>JAFJYI010000005.1:3677500-8939667 GCA_019022655.1 Acacia acuminata
CCTCCGGCGATGGGGTTATTTTTATTTTTTAAAATTTATTTAAAACTAAGGACAAAAGGGTAAATTCACTCGAATTTGTAAATCCCTATATAGTGCTTGGTACCTTTAAGTCCTTTAACAAATTCAACAAATATTTAGGAATTTTATAATTCATATGGTATTTAAATAGGATTTTCCCTTATTAAATTCATTTTATAGCTTGTACAATCACCCTCCTTGGCTACTGTGTTAGTGCCTCTGAATCATAGTTTGTGAAACCAGACCGGACCGGCCGGTTCAAACCAGAAACCGGCCAACCGATCGTGAAACCGGTCCGGTTTAGGGTAAAACCGGGTTGACCTTGTCGACCCGTTAAACCGAGGTAACCGGACGGGTCTTTGGGTTGTTTTTTTTTAAAAAAATTTATTTCTCCCTTTTTTTTTATTTTATAAGAATGCAATCTCATTCATATTAGATTTGAAACAACGTATGTGTGATTTCCGACTCTTCCCACTGTCAAACTCAACTTCCTCAAACTTCTCGGTGCTCTCTGCTCCTCGACCGCCATTTTGTGGTTTCTTTGTTTTCGGTTGGCTCTGCTTAGTGGATGTCAAATGTAGGCTGTAAAGAAAATTGTTAAGAATATCTGAATATGTCACAAGTATTGGAGTATATGATTATTTTGTCACTGATCCAAAGTATTGAAATGATATATAGTATGTCAAATTTAAGTTGGTGTGATGAGAAATTAATTATTTTCCAATTTTTTATACCTCACCGTCTAAGCCGGGTTGACTGGGGTTGACCCACTAACCCTTAACCCAAGACTGCGACCGATTTAAGAACCTAGGTCCGGCATTAACCTTGCTCTGAATTGATTAAAACGCCATCGTTCTCTAGCAGCCAACGGCAACAGATATAAAAAGTAACGGAGAAAAGCTGCTCCCAACTTTTTAGGGGTGTGACTTTTTTATATAAGACACATTTGTTTTTGTTTCATTATTTAAAGCCGTTTTTTTCAATTTCACCTCTAATTAATTTTATGCCTCCCATTTATTTTTTCACGTATTCTTTCTGGTCTCTTTTTCTACTCACCTTCTCGATCAATGCGGTTTTTTAGAAAAACAATTGATATTTTTTATATATTTATTATCTTTAACTAATTTTAGCGAACTTTTCGATTTGCGTAATTTAGTCATTTTATTCTTATATTTTGAATCAAGAGTAGTACAAACTACTAATTTTCACATACCAATAAAATTAGTTTAAAATTATTAAATCTATCTTATAATTCAAGTTATTTTTAATATTATCTTTATTAATCCCACTAAACTTAAAATCATATTACTAATCTGATTCTATTTATAAGACACTTCCAATATGTTATATAAAGATCAAATAGAACCTTATACTTCATTTTGTCTTAAAATTTAACAACTTTCTAAACTTATCCCCATTTGATAGACATAATTCCTCATAGGAATACTCAATAATCAATTATTTGTAAAATTGTTCATTCTTATAAAAAATTTAATGAAGTTCCTTATAAATAGGAAAAAAATTCTTCTCTCTACCTTATAAAATGAACCAAAGGAGTAATTATTACTTTCTCCAATTACCTAGTTAAATATGAGCATATATGGCAAAAAAATTAAGGGTTGAGGTGTAAAAATATACATGTACTTTCGTCGAGGAGCGCTCAGCAGTAAGTGCTTTTTTATGTGCAAAAGTGACTACGTGGTTACAAATTAGGTGCCCAAATATTGTTTGACTGTTGAGTAACTTTTTTTTTTTGCTAACTGGAGAATGACGTGGCTTTCAAAGATGCAAAAAATACATATGTGGTTTGTCTAAAAGGGCATCCAAAGACCAAGTAAACTTTTTAGATGCAAAAATATTATTTGATCGTTAGTTTGACTTTTTTTTTTTTGTTTGGCGGGACGACGTTGTAGCTTTCTTTTTGTTTCTTTTATTTGTTTGAATTTTTTTATTAACAATATTTATTATTATTATTATTATTTTTATATTATATAATTAATATAAATAGAATATAATTATATAATTATTTTTTATTTCTTTTTCATTTTTGAAATATTGAAAATAGAATATAAATATTGATTTCTAATCTATTTATAATTTATATATTCAATATATTTCTATATTGAATTTAATAAATGTAGAAATATATTTATAAGATATATTTCTAATTTATAAAGGTTAAAATTGAAAGATGAAAAATGGATAATAAGAATATGGGAAATCTTGCTCAAGTTGTAGGAGAAGTGTATCCTCACGCCATATGATACAAAAAATATGTGGGTCCCACCATTCCGCTGAGTTTTTTTTTTATAAAAAAAAAAAGATGTGTGTCCCACCATTTCATGTATGTGTAGGAATCTTCTTCTTTTCATGCAACATAAGAAGTGTAAACCCATAAGAATATTTCAAAATCAAACACAAGCAAGGAAAACAGAGAAAACAAAAGAATAAAAAAAATATGATTTTTTATTCTTCATGTCCCAGATTACGCCCTGGATCGTTAGATATGAATCGAAGATAAAAAGAAATAAAGAATATCATTACCATGTAAACAAAAAGTACATATGAGAGGATTCACACTTTAAAACTTATCTGATCTTATAAATCTATTAAAATGTTCAATAAATTATAAATTTTTCTAGTACAATATTAGTATTCAAATTAAGAATCTCATTGAAAACCATGTAGCACTTGCCAAACAAAAGCTAAAGAAAAAAGAGTACATGCATTACTGACATAATATCTACAATTGGATTTAAAAAGCATAGGCTTCAAATAATTTCGCGAAGAAAAACTATTTGAATAAGGAGCTTGAGTTAATATAAATAGGGACCAAACTAAAGATATTAAGCATAACAAACATTGATAATTTTATTTTTATTTTTGTGAATTCAATTAAAAAATTCAAATTAAGTTAATATTATTAAGTATTAAGATTCAGTTTATATTAGTATTATTATTAATAAAATAAAAATAAATAATTTTTTTATTTAATTAATATTAATAAGTTAATAATAAATAAATAAATAAAAACAAAAAAAGTATTTCAGTGTTGGGCCTTTTTTTGGCCAAACCATATTTATATTTTTACACCTGAAAGCCATGTCATCGCCTGATCAGTAGTCAAAGCTAAACTTTAAGGTTAAACAAAGTATTTTTACACCTAATTTGTAACCACATAGTTACTTTTGCACCTCAAAAAAGTACTTACACGGACGCTCCTAAGACCAAAGATATGTGTATTTTTACACTTTAACCCAAAAATTAATACTCCTAAAAAACTAGTAAGCCATTTATAAAAAGAATAAAAAACTTCTTAGTGTTTTATATTCCCTCTTGTTTAAAATATAAAAGTCAAAATTGCATTATTTTTCATATAAAATCCACTTTATTGTTGTTTCATCATTTATTTATTTATTTATTATAATTTTATCCCTAACTAATTATATGTCTCTCTCATGTATTTTTCCACTCATTGTGTGTGTTTGGGAAAGCTGTAAATGCACTTATTTTAGCATCTGCAGCTCAGCGAGCGTGAAAGTCGAAAATGGGGCGTTTGGCATATCTCATATATTGATGTGCTTCAGATGTGATGCTCTTGTTTTTTTTTTTTACATCTGTGCATCGTGCTCCCAACTCACGACCCCACTTAATGTGCTTCTACCTCTTTCATTTTTGTTTTCCTGATTAAGCCTTCTACTACTTGTTTCTTTTTTTTTCCCCTCAGATTCTACTACTTGTTTCTGATACAGCCTTCTACAACATAAAAACAATATAATTTAATGGGTAAAAATTTACATATTGTTCAGTTCATTAGTTCAGAATTTAATGTTGTAATTTTTTTAATGATAATTTTACTATTTTATTTAGCAAATTTATGTTTATTTTTAATTTTTCATCCCAAATTATCCCATATATATATATATATATATATAATTCATGCTCTTTTCAGTTATTTTCCATCCGATCGAAAAAAAAAATCACTTCTACCTCCGCTATCCCAAACATAAATCACATCATAAAAAAGCTACTTACACGCTATCTCAAACACAAATCACATCAAAAAAAGACATCCAACAAAAAAGACATCAGAAAAAAAAAAAAAAAAAAAAAAAAAAAAGCCACTTCTACCGTAAATTTATCCCAAACGCTCTAAATATAAAAATGAGAGAGAAAGCAAAGAAGGGGCACAGAATCTTTCATAAAAGTAAAGGGATGGGGCTACTAGAAGCTTGTCTTACAACGTGTGGACGACATTCTACTACCAGTAGCTACCTCTCGTTTTCACCTCTCTCCCCGTTTCAACTTTGTTTTGTAGGTATTCTTGGACTGCTGATTATCACATCCTGCATCTTGACAAGATTGAGAATTCACAACCTTCCATATCCATTTATCTCGACCAATTTCTTTAGTTAAACTAATGCCATGAGAATTTCACTAAATGAAGAGAAATTTTAGTGCAGTAACAAAACGATCTCTCACGACAGTAAATGGCTCTATGCTGTTAAACTCTTAAAAGTTATATTGCTGCTTGTCATCTCCAGCATACCTAAAAAGCAAACCAAGTACAATTTCTTTTGTCTGAATCATAGTAACTAAGAATTTTTTCCTGTAACATTATTAACTTAACATATTTGATCAATTAACAACCAAATTTAACCTAGATAATTGTTAAAGCGACATTGCTATGATTTATAAACTTTTGAGACAAATCTGCACTTAAACAAAAATGATGTGGAGACACATGAACAACGCATGGATTTCTAACTCAACATTTTTTATCAACTAACGGTTAAACTTAATTGTGATAACGGTAGAGTAAAATTGCTTCAAACTTGACACTTCCGGCGCTAAATTGCCACCCGAAAATTTCCGAGGCAAAATTGCCTCTGTGATAACTTATCTCATTGTGTTTTAGCTTGCGGGTGAGCAGGGGAGCTGATATTACTCAAATGTGAGATCTGTGAAAATTATTATTTTAGAATAAGAGTGAATATTCTTATTAATTAATCAATGTCAATTCACATAATCATTAAATTTAGAGTAAAAAACTCTAACCACACCTCTTTTTGCCTTAATTACACGGGACCTCCCTTCTATTTTGAAAATACATACTTTAGTCCAAATTATTAATACCGTTAAAAAATGTTCTAAAAAGATTCTTCAAGTATATTTTTAAATTAAAAACCATATTAAAAGAAATGTTGTTTACTAATTTACCCCTCACTATACCAATTCCCTAATTTATCTTTTAATAATAATGTTCATAAATTATCTATTTCGTATTTTTAATAAATTTAATCTAGAATAAGTTCTAGTAATCTGTTTATGTGGTAAATATTAATAACGTGTTCAAAATTTGAGTAATTATTTTTAAGAATATATGTTTAATGAAATATTCTTTCAAATTTATTTTTCGAATATCATAATAATATCATTTTATAATTATCTAACTTAATTGAATATATGTATGTATGTATTATTGCAAAACATCATCATGCTATTTAAAAACAAGAGGATAAGTTTAACAAATAAAAGAGATTAAACATTTAATTTTATCAAAAAAATTAAAATGTATAATGATAAAATTAACTAACTTTACGATATGATAAATTTAAAAGTATGACAATAATATAAAAATATATACTAATTTTTTTAAAACTTTGAATAAATATTTGTGATTAAATGGTTATTATTATTATTTTGACAAAGATTACATGACAAGTAGTCATATTTATTTTAAGGAGGGGCATTTTGGTCAAAATAACGATTCAATGTTGTGATTTAGCGATCAACTTAAGGTTCGATGGATGGAAGTTGAATCTCAAAACTAGAAGGAAAGTTTATGCAATATATATTTTGATTTTGGGGAGGTTCATATGTTTTTAAAATAGAAAGGAGATTTGTAATTTAGAGTAAATAGAGGGGAGGTTGATGTATTTTAC
The DNA here is from genome assembly GCA_019022655.1 of Acacia acuminata. Lineage (NCBI taxonomy): Eukaryota > Viridiplantae > Streptophyta > Magnoliopsida > Fabales > Fabaceae > Acacia > Acacia acuminata. Next base: position 3,683,464 of record JAFJYI010000005.1, read on the forward strand.
TCTTAAATTTAACAAATTTAGTGCATGTTTAGATTAGTCGTAGAAGTTTGCATTTTTAACATGATTTATGGTATATTAGATAAATATGTGAGAAGAGTTTTATTTCTACTTATATAAAGATGCTTTTTAAATCCCAATACAAGCCTTTAGTCTATTAGGCTTAATGTTAGTGATTGTACAGACTGCTTGATCTCTCTGTTTTCTGTAAGAGCTTCCTGCTTTACTGTTTTTCTTTTCTTTTTGTGTGGTAATACCTTAGTGTTAGGTGTTACCTGGACTGGTTATATGTTTAAAGCCAATGTCTTACTGTTTATGAATTTATAGGGTATTTTAGATACTTGCTTGTTTGAGTGTTTGATCCTCATCAATCATCGGAGCAGATGAAAACTTGAATATTGGGGTTACCATCATCCCTGTTCCTCACAAGTGCATATAAATAATGGCTTTGGCACTGAATGGGCAAGATGGGAATGGAAGCAAGACTTAGTATTAAGATGATGCATATCCAAGTACTGGATTTCTAACTCATTTAACAACAGAGTTTTAAAAGGTACATGTAATGAAGAACAAAAATAGTCTCCAAGTGCATTACACACATCTTAAAACAAATTAGCCTTTCATTTCATCCTCCATCACCATCTTCATCTACTTGTTTCTTCAGAATTATCATCCATTCATACCATTCATTACAAAAGCAGCTTAGTAGACGTATCCCTTGACGAACATTCCCTTCTTGGCCTCATCAGATTCGCCTTCACCAGTGTACTTGCCAAGCTGAGCAAGCGAGTTGGCCTTGGCACGGATAAGCAGAGTCTCTTGCGCCGCCTTCACGTTCTCCGGGCGGCCTCCCCATGTCTTCAAGCATGTGTTTTGGAGGGCTCTTGCGTATGAGAATGACACGTGCCATGGGTTTGGAGATTGGTTCATTGCATTCAAGTTCAAGGTTGCTTCAACCTCAGATTGCCCTCCAGACAAGAACTGCACAAGTAGAAGACCATGAAACAATTTAGTGTACACCACTTGAATTCATTAGAAGATTGAAGAGTCATAAATATGAAATTTTCAAGTCTGTATTTGGTGCTTACCATAATTCCAGGCACAGCTGGGGGAATTCTCCTGTGAAGGAGCTTGAGGGTGTATGCAGCAACTTGCTCAGGAGAGGCCTTCTCTTTGCACTCAGCTCCAGGGGTAACCATGCTGGGCTTGAGCAGAATACCCTCAAACATAACATTGTTCTCAGCAAGGTAGAAGAAAACCTCGGCCCAAACCTTCTGAGCTACTTCAAAAGTCCTTTCAATTCCATGCTCACCATCAAGCAAGATCTCAGGCTCCACAATTGGGACCAAACCATTGTCCTGAACAATTCAATGAATTCTCATCAGGAATGGTACAATGCAAGTACCTGACCAAGTATCTTTTCTTTCGGCAGCCGAAAATTCATAATCAAGAAAGAAGAGGGTCATTCAGTAGCAGGATAGAAATCCCTTAGACTGAAATTCCAAAAAAATAGACAAGAGCAGTTATTCGTAAGGACTTCAAGCAGACCAATTTCTTTCCAAGTCCAAGATAGCTACTCCTTTAAAACAAAATAGAACATCACATGAAGAATCTATTTCCACATACGAGTAAAGCTCTTAATTGTTGGTTGTTTCTTTAATAATTTAAATGGTTTTCTCACCTGAGAAATGGCAGCATAGCGAGCCAGACCCCAGGCTGCTTCCTTCACTGCCAGAGCAGAGGGACCGTTGGGGATGCTAACAACAGTACGCCTGAAATATTGATTGAATAGCAGTTATGATGGTTTGAAGTGAAGAGCAAATGAGAATGACATTCAAATTTTTTCAGCCAAACATTAGGATTCAGGCTTAGGTTCTAACCATTTGGCGAAGCGGGCACCTTGCTGGTAGTATGCAGCTGAGCGAGAGGCAAGACCATCCAGACCTTGGCACCATGATTCGTCGTTGGAACCAGCCAAGGGAACCAGACCCTATTGTTCTCATTGATGCACAATTTATTAATATATTTACATTGAACATCCCAGAGATTTTGCATTGAGAGATGTTACAGAGGTTGTACATGTTTCTACATACATGTTTGTATTTAAGGGGTGAACAATATATCAGACATAGTCATTTAGTTGCATGAGCTGTCATGTAGCGTAAGATTTCAAACAATTAATTTCATTTCACTCATCAATTTAAAATTTGCTCAGGTTAAAAAAGCACATAACTACATGTTATTTTCAATAACTCCAGCATATAACTTTTGTTTATGAGGCGTTAAATAGCTTCAGATCAGTTTGCTAGGGGTATTCATTGTGATATGGGTCTTACTGACGCAGCTATGCTGGAAGAGGAAGACTTCTGGGACCAAGGCTGACTTGACTATGCATTACTTGTTGGAAGCTTTGGGAGTCCCGTAACAAAACGATTTTTGCTGATGGAGTTTACTCCACGGATGGAATTTTAGCTCAGAGTCTTTAGTGGCTCACACTTAAGCTTCTGTTGTAATTTATTTCTTATTCTTTGTATCATTTTGCCCATTATTAATGGAATCCTTTCATTCGAAAAAAAATACTCTTATCTGAGAGTCTGCCTAATATATATCAAACTATACTAAAATTAAACTAAAACATCTATTGAAGTAATGCAGGAAAGTTATGTTCATATCTTTCAAAGTCTTAAAACAATCAATCAAAGGGTGCAGCTAAATGCCACTAGCTGTGGCAGAGTGGCTAAGAGTGCGAAGGGTTAACAGAAATTCTCAAACTGAAACATCTGCTCTGTCATGTACCAAAAAAAGGGCTTCATCATTAAAGGAAAAGGTTATTGAGTTTAGAGAGAAGAGGAAATGAAATATGAAAATGATTTTATTCAAGTAAAATGAACTATACAGAGTCCTTATATAGACCCAAATAAATGATACATACATTCCACAAAATAACTAATTACAAACTTCAGTAATAACAAAATACATTTCGGAATTTTCCTATCTAACCGAAATCGCTTACACAAATTTACACTAATTATATACACTAATACCCCCCTCAAGCTGGAGAATGGATATTAATCATTCCAAGCTTGGCTAGGATTGTAGAAAAAGAAGAAGGAGTCAAAGCCTTAGTAAAAATATCAGCTAGCTGATCCTCAGATTTAATGGGAAGAAGGTGAATTAAACCCTATTGAAGCTTCTCACGAACAACATGACAATCAATATCCAAGTGTTTGGTACGTTCATGAAAAGTAGGATTTGCAGCAATGTGTCTAGCTGATTGACTATCACAATATAAAGATGCAGGACTAGAAAGAGGCAAACCAAAATCTCTCAAGAGATTAGAGAGCCATTGTAATTCACAAGTAGTGGCTGCCAATGCACGATACTAAGCCTCTGAAGATGAAGTAGAAACAATAGGTTGCTTCTTAGAATGCCAAGTAATCAGAGCTTGATCAAGAAAACCACAGAACCCAGTGATGGAACGCCGTGTATCAAGGCATCCAGCCCAATCTGAATCACTGAAAGCATTAAGTTTATTAGTAGAAACAGCTGGAAAGAAAAGACCACGGCCAGGAGCACCTTTAAGATATCGTAAAACGCGATGCAAACAACGTAAATGAACATCAGTAGGTTGCTGCATAAACTGACTGAGCTGCTGGACAGCAAAGGAGAGGTCTGGACGAGTATTGGATAGGTAAAGTAAACGACCCACTAATGTACGATACTGAGAACAATCAAGTAAAGGAGTGCCAGAATCCTTGGAAAGCTTAAGATCACGAGTCATGGGTGTTTTAGAAGGTTTACAATCCAAAAAACCAGCATCCAATAACAAGTCCAAAGCAAATTTACGTTGACAAACAGAGATTCCAGTAGAGTTACGAGCGATTTCCAAACCAAGGAAGTATTTCACATCACCCAAATCCTTAATTTTAAATTTGTCATCAAAAAAGGCCTTAATACGAGTAATCTCAGCGAGGTCAGTCCCACTAAGGATGATATCATCCACATAAACCAACAATGCAGTAAAGGAAGAAGTTGTATTCTTAAGAAACAATGAATGATCAGCCTGAGATTGGTGGTAACCACAAGAAATCAGGGCTTTAGACAACTTAAAATACCACTGCTTACTAGCCTGTTTAAGACCATAAAGAGACCGTTGCAACCTACACACTTTAGAAGAAGGAACTACCAAACCCGGAGGAGGAAGCATATACACTTCTTCATCAAGGTCTCCATGTAAGAAGGCATTATTGACATCTAATTGCTTCAAATGCCAATTGTGAGCAGCTGCAAGAGCAAGCAAAAGACGAACTGTGGTATATTTAGCAACAGGAGAGAAAGTATCATTATAATCAAGACCTTCAACCTGCGTAAAACCCTGAGCAACCAGCCGACCCTTATATCGATTAAGAGATCCATCCGAGTTGTACTTCTTGGCAAAGACCCACTTACACTCAATAGGTCTCTTACCGGAAGGCAAATCAGTCACCACCCAGGTATTATTTTGCTGCAAAGCTGCAAGTTCAGCATTAATAGCATTTCTCCAACCCTCATGTTGAATAGCTTTAGAGTAAGTTTTAGGAATATCATCAGTGGAAATAGAACAAACAAAATGATGATAAGAAGGAGAAAAACGATGATAAGAAAGAACATGAGAGAGAGGGTGATAGATACCTGCCTCCAAAGAATCCGGTGAAACCGATGCACATTGAAGAGCAAAGTGATAATCTTGCAGATAAGTAGGTGGGCGATGAGAACGGGTAGACCGACGTGGCAAAGGTAAATCAGTGATGGGGGGACAGGAAGGAGAGGGGACAACCGGTAAAGGGGAAGGCTCAGAAAAATCCAGAGATGGAGTAGCTTGGGGTGAAGAAACAGAGTCAGTCCAAACAGCGGAAGGAGAAGTAGAAAAAGGAAAAACAGATTCATAAAAGTACACATTACGAGATACATGGATCTGTCTAGTATTCAGATTAAGTGTAACAAAACCTTTAATACCAGTCTTATAGCCAAGAAAAATACACTTATGAGCTCTTGAGTCAAGTTTAGTTCTGTTCTGTAAAAGAGTAGAAGAAAAACAGAGACAGCCAAAGACTTTAAGCATGCTAAAATCAGGGAGTTTATCAAAAAGGATTTCAAAAGGACTTTTATTTCCCAAAAGAGGAGTAGGCAATCTATTAATCAGATAGATAACATGAGTAATAGCATAAGACCAAAAAATCTTTGGTAAATGAGCTTGAAAAAGAAGAGCACGTGTAACATTCAAAATATGTTGGTGTTTACGTTCCACAGTACTATTTTGTTCAGGGGTTTCAATGCATGATGTTTGATGTAGAATACCATGTGTAGCAAAAAATTCATTCATTTGAAACTCTAAACCATTATCAAGTGCGAATAATCGAATAGAAGTATGGTATTGAGTAGACACCAAAGCAACAAAAGACTGAATATAAGACCAGACTTCAGACTTGGTTTTAAGTAAATAAATCCATGTATTCGAGAATAGTCATCAACAATAGTTAGAAAATAGCGATGACCATGTACGTAAGGTAAATGATAGGGACCCCAAATATCCATATGAACGAGGCCAAAGATTTTATTGGATGTACTAGTGCTTACGGAGCAAAGGCAACTTTCGTTGCTTAGCAAAATGACAAATGTCACAACAATGAAATGAAGAACTGTAAGAAACATCTGGACATTGTTTATGAATGGAATACAAAGCATGTTTGGATAAATGGCCTAAACGAAAATGCCACAAGTCAAATGAATCAGAATTGGCTGTGGTTGAAATATTACTAACAAGGGAAGAGGAGACCATATCTGCTTGATTCATGATGTATAGCCCTTCAATGACATTAGCTGAACCAATCATCTTTCTCGAAGGTAGGAGGCGGATGTGGCAGTGAAGTGACTGAAAAGAAACAACAAAAGACAGAGAAGCAGCGAGTTTAGAAACCGAAATCAAATTGAAATGAAAATTCGGGACATACAAAACATTCTGAATAATAAAAGAAGGAGAAAATTGGATAGTGCCACTATATAAAGCCAAGACACGCGTACCATCAGGAAGATTGACTGAAACAGGATGAATTTGCTTATAAGAATGAAAGAAGGAAATATTAGAACAAATATGATCAGTGGCCCCTGAATCTATGATCCAGGAGTCAGAAAAAACAGAATAGGAACAGATAAGAGATATACCATTGGTGGAGACTTTGTTTACAGAGACAGAGGGGGTAGGAGAATCACTACTAGCTTAAACAAGAGCAATGAGCTTATGGTATTGTTCAGGTGTGAAACTATATGAAGAATTAGCCACCCGAGAGGACTCAGTGGTGCTCTGGCTGAGAGGGCCTTCAGTAGAAACAACATTGGTGGAATTTCTGAATTTGAAGCCTGGAGGAAAACCATGCTTCTTATAGCATGTAGCCTCAGTGTGTCTGAATTTTCCACAGAAGGTACACTGTTTAACCGAGCCAGAGTAATTCGGTTTAAGATGACCAGGCACAGAAGGACGAGCTCCAGGAGACTTCGATAGCAAAGTTGTAGCCTCTACAACAGGAAAGCCAAGTTCTCGTTCTTGTTGCTGAACCAGAGCAAAGACCCGATTGATTGAAGGCAGAGGGTCGATTAACATGATTTGAGACTTTTAAGAGAAACGATCGGCGAGCCCTTTCAAAAAACGGATTACATAATCCCGATCCAAGTGCTTCTTATAGACATCAAGAACACCACAAGAGCAGCTAGGATTACATGAGCAGGCAACAATCGGTCGAAAAATAAGGAACTCATCCCACAGAATCTTCAAACGCGTGAAGTAATAACTTACAGTTTGATCTCCTTGTCGCAAGCCTTGAATCTCTTCTTGCAGATCAACAAGGCGAAACACGTCGCTCTGAGAGAATCGAGCATGAAGATCATCCCAAACATCACAGGCACGATCAATCCATAAAACACTCTGTCCAATGGAAGAAGAAATCGAACGAGTGAGCCAAGACAGGACCATCATGTTACAACGCTCCCATGCCGGATACAATGGCTCCGATGGTTGTGGTACCGGAGTCGCTCGGTCGATGAAACGCAGCTTGTTCTTGGACATCAAGGCCATTTTCATGGCACGAGCCCAAGACTGATAGTTAGTACCAGTGAGGATCGGTGAAACAAGAACCAGGGATGGATTTTCATTTGGATGCAAATAATAAGGGTTTACAATTGATTGAGTTGGATCTAGAGACGCTATTAGAGGAACATCTATGGGAATCGCGACGGAAGAGGTTGAAATCGTAGCAGAAGAAGTGTCGGTGGCCATTGGAGAAAACCTAACCGAGAGAAAAAGGGGAAAGTGACTTCACGACTTGGGTGGAAAAGCAATGGCCAAGGAAAAAGCAATGGTCAAGGAAAAAGCACTTTATGACAGGAAGGTACAGCTATCACGTGAAAAATTAGAGAAAGAGACAAGGAATCTCAAGAAATCTCTGGAAAAAAAAATTTAGAAGAAAATGAGATGTGAAAGACTATCCCGCTCTGATGCCATATTGAGTTTAGAGAGAAGAGGAAATGAAATATGAAAATGATTTTATTCAAGTGAAAAATGAACTATACAGAGTCCTTATATAGACCCAAATAAATGATACATATATTCCACAAAATAACTAATTACACACCTCAGTAATAACAAAATACATTCTGGAATTTTCCTATCTAACCGAAATCAGTTACACAAATTTACACTAATTATATACACTAATAAAGCTAGTTCATTCTTGTCGACCTTGATACCAGGAACAATCTTTTGCCCAGTAAGAACATCAATTATCTTCTTTCCATCAACAGTGGATTGGTAGAGAGTTTCCTCAAAGAGAATGGCACCAGAGATGTACTGACCAAGACCAGGAGCTGACACGAGCAAGGTACGGTACGCCTGGCGGTTAGCCTCAGTGTTCTCTAGCCCAATGGAAGCCAAACGCTTCCCGCAGGTAGCATTTGACTCATCCATGGCCAAAATACCACGCCCTGGGGAGGCAATTGTTTTCTGTGTACACACACAAGCAAACAAAACACAGAAAAGGAGGGGGGGAAAATCAGTGAAACATTACGTAGACAATGTGAAGTCCATTACTTAATGGGTAAATGATGATGACTGGAATTAAACTTCCGCCAGAAAATACACTGGAAGGATACAAGTCTCAGTAAAAGGTAACATCAACCATGTGAAATCAATTGTTTAGTGGGAAAACAAGTATAACAGAAAAAGTTCAACTTGTGAGACTCAATATGGTCAATATGGAATTCATTGCATGGATAACTGTAACTGTGTTTTATCAAATAAACAAGATAAAGAACAACAATTTCTGTGAAGCCTTCCGTCGACCATGTAAAATGCATTGCTTAGTGGGTAAACAAGGATAATTGGAATTAGCTTCATCAGAGAACAAAGAGAAAGACGTCAAACACAAAAAATCATTGAAGAATTTGGATTCAGTGAAAGATTTCCACCAGCCATGTGATGTCAAATGCTTAGTGGGTTCATATGCTTAACTGGAATTGAACCTCATCAAGAAAACACAGATAAAGAGGACATAAACAATCACTGAAACACAAAATCAACCATGTGAAGCCAACTTCTTAGTGGATACATAAGAATAGCTTAACTAAACTTCATCAAGTGAAACATAACATTCACAATGTGAAAATCTTTGCTTAGTGATTATATAAAGCACGAAGGAAGAATAAATAATTCAGTGCAACATTTCATCGACCATGTGAAGTCCATTGCTTAGCACCCATATACGGATAGAGTTAGAACAGAACTTCATCAATAAACACAGACAGAAAGCTAAATTTTTGGTGAGAATTGCTAGGTAGGTAAAATTCAGAAAAAACACAACATCAACAACGTGAAACGCATAATTAAACCTAAACTTCAGCAAAATTGTACGTCTCAAGCTAAGAAGAAGAAGAAAACCAACTAGTTTTATGAAGAGTGACAACGTACCGCGGTTTTGACGAGCTCATCTTGGTAAGCACCAGCTCTGACAGTTAAGGGTACATAGGTGTTGTTGCATCTTACAAGAGAAACAGAAGATTGGCGAAGGGGTTGTCCCTTAACCCACTCAGACTTGTCAAGAACAGGGGAAGATTTGAGCAGAGAAGCATAAGTGTTGATGTTTGATTTTAATGATGCGACCATAGTGCATTTAAAATGATTTATTTTCATTAAGTGGGTGTTTTAAGGCGTTTGTGTGAGTTTGTAGGTTTAGAGTCCAAAAAATTAGTTATCAGATTAATGTACTAGGTAGGCCATAAGTGTTATAATGATGTGATCTGATAAAGCATCAGAAGCACTGGAAATCATTAAGTTTGATTGCAGTGGCATTGGGATTTTGAACATCTTGGCTAGGCAGCAAATAGTTAAGAAACAAGCAGATTAGAAATGAAAAGAAAAACAACTTTAGTGTAATTTAATTTGAAGAAGACTAGAATATTACAATGAGAAGTTTAATTATTTCGATGTGGATTTTTAACTAAATGATTTGAATTGTCTGCATTTTTATGTAAGAGATATCAATAATTGACAGAAGTAGTGTGTCCACTACTCTTCATGAGGCTGCTAGTTTAGTTAGCCGACCGCTCGCCGGGCTATTTAAACAATTTGGTGAGTAGGTTCAAACTTCAAAGGATTATCTTGACAGATTTTGTACTCATCTATATTATTCAACTCTGATTATTGGAATTTATAATTATACAGTTGCAAGGCTCCCATATAATAATGATATATAAGCCATCTCAAATGACAATCATGGCCTTTAATTTTGAATTTCGAAAATAATAATGAAGGATAAAGATCTTTAACAAAATTATTACAGAGAAATATTCATAGCCACTCTTAAACCCTGAAATCTGAAACAAATCTTGATCCAAAAAAGTAATTTCACACGAACACATGTATGCGTCTCATAGAGTCAACAGTGAGGAGACGTCGTCATTAATTAGCTGGCATAAAAGCGAAGTCTCGCTGTACTATATATATTTGATGAGGGTCATTACTTGTACAGAGTTCATGGGGATATGAGACATATTCTTATCAGCTAGCGTATGGTCACCGCAACATAAACATTCAGAAACAGCAGACGAACCAACTAGCTACTATGGACCATAAACAAGAAACCACTAACAAGTCCTGATGAATAAATAAAGACTCAATACACTAGACGACGAAAGCAATGAAAATTCACTATCACCATTTTCAATACATTGAAATTGGTGTGCTTTTTCTAGCCATGTCGAAATTAATATTGTTGGTGAATCCATTCAATGTTTAATCAATATACTCCCTCTCGGATAGTACTCCTCAGAGCCGATCACCGGAGGTGTCATCAGAGAATCTAGAAAGAAGGATGTGCAAATCTAACCTTGGGATTGATAAATGGTCTCCAAGTGCATCATTCTCAAGCCGTCGGACCTCTTCAATGGTGGGTGAGTCAGTCCGACCGGAGCCGCCGCTGCTCCGGCGAGCTTCAAACCCAACGGTCGTCTGCTCTAAACCAACAGGAAAGCACGGTCAACATGGGCTGGAATCGAGGTTGCAGGAGCTGGAGCAAGTGTGGCCGAAAGCTGGAATCGTGAAAGGGATGGATGCGCCAGTGGGTGACGTCAGCGAAGAGGGGGTGTTCACGTGACTTTGACTGATTCAACATTGCTGACCGCGAACACCCCCTCTTCGCTGGAATCCATGCAATGTTGAATCAGTCAAAGTCACGTGAGCACCCCCTCGTTGCTGAGGTCACCCATCGGCGCATCCATCCCTTTCACGATTCCAGCTTTCGGCCACACCTGCTCCAGCTCCTGCAACCTCGATTCCAACCCATGCGTCTCATATCCCCATGAACTCTGTACAATTAATGACCCTCATCATATATATAGTACAGTGAGACTTCGCTTTTATGCCAGCTAATTAATGACGACGCCTCCTAACTGTTGACTCTATGAGACGCATACATGTGTTCGTGTGATTTACAAATATTCAAATATTATTAACAACATGTTGTTATAGACTTATAGAAGAATCACCATCTACTACACCTAATGAACACATGTACTCAAACCTGATGTTGACATATTTTGTAGGGAAAAAAAGAAAATAACACTTAAACTTTAGAATTCCAAATCAGTGATTTACTACTAAAATGAATTGTCAATTGTTTTACTCTTATCGTTAGTATTTATACTCTTCCAGGTAACAAGACTTATTTAGGATTTTAAAGTTAAAGCAATGTTTTTTACTATTTTGTATGTGTATTTAGATTGATTGTACTAGGAAAAACAATATGTTATTGATGGAAATTGGAGAAGGAAATCTATAAGGAAGAGTGTTGATGAGAGCACATGAAAGGAAAAGGGAAAGCGGTGGATTCACACAGTAAAGAGCCTTTAATATTTGATAAAGTGATTGAGTTTAATTTTCATGTGTCTTTGCTTTTGTTTTCTCAGCGCTCCACTCTCCATGTGACTTCCCTCTTCCCTTTGCACTTTGCAGCCTTTTCTTTCTCCTTCCTTCCCATTTTTTCACTTTCCCACATACAGTTACAGTTACTTCAACATACATAGATAGCTTTCTTCAATTTAGCCGAACAAGGATAACATAATAGGAATGAAATCAATCTTGGATTCTCTGCCATCATTGTTGTGAACTGCATATAATGTTTTCCAGATAAATATTTCCTTGGAAAAAAAGGTAGAATGCAAGAGAATTTGTAGATTTCATGAGATATGCACAGCTTTAATTAGGCTAGATAGTCTGTCATGAATCCCATATCAAGGAGCATCATAAATAAAGTGTAATTTATAAGTTTAAGAGGTTACCTCACCTAATAGAATAGTCTTTCAGAATAATGAACTCACAGTTTAAATGTGTTCATAATGTACTCTCTGTAGTTATAACAAAAGTACAACTAGTAGATTATAGTTTCTCTGCGGCTCTAATTAAAAGTCTTGTCCATAATGCGTCTTTGATGCAATTCCATGAATTCAAACAAGATATAAAAACTTTACCAGAAAGAAAAATGAAAACCAAAGAGAGAATTCTGTTTTGGAGTTCAACACTCAGAATAGGAGAGAAGCAGTAGAGAAAGGAACGCGTTTCCCTGGGCTTACCTGGCCGCACCCCGCCGCCTCAGACGCCACCACAGGCTCCGCCACCGCCGGCGTTGTTCATTGCCTCGGCGTTGTTGAGGTTCTGGTCGACCTCATTGTTGGGGCCGATCTCAGGCTGGGCATATTTATATACTGCTATGTATGCCATAAAACAAAAGGGCCACAAGGCACACACCACCGCTAACATATCGTGCAGCATGGAAGGGGCAAAAAATCTGACGACATTTGCTACCAACGCAGCTGAAAGTAAGGCAAACCCCACCCAGAAGACTACCTTAACTGGGTGCCAGCCTATGCATGGATCCCCATCCTCCTCCAGCCCATGAACTGATACAGTGTCATTTTCCAAGATCTTAAAATTTGTCCTATCCAGCTTGATAGACGTGGTTTGGCTTGAGGAATGAAACAGAGAGTAGTGTTTGACAACAGTGGAGTGCGCAGTGTCATCGGAAGTCTGTGAGGAAGACGACATGACGGAAAACGCTGGGAGAGGAGAAAAGGTCTGATGCTAAGAAAGAATTCAGAGGCAGAGAGAATGAGCAAAGCCGGGTGTAATACCCACTGGCTTTGAACTAAAGATTTTAGAAGAAGGGACAAGGAAGAAGAAAGAAAAAGAGACACAATAAAGAAGACGAACGAACGAACGAAGTATTGTGAAGAAATTCAGAAAAGTAAATCAAAAGCTGTTGGTGAGTTTTTTTTTTCTAAATAAAGAGGCTACCAGTACGATAGGGAGTAGGGACAGCGTCTTGTTACATCACCATAATTGTAAGGAGTGGCTCTTCTTAAGTTCTTATGAGTATTACACAATGGTTCTTCTCATTACACACGGTAGAGACAATGGTTTTTCTTAGTTTTTTTTTTTTTTGGGGTCAAGGTTCTTCGAGGTAAATATATCTATACATTCACATTGGATAATAAATTTATTCTGAGTTCTGACTGATCTTAAGTATTCCTTGACGAGACATTAGGTAAATAGTGGAGTTGCACTAAATTAAGTTGGTGAATCGTTTGGGTACAGTTTCCAAAGATCCCCTCTTTTTTAAGTTTTTTGAATTTCAAATATATTTAAACTAAATTGATATCATTTTTAGTATTTTAATTATTTTATTATATAATTTTAATTATTATCTATTAATATAGGTAAACTCTTACGAGTTTACAATATAAGTTTTTTCGTCTTCTCACGAGTTTACTTAAACTCATTGAGTTTGACAGCCTTAAATACACTAAATGACGAATGCAGCCAAAATGAAAGCAATAAAAAATCACTATCACCATTTTCAGTACATCGAAATTGATGTGGTTTTTTTAGCCATGTTGAAATTAATATTGTTGGTGGAAAAAAAAAACAAGATATAAATCCATTCAATGTTCAATCAATATACTCCCTCTAGTGTTGAATATTAAATATGTTTAACGAGTTGATGTTAACTCTAAATATATACATATTTTATATATATATATATCAGTTTTTTTTTATAATTTATCCCTATGGATGTTTCTTTAACAATAATTAAGGAATAAAATGAAGAAAAGAATAAAGAGGGATGACTAAAGTGTTTTAAAAAATGCATATAATATAAACTAACTTAACTAACTTCTTTGATCTAATCAAATTGTGTTCAATTTGTCTTATATTAAGAACAAGAGGAAGTAATATATAAAATAACACACTGTCACATACTAGTGATGATACTGCTCTAATGAAGTCCTTGAAACTTCTTTTGCAAAAATAAAACAACTCTGGATATACGTTGATACGAGTATTTAAAAAAGAATATACGTTTTCAGGTTTTCTAACATTTTGTAGTAAAATAGCATTTTATATTTAAATTACTTTTAACAAATAGATAAAAAAAATTCATTCATTGTTTTTAATTATAGGTGACATAAGTGAAGAAGAAGAAGATGAAGAGGAGTTAGGAGGAGGGAGATGTGAAGAGGAAAGAGAAAAAATTGAGAACATGAAGAAGCATCAGAAGGATAAGTCAAGCTGTGAACTGAAAACGTGTTGCAGTGGTGTGAACTGAGTAGTTGTACCGTCCTCTCGCTCTCCAAAGCTTCCCTTTTATCAAGATTTTCTCCTAAAACTCTGCCCCCATCACGTGAATTCACAACTCCATATTTTGATTATTTTCCCTTTATCCTTTAAAAATAATAAAGGTGAATTTAAAAAAGAATATACGTTTTCGTGTTTTCCAACATTTTTTAGTAAAATAACATTTTATATTTAAATTATTTTTAACAAATAGATAAAAAAAATTCATTCATTGTTTTTAATTGTAGGTGACATAAGTATATAATTAGTAAGATAATTAACTCACCATTAAATAAGATTATTTAATATTTTATTTATTTTATATATTTATAATTTTATATAATACTAGCTTTTGTCTTAAATATAAAACCCATTTAATTTTTTATTCCTCACCGCCCTAGGCTTGGTCGACTTCTGCCTAACCTACTAACCCTTAACCTAGTATCCGACCGGCTCAAATGACCGGTCCGGATTTGAGCCTTACATTTTATTATTCCTAAGCCGTCAATGTTCTCCTTATTTAAGACAATCCTATTAAAATTGCAAAAATGTTTTAAAACTGGAGGTAATTTTAGTAACTGACTATTCAATTTCAAATTCACTTAAAAATTATATATTATATAAATACCTTCCTCGTAGGGCGTTTGTCAACCCTACGCATGTTGGAGCTCCTCACACGACCCCATCATTATGGGCCTGTTTGGGAACATAGGTAATGGACTTATTATCCCATTAGATGGGATAACAAGTCCATCAATAAAAATTAGAGTGTTTGGGAACACTCAAAAATTAATGGACTTCAATGCTTAATGGGATTTTTTTTTGAAGCTCCCATTGAGTTGCTTATTATCCCATTGAAGTCCATTGAGTCAAAGATCTTTTTTCAGACCATTTTGCCCCAAAAGAAAAGTGTCTTCTCTCTCCCTCCTCTCATCCGCAGATTCTCTCTCTCCCATCCTCATCTGCAATTCCTCCGCCTCAACAATTACTTCGCCTGTCCTCATCTTCAATTGTCCAACCTACCTTCTATTCGATCGATTTGTCTCGTTCTAATCCCATTACTTCGCCTGCTCTCATCCTTCGCCTATTCGATTTGTCTTGTTCTCTTCTAATCCCAAATGGACTGGATTTCGATTGGTCTCGTTCTCTTCCTCAGCTGGTCTTATCCTTCGTTCCTGCCATTAATTCGAAAGCTCAGCAATTAATGGAGATGGCGATGGCGATGGAGAGCAGAGAATTAGCCGACCTACCTCCTATTCGTGCTACCTCCCATCCGTTCTTGCCATTAATTCGAGCAACCTTCTCGTTCTCCATTAAAGTCCGACCTACCTCGTCTCTTCCATTCATTGTTGAACTACCTCCTATTGTCCATTAAAGTCCGACATGTGAATCGAACAACTTCATCGCCATTCCGTAGTTCTTCCACTATCTCTGACCCCAGATACTCCGACATGTAATTTATTTAATGGAATTTTACCATTTTATTTGGTAAATTTATATTCATTTTTTATTTTTTATCCCAAATTATTACATTTTATATGGCACATATGTGTGTGTGTGTGAGCGAGAATTTGATTCATGCCCTTTTCGGTCATTTTCCATCTCATCTATCTTTTTTTAGCTATGCCAAACAAGTTCCCATTACAAACAAAAGCCACTCTCGCATCGCTATCCCAAACACAAATCACATCAGAAAAAAGTCCATCAGAAAAAAGTCCATTAAGAAAAGTCCATCAGAAACAAAAGCCACTTTTCCCACAGCATTCCCAAACGGGCCCTTATATGCTCTATATGATCATGACTCCTTAACAACGTTAGTTTTCCAGAAATTTTCTTTTATTATTATTTTCTGGAAAAATTGCTTCGTAGATATTTATAAGCGTGTTATTAAATTAATTATTATAGATGAAGTATTAATAGAGGTGGTATGGGAAAAATATGACAAAAATTGCTCAAAATTATTTTATATAAAAAAGTATAATTAAGGTGTATATGACATTAATGAATTGTAAATATTATTCACTTTATAGAATATATAGGTATATTATTAAATTATTATAGTCTTTAATTATTATTGAGAATGCATAAATAAGGGTGTTATAGGAAAAAATTGATAAAAGTTAAAACTTACTCTTATAATTAGAACCAAAACAAACTCCAATTTTTTTTTTTTTTTTTGATAATAAACTAACTAATCATATATTAGTTCTAACATATTGCAAATAACATCTGTTTGGGTATGATGGAAGAGGGATAGACCCCGGGGGGTGAGAGAGAGTGTAGAAGAAGAAATGACTTGAATGAAGCATTGGAGAATGTGAGGCGTTTGGCTACATTGGCTACATTGGGCGGAGAATGGCTGATGACTTTGCCTTGGAGTGTTGGTGGAGTTCACCATTAATGAGATGTGATAGGATCCGTATGATTCTTAATTGGCACACTTTCCATGGCTCTGTGCGCATGAACCCGTGAACCACAGATAAATTGAAAGACTTTTGATGTTTGCAAGCCAAGAAGAAGTCATCTCTTTTTTCAAAATGATCAATATAATATTAAACTATAAAAAAAAGGGAAAATTCCATTTAAATACCAAATGAATTTGTAAAACCCCCAGAAGTCCGTCAAATTTGCAAAAAGACTTAAAGGTGACAAGGACTTTTAAGGGTTTTGCAAATTCACGCCAAATGACCATTTTGCCCTTAGTTCTAAATAATTAAAAAGAAAAAAGAAAATACCCACGGTGGGCCCCACGCGCGGCCACGGCGGCCACCACCCAGTGGGGTGGGTGACCCAAGAACCGGCCACCGGTGGGAGGGTTTTTTTTTTTGGGCGGGTGGGGTGTTTTGTCAAAAATCAAAAATGTGCTTTGGAAATGTAGGGGGTGGGGGTTCGGCCACCGGTGGGAGGGTTTTTTTTTTTGGGCGGGTGGGGTGTTTTGTCAAAAATCAAAAATGTGCTTTGGAAATGTAGGGGGGTGGGGTTCGAACCCCCACCCCACACAAAACCAAGTAGCCCAAGGTTGGGCTACTTGGTTCTCTTATTATATATATACATTAACAAATATATATATTCTTGTTAACATTTTTTCAACGATAATTACCATTCCACAAGTGAAAATTACCATTCGTGAAGTGAGAATTACCATTTTAGAAGTGAGAATTACCATTTGTTCTCCAGGGTTCACTTTGTTTACTTGAAGCATGTTTTGTAAAAACCCCAAAAAATGAACTTTTACAAAACCCGAAGTGAAAATTACCATTCGTGAAGTGAGAATTACCATTTTAGAAGTGAGAATTACCATTTTTTCTCCAGGGTTCACTATGTTTACTTGAAGCATGTTTTGTAAAAACCCAAAAAAATGAACTTTTACAAAACCTCGAAGTGACAATTACCATTCGTGAAGTGAGAATTACCATTTGAAGTGAGAATTACCATTTTTTCTCCAGGGTTCACTTTGTTTACTTGAAGCATGTTTTGTAAAAACCCAAAAAAAATGAACTTTTACAAAACCCGAAGTGACAATTACCATTCGTGAAGTGAGAATTACCACTTCACTAATGGTAATTTTCACTTCGGTTTTGTAAAAGTTCATTTTTTTGGGTTTTTACAAAACATGCTTCAAGTAAACAAAGTGAACCCTGGAGAACAAATGGTAATTCTCACTTTCAAATGGTAATTCTCACTTCACGAATGGTAATTGTCATTTCGGGTTTTGTAAAAGTTCATTTTTTTTGGGTTTTTACAAAACATGCTTCAAGTAAACAAAGTGAACCCTGGAGAACAAATGGTAATTCTCACTTCGAAATGGTAATTCTCACTTCACGAATGGTAATTTTCACTTGTGGAATGGTAATTATCGTTGAAAAAATGTTAAGAAGAATATATATATTTGTTAATGTATATATATAATAAGAGAACCAAGTAGGGCTACTTGGTTTTGTGTGGGGGTGGGGGTTGAACCCCACCCCTACATTTCCAAAGCACATTTTTGATTTTTGACAAAACACCCCACCCGCCAAAAAAAAAAAAAAAAAAACCTCCCACCTGGGCCGGGGCCCACGGTGGGCGCCGGGCGGTGGGGCCCACCGTGGGTTTTTTCTTTTTTCTTTTTAATTATTTAGAACTAAGGGCAAAATGGTCATTTGGCGTGAATTTGCAAAACCCTTAAAAGTCCTTGTCATCTCTAAGTCTTTTTGCAAATTCGACGGACTTCCGGGGTTTCACAAATTCATTTGGTATTTAAATGGAATTTTCCCTAAAAAAAATTATTATTAAAATATAAATATATTTTCCTATTTTAATAAAATTATATTTTAAAATTGATACCGGTCGACTCAGTTTGACCCGGCCTAATCCACGACCCTTAACCCAAGCACCCAACTAATTCAATGACCGGTCGGTTTTAACCTTGCTTGAAGTAGGTCGAGCTTCCCGGGTGATCATGAAGTGACCCCATTATTTTCTTCTTTGCTTTGGAAAATGGCTAAACAGTTGTCTACACTTTAGAGCTATATTTGGCCTTGACCTTTGACACATAACATTGCATGACCTTACTATTTATAGTCTTATAATTAAGCTTCATTTATTAGACCGGTGAAGAGGTAGCTGGGAGTTAATTAAGGATGAGATATACTCTATGATTTACAAGTGTTGATGTTTGATTTTAATGATGCGACCATATTGCATTTAAAATGATTTATTTTCATTAAGTGGGTGTTTTAAGGCGTTTGTGTGAGTTTCTTAAATGACAATCATGGCCTTTAATTTTGAATTTCGAAAATAATAATGAAGGATAAAGTCTTGTACTAATCTTTAACAAAATTATTATAGAGAAACATTCATAGCCACTCTTAAACCCTGAAATCTCAGTTATTAATAATACAAGTTTATTAATAAAATGAAGACAAATCTTGATCCAAAAAAGTAATTTCACACGAACACATGTATGCGTCTCATAGTCAGAGTCAACAGTGAGGAGGCGTCGTCATTAATTAGCTGGCATAACAGCGAAGTCTGTCTCGCTGTACTATATATATATATGATGAGGGTCATTAATTGTACAGAGTTGGTTACGTGGGATATGCGCCATACGCATTCTTATCAGCTAGCGTATCAGTATATACAATTAACAAATGCTAATTCACAACACTAACTAACTAATCATATATTAGTTCTAAAATATTGCAAATAACATCTGGAGGTTCATTTGTGCTTCGGTCCCTTGGCGGAGTCGTTTTGTCTTTTTTATTTCCATTTAATTTAATTTAATAATTAATTAATTAAATTAAATTGTCATCCTAACTTTTTGATATAGAATTATTGTCCTAATTATTTTAATTTTACTACCTAAAAATAATCATCGTCAACATATATTCATTAGCATCACTATCTCCATGTTTTTTTTTTCCGAACAACTCTAAAGTAGTATTCATTATTGGGACCACATAGGTCAGATGCAACATAGACATTCAAACACAATGGGAAACAAGGATTAGAACCTCTCGCTTTATTCACAAATTATAATTAAAAAAAAAAAAAAGAATATATTCACAATTCACGAGAATAAGTCTTATCTCAAATCACCACTTCCTCCAAATATATATGTCCCTTTTGATTTGGTGTCCGCCGAGTTCAAATTTAGAAAAATTCAGGTCCGAAATCAAACTTCGCAGAGAAAGATAAGTCTCGCTTTGTTAGATCGACTCTCACCCAAGAGGGGGTGAATTGGGTGTTCGATAAAACTTTAGAAACTTTGAAAATCTTTTCGCAGCTTACTGAAATCAATTCGTATGACAAAAATAATTTATAAACCAATAGTTAGTCATTCAAACATATATGCTGGAAATATAAGAGTTTAGGGAAGAGAATATGCAAACTATGATTTATCTTGGTTCGGCCCAATCCTTGACCTACATCCAGTCCCCAAGCTCCATTTGAGATTTTCAATCCACTATCTTCTTGTTTAACCGGGCACAAAAGAAAAGCCTTTACAACCTCACAAGTTTAGTCAGGCACTTGTGTAGCCTTTACAATCTCTTACCGAGATACTCCCCCTTACACACTGTAAGGATACATTACATACTCTGTACTCAGGATGATCCTTTCACACTAGGACTCACTCCTCCTTACAAGTTGTAATTGTAAACCCACACTCAAAGGTTCCACAACCTTGAGATTTGATCACTAAACAGATAATCAAATAAGTGTTTAGATTCTCTCACAAAGAGATGAATAATAATCACTGAAGTACATAATCGATTATCACACTCTCTACTGAAGACTATGTAAACATTGTGAAACAGAGAGTATATGAGATAAGTGTTAGATTTAGAATATCAGCATTTCGACAGTGCAAGCTCATATGTGTATGTCCATTTTGAATCCTTCTCCTTTTATAGTTGATCGTCCTTAATGACCGTTGAGAAGCTTTGTAGACTAGCCGTTGTGTCTCTTCGTATTTCTGTTAGGCATAAATGATTTCCGTTGAAGTTAATCGACCATTGCTTCCTAAATGCTTCTTCGTCGAATGTACTTCTGCAGAGAGTGATTCAAAGTAATAGCTGGAATAGGTATTCCTCAAAAGAATGTCTTTGATTGCAATGAAAATCTTATTCCGATTGTAGCTTTGCTTTTCTAAACGAGCATTTAATGCGTTTGCCACGTCGGATTGCCTTATGATATTTTTGATGGTTAAACAAGGTTAAGGGTATTTAAAAAACACTAACAAACTCATTAAACGATGTTAGGAGTAATAAGAATCAATATTAAATAACACCCAAAACTTAATCAGAAAGTTGCATATTACGAGGACAGAGAATTCAAATGTTGATCAGCATTCTCGAGAATTAATCATGGCATTCTCGAGAATTATTGAAGTTCAGCGATCATTGAATCTTGCCTCAATCATTCTCGAGAATAAATGTGTTAACACTCGAGAATTGTATTGCCAGATAACATATGTAGCACATAGTATTTAAGAGGGAAGTGGATTCTGGAGAGTCACATTCATGTTCTCGAGAATTAAAATAATGTTGACTGATAAAGAATTCTTGAGAACTATATTCTTATTCTCGAGAGTTACTAGGGAGAAATATTGAATTCTTGAAAGAGCATTCTCGAGAATTGTTTTGGGCATTCTCGAGAATTGATTGAGATCGATAGTGTAACAGTAATTTCCCAAATAATTCTTGAGAATTAGCCTTGTATTCTCGAGAATTAGCGTGTTTCAAATTTGTTACATTCTCGCGTTCTTGAGAATCATAGTTGGATTCTCGAGAATGATCATTGTCTCAAGCTTCAATCAAACCAGTATACTTCACTGGTGCATTCTCAAGAATTACTCTTTAATTCTCGAGAATGGTCACGTGTCTCCAACATCAGGATGTGTCATTTCAATCAATTTATGCCGCGTCTCTTCATTCTCTTTATGCCCATTCTCTTCCCATCCTGTCTCTTCATTTCGCATCTCTCTCACTCTCGAGAACTAGGTCTCGCCACTCACCCTTAATCTCAGTTCACCGAAAATCCACTCTGTCCTCCACTGATTCAAATACTTAAACTCTTTAAAGCCTTCTTTCCAATGCAAGAAGAATCAACTCCAAACTCATTGTAGTTCGTCCGTTATCATTAGATGAATAGAGATTGTTCTTAACCAGCGTTTTTCCAATATTCTGAACTGACCGTCAACTTTAAAACATCATATCTCCTTCACTTGATCTTTGTTTTTCATGCTCTTGATGTTTTTGGTAAGGTATGTGAGTCTAGTTTCGAATGGCACTGGTTTCAGCTCATTTGGATTTGTCGTTTGTGAGATGCACTCAAAATACCGAAGGTGGGTTTGCTGTGTGATGTTGATTTATGCGCCAACTTGAAAAATTCATATCTCACTCATCTGGACTCTTTTTGACTTTAATTTTATATCAAAATGACGCATTGGGAGTCTAGTTTCATATGCCATTGGTTTTACCTTAATCCGATCTCTGGTTTGTGAGATATCATCAAACTACCAGACGTCGCCCGAGTGAAACGTGAAATAGAGTGAAGCATGCTGATTCTCGAGAATTGAAACCTCATTCTCGAGAATGGATGTTCCATACTCGAGAATGCCTGTTTCATACTCGAGAATGGTTGAGATTTATGCTCAGGAAATGCACGGACTTTGGCAATTGAATTGTGACAACTCCTATTCAACGGGAAGCTTGAATTTGTTTATTTTAACTCGAATTGAGTCATTCCAACTTCCATATCATCGTGGAAACTTCTAGAATCAATCTAAAAACTTGTATAATGATTTTCTCATTCCATTGAGAAAGTTCTTCTTTCTTTCTTCTCTTTTCTTGATCATTCTTCACAATTCAACTTCTTCAATATCTCCTCTTCTTCTCTTCTCTTGATCATTCTCCACAATTTAACTTCTTCAATATTAAATATAAGCATTAGTCAAAGTAGAAGATAAATATACTATGGAAACTTTTTGCTCTTAATATTGAAAAGCATATTTGTCATCATCAAAACTAAGCATAACTAACATGCTTTATTGCTAGTTATAGAAAAAAGAACCATTGCGTTTCCTAGGGTGGTGGACACTTTGTGCTAATTAGTAATTAAAGCCAACCTCTGAAATAATTTTTATCTATGTTTGTTTTATGATTAATTTATTATTTTTACTTTTCTAATTTGAAGTCAAATTAAGTATTAAGGTAAAATTACCCATAAGTCCAAGATAAGAAGATTAAATACAGAGAATCATCACAAGAAATTTATTTTTCTTATAAGTTTGAACTGTAAATGACACAATTGAACTTGTAAAATATAGAGTAAATATCCTTTTTGGTCCATTACGAAAAACGTGATCCCCATTTTGGTCCCTTACAAAAAAAAATAGTCTCGTAGCCCCTCACAAATTCAATATACACTTAATTGGTTGACGTTTTGATCCCTCACAAATTTCCAAAAAGATTTTTTTAGTCCATAAAAAAGGACGAATAAAGATCGATTTTTTTGTAAGGGGCCAAAATGAGGATTATGTTTTTTTGTAAAGGACCAAAATGGGTATTACTATAAAATATAAAAGTTTAAATTGTAAATATAAATTGTTAAATTTGATTTATACATATGAATTTTTGAAACATCTTCTTCTTGTCTAGGATATATGGCTACATTTTTAAAGTATGAAATCCACAAAACGAAATTGAGTGGCGCCCTTTGAAAAAGGAGAGTTTCGTTTAGTAAAATTATAATAATAAAAAAAATAGATCGCATAATTGAATGGAAAATGTACAGATGAATGTGATTGTATAATGACATATATTGGAAGAGATCTTTTTAATATATTAATAATTAATAATTACTTGTTCACATTCACAGTTTTAAAACATTAAACCACATGAGGTATAATTATAAAAAAACTAATTATTTAATGGTTAACGAAAAAATGAATGATGATTTTATTGTTGAGTAGTTGCCACCGGTTGGTTTGCGTATATTAAATATTTTTTACAAAATTTTTTTTATTTCTCATACAAATTTATTTTGATAATAGTATTTTTTTAAAAAAATTAAATATAGTACTTGGGAGTGATATCTGAATCACCGAATATAGAATACCATTTGGGACCACCTGAAAGATTCACTAATCATTTCTAGTATAATATAATTAATGGGTCCTGGTGAGACTTGTTTGGTATCAGGCGGCATTAAATGAAGCATGCCAAGAAGAATAAATAGATAACCCCCGCTTATGTATTCCCAAATTTAAGATCGGTTTACCCCATTTTAATATATTAATA
Source organism: Acacia acuminata (assembly GCA_019022655.1). Taxonomy (NCBI): domain Eukaryota; kingdom Viridiplantae; phylum Streptophyta; class Magnoliopsida; order Fabales; family Fabaceae; genus Acacia; species Acacia acuminata. Next base: position 3,707,443 of record JAFJYI010000005.1, read on the forward strand.
ATTAATAATTATTTATTCACATTCACAGATTTTAAAACATTAAACCACATGAGGTATCATTATAAAAAAACTAATTATTTAATGGTTAACGAAAAAAATGAATGATGATTTTACTTCTTTGAGTAGTTGCCACTGGTTGCGTATATTAAATATTTATTACAAAATATTTTTTATTTCTCATACAAATTTATTTTGATTACGGTATTTTTTAAAAAATTTAAATATAGTACTAGGGTGTGATATCCGAATCACCGAATATAGAATACCATTTTTCGGGACCACTAAAGATTCACTAATCATTTTTAGTATAATATAATTAATGGGTCCTGGCGAGACTTGTTTGGTATCAGGCGGCATTAAATGAAGCATGCCAAGAAGAATAAATAGATAAAGTCCCCGCTTATGTGTTCCCAAATTTAAGATCGGTTTATCTCATTTTAATATTAACAATTACAAATTATTTGATCACATTCACAGTTTTAAAACATTAAACCACATGAGGTATAATTATAAAAAACTAATTATTTAATGGTTAACGAAAAAATGAATGATGATTTTATTCTTGAGTAGTTGCCTTTGGTTGCTTATATTAAATACTTTTTACAAAATTTTTTTTATTTCTCATACAAATTTATTTTGATTACATTATTTTTTTAAAAAAATTAAATATAGTATTGGGAGTGATATCTGAATCACCGAATATAGAATACCATTTCGGGACCACTGAAAGATTCACTAATCATTTCTAGTATAATATAATTAATGGGTCCTGGTGAGACTTGTTTGGTATCAGGCGGCATTAAATGAAGCATGCCAAGAAGAATAAATAGATAACCCCGCTTATGTGTTCCCAAATTTAAGATCGGTTTATCCCATTTTAATATATTAAGAATTACTAATTATTTGTTCACATTCACAGTTTTAAAACATTAAACCACATGAGGTATCATTATAAAAAATTAATTATTTAATGGTTAACGAAAAAAAATGAATGATGATTTTATTGAGTAGTTGCCAAATGTTCAAGTATATTAAATATTTATTACAAAATATTTTTTATTTCTCATACAAATTTATTTTTATTACACTATTTTTAAAAAAATTTAAATATAGTATCGGGAGTGATATCTGAATCACCGAATATAGAATACCATTTCGGGACCACCGAAAGATTCACTAATCATTTCTAGTATAATATAATGAATGGGTCCCGGTGAGACTTGTTTGGTATCAAAGGCATTAAATGAAGCATGCCAAGAAGAATAAATAGATAACCCCCGCTTATGTGTTCCCAAATTTAAGATCGGTTTATCCCATTTTAATATATTAATAATTACTAATTATTTGTTCACACTCACGTTTAAAAATTAAACCACATGAGGTATCATTATAAAAAACTAATTATTTAATGGTTAAATAAAAAAATGAATGATGATTTTATCTTTGAGTAGTTGCCAAATTGTTGCGTATATTAAATATTTTTTACAAAATATTTTTTATTTCTCATACAAATTTATTTTGATTACAGTATTTTTTAAAAAATTAAATATAGTAATGGGAGTGATATCTCGAATCACCGAATATAGAATACCATTTCGGGACCACCGAAAGATTCACTAATCATTTCTAGTATAATATAATTAATGGGTCCTGGTGAGACTTGTTTGGTATCAGACGGCATTAAATGAAGCATGCCAAGAAGAATAAATAGATAACCCCCGCTTATGTGTTCCCAAATTTAAGATCGGTTTATCCCATTTTAATATATTAATAATTACTAATTATTTGTTGATTTACAGTTTTAAAACATTAAACCACATGAGGTATCATTATAAAAAAAACTAATTATTTAATGGTTAACGAAAAGAATGAATGATGATTTTATTCTTTGAGTAGTTGCCAAGTCAAGTTGCGTATATTAAATATTTTTTACAAAATATTTTTTATTTCTCATACATATATATTTTGATTATAGTATTTTTTAAAAAAATTAAATATAGTACTTGGGTGTGATATCGAATAACCGAATATAGAATACCATTTCGGGACCACTGAAAGATTCACTAATCATTTCTAGTATAATATAATTAATGGGTCCGGGGAGACTTGTTTGGTATCTGGCGGTATTAAATGAAGCATGCCAAGAAGAATAAATAGATAACCCCCGCTTATGTGTTCCCAAATTTAAGATCGGTTTACCCCATTTTAATATATTAATAATTACTAATTATGTGTTCACATTCACAGTTTTAAAACATTAAACCACATGAGGTATCATTATAAAAAAACTAATTATTTAATGGTTAACGAAAAAAATGAATGATGATTTTATTTCGAGAGTAGTTGCCAGTGGTTGCGTATATTAAATATTTATTACAAAATATTTTTTATTTCTCATACAAATTTATTTTGATTACGTATTTTTTTAAAAAAATTAAATATAGTACTTGGGAGTGATATCTAAATCACCGAATATAGAATACCATTTCGGGACCACCGAAAGATTCACTAATCATTTCTAGTATAATATAATTAATGGGTCCTGGGGAGACTTGTTTGGTATCCGGCGGTATTAAATGAAGCATGCCAAGAAGAATAAATAGATAACCCCCGCTTATGTGTTCCCAAATTTAAGATCGGTTTATCTCATTTTAATATTAACAATTACAAATTATTTGATCACATTCACAGTTTTAAAACATTAAACCACATGAGGTATCATTATAAAAAAACTAATTATTTAATGGTTAACGAAAAAAATGAATGATGATTTTATTCTTTGAGTAGTTGCCACGGTGGTTGCGTATATTAAATATTTATTACAAAATATTTTTTATTTCTCATACAAATTTATTTTGATTACAGTATTTTTTTAAAAAATTAAATATAGTACTGGGAGTGATATCTAAATCACCGAATATAGAATACCATTTCGGGACCACCTGAAAGATTCACTAATCATTTCTAGTATAATATAATTAATGGGCCCAGGTGAGACTTGTTTGGTATCAGCGGCATTAAATGAAGCATGCCAAGAAAAATAAATAGATAACCCCCGCTTATGTGTTCCCAAATTTAAGATCGGTTTATCCCATTTTAATATATTAAGAATTATTAATTATTTGTTCACATTCACAGTTTTATAACATTAAACCACATGAGGTATCATTATAAAAAACTAATTATTTAATGGTTAACTAAAAAAATGAATGATGATTTTATTTGAGTAGTTGCCGGTTAATTGGTTGCGTATATTAAATATTTTTTATTTCTCATACAAATTTATTTTGATTACGTATTTTTTTTAAAAAAATTAAATATAGTAATCGGGAGTGAAATCAATCACCTAGAATATAGAATACCGTTTCGGGACCACCGAAAGATTCACTAATCATTTATAGTCTAATATAATGAATTGGTTCTGGTGAAACTTGTTTGGTATCAGGCAGCATTAAATAAAGCATGCCAAGAAGAATAAATAGATAACCCCCGCTTATGTGTTCCCATATTTAAGATCGCTTTATTCCATTTAAGTACTTAAAGGTTTCCCTGTAATTTTTTCTTTTTTTTTTCCAATTAAAATTGAATCATATATTGAACACATTTTTAATGAAAAATAAAAAAACTTAATATTTTCCTTGACCCTAAATGAAATTAAGGGCTTATTTGTTATTTATAAGGAGAAAGATTTAAGGAAATAGATGTAACTAATACTCTTCTGTTTCTAATTATTAAAAAAAGAAACTTTAAAACCAGGTACGGGATGGACGAAGCTAGTTGAAAAATTCAGAAAAACAAAATTTAAAATTTAAAATATAAAAAAATGAAAAAACCTCGAGAGGTAGTTAAAAAAAATCAGAATAAAATGAAAATTTAAAATTTAAAAAAAAAATCAAAAATTAAATTAAAATTAAATATAAATAAAACCTCTCGTGAGGTCGTTGAAAAATCAGAAAAAAATAATTAAAAAAAAAATCAAAGACTCGTTAGAAAAAGAAAAAAAAATTATGATTAAAAAATTATTTTAAATGCATGATGGATGAGCACATCTTCTCAAGTTCATCTGGAATGGTTCGAATGATGCTGGGTATTTTAAATGCAATATATGTTTTAATTTAGCATAAGACCCTGTTATTACTCTATGCGGTCACCTATTTTGTTGGCTTGAAGCATCGTAGAACAGCAAGGACCCAAAGGTTTCCACCGCCAGTTCCGCCGTAGGGACCCAAAGTTGTCGTCGCGGGTACCACCTCAAGATCTAAAGGTGAACGACTGACTCACAGGGAAGAGGGCAATAACATTAATTTAAAAAAGTTAGATATTTTTATTTGTTTTAATAATGTGGGGTTAACCCATCTCAATGGAGATGTGCATTTTTGCTCCACTTTTGAAAGTTCATGTGTATTTTTACTCCCGAAAAAAACATATGGTGCTGGGTCCTCCCAGGGGGAAAAACACCTAAAAATAAATGTGAAATAATCTTTTTTATCCGTGTTAAGATAAATAATGAAAAACTTATTCAAGAAGTTAACCCATCTTATTATAAAGCACCGACTAACAATTTTTACAAATCAATAAAAACAGTTAAAGTAATTCACATATGATGGGAGTATCTACATCTCATAAAGTTTTCTAAAGGAAAATCCCAATTAGACACTAGAAATGGCAATATTTAGCTCAAATTCCCATGTGAGTGACACTCACATTGTACAAACTAGTCTTCATCTTATCATATCTCCAGAAAGGCTTCAATTGCCAGTGGATTTTAACAAAAACTATCCCAGATACAAGTTATACAATTGAATGAACCCAAATACTGCTAATCAGCTTTTACATACCCCGATTCACAAAACAGACAAGCCAACCTTGCTGCTAGAAATGTGACAAAAGATAAATTAATTGAGAGGTTAAACAGCAATGATTTCGAGAAGAAGACAAACATCAAAGTGCTGAAAAATCAAGTTTTCTAAATGTACAATGGCTAAATGCCAACTACAATAAGAAAAATTAAGAATCAAAGGATAACATTGTTAAGAAAGGAATAAGTATAACACCTAAGCTTCCTGATGATAGTTCCAAGAGTACGCAAACTCCGGTTTATATGACATCCTCTTTCAATCTCGCACCGGCTGATAATGCCTGAGAGGCACGCTCACTTCCTGCCAAATCAATAAAATTCTGCATAGAAACAAGTTTAGTTATAAAATCAGAGCAACATTTTATTTTGGGGAAGTTATAAACATACACATACCACACTGGCCGCTAAGGTGGTTGAGTTGCCTTTGCCCAAGAATTCTCGGGCAGAACTTTCAACAGGCTGCAAGGTTGTAAACCATGACTAAAATTCTAAAAGTAAAAACACTAAAGCATAATGTTTTAAGCAACGAAGAAGAAGGCATACACCAGTCTGATAATTTGGTGAGATCTAGAACTCTTTTCATTCAGGTATGTCTCTCCAACCTGTCTTTGCGCTGCAAGAATATAGCAGGTAATATAATTATTAAATCATCTTATAACAAAAAGATTGTAAAAATCCTCTCTACCTTCACAAAAAGACAGGACCTCTTTCAAATGTGCCCAGTCCCGTAGAGTCTCCTCTATGAGTTTATGGCCCGTCGAGTCTCTTCTGTGAGTTTCTCCACAATGGTTCCTCTCTGATTAGAAAGAGAGTTCGTGAGAACAATATTCATTTATATGAATTCACTGAATAACCTTTAACTCAATATGTTAAAGGCATTTACCTTAGGATAATCCCGAAGCCTTAGTGCATTGTGCTCGTGCTAAGAAGGTCTCTGAGAACTTCATTTTAAATTTCAATTGTTGAGAACTTCGATATGAATGTTCTTTCTTCATGCTAAAACAGTATAGAACAGGATCGATAAAACTTGAGTTGAGAGTTCGGGCAAAAAATGGTGCTGAGCAGTTTAGGAAAAAGATCAATGAATCAGTAGTAGCTTTACTTTATTTATATAGTCAAAAATATCTTTCATGAGAATACTCAGTTATTCCATTCATAGTGTATGTCTTTCCACCGCTTGTTTGTCCATAAGCAAATATGCTTGCTGAAAGAATATAATGATGCCTATAGTCAAAGCATTTGGGGGGTTAAGTAGAAAGTAAACTGAAACTAGCCAGTAAACTCCATTTACTTACAGTTAATGCCACTAACAACTGAAAGGGCAATTTCTTTAGCTCCTTCCTCATATACCTGCTTTGTGGAGCAGTCGCCTTGAAACACTCTGTCTAACTCCAAATTAAAAACCAAAATTAAAAACACTCTTTATATGATAAATGGACCTCCGATACAAATATGTCTCAAAATAATTTCCAACACTATCCTGCAATAGAACTAAATGTTATATAATTTAAGAATAATAAATAGGTAAGAATTAAACATGTTTAACGAGTTGATGTTAACTCTAAATATATACATATTATATATATATATATATATATATATATATATATATATATATATATATATATATCAGTTTTTTTTTAATAATTTATCCCTATAGATGTTTCTTTAACAATAATTAAGGAATAAAATGAAGAAAAGAATAAAGAGGGATGACTAAAGTGTTTTAAAAAATACATATCATATAAACTAACTTAACTAATTTTTTGATCTAATCAAATTGTGTTAAATATGTCTTATATTAAGAAGAAGAGGAAGTAATATATAAAATAACACACTGTTCACAGACTAGTGATGATACTTTTCTCTAATGAAGTCCTTGAAACTTCTTTTGCAAAAATAAAACTACTCTGGATATACGTTGATATGAGTATTTAAAAAAGAATATACGTTTTGAGGTTTTCCGACATTTTTTAGTAAAATAGCATTTTATATTTAAATTATTTTTAACAAATAGATAAAAAAATTGATTCCTTGTTTTTAATTATAGGTGACATAAGTGAAGAAGAAGATGAAGAGGAGTTAGGAGGAGGGAGATGTGAAGAGGAAAGAGAAAAAAATTGAGAACATGAAGAAGCATCAGAAGGATAAGTCAAGGCTAGCTGTGAACTGAAAACGCGTTGCAGTGGTTGAGTTGAGTAGTTGTACCATCCTCTCGCTTTCTAAAACTTCTCTTTTACCAAGATTTTCTCCTAAAACTCTGCCTCCATCACGTGAAATCATAACTCCATATTTTGATTATTTTCCTTTAAAAATAATAAAGGGGAATTAAAAATATTGGTGGAGTGTGTGGACCTTAGTGGGCCTCTTAGTGTGGACCAAGCAGCTGAGAGGGGGAAGCCAACGTGTTTGGTGAATAAACAAAGTGGGCTTGATTGTTTAATTGTTACAAGTGGGCCTTGGGCTTTTCTAAAGGAGCTAACTAGCCCACTATCTAAAGGGCCAATCAGCATTTCAACTCTGCATGTGGATCCTGATGAAGTGAGGCCCTGCATCCCCTCTGCAAGGAGCTACCAGCACTGGGAGATTTATTTAAATCCAAGGTAGAGGGTCCAGCTAACCATGATAATTCACAGCCATATATTGTTGAATATCCTAGTGAAGATGAACTGCAAACTAACCCCATTATCCTCTCCAATGGGCTTTCTCTAATATCCGCTATGTCTTTGTGCTTGCGAGGCATTAATCTTAATCGTTCCTTGGAGGATGATCTTTGTGCTTGTGTAATTGATTTGTAATTTAGGTTGTTAGCCTTCCTTTTAATCCAAAAAAAAAAAAAAAATTGTAGAAAATTGAATTTTAACACAACTGAGGAACCAGTTCAAGGAATAAAAATTGCCGAGAAATTACAGAAAGAGCATAAGAGGAACTTCCGATCAGTTAAAAAGTACCTCCATCATTATGGAAAGGTAGCGAGCCCGGGTATAAGCATTTCGACTTCGCCTGTTGAGATTGGTGATATAACTTTTATCGTTGGCCTCAATCATGTTTATATAATTAACTAACGATACTTTGTTAGTTGTGTCAATCACAATCGATTAACCTTGTTTCTTTGACCTTTTTTTTTTCGGTGGACAATCATAATAAACAGCTTGATCGATAAGGAAAACGGAAATGAGTTCTTAATTCACAGTTATATATTTATAATTATTGTTGCGGTTGTTCTTGTTCTATCGGCCTTCAGCAATGGTTGTCACTTGTCACACTCTTCCAAAGGAAATAATTTTTAAATTATAGAGAATATGATTCATATAGAAGTTTTTGTTTTAAAATTTGGACTAAGTAAATATAGTTCCCATCATAGATCATCCTTATTTACTTGCTTGAGACCTCTGGTCTTAAATATAAGATAGATTTTTTATTTTTTTGGAAAAATTGAGGAAGCTAAATAAGTTATTTAATCATGTTATATATTATTCATTCTTAAATTCTATATCAATTTAGTAGTCAAACTAATTAGTTTGAAAATAAAAATATTTTAAAAGTAATTTAATTTGCTTCCTTAATCTCTTAAAAAATAATTATGTCTTATATTTAAAACAAAAGGTAGTACTCCCTCGGTTTCAAATCGTTGAGTCTAACGAGTTTGAGCGAGTCAAAAACGAGTTTGACCGAGCTTGAGGGTAGAACGATTTTATGTCTGAGTTAACACATTTTTATGAGGTAATAACGCAAACTCGTTAAACTCACCGAGTTGATTCGTAAGTTTAACAACAGAGGCCTTGAGTTTTAATGTCACCTCTCCTCTCTATTATTGATCCAACCACTTCAAACTAAGATTGGAAGGATGAGTAGCTTTGAATGAGTTAGATACAAATTAATTGGGCCTTGCTGCTAGAACACTAGGATCCTAATTTACACCCACCACCATTATTAACCACCAAATCCAGCTTCTTAATGGAAAAAACTAGTTCAAACGTATAAATAATGAAAATGCAAAAAAGAGGGCAAGACTGTAGAATATGTTAGCATCGATAATGCAAAATGAAGAAATTGAACCGTACGTCTTTGTAAAGTTATAAATGACGTTATAAATCATGGGCGACGGATAATTTTTTTTTTGCTCGGAAATGGGAATAATATTACTAATCAGAGGTTCATACAGCAGACCAAATACAAGGAAATGTAATACAAACAAACATGAACATTATCAAAGCAACAACACTGTAAATTAAACTAAACTAATAAAACATTATATCAAAAAAAAAAAAAAAAGGATAAAACACATAAACTAGGTGACCCCTGCTGAAGCATTGGAAGAGGCAGAGTCATCCACAACAAAATTCATCTTTTGTTCATCCAAGGTTAGAATGGAAAGCAAGGAAGGTTATACCAAATTGAATGAAAATCACTCCCATTTCACATTGCCGCCCCTGTTGTTGCCTCGCCCGCCGCCACCACCGACTACCGCCAGCCTTTGCCGCGCCGGCGTTGTTCATTGCCTTGGCGTTGTTGAGGTTTTGGTCGACCTCATTGTTGGAGCCGATCTCAAGCTGGGGGATGGTGGTGGACTTTGCATGTTTATATACTGCTATGTATGCCATAAAACAAAAGGGCAACAAGGCAGCCATCACCACTAACATCTCGTCCTGCATGGAAGGGACGAACATTCTGACGACACTTGCTACCAACGCAACTGAAAATAAGGCAAACCCCACCCAGAAGACTACCTTAATGGTGGATGTTTGCTGGATCTTCACGTTCAAGTCTTGAAGCAGAGGTTGAGCTTCCTGGTGATCATGAAGTGACCCCATTATTTTCTTCTTTGCTTTGGAAAATGGCTAAACAGTTGTCTACACTTTAGAGCTATATTTGGCCTTGACCTTTACTCAAAACCGACGACGAGAAAACAGATTGGCAGAGAGAGGAGGAACCGAGACAAACGGACGACTGACAACGATGAAACTCAGAGGTGAACGATGGGCAACGGTGAAAACCGCACGAAACCCAAGTCACAACTCTTCTCTCTAACTTTCTCTCTCTCTCTCTCTGTTTCACACTTTCACCTTCCTCCTCCTGACATAACGTGGACAAGTATCAGAAAAGTGTGGTACGTTTTCCCATCCGTCTAAATCACTTTAATGACATATAAATATTAAAATACAAATAAAATTTGAAAAGAACAAAGTGTTAACTGGACATATAAATATATATTTTGACAAAAAAAAAAGACATATAAATATTAAAACTACAAATAAAATTTGAAGAGAACAAAGTGCTAACTGGACATATAAATATTCTGAGCAAAAAGACATATAAATATTAAAAGTGTGGCACGTGATATATATTCATATATGTGTGTGTAAAATTATCTTTGTTATTTAATAAGATATTTTTATTATTAAAGGAAATTATTTTCCTTATAATTTCATATTCATAATATGGAATTTTCATTTTCTCACCAGTTTGACTCTAGTTTAGCTCTAGTTTGACCCACTGACCCTTAACTCAATACTCCAACTGGTTTACTGATCAGTCCGGATTTAATAATATGGATCTTCACATTCAAGTCTTGAAGCAGAGGCTGAGCTTCCTGGTGATCATGATGTGACGCCATTATTTTCTTCTTTGCTTTGGAAAATGGCTAAACAGTTGTCTACACTTTAGAGCTATATTTAGCCTTGACCTTTGACACATAACATTGTGTGACCTTACTATTTATAGTCTTATAATTAAGCTTCATTTATTAGAGCGGTGAAGAGGTAGCTGGGAGTTAATTAAGGATGAGATATACTCTATGATTTACAAGTGTTGATGTTTGATTTTAATGATGCGACCATAGTGCATTTAAAATGATTTATTTTCATTAAGTGGGTGTTTTAAGGCGTTTGTGTGAGTTTGTAGGTTTAGTGTCCAAAAAATTAGTTATCAGATTAATGTACTAGGTAGGTCATAAGTGTTATAATGATGTGATCTGATAAAGCATCAGAAGCACTGGAAATCATTAAGTTTAATTGCAGTGGCATTGGGATTTTGAACATCCTAGCAAATAGTTAAGAAACAAGCAGATTAGAAATGAGAAGAAAAACAACTTTAGTGTAATTTAATTTGAAGAAAACTACAATATTACAACGAGAAGTTTAATTATTTCGCTGTAGATTTTTAACTAAATGATTTGAATTGTCTTCATTTTTATGTAAGAGATATCAATAATTGACAGAAGTAGTGTGTCCACTACCCTTCATGAGTCTGCTAGTTTAGTTAGCGGGCTATTTAAACGGTTTGGTGAGTAGGTTCAAACTTGAAAGGATCATCTTGACAGATTTTGTACTTATCTATATTATTCAACCCTAATTATTGGAATTTATAATTATACAGTTGCAAGACTCCCATATAATAATAGATATATAAGACATCTCAAATGACAATCATGACCTTTAATTTTGAATTTCGAAAATAATAATGAAGGATAAAGTCTTGTACTAATATTTAACAAAATTATTACAGAGAAACACTCTTAAACCCTGAAATCTCAGTTATTAATAATACAAGTTTATTAATAAAATGAAGACAAATCTTGATCCAAAAAAGTAATTTCACACGAACACATGTATGCGTCTCATAGAGTCAACATTGAGGAGGCGTCGTCATTAATTAGCTGGCATAAAAGCGAAGTCTGTCTCGCTGTACTATATATAATGATGAGGGTCATTAATTGTACAGAGTGGGTCACATGGGGATATGAGCCAAACACATTCTTATCAGCTAGCGTATCGGGAAACAACTCTATATTCATTATCATCACTACCACCATTTTTTTTTTTTTTTTTGAACAACTCTAAAGTAGTACTCATTACTGGGGAAACAAGGATTACAAATATTCAAATGGGACCATATAGGTCAGACGCAACATAGACATTCAGACACAGCAGACGAACCAATTAGCTACTATGGACCACAAACAAGAAACCACTAACAAGTCCTGATAAATAAATAAAGACTCAATACACTAGACGACGAAAGCAGCCAAAATGAAAGCAACAAAAAATCACTATCACCATTTTCAGTACATCGAAATTGGTGTGGTTTTTTTAGCCATGTCGAAATTAATATTGTTGGTGAAAAAAAAAAGATATAAATCCATTCAATGTTCAATCAATATACTCCCTCTAGTGTTGAATATTAAACATGTTTAACGAGTTGATGTTAACTCTAAATATATACATATTTTATATATATCAGTTTTTATATATATATATATAATTTATCCCTATGAATGTTTCTTTAACAATAATGAAGGAAGAAAATGAAGAAAAGAATAAAGAAGGATGACTCGAAGTGTTTTAAAAAATATATATCATATAAACTAACTTAATTAACTTCTTTGATCTAATCAAATTGTGTTAAATATATCTTATATTAAGAACAAGAGGAAGTAATATATAAAATAACACACCTGTTCATAGACTAGTGATGATACTGCTCTAATGAAGTCCTTGAAATTTCTTTTGCAAAAATAAAACAACTCTGGATATAGGCTGATACGAGTATTTTATTTTTAGCTTCTTCAAATTAAAGCAAGTGGTTTCCAAACATTTGAGTCAAAATTGAGCAAAATAAGACCTATTTGAGAAGTTAGTATTAGTTTATATTTTTCAATTTGTCATTCATTTCTTAATTTACTTTGGATCACTTCTTTCATCGAAAAGAAACTGTTTTGTTTCAGGTATGTTCTCTTTAGAGGTTCACCCAACAACATATGGTCTATAATTTTCCCTTAGGGTCACGGGTTCACATTAAGTGGTTGTTCTAATGTGCTTGTCCCTCTAATTAGAGGGACAATCACATTTTATTTTATTTATTTTAATTTTTTCATAAATTTTATTTATTTAAATTAAATTATATGTTAGTTTCTCGAAAAAAATTTGCACCCGCATCTCAAATTAATTAATTTTCTAGATATTAGTGTTAAAGTACGATATTTTTATATGCGTAACTAGAAACTAATTAATTTGAGATACTGGTTACAAAAAAAATTCTAGAAACTAACATATAATTTAATTTAAATAAAAAAAATTATAAAAAAAATTAAAAAAAATGTGCTTGTCCCTCTAGCACATAAGAAGCACAAAAAGGACAAGCACCTTATGTGCTTCCGAGTCATGCTCATTTAAGGTTTGAAAAACAATGATGTTGATTCAACATGATGATTTAAGATTTGATTGTTCAATTTTTATGGTCCTTTCACTAATATTTTTGTCCCGTGTCGATTTATAGTGGATGGTTTCCAATATTTTTTTATCCTCTCCTTACTTTTCACATAGAGGGTGCACACAGACAATTTGATCAATTATATGAGAATGAAACCCATACTCCATCTTTTTTCTATTCCGCTCACCTTCTTCCATCACATACTCAACTACATTCTTATTTCAATATGTTTATTACCCTGATCCAAATCAATAAGTTTGTTCATATTAGACCAATTGACAAGCCAAAAAGATGAAGACCTACTATTTTAATTTTTCTCGAAATACCATTTCAAATCTTTACCCAAATAGTATTGATACTTTTACATATTAGGGACCAGCGAGTTTGCTTCTACCTATTACATTTTTTCACTATTCATGAAGTGATTTCAATTTTCCATATCTATCTATCCCCCGAAGGAGCTTGCACGCGATCGAGTAATTAATGCGTAATTAATGCTTCGTTGCAACAGTTTCTACTTTTCAAGTCTCCAAAAAATACGGGCCTTGAGCAAGGTTGTCAAACTCGCGGAGTTTAAGTAAACTCGTGAGAGGGATGTAAACTCGGAAACGTAAACTTGTATCGTAAACTCGTAAGAGTTTACCTATATTAATAAATAACAATTAAAATTATATGATAAAATAATTGAAATACTAAAAGTGATAACAATTTAGTTTAAATATATTTGAAATACAAAAAACTTAAAAAGAGGGGATCTTTGGAAGCTGTACCCAAACCCTTCACTAACTTAATTTAGTGCAACTCCACTATTTACCTAATGTCTCGTCAAGGAATAATTAAGATCAGTCGGAACTCAGAATAAATTTATTATCCAATGTGAATGTATAGATATATTTACCTCGAAGAACCTTGACCAAAAAAAAAAAACTAAGAAGAACCGTTGTCTCTACCGTGTGTAATGAGAAGAACCATTGTGTAATAAGAACTTAAGAAGAGCCACTCTTTATTAGGAAAAAAAAAACTCACCAACACGTTTTACTTTTCTGCGTTACTTCACAGCTCTCTGCTATATTTCAACCAAAAAACCAAAACTCTCTGGTCTCTACCGTATACCACTTGCATTCTTTATCCGAAAAAAATAAAAACTCACCAACAGCTTTTGATTTACTTTTCTGAATTTCTTCACAATACTCCAAGTCTCCAACCATTCTTTATTCTCTCTCTCTGTCCGACAACTTTATTGAGTATCAACTTCAGTTTTCCATCCAAAATGACATAAAATTGAAAATTTTGTTATTTTTATTAACTCACACTGATTTGCTATTCTGGCAAGCAAAGTTAAAACATGAGATGCATGGGTATGCAAGAGAAGAGCTTCGCTCTTTCGGTTAGAAATTCCCAATCATCGTGTTTTGATTTGTACATTAGACTAAACTAGCCACGGGTCATGCGTAATATAATATAAAGGGTTTGATAAATAAGTCTTATTATTTACTATTCTCTCCGGTTCTAATTATAAGACCTAGTTAATTTTTTAAAAGATATTAAGGAAACTGATTAATTATTTCGTTTTGATTAGTCTGCTGATCTGAGAGAGGATTTTCTAGATTGAGAGACTCCTCTCTCACCCTATTTATTATCATTTCTATTATCTGCATCTCACTGCGATAATTATGGAATGGTGCGTGTGGTATAATCCAAGAAGGTTAGTAAAGACTGAAGACATTTATCTCCTTAAGAGCAAATGATATTCATATGTTTTTAATTTATAGTAAATAACAAGACTTATTTATCAAATTCTTTATACTCCGTCTGGTCCTAATTATAAGATAATATATATGTGTGTGTATATGTATACGTATATATATAGATACACACACATGTGTGTGTGTTTATATATGTACACACACGTATAGATATAGATATACACACACAAATACCAATATATATTGATATTTTTGGTCCACTTAAAAGTTAATTGTGCTGGACGTTCCTGGGCCAATAGTTTGTTGGCCAAATCGCTTCTTAGCCCTTTAAATAATAATTTATCATCAAGAATGATCACAAGGACCTTTTCATGCGTTCTCTGTCAAATTAATAATTATTTTTTTTGGTAAAAAAATTAATAATTAATTGACACAGGTCAATTAACTAATTTCATAGGGTTACCAACTGCACAAGCAACATGTCAAAACCTGAAAAGGAAAAAAAACCACTTTTTTTCTATTTATTTAGTTGCCTTTCATTGTCAAGGGCGTTAGGTAAACAATATTAGGGTCAGTTTGATTACCTGAATGTTGATTAAAAAAGGAGACGAAAGGAATAAACATGGAATAAAAAAGAATCCTATCAACCTCAATTTTGTCTAGTAATATAGGAGGAAAGAATGAGAATGTCTTTATCGTTATAAATAGAAATAAAAATAAATATTATGAAATGACAATTTCCCCAAATACATTTATTCATTTTTTATACAAGGCGATGGGGAGGGGGATCGAACCTAGGATCTAAGGGGGAGGAAATTAATCTCAATACCACTGCACTACTAATAGTGCTGGTCCAAATACATTTATTCATGTATGAACCAAACTATTCACTCATTCCGAAAATAAACAAGCACATAGACTTGCAAAATCTACGAGACCATATGTTTACTATATGGCTTCCAACCTAGTTAAAGTTTCGAAAGAAAAGCCCATTTCCAACTACTTTCATCCTAATATGTTTTTCCCTACAACGAGATTTTGGGCCTAGAAACTACAGTTTGGACCAAAGTCCTTATCAATAAGTAAGGACCCAGGAATGAATGAACAAGGAGGCCTAGAACTTGTAACAATATATTTCCATTTAGCTGTATTTAGGTGTTTCTACTTTCTTGAGTCATCAATATATTTCAATTGGGTTCCTCATTCTTTTTTAATAATAACTTATCATTACAATTTGTATAAATTCGCGGACAATATGTCCTCCAGGAACAACTTAATAATAAAGTATAAATTTATTCGATCTTAATTATAGGACAATATTTGAGAGTTGATCTTGCTCATAATTATAGAACAAAATTCTAATTTTTGTTAATTTCTTCCTAAAATATTCCCATGGATACTTTCTCAATAATAATTAAACAAAATAATAATTTAATAATGCATGCATATATTCTATAAAGTGGGTAATGTTTGTCACTTATTAATAGATACACCTAAAAAAATTGTGGGATTTTGGAGATATATGCATGCATAGGATGACCCGATGCAATATTATTCTAGCTAGGGTTTTTCACATTTGTCGTTGTTCCCTCAACATTTATCTTAGGAATGAACATCCCTTCCCACTATTTGTTAGAGGTGGCGGGTGTCTTGTTGGCAGCCTTTTTCTTCTTATACCTATTATCATGCTTGCATTTTAAGAGCTGACCGATATCAAAGTAGGTGTCAGAACTAGGTTCGGGTATTGCATGATGTTAGAACCTAGCTTTGATACCAACTTTGATACGGGTTTTGAAAACACAACATCATATAGTACCAAATGTAATACCCGAATCATTCAATACCCCAACCTAGTTCTAATACCGACTTTGATACCGGCAGTAAAAATGCGCTATCCAAAACGTGACTCAGATACCGTGATACCGGCTTTCATACTGGTCTCTAAAACCCAAGATCATATAGTACCAAATGTAACATCATTCAATACCCTAATCTAGTTCAGAACCTATGGCTCTTAAAATGCGCTATCCAGAACCTAGCTCGATACCAAATTTTGATCTTGGTCTTTAAAACCTAACATCATATAGTACTAAATGTAACATCATGCAATACTCCAACCTAGTTCTAACACTGACTTTGTTACCGGCTGTTAAAATGCGCTATCCAGAATCTGACTCTGATACCAACTTTGATACTGGTCTTTAAAACCCAACATCATATAGTACTAAATGTAACATCATGCAATGTTCTGACATCGACTTTGCTACTGGAAGTTAAAATGTGCTATCTAGAACCTGACTCTGATATTGGCTTTAATACGGGCTTAAAGACTAGTATCAAAGCCGGTATCTGAATAAATCAAGGAAATTAAGGAAGTTTATCATATGTCATAATACATGCCTTAAACAAACAAAACAACACCCACTGGCTGATTTTAAGCAACTACGTACTTGCACACAAATGCCGAAAACCACTTCCCTTCCTCACTCGTTGCCTCCGTTGTTGTTCATTTCCTCCTGGTTGGCATCATCATTCTTATGGCCGATGTTAGGCTGGGGATGTTGGTGGGCGTTGCACTCTACGTATGCCGTGAAAGAAAAGAGCAACAAGACAAGCACCACCCGTGGCATCTCGTTCTGCACGAAAGGCACGGAAGAGAAGAACAATTTGACGGCACTTGCTACCGTCGCAGCCACATGAAAGGCAAGCCCCGTCCAGAATGTACGCTCGAGGTTATTTACCATTTTAGTGAGAAAACAGAAACAGGGAGAGAATTCTAGCAGAGAAATACGCGGAGAAAATGATAATGAAGAGGTAAGCAAATACGCTGGCCTCTGTACTAAATATATAGCAAAAGGAATACAATGGTTATGTGCAGAGTTTGTTACATAGGGAATTGTGCAGGACGCGTGGCACATAATACAGCTAGCACACAATCTTATACAGTCTTCTACAATGTGTATACGCGACTTTGATACCGGCAGTTAAAATGCGCAATCCAGAACCTGACTTAGAGACCGTGATACCGGCTTTCATACTGGTCTCTAAAACCCAACATCATATAGTACCAAATGTAACATCATTCAATACTCGAATCTAGTTCAGAACCTATGGCTCTTAAAATGCGCTATCCAGAACTTAGCTCTGATACCAGCTTTGATACTGGTCTTTAAAACCTAACATCATATAGTACTAAATGTAACATCATGCAATACTCCAACCTAGTTCTAACATTGACTTTGATACCGGCTGTTAAAATGCGCTATCCAGAATCTGACTTTGATACCGGCTTTGATACTGGTCTTTAAAACCCAACATCATATAGTACTAAATGTAACATCATGCAATGTTCGACATCGACTTTGCTCTTGCGCGGTTAAAATGTGCTATCAAGAACCTGACTCTGATATTGGCTTTAATACGGGCTTAAAGACTAGTATCAAAGCCGGTATTTGAATAAATCAAGGAAATTAAGGAAGTTTATCATATGTCATAATACCTACCTTAAACAAACAAAACAACACCCACCGGCTGATTTTAAGCAACTACGTACTTGCACACAAATGCCGAAAACCACTTCCCTTCCTCACTCGTTGCCTCCGTTGTTGTTCATTTCCTCCTAGTTGGCATCATCATTGTTATGGCCAATGTTAGGCTAGGGGATGTTGGTGGGCGTTGCACTCTACGTATGCCGCGAAAGAAAAGAGCAACAAGACAAGCAACACCCGTGGCATCTCGTTCTGCACGGAAGGCACGGAAGAGAAGAACAATTCGATGGCACTTGCTACTGTCGCAGCCACATGAAAGGCAAGCCTCGTTTAGAATGTACGCTCGAGGTTATTTACCATTTTAGTGAGAAAACATAAACAGAGAGAATTCTAGCAGAGAAATACGCAGAGAAAATGATAATGAAGAGGTAAGCAAATACGCTGGCCTCTGTATTGAATATATAGCAAAAGGAATACAACGGTTATGTGCAGAGTTTGTTACATAGGGAATTGTGCAAGACGCGTGGCACATAATACAGCTAGCACACAATATTATACAGTCTTCTACAGTGTGTATACCCGACTTTGATACCGGCAGTTAAAATGCACTATCCAGAACCTGACTCAGATACTGTGATACCGGCTTTCATACTAGTCTCTAAAACCCAACATCATATAGTACCAAATGTAACATCATTTAATACCCGAATCTAGTTCAGAACCTATGGCTTTTAAAATGCTCTATCCAGAACCTAGCTTTGATACCATCTTTGATACTGGTCTTTAAAACCCAACATCATATAGTACTAAATGGAACATCATGCAATACTCTAACCTAGTTCTAACACTAACTTTGATACTGGAGGTTAAAATGTGCTATCCAGAATCTGACTCTGATACTGGCTTTGATACTGGTCTTTAAAACCCAACATCATATAGTACTAAATGTAACATCATGCAATGTTCTGACATTAACTTTGCTACTACCAGTTAAAATGTGTTATCAAGAACCTGACTCTGATATTGGCTTTAATACGGGCTTAAAGACTAGTATCAAAGCCGGAATCTGAATAAATCAAGGAAATTAAGGAAGTTTATCATATGGCATAATACCCACCTTATAATATTATGTTGCTAGTGTTTTTTTACACTTATATGGGAACTTCTGTAGATGCACTTATTTTAGCATCTCTTACGAAAATGGGGTGTTTCCAACTCCAAAAATGTAAGAAGATTCTTTTTTTTTTTTTTGGCTTTTGTAAATTCAATGAATGCCATTTATTTTTATTGACCTCAATTAATATCATTTATTACCTCTTTCATTTTTGTTTTCCTGATTAAACCTTCTACTAGAATCCATCCATAGTAATTAATTACATTAATATAATTTAAGATGCCATCATTTATAAGAATTTTTTTTGATTTTACTATTTTACTTTTATATTATTTTTAATTTTTCATCCCAAATTATCCATATATATATAATTATAAGAACACATTTTCCATTATACTTCTACCGCCACTATCCCAGTATAATTTCCATCGAAAAAAAAGTTACTATCATTCAAAAATAAATTGTCTCTCCCACTTCCCACTTACCTTCTTCATAAACATGGGCTTATATTATTTTCTTTAATCAATTTTAACTAATTTTTTGAAACACGTAATTTAATTATTTTGCTCATATATTTTGAAGCAGTCAGTAACAAAGACTCGCTCTGGATACATGATCTCTTGCTTACTATTTTAAGAAAAGACAAAGTACGAACTACAAAGTTTCTGGAGACTCTCGGGTGTCAGCGTGAAACTCTCTGGTCGGGAGAATTACGCAGTGACTGAACTGTGAAATGTCAATTACTGCAAATAACAATATGAGTAAATTATATTATCTGTCGCTTTTGCTCTCGTGCTTCAGCTTTGGTTTCTCCGCCTTTCTTGGAGACATCGGATCCATGTTTTGCTGGACCAACCAACTCTACCCATCTTCTTTAAATACTTCCTCCTCCTCCATCCATGGCTGCTTCATTCAATTGTCAATTTTTATTGCTGTCGGATAACCCATCTGATCATTTACAGCTTTCTAAATGGCATTTCCTGCACCGATCACGGTTTCACGACATCCTACTGCTGCTTCATCTAATTCCTGCACTGTGTTTCATGGGTTTGTGTCGAATTCATCGAGGGTATGTCATTTTCTCCTCTATGGTTGATCCCCCATTTCGTGATGGATTTTTTGGGGTGGCTGATACACTATCTTCTTTGGTAGATCTTTGGTTGGAAACTGAAATCTGGGAAAACGGAGAAACTCCGTTTGAGATTGGTCTCGGATTCAAGGTTAGTTTCGCTTACACGGCAAGTCTTGTAGATTTTGATGGTAAAAAAAGTGGAATAGTTAATCTGAAACTGCCATTTTTGAATTAAATTGATGATGCTTTGAGCAGTTAGACTTTGGGGGGGAAATACCTTTTGGAGGGCTCAATTATTGTTTCTTTCATTTCTAACTCTTAAAGTACCAGTTGTTACACGAACATACAAGTTCAAGAGTAAACGAGGAATTGTGTTCTTGAGTTATCACTGATACAATTTTACTTAACTCAGGCAAGCTTCCCTTGTTACTGTAACTGCAATTTTGTTTACTCACTCTCAGAACTTCGGAGTAAAACTTTTGAAATGAAGCTCAGCGCCACATCTTGCTTTGATATTTGCAGGACCACTCAAAGTTTATCTCTAAGGGCTTCTATGGGCCCTTCAGGATTTACTCAACAACTTGAAAACAAGAAGCTTGAGACGCTAACTGAGGCTGAAGATGGGTGTGATATATTTCATGATATCAAGGACAGGTTTTTAAGTTTCAAGAAGAACTACTTGTAAGCTTCAGAAAACCCCGGTTCAATTGTTTCCTTCTGATACCCAGAAAGAGAAGAAACTTTGTTAATGTGGTTTGTTTTCTGGCAGGAAAAACAATGAACAGTTCCAAAATCTGGCCAAGGGTCAGGCACCAAAGGTGATTTAAACCCACCCTCTTTCCCCTGCTTTTGGCTAAGGTTTTAGCTTTTTATTAATTAGTGGTTTGCTTTTGGTTCCTCTGGGTCTATTCTTTCAACTCGTCTACTAAATGATTTGCTAAATTTGGTTCTCTTGAATCTTGTCTGACAATTTCTAGAACAGTTTATGGTTATTGCTTGTGCAGATTCTAGGGTTTGTCCCTCCAATATTCTGGGATTTCGGCCAGGAGAAGCATTCACGATTCGTAATGTTGCTAATTTGGTACCTCCATTTGAGGTATATTTACCATTGAAATTGATTTATCTTGGCTGTCTACCTCATCTTTTGAGGATGGTCACTAAAGTGTGGAGCTAGCCACTCTGCTTAACCTTTCTAATCTCATTTTTCCATGATACAGAGTGGACCCTCTGAAACAAATGCAGCCTTAGAATTTGCTGTGAATTCCCTCAAGGTAAGCACATTTTTCTTGCAAAGTATAACACAGGATTCATTTTCTTGATTTAGGAGTTGTCTTGATGCTACTGTTTTATGATTTACAATCCTTTTGGGCTGTTAACTATTCACTTATGTGCTTGTTTGCTTTGAGAAGTCTAGCTTCCTTCAATAATTATTTTGAAGTACATTTAGCTCAATTCACCGTCATAAGCTATATAAAACAGCATCAGAGGTAAATATGATTTTGGTTACAATGCTTATTGATCTCTTGATTAGGGACTGGACAAGAATCTAAGATTTCAGCTTACCATTCAACTTCTACAACATTATTAACATAATTGAGAGTATTTTTAAGCACAGTAAAATACAACATCTTCTAATAACATAATTTACTCTTTTTAAACAACTGAGGCTATTATAGTTTTGGGGTTGTATGAAACTGAAATATCTAGAAAAGTTTCTAATTCTAAATATGTAAGTATGTGCAAGGCTAGTTGGTCACAATACCTCGACTTTTGTATACTTCTATTTTGAGGAAGAATTAAAACCATTGTCATCGCAGGTTGAGAATATCTTAGTCATTGGGCACAGTTGCTGTGGGGGGATTCGTGCCCTAATGAGTATGCAGGATGAGGATGATGCAAATGCAAGGTTGACTTACATAATTCTAGATTTAGTCTGTCATGTTCCTTATAGTGGTAATATTGTGTTATACATGTCTCACTTGGTTATATTTTTCATTTCGCATTAGCTTTATCAAAAGCTGGGTCGTAGTCGGGAAGAATGCAAAAATTAAAACTGAGGCTGCTGCTTGTTCTCTCAACTTTGACCAGAAGTGCAGGCACTGTGAGAAGGTAACAATATTATTTACCTTGTAGTTCATTTGTTTCCCGAAACTTCAAATGATTAAATAGTACAATGAATTGTCCTTAATCCTTATAAGGGGTTAGAATGCTAGATAAATCGTGATAGTGCCTCATAGGGTCAGGTGAACATGTGTCCTTTTTCTGCTTCTGCCAGTCATTCTCTGTCTTCCTTTTTAGAGAGATGGTATGGCAGCCCGAGTTAGGGTTCTCAGAGTTTCCACTGAATTTAAATCAGGTCTGAGATTAACTGGTGCTCTCATTGATGCCCATATTCAACATTGCCTTAGAGCATGAGATAAATGCTTATTCATTTTAGGGTTAAGGTATAAATTTTTTCCGGAAGTTTTTGCTAAAGATTAATGTTGCTCTGAAAGTTTTTTTTTTTTTTTTTTTTTTTTCATATTTAATGTCACTCTGGAAGTTTCAAAACGTAGCAATGTTGCTTCATACCATTTAAAAGCTAACGTTGAGTGTTAAAAAATTGACGTTGACCATTAACTTTTTTATGAAAAAATCTAACATTGCTCCATTTTAACAATTCGAGGCAATATTAAAACTTAAAAAAACTTTCTAGATAATAATGCAATCCTTGACACTCAATGGGACTCTTCTTATTTTGTGTCTCATTGGGATTTAATTTGACAGCGTCCATTAGGATAGTTTTCTTTTTCTCAACATTGAATATAATCCAGCTAATGTTTATTTTTACAGGAATCAGTTAACAATTCATTATCAAACCTGCTTACTTACCCATGGATAGAAACAAAGGTGGTGAATGGGGAACTCTCCATTCACGGGGGTTACTATGACTTTACTGAGTGTACTTTTGATAAGTGGACATTGGATTACCAGAAAACCAAAATGGAGCAAATTGGCAGATTAGCGGTCAAAGATACATTGTTTTGGAGTTGACTTTTTACTGTTTTTTTCCTTCATAAAATTGGCTGTATTCCTCTTCAGAAATTTGCTGAAGTATGTAATTGTACCCTTGAAGGGCATAGAAACAATAGACTGAATAATTTAGTTCTGTACAATACATTATTTAAATACCGTAATTCAATTTATACTGAGAAATCTCTTTATTGTGCTGTTTTTACTTCACTTTCACTCCCAACAAAAAATATCAAGGTTAATCTGGAAGGGGTACTTATAAGAGCAGGTGATGAAATGTTTTTCCCCCTCATTCTGTTACTATAGTTAGTACTTTCTCTACATTGCAATTGGGCAAATCTATTGATGATCAAGCTGATGTGTTCTCTGCTCAGACTAACTTTTTTTTTTTTTTTTTCAGTTGTTTGAGCACTCCCCTGTTTCATCACATTGCAAGTTTGCAACTTCCTATTTAAAACTTGTTGGTTATGGAAGTCTAAGAACTTCCACGCTAACCATCAAAGCTATATCCAGTTAAGGATTGCTTGAAATCACATCCAAAATGTATATTTTTCACGTTTAAGAGAGCAAACGTGATTTTGTAGACGTGTTTGAGTATAACTGACCATTGCAGAATTAACTCCATCAAAATTCAAAGAACTCCTGTTTAAAATCCAATTATATTTCATGTAAAATGGAATAAAGGACTTGGTTTGCATTCATGTCCGGACCAAAAGTACATTGTTGAACCTTGCGATTTGCTGAACATATGTGACAATAAAGGGATTACAGGGGAGTGCATCAAACCATCTTGTTAACTGAGAAAAAAAGACTTTAGGCAAATTTCTAACAGTTCCCAAACCATATAGTCACTCTCTTACATTGCCCAATGAAAAAACCTATCTCCTTGACTCAACCTACCACCAATCCTATATTACTTTCCCTTTTACTTAATCCTAGGTTGCTCGATCTGCAAGAGTCTTTGATTTCATGCTCAAATGGCACCTGCCTATTAGGTTGCTTCACTTTCCTTCATTGCATGGGCAAGGTCCAAGCCAATAGGAAATTTTCGGCGTGCGGAAACTACCCAGCCCCAAACTCTCCCCCTTTCCTGCCAGTGTCCGAGTGACCAGAGTACATGATGACTCCACCAATTACCCCTCCAAATATCCCTGAGGTCAATTTGGACCTCCCTCCTATTCCTCGATGTGCTTATGTAGAATACTCTCCAATTGCAACAGGCAAGTATGTGCAGGAGAGTAAACGATCCCCTCAAATTGTTTGCAGCCGCCTTGACCTTGACTAGTTTACTTCAATAGCTCCTGTACTTGGTTATGAACATCTTATATATTTACCGCTAGTTCTATGTTTACGTCCTATTCCAAAGTGGATATGCTGACAGATTTGCACAAGGAAAAATCAGTAGATAGTACCATGGAGTGAAGTGGTACATGCTATCAAGGGCAACTTTCTAAAGTGCTCTTACCGATTATAAAAACTAATCTTTCTCTTATTTCATATGAGCATGAACTGTTGATTCTAGATGTTTTAGTTAACCCCGGCTCACAGTTGCTACAATCCCTGCTCATACTTAGCTCATAGTCAGGTTGGGTCAGGGCTCATTTATTGAACAAGTCATGTTGAAGTCCAGTCTGACTGAAGAGCTGATCTTAAATTTAGTTTTGACAAGAAGCATGTAAGGCTTGGACTGAAACACAACAATAACTACAACTCCATGGCATCTGGTATGCTAAGGAGGGCCATCTATACTTCATATTCTAAGCTTATATAAATATTATATACTCCCTCTGGTCCTTAATATAAAACATATCTATCTAATTTGATTAATTAAGAAAGTTAGTTAATATAATACGTACTTTCTAAAACACTCTAGTCATCTTCCTTAATTCCTTATTCTCCTTGATTACCGTTGATGGAGCATCAATAAGATAAATTAGGAAAATATTGACAAATATGAAAAATAGGTATTATATTTAGGATCAAGATCAACTCCTTAAATATGTCTTATATTAAAGACCGGAGGGAGTATAAGCATATTGGGCAAGGGAATGATTTCTTTACATTCCTAGTTAGTCTAAACCTAGGAACTAGGAAGCATGGATAGACATAGTATCATATTGTGTCTCATACAACTGTCCAATGCTTGACAACAGAAACAGGACTTTTTCTGAAGGATCCAAGCTTTATAGATGTAAACATTCACCTTATTAACTAACAAAAATTGGAAGTGATGAAAAAATAGTCCTCAAAATGGATTAATAGAGTGAAAAAATCACTGCCATTTTAAATGGCATACGTCTCTAAAGATTGAAAAATACGTTGGCAGAAGTCACAAACTACCATTCCATCAAGATTAAGTCATACACGCTGATCTAACAGATCAGTCAACAGAACCAAATCAACCTTCAAACTTCGGCATCACAAAAATGAAAATACCTAGCTGCCTTCATATTTTGGGTCGGCTGTGACCAAATGGTATATTATAACCAAACCAAAAATGAAAATGCCAAGATAATTGGCAATAAAACCCAAGGCTTGATCGTCAATCATCTCTTCCTTCCTGGAGAGCACGAAAAATAAATAATTAATTAATTAAAAGGTACCAAACTTCCCAGTGAGCTCCCAAAACATTTGAATACCTCAATTCAAAACATACAAGATTCCCTATAAAAGATAAATAATCCTTCAATTCGTATATCCTAGATAGGCACCTCCCTCCTTCACTAAATAACAAAGAATCCTTATCTTAGAGCTAACTACAGTACTTCAGCGAAAAGCTTTAATACAAATGAACTTCTTTCTGGGGACAGTAAATGAGTTGCACGTTAAAAATCTAAAACCGGACAGATCCAAAATAATTTAGTTCGGTATGAACCCGTTGCATAACACAAGTCCTGACCTTAATTCCATAAAGACTAGATCATAAAAAATTGCGTTGAAAATTGAAACTGAACATGAAATTTACATAATTTTAAAAAGGAATGAAGATGAAACAACGTTCAATCCGAATGGAAATCGGGCCAAAAACTGATTTCTTTTCCCTTTTAGCATCGAAGTCAAAAATTGAGAATGGAAGCAGAGTACCCAAAGAGAAGGGATAAAAAAATATGAAAGCGATAAACAAGTTGGGGGTCGCCAAGAAAAGTCACCTTGAGGCTTGAGGTTTCTGTCAGATCTTCTGAATCTGGATTATGGAAGACTGGAACCGTGAATGGGGTGACTATTGACTCGGACAAAGCTTTAAACCAAACGGCCGCTGGCCAGACGAGAAACGTCGTCGTTGGACCACGAATTTCATCGTAAAAAATGAAAAGCAAAAGGAAATGTGGCTGCTGGGATTCGAGCCCAGGTCTCCACGGCCACAACGTGGAATTCTTACCACTAAACTACAGCCACTTGATATTGGAGGGTTACAAACTATGAATATTTAACATATACTTCTCCAAAAACACAGCCATTTTCTCAACGAACAAATGGCAGCAATCTTAACCATATTAATTGACATTGATCATAAGTCATAACAACTATTTTTTTTTTAATTTTGAACTTGATTTTTCTTGGCGATATCAAAACAACTACTGTTTTACACAAAAATGTAGAGTCCTTTAGTATGGATAATATGAAACACATCTCTTTAAAGCTTTCTTATTTCTCAACATTCCTGTCAATTATATGGTTTCACAGTGGTGCAACGTTTAAACTACAACTATTAACATTTATCTTATATTTGAATGGAGAGAAAATTAAGGAAAAGCAAATTAGAAGGGAAAACTCCCAAAAAAGTAAATTACAATTTTTTAAAGCTTTTTTCCTAATATCCACTCCTTCCTATTTTCCTTTCGCTTTTCTCTCATAACTTGCCAATGATAAATAATTCTTATGTGTGAGAATGTAAGTTTTGCCTAGCACTATGTTTAGATGGAGGGAAAAAATGAGAAAAAATAGGAGGAAAGAATATTGTGTTAGAAAACTTCCATAAATGATAGAAAAATTTACTATTTTTAGGATTTTTCTTTCCTAGTTTTCTTTCTCTTTAGCTTTCTCTCCATCCAAACATAAGTAAAGGTATAATGAGTGGATGAATTAGCAAAAAAAAAAAAAAAAAACGGTGAACCGTTTGATAAACCGGGTCCGATATAGACATCAACCCCGTTCTTTTTTTGAATCAATTTTTTTTTTTTAAATTTTCTTTAGAATTTCATATTGATAACTCGAAATCTTCACTTTTTCACCCGTTTGATCCCGGGTTAACTCCAATCCGACCTACTAGCCCTTAATCCAATATCTTGACTGGTTCTAGGTTTAATAAACTCGAAAAATATAACTAGAAAGTAGAAACTCCCATGACCAATCTGTTTAGGAATGCATTTCAACCCCTCAGAGGAAGCTCAGTAGCATTAAAAAAAAAAAAAAAAAAAAACTCATTTATAGGTGTCGGCCGTTAGAGTAGATTGGCTTATCCTAAAAAAGTTATTTTTGTCAACCTGTTTGGAATAGCATTCACAAGCATGAAAAGTCTAGTAGCGTCGGTAAAATCTCAATTGCAGAAAAAAGCATATAAATTTTGTCTTTGGGTTAGTGTCAAACACAATGGAGTCTCACAACAACAAAAAACCATTTATGGGGAAGTCACAACTTTTTTTTTTTCATATAAGAAAATTTTAGGTGATGTCGCAATAAGATTAAGAAGAAAATACCTTCCAGACTCAAAAAAAAATTTACAAAGATACTTATAGATCATCTACTAATAAGACCTTCATATGACCTATATATATCAAACCACTTTTAAATGAAGACTGACATTTTAATCATTTGTATCATTCATTATTGGAGAAAAGTCACAATTTGGAGCCTCTGAAGAGCATCCAGCAAAAGAAAGCAACAAAATTTTTGGCCCACCCACGCACTTGATTAGCGGGAAGTCAAGAAACGCGTGGCCTTCTTCTAGGTATCATTAGCATTGACTTTTTTGCAAAAACGTACTATAATTGTCAACAAAATCACCACATGTCCCTCCCAAACACTATCTTTAACTTTTTTCTTTTATCCTTTTTTGCAGCATTAATTCTGCAACCCTTCAATTATATATTTATATGCATTGTCATTTATATATAAATTTATTTATTAAATATATTTAATTAAACACTTTATTTTTTTAAAATAATAATTTAATTTGTTTTTAATCAAATTTAAATTTAAAATTTATTTAATTAAACAATATATATAATTAATTTAAATAATAATTTAACTTTGTTTTTTAATCAAATTTAAATTTAAAATTTCATCTTCAATTACCACGACACTGTCTTATTTATAAACTCACTTTTATATAAAAATAGACAAATATTATTAATAAGATTCATAACTTTTTTCAGTAATTTTTCATGGGAACTGAACGGGTGGATCGTTGAGCGTGAAGAACGAAGACCTCGCTGAATTCGTCCGCGGTTCCCAAAAAGTACCGGCCGCTCCGATCATCAGGAATAACTCTGTCTATATGTGAAGTATAGACGAAAGAATGCTCGGACGCGGTGCTCAGAATAGCGCAGCAGCCATCTGCGTTTATTTTCCAAAAAAAAAAAACGGTTAAGTATAGAGAGAGAGAGCTAGAGAGAGAAGTTGAATGCATAGATACCCAAATGATCGAAGAGGAGATTGATCAATCGCATTTGCAGGACTGGACGGATGAAGAACAAACCAGAAGAATCTACTTTGAACAAGAGATGGCAACAAGAATTGATGATTTTCCATTGTCCTTGATTCTTTAAACTTTATTGGGTCCGGAGCGAAGAGATTTGTTGAGGTTTTCTTTTAATATTATTGTATTTATATTCTTTTTCTTGGAAATCAAAGGGACTACCAAAAACGAACTAAGCAAGTGACAATGATCCAGAAGGTGCCCACAATGCTCTGCTTTCGTCGAGAGAGATAACAGAAAGTGTTGAGCAGTGAAGATGAGTCAAGAACTCAGAAAAAATTGAAGAAGGAAGCCAAGAACAAGAACAAGGATAAAAGTTTGTGTTCTAAGAGAAATAAGGAAAATGATTTACCTGCTATTGCTATGGATGAAGTTTCCGGCAAGAAGAAGAAGGAAAGTAAAAGCTAAAAAGATTAAAAAAGCTGCTTCTGCGGGGTTGAATTCGAGGAACAGAGGAAATAAAATGATCATTTTAGGTGTTGGAAAAGAAGAGAAGACTCTGGAAATGAAATGACGATGATGTGGCAAAACATGTGTCAACCACATCAGTCAAAATTGGATCATGGTCGGTGTTGGATCAGAAACTAATTTTTTTAATAATAATTTAACTTTTGTTATTAAATTTAAATCTAAATTTTTATCAACAATTATCACAAATACAACTAAAATATAATATATATGTAGTTCTCTCTCCCATTCTAAATATAAGACATAATTAAATTTTTGAAGGGATTATATATTAGTTTATTTGTTAAACTAATTAGTGTGGAGGGAAAAAAAATAAATAATTTAATTAACTTCCTTAATCTCTCCAAAAATTATTTTATATTTAAAAGTGAGGGAATATTTAATAAGATTTAAATTATTTTCAATTATTTTTTTTTATATCACTTAATTTTTAAATAATAATCCAAACACATGTGTTTATTTAAAGAAAATCACTTTATGTCATCATCCACCCAAACCAAATTACGTTTACAATCTTGCTACTTTGCGTATGTGTGATAATCTAACTTGTGCATATGTGTGATTTGTAGGTTTGGTTTCTATCCGCTGCCAGTCCTTTTCTCAACAAACGACGTGCGTTTCCTGTGTAATACCCTCCTCTCTCTCTCTCTGTTTTTCGTTTTCGTTTTTCTTTCTAAAAACTAAACTTCACCAGCAGGCAGCAGCCCAAGTTAACCGCCTAAGCTGGAATTGATCGGAATGCTTTCAAATTCCACTTACAATCAAATCAAGTAATATCAAATTAATTAAAAATATAAAATATAAATTATAGTTATCTACTATCTCCACTTCTAAATATAAGAGTCAATTAACTAATTTGAATAAATTAAATAAGTGAAGTAAATTAATTAATTATAAAAAAATGTAGCATGGTTTCTTTAAAAAAAAAAAAAAAAAACTGTATAACATTAAATTATATATCAGCTTATAAATTTGATGAATTAGTTTAGAAAAAAATGATAAATAGGAGATAAGGTGACTCTACGTCTTATATTTAGTAGCAAATCTAATATTCAACTAATTCTTATATTAAAGCCTAGATATAGTAGTATTTGGTATAAGAGTTGGATAACTCATTTACAAAGATTAATAAAATTAATTATTTATAAAAAAATATATGTTGATTTTTCTAAAATATTAATTTTATTCATCATTTGCATGACAACAAACCTTTTGATGGAAATCTTTCTACTATGTGCATTTAATAGGGATAATTTTTTAAAAAAATTATAAATTTAGAAGTCAAAATTAATTAAGATTCATCAAAGTGTAACAAAAGGCTTTAAGACCGGACGAAAGAGGTATCGTAAGACCAGATCTGTGACTGGTCTTGTTCCAAAGTGCGGTCTTAAAAGTCAGTAACTTTTAAGACCATATGAATGACCGGTCTTAAAAATTTAGACCGAACTTTTGAAATATCTGGTCTTAAAAGTGTTTTAAAAAAAAAACCCAAATGAAACAACCGGTCCCAAATAACCAGATCTAGCAACATTTTGAATGTCCCTCCATCATCAGCGATGGAGAACCAAGAGAAGATTGGAAGCAACACCAACAAGAAAAACAAAAAAGAGGAGAAGATTGGAAGAAACACCAACAAGAAAAACAAAAAAGATGAATACAAAGTCCAGAAATAAGAAAACATAACAAGAAATAGAAATCATTCACCATGAAAATCGAATTTGAATCAATATAAAATCGAAGTGAAATTGAAGTCAGATCTACAAAAAAAATCACAAGCTTAAAGCAACCAAATCGAAAGCGGGATCCTCTTGTCGATGCCGGCAAAGCTTCAAGCAACCAAAATTAAAGTCCAGATCTGAGCAAGAGCAGTCAAGGTAGGAGCAAACAGATTTAAGCAAGAAGAGATCTAGGTTTGATTTTAAGCAGGATCTGTGCGAAGGCGGTGTAGGAGGAGCCATAGATCGAAGAAGAAGGAGCCGCCGTCGTCCAGAATCCTCGAAGCAGTACGTTTGCGTTGTTGCTGAGGATTGGAGTTGATGCCATTGCAAAACCCTCAAAGCATCTTCGCCAACGTTACCAAGGATTTGATTGTGGGGTTCTTAGGATGACTTACGACTTAACGAGTTTAGCGAATTTAGTTTTTTTTTTTTTTAAACACTTCTAAGACCAGGTTGTTTGTAAAAACAGGTCTTAAAATTATATTTTTAAGACCGTATCCTTTATAATCCGGTCTTAAAAGTGTTCTATATATTTACGAAATTGACACCGGTCATACTTTTAAGATCGAATATTTTATAATCTGGTCTTAAAAGTCTTCTATATATTTACGAAATTGTCACCGGTTATACTTTTAAAATCGAATCTTTTATAATCCGGTCTTAAAAGTATTTTATATATTTGTTGGAAATTCAGATTTAATTAGTTAACATATATGATTATATTGTACAATTATCTTAATTAAGTTGTTAGAGAGATTTTAGGAATTAAGTTAGCAGATCATGGTTTTTTGAATTTCGTAATTATATTCTTGATTGTAATCGTCTTAATTAAGTTGTTAGAGAGATTTTAGGAATTAAGTTAGCACATCATGGTTTTTTGAATTTCGTAATTATATCACTGATTGTAATCCCTAGATTATAGAACTGCTCAGGTTAGAAGATTATTTACTTATTAGCATCATTATATAATTCCAATTAAGCGAAGGAATAAATCATCGAACTCATCTATGATCGGCATCTTCTCACAATATTTACGAAATTGCCGTCTTCTCACAATATTTACGAAATTGCTACCGGTCATACTTTTAAGACTGGATATTTTATAATCCGGTCTTAAAAGTGTTTTATATATTTACGAAATTGCCACGGTCATACTTTTAAGACCGGATCTTTTATAATCCGGTTTTAAAAGTGTTGTATATATTTACGAAAATGCCACGGTCATATTTTTAAGACCGGATCCTTTATAATCCGGTCCAAAAAGTTCTTTATATTTACTTAAATCAACGGTTATACTTTTAAGACGATTCTCTATAATCTGGTTTAAATGGGGCGGTCTTAAAGCTCTTTTTTGCACTAGTGATTTTATAAATCAACACACATTTTTTTAAAAATAATTAACTTAATTAACTTATTAATTTTGTAAATGAGTTATCTAGCCCTATATTAAATATTAGTATAACTATATAACTATTGTTTTTTTAAAAAAAAAAAAAAAAATCAAATGAATGGATATAAGTGGGATTGAACTTGCCACCTTTTATACACAAGGAGAGCTTGCCACTATTATTAGTTATTTATATTTGTATTATCAAATTTTTAATTAATCCACACAAAGAAAATGCATGTCACTTGTAGGAAAAGAACGGGCGTGTGGAGAGAAGCCAAACCTGTGATTTGTTGGGTTCACTATTTCTCCCTTCTAATTTTAAAGTGTGCGTTTATATATATATATTAATTAGATTAAATTAAATTATATGTTATATCATAAAATATTTTTGGTATATAATATTTTAAATTAATTAATTTTTATTTCTGTATTCAAAAATGTTTTTCTGTAATACTAATATCTTGAAAATTAATTAATTTAATATACTAAGTGTAAAAAATATTATAATATAATTTAATCTAAATTAATAAATATTAAAAAAATTATCCTATCACGAAATTAGAGGAATGGATATATATAGGGAAAGTACCTAATATGACTTTTTTTTTTTTTTTTCGGTTAATAATATGAATCAAGTTACATCATCCTTCAAAAAGAAAAATCAAAAGTTTGATGTGTCAGGTGAGCGCCTATATATATCATGAGCATCCTAGATAGATTGCGTGTAAGCGGGACGTGAAAAAAGATCGTGGTCGAAAGAAAGAGGGAATCGGAAATCGCAGGGAAAGGCAAAGAAAAAGAGAGATGGGAGTGGAGAAGCAAATCCTCAGGCCTGGAACTGGTCCCAAGCCAGTAGCGGGCCAAAGCGTCACTGTTCACTGCACTGGTTACGGTGAGCTTCTTAGTTCTCAGTCCCTCTCTGCCCTTTTGATCTTCTTTTTTAAAAAATAAAAAATAAAAATTTAAGCTTAGATTCTTCGTTCCGTTTGTTTTCGCAATCTGGTATGCAGTAGAAAATTTTCGAATTTCGCTGCCACAGTAAAGAAAGGGTTTCGTTATCTTTGAGATTTTCTAGGATTGGAGAAGAATTCTTCGCTGCTATGGACTTACAGTTCTAACGATTGTTTTGGTGGTTTCTTAATAAGTCTTTTTTTTTTTCTTTTTTCCCAATTTCTTAAACTCTTGGTTGCCTAGGAAAATTAGTGGAAAACGCAATGGACGAAGGTCGAAGCTTTCTTAATCTTGCCGAATAAATCCCTAAGTTTCCCCTATTGTTCCAATGCTTATCTGAGTGATGGCATAGAAATGTCAATTTTATATTCAAACTATCAAATTAATCAGGCATTAAAATACTAATTGTACTGCCCTAAGCTCTCACCTTAGTGTTGAAGTTTTGAATCCTAGGTTAAATTCCAGTGGGAGCAGAAAGGGTGCGTATTGGGAGAGGGTAAAGTCCAGTGGAAGCTTTCTTAGTCTTGCCAAATAAATCTTAAGTTTTGAATCAATTAATTGAATTAGTTAAGTAACATTGTCATGATTCTAATGTCTCCTCCTAAATTAATCCATGCTTTTGTATTCTTGTATGTTCATATTTTTTTATGAATTGAACACAGCTGAGTTTTCTTTGGGATCCAATCGGGTGATGTTGAAACTAGAAAGTTTAACAATTAGATGATGCACATGGTTAAATCATATTATATCATACTTCTTGCCTTTGTTGGAAATATTTCAGGGTCCTTGAATATGTGTTCTTTCAAATAGCCAGTTTTAGGATTCATTGATGAAATTTTTTGTCAAATATCTTTGTACTATTTGAGAGGTCCATAGTCCTTTGTCATGTTTACCCATATTAATTGCACCCATAAAGATAGAGGAGAAGAAAGCAGTCAAAAAGTAAATGAGGGCAAAATTGAAAATTTACCCCATAATCATTATGACATACTACCTATTTGAGAGGTCCATAGTCTTTGTCTTAACACATGACCAATTGAATGGGGTCTTATATTAAGGATTGAAGGTAGTACCATACTTGTGTAGTACATACTCTCCAGCGCCTCTGATGCAACTTGGGACAACATACCTATTGTTAACAGAATAATGCTTGAACTGTTTTATTTTAGGGGTTTACACTTCTCATCTTGCATGAGAAGAAGAAGATTCCTACACACACATGAAATGGTAGGACCTACATCTTTTTTATTAAAAAAAAAAAAAAAAAAAAAACTTAAGCACGGAAATGATGGGACATACATCTTTTTGTATCTATGACATGAGGATACACTTCTCCTACAACATAAGAAGTATATTTCCCTTTATTTAAATCCTGTGTTTTCCCTTGTTGAAGTTGATAGATAACAGTTTCCATTACATTTTTCTGTTGTGTTTTACGATTTCCATTACTTCGAAAGTTTTGGAAAGTCTGCCTATTGCTTAATGTGCTAACTTTTATTTCATGAAATTCCCTGAGCAGGAAAAAGCGGTGACCTTTCTCAGAAATTTTGGAGGTTAGGCTGCTAATACTTTAGTTTTAGCATGTTTCAGAGGATTTTTTATTTATTTCTTTGTGGGGAAAGAAAAGAATACAGGGGAAACACATAGAACATGGTTTCTTTAGTCTTTCTCATTGTAAAATTTGCACTGACACATTTCTTGTTCTTGTGAAGCACTAAGGATCCTGGGCAGCAGCCTTTCACGTTTAAGATTGGCCAAGGTTCTGTTATAAAAGGTGACTTGACCTCTACATTTATAGTCTTACTCCTGCAAACAATTTTCATTTTCATATAATGATAATATGGCCATCTTATCTTTGTAGTTTTTACATATTTATGTATATCTCTGATGATTGCTCCCTCCACTGTTTGTACCTTTTCTTGAAGACAGAATTGTTGAAACGTGGTGAACTAATTCATTTATCTCAATTTTATGTAGGATGGGATGAAGGTGTGATGAGTATGCAAGTTGGTGAAGTTGCTCGTCTGCGGGTAATTATTATATATGCATTCTGTGCTTTTGTTTTTTCTTCAAATGAGCTGAAAGTATCCCTTACATCATCTTAAGTGTTTGTAATTTGAGCGAATACCTTTTCCCCCTTCTTTGGCTTATTTTAGAAAATAAAACAAGAGATCATTAATATACTACGAGGGATTTGGTTTTGGTTTTAGTTTCAGGTTAAGATCTTGGCTGGTACTGGCTTCTGGTTGAATCTGTTGTTTTCTCCTGAATATACTACCTCCGGTCCTTAATATCATATATGCTTAACTAACCTAAGTAGATTAAGGATACTGGTTAAAGTAGTTACTTGTAAAAAGTGTGGGTTGGTTTTCCTAAAATACCCTCTTAAATCATTTGCATTAAAACTACTACTTGATGCAAAATCCCTTGACATGTGCATTCAATAAGGATAGTTTAGAAGAAAGTGACAAATATGATGGATAATGCGGATTGAAATATTATATTTAGGATTAAATCCAACTCCCAACTAGTTTTTATATTAGAGACCGGAGGAAGTATATTTTATGTTGTGCGTGTTTCAACTTCTTCTGACAATCAGTAACCCTCGTCACAAACTAGAATTGGCTTCTTGATTACCATTTGCATCCTTTTGTTTCGAATTTGACTGTGACTCACTTTGGATATTTTGCATCAGAAACACACCTAACCTTCATTTCACTTTTTATGATAATTTTTGCAGTGCTCTCCTGACTATGCTTATGGTCCTCAAGGCTTTCCAGCATGGGGAATTATGCCAAACTCTGTCTTGGATTTTGAGATTGAGGTCCTGGGAGCGCAGTGATACCTTATTCTAATAAGTAATATGGTGGTTCTTTACTATGGATATGTATGATGCTACACGATGGTTGTGTTGTTTAACTTGATATATCTTGGGTGCTTCTAGATCTTACTGGATACTTTAGTATCATTGTACTTAATAAGTAAATAAATGCTTATCCATGGTTGCTTAGTATAATTTGATAATCTCAATTACAGCTTCTTATTAAATGTCTCTAAGTTTGAATTTGAATCATCTGACGCTAAAATACATCAGAAGTGATGGTTAATATGGGGGTTTAATTCTAATTCCCACCCATTCTCTCTCTCTCTAATTCTTCTCAGATTCAATTTCCGGATACCTAATTTCAAAGTATCTAAATCCCTGTAAGTCATGCTTTTGTTGGTGGTGTGGAAACCAAATGTTCTAGGATATCTTAGAACATGTTTATCTAATTGTCTGAGATCTTCATATCTGGAAGGATCTTTTTATCTTAGATCTAACAGAAAGAGTTAGTCTCTCATAATGTGTTTGAATTCCCATTTGGTATTTCATCCTCAAATATGATTGTTGTGATATACTTTCTTTGGTTTTTTTTTTTTTTTTTTTGAGTAAGAAGAGGACTTCGGTTTCCATTAATAAGAAGAATCAAAATCTGTACATCTGTGTGGTCCCAAAAGGAATTTATAGAGCTAAACTAAACTTTGCAAAACAGCTCTGAGTATGTACAGCCAAGGATTTGACTTTCTTTGGTTTTTATTATAAGGAATCAACTAACAATTCTCACAAATCAATAAAAATATTTAAAATCAATAAAGTGTTAGGATCCGTACAACGCAGCGGATTAAAATTTTTACGAATCCCGTGTTGAGGATCACTCACGCGTTTAAACCAAGGCTAAGGAACCGAAAATTACCTACGCCGAAATTGTACGAGTCTCCTTCGACTTGAATTGGTAGGCTACCTTTCGATCATTGTACGAGTCTCCTCGACTTTGAATAGGCTTCCTCTATCGAATCCATACGAATAATTTCGAACCCGATTGCGGCGAGTGTGCTAGCGCCTTTAGAATTTTGCGTCTCTCTCAATTTCACTCTAGGGTTTCTCGCGGCTTTCTGTAATACGCTCGACAAAAGGTCCCGTAGCTTTTCTAAAACTGATCAGCGTATTATATTTAAAATTAATTCTCATTAATTTTGAATTTCAAATTTCAAATATGGATTAAAATACATTAATTAAATCAATCTGTTAGATTTAATGTAACGCATTTAATCCGGATTAAAAGGTTGATATGAAATTCGAATTTTGAATTTGGATTAAAATATATTAATTAAATCTATCTAATAGATCTAATCTGATACATTTATTTAATGCAAATCAAAAGCCTTCTGATTTAATTTATCTCTATAAATTAAAACCGAGAAATGATATCTATCTATTTAATTAAATTTGAGATACTATATCTCAATTTAAATTAAACAGATATATGATATATTTATTCAAAAATTAAATGAGATAAATATCTCTATTTGTTTTAGATATTTAATTTATCAAATAAATTAAATACAAAACAAATATTATATATAATAATATTATAATCTCCATTAATAATATTAATATATATATTAATTTCGAATTTAATATATATATATATATATATATTCATCCCATTAAATTAAATATTCATTAAATCTCGATTAATTTAAGATTCAATGAACCCTGGACACTTTGCTTTCGTGTTGGGTTATTCTTGTGTGCGACCTTGCAGCCCATATGAGATTAGTAGTGGGCCAATATACCGTCAAATTTCAAGTAGCAAGCGGCCTCTAGCAAGACATTGCGACTACCCAATTCACATGGGGATCGATGACACAATACAAACTATCGTACAACCATGTCACGTCCCTTTTGTCACGCGATAATTTGGTCAAGGATGAGGCATGGATAATGTCAACTTTCTTTTCTTGACCATTACTTTCTTGATTCTCGAGTAGTCTAATAAGTTAAATGGAAACTCTTTTCCATCACAAGATTTGCCATACATTTCTTAGACTCACTCATCGAGGGCCCAAGATTATCTCTCTACAAATATGATGGACAAATTCCATCTTGACCATTCACATTCCTCCGCATGAAAACCATTGATCCCGATCCCAGCCTTTATCATCACCCGATCAAAGGTGACTTTTGACTAGGTCAAAGACCAATGACTCATCATGTAGGAATCCATGATGATCTCAGGTCATAGGGCGTTGTGACGCGGTTATACATGAGATAAGCTTATGACTAGATCCATGCAGCTTTTTTATAGTGGGTCGGTCCAGCACCTTGTACTCTTACAAGTGCCCATGACTTTGATTCGTATCTCCATACCTCATCAAAGTCATACTGGTCTTATCTCATCTTTGCTCCCACGTAGATGACCGACCAAGGACATTTAGGATAATCTATAAAAGATATATCCAGGGATACAGTTATCAATGTAAACATGCGAATGAAATGATAATTGAATGGAGAACAATGACTTGCCCTAGGGCATAATTTCCAACATAAAGTTGTCCTACAATTTAAGTAACTTCCAACATTATCCCTACTAATTGCATTAAACTCTAATATTATATTAATTATTACTCTCATCCATTATCCTTATTAATTAGGGGGTATATATGAAAAAAATAATTAATGCCATAGGGAACAAGCAAGTGTTTTATAAAAAAGACTAAATATACTTACTAGTTGGTGCCTTGTAATAAGGACCAGAGGGATTATATATATATATTTGGTTTTTTTTTTTTTTGGGGGGGGGGGGTGGTGGGGGTTTGTTCAAGGGGGAAAACTTTTAAGTAACATAGTTTGAAATAGGTATCTTACTACCCCGCTTTTCCTTTTTACCTTCATCCTCATTCTTACAATTCTTACACTTGTTTTAGTCACTGCATCTAAATTTATTATGAATTGGCGCCCCTTTCCATTTACTTTATGTTTAGATGGAGAGAAAAATAGGGGACATTAGGAAAGAAAACTTTAATTAGTAAATATATTTACTATTTTTGGGAGTTTTCCTTGTAGTTTTCTTTTCCTCATAATTTTCCTTCCATTCAAATACAGGGTTATTGTTTTGGATTAATCATTGTGTGGATGAGAATATGGATGCATAAGAAATGCTTGTACTTCATTTCAATCCTCATACTAGCTATACATTCCTCCTTTGTTTTATGGACATAGAGAATCAAGTATAGATACATTCCCATTTGATATATTAAATCAATTGGTCTCTAAAAAAATGTTTTTGCCTTGTAAAAACGCATTAAAAATGAATTTTAGCCCCTAATTTACGTCTTGTTTTCAATTTGGGTCCAATCATCAAGTTGTAGATCTAATGGCTGGTCCTGTCTTGTTGGATGTGAATAATCAAAGCATGTGTGTTTGTCCCTACCCTATCCTACTTCTCCACTCTACCTTGTCTCTCACACTTTGCATCCAATTTTTATTACTAATACTTGAATTTAATTTAATAAATTCATTAATTGCCTTGCAATTTTTTTTTTGTTTTAACTTAGAATATATATGTGTGTGTGTGCATTTTGAACTCACACTTTAATACTTAAATCTAATTAGTAGCATCAAAATTGAAATTACAAAGTACAATAATAAAAGATAAATACACATATACGTCAATCTTTTTAGATATGAATCCATGACTTTCAAGTCACATGATGTTAACCTTATTGTCGAAGCTTTTTACCAAATTAGGTTGACGTAAATTTAGAGACACTCGTTACTTAAACAAATGGTTGAAGGTTTAATTGTTTAGTGTTTGCATATAAGAAAAAAAAAAAATTCTAATTGGCGGTTATCATTTACACTCAATACCTCAAAAGATATCAGTCTCTGTTGTGGGTAAAGTGTTTCGTTTTATCAATTGTTGTTTATTTCTAGAATCATAATAACTCAAATAATTCAAGTACTTGTTCAAAGCACTCCAATCTCAATCGCTTAAAGCTGCAAAATATATATGGCAGATATTGGTGGATTTTGCAGACCTATACCAGTAATGATCATAAGAAATCTTTCTTTTTCTTTGTTTAATCCATATATCTTATAAATGGTTTATAATAATTCTGGATTCAAAAATGAAGTTCTAAACTCTGCATTAATTCAGCACTTTGCATAAGAAATAGTGCACAAAAGATGATCTCTACACACAGTTTTATAGTCAGATTTGTGTCCACTACCATTAATGCCTTTCTTAGTGCTCACCGAAAGCCATTTGCAGAGACAAAAAAAAGTGACCTAAAAGAAATTCATAGCACTTTTTTGAAAAAATAAAATGGTTCAATTTTCAAT
This sequence comes from Acacia acuminata, assembly GCA_019022655.1. NCBI lineage: Eukaryota > Viridiplantae > Streptophyta > Magnoliopsida > Fabales > Fabaceae > Acacia > Acacia acuminata. The sequence continues at coordinate 3,748,294 of JAFJYI010000005.1, forward strand.
TTATATTGAATTTGTGAAGTTTATGTCTTTTGATTCAGTTCACTTTTTAAAGAATATATGTTGATTTGAGAATCATTGAATCCAATAGCAAGTATAATTCTCCCTAATATGACAAATTAGGCAAAAGTTTTGCAAGTAATAGAATTGAAAATACTGTCTTTGGTCCTTGTATAGGGCCCCTACTAGAAGGAACTGATGGTTCTAAATATAGGTCACTTGGTGGATTATTTAATATTTCTCTGATTCTAAATCCTAAATATAAGACATAATTTGTAGAGAAAATTGCACTATAAATTATGTCCTATATTTAAGACCTGATGTAGTATTTTTTTTTTTCAAATATTATCCATGTTACTAGGAGGACACTTGAAGTCAAACATTGTGATTATCAATGGTCTTTAATAAAGGTATGTAATGCCAACATAAGTTGGGTTTAGCGGAAATAACTAATCTTTCACAATAGGGCAAAACAAGGATTAAATTCCCGGCATGAGAGGTGTTTACATTTAATGTCTGATAGTATCTCTAATAGAATAGTTTCCAATAGAAGAATACTTGTTCTTAGCAACAACAACAACAAAAGAATGTAAATTGGAAAAATAAATCAATTTTAGACAAAGTTAATGAGTCAACTATATTTTGGTTAGATGTGATTACTCTCTCCAGTTCTTTTTATAAGTAACTTTAATTCTAGTTACAAAAAAGGAACTTGGGTTAAGTTAGTTAAAAACAATAAATGTATAAAAAATGTCATTTTTTTCTTTCCCCAAATATGCCCCTATTTATGAAAAGAGCATATAAGAGAATCATTAAAAAAATATGTGGAAGAATGAGTAATAATTGATTAAATGAAAGAAAATTAGTAGTGAGTGGAAGATAATTGAATATATATGTATTTAATAAGGGTAAATAAGGAAAAATAATAATTTAAATTTTGAGAAACGAGAAAAAAAGTTACTTATAAAAAGGAAAACCTCAAAAAGAGAAAGTTGCTTATAAAAAGGATAAATGAGGTACAATAAACACAAGAAGTACTCTTTTTTAAGATATATAATTACATAATATTCGGTCATACATATCATATTCAAATATTGTCGGTTTAATGAATCTATTTTTTTAACATAATTTTTTATCCACGATATTTGAATCTTCAACCTTACTTAAGTATAATTGAATTCTTTCTTTATATTCAATCAAATTACACATGGTGAGTCGAAAATACTCTAGCTAAAACGAATAGAATTGAGAAGATAATGTCATGAGGGATATGATGGAAAAAAATAAATAAATATATATATATATATAAATATATATATATATATATATATATATATATTCCAATTCAAAAGACCCCAAAACAAAATTTTGTCCAAAGCTTTTAATAATCTAAAATAATTATAAGAGTGTATGATGTTGGAGAAGGTAAAGGATGAGTAAGTGCCATTAAAAGGAACAAAAGTAGAAAGCAATGAATAGTGTCACATTGAATATTGAAAAGTGTGGGAGGGGATATCCCTTAATTTTAGTCACTTTGGTATGAGGCTGCAACCTAAAGAGAAAACCTCATCATAGTATTTTGAGTATTTGATGCTTGGCCATCCACTCTTAGCCAAAAAAAATAAAATAATAAATAAACAAATGTGTACCACTTTGCTAATAATTTACATTATTATTCATAAAATTATTGGGTGTTATAATTTATTTCTTTAAAGAAAAATTGGATATTTTGCTCTTCTTTTTTGGCTTTTTTTTTTTTTTAAATTTTTATTTATTTATTATTATCTAATGCACGAGTGTAGCATGTCCAATTGGATTATTGCAGCTAATGGCCAAGAGATTGGATTGCACTTGATGATTCTAACATTTTCTTCACTATTTGTTTTGTTGGCAAATTAATATGAATCGGTCCACCATGTGGGGATACAAGTTAAGCTTTCTTTATACTATCCTCCAAGGTGTTTACTTTAGTTGTAAATGTAATATCTCCTTATATTTTATCTGCCAAATTTATATATATGGGTTTTAATTATATAAATTAGTTAGGATGTTGATCTTAATTTTAAACGTAAAACCTTTATCCATTTTATTTATAATATTTATCATTTTTTATAAACTAATTTACTTAATTTATTAGTTTTTCATATAACAATATTTTAGAGAGGTCAAGTCATATAATTATTATAATTAAGTAATTTATCTTGCTTTCTTAATTTAATATTATATTATCCAAGTATCCGGTTTAGTTTCATCTCTTAATTTCATAAAATATCTTTTAAGTATTTTTTTTAATATCATCATCCAGTATCCGGTTCGAGGTTCAAGATTGTCCCTCAAAATACAAGTGACTCCTTTAGGATTGAAACAAAAAATTTAAAGGGATCTAACGGAACCTTTCACCACTAGATCAACTTTATATTAGTCTTTTTAACTCTAATAATGTTAGTCTCATATGATATATATATTTTTTTAACAATTATTGTCATTTTGAAAATTAAACATAATATATCAACATTTGAAAATGCTTTTTTATTCAAAATTCCAGTGTCAATACTTTTTGTTTAAATGTGTTGGGATTTTAGGAGTAAAATTATACTTTATAAAATTAATGGACCGAAATAAAATAGCGTATGAAGTAAAAGGAAAAAATAATGAATCAATATTTTGGTTTATAGAATTTTAAATTTTTTATTATAATATATTTTTAATATTGATTGCAATTTACTTGTACTTACATCCACATTCAATTGAACATGCATGTGATATTAAATATTAAAAGTTGCTGTAATGATTTCACATCTCGCAAAAAATAAAATAAATGAATATGTTGGATCTACTTCTGTATTATGTGATTATTGCATTATTTAATATTTTGGATTTTTTTGACCAAGTTCATATTTTAATGTGAATCCATCATACCTGCATATGCATTATCTATTCAAACTTTTCAACAAAAAAGAAGAAGACATTATTGTTTTTAATTTTTATTTTTATTCACTTTTCCCCTTATCTTTTTTTTTTTTTTTTTTTTTTTATTGCTCAAGACTTTTCCCCTTATCATTCTCTTTAGGAATGAGCCTCTGAAATGTGATATTGTGAAATTCATTTGGGTCAGTCCCGTCTTCAATGTTAAGTATGTAATTCAATGATAAGTACCCCTTGTCTTTGGGATCAACTGGTAAAAGGGTTGGACACTCTCACTAAAGAGAGGGGGTTTGATTATGGAGTTGATCAAGGCACTGGGGGAGGCATCCTAACTCCTAGGTGTCTAGGTTAACGCCTAAAGGTAATAGATGGCTCGCCTTGCCCAACATCGATATCACCTACGAGGAAGAGAGATTTTGCCTTGCCCTTGGATTGTGGGTAATCCAACCCCTTTCCTAAAATTTATGTAAAAAAAAAAAAATCAATGATAAGTATATTTATTCAACAAATTTTTTTTCTACCATTGACATAGTTGTAATAAATAAATTTGTAATAACATTTTTTGGTATTGTGTTTAAACGATGTCACTTGGCAAAAATCAGTCACATGTTGTCTTTATATAGGGCAAATGATAGACTCCTTTTCAACTGTACTGCTAAATACATACGGCCATACGGGTTAAGTTTTGATTCCTTAACCATTTGCTTACATGACAATTACACCTAGTACTCATGTCAACATGAATTGATACATACACTATCAACAGTTATTATTTTTTCTCGTAATAAATATAAGAACTAGCCAACTAATTTATGAAAATTAACATATTAGTAAATTAGTTAGTTATTTGTAAAAAAATGTTATGTTTTACCTAAAACACTTATTTCAATAATTTGTATTGAAAGTCACTATCTTTACTGAAAACCCCCTTAACATACATAAGCATAAATAGGGAGAGAGTTTGAGAAAAATATTATAAATTTATGATGCATAATAAATAAAATTTTTATATTTAGAATGAAACTAACCCCTCTATTAGATTTTACATTTAGAAGTGGAAAAGAGAGAAAGAGAGAGAAACCAATGTGTCTCATTTTCATTTTCAGATTCAATGCAACGTATAGCTCCCACTTCTAGTTAGATTTTATTTTTTTTGGTTACCTGCTTGATTCACTAAAACCTTTAGTTCCGACTAATCTGAATTCACTTCAATTGGGTTCACGGTCGTAGAGAAAGAGCTCACAACACCATTTTCTCTATTCTTACGGCCTCGAACCGATGATGTGGTTAAGGGAGAGTAGATCCCTTACCACTTGTTCCCAATAGATATTGGTACTTCTAGTTAGACATGAAAAACAGCTATGGGGAGTATGTTAAAAGGGAATGAAACTTGTGGGCCTCCAATAATAATGAGTAAACATAATTAAGATGTGAAATTGTAAGAATGCACTTAAGCAGAATCTTTAAATTTTTGGGTGTGATGCTTTGCCATAATTCAAGAAATTGAGACAATGTTGCCTTGTGGCACTGTGCTATTGGTGGGGACACATATGTTTGCATTTTTAATGGATGGTGAAATAGTGAGTTAGATTGTCAATGAGTGCATAACACATGTTTATGTCTCTTCTGTGACCAGCCACCAATATCTCATCAATATAATGTGTTCATTTTATCTTAATATTACATTTTCTTTAATTTCTTTTCCCACATTTTTTCTATTCAAAATTATCAAAACAATTGGTCACATAATTTAGTAGTCATTGTCCTTACAAGTTTTTAATATTACATATTTGAGTTGGCGTTAGAAAATCACGTTCATACTTCACAAACTTACATCGTATACCGTAAATCACGTTGGAAAAACAACTTCTACCGCTAATCCAAATAAACACTACCGTTAATATCCGTACAACCTAGTGAGATTAATGCTTTATTGTAAGCGGGAATTGAAATTGCAAGTTCATTCTCACTTGTTACTCATGCCATTAGTTTTTACACCTATAATTTTTTAAATTATATTTAAACCGACAATAATACTGCATTTTATTTTATTTTTAAAATTTTGATTTTTGTTTTATTTAGAAGTTAGAATATAAAATTAAATATATATACTTCTGATTATATCTACATAAATCCAGACTCATTTAGGTGCCCAGATCTAACCTGCATACATGCTAATAGAAAATTATGATTAATCTTCAATCATGGATTGAAATTGGTAATCATTATTTTTGGAATTAATTCACATGTGGTATTAGAAATGATAAGCAAGAGAGTGTGATATGATCAATAATATTCCATTGTTTATCTTTTATGAAAACAGAGCTGATTGCTATTTGACTTGGTTTGATTAAGTTCTATCATTTTTTTTAAAACAGCAAAACTTTTAAACTAACAATATACTAAGTGTTACTCAAAATAATACTTGAAGCAATAGTTCTAAAAGGCTTAACAACATCTGAGAGAGAAAGTAATTCTTGAATGTTATAACCAAATATTTTTTTCATTAAATATAATTTTAATAAATAAAAGAGTGCGCTACAAAGTACTATTCCTTCAATTTTAAATATGGAACACAATTTATAATGCAAATTGCATTACAAACTATATTTTATATTTAGGACTGGACGTACTATAAACAAAAGAACGGAGAGAGATTGACAAGATTATCAAATAAGGGGCAGTAAAAACATAACACATGAAAAATTAACTTGAGCAAGAAGTTCACGTCCCTCCAAATAACATTATTTGAGGAAGTAGTGAATGGGATGAGATCAAACAATTTGTTTAATCATAGAAAATGGACATGAAATCTTAGTCAAAAACATTAGAAGTAGTCCCTTTTTTCATGAATCTCCTCAATAATTAAACAAAACAAGTTTAAAAAATGTTTATAGAATTTAATCTTGGAATTTTGATGTTAAATTTAATAATAAATTATCATATCGATATATATATACCTAATGGAATAAAAGTTCTCTAATAAGTAGAACGTTATGAGTTAACTTGTAATATCAAACCGTTAGTGACCCGTTTAAATTAAATATACCCCATTATTTTACAAATTATGAATATGTTATTGGACTAAATTTTAACAATGTCAAGCTCAATTACAATTAAAATAGGGCTTATAGTAACAATTTTACATTTACTAAATTTAAACTCACAATATTATTTAAAGAGTTTTGAGTTTTTTTGTCACCAACCCAACTATTGGAAATAGCTGATTGGCACTATTGAAGGCTGAAAAATCAACCATCAACAACAGTGGAACGTTGCATCCCAATGACATTTTGTTGGTGGTGGAGCATATTATCAATGCTCCAATTATTTTAGTCCCCTCACATGTGTGTATGGGAAATTTTAAATAAATACTATTTAAACTTGATAAAAAAAAAAAAAAATTCCAAAAAGTCTATTAACACATTAAAATGACAAATAGATCTCAAGGGACTAATATGAAATTTTGAAATGTTGCATTTTTTCTAAAATGCCCATCAAGAAATTGTATGTATAAATTAAAAATTAAAAATTAAAAATAATAAGTAAATAGTGTTACTTTGACAAATAATAAAACAAAGACGGATGTCAAGTGCAAAGAAAGTGTAGGCTTTGAATTATAAATTATAAATTTAAAATAATAAGTAAAGGGAGTTATTTTGGCGAGTTGGTAGAATAAAAAGCACGGGTGTCAAAACGGAGACGCTTTAAAGCATGAAAAAATTTATAATTGAAATTTTTTTTTTTTTTTTTTAAAAAGAAAAACCCTCCCGCCGCGGTTATTGATAAAAAAAAATATTTAGTTATTATTGCGAAAAAAATAAGATTGGTAAAATAGCTCTAACTTTTGAGTTTATCATTTTGCTCATATGGTAAGTACCACCTCAAAGAGGATAATTAAGGGAGTTAATAGAGATATTTATTCTAAGAAATTGTATGCAGAAATTAAAAATTAAAAATAATAAGAGTGTTACTTTGACAAATAATAAAACAAAAATGAATTATAAATTATAAATTTAAAATAATAAGTAGTTATTAAAATGTTGACATATAATTAAGATACCATTTAAATTTGAAAAATCCCAAAAAGTCTATTAACACATTGAAGTGATAAATAGTTCTCAAAATACTAATATGAAATCTTGAAAGGGAATCTAATGCTAGAGCTTTTTTTTTTTTTTTGATACAAATAGTAGGGGAGGGGCGGTGGTTCGAACCCCGGACATGGGGAGGGGAGCCAAGCTCCCATGCCATCGCGCTTACTAAGGCGTTCTCAAAATACGGCCTGAAATGTTGTACTTTTTTTCTAAAATTGCTAGAGCTTTAACTTGGTGACAACTTGACTACTTAAGTAATGAGATTGATTACTTGAGTATAAGGATTGAGTACTTTAGCTCTTTAAATTCTATCAAATGTCATTGACAAGTTGAATAAAAATAATAATAATTTTAGTATAGACAATGACAACTTAAATGTAGCCATTAATAAACTCTAGAGTGCAATTTATCAATCGCTATACTCAAATTGTTACGCTTTTATTCAACTTGTTAACAATACTAAATAGGGTTTATGAAGCTCAAGAAGTCAATCCATATATTAAAGTAGTCAATCTCATTATTCAAGTTATCATTGAAACTCGCGAAGAAGAGTCCCTCCGATGGGGCAGTGTTGGCTATTGGAGCTTTGGCACCGAGCAAGGGTTCTTAATTATTTTTAAAAAAACAATAAAAAAAAAAAAAAAAAAGTTGAGAGGCATTTTGGTAAAAGCACAATATTTTAAAATTTCAAAATAGTCTCTCGAGACCTATTTGTCATTTCCATGTGTTACGAAATAAGGTTTAGAAGGACATTATAATTATTTTTTTTGGTGTTTTATAAATTCAAATGATATTTATTTAGAATTTTTTAAAATTATATTATTAAAAGAAAACATAATAATGGTAAATATATGATAAATTTATTTTATAAAAAGGAGGAGGAAATCAAACCAGCCATTTAAAAAGAGTTTTTTTTTTTAGTCTTTATCCACGCACTAACTTACTTATCTGCCTTAAAACTAAAAGAAAATTTATGGTACTTCTTCTCGTCTTTAATATAAGACATATTGTATGTTTACTTAATTTGATTAGATTAAACCATTTAGTTTACTTAATTTGATTAGATTAAACCAATTAGTTTAATTAATATGATATTTATTTTCTAAAACATTCGAGTCATCTATCTTAATTCCTTCACTCTCTTTCTTTCTTTTTTTTTATTATTATTATTATTGTTGAGAAAACATCAATAAAAGTAAATTAGGAAAATATTGACAAATATGAAAAATATTTAGAACCAAAATCTAGATTAACTTCCCAACTATATTCTATATTAAGAACCAGATGGAGTAATTAATAAGGAGAGTTATATGAAAAATGATTGATTTAATTTTACATTTTTTCTGTGGAATTAGGAAATTTTTTTCTTCGGGTACACAATGATTGAGGAATTGCCACAATTTCCTCATGCGTTCCCATAAGCATTAGGCAAGCATGTGAACACAGTGCTTTAATAGCTTCTAAATTACGCTTTAAATTACTCATAATTCATCAGCCTTCCTTCTCTCCTTAATGGTTTTTCAACCAACTCTGTTGATTGTTGATGGCTTAGGTTTCAAATTTAATTGAGGAAGTGGGTAAGGTAGTTTTTATTATTATTTAAATAAATAATAAAGAAATTAATTAACCAAAGGGGTTAAGTCTAATCCTCATTAGAAAATGTACTTACATTTACCGTAGTGGCGGAATCAAAATTGTTTTTTAGATTGCAAGTTTTTTTAAAATATAAACATATTAACTATCTTTGATTCTTATTATAAGGTACCAACTAATAAGTATATCTAGGTCTTTTTATAAAACACTTGCTTGTTTCCAAATATCATTAAATATTTTTTTTTCATGTATACCCATAATTAAAAAGGTAGTGAGTGAGAGTAATAATTAATAAAAATTAATTATTACTTTTTTTTTGAGGAAAAAAAGAGTAATATGATATTAGAGTTTAGTGTAATTAATAGGGATAATATTGAAAATTACTTAAATTTTAGGACAAATTTAATTACTTTAACTGTTTTTATTGACTTGTGAGAATTGTTAGTTGATTCCTTAAATAAGGACTAGAGGGAATATTTACTAAATAGTATCAAATAATCTGGAAAATACAAAAAAATTAATAACAGATAATTATAAATTAAAATAATATATAATATGATACTAATCTTTTCGGTATCTCAAACAAGAATTTTACTTTCCTCTCACAGCGTCTAATGAGTAATGAAACAAACAATATCCTTAACGTAGAAGATAAAAAATTTCTTTTTTTAAATTTTTGGCCAAATAAAATATTATATAATAAATACATATATATTCTAACAAATTTTATAAGATTGTTTTGACCCCACCTTATCGGCCATCAAGATGTTCCGCCTAACATTGTTTAGAATAGGATTGCAGGTTTTCTTATACGATGAGGAGCAAGTATGCCCTAAACCTTCAAATTCACTCACAAAACAAAAACATTTTCGAAGTTGGAAATATCCAATAAAATGAGGGAAAAAAAAGAAAATAATAAAACTTGACTAGCGGCTTTTAATGAGTTTAATATTGAGAAAAAGATAAGAAAATACTACTTGAACTCTAAAATATTAAATTAGTGATTTTGTACAAAAATAAATTGTTAATTGCTATATTTTTATAGTCAGTGCCTATACTCCTAAGACAATAAGACTGATTTAAAATTTTAAAGTTCAAATGATATTTTCTTGTATTTTTCCACTCAATGTTTGAAAGGAATCTTTTTTTTTGTTTTTTTAGGAATCCATATTACTCTGTGCCCTTGCAACATTTTCCCCAGGAGAATATTGCGGGTCCTAAAGGTGCATTCAAACATGTCAAGCTAATAATACCTAGATTGACATATGTATTTTATGTGTTTTTTGGAAATAATAAAAAATCTCACCTTTTTAAAAATTGTATTTTTGAAAGTTTCAAGTATATGGAGACAAATTTAATAAATTATTTTTAATTTTGAATAACATAATTATTCTAAAATTTGCCAAAACTTTTTGAGGTTTTTTTATAATTAAATATTTATATAATTTTTATTTTTTCAATAATTCTTTCTGTTATAATAAAAAATAATTTTTAAAGATAATTATATTCATAAAAAAATGGAGAACATTCTATATAATGGGTGTAATAAATTTTATATTATATTATTTTATGTGTGTGTAGGAGGTCATTTGACTTAAAAATAGTGATGACTTATTTTAAGATCTTTACCGTGTGAGAAAATAACATATTAATAAAAAATATTGTTCAAATTTTTTTTACAAGATAATAAATTAAAATAATAAAATAATTCCATAAAAGAATAAATTGAAAATTAAATTCAATATGAAAAGAATCATATTGAAAAATAACTTTACGGAAAACTAAATTATAAAAAACAACACTGGCTTGTATGAAAGCAGATTAAGATTTCAGTTGAAAAATTTGTGAGCAATCAATCATGGTAATTTAGTTAGAAGTAGAAGCCAAGAGAATTCCAACCATATTAGTTGAGAAGAATTTTCTCAATAATTTTTTTTAAAAATAAAATAAAATTTTGAGTCAAATTTTGTAAATGAAAAAATTATGCAATTTTTTTTTTTTTAGATTAAGAATACTTAAATCCAAATTAATGGATGATATTTAATTATTTAAATCTAAACTACTCCTCCAAGTCCTAAACATAAGAGCTAGGTAAGAGGTTGATCTTGATTTAAAATATAATACCACTAATTAATGTTATCTTTAATGTTTATTATTTTTTAAAACTAATCTAATTCACTTATAAATTAATATATAATCTAATATTATATAGGGTAGCATGGTTATTTTATGAGATCATGTTATATTTGTCATAATTAAATGATTTATTTTACTTTTAATATATATTCTAATAGTGTTCTCAGACCCGGATTGAACCGGCCGAACCAGTCACTAAACTGATCCCATCTGGGGTCAAACCGTTTCAATTTTTTTTTTTGTTATTGGTAAACAAATCAATTTTTTTTTTTTTTAGAATTTCATACTAATAACCCTAAAATCTTCTATTTTTTACCAGTTTAACCCGGTCTAACTCAAGTATAACCTAGTAACTTTTGACTCAGTGTCTAATGATGGAAGGATATCTTCTCCTTATCTTGTTTCTCATTTTTTTCCATTGGCTTCATCTGGGCCTTTGATTGGGAAAATGAGAGAAAAGTTAAAGTAATATTTAAAGATGTAATTTAAAAATTATGAAAGATGATGAGAGAATCCAACCAACCCGTTTAATAACCGGTCCGAGTTTATTAAAGATATGAGATGGTTGATACACAATTAAATAGTTATGAAGGAAAGAGGGACAAAATAAATTTTCCCAAATAAATAACAAAGCTGGTGGAAAAATCGTGCGATGGGTCTATATAATTGTGGCGTCCAGAAGTTGGAGTACCTCTTTGGACATTTGCTCCTCGCTTTTTCCTTTCCTCACTGTTAACTATCTCGTGCATTTCATCCTTCCACTTCTTTGCTGCCGGAAATTCCAATCGAGTCCGTCGATAAGCTTTCGTTTCTCCTTTAATCGATCTGTAAATTTCCGGAATCTAATCCTATTTTCTACTTGGTTGGTGAGTTTTCTGTCTTCTCTGGGTCGCAGGTGAGGAGGTAACACGGGAAATTTTTTGGATTTGATTAGGATTAGGATTGCTTTTGTCAAAATTGGGTTCTGAAACCCGTCCATATGGGGATTTCGTAGGTTGAATTAGCAACGGTTGAGTTAATATACTTGGTTGGATGCGGAATTTGAGAATTCCAGGGGAAAGTGAAGGAACTCTGTCTGATTAAATAATAATCTTATCAGTTATCAGGCTAAGTGGGCTTCGTGCCCTGGTTTACTAGATGTCAACAAGTGAGAAGTGTGTTGATAATATTCCTTTTCTTCCTCTGTTCTCTTGTTGGGAAGCTAAAAGGAGCCCTTTTCTTTTTTCTTTTTTATTTAAACAATTACTCAGGAGAAAGCTAATTAGTTTCGGTTATTCATATTTTTTAGTTCGTTTTATTTTCAAGAAATGGACATCTGAAGTTGTAAGTTGCAATGAATCTGTTCATTTTGTCTCAATGATTATTATCTTATAGATCTTCCGTTTATAAGTTCTTTTTCAAAAAAAGGGTTTATGAAACGTTCTTCTTTAGGATATGATATTGCATAATCTGAATTTATGACATGTCCAAATAAAGTTGTGATATTTACTTTATGATATAATATTGTTCAGGGATGTTAGTTATGTGGGCATAACATCTGCTAGAGTCTCCAAGTAATTCTGGACAGCTTTGTCAGCATGCGTTGGATGGGCCTCTCTGTTGATGTATTTCGCAAAGTTGTCCGCTTGAACGTGTATTGTAAGGTTATTCTGTAGAGTAATATTCCAATAAGTCATCCGCTCGGTTACCTTTAATCCTTTTCTCTAAACCACTACCTATGGAAGCCAACTGCTGTATGATCATTTCTTGTGATAAGTATAGAATTGGTTGAAGGATAGGAAGTGAAGAAGGTTCAGTAGTGTGTCTTTGGCGTGTCCTTGTCAGTTTCTTCCCTTTTCTAGCTGGGTTTATTTATTCATATAACTTGGTACCTTCTTTATTCTATTTTGTTGGGTATATTTTTGGTGTAAACATACTGATTGAGTAGTGAGGCAAGAATCAAAAGACGTTATGGTGTGCCAAGCGGCAAGCCAAACAAGATTTCGGGCATTGAAACATGAGAATGGCATTGAAGGTGAACCAACAATCATTGTTAGAGTGATAGCATGTTTTCAACCATTGCACGATTGTCAGGTCAGTGATCTGTTATGGTTGCTGTTTATCTAATTCTATTGCAGTTTTCTTTAGCTGTATTTATGGTTAAGAAGCTGGTTATTTGATGAAATTTTTCCTTTATGTTTGTTTTGTGAAAAGCTTGGTTTTGATGAACCATTGAATATTCTGAAGCTTCTATCATCAGTTATAAGAAACTTTAAAGAACTCATCAATGTTATGTTCTGACATGCAGGCTGAGTACTTCCGTCATTTGCTTAAGCCTGTCACGTAGTTTGATTGATTCAATTCCGCATTTCTTTCCTTTAAGCTGGAGTTTTTGGTTTTCCTTTCTAGTCCTTTGTACCTCAGAAGTGCAAATTAAAGAAGATCCCTTTCAGAACACCATAAAGTCTCCTGGTATGCAGTTTTTTTAATGATCTTTTGAATTTTTATGGCTGAAAGCATGTCGTCTTATATTGAGTGATCATTTTTATTGTATTGTAGGTCTTTTGTTTTGCTGGATGGTTAAGGGTGACAGCTCCTGGCCTTGTCCACGGAATGTGGCTTGGCAAGCACCTTATTTAAACTGCTCCCGCAATGGGTTATGTGGCCTTCCAGCAGACCTAAATACTAGCACGTTCAACCTTTCTGGACACACAGCTTTTCCTGGATTCACATCTCCTGGTTTCTCGAATCTTGGGACTGAGCAAACAGGGGAATTGCCAGGATTCCTACAGTATCCCAATCATCACCAGTCTGGAGATATCCAAGCAGTTTCAGAACAATGTTTGAAAGAAAGAGATATTGGAGGGGCCATGCGACATGAGAATCCTGCATCTCTGCAGAAAAAACTTCTTATTTTTGACCAATCCGGTGATAAGATGAGGCTGTTCTACAGTCCAATTTTCCCCGTTGTTCAAAATCCAAATGTTGCTCCCACTAAATTTGTTCCAGCGTCTGATGAAATTAGGATGGTACAGGCAGCTAGTACAGATGAGAATTATCCTATGAAATACTGTTTACCAGAAGACTCTAATGAAAATCATATGAATGATGAGGAAAGTGAACTGCATGAAGACACAGAAGAAATTAATGCCTTGCTTTACTCAGATGAAGATGTTGATTATCACAGTGATGATGATGAGGTTGCAAGTACAGGTTGCTCTCCACTAGCCACTAAAAGACCTCATGTGATGCAAGATCAATTTGAGAATACGAAGGAGGAGGTTGCAAGCTCGGACCGACCGAAAAAAAAACAGAAGTTTAATGATGATGGGTTCGAGAGATCATCACCAATCAACAGTGCTATTTCAGTAAGACTAAACGAGTCTTGTGACTGCACCAGTGATGCAGAATCAAAGTATTCCACCGGCCAAGTGTATTCTGCTAAGCAAACTAGGGGAGAAGAGAATTCAATGATGGGTGATATTCAGTTTAAAAAGGATAAGATCCGTGAATCATTGAGAGTTCTTGAGAACTTGGTTCCCAGAGCAAAGGGAAAGGAGCCCCTGTCAGTCATTGATGGAACCATTGAATACTTGAAATCCTTGATGTCCCAAACTGGTACTCTTGGATTTGGATTGAAAGATATTTAACTGTTGGCTGAACGAGACTAGAATGCTTAAAGCTTGAATCAGCATGCTCCTTTTTCTTTATTTTATTCTATAATCCTCTTTCTCGAGGTTTTGTTTATATTAGCTGGTGAACAGAAACAGTGGTAGCTATTACTGTATTTTGCCTCTGGGATTGCAGAGAAAATGAGAGGATTGGTCGTATGGACCAGAATTATTGTCTTTTATCTTTTCAGAGGGTGAAAGATCAAAGGCCACAGATTGAAGGGATTGGAGAAGGAGGTGGTGGTGGGCTATATGGTGTAAATGAGGACACTTTTTTCCCCCTCAATTGTTGAACTTTCCTCTTGGCTGAATGCATGCGCGTTAGGTAACTGGGGTCCCACTTTCCACCCTCCTTTATTCACTCTTGTTGTTATGCTTTTGTTGTCCTCTCTTTCAAGCTAGCACGCACATATCATGCTGGCATCAAAATTCTTAAAGCACCAAAAAAAGTTTCACATGTTGGAGGAGTGCTTGAAGATGGTGGTGCGTGATTATCATCATGAGTCTGTGCTGGGACCCTCTCACTTTCTCTCTATCTCTCTCCCTCAAATGCACCACCATTCGTGGTAAAAGGGTGCTTTGTTTTTACATGCTGATGGTGGAAAATGACAAGCTATTCTAGTTTCTAGGTTTGTAATTGAGAGGTGGGTTGATTGTTTCTGGTGTCTTTTTCCTGATGCTCTGCTCTGCTCTGCTCTGCTTTGTATTTTAGTTGAGCTGAGTTTTATTGTGTGTGAGAATAATTGGGGGTGTGGTAGTGGTGTGGCAGGTTTGAAATTCGAGTGTATTCGAGCTTTATGATTGGCATAGTTTACTTTCTCCTGTTTTCTGTATTGTGTGTGTCACTGTGTTGTATGTTTTGGATCAATTACTATGAATAATGAATCTTCGATTCCTCTGTGGAGTGATTGAGGATCTATTACTATGAATCTATGATTCCTCTATCTCTTTTGCTATAGATTTTGCTTTCAATTCTGCATGAAAATCATTACATTTTTTATTTTTTATTTATTTTTTGGTGGAGGCGTTGGCTTTGTTGGGTAGATGATGCTAACTCCCCAATTCTCCTGTTTTCTGATTCTCTTAATAGTTGATAATATTGCGCGAACCTTCTTTTTCATTTATTTTATTGTTGATGAAATTCGGTAAAATCCGAAAAAAAGAGAGAGCTTAAAATAGGGAAAAGACAAATCATAGAGTCTAATATCAAAAATCTCAAATAAGACATGTGGGATGAATATGAGATTTGTAAATATTTCTAAATGATCAATCTGCCTTCAACAACATTTGAAGAATTCAAATTGTCTATATGTATACCAAAATTGGTGATTTGAAAACATTTGCAAATTGCAGGTTTCTTCCACAGGCTTGACTTCATATTTGTGATATTAAATTCATTTATTTGTCTTTTCCCTATTTTAAAAATATCTTTTTTTCTGGGATTTTCCGAAATTAATTTTATTCATGTGGCACTTAAAATTTCAAAAAAAAAAAAAAAAAAAGAAAAATTCCTCCACCCCACACTCCCACCCCTTTTGTTGAAAAATCTGTATCAAGTTATTAATCTAATCATGTTTTCATAACATAAAATGACCATTAATAGTGCATAATGTACTCCAATGACGGTTATAGGGTCGAAATTATTTCTAAGATTTATTAAAATAATCATATTGTATATTTATTGATATTTTAGGGCTCTTTGCAAATGTATGGGGTTCAAACTAATTATTGCTAGTGCTGATTCAAATTAGTACTTATTTGTTTTTTAAAAAAATATATAACTAGTTCTTTCAAATGTTATAAACATTTTTTGTATTTATAATTAAAAAATTAAAACATCTTTCTGATTATTTATTTAATTTTAAGAAGTGTGGCAATAACTTCTTAAAATAACAACAACCACAACAGCTACTTATTTCTATTGTCTTCGAAATAGATATTGATTTTGGTGGTCAAGTGTCATGTTCTCTTTCTATAATAAAAGCTTATTAACTATGCAAAGTTGACAAGGCTGAAACGAATGATGTGAAATTCCTAACTCATATTGTGAAGTTAAAAAATAATAATAATTTAAGTGATGAAGAGGAGATAATCAGTGATGGTCTTTTTGAAGTGGGTTGGTCTATTTTTCTTTTTTCAGAATCTTTTTGAACAAAGTGAAAAGGAGCAAGGGATAATTCCTTTAAACGAGAAGCTTTAAAAATTTGAAAGTCAACAGCATTATGATAAAAAAGCTTTTTCCTATAGTTATTTAGTAATCAATATTATTTTTTTACCAATAGTAATCAACATTATTAACTGATTCAAATTTAAATATTATTGAATCTAAATAGAAAAAAGGGTTCCAATATAATCTACTCCCTCCCGTCCTAATTACAAGACGTAATTACCAGAATTTGAAGAGGTTAAGGAGAGAAGTTAAATTAGTTAAATTTATTAATTTTCTTAAAAAATTCTTACTTAAAATTTAAAATGATCAACAAAAAATTTGTTGAATTGTAGCCCCAAGCACGGCTTTTTAGATGTTTCTTCAGTAAAAGTTCCAAGCCCAGTCTCTGTTGTTTTCTCCCACTTAACTTGAATACTTGTATTTCTATGCTTACCCACGTTTCTTTAAAAATACTTTTTATCATGTATCTCAATTGATAGAATATATATATTATATAGCATGTTATTATATCGAATTGACAACCCTAATAATTGCCCTTTTATCATCCAAAAAAACTGTCCTTATAAGTAGAATCTTTCACTTAATAGAATATAAAGCGTGTTATTAAATTAATTATGGTGGAGGAAGTGTTAGAAGGCCGGGGTAATATGGGAAAAATATGACAAAAATTGCTCAAAATTATTTTATTAAAAAAAAAAGAAGAATTGAGGTGTATGTGGTATTAATGAGTTGAAAACATTATTTACTTTATAGAATATTAGGTACATTATTAAATTATTATTGTTTTTACTTATTATTGAAAAAAATATGAATAAGGGTAATTTAGGAAGAAATTAATAAAAATTATAATATTGTTAAAACCAAAATAAACTCTCAAATGTTGCCTTATAATTAAACCTAGGAGGGGTGTTTCATTCACAAAATTCAAACCCTTGTTTTTATTCATCCAATGAGTGTCCATTGTATAATTGGTTGGTTTTGAGCATATCACATGACTAAGAAAAGGTACATGTTTTTGTTTTTTTTTTTTTTGGGGGTATTGGTTAGGATTCATTGTACCTTGCAAGGAATGGACTCAATGGAGCTTGAGTGTTATCATATCAGTCTAATATTATCTGCTTTGCATCCTTTTATAAATTTTTATTAATAAAGATATTCATTTTAAGTGATTTTTATTCCCATTCAATCAATGCTATAATCTTTTTGAAGTTTAGATCTTCAAGATTAGATTGTTAAGGGTTTTCGCATCTTTTTCAAAATATTTTTTCACTAGCACCTATTATTCCAAAGTAGTTTTTAATACACTTGGTATTCTAAAATATTTTTTTTATCTTATCTCACACCCTCTTGTATTCTCTTAATAACATTCAGTCCTAAAATATTTTTTGAGAAACTCTCAGTATTCTAATTTTAATGAGCTTGTTGCTACTGAAAAATACTTTAGGATAAAATCACACTGGATACTTTAAGCGATTTTGGGTGCTAATAAAAATAATAGTTTAGGGTGATGGGGTGCTCGATAGTGGGGTGATACTGAAAAGATATTTTCGGATCTTGATTGCGGTAAAACTTATTTAATGATAATGCTTTAAGATTGAATGTTAATCTAATCAAATTAGTTTATCATATCTTACAATATATATGGACTAGAGGAAGAGCTTTTTTTTTTTTTTTTTGGGTATGGATCTAATTTGTATCGCTCCGCGGCTAAGTATAACAGTCTTGTAAGTGCCTATTTGAGTTAACGATAGAAGCTTCTTTTCCAACTTGTTTACAGTATACCACTCTGGTTCTATTTATAAGTCCCCTTTTAGCCAAATCACACATACTAAGGAGAGCTAGTTAGCTCAATGATTATGAGGTGAATTTTCAACTTTACCCTCATTTGTGATTGGTTACCTTCAACTTTTTCTTCTCTCTCTATTTTCATTAGTACAATTAATATGGGTAAAAGTGTCACAATCTCATTTATTTGGTCAAAGGGGACTTATAAATAAGACCAAATTTTTTTGGTCAAAGAGGACTTATAAATAAAACCAGAGTGGTACGAGATAAGTATATAGGAAGAGTTTTATCTCAACTTACATAAATATGTTTCTTAAACACTAACTCAAACATACACTAATTAGGCTGCCCTTTTATTCACCATTTTGTAGTAATGAATTCTTTGTTTTTTTGGTACAATAATGAATTCTCTTTTCACCAAAAAAAAAAAAAAAAAAACATAATCTCCTCAAGACATATGGGCCCTAGTAGGTTATTAAGAACAAAGTCCTTGTTTATATTTTAAAAAATTTACCTCCTGTTCGGCCCATCCAATTTTTTTTTTTTTTTTTTGGTTACATACAGGTGATTTTTGAAGTATGTTTATGATGGACCCACATTTATCAAAATCCATTTAAGCAATGTTTTAAAATTGAATTTCATTCTATAGAAAAAAAAAAATTGAATTTCATTCATTTTCTCCCTTGTTTTAATGCTTATTTAATCTGCTACTGATTAGAGTTGGTCAGATTTCATGATTTCGGTTTTTTATAGTTGAATATCAATTTAGAAATGTTTCAGCTGGCTACAAAAACAAAGAAATGTTTCGGCTGAATTGTGATTTAAAAATGCAAATTTGAAGTTGAATTGATGGTATGTTGACCATAAATTTCAAATTTTGGTAGCAATTAAATTAGTTCCTGAATGATCTCTATGTTTTTTTTTTTTTTTTTTTTTGCCAGAGCCTGAATGATCATTTGGGGATTATATATTTTAGCACTAGGAAGTGGGAACATAATCAGATTAATTAATCAAATGCATGGATGAGGAAGCATAAGAGATTTATTTGTAGTTAGTTACCTCTATTTCTTTTTATAGTTTATATGTTAAATAATTTGTCATTTATTTTTGTTTTTCTTATGTAATTAAATTTAATTTCAAGCAAAATCTCCCTTTCATAAATATTTTTTATTTGCTCATTTTTTTACTCTTTTATATTATTAGAAGGAGTGTGATCATAGTCTGGTATTTCTTTTTGGTAAACACTAAAATTCGTAGCCCCAATAACGCTTGATTAAAGTTAATTGTCATAACTGTATTGTAGCTTGTACTAGTTTTTTCCCCCAAAAGAAAAATATTAAGTAATATAAACCAAAATTTAAATAAATAATAGGTCTAAAATAAAAGACACTACACATAAAAAGCCAAAGTCCAAGCAACAAAACTCTAAACTCAAATAACATAACATTGACAAACCCTAACCTTAGGTCAAAGATAGAGAACTACTCGTGTTGCGGCCACCGCCACAAAAAATCATCAGTAAGTATGCCAGAAATAAGGGACAAGGGGTTAGAAAAGCCATCATGTTGGTCCCATCCTTTTAATATTGTAGTTTGAACAATTTGAATTTAATTAAAAGGTCTAAACTCTAAATGCAAAGTGAAGAGACAACGTACTTATCCCAAAAAAAAAAAAAATTAGAGTCCTCTCATTGTCATTTAGGTGGAACTAGCTTGCTCCACCTATTGAGTTCTAGACCAAACAGTCTTGATTCAAGTGATGTCATTAATATACAACCCTACATCTACATGGGTTGTTTCAGAAAGGTATAGAAGTTTGATAAATAAGTTGATTGATTGATTGATCTCAGTTAACGAACCCTAATCATCCTAATTTTCCTGTAGCTTCCAAATTATTCAGCAACAGTTGGGGGTGATTTTCTGGCACCAAATCTGGACACCAGATTCGTGTTGCTGAAGAAGACCATCAGGGTGGGAAAATGACAATGATAATACCGAAAGCACGTTAAAGTTTTTGTCGTTTTCATTTTCCTAGGGGTTTCCATCAAAACCATTGCCGCGACATTATTGTGAGCCGCCATGATCGACGTCGTCGTTCCTCTGTCAATTGGTAGGCCACGGATCGTGTTTTGACAGCAGCATCACAGAAAAATCTTTCACTGTAAGTCATTCCATTGAAGAAATCGCTTCTGAATAATTAGTCTGATACTGGATTAGGAATTTCTTTTCCCTCCATAGTCTTGTCATGAAGCAGAAGGATCAGTGTTGTCTTGCTTGCAGGATGACATGATTTTTTGCTGGAAACATCTTATCATGTTTCTTTCCGCTTTATTATTCTGGTCTGAATTGTTTGATATTACAAGTAGAGTGATCTTAGTCTCACAATTTTCAAACACTGAAACTAAAAATCATGGACCCCAAAATTGTCATCACTCAAAATTAATTGTCATCACTCACCACTGTATATATATTTTTTTTTTTGCTCGGAAATCACTCACCACCACTGTATGAACTCTTCAGACAGTAGAGTTGGATGGGGTAGGGGTTTCCAAGGGAAAGCTTGTGGTTAGGCAATATTTGAATCATGAACTTGTAGTTATGGTGTTGATGTGGGGTTGCATGCGGTTATTCAATTTTTTTTTATAATAATATTTAATAGCTTTTAGAGCTCATTTGAATTAGTTTTTGGAGAATAGCTTTTAAATAAAAAACGGTAAAATGCTTTTTCAGAATAGATTCTCTGAACATAATAGATTCTGTGAAAAAAATGATTTTGATATAATGATAGAGTTTCAATATTGTTATCGAATAATTTTTTCATATTCAAATTTACCAAAAAGGACATTATTAGTTTATGTTATGATTGCATATAAAGGATAAAGTTCTATTTTAAATATTAAATGGCATAATAAATACAAAAAATTACATAAATTTGTGTACAAAATTAAATTTATAACATTTTAACATGAAAAAAATTAGATCAAATATATATGTACTAATAAATTTTATGGACAAAAATCCTTTATAAATAGTAATTATACAAAACAATATCTTTGATATTAATATACATTATTTATTTAATAGTTAAATGTTTGATGGCTAAAAAATGGAACCTTAAACATTTAAGAATGATGTTTTGTTTTAAAACATAGAAAATTTAACTAAGGTCTTTATAAACATAGTATTTTTTCCATAATAAAAGAAAATACCCATATCCATATAATTTAACAATAAAACAGTCTACTACAATACACCAAATACAATTGTTCATGGTATGGATACAATTACATTTCACATTCTCTAAATAATAGAGTACGTCAAACTAAGGAAACAATATATGACTAATGGTCTTGTGTATAATAAATGATCTGATCTCTAATGGAATCACGAAGAGAAACCATGTCAGATGAAAATGCTAATGATGAAGGTATTGTTGAAGATTCCAGTGCATCATCGTCATCGTCAAAACACAAAATACCCTTTTGTTCATGATGTTGGAAGTCAGGATCAGAAATAGAGGTTCTTCTAATGAAATTGTGTATAGCCATTGTAGCACAAACAATTTTAAATTGTGTTGGAAAGATGTAGCTACGCATTCTCGGTAAGATTTCAAATTAAATGTGTTCTTCCAAACCCTAAAAGTCCTTTCTATTGTGGACCTAAAACTTGAATACAAGTAATTGAAGGTCTCATTGTCATTTTCAAGTCTAAATGATCTTTGAAATTCAGGGAGATGGTAACACTTGGATTTGTACAACCCAAGGTATCCAATCATTGTTGGATACCCAACATCCACCAAATAATATTTATCTGTGAAAAAATGTGATAAATGTCAATACATGTGTTTATAGTTATAAATAATTAAATTATAAGAATTATAAATAGACCTTTAGGTGGATGGGGAAAATTCATGTAAGGAATTGCAAGGGCAAGATCAAATATGGGGCATCATGTGCTCTAGCCAACACAAAAGTGAAGTACATGTCTTAATTACAAACCGCCATCACATTTTGTGATGTAAATCCTTTTCTTCCAATATATTTTGTTTTTTCTCTTGATTTGACCTAGTATGGAATAATAGCATTTGTAAAGAAAGGTCAATATCAATTACTGAGGCATATCTTTAAGTGAATTTTCTCAAATGATGGATCTTGTGGTGTGATATTGGACATTCTGAGACTACAACATGCCTCTAAGATAACATGAATAGCCCTATGAATTGTTTCTGAAATCTTTCTTGTTGTAGCCTACTCCCAACCACATGTCCAATGTTTTTTCAGAAAAAATGCAACCATTTCATGTATACCCAAAAATTTTGCCCTACAATATCATTAACCCATGAAACACCTGTATAATTACTAGTGTGTTGCGGTTTTTTACACAAATATAGACTAGCATATGCACCAACATAAGCCACAACTTTTGGATTTGACCGTTGTTTCTCATGTTCTGCAATAATTTTATATTCACTATCCATACTTGCAAAGACCATACACATATACATTAAATTTAGTAATTGTAATGTCCACTATTAAATAATAAAAATATGTAGACATATTAAAGAATGGTAAGGCAATAACATAAAAATAGTCATTCATAGTAGTTTCTCAAGCCAAATATAGTAGTCACTCCCTCCATAATAACATAATTCAAAAATACTTGTTCGTTAATAGTTACATCATTTCTAAAACAATTCATTTATCTCAAGAACATTCATAACTCAGAAACACAATAAGATGCTCCCTCATTCCCTTAATAGTTGCATACATTTCCTTTGTATGTGGGTGGTTCATAAGGAGATGTACACATCGTGCATAAAATTCTTTATCAGGGACAACTTCTTCAACTTGATTAAGGTGACTCATTACCCTAGCTATTGATATCTCATAAGCACATGCTTCAGTGGTTGTCCTCTCCGCACATGTTTTTGCTGCCATCTTATCCATGGTTATCAAACCTGGATCGGACCGGCCGGTTTGTGTTGGTTAATTTTTCCTATTACATGACTTTCATGCCAATTTTCATGAGGTTGGAAACAAAATTTTTGTTTAATCGTTGTGGAAACCCATAACTCTTTATAGTCGTCATGAATTATTAACCTTAACTTATTAAGCTAATTAGTTATTAATCTTTAATCCGTAACTCTTTATGGCACTCATGAGAATTCATAACAATTTATGATATTTATGACTTTTAGGATTACTCGTTAAAACAACTATTGGGGATTAGGATAACTTGATAAAACGATTATTGGAGATTATGATTACCTTAGATTACTCAAAGACTTCAATGTTGTTAATATCCTCTAACGTTGATCCACACGGCTATCCCCCAATTGCAATGAGAACTCTTTTCTCTTGAAACCTCCCACTCCTTGGATGCTTGCTAGGCAAAGACAAGGTTAGGGTTTGGTTTTCTTGGGGTTTCCTCTATTCAAGAAGGTGGTGGTTTCTTGGAATTATGTTAAAGATAGGATGGATAAGATTGGAACCTTACCTTTCTTGGATGACGCCTTTTCCTTTAAACCTTTGGTAATGACCGAAATTGAGAGAGCATAAGGCATGCATAATTTCGACCAACACCTCCCTTTAAATAGCCTTGGTGGATTGAAAATTTCAAGTCCTAATTACCTTAGGATTTTCTACCTATGCACTAAGAAAAAAGGTTTTAGGTAATAGGCCCACTACTTGTTAACCAAGTCATATTAAATTCACATCTTGATTGATTGGTTGAATTTAATATGATGAATTATATTCATATCTTAATTGATTGATTGAATTTAAGTTGATGAATCACATTCGTATCTTGATTGATTGATTGAACCAATAATTTAAGATGATATATCATATCCATATCTTGATTGATTGATTGAATAATAATTTAAGATGATGTATCACATTCATCTCTTAAACTAAAATTCAAAATCATTTTTAATTATATTTTTATTTATTATTTCTCCTACCTTCATCCAATCTTTATTGATATGTATCTATATATATATATATATATATATATATATTAGATAATTCAGTATTATCTTTTATAACATAATCTCTTGAATTTAAATTTAAATTTCAAAATTAAATTTAAAATTCAACTTGGCCTAAGACCCACGGGGTTTTCCAACACATTTGGGTTCTTTTATGGAGAAACTGATTTCCTACTGGGGACACCATATATGATGCAATTTTCTCCTTATTGGGCTTGGAGTCCAACTCCAACCCAATTACACCTTTACTCTTGATAAAGCCCAGTAACAATTATTGGCCCAAGTTTTTGCTAATTTTGAACAATTGGGAATAACCTTTATATGTGACCTATTAGGCTCAATTAGTCACTGACATAAATAAACTTTGACCAATTAAAAATCCTTTAAATGATCCAATTTATTTAATGACCTCATAAGACATTAGCAATGCTCTGTGGCCCCAGAACTAATTGAATTGATAAAGTGATCTACCTTTCATATTTGGATACCATGCAGACATCATCCCTCATATCGTCATTCACATTTAGTTGAGAGCAAAGATAGAGTATTATCTCTTTTTATTGACTAAATGTAGCTAATTCACAGAATTAGGAATATTTTTATGTTAACTCTATAACGGATTATGACTCTCCATGATCACTTGTTGTGGCATAAACTCCCGAGTTAATTACAAGCTATCCAAGCTTTACCAGTCTAGTGAATGACTAATCCCTTGTAAGGGATTGTGAGTCCTCTCGGCATATCAATCAATACTCATGTATTCGAGTTATACTCAAGAGTATAATGTTTTCCCATTTTTTATGCGGATAGAGTTGTACAGTCAAAATATAACCCTATGACATAGTGTCCGATGACATCCTTAAGTTCACGACAATCCATACTACTAAATGATGAGAGACTTTACATATCCAATGATACTCTCTACAATGAATCTTTGTGAAGTCTCTTAGCTGTTCTCCAACAGATCTACCCATGATATCAGCAAAGGTACCACCATGCCTATATTCCATGAGGTCCCTACCTTGTATTTTATACATTTATATGAGTCATACTAGTCTTATTGAGATCATCAATGCTCTTTCTTGGTGATTGAAGACTAGGAACAAGTTTTAGGCAATACATATCTAGTGTTCTTGAGTCTTCATGATCATGATCTCTATCATTGATCCTCAAGATTAACACATGTTCTATTTTTAGGGCTTTTATCTTCAAACACATATTTACCTTAAAATAAAGGCGAGACATAAATATTATAAAGATACAATGTGCTCATTTATTAATAATGAAACACTACAATGTACAAATGATGTTGATCTATCCTTACAGATTGTCTCTAAGACACCTAAATACTAACAGTTTAAACCAAATCGCTTGGTGAACCGGCCTTGGAATCAGTTCGGTCTATCATAGAAACCAAGGTCAGAGTCTTTTTTTTTTAAAAAACATCGATTGAAGAGTGAAGATGATTACAAAGAGAGATGGAGAGAAACAGAGCCGAGGAGAAATAGATCTGGTGATAACATTAGATCCAGTGAAAACAGAACTGGTGTGAACAAATCCATTGAGAATAGATAACACTGAAAGAGGAGAACGAAGGTGACAAATTGAGGAGTGAGGAAACAATTTGAAGATTGTGCATGACTTCACATACATCAACGATTTTGTGAAAGGGTGCGTGAGAGCATTGGACACGATGGAGAAGAGCACCGGAAGTGAGGGAATGTAGCAATGAGGCTGAAAAAAGAGAGAAGGAAACATAAAAAGGAGGAAGAGAGCAAGAGAAAGTGGCGATGGGTCTGAAGAAAGAGCGAAGGAAATAGAAAAAGGACGAGGAGAGTGAGAAGGAGTGAAAGATTTTCAAGGATAGTGAGTCTCATTTAGAAGCCACGTGTACTTGTACTAATTGAGTTACATTATTATCCTACTATCAAATAAGTTTTTACGAATGAATTCTATATTTACTTTGGTCTCCATCACACTCGTGTGTATAGACTATGATTATAGAGTAGTAGGAGCATAATCACGGGCAGACTTTGGAATGCTCACAGTCTTGGAAATGACAAAATGGTGGACAAAAAAAAATTCTAAAATAAAAAAGTAAAATTTAAAATATATTCAGTTAATATTAATATTCCAAGTCATGGTTATTAAAGAGAATTATTTTCTTTATAATTTCATATTAATAATTATGAAATTTTCATTTTCTCACTGGTTTGACCTCGGTTTGACTTTGATCTTACTCATTGACCCTTGACCTAGTACCCGACCGGTTTAGTGACCGGTTCGATTTTAATAACCTTGATCATATCCAAATGTTCTGCATCAATATCAGTCATATAAGCTATCCTATTTAGGAAATTTGCTATTTTTGTTGAGTAAGGTATTTTCTTTTTCAACCATTACCCCTCTTCCTCATCCCCAATGAGCTAGTTGTTCTACAACCACTACTTGTTTTTTCTCGACTAATGCTTCCCTTACCTTTCTCAGTATTGCCTCCACTACCTCTAGAAGCACTATTGAAAGTGAATGAATTAATATCCTCACCTAAGCCAATTCTTGCCTCCAAGACTTCATCATTATCTCCAGAATCTTCTTCCAAATCATATTCAACCATTACATTAATGGGAGTGTCATGGATGATGGGGCCCATTGATGTGTTTGGTGGCCACAACAATAAAAAAAAAAAAACAATTGGGTCAATTATTCTTGGAATTGGAGTCCTTTATTTTTGAATTTTTCATAACCTTGAACTTCCTGTATATTTATCACCAAATATATTACATAATATATAGAACCACGATAATGTGAAATAACTATGTAAAGTCACTTAAGTTAATTACTTACAGCTATCTTCTCCTACCAATCATCGTCGGCCATAATAGTTTTCTTTTCATTATCCCATCCAACACTTGTTTCATGAAGCAACCTATCCCACACCTAACTCTCCTTTTGTAGGGAATCATCTATGTTTTTAAATTGGCCCTTGTCATACACTTTCCTAATTACTGCAATGAAAGCATCAGAAATATCTTTCAATCCATCTTTAAGAAGCTTGTAGATTTCCTTGTTCCTTTTTGTAGTTGCTTTAAGCACAAGTCAATGAGCACTTTTGTGCTCTTTTTTATCCCTAGAAGCTTTCACCTTATCCTTACTCATTTTATTGCACAGGAATTTATAGTTGCAACTAGTTACAAAAATTCCAATTTAAATTTCCACGGCTACCAAAATTTATAAACAACTCTTAGCAATTATCCTTACTTCCATCATATGCAAGTAGCTACCTTAGTGGCTCATGAGCTAATATGCACATAAGCCAATTGAAAAATTAGTTCCCTCACAAATTTACCAAAAAGCTAATAAGAAACCTATCTTTCAAGAGACTCAACAACATAGGATTCCTAGCCACAAAACAATAGGCACAATAGTTTCTCACAATAATCAAGTGCTCAAAAACCTATAGTAATGCAAAATTCAGCAAGCACGAAACTAATCCAAGGGCAAGCCACTTCCGGTATTCAAAGGGATAAACATAGCAAATTGAACCCCAAATTCCAGAACCACAAGCTCAAATCAGATTTTTACATAGTCTTAACAAGATTGAGATAACCAAAACAATTGCTCATACAGTAGCTCCACCAAACTCTGTTCCTCCTCCAGTCATGAAATTTGTCGGAGAACAAAACTAATCTTCAAAATCACCAATTTGATATAATTGCGGAAAGAGCTAGAGAACAAGATTGGGAAAATTGATAGACCATTGGGGATGTTGAGGATGAGGTGAAAGAAAAGGGATGGCTGAGGTTATGAAAGTGTTGTATATCGTGGTGGTTGACGAGGATGAGCAGAAAGGAAAGGGAAAGGATTTATTTCAGTATAAACACACATTCAAGAAATAAATAGGACAAATCAAATAAATCCTACAAGAAATTCTCTCCAGAGGTTGATTCACCCCGTTGTACCATCGACCTTTTTCGATGACCGATAGACCACCACTAGTCACCACAAACACAAGATCCACCGAAATGGGGACAAGGACGGCTTCAAGCTTCGAAAGAGAAGAAAAAGAGAGACACAAACCACCACTAGCCACTACCTTCTCTTGATCCTCTGAAGCCAACCATGCCGACGACACTATTGACTTTCGAGAGTTTGAAAGGAGAAATGGCGACAAGGATGACTTCAAGATTTTAGAAGAAAAAATTGTGTTCTAATCACTACAATAGGGGGTGAATAGGTGATCTCAAAAATTCTTTTGACGTACGATGGATAAACGATGAAAGCAATAAGAAAGGTAAAGAGAAATGACACAGAGGAATTATACTGCTTCGTGAAGACGGAATATCACCTAGAGGGGGGTGAATAGGTGATCTCAATTTCTTTTCGCAAAATCCACACGAAGACCAATAAAACAGAAACAGAGAAATGAGACAGAAGTAAAGTGAACACGAGACGGTTTATCTTGGTTCGGTTTAAAATCACGACCTACGTCCGGTCCCATAACACTCGGGATTCCACTATCTTTCGGAACAATTACACCCATTGTAAATGAAGGATGGTCCTTACACTCTCAGACTCCACTCCCCCTTACACGTTGTAATTGATACACCGTCTCTTAAGGTACCTCAACCTTAAGATACAACGAGATAATGAAAAATGTTGTTTAAGAACTCCTGTTCGAGTAGATAAGATATTGAACACCGAAGCGTAATAAATGAAACAGTTGAAACAATGAATAATAATAACACAAATTGATTGCGCAACATTTTCGGTTGTTGGCGGAATTGAATGTGATCGTCTTTTATAGCATTCGCCATTAACGTTGTTTGAAGAGTTTGCAAACTAGCCGTTGAGATTCTTTTAATTTCCGTTAGACACAGCTCACTCCGTTTCGTAAATAGTCGAACGTTGAATCATTAAATGCTTCGTCGTCGAATGTTTCAGAGCAGAGGTTGATTCGGAGTTATAGCTGGAATAAGTTTTCCTCGAAGGAATGTCTTCGTCTGCTACACGCTTTAATTCCATTTGTATGCTCTGCTTTTACAGTGTATTAAATGCTTCTGACACGCTGAAGCACTTTATGGTGATTTAGCATTTAAACATGTTAAACCTTTCTGAAAAGCACTAATAAACAGATTAAACTTGATTAGAAAAAGTTTAGATCAATAATATAAAACACCAATAGATATTCAAGATTACGGATTACGAGGATGAGAGTTCAAAGATGACGGTATGTATTCTCGAGAATTGATCCCATCATTCTCGAGAATTGCTTGAACAAGAAATTAATCCGAAGGTATTTTAGGCTAATACTCGAGAATAAGATATGTATACTCGAGAATGAGACGATAAATTAATATCGTAAACACTTGTGTCAAGGCATTCTCAGAATTGTATACCAATACTCGAGAATTACAAATTGAAAGTTTCTTGCAAGTAGTGTTAGCGAGGCATTCTCGAGAATGCATCTATAATTCTCGAGAACTGCTTCTGATTCAGAGAGAATATCTGAGAAGGAAGACGCTTAGTTCAATACTCGAGAATTAAACTTGCATTCTCGAGAATTGGTGCAAGGAATCAGATGGTCTAAATCGTTTAATACATTCTCGAGAATTTATGAAATACTCGAGAATTGCTCTGTGAAGGTCTTTCTATAATCTATTGACTTCCACTCTCGAGAACTAAAACCGATTCTCGAGAATTGTCCGCTGGAGACAGAGATATTCTTTAATAGTCAAGATAACATATCATTCTCAAGAATTGTTATCTCATTCTCGAGAATCATCAGTAACCTTTAGCATTTAGACCAGCGACCATTCTCGAGAATACTTAGCCATTCTCAAGAATCAACTTTAACACAATGATCATAATTTATCTCCTGCATCTTTTTGTCATCATCAAAACATTATGAACCAACACTTCGGTCCAACTCTTAACCTAAGCCCAGTACCCAGACACTCTGAGATTTTCACTATCTCACAAATACAATTACACACTCTGTAACTCAGGATGATCCTTTCTCCCTAAGACTTACTCCCCCTTACAAGTTGTAATCGTACACCCACACTCAAGATACCACTACCTTGAGATTTGAATGAATGTAAAACAAATGATAAAACTCTCTTATAGAGCAGATGAATAATAAACACTGAAGCTTAATAGTATCCGAAGATATAAACAGAATAGAAATTGATCGCTTTGAATGTCTTGTCTGTGTATACGTTGGTTCTTGTTGATGGATTCAATCCTTTGAGTATTTATAGTAGTTGAAGATTTAAGAAATATCCGTTGAGGCTCTTTAAAATGACCATTAGAGATGAAGCAGAAGGGTCGGAATAATCGCCTTCATTATTCCTGTAATTGTGATTATGACCGTTGAGATCTAGCAAAGGAAATGAATTATTCTTGCCCAAAACGATGAGTAGGTATGTACGTTGGTTGAGTTTCTCGAATAGTCAAGTTTAATAAATGCCAGATTGCTTTAGTCAATATCTTGTGTTGATCCTCATTCTAATAACTGTAACTCATTAACAAATTGATTAAATGCAATTATGAATAGTAATGAGTAATGATTTGAAGAAATAAAATCATAATCAATTGATTTTGATTTTCCGGAGACGGTGATTTGGAAAACAGAGAAGATTAACTTTAGTTAAAGAGTTGATGCCTGGAGGTAATGACTTGATAGGTAAAAGAATAAATGACTCGAGGCAAGTTAATCTTATAAGAGAATTTAAAGTCCAGAAGAAGTTTACTTGAAACTTTGACTAGAGGCAAATTTATTTTGCAGAAGCTAAAAACGCAAGTTAAATGAAATTACAACTTGACTAGAGGTAAAAATAATTGCCTTGAGTTGGTGACTAGAGGCAATGACTTGATAAGTAAAAGTCAAGAGCAATTACATTCGAAATCCACAAGTTGAAAACTTTGATCTTGAAGTTGAAAATTAATTGCCTTGAGTCAATGACTTGAGGCATTCACTTGTTATGCAAAAGTTAAAAGCAATTCTTAGACAAGTTTGTTTCTTGACTTGAAGTTAGACAGTTATCAACTTGAGTTAATGACTAGAGTCATCAACTAGATATGCAGAAGTTAAACCCGATGCTTTCTAAAGAAATGGGCCAATTGGAAGCTTAACTTGAGTCAATAAGTATTTGCCTTGAGTTAATGACTAGAGTCATTAACTTGATATTAAGAGCCAAAGTCGATGCTTTCCTGAAAGCTTAACTTGATATAAGAAGTTAATGACTTGAGTTATTAACTTGATATGCCAAAAGTCAAATCCGATGCTCTCCAAAGAATAGACAATTGAAAGCTTAACTTGATATAAGAAGTTAATGACTTGAGTCATTAACTTAATATGTCAAAAATCAAATCTGATGCTCTCCAAAGAATAGACAATTGAAAGCTTAACTTGATATAAGAAGTTAATGACTTGAGTCATTAACTTGATATTTAAGACTCAAAATCGATAGTTTCAAAATCTCAAGATTAAAACACATGACTCGAGACAATTAAATAATTGACTGGAGTTAACAATATTTATTTAAATCATTTCCATCATTTAACTAGAGGCATACACGGATTTAACTAGAGGTTTGCATAGATTTAATTTATTAATTCCAAGGCAAAACCATTGTAGCTCGAGGCAACCAATGCAAAACTTCCAAACACATTAAAGATTCAAGTTAACTATATAAAACATGATTTAACCATGAATCTATTAACTTATTTACATTATATTTGTTATCATAAAAACATCAAAAACATAGAGAACTAACATTAAGAGGACAGTGATACAAAGGAAAGACTAAAGTGTTCGTTGTTCAAGCATTTCGCCACCGTCTACGCCAGTGCCTCATATTTTAATAGTTGTTTTTTTAATAGTTATTTGGTTTTTTTTTTCCATTTTTAATAGTTATTTGGTTTTTTTTTCACTTTTTAATTGTTTATTGGCAATTTTGGTCCCATCAATAGTTATTTGTACCGAGACACTCCTCGGGTAACGGTTGGTTGGCAAATCTGTACCTTCATTAAATTAAAGACAACCATTTGCAACATTCAGCCAACATAGGACATCCAACATTCAGCCACCATGAAGCTGATGAATAAATTAAATCAAAGAAGAACAGATTCTTCTTTTCTTACCAATGTAAAGCATCTTCCTTCAATTTCACCAATGCAAAGCCACTAGACGTTCACATCAAATCTTCAATATAAGTAATCACCAAATCGAACTAGCAGAAATGTACAAGGATGATTAAATAGAAGCTTAAACAGACAAACAGAGAAATTTACAAATTTATAAGGCTAAATTTATGAACAAATTTATGATTGTAGTAGCATTAGTGAGAGAGATTTACAACACGAAACCGCGCAAGGAAAAACAAACAGATCGAGCTAAGACTCTGAGAGTGAGAGCGATTAGGAAAGTAACAATCTCAAAAAAAAAAGAAAAAAAAAGATGTCGATGGGAACTGCCAAGGGAAAAGAAAGACAATGCTTCCTAATTAGTAATTAGGAAAGTAACAATCTCAAAAAAAATATATATATACTTACCAATTTGTCGGTGATAGTGAGGTCTGGCCGAACCCGAACCAACAGAAGCGAAGAACAGACAGAGATTGAGGGTGAAAGCAATGAGGTAAGCCTCTAAGAGTGAGAGCAACGACCAGAGTCCTTATGACGAGAGGAGGCCGAAATTGAGAGTGAGAGCAACAAACAAACCACAAGCAGCCGAGATTGAGAGAGAGAGAACCACCACAAGCGGCCAAGACTGAGACTCTAAGAGGCTAAGAGTGAGATCAACAACTCGGAGTGACGGCCCTAAGACGCGGTGGGATGGAGAGCGGCGGAAACCAAATTGAAATTATGGTTGAACCTTTTTTTTTTAAAAAAAACCACATAGCTTATTTTGAAAGCCAAGATTGAGGGACTCGGGGAGGCTACATATTAATTAATATTAATTAGAGATTTTCGATGACTCTTAACGCTTAATAGGCACGATAGGTTTATTGGTAGGAGCCTAAGACGAAATGCGACGGTGGAATGGAGAGTAATGAGCGGAAATCCAAATGGTTTTGTCAAAATTATGAGTTAGGGACTTTTTGGGCAAGTGTTTGGTTTTTTGAAACCATTTTTTTCATGTAAAAGTGCTTTTATTGTTGTTGGCAAACACAAAAATATAGACCAGCAAGCCTTGAGCAACTTTTGAAGCTTCGGTTTTTGAAGAAAAGAGAGCGAGAGACTGAGGAAAGAGGAAAGTGTCCATTGTTGGTAATAATTGCTCTTAGAAAAGTCACAAATTTCAGATTCTTCAAAACCATGGTTTTGTTTATAAAAACACTTTTTGCAGGCTACCAAGTGTTTGGCTGAAAAATTCTAAAACCATGGTTTTTCATGTAAAAGTGCTTTTGTTTTTGTTTCCAAACACAAAAATATCAATGTCAGCTAGTTTTTTTTTTTTTTTGAACCACGTTAAAAAGATAATCCTTTACTATTGAACCACAATAATGATAGCAAATAGCATCTCTATAATCACAACTTAATAATAAATTTTTATCTGGAAAGAAATATGACATTCAAATGAAAAAAAATACTTCCCTCTCATTTCGTTCCCTTTTCCATTCCATTCTACATAAGCATTAGTTAAGAATTTATGCATTGTAGTACAATTCTTATTGCACTAGTGGAGGCAAAATCTAGTTTGAAGTTTTAAAAGTATGCTCCATCTTTAATTCGAAGTTGTACAGAACTTAGGAGCGATTAGAGATGCTGAGTGAACATGTTTTAATTTGTGGCTGAGTAAACAAAGTAAAAAAGAAAAAATATGCCAAACTATTAGGCATTAAAAAATTGGGTAGATTTTATCAAAATAGGGTCTTTTGATTTTTTATGTACCATCTAATCAAAATGTTTAACGAGGAAGATTACTATGTCTAAAACCAGTGGCCTGTGTAACTTATACCGTGCAACATGTAACGTAGATATCCAAGAGGAAACAGCACAGAAGTGATTCATTTTATTATTGATTGAAGTGCCAGTCGAATCGCACATGAAATTGTGATTCACTTTTGAGATAAATTTAATGTAGCCAGAACTTTTTCAGCAATTTCTTTCAGAAACAGAAAGCAAAACAAAGAAACCCCCCATGAAACCAAAAATTTAATGAAAGGAGAAACACAAACTAAACACAAACTATTATCAGAATCTCCGATGTTTCAGGAAATTGAATTTCTCCACCTTCTTGGTTGCTTCCTGTTCTGTTCTGCAGAAGTAGGAGGAATCTGTGGAGCAATTTCATGATTCTCCATGTTTGACATTTTGGTAAGCTTGCTTAGTTTCTTCCACCCAGTACTCCAAGCTGATGTCTGCTTCTGCTTCAGCATCTTCTCAAACTGTTTCTGCAGATTCTCCATATCATTTTGCAGCTCCAAGTACTTGGCTTTCACACTCTCAAGCTCAAACTTGAGTGTGTTTATGTCTTTCTTAGCAGTTGTCCATCCTTCTTGGAATGACTGTGGTGTAGCTTCTAGAAGTGTCTTTCTGTTTGAGATCATTGGCTGATATTGAGACTCCGCACCACCTTCTTTCAGAGAACTGTTGGCTATTGCATTGCTTATTTTGACTTGTTCAGAGAACAGAACTTGCACCACAACTCTTAGTGGAAGCCTTTCGTTCTGTGCAGCATGCATGCAGGCATCAATGGAGAGTTTCTGACAGTCCATTACCCGGCAAAGCCGCTTCCTTTCATGCTCAGAAAGTGTAGGATGTGCCTGTAAAACCATCAGTAGAAGTGAAGATCAAATCCTACCATGAACAAGCCATTCAAGTATAAGTTTAGCTTCTCACAACTTTAACCTATGTTTGAAAGGAGAGAAAATTTCGGATTGAAAGAGTACTAGGAGGGAAAACTTCCAAAAATAATAATTTTTTTACCATTTTAAAAGTTTTTCTTTTTAGTATTCTCTCCCCACTTTTCTCTCCATCCAAACATAGCCTACATATTAGCACTCAAGTCAAATGTCTGTGTCGTCCACACACACGCATCAGACAGAATACACGGTTGAACTAAAAACTAGGCTGTTAACTGAAAACCCATGAATGATTATTAACATATAAGAATTACTTTAGCAGAGTTATTTTACCTTTAGATAGGAGTCAATAGCTCTGTAAAGTCCATCATCACAGGTCCTCGCTGATTCAGGCAAGGCTTCAGCCAGGACCTGGAACTTTGTGAGGGAAAGGTTTCTGTCTCTGGAGACTTCTGTAAGATAACTATCAACAAGCCTAGCCACTCTGGTCTTGGCAGTTAAATTAGTCCCTCCCACTCTGCTAGGACTTGAGCTCTCAGTCTGTTCTTGAACCAGAAAATGCTCAAGCAGCCTCTGGATCAGATCTACATCATACATGGTCTCACTTTGGTCATAAGGAGGAATCAAAAGATCAGTTGGTGAAGCTTGTTCAAATTGCATTCCCACCCTTTTCTCTAATTCAGTGACTAATGCAGGTGCAACTTTCAGCATGTTTGCCATTCTCAGAAGCCTAAGAAGGAAGCTGCAAGAGACACTATCCTTCTGTGGTGGGATTATGCTTATAAGACTCTCTATGATCAGTCTCTGATCTTTAGCTTGAAGGCTTGAAGTTTCATCCCTAGTTCCAGCCACAACCATATGAAGCCCACCTTTCCAGCCACCTCCACTGTTACTACTGCTATTACTGTTATTATTACTACTAGCTTCATCTCCAAAGTTTGCTGTGTCATTTATTAGTCCTGGAAGCCACTTAGTTGCATAATGCATTATTGATGCCCGATGAGTTCATATCTCATTCCTTTTACTTTTATTGCAGTAATGACTCGAACAAAGTGATCAATTCGAAGGATTGAAACATCCTCAAACCACCAATCTGGAGGAACATGCTGGTTCCTACTGGGGCTTGATGAATCCTTTGTGTCATTCCATTTAGGGCTTGAAACTTTTGGGGGTCTTCCAGTGTAGGACCACCTTATCCCTTTTGGATTGGCACAGGCTTTCCAAGCTATGGACTCACTGCATCTTCTAACAATCTGAAGGTTCTCTGCCCATGGTGACAGCTTCTCACAGCTCTTCAACACTACTATGGAGTCTCTCCATGAGGACAGGACCACATAGCTCAGAAATGCCTCAGTTTTGAAAATGAGATTGCCTTCTTCTAGATCTTCTGTCATCTCAAGGTATTCTGCAGCACATCTTAAGCCTGAGATGTTGCCTGCTGTTAAATCCACAGCAATTCCATAGCAGAACTTTGCAGCTTGTTCAAAGGCCTCAGCCCCACCAGGCAAATCATCTATAACTATCTTGCTCAAATCTGGATCGCGTGACTCGTATATGATCCTATTTAACTTTCCACTTCGAGATAGAAGAGGATACTTTCCCGAGAAAGTCGGAGAAAAGGTCAGAAAATTTAACAGTACATGAAGAACACAACAGTACAAGTTGGATGGAAAAAAACAGTAGTTACCTTGTGTAAGTGGAAGTTAGCTCCTCCAATTTGAATAAGAAGATCACTCGGAATATCCGTTGCAACATACCTGCGGAGCCAAACAATGTTTAAGATTTTCATTCAAACACACCGATTCTGCTTTTAGTTTTTCTGAGATTGAGACATGGATATAAAATTAATGAGTAGAGATAAAATCATCAGTAGTTTCAATCTTTAGCTTCTGCACTTCACAATAACTATCAGAAACAAGAACCAATAAAAAAGTACTGATTCTGCATATATATATATATTTTTTTCCACTTCATACCATGATTGGCCTCTCTGTTCAAATCCATCTGTCTCAACACCTTGCTTGCTTGGATTCAGAAGCCCACCTGCATATCCCCTTCCTGCAGCAGACTCGTTGTCAGATTCCCACATGCTTGAATCCACAATCTGGGAGAGTAACAAACGTGTTGGAGCTGGATTTTCCCGGGAAAGTGGAAGTAAAAATGAACAGGAAACACAAAGCAGAGAATCACTCAGAGCTCCTGACAGGAGGAAGGAGAAGAAGAAGAAGAAGGAAGAAGAAACACCCACATGGAATGATGGTTGGGAATGGAATTATGGTCAGAATAATTGTCGGTTTCTGGAGAAAGTTTGGAGAAATCTTTCTTACAGGCTGTGTAGAAATGGGCACAATGGACAGAGTGTTGTGGGAATTACTGATTTTTTATTTTATTTTTTAGTTCAGGAATTTCAAGTGATAATGGAAGGAAGAGAAGTTTCAGGGTGTTCTGAGAGTGGCCATAGATATCCATACACACATTGATGTCTCCATTGTCAAAATTCTCTTGAAGATATGCTTATTGAGAATTTATTGCAATCCCAAAACATTCCTCTGTAGACGATAAAAGCATGAAAGACACTTTTCCAAAGGCAGGTTGGAGTTCGAAACATCTTAATCCCCATAATTACCAGCTTGCCACTTCATTATGAGTATCTCCCTCTTGACTATAATCCACTTGGAAAAGCCAATAACAAGGATTCAGATTCTCTAGTGTTCCTCCTCTCAATATTTTTCAGTATTCATACATCTTAATCATCCAAAAATTGATCTAAGCATCTAAAAAGATACACCTCATTTATTTCAAATTACCGTATACGATAAAGATGAAAATTTTAAAAATAAAAGTGTTTATATCTTGAAGCTTAGATCAATTTTTGGACGATCAGGATGGACAGATACTGAAGGATGCTGAGATGAGGGATTATGAGAGAATCTAATCCCCGTTAGATATAGGTGTACTATTTTTTTTAATGTCGATGGGTAATACAATATATTAATTATAGATATAGATGCTATATTGATATATTGATGATATTTTGATTATTTGATTTCTTTATTTGGATCTATTTAAAGTAGTAGTAGTAATAATTTAATGCCTTAGAGTGAAAGTTGGTAAAAAGTCTCTTCCAGGATAACAAAAGAGATAAAAAGACAAGCACATGTTGAATGTTTGATTCTTTGAAATAGTTAATATTCAAGTCTATATAATTTTACCTCATTTTTAAGTAGGTTATTGTAGTTTTTTCATTTGGTTCTCATAGTTTTTTTTTTAAATTATAATTATTGATTTCTATATTCATAATTTGTTAGAGAAACAACATTGACAACCAATAATGTAGCTTTTACTTAGCATACAACCGAATTACTCCATCTCTTATTATAAGTTTTAAAGTTGTGAATGATTGTTTTCCAAAATATAGGTTTCATTTTAGATTTATTTAAGCATTTATTGCATATTTTTCTACTTGACCTCTCATTGACTGTTTTTGTTAAATTAATTTTTCCTCACTTTTTTTCTTTACAAATAAGGGCATGGTTAAAAAAAATAATAAATGTATTTTTCCTTTAACTAATTTTAACTGTTTCTTAATTACAAATAAGTTATTTAAAGCTTATAATAAAGGAGGAGGGGGTATTTTACAATCTGGATTTACATAAAATAAAAAGCAATCAAATTATGGATTATGTATTACTGTAAGGAGATGATTAGGAGCATAATTTTTTATTTTGATAATAAATAAATTTTATTCCTTCATTTTATTTTATTTCTTAAAAAACTCTTTTTTTATTTCTTATTTTTTGCCAACTTACATATTATCTGATTAACATCAATGTCGGCCATTATTAAATGATTATTAGCGTAGGGATAATTCCTATAACTTAAGAAAATGTAAGGATATGATAATTTTTTTTTTTTTTTTTTAAAAAAGAAACTATAGGAACTTGCTTAAAAATCAAGTGAAACTAAAAAACTACTAACAAATTAATTTTCCTAAATTTGTATTAAGAAACATGTATATTTTTTATTTATAAAGTTATTATTAATTTTAATTAGTATTAATTAAATAACTTAAATGTTCATGTAAAACTGCAGAATTTTAGGTAAAAAATAGAAAAAGGAGATGGAAGCGAAATATTGTGCCCCAATGCCCCACAAAATTACTTTGGATTAAATCTTCTAAAATTTTGTATAAGTAAATTTCTTGAAATGTTAAAAAATAAATAAACCCAACTTAAATGAATTATACTTTTTTTTTTTTAAATTAAAAAATTGAGGATTCTTTTTCAAAATTTATATTGTGTTTTTGGTAATGATACAGCTATTTTTTATTTGTTAATTTGAAATTCAATTCTTTTCTTTACCTTTTTTTTTTCTAAAAAAAATAAATCTAAAAT
Organism: Acacia acuminata; assembly: GCA_019022655.1. Lineage (NCBI taxonomy): Eukaryota > Viridiplantae > Streptophyta > Magnoliopsida > Fabales > Fabaceae > Acacia > Acacia acuminata. The sequence goes on from JAFJYI010000005.1 coordinate 3,787,840, forward strand.
AATTTAGAAGAGGGGAAGGTAAGGACCACCACTTTTATGTTATGTAATTGATAGAATTCGTGCTTGTTTTAAATATAAAACTTGTTGAGGATCTGCTTTAATTCAAAATATAAAAGGAAGAATATTTTAAAAAATAAGATATAAAATCTGATGAGCCTTCTTGGTACTTAGATTGAATTTACTACTGTACCCATCTTATCATGAGGCTTTCATTTGTCTTTCTGGAATGTACTTTCCTTTCTCAAGTTTGTCTTTACCATTGGTTGGTTTTGGTGTCATCCCAAATATTCATCCAAGCACTCACAGCCACCCATATATTTTCTAATTTTTTTTTTCTCTAATTTATATCATTATACATTTATATGCATAAAATAAATGTGATTCCTTTATTTTTCTATCACCAAATGGTCATTTTCTACAAGCAATATAATCTTAGTTCTCATAGTGTAATTACTAGGAATAATTTAGAAGATAAAGTAGATTGATGTTTTGCATTTTAAAAAAATCCAACTTTATTCATATTGAATTAGGTTTTGAATAAGAAATTAAAATAAAAAGAGTCACATTTAAACATTAATTATACGAGTAAAATTGATAACTAAACATTAATTACTCTTTAAGTGATTTATATTATGAACAATTTTTTTTTTTTGAAAAAAAAAATATTTATATTATGAATTGGAGAGAATATTAAATATAATTGGAGGGGTATTAATGTTGGATGGGAGCAAAGAAGAAACAAGAAGGTAGGTGCTATTAAGCCTGTGATGATAATATTTAAAGGATACTTTGAGGTCTATTTGCCACATTTAATGTTTTTTCTTCTATTTTCTAAAAAAATAAAAATAAAACCAATAGTCAATTTCACACCACTGTTTAACTCATTCCCAAATCACAAGTAATGAAAACGAGAAATTTGCTGACCATTTTTTTTTTTTTTTTTTTTTTTAAAAAAAAGAACCAATAAATTTTGTAGGACCATATGTATCCATCTTCATCATAATGTCAAAGGCCTAACGTACTGCCTCTTGTTCCCTACTGAGAAATGATAAGCAGGCCCCCACCAAATATAGCTGGCCAAAAAAAAAAAAAAAAAAAAAAAAAAAAAAAAAAAAAAAAACCACCAAATATAACAGCAAAAAAAAATAATAATAATAATTGAAAATCTTGAATTGAATATGTCCACATAAAAAATGTCAAATCAAAGTGTTACTATCTTACATGCAAACTCCTATATTTTAAATTTTCAATTAAAGAGATACCCACATTTTAACGTTTGTTAGTCTCTGGAATTGAATTACCTCCCTCCAATAGTAAGATATAAGTGTCTATATTTATATATAAAAAAAAAAAATCAATGTCATTTAAATACATAAATTTAAATTTTATGAATGGAAATGTCATATTGGGAAAAAAAAAATATTGGCTTGGGCTGATCAAGTTCGTATTAAAATTAGCTAGTAGTGATTTTCATGTTTAATGCATAATGTAGTCTTATCATGTCTTTAATTATTCTAAAATAAACGTTTTTAATATAAAATTATTATAATAATTTTTCTTTTTTAAAAAGTTTAGTTGGCTACGGATTTGACCAGTGAGCTCCTTTTTGTCCCCCTCTCTTTTTTGGGTGTATGTCCATACACTTAATTTGCAATTAAAAAGTTTCAGGAAGAAAAACTTTTTAAAGAATCATTAGCTATATGTTAGAATCAACACACAGAAATTCGATTTCATACGTTTAACACTGAGACCTACATAGTAGGCTATAGTATAACATGGACTTTGAATAAATAATTACTCTGATACTGTATTAAGTTTTCTTTCAATAATTAAGATGCTTTTTATATTTACAATATTCAAATTATTGATTTTAGTATTATTTAAGAAGAATATGCGCCCTAATTAAGTTTATTTTATGCCTAGTTTTATGTTAGGACTCCCTACTCATTTCTATTGGCTCTAAAAATGTTTTATCAAATTGTGCCGGTTGTTTTTTGTTTTTTTAACATACGCATCTGGTATCCTAGCCTACCTCTTTTTAACTTGGAGGATTTATCAAGTCATGCTAATCTGGATTCGCCCCCGATCGGTCTCCCTGGTGGGAGAGAAGGGCTATCAATGCCATCTGCTCCATGCACAGCCTCAGACTGAGAACATGCTTAAGGGAGAACATGTATCTTACCACTCGATCCCAATGGGTTTTGGTAATGTTACTTGTCATATCTAGATGATTTCTCGAGCTTTGTTGACATATTTGTATGTTACCATGAATCCACATTTTATTTACTTAAATTTTTATCATATCAAGGCCTACTAAATTAAAGTTTCATACACATGTATGCTGTGATCCTATCGTTTGTGAGGGAACATGAAGAGTTGCTCAACTTTTTTCCTTTTAATTATGTGCCTCCACAGCACTTGGGTGAACAACCCGTAGATCAGCTTCATTGTTTTGTTATAATAAGATAATTTTAATTAAACAAGTATTGGTACCCATGCAAGGTCATATAGCATCGTCTTAAGTTTCCCAAGCTTCTGATAGTCCAAAAGATTAGTTTATGGATTTAAAGCATTGCTTTAAGAGGTATGTAATATTTATTATATAATTTAGTATTTATGGGTGGGCAATTTTTTTTATTGTATGCACAAAATGTAATATTTGTTTGTAATAATAATAAATCATATAATTATTTTATAATCATCTATTTCAAATGGCTCGTTTATTTTTATACTGAAATGCCCAAATGTATTGCTTGTCAATAAATACTAATAAGAGCAATATCGAAGACCATTACCACGAGAATTAAACAGGGGAAACACCATTACTTAAGAAAAAGAAACTAATATTGAAAACGAAATCAGTGCTAGTCAAAGTGAATATAAAAAGACAGTAGGAACCTACAACACTCTCCAATGCGAATCAGTATTCTGCAACTGCTTCAAACAAATGTTAGACATATTCTAGAATAATTCATTGAAAACCACATTGGTAGTTTGAGTAGTTGGCTTGTCGTCAGAGTCTAGGATGAAGACCTTGATGCTGTCTACAAATTTGATTCGAGACAAAGCAACATACAGTTGACCATTTGTGAAGACTGATCTGGAAAGATACAAGCCTACCTTTTGCATTGATTGCGCTTAACTTTCGTTGATTGTCATGGAGAATGGTAGAATGACGAGAAACTATTGTCTTATCATTGTAAAGGGTAGTATACTTTCGGAAGGATTCATATCAGAATTTCCTCGCCTGCACTTATATCATTAAGTGTTGTGCCTTAATGAAGAGTTTTCTAATGTGTGATCCGGAGTCTTGAATCGGTTCAGAGTCTAGGAGCTTGACCCATATTTGGTAATAGCATTATTGTCACTCCAACATTCAACATTAGCCGATGTGGAGGCAATCTAGAGGAGTTAGTTGTGTATGTTCGAAAATTTTGGAGTATATAGTTCCCTAAATGAAGCATGATCTTAATTAGTTACACTGACAGAATCTGAACTGCTGAAGTAGTCAACTGATTCACCTGATAGCAATGAATACTACTCATTTATAGGGTCAACAACTTCGATGGTAGGCGCAAGGATTGCTCGATTGGTGAAGTATTCATGGTCAATCAAATAGTCGATTAGATTAGGATATGCAGTATCATGCGGTTCTCCAATTTTGCCATCCCCGACATTCACTCCACGGCATTAATTAATATATATAAGCATTATCAGTTAACTATATTTCTTGAAAATTAAAATTATTGCAGATTTAGTTTGAATAATGATTGTGATAAATCTTTGAATCTTGAGGCCAACTAGTAATTTGTGGATATAAAGATAAAATATTGATATTGTTATGAAACTAAGTAAAATACAAGAGAGATTAAGATGAGGGAGATGAAGAAATGCAAGAGAGAAATGAAGAGCAAGGGAGAGTGATTCTTCTTTCTATTGTTCTCTTCCAACCTTTGATACATGCCTACTATATATAGGCAATGAATCCTTAACACCATTACAAGAGTTACATACAAAGGAGTAAAGCTACATAATGATATGTTATGAAGTTTTGTAAGTTACATATAAAACTCCCATGCCATTCATATCATAGGTTACATGGCTTTAGAAACTTCAAAAGACTCTTCTTGAAAAGTTTGTGGACATTCACACTAATATTGATATATTCATAACACTCCCCCTTGAATGTCCATTATGAATGTGCCTCATTAAAAACTTTAACTAGGAAAAATCCAGTGGGATAAAAACCTAGCCAAAGAAAAGAGTACAACATCCATTGATACCTTTGTCTAATGCGCCTCATTAAAAACCTTTCTAGGAAAACCCGTGGGACAAAACCTAGATAAGGAAAAAGAGTACAGGCGTGTATCGAATCCCTCTTTTGACAATATCAATATTACTCCCCACGATGACTACATTACTTCCAATGTCTTTTGAGCATATCTTCTTTTTGGTTATCAAACATTCTATTGCGTACCTACAAGAACTAAATATTTTAAAGCCAAAATCATAATAATACTAACATGATTTCTAGGCATTCTTATAAGATATATCTAGATGCATATCATGAGATATTCATTAAAAGCGATTATATCATACATGATCTAATAGTTTTAAGTCTTACAAAACTTCTTAAGTATTGTTCTCGAGAACTTTGAATTAGATGCTTCTGACATCTTGAGTCCTTCAGGGACATGTGCTACTAGCACTCTTGGATCCTTTGAAGATTCTTATGCAATCTTCGTAATTTAATAAAACATATGCATATACGATATAACAATATCTAATAGACGCATAATTTATCATTCATAAAGCGCGATTTATCGTATCCACCACAAAATTATATATTCCAATTTGGACTTCAGGTCCTTAACTATCATAATATGATTATACTTGCGTCACTCACAATTTTACTTATCCTCTTGGCCAATAATCTTTATATAATATCCTCATTTGATCACGTGATATCATCATCAAAGCTGTTGTCGACAACTTTATCTTTTCGGTTCTATTTTTCCAATTCGACATAATAATATCAATATTACTCGGGTACACGAACCTCTCGAGGTTTTCCAATAAGTTATGTCTCGGTACTCTTCGGAGTACTTGCCTCCTTAATATGATCATCTTAATTATTGCTCCAATTTATCCATAACGTTTATATTTGGAACCGAATACTTACTCATGCTTCGGGCATGTTACTTATTAGAGCATTTTTATTTGGAATATGAGATTTAATAAATCTCATTTAGGTCAATAATTCTATCGGCAAATATATCATGAATGCATAACACGATGAACACGGTTCATACTTTTTTATTCGAGGATATATACTTTGTTATAATGCATTTCATGTATTCTCTTGTCGGCTATTCAATTTCTCCCCCTCATGTTGAGAAAATAATGTCAAATATCAATTGACTAATCATACAGTATAAGTTTCCTTAATCCATTTGTTTCCTTTAGAAACATCATTTTGTTTCATTTAGAGACAAACAAGAAGAAGAAGGTCCTTATACAACATTTATCTCAACTTTCTTTCCATATCCATCTATGTGCATTGTGGTGGATTAATAATCATCGCACATATAAACTTTATAAGATGGAATTTGTATCGGCTCGACCTAAAGCCAATTATATCGGGAGAATTTTGTTGGCTTATAAGTGTCGCAATATGTAAGATCAAACATACCAACATAAAAAATTTTGTTCTCATAAGAATTGATCTAACTATTTATGGAGGCTTTACATGATCAATGATATTCTCATAGACAATTTGTTTTAAGAACAAGCAAAGACATAATTCATAAATAATATGTTGGTTATTCTTGAAAAATCTTGGCTCTTCAATGGATGTCAATACGTAATCTTATTTGCATTATATGACTCGGATGATCAAACAAGTCATGCCAATAATAAATTTCTTTGGATCGTAAACTTCGGTTTACTATGACATATGTCTCAATCAATCATAAACTTTTGATCATAATCTGATATCCATTTTAAGAGATATATTAGGCTTTATGTGAGAAGTATATAACTTTTCAAAAATTAGCTCATACATGTATTTAAACTCACACTTGTTTTCTAACAATCTCCCTCTCAAGTGTGAGTCATATAAACATACTTTCTATATATATACATTTCAAAATCACTTTAAAACCCTTTAAAACTCGAAATAAAAATCAATGTTGATTCGTCAGAAACAAATATATAAGATTACATCACTAGATAATCTCATTACTTTTTAATAATATACTTTAATTTACTTACATATGCAAAACATACACAATCCACCACATATAAAGATATTCAAGATAAAAATAACTCAGAATCTCACAGATTTAGAATCACACATATGAAAATTTTCAATGAGAAAATTGTCATGGCAACATATTTATAAGGCGGGATCATAATAAATATAAATAAAAACAATTTTTTAATAAGAACATAAACTAAACACCGTATTACCTTCTGGGCTTATTTGTTATTTGTCTTGGCTTCAAAATAAATCTAGACATATTTCTCTACAGCTCTTTACCCCTTTCATATGTCATTAGCAGCATTAGCAAACATTTCATTTGCTATATTTGCAAATTTCTAGTTTACAATTACAATTTCTTGGTATTATTAGTAAACTTCTGGTTTACAATAGTGTGTTTTCAATGATATCCATTTTTGTAGATATCTTTGAAACTTAATAAGTTTCTTTTATACTCGGTAGAATAATTAATGCATAATTTTGTTCCTTCAGGTAACAAAATATTAGCTCTTCCAGAGCTTTTAATCAAATTTATACTACTATATATTGTCTGAACATTAGCCTCTCTTATAACATTAGGTAAAATATGCTAATTAGTCTCCAGGATTATTAGCCTTTAAACTTATTACGACATCAATCTCGCAAGTTATTGTCTTGGACAATATTTTTTCAAGGCTATCAAAATCTTTTTATACTATATTTGAAACATAAGTCTTCGTGGCTTTGATATTAATAACAAACAAATATCACTTTCTTGTCCACCATTCATCTCTAGATGTGCACAAGCTCCCATACCTCTTTCGTAGGTATAGAAGACTAAAGACCAAATATCTCATAAAGTTCAAATGAAAATTCTTAAAAAGTTGATGTGCGTAGTAAAATAGTATGTAAATAGTAATAATAATATAATATAATATAATATATTATCACATTGATTGAGGCCAAATTATCGGCTTTACTTCAATTTGTCTTATGGCTTCAGGCCAAATTATCACATTGCTTGGCGAATTTGTGTTTCCTCATAGGGCTAAGCCAATTTGTGTCTTCTCATGGCTTCGGACTAATTTGTTTCATAAGAAATTAAATCAATATGGCTTCCACCATTTATCTTGAGGATAAATAAAAATTATATATATATATATATATATATATATATATGGCATTTGGTCATATAATAATGAATCAAAGAATATGAAAGTAAAAACAATAAAAATTAAAGATATTAAAATTAAAACTTTGTAGCTTCTAGCCATTTAGTTCTCAAAATGAGAATTTAAATTTATATGGCTTCTAGCCACAAAATAAGAAATTAAAGTAATATAACTTCGGTCATATAATTTTAGAATAGGAAAACAAAGGTGTATGGCTTAAAGCCATAATAATATTTAAAAAAAATAAAAGAGATTGCATTAAATATAAAATAACATAACATTAAAAGTTAGCAACAATAACATAACAATAAAAGTAAAATGTTATATTAGCAACAATAAAAATAAAATGCTTAATTTAAATGTTATGTTAGTAACATAAAAGTAAAAGCTTAATTTAAATGTTATGTTAGTAACAATAATATAAATGTTATGTTATTAACATAAATGTAAAATGCTTAATTATAACAGTAAAATGTTATGATAAAGTTAGTAATAATAATAAAATCTCAAATTAAATTAAAACAATAAAAAGGAAAGATTAAATCTAGACTTCCATGTAGGAGGTAGAACCTTCCATGTAGGAGTCAAATTACCACAATAAAAAGCGAAAAATTAAATCTAGACGCCATGTAGGAGGTACAACCTTCCATGTAGGAGTCAAATTACCACAATAATAATAAAATTTCAAATTAAAACAATAATAAAATGTTAGCAAGAAAAATAAATGTTAAAGTTAGCAATAATATAAGCAACAATATATAATATATTGTGCAATCATTAAAAATACTCTACATGAATAAAAATGAATATTGATGTATAGTAAAAATAGTAAATGATCTCAAATCTTAACCATGGAACCCGATGTATAAAAACAATCGGTAAAATAATATTTTTAATTCCATATAGTGGTTTAGATTATCCCGGATATACAAATTAACATATAATAAAAGCATCGAGAGAAAGTAGATGAAATCGTTAAAGAAATTATACCTTCGTTATAACAATCGTGCGATAACGTGTTATGAAACTAAGTAAAATACAAGAGAGATTAAGATGAGGGAGATGAAGAAATGCAAGAGAGAAATGAAGAGCAAGGGGAGAGTGATTCTTCTTTCTATTGTTCTCTTCCAACCTTTGATACATGCCTACTATATATAGGCAATGAATCCTTAACACCATTACAAGAGTTACATACAAAGGAGTAAAGCTACATAATGATATGTTATGAAGTTTTGTAAGTTACATATAAAACTCCCATGCCATTCATATCATAGGTTACATGGCTTTAGAAACTTCAAAAGACTCTTCTTGAAAAGGTTGTGGACATTCACACTAATATTGGTATATTCATATGAGATATTAAATTATAAAGAGAGAAATAAAAAATTATGATAAAATAATTATGAGAGCAAAAAGAGAGTGATAAATATAGATATTAATATATATTGTGTCAAAGTAAAGGGAGTATACTAACGGTGTTAATATAAATATAACAACTTTTTCCAAAGACAACACGGAATGATTTTTAATGGTGTTATTATGAGTATTATATAGGAGATAGATTACATATTTTTATATTATAGTACTACCTCCAGTACTAAAGGTAGAATCTAATTTGCATTATAGATTAGGTCGTACATTTAGAATTAAAGTATAATATATATATATATATATATATATATATATATATATATATAATATATAATTGTATTATTAATAAATAAACCATTTAAATAAATAAGCGAATTATTATTATTATTAAAAGAATTGAATTATTAACAAATCATTAAGCTGGAGTGTTAAAAAAAGAATATGAGATAAGTATTACTACCTCCAATTTTAAATATAAGACTCAATTGATTTTTTTAAGTGAGATTAAAGAAGTTAAATAGATTATTTTATAGTATTTATTTTTATCATTTTTTTCTTTAAATTAATTTGTGTGATTTATAAACTAATATAAAATCTAATAATACACAATATATATTATAATTAAATATTTATTTAATTTTTTAATCTCTCAATAAAAATCAAATGATCTTATATTTATAATTTATAATGGGGGGGGGGGGGGGGTGTTTTCCATAGTTGTGACTTTTGCAAAAGATTATTGGGGGGGGGGAGGGGAATAATGCGGATGAAAAGAATGATTGGATGCTTTTTGGAGAGACTACTGTTATTGATGTTGTTGTCATTTGTTAGGCAGGCAAGTGTGCCCGGACAAGATAGGAATTGTTATGGGAACTTATCATCATGGATATATCAATCAACATGTGTGGATGTAGTATCTCCTGTTCTTAATATGTAAGAACTGATTTATAGTATAAATTGTAAACTACTCGTAGATCTTATGAGAGGCAAAAGATAGTATTAATGGGGGTTGGTCTAGCGGAAAGTACTACACTCTCATAACGTGAGAAGTAAGATTTGAATATCTGTTTGGAGATGTACTTGTATTTAGTGTTTAATAGTACCTCGAATAAGATTGTCTCCAATAAGATGATACATATGTTTAGCAAAAAAAGAAGCAGAAGGTAGTATATAAGTATTTCTTTTATAAATATATAAAAATATGAATTTTTGTGAAAAAGAAGAGATAAAAATATTAAGTCCCTATTTGGTTTGGTTTTTTAAAAACAGTTGTTTTATTTTTTATAAATAAAAAATTTATAAAAATTGTTTTCAAAATTGTTTTCAATAAATTGTTTCTAAAACAAAAATCAGAAAGTTATTCTTAAATACTAAAAAGATCAAAATAGGTTTTAGGTTTTTTTTTTTTTTTTTTTCCTATTTCTTATTTTTAGGCCACTAATGTAACATCCCATATTTTAGGATTTAGAATTTAAAATATTGTAAAGAAATTATGATGAAAATTTAGCCCAAAATAATTATGGAAATAATTGTTAGAATTTAAGGACTTATTTACTTGAGAAATTTTAAGAAAAATAGTTGAGGTTGAATTATAGCCCAAGATTTTTTTAGAGAAATTACTTTAAGGGCTCAAGAAGTTGATTTAAGGAAGAAAATCATTATAAAGCATCGAGGAATTTATTCTAGCATTTATTGATAAATAATAATTAGAAAGGAAAATTAATAGTTGCAATGGTCTCTTTGATTTTCGGTCCCGCCATAAGGTGCTCACTTCAAACATTCCAAATATATTATTGTTAAAAATTTGTATACTTTTAATTTTAATTATATAGATTTTTAGAAGAGTTATTAATGGTTAGTAAATTGGTTGTAGTAGATTGATTTTTGCCATGTGTTTGAGTTCTTGGATTAGGAGCGATGTAACAATAATTAACTTAGCGAGAGGTAACCACTTTCCACTCGTTATGTGTATTAGTATGCTTTTTGTGAGTATTTTGTGAACTGATTATGAACATCTTAATAGAAATTGTTTTGTGGAACCTTATGATTTGAATGGTGAATATATACATATATTTATTTATATATGTATAAGAATTGAGAATTGAGATATTATGACATTTATATGAGAATGATTTTTAATTACATGATATGAACGGGAAAATCTTGGAAAATCCCTGTTGAGCTATTTATTTATGGTGAACATTATGATAAGGGTTGAATTGGGAGGAAATGGATTATTTATTCCACCACGTGGTGAGGCCTCCATTGATGCATGATGGTTGGCTTTCTATTGTCTCACCTGTTCAATGAGGGACTGACCCATAGTTCAAAGAGGGCTTACGACACCCCACTAGTTCAATGAGGGGAAGGGTGCTCGAGGACATGTGCTCGAGGATTTTGGCGGTCCTCATCACATGACCAATGAGCTTATGAGTAGCCAGTAACATGGATGTAATTTAACCCATAGGTTTAGTCGGAGGGAATAAGGCGGTTCGGTTGGATTGGTGGGAGGCATCTTGGGAATCGTGTTAATGAAAAATTTTAATATCTAATTTATGATATGAAATTTTGTGGGTTATGGATATTGATGAATTATATTTTTAATATTTTGTTATATAAATTGTTCCATTTGACACCTCACTAGCACATATTAGTATTTGTAATGAGTTGGATTGATTGTTACCACATTTTTCAGGTGATAGTTCCCGTACGGGTCCATCAGGGAAGATTTAGAAGCTTAGATTACTTCTTCTGACAGTAGTGCTTCCTTTTTTGATATATGTTGGATGGTTGTATATTGCCACGTTAGGGCTCATTCAACATACTCTGACTTACTTTTGTACAATTTGGTCATGATGGAGCATTACTTAGTTATTAATGATCCCTTAATTAGTTATTATGTTAAGTCAATTTGAAGGATGTTATAACCTACTATCAATAAATTATACCACAGGCGTCGACCACCACCACATCGCGATTAAAATAGATTTTTAAAACAACTATCCAAATAGTTATTTTTTTTTTCAATTTTTAAAAGGAATTCATAAAATTAATTAAATAGAAACAATCATGTAATGAGGGAGAGCAAACATGGGTTATGTGGGAACCACTATGTGGATTCTACTTGGCTGCTTCCTACTTTTTTGGTAATTTGGATTAACTTTTAGAACTGATTTTAAGTTGTACGCAAATAAGTAAATATGTTAGGAGGGTTTTGTCACAAACTCACGTAAAAGTGGTTTTAAATTAATGGCTTGTGAGTTTTCCATATGGGCACTAAAATTAGGGGTGGGTATAGGCAATATTGGGTAGGGTGAGAACCTAGCTTGAAGGATGAATGAGTTGTATTTTGGAGACCAATGTTCAGTCATGTCCGGTAAAAGTCCTAACCATTTTGGGCGGGACAAAGGCGGGCTCGGTAGGACGGGTTTCCCTGCTCAAGTGTTAACGCTCTGCCTTGTCCATGTATGAAAAAATAATTCTATTTAAATTTCATAAATATTTATGTAGTTATTATATGTTTTAATTTCGCCATAAGTAATATAAACTTCAAATATACATTTGAGGATTCCACATCTTAGGATATTTTAAAATAAGTCTATAACTTAAGTCTTGAAATTTAAAAACTACTATATGTCTTAAAAAATATCCATACTTCAAGAATTAAACGACATCCATAATCCATTATAAATAAGGCAACAAAATGATTATAATTAAAGTCATGAAGTCCAAGTGATTTGCATCAATATCCCCAAAGTTGATCAAATGATGAAGCATATGGAAAAAAAACGCAATTATAATATATATACTTACCGGGTGGCATACAATGCCTACAAAAATACCCAACCCGATTGTGTGCAATTTTTTGGGGATACTTTTTTTTTTTTTTTGGGACTGGGTAGAGCGATTTTTCTCCAGGCTCGGGCGGATGTATCAGACTCCTGCACTTCATGACCAACCCTAACTAAAATCATACGGTGTGCAAAATCAATAATTTTGACTAATTTAAATTTGGCTTATTAGATCGGACTTTGAAGGGGTGAAGCTTCCATCCACACAATTCTATTTCCATTGCCTCAATGATTGGGCCCTTGATCTCTTTCTCTCTTCTTGCATTACCTCCTATGCTACATCTTAGAACAAATACTTAAACTCTTAAGATGATTATACTTATGTCAAGTTTATTACATTTATTATATCAAGCTTTCTAATCACATATAGCTATTAAACTCTTAAAATGATTATACTTATGTTAAGTTCATTGCATCTATTATATCAAGTTTTCTAATCACATATAGCTATGTGTTCTATTTTTAAAATATTCATATAAAAAAATTATGACACATGATTATATGTAATTGAAAAGCTTGATATAATAGATTTAAGCAGCTCAACATAAGTTTTGTCAATTGATAAGGAGGTTGTAGAAGACTAGAAGAAGTTGGGGGAAATAAGGAGAAGGGAGTGCAAAACTACTGTCACTCATTCATTATTCAACATAAATTGATACAATACGCATTCTTCATTAGTCTAGCAATATAAAAGTATAGTACTAGGCTTAGACTCAAGGCCCAATAGCTAAAACCGATTGACTAACTGAAATCACTAACTTCCTAACTAACAGCAATACTACTACCAACCAACTGACCTAACTGCCTAATTAACCCAGCGAAAATAACAACAATAGAAATAGTAATACTAACTCTACACCTTACATATCATCAATCTTAAAATTTGGACATCCACCAAAACTTAGAAAACAAAACACCTATAAAAATACTTATAAGTACAACCTTCAACAAGGTTTGAATGCATGCCATTGTGAGACACGAATCGTCTTTATTACTTGGTGCAATTTTCTTTGGCTAAAAAATATACATTATTTAAGTGAGTTAATGCGTAATGTTAATAATTATTCATAAATATAATAATGATGAATTTTGATTTTGTTTTACAAACAAAATTATTATATCATTTTGGGTTAAGGGCCAATTTTGTTTCTAAAGTTGTCATCAAGGGGCAATTTGCTCGGGAAGTGCAAAAAATGAAACAATTTTGCCTTGATTATTATCCCAATTAATTTTGATAGTTAGTTAATCAAATATGCTCAACAAATAGTTTACATGTCATTTTTGTTAAGACGTAAATTTGTCTCGAAAGTTGGAAATCTAACTTTCAAAAAAATAAAGTGGATGACATATAGATTTTGAGGCAAATTTGCATTTTAACGAAAATGACTTGGATAGTATGTACACTATCAGCTCAGCATATTTGGTCAATTAAATGTTAGAATTAATTGAGACAATGATTGGGGCAAAACTGCCCCTTGATGTCAATTTTCGATACAATATTGCCCTTTAACCCTGTCATTTTTTAATCACATGTCACATGTTTTTTTTATAAAAAAATATTACACATAACAGAAGATTTACATAGGTCCTTTTTTACTTCAGAAATTCAAATAATTCTGTTATACCTAAATTATACGCAACTTTCCTAAATTTTATGTTATGTATAGATCAGAATCAGATGGCCTCCATAAAGTACAATTGAAACTTTACAATGAACCCCTTAAATTATTATATTTATACAAATAACCCTCTTATGATTAGTTTTTTTAGGAGGCTTATCTGCATATAACTCTAGGTTTGAAAGAAAAGAATTATATGCACTTAATTAAAGATAGATTGATGATTGATGATTGGTGTTTATTGGCACAAACATGAAAGCCCATGAAAATTTATTATTAAATTTTAAAAATGGGTTAAGGTGCAGACTTGTCAACGAACTATTATCCGAGGAGCATTTGGCACAAAAAACAATTGAAGGTACCAAAATTACCAATAAACAATTAAAAAGTGAAAAAAACCAAATAACTATTAAAAAAAAAAAACAACTATAACTTGATTACGTTAAAATATGAGAACGCGTAGGACGGTGGCGGGGAACGCTTATTTGGAGAAAAGAGCGTTAAGTGTAATACCTTAAAATTTGCATTTCTCCTAAATATCATATTTTGGCAAGTAATACCTATTAAATTAGGAGAGTATGTTGTCTCTAAATTTTTAATCGATTTATTATCATTTTTTAGGGCAATTTTTCTTTGGAATCTAATAAATCCAAATCCAAATTTCTAATCTTCAATTAGGGATCATAAAATACCATACAATTAATATTTTAACATCTAGTTTTAACCAAAGATAAGCCATAAAGGGTTATGAAAATGATTAAGGTGATTAAAGAATGTTAAAAAGAATTATGAGGCAATTAAATTTTTATTGCGTAATTGTTCATAATTAATCTTGGGGCAATTTAAAATCAACAAATTGGAATATTTTGGCTTAATTAAATATTAAAGGCCAATAAGGGTTCAAGATGAGTATCAAATGAATTTCTAAAGACCATAATTGATTTGATAATCAATCACACTGTTATAATTAAGCCTAATAGCATCTAAAACACTATGTTAGGAATAGTAACTTGGATTAAATTAGTAACCCCTAATGTTATTGTGTTGGGCGAATTTCCCTATAATAAAAGGAGAAAAGATTAAACAAAAATATAAGATAGGAACATATGTGATATAAGATAAAAATCTACAATAATAAGTAGGATTTTTCTACATAAATAAAGGCCAAGATTTAATCTAATAAAGTGGAATCTATTGGCTACAATTTATTACCTAATTAAATCCATGTGAATTAAATTGAGCCAATAGGAATTCTTTATAAACTATCTACTAGGCATAGAGAAACACAATTCAAGAGTAAATTAAGGGGGTGGGGGACGGTTTCACTAGCTTGAAGGGGAAGAATGAAATCATTACTCAAGCACATGGTGTAATTAAGTCAAGAATGGAAGATGATAAAATTCATTAATGCTCATTAGTACATGGAAGAGGATGTGGTACTTTGGATAAAACATTGATGAAGGAGAGAGGGAGAGGGGGACGCGTGTGTGTGCGCATGCGCGTGCATGCATGCGTGCGTGCATGTGTGTGTGTGTGTGTGTGTGTGTGTGAGAGATAATTGATTAAATTCAAGAAATGTAAAATTGATCAATAGGAAAATTCAAGACACAAGTAAATTAAATCTTTAGTAGATTAATTGGATCAATGAGAGATTTTAATCATAGATTAAAAATAAGGATTGATCTTGATCGAGAACATATGTTAAGCTTGGGATCAAGTATCATTATAATTTTTACCCAACATACACGATTAACTCTAAAATGATAAGAAGTGATTAAAGACTTCTAATTCAAGCCATGAGTTTCAAAAATCACAAGGCTAATGAGAAGACTTGAATAAACTTCAAATTAAACCCTAAAAGCATTTTTGCTTAATTGGTAACCAACTACCAATTTCATCTAGTTACAAACACACTTAGAGTAACTAGGAATTAAAGCACAAAATTGGAGAAAAGAGAGGGAGAGTGGACGGATTCATTGGCTTGGATAAGAGGTAGATGATTGTTTATTATTTAACTTATAACACATGCTAATTGGAACATTTATGGAGGGAACAAATTAGAGAGAAGGTGTGTACTTGGATAAGGGCTATTAATGGAAATGAAAGAGGAATGGAGAGTGTAAGAGAGGGGGCGGTTTGGGTGAGTGAATGGTGAGGATTTATGATTCAAAATAACCTAGATCCAAAGGTCCAAAATCAAGAAGAATAGGTTTGAGAAATCTACCAAAATGCCATGACATTTTGCTATAAATAGCAACCCTATGCTTCATCAATTTTCACACCAAAACAAGCATAGAAAATCTGATATAGAGAGTGGAAAGTGAGAGTGAGGAGCTTTTTGAAGGAGTTGAAGCATTGGTAAGATATCTGAGAGAATCCGGGAACATACCGAGCCGATAGACGTACCGAAATCCGAATGGACTAAGGTACGGACGCGTACTGTAACACTAACTCTGATGCTTATTGTATGCTTATATGTGATAGATACTTTCATAAAGACATGGACGGGACTCTGTCTTGGACATGCACCATGACTAAGTTTATAGGGCTTAGATCACTACTTATACATTCAGCTTTATATACGGGTTATGGTTTTGATAATACCGTTATAGTTTTCCTAGCGTTGAGGACACGATGGGCCATCGTGGCACGGTGAGGTGCAGACATAGATAGCTTTACATGTGATGTATACCGTTAACATAGATAACTTTACATGTGATGTGTACTGTTGACATAGATAACTTTACATGTGATGTGTACTGTTGACATAGATAACTTTACATGTGATGTGTACTATTAATATAGATAACTTTACATGTGATGTGTTCTATTGATATATTAATCTTACCTCTGCTGTGTGCTTATGCGTTGATTAATACTGTAATGTCATGAATATCTGTCATACATATATTGTTTTACATGAGCATGAAGTTAACCGTTACCTGAGGTCCGATGGGCATTGGACCTCAGCTCTTACCATAACTTCAGGGTCTGAAGGACTAAGGACCGAAGAAAAGGGTAAGCAGCACGCTTGAGGACCGGCTGGAGACTTATTTTGGAGACACGTCTATATTTCCACATAGTTAGAATTTTATATACTCTGATAAATGTACCGTTATTATAACCAACCGGATACACCATGGTTACTATTTTGTCAAATACATATCAGTTACTCACTTGTTCCGATGCTCTACTCTGATTAAAATTTTCGAAAACACTTTAGAAAAATGGGGTGTTACATTAAGCCTTCTTGTTGGATAAGGCAAACACCAACAGAGATGGATCCCATGCGGCCGAGCCTTGTGGCAGCGCGACGATCAACGTTGCTTGTGGCATCGGAGGGATGGAACCAGGGTGCAAGACGCATGCCGGTCGAAAGTTGTGGATTGTTGGATTTGCTTTCAGTGTGTGATTCTCGCCTTGAAGCTCTATACGGACCTTGATGAGTTTAAGAGGGTGAGTCGAACACCCAGCAACAATGGAAGCTTTGGAGACGCCAACGTCGCTGACACTGTGACAGTCAATAGAAGACGGAGACACCAAGACAGTGACAGGGTAACAGTGACGGGATAATAGTTCGTTGGCCAATTTGCACCTTAATTATGTTTTTTTTTTTCACTTTTTAATTGTTGATTGGTGATTTTGGTGCCCTCAATTATTTTTTGTCAGATGCTCTTCGGATAATAGTTTGTTAACAAATCTACACCTTAACCTTTTAAAAATTAAGGGGTTATTTATACATGATTTAAAGTCTTAATTTTTTGGGGGGTTTAATTTAACTTATATTATATTAATGTTGATATAACGATTTTGAAGCGGCATCAAATTTTGATGGGGCAGCTATTAAATATTTGTCTTTTTATTAGGTATCTTTCGTCTTCAATGGATTTTATTATCTTGATCAAGTACCCTACTGGATCTGAACATAGATTTTATTATCTTTCGTCTTCAATGCCATTTTGAAACCTACGAGAGACCCTTGATCTTCCACCCACAAGAGGCGCAACTTTGTTCTTGGAGACAAAGTATATTGCTATCTTAAATTTAGGCTATTTTTTATTCCTCCTCATGTTTTTCTGGTATTTGATTTAATTGTTACTTTTAAAGTTTTTTTTTTTTTTTTTTTTACTCTCTCACAATCATTCTTGAATATGGGTATATGGAGAAAAATTATTAAATGTCTTATAAAAAGAATAAGAACACCCTTAAAAAACGAACATAGGGAGTAGAGGGTAGATTTTTAGGAGAATGACTTTTAGGTCCAAACTAAGGAAAGTAGTCTTAGAAAAGTCCCCATTTAATGAATAAGGGAATTAACAAGTGAATCGAGTTATTATTCACAATTTATAAGATTTGTTAATATATTACTACTTCCGCTTCTAATTATAAACACTTTTATAGTCGCAATTATATTATAAAAGTATTTTTATAATTAGGATGAGGAAAAGTATTTCCCTTAATTAAAACCTATATGTCATTCTCCTTAAACTTTTTTAACGGTTAACATAACGAGGTAGTGGGGAGGATTGGTTGACTTTTTGCCAATAGTGTGTGTGTGTTTTCATGTGATGAGATTTGAGCCGCGTAGCCTCCAACTATAACCTCCACATGCTTATGCCTTTCCCTTGTTCATGTCGGGTTATGGCCAACCATTCTTCATTGGTCCCTTCAATTACCTTTTCTAAATTTTGATCCAATCAATTTCTCTTACCTAGAAAAACACTTACCTTAATCTTTTGCTAATGATTTCTTTAAGTTTGGCTCTTTTTGGCTCATATAGGATTTACTGAGTTCAATATTTGGCTCAGTGTCACTCAATCTTACGACGGATTTGGCTAAATGTCACTCAGTTTTAAGACAGATTTACATGTAATATCTGATATTTGAATCTTGAAAAGAACAAAGGGTCTTCCTAATTGCCAGCTATAACCTTGATTTAGATTAGCAAAGTATCTAACCATTTGTCAGAACTCTGGTTCAGATCAATCAAGCTAGTAAATAGCTCCATGGATATTGCATGCTAAAAGTTGTAAGAGTCATTCATTGTACCGCATTAAGTAAATGACATTTTTTTTAAAACAAACGAAATTAGGCCCCGGAAGCTTATAAGAGACATCTCTTGTGGTTTGAGGGCCACGTGTAGCTAGGATTATAAATTACTTAACAATAATTGGAAATTAGATTCAAATATATATGACATTTTAAAAATGCGAATTATATTTTTATTAATTGGACCAATTATTTTTTCACAAAATTGCATCATTTTTTTTTTCCTTTATGAAAAAATCACACCATTTTGTTTTACTAGACACAAGTATACTCTTATTGAAACCAATTTTGTTTCAAACATTGCCTGCATTATATGTAAGTAGCTAGCAGGGATTCAAAATCACACCATTTTTTCGCTAGGGTTTGAGGTATTAATAGATACTAAATGTGGGTACCTCTTCCATCAGGGGATTCAAAGCTTGATGCCAAACCCAACCTCCGTTGGACCTAGCCCCTTTCAAAATCATACCATTTTTTTTTTTTTGCTAAGCATATATATATATATATATATATATATATATATATATATATATATCCTCCTATTAGAGACAATCTTGTTCGAGGTACTGTTGGATACTAAATGTGAGTACCTCTCCCTAGAAGATTTAAACTTTAATTCGCCATATTGTAAGGAATTAACTACTCCCTCCGGTCCTAATTATAAGACCACATTTGGGAGTTAGTTTTGGTTCTAATTATAGGACAACATTCTAATTTTTGTCAATTTCTTCCTAAAGTACCCCCATTTTATTCTCTCAAGTGTGTTTGGTTTTTTGTAAGTATATGTATGTGAGTGCGTAGACTCTTCCGTAAAACTTTTAAATATGTGTGTGTGTGTGTATCTATGTATGTATCTATACACAAATATATATAGACACACATATTGAACTATGCATTTTTTTTTCCTGTGTTGCTTGGTGTCTGGGATGAGTTTTGATGTTCATGGCTTTAGCATGGTTTGCTTTAAATTTTGTATTTTACATTGACAATATATGTGTGTGTATACATATATGTATATGTGTGTGTGTCAATATATATGTACATATATAAACACAGACACACATGTGTGTGCGGGCGTGTGTAACAGACACACACACACACACACACACACACACATATGTATATATAGCAAGACTATTATTTCAATTAGATAGTATATAAAAAAGGAAAATTCTAGGTTGGAAAGGTATGTGGTAAAAGCTAGTGATTCACTTTTACTTTGTTATTTCAAATTTGTATAAGGACATTTTAGGAAAATGAGTCAAATTAACTAATTTAACTTCTTTCCTTAATCTTCCAAAATCGATTAAATATGTCCTATAATTAGAACCGGAGGGAGTATTTTGCTAGACCCAACCCTAATTGGTAAAAATCACACCATTATTATTATTTTTTTTTTGATAACAAAATCACACCATTTTGAAAGAACTACCAATTAAAAAACAAAAGCACACATCTTCATTTGAAGCCCATTCTAGATTGGGTTAGGTTATGACCCACTCTGCTAATGGAAATGGACCTCATGACACACACACACACAGAGACATACCGGGCCAAGAAAATGGGCTCAAAAATTGGGAATAGTTTATTATTGGGCCATATATTGGGCAATTGGGTTAGGGCTAAATTCATATATCAGCGCCGATTCCTGCATATTCGATGAAGAAAGCAAGGGCCCCAGAAATCATCCCCTTCATCTCCATTTTCCTGAAACCCCAAAACCCTATAAATTTTCATTTCCCTTATTAGACCTTTATTCCCTCGCCTCCACCAAAACCCTAGCCACTGTTAAACCCTACTCCTTTCTTAAACTCTGTCAGCAAGCCTTCGACAGCCATGACTGAGCTAGAAGCTTCTCGCTCCGACAAGAAGAAGAAGAAGCACCGTAGCAAAGACGAAGCCGCCGACGTCCAGGATTCCGACTTCCTTATCAAACCTCAGAGCTACACTCCCACCATTGACACTTCTCAATGGCCGATTCTCCTCAAAAACTACGACCGCCTCAATGTACGAACCGGACACTACACTCCTATTCCCTCCGGTTACTCTCCTCTCAAGCGACCTCTTCCCGAGTACATCAAATACGGTATCATGAATCTCGATAAACCTGCGAACCCCTCTTCCCACGAGGTCGTCGCTTGGATTAAACGGATCCTCCGGGTCGAGAAAACGGGTCACAGTGGTACTCTTGATCCTAAGGTCACTGGCAACCTCATAGTTTGCATCGATAGAGCCACGCGTTTGGTGAAGTCGCAGCAGGGAGCTGGGAAAGAGTACGTTTGTGTCGCTCGATTGCACTCTGCCGTGCCTGATGTCGGGAAGGTGTTGCGTGCGCTTGAGACGCTTACCGGAGCTGTGTTTCAGCGGCCGCCGTTGATTTCTGCGGTGAAGAGGCAGCTTAGGATCAGGACAATATATGAAAGTAAGCTTCTTGAGTATGATCCTGATAAGCATTTGGTTGTGTTTTGGATTTCTTGTGAGGCAGGTACGTATGTAAGGACTCTCTGTGTCCATCTGGGTTTGATTCTGGGTGTGGGAGGCCATATGCAGGAGCTTAGGAGGGTGCGTTCAGGTATTTTAGGAGAGAAAGATAATATGGTTTCCATGCACGATGTGTTGGATGCTCAATGGGTTTATGATAACTATAGAGATGAGGGTTATTTGAGAAGGGTTATTATGCCTTTGGAAGTAATATTAACGAGTTATAAGAGATTAGTTGTTAAGGATTCTGCTGTTAATGCTATTTGTTATGGAGCAAAGCTGATGATTCCTGGGTTACTTAGGTTTGAGAATGATATTGAGGTAGGGGAGGAAGTAGTGCTAATGACTACCAAAGGTGAAGCAGTTGCTTTGGGAATTGCAGAGATGACTACTGCTGTAATGGCTACTTGTGATCATGGTGTGGTAGCTAAGATCAAAAGAGTGGTTATGGATAGAGATACCTATCCGAGGAAATGGGGTCTAGGACCAAGAGCGGCCATGAAGAAGAAGTTGATTGCAGAAGGGAAGCTAGATAAGCGCGGGAAGCCAAATGACAATACTCCTCAAGAGTGGCTGAGGAATGTAGCTTTGCCAACTGGTGGGGATTCTATCATTGCTGGTATGTATGCTTCAGCTAAACCAGAAGCTGGAAAGAACGATAAAGTTGAGAGTAAGGAGGATGGGCAAGAGCGTAAAAGAAAACATGTTGAAAGTGATGCTGCTGCTCCAGTGCCCTCTAAGAAGGCCAAAACTGAAGAAGTTGAAGAAGCTGAAAGGGAAGAAGTAGTGAAGATCAAGAAGGTAAAAGAGGATGTAGTGGAGGTCGAAGTTGATAAGAAGGAGAAGAAGAAAAAGAAGAAGAAGGATAAGGATGTTGATGAAGCAGAGGCTGGTTCACCAGATGTGGAGAAGTCTGAGAAGAAGAAAAAGAAACACAAAGAAAAGACAGAAGAAGCTTCACCTGTTGTGGAGAAGTCAGAGAAGAAGAAAAAGAAGGAAAAAGAAGCTGAAAAGAATGCTGCTGAGGTCAATGGGAAGGCTGATGACGATGAGGATAAAAGTGAGAAAAAGAAGAAGAAGAAGCATAAGAAGAAAAGTGAAGATGCAGAGGAATAATGATAGGTAAAAGTAATTGGTAGTTGTTATAACTGATTAAAAGTTGCCTGTATTGATCATAAGTTCACATCAACTGCAGCTGAGTATGTTAATTTTTCCTTCCATTTGTTGTGCCTTTTTGATTGTTTCTGATAATTTAGCTTTGAAAAATTGGTGGTGGTGTGCTATAATGTGTAACCTTGGGTTGGGTTGCCCATGGTTTCTGAAGTCGCCACCCACAGAACTCGTTTTATTGGCTAGTAAAATTTTGTTGCGCCCCCTTAGATCAAGGAAACTCAGCATTTGCTCGATTATGGTGTTTCTGTTCCTTATATTTGCCTGAAAACCTGCTTAGCTCCTGAGAACTTACGCCTGATTTCACTGTTTAAACTTCAAATTAGCAATCTTTGGAATATATTCATTGTTGACTGAAATCTCTAGTCATCTATAAATAAAAAATTTACTTTCATCTCATTTTCACAATTACAAGTAATTAGAACTTGCAATTCTTATTGTGAGTGTGGTGAATTTGATTCTCTTGCTATTCCATTGCGGTGTGTCAAGTTGCAATTTGCAGTCTCAGCGGACCTGCTTCACACATGCTCTGCAATTAAAAAGTCTTTACAAGACATATATTTTTAGGCTTTAGCTGCCCGCAAAGGTCTTCTATTTTTACTTAGAATAACGTTGTAATCAAGTATGCTCATCAACCTGTCAAGATTTTTTGTTTTTTCTTAGCTTTCAAGTTGTTAATTAATCTCATTAATGACTCTCTCATTATTCCATACATTCTCTTTCATCATTTTCTCATTATTACTCTCTTTCATTTATAAGTAGGGGGTTTTTTGGGAAAAAAAATTTATACTCTCTCTTTATTATAAGACACCAACTAACAAGTTTTCTTGGTTATTTTTATAAGGAATTTATTTGTTTCCAAATAACATTAATTATTTTTCTCATGAATGTCCATATTTAATAAACGTAGTGTGCAAAATGACGGTGGCCAAAAAAAAAAAAAAAAATTTAATCAGAATTTTTTTTAATATAATGAAAAAAATGCCCCTAAATTTTTTTTAATAACTTTTTCCCCTATTGCTAAAACGTTCGCCGCAAGCTTCCTCTCGCCCTCCTCTTCGGTTCCTCCTTGCTCGCTTCCGCTCATCCGTGCTTTATGCCTTTCTCCATCCTCTCGCCTCTCGCCTATCGTGCGATTCAGTAGGACGCCACGGCACACGCAACCTCGCCCGTCTTCCTCCATCCGTGCTTTCTAGTCTCCGCCACCGCTTCTTTCGTTAGTCCGTGGTCACCTTTGGATTCAAGCTATTTTGATTCGCTTCCGTGGTTGCCTCTCGTATTTTTCCTTGCGCTTGAAATGGTTTTGATTTCTCGAAATCGAGTAGTTTCATATTTTTCACTTGCTCTGCTGTTTGAGAACTACTGAACTAGGTTAATGAATAATGATGCGATTCCGTGGCCCACTATCTTTTGGTTCCATTGTCGGGCGTGGCCGTGTGGGGTTAACTAGTTAAGGGTTTTTTTTTTTTTTTTTTTTTTTTTTTTAAATACTTTACCTCAACATTTTAACTATTAAAGATTTTGTGTCATCTGCACCCACTTACGAAGTTGCATTTATTTAAAGGTTCTTGTTAAAGGTTCTAGTTTGTGGGTCCGGTGAAGCTTGTATAGATATGGACAAAAAATTTGAAGGATTTTGACTACCAATCACTCAAAGTTCCTTCTATAAATCATTCTTAAAATTGGAGTATGTGAATTCACTTATTTAAAGTTGAGATTTGAAAGGGGCTACGGTCTCTATGTCATTAATTCTCCATTCATTTATTCCTTTTCTATGTCATTAATTCTCCATTCATTTATTCATTAATTTTAAAGGTTCTTATAGTGTTTTATTAATTTTGTATTATAAGTAACATTGTTAACTTTTAATATTTTGATATATTATATAAAAGACGATCTTCCAAGTTTTATGATATCTTCTCATTTTGTAATTGATATGACATTCATACTAGAGACAAGTATATTATCTTAAACATTAGAATTGTTAAGATACTTTAGAATTGTTAAGATACTTTTATTATAAATCTAAATATTTTAAATATGTCATATAATCATAAAATTTCTTAATTAGTTAATGAATATATTTGGCCCCCCCCAAATATTTATGTCAAGCTCCGTCTCGGTAGTGTTAGAAAGTAATATTACCTCCCGGGCCCTAATTATGGAACACTTTTGTAGTGTAATTTGCATTACAAAATTCTTCCTATAATTAGGACCTAGAGAGGTAATTAATATGATATTATAGTGTAGTGTAATTAGTAGTGGCGATATTGGGAATTATTTAAATTTTAAGATAAATTTAATTACTTTAACTTTTTTTATTGGCTTGATTGTTAGTTGGGTTCTTATAATAAGGATCGAGGTATTTCTTACATACATTTTGCAATATAAAGCGTTTCTAAAAGAATAGTTTAATATAAAATACAAGTTAATTGTAAGATATTTAATACTTATTTTTCAATTTTGTCTTTGTAATTAATGCTTATTTGCAATTTTGTGAACTCATTAAATTTTTAAATACATTTTTCAATAAGGGTAAAAGTTATTTTTTTCCCCCAATTTAAGACATTTAATGAGTTAATTCTCAGTTTGTGAATTAGTTCAATTCCCTGTATTATGAATTACTAAGCGGTCGTAATTATAGGACAATATTTTGGAACCGAATTTGGTCCTAATTATATGACAAAGTTTTAATTTTTGTTAATTTCTTTCTAAACTACCCCTATCAATAATAATTAAACATAATGATAATTTAATAATGTGCCTATATATATATATTTTTTTTTTTTTTTGTTCACCGGGCTGATTACATATTAATCGAAACTACAGGCACATCCGCCGACATGCCCAAGCCCTAACACATCCCTCGAAGCAAAAGATGCAAATCCTCCGGTGGTTCCTCAAGCCGATGGAGCCCATCATCAAGCTTCAAAGCAAAAGTAGCTAAAAAGTCTCCGCACAACGATTCCCTTCGCGAAACACATGAGTGATGCGACCCTCCAATCCCGAGCCGCAGCCTCCGAATGCGCCTAATAGTACTACCGTATGCATGGGCTAAGTCCCCATTCTCTCTAACCGGCGTCAAGGCAACCGGGCGGTGACCCGTACTTCAATATCCCGATAGCCACAACTCCGGGCCAACCTGACCATCCACAAGAGCCCATAGCTCCGCTTGTAGAGACGAGCATATGCCGATGTTCCTACAAAGAACCGTGCAACCATTTACCCCGATGATCACGAATTAGACATCCCGCCCCGCTCTTAGCGTGTCATCCTTTCTCGCACCATCACCGTTCAAAGAGACTTTCAACGCCCGCGGTTTGACCAAACAAATCGTCCGAGCTTGCCTTGGGGCCGATTCGCATGAGAGCTATGCCTCCGCGTTACGGCCCGTAAAGTGAATTCCACCGACACCCGACCCTCTCACTATCGCCTCGGGTTCTTCGGGTTTGTTGAAACACGTGCTTATTCCTTGCGTTCCACAAATTCCAACAGACCAATCCGAATGTAACCACCCACTGGGCATGGTCCTCGACTGCGGCATTGGGTGTAGTAAGGTTATGCACCAACCAAGTTTGAACGTCCTTCTGAAAAAAGAGTGATCGCCTGTTGGCTGGGAGGAGATGGCCCCAAACCTCCTTGGCGAAGGCACATGTACGAAGAACGTGGTCAACATCCTCCGCTAATCCACACCTTGCACGGTGCATTGGAATCCGTCATGTGCCTCCTCATCCGCTCCGTATTGGTCGAAACTCCCACGGCCCGGCCAACCAAAGGAATACCCGAACCCCTCCGAGCCCCATTCCACTTCTAGATCGCCTTCCAGAGCTGTTTTTGGCTTTCATCCCCTACGCCGTCTAGCAACCCATAGGCAGTTGCGACAGAGAAATGCCCGTCAGAGGAAAGATCCCAGAAACTCGAGGCGCCCCCATCATCCCTACCTGGTGGTGGGCATGCCAAGATGCGCGCACAGATGTTGTCGGGGAGATCCACATCTATGCGGTTCCAGGCCCAACTTCCATCAGCCGACACAAAATGGTTCAAAGGGTGCGACAACTCCTCTTGTGACAAGTCCTTGAAGGCCAAGTGTTTCAACGGGCCCACCTCAGGGACCCAATTATCTTCCCAGAATCGGATCTTGGAGCCGTCGCCAATAGACCAGTGCATACCCATCTCCACCTCACTCCATAGTTTACGCGAGATGCCGCCAAAGATAAGACACACGTGTTTTATCTTTGCAAGTCCCCGTATCCTCCGCTTGACCATACTTCTTCCTCAACACTTGAACCCACAACAACTCAGGTCTGGATTTAATCGCATACCCCAATTTCATCAAAAGGGCATCATTCTTCAAATCCATTCGCTTGAAGCCACAACCACCTTGTGAACGGGGCTGGCACATATCCTCCCACTTAACCAAACTGGGTCTGTTTTCAGAGGCTGTTCGTCCCCAGACAAAGTTCCGTATATGACGCTCGATTCTCTTGCACAGACAGGATGGGAGCTTCGTGGTCTGCATGGTGAAAGTAGGTATGCTATCCTATCACAGCTTTTGCAAGTGTAATTCGGCCAGAAAGGGAAAGCGTTTTAGCTGCCAACCATTTAATTTCGACTGAACTCTGTCTTCTAAGTATGCATATGTCGAAACCGTAACCCTCTTGTGCAACAACGGGACACCCAGATACTTTCCAAGGTCCTCCACTTTTCGGAAGCCCATTTCCTCACAAATCCTTGTTCGTTTGGCCTGAGGGACATTGGTGGAAAAACAAATCGCAGATTTTGAGGCGCTAATCTTATGGCCGGAACTGGAGCAGAAGTCATTTAGAACACTATTAATAAGGTTGACTTGAGGGCCACATGCAGAGCTAAAAATCACCAAATCATCTGCGAAGAATAGATGGGAC
Source organism: Acacia acuminata (assembly GCA_019022655.1). Classification (NCBI taxonomy): domain Eukaryota; kingdom Viridiplantae; phylum Streptophyta; class Magnoliopsida; order Fabales; family Fabaceae; genus Acacia; species Acacia acuminata. The sequence continues at coordinate 3,815,698 of JAFJYI010000005.1, forward strand.
AATGGCGGGCCTCCTCTTCCCAAACGAATAGGTTGCCATTGGTTGTGTAGCACTTTCTACGAGATCATTTGAGAGAGTCGTTCCATACAAAGCACGAAAAGGTAAGGAGAGAGTGGATCCCCCTGCCTTATTCCCCTGGTAGGACTAAAACAATCCGAGCGGGCACCTTTCCAAATGACTCTCATACTACATGTGGTAACACAGGCCATAACTGCTTGTACAAATTGTGCTGGAAGTCCAGCATCTAACAAAGTCTCCTCAATGAAGTCCCACCTTAACCTGTCGTACGCTTTCTCCAGATCTACCTTCACAACCATCCAACCCTTAGAGCCGCTCTTGTAACGCATGGAGTGCAATACCTCTTGGACAATTATTATATTATCTGTAATCTGCCGTCCTGAGACAAAACTTGCTTGGTTAGGCCGCACTAACTTCGGGAGCCACTCCTTAAGGCGATTCGCTAGGACCTTGGTTACAGTCTTGTAAGGCACTGTGCAGAGGCTTATGGGCCGGAACTCTTTTAGATTTTCAGGATTAGGAACTTTCGGGATAAGGGTGATAAGCGTCTCATTGAGCTCAGGATCCAATATGCCATTTTCAAAAAGATTAGTGACTACTTTACAAACAAGGCCCCACCGTCTTCCAATTGATTTGAAAAAATTCCGCATGAAGTCGTCGCCCACTGAGCTTTCGGCGGTTTCATTTGGAACAAAGCCGCATGAACCTCGCTGGTTGTGATTGTGGCAGTCAAAGGTCGTAACATACCATCTTTAAAATTGGGGAACAGACCACGCCCTTCATACCGTGGAACCTGATCCGACTCTTTAGTGTAAAGGTGAATGTAGAAACGTTTAGCCCATCTTCTTAGAGTTCCATCATCCTCACACCATACACCATTGTCATCCCGGAGTCTCGTAATAGTGCACCTACGCTTTTTCTGGACGGCTGTGGCATGGAAATAGGAGGTGTTTCTGTCACCAAATTTTATCCAGTCACACCGTGCACGTTGTGCCCACGTCAAGCTCTCCCGTTCACAGTGAGTTCAAATTCCCCGCGCAACTCCCTTTCTAAATGATCAAGACGAGGTGATGGTCGAGTCTCCTGAGCTTTCTGTATCCCACCTAGCCGAGCTAAAATCCGTCGTTTACGGTGCTCTATACTTCCAAACACTTCTCGGTTCCATTTCTGCGCAGTGGCGGTAAACCTCTCTATGTTGGTGGGCAAGGAAGCCTCCACCGACCAACTATTCTGGATCACCTGTTTGAAAGAGTCCGTCGTTGCCCAAGCAGCCATATAACGGAAATGGTGCTGTTGTTGGGTTCGCCGCACCTCTCTACCCACTTGGATACAGAGCGGTCTGTGATCTGAGCTTAATTTAGGAAGATGCTTCACGAAGGTATGGCCATAAGAAGTGAGCAACGATTGTTCCCCAAAGCCCGATCTAGCCGCTGAAGCAAGGTTCCACGTCTCCAAGTAAATTTCGGCCCCGAAAAACCCAGGTCCATCAGCCCACTGTCAAACAGAAACTAGCGAAACAAGCCACAACCTTTAGCCCGACCTCCAATGCCCCTGGTTCGATCCTCACTGTGAAGAAGGGCGTTAAAATCCCCCGCTACAAACCACGGTTCTCCTATAGTACTTGCCACCCTTGTTAAAGAGTGCCATAAATCTTTCCTAAGCGAGGGATTTGGATTACCATAGACAGCCGTGAACTTCAGGGTGTGTGTAGAGCCCTGCATTTTCAAGCTGGTGTGAATGAATTGTGCCTGACAGGTCTCCACAGTAACCTGTAATGTATTGCGCCAAAGCAGCCAAATTCCCCCTGAGAAGCCACGCATCTCTAACCTGTAAGAAAATTTGAAATTGGCTCGTCTGATAAATCTATCTGCTCTAATACCTGCAATTCGAGGTTCAACCAAAATCACCATGTCGGGTCTGTGCTCACTCATGAATTGTTTAAAGGTGCCAAAGAAGCTCTGACTAGCAACCCCTTGACAATTCCAAACAAAAATTTTAGCAGTCATAAAACCCAGTAAAATCAAACAGCCATCCCTGATCCCATCGGATCATCATCCTTGCCTTCCTTTGGTGTAGGTGAGCCCGGCGAACACCCTGCTTCAACCACCGGGTGTTGCGGATTTTCCAATTCTTCCCTTAAGGCCGCAAATGCGTCCTTTGAAAACTGTACGCCAGGGACCTTCTTCTTAATTTTCAGATTTCATCGCAAATTGGATTGCAGCTTCACCCCATGCATCGCCCTCGCAGCCTTCGTGTTGAGTTAGTGGATCTGTTTTCTTTACCTTTTCTTCTTTCGCGCATCGAAGGTATCCTCCCATCGTGACTAGCTTCCGGATCGCCGTTAGAAGGGCGGCAAGCCTCCGAGCCGCCCGACTCGTGGAGGATCATTACGTATGTTTATTTCCATCTAGAGAAGACGGCGTCTTCACGGAGATCAGTCCTGAGGTCGCGACGCTGGGGTCCCCTTCTCCACTCTTCGTCATACCCTTGTGCTGCACTAGAACTCCAACCGTGTCAGGATCCACCATCGGGCTCACCCCACTGCCACCTGCCTGCATGTTACCCACGGATGAGGCCTGTTGCAACACAGGCGTTGCATTGGACGGAGCTTGGCCTTTCCCTTCCTGCACCACCTTGGGCCCGTATTCGTGAGCTTCGTTCTTGGACTGTTTTGGTCCCTTGAGAGTTGGGCTCCGGGACGAGATGAACCCTTATGGGCCTCCCTGCATAGAACTCTTTTTTCCCTGATTTGGTGAGGGCGCAGAATATGCCTGATTATTGTGCTCATCACTCGTAATCACAGCTGTCTTATCCGCCTGCTCTTTAGAAGGAATCATATCATCACAATCAAGTAGAACATTATACCTTGATCCTCCCACGCGGCAGAATCCCTGACCTTCGCTTCTTTCCCCTTATATCGTTTGTTGCCTTTTTTAGGATACTTCACCAAGATCCAGTCCCGTACGGTGACCCATCCCCGGGGCTCCACCAGCTTGCATGATCTCTATGTCCCCGCCCCGCTTGTCCCAAGGAGGAGGAGGCAATCGAGCTGTCATTGCCAGGGGACCGACCCTCACCACTCTGTTGTACCATGTCCCCGCACCTGTCCTTAGAATGCCCGTACTTTCCACATGCAAAGCAGACATGTGGTAGCCCTTCATACTCAACGCCATAAGCCGTGCCATCGACCTTAATGCTAGGGATTAATGGTTTCAGCAGATCAATGATAACTGCAATCCGAGCATACTTCCCACGACCACGCGATTCCGTCATATAATCGATTCTAACAACCTCTCCAAGAAGCGCACCAATGGCCCTGAGAGTACTCTTATGATAATAGCGAATAGACAAACCCAGGATTCTTATCCATGCGACTACTTTGGATACGACACCTGCCTTGGCATCAAACTCCAATGACCATGGTTGCACGGTCAAGTAGGCACCATAAATCATCCAGGGGCCACCCGTCAGGGCCTTCAAATAATCCTCCTCCAAGGCAAAAGTGGCGCAGAAAAAACCTCCCTCCATATCCACCAGTTGAAATGACCCTCTCAGTTTCCACAGCATTTGAGTTCTAGCCACCAGATCGTGGTATTGGATCCTACGTCCCAGTAGCTTCACAATCAGTGATCGCTCCATTCCTTTAGCCAACACCTCTCGGATAGTGCTTGAAAATTCTATGCAAGGAATATTCCCCTCCTGTCCAATCTTAAAGTCAGCCTACGTAAGTTCCACCTCCGCTTCTTCGGGCTTTCGCCATGGACTCGCTCCCCGTTGAGAAGCACATTTCGATACGAGGCACCCCGTGGGAGTTGGTTCCGTCATTAGCACATCCGCTCCTCAAGTTCTCCATCGCCAAAGACTCATCGTTCCGTCGACCGTATCCGTACCTTCTTGGTTGACCGCAGATCGTCCTCTGAAGGTTGGGGAGAAACGGATTTTTTCGCTTTCGCCTCCATCCACACGCTTTTTTGTTTTCAAATCAATATTAGAAAGAAGTACCCATAATGTGCCTATATATTCTATGAAGTAAACAATACTTATAATTCATTAATGTCACATATATCTCACTTCTACTATGTTTTTGGTTAATTTCTTTCTAAAATATCCTTATTCATACTTTCTCAATAATTATTAAATAAAATGATAATTTAATAATGCACTTATATATTTTATAAAGTAAGTAATGTTAGCAACTCATTAATGTTACATACACTTCAATTCTACTGTTTCATCAATTAATTAATAACACTTTTATATTCTATCAAGTGAGAGATTCTACTTTTTTTTTTTAAATAAAATAATTTTATGATTTCTTTAAAAATATTTTCCGTAAGTATCAAGATATTAATTTCATTATATTTTTTCAATGGCTAAAAGAAATTATGGGCTATCGATAATACCGAAATTCAAAATTGTAATAGGTTGGAGATAGTACATGGCTAATGTTATCGTGGATTGAGAAAAGTCAACCCGCAGGAATATTTGGAATGCGGATACTTCCCCTTGTTTTAATAATAAGGGCATTATAGAAAAAATGGATATAATTAATTAATTTAACTTTTTTTTTTCTTAATCTCTTTAAAATCGATAAATATGTATTATAATTAAGTCTAGAGGAAGTACTTTTAGGTGATTTTTAGAATCACATGGGAAGGATTGGTCAAAGTCAAACTGGTAATACTGAAGCTTGCTAGATGATGATTCAAGGACTGAGTCATCTATCTCAAAGCAGTCTCCTCACAAGCAACATTCTGGCGAGAATTAAATTGGGAAAATCCATTTAAGGGCCCTTTTTAGAGAAAAAAAATCCCAAAAAGGGCCCCAAGATTTTCGACAATCCCAAAAATGGCTCAATGGTCCTTTTTGGGATTTTTAGAATCTTGGTGAGTTGTAAATGATTTGATATAGTTGTTAACGAAATTTGATATTGTTGTAAATGAGACTGATTTAGTTGTAAAAAAATTGTTGTAAATGTGACTGATTTAGTTGTAAACGGGTATTGATTTTGTTGTTAATTTGACTGATTTAGTTGTTAAATTTTAATGAATTTATCCCGAGAAAGGGCTCAAGGACTCTTTTTGGGATTATCAAAATCTTGGGGCCCTTTTTAGGATTTTTTTCTTCAAAAAGGGCCCCCATATAGATTTTCCCAATTAAATTGGCATAGATCTTGGTCACAATTGGCCCAAAAAATCAAATATATTCTTCTTTTTTATTCTCTCGTAAAAGAAATGGGGCTGAAGCTCAAGGCTGATTCAGTTTGTATTTCTATATTCAAGCACCGAACATATGCTTGAATATAGAAATTACTTTGGTTCATTAAAACTATTTTGTTTTCATATCTTTGCAAGTTAGGTCCTACATAGCAATACATGTAAAGATTGAAATGAAAATAGATTAACTTAACATATCCAAGTTTTCATATCTACAACACGCTTTTCTTTTTATAAAAATTTCATTGAGCTGCATTTATTTATAAGCTATGAATAGTGGGCTACATGCATGGCCTTTTTGCAGAGGTAAAATCAACTCAAGAATAGAATAGGAATATCAAAGCATATAATGATAAATACCTATATAAGTTGTGAATTGTGTGATTTGTTAATGAAACTTTACGCCCAGCATATAAAAAACATGTTGTAACCAAAAGGAACATGTTTAATTCATTTATGAAAATATCAATGTACAATATTTTCTCACATTTTGTATATTACTATATGTACTAGTAATATTTTTTTTATTTATTTTAATTTGTATCATTTACTTCCATGTATATTTAAAAGTTTGAACATTTGAAGTGTGACATGAAAAGACCCTTCTCATTGTAACATGTATACATAATGGTGGGAGTGACAAAATCTGATTAATCAATGATAATTTTTTTTTTTTTTTTTGTTATAAAAAAGTTTTGGAGGGTTCGACATCGGGCCTCCCCATGCAGGTACGGCCCGGCTCTATGAGCACTTACTCGGGACTTACGAGATCGCTACCAAAGGAGTCCTGTGGACGGCAGAGGGGATCGAACCCACGACCATTTATTTAAATTTGGATCCCTTACCATCTACGCCAACTCTCATTGGTTTAATCAATGATAATTAAAACCACTTCTTTCTAGAAAACACATGGGGGTTCAGGGTGCACAACTTTTGCCCACAAATTCACTACAAAAAATCCATCACTATAGATACAATTAACAAATAGATGAAAACATAGCCCATGACTAATTTCATAACACTAAATTCCACAATAAAGGGTATATACAGAACAATTTCTAATACAAGATGTGATTGTAGACTTACCAAAATATCAAAGTGCACAAAATAAGGTCTCGAGCCCATCAATATTTAATAGTTATCCAAAAACAATTAATCAGTAATAAACATAGCATTAAAAAAACATGAGGCCCTAGAATGACAATATAGAAATAAATATAACATTAATATTAAAAGAGGCCTACTAAACTTTCGATGCCTACACCTCTAGCTACTTCCCTTGACCTACAATTAATCAGTAATAAACATAACATTAAAAAACATGAGGCCATAGAATGACAATATAGAAATAAATACAACATTAATATTAAAAGAGGCCTACTAAGCTTTTGACGCCTTTGGCTACTTCTGTTGGCCTCTAGCAGGATTTAGAGGTTTCAACCGAAAAAAAAAAAAAAATTAATAGTAGGGTGAGACATAAAGTCCCAATAACCAAAATCAATTTACAAAATATGCAATAATGGATTGTAAGTTAGAGAAGTAGGTTTATTGATCATAATAATATTTTGAATGGCAAAACATCTCATAATACTTTGAACGATTGCAGCGGAGTATGTTAGTTTTTCCTTCCATTTGTTGTGCTTTTTTTATTGATTCTGATAATTTAGCTTTGAAAAATTGGTGGTGGTGTGCTATAATGTGTAACCTTGGGTTGGGTTGCCCATGGTTTCTGAAGTCGCCACCCACGGAACTCGTTTTATTGGCTAGTGAAATTTTGTTGCACCCCCTTAGATCGAGAAAACTCAGCATTTGCTCGATTATGGTGTTTGTGTTCCTTATATTTGCCTGAACAGCTGCTTAGCTTCTGAGAACTTACGCCTGGTTTCACTGTTTAAACTTCAAATTAGCAATCTTTGGAATATATTCATTGTTAACTGAAATCTCTAGTCATCTATAAATAAAAAATTTACTTTCATCGCATTTTCACAATTACAAGTAATTAGAACTTGCAATTCTTGTTGTGAGTGTGGTGAATTTGATTCTCTTGCTATTCAATAGGGGTGTGACAAGTTGCAATTTGCAGTCTCAGCGGACCTGCTTCACACATGCGCTCTGCAATTAAAAAGTCTTGGGAAAATATCACTCAGGTTCAAAGAACATAAAAAATATTAAAAAAGTCCCAACTTAAAATCACATATAAAAAAAATTTCTAAAGACTTTTTTTATATTAGTTGTATTGACAACATGAAGTGTTATATTTACAACAAGAAGTACTATATTCACAACAAAATTTAAAAACTTGGCAATTCTAAAAAAAAAAAAAAAAAAGCTAGATTTACAATAGGAAGTACTATATTCATAACAAAATTTAAAAAATTGGATTTGTTTCAAACTCAGGTCCCTGAGCAAATAGAGACAATTCAAAACAAAAAAGCTATATTGACAATAACAAGTGCTATATTGATAACAAAATATAAAAATCTGGAGTCATTTTGAAACTCAAGTTAATATAGCACTTCTAGTTATGAATATAGCTTTTTCGGTTGTGAATGACCTCTGCACACTTAGGGACCTAAGTTTAAAACAAAATCCAAGTTTTAAAATTTTGTTGTGAATATAGCATTTCTGTTGTAAATAAGCTTTTTTTTTTTGTGAATGATCGGGTTTTTAAATTTTGTTGTCAATATAACACTTCCTGTTATTAATAATTTAATACAACTAATATCAAAAGGACTTTTTTGATATGTGATTTTGGGTTCGGACTTTTTAAATATTTTTTATGTTCCTTAGGACCTAAGGATATTTTCCCAAAAGTCTTTACAAGACATATTTTTAGGCTTTAGCTACCCACAGAGGTCTTCTATTTTTTTCTTAAAATAAAGTTGTTATCAAGTATGCTCATCAACCCATCAAGATTTTTTGGTTTTTTTCCTAGCTTTCAAGTTATTAATTAATCTCTCTCATTCCATACCTTCTCTTTTTATCATTTTCTCATTATTATTCTTTCTTTCATTTTTAAGTAGGTTTTTTTTTTTGGAAAAAAAATTATACTCTCTTATTATTATAAGATACTAACTAACAAATTTTCTTAATCATTTTTATACGGAGCATATTTGTTTCCAAATAACATTAAGCTTTGGTAAATGTTGAGATTCTCAAGTGGGGCGCATGTTCTATAGTTTTTATTCCTAAAATGTTGAATTCAATTGAAAGGCAATGAAACTTTTTTATGGTAAACGAAACGTTTTTAGATTCATCCGTGCATTAATTAAAATTTAAATGTTTTAGATCATTTTAAAAACACACTCTTTTATACTTCAATAAATAATGCATGTGTTCCTAACTCTCCCTCTCTTTTTGTGATAATATGTGATCCTAATTCTATCAACCTGATAGTACAGTCTCCAATATGCTCCTTTTATCTCAATGGTTAGTAACTTTTCCACATGCTAATAAAAATAGTTTAAAACAATTAATTTATCATAATTTTCAATTGATTTATTATTAGTAAACTTATTAGTTATTAGCTATCCTAAACTTTAACCTTATATTAATTTCTAATCCCTCTTGTTGCCTCTATTAAATAAGAATATGTTAAAATATAATACTATTAAATACACATCCCAGCGAACAATTAATTTTTGTTAAATCTAACTAGAATAGAGATATGAAAAATGGAAATTCAAATAAAATAGACGAGGGCAAATTAAATTTTTCTGAAATAGTATGAAAAATTATTCTAGAATTTTCTTTGCTGGAAGATTCTAGAATTTTTTTCCGGAAGATTTTAGCAAACAAGTTTTCATCCCTACAACACGCTTTTCTCTTTATAAATATTTCATCAAGCTGCATTTATTTATAAGCTATGAATAGTGGGGTACATTCATCGCCTTTTGCAATAATAAAATCAACTCAAGAATTGAATATGAATATCAAAGCATATCATTATAAATACCTATATAAGTTGTGAATTGTGTGATTTGGTCATGAAACTTTACACCGGGCATATAAAAAACATGTTCTAACAAAAAAGAACATGTTTAATTCATGAGATCTTATCTATGAAAATATCAGTATATAATATTTTCTCACATTTTGTATATTACTATATGTACTTAGTAATACTTATTTTATTTTTCTTTGTATCATTTAATTCCATGTACCCTTTCTTATAGTAACATGTATCCATAATGGTCGAAGTGACAAAATCTGATTAATCAATGATAATTAAAACCACTTCTTTCTAGAAAACACATTGGGATCCAGGGGGCACAACTCTTGCCCATAAACCCACTATAAAAAAATCCAAAACTAAAGGTACAATTAACAAATAAATGAAAACATAGCCCATGAGTAATTTCATAACACTAAATTCCACAATAAAAAGTGTACACAAAACAATTTTCAACATAAGATATGATTGTGGACCTACCAAAATATCATAATGCACAAAATAAGGTCTTAAGCCCAACATATTTAAGAGTTATCCAAAAACAATTAATCAATAATAAACATAGCATTAAAAAACATGAGGCCCTAGAATGACAATATAGAAATCAATACAATATCAATATTCAAAGAGGCCTACTAAGTTTTGGACGCCTACACCTCTGGCTGGTTCCCTTGGCCTCTAGAAGGATTTAAAGGTTTCAACCAATGTTGTCAAAATTGAGTTTTTACGTAGACACGGAAGAGGTGGTAGAAACGTAAATCGTAGAAACGACATGAACTATAAAGTTTCTACTTTATACTACTTAAGGTCAAAGCTCAAATTATATATATGTGCATAGAAAAAAAAAAAATATTAACAACAATGGGGTGAGACATAAAGTCCCAATAACCAAAATCAATTTACAAAGCATGCAAGAACGGATTGTAAGTCAGAGAAGTGGGTTTATTGATCATAATAACATTTTCAATGGTAAAACATCACATAATAATTTCAACGATTAGAATCATCCCTACTTATCCATCCTACTCCTCCTTATATCTTTAAGATGTGGTACAACCTATCATTGTTAATATACCCAGCCAAAGGTCACCTAGTCACTTCAATAATACTTTACAAATCTCCACATAATCAAAATCAAATGGGTGAAGGAGCAAAAATACACATAACCTTTTCCCCCAGGAGCGCCCAGCACCACGACTTTTCAACTGGAGCAAAAATACATACAACGTTACGTTTTGGGAGCGGCCTAGCACCTGGCTGTTAGTCAACCATTAGTTGACCGTCGATTGGATGGAACGACGTGGCGCCGACGCATGTCGACATGCGACGTGGAATAAAAATTCAAATAATTAAAATAATTTCGAAAAAATTTAAATAATTGAAAAAAAAATTTAAAAAATTAGAAATAAAATAAATTAGAAAAAAATTCAAAAAATGAGGAAAAAAATTCAAATAATTAGAAAAAAAATTCAATAAACTAGAAAAAAATTTACAAAATGAGGAAAAAATTAAAATAATTAGAAAAAAATTCAAAAAATTAGAAAAAATTCAAAAATTAGGAAAAAATTCAAATAATTAAAATAATTAGAAAGAAATTAAAATACCCCGCCGGTGGGCCCACGACCGCCACCCTACGGCAAGGCGATGATCGGTTGCCGGTGGCCGCCACTGGCAATGGCCGAATTAGTTGATTTTACTTATTTTTCTAAAACGCCTTATATAAATTTTGTACCTCAACTACCTTAATGATTTCACATAATCCCTCATTTATATCAATAGGCATCTTTTAGGAAGAAATTGACAAAAATTAGAATGTTGTATTATAATTAGGACCAAAACAAACTCTCAAATGTTGTCTTATAATTAGGACCGAAGGGAGTATATAATAAATTGTAAAGGTATTCAAAAGTGTCTTAAAATTTTGTTAGTTTCTTATTTTGGTCATTGTCATTTTAATTTTGTTAGTATATAATAACAACCGATTGTCGCCGCGCACGCGGGGTAGGGTGGCGGTGGTGGGGCCCAGGCGGGGTATTTTAATTTCTTTATAATTATTTGAATTATTTGAATTTTTTCCTAATTTTTTGAATTTTTTTCTAATTACTTTAATTTTTTTGCTAATTATTTTAATTTTTTGCTAATTATTTTAATTTTTTCCTCATTTTTTGAATTTTTTCTAGTTTATTGAATTTTTTTTCTAATTATTTGAATTTTTTCGAAGTTTTTTAATTTTTTCCTCATTTTTTGAATTTTTTTGAATTTTTTTTCTAATTTTTTAATTTTTTTTCAAATTATTTAAATTTTTTCGAAATTATTTTTAATTATTTTAATTTTTTCCTAATTTTTTGAATTTTTATTCCACGTCAGCGTCTATCGTCAAGATCCACGTTAGTATGTCGGTCAAGGTCAGCGCCACATCAATGTTCCATCCAATCTGACGGTTAACTAATGGTTGACTAATGGCCGCAGACGGACGCTTCCAAAACGTAACGTCGTGTGTATTTTTCTTTCCAGTTGAAAGGTCGTGGTGTTGGGCGCTCTTGGGGAAAAGGTTATGTGTAATTTTTGCTCCTTCACCCAAATCAAATCAAACCAAACCCTAACTCAAAATATCAAACAACTCAAAATCTGACAAAATTAAACTGATCAACCCTTTAATATACTCCATATAAACTCATTTAAACTAAAAAGATCCGTTGAAATCATCACCCATTTTAAAATCCCAAATAAAGCATAAGTTTTCAAAATCTCCAAATATTAAAAGCTAAGGAAGAAATGAATAAATCAAGTTAGGAACATTTACTTTGATGTTTGGAAGCTCAAATATACTCCCCAAGGCCGAAACCAGCAAATCCTACCAGAGTAAAATGGTTCCACCCTCTTCCAAACTCTTATTGTTTGGTCTAAAAATGCTGTTAAATAACAACATTTTCGCGCATTCGTTGTGGGTTTGCCAAGTGAACTCATAGTGAATGACCTAAAAATACAACAGATTCTGCAATAAATTTCGCTGAGTTTGGTACGGTGAATCCAGGGAAAAAATGACACCCAAGAAGAGCAACCTCAAACACTCTCCTCCTACACCTCTACTCTACAAAAGAACAAGATCAACTATTCAATACTTTAATTTCATGAAGGGTTAAATACCTAATTTGCCACAAAAGTTGTTAAGGGAGTACGCAGCACTCGGAAGTATTTTGGGTATCATTTTTGCCCCAGAAGTTTACAAAATGGAGCAAATATGCCCCAGAAGTTTTTTTAGGAGCAAATTTGCCCCGGAAGTTTTGTTTAGGAGCAAATTTTTGTAAACTTTCGGGGCAAAAATGATACCAATCCAACGGTCAAGATCAACCGATGGGCAAAATTGCTATGTTTGTAAACTTCTAGGGCAAAAATGATATCCAAAATACTTCCGGGTGATGGGCGCTCCCTTAGCAAAACTTCCGTGACAAATTAGGTCTTTAATTTCATCAACAATCAATCTTAACTAACTCTAAACCTCAAAATTGTGACATCCCAAAATTTTTAGTTATGTTACTTTAGGTTGATGATGGAGGATTAATCCATTTGAATGGAGAGAAAAGTGAGGGGAAAATAATATTAGGAAGGAAAACTTCCAAAAAAAAATTACTATTTTTGGGAGTTTTCCCTCATTCCTCATATTTTTCCCTTCATATCCAAACATATGGTTAAAGTGAAAATTTAATGAATTGGAGGAGAAAGGGAAAACTGAGGAAAAATCCCCCATTAAAAATTTAATTTGAGAAGGACTTAAAAATATTTTATATGCCGAAAGCAATGTAGCTTTATGAAATTTATACATACAAAGCAATGTTCTTCTTGCTTAGGGCCTCCTTCCCAATTTCCTCAAAAGTTTAACAACGCATTTAATTAAACAAAATTATCATAGTAATTAGAGTTAATTTTTTTAATCGATTAGTTGAAGGACCAAAGGAAACTATTCTTTGAAGGGAACATTTTTGCATTTTTAAACAAAAAGTAGTAATTAGAGTTAATTTTTTTAATGGATTAGTTGAAGGACCAAAGGAAACTATTCTTTGAAGGGAACGTTTTGCATTTTAAAACTAGTTTTTGAAAAACATATTCACAACAGCGGGCTGATGATTATGTAAAATTAGACCCTTCTATATTTGAAAAGAGCCATCTCCTATAAAACTTTTAAACTTTTATTTGTTTTTAACATAATGCTTTGTATATTTGTTTGTTTTAATCTCATTTTTAAGCCTTTGACTATGAGGCATTTGGAAGTTCATTACAAGCACTTTGTGGGTGGCTTCTTTCCTGGCTTTTGCTATCCGCTCTAGTCTTTTCCTTTGAAACGTCACCGTTTTGTGTCTAAAGTGGTTGATGTTGTTCTTTTAGATAGTAAATCCAATGCTTTACAATATTTTTAAGTAGCATCTAGTATTTGAAATTAAATTTTTGTGCATAAAAAAGTTTAAAATATTTTTTCAGTAACATTCATTATCTTAGAATAATTTTTTGTTCATCTAGTGCCTTGTAGTATTTTTTTCAGTAGCACTATTTTTATAATTGTTGTATATCTAACACACTAAATTATTTTTTTAGTAGCAATTAATATCCTAACTTTTTCATCCATCATTCTAAAATAATTTTTTTTTGTACTACTTAGTATACTAAATTAAATTTTTTTTGCATCCAACATCCTAAAACATTTTTTTAGGAACATTAGTATCTTGGGCTTGGGCTTAGGATACTTGTTACTACCGAGAAAAATAGCACACAAAGTTACTTTAGAATATTAACAGCTATTAAAAAAATAATTTAGGGTGTTAGATGTACAAAAAATGAGTCACACTAGAAAAATACTCTAGGGCGCTAGATAAAAAAAAAATTATTCTAAGATAATAAGTACTACTGAAAGAATATTTAGGCCGTTGGATGTACAAAAAATTTAATTTTGAATAGTATATGCTATTGAAAAAGTATTTAAAGTGTGGGATCTACCATTTAAGAAAACAACATCAATCACTTTGCACGCAAAACAGAGGAAAGGAGCAAATTCCACAAGTTAGTCCTTATAGTTTTGACTAAGTTGTAACTCAATTCCTACATTTTAACTTGGTGCATCTCAACCTATATAGTTTTTACTTGGTTGTAACTTAGTCCCTTAACTTTGATTTACTACAACTCAGTCTTTATAATTGTAACTATTTTATAATTAAGTTCTTATACTTTTAAAAGATAAAATCATATGTATAATAAAGGTCGATACTAAATTATAAAATAGTTAAAATTATAGAGACTAAGTTGTAAACTTGTAGTGAGTCAAAGTTAAGTGATTGGATTACAAGCGAGTAAACTATATAGATTGAGTTATAGTCGAATCAAAACTGTAGAGATTAAAATATGTGCTCATTTTTTCTATATTTAAAAATAGTTTTTTTTTTAAAAAAAAGAAAAATTGTTCGAAAACGTTTTACAATAATTTTTTTTAAAATAAAAAAATTCCTTTAAAAACTAAAAAAAAAAAAAAACCCGTTTCTAAGTGTTTACTTGTTTTTATTTTTTAATTTATTTTGAGGCTGCCACATGTTCACTTTTGACATCACACCACCGACGCCGACCACTATCACATTGCCATCAGCAATGGTCATACACGTCACTTTAAAAAAAATATATATATTTTTCAAACAACTATTCAAATATATATTTTCTTGTTTTTGTTTTCAAAACCTGTTTTTAAAAAAGAATTTTATAAAATAATTTTGAAAAAAAAAACAGGCCTAGTCCTTGGATGTTTGTTCTAGTTTTTTCGTTAGTCTATCTGTTAGTGGTGTTTAAACTGGCCATTATTTTTTTTTTTTTTTTTTTTAAATTTATTTATTATTAAGTAAACATATATCTCATCCTATTAAAGCCAATTTTATTTGATACAGTTAGTTACTAAATATGAGCACCTTTTTTTTTTAATAAGAATTCAAATTTTGGTTGGTCACATTATTAAAGACTAATTTCATCCACTAGGTCCAAACCTGTGCTCGGACTTGCTTATGTTTTTTTGGGGTTTGTCATGGTTTATTTTTGTTTGGGAGCCTACTTTCTTCTTCCTGTAGTGGGCTTTTTTTTTTTTTGGATATATGTGGGCTTCTCTTTGCTTATGTTGTTATTATTTAACAAAGAGGCCCACCTTGTGGTGCAACATTTTATTTTCTTTAATAAAATTTGTTTTTTTATATATATAAAAAAAAAAAATCTGTCTTTTATAACCAACAGATGGTTGAGATGAAGAACCCTAAATCAAATAAAAAATAATAATCTTTCTTTAATTTTATTAACAAGATTCTCATTTCTAATCTTAGAACCAAAAGTGCGTTTAATATCATGTTTTCTGAAAGTATAAAAATAACCATAAATATAAAAAAAATGGGAGAAAAATGTATATCTCTAAACACAAGTTTATAAGTATTTTTTAACATAATCCTTTTAAAAATTTTCCCAGTAAAACTATCAAATGAAAAGACAATTAAAGTAACAATAATCTAAATTGCACAGCTCCAAAAAAGAAAAGAAAAGAAATTACCTAAATTTTATGTTTGACTTCGGACCACCAAAGCTGCGGCTGCCTCGGATCAATGGAGGATTCACACACAAGTTCAAGCTGTTAATTCGCACATCTCTTTCTCCAGGTTACAACTATAATAAGAACTACATTATGAATCAGTCCCCCGAAAAAGAAAAAGAAAAACCGAAAAAAAAAAATAACAATATTATTCAGATTCCATAGTTGAGAAAAGACAAATTCTTGATGGTTTTGATCTCTCTTCTAAAGCTGAAGCTTTTAGCTTCTTTCAATTCAATCCTATGACCTGTTGTTTCTGCATCATTATGTCTTGGATCAGCACTGACATATTCAGACGAGAAGATCCACCCTTTTCCATTGCCTTATTCGCCTTCTCTGCTAACTTCTCTGCTCTCTCTCTTATCGTCTCACTTTCTTCTTCTTCACCCATCACTTTCTCTATCACCTCCTTCACTTTCTCCCTCTTCACCTTCACACCATACCCATCTTCTTCCCCATAATTCATGCTACTCTCAGCTCCCAACCTTACTCCTATCTTCATCACATCTACAATAACCTTCTCATTATAAAACTGATCAGAAAACATAGGAAATGTCACTAATGGAACCCCTCTACTTATCCCTTCAAGCGTTGAGTTCCATCCACAGTGTGTTAAGAAAGCTCCAATCGCTGCGTGTGACAGTATCAGAACTTGAGGAACCCAACCTCTTATTATCAGTCCTCTTCCTTTCACTCTCTCTTCCAATCCATCGTCCTTTAGTATCCTCTCCATTTCATCTCTCTTATATGCTCCTCTCAGAACCAAAATGAATGGTCTCTTTGTAGCTTCCAGTCCTAAACCTAGCTCCATGAGTTGTTCTGGTGGTACACAGTTCAAGGTTCCAAAGCAGACATAGATCACAGATCTTTCAGGCCAGGAATCGAGCCATTTTAAGTACTCATTATGTTGTTGTTCTTCATTGGAGTCTATGTTGTTGCCTCTTTGAGCCTTGTCCATGTTGTCCTTAATGGATAAGGACACAGGACCAACACAATAAACTTTTTTGCCTGTGACCTTTTTGTACTCTTTCAGGTACTCAGATTCTAACTCTTCAAAGCTATTCACTATCACCCCATATGCTTCTTCTTCTGCTTTCCAAACTTTCTCACGATACTCAACGCTCAGCTTTGTGGTGATATTAAAAAATAAATGAAGATGAGATCTTTTAAACTCAACCTTATGGGGCAATCCAGGGACAATAATGACTTGTTCTGATGAATTATCATCACACACTACATCCTCCTCGTGGACCTTGGAACTACGAAGATTGTGATCACATAGCATTCTGAAACAGTTTGTTCCGTCGAATGTTATTCCTGGTACTCCGAATTTCTTAGCAACAGAAGCTGCAGAAGGAAGGTAAGGATCGTATATGACACATGTAGGAGCTGGATTAAGCTTTTCGAAGATTTGTTCGAGTGGTTTCTGTAACATGAACAAAGCTTTCATGAAGTTAAACCGGAGATCTGTGGAAGGTAAGGCGTCGAAGCTCTCACATCCGTCAGGCAAACCGGCTTCAACATTTGGGAACTTAAAGAGTTGAAGGTGGAGGCCGGTTGAACCGGACCGGATCTCGCTTTTTATGGTGGCTCGGATTCGAACCGCATTAAGGGGTGTGGTGAGTATGGTCACCTTCAGATTCTGGCGAGCCAATAGTGTAGCTATGTCCACCATGGGAAGCATATGACCTGGGGCCATGAAAGGTATTAAAACAAAGTGAAGCTGATGAGTCTCAAGCTTCTTCTGCTGCGTCATGGTGTTGCAGAAGATTATTCAATGGAAATATAGTTGGAGAATTGAAGCAGAAGAAGATGATGAGATTTGATTTGGTGGGGAAGGAGTTTATGAGGTTGAAGGTGACTGATGAGTAAGATGCAGGCTGGCAAGAAACTGAAGTGGGCATTGAGAAATGTGAAATAAAAGAAGAAAGAAACTGAAGTGAGGAAAACATGATTGAAGAGGGTGAGACACAAATAAAGAAGTACCAAGCTGGGTATGCATAAGGATTCATAAATGTGATCCTTTGATCATTGTGGGGACAGGTACGTCTGAGTTGTTCGGAGTTGTGTTGAGTGGCAGAAGTTCAATGGGTTCTACCTTTTGGTTTTTTAAGTTTTAATCTTTCTTGAGACTATAGATGATTAGAGTATTTAAAAATCGTAATTTATAATGTAGAGGTAAGGACGTAAAATAAGTTTTGTTTTAATTTGTATAAATAAGTGCCTTTTGGGTCTCAATGGTAATCTCAAATAAACACTAAGACCATCCATTATGAGTTGCTACTTTAAATTGATTGAATAGAGGATGTGTTAACAAAGTTAATAAGGCTATAATTTTCCTTCTTTTAAGTAAATTAAAATCATTGATACATTATTTTTAGTTTCAAATCATCCAAATCATTGGATTTGGCTTTCCTCCACTGCTATATCCATCCGCTATTGTCCGCTACATTGATCTTTGCGTCGTTTTTTGGCGAAAACCGTGAAGCTTTTTTTTTTTTCTTAATAAATATTTTAGAAGATCTTGATGGGTACTAAAAAAATACTTGAGTCTTGACGATGTTGAAAAATACTTCATAATCTTGAAAAAATATTTTAAGATCTTAAAAAAAATATCTTAAAGTATATTTTTAATACCAGTCAGTATCCTGAAATATCTTTTTAAGATTATAAAACATCATCAAATATTTTTTCA
Source organism: Acacia acuminata (assembly GCA_019022655.1). NCBI lineage: Eukaryota > Viridiplantae > Streptophyta > Magnoliopsida > Fabales > Fabaceae > Acacia > Acacia acuminata. The sequence goes on from JAFJYI010000005.1 coordinate 3,834,183, forward strand.
ATACCCTAAAATATTTTTTTAAGATCCTAAAATATCATGAAATATTTTTTTCAAAAGTATCATTTTAGTACAAATCAAGTATCCAAAAATATTTTTCCAAGATCTTAAAATATTTTTTAAAGATCATGAAGTATTTTTTCAACATTAGTCAATATCCAAGTATCTTTTTTAGTAGCATCACAAGTATCCTAAAATATGCTTAAGCCTCTCACAAATTGCTCCTCATTTGATATTTCAGATTATTTAATAAATTATTATTTAATCTATTGGTTGTTGCTTGAGTCAATCAATTATCAAATTCCCTTAAAAAAAAAAAAAAAAGCAAGAGCTTCACGGTTTTGCGCCAAAAACGACACAATATCAATGTAGCGGACGGATATTGCAGCGGAGGTAAGCCAAATCCCAAATCATTCCTCCAAGAACCTTGGACCTATTTTCCCCCTATCCTTCTATAAAAAGATGGGGGAATTACTATGATGATGTCCTAATTAAATGATTTAATTATAAAAATGTTTTAATGACTGTTGAGGAGTACGCAATGATAAGTTATAGTGTAAAAAATGACAATATCTCACTTATTAATGAGATTTCTTAATAATTAGGTTCATTCTTTAAATCATTATAGTAAAAATAGGAGGTAAAACCAACAAAAATTTCGTTTTCTATTGATCCTTGGAGTTTAATATACCTCATTCAATAATTGTTTTTGGTTCAATCCGGAGGAATCTATAGAAATGGCAAATTCCAGATGTAGCTTGGCTATTGATGGAGTGGAATAGGACTTTCATTTCTTAAAATCTCTCTTGTAATTTAAAATCATGGTGTGATATGTACTTGTGTTCATATTATATTGAATATTCTTATAATTCTATTTATAAGTCACTTTTAGCATATTTCACATATATAAAGAAAAACTTTAAAACTCATTAATGATGCTTTAAAATTCAATAGTTTTATAACTTTGTCTTTATTTAATATACATTTTACTCATTGAGAACAAAATTAATACAATAATAAATGGGGGTAAAATTATACATTTATATGAAAATTACCCTTTCGGCCTATAATTAGATCAACACATTTCTTCTCTCCCCCTTAAAAAGGATCGGAGCAGTAACTTTAAATATTTCTTGAATCCAAAGCTGAACTAATATACAAAGAACTCTATTTCAGTTTGGAATATTGGGGAAATAGTTTATCTCTAAATTAAATGGCCATGTCCTTTCTAAGTTGAAGCTGTACCTTAGTTTAATTTGGAATATTGGGTATGAGTTTATCTCTAAATTAAATGGTCATATCCTTTCTATATTATGTCGAAGCTTGACTCTTGAATCTGGTATAGCATTGTTCATCTTCAACTCTGTTTTCATCGTTGTGTTTCGCCAGTTTGAATTCTTCAATCTGACAGTTTTTTACTTTACAATATCTTCTCCTTTTTTCTACCATTCCTCCCAATGGTGAGTTTAGTAATTATGCCTATCCTATATCTGCATTAAGGACGTCGTTTACTTCCCTTCTTCTCGTAAATCAACCATCTTTATGAGCTGCTTTCACGCATGACTGTTTCTTGCTTGAGTGAATATGATTTTTTCATTTTCTCACCATCATTTTCTTTGTTTGCTTACTTATGAGGACTATACCTATTTTCTGGGATAGCCTGCATTATTTCGATTTCCGGTCATCTCTCGCCGTTAATTCTTCCTTGATGAATCTGCTACCCAGTCACCGTTGCATCTACTTCTCTATCTAACTCTTTCTTTCTTGCTCCTCTCTTTAATCTCTCTGTTTTTCTCTTTTTAGTTTTTCTATTTAAGATCAGCATTTCTTCATTTTCATGTTCACCGAATGATCTGTATCGTCTTCAGAGAACATCGTTCTTCCCTCCTGCATCTCTGTTTTCCCCTGTTTCTGTTTCCTTTCTTTCTCCCTCTTTGTTGGCTTTTTCAGTTCCTTCACTTCCCTCTTATTGCAATCAAAATGTCTATGTTCACCCAGCCTATGCAAAATCGCTCAATGAACCCATCATTACGAATTGATCCTCAACTTTTAGCTCATCGCTGTTCTCATTATTCATCTCATGCTATTGCTACGTTACGGATGATCATGATTTTATTGTTGGGCGTCTGGCAAGAAGGCTTCGTTCTCTCTGGCCGTTTAGAGGGCTCGAGTTTTTCTCAGAATCATTTTCATTTATCTCTATAATCTCTAAATAACCAATAAAAAATATCATAATAATATTTTGACTTTTTCCTCATCTTCCAATCAACAGTTTAAGCTCGATAATGAGAAAGGGATAATGAGGAGGTTTAACTTCCCACTTCAAGACTCTTGATGTTGAAGGTCAAATCGGTCGGTTTTACATTATTAAATTTTACCAACCTCTATGATCATGACTTCATCGTAGATAGGGATCCATGGGCTGTTGACAACTCCTTGTTAGATATATAAGCGATCTTATCATGCTGAACAACTAAATAGTATAAGATCAATGCGGAAAAATGAAGTAGAGATCACAAATACCTCCCGCCATTGATTTGTCTCCCGTAAGCAGCGAGGGACGAACTCCGAGTATCCTTCTCTCTCGAATCTACGAGATGGTGTGCTTTCCTCAAGGTCGAGCAAAGTTCGGGGACTGCATTTAATTACACCGTGTGTTTCCCCTCCGCCATCACAGAGCTTAAAAAAGGAAACACATTCAATACGCAATAAGTGCGTATTAATTGGCCGTTACGGTATTAATGGCGCATTCAATACACACTTATTGCGTATTAATGGGTCGTTAAAGTATTAATGGCGCATTCAATACGCACTTATTGCGTATTAATTGAGCCGTTACGTATTAATGGACGGTTACAAAACCAGAAATAATGTGGGCCATAAATAGAAATAACGGAATACTGATTACTAAATTAAATATTCCAACATTCTCCCACATGGCCCACATACTTCAAGATATACCTTTGAAAAACAAAATGCAAGGATCATAGCGATAGGTCCTCTTAAAGTGAGTAATATCTTCCATGTATCACAAAGTGCATCGTGTTTCCCAAGCCCAAGTAACTTAATGAATAAACCCTACGTTTATTCTTGGTCCAAACTTAATGATATTTCTCAAATTAAACAAACAATTGAATGTGTACACAAACCTGAAATGAGAAATATCACAAATAGAGTTTCATAAATAACATCGTTCTTACAACGAAAATCACATAAGGGAACCAAGTCCCATTCTTTCGCATGATCCCGAAATTTCAATGTAGGCATGCCTTTAGTTAAAGGATCGCAATGATCAATTCGGTGCTCATGTGTTCAACAACCACCTTTGTTTAATTCTTAACACGCATTTTTATGGCTAACACTCAATGTCGATATACTTAATTCGACTACCACCTTTATTGTTCTTAGCCATAAAAACCACAATTTGAATTGTCACAATATAATCTTAATAGCCTAGAAATTGGATCCATAATTCTAAGCCAAGAAATGAAACTATTCATTTGTACACCATGTGAGGTAGCCTCAAAACAAGATACAAACTCAACTTACATAGTGGAAGTTGCAATTAAAGATTGCTTTTTACTACTCCATGATATGACTTTTATCGGCTAGCATGAATATATATCCCGAAGTGGATTTCCTTAAGTCCACGCAACAAAGATAATCTGAATCATAGTAACCAATCACTTCCAAATTGTCGATTCATTTGTACTTAAGCATGTACTCTTTAGTTCCTTTAAAGGTATCTCAATACTTTCTTTATAGCTCTCCGTGGTTTATACCGGATTACTCGATATTTCCTTAGCATTCCAATAGCAAATGCAATGTCAGGTCTTGTGCAGACCCAAGTATACATAAGGCTTCTTACTATTAAAGCACAAGGAATGTTTTTCATTTGTTCCTGCTCAAAGTCATTCTTTGGGCATTGGTTCAAATTGAACCTATCACCTTCCACAATAGGAGCTATACTTGGTGAACAATTCCTCATGCAAAATATTTCCAAAGCTTTGTTGCTATAGGTCTCTTGAGACAAACTTAGAATACTTGACGTTTGTCTCTATGTATCTTGATGCTAGTGGCATAAGATGCATCTCCTATAGCCCTCAAGTCAAAGTTTTTCAAAAAGAAATCGTTTCACCTCATATAGTAAACCATTACCATTGGTTGCAATTGAATATCATCCACATATAGAATAAGGAAACAAGTCTTGCTCCCACTAACCTTCCGGTATATACATTCATCCACAATGTTCTCTACATAACCAAATGAAGAGATAACATCATGAAAATTTAAATACCATTGATGGGAAGCTTGTTTCAATCCATATACAGATTTCTTGAGTTTGCACACCAAATGATCACCATTGTTAGAGGAAAATCTGATGGTTTGTTTCATGTAAAACTCTTCCTCTAGATCTCCATTGAGAAAGGCCATTTTCACATCCATTTGTTGCAACTTTAATTCAAAATGTGCAATCAATGCTAGAATGATACGAAGAGAATCTTTCTTAGATACAAGAGCAAAGGTCTCCTTGTATTCGATTCCTTCCTTTTGAGTGAACCCTTTAGCAATGAGTCCTACTTTATGTCTCTTAATGTTGCCCAATGAGTCTATCTTTGTTTTAAAGACCCATTATAAATTCAATGGCTTTTACACCATTGGGCAACTTAACAAGATCCCGACTGTTAGATGCCTCGATTCATCTCATCTCGGCCTTCATAGCATCACACCATGAGTTTGATTCTCTCTACAGTTCATGGCTTGTAAAAATGTTCCAGGATCATTTTCAGCCGTACATTATAGTCGATTCTGTAGATACACAATATATTCACTAGGTATCGCTGATCTTATTGCTCTAGTAGATCTACTTAATGTTGTTTCATTATCTTCTTGAGGAACTTGTTGTTCAACTGTTATTCAACAATTTCTTATTATTCCTCATCAACAACTTGATCTTTGGATCAATATCGCCAGTTGTAAATCTTGAATGATTGATTGTACAATATTCGGTTAAACCGAAGGAATATTGTTAACGGCCAATCCTTAAACTCGAAGTGGAAAGTTGACTATCTAAATGATCATTTTCAGAAACAAGTTTCGAATTGATCGCTCCCACTAATCAAGTCATATTCAAGAAATTCTCCCATTTGCATTTTCGGCCTTCCCTCCTCTTGAACACACATGGTCAAAAGTTTATTGATTGACCATTTCTCCTCATGTGTGTTGCGGGATATCCTAAAGGGTCTATATGGTGTGGGAGAGTGTTCAGAATATAGTGTACAAGGAAAGAATCAGACATGTCAACCTCAAGTGACTTCAGTTGAGCTGCAATGTCCCTTATCTATATGATGTGCTTACACACATCTTTTACTATAATGAGTCTTGGGGATGAAAACTTCATAATTAGGGTGCCGGCAAATGCTTTATCTCGAAGTAACAAATTGTTCATCAATTGCCTTGAAGTGGCCTAATCTTGTTATGTTGTTCGACGGGACCACGAATGCCACAGAGATTGAGGTCTTTATGAACATAATTGAGAGGCGATTAGATCGCTCCCATTTGCATAAAGATCAATCTCATGGAGTCTTGGTCTCGATGATAGAAGGTGGTTCGTCTTTCCTAATAGCATAACTTATGTCTATCCACCCCAAATGTATGATACTTTATAGTTATCACCCCTCAAATCGGGAATGTTACATTTCATATCGAGAAACTCCTTGGTTGTATGACTACATAGTATTGAACATACATGCTTATAACTAAAATTTAAGACTAATAAATCATATCATGATTTACCAATGTAAATCATGCTTAAAAAACATGAATCTATCGACATATAACTTGCCTGTGGGCTAAAGTTATAATTCAATTAGATCCATATATACCTTTATCATAAAACTATCAAATTATTTCCTTATTCTTAATTCTTGCGGGTAAATTAAGAATATAATTTGATGTTCTATTCCAATTAATCATACATTATAAATTCGTATCACTAAAGTCTACCCGTGGGCAAAGACATTAGTATAGCATGAGTTTATCTTGAATTGATGAAACTAGAATGCAATTATATCCCCTAATACTGTGGGCTACTTAGAAAATATAATGTCATTCCATTCCACCCTAATTAAAACTATGATTATAATTATCTCATTTTTGTGGGCAAAGATTAATTACAACCGCACATTTAATTACAATTGATGTCTTTAAACCTTTATGTGATGTATTTTGTTGCATCGTGAACAAAATAGAGTGTATGTACCTAGAGAGGTATTCTGCTTCTCAATTCTACGTGTTCATCACAAAGACATCAACCATTGTGTATACTAATGTACATATGATCATAATTTTGATATAGTATGACCTTACGTGATTAACCATGCATACAAGTATGTCCATAAAGATGTTGTAGCTATTCCTTAAACAAATATGTATGCTAATCACTAATATCAAATATGTACAATATAATGTAAATACCATACACATACACAATGTCTACGGGAATCTTAATTAATTAATTTAATCAACTAAATCATTAATGTGAATAAAAATATTTACTCACCTTCAAAAATTGATATTCTAAAATCCACATGTGATTAGTTATGCATGCCATAAGAAAACTTTATACTTAAATTCTGTATATGCACAACTTTATAGACGATTTAACCAATTAATTTAATCAACATAAGTGACTAAATTCAACCCTCCCACTTTGATTAAATTAATGTTACCAAAATCAATCACCAAAATTAACTCTGTGAAGTTAGATTCCAAATATGCACAAATATTTAATGAGAATTTAATTGATCAATTTAATCAACAAATGTGATTAAATAATCATCTTAGACAAAATCCTCCCACTATTTTGTGCGTTCAAAAAATGAATCTAATTTATGCACATCTTAATGGAGGGATTAATTGATTAACTAAATAATCAACTTAAAAGGAAAAATCCTCCCACTATTTTATGTACCCAAAAATTGTTTAAATAATAATTAATTTTGGCACTTTTTCATCTTAAATTAAGTGTTACAAAATTTTGAACAGTTAAATAATTGTCTAAAGTTAATTTTCCAAATATTTAGACAATTCAATAACTTATAAATTAATTTTGCAAACCTTTCAAAAATGAAAGAAAAACAAAAATGCCAAAATCAATCCTTTTCGTAATTAAATATGATGTAATCAAAATTATACATAAAACAAAGGTTGCCAAGAAAATGAACTAGCATGGCCCAGGTAATTAAAAAAGAATTTTCAGAAGAAAATTAAATATTAAAAGGCTCAAAATAATTGCTCATCACGCTCAAACAAGATGCAATGAGTGATAAAAATAATGATTTTGCAACCCCTTGACCCACAACACAAATGTTCATTTTGACTTGGCCATATATACTCAATATTAGCCACAAAACCATACACAATGGAATCCAAAGCGTCTGGCCCACTCAAAAATAATTCAAATTCCATTTGACACCGAAAACCAATAATTTATTTAAATTCAATAATGATTCATCCTCGCCACAATTGAAGGCGTGGCTCGGATGGCAAGACGCTAGCCTTTAGGCGTTCATTCGATCCACGGGAATGGGCTTGAATCTTCCCGAGACCATTTTGTAAAATTTCCAAACTGAATAACAAATTATATATATTTATTAACGAGTTCTCATTCAACAAACTATGAGTGCATGGCACACCGGTAGCGAGCGCTTGACCATCAAGTACTCAAAGACGCATGGGTCCTATGTTCGAAGCTTTGCTAGGACCTTTTTTTTTTTTTTGTCATCTTCCCCACAAATCGGATCCCTATGACCCGATTTTTGACCCGATTTGATCGCACGTCCGGTTCCATTCGCCGATCTGCGATCTGAGATCGCCTTTTCCTAAGCAACTCCAATCAAGCAAAACCAAATGCGATCGGGGAGCATATGCCGCTACCATGATTTGAGATGCCACCGTGATCTGAAACGGCGGAAGCGAGCTCCAAATCCGGTTTCCGGTGATCTTTATGCCGTTGTCATCCATATTTCACGGCGTCTCGGGCGATTGGGAAGCTCGAAGGATGGTGATTTTCATGCAATAATGACCGAAAATAATCACCAAAAACTAATAATGATCCGAACAATATGCTCAATATAATCACACAATCAAAATCAAAGATCAAATTGAAAAATCCAGATTCTAATGGCCGTATTCATGGATAATCAAGCAAAATCCAGATCAAAAGCATATACGCAAAAAGGAGCTCGAGATCCAGATCAAAAGGAAAAATCACAGATCGAACCAAAAAGTTTTGCAGATTCTTCCCATAAAAGAGATGTTTAGAAACTCAAAAGAATCCAAAAAACCCATACTTGTCAATTAGTTTCAAATGGAAAAATCTAAGATCAAAGAATCAATTAACATGTATATTGATTTCGGAGAACAAATACTAGAAAATATTTCCGAGAAAATCGATTGAAAATATGTATCAAGATCGAAACAAGGATTTCAAAGCTTCAAGAAGTAAGAACAGATACAATGAAAAGTGTCGGCAATCATTGAAAAACAAAATTGATCGCCTCTCTCTTAATGAAAAAAGCATGCATATATTCAAAAGAAATCCGGGGAAAGAAAAAACCCCGGATCAAATATATACATCAAATCTCTCCAACAAGTTGAAGAAAATAAAATTTCGTCGATCAAAAATCAAGGCGGAGGAACATCAGCTCGATACCAAATGTTAGATATATAAGCGATCTTATCATGCTGAACAACTAAATAGTATAAGATCAATGCGGAAAAATGAAGTAGAGATCACAAATACCTCCCGCCATTGATTTGTCTCCAGAAGCAAGCAGGGACGAACTCCGAGTATCCTTCTCTCTGAATCTGCAGATGGTGTGCTTTCCTCAAGGTCGAAAGCGAGGTTCGGGGACCAGGAATTACACCGTGTGTTTCCCCTCCGGCCATCACGAGCTTAAAAAAGGAAACACATTCAATATGCAATAAGTGCGTATTAATTGGGCCGTTACGTATTAATGGCGCATTCAATACACACTTATTGCGTATTAATTGGCGTTACGGTATTAATGGCGCATTCAATACGCACTTATTGCGTATTAATTGAGCCAAATTACGGTATTAATGGACGGTTACAAAACCAGCAATAATGTGGGCCATAAATAGAAATAACGGAATATTGATTACTAAATTAAATATTCCAACACTCCTTACTTATTATCGATCGGTGGAGGCCAAATATGCTTCTCAGGCATATGAGACTTCAGCAGGCATTTTTAGCATAGGTTCAGTTTTGGGGCCTTCCTCTTGAGTATTACTCTGCAGAAGCTGCTGAAATGCTTGAAAATGTAGTCCGAACAACTCAAATGAATGATGAAATTGTTCAATTCTCCAACGAGCTTCATTATTTCAGAACTCATATTCTAATTGACTCCTTTAGTCTAGAACATCGAAGTCCCATTAGTTGACGGTATAGAGGTCTGGGTTGCAAATATGAGTTGATTTTTCGCGTCTGTGGCCTTTGTCATCAAATTGGCCATAATGTTCATGGCTGTACTAGAACACCCGTTGAAGCTTTTCAATGTTTTAACATGATGAACGAGCGTGTTTTTTGTAGATATGGGTCTCGGTTTCTTTGCAATTTTCAACCGAGTCATACTGAGTTCATTTGGCGAAACTGGATTGGCATTATCATGCAAGAGGTTTCTACTCGTATTCGATTCCTTCTCTTGCGTTGATGAAGTGGATACCAGAGCCTATGAAACTTCCCCTCAAGACGTGTTTTTGAATAATGCGCAGCAAAACAATGGTTTCATCCATTTCTCATCTGATATGATATAATGCTAGGTGCTTACTTTATGAACTAGATTCATTCAGCAAGGCTAGGAAAAAATTTATAACTTTGAAAATTGATTTTTCAAAAGCATTTAACTCTATTTTCTGGGGGATAAGGGTCTTAAATGCCATGGAAGTTTTCAGTCAGGAGCACTGGTAAGACGGAAGTTTTTTTTGGACAAAAAATGTCACGGAAGTTCACAAAAAGTAGCAATTTTGCCCCTCCGTTAATTTTGACCGTTAAGTTTAACTGAGTGCACACGTGGCATGCCACCTTATCACACGTGGCACGCCATTTCATCAATCAAAAGTATCATTTTTGCCCCGGAAGTTTTAACTAAAGAGCAATTTTGCCCTGGAAGTTTACAAAACGTAGCAATTTTGCTCTTCTGTCCCCCAATATTAAATTTGACTATTAAATCAGTCAAAGACCACACATGTCATGCCTTGAAAAGGTCAAATTTGGAGTCAGAGAAGGAGATCCTTGAGATGTTGAGCTCAAGGCGGCCAAAATTTGTGAAGCCGGTGGTCAAAGGATTTGAAAGGTCTATCGCAAAACCCAGAGGAAGCATCACTTATGATCTAAGCAAATGAAGCGCAAAACGAGAAATGAATTGTTCCAAAAATTGGTTCAGTAAAACAAATCAAAAGTGATAATATTTACGTTTGTATAGACTGATCATTTGCTTAGATCATAAGTGATGCTTCCTTTGGGTTTTGCGACAGACCTTTCAGTCTCTTTGACTAGTTTGGCTTCACAAATTCTGGCCGTCTTGAGCTCAACATCTCAATGATCTCTTTCTTTGACTCTAAGTTCGACCTTTTCAAGGTATGACATGTGTGGTCTTTGGCTGATTTAATAGTCAAATTTAATATTGGGGGACAGAAGGGCAACATTGCTACGTTTTGTAAACTTTCGGGACAAAATTACTCCTTAGTGAAAACTTTCGGGGCAAAATTGCTCTTTAGTGAAAACTTCCGGGGCAAAAATGATACTTAACTATTTGATTGATGAGGTGGCCTGCCACGTGTGATGAGGTGACATGCCACGTATGCACTTAGTTTAACTTAACAGTCAAAATTAATGGAGGGGCAAAATTGCTACGTTTTGTGAACTTCCGTGGCATTTTTGGTCCAAAAAAAACTTCCGTCTTACCAGTGCTTCTGAGTGAAAACTTCCATGGCATTTAAGACCCTTATCCCTTTTCTGGGGTTTCATCTATGCTGTTCTTAAGAAAATGAACTTCCTAGACAAGTAGATTGTATTAACTATGCAGTGTATGACAAGCAATGTTCTGAAACCCGGACCGACCGCTAAACCGGTCGGGGCACTGGGTCCAGGGTCAATGGGATAGACCAGAGTCAAACCGGCTGGGGAACTGACTAGACATATAAGATAAACAATGAAAAAAGAAGGGAAAATAAATTGAGAAAGACGTTGGACAATAGGAAGTGAGGAAAGGAAGGGAGAAGATGTTGGACAAGACGTTGATTGTGACTATCAACCTCACATTCTCACACACACATCACCCACATGATGGGACACACTCTTTCACCAATTCCCATTCCACCTTTTTCTCAACCACCACCATCCAAAACTCCATATATTTTTTCTCTTTCTTCTTGACGACTCTTCCTAGCTCTTCTTCATGTTCTTCTTATTGTGGTGCTTCTTCCTTTCTTTGGCGTTACAAACTTCTGTTGTCCTTTTGATTGTTTTCCCTTACTTCTCTATTCTGTCTTTCTCAGCGTTGGCGGCAATGGCGTGACCACGTTGTGGCCTGCTGGGGCCTTGGCCCCGCTGACCTTATCTTATCTTATGTATTTATATATATATATATATATATATATGTATCATATAATATTTTATTTTGGCCAATAATTTGGCCCCAGCTAAGTATTTTATTCTACGTATTTTACTCTTTCTAATGAGGGTAATATTGTGTTGATTAGTGAAAATTTTAGGATTATGATTTTAGGAGAGTCTTGAATTTTGACAAGTAGATAACTATATATATGTAGATGATAATTAATGACTAATTTTAATCAGTTTGGATTTATTATTTGGTTGTCATATAATTTTATAATGAATTTATCTCTTAAAAAAATAGATTATAATAGGTTATTTGCTTATTTGAAATTGAATCGAGATCTTTATGTTTTTTAAGAATATTTTTTGGGGTTTATATTATATTTCTTTTATTTTGTGCAATTATTTTGTTTTGAGGTAGGTGGAATACGTATTTAAGTATTAATTTTATTAAATTTCATTATACATATTATGATTATTATGATTGTGTTTGTGATATCTTTAGGATAATGTTTGGTTCATTACTCATTGAGCTACAAGAGGAAAGTAAAATTCTTGTTTGAGATACCTACTGAAAATGTTACTATCTTATATCTTGTTTTGATTTAAAATTGTCGGTTATTATTTATTTGTATATTTAGTGTTATGCGATATTATTTAGTAAATAGTTCAACATGTTTATTTTTTTGGCGCGGGCTAAAAATATTCTTTGGTTCCACCTTGGTTGGTTGGCGGTAACTCTACTCTCATGTGCTCGCTAGTGCTATCAACCACCGTAACCACACGACAACCACCTGCTTCACTGCAGCTAACTCAAATCTCTCTCTCTCTCTCCCCATCATCTTGGTGACTCTTCAGGCGACTTTTAAGAGAAAACCCAGACTCTGGGCCAAGTTGACCTAGTAACTCCGGCTCAACTCAAGACCCGGTTTACTCTTAACTTGAACCAATTTTATGGCCAATTCGCGGTTCTGGTTGAACCAGGCTGGTCCGGTTTGGGTATCGAACCTTGATCACAAGTGTTAACTACCAAGTCAACTTCGATGGACAAGTGACAAGTTCAATTGCTCCAACTATAGGGGTTCGCCAGGGAGACCCCTTATCTTTATGCATTAGTGCAAAAAAAGGCTTTAAGACTGGATGAAAGAGGTATCGTAAGACCGGATCTGTGGACCGGTCTTGTTCAAAGCGGTCTTAAAAGTCTGTAACTTTTAAGACCGATAAACGACCGGTCTTAAAAATTTAGACCGAACTTTTGAAATATCGATCTTAAAAGTGTTTCAAAATAATAAAAAAAAAGAAAAAACCCAAATGAAACAATAGGTCCCAAATCACCAAATCGGCAACATTTTGAATGTCCTTCCATCATCACGACGGAGAACCAAGAGAAGATTGGAAGCAACCCCAACAAGAAAAACAAAAAGAAGAGAAGATTGGAAGCAACACCAACAAGAAAAACAAAAAAGATGAATACAAAGTCCATAAATAAGAAAACATAACAAGAAATAGAAATCATTCACCATGAAAATCGAATTTGAATCAATATAAAATCAGAGGTGAAATTGAAGTCCAGATCTACAAAAAAATCACAAGCTTAAAGCAACCAAATCTGAGTAGGATCCTCTTGTCGATGCTGGTAAAGATTCAAGCAACCAAAATCAAAGTCCAGATCTGAGCAGGAGCGGTCAAGGTAGGAGCAAACAGACTTAACCAAGAAGAGATCTGGGTTTGATTTTAAGCCAGATTTGTGCGAAGGCGGTGTGGGAGGAGCCATAGATCGAAGAGGAAGGAGCCGCCGTCGTCCGTAATCCTCGAAGCAAAAGACGCTTGTGCCGTTGGCGAGGATTGGAGTTGATGCCATCGCAAAACCCTCGAAGCATCTCACGCCAACGTTGCCAAGGATTTGCTTGTGTGGCTCTTAGGATGACTTTGTTAGTTCTCTAAAGGTTTTGATGATTTCCATTGGTTGTAAACAAAGCATGAGGTTTTGCTCTCAATTGATGAAAAACTCACTATAAGAGAAAACCTCGAGGTTTGCCAAGAAACCTCGAAGTTTGGCCTTACAGAGGAGTCCTCAAGGTTCTACGTTTTTAACTTGAAAAACCTGGTTTCACAAAGTTATGTGAAACCTTGAGGTTTAGCAAGAAACCTCGAGGTTTTGCCCTTCTAGAGAAAACTCAGTTTAACGTCAGTTTTCAAAACCTCCAGGTTTGATCTCAATCAGTGTTTTACAAGTTTCTCAAAAATTGAGAAACCTCGAGGTTTCTGGACAAACCTCGAGGTTTGTCTTGGCGAGGGCTTCGCATTTTTCCAAGTTTTTCAAAACCTCCGGGTTTTGTTTTGGCGCAAAGCGAGAATTTGAAATTTAAAGTGAAACCTCGAGTATTGTTTAAAACCTCGAGGTTTCGGGCTTCCGAGAGCAAACGTTTTCCACCTTGACTTTGAAAACCTCTAGGTTTCCGAGGAGAAACCTCGAGGTATGGTCTTAACAAATTTTTCAAAGGTTTCACATTCAAAGTGAAACCTCGAGGTTTGTCTTAACAAATTTTTCAAAGGTTTCACATTCAAAGTGAAACCTCGAGGTTTCGAGCAAACCTCGAGGTTTTGTCACACGAGACAAAAACGCTTTTCTGTATCCTTGGAAACCTCCAGGTTTGGAATAAACCTCCAGGTTTCATGGTTTGGACTTGAATCTTCTTCAAGTAGCATAGTCCAAACCTCGAGGTTTGAAGAACAAACCTCAAGGTTTCTTAACGTTGTCAGAAATTCAAATCTGTCAATCATGCTATACTTTCTTGTTTGATCTTAATACTTCCTATGATTATTCTCTAATGTTCTTAGACTTGTTTAATCACTTTATTGCTGAGTTTCAGACAGATTGGAGAATGTACATTGAAGGTTTAAAGCAAAAGTAAAAGTGATGTCAGCACATTAAATGCAAACCCGAAAGTTGCATTTTTTGGGTAATCCATCTGCACACGCCTACAAAGAATTAAAGAATGATTTCTACATCCGGTAGCTACTATTCCAACGGACAAATTCGAGAGAGTCAACTCGAACTTCGCTTACAATTTGGATTAAGTGAAGTTTAGAGAGAGAAGAAGACCAAAGCTTCACCAAAACATTGGTTAATCAAAGCAACGGTTATATTGATAAATCAAACGGTCATTTAATGCACTCTGACTATAAATAGAGTTGCATTCAAGTCTTCTCAACAACTACAACTATTGAAAACGCATAGCATTCAAAGTTCTTCAACTACCTTTCAGTTTTCAGTAATATTGTGTCTTTTGACATTATAAGCTTCGGTGTTTATCATTATCCACTCTTAGAGAGAGTTTCTATTTGTAAAACATTTATGGTAAAGAATCACAAGTCAGGGGACTTGGTGATTTGAGAGTTCATTGATTACAACTTGTAAGGGGGAGTGAGTTCTAGTGAGAGAACTACTCTTGAGTGCAGAGTGTGTAATCAATTATGATAGTGAAAATCCTAGAGAGTCCGGAGACCTGGATGTAGGTCAAGTGGTTGGACCGAACCAGTATAAATCTACGTGTCTAGCTCTTCTTCTCTACACTTTCAGTTCATCCTGTTTTTTTTTGTTACAAAAAATGAACAGTTTTTAAAAGTTTTTGAAATACCCAATTCACCCTCTTGTGTATTTAGCTCCATTTTCGGACTTACGAAGATTGCGAGTAGGTTAGAGGAAGATGATGTCATTCTTGTTGAGGATTTGACCGTGAGGCTCTTGGGACACTCGTTGAATCTATAACTAAGCAAATGTTATATCACCAAGAAGACAAGCATACTCACGGACTTAACGAGTTTAGCGAATTTATTTTTTTCTAACACTTTTAAGACCAGTTGTTTGTAAAAACAGTCTTAAAAGTATATTTTTAAGAACAGATCTTTTATAATTCGGTCTTAAAAGTGTTCTATATATTTATGAAATTGCCACCAGTCATACTTTTAAGACCGGATCTTTTATAATTCGGTCTTAAAAGTCTTCTATATATTTACGAAATTGCCACCAGTCATACTTTTAAAACTGAATCCTTTATAATACGGTCTTAAAAGTGTTCTATATATTCGTTGGAAATTCAAATTTAATTAGTTAGCATATACAATTATATTGTGCAATTATCTTAATTAAGTTGTTAGAGAGATGTTAGGAATTAAGTTAGCAGATCATTGTTTTTTGAATTTCATAATTATATTCCTGATTGTAATAATCTTAATTAAGTTGTTAGAAAGATTTTAGGGATTAAGTTAGCAGATCATGATTTTTTGAATTTCATAATTATATTCCTGATTGTAATCATCTTAATTAAGTTGTTAGAGAGATTTTAGGAATTAAGTTAGCAGATCATGATTTTTTGAATTTCGTAATTATGTTCCTGATTGTAATCCCTAGATTATAGGAACTGCCCAGGTTAGAAGATTATTTACTTATTAGCATCTATATATAATTCCAATTAAGCGAAGGAATAAATCATTGCATTCTCGGACTCATCTCTGATCGGCGTCTTCTCATAATATTTACGAAATTGCCACTGGTCATACTTTCAAGACTAGATATTTTATAATCCGGTCTTAAAAGTGTTCATATATTTACGAAATTACCACCGGTCATACTTTGAAGACCAGATCTTTTATAATCCGATTTTAAAAGTGTTCTATTATTTACGAAAGTGCCACCGGCCATATTTTTAAGACCGGATCCTTTATAATCCGGTCCAAAAAGTTTTCTATATTTACGAAACTGCCACCGGTCATACTTTTAAGACCTGATTCTCTATAATCCGGTCTAAATGAGGCGGTCTTAAAGCTCTTTTTTGAACTAGTGATGGAACCAGTTTCCTCGCTCGTCCTAGGGATGTGCAGGGGGAGCTCGTCCGTACGGACGAGGTCCTAGCCGTTCGCATCTAAATCTGGACATACGGACAAGCTCCTAGCCGTTCAAATCTAGATCTGGACAGCACAGATCTTATTTTTTTAATTATGTTTCTGTCTACATGAAAAAAAATCATTTTTTGAAAAAATGTTAGTTGAATTATCTTTATTTTAGATTCTCTACCTCTTAAAATTATTTTTTATAAAAAGAAATAATCAGATTTGGATACGAACAGCTAGGAGCTCGTCCGTCGTCCCAAGGACGAGTAGGAAATCTGATTCCTTATCTCTATACATATACATAAATGCTACTAATGTTTTATCCTGCATTTTAAACTCCTTTGAGCATTCAGGAACCCTAAAAGGGATTAAAATCAGCAGAAACTCTCAGCTTGTCACATTTATTATATGCTGATTATTTTGTCTTCTTTTTGGAGGGAACAAATCAAAGTGTTAACCCCACCAAAGCTTCTTTGGATCTCTATAGCTTGTAGTATGCTCAACAGATTAATAGATCAAATCCACATCAATCTTTAGTCCTAGCTTCTCTCATGAACAGAGAAATCATTTTGCTCAGTTCCTAGGAGTTCATTACTCTGATAAACTAGGAAAATATATAGGTACCTGGGTTGATCCTGGAAGAAACAAAGAACAAGTTTATTCACAAGTACTCAATCTGTGGGTAAAAGAACAACTTGGAAAGCTAGATTACTATCTCAAGCTTCAATAATGACTTTGATAAGATTAGTCCTATTCATGTTTTGTCTTGCATGAAGCTCCCCCAGCATATATATGATAGAATTGATTCTACATGTGCCAATTTCTTATGGGGATCTAATGGTGACAGAAATCGTATTCACCTTGCTAGAAAGGATTATATCTTTAGGCTTCTAATAGATGATGCATTGGGAATTCGACCTATAGGACAAGATTAATGCATTACTGGCAAAACAAGTTTGGAGAATTCTCACTGCCAAACAAGGCATTCTACTTGCTGAAACTCTCAAGCCTAAATATATAGTTGTGAATGATGCTAGTCTGGTACGCAAGCCTTATAACTCCTCTTGGATTTGGAAAGGTATTTTCCATTGTGCTCATACTATATCTGATCATCTATGTCGGAAGATTGGAATTGGAAGTGATATTTCTTTAAACCACCATTTATGGTGGCCCATGCAGTCTAATTTTGCAAATGAATCCTCCTTAAGATCAATTGCAGACTTGTTAGTGCATCTTCCTTCGATGGTGTCCAGTTAGATAGAATCACAATTCAGTGAAAAGAGTTTATTCCCCTAACATAGGTAACTCCATTATTCAGACTCCAATTTCTTTCATGAATGGTCATGACATGTTAATCTTGACTCTCAATCCTTTAGGTGATTATAAGGTCAGTATTGCTTTTAGAAGTATAGCATCATTACAATAGAAACAGAGTGATGAATTTTGGAAGTTTCTGTGGTCCTTATCATTGCCTATGAAAGATCTGCTATTTTTATGGAAGATTCTAAATGATGCAATTCCTTCAATTGATGTGCTTTTTAAGCATTATGTGCCTATCCAAGGCAATTGTTTTTTTGGTTGCAACGAACTCGAAGCACTGGACCACTTGTTTGTGACTTGCCCTGTCTCAAGAGCTGTTTGGTTTGGAGGTCTTTCGATCTCATTCAACTTCAGATCATTCTCGGCCTTCAAAGTTTGGCTAAAAAGGACATTAACAGAATTAAATAGGGATAGCCAAGCTGAGATGACTATATTGATTATTAACCTAATTAATTGTTTGTGGATGAAGAGAAATCTTCTACTTCATAAGGGTAATAAGGTGGAGCGGTTGCAGATCTTAAATGAAATCCATTATTCCTCATCACACACCAAGGCTGCGTTTGCATCAGAAGACACATTACATCTAAGAGGACAAAGCGTCCTTCCTCAGACCCGATCAACTCCATTCAATTCCATCAAGCGGCTGGAGCATTATAATGGAAAAAAACATTCAGGAACAAATGTGTTTCTCTGGTCTCACGCACATTAGTTATCAAGGACAATCAGTTCAATCGAATTCATTGGAAGATAACTCAATTAGTAATGAACTTTGCTTACATGGGATTGCGCTCTGCTATGCACTGGATTATTAAATGTCCTCTCTTTAATAGTGCGATGACAGAAAAACTGACCATTTTTTGCAGGAAGAATGGATGGTTCACTAATGTAAATAAATGGCACTTCTCTGCTGAAATTGTTTATCAGAATATAGCAAGACTTTTACAATATTTTGTTTTAGATACGATAGTGGTGGTATGTGGCTCAGATAAGAGTCCTTTATTTTTTGCAGTCTTGTCCTACTCGTAGGATGATTGCAGACATATGATCTAACTCATTTGATATGTTTTAATAAAAATTGATTATCATAAAAAAAATGTCATAAAGTGTGGGATTGACCTAGGTTGATTTTCCAGGGCTCTTTCTCTAGATTACACACGAACACTGCATCAAAAATTGAGCTTCCGAAACATAAAAAACAAACAATTTAAAAAATAATGCTAATACGGTGTTAATTAGCAGGGGACATGTAATAAAGCTAATATATTGTTTTATATTGCAAATTGAATCATTGTTATCAATTAGGAAATGATCAATATCAACAACTCATCATATTCGACTAGCATATTATAGGGAAAATGACAAATCAGGTCCCAAGAACCATAAAAAATTACAAAAAAGTCCTAAAAGAAATTCATATATCAAAAAAGTCCCTAGAGACTTTTTTGATATTATTTGTATTGACAATAGGAAGTGCTATATTTATAACAGAAAGTGTTATATTTACAACAAAATTTAAAAACCTGGTCATTCACAATAGAAAAAAAAAGCTATATTCACAACAGGAAGTGTTATATTCACAACAAAATTTATACACCCTGATTTTATTTCAAACTCAAGTTCCTAAGCGATAGAGGTCATTTACAATAGAAAAAGGCTAGATTCACAACATGAAGTGCTTATATTCACAAATAAAAAAGTCATATTCACAAAAGTGAAGTCTTATATTTACAACAAATTTAACAACTTGGATTTTGTTTTAATACAAATAATATAAAAGGGACTTTTTTGATATGTGAATTTCTATTGGGACTTTTTTATAATTTTTTATGGTCCTTAGGACCTGGCTGTCATTTTCCCCATATTATATTTGATGAGTTGGTTTGTCAAACTCTATATGAAAGTCGTCATGACTTGAGGTCCTCATTCAGTACAGTGCTCGTTGCACTACTGTAAGGAAATCTGAACCATAGAACGGTTCAATTTTAAATTTTTAATCTATAATTTTTTAAATGATACATGTATCTTTTCAATAAATATTAGTTAGAAGATTATCTTTATTTTAAATTTTGTATCTATTAAATAAAAATTATTTAAAAAAAATCAATTGATTAGTCTGGACCACTAAAATCATTCTGAATGGTTTAGATTAAGAGATGAGCACTTCATTCTCAAATTTTTTCGATGAGGATGGATTGTGCTCCACGAGACTTCTTGGGAGTCTCTTTGGGGTGTAGACATCTCTCAATAATTGTTACTTCGACCTGATTTGAATTTTTTTATTTTTAAATTTACCATAACATTTTACCATGACTTTTTGTACTTCAAAAAAAAAAAAAAGCCTGACTTATTTGAAAAATTCCATTTTTGCTGCTTCTAATCTTTATTATTAATGAGATATTGATAAATATATATTTTATAACTACATAATTATAAATTCTGAGATATATTGGATTAAATTTATTAATATTATACTTATTTAATTATCTTTTATATACTTATCTATCTTTTAATTAAATATAGGATAAAAGAATATTATAACGTAAAATCTATTGATATCCTATTTTATTATACGGGAGATATTATGTGATCTAAGAGAGGAACAAATTGAATTGAAAAGAACATAATATAATATATTATATGGTGATATTATGTTAAAAGGAGGTGGACCCCACAAGCTAGGAAATTCACAATTGTGTGCACCTCGAACATATTTGGGAAAATCCCTGTTCGTGGCCCATATTACCAAAAAAATGCGAAAAAAGGCCCAAAGACTCGAAAATTCAAAAAAGGCCCAAGATTCGAAATTCCAAAAAAGGCCCAATGTGAGTTGTTAATGGGGTGATGAAGTTGTTAGCGGGGTGATTTAGTTGTTAGATGGGCCGATTTAGTTGTTAAAAATAAAAAATTTTAACAACTAAATCACCCCATCTAACAACTAAATCCCCGCTAACAACTTGATCGCCCCATTAACAACTTCGTAAATTCGAAGGGCCTTTTCCCGTATTGTCGAATCCTTGGGCCTTTTTTCTAATTTTCGATTGTTTGGGCCTTTTCTGGAATTTTTTAGCTAATAGGGGCCCTGAAATGGATTTTCCCAACATATTTGAATGAAGGGAATATATCGTGGATAGCCACGTGCAGATGCTACAGTCACGCACAAGCAAAAGGATATATCATATCCTTTATTAAAAAAAAGATGGAGAAGTGTGGGCCCCAGCAGCTAACTAATATCTATGGGAAAATCCTTCCGAGGGCCCTTTTTGGCAAAAACAATCTAAAAAGGGCCCTAACTTTTTGATAGTCCCTGAAAGGGTCCTTGGGCCCTTTCGGGATTATCAGAATCTGGTGAGTTGTAAATGAGACTGATATAGTTGTTAATCGGGACTGATATTATTGTAAATCATACTGATTTAGTTGTAAAAAAATTGTTGTAAATGTCACTGATTTAGTTGTAAACGAGTAAAAAAATTGTTGTAAATGAGGAGACCGATTTAGTTGTTAAATTTTAATGCATTTTTTTCTAAAGGGCCCCGTGGCCCTTTTCGGAATTGGCGAAAAGTTAGGGCCCTTTTTGGATTCTTTTTGCCAAAAAGGGCCCTTATAAGGATTTTCCCAATATCTATTAAAGTGAGGGGAGACGCACCGCACAGGGGGAACGACAATTCAAGAAATAGAGAGGGGACGCACATCTGAGGCAGGAACGCATACTGGGACGCGCAAGGAGCAGCGATAGAAGCAAGGAGTATTGAGAGATTCTTTGAGTCTTGATTTTTCTTTTCTTTTCTCTTCATGTCTTACTTGAATACGGATTTTATTTATTTTATGGATTTTAGTATAGCCATGTGTGGCTAGTTTTCTTTTCAACCTAGAGAGCCTATAAACTTGTTTGGGTTCTAGGTATTATTTCCCACTATTAGTTTTGATTAATTTTATTCAGTTTATTTATTCTTGCTTTTCTTGCTATTGCTTAT
This sequence comes from Acacia acuminata, assembly GCA_019022655.1. NCBI lineage: Eukaryota > Viridiplantae > Streptophyta > Magnoliopsida > Fabales > Fabaceae > Acacia > Acacia acuminata. The sequence goes on from JAFJYI010000005.1 coordinate 3,856,011, forward strand.
TAATTGGCCACTAGTAAGCATGTTTAGGGGATTTAGGGTTAAACTTGGAAGATGAAATCCTAAATGGACCTTGGGATTAAATAATGTGGAATTAGATTTAAATTTAATAAGGAATTAGGTTTAATCTAATTTGCGTTTAGGATAGGAATATACCTAGAAGCTCCGCATAATCAAATTCGGGTGAGTTCGATCTAAAACGCATTTTAGTTAATTGTGTGAGGCATTACATAGTTAATTAAGAGAGATTTATAAATGGACCGGAAGACATTTATTGACATTAATACTCTAGGTTAGCTGAGTTCGTTAAGTCAAAATTAATTTAGTGGGGATTAATTCTAAGAAACCAACAAGGGATTAGCGACTCTAGGTTTTACTTCTCGAATTGGAATTCGCCTTTTGCTACTATTAGTTTTCTTATTAATTTTCCTTTTATTGAAAACAATTTTGTCTCGCTCAACTTAAACGAAATAAGGGAATTTAATATCTGATCACTAGTTTGATTGAGTCCTCGTGAGAACGATATTTTTCCTACTTATCACTTTATTACTTGATACGGTCCGTATACTTGCGGAGTCTATAGGCTTTAAATTTTGCCCTATCAAATATCTTTTTTTTTTAACAAGAGAAAGTAAATTAATGTGATATTCTTTGTCAGCATAGAAACAACCAATATTGCCAACAAGTGATTGGTCAAAATGGTAGGTGGTCTCACCCCACCCACATAAGGATCCGGAAAGTGCATTTGTTAGGAGAGGAGATAACTATGATGCAACAAGCTCCTCAAGCCTGACTAGTCGGTTGCTCAAATACTTGACCCAATTGGGAAGTGAAGGTTCAAAAAAGGCGCTGTATACAAACTAGGGTCCAAAAAAGGAGCGGTATGCAGGCTAAGGTCCAAAAAAGGAGCCAGACACCAAGTGGTGGGTTCTCATGGTTAAAAGAAAAGTTAATATTATCATCACTTATTCCTATTCCTATAGCTACATAAGTACACAACACATCCTATCATAACTTTTCTTTAACAATTACTTCTTCCGGTCCTAATGATAGAAAGACTAATAAAATAACTTCCTATCTTTAACAATTATAATCTAAAAAGGAAATTGAAAGACTCAAATATAATTGTGTCCAATAATAGAACACTATATTAAAAAATTCAATCTCACAACTCACGCGCGCCTATGCACACGATATATCATGGATATTCACATTCACGAGTAAATATAATCATCCGTTTCTTCTTCCTTGTTTGTATTTCTCAGTTCAGTTTCTCTTCACAAAAGAAACACATGCACAAGTTCCAATAATGCTCAGATCAGTTTCTAATTGCCAGCCTGCATCTTACTCAGCAACTCAGCCTCTCTATAAAGATCGCCTCCTACAAGCTAACCATACGTATGTTTGAATTCCAAATCCATAATCTTCTCCAGCCCACCATGACCCAGAAACTTGTTGAGCTTCATTTGGTTTTGATACCCTTCATGGCTCCAGGCCATCTTCTTCCTATGGTGGACATAGCTAGACTCTTGGCTCGCCGGAACGTCGCAAAGGTGACCTTAGCCACCACACCTCTCAACGCCGTTCGAGTCAGAGCCGCCATTGACAGGGAGATTCATCAGTCTGGCTCACCCATTAACCTCCAGATTTTTCATTTCCCAAATGAGGAGGGAGGATATGAGAGCCTTGATACTGTGTCTTCCAGGGATGACCAAACGAGCTTTTTCAATGTCTTGTGTACGACGTTACAGGACCCACTTGAAGAGCTCTTTGAAAAGCTTAGTCCCACTCCATCATGCCTAATATATGACCCACATGTTCCATCTGTAGCTGCTGTAGCAGAAAAGTTCCAAGTTCCTGCAATAATATTCGATGGTACTAACTGTTTCAATCTGTTTTGCAATCATAGTCTTCGTACTTCCAAGGTGTATGAGGAAGTCTCAGATTCAGAACCTTTCACTGTCCCTGGATTGCCTGATAGGGTTGTGTTAAAAAAATATCAGATTCATCCATTTTTTAATATTCACACTGACTTGGTCACTTTTAGAGATAAAGTGTGGGAGGCTGCAGAAGAAGCGTATGGGGTGATAGTGAATAGCTTTGAAGAGTTGGAAGAAGAATACGTGAAGGAGTATACAAGAGTCACAGGTAGAAAGGTTTGGTGTATTGGTCCAGTCTCACTCTCCAACAAGGACGACACGGATAAGGCTAAGAGAGGCAAACCAGACATAAAGGAGGAGGAGGAGGAAGAAGAAGGCGAATATTTGAAGTGGCTTGATTCATGGCCTGCAAGATCTGTCATCTATGTCTGCCTTGGGAGCATGAACCGTTTACCACCAGAGCAACTCATGGAACTAGGTTTGGGAGTGGAAGCTACAAAGAGACCATTCATTTGGGTGCTGAGAGATTCAGACAAAAGAGAGGAAATGGAAAAGATACTGAAGGAGGATGGATTGGAGGAGAGGGTGAAAGCAAGAGGACTCATAATAAGAGGTTGGGCGCCTCAAGTTCTGATACTGTCACACACGGCAATTGGAGCATTCTTAACACATTGTGGATGGAACTCAACACTTGAAGGTATATGCAGAGGCGTGCCATTAATAACATTTCCTCTACTTGCTGATCAGTTTTATAATGAGAAGGTGATTGTGGAGTTGTTGGGGATAGGTGTGAGGGTGGGAGTCGAGAATTGTGTGAATCCCTGGGATATTGAGGAGGACAAGAATGGCGTTCAAGTGAAGGGAGAAAAAGTGAAGGAGGCGATAGAGAAAGTGATGGGTGAAGAAGATGAAGAAAGTGAGAACACAAGAGAAAGAGCAAGGAAATATGCAGAGAAAGCTAAAAAGGCTATGGAGAAAGATGGAAATTCTTTCCGTAACATGTCACTACTAATTGAAGACATAACACATCATGTCAAGGGGTTGAAGTTTAATGAAACTAATTAAGCCTAAGCAAATTCCAAACACATAATGGGTTTGGCTATGAAAACTTTGGATCCGAAGATTGCTGTCATGGCTCTTATGTCTTTTTAATGTTTTGGGAAGCTCCATCTATATGATGCAATTTCTGTGTAATCGGAAAAAGAAATCCTACAAATTTGGAGTTTGAAATAAAGTATGAATCTTCCATTGATCCTGCATCCTAGAAAGAGGCGTGTTGATGATTGCTGGTAATAGGACAGGGTGTCTCTATTTACTTTCCTCTCTATTTTCACACATTATTAGATCAACCTTAAATGTTTGATATCTGTTTATAATAATATTATTAAAATATTAAATAAAAAATACATATAAATAAATTTAAATTATTAAAATTATATATAAAGACTTCAACTTTGTATACTTTTATTATAATGTTTTATAATTTTTTACCTTTTATTTCCTAAACTTCTAAACTTTTCAGAATTTAAATAGTTAAAATTTATTTATATATTTTTATTATTTAAGATTATGATATATTATTATAAAATGTTAAATTTCAACAATTGAAATTGATCCAATGATAAGAAGAGGAAATAGAGAAAAGGGTAATGGAGACGCTTAAAAACCCCTCTACTATAGGAACAGGAAATGGGACTAGAGCTGGAAAATTTGAGGTTAAACTTAAATGTATTAATTTTTAAGGACTGAGGCTCGTAAGTCGTAAGTCCTGTTTCTTATGTAGAACATCATTCACAAATATCCACCCTATCCACCCTTATTATGAGGGTTTGATGTTGCTTGTAAACACGAAACGGAAATAGTAAATATTCTATTATTTCTGGTCTTAAATATATGATAAAGTTTATAGTTGCACTATAAACTTTGTCCTATATTTAAAACCGGTGAAAGTATCATTTATAATTTGCCGCCATCAACACACACCTCGATCTTTCTAGATTCAACTGAAGGTTCAAACAACCTCTGATTTTGATTTTAAATGTATGAGCTAATTTATAATTTAATTTACAATAAATTAGGCCCTACACCCGGAGGAGTATATTATTTCAAACGTTATCAAATAAAAGTGATGATTAAGCTTCTGCAATTCCATGGTGCAATACAGCTTATTGGCTTTGGATTTCAACTTACTAGTTAGGTTGTTTAAAGAGAGGACAAGATGTTTGCATGAATTTGGAATTTTTTTTCTTATTTTAGAATCCGAAAATCATTTTATTATTGTGTTTATTTTTTATTTTTATTTTTTTTGTTTGACCGGAATTGTTCATTGCAATGAAATTAATACATTCATGAACCCTCTTATATATATATTCAAATCTATAGCACTGTTTTCGATAGTTTACTACAATATACTTAGAATTATTCAATATTAACATTGATTGATTTTATATTTACTTTGAATATAATGTTACCGTTACTGTTGTAAATAATCGATCATCATATTTTGTGGAAGTTCATGAACATCCAAAATTCAAAGAATCTAATTAATGATGACTTTCCTAAATCAATTTATAATTCAAAACAAGTTATCAAGTGTAGGAACATTCATGTGAGACAAATTCATCAAGATTCTGAGTTTTTACAAGGAAAAATAAATTAATGGTTTTAACATGAGAATAAGAAGATTCCTACATACATATGAAATGGTGGGATCCATACATATATATATATATTATATATATATGTGTGGGTCCCACCATTTCATGTGAGTGTGACATGAGAATACACTTCTCCTAATAACATGAGAAGTGTTTTTCTCTAAATTTATATACACCCATTTACTTTTTTTTTTTTTTTTTTTTTTGCCAACCATATACACCCATTTACACCAATTATATACTGCCCACACTCCTCATTATAAGAGCCAGTTGTCACGAATCATAAGGAACGCCAGATATTTCGTGCACAAGACACTCCACAAGAGGTTTCTAGAGAATTCCACATTGTTGTAGAACTTTGTACATAGAACTAGAATTGTGTGGAGAATTCTAGAGACTCCTTTGCAAATGTAAATATCTAGATATTTTGGGAGAAGGTTCTGGAGAACCAATCTCCACCGTCGGATGTAATTAATCTTAGCCGTTCATTGGGGAGGTGGTAGGCTATAAATAGAGGTGCCACCTCATTTGCAAACCATTCGAAAGCAATACAAGTTCTTTACCACTCCAGAGCTTCTCTCTCTAAGTTTGCTTCTCTCTCTAAAAGTTCTCTTTTCCTTTGTGCTCATTGCCTACTTGTGAGGGTTCGGTGACTTAGCCAAGATCAAGGAGTGATCAAGCTAAGGCCGTAAGCACGGTTTTGGGTGGAACTTGTCTAAGACCGTGACAACGTGGTATCGAGCTTTGGTTCGAAGCTTTGAGCGTGGTTCGTGGGAGCCATTTTGTAGGCAAGGATGTCGGGCACTGCGAGGACATTGTGGTTGGAGAAGAGAGGGGTAGGGAGACTCAACCTCCTCATCAACCCAAGAAGGTTCGGGGCACAAGCAAGTCTCGCCAAGCCATGGATGTTGCCACCTTGATGGTAAAGGTGGAGGCTTTGGAGGAGGCCTTGCAAGAAGTGGTTGCTAGGGTGGATAAAGTGGAAGGAGACTTTGTGACTCTCGAGTCTCACACCCTAGAACAATTTGGACAACCGAGGTCGGATCTTGATTCGCACCTCAATGTCGAGGAGGAACGGGCCTGAGTCCATGAGGAGACTCGAGGCAAAGGTGATGGATGCCATCATCGCCATGCGGGGATCAGCTTAACTCTCTTAAGGCTTCTTTGGAGAGTCAAACTAGGACTCCCCGGGAGCCGGGACCGGTGGAGGAAGGGAGGTGAGGCTAGACCTCCCTAAACCGAAGGAATTCAAAGGTGTCCGTGATGCCAAAGAGGTCGAGAACTTCTTGTGGCAAATGGAGCGATATGCTGAGAGCATGAACTTGGCCAATGACACGGACAAGGTACGCACTGCTTCCTTATTCCTTACTGATAATGCTATGTTATGGTGGCGTAGGAAGCATGCAGATATGGAAAAGGGCCTTTGCACTATTACAACATGGGATGATTTTAAGAAAGAATTGAAGAAGCAGTTCTATCCGGAGAATGTGGTCTACGAGGCTCGGAAGAAGTTGAGGGAACTTAAACACAAGACCACAATCTCCGACTATGTACGAGACTTCACTACTCTCATATTGCAAATCCCCAACTTGACCGGTGAAGAAACATTGTTCTACTTCATAGACGGTCTTGAACCGGGCTAAGAACGAGCTCCAAAGGCGTGGCGTAACGAATGTAGATGAAGCTATTACCTTCGCCGAAAGCCTTACCGAGTACTCAAGGGGAGAGAAAGGTGAGTCTTCCAAACCTAAATCTTCCAAACCTAATCAAGGAAAAGGTGGGGGAGACAAAGGCAAGGGGATCACCAAGGGAGGAGCTGGCAAGTCCTTCCATAAGAATCAATATGAGGAGAAGAAGAAGAAGAAGAACTATACAATCAGCTGCTTCGTGTGCAAAGGGCCACATCGCATGACCAACTGTCCCAAGCTCGGTACCTTGTCCGCTATTGTTGATGGGCAAGATGTACCCAACGAGGAAGGGCCAAGCTCTCAAATAGGGTCTCTTAGACTCTTGAATGCTCTAAAGGCCAAACCGGTGCAACCTGCTCCAAGAAGTAGCGGTCTCATGTATGTGGAGGCCAAACTGAACGGGAAGCCCGTGAAGGTAATGGTGGATACCGGGGCAACCCATAATGTCATTACTCTAGAGGAGGCTAAGCGAGTTGGCCTCTCGGTGACTCAACCACGAGGAAGATGGTTGAAGACTGTGAACGCCCCTGCCAGACCCCTTAATGGCGTAGCAAGTGGAGTGGAGCTATGCCTTGGCACGTGGAAGGGGACCGTGGATCTATCAGTGGCCCCTATGGATGATTTCAAAGTGGTATTTGGGATGGACTTTTTGCGCAAGGCGAAAGCATTCCTCATGCCATGTTATGACTCAGTGTGCATCATGGAAAAGGGGCTCGCTTGCACAGTACCTGCAACAAGCGATGACTGGATTGCTCACTTGTCAGCCATGCAGGTAGAAAAGGGAATTAAAAGAGGGGAAGTCACCTACCTTGCAGCTTTAAAGGAGGTGGACTCGAGGGAAGAGGATAGTGGAAGCTTTCCCCCTATCATTCAGAACGTCCTCAAGGAGAACGAGGACATAATGCTGCCAGAACTTCCTAAGAGGTTGCCACCTAGACGAGAGGTGGATCATAAGATCGAGTTGGAACCAGGAGCACATCCACCCGCCATGGCACCTTATTGCATGGCACCGCCTGAGTTGGAAGAGCTAAGGAGACAACTGAAAGAGTTGCTTGATGCTGGGCATATATGGCCTTCCAAAGCACCTTATTGGGCACCTGTCTTGTTCCAACGCAAGCACGATGGGTCGTTACGACTCTGCATCGACTATCGGGCCCTCAATAAGGTAACTATTAAGAACAAGTATCATATTCCTTTGATAGCCGATTTGTTTGACAGGTTGGGTAAGGCAAAGTACTTCTCCAAGCTTGACTTGAGGTCGGGGTACCATCAAATTCGCATTGCCGAAGGAGATGAACCCAAGACCGCTTGTGTGACGAGGTACGGGTCCTTTGAGTGGTTGGTGATGCCTTTTGGTCTAACCAACGCACCGGTGACATTTTGCACTTTGATGAATGAGATCTTTCATCCTTTCCTTGATCGGTTCGTGGTGGTCTACTTGGATGATATAGTCATCTACGGTGACACCACGGAGACCCATGTAGAACACTTGCGGGCCGTGTTCCAGACCTTGCGTGAGAATGAGTTATATGTCAAGAAGGAGAAGTGTTCTTTTACCAAGGAGAAGGTGCACTTCCTTGGACACATCATTCGCCAAGGGACCCTTATGATGGATAAGGAGAAGATCCGTGCTATTGAGGAATGGGAGCCACCCACCTGAGTATCTGAGTTACGATCTTTTCTTGGGTTGGTGAATTACTACAGGTGGTTCATCAAGGGCTACTCTGCCAGGGTAGCCCCTTTGACAGACTTGTTGAAGAAAAACAAGCATTGGGAATGGACCAAAGAGTGCCATGATGCCTTTGAAGATCGAAGGCGAGCGGTGATGGAAGAACTGTCTTGGCTCTCCGGATTTCTCTAAGACCTTTGAAGTTCACACGGATGCCTCTGACTTTGCTATTGGAGGAGTACTCATGCAAGAAAGGCATCCAATAGCCTTTGAGAGTCGCAAGCTCAATGATGCCGAGCGACGCTACACAGTCCAAGAGAAGGAGATGACAGCGGTAGTGCATTGCTTGCGCACTTGGAGGCATTATCTGCTGGGATCCAGGTTTGTGATCAAGACTGATAATGTGGCTACTTGCTATTTTCAAACTCAAAAGAAGTTAACGCCCAAGCAGGCTCATTGGCAAGATTTTCTAGCCGAGTTTGACTATGTGATGGAGTACAAACCCTAAGACGACTAATGTAGTGGCAGATGCATTAAGCCGGAAAGCAGAGCTGGCGTCAATGAGTCAAGCCAAGGGCAACTTGATCACAAAAATCATTGAAAGTATGAGCCATGATCCCGTTGCTCGACAACTTGTAGAGATGGCCAAGGAGGGGAAAACCAAGAGGTTTTGGTTAGAGGATGGCCTTCTCTATCCTTTGGGAGGCGAGTCTTTGTCCCAAAATGGGAGAACCTACGAAAAGAGCTCATCAAGGAGTGTCATGACTCCAAGTGGGCCGGTCATCCGGGACAAAGACGCACACTTGCATTATTGGAAGCGGCTTATTGCGGTGCATGAGATGAGGGACGAGGTGGAACTTTATGTGAAGACTTGTCTTGTATGTCAACAAGACAAGATAGTGAACCAACAAACTGTAGGACTGTTGGAGCCTCTCCCTATACGGGGCAACCATGGGAAAGTGTTTCCATGGACTTCATTTCAGCTTTACCCAAGTCCGAAGGGTGCGGCTCTATCATGGTGGTAGTAGACCGATTTTCAAAGTATGCATCATTTATAGCTGCCCAACGGATTGTACACCAAGAAGAGGCGGCCAGACTATTCTTCAAGAATGTGGTGAAGTATTGCGGGGTTACCTAAGACAATCATCGTGATGAGACCCCGTTTCACGGGCAAGCTATGGACGAGTTGTTCAAGCTCTTGGCACCGAGCTACACTTCTCCACGAGTTTTCACCCGCAGATCGATCGACAAACAGAAAGGGTGAACTCTTTGTTGGAATGCTACTTACGGCACTTTGTGAGTGCCCAATCAAAAGGATTGGCCAAGCTCCTTGATGTGGCTCAATTCTATTATAACTTGCAAAAGAGTGAGGCAACCGGAAGGAGTCTCTTTGAAGTGATGATGGGACAACAACCACTCACTCCTCATGCCCTTGCCACCACCTACAAGGGCAAGAGTCTAGGAGCCTATCACATGGCCAAATCTTGGCAGGAACAAGCTGAGGTAACGAAATCCTTTCTTGTCAAGGCGGCCAAGCGGATGAAGAAGTTTGCAAATAGGAAGAGGCGCGCTTCTGAATACCAAGTGGGAGACATGGTAATGGTGAAGCTTCTTCCTCAACAATTCAAAGTGTTTCGACAGGTACACAAAGGCCTCATCCGTAAATATGAAGGCCCGTATAAGATTGTGGGGAAAGTAGGAAGGGTTTCCTACAAGCTGGATCTACCCCCAAACTTGAAGATTCATCCCGTCTTCCATGCTAGTATGCTCAAGCCATTCCATGAAGACGTGGATGATCCTGGTCGAGCCATCTCGACAAGAGCACCTCTGACCATGGTCAAGTCATTTGATCGAGAAGTAGAAGAGGTGCTAGCTGACCGAGTTGTACGGCGACGAGGGGTACCACCAAGTACCCAGTACTTAATCAAATGGAAAGGATTGCCGAGAGTGAAGCCACATGGGAACCTCGGGAGGATCTTTGGCAATTCGAAGACCACCTACACCGGTACAAAGACAAGTCAGTGACGAGGACGTCACAGGATTAGGTGGGGGAGAGTGTCACGAATCATAAGGAATGCCAGATATTTCGTGCACAAGACACTCCACAAGAGGTTTCTAGAGAATTCCACATTGTTGTAGAACTTTGTACATAGAATTAGAATTGTGTGGAGAATTCTAGAGACTCCTTTGCAAATGTAAATATCTAGATATTTTGGGAGAAGGTTCTGGAGAACCAATCTCCACCGTCGGATGTAATTAATCTTAGCCGTTCATTGGGGAGGTGGTAGGCTATAAATAGAGGTGCCCACCTCATTTGCAAACCATTCGAAAGCAATACAAGTTCTTTACCACTCCAGAGCTTCTCTCTCTAAGTTTACTTCTCTCTCTAAAAGTTCTCTTTTCCTTTGTGCTCATTGCCTACTTGTGAGGGTTCGGCTGACTTAGCCAAGATCAAGGGAGTGATCAAGCTAAGGCCGGCACGGTTTTGGGTGGAACTTGTCTAAGACCGTGACACAGTGCACTCCTCACTATAAGTTAGGGATTGAATTTGGTTCTAAATATATGTTACATTTTAAATTTATAATTTTTTCTCAAAATATTTCTATAAATTGTATACATTAAGGAGTTTCACTATATATTTTTTCTTATTCTTTGTTAACATAGAAATAGTCAATACTATCATATCCCTTATAATAACCAGCCATGGTCAACACGCCTCTCTTTCTAGGATGTAGGATTAATGGAAGATTCATACAATATTTCAAATTCCTAATTTGTAGGCTTTCCTTTTCAGATTACACACAAATTGCATAAAAAATGGAGCTCCCAAAACACTAAAAAATAAAATAAAATCCAAGACAACAATCTTCAGATCCAAAGCATGGTATTAAAACCAGGATCGAGCTAGCCAGTTTAGGCTGGAAACTGGCAACCCTAGCACTAGTTTGGTCCAATTAGGTCCAGTTAATGATCCAGATCAATGGGAAACTGGCCCGGAATAGCTCGGTGCAAACTGGCATAACCCGGGAGTATTGGGTAACCCACGAGCTGAACAGGTTACCTGGGTAACTTCTTAATTAGTTGCTTGAAAATGGCATCGCTCCAGGAAGAAGAAGAAGAAGAAGGTTTTCGAGAAAGGAAGAACAAGGAAAGAATAGATGATGAGATATTATAAAAGACTTTCTCAAAGTCTTGAAAAATCATGATATAAAAGTGGTGGGAAGAAACTTTTTAGAACAAAATACACATAGCCCAGAAGAAGAAGCCATTGTGCCAGACGGTGACGGAAAGGGATTTGGCTTCTCTCCTTTACCCCTTCCATCCTTTTCCCTCATTTTCCATTTTCTGCCGTTAGATTAAGATCGGTTCATGTTGCGTGTACACAATATTTCTTTCTTCCCTTTTCCAAAGCTTTGCTCAGATTCACGTGATGGTCTTCTGCATGAAAAACACAATCTAATATTGCGATTGCTTTATTGATTATTGTAATATGTAATATATGTTTATTAATTTTCTAAACAATGGAATACTTTTAAATATTAATTAATTTAAATATTTTATAACTTAGTTAAAAATATTTCATAATAAAATGTGAATATTTTTACATATATTAAGTAAATTATAATATTTTAATTATCACTACTTTGATTGTGGTTTGACCTCGATCTTATCCACTGATCCTTAAACCATTGGTTGTTGAATTCAATAATTGGTCTGAGTTTTAATACTTTGATCCAAAGTTGAGATAGCCAAAACCCTTCATGCATTTGGAATTTGTTGAGAGCTTAATTATTAGCTTCATTAAACTTCAACCCCTTGACATGTTGTGTTGTCTTCAATCAGCAATGACATGTTACATAAAGATCTTCTCATTAGCCTTGTTTGCTTTCTCTGCATATATATTTTCTTGCTCTTTCTCTTATCCTCTCACTTTCTTCATCTTCTACACACATCACTTTCTCTATTGCCTCCTTCACATTTTCTCCCTCCACTTGAACTCCATTCTTGTCCTCTTCAATATCCCGGAAATTCACACAATTCTCAACTCCGACCATCAGACCTATCCCCAACAACTCCACAACCACCTTTTCATTATAAAACTGACCAGCAAATAGAGGAAATGTTATTAATGGCACGCAACTGCATATACCTTCAAGTGTTGAGTTCCATCCACAGTGTGTTAAAAATGCTCCAATCGCTGCGTGTGACAGCATTAGAACTTGAGGCACCCAACCTCTTATTATGAGTCCTCTTGCTTTCACCCTCTCCTCCAATCCATCTTCCTTCAGTAACTTGTCTATTTCCTCTCTTTTGTATGGATCTCTCAGCACCCAACTGAATGGTCTCTTCGTAGCTCCATCAGTTGTTCTGGTGGCACTTTGTTTAATCTTCCAAGGAAAACATAAATGACAGCTCTTGAAGGTCAAAAATTCCCCCTCATACTTATCTCTTACATTATATAAGACAGTGTAGGATATGTGGACCAAACCGCTCACCATATTTGGTTAACCAATGTTCAAACTTTACCTGGATAACGGGTGAGGCGAAATTGCTATGATTTGGAAACTTTGCTAGTAAGATTACTGATATACGTGTTCTCTATAGAGGATATTATAGTAAATAAATATAGAGAATAGCACTCATTAGTTAGTTAGATGAGAGAGAATTGGTTATGACATGGCCAACGTGAGCACTGTGAGCGTATACATATATATATGATGTACTGGGTCCTTTCCATCTTCGTGAATGAATTTAGTCTTATTTCCCTTTTAGTCATATCAAAGGTATCAGAGCCCTCTGTTCTGGCCATGGCACCGCCGGACACACGCTCCCAGGACTGTCTGGCCGATCTGGAGCTCCGCTTGGAGACGCTGCACACGACCATGCACGCTAAATTTGAATAGAGCGCACATGACATTGCTGATCTCAAGCAAATGGCTGTTCGACTTGAGGAATTCTTGAAAGGACTGGAGGCTCGATTTTCGCCGACGCCCTCGCCAAACACTGGCAAGTGAAGGTGGAATATCACCTAGAGGGGGTGTGAATAGGTGATCTTTGAAAAATTTAAAATCTTTTCTTGTGTATAAGCAAAATAGAGACCAATAAGATAAAGGAACACAAAGACAATTTATACTGGTTCGGTCCAATATACTAACCTACGTCCAGTTCCCAGAAACACTCTGGGATTCCACTAAGTTTCAGAAACAATTACAGACTCTATAAACGAAGGATGGTCACTCACTCTCCGACTCTACTCCCCCTTACAAGTTGTAATTTATACACCCTCTCTTAAGGTTCCTTAACCTTAAGATACAAGCTCAATAATGAAATAAGTGTTTAAATACTCCTCACGAGTTGATAAATAAATGAACACTGAAGTGCGGTTGTTAAAAACAGATGAAACAGTAAATGAAATTAAGCTCGAATTGATTGCGCAGCGTTTCGGTAGGTGGCAGAATTGAATGTGATGACCCTTTATAGCCTTCGCCATTAATGCCGTTTGAGAAGTTTGCAAACTAGCCATTGAGACTCTTTAATTTTCCGTTAGACACAGTTGCACTCCGTTTGTAAATAGTCGATCGTTGTTTCATTAAATGCTTCGCCGTCGAATGTCCCAGAGTAGAGATTGAATTAGAGGTATAGCTGGATTAAGATTGCCTCAAAGGAATGTCTTCGTCTGCTATACGCTTTAATTTCGTTTGTATGCTCTGACTTTCTGAGTAGCATTTAATACGAGTGCCATGTCGGATTGCCTTTTGTTCAAATACTCAGATTAGCACAATTAATCACTTGAAAACTTAATCAAAAGGAAGCTCAAATATGATAAAAACAAGTTTGGATTTGATTAATCAAGATTAGATAACAACCCATAGAGTTTCAAATGATATTAATCACACGTGTGACATGTCGCAAAATCAGAAGATCATTCTCGAGAATTGTTCTTATAATTCTCGAGAATAGTATGACAGATGAAATTCAAGAGGTAATATACTCGAGAGACATAATTTTTATACTCGAGAGTCTCATCGCTGGTAGAAGAGAACATTTAAACCAGAACATGTATTCTCAAGAATTATTAATCTTATTCTCGAGAATTGTATGATTGTGAATTATTCATTAAATTTCTCAAGAGTATTCTCGAGAATTATACTGTTGTTCTCGAGAATCATTAGATGGCTTAGCAAGTTGCATTCTTGAGAATAATCTTTATTCTCGAGAATTGTCTGTTGGAGAGAATAAGTGAATTATGCACTTCTTATTCTCGAGAGTTATGTTTGCCTACTCGAGAATTGAGTTTCTGTGGACTATTCTCGAGTGTCATTCTTCATACTCGAAAATTGCACTTGTGATTTCAATGAAACAGAGAATCTATATTCTCGAGAATCAAATTGACATTCTCGAGAATATGGATGAGCTATACTCGAGAATTATACAACCATATTCGAGAATCAGAGTTTAATTCTTATGAGTTCATCAATCTCTTGTATGTCTATACTCGAGATGCAAGGTCTATATTCGAGAATTGTGAATTTACCAATATGCACTATTTCATATTACTTCAAAAATCTTAAAACCTATTCAATTAATCAGTTGTTGTTATCATCAAAACATTTGCAGCCAACAGCAAGCAACCGCAAACGCACTTGCCACCTCCTTCCGGCAGTCATGACGGAGGATCTGGCTCTGTCTCTTTTGCTCGTATTCCTCCATTTGGTTCCTTCCACGAGTTGCAACATCCACCGCAAGCTTCATCTTACTCTATTCCCACGAAACAGAGCCGTGTAGAGTTTCCGAGGTTCGATGGCTCTGACTTCCGCGGCTGGGTTTATCGCTGTAGACAGTTCTTCGAGGTCGACAGCACCCCACCGGACCACCGCATTCGACTGCTTTGTATCCACCTCGAAGGCCATGCTCTTCGATGGCATCAAACGTTTATGAGACATCGCTCGTTTTCGAAGTTCCTTAGGATACATATTTTCAACACATGGAGGCTAAATTCACTAATGTTCGCGATGAACACCCTCTTATTGCCCTGAAGAAATTACAGCAAGGCGATGGACTTGTCGCTGATTATGAACGGCAATTCGATGAATTATTGTCTGAGGTTGACGTTCCGGAATTCATCGCGGTGAACCTGTTTATAGGAGGTCTCCGTCCATATATACGTCAGTTTGTGTTGAACTTTGCTCCTCCGTCGCTCGCCAACGCCACTTGCTCGGCTCTAGGGGTGAGCAATCGGTTCTTCGGTTCGGTTTTCGGTGAAAACCGAAAAAACCGAAAAACCGAAATATGCATATTCTAAACACCGAACCGAAACCGAAAACTGAAAAAACCGAAACCGAACAAACCGAAATATTTTGGTTCGGTTTTCGGTTTCTTTTTCGGTTTTGGGCTTTGGTTGGGCCTTCTTGTCTTCTTTTTCTTTTTTTTTCCTGGATCAATCTACAATACTAACTGGGCTGTAGTATACTTTTTTTATATAAAAAACAAACAAAAAATTGTGGCGAAAGCCCAAATAAACATAGGTCTCCTCCGCACAAAACTATAATAGGCCAATGCATCTGCATAGACCCTCACCCTGGACACATGAACAAATACAGCTTTTAAGAATTTTTCCTGCACAAAAATTGCAGAATGCAGACTTGTCACTTGAATCACACACTACAACAACAAAACAAACATATTGGAAGCTATAGTTAATTAGTTACATGCCAGTTCTAAACCAGAAAGCACAGCCCATGGAATAAATGCATCACAATCCACAGAGCCAGCAACTATTAATTCTGAAAATGAACAATGACAAAATTCTTGACAGCATAACAAAATACAAAACATGGCGGCAAGAACTTGACAACAAAGAACTAAAGAACGAAAAAAGAACCAGCAAGAACGAAAAAAAGAACAATGACAACCAAAGAACAAAGCAACTCATCCATTACGAGCCTCCAATGCAAATAAATACAAATAAAATATTAAATAGATGGATTGCATCAAAGAGATAATCTAATAAATATTAACAAAATACAAATAAAAATTACTTACAAAGATATTTGGATTGCATCTACTATATGTCAAGTGTCAACGGTTGCCTCCAAGTGCAATTTTTTGAAAATCTAACAAAAAAAAAATTTGAAGTCCCTTGAAAGATCATAATAAATATTATTCTAATAAAAATAGAAAATATATATAAAAAGTATTACCAAGTTCCATTTGCTGAAAATCCTCATCTCCTCCGGGTACAACATAGTTAAGTGAGTGTCTAACCCAATCTTGAGCACAAATTAGTGATTGTACAGCTTTAGGTGTTAAAGAGCTCCTAAATGAATCTAGAACTCTTCCTCCAAAGGTCTTGAAGGTAGAATCGAAGCAAAAGAGAAATTGGGATAGCCAACACATCTCTTGCTATTTGAGAAAGAATGGGGAATCTAGGACTGTTCACCTTCCACCAACTTAATATATCAAAATCATCTTTTCTAGGCTCAATTTCTTCATTTAAATATCTATCCACTTCTGTTCTACTAGTCTTTCCACCAAGCTGCTCATCCATGAATAATTGCTCCTCAATATCAAGCAATTTTCTAACTTTTAGACTAGGGTCATCATCATTAAGAAGATGTTGTGTGTCATTTGATGGTCCGTTTCAATTTGGGCTGAAGGAGGAATAACTTGATTGTATTCATTATATAAAGAAATGAAGACTTCTTTAATATGCACCACCAAATTTTCCCCAACAACACGAGTATGCATCTTACAAAGTGCAAATTGCACCCAATCTAGCTTATATCGGGGTCAAGAACAAGTGGCAATATAAAGAAGTTTATTGATCTTCATAGGACCTCCCCAATACTTGTCATATTTCTCCTTCATTCTACTTGCCACATTAGATAACTCCAAAGCAAATCACTTTTTGTCCACTCATTCAAGAAACGATAAACCATGTAAATTTCACGGAAGAAGTTATTGGAAGTGACATATAAAGATCCGAGAAATTCGGTTAGTCAAATCATAAAAATGACTCAACACCATAGTCATCCTCCTAACATTATTCCAATCTTCCTTTTCGGCACCCCATCTTCTAGATCAAAAGCAAAGTATGGATCTTTGTCCTCATACCTCTTAAAGGCTGCCTCAAATTTTTGAGCGTCTCTAACATCAAATAGGTAGAATTCCACCTAGTAGGGACATCCAAGCATAACATTTGCTTGCTCTGAATTTTCTCATCAACACGGCTCTCTTTAAACTTTCTCATTCTCGGTGGTGATTGTCTAATAAAGCGAACACGCCTCTCTAACTTTTTTAATTGATTGTCCTACTTCTTTTAGCCCGTCATGACAATCAAATTGATTATGTGTGCCACGCATCTCATATGCAAATATCGACATTTCATAACCGAATGCCCCCACCTTACAATTTTGCCTTCCAAATATTCAATTGACACATCATTAGAACTAGCATTATCTACAGTAATTGTGAGCACCCTTTCAATACCCCATTCAAGCAAACACTTCTCAAGTTCAATTCCAATGTCCCTACCCTTGTGACTAGATATAGGAATGAAATTTAAAACCCTCTTTTTCATTGACCATGTGTCATCTACAAAGTGCTGTAATACACATGTAATTAATTCTTTGGATAGATGTCCAAGTGTCGTAGTAAGACAAACTCTTTGTTTTTTTGCTCCAAATAATCTTTAAATCTCATTTTTTCGTCAATATAAAAACTAAAAAACAGTCACGAGCTATTGTCCATCTTGATGGAATTTTAAATTTGGGTTGGGCATGCAACATAAAATTCTTAAACCCAACACCCTCAACAAACCTATAAGGCAATTCATCAACAATTACCATAGATGCCAAGGCTTTCCTAATACCATCTGGATCAAATTTCCAATTCACAAGATTGAATTTATCACCTTCAGCATTAAAGTTTAAATGACTTTGTTTAAGTTCTTCAGAAGGCTTTTGCTTACAAACATTCGCAAAATGATTATTTAGGGCAGTAGTTCCATTCGATTTTGGATCACAAGCAAGAACACTTGCACAGTAATTACACTTACCTTTTATATCACCGGTCTCATCCACAAATTTGGTGAAGTGGTCCCACACTTTGGATCTTTGCTTCATAGCTTTCCTTTTCCCAGGTTTATTGTTCACACTTGCACTTGCACTCTCCCCAGTTGGTAGAGAAGCGAGGTTGGTCGGCCTATAATTTCACCGGAGATAAATAATTGTTTCAAGTTAAAACAGAAAATTGTAATCTTGCAAACAGAAACCGGAAAAGGAAATCCAAATCTGCTGAAGTAAATTAAGTTTTAGTTTAATTCATTCATATCAAATTGTAATCTTTCTGTTGTTGGTCAGTTTTAGTTTGATTTGTTTCTAGAGAGGATAATACTATGGCAGATCAAATTAGCCAAAATGAAAACAATACACACAAACAAAATGAAAACAATACAAAGCATTAATTTTAAGCTTATATGGTCTTATTCGATATACTAATTTAAAGTTCTTTGAAACATAAAGGTGCTCGGACCTCGGACAAAGTATGACTGAAACATCATCGCACTCGCACCTTCGACGAGGAAAAAAAAATACAGCGAGAACTATGAAAAGAATACAGCAGAACTGAAACATAAAGGTGCTCGGTCATTCTTCAAAAGATCTAAAGTTTGCGAAACCGGATAAACGAGATTATTGATCTCATCATCATCGGCATCGCACCTTCGTCGGGGAAAAAAACAGCAGAACTAAAAACAAAACCGAGATCCGAGATTACCAAAAAGAGAGACAATCGTTTATCGAAAATCGGCAAAAAAAATTTGTGGCAAGTGGCGGAAGAAGAAGCTTACTCGCCAATTTTGAGAGAATGGAAGCCGTTTTGGACTTACGTTCGGTGAAGATCGCGAGACGCCGACGCCGACGCCGAGACCGAGAGGCGAGTGTGATTGTGATTGTGTGAGAGGCGCGAGCGAGCGGGCGAGAGACCGAGAGAGACCTAGGGTTTCGATTTTTTTGAGAGTGAGGCGAGAGGCGAAGTGTCGGGACGGGAAGACGCGGGGAGGGGGAGTAGGGACCGAATCGAAGAGTGAAGAAGCGAAGATAGGGTTTTGGGATGGGCTATTGGGCCTCCATGGCTCCATGCGTCAACCCACATACATAAGTAACCCTCCTTTGTAAAAAACCAAAAAAAAAAAAAAAAATCTATATTTCGGTTTATTCGGTTAAAACCGAATTTAATTTATCAACACCGAACCGAAAACCGAAAACCGAAATATGACTACTTTACAAACCGAAAAAAAACCGAGAACCGAATAGACCGAAACCGAAAAACCGAATAGCCTTCGGTTCGGTTCGGTTTTCGGTTTTCTGGTTTTTTTGCTCACCCCTACTCGGCTCGGTTGCAAGAGGCAACCATTCGGACCCTCCACGAAAATGCCCCAAGTCGTGATTGTCGACTCTTCTCTTACGGGAGCTCACCGAATTCGGGTCCCAGAATTGCTACAGTTATGGGCTCTAAACCTGGGCCAGACCCATCCCTTCTTTCGGATCCCCCAAAGCCCCATCTCTCGTTCTCCAAACCCGACACCCCAGCGTTTTTCTTTGGCTCCCCTGCAAAATCGACTCAACTACATCTTCAGCTGCGTCTTCTGGGTCATTCTCGAAGCCAACACGTCAACTGTCTAAGCGTGAGATGGATGACCGCCGCCGACAAGGGCTATGTTATTGGTGCCCGGAGAAATACTCGTCTGGCCATCGTTGCAAGGATTGCCACGTTTATTTGCTTGCCATTGATGATGACGAAGATCACTTTGAGGATGCGCTGGGCGCCAAGGCAGGGGTGACCGATGGCAGTGTTCACGCCATGGAGGGCTCTCTCAATCCCTCCACCCTCAAACTCCTCGCTGGCATCAAGACTCCAGCACCATACTCCACCTAACAATGCTCTATGGGCAGACCTTGTTGTCTTCTAACACCGGTTTCCTCAATTCTCTACTGTTGCTGATGCAATCCTTGTGGACAAGGATTGTTTTTAGGGGAGGAGTAATGATATACGTGTTCTCTATAGAGGATATTATAGTAAATAAATATAGAGAATAGCACTCATTAGTTAGTTAGATGAGAGAGAATTGGTTATGGCATGGCCAACGTGAGCACCGTGAGTGTATACATATATATATATATATATATATATGATGTACTAGGTCCTTTCCATCTCTGTGAATGAATTTAGTCTTATTTCCCTTTTAGTCATATCAATTACTCTAAAAATTCTTTGGGCAATATTGGTTTTTTTTTTTTTTTTTTTTGGACATTAACCCTCTTGTACATTTTGAAAATGTCATATGAGTTTCTCTTCCTAAGGTGCGTGCCTCCCTTGGAATTCCAAAAACATAATTGTTACTACCATACGTACATATATGGTTCTTGGAGTTTGTTTGTGGCACTTAATCGTCCATACATTCATTGGCTAAAGCTAAGTGGGGAAGGAAACAAAGGTAAAGTAAAAGGGTCTAGTTTCTCTTATCATCCCTTATAATCTTTAAATTATGTTCATCCAATCAATGGACAAAGAGCCACATCATCAAATTATCACTCCTTCAACTTTTCTCTCATCTTCCCAATCAATAGTCCAGATGGACTCATGAGGGATGATAAGAAAATGAGATGATGAGAGGATAACTTGTCCATCTTCCTTTCTTCAATAACTTGTCCATTTCTTCTTTCCTGGGTGAATCTCTCAGCACCCAAATGAATGGCCTTTTTGAAGCTTCCAGTCCTAAACCTAGCTCCATCAATTTTTCTGGGGCTACTCTTGTCAAGCTTCCAAGGCAGACCTAGATTACAGATCTTGCAGACCATGAATCAAGCCACTTCAAATATTTTCCTCCTCCTCCTCCTTCTTCTTCAGCTACTTTTTTTGAACCTTTTTTGCCTCTCTGAGCTTTGTCCATAACGTTCTTGTTGTAGAGTGAGATTGGTCCGACACACCAAACATTTCTACCTGTAACTCGTTTATACTCCTTCACGTATTCATCTTCCAACTCTTCAAAGCTATTCACTATAACCCCATGTGCTTCTTCTTCAGATTCCAATACTTCTCACGAAATCCAGACATTTCCAAGTTTGTGCTGCTACTAAAAGACGAATGAAGCTGGTGTTTTTCAAACTAAATTTTACCAGGTAATCCGGAAAAGTTGAATGATTCAGAATCTGAGGCATTCTCATAAACCTTAGAAGCTCGGAGACAGTGAGTGCATAAAAGATTGAAACAACTAGTTCCATGCAATATCAGATGCAGATGGGATGTTTTTGTCAAGTATTACGCAGGTGATCGATGGGAATGGGACTAAGAAGCTTTTCAAAGATTTCTTCATCAAGTTCCTTTTGTAATAAAGATAAGGCCTTGTAAAAGTTTGGAAGAAAATCTGTTGAAAGTAGGGTGTCAAAGCTCTCACATCCCTCTGGTACGCCAGATTCAGCATTTGGGAACTGGAAGAGTTGACTATGCAGGGATGAATACCAAAGCGGTGGATCTCTCTATCAATTGTGGCCTGAATCCTAACAGCAACATTGAGGAGAGTGGTGGCTAAAGTGATATTCACATTATTCCGGCGAGCCAATAGCTTGGCTATGTCCACCATGGGAAGAAGATGGCTTGGGACCATTAAGGGTATCACAACAAAGTGATGATCCAGCTTCTGAGATTCCATGGTTCCACAGAGATATTTATGGGTTGTTTACTGAGAGGATGGTGTAGAAGGCCACAAGAGGGTTGGTGTGGCACTCTAAATTTAAAAAATATGGAGCCGCCACTAAAATTTGAAAATAGGATAATTTTGGAAAAAATGAAAATCAGTTAAGGTTTAGGAGTCAATTGTTCATGGGGAAAGTGTTAAATACTCCACACCACACGTTCATAAGAATGATTACTCTGAATCAATTATTTAAAAATTAATATGGCATTTAATTTTATTATAATTACCCAAAAATTAAAAATAGTCACAAAAAGAAATAGAATGAAAACTAAAGAAAAATGTTTATCAACAAAAATAAAATAAGAGAAAATATGTTTATTTACAAAATTGGACTTGACCTTGGAAGATGATCTAGAGCCTACATACCTTTAGAGGGGTGCATGCATAAGTAGTTTGGGGGTAAAAGGGCGAGTCATTTTGTTGATATTTTTTTTTTTCAGAAAAAATGTTTATTTAATTTATTGGAGAAAAATATTTTTTTGTTGGTTTGTGGTTTTTATTTGTGAAAGCAATTCTTCTATTTTTATTTAAAGAAAGGAAAGATTCTTGGAAGGCCTTTGGACTAAACTTCCTGAGTAGATTCTCATAATTTCACACGGAAAAATAATCGAGTTTTACTTGATGAGCTTTAAAAAACCTCACAAGGCATAAACGCCTTGAAATCAATTTTATTTACTTTTCATAAAAGAAAGATTTTCCATTTTATTTTCATTTACAAAACATGCATGTATTCAAAATCTTCTTATTTAGAAAAGACAAGCCAAAATTTCATTTTCCCATAAAAACTAACAAGATCACTTTCACTCACGATAAATTATTGTATATATCAGAGTAAAAGAGAATAGTTGAATGAACTTATATATTACGAGTCAAGCTTAGTCTACCAAACAATCTTCCAAAACCCATTGTGTCAACCAAGTATCATGTAGTGATGAGATTTCCGCACATAGAAGCATACTATCTTCAAAAGTTAAGGCAATGCAAATCGTGGTTTAATAGCTCATATGGCAATCAATGAGAAGGGTCAAACCTGTCCATGCCATGCCAATATTCACAAATGAGCGCACAGTGCCACAAAAAGATCATGGAGAGCAAGAGTCACATAATCAAAGTACTTGTATGGCCAATTTCAAAATACAGAAAAAAAGGATAAAAGAAAAGGAAAAAGATATAGAGGTTAAAAGAAGGAGAAGGAAAAGCGAAAATCAAAGTAAGAAAACAAATAAAAGAAGGCTAAAAAAATAAAAATAAATAAAATTAACCCATACTTGTTAGGTTACACCCTTTAGCCATGAGGCTTACATACATATGTGACAACAACCATATAGATATAGGCTTTCCTTAGATATAGAGAAGAAAAGAAAAATAGAAAGGAAAATGATAAACAATAAGAAAATGATGAGTCAATCCTCATCATATTGGAATCCACCCTCTAACCATTAGTGCTAAGGCATCACATGTGTCACACTCATTGTAAGAGTCTAGGCTTTCCTTAGGAGCATGAGGAAAAACAAGATAAAACAAAAGATGAATAATAGATTTCACTCTCTTAAGTCACCTCTATCCATTTCTTACCTCTTTTCTCTACTAGTATAAAAAAGAGCTTTAAGACTGCCTCATTTAGACCGGATTATAGAGAATCAGGCTTTAAAAGTATGACTAGTGGCAGTTTCGTAAATATAAAGAACTTTTTTGACCAGATTATAAAGGATCCGGTCTTAAAAGTATGACCGGTGGCACTTTCGTAAATATATAGAACACTTTAAGAATGAATTATAAAGGATCCGATCTTAAAAGTATGACGGGTGACAATTTCGTAAATATATAGAACACTTTTAAGACTGGATTATAAAAGATCCGGTCTTAAAAGTATGACTGGTGGCAATTTCGTAAATATATAGAACACTTTTAAGATCGGATTATAAAAGATCCGGTCTTAAAAGTATGACCGGTGGCAATTTCATGAATATATAGAACACTTTTAAGACCAGATTATAAAGGATCCGGTCTTAAAAATATACTTTTAAGACTGTTTTTTACAAACAACCGGTCTTAAAAGTGTAAAAAAAAAGAAGAAGCTAAATTCGCTAAACTTGTTAAGTCCGTGAGTGTGCTTGTCTTCTTGATGATATAACATTTGCTTAGTTATAGATTCAACGAGTCTCCCAAAAGCCTCATAGGTCAAATCCTCAGGAAGAATGCCATCCTCTTCCTCTAACCTACTCGCAATCTTCGTAAGTCATACCAAAAGCCATACAATCAAATCCTTGGCAACGTTGGTAGTGAGATGCTTCGAGGGTTTTGCGATGGCGTTGACTCCAATCCTCAGCAACGGCGGAAGCGTACTGCTTTGAGGATTCTGGACGACGGCGGCTCCTTCCTCTTCGATCTATGGCTCCTCCCACGCCGCCTTCGCACAGATTCGGCTAAAAATCAAACCCAGATCTCTTCTTGCTTAAGTCTGTTTATTTCTACCTTGACCACTCCTTGCTCAGATCTGGACTTCGATTTTGGTCGCTTGAAGCTTTGCCAGCACTGACAAGAGGATCCTGCTCAGATTTGCTTGCTTTAAGCTTGTGATTTTTTTTTTTTTTTTTTTTTTTGTAGATCTGGACTTCAATTTCACCTTTGATTTTATATTGATTCAAATTCGATTTCCATGGTGAATGATTTCTATTTCTTGTTATGTTTTCTTATTTTTGGACTTTGTATTCATCTTTTTTATTTTTCTTGTTGGTTTTGCTTCCAATCTTCTCTTAGTTCTCCATCGCTAATGATAGAGGGACATTCAAAATTTTGCCAAACATGGTGATTTGGGACCGGTTGTTTCATTTGGTTTTTTTAAACACTTTTAAGACCGTCTGGAACAAGACCGGTCGCAGATCCAGTCTTATGATACCTCTTTCGTCCGATCTTTAAAGTGCTTTTTGTACTTGTGCTCTCCTCATTTTTTTTTGCTCTCCCAATTGTTGTGTATCCTACTCTCTCTTGTGCTCTCTTTTAAATAGGCATCACCTAGAGTTTTGCCTCATTAATACATTTTCTTAAAAAAGTTTCGTTTTTTTTTTTTTTTTTTTTTTTTAAAATTTTTAATGATGATTGCTAATTTGGACTCCAATGGTCATAAATGAAATGATTTTTTTTTTTCAATTTTTTTTAATGCATTATCAATGAGAGGATTTTCATCCATTTTTTTTTTTTTTATTTTCCACTTTAATGAATTATGGCTGTCAATTTGGACTCTAATCATCATCAATGAGAGGATTTCTTATTTTCTCTGTTTTTTTTCCTCTTTCATGAATGATGATTGCCAATTTGGACCCAATTAATTATCATCAATGAAATTATTTTCTTTGATTTTTGATTTTTTTGTTTTTTATGAGTGGGGCCCGAATAAAATAGGGTGTTTACAGTTGGCCATATGTGTGTGTGTATAAATATGTGTGATGCTTCAAGGAATTTCGTTTAGGGTCAGAAAATGGATTAATACATTCAATGCATTTGTGCTTCTTGGTTTTTAACCGGATTTGTAGTTCATTGCATTGAAATCAATACATCAATGAACCTTTTTTTATTTTGGTATAACATTAATGAACCTTTTTATATTCAAATGTATAGTAGCTAAACAAAAGTGGAACTAGTTGCCTGCTAAGCATGGAGATCGAGCAAATCATATTTAATCTAATTTTTTTTTTAAAGTCTATATTTTTTTAAGAAAGATAAAGATAATATTTTAAGTATCATCCAGATCAGATCTGGATGGTCTAGATCTGATTAACTCTCTTTGCTAAACATCGTGCTTAGTAGAGGATCTGGTCAAAGTACCCTTTTTTGAATAGTATTTAATACTACCTCCTCCACCAGTCCTTCTAATTTGGACGGAAAATTACACTACAAAATCTTATATTAAGGATACTAAGTAGTATTTATTAACATTAACTAGTTGATTTTATTATCTTTTCTCCTATTTTATGTTTGTCACACACCTACCGGCCTCGTCCTTTGGGTGGCGGGCAGTGTGATCCTTTACTTTTATTCAATTTAAAATTATTTTCCATGTTAATTTAAGTCATTCATTAGAGTATTAGCAGTAGAGCATACACCGATTTGGATAACAATATACTGGTAAGATAAAATATGGAAAGGTAAATTTCCCGGAGGGATCAAATATATAGTTATCTCGAATAATGATACCCAAAATAATTATAATGCAGTTATCCGGGACACCAAAATATCCAAAAATAAGTCTCCGAAAACCACCATCATAAAACCCTAATCCTGCTTCACCGTCTTACTTCGATCTCCTAGCTCAGACCTAGATGTAATGCTTGAGGGCTTAAATGGAGTTGGGATTCAAATTGAATCCCAAAGTAACTGTTAATTTCATATAAAATGTATATACAATGCATTTAAGAAAACCACGGATGAAAACACAAACCACATATCATTTAGTATCATACACATATCAAGGCACACAACCAATCCAGAACTAGCAATTCTAATAGCATATAGCATAGATTGTTAGGCACAGCACACAGCAAAGCCCTTATTGCACACAACATGTTCTGGTTTCAGAGCAATTGAAAATAAATGATAACCAAATGTATGCAATATACATGGTAAAACATACATACATACATAAGGCATACATAGTATATGAGGATTAAGGTTACTACCTGACTGCTTCAAAATCTTCAATTGGTTTTACGTCCGTTTAATTGTCTAGGCAACTATCGCGTCCTATAAATATACATTTACAGACAACGGGTTATTATTTGCCCAAACTCTTCACAATCTCCAACGTCATGACACTAGGCTTAATGTAAGGCTATTGGGCCTATATCAACCCTCCAAGGTCCATTTTAGGATGATCATGGACTAGACTATACCGGGTTAGAGGCTGAAGAAGGTAGCCCGGAGTCTAGTCTGGTCTAGTAACAACCTGAACTCGGGTCGAACCAGACTTGGTCCACCGGACTGGTAGACTTGTCCGGTAGTCAGTACCTTATTTATTATTTTTTTTAAAAAGTTCACACCAACTGAACAAGAAGAGGGGGAGATAGACACCTAATTAAACCTAAAAAACTGAAGAAAATCAAAAGAAAATAAGAAAATATTCCTCATCAACGTCTCTCATTAGATTAGGCCCAAAAAACATTTCCCTTAGACTGAAAAAATCAAAAGAAAACTAGAAGGAGGGATGTCGACTAAGAAGAGAAGAAGAGGGAGAGCCACTCCAAGAGGAAGAGGAGCACCACAAGTAGCGAAGGATAGGAGGGATCGTCGGTGAGGTGAGTAATTGACAGTGGTGGCCAAGAGATTGAGGGTGAGGGAAGGAAAGATGGAGCGAGATTGGAGGCGAGGAGTCCAGATTTTTTAAGCTCAGCTTGGTCAGGGAGGTGAGATTGAAGGGAGATGGAGCGTAAGAGTGGTTGGGTGTGAGGTGTCAAATCATCTAAAAAGAAGTGAGGAAAAAGGAAGTGTGTGGGAGTGCGAATGTGGTCACGTGTTGGTGAAAAATATACCCTCCTTTCATTTTTTTGTTACATTAGACTCTCCTTTTTTTATATACAATATTATAATGAGATGAAGTTAATAGCCGGCCCACTCAATTTTTTTTATATAAAAAATATATGATATAGGCCAGACCAGACTAGACCATGTAGATCGAGAACTGGTCTTGAACCCGGTTCAACACGATGAGTTCGTCGGTCCGATCTAGTCCTTTGCCTTATAAGGTTATTTTTTACCAGATCGGGATCGGGTTACCTGGACCACTGGGTTTTTTGATCAACCCTAGTCCATTTTAATTTTTGAAGGCTAAACTATATATTTTGGGCTTTACTTTTCATTTTTACTTTTAGGCGAAATTTTTACCAATTTATTATGAAATCTTTGGGAAATCATAATTAATTCTGTATAACTTTGATTGGGATGAAACAAATCTCTGTTTGAAGCTATATAAATCTATCTTAACAAAATAATAACAAGATTTATTGATAATTGTATCATTCTCAAAATTTCAAAATTGAAGATATAATTTGACTCTTTACATAGGATTTTCCAGAATTTTCTGATTAAAT
Organism: Acacia acuminata; assembly: GCA_019022655.1. Lineage (NCBI taxonomy): Eukaryota > Viridiplantae > Streptophyta > Magnoliopsida > Fabales > Fabaceae > Acacia > Acacia acuminata. Next base: position 3,883,741 of record JAFJYI010000005.1, read on the forward strand.
TTTGAAAATTGGTAATTAATTCTACAAAAATCCAAATAAGGTGTTTCCAAAAGCTACATGTTCCTTAGTATGTCTAATTTTACACAAAAATGATATCGATAGCTATAACACATTATATCATTCCAAAATTTCAAAAATGTGAACATTGTCCAGAATTTTCTAGATTTCTTGACCAATTTTTGAAGAATTATAACTCCTTCAATACTTATCGGAATTCGACAAATTACCTATCAAATTAAACCTCTATGTGTCTATTATTTATCTGGAAAATTTCAAATTTCTTTGATTTTGTTTACTTGGTCCGAAATGCCATGTCATTTTCATGCTCCAGAAGCATACTAGAAATTTCTAGATTTTTAGCTCAACTTCCAAAAATCATAACTGGAGTTATAGACCTCCTTTTTGGGTGATCCAAAACTCATTTTAAAGGTTAAGTACTATCTCCTGTAAAAATTTCAAAGAAAAAAATCATCCTTTAACTTACAAAAACATTAGACACAAAAGGTCCTGTATCTATATAGATATATATATGCTCACAGCCAAATTTTTGGTTCCAAATATTTATTTACACATGATAAGCATACTACCAAGCTTTAATAAGTATCCTGACGGCAACACTATATAAATGATAGTTAATGACAAGGCTCCTTAGTTTATATATATATGCAACTTCTTTCAACATTTTAACGACCCAAGCAATAACCTTGTCTCATGTCGTTCCTACCTGTCACGTTTCTTTGACGACAGATTCTAATCATGCTACATATATATTATTATTAATGCATATTAATATTGTATAACACAGCTCATTACACTCGTAATAATGCCTTAGTGTCCTAGCTGGCAGCTTTTGTTTTAATAGTATACTCCCTCGGTTTCTTTGAACACACACAGCAAAGTCTTGGGGTTTTATATTTAGCCACATTCAACAACGTAGCGATATATATCAACAAGCTTTTATATATAGCAGAGAACCATATATATATATATATATATATATATATATCAGCAAACCATATAGCAGAGAACTCATATGGAATCATGACTACATCCCCTACGGCCACATACCCAGAAATATACGTTTGTAATCATGGAAATCGGAAGGAGAGAAGTTGGATGAATTACCTTCCTAGTTTTTAGCTTATACACTTAGACTGACGCACAGCCCCTGATTTCGATAGGTTTTGCAGAGCAAGAAGAATGCTCACGGTGTGGCTCATTCCTCCTTTCCAATTCTCAGGCTTGAATATGGTTTTCCTTACGGCAATGTGGATGAATAGTGAATATATAAGGGGGGCTTGAAGGTCTGGTCCGATGAGAGAGGAAAGAAATAACGGAAGAAGAAATATATGATCTAACTGAGGAGGATTTTTTGAGCAGAAGGAGTATGGTCTTGCTGATAAGATGACGTGAGGGTTATGGTTTACCGTGCGACTCTGCTTCTTCTGCGTTTCCGTAACTACGTTGAGATCTCTGGCTTGTCTTACTTGATCTGATTTTTTGCTGTCAGTTGTTATTGGGTCCAATGGATATTACAAATTAAAGGGATTGAAGAAAGAGAGAATGCACAGAGGAAAAGGACAAATATCAAAAAGGAGGAAATGACTAATTGATTATTACTATGCTCTGTACATCACTTTATATTGGACAGGTCTAATACATAAAATGGGGGGCGTGGTAACCAATGCTAATTACATTACATTCTAACAGATTGGTTAGCCTAACTAAACAGTATGTAATCATTCTGTTATGCTCAATAATAGTAGTATGCTAATATCCCCAGTCAAACTAAGGGACATCCTGAACACCTAAATGTTTCTTAAACATGGCAAAGCAACAACGAGTAATAGGCTTTCTAAACCCATCTGCAACTTGACGGGAAGAGGGAATATGACACACACGAATATGTCGTTGAATAGCATGTTCCCAAACAAAGTGTAAATCTAATTCAAGTTGTTTAGTCCGAGCATGCATAATGGGATTTCCAGTCATGATAACCGCACTCTAGTTCTCACAAAAGATCCGTGGAACACGTATAAGATGAACATCTAGTTCACGTAAAAGAGATCGTATCCATAGTAATTCGCCCACAGTAGAAGCCATCTTTGCGATACTCGGCTTCGATTACTAGAAAAGAGACGGTAACACCGCTTTTTAGAGGACCAGGTTATAAGATTAGGCCCAAAATATACACAATAACTAGTGATACTCCGTCTATCATCCCTGTCAGTTGCCCAATCAGCATCACAGAAAGCAACAAGAGTGTGGCCCAAAGAAGGCTTCAGAACCAAGCCATGTGTGACTGAGCCAGCAAGGTACCTGAGAATTCGTTTAACAGCCTTCCAATGTTCCACATAAGGGTCTTGCATAAACTGACATGCCTTACTAATAGCAAAGCTTATCTCAAGATGTGTGATGGTTGCATATTGAAGGGACCCCACAATTGTTCGATAAAGAGCTACATCAGACATTGGTTGAGTGCCAGCTTTCACCAAAATAGTGCCAGAGGACATTGGAGTGGGATCTGCTCGAGCCTTAGTGAAACCAGCTTTAGCTAATAGACCACGAATGTACTTAGCCTGAGAAAGAAAAAGAGAACCATCTTGCAGCCGTTTAACCTCAATGCCTAGAAAATAATTCAAAGCACCAAGATCTTTGAGTGCAAATTGGTCATTTAGTGCCAAAACAAGATCAGAAATGGCATCTGCAGAAGTACCAGCTAGGATAATATCGTCAACATAAACCAACACATAAGTAGTGTGAGATTGAGTTTTTCGAATGAAAAGAGATTGATCACACTTTCTGTTTGAGAAACCAAAATGATGTAAAGTAGTACCAAGTCATTCAAACCATGCACGAGGAGCTTGTTTCAGACCATATAAAGCCTTATCAAACTTATAGACTAGGGTCTTATCAGTATGCTCATAACCAGGAGGCTGAACCATATAAACTTCCTCATGAAGGATGCCATTTAGAAAAGCATTATTGACATCAATTTGGCGAATAGACCAGTGATTAGCTACTGCCAAAGAGAGAATAACACGAATTATAACAGGCTTAACAACAGGACTAAAGGTTTCTTTAAAATCAAAGCCTTCTTTCGATGAAAGCCCTTAGCAACAAGACGAGCCTTGTTCTTCCAAGTGCCATCGGGAAAGGTTTTCTTCTTAAATACCCATTTGTATCCAATTGCTGATCTATCTAGAGGAAGTGGAACAAGATGCCAAGTGTGATTGTTTATAAGAGCAGCATACTCAGCATCCATGGCAGCCTTCCAAGCAGGACAACTAAGAGCAGAAGAGACAGAGGCTGGTTCTTCATTCGAAGTATCAACAAGCAAAGCTTTAGGCTTGAAAATACCATTCATAGACCTGGTGACTATCCTTGGGGCTGCCGGAGCTGGCACTGAAGTAACAGATTGTGAGTGCATTTCATCTGAACCAGGGGAACTCGCTGCATCTGAACTAGGGGAACTCCCTACATCTGAACAAGGTGGTAACTGAATGTTTGGAGGTACAAAAACTGGAGAAGTATGACCAAAAATAGGATCCTTATGAGATACATCCAAAACCGGTGACAACAAAGGTCCTGTAGAAGAACCACCAAATTGACTAGTAGGAGTAGCAATAGGAGGGTTTCCAGAAGGCAACAAACCAGCAGATACACAAGGCAAAGAAGAAGAACACTGTACAAGCCTACTATAGGGAAATTCACTCTCATTAAAAACAACATCTCGAGATATATATGTACGCCCACAAGGATCCCAGCACCTATAACCTTTATGAATAGGACTATACCCAATAAAAATACATTGAACAGACCTGTAATTCATCTTATGTTGATTATAGGGCCGTGTGTGGGGAAAGCACAAACAACCAAAAGTGCGCAGATGTGTAAAACCAAGTGCACGACCAAAAAGCTATTGAAATGGAGATGAACCTGCCAGGACCCGTGAAGGTAGTCGATTAGCAAGATATACTGCAGTGTGAAACGCCTTTGGCCAGAGAGTAAAAGCAAGGATGCATTGGCAAGGAGAGTGAGACCAATTTCAGTGATTGTTCTATGTCTACGTTCAGCCACACCATTCTGTTCATGTGTGTAAGGGCAACTGAGGCGATGAAGGATACCATGTTCATTCAGAAATTTGCCAATTTTAAGAAACTCATCACCAGAATCAGATTGGACAGCAAGAATATGAGAGCTAAATTGTAATTCAACCATGGTCTTAAATTTCAGAAAAGTCGAATAGGCCTCTGACTTAGCTCGTAATGGATAAAACCACATATATCGACTGAATGCATCTGTGAAGTGAATATAATATTTATAGCCATCAAGTGAGGTGTGTGGAGTAGGCCCCCATATATCAGTATGGATCAATTGTAAAGGCTTAGTATAACGAGTAAGAGATTCAGTAAAGGGTTGTTTATGAGACTTAGCAAGACAACAAGAGTTGTAGAAATCAAAGGAAGACTTCTTATTATTGGAAACATTACACAATTGCATGATATGAGAAACAACAGGAGAAGATGGATGACCTAGCCTGTTGTGCCAAATCCTAAAGAAGGAAACAACATAAGAATTAACAAATGAACATGTATTACAATGAAACTGCAATAGAGAATCTGAACAAGACAATGCTGGAGTGCTGGATGTGGTGAGATAAGAGGCTGGAGATGACTTGACATTTTTGACAGACCGGAGTTGATGAAGAATTTGACGGAGAGGATAAAGACCAGTATTGGTGTATCCACGAAAGAGTTCTTGATTAGTTTGCAGATCCTTGAGAACATAGACATTGGAAAAGAAAACAATGAGAATATTGTTATCCATACAAAGACGATAGAGACTCAATAGATTTTTAGACATGGAAGGAACATGTAAAACATCTTTCAAAGAAAGGGCAGAGGTAGAAGAACAAGGAATAGAAGAATGGCCTGAACAATGAACATACAAATCGAATCCATCACCAACAGAAATAAAACCATGCTTGACATTACCTGATTTGTCAGTAATGTTACGGTCATCATGAGTCACATGACTGGTAGCACCTGAGTCCAAATACCAATTAGGATCCACCACAGACTCGGTTGAAACAAGATTAGCACTCTGAGACTTTGAGCCACCAATATTGTTTGAAATAGAGAGAGACTGGAACTTATCATCATAACGATACCAACAGGAACGAGCCTCATGACTAGTCTTCTTGCAAATTTGACATGGACTAGCATATCGAGTGGATGAGTCAGAGGATGAAGAACAAGATAAACCACCATGGCTGTGATTCCAGCCACCACGATGGCCACCTCGACGACCACGACTACCACCACGGCCAGATCCACGTGTTTGAACAACATTAGTAGTGACTTCAGAAGCTCGCTGATGCTTTTCAAGACGAGTCTCCTGAGAGAGAAGCAGAGCCTCAATTTCATCAACAATATATGGTTCCTTACATGAGGTAACTGAGGTGATAAATGGATCATATGCCTCTGGTAAACCTTCAAGAATCTGATCAACATGGTCAGATTCAGAGACCGGATGACCAATAGCAGCAAGAGCATCAATCATGCCTTTCAATTTCAGCAAATAACCATTGACAGACAGATTTTGCAATTTGATGGACTTGAGTTGAGTTTTGAGTTGTCGAAGCTTTGCCTTGGTTTGAGAGGTAAAATGAATCTGAAGCTTTTCCCAAATCTTCAGAGACAAATCGCAGCCAATAACACAAGTAAGAACACCTTCGGACATGGAGCAGGTCATCCATGACATCAAGAGGTGATCCTGACGTTGCTAGTCAAGAAAAGAAGGATTAATCACAGATCCTTCACCTTCATCACCTGTAGCAATATATTGAACAGGTGGTTGAACAGTTTTATCAATAAACTGTTGCAGATCGTGACCTCGGATTGCCGTCGAGATCTGTTGCTTCCAGAGGAGATAATTGTGCTCCTCGAGCTTCACAGAGACAAGGTGAGAAAAGGTCACAATATCCTTTCTCTGTATAGTGTAAGAGCCAAGAGATCCAGAAGAATGCGAGGCTTTGGGCATGGCGTTGGATGGCCCAGAAGAATGAGAAGTTTTGTCCATGGAGTCGGATGGCTCTGATGCCATGAAGAAAGAGAGAATGCGCAGAGGAAAAGGACAAATATCAAAAAGGAGGAAATGACTAATTGATTACTACTGTGTTCTGTACATCACTTTATATTGGACAGGTCTAATACATAAAATGGGGGGGCGTGGTAACCAATGCTAATTACATTACATTCTAACAGATTGGTTAGCCTAACTAAGCAGTATGTAATCATTCTGTTATACTCAATAATAGTAGTATGCTAATAGGGATAAAACGCTAATGGTTCTGTTGGGCCAGAAATGCATCAGATGGATTGAGAGAATTATGGTCTGAATTTTGTTATTGTTGAGCCAAGAGGGTTCTGTAGGCATAGGATTCAATTAGTAATACCACTAGTTCTATTTTCCCCTTTTCTTTCTAATACTGGCCATTAAACTTCAACAATTCCTTCTCTAAAATTCTGATTAAGCATATCCTTGTCTCATCAAGTTGGGCTTTGTCTTTACCCAAATTTCCATAAAATATTCAAATTCCAAATATCAAAATTTCGGACGTTACAATGTTGGCTTAATACTACCTCCTCCACTACTCCTTAGTATTTTATTAATTTAGTGGATCTTCTAATTTATTATCTACTATGTTCAAAAGTTCAATGATAATTAGAAGCATGCAACAAATTCTAATATAAGAAATGATAATATATTTATACTTCTTCTTGATGTATTAAGACTTCAGGAAATTAAGTCCCTTCCTGACAACCTTATAGTAATTCCCCCATTACTATTATATGCTGTTAAAAATGATGTTTAATTTTGAACCCAAAAAAAAAAAAAAAAAAAAAAAAGATCTTTAATAATAAAATTAGAAATGCTGGTAAAAAAATAAAATTAGCAAGCCCCCTGTGCAATGTATGGGATGCTCCTCTGATCCTTAACGAAGTTAAAACTAGAACATTAACACATGGGTGGCAAAAATTACGAAAGTAAATCTACATGTCAAACTTTATTATGACGGTAGACAAATTAACAATTTTTAATTGACGATTAAATTATGAGGTCACTTGTTGAGAAATGCAGAAAATAAGAAAATTTAGGGGGAAATAACGATAAGAAATTCATATGAGGGTAGGAAAAAATTACACACAAGATTTAATTATATACCCAAAAAAAAATTATATCAATTATATAAATTATTATAAAATTATTAACTTATCCTTTATACGAAGTTTCACATTCCATAATCTACACTCAAGGTTAACCCTTTTCATTAAAAAAAAAAAAAAAAAAGCCTTTCAATCTCTTGATATGGCAACATTAGCTCTCCACTTCTCCCTTAATTTTTGTCGTTAGCTGAAACATAAAAATTGTGGTAAATTTATTATAGTAATACCCAAAAGAAATATTATAATCGGATTTTGTCTCAATTTATGTAGAAAAAGCAAAAGAGGTAAAATCTAATTTTACATGTGGCTAGCTTTTTGGTTGACTTTAGAAAATGTGTGTGTGTGTTTCTTAATAAAAAATTATTGGTTTTTCTTATTCCTAATTGCTTGAACAATTATTGTCACTAGGCATTCTTTTATTTTCTTTAGGCTATGTTTGGGAGTTTCATTTTGGAGGAAAAGGAAAGGGAAGGGAGGGTTTTGGTAGTCCCTTCCCTTGTTTGCAAGTTTTAAAAATAAGAGGAGAGGGAATCAAGGATTTTTACAAATCCCCCAAAACCCTCATTCTTCTAAAAACTCAAGTTCCCCCAATATGGGGGTTTTAAAAGGGACAATAGGTTAATTACTTCTTTACCCTCGTTTACCACCACCACCCCCACCACCGCCGCCGCCCACCACCACGGTCGTCATTGCCACCACCATCGCCGTTGCCGCCACCACCACCACCGCCCGCCGCCGCCGCCACCACCACCACCGCCACCGCCACCGCCACCACCACCACCACCACCACCACCACCACCACCACATAAATAATTTTTTGAATATAAAATTACATAAATAATATTTTTAGAAAATTTAAATTTAATTTTATTTGTAAAGTATAATAATTATATTAATTATTAAATAAAAGGACTAAATGGTAAAAGTAATCATTAATCCTCCATCTTCCTTCCTTACTATTTTTTTAACTCTCAAACAAGGGGAGGAAATATCCTCCATTTTCCTTCCATCCCCTCCCCTCCATTCTCCTTGCATCCCTTTCCTTCCCCTTCCTTCCAAACTCCCAAACAAAGCCTTACTAAACTCTTATATTGTACTTGATAATGGATCCTAAGCATTCAAGACAAAACATAAGTATTTAAATAGGCTTGAGAGGTTATATATGAATTTGGAGACAATTGTTTATTATTATTATTATTATTATTATTATTTTGTAGAATTCAAGCAATATCCGCTAGTTGATAACTAGAAACTTAATAAAGGCATATGCATTTAAACCTATCTAACATCCTACATTTTAACAGGCCTTTAAAAGGCTTCAAGTTTAAAAGCTCAAGCCTAATCCTAAAAAAGACTATATACAAGCTTAAGTTTTAAATATTTGTTGTAGGTTGAGATTTATCTAGCTAAAGCCTAACCTAACTTCAACATATTTCTACCCATAAGAAGAACCCATTAGCAATGACAGCTGAAAATTTTCCCTATAAAAACTGAAAAAAAAAAAAATAATCATTATGTAATTCAAGTTTTAATTCAATGACGACTTAGTCCCTGAACTTATAATTCAGGTAAAACTCAGTCCCCAATCTTTTTCTGTTTAATAAATTAATCTTTTGTCATACATGTAACTCACTATAAGTTATCACTAGCTATCACCGAATTACAAGTTGAGGAATTGAGTCGTACTAAGTTGTATTTAAGGGATTGAGTTGTAATAGAGTCAAAATTTGAAAGACAAAAATATTAAATTTTCTTTTTTAAAAAACTATAAATTTTACTAATCATATGAGCACATGAAATGACTATATATAACTTCTAAAATACTAAAAACTATTATCCTGACTAATAAACAATATTTCCTAAAATCTGAATGATAGAGAAGCGACATAATTTATGTCAAAATAATGAATAAATAAAAAGAAAACAATAACGGGCATATAGATGAATTAATTGAGCAGCAAACATATATACAAAATCAACATGTTGAACTCTTAGAGGTTGTGATCATGGAAGTCTGTATCCCATAAAGTGGATAGTGCGGAGAAGGATATGCATGAGCTTGTTGGCCATACATGTCACTGTACGTACTATCTTCAAAAAATAAAAATCAGCTTCTTAGTTGCGGACACTATTCCCAATTTAATAAAAGAGTGTCCTTTGTCTAGATTTCATTACAGAATTGTAGGTCATTTTCGAAAATTTATAAATCCGTGTACAAAAGTCCAAATTCAACCAATGACCTATAAAATTAAAGATAATTATATCTAATTTAATCCTGAAAAATTTCATTGCATTTGTACATCATTTACTATCCCAAAAATACGATGCAAAAAAGATAGTATGATGATTGGTATGATGTTCATATATGAAATGGATTCTTGGATAGAGATTGGGCCTATTAGTTTTATGTTTAAGTATGATATACTAGATGACATTTAAAATGTAAAGAATTGAAGTAAGTAATGACCATTGTCCATAATGTATCCTTATAGAAACTCATCATCCCTCAAAATAGTCAAAGTACTTGGAAACAACTCGAACAATTATAAAACAATCAGGTAGTAACTCTAATATAGTATAGTTTGTATAGTTGTGTATGTTTGTTGAATCATATTGTGAATGTCTTATCCCGTGTGGGATCAGCACCACTCGTAACTCGATTGAGCGGAAGGTGGCTGACCATGAAATATCTTCCCGATGGTTAGAACTAAGAATAGAGCCTATTGGACCACTAATCCTCTCTAATCATCATCAATAAGCAGATTTCTTAGTTTCTCAGTTTTTATTTTTGTTTTTCCTCTTTCATGAATGATTATTGCCAATTTGGACCCAGTTATGATTATTTTCTTTGATTTTTGTTCTTTTATTATTTTTATTTTTTGTGTGGGCCCCGACAAAATAGGGTGTTTACAGTTGGCCATATGTGTGTGTATAAATATGTGTGATGCTTCAAAGAATTTGGTTTAGGGTCAGAATTCAATAATGCATTTATTTTTCTTGGTTTTTAACAGGATCTGTAGTTCATTGCATTGAAATCAATACATCAATGAACCTTTTTTATTTTGGTCTAACATTAATGAAGCTTTTTATATTCAAATGTATAGTAACTGAAAAAAAGTGGAACTAGTTGCCTGCTAAGCGTGGAGATCGAGACAAAACTTGCGCGCTTCTTCCTTATATCTAGAAGACCCAAAACATACAAAAAGTGCCAATAATTAAAACAACAAATTTTCACGCCCTTTATACATTAATTTGGACTTCGTTGAGGCTTCCGATCATCAATGAACTTCAACTCCATGACATGTTGTGTTATATCTTCAATTAACAGCGACATGTTAAGCCAAGAAGATCCACCTTTCTCCATAGCCTTCTTTGCTTTCTCTGCATAATTCCTTGCCCTTTCTCTTATCCTTTCATCGCCATCGCCATCTTCATCTTCTTCACCCATCACTTTCTCTATTGCCTCTTTCACTTTCTCCCTCTTCACCTGAACCCCATACTTATCTTCCTCCCCCAAATTTATAGGAGTCTCGGCTCCAACCCTCACACCTGTCTCCAACAATTGCACCACAACCTTCTCATTATAAAACTGCTCTGCATTTAGAGGAAATGTTATCAATGGCACCCCACTACATATACCTTCAATTATTGAGTTCCACCCACAGTGTGTTAAAAATGATCCTATCACTGCGTGTGACAATATCAGAACTTGAGGAACCCAACCTCTTATTATCAGTCCTCTTCCTTTCACTCTCTCCTCTAATCCATCTTCCCTCATTAGCCTCTCTATTTCGTCTCTTTTATATGCTCCTCTAAGAACCAGAATGAATGGTCTCTTTGTGGCCTCCAGTCCTAAACCTAGCTCCATGAGTTGCTCTGGTGGTACACGGTTTATGCTTCCGAGGCATACGTAGATAACAGATCTTGCAGGCCATGAATCGAGCCACTTCAAATATTGGCGGCTTTGTTCCTCGTTTGATTCTGTAACTTTGCCTCTCTGAGCTTTGTCCAATTCGTCCTTGTGGCAGAGTGAGACTGGACCAATGCACCAAATCTTTTGCCTCGTGACTTTCTCGTACTCTTTAATGTAATCTTCTTCCAACTCTTCAAAGCTATTCACTACCACTCCATAAGCTTCTTTTTCAGTTTTCCTCACCTCATCCAAGAAGTCAGCGATCTCCTGGTGTTTTCTTAGGTTGAACGTTCCTGGAAGCTGAGGTCTTTTGAACACAATTCTATGAGGCAATCCTGGGACTACGAAATCTTCTGAATCAGAGACTCTCTCAAAGATCTTAGCGCTCCAAATGTTGTGATTGCATAATAGGTTGAAACAATTAGTTCCATCGAATATTATTCTTGGAACTTGGAACTTTCTAGCAACAGCAGCTACTGAAGGAACGTATCTGTCCGATATTATGCAGCTAGGAGGAATCATGAGAGTTTCTAAAAGTTCTTCAAGTGGGTTCTCCAACTTACAGAGGGCCTTGAAGAACTTTATCCTCACGTCCATGGAAGTCAGAGCGTCCACGTTCTCACATCCCTCAGGCACACCGGAATCTGAACTTGGGAACTGAAAAATTCGAAGGTCGATCGGTGGCGGTGAGCTACAGTGGTGGTTCTGGTTCTCTCTGTCAATGTTGGCTTTGATTCGCATGGCGTTTAGGGGTGTCGTCACTAAGGTCACCTTCAGGTTGTTTCGCCGAGCCAAGAGTCTAGCCATGTCCACCATGGGAAGAATATGACCTGGCGCCATTAAAGGTATCAAAACAAAGTGAAGCTCAAGCTTCTGCGTCATGGAAGAAACCAAAGATTCCATGGCAACACACAGAGAGAGATATCGGATATAATGGGATCTGTGACAGAGGATCGATGTTTAGAAAAGAGTGAGTTGTGTTTTGTGTTATATGAAGGCATGCGTATATTGGGAGGTGAGGTTGTGGCTATCCTGAAATGATATGACGCAAGATCTTACGTTGTCCTTGTTAGATTTTTTATTTTATTATGTTATGTTAATTTGGATTCTTAAGTAAAGTATGCTCAATGTGGCTTGTTAGTGAACTTTGGCCTAGTTGAGGTTAGGGTTTTACTTAGTCGCAATTTTAGTTATTCATTAATTTAATAATAATTTTGATGGGAGATTATGAATACGAAGACTGCAAACAGAGTGGGAGCATGAAACCTAATTGACTACCTTGAGGGTTATTTGTCTAGTGATGGCTATTACTAAGTTTTCATCACTGTGCCTACATCCAAGTCCATCAAAAGAGTCTCTGACACTCTTTTCCTCTGACGGTGTTCTATGCGTTTTAGTTATCTCTATGGCATGTATGTTTGTTTTAGCTTTTTAAAAGTATTTTTATAATTTATGAGGTAAGTATTTAAGATAAGTTTTGTCTCGACCTGTAGAAATAAGTTTGTAAAATCATGATTTAAAAGTTTTCCAAATAGGCACGAGCTTGGGTGAGTGCTACTTCAAATCATTTAGCATTGGGAGAGGTGTTTAGTTTATCTGAATCTTTCTCTGCTACTCTGATGTTGCAGGATTTTATATGTGCGTATGTGCGGCCTTACTATCAAATTTGTCTCACTTCTTTGTCCGATCAAACCGAACAAACATGCACAGAACACTACTCTCAGGCGGTAATAAGGATAGGCAAGTTTTATCCGATGATGTTGGGAGAGGAGGGTGGACATAGAAATTGAGGCTTGTAGAAAAGGATATGCATGAGCTGGTTGGCCATTTATGTCCGGGTACGATGTCCATCTTCAAAATGAGTTTTGATAAATGGGTTTTGATTGTCGTCCACAGAAAAAGGCTTCTGCGTAGTGACTTTCAATGCGTGGACCACTGTGCCATCTTTTTTTATTCAATTTTAATTTTTCCTCTTTTGATTGAAACATTGGTGAAGATACGTAAGGATATGCTATATTGGTTTCTATGAAACCACTTCAGATTTCTGTCCAAAGGATTAGATGCATGATTAAAAGCTGACATATTTGAGATTTTGTTTTGATTGACACCCGCTCCGGAAAAAAAAAAAAAAGTTTCCATTCAATTATATTTAATTTCTTATGAAACATTTAACTTAATTTTTTAAAATATAGCAACACTTATTATAGCAATTTTGCCATGGAATTTTCTTAGGGTGCAATGACGCCCTAGAAGTTTCCAAATTGTAGGAGTTTTGAGCGAACCGATATTCCAGTTAATTTTGATGTTTGTTGACCAAATATCTTGAGTTGGCAGTCCAAGTGCCACACACGTCATTTTTGTTAAAGTGCAAATTTGATCCGAAAGTTTTCACTTAGGAGCAATGTTGTCTTGAAGTTTCCAAATCATAGTAATGTCCCTTAATAGTTGTCTAGATTAAGTTTGACTGTTAGTTAACTAAATATGTTGAGCTAACATAGTGAACAACATTGAAGAAGAAGAAGTTACATATAAAGGAAGAGCTCACATTCGCTAGAAAGTAATTAAGAAAAATATTCAATCAATAGATGCACGACACACTGAGGATGATTGTTGAGAACAAGGCTATTGAAAACTCTGGGTCGTTGTACCCTAGTGACGTCAAGATAAACAAGTACCTCTTTGATTTTCTCTCCATTATACAAGATATTTTCACCTCTTTAATTGTTTCTAATCCTTCATATGGCAGGCATTTTTTAAAAATTAATACTTATTTTTAAATCTAAATTTTAAAAAAATGAAGTGGATAACACATGGACTTGACCAATAAACATATTTGTTCAAATAACAAGTTAACTTAATTTGGATAACAGTCAAGATGAAATTGCCACTACTACAAAAAGAAAATTTAATGACACTAATTAACATATGTTTTTAGAAAACAGAAGTTAAAAAGGAGGCGATGACATTTTTGAAACTTTGATTTAACTTTCAACGGCTATTTCAAGAAAAACAGTCGTTGAAAGTTAAACTTTCAATGACTGTTTTTTAAAAAAGTTGTTGGACGTTTAATAAAAAACAATCGTTGAAAGTTAAGACGAAAAATAAATAAAAATGATATTTTTTAACTTTCACCAACGCTTTTGGAAAAAACAGTTGTTGAAAATCTCATTAAAAAAAAATAGAGGAGAGGATACAACGATTGAAAAATTCCTTATAAATCTATCTCGCTTCCTTCAGTCTCCTTTCTCCTTCCTACAGTCCTCTATTTTCATGTTTCAAGCCATACCCCAGCATATATCCCACCACCAACAAGCACTCATCTAGTGACAGTGACCTCTGGCAAACCAAGACGACAACCATGAGCAACCCATGATGGTGACCTTCGGCAAGCCACAACGGCGACCTTTGGTAACCCACAACAACAACCTTCGACTTGCAAACCCCGTCAAACCTAGCTTTCCTCCCACCATCATATCTTTCTTCATCCTCTTCGGCAACCTAGGACGACGATGGTGATTGACAACATCTTACGAACAACAGTGACCTCCTACTTGTTAGATTTGGCTCTTCTTTTGACTATTTGGTACGATCTGAAATTTTCGCTCATAGATCTTGTGGCTCATCTCTCTTTCTTCATGGCCAAAGTTCGACTATGGCTGGAAGGGAAGCTTGTCCTCTCCGTCTTAATGGTCGAATCTCAACTCTAGTTGGAAGCTCGTAAGTTTATTTGGTCCTTTTTATAAGACACTTGCTTGTTCCCAAGAAGCATTAATTACTTTTTTTTTTCATGTATGCCTATAATTAGTAGAGGTAGTGGGTCAGAGTAATAATTAATATGATATTAATTAAAGTTTAATGCAATTAGTAGGGGTAATATTGGAAGTTACTTAAATTATAGGTCTCCCTCGTATGCTTTTTATAAAAGACAACTTCTCGCTATGACATGTTTTCTTTTATAAGAAACACTTAAAGGTTGTCTCAATTTTTTTATTCACATTTTGTCTCTCTTTAATTACCTATATTACCATGTCGTTGTATTTTTTTTTATGCCACGAAATCGAACAAATAAAAACAAGTAGACAAAGAAAAAAAAAAAAGGGACTAAGGTCCCAACCCCCTCCTAATATGAGCTACTCCCATCATTTCAGCTAGAAGAAAGTGATAAAGTCCATTAGGAAGGTCAAAGAAATTAGCTTCATCAGGGATCTCCAAATGGGATAGGACCATTAGCCAACCAATCCGTACATTGATTCCCTTCCTTAAGGACAGGACAGAACCGTATATCCCATTGATGATGAGTAACTGCTCGTATCTTAGTCACCAAATGGGACTCACAAGCTGCACTACCTTTTTTAGAAAGTAATGTGATGACTGTTTGAGAGTCACTTTTAACCACTACATGTCTTCAACCTGCCTCCCATGCCATCTCTAGTCCTCTCAATACTCCCCCACAACTCAGCTACTAGCGCCGAGCACCTTCCAAGTCGTGTAGAAAAACCTCCAAATCAGTTACCAAAACAATCTCGCAGCAAACCCCCACATGCCGCCACCTGTAGTGGACCTTTTGAAGCCCCATCAGAATTGAGTTTCACAAATGGGGCTTCAAGGAAAGTCCAACGAACAATAGTAGGATAGTGTCATGATCTGCTACTCCCTACTTTAAGAGTTGCCATTTTAATACCTTCCAGAAACTGAAAGACAGACCTGGTCCGATATCTATCACTCTCATCTTGCAAATTATAGATGGAACCGTTGCTCCATTTCCAAATGAACCAGCAGGAAACAATAAATACAGCATGCCAACGATATCCGCCAAATCCTACGTCATCACATATCCAATTTTCCCTAACCCAGTCAGTCTAGTCACAATGACAAAACAAGTGTAGCCGATCAGTGGGTAACTCTTCATACCAGAAAGCACAAACCATAGGCCAATCCCTAAATGCATGTAAGCTAGTCTCTTCTGTTGGATGACACACTGGACAAAGGCCATCATTGCCAATCCAAGAGCGGATCCATGACCTTAAAGGGAGCCTTTGGTGAATTAATTTCCAACCAAAAATTTGTACTCTATGGGGTCCCTCCCACTTCCATAACTTACTCCATACGTCACAACTTATATCGGAGTGTTGAAAGCCAGATTTGGCTAAATACATGTAACAACTTTTAACACTAACACCAGTTGGATCTCCAACCAACCAGAAACATCGATCCAGACAATCATCAGCAGAGGGAGGGAGCATACCTCTAATTCTTCCAACCACATTATGAGGAAGAAGACTGTGTAGTAGTAACAGGTCCCAATGGCCTTCTTGACCAACAAATCTAGCAACCATGCATTCCCGCATATCATCAGGAATGGGACTCAACGCATAATCTTGCAGGCAAATAGTAGAGGATACCCCTTTATCTTTCCAAAATGAGATAGGAGCCCCATCTCCAATCTCTCATAGTACCTCATCCTTCATGTTATTAAAAATGTTACATAAAGCGCTCCGAAAGGTGAACAACCGGCTTTAAACGAAGGTAATTGACCATTTTGAACCTTGTATTTCCCGTAGAAAACGAACCCAAAGGGCATCTGTCTCATTTTGAAATCTCCAACCATACTTCATGAGAAATGCATCATTCATAATCGCAGCTTATTTTAAACCAAGCCCACCCATAATTTTAGGAGTAGTCAATACATTCCATCCTATAGCATGTGATAAGTGTATATTTTATGATTAAATAGGTGTATATTTTATGAGAATTAATTGGAATTATTGATATTATATACCTGTTTAATTATCTTTTATGAACTTTTCCATCATTGAATCAAATTTAGGATCAAAGAATAAATTGACATAAAATCTACGATATCCTATTTTTATTGTGCAGAAAATATTTGCTGATTTGGAATGAAGTAGAAAGAGCAATTAAGAGGATATGCAATCACCAAACTCGGTGGTCCCATGCAAGAAAAATAGAAACAAAATCAATTGCGTGATCTAGTGGAATTGATTACAAGATATGAGATATCTTTTTAATAAGAAAAGGAGAATCAATGACTCAAGACCTAAATTATAAATAAGGAGGTAGAGACAAGAAGGAAAAAATAGGAGAAAAAGATCTGAGAGACGCAGAACAAGAAGGAATGAAGAAGCAGAGGAGTAGAGGCTGAGCATATCAATTCTCTTCATCATCTCCATGGAAGGACAGAAGGACTGTGGAGGCGACGGAGAATCTTTCTTTCCTCCCTCTCTTTGAACCTGAATTCTTATCTTTTTGTTATGGATTTGAATAAATCCATGTGTGGCTAGTTGATTTTGCAACACCTATGAACTTGTTTGGGTTTGAGAGATTATTCCCACTTGTTAGTTTTGTTTAATTTTATTTCAGTTTATTTAATCCTGTGTTCATTGTTATTGCTTATTGATTGATCACTATTGAGCATGTTTTGGGGATTTAGGGTTGGACTTGGAAGAGGGAATCTTAAATTGACCTTGGGATTAAATAATGTGGAATTAGGTTTAAAGCTAACGTGAAGTTAGGTTTTAATCTAATTTGCGTCTAAGATAGGAATATACCTAGAAGCTCCGCATAATCAAATTAGAGTGAGTCCGATTTAAAACGCATCTTATTTAGTTGTGTGAGACATCAGATAATTAATTAAGGTAGGTATATAGGTGGACCGGAAGGCATTTATAGACATTAATACTCTAAATTAGCGGATCAAGTTAAGTCAAAGTTAATTTAGTGGGGATAAAAATCTAAGAATCAAATAAGGGATTAGTGACTCTAGGTTGCTCATTCATTCGTGTGGTAGTTTGCTTGTTTTAATTTTAATTTTAATTTCTTTTCTCTTAATTAAATTTAATTTGGTTTTCTCAACTTAAACGAAATTGTAAAATTAATACTCAACTGAAGTTTGTGATACTAAGTCCTCGTGGGAACGATATTTTTCTTATCACTTTATTACTTGATACGGCCCGTGCACTTGCGGAGTTTTTAGGCTATAAAGTTTTGCCCTATCAAGTTTTTGTAGCATGGTGAGCTTTCCGTAGATGAGAGTCACCCCAGATGAAATTTCTTTGAATTCTATCAATCTCATTGCATATATTTAATGGGAGGCTAACATATTGCATATGAAAGTAAGGGATAATAGATAATACTGACTTGACAAGAGTTATTCAACCTGCCTGAGATAAACATTGATGTTGCCACCCACCTAGCTTCCTCCGTAGTTTGTCCACAATATGCTGGTAACATTGTTTAGTTGCTTTCCCATGAACCATCAAGCCCCTAAATATCATCCAATACTTTTAACTCTCTTGAATCCACTCTTACTTGCCAAAGAAACAGCCAAATCTTCCGGTGTGTGCTTAGGAAGGTAAATCACCGTTTTCTCAATGCTTAGTTTTAGGCCTGAAATCTGTTCAAACAAAGATAAACACTTCATAACAATATCCAATTGCTCAGGCCTTGCCTCTACAAATAGCAAAAGATCATTAGCAAACATCAAATGGGAAATTGGGGGGCCTCCCTTTCCCACCTTAATAGGGGTCCAAAGACTACCATTAACAGCCGTGGAAATGATATGAGACAGTTTTTCCATGATTAAGGTAAATAAATACGGTGATAAAGGGTTACCCTAACAAATGCCCCTAGAAGGTTGAAAAGATGAAGTCTTACCACCATTCCACAAGATGTTAAGAGAGTAAGTAGAAACAGCCTGCATAATTAA
Organism: Acacia acuminata; assembly: GCA_019022655.1. NCBI lineage: Eukaryota > Viridiplantae > Streptophyta > Magnoliopsida > Fabales > Fabaceae > Acacia > Acacia acuminata. The sequence goes on from JAFJYI010000005.1 coordinate 3,902,612, forward strand.
TTCAACAGTAGGGCATGGTAATCCTACCTCCTCGAGGACATTATGTATGAATTTCCAGTTAACATGATCATACGCCTTTTCTAGATCAACTTTAATTGCCATAAATTGTCTTCGTCACATTTTATGCATTGAGTGAATCAATTCTTGAGCAATGACAATGTTATCATGAATTTGATTGTGGAGAACAAAACTAACTGGAAAGGCGAGATGATAATCTCCATGATCGGTTGCAAGCGTCCTACAATCAACTTGCATAATTAAGAGAGTAAGTAGAAACAGCCTGCATAATTAATTCAACAGTAGGGCATGGTAATCCAACCTCCTCAAGGACATTATGTATGAATTTCCAGTTAACATGATCATACGCCTTTTCTAGATCAACTTTAATTGCCATAAATTGTCTTCCTCACATTTTATGCATTGAGTGAATCAATTCTTGAGCAATGACAATGTTATCATGAATTTGCTTGTGGCGAACAAAACTAGCCTGGAAAGGCGAGATGACAATCTCCATGATCGGTTGCAAGCGTCCTACAATCAACTTGGTGATCAACTTATACAAAATTGAGCAAAGTGATATAGGCTGAAACTGAGACATAGATGTTGGTACCTGAACTTTAGGGATTAAAGCAATCAAAGTAGCATTTAAAAATCAAATATAAGAGGGTTTATGCCATACATATACAATTAATCTCATAATCCGGTGACGAATCACACTCCACTGTCTCTGGAAAAACACTGTAGGGAAACCATCAAAACTAGGGGCTTTATAACTTCCCATACTAAACAAACATTTACGGACCTCCTCACAGGAAGGAATTTGATGCAATCCCTCCAAAAGGTTATAAGAGATATTTGGCCAGGAGGAAGTAAGCCACCTACGAGTGGGTTCCGCATCCAAAAATAGATTCTGAAAATAAGAAACGACTATACCTTTGAGTTGATCATCTTGTTCTACCTAAATATGGTGCTCATTTTTCAACTTGGCAATTTTCTTAAAACTCCTTCTGGTTACCGTCTTAAGATGATAGAATTTAGTATTACAATCCCCTTCAGTTAGCCATTGGTGGCACGACTTTTGGAACCAAAGCATCTCTTCCCGCTTCAAAATTTCATTTAAACGATTTCTACACTCCAACTCATTTGCACCTAAGAGAGTAGAATCATTATTCACTCGCTCCTGCTGCAGCACTTCTAGCTTTGAGCTTAGGCTATGTTTCATCTGGAGAATATTACTATAAATCTCCCTATTCCAGCGACTCAATGGCGTAACAAAACGAGCTAGCATAACAAGAATGTCAAAGCAATCAAGTAGTCCATTGAGATAACATAAAATTAGGGAATGCGGAGTGGTTGATCCAATCAGCTAGAAACCGAAAAGGTCTATCCTGCTTACCTTATGGAGGACCAAACAATCTCAACAGCATAGGAGAATGGTCTGAGCTATATCTCTGTAAATTAATCACATCCGCCTTATCAAAAGCCATTTGCCAAGAAGCATTAGCAATAACACAATCAAGCTTCTTGTAGACACACTCTAACTGAGCCCACTTTGGACCTATCTAGGTAAAGAAGCTGTTGGATATGATTAGTTTTGATGATGTCTTATATAGATGTCATTCGTAAGAGAAAAAAGGTTGCATACTACATTTATCTTCTACTTTGACTAATTCTTATATTTAATGTAGATATGAAGGTTAATAATGAAGAATGATCAAGAAAGGAGACTAAAGAAAGAAGAACTTGCACTATATGTCTCTATGATCAAGCAGAAATTGGAATGAAGCTTCATCATATTTGAGCTCCAGTACAATATACATGCAGAGAATGATGAGTCCATGTTAAATGACAAAGCATGATCAAGATGGGAGATGAAAGAACTTGATGAATGGAATGAGAATATCATTATACAAGTTCTAAGATCAATTCTAGAAGTCTCCACGATCAAATAGAAGTTGGAATGACTCAATTCTGAGTTAAAACAAGCAAATATGAGGTTCTAGATGACCAAACTCAAGTCTCCAAGTATTAAAATCGAGTTTACTACATTGTTGCAGTAATTTGCCTTTCAGATATGAACAAACTCGAGTTTAGGACTCAAAACTCGAGTCATCCATCATAAACTCAAGTCAATAAGTGTCTTCAGCAGTGTTGTTAAAATGTAGAGTCTACGTAGAAACGGTAAGGGTGAGCAAAAACATAAAATCGGAAAACATAAACGAAACGTAAGAGTTTAATACGTACTACAAACAAACAAAATCCAACATATATAAAACCAAAACACACCAATACATTAAAGTCATCACAAATTTAGGTCCAATACATATTAAAATCAAAACACCAAGGCAATAAAATTATAAAAGAGATCAACATCTCCAATTTAAGTCATTAGAGTCAAAGTCAATCTCAATATCATCTTCTTCATCCCCTCCCCCACTAAGAAATTCGAGAATATCCAAATCATTCAAGTTCCCCTCTTCTTCATTCAGATCATGATCATCCAAGCCATGGGGATCTTGATCTTCTCCAACTCCAACATCTTCTGAAAAATCTTCACATGTTGGTTCCACAATCCAATCATCATCCGACTTAATGTCATCAAAGTTATAATCAATTTGAGGAGACACTTTATGTTTTGTCTTGCCTAATCTTGAGTTAGCCATCACAAAAACAACATTATTCATTGTCTCTTGCTTCAAACGATTTATTTTCTTTGTGTGGACCTAAACAAATACAAAAAAAATAATTTAATACTAGACTAATATCATATTTTTGAAATGAAATGCAATTCATATTAAAAATATACCATCTCAAAAGCACTCCAATTCCGCTCACACCCAGAGGAACTACATGTCAAGCTAAGCACACAGATAGCCAATTTTTGGAGTTCTAGAACACCATCACCATAAGATTCCCACCATGCTGCTGGACTCTTGGTTTCAACTCCATCCATAGCAAAGGTAGTCCCAAGAAGGCCTCTACGATGCTTGAATTCCTCAAGTTGCTCATCAATAATTCTTTCAAGAGCCTTATCCGCCACTATCCTTTTTATACAATCATATAATCCAACCTTTACTTCATAATCAACTTTAAATGTAGGAGAATAATGTTGTTTTGGGTTAAGATAATAGCCTACAGCATGCAAAGGCCTATGGAGTTGCCTCTCCCATCTTGCATCAATGACATCCCAAATAGGTTGATAACTAAAAAGAAAAGAAAAGATAAAACAATTGAATTAATTTTGAGTTAAAATGTCTATAACTCTGAATTAAATAAATTAAATGATAACTTACAATGTAGGTTTGTTTTTAAAATCCTTTTCAATTTTCTCATTGGCACGATCCATTGCCTCATAAATGGAGCCCATTGCTGAATCATCTAAATCAACCAACCTAAGCACTTCAATCAAAGGAAGTGCCCCTATCAAACAAATCTCAACCCTGTTCCAAAATTGTTTGTCCATCACTACATTTTCAATGAGCTTTCCATATGTTGATTTTGCATATTTGGGTTTCTTCCATTCTTCGACAAGAACATTCTTTTCACTGGATTTTTGTTGTCATGGAGGCATTTTAAAGTCAAATAGGATGTGGCAAAGCGAGTCATGGTGGGTGTAATCAAATCTTTGCCATTGGTGAAGCTTTGCAATATTGGAATGAGAGATGCTCTTGAATAGATATAAGTTGTAATTTTTTCCCCTTGAAAATTGTGTCTTTATGAAGGGGTATTTTGTTATCTAAATCTTCCAACATCAAATCAATACAATGAGCAGCACAAGGTGTCCAATATATTTTCTTTCTTTTCTCCATCAACAAAGCCCCAACAGCTTTATAATTTGCATCATTGTCCATCACAACTTGGACAATGTTTTCTTCACCAACCTTTACCACCACTTCATCAATCATGTTAAAAATCTTGTTAGCTATTTTGATAATGTGAGATGCATCAATGGACTTGAGAAACACAATTCCCATGGAGCTATGCACACAAAAATTGATTATTGTTCTTCTTCTTTTATCAGTCCACCCATTAGTCATTATTGTGCATCCAGTTTTCTTCCATAAAGCCTTATGTTTTTCAACAACTTCCATTATCATATCATATTTTTGCTTCAAGTATTTTACTCTACACTTATGATAAGATGGTGGCTTGAAACCTGGTCCATGCTTAGCAATTGATTCACACATCTTTTTGAAATCATCTTTATTCACAAAATTGAAAGGAATTCCATTGTTATAAATAGCAGTGCAAATGTCAAGACATGCCTCCTTCCTCAGGTTCTTCTTCAATATGGTATTGAGGGTTACGGGAGTGGATGATCTACTCTTCTTAAAAATATTGGAGGTAAAGGAAATAGCACCACTAACAGCTTCCTCTTGTATTTGAGATGGTTTTCGTTGTGCTCCAACAAGAAGATTCAACATCTCTATTTTTACTTCCTCAGGCACCAATATACATGGTTAAACATCTTTAGATGTTCCTGCCAAATGGTGCTTCACACGAAAAACTCCAACAGACATTACTTTGGGACAATACTTGCATTTAAGCTTTTTTGTTCCTGAAACTTCAATTGAACGCTTCCATGCAGGATCTGACCTATTTCCAGTAGCATTTCTACTTAATCTGTTCCCCCCAAGAGTAATATAGACTAGTGTTACTTACACTTGCATAAGCTGGAGTGCTACTACTATCACCAGCACTTGATGAAGCCATGTGATTTCAAACTATATTTAATCAAAATTCAAACAAATTATCTCAATTTAACTATTTAAGGCTTTCAAATTTCAGAAAATTCAAATAAACAAGCAAACAGATTCAGATTCAGCAACCAAATATTCAAACTAAGAAATTAACGAACCATGAGGTGACAACATAACATTCGATATTTTTTTTATCAAACATGACATTCTATATGACTATAAGACTAAATCATGAAGCATGGATAGGAATATACATATATAAAATACAAACCAGAGAGCACAGCAGCAAGCAAAATAAAAATTAATGAAGAAGGAAAGGAAAGGGCATAGGCATACTTTGAGTGAGGGTGATGATAAGATTTAGGCAGCACTCCAGCGTCTAGCCTCCAACGACGGTGAAGAAGAAGCAGTAGTGGTTGACGATGAAGAAGAAGCAGCAGCCGATGCGTCGATGTGAAGAAGAAGATTAAAGAAAGAAGTCCGTCGATGCAAAGAAGAAGCAGTGAAGAGTGAAGAACGAACTCCCTGACGACCGACACACCAAAATAGGGTTCACTGCTTCAGTTTGCATTTTAATTGGGGCTTCAGATTTTTTTAAAAAAATTAGTAAATCAGTGAACTCGGTAAACTCGCCGTTGAAACAACGTTCCAGCCGTTTCAACACCAAATCTGTCCTGATGTCCGTTCTTACTCATTTTCCGGCAGAAAAACGTAGAAACAAACGTTTCTATGTTCTAGAACGACGTTTTCACAACACTGGTCTTCAGCATATCTGGTGTCTCTGGACTAGACAAACTCGAGTTTCTAAGTACAAACTCGAGTTTACAGCGCTCTTCAGCAACTCTGTTATTCTCTGTTTCACGTTTCAGCTTGAGCGAGGTCTAGTAATTTGATGATATCTCTCAAACCAGAGATCCGATTGAGGTGAAACCAGTGGCATATGAAACTAGACTCCCAAGGCGTCATTTTGATATAAAACCCAATCCCAAAGGAGTTTAGATCAAGGAGATATGAATTATGGAATTTGGAACTGAAATTCACATCACATAGTAGACCAAGCTTTGATATTTTAAGTGTATCTCACAAACTACAAATCCAATTGAGTTGAAATCGGTGGCATATGAAAGAAGACTCAAAAGGATTTCCATCAAGATTTGAACCAACCAAAATGGAGTTCAGACCAGGGAAATATGACCTTCAAAAATTGATAGTCAGTTCAGGACGTTGCAAAAATGCTGGTTAAAAATAGCCTTCATTCATTGGATCATAACTGACAGAATACAATGAGTTTGGAGTTGATTCTTTTTTGCATTGCAAAGAAGACTCAAAGAGCTATATGGTAATAAGTGGTTTGCCAAATTTGGAGCTATATCAAGTCAGAGAGCAACCAAGGGCAGAACAACTTGCAAACTCGAGTTTGTAAGTATCAAACTTGAGTTTAGCTCAGACAGAGAGCAAACGATGATTTTTGAGAGAACCAAACTCGAGTCATTAAGTGAAAAAATCGAGTTTGGCTCAGTCGAGAGAAATCTAGCTTTCGACAACAAAAGGAAACTTGAGTCTTATGCAAACTCGAGTTTACGTCTCTGCTTCAGAAAATCACCGTGTCGAAAATCTCGTTTCTCATCAAGAACATCCAGATGATTACCCAAATGACTTATAATACTTATTAACATTATTTATATCATTTGTGTACATGTTTCAGATGATCAAAGGTTGTTAAGCTGAAGATCAATGACAAAGTAAATGCTGATGTCATAGCTAGTTTAGAAAACAAAGTTCTAACGTCTAGTTTCATCTGAGTCTAACGGATATATTTCTTTATCCAATAGTCATTGAATCTTCTCAACGGTCATAAATTGAAACTACCTATAAAAGAAGACAAATTCAAGATAGAAGGAAAAAAAAGACACAAGCCTACATCTTCAAAATGCTCATACTCTGATCTTCATATTATTTACTCTCTGTTTTCAATGTTTACATAACTTATCATAGAGAGTTAAATGATTTGTATTGTATTTCAGTGTTTATTCATTCACTTCTGAGATAGAAGAATTATTGTAATCATCCTATCATTCTATTTGAGAGTTACTCAAGATTAGGTGATCTTGAGGGTGAAACTCATTGTATTGATTACAGCTTGTAAGGGGAGTGAATCCCAGTGAGAGGATTACTTCGAGTACATAGTGTGTAATCAATTGGGTGTATTGATTATAGTTTGTAAGGGGGAGTGAATCCTAGTGAGAGGATTACTTCAAGTACATAACGTGTAATCAAGTTGAAAGAAGATAGTGGATTGAAAATCTCAAGTAGAGCTTTAGGACTGCACGTAGGTCAAGGATTGGGCCGAACCAGTATAAATCACAGTTTGCATATTCTCTTCCCTTATCTCTTATATTTCCAGTATATGTTTATTTTAATATCTAACTGTTGATTTAAAAAATGCAAAAGATTTTCAAAGTATCAAGTTCTTAATTAGACACCCAATTCACCCCCTCTTGACGATTCTTTGAACATCTTCGTTTACCTACACATGCATTTAACTTCAAACTCATTAAATCTGCATCCTCCAAAGTAAAATAATGTAATCGCTTGGTTTAAAAAAAAAAAAAAAAAAAAAAAAGAAGATAAAAGGTTAACAACAATAAAGCTTACTGACCTCCTTCATTCTATTTGATCTTGCCAATTGAAAATCTCAAGTTGAGCTTGGGGACTGCACGTAGATCAAGGATTGGGCCGAACCAGTATAAATCACAGTTTGCATATTCTCTTCCCTTATCTCTTATATTTCCAGTATATATTTATTTTAATATCTAACTGTTGATTTAAAAAACGCAAAAGATTTTCAAAGTATCAAGTTCTTAATCAGACACCCAATTCACCCCCTCTTAACGATTCTTTGAACATCTCCGTTTACCTACACATGCATTTAACTTCAAACTCATTAAATCTGCATCCTCCAAAGTAAAATAATGTAATCACTTGGTTAAAAAAAAGAAGATAAAAGGTTAACAACAATAAAGCTTACTGACCTCCTTCATTCTATTTGATCTTGCCAACGTCTGCTCCCTTTTTCCTCATGTATTGATATTCTGGTGTAAGAATACAGAGAAGAAATAGATCTAACATATGGAGAATTTATAATGCATTAGTGCATATACGTAGTATATATGTGATGCTCAGTTAACACAAACTTTGTAAAGCGTCATATGATTACTTTATCTATGATCTTAACATTCCTCAATATGGACGGCCAGATTTTACTTCTTTGTGACAACTCTTGGCATGGATTGCCAAATCAGCATGTTTGCTAATTCTCAAGATACATTAAATCTTTAACAGGCAGCAAAACTGAGGACAGTTGTAATGTTGAATATCCATTGCTTCTCGGAAATTGTAGTGGTACAACAGAATGCGTTGAGGTTATAATTACTTCCCATTAAGACATGATACTTTGTACAAATCTAGTTATTGTGCTCTGTAAGCTTCCATTAATAACTTTGATACATTGTGCAATCCTATAAGCACAAGCATGTCTTGCACCTGACATTATCATGATGAAAACCAACAAATACAATGACGTTGCACCTATATTATTTAGAAACGAACGCTATAAAATACAACATGCTGCATAACATTGAATCGTTTTAGGTAGAAGACAATTTTAATTAATCATGGGGTTTCTGAATATATCTGGAACAAAATTAATTTCCAAAGGTAACAAAATCATATTCAATTACACGTTGTTGTTCAGCTAGAACTTAAAAAATTTGTGCGCCCAATTTATTAATTTTTTTTTGACAAATTTCATAAAGGCATTTATAATAAATGGGGTAATATGATAAATTTTAGTTGTAATAACACTATTAAACTTGATACTTTTATTTATTAAGCTAACATAGTGGAATTAATCCCCTCTTTTGATATGATATTAAATACCATCGCCAAATTCTTAAAAACCTTGGGTTAAGTGAATTAAGAGATACCAAAAAACATTTGAAATAACAACATTAATTAATGTTTAACTAGTTTAAGTAAAGAGATCAATTTGAAATTGAAACTTAATAATTAGTGTCATTAGGAAACAAATTAAATCTGTCTTTAGGTCACCAAAGTAAACTTATGGATAATGAGTTTGAGATACACTGAACAACCTTTTTTTTTTCCCAAAACATTAATAATAATCATCAACACACTTAATGTACGTTGAAAAATAATAACTAATTCATCCATGATAAGAAAAAGAAGTTGGATCAAATTGTTTCAATAACAGTTGTGATACTTATAAATGAAACTAATTTGAAATAATAGTTCAGTGCTGGCACAATGAAGAGCATTAACCAAATCGTGAAATGAAAGTCAGTAACATTCCCCAAAAACATGAAATTAACACAGCAACAACAATTTAATAGTTCACACGATAAAATCCAAAACAAACATACTACGGCAGACTATTAACTGTTAATCTTAAACCGCTACAAAACACGAAACCCTACCCCATTCATCATGATACTTTCTAGTGATTTTATATAACAGCTACAAATTTGATTGGCTGTTTGCATTCTGTAGCAGTTTATAAGAGTAACCACTACAAATGTGTAAGACTCTTTGCATTCTGTAGCGGTTTCTATGATTAACCGCTACAAATGTTCAAGACTTTCTGCATTCTGTAGTGGTTTCTATGATTAACCACTACAAATGTTGAAGACTCCTAGCATTCTGTAGCAGTTTGTGAGTATAACCGCTACAAATTTTCAGTTATTAGAAAATTTGCAGCAGGGAGCTAAATTTTGGTTTGAAAGTAGTTGTCAGCCACATGAAAAAATGCAAATGTCCTGTGCTTGGTATCATGTTACGTATCACCAGCCATATAACCAGGAGAGCTCTAGTTGTCCTATGATATGGCCAGTGATACGTATCATAATAACAAGCACAGGCCATTTGCCTTTTTTGATGTGTTGGCAGCTACTTTGAAACCAATGTTTAGCTTCATGTTGCAAATTATTCACTGATAATAGAATTTGATCCTTCATATCTCTGTAGAATCTTTTAGAAGGCGCGTGAGAATCAAATTTAAAGGCTTTAACTTTGTAGCGGTTTTAAGATAAAACCGCTACAAATATGAAGCATCGTGAAACTTTGTGGTGATTCTATAAGTAACCGCCACAAATGTGCAAGACTGTTTGCATTCTGTAACAGTTTCTAGGACTAACCACTACAAATATGCAAGAATCTTTGCAATTTCTAGTGGTTTGTACGTACAACCATGACAAATATTGAGACTCTTTGCATTTTGTAGCGGTTTTTCCATTTAAACCACCATAACTTTTACGCCATAATGCACCTAGTTGGTGCCATATTTGTGGTAGTTTCTGAAAGGAAACTGCTACAAAATTGGCGCCAGCTTTGCGCCATATTTTGTAGTGGTTATTTTGTGATGACTGCTACAAAGTTTCTTTCTTAACTAGCGCGCCACTTGGCGTGAGTCATTTGGTTGTAATTTTGTAGTAGTTTTGGTCTAAACTGCTACAAAGTTTGTTCCCTAAGCGAGTTGTCCCGTAGAAATTTTGTAGCAGTTTATGTCCAAACCACTACAAAATCTGACATTTGTAGCGGTTTTTTGTAACCACTACGAATCGACAGTTTTTTTATAGTGAAAGAGGTGTTGAACACATCTTGTGCAATGAGGAGGAAATTGAAGAGGTACTTGGCTATCTTGGTGTGACAGAGATTTGCCGTGTCTCTCAAAATAATCAGATTCAATAAAAGATTTGCAGTAATAGGGAACCTGGATCGTTTTCCCAAAGAATTTGCAACGGGTCTGATTGGAATAACAGGGAAACAGAAACAGTAAAAATGGGGGGTTTTGGTTCAAACAGAATAAAAACGAAATGAATAGAAATAGAATGAAATAAACACAGATTAAACAGATAAACAGAAGATCAACCCAAGATTTCGAATTCCACCACTTTCCTTCCTTGGACGAAAACAGATTTTGAAATGAACTCGCGATCGATTATGGACAAACCGAAATCTCTGCATTCATCCAGAAAATCCCTCAACTAGACGATTGCCTAGCATTTATCCGAATAGTGGCATGTCACTGTGCAATCGCATAGCAAGCACTTAAACCTAGTTTGAACTCAATCCTTGGGATATCTCAATTTGGGCGTTAAATCTAATACCCAATTCGAATGTAAATCGAATCTGAAATTACAAAACAGAAATGAACTTGTTACCATTAAGAACGAGTTTGATCCTCTCGATAATGGAATCCTTGATCCGTGGGCCAATCAAAGTATGTAGCTTAGCCCATCATGGCTTTGTAGAACGAAAATCGAACAGAAATGAAGAAGTTCATCATGAACACGAAGAACAAATGAAGAACAGTTGAGAGAATTTTAAAACTTCTATTTCAATTCGAAAATAATAAAAACATGAATGACCTAAGTGTTGTAGCCACCATCTGACTTAAAGTTAACCTAAAATGGAAATGGGCTCCAATGGTTCAGCCCAAAACAGAAATAAAGTAAAAGTGGGCATTAATTACAAAATTTGAGTCTAAATAAAAATCCAAAAATATCCATCTGACTTCGGTCCCAAAATTGACCACCCTCTTGTCCGAATTTTCCCTTCATGTCTTCATAACAATTGTAGCTCTTTGAATAATCTGAAATATGAAATAAAAATGAGGCAAATTCGATGTTTGGTTCAAGAGTTATGGTAAAAATAGTGAAGTAATATAAAAGTGAAATTTTATCATTAAAATGACTAAAATCTAATGAAAAGCCTAAAGCCCAAATAAGCATAAAAATCATTATTTATTAATTAAAAAGTCTTAAATTATTAATCAAGACTACTAAAGAAGTGTATAGAATATTCAATTATCACGGCGTCATTAGGATACTACAGCGGAGGGTTTTTGGTGGCTTATACTTTGTAGTTTTTCTCAATGTGTCCTACATATAGTAATTGAATAATTTTCTTCATTACTCTCTGGTGAGCATAAACTCTTCCTAGTTCCTCCATCTTCGGCTTCTTTTTCTTCAATATTGTTCAAGCTGGTAGATTAGCATATTTAGTTAACTAATGGTCAAACATAACCTAGATAAGGGTTAGGGCCACATTGCTACAATTTTGAAACTTCTAGGATAACATGGAACCCAAGATTTTTTTGAAGCAACATTGCTATAAAGTGAAAATTTCTAGGGCAAAATTGTAACTTAAAGAAAATGACTTGCATGACATGTGGACTTGATAGCTCAGCATATTTGGTTAACTAATGGTCAAACTCTACCTGGATAACAGGTTAGACAAAATTGCTATGATTTGCAAACTTTATTGGTGACATTAATTACTATAAAAATTCTTCAGGCAATATTGGTTTTTTTGGACACTAACCCTCTTGTAAATTTTGAAAATGTCATGAGTTTATCTTCCTGGGGTGTGTGCCTCCCTTGTAATTCCAAAAACATAATTGTTACTGCCATATATATATATATATATATGTGTGTGTGTGTGTGTGTGGGGTTCTTGGAGTTTGTTTTTGGCACTTAATAGTCCATACATTCATTGGCTAAAGCTAAGTGGAGAAGGAAACGATTAGGTAAAGGAAGAGGGTCTAGTTTCTCTCATCATCCCTCATAATTCCTAAATCATGTTCATCCAATCAATCTGAAAGGTGACAATGAACCGCATCATCAAGTTAATAAGACATGTATTTTCTAAAAGACAACTTATGTCTATGACATGTATTTTTATAAGAAATACCTAGAGGTTGTCTCAATTTTTTATTCACATTTTATCTCTATTTAATTATATTACCATATTGTTGTATTTAATTCCCACACACATATGCTCTTCTACCACATATTTTCTCTCTCTTCCATTTAATTGAAGGTATTTTTTCCAACAAAAATTACTTTTTATATATCTTTATCGTCTCTAACGAATTATTTATCCACATACTTTGGTTAACCATGTTTTATAATAAGTAACGAGGCAGTGATGTTTAGAAATTGATCCAGCAGATATTTTATTAACATTGGCTGATTTTATAATGTTTTTGTGCATCTACCTTGGACATTACTCCCTCCGATTCTTGATATAAGACATATTTACCTAATTTGATCAAATTAAGGAAGTTTGTTAAGTTAGTTAATAAAACATATATTTTCTAAAATATCGTAATCATCTTCCTTAAAAATCTGTGTGGACAATCATTTTGCATTGTATTTTTGGGATAGTAAATGATGTCCAAATGCAATGAAATTTTTCAAGATTAAATTAGATATAATTATCTTTAATTTTATAGGTCATTGGTCGAATTTGGACTTTTGCACACGGATTTATGATTTTTGAAAATGACCTACAATTCTGTAATGAAATCTAGACAGAGGACCTTCTTTTATTAATTTGGGAATAGTGTTCATATGCTTAGCTCCTGGAACCATTTTTCCTTGAAATTATACTTAATACGAAGTCTACAGACTTTGTAATCACCTTATTTGGGTACTTGTGCTAAGAGATATGAATTTTCAAAGTTATGGTAAAATTCTGGACACATTGGTCTTAAGGGCCGAAAATGAGACAAGTAATGGTATATATGATGATTCGTAGGATGTTCATATATGAAATGGATTCTTAGATAGAGACTGGGCCTTTTAGTTTTATGTTTAAGTATGATATACTAGATGACATTTAAAATGTCAAGAATTGAAGTAAGTAATGACCATTGTCCATAATGTATCCTTATAGGAACTCATCATCCCTCAAAATAGTCAAAGTACTTGGAAACAACTCGAACAATTATAAAACAATCAGGTAGTAACTCTAATACCATGTAGTTTGCATAGCTGTGTATGTTTGTTGAATCATATCGTGAATGTTTCATCCCGTGTGGGATCAGCACCACTCGTGACTCGATTGAGCGGAAGGGCTGACCATGAAATATCTTCCCGGTGGTTAGAACTAAGAATAGAACCTATTGGACCACTAATCCTCTCTAGTCATCATCAATGAGAGGATTTTCTTATTTTCTCAGTTCTTCTTCTTGTTTTTGTTTTTCCTCTTTCATGAATGATTATTGCCAATTTGGACCCAGTATCATCAATAAGATTATTTTCTTTGATTTTTGTTCTTTTATTATTTTTATTTTTTGTGTGGGACCCGACAAAATAGGGTGTTTACAGTTGGCCATATGTGTGTGTATAAATATATGTGTGATGCTTCAAAGAATTTGGTTTAGGGTCAGAAAATCAATTAATCCATTCAATGCATTTGTTCTTCTTGGTTTTTAACACGATTTGTAGTTCATTGCATTGAAATCAATATATCAATGAACCTTTTTTATTTTGGTCTAACATTAATAAACCTCTTTATATTCAAATGTATAGTAACTGAAAAAAAGTGGAACTAGTTGCCTGCTAAGCATGGAGATCGAGCAAATCATATTTAATCTGAGTTTTTAAAATTCTGTATTTTTTTTTTTTAAAAAAAAATATTTTAATGGGTATGAAATCTAAAATAAAAATAATCTTTCAAGTATTAAATTAGGTTTGAACTGTCTAGATCTAATCTGAATGTCTAGATCTGATTAAATCTCTATCCTAGGCATTGTGCTTAGTAGGAAATCTGGTCAAAGTACCCTTATTTTGAATAGTATTTAATACTACCTCCTCCACTAGTCTTTAGTATAAGATATAATTTAGACGGAAAATTACACTACAAACTGGATCTTATATTAAGGATACTAAGTAGTATTTATTAACATCAACTAGTTTTTTCCACCAAAATATCAACTAGTTGATTTAATTATGTTTTCTCATATTTTATTCTGGCTTAATACTACCTCCTCCACTAGTCCTTAGTATTTTATTAATTTTGTTGATCTTCTAATTTATTATCTGCTATGAGGTTTTAAGGAAGAGATTTAATTACTCAAAAGTCCAATGATAATTGAGAAGCATGCAACAAGTTCTAGTATAAGAAATGATAATATATTTATACTTCTTCTTGTTATATTAAGACTCCAAGCAATTAAGTCCCTTCCTTAAAACCTCATAGTAATTCCACCATTACTATTATATGTTGTTAAAATTGATCTTTAATAATAAAATTCGAAATGCTGGTAAAAAAAATAAAATTAGCAAGGCCCCTGTGCAATGTACAGGGTGCTCCTCGGATCCTTAACGAAGTTAAAACTAAAACATTAACACATGGGTGGCAAAAATTACGAAAGTAAATCTTCATGTCAAACTTGATTATGACGGTAGACAAATTAACAATTTTTAATTGGCGATTAAATTATGAGGTCACTTGTTGCGAAATGCAGAAAATAAGAGAATTTAGGGGGGGGCCGGGGGGGGGGGGGACGATTAGAAATTCATATTAGAGTAGGAAAAAATTACACACAAGATTATATATCAAAAAAATTTATATCAATTTTATAAATTATTATAAAATTATATATGAACTTATCCTTTATCCGAAGTTTCACATTCCATCGTCCACACTCATGGATAACCCTTGTCATTAAAAAAAAAAACCTTCAATCTCTTGATATGGCAACACTAGCTCTCTACTTCTCCCTTGATTTTTGTTGTTAGCTGAAACATAAAAATTGTGGTAAATTTATTATAGTGATACCTGTTACACGCCTACTGACCTCGCCTTCACAGGTGGTGGGTAGTGTGACTGATACCTCTTATTTATTAAATCCAACTGTTACACTTTTCCAATAATATCACATATCAGAGCAATATAACGCAACGTAGTGGTAAAACAGTTTAGGCATAATATACTGATAATAAATTACAAACCTTTGTTAAAATATAATTATATAAAATCTATACAACAATTCTTCGAATATTCTGGAACTGGTGCAACATCTTTATCTGCTAATATCCGCCTGGGAGCCATATCCAATAACTGTACATCATACAAGTAGCAACAGAGGCTAGAATCCGAAGGATTCCAGAGTAACCGTTAATCTCATATACAAAGTATAATCAAAGCATGTAAGAAAACTATAAGCACAAACTGTAAAGCATTCAGTAGGTCGCACATAGCGAGGCACAAAGCCTAATCTAGAACAAGCAGTCTATATAACACATAGCACATAGCACATAGCACAGACTGCAGGGCCCAACAAAGCCCTAGTCGCACACAGCGGGTCGCACATAGCGATTCCGGTACCAAAGCGCTTGGCAAATAACAATACCGAATGCATACACAATCATGGTAAAGCATACATACATAGACATACAAAGCATATGAGGATTAAGGTTACTACCTGACAAACTTATACTATCAATTACTTTCTCCAAATTCTTTTAAAAGCTCCCGGCGACGACACTTCTTGTTCTAGATCTTAACTTCCCTTTGAAACTTCTCCTCCTTAAAGCCCCTTGCAGTTTTGGTCAAGACTTGATAACACCATGCAAGAATCATTCATCAAGATCTTAGAAATGTCTACGAAGATTTAAGGAAGTAGAGCAAGAATCCAAGTCCTACTTACCTTGATTTCGTGATCAGTTTGGACATTCGGTAGCACCTCCACCATGTAGACATCACCAAACACCTCATACAAAGAATCTGAACCCATAGAAACATTGCTTTCACCAAGAGGAACAACATTGGAGAAGGCTCCGGGAGCTAAAAACACCAAATCGGAGGTGAAATTAGCCCCTTTTCTTCTCCCCCCTCTCCATTTCGTTTTTTTCATCTTTCTCTCCTCTCTTTTCCATGTTTTGGCAAGAATGGCCTAAAGACAAATGAGGGGGAAGGAGTATATATAGAACACGGGTGCGGTCCAGAACGCGCCACGTGTCTCGTCCATAATGCGTCGCGTGTATGGTCTAAAATGCGCCACGTGTCCTCTTTCGATTAGACCTCATAAAAGTAGCTTTATGCCTTGTATGATTACGGACATGTGTCATGCTGACTCAAAAACTATGTCATGATTACAAGACATGTGTCATGCTGACTCAAAAGCTATGTCATAATGAGGGGACACGTGTCACATTTTCATTTAACCAACAAAAGTAACTTTTGACTTGCCATGATGGCGGACACGTGTCATGCTTCTATTGGAACAACATAAAAGTATGTCATAATGAGATGACATGTGTCATGTTTCTATTGTGCCAACACAAAAGCATGTTATCATAGGTCATCATGACTTACTTTATTAAAGTTACTTTATCAGTGTTTGCTCAAGATCCTGCTCGGGTTTTACTTAAAAACACAGGGCATACCCGACTACCCTGAAAATGTCATATTCCTACTTATACCGGCATATTTTCACTCAACTAATTGTCCTATACCTTAGAATATAATTAGGTGGCATCTTTTTCCAATCAAATTTATACTGTATAGGTCTTCTGTGCCCCTTTTTCATTTGCACTTTAATTCTTTGGCTTATACATACTAAGTCCACTAACATGTATAACCGAGTTATTCAGTTCCCCGAGAGACTTCCTATCCCTCGACATTCTTGGGACTCTGCTTGAACTGGGCTTAGTCGCCTGCCTTTTATAGGCTTATTCTCGAGTCTCTATGCCCAAAATTCAGGATATTACAATACCCAAATGAAATATTATAATCTCAGTATGAGGATTGTCCCAGTTTATGTAGGAAAAGCAAAAGAGGTAAATCTAATTTTACATGTGGCTAGCTTGTTGGTTGACTTTAGAAAATATGTGTGTTTGTGTGTGTATGTCTTAATCAAAAGATTATCAGTTTTTCTTATTCATACTTGCTCAAACAACTATTGCCACTAGGCATTCTTTTATTTTCCTTACTAAATTCTTATATTGCACGTGATAATGGATCCTAAGCATTCAAGACAAAATATAAGTATTTAAATAGACTTGAAAGGTTATATATGAATTTGGAGGCAATTTTTTTTTTTTTTTTTTTTTTTTTTTAGTATTGTTATTATTATTATTATTTTGTAGAATTCAAGCAATATCCCCTAGTCGATAGCTAGAAACTTAATAAAGGCATATATATTTAAACCTATCTAACATCCTACATTTTAACAGGGCTCAAGCCTAATCCTAAAAAAAGCTATATACAAGCTTAAGTTTTAAATAGGCTAAAGCATACTTTTAGTCCTTTAAGTTTTATATAAGGTATACTTTACTTTATAAAGTATACTTTCGGTCCTAAAATTCTAATACCGTTAATGTTGCTAGTGGAAAATGATGACTCAACGAACTCAAGTGATGACTAATAATATGTAATTACACAAATTTTATACATTCTTCATTTTACCCATAGTTTAAGTTTATACCTAGTAGCATTTAATTACATAGTCATCACTTAAATTTACACCATTATCACTTGAGTTTACATTTTCCGTTATCAAAGTTAACGGTATTAGAATTATAGGACTAAAAGTATACTTTATAAAGTTAAATGACTAAAAGTATACCTCATGTAAACTTAAAGGACTAAAAGTATATTTTAGCCTTTTAAATATTTGTTACAGGTTGAGACTTATTTAGCTAAAGACCTAGCTTCAACATATTTCCACCCATAAGAAGAACCCATTAGCAATGACAGCTGAAAATTTTCCCTATAAAAAGTGGAAAAAATTAATCCTTATGTCTTTCAAGTTTTAATTCAATTACGACTAAGTCCTTGAACTTATAATTCAGGTAAAACTCAGTCCCCAATCTTTTTCTGTTTAATAAATTAATCTTTTGTCATACATGTAACTCACTATAAGTTATCACTATAGCTATCACTGAGTTATAAGTTGAGGGATTGAGTCGTACTAAGTTGTATTTAAGGGATTGATGTTAGTTCTATATGTGTTTTGATGATAACTGACAATTGTAAACATGTATGGATGTTTTTGGATAAGCTAAATGGAGATTTAAACTTGTTGATTTCAACCCAAAAATATTCGGCGCCAAACTCGAGCCTAGATTTGGCAAACTCGAGTTTGCTACTGACAGAGGCAAAACTCACAAGTTTGCATTTTAAACTTGAGACTCAATTTTTCAAACCTCAGGTTCGCACCTCTAGAGAAAATCTTCAAAGAGTTTACAAACATGTAAACTCAAGTTTGCTTATGACAAACTCGAGTTTGCCTCTGACGGGAAGAATTTTTCAAATGAGATTTTCATAAACCTCCGGTTTGCTCCCATTAACCTCCGGTTTGCGTCAGGCCAAAAGTTTTCCAAAAGTTTTCTAAGTTGAGAAAACTCGAGTTTAAGTTTATGAACTTGAGTTCATGCCTTACGAGAGCAAAATGATTTTAACTTGAGAAAACCTCCGGTTTTGCACCGGAAACCTCCGGTTTATGTTTTGAGAGTTAAAATTGATTTTTGACATGAATAGTGTCAAACTCGAGTTCACTCACTTATAGACTCGAGTTCGTGCTTTGATCAAGATGTGTTTTAAATTGAAAACCCGATGGTTTGCTCGATAGAAGTCTAAACTCGAGCCTAAATATGCAAACCTCGGGTTTGGTCTCGAACAAATTTTACAAACCTCGGGTTCTCTACGCAAACCTCCGGTTTGGTCCAGACAGAGGCGAAACTTCATTTTAAATGTTCAGCAAACTCGAGCCTAGCATGGCAAACTCGAGTTCGGGACGCCGGAACTGATAAACGCATTTGAGTTTAAAATGTTCAGTTTGATTTATACATTAGGCTGAATCTGTGAATTGGTTGTATGTGATTTAAATGATTCTTATCTATATTTCTAACCAGTCTTAACCAGTTTGCTTGTGGGATTTCAAAAGATTTGGATTTGCTTTAAAAGACAAATAAAGCAACCCAATGTGCAACTTGTATTATTATATTATATCTTCTTAAACAAAGCAAATGGAATACGGTGGCAAGATGGATGACCATTTCTCAATACGAGACAACAAGCCTCCACCAACTAAAGCTGAACATCATCATTCTTCAAGCAAGACCACATGGGAAGAGCCAAAATTAAAATATTCAAATCTGCAAAAGTTTCCCAACATGCTATATTCAAATAGCAAGTGGTCACAAATGAGATAGATTCATGGAGAAACACCCATAACGGCTATATTTTCGAATGGGTTGAAGCCTCAGCGGATCTATAACGTTCACCTACTTCAAATCACTATAAATACATGAAGATTTGAAGTTTCTCGGAGAGAAGACTCACACAGAAAGCTTATACAAAAATATCAGTCTTTTACTGCTTATTCATTTATTTGTATCTTTGATACATTGAGCTTCAGTGTTTATCAATATCTACTCTTAGAGAGAGTCTATTTCTTTGTATATCATTCATTGCAAGAATCTCAAGTCGGTGGACTTGGAGATTGGGTAAATCAGAGTACAACTTGTAAGGGGGAGTGTATCCTAGGGAGAGGATAACTTTCGAGTACATAGTGTGTATCGATTGTATACAATTACTGACTTGTAAGTGGAAGTGAGTCCTAGGGAGAAAGGATCATCCGAGTACGAGTGTGTAATTGTTCTTGAGTGATAGTAGAAAATCCCAGAGAGTCTGGGTACTGGACGTAGGTCAAGGAGTTGGACCGAACCAGTATAAATCCTTTGTGTTAAGCTCTTCTTCTCTATCTCTACTTCACCTTGGTGTTCATCTGTTGTGTGGGTGATCGAAAAAGAATTTCTGAAATCCCCAATTCACCCACCTCTTGGTGATTTCCTTCACTTTCAATTGAGTTGTAATAGAGTCAAAATTTGAAAGAAAAAAAGATTAACTTTTCTTTAAAAAAAAAAAAAAACTATAAATTTTACTAATCATATGAGCATATGGAATGACTATATATAACTTTTAAAATACTAAAAATTATTATCCTGACTAATAAACAATATTTCCTAAAATATGAATGATAGAGAAATGACATAATTTATGTCAAAATAATGAATAAATTAAAAGAAAACCATAACGGGCATATATATGAATTAATTGAGCGACAAACATACAATCAACATGTTGAACTCTTAGAGGTTGTGATGATGGAAGTCTGTATCCCATGAAGTGGATAGTGTGGAAAAGGATATGCATGAGCTGGTTGGCCATACATGTCACTGTACGTACTGTCTTCAAAAATAAAAATCAGCTTCTTAGTTGTGAATTCCGATGCAACAATTAAGGATCACGGGTTGTGATAGATGATCTCCTTTTTTTTTCCTCTTTTGTTAGAGCCAGCAATAAAGATACGTAAGCATTGCATGTGTTGGTTTTGTTAAAACACTTACAATTTCTGTCACATAATAATATAATATTAAAAAGCTAACAGATTCCTTTAAGTTGGGAAAATATCAATGAGGTCTTAAGGAAGAAAAAAAGTATCAAAAAAGTCCCAACCCCAAATCCCCTATCAAAAAATTTTATAGGGATTTTTTTATATTAATTACAGAATTTCAATATCAAAAAATTCTCATTGTAAAAATGGCTTTTTTTGTTGTTAAATTTCCGTATGAAATATTTTGTTTAAAATGGTTTTTCTGTTGCAAAAAATTTTCTAGGTTTCTAAAATTCTACATGATGAAAGAAAAACTCAGAAAATTTTTTACAAAGAAAAGTCATTTTAACTACACGAAAAGCCAATTTGACAACGATATTTTCATAGGAAAATTTTAAAAACAGGAAAAGTCATTTTGATTATATGAAAAGTCATTTTGACAATGAGACTTTTTTAATATTGGAATTTCATAATTAATATCAAGAAGTGACTTTTTTGATAGGGGATTTAAGGTTGGGATTTTGTTGATATTTTTTCTCTTATTTTGGACCTTACTGATATTTTCCCTTTGGTGAAGCAGATCCTCCCAGAAAAGGCTACTTTTAATTATTGTTACTAAGGTAATTACTCTCCCCGTCTCCAGTTAATATTCAACATTTATTCCCTTGGTCCTCGATATATAAGCCTTATTTAATTACTTAATTTGATTAAATTAAGAAAATTAGCTAATATAATATGTTTTTTTTCTTTCAAACACCCTAATCATCTCTCTTAATTCCCTCCATCCCTCTTACTTAATTATGTTAAAAGAGCACCAATAGGGGTAATTTTAGAAAAAAATTGACAAACATGAGAAATATGTCTTATATTAGAGCTAAGATCAACTCCTTAATTAAGTAAGTTTTATATTAAGGTATGGTGGAGTATCTTCTACAAGAAATTATCTTTATATGATATAGGGTTATGAGACAAAAATGTCTCGGAAGTTTTCAAGGGGGAAATATTGCTCCAAAAGTTTTAAAAAAATGTACAATATTACCCCTATTGTTTAAAATGTTAATTTTAATTTGACCGTTAAGATTGACCGATTTATCCACATGGCACTCCCTATATGCGACCTCACCACTCTCTAAATGCCACGTAATCACACTATCTCCGCCTAACCCTTTTTTTTTTTGTCCCTCCCTTCCAAACCCACTGCCGTTGCTCTCTTTTCTCCATCTTTGCTGTTTTCTTTTAATCTTAGCAATCCCCAAATGGAAAAATCCAGAAATAAAGCTAAGATTAGTAACTGATGGCCAATGAAAGTGAAAGAGAGATGTAACTTATGCCCGTGTACCACATGATCTGAGATGAACACCAACAATTCAAGTGCATTAAACAAGAAAAGTTTTTTTGAAAAAATAAAAATAAAAATAAAGGACTAGAATCAACTTTAGATGAAAAGGCCTGAAAATCCTCTATTTATCACCAAAAGGCCCGGCATAGCAACGAGCTTCTTCTTCCTCTTCTTCTTCTTCTCACAACCACCAAAATGAGGATGACGCTTGCATTCTCGACATTGACTTCATGAAAACTCTCTCAGGCATTAAATCGAAAGGCGTGTATGTAGATCTAACTGGCTCCGTTATCACTAACTATGCTTCCAAATGGCTCTCTGAACATTGAACATCGCAGAATGAAGCCTCACTCAATTGCAAGAATCCTGAGGGCATCGCGTGCCGTTTCGTGGATGAAGAAGCAATTCTTCTTTGAAATCCTATAGTGGGCGTTTTGCCTCCAGAGAAAAACTCGATCCCCAGCAACTTCTTGCTTCGGCTTCTTAGAACAGCCAACATGGTTGGCATTGAGGCGGCATTCAAATCAAAGCTTGAGAAGAGGGAGAGAGGAGAGCATTAGCAGTGGATTCGGAAGGGAGGGACGAAAGAAAGGCCGTTAGGTGGGATAATTGATTACGTGGCAATTAGGGAGTGATTAGGTGGCATATAGGGAGTGCCATGTGGATGAATTAGTCAATCTTGCATCATTTTATAAACTTCCGGGGCAATTTTATTCCCTCAAGAACTTCTAGACACCCCGTCCTCATCCATGGAAACTTCTGAGTCATTTTTGCCCTTTAACCCTATAATATAAGTCACAATTAGTAGGATTAATGTGTTTGTTTGTCAAATATTGCAATTTATTAGGAGTAGGCTTGAGGTCCGACGTAGTATTTCTCTATGATATTAATTAAATATGGGTAAAGTTGAAAAAAAAATCTATTTTCACTCTAAGTTAATGAGTTAACGACCTTTTCTTAATTATAATAAAGTAGTTAGAGATGAGATGTCATATGGAAATTTCTTGGCCATTTTTGCCCTTTAACCCTAAAATATAAGTCACCTAGTGGGTGATTAATGTATTTTTTAGTCAAATATTGCAATTTATTAGGAGAAGGCTTGAGGTCCGACATAGTATTTCTCTATGCTATTAAATATGGGTAAAGTTGGAAACAAAGATTTATTTTCACTCTAAGTTAATGAGTTAAGGACATTTTCTTAATTATAATAATGTAGTTAGAGGTGACATGCATGTAATATGGGTGGTTAATCTTATGATAAAAACTACTAAATGAATTTTTGTTCTCGAAGTTATATTTCATTTTAGAGTAAAATACATTAACTACCCTTTGTTTTATCTAAATTACACAAATCTCCCTTGAAGTTATAATGCATGTTAAAAAGCCTCCCTTATATATGTGAGACTCAATTTTCATCTACCCAATTATTAGTTGACAATTAAGTTTGACTATTAAACATATTCTTTAACCAAAATAGCCCTCTTTTTCAACAAATGAATAAACATATATATTTTTCTAAAAATAATTTTTTTTTTAAAAAATATTTCTAAAACATATATGTTCAAATTTCCAATATATTATAAAATTTAAAATTTATTAATTTTTAATTTCTTATACTTTTCATTGAGAATAATTTATTTAGCATTCTTTTAAGTGACTAAAAACTTATTTCCTTCTTTCTTTCTTTTTCCATGACACTATGATAAAAAGCATATTTGAAAGGCATATTTTTATCCACCATATGTTATTAATAATGTAAATTTGAGATATTATACAACTTATATTAATTTTAATTTTTAATTTTTAAATGCCGTTTTTTACACCAACATTTATAAACACATTTATTTAAATACGCATTTTTAAAAAATTAATAATATTTTTAATTAAGTTTTCTATGTCTTCATTAATTGAATTAATTAACTAATCTTTATCTCAAAATGAAAAAAAAATATAATGGATAACTATTTGCAAAAGTAAAAGATAAATTTAGAAAAAGGGGGAAAAACCTAAAATTACTTAAACAATTTTAGTCAAAATTAGGGAATTAGTAATGATGAAGGGTAAATTAGTAAATAAAATTTATTTTAATATAGATATTAGTTAAAAATAAAAATCTTTAATGGCCGGAATTCACAGCTTAGACTTAATTATATGTTTTAAAAGTAAAGAGAATGTATGTATAATTAAGACAAAAGATAAGGGAAGTTGGAGTATTTTACTCTTCATTTTAATAATGATATGTGTGTGTGTGTGACGTTTGCCATGAGTTCATAAAATTTTTAACATAAATTAAAGTTACATTTCAACTGTAAACTAAATAATTAGAGATATATTCTCTTAATGTAAGGTAGATAAAAATCATGAAACTTTTCAGTTACCTGACAAGATTGTGGATGTCCACCAACAGGTATATTTTTCATGAAATTAAAACAATTATATGATTCTGGCAAACATCATGATTAATTAAAGACATTTCAACTCTATAAAAAATCACAAACGTGTTACGTTGTTGTTAAATAAACATGTATTATGCTTTAATTAAAAATCCATTTAACAACAACAATGAGACCAATGTTTATCTTGTGTATGAGTTCAAGATCAGAAGGCAGGCCAAGTCGTCTGAGCCATGGTTCCCTATATTTTTTTTTTTTTTTAAAAAAAAAAATGGAAAAAATGAACAGTGATATGAACTATAGTACATAAACATGCAGTTATATAGCTTCTTCCTTGAAAATCTAAAACACACACAAAAGGAGCCTATAAGATACAATATGAACCATGATAGTACGTAGTAAACATGCGCGCTTCTTCCTTATAGCTAGAAGACCCAAAACACACAAAAAGTGCCAATAATTAAAACAACAATTTTTCACACCCTTTATACATTAATTTGGACTTCGTTGAGGCTTCCGATCATCAATGAACTTCAACTCCATGACATGTTGTGTTATATCTTCAATTAACAGCGACATGTTAAACCAAGAAGATCCACCTTTCTCCATAGCCTTCTTTGCTTTCTCTGCATAATTCGTTACCCTTTCTCTTATCCTCTTATCACCTTCTTCACCCATCACTTTCTCTATTGCCTCTTTCACTTTCTCTCTCTTCACCTGAACCCCATACTTATCTTCCTCCCCAAAATTTACAGCAGTCTCGGCTCCAACCCTCACACCTGTCTCCAACAATTGCACCACAACCTTCTCATTATAAAACTGCTCTGCACTTAGAGGAAATGTTATTAATGGCACCCCACTACATATACCTTCAAGTATTGAGTTCCATCCACAGTGTGTTAAAAATGATCCTATCGCTGTGTGTGACAATATCAGAACTTGAGGAATCCAACCTCTTATTATCAGTCCTCTTCCTTTCACTCTCTCCTCTAATCCATCTTCCCTCATTAGCCTCTCTATTTCGTCTCTTTTATATGCTCCTCTAAGAACCAGAATGAATGGCCTCTTTGCGGCTTCCAGTCCTAAACCTAGCTCCATGAGTTGCTCTGGTGGTACACAGTTTAAGCTTCCCAGGCATACGTAGATAACAGATCTTGCAGGCCATGAATCGAGCCACTTCAAATATTGGCGGCTTTGTTCCTCGTTTGATTCTGTAACTTTGCCTCTCTGAGCTTTGTCTAATTCGTCCTTGTTGCAGAGTGAGACTGGACCAATGCACCAAATCTTTTGCCTCGTGACTTTCTGGTACTCTTTAATGTAATCTTCTTCCAACTCTTCAAAGCTGTTCACTACCACTCCATAAGCTTCTTTTTCAGTTTTCCTCACCTCATCCAAGAAGTCACCGAAGTCCTGGTGTTTTCTTAGGTTGAACGCTCCTGGAAGCTGAGGTCTTTTGAACACAATTCTATGAGGCAATCCTGGGACTACGAAATCTTCTGAATCAGAGACTCTATCCAAGATCTTAGAGCTCCGCAGATTATGATTGCATAATAGGTTGAAACAATTAGTTCCATCGAATATTATTCTTGGAACTTGGAACTTTCTAGCAACAGCAGCTACTGAAGGAACGTATCTGTCCGATATTATGCAGCTGGGAGGAATAATGAGAGTTTCTAAAAGTTCTTCAAGTGGGTTCTCCAACTTACAGAGGGCCTTAAAGAACTTTATCTTCACGTCCATGGAAGTCAGAGCGTCTACGCTCTCACATCCCTCAGGCACACCGGAATCTGAAATTGGAAACTGAAAAATTCCAAGGTCGATCGATGGCGGTGAGCTACAGTGGTGGTTCTGGTTCTCTCTTTCAATGGTGGCTTTGATTCGCATGGCGTTTAGGGGTGTCGTCACTAAGGTCACCTTCAGGTTGTTTCGCCGAGCCAAGAGTCTAGCCATGTCCACCATGGGAAGAATATGACCTGGCGCCATTAAAGGTATCAAAACAAAGTGAAGCTCAAGCTTCTGCGTCATGGAAGAAAGCAAAGATTCCATGGCAACACAGAGAGAGATATCGGATATAATGGGATCTGTGAGAGAGGATCGATGTTTAGAAAAGAGTGAGTTGTGTTTTGTGTTATTTGAAGGCATGCATAGATAGGGAGGTGAGGTTGTGGCTATCCTGAAATGATATGACGCAAGATCTTACGCTGTCCTAGTTAGATTTTTTATTTTATTATGTTATGTTAATTTGGATACTTCAATAAAGTATGCTCAATGTGGCTTTTAGTGAACTTTGGCCTAGTTGAGGTTAGGGTTTTACTTAGTCGCAATTTTAGTTATTCATTAATTTAATAATAATTTTGATGGGAGATTATGAATACGAAGACTGCAAACAGAGTGGGAACATGAAACCTAATTGACTACCTTGAGGGTTCTTTGTCTAGTGATGGCTATTACTAAGTTGTCATCACTGTGCCTACATCCCAGTCCATCAAAAGAGTCTCTGACACTCTTTTCCTCTGACGGTGTTCTTCGTTTTAGTTAAGATGTATGTTTGTTTTGCTTTTCAGAAAGTGTTTTTACAAGATTTTAAAATCATGGTTTAAAAGTTTTCCAAATAGGCACCAGCTTGGGTGAGTGCTACTTCAAATCATTTAGCATTGGAAGAGGTGTTTAGTTTATCTGAATCTTTCTCTGCTACTCTGATGTTGCAGGATTTTCTCTGTGCCTATGTGCGGCCTTACTATCGAATTTGTCTCACTTCTTTGTCCGATCAAACCGAACAAACATGAACAGAACACTACTCTGAGGCGGTAATAAGGATAGGCAAGTTTTATCCGATGATGTTGGGAGAGGAGGGTGGACATAGAAATTGAGGCTTGTAGAAAAGGATATGCATGAGGCGGTTGGCCATTTATGTCTGGGTACGATGTCCATCTTCAAAATGAGTTTCGATAAATGAGTTTTGATTGTCGTCCACAGAAAAAGGCTTCTGAGTAATGACTTTCAATGCGTGGACTACAGTGTTCTCTTTTTTTATTCCATTTGATTTTTTCCTCTTTTGATTGAAACATGGGTGAAGATACGTAAGGATATGCTATATTATATTGGTTTCTATGAAACCACTTCAGATTTCTGTCCAAAGGATTAGATGCATTATTAAAAGCTGACATATTTGAGTTTTTGTTTTGATCGACACCCGCTCAAAAAAAAAGTTCCATTCAATTATATTTAATTTCTTATGAAACATTTAACTTAATTTTTTAAAATATAGAAACACTTGTTATAGCAATTTTGCCATATAATTTTTTTAGGGTGCAATGATGCCTTAAGAGTTTTCAAATTGTAGCAATTTTGCCTTAACCAAAAGATTTCAGTTAAGTTTGATTGTTAGTTAGCCAAATATCTTGAGTTGGCAGTTCAAGTGCCACCCACATCTTTTTAGTTAAAATGCAAATTTGACCTTGAAGTTTTCACTTATGAGCAATGTTGCTTTGATGTTACCAAATCATAGTAATGTCCCCTAACAGTTGTCTAGGTTAAGTTTCACAGTTAGTCTACTGAATATGTTGAGTTGACAGAGTGAACAATATTGAAGAAGAAGTTACATATAGAGGAAGAGCTCACATTTGCTAGAAAGTAATTAAGAAAAAGATTCAATCAATAAATGCATAACACACTGAGGATGAGCGCCTAGAACAAAGCCATTGAAAGCTCTTTATCCTCGTACACTAATGACGTCAAGATAAACAAATGCCTATTTAATTTTCTTTCCATTACACAAGATATTTTCACCTCTTTAATTGTTTCTGATCCTCCATATGGCATGCATTTTTTTTTAAAAAAAAAATACTTATTTTTAAATCTAAATTTTAAAAAATGAAGTGGATAACACATGAACTGGACAAATAAACATATTTGTTTAAATAACAAGTTAACTTAATTTGAATAGCAACCAAGATGAAATTGCCACTACTACAAAGTAAATTTAATGACACTAGTTAACACATGTTTTTAGAAAATATAAGTTAAAAAAGAGGCAGTGACATTTTTAAATTTTGATTTAACTTTTAATGGCTATTTCAATAAAAACAGTTGTTGAAAGTTAAACTTTCAATGACTGTTTTTAAAAACACTCATTAAATCGTTGTTGGATGTTTAATAAAAAAATAACTTAAAGTTAAGCGAAAAATAAATAAAAATGATATTTTTTGACTTTCAACGACTATTTTTGAAAAAAACATCGTTGAAAATCTCATTAAAAAAAGAGGAGAAGATACAACGATTGAAAAATTCCTTACAAATTTCTCTCGCTTCCTTCAGTCTCCTTTCTCCTTCCTTCAGTCCTCTATTTCATGTTTCAGGCCATACCCCAACATATATCCCACCGCCAACAAACACTCATCTAGTGACAGTGACCTCTGACAAACCAAGACGGCGACAATGAGCAACCCACGATGGCGACCTTTGGCAAGCAACAACGGCAACCTTCAGTAACCCACGACAATGACTTCGTCTTGCAAACCCTGTCAAATCTAGCTCTCCTCCCACCATCATATCTCTCTTCATCCTCTTCGGCAACCCACGACGGCGATGGTGACGATGACAACATCTTACGAATGACGGTGACCTCCTACTTGTCAGGTTTGGCTCTTCTTTTGACAATTTGATACGATCTAAAATTTTCGCTCATAGATCTCATGGTTCATCTATCTTTCTTCATGGCTGAAGTTCGACTATGGCCAGAAGGGAAGCTTGTCCTCTCAGTCTTCATGGTCAAATCTTGACTCTAGTTGGAAGCTCGTCCACTCCATTGATGTGGCTGAAGCTTAACTCTTGCTCCAGATTCGTCTTCTCCACTTCAAATTCGCTTTCTCCAGATCTGCAACTCCATCCCCCACCATATCTTGCTCTTTTATTTTGAGCTACGATTTGAAAACTTTTAGGGCAATATTATATTGCTTCTAAGTGAAAATTCTGAGCCAAATTTGCACCTAAACCTAAAACAAAAATGATGTGGATAACTCGTGGATTGTCAACTTAATATATTTGGTCAACTAATGATGAAACTTAACTGGGATAATGACTAGATAAAAATTGCTACAATTTGGAAACTTCTAAGGCGATATTGTGCCCTAAAAAATTTTCATGACAAAATTGTTCCACCGTAACAACTTTCGGGGAAAAATAAACTGTTATCCCTTGAAATAATTTAATTTTTGCTTGAATTTTATATCTATGTATATAGTTAATTTTAATTGTAAAGTAGTATACTGATAAAAATTATGAATATAGTGGAAGGGGGCAAATTAAGATTTGAATCTCGCTAGGAGTAATGTCCACATTTAATACCTAATAGTACCTCATACATGATTACCTCAATATGAGATGATAAATGTTCTTAGCAAAAAATTATGATTATAGGAAAAATTAATCTTTGGGTCCCTATAGTTTTATCATAATTGTAAATCAGTCCACAAATCTTAATTTGGTGCAACTTATTCCCATTAAGTTTTACTAAGTTGAAACTCAGTCTTTAAGTTTTAACTTGATGCGACTTAGTACTTACAGTTTAGCCATGTTAAGCATTTGTTTGTAAGTTTAAAAAAATAACTTCAGTGGTAATAAATTTTTTTTCTAAAAAAATTGGTATATATTTTGAATGGCTAACACTGTAAGAACATAATCAAGTTGTATTCAGTCAAAGTCAAAGTTCATAGAGTGAGTTTCTTCATTCTCTCACTCCAAGCTCACTAACGAGGTGCGTTGGTTACTAGAGTTGATTTGATTCTTCTGAGTCTATAATTATTTCAATGCTTGGTTAAATTGCTCTTCTAATTTCTGTATTCCATCTTCTTGGTTTTTTTTTTTTTTTTTTGCTTTTCCGCTTGGTCGGTATTTTGATTTTTTTTTTCTTGAATGCAAGAGAACATACCCATTGACGAGGTGTTTGAGAATCTGAGATGTAGCAGGGAAGGTCTCACCTCTGATACTGCTGATTAGAGACTGGCCATCTTTGGCCACAACAAGCTTGAGGAGAAAAAGGTTTAGTCATTATCTTAGCTCCTTGCCTTCTCCAAGCTATTTCATTTAGAATGTTGAGTGAGTGTGTGTTTGTGTGTTTTTTTATTTGTTTTTTTCTGGGAAATTTTCAGTACACTTATTATTTGAAGTTCTTGGGATTTGTCTGGAACCCTTTGTCTTCGGTCGTGCAGGCACCTGATAAAATGGCGATAACGCTTGCCAATGGAGGGTGAGTATATTATTTACAAAGGTTTCATTGTAAAAATTTAATAATTTTTAAATAATTGAATCCTTTCCTCACCATTTTAATGAAGGGGAAGCCTCCTGACTGGCAAGATTTTGTAGGTATCATTACGCTACTTT
This sequence comes from Acacia acuminata, assembly GCA_019022655.1. NCBI lineage: Eukaryota > Viridiplantae > Streptophyta > Magnoliopsida > Fabales > Fabaceae > Acacia > Acacia acuminata. Next base: position 3,933,635 of record JAFJYI010000005.1, read on the forward strand.
TTATCAATTCAACTATCAGTTTCATCGATGAGAACAACGCGGGTAGTGCTGCAGCCGCTCTCATGGCTGGTCTCGCGCGCTCCAAAAGCTAAGGAGTCAATTTTAATTAATGGTTGTTTTATTCACTTCACATCATGGACGAATTAATAATTAATTCGGGTGACATTATTAGCTTAACGTTTATGTGAATTTGACATTAGTGGTTTCTCTCCCCTGTATTCCCTGTCCTTATAAGTTTCTTTCTCTTGTGTTTACGTTACATCGAAGTTTTATAGTGTATTGTTGGAATTTTTTTGAGGTTCAAGAAGTACATTAAAATTTCAACATAATGGTGTGGTCCCTGTCCTTAAAATTGCAAATGATCTGATTATTAAACATGCTTATGGAAGGGGAGAAAATATACTCCTGATTGTGTTCAGGGTTAGCTTTGTTTAAGCATCTATTATTAAATATGTCACTATCTATTTTTTTTTTCCCCTTTTTAGTTTCATATTTAGATATTTTATTTTTCCAATCTGATGATGAGGGCTAAATGACTATAAGGACACCTTAATCATCAAATATCTTTATTGAACAGTTTTAAGAGGTTCACCAATGATTTATTTATGAATACAGTAATTAGAAACTGGTTAAGTCTTGAGTTTGGAATGTGCAATTGTTTATTTGAATTGCATAAATAGGACATGACTACATTATTAATCATCTCAAGTTATATTTGACTATATAATACTCCATCCGGTCCTAAATATAGGAGAAAGTTTATAGTGTAATTTGCATTAAAAACGTTGTCCTATATTTACAACTGGAGGTAGTAATTATTAATGCAAAAGATGAACAATTACGTGAGGTTGCCATTAGATTTGATCAAGGTGTTGATAGAAGGTGGGGTAGTTGAGTGAATAATGAATTTTTACTTTAAGTTTGGTGTCACTGTATTAAATCCTTCCAATGTTGGGGGATATTATGCAGGAAATCTAATGTTTGGATCTTCATTGGTATTTGTAATGCAATTCATATATAGTTGTTAGTTAAAGGAGTGGAGGTAGAAGTGATATGACTTTTTGATTTGTTTCTATCTCCAATTGGCCTGCATTAAGTTTTTGTATTTACGCATAATTTTAATGTGCAATATTTATATCTCTCAGTTCCTCTTAGAGATTAGGGATCTTCTTTGTTTTGTTTCTTCCTTATGCAATCCATAATAGTGTTAGGCTGTTAGTCAAAAGATTTGAGATAGAGTTGTCCTATGGAATCTGCATATATAATAAGTTTTTTTTTTTTACTTGGCAATATAATTTAGGGTTAAGTAGCAATTTTGCCCCGGAAGTACACCCCCAAGAGCAATTTTGCTCTGAAAGTTTTTTTGGGTTCAATTTTACCCCAGAAGTTTTTGTTTGGAGCAATTTTGCCCATCCGTTAACAACCTTAACAGTCAACTAGGGTTGTTAACGGAGGGGCAAAATTGCTCCAAACAAAAAATTTCGAGGCAAAATTGCTCCAAAAAAAAACTTCGTGGCAAAATTGCTTCCAAGAAAAAAAACTTTCAGGGCAAAATTGCTATTTTGCCCAAAAAATGTTAAAAGCGCTATTTATGATATCATATATTTTTAATTCTTATTTATACAATATTTAGAGATGGAAACAGACTAGACCGCCCAGGCTTTACCCTTAACGGGCCAGGCATGTTCAAGAACAAAGTGGCCTGAGCCTGGCCTTTGGCTTGTTAGAAGCCATTTTTTCAGCCTAAGCTTGACTTGTGCCCTAACAATGAGGCTTATATTTTTAAAAATTTTATAATTAGGCTAACAGGCCACAGGCCTCACTGCAAAACAGGTCTACTTCAAACAAGCCCAAAATAGGCCTACTTTAAACAGGTTGAATTACATAAATCAGTGAAGGCAAAGATAAAAAAAGGTTGCATTTTTATTAACGAGTCATTATTGCAAAATTAAATATTAAATATAAAAAAGGGTTAATGAGCAAATTTGCCCTGGAAGTTTTCTTGGAGTAATTTTGCATTGGAATTTTTTTTGGGTTCAATTTTGCCCCGGAAGTTTTTGTTTGGAGCAATTTTACCCTTCCATTAACAACCCTAACGGTCAATGGTTAGTTGACCGTTAACCGTTGATCGTTAGGGTTATTAACGGAGGGGCAAAATTGCTCCAAACAAAAACTTCCGACGCAAAATTGAACCCAAAAAAACTTCCACGGAAAAATTGCTCCTGGGGGTGTACTTCCGGGACAAAATTGCTACTTAACCCTATAATCTAAATGATTTTCTAATACTATTATCTGCAATTTTCGTTTTACTCCTAAGATTGAGAGATATTCTCAAGGAAGATTTCTTTTTTGTGAATTTATTGGTATATGACATACAATTAATGTTGCTTCCATAAGAGTGGAGACACGGGTTGCTCCATGAAAGCTCATTCAATGGTAACAAAAACGTGATGATTTCCTAATAAGTCTATTGTTTGGAATAGGTGTTAATAATTTGGATCTTCCAAAGATTGGGGCATTTTGTGTAAAAAAACCTTTTACTATGTATGTTCATTGTTATTCGTATCATGCTTTTGGAACTCTTTTCCAGAGCTCATGGTCTTATATTTTTTTATTTTGCCTTTTATTTCCTCTCTTTTTGATTTTGGTTGTTCTTATTTGGTAGCCTATCTTTACTACTTATCAGTCCACTTCTTCTCCTTCCCTCCCTCTTTCGGATTTATTTTAACATACTGGTATTTGTCTATTAATGTTATTATGTTTATAGAATTTCATCAACTTATTGTTTATATTTTTTTTATATTCTATTTTGAAATAATTTCTTCATGAAACGTACTTATGAGCCAATTGCTAGAGTTTGCACTTTGTTTTTTTAAAATAATTTCATTTTGTGGGGCATAAGTTGTTGGAAATTCAAATGAGTTTGACACGGATTAGATTTCATTGGTATTTCGATCCAACTTTATGTTTAATATTATAGATGAGGAATAAAATCTAATGATCATGGTAGATTTGGGCTAGATGACATTTCTATCTCTCAGGTGATGACATTGGCAACATATATGAAGGGAATAGGAAAAATGGAGGAAAGAGAAGTGTTGTTGGGAATGAGAGAAGTATGCGTTTGCTTTCATTGCCTCCCTAGCCAAGAATTTTTCACAACTTGTCAAAGTCATTGAGCAAGAGAAATTCTACTTTATGTTGATGTGTTATAATATGAGTCTTTTACATTAACGTTTAATTATGACTTTGTTTTTTGTTGGACCCTTGTGATGATTAGATATATCTTGACCTATACTTTTGTTGTGAATTCAAGTTGCCCTACACTTTAGATCATGAAAAGTTGCTAGACATATAAGAGTACAAGTATTGATATGGTTGTGGTCCATGTTGTGGTTTTGGGTAGTGATACAACTTATATTTTGTGTTTATACATTTGAAATCCAATTATTTATTTTATGCTCTTCTTTGTTTTATTCAATTTCATAATCATTTGGATGAGTGAAATGTTTGTATGTGCTTTAATATTATGGAATTGTTGCATCCACATATCGCGCGGGGGGAGTTTTTGCATGGAAAAGAAGACAATTTCCTATTGCTTTGCCTTTTACAATGACAATTAACAAGAGTCGAAGTCAATCATTACAAAATGTTAGCTTACTTTTATCGAAGTCATGTTCACACATAGACATTTATATGTTGTTTTATCAGAAGTTAACAATATTACATGTTTAAAGATTCTTATATAGAATGGTAATAATCATGGAAAGTGTACAACTACAAACGTCATTTATAGAGAGACCTATAGAAAATATGCCTTGGGAAATTCTAAAACATAATTTATTGGCATTAAGGGCCTATTTTATTAAAAAAAAAAAAATTCTAATAAAGGGCTAAAGGATTATTTTTAGCGAGAAACTTTTAGGAAAATTATTTTACAAGGTAGATGAGCCAACTAAGGAATAAAATCCTTGTAAAGTATTAGGCCGAAGCTAAGCCCAATCTTCAAAATGATCTAGGCCGAAGCTAAACCCAATTTATTGAGTGAGAGACGTGATCCACCTGACCCAAAAACTAAAGCTTCAGATTTTAATTTTGGCGCAAGGAAATGGAAAAAAAGGTGCAAGTCTAAAGTTTATGCAGCAAGCTTGCATGTGGGATCCCCAAGGGGTAAGAAGATGAGGATCGAAGAAGAAGTTGAAGGAGGTGAAGGTTTATCCTACATGCAAGTGGCATTCTAAACTAAAGGTAAGTGTCTAGATTCACATTCTACCATTATTTTCTTGATTTAATTTGATGAGTAGTTTGCAAGATGATTATGAAAGAAAACTTGGTTCTAGCTAGTGAGAGAAATTGAGGAACAAGTGGAATAATCGTAGACCAAGCTAGATTTGTATGGATGATATATAAAGTAGAATGTGGTCAAATGCAATTTCATGTTGCAGTTTGGAGCATATTTTTTAATCTAAGGTTTGTTCAGATTGAAAGACTGATGTTGTTCAATGTTTTTATTAGGATATATAGAGCATTTATAGGCTAAGGAAATTAAATAATTTTACCTTCTATTCTTAATATAAGAGCTAGTTAAGAGTATTAGATTATTTAAAGAGGCTCCAATATGATGGTAAAATTAAAACAATATTCTTGAAGCTGGAAAAAATTTCAGAATTGTAATAAGGGGGCTGTTCGAATTTTGAAGCTTAGAAACTAATTTAAGTTTGTTGTTTAATGCTTCTAAATGTTAAACAATTATTTTAGATAATTAAATCATTCTTGAAGACATTGATGACGATATTTGAGAATTGTTCTTGAATATGCAAACTTTAAGAAAAAGTTTTAAGTTTTGGTCTTTCCAAAGGTGTATATTGGGTAACAAATGGTTTTTAAGGGGTAAACAATTATGATAAATCACTTTAGAGTAAAATGTGGCACTAGGAAACATATATCATGCTATTCCAATCTAGTACAAGATCTGTTTTACTAGCAATAAATAGACACCACTCTACTCTCCATATTTTAAGTTATTTCCCATATACAGTATTTCATCAAAACCAAAGAACTATCTAAAAAATGTTGTTTAGTTCATAATTTTAGTCTTATTAAATATATTTACTTTAAATATTAAATACTCCTCCAGTCTTTAATATAAGATATATTTGGAAAGATGATAATGGTCCTAAATATAAGGCGTTTTTATATTTGTCATCACTATTTTCCTAATTTACTCTTATTGAAGATTCCTCAACAATAATTAAGGAGGATAATGAATGAGGAGATTAAGAAAGATTGTTAGAGTATTTTAGAAAATATATGTCATATTAACTAATTCAACAAACTTCTTTAATCTAATCAAATTATGTTAATATATCTTATATTAAAGATAAAAGGAGTAGCATATAAACTAACAATTTTCTTTTTCCATCCCTATGTTTTATAAGTAAGATCGGAGTAGTATATTTGCGCGTCATCACTTCAAAGCTTTTGCCTCTTAGAAAAATGACTAATACTTTTCCTTTTCTTGATCAAGGGCCAATACTTTGTCATCATACATTAGAATGCGGTCCATTTATATTTGTACCTCATGAAGACTATATATTAACTAGAAGATATGCTAGAATTGATTCATTATATAAGGGGGTTATGGTGAAAAATACCTATAACTTTATTTCAGAGGTGAACTTGGCAACCATAAATTTTTTTAGTGCAAAAGTGTATATAAATTTTTGTAATTGGGATAAAAATGTCACCATCGATAGAGGAAGGTAACTGCCGTTATTTTTGGATGAGTGGATCCACACATTACTTTTTTGGTTTAAAAATACCTATTAACTTTTGTCAAAAGTGTATCTAACGCCATGTACTTTTTGGATATGCATAAACTTCTGGCATTTTCGTCTCTCCGCACTCCCCCACCACCTTTGTGATTCCTCTCATACAGAACTCTTCCTCTTAGCTTCATATAAAAACACAGGCCAAGGCCCCCAATTGTAACGTTCAGGCAACTTCTGCAATCTGACGGCGAAAGGTCGAACATGCACTGAGGTAGAGTATAAACAATTTCAAACGCTAAATTCTGATTGTATCTGTTTGGGAAAGCGTTTGCCACCCTCAAATTGACTTCTCCACTAGAAAAAGCCATTTTCGGCCGATAGGTAACGTTTGGGTCTATGTCATTAGTTAGTATGCGTGCTTCAGCCCAAAATCTTAGCAAACGCTGAAGCTGTTCTGTTGTGTTTTTGTTTTTGTTTTTGTTTTTGCTTTTTGACGCGTCACGGTGCATTGGTTGGCATCCAATGGGCTCATGAGACATATGTGAGGAACAAAAACTAATATTAAATGAAATAAATATTAATAAAAAGGTTTTAATTTGTAGAAACTAGAAAGTGAGAGATTGACACCTTAAAATGAGGAATTAATGGGTGCCACTTTTTATTTTTATAATTATAATTTTAATATTTTAAAATTGTCACATTATATATATAATATAGAGATGAATGTACCATAATTATATCAAGTTTTTTATATCCATTTTATAGTTAAATGATAATATTTCAAAAAGAAGATATATAGCTATATGTGATCAGAGACCAATTTGTAAGAGATATGTGATTTCTAATTTATATACATTTTTATCCTTTAAATATATTTAATTAATTTTTTTAATGTTTTCAATTTTTTAATAATAATTAACTATTTTTATTTTATATAATTTTAATTTTAATTTTTCTCTTAAATTATCACTGTGTGTGTATAATATGTATTATTTAATCATTTTCCATTTAAATTTGTTTTTTTAAATTATCATCCAAAAAAGTTTCAATTTGAAAAAAACATCACTTATGCCACAATTAATCTAAATATAAATCACATTGTACTATCCAACTTCTACCCTAACTTAAGTTTCCAATAATCAAATTGAAAATAAAACTACTTTTGTCACTGCCAAATCAAATAGGCACTACTTCTTTTTCCCCATAACAGATTTAGCCGCCTCATCTGACGTTTGATGCATAGTATCGTACAATGTTCTCTTTCAAATAGGCACTACTTCTTTTTCCCCATAACAGATTTAGCCGCCTCATCTGACGTTTGATGCATAGTATCGTACAATGTTCTCTTGAAGCTTTCTTAGTTTGAGACATTTCCAGTGTTCATGAGGCTCTAGGCCTTGTTGTCGATAGTGGAGTAGATGGAATGATTAGAATAGTGAAGCAAGCACTTGTCATACTAGGTTAATTATTATCTCCTTTGAAACTCTACACTCAGTAGATAATCGTTGAGTTGCGTGGTCATGAAGTTGATGTCACCCCTGCACATGAAGGAACAAAAATGCTGACAATTTACATATGCAAATGCATAGCCAAAAATTATATGCTGTTGGACATATTGTTGATAAAAGTTATTGAATAGTTTTGCATCCAGAAAGTAATATATGAGGTCTTTGCAGCCAAAAAGTAATGGTAGTTAACTTGATCTCATTTTCCCCCATTTAGAAAAAGTTTATAGATACTTTTGTACCAAAAAAAAGTTTATGGATATAAGCTGCTCTTTAGAAATAAGTTTATAGGTATTTTTACACCTTAATCCTTATATAAATGACTAAATGACTTTAAAAGAAGATAAACATAAATGATAAAATAGTGGTTCTAAATTAATTTCTAATATGTGCAGTCAAGGGCGGATCTATGTGTATTACAAGGGGGGCACGTGCCCCCCTTGATTCCTCTTTTTTTTTTTAGAAAAAAAAAAAAAAAATTAATTTTAATTTTAATTTTTTAGATTTAATTTTTTTAAATTATTTTTTTCCTCTTCTATGTCTTCCTCAACACAGCCGCCTCACTTTGCTCCTTGCTCTTCTTTCCCCTATAAAAATACTTGTGGACATATTTTAGCATTGTGACCTCAATTGGGAAAAATCTGCTTCCTTTTTTGAAATACTTTCTTAGCATTTTGTTGTCTTTTCTCTGTATTTTAGATGGATATTCCTAGCACAAAAAATTGCTTGGAGCATGTAGATTGCTAATTTTCTGCCATGAGCATTTTATGGCTAACCCTTGCTCTTTTTCTTATTGATGATGATAAAACTTATAAGCGAGGACAAGTGAAAACCTTCGAATCGTATTATTTTTTTGTGCTTTTGATGACAAGTGAAAAAAAAAAAAAATTTTGGGGGCGCTGCCCCCGAACCCCGCCCCCACCAATAGTGCCCCCCTTCTATAAATTTCTGGATCCACCCTTGTGTGCAGTCCGAACTCCCACCAAAACACCATTTTTGTTTTAAATTAAAAAAGGCATTAACTATGTGAGGTAACAAGCGGGATCATCAAATCCAATCTGCCACCAGGTTAATTGGCTAAAAAACCAATCTGTCGCAAAAAAACATCTATACACTTTCAATTATAGCCAGCTAGGTTGAAGCTTTCTCTTTCAAGAATGCACAAAAATTGCATTATATAAACCAATATATAGGAATCTATAATACAGATTTCACAACCCCATCATAGCTAATCAATACATCTGACATTGTTGTATTATGTCTTCAATCAGCACTCAATAAGTTAAGGTAAGAAGATCCACCTTCCTCCATTGCCCTGTTTGCTTTCCCTGCATAATTCCTTGCTCTTTCTGTTATCCTCTCACTTTCTTCGTCTTCTTCACCCATCACTTTTCCCTTTTCACTTGAACCCCATACTTTTCTTCTTCCCTAAAACGCACAGCATTCTCAACTCCCACACTCACACCTATCTCCAATAGTTGAACTAATTATAAAACTGATCAGAAAATAGAGGAAATGTTATTAATGGCACACCACTACACATACCTTAAGTGTTGAGTTCCATCCACAGTGTGTTAAGAATGCTCCAATCGCTGTGTGTGACAGTATCAAAACTTGAGGCACCCAACCTCTTAATATGAGTCCCCTTTCTTTTACTCTCTCCTCCAATCTGTAATATCCCAAAATTTGCTTTGGTAAATTCTATGTATGATGTATTTGTATTTGGAGAAAAAAATAGTGAAATTTTGAAGAAAAGTCAATGTTACCAGATTTCGCTAAAACTAAAAATTTTGAGATACATGTTGCCACAAAGTAGGATACTTGTGTCTAACTTCCAATTAATTTATTTGGGCAATTATTTTCGACCAAAATGGAATTTATAAAGGTGGATATAATGGAATTATATAAGGTGAAATTTGACCCAAATAATTATAAAAGTCATTATTTGGAATTTAGGGCTTATTTTCCCAAAAATTTAAGGAGAAATCATAAGGGATAATTTTGGCCTAGAAATTTTAGAGACAATATTCTATGACCTATAGAAGCTAGTTAAGAAAGTTTTATGGTCTGCTAAGAGCCATATGGCGTGACGGGTAGGGATGAAGAAAGGGAGAAGGATTCTTGACCAAGAGAGAAATAAGAAGCCATTAAAATATAACTTATTAAAGGAGGTGGAATTAAAATAATTATTCAATTGAGATAAGAAAGAGATAAAAGCCAACTCCTACTTTTTATTCTCTCATCAGATTCGAAAAACGTAAGGAATAAGGTTTTCTAGCCATGAGATAAAAATTAAGCAATTAAATAATATTATTTACGGAGGTGGACACCAAATGACTTTCCAATTCAGCTAATACTAATATTAAGCCTCCAAAACCTCTCTTAACACTCCGTAACGTCGGTCATTCAAGGGGAAAGGAGAGGCCTAGAATAAAAGAGAAGAAAGAGCAAGTTCCAACCATCAATCTAGAAAGAGAGGAAGTTCAAAGAAGACGGGTGCCAAGTAAGAAACTATCGTCTTGGAATAGGTAAGTGATGAGTTTGATGATTATTGATTATATCATTGGTGATGTTTGAGTTGTTCTCGTCACTTTGTAAATTCTGGGAACCATAAAAAAAAAAAAAAAAAAAAAAAAGAGAGATGCTGTCGAAATTTTGGAAAAATAGAGCAATCTCGGTTGTAAATCAAACCATGACTAAGCATGTGGTTAAAGCTTGAACCATCGTAGCTTATGAAGTGGAAGTTAGGAAAAAAAAAAAAAAATCAGTTTTGTTCTTCTCCCTAGCATGTCACGGCCTGAACAGGACAGAAAGAGAAAATGGGATCTTGTCTATTTAGATGATTCCAATGTATTCAAAATGAAAAATTGTGTAAGATAGAGATTCGGTAGAAATTTTGAAAGCTCCAGGATTAAATAGTACAGGAACCTAAGAACTGTCCTGAAAATCCTGTGTGGGCAGTGTGTTTACAATGAATGTTTGGGTCAGTGAATGATGTCCAATTATCATGAAAATTTATAAGATTAAAGTAGACATAATAAGGATTAATTTGATAGGTAAGAAATATTTTTCTGAATTATTTAAAATTAATTATGAATATTTGAAGTTGACCCCTAAATTTGGACTTTATCTGCGACCAGTGAGTGTATTTCTGGAATCTGGGAAAAACCTGCGTGTGGATGGCCATGACAAGTATTTTTAGTCAACATTAGACCTATTAAGGGTCATTTTGGCTTTATAACCAACCCAAAATGATTTTTCTAGATTTAATTATGGATTTTCGAAGATCAGTCACTGTTTGCTGGAAATTCCTAAAAATGACGAAAATAGAGGGAATATAAGCTCATATTAAATTCCTTAATAAGAAAAGGAATTTAGTAAATATGGACACATGAATTGGGCTTATTTTAAATTATCAAAAGGGAATATTTACTGTGGAAGAATTAATTATATTTATATTTTGTTATTTTAGGACTGTTTGTGATATTGTACACCGGGAAAATTCATTATTATTCGTGGTCGGCTATCAGGTAGTAAACCTTAATACTCATATAATTTGTGTGACTTGTGTATGTATGTTTTTACCATATTATGTTACATACATTTAATTATCATTTATTTCCAAGTGCTATGGAATCGAAACTTGCTGTGTGCATAAAGGGCTTTGCTGTGTGTTGTGCCCGGTGGTCTCGTGTCTTTGTGTGCTATTAGGACCACCGCAATGTCTGTCTTTGTGTGCTATTAGGACTGCTAGTTCGGATTTGGTGTGTGCCTTGATACCGAATGTTATGTGGTATTTGATTATTTATGATTTTTCTTACATGCATTATTTATACATTTTATATGAGATTAATGGTTACGTTGGGATTCAAATCATGAATCCCAGCCCCTTTTAAGCCATCTGGAAGTTCATCGAGACCGAAGCAGGGAGATAGAGGTTAGGCTCCGGAGCTGGAGTAGTGTGGAGGTGGACGTTGGTGACTGTTATTTTTGGATATTTATTTTGGTTACCGGATGACTGTATTATTTTATTTTGGCCTGTCAGGCACCATTATCCGGATGACTATGTATTTTGATCCCTACGGGGAAAAATTTATCTTTCCGTATTTTTATCAGTATGTTATTGTCCAAATCGATGCGTGCTCTGCTGCTTATACTCTGATGTGTGACGTAAATTAACCTGAAAAAAATAAGCTAAAATTAAATAAAAGTAAAGGATCACATTACCCGCCACCCGAAAGGGCGATACCGACAGATGTGTAACACATTGTCACTTCTCTCTTCTCTCGAACGGAGTAGAGTACAAATCAAAAATCAAGCCGTGGACATCTTCTTCATTATCTATCCAGTTGCCCTATGAGTCTTTTAATCTAATAACCATATTGCACTTACGGCAGATTACAGCAGTGCGATGGAAAAATTTTGTATTGAGGTCCTCTTTTTTCAGCCAGTCCGTTCATTCCCTTTGCCACCAATAGATTTCTTCTTGTTTCCATATTTGTTCTAGATCTGCAGTCAAGGAGTCAATGCTATGTTTTGATTCATCTGTATATGTACCTGCTTTCAAAGCTTCAATCTTGCCAACAATTTCAGTTATTGTACGCCTATTGTTTGGAAAGGCTTTCCTACTCCATTTAATGAGTGCTGAGCGACATTTGTTAAGATAATTAATAAAAGAGTTAAAATCGTCAAGCACATTACCAGAATCACCGTTCCAACAGCTTTGAATAATGCTCCTGAACTCCAGATGAGAAACCCAATTAGCCTCAAAACGAAACACCCGGGGTGCTTTTATGCTATTGAAATCAAGATTTAGCAAAACCATATGGTGGTCCGATGCTATAGGTTCTAGGTCGCGCCACAACTGACTTTGAAGATCAACCAGAAACTAACAATGATTATTTTGAGCAAGAGCACGATCAATACATCTGGTCTCTTCAAAAGTTGCCTCTTCCGATAATCTGTAAAGTCAAAAACTTCATGGTTCCATTTATAACAAGCTTGAGTAAAATTACTAACCATATCATTTCAACCGTCCCATTTATAGCAAGCTTGAGTAAAATTACTAACCGTATCATTTCAACCGTCTTGGTATTGCCAACTCTCTTTCACAAAGTCATAGAAATTATCATGCTAAACCTAGGAAGCTATAAATCTGAATACACCAAGCCTTTCTACCTGTAACTCTTCTATATTCCTTCACGTCTTTGTTATGGTCTTAAATGAAAGACAATGAGAAGGTAAAACTTCTATTTGATTCAGAAGGAAGTACTCAAATGATTACAGGGAAATATTGTAGATACACACGAAAAGTAATGTTGAATTTAGAGAATAGAAATATCAAAGGGAATGAGAGAAGAATAACAGAAAGAAGAAGAGAAGGAATCCAGTCATAGAGGAAGTGACGGCCAGAAGGAACAGACGTGAGAGAGAGGAGAGACTTCACTAAAATCATTCACACCTTCTATAACCATTTTCACCCATGATATACTGTCTCCACTGCCAAAGCTGACTGTCATTGTGTTTGGGCTTCCCATTGGGCTCCCACCTTGGCCCAAATCCCTTATGACCATTACATTACTCCCCCCCATTAAAATAGACCTTGTCCTCAAGGTCTAAGTTAGGATACAAAGTCATAATATTAAACGACCAAGAACCCGGTCAAGTACAGCAAAAGTGCAAAGTGGAATATGAGAAATGTCCAAGCCTATAGGTTCATGGTTTCCAAATCTCGACATAACATGATCAGAAATAGGAACATAAGCTTCAAGATGAATCAAGGTATCATCAGTTTTACACCCCCATCCTTTAGCAAAATATGTAGTGAGTTCGTCAATCATAGTGGCATAATTTTCTTGAAACAATTGCATCTCCAAATCTTCATATGGGCCATTGCAGATTGATGAGACAAGCCAATACGAAGCAACCATCTTGCTGGTGATAATGGAAAGCTTCATACAAAATAGTTGATTGTGCTTCCAAAGGGGACAAGAAATGATCAATACCTAGTTGTCAACTAAAATTGCACATAGAGTCATGTTATTGGTCCTCAAGTTGGGGAGAGAGAGCTTTAGCATTAAAAGGTCCAGGGAAAGTTCTCCAGCTGTGTAATCCCTCTTCCATGGAAAGTGAAGAGCTTGAGCAAAACCTGTATTCAACTTGATTCCACGGCATGGGAATTCTCCTTTTCTTTTAGACAGAAAATGAGGACAATTAAGGACAAGTGTTTGAACTTGGCAACTTGTTGTATATATAATCTGTGATAGATTCCCAATAAGACAAGCTCCACAATTCAAGAACCCATGCGTGTTTAAAATCCATAATGCAAACCATATGAGGAGACCAACATCATTGAATGTAACATCCACAAAAATAGCAGCTAACCAACATGATTGGACTAGCAGAAGCTCAACAAAGCTAAGACAATTTTTCCCGCTATCAATGTAAGACACCCAAGTAAACCATATAATATACAGAGAACTTGCAACCAATGGTGATGAAGCAACATAAAAGAACCCATCGTTAATAACACTTTCAAGCACAATACATGTGTAATTCTCAAAAGTCTGGTGTGCAACACAATGCCATTCATAAGAAGCACCAACAATTTCAAAAGTTATAGTAACTGTTGTCGGACCAAGAATGATGATGCCCAACTGAACTATCTTTTTGCTACAATCATCCCAAATAGAAAAGCAATTATCCATTCCACAAGAAGTGAAGCTTTTTGCCAAACAAAGATACAGTAGCCCAAGAGAAATGACTTCTTGAAGGAGACAAAATTGAAAGATGTATTTGGGGAAAAAAATAGAAATGACACCGCCTGGATCATAAATGAAGCTGAAGTTTAACCCTTGGTTTTTGGAATTCCAAAGTGACCCCAAATCAAATTCCATGAAACTTGACAAAACTATCTTGTTGAATGCCTTTCTGTTTTGTGCTCAACTTCCTTTTCACCATTTCATAATCACCCCAAAGAAAATCAGTAGTCCAATAATTATTGCTTATCCAAATTCGGATGGAACTATTATCAAATAAGTCCCACAACCTGCTCTCCAAATCTATTTGATTCGATAGTTAGTAAGTAGAGCTTCTCGGATGTCCATGTGAAGGTAAAAACAGAATGAGAGATAGAGCAATCTATCAAGCAGCTAATATGCACCTCAAGAGCTAGAAAAATGGGTTGGGCAGTAATGATAATGAGATTCCTCCAAGATGGAATCAAAAGTGCCCTGTTTACTCAGAGGGATGTCAATAATGAAACCATGGTAAATCCAAATCGTATACACCACAAAACTGCAATTCAAATAATTAAACTTAGTTGAATTGAAGGTGCCAGGATCAAAAACCAATCTCAGTAGTATCCCGTTTACAACCCATAGTAACAAATCTAATGTATCACCACCACAACAATACAAGGACAGACCATAACTATGTTGCAGTAAATTTGAAAATTCATACAGCTGAGACCCTGCCATTAGAGTATAGCAATCTATACCAGGATCAAAAATCATACCAAATCGAAAAGTAACCCGATAAGACCAATATATGCATAATCTTTGATATAACCAAGAAGTGAAGGCAATAATGGAGCAAGAACCTCAGGTTGGATTATTGACGGTACAAGACAGAGGGTATCATGGACCGAGTCCTCCTTTCGACGACCATCAGCACTATTATCGAGCACCGTAAACCCTTGAAAAAATTTGTTGATAGGGTTGTCTGGTTGCGGGTTGCACGATAGTTTTGTTGGCCTGAAATATAGGAAATTACCAATAGATTTAGAAGCATCAGTTGGTACATCTATGGGCGGCAGCAACAAAACATTGGCAGTTAGCGATGAATCCTGTGCATCTGAAGTAAGAAACTCAATAGCTTCTGTCGCATCAACTTCAAATTTAGGGTCCGGGTATGAAGCGTTCAAATTGGAGCCACTAAGTTTTTCGGTTTTTTTTTCCTTCAACTGTGAATAGTAACCACTCCTAAGTTCCTGGGTCAATTTCCTTCTCGACGGAGGTCATCGATCTGGGAAATGTAGACAAGCCATCTTTAGCTCCTACCATCGTATCGATCCGTTGTATGATGGTGAGAAGAGAAGCTTCCAATCGGTCAAAACCACGAGTAAAAACTTCTCGCATCGAAGCTTGGGATCGTCTAAACGCCTCTTCAAGCTCGACGAGTTTAACATCATCTGAATCGTCAGCCATTAGGGGGAAACCTCTCAATGAAAGCACCAATGTTATGGTCTTAAATGAAAGATATTTGATTCAGAAGGAAGTACTCAAACGATTACAGGGAAATATTGAAGATACACACGAAAAGTAATGCTGAATTTAGAGAATAGAAATATCAAAGGGCATGAGAGAAAAATAACATAAAGAAGAAGAGAAGGAATCCAGTCACAGAGGAAGTGGCGGCCAGAAAGAACAGACGTGAGAGAGATGAGAGACTTCACTAAAATCATTCACACCTTCTATAACCATTTTCACCCATGATATACTATATCCACTGCCAAAGCTGACTGTTATTGTGTTTGGGCTTCCCATTGGGCTCCCACCTTGGCCCAAAACCCTTATGACCATTACATTTTTATGTAATGACCCCCCACTGGGTAAGGACCTGGTTCGTCCCCCTCACGGCGCACCGCTTACACCCGGGGTTGATCGGCCCCTCACAGGGTAGGAATTGTCTCCTCCTCTAGGAGAGATTTGTCCCTTGGTAAATACCAAGGGCTCGAACCTTGGACCTGAGGAATAAATCCAAAGCCTAAGAGCACCTTGGTATCCATTACACTAGTAGTTATTAGAATCTACTAGTGAAATATCTGTTTGTTGTTAATTATAAGTTTGTAATTAGTGTGTTTTTTTTCTTTTTCCTTATTATCAGAAAAATGTCTTCATTCAATCCTTTAGCTATAATCTTGAGCCAAAAACCTACGGATGGCACAAACTACAAACAATGGAGAACTAATTTGGATATTGTTCTTCAATATGAAAAGCTCAACTTTGTTCTCACTACCCCTATGCCGCTACCCCGCTGAGATGCGTACGATGCAATTCGGACTCGATTTCGTAGGAGAAGGAAAGATGGGAGAAGGCGAATGTGTTAGTTCGCTGCTATATTTTGGCCAGTCTCGCCAATCACCTTCAGGAGCAAGTGAGCATGATTGAGAGTGAAGCAACATTTCTCCAGACTCTTGAAGGCATGTTTGCTACGCCTAGCAGATCCGCTAGGCAAAATGCTATGGGTAATTTAAATGTGATTGAGGCTTGTTTAGTGGGGAATCACGATGATAAATGGATCGTTGATTCAGCAGTCACTAACCATGTTTGCAGTGGTTCAAACATAGCTTGCCTGTAAGTAAAGGACAAAGAGATTTGAAGCTTAGAACTGGGGAACTTGTGTCTGCACTAGCAGTGGGACAAGTTATTTTATCTTTTGATAATTACAGAACTTTGGTTTTAGAAGACTGTTTATTTATTCCAGATTTTAAGAGGAATTTAATTTCTGTTAGTTGTTTGGATAAACTTGTTTTGACAGTTCAATTTAATTCCTCGTTTCAATAAGAAGTTCATCTTCTTTTATTTGTTCGGGTGTAAAGTATAATGGTCTTTATTTCCTTAGTCCTGTTCCCTGTGAAGTTAATCATGTTGAATTAAAAGATGTTGAGCATATTAATTCATCAAAGAAAAGAAAAGTTTCCAATGAAACTTATCTTTGGCATTTGAGATCAGGTCATATTAACTCTAACAGGATACAAGGTTTGGTCAAAAGTGGGATTTTAAAATCCCTGAACTTTGAACTGATACTAGTATGTGAATCCTGTTTAGAGGGTAAAATGACCTAGAGATCTTTCAAGGCCAAGGGAAAACATGCCACACTTCAGCTGGAATTGGTACATACCGATGTATGTGGACCAATAAATGTCCAAGCCGAGGTGGGTATCGATTTCATCACATTTTGATGATTACTCTAAATTTGGACATGCGTACTTGATGCGTCACAAGTCTGAAGCTTTTGGAAAATTCCAAGAGTTCAAGGCTGAGGCAGAAAAACATCTTGTGTTCAAATTAAGACTCTTCGATTTGATCGAGGGGATGAATACCTATCTGGAGAGTTTAGGTCTTACCCGACCAAAGAGGGGATAGTTTCACAATTATCTTCTCCAAGGACACCCCAGTTGAGAATGGAGTTCTTTGAAAGGAGAAATAGAACCCTTTTAGAAATGACAAGATCTATGCTCACTTATTCATCTCTTTCTCGATTCATTCGGGGATATGCCTTAGAAACGACTATGTATCTATTGAACTTAGCTCTGTCCAAGTCGGTTTCAAAGACACCAATAGAATTGTGGAAAGGGTGTAAGCCCACCATGAACCATATTCCGATTTGGGGTGCTCCGGCACATGTCTTGCAATGGAAACCAGATAAGATTGACTCGCGTACTGAAGTATGCATATTTATAGGCTATCCTAAAGGAACCAGAGGTTGGTTGTTTTATAGTCCAAAAGAAAAGAAGGTCATAGTGAGCAATCACGCGACTTTCTTAGAGGATGACTATATGACAAATTATAAGCCAAGGAGTAAGGTTGTTCTTGATGAGCTAGTCTCAGATCAAGTTTCACCACAACCTCAAGGGGTTCCAGCTTTTGTTCCTGTGGCTGTTCAAAGAGGGGAAAATGTACCTGAACATACACGGGGAACCAGAGAGAACCAGAAGTTCCGCATAATGATGAAGTTCAACATGATGATGAACTTAATGAAGAACAAAATCATGAATTGGTTCATCCACTTAATGAGGGTCCTCATCCAGAAATTGTTAACCCACAAAATGTGGACCCCCTGTAGATGCACAACATCAAGTGTGACAAAGTCGTAGTGGGAGATTGATTCGTAAACCTGCAAGATATCTCTTGTTGGGTGAGTCAAATCAGGATGTTATCATTGATGAAGATGGTGATCACACGAGTTATGACGAAGCACTAGGAGATGTTGATGCTATGAATCGTGAAATGGATTCTATGTATTCCAACTCAGTTTGGTCTCTTATAGATTCATCTAAAGGGGTAAGACCTATTGGGTGTAAGTGGATTTACAAGAGAAAGAGAGGATCGACGGGAAGGTTGAAACCTTCAAAGCTAGATTGGTGGCGAAAGGGTACTCCCAAAAGAAGGTGTGGATTATGATGAAACTTTTCGCCGGTTTCCATGCTCAAGTCCATCCGGATTCTCTTAGTCATTGCAAAGACAAATCTTGATTATGAGATTTGACAAATGGATGTCAAAAACTGCTTTTCTAAATGGAAATTTGGAAGAGGAAATCTATATGCAGCAACCAAAAGGGTTTATAGCCAAAGGGCAAGAAGAAATGGTATGCAAGTTGCAAAGGTCCATTTATGGACTTAAGCAAGCGTCCAGATCATGGAACATCAGATTTGATCAAGCCATTGAGTCTTATGGCTTTGAGAAAAGTCCTGATGAGCCGTGTGTGTATAAAAGGATTCAAGGTAATGCGGTATCTTTTCTGGTACTTTATGTGGATGATATACTCCTTATCGGAAATGATACAGAAGTATTATTAGGCATAAAAACCTGGCTGAGCAAGCATTTTGATATGAAGGACCTGGGGGAAGCCAATTATATTCTTGGTATTAAACTCAAGCGAGAGCCTGGGATGTTACAGATGGTATCAGAGCCAGGGCTCGGGTCGATTTGCCAGCGAGGACGCTGGGCCCCAAGGGATTGGATTGTGAAGTCCCACATCGGCTGGGAAGGCGAATGAAGCATGCCTTATAAGGGTGCGGAGACTTTTCCCTTGTGGACGCGTTTTGATGGGTTAGGCCCAGTTGAAAACAAAACCGTGAGGCCTTGTGGGTCGAAGCGAACAATATCCACAAGCGAGAGCCTGAGATGTTACAGATGGTATCAAATGATTAGGTTTCCTCCTTGTTGTTTTTTTGTTTGTTCTTTTTTTTGGAATTTCTATGTATTTTTTCGAATTTCTGTAAAAGTTGGAGATCAAGAAACCGCGAAGAAGATGTCTTCGGCTGATGGCGTGGCAGAAGTGATGGCTAGGGTTCCTCCTTTGTGTCCTAAGGTTTCTAGCCAAGGATTGAGTTTTTGGGCTTTTGGGCCCATAGATACCCTAAAAGGGCTTGAGACAGATGCTATGGGCTGGACGACAGAGAAATTCCAAAGTTGCAAATTTTATTTTTAAATTTTTATAGCAAAGCCATGGATTAAAGTTATTTGTTTAATTATTTAATGCTTTATTGAATTGTATGAATTATATTTACGATTAGCATGATGTTTGTAATAACATGCCATATAGAATAGGAAGATGTCATATTGTTGCATAATCACATGTCATAATAGCATAATAACTATTATGTTTTCAATCGACTAGTATGATAGTTATTATGCGAGATTATTTAGGTTATCCACTAAATTAATTATCAATTATTATGATTTTAAATTAAAATCTAGAATAATAATTGGATTAATTAATTATGGAATTAAAATCTAGATAAATAATCTAGGAAATTTCCTAAGATAATTGTATTTTTTAGAGTAATTTGTGGGTTATTTAAAATGATCATGTGAAGCACACTCGCCAATCATGACTAGATTTTAGATACCAAATGATTTCAATTAAAGTTGTTGATCTCAAACAAAGAATACTCTAAAATGAACAAATTCTTGGAAATTAAAATTTAAAAAAAATTCTAAATTTAAAATATTGAATGGGTGAAGGTTTTAAATTAAGCTTTTAATTTTAAAACCTACGGGCCCCAATTGTGGGTTTATTAGTGAAATGGTTATCGCCGAAGCCCCATCGGATAAGGATAATCGGATTTCGCTAGATTAAACCCTAATATTTTCAAAATTTTAGTAAAGTTTTTGTATGGCCCATCGTCGGCAACACTTAGACACTAAAGATAATTTTGAAAGTAAACAATGATTAAATACATTCAACTTTGGTAAAATTGATAACCCTCCTATCGAGGCTCGCAATGGAACGAAGGCCCAAACTAACAATATTAGTTTTACAAGAATCTTGCCCATCGTAAGCCTTGTAAAGATAACTAATGGATTGTTAAACAATAAACAAATAGTAGTTGTTAGAATCTACTAGCGATATATCTGTTTGTTGTTAATTATAAGTTTGTAATTAGTGTGTTTTTCTTTTTCCTTATTTTCAGAAAAATGTCTTCATTCAATCCTTTAGCTACAATCTTGAGCCAAAAACCTATGGATGGTACAAACTACAAACAATGGAAAACTAATTTGGATATTGTTCTTCAATATGAAAAGCTCAACTTTGTTCTCACTACCCCTATGCCAGTCTTGCTCTTTGCGCAAATGCGTCGATGCAATTCGAACTTGATTTCGGCGGGAGAAGGAAAGATGGGAGAAGGTGAATGTGTCGGTCATTGCTGCTACATTTTAGCCAAGCCTCGCCAATCACCTTCAAGAGCAAGTGAGCATGAATGAGAGTGGAGCAACAATGCTCCAGACTCTTGATGGCATGTTTGCTACGCCTAGCAGCTCGCTAGGCAAAATGCGTACGAATTCAAATCACCAAGACAGGTGATGTCCGGAGGAAGTGTACGGGATCATTGTCTAACAATGATAGCGAACTTCAAGACGGCTGATGACAATGGTATCAAGTTTGAACAAGAAGTAAAAGTTGACATTCTCTTATAATCACTGCCTGAGTACTTCAATCAATTCAAGATGAATTATAATATGAACAAGATGAATCTTGACCTCACTCAACCGATGCACGAGCTTGAGAGTCTTTGAACAGCCTCTAGTCAAGCGGGGAAGTGCATTTTTGCTGGTGAAAGTTCTGTGAAACCTAAGGGGAAACCCAAGGGAAAGAACAAGAACAAGAAAAAGAAGAAATCAGGTACTCCAGTTGCCAAAACAGTTGTAAAGAAGCCGCCAAAAGGCAAGTGCTTCAAGTACGGACAAAAGGGGCATTGGAAGAAAAATTGCCCACAAATGAATAAACCAGGTATGGGTAATTTACATGTGATTGAGGCTTGTTTAGTGGATAATCACGATGATAAATGGATCATTGATTTAGGAGCCACTAACCATGTTTGTTACTCTTTGCAGTGGTTCAAACATAGCTTGCCTGTAAGTAAAGGACAAAGAGATTTGAAGCTTGTAACTGGGGAGCTTATGTCTGCACTAGGAGTGGGACAAGTTATTTTATCTTTTAATAATTATAAAACTTTGGTTTTAGAAGACTGTTTATTTATTCCAGATTTTAAGAGGAATTTAATTTCTATTAGTTGTTTGGATAAACATGGTTTGACAGTTCAATTTAATTCCTCAGTTTCAATAAGAAGTTCATCTTCTTTTATTTGTTATGGTGTAAAGTATAATGGTCTTTATTTCCTTAGTCCTGTTCCCTCGTGAAGTTAATCATGTTGAATTAAAAGATGTTGAGCATATTAATTCATCAAAGAAAAGAAAAGTTTCCAATGAAACTTATCTTTGGTATTTGAGATTGGTCATATTAACTCTAACAGGATACAAGGTTTGGTCAAAAGTGGGATTTTAAAATCCCTGAACTTTGAACCGATACTAGTATGTGAATCCTGTTTAGAGGGTAAAATGACCAAGAGATCTTTCAAGGGGCCAAGGGAAAACATGCCACACTTCAGCTGGAATTGGTACATACTGATGTATGTGGACCAATAAATGTCCAAGCCAGAGGTGGGTATCGTATTTCATCACATTTACCGATGATTACTCTAAATTTGGACCAAAGTGTACTTGATGCGTCACAAGTCCGAAGCTTTTGGAAAATTCCAAGAGTTCAAGGCTGAGTGCGTAAAAACATCTTGGTGTTCAAATTAAGACTCTTCGATCCGATCGGGGGTGAATACCTATCACGGAGAGTTCAGGTCTTACTCCGACCAAAGAGGGGATAGTTTCACAGTTATCTTCTCCAAGGACACCCCAACAGAATGGAGTTGCTGAAAGGAGAAATAGAACCCTTTTAGAAATGACAAGATCTATGCTCAGTTATTCATCTCTTTCTGATTCATTCTGGGGATATGCCTTAGAAACAGCTTTATGTATTTATTGAACTTAGCTCCGTCCAAGTCGGTTTCAAAGACACCAATAGAATTGTGGAAAAGGTGTAAGCCCACCATGAATCATATTCAGATTTGGGGTGCTCCGGCACATGTCTTGAAACAGAAACTAGATAAGATGGACTCGTGTACTGAAGTATGCATGTTTGTAGGCTATCCTAAAGGAACCAGAGGTTGGTTGTTTTATAGTCCAAAAGAAAAGAAGGTCATAGTGACCACTCACGCGACTTTCTTAGAGGAGGACTATATGGCAAATTATAAGCTAGGAGTAAGGTTATTCTTGATGAGCTAGTCTCAGATCAAGTTTCACCACAACCTCAAGCGGTTCCAACTTTTATTCCTGTGGTTGTTCAAAGAGGGAAAATGTACCTGAACATACACGGGAACCGAGAGAGTAACCGAAGTTCAGCATGATGATGAACTTAATGAAGAACAAAATCATGAATTGGTTGATCCACTTAATGAGGGTCTTCATCTAGAAATAGTTAACCCACAAAATGTGGACCCCCGTAGATGCACAACATCAAGTGTGACAAAGTCGTAGTGGGAGATTGATTCGTAAACCTGCAAGATATCTCTTGTTGGGTGAGTCAAATCAGGATGTCATCATTGCGAGAAGATGGTGATCCCACGAGTTATGACGAAGCACTAGGAGATGTTGATGCTCAGAATGACTTGAGGCTATGAATCGTGAAATGGATTCTATGTATACCAACTCAGTTTGGTCTCTTGTAGATGCAACCAAAGGGGTAAGACCCATTGGGTGTAAGTGGATTTACAAGAGAAAGAGAGGATTGGACGGGAAGGTTAAAACTTTCAAAGATAGATTGGTGGCGAAAGGGTACTCCCAAAAAGAAGGTGTGGATTATGATGAGACTTTTTCGCCGATTGCCATGCTCAAGTCCATCCGATTCTCTTAGCTGGCTGCATAAGCAAATCTTGATTATGAGATTTGGCAAATGGATGTCAAAACTGCTTTTCTAAATGGAAATTTGGAAGAGGAAATCTATATGCAGCAACCAAAAGGGTTTATAGCCAAAGGGCAAGAAGAAATGGTATGCAAGTTGCAAAGGTCCATTTATGGACTTAAGCAAGCGTCCAGATCATGGAACAACAGATTTGATCAAGCCATTGAGTCTTATGGCTTTGAGAAAAATCCTGATGAGCCATGTGTGTATAAAAGGATCCAAGGTAATGCGGTATCTTTTCTGGTACTTTATATGGATGATATATTCCTTATCGGAAATGATACAGAAGTATTGTTAGGCATAAAAACCTGGGCCCGAGCAAGCATTTTGATATGAAGGACCGGGGGAAGCCAATTATATTCTTGGTATTAAACTCTTGCGAGACCGAAAGAATAGGGTTTTGGCATTGTCCCAGGCTAAATACATTGACAAAATACTTGCCAGGTTTAGCATGGAGAATTATACCCTTCATGCATGGAATTCATCTCTAAGAAGCAATCTCCTAAAACTCCCGAGCAGAGAACACATGAGTAGGATACCTTATGCTTCAGCAGTAGGTAGTCTCATGTATGCTATGCTATGTACCGGACGGATATCTCGCTATGCGGTGGGAGTAGTAAGCCGGCACCAATCGGACCCGGAGAGAAACACTGGGAAGTGGTTAAACATATACTCAAGTACCTACGGAGAACGAGAGATTATATGTTGGTCTACTCAAGTGGGAGTCTTGAAACCATTGGTTATACGGACTCAGATTTCCAAGGAGATATTGACTCAAGAAGGTCTACCTCAGGATATATGTACACCCTTAATGGCGGTGTCATTTGTTGGAGAAGTGTAAAACAATCATGTGTGGCTAACTCTGCCACAGAGGCTGAGTATGTAGCTGCTTTTGAGGCTGCAAAGGAAGCTGCATGGTTAAAGAAGTTCCTAACGGACCTTCAGGTGATACCAGATGTTAATTGTCCTATCATACTTTACTGTGACAACAATGGGGCGGTAGCATAGTCCAAGGAACCAAGGTGTCACAAGAGATAAAAACACATAGAGAGAAAGTACCACTTGATCCGAGAAATAATTAAAAGAGGAGATACATTGGTAGCAAAGATAGCATCGACGAGAACCTCGACCCTTTTACTAAGAGTTTGCACGAACGTGTGTTCGAGAGGCATGTTTCATCTATGGGTCTTAGGAGGATTCCAGATTTGCTATAGCTTTAGGTAGTTGTTATTTCACTTTGTTATTTTGTGTCTTTTGAGCAAGACATTATGACATTGCATTTTTCTGAATGTTAATAAATGAGGTGTTTTTCATTTATTTTGCATACTATTTACAAACTCTAAGGTCCGGATCAATTGTGGAGTATATGATCATATGAATACGTTCATAGAGGACATGGTCATATGTTCTCACAATTGATGAATTGGTTCATGACTATTAAATTAAGTTGGGCACTTTATTTAGGCTGCAATATTTTATGAAATGGTTTTGTCTGAATCATTATAAAATATTGGTGTGAGTTAATACTTACATTGAATGGATCAAGGGGAGATTTGATTAAGGTTGTTCTTTCTGTCATAAGGAATCAAACCTCCAGATAACTATAGTCATGTAGTTGCTCTTAATCCTGAGTTTATTTTAAATAGGTAGTCGAATAGTTTTCATTCTTTGATTTACCAACGGGTGAGGTTTGATCTATATGACAGCCAACAACTCGGCATTTTGGGATTGAGACTGTTTGGTTATCGGTGTTTATGAGATAAACAACATGGAATTTATAGGAAATGTCCCCTTGATATGTTTCAAGCACTGGATATTGAAGACACGGCGGTGCATGTAATCCATTAGAGAAACTATTAAAGTCAAGGGAATAAATAATTGATTGGGTTACAGAAAACTAGTCAATCAAGTTATAGACATTCTATAAAGGGGTAATGCATATTCCTGTTATAAGTGTCATTATTCTTGGATATCACGTTCGGGCTTTTAGTGGAGTAGCACCGAACTAGATAATCTTACGTAGATTATCATGAGCCTTGATGAATGACAAATGGTAGATCCCAGGCTAGCTCTAGACAAGGGATGGGGTATATTATCGAGATGATGATGGCTTATGGGCTACATGGTCTTGGGTCTACGAACTCAAGTTTGTATCTTAAAGAGCAAGTGGGAGATTGTTGGGTTAATGTGCTCTTTAGTCACTTAAGCCCAATAAGGCTTAATTGAGACTACAACCCAAGAACTCTATGACCCATGTGGTTTAGGGTTAGGTCTTGGTGAAGTAGCATATAAACCTACTTTCACACGCTTGGAAATCATGAATTGGTTGACACACTAAAAATGGATGTCAAAACTTGCTTCTTTTCCTCATCGCTATTGGCTCTGATACCAATTGTAGGAAACTAATCAAAAACGCGGAAGCGTATCGTACCACGCGATATAGGAAAAGTTAAAACCTTCATCGTTTTGATTACCTGGAAAGATGTAGCAATCTGAAGCAGAGATCTGAAAGCCTCTCTACGAACAGTCCTCGTCCGCTTTATGATCGATCTTCCAGACTATCTCTCGAAGGGAATAGGATGGTTGTGTGGGCAACCGTTCAGATGATGAACGTCTGCCTCTAGGGTTTGTTTCTGATGAGAGCCTCCTTATGCGTCTATCTTACCGTCACAAGAGGTGAAAGTAGGTTTATATGCTACTACACCCAAGACCTAACTCTAAACCACATGGGCCATAGAGTTCTTGGGCTGTAGTCTCAATTAAGCCTTATTGGGCTTAAGTGACTAAAGAGCACATTAACCCAACATCCTTACCAGGTGGGGGGTCGTTACATAACGTCTTCTTCTTCCAACTCTTCGAAGCTATTCACTATCACCCCATATGCTTCTTCTTCAGCTTTCCTCGTTTTCTCACGAAAATCACTGTCTTGATCTGTGTTAAGTGCAAACCACTCGGGAAGCTGAGATTTTCTAAACACAATTCTCTGGGGCAATCTAGGCACAACTAATGGTTCTGATTTTGACACATTCTCGTAGAATTAAGAATTATACAGACCGTGATCACGTAATAGAGTGAAACAGTTAGTACCATCGAATGTTATTCTTCGAACTTGGAGCTTCTTGGCTATCTCAGGTAGAAAAGAAAGGTGTTTGTCAAATATCAAGTAAGTTGGCCTGCAATTAAGTTTTTTGTTTGTGACATAAAGCAATTCGCCCGAACTAGTTTCTTCTTGTCAGAATCCAAGTCGTATCCTTGAACCTATAGTTTGAGGCAAATCCTCCTGCAGTAAAAAGGTCACTAAAGTGAGTTTTGTCTCCTTCAACATTTCAATAGTCTTTTTCATGCACATATCCTAGTTTAAATTTACGACATCATGTTTAAAAGACTCAACCATCAAATAATTGTGTTAAGCTTTGTTGGTTTACCCTTTTTTTGGTATAAGAATTACTACATCCAATCCTTAATATAAGAGACAGTTGACTTTTTTAAAAAAGATTATAGAAGCTAAATAAGTTATTCAACTATAACATATGTTGTGTATCATTACATCATATACTACCTCCGGTCTTAATTATAAGATCCAGTTGACTTTTTTTGAGTGATTAAGGAAGCTAAATAAGTTACTTAATCATTTCATATGTTGTGTATACTTAGATTATATGTTAGTTTATTAGTCAAACTAATTAGTTTGAAGAAATTTTTTTTTAAAAAAATACTCTAAAGTAATTTAATTAGCTTCTTTAATCTCTTCAAAACAAAAGTAAACTAAATCTTATAATTAGGACCGGAGGGAGTATCATTTTATAAGTCAAGCAAATTTGTTTGGAGGAAAATGATAAATATAAGTATTTTAATGTAACTTATTTTACTTTCTTAAACTTTCAACAACAACAACAAAAGTCAAATAGCTTTTATATTTAGGATCGGAACTAGTAGTAGCTTTTAAAATAGTTAGTTTTGTGACATAAAATAGTGCTGTAATAAATATGTGTAAGTATTTCTATGTTTAATGTGTTTTTGAAATAATTTAAAACTACATTTCTAGAAAAGTGACGTCCAATACGTTGTCATACCTTAGAATATGGGCTGCTCCACCATGAAAGCTCTGCACTGGAAGACCCGTTCACTGGATTCATTTTATAATTGACTTTGACAGAAGATAGACATGAACGGTAAAATAGTGGTCCTGATTTAATTTCCCATAGTCCATACTCTCAAAAAACACATAACTCTTTTTCTGTTTTGAGTTAAAAGGGTAGGAAAAACAACATGAGGTTTTAAGTAAGATAAAACCCACAACCTCTCAATTAAAGGGGAACTTGCACTTGCCATCAGGCTAACTAAGAGGAGATTTTGGTGAAAACACCATTATTTTATCAGAACATAATTATAAACTTTGAAGTAGCCAGCTAGGTTGAAGGTTTCTATTTCACGAATGCACACAAACTGCATCAAGTAATCAATAGATAGGAACAATAATACTTGTTAATTAAGGCAAACACCTTATGCCTTTAGAAGAGTGCGCGCACACAAAAAACACAATTACAATGAAAAAAACTGATTGTCCCTACATAATCGAGAGACTGACTCATAATGGACGACTAAAGATACGCTTGATGGATTGGAACTGTGGACTCCAACTGACTCAACATGAACCTATTATTTCTGATTGACTAATTCAAACTTCCTTATTTCTCCGCCCCTGATACGTGAGATTAAGAATCATATCATTATGGCTCAGCTTCGCCATCATCTTCAACCCTACACCTGATGACAAGTTGTGTTATGTCTTCAATCAGCTGTGATAAGTTAAGGTAAGAAGATCCACCTTTCTCCATTGCTCTGTTTGCTTTCTCTGCATAATTCCTTGCTCTTTCTCTTATTCTTTCACTTTCTTCATCTTCTTCACCCATCACTTTCTCTATTGCCTCCTTCACTTTTTCCCTCTTTATTTGAACCCCATACTTGTTGTCTTCCCCAAAATGCACATTACTCTCAACTCCCACCCTCACACCAATCTCCAACAATTCAACAACCACCTTCTCATTATAAAACTGCTCTGCAGTAAGAGGAAATGTTACTAGTGGCACACCATTGCATATACCTTCAAGTGTTGAATTCCATCCACAGTGTGTTAAGAATGATCCTATTGCTGTGTGTGACAGTATCAACAATTGAGGCACCCAACCTCTTACTATGAGTCCTCTTCCTTTTACCCTCTCCTCCAATCCATTTTCCTTTAGTAACTTGTTCATTTCGTCGCTCTTGTGTGAATCTCTCAGCACCCAAATGAATGGCCTCTTTGAAGCTTCCAGTCCCAAACCTAGCTCCATCAATTGTCTTGGTGGCGCATCGTTTAAGCTTCCAAGGCAGGCATAGATGACAGATCTTGCAGGCCATGAATCAAGCCACTTTAAATATTGACCTTCTTCTTCGTTTGAGCCTGCTCTGCCTCTCTGAGCCTTAGCCAAGTTGTCCTTGTTTGAAAGTGAGACTGGACCAATACACCAAACCTTTCCACCTGTGATTCTTCTATACTCCTTCACGTATTCTTCTTCCAACTCTTCAAAGCTATTCAGTATCACCCCATCTGCTTCTTCTTCAGCTTTCATTGTCTTTTCACGCAAAGCACTGAATTCTTTCATGTTAATCGAAAACCACTCGGGAAGCTGAGATTTTTTCAACACAATCCTATGAGGCAATCCAGGCACAATCAATGATTCTGATTCGGACACGTTCTCATATACTTCAGGATTATTAAACAGAATGTGGTTACATAATAGAGTGAAACAGTTAGCACCATCGAAAGTAGTTCGTGGAACTTTGTGCTTCTTGGCAATATCAGCCACAAATGGAAGTTGTTTGTCAAATATGACACAGGTGGGAGTAGAGGGACTAACAAGCTTATCAAAAACTTCTTCAACTGGATTCTGCAACATAGTCGTGGCTATGGCAAAGTTGAACAAAAGATCCCTTGAAGGTACAGTGTCTAAGCTCTCACACTCCTCTGGTAAACCATTCTCGACATTTGGGAATCGAAAATGTTGAACGTTGATTGGTGATGAACCACAGTACCGCACCTCTCTATCTATACTTTGTCGAAGTCGAGCCGCATTTAGAGGTGTGGTTATGATAGTCACCTTCACGTTATTTTGCTGAGCCAAGAGTCTAGCCAAGTCCACCATGGGAAGAAGATGACCTGGCGCCAAGAAAGGTATCATAATAAAGTGAATCTTAAGTTTCTGCGTCGCCGTGGAAATAGCTGTCGAAGATTCCATGGCGAGGCAGAGATGTAGTATTGGATTCGATTTGAACTGGCCGATGAGGATGTTTATAATTAAAGACACAGTCAGGAGACACCGAATCGCCTTGTGTTATATATGGTCGCTGTAATGAATATAATTGAAATGAAGCAAAATAGCGAGGAACGCGTGCCTGATTTTAAAAAAACATGTGCAGCACGAGCAACACCATTAGAACTAAATATGTTTAGGCAAATAATTATCATTTGAATCATTTCAAGAAATATTAATTTGAACTAATGTCATAACAGTTAATTAAAAGAACATGGGCATGTTGGGAATGAAATTTTATTTTTATTAACTCTCTATAGTGAAGCACTAATAAATATGATTTGGAACAAAACAATTATGTGTCCTTTAACAGAACAATTCGATGCAAGGATGATGATGGAGAAGAAAGAGGCTGAGCAGTTGATAAAACAAGAACGCCGATGGGAATGAAAATTTTGCTTAAGTAAGCCCATATTTTTTTTTTGTGTTCTGTCAAACACTTCATTTAGATTTAACACTCTTAAAAAAAAAAAAAAAAAAAAAAAAAAACTACACATATTAAAATAGGAAAAATATCATATAAAGGCGGTTGAATTACCAAATTCTAATTTGAGTTCCTAACTTAATAAATTATTAATTTATTAATTAAGTTATGTTACATAATTAAAAATTTAGAATTTGAGCTAAACTACCTCACTATCCCTTACTTATTAAAAAAACAAAAAAGCATTTTCCGTCATGATTCATCAGATCCTCAATCGTTAGCTCCATTAAAACTTGAACTGATTTGACTCAATATCCCCACAGTTAGGGTCTTCGACAATTGGCTCTTCTTTGAAGACCTCTTCAGATATCTTCTTGTCCTTTTGCATAGCATTACCATCGCTGCAGCTTGCCTGTTCATTATTTAACTTTATTCTTCTCTTAATTTTGCATTCTTGTATGTGGAAAAAAAAAAAACATTTCATTCTGCATTAGAGCATGAGTTCCTCCTTGAGGTTTTCCTCTTAATAAGGCCTGCTCCTTCTTTCTTCAATGCAATTTCAGCATTTTCCGTCAAGTAAGGAGCTTCAGCTATAGCTTCTTTCTTTGAAGTACAATTTTTTTCAGCACCGACAGAATTGTGCACGGGGGT
Source organism: Acacia acuminata (assembly GCA_019022655.1). Lineage (NCBI taxonomy): Eukaryota > Viridiplantae > Streptophyta > Magnoliopsida > Fabales > Fabaceae > Acacia > Acacia acuminata. The sequence goes on from JAFJYI010000005.1 coordinate 3,964,419, forward strand.
GGTAGCAGCTGGCTGGCTGCAACCTTCGGTAGCATCCATGATGGTAAATTAATATTCCGTTTACTTGCATTCTTAGAGGTAACTCTGACAATTTCTTTCTCTGAATTATGATTATCACACATCCCATCGATAAGGATCGGAAGCATTTTGAAGTTACCGTTTGCAAGAAAAATTCGAACAGCTAAAAAGACTTGAAATTGGTTGATTCAATCAATTGAATGATCTAATAAGAAATTCTATCACACAGATGGACCAAATGTTCACCGTTTTCAGTTCGAAGAACCACCCCAACATAGTATCGAGAAAGACCCTTCTCATAGAGATCGAAGCGGTACAAGAACACGAAGGCAACGATTTAGGATGACCACTAGCCGTAGTGAGAAATTTTAACCGTGCAATAGGAACAGCAGCGACAATAGCGACATCTCATGGCATCTTAATACTCCACAGGGCACACGAGAGAGAGAGTAACGAGTTCGACATCCCATCTGGCTTTTTCTGTCCTATTTTCTTTGGACCGCGTAGGTTAGGGGTATTATTGAAATATAATCAATATTTAAATATTCTATATTAGGTCATTGACCCAATTAATATTTGTTGAGTTTACCAACTTTATATAGAATTTTTCTATTTCAACTGTTTTAAGTAAGAGATTTTCCAATTAAAATATTAAATATTTAAAAAATTGAAAATTGTAGAATTTTTATTTATAAGATATTAAAATGTTATTCAGAATCAAATTATCAAAAGAAATCCATAAAAAAAAAAGAAGGGAAGAACCTTAAATTTGATGAGTAGCCAAGGGCTCATCTGGCACTCGAATCCTGACACTACTAAATAACAGTGGATTAGCTAAAAAATTGTATGATTTTGTTATCAAATAGATTGTCACTAATTAATTATTATTATATATGTTTTTTTTTTTTTTTTTTTGGGACTTTGTTGATGTTCCCAACTGCATAAGGGATCTTGTTCACATTGATGTACTCCCACGGGCGTATTCTAACCCACTTTTCCATGGAAAGGAAAATTATTATGAGTTTTAAGAAAGGATCTTAATTACTAAAAAATAATAATGACAAGTAAGATGCTGTCATTTCTTACTTTAATTTGAAACTTATCATTGTATATTCCTTAGTTATTATTGAGACTTCTTTAGTAATTAAGTCTCTTCATTGTCACCTCATAATAATTCTCCCAAAAAATATGGAGCCGGCTTAGGTGCTCAATTCTTGTTGGATATGATTAGTTTTGATAATGTCTTATATAGATGTCATTTTTAGAGCAAAAAGTTTATATCATATACATTGACTAATTACTATATATTTAATGTAGATAAGTCTAAGTTGAATTATAGAAATTAATCAAGAATGAGATAAGAGGTTACAGAAAGAAGAAATTGCAAAGAATGTCCAAGGAAACAAGAAGTTATCAAAGTATTTTGGGAATAATCAAGAAGAAGAGGAGATATTGAAGAAGGTAGAATTTGCAGAGAATGATGAGTCCAAAGAAGAAAGAAAGAGTTGAATTATGAAGAATGATCAAGAGAAGAGAAGAAAGAAAGAAGAACTTGCTAAATGGAATGAGAAAATCATTATACAAGTTCTTAGATTGATTCTAGAAGTCTCTGTGATGATATGGAAGTTGAAATAGCTCAATTCGGAGTTAAAATAAGCTACAATTGCATTCCTAAAGTCATGCTCGAGCACAACAATGTCATACTCGAGCATGGTACATTTCCAGCTCTTATTCACGCCTAAATCCGCTCATGCTCGAGCAAAAGCAAAGCCATGTTCGAGCAACAATGTTTTTCAGCAGTTCCAACTCTTATTCTCACATAAACAGTGTCATGCTCGAGCACAAAAAGGTGTAATGCTTGAGCAACGTGTTTCAGCTACTTTGTTCAATTCTATTTCAGGCATAGCTAGGAAAACAATACATGTAAATCATCTATCAAACATGATCAGCTAATACATGAACACATACATATATGCTAACAAGATTAGAGTTACCCGACCTCTGGTAATTCGATGATATCTCTCAAACCAGAAGTCCGATTGAGGTGAAACTAATTTTTTATGAAACTAGACTCCCAATGCGTCATTTGAATAAAACTCAAGCCCAAATAATTTCAGATGAGAGACCTATTATTTTTTGAAGTTGCAACAAAAAATCAATGTCACAATCCAGACCCAGCTTCGGTATTTTGAGCATGGCTCACAAACGAAAAATCTAAATGAGATGAAACTGGTGCCATTTGAAACTAGACTCACATAGCTTTCCAAAAACATGAAGAGAACAAAAAAATAAGATCAATTGAAGGAGATATGATGTTTTGAAGTTGATGGTTAGTTCAGGATGCTGTAAAAAACGCTGATCAGGAACAACCTCCATTCATCTGATGACAATGGACGAACTACAATGAGTTCGGAGCTGATTCTTCTTGCATTGGAAAGAAGACTTGAAGAGATTTATGAGCATGGGTGGTTTGCCAAATTTGGAGCCATATCGAAGAAGCTACGCTCACTTGAAATTGAGCTGCCAATATTCTTGTTTCTTGAAAATCTCTACATTATGGAAGTTGAGCTTTGTATTGGAGAGTATAATACTTATGATCGAAGCCTCAAAGATAGAAGTGTACTCGAACAAAGATTAATTCATACCCGAGCATAGTCCAACTGATAGACTACTAAGTGTTTCAGGATAGCTTGCTCTAGCAAAGCATTTGGAATGCTTGAGCAACATCGGGGTAAAAGGAAAACACCAAGTAAAATAATCTTGCCCGAGCATGGTATATCAGCTTGCCCAAGCACCATCATAGCAATGGCAAAATGTGCTCTTGGAGAGTGTTGCTCAAGCAGAGCATTTATCATGCTCGAGCATCATCAGGCTAAAAGCCTAATCCTTAAAGTTAAATGGGCATGCTCAAGCATCGTTAGTTGGTTTGCCCGAGCATCGTCGGAATAATGAGCAACTTGGAGTCTTGCTTGAGCAGGACATTTTGCATGCTCGAGCACCATCGTACTAAACCAAGAAATTACGAAATGAAGAGACATGCTCGAGCAGGATAGAAAGCATGCTCGTGCACCATGCTCGAGCAGTGTAGTTGAAACATCATCTCCTTGCCTTGGTCTGACCTCTGCCCGAGCATATCCTTATAGCTTGCTCGAGTACAAGCGATACAAATGAATCTCCAGTGATGCTTGCCCGAGCATACCTATGTGCGTTGCCCGAGCATTGATGAAAGTGATTAACCTTCGAAGTAGCTTGCCTGAGCAGACTTGGTCTCTTGCTCGAGCAATGGGTGACTCACTCCTTGAAAATGCTCTTTCACATCTTATGCCCGAGCACATTATTTATCCATGCTCGAGCAAGGTCACCTCTGCTCCTGAAATCTCTATCATCGTAAAATCTTAAATCATCGAATATGATTTCATTTCCATATATTATTACTCATTAACATTGCTAATTGCTTTTAATTAGTTTGCTAATGAGTTTCAGATGATTAGATCATGGATTAACAACAAATTAGCATAAAGCAATTTGTTATGTCAGAAGCATTAAATGATATGACAGAGGAAAGCTTCTGAGTCTAACGGATAGTTTGAACATTCCAACAAAAAGCTTGAATCTTTACAACGGCCATAAATACAACACTCAAGACGGAGCATTAACAAAGTCAACGATAAACGTTTTATGAATAAAGTTGGATTAGAGCTCAACAAGCAAAAAACAACAAAAGCTTCAACGGCTACTTCCAACCGATCTCCAATGGTCAAATGCTCGCAACGGTCTAAACACAATAACCTATAAATTGCAAAGTCTTCAAACCGGAAGAAAGGACGACGATTGATGAATGAATCGACGAAGCCAACAAAATGATTTTACTACTTCACCGTCGATAGTTCATACTGCTGTTTCTCAATATTCATATAGTTTACGAGTAGAGAGTGAGATGAACGATTATGTACTTCAGTGTTAATCATATTCACTTCTAAGAGAGAAAACTCATTGTAATCATTTTATCTGAGAGGAACTCAAGATTGGATGATCTTGAGTAGGAAACAGATTGTAACCTTACGGTGTGTAAGGGGGAGTATCTCAGTGAAAGATTCAGCTTCACAAATGTCTGGGTAAACTTGTGAGATTGTAAAGGCTTCTCTTGTGCCCGGTTAAACAAGAGGATAGTGGATTGAAAATCTCAAGCGCAGCTTGGGGACTAGACATAGGTCAAGGATTGGGCCAAACCAGTATAAATCACAGTTTGCATATTCTCTTCTCTTATCTCTTATATTTCCAGTATATGTTTATTTGAATATCTAACTGTTGATTTAGAAGACGCGAAAAGATTTTCAAAGTTTCAAGTTTTTAATCTTCACCCAATTCACCCCTCCTCTTGGGTAATAGTCGGTTCTTCGTTACAAGTTTAGTATAATTTTCAATCTCTCAATTTTTCATTCGTATTAGAAGAACATTTTTTTTTTTGGTTATGATTCTCACGTTGAGAACATTTTTCATTAATATTAGGAGAATATTTTGTTTTCCTCCTCTCTGTTGGGATTGTGCTCTTTTTAGGTTTGTAATTATAATATTGATGCACTCATTGAGAAGTTGATGTTCATAAAGAAGGCTACTCATAGAGGGTTCTAATTAGCAAGAAGGTGCATGAAGTGTCATGGTGTGTAGCCGCTGAGGACGTCGGCTCTCAAAGTGAGTAGCAATGTTATATAAGTCATGTTGGCTTTCAAAGGGGGTCGCAATGTTATAAGTCCTTTCGGCTCTCAAAGGGGGTACCAATGTTATAAGTCTCACATCGAAAAACTTCACAAGTATGATGTAGTTTATATGTTCAAGGGGTATTTTCGCTCTAAATAGGCTAGTCTTTTGAGACTGAATTCTTCCCTTAGACTTGGACAGTGTGTTTGGATGGAGAAAAAATTATAAAGAGTAGAAAATTGGGGGATATATTACTGAAGCAAGAAGAGAAAATGAATCTGAATATTATTTCATCAAATATTTCCAGTGGGTACATGTCCTTACATAGATAAAATAGTTCACTCCCTATGCACAAATGAGTGTATACACGGTTATAACAAACTAACTAAATGTACATGTAAATATAACAAACTAATTAACTATTTATATCCATCTAAGCTGTGTACAGTAACAATATAAAACACCAATACCCCCCCTCAAGATCTATCATTCCCAGCTTGGATAAGAGTGTAGAAAATGATGAAGCAGCAAGTGGCTTAGTAAAGATGTCTGCCAACTGATCTTGAGATTTGATGGGAAGCAAATGTATCAATCCATTTTGAAGTTTTTCCCGAACTACATGACAGTCAATATCAAGGTGTTTGGTACGTTCATGGAAAGTAGGATTTCCAGCAATGTGACGAGCAGATTGACTATCACAATATAATGAAGCTGGAGAAGTAAGAGGAAACCCAAAATCTCTTAATAGGTAAGATAACCACTGAAGCTCATAGGTAGTAGAGGCTAAGGCACGATATTCTGCCTCAGAAGAGGAAGTAGAGACAGTTTGTTGTGTCTTAGAACACCAAGTAATCAGTGCTTGGTCCAAAAAACCACAGAAACCGGTGATGGAACGGCGTGTATCAAGGCAACCTCGCCCAATCGAATCACTAAAAGCATTTAATTTCGAGTAGAAGAAATAGGGAAAAATAAACCACGACCGGGGCACCCTTGAGATAGCGAAGCATCCTATGAGCAGCCTTTAATGAACATCAGTAGGGTGCTGAACAAACTGACTAAGCTGCTGAACAGAGAAAGAAATATCAGGCCGAGTGTTTGCAAGGTACAATAACCGACCAACCAAAGTACGATAGCTAGAACCATCAGCTAAAGGAACACCAGAATCCTTAGTCAATTTCAGTTTTTCAGACATAGGAGTAACAGCTGGCTTACTCTCAAGGAAACCAAAATTAGCCAAGATATCCAAAGCAAATTTCCGTTGACAAAGAGAAATACCCTTAGTACTTCGAGCAATTTCCAAACCAAGAAAATATTTAGCATCACCCAAATCCTTAATTTTGAAACAAGAATCTAGAAAAGACTTGATGGTATTAATTTCATCCAAATCAGTACCACTAAGGATAATGTCATCCACATAAACAAGCAAAACAGTGAATGAATTATCTGTGTTTTTGATGAATAAAGAGTGATCAAGCGAAGGAATATATCCACAAGAAATAAGAGCCTTAGACAGCTTAAAAAACCATTGTCTACTTGCTTGCTTAAGGCCATAAAGAGACAGTTGCAGTTTACAAACTTGAGTAGGAGAAGAAACAACTAAACCCGGAGGAGGTAGCGTATAAACCTCTTCATCAAGATCCCCATGGAGAAAAGCATTATTAACATCTAGTTGTTTCAAATGCCAATTATCAGAGGCAGCAAGAGCAAGCAACAATCTAACAGTAGTAAGCCTGGCAACAGGAGAAAAAGTATCATTGTAATCAATCCCTTCAATTTGAGTATACCCTCTTGCTACTAAACGACGTTTGTACCGATTCAAAGTACCATCCGAATTATATTTCTTAGCAAAAACCCACTTACACCTAATAGGTCATTTTCCGGGAGGTAAATCGGTCAACACCCATGTATGATTTTGTTGTAAAGCATTAAGTTCAGCATCTATAGCATTTTTCCAACCCTCATGCTTAATAGCTTGGGAATAAGTTTTGGGAATGTCATCAAGAGAAATAGACAAAGTATAATGACGATGAGAAGGAGAAAGGTGAGTATAAGAAAGAACACGAGAGAGAGGATGATAACTACCTTGTTCCAAAGAGTCCGGAAGGGCTGATGTGTGTTGAAGAGCAAAATGGTAATCATGCAAATAAGAAGGTAGCTGCCTAGACCTAGTAGATCTTCTAGGTAATGGTAAAGGAGGTGAAGAGGAAGAACAAATGGAACTAGAAGGATCTGCAGGAAGGGCAGAAACAGAGGTATCTCGAGGTACTAGGAGAAGAGATAGGAAAATCTAAAGAAGGTAATTCTTGAGGTAAAGGAATAGAATTTGGAAGGGAAGGAGTTTTCATTACTATAAAAAGGAAAAATGGATTCATAAAAATGGACATTCCTAGAAACTAGAATGTGACGAGTATGCAAATCCAAAGTAATAAAACCCTTAGTACCATGTTGGAAACCAAGGAAAACGCATTTATGAGCCCTAGGGTCAAGCTTAGTACGCTTTTGAGTTATAGTGGAAGTAAAACAAAGACAACCAAAAACTCTAAGATTTGTTAAATCTGGACATTTCTGAAATAAAATTTCAAAAGGGGATTTATGGTTCAAAATAGGAGTAGGTAAAAGATTAAGAAGGTAAATGGCATGGGAAATCGCATATGACCAATAAACTTTGGGTATATGAGCTTGAAACAATAAAGCCCTTGTAACATTTAAAATGTGTTGATGTTTCCTTTCAACTTTACTATTTTGTTCAGGGGTCTCTACACAACTTGTTTGATGAAGTATACCATGTTGTTTATAAAAATCATCCATGATAAACTCAGCACCATTATCAATTCAGATTATTTGCACGTAAAGCAACAAATTGTGTAGAGACCATATGAACAAAGGAATGAACATGTGATCTAACTTGATTTATTTTTAAGAAGGTAAATCCATGTATATCTGGAAAAATCATCAACAACAAGTAAGAAAATACTTATGGCCATGTACGAAGGTAAATGATAGGGACCCCAAATGTTCATATGAACCAAACCAAAGAGTTTATTAGTTTTTGTAGTGCTTACATGAAAAGGAAACTTTCGTTGCTTAGCAAAGTGGCATACGTCACAACAAGAAAAAGAAGAATTATATGAAATGTAAGGATGTTGTTTATGGATGGAATACAATGTAGATTTACTAAGGTGTCCTAATCTAAAATGCCAAAGATCAAAGGCAGGAGTTGTGGCTGAATTGGTGGAGACGTTACCAATGAAGGGTGATGGAGAAGTTGCATGATGTTTCAAGATATAAAGGCCTTCATACACATCAGCTGAACCAATCATCCTCTTTGAAAATAGGTGTTGAATTAGGCAATGAGAAGTCTGAAATAAAATAGTACAAGGAAAGCACTGAGTTAATTGGGAGACAGATATGAGATTAAAATAGAATTTAGGAACATATAGGACATTATGAATAAAGAAGATATCTGAAAAATGAATGGTCCCAATAGAAGTAGCAAGAACCCTTGTGCCATCTGGTAAGTTAAGCGAGATAGGGGAAATTGTTTTAACAAGAGGTAAACAAAGCATAATTGGAACAAACATGAGCGGTTGCTCCGAATCTAGGATCCAGGAGTCGAAAAATAATGAACAAGACAAAGGAAAGAGGCTTACCAAAGTGGCGAAACTTGATTAACCGATGCGAGGGTTGTGAGAAAGATTGATCGGCTTGAACCAAAGCTAGCAACTTGCGATATTGATCGGGGTGAAGTCTGTATGCTTGATTTTCGACCTTACCAGGCATAAGAGGACTTTTACCAAGTAGAAACATGAGCATCAACAGTCGCAGATAATGAAGCATTGACAGAGGCATTTCTAAATTTAAAACCAGGGGGAAAGCCATGCTTCCTATAGCACGTAGCTTCTGTATGTCTAGGTTTACCACAATAGGTACACTGTTTACCCGAATTAGACAAAGTAGGCTTGTAATGGTTCTGATTCTGAGGATTAGAACATGAAATAGCAGCCTTATTAAACAGAGTAGCAACATCCTGAGTTGGAAAACCAAGCTCTCTCTCTTGTTGGGTAACCAAAGAAAACACACGGTTTATGTTTGGTAAAGGATCAATCAGCATTATTTGAGACTTAACAGCAGAAAAATGATCGCTTAAGCCTTTCAAAAAACGTATGACATAATCTTGGTCAATATGTTTCTTATAAACATCAGTAGCACCACAATGGCAACGAGGGTTACAGGTACAAGAAATCATAGGACGTAGGATCAAAAATTCATCCCAAAGAATTTTAAGCTTTGTAAAGTAATCACTCACAGTGAGGTCGCCTTGTTTCAAACCTTGTATTTATCTTGCCACACATCACAGGCCCGATCAATCCAGAGAATACTCTGAGCAAGCGTTGGAGACAAGGACCGAGTAATCCAAGAAAGTACCATCATGTTGCACCGTTCCCAAGCTGGATAGAGAGGATCGGAAGTTCCAGGAATAGGAAAAGAACGATTGAGAAATTTGTTCTTGTTCTTGGGCATGAGCGCCATCTTCATAGCTCACGCCCAGGAGTGGTAATTTGGACCAGACAATACGGAGAAACAAGAACCAGAGAAGGAAGTAGAAGGGATTACCAACATTTTGAACGGAATCAGACAAATCAGAGGTTGAACCACCACCACGACTACGGCGAGTGAAGATGAGGAAGGGGGAGTTCGAGACACCATGGTTGATCGGTGAAATTAGAAGGTAAATCGAGAAGACTGAGCAGGTTAGGGTTCACACGTCGAAAGAAATTGCTGAAGAGTAAATGGAAAAATTGTTTGAATCAAAAAGTCATTGTAAGGGTCAGTGAGCACGTGAATTTGCAGAGGGAAAAGTGGATTCAATGGAAATTCACGTAGATGTCGGTGAACATGTGAATTTGGAGATGGAAAAAGGAAAAGCAACTCGCAATGTCGGTAGTGAGTAATGGCGAAAGCAAAAAAAAAAATTGAGAAGAAAATAAGATGTCAAAGACTATCCCGTTCGATACCATATTATGAAGCAAGAAGAGAAAATGAATCGAATATTATTTCATCAAATATTTCAAAGTGGGTACATGTCCTTATATAGATAAAATAGTTCACTCCCTATGCACAAATGAGTGTATACACGGTTATAACAAACTAACTAAATGTACAAGTAAATATAACAAACTAATTAACTATTTATATCCATCTAAGCCGTGTACAGTAACAATATAAATAGTAGAAAATTGGGGGAGTAAGATATAATAATTTCCCTCCTTGTATTTAGATAGAAGGGAGAAAAGAGGAAGAAGAGAAAATACAAGACATTCACAATGACAATAATGCCCTTATTTAATGTTTAATCATTTTTTCAAGCGATTCCATTTCAACAGAGGTAAAAAAGAAATTAAGAAAATAAGAAAACACTATGTGTGTGTGTGTACACTGTACAGATCATTTAAGAAAATGTAAATTGTTTTACATAAAATAAAATAAAAATGGAAAGAAGTGTTTGATGGTGGCAGTTACTATGAAAAAATTAGAGCTGGGAAATCAGGCCGAGCTCGTCGAACCAGCCCGTTTAAGCCCTAACCCTTTAAGGGATGGACTTGTAAATTGGATCTTCTAAATGAAGTTGGTCCAATAGGGTCGAACCGTTAGGTCTTTTAAATATTTTTGTTTTATGTTAACTTGACTTGACCATTTAAGTTACTTATTTATTTGTATTTTGTATTTGCTATAGGGTTATTTATCCATTTAATTACAAATGCATAAAAATTATACTTTAATTTTATGATTTAGTTTATTATTTGTTGCGAGATAAAGATTATGCATATATTCATGATGGGAGAAAAGATATTCTTGATATTTTTACCTATGCGCAGAGCACTGCTACTCGAAGTGAAACACAATAAAATGTATTTGAAATTGATGATAGTGGTGAAGAAGATGAAAATGATAGTCATCGTATTTATGTTTCTTAGTGGTAATCTTGTTATGCTTTGAGTGAGTTATTTATGGACAGTATTTTACTTTTGATTATAAATTAGTGACTGCATTTGTTTATTGCATTAAGTGTGTTGTGTCAACATTAATGTTGATAACATTTCTTTGTAAATTAAAAAATTTAATTGTTGTATTTTACTAATTATATTTTATTGGAAAAAATGCAAGAAAAATAATTTTAACTCATAAAAATGTTTTTCGGCCCGGTAGGGCCCTAGCACGCATGCTCTTTTGAAATTTGGGCCTTGAAAAACATATGTTTTTCTTACCCCTTGCCAAAATGGACCTATCCTTTTAGGCCTGCCCTTCAAGGGCCGACCCTAGTTCCCAACTCTATAAAAAATGTATATAACGTTGTAGCGGAGGATGATGACGTGGGGAGCATTGGACAATTTTGGAAATCATATTGTGTTACAAAATATCTCCATCTCTTTAGAGAAACTTTTGGAGGGGAAACGTAGGGGACCCACACTATTTTTTTCCCAGGGTTAAAGTGCAATTTGACCAATAAACTATTGGCTCAGGAGCGTCTAACACAATTAACTATTAAGTAGACTAAAAATACTAACAAACTTTTAAAAAGGAGCGCCTAGCACAGCAAACTTTTAAAAAGGAGCACCCAGCACAACGTCGTTGGCAAAAAGTTAACCTCCATTATCTAAGGTGCGGATTGGCCAACAAACTTTTACTCCAAGAGCACCAAAGACAAAATTCTAAATTTTACTAAATTAAATAATTTTTTTCCTCAATTGTCATTATTCAAAACTACTTATATAGATATCTATAGACAAAAATTACTCATTCTTTAATATTGTCAAAATTATAATTTTCTAAAATAAACAAAAGTTTTAATTAAAAATATAATTATATGATTTAAATAAAACTCAATGTGTTTTATAGTTTATTATATATGTTAAAAAAAAATTATATGTTTTATATGATTTAAAATCTCATTTTTAACTTATATTTTGTGGCAGTTTACATGTCACCTAGTGAGCATCTATAGCAGTTATATATATATATATATATATATATGTGAATGAGTTTGTCAACATTGAAGCATCACCTTCTCCGTTGTGCTACGATAATTTCAGGCGTATAAAAGACAAAAGAAAAACGTGGCCTCAATAATAGGGTATTGAATCAATCAACATTATTGTTAATCAAGAAATAGAATTTATCATAATTCACTAATTAAATAATCATATTTTTTGCCAGCTTTGGCTTAGATCACTTTCTTTCAATTTTATAAAGAGTAAACACTTGTTGTTATCTATTAACATTAAAATATATATAATAAACTATAAAACACTTTGAGTTTTTTTGTTTAACATATATAATAAACTATAAAACACTTTGAGTTTTATTTAAATCATATAATTATATTTTTAATTAAAACTTTTGTTTATTTTAGCAAATTATAATTTTGACAAAATTAAAGAATGAGTAATTTTTGTCCATAGATATCTATATAAGTAGTTTTGAATAATGACAATTGAAAAAAAAATTATTTAATTTAGTAAAATTTAGAATTTTGTGTTGGGCGCTCCCGGAGTAAAAGTTCGTTGGTCAATCTGTACTTTAGATAACGGAGGTTAACTTTTTTTGGCGTTGTCGGGCGCTCCTTTGTAAAAGTTTGTTGGTATTTTTGGTCCAATTAAAAGTTAATTGTGTTAAACGCTCCTGAGCCAATAGTTTATTGGCCAAATCACACCTTAACCCTTTTTTCCCACCCTTTTCTTCCCCCTATTTTCCCTCCAATAATCCAAACAAGAGAAAATGCATTTTCCCCTACATTTTCTCCCATCCTTTTCTTTTCCCTTAATTTTCTTTTCATCCAAACACAATGGTAATAATAACATGTAGAAAATGAAAAACAAAAATGGATCCTACTCGCATTTACTCTTCCTAAAGAGCAACATATAACATACTATTCCAATTTAGTGGTACAAGATCTCTTTTACTTGCAATATAGACATACAACGCACCTATCTCCATATATATTATAGATATAAGTATCATTTTTGTCCCGAAAGTTTTAGCTAAGGAGTATCAAGCACCCGAAAGTTTTTTTTGGGATCAAAATTGCCCCGGATGTTTAAAAACATAGCAATCTTACCCTTCGGTTAATCTTGACATTGAATTGTTGCTCTAGTTTATAAACTTCTAAGGCTAAAATTGCTCCATTTTGTCAACTTTTAGGGCAAAATTAATCCCAAATTTTTTTTCAAGTATCCAATGCTCCTCGACCAAAACTTAGGTATAAAAATAATATTTATCTCTTTTTTTGATACACATAGTAGGGGAGGGGGGCGGGGTTGGAACTCGGACATGGGGAAGGTGAGCCAAGCTCTCATGCCATCGCGCTACTAAGGCTGGCAATGATATTTATCTCTATATTAGAAGTTATTTTCAAATTTTAGAACAGAATAATATAGATTAACCTTTTAACTTTACCCTTATTTAAATATGTATAATTTAAAATTACTCTGTTCAATCTTAATTATAAGCAATAATTTGAATTTATCGAGAATTTAATGTACTTTTTTCTACTTTTACAATCAATTAATTACATATCTCTCTTATTTCTTTACTCGCTTATTCTCTCATTCTCTCACATAATCATCATCTTTTACAAGGATATATTAGGAAAGAAAAAGAGATTGAAATGACAGGCAAAAAAGTGAGGAAAGCGTGCCTGATTTTAATACTAGGGAATTTTCTTCATTGTCGGGAAATAATTAAATAATCTTATAATGTGGAGCACGAGCAACATCATTCAAGAATATAATAACATAGCCTTGTTCTTTTTCTTTCTGACAGAAAATGTCCGTTATGACCCCTTCAAACAATACCGATGCCTCCTATGAGCTTTTCCTTCAAAAGGCCCATCACAATTAATTGCAATTGTGTCAGTCGATGGTTTACTCCACTAGTAAAGGTTCATAGGATTTAACAACGCACTTCTAGCATAGGGTGGAATTAGGGAAGGGTTAGGGTGACCCTTGTCACGGTCTCACCGTGACGAGTCCCACATCGGCAGGATGAGGGAAGTTTCTGGGGCATAAATAATATGGAGTGCGCCTCTGCTATCAGCTTAAGCTTTTGGTATGGTGGTTAGCACTCCTCACAATTAAGCGTCCTCAGTCGAGGAAAATCTCATGATGGGTGACCCATTGGGAGGTTCCTGTGCTGGCCCCATTCGGGGCATGACAAGTGGTATCAAAGCCGACCTCGCCTCGCCCTATTGTGGTGGCTCCTCCGTGGATGGAATGGAGGTGGACCCTCACTCGATGATGGGCAGTGGTGGTGGGCCCCTCCCGTACGGTAGGGGGTGGGCCCCGTGGTAGGTCCCCCCTGTGTGGTAGGGGGTGGGCGGGCCGCCTTCCCTGTGGATGGGGGACCCCTACTGAGTGATGGGGGCAGAATGAGTCTCACATCGGGCAGAATGAGGGAAGTTCATAAATAATATGGAGTGCGTCTCTGCTATCAGCTTAAGCTTTTGGCATGGTGGTTGGCATTCCTCACAGTTGTTAAGCGTGCTCAGCCCAAGAAAATCTCAGGATGACTGATCCCCTGGGAGGTTCCTGTGTTGGTGTGCTTCCGGGCGTGACACCCTGCAATGTTTATAGGCCTAAAATGTAATATCATAAACATATGGATTCTATTATGTAATTTTCGCCCACCTAATTTGAATTCATGGCTCTGCCTCCACTTCTAGCCCAGGATATCTTTCTGGATCATCAGTCTCATCCACCCTTAAGCACAAAAGCCACTTCCTCTCGTCCTTGTAATGGGGTATTATCTGAGAAGAATAAATTAGATTTATTGCCATTTATTAGTTGCCCTGAGGCTCTGCAATAATCCTGGAGAATTTTCATAAACATGTTGCAATTAATTGGCCACATGTGTCATGTACACTCCTATAAAAACAACATTCTTTTTTTTTTTCTTTTGAATTAAAGTGATAGGACTAATAACTTGAGGTTACAAACGTGATTAAACCCAAAATCTCCTACTAATAAAACAACTTACACCGCTACTAGGCAAAATACTAGGTAATTGGCGAAAACACCATTCCTTTATCAAAACACATTTATACACATTAATACAGATTTCACAACCCCACAAAGCTAATAATTAAGGTAAACCCCTTATGGATTTGGTCTCAGTCTATGTAGTAAGTTGCTGAACTGACAAATATGAATACAAAGGCAAATAAGGACAATACACTCTCCTAAACACTTTCATAGTGAGAATTTCATTAACAAGGGAAACAAGAAGCCAAAGAGAACATCTAATTACTGAAAATTACGTTTATTCACTCACTTGTTAGCTTGAAGGAAGCTAGCACACACACGTAGAAAACCAAATTACAGTGGTAAAAACTGATGGTCCCAACAGATATCGGGAAACTGACACATAATTGAAGTTGACTCTAACTGACTCAACATGCCTCTATTATTCAGCAACAACTTAATAGATATTAATAACAGACTCAACATTCAATTTCAAAATAAAAAACAAAAGGAGACTGATTATGGCTCAGGCTTTGCTATCATGCAGATCTTCAACCCTTCGCATGAAAATGTTGTGTTATGTCTTCAATCAACTGTGATAAGTTACGGTAAGAAGATCCACCTTTCTCCAGTGCCTTGTTTGCTTTCTCCCCATAATTCCTTGTTCTTTCTCTTATTCTCTCGCTGTCTTCATCTTCTTTACCCATCACCTTCTCTATTGCCTCCTTCACTTTTTCCCTCCTCACTTGAATCCCAGACTTGTCTTCTGCCTCAAAATTCGTAGCTGTCTCAACTCCCAGCCTCACACCCACCTCCAACAATTGAACAACCACCTTCTCATTATAAAATTGCTCACAATTTAGAGGAAAGGTTATTAGTGGCACTCCATTACACATAGCTTCAAGTATTGAATTCCATCCACAGTGTGTTAAGAATGCTCCAATCGCTGTGTGTGACAGTATCAGAACTTGAGGCACCCAACCTCTTATTATGAGTCCTCTCCCTTTCACTCTCTCCTCCACTCCATCTTCCTTCAGTAACTTGTTCAGTTCTTCTATCTTGTGTGCATCTCTCAGCACCCAAATGAATGGCCTCTTTGAAGCTTCCAGTCCCAAAATTAGCTCCATAATCTGTCCAGATGGCACATTGTTTAAGCTGGCAATGTTGCCATAGATGACAGATCTTGCAGGCCATGAATCAAGCCACTTCAAATATTCGCCTTCTTCTTGCGCCTTTGAGTCTAGTTTGCCTCTCTGAGCCTTATCCTTGTCGTCCTTGTTGGAGAGTGAGACTGGACCGACGCAATAAACTTTACGACCAGTGGCTCTTCTATACTCCTTCACGTATTCTTCTTCCAACTCATCAACGCTATTCACTATTATCCCATATGCTTCTCCTTCATTTTTCCATGCTTTCTCACGTAAAGCACTGAACTCTCCCATGTCCATTGAAAAATACTCCTGAAGCTGAGATTTTTTGAACACGATTCTGTGGGGCAATCCAGGCACGACCACTGATTCGGATTCCGACGCGCTCTCATAAACTTTAGAATGAAACAGATTGTGATTACATAATATAGAGAAACAGTTCAAAGCATCGGAAATAATTATTGGAACCTTAAACTTCTTGGCAACATCAGACACATGTGGAAGGTTTTTGTCAACTATGAAGCCGGTGGGAATAGTGGGAGTAAAAATCTTTTCAAGGACTTCTTCAACTGGTTTCTGCAACATAGTTGTAGCTTTTGCAAAGTTGTACATAAGTTCCGGGGAAGGTACAGCTTCTGAGCTCTCACATCCTTCTGGTAAACCAGCCTCAACACCTGGAAATCGATAGGGTTGAACAGTGATTGATGAGCCACACTGTACCTCTCTATCAATATTTGCTCGAACTCGAACAGCATTTACAGGTGTTGTCATTATCGTCACCTTCACGTTGTTTCGGCGACCCAAGAGTTTGGCCAAGTCCACCATGGGAAGAAGATGACCAGCCGCCATTAAAGGTATCAAAATAAAGTGAACCTTAGTCGAAGATTCCATGGCGAGGCAGAGATATTGTAGTATAGAATTGGATTTGAACTTGCTAGTGAGGGATGTTGACAATAAAGAATGGCCTTGCGTTATATATATATACATATATATCATATATGTAAAGTCGCTGTGATGAAATGATTGATATGACGACGCAAGAGCTTCCTCTTTCTTTCTTTTTTTTTTTTTTTTCCTGGGAAAAACCGGAGAAAGTGAGGAACTCGTGGTGTTGGGGGCGAGAGAAATGCTTAAATCACGTCTCATACTTAAAAATTAGTGACGACCACATGGAATATCATTCAAGAATATTTAATTAGTTTAAAGGGTTAAGGTGCATTTTTGCCCTTAAAGTATCGCCCTGGAGCAATTTTGTCGCGAAGTTTTTTGGCGTAGCAATGTTGCCCTTGAAGTTTAAAAACGGAGCAATGTTGCCCCTCCATTAAAAACCCTAATGGTCAACGTTAGGTTTTTTAACTATGGGCAACATTTTCCGCTTTTAAACTTTAGCAACATTGCTCCAAAAAAAAGTAGCAATTTTGCCCCGAAGTTTAAAAGCGGCGATGTTGCCTTTCCAATAAAACCCTAACGGTCAACTAACGATCAACGTCGTTGGACCGTTGGGTTTTTTGCGGAAGAAGCGGCAAATTCTTCCATTTTTAAATTTCAGGGGCAAACATTGTTTTACATCGAAAAACTTCGAGGGGGGGGGGTAAAATTGTTCCAAGGCACATACTTTAAGGCAAAAATACACATTAACCCTAGTTTAAATGATAGTACTTTATTACTTAATATAACACATATTTACTAAATTTAATTAAATTAAGAAAATTAATTAAGTTAATTAATATATCATATATTTTCTAAAATACCATAGTCAGCTTTCTTAGTTTCCTTATTTTCTCCTTTACTGTTTATTAATAAGGGAGCATAAATATGAGTAAATTAAGATACAATTAAAAAATATGAAAAATATGTCTTATATTTACAATTAAGATTAACTCCCCAAGTCATATATTAAAAATTATAGTAACAATTAAAGGAGTAAATATTTCAACATTGTAAACTTTCATTAATTTTTTACATTTTATCCCCTGCACTTCTGAAGTGTTTTATGTTGAATTTTAATTAGTTTAAATTTATTTATATAATTTATTTATAGTTTATTATTATAATATATTCGTGTAAAAAATATTAAGTCTCAATCATTAAAAGTTAATCCAATCTAATGGTGGAGATAGTAAATTAGGTAAGGCACTCTATAATCATAATAAAAGTATGGAAAAATCTGAATCAATTAACTTAGCACTCTAGATGTCAAAATATTATTAAAATTTTAAATATACTAAAAATATATCATTAAATTTCAACCAGTAAAAGTTGATATAATGGTAGAAATATTAAGTAGGATGGGGAAGTGAAAGCTTTTGAATATATACTACATAGTACTATTCATTTGGTCAGTTTTAAATCCTTTGACCAATTTCATAACTTTGGAATTAATTATATGAAAACCGTATGTATGAGGACAATTCAAGTCTCTAGCTAAAGCTATTGAACTCCTCGCATAGGGGAAAAAAGGGGGGAAAAAAGAAAAGAAAAAGAAATGCTGATCATATCTAAGCGGAATTCTACCCGAAGAATTTTTAACTTTATTGGATTAATTTGTTAAATGCACATGTGTTTAATTATAAGGAACGCCTAATATCAAGTATTTTTTTATGTGTAAAAGTACAAACGTAGTTATAAATTAGGTGCAAAAATACAATTTGACAGTTAAGTTTGACTTTTTTGACTAACTAGACGATAAAAATAAATATATGATTTGGTAAAAAGAGCACCTCACACTAAATTCTTTTTTTTTTTTTTTTAAATTTAATAATTTAATTTCAATTAAAGAAAATTATTATTTTTCTGTGTATAATTCCTAGAAGACCAAATTTTTTTATTTTCATAATTTATTTTCTTTTTTAAAAGCCTCCTTATTGAATTTTTTAATTAATAATTAATAAATAAGTAGTTATGCATTTGATATTTGATATTATAAATACTATATTTAATTAAAATTCTATTTGATATTATTAAATATATTTAATTTAATAATTATTTCTTTAACTATTTATTTTTCAAAAAATTAAAATTATTTTTAAGTAAATATATTATTTATAATATCAAATTTCGAATGCATAAATACTCATTTATCAATTATTAATTATAAAGTACATATGCATTTTTGCACATTAACCAAACTTTATTTCTCATTTTGCTTTTTTGCCAAACCACATGTGTATTTTTGTACATTTGAAAGCCACATCATCATCCAATCAGCAAAATAATTCAAACTTAACAATCAAACGATATGTTTGCACCTAATTTGTAACCATGTGTGCACTTTTACACCCAAAAAAAGCACTTAATGTTGGACGCTCCTCAAGATAAAACACATATGCATTTTTGCACACTAACCAACCTTTATTTCTCATTTTGCTCTTACAAATTTCAAGTTTCAGACGTTAAATTCATTTCCTCTTGTTTTATTCCTTTATTATATACTATTTACATTTAAAGTTAAAAAATTTAAAAGAGCGTAACTTCTTAATCCATGATGATTTTTCTGTTAAATTTATTAGTTGAATCATTAAATTTATTTTTTATTTTAGATTTTAAATTTTAAATTTTAAATTTAGAAGAAAGATCTTGTACATTTTCGCGGGAAGAAAGCTTACCCATTTCTTTGTTTATGGATTAGTTTGAATTCTATTTGAAATTATTTTATTTTTTATGTATTTTGGATTAAAAAATTTAAAAATAGGGCCTTTGTGGATTAACCATAATTAAAATATCAGATTAAAAATTAAATTGTAAATGAACCTAATAACTTTCGAAGATATATACAGCAACTCTCTTGCGATAACTTATGCATAATTAATTTAAGGGTTAAGATGCAAATTGACAAACAAAGTTTTACTCAGAGTGTCCAAAGAAAAAAAGTTTTAAGTGGACCAAAAATATCAAAAAAATTTAAAAATATAAAGTTAGCACAACGCCGTTAGAAAAAACTTAACGTTTGTTGAAATCACAAACTTTTAAGGGTTAAGGTATAGATTGGCCAACAAAGTTTTACTTCGGGGCGCCTTGAGACAAAAGAGTTTTACTCCATGAGAGCCCAAAGATAAAAATGTTTTTAAGTGGACCTAAAATATCTACTCGTTACATTTGTGATTTTTGTTGTTGTTGTTGCATTCACTCTTTCTAACCTCAATACTTGGGGTCCGGATAAGGACTTGCAAATGATCGAGATCTTAGGTGGATTGTACATAGGCTTGCCCGAGCAAATATGAAAACTTACCACCCTTGCTCAAAATGAAATATATTCATTGTATTTGTGATTTTTTTTTTGTTGCATTTACTCTTTCTAACCTTGATGCACATGGTTGGGAGGTGCTGGGCAAGGATTTGCAACTTTTGTATTTTGGGTGGATTGCACATAAACTTGCCTAGACACATTCAAAAATGTAAACTTTTAAGGGTGCCCAAGTAAGTTTTCAAACATGTCCGGACAAGTTCATGTGCAATACACCCAAAATCTAACTATGTAAAACCTTGCCCAAACCCCTAACCATATGCATTGCGGTTAGAAAAAGTGAATGCAACAAAAAAATTACAAATCTAACGAGTGGATATTTTAGGTCTACTTAAAAACTTTTTTGTACTGGGCGCTCCTAGAGTAAAACTTTTTTGTGCTAGACACTTCTGGAGTAAAACTTTGTTGGCCAATCTACACCTTAACCCTTAATGGACGTTGATTTTTTTTTCCCTAACAACGGTGTTCTAACTTTACATTTTTAAGAGTTTTTTTTAGTATTTTTGGTCCACTTAAAACTTTTTTGTGCTGAGCGCTCCAGAAGTAAGACTTTGTTAGCCAATCTGCACCTTGATCCTTAATTTAAAGACTAAACTTAGGTCAAATTTATCAATTAGTCCAATAATATTTTGCCACTTGTATTATTTTTCCCCATCACCGTTTAACCCCCAAATACCGTTAAAGTGATGTTAGTTTGTGGACCACGCCCATCAATATGTTTCTTCTTCCCCAACAATTAGAGCTAGGAATTAGGGCCAACCCTTGAAGAGCTAGGACTAGCCCTTGAAGGCCCAGGGTAAGAAAAACATATGTTTTTCAAAGCCCGACCCGAGAGCATATGGGCCAAGGCCGGCACTATAGTTATTTTTCCAAATTTTAACTATTTTTCCCACATTAATTAAAAAAAAACTATAATTAGTAAATTACAACAATTAAAGTTCTAATTTATCAAATAAATATTGTTAACATTAAGGTCTAAACAACATGTATCATACTACAAACAAATACATTATCACTAATTAATAATCAGTGAAGCACGGATGGTATGATGTCATGAATCTGTGATGCATTGATGCGTGACTGTGTGTATGTGAGGTTGAGACAGCGAGACTAGGGCGAGAGGCGTGAAGTGAATGACATAAATGAGTAAGACTACGAGAGTGACTGAGTACTAGGCAATAGAGCAAGCAAGTAGCTTCCTTCACAGTCAAACTCAGTTAGTAGCGCAAGTGGGCAACTGCCAACTGGGCAAACTAAAAATAAAAATTAACGGGCCTAATAGGGCTGACCATTTTAAGCCCTCGGCTCTACAAGGCTGGCCCTTTTAGGCCCAACTTCATTTGGAGGCTCCATTTTGTAAGTCCAGCCCTTGAAGGACTAGGGTTTAAATGAGCTAGCCCGATTTCCTGGTTATACGAACAAGCACACCTCCTATCGCCCCTCGATGTCTTATTCGTGACTCATTTGGGTTAGCGGTAGAAACTACTTTTTCAACGTGATTTACGGTTTATGGGGTAAGTGTATGAAAAGAGTTTTATCTAAATATGTTTTTTTAACGCCAACTCAAATAGGCACGCTACAGCGAGCAACCACCCCTCTCATCGTTTAAGAAGTTTTCAAGGAAAATTAGCCATTGTTTCTCCAAGTTCCGATGAGTTTGTTTGTGCTTCAATCAGGTTAGGTTTCTAGAAATTTAGATAACAATAATATGATTGGCTCGTGCTTTTGCTGAATCACGCCCAACCTTATCCCCCACATTGATATAGATAACAAAATCATAGTTTGTTGCTCCAGATTCACTGATGTTGCTTGAAAAATATGTTTTTATTAGTCATGAAACATTGGAACAGATTTTGTTGATTTTGGTTATGAAAGATTTTGTTGGTTTTAGTTAGTGGCCTGAACAAATTTTTTGGATTCTGAATATCGTGGAAGGATAGTAACACGAAGCGAAGAATGGGAAAGAAGATATTATGGGTCAGGGTTCTATTCAGATCAACGCCGATTTACAATTAACGCCAATTCAATCAGCATTAAGCCCCGGTATTTTGGGGGTTCATGCTGATGGGGCAAAATAATACAAGTCGCAGAATATTATTGAACTCATGACATACTTCACCTTCACTTAAGTTTATAAAGTATACTCCTCCATTCTAAATATAGGATATAGTTTGTAGTACAAATCACACAATAAAATATGTCCTATATTTAGGACCAAAGATAGCACTAAGTACTACAAACTATATCATATATTTAGGACCAAAGAAAATACTTACTAAAATTTTTGACTTGTCTAGACTATTTTACCCATAAATAGTTTTATAATTCCTAAACAACCTTTTGTCTTTCTTCATCCTCTCTGCAACCTTCACCCCTCTGAACTGCCAGGCCCCGTCTTCCTCTTCCTTGTGAGTTGTGACCAGAGATCTCACAATTATGCCCGGCCATCTCCTCCACTCATCCCCACCTTCAGTTGCGACAACCTCTATCACTGCCTTCTTCCACTCTATCTCGCTGTCTTGGCTTCTCACAGCCGGCACTTCAATAATGGCGCGTCGTTGATAACTCTCTCACCCACTTCCCCCTCTATTTCCTTCTCTCTTATGCCATTTCATGGGCACTGTCCCCAGCTCGTTCAATAATTATGTGTATATCATATGCATTCACACACAACTTGCATGAGGCTTGTCTAAATTGAAAGGGTATACATGCGCATTTCTCTTTTTTAGGCTAAATTATACAAAACCCTCGAAATTTTGTCTCGATTGCATATAACCTATGACATTTTAAAATTTAAATTTAACCCCTTGACATTTTATTTTTTGATTATGAGTGCTCTATCATTAATTTATTGTTATCTTTTTAATGGAAGCTATTATGTCAGATTAATAGGAGACACATTATTGCATCCTATAAAAATTGCTAATTTTACAAAACCCCCATGAACTTTGATTTGTCACAGATAACCCCCGGACCTTCGATTGGTTACGAGATAATCCCTGAACTTTGATCGGTTACATGCGGTGCCTTGAACTTTGATCGATTACAAATAATCCCCTAACATTTCAAAATTTAAATTTAACTCCCTTAGAATTTTGATTCATAATATTAAACCATGTGCCATTACTTTAGTAAAATCCTTTCCTTAATTCTCAATTCTCTATATACTTAATTAAATCTTCTGATAATGAACAATATTATGGCGCAAAATAGAAAACTTAAACCTTTCGGTTTCACAAATTCTGTATCATAATTTCTATATTACAGTTTCCGTATCACAATTTTGTATAACAAATTCTGTATCATAATTTTTATATCACAATTTCATATCACAATTCCGTATCACAATTTCCAAGTTGCCTCCCATCAATCCAATTGAACCTTCTTACTTCATTGACTGGACCCTTGGGCTAAGTTACAATTGATTGAACCATATTTTATATGATTTTTAATAGTTAAATTGGGATTTCTTAATGTATTTTGTTATATTTATTGAGCTAAAAATGCTTTTCTTGTGATAAATTGTGATTAAGAGTAAATACATTAAATTAGGACTAAAAAGGGCAAAATTGTCAAAGAAATTGTAATTACTTTTAATCATTGATTTTTCTGAGAATATTTGATTTTAGATTAATTGTTTTAATTGTGGATATTTGAAAAGATTAGATTAAGTTTGAAAATAGAAGTTTGGGCTCAAGATATAAAATTTTCAATTTAGTCCCTGCTCCAGAAGTTTTAAATTGTGCACTTAGGTCCCTGTCAGCTAAACTCTGCGTTTTTGGCACCCATTTTAGGTCACCTGATTGCTCCATTTGAAGAAAAGATCAGACCCGTGAAAAGCAATGAATACCCGACATATTTAATGGAGAAAACATAGCAGCGCGGCGCATTCACACTCAAACGCTCTTGGATCTTCACGACTCCACCTTCCTTCATCCATCTCGCCGGCGGCTACCACCTCCACCACGGTAGCCGGCAACCTTCATTCCAACCACCACTTCCGTCGACTTTCTCCACCATCACCTTCGTCCTCTTGATTTTAGTAGCAAAAAATCCAGAACACCAGCCGCGAAGTTTCAGCCGCAAAACCACCATTGTCTTCCTCCGTTGGACCCAAAGACGACGGCTTCTTCCTCCACTTTCCACTTTTCCAACGAGAGATTTCCAGTCACTCTCATTTTCACTGCTGAACCACCGTCAACCACCCTTTTAGAATTTCAGATTCGGTTTTTCCTCTGTGTTCTCTAGTTGCTTGGGTTGTGAAGATAAAGTGGATGCTCTGATGGATTGGTTTTGCTGAAACTAACGCTTCTTGGAGGTGGAAAATGACTTGAGCTCACATGTGCTTACATAGGGGAGTTTATTTATCATTTCATTAGTCTAAAATTATATATTTAGATTGCCTAGTTTTAGGAATTATTGTATATGATTTTGGAACTGAGATTAATATTCATTGTCTCTGTTGGATTGATAATTGTGATTGATTTTGGATTTGCAATGTGAAGATTATATTTGCCTTAATTTCTTGTGGTTGCAATGAGATTATATTAATTAGCGTGTTATTGTCTAGTTAATGTAGTTGATTTGTGGCCTTTGAGGGATTGTTATGTACTCAATTTTAAGAAGAATCATGTTGCATAATTCCAAATTTAATTGCACATCAAGTGGTTTTTAACAATTTCTCAAGAGGTAGTGGTTAGCTATGTTTGTAGGAGCTACTATTAATTGGGAATATTAGACTTAAGTGGTATCTTGGGGTTTTTCTTAAAGACTTGATGAATTTTAACTCTCATAATCTTTTTGAGCAAGGATAGTCATTTCTTCATCACCAAGAGTGCTATCTTCCATATTTTCAATTCGATTTCATTTAATTATCTTATTCACCAATTTTATAAAAAATACCAAAAACAATAGTTTAGCATTTAATTTAATTGCAATCTTATTTTAGTTTATCAATTGAAAAATCCAAAACCAATTTCCCCTTGTTTTAATTGCATTTACATATCATTTAGATTACTTAGGATTCAATAAAAAGCTCCTCGAAAAGAGAGAACGATCCTAGGTTTGCCTATACGCAATCCTTGGTAATTTTTGATTGTGGACCCCAAGGCTAAAGACAAAAAGGCCCTCATCAGTTACTATTCATGTTACTGTTCATATGATGAGGACCGGTCAAAATCTATAGAGCACATGCCTAGACCATGGATCCTTTACCCTTATTGACCTAGTGGAATGTCACAGCCCTTTGTTGAACCGGGGGCAATCCCTCGTAGAGCTAGTTGGACAATAGAAAGTTATTCATTGTGCACCAATGGAGGCTACATCACGTGATAGAACAAACTACTTCATCTCATCTCAATCCAACCATCACAACAATTGTCAATAAATAGTTCAGTGAGAATTTCTCAAGATTTTCACATTCATATCATGTTATTCAAATCATTTTCATATGCATGCCATAATATGTCAATTCTCAAATCATTATACACACACACTTCACAAAAATCATAAAGTTTTATAAGGAAATTTCTACGAAAAATACTCATCAACATCATAATAATCCACTAAAAAAATCCTCAATATCAATAAACATTTTAAAGTACTCATTGAAATATCTAATCAATATCAATATACCAATTTTGTTCTTGTAGTCATTTCAAAATACTTACAAACAATATACCAATACACATAACAAGTAGAAAGTGGTTAGCTCTCACCAAAACTGAGTTTACCACAAGAATCCAAACTCTGAACTCAACTACAATTCACAAATCAATCTGGAATAATCACATGAAACCACAATTTAATATTCAAACTAATTGAGTGGTTAACAAATTTAGTTTATAGACTTAAAGTCTCTCTAGAAGTCCCAACTATTATCTTTGGCTATTCCCAATCAACCCAATTACCAAACCTTATTTTCATTAATCACATTACCAATCCCAACTCACAAATCAAACACCATTCCAAATCGTTACATAACCTTCAAATTATACACTTTAATACAAGTTCCGCAAAATTCTCAACTTAACATCATAACTCAATTTCTCTATTCTCTATTTCAATTATATTTTTTCTTTCAATAACTCTATTTCACTCATTGAAATTATTGATAAAAAATAATTTCCTCTATTCATTCTAAAGTTCCCCAAAAATTTCTCTCTTTAACTTTTAGGAAAATATTCATAAACGATAATTATCTCCTCAATTTCTTCAAAAGACTCAATTTCCAACACTTAAAGTTTTACCCAAAATTCTCAATATTCACTTTTGATCATAAACATCAAAACCAATCTATTCAATAATCAAGATAAACTCCAATGAGTTAACATAAATCATGAAATTCAAATATAAGAGCCTCAATATGATCAATAACGTATTTCCACTACAAAAAGCCTGGATTACCAATGGGATTTACCGACAAAATTTATGACGACAAAAACGTCGGCGAAAAAAAAAAAAAACCGTGGCAAAAAAAAAAAAAAACCGTGGCGAAGACATTACCGATGAAATTTCGGAATTGGTGATTATTACCGATGTTACCCACAGAATTATTTCCTTCGTAATTCCGTCCCGATCCGATTTTTTTTTTTTTTGGGTAGTGTTATTAGCCAAACCCAAACTTTAGTTCTTTAAATCAACCACTCAAGCAAAACTCCAAAACTATACAACTCTTATTCAAACCTCAATAGCTCCATAATTACCAAAATAATAAACTACAAACCTCAAAGATTCAAAAATCTATCAAGCCCTAAATTTTCCTCCATTAAAAAAGAAAAATAAAAGAGGAAATAATGAAATAATAGGAAATAGTTATTTACCAAGCTCCTTAAATTAGAATCCAACTAGGTCTCCTACTTCTTCTCACTTAATTACTCTCTCACTCTCGCTCACCATTCCTAATAAGAAGAAGAAGAAGGGGAGGGAGGGAGAGAGGGGGAGGGGAAATAAAGGAATAAAAGGGACCAGAGGTGCTGTTGTTCGTGACGGGGGTGCTTTATTGGAATTATATAATAGTGGGTGGTACCACGTGCCACCTACTCTGCTATTTTTTCATTTATTTATTTGTCATTCTTTCTCCTTTCTTGTTATTTCTAAATCTCTTATATATATATATATATATATATATATTGTAATTTTTCTAAAACTGTCCATACAACTTCAAATAATATTTTCATAATTATTAAATAATTATATTTTTATTTTCTAAATGTATTTAAATACTTTTATTTGATCACATCAAATTTCATAAATTTTATTTCTCCAGAAGTTATGGTTCTTGGAATTAAGTACTTAATATTTAATTTCATTTTGGCTAAATTCTTAAACACAGTAATTACATGGTAAATTCTAATTACCAAGAAATAATATCATTAACTCAAATCAATATAAATAAGCATCTATTACATTAACTTTTATATTTTTCCTCTATAAGAGATAATTTGATAATACTTAC
Organism: Acacia acuminata; assembly: GCA_019022655.1. Classification (NCBI taxonomy): domain Eukaryota; kingdom Viridiplantae; phylum Streptophyta; class Magnoliopsida; order Fabales; family Fabaceae; genus Acacia; species Acacia acuminata. Next base: position 3,991,998 of record JAFJYI010000005.1, read on the forward strand.
ACCCCATTTATCCGGGTTAGGAATTTTCATTAAAATTTCCAATCACGTCTCATTCTTTTTCTCAATTATATATTTTCATACTTCAGACAATTAATTTTGTTGGTTATGATTAGTTTTGATGATGTCTTATATAGATGTCATTATCCAGAGCAAAAAGCTTGCATACTACATTTATCTTCTACTTTCACTAATTCTTATATTTAATGAAGATATGTGAAGTTTAGTACAATGAAGAATGATCAAGAATGGAGTTTGATGAAAGAAGATCTTGTTAAATATCATGAAAATATCAATATTCAAGTCTTTGTGATCAAATAGAAATTGGAACGGTTTAATTCGGAGTCAAAATTGTATTGCTGAAGTCATTCTCGAGTATGACATTATAATTCTCGAGAATAGTACTGTCCATGTGAAAATTTCAAGTAATTCTCGAGAATCAGACATCAATTCTCGAGAATCCAGTATTTCAGCATCAATTCTCGAGAATCAGACATTAAGTCTCAAAAATAGTCGTGTTTTCCAGCTACTCTGTTCAGCTCCGTTTCAGGCGACCTGTAATTCAATGATATCTCTCAAACCAGGAATTAGATTGATGTGAAACTAGTGGCATATGAAACTAGACATCCAACGCATCATTGTGATATAAAATTCAAGCCCAAAGGAGTTTAGATGAGAGAGCTATGATGTTTTCAAGTTGACACAAAAATCACCATCACAGTCTAGACCCAGCTTTGGTATTTTGAGTGTCTCTCTCAAACGACAAATCCAAATGAGCTGAAACTGGTGCCATTGGAAACTAGACTCACATACCTTTCCAAAAACATCAAGATCATGAAAAAAAAGATCAATTGAAGGAGATATGATGTTTTGAATTTGATGGTCAGTTCAGGATGCTTCAAAACACGCTGGTCAGGAACAATCTCCATTCAACTGATGATAACAGATGAACTACAATGAGTTTGGAGCTAATTCTTCTTGTATGGAAAGAAGGCTTTAAAGAGTTTAAGCTTTTGAATCAGAATTAACTCACTTGCATCTCTCTCGTGTAATGATTCTCGGGAATAGCTAAAGGATTCTCAAGAATAGGTATATTTGTCTCATCGCAAGTCAAAGAATCTCGAGAATACATGAAGAGTTCTCAAGAATGGCTCGTCAGGATCACAAAGTTCTCTGAATAATTCTTGAGAATCGGGAACTAATTCTTGAGAATGGTTCTCGAGAATGAGCAATCAATTCTCAAGAATCAATGGTGGATTTTGGACCAGATTACTTTTTCTCGCGCTTAAGTCAAAATGAAATTCTCGAGTATGATAGAAGGATACTCGAGAATGGTATGCAACATGATTCTCAAAATGAATAAGGGATTCTAGAGAATGGTACTCAAGAATGATTTGACAGACTCGAACGATATGCTTCTCTGATATGATTCTCGAGAATGGCCTCTTAATTCTCGAGTATGTACGCAGCTGCACTCTTCAATTATCCATCTTCCATCAGAGCAATTCTCGAGAATGGATAAGTGATTCTCGAGAATGGGTAAGTGAGATTCTCGAGAATGCGCAAGTTGATTCTCGAGAATGCGCGGTAAAAATTCGATGATCCTATATTCTACTTTGCTAATTCTCGAGAATGACAACATGATTCTCGAGAATGATCATTACAATTTGTTCTCTGATCATAGCATTCTCGAGTACGAATGAACTGATTCTCAAGAATGATTAAAAGCGCATTGTGAAGAAGTTCTGCAGATACTCGAGTACTGAAGAAATATCCAGGAACTATTTAGAAAGTATTCAGGAAGTATTAAGGAAATATTCAGCAAGTACTCAAGAAAAATTCAGGAAGTATTCGGGAAGTACTCAAGATTGAATACTCAAGTATGATCAATATCAAACTCTCGGTATAATCGAATCACCGAGATACTCAAGTATGGGAAATGGACTACTCGAGTATTGACGAGGATCAAGCATCTGTCAAGTGTTTCTGCAGAAGGTTCTCGAGTATATAATCATGGGTACTCGAGTATGACACATCAGCTGTCGAAAATCATCTCGTAACATTGATCGAATGGATTAATTATTCAATTAATTCATCTTCTACATCACTCAATATTATCTATGATATTACTAATAATCATCATTTTAAGTGATTTTCAGATGTTTAACAAATGTTTGAATTTTGATGAGCCGTCAAGCACCGAGAGCATCATAGAATAGAGACAACGCGCAGAACCCATTCTGCCAAAAGTACTGGATCATTAATTAAAGCTACCTACTGTCCGAGACCACGTGAATGACAACTGTAAAGATTATCCGACTAAGCGGACACTCGATTGAGGTTAAGCAGAAGGCTCAGATGTTTGAAGATTCTCAACGGACATATTCAAATATTCAAACGGACAAATTCAAATCCTACAATGGTCTTCAATCTTCAACAACTATAAATACTCGAAGGATTGAATTCATCAATAATGAATAACGCATACACAGACAAAGCATACAAAGTGTTCAATTTCTATTCTGTATATATATTAGGATATTATCGAGCTTCAGTGTTTATTATTTATCTACTCGTGAGAGAGTTTTATCGATTGATGCTATCAAAATTTAACTAAGTACCCCAAGTGTACGGGTCATGAAAATAGTAAGTGGCAAATCAAGTTCATCCCACAGAGACTCAGTCAAACTAGTGATTAGGTGTTAAATTTCCTTTTTTCATTTAAGTTGAGCAAATCGAATTGTATCCAAAAATAATAAAAAGAATTTTAATAAAAACAAGAAAAACTTTCAAACGAGAGAGAAAATTCAAATATCAAGGAGGACAACCTAGAGATATTAATCCCTTGTTTGTTTCTTAGATTTTATTCCCACTAAAGTAATTCTAACTTAACTTCATCAGTTAATCTAGAGTATTAGTGTTTATAAGTGCCTGTCGGTCCACTTATACACCTACCTCAAATAATTATGCAATGTCTCACACAATTAGTTAAGATGCAATTCAAACCGGGCTCACTCTAATTTGACTATGTGGAGCTTCTAGGTATATGTCTATCCTAGATGCAAATCAGATTAAAATCTAATTCCACATTATTTAATCCAAGGTCAATTTAAGATTTCCTTTGTCAAATTTAATCCCAAATCCCCAAAACATGTTTAATGGTGGCCAATCACTAAACTATAAATAATCAAAACAGAATTAAATAAACCGAATTACCATGAAGCAAAACTAATTAGTAGGAACAATTTCTAAGTCTCAATCAAATTCATAATACTCTAAGTTGCAAATGAAAAGTTAGCCACACATGGCTTTAAACATCATCACAAAGAACAATAATATTCAAAATCAGAAACATACGGTAAATGCTAATAAACCGGGCAATTAAAAGAAATAATAAAACCAAGAGAAAGACTCAAAGAAAAGATCAAAGTTTTGCTCGTCCTTCCTCTAAACCATCACTCCGATCCAGCTCAACAAACAAAGAAGAAGAGAATGTTGAATAATGAGAACACGACGTCTTCGTTCGCAATTCCAATCTATCCTCCGAGATGTGCTTCTCCTTCTTCGTCCGTATCAAACTCGTGATGATCCATTAAAACCATAGCCGCATCCTCTCGTTTTCGATTTTTTTCTATTCCCAATCGTCACCGTGCGTCTTTCCTTTTCTCTTTTTTAATGCCGCCTCCCTTGTTGTAGCTTTTTAGGTTTTTCCATTCATTTCAATGTTGTGGGCCCCTCCTTTATTCAATCACCCACTGCCTTTTGTTTAGGTTACAATTTCCATTCCATTTAATTTTGTGGGCCCACTTGCTATTAAATCCAAAGGTACCAATATGCATTCCATAGTTGAGCTGTAAAAGAGAAGCACACATATTATATAATAATAATAATGACATCAATTTTTATTTTTTTATTTTCTATTTTAAATATACTTAAAAACTTATTTCTAACTTGAAACCCCCAAATGATCATCCATATTGATATCTCTTAAAATTGCATAGATAACTCTCCAAATATCTTTAAAATATACTTTAAAATACACTAAAATTGGAGAGTTATCATCGATTGTCTTATATTCGTTCAAATCTTAAGATAGAGGTATCTTGAGTGTGGATATACAATTATAACTTGTAAGGGGGAGTGAGTCCTAGGGAGGAAGGATCATCTCGAGTACAAAGCTTGTAATTATGTCTGTAGTTATTTAGTTACAACTTGTAAAGAGGAGTAAGTCCTAGTGAGAGGATTACTCGAGAGTTACAGAGTGTGTAATCAAGTTTGGAGATAGTGAAATCCCAGAGTGTTTCTGGGGACTGGACGTAGGTCAAGAGTTGGACCGAACCAGTATAATCACTTGTGTTCATTGCACTTCTTTCTATCTCTGTTGTAAGCGTTCTTGAGCAATTAGCGAAAGAATTTTATAATCACCTATTTACCCCCTCTAGGTGATATTCCACCTTCAAATTTAATTTACTCTAAGTCTCCAACTATTTAATAAATATCATCCTAATGTTACTTAAGTTCTAGGAATAAAATTTGGGATGATACAACTTTTATCCTTTTAATAATTTTATTAAGATTCTTACTATCATTTGTCAATTAAAATAGCTTTTCTTAGTGGTAAAAACCAGAAAAATATTTTTTTTCCTTGAATAAGAGGTTCAACGTTTTATTTTTATTTTTTTAATTATTATTCTTCTAGTTTTGCGATAAAAAGTTATTTTAATAGACAAATGATGGAAAAATCTTAATAAAATTATTAGGATGATAAAAGTAATGACATCTGGTTTAATATTACAAATAAAATCTTTGACGGAGTTAATTTAAATTTTAAAATGTCGGGGTTATGGTAACGATTAAAGTTCAGGGGGTAATCAAAGTTTAGGGGAATTAAAGTTAAGGGAGATTAACTCATCAAAGTTTAGGGGTTTTTGTAAAATTAGCAATGTTTTTTAAGATATCACGTATGATGCCATGTGTCATTAGAGTGCTTATAATTGTTAAAAAAAATAAAAGGTCAGGGTCTATATGCAATTGACCTAAAATTCAAAGGTTTTGTACAATTTACCTTCTTTCTTCTTTCTTTTTTTTAGAAAGGTAAATGCACCTTGCCATCCATCAGAATAAAAATGTCCGACAATATAAGGGAAATCTGAATTTTATACAATAAATGTATAAAATTATGGATTATGGAATCTCACCTCGTTTCTAAACTTCTAATTAAGAATTTAAAATCCACCTGTTTCTTAAGAAAAATAAATATCACTATGGTCCTATTTATAAGTTTCTTTTGACTGAAAAATTTGGTTCTATTTATAAGTCCTCTTTCAAATAATAAATGAGATTGTGACAATTTTGTCTACATTAATTGTACCAATGAAAATAGTGATAGAAGAAAGAGTTTAAAGATACACATTCATAAATGATCGAAGGCAAAGTTGAAAATTTACTTTATAATCATTGAGCTAGCTACCTCTCCTTGGTATGTGTGATTTAGTTAAAAATGACTTTTAAATAGGACTAGAGTGGTAAGGCTGTGTTTCCAAATGACAGATTATCACAGCTTTATTTCCATCTCGTCCTCTCTTTACTACTACTCCAATTTTATCAAAACTGCTTTTCTATACATGAAATGTGTATTTTAATTTCTTCATGGTTTTTAATTAAATTTAAGTCAAAGAAATAAACATGGCATATTATTTTTCTTTTATTTTTTTCAATCCCGTTATATTATGAATATGAAAGAATATAGGGGCATGTTAATTAAGAATAATTATCAATATACAACTTCCATTAAAGAATACGGCATATTTAAGTTTGTCTAATATTATCCTCCAGCAGTAACCTTTATCGATCTAAGACATAAACATACCACTTTATTAGTTTTAGCTTGTATTTAAGGAGGAAAATCAATTCTGGTGTGCCCAGATAGAGATATACATTCATTATACTCTCCTATATATGATGAGGAGGAATTAAAAATCAATTCTGATCTCCTTGCCTAACTTACATAGTTGAATATGGTAATTCTTTAAAGTGGCACCCATTGTATTTCTTGGTGATTGTCTTAATATATATTCATTACACTCTCCTTTAATTATTTAATATTTTTAATATTGGATTAAAAATTTCATGACACTTATCTCACTACAATTCATTAACTAAATATTCTCCAAAACAAGGAGATAGGATGCGGATTTACTCAATCGTTTGACTATTAGGACAATTGCCCATTGCAGCTTGTACTTAGGACATACATAACACTGGATTTATGAACCTTGAAGACAAACAAATATATATTGTGACAAAGCCAGTTTCATTCTAACAATTACCATTCTAATCTTATTTATAAATCCCTTTTGACTAAAAAATTTATAAGTCCCTTTTAACCAAATAAATAAGATTGTGACAATTTTGCCCATATTATTGTACCAATGAAAATAAAGAGAGAATAAAGAGTTAAAAGTTACATATTCATAAACAATCGTAAAGTTAAAAATTTACCTCATAATCATTGAGCTACCAACCTCTCCTTGGTATGTGTGATTTAGTCGAAATGGACTTATAAACAAGACCAGAGTGGTACAAGATATAATTATAAAATAATTTAGAGAGCATGATAATGATGCCAACTTGTTTATATAAAGGATGCACCGTTGCAACTGAAGAATCCTTTAAATCTGTGAATAAATAGTCATTTCTATATATCAAGGATAAACCTGCACAGTCTATTTCTTCACACCATAAAGGCCAGAATTAAAGTTGTGACCTATTTACCGCATGCTCTTTTAAAAAGCCATGACAACATATTGTTTTCAGCTTGATTTTTCCCAGTTTGATTTTTCCTAAGGGGAGCCCCTTAATGTCACCTTAACCATGAAACATATTATTACCTCTTATCCTTAATATAAGAAGCAATTGACTTTTTCAAAGATATTGAGGAAGCTAAATAAATTACTCAATAATAATGTATGTTGTGCATTATTAAATTATATATATCAATTTACAAATTAGACAAATTAGTTTAGAAAAAAACAATAAATATAAATACATAGATGGTACGGGGATATAGGACTATTTAAATTGGATAAAGGCTAATCGCATATATGTCCTGCAAGTATGTTATAGAGACAACATCACTCCAAAGAGTAATATATACAATGTACTCTGTATATTGCTCAATAAAGCCAACAAAATTATGTGAAATTTGATATAACATTAATATATTTAGTGACAGCTGTATCAGTCTTATATAATATTGCCTCCATAATTTAGATATCTAATATTCTCTGTACATTGCATAAGAAAGGCTCATAGTTACAGTACCCAAAAAATTACATATCAGTATATTGGATAATAAAGGTCATTTCTTGTCCTTCACATTAATAGCTATGTAGTTATCATATTAAAAATAATGGCTAAACTTAGTAGAACCTTAAAACCATTATATCAAAAATTCATCAAACCACTTATATCATTTAAGAAATTCCAACCAGATAACTATATCCATATTCTTCAACTAAAATAGAAAAGGAACAAAAAAAACAAAACATACAAATCCCATAAATATTCAGTCATCCAAATATCCAAAAGTTCGAACCAACAACACATCAATTAATAGTAAGTAATAACTTGGGAGATCAAATGTTACTTTTGTGATCTTCAATGCTTCTTGTGAACTTAATCTGTCCAAAATAAGAATATCTATCAAAGTTTGTAAACAAGTAAAACTAATATTCTAACACTAATATATAGTCACCGGATTAGTCCATATCAGCTGCAGAATTTTTTACATGTTATGAGTTGTTGTACAATTCTCATTATCTGGGTGAGGTACCAGAGATCAAGAACTACTTTGCCTTTGACAAGGTTTGTTTTCTGTTTTCGACTCTCGGCAATTCTTCAAGCTTACTGAAAAAAGCAATTTATAGTTGTGCCATGCCTGAGGTTCTGATCTCTGCTCATGAGATGTCGCTGCTAAAAAAAATGTAAACTTGTTAGAAATTGTATCAAATTAAAGCTTAGCTTCTTATTTAGCTCGTTTTATGGTTTCAATTATTGAGGTTAAGCAAGGTTTATCATGATCGCCATCGATTTTTAGATTTCAACATTTTCCCAATTATTTTTATGGGAATCTGATGAGGAGAAGATTTTGTCAAAAAGTGTAATGAACCCAAAGGCAGTGGGCCTAGAGAAGGTTTCAAAGAAAGCCCAAAGCAAGGTGGGTGCTTGGCTGAGATGGGAAAAGGAATATAGTTAGACAGAGAGCAATAGAATGGGTGTGAATGAATTTAGTCAAGTCTCTCCTCTCTCTCACGTTTGTCTTCTTCTGGCCGTCACTTTCTCTGTGACTGGATTCCTTCTTCCCTTCCTCTCAACTGCCCTCTTACTCTATGTTTTCTCATTTCTATTATATCGAAGCTATTCTGTTTCCCATATGTTATTCTCATTTCAGCATCCCTGTGTAATCGATGAATGACTGATTTTGCAAAATCTATAGCTACATCAATATAATCCATTATGATATTTACTTCTGATTTACTGCTAATTTGAGTGATCATAACAATTGGTGCTTTCGTTGAGAGTTTTGCCCTCTAATGGCTGATGATTTAGATGATGTTGAACTTGCCAAGCTTCAAGAGGGGCGTTTAGACGATCCCAGGCTTCGATGCAAGAAGTTTTACTCGCGGTTTTGACCGATTGGAAGCTTCTCTTCTAACCATCATACAAGGGCTCGAAACTATGGTACGAGTTAAAGATGGCTTGTCTACATTTCCCGAATCAATGAGCTCCGTCGAGAAGGAAATCTACCTAGGAACTCAAGAGTGTTCATTGTTCACAGTTGAAGAAAATAAGACCGAAGAACTTAGCGGCTCCAACTTGAACGCTTCATATCCGGACCCTGAAGTTGATGTGACCGAAGCTATCGAGCTGCTTACTTAGGATGTGCATGATTCATCGCCGACTACTAACATTGTGTCTCTGCCACCCATAAATGTACCAGCTGATGCTTCTAAATCTATTAGCAATTTCCTGTATTTTAGGCTAACGAAACTATCGTGCAACTTGGAACTAGAAAACTCTATCAACAAATTTTTCCAAGGGTTTATGGTGCTCGATAATAGTGTCGATGGTTACCGGAAGGAGAACTTGCTCCATGACACCCCCTGTCTCGTACTGTCCATAATCAAGCCTGAGGTTCTTGCCCCATTGCTGCCTTCACTTCTTTGTTCTATCAAAGATTATGCATATATCAATCTTCTTATGGTTAGATCTTGCTTCTTTGATATCAACTTGCTACAATTTTTCCTTCATCATAATTGGGTGCCGGTTCAGCACTATGATTATTATGCAATACTACATGGGTTAATTTTTGATCCTGGTATAGATTACTATACTCTAATGGTGGGGTCTCAGCTTTATGAATTCTCAAATTTATTGCAACATAGTTTTGGTCTATTCATGTATTGTTGTCTTGGTGATACATTGGATTTGTTACTTTGGGTTGCAAATGGGATACTACTAAGATTGGTTTTTGATCCTTGAACCTTCAATTCTACCACGTTTTCCTCTCTGAATTGTAGTGTTCTTGTGCATAAGGTTTGGATTTACCATGATTCTATTTTTGTGTTTGCCCTGGGTGAGAAATTCTATTGGCGTTATCACAGTGTTACTTGTTATTCTCAACTTTCGCTAGCTGCTTTGGATAGTATACTCTGGTTCATCTGTGAAAGGGACATTATCCTTCATTTTCTCATTGAGATGTTCATCATGGGTTTGATGTATGGCTACCTCTCAACTTTAATCTCTATTATTGGTCTTCAATTTTTTTTCATTTTGTATTTGACCCTAGAGATGATAAGGGTAATGGATTCCAAGCTATGTTGGATTGGGTTTCAATGGAATGTGATCAGACTATGGTTCTTTATTTGGGGCATAACTTTGATTGCTTTTCTCTTACATTGTGCACATGGTGTTTGTTAATATGCTCTCCATCCAATTTTGATTCATGTGCTGGCCTTCCAACTCTGTTCGTGCTTATTCTTTTGGTGTTTGACCCAGGATTGGTTAAGAGAATTTGGAGTTTGCATTTACTTGATACACCTAGTCATTTAAGTGTTGTACAGATGCAACAAAGCTTTGGTTTTATTGCTACACCTAATTCAATTTTGGTCGCCAAGCTTTTGTCTCTTGTACATGCACTAATTGGCGATAATAGGGGAACAAGCTTGTGCTATGGAAGATTTACTTGTCATCTTATGTTCAAGTTCATAAAAAGCTTTGTTCTAACAATGCAAAAGTATGGGTTATGTGTTGACCATTTTAATTATGCTTACCTTCTTGTTATTAATGCTGCCATTAATCTCATTTTGGTCTTCTTACCTTACTTGGTTCCTTACAATTGGGAACAAGGGCTTGGGAACTTGGTGATAATGCGTTCAGTTTTCATTAGTTTGGTAGTTGGTATAGTTGGGGATACTATATATGATGGCAGGATGAACAACTTACATCTAAATTTATTGCTAATGACCAACTCTTGTTTCTTGTCCTTTTCCAACTTGCAAATGAATTGGATTCACATGTTTTTGTTACTGCTACATGGTTCAGATGGTTGAGTTCCATTTCTACATCCCATGCCTTCATTCAATTTACTGATTATTGGCACCAAAATATGGGGAGAATGTTGTATGAAGTCCTTGGAGGAGTTCAACCAACTTATATGGGCAAATTGAAGCATATAGTTATATATCTATCAGCCCAATCAACTTTAGCTGAAGAGGGTTATGCCATGTTATGATATATGTTGGCATTCAAAGAGATAGTGGACCAATGACTGTTTCTCTTTGGGTTCCACTTGAAGATTTCTTTGTAGCTTCTTGTACAATCAATTCATTACCTAAGTGGACACAACACTTGGAATTTGTTTTCTAGGACCCTCAGTTGCAAACGCAAGGCCTGAATTCTGCAGTATTGTCACTAGGCTATCTTACCCATTTTATTTTATTGGCATTGGACTTTTACTTCACTTCTATGCGTAGATGTCATGGCCTACTCTTGTTAATACTCTTGCTAGATCGCTGGCTACTTGCCATATAGTTTCAACTTTAAGGCTCAGACCACTGTCAGTGGATGGTTTTTCACATCCTACTTGGATGAAGGCGAAAGACCTTATGGCTCATATCTTGACTTAGCCCTTGAGGACAAGGTCTATTTTAATGGAGGGAGTAATGTAATGAACCCAAAGGCAGTGGGCCTAGAGAAGGTTTCAAAGAAAGCCCAAAGCAAGGTAGGTGCTTGGCTGAGATGGGAAAAGGAATATAATTAGACAGAAAGCAATAGAATGGGTGTGAATGAATTTAGTCAAGTCTCTCCTCTCTCCCACGTTTGTCTTCTTCTGGCTATCACTGTCTCTTTGACTGGATTCCTTCTTCCCTTCTTCTATGATGCCCTCTTACTCTATGTTTTCTCATTTTTATTATATCGAAGCTATTTTGTTTCCCATATGTTATTCTCATTTTAGCATCCCTATGTAATCGATGAATGACTGATTTTGCAGAATCTATAGCTACATCAATATAATCCATTTTGATATTTACTTCTGATTTACTGCTAATTTGAGTGATCATAACAAAAAGTTATTAGAACAAAGTGAAGCTGATGAAGTTTCTGCATCGTGGTCGACATAGCTGCCGTCAAAGATTGCTGGTGAGGATTTTTACAATGAAATGAGGCAAGAGAGCTAGCTTATGTTGTTATGTGAAAAACGCAGAAACTGAGAACATACATATGACTTATGGATACAATGGATTTCGATTTTATACAGTGATCGCTTGCACCGAAATGACCTAGCTCAATAGGGAAATCCCAAATCATTGGACTTTTCGATATAATCAAATAGAAAGGCCTTAAAGGCACCATATTCTAGGAGCCGAAACTATGTGTTGTGGGTCGAGGACTCTGTCTATGATGTCCTTTTTCATCATCAAAAAGGGTTTTGATGATTTGTGATTTCCAATGGAAGAACCCTGGGAATCATGTTGATTATTAAAGCTCGGCATAAGAATAGACAAGGGAGCGTGTGATAAGCTGGTTTTGAAGCCCTAATTTAGATAGTTTACAAGTCCAAACAAAACTAATTCCACAAGATATATATGTTCACCCAACCCGTTAACCTGATTGACCCGGTCCTACACCATCCACATACCCATGGTTCTTAAAAACACGTTTTACAACGTAAAAAACACGTGTTTTTATGTTTTATTTCACGCCACCCGCATATCGTTGAAGCAAAAAGTGCAGATGCAGTGAAATCGGTAAAAACGCTGATTTTAAACGCATAAATGCAAAAACGAAATTTTTTAAAAAAAGCGGAATCAAGATCTCTCATCCCGCAAACGCATAGTGAGAGATTCGATGGTCAGGTGGGAAGATACTAGACTAATACCGGCGATGGCAAGGAATCAAGGTCGAAGGAGCATTCCGGAGATTCTCCGGACAAGATTTTGGATGTATCCTCACAGCAAAGAAGGTTGGAGTCACACAAGTAGTGACTGGAGCACGAAACCGACATGATGATCGGAGCCGAAAATTCCTCATTCTCTTTCCATCGCTTCGGTTGAACGGTTGCAGGAACTAATAGGAGAAGCTGCTGGAATACTATTCCTACTTTTGTGTTGAGGGGCGTGAGCCGCATGGGAGTGTGTGAAATGAGTGATGGGACGGTGGGAGTGGGAGCACGCGTGTGTGGGAGTGTGTGAAATGAGTCACATCACAAGCTTATTTTTAGTTTTTTCCCTAAAAATCGATGGGAGTGTTTTTCTTTGGTAAAATGACAAGATATATTCTAAATATAAATGAGAATCAAATTGTAATTTGCCTAGTGTTACGGTGTTATCTCGGTAAATCCACACTAATAAAATAAAACGCACCTTGGGAGTTTTTTTTTTTTATAATATATATATATATATATATAAGGAAAAACACTTCTCATGTTGTAGGAGAAGTGTTTTCTCATGTCACACAACATGAAATGGTGGGACCCACATATATATATATATATATATATATATAATACATATAATAAAATATAAACATTTCATGTGTGTGTAGGAAACTTCTTCTTCTCATGCAACATGAGAAGTTTAAATATATATATATATATATTACAATTTTTTATTTTCCTTCCGTTTTTAGGTAAAAACTCGTTTTTGAATACCTTGCACATATCAAATTTATTTAGGGGTATAGGCAGATGGACCTAGCTTAGGCCCTTTGCGGACTTATCGCCCGTTGTGTGAAACTGCAAAATTTTGGCACATTTTCACACACTAACACACCTAATCCTTCTTTTAATAATAATAATAAAATAATAATAATAATAATAATAATAATCAAGCACTACCGGATAGTAAAAAGATAATTCAGGATACCGAAACAATTCTTCATGATCTTAAAAAAATATTTTAGGTATTGATTAGTACTAAAATGATATTTTAGAATACCGAAAAAATAATTGTGATCTTAAAAAAATTATTTTAGGATCTTGAAAAAATAATTCAGGTACTGACTGCTACTAAAAATATACTTTAGGAAATTTTTTCAATATTCTAAAATAATTTTTTAAGACCATAAATTATTTTTTTAGTACCAATCAATATCCTAAAGCATCATTTTAGTACCTGTTAGTACTCTTAAAATATTTTTTCAAGATGTTAAAATCATTTTTCCATATCATGAATTATTTTTTCAGTATCAGTCATTATCCTGAAATATCTTTTTAGTACCAGTCAGTACCCTCAAATATTTTTTCACAATCTTCAAATAATTTTTCAAGATCATGAAGAATTGTTTCAATACCATTCATGGTATCCTAAATTATCTTTTTACTACTTGGCAAGTGTTAGATTTTTTTTTTTTTTTTTAAAGAAAAAAAAGGTATCAGGTGTGTGAAACTGCGCAGTTTCACATAGACCTAAGCCAGGTCCAAGGCAGATAGGCAAAGCCAAACAATATTGGGTTGAGGTAAAACTTGGTCTCAACCCCACCTAGGGTTTATGTGTGAGCATATCTTTTTTGTTCTTATTTTGTTATTTTTTTTATTAAATTAACCTTATATACTTGTTTTTCTTAATACATCGTATGTCTCAATACTTTATGGTAAGGCAGGACTATTTCACAATTATTATATGAATAACTTAATGTTAACTACCCTGTTAAAATTCACAATTTTAGCGTACAAAAGTAAAAACTATAATATTAAATAATAATAAAATAAATAGTAATAAATTTAACCTCCACAGATTGAGGATAAAAAAAATTAAAAAAAAATTTTAATGAAATTTTAACCGTATATATGTTTTCACATTAAATTTGAATAGTTTAAATTTATATGTGTCCTTTTGTTATTTAATATTATAATACGAGTAATATTTTTATAATGCATTAAATATCAACCATTGGAAGTTGATTTAATGATAAAGATAGTAAATAGAGAGGAGATGAAGAGAAATGTAAATGGAGATATTCCTCTCTCATGTGTGCTACACATTCAAAGTTTTTGCCCCTCAGAAGAGTGACCAATACTTTGTCAATATAACTTAGAATACGGCCCATTAATATTTGTACTTATGAGAGCTCTATAATAACTAGAAAATACGTACCTTAGAACATACTTTAGAATGGATTCATTATATAAATCACATTAAGAGAAGATATGTAATATCTGAATTTTGGGCCCAAAGACTTGAGAATAAGCTCGTAGCAGCGGACGAATAGACCATATTCAGGAAGTGTGATTTAAATTTGGAAATATTATATAGGATTCCTACGAGTAGTTGGACCGATAGTTCAAGAGTCATAGAAAATGAAGTGTTAGTGCAGAAGAGCACAAAAACACTTATATAGTGTTAATCAGTTAGTAAAAAAATGATATTTAGTTATGCCCTAAGGTATGGGATGATTAGCTAAGCAAAAATGTGCCAAAATAAGTGTGCACATGACATTTCCTAGTCAGGTAAGGATTTCCTGCGTTTTTGAAGAGATAAGAATAAAAAGTCAGCTGTAGTAATTATCTAAGGACACGTGTCATTATGGGATTAAAAAGCAAAAAAGTAAGTAATGATTATATGGGCAAAATAGTCTAATCCTTACCCCTTAAGCATTGAATTTCATCCAACCAGGAGAGAGAAGAAAAAATCAGATGATTTTATCTGTACTCAGGCCTAAACACAAAACACGGGACCCACAGGATGTTAACCGATAAAAAGGGGACCGATAGGGACCAGTTATGGTTTTTTTTTTTTTGGATTGAATGAAACAAATGTGGGGCCATATTAGAAAGAGAAGAGGTGACACATATGTATGGCCAAACAGGGAAAATATCTAAAAAAGTTGAAGAAAAGTACAAAAAGAAGCACCTTTGTAACTACGGGTTCCAATAAAGGACTAGTGGACAAAAACTGGACTGATAAAGTGGAAAAAGTGAATTAAATGCTAGGGATCAAATTGTGGGCTCGAGATGGCACCACCTAACCCTTAGAATTATCTAGAGTGCTTGGGGGAAAAGATAGAAAAAAAAAAAGTTCTGGACCAAAATTGGTAATTTACATAAATTCCGGGCCAAAGTAGGTAATTTTCTCCAAATGAAAAGTAAAAATGTAGATATTATGAAGGGGAGGCACCACTTGGCAGCCCTAGAACCCTCTGTAATTTCTTTGAAGATAAAGTTAAAAAGTCAGATCAAATTAACTAATTATTGAACAGGAATTTACTCTAGTTAACCGAGACTGCTTGGGTACCTTTTTATTTATTTTAAAAAGGACATAACTCTTCATTTTCTCTCCAAATGAAGCGTGTCAAATGAAGGAAGAGGAGAAACCAGCAAGTTTCCATACTTAGAGCAAGGAATCAAGCTCACCAAGCCAATCACCGATTCAGGTAATCACCAAAAATCCAAAGCTTTTGAGTTTCTAATTATGGATTTTCATTCAAAAAGATAGAGCTTGATGTTGAAGTCTGATTTTTGTGTTTTTAATTGTCCCAATGAGTTTAAAAAGTGATTTTGTATGGGGTTAAGTTATGGTTTAAGTTTCCGAACTCGAAAATCCCGAAAACTCAAAGAAGAAGCTTGCTACCATTGCTCTAGGATTCTAGGAAGCAAAGCTTCAAATATGTTTTTAAAATAGTAAACGAACTTGTTTGAGCTGAAATTTTACAAGTGAAAATTAGACATCTGGGAAATCATTTTGATATGTAACTTGACATATTTTTGATTTACCAACCGAGAGAAAATAATTTTTGAAAACGAATCTGGAAGCATCAGGATTTTTCTGACTAGAGGCTAAAAATTAGGCTACACGCCAACAGATTCCATATTTTGGACTCTGGAAATATTTTCACTGGAAAATATACATCCTAATGGTTCATACCCCACTGATTTCGTACGAATATAATTTTTTTGGAATTTATTAAAAATGTTTGAAGTTGAGTCAGATTCACTGGATTTTCTAGAAAATAAGTAAAGGCTTCGAATTTAATTAAAGATACAAGGATATTTTTGGAAATACTAAAAATAAGGTATTTTGGTGTTATTTAGGTCAAAGACATATTTGGAAAAGTGATCAGGCATGATAAAAATATTAAGTCAAGTATACTCCCCACCAGGTAGTAACTGCTTTACTCAAGTACTTTTATGTGGTTGATGTATGTTTGTCTTGCCATGCATGTTTTGTGTTTGTATTGTTGTCAAATATGCATATAAAGCATGTTGGGGTTCGAGTCCCTAACTATGTGGTTCCTAGCGCTGAGGACAATCAGTCTGAGGCCAGCCTTAATTGGCGGCTGTACAAATTGATAGGTTTGGGGCGTCCTGGTGCAGGCGGCTCTACGGGTTGTGACTCCGGTAAGTCCGGGGCTTGCCTTAGTAAGGCGGCCCACGTAGTAGTCAATGATGTGTATGTTTCTGTCTACATATATGGTATGTTTGGCATATTACTGAGATTTCATTCAGACATGGTTTCATGCATACACATTACACATTTAGTATTTGAGTATTGACGGTTACTCTGGGGGCCATTATCGGACTCTAGACTCTTCTGTAGACACAGGGGGGACGTCCCTGAAACAAAGACCTTTTTGGAGAGGTAAGATATTTCAGTGTTGGATGAAGAATAGGGAATGCCCTATTATATTTTGTATCCATTTTTGGAATGACTGTATATTATTATTGGTATTTTATTTTGGATAACTGTACCCTTAACCCTTAGGGACTTTTATTTTCTGCTTATTTTACTTTTACCGTATAATTAGATTGTTCAAACCAATTTTACTTTTAACCGATATAAGTTAAATGGACCCAATTATAAAGGAAAGTAGAGGGTGTAACAAGATAGACATGAATGATAAAATGGTTGCTCATATTTAATTACTAATATGTGTTACACTCAGTGGCGGACTTAGAAAATTATTATTGGTGGGGGGCGCTAACTCCGATTTTTTTTTTTTTAAAGCAAAATTTTAAAAAAACAAAATAATATAAGGAAAAACAATGCTAAGAATATTATAAAAAACGGAAATGTAATTATTAAAAGGAATTCTATCATAATTGCCTATTATCAATGCTATCAAATACATCTTTTTCAATATAAGGTATTAGGCAACCATTATCTCCTATCCTATTATGAAGTGCGGTCTTGATGTATTTCATAGCCGAAAATGCTCTTTCCACGAGATGCGATTCTTTACGGAGGCAAAGTTAATACTAACTTTACAAGTAAATAAACCAAGATAGATATGTTTTTTCTTTTCAACCATCCTCTTGGCAAGAATTCCTTACAAATTCAAAAAATGATGGTTGCACATCAATATTTAATTTTACTAATATGTGCTACACTCCTACGGAAACCATTCCTTTTTTTTTTTTTTTTAATTAAAGGGTATATAATAAGAGAATAACATTTCTGCATTTATTGCAGAAAAATAAATTTGCAGCAAGGTAAAACGACACCATTTCTCGTAGTTTCAGAATATTTCCGACTTGTGTGCTTCTTCATTCAATCTTCATTTTTCTCGTAGCTTCAGAATATTTCCATATTTTTCTAGCTTATTCATGTTAGGCCGTCATATTGGACTTTTCCACCTACTTTCTGTTCCTTCTTTTCTTTCAATATTGTAATTTAATATTCATTTCATGCTTCTATTTCTGCCGCCTTTCTTGACCAAACTTCACTTGATTGAAATATTAGCTGGATAGTTCTACCAACCTGTAATCCTATCGGTGACTTTGGAGCTGCAATATCTGGGGCAAATAAATTGCAATGCCAACAAGTGCTTGATGTTTATATAAACGATTGAAACTTATTTTGGAGTTAGTAAAGAAAGAGATGGAGATCAGCAAGATTCAGGAGTCAATTGCGAAAGCAATTGAAGAAAATATAAGTGGTGAGCAACGTCGTTACTTGTTGAATGAGCAGAAGGAAGGAGGAATGGCGTGAGCGGGAAAACCCAGAGAAGAGAGGGAAAATGATATTCTGGGAACCAACAGAGGGAGGAGATTTCTGAGTAAACAAAAATGAAAAAGAAACGGCGTCGTTTTACCTTACCGCAGACTTTTTTTTCCGTATTAAATGCAAAAATGTTATTCTCATATAATAATTGCTTGAAATTATCAAAGAAATTAAATCCGTAACCTGCCACTTATGGAAAAACTTACACATGCCACTACCACTAGATTATAAGGCGATGGTCAAAAACACCATCAAAACGCATTTATGCACTTTAATTTCAAGTATGGCTAGATAGGTTGAAGCTTTCTTTCATGAATGCATACAATTTGCATTATAAATCAACACAAAGGAATCAACAAAACAGATCTCACAACCCCACAAAGGTAATAATTAAGATTTAAGGAAAACACTTTATGGCTTCGGACACAGTCTGCGGCTCAGCTTCGCTAGCTATCATCATCTCTTCATCCCTGCATCTGACCTTGTTGCATTATGTCTTCAATCAGCAGGGATAAGTTAAGATAAGAAGATCCACATTTCTGCATTGCATTTTTTGCCTTCTCTGCATAATGCCTAGCTCTTTCTCTTATCATTTCACTCCCTTCATCTTCTTCACCCATTACTTTCTCTATTGCCTCCTTCACTTTCACCCTCTTCACTTGAACTCCATACTTGTCTTCTACCCCGAAAGGCACAGCATTCTCAACTCCCACACTCACACCTATCTCCAACACCTCCACAATAACCTTCTCATTATAAAACTGATCAGAAAAGAATGGACATGTTACTAGAGGCACCCCACTACATATACCTTCCAGTGTTGAGTTCCATCCACAGTGTGTGAAGAATGATCCTATTGCTTTGTGTGACAGTATTAGAACTTGAGGCACCCAACCTCTTATTATGAGTCCTCTTCCTTTCACTCTCTCCTCCAATCCATCTTCCATCAGTATCTTCTCCATTTCCTCTCTTTCGTATGAATCTCTCAGCACCCAGATGAAGGGTCTCTTCGTAGTTTCCAGTCCCAAACCTAGCTCCATCAATTGTTCTGGTGTCGATTCGTTCAAGCTTCCAAGGCAGACATAGATAACAGATCTTGCTGGCCAAGAATCAAGCCACTTCAAATATTGGCCTTCTTCTTCCTTCTTTGAGTCTGGTTTACCTCTCTGAACCTTATCCATGTCGTCCTTGTTTGAGAGTGAGACTGGACCAATACACCAAACCTTTCTATCTGTGACTCTTCTATACTCCTTCACGTATTCTTCTTCCAACTCTTCAAAGCTATTCACGATCACCCCATATGCTTCTTCTTCATATTTCCTTATTTTCTCAAGTAAAACACTGATGTCTTGGCCTCTGTTAAGAGTAAACCACTCGGGAAGTTGGGATTTTCTAAACACAATTCTATGGGGCAATCCAGGTACAACCAATGGTTCAGAATTGGACACGTTCTCATAGACTTTAGAATTATTATACGGACTGTGATCACATAAAAGAGTAAAACAGTTAGTACCATCGAATGTTATTCTTGGAACTTTGAGCTTCTTGGCAATATCAGCTACAAATGGAAGGTATTTGTCATGTATCACGCAGGTGGGAGTAGTTGGACTAACAAGCTTTTCAAGGAGTTCTTCAACTGGTTTCTGAAATATAGTCGTAGCTTTCGAAAAGTTGGGCAAAAGATCCCTCGAAGGTAAAGTGTCTAAACTCTCACACCCCTCTGGTAACCCAGCCTCAGCATTTGGGAATTGAAAATGTTGAACAGTGATGGATGAGCCACACTGTATCTCTCTATCAATATTTGATCGAACTCGAACAGCATTTAGAGGTGTGGTGATTATAGTCACATTCACGTTGTTTCGCTGAGCCAAGAGTCTAGCCAAGTCCACCATGGGAAGAAGATGGCCTGGCGCCAGAAAAGGTATCAAAATAAAGTGAAGCTGATGAAGTTTCTGCATGGACGTGGACATGGCTGTAAAAGCTTACCGGTGAGGATACTTACAATGAAGAGTCTGAGTGGTCACCGAATTGTTTATATGAAATGAAATAAGGCAAGAAACTGAGAACACATAGGACAGAGTATGATGAATCTTGATTTTATCCAATGAAATCAGGTGAGATGGTGGAGAATAAGTCTATGGTTTGTGAAAAAGGACAAGTATATATGAGCTGGTATCTTTCCCTACATCACATGCATGTCTCTGCTATCATCTTCAAAATGGGTTTGATGATTTACGCCTTCCAATGCATGGATAAAACCTAGGCGTCCAGGCTGGATATTTTTCTTCTTCCTTTTTTGATTGAAGCTATATTTAGAATGGGTGATGAGCAATATATAACCTGGCTTTGTGAAACCAATTCAGATATTTCTGCTCAAATCTTTATCATGCGAAGATAATGCGATGTTAAAAATGATAAATAATGATGAAATGCAGAATGCAGAGGAACGATTTGAAATTTTGAATTCTTTTCTTTTTATTTCCTTTTTTTAAAAAGAATTTAAATTTTTATAAATTTAAAATTACTTTTATTCCTTTTGAGGTAATTTAATACTTATAAAAGTAATAATGATATAATACTCCTTTGGTTTAAAATATAAGATTCAAATTTGTGAAAGGTATGTTTTCACTATTAGAAAAAAGGGCTTTAAGACCGCCTCGTTTAGAACGGATATAGAGAATGAGGTCTAAAAAGTATAATCGGTAATAGTTTCGTAAATATAAAGAACTTTTTAGACTAGTTCCTTTAATATAATGTATAAAAGATATTATTTAGACTGATTTTCTAAACAACAGGTTTAAAAAGTTAAAAATAAAAAAATAAAAATTGTCTATCACTTTTAAGACCGGTTGTTACAAATAACTGGTATAAAAGATAAAACTTTTCAGACCTATTATTTCTCAAAACCAGTCTAAAAGATGCACAAAAGAATATATACCACGCTTCTCCTCCCTGCATTCACACACACTTATCCCTTCATCTTCCAGTCTACCACAAACGGCTATGTCGATATCGCCATTGCTGGTTACAATGTACTTGGTGGTGATACTGGTTGGGGTGGTGGTGTAGAGGAACGAGGCTGTAGAGCCTCTGGCCTACGATCCGAGAGATGACAACACCAATAAATTGGGGTTTTGCAGGGTGTCACTGCCCATAGAGGAGTACGTGACAGTGATGGAATACTCCACCAACAATGGCTGTAGCGCACTGCATCAAGCATGATGAAGGCTTAACATCTTCTTTCTCCTCTTCACTAATCGGTGATGAGAGTAGATCAATTTGAAAGGTGAAGATTCAAAGGCAAAGGTTGAACGCTTCGACGGTAGAACACAATGGTGATGAGATCTGAGACGACGAACGCATTGAAGGTTTGCATATCTGAGACTTACCCCTACAGATCTCCAGCACGACGGATTATTGATCATCGATTTGACTATGAAGTTAAGATCTCTCTTTTTTTTTCTTTTGATTATCTTTGTCTACTCGTCTTTCTTCTCCTTTTTCTTCTTCACCACTGGCACTTCTCCTCTGGCTTGTTCAAAAGGGATCCTTTAATCCTTTATATGTTTTCAACGACAGTGTTTGATTTTGTTTTCACCATTTTCATTTCTAGTCTTGATATCTGGTTCGATTTTTTTTTTACCCTAATAGTGACTACAACCACAAGAGATGTCTAATGTAACATCCCATTTACGCTTTACCAAAATCCATGTTATTACGAATATTCAATAAAATGTTGAAAATTGAATATTTAATTAAATGCCAAAATTGAACATTTACTGTGACATTGATAATCTATTGTTTATCCTAAGTCAATTTTGACAAGAATAATGAATGTTTGTCACTTAGATAGATTAGTGCATAAAGTCAAGATATACTTGTCACATTTGTTTGCACCAATGGGCAATAAATTCAACACTTGTGAGCCCATGAGAAAGCCCAATATTTCAGACCTACGTGAGAGGGAAAGTGAAAAGATGAAGTCTTGAAAAATCTTGCACATGTTGGAATAAAAGTCAACAAGTCAAAGTGCCACATGTCAAGCTAGGAAGCAAGATGATCAACAAGTTCTAAAAGGGGGACACCTAAGCACTTACTTATGTCATTAAAATGACACAATCTTCTTGTTCAACAAGGCACAAATTTCGGCCAAACAGGAGGGAGAGAGAAAAGATGAAGACTTATTCAAGAAGCCAAGGCAAAGAGAGTTGGTAAGAGTGGTTAAGTCTTTTAAGCAAGAATGACACACCTAGTGGTTGACTCATTAACTTTTATACACCAAAACACTCCTCTCATTTGTCACTTTGAGATCAAAAACTTCATTCCTTAGTTAGAAAAAGAGAGAGGCTGAAATATAGAGAGAAGGAATAGCTTCAAGAACTAAGATAAGTGTTCTTGTTGTTTGATAGTTCATCTTCTCATAATCTTCCATAAATCTCTAACCTTGGTAAAATACTCATCTTTGGTGTTTTGATGGTAAGAAGGCTGAAACTTTGAAGGAGAAAAAGAAGAAGAATTTGCCACAAACCAACCACTAAGATTAAGGCTAGTTGGTAAGAATCCTAACCTACCTTTGTGTATTTCTTGTGGTTTGTTATAAAAAGCTTGATCTTGGTTTTTATTTGGTTTTGTTCGGTTTAAAAGGAATGACATCCTAAGGTGTTATGATGCCCAATCTTTCAAAACAGGAAACCACAAGATCAAAGTCCAAAAAGCCAAGATCTAAAACAAACCTAAGCTAAAAATCATGACTTTTTGAAAAGAGGCTTTTCTTGTTTTTGGGGTCATGTTTCGGACTGAACCAAAACTCAAGGAAACAAAGTGATTTTCATGATTTTAAGATTACCAATGGGTCTAAAATGAAAAATAGTGTGGGAATAAGGTGAAAAGTGATTTTTCGAAGCAAAAGATGAAAGTTATACAAGTTACAAAATCTACTAGTTTTGATTTTTCTGAAGACAGTTAACTTGTACGTGATGTTTGACCAACCAAATGATGTCAAAAAATCATGAAATTTTTTAGAAATGAAGTAGATAGAAAGATATTTATTTTGATAGGTAATATGTAATTTTTGGAGCTCTATACAAGGAGTTTCATAGTTTTAAAAATGACTTATGTTTCTGGAAGTACAATCTAAATAGTAGTGATTGTGCGTGCTTTTTTACTAATCAAATGATCTCTAAAAATCATGTATCTTTCTAGAAATGAAGTATAAAGAAAGACATTTATTTTGGTAGGTAAGATGTAATTTTTGGGGCTCTGTATAGGGAGTTACAGATTTTTGAAAATGAATTATGTTTTTGGAGGTACAATCTGAACAGTAGTGATTTTGCATGATTTTTTACTAATCAAATTATGTCTAAAAATCATGAAACTATCCAGAAATGAAGTAAACAGAGCTTTATTTTGATAGATAACATGTAATTTTTGGAGCTTTGTACAAGGAGTTACATAGTTCTAAAAAAGACTTATGTTTTTGGAAGTTCAACATGAACAATAATAATTGTGCATGATTTTTTACTAATCAAATGATGTCCAAAAATCATGACACCTTCCAGAAATAAAGTAGATAGAACAATCTTTATTGATATGTCATAGGCAATTTTTGGAGTTTTGTATAAAAAGATATGGATTTTTCAAACTGACTCATGTTTCTGAAAGTATGATATGAACAGTAAGGAAACTTTATTGTTTTGGGAATGATTCAAAAGTATTTTATTGTTGGGAGTATTTTCTATGAAAGTAGACATATTAAGGGACCCATAGCTTTTGGGAGCATATCATTTTGATTTTTGTGCATTTAATTATCATTTTTCAAAGTTGTTGGAAATTTTTGGACAAAAAAATGTATAGTCCGAAAATCAAGTACAATAAAGTCAATGACGTAAAACTTATCCTATATGAATTAAAGAGGGAATTAAGGGTCAAGGAAAACCCTTTTAATATTTTAATAAGGGTATTTAATATAATACCTTACAAAATAAAAAAGAAATTGATATTTATAATGGTATTACTTTAGGATATTAACGGAAGACCGAGTTTCTAACGCCAAGAATTTTATTAATTAGGCGAAGTTGAGGTTGATAACTTCATCTCCTATTCCTTGTGTTTTTATATATGCCTTGTATGCCTGAGTTATGAGTTTTATTCAGCTGGCTGTGGATTATTATTTTATATGATAGTGTTGTTTGCTTATTTTCTTAGAGCTAAGGATTCGTGTCTAAGACACGTGTAGTTAGCACTTGTGTGTGCTTTTGCCGTTAACATTATATGTGATGTGTGCTATGTAGTCTGGTTGCGGTGTGTTTACTGAATGTTGTTTTTTTATTCTGCAATATATGAAATATTTGTTATGTATGATTTGCACTTTGAATATGAGATTAATCGTTACCCTGAGATTGAATAATCGATCATTGAATCTTAGTTATACCTAAAGATTTAGGAAAATGTTTTGGATCAGGAAGTAAAGCGGTGCAACTGGAGTAGCTTATGAAGACCCCAAAGAGGGGATTGATTTAAGGGAAACTTTGTTATCTGATATTTTGGGATTGTAAATATTAACTATTTGACTGACTTTAATTCGAGATAAATGTACAACCAAAATCCTCCAAAGGGATTAACCCTAACTATTTTTGCATTTTAAATTGTATCACGTGTATATTCCTCTCGGAATTTAAATTAACCAGCATATGTTTGGGCATATGTTATCAGTTACTCATCGTCCAAACGTTAATGCATGCTCTTTGTTGCAAATCACTCTGATCTGTAAATGTTGTCATTCTGATAATTACACGCTAATTACATTAATATATAGGAGGTAGAGGAACATAATTGGACATCATAATGGGCATAGAATTAGGGGCGTTACATCTAATTTAATGGAGAAAGACAATTTTTAAACATGTATTTGATTCTTAAGGCAAGAGATTAAGCTTCGATTTGGATTATTGTTCTTGGTTCGACTATTGCTCTTCAATCTTGGTTCTTAATTGTTCATGGTTTGATTATTGTTTTTCGATTTTGGTTCATGTGCTACCAGTAGAGGTGGTAACCATCTGCCATTGTTCTCTTCGTTCTCTGCCATTCTTTGGTGTTAATGGGCACCATTGACAGAGGAGGAGGTCTGTAATGATGGGGCTGTATTGTGTGATTTGGTCCACTAGTGGTTGTGACTTTGCTGGGAAGGCGGATATATATATATATATATATATATATATATATTTGCAACTTACTTTTAAGACCATATGCTTAAAAAATGGTCTTAAAAGTCTTATTTTTAGGACCTCATATTTTAAAAATTTGGTATTAAAAGTCCGACTATTAAGACTTCTATTTTAAAAGTATGGTCTAAAAAGTATTTTTAAAAACCGGTTGCTCAATCGATCTAAAAAATAACATATTTTTAAGACCAGTTGTATCAAAACTGGATCCAGAACAGGTCTAAAAAGCGATTTTTACTTTGTCTGAAAAGGGATTTTTGTAGTAGTGTTTTCTTGTAATCTACAATTTCAATTTTTGTCTAATCATTTATTGCATTTTTTCCAATTTTGTCGCACACTTTCTCTTTACATTTTCTCCGTACATCCTTTTTCTTACTCATTATATTCTTCATCTCATTTATTATTTTCATAAATAAAATGTATATTTACAACACCAAAAAAAGTATATGTCAAACATACCTTTTAACTAATTTTAATTGATTTTTTGATGAACACAAATTGATTACTTAAAGCTTATATCTTACACCAAAAGGAGTAATTACTATGTATCCAACCCGGTTAAAATAGTTAGTTTTGTGGCATATTTGACAAAAACCCAAAATTTAAACGTATTTCACATCATTTTAAGGGTGTTTTATCATATGATTATTTGGGCAACATTGCATATATTGTAAGCAATGCGTGTCACGACTACTTGCTTGGAAATAAGCTTAAAAAAGGCAAAATTGTCATAATTAGTGAATATTTATATTTAATGGATTTTGCCATAGCTTCTCCATAACAAAGAAACAACGAATGTTGCGAATCATCAATTTCAGAACATGCATTTTAGCAAAAATTGGAGCAAAACCTAAAATCCAACTCCTGACCGTACCCATGACTAGAATTTGACTCCAGCAGCTTATTTATGTGAGAACTCATCTCCTTTGAAACATAAACCCTTTCATTTGTTCTCCAACAACTTGGGCATAACATCCTAAATTTTAATCCGAAGGGTTAGTGTTTATTAAGTAAGGATTTCGTGTGGATAAGTTAAGTAATTGAAAGTTAATGATTGATTTGGATAAGTTGTTTGAGGTATTGGAGACCTGAAGGTTATGTTAGGTTAATTTATGTTGGTCAAGTTTGAAAGTGGGGTCTTTGGGCCTCTATTTTTTATTATTAACCACTTAATTAGTTATGAACTAATTGTGATGATTATGTGAATTGTGTAGTTTGATTGTGAACTGTTGGTGTTTAACACAGAGCGTATTGTTTGTTGTAATATCTCCTTACTTGGTAAGAGGTAACCACTTTTCACTTATTATGTGTGTTGCTATATTATTTGTGAGTATTTTATAAAATAATTATGAGAATGAAATTGCTACTCTATATTGATATTGATTAGATATTTCAATAAGTATTTGGAAATGTTTATTGAGATTGAGAAAGTCATCATGATGTTAATGAGTATATTGATAGAATATGCCTAGTTGGAACCTTATGAATTGAATTGTGATATATGTGTGTGTGTGTGTGTTCACATATATACATAGACACACACACATACATATATTTATACACACACACATGTATGTATGTATATAGATGTGTATGCACTACTACAAAATAGGGCT
The DNA here is from genome assembly GCA_019022655.1 of Acacia acuminata. Taxonomy (NCBI): domain Eukaryota; kingdom Viridiplantae; phylum Streptophyta; class Magnoliopsida; order Fabales; family Fabaceae; genus Acacia; species Acacia acuminata. Next base: position 4,019,331 of record JAFJYI010000005.1, read on the forward strand.
ACGACGTCCTATTTTTTGCACATTTAACGTCCTTTTTTTGAGGGACGCCTATTTGAGGGGTGTAGTAGATAAAACTTACTGTGTCTAATTTTATAATTAGATGCCGTAAGTTCTGACTTAAGGTGTCTAATTAAAATAATTAGACGCCTTAAGTATGGTATAAATGACCTTTTAAAATATACTTAAGGCGTCTAATTACTAAAATTAGACTCCGTAAGTCAAACTTATGGAGTCTAATTTTATTAATTAGACGTCTTAAGTGTTGTTCTTTTTAAAGACATATTTTGCTTTGTATATTTCCTACCCATAATCCCTTACAAAAATCTTCTTACATATCAGCAGGCAACAATCACTACAATGTGATAAAATTAACAACTCTAAGCATAGGAAAATGTTCAATTGAAAGCAAAAGAGATCTCAAGAGAAAGCAACAAAATGTATCACACAAAATTTGCAATAAACATAATACTCTCAAAATGCAAAAGATCACAAAAGTCACAAAATAGGTAGACAAAGAAACCCGAATGTCTTAAGAGAGCTTGTGCTTAAGTAATTAAATATGGATAGGATTGACGAAAATTATGGAAAGCTAGAAGTCTATCACCACCAATATGCATTCCCAGGAAAATGAATCAAGAATTCATAAATCTCTTTTTAGCCACAATCTTACCATTGTTGAAAAAGCACACTCTGAACATCGTGCACATTAAGAACCTCAATTCAAGATCCATGCAAAGTACGGTTCCACCTCTCGGATCTTGAGAGGCTAAGATTCTACAAATCAAGTCTCCATTATTACATATAGTGGCAGATATAAAACGGAAAAATTATCTTTCTCAACAAACCCAACACACACAAAAACCCTATTTGTCATGTGCAAAAACCCTTAAAGCAAGAAGCAAAAATAAAATAACAAGAACCAGAACAAACTAATAAAGGTGAGACAAAGGAGGGTAAAAGAAGCGTACGTGGACCAAGTTGAGACTCCGAACTCAACCTCTTTGCTTGGGTTCCATTTGGAAGGAATCTTCAGGTTAAATCCATCACTATTGTATGGCAAGAAGTTTGTGATTGTCTTTGGCTTTCCAAACACATTGGCTGCAAACCAAAGCAATCAAAATGGAATCACTTTGTCTTTTTTCAAACGACCAAAATGTAAGCGCACAAAGAAATCACAACTAAATGGTACACTCACAAGTGCTACAAACAAGAGTAAACACAATAGATAGTTTCAATTCAAAGCAACATTTTTGCAAAATTGGGGGTCTTATATGAATTTATGGCACAAAGGATACTAAAGGACCATCTTCAACAACCATGTATTTTTGCAAAATTGGGGGTCTTCTATTAAGATGCCGGGAAGCATATGAAAAATCGAGAGATGCAACATTTCATGACAAGAATTCATGTGGCGGTGACAAAGATTACATGTTTCCAATAAGCAAAAGGTTTCAAGAAAATATCAATTCAAGGAGACACATGAAGAATTAACAACGGGACTTTTTGTCGTCTTAAAAATAAAGCTTTAGAGGAATGCCAAATCTCTATTCCTCGCCAAGACCCTCCACTAGTCTAGAAAAGAGATCAAGAGAACATACAATAAATTCCTTGTCATATTGAACACCCGCAACGGGATCAACTGAAATGAAGTATTCAATCAACTTAACGGAAAAATGAAATAAAAACTCAAGTTCGGTCCCCTCATTGAATATAATACATGTTAGACAATTCATGAAGCAAGCAAAAATACGAAGGCAAGGAAAATGGAACTTTTAGCTTCAAATTGGGTGCCAAGAAATAAATATAAGAAATAAATAAATGATAGTAAAAGCAAAACAGAGACAAATACCAAGCAATATTAAAGAAATATTAATATTGAGGCTTGGCAAATTTTAGGAGTTCATCTAAAGGTTTGCTCCAAGAACCATTGGTGCTTAACGAGTTAATAAAAGGAAAACATGCAGCAAAGATAATAGCATATTCTTCCCGTAATAAGTTGTACAAATCACAAATACTGGCTCTAATCTTCTCATACAATACACTTGTAAGAACTCATAATTGACAATAAAATTATGAGTGAGACACTGAGGCCAATTTTGGTTGGAGGGAAAGCCTTTGTAAGGGAGAGGGAGTGCTAAAGAAAAGCCCAAATCAAGTTCCTCTAATTGCATGTATAAATAACATCCAGAGAACAAAAACCCATTTCTAACCACAACTATAAACTCACCTAATTTTAAAGCTATCTACATGTTAAGAAGAAACTTCCTATCAACTTTACCAAAGCAACCTCATGAACATTTTGGCAACCGCTTTACGGTCAAAGCATTTTATGACAAATAAGGCATCCTAAATATCAATAAATTAAATTCAAGTAGGCTCCAGCAATGAGAATAACAAAAAGGCCATAATATAGTTAAACAGACCAATTAACCTTCAAACCAAAATTTATAAGCAATTCAAATTCTTTACACAGTTGTTCATTTCTCACCTAGTAACTCTACGTTCCCCAATTCCACTAAATATCTTGCAATTTCCTTTTTAAACCATTATTATTAGTGAGCATAACTGATCAGACAAAAGGTTACAATAGACCAATGACAGTTTATAGAGAAGTAAAGATACCAAATACTCAATAACAGCTAGTGCCTAAAACAAAAGTAGCTTCAGGAATTGAAACATAGAAAAGTAGCATGTAATATGAACAGACTTGGGAAATAAAACAGACACCATTTGATTAAGAAAGAAACAGGGAGTTACATCGGTGAATAATCCACAATACAAATATATGTGTTGTGCAATTGTGATATGCTTGCCTCTATATGTCACCCTCAAAATCAAGGGTTCAAGTAGTCGATCTAAATCCAAATTCTAATAATCTTTCAACCAACGGTGTTAAAGTGTCTAGCATAAACCAATGATTATGATCATAAATAAAGGAACCAAATACAAAATAGGAATAAATTCTTCATGGGATGGAATGAAACAACAATACAAGATATAAATTCTAACCCGAGGTATATATTTTATGATTTATCGGACATGCTTGGAATATCTACATCATCATCAATTTTAACAAAAAGTTAGACGGGATATAATTCACATCTAAGCATAATCAAGATTTAAAATAATGGGTTTAAAATGGATTTTTTAGTCTAGGGAGAATTTGCACAATTTACAGAGAGAACCAAATCAGATGAAAAATATTCAAACTGGTTTTTGACAGATTTTACTAGTTGTTTTACTATGGCCAACCTTTTGACAAGTTAGTTTGTAGGGTGATAAAATCTAAAACCATGACTGACTCCCTAGTTCTCGGTTTGATTTTGTTAACCATGTTAAAGTTATGCACAATGTTACACAAATAATTACGTGCAAAACATAAAAGTTCAAAATTCGGAAATACTCACACTTCTTCTCAAGTTCATTCTTGAGAGCATTTTTAGCTATACACTGAAAAGCAGCCTCTACATTAAATCCTTCTTTTGCGAGAGGTCTCAAAGTATGGTATGTTTCTCTTGGAAGCACACCATGCCTTTGCTTTCTTCTTAGAAACCCGCAACAAAGATATGGAAGATATTGCGGTCAAATCAACCACCACCAAGACTCTCCAAAAACAAAGAAGAACTGTCATAACTCATAAATCTTCTAAGAACTCTAGCGGGAAATCCATATAATATATAGTTATATGGCAATTTTCATGGATGAAAAGAAGAAAACATGGCATCAACGGAGAAGAAACTTAGAACTCGGCTATTACCACCATCAACATCTATTTTGTTTCCCAAGAAAACAAATGGGAAGTTTTACGGGTCAGATGGACTAGCACTGTGAAATCAATTGCTTGTGAGAATCATTCATTGTCGTTTAATTTAATTTTTCTTACTCTCCGAACCTCAAAGATAAACTTGACCACTTTGAATAAGAAATTCTTCACATCGAGTGGTTGAGATTTTCAAAAGATTTCATGACATTTACATCATAAACAAGGACACTGTGATCTGCACCATGGTAGAAATCAACACCAAGGCTCGAAACCTCTCTTGACCGGCGGTGTCCCAAATCTGCGCACATAGAAGGAGACATGCTCAATCCTGAAATTTTATATGCGAGATGACAACAAAATGAAGAGAAACACTAAGAAAACTTCAAACATTAGTCTCTTTTCTACATACTCCAAAATATGATTACAAATATGTCAGCCAATATGACAAATCATTAATACATAACACGAGTCCAAGGTGCCCCCATCCTAGAATCCTAAATCAAACAAAATGGTCAATATTTGAAACATTGATTTCATTATACCAAAATTTCTATGTTAGTTGGTTATAATACATTATCAAGCACTATTATTAAGCGAAAAGATCTAGATGAGAGAAATTCTATATTGAAAAAATATATATTCGTATGATTATGCTTATGGTTGGTATACTATTTTGTCATTTAACGAAAATCTTCACCCTAGACTTGCCTTTTTCCAAAAATATGAGTACACTTTCTTCAATGCCAAGCTCGCGCTACTTCTCTAGGGTTTTTGACCTTTTCAGTTCTCACTTTTACTTTACCGGTTTTGATCACAATCCCACACAAAGAAAAAAATTAAACACCAACAATAAAAAAATAAGAAGAAAACGACAACACAACTTGGATATTGTATTACTTGAACCAAAATCACCACAATCAAACAAACAAACAGAATATATGAGACACAAAAAAACACACACAAGCATGTGGAAACCCAAAACTGGATAAAGTAAAAAAATCCCACGAGCATGCGGAAAAGAATATACTCTGCGAATTGAGTCGTGAATGCTGTGAGCTTGTAACAGAGTAACACAATCAAGTACCAAATCTTAAAACCATGGATGAATAACTTCAAATTTCACACTATTCAAGACAACACTAGATTCAAGTAGTGGGCAAACTTACCTAGGTGAAACAAACAAATGTAAAACACCTTTTCTAAGAAAAATTACCTACAACCTATGGCGGATGAAATCCCAAGACAAAAAATAAAGGTAAAAAAATATTGAGGTAACCCACCAAGGTCGTACCGGTAGAACTTTTCAACAACTGCAAAAAGACAACAAAAAACACAGAACAATTAAGTAAACTTATAAACCGTGAAAAAAAATTTCTTGATCATTGCAACCCAGAAGAAGAAGAGAGTGAACCCACGGTGACAATGCGCCCCAAACTTCACGAGCACGAGAAGGACCACGAAGGTCCGACGGTGTGAAAGGAGGGAAGAAGGACGGTGAGAGAGAGGATGGAGATCGGAGGAGCTATGGTGGAGAGGGGAACGACGGAGTAGAAGCGGATTGAGATAAGAGACAATGTGGACCAGCAGCGATAAGAGTTGAGAAGAAATCATAGAGAACAAGAATTGACGGAGTAGGAGAAATTTGGGGAGAAAAGGGTTTTGGCGTAAAAAAGTTTTCTATATGTCGACACCTACGGTGTCTAACTTTCTTACTTAGACGTCAAAAACTATTCCTACAACGTCTAAGTTTCTTAATTAGACGCCAGAAGACATTTTCTGTGTCCTAAAAAAATAAAAGGACGTCTAATATGTCAAACTTTCTCTAAGTATTTACAAAATTGCCACCGTCTTTACATTTTACTTCCTTTTTATAAAATTAGACGTCCTTTTAGGAAGTAAAAGCCATATTTTGTAGTAGTGATGTGTAGATGTGTATGTGTAGATATCTACACACACATACATATATAGACATTGATTTTTTTTTTTTCTCGCAATCTTTTGTGAACTTTATGCATCAAAAAGGTTCATGTACAGTTCTTAAGGGATAAAATCTTATCCTAATTAATGGACTTTTTCAACAAAGAGCACTTTTTTTAGGCCAAAAGCTTGATACTACGATATCGGATCAAATTATGGGCCTTATGGTATATCTCACTTTAGAGGATTCTACCAAAGATTTGTATTTGTTTATAAATTCTCCGGACGGATGGATAGTATCTAGAATAGCTATTTATGATCTAATGCAAGTAGTGCTACACACACACCCTTGTGTGTGTACATATATCTATATGTGTGTGTCTACATACATACATATACATACATACATACATACATACATACATACATACATATATATGTGTGTGTGTGTGTGTGTGTGCGCGCACGCGCGCGCGCGTGTGTGTGTGTGTGTCTAAGCTGAGAATTGAGATATATGACATGTGTATGAAAATAATTTGAATAGTATGATATGAATGTGAAAATATTGAAAAATTCTCATTAAGCTATTTATCGATAATAATTGTGATGATTAGATTGAGATACGATGGAGTAGTTTGTTTCATCACATGGTGTAGCCTCCATTAGTACATGATAGTTGGCCTTTTTATTATCCTACTGGTTCAACGATTGCTTGTGATACCCTTCTAGTTCAACGAAGGGCAACAACACCTCACTAGTTCAACGAGAGGAAAAGACCAACTAATGGCCATAGCATGTGCTATGTGAATTTTGGACGTTCTCATCATGTAATTGATGAGCTTTTGAGTGGTCAATGACATGAATAGTAACTTAACTCATAAATTTAGTGAGCGAAACTAAGGCAATTCAGTTGAATTGGTGGAAAGTAACTTGATAATTTGTGATATGGAATTTTGTGAATTATATCTTTGATACTTGTTACATAAATTGTTCCACTTGACACCACATGAGAAAATAGTAGAATGTGTCATGAGTTGGTAGCTGGTTATTAATGTTTTTATCTCAACCTATTGTTCTTAAAAAAATTTAGGTGATGGTTCTCATGCTGGTAAAGCCTCTTTTGTTTATTTATTTGTCAAGGAGATCTTAAGGCTTGACGTTGCATTGAAAGTGCAAAATTTCCAACTAATTGTGACGGAAATGGATTTTCAATGGAATCTAATCCCTCGCTGATAACATCATGGTAAATTCAATTTTCAATTAGGAGGAGGACTGACGTTGCATTGGAAGTGCGAAATTTCCAACCGATTTGTGACAGAATTAAAAGGATTTTCAGCGGAATCTAATCCCTCGTTGATAACATCATGGTAAATTCAATTTTCAATGAGGGCCCATTTGGTACAGAGAACATATGAGGAAGGAAAGAAAAGGTGAATAGAAAGGAAGAGAAGATTGTGAAGGGAACTTAAAATGGTGAGCTATTTGGTAGACATAGGAATAGAACTTAGATTGGGGGAAAATAAAATGTTTGGTAAGAAGAAAATGTAGCGGGTTAAGTGGGAAGTACTAGTAAAATACCCATAATACGCTTGATATAAATTAATGATGAAAAAGGGCTTGACTGAATTTTTTTGATACACAAAAGAAGCTTCAATTTACTAGTATTGTTATTATCATCATCGTTTTGCCTTTTAGAAAAGCATACAAACGTTTCCAACAAAAAAAAAAAAAAAAAGCATAAGAACAAACTTGAATCGGGAAACAAGGATTTGCAAAATCATGATAAAAGCAAGAACTTTACAGGCGGGATCGGAGAAAATCAGATAGCATTACCGTCATCTTCCTCGTATCCCTTTGCTTGAAACAGAGCATATCGTAGAAAAACCAAACGAGTCAGATAGAGGCAGAAATCCAAACCTTCATCTTCGTTCAACCGAGAAGAAAAGCGAACGAACAAATTGGTGGAGAGAGACCAACAACCATTGCGTTTCTCGGATGACAATGGGGCTTCGATGGGAGGAGAGAGGGCAAAGTTGTCCAAAATATTTTCTTTCGCAGGGAATGTCAGCGGCGGGATTTGTGCTCACCAAACACATTTTGGGTGTGCGAAGATCCTCATCTTCCTTTTCCCTCCCAAACTTTCTACCTACCAAATGGATCCTTAGGAGGAGGACTGGGAGCCAACCTCTCGTCGGTCCCTCACCGACGTCATCACGTGCTGTGGCCAACCACATGTTTCTTCCTCATAATTCCTGAAAATGTTACTTCTCCCCATCTCGAACCCATGACCTCATGGGCGCGCACACGAGCCTTTGCCAATTGAGCTACAATGTATCTACTTTATTTAATTACAATATTATATTTTTTAAAAAAATGAATAATTTTTATATATTTATTATAATTTTTTAATATAAAATTATTTCAAATTAAAAATAAATAAATCTTAAATAAATTTTCTTATACTAGCTCATTTTTGAAATTGAATTTTATTTTAACTAATAATTTAAAATTATAAGTACTATTATAAAATTATAAATAATGTATTAATAATTAGTAATATAGGATGAATAAAAAATAATTTATTTAAAATTTTTTATTAACTTTAATTAATAACTAATACTATAATAGGCTTAATGTCCTTTTTTCTCGGAAGTTTTTATTAACGAGAAGTAAGTATTTGAAAGTTTTTTTAAAGAGTGATGTCGCCCTGAAAGTTTACAAAACTTATGAATTTCTCTTTACATTCTTTTAATATTAAGTTTGACTGTTAGATCAGTCAAACATTCCACATGGCACATGATGACTCCCTATGTTTAGATTATTTGAAGGCTTATTTTAATATATTTGGGAGTTATCTTTGATAAATTATAAGGATTTAAGTGAGATTTTGATAAGAAATAGGTTTAGAGGGAATTCATTATAAATATTAAAGATTAGGATATAATAATGATATGATAATAAATAATAATAATAATAATATGATATTCTGAAAATGAAATAAAAACATTTCAAGAATATCATCATTATCATCTCCTCCATGTATCTATTCATTTTTAATATTTCCATATCTTTATCTAGAGAAATTGCAGCGTACACAACATCTTGAATCATGAGCAATGTTGTTAAAATCGAGATTTTATATAAGATTGGGAGGAAGTGTAAGAGCGCCAATCGTGAGATCAACACGGATCGTAAGATCCTATGACCTAAAATATAAAGTTATATTCGACCATATATATACATATAAAATAACTAACATCAATTGTAAAACTCATAAACATAATATCAAAGTAACAATAATAACAATAGAGTTTTTTCATTATCTTATTCATTAACGATTAAACAATTTTTTTTTGGTTTTCCTTTTCTTTGAGAAAAGTGAGAACACGCGTGAGACTAAGAAATTCCACCGACTATTCTAGGCTTCTATCTCTCCTCCAATCCTCCTAAGTCCTAACACGTGTCCGTCCCATTCGGAATATAGCTATTACCCATGAGTTTTTAATATCCATTCCTGACCCTTCTCTGTCTTATATGAGGGAAATAAACATTGTTTTTTTTCTTATACGAGGGAAATAAACACTGTTAAAGATGTTTACTTAGCAGAGAGCGGAACTCTACTATGGAAGTTCATCCTCCTTGAGCGGTGGAGGTGCGCAGAGGGCTCATGATCTGAAATCATCTTCTTGCGACGCGCTGACACTTCCGGGGTGAGGTAGAGAAAACGTTGAAAGCACCGCGGCAGTAGCAAAGAATAGGGATCCGAAAGCACTAAACTAGCAACGGGTGAACGGGCTCGTAAATTCATTTTCCCGATTTAAAAGGTGCAACAAGATCGTGCGATTACAGCGATTTCTACGATTTACCCATCGATCCTATCGTTCCAAACCAATCTACGATTTCTGTAGCCTTCTGGATCGAGTGGTCTCCGAAAATCGCAATTTCAAGCAATCCTACGCATTAAATTCTGATTTTCATAATAGTGATCAGGAGATTTGGAAACCTAAAAGCATGAACAAAATAGAGAATAAAAGGGACGCGGGATTGTTCACACAATAGGACTGGATAAACCGTCTTCAAGAACAGAGGCGGCCAAAAACAAAACAAAACAAAACAAAAAAATGCCGAAGGACGGGAGCAAGAACGTGCAAAAAAGGAGAGCGAAAGGAGTTGAGTTTGATTCTTCTTCTTCACAGGAGGACGACGAGATGACATCGGAGAAGATAAGAGATCAAAGTCACCGCTTGGACAGAGGAGCGGCTCAAGTTTGAAGATGAGGCTTTGAATTAATACTCTGTTAATTTTCCTCTTCTCTTTTTTTCTTGAGATTTTGAATTATGAACTTTTTGCTATTTTCCTTTAGTTATGTTTAGTTAGTTTGTTGTGCAACCTAGAAGAGCTATAAACTTATAAGTGGATTAGATTTTGTTTTCATTGTTTAGTTAAAATTAATATTAATCTTGTTTAGTTTTATCTATTTAGTAACTACACATTATTGAAAGTGGTGGAAACATATCTGCAGGCCACCTATCAAGGGCTGGCTTATTTAGGGTCTGGTCATGTCTAACCTGTCACTATAAGAGGTCAGGCCAAGGACTATTTCAAAGCCTGTTTTTCTTAATAGGCCAGGCTTAGGTCTACTAATAAGCCTTTTAGGCCTGTCAAGCCGACCTGTTAAGAATTATCAAAAATTATAAGGATAAAATTGTAATTACCCCCTCTATCCTCCGATCCCTTGACAGTTTGACACGTCTTCTTTGAAAAAACACTACTTGTTTGATTTGAGGGAGAGGGAGGGGAGAGAGAAATTTTTTACCCTCTTCTTTATTGTCTATGGAAGCTTTTCAATATTCCAAAAATATACTCCTAACAAAAAAGAATATTCTTCTCATTAATGGCAATTTGGTCAATATCCATCTTTCCACTCCCTTTCCTCCCACTCCCTCCCCTCAAACCAAATAGGCCCTAACCTTCGTTCAATCATTCCATTCGCCGCTACTCCTCTCATAGTCTCACTGTCCTCTCCTCTCACCGTCCTCTCGCCTTCTCTCACGGGTTCTACAATTTGTTAATCTGTTTGTTTAAGGTTCTGCAATTTGTTAATCTGTTTGTTTAAGTAAGTTTTTATATGTTTGTTTAAGTGTTTGATATTTTTAAAAAAGTTTTTGGTCCTTTTTAATTAGCTGCTAGAAAAGATCATTTTATGGTGGCTAGCCCAATTTGTTACAATTAATCTCTAAAGTTTAGACTAAGTTTCGCCAAACAAGTTCCCTAATCTGATTGACTTCATGAGTTTGGTTTTGAAGAGTTACATACCGTTAATTTTGTAACATTCTAATCTCTGACTAAATCCAGATTTGCTTGTTTCATTAAGCTTCTCAACTTCGTAGTCCTCCGGTTTCGTTAATCATATCCAGTTCTGGTGAGGGGATATCAAATATTAATGGGAGTAAATTTCATTGTTGTTGCATTTTACTTCTGCTTCATTTGCCGCTAAACGGAAAAGTGAGCTTATCCCAGTTGGATTAACAGTGACTTCGTCATTGTAATCTGGCTCTTTGCATCTGTCCAGTGTAAGAGAAAGGTGCTATTTTGTCTATGAATTTTCCTGATTTTGCTTACTTCATCTATAGAAGTACAGGCCTTCTTGACAGGCCATGGCCCTAATCAGGCTTGTATACAGGCCAAGCTGAAAAAAGGCTTACAACAGACACAGGTTAAATTCAGATCTTCTTGTTGTTATGAGGTTAGGCTTTTCTTGACCTATACCACTCTTACTTATTGAATATGAATTTAAGCATTAGGATTTACTATGACGAATGAATTTTAATTAGGCTCAAAGATTAAGTAATATGTGGATTATATTACGATTTAATTTGTCATTAGGATAGACATTTAGCCAATGGCCTCATATAATTGTTGAAGAGTGTGTTTGAGTTATGTTGCCTCTTGAATAATTATGTTAAACATGTTGGTTATGATTAGTTTTGATGATGTCTTATATGGATGTCATTATTGAAAGCAAAAAGATTGAGTAATATAGTTATCTCCTACATTGACTAACTACTGTACTTAATGTAGATTAATCCAAGATGAATTATAAAGAATGATCAAGAGAAGAGAAGAAAGAAAGAGTTAGAGTTATGGAGAATGATCAAGAGAAGAAGAAAGAAAGAAGAACTTGTTGAATGAAGTGAAGATATCATTATTCAAGTTCTAAGATTGATGCTAGAAGTCTCCAAGGTCATATGGAAGTTGGAATGGGTCAATTTGAAGTTAAAGTCAGCAAAAATCAACTTCGGGATGAGAAAACTCGAGTTTGGAACACAAAACTCGAGTTTGAGACTCAAAACTCGAGTATACAACTCAAAACTCGAGTTTGTAGTGTCTTCAGCACCTCGCGTCTCTGGACAAGTGAAAACTCGAGTTTGGAACACAAAACTCGAGTTTGGGACTCAAAACTCGAGTATGCAAGTGAAAACTCGAGTATGCAAATCTGTTATCAGCACTTCAGCTCCACACTGTCTCACGTTCAGCACGGGCGACCTCTGGTGATTCGATGATATCTCTCAAACCAGGAATCGGATTGACGTGAAACCAGTGGCATTTGAAACTAGACATCCAAAGCGTCATTTTGATATATAAATCAAGTCCAAAGGTGTCAAGATCAAGGAGCTATGATCTTTACAAGTTTCCACAAGAATCAACATCACAGTCCAGACCCACCTTCGGTATTTTGAGTGTAACTCACAAACTACAAATCCGATTGAGCTAAAATCAGTGGCATATGAAAATAGACTCAAAGAGATTTCCATCAAGAGTTGAATGGACCAAAACGGAGTTCAGACCAGGGAGATATGGCCCTCAAAAGTTGACAAATAATTTCAACTTAAGTGCAAACTGCGGTATAGGTTTGCTTACTCAAGTATTGGACTTCCGAGAGAGCAACCAAGTCTTTCAAGTTAAGTCAATACTGCAGTATAGGTTTGCATACCGCAGTATTGGACTTCCAGAGAGCAACCAAATCTTTCAAGCTAAGTCAATACTGCAGTATAGGTTTGCATACCGCAGTATTGGACTTCTAGAAAGCAACCAAGATTTTCAAGCTAAGTCAATACTTCCACCTTTACTGGAGTATGTAAGTGAAAGTATCCTATACTGCAGTAAGCATGAACATACTGCAGTTTACAACGGTAAAAAACTGATTTTTGAATTACACGAATTTGCAAATCACTCTCGTTTGATCCTATTGCTTTCATGAATCATTCACTTATGTTCCCAGATATGTTTAACAAGTTTATTGAGTGAATTTCAGTTAGCACAGATGAAGATTAATGAAGATCAAGGCAAAAAGCAAAAAGGTGCTCAGTGCATTTAATGCACCTCTGCAAATCTACCTACTTTCAGCTAATCCATCTGAGCACGCCTTCTGAACGTTAAAGAATGCTTACTACAACAAGCAAACTCTTCTCCAACGGGCAAATTTCCAGAGAGCCAACTCAAATCAATTAATCATTTGGAATAAGCAAAAACTAGAGAGAAAGAAGACCAAAGCTCAACCTAAACCTTGTGCGAGATAGGCAACGGCTATAAACGGTCATATGAAGTTCCCTACCTATAAAAGAGGACATATTCAAGCGAGAAAAACGTGGAGAAACAAGCTTACACTTCCAACATGCGATACTCTGCTCTCATATCATTTGCACTCGTTTTTCATGTTTAGATAACTTAGAGAGTGAAGTGATTTGTATTTGATCCTCTGTGCTTATCTATTCACTTCTAAGAGAAGATTTATTGTAATCATTCTATTCTTCGAGAGTTACTCAAGATTGGGTGATCTTGAGAGAGAAACACATTGTAACCTTACATTGTGTAAGGGGGAGTATCTCGGTGAGAGATTTGGCTTCACAAGTGCCTGGGTGAACTTGTGGTTTGTAAAGGCTTCTCTTGTGCCGGATTAAACAAGAGGATAGTGGATTGAATATCTCAAGTGGAGCTTGAGGACTGGACGTAGGCCAAGGATTGGACCGAACCAGGATAAATCTCGATTTTGCATATTCTCTTCCCTTATCTCTTATATTTCCGGCATATATGTTTGAATGACTATCTATTGTTTATAACTCTTCTTGTCATACAAACTCATTTTACTAAATTGCAAAAAGACTTTCAAAATTCCTAAATTTTTATACTTCACCCAATTCACCCCCTCTTGGGTTCGGCGAGAACTTACAAAATATAACAATTTACACTTAAGAGAAGGTTGCAAGTGGACTAACAAACTCTTATAACTATTTATACTCGAGATTAACAAAATTGACATTAAGACTAATTAAATTAGTGGAAACAAGGTTTATGAAGCTAATAAAGGATTAATAACTCTAGGTTGTTCATTTGATTATTGAGGTAGTTTGTTTTTTTTTTTCCACTTAATTAAATTCAATTTGGGTTCCTCAATGTAAAACCCTAAAATTTCTATTTATCATAAATAGTATATTTTGATAAATAATACATATAAAATGAAGGTGAATATGTGTCTCAAATTCGTATAATTTGTTAATTAAAATTTTAGGCAAATTTCCCTTGAAATTAAATTAACAAAATGCAAAATGTAAGGCGAGATTAAGGGATCATTTAATGTGATAAAAATAGCACATAAAATAATGATTATTTTATAACTAATAAAGACAATAAAGTAATATGAAAACACTTAAATAAAATAAAGCAAATTAGCAAATACTAATTGACAATTAAACTTATATAATAAAGTGATAATAACTATGATTAGTAAACAAACCAATTGTGCAATAATACACATAAATGAAAGGCATATAAGCGTTGGATTAAGAGTTAATTAAGCTTTGTTAATCAATTATGAAAAGTTAACAATTGCAAATGAGATCAATGGTTAAAATTGTTGCACAAATAATTAAATCCAATGGTCCAGAGTAATCACCAAAGTAAGCTAAATCCTCATGAAAATGAATGTACCAATAAGAGGCTTGAATCACTAGGTGCTAGACACATAGAAAACACATTTCGTGAGCCAAGAAGAAAGGGGGACGCATAGGCACATGGGGTAAAAGGATAAGATAAGATACTTATTGGTTAACATAATATACTTATTGGTTAAGATAAGATACTTATTGGTTAAGATAAAGGGAGATATATTGTGGAAGAAGATAAGATGTTGGGAGGGGATATGATTTTGGAAGAGGATAAGAAAATGAAGAGGATAAGGAGAGAGAAAGGGGGCGGTTTTTGAGAGAGAAAGAGAGAGAGAGAGAGATTATTTAATAATATTAATAAAAGCACATGTGTTTTAAAATAAAAATCTTCAATAGTGTTAGGATTTTTCTAACCACAATGAAGGGTTAGGATTAGGTCTAACAAAGTGAATTGGATCCAATGGATGAGGGTCAAAATAATTGGGTGTGGTAATTTCATATGAGCTTGGAATTTTTGCTATAAATAAGGGGCTCAACCCTTTTCATTTTTCACACCAAATCAACTCCAAGAAGTTGATTTCTAAAGTAGTGAGAGTGATTGTGGAGAAGCTTGAAGGAGTAAAAGCAAAGTTTGAGGGTAAGTTCTTTAGCTTCGGTCTTTAGATTTATGGTAAAATTATGCTTTGTTCTTGAATCTTCATAGGTAATTTCATTTTCATGTTTTTGAGGTTAGAGATGAGTTTAAAACAAAAATTTTATGGAAAATGTGGTGGGATATCATTTTTGGAATCCGAAGATCAAAATAGCAAACGTCGGTAAAATTGTTCGGTTTAAAGCTTTCTGGAGTCAGCCACGTTGAGGCTATCATTTTATGTATCCAATGGAATCCTAAAATCATGAAATTTTACATGAGTGAATTAGACATGTAGGGCTTTCTAAATATATATAATATGTGTCAATTAGAGTTCTGTAGAAGGAGATAAAAATTCTTGAAGTTGGGTCACGTTTTCTAGAAGAAAACCTGAACAGTGTTTGAAAATCATAAAACTGGTATTGAATCAGTGTGTTCAAGGTTAAGGTGTTATTTTTTCTCAAAAAAAAAATTGGCAAGGATTTCAGGAAATTTTACAGAACCTCGTTTTGATTTTTTTATAATTAATTATGATTTTTCAAAGTTTCTGAAAAATCTGGCAAAAATGCTGAAGGCTACGTTTTTAAGGAAATAAAAGGGTATAATTGGAAAAAATATCCATCAAGGGTAAAAAGGTCATCAGTGGCTAAAATATCTCTTTGGATATTATTTTTAAAGGAAATAATGTGGTGATAATATTATAGGATATCCGGGAAAATCAGGGATTGTACCGAAAGGACGAACGTACCACTAGCTAGATGGACTGAGATACGGACGCGTACTGTAACTCTAACTCTTATGTTGTCTTGTATGCTTATATGTGATTGATGATTCATAGAGTCATGGACAAGACTAGGTCTTGGGTCATGCACCGTGGCTAAGACTCGGTCTTAGATCACTGTTCATATACATTCAGCTATGTGCGGGTTATAGTCTCGATAACGTCGTAGTGTTGTTTTCCTAGCGTTGAGGACACGAGGAGCTGTCATGGCACTAGTTATTGCAAATGTGGATGACATTACATATGCTGTGTGCTATGTATTGTTGTGTTGTTAACTTTACATTTGTTGTATGCTATGTATTGTTGTAACCTTACATGTGTTGTGTGTTATGTATGGTTAATGTTGAAATGTAATGAATATCTGTCATACATATATTGTTTATACTTGAGCATGAGGTTAATTGTTAATTGAGATTCAATGGGTATTGAATCTCATCCATTACCCTTAGCAATTTTTCGGGAATAAAATATCAACAAATTTGCAAATGGATTGGGAGCTCAAAGCGGTGACTATTTAAGGGTACAAAAGATATTTACCCTATAAAATTTTTGTAGAAAAATCACCTTGTTCATTTCGAAAGCACGACCTCTCCTTCCAATATATTTTGCACTCATATTTGGAATGTCAATGTCATGTTTTATGCAAAATTCTTGAACATCAACCAAGAAAGCATCCCAAGTAACTCTTTTGTAGTTGAAACAAGATGTAAAGCATGTCAAGAACTTCACATGTGGCTTGAAACAGATGCAAAGTACCAATCGATTAAGACCAACTCTGTTTCAAGATTCTTGCAATTTCATTGGTTTGGGCAACTCTTAACTCATCATTACGCTTACAAGAAGAAGTAGCGATATTAATTATGAAGTTCAATTTTTAAAAAAAATTGATGAACATGTTTTACCTCATGAGATGCAGCAACCAAGGCAAGTTGAAGGCGATGAGCTAAGCAATGGACATAATAAGACTCAAGCACAAATTAAAGCCTGCAATCCATTCCATTCACCTCGCATATTGCTAGCTCCATCATAACCTTGTCCTCGAATATTTTCAACATCAAGATTATGGTGACGAAGAGTGTTGAATTTTTACCTTTTTAGAGAAAACATGAAGAATTTCCTTTTGAATTTTTAGGAAGCTAAAAACTTTATCATCTCAAGAAAATTACCCCAATTAAGTGAATCTAAGTTTTCATCGTGACCTCTAAAAGCACATCCTTGGGACAAATGTCTCGACGGCCACTTGGTTTACTAAATAAATAACAAGGCAAACAAAATGTATAATTTTTTAATGTTCGGAAAAAGGATAATTTTGAAGATGATTGTACATCACATATTAATGTAAAGCAAGCTTTATTTTCAATTCTAGAAGACGGATCTCGGTATTTGTCAATTCCGCTTAAAAAAAAGTAAATGGTAAGTTTTAAGTTTGTACTCCATATCAAAAATTTTAAATAACAAATTTTCTAACTAAACCCTAACTTTATTTTTCTCAACTCAACTACCCACTTTTATCAAGCTCATTAACTCCATTAAAAGCAAAATAATCATCAAGAAGTCTCAAAATTTCAAAATCTAACAAATCCCTAAATTTTTACAAAACAAATTTCATCAACTAAAAGATAAGAGATTAGAAAAATAAATTATATCGAGTCACCTAAGTCGTAATCTTCGTGCACGTGGGAGGAGGACCGTTGAATATTTGAATTGCTTCTTCGGATCGATGCTATTAGGGAAGGTGAAAAGGGGTTTTAATGTGTTGATCGTGTGCCTTTTCTTTTAATATTTGATTGTCGGATTGTGGTTTTGTATTTTAATTTATTAGTATTTCTATCGAAATATGGGGGTTACATTTTTGGTTTGTAACTAATGAAAATAAAGTTGGGCCCATTCCCCATATTATTCCCATTATTTGTTTGAGAGGATTCAAAGAGAAGGATCGCAAAAATTCTTTAATTTTTTTTTTTGGAGGTTACGGTCATACATATATTGTTTAACCAATTAGTGATTCAATGGGTATTGAATTAAACTAAGAAAAGTTATTCTATGTGGTTTTTATTTTGGGGACGGTATTGTGTATAATTTTTTAATGTTCGGATGATTGTACCACTAATGTGCCAAAGACAGCCAAAGGAGACTTCCACTTAGAACATGCTATTTTGATATACTATCTAGCCAATTTACATTTTTTTGATTAATTTAAGTTAGGTTTTCAAGCCATAAGTTTGGATTATAGTGATTACGGGAGACTTCCACTAGAACAATCCAATTTGTTTGTACTAATATAACCTTGGTTGTATGATACAATAAAAGAAGGACAGAGAAGCACCCTCCCGTATAAACTATTTTGGACGGGTGAGGCGCACTGCACGAAGGTCTGTAAATCCTGAATTAGTAGGACTTAGGCTCACCCTGAGCCAATCTACCCTCTTGAACCTGTACACCAACCTGATCCGATATACCCTGCTCCTGAACTCAACTTTGAGCCAATATACTTTCTTGATCCTATACACCATTATGCACCCATAAATGATCATGAACCCGAGTATCATACCGGACCAGAGTAGCCCTACAAGCACATATATGACCCAGAACCTATTTATGTCAAACCCCTGAATATAGTACCCCCAGCGCAAGAACCAGAGGATCCCGATGGATCGAACCATTCATCAGTAGGAGATAACTTTGACTATCCCCATATACAAGACCTTGATAATGAAATCGATGCTGAATCCGTATACCTACAATACGTCTTAGACGATAACAGTGTGCTGACATAAGCATTAGAGTTGAACTTTATACAGGCATGGCTACACTCAGAGACTACTCGGGAGAAGTATCTTCTTTATCTAAACCAAGTCAAGGGATTTTATGAAATGAATTCACATTTTCAACTTCCTTACCCTCCCGAAGACTGGATTAGATCCACCTTATACCATTTCCCCAGAAGTCATTTTTGGGTTGAAAAGATAAATGAATTGTTGGACGGTGGACCAATAGCCCATTTCCACCCCATTCTGCAACATCTCAAAAGGATGGTGAACCACCATATGTAGGCGAGAAGTGAGGCCAGCATCAATGAAAGAAAGCTACGGAAATAGTAGTAGAAGTTGTATTAGAGTAGAATGAAGTCATTATTGACATCACTGAGCCTAACATGACACCTCATCGTCATCTCTCTCTTTCTCTCTTCCTCATTAACTGTTTTTCGAGGGGAAAAAAGGGATGCGGCTTTGGTCTTATGCAGGTTACCATTTGCTGCGTCCTTTGCACTAAACGATGTCGTTTTGGGTGCAAAACTCAGTTGTTCCCTCCTTTTTTTTTAGAAAAAATATTTCAGACATTGATTGGTACTTAAAAGATACTTCAGGATACTAACCGATATACTTTATAATCTTAAAAATTATTTCAAGATTTTGAAAAAATATTTCAAGATACTGACTAGTAAAAATGATACTTGAGGATACTGACTAGTACTTTAAAAATGTTTCATGATCATGAAAAATTATTTTAGGATATTGAAAAAATATCTTGAAGTATGTTTTTAGTATTAGTGACTACCTGAATTATTTTTTTTAAGATCCTAAAATAATTTTTCAAGATCATGAAATATTTTTCAGTACCAGTCAATATCCTTAAATATCTTTTTAGTACTAGTCAATACCTTGAAATATTTTTTTAAGATAATGAAGTATTTTTTTAAGTACTTGTCAGTATCCTGAAATATTTTTTTAAAGTATCGGTCAATGCTTGAAATTTCTTTTTCCAAAAAAAAAAGGGAACAACTCGGTTTTTTGGCCCATAATGCTGCCCTTTAGTGCAAAGGACTGCAATGGATGGTAACCTGCATAAGATCAAAGCCACGTCTACGAAAAAAAAAAAAAAAAAAAAAAAAAAAAGAATGGCCTCGATTTCCTCTTTCACTTTGGACATCACTCTCTCTTCCTCGTTACTCTTTAGCAATGGCCTTCAATTTCCCAACAAAAAGAATAAAAGAAAGTCATCATTCTCTCTTCCAATAACTTAGATTTATAATTAAAAATAATTGAAAAAAATGCAGAGATCCATCAACAATGGCCTCTGCTTCAAAGCCAGAGTTGGTTAAGAAAGCCTATACTACTACAAAATGCATTTTTAATGTCTGTTTTTAGGACCCTTAGACCACTGTTTTAATGGAATATTGTATGTAAGTGTCGTTGAAAGTTCAAACCTACAACAACTGTTTTTGAAAAAAAGTCGTTACAAGTATATGACTTACAATGACTGTTTTTCAAAAACAGTCGTTATAAGTATTTTTTTTTTTTTTTTTTTTAAATCTAGCCTGGATGTTAGATCCAGTGTCCCCGTGGGCGGACCCGAGAAAATTATGAAAGGGGGCACAATTTAGTGGGGTGATTTGGGGGTTACGGAGCGCGCCGAAATTTTTTTTTAAAAAAAATAAATTTTAAACGCATTAAAAAACAAAAGAATATAACAAGCAAATAAAATAATATTAAAAAAATATTCATGAAATCGGGTAAATGCGATGATGTAATAAGAGAAGTAATTATTTTACAAACTGTCATTTAGAAAAGCAAGGCTAAGTGCGGTTAGAAATGCAACTACATAAATTACAATGAAAGGTGGGCACTTAATAAGCTCAAGTACATATATTTTAATAACAAAAATATATTACAATAAAAATAATTACAATGTCATCCTTCTAAGCCTTATTTTTTAGAATTTCATCATAATTGTTTTATTATCAATACTATCAAATACATCTTTTTAAATATAAGGCACTAAACAATTATTCAACTATTCATCCCCATCCGATTATGAAGTGCATTCTTGATATATTAAGGATGGGCACTTAATTTAAGAGTGGACAATCATTCAAACATATATATATATATATTTAAATAAATATTTTATTTTTTCAAAAAAAAAAAAACCTCCAAATTCAAGGGGGGACTTGCCCCCCTTGTCTAATAGGTGTGTCCGCCTATGAGTGTCCCCACAGCCATTCACGAAACTGTTGATGACCCGGATCTAACGACGTCAGCGTCAATGGAGGCTGATGACCCGAGCTAACCGCTCCTCCTCCGGCAATGAAAAAATGGAATCTCACTACTTTGTATATATATTCAGCAAAGGTAATTAGATGAAAAGTGAAGAGTAGAAGCACTGAAGCAGCGAAAAATCGGAGAGAAGAGTAGTGAAATAGAGATAGAGGGAGGGGAACATGTTTAGCGAGACAATGAGGAGAGCTCAAGTTGCTTACTGGATTTATGATTGGAAAACCTTCAAAAAAATCTTTGAGCAACATAAGACTGAACTTCTCAACCATTTCGACTTGTTTGAGGACACCACCATCAGCTCCGCAATCCGCAGCGACGATCCAAAGCTCCTCAAGGATTTGCTGCATATGCTCTCTGGAGAAGAAAGGTGGGTGGCCTTCACTAAACCGAACTATCGAGGCAACACCCTTCTCCACAATATCACCCTATGATGAAGACGACTATCCGTACAGATCGCCAACGTTATTCTTGACTTTGAAAAGGAAGAGGAGGCGCTGCTGCTGGAAGAGGAGAGGAAGAAGAAAGGGCCAAAATTACTACAAAACAGTTTCAGTTTTGTTGGATTTGAAGCTCAAAAAGACATTGCAAGAAGATTTAAAAAAAAAAAAAAAAAACCAAACCCCACAAATAGTTTTAGTTCTGTTGGATTCTCAAGTTTAGACGAGTTTGGTGTGCCTATTTCCTTTTTATTGACACCATGATGGAGCCCAAGTAGATATGGACCAAAGCTCTTGGTCACCTTGAATATAATGAAAAGCATTATCACAATGGCATTGCACAAAACCATCGAACATATAATTAAAACAATCAAACAAGCATATCTAAAACTGGAAAAAGGAGGTCTGAAAAAGTTAACAGTAGAGGAGGTATCAATCAACCACCATAGAAAACAACCATAACCCTCCTTTTTTTCAAAAATACCATCTAAAAACTCAAAAAAACAACAAAAAACAAAAAAAAAACAAAGAGAGATTGAAAGGCAAAGGTATCAATCGCCGGAAAAGAAAAGAAACACCGGCCACCGCACCTTGAATCTCATGCAAGGATAGGCTCTATAGTAGATTGTGGTTTGTTGCAAGAAGTCTTCAAACGAAAAAAATGAAGCTTCAGATCAAAGGAGTGTAGAGAGGGAGAGGCACGATGGAGAAGGCACTAGCAAACAAAAGTTGCAGATCAAGGGGGTGTCATTCTTGGTAAAATTGAAGAACCTGGAAGACATGAAATCAAAATCTAAAGAAGACGAGAACACTATTGCCATCGCAGATGAACGTCAGCACCTCCATACTAGGGGTTCTTCGCTGCCATCATAGATGAAGGTCGTTGCCAGAGAACTCTAAAAGCTTGAAGGATGCGATTGGAAGGTTGAGGATAGAACCGAAAAATAAAATGGGTTCAAGGAAGTATGGCTAGTTCCTTGAGGGGTCAGATGGAAGTGAGTTCGATCATTTTGTTTGCTTTTCAACAATTGCTTTTAAGAAAACAGTCATTGTAATCTTTTTTTTTTTTTACTTTTCAACGACTGTTTTCTCAAAAACAGTCATTGTAAATCTCTTCTTCTTTTTTTTTTTTTTTTCAACGATGGCTTTTTAAAAAAATCCAGTAGTTGTAACTCTCTTTTTTTCCCCTCTTAACTATCAACGACTATTTTGTCAAAAACCTTTATTGAAAGTTGAAAATATTCATTTTTTATTTATTTTTTAGTTTAACTTTCAACAACGGTTTATCTACAAATCGTTATTAAAAGTTAAATCAAAATTTCAAAAGTATCATAGTCTCCTTTTTAACTTTAGTTTTCTAAAAGCGGACGTTAATTAGTTCTTTAAATTTACTTTTTTTTTAGTATTAGAACCTAGCGATGGCTTTCAGATCTTGCTAATCGCGGAAGTAAGTCAAGACTGGTCGTCTATATGGGTCAAGGTCGACAAATCTTAAGTATCCATTTGGCTATCAGAGTAACGCATAATAGACGACAAAGAATCACCGAGAAAATCATCGAGTTTAGTAACTGGCTAGTCCTGATTCTGATGAGATTCTATGAACCCTGAGGTAAATGATTATCTCGCCATATTCTGTGCAGCATGACTTTCTTTGTTCTCTTTAAGCTCTACTTGTGTGTACTGCACCTGAGGCTTGGGGTTTCCCCATCCTACAAACACTGAAAAATACAATCTTGAAAACCAGATTCGGATGAACAACGACGATGTATATTGAACTCAGTTCATTATGTGTGATTTGCAAGAAAATGGAATAGCAATTAGTTAGTTTAGTTCCGTTCGATAACTTGATTTATTCATATTCATCACTCACAACTGGATTAAAAGGAGAGAAGTTGAGTCCCCTAAAACTACACCAACTGCAACCTTTGGAAATCGAGACAAACATATACAGTATATGTCTTTTGTTTTTTTCCAAGTAGAGATCACAATCCTCTATTTTTTTGTTTTTTGGCTCGAAGATCACAATCCTCTGTTTCAAAGAATAGACACCAGAAAGTTTTAGAGATTCCCCTTACGTGGGTCAGGTCAGAGCTTTTTTTTTTTTTTTTTTTTTTTTTTTTTTCCTTCATAAAAGAGTGAACGAGAGAGTCCACGTATGGTGCTTATAGCTTATGTGCTTATTACATACTTATACCTCAATTTGAGGTATAAGCATGTAATTTATTTATTTTTTATATTGTATTTATTTATATTTAAATTATGTCTTCTTTCTGGAATTTTTTTGTATCAATATCTCAAATTAATTAGTTTCGATGATCTTTTGGTGTTACATACAAATATTTTTAAATGCAAAGTATTGGAAACTAATTAATTTTCTCATGCTTAATTTGGAATCGGCTTCTCTTCTTTTTTTCCTCCCATCCACGGCCTCTTTTCTCCCAAAACAATGCCATTTTGGGTGAATTTGAGAAGAGGTGGATTTTTTCTTTTCTTTTCTTTTCTTTTTTTTTTTTTTTGTAAAAAAAGATCAGAAATATTTTTCATTAACATCTATACCCTAAATTAATTATTAATGCACCCAGCACCCTAAAATATTTTACTAATAGCAGCCAATATTTAGTACCCCTAACCCAAAAGTTTTTTTAAAAAAAAAAAAAAAAAAATTAGCATCTAGTATCCAAACGTAATTTTCAGGAGTCCACATATGGTGCTTATAGCTTATGTGCTTATTACATGCTTATACCTCAATTTGAGGTATAAGCATGTAATTTTTTTATTTTTTTATATATTGTATTTATTTATATTTAAATTATGTCTGCTTTCGGAATTTTTTTGCATCCAATATCTCAAATTAATTAGTTTCCATGATCTTCGATGTTACATACAAATATTTTTAAATGCGATCGGAAACTAATTAATTTTCTCATGCTTCATTTGGAATCGGCTTCTCTTCTTTTTCCCCTCCCATCCACGGCCTCTTTTCTCCCAAAACAATGCCATTTTGGGTGAATTTGAGAAGAGGTGGATCTTTTCTTTTCTTTTCTTTTCTTTTCGTTTTTTTTTTTTTTTTGTAAAAAAAGATCAGAAATATTTTTCATTAACATCTATACCCTAAATTAATTTTTAATGCACCCAGCACCCTAAAATATTTTACTAATAGCAGCCAATATTTATTACCCGTAACCCAAAAGTTTTAAAAAAAAAAAATAGCATCTAGTATCCAAACGTAATCTTCGGGAGTCCACATATCGCTTATAGCTTATGTGCTTATTACATGCTTATACCTCAATTTGAGGTATAAGCATGTAATTTTTTTATTTATTTTTATTTTTTTATATATTGTATTTATTTATATTTAAATTATGTGCTACTTTCGGAATTTTTTTGCACCTAGTATCTCAACTTAATTAGTTTCCATGATACCGGTGTTACATACAAATATTTTTAAATGCAGTACTGGAAACTAATTAATTTGAGATACTAGATGCAAAAAAAAATCCAGAAAGCAGCACATAATTTAAATATAAATAAATACAATATAAAAAAATAAAAATAAATAAAAATTACATGCTTATACCTCAAATTGAGGTATAAGAATGTAATAAGCATATAAGCTATAAGAACCATAAGTGGACTCGGGTTGACATTAAGTGCTTTTTCTTGTACTCATCTCTCTAACTTTGCACATAAGCTAAAAAATTTGAATTATTTATATTGTTTAGATATTCATTTATTTGATAGATTAGAACTTGGGTAAAGGAGCAAAAATACACATGTGTTTTACCCTTGGGAGCGCTCAGCACCATATGCTTTTTTCGGGAGCAAAAATACACATGTGGTTACATTTTAGGAGCAAAAATCACACCACCGTTAAAATCTAACTTAACGGTGCATTTGCAACAGAAAATGTCATATTTACAACAACATTTAAACACATGGATTTTGAACATAGAAAAGTCATTTACAAAACAAAACAAAAAAACTATATTTATAAAGAAGTCTTTGTATTTACAACAAAATTTAAAATCGACCATATTTACAATTTAAGAAAATACCATATTTACAACAACATTTAAACACCTGGATTTTGAACATAGAAAGGTCATTTACAACAACAACAAAAAAAAGGTTAGATTTACAACAGGAAGTGTTGTATTTACAACAAAATTTAAAATCGGCCATTTACAAGAAAAAAGCCATATTTACAACAGGCTAGATTTACAACAGAAAGTGTTTGTATTTACAATAAAATTTTATGGTGGTGTGACTTTTGCTCCTAAAATGTAACCACATGTGTATTTTTACTCTCAAAAAAAGCATATGGTGCTGGGTGCTCCTGAGGATAAAACACATGTGCATTTTTGCTCCTAAACCCTTAGAACCTTAATGGTTGCAATTTACTAATTATATTTCTTTTAAAAAAATCGAAGAAAAAATAGTTAAAATTTGGAATAGTAATTTTCAGGTCCTATAGGGCCGGCCCTAGCCCTGGTACTATCGGTCGGCTTTGAAAAACAGATGTTTTCCTAACCCCAGGCCCTGATTCCCAGCTCTATGTGGCATGCAGGATGTTTGACTGATTTAACAGTCATACTTAATATTAGAGGACCGGATATCTGCTCCTCCTCAACGAAAACTTCCAAGGTAAAAATGAACGTTAACACAATTATAATATTATTAATATAAATATGATTTATAATATAAAATTTATTACAAATTAATAAATTTTAAATTTTTGCAGTGGAATTATTCACAGAAAATTCCATCACTAAATTAGGCGAACCTAGCATCTCTCTCTTTCCCCTCCCATCCACTGTTGTCTTCACCCAAAACTATGTCGTCGTTTTAGGTAAATTTGAGTGGAGATTAACGCTCTTTTATTAAATAAAAAAAAAAAAAAAAAAAGAAGCAAAGCTGAAATATTTTTTCAATGACATTTAGTACCTTAAATTATTTTTTAGTGCACTGAACACTCTAAAATATTTTTTCATTAGCCCATAGTATTTACCTAGTACCCACATTTTTTCATTAGTACCCAATATCCAAAATTAGTTTTCCATTAGCAACTAGCATCCAGAAATACTTTTCTAGTAGCACCTAATACCCAAAAATATTGTTTAATTTGCATCCCAACACTTAGAAGTATTTTTCCATTAGCTTATGGATACCGAGTGCTACTAAAAAAAAAAATTCCCGGGTGCCTGAAAATTGCGTTTGGATACTAGATGCTAATTTTTTTTTAAAAAAAAAAAAAAAAAAAAAAAAAAAAAAAAAAAACTTTTGGGTTACGGGTACTAAATATTGGCTGCTATTAGTAAAATATTTTAGGATGCTGGGTGCATTAAAAATTAATTTAGGGTATAGATGTTAATGAAAAATATTTCTGATCTTTTTTTACACGAAAAAAAAAAAAAAAAATCCACCTCTTCTCAAATTCACCCAAAATGGCATTGTTTTGGGAGAAAAGAGGCCGATGGGAGGGGAAAAAGAAGAGAAGCCGATTCCAAATTAAGCATGAGAAAATTTAGCCACAGAATTTTTTCCTGGCTAATTTAGCCACAGAATTTTTTCCTGGCTAATTTAGCCACCGTTGAGAAAAGTTCCGACTGAATTAGCCATGGGAAAAAAATTCCATAGCTAATTCCATAAAAAATTCAGTACTTTTTATACTTAGCGGCAAAACCTTAATTAGATCCACAACCTTTTTTTTTCAGCTCATTTTGCTCACACTCATTAAATAGGTAAATAAAATCCCAAATCATCCAAGCACATAGCAAGAAGATAAACCATTATTGTGATTTGTGTTCCCACATATAAGGGCAACAGCAGAAAATGGGAAATAGTATATGTCCTGTAAGGCAGGAGTTTGGATGACAGGGATAAGCAAATCAAAGCTAAGTAAACTATATATATATATATATACATTGATCCCATTGAATAAACAATAATCCAGCCAAAAGAAACTGAACTAGGTTACTTTTTTAAATTTCCTTCCATTTCATGTATAATATATTTTGCCGGGTCGAAAGCTGTCAATTTTTTAACTCATCCACCAAATAGGTAAACTCAAAAAGTAAAGTATAATTACCCAATGCCTTTGGTCTCAGTTTATGTCGTAAGTTACTGAACTGAAAATATGAAAACATAGGCAAAAATAATTATAACACTTTCTCCCAGACATTCACACATTCACAGAGCAAGAACTACCTCACTAATAAGGGAATCTCGAAGTCAAGGAGAATAGCCAGTTACTGAAAAATACATTTATTTGCTCATAGCTAACACTCACACATGCACACAGAAAACAAAATTACAACTGACTCATAATGGAATAGTGAACTCTGACTGACTCAACATGAACCTAATATAGAGCAACGTAACAACATAATATATAATTATCAATAGCAGACTCAACAATTAATTTTAAAATAATAAGACAAAGGGGAGACTGATTTTTTGTTGGACGTACATAAACCAGAGGAGACTGATTGACTAATTCAAACTTGCCTATTTCAAACAATAAATAGGTTTAGGGATCATACCCTTATGGCTCAGCTTTGCTATCATCATCTTCAACCCTACACTTAACCAGTTGTTTTATGTCTTCAATCATCAGTGATAAGTTAAGGTAAGAAGATCCACCTTTCTCCATTGCCCTGTTTGCTTTCTCACCATAATCCTTTGCTCTTTGTCTTATTCTCTCACTCTCTTCATCTTCTTCACCCATCGCTTTCTCTATTGCCTCCTTCACTTGATCCCTAAACTTGCCTTCTACCCCGAAATACACAGAACTCTCAACTCCCACCCTCACACCCGTCTTCATTAATTCAACAACCACCTTATCATTATAAAACTGATCAGCGAATAAAGGAAATGTGACTAGTGGCACACCAGTACATATACCTTCAAGTGTTGAGTTCCATCCACAGTGTGTCACGAACAATCCTATTGATTTGTGTGACAGTATCAATAGTTGAGGCACCCAACCTCTTATTATTAGTCCTCTTCCTTTCACTCTTTCCTCCAATCCATTTTCCTTCAGTAACTTGTTCATTTCTTCTACCTTGCGTGCATCTCTCAGCACCCAAATGAACGGCCTCTTTGAAGCTTCCAGTCCCAAACCTAGCTCCATCAATACCCCTGGTCGCACATCGTCTAAGCTTCCAAAACAGGCATAGATGACAGATCTTGCAGGCCATGAGTCAAGCCACTTCAAATATACTCCTTCTTGTACCTCCTTTGAGTCTAGTTTGCCTCTCTGAGCCTTATCCATGGCGTCCTTGTTGGAGAGTGAAACTGGACCGATACACCAAACCTTTCCACCTGTGACTCTTGTGTACTCCTTCGCGTATTCTTCTTCCAACTCATCAAAGCTATTCACTATCACCCCATATGCTTCTTCTTCATCTTTCCACATTTTGACACGTAAATCCCTGATCATGTCTTGGCCTATGTCTTGGGAAAACAAATCGGGAAGCTGATATTTTTTGAACTCAATTCTATGGGGAAATCCAGGCACAACCAATGAATCTGATGGGGACAAGTTCTCAGCGACTTTAGAATTATACAGAAGGCGATTACATAATAGAGACAAACAGCTAGACCCATCGAATGTGATTCTTGGAACTTTGAACTTCTTGGCAATTTCAGGCACAACGGGAAGGTGTTTGTCATATATGATGCAGATGGGAGTAGTGGGATTAACAAGCTTTTCAATGGCTTCTTCAATTGGTTTCTGCAACAAAAACGAAGCTTTGGCAAAGTTTAGCCGAAGATCCATGGAAGGTATAGTGTCTAAGTTCTCACACCCCTCAGGTAAACCAACCTCAACATTTGGGAATCGAAAATGTTGAATGTTGATTGGTGATGATGAGCCACGCTGTATCTCTCTATCAATACTTGCTTGAACTCGAACAGCATTTAGAGGTGTGGTGAGTATAGTCACCTTCACGTTGTTCCGCCGAGCCAAGAGTCTAGCCACGTCCACCATGGGAAGAAGATGACCTTGTGCCATTAAAGGTATCAAAACAAAGTGAACTTCAACTTTGTTCTGCGTCATCGTCGAAGATTCCATGGCGAGGCAAAGATAAAGTTGTCGGAAAAGGTAATCGGAGGGAGCAAGTGAATCCGAAGGAAACAGAGACACGTGTGAAAGGATAAAGGGAGAGAATAGTATTGTTGTCGTATTCATCAAGATAGCGGGACACCAAATATAGATATAGAAGATAGGACATAGGAGTCTCAAGCACGCTGTCACGGTCTGACCGTGACAGGTCCCACATCGGGCAGGATGAGGGAAGGTTTCTGGGGCATAAATAATATGTGGTGCGCCTCGCTATCACTCGAGCTTTTGGCGTGATGGTTAGCGCACCGAAAGTTAAGCGTCTTCAACCAGGAAAATCTCGGGATGGGTGATTTAAGGAAGTTCGCTTGGTGTCTTCCGTGCGTGACGGTGGTATCGAAGCGACCTCGCCTCGCCCCGCCGTGGTGGGCCCTCCGTGGATGGAATGGAAGTGGACCCTCACTCGGTGATGGGCAGTGGTGGTGGGCCCCCCTGTGTGGAAGGGGGTGGGCCGCCTCCCCCGTGGATGGAATGGGGGACCCCTACTGGGTGATGGGGGCATCACCGGGATGGGTGGGGAGCTTGTCACGGCCCGGCGACGTGACGGGTCCCACATCGGGCGAGGATGAGGGAAGGTTTCGGGGCATAAATAATATGTGCGCATACCGCTTATCGCCCGAGCTTTTGGCGTGATGGTTAGCGCTTCAAAAGTTAAAGCGTCTCAACCGGGAAAATCTCGGGATGGGTGACCCCAGGAAGTTCCCTGTGGCTTTGGTGTGCTTCCGTGCGTGACAACGCGCTCACTTACTAACTGAACTACAGTTAGGTTCAACTTAACTAGAGTTTAGTTACAACTCCTCTACATATTTTTTATTCATTTTTTTTACTCAAAAGCTCCTCTACTTTTTTTTTCCTTTTTTGTCAACAAAAGCCCCTCTACTTATTTTATTTTAGTTTTTTTTATGTTTTTTTTATAACAAAATTTTAGGAAAGTGATTGAGCTCACCCACAGTCCAAGGGCAGGGCGCTTGGAGCCTAATATTCGCTGGGGATACTAGCGCTTTTTTACCTGCCTAGCGTTACCACAGCTACCTAGACCCCTAGGATGCCTCCCCGCCGCTTGACAACGCAGGATTGAACCCCTCCCTAATGGTGAGAAAGACCGACCCCACGCCCGTTAAACCAAGGACGAGGGTTAATTTTTTTTATGTTGGTATGAATAAAATGTGAGCTCCCGTACTTATTAGCCACACAATCGTAGGATTCGATTTGGACTTGCCGACGAGGTGAGATGTTTCCATAATGGGCCCGTTTGGATAGTGACGAAGTTACTTTAATCAAGATGACATAGATGGTAAGGGATCCAGGATTAGGCTAAATGGTCGTGAGTTCGATCCCCTGCCGTCGGGCTGGGACTCCTTTGATAGGCGATCTCGTAAGTCCCGCATGAGTGCTCATAGAGCCCGGCCGTGCCCCGCCTTAAGTGGGACCGATGTCGAACCCTCCAAAACTTTTTAATATAAAAAAAAAGATGGCTTTTACTTATAGCCAAAAAAGATGGCTTTTACAAGCTAATAAAGATTGGAATAGTTGACTAAGGCGTCAACCTTCACCTTAAAAGAGAGGAGATTTGATAACCGTTGGTCGATGCGAGGGCCTTATTGGTGGGCAATCTGTAAGTACCTCTGTAATATAGGACATAGTTTGTAGTGCATTTTTTTATTAGATTACCATTTTTAAAAAACAAAAACAAAAGAAATCCATCACCTATTGAAGCTATAACAAACGCCTATTTCCCCTATTGGACTTTTACTCACCTTGTTGGGCTTTTTCTGAATTTTGCAGTCATACCAAACAAGCACAATGTAGACCTGAGCCACCGAATTGCCTTGTGTTATAGTCCCTCAGGTATTTAATATAAAATATAGGGTAAATGAGCAAAAATACACATGTGCTTTACCCGTTTACCCTCGGGAGCGCTCAGCACCATATGCTTTTTTTAGGTGCAAAAATACACATGTGGTTACATAATAGGTGCAAAAGTCACATTTCTCGGTTAAAGTTAGTTAACTGCCGTTAGTTTTGCTGTTAGTTTTACCAGTTGGTTTCTTGTATCATGATTCTTTTGTCCGGCGCAGTAGAACCTTACATACATGTTTAAGTATACGATTCAATTCCATTACAAGAGGAGCATATTTATATATACCACATACGATTGAGTCCTAATGCAAACTAAATTCGCAAACTCTTGTCACATTTTCTCACTGGTTTCTTTTCAATATTTCTTCTGCAGATACTCTCCCTACTCTCCTGATACGGCTACCACCAAGTAATAAGCTAAGTAACACCGACACTGACACGGTGTTTTCGACACGTTACCGATACGTGACGTCGACAAGTTACTTCAAAAATACTAGTATTTCGACACGTTCCGACACGTCTTAGTATTAAATAATATTTTTAATATAACGAGTGTATTTCACATTAACAAGACTGAAATAAAGTGACTCTAAATGTTTCAACTTACTACAAGAAGCTTAAATAGAGACTCGAGAGCAGAAATATATTTCAGCTTCATTCTACCCAATCTATTCAAAGCAACACAAATATAACAAGACTGAAATAAACTGAACATAACTCAGAGTTTTAAGATCCCACCGGCCTCAACGACCGCCGCAGGGGCAGTTGGAACCATAATATCGGTGCCAATATACGACAAAATCATCGTCCCATATTTTAGGAAATTAAGGAGAAACGAAAGAGGCATCAGCATTCTACAGAGGATCGGCATTGGCTTGGCATTTTCAGTTCTAGTTATAGTAGTTGCAGCCTTAGTGGAAAAATAGAGACTCGGAAAGGCCATGTCTGGGAATAATGAAAAGATGAGCGTTTTCTGGCTGGTTGATAGGGCAAAACTTTATAGCCTAAAAAACTCCGTAAGTGCACAGGCCGTATCAAGTAATAAAGAGTAAGTAAGATATCGTTCCCACGAGGACTTAGTATCACAACCTTCGTTGAGCATTAATTTCACAATTTCATTTAAGTTGAACAAAAAAAAATTGAATTTAATTAAGATAAAAGAAAAGAAAATCAAAACTGAAATAAAAATAAGAAAACTACCACAATAATCAAATGAGCAACCCAGAGTCCCTAATCCCTTATTAGCTTCATAAAAATTGTTTCCACTAATTTAATTAGCTTCAATATCAATTTTGTTAATCTCAAGTATAAATAGCTATAAGTGCCTGGTCGGTCCACTTACAACCCTCTTGAGTATAACTTGTTATGTCTAACATAGTTACTCAAGAGGCAACAAAACTCGACACACTCTTCAACAATTATATGGGGCCATTAGGTATATGTCTATCCTAACCGCAAATTAAATCGTAATCTAATCCCATATTACTTAATCCAGCAGCCTAATTAAAATCCCCTTCGTCAAGGTAAATCCTAATACTCAAAATCATATTCAATGATGGCCAATCACTAAATAGATAAAACTAACCAAGATTAAGTAACCAAAATTAATATCAAATTCAACTAAATAATGAAAACAAAATCCAATTCACCCACAAGTTCATAGGTCCTCTAGGTTGCAAAACTAACTAGCCACACATGGCTTTATTCAAATCCATAACAAAAAGAAAACAATTCAGGTTCAAAGAATAAAGAGAGAGAGGAAAGAAAGATTCTCCGTCGCCTCCACAGTCCTTCCGTCCTTCCGTGGAGATGATGAAGAGAACTGAAATGCTCAGCCTCTACTCCTCTGCTTCTTCGTTCCTTCTTGTTTTGTGTCTCCCGATCTTCCTCATTCTCCTTTGCTTGTCTCTGCCTCCCTATTTATAATTTAGGTCTTGGGTCACTGATTCTCTTTTTCTTATTACAAAGATATCTTATATCTTGTAATTAACTCCACCAAATCACGCAATTGATTTTGTTTCTATTTTTCTTGCGTGAGACCATTGAATTTGGCTGATTGCATACCCTCTTAATTGCTTTGTCTACTTCTTTCCAAATCGCCTAATATTTCCGCACATTAAAAATAGGATATGAGTAGATTTTATGTCGATTTATTCTTTGATCCTAAGTTTGATTCAATGATGGAAAAGTCAATAAAAGATAATTAAATAGGTATATAATATCAATAATTCCAATCAAGTCTCATAAAATATACACCTATTTAATCATAAAATATACACTTATCACTGGTTTCTCAGTACTTGTTACTAGGTCTCGAGGATTCATTTTCTATTGTGGGTTTGCAAGAGTACTTCTACGACCAAGTTCTTGATTCGATGAGAAGTTTTGGTATAGCTTTATTTCTGAGTGTGATCGGGGTGGCAAGTTTCTTGAGCAGCTTTTGATTATAATTGTGGATCATGTGACGGGGAAAAATGGGAAGGCTTGGACTGGGAAGGATATAAATATGAGTAGTTTGGACAAGTTTTACTGGTTTTTGGCTGTGTTAGGTGCTTTGAATATGTGTGCCTTTGTGTTGTTGGCAAGAAGATACACTTACAAACCAGTGCAGAGTGTCCGATACAAAACTGCCATTTGACTTTGACCACCTTAATTCGCGAATTGCACTAGAATTCGCTTGTCGGAAAAAATTCGCGTGTCCGATACATTCTGCTGCTCAAAATTGCCGTGTTTGTGCTACTTAGGTAATAAGCATATCTCTCCTTATAATTAGTAAGTGATGTGAAAGTAGTAACATAGGATTGGTGTTTATGAGCAAAGGCGACATCGTACAACCCCGCATTCAAGAGCCACAATACTACCAAAGAAGTGTATGGAGCTTCATCATCTAGTGTGAGTTCCCCATATTACTACGGTTATTCAGTACAGCCACTCGGAGCCTCTTATTCTATGCCCCAGGCTCATCGCTTGCCACCTGGACCCCCTATCTGTACTACCCTTACCCTCCTTCACCACCTTCACCTACACCCGCACCCCCACCACCAGTGGATCTCCCCTTTCCCGCTTATTGTCCCCCTCGACAACCCACACTGTTGAGGCAACCCTTCCCTCGCTCTATTGGCACATACCTTTCTCTCCCCTTTTACCTTTCACCTTCTCTATCACCCTTGATTAATTCTCCATTGTTATTACATATTATTATATAATCAACGTAAGCGCGCAATGATGGAGTAGCGAATGACTGCACCTAAGAGTCTTTGATGCAGTTACTGACACACCATAATATATAATAGGGTTAAGGTGAAAATTGGCCAACAAACTTTTACTCCAGGAGCGTCCAACACAAAAAACTTTTAAGTGGACCAAAACTACCAATAAACTTTTAAAAAGGTAAAGGTAGCACAAATTCGTTAGAAGCAAATTAACTCCGTTATTTTGACTGGAATTGTAGCAGATAGAGCATCCACGTGTCAGCTACCTCTTCCCTCCATTTCATTCAAAGCATACAAATTAAGTTCTCTCCCCTTCGCCTTCCCCTGCTCTTTC
Source organism: Acacia acuminata (assembly GCA_019022655.1). Lineage (NCBI taxonomy): Eukaryota > Viridiplantae > Streptophyta > Magnoliopsida > Fabales > Fabaceae > Acacia > Acacia acuminata. The sequence goes on from JAFJYI010000005.1 coordinate 4,054,390, forward strand.
TATCAAAGACTCTTTTGGTTTTGAAGAATCAAAACCGATTGTTCCATCGTCTCATGGACATCGAAGCTTCACCGTAAGTTCTCAGTCTCTTCTCTATACGACTCCTTCCTTCTCAGTTCTCACTCAATAACTAGGAAATTTCTATCAACAAGAATTGAATTAGCCAAACTTCATTTTATTAATTTATTGTTTTCTCTCTTCTTCTAGATTTGAGTCGAGCGAGATGCTCGCGACATTCCTCGCCTCCACGCCTTTGATATTGGAATCATGGAGATTGTGCGGCTCTGCCAACGCCGCCGCGATGGAAGTTTCTGGATGGAGGAGATCGGTGACGTCGTGTATATAGCGTTTTCCGGCATCCAAATGGCCGACGGTTCGAGGCCGAGCTGGGGACAGCTAGTGCCCTAGGTTAGCGTCGGTGATGTGACTCTGTTTTCGACGCAGCTGAGCAAGGAAGGCGAGGACGCCGTCATGGTTCACGTCGGGATACTCAATCTCTTCTGGTCAATTTTCAAGCCATTCCAAAATCAGGTGCGTATCGTGGAGGGAAGAGGTAGCTAACACGTGGATGCTTTATTTGCAACAATTCCAGTCAAAGTAATGGAGTTAATTTGCTTCTAACGGATTTGTGCTACCTTACCTTTTTAGAAGTTTATTGGTAGTTTTGGTCCGCTTAAAAAAAATTTGTGCTAGGCGCTCCTGAAGTGAAAGTTTGTTGGTCAATTTGCACCTTAACCCTATATAATATTGTGGTTTGGGATTAAGATGCATGTGGGGGAGGGGGGTCCACATGGGAAAAAACCCAACCCCATGTGAATGAGTTGTCCGGGTTGTGGCATCAAACTTATAATGTAAAGTGGGTCAATGACAGAGGAAGAAGGGTCATGTTGTTACACCCCTACCGGCCTCGCCCTTTTGGGTGGCGGGTTAGAGGGATTCCTTTTACTTGTTACCTTTCTTTCATTATTAAGTCCATTTAATACATATCGGAGTTATCACAGCAGAGCATTTGACCAGTTTGGACAACCTACTGTACTGGTAAAAGTAAAATAAACAGAAAATATAAGTCTCCGAAGGGTTAAAGGTACAGTTATCCAAAATAAAATACCAAACATATATGTACAGTCATCCCAAAATAAGTACAAAGTATAATAGGGCATTCCCTATTCTTCATTGCACTGCTGGGCCTTACCTTTACAAAAAGATCCTTCTATCTCAGGCACGCCCCCTGTGTCTACAAAAGCGTCTGGAGTACGAAAATGGCCCCCAGAGTAACCATCAATACTCATGCACTATATGTGTAATGTGTATGTATGCAACCATGTATGTATACGAACACAGCTCAGTATGCCAAATATACCACAATATGCAAACAGAAACATACACCATAATATGTCCTCACACCGTCGAGCCGCCTTACCAAGGCAAGCCCCGGAATTACCGGAATCACATGCCCTTATCCGTTGAGTCGCCACATAGTGCAGACACCGATAGGCACCGCTTGTTTCCGTTGAGTCGCCACATAAGCAGACCCCGGCATGCACCCTCAGTGCTAGGGACACAATCACAAATATGTTCTGTATGCATATTTGGCCAAACACAAGAAAAAACACATATGGCAAGCAACACATACAACAAACACATAAAAGTGCCGGAGTAAAGTGGTTACTACCGGTGTGGTGAATACGCTTTTACTACCTTTATGCTCAGTAGCCTTTCTAAAAGTACCCCTGACCTAAAACATTGAAATACACCATTTTCAATATTTACGAAATGCCCTTACATTCTTTTTTTTTTTTTTTGCTAAAACCGAGCCCACATGAAATTTCCGAAGTTTATGTTTTTGTCCCAACTTCAAGGATTTTTCATAAATTCCATAAAAATCATATTGATATGAAACCAGTGCCATTAGAACCGTTGAAAGTATATTTTTCAGGAAAAATATACTTAGACCCTGAAAGTACAAATATTTTGGCGTGTTGCTTGTTTTCTCTCCTCTGGTCCAGATTCGCGTCACTGGTCCTAGCCCCTTTTTCAACTATTTATTTCACCAAGTAAATATTATCCAAATCTATCATATTATATATGTAAATTGATGCCCCAGATGTCTAGTTTGCACATGTAAAATTTTAGCTTAAAAAAATTTGGTTTACCCCTTCAAAAACGCGTTAGAAGGTTCATTGCCCAGATTTACTGAAACCGGCAAAGCCCTCTCATGGGGTTTAGTACTAACTAGTACTAAAAAGATTCTCCAGATACTGAAAAATTCTTTATGATCTTAAAAATTATTTAAGGGCACTGACAGGTACTAAAAAAATTACTCATGATACTGACTGTATTAAAAAAATATTAAAAAATAAAAAATAAAATACTATAAAAAGACAATAAAAAAAATGAATGGTCCAGATCTCATCTGAAGGTCCGAACCGTCTAGATATCCAAAACACTCTAAGGACGAGTGCCCCTACTCGTCGAAACCGAGTCCCGATCAAAGGGGCGAAAAATGTTCAAATTAAATAATATTTTACTAAAAGCTTAGGGGTACGGGGAACATCATTCAAGAATCAATATTATAATACCATGTCCTTGTTCAAAACTTTTTCAATAGGTGCTATAATCAGTGGCGGAGCCAAGATTTTATATTTGTGGGTGCACAATTAGTGAGGGGATTTGGGGGTTCGGGGGCAGCGCCCCCGAAAAAAATTTTCAAGGAAAGTTTTAAATGTATTAAAAATCAAATTGAATATAGACAAGAAAAGAAAAGAAAACTTCAATTTAACATAGAAAAATAATAATCAATAGTCAATTGAGTAACATCAAGATGCCACTTTCAAATCCAAAGATATAATAGGCAACATCTACACTGTCAGCATCAAGTAAACACAAATCCGATAAATTGCAAATAAGAAAGGATGATCTACCTCAACTTTTTCTCACATCAGTATGCCACTTTCAAATAACAAAAGCACACTATAAAGACATATTGTTCGTGTATTCGACATTGACATGCAACAGATTGCGGGACAATATCTTCCAACTGCCTAAGGCCATCTTTAATAGCAGATTTAGCCTTCTCGAATTTTAGAAGAACAACATCCCAGTTATAGCCTCGCATAAATAAAGTAATGCATTTCAGAAAAAGTGACTTCATCAACCAACAATTGAGAACCTATCTTTGTAGATTAAGATTGAAATCCACTTTCTATTCTCGAGAGGTGGTAAGAAATAAGGCAATGAACTCATACCAAGTAAAGTTTGCTACACTCGAGCAAGCGGTCTTGAAGAACATTCTTGGCCTTCTCTAGGGCTACATGCAATGAACATAAAGCCTCAATGCCGCCTTTGTCTAGGTCTAGTCGCTTCTAAGGATGGAAATATTGATGATACTTTGCAATACATGTAGAAAGAGCCTTGCAAATTTCTCCATGTAATTATGTGAGAAACCAAGTTCATATTGTTTAGACTACATTATTATTTATTAGACATGTGAAGCAAAGAAACTAGCAACAAGCTTGAGAAACATGGCTCAAGACCAACAAAACGAAGAATGCATCATCATATATATTCATACCCCGGCGTCACTTGCAAAGAAACAGATTTTCTTCAACCTCTAGCAAAGATCCATCATTCATGTACTTCTTAGTACTAAATAATCTCAACTACTTTAGCATTCACGCCGCATTCATCGCCCATCGACAACAAAACGATACCCGATACCCGCATTTACTTATTAAAGAGCAAACAATCGATTGAGCCCAAATCCAAAGCAACTCAACCACAAATCAGCAATTGAACTCGAAAAACAGAATCAAGAAGCCATAAATGCAAAAATAATTTCATTCCCAAATCAGCAACAAGTTCATCCTAAGACCTAAATTCAGAATCGATTGAGAAGGGGATCTGGAAAATTACCGTTGAGAGGGGGGACGAGAGCGACGGAGACCGACGGTGGACGATTTGCAGACGAGAACGGAGAGTGAGAGAATGGAGAGATCGATGGAGAGCGAGGCGAGAGAGAACGGACCTAAATTCAGAATCGATTGAGAAAGGGGATCTGGAAAATTACCGTTGAGAGGGGGGACGAGAGCGACGGAGACCGACGGTGGACGATTTGCAGACGAGAACGGAGAGTGAGAGAATGGAGAGATCGATGGAGAGCGAGGCGAGAGAGAACGGAGACGAGAGCGAGACGATGAAATTGGGGGGAAGAAAGGACAAAATGACGAGAGCGAGACGATGAAATTGGGGAAAAAAAAGGATAAAATGAAGATGGAAGGTTCGAACCGAGGACCTTGAGCTGGTTATAAAAAAACCTAACCAACTACTCTAATCACATAAGTTGAACTAAAAGTCCTATACTTTTTATATATATTTTAAATTTTTTATGGGTTCACTTGACCCCATAAAAACAAGTGTGCCTCCGCTGGCTATAATACGTCTATACTTCATATTTTTCGCACGCGGAACGAATCATTCAAGAATATGATAAACATGTCCCTGTTTAATACTTTTTTTTTTTTTTTTCATAGGTGCTAGAAAAAGTGCAAATTGTAGGTTTTTTAACTTTCCAAATTTGCAAGTAAGGATAACATTTGGGTAATATAATCTAATTATAAAAAGCCAAAACTACCCCTAAAGCAATGAAAATGGAAAGGTACGGCATGGGAATCTAATTTAATTTTTAATTAAAATATATATTTAAAGGGAAAATTCCAAATAAATACCTTTTGAAATTGCAAAACCCTCATAAGTCCGTCAAATTTGTAAAAAGACTAAGAGGTACCAAGGACCTATGAGGGATATGAAAATTCGGGTGAAATTACCTTTTTGCCCATAGTTTTAAATAATTTTTAAAAAATAAAAAATAAAAACCCCCCTCACGGAGGGTCACCGGCCACTAGCGAGGGGTGGGGGTTTTTTTTTTTTTTTTTTAGAAAAAAATTTATTCATTGAAGTGTAGGGGTGGGGTTCGAACCCCCACCCCTCACACATGCTTGGGACCAAGTGGTCCACCAGTTGGGCCCCTTGGTTTCTTTAATATATATATACATTAACAAATATATATATTCTTCTTAACATTTTTTCAACTGTAATTACAAATATACCATCACTATTTACAAATATACCATCGTCATTTACAATTTGTTTTGGGGTTTTTCATTCTTGCCTCTGAAATAAAAACATAAACTTAATGCATTATTACAAATATATCTTCGCTATTTACAAATCTACCATTGTCATTTACAAATATACCATCGCCATTTACAATTTGTTTTGGGGTTTTTCATTCTTGCCTCTGAAATAAAAACATAAACTTAATGCATTATTACAAATATACCATCGCTATTTACAAATATATCATCGCTATATGTGTAATGTGTATGTATGCAACCATGTATGTATACGAACACATATCAGTATGCCAAATATACCACAATATGCAAACAGAAATATACACAATAACATGTCTTCGCACCGTCGAGCCACCTTACCAAGGCAGGCCCCGGAATTACCGGAATCACATGCCCTTATCCGTTGAGTCGCCACATAGGCAGACCCCGATAGGCACCGCTTGTTTCCGTTGAGTCGCCACATAAGCAAACCTCGGCAGGCACCCTCAGTGCTAGGGACACAATCACAAATATGTTCTGTATGCATATTTGACCAAACACAAGAAAAAACACATATGGCAAGCAACACATACAACAAACACATAAAAGTGCCGGAGTAAAGTGGTTATTACCTGGTGTGGTGAATACTGCTTTTACTACCTTTATGCTCAGTAGCCTTTCTAAAAGTACCCCTGACCTAAAACATTGAAATACAAATTTTTCAGTATTTACAGAAATGCCCTTACAATTTTTTTTTTTTTTTTTTTTTTTTTTTTGCTAAAACCGAGCCCACATGAAATTTCCAGAAGTTCACCTGTTTTTGTCCCAACTTCAAGGATTTTTCATAAATTCCAAAAAAATCATATTGATATGAAACCAATTCCATTAGAACCGTTGAAAGTATATTTTACAGGAAAAATATACTTAGACCCTGAAAGTACAAATATTTTGGCGTGTTGCTTGTTTTCTCTCCTTTGGTCCAGATTCTTGTCACTGGTCCTAGCCCCTTTTTCAACTATTTATTTCACCGAGTAAATATTATCCAAATCTATCATATTATATATGTAAATTGATGCCCCAGATGTCTAGTTTGCACATGTAAAATTTTAGCTTAAAAAAATGTGGTTTACCCCCTAAACAACGCGTTAGAAGGTTCATTGTCCAGATTTACTGAAACTGGTAGCAAGCCCTCTCATGGGGTTTTGGTGTTTTCGACTTTGGGAACTTTAACCATGGCTATACCCTACACAAAACCTCATTCCAGAGCCATTGGTGGCCTTAAAAATACAAAAATCCAACCCCAAAACCAAGCTTCCACCATTTGCACGAAATTTCTTTCATAAGAACTCAAGAAATGAAGTTGTTGGTGTTACCTGGAATCGGAAGAACGGTGGTTGAGCTTGGAGGTGTAGCTATGCTGGCTGGCTGGATCTCCTTTAGCCTCTGGAAATTTCATGCTCATGGTGAAAAAGAAGAAGAAATTACCTTTTTAATAAAGGTAAATTTGATCCGGATGAAATAGAATTAACCGGCATAAATTTCGATTTTTGTGTAATAATTAGGACTTGACTTTTTAGCTTTTTCTCCAAGAAAATCTAGAATTTTCCAGAGGGCTTCAACAGCTGCCAAGTGGCCCACCACACTCCAAAAATATCTAGATTCTTTTCTGCTTTTGGGGCAAATTACCTGTTTTAGCCCGAAACTCTCAAAAATTACGATTTTGGCTCGAAAATTTTTAATAATTACCAATCCTTTCCCCACGTTTTTTCTACCCAAATGGACACATGTGGCGCCATTTTGGGCCCACATTCCTTCCCAAACCAATTTTTTACCCATTTATTCCCATTTTGCCCCTGTTTTCCAAATATGGGACCCGCGGTTTGACTTTTACACTGACTTTTCTTTCTTTTTCTCCGAGTAAATATTTTTAATGATTAAAGGGAGTGTGTAACGCCTAAGGGGCCTCACACATCGGGTCTCTGGTATTTAATTCCCTTTTTCCTTACTTTTCAGTTCAGTTCCCGATTTACCAGTTCGTGTGGGTCCCACCGGCCAGCAGGGTGATTCTCTGTGCACTTTCTTTATCTTTTTCAATCTTTTCCTTCTTGAATAGACACTCCTAGGGGTACTTTCCAAACTTCATGGAATTTCCCTACACTTGACCTATTCGGTCCAAAGGAAACCCTAATTGGTCTCTATGGGTCCCGTTCCTGTCGGTCAATCGCCTGTGGAACCCGCACTTCGAGTTTGGGCCTGAGCATGACTTAAATCACCTAGTTTTCTCTTCCTATTTTCCTCAAAAAATATAGGGGACCCTTATCTGTCTAGGAAATGTTACACTTACTGAACCGAGCTTAGTAGCCTGCCTAACTTAGGCTTATTCTCAAGTCTCCATACCCAAAATTCAGGATATTACACATGTGGCTAATGTGTAAAGTAGCAGCGAATGCATATGGTTTATATTTGTACTATTACCAACTAAGAGGGAGTGGTTATTCCTTTTTAGATGCAGTCAAGTGCTCTCTTTCTCTTCCCACTCGTTGGCCCACCACCTATGTTACCTTGCTTCTGTTAATTCTGACTGCTGTCACTTTTTTATACCCACCTTCTAATTTTATTATCATTGCTGCTCTCAGATTCACAGCCCCAACAGACTTAGCAGCTTACATCCTTTGAGACAACGTCCGAAGTAGTGGTTACGGCGGCGGATTCATCAGAGAGCTTGAATGCCCAAGGGAAAAACTAATAAATATAGACACCTGCTAAAAGTTAAGTTTCAATTGTGCTCTGAATACTAGATTAAGGAGAACGAGAAGTAATAGAAATAGTGAAGGGAGTAGTAGAGGCGGGACAAAGGAGATGGTTGAAGAAGAGGACGAGGCTCGGCCTCCTGCTCCTCCTCCTCTATCAAAATCAAAATCAGCGACTCAATTTGATACAAATCAACATATGCCTCCACCACATCCTGCTTTTGAATACTTCTTTCCGCATATGGGAAACACACCGCGGACGACAATGAATAATATATAAATATGCTTCTCTTGTAATGGAATTGCATCGTATACTTAAACATGCATGTAAGGTTCTATTGCGCCGGACAGAAGAATCGCGGCACAAGAAACCAGCCGGTAAAACTAACAGTAAAACTAACGGCAGTTAACTAACTTTAACAGAGAAATGTGACTTTTGCACCTATTATGTAACCACATGTGTATTTTTGTACCTAAAAAAAGCATATGGTGTTGGGCGCTCCCGAAGGTAAAGCACATGTGTATTTTTGCTCCTTTACCCTAAAATATATTTAAGAGCTTATATTAATTCTAAATATAACACATAATTTATATAATGGTTAATATTTTCTTAATTTATTCATATTGGTGCTTCTTCAAAAATAATTAAGAAAGGGGGGGATGAGACAAGATGTCTAGGTATTCGAAAAATACACATTATATTAACTAATTCAACTAATTGTCTTAATTTAATTAAATTAGTTAAATATATCTTAGATCAAGAATCCAACGAGCATATATATATATATATATATATTTCAAATGATCAATGAGGATCAAGGATTCAGTTAGGGCGATCGCCTTCAAGATCTGACCGTCCATTTTTTTCATTTTTTAAATAACATTTTATTTTTTATTTTTTAAGATTTTTTTCAAGCATCAAATAACATCTTAAAATATCTTTTTCGTAGTCGTCAACATACCTTGAAATATTTTTTCAAAATCTTAAAATATTTTTTCAAGATCATGAAATATTTTAAAGTAACACTAAGAACCATGAAGTATATTTTTAATAATTGGTCGGTACCTTAAAATATTTTTTAAGATCTTAAAAAGATATTTTAGGTTATTGATTGATGCTAAAAATATACTTTGGTATTGACTCGCTTTTTTTAGTACTTGTGAGTATCTCAAGTATCTTTTTAATATCATTCAACCACGAAATATTTTTTAGAATATATAAAAAAATATTTTAGGGTATTGATTGGTACTAAAAAATACTTCATGGTACTATCTCGCTAATGGAAAATACTTTTTGATCTTAAAAAATTATTTTAGGATCTTGAAAAATATTTCGATAATCTTGATTGGTATTAAAAAGATACTTTAAAATACTCACTAAGTTCTTGAAAAAAAGCAAGTTAATATCCTGAAGTATCGTTTTAGTATCATTCGTTACGCTGAAATATTTTTTCAGGATCTTAAAAGAATATTTTAGGGTACTAACTGTACTAAAAAAGATACTTCAAGGTATTGAAAAATTCTTCATGATTTTGAAAAAATATTTTAGGGTACTAACTAGTACTAAAAAGATTCTTCAGATAATCGAAAAATTCTTTATGATTTTAAAAATTATTTAAGGGCATTGACAGATACTAAAAAAATTACTCATAATACTAACTGTATTAAAAAAATCTTAAAAAATAAAATACTATAAAAAAGAAAATAAAAAAATTAACGGTCTAGATCTCATCTAAAGGTCTCAAACCGTCTAGATATCCAAAACACTCACTCCTAAGGACGAGTGAAACAGACTCCTGATCAAAGGGCTGGCGAAAAATGTTCAAATTAAATAATATTTTACTAAAAGCGAGGGGCACGGGGAACATCATTCAAGAATCAATATTATAATACCATGTCCTTGTTCAAAACTTTTTCAATAGGTGCTATAATACAGCCTATACTTCATATTTTCTGCACGCGGAACGAATCATTCAAGAATATGATAAACATGTCCCTGTTTAATACTTTTTTTTTTTTCATAGGTGCTAGAAAAAGTGCAAATTGTAGGTTTTTTAACTTTCCAAATTTGCAAGTAAGTATAACATTTGGGTAATATAATCTAATTATAAAAAGTCAAAAATACCCCTAAAGCAATGAAAATGGAAAGGTATGGGCATGGTGATAGGGCAAAATTTAAAGCCTATGACGCAAGTATACGGGCCGTATCAAGTAATAAAGTGATAAGTAGGAAAAATATCGTTCCCACGAGGACTCAATTAACTAGCGAGTAGATATTAAATTCCTTTATTTCGTTTAAGTTGAGTAAGTCGGGTTTGTTTTGAATAATAAAAAGAAATTAAATAAGAAACTAATAATAACAAAAGAGCGAATTCTAATTCGAGAAGTACAACCTAGAGTCGCTAATCCCTTGTTGGTTTCTTAGAATTAATCCCATGGTTATCGACCGGACCGGGTCTGTCGGTTCGGAACGGCGAACCGGCCGTGCAACCGGTCTGGAGAATGATAGAAACCGGTCGGTCATCGCCCAAGTATTTAAAAAAAAAAAAAAAAAATTAACGAAGAGAAGGGTCCGAGAACAAAAGAAACGCGAGAAACACAGCGTCGGACGACGACTTCCTCTCTACCTTCGTCGTCTTCTTCCTCCCTCGCCGGCTACGTTTGCTTTGCCGTCACCACAAATCTTTGTTGCCGTCAAGCTCCACCTTCACCACCACAAACCGCCAACCGAAAGAAACAGATTAGGAACGAAGAAATAGAGTTCTCGGTCTCGTGGCCTCCTCCGGTTTCGATCCAGATGGCTCAAGCATGAACGAGCGTGGGTGGTTTTTTTGGCAAAAACTGTGGGTTATATGGTATGGGCGAAAGGGAAGGGAACGAAGTCCTGAATTAACTCTTGGGCAAAACAAAGTCTTCAATCTCTTCAATTTTCTTAGCTAGCCGTGAGCTGGAAGGCCTGACAGTGACAACACTCCTTAGAAGTCATAATATCACATGACTTTCACGCATTTCAATAAATATTTTAATATAAAATGGGTTCTTTTTATTTTTATAATTCCATATTAAAAATTGAAGTATTTATTCTCTTACCGGTTTGGTCCCGGTTTAACTCCGGTTTGACTCCGGTCTGACCCACTAACCCTTAACCCAGTAACCAGACCGGTTCAATGACCGGTCCGGTTTTAATAACCTTGATTAATCCCCACTAAATTAATTTTGATTTAACTAACTCAGCTAACCTAGAGTATTGATGTTTATAAATGCCTTCCGGTCCATTTATAAACCTATCTTAATTAATTATGTGATGCCTCACACAACTAACTAAAATGCGTTTTAGATCGAACTCACCCTAATTTGATTATGCGGAGCTTCTAGGTATATTCCTATCCTAGACGCAAATTAGATTAAACATAATTCCTTATTAAATTTAAATCTAATTCCACATTATTTAATCCCAAGGTCAATTTAGGATTTCCTCTTCCAAGTTTAACCCTAAATCCCCTAAACATGCTTACTAGTGGCCAATTAATAAACAATAGCAAGAAAAGGGGAATAAATAAACCGATTGAAATTAATCAAAACTAATAGTGGGAAATAATACCTAGAACCCAAACAAGTTCATAGGTTCTCTAGGTTGAAAAAGAAAATTAGCCACACATGGCACTAATAAAATCCATGAAGATGAAACTCATAATCGAAAATAAAAGAAAGAATAAAGAAAAGATAGGAGAAATCAAGACTCTCAAAGAATTACTCCTCACAGGTTGCCTTTATACCTCTACTTCTTGAATTCCCGATCGTTCCTGCACGTCCCCAATCCTTCAATTGCGTTGTCCGTGTATGCGTCCTTTTCTTCTCTCTTGTGCGTTCTTGGTTAATTCTTTGAATTGTCGTTCTTGCTCGATGCGTCGTCTCTTTCTCACGTGGCTCCTCTCTTTAATAGATATAAGTTAGGATTGGTTTCCTGCGGGTCCCACGAGTATTGAAATCCCTTTTCCTCAGATATGATATTTCATATCTATTATTCCTTCTATTGTTGCGCATAGACTTTTTGCACATGCTCCACGTCTTCTAGTTTATAATCATTGGTCAATTTAATATAATATATTAATATATTAAATTATATTCTCTTCCATTAAATTTGTTGCCCAGGATCATGCTTCTTATTTTTCTGTTTATATTTTCTCCTCTCTTAGATCACATCATATCTCCTACAAAATAAAATAGGATATCAATAGATTTTCTGTTATAATATTCTTTTATCCTATATTTAATTAAAAGATGAATAAATATATAAAAGATAATTAAATAAGTATAATATTAATAAATTTAATCCAATATATCTCAGAATCTATACTTATTTAATTATAAAATATCTACTTATCACATGGGAATCTAATTTAATTTTTAATTAAAATATATATTTAAAAGGAAAATCCAAATAAATACCTTTTGAAATTGCAAAACCCCGTAAGTCCGTCGAATTTGTAAAAAGACTAAGAGGTACTAAAGACCTATGAGGGATATGAAAATTAGGATGAAATTACCTTTTCGCCCATAGTTTTAAATACTCACGGAGGTTCACGGCCACCGACGAGGGGGTGGGGGTTTTTTTTTTTTTTTTGGAAAAAATTTATTCATTGAAGTGTATTAAACCCCATCCCTCACACATGCTTGGGACCAGGTGGTCCACCAATTGGGCCACTTGGTTCCTTTAATATATATATACATTAATAAATATATATATTATTCTTAACATTTTTTCAACGGTAATTACAAATATACCATCGTCATTTACAATTTGTTTTGGGGTTTTTCATTCTTGCCTCTGAAATAAAAACATAAACTTAATGCATTATTACAAATATATCATCTCTATTTACAAATATACCATCGCCATTTACGATTTGTTTTGGGGTTTTTCATTCCCGCCTCTGAAATAAAAACATAAACTTAATGCATTATTACAAATATACCATCGCTATTTACAAATATATCATCTCCATTTACAATTTGTTTTGGGGTTTTTCATTCTTGCATCTGAAATAAAAACATAAACTTAATGCATTACTACAAATCTACATCGCTATTAATGCATTATAACAAATATACCTCCGGCGGCCCTCTGGCGAGGGGGTTTTTATTTTTAAAAAAATTTATTTAAAACTAAGGGCAAAAAGGTAATTTCACCTGAATTTGCATATCCTTCTTAGGTCCTTGGTACCTCTCAGTCTTTTTACAAATTCAACGGACTTCTGGGGGTTTTGCAATTTCAAAAGTTATTTATTTAAAATTTTCCAATATTTAAAATGTGTAAGTACAAAGGTCCCCCGCTAGCTACCCAGTTCTGTTTTCTCCTATTGTGATTGGAGTTTAGAGTAAGAATAGGTGGGCCTGTGATCTATGCGTAGGCCGAATCAAATCATGAGAATATAATGCGGCAGGGATTAAACGATAAATATTGAAAAGCTATTTTTTTTTTTTTTTGGTTGCGCTTAGTAGCGCAATGGTTTGCACACGCCTCTTAGAGCTTGGCTTTCCCCATGTTGCGGGCTCGATCCCGCCCCCTCCCTTTCCCGTTCCCTTTCCCCTCTCCAATATCAAAAGAAAAAAAAAGCTATTTTTTTGGGGTAAAAATTAGGGCTTAATTGCCCATTACTTCACTAAAAAAAATAACCAGGATTTAGGCGTGGGTAAACAACTCCCACAGTATCCCTGAACAGAAAATCTACCACCCCTGCTGGAGGAGAATCTAAAATAGTAAAATCATCATTACAACAAAAGCTATGCTTGGCTAACCAATCTGTCACAACGTTGCCTTCTCGTAGAATGTGAGAAAAACAAATTTGAAGCTCATTGCTACTGTCTCTTAGCCATGCATTCAGAGTTCTGTCTCTCGCCCTTCCTTGGCTCCAAGCATCCTGGATCATGTGTAAAGCCATCGTTGAGTCTCCTTTTGCAATGATCTTGTTGAACCCCAAACCCTGTGCCAATCTAATACCCTGTACGAACCCCCAAATCTTAGCAGCCAATGCCTGACATCGTCCTAACTTCCTACTGAACCCACAAATCCAGCTACCATCACTCCTCCTCAATACCCCTCCACAACCTGCTAAGCTTGGACATCCCCTAGCAGCACCATCAAAATTTAGTTTCACCCACCCCTCTTCCGAGAAATTCCATTTAATTTCCCTTGTTTTCTTTACCAACCCAAGGTCATCAAATCTGTTTAGCGAGGTGACACACTCTCTAACATAACTCTGGATAACAAACTCAGGACGATCTGGCACATTAAAACCTTCTTCAAATAATAACTTGTTCCTCCATCCCCAAATCATCCAGCTGCACACCGAAAATACCATACTCCATTCTTCTCCAGTTTGTAGATTATTTAGAAGCCAACAATTCCTATGCTCTGTAAAAAAATTGCGAACGTACCTTTAACACCTTTAAGGCCAACCATATCCGACGAGATTTCAGACAGCTTCTCAATACATGATCCAGGTCCTCAACTCCTCCACCACACCTGCTACAAGTAGGTGCACCTCCCAGGATACGTGCTCTTCTAGCGGCCGTGAGTAGCAGGTCATGTGCTGCCAACCACAAAAATACCTGAATCCTTCTTGTGGATTTCACCTCCAAATCACCTTCCAAAGCTAAACTATTTTAATTCTTTCTTTTCTTTTTGTTAGAATCCAATAGAGCTGGGAATCGGGGCCGGCCTTATAAGGCCTAGGGTAAAGGAAACATCTGTTTTTAAAGCCCAACTTGATAGTGCTAGGGCAAGGGCAAGCCTTACAGGCTCGAAAATTACTATTCCAAATTTAACTATTTTTCCTTTAATTTTTTCAAAGAAATATAATTAGTAAATTGCAACCATTAAAGTTCTAATCTATCAAATAAATGTTGGGAAAAACACTTCTCATATTGTATGAGAAGTGTATTGTCATGTCACACACATATGAAATGGTGGGAGCCACATATATATATAATTATATATATATAGTGTGTCCCACCATTTCATGTGTGTGTAGGAATCTTCTTCTTCTCATGCAATATGAGAAGTTTAAACCCCATAAATGTTATTAACATTAATATCTAAACAATATAAATTATTCAATAAATAAGCACATTCATTAATTCGTAATAAAAAACAAATGAACACAAAGAATATGTTTTTTTTTTTTTTTTTCAAAAAATATTAAACAAAGGAATTGTTTTATGTACGACAAAATGCCTTTCTCTCTCGTAATTTTGTATGTGTTTGCAGATTCCTTAGGTTCATGCATGATTTTATCATTGGTAAAAATAATTATAATTATTTTACACAAAATATATTTATAATTTATTACTTATATAATATTAAAATACTAAAGTATGTGTTTATTTAATATGAAAACATCTCTTCTTTAAAATTTATAATAACTAATTATTTGTTTTAATACGAATAATAATAAATATAAAAAGAGGTTATAGTTTCAACTAAAAAAATCTAAGTAATTACAAATAAACACATTCATTAAGTAGAAGTCTAAGTAATTAGTTTTTTTTAAAAAAAGAACTACAACTAAACGGGCCTAACGGGGGTCAAGCCCGACGGTTTTTTTACCGATTTCCGGTTCTAGAATCCAAGCAGGAATCCACATACACGCGGATTCAAAAGATGAGCATGTAGGGTTGATCCCGAAATAAAATGGGTTTTTTTTTAATGTTTTTTAAAAAAATACTCCGTACACTAAAAATTAATTAGCTTAAGATATTGGTGTTGAAAAAAAATATATTTTAAGATACCGATGTTATAAGAAAAATATTTCTGAATATAGGACTGAAAATTAATTAATTTGAGATATTAGGTGCAAAAAATATTTTAGGGTGCAGCTGCAGCATACAATTTAATCCAAATAAAAAAATACATAAAAAAAAAAAATAAAAAAATTGGTCCTCAACCCAAAATTATATGGATAAGCACTAAATGCTCATCTGGAATGTAAACCCTCCCAGCAGTAACCCTGAGCTGATATAAGACTAGAGACCAATCTTCCTTTGGTGTAAACATTAATAAAGTGAGCTTTCTATCTCCTAATAAGGTCTTTTTTTATGTATACGGCCTGGTTCAAATTGAGAACATCATGTTTAAGTTGCCTATTTTTTAGTATAACAATAACATGTCCTTATTAGTTACTATCACCCCATATGCTTCTTCTTTAGCTTTCTGTATTTTCTCACATAAAGCAAGTTAGGAAGAATGCAGTGGATATCAAATATTCTTCCTCAATAAAAGTATAAAATAAAATGAGCAACAAAATAATAAATGGAGACACAATAATTAAACAAGAAAAAATCTCCCTCTCAACATGAGTGAGAGCAAACAATTTCGGCCAAAGTGAAAATTTTCACTTCTTCAAAAAAGGAATATAATATTCAATACTCTAGTGTAAAGCTCAACTATATAGGATGACAAGTTTACGTCATCCAAATAAATCACTCACGCATTATATCTATAAAATAGAAGAGTAAAGAGAGCAATAAAATACATATCTTTTGGATGAAGATACAATCCATGTGTACTGAAAATCACCAAACGCAAAATTGTAGTCACATAACATGTGCCGACGTTCACACTAAATCCGGGGAAGGTAGGAAGCTCCAATCAATGATCTCACCTTTTAGATTCAAGATCAATGTCTCAAACCATTATATAAAAATTCAGGCCAATCAGAATAGAAATCATCGTCTAATCGTCACCTTGATTGGAATCACTCAGGAAATTTTCGCAGATGTTCATGAAAATTTTGAGACATTTGCCCGTCTAAAATTGTTAGGAAACATGAAATATATGGTATTAATGTATATAGCTTAGATCATGAGATTATAATCATATCTCAATCAGATCCCATATAATTAGAGATTACAACATTATGAGTCATTATGTGTAGAGGCTCCTCTCTCTTGTATAAATATCAATACGTTTATCATGAATAAAATATACAACTTTCTGATTCATTTCATTACATGGTATTAGAGCTAAGGTATAGTTCTTGGGAAATTTGAGTATTTTTTCCGGTGGCCACTTATCGTAGCATTAACGATAAAGTGGCGCCTAGCCGGCATCTATACGAGTGCCATCCCTGTTTCTTTTCCTAGGGGGAAGTGTGTACCGGTTGTTATGCTATCTCTGTAGGCTGTCTGAGCTTGTTCTGGGTTGTCTCCTCTACTTGCTTCATAGGATTCTTTGATTTTTCGATTCCGGTGAAAATTTCTAGATCCAGGCGAGATTTTCCAGTTTCCGGTGAAATTCTCCAGCTTTCGGCGACTCTTTAATCCGTGATACTTTGCATTTCCGGCGAGTTTTGAAACTTCCAACAAGTGTTATGAGTTTTCTGATTTTCCCGACAACTTTTCCAGTTTCTGGCAAAGTTTGCAAATTTCGTCAAGTGTTCTCAATTTTTTTGAAATGTGTTATTTGATCATTCGGATGATTGTTGCTTCCATTTGGTCACTAAATGTGACGATTCCTGTCATTTGGTTGCTGCACTTATTTTCTGGTCTTGCTTTGTTCTTCGACGTCGAGCCTTTATTTCCGGTGTGTATTGGCCGGTTCTTTGCTTCGAAGGTTGCGTTATGAGAAAGGGTTCAATGGTTTCTAATATTTCAAGGCATTTTGTTTCGTGCACTTTCACTTGTCTCTAGTGGCTGGATTCTTTGTTTGTTATGTTTTCCAAAGACGTTGGTGAAGTGCTCTTTTGTCTTGAATGCCTTCCGTGGTTTGGTAATTTCGTCGGTATCTTCTCGTGCTTTGTGTCCTCTGGTGAGGAGTTTGGTGGTCCTTGTGTGACCCGTTCGTTGCTTTGCCTCTAGTGAGGTGTTTGTCTCAGGTGAGACAGTTTGGTGGTCTTTGTGTGACTCGTTCGTTGCTTTGCCTCCAGTGAGGTGTTGGTCTCTGGTGAGATCGTTGGTGTATATCTCTCGTGAGATGTTTGGAGTATTGCCGGTCCCTTGTGAAACCATTTGGTTGAGCTCTTAGTGAAGTTGTTGGATCATTTCTTTTAATTAGTGGTTGCTTGCATTCAAGCCGCTATGCCTTGAGGGGGAGTGTGTGAGAATTTTGTGATTTGTTACCTAAAGTTTTTAAGGAACTCGGGTTGACTATCTTTGTAACAAGTTGTGCATGTTTAACATCTATGCTCCAACTTGAAAGGGAGTGTTAGGAAACATGAAATATATGGTATTAATGTATATAGCTTAGATCATGGGATTATAATCATATCTCAATCAGATCCCATATAATTAGAGATTACAACATTATGAGCCATTATGTGTAGAGGCTCCTCTCTCTTATATAAATATCAATACGTTTATCATGAATAAAATATACAACTTTCTGATTCATTTCATTACAAAAATGAAGTTCGATATGTCTATAATCTCCACCAAAATATTCAACTCAGTTCCTCAAGAAATCACATTCCAATCGTTTCTCAAATCGAAACTGTTCAAACTGAAAAATTACAGAAAATATTATTTCTCAGAGAGTATTCAATAAACCTTTTTTTCCCCTCCATGACATACACACTCTTGCGGCAACCGCCAAACCCTTATTAAGGTGCTCCATTTATTTCTTTCGTTTTTTTTCTTTTCACAAAATACCAAACACATAAAATAGGAAATAAATAAAAAATTGAACAATTAAAAACTTGGATCTCAACATGGAAGTAATATCCGGTATGGCCCAATAAAAGACTAATGTCTTGGTCTCTATCAAGTGTAAACCACTCGGCCGGGAAGCTGAGATCATTTTAACACAATTCTATGGGACAATCCAGGCACAAGCAATACGTTTTCGTAGACTTCAGAATTATACAGACAGTGAAATAGTTAGTACCATCGAATGTTGCTGTTGGAAAACTGAGCTTCTAGGCAATATCCGCTACAAATGGAAGGTATTTGTCATGTATCGCGCATGTGGGAGTGGGACTGACAAGCTTTTCAAAGAGTTCTTCAACTGCTTCCTGCAATATAGTCGTAGCTTTACCAAAGTTGAGCAGAATATCCATGGAAGGTAATGTGTCTGCATTGGTTTTTATTTTTTTATTTTTTTTGTTGGGGGGGGGGGGGGGGGGTTGCCTCCATGCTGCCCCCCAAAAATAGGGGCTCCCCACTTTTTTTTTTTTCCTGTTTCTTTTTAAGATTAGATGTTGCATTAAATTTGTGACATTTTGACATCTTATGTAAAAAAAAAAAAAAAAAAAAAAAAAAAAAAAAAAAAAAAAAAAAAAAAAAGAGTTGTTTTCAATTTTTATGATTTTTCAAAGATATAATATTGTAATTGAAAGAGAAACTACATGTTTTTTTAGTATTAGATGTTTAAATAATTGAAAATAACTTCATTTTTTTCTATAAAATATCAAAATGTCACTTATTTAATATAGAATCTAATTATAAAAAGAAAGGCCAAGGGGTAAATTTAACAATAAAGTTATATATAAGAGCCAGAGGAGGAATTGACCGTTTTTTAAATCGGTCGGGATATTATCAGGGTCAAGAGGTCGAGGCCGGCCTAAATTTGGATAGCTAAATCTGCAACCTATTCAACTTAAACTAACTTTTTTCACGTTCAATCATAATCATAAATACCTCTCTTATCTCCTCCTACTTGATTTTGTGAGTCGGCCCCACAACGCCCTCCCCTGTCTCTCAATTCATGAGAGCAAATTCAGCAATACACTCACGAGTCATGGTTGGAAGACAGCATACGTGTAGTGCTAGGGAGGTGTAGACGTGTGATGCTTGGGAGACACACACTCAATCTTCTCATCAAAAACACACCACATATACACACACTCACACTCCCCCTTTTCCCCAATTCCATTCGGCCAAAGCAGAGAAAGTGGAGGGTGAGAAAGACGGAGTGCTTGTCCCTCGATATCTCTCATTCTTGCAAACATCTGGTGCATCAAATCATCATTCAAGCCCAAATTTTGACGGGGATACCTCCGGATTCTTGTCCAAACAGCCCAACTTTTGAAGAGTTGCTCTGACCTCGATTCCTCTCCCTCTTCCACTCTTCATTTTTTTTTTTTTTAAAGAAAGAAAATACTAAGTGACTTGTTCAACTTGACTGGTTCAAACTGAGTTGGACAAGCTGACCTGTAGTCACTGAGTTAACTCATGTTTGCCCTAACTTGGGCCGGTTCACAGGTTTCAGTCTAAACCGGCCAATTCGATCCGAGTTTTTAAGCCATGAAAAAAGTATAGAAATGTTTAAAAGTGGGGCAATGTTGACAATTCTATTAACTCCACTTAGGCCCCGTTTGATTCAAAGAATTTGAGGGGAGGAAAGGAACTTTGAGGAGGGGGAACTTAAAGGGAGGGAAAGGAAGATTTAAAAGATGAGGGAAGATGGCTTGAGTTATTTGGTTGGAAGAAAA
The DNA here is from genome assembly GCA_019022655.1 of Acacia acuminata. Taxonomy (NCBI): domain Eukaryota; kingdom Viridiplantae; phylum Streptophyta; class Magnoliopsida; order Fabales; family Fabaceae; genus Acacia; species Acacia acuminata. The sequence goes on from JAFJYI010000005.1 coordinate 4,074,679, forward strand.
TGAATGGGTGGTAGTTGGTAAAGAATTAATAAATGTCTATTTTACCCTCAAAAGAAATTAATTCAAAATAAAAAAGAAAAATATTTTTTTTGCCAAAATATATATTTTTTTAAAAATGTCCCCTGTTAAGTTTGAACTTCTGACCCAAAATATTTTTGCAAAGTTTGAATTTTTCCGCCAAGTTCGAACTTTCCGTCAAGTTCGAACTTCCCGCCAAATTTGAATTTCGTAAACATGGTCCAAAAATGTGAATAGAACCGGGAACTTGAAAACCCACCAATTTTGGTGGGATCTCAAGTTCCCACATATGAGGAAGAGTGGTGGGCCCGGTGTGGGCCGGGAAGTCGTTTAGGGGAACTTGCGAACCAAACGGTCATTTTACGTAACTTAATTAAGTTCCCTTCCTTTCCTCCAAGTTCTTTAAACTAAACGGGCCTTAATGTCTCCCACAAGTTGCTCTCGTGTCACTAAATTAATTCATTTTTTTGACTGTTCGAAAAAGCTCAGCAAAGACCTTCATGACTGCCATGATGGACGCACTTAACTACCTTCTCCATAATATAATATAACGCACAAGAGAAGCAGCGAGAAAGCCATAAGATTCCATCTTTTTTCTTTAATTAGGCGTCCATGCTGGCTCTTCTTTTTCCTTTTTCTTTTTTACTACTACTTTTTTTATTTAAGCTATATTAAGAATAGGTGAGCAAGCCATAAACTGGCTTTGGGAAACCAAGTGTAGATATTTCTGCTCAAATCTTTAACATGCAAAGATAATACGTGTTAAAAATGGGACCGGTGGTGGAACCAGGAAATTATTTTAGCCTGGGCCAAAAAATAAACATATTGAACTATTTACTAAATAAAATCGTATAACATTAAAAATACAAATAAATAATAATCAACAATTAAAAATCAAAAGATAACATAGTAAAGAAAAATTCTCGTGACGTTTAGAAAGAGACTCATTAGAAGGTGTATCACTTTAAATTATTTTCTTAGAAATATCACTCAAGTTATTTTCTTCTTAAATGACACATCTATGCTTTTCTGTTTATTCTTACTCATTTTTTCAACCTACAAAAATTTTGGTAACCTAGAATATATATTGATGTCAGTGTTAATTAGTATCTTGTGTCACTAAACATTTATTCATATACTACTACTCAATCCACAAAACTAAAACTTAAATGCGCATCCCACTTACCTCAAAACAAAATAATTGGAGAAAATAAAAGAAATATAATATGAACCCAAAAAATATTTTTAAAAAAAACATACAAATCGATTCAATTTCAAATAAGCAAATAACATATTATAATCTATTTTTTAAAGAGAAATTCATTATAAAATCATAAGACAACCAAATAATAAATCTAAACCGATTAAAATTAGTCATTAATAGAGCTGGTAAAACAAGGGCCGTTTAAGCCCTGGCCCTTTAAAGGCCGGACTTGAAAAATGGACGAGATATTTGAAACTAGCCACGAGAGCCGGCCTTGACGCCTCGGGCTTAAACGGGCCCGGCCACGGAGGGCCTCGGGCCAAACCCGGGCCCTTTTCACTATAGTTTTTCTTTTTTTCCTTTTTAAATTTATTAATTTATATATATATTGTATTTGTTATAGAGTTATTTATCCATTTAACTACAAATACATAATAACTATACTTTAATTTTATGATTTGATTTATTATTTGTTGCAAATAAAGATTATGGATGTGTTCATGATGTGGGAGAAGAATTTCATGATATTCTTACTCATGAGCCGTAGACTACTACTCAAAGTGAAGAACAATCGGATGTCGTTAAAATTGATAATAGTGACGAAGATGAAGACAATAATAGTCATCGTAAATTAATGTTCTTAGTGATATGCTTTTTTATGTTTTATGTGAGTTATTTATTTGTGAACATAGTTTGCTTTTGATTATGAATTAGTGACTGTGCTTATTTATTGGATGATTCGTGTTGTAATTGACTAATTATATATTTTTTTTAAAAAAAGTGGAGGAAAAATAGTTAAAATTTGGAATAGTAATTTTTGGGCCCTGCGGGCCAGCCCTAGCTAGCCATAAGGTGGCTTCGCCACTGGGGACCGGGTTTTCCACCTTTGCTGTTAAGGTCTGTTGCCCTACCGTTCCTTTAATCGCTCCATTTTGGCGTAAAATTGTGCATGTTAGTTTTTTTTTTTTTTTTTTTTTTTTAATATTTTAGCAGTCGACCGATCTTTAAAAAAATATTTTAAGATATTAACTAGTATTAAAAAATACGTCATGATCTTGAAAAAATATTTTATGATCTTAAAAAAAAATATTTCAAGTTATTTAGTGGTCTTGATAAAATATTTTAAGATCCTAACTAATAGTGAAAAAAATATTTCATGATCTTGAAAAGTTATTTTAGGACCTCTAAAAAATATTTCAAAGTACTGACTAGTACTAAAAGGATAACTCAAGATACTGATTGGTGACTGAAAAATACTTAATGATCTTAAAAAATTATATTAGGATCTTAAAAAATATATCGTATTGATTCGACCTGATCTTAAAAAATTATATTAGGATCTTAAAAAATATATCGTATTGATTCGTATTAAAAAAATATGCTTTAGGATAAAAATATGCTTTAGGATATTTTAAGATCCTAAAATAATTTTTTATTTTTTTAAGAACCACAATATTCAAATATCTTTTTAATAGTAGTTAGTACTCTAAATTTTTTTTTATTTTTAAAAGAAGCCAACAACTGCCAAATTTTACACCAAAAAGATGTAGTATAGGAGAAAAGGAGGGCAACGGACCTTAATAGTAAAGGACGAAAGTCAAGTCCTTAAAAATGATAATTAATGATGGAAAGCTTAGGAATGATTTCAATCCTTTTCTTTTTCTTTCATTTCCTTTTAATTTAATTATCTAGAAAATTAAATTACTTTTATTCCTTTGAGGTAATTTTATAGTTTTCCAATTTTGTCACAAAAATCTCTCTTTTTGTCTGTACATTCTTTTTTATCCTTTTTCTTACTCATTGTTTATCTCATTTCTTCTTTTCATAAATAAAATATATATTTTCTGAAAAGAAAAAGTATATGTCTTACATACATATTGCTTTTAACTAATTTTAATTTATTCCTTATGAGCGCAAATCAGTTACCTGAAGCTTATATATTACATTAGATGGAGTAATTACTATGCATCCAACCTGGTTAAAATAGTTAGTTTTGTGGTATATTATATTAAAAAGAATATTTATAAAATTATGTTTCCTTGTGATTATATTAAATATATATAAATATTTTCATTTTCTTAATGATTTTTTGAAATAATTTAAAACTACATTTCTCCTATAAAACAAATAATTCAAGAGGTAATATTTTAATTTAAATAGGTAAAAATCCATTAAAGATGCACATCACCGTCATGATAAAGTTATGTTTTCCTGCGAACAAAATGGTGCAATATAAAGAATCTCTGAACTCTTGACTTCTTCTTTTAGGTAGAGAAATCATCCTATTGACATTTACACTCTAAATCTCGAATGGGAAATCTTCATATTGCACGAAAAAAAAATAAGGGTTAAAATAGACATTACCAAAAGTTTTTACATAAAAGCAATATTTTTCCAAAAGCTTTTTTTATTCAATGACAGCCCATTAAAAAACAAACATCAATTGTTAAAAAAAAAAAAAAAAGATATTACAACAATAACAACACATTATCTCATTAGTTACATGGATCGCATGATGTAATTATACTATTTAGATTATTAACCAAAAAATCTTGCTTTATAACCTCATTCAGTGTTTATTTCAGTCTTCTTTGACCTCTTTTTAGAGGACTCTATAGTCCATACATATTGATCAACCCTTCTCATTATTGTATTCAAGTCTTCTTTGAATGTATCTAAACATTATCAAACAATTTCTTACTATTTTTTTTTTTTAATAAGTGGCACTGCTACTCATTCTTGTATATAATTATTATGTATCTTATATTTTCTTGTTAAAAGATTGATATTGAACATCAACATTAATCCATTATTACAATTCTGAGCCAATTTTTGAACACAAAAAACTTTCATAACAACATTGCTTATGAGTAAAAACTTAAGGGGAAAATTTGCAGTTCAACCCTTAAAATAAAAATGATCAAATACTAATTTATTTTAAGTTGAATACAACTATTTTTTATGCTCAAATTTGCCTTTATTTTAGTTTTGATCATTTCAGAGGAAAAATGGTCCATATTTTTATTAAATTATAGAGACGAATATTGTATAATAATCTTATTTTAATTTTAAAATATAAATATATTAATAGAATAAAATTAAAATAAATCTTGTTCATTAATTTATCCAACAACTAACTGTTAAGATAAACACACTAATTATGCTTATGAACTTCTCCAAATTGAAAGTTGAGGTAAATTTAAGGGTTAAAAGGTAAATCCGTTTTGAAAAAATTCACGAAGTCTCAATGTTGCCATGAAACCTTTTTTAATTTTAATGTTACTCTTAAAGTATAAAAACGTAACGATATTGTCTAGTTGTTAACAATGTTAACTTTAACATTTAAAAGGCCTATGTCACTGCCAGCACCTCATCCTCTCCTTGTCCATTTTGCATTTAGCTCTCACCCTCCTGGATTGAAATATGAATGGTTTAGATTTAATATTTTAAAATATATTAAATTATTAAAATATATTTTAAAATAATATATTTTTATATAAAAGATTAAATTTAAACTATTGATTTCAATCCAAAAAATTGAGATAAAAAAAAAAGGATGGGAGCCAATCCCATCCTTTAATATCATCCCCCGACTTCTTCCTCTCTCCTTGTTCATCGCCGAAGATAAATCTTCTTCCTTTGAATTTCACAATCCTCATTATATCGAAATGAGAGAAAATCGCCCACAAGATCCTCAAAGCACAAAACGGGAGCCACGAAGCTCGTCATGACAGCAGCGATGATAAGAGTAAATAAACAGGATCTGATTTTTAGGGTGGCTTTTGGAGAGCAAATTAATGAATCCAGGTAGCGCCACTCGTGCTCTTTAATCATAATTAAAGTGAGACAGGGCAAGTTGGCTGATTCGGATAAATAAACAAAACACTCCCAAAATTCCCAAATTTATTGAGTTTCTTATGCATCAATGAACCAACTTGCTTGTTTTCTTCCTCCTAGTTTATCTTGGATTCCTCAAAAGTTTCAAACCAGAAACAAACTTCTATGGGAGTTTTTGAAACCCAAAGCACAACCCAAAATCAAAGCAAAGCCCCCTTCCGTCGGCTTTGTATTTACTTCGATCTCAAAGTGGTTGCCGCCATCAGGCTGAAGAACCTGATTTCGCCCAATCAGAACCTTTCTTGGTTCCATCGTATCAGAATGCTTAAACCGTGGTTAAAAAAGGGTCAACATTGTTACGATTTTCACGTTAACGGACAACATTGAAATTTAAATAGTGATTTCCACCTTAACCCTAAATTTAAATAGTGTGTGTACATGAAAAGTCCAGTAATTTTTGTTACTTCTTTCTTGTGTCGCCTTGTAATCTAAGTACTGTTATATTCCCCTGTTTGATTTAGTCGGAGATGTTGCATTAATCTAACAAATGATAATAATAGTCATGAAGATTCTAAATAAATGGGCGTGTATATCTAACAAATATGTGATTCTCATGTGCATAACCATTTACTGGTTTCTGTGATTTTTGATTTCATTGGGTTCCAACTTTTCTCATACAGTTCAGATTCTAATTAATTAGACAACACTTTCAAAAAATTGACACCCAATTTGAAGGTCCTCTCTCCAAAATGCTTCATTATAATCACTTTGTGTAACGCATCCTCACTTTTCGTAAACAGTTTTGAAAATTGAAAACTCGAAGTGATTCCAAATTAAAAGGAGAACGAAACAACAACACTTTAGAAGAAAAGAATGTCTCATTCATATAATTCATACCAATGATTCCATACACAACAATAAATCAAATCAATGAATCATCTAAATCTTAAAAGGAAAGCGATACTAAATTGAAAGACCAGGAACGACTAAACCCTACTGTAATCATCTCTACATCACCATAGCGACAGCCATGACCACCACGGCAACAGATCCAGCGATGCTTAACTTATTCAGATTTGCGCTGCTTACCGCCGGTACTGGCGCTTCTGATGGCGAACCAGAGACTGAGGACGGAGACATTGCCGGAGCTTCCACGGGCGATTCTGAAGGTGAAGAATGAGAATGTGTCTTAGGAGGCGCGGCAGGCACTGGCGACTCGGCCGGAGACAAGATCTTGTGGGCCGGAGTTCGAGCCAATGTGAGACTCACCAATAGTGGAACCACCAGCATCAACACCAACACAGAAGAGAAGCGAGCCATTTTAGAGAAAGAAATTAGGATTCTAGAGAGAGAATGTGCAGATCGTGAGACTGCAATTCAAGAGTGATGAGTTGCAGAGATGAGAGACTGTGATGTGAGAATTGAGTGCGAAGAGTATTTATAGGAGGGTGAAGCAGGGAATAGAGCCGTTGAGGTGAGGACATGATTATAGCGTGGATCTCGAGAGCAAGTATAACAGCAAAGCTTTTAGCTGGCTGAATTTGAATTCTTTAAATTTAAATTAAAAAATTGGAAATATTTTATCAAATTTAAATTTAAATACCTAATTTAATGTGTATTTCAATTTTAGAAAAATATTTTAGTCATATAATATCCAACTAAAAATGATATGAAAATTAAAAATATAAAAGTAGGGAACTGGAAAGTTATAAAATGTTTACTTTTTTTGGGTCATTTTCTTTTTAGTTACTATCTTTAGCCAGAAAATTATAACTGAACATGAATCGAAGACCTACACGTGGCTTGGAGAGTGAGGTTACACGCGGAGGTCGTTGAGGAATGACAGGTGAACGTTGCTCATTTGCTTACTAGCCGTTGGATGCAAACAAAATACGCTACCAAATATATAACATATTAATATTTTTTTTGTACGGTGCATAACGTGTACTTCTGAACCATGTAGCCGTTGATGGTTAACAAAATACTACTTCTATAAGAAAGAAATAAATTTTTTTTAGAGATTAAAGAATCTAAATAAATTATTTAAATGTTGTATGTTCTTATATTATATATCAATTTATAAGTTAAGTAAAACAGTTTTGAGGAAAATGATAAATATAAATATTTTAAAATATTTTAATTAACTTTTTTTATATTATTATAAAAGTCAACTATGCCTTATATTTATATTAATTTATAAATTAGGTAATACAGTTTTGAGTACTAAAACTCTTTTTGGTATTTTATATAGGTAAAAATTTTGTACAAAAAAAAAAAAAGTATCATTTTGTACCATAATGTTATTTTTCAGTTATATTTAGCATCATAATCTTATTTATAATACAATTTTGCCTAAAGCATTTTTGAGGTCCAATTTAAAAAATGGGTTATCCCATACCTTAAAACACATTTTAGTAGACTCAGCATAATAAAGTAAATTTTTTAGTACAGTTCAACCAAAACTGATTATTTTGGCGGTCCAAAAAACAAGAGCAATGTGATTATTTTGGCTAAAAACACATTAAGTCATGTCCAAAAAAGGCACATGGCTTTGGAAACACATAAATCAACAACAATATAGCCTTAATCCTACTAAGTGAAGTCAGCTACATGGATCAAATAATGTCATTGAACTCTATAAAAAATCAAATCTTAGGATAATAACAAAGAGATCTCGCTCAATAATCTCATTAAGCAACTGTTAGATCTTCCTCTACCCTTTTTAATTGGACTCCAAACAATCTAATCTACTCTCCTCACCAATGTCTTTCTCCATGCATATCAAAACCACCTTAAACAAATTTCTACCATTTTTTCACTCGCATGTTAATCTCATACAACACAATCTTTTAAAATAAAAATAAATTAATCTAAACAAGCACGAAACAATCTAAAACATGATTTCCGCAGCATTTCCACCTATCCTTTCCTTGCCCCGGAAAATAAAATAAAACTCAAAGTTCAATTCCACAAGGTACATAATCACGGTTCAACTTTGTATATTTTTCTTATTAATCTAATATGTATATTTGTCTGAAAGAGTTAAAGGGAGGAATTTATGCACTTTGAGGTCTAAAACATGCATCATAAAAAAGAATATTGTCATTGTGGTCTGCTAGAATACTAGTAGAAGCAAGAAAACAGAACAGGAAATATGCCCTAATGGCTAATACAAATACACAACACATATTAAGTTTACAATATCACATACAAACACAAGTTCAGTTTGGTCGAGGAAGGACCAAGAAAAATCCAACCACTAGTAGAATCATGTTTCTCTCTCACTTGTTGAACTCACCTATATTTTGAACTAAGAACTTCCGAGCATTTGCTACCAATTAATTCTCTCTTTTTTTTTTTTTTAATCTAAAGAAATTCCTCACCTATCATGTTCTCATAGAAGAACTTGACAGTAAACATCTGAAACGTTATAGCCCAAGTTTTTTATAAGTTATGAATGAACTTTCGTCATCTGCTTTCCATCTCATGGAAAATTTTAAAGCAGGAAAATCATGAGCCAGGAGCAGCATTCTTAGAATCATCAGCATTGACTTTACCATTGCTCGTGGCATAACTGTTCAACTGGTTGTTGGATTCCAAATCATAGATGTGGCCCATTTTGGCACGTTTTGTCTCCAGATACCTCTGGTTTTCCTTCGTGATGAGGGTTACTAATGGGATCCTACCAGAAATTGTCAAACCATAACCTTTGAGCCCGACATATTTTGCTGGATTGTTTGTCATCAGCTTCATCGACCGAACACCCAAGTCCCTCAAAATCTGCGAGTTGAGTTTCAAACAAAACAATGTTGAAATGTTTTCTCTCGTTATGGGGTTGAACATGCCTGGAATGTTAATATTAAGAAATTCTCAGGTAGATCTTATCTACAAAAGACAAGCAAATCAAATTAATTATGAAGAACATATTTCAGCATGTTAGACATTTAGCCCTTCGTGTGCCAACTTGAGCCAAGTCTAGGCAGATGAAAGATCAATTTTGCCTTAAAGTTGATAGGCCACAGAAGATGAACTTGAACTTAAACTCTTTCATCTACATTTTAGAGCCAACCCCTAGGTCCTCTTAAACTCTTTAATCTACATTTTAGAGCCAACTCCCAGGTCCTCTGGTAGGCAGAGTAATGATTCTAGTTGGAACTGCTTCTCAATTCTCTCTTCCACATGCTTAATTATCTCTCTCCTTTTGATTAACTTCATCTGCTAAACATTTTTATTCTGGCTCTACCTAACATGGAATGCTAAGCAAGTAGTTTATGCTGTTGGATACTCTATTCAAAAAGTACTCTTCATGCTAATTACCTGCGCACCAATGCCATATTCCCTCGAGTCAACAGGCAAACCCAACTCCTCGTTGGCTTCTACAGTATCTCGTCCATCATCCTGTAAGTTATATGCACGAAGCTTGTGGCCAAGCCCAATACCTCTTCCTTCATGTCCACGGAGATATACCAAGACACCCCTACCAGCAGCCTCAATCTGCTGCATCGCAAGCCCAAGCTGATTCCCACAGTCACATCTGGCAGATCCAAATATATCTCCAGTTAGACACTCAGAGTGCACCCTCACAAGAACATCTTTTCCATCCCCAATGTCACCCTGTTTAAAACAAGATTTATGACCACAAATACTACACAGAATTGACTAATGAACACATAAAATATAAATAAAGGACTTTGAGAATATTTGAAAGAGCTTGGCAAAGTTCACTAGCTTAATAGGCTTAGATATGAATTGCCAAGCACCTATTTCTTAAAAGCAAAACTACAGGCCACACATAAAATAAATCAGTTGAACAAACACCATCATCCTTTGAATTTCTTTTATCTTAAGGACTTTGATTGAAAAGGAATAACACCAATCTCTACCTCTAAAGAGACGGAGAATGATATGAAGAAAACTAAAATGGCATAAATTGTGTTCTATCTTAGGAGAAAGAGTAGGTATCAGGCTACCATTCGGCATCCTTTCCATGCACAGTTTTTCTTGCCCTCATAGTTTTACTTTAATTATAGCTACTCTTCAGCACTAACTCTCCTCAAAGATAAGATTAAAAGATGACATAGCATTGGGATGGTTTTGTCAGGGCAATCCTGGTGAGGCTTGGCAGCAAAAAGCTCAATCAATGTAAGGAAATAGAAACAAAATAAAGCAATAGTACCAAAACAACCCGGCTTGAAACAAGAAAAGCTCAATCCCAATAGATCAAACTAGTCCATTGTATATGCAGGCATACTTGATAAAAACTGAAGACAGCACAATAAAAGCTGCCAAAACAGGCAGAAGGCTCACCCCTCAAAGTCAAAATAGTGTGATGAACACAACAGGTGGTAATGCAAAACAAAAATAAAAATCTCAATGATTATAGCATTGATTTCAAAGCCTGTCCCCCCCCCCCCCCCCAAACATCTTTTCCACCATTTAGTTTTCACTATCGCATCTCCTTATTCTCCTTTTTCCATACAACGCAGATGACTTTTTTTCATCAAGATAGGGTTCAAAACTCTTCATCATATTTATGAGCAAGAGAAAGCTTAAATAGGTGTTGGAAGTGCACGTTTTCAGCAGGATTATAGGAAACTTCATTAAAATGACTATTGAATAAGCTTTTTTAAATACAATTTTCATAAATATGCTAGATTTTAATTCAGTAGAATTCAGTCTTGGATTTCAGTTACAATAGATGCATAGGACTACCAAAGCTAATGGCCTCAATTTGAGATTTATTTTGCTTGTTTGTTCTTTGTTGATTGCTCAACAAAAAATATTGGTTGTACGCTGACCATTCCTTATAAAATTCATGAATTAGACTAACCTAGGTTTAATGCAAGCACCAAACCCAGGCTAAGTCATAGGTGTAAACGGTGAAATTTATACTAGATGTAATAAATTAATATGACAGAATGCTCCTACATAAATGCACATGACTATACTGTTCAATGGAAAGAGGAGAACACCAAACCTTAGCCATTGCAATATGTTCCATCCCATCTAAAAGCGATCTGTAACAGTGAGCCGTGAATGGCCCCCACATTGTAGGTATTTGCGCAGCACCAGCAAGAAATACTAATTTATCTCTCTTCCTTCTATATCTGCCATAAGGTTAAGTGTTAATCTCCTTGATAAGTAAATAAGCAAAGAAGATTCCAGCCTGGATTAACTTTATTATTATTTTTTTTTTTTTTTGGGGGGGGGGGGGGGGGGGGGTTGATATGACCAAAGGGACAATGAATGTATTGCTTGTATCAAAAAGGAAAATTTGGGGATTCCCATATTACTGAACTATGGATAATTATCCTCATTTATTAACATGTTACAATGTAAAAATGGTTCACCAAGGATGCCACAGACCGTATGATAAAAATTAAAATTACAGAAGTTAAACAGATTCAGATTCTGATAAAGCAGTGATTCAGTCGAATATTGAACATCATTTTCACTATTGGTATCTGTGTAAATGCAAAATCTAAACATAATGACAACAAAGATATGCTTGCAACAACAGTCTTTGTACATCTTCCATGAAGCAAAAACAAATACCTTATTAAGTCAGCAATAGAAATTATTTTCAAGTTTTCGTGCTCTGCAAACTGGCGAAGCTTTGGCAGTCTAGCCATGGAACCATCATCATCTACAACTTCACATAGAACTGCCGCAGGTTCCAAGCCTGCAAGTATAGCCAGATCTACTGAAGCTTCTGTATGTCCAGCTCTCTTCAAGACACCACCTTCCCGGTACTTTAATGGAAATATATGGCCTGGGCGATTAAAATCAGACGGTTTTGAATCTCTTGATGCAAGAGCCAAGACTGTTGTTGCCCTATCAGCTGCTGACACCCCTGTGGTGGTACCTTGTTTAGCATCCTACAATGCAATGTAAATTATTGAAATCCATCAGTTTATGTTAATAAATTCTGTAACTACATGAAAAAAGACTTCCAACAATTTAATAACGATGATGAAAATTGAATCCTCCATACTGACTGTCACTTAGAAAAATCATGATGATAATTGCTGGCACTTGAACACTTGCAAATAAAAGAATCCGGTACAACAAGCTAATGTTAGATGAAACAATTTATTTCATAAAGTTTAGTTCTCTGATATTTCTAGCTGATGATGGCAACAGAAGGCCCTAATGAGGGATAACATTTTAGTCCAGATGTAAATGCGCATTTAGTAATAGTACATACCACTGTCACAGTAAATGCAGTACGAAGTTTCTCAGCATTATCTTTACTGTCTACCATCAAAGGAAGTTCCAATCTCTCCAGATCTTCCTCTTTCATGCTTATGCACACTATCCCAGTTCCATGCTTCACAATAAAAGCCATAGCCTCAGGAGTTGCTAACTGTGCAGCCATTATCAAGTCTCCTTCATTTTCCCTGTCCTCATCATCGACAACCACTACCATCTGTGTCACCAATACCAGAAAGTAAATAAAGTTAAGCCAACTGTGAAATCATAGCATAACTTTAACACTGTATTTCCACCACATTTAACCAAAGAAAAGAAAATGTCATTATTCTCAAAGGGGAGAGGGGAGAGGGAGAGATTAACAACCTTTCCCTGGCGAATATCCTCAATAGCCTCAGGGATGGAAGCAAAACCTTTTGTGGGGATGTCAAAATCTAATTCATCATTATCATCATTATCACCAGGAAAACCAATGCTTGTTGTGACTTTATTAGCTGCTAGTGTTCCACGTCCAATTGCTTCAGTTTGTTTCTCAATATTATTGCCATTTGAATTTAAAACAAGGTCACCTCCTCCAGATGTAAGAGTTGCCTTGATTCTACCAACACTCTTGTCACTTGGCAAGAATTTAGAACTTAATCGAACAATTGCCAAATCAGATCCAAGTCCATGAATAGAATGCAAGCCATTGAACAATTTTAAATGCTGTAATGCCCTGCATAGAGTACCAGAGCAGAAAACAAGTTCAATTAGTAATTGTCATATCCAAACATAACCAAAAGAAATAGCTGGACATTCAAAAGCCATGAACATAGAGGCCTGCTGATAGTTCATAAAACTATTGGATCCGGGAAACAAAATATGGTTCAGTAAGTTAAGAGGTAAGAAGAGAAAATTTCTCTTAACTACATAGACATGAAAGTTAAACATGTTCCCTAACATAAAGTAGTGTGGGCTGAATACAAGAAAAGAATTTGAAAAAAGTTGGAAAAGCTCTCCGTGCATTTGATCATTTGATGGATATCCTAAAGAATAATAGAGCTTCACAGAAAAGACTAGAAAATGCTAGGTCATAAACAGAATTTCCACAATAATTAAAGGCGTGTCATCCATTTAAAAAGAAATAAAAAACAATCGCCTCTCCAATAAGTATATACAAAAAAGCTGGCGAGTCACACTGAGCCGAATCAAGAATAGGATTCTTTCAGGTGGAGGCCGCAGGTACATTATGGCCCATAATCAAGTCAAAAGTATTCTAATTGGGAAAAAAATTAAAAATCAACAAGTGGGATTCAGAAGAATCTTCAAAATGTTATATCCCCGACACTGGAAACTGTTCTCTCAAGAGAAAAGTTAGAAAGGAATGCAATCAAACCAAAATGTGTATCACAAGACATCATATAGCCAAAATATAGGTTCCGACAATCGATTGCAGATAGATAAAGAAAAACAGGATTAGAGGACACAAAAGCAGAAGACTATACACCCATAGATGGAATTATCGTAAGAGTCCACCCATGAAGACCCAATTCAAGATGGCATCAGCCGTTTCTCACCCAGAAAGGAAGCGAAAGAAGACCCAAAAAATAAAAGGGCAGAAACTCACCGAGGACGCGAGAGAGATACTGGAGAAGAACAGGAGAAATTGAGAGACGTCATTATTATTTGCAAAAAGACTGCGAACTCGCTAGAATGCTTGCGGCTGAATCGAGGGTTGTTGCTTGGATATGAATTTTAGGTTAGGCAGGAAACGAACCAACTCAGAGGAAGCAGGTACGATGGGTATCGTCGAGAAGGTGTGGCCCCGGTGAGCCAGCTGCTGCTAGAGACAGTTGATAAGAAGAGTTAAGAGGCTGTCCCTCCCGTCCGTTTCTCTGCCCGCCGCTCAACGAATTGCTGTGTCGATTTCCTTCTAATCCATTCTGGTCTGAAAGAGATTATTTTTATAATAATAATGAAATGGAAAGGAGTGCTGTTTAATTGTAATTAGGCATTTTAATATTATAAAAATACACATGCGATTAACGCCCTACCTGCTTTTTTAATGGGCAAAAATCACATTTATCCAGCCAAAATTAGATAACTGCCATTGAAAATTGTTGCCAAATGGTGTCCACGTGTCATTTCTACTTTGAATTGTTAGGGATGTCGCAGTTGGGGGGTGGATGACTAAATTAAAGGGAAAATCCCTTCAAAGTTTAAGGGACAAAAATATATCAAAAAAGTTTAGAGAAAACTCTTATAAAATCAAAAAAGTCTTATTAATATATTAATATTAATAACTTCATCTGTAAGTTTTAAAACTTCTTAGGGGAATCAATTTCCCTACCTATCCTAAAGATTGGTAGGGAAAACTCTTCTAATCTCTATCGTTCGATGGGATTTGAAGGGTTGATTTATTTATTTTTATTTATTTTTTTAGTTTTTTAAAAATAATTATTTTAATAGGTAGAAAATAAAAAATAAAGATAATTTTTCAACTAATATATTTTTTTAAAATGATTTTTTTCATTTAAAAATCGAGTTAAAAAAAAAATCGGATCTTTAGATTTGATCCTGACGGTCGGGATCTGGAAGAGCTCTCTCTACCTATCTTGGGATAGATTGAGAAACTAGTTCCCTTCTTAGGACCTTTTTAACATCGGAATTTTTTTAATATTTTCTTAATCATTTGGGACCTTAAAAGAATTTTCCCTAAATCAAAATAGAAGCCTACAAGTGCACCGTGCATTAATTGTTTGTTTGAAATAACAATTAAAGCCTTTTTAATCCTGATTTATAGTATATAAGATAAATATAAAAGATGATTTGTATCTCAATTTGCGTTTAGAAGCACTTTTAAAACCCCAAAGTGATAATCTCCACTCTCCTTTTATAAGAAAAACAAATCTCAACTCTCCATTGATTACGATAAAGACAAAGAGTAGGGAGAAGGTGAAATCAAGAGGAAGCTCGATGGCGGCTGGTTCAATTTGTCGTACGCAAGAAGAATGAAGAAACAGAATATGAAAGAAAGACAAAAAGCAATGCTTACGATTGAAAAAGAGAAAAGAGAAACAATCCACTACAAAAAAATTCCATGGGAAAGCATCCCATGTGCCTCCCTCGCTCTCACTTTCATAAACTCGCAATATATCCTAAAAGCCAATACAGCTTTCTCACATCAGTAGGCACCATCCACTACAACCAAAAAAAAAAAAAAAAAAAAAAAAAAGAAGAAACTTTTGTGGTGGTTAAAATTGCGTATTTAGGTACTAGCTGTTTTTTTTTTACTGTTACAAGATATTTTGTAGCAGTTTTTTTTTTTTTTTTTTTTCTAAAACTGCTATAATAAAGTAGCGGTTTTGCGTCACTACAATAAGATGCGATCAAGCTGGTACATTGTCTGAGAATATGTCGGGCGCAAAATTTTGGGTGGCGTGAGAAGAAAATTGAGAAATTGACGCCAATATTGTAGCGGTTCTTAAACAACGCGTTACTAAGCACATCCACCAATTTAAGAAAATTGGAGCCAAAATTTTAGAACCGCTATAAATATTGGATGAAAGTTTAAAAATTGCATCAAATATTTAAGCTGAATTTAAATTAAAATTTGTAGCAATTTTATGATCGTTACAAAATATTGTAAAGTTGAAAAAAAAATCATAATTTGAGTCCATTGTTACAATACTATATTAAATGTTTTAATATTTAAATGATAATAGTTAATATTTTAAAAAATGATCAACTTAAGTTAAGTTAGATAAGTATAAATATTATGTAGGTATAAATTTGTAGATGATAAGGACTTATATGTTGTCCACTAGATGATATTTGATTAGGGAATGAATATTGATGAGGATAGAAGGAACATTGAAAAAATGTGCTTAAAGCTCTTGGTAAGAAAATGATAATTAGTATCGAGTATTATAAGAAAGAAAAATATAAAACATTGAAATCAATGATTTTAAAAAAGAAATTACAATATTTGATGAGTTTGCTCAAGACTTAACTTCTTCAAGAAAACCTTTACAAATAAGAGAGAAGGGGAGCAGATTTCCTCTGAATCTCTTCTCCCCTTTTCTTCTCATAATCTCATTTCCATCCTTGGATGAAAAAAATGGACGGTTGATTTAATATTTTCTAAAACAATTATGATAGTGTTTTATAAATTAATTTTTTATTAGTTTTGTTTGTATTAAAGAAATTGTGTAGATCATGATTTAATAGTTTAAGTTTATTTATTCATGTTTAAAATAATAGTTTTCTAAAATATTAAATCTGGACCATCTATTTTTTTAAATTTGAGGGTGGAGATTAGATACTGAGAAGAAAATGAGAAAAGAGATACTGAGAGAATCCAAACCCGAGAGAGAAGGGGGTGGAAATAAATGGAGAAGTGTGTGAAATGAGGTTTGGTAGGGATATTTACAGGAATATACATAACTCTTGTAGTGGTTGATGTGACAGATTTTGTAGCGATTTTTGTAACAATTTTTGTAGTGGTTTCACATCTATAGCGGTCTTAAAACCGCTACGAACATTCGTTGGTATTTTCTTAAAAGAAATATATAAATTGAGGTTTACAAGAACAAAGGATAATTTGTATAATCATTCTACGTCGTCGTCCCTTCAAAAATATGTGTGGAAAAAATGTTAACGGTGAGTTGAATATTTTTATAAATGTGTGATAATAAAGTGCAACTTAAAAAAACGCGCTGAACTATAGGCAAGTTGTCATATCGTTTAGGGAAGAAGTTTTCAAAATTGGCTAGTCTCGTAGGCAATGTTATAACCATCTCCTATATCGTAAAGGTCTCAAAAATTTAAGTGAACCACCATATTCCAATCTATGTGCCTCTTGTTCTTGACATAATAAACTTGGTGTGCCTCTAAGGTAAGAATATATGGCTCGTCATCTTAAGATTAACCGGTATAAATGGGCCGGGAGAAATTATTGATATAATGCTTAAGTTGTCAGTTGTGAGTCCCTGAGAAGTTTCATATTTTCCCACAAACACTTGAACATCGTCATGGTGAAACGGTTTTGGTAATTTAGTTCGACGACATCATGGATCATAGGGAAATTTTATTGCAGATAAAGTCTATGAAAAACTCACACAACTAGAGCTCTCCTAGTTATATGGAGGGTTATACATAACATGATACCAAGCATATGCCATTTGCATTTTTTCATATGGTTGGCAACTACATCCAAACCAATGTTTAGCTTTATGTTACAAATTATTCACTGATAACAAAATATGATCCTTCATACCTTTATATCTCCTGTTATCATCATAAACATAAGATAATATTTCAGAAGGAGCGTGAGAATCAAATTTGCGTGGTTAACTATTTGGTGCCAGCATGTGTAGGCTTCAATATTGTAGCGGTTTTACAAAAAAAAAAAAAAAAAAAAAAAAAAAAAAAAATCACTACAAAGCATAAACATTTGTAACGGTTAAACAAAAATCGCTACACCAATCGCTACAATTTGTAGTGGTTTCTATGAGTAACCATGTTTGCATTATGTAGCGGTTCCTATGAGTAGATGCTACAACTGTGCAAGATTGTTTGCATTCTGTAGTGATTCCTATGCGTAAGTGCTGCAAATGTGTAAGACTTTTTGCATTCTATAGCGGTTCCTATGAGTAGCCGCTACAACTGTGCACCACTTTTTGCATTCTATAGCAGTTTGTACATATTGCTGCTACAAAATTTTAAACTCTTTTACATTCTGTAACTGTTTTTATTTGAACCACTACAACTTTTAAGCCATAAGGCACCTAGTTGGCGCCAACTTCGCTCCAAAGTTTTTAGCGGTGATCTACAAATTTTGTTCTCTAACTAGCGTGCCACTTGGTATAAGTCATCTTGTTGCAAATTTGTAGCGGTTTTTGTTTAAACCACTACAAATATCATAATTTTATAACAGTTTTTTGTAACCACTACAAATTAACCGCTACGAATCGATAGTTTTTTTTTTTAAAAAAATATAGTGATTACAAACCTATTTTTACTTCTAAATGTCTTGTATATGTTTATTTTAGTTTTCGGGTAAGGTGCATTCAACACCCCCGAACCATTTTTTGAGGTGTTGAAGTATTTAGAAGTGCAATTTTACCTCTAACGTAGATGTAGGGCAATGAAAGTAAAAGGTAGAGTATTACCTTGTTTGGTTTGGTTGGTGGGGAGGTGAGAGATTTTTAATGGTCCCTTGTTTAGTTTAAGATGGAATGAGAGGGGAGGAACGATAGCAATGACCATTTTACTCTAACATATTTTGTTATATTTTTTATTTATATCTTAAATAAATTAATTTACATCTTATCTAACTAATATACTACCATTTTTATTTATAATTAATATATATATATATATATATATTTAAATTAATTGTATAATAATATATTTTTAACTATAATAACAAATTTTTGTTTATTATAACATATTTTTATTTTAAATAATTTCATAATAGTATATATTTGATATAAAAATATATTATTTTAAATTTAATAAAAATAATATATTTTTCATTATAAGAATATTTTTTTATTTAAAATAATATTAAATATTTTATAATTATAATTTTTTATTTTAAATAAATTTTAGAATAATATTTTTTATTTGTAAAAATATAATTTTTTAAATTTTACTTCATAATAATAATTTTTAATGATAAAATATATTTTTATTCAAATTAATTTAATAATAATATTTTTATTTAAATTTATATGAGCAATAATAATAAATTTTTATTAATTTAATAATAATATTTTGCTAAATTATTTTTTAATACTATATTGTTAATTATAATAATTTTTTTGTATAATAATATATTTTTATTTTATACTAAAATATTTTAATAATAATAAGAATATTTTTATTTATCATTGTATTTTTTATCTTAGGCAATAATTTGAATATCATATAGGTTATAAGGGCAAAGTGGTCTAAAATTTTCACTCTCTTCCAAAACCCCTCAATTTGGACGAGAGCTAAAATAAGGTTGGTAGAGGGAAAGAGATGGAAACTTTGGGGTCCCCTCCCCTCAAAAATTTCAAATCAAACCAAACAAGCTTTAAGCGTATGTTAGAATTGAGGTGAAATTGCTCCAATCTTAATACATTGGGGGCAAAATTGCACTACTAAGTACTTTAGGGTGCTTGCACTTCAAAAAAAATAGATTGGATAATGCATCTTAACCCTTTAGCCTTTCCCCATTTTTTTTCAGTGAAAAGATGATACCATTAACTCAAAAAGAGTTCACAAACATGCACAAAGTTAACCAAGTACATGTTTTTCTTCGTCAACTTACACATGTTTAGTTAAAAGGTAGAAGGTGATCAAGGTCACAAAAATCTTATGAGATAATTTAGCTAACTTATTAGCAAGACAATCTTCCTCCTTCAATATGTGACTAAATATCAAAACCTAACAGTCTCCATGAACAAAAATAACCTAGTTTCATTTAAAATTTCTCTAAAGAGGTGGGAAATATCACAGTGCCTAGTTACCAAATGAATATATTCAATACATATAGACATACAGAATAAAAACTTTCCTTAACAGAATAATATGACTCAATAATTGAGAAATATCACATATATTCATCCAAATTTTTATATTATTTATACTTTGACCCCAATACCATTGGGTTTGGGCCTAATCCAAAAAGGGTGGACCATACTATTTTCCAATAAATAACCTTAACATCATTGGGTTCAACTGGCGTAAGGGTCGGTCTTCCTCACCTTAAGGGAGGGGGTTTGATCCCTACGTTGGTCAAGGCGCTGGGGGAGGCATCCTAGAGGTCTAGAAAGTAGTGGTAACGTTGGTAGAGGTGGAGACATATGTACTCTTTGGTCTGTATCCCCTGTGGACTGGGCTCCAAGCCCCCGCCTAGGACTATGGGTGAGCCCAACCCCTTTCCTAAAATTGTCATATCAAAAAAAAAAAAAAAAAAAAAAGAAAAGAATCCACAGGATTAGGGTATATACATTGTCCCATAAATATGATGATGCTTGTAGAACTCACAACGTCTTAACAATATTGATCCGAACACGCCTTAAATTTACTATATTGCCCAATCAACTGAATTATTGTATATTCTATCTCAAAAAGTTTGTTGCATCTAGTCACCCAAATATCCTAACAAATGTACCCAAAAAGAATAGGTCTCTGGATCTTTTAGGTATGATTTGAGTCCATTTCGTGTTTTAAGTTCCATTTCACCCATTTCTTTCGTGAAGAGAAGAATTTTGCCCATGGGAAGGAGATACCACTGACTTCAATGATCAACTGTATATTTTATATATATAACTCTGGATCTTTTAGGTATGATTTGAGTCCATTTCGTGTTTTAAGTTCCATTTCACCCATTTCTTTCTTGTGAAGAGAAGAATTTTGAATACTTCAATGTCACTTAGTAATTGTATATTTTATAAATATATTTATAAAAGCTAATGAAGTAATTGTATATTTTATGAGTCTCTTTAATTGTGTGTTTTTCTCTACTAGGCCATTCTTGAAAATATAAAACATCGAAATAAAATTTTAACAATATCCAGGGTGATTTATACTTTGAAATTTAATCGAAACTTGCATTCATATTTTAGTGAAGAGAAGGACGTTCACATCTTTTTTTTTTTTTTTTTTTTTTTTTTTGCTATAAAAAATTTTCAGTACCCCAGAATACTGCGGGAGAAGATACATCTAAAATCAAAGAAAGCTTACAGATACTTTACTATCGCTCACTAATGAAGCCCTTACATCGACCAGCAGGATCGAACCTCCTCCCTTTTGGGGTGAAGACTAACGTTTTAGCCAACCGTATCACTCACCGTTCGCATCTATTTGGTCTTCAAATGGAGAAACAAAAGCTTCAAAGGAAAAATGTGGAGACTGAATCTTAGGATGTATTTGAATTGGGCTTGGCCCATTATATGTCTTAAGCCCATGCTTGAGTTTAAAATATAGGTCACTGTACAAGTTGCACATGCTTGAACCCAACTGTACAAGTTGGCTAAAGATGCAATATCAAAAAATAAAAGTTGGCTAAAGATGGGTTATCTCATTTATCTCACTTTGCTTTGTGTTTGTCTCATTTATTTCTATCGTTCTTTTGCAATGTTTATGGGCTACCTGGTGACATTCGGTCTACACCCTGGAACATGCTTCCTCTGTCCCTCTATATATAAGGTCCTTTCAATTGTTTCAAAAAAATGAAAAAAAGTCCTTTCAACTAAATCGTGGGTTTTTAGAAAATAGTAAAAATTAATTAAAAGCAATAAAATGTAAAAAATATAATTTTTTTCAAAGATACCCTTACTTATGAATGAGTAAAAGATAAACAGTAATGATAAGAAAAGAAAGAAAGAGATGTATGGTAAATAAATGATTTGAGAGACTATGAACAAAATAGGTAAAAATGCATTTATTATTGAAAAAAGTTAAATGAGATCTTATAAAAAGAGACAAGCTCATTAAAAAAAAAAAAAAAAAAAAAAAAAAAGAACCTTCTATATAGGATGGAGGGAGTATCACTCATCAATAGTTAATTTACATCTTTTTTCCCCTAAAATATTGTTTTTTTCTTGAGATATATGTCAATACATCATATAAATGTCAAGTTAGCTTTATGTCCTTTTGGTATCAAAATATTTATCACTTTAAAATTTAGTTGAGTCTAAATAAATTTAATGAATCTTAAGACAAGGTTAATGAGGATTAAGATTTTTTTTTTTTTTTTTAAAAATTTTTTGGGAAAACATGTCTAAAGTAACTTAAATAAGACAATGAAAATATTTCTAATAGGTTGATTACCTAAAAAAGTTCGCCCCCTCCCCCTCCCCCCCCCCTCCAATTAACTGTGAGCACATCCTCTTATGAAAAATATATATATATATATATATGTGTGTGTGTGTGAGCACATGGCACATAAAATAAATGCCCCAGCTCATGGTGTTGTAATTTCAACCATATACTTATCATGTCTACTGACTTCTTCTTGACTTAAATATAGAAGGCATTTTTACAAGAAATTCTTAATTTATAATATAAGCCACTTGGTCAGTTATAAATTTTTTTATATATATATATTACCTATATTATAATTTATTATGAGAAGATTTAAAATCTAATGTAATATTTTTCTATTACAGTTTAGGGCACGTTTGGTTATATTACATTGCCACCTGCAATGCAATGCTAATGACAAATCATGTTTGGTACGCTTTTTTAAAAGGGGATTCAATGAGTTATTTTATAATAATGCTTCAAAATTAATATATTTCTTTAAAAAAACCCCTTTACCCTTTAAAATAATTCACAGCCTCCATGCCCATTTTCTTCGACAATTAGCTTGAACCCTATTGTCAGCCACCATTCCTCTCACATAGGCGGAGGACTACCCCGGGCGGCGGGGGGTGATGACGGAAGAGGATGCGCACGCCGGATGGGGGGGCGCTGATGGCGGAGGGGAAGACCATGGCTCTCTGTTGAATCGCAATTGAATTTTGTTTTGCTAAAGAATAATGGGAAAATCCTTTTCAAGGCCCATATTATCAAAAGAATACGAAAAAGGCCTAATATTCTGAAAATACCCAAAAAGGCCCAAGGATTCGACAATTCGGGAAAAGGCCCCGAGAATTTACGAAGTTGTTAATGGTGATCAAGTTGTAGCGGGGCTGATTTAGTTGTTAGATGGTGATTTAGTTGTTAAAAATAATATTTTTAACAACTAAATCACCCATCTAACAACTAAATCAGCCCCCCTAACAACTCGATCGCCCCATTAACAACTCACCTTGGGCCTTTTTAGGAATTTTCAGAATCTTGGAGCCTTTTTGGGAATTTTCAGAATCTTAGGGCCTTTTTGGGTATTTTCAGAATGTTAGGGCCTTTTTCGGTATTCTTTTGGTAATATGGGCCTTGAAAAGGATTTTCCCAAGAATAATAGCTCTCTGTTGCTTAAGTTAGACAAATTAAAGTTTCCCGTATGTAGGGTCAAGTTATAAGTTTCCGACATTTCTCATAAATGGTGTGATCTTCTAGGTTTTTATGTAAAGAAATTATAATAAAGTACTAAATTGGCCAGTTTCATATCAAAATATAAGTGTACTACTCAGAACTCATAGTTTTTATTAGAAAATTGAGCGATGACGAGGATAATGATATAAATACATTTTATGCATTCACGTTAGATCTTCTGGCTTCAAGACAGTTGCAATTGACATTATCTTATTCAAAGTCAGCTACACCAGTTGAAAATGCGCATATCTCTTGGTTTTGTGTTGGATTTTCCAGAATTATGCTGAAATTATAGTGGGGGCTGTTGTATCTCCGAAAGGGAAGTCTGCAAAATACTGAATTATCGCTCTCAAAGCTGTTCAATTGTGTGATTAACTGTTTAAGAACAAAGGAATGGGTCAGCTGTAGATAAGATAAATGAGATTGCTAATTGCATTAACATTTTCAGCCTCTCCTAGATTTGGAAACAGGATTCCTTCTTTGTTTTTGGCACTTGATTAATTTCACAATCTCTTGGGTTTCAACGTTGTCAAGATTCCTTCTAAAACTCAAGGATTACTTGCTCAAGTTCGTTCAGTTGTGGATCCGGATCCTCTCAGTATCCGGATTCTCAGTATCCCTCAGTATCTTTCCATCTGAGCCGTCCAAAAGTTGATCTAAGGCCGTAATCACTAATGTTATCAAAACCGCGCACGGTAAATATAAAAATTTTAAAAGTCCCTTTTTGGACGTTGGATCAACTTTTGGACGGCCCAGATCAAAAGCTACTAAGGGATGAGGAGGGGAGGATACTGAGAATATCTGCTCCCTTCAGTTATTCCATCATACACTAAAGATCTCTGCTCTATTCAGAACTAAAGAGTGAATACTTTACCTCTGTAATGATGTCCCTTCTGGGTTGTAATTTTCCTTTTACTGTCATTGTATCTGTTCGGTTTCCCTGCTTTGTACTTGTACAGTTTTGAAAAATGAAATTCCCTTCCATTAAAGGGGGAAAAAAATCCCTCATTAGAAGATACAAAGCCATGTGCAAATGAGTTACGCTGCTAAAATTCAGAAAATTGGCATACTAGCAAAAGAAAACCTTGGAAAGCTTGTTAGCGTTATGTGGGTAAAGAATTGATGTTATAATAAGTGATATTTTACTACAATAATATCAATTTATTTTATGTAAAAAGATATATCTTCCAATTTGATTATGAAAAATGAGCTGGAAATCATGACAATTTTTACCAGATGGTTGAAGGGACCTGTTACAATTTTAAGAGTCATTAGAAGAGGTTTATACGAGTGCCAAGGTCCAATGATGCCAATGTGTAAAATCCAATAAGAAAAAAAAAAAAAAAAAAAGGCCTCAAACCAAATATGGAGCTCCGTTAATCAAAGAAAAAAAATTGTCTTATGGAGGCATACGAACAATATAAATGTAGCAGCACAATTGTGATGCTCATTAGAAAAATTAAAACGTCTAGTTCCATAATTTCTTAACAAGAATACATTGGAGTACGATCAAGTAAAATTTCATTTATAAGTGGCAGACACATCATAGTCATGTCGAATGGTCCAATAAACAAGTGGAATTCTACTTTTTTACCAAGTACCATTCTGAAATTGTTCATTGGACTATTCGACTTGTTTATGATGTATTCATTACTTGCAAATGGATTTGACTTGATCATGCTTCAATGTGTTCTTGCAAACAAATTAATTCCACTTGTTCATGATGCTCATGATGCATCTGCCATTTGCAAATGAGATTTGACTTGATCATGCTCCAATGTGTCCTTGTTAACAAACTAGTTCAACTTCTTTATAGGACTATTGCACTTATTTATGATGTGTTCGTCACTTTCAAATATAATTTGACTTAATCTTACTCAAATGCATTCTTGCTAAGAAATAAATTCCCTTGTTCATAAGACTATTTCACTTGTTTATAAGATCATTTCACTTGTTCGTTATGTTCATGCATGATGATTCGCTACTTACAAATCAATTCTTGAAAGGATCATTTTTGTCTTTTTAGTTCACAAATTAATTTCACTAGTCAACAAGGACTGCAGCAAAATTCCAAATTTCTTTGGGGCTAATAGAAATTAATTTGCTGCAATAATCCTTATCTGAAATTTTCCCTTAAAATAATTATGAGTATCATTTGATTTATTCAAATGTTATTAATATATGCGACACAATTTATTATTTGTTTGGCACCGATGTACCATATACACTTTATAATAATTCATAATATTTGTAAGTTACAGATAATAATATGTGGTATGATTTATTAATATATGCGACACAATTTATTATTGTTTTGGCACCGATGTACCATATACACTTTATAATAATTCATAATATTTGTAAGTTACAGATAATAATATGTGGTACGATTTATTTGTCAAATTCTATATATGTGACATAGCTTGTACTTTGCTTCCTAATTACCCTGTTGATAGGAAAATCGAATTCCTTTACTTGAGTCAACTTGGTTAATATGAAATTTAATATACAAAATTATCAAAATAAGGAATAGGAAATTAATCATAGAGAAGCTAAAATACTTAAAGAGAATAATTGATATTACTCAAGGACCATGTGGTATATCGGTATAATAAAGGATTAGAAAACAACTGAGGAGTTATTATTACAAGGAAAGAAAGAGAGGCAAAACCCGACCCATTTGCTAGGGCTTTTGATTTGGGGAAACAAGAGTGCTTCGTCACCCACTGTGGCGGAGGAAAATGAGTGCCTCTTCCGACCACATTGTGCGGGGAGGGGAACATGAGGAAACACTGAGAGTGATGATATGCACTGTCGTAAGAGGAAATTCAAATTCGCTCATGAAGAATTTGCAAGAGGGGAATCATTGCGTGTTCGTGAGGAAGGCTGGATGAAACCTGAAGGTATTGAGCAAGTATCGAAGTCTTACTGTGAATCATTGTTACAAAACGCGAATTCGAGTGAATGCTGGTGGGAATGGGCTAAGGCTAATGAAGATGACGATATAGTCAACTATGGCGGAGATATGGACTTTGTGAAGGTATTGAATCCAAGCGATGACATCTACGTGGATAACTCTAATCTACTCTGTTCAAAATTTACATTCGAGGGAAAAGAGAGGGAAAGACTTATGAAGCCTTTTGTAACACCTCAAATTCAACACCAAAAAACTTAGTCAAAATATTTCAAATACCTTCAACAGGGATATTCAATATCCAAATCATTAAATTACATAACCATTTAAAATAAAATTCTTAATACATAATCAAAGTAAATTTCTAAAAATGTTTTAGAGTTTAATATAAATCGGAAGTCTTAGGTTCATGGCAAATAAAAATAACATAACATAGACTATAAGAGTACAAAAGAGACTTCAAAGCTCACTCCATAGGAGCCTTCCCTTGCTCTCTATTAGGATATTCACCCGAAAAATGTTAATATGGGATGAGATTCTAAGTCTCGTAACTCGAAAGTTTCTACCGTACAAGAGCAAATTACATATGACAAAAATCAGGGGCTGATTTCAATATATTGTACATACCATAATTTCTCATACAAAATTATTTGCAAAAGTA
This sequence comes from Acacia acuminata, assembly GCA_019022655.1. NCBI lineage: Eukaryota > Viridiplantae > Streptophyta > Magnoliopsida > Fabales > Fabaceae > Acacia > Acacia acuminata. The sequence continues at coordinate 4,101,538 of JAFJYI010000005.1, forward strand.
ATCATCGTTATATCGAATTATGAACTATATAAATATACAATGCAATATGCCTCCCTTATATCACCGTCCACCCTTGTACTTTGGAGCCATAGGCTAACACAGTCCAATAGAAACTCATTCATTTGACTGGATGGTTCCAAGCTCACCAAAACTTAAGATACACCCGGCCAAAGGTATAGAGCTTAAGTCTGGACTATGGCTCCCCTCCTTGAAGATAATAACTAAGGAGGTGTCACATGTCCCACAACTCTAATGCAATCACCCGGAGGAAAAACATGGAAGATGGGGCCACGAAAAGTACCATCCACTGCATAATCGAAGTGGTGGCATAAAGAAATCTTATCATTCAAATTCCTCCTTACTCCAACCCATCACATACGGTAGCTTATGATAATTATATCAATAAAATTAAAGTATATTAAATCAAGCTTTCATTTATATAAAATATCATCACAAGGTAAACCAAACATCTCATAAAACTCATTGGTCCAATTTGTCGTTCTTGCAATTCAAAGGACTAAACTGTCATTTATGAAATTCAAGGGCAAAATCGTAATTTTGTTGGGTACAAAGCGTAATTTTTCGGGCACAAACCGTAATTTTCGTGGGTACAAAAGCGTAATATTCAGATTTTATTAAAATAATAATATAATACAGATACACATAAATCAATCTATAAAAATAATATAATTTACAATCATACACAATTCACAAGTATATGGAAGAATTTTCAGAGTTACTTGTTACTCGTTAATTCCTAAATAATCACCAAAAAACTACTACAAGGCTCCCAAATAATTACCACCTTACTCTCCTTTTCTCTCTCTTCTCTCTCACTCTCTTCCCGAAGGGTGAATTGTAGTGTGTGTTTGTGTAGGCGGTGGGGGGTATTTATACTAAAAATCCCCCTACCTTTTTCATTGGCGGAACGGTGCTCCCCCTATTTTTTATTCTAAAAGGGGCACCGAATGCTCATATTTCAAAAAGGATGGGCGCCAATCGACCATATTCAAAAAGTATGGCACCGTTTCCCTTATTTTCAATATGGTAGGTTCCAAATCACCAAATTTTCTACGTCCCCTCTCTCCCATTTCAAACATAGTAGCGGGGCCCACTCACTCTTCTTTTTCTTCTTCTTCTTTTCTCTTTCGTTTCCTTTCCTTCTTTCATTCGACGTTGCCAAATTCCCACATGTATATTTTATATTAATATATATATTATTATAATGTAACACAATATATTATAATATAAACATAAAAGTCTTTATTTTTAACTCTTAGAAAATTTAGTCCCTTACCAAGTAATTACATAACAAATTTTAATTACCATAACTTAATATTATAGTTAAAGAAATTTTCAGGATATTACACCTTTCAGCTGTACGCTAGTAGTGAAGTTATTGGGAAGACAACCTTCCTATGGTTTCATGGTCAAGAAGCTGAGACAGATTTAGGAAAGGGAAGGTAAGATTGATGTGTTTGATCTAGAGAATGACTTCTATCTTGTTAATTTCCAGCACATAGATGACCACATGGAACTTTAATTGGAAGACCTTGGGTGATAGTTGATGCATACCTGAGTGTGGGGTGATGGAGGCTTGATTTCAGTCCAAAACATGAGAGAATTAAGTATGTGGTGGCTTGGGTTCGGTTTCCAGATTTACCTTCTCCTCTATTTGACAAAAAATTTCTCTTGAACTTGGAAATCCCATTGGTAAAGCCATTAGACTAGATGTGCACACGGCACAAAGGAGTAGGTGGAGATTCACACATATATGTGTGTAGAGCTAGACCTCAACAAGCCTTTGGTGCATAAATTTAATGTTGAAGGGAAAATTCTTAGCGTGGTCTATGAAAGCTTAAGGAAAATTTGTAACAAATGTGGAAGAGTTGGGCATATAAAGGAAGGTTGTGATGCTTTTCATAAGAGGAATAATGAGGAAGGAATGGTCGTTGATGAGGCAGATTCTATTAAGAAGAATGAAGCGGATAAAGAAGGTGATAAGGAACTATGGAAGACGGTCTAGAGATCCAGACGGCCAAGAAAACAAGAAATGGTTGTTCCAAAACCACAGTCAATGGGGTCACGCTACGTGGTTTTAAATGCAGATATAGGGGAGGAGAAACTAGAAGGGAATGAGGGTTTTGAGAAGGGGCAAGGTTGGAAAAAGGAAGCTACATAGAAAGGGAGGGGAGTACAATTCACTAGTGCAAAAAAGAGCTTTAAGATCGCCTCATTTAGATAGGATTATAGAGAATTAGGTCTTAAAAGTATGATCAAGTGGCAGTTTCAGTAAATATAAAAAACTTTTTGATTTGGATTATAAAGGATCTAGTCTTAAAAATATAACCGGTGGCACTTTCGTAAATATATAGAACACTTTTAAGACCGGATTATAAAAGATCCGGTCTTAAAAGTATGATCGGGTGGCAATTTCGTAAATATTGTGAGAAGAAGCCGATCAGAGATGACTCTGAGAATGCGATGATTTATTCCTTCGCTTAATTGGAATTATATACAGATGTTAACAAGTAAATAATCTTTTGACTTAGGCAGTTCCTATAATCTAGGGATTACAATCAAGAATATAATTACGAAATTCAAAAAACCATGATCTGCTAACTTAATTCCTAAAATCTCTCTAACAACTTAACTAAGATGATTACAATCGGGAATATAATTACGAAATTCAAAAAACCATGATTTGCTAACTTAATTCCTAAAATCTCTCTAACAACTTAATTAAGATGATTACAATCAAAGGAATATAATTACGAAATTCAAAAAACCATAATCTCGCTAACTTAATTCCTAAAATCTCTCTAACAACTTAATTAAGATGATTACAATCAGGAATATAATTACGAATTTAAAAAACCATAATCTGCTAACTTAATTCCTAAAATCTCTCTAACAACTTAATTAAGATAATTGCACAATATAATCGTATATGCTAACTAATTAAATTTAGACTTCCAAAAATATATAGAACACTTTTAAGACCAGATTATAAAAGATTCGATCTTAAAAATATGACCGCTGGTAATTTCGTAAATATATAGAACACTTTTAAGACCGTATTATAAAGGATCCGATCTTAAAAATATACTTTTAAGACCGGTTTTTACAAACAACTGGTCTTAAAAGTGTTAAGAAAAAGAATAAGCTAAATTCACTAAACTCGTTAAGTCCGTGAGCGTGCTTGTCTTCTTGGTGATATAACATTTGTTTAGTTATAGATTCAACGAGTGTCCCAAGAGCCTCACGGGCAAATCCTCAGCAAGAATGACATCCTCTTCCTCTAACCTACTCGCAATCTTCGTAAGTCATCCTAAGAGCCACACAATCAAATCCTTGGCAACATTGGCAGTGAGATGCTTCGAGGGTTTTGCGATGGCAACAACTCCAATCCTCAACAACGGAGCAAGCGTACGCCGAGGATTCCGGACGACAGCGGCTCCTTCCTCTTCGATCTATGGCTCCTCCCACTCTGTCTTCGCACAGATCCGGCTTAAAATCAAACCCAGATCTCTTATTGCTTAAGTCTGTTTGCTCCTACTTTGACCGCTCCTGCTTAGATCTGAACTTTGATTTGGTTGCTTGAAGCTTTGTTAGCATCGACAAGAGGATCCTGCTCAGATTTGGTTATGTTTTCTATTTCTTGTTATGTTTTCTTATTTCTGGACTTTGTATTCATCTTTTTTGTTTTTCTTGTTGGTGTTGCTTCCAATCTTCTTTTCTTTTTTGTTTTTCTTGTTGGTGTTGCTTCCAATCTTCTCTTGGTTCTCTCGTCATTCGATGGGGGGGACATTCAAAATGTTGCCGATCGGTGATTTGGGACCGATTGTTTCATTTGTTTTTTTATTATTGTTTTGAAACACTTTTAAGACCGGATATTTCAAAAGTTCGGTCTAAATTTTTAAGACTGGTCGTTCATCCGGTCTTAAAAGTTATAGACTTTTAAGACCGCCTGGAACAAGACCGGTCACAGATATGGTCTTACGATACCTTTTTCGTCCGGTCTTAAGAGCCTTTTTTCTACTAGTGATTCAAGAAGAATAAGCAAGAGAAAAACGAAGGTTTAGGAAGGTTGCAAAAGGAGAATGAGAAGAATAAGCCTAGAAGCAAGGTGCGGGGTGTACAAGAGAGTAAGAGGGAAGAGGAGAGTAAAGGGAAGGTTGGTGTCTTAAAAGTCTATTCATGGCAAGGGTGGTAAGGAGCTAGCTGAATATAGTCAGAGGTTGATATAAATTTGACTGTTCTGGAGAGTAACTTAGAGGCATATGGGTGGCAAGAAGTCCATATGGCTGATAAGGAAAACCTCTACCCAGGAGCCTGCATGGACATAGCACAGAAAAAGGACGTGAAGGGTTCAGGAGTGATGCAATTTGATGGAAAGGATGTGGTAGCATTAGGGGATGTCAATATGAGCACGGAGGAGGTATGTCCTACTACTGCTCTAATTGAATAAGGGGTATATCTGTGTCTAGTCTATATATATATATATATATATTCTACTATGATGAAGTTTTTGGTTTGGAATTGTCGGGGTGCAGCGAGCAAAGGAGTTGCAGCTGTAACTAAAGATTTTAAATGTTGTTATAAGCTAAATTTGATTATGATTTTGGAACAGAGGATAAGTGGTAGCCATGCAAGCAAGGTTATCAAAAACTGAAGATTTAAAAAATCTTTTAGATTGGAGCCTGAGGGGTTTTCTAGTAGTATTTGGTTACTGTGGGACTTGGAAGAGCTAGTGGTGGATGTTAAAGTAAGAGATGAACAATTCCTCCACTGTAAAGTACATTTAAGGGAGGAGGAAATGCTTTTTACAGCAATTTATGCTAGTCCTAATGAGTTTAAAATGCATCGCTTTGAGGAACACTTTATAATTTGCCATGTGATATTTTGGATTCGTGGTTACTAGCGGGGGATTTCAATGGTATAAACACTCCTTTGGAGAAGAAGGGAGGAGGACATGTAAATGAGACATGTTAGTTCTCTATATATTTTGATGATAATTGACAATTGTAAACTTAAATTTAGTTAATGGTTAAGTTAAAAATGTTTGAAACTTGTTTAAACTTAACTAGAAACTTACTATCAAGACTAAACTCGAGTTTAGAGTTGTCAAACTTGAGTTAACACTAGACAGAAAGATAGTCAAGTCATTTGAACTTAGCTTGACTCAAGTGTCTAAATGAAAACTTGAGTTTGAGCTTAGCCGAGAATGTTTCAAAGCTTTTAATTTTCAAAGTAACTTGATCTAGTCGTGGTTAAACTCAAGTTAGTGCTTGGACGAGAGTTTTCAAAGTTTTTAATATTAAAATGCCTCGAGCTAGTCTTAACTAAACTCGAGTTAGAGCAAGGCCAAGAGTTTTCCTAAGTATTTTGAACTTAAAGTGACTCGAGCCTGTTGTTGGAATATCCAATTAGCTTTTGTGGACTTAAACTTATTTTCATATTAAAGAAGTCCTAAACTCGAGTTAGTCACTTAATGACTTGAGTTATCGCAATCTCAAAACGCTTTTAAAATGATATTGCAAAATTTATTTCAAGAGAAGATCTTGACTCCAGTGATCTTTGATAAACTCGAGTTATGCACTTGAGTGAAACTTTTTAAACTCAAGTTCCAATCATACAGAGACATCCTCACTTTAACTTCAAATATATTTTCAAAGAAGATGATCATGTGACTCGAGTCTAAAATGTTAAATTCAAGTCATGCACTCCAGTTTACTTGAACAAACTTGAGTGTAAATCATCTCTGTTTTACAATCACCGTGTTTGGATTTGTGAAATCTTCATGTATGATTTCGTTGCAAAAATGGAAAAGGAATTCCGTCGCAAATTGCGACGGATTTTTTTATGTCGCAAAACTAAAAAAAATTTGGTTTTTTGGTGGGAAACTTGATCCGCTAGTTTGCGATGGAAAAACAAAATTTTGTGACGGATTTGTTTTTCCATCGCAAAAAAATAAAAAAATGGTTTTCTAGTGGGAAAAAGTCCGCCGCGGTTTGCGACGGAAAAACAAATCCGTCACAAAATTTTGTGACGGAAAACGAATTCCATCGTAAATTGCGACGGATTTTCAATTCCGTCGCAAAAGTTTGCGACGAAAAAAGAATTTCGTTGCAAATTGCGACGGAAAACAAATTCCGTCACAAAAAATTTTGCGATGGAACAAAAATTCCGTTGCAAAAATCCAAACAAATACAACTCTCCTCGCGGCTCGGTTCGCTAAATCCCTAAACTTTGGCCGAAATCCCTCCATCCACTGTTGTGAAAATCGAGATTTAACTCGTAGGATCGCACGATCTTGCGATATACTAAAGCCAATCGATCCAACTGGTCACAAAAATCGTTAATTTCTTTGCAACGATAGGATCGACGGGTAAATCGTAGAAATCGCTGGTATCACGCGTTTCAGATCCAGCTTTTAATTCTCGGCTTCTCGCTGGCCGCTACACTCAGTGAGGCAATGATCAGCCAAATACAGTCCAAGTTCAAAGCGGGGTGCACATTTTTTACCGAAAAATGTTGACGAGATTATAGCTATTAGCTAATAGAATAGTGGGGAGGATGGTAGAGATGGATATGAAGAATGACGAAGGAAGGGAGGAGGAAGCATCATGGGGTAAAGATTTTAGAGAATTGGGTGAAACTACCGTCTGGGTTTTGCAGAGAAAAAGGAACGGAGGAAGGAGAAACCGTGTCGATTGAACTCTTTCTCTTTCTTACTTTTGGTTTTGGTTTTATTTTATACATTATGAGTTTTATTTTATATATTATTTTATATATTATGAGTTTTATATATTATGGTTTTATTTTATTTTATATATTAGCAAGTTAACAACTCTATTATTATTATTTTTATACTTTGTTTATGAGTTTTACAATTAATGTTAGTTATTTTATGGGAAAAATACTTCTCATGTTGTAGGAGAAGTCTTTTCTCATGTCACACACATAAAATGGTGGGATATATATATATATATATATAATTAGCATTATATATATGTGGGTTCCACTATTTTTGTGTGTGTGTAAGGACCTTCTTCTTATCAAATACGGTGAGAAGTTTAAACCCCTTATTTTATATGCACATATATAGTCAAATATAACTTTATATCTTAGATAATAGGATCTTACCATTCGTGTTGATACCACGATTTACGATCTTCGCACCTCTTCTCGATCTTGTATAGGATCTCGATTTTAACAACATTGCCTCCATCGCCTTTCCTTGCAGCCAATTGAAGTTCGTCCCCAGCTGTCTTTCCGTTCATCAGCGTTTCCTCTTCTCCATCACCATCGTTGCCATCCATTCCCTTCTCCCTCTTCATGCTGCGAGAGAGACGATCGGATGCTGCTGTTACAACCCATCCTTTGTCTCTTCAATCCCAGCCTTCCTCCACCGACTCCTCTCCTAAGGATACTTTTCAGTTTTCATCTGGGAAGAAAGCCTAGGTTTGCAAATTGGTTGATAAAGAAGGTACGGGAAAGCACAACATTGTCAAAATTATAAGACTATAGTTGTTCGTTTGATATTATGAACTCTGCTCATATTATTAATAACTGCGGTGACAGAAATAATAGCCGGCTTTCTATGAAGTTGATCTTCTGCTTTTCTTTAGGGAGTTCAAACTTGAAGACTCATTCTTCACGCCTTGAAAAATTAAAAATTAGAAGTTTTTCATAATCTTTTTTTACCTTCCTAGTTTATTTCTTAAACATTGTGCTTTTCCCTTTGAACGAGACTGGGTTGACGCACACAAGGGCAGCGAGTGCGTCGAGCTTTTGGTGTCTCTTCGATTATTTAACAGATGATGATTCCTTTATCTAGAAAGCAACAATTCGGTTTAACATTCATCAATTACTCTCCGGTCCATAGTTTTGCTCCTTTTGTTATTTTATTTCGTGATAAATTTAAGCGTTGCTACTTGCTAATACCTCCAGAAATGGCGCTCTATAAATAATCATCAGAGTGTGGAGGGATTCCAGTTCGCAGTGGAGCAGTATGAAATTCTAGAACAGATTGGTAAAGGTTCCTTTGGTTCTGCCCTGCTTGTGAGGCACGAGCACGAAAGGTAAAAGTGAGAATGATTCCAAACTCTGTTCAAACCTAGTGTTACATAATCGTTTACAGGTTAAATTGTTAAGTAATGTACAAGAAGTTATGTATTTTGGCATATACCAAACGTAACTTTATTTATTTTGTTGTCTCCATCTAATAAGGTATGTCCTCAAGAAGATCCGCCTTGCCCGTCAAACAGATAGAACCCGTAGCCATTATAGACAAGAGGCGTCATGGACACAACTTAGCTGAGGTAATAACCTGAAAAATCTGTGGGTTCTAGCCTCTTAACATGGTGTTTGTTTGTTTGTTTGTTTGTTTGTTTTTTTTTTCCTTTTGACAATTTCTAGAGACATATTGAAACTTAGTAGTGTTAGATATGTAGGCATACATGTATTAACTGTGTTATGTTGGAGAATGATTACAGGCCCTCTTTCATGTTAAAAGATGCTATCAATCTTTAAAACTTGTTTTCTTAATTAATCTTTCATTTTGCATGTTATTATTTTTCTTATGCTTTGACACGCAGTTAATGAATCTGATTGGTGATGTACTTGTGTTAGATTTTATTGAAAAAGTATATATATTCATTATGATGTGTGTTAAGTGAATCGGTAATTCTTGTCTTATAGAAGATATGTTAGGGTTCCTCTCTGAATGTGCTTATATATTTCTTGAGGAAATTTAAAATCTTATCATGAACTAATTCAAATTTAACATTTGTTTTATACTTGACGATAGTTGTAGGAAATGAAAGAGTTCAGAGTGTAAAAAAACTACAACACCTTTTCCCTCAAATGTTGATTTTACGTATGATCGTTTGTCATGTCACTTGACATAAGGATATGTCAAGTCACCCCAAAACTACGTCGTTTTGGGAGTTAGGAGAATTAATGAAGGGTGTTTTGGTAAAATTAATACCCTTCATTAATTCCTCTAACTCTCAAAACGACGTAGTTTGGGGCTTAGTGGGGATTAATGAAGGGTTTCTTAGTAAAATTCATATAATAAATATAAAAACAAAAATACCAAAACACCATTCATTAATTCCTCTAACTCCGAAAAACGACATAGTTTTGGGAGTAACCGACATAAACTTACAAGTGACATGATAAACGATAAACTCATTTAGTTTTTGTGCACATAGGTTATTTTTTTGTTAAAAGTTTGTGCTATTGCATGTCTTGCTAAAACCCCTTGCGCTCCAAGCCTTGAGGGGGGAACCCTTTATTAAATAAAATACACACACACACACTATATATCATGCTGTATCTAATATAAATTAGATAACTAAATTGAAGATATTGAGAAAATTAGTTAAGCTAATTATTTATATAAATGTGCGTTAATTTTTATAAAATACCCTCTAGTTTTAATCATGTACATCAATACTAATCTTGATAGAAACACCCTTAACAGGTGCACTCAATAAGATACTTTAGGAAAATAATTATAAATCTAGAAAACAAAAAAGATTGATATCTTATATTTAGGACCAAAGTAAATTCTTTTATATCAATTGAGGGATTAATTACAAGAGTACTCAAATATCTTCATACTTGAGGTGTCTAATGTCCCTCCCTCTAATTAATGCTCCCTAATGCACATCACATTTTTATTAGGAATATTTTTTAAAAATAGTAAAAATTTGAAAATTGCTCCCCTTTTTGCTTATAATATATTAAAATTAATGTTATTCATTTTATATAGAATCTAATGATTAAAAAATAAGGAGGAAAACATTTGGCAAGTAGGTAATATTTGAGGGCATTAGGGAGGGGCATTAGACGTACCTATTGTTGTCAAAAACTAGTGTAAAAATGTAAAAACGTACGTGTTTACTAGGGTCATACGTGCTAAAACGCAAGTAAAAACTGTCATGAGCAAAAACTGGTAGAAATGCTACTCAAACACATAAAAATGGTAAAAAAAAAAACGTAAGTTTTTACAGTTTCTACCGTTTTTACTTCAACAAAAAGAAAGGATGATTTTTTTTTCTTTTTGCCCGAAAAAAAGATGAAAAGTTAAAAACCTTATTTCTATCGTGCTTGGACTCAGGATTAGTGGAAAGTAGAGACGAGCAAACTGATTTGACCTGATAGTTTTGTGCTCCTTTTGCATTTCTTACAACTAAGCAAAAAACATGATTTTGATTAATCCTATATTATTGTACATAGTGGGTTTTTGATTTACCATGAAAGATTAAGTGATAGTAATCTCACCTGTTATATGATATTATTTTGAACAATTGAATATATTCTGATGAGGAAAGCTTGGTTGAAGTTGAAGTTAGGGAACCTATGGATGGTTATGATTTGGACATTTCAAATTTCGCAAATGAACTTGTTGTAAGAGTAAGAGAAGAGAACATGTAAGATGATATGTTTGATTTGAATCAATTGATATAAATTAAGAATTATTAAACTTTATTCTTTTAATATTTTTGGATTTATGCTTTATATAGTTATATGACTTATATCTTTTAAATATGAAGTTGTTCATTGAATTTTGAGTAGTGATTTATGATTTTTTTTTTTAGGCATAGATATAATTTTGAGCTCGGCCTTTAAATAATATAAAGTAGAAACTTTATGTTTCGTATCATTTCTATCATATTCTTTTGTGTCTGCGTAGAAACTCAATTTTGACAAAATTGTACGTAACCAAAATTCAATACCTTCTCTCTCTCCATCAGACAAGTATTGTAAAGATCTTTACATTGTTGTTTATGGGCCGCAAATGTATGTAGAACCACAAAAAGAATAATTGACATCACTACAAAAAAAACAGTTTTTTGCGGCGGAATTTTCCTCGCAAAATAACAAATTTCCGTCGCAAACCGATTTGCGGCGGAATTTGCGACGGAATTTTTTCCGTCACAAAAATCGTCCACGCAAACCAAATTTCCGTCGCAAAAATGCAAATTTCCGTCGCAAAATTTGGATTTAGCGGCGGAACACTTTTCCTCGCAAATCTTGAAATTTGCGAGGAAAATCTGAATCCATCGCAAATTTTGCGGGGATTGAGATCCTCGCAAAATTTGCAAGGGATTGAGATCCTCGCAAAATTTCAAATTTTGCGAGGGTTTAGATCCTCGCAAATGTTGAATGTTTGCGAGGATTTCATCCCCGCAAAATTTGAAATTTTGCGAGGGAATTGATCCTCGCAAATTTTGAAATTTTGCGAGGATCTCAATCCTCGCAAAATCGAACATTTTGCGAGGGAACATAGTCCTCGCAAATTCCAACATTTTGCGAGGGGAAGAGATTCCCTCGCAAAATGCATTATTTTGTGAGGGAATCATTCCTCGCAAATCCCCAATTAATTTTTTTAAAAAATCAAATGATTTTAAAAATTTAATTAATTTCATAAAAAATATTAAAAATTTGCAAATAAACAGATTTATATATGATAAAAATATATTGTAACAATCATAAGAGTTTGTATAGAAATAACAAAATATTACAAAGTATAATGTTTCAACCAAAATAAACTAAAAGAAAGTCTAAATTGCAGCAGTCTGGTCAGGGTCACCACCGGTATCGCCATCACCATCAGGAGGCGGCCCCGTACCCTTGTCCTTCAAAAGGGAGTGGAGAAGTTCCCGCAACTCAATAATCATCTTTCCTTGCTCCTTCATCTGTACTTCTTGCTCCTTCACCTTTGATTCCAACGTCTTCACCCTCTTATCTTCTACAAAACCAACATTACGAAGTCAGTTTATTTTTTGTACTTCATTTAAATGGACGAGGGAATAATGGTTTGCGATTGGTAGCAAAAGTATTACGTCTACCTGTAGAAACACCTCCAATACTTCCCGATGAGCGCTTCGTAGAAGACTTCGGTTATTTGCGAGAGGCACCCATCCCGAAGACTCTCCCCTTCTTGTCAAATCCTCCGCGACTGAATGAAGATACTCTCGTTATCAGAATAAGAGGACGCCGGGTCGTTCTCAATCTGCGAGTCTCTCTCTTGCGTCAGCTTCTGATAGGTCTCCTACAAACACACAATAATACATCACAAATAAGACATGTAAAATAAAATAAATGTTCTTGTTTTAAACAACTAATAAATCTAGTTAATATCTCACCGCGCATTCTTTGGGACTTGGTGTTAATCCAACACCTCCCACCTTCAATCTCCTTGGAGTGGGTCCGCTCAAAGGCAACCCAAGAAATCGAATCCGCAGAACTTCCCCGGTGTCCGCGCGCAAACACAAATTGATAAGCGTTAATTAAAAGAGAAATAATAAAAATTGATAACCATCAATTAATTACTTCAAAGTATAAAATATTGAAAGCTAAAATAGAAAATAACGTATACTTACAATTTTTCGCTTATGCTCACTTAATGGAATGCAGCCGCCAGCATATGAAGGTCCATCCATTTGGGCCCTATTTAACTTATTTTGTTCACTTTGCTTTATAAATTTTTCGTCGGTGGCCCATCTTTCAATTAACTGTTCTACGACCTCAGCTTGAATCCAATTTTTCTTTCCCCTTCCCTCTCTCAATTTATAAAATCTATCAGACATCCACTTGCTGGCCTTGAAGTTATAAGCTCTTTTTAAATCTACCGAATCAACCGGTAACCAGCTAAACTCTCCCTGAAAAACAATATGCTACAATTAGTTCTCCAAAGTATAAAAGTAGTTAATCAATTTGTATTTTGATGAGAAGAAATTAATAACCATAAATCACACAACTTACTAAGAATTCCCGAACCAAGTGTCCGGTCAATCGAGGAATCTCTGTCCACTTGGCCCAAGGCGAGTGAAATTACGGAACATTTGATCCTTTATGAATTTCTTCACCGGCTTATCAGTGAAACCCGAAAACAAAGAAAATGTTACAAATATTAGCATACAAGCTAAAGGTAAAAAATCATAACATTACTAGTAACTTTACATTACTTACTCGGCGCCACCGACGGGACGAATCCACATCTTCCCGTACTCGGATCAAATGTTCCCCAAGTGGTGTGCGGAGGAACTAGCATCCCGACAGCTCGAGGCGACTCGGTGTGCTAAAGGAAGAAGTATTGAAAATGTTATAACATAGATGCTTATAAAAAACAAAATATATGTAAATTAGTCGAAATCGTAAACTCAACCCGCTCCGCCCCTTGCTTTGTGGATCAATCGGAGAGACAGCACACCTCTACCTACCGCCCAAAGCAGTCGGCAGTAGACGGTGAAGATGAAAAAGTAAATGACGGCATCTCTGGGGAAGAGTCAAGCCCGAGGCCTATGGAAGATGTAGATGGTATCGCCCTACCCCCCTAATAGGACAGGGCCGAGAGCTACCACTACTACGTCCGCATGCACGAACGCCTTCCTCGATGCTCCATCTCTCGAACACTTATAAACATTATATCGGTATATATAAAAATATAAGAAATTTACTCAATATGATGCGGCGAAGTAATAAAGTATCTAGTATAAACAAAAAAAAACTAACTTAAATCAATCGGACGAATCCTGTTCTTCGACCTCGCTCGCACACCTTCCTCCGGTGTCTCATAGTCGTCGAATTCGATTCACTAGTTGAGTATATCTCTTGTGCCTCATCATCATCGATTCCTCATCGTCAATATTGATAGGAATCAACTCTAACTCCGCAGTGGAATCAAAGAGATTGGTTGGTAGATCGTCCTCGGCAATACTTACGGCAAGTACACGTTCCACATCGGCTTGGAACAGTTTAGTCATATCGTAATTTGTTTCTCACTTTTTTGACTTAGGTATAATGTTTCGTGCTTTGGTTTTGATAACTCCCATCCACCCTTGGCGGGATGTAGGGTATGATGTATAATAAACCTGTTGCGCCTGTTGAGCAAGAATGAATGGGTCATAACTAACTAGCGTATATCTCCTTGACCGGTGGATCTCAATATTTCCATATTTGTCCACTTTTGTCCCACGCGGAGTGTTATCAAACCACTCACATTTAAATAGAGTCACCGAATTGTCCCGCTCGTAATCCGGCTGAATTATGTCAATTAATATCCCGTAGTAGTCGCCCTCGACTCCGTCAAGCTTGGCCACCTCGACAACATACACCGTAATTGCAACATTACGTATCCTTGTTCGCTTCAACAGTTGCAAACCGATACCCATTGATTACATATTTTTTGATCCGGGTAGCAGTGTTGCTGCGGCACCGTAAGATAAACTCCACACAACATCTTGGGGAGCCTCGGGGTGGTGCACGAAGAAGGATCGTAACCATTCAAAAAACGTAACGTTCATGAATTGATAAACATCGAATCGACATCTCGGGATTTGTCGATCGGACCGAATTAGAGAAGTGGCGTAACAAAATAGAAATGAAATTAATACTTTAATTTAAGTATTCGGCCTCGTCACGAAGTAACAAAAGATGAAATCTTACTTTAAGTATTTGGCGGCCTCGTCACGGTTGTTTAAAATGTACCACTCCGCTATTTTTTTATCTATTCCTTCCGAGTTGACCTACAATGTTTTCGCACGACTCGGCCAGGATAATTAAATATTGATATATGACCACTCGGTTCACCGCCATCATCGTTACGAGGTACCACTCTCCATCTTGATATAACTTCGGGGGATAATAGTATGAGGCAAATTTAGTGGCCTCTTCGACTAGAAAAGCTTCAGCTATACATCCTTCAACGTACCTTGGATTTTTTATCTTCTTCTTAAGTGTGTGTAAAAACCTACAATGGACAATCAGAAGGTATTTATTATCTTCTTCGTAATGTGTGTGTTTCAATTAATCACAGACAAATTTTTCTATATATATATTACCTTTCAAAAGGATACATCCACCTATATTGTTGTGGACCTCCTACCCTTGCTTCGTACGCCAAGTGAACGGGCAAATGTTCCATTGAGTCAAAGAAGCTAGGAGGAAACACCATCTCTAACTTACATAGCATTATTGGCACGCTCTCCTCCAATTGCCGTAACTTATCAACATTAAGCTCGAAGCACAAATTGTTCTAAAGAACAAGGAAAATTGTCGAGAATACTCAATATATGCTTCGGTAGTGCTTTGAAGGCCCACGGCAACAATCTCTCGAAAGAAAACATGACAATCATGACTCTTCATCCCGACTAACTTCACCTCATTCATGTCAACACATCTCTTAAAATTTGATACATAACCGTCCGGTAGTCTCACACTTTTAACCCATTGCAAGAATTGTAAATTATGCTCTTTGTTCAATGTGTATGGCGCTCTAGGTTTGGAAATTCGGTTGGCGGCATTCTTGATCAAATGCAAACCAGGCCTTTTGCAAATATGTTCTATGTCAAGTCTTGCATTGATTGTATCCTTCGTCTTACCCTTGGTGTCCATTACGGTGTGCGAGAATATTACAAAACACATTCCTCTCAATATGCATGACATCGAGGTTGTGTCTTAACAATTGATCTTTCCAATATGGTAGCTCCCAAAAGATGCGTTTGTTCCAATGATCTTTGAACGCCATATCCCTCGGTGGTGGAAGCGGCTCCCTCTTCAACACTTTGAATGTACTTGACCGTCCCATATTTCGGGCCACTTAAACGACGAGGCCGATCTGCGTGTTCGACCACATTCCTCTTGAAGTCTTTTCTATTATTCCTAAACGGATGATCAATAGGCAAGAATCGCCGGTGCTGTCAAACCAACACACTTTGCGACTATATTTCAAGCTATAACCCACGTTTTGTTCGAGACATACCGGACATGCAAGCTTCCCGAAGTTTGCCATCCACTCAACATCCCATATGCAGGGAAATCATTTATCGTCCACATTAAGGCAGCCCGCATGGTGAAATTCTGCCTCAATGATACATCATACGTAAGAACCCCTTCACTCCACAACATCTTCAACTCGTCTATCAAAGGCCTGAGATATACATCTATTTTCTTTTTTGGGTCGGATGGCCCAGGGATTAACGCGTTGAGGAACAAAAATTCTCTTCTCATGCACATGGAAGTGAGAGGTTGTACGGAGTCACAATCACAGGCCGACAGGAATAATTCCTGCCCATCTTGTTGAAAGGAGCGAACTCATCCGAACATAAACCAAGACAGACATTACGGGATCGCCGCAAACGAAGGATTTGCCTCGTCAAATTTCAGCCAAGCTTCGGCATCGGAGGGATGCGTCACAAATTTTTCATCCCCGCAATGCTCCCGGTGCCATCTCATGTGAGTTTGTTTTTTGTGATGAATACAATCTCTCGAAGTCTTGGCACGAGAGGAAAGTACCACATCTTGCTTAACGCTTTAAAGGTCGTTTTTCTTCCATTCCTCACAACTTTGTACCTCTCATGTGCCTGAGAATTTACATGTAGTTCGCTCGCATCATCCTTGTAATAGAGCATACATCCTCTAGGGCAGCAATGGATTTTTTCACATCCGAGCCCAAGCTCTTTCACCTTTTTCTTTGCTTGGTAAAAATCTTTCGGCAAATTATTGTCATTGGGAACAATCTTACTCATGATCTGCATCATTTCATTGTAATTCCTCTCACTCATATGGTGATCGGTCTTCAAGCTTAGTGTTGCTAGGGTAGCCGATAGTGATGAATATTCACTATTTTCAATGTGTTCACAACCTTCCCATAAAGGGCGTTGCGCATCTTGAAGCATTTTATAGAACCTCTCGGCTCCCAGATTAGGATCCTCTCCCATGTTTCTGGTTGAGTATGTGCACCGATCTCCTCTCCCATATCCGACGGTTCAACATGAGTAACGGGATCAAAGTATTGGCCGATCGACGGTCCCGCGGCATCCATAACCAACTGCTCATATTGATTAAGGTTGTATCGATGAGTACTATCTCCGTAATAACCACTCGTTGTTTTTCGACTTCCCATGAAATTGCCAACATTCATAATTTGGCATGAATCCTTTTACACAAATGGATTTTGACCGTGCTCGGATCATGAAATTGCATACACCTACATTTCACACACGGACAACTAATCGAGGTACTTGAATTAGTTGCGTGCGCGAAAGACAAATTTGATGAACTCTTCCAAACCCTCCAAGAATACTTGAGTAAGTTGTTTTTTCGAGTTAGACGATTATACATCCAACTCCTATCACAATCACCTTCCATACTTCCTCAACCCAACCCTACACAAAGACTTTTGGAACAAACACAAGTAATACTAACTAATTCAACTATCGGTTAATTGGCACTTAATCAAGAAAGTGGCAAACAAACACATGCAGTGAACAAAAAACATATTCCAGCAAGCAACCAGAGAATGAGGATAGTACACTAGAAGAAGGGGACATGCATGTGGACGGGGCATGAAATCTCATAAATGAAGAATACCAAATATAATATTAAACCAATTTTCTAAATTTTTATGAAAGATCATCATGTTACACTAAGGTTATAGATATAAATAAACAGATAATAAAAGTGAAAATTAAAAAGAAAGAAAGCATCACTTACAATTCTTGCAATTGACTAAGATCACCAAATTCACTTGGTATAACTCCAGACAGATTAAGACCCTTCAGCTGGCTGTCATTAAGAAATTGTAAATAAAAAATCTCTATCAACTATAATGTATTTAAACCTAGCGAGTTCGGTGGGAGTAAAATGTAGAAAGAATAAAAATAGGGAGCTGGAGATAATTAAACCTTGTCGGCGAAGTTACTATGAAGCAATGCTTTGTCTTTATTAAAATTCTGCAAGCCTAAGATAATCACCAAACAAACCAAAGTCATTGTTAATATACTTATATTACATATATCGAACATGAGGGTGAGGCGTCACATTTAATATCGGGAATTAATATAAGGCATCACCCCATGAGCAACAAATTCTTTACAAATGACCACGACATCACAAAAACAAAGAGGAAAGACAAGTTCTCTTAATGTTCTACTAACCAATAACTAGAAAAACCAAAAAATAAAATGATTAAAAGCGAGAATGTGAGATAGTTAATATACAATGTCATCAATTCTACATGGAGTGTTTTGAGCACATTATGGCAATCCAAATGCGCACACACATATTTATAAAATTATAGGTAGAAGAGGGGACAAAGAAGAGAAAGTAAGGAGGATAGAGGAGAAGAGGAAAGGAAGGGGGAGAAAGAGAGAATGAAAAATCTATTAATGTCAAATGTCTCATCACAACTAACATTCATCATGTCTTTTATAGACCAAGGCCAACGAGTCAATTATCAATATAAGTATAGTCCCCCACTATTATAATTTTACAAATATAATATCACATGCATGTCAAACATACACATACACATACACATACACATACGCACACCAATCGGTGTTCGGTTCGGTTTTTCGGTGAAAACTGAAAAACCGAAATACTCGTATTTATGCAACCGAACCGAAACCGAACTAGCTAAAAAACCGAAACCGAATTAACCGAAATATTTCGGTTCGGTTTTACACATAATTCGGTTTTTGGAC
This sequence comes from Acacia acuminata, assembly GCA_019022655.1. Lineage (NCBI taxonomy): Eukaryota > Viridiplantae > Streptophyta > Magnoliopsida > Fabales > Fabaceae > Acacia > Acacia acuminata. Next base: position 4,120,044 of record JAFJYI010000005.1, read on the forward strand.
TTTCTTTGGGCCTTGTTGTGGGCCTTCTTATTTGGGCTAATTACGTAAAAAGGCCAATCCGTTTTTTTAAAAAAAATTCAGTTCAAAGCTTTGAAACCTCATTAGTTACAATAGAATTCATAAAAAAAAAAAAAGAATAAGACAGGGAAACAACCAAAAGAATTACAACAGTTGAAGCTTAGGAATTACAACAACCAGAAATTAAAATTACAGACAGGGGAAACAATTCCCATACAACACTTTCCTGCGCTATCAAAGGTTTGAATTACAACAACCAGAAATTAAAATTACGAGATGTGGGAAACAATTCCCATACAAAGCACTTTCCCGCACTATCAAAGGTTTGAAACGAGAAAATTGAATCACCGAATACAGAAAATTGGTCAGCCATAATTTGCTATTTGCACTGCTGACACAAGTCACATAACAAGATAATTCAAAGACATTGAATAAAAAACAAACACCAGATTAGAAGTCAGATGAGCTTATATTCTCCCAACACCAGATGCACTTTCTTCCCAAAAACTCCCAATACCTATTCAATGCACTAATGTAGCATGAATCACTGAAAGGCCAAGTTAATGCTTATGAAACTTAAAGTCAGGTAGGTTACTCTAACATTTTAAAAACTCAAGGGATGTAAACATAGATTATAAAAAAAAAAATCTAGCGAACGTAAACATAATTTACTCTAAACAAATGAAGGGAAAAACATAATAACCAACAAAAAACCACACGCACTCCCTAAACCCAAAACAGAACCTTTCAAGATGTGCACGACCCTCAAGCCAGAAAGAAAATGTTATATGCTCACCAAGATAAGACTCAACCTTAGACCAAAAACATGCCTGATGATAGATACCTTTGGATACAAATAAAGAAAGAGATGATTTCGAGATACCACAAGATTCTCGCTTTTAAATCAAGTAACAATAAATGAATATCCAATGCACAAATAAATGAAAACTCTCCACAACTTCGATTGTTTCACAATTCTTTCAAAGGCACCCAAAAAAAAATCACAACGCTATCAAGAAAAACTCATCCGGCTTCTTTAGCAAACACGCAACACGAAATTGAGATTACCAAATAAAGACGGAAAAAGAAAAAAACGATAATTATCTTTGAAAAAGTGAAAAAGGTCCAAAAGGTGATTATAACAACAATGAAGTAGATAGCAAAGTGAGAAGATCCAAAAAAAAATTATCACTCACCCTCAGAGCTTACGAAAAAATGAGGACCAAGAAAACAAAACTAAAAAGTCGCCTAACCAAGAAATACGAGCATACCGAGGAAGGCGAAGTAAGTCGGAGCAAGATGGAGCTTCGATTGAACATCTGGAGAAGAGGCATATTGAAGTCGCAAATCGAGATTCCAACGAGAAGTGAAGAGCTGAGATTCCGAGCGGCGAAGTGAGTGAGAACGTGACTGTTTGTGCGGCGACGATGCGGGAAATGGGAACGGGATTTGATTAGGGATTTAGGGTTAGGGATGAGCCGATGTCGATGAGGTGAAGAGTGATCTTCTCGAGTTTTGAGATTTGATTGATGATGGTGAAGAGTGAAGACGGGTAGGGTTTTCAAATGGATTTGGGTTGGATGATTTGGAGTCCGAATTTGAGGTGGGCCGTGGCGTGCGTGGGTCTGTCCTTTTTTTTTTTTTTTGCTTGAACGTCTCGGTCGAACATGGGCCATCATAAAATACTAATTTAATCATGAATACTAATTTAAAAAATGGATAATAATTTATGCTGTATTATTTGGAAAAATAATATTTAATATTCTTAACTACCAATAATATAACTTAGAGTCATTAACTGTAATTTTGCTCCTCATAAAATATTATTAATTAGATAAAATGATAATATACTGAAATTAACGATATCATCTAGCAGTAAGATGAAAAAAAAAATTCAGAAAATGATTGTTACAGACTATAAACAATTTGAAATACAAAAAAGAGACCTAAAACTTTGTTCAAAAGATTTAATAGTGACACATAGGGTCTTTCTAAACTTCTAACCCCAATTTTTTAAGTAGAAATTAAGTTCGGGACATGCGTATCGCACAACCGATGAAATTCCTAACTTCTATCTCAAATTTATGAGTCAAAATCCTTATTTCTCATTCCCAAACTTTCAGTCCATCTTTGTATTTAAAAATGTAACATGGTTTGCGTTGTCGTTTTCCAAAAAAATATTCTATCACCATATTTATAGCTTTGTCTTGTTTGTTATATGTACAAATCAATTCTTATTACTTAGAATGAAAAAGATAATATATGCAGAAATCAACTATGCTATCATCAAAATTTATGCATACCATTGTTTGTTACAAGTTAGTTGATGTCCGGAAAATGGAAATACATACATCATGGGGCTGAAAATTTTTAGTCAACTTTCCAACCTTCTTAATTAAGAAAACTTCATTTTCTGAATATTCATACCTTTTCCCCCGATTTAACTTTATTAATCCGTAGATAAAAAGACGGAATGAAAACGAAGGATAATTTTTATGAAGTAAAAAGTATAAATTTAAGAGGAATAATTACCAATGAACCACGGATGAAATTTTTTAGACCAAAGACTTGAAAACAGAAAATTACATACTTCTCTTCATCTCCATGTAAATTGCGTTAATTAATAAAATTGAATGACAAAGTTGAGTCGAGAGTGAGTTTTATGCTTCACGTTTAACTCTTCCTCTTCAATTAGTAACTGATTATGATTGGAAAAAATATGCAAGATAATTAATCATCAATCAGATGTGTGTGTGTGAGAGAGTAATTTTTCTTCCCGATTTTGCACCTAGTAAGTATTTTAGTAAAAAATGTGATATATAAAAAGTATGATGAAAATGGTTAATCGAAGATTTTTTTAACAAGAGTGGCGGATCGGGAAAGAATAACTGATTCTCAAGTATTTAGATACCATATGCGATTCAAGAAGAGAAAAGAAGAATCAAGTATATATATAGACAGATTTCGAGATTTCCATCATTATAAAGATTAAACATCCTTCTACTCTTTATTATCATTAATTTGCTTAAAAAAAGTTCACCTAATTGAAGGGCATGCAAACGCATATACCCTGAATCATCTCGATCCTTGTGCTAATTAATTCACTACAAGAAAATGGCAAATTTGCGAGGGAAAAAATTCCGTCGCAAATTTTGGAAAATTTGCGAGGGAAAATAATTTCGCAAAAAACGCGCCAAATTTTGCGAGGGAAAGAAATTATGTCGCAAACTTGTGCCATTTTGCGAGGGAAGGATATTTCCTTGCAAAGTTTCGGGAAAGTGGGGGAAATATCCAGCCACTTTCCCCGATTTTTGCGAGGAAGGATCTGTCCTCGCAAAATGACCCATTTTTGCGAGGGAATGATGTTCCCTCGCAAAATTGGGTCATTTTGCGAGGGAAATGTCCATCCTCACAAAATTTGGGGAAATTGGGGAGAAATATCCCGCTGAGTTTCCCGAATTTTGCGAGGAAATCTCCTTCCTCGCAAAGTTTCGGGAAAGTGGGGGAAATATCCCGCCACTTTCCCCGATTTTGCGAGGGAAGGATCGTCCCTCGCAAATGACCCATTTTTGCGAGGGAATGATGTTCCCTCGCAAAATTGGGTCATTTGCGAGGGAAATGTCCATCCCTCGCAAAATTTGGGAAATTGGGGAGAAATATCTGCCGGTTTCCCCGAATTTTGCGAGATTCGGCCATTTTGCGAGGGAAATCTCCTTCCCTCGCAAAGTTTCGGGAAAGTGGGGGAAATATCCCGCCACTTTCCTCGATTTTTGCGAGGGAAGGATGTCCTCGCAAAATGACCCATTTTTGCGAGGGAATGATGTTCCCTCGCAAAATTGGGTCATTTTGCGAGGGAAATGTCCATCCTCGCAAAATTTGGGGAAATTGGGGAGAAATATCCCGCCGGTTTCCCGAATTTTGCGAGGAAGATTTTTCCCTCGCAAAATTCGGTCATTTTGCGAGGAAATCTCCTTCCTCGCAAAATGGCACAATTTTGCGACGGAATTTCGTTCCCTCGCAAAATTGGGCCCGTTTGCGATGGAAATTATTTTCCCTCGCAAATTTTCCAAAATTTGCGACGGAATTTTTCCCTCGCAAATTCGTCGCAAATTTGCCATTTTCTTGTAGTGCATGTTTTATGCTTTCTTTGTTTTTTTTTTTTGTTTTTTTTTTGGTGTCACGCTTGCGTTTTTCTATATATACATCATGGAGATCCATATATTTTGCAAGGTGAAGAAAATAGAGAATTACACAGATATGGGTTCTTACCAAGACGAGATCAAGAAGAGGAAGCCTCATACTGTGTTGACTCCTTATCCAATTCAAGGCCATATGAATCCAATGCTCAAACTAGCAAAACCCCTTCACTTTCGAGGTTTTTCCATAACTTTCATCAACACTGAGTTCAACCATAAACGCTTGCTCAAATCAAGGGGTCTTAAAGCTCTCGACGGCCTCTCAGATTTTGGTTTCGAAACCATCCCAGATGGTCTTCCTCCTCCTGCAAATGATGATGCTTCCACCAGTAAGAACTGCCTCATTCCCTTCCAGAACCTTCTTGCTAGGCTTAAGGATTCTTTCTCTAAAGGCCTTCTTGTAATTTTCTTTTCAATATCACTGTATCTGTACAGTTTCCCTACTTTGTGCTTCGTACAGTTTTGAAAAATGAAATTCCTTTCCATTAAAAAACAATTCCCTTATTAGAAGATACAAAGCAATGTGCAAATGAGTTGTATGCTGCTAAAATTCAGAAAATTGCCATTTCTAGCAAAAGAAAACCTTGAAAGGTGTGTTAGCGTTACGTTGGTAAATAATTGATGTTATAATAAGTGATACTCCCTTTGATGCTCATTATAAGACACTAGCTTACAATTCTTACGGAAAAAAAAAAAAAAAAAGTTAATGTTAATAAAGTTAGCCTACAATTTAAATAACTTTCAATATTATCCATACTATTTGCACTAAACTCTAATATTATATTAATTATTACTCTCACTCACTACTCTTATTTATTAGGAGCATATGGAAAAGAATAATTAATGCTTCTTGAGAATAAGCAAGTGCGCCTTTATAGAAAGCGACTAAATAAACTTACTAATTGATGCCTTATAATAAAAACCAGAGGAAATATGTTATTACAATATCAATTTATTTGATGTACAAAGATACCTCATCAATTTGATTATGAAAAATGAGCTGGGAATCATGAAAATTTTACCAATTGGTTGAAGGGACCTGTTACAATTTTAATAGTCACTAGGAAGAGGTTTTATACGAGTGCCAATGACCAATGATTCTAACGTGTAAAATCCTAGAAGAAAGGGATAGAAGCCATCAAAAAAGCCTCAAACCAAAGGTGGAACTCCCTTAATCAAAGAAAAAAATTTTGTCTTAGGGAGGCATATACACAATATAAATGTAGCAGCAGTTGTGATGCCCATAAAAATAAAAAATAAAAACGTCTAGTTCCATAATTCTTAAAAACAGTTTGCTACTCGCAAGTTTGTATCTTTTGAAATAAAATCCAAATAACAACTCCTTTAAATCTCATAGATGAAATAGTTATACTAGTTTGTTGATGAGACGAAAGAATCCAACGAGCCTTGCGTTCATCTGGAATGAGAGGGAAGCTACACATAAGGGTCTGAGATGCAGCAATTTTAAGATGAGCTATGTCGAACTTATCAAATGTCAACCCTTCAACTTTCATCAATTCAGCGTATAGTCTTTGAGAAACTTTCATATGAGAAGAATCTTGACGAGCCTCAACAAAGGATTTGCACATATTCTCGAAGACTTGGATCAAAGGTTAGAAGATTTTTTCATTGCTTCAGACAACAATTCTATAGCATCACGACTTGTTCAACGCCGCTTCCTTAAAGTTGAATGCACTTCACTTTGATCTATCTCAACATATTTTTCAACAATTGCATCAGCTTGTTCATTTTCAGTTGCATCTTCATTTTTTTTTGCCTCTTGTTCCGCCTCATGTTGTGCTTGGGCAAGCATGGAGATTTGCTTCCTCACTATCTTGATCCATATTTTTGGCTTTTGTTAACCATCCACATATGTTTAAATAAAAAAAAAAACAAAAAACAAAAAACAATGGAAGTTGCAATCAATCAAAAACATATATAAAACAACAATGGTAAAATAGATTTGAGCATGAATATAATCGAACATATAAATCAAAGTTTGTTTTTTAGTTTCTTCTCAATCTTTCCCTCCAAATTCTTCAATTTATCATTCACAATGATGGATTAAAACTCCCATAAGTCTCGTGATCTAATAGACTTCTCTGATCCTCCTTAATTGGCTTCTGTCCTTTGATTTATGGATAGATTAACATCAAGTGATCAAACCAAAGCTTAGGTTCTTCAAGCGGAAATCCTTCTTGCACCATAACCTCTTGCTTCATAATTGGCACGATGAAAAAAAAAAAAAAAAAGAATTTAATTAATCTCTTCTAAACTTATTTAGCTATGTGACAATCTCATATAATAGAGCTACGAGGGAGACTGGCGTCAAGTTATGCCACTAATATTGTAAGTATGACAACGGGCCATCAACTCATCATGCGTTAAGTGTCCAATTGCCTCAGGCTGAACATATTAAACATATCTATAGTCTAATCCTTATCAATAAGCTAACTCACACAACGATTCCACTGGCGCCGCCTAGAGTTCCTCACCCACCAAAAGCAAAACGACCTCCTTCATGGTCGGCCTCCTCTGCGGATTAGGGTGACAACAAGCAAAACCAAGCCTCAAAATCATCTTGTATTTGACAGCTGATCAGGGTCGGCAAGTGATGTGTCTAGCTTCTGAGTAATGTTGGAGGTTGCATGCAGGTGGAGACTGATTGAGACAGCAGCGCCGGAGGAGGAGGTGGTTCTAATTGATTGGGTGAGGGATTTGTATGCGAAAGGGTATTTTGAGTAGAGCTGTCAAAATGGGCTGGACCCCATGGGTCAGCCCATTAAGCCCTATGTTTAACCCCCATATGATGGGGTTATTTTTGGCCCTAGCCCAAAATAACCCCCACTCCTATGGGGTTATCATAGGGCCACCCAATTCTTCTAAACATTGGACATTTAAACTGTTTTCCTACGTCAGGCCAAGTTTCCAACCCTCCCGGGTGCGTTTACATCGCATACTTCTAGCCTCCAGTCATTCTAATGCCTACCACTCTTCTATTTTTTAATGAGTTAATGTGTTGATTTTAGATTAAAAATAATTATATATAACATATATTATATCAAAAATACCGTATCCGAATTTTTTTAGAGCATCATATTTTACGTGTCGTAATGTATTGTCTCCAATGCACTTACCTACATTATTATTACATGCTATCCAACAAAACTTAAATATTTAATTTTTCATGTATAAATACAGTACTTGTTTACAATTAAATTAAGATATGAAATCTTTTTATATATCATTTCTTGCAATAAAATATTCTTATTATTAAATCCACTTATTTTAATGTAATTAAACAAAAAATATAAAAATAAAACGTAAGTGATGTAGTCCTATATATATGTTAACAAATGAAATTAAACCCGCCTTGTCAATGTAAATATAAAGAACAAGTCCCAAGCATAAGAATCTGAAACAGTTACACACTGCCACTAAACAAAGGCAACAAATGAAGAGTGAAGTACCAAAAGGGAAGACGAAGAGTAACTGAAGAGGACCACGTCACTTTGTTCTTGCAAATTGCAACTCAAATATGTTATTATCTTCCCCACATATTCCTTTTATTTCCTTGAGATATAAAGTTAAAGAATTCGTAGTTTAGGATTCAAGATCTTTTTATTTGATGTTAAAGTTTGAAGTTTAAGATTTAAATTTTTTTGATTTACTAAAGACAAATATTGCATTTTAAAGCTTAGGGTTTGTGATCAACGGATGATAAAAATAGGAATAAAAAAAATTCAACATGTAGTATCTTGTTTTTATTGCAATAGATATTTTTCAACACCAAAATTCTCAATTTTTGGCCTGGGGTTGGCCCTAACCCTTAGGGTTTTGGCCCGTGCGAGCTGCTCAACATACGGGCTTTTTGGCTCTAGTCGCGTGGGCTATGGTCTAACTAGGGCATGGACCTGCTTTGACTCTAATTTTGAGGTTAAAAAAAAACACACACACAAGGCAAAACTAAAAAAGATGGATTTTTCTTCCTTGGAAAACGTCTATTTTCTGAAAAGAGAAGTAAAAAATAAAGATGACAGACATTTTTGTAATTATGAGAGAGAATTTTAATACATTGGATGTCCCTTTTAAAATTGGTACGGCAAAAGTGGTATTTCTGCATCCCAATTCAAAATGGAGATGTCTAAAGTGGGAATTAGACGGACGCTTAAGAAATAGCAGTTCAAAGCTACACCCAGTTTTATATAGAAGTGGGCCCAGTTTCTTTATGCAAGTCCACAATTGAGGGTCCTTATTCTGCCACCTCTCCTTTAACTCTTTCTCTTACTGTGTCTCATAGTCTGGGGTCGAGTATTTCCACCACTAACTCTAATCTCTTTCTTCCTTTGCTTAACTCCTACTAGTCATCCAAAATGCTCGCGTGCCTCGCCGCGAAGCGTTTCAACGAGATCCGTCAAGCTTTTTGCCAGGTTTGCTTCATTTTTATGTCGGGAATTCACTTTGATTTAACTTTTTTGCCAGCCTTTAGCTAACATCTTTTCATGATTTCGTTGGTTTTCTTGTTCTTTTCTTCTCTTGCAGTCATCAAGGGCATTCTCCACGGCTCTTAACTATGTAATCCAGATAATAATCCATACATTCCATTGGAATTATCAGATGCCAACAAAGAGAGACATTGCTGTAGGAGAAGTTTGAGCGAGCAGCCTTGCCAATAAAAATAGATCTAGATTCGCTTTCCGTCAACCGCCACAGATCTGGTCTAAGTAGCAAATCTAGTCTAAGTCAAAGCACCTATATTGATGCGGAAGAAACTTGACGGACAGAACTCTCGACGACGCTATCGGAGAGGAAGAGGTGCTTGAGTTGAGGTGGAGCATCGTGCTGAGGATCTGAGCATTGTGCTTGAGTTAATGTGGAGAATCAGGCCACGCGTGGCGATGGAGAATCATGATGAGGATCTGAGTACATCGTCCCTTTTAGAAAGGGATGCTGACTTAACTACGTCCCTAATGGGTGTCCTATTATTTTTAGACATTAAAAGACCAAAAAAAGCATATCTTAAAAGTGTTGTTTGTAGTAGTGTGGGTATTTTAGTCTAATGGGACAAATTTTTTGCCCTCCCCTCCAAATCCCCTCAATTCCCCTTTTTTTAGGAATTTTGAGAGTAGGGAAAAATCTTCTTCTCCCCTCTTCAATTTATCAATGTGCCAAACAAGGTAATGAGACCAAAATCCCTCCCCCTCCCCTTACCTCAAACTAAATAGAGTCTTAGTTTACATTGGCTACAATGCAAGGGAAGGGGTGTAGATGTTTTTTTGAGGGTCTTAGGATTTTCATATTAAAAATATGTATTTTAGTTAAAAATTATATTTCACTTCCATCATACTACCAAACATGTTCTTAAACCCACTTCCACTTCCTTCAAGATCACTTCCTTGTACCAAACGAGGCTATGGTTTTCTGAACTTTTAAGGTCATTGTCCCAATTATTTTTTAAGCAATGTAGTTCGAAAGATTTTAAACCTGGCACTTTTTTCCCAAACATTTTTCACGTTAACTTTGATTATTAGTTGAGCAAATATGCTAGTACTTCACATGATATCTATGTCATCTTATTTTGAGTTTAGGAGCAAAGTTGTTCCAAAAGTTTTCACTCAAGTGTTATACTACCCCGAAAATTTCCAAATCGTAGCAATTTTATCTCAGTTGTTATCTAAGTTAAGTCTACATGTTAGTTGATTAAATATGCGCTTATCTGACAAGTTCATGTGCCATTTACTTCCAATTTTTCAAAGCTAGATCTAAGGAATTTTTTTGGTATAAAATGCAACACATCTAAATGATATATTGTAGAAAATTAAAGAGGCCGGTGAAAGCATATTGTTGTGCGATGAAGAGAAAATTGAAAAGGTACTTATGTATCTTGATGTCGCTAGGGTACGACAATAGAGGGTTACCAATGGCATTGTTCTCTGTTTTCTTGCTCAGTGTGTCTAAAATTCAGTAATTGATTCTTTTTCTTCATTACTCTCTAGTGAATGTGAGCTCCTCCCCCATGTGCCGCTTCTTCTTCAATGTTGTTCATGCTGCTAGCTTCACATATTTGATCGACCAACAATCAAATGTAACTTTTATAATGGTTTGAGCAACGTTGCTACAATTTAGAAACTTTTAAGACAATATTGAATCCAAAAAATTTCTAGGACATCATAGTTCCTGAATGAAAACATTCAAGACAAATTTGCATCTTCCAAATATGACATAAATGATATGTGGACCAATCGACTCAACGTATTTGATCAAACAACAGTCAAAACCAAGAGAACGTCCAGAGTGAAATTGCTATGATTTGGAAACTTTTGGGACAATATTGCTCAAAAAATAACTTTTGAGACAAAATTCAAATTTTTCAACAAACTTTTGGGACAAAAATAGATTTTAACAATTTTCTGAAAAAAATATACATGTGCTTCTTATATTCTTTTCTCTTCAAGACTTTATCTAAAGTACTTTTTTTTATAAGAAAACAATATGATATTAAAAAGAGTGAATTGTTTTACAGAGTACCAAAGTTAGTAGGAGTGCAGGATAAACATAATACTAAGAATAACAATTAAGGTGGAAGCTAAAGTGACTTAAATAGCTTCAGGAGTGAAATTCTTCAGCAAATAATTTTCTAAGTCCACATAAGAGAGCATATTAATTTCCAAAATCTCAGTATTAAGATTATCAATTTTTTCTTGATACAAATTAAATCAAAATTCCTTTTCTTTCAGAAAGAGTGTAATAAACAAATGACAGATCACACTTTAACTAAAGTCATTTAATAGTATTTTATATGTATAATACTTACATATGGTATCATTTTAACAAGGCTTATCTCCATTTTCATAAATATTATAAACCTTTTTACACAATAATTTATACTCCACCGGTCCTAAATATAAGATAGAGTTAATTTTTTAAAAATATATTAAGGAAGTTTATTAAATTACTTTAAAATATTTATTTTTTTTTCTTCAAACTATTTTGCCTAATTTATAAACTGATATATAATATAAAGATACATAAGACATGATATGATGATTAAGTAACTTATGTTACTTCCTTAATTTCTCTAAAAATAGTCAACTATATCTTATATTTAAGACCAAATGAGTAATTAACTAATATTACATGCTTTGACATGTATTAAATAACGCATAATTATTTAAAAGTTAATAAATTTTTATTACATTGATTTCTTAAATATTTAAAGTATTATTTTTGATAATCACTAGTATTAATAATTTAATTTCCTCAATTCCACTCTCCAAGTAATTTTTTCTTCCCTAGGTCTATACTTAACAAGTGTATTAAGCTTTTTTCATAACAAAATTAATGATTGATAGAATTTAAATGCTATCCACTATCTTTCTTGATAGTTCTTTTATTTTACCTATCTTTCTAGATAGTGATCTATACCGATTTAAGAAGTTCACATTAAGAAAAGTATCACACATACAGGGTGGTTAGGTTGAAGTGTGGTGGTTTCGGCCTTAAAGTCAATGTTTGAATGGGCGTTCGAAAATTAATGGAGCTTGAAAACGTAACGTCCCAGCAATAATGGCTGTCGTTTGTTGTCACACTGGCGTCGGATGGCGCTGTCGTTTTATATCACACAGGCGTCTTCAATTTGTCGACTGCGGCAAGAACCAGACAATACGTCAATGTCGTCTTCGTCTCGGACGCGGCTTGCGTCCACTTCCACTATCGTTCACTCCTGTCCTCTTCTCCAATACTACGCCGTTTTGACGCAAAATAGGTAAGGGTGGTTTTGGTTTTTTTTTTTTTTTTTTTTTTTTTTTTTTTTTTTTTTAAGGGACTGATAGGTCTTAAAAAGATTTTGATGGGATCGATAAGATTTTTAAAAAATACTTCATGATATGAAAAAATTATTTTAGGATGTTGAAAAATATTTTAGAATCGACAGTACTCAAAAGATATTTGAGGATCTGATGAGGATCTTGACTACTAAAAAAATATTTAATGATCTTGAAAAATTATTTTAGGATATATACTATCCGAATATATATCATAAAATAATTTTTTAAGATCATGAAGTATTTTTTTAAGACTGTCAAGATCCTCCAAGAACTCAAGAGATCTTTTCAAGATCGGGATCAAGACTCAAATATTTTTCAACATCCTAAAATAATTTTTTAAGATCATGAAGACTTAAGATTTTTAAGATCGTTCAAGATCCTAAAGATGTTTTTTTTTAAGACTGTCAGTACTTTTTTTTTTTAAAAAAAAAAAAGAAAAAAAAAAGCATCACCCTTACCTATTTTGCGCCAAAACGGCGCAATATTGAAGAAGAGGACGGGAGTGGACATAGTGGAAGTGGACGCCAGCCCCGTCCCTTCCTCTCACCCCCAAAATAATCGGCCAAAACAAAAATAGACTCTTGACGGCGACGACCCTGGTTTTTGTTAGACACTGATGACTGATGGGAACGCCATTTGAGCCCCGAGAATGTTTGATTTGACGATGACTCATCACTCCCACTTGATATATATTATTGGAAAGATACTTCCATTCTTTTTTTTTTTTTTTTTTTTAATATATTGCTCTCTCTCTCCTAATTACTATAAGAGCAGTTAAAGAAGTGTGTTTTGATGATAAATATAAAATATTTCTATTTTTTAAAAAGAATTTATAATTTTTTTCAACCACCAATATTAATGACATATCTTAACAGAAATTTTATTAAAAAAATAGTATCCAATGTAAATAATTAAAATGTTATTTTAGAGAAACCAACATTCTTTTAACAAATAAATAATATAATAATTTTATTAATCTCTAAAAGTTGGTTATCTACTTCTTATATTAAGAATATGAGGAAATATAATTATATAGAGCCGCTAAGAGGGAGGATTGTGTAATTTTGCTATCAAGTTTACTCATCAATCGTCAAGCATTTTATGGGCATTGATCATGAAGTTAGGATTCTTCAGAGTCTTCCTAGGGCCATACGGATTTCTTTTTTTGCCTTTTAACTTGGCTTTTTTTTTTTTTTTTTAATTTTTAATTTTTAATTTTTTTCCTCCCTATGCGCACAGTTTATTTTGTAGTAATGTTCATGTATTGAAAAAATAGGGTGTGTAATTTTAATATTTTATCATTAAAGATTCGCTTCTATATTTATTATTGACATTTTCATGATTCTTCACGAGTACTATATTTTTTGTCGTCAAAAGTATCAATTTTTTAAAACGTTATTTACTTTAGCGTTTCCTAACTAACTAAACAATCTGTTTAAGGTATAATAATTAACTTAAATTAAACAATATGCTCTACTTAGAGGCTGTTTAGTATGAGGGATTTGGAGGGAAGACAGGGGGAGGAAAAAATTTTATGATTTGAATTTTAGGAAAATTGGAGAAGTAGGTTTAAACAATTTTAATTAATTTTTCTTATTTTTTTATTTTGCATCTTATCTTTATTCAAAATTTATAACAACACTTCTCCAATTTTTTAAAATCTAACTCATAAAAAATTTTCATTCCCCTCCATTTCCCTCCTGCCAAGAAAAAAATGTATTAAGAATAATTGTGAAGTTGTTAAAATAAGATATTGATATTAACTGAAATTCTTACTTCATGCAAACTTATTAATTATTGGTATGTTTATTTACAATAAAGAAGAAAGTAATATGTTAAACAATCTTTTTTCCCCCTTCTTTTTCTTTAAAAAATGATTATGATTGGGTCCTGATCTCAATGGGTATTGGTTGCTTTGTTACCAATAAAGCTGGGAATCAAGGCTTAAGGGTTAGGGTCTAAAAAGGTCAACCTGTTTAGACCTAAGGTAAGAAAAACACATATTTTTTAAGGTTCGGCTCGAGAGTATGTGCGATAGGGCATGCCCTATAGAGCCAGAAGCCATTTTTCTAAATTTTTATTATTTTTCTTGTGTTTTTTTAAAAGAAATATAATAAGTAAATTATAACAATTAAATTTCTAATTTATCAAACAATTGTTATCAACATTAGGGTCTAAACAACACACATCATGCAACAAATAAACAAGTCACTAATTCATAATCAAAAGTAAATTATTGTCCACCGATAACTCACACAAAATATAAGAAGCTTACTACTAAACAATATGAATATGATGACTACCATTTTCATCTTTTTCACAGTGATCATCAATTTTAAAGACATTTAATTATGTTTTACTTCGAGGAATAGGTCCTGCTTCATAGGTAAAAATATCAAGAATTTCTTCTCCTATATGTCATGAATACATCTATAATCTTTATCTGCAACAAATAATAAACTAAATGATAAAATCATTGAGTAGAGGTGTGAAGTGAATGAAAGAAATGAGTGAGACCGTGAGAGTAACTGAGTGAGTAAGCACTGAGCAACAGGACATGCATGTAGCTTTCTTTATAGTCAGATTCGATCAACAGAGTATGGAGACAACTACCAACTGGGCAAATTTAAAAACAAATTAACGGGTCTAATATGGTTGGCCCTTTTAAGCCTTTTGGTCTTACAAGGCCAGCCTTTTTAGGTTGGATTTTATTTAGAAATTCTATTTTAATTTATAAGCTCAGTTCTTGAAAGATTAGGGCTTAAACAAGCCGGTGTTTTCCTGACTCTGGTTGCCAACTTACAAAAATGTCTACGGGGATTTAAATAACGTACTCCTGGTTCAGCTTTCGGGCGCTTACATTGCGATAAGAAGCAGAAACTGATCAGCTATCAGTTTACTCCATTTTTTTTTTTACAATGCTTAAGTTTGTTATTATTTCCTTTTTTCTATAAAATATAATACACAAACGATCAAACATTAACATAAGTATTGCAGAATCTCTAACCGTTCTAAACAGAGATTAAAAAAGTTACGAATATCATTAATATATAATAGCTCTACAGGCATGTGGTCCCGCGATGCAACCTTGATTACTCATTACATTACACCTGATTTTAATATAAGAATAAGTTAACATTTTTTAAGAGATTAAGGGAATTGAATAAATTATTTTAAAATATTTATATTTATTATTTTTATATCAAATTAAACTAATTTATCCAGTTTATAAACTAATATATAACCTAACACTCTCTCGAATCTTTTTTATAAGGAACATTCTTTCATAGGTATGGTCCTTAATATAAGGAACAAATCTTCTTTTTCTAAAAATTTAAACTGGTTTTGCTTTTTCTTTTTCTTTTTCTTTTTTTACCTTCATTAAATATGTGTCATTTATTATCTAAGCAATAATGCACGGTCTTTTTAAACAAGGGTATAATTGAAAAAAAGGATATAAAAATTAAACATTTATTGTTTTTAATTAATATTTTGAACCACATAATTTTGATAATTGTTCTTTATAAATAGGACTAGATAGAGTAATACACAATATGTGATATGATTTACTTATTAAGCTTCTTTAATCTCTCAAAAGTAAAGTTAATTGTATCTTATATTAAAAATAGAAAAGTGTATGAACATGACTCCATCTATGCAAAACAAAGTTAACTGGAAAATCAAAAGATCTTTTTTTCTTCTTATAATTCTAGGAAGTGGTAAACCTACCCACAAGTCAATGGCAGGGGAACTAATCCTTGGACCGGAGGGAGTAACTCTAATAATGAATTTACGACATTAAGAGATTTATATTAGGTGCTTTTTTTAATATACTTTTTATGTGCTTCTCCCTCTAATCGGAGGGATGAGGGCCTTTTTTTAAAAAAAAATTATATATTTTATTTATTTAGATTAAATTATATGTTGTATTCTATTTTTTTTTTTTTGTATTCAGCATCCCAAGTTAATTAATTTACAATCCTGTATTTAGAAATATTTTTCCTATAACACCAATATTCTAAAAATTAATTAATTAAAGATACTAGATATAAAAAAATTAAAGATGTAGTATATAATTTAATTTAAATAAAAAAAAAAATATATAAAAAATACCTATATCTTTTTAATGAGAGAGAAAGTTACATAAAAAGCATCTAACCAAAAGCACTTAATCATTAGAATTCTTTCCCCCTCCTCGTCTGGGTTCAATCCCCCTCCCCTATCGCCTGTATCAAAAAAATAAAATAAAAAATTCTTTCTAAAACATCACATACTGTACAATGTTAGAAGCTTTTTTAAGAAAGTTAATAATTGGCGGGACCCACACAAACAAGATGTAACGACTGTTTGGGACATCTAATAGGGGTAGTAAAATTGGGTTGGGTTTCTCTCATAATCATTTTCTCATTACCCTCATCATCTTTAAATCATATCTGCATTCAATCAATCACAATACTATTTTAACCTTTATCTCATCCTCCTAATCAACGGTCCAAATGAGCTGATGAGGGAAAATGAGAAAAAAAAATGAGGAGATGATTTTCTTCCAGTAAAATTACTCTTTTAAAATGTTTATTAATCATTTGATCCTAAATATAAGATAAATTAATTTTTTTTTAATGAGATTAAGAAAATTGTTAGGTGTAGAACACGATGATGTCAGCCTTGGGCTAGTGCTTTGATTTGAGATCGATGGGCTCTACTAGTGCTTTGATCTGGGATCGATGGGCTCTATCAGAATATCTATGGAGCAGATATCCAATAGAGCGTGGGATTACTGTGCACAATTAAGGCTCTCGCCAAAAGGGGGTGATGTGTGTGCACAGTGATGACTGTATGTAGATAGTCTAGAGTTAGAACGTGTGCACCTTAGGATTTGGCCTATGTATTTATAGAGTTTACCTTAGGTTGAATATCTTGGGCCCGTGATCAGAGATCCCGAGATCGCAATTATCGATGTAGATTTAGATATATCAGGATTTATTTGCGATAGGATCTCCTGTATTGTAGGTGGATCTTGATATACGAGATATTCCTTGTTGGGTCATCCAGCGTTGGGCCTAATACAAGTCCGTAACAAAAACTAAATAAGTTATTTAATCATATTAATATTATATATTCTTATATTATATATCAATGTATAAGTTTGACAGAATTATTTAGAGAGAAAATGAAAAATATAAATATTTTAAAGTAATTTAATTAACTTCTTAATCTCTAAAAAAATCAATTTTATCTTATATTTAAGATTAAAGGGAGTAATATTTTATACAATAAAAAATTTATTTGTATAAGACACCTCTAATAAAAACTTCATTATTAAAATTGTACCTTAACCCTATAATTTTTTTAGAACCAAAAAGTAATGAGACCAAATCCCACCTTCCTATCTTGTGCCGGTGTGCCAAAATCTATTCAGCGACAACGTACCATAGGCTAAGTTTTTTTACGTGGGGGAAACAATGTCAATCCAACAATTCTGAAATTCTAAGAACCTAATTGGTTTTTTCCCCCAAAGTACATTTCGATTTTATTAAGCATCATTAACAAAAATAATAATAATAATAAATTTTTTTTTTTTTTTTGGCAATAAGTCAAGATTTTATTACTTTGCAAGGCAGTAAACATGATCAGAAGGGTCATTCTAGAAAGATATACTACCTGTCTTTTTCTTAATATAATACATATTTATTTAATTTAATTATATTAAAAAATTAGTTAATATAAACATATATTTTTCGGTTTTAATTATAAGAACACTTTTATAGTGCAATTTATACTATAAAAGTGTTTTTATAATTAGGACGAAGGTGATATTTTTAAGAAATCCTAGTCATCTTCTTTAATTAAATAATTTCTTTCACTTTACTTTATTATTGTTGATGGAGCATAAATATGTGTAAATTAGAATAAGATTGATAAATATAAGAATTACGTGTGATATTTAAGATTAAGATCAACTCTACAATCAAATAGGAGTATTATATAAAGGACTAAGATCATGTCATCAAGCCAACAAATAAATTTCAACAATTCTAATATGATTCTGAACGGATTAAGAATAAAGGAATATAATATTACTTGAAGTCAAATTTTCCTTTCACCTAGATAAGTATCTAGGCACTTCTATTGGGCCAAAATCTATACACTTTCATTGATGGCCATATGGAAATAGAGTACTAAAAAATTCAGAGAGACAATTTTTTTTGCCCAAAAAGATGATTTTATTGCCACAAAACAAGTATTACATACACTAATAGCCGAAGCCAAAGAAACACTCCAAAAAACCTACTTTTACAACCTAGCACACACCTTACTAAAGGAAAAATAAACCTAAACAATGAAATACAGCTACCTTCCTTCCTATACAGAGCCCAATTAGTTAGCCTATACCAGCTCTATCAGCAACCAAAAGAGGTATATTGCAGTGATCCTTAGCTACCACCGAGTCACGAGACAAAATAGTGCATAAAGAAGATGTAGGAGACACCAACCAATCATGCTGGTTCATCTTCTTTGCCGCGTCCCATGCAAGATAATCTGCAGCTTTATTTCCCTGTCGAGCTACAAGGGAAAGGGAGACTCCATCCATTGACTCTAGTGTGCTCAGGATCTCTCTCAGCAAATCCCAACAACGCCAATCACAACCAGCACAAGATTTATTTTCTATCAGTTTATACAGGGTTTCGCAATCAGTTTCAAATACTATACAGTAATCTGGAAATTTACCTTTCAGGTTGATAGCCTCCAGCAGTGCCAAGCACTCCGACATAAATGGAGATTCAGCTATTACTGATTTCCCCCGCCCTCCTAAGAACTCACCCTTGGAATTCCTACAAATCACACCCACTCCTGCCTTGCCAGTGGCTGATTGAAATGCTCCATCAGCATTAATTTTAATTACACCACTAGGCGGCGCTACCCATTTCGCATGGCGGGTCAGTCCTAATGCAAACATTCTCATGGCCTCGTTCCTCCCCTATTTCTTGGAGCTCCAAAACTCCTCAACCTGAGCATTTACCAAACGTACTACCTCTTTTGCGTCATGCCATACACCAGAAAACACCCAGTCACACCGCTTCCTCCATATCCACCAACAAATCATTGCAAACACTGACTTCTTATAATTTCCCAGCAGTTCATCCCCAACTAGCATATCACACAGCCACTCTTCACACCTTCTCATACCCCACCTACTAAACTTCATCCCCAAAGGGCAACCAAACTAGCACAACTTGGTCCATGGGCACAAGAAGAACATATGCTCAAGAGACTCTGGTTCCATGAGACATATCGGGCACAAGGGGTTTTGGCTACATTTCCTTTTAAATAGGGCCTCCTTTGTTGCTATTTCCCCTACTCCAACTCTCCACAAAAGATTTTGAACCTTAGGAGGAACTATCACATTCCAAATATTTTTCCATAGGACTTTAAGTATTGAAAAGGAAATACCTAGGTCTCTAACTGGGATAAACTCCACGCACTCCTTGGTAACCGAGCATCCAGACTTGACAGTATAGCATCTGTCATTTGTCTTCACCCAGACAGCATAATCCTCACGGCCAGTAGATGAAATAGGCGTTTTCAAGATCTGTTCCCTTTCCTCATTGCTAATCCTTGTATCAATCACACTCAGGTCCCACCTACCATCACAGATCAGGTCTGCTACCTTCAATTTGTCATCATCCACAGTAGGAGTGCCGTTATGAAGCTTAAACCCCGACAGTCCCCTGATCCACTGATCACCCCAAACATTAATGCGTTTACCATTCCCCACGTTCTAGTAGACCCCTTTCAGCAGCAAGTCGCGCCCTTCTAGCAAGCTAGACCACCCCCATGAAGCATGCCGACCCTTCTTTGCATTGAGGAAATTCACCTTAGGGAAGTAAATCCCCTTGAGAATCTTGCACCATAAATTCTCAGGTTGATGAAGGTGGAATATCACCTAGAGGGGGGTGAATAGGTGATCTCAAAAATTCTTTTGATGTATGATGGATAAACGATGAAAGTAGTAAGAAAGGTAAAGAGAAATGACACAGAGGAATTATACTAGTTCGGTCCAACTCTTGACCTACGTCCAGTACCCAGACACTCTGAGATTTTCTACTATCACTCAAGAACAATTACACACTCTATAACTCAGGATGATCCTTTCTCCCTAGGACTCACTCCCCCTTACAAGTTGTAATTGTACACAATCAGATACACACTCTGTACTCAATAGTTATCCTTTCTCTAGGATACACTCCCCCTTACAAGTTGTACTCTGATTACCCAATCTCCAAGTCCCACGACTTTAGATTCTTACAATGAATGATATACATGAAAATGAACTCTCTCACAGAGTAGATGTTGATAAACACTGAAGCTCAATAATATCCAAAGATATAAACAGAATAAAGATTGATCGCTTTGAGTGCTTTCTCTGTGTATGCATTTTTTTTGTCTGCTGATGAATTCAATCCCTTGAGTATTTATAATAGTTGAAGATTGAAGAAATATATGTTGAGGCTCTTTAACATGACCGTTAGAGATGAAGCAGAAGAGTCGGAATAATCGCTGTCATTATTCCCGTAATTGTGATTATGACCGTTGTATAATCTCCGTCATCATTCATGTAATTGTGATTATGACCGTTGAGACCCAAAGCAAAGGAAATGAAATATTCTTGCCCGAATGTTGCATAGGTATGTCTGTTGGTTGAGTTTCTCGAATAGGCAAGTTTAATAAATTTGGATTGCTATAGTCAATATCTGTGTTGATTCTCATTCTCATAATCTGTAACTCATTAACAAATTGATTAAATGCAATTAGGAATAATAATGAGTGATAATATGAAGTAAAGAAATCACACCGAATGATTTTTGATTTAAAGACGGTGATTTTGAGAAGTTGAAGAGTTAACTTCAAGTTAAAATAATTTTGACTTGAAATAAGAAGTTAACTTGAAATGTTATCTTGAAAGTTAACTTGGGTTCTTGAAGAAGTTAACTTGATAAGGTGTTGAAAGTTAACTTGAGATATGGAGAAAGTTGAAATCGCAAGTTGAAGAGAAAAAGAGTTTAACTTGATATGTTCAGAAAGTTAACTTGATGTGTGGAGAAAGTTAAACTCGATAAGTTGAAGAAAAAGCTTAACTTGATATATGATCAGAAAGTTAACTTGAAATAATAAGTGAACTTGATATAGGCTTTCCAAGTTAAACACGATAACTTAAGTTCAAGGAGAAAGTTAACTTGAAATAAGAAGTTAACTTGATATTAGCTTTTCACTTCAAAGAGAAAGTTAACTTGAAATAAGAAGTTAACTTGATATTGGTTCTTCAATTCATTCAAGGAGAAAGTTAACTTGACATTGACTTTTCAAGTTCAAAGAGAAAGTTAACTTGAAATAAGAAGTTAACTTGATATTGGTTTTTCAATTCATTCAAGGAGGAAGTTAACTTGAAATAAGAAGTTAACTTGACATTGACTTTTCAAGTTCAAAGAGAAATTTAACTTGAAATAAGAAGTTAACTTGATATTGGTTTTTCAATTCATTCAAGGAGAAAGTTAACTTGAAATAAGAAGTTAACTTGACATTGACTTTTCAAGTTCAAAGAGAAAGTTAACTTGAAATAAGAAGTTAACTTGATAGTTAAAATCGACAACTTCATGCTTTAAGTTCAAAGAGAAAACTTGAGAAAGTTAACTTGAAATAAGAAGTTAACTTGATAGTTAAAATCGATACTTTCAAAATCTTAAGATTAAAACATATGACTCGAGGCAACCAATGCAAAACTTCCAAAAACATTATAGATTCACATTAACTATATAAAACATGATTTAACCATGAATCTATTAACTTATTTACATTATATTTGTTATCATCAAAACATCAAAAACATAGAGAACTAACAGTTGAGACAAGTAAACACCATGAAATTTTGGCAAGTAAGGCCTTGTTAAAGCTGAGCACGTCCCTGAACCCCATTCCCCCATCTACTTTCCTTTTGGTCGTATTTCCAATTCTTCCAATGTATAGAGCCCTTCTCCTCACGTGGCCCCTCCAAAACTTAGAAACTAAGTTTGTCAATCTCACCATAGGAATTTTTGGAAACAAAAAGCATGCCATAGGATACGTAGGTATAGCATTCGCCACTACCTTAATTAAGACTTCCCTGGCTGAAAATGTAAGTAAGTTTTTGTTTCCGGCCAAGAGCTTTTGGCCAATCCGATCCCTCACAAATGCTAACGCCGCTACCTTCGACCGGCCCCACACCACTGGAAGTCCTAAATATTTCCCAACCTGATCGAGAATGGTTAATTCCTAAACAAGTTGAGACCCTCTCCCTCGGACCCAATGGGGTATTAGCGAGAGAAGAAGAGGCTTGACTTCTCTAAATTCATTAATTGCCCTGAAGCTGAACAATACACCTCCAAAATTTCCTTCAAAGACCTTGCAACTTGACTCCTCAGTGTTGGCAAACAAGATGGCATCATCAGTGAAAAACAGTGGGTTAAGATAGGAGCACCCCTAGCCAACTTCACACCCCTCAATTCCTTCAAACCGACATGCTTTAATAACATAAGTGAGAGCACCTCCGATGCAATGACAAAAATGTACGGAGATAGTGGATCACCTTGACGCACACCCCTTCCCGGACTAAACTCACTTACTTTGCACCCATCCACCTGAAGTGTGAAAGCTGCTGTAGTAATACAAGCCATAACCCAATCCACCCAACCTTGGCAAAATCACAATCTCAACATTGTTTCCCTCAAAAAATCCCACTCTACGCGATCATAAGCCTTATTCATATCTATTTTCAATGCCATCTCATACTTACAACTCAACTTCTTGTGCCTCAAATAGTGGAAGGCCTCGTGCGTGAGAATGATATTATCTTGAATCATCCTCCCCGCAATAAAGGCTCTTTGATGAGGAGAAATAATCATGCACATTACTCCCTTCATTCTGTTAGTTAGGATCTTGGCTATGACCTTGTAAGAGACATTACATAAGCCAAGGGGTCTGAAATGATGAACCCCCTCAGGTTTATCCAATTTTGGGATCAACACTATGTTGGTATGGTTAATCCGAGATAGTCCAGCCCTCCCTTCAAAAAAGTCCCTCACCATATTGCATACCTCACTGCCCACTTCTCTCCAAGCTGACTGAAAAAATAGAGCTGAATATCCGTCAGGCCCAGGAGCCTTGTTTGCACCAATCTGAAATATAGCCTCCTCAATTTCTAGGTTTGTGACCGGTCTCATCAGATTGTCATTGTCCTCCATCGTCACCACATTATGCACATATGACAAAGCTTGTTCCATAGAACGAGGACCCACAGAGCTGAAGAGATTATGATAGAAGGAGTTAAAAGCATTATTAATCTCCACTCTCTCCTCCAACCAGACTCCTCTTAATCTTTTAGTCTCAGGATTTTATTCCTCGGTCTCCTCTGTATGACACTACTATGAAAAAATCTGGTGTTCTTGTCCCCGCTATTCAACCACCCAATTCTAGGACCTCTGCCACCAATAGACCTCCTCTTGACTCCACGCTTCTTCTAATTGTCTCGTTAATTCCTCTGTTTCAGCCACTAACTGTTCAGTTAGAGGGCCTACATTGCAACATCCCAGCTTCTGTTTCAATCTCACAATTAAGCATCAGAAGTTAGGGAAAGTTCCTCTACTCCATACTACAAGCCTCCTCCTACATGCCTCCAGGCGTCTTACTAACTCCAACACATTGTTCTCCATATGCCCCTCAAGATCATTCCATCCTTCATTCACCACTTGCAAATAATCCTCGTGATGCACCCAATTTGTCTCAAACCGAAAAGGTTTGGGAGTTTTTGCCTCATAGAAACAGCAATCAACTAGCAACACATGATTATCAGACCCAATCGGATCTATATGGAATACCACCACATGATCAAATTCCTCCCTAAACTCGACATTACCAAGTGCCCGATCCAGCCTTTCCCTCACTGTAGCTCCCAAACGATTATTACACCAAGTGAAATTGGAGCCCTTGAATTCCAAATCCATTATGTTGCAGTCTGAAAGGAGGCTTTGGAAATTCAATATTTTCCTCATTGACATCAGGTTCCCACCCTCCTTCTCAGCTTGAGAAAGTAGGTCATTAAAATCACCCACCAAGAGCCACGAGACACGTACATTAGTTGCCAGATTTCGCATCAGGTTCCATACCAGCCTGCGTTCACCCTCCTTAGGCGGCCCATAGACAAAAGAGATGAGTTTGGGAGCCTGTAGACACTCAGATTCCAGAAAGACATGTATAACATTTTTAGATTTATACAGCACGGTCAGCGAGATACTGCTGTGCCACCATAAAGCCAAACCTCCCGCTAAGCCCCTAGGCTCCACATACAAATCCCGACTGAAGCCAAACTTAGTCCTTAGCTTCATAATCCTTGCCGATTTTATTTTAGTCTCCATCAGGAAGATTATTGAAGGATTGTTACTTTTCACCAAATCCTTCAAACTCCTAACTGTCAAGGCTCTTCCCAGGCCTTGACAGTTCCAGGATAAGATTTTCATAATGGCTCAGTGGCTATTTTTGGCCAGCCACTAGCGCCATCAGCAGACATCAACTTCCTCTTACCACCCTTAGCTCGAAAGATGAAATCATATCCTGCAGAGTCCTCCATCGTTTTGTCATACGGCTCATCCTCTACCAGGCTAGGCTCCTTTGTCGGCAGCTCACGTTTCCTACCACACCTCCTTGTTTTTGCCTTAGCTTTCTTCAAGCTACAAGTAAGGTTGGAAATATCAGAGATAGGGCTCGGGACACCTGTAATAACTCGTCTTCTCTTCAACTCACCAACCTCCCACTCCTCCGCAGCATGCCTTTTCAACCCAATACAATCAATTCTGCTGATCACCTCTTTCATTCCACTACTATCAAACAGAACCATAGCCATAGAGTTTTCTGTACCTGCTTCTATCTTAGACTCAGAATTACAACAAGTATCAGTAAACACCGGGCTATCCCAAGCATCACCCTCATGTACCGCACAATTTCCCCCTCCTGAGGCCATGTTCATCGGCCCAACCTTATCCTTTTCAGATCCATTTTGTGCTTCCACCAGAGGACCCTTGTCAAACTCGTTCCTTAATAGACACCATCCCGCTTGAAGTAGACTCTGAAGACACAGCATCCTTATCCTCTTTTGCTGGCCTCTTTCTCTCTGGCTCGCGCCTCTTGACTTCAGCCACAGAGCTAAATAATCTGATGGAGAATAGGTCATCATCTGAATTAGAGGAATCTCTACTAGGTCTCTGCTTCTCAGTCTCCTCACGCTCCCTTGCAGCCTCACCTTGCCTTCTTCAAACATAGCAAGCTTCAGTCTCCTCGTTATTCACCACCACCAGCGTATCATCCTAGCTACGGCACACATTCGTGGAAATCCAGTTGCCGAAACGAGGTTCATCAGGTTTGTAGCACGACATCAACCTCTCAGATTGACAAGCTCGATTGTCATGCCCTAGCTTCCCACAGCTGCAGCAAAAGGACTGTAGCTTCTCATACTTAATCGCAACCCATACTCTCCGCCCATCCGGCTTGGGCAACTAGAAGCCATGCACAAGCTGTTTCCGTAGATCTTGGATTACTCTAACATGCAGAAAATTCGGTAGATATTGCCCTTTATAGACTGGATCTTTTGCAATCGTCACCTCGCCAACATGCGATCCAATTGTGATTGCATTCTCTAGGCATAAGGCTTCAAATGACACATTATGCACTTGGATCCAGAATGGACAGCGGCTAAAATCAAATTCCTCATACGATTTGAATTTTGATCTCTCCAACAGATTAAGCAAACATCCATTTATGGCCCACGACTGACCACGAAGAATCCTATTATACTCCTCCTCGTTCGAAAACCTAAACATGAACGCATTACCTGTTATCTCAGACACCTCAAAACCTGAATGGAGGTTCCATGCCTTACGTAAGATCGTCTCTATTGCAGATCTCGTATAGGATCTATTTGCCAGGATCTTCCCAACCAAAATTTTCGATGTCTCAACTTCATTCCATACTAGCTAGCGGAGCCAAGATCTGACTCTCCTCCAAAATTGCAGCCATCCAAAGCCTCCAACGCCAATATAAGACTAATCTCTAAGAACAACTGCTCCGATTACGCCACGATTGCTCCCCTCAGCCTCCGTTCCTCCGATCACCTACTCTCACGCTTGGCAGAGAGAAAAAGCTCCCACACGTGTGCGTGGGAAGAAAAAAAAAAGAGAGGCCAGGTGTAAATGTTTTAGAGAGATAATTGAAAGGGTAGATAAATGAAAGAAACGTTCTTTATCAAACACGGAATATGCACTTTGTTCAATTGGAATTACATTTTTCACAGAAGGAATATTCCTCAAATTGTCTCGCAAATCTGATAAACCCATGTGGAAATTAATTTATCTAAAGGAAGATTAAATGTTGAAATAAAGACATTTAAATATTATCTAAATTTTTAAAACTCTAAAATGTCTGTTAAGAAATTAAAAAGATACAAACATTATGTGGAGGAATATGAGATTTTGAAATTTAAGTGTTTTTACTAAGATATCTTCATCTATCTCCTCTTCATCTCTTCCTCTCCCTGGCCGCTCTCTCATCTCTCTCTCTCTCTCTATATATATATATATATATTTTTCACTCTCACCTATGCCTTTCTTCCTTATCGGCGACAGCTTCCATCTTCACTGGCACTACCGAGTTACGCCATAACCACAAGAATGCTATGATTGTGAGTTTGGAGATCGAAGCTTGGAGCATCGCAGGATCACGATTCGAACCACAGAGCTTCCCATCAACCATAGCGAATGACATTTAATTGTTTAATAGCTCTATTAACCCCTTATTCAAACCAATCTTTCCTGTTGTTCTAAACCTATGTCGTTGAAATTGGGTTGCTATGCCATATATGACTCAACCTAAATCTCTTGTTGGGTTTGAAATTGGATAACTGTGAAATAATTGACAATATTTCGGTGAAAGGTACGAGGATTATAACACACTTACTAGTAGACCTTGAAATCTGGATGCTTAGGAATGTCAAGCTCAAAATGTTGTAACTCCATCTTCAAATGCAATTTTTCATGTTCTGTAAAATCTCTAGAATAAAATATATCAATACGTTTGCAAATATCATCATTATGAAATGACTAGTACCTATTTCTTAGATCTAAAGCCATGCTTAAAGCAAGTAATTCAAAAGTATTATCGTTGAACCTATTATTTAATTCTTGTAATTGATAATCAATGGTAGCACAAAAGATATTACCCTATAAATATTTTTTAGTAGAAAAATCACCTTATTCATTTCAAGCACGACCTCTTCTTCCAATATATTTTGTACTCACATCTGGAATATCAATGTTGTGTTTTATGCAAAATTCTTGAACATGAACCAAGAAACCATCCCAACCTGTCTCTTTTAATTTATGAAGTAACTCTTTTGTAGTTGAAACAAGATGTAAAACATTTGAAATATCTTGAAACTCTTACATCAAAGCTCGACAAAGGACTTCAGTAATACCCATAATTTCTTTCATAAGGTGCAATATGATGACATCAAAAGATGCCAATGATGACTATGCATTATCTGCATCTCCACAATGTGATGTTGTCTTTCCTTTATTAGAAATATTGTCAAGAACTTCATATGGCTTTAAACATTTTGAACAAACTGCATATGGAATTGTAATGAGAACTCCAATGAGTAATGAGTAATGAACCAATCATTATCCTTATAGAGAAGATAAAAAATTAGCTGGAGGCAAATTATTAACCAAATAAAATATCATATAATATATATATATATATATATATTAATAAATTTTAGAAGATCAGTTCGGGTCGGTAGGTCAAGGCCCCAACTGACCACAAGACACTTCTGTGACTGAGTCTTTACATGTTTTGGCTTTCTATTTGCCTTCTCATCATTTTCACTAATCTGTCATTATATTTATTCCGTCCACAACTTGCCTTCCTTAATTCCTTGTCCCTCATATTTTCATAATAAACATCCATATATCATCATTTTTATTCTTTATTCTTTTTTTTTAGAAAATTAAATGAATATACCGATAATAATTAAAATTAAGGGTTAAACGTACTTTTGATCCTTTTAGTTTACTGGTTTTTGTACCTCAAGTTTTAAACTGATGATTTTAATCTCTAATATTTTTTCAGTCTAAAACCGTTAGTCTCTATATTTTTAAAATCAACTTGACAGTGTTATTTTTTCTCGTGTGTCACCGACAGTGTTAATTTTACTGATATGGCTGACGTATGACATGGAAATAAACCACTAATATTGATTGGTGAGCTGTATAAATTATTTTAAAAAAAAAAAAAAAAAAGAAACTTCTCTATCCAAACCGTCGACCCAAATAGCAGATGGCTCAACCATAATCCACCCAAATCGCACCATCATAATCATCGACCCATCAATCACCTCCATCGCCGTCTTCGACGCCGGCACCCATCGCCGTCGTTGTCTCTGGCACTCATCTTTGCAGGATACATATATGCAATTTAGATCTGGATTTGTATTTGGGTTGAAAAGTCTCTCAGTAATTTTAGGATATTTTCTACGTACCTCTTGATTTTGTTAATTCGGCGCTGCAACTTCATGCCATAAAGCTTACAAATTTATTTTGGTTTTCGAATTGGTTGTCTGATGCTAGCTCCAAAAAATTCCTATCTCCGGTCTTAAATATAGTCATATTTTATAGTGTGATTTGCATTATAAATTATGTTCTATATTTAGAATCGATCGAGTACTTTCTTTGAAAAATATTGTACATCAGAAAAGAAAATTTGAATATCAAGTATTTGCAATTGCCTACATATTTTGTACTGTGATTTTCATGAGATGATGGAGTTTTTAGCTTCCTATAATTAAGAAGTTGCAGTTGTTTTAGAAAAAGTTCCTCAAAGTGTATCATAAAGTTCCTCTCAAATTTAAAAGGAAATTCTTCATATTTTTTTTCTCAAAAGTTAAAGAACACAACACGAAGAAATTTCCTATGGCAAATATTATCTTATTGTTGATGAAACTAGTGATGTATCTGAACAAGAGCATATGACTATTATTTTGAGATACATCGATAAAGATAATTTTATACAAGAAAAGTTTTTTAGTCTTGTACATGTGGAAGATACAAGTGCTAAAACTTTACAACAAGAAATAGTCAACACTCTTCATCACCATAATCTCAACGTTCAAAATATTCGTAGACAAGGCTATGATGAAGCTAGCAATATGTGAGGTGAATGGAATGGATTGTAAGCTTTAATTTGCGATGAGTGCCCATATGCTTATTATGTGCATTGCTTTGCTCATCGCCTTCAACTTGCCTTGGTTACTGTATCTTATGTGGTAAAACACGTTCATCAATTTTTTGAAAAATTGAACTTCATAATTAATATTGTCACTTCTTCTTTTTAGTTTAATGATGAGTTAAGGGTTGTCCAAACAAATGAATTGCAAGAATGATTGCTATTGATGAACTTGAATCAGGAGTTGGCCATGATCATATTGGTACTTTGTATCAAGCTAGAGCTACTCGTTGGAGTTCTCATTATAGTTCCACATGCAGTTAGTTTAAAATATTTCAAGCCACATGAAGTTCTTGACAATATTTCTAATGAAGGAAAGACAACATCACATTGTGGAGATGCAGATAATGCATACATCATTGGCATCTTTTGATGTCATCATATTGCACCTTATGAAAGAAATTATAGGTATTATTGAAGTCCTTTGTTAATTCTTTCAATGAGAGTTTCAAGATATTTCAAACGTTTTACATCTTGTTTCAACTACAAAAGAGTTACTTCATAAATTAAAAGAGACAGGTTTGGATGGTTTCTTAGTTCATGTTCAAGAATTTTGCATAAAACACAACATTGATATTCCAGATGTGAGTACAAAATATATTGGAAGAAAAGGTCATGCTTGAAATGAATAAGGTGATTTTTCTAGTAAAAAATTTTATAGGGTAAATATCTTTTGTGCTACCATTGATTATCAATTAAAAGAATTTAATAACAGGTTCAACGACTGTTGAATTACTTGCTTTAAGCATGGCTTTAGATTCAAGAAATAGGTACAAGTCATTTCATAATGACGATATTTGCAAACATGTTAATATATTTTATTCTAGAGATTTCACAGAACATGAAAAATTGCATTTGAAGATGGAGTTACAATATTTTGAGCTTGACATTCCTAAGTATACAGATTTCATTTTCTTCTCTCTAAATGGTGAATCTGTTGTATAAAAGTGATCAGAGTCCATATCGGTGGTCCAATCTCATGTGGGTACTCAGCGAGTCAACGGATTCCAAATACGCCTGAAATTCTTCAAATTTAATGTTAAAAACCATAATATCAATATGGTTCCTAGTGTATTAATTAGTGTATTAATAGGCAATTTAATTATTTAGGCCCAATATTTAGGATGAGAAGGAGTACAAACAAAACATTTTGTACTACTTTCGAGTTCCGATTCTTAATGTTGGATCTAACTAGCGAGTTTTTATTGATCATAAATATAAAACATATTTCATATGTTTGTTAATTTTGTTTCATATTAAACTAATTGATATTCTCCCAATAATAATTGAATAAGAGAGGGCAATGATAGGAAATAAAAAAGATGATTATGGAGGGTTAGAGAAAGCATATTATATATCTAACTTAACTAATATATTTAACCTACATAAGTTAATTAGCTCTTACTGTTAAATACCGAAGAGAAGTATATTATACGAGTATGAAACATGTCACATGGCACTGAGAGCGAAGGGCAGTGCATCAATGATGTTTGGCCCACACGACATCTCACATTTTCAGTGAAACATATAACATCAGTACTGGCCACCTGTGTAATTATTGCCGCCATGCGCTGAGGCTGGAAGAAGCTCATATCACACACACAGCGCTCTTACCCAAGATAGAGGGAGATTAGAGATTGAAGACAAAATTGCTTCTAACAAAATACTTTAGGATATATATATAAGGATATGATTTCTTTTCTTTTCCCATGTCCTTTACCACAAAACTAATTAATTTTGGTTAAAAAAAGTAAGATGAGCCCTTTCTTTCTTTCTTTCTTTCTTTATTTTTTTTTTTTTAAAAAAAAAATAGCATAAAGTATGCTGAAACATTTTTTAATACCATCCAGGATCTTAAATTAATTTTTAGCAAACTCAGCACCTTAAAAATATCTTTTTAGGGAGACATCATTGTATCTATTGCAAAATACTTCAGAATCCTAAGTGCTAGATAATGGGTGCCCCTAAAAAAAATATTTTAGGGTTCTAAGCATACTTAAAATTAATTTAGAATTTACCAAAAAAAAAAATTTAGGATCATGATTTTTTTTTCTTTTTTTCAAAAATAGAAATGTGCTCCTCTTACCTTTTTCTCACCCCAAAAAAATTTTAATCGAATATTTTTATAATCCGTTAAATCTAAACTATTCAAATTTGAATTTAAAGGTTGAGATGTGTCGTGGAGGGGAAGAGAACGATAAAAGCAGATGATGATAGTCAATTCTTTGTAGAGATACTTTAGGGCCTGTTTGGTGCGTAGAAGAGGTGGGATGGGAAAGAAATATAAGTAAGTTCCCTTGTTTAGTACACATTTAGGCCTTTTTGTTTATTACGGAAAAGGTTTGGGGAAGGAAAGGAAAAAGGAATGGAAGATTATGAGAGAAGTTTAAAAATGTGAGCCGTTTGGTACACTAGGGAAAGAAAGTTAGTTGAGGGAAGATGATATGTTTGGTATGAAGAATTGAGTGTTTGTTAAGTGGGAAGATTAGGTGAAATTCCCACAATGCCCTTAAACCATTCAAACGTTGGCGTCTGGTTCGAACGTAAAGCACTAAAGGGACAACATGGTTCGAACGAAAAATTGGTGTGCAGCTGTTTATATCAGAACATTCGAGGAACAACAAAATGACGAAACGTAAGTAGGCTTTTTTGACAAAAACAAAAGTAATATAAATGCAAGACAAGTAAAAAACCACAACACGAGACCCACACATCGTCTTCTTGTTCTTGCTCATATTGTTCCACTTCCTCTTCGCGGTCATTCTCGTTGATTTTCTCAAGAACTTTGTGGTGGGTGTTTTGGGTTTTGGGTTGGGTTTTGCAACTGGGCACATCGGAGACACGATCGAGCAAGAGGATCAGCAAAATTTCGAGAGTTGAAGCATCGAAGCAAGCGGCCATGAAATTGCGATCTTAGTCTGCTATATCGATGAAGAAGAAGCGGGAAGAAGAAGAACTGCGTGCAAAATTTTTCGGGGCCAATTTCGTCCCACGAAATTTTACTCTCTCGGGAAGATTTAAGCTTTCCCTCCATTTTTGGATGGAATGCACATTCCACGGATGATGGAAGATTCGAATCAAGGCGGGAATGCTACTCGAAGGAAGGAGAGGAAAACAAACACGTTTTTCAGTGGGAAGTGTCCCATCTTCCCTTTCCAGCGCCATCTTTCCGTGAAACAAACGGGTCCCTAGCATCCAATCTTTTGGGAACTCAAGTTTTCGGATAATCATCATTTAAAGGTGGAAAGATAAGATTCCACCAAAATTAGTGGAACCCAAGTTCCCTCTATGAATAGTAAAACTTTCAGATATATTTACTTATCATAAAATGTTTATTTTCTATATACATTCGAATTTGCTAAAACAAGATGTTAGGCAAATTTGATTTTTTCCCCGAAATAAATGCTTTGTCATGAAATTCAAATTTGACCTATAAGTAAAAAAAAAAAAAAAAAAAAAAAAAAAATTGTTGCAAATTAAATGCTTTTTCATAAATTTCAACTTGGACCCATAAATTCAAATTTGATGCAAGCAAATTTGTATCAAATTCAAGTTATGAAAAAAGAATTAGATATGTCTTGATTCAAGTTAGGGTTAGTACCATTTTTGCCCCGGAAGTATACGCCAAGGACCAATTTTGCCCTGGAAGTTTCGTTGGAAGCAATGTTGCCCAAGAAGTAAAAAAACGTAGCAATGTTGCCCCCACCGTTAGGGTTCTGTTAACGGCGTTAACGGTCAACACTAGTTGACTCCGTTATGCTGATGTGGATTGTCTACGTGGCATTTTTGTCGTTTTTTTATGGGTTGAATTTTGCCCCGAAAGTACTTACCTAGGAGCAATTTTGCCCTGGAAGTTTATTTTTAGCTCAATGTTGCCCTGGAAGTCTAAAAACGTAGCAATGTTGCCTCTCCATTAATTTTTATTTTTTTATTTTAAAAAGTAAACATACACTAATCTTTCTTCCCCATAGTGTCCTCCATCGCATGCATTCCCCAATCAAACAATAATCACTCACCTACGGAATTTGTCTAGAAAAAATGTTTCGAACAAATCAAACAAAAAAATAAGAACGAATTTTTCTGAACTGAAGATAAAATGAGTACGTCACAAGTAGTTCAAATGAATTTTTCCAAACAATAATCACTCACCTCGTTAATTATCTACGTGAACGACTAACGAACCTATGGTGCAATGTAAAAAGAGATGGTTGAGAGAATAAAGCTTACTAAAAGTGTCAAATATAATTAATTATTTAAATCACTTAGAATTCATCACAAAATTTCAGACGTGGAGCTCAGATAAGGTGTTCTCTACCTTTAAGTCTCAAAGGCAAATTTGCTGCAGAAAAATGAAAATTGCAAATAAAAAAAGGAGGAAAGGAAGCAGATTTATAGACACACTCTTAATGACACAATCCAGTGTGGGGAACTATGACCGTTAGGGCTGTTAATAGAGGGGCAACATTGCTACGTTTTTAGACTTCTGAGGTAACATTGAGCCAAAAAGAAACTTCCAGGGCAAAATTGCTCCTGGGTATGTACTTTCGGGGCAAAATTGCTACTCAACCCATAAAAAAATGACGAAGATGCCACGTAAACAATCCGTCGCCAAGATAACTGAAGTCAACTAACGTTGACCGTTAACACCGTTAACGGAACCCTAACGGAGGGGCAACATTGCTACATTTTTTTACTTCCGGGGAAAAATTGCTCACAAAGAAACTTACAGGCAAAATTGGTCCTCGACGTATACTTCCAGGACAAAAATGGTCTTTAACCCTTCAAGTTATCAAATTTAAAGGGTAAAATATATATGTCTTGATTCTTTCCTAATTGTCACTCCTTTATTTTACTCACCAAACAACTCATTTTCCCTCGTCCCTCAAAATCTTCCCTTCCTCTAAATTCATTTCCCTCCTCAAATCTTCCCCACTACCAAATGGGCCCATGTGTTGGATAAACCTACAACCAAGGTTGTAAAAATCGAGTTTTTACGTAAACAAGGAAGGAGGTGGTAGAAACATAAATTATAGAAACGACACAAAACGTAAATTTTCTATTTTCTACCACTTAAGGATAGAGCTTAAAATTATATATATATGCATGGAGAAAAAAAAATCATG
Organism: Acacia acuminata; assembly: GCA_019022655.1. Lineage (NCBI taxonomy): Eukaryota > Viridiplantae > Streptophyta > Magnoliopsida > Fabales > Fabaceae > Acacia > Acacia acuminata. The sequence goes on from JAFJYI010000005.1 coordinate 4,154,568, forward strand.
AATCACTACTTAAAATTCAATGAACGAACAATTTTATATTTAAAAGATATAAGTCATATAATTATATAAAACATTAAAAAAAATTATGTTAAAAACTTATGTTTATAACTACGAAACACATTAAAAACTATATATAACTATTCACTCTCCACTTTCCAATAATCCTGAGCCCAAGATACACGATGGAAAGAGGGTTTTCAACTTTTCATCCTTTTTTCGGGGAAAAAAACTTTTCATCCTTTTTTTTTTTTTTGGTTTAAAGTAAAAATGGTAAAATCGTAATAAGCTTTATAGTTTTTAAGTATTTGAGTAGAGTTTCTACCAGTTTTTTCTTAGGATAATTTTTACTTGTATTTCAGCACATATGATCCTAATAAAAACGTAAATTTTTACATTTTTACACTACTTTTTGACATCAATCCCCCTACCATTTCATATGTACGGTTAAAAGCCACTTGCGTATTAATAGCCGCAAGGCGCTTTGGCTGGAAGAAGCTCATATCACACAGCTCTTAGCCTCTTGCCTCCATAGTGACTGATAAGACACACTCTCTCTGTGCCCCCAGAGTCTCTCTCTCTCAGTTAGACAGGGAGAGATGGGTACCATATCAGAACAGAAGCCACATGCGGTGATGGTTCCATACCCAGCTCAAGGTCATCTCAACCCAATGATGAAACTCGCTCAGCTTCTTTTCTCCAAGGGATTCCATATCACCTTCGTCAACTCTGAGTTCAACCACAAGCGCCTGCTCCGAAGCAGAGGGCCCCACGCCCTCGACGGCCTCCGGGACTTCAGCTACGAGACCATACCAGACGGCCTCCCTCCGTCCGACGCCGACGCCACCCAACACATCCCTTCTCTCTGCCACTCCACCAACACCACCTGCTTTGACCCTTTTCTCAAGCTTCTCGGTCGGCTCCAGAGCTCCGCCTCTGCGGCCATGTCCCTCCGGTCACCTGTGTCGTTTCGGATGGGAGCATGACCTTTTCTCTCAAAGCAGCTGATGCTTTGGGAATTCCTAGTGTCTTGTTTTGGACTGCAAGTGCTTGTGGGTTTGTAGGTTATGCTCAGTATCGCTATCTAGTTGATCAAGGCCTCGTTCCACTCAAGGGTACTTGATTTATTTTATTTGCTTTCATTTCTTTCTAATAGAAATACTACCTGCTCTCTTTTTCTTTTCTCTTTATAATAGCTTAAAAGTTGAACTGTCTTGATTTAGAAAAGTTGAATGGCCCTAATTTAGAGTAGTTGGAATCTTTAATGATTTTTTTAAAACATATTTTTCCATTACCTTTTTTTTTAATGTTATATTCTTTTTCATACTTTCTATCATTAGTACTCTAACTATTTTTCTGTTTTAATTGCCTCTTATACATAAAGGTATATTTGGGAAAAACTTTGTTTTATGTATACTTATTATTTTCAGTTAATTTTAACCATTTTCTTAAACTGTGTAATTCAATTATTATGCCCTTATAAATAGCATCAGTAGATCATTATATGTCATTGATCTGGCTCATACATATTTGATGTAGAGGCTTTGTCCTTTATAGTTATTTTTTGTGTGTTATTTTGACTATACTATCTCTAATTTTTAATATAAGATTCAATTAACTCTTTTAGAAAAATTAAAGAAGTTGAATAAATTATTTTAAAATATTTATATTTATCTTTCTTTTTTTTTATACCAAACTAATTTTATCTAACCTATAAAATAATATATATAATTAAATAATATACAATATATTTTATGATTAACTAACTTATTTAACTTTTCCAATCATTTCCTAAAAAGAGGTCAAATGAGCCCGAGGAAGCACCGGGAAAAGTTAATGTCAAGTGTTGTACAATATTACAACAACAACAAAAAACACGAGTAGCACACACATGTTGATGATTTATTGGTTAGAGAATTGTACGTTGTCTTGCAGCACCTGACATGGATGATGTTCATATTTAAAAGAATTAGCTTTTTTCTTCTAACGTGTGTGTGATTTTATATATGTGTGTATATATATGCGCAGATGAGAATTGTGTGACGAATGGATTCTTGGAGAGGAAAGTGGATTGGATTCCCGGAATCGACAACTTCAGATTAAGGGACATCCCAAGCTTCATCAGAACCACCGACCCAGACGACATCATGCTCAACTTCTACATCGGACTAGTCGAAGCAATTCATAAAGCCACCATGATCATCATCAACACCTTCGACGAATTCGAACAAAGTTCTCTCCAATATCTTTCTTCCATCTACTCTCCTCCCATTTTCACTGTCGGCCCTTTCTCTCTGCTACTCCAAGAAATCCCTCACAACCATAGCCTCATGTCCTCGGTCGGCTCCAACCTCTGGAAAGAGGACACCCGCTGTCTCCAATGGCTTGATTCTCAAGAACCCAGCTCCGTCTTCTACGTTAACTACGGCAGCATCACCACCATGACCTCCGACCAGCTCGCTGAGTTTGCGTGGGGCCTTGCCGCCAGCAAGTGCCGATTCCTGTGGGTTGTCAGACCCGACTTGGTGGAAGGCGGGTCGGTGATTTTCTCAAAGGAGTTTAAGGAAGAGACTAAAGGAAGAGGGCTCGTAGTGAGCTGGTGCTCGCAGGAGCAGGTGCTGAACCACCCTGCGGTCGGAGGGTTTCTGACCCATTGTGGGTGGAACTCGACGATAGAGAGTGTGAGCGCCGGAAAGCCAGTGGTGTGCTGGCCATTTTTCGCCGAGCAACAGACGAATTGCCGGTATGCGTGTGTGGAGTGGGGTATTGGGATGGAGGTGGGGCCGGTGGTGGAGAGGGAGGAGGTGAGGAGGGTGGTGGTGGAGGTGATGGAGGGGTCATCGGAGAAGGGGAAGGAGATGAAGGAGAAGGCTTTGGAGTGGAAGAGGAAGGCGGAGGCGGCCACCAGGCCCGGTGGTTCTTCTTATCAGAATCTAGAGAAGGTTCTTGATATGCTGCTCAAGAACTTCAACCCTGCTTGTTAAGGGATGGTTTAATTTATTCTAAATGCAGTCCCAGAAAGGTTATATTAATATAACCAATTAATAAATCTGCATTACTATTACATTGTGTTGTTAGTTATGGTGTGTTTGAATATATTAAGAAGTTTTGTTATGTATTTTTATTCATATGTTTGTACATCAGATTTGATGGACCAGGAAAAACGTGGCATCCAAAAACCTCCAAATTTTGGTCCTTTTAAATAATTTTAATTATATCCGTTATATATAGGACTTGCCCACTATCAACTAAATCGGTAAATCCACAAGTCTGCACAGTGTAAAATTTGTGGCCGCACACCACCACGATTGAGAACTTTATATATAAATTAGTTTAGAATGGAATCTCTTTCAATTTAAAGAGTGTGAACACAATGCTTGGGATCTCTTCCGTGTCGATTCTTCCTCCCATCTTAATGGTCTAGAGATTGTTGAAGCAACTTGAGTAATCAGATGAGCATCAATCTCAAACAGGACATGCAAGAAAGACCACGATTAGGAAGAAGGTTGTTTCACCCATCTAAATGTTCGAATTTCATCACATCCTAAGGAAGATGGTGGCAATGCAAAAGACATGCCTTCAAAGTTTGACCTTTTTCATGTAAATGATTCAGCCCTGCGATGATCTGAGATATGAACTGCATTTAAACTTTAAAGTATTAGAATTACAAGAAGGGCTTTGCCATTGACAGCTATCTGTGAGGAGATGAAAACAAAGGTGAAATTCTTGAATTACTTTTTCTAGTTTGCTGATGAAGCCTTTTTGAAGAGCCACATTCCACTTAGTCCAAATGAGATTTAGTAAGATGATGATTCCTTTTAGCATTGTCAAGTTTCCATCAGAACAAAATTGATGCAGAATTCTAGAAGCCACTTAAGAAAGCCTTGAACAAAGAAGCCATCTGATTGAAGAGATAATGCACCAACTCAGATAGATTTTATATGGAATTGGCTTCTCTCCAATACTTTTACTCTCCGCTCTCCTCCTTTTCTTCAAAATGACGCCGTTTTGGCACAAAAACAGTGCAGCTGGTCTTTTTCTTAAAAAAAAGGGTATTGATAGGTCTTAAAAAAAAAGATCTTTAAGATCTTGATCGATTAAAAAAAAATCTTGTGATCTTGAAAAATTATTTTAGAATCTTCAAAAAATTATCTAAAGTATTTTTTTAGTACTAATCAATATCCTGAAATATCTTTTTAGTACCAATCAATACCTTGAAATATTTTTTCAAGACACTAAAATAACTTTTCAAGATCATAAAGTATTTTTCAATATTAGTCAGTATCCTAAATCATCTTTTTAGTATCCATCAATATCTTGAATTCTTTTTTTTAAAAGACCAGCTACACTGTTTTTGTGCCAAAATCGGCGTTGTTTTGAAGAAAAGGAGGGAAGCCGAGAGTAAAGGTATTGGAGAAAAGCCAGTTCCATTTTATAAAGGGCAAGAACAGAACAGATGATCAACCGTTTCAGCAGATTTACAACTAATGACACAGTCAATTTTGACATTTAAGTAATGCCTTCTTAAAACCTTTCCAATAGGCACAGCAGAATGAATTAGTTTCCAAATAAGAAGGAGTTGTTTATGAGGCAACTGAATTTTCTAAATAAATGCGTAGCCCTGTTTAACACTGTTCCTACCAGTGTTGTCACCCTCCCAACAAGTTCATCCTTACCATTGCAAAAAGATATTCGTGTTTTAAGAATGATATCCGCCACCCTTGGAGAGTAAATGGCTTTAACTAGGGGCTCATCCAAGAAGGTGAGAGCCAAGAGTTAAGATTATGGGTAGATAGATTAGAGACTTTTTTGATCCTATGATTTTCTGCCATTGATTGATGAGTCATAGGCCATCAGAGTTTGTGATCTATAGGAATAAAATCTCCTAAGCCAACTTCCCAACGAAGATGTTGAAAAATGGGATCAGATGCATCTAAAATTCCTTTCCAAAGCCAAGAAGCGTTATGAGGTTTTTTCCAACGTACATGCCAAGGTGGTATCCAAATGTTTAATCCTTAAAGTGTTGGTGAGAAAAGAATGAGGTTTAGCGGACAGAATCCTCTAGATTTGTTTGGCCAACAAAGCAAGATTCCTATGATGTGTAGCTCTGATGCCCAAGCCACCACTGCTTGTAGGAGTGAAAAGTAAATCTTTCTTAGCCAGGTGAATTCTCCGCTTTTGATCACCATAACCCCAAAAAAAATTTAGTTTAGCGTCAATTATGTTGCACACTTTTTTGGGGAGTTTTGCACAAGAAAGCAAGTGAATTTTGGAGGCTAATATATAGCACAATTTTAAAGACAGTTAATAATCTAGATGCTTGAGAGAGAAGCTTGGCCTTCCAAGAAGCAGTTCTCCTGTCTATAGCATCGATGGATTGGAGTTTTATATTTTCTAGAATCAATCCATGCGCCAAGATATTTCCCAAAACACTCTTAGAAACTAATATTGAACTTCCTGTGTAATTCATCCTTCAGATCATCATCTGGAACTGTGGGAGAGATGAGTATAGAAGACTTATCCCTATTGATTTCTTGTACAGACCAAATGCAGAAAGTTGTAAGAATTTCAGCCACTTCAGCGATATCGGATCTATTACATTCAGAAGATGGGAACACCATTAACTTAAAGTAAGTGAGTAATAGAAAACGCTTCCTTATAGACTTTGATTCCGTGAATGACCCCCTAAGTCTCACAGTTAAGGAATAGACATGAGAGAATACTAGCTGCTAAAATGAAGAGGTATGGTGATAGGTGGTCTCCCTTTATAATACCATTAGAAGGAAATATTGGTTGGGTGAGTTGACCATTTGATAGGACAAAATTTTAAAGTGATAAGAAAAGTATCATTTCAGTACTAGAAAATGTGAAATTTGCGAGGAACATTTTTCCCTCGCAAATATTTGTATATTTGCGATGGAAATAAAAATCTCTCACAAATCCAATAATTTTGCAAGAGAAACATATTTTCCCCTGCAAAATAACTTAATTTTGCGAGGGAAACATAAAATTTTCCCTCGCAAAAAGACTTTTAACAGTACCTGTTTTTCTCTGGTTTTTGAAATTTTCTCAAGCTTGTCTTTGAAATTTGTTCATTTTCAAGAAAAGAAGTAGAATAAGCGTTGAGAATCTTGCCGAATAGTACCAACGCGTATATATTTTGTTCTCAGTTAAGGATTTTAGGGATTTAGAGGCTTCGAAGGAAGGAATTAATCCGCTTATTGAGAGACTTTTCAGCAGAGGAGTTTCTCGGTTAAGGGTTTTAGATGGAACCTAACCTCCATAATTTTGCTGAATGTTGATAGACTTTTCAGCAAGGAGTTTCTGAACTTGTCTTAATGCTTTGTCAAACAGAGGGCTATGAATGACTGAATTCAAACAGATTTTCATCATTTTGCAGCTTACAATTTCCTTCGTCCTCTGATATATGCCTTTCTTTTTTATTCTAAAAGGAGCTTTATGTGGAACAAAGTAATTGGGAGCATCCCCAAGGAAATTGGCAATAAAAATGATGTTTTGAATCTGTCTTATTTATTCTTCGGCTTATTTTTGAAATCGTTAAGAAAACGAATTGATGCTAATGGGTTGGAATTTCTCTTCATTTTGACCAGCTCATTTAGCATGTATCATATGGCAAAAGAAAAACGAATGGTTCTGATGACAAGAGTGGCCATATGTAAGAGAAAATAACACAAAACAAAAACCTTATGTTTGTCTTAGAAATGTGGTGTTATCACCAAATTAATATTTTTTGTTTCAGCTTTATAAAACTTTTCATTCTCAAATATCACTGGAAGGGTGGACTTGGAGGAAAATCATACTTTTGGGATACTTAAGTTTTGTGAAACTGATAATCACCCCATCCCCAAATGCTTCTATGTTGAGTGTTGTTAAGAAACTTAGCAGTTAGATTATACGGGTCTGTGCTAGTGTTTCTAAATAATAGGTAAATTATCCTATCACATAAAATTTCATTAGCATCTGGCTTTTCCATGTTAAAACTGGTTCTATTCTTGCCCCCCTAAAATTCAAATCACATGCAATAAAATTATATTTGTTATGTCAGCTTTGGGGATTGGTGTCTTTGAAGTGGAGAGCCCAGTTGTTTTCACATATGAAGAGATTTTTTCTGCAACTGATGGTTTCTCTGATTCAAATCTACTTGGGCATGGTGCTTATGGTTCTGTTTATCATGGCTTCCTTCGTGACCAGGTTTGTAGTTCTCCAATTCAAGCCTGCTCTTGTACAAGGCAAGCATGTTTCTCATAACATTCTTCATTTTATTTTACTCCTTTAGGATGTTGCTATTAAAAGAATGACTGCTACAAAAACTAAAGAATTCTTGTCAGAGATGAAGGTCCTGTGCAAGGCTCATCATGCAAATCTGGTAATTTTGTTGGGACTAAAATATATTGTGATTTAATTTTGATGCTAATTTCTTGCATCAATTCAAAGGTTGCTTTTATGTTGATTTTTTCAAGGTAGAATTGATCGGCTATACTGCTAGTCACGATGAGCTCTTCCTTATTTATGAATATTCCCAGAAGGGTTCACTTGGAAGCCATTTGCATGATCCACTGACAAAGGGTAAGATTGTGCACTAACACACTGGTTTGCAAAATATCAACCACCTATTTATGTGTAAAATCAGTGCTTCTGAGTTCATGCTGAGAATTCGTCTTCTTTAAAAGAAAATTTTGTCTTGCTCATAGGTTCTTCCTCACTCTCTTGGATCATGAGGGTCCAGATAGCACTTGATGCTGCTAGGGGCGTTGAGTATATACATGAGCACACCAAAACCAATTATGTCCATAGAGATATCAAGTCAAGCAACATCTTACTTGATGCTTCCTTTAGAGGAAAAGTAAATAGTACACATCTAAACTTTATCAAATCAATTTCTGATTTTTTTCTACAGGTTTCTTTAGTTTTGACTGGTCTCCTTTCTCTTTAGATTGCAGATTTTGTGTTAGCAAAACTTGTTGGGAAAGAAAATGAAGAAGAAATTGCTTCCACCAAACTTATTGGCACGTATGGTTATCTTGCACCAGAGTAAGAAATATTTCTTTTCAGATTAAACAACTCTTGAAACTCATTCTTCTTGCCTAAGGAAGAAAGTAGAAAATAAAATGAATACTTTTGTTGATGATGATGTTGATCGGATACTTGAGTAATGGCCGTGCTACGACCAAAAGCGATGTCTATGCAGTTGGCATTGCTCTTTTTTGAGATAATATCGGGGAAAGAGGCCACTATTCGGACAGAAGGTACAATGTCAAAAAATTCCTCAGAGACGTTCTCTTGTATCAATTGTAAGTTCTGCTTTACTGTTAGATAAAAAATTTAGTGGTTAGAAAGGGGGATTAGAATATAAATACCCCTGGCTGTAATATCTGAGTCTTGTGTTGGAATATTTTTAAATTAAGAGATGTGTTTGTTGGAAAGTCATGTCTTTATAAATTAAAGAACTTATGTGAAGGGTTGTGTGGGGAATTATAACACTAAAGGTTACTAAGGTTATGTATGTCTCTGTGGTTCCTAGAGACACATATGAAAGGTTATGACTAAAGGTTCTTGGTGAAAGGTTGTGTTGGTTTTTAGGAAAACCCTACATACTACAAAGGTGTAATTCTTCATGGAAGAGTTATTTTCAATAACAATTGGATATTTAAGTTATGTTGGTTCATGAGGGTTCATGAATTTAACATATAGTTATAACTTTTAATTAAAGAGCAATGGTTCAAGTGAACTGCATTATCAATCTTGAACAATAGTAGATGCATTGTAAAATTTAGACTTTGTGCTTCACACTTCAGAGAAGGTGGTAGGAACATACTTTCCAATTAATTTATGGTTTTTTCCTCTTCATAAATGTCATCCACAAATTGTGTTCATTGAGCTAGCTGCTTAATGTGATTTGTGATTTTGGCTAAATTATTGTGGTTCCATGAAAAAATCTAGCATTCTGCATTATCTTAGTATTCCCCTATCTCAATTTTCCTTGTTTTGGTTATATAATATAACTTTTTGGACAACAAGCTGTTTTGATTCTCTTCGTCATCTCCAAACCGGATGTATAGGAGAGCCCAACCCCGATACATACATTATATTTGGGGAAGCTAAGATTGAAGACTTGGAGCTCACAATTACAAACTTAGGCAGACCAAGCAATTCAAAGCTCCTAACTTGAGTAATGTAAGATTGAAGACTTTTGATATTGGTGATGATGATGATCGGACTACAATTTGTTTAGACTTTTTTTTAGTTCATTTTGGTCACAACATTATAATTTGTAATATTTTGTTTTTACTATGTAAACTCTTATGATTGTTACAATTTATTTTTATGATATACAAGTATTTTTATTTTCTAATTTTTAATATTTTTTTATTTTTTTATTTAATTATTTTTTTTATATTTTTTAAAAAAATTAATTGGCATTGCGAGGGAAAAGTGTTTCCCTCGCAAACTCCTCCATTTTGCAAGGGAAACTCTCCCTCGCAAATTTCCGGAATTTGTGAGGGAACAAGTTTCCTTCGAATAAATCCACAATTTTGCGAGGGAAATGATTTTCCCTCGCAAATTCCACAATTTGCAAGGAAAATTATTCCATCACAAATCCTAGAATTTGCGAGAGAAAAAATCATTTTTGCGACAGAACTTATTCCATCGTAAATTAGTTTTGCGACGGAAAATAGCTTTTTTGTGAAGGAATTTTTTAGCAATTTTTTTTTTTTTTTTGTAGTGTTCCCACGAGGATTTAATCTAACTAGTGATTAGATATTGATTCCCTTATTGCGTTATGTTGAGCGAGTTAGACTTGTTTTCAATAATAAAAATAAAATTAATAATAAACTAATACTAGCAAAGACTTTTCACAAAAGAGTTTAATTCCAATATCAAGAATGATAACCTAGAGTCACTAATACCTTGTTTGTTTCTTAGATTTTATCCCCACTAAATTAATTTTGACTTAACTTACTCAACTAAGCTAGAGTATTAATGTCTATAAATGACTTTCGATCCATTTATATACCTATCTTAATTAATTATGCAATGTTTCACACAACTAAATAAGATGCAATTCAGATCGGGCTCACTCTAATTTGATTATGCGGAGCTTCTAGGTATATGCCTATCTTAGATGCAAATTAGATTAAAACCTAATTCTACATTATTTAATCCAAGGTCAATTTAAGATTCTCTCTTCCAAGTTCAACCCTACATCCCTAAAACATGCTTAATAGTGGCCAATTACCAAGCAATAGCAATAAATATAAGATTAAATAAACTAAAATAAAATTAATCAAAACTAACTTGTAGGAATAATCTCTAGAACCCAAACAAGTTCATAGGTTCTCTAGGTTGAAAAGAAAATTTAGCCACTCATAGCTATAATCAAATCCATGACATTAAGATAGGAATTCAGATTCAAGAAATAAGATAAAGACGAAAGAGGAGATCGCAAAACTGTGGAGCCTCATCTCTCTTACAGTTCGAATCTGTTATCACGTTGCAGTCCAGGACTCCGTTGCTTCACTGTCTCCTATATCTATCTCGTGCGTTTCCATTCGTGTTGCTCTTCTTGCGTCTGCTGATCTGTGCATCCGTATGATGTATTTTTTTGCTTTGCTTCCTTTTAATATATATACTTTAGGGTTTTTCTTTTTGTTGCGGGTCCCACGCCTTTATTCCAATTGCTTAAAGATATGATATATACGTTGGGCCAAATTTGCTCATGCCTCAATTGCTTTCTCTCTTTTCATCAACATGGGCCCACACAACTCGTGCAAAAATGGCAATTGTGCTCTCTTCCAAGGCGTTTGCTCTAGTTCCATTGTCCTGCGAGGAGGATGACCTCCTTCGTCGTAGTGCTAAGAAAATAAAGAATGGGGGGTTCTAATCTTAATAATGAAGAATGACCAAAGGTGGGAATGGAGAGTCAAGGGTGTAACATCCTGAATCTTGGGCCTTAGGAATTGAGAATAAGCCTGAACGAGTGTATATTTCGGCCCACATAAACAAGGATTAGCTTTGTTTTTATCTAAATGATACTTGCCATGCTAAGGATTAAGATGATCTAAAAAAGAGACACCTAAGCTATATCTAATATGATTATGTGTCAACTTGGGAAGATTAGAAAATATTGATATGGTTATGTGTCATCTTTAAGTTGATGATTATCCAAACAAATGACAAGTGTCCAAGACCAAAATAGAATTGCTTAAAGGAGTGCACGTTTTGGTCAAAGCATAAGAAGAAGGATTAAGCCATGCAAATTAATCAAGTGGTATCTTGAGGCTTTGTTAGTAAGACACCTAACCTGCTAGGTGTCATTGTGATGTGAGATGTTAATTAGCCGTAAGACACCTACTCCCTCTCTTATCTAAGTGACAACTCATTCTCTCTTCCATAATCACAACCACATATACATATAAACACGTCCCTTTATTTATCCATTCCTATTAACATCCTCCTCTCCTCATAATGTACGGACACCTATTTCCTCTCATTGCTTGCATGAGTTCCAAATGTTACTCTGTAACCAATGACAAATCCTCCCTCAATCACAATCGGACGCACACACTTAAACACACCCCTTCATTTACCATTCTTATTTGTTCAGCTCCACACACACATTTACGCCACAAACACACACAAGCACGACACCTACACACACACATGTAATCTACACACTCACACACATGGCGTCATAAACACACACTTAAATGCAATTCATTTATTCATTCCCTCAATTAAACACGGACACTCACACACTTAAACACATTTGACAATCTCATCTCCTCATCCATCCTATACACACACATCTTCCTCTCACCCTCCCCTCTAAACCTCACGGCACCTACACACACATTCCTCCATCCAACAATTCTCTCCTCTCTTCCCTCCCAAACCGTAACTCTCACCCAAGAACATCAACAATTCCTCTTCCTTCAAACTCTCCCAAATCCTCCAACCATTCCATCCCTCTCATGATGAACATCCTCTCATCACTCAACTTGGATATTCAGCTACAAATAGATTGAAGAAAGGAGAAGAAGAAAACTATTGAAGATTAAGGTAAGAATTGCATGTGTACTTGCAATAATTCCCTACGTCTTCTTGCATGTTTTGTTATTGGTTAATAAACAACATGCATGTGGTTTTTATGGTGAAGGATGAGACTTTGAGAAAGGAAAAATATGACGAAGGAAGAAACCACAAAGCCAAGAACAAGCCTAGTGGTAAGAACATTCATTTCCTCTTCAAGTTTTTGAAGTTCCAAGCTTGAAACCCAGATTTTGTAATCTGTGGTAAACCTTAAGAAATAAGTAGAATTTGGAAAATTTGAGACCACCAACGTGTTCCTCATGAAAAATTGTGTGGGAATAATATTTTTAATAAATTGTTCAAGGTATTTCTACACATAAAATAATGAGCTCAAAGAAAGAGTCAAAGTTTGCCGAGTTTTGGATTCTTTGGAGTCGATCGAGTGTTTGAGTATTTTGAGTGAGTAAAAGTCCTTTAAAAATTCTGAAAATATTCTTGGAGACACCCATACCTTTAAAATGATGGGTCATTTGCATTTTTTTGATTTCTGGTTAGTGAATAATAAGTATTACAAAATGACCCAATGGCTTGCAGATCAAAACTGCGCAGAAGTTTTGAGCACGTGATTTTGAATGGGTTAAAGTGTTTATAAAATGTTCATATTTTCCAGGCATGAATAGAACACATTGAGAGTTTAGGAATATAAATTTTGTAATTTTTAAGGCCCTGATCAGTGAGATACAAATTTATAATCACCCATACCTTTATGATTATGCTATGGCCATGGGTATGATGCATGAAGCATTGAGCATGCAGATATGTCATTATGTTAACATGAGCTTGTGCAAGGCAAGTATATCATACATTAGCATTTATCTTGCATGCATTGTATTGGTATTGTCTACTACTAGGATTCCTCAGAATCTCACCCTCCACTACCAACCAATAGGCAGGTGAATTCAGGAGAGAACTGCTGCATGTTCGAGGAGGGAGCGATGCTTGAAGACGGCCCAGCGGAGGGACATCTAGAAGAACCGAGGGGCGACAGTGATTATGTTTAGTTGGTTTTTAATTTTCACTGTACGTGAATGAATGTAAAGGGGTATAAACCCTGGTAATGAAGGGTTGCATGGTCTTTGCGCAAGCTGTGGTCGATATGGTCATTCTTGTGGAATGCAAAACAGAGTCGCTGTTTGCTAAAACAGAGTCTAGAGGCGTTGCTCAAGATGGAATAGGGAAATCTGGAGAGGCTGTGTGGTTGATTCAGTGAGAGCTATGGCAGATAAAACTATGTTAGAAAGGATTCGTGGAAGGTGGTGAAAAAACCTCAATATCAGAAGAAGAGTGGGAAGGAGAAGCTGAATGAGAAACTTCGGCAAGATGAGGACGGTTCTAGGTTCGACATTCTAGGGATGGCCAACGGGGAAGATGGTAGTAGTGACAATGCAAATGCCGGTACCCCTTTCGTATCTACGGTGTCAAAATGTGTGGGGCTCATAGTTTGTGGTAATTCAGAGCAGAGCCTTCAGGAGCAAAAGGTGAGGGGAAAAAGAAACTTAGTAAGAATCAAAATAATAGAGCAGGGGGAGTAGTAGCACTACCAGGGTTGATGGCCGACAGGACCTGAAGAGAGAGAAAAGGTCGAGGGATGTTGTGAGTAAGGAAAGCAAAGTAAGGAGGCTCTGAGGTTAACGTATTTGAAGGATAATACGATGGAGGTCAACATTGGTGATTCCTTAGGTTTGGTGGCTATGAATGCGATGGATGTAGAGTCTAATGGGTACCATCTACCTGGGCCGGATTCATTTGTCGTTGAGACCCCAGGTGTTTTGGGAGATGAAGTTAAATTGGTTGGGTTAGAAGGCAAATTTTGGGCTGAGCCTAGTCCTTCTGATCCAGTGAATATGATGGATGATGGTAGCCCGAATGAGGATGTTAAGGGGACAATTGTCCCTAAAACCCAATTAAAAGTGTGTTAATTGGGCCAACTCTGTCTAAAGCCCATTTATTTTATAATAGTGTGATGGTTTTGTTACTTACTGGAATTGTAAGGGCTTATGTAATAGGTCCTTCTTGCAGCAAATCAAGTCCCTAATTAGACAAGCTGATCCAAGCATCTTGCTTCTTTCGGAAACAAAGACGGAGTCTGACAAACCGTTTCGATGCCTGGCTAAACTGGGTTTTGCTTATTGGGAGTTTGTTCCAAGCTTAGGGAGATCGGGGGGCATTCTCGCTGCTTGGAGGAAGGATCGGGTCTCTGTTTTGATTATTCTCAAAAATAGGCAATTTATCAATCTCCTTTGTTCATCTAGAGATTCACCTTTGATCATGCTCACGGTGGTGTACTTGGTCCCATCTTGAATCTGAAGCAGCTACTCTGGCAAGATTTGAAGAATATATTGATGACGATTTCAGATCCCTAGGTTGTTATCGGTGGCTTAATGAGATTATGAAGCCGGAGGAGAGAGTCAGAAGTGCGGCGGTCTACTTATCTCGAATAAAAAAAATTTATGATCGAGTTAACGATTGTTTGATGTCTGATCTGGGTTTTGTGGGGCCTAAGTTCACTTGGCGGGGCCTTTTGATGGCAAATTGTGCTCGTTTGTTTGAACAACTTGATAGGGCACTGTCCAATTCAGCTTTTCTACCTAACTTCTCAAATTCTAAAGTCTAGGTTTTGACTTGCACCAACTTCTCAAATCATAACCCAATTTCATTGTCTCTGTGGTCTGAAAGTGAGGCTATGTGTGGTAATAGACCTTTTAGATTTGAAGCCATGTGGCTTGAGCATGATCAATTTATGACTGCGTTGTTTGTGGGTATTGCAATTATGAGGTTGAGAATCTATTGCATATTGTTTGTGACTGCGCATATGCTAGAAATATGTGGATGAAATTGTTGTCCCCAAGGTATGTGACACCTTTTTTTCTCAGTGATACTTAAGGATTGGGTAGCTATGAATTTAAAACATAACTGTGGCAGGGGGTTAAATACAAGCTTAACTGCAGATAATCTAAGCAAAAAGGCATACATTCATGGTATAGGGACTAAAGAGGAGAAATCATTTGCATGTGCTAAGAATGGAACAATTTACGTTATTTTTAAGGAAATCGTATAGCGGGGTTGATACGATGCTATAGCATTACGGCAGACGATTCGAAGTGCAATACAAGGCATCCGAATGCTATAGCAAAGTAAAGGACGTAATGCTATGTGGCATATTTTATTTGTTACCCGGATGATTTCGGGGAATAAATAAAGGGCAATATTGACGAGATAGGTTCTTGATATAACGGAATAGAAGATGTGGAGGATCGGAACTAAAAGATTTGGAGAATCCTTCAGAATCAACAGAAGCAATCTACTCGGATCAAGAGATATGATAGATCCCGACGGATTAGGAAATAGATCCCGACGGATTAGGAAAAGCCCAGCTCGCTGTAACTTACGCCGCAAGAAAAGTCTGATTATAAAAGGAAACAGCAGGGCCAACCCTAACAGAGTCGGAAAGCCCTAGAACAAGATTCTAACTTTCGGTAGACTCAAGAGAAGAGTGAGAGAGCTCACAAGAGCATGAGATTTCCAGACAACCCATCATCCTTCCCTGCAGTACGACGGAACGAAGAAGACGTGGAGTGGTGACGTGACAGGACCTCGACCACGCCGTCGGAAATTCATCAAGCTTTCTGTTTTCCTTTCTTTTTATCTTTATTTTCTCGATCATGGGTCATTCTGTTAGTGTCTGTTTTGTGCGTCCCTCGTCAGTCATGAACTGAACTTTATATGGCTAGACGATGATGAATTTAAGTGTTGAATGAACCCAGTTGCAGTTTCTTAAATTCAATAAATTTGGTTTCGCATCGGTGTTCTAATTACTAGTCGATTAACGGAAGTTAAGGGCTAGATTTGTGGCCTCAACTTACTGGCAAGGAGTTGGGGTTAGACCTCAACTTGAGTGTTTGCTAGGCGGCCGTGCACGGCTAGACCTATTATTGTAGGCTTCGGGAATGGGTCTACCTCTCATAACCATAACACCCCGAGTGTAGCACGGATCTTGACTAGAAAGTTGCCATAGGAATATGGAAGGAGTATAGTTAGCATTATAAGTATCGAACGCGGAAGCTTGGTAGACTATAGAGGTGGGTTAACCAAATAGCTTTGCAAATGGTAGCTATCTTTGTAGCAATTGTGGAAGTTGTATAGTCTAGATGCTATAGCATTGGGTAGAGCAAGCTGGGGGATTGATGCACTTAAGGATGAGTTTGAGTCAGCCTAACTTCTCACCGATATCTTCTCTCATTACGGTTATTTTGTTTTACGTTTGCTAGTAGCATAAGCACACAACCCTCACAACCATTATATTTACTTCATGCTTTCACAACTTGTCATAGCAATTGCGCGTCACTCCTCGGTATCTCGGTCTACGTAGGATGATACTCTACTTACTCTTTATTACTTGTTCGACTGGTTCACTTGCCATCAAGGAATTCAACCAACAAGCATCAAGCCTAGAAGAGAAAATAATAAGATAGTGATCAAAGGCAGCTTTAGAGAGGTTCAGCACATGAGATTGTGGAAAAAGATGAATCCAATTGATATTACAAAGTGTTCGACCATATAAATTGTGGAAAGTTTTCTTTTCGTTGTGAAATGAAGCCCTTTCCAATTGTTGGACCATAGAAATCTTGAACCAAACTATTTCACCTCCAACAGATTACTAAGTTCAATGCATGAGGTGAAGAAGAAGAGCATGCGCCTTGAGAGTTACTAGCATTATCAAAATAGTGCAGTACTTGGTTAAAATCACCCATCAAAAGCCAAAGACCCAAAACAGAAGGGGCGACAAATATAATCCATGCCTAGAGAAGGTGACAATCTGAAGCTAGTGGTTGACCATAAATGGAAGATATATCACTAAAAAAAAAAATTAGTTTTAGCGATGGAAAAAATGCGCGCAAAAAAGGGTTTTTCCTTCGCTAAATGAGTTTGCGACGGAATTTGCAACGGATTTCGTCACGCAATCGCAAAAAACCTCATCACAATTGCGACGGAAAATTCAAAATCCGTCGCAAATTTTGAATTTAGCGATGGAATTTATTTAGCGACGGATTCTAAATCCGTCGCTAATCTTGGGATTAGCGACAAAAAAAAATCCGTCGCTAATCCATTAGGGGGTTGCGACGGACAATAAATCCGTCGCTATTTTCGAAAAAAATTACACTCTGGACTTTGCGACGGATTTTATTTGTCCGTCACAAATTTTTCCTTTTTGCGACGGAATTTCATTTCCGTCGCAAATTCTCAACCAATTGCGACGGAAAATATTCCATCACTAAATCCGTCGCTATTTGCGATTTTTCTAGTAGTGTATATAATAATCATAACTAGAAGAAGTATGACTAACAGTCTCATATTTATAACCGTTATTTATTTAGTAACATATATAACGGTTCTTAAGTAAGAACCATTACTTTTAATAAAAATAAATAACGGTCACGTAGACAACCGTTTTGTATTTAATACATAAATAAGAGTTTCTAAATATGAACCATGAAATTTTATAATAAATGATAGTTATTGTATAATAACCGTGATGTATTGATGTAGGACTCTTCAAGTGAGAGTTTCTAAGCTAGTTGGAATCATTTGTATATAATAGAACAATGCCTCCCACACAGATCTAGTGGTTATGCAATTCAGGATAGACCATGACATTTCGACTTTTGTGGGGATAATCATTGGCAATTGTTGATATATATATGTGAAATGTAACTGTTGACCTATAAATTGTGTCTCTACAGAGGAATTAACCCTAAAAAGTTAAGGCTGAGGGGAAAAATGAAATTTCATATAGAAAAAGACGCTTGGGGTAAGCAAACCTTTGAGCAAAGCAAGGGGTATGCAAACCCTTAAAGTATTCAACATTTGCTTACCTCTGTTGCCTTTCCTATACGAATATTGTATTTTTTCACCTAGTTGTTGCTTCCCTACCTTAATTGCTGAAGATACACAAGATATAGGTGATGAACACTTATATTATGAGATATATAGGTCATGATTGCGATTAATTCACGCCATAAAGCCTAGAAAATCTTGGTCCATCGTTAATTGCAAGGCTACTCGATGTATGAAGTACTACTCTATTAGATAGAGTTGAGACCAAGTAACTCAGAAACTTTCACATTGAAGAGTCTAAGACTAATCACAATGTTGAATTTCAAAGTTTTTAACTGTTAGTAAATAGGTGTCCTCGAGACAATCTACTTTGACAAAGGAACACCTTTTTCTATTTAGTATTTTATGATTTATGTATTTGAGTACATTTTATCTTTATCATATTTATGTCTCACATTTACGTTAAGGTTAATATGCGTTTAAAGATTTAAAAAAAAACCCTAGGAATAGAATAGGTGTTCATATGAGGATCTATGATAGGGATCATGATCATGAGGACTCAAGAACACCAAATGTTTATTGCTGAAACTTGTTCCTAGTCTTGAATCACCAAGAAAGGGCATTGGTGATCTCAATAAGACTAGTAGGTGACATCGTCTACTTATATAGAGATGCAAGGTAGGGACCTCATGGAATACAAGCATGGTGATGCCTTAGCTGATGTCGTGGGTGGATTTGTTGGAGAACAAATAGCATTGAACAAACCCACCTAGAGACTTCACAAAGATTTGTAGGACGTATCATCGAATATAAAAGTCTCTCAACGTTTGGTAGTGTGGATCGTCCTAGACTTGAGGATGTTATCGAGCACTGTGTCTTAGGGTCATACTTTGATTATACAACTCTATCCGCCTAAAAATGGGGAGAATAGTGTACTATTGGATATGACTCGAATGCATGAGTGTAGATGGACATGATGAAAGGACTCACAGTCTCCTAAAAGGGATTAGTTGTTCATAGGACCGGTAGGGCTTGGATGACTTCTAGTTGACTCAGAAATCTGCGCACAATAAGTGATCATGAAGAGCCATATTCCATCTTAAAGTCAATAGAAGAAGATTTCTAGTTCTATGAAAAGGCTATATCTAGTCAACAAAGAGAGATGATACTCTATCTTTGTTCTCGACCAAATGTGAATGACGTAGTGAGGGATGAAGCCGACACGGTATCCAAATTAGAAAAGGTAGATCACTTGATCAACTCAATTAATTTTGGGGTCACAAAGCATTGCTAGTGTCTTATGTGGTCATTAGATAACTTGGGCCCTTATTAAAGGAGTTTGATTAGTCCAAGGTTATTTATGCTAGTGATTACTTGGGCCTAATGGGTCTCACATAAAGGTTATTCTTGATTGTTTAAAATTAGCAATCTTGGGCCAATAATTGTTATTGGGCTTTCTCGAAAGAATAGGTATATTTGGATTGGAATTGGACTCCAAGTCCAATCTATTAAAATGGCGCCATATATGGTTATCTAGTGTGAAATTAATTTCTCCATTAATAAGCCCAAATATGTTAGAAGACTAAGCGTGGTCTTAGACCATTTTGAATTTTAAATTCAAGAGATTATATTATAAAAGATAATTTAGGATTATCTAATATAAATATACCTCCAATAAAGATTTAGATAAGATCTATTATCTTGAATTATTAATTCAAGATTAAGATTTGGATAAGATCCATTATCTTGAATTATTAATCCAAAAATTAATTAAAGATTTGGATGAGATCCATAATCTTGATTAATTAAATAAAACCAATTAATGGGCCATAATTCTTTTAACCCTAAATTAAGTTTTAACCGGGTAAATTATAAGATTATGAATTTCATAATTTTCGGCCATAACTAGAAAGAAATTAGGGAGTAAGCCGTGGAAAAAGATTTAAGATTTTATTAGTCTCATATCTTGCGGCTAACTTGGTGGATCTAGGATTTTAACCATTAGAATAATAAGATATAATTATCTTATTATTTTTTCTTAGAAAAATAGGGATCTAGGTATTTTGCCAAGAGAAAAATATAACGCAATGCGTGAGTCATATTTTTCTTTCACAACATTCTTTGAAAAACCTAGAGCATTGGCCGAATAGAATTCTTGACCAAAACAACCAAGAAAAGGAAGAAAGGCACCATCCAAAGAGAAAGAAAACCCAAGAACGTTGAGTCCTCAACCTTGCATCGCTTAGCAAGCATCCAAGTAAAGAGAGGAATCAAAGAGAAGGAGTTCTCAAGGCAATCGAGAGATAACCATGTGGATCAGTGTTAGAGGACGTCATACACTTTGAGGTCTTTGGTGATCAAAGGTAATCCTAAAACCCCTTATGTATTTTAATGAGTAGATCCTTCCTTGGAATATCTCATGATCTCCTGTAAGAGTTACAGGAATCACATGATCAATATTCATGGGAATACCCATGAGTATTGGGATGACTCATGAGTACCATAAAAGTTATGGGTTTTCATGAGCACCAATTTTAATCACATGATTAGAAGTCTGAAAATATTAAATGTACCATTTGTGATGGGTTCTTATGACAACCTTATAGGAAACCTTGAGTATTTATTTTAAATATGGGTTTTAACTCACGAGGACTATAAGAGTTATGGATTGTCATGAGCACCTATTAAAACTCACAAATGTGTAGAGTTTGTAAGTCATGATAACCGTAAAGAGTTGCGGTTATTGATTATAGTTTCCAATGCAAATTAAGGAAAAACAAACAAAATTTGTTTTTATTACTTATAAGGTCAAGCTTGAATGTCAGGCTGCAACTCATTTAACTAATATTAACTTGGTCTACCTGCTAATCATGAATGGAACCTTCGATAAGAGCAATAATGGGTTTTTTGAAGGAAAAAAACATAGCTTAACAAAAGCACTTTAATATGTCACCTTGAATGCTTTATCGTGTCATGACTTCACAAATATTCTAGGTATTTGCTTGTTCATGTATGACCCTCGGTATAACTAAACTAGTTATTCATCACATCCCTATTGATATTTTTGAAATAACTTCTGGAGATATGGATACTTCAAAAAAAAAAAGGAGAGGAATTCGCTTAGAGATCCATCCAAAATCACTTCAAAAAAGATCAATAGAGTAGGAACCATGAATCAATAGAAGTATTTGCTTAGCTTACGTTTAGGAGCCTCTAAATGTTTGAGCCCTTAAAAATAACCCAGAAGAAGAAAATCCTAAATAGGATCAAGAGGAAAATAATCCAAAGTAAGGCTTATTAGATCTTGAAATGGAATAAGAGGTATGATCTAAAAGCAAGTTGGAAGATGAATTTAAAGAATAACCTGCATCTCTTGAATCCTAAGAATGTAGAAGTCAAGATTCAAATGCGAAGAAACTTCAAAGAGGTGAAAGTTAGGGAGTAGATATTAAAGAGGTAATATCAAACAAAGTACGTAAGGAAATGTCAAATGGAGAAATTTCCACATCCAAACTCCAGATCATGTTGGAATTCAGGAGAATGACGCATCTCAAAAGGAAAAGCCCACTTCATAAGAGAAAAAGAGCCCTGAGCCCAATCCAACCACTAACACTAGAAACCATAAAAGACTTAAGAGAAAATACTTAATGTTTCCATGAAGAAATAACAGAAAATTGCATATGATATTTGAAATATCATCTCTTCAAGGAAATAGAGAAACTCTGGAAGATGATTAAAACAACAAGGGACATAAAATTTTGATAGCCTTAGAAAACAATAATTATTGAGAACCTATCAAATTGGTTTTGAGAAGCAAAAAAACTTCTCCTTTTTGAAGATGTTATGGCTGGAAATTAAGTATAAAGAAATATGATAAATATAGTACCATAGAAAAATATCGAATTGTTCTGAATTCCCAGGTAATAAGACATTATGGACCTCATAATGCAAACATGAAGAAGCAAGGCCATGTGAATTACATGCTATACTTATGGACCTTATTATGCGTCTGTGTGGAAAGAGAAGGAGGAGGGGGGGAGGAAGGCAAGAGATGGAGATTATTTGGGCCATCTGCGGTAAGTGGTTTAATTTCCTTTTCTCATCTTTGCCCTTATTTTCCTCTTATTTTCATAGATTATTGATGGTGAAAAATTATAAAGTTTGTAGGATTTTTAATCTTAAAGTGTTCCAATATTTTATTTAGCTTTTAATGGCCCTAATAGTATTAGAATAATAATGGTATGGTTTATTTTCACCTAAATGGTTGATTTGACTAAAAAAGGCTTTAAAGGCCGGACAAAAGAGGGGTCGTAAGGCCGGACATGCGGCCGGTCTTGTTCAGCCGGTATTAAAAGTCTACCATTTAAGGCCGGACTCGAACGGTCTTAAAGAAACTATTTTAAGACCGGACATTTAAAAACTTGTCGGTCTTAAAAAGTTGTACTAAATAAAGCCGAAATATTTTTTGTTCGGTCCTAATGCTCAACTTTTAAGACCGGCCAAAAAATAGGCCGCTCTTAAAAGATCGTAATTATAAGACCGGACAAGACACATACGGAAAAATAAGACCAGACGACTAATTATACACGGTCTTAAAAAAGACCGACTTTCAAGAGTGGATGATAAATACATCCGGTCTTAAAGATTTTGATTTAAGACCGGACGTTAAATATCCGGTCTTAAAAGACCAACTTTTAAGACCGGGTTTAATATCAAAACTCAAAAGTCGTCGACCTTTAAGACCAGGTCATATAATTACATCCGGTCTTAACAAGTGAACATTTAAGACCGGCTTATTATTTCCGGCCTAAATTTTCCCAAATTTTCCCCTCTTTGTTCTTCGATTATATATATACACAAATCCACCACCCAATCCAAAGCACATAAAAGTCGATACTTTAAGCTACAAGCTATGAACAATTATTTGAATAAATTGAATTGGAAAAAGAATACAAATATTATTCACCATGAGCTATTTGGCCTCTTAATTAATGATTACTATGACTACAACACCTAAATTAATTCATACAATAAGATAACTTACTTACAAATACAATAAGTTACAAGTACAACATACATGCGCCCAAAATAATATTCACCATGCCTTCATCGATTCCCCACCCAACAACGTAACATCCTCTTATATAACATGCCCCTTTGGATCGGATCACCACAAAAATAAAACAAGAACAAAATTCATAGTCGGTGACATTAACTATGAACATAGATAGAAGGAATATAATATATATAGTTAAAGCCTTAAAGTCTTCAAAGAAATCTGCATATGAATATTACCTTATGAATTGACTCTTTTATAAAGTGATATCTTCCCATATCCCTTCTTGATGATCACTTCTTATGCGGGTTCATTATCCGCTTCATCTTCTTCGTTCATGTCCAGGTAGACCCCTTGAAAAAGGAGTACTCTCGGGAATACCATAATTTGAATTCATTTCCTCATCAATATCAATGACCCTCTTTCCTTGGAGAGCTACGAGACCACATTTTATTTTCTTGATCGGTGATATAGAACACTTGTTTTGCACAGTCGCCATAATAAAAGGTTCATCTCCAAAACTTCTACCATTGACATCGACTAATGTAAATCCTAGCCGATCGATCCGAACACCATTATTGACATTAACCCACTTGCATTTGAAAATGGGAAATCTAATTTTCACATAGTCCACCTCCCAAATCTCTTCAATAACCCCATAATATGGCATGATTTGCCAATAAAGGGCTCTTGTCTTTCGGCCCGGAGAAGTGCATAGATTCGGCCTCTAACATAACACCAGCATTGCGGATTTGTGCTCGTATCATCTAGGGACTTCGTGTAAAATGTATAACCATTGATCACATACGAATTCCAACTTATGACATCAACCTCGGGACCACTGCTAACCATTTGATTGTATCGAAACACATTCCTCTCCCTCGACCTTTTGTTTGAACCGGTTGCAAAAGTTTGTTATGCTCCCTAATCAACCTTTGTTCGGTCATTCGATGATTTTCTTTCCTTACGATTTGCTTTATGTGCAGCTATCTTTGGCTTGAACTTCATCGACGTTATTCAAGATGTATAAGTGGACTTGTGACAATTCATCGGGATCCACACTCTTTACGGAAGCCCCTCGTCTACCCCATTGACATCTTTGACGTTTTGGAAAGCCCAATATGTCTTACTTTGGCCAAATAATCTTGACAAAATTCCATGGCTTCTTGAGAAACATATTTCGAACAATCGATGCTTACGGCCGGTATGCGTTCTTCACGTACCCTTTTAGGAATTTCATAGATCTTTCAATTGGGTACATCAAGTAAATGGATAGGGCCGCACATCTTTATCTCCCTCGCTAGATGAACAATTAGATGAACCATGATGTCAAAAAATGTAGGAACAAAAAGCTTCTCAAGGTGGCACAAGATAAGATATCCTTCATTCTCCAATTCATCCAACTTTTCAATCTCGAAAACTTTACCACAAAGCGCATTGAAGAAGACACAAAGTCTAGTCAAAAGCGACCCGAAGATCATATTCGGCGATGCCTCGAATAGCTATTGGGAGTAGGTTTGTTGCATCAAGACATGACAATCATGAGACTTTTGGCCTACTAATTTCAAGTCCTTCATCGATACAAGCCTCTTCAAATTTGAAGAATACCCGTGGGAACTTTTGTGCCATGTAAACACTCACAAAAACTTCGTTTCTCATCCTTAGACAAAGTATGAGAAGCCTAGGGGACAATAAGTTCTCTTCCCATCGGCCTTGGATGTAACTCTTCACGTATTCCCATTGCTATCGGATCAATCTTGCCTTCACACCATCCTTGGAACTACCTTGTATGTTGAGAAGCGTCCGACAATACTATCACATACGTTTTTCTCCACATGCATGACATCAATCTTTGTGTCTCACATCAAGATTGCGCCAATATGGAAGATCGAAGAATACAGATCTCTTTTTCCATATATTTGTTTCTTTTCTACTCTTTGCGGTCTTAGAATACGACATTGATATTTTTCACCTTTTCATAAACTTGCTCCCGAGTCAATGCCACTTAGGAGCATCTTCATACTCTTGGCCACCAAAAAGGCTTTCTTTAATCGACGATATGGGTGGCCCCGTCTAAGAAATCTCCTATGTCCAAGATAAACCGTCTTTCTTCCATGTTGAAGTTGATGGTAGCGTGTGCCTTCTTCACAAACCGGACATGCTTTATGGCCTTTTACACTATACGACAAGTTCCCATATCTTTGGGAAGTCGTTTATAGTACAAAATATCATGGCTCGCATTTTAAACACCTCCTTCTTGAAAGAGTCAAAAACATCAACACCTTACGCCCACAACTCCTTCAAGTCTTCGATCAAGGGCTGAAGGTAAACATCAATGTCATTTTAGGGTTGTTTCGGTCCGAAATCAACATAAACGACATGATGTACTTTCGTTTCATGCATAACATTGGAGATAAGTTGTAAATAATCGGTAGTACGAGGCCATGAACTATGTATCTTTGCTAAGGCTTCCATATGGATTCATGCCATCCGTGCTAAGGGCAAGCCTAAGGTTCCTAGGTTCTTCGCCGAAGTTCGGAAATAATTGATCGATTTTCTTCCATTGAGAAGAATCGGCCGGATGTCGAAGCTTTCCATCGAAATCCTCTCATGCATGCCACCTCAAATTTTTTGCATCATTTTCATTCGCAAACAACCGCTTGAACCTTGGTATGATTGGAAGATACCACAACACTTTTGCAGGCCCCTTATTTGACTTGTACCTTGGGGTTTCACATTTCGGACAATTCTGCTCCTCTTCAAACTCTTTTCTATACAACACGCAATCATTCGGGCATGCATGGATCTTTTTGTACTCCATCCCCGAGTGGACAAAGTATTTTCTTAGCATCATAGTATCGATGCGGCAACACATTATCATCGGAAGCATGTCCTTAAAAGCCTCAAGCATTTCGAAAAACTCTTGTCGCTCCATCCATGACGTGCCTTCAAGCTTACCAATTTCAATACGGCATTCAACAATTGGTATTTTTTACACCCACGGTATAGAGGGGTCTACGCATCCTTTGCACATATTACCATATGCATGTGATTGATGAAAAGCCTCTTCTCTACATCACGGATAATGTCCTCTATGTGATCATCCATATCCGTGTCATTATCATCAAAGGCCACTTCCCTATGTTGAGACCCACTTGGTATTTTTTCACCATGCCATACCCATCTTGTATAAGTCTTACAAATTCCTTCACAAATTAAATGTGTGTGTATAACTTCAGGACTTAGTCGCCTCTCATTCAAACATTTTACACAAGGGCAATAAAACTTTCTCACCCTCGGCATGGGCATTTTGTTTAGCAAATTTTATAAAGTCCCTCACCCCATTCGATATTCAACACTCGTCAGTTTAGCATTTATCCAAGCTGTGATCCATAGTAGAATTCCTATATATATAGACGGAAAGATTTAACATACATATATATGCTCAAATGTCGGTTATGTCTTTTTTTTTTTTTTTTCCTTTTTTTCCGGATAAACTTGCTCATTAAATGCGAACGAAGAATCACTTTTGGTCATAAATGTATCGCGGTGAATCCAAGAACCAAAATAAATGCATGACGAGGAAATTAAATGCATCGCGTGAAGGTCTTGTGGACTGCTTTGTATCATATAAATTCAAATGCGTTTGCTTAGTCTTTCTTCTCCGCCACGACGTTGATGTTGCGGACGGCAAGAGTAACCTAAAAACATTTATTGGTCGGTTGGGTAGGTCTAAAGTGCAATTATAATCTTCAAAATACAATATCCATTAACAACACGAGAAACCCACAAGAACATTTGATCGATTTCGCTCAACCCGGGAAAAACCCGAACGATGAGCGGGAAAATCATAAAGTTATATAAGCAGAAACACCTCTTACGGCTTGGTCTATAGACGTTTAGCTAAGGAACCGAGAAAGTGATTGTCGAGAGAGCAACGCGAACCGGCGACGAAGTGGCGACAGAACACGAGTAACACTTTAGGCGCGACAAGAGAAGTTCGAGAGAGGGAAATTTAATATTCCGCGACGAGCGAGACATGTTTTATATTTTGGATTTTATTAAGGCCAGGAGTTTTATAATACTCGGACCTAAATTGAGACAATTAAACCGGTTCATTAAAAAGTAGACGGTTCTATATATAAATTTTTTAAGACCGTAGTTTTATAATACTCGGTCCTAAAATTCCTCGTTTTTGTGATTTCTAAAAAAGGATTTTGGCGCGCAATTTGAATGAATAAAAATTAAAGGAAAACTGGAGTTTCTTTAATTACATATATTACTTGCATATGCACGTACACAAGAAAAAATACAAAAGAAAAACAAGCGAGAAAATTATCAAAAACAAGAATCGACTAAACATCTCCTAAAGCTTATTATCCTCCAAAGCCTTGGCGATTTCGGCGTGAACAACATTAATTTCCCGCCGGAGATCGGCAAGTTTTTTGTCTTACTCGATCGGCCACAATGCTTCATTAGAGGAAAGAGGAGAGGGTCGGTAGTAGTCGCGGTGGGGCCAAGAGGTTGGAGAGGGGAGCGGGAACCTCTTCATCATCGAAGAAATAACAATGGGTCCAACGACTCGAGACTCTTGTCACAATAGGACGGACTCTCGATGGAGGAGGCGCACCGTATAACGATCGACGGAAGGCACGAGCATCACGACTAAGAGCACCCCTACGGCGGTTCTCTTGTATCTAACCATGGTTTGGCGGTTAGGCGAGAGAGGTATGAGGAGTTAATTAATAAAAGCGAGATTTGTTCTCGAGATAGCCACGTACGTAGTTTGGAGTTACGAGGTAGTGAGGAATTAATAAGGAGTTATAGGTACGCGGTATAAAATTCCATTATTTAATATTTTTGCAATTCATTTTATTTTAAGACCGACATTTTTTAAAATATCCGGTCCTAAAAGTCTAAATTACTTTTAAGACCGACCTTTTATCATTAACCCGGTACTTATAGGTATGCGGTATAAAATTCTATTATTTATTTTTTTTTTTAAGACCGATCTTTTATAATAAGTCCGGTCCTAAAAGTCTTACTTTTAAGACCGACCTTTTATCATTTACCGGTACTTACACCTTTGTTCAAATGAATGATGCGAGTCTCTTCGGCTTCCGAGATAAACTTCCCAACTAGGCGTCTCCTCGTATTCGATGAACAATGCGTCTCCTCGTTAAAGTTTCCGGCGTTTCACATTGTTCGGGATGGGTTCTCTATTTAAACCCGTTGTTCTTGTACTTTCTTCACATTCTTCTCCCCCGGGTCCTCCGTTTCCTCCTCCTCCTCTTCAACCTCGGCCCCATTTGTAATGGCTGCTCCCCAGGTCCTCCGTTTCCTCCTCCTCCTCTTCAACCTTAGCCCCCTCCGCCACCGCCTCCTCCAAATCCATTGTGAAGCGGTTGGTGCGATCCTTGGTGGCCGCGTCGATCAAATCGATCGACATTTGGGCCAATTGGTTCAGCTTGCTCATACCATGAACAACAAGCTGAACATGGTACTCCACGCCAATGACGTGAACTACGATCCCGACGACTCGACAACTCGGCGACTCGACGCCCCCTCCCTCTCAGGACTACGAGAGGGATTAGTTTTTTTTGTTGCATTTTTATTTTTTTTTTTTTTTGTGATCGTTGCCCCATAGGGCAGCGTAAAAAAATTAGTAAATAAAATATTTTTAAATTTTGTTCTCGTGCGAGTTTAGTACTTTATCCATTATCTAAACTGGAAAGCAATAAACAAGGCAACTATGAAGGATGGATAATGGCGAGACTAAAAAACCTAAAATAAAATAACGAAGACTTTAGTTAGTAAATCGACGGTCCTAAAAACAACTTGCCATTTTTGTCGGCTTTGGTTTCCATATCCGATTGCCTCTTGTCCTTTTCATTCTCGTCTTTCTTTTTCCGACAAAAAGGAAACAAACAAAACATTGTCCTCGTGTAAATCCAACAACGAAATTCGCGAGAATACGGTTAAGAACATACAAAAAAAAGGATCTTTTACCTTATTCGGATAAGAACAAACAAAGTGACTATTCTTCTCAAGGTTGGACCTTCGTTATCGTCGGTTTTACCTCCCCATGTTAGAAACAAAGTGTCCTTTTCATTATCTTCCTTCTTTTTCCGACAAAAAGACAAAAGACAAAATAAAAGGGACACCGATAATCTTTTGCTCTACACATGGAGAGGTAAAAGCGAAGATAATGAAGGACCTAGCAAGCGAACGCGAGAACCTCGGTTGTCTTCAACCCTATCCATTTAATTTGTGTGAAAAGATGTATTTAAAGGTGATTGACTTTTAAGATCGCACAAATAAAAACATACGGTCCTAAAAGTTAAGCGAGACTTGTAAGTAAAGGACTTTTAAGACCGATTATTTATAAAAACACGGTCCTAAAAAAGTTCTGTGACTTTTAAGACCGACCTTTTATAATACGTCGGGACCTAAAAGTTCATGCGGACTTTTAAGCTTTTAGGAGCGGACACTAAAGCAATATACGGTCCTAAAAGTCTCATACTTATTACAGAAGACTTTGCGGACCTTTAAGGCCGGACATCTTGTTAATGAACGGTCTAAAAGTCTCAAATTTCCAACACTAAATTAAATAGCTATATCCACCATCCAATAATACATTCGAGAAACCCAAAATGGACACAAGAAAATTGTTCGAAAAATTAACTAAATTTATTTATTGAATTTTACATTGCCTATGTATATTTACAAATGAATTGTTCAAAAAAATAAACAAATTTACTGAGAAGATCGATTATTGTTGCTACGGAATATACTTACAAATGAATTTAGGACATTAATTATTGTCCTTTTTGTGACTCTAAGATCAGACCATACGAGATATTCACAAAACACATTGCGTATGTGCTCCAGTTCATCATGAGAAAAGGGAGTTTTGCATTGAAACATACGTAACATCAAAACGACAAGCTGAATTAACTTGCGTGCATATTTCATTTGTAACATGATAAGCGGAAACTGAATTAACTTGCATAATATGTAACATCAAATACATTTACCTTTGCAGTTAATTTAGTATCCCCTCGCGTGGTAATATCATACATGTGTTTCATGATGTCTTGGCCCACATAAGTTGGACGCCGGTGGTTCTTGACGGGTCTAAAAAGAACAAGAAATATATATAAGAGCATATATATATATATAGCTTAATGACCAAGTTCACAAGGCGGTGTGCTACAAATATTGTACCAACCTGCAGTACGTACCATATGGGGTTGTCTGAGTACCACGCCTTTTCTTTTCTACTCTTTGGAAGGTCCTCATGGCACTTATCATCAAAATCACAAATTTATCAATGATTCTTGAAAATTCACGCGAGATTTGGACAAGAGAATCAAAATGACATGCTTACTCGTTGATGGTGCGCACCAACGTAGGCAATGGCTCACCGTGAGTGGAGCATAAGAAGATAACTTTATGCTCCTCCATGCACATGAGGACCAAGCGCAGTGGCGGCTGAAAATTCACGGCGGTAAACTATACTCGGTGATATATGTAGCGAGAATTAAGTGAATTGCGGACAAGATTTTTGATATGTACTGTGGAAGAATGGATAAAAGTACAACTTTCTTTTCACTTCACACACCTCTTTGATATGTACTCTGTCTCTCTCCATGGATGTTTGACTTGAATAGACGGGGCACAAGAATCCAAAATCGTTGATCTGCCATTTTGAACCAATTCATGATGCAAGAACCTACAATAATGACATCGATCGGGGAATTAGTATATATGTATGTATGTCTAAACGATGCATTTAAATTATGTACTCATAGACGAGAAGATACTTACTTCATAAAAATTTGAACAAGCTGCATCGGTAAGCTCTGTCGAGGAAGCGCGGGGACTCAACATCAACGGTGTCAACTTGAACGGGCATAGGATGAGGGACGCCTACTACTTCATTAGCGAGGCCACGATTTATCCTTAAAATATCCACTCTTCATCGAGATCGGATATTTTTCCACAGCGGCGACCAACTTAGCGATAGGGGATAGAGCTTGAGGAGGGGATGGAGCTTGAGGAGGGGATGGAACTTGAGGAGGAGGGTTGAAGCTTCGGGAGCGGTAGAGACATGTACAAGCATCATTTGGCCAAGGGATGAAGGTTCCCTTGACATCACTCACAAGCTTGGCTCATCGGTTTGGAGAGGAGCGGTGCATCAATGATCACCTTTTCAAGCTAACACTCGACTTCATCATCGGGCATTTGTTGGTGGTGTACGGTTGATCCCAAGTTGTGAACAGTCCCTTTTGCAACCAATAATCGTCCATCATGATGATCGGGATCCTCCACATAAAGGTCACAAGGTTGCTGCTGTCCAACAATGCGGCTCCCTCCCTAGTGCTCTCTTTGCACACGGTTGTAGGTGAGTGTGTGAAGGAACACTGGTCTCTACGGGACGATTGCTCAGCAGCCTCATCGACTCAGTTCCTCCTTCATCGGCTCATCTCGGATTGAAACATTGCAATCATTGAAGCTTTATTAGCGGCCGGCGTCTAGTCCATCTCCTCTCGGGTAACCATACTTTGTCATGGCGTTTGGATGTACCAAAGACTTGCTTTATGCCTACCCGTCCTCCAATCCCCTTACACGCCCCGGGTGATCGGTTTTCGGTCGCAATGGTCGAGAACATCATTCCTCCGTCCGACACAAAGATCCCTCTGCTTCTTTCTTTTTAAGATCTTCTGTAAGATACGAGATAACGAGAAGCTTAGTAATGAAACATGTTTAGTAACTAAAAAATAACAATAACGATACTTACAATTCTTTCAGCAACTAGACGAGTTTGTTTACTCGTGTAGGCGCCGCTTGGCTTTGCCGAATATGCAACCACAAATCCTCGCGACGTATTGGAGATGGAGGAGCATGTATCACGAAGGATTGGATTACGCTTCATCATCCAATCTCTTCCGCAGCGCCATCAAATCTTTTCGGCCTTTTGATATCCGCCGCGAGAAGCCCTATGAGGGCAATCATTCTTTCTACCTATCTCTGTGCTTGTTCCCTTCTTTTACGTGAATCGGGATTGAAAACATCTATTAATTATGAATTCCGGCCATGCATGTCACTAACGAGAAATTAGTGAACTTACGCTTCATATGAACGTCAATCAAACGGTAGTCAAATTCTTCACTTCATCAAGTTTCAACATTTTATTTAAGGAAGATGTAGAATTGTAGAAGAAATTGGAGCTATGTTTTGTAGTGCTAGCTAGATAGATAGGTTAAGAAACAAAAGAGAATTATGCTTACTGAGAATAATACAAACTTGATCCTTTTTAAGGCATCCGGTGGGATCAGCGAGTCCCCGTTAGATAGTAACAATTGGGTATATAAAGTTTCCCCCTTTTAAGACTATTCATTTCCTCCTTTGCAAGACAAACCATTACACAATTAATACCTTCTCATCGGTAATTTACCTTTTCGGGGTTGACATATCGGACTTGCATAGACAAAGGCGGGAAATGTATACTTCTATTCACACACCGAACCATTATATAACTAACGGGATTAGATGAACACAATAACATTCACATATCCGCGAGGTTAATAAGCAAACAAAAGGGAAAACAAAACTAAATATAAACTCACGAGCTTCGGGAGTGGTCGCATGAAGAACAAATTGTCGCCAAATTCGTTCATCAATAAATGTGTAAACTTTCCCAAGGATGTTTGGCGGGCGGAACATCGGAGAAAATATACGTGTTAGCGAGAAAGGTCTTAAACTTCCTCCCGATCAGCACAATAAGACAATGTCTTGTCTTTCAACTTCGTGATCGGGGACGGTGTATGTAACCCGGATAGTCTCCCAAATAGGATCCTTTACATTCTTAGAGTCCACACTTTTCCACTCATCCGTCAAGATGCTAACCTTCTTTGCGTGCTAGGCAGTAGAAAAAACTATTATATTTGCTTTTATTAGGACCGACGGGTTCCAACCTTGCATCAAAGCTGAATCTCGAGCTTTGACCCGGAAGTCCGACTTAGGGTCACATCCATCATTTGTGTGCCTCTTCTACCACGGCGTGCGGGGCGATTACGAGCCTCATTGTGAGATGAAGAGGGTTCGTTCTCGATCACACCGAGGCGGCGTTCGGAACACGAATAGATTCGTTTTCACCGTCCATTTTTGAGACGGGGAAGAGAGGAATGCACGAGCAAATGAGAGAGTAACGGGGGCTGATGGTACGTGGGCGAGGAAGAGAGGTAATGCAACGGGGAAGGGTTTCGGAACGTGAACAGAGGTTCTCACGGAGTAACAAAAGCTTTCGCGCGAAGAAATGTATATCTTGCGTGGATTTTTAAGACCGGATGAAAAAGAGACGGTCTTAATATTTACATTAATCCGGTCATATTAAACGTCCGATCTTAAAAGTTTAACCTTTAAGACCGTTCCTTGTAAACGCCCGGTCTTAATATTAATGAACTTTTTTACTTAGGAAGTATCATATGTTCGGTCTTGAAAGAAAACTTTTAAGACCGTCTTTTTGATAAGTTCGGTCTTAAAACTTTAGCCTTTTAATATTTAAATTTTTCCTTATTATGTTTTTCTGTGAGAAAATATAAGTACGGCTATATGAGATATGTTTAGAAAGTAATTGAAATTTCAGTTCAATTTTTAAGACGGTTGTATTTTAGTCGGTCTCAATAATGTTTTTAAGAGCGGTGAAAAATTGGTCCGGTGCAAGAAGTTCTTTATATTTACGGGCTGCCCACCGGTCATTCCTTTAAGGGGTGTCCATTGTCCGCTCTAAATGAGGCGGTCTTAAAGCCTTTTTTTGCACTAGTTATGAACTAATAGTTAGCGTTGTTGAGATTTTATGACAATAGGTCTTTTAAATATGAATTTCTATAATTTATTTTAGTTTATTAAAGGATATATTGAGGATTAAATTGATTGTATTTGAGGTTTATAAGGAGAGATGAATATTTGGAATTTTGCGTGAAACGTTAAGTGTAGGAAATTGGGAGTTTTGGAATAATTGAGGAGATAATTGTATTTTGGCAATCCTTATAAGTAAGAAATAATGTTTTAAATAAAAATGTAATTGCAGTGATGATTTGAGGAAGAGTTTGTTTATGGGATTTGCACTAAGGATTAAAGTGAACAATTTTGGAAATTTTAAGGCGATGGGAGGAAAATCTTATCGTTAAAAATGTTGTTCAGTGAAATAGAGTGGAGAAATTTTAGGATTTGTGATTTGAAAAGATGGTTTGAGGAATAGATAAATTGTTGTCTTTCCTCTCATGAGAGTTTAATTCTAATATTGAGGGCTTCAAAAGCCCTCGCCCATTTATGAATTATGTTAATTGTGATTTTGGGGTCACAATTTTACGTAATAGAATTATATTTTATTATATAGGCGGCTAGAGCTTTTCTTACTATAGTAGAGTCTTTTCTTCCATGATAAAGCTTTGATTGCTTTATTATGAAGGGTTTAAATTTTTCATGTTGCATGAGAAGAAGAAGATTCCTACACACATATGAAATAGTGGGACCCACATATATATATATATATATATATATATATATAAGGCTAATTATATATATATATATATGTGGGCCCCATACATTTTATGTGGTATTAATGTAAGTTTTTCCTTATTATAAAGTTGGAATTACGGTAGATCCTCTTTTTTGTTATTTTTTTTGTTTGAAAACTTTTGTGGCTATGGTAGACCTCTTAAAGCTGTTATAAACAACACTGTATCTCAAACTAAAGCAAAATAATAATTATACTGCAAAATTTTAAAGTGAATTTTATTTGAATTAAATTGAATATTACAATTTACAAAGCTCATACAAATATGTGGTATTAAAAAAATTTAATCTTTTTGATAGTTTTTTATATTAATCTTAAAGCAACAAATGCTTCTTCTTTCAATAATTTATATTTCTTCATGTAAAAAATATATATATATTTCTTGGTTATAAGATTTAGGGAAAATCTCAAGAAAATACCACTTAAATTTAAAAATGTCAAATAATTTATTTCCCAACAAAATAAGTTGTCAATTTCTTCAATGTTCTTGTTGATTTCATTATTGTTGTTGTCAACAAGATTTTTAAATTTAAATAATATTTTTCTGTCATTTTCCTTAAGATTTATTGTTTTATTATTATTTTATTTTTATTAGATTCATTATTTTACTATTTGATCAAATTTGTAATATTTGACAAATTGAGTATGATTTTTATGACAATATAATGTCTCATTCACAACTACTAAGGAATGCAAAAATGAAAAAGAGTAAAGGAATCAATAGGGATAATAAAGCATATGTGCAAGAATTTTGATTTGATTGTTGGCTTTAAAAAAACAAAGAATTTTGATTTGATTTACTTTTAAAAACTTGAACGATAATTCGGCACATGCATGCAACGGACCATTAAATAGCCAACAACCCTTGTAGACCATGGAAGCAGATACTCTCAGTATTCCTCCCCTCAGGGAAAAGGCGCATCAAAGTAGTGGCTCATAATATTCACTATTATTTCATTAATTTCAGGATCTATCTATTAGAAAATAAATATATTTAATACCCTTTTGGCATGTAACTCATAATTGCTTATGATGTAGTTTTATTGGCACAGAGGCGGGCCAAGGCAAGCCAGCCTTTCAAGAGAAAAAGAAAAGCTCCTAAATAATCCTTCATAGTTATATATGCTATTGTTTTATGAAAATTTTATTTTTTATTATTCTTTTATTTATTTATTTTTAAGTGTCTAGTCTCCTGTGAACATATCACCAATAAATGGCTAATGAGCTTTAGCTCATATGGGTCGTACTTCTCCCTCTAGGAAAGAGGTCACAGATCCGATCTGTGCCTTGTGTGGTTGTGAGTGTTCATGTGTTAATTAACATGTGTATTTTCATTTGATCCTTATAAAAAATATCACCAATGAATAATCTGCCTCCAGGTAAGAACAAGAACAAGGTACCATTGACTCACATCACACATACAGATTCTCTCTCCAATTTCTCATCGCAGGCTTACATTCCTTAATCTTCTTCGTTGAGCAAGCTCTGCTCTCGCCATGCAAATGAAGAGCTATGCTTGGAAAGAGTCCACCTCAACCTCCTCTTGCACCTCATTGCTCGGCCACCACCCTCCTCCTCCACCACCACCACCTTCTTATCCTCTTCCTCTTAAAATGGAGATTCTGATGCAAATGTTGTAAGCCTTGACCGTCACACAACACGACATATACCCAACAACCTAAACATGAAGTTGAACCTTATTCTTTATCACAATGAGGTTGAATATAACTTGTAGTCAGACCCTTCATCTCCTTCCTTTGGTGATGAGGAGGAGGGTAGTAGTGGTGATAACCGGATACCACTACAATTGTTCTTTTTATTTTAAAAAAAAAAAACTCCCTCTGGTTCAAAGTATAAAAGCAAAATACCTACTTTACATTTATCAAGAAGTTAGTCAAGAGTAGTTAAAAAAATAAATATACAAGATATCTACTTTCTTTTTTCAATATACCCTTATTTATTAAGGGGGTAAGTAAGAGAGATAACAAATGAAAAAAAGGACGAAAGAGAATGTAAGGGAGGAAATGATGAGAGAGAGTGTGACAATTTTTTTTTTTTTTAAAAAAATA
This sequence comes from Acacia acuminata, assembly GCA_019022655.1. Classification (NCBI taxonomy): domain Eukaryota; kingdom Viridiplantae; phylum Streptophyta; class Magnoliopsida; order Fabales; family Fabaceae; genus Acacia; species Acacia acuminata. Next base: position 4,191,220 of record JAFJYI010000005.1, read on the forward strand.
TTAAATGTAGAGACAAAAGCAAAGTGGGTCTTATAAAAATAAAAAAAAAAAAAAAAATAAATATCACACACACTCCCTTACAAGCTTGGCTCTTATATTTTAAACTAGAGGGAGTTTTTAGAAAAATGAGTTAACAAAACAACAACTTAATAATTCACGGTTATTAATTAAAGCAGTAAAATATTTTTGTAATGATAGCAACACTATACTTAATGTTTTTAACTTAATAAACATTAATTAAAGCTTTTGAAACATTTCCTCTTCCTCATGCTGACACTGGGTGCCTCCTCGTAATTTGATGATCGTCAGGAGAAACATGTACTCTTTCATTATGTCCTATTCAACTTTCAACGCGTTCAATGATGGTTTTTTGTCCCTTCTAAATATCTATTTAACCTAATTTTCATTTGTTTTTTCTACATTTACTTCATCGTCCTTCTCTTTGTTTTCTCAATTGCCAAGATGAAACACCACGTGGAAAACTTGTCAGAAAACTTTTGGAGTCATCCTCCACCTCCTCCTTCTCCTCCTCTCCAACATCCACCTCTTGCTTTCCCTCCCCAACATTCGCCTCTGACTGCCACATCCACATCCTATGCTTCTTGAACTGGAGGCAATGTTTCAATTTACAGAACACACTGACCAATGACCATATCATGAGGAGGTTTTCTAGATATATCTCGAGTATGAACAAGAAGGTCAATATTATTGAGTTCTAAACTTTAGCTAAATCTTATAAATCAATTTTTTTAAAAAAATAATAATTTATATTTTAAAAAGTTTGCTATTAAATTTAAAATTTTGAATAGGTATTCTAATTGAAAATAATTAATATTTTTTTCAGATTTAATGAGTTGCCACTTTTTTTATTTTTAAAAAAGAAATATGTATTGTCTTATTAATTGATCCTTTTTAAATAGGAGAGAGTAGTCAAATGTAGGTTGGAAATAGGTCAGGCCCCTATCAGGTGGCCTCTGACTGGCTTTGTTTAGGGCCTGGCCTGGCTTTGTTTGTTAAAAGGTCAGTGCCAAGGCCTATTTAAAAGTCTTTATGTGTAAATAGGTCGGCCTATTTTGTTAGGCGACCACCAGAAGGTCGACTTGTTTACACATTAAATATATATATTTATATTTATATCATATAATAACTAAATATTTATTTTTTTCATTCTTATATTTATATAGATTTTAATGATCTTAAAGTGCATGAAGCCTACTTATGGCCTTCAAGGCTTATAATATGATGCCTTTTTAGCCAAAGCCTCGTCTGTCCTGGCCTACTTCCATGCCTAGTCAAATGTGGGAAAGAGAAAAAGTTGAGAGGGGAAAAGGTGAGGGGGGAGTTGAACTTGGGTGAATGGGGAGAGAGGGAAAGAAAGAAGAAATTGTTCTCGCAATGAATGACTTCTTCAAAATCTGAAAATCGTTCTTGCTAAGAATAAATATAAGTGTAGCATTTCGGTAGATACTTCTCACACCAGCATTTTGATATTTTCTTTTATTGTATTGTATGTAGTGTCACAGGTAAATTTGCATTCCTCCTCCTCCTCCTTCTTTGAGCAAGCTGCAAATGGAGAGCTATGCTTGGTGCTCGCTCTCCGCCTCAACCTCCTTCTCTCGCCAACGTTCTCACTCGATTTCGAATAATCTGTCTCCTATTTCTCCATCTCCCTTGCTACCAAGTCTTCCTTCTCTATCCATGGAACAAAAACAGATACCTAATTAAATCAGCAATATAAATTATTTTCAAGTTTTCGCGCTTTGCAAACTGGCGAAGCCTTGGCAGTCTAGCCATGGAACCATCATCATCTACAACTTCACATAGAAATGCCATAGCTTCCAAACCTGCAAGTATGGCAAGGTCAACTGAAGCTTCTGTATGTACATCCAGCTCTCTTCAATACACCACCTTCCCGGTATTTTCATGGACACATGTGGCCTGGACGAATGAAATCAGACGGTTTTGAATCTCTTGATGCAAGAGCCAAGACTGTGGTTGCCCTATCAGCTGCTGATACCCCTTTGGTGGTACCTCGTTTAGCATCCTACAAATGCAATGTAAGTTGTTTCAGTTTATGTTGATAAATGCCATAACCACATAAAAAAAGATTTCAAACAAAATAATACTCCTCTGGTGCAGAGAGATAAGAAATATTTTTGTCTTATTTATAAGACAGAGAGAGAATTTTTTACATGAAAGTAAAATTTTACTCTTCATTTATTAGTTATTAACTTTATTCTCTTGGATTACTACTCTATTATTAAATATAAGTCACTTGTATCACACTATCACATACCAAGTAATGCATTAAATTGATAAAATTTTCCATATTTGTCCTTATTAATTTTTTTCTCTCTACACTTTTTAAAAATGATTTTCCCACATTTCTCTCCTTTTTCTCCTTTCCAATAAAAGTTAAATAGGGGTAAAATTGAGGAAATGCTATTAATTACCCTATAAGTGTCTTACATTTTGAGCCAAACTTTTTCCTTAAAAATGAATTATATTTTGACCCACACTTTTTCCCTACGGTGGCTTGTATTTAGGCACAGAATAACATTAAATATGGGTAATGTTGGAAAGTTGTTGATTTCTAAGATAGAGTTAATGAAGTTTAAGGTTCTTTTTTTCTGTGGAAATATATTAAAAGTGACATATAAATGAAATCAGAAAGAGCAATGATTATCAAAGTTGAATCGTCCAAATTGACTGTCATTTTAAAAAATGATAATGATAATTGTTGTAAAGTCTTAAACGTACACTTGAAAATAAAAGAATCTAGTTTAACAAGCTAATGTGAGATGAAAGAATTTACTTCCTAAAGTTTAGTTCTCTGCTATTTCTAGCTGATGATGGCAACAGAAGACTCTAATGAGATATACTACCTCCGTCGTTATATGTATAAGAGGCTTTTAATCAAATTGTGTGATTGTAAAAAACAGTTAAATGCAATAATTATACAGGAAATTTATTTTATTTTTTTTTTAAAAAAAATAACCTTATTTATGAATGGGTAAGAGAGAGTAATAATAAGAAAAATATGAAAGAGAATGTATATAGTATACTAATTAATTGAGGGAAAAATTAGAAAAAATGTATTTATTATTGAAACAAACTCAAAAGAAACCTTATATTGAAAGACAAACTCATTAAAAAAAAAAAAAAAAAAAAGGAAAATCCCTTAAACGTCCCAATGGACCAAAAAAATGTTAAAATATTTCCAGAGAAAATTTTGATGTTAAAAATGTTTTATTGACAACTTTTTCAATAGGCGATTAGGTTTTAATAGCTCTTTAAGACTTTTTTAAAATTATAATTTTATCTAAATTTTTCTTTGACATTTTTTGGGTCCCGTGAGATGAGAAAGGGATTTTCCTTTTAAATAAGCTCTTGTATATAAGGATGGAAGGAGTAACATTTGAGTCAAAACGTAAAAGCACATTTTTGCTAATCATACTTACCACTGTTAAAGTAAATGCCGTACGAAGTTTCTCATCATTATCTTTACTGTCTACCACCAAAGGAAGTTCCAATCTCTGCAGATCTTCCTCTTTCATGCTTACACACACTATCCCAGTTCCATGCTTCACAATAAAAGCCATAGCCTCAGGTGTTGCTAACTGTGCAGCCATTATCAAGTCTCCTTCATTTTCCCTCTCCTCATCATCAACAGCCACTACCATCTGTGTCACCAATACCAGTCAGTAAATAAAGTTAAGCCAACAGCGATACCATATATAGCATGACTTTAACACTGTATTTCCACCACATTTAACCAAAGGACAAACAAACCCATTATTCTCAAAAGGAAGAGGGTGAGCTTTGATGCAGTAGTAAGGTTATCATGTGACCTGAAGGTCACAGGTTTAAATCCTGAAAACAACCTTTCCTTTTGCAAAAGTAAGGCTCAGTAGTACATCTATCCCTCGCTTGACCCCAGCTGGTGGGAGCCTCGTGTATTGAGAAACCCTACTTTTATTCACAAAAGGAAGCATAGAGAGGGAGAGGGAGAAATTAACAACCTTTCCCAGGCGTATATCCTCAATAGCCTCAGGGATAGAAGCAAAACCTTCTGTGGGGATGTCAAAATCTAATTCATCACTATCATCAGGAAAACCAATGCTTGTTGTGACTGTATTAGCTACTAGTGTTTCATGTCCAATTGCTTCAGGTTGTTTCTCAATAATATTGCCATTTGAATTTAAAACAAGGTCATCCTCCAGATATAAGAGTTGCCTTGATTCTACCAACACTCTTGTCACTTGGCAAGAATTTAGAATTTAATCGGACAATTGCTAAATCAGATCTATGCCCATGAATAGAATGCAAACCATTGAAAAATTTTAAATGTTGGCATGCCCTGCATAGAATACCAGAGCAGTAAACAAGTTCATGAATTAGCTAATTGTCATCCCCAAACTTAACCAGAAGAAACAGCTGGATAATTAAAAGCCATCCATGAAAATAGAAGCCTGCTATGGTTCAATAAGACTCTTAGCTCCAGGGAACAAAATATGGTTCAGTAAGTTAATAGGTAAGGAGAGGAACTTTATTTAAACTATTTAGACATGAACGTTAAACATGTTCCCTAACATAAAGTAGTGCGGGCAGAATCCAGAAAAGAATTTTAAAAAAGTTGGAGAAGCTCTCCATGCATTTGACCTTTTGATGGATATCCTAAAGAATATTAGAGCTTCAAGAAAAGACGAAAATACTAGGTCATGCCCAGAATTTCTGTAAAACCCAAAATTCTCATTTATCTTAAATACAATATTTTGATGAATAGAGTCTAATTAAAATAAGTGAATAGGTGGTCTCAAATTTTGAGATGTGTTTATTCTATTTTCTAGGTAATTTTTCCTTAGGATTAGAATAACCAATGATTTAATAAATTTAGGTAGGCACCACAAAATATAATAAATACCATATTGAGCTATGGTTCATGTAGAATTTAAAAGAGCAAGAAAGTGTCATGAAAATACCTAAATAAATTTAGAGAAAACAATGGCAATTAATTACCAACTAAACCTTCACTAAATTAAATAAACTGTACAAGTCTTCATATTTAATCAAAGGGATCTTAAACACCAACTTTCATAATTTGTTAAAAGACTAAAGTTTCTAATACCTTATAATTAATATCTAGTGCATATTTAGTTCATAAAAAGCCATAAAGAATTATCCAAATGCTTGGACCAATTAAGAGGAAATTAACAACAATTAATGGGCAATTAAGCCTTCATTAGTTAAAATGATTAAGTAATTCTTCAAGATGATTAGAGGCAAATTAGGATCATCAAATAGGGGCTAATTATATTTGAAAATAATTAAGACAATAAAAGTGAAGAATTGAACTTGTCTAATTAAGCACTAATTTTCATGATTAGTTAATAAATCAAATAACCTATGACATTTGCAATAAAAAGGACAATTAAGCATATAATTAGGGAATGATTAGGCTTAATTAAATCAGCCCCTAAATTCATGAGAGAGATTAACAAATAGAAGGCCAAGATTTTGATCTAATAAAGATGAATCCTTGTGAAATTAATTGGACCAATGAGAACACTTGAACCAAAGGAATTTGCCACATAAAAAGCAATTGAAATGGCTAAAGAAAAGGAGTGTCGACCAGCCAAAATGGGAAGGAGAGAAGAGTGATAAAACATAAAGTAGCTTTGAAAAGTCAAAGTTATCAACTAGCCAATAAGGAAGCTTAAAACATGGGATATTTTGCAAATTAAAAACACATTAAATGGTGGCTGCACATGCTTTTATTTTAACTAGATGATTAAATGAATTAAAAACAAAAACAAAAACAACACACACACGTTATGGCTGATGGCATGTCGGCACACAAATAATGGATTGGATTTTGTTCTTTTGCTTTTGTTAAATAATTAATATGTGTTGCTAATAATAATAACAAGAAGAAACAAAAACAAAACAAAACACCAACACACATTGAATTGGCTGATATAAAGGAGCATGTCGACCAAAGTAGGGGATAGGGATTTGGTTTCATAAATTGTTCTTAAAAATCCAATGGATAGGGTGAGTTTTCAAATTATTTTTATACCAATGATGTCCCTAAATTTTTTCCTATAAATAGACCCCCAACCTCTTCATATTTTTCTCATCAATTCACAAAGAAATCTGATTCTAAGAGTAAGAGAGTGAGGAGAGCCTTGAAGGAAGGAGAAGCAAGTTCTTGGTAAGTTCTAGCTTTAAGTTCTTTGAAGTTTTAGTTTTAAATTCTTAGAATAGAAGTAGCTTAGATCTTAAATATGCTAGGATAATTTTGTTTACATGTTTTTATAGTAAAAATTGTCTTTATTTTGAAAAAATTGATGAGGAGATTATATAGCAAAATTTCTGGAAGAGAATCATTAAAGTAACGAAGTTCTGGCGAAATTTCATCGGTTTCGGAACTTCTGGAGTCAGTGATGAAAATGCCAGGATTTCATATTGAAATTATAGTCACAAAATTCTGAGAAAATTCATGGTTAAATTAGACATATAGGGATTTTTAAATATGTCAAGAACATGTTAAAATGATTTCTGAACAGTGAGATAAAAATCCTCAAAGTTAGGCTACGAATTTCTGGAAAAATGCTGGGCAGAGGCTCAAAACTTTAAATCTGGGAATGATACATGAAATCTTGGAAAGGGTGGTTATTTTTACTTGAAAATAGACATCCTAAGGATTCCAAAGAATTTTACGGATCCTCATTTTGATGTTTTTAGAATTAGTTATCAATTTTCAAAGATCGATTAAAATCTGATTAGAATTGCTGGGCCTGCGTTTTTGAGAAAATTAAAGGAGATAAGTGAAAAATCAACCTACCAAGGGAAAAAGGGTCTCTAGTGACTAGGATACCCTCTAGAATATTATTGTTGAATTAATAAACACGATATTACCATTATAGGACAAACGTGATCACAGTACAGACGCCAACGTACCAACATCAACGACTAAGGTACGGACGCGTACTGTAACACTAACTCTGATGTTTACTGTATACCTATATGTGATAGATATGTTCATAGACTCGACTCTATTTTTAAAAGAATTGTTCATACACATACAACTTTATACGGGTTATAATCATGATAACGTCGTTGAGTTTTCCTAGCGCGAGGACACGGATGCCATCGTGGCACCGGTGAATAGTGCGGATCGTAATAACATTCATATGCGGTGGTTTGTGTTGTTATTACTTTTTATATGTGAACATAGTTGTGATGTATGAGATAAGCTGTCATACATAAGCGTACATGAACATGAGGTTAATTACACGAGGTTCAATGGGTATTGAACCTCGGCTCACACCTTAGCTTCGGGTTCGGAGTGAACGGGATCGAGGATGAGGTAAGTAGCCAATGTAGGAGACGGCGGAGGAAGCCTTTTTTTTGATTTTATGCGAACAATGATAACATTTGGAAAATTTTGTATCGTTAATTGCCAACTCTTACACTACAGTGGATGTTTATCAGTTACTCTTCTAAATACTATTTACTTCCGATGCTCTACTCTGATCAAATAATTCTGAAAACGCTTCCGAAAATTGGGATGTTACAATTTCCACAACAATTAAAGGCACGTCATCCATTTAAAAAGAAATAAAATATAATAATTATGTCTCTCTAATAATCATATACAAGAAAGCTATCGAGTCACATTAAGCTGAATCAAGAATATGATTAGATACTTTATGGCTCACAGATCAAGTCAAAAGTATTGTGATTTGGGAAAAAATTCAACAAGTGAAATCCAGAAGAATCTTCAAGATGTTGTATCCACCACACACAGGAAACTATCTCGCAACAGTCAAAAATGAGTGCAGTCAAACCAAAATATGTAACCGAAAACATCATGCATACAGCCAAATTATATTTTCCGACGACGATCGCAGATAGATGAACGAATAACAGGATTAAAGGAAACCGACATGAATTAAGAAGAAATAAGACGAATCAAAGAAAAGCACAAAATCAGAAACTCACAGAGGACGCAAGAGAGATACTGGAGAAGAACAGGAGAAATTGAGAGACACCATTGTTATTTGCTAAAGACTGCGAATTCGCTAGAATGCTTGTGGCTGAATCGAGGGTTGTTGGTTCGATTTGAATCGGTGAGTTAGCTTCAGCTAGAGACGGTTGACAAATAAGAGTTAAGCCATTTCTCTGCTCGCCGCTCAACGAATTTCCATGCTTCAGTTTCCTTCTAATCCATTTCTTGTCGAAGAGTTCTTTTTTAATACTCAACATTCTCCTTAATACAAGGGCATATTTACCTGTTTTAATTAGATTAACGAAATTAGTTGAATTACTTAATATAACATATATTTCTTAAAACATCCTATTCATATTCCTTAATTTACTTCTTATATCTCCTTTTTTATTATTGTTGAAAGAGCATCCTTAGGGTAAAATAGGAAAAAAATAGATAAATATGAAAAATATGCTTTATATTTAAGACCAAGATCAACTCCTCAAGTATGTCTTATATTAAGGACCTAGGGAGTATTAATAAAATGGAAAGGAGTGATTTATAAACCCAAAATAACTATCAAAATCCTCGTTGAAAATATTAGTTAAAGCAATAAATATATAAGACTTTAATATAGTCATTTGACTCTAAAATATGGCAAAAAATAAACTAGAGCAATAAAAACGGCATGAGCTTTTTTTTTTTAAAAAAAAAAAAAAAAAAAATCATTCATAGTATGCCAACATTATAATCTTTTTATTGTTAATGATGTTGCTAATATTTATTTGTTATTTTATTTTCTTATAATATGTATTAATATATTTAAACTACATATAAGAGAGTATTTTTATACTTATATAACTTTTGATTCTATAATTTGAATTAGAAATTTATGATTTTTAACACAATATATCTCAAACCAAAGCAAGATAATAATTAGATTTTGCAAAGCTTGAAAGTAAATTTTATTTAAATTAAAATTAATATTGCAATTTGTAAAGCTCATATGAATATGTATTATAAATGTAAGTCCTAGAAATTTAATGTTTTTGATAGTTTTGTCGCAATGTTAATTTTAAAACAACAAATGCTTCATTAAGTAATTTATATTACTTAATTATGAGATTTATTTATTTATTATTATTTATGATTTTTATTAGATTTATTATTTGGTTAAATTTGTAATATTATTTAACTAATTGAGTATGATATTTTATGACAATATGACGTCTCCTTCACAACTTCAAAGGAATAAAAGTAAAGCAATCAATGTGGCTAACAAGGCATATATACAAGAATTTAGATTTGATTTAGTTTTAAAAACTTTAACAATAATTTGCCACTTAAATTTGCTTTCATATATATAGAATTAGGACTTTTTTTATTGTTTTATTTCTATCCATTTGATGCCTAATATTTGTAACTTAATTTTTGTACACAATGTAAGGATTTTCCTTTTTTAGATTTAGAGTTCAAAGAGTTTTCGCCTCTTCCAATAAGTGCACTTTGAGTTGAGTCCTAGAGTTCATTAGGGCTAAGGTATACCTTTGAGTTTATAAAGGTACTTATAGATCACCCTCACATAAGGTCCTCACATCGGTAGGATTTAAACCTACAATTTTATAGTTATGAGTCAACTTCTTCACCAATTGAACTAACATTTATTGGTACTTATTATTTTGATTTTATTTCTTTAAAAAGATGTGTGAAAATAGTGATGGTTAGTTAAATGCATATGAGGCCTACTGCCAATCTTAAGCTCGCCAGTTTAATGGCTGGATTTCAGAATAGGGCTGTTTTGTGGAAGTCGAGCACATAGTCGGGCCAGCTTGTTTTTCTCAGCTATCCATTTGACTAAGCAATTTTACGCCTTTTTTTTCTTTAATGAAATATAACTCTACGTTCAAAACGACAAAACGTAACGTAAATAGTATCTTAATAAGATACAGACATCGTTGAGAAGATATTGTAGAGACCAATGGACATTCTTAGTTTTAGTAATTAGTTTCACATGGGACGCGGAAGATCTACTTTGACGCTGCCTAAGGATGAAAGTCACTGCCTCCCGAAGTGCCAATAATTGGAGCTGAAAAGTTCCAAGCCTGATAGGAGGAGCAATCGTCCATTGATGAAAGTGGTGCCGTCGAAAGAAATTGTGATAGAGATACCACGACAGCCACTACCAGCTACAAAGACCCTGAACATAAATTGTGATAAGGGCAGTTGTCCTAGATTGTGCTGATGATTTAATCACCTGTAGTGACGATATTCTCAAACCTGCATGGCAAACATTGTTTCTTGCAAACCATAAAGATTCTATTAATTGAAAACGTAAATATGTCATACGATTACTAACAAATTGTAATAAGAAAGAAAATGGATAGTTAGGATTTTAGTAATTGATATTTAATTTGTTATTTGTTGCACCTGATTATTGTTATGCGCTGTAACTGATTTATGTATATTTGCCACATGTACAAGAGTGAGTATCTGTCTATATAAGTAAGACACATGTACAGGAATATTCAATGCAATATATTTTTCTCAGTTTAATATTCACTTTACTTTTCTTCTTCCTTTTCTCTCTCTCTCGACCCGATAGCCCTCTGGTTCATCATTTTGCTTTCTTCCTTTCTCGATGGCTCGTAGTTTGTTCATTGATTCTGTAGAGTTTTCATGGTATCAGAGCTGAGTCGTTGCCATGGCTTCCGATGCTGGTGGTTCAATCGCTAGATCTTCCTCCGATTCTTCCCCAAATCTCTCGAGTCCATATTACCTTCATCCCAATGAAAATCCATCATTGGTTCTGGTTAATCCGGTTCTCACAGGACAAATTATCATACATGGTCGAGATCTATGCGGATGGCGCTTCAATCAAAGAACAAGCTTGTATTCGTGGATGGATCGATTCTGATTCCGTCGATCTCGAGTCCGACCTACTCGGCTTGGTTGCAATGTAACACGATGGTTTGTTCGTGGCTTGTTAGAGCAATTTCTCCGACGATTGCTCAGAGTATTCTCTGGATGGACAAGGCGTATGACATCTGGACGGATCTGAAAGACCGATTTGCGCAGAGTGATATATTCCGAGTGGCTGAACTACAAGATGATAAGTTTTCATTCAGGCAAGGAGATTTATCGGTGAGTGACTACTACACCAAACTCAAAATATTTTGGGATGAATACGTAACTCTTAGGCCTATTACACGTTGTCCATGCAATTTTACTTGTTCTTGTGTAAAATATCGTGAAAACGATTACACTTTGAGATTTCTGAAAGGTCTGAATGAGCGATTTGTGGTAGTTAAGTCTCAAATTATGTTGTTAGATCCACTACCTTTGTGAATAGAGTGTTTTCTATGCTCTTGCAACAAGAAAGAGAGATGCCGACTGGAATTGGGGGTGAATCTGTTGTGTTGTTTAACAAAGGACCACCGAGACCTTCGAATCCTTCTCATTCTAATTCTGGTTATAATCCTGGTCGTGGTTCTGGACGTGGTTCTGCTAGTGAGAAATTTTGTACCTACTGCAATCGGCCTCGTCACACTGTTGACACATGCTATCGTAAACATGGTTTTCCTCCTGGTTTTAAGTTCTGTAATCAAGCCTCTCCATCAGTTAATCATCTTCAATCTCAGGATCCGGCCACCAATTCTGTTTTAGAGCAATCGAAGGCATCTGACGCTATTTTGCCAACTCCTCCTCCCCAGTTTACGCCAGAACAATATCAAAAAATTCTTGATCTAGTTCAGAAGACTTCCGCTGCCTCTCCTTCATCAACATCTGTTCCATCTGTTCATAATATTTCTTCTTCTCATAAAGATCCAGGTATATCAAGTTCTTCCTCTTACTTTTTCACCTAAAAATTCCTGGATTATTGACACTGGTGCTACAGATCATGTCTGTCATTCCCTAGATTGTTTTTCAGATTATCATTCTATTAAACCTATTCCTATTAAACTTCCTAATCATAGCTATCTCTCTGCTACGATTTCTGGTACTGTACGTATTTCTCATTCTTTAATCCTTCACAATGTCTTTTACATCCCAGACTTTGCTTTCAATATTCTATCTATTTCTAAGCTGACTCACGCCATTCCTTGTTGTTTTATTTTTCTGTCCTCTGTTTGCTATATCCAGGAGCTTTCTCATTGGAAGATGATTGGTTCAGCTGAAGTTTTTGAAGGCCTATATTTCCTCAATCCTGCAACACCTGCTCCAATGATAGCTACCACTACTACACCTACAACCACTCCTATACTTTCAGCTGAAGCCTCTACACCTACAACCACTCCCCTGCCTTTAGCTGAAGTTTCTTTTGATTTGTGGCATCATCGTTTAGGTCATACTTCCCCTTATGTTCTAAGAATTTTACATCAGCAATTTCCTTTTATTCCTTGTTGTACGAAACTTGTTCCATGTGATGTATGCCATATGGCTAAGCAAAAACGATTATCATTTCCTGTAAGCACATCTTCAAGTAATAAAGTTTTTTCTCTAATACATACAAATATTTGGGGTCCTTTTGCTATTACTTCTGTTAGAGGTTTTAAATATTTTTTAACCATTGTGGATGATTTTAGTCGTTTTACCTGGATTTTTCCTATGAAATCTAAGTCCGAGGTCGGGTTCATCTTCGAATTTTCTTTGTTTTTGTTGAAACTCGGTATAATGCTAAAATCCAGATTCTCAGATCAGATAATGGTCTAGAATTTTTTATGGAATCGTTTTACAAATCCAAGGGCATTATTCATCAAACATCTTGTATTGAAACCCCTCAACAAAATGGTATTGTGGAAAGGAAACACCAACATATTTTAAATGTGGCTAGAGCTCTTTTATTTCAAGCTCATCTTCCTAAGTCATATTGGTGTTTTGCGATTTCTCATGCTATTTTTCTGATTAATCGCTTGCCTTCTCCACTTCTTAATCATTCCACTCCCTTTGACTTACTGTTTAATAGACCCCCTTCATATTCTGCACTAAAGGTCTTTGGTTCTTTATGTTATGCATCTACTATTTCAGCTCATCGATCTAAATTTGATCCAAGGGCTTCTAAATGCATTTTTCTTGGGTTTCCTGAAAATACCAAAGGCTACTTGCTTTTTAATCTTCACACTAATCAGTTTTTCATTTCTTGTGATGTTATTTTTTATGAATCATCTTTTCCTTATCATATTGCTACATCACATGATCCACATATCCCTCTTCCAGCAAGATATACCTCCTCTTGATTATCCTTGCCTTTGATTCCCATCATTCTTCCATTCCTCTTGATTCTATTACTGCACCTCTATCCCCTACCAACCATTCATCCCCAACTTTGTCTCCTTTGCCTGATCCTGCCCCTTTACAGACCCGTACACTACTACAGAACATGGTTTTTGCGTCTCAGAAAGACGTCCTTTTTTAAAAAAAGGAAGTAAAAAATAAGGGCGGTGGCATTTTTGTAATTATATGGGATAAAAATTGACTTTCGGAGTCTAAGTTTCAAACTTAGACTCCAAAAGTCCCACTTTGAGTCTAAGATTCAAACTTAGACTCCAAAAGCATGACTTTTAGAGTCTAATTTTGAAACTTAGACTCCAAAAATCATTTCGTACAGCAGAAAATAAGGTCGTGTCATGCAGCAGGGGGTCACGTCGTGCAGCAGGTGGGGCCCACAAGAGACACTTTTGGAGTCTAAGTATATAAGTTAGACTCCAAAAGTAGATCCTAAAGCGCCAAAAATTAATGCCAAAAATTTGTCGGCGCTAAAAACAACACTTTTTGAGTCTAATTTTGAGACTTAGACTCCAAAAACATTTCAAATTTGTACATCTTTGGAGTCTAAGTTTTAAACTTAGACTCCTAAAATGATGTCGTAATGAGAAAAAAAGGTCACGTCGTGGAGCGGGGGTCACGTGGTGCGACGGGGGGTTATGTGTGGGGCCCGTGAGAGACACTTTTGGAGTCTAAGTTTTAAACTTAGACTTCAAAAATCATGCTTTTGGAGTCTAAGTTTTAAACTTAGACTTCAAAAGTCTCCAGACAAGCAAGACGACTTTTCTTCTTCTTCCCCTACTTCATTTCATTTCATTTCATTTCAACTTGTCTTCCTTCTCTACTCAAAAGCACCTTCATTTCGGATGCGACTGAGACCTTCATCGTCGAGACCTCCTCGTCATCACCCCTCCTTCGCCGTCCTCCCTTCACGTGGTTCGTGCTCATCGTCCTCCTCGTCTTTTTCCGTCAACCATCGTGCGTCTTCCTCGTCATCTTTTTCCGTAATGCAAGCCTCTATGTCTTCTTTTACTGAAATCAAACTCAGATCTGAGCTAATGAAGGAGGACGATGGCGAAGGTGAGCAAAAACACGGATCTATAGATTTTTTTTTTTTAAATTTTGAGTTGCTCTTGTTATTTTTCAAAAACACGAACTCGGATCGTGTTCCTAAAGCTTTCAATGTGCTATAGATGATAGTCCGGTGATGTTTTGTTTATTGCGTTCGGATTTTTTCCGGATCTGAAATTTCTTAGAGTTGTTTATTGTGTTGTGGATTTTTTGAGATCTGAAATTTCTCGGATCATTTTATTGTGTTCGGATTTTTTTTTTCAGATCTTAAACTTTCTAGATATGTTTATTGCGTTCTGGATTTTTTCGTTCGGATGTGTTTTCGGATCTCAAACCTCTCATATTTGTGTTTAACACCGTCACCATCCCCATCTATTTTGTTTTTTTTTTTATAAAAAAAAATACTTATGGAGTCTAAGAAATATTTAGACTCCGTAAGTCTTCACTTTTGGAGTCTAAGAAATATTTAGACTCGTAAGTCTCCACGTTTTGCGCCTCCCAGATAGACGTCCCCACGTTTTTAGACGTTAAAAGGCGAAATAAATGGACGTTATAGACCTTTTTTGTAGTAGTGGTATATCGACTAGAACACACAAACCTCCTACTTATTTGCAGGATTACTATTGCTCGGCCTTCACTACTTCAGCTACTCCCTTTTCTTCTGGTGATAAGTATTCCTTTCCTACTTATTTGTCTTCTTCTTTGTCTCCTTCGTATAAAACCTTTTGCCTTAATATTTCTTCTGATGTCATTCCTACTACATATCGCCAAGCCTCTAAATATAAACCTTGGCGTGATGCCATGGATGCTGAAATTGCTGCTCTTGAACAGAATAAGACATGGATCCTCACTCCTTTGCCTAATGGGAAACAACCTATTGGTTGCAAATGGGTGTTTACTAAGAAATACAAATCTGATGGGACTCTTGATAGATACAAGGCAAGGTTAGTCGCTAAGGGTTTTACACAAACCGAAGGTATTGACTATTTTGATACTTTTTCTCCTGTTGCTAAGATGACTACTGTTCGGTTATTACTTGCTCTTGCTGCTGCAAATAATTAGCATATTCAACAACTTGATGTGAATAATGCTTTTCTCCATGGTGATTTAAATGAGGAAGTTTATATGGTTTTACCTCCTGGATTTTATTCTACTGATTCCTCTCTTGTATGTCGTCTTCAAAAGTCTCTCTATGGTTTAAAACAAGCTAGCCGCCAATGGTTTCATAAGCTTTCATCTGCCCTTCTATCTTATGGTTATGTTGAATCCAAGGCTGATTATACACTTTTTGTTAAGGCTACTAGTTCTAGTTTTACAGCCTTATTGGTGTATGTGGATGATATATTGCTTACTGGTAATGATTTGACTGAAATTGCTCAAGTTAAGAGCAATCTAGATCTTCTTTTCAAGATTAAAGATCTTGGTTCTGCTCGGTATTTCCTTGGTCTTGAGGTGGCTCGTAGCTCTTCTGGTATTTCCCTATGTCAACGTAAATTTGTTATGGATCTTCTCACTGAAACAGGGTATCTTGATTGTAAGCCTGCATCTACTCCCATGGATCCGAAGGCTAAATTGAGCATCAATTCGGTACCCCTTTAAGCGATGTTACATCCTATCGATGACTTGTTGGACGCCTTTTGTACTTAACTACTACTAGGCCTGATATTTCTTTTGCTATACAACAATTGAGTCAATTTATGGCCACTCCTACTAACTCTCATCTTCAGGCTGCTCATCGAGTCTTGCGGTATTTGAAGTCTACCCCTTCTCATGGTCTTTTCTTCCCATCTACATCAGATCTCTCCTTAAAAGGCTTTAGTGATAGTGATTGGGCTGCTTGTATTGACTCCCGGCGCTCTATTACCGGTTATTGTGTGTTCCTTGATAATGCTCTTGTCTCTTGGAAGTCTAAGAAGCAAAGTATTGTGTCTCTTTCTTCTTGTGAGGCTGAATACTGTGCCCTCTCTATGACTACATGTGATCTTCAGTGGTAATTGTATTTGTTGGATGATTTGCATATTTCTCGTTTTCGGGCTGCCCTTTTATACTGTGATAACCAATCTGCTATTCAACTTGCCTCTAATCCTACTTTTCATGCTCGAACTAAGCATATTGAGATAGATTGTCATCTTATCCGAGACAAAATCCAGGAGGGTATCATTCGACTCTTACCAGTCAGATCTCAGAACCAACTTGCTGATGTGTTCACTAAACCACTTGGTTCAGGACCCTTTCATTCTCTCATTTCCAAGCTGGGCATGATTGACATTCATGCTCCAGCTTGTGGGGGGCTAACAAATTGTAACAAGAAAGAAAATGGGTAGTTAGGATTTTAGTAATTGATATTTAATTTGTTATTTGTTATAATTGATTTATATGATTGCCACGTGTACAAGAGTGAGCATTAGTCTATATAGGTTAAACACATGTACAGGAAATACTACGGAATATATTTTTCTCAGTTTAATATTCACTTTACTTTTCTTCTTCCTTTTCTCTCTCTCTCGACCCGATAGCCCTCTGGTTCATCATTTTGCTTTCTTCCTTTCTCGATGGCTCTCTGTTTTGTTCGCTGATTCTGCAGAGTTTTCAATTACTATGATCTTTGTGGTTCAATAACCATTCCATTATCCGATCTTGTAAACTTTTACTGGGGTGAGAATTAATCCTGAAACCTGCACTAGAGCCAAACCAACAGCTAGAAAACAGACAAAATAAAACCAAATGCTCTAAAGATTTCATTACTATTATTACAAAATGTACATACCACAATAATAGACAAATGTCTAGAGCATAAGAATTGTTTCATCGTAAGATATGTCTAGCAATCTTCCACAATAACAACTTAACAACTTAATTCTGGGAGGTAGGGAGGACTTCCGTATTAAATCACATACCTCATATAGTGACTGAATGGAGTGTCTCAAAGAAGAAGTCGATAACCATCTCAAACAATATATATCCTTGAATTATTGACAATCCATCGAATAACATTAGGGGATGGAGATAAAGGAACTGGTTACTTTGTAAATTGTTGAACCACTTGCCTGTAATAGAGTGATGATATTAGGGGAAAATTCCAAGTTCTCTTAAAGCGCAGTATAAGTTAGATACCCTAAGGTTAAGATAAGCCTGACCACATTGCTAAAAAGGCCACCAGAGCCAACTACTGAGAGATATTTAAGAGTCGTCACACCTGTCAGGAAAGATGGTCAGTTACAACATGCCCCACCTTAACAATATGTCTCCATAAAGGTAAACTATTATAAGCAAATTTAAATATATAATTGTGGTAGGACTCCAAATATTTGACGGAGTAAGGAAGATTCGTTAGAAATAATCTGGCACAAATATTTTGCTAAGATTGCATCATTGAAGGCTTCCAACTGGACAATTTGTAGTCCCCAACAGACCTTAGGAAAGCAAATTAAAGATCCTCCCATCGGAGAAAGTGAGCCTTTTTTGAAGTATCAATATACTCCCAGAAGAAATTTGCCATTTTCATCGCCATTGAGTGATATAAGTGAGGAGAAAACTTTAGAAATAATGAAAAGGGTATACCAACGAGGAAGATAAAGAATGCTTTATCAAAGCAAGTCTTCCAGCTTGTGACAAGAGATTTCTCTTCCACCAGGCAAGGCGTTTGTTAATTTTCTCCTAAACTTCATGGTACTTCCTTCTCACAGATCTTGGATCGTTGACATAGGTACCCAAATATTTTCCCAAGTGGGAATAGAATTTAGCTTGAAGTAGCTCTGATAACTTCCGCTTATGTTGATGTGGGACCAATGGATCCTAAAAACCAAAAAAGATTTTTTATAATTAATATGCAGACCCGAGATCAGAGAGTATCGACGGAGCAATGCTTTGACAATGCGTCAATCATTCTCCGTTGCACAACAAAATTGAAGAGTATCATCTATCAGGATATATTAGATGAGTTAATGTTATGACATCATGAGAAACACGAATTCCTTCCTCTTAACGTAATGAATCATTCAAGATAATGCATTTGCATAAAGCAAAAAGAGACAAGGAGAAAAAGGGTCACCCTCCATGAGCAATTTTATGCTTATAAATGTATTAAAAACAGTAACTTTTTTCTTATACTGTCCTTCCCTGACACCAAATTACTAACTAATTTGGTCTAAAGATTACAATATTTTTAATAAGCAACTCATCAAAAAATGTTACTTTCCCATTTAAAATAACAAATCACTTTTAACTAATTTATACTCCCAATAAATCATTTCTATTAATGCCGTTAAGAGAAATAAATGTTGCTCATCTAATAGGATGTCTTTTTTAATGGCCAGTTCTTAATTTGCTTAATACTCATTAAGGGCATTTTCCAAAATATTAATATTTTGACCATGAAAAAAAAAAATTATTAATCACACCTTTAAAATCCAGAAATGTCTTATATTTGTAGACATATTACACACACCTTGTGAAAAATTGTTTTAAGTTTACCTTCTCCCTCCCTCCCAGCGGAAAAGAAAAAAATTCCTTCACCGTTATATTGATGTTAGTCATATATAAATGGTGGGGAAGGGTTACAAAATTGTTTAAAAATACAAGGGTTAAGAAGCGAAAATACACGCATTCTTTTCCCCAGGAGCACCCAGGCACCACGACCTTTTTTCTGGAGCAAAAGTATACACAACGTTACATTTTTGGAGCAAAAATACCACGGGCGTTAGTTGACCGTTAGTTGACCGTCAACTTGGATGGAGCGACATGGCGTTGATTTGGATTGATCGCTGATTTGGACGCTTAGCGTGGAATAAAAAAATTCAAAAAATTAGAAAATAATTAAAATCAAAAAAATTCAAAAAATTCAAAAAAAAAATTCAAAAATTAGGAAAAATAATTCAAATAATTAGAAAAAAATTCAAAAAATTAGGTTTAAAGTTAAAAAATTGTTAATTAATTATTATTATTATTTCAATGAACAAACTTACCCTAGTGCATTTTCAACAACTACACCACTCGTGTATATACAACTCCTCCTCCACCGGTTGGTTATCCTATCGCTGCCGCCAAGAACTAACCGCCATGGCCCGGGGGCGCCCAAACAACAGCCGGCGGCGGCAATACGAAGGTAGGGTGGCCGGTGGTGGGGCCCACTAGCGAGGGTATTTTAATTTTTTGAATTTTTTCAAATTATTTTAATTTATTTGATTTTTTTCTCATTATCTGAATTTTTTCTAATTATTTTAATTTTTTCCTATTTTTTAGAATTTTTTCCTAATTTTTTGATTTTTTTCTCATTATCTGAATTTTTTACTTTTTTTCTAATTATTTTAATTTTTCCTTTTTTTTGAATTTTTTTTAATTATTTGAACTTTTTCTAATTTTTAGTTTTTTTCCTAATTTTTTGAATTTTTTCCTGATTATTTTAATTTTTTAAATTTTTTTATTCCACATCGGCGTCAAATCGGCGTTCTACGTCGGCGTGTCACCCAAATCGGCGCCACGTCGGCGTTGCATCCAAGTTGACGGTCAACTAAGCGCCCAGTGGTATTTTTGCTCCTAAAACGTAACGTCGTGTGTACTTTTGCTCCGAGAAAAAAAAAAAATTCGTGGTCTTTGGGACATTTCTTAGGGGAAAAGGTCGTGTGTATTTTTTTCTTTAACCCAAAATATAATCTCTCGATTCATTGAGGGATTTGTTTTGATTCTAAATATAAGACCTTAATCTATTTTGTTTTATTTTTTTAAATTTATAATTTTTTTCTTCCAACATATATATTAATTATACTTACTAGAGGGTTTCCATCAAAGTGATGGTTTTCAATCTAAACACATTTTTTAAGAAAATAACTAATTTAAATAGTGTTTTCAATATTTATAAAAAATCTATCAAGTTTCTATATTTATGATCAGATTAATATCTTTTTTTTTCTATATATTAATCTTTTTTTTTTTTTTGGTATAAAAGGACGCTAAGCCTTGTAATTAAAAAGAAATAGAAGGGGGAAATGATTCCCATACAATCATAGAGAACTAAAGTCCTGAGAAAATTAGGACATTCATCAAAGAAAATAGAAGCCGATAATGCTTTCTTCGCTAATTTATCAGCAACGCAGTTTTGACCACGAGGAACGTAGCCAAAAGTTACTTTCCAGTTCCTCTTCACAAAGTCTCGGATCTGTAGCATAACTAAACTTTCAGTATTACTCTGCTCCTCTTGTAAGGACTCAATGAGTACTTTAGAGTCTGATTCGATTATAACTCTCGAATAGTTTAAATTCCACCCAAGTTGAAGACCCTCAAGAAAGGCCCACTCCTCCGCTTCCTTCGGTCCGCAAATACCTAACCGTGAAGCAAAACCAGCAATCCATGAGCCCTGACAATCACGTAAAACACCTCCAGCACCTGCAAAACTACCAGTCGGTGATACAGCTCCATCAACATTAATCTTGACCCAATTTACAGGCGGGGGCTGCCAAGCACTAAGCACCATATTCTCAGAATAATCCTGTCTATGAACAAAGAGCCGCCAAGAATTTAAAATAGCAGCAGTTGGATTCGATGGCCTAACAAAATCCTCCTGAAAGAGCATTTGATTTCTCCAAAACCAAAGCTTCCACACACTTACTCCAAACAGCAAGGGCCAATTTGATATATGATCTCTACCCACATCCTTCCTGAGATTCAAATTAAACCAATCTCTCAAGTGGGCAGCAAAGAAACTAGACTGAAATTTCGGGTGGACAAAATCCCTCCATAATTTTCTCGCAATTGTACAGTCACGCAGTATATGTAAAACTGATTCTGTACACATATCACAAGTAGGGCAGATAGACAACGAGCCAGACCACTTACTCCTCCATTCATTTGTTGGGAGTCTATTTAGGAATGCCAGCCATAAGAACACGCGGATCCTTTCCATTCCCGGCCATCGCCGAATAAGATTGAAACAAGAATGAGCCAAATTAGCAGGCGGCTGTTCAATCGTATAGTAAGCTGACTTAACTGAGAAAATCCCATTAGGTGCAGCACTCCATAACAGAACATCCTCACCAGCGATACTCATCGGAGGTGGAGTCGCAATTAACCTCTGGAGAACTTCACTTGAGACAATTGAGACAAGCTGGTCAATATTCTATCATTTTAAATATATTTGTATCTGAGTTTTGAATGAATGAAGTCCAATGCAGGAACCGAATGAAAGGCTCATGAATATGCATGGCCCAACCCAACAGAAAGCCCATTATTATGAGCTTTCACAGCAAGTAAAATTCAAAAAAAAAAAAAAAAAAAAAAAAAAAATTGTTCGTTTTTAGATGAAAGTACAATTTTCCTCCAAATTTTTTTACAAAAGGTGTGTGTGTGTTTTTAAGATTAATATCTCTCTGAAAGTGTTAAACAAGGAGAAATATTGCCCTTTTTCTGAAAAAAAAAAAAGAAATATTGCCCAAAATTATTGTTATTATGTTTTTATATAATCAAGTCCATTTTTTTTTTACGGTTTTTAAACATTTTTGAAGCGATATTAATCCCCAGAAAACGTTTTCCCACGGCTTATAAGATAAAACTTGCAGACTAAAATTCAACATTGACCCTTCATTTTTTATTTTTTCAGTCTTAGTTTTCTGACATCATGCAAACGGTCTTGCTTATTAGTAGTTATTAACTAATTATAACCAATGTAAAACACGAAGTAGAGATGACGCCAGACATGAGTTGACATAAATAATAAAATGATTTAATATTTTAAAACCCTCTAAAAATATTACTCAATGGGCAGTTATATTTAAAACACATTTCTTCGTTCAAGGCTAATTTAGTATTTGTGAAACGACCTCTCTACTTTCGGGTTGAAACCTAAACATGGTAATCCAATTGACTATATATTATGAATCAATATTGGATATTAAAATCCAAATGCTACTAAACTTAAACATTATAAGAAATTTAAATTTAAGAAATAAGGAAAATATAGGCTATGAAAAAACATGACATTGCAATCCATGGTTGGACTCTTGGAGTAGTAATCACAAAATAAAATATAATGAATCGAGTCCTTTATTGAAACTCTTGTACAGTCTCTTTAAAAATACTGTAGTGCCTAAAATTTAGAAAATATGGAGCAGCTATCAATATTTAAAGGATTAAGGTGCAAAAATATACGTGTGTTTTCGTTAAAGAAGCGCCCAATAATAAGTGTTTTTTTAGGTGTAAATTTGACTAGGTGATTACAAATTAGATGCAAAAATATTGTTTGACTATTAAGTTTGACCTTTTTTTGTTTACTAGACAATAACGTGGCTTTCAAAGGTGAAAAAATACACATGTTGATTTGATCAAAAGAGCGCCACCAAATACTTTTTAGGTGCAAAAATGCGGTTAACTGTTAGTTTGACTTTTTTGCTAACTAGAGAATGACGTGGCTTTCAAAATAACTGTGTGAAAATAAAATGCCAATTGGTCGCAAGTCTGAGTTGGGAAGAATTAATATCACCATCCCTATCTCTCTATTCACCCCTGTAACAATAATGTGTCTAAAAATCAAACATGTCCAATGCAAATATATTTTTTATCTACACGCCACTTTAGTTGTATGAGTTTCGCAGTGCTATTTTGAAGGCAACGGCAGGTACCATCGTTTGATGCGTACCCATTCCAGTCGACGCCATGATACGGTTCAATTTTAATGGATTTGAGGCGACAATGGCATTGAGAACGCTAGTCTAGGTAAGGTCTCCAATTTCTAGCGGGAGGATATGTCAGCAGTCATTGATGGCATTTTTAGCAGGGCAAAGGGTGATATATCCGGATTGTACATGTGAGGATTTTCAAGTATAGTGTTGTTACAAGGGCGAACAGAGGGATAGAGATGGTGATATTAATTCTTTCCAACTCAAACTTGTGACGAGTCGGCATGTTTTTTTTTTCCATACAGTTGCTTTGAAAGCCACATCATCATCGAGTCAACAAAAAAAGGTCCACGATATTTTTGCACGTAAAAAAAAAATACTTAGTGTTGAATGCTCTTTTGGCTAAACCACATGTGTATTTTTGCACTTTTGAATGTCACATCATTGTCCAATCAGCAAAAAAAGTCAAATTTTACGGTCAAAGGGTATTTTTGTATCTAATTTTTAACTACGTAGTCACTTTTGCACATCAAAAAAGCACTTTCATTATGTGCTCCTCTCGACCAAAGAACATGTGCATTTTACACCTTAACCCTATTTTAAAACAATGATAAATTCGGAAACATTTAAAAAAAAAAAAAAAAAAAAAAAAACTAGATAAGGTTTGGGAGTTGTTTGTACGTGGGAAGGTGTTAGGTACCCCACAGTATGCGTTCATAAGAATGGTTACCCTAAGTCAATTATTTAAAAATAAATATGGTCTTTAATTTTATTATAATTACCCAAAGAAGAAAAGAAATTAAGGAAGCATTTACAAAGAAAATAAGAAATTAATAAAGGGGAAAACGTTTGTTTACAAAGTTGGACTTGATCTAAGAAGAGAGTTTAAGGAAGTTCGACTTGACCTAAGACAAGAGTCTAAGGAAGTTGGAGTTGACCTAAGAAGAGAGCTTAGGGTCTACTTACTCTTTAGAGGGATAAAGACCACATAGTTTAAAGTAGAAATATGTGTCATTCTGTTGGGTATCTTTTAGAAAAACTTTACTTAATTTATCGGAGGAAAATATTTTCCTTGTTTGGTTCGTATTTTTTTATTTTTTAAAAAAATGAAACCAAATTCATTTTTATTTTAAAAACAAAACATATTTATTTTATTTTGAAACTTTTTATTTTTATTTTTTGGAAAAAAAAAAAAAAAAAACAAGAGTTCATCAAGCCGACAAGGACAAGATCATCATAGTAACAAGGAAGTCCATGATTAATCAAACCTCACACCTCACATACATGTATATCATACAAAATAATTTCAAGAAGTGAGCAGCACATGCATTTTTATCCTTGCAAGCTGCACAGATAAGAAGGTGAAAACCACATGGATAGCATAACAAAAGCACATACAATTCATCAAAACATGATGAAATAACAACATATTATTAGAATATCTATTTGAGCCTACTGAAAATGAAAGAGAGAGTAAGAATTGACCATTAAACATCTAGCAATTTGAATGGAAGAAGACGCATACTCTCTGTCTTTGATACTCACATGTCATGTGGTTGAGAAATGGATAACAAGACCAAAGGAAAGAAACAAATAGATGAGGAGGTGATTATATCATGTAAGGTGAGAAAGGAAAAACAGTCAAACATTATCAAAAAAAAAAGAAAGTAAAAAATTAAAATAGTTGTACAACAAATTAAAGACATGCAACTAAATTTTTCACTCAAGTAATTTCTCAATTTAAAGCTATAAACATAAATAAGAGATTTTTTTTTTATATATATATATTTTCCCTACAAGCAATTTCTTAAATTAAACCTATCAAAATGAATGAGATTTCCTAATTTAGACCTTTTTTTGTATATTTTAATTTCTATTTTTTCTCCTCCACAATGACTTCATACTAAATATCGTAATTTCAATATCAAATAACATCAATGAGATGAATTATTTTAAAATTTGTTGTCATTTACTAAAAACCTCGATTACAAGACAATCACTATTAATGATAATCATTTTTAAATTTTCAATTATAATTCAATCACCGTCAATGTCATTTTCTTATTAATTTAGAGGTATAAACATTAAGCAGGATTATTTTCTTTTTTATTATTTTTTATGGGACCAGACAAACTAGGGTGTTCACAATTACTATAACAAAATATTAAAATGTTAAAATAGTTCATGTTTTTTCTATAAAAAAAAAAAAAAAAAAAGTCCATGTTTTATTTTCAATAGCAATTTAAGTAGATTTTGTATAAAAATTTGAAAAATAAACATATTATGATATGTATTTTAAGTTTTTTTTTTGATATTAATTTGATAGAAAAATGGCCAAATTTTTTTTTTTTTTAAATGACATGATCATTAATTAAGCTTATTAAAAAAAATAAATATACGAAGGTACCATTCCTATATTTGTTATTCTCCTTCAATATGAGGAAATCATTTCAGACAAAAGCCTTGGATTGAGTAGTTAGAACTTAATATTTTTATTATAATTTTAAATTTTAAATTATCTGGATTAAAATTTAGTAGTTTGAATTTATTTATTCATATTTATAACTTAAAATTTGTTAATAATTTAATAAACATCAAATTTAGATTGATGAAGCTTAAATCTAAACATTGAAACAATAAATGGAGAGCAAGGGGAGAGGTGGAAAGAATCAAATTCAAAATAAAAATATTACTTTTTGGATTTTATTATAAGAGTAAGAATATGATTCTTATCAACTGAATAAAAGAGTCAGAACTTGGATAATAAATTTTTTATATTAAGAAAATTAGTTAGCTTCATTATCGATCTGTAACAAATGATTGTTGGTTTTACTAAAATATCATTTTCAATAATTTGCATAAAAACTGGTCCTCGATGAAAAATCTCTTTTAATGTCTGTAATTGATAAGGGTATTTTGGAGCTAAAACTATAAATTTATAAGATAAAGTTTATTGAGGTCCATATTTATAACCAAAATTAGAACAGGAATTACCCAGCAACAACCACCTTTGCAAATCATCTGTGTTAGGAGGCAGTTTATTCAGCATTATCTTCTCCAGGACTAATTAAAATATTCTGTGGACATTACAAAAATAAGATAGGAAAAAAATCAGATTGTAAATGTGATTTGTGTTTGGGTTGATTGTGACAAAAGTAACTTTTTTCCAAATACCAAAGTGTTTGAATTATTATTTAAAAAGTTAGTTGAGATGGAAAATGACTGAAAATAGTATAAATTTCATTAAATACTGCATACATTAATATTAGTTGTTAAAATTAAATTAAAAAAAGTTAAATTATCATTTAAAAAAATTGATAAACAATAAAGTCTTTAATTAAATATATTTAATAGATAAAATTGTATATGAATTAAAATGCATAGAAATATTTTTTTACAGGTTGATACCAAACACTCCCTAAAGCTTTGAAAGGATTATAATATTAATCAAATAACCAAAAGAAATGGTTGGCAAAAAGAACAAACGAAAAAAATGAAGAGGAATGAGGACGTGTTAACACAAGAAAATGCAAAGAAGAGACGACGTCGTGACACGAGACGAGTGAGAGAGAATGTGAAAGGTACAGCTCATCTTTCACACTGCTCGAATTTTCTGCCAATGCTCTAGTGCCAGCGTTTAGACAAAAGTTACTTAAAAAAAAAAAAAAAAAAAAAAATCCTAATAAAAAATAAGCCAACTCAAACACTTTTCATTGGAATTTCTTTTAAATGCCACAGGACTTTTTGGCATGCCAAAGCTTTGTAAATGCCAGCCCAAACATAATGATCACTAAGTTGACTTATTTTATATTATCAACAATAATATCAATTAACTTCTTTTTATAAAAATAAAAAATAAGCTCATTTCATGTTTTTCATTATATAATAGATTTTTTTAATAAATTAACATACATGAATTTTTTAACCCACATGAATTTCTTCTAAAACAAAAATAAATCATATAAACTTTCTTGGTTCAACATATAAAATAAATCATATAAATTATTTATCTTTAATTAAAAAATTTATTGATTTTAAAAATAATTATTTTACAAAATTGAAGACTATAAATTGTGAAAAACGAAACCCATTTAACAACCAAAATATCCCTCTTTAAACAAAAGAATAAGCATTTATATTCACCTAAAAATAATTTTTTGCTACAAAAATTTACAACCCATTTAATTAAGCATATATTATACTTTTATGTCTATATTTTAAATTATTTTAGCCTTTATTGTAATATGATAAAAAAATTAATAATAACTATTTGCAAAATTTTAAAAACTGAAAAAGGAAAAATATGTTAAATTGCATAACAATTTTATCCAAAATTAGGAAATTATTAATGATGAAGGGTAAATTAGTTTATAAAATTTATATTCATATAAATATTAATTTAAAAACATATTTTGAAAAAAATTCTTAATAGAGTTAACGATTCGGATTTAAGTATATATTTTCAAAATAGAGGAAATGTTTGTATAATTAAAGCAAAATGTAGGGATGTTAGAGTATTTTACTCAATAAATAATTAACTTAGGAAATAAAAAATAAATAAATCTTATCTTCTTCTTTTTCTTTGTCTTTTTTATTATTATTATTATTTATAGAAGATCAAAATGTATCACTAAAGTTAAATGATATTCAGAGATTGAAAAAGAAGGACATGACGTAAAACTACCAACTGAACTAGGTCCAACAATAGATAAAAAAAAACTAGGTCCAACAATAGATAGAATTCTAAAAGTCGGCGGATTTTTTAGCTTGCATCTTCATATAATAAAAATTGCTTGGCCATACTAAAAAAATCTAAAGGGTCTTTCTTGGATTATGGATTTGCGGAAACAAATTGAGTTCCATATCTACTTCAAACTCCCTCTTTTTTTTCTTCTTTTTTTTTTTTTTTTTTTTTTTTTGCTCGAAGAAGAAATTATATTACCACTTCAGAATGACAAGAAACAGTTACAGTAGAGCTGATAAACGTTCACAAAACGAAATAAAGCAAACAACAATAGGCCGAAGCAGTCCCTAATACAACTGAAAATAACTAAAGGCATCACCCCTCACAGAACTAGGGTTAAGAAACATCATTTTTGATTGAAGAAGCTCTTAGGGTGCGCATGGCAACCATTCTTTTTCCAAAGACAAGTTTCGAGATAAAACAGTTTTTTCGATTCTCGTGTCTTAGAAGAGTTGTGAGAATTAGAATTATATTTGTTAACTCATTTTATTTTTACTCCGAGAATGAGAATTACATTTATTAACGCTTTTTTTTTTTTTTTTTTTTTTTTTGCAACTCGACCCAAGCACAAAACCCAAATTCCCAAATTGACTCAGCCATTCCAAATCCACGACCTCATGAGAATCCTCTAATGGAAGCTCCATTTCCTCCGGAATCTGCTCCAAGTGACCAAAATTAACGCAATTTTTTACTCCCTCCTTGGGATTCACAAGCCTCACCCGGCCTGGGTCGCGAGGTTTCCATCAAGACCGTTGAACACTTTACCCTAATGATCTTTACACAGGAGTTCACAACCAGGCAAAGAAAGAGACATTCTTATTAATGAAAAATAGAATGTTTACACCACTGTAGCAATTGAGAAATCAGAACAACTATACATACAACACAACTAAAATAACCAACTGAGAAACTAACTGTCCCAATTAATTAATTAATTGTACATATACTAATCATATATTCTAACACACCCCCTCAAGTTGGGGGTGCAAATATATTTACAGACCCTAACTTGCTTAACAACTTGCGTTGCACATCTCCAGATGCTGACTTTGTTAACAAATCAGCTTCTTGCTCATGTGACCGGACATGCTCAAGATCTATCACTTTTTCTCGCCATTTATCACGAACGAAATGACAGTCCACTCCTATGTGTTTGGTTCGCTCATGGAAGACTGGATTCGCAGCGATATGAATGGCTGCAATGTTGCAACAGTAAATCGGCACTGGCCTTGTTTGTGGAATCTGCAAGTCACGTAGCAAGCTGAGTGCCCAAACTATCTCGGATGTAGCCATACTGAGTGTCCTATATTCAACTTCTGCAGATGACTTGGATACTGTGGTTTGCTTCTTTGTTTTCCACATCACAAGAGAACCTGCAAATTTCAGTAGGTATCCAGAGACATAACGTCTTGTAATCCCACAAGATGCCCAATCTACATCACAAAAACACTCTAAATCAGGATTTCCATCACAACTCAATCTAACACCAAGACCAACTGTACCCTTTAGGTATCTAAGGACATTTCTGGTTGCTGCCATATGTGCCTTAGTCGGCTTTTGCATAAACTGACTCAACGTCTGCACACAAAAACAAATATCAGGTCTTGTCATGGTTAAGTAAATAAGTTTACCAACCAACCAACGATATCGTTTTGGATTTTTACATAGAACCTGAACATCATCTTTACCCTCTTGGAAAGGCATCAATTTTAGACTTTGTGCCATTGGGATAGTCAACGGTTTACATCCACTCATTCTTGTTTCAGACAATAAATCTAATACAAATTTTCGTTGAGATGACACCACACCTGTATCAGATTTAGCTACCTCTATACCAAGGAAATACTTCATGTGTCCTAAATCTTTAATCTTAAAACTATCATGCAACAGATCCTTAGTATGGCTAATACCTTCCTCAGAGCTTCCGGTAATTAACAAATCATCAACATATACTAAGACAAATACCACACTATCTTTCCAATCCATAGTAAATAATGAGTAATCACTTTTGCTTTGTATAAAACCACCCTTAATAAGGGCTTGAGATAGCTTTTGGTTCCATTGACGAGATGCTTGTTTAAGTCCATAAAGGGACTTCTTTAGCTTACAAACTACATTCTCCCCCTTACTTTTGAATCCTTGAGATAATCTCATATACACCTCTTCTTGAAGATCACCTTGCAAAAAAGCATTATAAACATCCATTTGATATAGATTCCATGAATACATTGCTGCCAATTTCAAGACTAATCTAACTGTAAACATTTTTACAACATGTGAAAAAGTCTCATGATAATCAATTCCCTCCCTTTTACTATATCCTTTTGCTACTAATCTAGCTTTATATTTATCTATGTTACCATCAGAATTGTATTTAACTTTATATACCCACTTACAACTCATTGGCTTCTTATCTTTGGGTAATTTGACAAGCTCCCAAGTTTGGTTGTCTTCCAAAGCTTGCATTTCAGCCTTCATAGCCTTGACCCATTTAGGATCGATAACGGCCTGCTGATAGGTAGAAGGCTCTGGCACTGTGTCAATGGAGGATAAAAAAGCCAAATGATTAGAAGAAATAGAATCATAAGAGACAAACTGACTTATGGGATAGGAGCACTTTGTTACATGTGTTGAATCCGTTTCGGAAATTAAAAGTGAGCACACATAATCATTAGACCAAATGGGTGGTCTCCTATCTCTCAAAGGACGTGAATGATCTAAATGACTAGGACAATCAGCCATCTGATCAGAAACGTCCTGACCAGATGTTTGAATATCCTGTCCTTGTAAATGATTGTACTTATCCTGTATCAAGTCAGGTTGTGTCAAGGGATGTTCTTGAAAGTGGAGCAATATACCCAAGAGGGGGGTGAATTGGGTATTTTGAAAACTGAAATCGCTCTGTTTTAGATAACAAAAACGAGAGATGAACGAGTAGAAAGAAGAATAGCTGGACACGAGAATTTATCTTGGTTCGGTCTTAACAACTTGACCTACATCCGGTCCCAGACTCTCGGGTTTTTCACTATCACAAAGATTACACACTCGTACTTAAAGAGTAGTTCTCTCTCTAGAACTCACTCCCCTTACAAGTTGTAATCAATGAACTCCCAAATCACCAAGTCCCCTTGACTTGTGATTCCTTTCAATAAATGATTTCTGAGATAAAGACTCTCTCTAAGAGTAGATGATAATAAACACCGAAGCTTATAATGTCAAAAGACGAATACAAGTGAAAAACTGAAAGGTAGTTTTGAAACTTGAATGCTTGTGCGTTTTCGAGTTGTTGTAGTTGTTGAGAAGAATTGAATGCAGCTCTATTTATAGCTAGACAGCATTAATAGACCGTTGCATTAATAATCGTACCGTTGGAGATGATTCACGAAGTTGTGAGCTACTTAGGTCTTCTTTCTTTCGAAACTCACTTAGTCCATTTGGTTGAATAGTCGAGTTGACTCTCGCAAATTAATCCGTTGGAGAGGATGTTGCTTGATGTAGTAATCATTCTTTAATGCTTTGCAATCGTGTGCAGATGGATTAACCGAAGGATGCAAGTTTCGGGTTGAGCATTTAATGTTCGACATCACTTTTGCTTTTACTTTAAACCTTCAAGAAACTTACTTGACCTCGTCTCGACACTCACTAGAAAGAGGATTAAATATATCCGGTACCAATAAGGAATAATCATGGAAAGCATTGAGATCAAACATGAAGGTATAGCGAGAATCATTAAGTTCAAATTTCAAACAACGACCAGAAACCTGGAGGTTTGTTCACGAACCTCGAGGTTTGCCCATTTAAGTTTGAACATGTTTTTACATCAAAAACCACAAACCTGGAGGTTTATGATTAAACCTCGAGGTTTATAATGTTCCAATTAGGAAGGCTCCTTGGGTTTACCACAAACCTCGAGGTTTGTCTGGGAACCTCGAGGTTTCATGTTATGTGTGAAACCCAAAGATATATGCGATGAAGCCAAACCTGGAGGTTTCTCAAGGAACCTCGAGGTTTTGCAAATGAGTGTAAGTTCATTGCTCTCGGGTTGCCACAATACTCGAGGTTTTAGGGAATACTCGAGGTTTTGGATAAATGGCAAGGTTGAATGATTTGACCCAAAAACACAAACTGGAGGTTTCTATGGAAACCTCGAGGTTTTCATCTTCTTGGAAAACATTGGCTCTCTGGAAGTCAGAAACCTGGAGGTTTCTGATAATACTCGAGGTTTCACAAATGATTTTCAAATCCATGGTTTGGCGCCAAGGCATAACCTCGAGGTTTGGAAGTAAACCTCGAGGTTTCACAACTTGGTGTGAAACCGGGTTTTCTCCGGAAGATCAAAACCTCGAGGTTTCTCAATAAACCTCGAGGTTTCACATTTATTTGTGAAACCAGGTTTTCTTAAGTTGGAATACGCAATCTTGATACTTCCTCATAAGACCAAACCTCGAGGTTTTCTCGAAACCTCGAGGTTTGCTCTCACTTAGAGATTTCCAACATCGAGAGCAAATCCTCATTCTTTGTTTACAATTGTTGGCAATCATCAAAATCTCTTCGAGAACCAACATTCTCCCTTTTTGATGATGACAACACTTGTAAGCAAACATCTTTGAAAGTCCAAGAAAATTTGCATGTTGTAATTAAAACTTTGAAATATTCAGAGGTTGCAAGAACATAGTTGTGTGCAGATTGTAAGAGCAAGGGAACGATCAGTTATGAGCAGAAGCATTGAACATATAAGTTGCATTTCAGTTAAAGATTAATACAAGATGCTGTAATACAACTCAAAATACAAAATGCACAAAATGAAAATGTCATGAGTCTCAAAGACCTCGAACCTAAACGCAAAAAGTTACTAAGACATCCCGCTACAACTCCTTGCTTGTCTCTCCCCTTTGTCATCTTCAAAAGGAGGGTTGACCAAAGGAGTGGAGGGAGGAGAGGGATTAAGAATGACAAGTATCGGGGTGGCAATGGATGGAGAAGGTAATATCTCGGTGGTAGGGGTAGATGGAGAAGGAAGGATGATAGTGGTGGGAGTGGTAGCCTCGAGACGGGAGAGGAGAAAATGGGAGTTGAGGGAGTGTGAGAGAAGGAAGGGATAGGATGGGAAGTGAAAGTGAAGGATGGTGAGGGTGAGCTAGAAGAGGGGCCAGAAGGACTGGGATCAGGATTGGAGCCAGGAGTAGAGGAGGAGCCAATGTGGAGATGATGCATGATCTCGATCCACCTTATCGGTGAGGACTTGAATGAGAGATGAGCCGAGTGGACATTTTGAGCTCAATTTCTTCAGCCTTTTCCCTAACCTCGGCTGATTGCTCAAAGAATCGCTTCAAGGTGTTCCTTGATGGCATCCGAATTTCAATGAGACCGGTATGGCCACGAGTCATCTCGGCCGTAATTTGCCTAGCTCAAACTCCATGCGCATAGTCATTGAGGCAAGAGCAAAGCATCCACAATTTGCTTACCCGAGAAGCCGGCTCGGATGATAGTGATGGCCGAGGAGGTGGAGGTGCAGACGGGCCTCTTGAGCTTGTGAGGGCGGATGTGAACGTGAAGGAGCCGAGATTGAGCAGAACCTTCCCCTCAAACTTGATCTTCATCAGATTCATCCGTGTTTTCCCGAAGAAGGGAGGATACTCAAGTGTATCTCGCGGTACCCACATACCAAATCTTGTAGTAGAAAAGGATGACGGATACCAATGAGGGATACGGGATATGGGATAATTGCCTCTTGGCAAAACGAAACTCAGTCATCCCTTTGAGAAGCCAATCACCCAGATTGAAAGGAACCTTCCTCACAAAAGCAGTAAAGGGTCTGTAGTCATTCTGAGTGAAGTGAGTCCAGTTGCCGCCCTTAGGGATGAAGTTTCTTGAGTAGACATACCATAGGACACGGTTCACAGGCATGGAGCTTGGTTTGAATGTGAGCCGGAGTTGCGATCCGGAGGAAAAGGTTCACCAGGCCTAAGTGTCTCGAAGACTTCTGGTTGCGCCGTAAGAGAAGTCGAACGAAGCGGGGATTGTCAATTCTCAGAATTTTGTTCGTAATGGCGGTGACGGGGTAAAGGAGACATCTCTAACAGTGGTAGTGACCCTTTCCTCAATCACTTCTCCATATTCACCCGGTTCATTGTTATACTCCATCTTATAATAGAACAATCGAACCAAGTTTGGGGTAAAAGGGCGGATATAGAAATGAATGATTCATAAGGTTTCAGCCAGGGTGATAAATCAAAATGACACTCCTTCTGATATGTTTTCAAGTCAATAACTACTACAGGACAAAAGAGGCGATGAAGGTACGCTTCCCTGAATTTCTCATTGTCAGGTTTGGGAAGAGTGGCGTGGTCGGTGACAAAGCCATCCGGAGGAGAAATATGCTTGTATATGTCGATCTTCGCATTGGCCATGACGGGAGGCACATCTTCTCCTTCTTCTTGTTGAGGAATAGAGGATGACCGACCCTTGGATGATTGATGGGACTGGCAAATGAGGCTCTCTTGGTCCCGGCCTTAGTTGGACCGGTGGATTTTGAACTTCTTCGCCTTTGATGGGTCCTTTCCAGTGGGTTCGAACCGACGCGAAGCTTTCCCTTTTCCTTTGCCTTCGGGCTCTTTCCTCTTCTTGGAAGGACCTTTAGTAGGCTCTTGGTCGGGTTCCCCGAAAGAGACCCCTTTCTTAGAGCTCTTGGTTTCCTTTCTGCTCTTTGAGGGAGACTCTTCATCAGGGAGTTCTCCTTGAACACCTCTGATCGATTTGTCAACGCCATAACGAAGACGAGTGGAGCGAGTCTTTTTCCTGACAGGACGATCAGAAGTGTTGGTTTCAGTTGTCGTGGAGGAGGTGGAGGTGGAGACCATGATTTCGTTTGATCCCCACTGGAATCGAACCGAAGTGGCTTGGGATTTGGATTTCGAGGCCATTTGAGGGTTTAGAAGAGAGGATTAAGTTGAAAAGTGAGAGATTCAGAGAGTGGGTGACGAGAGGGAAAACAAAACCTAGAGGTTTAGGTCGAGGTTTGAGGAACATGAACAGTGATGCATATATATAAGCAATAGCAAACCTCGAGGCTTTATGTCAAACCTCGAGGTTTTGATGAGATGGTACTAACTCGGACGTCGAGGTGTATTGTGAACTGTGACCTATCGGCATGAAAACCTCGAGGTTTGTTCCAAAACCTCGAGGTTTTGCTATCCTTCGAATGATAAGCTTTGTCTCATCAAATACTCGAGGTTTCCTCGCATACTCGAGGTTTCTATTTTTCGAAACTTTCGACTTTGGGCATGCATCACCAAACCTCGAGGTTTTCGACAAACCTCGAGGTTTTGCTCTTTGACAAAGACAAAACCATGAGTGAACATGTTCCACCAAACCTCGAGGTTTTCTTGTAAACCTCGAGGTTTTGCTCCTCGATAGCAAAACCACGTAATCCGCATAAATCATTTCTAAACACTCCGATGCTTAAGTTAGTGACCTTTGATCATCGGGATTACAATGTATTACTAATTTAAGCAAGAATTACTTACAACTCATTGGGATTTACCATTCCCAATTCTCTTCTAATAAAATTGAATGACTCCTTGGGCAGAGGTTTGGTGAAGATATCAGCAAGTTGAAGATGGGTTGGGATGAACATGACTTTGACATCTTTCTTCTGAACGTGATCCCTTATGAAATGATGTCTCACATCAATATGCTTAGTCCGAGTATCTTTTTGGATTCTTGGCTAAGCTTATTGTGCTTGTGTTGTCACATAAGATAGGGATCTCCTTCAGTTGATTCCTAGATCGACGATTCTTTGTTTGAGCCATAAGACTTGAGCACAACAACTTGATGCCGCCACATACTCGCCTTCGGTTGATGATACAGCTACACTCGTCTCGCTTCTTGTCGAACCAAGAGACAAGTGAGTTGCCAAGGAATTCGCATTGGCCACTTGTACTTTTTCTATCCGTCTCTTGTAGCCGGCATGATCCGAGTCCGAGTATGCCACCAAGTGTTCCGGTTGACCTTTGGGAAACCATAGTCCAAGAGTCTTCGTGTCCGAGAGATATCTGAATATCCTCTTCACATGTTCAAGCATGGGACTCTTTTGGAGCAGATTGGAACCTTGCACACATCCCAACACCGAATTGGATGTCGGGCGACTTTGTGAGATAGAGTAGTGATCCAATCATTCCTCTATACTTTGTGATGTTGAAATCTTTGCCCTTCTCATCAGCATCCAATGAAGCGGTTGAGCTCATGGAGTGTCAAGCACCATTGCATTGGTCCATCCCAAATTTTTTCAAAGCAAATCATTCAGATATTTGGTTTGAGAGATAAATATCCCATCTTTTCTTTGCTTGATTTGCAATCCAAGAAAATAGTTGAGCTCTCCCATCATGGACATCTCAAATTCTCCTCGCATAGTCTTTGAAAACTCTTCACACAAAGCGTCATTAGAAGCACCAAAAATAATATCATCCACATAAATTTGAACCAATAGAATTTCATTAAGCTTATTACTCTTTATGAAGAGAGTTGTGTCCGCCTTTCCTCTAACAAAACCTTGATCAAGAAGGAATTTGCTTAATCGCTCATACCAAGCTCTAGGAGCTTGTTTTGTGCCATATAGAGCCTTTTTGAGACGATACACATGATTTGGACAATGTTCATTTTCAAAACCGGGAGGTTGTTCTACATAAACTTCCTCTTGTATAAAACCATTCGTAAAAGCACTTTTCACATCCATTTGATATAATTTAAAACCTTTTACATGCAAAGGCTAGAAGTACTCTTATGGCTTCCAATCTTGCCCTTTGGAGCATAAGTTTCTTCATAATCAATTCCTTCTTCTTGATTATAGCCTTTGGCAACCAATCTTGCCTTGTTGCGGACAATGATTGCGGACTCATCACGTTTGTTCTTGAATACCCATTTGGTGCCAATGACCGGATGGTCTTTGGGCCTAGGTACCAAATCCCAAACTTGATTTCTATCAAATTGATGTAACTCATCTTGCATTGCTAACACCCAATCATTATCCGAAAGGGCTTCATCAATCTTAGAGGGTTCTATATGAGATATAAATGCGAGAAAAGGTTACTTCATTCAAAGTACTATTTCTGGTTCTTACTCCTCGATTAATGTCACCTATAACTTGGTCTAAAGGATGATTTCTAATAAATTTCCAAGCTCTAGGTTGAGTCTGATCAGGATTTTCAAAGTTGATCTCGGGGATCAGCCTCAAAAACATTTTCGGGATTTTCAATAGAAGCGGGAGTAGTTTTCGAAAAGAATTGATTTTTGAAAACATTTTCTTCTTCATTGTCCAAGGCTTTATCGATTTGGATTTAGAAAACAACATGTATTGACTCTTCAACAATACGAGTGCGAGTATTGAAGACTCTATAAGCTCGCTTCTATTTGAATAGCCAATGAAGATACCTATATCGATTTGGAATCGAATTTACCAAGATTCTCTTTACCATTATTGTGCACATAGCACTTGCATCCAAAGACATGTAGGTGGCTGAGATTTGGCTTTCTTCCCTTGTAGAGTTCATATGGGGTCTTGTTCAGCTTCTTCCTCAAATAGGCTCGGTTGGAGATGTAGCAAGCCGTACTCATTGCGTCAGCCCCAAAACACTTGAGAAGTGTTGTTCTCATTTAACATTGCTCTTGCCATCTCGGTGAGGACTCTATTCTTCCTTTCAACAACACCGTTTTGTTGAGGAGTCCTTGGAGCTGAGAAGTTATGATCAATCCCCATATTGTCACGTAACTCGCGAAGGCGTTGTTTTCAAATTCGCCACCATGATCGGTTCTTATACCGAAATTGCAAAGCCTTTCGTTCTGGACCTTTTTGGCAAAGGTAACAAACTGATCAAACGTTTCATCTTTAGATGATAAAAATATTGTCCAAGCAAATCTAGAGTAATCATCAACTATGACCAAGGTGTAGAGATTTCCACCAAGACTTTTTACTCTAGCTGGTCCAACTAGATCCATATGAAGTAATTGAAGAGGTCTACTAGTTGAGATCTCGTTTTTTGCTTTGAAAGAAGATTTGGTTTGTTTTCCTTTTTGACAAGCATCACAGACTATGTCATTTTTGAAATTCAATTTAGGAATACCAATGACCAAATCCTTTTTCAGCAACTTGTCAAGTTGAAACATATTAACATGAGCTAATCGCTTATGCCATAGCCAACTCTCATTCAAGTTACTAACAAAACACTTTTCGAATCTGAAGCATTGCTAGAGAGGTTAAGAGTATAACAATTTCCATCTCTAGGTGCTCTAAATAAGGCTTTAGTTTTCAAATCATCAATGGGGACTAAATCTTTTCTAACAATCAAGCATTCATTTGAATCAAAGATAACTAGGTTACCCTTGTCGGTGCTCTGGCTCACACTTAGGAGGTTGTGACACAATCCTTCTACTAGGTAGACATCTTTGATGAGAGGACCTTCATTGTTTCCTATCTCACCAATTCCAAGCAATTTTTCCCGATTGGTCTCCTCCAAATGTGACTCTACCACCATCCTTTGGTTTGATTGAAAGAAATTTGGATTCATCTCCGAGTCATGTGTCTTGAGCACCCACTATCAATGTACCACTTGTTGGGTCTTGATGCTCTAAGACAAACCTCGCAATTCACAAGGGATCAAGCCTTAGGTACCCATCTTTTCTTGGGTCCTTTGGAGTTAGTTTTGACCTTAGGAACATAAGTTCCTTTCGGTACCCATTGATAATTTCCCACGGGCTTAATTTTTCTTTCTTTTCTATGAAAGCAAGATGAAGTAGAATGACCCTTCTTATTACGGTAAGTAATTGCAATGCGCAAAGGGTTTGAAGAGTGAACTGATTTTGTGAAATAGTTCATGTATGTTTTTTGACCACTCTTCTTCTTGCCTTTCTTCTTATCAAAATCGGTCGGTAACCAATGCCTGATCTATCATTTATAAAACGTTGTTGTTTCAAAATGACATTGAGCATTTCACTTCCTCTAGTGAATTTCTCAAGTGCCTTTGTAAGATATGAATTCTTTTTCTTCAGATCAGGACAATCTTTACAAATAGTATTTTCTGAAGAAGACAACATTTCAACTTGAGATTCAAGAGCCAGATTTCGATTTTTCAGTTTGAAATATTTTTCAGCAAGTTTTTCAAATTCAAATTGCACAGTCATATATTCATCAAACAGATCATCATAAGGAGGTTTGCAATCATATACCTCTTCGAGTTTAGCACGTTGCTCTTCTTCTTGGCAACTAGGCATATATTGGCTTTCTCTTCCTCATCCTCATCATCTTCATCGATGAGCTATCACCCCTGATCTGGGAGACATAAGCTTTCTTCTTGTATTTCTTGAACTTCTTCTTTTCTTTGTCTTTGTTGTTCGGTTGTGGGCATTCGGACTTGATATGGCCGGGCTTTTGACATTCGTAGCAGATGTGGCTTCTTTGCCTCATAGCCGGAGCTCGCTTTGTGAAATTTCTTGAAGCCTTGGTCCCTCTTGTAGAATTTCTTAAATCTACGAACCATCATGCCTATCTCCTCATCTTCGTCTCGCATTCTCATTTTCCTCATCTCGAATCTTTAGCTTCTCTTGCAGCCTTGAGGGCAATTCCTTTGTTCTTGCCATGAACTTCATCAAGACCCTTCTTGAATTTGAGCTTAGCCTCATACTCGAGAGGCTTCCTTAGAATAGAGCGGCTGCGACGTCATTGACTCTCCCGAGCCTCTTCAATAGTGTGACCTTTGCTTCCCATTCCTTGTTAAGGATATTTAAGATCTTCCTTACTTGGATGGTTGGTCATACTCTTTTCCAAGAGCCGCGAGTTGATTTATGAGATGAGTGAAACGAAGCTGAAATTCTCCAATAGATTCACCAGGCTTCATTCGAAGAAGATCATATTCGGTCATAAGAGTATTGACTCTGTTTTGCTTCACTCCAGTTTGTTCCTTCATGAGCTATCTCCCGAGCGTCCCACATGGCCTTAGCAGATGATAAGGTGCAAATACGAAAGTATTCTTGTTGGCTTAGTGCACTTTGGAGGAGGAACCGCCTTCTTTGTTGAGGGTGACGTTTTGTCATTCTCATCATATTCCTCTTCTAGCTTGGGAACTCGACTCCATCTTCCACGGTTGATGGCTCATAATCTCCTCTTTCAAATACTCTCCATAGACCATACTCGGTTGCCATAACAAACACTTTGAATTTGGCCTTCCGAATGAGTAGTGTTCTCCATGAAGCCAAGTGTCTGTTGATAGATGCTCCATCGGTAAGATACCTTCCATAATGATCCTTCTCGAGTTGTTAAGCTCTTAAGAGAAGACCTTGCTCGATACCAAATGAAAGTGGAGCAATATACCCAAGAGGGGGTGAATTGGGTATTTTGAAAACTTGAAATCTGCTCTCTGTTTTAGATAACAAAAACGAGAGATGAGCAGTAGAAAGAAGAATAGCTGGACACGAGAATTTATCGGGTTCGGTCTTAACAACTTGACCTACATCCAAATTCCCCGACTCTCTCGGGTTTTTCACTATCACAAAGATTACACACTCTGTACTTAAAGAGTAGTTCTCTCTCTAGAACTCACTCCCCTTACAAGTTGTAATCAATGAACTCCCAAATCACCAAGTCCCCTTGACTTGTGATTCCTTTCAATAAATGATTTGAGATAAAGACTCTCTAAGAGTAGATGATAATAAACATCGAAGCTTATAATGTCAAAAGACGAATACAAGTGAAAACCGAAGGTAGTTTTGAAACTTGAATGCTTGTGCGTTTTCGTTGTTGTAGTTGTTGAGAAGAATTGAATGCAGCTCTATTTATAGCTAGACAGCATTAATAGACCGTTGCATTAATAATCAGACCGTTGGAGATGATTCACAGAAGTTGTGAGCTACTTAGGTCTTCTTCTCTTTCTGAAACTCACTTAGTCCAGCTGGTTGAATAGTCAGAGTTGACTCTCTGCAAATTAATCCGTTGGAGAGGATGTTGCTTGATGTAGTAATCATTCTTTAATGCTTTGCAATCGTGTGCAGATGGATTAACCGAAGGATGCAAGTTTCTCGGGTTGAGCATTTAATGTTCGACATCACTTTTGCTTTTACTTTAAACCTTGATAAAACTTACTTGACACTGCCCGACACTCACTAGAAAGAGGATTAAATATATCCAGTACCAATAAGGAATAATCATGGAAAGCATTGAGATCAAACATGAAGGTATAAGAATCATTAAGTTCAAATTTCAAACAACGACCGAAACCCGGAGGTTTGTTCACGAACCTCGAGGTTTGCCCATTTAAGTTTGAACATGTTTTTACATCAAAAACCACAAACCCGGAGGTTTATGATTAAACCTCGAGGTTTATAATGTTCCAATTAGGAAGGCTCCTTGGGTTTACCACAAACCTCGAGGTTTGTCGGGAACCTCGAGGTTTCATGTTATGTGTGAAACCCAAAGATATATGCGATGAAGCCAAACCCGGAGGTTTCTCAAGGAACCTCGAGGTTTTGCAAATGAGTGTAAGTTCATTGC
This sequence comes from Acacia acuminata, assembly GCA_019022655.1. Lineage (NCBI taxonomy): Eukaryota > Viridiplantae > Streptophyta > Magnoliopsida > Fabales > Fabaceae > Acacia > Acacia acuminata. Next base: position 4,232,433 of record JAFJYI010000005.1, read on the forward strand.
TCTCGGGTTGCCACAATACTCGAGGTTTTAGGGAATACTCGAGGTTTTGGATAAATGGCAAGGTTGAATGATTTGACCCAAAAACACAAACCGGAGGTTTCTATGGAAACCTCGAGGTTTTCATCTTGCTGGAAAACATTGGCTCTCGGGAAGTCGAAACCCGGGAGGTTTCGATAATACTCGAGGTTTCACAAATGATTTTCAAATCCATGGTTTGGCGCCAAGGCATAACCTCGAGGTTTGGAAGTAAACCTCGAGGTTTCACAACTTGGTGTGAAACCGGGTTTTCTCGGAAGATCAAAACCTCGAGGTTTCTCAATAAACCTCGAGGTTTCACATTTATTTGTGAAACCAGGTTTTCTTAAGTTGGAATACGCAATCTTGATACTTCCTCATAAGACCAAACCTCGAGGTTTTCTCGAAACCTCGAGGTTTGCTCTCACTTAGAGATTTCCAACATCTGAGAGCAAATCCTCATTCTTTGTTTACAATTGTTGGCAATCATCAAAATCTCTTCGAGAACCAACAGTTCTGGTTCAAACCAAAACATTTCCCTCAAGGTCTGATTCATTCCTTGTTGCTCTTTGTGAGTTTGTTTCTACGAACGGAAAACTTGTTCTGTAAAACTGACATGACGACTTACAATGAACAAGTTAGATTTCAAATTCAATAACAAAATATCCTTTCTGATTTTCTGGATAACCTAGAAAAACACAAGGAATAGCACGTGGTCGGAGCTTATCATGAACCTTTAAGTCTGTGGTATAAGCAAGAGAACCAAAAACCTTCATATGATGGAGGTCTAGTTTCTGCCCATAAACCCTTTCAAATGGAGTTTGGTAATCAAGAATTTTGGAGGGAAATCTATTAATTAAGTACGTTGCAGCCTTTACACACTCACCCCAATATTTAGCTGGAACATTTGATTGTAACATTAGACTCCTTGTAACTTGCATAATAGTCCTATGTTTACGCTCTACAACTCCATTTTGCTTAGGAGTATAAGGACATGTAGTCTCATGAACAATACCTCTTTTTTTTAATAAGCGTTTTAAAAGAGTTACTCAAAAACTCACTCTCATTATCACTCTTAATTCTCCTAACCTTAATATTAAACTGAGTCATAGCATACGTAATAAAGTTGCGAACGTAAGTAATTGAATCAGATTTATGCCTCATCAAGAATATCCATGTAGCTCTAGAATAATCATCTACTATTGTGAGAAAATATATATATCCTTGATGAGTGGGTGTCCTATATGGTCCCCATATATCTAGATGCAATAGCTCAAAACATTGACTAGTTTTAATACAAGAAGAAGAAAAAGGGAATTTGGTTTGTTTGGATTGAACACATATATCACATCTGTGATTTATCAAATCAGCATCATCAATCTCAAAGCTTAAGTGTTTCATTATAGAGAGGGGGCATGACCTAAGCTCTTATGCCACAAATTTACATCAGCAGATTTCAAGTGATTTTTGTGTTTATGTGTGATATCATTGTGTGCAACATTTAGTACATGAGAAATTTTGGGAACTTTAAGAACGTATAGACCATCTATCATCCTACCAGTCAGCTTCGTCCTTCCATGAAGAAGGTCCTGTACAACACAATGATCAGGAAAGAAACAAGCCATGGATTCTAGTTCCTTAGTGATTTTAGAAACAGCTATGAGATTAAATTTTAATTTTGAAGAAAATAGTACCCCATTTAATGTGATATGAGGTGCAATGGTAATTGAACCTATATGCGTAACTGGTATTCGTTGGCCATCCGGAATTTTAATGGACTTAATCGGCCCACTATATGCAATATATTTATCTAACAGAGAAATATCACTTACTGAATGTGTAGTGGCTCCTGAGTCTAAAATCCAATAAGAATGAACAGAGTTTACAGAGCAAGATGCAGCCAAACCTGTACTAGTTAATGCATGCACATCCGTCTCAGCATCCTTCTGCAGCATCACAAGGAGCCTCTCGTATTGCTCTTGGGAAAGAGAAGGAGCCACTGTACTTGTGGTATGTATCTGCATATCTAGATCACCGGTAGACTCAATTCCCAATTGCCCAGACTCCTTTTGCTGTTTCGGCTTCACTCCCTTAAAGCTAGGTGGGTAACCAACTAACCGGAAGCATTGCTCACGTAAATGCCCCCTTTTGTGGCAAGAAGTACACTCAACAGGTGGATCGCCTTTACCTTTGCCTCGACCATGACCTTTGGTGAACATTGCAATCCCTTCTGTTGGGTGACCTCGGTCAGATATTGACCTTTGGGTCTCATCTTGTATCACCATAGAGTATGCTTCATTCACAGAAGATAGTGGACTCATGAGTAAGATTTGTCCCCGAGCTTGAGTATACAATTCATTTAGGCCCATTAAGAATTGCAGGAGCTTCTGCTCTTGCATTAAATCAGAATATGCCTTTGAGGTGTTGCAGGTACACGATGGGAGGGTAATCAAGGCTAATTGCTCTTCCCATAATTCTTTCAATTTCGAAAAATAGGCAGAGACGGAGGAGGAACCTTGATAGTACATGGCAATTTCACGATGAAGACCAAAGATGCGAGCGCCATTTTTCTTATCGAATCGTTCCTTCAGGTCTGTCCAAACGTGATGTGCACTCTGGAAGTAGATGACGCCATTAGCTAACTCCGTGGAAATCGAGTTGAGGAGCCAGGACAGGACGACGACGTTACATCGTTCCTACTGAGGCTACATCGCTGGATCTTGCTCTTCTTTCTGGCAAGTACCGTCCACGAGGCCCAGCTTGTGTTTGCCGAGTAAAGCGATTCGCATGGCGCGACTCCACACAAGGTTTTTGTGCGGCCGGTAAGTGTTTGTTGAATGATGGAGAGACCTTGAGTGTCTGATGGATGGAGATACAATGGATGTGAAAAAGGGATCAATCTAGGGGTAGCTTTTGCAGAAGCGTCTTTCTCCGCCATAGAAATCTTTAGGCGGAAACCATGGTGAGATATGCGGAAGTGGCGGTGGACGGTGATTGCAACGGTGTCGCTGGAATCTTTAATTGGCAACAACAAACGCGCCAATTTGAGAAAGGAGAAAAATGGCTTGGTCCAAATCCGTGGATCTGGGGAAGAAAGAAGACATGATTCGGAGTCGGGGCTTCGTGCAAACCCGTGGATCTGAGGAAGAAAGAAGAAGCTATTTTGAGTCGTGTCTGTGCCTTCACGTGGGTTCTGTCCTTGATGTGACTCGTCCCTGTGTCTGAGCTGGCGTATTGGAATTCTTCAGGAATTCTCTTTCATGGGCCAATTGAGCTACACACTAGAAGGGGCTGTCTTGAATCAATAGGTAGAAACGTGGGCTTTGACTAACTTCTTTTCTTGGACTTTTCAGCGCATTCTTGATTCTACACCTAAAACTGTGGGCTGGTCTGGATCTCTTCTCTTAGCCTTACGGTGTGCATCTTTGGGTTGCTGATATGGAAGAAGAAAATCAACCTGTATGCTCTGGTACCATGTTGAACACTTTACCCTGATGATCTTTACACAGGGGTTCACAACCAGGCAGAGAAAGAGACATTCTCATTAATGAAAAATCGAATGTTTACACCACTGTAGCAATTGAGAAATCAGAACAACTATATATACAACACAACTAAAATAACCAACTGAGAAACTAACTGTAACTAACTGTCCCAATTAATTAATCAATTGTACATATACTAATCATATATACCATTCTGATCCTGATTCGACCTTGTACATATGCCATGTTCAAACAACACCTTCACGCTCTTGATTCGACCTTTACCATTCTGATCCTTCCTATTTACCATCGCTCCTTTTGCAATACAGCTCGTCAATCCATGAACATCGAAGCAAAGCGTCTCCCCATTGCAGAAGATCCAGCAAGTGTGAGTGCCCATTGTCTATACTGCAAGAGAAAACGTCGTCTTCCCTTCTTTGTTCACAGCGTATTTCACGTTGGAGCATTCAAACAAACACTTGACGACATGTGAGGAATTGGGGCAAGGGATCGTTGAATTCCGACGCCGACGTCCGCACATGAACAAAGATAGCTTTTATGGTGGGGGCGGCGCCATCGTGTGTTCAAGGCAACGGAGGAAGAAGATCACGGACCTACACATGGTGTCGTGATTTGTTGTGAGAGAAAAATGATTCTCATTTTGTGCTCTGGAATAGAGAAGTAGAAATTTTCTATTTTTTTTTTAATTCCTCAAAGACAAAAATAAACCGGTTCATCCCGGGAACAAAAAAAAAACGGATTTACCAAACACAATTTTTATCCATTTTTGTTCCTGGGAACAGATTTTTTTTTTTAGAAAAAAAAAACTCATTCTGGGAGCGTTACCATGTACACCTTAGGGTGTGCATGGCAACCATTCTGTTCGTTGCCAAAGACCGTTTTTGAGATGAAACAATTTTTTCTAATTTTGTGCTTTGGAAGAGTTCGAGAATCGAATTACGTTTGTTAACCCATTTTATTTTTACTTCGAGAATCGAATTATGTTTGGTAACACTTTTTTTTTTCATTCCTAAAAAAATTTCCTAAAAAAATTATTTATGTAATTTTTATATTCAAAAAATATTTATGTGGTGGCGTGGTGGTGGCGGTGGCGGTGGCGGTGGTGGTGGTAGTGGGGGCGGTGGTGGCGAGACGGGTGGTGGTGGTGGGGGTGGTGGCGTTGGCTTGGTGGTGGCGGTAGTGGCGGTGGGGCGGTGGGGGGCGGTGATGGTGATGGTGAACGAGGGTAAATTTCGCTCAAAGAAGAATGAGTCTTTTTTTTTTTTTTTTTTTTAGAGAAAAAATGATTCTCATTTTGTGCTTGGAACAAAGAAGCAAAAATCTTTAACTACTTTTTTTTATTCCCCAAAGAAAAAAATAAACCGGTTCATCCCGGAGCAAAAAAAAAAAAAAAACTGGATTTACCAAACACATTTTTCATCCATTTTTGTTCTACGTAAATTAAGAAAAAACTCATTCTCGGGAGTGTTATCATGCATACCCTTAGCATCCAAAGAGTTAGAAAAGACATCAAAGAATGTGTTGGTTGTGGAACCTACCCCATAAGATACACCCTTTATAAGCAATTCTACAAAATGATCACCCCCATGAGAAGTAAAGGAAAGTGAGAACCCAACTTTGGAAGAAAGAAGGCTAATAATGTCAATGAATGATACCTCTACAATGCCAGTCATATAAAGCAGATGACTTAGAATCAACACTGACCAGAATGAGACAATCAGATTCAAAAACAGAATCCATTTTAAGCACTAAAACTTGGGTCATGAATACAGAAATGGATTTTAGTTTGTCAATAAAACCCCATTTAAAAGAGCCAAAGTGATCTCTGTAAATTATACCGATTGCTGTCTCTTCTTTAGCCAAATGAAAAGCTCCATCACAATTTATTTTCATACTATCAACTACCGGCGGAACCCACCAAACAAGATTGCCGATAGATCTTCCTACCAAACTCCCTCTTAAACATATGAGAACGAGGAGGGTGACTTTAGCACCTTCCTCTTGTCATAGGATGTGCTAATTGTCCTTGAAGTCAAGATTGCCGATAGATTTTATAGTTTAATGGCGTGAAAATTCTATTTAAAATAAGAGGTGTTAGCATCAACCGGTCATGTACTTGCCCCTTAACTTAAAAAATCGAACCAATATTATCAAATTATCTTACATTCAGCACAAAAAACTGACAAAGGATAATTAATTTTCATGAAAATATTATTATTTATTTATTTATCACTAAAAAAAAAAAAAAAGTTATTTATAAATTTAAAATTTATATTTAACGACGGGAGTAATTTTTAAGTGTTTTAATCTTCTGTGAACATATCACCAAGGAATAATCTGCCCCACACATGAAAGGGACCCGCAGAGAGTAACATTGGCTGGTAGCCACCACACCTTGAAAGTACCGAACCCACATCACACAAACAAATTCTCTCTTCAATTTCTCCGTCCCAATTCACTCATTCACATTCCTCCTCCTCCTTTTTCGTTGAGCAAGCTCTGACTCTTGCTCTGCAAATGGAGGGCTATGCTTTGCACTCGCTCTCCACTTCAACCTCCTTCTCTCTCTCCACTCCCACCTCCTTGCTCCGCCATCGTTCTCGCTCCATTTCGAATGCTCAATCCTCTCTTCCACCGAACCCCAGTTTCCAATCCCATTCACTCCCATCTCTCCGATCATCTCTCTCTCGTTTCTCTACATCCCTTACTTCCAAATCTTCCTTCTCTATCAATCCTACCCCTAAGCCTCACATAGCCTTCAAGCCAGTTCAAGCTTCTGCTTCTTCTTCTTCCTCGTCTTCTCCGCCACCACCCCCACCTGCTACACAAGGCGTCAAGCTCATTCCTCTGATTATTTCCGTAGGTATTGGTCTCGCAGTTCGTTCTTAGTTCCCAGACCAGTTGAAGTCACTGCTCAGGCGTGGCAATTGCTCTCAATTTTCTTGTCTACTATTGCGGGACTGGTTTTGAGTCCATTGCCTGTAGGGGCTTGGGCTTTTTTGAGCTTGACGGTTTCCGTTGTCACAAAAACTCTGACTTTCTCGGCGGCTTTCAGCGCGTTCACGAGCGAGGTGATCTGGTTGATTGTGATCTCCTTCTTCTTTGCTCGTGGATTCGTGAAGACTGGGTTGGGGGATAGGATCGCGACGTACTTCGTGAAGTGGTTGGGGAAGAGTACGTTGGGACTGTCTTATGGGTTGACGTTCAGTGAGGCGCTGATTGCGCCGGCGATGCCGAGCACCACCGCGAGAGCCGGCGGGGTGTTCTTGCCGATTATTAAGTCACTGTCGCTTTCGGCCGGGAGTCAGCCGGATCACCCTTCGGCTAAGAAGCTGGGTTCTTACCTCGTTCAGACACAACTTCAGGTTGGTTTTCAGTTTTCTAAAGTCTCGCTAAATGAAAGTCTCTATCAGCGATATCTGGTATAGATTTTTGGTTTTGCTGCTGAGCATAAAAATAATGCCATCATAAAGCTAATTGGCCAGAAATGAGTGTTTTGCTCTTGTGACGCATTATTTAATCTACAAGCCTGTCTCTTGTGGATTCTATGGGGGTATCACTTTAATATTAATCTTAACTTTTAAAAAGGAAGAACTACAGGGTTCTTTCTGCACTTCTTCTTTGGTTTCCCTGCTTCAATGAAACTTGAGCTCAACACTTCTATTTCAAAAAGATTATGATTTGAGCTCAGCTTCTTGAGTGTTTTTCCTCATAGGTGTTGTTATTATAAATCATCATTTTAAGGCTCTGGTGTTGCTAGCTTCTCAGCTTCCTGAGTGTTTTTCCTTATTTGAACATTGCTATCATGCAATAAGGAAGTAACTTTTGCATTGCCATTGTGATCTGTGACAGTCTGCTGGTAATTCTAGTGCTCTTTTCCTGACTGCTGCAGCTCAAAACTTACTGTGTATCAAATTAGCGGAGGAGCTGGGGGTGATAGTTTCCAGCCCTTGGGTTTCATGGTTTAAGGCGGCTAGTCTACCTGCATTGGTTTGTCTTCTTGCTACACCATTTATATTATACAAGCTTTATCCACCTGAAATTAAAGATACACCAGAAGCACCAGCCATGGCTGCAAAGAAATTGGAAGGCATGGGTCCTGTGACACGAAACGAGTGGATTATGGTTGGTACAATGCTTCTTGCGGTTTCTTTATGGATCTTTGGGTGAGTCATGTGCTTCATTTAAAGACAATTGATAAAACTTATCTGTGTGTGTGTGTGTGTTGACTTGGTGGAGCTTAGTCTCATGGAGATACTGAAAATACTCAATTTTAAAACAGTAAAGCTAAATAGAATATAATTAGCATCTGCCACCTAGTTTCTAGCCCTATTATTCTTGTTGCTGAAGTTGGAGGAATTGTTCAACAGTCAAATCTAATTCTTATTAGATAGCATTATATCATTAGTTCAGTTGATGTCTCCCCAAACTTACATATGCCATTGATGATTTTAAGAACCCCCTGTGATTAAATCTTCATGGTATTCGTTTTCATATCAAGCAATTCATCCTATTAATATTTCTTGGTGATGCAGAGACACCCTTGGAATTGCAAGCGCCGTTGCTGCAATGATTGGTTTGTCAATACTCCTTGTTCTAGGAGTCCTTGACTGGAATGACTGCTTGAATGAAAAGTCTGCGTGGGATACCTTGGCTTGGTTCGCCATTCTAGTAGGCATGGCTGGCCAGTTAACAAATCTCGGTATTGTGACCTGGATGTCTGATTGTGTGGCCAACTCCCTTCAGTCCTTTTCTTTAAGTTGGCCCGCTTCTCTACTAGTTCTCCAGGCAGCTTATTTCTTCATCCACTACCTTTTTGCAAGTCAGACTGGACATGTGGGGGCTTTATATTCTGCATTTCTGGCCATGCACAGAGCAGCTGGTGTACCTAGTGTTTTGGCTGCACTTCTACTAGCTTTTAACACTAATCTTTTTGGTGCAATAACACATTATAGTAGTGGTCAAGCTGCTGTATACTATGGAGGTATGCCCCTTACTCCACCGTGTTTTTTGGTAAATTCAATCCTGTGGTTTCTGGTTCCAGTGCATGATATCTATCCAGGTGGTGAACCTCATATCAGCCCTTTTTTTTTTTTTTTTTTTGGGGGGGGGGGGGGGGGGCAAAAGAGAGTTCTAGGATCTTAGATGTGTTTCAGAGGATATGGAGAGGACAGGAAGGAAAGGTTTCATTGAAACCATTTGTGTGTGTGGGATTTGTTTATAAGGAGGCAGGATGATTAAGGAGTTTGTTAGAGCCCAAGATAAAACATTAGGAAAATAGTGCTGGCTGATATTGATTTAACAAAATATTTCCCCCTCAAGAACAAAAAGGAAGAATTACACCAGACAACTCACACTAACCTCACACAAAGATACTAAAGAACTAGCACTAAAACAGAAAGACAAAAATGATGAAGAAAGGATTATCTTCCTCCACCCCCGATCTAACTTTCGAGAGGTCAGATGCTCTCCCCACTACACTCACAATACAAAGAGGTTCATACCTTCCCTTGGAGAAACCCACTACTATTATAGTCCAAAAAATGACACTCAACCCCCAATACAACCTTTTCCTAGGTCAGGCCTATAGCAACCCTAAACCAACTCTACTACTTGGTTTCTTTCTCCAAAAGAGTAAATATCTCGAGGTCAATGCCCTGGTAATCAGAAAGTGGCTTTCTTCTTTCTTTTATCTTCCTAGTTTTACTTTTATAATTTTGACCAGTAAAAGCAACCCTATCAGAGTTTCAGTGGAACTTTCAAAGTCTTGCGGGAATCTTATAATGGTTGGAAAGAATTTTATATTTTAAAAAATACCGACCCAAATATATCTTTGAAGTGGCTGAGTATTCATTAATTTCTTGTAATTCTTGTGGCAACATATAACCTAGAATTTTTCTGAGAAGGCTTGTCTGATATTTCTCATGGAACTCTTTTACGTTGTCATTGAAAATTAATGTTCAACAGGTGCGGCTGATGATATTTTAATTCATATATATGAATATGATTCTAGATGCTACACGTGACCTTGAGACTGTGAGAGGGCTTGTCTTATATTCATCATGGAACTTTTATTGTCTACATTGTCATTTATACAAGTTCAACAATGGTGGCTGATGATGCCTTTCCTTTTTTTTCTTGACAGCTGGCTATGTAGATCTTCCTGATATATTCAAAATGGGTTTTGTCATGGCATTTGTTAATGCTATCATCTGGGGAGTAGTTGGCTCTTTCTGGTGGAAATTTTTGGGTTTATATTGATGTTTCATTTCCATGCTAGAAAAGAAAACTGAAGTTTTCCGACACATTGTGACTTCCGCCCTTCTTCCCGGCCAAGAGCAACAGTCTTCTGAGTAGACAGCTGAGCTAAGCATTTCGTCATAAAAGCATTTGTTGTTGACTTGTTAGTTTTAGAATTAATTGACCCTTAAGCTTATTTACAGTCACGAATGAAAATTCTTTTGGTGGCAATGTTAGTTACAGATTTGAAATATATCATCATCCTGTGTCTTTGTGGAGGTTTGCATGGTTGGCTTATAATCCCCCCATCCTAATTATAAGACAATATTTGAAAGTTAGTTTTAGTCCTAATTATAGAACATTTTAATTTTTGTCAATATCTTCCTAAAATACCCCTATTTTATTCTCTCAAGTGTGTTTGGTTTTTGGTGAGTATATATATATGTGGGTGTGTAGACTCTTCGAATTAGTAAAACTTTGTGTGTGTGTCTACACACAAATATATATAACACACACACACATATTTGTGTATGAGTGTGTGTTTATACATATATGCATATCTGCATATATATGTGTGTGTATGTGGGTGTTTGTCAATATATATGTGTAGATACACACATATATATATCTGTCATCTGTGTGTTATATGTGTGTGTCTATACATATGTGTGTGTGAGTCTATATGTCTACATATATATACACATATATGTATATATAGAAAGACCGTTATTTCAATTAGAAAGAGTGTAAAAAGAAAAATTTGAGGTCAGAGAGGTATGTGATAAGGGCTATTAATTCACTTTTACTTATGTCATTTTAAATTTATATAAGGGTATTTTAGGAAAATGAGTAAAATTAACTAATTTAACTCCTCTCCTTAATCTCCCCCAAAATCAGTTAAATATATCCTATAATTAGGATCAAAGGGAATAGTTGGCATTCAGGTTTTCAATATTGTGGTTGTGGCCTGTGAGTTTCTTTGAAGCACCTACAGGGAATCAATCTTTCCCTGTAATATTGAAGCAGACTTCTTCCTAGTGGATAAGTCTTTGTTGTAATATTAAAGCGAACTTGATATCTTCAAGTTCAAAAAGATGAAAGGTTTATTATCTGTTGCTTTAAATTTGAATTGCAATCATAAGATTAAGTTTTTGATATAGACATATAATTTCAAGAATTTACCCTAAAGTGGAACAAGAAATGCTAGTCAAATGGAAGGACACATATTCCAGTTACACTCAAACACACGCATGTTTTTCGCCCATTTCTTCTCCAAAATGAAGCTTAATCAATACATGTCATCAAGAAGTTAGCAAGTTTAGAAGAAAGATTGCTCAAGAACAAAATCATCATTCAACTTCCTGCCCAGATGTCTCAATACAAGCAACAATTATACTACAATGACACTTCAAACGATAACAAATAGGCTAAATTACTAACAGAGCTTGAGGATAGAAATTTGACAAATCATCTATATATTCGTTATTACATAAAGGATACCTTTTCACCGTCAGTGCTAAAGCCTTGTTTTGGAGTGAAAAAAGCACAATCAACCAAGGAGTAATACTTTTATGATTTGATCTTCAAACAGCTAAAAACATGCTCTTGTATCCTGGTTTTCAGCCTTCTATGATGCTAATGTCAGAGGACTCATCAATTCCCAATTTTCCTAGTATCATCCTCTCCTGTTTGGTATCTGATTATCCGTGCAGTTAAGAATTTGTATCTAGTTGAAGCAAAGTAAGTTACAATATGATACAGAACTCGCAGCATGCATAAGCAACATTAAATATATTGTTCTTTCTCCAGCAATTCCAGTATTGGTTAAAGCCATTCATAGATACGTACGTACAAAGAAATGATTTACTTGCACCTTTATTTTGTAACAATGATTCCTCAAAATCCTAGCATGCCACATCTAGGGAGTGCAAATTATAATATTCGATATGCTGAAAAATGAATAAAAATTTAAAAAAAAAAAAAAAAAAAAAAAAAAAAAACGTAGACCATTACCAGGTCATAATTAAAAAGGGTATAAAAAAAAAAAAAAAAAAAAAAAAAGTTCCATCAAGCAGACTAATATTAGCAGTCTTTTTCTGGGTTAGGGGCGTTTCTATTTACCTTCCTCTCCATTTACTATCTTTACCATTAGATCGACTTCCAATGATTCAGATTTAATATTTGATAATAATATTATTATAATATTAAATAGAAAAATACATAAGTAAATTTAAACTGTTAAAGTTAAACCTAAATGCTTCACCACTGTTAACTTTCATTAAAAAAAATTATAATTTTTTTAAAACGTTTTATCCCTGCAGATGTTTGTGTTAAATTTTAATTATTTTAAATTTATTAATATATTTTTTTGATATTTAAGATTATAATATAATGTCATAAAATGTTAAATCTCAACCTTTGAAAGTTGATTTAATGGTGAAGATAATAAATGGAGAGAAAAGTAAATGGCTTTCAGCATAGGCAAAGTAAATACTAGGTAAAAAAGAACACATTAATTTAGGAGGGTAAAGAACATACGTTAACTACTTATTATTCTTTTCTTTTTTTTTTTCTTTTTCTTTTTTTTTGGGGGGGGGGGGGGGGACTATCCAATTTTATTTTATAACAAACTAACATTATCAATTCTGTGAAGCTATTTTGCATAAAAATCTAGCAAGGATACATTCCTCATCAGGGTTTTCAGTAAAATTGGAATGCAGAGCATTGCCAATGCAATCCACTATAGCAGAGGTAGTCATTGAAGATTCTATGCATAAAATGGCTGTGATGGCATCTAATCTAGTCACCTCATTTCTGAACATCAACCTTGCATGGGCTGTGACATTTAAGGAGTCAAAACAGAGGGAAAAGTTAATAAGTTGAGTTTCACTTTTGTGTCAGTACTCAATAACATACCTTGAGCTAGGCGAACCAAACTTTCCAGCATACGAACAGTTGTCCTGGCTACATTGCAACTAATTAAACCAACAAGAATTGATTTAACCACCAAACTCTTTTTTCAAAATATGTCTTTACTTCAAACCTGCATTATGAGTTGCAGATTTCCTTTGCAGTTGATAGTAACTGGAGATGACTGTCTCAGCCTCTTTTGTAAGGACTGGTTTGAAGGTTTCTTTGATGTAGTGAATATACCTGTAGGTTTTTCTTCATTATTATAAGCAACCAAGCATCTCTTGCATGTCAAGATTTAAGGATCTGATTTCATTTGAGACACAGTTCTGTTGGCAATTTGCATATTTCACGCTATTTGGTCACTTCTGTTTTTCTTACATGGTTTTGACGTAATAGCTTCAGTATTACTTTCGGGAATTAATTTGAAGCCACCATATCTCGAATCAAAGTTATAAATGAAGTGCAAGGTTGAATTCACATGGTAAAAATGGATTTTCTAGACGTGCTCGACAATCATCAAGATGTTAGTAGCATCTTAGCTTGAGACATCATGTATTTTGTAATAATGTTTTCTTTCGGTGTCATGTATTTTGAAAATATACTATACCTCTTGAGCGTAGAAAGAGGCCAGATATTTGCTAGATCTTCATCTTGCCTAGTTCCATCTGGTTCTGCCTGGATATCATTTTTCAAGTAAGTATTATATTTCGTAATTATAATAAACTGTATGCATAATACCTAGATTCATATTACCTCATTAAGAATATGAGATGAAACTACCGCATCCCATTCAGGATTCTTTGTATCCAAGAGCACAAGGACTATATCAAACCTGCTTAATAAAGGACCAGAGAGTGTTGTGTTGACAGATAGAGCTAACTTGTGTTAAGAAAATCACTAAATTGGATAGTAAAATTGATCAGTATTAATAAAATGCATGAAGAAGCATAACTCAGGATTGAATAGAAGTATATGCTAAGTTTAAATTGGGGAAAGTGGCCTATTGCCCTATCGTATATTCCTTGATTCCTAAGTGATTCAAAAGAGTAACTGCAGCAATGATTTGACTTCAATTGAAAGTAATTTTGAACTAATAAATAGTCTGGTGAAGTGATACGTTGATCAGGATCATAATGTCCCTTAGGATTGGTAGCACCAAACACTGTAGTTCTAGTGCTGAGCGTTGTTACAAGACCAGCCTGACCAAAGCAAGCAGGAGAAAGAGTGAGACAATAATCAGTAGCCATACTTTCAAACAAATTAAATGGTACTTGAACATTGGAACAAGCCAAATTTATCATGCATGTAATCAAAACTTGTACCTTGGCAACACTTATGGTCTGCTGCTCCATGGCTTCATGTATAGTTGCTCTGTCATGTTCCCTCATACTGGCAAACAAAATTGTTCTTAGTTTCATACTAAATGCTAGAATGCCAGGGAATATAATACTCCTTCCGGTCCTTAATATAGGACGTAATTGGACAGTTGATCTTGGTCCTAGACATAAGACTTATTTCTTATATTTATAAAAAAAAAAATTCTAATTTACCCCTATTGATGCTCCCTCAACAATAATAAAGTAAAAGAGAGATGGAGGGAATTAAGGAAGATGATTAAGATATTTTAGAAAAAACATGTCATATTAACTAACTTCCTTAATCTAATCAAATTAGGTAAATAGGTCTTATACGTCCTCGGAAATTGAACTTATTACTAAAGCATCAGATGAGAACCACCCCAAGCCTGCTTGGATTAATGAAGTTGCAAAGTGTTATCAGCACATAAAAGGCATTATGAATCATTGTCATAGGAACTATTGCCTACGCATAACCATCAAGGCAATCAAATATGGAACTATTGCCTACGCATAACCATCAAGGCAATCAAATCTGAAATGACACAGAACTATTTTAAAAAGTGTTAATTCATTTCAATATAGAACCCTCAAGATAAACATTGACTCTTGAGAACCGAAACAATAATTTTAAACATTGACTCAAGCATCAAGAAAACATGGGCACTGCCATAGAAGTAAAGAAAAAGATTGGAATGCTTCCGCTGAGAAAAACTTACCTATCAAATTCATCTATGCAACACAAACCCCCATCTGCAAGAACAAGGGCTCCAGCTTCCAACACCCATTCTCCTAGACATTCAATAAAATTAGCCATGCAGTGAATAAAGTATGCTAGTATACTAATAAGATTTATGCATACTAAAATTTTTATTCAAGTGAATTGGATGATTTTTATGTATTACACAACTGGAGTCCACGTAAATTGATGGCTTACAACTTACAATCATTATTGTAATATTGTTATTGAAAGATCATAAATAACATACGGGATAAGTTTTCTCAAACAAGCCGGAAATCTCAAAAGCATATGTAACCAAGAAAAACCAGAATAAAAAATTATAAAGCCTTGCAATTCTTCCACGTTTTACTGGCAACTTGCACACAGTATTGGAAAATAAAGAAAATTCTAACATATTAATCAATAAAATAAGCTGTAACTTGGAACATAAACACACTGAATGATATGGAGAACTTCACCAGAACAATTGACACTCATAAGGAACGGAAAGAAGTATTGGAACAAATTCCAACATAAGTTAGGTAAACTATAAGAAAACTGACCTCCATCCTTCACTGCAGTAACAGTCAATCCAGCACTGGTGCTTCCCGTGCCAGTGGTAACTACAGATCTATTACTTAATTTTGCTGCAAATTTCAAAAACTGAGATTTTCCTGTGCCTACAGAGTATAGATTTCAAAACACGATGGAAGTGAGAAATTTCGGATTGAACTTTTTGTTTTACTTTCATAATGAGTATTGACAAGAGAAGTGAACATACAGTTGAAGATGTGGAAAAATTAGTATTTAGTTACAATGAAATTATTTAAGAAAGGTACACATAAATAATAAATAGTAAACTAACAAATAACTGCAGATGACAGAGAGCATATTCAAGTCTGAGGATAGTAGTTTGGAGACGAAAAATCATCCAATTTTTGCAGCAATCTCATTGCATGACATTAAATCACTTTGATGACAAAGAAACTTACAATTTAATGTGTTTGCATAAATAAAATATGCTAGTTAGCAAAAGGGACAAATAAATAAATTCATAACAGCAATAGTAGTGAGGGTGGTGATGGATTTCATACCAGGATCACCAACCAAGAGAAAGTGGGGTTCCCCTCGTACCTTTGTTCCAGAAGCATGGACATGTTGCACACCTCCAATAAGTGTTAATGCAACTAAATGGAAAAACAAAATAAATGAATACGTTTTATTTTCATTCATTAAGCAGATGCTAAAATTGTTATTTCGTACATATCTCAATTTCACCATTCTTAATAATCTAAACTTGTAGTTCTTCTCACTCTAGTTAAATTTAAGCTGGCCATCGCACATCATGCATCTGCTGTCCAAATTTCTCTTAGACTCTCGACTTATATTTGAAAATAAGTTTAAGGGTAATCACGTCAAGGGATCCCATTGTAGATATATTTCATAAGTACATCCCACCATAATAAAATGGAAAGGGTAACTCAAATTTCTGGGTGAAGAATATATAACTCAAAACTAAACGTTTATAAGGATTTTTAAGATGAGCAAGTGATTTAAAATTTTGCCCCAATTTGAGTGACTATTTACCTGCCAGCTTGACAGTGAAGAGTCCAAATACTTGTGGGCAAATTCCTCGTAGAATAGCATTCCTCCCTGGAACAATTTGAAAAACCTCTTAAGTTCATATCTAAAACGTAATTCAGAAACTCCCCATAAACTTTTATAGCAGTTAACACGATTTAAGGGGTGGAGGGTAAACATGTCATGGCTACCCCCTTGACCCGCACTTCTTGCTGATAGATAATATAAAATTATATTGGAAAAAACATTCTGCAAAGGTTTAAAAAACAGGTTAAGGTGCAAATTTGCCCAGAAAATTTTCTACGAGGAACAATGTTGCTCTGAAAGTTTTTTCAAGCTCATTGTTGCTCTGGAAGTTTAAAAACGTAGCAATGTTGTCCCATACCGCTAAAAAGTAAATGGTCAAAATCAATTTTTTAACGGTCAACGTTAGTTTTTTAACAGTATGGTGAAATATTGCTATGTTTTGAAACTTCCAGGACAATATTGAACCTAAGAAAATTTCCAAGGAAACATTGCTCCTCAGCGAAAACTTTTCAAAGCAAATTTGCACCTTAAGCCTAGACAAAAATTCGAATTATAGATATACTATCAAACAAAGATTTCTCGGTCAAAATACCACCTTTCAAAGGACAATCCTTAAAATGGATCCAGAACTGTTTGAATTTCATAACAACGTCATCAGGAATATCAATTTCTGACTTCAGTTCATTTGTTCTCCTAGAAGCAAAGAGAGAAGCTGAAATGTTAATGATTAGGCTGTTATTTTCCTTTATTTTTTTTAGGACGAAAAATTAATTTATGATAAGAGAGAGAATACAAAAATGATGCAGAAATAGAGGATAAGAAATCCACCACAAACACAAAAAGGGGGGAAAAAAAGCAAAAGCAAACAATTAAACTCTCCATCTTAGGAGAGCGTCCAATCCCTTTAAAGATGCACAAGAGACAACCCGCTAATTACTCAAACCCACAGAGGATAGGGGAGAAAAAAAAAAAAAAAAAAACTCTCTTGAAGAAGCTATGTCAGAAGAAGCCTCTGACTTAAAACTCATGCTAAGGTTGGTGTTGCAACCTTATATATCATTAGATAGTAAAAGTATAATGCAGAAAGGCTTAGGACTATGTAATTATAGATTCTGTACTTGACTGAAAATAATAGCATTACTGATAGATCCCAAATGCTAAGAAGATTTCTATTTTAATCTTTTATCATCAAACACAGTTAAAAAAGATATTCTCTTTTCACCTTATATGGTTGGCTATTAGTACAGGATCAAGATCACAGCGCACATCTTTGACTTCTGATGACCATTTTGCTGTCAACACCCCGGAAACAATTACATCATCTGCAAGATAAAATAAGTAAAGGTCCTTCTTTCAATGAAAAGAAGGATATTTAACAAAATCCAGAATTATTACTGCATTCATAAGTTCAAAAAGAACACAAAGACACCCTACTAACACATAAAATATGACTTTAAAATGAAATTATAGATATATCTTTATTTTCTTCGAACCAGGTCGTATCACTTGTCAATGTTCTCTGTCTCCTCCTTTACCTTATGCCATTGAGCATCAATCTTTTAGACAAGGGCGGCTCAGAAGTTTACAACTACTAAGCGGCAGAAGTAAAAATTTTCAACTGTTTTAATCATCTATCCTCTCATAGACCACCTAATCATATAGCACATTAGAATCTTACATTGAAATCCTTTATCAGACAATAATGCCTTTCTTTGGTCAATCAAGGTTCCTTTGAATAAAGTTCTCTCTTGTATGTAACACAATCATTTCAAGAGAATGAAAAATTTACTATAAGAACCAAAAAATGTAGATACCTCCAGCTTTAACAATGTCAACAAGGTCATCCTCCAAGATGACAAGAATTGAACGAGGAATAACCCCAACACCAAGAACCTGTGTGCTTTCTTGAATTTTAATCTCTTGATAATCATGACATACTATAGTATTGTCTACATACTGGAATTTTATTCCTCCACAGGGCTTAGACCCCTGCCAATATGAACAACAACAAATAACTACCATTTCTTCAGGGGTTAAACAGGAGGGAAATAAACAAGAACAATTACAACAGAATACCCAAATTAGAGAACTTCAAATTCAATTAAGGTCAGATAGCAATAATAAAGCTAGAAAAATGGAAAGAATGAATTCATTGAAAACATGATGAAAGGTGCAAAAGTAAAAATAATTTTAGCTTACTTTGTACAGCTTTACAGATGTTGAACTACATTTTTGCACAATATTACATGAAATTTCATGTCGTGCAGGAAAATTCTAATTGCAATATTTTGATTATATTTCATTTTAATGTAACAACATACATCAAGATTTTAAAACTGTAAATAACCATATTAATTTTAGAAACAGAAAATAGTATAGGAAAATATGCAAGACAGACTCTAGTGCAGAGAAGAAAGTACCCGAACTTGGCAAATTGAAGGTAGAGTAATGGAGTTTCGTGCTTCCACCTCTGGATAAACTAGGAAGCTGCACAGATATATTATTAGCTAATAATAAAAAATTTGAACATGAGGTATATTGGGTATAAATCAGATATCTTCCTCCAGATTTAGTAATAAAACCATGAAAAATGTAATGTAATACATGTAATGATGTAATAGCAATGTGTAATCAATGAAAAGATTTGGATGATTTCAAATGAATTTGATGCCAGCCTATCAATAAATTTTGGGGAAAATGACATCCCTGGCCCCTGTGAACAGAATTAGCATGCGGGCTTTGAAATTTAAGAAGATGCCTCTATGAACTATGGACCAAAATGAAAACCTTATACCAATTATGATCAATTGCACGAGGCCTTGTAATTCTCACATGATGTTATTCACACACACAGAACAAATCTTATCCGACGTCAATGAAAATTACTGAAACAAGCAACCTCTTCTAGTTAATTTTCACTAAGTTATCATGTTTTTATTTTAGACCAAATTTCAAGAGGCGTTTTGTTACATTTTAAAGTTCAAGGACCAATTTTATGATTTTAACTTTTAAGTCTTATTTCAGGGGGAAACTGTAGCTTCCTCTAAATTTTATAGAATTGAAAGTTGATATGCCAACCAAGGTAGTTAAAATCGAGATTTTACGTAAAATCAAAAGAGGGATAAAAAATCGTAAAACGTAAAATCGTAACATAAAAAAATCATAAAAATATAAAAGCGTTTGGAAAATTAGTAAAATCGTTTTAATGGAAAAAAAAATCGTAAAAACATAAAATCGCAGTGGTGAATCGAGATTTTAACTACCATGATGCCAACCATTTTAAAACCATAACAAGGAAATATACAGGAGTTTTAAACCATACAAGATGGGTTCATGCTTTTAATACACACTGAATAATCAAGTAAAGGTGATACCTCTTCTTGCACTTTAGGCACATATACTCCCTCTCTCCTTCGTGCATCTTTATTGCTCCAGACCTGATTACTGTCCCTTTCAAAGTTAGAAGAATCCCCCGGTGCTTCACTCTAATACGTCCTATGCTTGGAAAAGACTCTGATTGCATCAAAACGTACAAAACAATGAACAATTGGAGGGAAGAAATGCAGAAGAATAAACAAAATAAAATCAACAAAAAAAAGAAGAGTTTAACCAGGATGCGTCCTTCGAAGATAAATTAAAACAGAATTCGCTAGTCATATTTTATAAGGGAATGAACCATGATAGACAACAAAATAAATTCTTACACGTCCTTGAGAAAGATTAAGTCAATATTCCGATGGGTTAATTAATTTGCATTCTCAGAAACAGCTATCAGCAAGATTGAGTGAATGGTTCAAACAAACTTGACGTTTGAAAGAATTGAACCTGGGCATTCTAGTGGAGAGCCACTTGTATTGATGCGGACATGAATCTTCTTTTTCTCAACCCATTTCTCTTCTGCACCCGATTCCCCCAAAATGATTTGCTACATACCACAGAAACAAAATCCGAGTCAGTTTCCCTCCTCTCCTTCCACAACAACAACAACAACAAAATTAATGACAGAGAAAATTCTGATTGGAGCTAACTGACATGAGCCCAAACAGCAGCCTGATCGAATATTTGTAAATATGTAGAGGGTTCGGTGAAGATGAGGTGGGCAAGGTGAGGGTCATCGTCCATCAACTCTGCGAAACTTAAGAGCGCAAGAAGATTTCAATTTCGGATGCAGGAACTTATAAAAAAAGGTGAAGTGAGAACAAAAGGAAACGTAAAATTAATAGGAGGTGAGGTAGCTTACTCGACGAAGAGAGGGTAATGAAGCTTGGAATCTGGAGAAGATACAATGCAGCGGAGCTGGTCCGAGTGATTACGTATAAGAAAACTCGCCATAGGCTTTTCCCAGTAACTTGGATTGTTGATGTCTTCGCCGTCGTCCATGGCTGATCGCGCCAAGCAGCTGTGGTCGTTGTGAGGACGGTGATGAATTTTGGCGGGAAAGGAGCTAAAATAGGGCGTCCAAGGGTCAGAAATGTGTCACGCATTACAGATAAATACCAAATCGTATAAATATAAGAGAGAGAAAGATAAATAAATATCATTTGAACTCAAAAAATTCTGAAATGTCTATCGAAAAAAAGGAAAAAACAGAGAGGTATTTAAGTATTTGAATGTTTGAGTAAAAGACGAAATTGCACTTTCTCTCATTCATTTTTATTTTTCATCTCTTCTCTCTTCACTCCACTCCCTCTTCTTGACCATCTTCTTCGTCCAATCCGTTTATAGACAGCCTCGCCAACTGCCAAAGTCTAACCACCAAACTTTCCTCCTACTCGAATTTGATTCCTCTCCTTACTATAGAGGGGATTAAAGGCAACAAGGTAGAGTTAAAGGATATGATGACAAGTCGTTTCCACTTGATTCGATTGTGTTCTATACACCTTCAAGAGATCAACTCACAGGTGACTTAAGATAAATGCATGAGTGATGAAACTCAAGAAGAGAACTCAAATAGGAAACGCATGCCTTGAGTTCTCTTCTTGAGTTTCATCGCTCATGCATTTACCTTAAGTCACCTGTGAGTTGATCTCTTGAAGCCTTTGTAGAACACAATCGAATCAAGTGAAAACGACTTGTCATCATGATAGCGATCCAAATCCAAATCGCTATGGTTTAGTTTATTCTAAAGAGAATAAGCGTCTTAAAATAAATTAGGAATTAATTTATTCTATTTAGGATTAATTTATTATCTTTTATTATTTATTTTATCGAGTCTGTTTTAATGATCTTTTATTATCTTTATTATTATCTTTAGGAAATAAGTATCTATCACAACTAGATAGGTTTAGTTGTTAGGATTTAGATTTACTGATTATCTTTTTGAATTTCATAGAGTCACTCTCTGTAAACCTAGTCCTATTTATTGGCTCTTAGCCTATCAATAAAATCATCGAATATTTTTAGAGAGTAACTTATCATCGGAGTGTTCTCCTAGGCTTTAGTAATTAGTGGAGTTGTAGATTCTGGCTCTCATAATTATTAGAGATTAGCTTACCTAAACTGATTTCGCAAGGGTGTTGCGTCTGCATTTAGTTCATAGTATAATTCAATTACGTAGACTATTCCACAGTCTTATCATTGGCATCAGAGCCTCGTTTACACCTCATAATGGTTGAAACACGATCTGGGCAACATACTTCTTCATCACAGATGGAGAAACCCGACGAACCCATTGCTCTAAACCCGGACCCGCTCGCCACCATCGTTGCGTGTCTCGATGCCATCGATGAACTCAGAGATAGATTCGATGCCCTAGAAGCACGTACAGATCGCCGAACTCACCGAAGAGGAAAATCGCATCGTTACGCAGATGACAGCGAGGACGACTCTGACTACTCGCGACGGCCAACTCGTGCACCATATGCCAAGATTGACTTTCCAAAGTTCGAAGGCGGGGATCCGCGGGGGTGGCTCCTCAAAGCTGAAATTTTTTTCCGCTATTACAATACCCCGGAAGACGACAAAATCGATCTGGCATCATTATATTTCGAAGGTGATGCACTCAATTTCTTTTCCTTGTTAAATTCACAGCGAACCTTGTGACATTAGGAGGACCTCGTCAAAGCATTGGAGGAACACTTTGGCCCCCCGAGTTTCTCAACCCAGATGAACACCTCTGTTTGATCCGCAGACTGGTACGGTGCAAGAATACAGACAAGAATGGGCAAGAAGGGTCGCACGCGTCTCGACCTGGCCAGAGCAGTGCCTGTTGGAAATTATGCCCTAGGGGCAATTCATTGTACTTTGGATATTTAAGTTATTTAAAGTATTCTCTTAAGTTTTCATTTTCGTTTTGCATATTCGTATTGATAAGCGATCCCTGGATATATCTTATAGATGATATCCTAAATGTCCTGAGTCGGTCATCTACGCGGGAGCGAAGATGAGTTAAGACCGATATGACTTTGATGAGGTATGGAGATACGAATCAAAGTCATGGGCACTTGTAAGAGTACAAGGTGCTAGGCAGAGCCCTACTATGAGAAAGTTTGCATGGATCTAGTCATAAGCTTATCTCATGTATAACCGCGTCACGACGCCCTATGACTGAGATCATCATGGA
This sequence comes from Acacia acuminata, assembly GCA_019022655.1. Taxonomy (NCBI): domain Eukaryota; kingdom Viridiplantae; phylum Streptophyta; class Magnoliopsida; order Fabales; family Fabaceae; genus Acacia; species Acacia acuminata. The sequence goes on from JAFJYI010000005.1 coordinate 4,255,353, forward strand.
TTCCTACATGATGAGTCACGTCTTTGACCTAGTCAAAAGTCACCTTTGACCGTGATGATAAAGGTGGGATAGGGATCGGTGCTTTTCATGCGGAGGAATGTGAATGGTCAAGATGGAATTTGTCCCTCACATTCAGAGAGAGATAATCTTTGGGCCCTCGATGAGTGAGTCTAAGAAATGTATGGCCATCTTTGTGATAGAAAGGGGTTTTCATTTCACTTATTAGACTACTCGAGAATCGAAAAGTAATGGTCAAGAAAAGGAAGTTGACATTATCCATGCCTCATCCTTGACCAAATTATCGCGTGACAAAAGGGACGTGACATGGTTGTACGATAGGTTGTATCGTGTCATCGATCCCATGTGAATTGGGTAGTCCCAATGTCTTGCTAGAGGCCGCTTGTGACTTGTGGGGTGACAAAGTATTGGCCCAACGCCAATCTCATATGGGTAAGCAGTCGCACACAAGATAACTCAACACGAGCGAATGTGTCCAAATTCATTGAATCTTAGATACGTCTAAGATTTAATGAATACTAAATTTAATCTAGGATATATATATGTACGTATATATATATATATATTAAATTCGAAATTAATATATGTTAATATTATTAATAGAGATTATAATATTAATATATTTGTTTTGTATTTAACTTATTTGATAAATTAAATATCTAAAAAATTGAGATATTGTATCTCATTTAATTTTCGAATAAAGATATCGTATATCGTTTAATATTAAATTGAGATATGGTATCTCAAATTTAAATTAAATAGATAGATATTATTTCTCGGATTTAATTTATAGAGATAAATTAAATCGAAGGCTTTTAATTTGGATTAAATAAATGGATTTGATTAGATCTATTAGATGGATTTAATTAATACATTTATTTTAATTCAATTCCAAATTCGAATTTCAAATCGCTTTAATGAGGATTAAATACGTTACATCGATTTGATTGATGTAATTAATGTATTTTAATCCATATTTGAAATTTGAATTTCAAAATTAATGAGGATTAATTTTATATAATGCGCTGAACGGGTTTGGAAAAACTCACGGGACATTTTGTCGAGCGCATTCAGAAAGCCGCGAGAAAAAAAAACCTAGAGTGGAAAATTAAGAGAGACGCACAAGAGGCGCTAGCACGCTGCCGTGTTCGGGAGTTGTTCGTGTGGATACCGGTGGAGGAAGACGATCCTACGAGTTGTCTTCTGCTGATCGAGGAGGTAGCCCACCTGTTCAACGAAGAACAAGTCGCAAACGAATTCTCCTAAGGTAATTTCGGATTCACTAGCCTAGGTTTAAACGCACCTGAGTGATCCTCGGGACGGGATTCGTAAGTTTTTTTTAATCTGCTGCGTTGTACGGATCCCAACAGTGCCTTCTCGGCGTATTCCTCGCTGGCTTGAACGAATCACTGAGATCAGAAGTTTGACTGCACAAACCTAGAACGGTCTATCGAGCAGTGAGCTTAGCATTAGAATTCGAGCAACAACTGGCAATCACAAACATACCCAAACTCACTCCACCGAACCTCAACTCGACTGGGTACTCCACCCCATCATCTGCTCGTGGGTCCTATTATGCACGAGACTCCCCAAAACTCGCGACATCAAGCAACGCCAGTAAATACACTCGACTACATCTTCGGCATCTTCAGCTCCGTTTCAAGCAGGACGCACTTCTTCTCTGGATCCTGAATGACAACGCCGGCGCAAATATGGCCTGTGTTTTAAATGCGCGGAGCCATTCCGACTGGACATCGGTGTGCCGTGGCCTCTTTCTCACTATTGGAAGTTGATGATGCAGGGAACCCGATAGAGGACCAAGGCGAAGAGGATGTTGAATGTGAACAGGGAGAAGATGAGTGTGAGCCAGCTGTTTCATTAATGCCATCTTGGGGTCTCCATCAGCAGGCACCATGAAAATAAGGGGTTCACTCAAGGGCGAATCTGTCCTACTACTGGTAGATAGTGGGTCCACCCACAACTTTATCTCCAACAAATTAATTCAACGGCTGGGTATACCTCTTATTACTATGCCTTACTTTGGCGTTCAGATAGCAGACAGTAGCATAATCAAATGCAATCAGGTTTGCCAAAATGTGGAAATTCAGTTGAAGGGTCTTACTATTAAACAAGATTTTTTTCCCCTTCTCCATCAGCGATGACCTTATATTGGGAATTAAATGGTTAGCTACTCTCAACACGGTACAAGCAAATTGGAAGGAAATGTTTATAATTTTTTCAATTAATGGGAAAAATTATAAATTACAAGGTGAAATTCCACAATCTACTCCTCAAGCGTACCTTTAGAGTTTTGATTTTCATCAAACGGAAAGCGTCAAAAAGGCAGCACTTGACATGACTCAGATTTATCATAAATTTTCTAGTATTTGAAGAACCAAGTTCCTTACCATCTTCCAGTAGGCATTACCACCGGATTGCCTTGCTGCCTGACTCTACACCCCCTAATTTACGACCTTACCGATGCCCCCACTATCAGAAAAATGAGATTGAATCGCAAATCGACGCACTATTGGCTCGTGGGTATATTCGGCCGAGTTCCAGTCCATTTGCAAGTCCGGTAATATTGGTTAGCAAGAAAGATGGTACATGGAGATTGTGTGTTGACTATCGCTGTCTCAACAAGATTACAATACCAGAAAAATATTCTATCCCAAACATTGACGAGTTATTGGATGAATTGCAGGGAGCACGATATTTTTCAAAGATTGACTTACGCTCCGAGTATCATCAGGGTTCTTCCAACCGATGTTCACAAAACCGCCTTTTGGATGCATTCGGCCACTACGAGTTTGTAGTTATACCATTCGGACTCACCAACGCACTAGCTAATTCCAAGCCATTATGAATAACCTTTTTCTCCCTTACTTGCAGAAATTCGTGCTTGTCTTTTTCGATGACATATTGATATATAGTGCCACAGCCTTCGATCACTACCGACATCTTACCATCATCTTCCAAATCCTTCAACACCATTGTTTTTATGCCAAACCTAAGAAGTGCCTCCTAGGGCAAGTTAGGATTGATTATCTGGGCCATATTGTGACGAGTCAAGGAGTTGGAGTGGTACCCGAAAAGATTAAAGTTGTGGCTCATTGGCCCACTCCTTCCTCCGTACACAAATTACGGGATTCTTAGGCCTCACTGGATTATTATCGACGGTTCGTGAAGAATTATGGTATTATTGCTCGGCCCCTAACTGATCTTACAAAGAAAGATGCCTTCAAGTGGTTTAAGCAAGAACAAGAAGCTTTTGATGCACTAAAGGTGGCCCTTACTACTACACCAGTACTTCGCTTACCCAACTTTCAACAACCATTTACTGTCGGATGCGATGCATCCATGGATGGTATTGGGGCTGTTCTCATGCAAAATGGGCACCCCATAGCCTATTTCAGCAAAGGGTTCTCCTTCTCTAACCGCTTTAAGTCAGCCTATGATCGCAAATTGCTTGCATTGGTACTATCCCTCCTCAAATGGCGCCATTATCTCTTAGGGCATCCGTTTGTGGTACAAATAGATCATTGTAGTTTGAAGCATCTTTTGGACCAAAGGATCGTCACTACTTCTTGTTAGTTATGATTAGTTTTGATTATGTCTTATATAGATGTCATTATCCAGAGCAAAAAGCTTGCATACTACATTTATCTTCTACTTTGACTAATTCTTATATTTAATGTAGATATATGAAGTTTAATACAATGAAGAATGATCAAGAATGGAGTTTTAAGAAAAAAGAACTTGTTAAATATCATGAGAATATCAATATTCAAGTTTCTGTGATCAAATGAAAGCTGGAACAGTTCGATTCGGAGTTAAAATAAGCTTCTTGAAGTCATTCTCGAGTATGGTAGTGTAATTCTCGAGAATTGTACTGTCCATGTGAAGATTTCAAGTAATTCTCGAGAATCAGACATCAATTCTCAAGAATCCAGTGTTTCAGCATCAATTCTCGAGAATCAGACATCAATTCTTGAGAATGGTCGTGTTTTCTAGCTACTCTGTTCGGCTCTGTTTCTGGTGACCTTCGGTAATTCGACGATATCTCTCAAACCAGGAATCGGATTGATGCAAAACCAGTGGCATATGAAACTAGACATCCAATGCGTCATTTTGATAGAAAATTCAAGCCCAAAGGAGTTCATATGAGAGAGATATGAATTTTTCAATTTGACACAAAAATCACCATCACAGTCAAACCCAACTTCAGTATTTTTAGTGTATCTCCCAAAAGACAAATCCAATTGAGCTGCAACTGGTGCCATTGGAAACTAGACTCAAATTCCTTTCCAAAAACATCAAGAACACAAATAATGAAGATCAATGGAAGGAGTTATGATGCTTTGAAGTTGACAGTCTGTTCTGGATGCTGCAAAATCGCTGGATAAGATCAACCTCCATTCATCTGATGTTAATGGATGAAATACAACCAGTTTGGAGCTGATTCTTCTTGAGTTGGAAAGAAGGCTTTAAAGAGTTTAAGTATTAGAATCAAAATCAACTCACTTGCATCTCCATATGTAATTGATTCTCGAGTATGAGCTTGTGATTCTCGAGAATGGACTTGAGATTCTCGAGAATGGTTCCTTGACTCTCGAGTATGTTTGTAGCTTCCTTTCAATGTCCTGCAGAGAAATTCTTGAGAATGGATGAAGGATTCTCGAGAATGGTATGTGACAGAATCAACTCTCTGATATGATTCTCGAGAATGCGTAAGGAATTCTCGAGAATGCGCAGTAAACTTCGATGATCCTATTATTCTCCCTTTGTTGATTCTCGAGAATAGCAACATGATTCTCGAGAATACACGATGCTATTATTCGCGTTTGATCTGAGGAATTCTCGAGTATGAAGGAACTATTCAGAAAGTATTCCGAAAGTATTGACGAAAGTATTCAACAAATATTCAGGAAGCATTCAGGAAGTACTAAATACTCAAGAATGATCAAGATTAAAGCCTATGGTATAACTGAATCACTGAGATACTCAAGTATGGGAAATAGACTACTTGAGTATTGACAAGGATCAAGTTTCTCTCAGGTGCTTCTGCAAGGGATACTCAAGTACACAGAATAGGAAACTCGAGTATGACTATCAGCTGATGAAAATCATCTCTGCAATATTGTTCAATTGGATTGATTATTCAATTAATCCTTCTTCTACATCACTCAATCTTATTTATGCTATTACTAATCATATTCTTGAGTGAGTTGCAGATTATTATTTTGACAGAACAGGTGCTACGCGAGTATGATCATTCGTAGAGCTTCTGGTATATTTGAACCACATAGATACTTGAGTATTGAGTAATGGCTTCTCAAGTATTGACGAGGATTGCATTTACAAAGGATTCTAGTTTAAGGATTATCGAGAATGACTCAAGCAATTCTCAAGAATATGTTCCTCTCATTTCCATAATCTTCCATATTGCTGATCATCTGCTCAAAATCAACTGGGTCATTTTCTATTATGTGTTAATCATACTCAAACTCATTTATATCATATTTAATCATCTTTTTTATTGAGTTTCAATTGATTAATCATGTTAATCTAAGTGTTTGAGTGTTTGCAAACATTAAATGGCGAAAAGTAGAGTTACAAACGGAATAAGATTTTCATTTTCGAAGACTTTCTTTCGAGGAATACCTATTCTAGCTATTACTCTGAATCACTCTCTGCACAAGTACATTTGACGGTGAAGCATTTATGAAGCAACGGTTGATTAACTTCAACAGAAATCATTTGTGCCTAACAGAAATACGAAGAGACACAACAGCTAGTTTACAAAGCTTCTCAACGGTCATTAAGGACGATCAACTATAAAAGGAGAAGGATTCAAAATGAAAAAAGACATGAGCTTGCACTGTCAAAATGCTGATATTATGAATCCATCACTTATCTCATATACTCTCTGTTTCACAATGTTTATATAGTTTTCAGTAGAGAGTGTGATAATCAATTATGTACCTCAGTGATTATTATTCATCTCTTTGTGAGATAGTCTAAACACTTATTTGATTTTCTGTTTAGTGATCAAATCTCAAGGTTGTGGAACTTTGAGTGTGGGTTTACAATTACAACTTGTAAGGGGGAGTGAGTCCTAGTGTGAAAGGATCATCCCGAGTACGAGTGTGTAAGAATCGTATCCTTACAGTGTGTAAGGGGGAGTATCTCGGTAAGAGATTGTAAAGGCTGCACAAGTGCCCGATTAAACTTATGAGGTTGTAAAGGCTTTTCTCTTGTGCCCGGTTAAACAAGGAGATAGTGGATTGAAAATCTCAAGCGGAGCTTGGGGATTGGACTAGGTCAAGGATTGGGCCGAACCAGGATAAATCATAGTTTGCATATTCTCTTCCCTAAATTCTTATATTTCCAGCATATATATTTGAATGACTGACTATTGCTTTATAAAGTATTTCTATCATATGAATTGATTTCAATAAGTTGCTAAAAGATTTTCAAAGTTCCAAAGTTTTATCGGACACCCAATTCACCCCCTCTTGGGTGATAGTTAGGTCTAACACTTCTCAACAGCGCCTTATGGTCAAGCTACTTCCTTTTGACTTTACCATTCTTTACAAACCAAGTAAAGAGAATATTGCAGCAGACTCCCTCTCAAGAAGGCCACAACAAGTAGATTTCTTTGACATGGTTATTCCCTTGGCTAGCGAACTAGAGCAATTACCTCACGATCTACTTGAAGACCCGGAAACCCGTACCCTCATTACAGCCTTGCAGGATAATCCGAATCACCACCCTCACTTTTACTTCATGAATGGCCATTTGTTCTACAAGACACGCCTGGTCATACCCCACAACACTCAATTACGGGAGAAATTACTGGCTGAAGCTCACACCACTCCCACCGAGGGACATGGGGGTTTTCTCAAAACATTGCGCCGACTAAGTGACCAGTTGTATTGGAAAGGAATGAAAACCGACGTCAAGTGCTACATCCAGCGTTGTCAAACGTGCCAACAAAACAAGTATCAAACTTTAGCACCTGCTAGGTTTCTCCAACCGCTTCCCATTCCAGAGTGTATTTGGGAGGATATCTCACTTAACTTCATCACCGGGCTACCTAAATCTAAAGGTTTTATTGTGATTCTTGTGGTCATTGATCGCCTCAGCAAATATAGCCACTTCATCGCTCTTGCTCACCCCTACTTTGCCAAAACCGTGGCTGTCACATTTTGTCAGGAGATTGTTCGCTTGCACGGCATGCCCCGGTCAATCGTATCAGACAGGGATTCTCTCTTCCTCAGTCACTTTTGGCAAGAGCTGTTTCGTCTCAGCAAAACCCTCTTAAATATAAGCACCGCTTATCCTCAGTCCGACAGACAGACAGAAGTAGTCAACCGCTGCCTTGAGACTTATCTCCACTGTTTTACACACAAACAGCCAAAGCATTGGAGTACCTTTCTATGTTGGGTGGAATTCTCCTTCAACACCAGCTATCATACCGCCGCCAACACCACTCCCTTCAAAATAGTTTATGGCAGAGACCCTCCCCCATTACTTCCATATGTACGGGGTGAAACTTGAGTGGCAGAACTGGAAGACCAGCTTGAGATTCGGGATGCCATGCTTCAAGTTTTAAAAGGTAACTTACTTAAAGCTCAACACCGGATGAAATTACATGCAGACCAACACCACCGGGATCTGGAATTCACTCTGGGTGATGCTGTATGGTTGAAAATACACCCCTATCGCTAGAAATCCCTATCTCGCCGCCGATTTGAAAAACTTTCCCCTCGTTTTTATGGCCCTTTCAAGGTTCTGCGATGTATTGGCAAGGTGGCATATGAATTAGAGCTCCCATCCACCGCCAGGATCCACCCGGTCTTCCATGTCTCTTTACTACGCCTGGCTCTTGGCCTTCAAGCGGCCTCCCTCCTCCACCACTTCCTCTCTCATCTGATTTGGAACTTCTCCTCACACCCTCTAGGGTACTTCAGCATTGTTGGACCCCAGCCAAACAATTGGAACTCCTACAGCAATGGGAGAACCATACCCCGGAGGACGCAACATGGGAAGATTATGACTTGGTCGTTGCTCAATTTCTAGAGTTTTGCCTTGAGGACAAGTCATTTTTTTCAAGGGGGAGAAATGATAGCGATCCAAATCCAAATCGCTATGGTTTAGTTTATTCTAAAAAGAATAAGCGTCTTAAAATAAATTAGGAATGAATTTATTCTATTTAGGATTAATTTATTATCTTTTATTATTTATTTTATTGAGTCTGTTTTAATGATATTTTATTATCTTTATTATTATCTTTAGGAAATAAGTATCTATCACAACTAGATAGATTCAATTGTTAGGATTTAGATTTACTGATTATCTTTTTGAATTTCATAGAATCGCTCTCTGTAAACCTAGTACTATTTATTGGCTCTTAGCCTATCAATAAAATCATTGAATATTTTCAAAGAGTAACTTATTGGAGTGTTCTCTTAGGCTTTAGTAATTAGTGGAGTTGCAGATTCTGGCTCTCCTAATTATTAGAGATTGGCTGACCTAAACTGATTTCGCAAGGGTGTTGCGTCTTCATTTAGTTCAGAGTATAATTCAATTACGTAGACTGTTCCACGGTCTTATCACATCATATCCTTGAACTCTACCTCGTTGCCTTTACTCTATAGCAAGAAGGAGAGGAATCAAATTGGAGTAGGAGGAAGGTGCGAAGGTTGGACTTTGGCTATAGGAGAGGTGGTCTGTGAACGGACTAGAAGAATAAGATGCCAAAATAGTGAAGAAGAGAGAATGGAGTGAAGAGAGAAACAATGAAGGGATGAAAGATAAAAAGGAATAAGAGAAAGGGAAATTATGTCTTTTTCCTAAACATTCAAAACTCAAATTCTTATCTAAGTGCCTCTCCGTCCTTTCCCTTTTTCATTTTCAATAAACTTTTTGAGATTTTTTAAGTTTAAATGGTATTTGTTTGTCTTTTTCCCTAAATATATTTTCTTATATTATTGGTTTATTATTTAACTTCTCATTTATTATTATGAATTTTACACAATTAAAAATTAAAATTTACGTATAAGTGTACAAAATGGAAGAGTTGCTATTGTATGGAAAGTAAAAAGCTTTTGGCCCTTGTTTAACAAATAAAAATCGCTTACATTACACTTATTTGAATTTATAGAGTTGAAGTGTCCTCCATATAATAAATATAGTTAGTCCCAGTCTCTTATATTTATACACACACACACAAATATAGTTAGTCCCAGTCTCTTATATTTATACACACACACACACATTGTGTGTGTGTTACTTCTCTATATAGTGTTGTATTGTATTTGAGTTTTATTTCTTCTTTTTGGCTGAAAATGTTCAAATGTGATCATCATACATGTCCTAGAGAATTTTCCTATATATGTTGGTCATTTTACTCTATTGATGATTAATGAAAATGGGCATTAATCAATATTATGATAATTATTAATTTCAATTATGATATCATACATTTCAGTTATAATATCAATGTACATATAGTGTTAAATTTAATTTCAACGTACATCATTTGAACAAAAATCATGGAAAGAGGAAAAAAGACTCTTTATATTCTTTTTGGTTTTAATTTTTAGGCACATGGATCTTCACAATCTTTTTTGAGGCATGATCAAGCCCTAGTACGTAGAGCATTTAAGAATGGATTTCAATCATGACTTACAATGTACAAGGTAAATTGTCCTATATTGTATAAACATGCTTATAATAAGTAGTTTCAAACAATCACTAGAAAAATAGAATATGAATGTATTTTTTTTTCTTCCAATTAGTCCATACAAAAATGAAATACAAATAGTATTCATGTGGACTCAAACTCAAAACCTCATATTTAAGTAGTTAAAGTACTTTTTATTAGAACCTACTTATTAATCCAACTAACCTTAGCTACATTTTTTATCGTTGAGAATGAGTTAGTTATATCTTATGAATGGGACAAGAGGAAGTACAATAAAAGTACTTGCTCTCATCTTTTTCTCTTCCTTAAATCCTTTCTCTATGCACCAAATGCATCCTAATTCCTAGGTTCAAAATTTTCATTGTTTGATAAGCTCAAAACTCAAAACTATACTTCCTAGGTCCTAATTATAAACACTTTTATAGTATAATTTACATTACAAAAATGTTCCTATAATTAGGACTGAAGGGAGTAATACTTAAGGGAATATTGGCCTTGAAACATAGGCTGGATCAAATATTCTGGCCAGAACCAATCCAGAAGCCAAAGCAACTCCAAATAAAGCATGCAGCCTCACACAGAAGTATTTAGCCATGAAAATCTTTTGCTTGTCCTGTGCCAAAAAAAGACAACTTAATTAGGTTAAAAACAGCACATAGCCATATATTAATGTTTCCAAAGAATATTCATCAAAAAGGTCCTCTTTACCTTGTGGTTGTCTTGGACAAACCTAAAAACTAGGCTTCCCATAGGAAGAGTCAAAGCACAGAGGAACTGATATCACAAACAACCAAAAGAAAATTATAAGCCCCATTGTCCAAATTAATGGTGTCTCTACCCTAAAAGAAGGGCACATATCAGACATGATGTATAGAAAAAGTTGAATAAGTGTGAGAACTTGACCAATAGACCTACCTGCCCAGTTAATTATGAATATAATGCTACTCCGATCCTAAATATAGGGGGGGGACTTAATTTTATCCTAAATATATGATCTCAATCCACTTTATGTTCCAAATTTATAATTTGTTCATCAAATAATCTCTGATAATTGCATGTATTAACTGCGTTTCCACTAGAGATAGTTTCAAATGCAAATAATTTAAGGGGTTCTTCAAGAAACCAACATACATTTCTTACAAGTAACAAAACTAATTTTCTTAATCTCTGGAAAAGAAAATTAGTTTTCTAACTCATACATTTAGGACTAAAGTAGTATATAAGCATGTTGAAAATGTGTGTTGTTGAAAACTCAGTTTATGATCAGCTTGGTCTATTTCCTTATAAACCAAATTTGTTAATAGAAATATTATAGATATTGCATGTCTCCATCTTAGAAATATTATAGAAAAAGTTACCGTTGAGTAATGATAATAGAAATATTATACTATTGCATGTCTCAATCTTACATCCCTAAATTCAAACCAAACAAATTAGAGAAGATGACCTGAAAGATTCACTTATGTTAGTTTCATGTTTGTCTCTTACTTTTACAGAAAACCAGCCATTTATATGCTAAAAGTTCATACGTTAAAAGTAGTCAAATACTACTAGTAACCAATTTTGTTTGGATTAGTAGTAAAAGCTGCTTTTTCAACATGATTTAGGGTTTACAAGGTAAGTATGTGAGAGAAGTTTTGTCTCAACTTGTGTGAACATGCTTCTATAATGCTAACTCAAACAGATCTTTAAAATTTGAAGGTATAGAAGAAGAACATACAAGACAAGTGAAAGGAAGCGTGCCGCTTAGTCCAAACAAAGCCAAAAAAGCATATAGCATTGTGATTGCCACTTTCACTATCTGTGCTCCTTTGCTAGTGCCAAGCCTGACCTGAATTAAATAAATAAATAAATCATTTATGGATTCACATGATCACATTATTAAGATCAATATATAACAGACAATGCTCTGTCCAAACAAAGTTTGTTTACCAAAGGTGAAAATTTTCCAACTTCCAGGTCACCTTCCACCTTAAAATCAATCATTTACAAGCAAAGTCAGGAACTTGAAATTACAGATAAGATGGATTAATAATAATAAACAAGAATTCAGAAATGGAAGTAACCTGATGGAAGTGACTGCAAAAGAGAATCAGGGCTGTTGTGAAGCCTACAAGGAAGGATGCTGAGAGAACTGTTCCAGTTAAGGGTAAATGGTTCATCACACTATCAAAGTTATATAGAATCAGCAATCAAGTTATGAAATTTCCCAATACATAAAGAAAAAAGGGTTAGTATCACTTTTGGTCCTTACAAGTTTGGCTGAATTTTGGTTTTGGCCCCTATAGTTTCAAATCATTGGTTTTGGTTCCTATAGTTTTACAAGGACTTGATCTAAGTTTAAGTATAGAGACTAAAACCAAAACTTATTGACCAAAACCAAAATTTAAGATCAAAATATAAGGACTAACAATGGTATTAACTAAAAAACAAAAACATAAAGGTCAATTTCTTTTCAAAATCATGAGGCTCACTCCTAGGAACAATTCTCAGGTTGGTTCATTAGTGAAATTACAAAAGTCGTCAACGTTCATAGCTATGTAAACCACAGTGAAATTGAATTCCACTAAAAAAAGAATATCATTTTTGTCTAGAGTACCAAACTGGCGTAAAAATCTCTTTGAACTAGAAAACCAAAGTGGCAATTAAATTTAGAAAGTATGAATGGATGTAAAGAGAGAAATAACCTTTCACTGCCCTGCAATAAATAAAAAGCTGTAGTAGCAAAAGGACCAAATGCTGCAAAACACAATGGCTCTCCTAGTCCTTGGTAACTTAACCGAAATGGTGGACACTGCATTACCAAATGAATCAATCACAGAATGTGAAAGTTAGTATTAAGACCATTTGATTTTCAAATCCAATAAGAACTTAATATTGACAGAAAATATTCTCTGTTTTTTTAATATAATAATCTGATATCCAATACTACCAAGTCAAATTTGAGTAATGTTAAGTCTAAACAAAAGTAACTCTCATGATATGATTTTTTTTTCCCCCTATTTACAAGATTCAAACACACAACCTTACTTATGGGGTATCAAGTGCTTATCACTTGACTTAACCACTATTAATTGACAGAAAATGTTTTACCTGATATATATAACCACAAATTATTGCACAAGTTAGAAACAAAATTGATTGTATATTTCCAGCCTTCATAGCTGACAAAGTTAGCCCCATGAAACCGAGAGCGAGACAAAAGCAGGCAGCTACGAAGGTTCCAGTTCGGCTTCCCAAATTCAATAAAAAGGATAAAAGATCAGTTTTTATTCTATAACAGAACCTGAATTAGAAAAGAAGAAATCATATATAAGAAATATAAGTTAGAAACTCACCTGCCAAACAGGTTGACTACTGATTCCTTTTTGTTTTTATCAGCTCCAGTGTCAAAATCATAAACATCATTGCTGCCATGAATCAAGTATAACAAACTATTTAGCCAAGAAAAATATCAGAAATTATCCAAGGTTATTTCTTGTTTTTGAGAATATATGCAGAATGATTCAAGAAAAATGGAGGACATTTTGCCGTTGTCCATGTTATTTTAAGTTTTAGATTGATTCCTAATCTTGTGATTTGCAAAACAGAAGCTTAAGTATAACCGGAAGCTTTTCGCAGCCAAACGTTCTCATGATAAATGAGTTTCATAGTGATCAGAGAACAAATTCCTATTAATTTTTTTGAAAATCACCTTAAATTGAGCCAGGTAATGATGAGAACTGAAGAGGCCAAGAGAATCAAATAACATCTAGATGAGAAGACGCCGGTCTGTAGATAAGCCGCAGCACTACCTACCTATTTGTCAATAATAGGAATAAAATAAGACTGATAACGCAAGGTAATTTACACTCAAAAACTCCATGCTGAAAGTAAGATGTCCATTTAACCAAAACCTAAGACTGATACAACAATTTAGTATTGCCCGTGCATATCATTGGCTGCATCATCACCATCAAGTTGATGGCCGTAAAATCTATACATAGAGTATAATACTCCTTGTTGTCCTTAATATAGGAGCTAGTCGGGGGTTGAATTTTGTTCTAAATATAAGATTTCAGTCCACTTTGTTTTCCAAACAAATCTTACCGTCTTTAATATAAGACATATTTACCTAATTTGATTAGATTAAGGAAGTTATTTGATATGACATGTATTTTCAAAAATATCATAGTCATCTTCCTTGATTCCTCCATTCTCTCTCCTCGTTGGTTATTGTTGATGGAGCATCAATAGGGGTAAATTAGGAAAGATAGACAAATATAAAAACTATGTCTTATATTTAGAACCAAAATCAACTACCCAAATATATCTTATATTAAAGAGTGGAGGGAGTATAATTTGATGTTGTACAATAGTCTTTTAGAGAGATCAAGTCACATTTGTTATAATTAACTAACTCATATCATTTCCTTAATCTAGCCAAGCTAATCAATTAGTAGCTCTAAGGATCAATGAGGGAGTAATAAAATTATTCATAGGCCATCACTTAAAAGCCCAAGCTTTTGAATGAAGTATACCAAGCATACTAAAAATCAGTAGCATTGCCAAAACAATTCACCTTGAAAGGACTGATTTACTGCTTAATACACATACTAGCACACATCCATAAATTGAGAAAAGCATGGGTGATAAAATGTGATATAACCCCTTTTATTTGAAAATTGGCGGGAACGGTTGAGAAACTGTACAAACTGTTTGTAATATGTATATGTGTACACTAGTGGCATGCAGAGAGACAGATAAAAAGAAACAGAACATAAGATAACAGTTTTCATCCTCCACAACCTACCCTCTCTTCTCTCCGGTGTCATTTTCCATACAACACAAACTAATTCCGGACTGTGATTCCGTGTCATGTGGGTAGTTTAATCATTCTAACAGATTCAAAAGGTATGTCTAAATCCTTCACATTTAACGCCATAGTCATATCTTTTTCTTTTCTACTATAAATGTTAGTGTTTAGGGTCAATGCATATAGTACTTCAGTAAGCAAATGGGTATGAAGTTTAGAAGCTCACAGTGAGAGGAACCAAAGCAACAGAGTAAATTGGCAACTTCATAGCCCTCCAAATTAGAACTCCCTTTGGAATCTTCTCTTCAACTTCACTTCCAGTTTCTTCTTTACTGCTAGAAAAGGACAAGTCTGCTTTGACCGTGCAAAGCACGTGTCCGTGCCAGTGCCTTCTTTCAACAAGCAATTGACTTCTATATCTACCATAAAACTCTGCTTCCACATTACAACATGATCTCTTTGAGCTCACACAGTTCCTGAAAGATAACCATTTCTAGTAAATCTTAGTTTCTCACAAAGGGGTCCCCCCCCCCCTCCCTCCCTCTCAAAGTAAGACAACAACAGTGTTTTCTAGCTTCAATGGAATTTTACAGAACATACTTCAAGACATGTCTTAAATTACACGCGCGAGAGAGAGAGAGAGAGAGAGAGAGAGAGAGAGAGAGAGAGAGCTTGCCTTTTAATGAAGCAGCTCTGAAACTGGAGAGCAGGCCCTTGATTGAGGTTACAGAATGAGGAAGACATTACAGAGACTGGTGCATTTCCGAGTTCTTCTCTTATATTTTCTTTAGTAACAAGAGAGATGAAGAAAATGGAGAAAACTGGGGGAGGAAGAAGAAGAAGAAAGAACTAACGGTAAGAACGGGATGAGGCGGTAATCAACTCCTATCTAACTACAATCCAATCCAGTCCAGTAAGATAATGCCACGTAAGAGGGCAATTGTGTCCAGTTCCACGTACGTCTTATGATTAAAGTCATTAAACCAATGCTTCATGATAAAATATAATGAAATAAGAAGAATAATTTATCAAAAACAAAATGAGACGAATAAAATAACATTAATTATAGATAAAACCCATATCATATTGGGCCTAGCATAGGCACAAATTAATGACCTGGTCTTTATATTAAAAAAAAAAAAAAAAAAATTGATGGGGTTGACTCTATGCAAGCAAAGTGCTCAAACTCAATAAACTAGTTGTTAGTTTAGGTGGTAAACAGTCTCACTCTCTATAAAAGAGAACATAAATTTAAATCTTAAAAAGTGTACATATTAAGAGAGGTAAAAACCTACTCCCTCCAGTTCTAATTATATGAACACTTTTTGCACTACAAAAATGTTCATATAATTAAAACCAGAGGTAGTATTTTAAATTTCAAAAGATATTAAACTCAAGTTCAAAGTGGATTATGGAGAATCCCTTTGTTCAAGTTTTTTTTTTTCCTTAAGCAAAAATGTTCATACTCTCCATCATGCATCACTTGAACGGTGGATTGCATGCTAAGGTTGTTAATGTATTTTTTCCTGGGCCCTAAATATAAGATATAGTTGATTTTTTTTAAAAAAAAAAAGATTAAGAAAGCTAATTAAATTACTTTAAAATATTTATATTTGTCATATTTTTCAAATTATCTTACCTTAACTTATAAACTAATATATAATTTGAGGATACACAATATATAATATAATTAAGTAACTTATTTAACTTTATTAATCTCTTCCAAACAAAAACAAAAACAAAAAAAGTCAACCATGTCCGATATTTATGACCGGAAAAATATAACAGTGCAATGTTGAGCAATGTAGCATCATATGTAGTAAATGGTGGCTGTGACTGTTGTAACACCCCAATTTTCAACAATAAAATACTTAACAAAAGCATTTGAAATATTGCTACTCAACTAAAACCCATTTCTAAAGGTCCAAATTAATTTCCCAAAACATTTACAAAATATTTACAGTGTCAAAAAAATTTCTAAAATATTTCAGAGTTGATAAAATGTGAAAGTCTTATGGTTATAACAAATATAAATGACATAACATGAACTCTAGAAGTACAAAAGAGCCTTTAAGACTCACTCTATATGCGTTTTCCCTTGCTCCCTAATAATTTCCTAAAAAGATAAATATAATAATCATAAGATCCAAGGATTTCAGTAACCATCAGAAATATACGTGCAAACCAATATCGAGAACTTACGGTTCAAGAATACAATTCATCTCAAAATAAATATATTTATATTATACTTTATACAAAACCTTTTACAAACTGGTTCTCGATTCAGTTACCAAACTCCCCCCAAAAAGAGTTCCAAAACATCATAATTCATTTTCCAAACATTTTTCACAAAAGATATCATATAATATATATAAACTATATAATTATTCAATATGCAATATGTCTCCCTTATATCACTGTCCACCTTTATACCACTGATTGAAACCATAGGCTAACACATAATCCAACAGAAACTTATCCATTTAACTAGATTGTCTCAAGCTCACCAAATCTTAAGATACACACGGCTAAAGGTATAAACCTTAAGTCTA
Organism: Acacia acuminata; assembly: GCA_019022655.1. Lineage (NCBI taxonomy): Eukaryota > Viridiplantae > Streptophyta > Magnoliopsida > Fabales > Fabaceae > Acacia > Acacia acuminata. The sequence continues at coordinate 4,272,430 of JAFJYI010000005.1, forward strand.
AACTACGGCTCCCCTTGTTAAACACAACTAAGGAGGTGTCACCTGTCTCACTGTTCCAATACAATCCCGACCAAAGGAAGACATGGAAGAAGTGGCCCTAACAAGTACCATATACTGTGCTCTGAGTAATGACATAAACGAATATCATTATAAAAATTCCTCCTTACTCTAACCCATCAGAAATGTACCATACATCAATGACAAACCATCACAATAAAATAATTAATATTTTCATCATAATACATAAGCATGCTTAAAAAGTTTTAAAGTACATAACCATAAGTTCTAATATACAACAAACATGCTTGAGAAGTTTCTCATCTCATTAGTATAATTGAAGTCAAATATATAATTTCAAATCAAGCCCTCCATGGACACAGCAAATGCCAAAACAATTACATTTATACATACATACATACATACATACATATATATATATATATATATATATATATATATATATATATATGTAGTTGACAAGTATATAAAAGAATAATAACCAGGGTTACCTTTACTCCCTAACTCACAGGTAAGTACACAATAGTTACTCCAAAGTTCTCAATGAAGTCTACAAAATCACACACATAAAGACCTATTAATATATTAATTAAACTACTCTAAAATCTTAAAATTACCTTCCAAACTAATATCACAGACACACACATTAGCTGCCATGGGTGAAGCATGTTTAAATTTGAAGCCATTGTTTATGTATATATTTAACAGGGACGAACCTACATGGGGGCTAGGGGTGGCCCTGCCCCCTAAAATTACAGAATTAAACCCAAAACTTTAGGAAATTATATTTCAAACTTATAAAACTTTCACTTTTTTCACTTTAGTACCCATTAAAAGTTTCATAGAGAGACTAAAATAAAAATATTGAAACGTTTATAAGGCTGAATGTAATTTCATAAACACTTGGGTTTATTCTGTAATTTTTGGCCCCCTAATTTTGATTTCTAGTTCCGCCCCTAATATTTAAGAAGATTAATGAAAGATGGGAAAATTACACACAGGTCCCAAGGAACAGAGATATTTACATTTAGGTCCTCTTGAAATCATGAAATTACTCTGAAGTCCCAAGGGACTTCTGTTAATTATTTGTGAGTGCACAATTACTAATCGACCTTCCTTCTCTCCTTCTTCCTTCTTCCTCTCTCTCCTCTCTCCCTTTTTCTTCTCTCTTTCCTCTCTCCTGTCTCTTTCCTCTCTCCTGTCTCTTTCCTCCATGATTTCTGCCAAGAATCAATCAAGGAAGACGCATTTGGCCCCTGCAATCTCTGGTAAGACTAATCTCCACCATGATTTCTGCCAAGAACCGAGCAGGAAAGACGTACGAAAGGCCATCGGCCCCTACGATCTCCGTCGACCACTCCGCCACGATCTCCTCGAACTGCCACCATCGTTTTGAAGATCACCTGACGTTTTGCTTAATTTCGGGTGCCCTGTGGATTTTCTGATTTTGGACCTGCTCCAAGATTTAACTATGGCTTCCATCATTTTGCTTATTTTCGGGTGCTCGTGGATTTTGTGATTTCATACTGCTCCAATATTCGACCTCGCTTACGTTTTGCTTACTCACGGTGATCACTTGACATGGCCGACAGCAAGACCAATGATCTGGCGAACTTGCCTTTCTCTCATCCCGTGTTCCTTCATCCATCCTTCATCCTCTACTGTTTCTAGTTATTTTTCCAAAGGTTGTTGTAAATATATGCTTTTTCTGTTGTAAATATAGCATTTGTTGTTGTAAATAGCCTTTGGACATGAGAAATGAAAAAGAAAACGTTTTTAAAAAACATCCGTTGTTAATATAGCATTTGTTGTTGTAAATAGCCTCCGGACGTGAGAAATGAAAAAAAATCCAAGTTTTCAAAGGTTATTGTTGTTGTAAATAGCATAAATCCTTTGAGAAATGAAAAAAATCCAAGTTTTCAAAGGTTGTTGTAATATATCATTTTTGTTGTAAATAGCATTTGTTCTTGTAAATAGCCTCCGGATGTGAGAAATGAAAAAATCCAAGTTTTCAAAGGTTGTTGTAAATATATGCTTTTCCTACCCATTCGAACTTAAATTACCGTTCGAACTTAAATTACTCATTCGAATTTAAACAACCTTTGAAAACCTCGATTTTTTTCATTTCTCACGCCCGCAGGTTATTTACAACAACAAATGCTATATTTACAAAGTAAAAAGCATATATTACAATTCTAAGGTCCACAGACCATTTGCAACAAGAAATTCTATATTTACAACAACAATTTCCTATTTTAACAACAAGTTTTGAAAGCCTGGATTTTGTCATTTCTGAGGTCCAGAAGCCATTTCAACAAGAAATTCTATATTTACAACAGGAAATTCCTATTTTAACAACAAGTTTTGAAAGCCTGGATTTTGTCATTTCTGAGGTCCAGAGGCCATTTCAACAAGAAATTCTATATTTACAACAAGAAATTCCTATTTTAACAAGTTTTGAAAGCTTGGATTTTGTCATTTCTGAGGTCTAGAGGAGGCGATTTACAACAAGAAATTCTATATTTACAACAAGTAAATTCCTATTTTAACAACAACTTTTGAAGTTCACCACGAGATAAACCGTTAAAATCGCGAATTTGTTGATCTATGGTGAGAACTTCAAAAGTTGTTGTTAAAATAGGAATTTCTTGTTGTAAATATAGAATTTCTTGTTGTAAATCGCTCCGGACCTCGTAAATGACAAAATCCAGGCTTTCAAAACTTGTTGTTAAAATAGGAATTTCAATTTCTTGTTGAAATGGCCTCTGGACCTCAGAAATGACAAAATCCAGGCTTTCAAAACTTGTTGTTAAAATAGGAATTTGTTGTTGTAAATATAGAATTTCTTATTGCAAATGGCTTCGGACTCGTAATTGTAATATATGCTTTTTCGTTGTAAATATAGCATTTGTTATTGTAAATAGCCTCTGTACGTAAGAAATGAAAAAAGTCGAGGTTTTCAAAGGTTGTTTAAGTTCGAACGGGTAATTTAAGTTCGAACGGGTAGGAAAAATATATATTTACAACAACCTTTGGAAACTTGGATTTTTTTTCATTTCTCACGTCTAGAGGCTATTTACAACAACAAATGCTATATTAACAACAGAAAAAGGATATATTTACAACAACCTTTGAAAACTTTGATTTTTTTTCATTTCCACATCCAGAGGCTATTTACAACAACAAATGCTATATTAACAACAGAAAAAACATATGTTTACCACAACCTTTGAAAACATGGATTTTTTTTCATTTCTCATGTCCGAGGCTATTTACAACAACAAATGCTATATTTACAAAGAAAAAGCATATATTTACAACAACCTTTGGAAAAATAACCGAGAAATGTAGAGGATAAAGGATGTATGAAGGAACACGGATGAGAGAAAGGCAAGTTCGCCAGATCGTGGTCTTGCCGTCACCATGTCAAGTGATCACCGTGAGAAAGCAAAACGTAAGCGAGGTCGAATATTGGAGCAGTCCGAAATCACAAAATCCACAGAGCACCCGAAAATAAGCAAAATGACGAAAGCCATAGTTAAATCTTGGAGCAGTCCAAAATCGAAAATCCACGGGGCACCGAAATTAAGCAAAACGTCAGTGATCTTCAAAACGATGGTGGCGGTTCGAGGAGATCGTGGCGGAGTGGTCGACGGAGATCACAGGGGCCGATGGCCTTTCGTGCGTCTTCCTTGCTCGGTTCTTGGCGGAAATCGTGGTGGAGATTAGTCTTGCCAGAGATCGTAGGGGCCAAGTGCATCTTCCTTGATCTATTCTTGGCAGAAATCATGGCGGAGAGAGATAGGAGAGAGAGAGACAGGAGAGAGGAAAGAGAGAAGAAAAAGGGAGAGAGGAGAGAGAGTGGAGAAGGAAGAAGGAGAGAAGGAAGGTCAAATTAGTAATTGTGCACTCAAAAATAATTACACAGAAGTCCCTTGGGACTTCAGAGTAATTTCATGATTTCAAGGGACCTAAATGTAAATATCTCTGTTCCTTGGGACCTGTGTGTAATTTTCTCATGAAAGATTTGTGTGTGCGTATAAAGAGGTTTAAAGATATTTTAATATTAAAACCATCAAAGTATACTATTCATGTATCCCAAGTCTAACTTGCCTTGGTGATGATGAAGAAAAAAAATAAAAATAGATAAATAGTGAATAGGACAAAAAGAGCTCCACAGAAAATAGGAATAGGGAGAACTCATGTATATTACCTGGCAGATGGGGCATAAAATAATTAATACATGTGAGCGTGTGTTAGTGTAAATGAGAGAGAAAAAAAAGTTCCATACGGTGGGTAATGAGAATCGATAAATAAAATGAAATTATATGTACAAAATCACAAACATGATTTAAGACGGATTTAGTTTTTCTCAAGATTCTGAAACCTGGACCGGTCACTAAACCGGTCGGGGTACCGGGTTAAGGGTTAGTGGGTCAGACCGGAGTCAGCCCGAAGTCAACCCGAGCCTAGACCGGTGAGGTATAAAAAGTTGGAAAATAATCAATTTCTCATCACACCAACCTAAATTTGACATACTATATATCATTTCAATATTTTGGGTCAGTGACAAAATAATCATATACTCCAATACTTATGACATATTCAGATATTCTTAACAATTTTCTTTACAGTCTACATTTGACATCCATTAAGTAGAGCCAACCGAAAACAAAGAAACCAGTAACCACAAAATGGCGGTCGAGGAGCAGAGAGCACCGAGAAGTTTGAGGAAGTTGAGTTTGACAGTGGGAAGAGTCAGAAATCATATATACGTTGTTTCAAATCTGATATGAATCATATTGCATTCTTAAAAAAAAAATATTAAGGGAGAAATATTTTTTTTTAAAAAAATGTCTAACCCAGTGACCCGTCCGGGTTTACCGGGTCAGTCCGATTTTCTCCTAAACCAGACCGGTTTCGTGGCTGGTTTCCAATCTAAACCAGCCGGTCCGGTCCGGTTTCACAAACCATAGTTCTCTGCCTATCTTTTGATAGGAAGGGAGACCTTGACTCCTCCGGACCATTTAAATCTAATTTGGACGGTCCATTTTTTTTTAATGTTTTGTTTTTAAAAAAAATATATTTTTAATAGGTAAATAATTTAAATTAAGATAATATCTCAATTAATATTTTTTTCAAAAAATGATTTTTAATATTTAAAAATCACAAGATAAAAAATATAAATCAACCGTTTAGGAGAGTCAAACTCTCCCTATCTATTTTTTTTGGATAGATAGGGAAACCTGGTCTTGTTGAAGACCCTCCTATTATGAGCATGTGGTGGAGGAAAGATGAAAAGACAGCAAGATAGGACATGATGCAGTGCTTCCCCCCTGCATACATATGGCAAGCATAGCTTGAATTTAAATCCTATTAGATAATATTACCTACTTGGGAAAATCCTCCTAGCAAAATACACATCCGTCCAAAACTCTTAGACATGATGCAATGCTAAATAGTAAAGAAATGAAGAAAAATGTGAGGAAGGTGAAAATCATGATAAGACAATATGCAGTGGAGATGAAGCTATGGACCACAGCAAGAGGAACTTGAAAAAGAGAAGAAGATTACCTGACCTAAAAGTGTGGGTGCGGCGGAGAATGAGAAAAGTGAGAAGAAATGAGGGTTTTATAAGGCTAAACTCTTATTAAAATAATACTTTTTTTTAAGGGTGAAGGAGCGAAAATACACACAAGCTTTTCCCCCAAGAACGCTCAGCACCACGAGCTTTTTTTGGGAGCAAAAGTACACATGAACTTTCAAAAGTGGAGCAAAAATACCATCATAGTTAACTTTTTCTTAACAAACGTTAAGTGCCCTACAAAAATACCAAAATGCCCCGCACACCATCTCCCTCCCAACCTTCATCCTCTGCACCTCTACCTCTCTCTTTTCTATCGAAGAATGGTCCATCAAAGAACAAGAACAAGTGACCTTCATTTCAGATAAATCAAAACTCAACCTTCAAGAACACAAAGATCCATAAACTCAAATCAAAACGCAAAGAGAAATCAAACCCAAAATAGTGGAAGAAGATGAGAATCAATCGATGTTTACACAAACTTATATAATCAAAGCAAGAACCCAGAAACAAGAACCCAGAAGCTTCAAAATTGAAGCCAAAAGCTAAAATCAAAGCATCAGAACCAAAAGCTAAGCAATTTCAAAATCTCTCCATATCATTTTAAAAACATGAAACAAGAACCCAGAAGCTTCAAAATTGAAGCAAAAAATCGAAGCATCAGAGCAAAAAGTCGATTAATTTCAAAAGAGGAGGAATCAGGAAGAAGCCAAAAGTTAAGCAATTTCATGGAAGAAATCCGAAGGCACCGAACCGAGAAATCAAAGAAATCAAAATCGAAGAAAATATCATAATCTTGAACCGAGAGAAATTGGAGAATCAAAATCAAAGCATCTACCCAGACCCTTGTGAAGGCCGTCGATCTCGAGGAGCATGAAAACACGTTCAAAAAAAACGCCATCTGAGATCATCACGTCGGAAGCTCGAGACGGTGACAAGAATCGCCTCCTCAGAGCAAGTTGATTCCAAAGCATCGATCTCCCATCTGGTTTTTTTGCTTCTAGGGCAATTTGGGCGTGGGAAATTGGGGAAAACCTGGGGAATCGATCTGGAATCGAAGCATCTACCCAGACCCTTGTGAAGGCTGTCGATCTCGAGGAGCATGAAAACGCGTTCAAGAAAACGCCATCTGAGATCGTCGCGCTGGAAGCTCGAGACGGCGACAAGAATCGCCTCCTCAGAGCAAGTCGATTCCAAAGCATCGATCTGTCATCCGGTTTTTTTGCTTCTAGGGCAATCTGGGCGTGGGAAATTGGGGAAAACCTCGATCTGGAAGTTTCAACACGGAAGGGCGACACAGGAAATTGAAAATGTTCAGCATTTTTTTTTTTTTTTTTTGTGTTTTAAAATGGCGTGGGGCCCACCTAAAGTCACGTCTGTTAGGGTATTTTAACATGTGTATTTTTGCTTCACTTTTGAAAGTTCATGTGTATTTTTGCTCCCAAAAAAAGCTCGTGGTGCTGGACGCTCCTGGGAGAAAAGCTCGTGTGTATTTTCGCTCCTTCACCCTTTTTTTAATAATGAAAACAATGTTTGTTCTTTCTCTCTCTACTCTTTCTTTTTATTTAGATACGGATTAGATTATTTCATGAAGATCGATATTTCCCCACATATTTTCTTTTTCTTATTATTCTTGTCAATATCATTTTTCTCTTATAATATATACAAAGAAATCTCAATTTTATACTTCTAGATTTTCTCTAAACCCTAGATTACTTAATAAATCATATCGATCTTAAAAACATTTGACTACTATTAAAAAAATTTGGGATGTTACAACTGTGGGCACAGTGAGCTAAAATGAAAGGAAAAAAAAAAGCGCCTAAATGGGATAAACTGATAAACAACGAAGTTGAAGTTGATAAAGATGATCGGGGGAAAAAAAGTTGATAAAGATGCTGAGTGTAAGAACCATGAAGCCAAAAAGGAGCATAGACATGCACAACAGAAACCAACACAAAAACTATGTGAACAAACTTTAAGAAGGAAAAAAAAAAAAAAAGTAGAATAGACATCTTTAAATGCAAGTGGGAAATTCTAGGAGCTTTGTTGAAAATTCTATGAGCCTCGTTAGAATAGCTTTTAATTTATTATTTGATACTTAAAACGCAAGTGGGAAATTCTAGGAGCTTTGTCGAAAATGCTATGAGCCTCGTTAGAATAGTTTTTAATTTATTATTTGATACTTAAAACTATCAATAGCATACTCCCTCGTATATATCTTAAGTATAAGATTTGTTTTTATCCTAAGTACCTGTTTGTTATCAGGGAAATTTGGGGAAGGGGGGGGGGGGGGGGTGGAGTAGTGGGAGAATTTTAATGAGTTCACTATTAAAAAAAAAAAAAAAAAAAAAGATCAAGTCGGGTTAAATAAATTTAATAAATAGAATATATAAGATAAAAAATAAGAAAATTTAATTAAAAGCTTTTAATACCACTTCTTTAATTTTCTTAAATCGAGTTCAAAAACATTTTTCTTCCTTCCTTTTCCTTTGTATTAAACATCCCTAAATAAACAACCTTATTATTTTTTTTATCTCTCTCATTTAATTTTTCCCACATATATCAATAAACATACAAAATAAATAATGTGTGTGATTTATGAAATAAAAAAGATAAAATAGCATCCAGCACCTTAATATTATATTTTAAAGTGGCGTCTAGTACTATAATTTTATATAATTTTATTTATGGTGTATCCAACACTGACGTCATTTTTCTAGTATATCTAGTACTTATTGATATCATATTTTAGTTACAATTGGAGATTTGGAGCCCTAATCTTATATATGGTTTATTATGTTAGATGTATTATAAATGACATGAGAGTGTTAGAAAGGCCAAAACATAGGCTCAGTACGCTGGATCATATTTTACCCTAATAAAAATGGTTGATCTTCATAAACAAAAGATCAATTAATTGTAATACAACCATTTTATTCGTATAAGTTTTTTTAATAAAAGAATTAATTAAATATGATAAGGGGGCAGGTAATAGACTATAGTCTCATTGCCATTATTACGAATTTTTTTAAAGAGCCTAAACATTATCAACCGGCACATTTATCAACGTACTTTTTGTTCCATTTTCCTTGTTTTGAGATGTACATTATAAATATTACTTTTTGGATTAGCGATAAAAGTTACCTTTTTAATATGATTTATGATATACGATGTAAGTTTGTGGAGAAATTTTATCTTAACTTATATAAACATGTTTTTCCAACTCCAACTCCAACCCAACTTATGGTACCAACTAACAATTTTTATCAACCAATAAAAATAGTTAAAGTCATTAAAGTTGTTCTAAAATTTAAATAATTTTCAATATTATCCATACTAATTGTACTAAACTTTAATATCATATTAATTATTACCCTCATCCACTATCCTTATTAATTATAGGCATACATAGGAAAAAATATTTAATGTCCTTTAGAAACAAACAAGTGTCATATAAAAAGAATAAATATAATTGTTAGTTGGTGCTTTATAATAAAGACCAAAAAAAGAGAGAGAGAGAGAGTATATGATACTATGATAGTGTGTTGGAAAAAATAATAAAGGTCCTAAATTTTTAGAAGCAAAGGAACAAAGTTACTAGTAGGTTAAATATGAGTACTATGTCGTTTTGCAACGTTCAATGTGTTTGAAATAATAATGTAGCCGTTTGAGACAAGAGTTATTAAAACAGAGAAAGTTAAGAGCTAATTGATGAGTGATTCAGAAACATAGCACATGGCAATCACTTGGTCCAACGAAAAAAATAATAATAATAAGAAAATGTTTAAACTTTATAGAGAGGAACAATCTTCAAGATTGCAACGTTCTTGCTGTGAAAGAACTTAAAAAATCTCGGTTGGCACAGTACCAAAGGATTGCGTGAAAATATAAAGAGGAAAATAATATATAATGAAATGAACAGTCTTCAAGGTTATAACGTTTTTATTTATTCACTAAAATCAAACGGATATATACAACGTGTTTAATTTATTGTGAAAAACCGTATTGCATTGTTTGTGAAATTCTTAAAAAGGATTGATGCGTGAATCTCAATCACATTCATATTTGATTTCACCGATCTGGAAGCAGCATGAGTGTTTTGTCATAAATTAATCGGCATTCGTTTATTGAGTATAGAACGACAAAATTGAAGATCTGGAAGCAGCGTGAGTGTGCATGAATGATTCAAACAGTAAAGTGAAAAAAGAGACGACGTCATTTAATTTGCCTCGTTTGATTAGGGCAATCGTGATTGAAAAAAGCAAAAAGAGAAAGAGGGGGAAAAAATCTCATGCGTTCATCATAATTACCTGCATAATAAATGGCTGCTCATGCACGTAATCTTACTCATGCACGTAATCTTATATATTCCGGGGCGTTTCCTCCTTTTTAATAAAATTTTTTTACCCACTTTTTCATTTTTTATTTTATTTTATTTTATAACTTTTTCATTTTATTTTACTTGCAAAAGTCAAACTAACGACTCTATTATAAGCAGCAATCACTTTGAACTCTCTTGAGAATAAGCATAAGCGATGTGAGACTTTTACTAGCCCCATACCTACACATTAACAACAATAACTTTTTGACACGGGACTTTCTATTGACACAACCCACACCATAAATACATCAGTGGGGTCTCATGTTAGATAAAATTGGGTTTGATAAGAGATATTATAAGAAAGTGAAAGTACCCATAAATTTTATTTTTGAGCTTTTGTATTAAGATGTGGGGTTGATTTTACTACTCATAATCTATTTGTACTCGTTTATCACTAAAAGCTTCTTCTTTTTAGGTATTTAAACGAGAGAGGTTGAATGGACATTATGGTGTGAATGCTTTTCTGATTGGCAACACATTATCTACTATATATACCCTACATGGTACTAATGTCTGTGATACCTATTCTTATAGTTTACTATCTTTCTGGTCTGCACAAAGGATTTGGACACTTTCTGTATTAGTTTCTGTGGTATTTGCCACAATCATGTCCTTAGAGAGCTTAATGCTGGTTGTTGGGAGTATCTTCCCTAATTTCATAATGGGGATGATCATTGTTGGTGGAATTCAAGGGATCATGATCTTAATTGGTGGATTCTCTAGATTGCCTCATGATCTTCCGAAGGTTCTTTGGAAATACCCTTTTTGTATTATCTTTCATTCCACAAGTATTGTTTCCAAGGGTTGTTCAAGAACGAATTTGAAGGTTCAAAATTGGTGTTTGATGAAGAAGATGGAAGAAGTAGCAGAACTGTGAGTGGTAGGGAAATTCTGAGAAACAGATGGCAAGTTGAAATGTGTCATTCTAAGTGGGTTGATCTTGTTATCTTGTTTGGAATGATTGTGCTGTATCGATTTATGCCTTTGGCCATTACTAAGCGAAGAGAAGGTCCATAGGCAACTGGCTGGTTGAGGCTTATTGAATATCATGTGAATCTGTATTTTCATGGCCTAAAAATGTGCTTCATCTTAAATTAATGTGTAAGGAAAAATTGTTTATGTAGTTGAACATTTCACATTCAAGTTAATGACAATAAATGTATACTTTTGTCTATCACACCCCATTATTCTGAACTGAGTGACATCTTCACCTATAATGTATTTTGATGTATTATATATTTAATTAAAATTTAAATCACTAGGTCGGGTTTGATCCTGGAAATGAAAGCCCTTTTTATAAAGAGTTCAAAATAATATTAAAGTTCAAATGAACTTTTTTGATACATTTAAAAACAGTTGAAGACCTTTTATTAGTGATTCAAACTTATCATTAACAATGAATCATACTTGAAATCTTGTTAGGTTTTATCAGAGTAATTCCTTATTTCTCCAATTAATTTAGTTCTCTACTAAAACATTCACCAAATTTTTGGGCTTGTTATATACATGCTCATCCCTATGACTATATATATATATATATATATATATATATCTTGTCTACTTCTACATGTTGGTCTTACTGACACTGCACCTTCCACAAGGTTCCTTTTGCTTAGTTTGACCTTTACGTTTGAGCAAATATCTTTTCCTATAATTATCATTGATATGGAGAATGGATTATTAATCACTCTAATCTTAATAATATAATTAAGATTTAGCTCCCTTAGACCCACCCAAAATACTCATTCTTTAGTATCCTTATAACTAGGGATGTGTATTAATTGAGACTTATTTAATTAGATACAATTCATTATGGAATAAATGTCATCTCATCCATTTAACCCTTCAATATATCCAAAGAGACCTTTACTTTGAAGGTTATACATAATCAATAACTTGTATGACTATTTTAAGGATTATTAAAGCCTTTACCTTTTCTGAGAATTTGAAGAATTCATAACTTAATCGATATAACTCTAAACGGAGTGATTCCAATTTCTATTTTAACCTTGATAAGTATATTTTTATAAATTAAAGTCACTAAGTTGATTTATGGCTGAAAAAATTCCCAAATTTCAAAATACACAACAATGTCCAGAATTTTCCAGATTTATTACCCGATCTTTGAAAAATCATAACTCCTTCAATTCTTATTGAAATTGACAAATTACCTATCAAATTAAACCTCTATGTGTCTACTATTTATCTGGAAAATTTCACTTTTTTTTTTAAATTTTGTTTACTTGGTCCGAAATGCAACGTCATTTTCATGCTCCAAAATCATACCAAAAATTTCTAGATTTTTAGCTCAACTTCCAAAAATCATAACTAGAGTTATAGACCTTCGTTTTAGGTGATCCAAAGCACATTTTAAACCTTAATGAGAGTACTATCTCCTGTAAAAATTTTAGAGAAAAATTCAACCTCTAACCCTTACAAACAATATGAAAACCATCCCCTATTTTCGGACTCCTACCCAGAGTTATATAAACAATAACATGTAATCTTCAATTCCTGATTTATCATACCGAGAGCTCGACACTTTGAGCTTAGATTTCATGCTTTGAGTTTCAGTGAATCACACATGCATAGCCAAAGGAGACTAAAAATCAATCTAAAAATGACATGCAAGCTTCATCATTCAGTGCTAAGAGCTCTCTTTCTAAAACTTCTGCAACTTCAAAAAGAAACCGATAGGAATCAATTAAAAGAACTCACTCAGACTAAGAAATGTCCTTGCATGCAACAATAGAAGGTCTCTTCCTTATTTTCTAGATTGATCTCACTGTCTCTCTCCCTCACATCTAGTCTCAACTCATACTTTCAATTTTCTCTCGATTTCCCTCTGAACTGACGACAATAATGGTATGGAGTGGAGAGGTGAATGGCTGGAATGGATATTCAAAGTGACGAGGGTATCGTGTGTGTAGGTGGTGTGAGTTGTGTCTACGGAGGAAATGAGAAAGCTGAAGTTAACGAAGAGTAAATGTGTGTTGTGGAGAATAAGGCTGGATGAAAGAATGAGGGAGAGGGAATGGATATTAACTGAATTAAATGGTTGTGCATGTGAAGGGTTGAGCTGTCCAAAGGAGAATGAGAGAGGGATGAGGTGGCAGAAATATCATGGAAGGAAGAGTGAGCATTTGTTTGACCGGTGGAAATAGGTGTAAGGGAGGGAATTGGGTTGGATATTAAAGTGTGTGATAGTATATGGCCCAATGGTTAACTGTTGAATTGAGGAAATAGTGAGCTACATATGTGTCGTGTGTGTTAGCCGGCAGGAGAGGGAATGAAGTAGATTGTGGTTATATGGGCAAAGAAAAATAATGGGCTGAATGCTTTGGGTTAGCTTTTGGAAATTTGAGTTAAAAAAAAAAAAATATATATATATATATATATATATAATGGACTTTGTTTTTCGACTGTTAAATGTGTGTGTAGATTTTTGGGCTTTGTATTGGTCCAACTTAATTTTCTGAATTTGCGATGGCAAACTTTCTACTTTGCCCCTAACACTTGGTTGTCAAATAAATTCCCAACATATATCCTTAATTTTTAGGGGAAAATATGTCTTTAATTCCAAATATTAACTTTATAATTTATCCAAGCTAAATTTCCCATAATTAATTTCATATAATATTTTTAATATCCTAAACTCAAAATTTAGGATGTCACATTGTCTTTCAGTTTTGGGGTCTCTATTAGAGTTGAAAAAAGTTGTCCCATTTAAGCAGTATTAACTTAAGGGTTGGGCTTGAGGGTTATACGATTTTAGAGCTATTTGGTATTTGGGTTAGCTCTAAAGGGCTCAAATATAGAAGATGTTGGGCCTTTAGGAAAGAACATTGGAAGCATTATATTAGAGCCTGAGGCCAACGGGTCAGTCCTAGGCGGCTAAGCCCGCAAGGTTGAGTGAGGTTTTGTAAATATGAATCTTTATGTATAAACAAGCTTTTTAGGCGTGATTATTTTAGAGTCCAGTTATCAAAGGTCAAACCATTAGGACTTGGCCTACCTGTTTTCCCACCTTTAGTACTTGAGCCGGTTTGAAATAATGGTGACGAAGTGACTTTTTTCATATGAGTTTTTACAAATGGAAAACATGATAAAAATCAGATTCTAAATGTGATTTGTGTTTGGGATAGCGGTGATAGAAATGACCTTTTTCTAGGTGAGCTCTTGTTTAGAAAAACGTTTGAAAAGTCAGTTGAGATGGAAAATGATTGAGAATGACATGAATCTTAATATTATACTATATATAAATATTAGTTGTATATATTGTGATAATTGAAGATAAAAAAATTTAAATTTGATAAAAAAAATTATTAAAAATTTAAAAGCTCTCAAGTACTTAATTAAATAGATTCTAATGGATAAATTAGAATACATACAAATATATATTTAATAGTAAATTTCTTATTAGATCTTCTATCCCAAATATTTTTCTTCAGAAGTTAAAAAAAGTCACGTCAGAAGATGAAAAAGTGACTTCTATCAAAAGTGGCATTTCTATAGAAGCCCATAAACTTTTGAATTTATCCCAAACGATCCAAATTAGCTTCTTCTTTTTCTTTTTTAGATGGTAAGGGATCCGGGATTAGGCCGTGGGTTCGATAAGACTAGGCGATTTAAGTCCCCAATAAGTGCTCATATCCTGGTGGGGAATGTGAACCCCTCCAAAACTTTTTAATATCAAAAAAAAAAAAAAAAAAAAAAAAAAAAAGCTTCTTCTTTTTCTTTTTTTTTTTTTTCTTTTGCTGGACTTCTCCATGGCACTGGTGTTTTGATGCTATGTAAACAGGCACAGTTTTGATAGGTGCCTTCAGGGTTGATTATGGACTAGACCAGAGTGGGTTTGGCTTCAACCCAAGGTTTGGTCTAGATAGCACATCAAGTTGTACAAAACAACCCAAGGTTCAGTTTGGTCTAGAACCAGCCCGAGCTCGGGCTAGACTCAACTAATCCAGTAGATTGCTTGAACTAGTCCAAGCCCTATTTTATGTTAATTTTTTGCATACTTAGTGTCAGAGAGGGGAGGGATGCATTTATTTTGTGTTTTATTAATTTGGGAAGTGCATATTTTTGTGTGTGTGTGTGTGTGTTTACCCCAAAAAAGAAAAGTACTAGGTTGTGGGTTATACGATTTTAGAGCTAATTGGGCTTATATGGGTTAGCTATAAAGGGCTCAAAAATCGAACATGTTGGCCTTTAGAAAAGAACATTGGAAGCATTAAAGAGCCTGAAGCCCACGGGTCAATCCTAGGAGGTTACACCCACAAGGTTAAGAAAGAGTCAAGGTTTTATAAATATGAATCTTCATGCATAAACAAGCTTTTTAGACGTGATTCCCGAGTTTTCAAGGGTCAAACCATTAGGACCTGGCCGGCCTGTTTCCCGCCTTTAGTTTTGAAAGGTGCCTTCTTCCTAATCCAATAGACAATGGATTTGGGGGAAAAATATGTTATAGAGTTCGAACATAAACACAAAAGTAGCCTCAATTAAAATAAATGTTCCTCAAATTAGATAATAATTAACTAATTTTATTAGATTATGAAAGTTACTTAAATTAGTTAATATAACATGTTTAATTTTTTGAAACATCCTAATCATGCTCCTTAATTCACTCCCCCTCTCTCCTATTGATTATTCATTATTGTTGAGATAGTATCGACTAGGCTAATTTGAGAAAAAATTGATAAAATATATAAAATAGGTCTTATATTTAGGTCCATGATCAATTTATCAATTATATCTTACATTAAGGACTGAAAAGGGTATTGTAAACCTTTGTGCCAAACAAAACAAGAGAAATGACAAGTTACTAGCAATCAATCTTTGGAATCAATTCAAGATATATCGTATCATTTAGTTTACCAAAATTAACATGATGCCGATGATAATGCCATAAAACACAAGAATCAACAATACAAGCATAATTGTAAATATTATTGTTAACTTCAACAGTATTACACTTGAACAAGTTCTCATAAAAATAGCACTGACCTATAAATATTCCACCATTAGTGAGAACAAGCTTGTCGCCCTCAAATACAAACATAAACGTAAATTTATGAAGTAAGTGAACCGAAATTAAAAAAATTTCTAACTTTTGGTACATAATATATATCTCTTAAAGCTAGAGTTTTACTTAAATGAATTCAATTTCTACAGTCTCTTTTCCCTTCACTTGAACAACTAAAGAATTTCTCATGTAAAGCATGTCCCCTTCTTCTTCCTTTAGTGTCTTGAAGAAGTTCTTGTTTTTTTTTTTTGAGTGAAATGGATATTCATTAATGAATGATCAGATAGAATACAACAGAATGACTAGTCAAAAATTACATCAGGAGACTAAAATTAGAAAAAACAATGCTGGGTGTGAATGGCAAAGGATCTAATCTGCATTAAAATCCCTTTCGTGGAGAAGATTTCATGGGCGAATACCCTTCTGTTGCGGACGTCCCAAAGTTTCCAACAGGTAAGACACACTCCAACCTTCCAAGAGATATCAAGGGAAGGAGAATTAATGATCAGAGAGAGCCAATCCGAGATGTTCAGCCTGAAAAAATCGAATACCATATCTAAAGGGAGAATTTTCTTCCATACTGTAGAGGCCAAGTGACACCTTTGAAGATGTGATCAAGGCATTCTTTGCTACTTTGACAGAGGGAGCATGATTGGTCAGATGTCATGTTCCTACGAAATCACTCCTCGTTTATTAGGAGCTTGCCCTTCAGGACCAGCCAAGTGAAGGTTTTCTTTGTGCCATAGGTAACTTCCAAATCCGAGGCCAAGTGGCATTACGCGAATTCCACTTAGTAGATTCTAAAGCTTTGTAAGTGCACTTTGTGGTGAACCTCCCATTCTTAGTCAGAGTCCATTGGCACGATTGACCTAGGGGAGCATCGTGAAGTACTGAATTTTCCTTAATGTGAGGGTGGACATCAGGCCAAGACTCCAGAAGGTGTCTCAAGAAATACGACATACGAGCACGGCGGGTTCCTTGCGAAAGGTCAGGGACTAAGTATTTCTGCTTAAGCACATGAACCTAGAGGGCATTTGGCTGATCATGGATCTTATAGATTAACTTCATCATAAGCGCTTTATTTTGAGATTCGAGCTTTACCAGCCCACACCCTCCATTCTAAATTGGTTGGCAAAGATCTTGCCATTTAGCTAAATTGACTCCCCTGTGATCATTGGAGTACCCCCCATATGAATTTCTTGATTGTTCTTTCAATTCTAGCACAACATGATGAAGGTAAGCTAGTGCTCTGCATTGTGTAAAGAGGCAAGGATGACAAAATCGACTTAGCTAAAGTGATCCGACCAGCCAAGGATAAGGACTTGCTTTTCCAACTAGCAAGTTTGGATTGCAGCCTTTCGATGATGTATTCATAAGTGGATGAAGTAACTCTTCCATTAAGCAGAGGAACACACAAATACTTTCCTAAGGAGTCAGTTTTTTGATACCCCAAGGAAGTAAAAATGTCCCTACAAACTTGAGGATGGACATTTTTGGAGAGAAAAAACCTTAGTTTTTACTTGGTTGATGAGGTGGCCTGAGGATTGGTAGAAATCACCCATAACTACTTGAATTAAAGCAACCTGGGAGGATGTTGCATGACCAAAGAGAATCAGGTCATCGACGAAGAATAGATGAGATAGAGATACCCCTTTCTAGCCTAATTTGATTGGCTGCTATTCTTTAGAATTAACTTTAGCTTCAATTAGATGGGACAATCTTTCAATACAAAAGGACAAATATATAGGGGAGAGGGGATCTCCTTGCCTGAAACCCCTCTGAGGTTTAAAGGAGGGGGTAGGTTGCCCATTCCAGAGAACCTGCATTGAAGGAGAAGAAATGCAATCCATGATCAGTCTAATAAAATTGTGTGGCAAGTTGGTTTCTGGAGGGTATCCTCAATAACATCCCATCTAAGCCTATCGAAGGCCTTTTCCAGGTCAATCTTGATTACCATCCAATCCATTTACCCTTTTTTACCCTCATAGAGTGGATAACTTCCGGGCAATAATGATATTATCAATGATATTCCTTCCCTGGATAAAGCTTGTCTGCTACTGACCAATCAGATGTGGCATAATTGACCTAAGAAGATTTGCAATAGTCTTAGAAACTATCTTATACAGAACAGAGCAAAGGCTAATAGGCCGGAATTCACTTATAAACCTTGGTTGGTTTATTTTAGGAATCAAAACAAGCAAAGTTTGATTGAGAGAAGGGTCAATAGAGGCACCTAACCAAAGATTGCTCACAAACAAGAAGACACTATTGCCAACGGTTGCCCATTGAGATTGGTAGAAGAGCTCATGGATGCCGTCCTGACCAGGAGACTTGAACAACTTCATTTCAAAAAGGGAGCTTTTGACTTCATCAAGGGTTACACCTCTCTAACGAGGATAAGAGGGAAGAGTCTAGCATCGGAAAAGTCCCCCAAAGAGAGAGGGGGAAAGAATGGCTCTTCTAGGGAAAAGAGATCAACAAAGAATTTCCTGGCAATGGTGGATAATTGATGCTCATCCGAGATCCATTCCCCGTTCGGTGACTTAAGCTGAGAAATAGAGATACGCCTTTTCCTCATAAGGGACTTAATATGGTAATACTTGGTGTTCCGGTCTCCCAAACAAAGCCAGCCGAGGACGGTTTTTGAAGCCATAGGAGCTCCTCCTAAAAGCACACATCTTCAAGCTCATCAAGAATGGTTGCTTCCAGATCAGTAAGGGATTCAGAGGAGTCTTCAGTATGTCTCTTCAGCCTAGCTTGGATGCCATTTAATCAGATGAACAAGCGCCTCTTGCACTTCCCAATTCCCCAAAAATATCCGAGTTCCATTGATGAATCTCGGTGGAGAAGGATACAAGGCAAGAGATCATCACCTAAGCTCCATATGCGTTGAACAATTTGCAGAAAGTTCGGGTGACAGAGCCAAGCCGCGAGGAATTTAAAGTTCCTATTAGATGGGCCAGCCTGGTTGCTACGGCCTAAGTTGGTGAGGATCGGTCTGTGGTCAAAAATAAATTTGGGCAAATGCATAACTGAGGAATTGGGGAATGTCTAAGCCCAGGAGGAATTACAGAGTGCCTCTTCGCCATGTAAAACGTGGGCCTTGGAAACCCATATCAATAAGCCCATTTAAGTGAAGAAAGTTCCTGAATGCACTACATCCTTGAGCCCGATGAGTTGAGCCTCTTCTTCGATCGTCTTAGCTAAGGATTGCATTAAAATCCCCTGATAAAAGCCACGGTGAAGAGATATTGGTGGCTAATTAAGAGAGATCCTGCCAAAGGAAGGTCTTGTTTTGCTTTTGAGGACTGCCATAAACTACAGTAAGAAGAAAACTAGAATTTTGCTCCAAGTTTGTGACCTCCATATGAATAAATTGGACATGATTAGCAAGGATATTGATCGAAATTTTGGACGACCATAGAATCCAGATGCCACCCGAAAATCCAAATGCCTATACCCTGTGAGAATGGTGGAAACCCAGTTTTTTAATCACACCATCGGCCGTTAAGCTGGAGATACGTGGTTCTAAAAGAACAAAAATTTCAGGCTTATAGTTAGCCACAAATGATTTGAAAATTGAGGGAAACTTCTTGTTGGAAGCTCCTTGACAATTCCAGGTTATAACTTACATAATAAAATTAATTGGGCAAAATAAGAGAAGGATTAACTCCCTCAACTGTCCTCGTGGCTTTTATATCTATCAATTCACTATGAATTCCTCTTGCTAATTCCTTGATGAATTTGTCAGAAGGCCCAGCAAGGTCCGAAGTGAATTTGGCCCCCAAATTGAGGACGGTGATCCCCGTTGAAAGTTTGATGCCTACACTTTTAGCTAGGGGATCATGTTAGTTCTATATGTGTTTCGATGATAATCGACAATTGTAAACATGTATGGATGTTTTTGGATAAACTAAATGGAGATTTAAACTTGTTGATTTCAACCCAAAAACATTCATCGGCGCCAAACTCGAGCCTAGATTTGGCAAACTCGAGTTTGCTACTGACAGAGGCAAAACTCACAAGTTTACATTTTAAACTTGAGACTACAGTTTCTTAAACCTCGGGTTTGTTTCATAAACCTCGGGTTCGGTTCTTAAACCTCGGAGTTCGCACCTCCAGAGAAAAGTTTCAAAGAGTTTACAAATATGTAAACTCGAGTTTGTGGAGACAAACTCGAGTTTGCCTCTCGGCGGGAAGAATTTTTCAAATGAGATTTTCATAAACTTGAGATCGCTTCCATGAACCTCGGTTTGCTTCCATGAACCTCGGGTTTGGTTCCATGAACCTCGGGTTTGCTTCCATGAACCTCCGGTTTGCGTCGGGCCAAAAGTTTTCCAAAAGTTTTCTAAGCCGAGCAAACTCGAGCTTAAGTTTATGAACTCGAGTTCGTGCCTTACGAGAGAGCAAAATGATTTTTAACTTGAGAAAACCTCGGGTTTGCACCGGAAACCTCCGGTTTGTGTTTTGAGAACTAAAACTGATTTTTGACATGAATAGTGTCAAACTCGAGTTCATCACTTATAGGCTCGAGTCTAAGCCTTGAGCAAAATATATTTTTAGGTGAACCCCGATGGTTTCCTCGACAAAAGTCCGAACTCGAGTTCGACATGCAAGCTCGAGTTCGATCCCGAACATAGATTTTAAACCTCAAACATATTTTACAAACCTCCGGTTCATGTCTTACGAAACAAATCCTTTGTACTAAGTGAAGAGCAAACTCGAGCCTAGCTATGCGAACTCGAGTTCGTGGCTTCGAAACGATGAACGCATTTTTTTTGAAAAGTTCAATCTTCAATTTCACTTAGGATTTAATCTGCAAAATGGTTGTATATGTTTAATATGATTCTTATCTATATTTCTAACCATTCTTAACCAGTTTGCTTGTGAGATTTCGAAGATTTGGATTTGCTTTAAAGTCAAATAAAGCAAAAGCAAAAGTGACGTCGCACTTTTAAAAAGCAAAACCCGAAAGTTGCACAACTTTGGCTAATCCACCGAACACGTCTCGCAAAGCATTTAAGAATGTTTTCTACAACAAGCAACCGCATCTCCAACGGATTAATTGCGAAGGTCAACACAGATTACTTGGCCATTTGGTTTAAGAGAATATTGGAGAGAGAAAGTGGCTAAGCCACCTCCTAACACCGGGAGAACATCTCCAACGGATCTATTTGGAAAGCAACGGTCATTTAATGATCTCTCGAGTATAAATAGAGTTGCATTCAAGCCTTTCCAACAGACACACCTCGCCGAAGACGAAAATCATTCAAGTCTCATATTTATTTCTTCGTTTTTATCGTGTAGTATCTTGAGATACATTGAGCTTCGGTGATTATCATTATCTACTCTTAGAGAGAGTTTATTTCGTGTATATCATTCATTATAACCATCTCAAGTCAGGTGACTTGGAGGTTGGGAAAATCAGAGTACAACTTGTAAGGGGGAGTTAGTCCTAGGGAGAGGATAACTCTTGAGTACAAAGTGTATATCTGATTGTAAACAGAGTACAGCTTGTAAGGGAGGAGTGTGTCCTAGGTTGGGAGCATCCTTCGTTTACGAGTGTGTATACGTTGTAAGCAATTACGGCTTGTAGGGGGAGTGAGTCCTAGGGAGAGGATCATCCCGAGTACGAGTGTGTAATTGTTCTTGAGTGATAGTGGAAAATCCCCGGTGTGGACTGGGGACTGGACGTAGGTCAAGGAGTTAGACCGAACCAAGTATAAATCTTCGTGTCAAGCTCTTCTTCTCTATCTCCACTTTGCCTTGATATTATCCGTTGTGTGGGTGATCCGAAAAGAATTTTAAAATCCCCAATTCACCCCCCTCTTGGTGATTTCCTTCACTTTCATTTGGTATCGAGCATTGGTTATCTATTTGAAGGATTAACATCCTAGATCAAAGATCCAATGGAAGGAATTCTACCCGAAGGAGCTGCAATCAAGAGACCACCAGGTTTCAATGGAAATTATTATTCCTCTTGGAAGGCAAAGTTCAAAGTCTATATAATGGCATCGAATATGGTTTGTGGAGAGTATTCGAAAGAGGAAATTATGTTCCATCCTCGTTGAAGATGGAGTTAGAACTCCTAAGCTTGAAGAAGAGTTTAATGAGAATGACAGATGGCAAGTCACTCTCAACATGAAAGCCATCCACATCGCAAAGTGCTCTTAGCCAACAAGAGTATTTTCGAATTTGCACTTTGCCATCTGCTAAAGCTATGTGGGATGCTCTTGAAATAGCCTATGAAGGAACATTGAGTCAAAGAAAATCGAGTTAACACTCTCATGACTGAATATGATTTATTTCGTATGAAGTCCGGAGAATCCATTGGCGAATTCAGCTAAGGTTTACTCATTTGGTTAACCAACTTTGCCTTGGGCAAAGTCTATGATCAATGGCCCAAGTGAGGAAAATTCTGAATATCCTCACTAAAGATTGGGAAGCCAAAGTCACAATCGAAGAAGCCCGTGGAGAATCAATGCAATCGTAGCTGCTCTATTCGGAAGCTTATCGAATATGAAGGCAAGCTCAAATTCAAGAAGGGCTCGAATGAAATTCATGACAATAAAAGCAAAGGTATTGTTTTGAATCTTTGTGAAAGAGAAACCCAATGAGAAAGATGAAGATGATGAAGAGATGGCTATGCTTGTGCGAAAATTCAAAAAATTCTATAAGAAAGATCAAGCCTTTAGAGACAGATTTCAGAGAGCAACTTCAAGCAACGAACAAGATCAAATCTTTCGCTACGAGTGTGGAAAGCCGGGTCATATCAAGCTCGAATGTCCACGGTGAAAGCTGAAAATAAGGAGAGAAAGGCAAGATTCAACCACCTCAAAAAGAAAGCTTATATATCTGCCTTATGGGGAGATGACTCTTCGATGAAGAAAGTGATGAGGAAGGTGTAGCAAATCTTTGCCTAGTTCCGAAGAACAATCGAAAATGACAATGAGGTAAGTGATCTTGAACCTTCCTATGATGAATTATTTTTTGAATACAATGAACTATATTCTGAATTTAGAAAACTAGCAAAAGAGTTCATTGCATCCAAGAAGAAAATTAAATTGTTGGAAGAACAAGTTCGAATGTTTCTTCTTTCTCTGCATTTCGAAAACATTCCGAAAATGATTGCGAAAAGATTTCGAAAAGATTTGTGACAATTCTTTGTGTCTTAGAGAAAAGGAATTTGTATCTTACAAAAACTCTTGAGAAATTCACTAGAGGTAGTGAAATGCTCAAAGTGATTTTAAAACAAAGACAAAGGTTTACAAATGACAAATCGGGATTGGTTATAAACCCGATTTTGATAAGAAGAAAGGGAAGAAGAAACATGGACAAAAACCTTATTTGAATTACTTTGTAAATCTGTTCATAGTTCAAATCCCTTTGCACATTGTAACTATTGTAACCGTAAAGGTCACAATACTTCATCATGCTTTCATAGGAAAGATAGGAGAGATAAACCTGTAGGCAATTATCAATGGCTACCAAAGGGAACTTATGTTTTCCCTAAGGTTCAAACTAACCCAGAAGGACCCAAGCATAAATGGGTACCAAAATGTCCATCTGTTAGTTTGTTTGTGCAGGTTGATTCTAAGAAAAATGGACATAAAGGGATTAAGAATAAGAGAATCCCTTATGCACCAAAAAGGAGATCCTCTCAAGTATCAAATGGGAGATACTTGAAATCTGTATCCTTTGTGAAGACTTTGCAGACACCAAAGAGACATTGGGTATGCAAAGCCAATCCTCCAAGTACCTAAGGTAAAAGGTACACAATGGTAAAACCTCTGTCTTTGCTATAAGTAACAATCTTTAAGGTTTTACGCATTGGATATTAAGGAATGAACATTGAAAACGATTTTTGAAATTGAAAATCTATTTGATGATTTATTTATATATTGTTTGCAATGTTCAATAGCTTAACTCTTTATGTATGCATAATGATTTGAAAAACATCTTTTATGCATAAAATCATGTTTAATCTGTTATGCCTAATTATCATAATCGATTATAGTCTTGAAGCATGTAAATTGGTCTCTACAAGCTAACAATGATTGGATCCAAGCAAGATTGGATACCAAGAGAGAAAAAGATTGTATACAGCATTGTAGGATCAAGGAAAGCTTTTCAAGAGAGCAAATATACAGTGAAATTATTCAACTCTTGAGAAAGTCAAGACACAATGGCTGGTGTTGATGGTGAATTTGCATCAATACATCTCACCATGCCCCGCTTCAACAAGGACAAGAGGAATTACGGTGATATCTAACCTTACCCTATATTGTGCTTATGTGAAATTCATATTTGGATATTGAATACTTGTCCAATAATGCATTCCATTAAGCAATCAATCATTTATGACTTTCAAAATGTTTTTCAGATTGCTAATGGATCACAAGTGAATTTGTGCATAATTTTCTAAGTTTAAGATTTCGAAATGAACAATTCAAAAACTTGTTTTGAGTTACAATTCATTCTGTGTTTGGAAAATGCATTCCAATGTTTTGAAAATATGCATGTTTTGATTGCACTCAAATGATATTTCAAAAAGTTGGAAATTGACTTTCATTATATTAGCAAGTGCCTTGATTTTTACGAGCATATTCTCAAAGATGAGTTTTCATATTACCAACATCTCAATTTTATAAAGCATTATCATGATTTGACAGAAAATTTGAGATTTGAAACAATTTGCATAAGTTTATGAAAAACTCATATCAATGACATACTTTCCTACATGAATGTATTTACAAATTGTCATTGAGAAATGTTTTTTTTGGTATCACTTAGTTTCTTATCTGTATGTTCAGTGCTATGAATCAATTAGATAAGACTACTTGTGATATACTTCTTGATTAAATGAAATACATTCATCTAGGAGCAATTCAGTTTGAAGAGAAGAAAATTGGGAATGATTAATTCCAATGGATTGTAAATTGCCTCCACTTAATGTTAGTTATGTGTTTAATGATTAACTGAACACTAACTTAAGCATTGGAGAATCTAGATATATCTTTTGCGGGATGTTTATCTTGTTTTAATTTGCTGTCAAGAAGTGAGAACTCGAGCTGCGTTTATGAACTCGAGCTCGAGACAACCAGAGAAGAAATGTGACTCTGAGGAAAGCCAAACTCGAGCCCATTAATGAACAACCTCGAGTTCAGCTCAGACAGAAAGAAATCCTAGTAGTTACAAGATGCACGAACTCGAGCCTACAATAACAAACTCGAGTTCACGGGATACGAGAGGAACCAAGCTCGAGGATTTCACGAACTCGAGCCCGTAAGTATTAAGCTCGAGTTCATCAATGAGTTTCAAGGGTTTACACATACACTCTTGAAGTCCAGGTTAGTACAATTTTACACGAGCTCGAGCATACACTTGTAAACTCGAGTTCATCGCGGTTTCATTTTTAATAAAAACCCGATTGCACCTCTTCACCTCCCACTATCCTCGAGCATAACCCTATTCCCCTTCAAGTTCTCTCATCTCTCTCGACGAAACTCTCGATAATGCCCTTAAAACAACGTAACCACAAATTCTCAACAATCCGACCAACATCGACTCAATCCACTCCTCGAATCAATTAGGTCGACCCGTGAGAGTCAAAACTCGACGACCGATTCAGATTTGGAATTGACAAAGAAATTCCTGGTGTTGCCTCAAATCCACCATCTACCTTACTTAGAAGAAGAGAAATGGAGTATAGGAGACGGAAAGAAGCTCTCAAGAAGAATGCAACTCCATCCAAACAGAAAGGAATTGAAATTGGGAAAGAACCGAGGTGCCCAATCCGTCAATGAACCAAGAACAGGAAAAAGAAAAGAACCGAGGTTACGAGACCTTCCGTTGGGAAACGAGAAGAAGAAATCAAAGAAATCGCCCAACCTTCTCGCTTCTTCACCAGAGAGCAAGCTAGTTCACCGAGGAATCTGAATCTTCTATACCAAGATACAAGCCTAGGATGAAAAGAGCCACACAAGGAAGGTCACCCGAGGAGTCCGATTCTCCTAGACCAAGACACAAGCCCCGAATGAAGAGAGCAACTCAAGGAAGTCCATCAGCTTCTCAAGAAGCAACTGAAACCCCTCAATCCAAAAAGAAGAAGAAATCCCAACAACCTCATATCTCTCCACCAGAACCAGAAATTCCTTCAGCCTCACATGTTCCAGTGCACTGAGGTATCTCCGGACATTCCGCTATCTTAGAAATTTATAATCATAAGAGAATGCCTAGAGGATTTTCCTCGAAGAGCCATGTAGGATGTCTAGTGAAGAAAGAGAAAAATTTAAAGAGAAATTTGATGATAGATCCTTTCGTCCCGTTGTCCAGGTTGATTTGGCTAGAGTAAAAGAAGAATGTAATCTAGACTGTCTCCTCTTAAGCAATTTGAATCCCTAATATCCATTAGAGTTCCATACGGTCCAACCCTTGTGAAGGTTTTCTATTTTCATATGCAATCGATAATGTGTTGGACAATAAGGGAAAGCTAGTGGAAGAAAGGATAACCACTAAAGTTAGAGGACAAAAGATTACAATTTCCCCATCCATTCCTAACACTCAGATTAACCCTCCATCTCAGCAACAAGATCTTATTCCTACACTTTCATTTGGAGGAGAAGAGTGAAAAGGATCTTATCCTATCCCTACACCTTCAAATATCCCAATTGATCCACCCTTGTTTGCGATGACAAAGGGGGAGAAGAATGAGAAGGATCAATCAATGCTTTCGAAATTATATTGCATATTTTCTTTCGAAACTCTAATGATATTCTGCAGTTTACTTAACATTCTGTTTCTACTTGATTAATATCTGATGAATGTTTAAGTTATGCGTTTATTGCATTTTGATATCTATTTGAACTCGATAACTCGATATGAGCTCATCGAATTCTCCGATTAATTTTTAATGTATCAATGAGTTATTTTGAGTTATTTTGTTATCTGGCTATCATGACTGATATTAATTGATAAAATGAAGTTGTCATGAAATTTTTTGTTTGCTTAACTTTGATGAAATGAATTGTGTTTATTAAAATATCAAAGTTTGCAAAAGTTTTAACCAAACTTGCTTTCTCATTGTTCAAATGATCAAATTAAATTTTTGAAAGCAATTGATTGTTTACAAGTGTTGTCATCATCAAAAAGGGGAGAATGTTAGTTCTATATGTGTTTCGATGATAACCGACAATTGTAAACATGTATGGATGTTTTTGGATAAACTAAATGGAGATTTAAACTTGTTGATTTCAACCCAAAAACATTCATCGGCGCCAAACTCGAGCCTAGATTTGGCAAACTCGAGTTTGCTGCGACGAGGCAAAACTCACAAGTTTACATTTTAAACTTGAGACTACAGTTTCTTAAACCTCAGGTTTGTTTCATAAACCTCAGGTTCGGTTCTTAAACCTCAGGTTCGCACCTCCAGAGAAAAGTTTCAAAGAGTTTACAAATATGTAAACTCGAGTTTGTGGAGACAAACTCGAGTTTGCCTCGGCGGGAAGAATTTTTCAAATGAGATTTTCATAAACTTGAGATCGCTTCCATGAACCTCGGGTTTGCTTCCATGAACCTCGGGTTTGGTTCCATGAACCTCGGGTTTGCTTCCATGAACCTCCGGTTTGCGTCGGGCCAAAAGTTTTCCAAAAGTTTTCTAAGCCGAGCAAACTCGAGCTTAAGTTTATGAACTCGAGTTCGTGCCTTACGAGAGAGCAAAATGATTTTTAACTTGAGAAAACCTCGGGTTTGCACCGGAAACCTCCGGTTTGTGTTTTGAGAACTAAAACTGATTTTTGACATGAATAGTGTCAAACTCGAGTTCATCACTTATAGGCTCGAGTCTAAGCCTTGAGCAAAATATATTTTTAGGTGAACCCCGATGGTTTCCTCGACAAAAGTCCGAACTCGAGTTCGGACATGCAAGCTCGAGTTCGATCCCGAACATAGATTTTAAACCTCAAACATATTTTACAAACCTCCGGTTCATGTCTTACAGAAACAAATCCTTTGTACTAAGTGAAGAGCAAACTCGAGCCTAGCTATGCGAACTCGAGTTCGTGGCTTCGAAACAGAGATGAACGCATTTTTGCTTTGAAAAGTTCAATCTTCAATTTCACTTAGGATTTAATCGCAAAATGGTTGTATATGTTTAATATGATTCTTATCTATATTTCTAACCATTCTTAACCAGTTTGCTTGTGAGATTTGAGAAGATTTGGATTTGCTTTAAAGTCAAATAAAGCAAAAGCAAAAGTGACGTCGCACTTTTAAAAAGCAAAACCCGAGAAAGTTGCACAACTTTGGCTAATCCACACCGAACACGTCTCGCAAAGCATTTAAGAATGTTTTCTACAACAAGCAACTGCATCTCCAACGGATTAATTGGCGAAGGTCAACACAGATTACTTGGTCATTTGGTTTAAGAGAATATTGGAGAGAGAAAGTGGCTAAGCCACCTCCTAATTTGGGAGAACATCTCCAACGGATCTATTTGGAAAGCAACGGTCATTTAATGATCTCGAGTATAAATAGAGTTGCATTCAAGCCTTTCCAACAGACACACCTGGCCGAAGACGAAAATCATTCAAGTCTCATATTTATTTCTTCAGTTTTATCCGTGTAGTATCTTGAGATACATTGAGCTTCGGTGATTATCATTATCTACTCTTAGAGAGTTTATTTCTCGTGTATATCATTCATTATAACCATCTCAAGTCGGGTGACTTGGAGGTTGGGAAAATCGAGTACAACTTGTAAGGGGGAGTTAGTCCTAGGGAGAGGATAACTCTTGAGTACAAAGTGTATATCGATTGTAAACAGTACGACTTGTAAGGGAGGAGTGTGTCCTAGGTTGGGAGCATCCTTCGTTTACAGAGTGTGTATCTGTTGTAAGCAATTACAGCTTGTAAGGGGGAGTGAGTCCTAGGGAGAGGATCATCCCGAGTACGAGTGTGTAATTGTTCTTGAGTGATAGTGGAAAATCCCACAGGATCGGAATTTGGGACGTAGGTCAAGGAGTTAGACCGAACCAAGATAAATCTTCGTGTCAAGCTCTTCTTCTCTATCTCCACTTTGCCTTGATATTATCGTTGTGTGGGTGATCCGAAAAGAATTTTAAAATCCCCAATTCACCCCCTCTTGGTGATTTCCTTCACTTTCATTTGGTATCGAGCATTGGTTATCTATTTGAAGGATTAACATCCTAGATCAAAGATCCAATGGAAGGAATTCTACCCGAAGGAGCTGCAATCAACAGGACCACCTGGTTTCAATGGAAATTATTATTCCTACTTGGAAGGCAAAGTTCAAAGTCTATATAATGGCATCGAATATGGTTTGTGGAGAGTATTCGAAAGAGGAAATTATGTTCCATCCTCAGTTGAAGATGGAGTTAGAACTCCTAAGCTTGAAGAAGAGTTTAATGAGAATGACGAGATGGCAAGTCACTCTCAACATGAAAGCCATCCACATGCGCAAAGTGCTCTTAGCCAACAAGAGTATTTTCGAATTTGCACTTTGCCATCTGCTAAAGCTATGTGGGATGCTCTTGAAATAGCCTATGAAGGAACAGTGAGTCAAAGAAAATCGAGTTAACACTCTCATGATTGAATATGATTTATTTCGTATGAAGTCCGGAGAATCCATTGGCGAATTCCAGCTAAGGTTTACTCATTTGGTTAACCAACTTGTCGCCTTGGGCAAAGTCTATGATCAACTGTCCAAGTGAGGAAAATTCTGAATATCCTCACTAAAGATTGGGAAGCCAAAGTCACAAACAATCGAAGAAGCCCGTGGAGAATCAATGCAATCGTAGCTGCTCTATTCGGAAGCT
The DNA here is from genome assembly GCA_019022655.1 of Acacia acuminata. Taxonomy (NCBI): domain Eukaryota; kingdom Viridiplantae; phylum Streptophyta; class Magnoliopsida; order Fabales; family Fabaceae; genus Acacia; species Acacia acuminata. Next base: position 4,302,272 of record JAFJYI010000005.1, read on the forward strand.
TATCGAATATGAAGGCAAGCTCAAATTCAAGAAGGGCCTGAATGAAATTCATGACAATAAAAGCAAAGGTATTGTTTTGAATTTGTGAAAGAGAAACCCAATGAGAAAGATGAAGATGATGAAGAGATGGCTATGCTTGTGCGAAAATTCAAAAATTCTATAAGAAAGATCAAGCCTTTAGAGACAGATTTGAGAGAGCAACTTCAAGCAACGAACAAGATCAAATCTTCTCTACGAGTGTGGAAAGCCGGGTCATATCAAGCTCGAATGTCCACAGTGAAAGCTGAAAATAAGGAGAGAAAGGCAAGATTCAACCACCTCAAAAGAAAGCTTATATATCTGCCTTATGGGGAGATGACTCTTGAGATGAAGAAAGTGATGAGGAAGGTGTAGCAAATCTTTGCCTAGTTCTTTGAAGAACAATCGAAAATGACAATGAGGTAAGTGATCGAACCTTCCTATGATGAATTATTTTCGAATACAATGAACTATATTCTGAATTTAGAAAACTAGCAAAAGAGTTCATTGCATCCAAGAAGAAAATTAAATTGTTGGAAGAACAAGTTCGAATGTTTCTTCTTCGTCTCTTTTCGAAAACATTCCGAAAATGATTGCGAAAAGATTTTAAAAGATTTGTGACAATTCTTTGTGTCTTAGAGAAAAGGAATTTGTATCTTACAAAAACTCTTGAGAAATTCACTAGAGGTAGTGAAATGCTCAAAGTGATTTTAAAACAGCAAAGGTTTACAAATGACAAATCAGGGATTGGTTATAAACCTGATTTTGATAAGAAGAAAGGGAAGAAGAAACATGGACAAAAACCTTATTTGAATTACTTTCAGAAATCTGTTCATAGTTCAAATCCCTTTGCACATTGTAACTATTGTAACCGTAAAGGTCACAATACTTCATCATGCTTTCATAGGAAAGATAGGAGAGATAAACACGTAGGCAATTATCAATGGCTACCAAAGGGAACTTATGTTTTCCCTAAGGTTCAAACTAACCCAGAAGGACCCAAGCATAAATGGGTACCAAAATGTCCATCTGTTAGTTTGTTTGTGCAGGTTGATTCTAAGAAAAATGGACATAAAGGGATTAAGAATAAGAGAATCCCTTATGCACCAAAAAGGAGATCCTCTCAAGTATCAAATGGGAGATACTTGAAATCAGTATCCTTTGTGAAGACTTTGCGGACACCAAAGAGACATTGGGTATGCAAAGCCAATCCTCCAAGTACCTAAGGTAAAAGGTACACAATGGTAAAACCTCCTGTGCTGCTATAAGTAACAATCTTTAAGGTTTTACGCATTGGATATTAAGGAATGAACATTGAAAACGATTTTTGAAATTGAAAATCTATTTGACAGATTTATTTATATATTGTTTGCAATGTTCAATAGCTTAACTCTTTATGTATGCATAATGATTTGAAAAACATCTTTTATGCATAAAATCATGTTTAATCTGTTATGCCTAATTATCATAATCGATTATAGTCTTGAAGCATGTAAATTGGTCTCTACAAGCTAACAATGATTGGATCCAAGCAAGATTGGATACCAAGAGAGAAAAAGATTGTATGACATTGTAGGATCAAGGAAAGCTTTTCAAGAGAGCAAATATACAGTGAAATTATTCAACTCTTGAGAAAGTGAAGACACAATGGTGGTGTTGATGGTGAATTTGCATCAATACATCTCACCAATTCTGCGCTTCAACAAGGACAAGAGGAATTACGGTGATATCTAACCTTACCCTATATTGTGCTTATGTGAAATTCATATTTGGATATTGAATACTTGTCCAATAATGCATTCCATTAAGCAATCAATCATTTATGACTTTCAAAATGTTTTTCAGATTGCTAATGGATCACAAGTGAATTTGTGCATAATTTTCTAAGTTTAAGATTTCGAAATGAACAATTCAAAAACTTGTTTTGAGTTACAATTCATTTCGTGTTTGGAAAATGCATTCCAATGTTTTGAAAATATGCATGTTTTGATTGCACTCAAATGATATTTCAAAAAGTTGGAAATTGACTTTCATTATATTAGCAAGTGCCTTGATTTTCTGAGCATATTCTCAAAGATGAGTTTTCATATTACCAACATCTCAATTTTATAAAGCATTATCATGATTTGAAAGAAAATTTGAGATTTGAAACAATTTGCATAAGTTTATGAAAAACTCATATCAATGACATACTTTCCTACATGAATGTATTTACAAATTGTCATTGAGAAATGTTTTTTTTTCTTGGTATCACTTAGTTTCTTATCTCGTATGTTCAAAGTGCTATGAATCAATTAGATAAGACTACTTGTGATATACTTCTTGATTAAATGAAATACATTCATCTAGGAGCAATTCAGTTTGAAGAGAAGAAAATTGGGAATGATTAATTCCAATGGATTGTAAATTGCCTCCACTTAATGTTAGTTATGTGTTTAATGATTAACTGAACACTAACTTAAGCATTGGAGAATCTAGATATATCTTTTGCGGGATGTTTATCTTGTTTTAATTTGTTTGTCAAGAAGTGAGAACTCGAGCCTGCGTTTATGAACTCGAGCTCGAGACAACCGAGAGAAGAAATGTGACTCGAGGAAAGCCAAACTCGAGCCCATTAATGAACAACCTCGAGTTCAGCTCGATTTAAAGAAATCCTAGTAGTTACAAGATGCACGAACTCGAGCCTACAATAACAAACTCGAGTTCACGGGATACGAGAGGAACCAAGCTCAGAGGATTTCACGAACTCGAGCCTGTAAGTATTAAGCTCGAGTTCATCAATGAGTTTCAAGGGTTTACACATACACTCTTGAAGTCCAGGTTAGTACAATTTTACACGAGCTCGAGCATACACTTGTAAACTCGAGTTCATCGCGGTTTCATTTTTAATAAAAACCCGATTGCACCTCTTCACCTCCCACTATCCTCGAGCATAACCCTATTCCCCTTCAAGTTCTCTCATCTCTCTCGACGAAACTCTCGAGATAATGCCCTTAAAACAATCAGAACCACAAATTCTCAACAATCCGACCAACATCGACTCAATCCACTCCTCGAATCAATTAGGTCGACCGTGAGAGTCAAAACTCGACCGACCGATTCGATTTGGAATTGACAAAGAAATTCCTGGTGTTGCCTCAAATCCACCATCTACCTTACTTAGAAGAAGAGAAATGGAGTATAGGAGACGGAAAGAAGCTCTCAAGAAGAATGCAACTCCATCCAAACAAAGGAATTGAAATTGGGAAAGAACCCGAGGTGCCCAATCCGTCAATGAACCAAGAACAGGAAAAAGAAAAGAACCGAGGTTACGAGACCTTCCGTTGGGAAACAAGAAGAAATCAAAGAAATCTGCCCAACCTTCGCTTCTTCACCAGAGCAAGCTAGTTCACCGAGGAATCTGAATCTTCTATACCAAGATACAAGCCTAGGATGAAAAGAGCCACACAAGGAAGGTCACCTGAGGAGTCTGATTCTCCTAGACCAAGACACAAGCCCCGAATGAAGAGAGCAACTCAAGGAAGTCCATCAGCTTCTCAAGAAGCAACTGAAACCCCTCAATCCAAAAAGAAGAAGAAATCCCAACAACCTCATATCTCTCCACTGAGAACCCGAGAAATTCCTTGACCTCACATGTTCCGGAGAATTCTGCACTGAGGTATCTCCGGACATTCCCGCTATCTTAGAAATTTATAATCATAAGAGAATGCCTAGAGGATTTTCGAAGAGCCATGTAGGATGTCTAGTGAAGAAAGAGAAAAATTTAAAGAGAAATTTGATGATAGATCCTTCTGTCCTGTTGTCTGGGTTGATTTGGCTAGAGTAAAAGAAGAATGTAATCTAGACCTGTCTCCTCTTAAGCAATTTGAATCCCTAATATCCATTAGAGTTCCATACAGTCCAACCCTTGTGAAGGTTTTCTATTTTCATATGCAATCTGATAATGTGTTGGACAATAAGGGAAAGCTAGTGGAAGAAAGGATAACCACTAAAGTTAGAGGACAAAAGATTACAATTTCCCCATCCATTCCTAACACTCGATTAACCCTCCATCTCAAGAACAAGATCTTATTCCTACACTTTCATTTGGAGGAGAAGAGTGAAAAGGATCTTATCCTATCCCTACACCTTCAAATATCCCAATTGATCCACCCTTGTTTCCGATGACAAAGGGGGAGAAGAATGAGAAGGATCAATCAATGCTTTCGAAATTATATTGCATATTTTCTTTCGAAACTCTAATGATATTCTGCAGTTTACTTAACATTCGTTTCTACTTGATTAATATCGATGAATGTTTAAGTTATGCGTTTATTGCATTTTGATATCTGAACTCGATAACTCGATATGAGCTCATCTGAATTCTCGATTAATTTTTAATGTATCAATGAGTTATTTTGAGTTATTTTGTTATCGGCTATCATGACTGATATTAATTGATAAAATGAAGTTGTCATGAAATTTTTTGTTTGCTTAACTTTGATGAAATGAATTGTGTTTATTAAAATATCAAAGTTTGCAAAAGTTTTAACCAAACTTGCTTTCTCATTGTTCAAATGATCAAATTAAATTTTTGAAAGCAATTGATTGTTTACAAGTGTTGTCATCATCAAAAAGGGGAGAATGTTAGTTCTATATGTGTTTCGATGATAAGCGACAATTGTAAACATGTATGGATGTTTTTGGATAAACTAAATGGAGATTTAAACTTGTTGATTTCAACCCAAAAACATTCATCGGCGCCAAACTCGAGCCTAGATTTGGCAAACTCGAGTTTGCTGCGACGGAGAGGCAAAACTCACAAGTTTACATTTTAAACTTGAGACTACGGTTTCTTAAACCTCGGGTTTGTTTCATAAACCTCGGGTTCGGTTCTTAAACCTCGGAGTTCGCACCTCAGAGAAAAGTTTCAAAGAGTTTACAAATATGTAAACTCGAGTTTGTGGAGACAAACTCGAGTTTGCCTCGGCGGAAGAATTTTTCAAATGAGATTTTCATAAACTTGAGATCGCTTCCATGAACCTCGGGTTTGCTTCCATGAACCTCGAGGTTTGGTTCCATGAACCTCGGGTTTGCTTCCATGAACCTCCGGTTTGCGTCGGAGCCAAAAGTTTTCCAAAAGTTTTCTAAGCCGAGCAAACTCGAGCTTAAGTTTATGAACTCGAGTTCGTGCCTTACGAGAGAGCAAAATGATTTTTAACTTGAGAAAACCTCGGGTTTGCACCGGAAACCTCCGGTTTGTGTTTTGAGAACTAAAACTGATTTTTGACATGAATAGTGTCAAACTCGAGTTCATCACTTATAGGCTCGAGTCTAAGCCTTGAGCAAAATATATTTTTAGGTGAACCCCGATGGTTTCCTCGACAAAAGTCCGAACTCGAGTTCGGACATGCAAGCTCGAGTTCGATCCCGAACATAGATTTTAAACCTCAAACATATTTTACAAACCTCCGGTTCATGTCTTACGAAACAAATCCTTTGTACTAAGTGAAGAGCAAACTCGAGCCTAGCTATGCGAACTCGAGTTCGTGGCTTCGAAACGAGATGAACGCATTTTTGCTGAAAAGTTCAATCTTCAATTTCACTTAGGATTTAATCGCAAAATGGTTGTATATGTTTAATATGATTCTTATCTATATTTCTAACCATTCTTAACCGGTTGCTTGTGAGATTTCGAAGATTTGGATTTGCTTTAAAGTCAAATAAAGCAAAAGCAAAAGTGACGTCAAAGCACTTTTAAAAAGCAAAACCCGAGAAAGTTGCACAACTTTGGCTAATCCACTCGAACACGTCTACGCAAAGCATTTAAGAATGTTTTCTACAACAAGCAACGCATCTCCAACGGATTAATTGGCGTAAGGTCAACACAGATTACTTGGTCACCTGGTTTAAGAGAATATTGGAGAGAGAAAGTGGCTAAGCCACCTCCTAACACCGGGAGAACATCTCCAACGGATCTATTTGGAAAGCAACGGTCATTTAATGATCTCGAGTATAAATAGAGTTGCATTCAAGCCTTTCCAATGACACACTGTGAAGACGAAAATCATTCAAGTCTCATATTTATTTCTTCGGTTTTATCGTAGTATCTTGAGATACATTGAGCTTCAGTGATTATCATTATCTACTCTTAGAGAGAGTTTATTTCTGTGTATATCATTCATTATAACCATCTCAAGTCAGGTGACTTGGAGGTTGGGAAAATCAGAGTACAACTTGTAAGGGGGAGTTAGTCCTAGGGAGAGGATAACTCTTGAGTACAAAGTGTATATCTGATTGTAAACAGTACGACTTGTAAGGGAGGAGTGTGTCCTAGGTTGGGAGCATCCTTCGTTTACGAGTGTGTATCATTTTGTAAGCAATTACTGACTTGTAAGGGGGAGTGAGTCCTAGGGAGAGGATCATCCCGAGTACGAGTGTGTAATTGTTCTTGAGTGATAGTGGAAAATCCCGGTGTGGATCGGGGATTTGGACGTAGGTCAAGGAGTTAGACCGAACCAAGATAAATCTTACGTGTCAAGCTCTTCTTCTCTATCTCCACTTTGCCTTGATATTATCTCGTTGTGTGGGTGATCCGAAAAGAATTTTAAAATCCCCAATTCACCCCCCTCTTGGTGATTTCCTTCACTTTCATTTGGTATCGAGCATTGGTTATCTATTTGAAGGATTAACATCCTAGATCAAAGATCCAATGGAAGGAATTCTACCCGAAGGAGCCGCAATCAACAGAGACCACCAGGTTTCAATGGAAATTATTATTCCTACCGGAAGGCAAAGTTCAAAGTCTATATAATGGCATCGAATATGGTTTGTGGAGAGTATTCGAAAGAGGAAATTATGTTCCATCCTCGTTGAAGATGGAGTTAGAACTCCTAAGCTTGAAGAAGAGTTTAATGAGAATGACAGAGATGGCAAGTCACTCTCAACATGAAAGCCATCCACATCGCAAAGTGCTCTTAGCCAACAAGAGTATTTTCGAATTTGCACTTTGCCATCTCGCTAAAGCTATGTGGGATGCTCTTGAAATAGCCTATGAAGGAACATTTGAGTCAAAGAAAATCGAGTTAACACTCTCATGACTGAATATGATTTATTTCGTATGAAGTCTGGAGAATCCATTGGCGAATTCCAGCTAAGGTTTACTCATTTGGTTAACCAACTTGCTGCCTTGGGCAAAGTCTATGATCAACTGTCCAAGTGAGGAAAATTCTGAATATCCTCACTAAAGATTGGGAAGCCAAAGTCACAAAGAATCGAAGAAGCCCGTGGAGAATCAATGCAATCGTAGCTGCTCTATTCGGAAGCTTATCGAATATGAAGGCAAGCTCAAATTCAAGAAGGGCCTGAATGAAATTCATGACAATAAAAGCAAAGGTATTGTTTTGAATCTTTGTGAAAGAGAAACCCAATGAGAAAGATGAAGATGATGAAGAGATGGCTATGCTTGTGCGAAAATTCAAAAAATTCTATAAGAAAGATCAAGCCTTTAGAGACAGATTTCGCAGAGCAACTTCAAGCAACGAACAAGATCAAATCTTTCGCTACGAGTGTGGAAAGCTAGGGTCATATCAAGCTCGAATGTCCACACTGAAAGCTGAAAATAAGGAGAGAAAGGCAAGATTCAACCACCTCAAAAAGAAAGCTTATATATCTGCCTTATGGGGAGATGACTCTTGAGATGAAGAAAGTGATGAGGAAGGTGTAGCAAATCTTTGCCTAGTTCTTTGAAGAACAATCTGAAAATGACAATGAGGTAAGTGATCTTGAACCTTCCTATGATGAATTATTTTCTGAATACAATGAACTATATTCTGAATTTAGAAAACTAGCAAAAGAGTTCATTGCATCCAAGAAGAAAATTAAATTGTTGGAAGAACAAGTTCAGAATGTTTCTTCTTCTGTCTCTGTTTCTGAAAACATTCCTGAAAATGATTGCGAAAAGATTTCAGAAAAGATTTGTGACAATTGCTGTGTCTTAGAGAAAAGGAATTTGTATCTTACAAAAACTCTTGAGAAATTCACTAGAGGTAGTGAAATGCTCAAAGTGATTTTAAAACAGCAAAGGTTTACAAATGACAAATCAGGGATTGGTTATAAACCTGATTTTGATAAGAAGAAAGGGAAGAAGAAACATGGACAAAAACCTTATTTGAATTACTTTTAAATCTGTTCATAGTTCAAATCCCTTTGCACATTGTAACTATTGTAACCGTAAAGGTCACAATACTTCATCATGCTTTCATAGGAAAGATAGGAGAGATAAACCTGTAGGCAATTATCAATGGCTACCAAAGGGAACTTATGTTTTCCCTAAGGTTCAAACTAACCCAGAAGGACCCAAGCATAAATGGGTACCAAAATGTCCATCTGTTAGTTTGTTTGTGCGGGTTGATTCTAAGAAAAATGGACATAAAGGGATTAAGAATAAGAGAATCCCTTATGCACCAAAAAGGAGATCCTCTCAAGTATCAAATGGGAGATACTTGAAATCTGTATCCTTTGTGAAGACTTTGCAGACACCAAAGAGACATTGGGTATGCAAAGCCAATCCTCCAAGTACCTAAGGTAAAAGGTACACAATGGTAAAACCTCCTGTGCTGCTATAAGTAACAATCTTTAAGGTTTTACGCATTGGATATTAAGGAATGAACATTGAAAACGATTTTTGAAATTGAAAATCTATTTGACATTTATTTATATATTGTTTGCAATGTTCAATAGCTTAACTCTTTATGTATGCATAATGATTTGAAAAACATCTTTTATGCATAAAATCATGTTTAATCTGTTATGCCTAATTATCATAATCGATTATAGTCTTGAAGCATGTAAATTGGTCTCTACAAGCTAACAATGATTGGATCCAAGCAAGATTGGATACCAAGAGAGAAAAAGATTGTATACTGCATTGTAGGATCAAGGAAAGCTTTTCAAGAGAGCAAATATACAGTGAAATTATTCAACTCTTGAGAAAGTGAAGACACAATGGTGGTGTTGATGGTGAATTTGCATCAATACATCTCGGCCAATTCGCTTCAACAAGGACAAGAGGAATTACGGTGATATCTAACCTTACCCTATATTGTGCTTATGTGAAATTCATATTTGGATATTGAATACTTGTCCAATAATGCATTCCATTAAGCAATCAATCATTTATGACTTTCAAAATGTTTTTCAGATTGCTAATGGATCACAAGTGAATTTGTGCATAATTTTCTAAGTTTAAGATTTCGAAATGAACAATTCAAAAACTTGTTTTGAGTTACAATTCATTCTGTGTTTGGAAAATGCATTCCAATGTTTTGAAAATATGCATGTTTTGATTGCACTCAAATGATATTTCAAAAAGTTGGAAATTGACTTTCATTATATTAGCAAGTGCCTTGATTTTTCGAGCATATTCTCAAAGATGAGTTTTCATATTACCAACATCTCAATTTTATAAAGCATTATCATGATTTGAAAGAAAATTTGAGATTTGAAACAATTTGCATAAGTTTATGAAAAACTCATATCAATGACATACTTTCCTACATGAATGTATTTACAAATTGTCATTGAGAAATGTTTTTTTTTCTTGGTATCACTTAGTTTCTTATCTCGTATGTTCGAGTGCTATGAATCAATTAGATAAGACTACTTGTGATATACTTCTTGATTAAATGAAATACATTCATCTAGGAGCAATTCAGTTTGAAGAGAAGAAAATTGGGAATGATTAATTCCAATGGATTGTAAATTGCCTCCACTTAATGTTAGTTATGTGTTTAATGATTAACGAACACTAACTTAAGCATTGGAGAATCTAGATATATCTTTTGCGGGATGTTTATCTTGTTTTAATTTTCTTTGTCAAGAAGTGAGAACTCGAGCACTGCGTTTATGAACTCGAGCTCGAGACAACCGGAGAAGAAATGTGACTACGAGGAAAGCCAAACTCGAGCCCATTAATGAACAACCTCGAGTTCGGCTCGACGTAAAGAAATCCTAGTAGTTACAAGATGCACGAACTCGAGCCTACAATAACAAACTCGAGTTCACGGGATACGAGAGAGGAACCAAGCTCGAGGATTTCACGAACTCGAGCTGTAAGTATTAAGCTCGAGTTCATCAATGAGTTTCAAGGGTTTACACATACACTCTTGAAGTCCAGGTTAGTACAATTTTACACGAGCTCGAGCATACACTTGTAAACTCGAGTTCATCGCGGTTTCATTTTTAATAAAAACCCGATTGCACCTCTTCACCTCCCACTATCCTCAAGCATAACCCTATTCCCCTTCAAGTTCTCTCATCTCTCTCGACGAAACTCTCGAGATAATGCCCTTAAAACAATCGTAACCACAAATTCTCAACAATCCGACCAACATCGACTCAATCCACTCCTCGAATCAATTAGGTCGACTGTGAGAGTCAAAACTCGACGACCGATTGATTTGGAATTGACAAAGAAATTCCTGGTGTTGCCTCAAATCCACCATCTACCTTACTTAGAAGAAGAGAAATGGAGTATAGGAGACGGAAAGAAGCTCTCAAGAAGAATGCAACTCCATCCAAACGAAAGGAATTGAAATTGGGAAAGAACCCGAGGTGCCCAATCCGTCAATGAACCAAGAACGGGGAAAAAGAAAAGAACCGAGGTTACTGAGACCTTCCGTTGGGAAACGAGAAGAAGAAATCAAAGAAATCTGCCCAACCTTCGCTTCTTCACCGAGCAAGCTAGTTCACCCGAGGAATCTGAATCTTCTATACCAAGATACAAGCCTAGGATGAAAAGAGCCACACAAGGAAGGTCACACGAGGAGTCCGATTCTCCTAGACCAAGACACAAGCCCCGAATGAAGAGAGCAACTCAAGGAAGTCCATCAGCTTCTCAAGAAGCAATCGAAACCCCTCAATCCAAAAAGAAGAAGAAATCCCAACAACCTCATATCTCTCCACTGAACAGAAATTCCTTGACCTCACATGTTCCAGTCGCACTGAGGTATCTCCGGACATTCCGCTATCTTAGAAATTTATAATCATAAGAGAATGCCTAGAGGATTTTCTCGAAGAGCCATGTAGGATGTCTAGTGAAGAAAGAGAAAAATTTAAAGAGAAATTTGATGATAGATCCTTACGTCCGTTGTCCGGGTTGATTTGGCTAGAGTAAAAGAAGAATGTAATCTAGACTGTCTCCTCTTAAGCAATTTGAATCCCTAATATCCATTAGAGTTCCATACGGTCCAACCCTTGTGAAGGTTTTCTATTTTCATATGCAATCGATAATGTGTTGGACAATAAGGGAAAGCTAGTGGAAGAAAGGATAACCACTAAAGTTAGAGGACAAAAGATTACAATTTCCCCATCCATTCCTAACACTCGATTAACCCTCCATCTCAAGAACAAGATCTTATTCCTACACTTTCATTTGGAGGAGAAGAGTGAAAAGGATCTTATCCTATCCCTACACCTTCAAATATCCCAATTGATCCACCCTTGTTTCTTGATGACAAAGGGGAGAAGAATGAGAAGGATCAATCAATGCTTTCGAAATTATATTGCATATTTTCTTTCGAAACTCTAATGATATTCTGCAGTTTACTTAACATTGTTTCTACTTGATTAATATCGATGAATGTTTAAGTTATGCAGTTTATTGCATTTTGATATCTCTGAACTCGATAACTCGATATGAGCTCATCTGAATTCTCGATTAATTTTTAATGTATCAATGAGTTATTTTGAGTTATTTTGTTATCGGCTATCATGACGATATTAATTGATAAAATGAAGTTGTCATGAAATTTTTTGTTTGCTTAACTTTGATGAAATGAATTGTGTTTATTAAAATATCAAAGTTTGCAAAAGTTTTAACCAAACTTGCTTTCTCATTGTTCAAATGATCAAATTAAATTTTTGAAAGCAATTGATTGTTTACAAGTGTTGTCATCATCAAAAAGGGGGAGAATGTTAGTTCTATATGTGTTTCGATGATAAGCGACAATTGTAAACATGTATGGATGTTTTTGGATAAACTAAATGGAGATTTAAACTTGTTGATTTCAACCCAAAAACATTCCGTCGGCGCCAAACTCGAGCCTAGATTTGGCAAACTCGAGTTTGCTACCGACGGAGGCAAAACTCACAAGTTTACATTTTAAACTTGAGACTACGGTTTTCTTAAACCTCGGGTTTGTTTCATAAACCTCGGGTTCGGTTCTTAAACCTCGGTTCGCACCTCCGAGAGAAAAGTTTCAAAGAGTTTACAAATATGTAAACTCGAGTTTGTGGAGACAAACTCGAGTTTGCCTCTCGGGCGGAAGAATTTTTCAAATGAGATTTTCATAAACTTGAGATCGCTTCCATGAACCTCGGGTTTGCTTCCATGAACCTCGGGTTTGGTTCCATGAACCTCGGGTTTGCTTCCATGAACCTCCGGTTTGCGTCGGGCCAAAAGTTTTCCAAAAGTTTTCTAAGCCGAGCAAACTCGAGCTTAAGTTTATGAACTCGAGTTCGTGCCTTACGAGAGCAAAATGATTTTTAACTTGAGAAAACCTCGGGTTTGACTTCGGAAACCTCCGGTTTGTGTTTTGAGAACTAAAACTGATTTTTGACATGAATAGTGTCAAACTCGAGTTCATCACTTATAGGCTCGAGTCTAAGCCTTGAGCAAAATATATTTTTAGGTGAACCCCGATGGTTTCCTCGACAAAAGTCCGAACTCGAGTTCGACATGCAAGCTCGAGTTCAGTCCCGAACATAGATTTTAAACCTCAAACATATTTTACAAACCTCCGGTTCATGTCTTACGAAACAAATCCTTTGTACTAAGTGAAGAGCAAACTCGAGCCTAGCTATGCGAACTCGAGTTCGTGGCTTCGAAACGAGATGAACGCATTTTTTTGCGAAAAGTTCAATCTTCAATTTCACTTAGGATTTAATCTGCAAAATGGTTGTATATGTTTAATATGATTCTTATCTATATTTCTAACCATTCTTAACAGTTTGCTTGTGAGATTTCAGAAGATTTGGATTTGCTTTAAAGTCAAATAAAGCAAAAGCAAAAGTGACGTCAAGCACTTTTAAAAAGCAAAACCCGAAAGTTGCACAACTTTGGCTAATCCACTCGAACACGTCTCGCAAAGCATTTAAGAATGTTTTCTACAACAAGCAACCGCATCTCCAACGGATTAATTGGCGAAGGTCAACACATTACTTGGCCGGCTGGTTTAAGAGAATATTGGAGAGAGAAAGTGGCTAAGCCACCTCCTAACACCGGGAGAACATCTCCAACGGATCTATTTGGAAAGCAACGGTCATTTAATGATCTCTCGAGTATAAATAGAGTTGCATTCAAGCCTTTCCAACAGACACACTGTCGAAGACGAAAATCATTCAAGTCTCATATTTATTTCTTCGGTTTATCTCGTGTAGTATCTTGAGATACATTGAGCTTCAAGTGATTATCATTATCTACTCTTAGAGAGAGTTTATTTCGTGTATATCATTCATTGTAACCATCTCAAGTCAGGTGACTTGGAGGTTGGGAAAATCGAGTACAACTTGTAAGGGGAGTTAGTCCTAGGGAGAGGATAACTCTTGAGTACAAAGTGTATATCGATTGTAAGCAGTACAGCTTGTAAGGGAGGAGTGTGTCCTAGGTTGGGAGCATCCTTCGTTTACAGAGTGTGTATCTGTTGTAAGCAATTACAGCTTGTAAGGGGGAGTGAGTCCTAGGGAGAGGATCATCCTGAGTACAGAGTGTGTAATTGTTCTTGAGTGATAGTGGAAAATCCCAGTGTGACTGGGGACTGGACGTAGGTCAAGGAGTTAGACCGAACCAAGATAAATCTTCTCGTGTCAAGCTCTTCTTCTCTATCTCCACTTTGCCTTGATATTATCTCGTTGTGTGGGTGATCCGAAAAGAATTTTAAAATCCCCAATTCACCCCCCTCTTGGTGATTTCCTTCACTTTCGATCATTCCCTTTAGTGGGCTGAGGAGACTAGGCTAAATGAGAGTCAGGCCCATCTCGGATGATTTGATTAGTCTGGTTGCGTCGAGGAAGCCTGGGATCATCAACCTAGATGGCTTGGTTGAGATTCTGGTCAAGGGTCGTGGGGGCGTTTCTGACAGCGTAGGCCTGAGATTGAAAGATACTATCATGCTTATTACTTTACGCTGTGGGGACTTTCTGCCTACTGCTCTAATCTATCGTTTTCCATCTTTGGTTCCTTCCCTTTTTTCCGTCATGTAGCAGCTCCCTAGTTAGGGCTGAGGTATTCTCTGACAGGTTAGACCACCTTTTGCCTTTCTTCCTCCTCCACTTCTCTTAATACCTTGTACCTCGATATGTTGACCACCTGCTTGCTGCCGTTAGCTACGCTCAGTTTGTCTCCTTTGACGATGTGACGTCTATGTCTTTGCACTTGAATCTATGCACCAAAGTCATTTTCACGCCCCCAATGTGTCAGGGGTTGGCTTAACGAGAGCGACGGCGAGATGAATATCCGGTAAAGACCCAGAGGTTTCCGTTTGGGCTACCAGACAGACTACACAGTGTAGCCGTACCTCCCATAGTGAAAGTAGATGGAAGGGAGGCCCTCATACTCAACGAAGATGTGGGAGCTATCAACATGTATTTTTGAAATTAATGGTTTGGTAAGGCCTATGATGACTGTAATGCGTGCAAATCTCCCATGATCACCAGAGTCTAGTATTGTAGTCCATACGTATGACTTCTCCAAAACCGCTTCCGATTAAGTGGATGATGCTCTTGTGGTAATAGCGAGCAGGGAGCTTGGGGAGCCTTATCCAACCAATTACTTGATTGATTACATGATCTTGTGTTTGAAATGATGGAGTCCAAGGCTGAACAGTTAGATAGTGTCCAAAGACTATCCATGGTCCAGATAGCAAGGCATTCTAGTAATCTAAGTCTTCCTGGAATTTAACAAGGAAGTAGTCATCATCGATGTCGATGAGTTTAAGCTAGCCAGGGTTTCCATAAGTTTTGGAGCTGGTTGCGTAGGTGGCGGTAACCAATCTTGCAGCCAAGGAGTTTTACAACCATAACAAGTCCCATTTTCTTGTTCAGGGTATCCAAAACATGAGAGCAAAGTTTACCATTGGAATAGATCCATTCAAACCGATGGAGATGTCACCCTGAGCTAAAGTGATATCCTCACCATCATCCATTTTGGAGTCAAAGTTAAGCAGCTTATCCTTAAAGGAGGGGCCTTTACTGTCAACAGTGATTGCTCCTCCACCTAACAGAGTATCTTGAGGAAATGATGGTTTCAGTGACATTTGGGTCTTAGGAACAATCTCCGAACGTTGATCCGCCTCCATGTAGTCATCGGGAATAGTATTACAGGCCATGCCAGAGGAAGGTAGAGAATCTGGGACTAGTGTCTCAACAGAGTTAGACTCGACAGGGAGGTCCGCCTCCATATTGTCTCTTGGGATTAGAGCCTCACCGAGCTTGGCTCTTTTAGCTGATTGGTCATCCCCAGGATGGCGAGGGGGATCATCCTTAGGACTACTTTCAAATGGAACAAGGTGCAACATGGCTAGGAACAGGGAGAATCTAGAGAGAAGGAAAAGCCTCTCTCTTTAACCCATCTTTTTTAATTCTAAACAAGAAGTTCTTGTTTTTGCACACATGATGAGTTGTACTAGAATCCACCTACCAATGTAACACCCCTACTAGCCTTACCCTTTCGGGTGACGGATGGAGGGATTCCCTTTTATATTTATCATTTATCATCTAACTACTACTTATTAGCATGCATCAGAGGTTAACGCGGCAAAGCATATCCTAGTTGGATTTCAGACAATACTCGTATAATTAAATGTAAGTAACAAAATATAATCCCCAAAGGGTTAAATATACAGTCATCCACTAGTGCCTACGAAGCCAAAAGAACATACAGTTATCTTAGCACAAAAATAAAATAAAAAATAAATCTTCCTCCGCCACCAACTACACCATCTACTCCAGCTCTGCATTCTTACCCTTCTCTCCAGATACAGCCCTTGAAGTACTTCCTGAAGCTTTACAAAAATCTACCATTAATTTCCTCAATTAATGCATAAACGGTGTATGTATGTAACCATAATTAGGAAAAATACCAGATAAAAGTATTCAGTAACAAACATGCGATAACACAAATACAACATACCAAGTATACAGTGTTAACTGCAGAAGGACTACATGTCCTAGAAACAAACGCAGGACTGCTCAACAAAGTAAGCCCCGGATCCACAGCGCTAAGAAAGACATAGTACTCGGGCTCTGAATCCAAACCACACTGAATGCACATAAATACATGTCCCTTTTAAGGAGACACAGGTTCACAATCATGGAAAATACAAAAATACAAAGTAACACAGAACACATGAGGATTAAGGTTACTACTTGGTAGTTAAACAAAATTATGAGTATAATTTTTCCTGGATACGCGAAAATGAAAGTGACCCTAAAATAATCAAAATATAAATATAAATCACTCATCTTTAAAATATTTGTTGACTTAAAAATAGGCCTTCTTCAACTAAAAAAAAAAAAAAAAAAAAAATCTCTCAACCTTTAAAGTCATGTGGTAGGAGGTAGAGGATGGTGAAAGGAGTATACAAAATTCTTACCTTCCTCTTGATCGTTGCTTAACACTCCTGTATCTTCTTGCTAGCTTTCTTATCTTTTTTGATCACCTTCTTCTCTTCTTCACCCGATGCGTCCAACAACTCAAAGGGAAGGAGATGAGTTCCTTAAATAGACCCCCAACGTTGGTTCTAGATACAACTTGCATCCAGACTTTGCTTCACCATTCTAGAGGAATAAAAAAATATTTCTGATTTCCACAAATCTCACTTGGCCGGTGCTTCTAAAGAGGTATTTTTAAAAAATATTTCTCTAATTACTCTTGGTCTCTCAGGTCCGACGTTTTGAGGCAATTTGGGAAGAGAAAAAAATGTATTTTATTCCACTCTCTCTCGCTCTCACACATTTGGTACCATGAGGAAATAGGGAGAAAATATTGTGTTCTCTTTTCTTTTTGCATTGATCATGTGCTCAACTACTTCTTTCCTCAATTAACATTAAATTGTCTTGTCATATCCCTCTTTCTCTCTCACATGTTAGATGTTAGGAAATATTGGAGAAATATGTATGTTTTTTTTTAAAAAAATATATATATCTTTTGCTTTTTTCTAACGTCCAGCCTAGAAGTCTAATCAATGGCCGGCCCGTGAAGGCTGAGGCCTAATGTGCTGACCCTCCAGGGCCCGTGAGTAAGGAAAATGCCTATTTTTCAAAGCCCGGCCCGAAAGATCAGGGCTGGGGTTGGCCCGCGTAGGCCCTGAAATTACTATTTCAAATTTTAATTATTTTTCCTCCGCTTTTTTTAAAGAAATATAATTAGTAAATTATAACACGAATCATCCAATAAATAACTACAATCACTAATTTATAATCAAAAGCAAACTATCTTCACAGATAACTCACATAAAACATAAAAAAGCATATTATGAATTTCTTCTCCCCCATCATGAACACATCCATAATCTTTATTTGCAACAAATAATAAATCAAATCATAAAATTAGAGTATAGTTATTATATATTTGTAATTAAATGGATAAATAACTTTATAACAAATACAAAATATATATAAATTAGTAAATTTAAAAAGAAAAAAGAAAAAGAAAAAGCTACGAGTGAAAAGGGCTCAGGGTTAGCCCATGGCCCTCCGTGGTCAGTCTGTCTAAGCCCGAGGCCTTTTTAGGCCGGGCCCCTCCGCGCCAATTTCAAATATTTCATCTATTTTTCAAGCTCGATCTTTGAAGGGTCGGGACTTAAATGGGTCGACCCGATGGGCTCGGCCCATTTTGACGGCTTTAATCCAGCCCATTGGAGATTATTAAAGAAATATATACGATATTTTATTTCCTTTGGCATCTCTTCACGTCAGGCGCATTGAGAAGGATTGAGAAAAATGTGTGTACTCCATGTCTCAAACCCACGTGATACTCCCTCTCCTTCTTTAATTAAATTTGTATTGTCTCATCCATCAAATCTCCATTGGCTCATGAGTACACCTACAATTAAATCATAATTACCTTCTTTTCCCCCTCTCTCCATGCGACGACTACAGATGGGAGTAGGGCTGTCAAAATGACGGGCCCGGCCTGTTTAACCCTGGTCTGTTATAGGTCGGGTCTCAAAAATAGAAGAGAGAGGTGAAGTCAGGCCCTGAAGAGCCATAGGTTTTTACGGGCCGGCCTTACAGGGCTACGGGCTGACCCGTTTGGCCCGTTATATATATATATATATATATATATTTATAATACAATATAATAATAATATAACAATATTTCATAGCCTCCACTATTCATTCTACTACTTCCACTTTAAATTATAATATAATATAATAAAATAAAGTAATATAATATAACAAAATAATATAAAGTAAAATAAAATATTATTTCATTCCAACACATTCATTCCAACGGTGCTACCTTACATTTTGAATATAATAATGATAATCATATGATATAATACTATAATATTAAAATATATTAATACTTCTTTTTCTTTACTTCCAGCGTCTGTCAAGCAACTTCAACTTTCAAATAAAATATTATATAGTAATATGATAAAATTAATATAACAATTTTTAAATTCATATATCTTATAATATAGACAAAACTCTTAATTTTATACCTATAAATCTCTTATAAACCTCAAAATAATTAATAAATCACATCCTAAAAATACTTAATTACTATTAGAAAAATTTGTTTTTGATTATGAATTTGTGATTCGCTTATTTGTTGGATGATTTTTTTTGTGGATATAAATGTTGACAACATTTATTTGATAAATTAGAGCTTTAATTGTTATAATTTACTAATTATATTTCTCACGAAAAAAAACGGAGAAAAAATAGTTAACATTTAAAATAGTAATTTCGGGCCCCTAGATGGGAGTGAGTTCCCCTCACGCACCATGAGAAATGTGCTGTGTTAAATTTTGCCTTGTTTCACATGCTTACGGACTTTAAAAAATAGGTGTTTTTCTTACTACACCAGGGTCCCGGATTCTTTCCTTCTCCCGATGGACTGGACCGGCTGATTGACAGCTCTAGATGGGAGGGAGTGAGTTCAATTAATTTTTATCCTACTCTCTCCCTCACGTCCGACACGATGAGAAATGTAGGGAAATACTGTGTTAAATTTTGCCTTGTTTCACATGCTTACTACTTCTCTTCTTCATTAATATTTAGTTGTCCAATTAGTCCCATCTCTTTTCTAGTCCACAAGTACAACTATAGCCAAATCATAATTTCCTATTCTTTCCTTCTCCCACATCCGGCGCCCTTAGAGAAATATTGGGGAATATTTTGTATTTAACTTTGTCTTAGTCCAAATCCTCACTCTCACTCCTTCTCTCCTCATTAATATAGTCTTGTCCAATCAATTTTTATCCCACTTACTCCCTCTTCTTGTGACATGCTGATGGCTAAAGGGAGAAAGAGTGATTTTATTTTGTTTTAATCCTATCAAGTACAACTTCCCCTTTGTCCACCGGTTATAAGCTTGCCTCCTAGTTCAGATTTTAAATTTTCTCTTTCTTCCCTCTCTGAATTTCGAAAATTGAAGGACTTTTTGGAATAAAAATATGCCTTCTAGTACACTCGTATCTCTTCTTAAGTCCTTGTGTTATACTATAACTTGGTGTCATATTTATCTTCTTGTGGGCAAAAATAATAAATAAATAATGAGATAAAATACTTATTTAACTTCTTTGACATTATTTACCTCAATTTATCCATAACCAAATTTAATAGCCATATTTTTGAATAATTCCCACCTTATTTTCCCATTAATTAATTTATCTTGTTGGAAAATAAATACCGTTGACTCATACTTGATGAAAAATTCTTATATTCCATTAATTAATTTACATAAAAATTGGTGATGTTACAACTTACAACCATGACTCATCATTGTCAACTAAGTGAATCTCAGAAATTACTGCAATAAGATTGTTACCTTTTGTTGAAGAACAATTATCTTTCTTCTTTTCAAGGGACAACACTCATTCTTGTAATGACCACCATATTCACAAAAGTAGCAATTACCTTTCTTCCTTTTATCCATGTGATCTTCTTGTGCTTGGAATCTATCTTCCTCCTTCCCTCTTTTCTTAGAGGTCTTGTGAGACTGTCCTTCCTCCACCATATGGATTTTGTCATGAGCATTGATATCTTTAGCACCATCCTTGCTTTCTTAATTCTTCTTCTAAATGAAGGTGGTTCCCCAACTGCCCAAAAAAAGTATCTTCCTTTTTATGTTTAAGACTTTTTTTGAAGTCTTTCCATGAAGGAGGAAGTTTGTCTGTAATTGAAGGGACAATAAAAGATTCATCCATATTTATTTTATATTTTTTAATGTTACACATAATATGTTCTATCTCACGCATATAATTAAATTTTTTTAATTAAAAATTTTGTTTATTTTAGCAAATTTCTTCATAACAAAATCCTCCATCAATCATTTTATAGTTGTTAAAACGAGAAACGAGAAACTTCTTACTTGTGGCATCCTATTCCATGTATTTTGCTTCTAGTGTATCCCATAGTTCTTTTACTAAGGCTGAGTCTTGATACACATCGAAGAGAGCATCACCGAGCCCATTGAGGATATGTCCTGTGTAGATAAAGTCATCATTCTCCCATTTTTGTCTCTTTGTTTGAGCCATAGTCTCTCCTCCTCCTCCTCCTTGGGATTTAGGAGTCGTGAGGACATATGCAACATTTAGCATTGTCAAAAGAAACTTCATCTTCCATCAAATCTTTCCAACTTGACAAAGTTTGTAGTCAACTCCCTCAAAGACACCATTTGGATTCATGGAATTAAGCCTCACAATTGTTGGAGGAGCTGGATCTCTGAGGAGTACAAGCATAAAAGATGAAGAAGAAAGTAGTTCACAATGTCTTTCAGGCATGGACAACACTTTCCTCTAGGCTAAATTTTCTCTTACTTATATCTATCTTATAGGGTGCAAGTCGAATTAATGAGCAAATTTCCTGCAGGATACAATGAAAACCCTTGAGTATGAATTGCACTCTCAATATTCAACCATGACAACAATGACTTTTACAAAATGGTAATTTGACTATATCTTTATGGGCACTTGAGAACAAAGGCAATGAGTTTGATATCTTGTTATGTGATTTCTGATATGTCAAAATGATTGATGGTGCTGGTATTTATAAGCCATGAAGTGATGCTTTGAAATGATGCCCCTTGAAGCAACACATCTTCAATTAAAAGTCATAACAATTTGTTAGATTAATGAATCTCATATGTTGATTAATTAATAGACATATGAAGAGTTATACCTTTATATTATGTCAAGTTTTCTCATAAACACAACACAACTTTTCACCAAGTGGTGGCTGACGTACTTTTGGTTATAACCTTTACCACTTGTCTCTAGAAACTGAAGAGACATAACCTTGAAACTTTTAGTATTATAACTCCTTAAACAACCCTTCATATAAATCCCTTAAATTAATGAACATGACCTTACAAAAAGCACATGTTTTCATTTTAAAATGTTCTAACAATATGTTGCTTTACTTAAGAACAAACTAAAGAGGACCGTACTTGTAAATTATCGTAAATCTTCCCTCACCCAAAAAAAAAAAAAAAAAAAGGAGTATACACAAAAGCACACAACAAACTCATGGGCCTAGGACTTAGCCCATGGGCTCATGATATATTCTAACAGACCCAAAAGAAAGCTTTGCAGCACATTATAATAGTACAGTCTATTTCAACTTCCATACAATTATAGCCAAAAAAAAAAAAAATCCATACAGATAGTGAGACCCTAATTTGGTTATACTGATAAATATAAGTTGAGTAATGCTACCCCGCTAGATCTCTAATTGAAGGTAAAATATGTTGATGCAAAAGGGCCGGGTCTAAGTTACTCCCACTAGCCCTTCATATAAGACCCACTTTAATGAAAAACTGAACTACAAAATAAAATGAATCTTATATGAAGCGTCGGATATAGTGTAATTTTTTTGGCCATAATAGTCCATATTAAACTCTTCCGGTCCTTAATATAAGACATTTGAGGAGTTGGTCTGGGTCCTAAATATAACAATTTACCTCTATTGATATTTCCTCAATAATAATCAAAGAGGATGGGGAATTAAAGAATTAAGAAAAATGATTAGGGTGTTTTAGAAAAATACATATTATATTAATTAAATTAATTAACTTCCTCCATCTAATTCTATTAGATAAATATGTCTTACATCAAGGACTAGAGGGCATAATTGAATAGTCTAAATTTAATGTTATTTTATTTTTACATTTTTAATAGTTTTTTTTATTTTAATAGATATTATAACCAACAATAGAAATAATATTTTTTTAAAAAAATATTACATCTATTATTTTTAAAAAGTACAAATAAAACAATTTAACTTTAAATAATCTTAATATAATTAGAATGGCGTAAGCCTCATTGCTACAAAGCCTGAACTGAATTCCAAACCAATGAGGTTGAAAGTCAATCTCATTAGGGAGGAATTTGTTTTGGACTTGATAACTTCTCAACTCACCTAACTTTTCAAAAATTAAAAACAAAAAATAGACTCTGTTTCTATTTTTTTTTAAAATGAAGACTTATTTGATTCCAAATGGCATCTTGATCGGCCTGATAAACATCATAATCTTCAGGTTTTTAACGCATGACCTAATTAGGAAGTTTATCTTTATTTTGAATGTAAAACATATTTCTAATATATTTTTAAAATTTTTTCTAATTCATCCTATTAATATTCCTTCAATAATTATCAAGTAAGAAAATGATTGAGGGCATTAAAGAAAATAATAAAGTGTTTTTTAAAAAAATATATCATATTAACTAATTTAACTATTTTTTTTCAGTCTAATCAAATTAGGTGGATCGGTATACATTAAGGACAAGAACAAGAGGTATTGTCATATATCTAACTGCCTTTTTAAGAATCCACACATAACTACCAACAAGATGCATACGTCACTTATATGAAAAAAGACAAGATATAATTGAACTTTTTATGAAAAAAGATATATACGTCGTTTGAATATTCAACATTTCTTAGAAAAAATCAATGACCAATATATGGATAGACAATTATTAACATCATAAAATTGTATATACACGAATATGAAAAACATGCACAAGTTATATAAACCAAGGAAACATTTCATAGTATCCAAAGGAATTTCAATCCGTAATTTAATTTTTCGCAAGTCTCAATGACTTGAAAATGTATTGTAACAACGTTAAAAGGCTCCACTCATTCATTTATAGTAGTATTTTATCCTAAACACGGTTTGCATTTAATTATATAAAAATATTCTTATAATTAGGATCGGAGAGAGATTATCTATGGTCTTAATTATAAAATAAAGTTTATAGTATAATTTGTATTATAAACTTTATTCTATAATTAGAACTAGAGGGAGTATTTTCCAACATAAGCGCAATTTTCGTAAAATGTCAAACATATACATCTCTCTTAATGAAAGCTAGAAAATTAATTTCTATAAATTAAAGAAATTTGTTAAATTAGTTATTTGTTAAAAGATATATATTGGTTTTTTTAAAAAAATACTCTTTTTAATCATTAGAATTTGAATTACTCATCGTACAATGATAGGAAAAATCAAGAAAAAAATTTATAAATTTTAGAAATAATAAGGGGTTACACTATAAGGTGTGAGCAAGGATATGTTTGGGATCACTTTTGGAACCTCAAACATGCATCCCAACAGCCAAAAGTGGCTTTTCACTTTCTGTATGTTTGGAATGACGTTTCCAAAAGTGGCTTTTTACGTTCTGCATGTTTGGAATGACGTTTCCTCTATCTAGCTCTACCTGGCTTTTAGAAAGAAACAATTTTTCCATGATTTTGCTGTAAGATACATCACGTTGGGATAAATATGGTGATAGGTCCTACAAATATGCTTGGCCTTCTTATTTATTTTGTTGAAAAGATTAGTTCTTTAGGTTTGTAATAATAATGACAGATACAATATTGAGAATTTAGTTAAAAATTTAACATTATTATGATTTATAATTTATGTGTGTGTATTAAATATAGGGTTAAGGTGCAACCAGTACTTTGAAGTATTTTTTTAAGTGCATACAATGCTTTAAAGTTTTTTGTAGTGTACACTACAACACGTTGAATTTTTTTTTTTAGGTATGTGCAATTTTGCATTTAAAAATTTAGATAATTTAGGGTGTTAGATATGCCTAAAAATACTTTAGGATGTTGAATACACCTAAAAAATGCTTTACGATGTTGGATGCACAAAAAAATAGTGTATAGTACTAGACACACTTAAAAAAATTACTTTAGGGTGCTTGGTGCACACTAGGAAAAATACCTTAGGATGTGTGTATCACAAAATACTTTAGGACATTGGATGGATATAGAAAAATACTTTAGGGTGTTAGATGCACCTTAACCCTTAAATATATCTCATTTAAGTATATTTTTTTAGTGTATACAAACTTTTCCTAATAAAACAAACAGGGATCTGTGTGGAATCAATGATTTAAGAACATTTGGAGGGAAGATTGTTAACAAGTCGACATCATATTTTTTTTCGTTTAGTTTTGAGCCAACAGAGTAACCAGAATTATTTGAGCATTATTGGACTCATTTATTGCTGTTCCTTGACCTAACTGAAACACACTCTCAATTCATTTGTGACCTTATGCTGTCATGCATGCATCCTTACCAGATATATACGTGACAGCTTCAGGACTAAAATTACAATAATTGAACCTTTATGTCTAACACAATCCTGTTCAATGATTTGACTCATTTTACTCTGTGAAGTGTGAAAGTGTGAATTGAAACATAGATGAGGAAATATATGGCAGTAAAATTTCAGTCGTGGATGTGCCAAATAATGGTTGTGTCCAGTGGAAGAGACTTGATATACTCGTGAGGATTTGAACATGGTGAATGGAGGAAGGGAAAAGGTCACTAAAAAAGCTATCCTTATTTAGGCCTTAATGGTGCTGTGAATTTTTACATTTTTTCTCCATTTTTTTGGTCCTGCTTTTTTATTTTTCCTAATTCACCCTTTCACTTGCAGCCCTGACATCTACGCATCTTCTCAGTTGTTTCGCCTTTGTCTACATCGTCTCTTAGGCCCGTTTGGTATTGGCGGATTTCAGGAGGGAATGGAAGGAAATGGAAGATTTTGAGGAATGAGGGAATATGAGTTGTTTAGTAGGAAAAAAAAATGAAGGGATGACGAGTTAGTAAAGAATAAAAAAATACCTATTTTACTCTTAAAAGTTATTAGTTCAAAATGAAAAGAATTTTTTTTTCCATAATTCAATTTTGATACGAATTTTCTTACATTAAATTTGAATTTATGGATCAAATTCTAATTTTATGACCAAGCATTTATTTTGGAAAAAAAAAAAGTTTGATTTTTTTTTTTTTTAAATATCCTCTTATCAAATTCAAATTTGTCTAAAATATTCTCCCACCAAGTCTAAATTTGTCTAAAATATTCTCCCACCAGTTCGCATTTATTGCATAAGTTCAAATTTATCATATAAATATGAATTTCATCCTATATTTTTGCCTTAGAAAATAAATATTTTGAGGGGTAGGAATGTCTAAAAGCATCACCTGTTCACATAAGAACTTGAGTTTTCACTAGTTTTGGTAGGATCTTATCTTTCCACCCTTAAAGAAAGATTGGTGAGCCCGGGAACTTGAATTTCTATAAAGATTGGACAAAAAAGTGTACAAAATAAGGAAACTTACTTATCTTCCTTTCCCTTCCCACCAGTTCCACATACCAAACATGCCCATAGTTTTCTGATCCTACGTCTATCATCACTGCACACTCCACCCTATCCCTCGACTCTATCAGTTCTTCAGTTTGACTTTAAAAACAACTGTTCCGAACAAGTTTTATGTGTGTTTTTTTTAAAAAAAATAATAATAATAATCATCCAACTAGATTTTTTCCCCCATTTTTTCTTCCCAAAACTTGTTTGAAGAAACAAATTTATAAAACTGTTGTGGGAAAAAACAGAAAACGGAGTCAAACAAGGCCTAGATATTCATGTCAAAATAAAAAAAGTCTTGATATTGTTAATCAGATAATTCCCAAAAGTTTGGATATATCATGAGTAGCTACGTGTGACACACCAGCAAGCCTAGTAGTAAAAGAATTTATAGGGTAAGAACAAGACTGGTCAATGCATCAAATCCTTCAGTCATTCGCCGTTTTCCTTTTCTGGGCTTCTATTTTTGTTCTTTTGTATTTTTGTCAAAATTTAGGCATTGATGGGACTTGGTTGTTGGATATCTTCAATTTTGTTATTCAGTTACGTAGAAATAATGAAAACGTGAATATGCTACGTGGGTCAATAACGGTTCTGGTTTTCTTTGTTTGGCGGTTACCTACCACCAGGTTACAACATTTGACTGGGAACAAGGAATAATCATGCCGTTAAATCTGGGTACTATTTCGTCTCAGAGAACTTTCATTTCAGAATGATGTGGATGAAAAAAAAAAAAAAGGGCGCTTTCATATCAGAATGATCAAAGATTTATTAAATATTTTTTAAGATGAACAAAATTATATACTCCCTCCCTCTAGTTCTTAACCAGTAGCAGACCCAGGAATTCCAATGATTGGAGATGAGATGCAGTTGGGTGATGGCGAGACGAGTTCCCCAAGCACACAAACGAATATTGCAAGATATGGGTGAGAACTGGGAAGGTGAGGGTTGGAGGATGGATCTAGACTCTGGAGGAGCCTAATTGAAACAGGATAACATAGAGTCTAGCTACCAAGTTCTTTATATATATAAAACCCAACAATAAAAATAGTATTTGATCCGACAATATTGAGTGTCAAGTCCAAGCACAATATCACCTCCCCCATTATGAGATGGAATACACAAAAATTTGAAAGAAACCCTAAAGAAATGACTGAATTTTCAAAGCCCAGATGAAATATTTACCATTAGCATCTCTTCATAATTCATCAGATCAAATGGTGATTAGTGAGAAGAAGACCCTCTTTTATTTTCTTCATCGTCAGATCAGTAAGGTATTAAACGCCAGAGAAGAAGAATGTGATTAGAATAAAGAAAAAGAGGCCAATCAATAGAGGTTCAGTCAATTAAATAAAGAAATGAATCCAAGAATATACAATCAAATCAGATTTTAAAAATAAAATAAAACTCCAGCGCCTATACATTTAATGCTTAAGATTTCGGATCTGCCTATGATTTCGGATTTGATTGTCACGATTTATACAAGCAAAACCCAAAAATTGTTACTCCTTATTGTCTCCTCTACCTTCAAGTGGTGAGAGAATCTCATCCCAAGTGTCGATCTTCCTCCTTCAAAGGTTGAAACTGCTAGCCACGACCAAAATTACCGCCGTCGACTGTCATAGTTATCTCTGTCGCCGTTGATTGCTCCATCTTTGCAAGGGAGCCGTCGTTCATCTTGAGGGAGAGTAAACATGCTTCAGCCGTCATTCCCAAATACTTTTTTTTTCCTTTAAATTTTAGGCCCTATTCCTAACAAAAGACTCATTTGAATTTTTTAGAAAGATTAAGGAAGTTAAATAAATCATTTAATCATAGCAATCAAATAAATTAGTTTGGAGAAAAACGATAAATATAAATACTTTAAAATAATGTATTTAGCTTCCTTAATATCTCAAAAACAAAACAAAAAACAAAAAACAAAAGGAAAGCCAGCTATGTTTTATATTAAGGACTAGAGGTAGTATGAAATTAGATCTTAAAAAGCTTATTAGAACTGGGATAAGGCTCACGGCTCCAAAATACTGCATGCTTATATTATGGTTAAGATGCAAATTTATCCATAAAGTATTCATGAATGTGTACCAAGCACCATAAAATTTCCTTTGATACAAAGATGCACATGAAGATTTTAAAATGTTGCAAAAATGTCATGGCCACTAATATGACCTATCATACCAACGTCACAATTAAAGAAAATAATATCGAAAAGTTTCATAACTTATCAATGAGAAGAAAATGAGCTTTCATTAATAAGTTAAGTAACTTTATATATATATATATATATTCTAATTGGGACCTTCTTGTCATTTTCCCTACTTTTTTTAATGCTTGGACAACAAGATGGGCCCCACATAAAAATTACCAGACAATAACAGTTATGACATTTTTGCACCATTTTGAAATCTTCATATGAATTTTGCATCCAAGGAAATTTCATGGAGCTAGATGCACATTCTATGTAGAATCGAATGACCACAAGAAGAAGAGAAAAACTTTTGGGAGGTTGGGGCATCACAAGGAGCATTAGAGAGAGGCACATCAGAGGCCCTAAATCCTAATTTTGCTATCAAAAGAAGATACTGTGATTAAGCAACCAAAAAAAGACTCATAAATTCCTGAGGAAATCTACCATATATATAAAGTTCTACGATAATAAATTTATAATAAATGTGTTACATATCTTGTCTATCTTGACTAGTTGTTCTTAGTAGGCACAGCTATTCCTATAAATTCATCCTCTGCACTTTCAAGTCAGCCAAGTTCTCTTCCACCTTCTTCCCTCATTACAGACACACAGAAAAATAGAAAATATTCCATGGCTTCCCCTCTTCATCCATCTGTAGCACCAGATAGTAGCTCTAAAGTTGTAGAACTACAAACCAGTCATGACTTTAATACCCCATTTGAGAACACGGCGATCATGCCAACAGATAGAAGCAAAGGTACTCAGAAAGAGGATGATGGGGTTTTCATGACATGGGAAGACTTGTGGGTGACTGTTGGTAGTGGAAAGAATAAAAAACCATTATTGCAGAATCTCACTGGGTATGCCAAACCAGGACAGCTTTTGGCCATAATGGGTCCTTCAGGATGCGGCAAAACCACACTCCTTGATGCTTTAGCAGGTTCCACTTTTTTTATGACACGTCTCTATATATGAATCTCAAAGTAAATTATATGCTGGATGACACTGTTTTTGAATTGCATCTGCTTTCCAAAACATGTTCAAGCATATTTTTGGACATTTCAGTTTGGAATGATCTTTATCTTGATGTTCAGTTCTCCTGTTTAGAGTAGTTTGATAACTGATGTGAAAAGTGAAAACTATAGAACAATCCTACGCAAAAGAAGGACCATGGTTATAGACATCAAGTTTGAAGGTGTTTATTAGTATCACATGTTTTTTTTTTTTTTTTTTTCAACACTTGATGCTAAAGATTAAAGAGAAATTAAGCAAAAGGGAAATTACTTTCTGTTATTTAAGCAGTTGTAATGCAGGCTTTTAATTAATTATCGCAGGAAGATTGGGTTCAAGCAAGCAGCAAACAGGGAAGATTCTTATCAACGGGCACAGACAAGCGCTAGCATATGGAACATCAGTAAGAAAATTCCAAAAAGCTATGTCCAAAAGATTTAAGTGAGAGTGTCACTAACCTCACTCCCTCCCCATGCAAAAACAGGCATATGTCACCCATGATGATGCTATGTTGTCAACTTTAACAGCTGGGGAAGCTTTATATTACTCATGTCAGCTCCAACTTCCTGATTCCATGTCCATGGAAGACAAGAAGGAGAGAGCGGACTCTACACTTAGAGAAATGGGTCTCCAAGATGCCATCGACACAAGGATTGGAGGATGGACTTCAAAAGGCCTTAGTAGTGGACAAAAAAGAAGACTTAGCATTTGTATTGAGAGTATAACACGTCCGAAGCTTCTCCTCCTTGATGAACCAACAAGTGGGCTTGATAGTGCAGCTTCTTATTATGTTATGAGCAGAATTGCCAGTCTAAACATAAGGGATGGCATTCAGAGAACAATTGTAGCATCTATCCATCAGCCTAGCAGTGAAGTTTTTCAACTTTTCCATAATCTCTGTCTTCTGTCTTCTGGCGAAACAGTATATTTTGGCCCTGCATCTGAGGCAAATGAGGTCAGGAACTAGAATCCGTATTTACAAAATGAAATATTTATAAATAAGCACAACAAACGCTGATTTTAAGTTGACTTCAGAAATTCTACTTTGGTTTATTGTAGTTCTTTGCTACAAATGGTTTTCCTTGTCCAAGTCTCTACAATCCTTCTGATCATTTCTTAAAGATCATAAACAAGGATTTTGAACAGGTAAGCTAAGTTTTTTGCCGTTGCTTGAATTTACAATAAAACCAACAGCACTACAGTAGAATCAAACCTTCTGGTTAATACTAGAGAAAATTGGAATTTACTTCTATTATTTCCAGGATCCAGAAGAAGGCTTTGGTACAAGAGAAACCACAGAAGAAGCGATTGATATCCTGGTAGAGTCCTATAAGTCATTTGAAATTCGCAAACAAATTCTGAAAGAAGTGGAAGAAATAAGCGAAAGTGTAAGTTCTGTATTACATTAATGGAGAAAACCATAATGCAGCAAGGCAACACAATTTTTCAAAATTCAAAGACCAACACGACTAAGATACAAGAAATACTAACTTCTAAATGAACTACAGGATTCTGATGCGATAGGGAAAAAGAGAATCCATGCTGCATTCCTCACTCAGTGCCTTGTTCTTATAAGAAGATCTTCCCTGCATATGTACCGTGACATGAGCAATTATTGGTTACGTCTCGCTGTATATGTCGCAATAGCTATAAGTCTGGGTACTATATTCTATAACGTGGGCTCAAGTGTTGAATCAATTCAGGTAGGAGAAGTAAAGCAACACAGATTTATTTAATGCACAAAGTTTACTGCTAATATCTTCCAATACACTGCAGGCTAGAGGATCGCTGCTCACATTTTTTGTTTCAGTCCTCACTTTCATAACTCTCATTGGTGGATTCCCTCCATTTTTAGAGGAAATGAAGGTAACGTTTGTTCTTATTGTATAATTTTTTAAGAAAAAAATTTAACATGCCCCAGTTTCATAGCATTTCACTTAGGCCAGGTTAGTCTGTTTTCTAAGAAAGGTATTTTCTCTTAATATTAACCTCAGTTTGACTCGTTACAAAATAAAAAAGAAAATCCTAAAAACACCAAAGTACCCTTATAATCAACTGAAGAAGAGATTTACTCCAGAGCAAAAGGAAAAGATTCTCCGGTAATACCAAAAATGTGAACAAAAAAACAAAAGCAGTACACTTTTGCATTTGAGCTTCTATTATTTGACCCTAAGTAAATTATCCTATGACATGTCGTAATGACTTTATCACTTATTGTCATCAAGTCAGGTATTTAAACGAGAGAGATTGAATGGACACTATGGTGTCACTGCTTTTCTGATTGGCAACACATTATCTGCTGTTCCATACATGCTACTGCTATCTCTGATACCTGGAGGAATAGTTTATTGCCTTGCCGGGCTGCACAAAGGACCTGAACACTTTTTGTATCTGACGTCTGTGTTGTTTGCCACTGTTATGTCTGTTGAGAGCCTCATGATGGTTGTGGGGAGCTTCTTCCCCAATTTCATAATGGGGATGATCATTGTTGGTGGAATTCAAGGAGTCATGATATTACTTGGCGGTTTCTATAGACTGCCAGATGATCTCCCCAAGCCATTTTGGAGATACCCGTTATATTATGTTTCATTCCACAAGTATGCCTTCCAAGGGTTGTTCAAGAATGAATTTGAAGGTTTAACATTTGCCACTGCTCATGATGGAGACAGAAAAACCACCAGTGGTAGAGAAATTCTGACAAACACATGGCAAGTGGAAATGGGCTACTCTAAGTGGGTTGATCTTGCTATCTTGCTCGGAATGATTGTTCTATATCGGCTTCTGTTCTTGGCCATTTCTAAGACCAAGGAGAATGCAAAGCCTATGATTGCAGCTATCGGTTGTCCCCCAAAAAAAATTACGATGACCCGAAGGAATTAGCAGAATTAACATCCAATGTCAGATTTTAAGGTCAAGGACAACAGGTTGTTCGGGGCAAGTAAGTGTGTGTGTGTGTGTTTGTGTTTGTTTCTGCCTAAATTATGTAAGACATTGTCTAGACATGTCAAATTCCAACTGCAAGTGAGCATACAAGCAAGAAATTCTCAAGCAGTCACAATTTGTAAAGATTGATGGGGCAAATTAATTATAAGCCGACATGAGTGTACCAAAAACTTCTGACATACCTACTCATACGTCTATCTATAAATACCTTAATAAATTATAAGGTTAAAGAACGAATTTGCTAACCAACTATTAAGCTAGAAGCGTTGGGCACAAATAAGTTTTAATGGTACCAAAAAGACTAACAAACAATTGAATTTGTTAAAACATCACAACACCATCAAGAGCCTTTTTCTAGTTCAATGCCAGGTGGATTTTTTTGTTTTTTTTTGTTTTGGTCAAGAATTCCCAGGTGGCTTCAAACGGACACCTCTCGATTTAAGGCCTCCTCCCATTCCCATTCCCATCTCCTCCATCCTCTCTCTTCTCCTCCTTCCCTCTCCACCTTCTCCTTCTTCTTCCTCTTGAATCTTGAATCTTGTCTTTATGGCTGTAGATCTGGTAAACCTCCCAAGGAAGATGGAAGAACATATGGCCATTCAAGAAGCTACTTCCACTCGATTACAAAGCATGGAACATCTCATTCGTCTCCTCAATTCCTCTCAATCTTAGAATCAGAATCCCCATCGTCTTGACTCACTAAGTCTGCCAATGGTGGGGGAGCTTTGTGGGTCCCATCACTAGAAGCCACTCTTAAGCAACCTCCCCTCTGCAGTCGACGCTCTGATTTTTCACCGCCTCCTTCTGTTTTCTCTCCGAGCTTCACTCTCTCTCTCTCTCTCTCTTCATCTCTTTCATTCATCTATGGTGGTGGGTTTTCAGGACGTAACTTTTGCTTCTTCAAAGCATCGAAGTAGGAAAAAGCAAGAGCTCCTTCGATTTAAAGCGCATATTCGCTTTCACTTCGTCCCTTTCTTTTGGTGCATTGATCTTCCTCTGCTACTTTCTTATTTTATAGTTAAAAGTCATTTTCCCCAAAGTTATTCTCTGTTTTATTCTTTGAACTTGAAATTTGTACTCTAACCCGAGTTGGTAAATGCTTGATTATTATCTGGGAGTTGTTTGACTCTTAATTTTTTCGATTCTCAAACTGATACTGTGACCAATCATTTTTGTTGGAAGTATGTAGAATTTGGAAATTAATGATGACGCGTCTCATGGTTGGTTTGTCTGGTTTTGATTGTGACTGAGTGGTTTTTTTGTGGGCTTTACCCGATTTGTTTGAAAGTTATGCTCAAACATCATCCTTTGATTTTCGTGATCGGCGGTGGCGCTAGGGTTTTGGCGGCTGAAATTTTCAATGATGATATAAAATTTTCTCAGGGAATGCGGAATCGGGACACCTTTTTTGGTGAGACGAGGAGAGAGGGGGTTTATCAGAGGAAACAACGGGAGCGGGAGGAGGAGGAAGTAAGGGGCCTATTTTTTCGGTTGGAAACATTACCATCTCCGGTGATAGAAGACATAACAACAACAACAACAACAAAAATCCACCTGGGCATTGAGAAATTTGGACCTAAAATCCCACATGGCATTTTTTTTAACGGCAGTTAAAAGGCATCTGATGGTGTTGTGATGTTTTAACAAATTCAATTGTTTGTTGGTCTTTTTGGTACCATTAAAACTTATTTGTGTCCAACGCCCCGGCCTAATAGTTGGTTGGCAAATTCGCCTTATCTTATTTCTCATTGGCCTCATCTAGGCCTTTGATTTGGGAAAGTGAGAGAAAAGTGAAAGTAGTATTGTATTAATTGGATGGATGTGATTTAGAGATTATGAGAGATTATGAGAAAAAGATGATGAGAAAAACCCAACCCCTCTATTTTCTTTCATTAAACCCAGCCCAACAGGCATTCTCAATTACAAATTTTGAAATTACAAAATCCTAAATTAGATTTGTTATTAAGGGTGGATAAAGAAATGAGAAACTTGATTGGGAATTCAATACTCATTTTTTGAAAAATACCAAATTTAAAATTTTACAAATTCAAAGTAATTTTTCTATCTTTTTTTCCCCTAAGATAATCAAGGTAAGAAAAAAAAATCAATTAAAATTCATACAGAATTTATATATGGGTGGGATATGTGCGTGCATGTACGTGTGTGTGCGCGTGAGATCCAAGTAATTAGATGGGCTCGACTAATTAAGAAACCGAGAGAATGAATAGCTTTAAATGTGAGAACCGGAATCCAGATAAAAATGGACATACTCAACTCAGAAAATACAACCCAAATAAGAAAATGGCCTTTTATTTTACCTGAAAGAAAATGGGCTTTTAAACCTTAATACTTTATTACTAGAAAATCTCAAAACAAAAAAATACTTTCCAAATTTAAAAATTCCAAATAAGTAATTTCATAGAATGGGTCATGAATGACGAATAAATTATAATAAAGGGAAAAAGGTAAATAAACATCATATGGGCTTCTAAAACCTAAAATAGTCTATTAACAGTAGCAAATGACGTAAAAATCATCTGATAGGAATCTAGGATATAAAAGTGTAAGTGGAATCTGAAATATAAAAATTTAAGTGACAATGCTTAAATGCCTCCATCTTTCTTCAATCAATTTCTCACTTTCTTTTCTCTCCCTTGTCTCTCTATTTCTTTCCGCACCACCAGCTACCTCCGTCTCTCGCTCCGGCATTCTCTTAAAGCTCATCTTCTCACCCATACTTGATTTTTATTTCAGATTGGCATTGTTAATTCCGCTTTGGATTAAATGACGGTGGTGGCGGCTATTCCCAACATAGCCAGATTTGTCTATGCAAATCAGCCTCCCAACATCAAACCCACTTCTTCAAATTAGAGTAGATGCATTATTATTAATAATGGCAGCGACCTTGACCTTGGGTTTTGGAAGGGAGCTTTGACTTCCTCTCACTCTCACTATTCATTCATTGACCATATCCAATAAGCTTTACAAGGCCTCTGCTTCCAGGGATATGTTTGAGCTTTGTGTCGTCAATGGCAGAATCACCACGTCGGAGTTCGGTGGCTATAGGATTGAAATTGGTGGCAGCCCCGTTCACAAAAGCGCTGAGGAAACTCATTCCTTAGAATCAGAGCAGCCATGAAAATGCATGGACGGGTCCGACGATGACGTGCCCACTACTGTCGCCAAAGGTAGATTCAAGGTCGAACCTTCCATTATCGACTCCATCACCAACCTCTTCAATAACCTAAAGGACTACGCTCATATCAACAGCAAGCTCCCTGAAACTAATAATTCCAAGCTTGTCTCCGGCAGCCAGAAGAGTCTCAGTTCGTTCTCCGGCAAGGTCTCAAAGCTTTTTGGGGTTCCATGAAAGAACGAGATGATGAGCTCAAAGGGTATGGAAGCTTGAGTAACGCAAGTCTGAGTGGGGAGGGAGAAAGAAAGAGAGAGGGAGAAGATGAGATTTAGGGTGTATTTGATTTGATGAGATGAGAGGGTACTTGGCAACAACACCTTCTTTTAGTGTCAAAAAGAAGTTCTTGTTTTTGCACACATGACAGAGTTGCACCAAAGTCTACTCATGACTCATCATTGTCAACTAGGTGGATCTTAGAAATTACTACTAGGGGTGAGCAAATCCAAACCGAAACCGAAAACCGAACCGACTAATTCGGTGTTCGGTTTTTTCGGTTCGGTTTTTTCGGTTTTCGGTTTCGGTTCGGTTTTTGAAATAGGTATATTTGGGTGTTCGGTTTTCGGTTCGGTGTTTTTAAATTTAATTCGGTGTTAACCGAAAAACCGAAATAAAAGCAAAACGACGTCGTATAGCATATTTCAGAGATGTTCAAGAAAAAAAAAAAAAAAAAAACACACCCATGCCATGCGTGAGCCACGGCCCAAACCCAAGTCCAGACTCCAAAGTCCAAATTGCCCAACCCAAATCATTTTGAAAAACCCTACCTGGCTTACCCACCCGTCACCCATAGACCTACCCGCTACCCGTGTATGTGTTAATGTGTATTCTGAATTTCTGATTCTCCATTGGCATTATCGATCAAAACCTAAAACTGAAAAGTTCCCCACCTCATCGACTCGGCTCATCCCTAAGACCCTAACCCTAAATCCCTAATCGACAAATCCCAATTCACTTCGCCGCTCACTTCGCCGCTCGGAATCTCAGTAAATCATCGCACAAACGGGGATCTCAGCTCACTTCGCCGCTCGGAATCTCGATCTGCGACTTCGATCTGCCTCTTCTCCAGTTCTTCGATCGAAGCTCCATCTTGCCAGATCTGCTTCGCCTTCCTCGGTATGCTCGTATTTGATTGTTTCACCTATAAATATATATACATTTTGAACATAAGTCCTGGGTATATCTTTCTTATTCTCCATTTTGATTGTTTCGCCTTCCTCATTTCTTTCGGTTTGTTATTCTGTTTTGTTTTCATTTTGTGTAGCTAAAAACCGAAAGAAATCGTAGAGAGATTATTACTTTACTAGCATCTCAAATAGCCATGCGTTCTCTCTTTTCTGTATTAATTAGTCTCTTATGGGTTACTGGGGATGACTTAAAATAAGCTAAATCCAAACACAAACACCCAAACTAAATGAAAGTAGTCCTATTTCCCCTATTCTTAATTCCGTAATTAAAGATCTATATAGGACCATGCTCCTTTATTTTCAGATTGGTTTATTGTATGTATGAGCTAGATGTATGTTGATGTTTTTTCGGATGAACGATGTTAAATGGTTAGATGTCTTCATCTTAAAGATTTAATCATGATCAATTTAGAAATAATGCATAAGCATCCCTTGGATTTCTTTTATCAGTTTCTCTTTTCAAGATTACAATTTTCTATTTTAACTTAAAATAATTATTCATGTCCAGGTGAAATTATGGTGACCAAGTTGCTTCGTACCACTACCAATTCGGGGATAGTGCAAGAATGCAAGTGCAAGTGTGACCAATAATCCTACACCAAAAGCTGGAAAAAGGAAAGCTATGAAGCAAAGATCCAAAGTTTGGGACCACTTCACCAAATTTGTGAATGAGCATGGTGAGATAAAGGGTAAGTGTAATTCTTGTGCAAGAGTTCTTGCTTGTGATCCAAAATCTAATGGAACCACGCCCTAAATAATCATTTTGTGAATGTTTGTAACAAGAAGCCCCCTCCGAAGAAGCTAAACAAAGTCATTTGAGCTTTAATCTTTGAAGATGATAAATTTAGCCTTGTGAATTGGAAATTTGACCAAGATGGTATTAGGAAAGCCTTGGCATCTATGCTAATTGGTGATGAATTGCCTTATAAGTTTGTTGAGGGTGTTGGGTTTAAGAATTTCATGTTGTATGCCTTGACTTAGGTTTAAAATTCCATCAAGATGGACAATAGCTCGTGATTTGTTTTAGTTTTTATATTGACGAAAAAATGAGATTTAAAGATTATTTGGAACAAAAAAAACAAAGGATTTGTCTTACTACGACACTTGGACATCTATCCAAAGAATTAATTACATGTGTATTACGCCCACTTTATAGATGACACATGGTCAATGAAAAAGAGGGTTTTGAATTTCATTCCTATATCTAGTCATAAGGGGAGGGACATTGGAATTGAAGTTGAGAAGTGTTTGCTTGAATGGGGTATTGAAAGGGTGCTCACAATTACCGTAGATAATGCTAGCTCTAATGATGTGTCAATTGAGTATTTGGAAGGCAAAATTGCAAGGTGGGGGCATTCGGTTTTTGAAATGTCGTATTTGCATATGAGATGCGTGGCACACATAATCAATCCGATTGTCGGTGACGGGCTAAAAGAAGTAGGAAAATCAATTAAAAAAGTTAGAGAGGCTGTTTGCTTTATTAGATAGTCACCACCGAGAATGAGAAAGTTTAAAAGAGATTTGTGTTGATGAGAAAATTCAGAGCAAGAAAATGTTGTGCTTGGATGTCCCTACTAGGTGGAATTCTACCTATTTGATGTTAGAGATCGCTGCTCAAAAATTTGAGGCGACCTTCAAGAGGTATGAGGACAAAGATCCATACTTTAGTTTTGATCTTGAAGATGGGGTGCCGAAAAGGAAGATTGGAAGAATGTTAGGAGGATGACTATGGTGTTGAGTCATTTTTATGATTTGACTAATCGAATTTCGGATCTTTATATGTCACTTCCAATAACTTCTTCCGTGAAATTTACATGGTTTATCGTTTCTTGAATGAGTGGACAAAAAGTGATTTGTTGGAGTTATCTAATATGGCAAGTAGAATGAAGGAGAAATATGACAAGTATTGGGGAGATCCTATGAAGATCAATAAACTTCTTTATATTGCCACTTTGTTCTTGACCCCGATATAAGCTAGATTGGGTGCAATTTGCACTTTGTAAGATGCATACACGTCTTTGTTGGGGAACATTTAGGGGCACATATTAAAGAAGTCTTGATTTCTTTATATAATGAATACAATCAAGTTATTTCTCCTTCATCCCAGCATGAAACGGGAGCATCAAATGACACACAAAATCTTCTTGATGATGATGACCCTAGTCTAAAAGTTAGAAAGTTGCTTGATATTGAGGAGCAATTATTCATGGATGAGCATCTTGGTGGAAAGACTAGTAGAACAAAAGTGGATAGATATTTAAATGAAGAAATTGAGCCTAGAAAAGATGATTTTGATATATTAAGTTGGTGGAGGGTGAATAGTCCTAGATTCCCTATTCTTTCTCAAGTAGCAAGAGATGTGTTGGCTATCCCAATTTCTACTGTTGCTTCTGAGTCTACCTTCAAAGACTTTGGAGGAAGAGTTCTAGATTCATTTAGGAGCTCTTTAACACCTAAAGCTGTACAATCACTAATTTGTGCTCAAGATTGGGTTAGGCACTCACTTAACTATGTTGCAGAAGTAGGAAACGATGATTTTCAGCAATTAGAACTTGGTAATACTTTTTACATCTATTTTCTATTTTTATTAGAATAATATTTATTATGGTCTTTCAAGGGACTTCTAATTCTGTTTTTTTATCGATTTCCAAAAATTGCATTGGAGGCAACGGTTGACATATAGTAGATGCAATGCAAATATCTTTGTAAGTAATTTTTGATAGAGTCCTAGAACAATTCTTTTGTCCTTGCATTGGTATATCATAATCTGGACATGTTTTTAATGGTTTAAGTTTTTTGCACTCCAAGAAGCTTTCTTTGTCGTCAAAGTATTAGTAAGGCGATGCAATGGGAGTTCGACTACTTCATGTGAACGGGGAAGGAATGGTGTTGTCGAGTCGAGTGTTAGTGAGTGATGCAATGGGATTAGTGAGTGATTCAATGAATGTCCCGATTTTTCCCAGGATTTGTATGAGCTCGATTTCATGGGATTAAATTCCCCTTGTAATGTTGTTTAATTAAATTCCCCCTTGTAATGTTGTTTAATTAAATTCTCCCTTATTATGTAATGTTGTTTTATTAAATTCCCCCTTGTAATGCACACAATTTGATGGATTAAATTCTCCCTTCCAGATTGATTCCAGCAAAAAAAGGAAAAAAAAAATGGACATGTGAATATGTGTCTTTGGGCCCAATTCAGCCCAAAAACCGAATCAACACCGAAAACCGAACCGAAATATTTCGGGCTATTCGGTTCGGTCTATTCGGTTTTTCGGTTTGATTCGGTTGTATAAATCGTATATATCGGTTTTTCGGTTTTTTCGGTTTTTAACCGAAAAACCGAACCGAACACCGAATGCTCAGCCCTAATTACTACCATAAGATAGTCACCTTTTGAAGAAAAACTGTTCTCTTTCTTCTTTTTTAAGAGACAACACTCATTCTTATAATGACCACCATATTCACTAAAGTAGCCATTACCTTTCTTCCTTTTATTCTTATGACCTTTTTATGTTTGGGATGTATCTTTCTCCTTCCCTCTTTTCTCTTTGAGGTCTAGTGAGACTGTCATTCCTCCACCATATGGATTTTCTCATGAGCATTGATATCTTAGCATCATCGTGCTTTCTTAATTCTTCTTCCAAATGAAGGCAATTCCCCAACTGTTCAAAAGAAGCATCTTCCTCTTTATGTCTAAGACTCTTTTTGAAGTCTTTACATGAAGGAGGAAGTTTGTCTATAATTGAAGGGACAATAAAAGATTCATCCACATTTATTTTATATTGTTTAATATTACTCACAATATGTTCTATTTCATGCAATTGCTCCATGACAGATCTTCCATCAATCATTTTTTATAGTTACTAAAATGAGAAACAAGAAACTTCTTACTTGTGGCATCATGTTCCATGTATTTTGATTCAAGTTTATCCTAGAGTTCTTTTGCAAAGGCTGGATCTTGATACACATCGAAGAGAGCATCATCGAGCCCATTGAGGATATGCCCTATGTAAATGAAGTCATCATTCTCCCATTTTTGCCCCCTCTCTCTCTCTCTCTCTCTCTCATTTGAGTCATAGTCTCTTCTTCTCCTTCTTGGGTTTAGGAGTAGTAAGGACATATGCAACATTTAGCGTTGTCAAAAGAAACTTCATCTTCTTTTGTCATCTTAGGAAGTTACCACCATCAAATCTTTCTAACTTGATAAAGTTTGTAGTCAACTCCCTCAACAAAGACGCCATTTGGATTCACGGAATTAAGCCTAAAGATTGTTGGAGGGGTTAGATTATCTCTGAGGAGTATAAGAATAAAAGATGAAGAAGAAAGTAGTGCAAAATGTCTTTAAGACGTTGGCAACACTTTCCTTTAAGCTTAATTTGCCCTTACCTATACATATTTTATATGGTGCAAGTTGGATGCGAATTTCCTGCAGGATACAATGAAAACACTTGAGTATGGATTTCACTCCCAATACTCAAGCGAGACAACAATGACTTTTACAAAATGAAAATTTGACTTTATCTTTGTGAGCACTAAAGGACAAAAGCAATGAGTTTGATCTCTTGTTGTGTGATTTCTGATTTGTCAGAATGACTGATGATGCTGAGTATTTATAGGTCATGAAGTGTTGCCTTAAAATGGTGCCTTTTGAAGCAACACCTCTTCAATTAAAAGTTATAACAATTTGTTAGATTTATAAATCTCATATGTTGATTCATAAACAGACATATTAAAAGTTATACCTTTATATTATGTAGAATTTTCTCATAAACACAATATAACTTTTCACCAAGTGATGATTGCCACACTTTTGATTATAACCTTTCATATGTGTCTCTAGAAACTAAAGAGACAACCTTAATGACTTTTAGTATTATAACTCTTTAAACAATCCTTCATATAAATCCCTTAATTTAATAAATATGACCTTACCCCCAAGGAAAAAAAAAAAAAAAAAAAAAAAAAAAAAAAAAAAAAAAAAAACATCTCTTCATTTTACAATATTACAACATTAATATGTTGCTTTACTTAAGAACAAACTAAAGATTATCATACTTGTAAAATATCGTAAATCTACCCCCTTCCCAAAAAAAAAAAAAAAAAAAAATATGTATACACAAAAGCACACAACAAACTCATGGGCTTAGGAGTTAGGACTTAGCCCATGGACTCATGATATATTCTAACAAACCCAAAAGAAAGCTTTGCAGCACATTATAATAGTACAGTTTATTTCAACTGCCATACAAATAGTGAGACCCTAATTTGGTTATACTGATAAATATAAGTTGAGTAATGCTACCCCTCTAGATCTCTAATTGAAGGTAAAATATGTTGATGCAAAAGGGTCTAAATTATTCCCTCTGACTTTGACTTTTAATGTAAGACTCACTTTAATGGAATCTTGAGCGGGTCTGATAAACATCATACTCTTTAGGTTTTTAATGTATAACATAATTAGGGAGTTCCTTTTTGTTTTAAATATAAGGGATATTTCTTATATTTGTAAAAAAAAAATAAAAAAATAAAAAAATAAAAAAAAAAAAAATTTAACTTACCCCTATTAATATTCCCTCAATAATTATCAAATGAGAGAATGATTGAGGGAATTGAGGAAAATAATAAGGTGTTTTTTAAAAAATGTCGTATTAACTAACTTAACTAATTTTTTCAATCTAATAAAATTAGGTAAATAGGTATACATTAAGGACAAGAACAAGAGAAAATATGAAGAAGCCTTCTCTAATTTTCATACGACACTAGGTATTGCCATATATATAACTGCATTTTTAATTTAAGAATCCACACAAAACTATCAACAAGATACATACGTCAATTATATAAAAAAGACAAGATATATTTTTATAAAAAAAGATATAACGTGGATTTAAAATTCAACATTTCATAGAAAAAATCAATGACCAATATATGGATAGACAATTCTTAACATCATAAAATTGTATATACACAAATCTGAAAAAAACATGCACAAGTTATATAAACCAAGGGAAACATTTCATAGTTTCCAAATGAATTTCAATCCGTAATTTAATTTTTGCAAGTCTCAATGACTTGAGAATGTATTGTAACGACATTAAAAGGCTCCTCCCGTTCATTTCTATAGTATCTTCCAACATAAGCGAAATTTTTGCTAAAATGTCAAACATATACTCTCTTTTAATGAAAGCTAGATAATTAATTTTTATAAAATAAAGAAATTTGTTAAGTTAGTTATTTGTTAAAAAATACATATTGATTTTTTAAAAAAATAGTCTTTTTAATTATTAGCATTTGAATTACTTATCATGCAATGACAGGGATAATTAAGAAAAAAAATTGTAAATTTTAGGTGTGACCAAGTTAAGCTGTGTTTGGAATCACTTTTGGAAGATAAAAGTTATCCCACGTGTACAACAATTCATATGGCGGCTTTTGAGTAAAGCAGTTGCCACCAAGTCCGCACTGTTTCGACGAAGGAGGTCACAAGATAACCAATGCCCAGTTTGTGCAGATGCTGAGGAATTTATTGAGCATGTATTTTTCCATTGCCCATAGACTCGATGCGTATGGTTTGATTGTCCGCTAGGTGCTAGACTTGATGTCTCCAAAATCTCCAACTTCAATGCTTAGTGGATTATGTTGACAGGTACCCCCCTACTAAGTAAGTATGATCTTTCTCTGATTTGCTGGCTTTTGTGGTTTATTTGGAAGGCTCGATATGAAATGACTTTTGACCATAGAAAGCCAAATCCGTGTATTGTTATTGAATTGGCTCGGAAAAGTAATTTTGAATTTTGGGTTAACTGTGCTAAAGGGGTGAGGGACCCTTTTTTGTCGAGGGGCTGTGATGGTCCTGGCACTAAATGGTTTCCCCCAGCACATGGTAGCCTTAAAATTAATTGTGATGGAGCCTTTTCTTCTTATGAGAAAGATGCTGCTATTGGGGTAATTTGTCGTGACTTTGCTGGCTTCTTTAAATGGGGATTTGTGGATAAAGTCAAGTCTATTTCTGCCTTCATGACTGAAGCCTTAGCTCTAAAAAGGGCTTTGCTTCTGGCTCTGGACCTTGGTCATGATAAGGTCATCTTTGAATCGGATTGTCTATCTCTGCTTTCTTGTATTGAGGCCAAGTCACCGAACTCGTTTGATTGGAAATGTAGAAATATTATCCAGGATATTATTTGTCTTCTATCTTCTAAGGTTGGGTTTTCCTTGTCTTTTTCCCCGAGAGGGGGCAACCATGTTACGGATCTCCTTGCAGCTGATGCTTATAGAGGGGTATGCCCGATTAGATGGGTTTCGCGACCAACACTTGCTTTGTTATCTCTTCTAACTTTGGAGGCTCAGAAAACTAGTGATGATGTTGATAATCCTTCTCTTTCCAGTTCCACTTTGGATGGTGGCTAGTTTACTTGTTTTTGCCTTTCTGTTTTTCTGTTTGCGTTGTATTTGTTCTCGTTGTTGTGGCTGTTTGTTTTCTGTTATGGTTGTTGTTTCGTTTTTCTGATTGTTGTTTAGTTCTTCTCCTTGTAAGGGTACTTCTTGAGGTTTATTTTAATGGAATCTTCTTTAACAAAAAAAAAAAAAAAAAAGAATCACTTTTGGAGCTTCAAACGTGCATCTCAACAGCCAAAAGTTACACCATACACCTCGATCATAAAAGAATAAATGGAAAAACGATTGACGCTCATCGATATATACATCATTTATGAGGGAACCCTTTCTGATTTTATACGTCACTGAGTATTCTCACAACATATATCTGCCCCTCTGAACTATCAACAACACACACACATAAATATATAGGAAATAACACTAAAGAAAACTTATAGTCATGACACTACGTTTACTTGAAAACAGAGAATAAAACAAACAGGGATCTGTGTGGAATCAATAATTTAAGAACAATTGGAGGGAAGATTGTT
Source organism: Acacia acuminata (assembly GCA_019022655.1). NCBI lineage: Eukaryota > Viridiplantae > Streptophyta > Magnoliopsida > Fabales > Fabaceae > Acacia > Acacia acuminata. The sequence goes on from JAFJYI010000005.1 coordinate 4,346,617, forward strand.
AAGAAATCGACGTCATATTTTTGGTTGCTTATGTATACGTGACAGCTTCAGGACTAAAATTACAATAATTGAACCTTTATGTCTAACAGTCCTGTTGAATGATTTGACTCATTTTACCCTGTGAAGTGTGAAAGTGTTAATTGAAACATAGATGAGGAAATATATGACAGCAAAATTTAAATGATGGATGTGCCAAATAATGGAGAGACTTGATATACTTGTGACTTGCGAGGATTTGAAAATGGTGAATGAAGAAAGGGAAAAAAAAGTCACTAAAAAAAGATATCCTTGTTTAGGCCGACAATGCTGTGAATTTTTACATTTTTTCTCCATTTTTTTTGTCCTGCTTTGTTATATTTCCCAATTCACACTTTCACTTGCAGCCGTGATATCTACGGCCTTCTTGGTTTTCTGATCCTTCGTCTGTCTGGACTGTCGTCACTGCACACTCCACCCTATACGTTGCCTTTCTCTCAGTTCTTCAGGTTGACTTTATAAACAATTGTTCCGAACAAGTTTTATGTTTTTAAATTTAATTTTTTAAAATAATAATCCAAATATATTCCCCCCCCCCCCCCCCCATTGTTTCTTCCCAAAACTTGTTTTAAGAAACAAATTTATAAAACCATTATGAAAAAAGAAAACAGAAATTGGAATCAAACAAGGCCTAGATATTTATTTCAAAATAAAAATGTCTTGATATTGTTAATCAGATAATTCCCAAAAGTTTGGATATATCATGAGAGGCCAAGAACAAGACTCTTCAATGCGTCATATCCTTCAGTCATTCGCAGTTTTGCTTTTCTGGGCTTTTATTTTTGTACTTTTCTATTTTTGTCAAAATTTAGGCATTGGTGGGACTTGCCGACTTGGGTTTTTTTGTTTTTGCCCAAAGGGCCGACTTGGGTGTTGCGTAGCATATATGAAAACATGAACATGCTACGTGGGTCAATAACGGTCCTGGCTTTCCCTTATCTTGATTGGGGTGATTTTTCTTTGTTTGGCAGTTACCTGCCAGGGTACAACATAGCTAGTCTAGGGCTGGGAATCAGAGTCAGTCTGTGAAGGGTCAAAACCTAACAGGACCGGCCCTCTGTGGCCTCAGGTAAAAAAAACATCTATTTTTTAAAGCCCGGCTCGAGAGCATTAGGGCCAAGGTTGGCCCTACATGGCCCGAAAGTTACTATTCCAAATTTTAACTATTTTTCTGCGTTTTTTTTTTTTTCAAATAAATATAATTAGTACATTACAATAATTAAAGTTCTAATTTATTAAATAAATGTTGTCAATATTAATATCCAAACAACACGAATCATCCAACAAATAAACACATTCATTTGATTCGTAACCAAAAGCAAACTATTATCCACAAATAACTCACATAAAACATAGGAAGCATATCATTAAACAACATTAGTAGATGACTATCATTGTCATCTTCTTTGCCACTATCATCAATTTCAAAGACATTTGATTGTGCTTCACTTTGAGTAGTAAGCTCTGCTTCATGAGTAAAAATCTCATGAATTTCTTCTCTCACTTCATGAACACATCCATAATCTTTATCTGCAACAAATAATAAACCAAATCATAAAATCATAGTATAGTTATAATGTATTATGTATTTGTACTTAAATAGATAAATAACTCTATAATAAATACAAAATACGTATAAATTAGTAAATTACCATCATATGTGAATCCATGTATCCAAAAAATAATAATAGTAAATTAAAAGGGCCTACTGAGCGAACTGTGCAAACTTATTTCATTAAGCTCCTCTAATTTTCAAGCACGGCTCTTGAAGCGCTAGGGCTTAAAAGGCTTAGTTCGATGGGGTCGGCCTGATTTCCCAACTCTAACATAGTCATGAATGAGGGTACCATTTCATCTCATAGAACTTCCATTTGATCAAAGATTTATTCAGTATTTTTTAAGAGGAAAAAAATTATATACTCTACCCAGTCCTTAATATAAGACCCAGTTCACATTTTTGGAGAGATTAAGGAAATTAAATAAATCACTTAATCATAGTATATGTTGTATACCATTACATTATATATCAGTTCACCAATCAAACAAATTAGTTTAGAGAAAAATAAATAAATATAAATACTTTAAAATAATATATTTAAGTTTTATATTAAGAACTGGAGAGGTAGTATGAAATTAGATCTTAAAAAGCTTACTAGAACTAGGTAAGGCTCACGGCTCCAAAATATTGCATGCTTATATAATGGGTTAAAGTGCAAATTTATCCATAAAGTATTCTTGAATGCCTACCCAGCACCATAAAATTTCCTTTGATACAAAGATGCACATGAAGATTCCAAAATGTTGCAAAACTGTCATGGCCATTAATATGACCTATCGTCCGATACTTTTTTAGGGAAAATATACAAAAGTCTCAGTCAAGGAAAATAATATCATAAAAGTCTCATAGATTGTCATGACAAGTAAAGAAGCAATGATTGACAAGTAAATGAGCTATCATTGACAAGTTATGAGACTTTTCTGATATATTTTTTTCCTTAATTTGAACCTTATTATCATTTTCCTTTTTTTTAATGATTGGACAACAATGTGGGCCCCACATAAAAATTAACAGACGTTAAAAGTTGTGTAACATTTTAGCACCATTTTAGCATCTCCATGTGCATTTATGCATCCAGGAAACTTCATGACGCTAGATGCACATTCTAGGATACTTTATAGGTAAATTTGTACATTAATTCTATATTTCTCTATCGTCAAAAATTTCCAAATCACATTAAGACTATTAATAAAAAAAAAAATCACCCCAAAGCATATACTATTAGAATTGGGATTCTCTTGCTTAAAGATCACACTATTCCTAGCCAGCCATATTTTTTGTGTGTGTGTATATATATATATATAGCTGGACACAACGAAGCTACTCTCAACTTGAAAATAGGCTCATACTTGTGATTAGTGGCAGATCCAAGAAATTAATGAAGGATGGGCTTCTATAAAGGGATTCATGCTACCTCCGGATTTTTTTTTTTTTTTTTTTTTTTTTTTTTTTTTAGGGAAAGTTTTAAATACATTAAAAAAACAAAAGAATATAAACAAGAAAAGAAAAAAATATCAAAAAAATATTCATGAAATTAAGCGAATACTCGATGATGCAATAAGAGAGACGGTTATTTTACAAAACTGCCATTTAGAAAAGCAAGGCTAAGTGTTGTTATAATAAAAATAATTATAATGTCATCCTTTTAGGCCTTATTTTTTGGAATTCCATCATAATTGCCTTATTATCAATGCTATCAAATATAACTTTTTCAATATAAGGCACTAAACAATCATTCAATCATTCATCCCCCATCCAATTACGAAGTGTAGTCTTGATGTATTTCATATTTGAAAATGTTGTTTCCACGGATCGATTTAGCTTCTACGAGGCAAAGTTAATGCTAACTTTACAAGTAAATAAACCAAAGGATACACAATATGTTTTTTCTTTTCAACCATCCTCTTGGCAAGATCAGCTATTCCTTGCAAATTCAAAAAATCAGGATCACTTTGCACATCAACAATATACGTGTCGAGCTGATATTCAAGCATGACAAAATCATTCAAATCAAAACCTGAAGGATAAAAGCCAGCAAATTCACACAACTTATTATTGTCAAATGCCGAGAAAAAGTGGCACGAATTTAAACATGCCATGCATTCCAGCAAATTCGAACTAAATTCACTGAAACAATCATTCAACTCTTCAAGTTGAGTATCTATAACTGCATAAAATATGTTAACCTTAAAGTGATGCAGATGAGTAACTGGTCCTCTACGTTTTGTTCTCCCTTGTAATGCAAGTACACTTTCCATATCAGGGATATCTATATCATGTTTTAAACAAAATTCAGAAGTCTTCTAAAATAGATTATCCCGGCCATTATCTCTCATCTTTTGCAATAACACCTTTGAAACTTTTACAAGAGTCATAGCATTCACAATATCTTGATCTTTTCTCTGAAGTTCTTGTGACAACTCATTTGTTATTGCCAAGACCTTGATCATCAGGTTCAAAAGTAATACAAATTCAAAAGTTTGCATATGTATTATAAGGCTAAAGGCTTCAGACCTTTTTGCATGCATAAGGGTTGTATCGTCTTTTATAATTTCTAGCACATCAAGCACAGGATCAAACAATGTCTACAGACTTACCAATGATCAGTAATGTGAGCTCCAACGTGTGTCCCCTGGTCGTGACAAACTCATTTCTTGATTCAAGCCTCTCCCTAATTGAACATCATCGCTTGCAATACTTTTGACTATCTCATCAAATTGCTTTTCTCTTGAAATATATGCTCTTTTGCAAGAAGCACCAACTGCATTACACACCAACGGTATAAAATTAAAGAAGTCAGTCAATGCGTAAACCTTTTTTGCTCAAGCTACTAGAGCTAATTGAAGTTGATGTGCAAAGCAGCGGACATAGTAAGCAGAATTATTTTCAACCAAAATCAAGCTTTTCAAACTACTAAATTGACCACTCATATTGCTTGTGCCATCATAACCTTGACCACGAATCTTTGTCAAGCTTAAGCCATTTTTGGCAAAAATTAACTCAATTGTTTCTTTAAGTGAACTAGCTGTAGTATCTAGAACATGAACAAGACCAAGAAAACGCTCAATAATGTCATCATTGCAATTCACATATCTTAAAACAATGGCAATCTGTTCTTTAATTGATATATCACGAGCTTCATCAACTAGTATAGAGAAGAAATTATCCCCAATATCTGAAATAATAGCTCTGGTAACTAAACTAGCAGCAACATTAGTAATATCCTTCTGAATTGAGGGAGCTATCATTTTGAGATTCTCTGGGGCATTATTCAAAGATACATTATTTACCTCCTCATTGCTTTCACAAAGGAATTTTACAAGCTCCACCAAATTTCCCTTTTATTGAAGCATCTGTCTTATCATATCCCTGGAAAGCCAAACCTTGTCGTATGAGATATCGAATACATCGAATAGAACCATTCAGATGAATACGATAATCATGTTTGGCTTTGTCAGAAATACTAGACACAACAATATCAATATGTTGATTTTGATTCATCAAATCTTTGGCAGCACTGAAGCACAACTTATAAGTGCTTCCAACTTTCCTAATATGTTTAAGAAGTCGTTGTTTGTCCCTCCAATTGCTAAATCCTTCTACCACAAATGAAGCATGACCACCCCTTACATCACCATGCTCACAATGAAATAGATAACAATGCAAGCAAAATACAACATCTTTTGATTCACTATACTCCAACCAAGTGCCAAACCCATTGTACCATTAAGGACTAAATCCACGCATTTTATCCCCAATTAAGGATTGAGGAAATTTGTCAGGTTTTGGTTGATAAGGACCATTTGTTAGATAAATTCTTTGAATCATTTCCCTTTATTGAGCACTCTTCGCAAATCTCATAATAGGAAGTCTTTTACCCGGATCAGGAATAAACAAATCCGGTGGACCTTCTACTGTTGGTTTGTTCTGACTTGAGGGAGTAGCAATAGCACACTCATTTTGTTTATCTTGACATAAATCAATAGATGAAGATTCGGATCAAGAATGTTTAGTACTACTACCACTTGACTTTGTAAAAAAAGAACCTAAATACATTTCCATTGAATGTTGACTGAACAAAATTGTGAAGGTAATTTGGCTGAATGAATACTTTCACCTGAAATGATCTATCCAATCTATATATTAGATAGAAAAAGGAAAAATCAAGGAACATACACAACTTTATTGTGAAAGTGCTTCAGCAACAACAAAATCTATCCAAACTCTAATTATCCTGTCTGTTAGTCGCAAGCAATCAATGCAAATCATAGTAATTAATCTTCTTCATCATAAATTCATCACATGAAATTTGTAAGGTAAACTGTCAAGCAGAAAATTCACAATGTCTCATTTCTAGGTAGGATCTAGTAATTCAAACCTCAAAATAGAAAATTCAGAGAGAAAGAGATTCACATCCATCAAAGAATGAAAATTCAATAATAAAATCACAGGAATGATTGGACAAATGATCATTCAACGAAAACAGATACCCAAATCGCAGAAACACGATTGAAGAGGAATTCCAAAATGAAACTCTAAGTCTAAGTAAATTCCAAAATGACAGAGACCCAAATCACAGAAACACACAAATCTGAGATACGATTGAAGAGGAATAGAGAGGGGAAAAAATACCTGGCTCGGAGTGTCCGACGATGGTCGATGACAATGCAGAGAAGAAGAATGAAGTTGGCCGGAGTGTCGGACGGTGGTCGCTGGCTCGTTGCCCGCTGGTCGGACGTCGTGGAGAATCTTGGAGGAAGAGGGAGACTGAGAGTCTCGAACCCATAAATCTATTTTTGAGGAAGTCAGAGACGAGGGGGAAAATAGAGATGAAAAAAATAAAATTCAAGGGTGGGCACTTGTCCCCCCCAATCGATAACGTGGATCTGCCTCTGCTTGTGATTGGAGTGAACAAACTAAGGTTTTGAAACCTGGACCGGACCAACCTATTCGGACTGGAAACTGACGAATTGGCTGGAAAACCGGTTCAAGTTAAGGGGGAAACCTGGGTTTCGAGTTGACCGAGTCACAAAGTCAGTGGGGAAGATGTCGATGATCGTGCTGTAGAGGCCAAAGGAGGAGCAACGATCTGGTTGAAGCTCTCTAGTGCGATCTGGATTCTAAGCTTCTTTTTGGTTCGATCTTCTCTGTAGGATACCAAGACACATAACGAGAAGGAGAAAAGAGAGAAAGTGAGAGAGAGAGATCTGAAGAGCAAAGTGAGGAAGGTGAGGCTGAGGAAGGAGGGAGAGAGAGAGAGAGCGAGAGACCCTGTGAGTTGTGACCATGCGTGATGCAGTTAGAGCCGGGAAATTGGGCCAAGCCCGTCGGGCCGGCCCGCTTAAGCCTGGCCCTTGTAAAATGAAGCCTCCAAATGAAGTCAAGCCTAAAAGGGCCAACCCTATAGGGCCTAGGGCTTAAAAGGGCCGGCCCGTTAATTTTTTTATAGAAGTTTCATTCTTCCATGTAATGTTCAAGCTCTTTTTGTACTCGCAACTGGATGCATGAATTCATATATAATGATAATTTACTAATTTATATGCATTTTATTTTTGTTATAAAGTTATTTATCCATTTAATTACAAATACATAATAATCATACTTTGATTTTATGATTTGATTTATTATTTATTCCGGATAAAGATTATAGATATATTCATGATGTGAGAAAATAAATTCTTAATATTTTTACCCATGAAACAGAGCCTACTACTCAACGTGAAGACAATCAAATGTATTTGAAATTGATAATAGTGGTGAAAATGATGAAAATGATAGTCATCATACTCATGTTGTTTAGTAGTAAGCTTCTTATGTTTTGTATGAATTACTGGTGGACAATAATTTATTTTTGATTATGAATTAATGATTGTTTTTGTTTGTTGCATGATGCGTGTTATTTAGACTTTAATGTTGACAACATTTATTTGATAAATTATAACTTTTTTTTTTTGTATCTCACCCGGTTCTCCGGATTTCACTCCACGTTGGGCCCACGGTCGTGGAGGAAGAGCTCCCAACATCCTTTTTTTCTATAAATTATAACTTTAATTGTTGTAATTTACTAATTATATTTTCTTGAAAAAAAACGCAGGAAAAATAGCTAGAATTTATAAAAATAGCTTCCGGCCTTGGACCGCATGCTCTCAGGCCGTAACTTGGAAAACATATATTTTTCTTACCCTGGGCCTAAAAGGTCAAGTGACGGATGCAGGTGAGGCTCGAGAAGGAGACGACGCTGGAGAGAGAGGGGAAGAGGATGAATTGGTTGAGAAAGTGGGTGAGGGAGATGAGGTCGGCAATGTGATGTGAGTGTGACAAACTTGCGGCAAAGAAGGTAGGGTAGCAATAATAACTTGAGGGAGATATTGACGTTTTCTTCTTTGGATTTTATCCTTAAGTTATTAATAATTGGTGGGGAAATTGAGAGTGAGGGGGTGGAATGGTTATTGGGCCTAGAAATGGATATAAGCTACTAACCACAAAATATTTTGTATTATTAAAATATGAATATTTGTACCTATTTGATTAAATTATATTTTTTAATTAATACCGGTCGACTCTAGTCAGACCCACTGACCCTTAACACAGTACCCCCACAGGTTCAGTGGCAGATCCGAGTTTCAAAACCTTGGAACAAACCGACCATGTCAAACTAAATATGGAAATTAAATTAAAGTATAAACAAAATTTAAACTAGGCTGATGTATAGATGCTACAATTGTTCTCTGAATGGCATCCCTTATGTATAGACTGGCAATTCTGCTCATAACATAATAAGAAGCTGCAGTATCAAGCCCACTAGTTGGTTCATCAAGGAAGAGAAGTTTCGGACGTGTTATAATCTCAATGCAAATGCTAAGTCTTCTCCTTTGTCCACTGCTAAGGCCTTTTGAAGTCCATCCTCCAATCCTTGCGTTGATGGCATCTTGTAGACCCATTTCTCCGAGTGTAGAGTCCGCTCTCTCCTTCTTCTCTTCCATGGACATGGAATCAGGAAGTTGGAGCTGACATGAGTAATATAAAGCTTCCCCAGCTGTTAAAGTCGACAGAATAGCTTCATCTTGGGTGACATATGCCTGTTTCTGCATGGGGAGGGAGTGAGGTTAAAGAAAATTCCAAAAGCTATGTCCTAAAGATTTAAGTGAGAGTCACTAACCTCACTCGCTCCCCATGCAAAAACAGGCATATGTCACCCAAGATGAAGCTATGCTGTCGACTTTAACAGCTGGGGAAGCTTTATATTACTCATGTCAGCTCCAACTTCCTGATTCCATGTCCATGGAAGAGAAGAAGGAGAGAGCGGACTCTACACTCGGAGAAATGGGTCTACAAGATGCCATCAACGCAAGGATTGGAGGATGGACTTCAAAAGGCCTTAGCAGTGGACAAAGGAGAAGACTTAGCATTTGCATTGAGATTATAACACGTCCGAAACTTCTCTTCCTTGATGAACCAACTAGTGGGCTTGCTACTGCAGCTTCTTATTATGTTATGAGCAGAATTGCCAGTCTAAACATATAAGGGATGGCGTTCAGAGAACAATTGTAGCATCTATCCATCAGCCTAGTTTAAATTTTGTACTTCAATTTAATTTCCATATTTAGTTTGACATGCAAGGTTTTGCATTGAGATTATAACACGTCCGAAACTTCTCTTCCCTGATGAACCAACTAGCTAGTGGGCTTGACAGTGCAGCTTCTTATTATGTTATGAGCAGAATTGTATTTTCCAACATAAACGAAATTTTTGCTAAAATGTCAAACATATACTCTCTCTTAATGAAAGCTAGATAATTAATTTTTATAAATTTTAAGTTATTTATTTGTTAAAAAATATATATATTGATTTTTTAGAAAATACTCTTTTTAAACATTAGAATTTGAATTACTCATCGTGCAATGATAGGGATAATTAAGGGAAAAAAATATAAATTTTAGAAATAATAAGGGATTATACTACAAGGTGTGAGCAAGTTAGGCTGTGATTGGAATCACTTTTGAAGCCTCAAACGTGCATCCCAATAGCTAAAAGTAACACCATACATGCATGTCGATCAGAAAAGAATAAATGGAAAAAGGATTGGAACTCATCGATATATACATCATATGAGGGAACCCATTCTGATTTTATACGTCATTGAGTATTCTCACAACATATATCTGCCACTCCGAACTATCAACAATACACACACACAAATATATAGGAAATAACACTATAGAAAACTTATAGTGATGATACTACGTTTACTTGAAAACAGAGAATAAAACAAACAGGGATCTGTGTGGAATCAAAGATTTAAGAACGACTGGAGGAAGATTGTTAACAAGTCGACATCATATTTTTGGTTGTGTGTGTGTGTACGTGACAGCTTCAGGACTAAAATTACAATAATTGAACCCGTATGTCTAACACAATCCTGTTCAACGATTTCACTCATTTTACCCTGTGAAGTGTGAAAGTGGGTTTCACATGAGGAAATATATGACAGCAAAATTTTAATGATGGATGTGCCAAATAATGGAGAGACTTGATATACTTGTGAGGATATTTGAACATGGTGAATGGAGAAAGGGAAAAAAGTCACTAAAAAAGCTATCTTTATTTAGACCTGATGATAATGCCGTGATTTTTTACATTTTCTCTCCATTTTTTTTTTTTTTTTTTGGTCCTGCTTTGTTATTTTTCCCAATTCACCTTTTCACTTGCAGCCCTAATATCTGTTCACCTTCTCAGTTGTTTGCCTTTGTCTACATCGTCTCTTAGTTTTGTGATCCTCCGTCTGTTGTCACTGCAAACTCCACCCTATCCTTTGCCTTCTCTCAGTTCTTCAGGTTGACTTTATAAACAATTGTTCCGAACAAGTTTTATGTTTTTAATGTAATTTTTTAAAATAATCATCCAAATATATTTTTTCCCCCATAACTTGTTATAAGAAACAGATGTATAAAACTATTATGAAAAAAGAAAACAGAAAATAGAATCAAATAACAAGGCCTAGATATTTATGTCAAAATAAAAATGTCTTGATATTGTTAATCAAATAGTATCTCCTGGTCCTAATTATAAAACATAATTGATATTTTTTTGGAGAGATTAAGAAAGTTAAATAAAATACTTAACTATTTTATATGTTGTGGATCCTTAGATTATATATGAGTTTATTAATCAAACTAATTAGTTTAAAGAAAAAAAAAATAAAAATAATCTAAATTGATTTAATTAGCTTCTTTAATCTCACCAAAAAATCAATTAAGTTTTATAATTAAGATATGCATTCCCAAAAGTTTGGATAATCATGTGAGACTAGCTACGTTTGACACACCACACAAGCAAGCCTAGTAGTGAAAGAAGAATTTGGAGGCTGAGACTCTTCCATCAACCATATCTTTCAGTCATTCGCAGTTCTACTGTTCTGGGCTTTTTGTTTTTGTATTTTTGTCAAAATTTATGCCTTGATGGGACTTGCCGACTTGGTTTGTTTTTTGCTTTTGCTCAAAGGGCCGACTTGGGTATTTTTGTTTTTGCTCAAAGGGCCGACTTGGGTGTTGGATATCTTCAATTTTGTTATTTTTTTAAATAATTATTATTTTGTTATTATTCAGTTGCGTAGAATATACCATGAAAACATGAATATGATACGTGGTTCAATAACGGTCCTGGCTTTCCCTTATCATTGGTGTGATTTTCCTTTGTTTGGCAGGTTACAACATTTGACTGGGAACAAGGAATAGTGATGCCGTTAAATCAGGGTACCATTTCGTCTCATAGAACTTCCATTTCAGAATGATGTGTATTAAAAAAAACAGAGCTTTGATATCAGAATGATCAGAGATTTATTCAGTATTTTTTTAAGGAAAAAAATTATATACTATCAAATATTTATTCAGTATTTTTTAGGACGATATCCTTAATATAAGACCCAGTTAACATTTTTTTAGAAATTAAAGAAGTTAAATTAATCACTTAATCATCACATATGTTGTGTATCATTACATTATATATCAGTTTACAAATCGAGATAAATTAAATTGGAGAAAAATAAATATAAATACTTTAAAATAATATATTTGGTTTCCTTAATCTCTAAAAAAAAAAAAAAAAAAAAAAACCAACTAATATTAAGGACCGGAGGTAGTGTGAAATTAGATCTTAAAAAGCTTACTAGAACTAGGGTAAGGCTCACAGGTCCAAAAAATTACATGCTTATATTATGCATTAAGGTGCAAATTTATCCATAAAGTATTCTTGAATGCCTATCCAGCACCATAAAATTTCCTTTGATACAAATATGCACATGAAGATTCCAAAATGTTGCAAAAATGTCATGGCCATTAATATGACCTATTGTCCGTTACTTTTTTTAGGGAAAATCACAAAAAAGTCTTAATCAAAGAAAATAATATCATAAAAGTCTCATAGATTGTCAATGACAAATAAAGAAACAATGATTAACAAGTAAATGAGCTACTATTAAAAGTTATAAGACTTTTCTAGTATTTTTTTTCCTTAATTGGGGCCTTGTTATCATTTTCCTTCTTTTTTTTTTTGCTTGGACAACAATGTGGGCCCCACATAAAAACTAACAGACTTTCACAATTGTAACATTTTTGTACCATTATAGAATCTTCATGTGCATTTATGCATCCGGGAAACTTCATAGTGCTAGATGCATATTCTCAAAAATTTTGTAAGTAAATGTACACCTTAATCCTATATTTCTCTATCGTCAGAAGTTTCCAAATCACATCAAGATCGTTAATCAACAATCACCCCAAAGCATTTACTATTAGAATTGGGATTTTCTTGCTTAAAGATCACACTATTCCTAGCCTACCTGTACACAACGAAGCTATTCTCAACTTGAAAATAGGCCCAGACTTGTGATTGGAGTGAACAAATTAAGGTTTTGAAACCCAGACAGAACCAGCCTATTTGAACTAGAAATCGACGAACCGGCCAAAAAAACGGCTGAGTTAAGGGGGAAACTTGGGTTTTGAGTTGATCAAGTCACAAAGTCAGTGGGGAAGACGCCAGAGATGGTGCTGTAGAGGCCAAAGGAGGAGCAACGATTTGGTTGAAGCTCTCTGGTGCGGTCTGGATTCCAAGCTTCTCTCTGGTTCGACTTTCTCCATAGGATATTGAGACACAGAATGAGAAAGAGAAGAGAGAGAGAGAGATCTGAAGAGCAAAGTAAAGCAAGCGAGGCTGAGGAAGGAAGGGGGAGAGAGAGAGACCTTGTGAGTTGTGACTATGCGTGATGCAAATAGAGTCAGGAAATCGGGTGCGCGCTCAAGGATCGGCTAGTCTAATAAGTGAAATGGCCCTATTTAAGCCCTGGCCCTTCAAGGATCAAGTTTATAAAATGGAGCTTCCAAATGAAGTCAGGCCTAAAAGAAGCTAGCCCTGTAGGGTCAAGGCTTAAAAGAGCCAGTCCGTTAGGCTCGTTAATTTCTTTTTATAGAATTTTCATTCCTCGATGTAATGTTCAAGCTTTTATTTGTACTTACAACTAGATGCATGGATTCACATATGATGATAATTTACTAATTTATATGTATTTTGATTTTGTTACAGAGTTATTTATCCATTTTATTACAAATACATAATAATTATACTCTGATTTTATGATTTGATTTAATATTTGTTCCAGATAAAGATTATGGATGTATTCATGATACAAGAAAATAAATTTTTAAAAATCTTACCCATAAAGCAGAGCCTTTTACTTGACATGAAGCACAATCAAATGTATTTGAAATTAATGATAGCGGTGAAGATGAAAATGATAGTCATCATACTCATGTTGTTTAGTAGTAAGATTATTATGTTTTATGTGAGTTATTGATGACAATAGTTTACTTTTAATTATAAATTATTAATTGTTTTTGTTTGTTGGATGATGCGTGTTGTTTAGTCCTTGATGTTGAAAATATTTATTTAATAAATTATAACTTTAATTGTTGTAATTTACTAATTATACTTCTTTAAAAAAAACGCGAGAAACAAAAGTTAAAATTTAGAAAAATATCTTTAGGCCTTGGCCTGCATGCTCTCAGACCAGGCCTTAGAAAAAAGATATATTTCTTACCCTGGGCCTAAAAGGTCAAAGGCTTCTATAGATGCAAGTGAGGTTGAGGAACAAGAAGAGGATGGAGAGAGAGAGAGGGAGGAAGAGGACGAATTGGTTGAGAAAGTGGGTCAAGGAGATGAGGTCGGCAATGTGATGTGAGTATGACAAACTTGCGGCAAAGAAGGTAGGGTAGCAATAACAACTTGAGGGAGAGATTGACGTTTTCTTCTTTGGATTTTATCCCTCAATAAGTTATTACCAACATGTACGGAAATTGAGTGAGAGGTTAGAATGGTTATTGGGCCTAGAAATGGATATAGCCTTGGTATTAATGTTAACTATAAAATATTTTATATTATTAAAATATGAATATTTTTACTTATTTAATTAAATTATATTTTTTTAATTAATATCGGTCAAATCCACTATCTTTTAACCCAATACTCCCACCAATTCAGTAGCCAGTCCGGGCTTCAAAACCTGGAATAAACAAACCATGCCAAACTAAATATGGAAATTAATTAAGGGTTAAGGTGCATTTTGGCCCAAAAAGTATCTTGCCCGGGAGCAATTTTGCCCCTAAAATTTTGGCGTAGCAATGTTGCCCTGAACTTTCAAAACGGTGCAATGTTGCCCCTAGTTAAAAAGCCTAACGGTCAACTAACGTTGGACCGTTAGGTTTTTAACGGAAGGGCAACATTGCTCCGTTTGAAACTTCGCGCAAAGAACATCGCTACTTTTTGGGAGCAATGGTGCGCGTAAGTTTAACGAAGCAATGTTGCCTCCGTTAAAAACCCTAACATTGACCATTAGTTGGCCGTTAGGGTTTTTAATGGAGAAGAACATCGCTTTTCCGTTTTAAACTTCGGGCAACATTCTACGCCAACCGGGGGGGCAAAATTCTTAAGCATCTTTAAGGGTAAAAATGCACCTTAACCCTTAAATTAAAGTATAAACTAAATTAATACATATGATACTCAATTTATATACATTTTTTCTTTTTAATATGTATACATCCTTTTTATATATATATATATCATGCATCATACAGCTTGTAATTAATAATGCAGTTAGGGAATTATTGGATTCACAGTGCTGTTCTTAGAAAAGGCGAATCAAGAAAAGAGTCTCACTCAAGATTTGTGGTAGGCCATCGTGGAATTCATTTGCTTGTATCATTATGCATTTGAGCTTGTCAGACATCAGACACTGAAGCTCAGATGAAAACGATTGAGGAAGGTGAGGGTCCTACTTATCATTCCTTCTTTGAAAAAATATCCATCTCTTTCAAGTTATGCTAATAGTGTGAAATCTTACAAACTTATAAAAAATAAAAAATATAAATATCTTTTAAGAAAATTTCAAGCAAAAACACTACAACAACAGAACAGCTAGCGAAGAAGTTTAACCAAAAAAGTACTAGCACTTGACCGACACAATATCGATAGATCTTACCAATGGAATCCTTTTACTGTTGATTTTAATTTATTTTCATTTTTCAAACCTTCTTTTGGGTACAGGTTATGTTGTTTGCAAAATAATTCCGTTGAATCTATAATGCCCCTTAAAATTTCACAACTTCCTAAGTATGTTGTTCTTTCTTCTTGTGATAATTAGATTCTACATAAAATAAGTCACATTTTGATATCTTATATGCAAAAAATGGTTAACTTTTTTTTTTTTTTTTTAATGATTTTTCAAATAAATAAATAATGCACAATTTTAGAGTATTTTTTCTTCAAAAATTCATAATAAATTCAAAACTTCACCATTTTATGCCCATAAGATATCAAAATGTCATTCATTTTATGCAGAATCTAATTATCACAAGAAAAAAAAAAAACTTTTGGGAGGTTGGGGCACCACAAGGAGCATCAGAGAGAGAGAGAGGCACATTATAGGCCCTAAATCCTAATTTTGCTATCAAAAGTTGATGCTGTGATTTAGCAACCAAAAAAAGACTCATAAAGTCCTGAGGAAATCTACCATATCAAGCAGTACGATAATAAATTTATAATAACCGTGTTACATATCTTGTCTATCTTGACCGGTTGTTCTTAGTAGGCACAGCTATTCCTATAAATTCATCCGCTGCAATTTCAAGTCAGCCAAGTTCTCTTCCCCCTTCTTCCCTTATTACAGACACACAGAAAAATAGAAAATATTCCATGGCTTCCCTTCTTCATCCATCTGTAGCACCAGGTAATAGCTCAAAAGTTGTAGAACTACAAACCAGTCATGACTTTAATACCCCATTTGAGAACACGGCGATCAAGCCAACAGATAGAAGCAAAGTTACTCAGAAGGAGGATGATGGGGTTTTCATTACATGGGAAGACTTGTGGGTGACTGTTGGTAGTGGAAAGAATAAAAAACCATTATTGCAGAATCTCACTGGGTATGCCAAACCAGGACAGCTTTTGGCCATAATGGGTCCTTCAGGATGCGGCAAAACCACACTCCTTGATGCTTTAGCAGGTTCCACTTTTTTTATGACATATCTCTATATATGAAACTCAAAGTAAATTATATGCTGGATGACACTGTCTTTGTATTGTATCAGCTTTCCAAAAGATGTCCAAGCATATTTTGGACATTTCAGTTTCGAATTATCTTTATCTTGATGTTCAGTACTCCTGTTTAGAGAAGTTTGATAACTGAAGGACCATGCTTGTAGACATCAAGTTTGAAAGTGTTTATTAGTATCACATGTTGTTTTCTTCTCATTTGATGCTACAGATTAAAGAGAAATTACGTGAAAGGGAACTTACTTTCTGTTATTTGTAGAGTTCATTAACTGGTTTAAGATTTAAGCAGTTGTAATGCAGGCTTTTAATTAATTATCGCAGGAAGATTAGGTTCAAGCATGCAGCAAACAGGGAAGATTCTTATCAATGGGCACAGACAAGCTCTAGCATATGGAACATCGGTAAGAAAATTCCAAAAGCTATGTCCTAAAGATTTAAGTGAGTGTCACTAACCTCACTCCCTCCCCATGCAAAAACAGGCATATGTCACCCAAGATGATGCCATGTTGTCAACTTTAACAGCTGGGGAAGCTTTATATTACTCATGTCAGCTCCAACTTCCTGATTCCATGTCCATGGAAGAGAAGAAGGAGAGAGCGGACTCTACACTCAAAGAAATGGGTCTACAGGATGCCATCAACACAAGGATTGGAGGATGGACTTCAAAAGGCCTTAGCAGTGGACAAAAGAGAAGACTTAGCATTTGCATTGAGATTATAACACGTCCGAAACTTCTCTTCCTTGATGAACCAACTAGTGGGCTTGATAGTGCAGCTTCTTATTATGTCATGAGCAGAATTGCCAGTCTAAACATAAGGGACGGCATTCAGAGAACAATTGTAGCATCTATCCATCAGCCAAGCAGTGAAGTTTTTCAACTTTTCCATAATCTCTGTCTTCTGTCTTCTGGCGAAACAGTATATTTTGGCCCTGCATCTGAGGCAAATGAGGTCAGGAACTAGAATCCTTGTTTGCAACATTAAATATTTCTAAATAAGCACAACAAAAGCTGATTTTAAGTTGACTTCAGAAATTCTACTTTGGTTTATTGTAGTTCTTTGCTGCAAATGATTTTCCTTGTCCAAGTCTCTACAATCCTTCTGATCATTTCTTAATGATCATAAACAAGGATTTTGAACAGGTAAGCTAAGGTTTTTTGCCGTTGCTTGAATTTACAACAAAACCAACAGACTACAGTACACTCAAACCTTCTGGTTAGTACTAGAGAAAATTGGAATTTACTTCTATCGTTTCCAGGATCCAGAAGAAGGCTTTGGTACAAGAGAAACCACAGAAGAAGCGATTGATATCCTTGTAGAGTCCTATAAGTCATTTGAAATTCGCAAACAAATTCTGAAAGAAGTGGAAGAAATATGTGAAAGTGTAAGTTCTGTATTAAATTAATGGAAAAAACCATAATGCAGAAAGGATGCACAATTTTTCAAAATTCAAAGACCAACACGACTAAGCTACAAGAAATACTAACTTCTAAATGAACTACAGGACTCTGATGCGATAGGGAAAAAGAGAATCCATGCTGCATTCCTCACTCAGTGCCTTGTTCTTATAAGAAGATCTTCCCTGCATCTGTACCGTGACATGAGCAATTATTGGTTACGTCTCGCTGTATATATAGCAATAGCTATAAGCCTGGGTACTATATTCTATAACGTGGGCTCAAGTATTGAATCTATTCAGGTAAGAGAAATAAAGCAACACGGATTTATGTAATGCACAAAGTTTACTACTAATATCTTCCAATACAATGCAGGCTAGAGGATCGCTGCTCACATTTTTTGTTTCAGTCCACACTTTCATAACTCTTCTTGGTGGATTCCCTCCATTTTTAGCAGAAATGAAGGTAACATTTTGTTCTTATCGTATAATTTTTTAAGAAAAAAATTTAACATGCCCTAGTTTCATAGCATTGCCCTTAAACCAGGAGTTGGTCTGTTTTCTAAGAAAGGTATTTTCTCTTAATATTAACCTCAGTTTGACTTGTTACAAAATAAAAAGGAAATCCTAAAAGCACCAAAGCACCCTTATAATCAACTGAAGAAGAGATTTACTCCAGAGCAAAAGGAAAAGATTCTCCAGTAATACCAAAAATGCCAACAAAAAAACAAAAGCAGTACAATTTTGCATTTGAGCTTCTATTACATGACCCTAAATAGATTATCCTATGACATGTTGTACTCACTTTATCACTTCTTGTCATCAAATCAGGTATTTAAACGAGAGAGAATGAATGGACACTATGGTGTCACTGCTTTTCTTATTGGCAACACATTATCTGCTATTCCATACATGATACTGATATCTCTGATACCTGGAGGAATAGTTTATTGCCTTTCTGGGCTACACAAAGGACTTGAACACTTTTTGTATCTGACGTATGTGTTGTTTGCCACTGTTATGTCTGTTGAGAGCCTCATGATGGTTGTTGGGAGCTTCTTCCCCAATTTCATAATGGGAATGATCATTGCTGGTGGAATTCAAGAAGTCATGATATTACTTGGCGGTTTCTATAGACTGCCAGATGATCTCCCCAAGCCATTTTGGAGATACCCGTTATATTATGTTTCATTCCACAAGTATGCCTTCCAAGGGTTGTTCAAAAATGAATTTATAGGTTTAACATTTCCCATTGCTCATGATGGAGACAGAAAACCCACTAGTGGTAGAGAAATTCTGACAAACACATGGCAAGTGGAAATGGGCTACTCTAAGTGGGTTGATCTTGCTATCTTGCTCGGAATGATTGTTTTATATCGGCTTCTGTTCTTGGCCATTAATAAGACCAAGGAGAATGCAAAGCCTATGATTGCAGCTATGGGTTGTCCCCCAAACAAAATTTCCACGACGACCCGAAGGAATTAGCAGAATTAACATCCACTGTCAGATTTTAAGGTCAAGGACAACAGGTTGGTTGGGGGAAGTGTGCGTGTGTGTGTGTTTGTTTCTGCCTAAATTATGTAAGACGTTGTCTGGACATATAAAATTCCAACTGCAAGGGAGCATACAAGCAAGAAATTCTCAAGCATCACATTTTGTAAAGATTGATGGGGCAAATTAATTATAAGTGGACATGAGTGTGCCAAAAACTTCTGACATACTTACTCATACGTCTATCTATAAATACCTTGATAAATTATACACACACACAAACCAAACCTATATGAGAATTTCTTTCATTAAACCCAACCCAGCAGGCATTCTCAAAACAATCATTACCAATTGTAGCAGGTAGAAGACATACATTTGCACACCGATTTTTAACATTTCTATTTTCTACTTCCCAAATCGCAACCATTACTTATCACTTAAAAAATTCGCAGTTACTGTTAAGAAATTGGGCAAAACAAAACTTTACAACTATTTACAAATTACGAAAGCTAACCAGAAGACAATTTAGCGAATATCCAACCAATTTCATTACCAAAGCAGTGTTTATTATTTGCAACACAACAACTTTTAGGAAAAGACAAGATCTTTTATCAAAAACAGAAAAAGACAAGATCATGAAGTGGAACACTCACATTTGAGGGAACAGCACGAAATGGCCGACTAAATGCCGCATTCCGTTGTTTGGGTAACGAGCTGCTTGGGTTCTGCCCTGAAACTTGGGCCGAGGAAGAAGGAACCAGAATTGCGAGTGAATAATATCATCGAACTACCCCAAGCCTGATACTTCAATTCTTTATTTCTTTTTTTTTTTTTTTTTAATAATAAAAAGGCCAGACTTGAAGATAGTTCAAGTCTAAATTGTAAAAATCTATCCCTTAAGTACAACAAAGATAAACCAAACTAACTATGGCAGGACCATTGGTCCCTCAACACCAAATGATGGCAACCCCGAGGGACAGTTGGAATCATAACCACCCCATCGTCGACAGTAGCGCTATGCCCTTCCTTGGCCATGAAATCCGCACAGGCGATGTTGTCCTTCTTAGTATGATCGGCTCCACGGTCCAATCTTTGAAAAGCGGTCTCTAGTGTCCCGATAATATTTATTAGCGGATGGTCTGTAGGGCAATCCCGCATAAGAATATTAATGGCGTCTAGGGAGTCAGAGTAGAGAAGAATTTTATCCATCCCCATCTGGTGACCGATCTTCAGACCTAGCAAGATAGTGTGGATCTCCGCTTCAATAACAGAATGAAGGCCAAGGGATTTATAAAAACCCATCAACCATTCACCCTGGGCGTTTCGTATCACACCCCTCGCAAGCTGCCTGGTGCCGCTCGCGGACGGAGCCATCCACATCAATGCGAACGGAGTGAGCAAGAGGGGTCGTCCAGGACTGCTCCTCAAGTCTTCCCAGTTGCAAAATCTGGTGGTTGAGACAATGATTT
This sequence comes from Acacia acuminata, assembly GCA_019022655.1. Lineage (NCBI taxonomy): Eukaryota > Viridiplantae > Streptophyta > Magnoliopsida > Fabales > Fabaceae > Acacia > Acacia acuminata. The sequence goes on from JAFJYI010000005.1 coordinate 4,367,167, forward strand.
GAAGTAGTCTCTGTGAGGAGGTACTTGCACAAGTGCATCATCTCTCTGGTATCCGTGCTTACTCCTTGGAAAAGGAACTTGCATCTAGATGTCCAAAGTATCCAGCATCCCAGACTGAAGATCTGCTACCAGGGGAAGTCTTGAAGCCTTCCTTTCCCAGGCTTATGCTTGGTGTTCCAATTGAGCCAACCCTGCAAGTTACCTGCAAAAAATTGAGAAAAGTAGTTAGGAATTAAAATCTGTTTCCAGACGTTTTTAGCACGATCGCAGTCTCTGATTACGTGGATCACGCTCTCTTCCTCATTGCACTGGAAGGGGCAAGTATTGTCATTTGTTAGACCTCTCCGGGCTCTAAGGGAATTAGTGACAAGTCGCTCATGCCCAACTTGCCACATGAAGAACTTAATTTTTTTCGGGAAGATGCCATTTCCACATTTGAGTCCGAAGGTGTTAGTGCCCTTTCACCGCTCTCGAAAGGTAATGATAAGGCGATTTAACGAGAAACCGTCTTTGGCGGGCCTCAAGTAAAACAGTCGGGGGAACTATTGTTGGGAGGATGCATTCGGTGATTATATTAATGATACGAAACGGCAAAGACAATTCCTTGCCATCTCGATATCCCGGCCTCCATGGTCGATAGGCGATCCCAAACAGTCTCGTCAAGATTAACATGGGTGAGGTCTTGAACGAAGGTTATGATGGGCTGATCAAGGGGAAACCATCGGTCAGACGAGAAATTAGTTCCAGTTCCATTGTTTATCAATTTACCAATGCCACCAATAAATTTGTCCCAGACGGTGACAATCGCTTTCCAAGCAGAGGAAGAACTCTTTTTCTTAGAAACCTTAGGCACCTGATGATTACCGCAATTATACTTGGACCACAAGCACCTGACCCAAAGAGCATCCTGTTTAGTTAGGAGACTCCAGCAAAGTTTCATAATGAAGGCTTTGTTCTAGCGACGGAGGTCCTTGAAGCCCAACCCTCCCTGCTTCTTTGCCTGCGTAATTTTGTCCCAAGCAACGAGGTGCATTTTCCTCACATCATCATCTTGGGACCATAAGAAATTTCTGGAAATCTTCTGTAACTCACTAGTTGTACATATAGGGAGGAGGGCAGACTGCATACAGTAGCTAGGCAGAGATGAAAGCACAGATTTAATAAGAATCGCCCGTCCTGCCACAGTGAGGAATTTACTTTTCCACGTGGACAATTTTTTCCGAGCGCATTGGATAATAGGGAAATATGTGGCTTTAGTAACCCTTTTATGGATAATAGGAACTCCCAAGTATTTACCAAGGTCGGAGGTAATCCCAATCCCAAGAAGTTGGCTCAACTTCAAGGCCCTATTAAAATTAACGTTTTTTGAGCAAAACATACGAGATTTATTGACGTTAATTCTGTGGCCAGAAACTTCACAGAAACTGTGCATTACATTCCTAACTTCTTCCATTTGGGAACTGGATGCTTCCGTGAACAGGATGAGGTCATCAGCAAAGAATAGATGGGAAATAAAAGGGCTCCCTTTCTTGAAGGTGAACGGTTTCCAGCGGTGGGCTTCGCATTCAGCTTTAATAAGGTGACTCAATCGTTCCATACAGAGAACAAAGATATAAGGACTTAGGGGGTCTCCTTGTCTAACGCCTCTAGAAGGGGTGAAAGAAGGGCTTTCGTCACCATTCCAAAGGATAGACGTAGAGGTGGTAGACATACAAGCCATAATAAGATTGAGGAGGTTATCGTCAATATTCAAGCATGCAAGAGTATTTTTGATAAAACTCCAGTCCAGTCTATCAAAAGCTTTCTCCATATCAATTTTGATAGCCACAAATCCTTTCTTCCTACCATTCATTCTCGTGGAATGAATGATCTCCTGGGCAATAAGAAGATTATCACAACGGATCTGTTGGCAATAAAGCTGCATTGCTCCTGGCTAATAAGGTGAGGCATGACATTCTTAAACCTGTTCGCCAATATCTTAGTAATAATTTTGAAACTCACGTTGCACAAGGAGATAGGGCGAAAGTCTCTTAATGTACAAGGATTATCAATCTTGGGGATGAGAACGATCTTGGATTGGTTTATGCGAGATAAAGCTGAGGGGTTGACGAAGCATTCTTCAATGAAGTCACAGAATTTATCACCCACAACATTCCACTGGGTTTGGAAAAAATGAGCGTGGAGACCATCGGGACCCGGTGCCTTGAAGGCACCTATTGCAAATGTGGCATTCTTTATCTCAACTCTGCTGACTTTCCTTGATAAGGAACGTAATTGATTGGCATCCATAGGAGGGAAGTTAGAGATCCATCCATTAGGGTTTTTAACATTGACATCCTGGGTATACAGATTGTGAAAGAAGTCGTGAGCTAACATTTTAGCAGCATCATGGTCCTCAACCCACTCACCCATATCATTCATAATGGCTCCAATTCGCAGTTTCTTCCTTTCGACCACGGTGGAAGCATGGAAGAATGTTGTATTTCTGTCCCCATCCTGAAGCCATTTACTCCTGGATTTCTGGAACCAGAAGATTTCTTCCTGTGTAGCGACTTTATGGTAATCATGCCAAAGTTTTTTCTCAAGGCGAAAAAGGCCCGTCTGCAAATTCATTCGTCTGTTTCTATCAATTCCCTTGATGACGAATGAGCTCCTTCTTCTTGCTTGTAAAATTACCCACCCGATTTTCATTCCAATCCGTAGCCGATTTGCGGAAGTTTTGCAAGCCCTCAAGCCAATTTTTCCCTTGCCATGCTTCTGAAGTGAGATCCGTGAAATCATTCTCAAGAGTCCAAGCAATCTAATTGGAAAAAGTCTTCTGAAAGGACTGCCTGTAGGATGAGGGAGAAGTGTTTACAACGACAATTCTATGATCTGATTTAAACTTGAGCTCATGCCGGATAGAAAAGTTGGGGAAACAATTGAGCCAACTAAGGTTGTTAAAAACCCAATCGAGTCTCTCTTTTACCCCTTCCTTCTCCCAGGTTAAATTATCACCATGAGTATTAGGCTGAAGGAGACCAGTGTCATCAATACAGTCCCTGAAATGCCGCATCGATGCCCATGAGGGGTCAACCCCACCAAGTTTATCATTAGGAGACATGTAGGCATTGAAGTCACCTAGAACAAGCCAAGGGAGAGAGGAGTTGACAGTAAGCAAGCAGAGAGAGTCCCATAATGTGTTCCTGCCACTCGGAGTAGTTTCGCCATAAACCACCGTCACATGTCTCATAAGATTATTAGTACGGTCAAAAACCTGACAGTGGAGCAATTGGGTAGTAGACGTCAAATAAGTAATATCAAAGCTGTCATTATTCCACAGAACCCAGATGTCCCCAAAGAAGCCACTGGCCTCAACACGGATCCAATTGGTAAAACCAAGTTTGCGGCACACTTTGTCGGCCCTATTACCGCGAATGCGGGGCTCCAAAAGGCAAAAAATATCAATGCTATATTTATTCATAATATCCTTGATAGTTAAAGGGAAGGCACGGTGACCGGCCCCCCTACAGTTCCAAGATGCAATAATCATTAAAAAGATAAAAATCATAAACCCAAAAGTACAAAGAATAGGGATAGACATATTTACCTGGAGCAGTCGGCCTTACTTACCTGGACCAACTCAAGTGGAGTTTGCTGAGTTTCAACCACGAAGGATTCATTGCCATCCATAAAGTCCATAGCACCAGCATCCTCGTTTGAACCCAAATTAACCGGCGACATTGAGTTTATTAATTTAATTGAGTCTGATTTTGGCACACTGAAAGAAGCGGATTGGGTTTGTGCCACATGAGGATCAGTAGAAATTCTAATTGGGTCCTTATTCGAGTTATTTTTCAAATTAGCAGTGCTTCCCTGGACCACACAATGAGCTCGCTGTCCTTTGGCTCTCTGAGTAATGGCTTTTATCTGGGCCATAATGGAATTTGGCGCAGGCTCCCCATCAAGAATTTTCTGCTCATTAAGTTGTCCATCAGCAATCTGAGTGTGCGTTTCATGCAAGCCCAAGTCCGTTTGATTAGGATCAGGCCTATCGGCTTTTTCCAAAGCTTGAGCAGATTGAGTGTGCGTGGTGTACAAGGCCGATCCGTTTGAATAGGAGCAGGCCCATCAGGTCTTTGGAAAGCTTGGTCTGACGGTTTGTGAGTGGGCAGCGGTTTGGTGGCTGAATTTTTGGGCCTATATTGTGTTTTAGATTTTTGCCCTAAGGTAAGCCCAGGAGCCCTCTTTTGACTTGTAGACATCCCAGTGGCGTCTTCTTTCTTCCGTTCTGAGCATAACGCGATTCTCATTGTCCTTCTTCACCAAATCTTCCCTCAGTGACAGGTCTGATCCATCATCCACATCTGCAATCACCTCAAATCGGTTTTTTTGCCCGAAATCCTTAGACCTCGCCGCCTTGCTACCGAGATCCGGCGCGGTCGATCTTCCCACGACATCCTTCCGTCTCAGATCACGTGGCCTGATTGTCCTTCGGACAATCATCCAAGGGCCAAAGGTGTCTTCATCCTCGGCGTTTCTCATCGACGTCTTCTCGGCGTTCTTCAACGGCGTCTTCTCCGGCACCGGCGTGCGATTCACGGGCGAGAAGAAGGAGCGGCTCCATCGTGGGATCCGATGCATGACCTTGGTGGGGGCCTTTGCTCTTTACGATGGTCGAACCGACCACAATGAGCAGATAATGTGGAGCCCCTCGTATTCGACATTAAAGATTTGCCCAGCAGCAATTACTTTAGGTACTAGCTTTCTCTGGAGATTTAACTCCACACATAATCTCAAGAATTTCCCCCTTTCAATTTTTGGTGATATGGCCTGAAAATCCTGAAGTGTATTCATGTCAACCTTTAGGGTTCGACCGATTCTGTCACCAAGTCTGGATATGCAGTATTTGTTATAGCAATGGATAGGAACATCGAGTATACGCACCCAGGTTGCAACTCTGCCCAGTTGGTTATGATAGGGATCGAAGTAAGGGGTCCAACACTGAATAAGAACGCAGTTTTGCCTAATCACCCAGGGGCCCTCGTACAGCACCCTCCTGTAGTGGGATCTCCAGAGTTCTTGGTCATGGAATCGGACAACGAAATAGTTGTTGGGAAGGTCTATAAGTTCGAAGCTAGAAAAGCCCCACATGTTCTTCAACAGATCCTTCAATACAAAGAGGTTGAATTTCATACCAAGCACCTTGTGAGTATCAACGCATAATTCCAAGGTTCGCACCATTCATTGTACTCTTCTTGCATGCACGGTGCCACAGGGTATATCTCCATGAGTTTTTTCATTTCCTCAAATTCCTCAGGTAGCTTCCATGAAATCTCCTTATCATCGGAAAAGAGGTCATCCTCTTTCAAAATGTGATTGCAGTGTGCCACTCCATTGAATCCCATTAGGGAAGCACGGTATGACGTGAATTTTGATGTGGCCTTTTCTTTTTTACCTGTTGCGTCTTTGTTGCCTGATGCATCTTCATTTACAGAATGCTCGTTCTTATCAGAAGGTTCCTCTGCGTCATTATCAGACATGCTGTCATCCATAATGGCTTGAGGAGTTTCCTCAAATTTTGTCTTCTTTTTCCGGTCATCCTGGCCTTCAGCCGGCGGACGATCCGACGGGAGTTTTAGTTGCCCAGAGTCTGTCATCAGAGAGTTACACAAATCCCAAGAGAGAGAGTTTATGAGGGAGGCAATCTTGATGAAACACGTTTCAATTCTTTATTTCTGTATTACGGGACATTATGATAGGAATATGATCATTAATTTATGATATGATAAATAGTCTTCATAATAATCATAAAATCAACGGAAAATTATACAACTTTGAAATTACAAATTTTCAATCGAGTTTATTAACAAGAGTATGAGTTCTTGATAACCAATCTACAACTCATTCTTAGGTAAATAACTAATTTAAAATTTAAATTTAAATTTATTTTTCTGTCTTTTTTTTCTAAAATAATCAAGGCGAACAAAAATTAAATCAATTAAAATTCATATAGAATTTATATATGGGTGGGATATGTGCGTGCATATATGTGTGTAAGATATTAGCTGGGTTCAGACCAATCAAAAAACCGAAAGGATGAACAGCTCTTAATAGGAGAACCGGAATCTAGATAAAAATGGACATACCCAACTCAGAAACTACAACCCAAAAAAGAAAATGGGCCTTTTGCTTTACCGAAAGAAAATGGGCTTTTAAACGTAAGTAGTTTATTACTAGAAAATTCCAAAAAAGTAATGTCCAAGACCAAGGGCCCGTTTGATTGAAGAATTTGGGGGAGGGAAAGGAAGCTTTGAGGAGAGAAGGAACTTAAAGGAAGGAAATGAAGATTTAAAAGATGAGGGAAGATGGCTTGCAGTTGTTTGGTTGGAAGAAAATAAAGGGGTGGTAGTTGGTAAAGAATTAAGAAATGTCAATTTTACCCTCAAAAGAAATTGATTCAAAATAAAAAAGAAAAATATTTTTTTTGCTAAAATATATTTTTTTTAAAAATGTCTGTTAAGTTGAATTTGTGACCTCAAATTTTTTCACAAAGTTTAAACTTTCCCGCCAAGTTTGAATTTCGGGGGTAAATTTGTCAAAAATGTGAATAGTGACAAAGGAACTTGAGATCCCACCAATTTTGGTGGGATCTCAAGTTCCCACATATGAGGAAAAGTGGTGGGCCTGGGAAGTTGGGTTCGGGCATTTGGCGCACCAAACGGTCTTTTTGTATGGGAACTCTATTAAGTTCCCTTTTCCTCCTTTAAGTTACATTAACCAAACGGGCCCCAAATGTCTCAAAGCTTACTAGGGTTCCATGAAAGAACAAGACGATGAGCACATATATAAATATGGAAATAGGCTAAACTGGACTTTGGCTAAATTTGCTTAAACTTATAATGAAAACTTAAAGTCTGAGCTTATATATAAATTTTCTTTTTAGGTTCAGGCTTGAGCTTACATGAGCCATAACCAAGCCTGAAGCCTTTTCACAGGCATATTTACAATGTAAGCCTTTAAAAATACTTCGTATTGCAAATTTTGAAGATCATAAGTAGGCTTTGAGCCTAATAAAGCATAAATAAATGGAGGTTTAGGTTTCAAAGCAAACATATTTACAAGTTGTAAGCTTTAAATAGGCCTCAAGTCTATTTAAGTCCTACATAAAATTAAAATAATCCTAATTACTAATAATAGAAAAATGTATCTACTATGTCTAGATTGATAGAGGTGTCTAACCCGATGGATTAGTATGTTAATTTAAGATTTGGTAACTCCCTCCAAAGTATCTATGGATCAAATACCTAGGAAGATGATAGATCACTGTACACGAATAAGCGTTAGCAAAAAGGGGTAGTGTGTGTGTATAGTGACGACAGAATGATAATTGAGAAAGAATGAATATACCTTTAGGATTTACCTCTTATTTTATAGAGTTTACCTGTAGGGTTAGGGTTTAGACTTATGAGCTTCTGCGCCTCCAAGCCCAGGTGATATGCCCCTATTTCTGTGTCACATAGATTGCCCCTTGTTGGGCCATGTATTAAGTGGGCCTCGCATATGATCCATTATAATTTGCAATAAATATAGTCATATCCATTATAATTTGCAATAAATATAGTCATATCAATATATGATATAAATCAAATTATATTTTTTGTATAAATAGGTCCGGCCTTAACAAAATATATTTGACCTATTTACCTATTTAGGCCTTGACCTGACCTTTTTAATAAACAAGTCAGGCCATGGGCCACCTTATAGAGGTCTAGCTTATTTCCATCTCTACTCAAAAGGTATGGAAGCTTAAGGAATGCAAGTTTGAGTGGGGAGGGAGAGAGAAAGAGAGAGGGAAAAGATGAGATTTAGGGTTAGTTTGGTTTGAGGGAGGGGGAGGGGGGGATCTTTTACCTCCTCTTTACCAAAAAGCTTAGGAAATTTTTCAATATTCCAAAAATATATTCTTAACAAAAAGAAATATCTCTTTTATTAATGGCAATTTGGTCAATATCTTACTTTCCACTCCCTTCCCTCAAACCAACCACACTATTAAGAGGATGCCAGAGGGAGAGACGGAGGTGGCTAGCAGTGGGGAAAGAAATAGAGAGAAAGAGGAGAGAGAAGAAAGTGAGAAATACGAAGAAGAAAGATGACAAAATTTAAGTCTTTTCATTCAAACTTTTAAATCCTAAATTTTTATTAGATGACTTTTATGTCATTTGTAAGTATTAATAGGCTTTTCTGGATTTTAGAAGTTCAAATTATATTTATTTATCTTTCCCCTATAATAAATACCTAAATTATTGTTGGAAACAAAATTAAATTTAAAATTTTAATAGATTTTCCCTTTATTACCATACTCTTTTAAAATTAAATCATATTTCATATGTCAATTTATTTAGATCAACATCAATTATTTGCTAAGTAAATGGTTTTACTTATATTTATTTTTAATTTATAATTAAATTCAATATTTAATTATTTTGATTTGATTGAAAATAAGTATAATACACATATGTTTTCCTATTAAAATACTTAACCAAGCCCACATACATGACTTGTTTCTAAAGAAAAATTAAATTAGAATTAAAAATTTTCCCAAGAAGAATAAACTTAAATAAAAATTAAAAAATTAAACTAAAGCTAATCTCCAAAGTCTAAATAGGATTTTACTTCACAGGCCAAAAAAAATTAGGTTTTTATTTTTCCACAGTCGCAATACACCTATGAGAGATGAGGTTTTTTATTTGGCATTAAGGCTCGTTTTGCCCAAGTAAATTTGTTGAGCACTAAAACAGAAGGGAAAAAACAGCCAAGGGAGGTCAGAAAGGACTCGCCGCTTCTGAGGCAGCCGACGGTGGTTCTCTGTGGCGGAGGAGACATGGAAAATGACGACGTCGACATGCAAAGCGCCGAGAACAATGAAGCAGTAATGCTTCCTTCGCATCTAGTTTATCACTCGGTTTAAATTTGCTTTTTTACTTATTGATGCAATCGAAAACCCTAATAAGTCCTTCAAGCATTAATGTGAAATGCGATTGATGTAGGAATTGGATGACATGAAGAAACGTTTGAAGGAGATGGAAGATGAAGCTGCTGCTTTGCGAGAAATGCAGGCCAAGGTGGAGAAGGAGATGGGCTCCGTGCAAGGTGCTTTCTTTGGCGTCTGGTTTCAATAAATTTAGTTTCTCTTTTATTTTTAATTTTTAATCATGTAAATTATCCCTTTCTGGCGGAGAAATTTTAGTTTGTTTATTTTCTGTTCTTCTTGATGTGAAATAATCTGTATGTTATACAAGCATTGTGTTGAATTGGCCATGCCTAACTCAGAATTAATCCTAGTTTCTTCATTCTGCATCAATGATACAATCCCTAATTCCTTGTTCTTACCGTCTTAAGGTTTTTTTTTTTTTTTTTTTTTGGGGGGGGGGGGGGGGTCAAACAAGTTCTAACTGATAGACTTGCAATGTGAAATTTGGTTTCTACGGGAAGATGGTAATCCGTTGCACATTATGCAATTGATTTATCCAACTTTATGCTTTCATAGGTTTAGAGTTTGGATTTGTAATGAAAAGCTTGGGAATTAAACTCTAGCTTGGCTCTGACTTTAGAGTATTAAGACATTTCATGCACGTAATTGAGCGTTACATGTTCTCAACTTGATTCAAGCCGAGACATATTTAATTAGAAAATTAGATTATGAGAAGTTCTCTTTCTATTGCTGGAATTATATTTTATCATATCATTATTTTCTTGCTTTTCAATGAAAGTAGAAAGGATCTCTTTCTTTCTGGAATTTCTAGAGGGGGGCTTTTTCTGCCCCCTTTCTTTTTCCCTTCTGCATGGATGCCACATATTCATTAATAAATGACATTTGAAATGCTAAAATGACGATAAGTGTGTTTTATGACTTGGTAATTTTCATTTAGCACCCATGTATTTTGTTGATCCTTCTTTTATGTTGATTCTTATCTCCTAATAGATCCCGCTAATGCTGCTGCAAGTCAGGCCAATAAAGAGGAAGTAGATGCTCGGTCAGTCTTTGTAGGCAATGTGAGCTTCCTTGCCCCTGTTTACTTTATCAGCATCATTATCTGTTCTACTACATTAATTTATTTATTCTCGTCAGTCATCATTATCTCTTCTGCATCTATCAAAGTTTCATCATTTTTAAGGCCTTCTCTTTGGAATGCAGATTTGGAATAACACAACACAAAGCTAGATAGAACTTAGGATGTATTTTAATAAGGCCTACTGAAAGATAGACAGGGATAAAGGAGGAGAAAGGGGCAGAAAGTCTGTTGGTTAGATAATTAGTTTGATATGAGAACTTAGTGGCAAGGATTTTTACATTGAATTTTTTTTTTTTTTTTTTTTTGGTAGTCACGTGAGGAAACATGACAACCAGATGATGATACTTTAGACGCTTAGATTGGACTCCCTTATTGATCGCTGGAGGACTGTAGATTGAGATAAAAGCCATAGTTGGATTTGGTATGTGATAAAGCAAAAAAAGAAAAAAGAAAAAAACAAACAAACAAACAAACAAAGGAAAAAAAATTGTCAACTAGTCAATAGGTGGAGCTTACATTGCTCAATAGTGGCCATTCTCAGGTAATTTTCCTTGTGCGTGTTTCTTTTTGTGCATATTGATACCAATCTGCTGTCAGCTTTTAGCAAGTTCTTGTTGGAGTTTCTTAGCCAAATTCTCAAAGTTCTCTGTGTCTGCTGGTGATGGAATTTCACTGCCTTCCAATCAATGACTGAATAAATATTGGATTTGACTTCACTCTTTCTTGGAAAATTATGATTTTTCATAATACTCGTCTGGAACTTTCAGAAGACTCGGAATTTTCTTTATTTTTCATCATATGATTTGTGTAACTAACATTCTTTGGTGGATAAGGCTCATTGCTGTTGATGTTGAATGTGCTTCCAAAACTTTTTTGTTTTAATTTTTTTTTTTTTCAAATGGTGGCAACTTGCTTTGACCAAATGTTTAACTACTGTTGCGCAGCAAACTGCCTTCTACAAGTTTTCTAGTTTATTGATGCTGCAGTTGGGAGAGAAAAAAGTATATCTAGTGGGAAAACAAATTATACCCAAAAAGAAAAAGAAAAAAGATTAATTGGAGGGATTGAAAAGAGGATCAGAATTCAAAAGAATATTTCTGGGAAGAATTTAAGTTCCTGGTTCTGTGAAGATGCATATCTTAATAGAAAGAGAAAAGAAAGAGACTAAGGTACAAACAAAAATGGAAAATGGTAAAAATCTTCAGTTAGTATACTTCCCAAATTTTTGTAAGGGAATGAACAGAGAAATTAGATTGGAGACCAAGAACCTGCGTTCTTACTGTTGAGAAGGCCACATCCTTCAGAGTCCCAAAGACCATCTGTTGGCATCTTCCTAATCGCGAAGCAAAAGGCAGCTCTTCGCCTGGAAGTATGCCGGTGTTCTTTCCTTATGGTGAGGGGACTTGACATTCCTTTTTCCACTTTTGGGATTAGAGGGAATTTCAGTGTTTCATTTTTAATTCTTGTTTGCTAGTCCTGTTTTATATAACTCGCCAGAAAAACTAGAGAAAGAACAGAGAAGAAGAACACAGTGAAAAGAAAAGTTGTGGACTTGTAGAGGACTAATTATCCAGACGCTAAATCATAGTTATTTGTCTGAAGGTGTATGATGTCTGTGTAAGGTCTTATTGAAGTACAATGCAAGTAGATATTGATAAATGAGCTTTTCCTAAATTGATTGGTGTCCTGAAGGAGAATATTGAGAATTGAGAAATTGTGTACATAATAATGCAGTTCCCACATCAATGATGGACTCAGTTTTTGACAATGTGATTTATTTCTTAATTCGCTATTCTCAAGAGACTATGGAGAATCTACATGCACATAAATGGTTGCCTAGAAGAATGCTGGGGAGACTCTGATGCAACCTATGTAAATGCACTATAATATATGAGAAATATCTCCTACCTTTATGAGCAGTAATGAGACTGATGCTTTATGGAATTAACAGTATTTAGAAAAGCAGATTGGATCAGCGGTCTGACTAGTTAACCGGTGAATTAGACCCTCGTCCAGTCTCAAAACTCTTAAAAAATGGCCATGCAATGAATTGGTCAAAGCCTGAAAAAATCTGGAAAACTAGTTAACTAAGTGGTTCATCTGGTTCTGGTAAACTTAATTCTGATGATTTGCTCTGACTAGCATCATTAATTGCCCTGCTGCATGTTCTAGATTCTTCCTAATCGCAGATTCTCTCATGCTTTCTGTGGATGTTTATAATTTAGTAACAATTGACCAATAATATTGTACTATTATTTCCAACCTCAAAGTTAAAGGAATACTAGAAAAATTTTCGCCATATTCTGATAGATGTTTTGGCTACAATTGTTTTCTTGATGTTTTATGCTATCTTGGATTTGAAATTCTTTACAGGTAGATTATTCATGTACTCCTGAAGAAGTGCAGCAGCATTTCCAATCGTGTGGAACAGTAAACAGAGTCACCATTCGTACTGACAAATTTGGCCAACCCAAGGGTTATGCTTATGTGGAGTTCCTTGAGGTAGAGGCTGTTCAGGAGGCACTTCTGCTGAATGAATCTGAACTGCATGGGCGTCAGTTGAAGGTTAGATTAAGAGTTTCTCATTAGTTTTAAACAGGAATATATTGCTTCCCTTATTTCTACCGCAGACTTATTTTCGATAATTTCAGGTAACAGCCAAGAGGACCAACATACCTGGGATGAAGCAGTATCGCGGCCGCCGGCCCAATCCTTACATGGGGCTTCGAGGCAGAACCCCATATCCAACTCCTTTTGCCTATTCACCGTATGGATATGGGTATGTTGCTCTGAGTTCTTACCTCTCCAATGGGTTTTGGTTTCAATGCGACTAGAGGATTAATATTAGCCTTTTCTGTTAACTGCAGGAAGGTCCCAAGGTTCAGAACGCCAATGCGTTATAGCCCATACTATTGAAAATCCATTTCTGCAGAGACTGGTCTATTTGATCTATGAAAGGACATAATGGTGCCTTTTATTCTTATGTTTCCCATTGTTGATGCCTTGGGCATAAGATATGAAGGGGTTTTTCTGACCACTTATGTTTATGTGGTCGGTCTTTGAGGATTAAACCATGATATAACAACAGTAGACTTTGTAAAATTGTGGTGTTTGCATTTACTTTGCTTTGGTATTATTTTAATGATGTTCTTTGTAAAAGTTGCCCTCGTAAATGTGGTCATATATTTCTGTTATGGTAGTTTATTTTTCTCCAGGTACAAATCGCCTGGAGTTAATGCTTTAAGCAGTATCTGATAATCAATCATAGGTTCTTCCATGTGAAGGAAATAAGCTAATTCTCAAGACTTTCTCAGGATGATATGATCTGAAAAGTAGAAAGAAACGGAGAAGCATACATATATGTGTGCATTTGTGTATGGTTATTTTATATACTTGATCATATTATATTATATATTGTGTATTTTTAGATTATATATATTACTATATCAGTTTGTTAGTTAAACTAATTAATTTGGAGAAAAAAAAATAAAAATATTCTGTAATTTAATTATCTTTTTTAATTTCTATTAAAAAGGTTACATTTTTTTTTTTTTTTTTTTGGAATTGGGGACCTAATGGTCCCTAAGCAGTTTAACCTCGATACAAAAATTTGGATAGACCGTCATACCATTGCACTACTAAGTGCTTGGTAAAAAGGTTACATTTTGTCATATATTTAGGAGTGGAATGACTATATTTTATCCTTTATGAATTGTATATTTATCTAAATAGTAAGTTGAATGAGTTTACTGTTATTTTTATTGCAGCGCTGTGATCTCCTGTTAGGGAGAAGGGACTTCATATACAGTCAGTTCTACTTCTACCCCCATAAGATCTAAACATCAGTCATTTTTATTTAATTCATATGTATTAATAAAAATATAACAAAAAAAATGTATTAATAAAAAGAATTAAATGTTTGTTAAAGTATTAAAGTTGTCATAAAGTTGAAATGATTTTAAATATTAATCTTATCGAGTAGATTAAACTCTATTATCAAATTAATTTCGGTCTTTTCTTACTATTTTTCAACATCACAATTTTCATCTTAATTAAATCATTTAATTTTGCTTTGTGCCATCAGAGAATAAGTTATGGATTGAATTAAGGGAAAAAAAAATGTACAACAACCAAATTAAAAATTGATGGAAAATATATATACATGCAAAATGTTTTGTTTTGTTTTTTTTTTTTTGGAAAATTCCAAATAAATACCTTTTAAAATTGCAAAACCCCAGTAAGTCTGTCGAATTTGTAAAAAAGAGGCGAGAGGTGCCAAGGACTTATGAGGGATATGCAAATTCGGGTGGAATTACATTTTTACCCTTAGTTTTAAATAAATTTAAAAATAAAAATAAAAAAACCCCCCTCGTCGGAGGGCCGCCGGCGAGGGGTGGAGGCTTTTTTTTTTTTTTTTTTTTCTTTTTGGAAAAAAATTTGTTTATTGAAATGTAGGGGGGTGGGGTTCGAACCCCCCCCCACACATGCTTGGGACCAAGTGGTCCACCCGTTAAGCCACTTGGTTCCTTTAATATATATATATATATACACACATTAATAAACATATATATTCTTCTTAACATTTTTTCAACGGTAATTACAAATATACCATCGCTAATTGCAAATATATCATCGCCATTTACAATTTATTTTGGGGTTTTTCATCCTTGCCTCTGAAACAAAAATATAAACTTAATGCATTATTACAAATATATCATCGCTATTTACAAATCTATCATCACCATTTACAAATATACCATCGTCATTTACAATTTATTTTGGGGTTTTTTATTCTTGCATCTGATAGAAAAACATCAACTTAATGCATTATTACAAATATATCATTGCTATTTACAAATATACCATCGTCATTTACAAATATACCATTGCCATTTACAATTTGTTTTGGAGTTTTTCATCCTTGCCTCTGAAATAAAAACATAAACTTAATGTATTATTACAAATATACCATCGTCATTTACAAATCTACCATCGCCATTTACAAATATATCATCGTCAAAACAAATTACAAATGGCGATGGTAGATTTGTGAATGGCGATGGTAGATTTGTAAATAGCGATGGTATATTTGTAATAATGCATTAAGTTTATGTTTTTGTTTCAGAGGCAAGGATGAAAAACCCCAAAACAAATTGTAAATAGCGATGGTAGATTTGTAAATGGTGATGGTAGATCTGTAAATAGCGATGTGCATTAAGTTTATGTTTTTCTATCAGAGGCAAGAATGAAAAACCTCAAAACAAATTGTAAATGGCGATGGTAGATTTGTAAATAGCGATGATATATTTGTAATAATGCATTAAGTTTATGTTTTTGTTTCAGAGGCAAGAATGAAAAACCCCAAAACAAATTATAAATGGTGATGGTAGATTTGTAAATGGCGATGGTATATTTGTAAATAGCGATGGTATATTTGTAATAATGCATTAAGTTTATGTTTTTCTTTCAGAGGCAAGAATGAAAAACCCCAAAACAAATTGTAAATGGCGATGGTAGATTTGTAAATAGTGATGGTATATTTATAATACTGCATTAAGTTTATGTTTTTGTTTGAGATGCAAGAATGAGAAACCCCCAAAACAAATTGTAAATGGCGATGGTAGATTTGTAAATGATGATGGTAGATTTGTAAATAGCGATGGTATATTTGTAATAATGCATTAAGTTTATGTTTTTGTTTCAGAGGCAAGAATGAAAAACCCCAAAACAAATTGTAAATGGCGATGGTAGATTTGTAAATAGCGATTGTATATTTGTAATAATGCATTAAGTTTATGTTTTTGTTTGAGGCAAGAATGAAAAACCCCAAAACAAATTGTAAATGGCGATGGTAGATTTGTAATAATGCATTAAGTTTATGTTTTTGTTTCAAAGGCAAGAATGAGAAACCCCAAAACAAATTGTAAATGGCGATGATAGATTTGTAAATGGCGATGGTATATTTGTAATAATGCATTAAGTTTATGTTTTTGTTTCACAGGCAAGAATGAAAAACCCCAAAACAAATTGTAAATGGCGATGGTAGATTTGTAATTACCGTTGAAAAAATATCAAAAAGAATATATATATTTTTTAATATGTATATATATATATATATATTAAAGGACAAGTGGTTTAACTGGTGAACCACTTGGTCCCAAGCATGTGTGAGGGGTGGGGGGTTCGAACCCCACCCCCTACACTTCAATGAACAAATTTTCTTCCAAAAAAAAAAACCCTACCCTCTTGTCGGTGGTGGGCTAGCCAGCACGACAATAAAGCATCCCTCCGGGCGCGGGTTTTTTATTTTTTAAAAAATTTATTTAAAACTAAGGGTAAAAAGGTAATTTCACCCGAATTTACATATCTCTCATATGCCCCGCCGCCGGTCTTTTTTACAAATTCGTGATTTAGGGGGTTTTGCAATTTCAAAAGGTATTTATTTAGAATTTTCCCTTTTTCTAAAATTCTCTCTTTGTCCATATCTATTTGAGTCTATTTACCTCGTGTCATGTGGGGTAGGTAAAGCACAAAAAGTGGATGGCATTATATCATACAATTGTTGCCAGGTGTGGTATGTATTTGTCCCTTCAACCTAACCTTATCTTAGCTATGATGGCAGGACCCTTTACTTTTGCTTGTAATCCTTTTCCACCCCTCTAATTAATAACGCTATTAAAGTTGTTTCTGATTAGAAAGTAACTAGTAAGATATAAGAAGTTTTATCTTATTGTAGTATTGATATAAGACTAGCCGATCATTATTTTATAATTAATGTGTATTTTTGCACATATTTTATAAGTTTATAATTATTTTTATCCCTAAAAAAATGTGTCGGTTGACTTTTAAGAAAATCTCATATATATTTTTGAACCTTAATCATTAAAAAAATGCAAACAAACGGTCAACTACTAGTTATGTGTATTTTTACACTTATTTTAGTATAGTTACTTTTGTCACTAAAAAAAAAAGTATTTGGTGTTAGTGCATTTTTAAGAAAATCTTAGTTTATTTTTGTACCTTAACCCTACTATATAATAGTGAATGATGGACTTTAAATGGATAACATAAAATAAAGATAGCTAAGATAAAAATGTTATGATGGATGCGTGATCAAACAAGAAAGATCATATTCATAATGAACATATATAAGAAAGAGTTGAAATGGTATCTATAGAAGATAAAAACCGTCTTAGGTTGTTCAAACACGTACAAAGAAAAACTTATAGATTTGCCTTTAAGGAGGGCAAAATAAGCATTATGGAACTATCTAAAAAGGGGTGTAGGAAAATTGAATAGAATACTGAATGAAGTTATTGAGCGTGGCCTATTGGTCAACAATTTATCAAAATATTTAATTGTTGATATAGTACAATGACGTCATACAATTTATATAGTTGACTCTATTTAGTGGGATAAAATTTGTTATTTTTGTGTGAGCTCAATAATTAATGCGAGATTGAATATGTAACTCACTAGGAGCTTTTATATCATTGTGTTACAGAGCTATTCGCTTCTGCTTGTAATTCTCTTAACTAAGATAGTATTGTACTCCTCCAATCTTTAATATATTGCTCATATTTATATAAAAAGATAGGATATATAGAAGAAGTACTTACACAAAATTTAATTTAATATCCTCTAAATATGGTAAATAATTTTGAATTTTCATGGTGTCTTTGTTATAAATAAATATTATTATTTTAGGAGAATGACAATAAGATACCATTTAAACTTTAAAATCTCAAATAAGTGATTTCCTATTAAAACAAGTTGTCAATTATTTTACTGTTATTTTTAAAAAAATACATACTTTCCTGTTATTGTTAATCCCATTACTCTTGTAGGAAATAGAATTTTGAAGTTTAAGTGGATATTTTTTTAAATCCATTTTTCCTATTATTTTTCAACTATTTATAAGAATCTACCCATTGTTTCGTAATATAAGGCTCTAGACAATTTTCAAAGAATTCATTTTAACAAAAAGTCCTTATCTTTTTATTTTTATCCCCTCCTTCCTATTTGATTTACTTGGAAACAACAAAATTTTATAAGTCATTTTTTATAAACTGGGACAAAAAAAACTTCACATACTTATCTTATAAATCGTTAAAATTATTTTCCAAAAATTAATCCAAACATTGGCATAGTATACTAATTAATCGATAGTCCTAACAAGTTGTAACCTATTCTTACATTTAACCAATTCTAATTATTATCCTTAATTTAATAAAAATAGGAAATAAAAATATTATTTAAAAAAATTGTGAGTAACTATTCACAGAAGTCCCCACCTGGTAACATTGTTAAATTTGAGTTTGATGAACAATTACATCATGCTAGGTTCCGGTTTATACAAGCCATCAATTATATGTTATTTTTTAATCAATTGATGTTGGAAACTTTCGCTTTCAATGATGAGTATTATAGGTATAAGTCACCTTCATTTCATAATTAAAATGGAATATTCCTTGATTCTAAAAATAAACCTTTCCATTTGATAATGAGATTACTCACTCAGCACCCCCAATTATTTTTTCAGATGCAATTAACGCCCTGAACTATTTAGGGTGTAATTTTACCATGAATATATTAAAATTAGAGCAGTTAGCACCTAGCAAATACGGAAGTGTTTTTCCCATATATTAAAACTAAAGCGATTAACACCCTGCCGTTAACGTCCATTTTCTTCCTTTCTCCCCCTTCAATCGACGTCACTGGAATCCTCCACCAAACACTAGCTTGGAACCATTTGAAAAAAATAGTTGACGGTGCTAGATGCACCTTAACCTTGATAATTTGATTCTTAAAAGAAAAAATCAAAGCACTACTATTGATAATTCTACACTACTCTAGATTCTAAGTTTCCTTTTTAGGTAGAAGCTGAAACAAAGAGAAACATGGATCAAAGAAACAAGACCTACTATTTTAAAAATGAACATATCCATTAGCATGAGAACTTGTAGCTTGTCCATGTTAATCCCCTGTTTATTTTTTTTAATAACTATTACTTAATATTATTTATCATTTTGAACAAATAAAAAACACATCATTTCTCTCTTTTAAGTAGTAAAAACCTCTCTCCTCTTGTGTATATATGAATTAAAATTTTCAAGGGAAAAAGGAAAACTTTATCTTTTTGTGGTTACAATTTTGATTACTTATAATTTAAATTTGATTAGTTAGAATTTAAATGTTGAACTTTGATTCGGCACAACACAATCTATATAAGTCTAATCCAATTAAAATTTAGTCTATAAATTTTGAGTCAAAATAACTCACTTATGATATTAACCATTTAAAACATTGATCCCTAAATTTCAAAAAATAACTTTAATTCTTATCATTTTTTTTAATATGGAGACTAATTTTTTTTTTAGGATTAATCCACCGATATCAAGCGTTGAAATTCAACGGTGGAGCTTTAAACACGTCAAAATTATAGAGATTAATAAGTTGAAGGGGTCAAAGTTTAGGAATTAATTTTTAATTAAGTAGATAAATAATTAATTTTAAGAAAAATGTCAACTTGTAATATTTATATATTTATATACAGTATTTATATAGGGAAAATTCCTTAAAAGGAATTTTAAAAATGATGAAAGATAAAATGTTATTCTGAACATTGATAATACCATAAAGGTGTTTGAATCTGATTCGTCATTTTTCAAAATTAAAATGAAATGACAGAATTGTCCCTTTAATCAATTAAGAAAGAGAATGAGGTTTTTATAAGTTATCAAAAGAATTTTACAAGTTCATATCATGTTTTAACAACTTGCAAATCAAAATTCAATTACCACAAGGGGTTCACAAGTTTGAACAAGATTTTCACAAGTTTTCATAAAAATTTCACAACTTGCAAATTAAAATTTAATTATGAGAAGGTTTCATAAATTCGAATAAGACTTTCAAAAGTTCATATAAGATTTTCACAAGTTCTTAAAAGAATTTCCCACCTTCATATTAGAATTTCACAAGCATATTAGAATTTCACTAGTGTACCGGAGAGTGTGTCCAACCACAAAAGGAAAAGTGAAGTAGTGGAATCCATACATGCAGCTCGGCAAAAATCATACATCATAACATCCGGAGAAATTAAAATAAGGTAGATCCCCTTCTGGTGATCGACAAGGAATGGAGCAAATCAGACGGCAAGGCAATAACTTGTTGAGCCGATAACCATGTGAGCTTATGCCCATGAGAGTACCTCACATCACAATACTCCCCAGCAATGGTGAGCGTGTTGTAGATATCAGTGCCGGTTTGGTTAGTGTAAAGCAATACAATGTGCCACTAGTCAGTGACGAAAGGCGATTGCACATTAGAAGTGGAAATAGACAAGAGGAAATCCTTGATGAGAAGCTTTTGAGGTTGAGCCCATTTGTCGTACCAAATTAGGTAAACAATAATGGGAGAAGAGAGAACTAGACCCATATGGTATCGAAGGCGTAAAAGAGCTCAGAAGCAACTAGAGGATGAAAATAGGAAAGCAGAAGGAGGAATGATAATAGAGAAAAAGTAAGCGACAATGACATGATAGGAGGTTGAGGCGGAGGCGGTGGCAATGCAGAGTGAGGAAGAAAGGGAGGGGTAAGGGGTATATAAGTGAGGGACAGTTCTGTCATTTCATTTTAATTTTGAAAATAACGAATCAGAACCCCCAATACCATAAAATAATAGGGATAAGGATCTTAAATGTCATTGAAGTTTTCGCTCAGGAGCATTAGTAAGACGGAAGTTTTTTTTGGACCAAAAATGTCACGGAAGTTCACAAAATGTAGCAACTTTGCCCCTCTGTTAATTTTGACCGTTAAGTTTAACTAAGTGCACACGTGGCATGCCATCTCATCACACATGGCATGCCACCTCATCAACCAAATAGTTAAGTATCATTTTTGCCCCGGAAGTTTTCACTAAGAAGCAATTTTGCCTCGGAAGTTTAGAAAATGTAGCAATTTTGCCTCGGAAGTTTACAAAATGTAGCAATTTTGCCCTTCTATCCCCTAATATTAAATTTGGCTATTAAATCAGTCAAAGACCACATATGATATGCCTTGAAAAGGTCGAACTTGGAGTCAAAGAAGGAGATCCTTGAGATGTTCAGCTCAAGGAGGCTAGAACTTGTGAAGCTAAACTAGTCAAATGAACTGAAAGGTCTGTCGCAAAATCCAGAGGAAGCATCACTTATGATCTAAGCAAATGATCGTCTATACAAACGTAAATATTATCACTATTGATTTGTTTTTCGAACCAATTTTTAGAACAATTCATTTCTCGTTTTGCGTTTCATTTGCTTAGATCATAAGTGATGCTTTCTGGGTTTTGCGACAACCCTTTAAGTCCCTTTGACCAGTTTGGCTTCACAAATTCTGGCCGCCTTGGGCTCAACATCTCAAAGATCTCCTTCTTTGACTCTAAGTTCGACCTTTTCAAGGCATGACATGTGTGGTCTTTAGTTGATTTAATAGTCAAATTTAATATTGGGAACAGAAAGACAAAATTGTTACGTTTTGTAAACTTCCGAGGTAAAATTGCTCCTCAGTGAAAACTTTTGGGGCAAAAATGATACTTTTGATTGATGAGGTGGCATGCCACATGTGCACTCAGTTAAACTTAATGGGCAAAATTGCTACGTTTTGTGAGCTTCCGTGACATTATTTGTCCAAAAAAACTTCTATCTTACCGTCTTTCCGAAATAAAACTTGGCGCATTTAAGACCCTTATCCCTATAATACTACCCCTCAGTCCGAATTATAAGAATGAGTTGACTTTTTTGAAAAGATTAAAAAAGCTATATAAGTTACTTAATCATATCATATATTGTATATCGTTCGATTATATATTAGTTTATTAGTCCAACTAATTAGTTTGGAGAAAAAAATAAAAATAAAAAACTCTAAAATAATTTAATCAATTTTCTTAATTTCTCTACAAAAGTCAATTTGATCTTATAACTAGCAATGAGTATTATAAATATTCATAGCACCTTTTTGGTTTTTAACATTTTTAAATTTCTTTTTAAGAAGGATTTTCCTTTTATATATCGTTATATATTTTTGGGTCAACGTTTATGTATCTTATAAACTAGGAGGGAAGGGGATAAAATATGATATCTGCATTCGTTCATTCTGTTTCAGGGGGTCAGATTCGCACTTCTTTAAGTTCTGGACGCTGATATTTGTTTAATCTTCTCTCACTCGTGGGAAGCTATCACCACCACTCTGAAATGGCTCTCTCTGCTTCTTCGCTAATCACCAGCAAACCCTTCTCTACACCGCGGCAATACTCTCATCGCCATCCTCTCCTCCTCTTCGGCACGGCCACCACCCGCCGATTCGTTGTTGTGGCCAATTCTGCGGATTCGACGGCCCCTTCCACACCCGCTCCGGCGCCAATTTCGACCCGATGGACGCTCGACAGTTGGAAGAACAAGAAGGCACTGCAACTTCCTGAGTACCCTGATCAGAAAGAGCTCGATCTGGTCCTCCAAACCCTCGAATCTTTCCCTCCCATTGTGTTCGCCGGAGAGGCCAGAGCGCTCGAGGATAAACTAGCTCAGGCCGGCATGGGTAAGGCTTTTCTGCTTCAGGGCGGGGATTGCGCTGAGAGCTTTAAGGAGTTCAATGCCAATAACATTCGTGACACTTTCCGTGTTATTCTTCAGATGGGTGTCGTCCTGATGTTTGGTGGCCAAATGCCTGTTATAAAGGTTTTAATTCTTATCGGTTGCCTGCCTTTCGTTTAACACTGTCTTTCTGTAATCTATTTTTAATCAAATGAAGCTTAGTTTGGTACTTATATGTATATGCCTGTTATATGGGTGTTGCATATTCTTCCTCTGGAGGAATTTCTTAAGACTTCGGATTGCATCTTACAAGGGTGAAAAGGGTAGGGCTTTTCTGGGAGAAAGGAGGCTATAGGTGTTGTGTTGGTGTTGGTCAGGATCTTCCATTAGGAAATTATTGAAGATGAGATAAACAATGAGTGCTTTCTGTTTCCAGATTGGAGATTCATATCGTTCACTTGATAGTTTAGAAATCATAGGGAGTGGGATTGACAAACTTAAATTCTTGGGTATGCTGACTTAGGTGGGAAGAATGGCGGGTCAGTTTGCAAAGCCAAGATCAGACCCTTTTGAGGAGAAGGACGGAGTGAAGCTACCAAGTTACAGGGGTGACAACGTGAATGGGGATGCATTTGATGCAGCATCAAGAATACCTGATCCTCAGAGGTTGATAAGAGCCTACTGTCAATCAGTAGCTACTTTGAACCTTTTGCGTGCGTTTGCCACTGGAGGGTATGCTGCCATGCAAAGGGTCAATCAGTGGAATCTGGATTTCATGGAGCACAGTGAGCAGGGTGATAAGTATGTTATCTCAACGTCTTTCCTTGTTCAATTTAAACTTCTTTCTGGTTTGGGTTGTTGGATTATTTTCTCCCCCAATTGAAAGTTGCGAGGATGGATTTTATTTTATTACACTCATTTGGCAGCTTGATATCTCCATTCTTCTCTGTCCTCTTCATCCTTCAATCTCCCCATCTTCTTCCTTCTTTGAAACCAATCTATCAATCTCTATATGCTTTTACTATTTTGGTCTATTGTCCTGTGCAGGATTCTGAAATCTGTGAACTGTTGATTTTATGCCATTTTGCATTTTATACATTTGCTGGTTGATTCAATGAAAAAACATTAGAATAGAATAGATGAGTTTAATTTGTTCTCTGGCCTTTAATTTGGTAAAAGATGATGAATGGATGGGGTAGAAAAAATTGGGTTATCAATTTTTTTTTTTTTTTAAAAAATAGCAACAATCCATGTCATGTTCGCAATAATTTAATAAACTAAATGAGTAGGCTTATCTTAGAGCATGATCTACAGTCAATATATGACTGCAGATAATCTGCATCTGAAGCAAATGTAGCTATCTGTTATAAGGAAATATTCTTCTCGCCATGTCTTATATGTTACAAAAGTTTTGAGATGGAGAAGCATACTTGGATTTAATTCAATAGTATTATATTCCCTTGAAGATGCTTGAAAGGGTAAGGCTGCTACATATATTTATCACTTTCCAGCCCCACCTGGTAGAAGCCTTGTACATTGGGTCATCCTTTATATTCCCTTGAAGATATTAGAATTAAAGTTGCTTCAGTTTTCTTGTATATGCAACTTAATTTGGCTTATCTGGTCCAGTTGCTTGTCACATATCAGCAATCAATGTTTTACTCTCAAAGATAAATAAATTATTTCAGATAAGTGGACAATTTTGAATCCCAAGTTTCTGTAGGAGGTTTTTAACTCTTCTTACTTTTGTGCTCTTGGGAATATCATTACAGGTACCGTGAATTGGCTCACCGAGTGGATGAGGCCCTTGGATTTATGAGTGTTTCTGGACTCACAGCTGATCATCCAATTATGACCACAACAGACTTTTGGACCTCTCATGAGTGTTTGCATCTCCCTTATGAGCAAGCACTTACTAGAGAGGATTCTACCACTGGGCTTTACTATGACTGCTCTGCTCACATGCTATGGGTAGGAGAACGCACCCGTCAACTTGATGGTGCTCATGTTGAATTCTTGAGAGGAGTTGCTAATCCACTTGGAATCAAGGTGCATTTATCTTATTCCTTATGTATAGGAACTTTGTTGTTCCAGTTTTATCTTCATACAGTATTATGTTTCTGTCTTACGTCACATTATCTACTTATACAATTACTTCTATAAGTTACATTGAGTGAATTGTTTTGTTATTATCTGTTAGTATCTTAATGCATTTAACCTATGCTTCTATTTGAAGGGTCTTTTGTGGGTTGTTATAAATTAGTTACCCTAGCAAAACAGAAGGAAACAGCTACTAATGGCCTAATTGACTTTCAGGTGAGTGATAAAATGGATCCAGATCAACTTGTTAGGCTAATTGACATATTGAACCCAAGAAACAAGGCTGGAAGAATTACCGTGATAGTTAGAATGGGAGCTGAGAATATGAGAGTAAAGCTTCCTCATCTAATCAGGGCAGTTCGCGGAGCAGGTCAAATTGTCACTTGGGTCAGTGATCCCATGCATGGAAATACCATCAAAGCTCCGTCTGGACTGAAAACTCGCTCTTTCGATGCGATAAGGGTAATCTTGGTTTCATTTCCAGTATTATGTATACGTCATGATCGTAGTTTACTCAACACACGCACGTACACATAAACTGGTTCACACAACCTTAAACTGGCTTTTTCTTAATAATCATAGTTCATAGGTCTTAGTTTTGTTCATTCCATGCTAAGGACCTGTGACTACTGTAACTTTTCTCGGGAAAGTATCTGGCTCTAAAAAATGTTTAACACAACAGTTTTGCCAGCTACCACCCTTGTGGAGGTGGTATTGTGTTTTCTGTTGTCGTATCTAAAATAATCTCATCCACTGCCTGTTTGATCCGGTGACTGCTTTGCAGTTTAGCAAATATATTTTTAAGTTCATGTGCGCTCTTATAACAGCATTCATTTAATTAAAGCTCTAATGTCTGCAGTCTGTCCCTACATTGTTAGTACTTTCTTTGTTATGTGCACGATCTGTTTCTCCCTGGCTTCTGATTGCTTACACAATTGAAGTTTTGTTGCTTCTAACAATAAAGTTTAGATCTTGTTTATAGGCGGAGGTGAGAGCATTCTTTGATGTACATGAGCAAGAAGGAAGCAACCCAGGTGGAGTTCATTTAGAAATGACAGGGCAGAATGTGACTGAATGCGTGGGAGGCTCGCGAACTATTACTTATGATGACTTGAGCTCACGTTATCACACTCATTGTGACCCGAGATTGAATGCTTCTCAGTCTCTTGAACTCGCATTTATCATTGCAGAGAGGCTACGCAAGAGAAGAATGAACTCAACTCACAGGCTGTTCTCACTCTGAGTCTGGAGGAGGAAGGAGTTTCTCTTTTGTTCTTGGATCAAATCACAGGTATTGGTGTATGAATGTTTGCTGCCGAAATGAGTGTGATAAGATCCGTAAGTAGTTGCAATATTTGGATTGATCTATCTTTAGAGTATTACAGGTGAACCTAAACCAGTCCAAATAGTAGTGAGTTTGCATTATACAAATAATTGCAGAATTTTGTACTTAGTTTGTATTAGTGTTATGTATATGTTTGTTTGTGGGACCTTATATGAGAGGCATTTGAGTGGAATTTGTATCAGTGGATTGATATTTATGTTCACATGTTCAACGACGAAATAATAGTTATATTCCATTTCTGCTATTATGTTATGCCTATTTGAGAATTTTGTTAAGTTGTAATTTGTAACTATCACTTTAAGCACTTTTTGATCCGTTATGTTAATGGGCCTATTTGGGTTGACGGTAGGAACGGTGGCTTAAAAGTTATCTGACTCTAAAAAAAGCTCGGTAGGAAAAAAGTCAGGTTATAGATAATGATTTGTGTTTGGATTGATGGTGGTAGAAGTGGCGGGGCCCGTCAAAAAACGAGGCGTTATGGAAAAAGTTGGATTCGGAGCTTTTTCCTTAAAAGCTTTTTGAGTTTTTTGACTTAAAGTTAAGCCAACGTATGGGCAATCCAAACATGCTTTTTCTCATTGGGTTATGGCTTAAAATGATTGAAAAATAAGCTACTCCAAAACGGGCCCATTATCATTAGTTTTGGAAAAAGTGAGGCTGAAAATGGGCTAGGTGAAGAGAAAAAGTTTGAAGCTGTTGAAGCTTATCTAGAGTGATCAGTGTGTTATGTGATTGCAAAAAGAGACAAAACCAAGAATAGCTTATTCCGGACTCCCCCTCCTGGGATTCCATTATTCCCTCTTAGGGCCCGTTTGGTATCGGGAACATTTAAAGAGGGAAAGGAACTTATAAGAGGGAAAGGAATGGAATGGAATGGAATGGAAGATGAGAGGGAACTTAAAAAGTTAAAACTGTTTGGTAGACATGGGAATGGAACTGAAGTTGAGGAAAAATAAAATGTTTGGTACGAGGAATTGGTTGTTGGTTAAGTAGGAAGTTGAGGTAAAATTCCCAAATCGCCCCTAAAATTAAAAAAAAAAACCCAAAAACGCATAAAAACCACGGAGTCGGATTGCACAAACTCAAACACGTGTTCCTCTCCTTATCATCTTCCAAATCTAGTTCGACTTCCTTCCGATGCTCTCATCGATTCCAACAATGAGCCACGACTGCCACCGCCGCCTTTCCAGTCCGTTTCCAACGCTGAATTCACCTCCCCCAGCTCTGTGTTATCTCAATCCTCCTCTTCGATTTCTCGCCTCTCTTGTGTTCTCGCATGCGATCCACCAAGGTCAATTCTAGCTATGTTTGAATTTTCAGTGAGATTTCGCCTGTTTTGTTTATTGGAAAATGTCTGTCTGGTTAAATATTTGTTGTTTCATGTTTGTGGGGGTGGCCTGATTTACTGATTCCCGGATCTTCTTTCCCTCGCCGGCGAGAGAGATTTCTCTGGCGCTGAAACTGATCCCGGTAAGGCATAGGCAGAAGCGGAAAAATTCCCATATTACACCGCCGTGAACAGATTGTGGCTATCTTCTTTTTTCAAAGGGGCTTTTTTGTCAAAATGAGTCACTCTACCGGGAAGTTTGCTAAGATCTCACCAATTTTGGAGGGAGTGAAATTCCCACGTTTGTGGGAGCTTGGACAATGGAGGAAGCCGAGTTTCCCGGGGAGCTCATCGAACCAAACGCTATTCTTGCGTGTATTAAGTTCCCTTTCCCTAAGCTAAGTTCTCTCAACCAAATGGCCCTTATTGTTCTTACTTGATCAAAACAATATGCCATCTTATGTTCCTATTTCTCTGTTTAACTTGTTCTTCAGCTCTTACTTCACTTTCCGTCCTTTTCCTCTACAATTATTTCTCTTGCTATTATTTCTTCTCTCTTGTTTGATTTGTTTGGAATTCTCTGGATTTAATGTAATGCGTGGATAATTTCTTTCTAAAATATTTTACACAATCTTCTATGAAGAAAAGTGTAGGTGAGTTGGGTTATAAGAACTTGTCAAAAATCATGGCTTTCAGGCTTAAAAGAGTGCTTACAATTGTGCAATTACTAATAGATAACTTATTAGTGTGATTTGAATTCACAATCTTATAAGTTGAGTCAAATCATTATCAACTAAATTAACCTCTGTTTTTTTTTCTTTTTTCTTTTTTACTGAAAAAGCCAACCTTTATTTATAAGCACCAAATCTTGGACTGAGTATAAGTGACATCAAGGGCCCAGATATAGGGCCTGTTTGGGATAGCTGTGGGACAAGTGGCTTTTGTTTCTGATGGACTTTTTTTAATGGACTTTTTTCGATGGACTTTTTCGATGTGATTTGGGTTTGGGATAACAGTAGCAGAAGTGGCTTTTATTTGTGATAGGAACTTGTTTGACATAGCTTTTAAAAAGATAGATGAGATGGAAAATGATTGAAAAAGGGTATGAATTAAATTCTCACACACACACACACATATGTGTTGTATAAAATGTGATAATTTGGGATAAAAATTAAAAATAAATATAAATTTGCAAAATAAAATAGTAAAATTCCATTAAATAAATTACAACACAATAAAGTACTTAAATAAACCTAATCCCTACAAGGATATCTAAGAAACAGTGTTAGTCCAGCTTAACTATGAACTCGGAAAACTTTTGATTGGGAGATCACAAGTCCGAAAATTTAGAGAGTGGAGTGGATATGACGTTCAGGGACTAGCCTAGTTTGTTTTTTTTCAAACGATGATTTTGGAGATGCATTTGGATCCTGGAAAAATGTAAGCCAAACTCGCTCTCGCATCCCCAATGTA
Source organism: Acacia acuminata (assembly GCA_019022655.1). NCBI lineage: Eukaryota > Viridiplantae > Streptophyta > Magnoliopsida > Fabales > Fabaceae > Acacia > Acacia acuminata. Next base: position 4,396,035 of record JAFJYI010000005.1, read on the forward strand.
AGCCAAACTCGGTGCAACGGCGAAGTAATGGGGAGCGAACAAGAGAAAAAGGACAAGGGCAACAATTGTCATTTTACAAAAGGACCCCACATAACAATTAACGGGATCAGAAGTAATGGGCTCATAAGCAATGGGAAGTGGCTTCAGAAAAAACACTCCATTAACCTCCTAAGTCCATTAAAAATTTAGGCTTCCCAAACACTTTTATTTTTTTTTATGGACTTATTATCCCATTTAATGGGATAATAAATCCATTTGGGGTGTTCCCAAACAGGCCCATAATGTGCCATAAAAAAAAAGGTCCCTAATATAAAGCTAACCATCAAACTCCTATGTAACGGAGGTCCTTTGCGGACTTAATCTATTGTGTCAAACTGTGCCATTTTGGCGTAGTTTCACACACCTCATCCATTTTTAATTAAAATAAATAAAAATATAAAATTCATGATCTTGAATAGATGCTTGAAACAATTCATCATGGTCTTTAAAATTATTTTAAGTCTTGATTGATATTAAAAAGACATTTTAGGATCCTGAAAAAATAATTCATGATAAAAAAAAAATATTTTATGATTTTGAAAAAATAATTCAAGTACTAACTGCTATTTCAAGATTCTAAAATATCTTTTTAAGATCATGAATTATTTTTTAGTACATGTCAATATCTTGATAGTACCGGTTAATACTTTGAAATATTTTTTCACGATTATAAAAATTTTTTTTAAGATCCTAAAATAATTTTTCAAGATCATGAATTATTTTTTCGATATTCAAGCATCCTTTTAATACCAGCCAGTACCCTCAAATAATTTTTTTTTCAGTGCACTTAAATATTTTTTCACAATCCTAAAATAATTTTTCAATATCCTGAATTATCCTTTTATATCTGGTAGGGCCTCAATTTTTTTTTAATTTTTTAATTTTTTTTAAAAAGGATAAGGTTTGTGACGCAGCGGACCTAAGGCCACAAAGGACATAAGCCAGGTCCCAATGGAGTTCACATTTGGTGCACATTCTTATGTGCCCAATTATAGAGGTATGAGCATATTTTTTTTAATTTTTTTATATATTATATTTATTTAGATTTAAATTATATCTTTGCTTTACGGAATTTTTTGCATCCAAGTATCTCAAATTAATTAGATTCCATGATCTTGGGATAAATGCGGGATTGAAAACTAATTAATTTAAGATCTTGGGTGAAAAAATTCCAGAAAACAACATATAATTTCAATCTAAATAAATACAATATATAAAAAAAATTTAAAAAAAAAAAAATGCTCATACCTCTAATAGAGGTATGAGCACATAATTGGGCATATAAGAATGTGCACCAAATGTGCACCCGGTCCCAATGTAACGACAATACCATAGTGCAACAGGGTCCAGAATATCTTCATAATGAAGTCAATGTACTCATGTGGTCCTATTCTATACATTAAAGGTTCCTTTGTAAGAAGCTAGGAACGACATGAAAACTCTGCGTTCTCAATCTGCAAGGGTCAAGAAAGGGACCATAAAATTAATATTAATTATATTCTAAAATGCATTTTAACATAAACATTGTAAGAAGTAGTTTTACTCAAATTAATTTAACATACATATATTATGTGTGTGTAAACCTTCACTCACATTAACTTTCTCCTAAATTTCAATAATTTTCTAGTTTTACTCATATTAATTTAACATACGTTCTTTCATAATAAGATATGACTTATTTGATTTGAGATTATGAAATTCATTGAATGAATAATCCATAAAAAAAAAAAAAAAAAAAAAACTTTCTGGGACATTCAATATATTCTGTATAGTTTATATAATAATAAATAAAGGGTAAAATGGTACATTCTTGTGAAAATTTAATTATGTAACTTTAAAAAAAAAAAAAGAAAAGAAGAAGAAGTCATCTCTCTGCCTTCTACCAATAGTTGAAAAATAAACAAAAAAGTAAGCCATACACTTTTTGTTTATTATTACTATTGTATATTCATTGAAATTGCAAATATAGTTTTCAGGAAGTGAATACCTATTTTAACCTTATTATTTTTTAAGAATGAAAATAACCTTACACACACACAGAGATATATATAAACTACAATGAAGCAAACTCCACATACATACACACATATATAAACTACAATGAAGCAAACCACGTAAATTAAAATGTTTATTGAAATATCTAAAAGTCAATAATTACATAAAAGATGTAATTCTTTTTTTCCTTTTTTTTTCCCGGGAGTCTTATTCCTCCAATTCTAAATATAAGACATAGTTTATAGTATAAATTATATCCTAGATTTAGGATCGGAGATATTATCTCCTTTCACATGCATATTAACTGCACATGCTGAAACAAAAGAGTCAAAATACATGATAAAAATATTAGCATCATGAAAATTTTTGGCCACGAGATCTCCACATATCAATGCTTCTTTGAGTGTATGTGATGAAATTGGAAATTTTATAGGTATGCAATACATAAGCATGTGTGATAATCGATGTATATGTGTTTAAATGAGGTAAAAATGCATAGAGTAAATTAAAATTTCATCCTAATATATATGACAAGACAAACCCTTCTCTCAAAGAGTGTACCTTATATAATTGAGAAGTTTTTTTTATATACATAAAGGAAAACTAAAAAACTATCCATTATGCATTATTTGTATCAAGCAAATTTGATAGAACATCTGTCTTAAATAAAGTTGGTCCCAGGTTATCATTGAGAGCCATTTTAGCCAGGAGGTCCGTCATTATGTTGCGAACGCTTTCTATTTATTGCAAGTTCACCTTCCAGTTCTAACTCAACATACTTTGAACTTCCATAATAATCGATTTGTACTCATAAAATTCAAAAAAGTCCTTTTGAATCAAGCTTAAAGCCTCTTGAGAATTGCTGTTTAGTTTAACGTTTCGATGACCACCATCTCCAAACCGTTTCAAACCCATAGAACAACCTCATAACTCGACGCCATTAAAAAATCTCCATTTTCAAGATATAAACAAAACCATCTATATATAATTTTAGAGCATACTAGTGACAAATCATGAAGCGATTGCTGTAGAGAAAGCGACGAACTTCGGTAGCTCTCAATAGTAACAATGAAAAATAAATGCACTCTGCTTTTCTCTTTTTACGTTTTCAGTTAAAAAATAAAATGTGTTCAAACATGTCTTTCTTTTCTCCGTTTTCAGCTAAAATATAAAACTTGCATATTTTCTAAAGCTTGCCTTTTTCACACAAACAATACAAAATTACAAAATTGCTGCTCACCCTTTCTGCTCTCCGTGGTAATCAAGGAGGGGTAGGTGATTTATTCATTATTTCACCTAACTTTTTAATTTCTTTATATTTCTACTGGTTATTAATATATGAGTTAATTTGATAAATATTTTTAAATTATGAACAGTAATGTTTAAATTTGCATTAGTTGTGTGTGTATTGTTCTTTTTAATTATTATAATCTGAAATCAAAATGTGATACAATATTTTATTTTTGAAATTACTTTTAATTATTATTATTTTTTATTTTTATTTTTTACTTGATGGAACTGTTCCTTATAAAAATGGATATAAGAAAACTCTATCCTATAAACATTAGAAAAGAGGTTAAGGTGCACTCTGAACTATAAATATGAGTTGTAAACCACAATATCAAATATAATAAAGATTCAGATTTATCCCATATTACTCTCCCTGATTTGGTACTACAGAAGAAGAAGAATGCCATTTTTGAAGAAAAGCTTTTTATATATTGATAATGGTAATTATTACAGCACAGGCTAACGGTATAAAGCGCAGCCAAAATCTTCATGGCTGTTTGTATTTTTTAGTTCTGTTCTGTAGCCGCGTCATTATTACATGCAATCGTTTTATTTTTGTGCATGAAACAGGGCAAGCATTGAGAAAGATGCACATTTTATTCTTTTAACTGAAAACGGAAAAATGGAAGAAAAAAAAAAACACACACATACACAGATATGCTTGATTCAGAATTTGAGACCCCTCACAGTCTCATCTCAGTCTCTAGCACTCTTCTCTTTGTGCGTATTGAAAAGACTGCGTTTTTCTTCTCTTAGTCAAATATGTTTACCTTTCTTGGTTCTCTATTTGCAATTTCAAAAGACTCGGTTTTTCAAAAATTAGTGTCTTCAAAACTTCTTTGGCCATCTGATGCATTCTTCTGGTCACCCTTCTCTTCTTCTTTTCTTGCTCTGTTTTAGGATTTTTTTTTTTTTTTTTTCCAGCCAGAGCTCTGTTTTGAGATGTTACTCTGTTTGATAAGTGAAGGAACAGAACAAAAACATGTCTCTCTTTTCATTTCTATGTTATGTTATATATAAATATATATATTATTCTGCTTCTGTCTCTAATTCATTTTCTTTTATACATGTACGTTACGAAAATCCAGAGGCCCCATTCAGCTCTCAGCCTTCGTTTTCAATTTCTTCAGCTCAGCTTCAGGCCCCTGTTCCTCCATGTATGATCTTTTTGACAATGTGCTAGTAGGCAAGTTTGGTTGCATCCTGTTGATCTTTTCTTCCCCCCTTTTAACAGAGAAAAAAAAAAAATTCAGAAATATAGGATTTTGGTCAAAGATTTCTCAAAGATTAGGTCAACAATATGTGTAGATGCAGGGTGTACAAATACTCTCCGATACATAGAAATAGGATTCAGTTTATTCTGAAAAGAAAGAAGCTGAACATGTGCTGCTAAACTTGCAAATGAGCACATTGTGACAAAGATCAAAGGCCAAGGTCTTCCGGATATTTTTGGAGCATATTTTGTCTAACTCCGTTCCAGTTGCTTTTCAAACATAAGGAATATTGGCTGTTTTTACCTTGAAAGATAAGTAAATCATTTGAGATAATTAGACAATTTTTTTGAATCCCACATTTTTTCAGTTTTGTTTACTTTTTGTGCTATTTGGAGTATATATCATAACAGGAACCCCGAGTTGGCTCACCGAGTTATCAAGGCCCTCTGATTTATGAGTGTTGCTGGACTCACAGCTGATCATAATCCGATCATAACCACAACAGACTTTTGGACCTCTCATGAGTAGTGCTTGCATCTTGCTTATGAGCAAGCACTTACTAGATAGGGTTCTATTTCTACCTCACTGGACTTTACTTGATGGTGCTCATGTATAGGAACTTTTTACTTTTGTTGTTTCAGGTATAAATTCATACTACCTGGGCTATTAATTTATGATATCTTCCGTAGTATAAGATCTTATATCAAGAACTGAAGCTATGAATGAGATCTTATATTGAAGACCAGACCAGAGGCAATAAAGTATTATGATTTATAACAATATCTGCTCATCACAATTACTTTTATTAGTTATATATATTGAGTGAATTATTTCATAATTATCTTTCAGCATCTTTATGCTTTTTTACCTATGCTTCTATATATTTGAAGTGTCTTTGGTGTTTTGATCTAACTTTGTCACACCAGCAGAAAAGAAGGAAATTAAACAACTACTGAAAAAGGCCTACTTGACTTTCCAGTGAGCGATAAAATGAATCCAGATAAACTTGTTTGGCTGACTTGTATGTGTGTGTGCAGGGGCGGATCCAGAAATTTATAGAAGGGGGGCACAATTGAGAGAGGGCTACCCCCGAAATTTTTTTTTACTTGTCATTAAAAGTACAAAAAATAATACATGATTCAGAAAGTTTTCACTTATTATCAGTTGCAAGTTTTATCATCATCAATAAGAAAAAGAGCAAGTGTTAGCCATAAAATGCCCATGGCAGAAAATTAGCAACCTACATGCTCCAAGCAATTTTTTATACTGGGAATATCCACCTAAAATACAGAGAAAAGGCTACAAAATGTTAGGAAAGTATCTCAAAAAAGGAAGTAGATCTTTCCCAATTGATGTCACAATGCTAAAATGTGTCCGCAAGTATTTTTATAGAGGAAAGAAGAGTAAGGAGTAGAATGAGTAGGGACGTGTTGAGGAAGGCATAGAAGAGGGAAAATAAATAATTAAAATTAATTTTTTATAAAAAATAATAATAATAATAATAATAATAATAGTAATAATAATCAAGGGGGGGCACGTGCCACCCTTGTAGTGTACATAGATCCGCCTATGTGTGTGTGTGTAAAACTTTTATATATATATATATAATATATAACCCAAGAAACAAGCCTGGAAGAATTACTGTGATAAAGTTGTTATTGTGTTTTCTGTTGTCCTAGCATAAATATTCTTGTCCACATTTTGTTTGATCAGGGAACTGCCTTGCAGTTTACCAAATACTATATCCAGTTTTTAATATAAAAGTTAAATAACTTATATATAAATATTAAGGTAATTAGTTAAATTAGTTATTCGTGATCGATGTGCGTTTGTTTCACTTAAATACCCTTGTAGTTTCATTTTGATGTACAAGACTGTTTCTCCCTGTTTTTGATTGCTTATGCAATTATGGAGGTTTCAATGTATCTAACAATGAAGTTTTGATCTTGATGATAAGCTGAGCTATCTATGAGAGTATTGCGGGGGAATCTGAACCAGTCCAAACAGCAGGGAGTTTGCATCAGACAATATATGATTGCAGAATTTTGTGTCAAGGTTGTATTATTATTATTATTATGTTCTTAATATAAGATCTAGCTTGTAGTGAAATTTATGCAACAAATTCGATTCTATTCTAAGGAACGGAGGTAGTATATCTTAGTCTGCGGGATCTGATGTGAGAGAAATTTGATTTGAGTGACATCTTATGTATGAGCAGATTGATATTTATATTCACATGTTCAATGAAGAAATTATGTGCTGGTAGGCTCAAGTTAAGAGCATTTACAATATAATGTAGTTATATTCTCTTTCTGTCCTTTTTTTTTTTTTTGCCTGAATCTCTTTCAGATATTGTGTTATCGCCACATAGATGGAGATGTGCATCCTTATTTTTCCTCATTATCTTATCATTTAATTATATTAATATTTTTTATTTTTCTTGGTTATCTTGTTACATTCAGAATACAATACCGTTATATTCTCTTTTTGCTAGTATCATAATATCCACATTGATGTAGTAACATCTTTTACTATATTCTGCTTTGTGTTTTTTTCCATATTATAATTTCTTTCGGCCCTTAATATAGAGTTTAAATAACTAACATGCAAATATTAGGGGGAAAAAATAGTTAACTTATTTATTTATAACAAATGTAAATTGATTTTTCTACAATATCATTTCTAATCATGTGAATTATAAATACTTCTTATTAAAAAGTTCCTTACTATCTGTAACTAATATGAATACTTTGGAAAAGTGATCATAAATTTGGGAGATAAAATGGATTGATGTATTATATTTAAAACCAAAATAAACCATTAAATGTCTAATTTTAGTTCTTCCTATTTAAATCAATGAAGTGACTGTCTTCCCCCCCAAAAAAAAAAATCAAGATCCAATTGACAATCCTGCAATTCAGATTTGAGATTTGTGTGTTTTGAATTGCCCCACAAAATTTTAACTCAATTGGACCACAAATCACCTTATGGTCGTCTACTCTTATTAAAGGATGTATAGGTTACAAAATAAGAGAAAAATGTGCTCTCAATAGTATGCAATCAAGAAACTCTACCTTTTTTAATCACATTTGCATTTGTCAATACACAGCATCCTTATTCGGGTTTCTCTTTCTTTCTTTTTTCTCTTTTTTCCCCTCACTAATAAGAAATACATAAAATAAAATTAAACAATTGAAATTTTGAGCCTCCAAGTTGAACTATTAAAATCCTTGGGCCAAAAATTCCATTTGGTCCATATTGGTAAATACCTACTTCACATTTTACAAGGATATGGATTCAGAAAATGTTTGTTGTCCGTAGAGGTGTTCATATTTAGTATCCAACTATATCTCAAATAAGATGATCTTTAATAAGAAGACACCTTTGTTTTTTTTGTTTTTAAAAAGAACAAGTCTATTTGAGAATTTTGTTGATTTGTAACTATCCTTGTAAGTAATTTTTTTTAATCAATACTCCCTCCGGTCCTTATTATTCAACTAACAAATATACTAGGTCATTTTTATAATACATTTGCTTGTTTCTAAAGAATATTAAATATTTTTTTCATTTATACCCATAATTAATAAGAGTAATGAGTTAAGGAGAGTAACAATTAATATGATATTAGAGTTTAATACTAGTAGAGATAATATTGGAAATTACTTAAATGTTAGGATATATTTAATTACTTTAATTGTTTTTATTGGTTTGTAAGAATGTTTGTTGGTGTCTTATAATAAAGACTAGAGGGAGTATAATAAAATCTATTCTAATTTTTAATACATAATTCACTAAACAATTAGTCAGTGGCAAATCTTGAAAAAGATATTTGGAGGCCAAATATGTAACGTCCTCCATTTTACATTAACGAAATTACAAATTAAGGGTTGATCAACGACTAAATAATGCTTCATTGCTTGCCAAAATATACAAAATAAATCAGAGTATGCAAAATGAGCCCTAACGTGGCAATATACAATCATCCAACGTATACCAGAAAATGGAAGCACTACTGTCAGAAGGAGTAGCCTAAGCTTCCGAAGTTTTCCCTGAAGGACCCGGACGGGAACTATCACCTGGAAAAATGTGGTAACCATCAATCCAACTTATTACGAATACTAATATGTGCTAGTGAGGTGCCAAGTGGAACAATTTATATAAGAAAATATTAAAAATAAAATTCACCAATATCCATATCACAACACTTCATATCATAAATTATGTATCACATGAGTTTTCATTAACACAATTCCCAAGATGCCTCCCACCAATCCAACCGAACCGCCTTATTTCCTCCGACTAGACCCATGGGCTAAGTTACATCCATATTCTTGGTTACTCAAAAGCTCACCGGTCATGTGATGAGGGACCGGCCAAAATCCTCGAGCACATGTCCCAGGACCATGGGCCTTTTCCCCTCATTGAACATGTGGGATGTCGTATGCCCTCATTGAACATGTGGGCGGTCCCTCATTGAGCAGGTGGGACAATAGAAAGCCAACCATCGTGCACCAATGGAGGCCTCACCACGTGGTGGAATATATTCATTTCCTCCCAATTCAACCCTTCCCATGATTATCATAATAAATGTCATAATATCAAAACTCTCAATTCTTATACATAAATAAATAAATATGTATAAATTCATAATTGAAAGCATAAGGTTCCGCAAGGCAATTTATATTAAAAATATTCATAATGATTTCACAAAATACTCACAAACAGCATATCAATACACATAACAAGTGGAAAGTGGTTACCTCTCGCCGAAGCTAATTATTATTACACCGCTCCTAATCCAAGAGCTCAAACACATGCCAAAAATCAATCTACAACCAATTCACTAACTATTAATAATTCTTCTAAAATTCTACTTAATCAAAATTATAACTTATCATTTCATAAAATTAAAAAATATATATATATAAATTTTAATAATAATATATTTGGAATGCTTGAAGTGGGCACATTATGACGGGATTGAAAAAAATCGGTGAGACCATTGTAACTATTAATTCTCCCTTCTATTTATTATGAATTAATAATACCCTTTCCTATTTATTACTTATGTCATTTATTATTTATTCCCCACTTTTTTTTTTAATAATAATAATATTTATTTATCTATTTATTATTATTATTATTATTTTTAACTATTTATTGTTATTATTACTATTCAACACTAGGCTTCATCTAATCCTTAATCATCAATGAACTATCAACAATTATCAACTATAGTCGTAGTTCATCACTGTTCATCCACTAACTTCAACTATTCTCAACCATCTTCCCTTCATGCATAAAATACATAATTTCAAAAGATTAGACCCTCTAATTCAAAGATAGGCATTTATGCAGCAATTACTTATCAAACATAGGACTCTTGAGATGACTAACCATAAAAAGGACAGAGAAAGAAAATTACAAAAGTCACTCAAAAAAATACTTATGGTACTCTTTTAAAACCACAATGACACTTTAGAAACCTTCACCTGATATAGATAAATTATTAGAGAAACTCTAAAGTTTAAGAAAAAAAACTGTGAGTTTTATTTGATAGATAAAAAGAACATTAGTAATTAGTCAAATAATATTAGATGAAATAAAACTATAATTTGGCATTTTTACCTAAAAAAATATAATAGTTTCAAAAGATCAAAACCCCATTAATTTAAAGATAGGAATTCATGGACAACCATATATCTATATATCAACAGTGACTTAAAGTTTTGATTAAACAGTGACCCACGCCCATAGTCCTTACACACACATATATGTAAATAATTGCAACCTTCTCCCCTTTTTATTATTATTATTATTATTATTTAGTAGCAATGGGCTTTTACATGACACCAAAGTATTTCTTCTATTTTCCCATGAGCAGCAACGTTTTATATTTTTTAGATATAGATAACATGAAAGCAACTTATGATAGCTGGCTTCCTGTATGTGTGTGTGTTTCATTTTGTGTAGATATGTATATCAGAACAGCAAGATTTTAGTTTCTCCAAATATCATTGACCACACACACACACATATATATATACACACACACACGTTGATACACACATACACAAAGTCTTGAGAACGAGAAGCAAGGTATTGGATAGTGGGTTTCGAATATGTGATGTGGTAACATGCTTTATGAAGCATCACTGAAAGCCACTGGGAACACCATTAACTTTATTTACATATAAATAAAATTTTTGGGTTTAATATATATATACACACACCAACACACAACAACCGGTAAGTTTTAGGTTCCCTTTATTTGTTCATGTGTCCAGCGAATATTAAAAAAAACTAAACCTTAACCTATCGTAGTGATATATGTATATATATACAAGCCAGAACTTCTCTGTGTCGAGACTCAAAACAGAGCAAAAGCTTCATCTCAGGACTCACGAAACTAGAAGATGAATGGCTTGAAGACTCACCTCAGGCTGCCGGCTGGAACGTTGGTGTTCAACGAGGAACGATCACCTCTGGTTTCGGGATTTAAAACAGAGCACAAATTCACTAAACTCTATCTCTCCTGGTCTCTCTCTCGGACTCAACTTTGGTTGCAACAACGGGAAACATGAAGCAACTAGAGCGTTGGATCTGAATGAGAACCCAGGAGAACAATATATAAGGACCTAAGGGTCCTGTCCGAGAGGGATGAACAGAGAGAGAGAGTATATGGCGTGTGTAAGTTTAGAGATATGGTGTGGACGTTGGGCTCGAGAATGATGGAAGAAGGACGGTGCTACTGGTTTGACGTGTTCAGTTGTGAGCTGAAAGTAAGATATGCTGACAAGGGGATTATGGCGCTGCTGTGATTTTTCTTGCGTGTTTGATCCACCTCTCGCTGTGTCTATGTGATCTGTTTATATTTTTTTTTTTCTGATCTCATGCTACAGCTTCCAGCTGATATGAAGCAAAGAAATAGGGATATATATATATCTAGTTGCTATCTTTAATTGTCACGTTGGGCTGGAGAATGGAAAAAGGAAAGATAGAATATGGGCTAGTTTAATTGTTGGGCTTATGCTATCCAATGGACAAAACAAGTGCTGCATGTACGAAGTGGTTCTTGGGACAATGGAATTGGAAATATAAATTGTAAGAATGGGTTTTATGTGTTGTGAAACAAATAGTTATCCCACTTGATTTCCTACAAGGCTTTTATTTACAATTAGATTCGTGGCTAATTTAATTGCAAAATGTAAGATGCATGTTAGAAATTAATCCTTAATTTTATATAAGGATTTTCCTTTCTCAATTAACTTCTCTAACCCATAAAATATCATTTACAAATATTCCTTAACTATTTGTTCTTGATTTATGGGAAAATATGTCTTAAGTTCTAGACATTAATTTTACCATTTATCTAAGCTAAATTTTCCCATAAGTAACTCCACCATAATATTTTCGTATCCTCGAAATATTATTTTATAATCTTCCCAAATTTTCAAGGTCCAAAATAATTTTAATAATTATCTTAAGTTTCTTCTCATAATAAGCTTAAAACTTTTGGACTCTCTTGATTTAAAAGCCTTTTTATCTCAGTTTTATTTCCAACCTTCTAGTCTAAAAATTTGGGATGTTACAAAATATATACTTATTAATTAATTAAAATAAAAATATTTGAAGGGTCAAATATATACTTATTAACTAATTAAAAAAAATATTTATGGGGCCAAATGTATAATAAAAGTAATTGAATAAGTCTAATATATAAGATAATATATCTTTTTATATTATATTACATTTAAAAAAAAAAAATTCTGAACACATTCAAACTTTGTTTTTTTAGAGGGCCCATTGTCTACAGTAAGCTCCGCCACTGCAATTAGTGGAGTAGGAAAGAGTTCACATTTCATGCTAAGAGTTATGTGCTTCTTATGTGCTTATATCTCTAATTAGAGATATAAGCATATTTTTTTAATTTTTTTATATATTGTATTTATTTAGATTTAAATTATATCTTGCTTTTTGAGATTTTTTTACATCAGTATCTCAAATTAATTAATTTTCATAATATCTTTTGGTGTTACTGAAAAAAATACGGAAGCTGGAAATTAATTAATTTGAGATCTTGGATGCAAAAAAACTCGAGGAAAGCGAGTATATAATTTAAATCTAAATAAATACAATATATAAAAAAATTAAAAAAATTAAAAAAAATATGCTTATATCTCTAATTAGAGATATAAGCACATAAGAAGCACATAACTCTTACCATGGAATGTGAACTCAGTAGGAAATAGTGAATTCCTTTTTGTAGCATGTAAAACTCATGGTCATTGGTTTTAGAAAAAGGTTCACAGTGAGGCTGAAAGTAGACTATAGGGGGGAAAAAGTTTGAAGTAGCTGAAGCTTATCCACTGAGTGTGAAAAGACAAAGCAAGAATAGCTTATTCCGGTCTCCCACACTCCAAGCACCGTTCCATTATTCCCTCTTACTGCTCTCTTACTTACATCCAAACAATATGCCACCTGTTCTTACTGTTCTTCCTCTCTCACTTCACTTTCCCTCCTCTTTCTCTACAATTATTGCACTTGCCATCATTTCTTCTTCTTTCTTTCTTTTCTTTAGTGGGATTGTTTGGAATTCTCTGGATTTAATGTGTTGTGTGGATTTTTTAAAAAAAATAGTAAATCTATTCCACAAGTAATATGTTTAGGAGTAATTTTACCTTGAAATTTTTTTTTTTTAAGTTTAATATTATCTCATAAATTTTAAAATGTAGCAATGTTACGCTTTTTCGATAAAAAAATTTAACATTGACTATCAAAAAAATTGGCGTTAATCGTTACTTTTTTTTAACGGAAAATGGCATCAAGCATTCTTCGTTTTAAAATTTCCGGATAACATTGAATTTTAAAAAACTTCTACGACAACATTACTCCTAAAGCATAGACTTCCTACATGGATTTGCTACCCTGTTTTTTAATTTTCTGAACCTTTAGGACAAACAGTTGCTTGATTTTGAGATTATGAGATAATTCTTCTGATTTTCCTTGTTTTTTTAGTTAAATATAAAGGAGTCGTTTATGTAGAATTAAAACTCTATTGATATTTATTGTCCAATTTTTCAAATTAAAAAAAGTTACTTGTAGAATACTGATGGTTTAATTTTTTTTAAAAAAAAATATTAAAAATATTTTATGATTTTTCCTTATTAATTTAATAAAGCTATCATTAGAATAAAAAAGTTAGAAAACACTCTTATATGCTTTTAATTTGATATCTCTAAATTGCAACCATTTGTTTAAAGTTTTACTTTGAATTTGGTCATAAACATATTTTTGAATTTGGTCATAAACATATTTTAAAGATATGTATTCCCGTTCCCATTATATACTTATTTATTTTTATTAATTTAATAACATAATGATCAAATTAATAATATGTTATCTAAAATATTCGAATAAAACATTAAAAAAATTAAGCAACTGGCGCTTAAATTGGTCCAAGCTCTGAAACGCAAAATGCTTATATAAATCACACACCATTAATTTCTTCATTTTCCCTCAATTATATCTATGCATCTCAAAATTATAAAAAGTATATATTTTTTTTTTCACATTACATTCTTTTCATTATACAATATACTTAGATTTTCTTATTCCTCGTTCTCCACTCCATATTTTTAACATTGTCCCTTTTAGTAAGGGAATTCCCCACAATATAATACGCACAAAACGACAAAACCACCTGCAAGTCTTCCCCTGCTCCCGTTCTTACAATGCCATATCTACAACCGTACACCACATCCTGCCACGTGTGAAACCATCCTTCCAAATTCGATCCATATCCTTTTAACCTGCTCCTTCCCTCACACTAGCGTCTTGCACGTCGATGTACGGGGTCCCACATCGCCGGAAGCAGGTATTTCCGGCCGTTAGCGCCGTTCGCATTGTAGCTTGCCCCGGTGGTCTTGTCCTTAAGAACTCGGCCCGGATAACCCGGATAAGACCCGCTTCCGAACACTCCGGTACAAGCAGAGACGGCTTCAAGCGGAGCAGTCGGCGGTCCCTGGAAGTACCCATTGTTGAAGGGGTTTGTAACGGTGCCGGCCAAGAGAGTCGCCAAGTTAATGATCATCCCGTCGACTCCAACATCGCCGTTCGGAGCCACCAGAGGCGGCGTTTGAGGGCCGTACATAGGCTGGTGGAAGGGCCACGCGCATTGACCAGGACACTGAGTCTCAGAGTTCCCAACCCAGATGTAAGCAGTCCTAGGCTTCCCGTTGATGGGTCGGGTCGACCCGTGAGTACCACACCGGCTCATACAGAACCCATCCACGGCGACATCCTTTGCTGTGAGAATAACGTTAATGGAGTTCAGATCATTGAACTTGGAGCCCAAAGCCAGCAAGTGCCTCGCATGAAGCGACTTCCCGAATGAGTATTTCTCGTACAGCACTTGCTTCCCGACGACAAGAGAAGAGGAGCCACCCTTGTAGTTCTCGGTGGTCCTCCACCAAGACGCGCCGGAGGGAAGTGGGGCCCGTGGAAAGCCCAAGGAGTTGACGAAGTCGACGATGATGGATCGCTGAACGGGAGTGAAAGAACCGTACCAGATGAGATTAACGGTGACCTTTCCCTTAAGGAGTTCACCGTTGTGGTACTTAAGAACCAGAGGTTGTTGCTGAACCAGAGCCCCAAGTGCGGGGTTGAGAAGAAGAAAGAGGAGAACCAATAGAGAAGAAGGGAGAGTGGCAGAGCTGTAATTAGAAGCCATGAAGATGGTCAAATAGTAAAGATTGTGATGTGAGCAGCCGACACGAGCTATTTGAGATGGGAATGAGAGGAGAGTTGGGTTGTGTATTTATATGGGCAGGAGGGGGTGACAGCTGTATAAGCAGAGGTGTCAACATCAGGTCATGCCACGTGGAGGTAGAAGATTGGGTGGGGGATGTGTGAGGGGCACCAGGCTGTGAGGTGCCGGAATTGATGACGTGGAAGTCTAAGGTGACGGCGACGTTGGGTGGCGCCTATAGAATAGAAGGATATGGAGCGGGAAGTGGGGGAGATTATTCATTGGAGCTTAGGGCAGAATTTTCTTTTTTGTTTTCAAATATCTTTTTAGTAGCTCAAAAAGTAGATCACCTTGTCATCTAGTTTTATCTTCTGTCTTAGATATAGGGTAAAATTTATAGTATAATTCATATTATAAATTTTATCATATATTTAAAACTAGAATGAGTAGTATAAAACTTTTCTTATAACTTAAAAGGATGTTCTCTTAAAAATCTTATTTGTAACATTGTGCCGACATAAGGGAAGAAAGCTAGATTACAAAGTTGATGAATTGAATTTAAACCCCACATTGTTTAAAAAGACTCCTCGAAAAGGTATCCTCATCGTAAAACCTGAATTTGGATTAGTTGGTTGTTCAAATATTATTTAGATTTTATTTATAAGTTTATTTTCACTAAATTTTATATATCAAAGAAATGTAGTTAACTAAATCATTACAAGATAAATTTTTAATTTTGCCCTCATTTATAATTAGATATTTTTCAACTATTTCTTCTCTCCTATTTTCATAAATAAAATTAATATGAGTAAAATTACCACAATCTTATTTATTACATTTGAAAATGAACTTATAAATAAAGTAAATTTTTTAGTTGAAATATACGTATAAATAAAATCAAAATGATATACTGATATCTAATAATATGACTCGGGAGAAGTGTCAACACCAAATAACCCAAAAAGTTATTAAAAAATTAAAAAAAAAAAATTAAAAAACAAAAGGGAAGAAGGATGGGGGAGCAAGAAAAGGTCAAGAAAGGAAGTTGTTGCGTAGGGAGAGGGGGGGATGAGCGGCATTTAGAAGCTAAGCGTGTGGGACTCATAGGAATAAGAGCCACTATTTAGGTGGCGCCTCCCATACCAATCAAAAGCCTATTTTTATTTGTTTCCCCTCAATTACTAATTAAACAACAAATTTGGAAAAATCATACCAAAATTAGGCAACATCTTTGATTTCTTATATATGCCATTTACAATGTTTTGAATGGGATGGCATCTATTAGTGATTTAAACCCCATACTTAAGACTTCTCAATATATATATATATATATATATATATTTTGTTGTTGTTATGTAAACAACTCTATGTAATTTGCTACGTTTGGTCCCACTACAAATTAGATTTTATATTAAGAATAAAAGGAAATATTATTTTTAAGATTAAGGAACAATTTTATTCCGAAAGTAACAATTTAGAAGTGTTGGGTGTCCACAAAATTTTTTAGAAGCGATTTTACTTTAAAAATATTTAAAAAATGAGTACATTTGCTTCAACCGTTAAAAAAACTAATTTGACCATTAAAAATTTTAAAGACAATGGGGAAATTGCGACGTTTCAGATTACTTTCAAGGTAATGTTACTCCTTGAAAAACTTACAGATACCCAGTACTCTCTATATAGTTACTTTTAAGGTAAAATTACCTCTCAACCTTATTATGTATTGGTATATGTATTTTTTCATTGGAGGTTATCATATTCAATGCACTCACTAACATTATATTCTAGTGAGGATTTAAATATTGGCACATCACATTATATTCTATCTATAGGTACTATTTTTTTAAGGTATAGAATCTACTTTAGTCCAGATGAGCCTGACAACTCAACTCAAAGGGGATTCTTCTTCTTCTTCTTCTTTTTTTTTTTCCACCAAAAAAGGTAGTAGAAAAATAGGGAGGGATACATAAATATAGGGAAGGAGGAGAATAAGTGAATGATAAGGAGAGACAGAGTTGGGTGGCAGTGGTCCAAGCGGGGACGGTGCCGACTAGTAGTCAGTGAATAAATAACAAAAATGTTAAAAACAAAGGCAACCTAAAATCCCACTAACCTCTATCTAATGCACTGCTCAGGAGGGACCCCTCCTATCCCTCCTTTCTCATTTAAATTCATCTACCTCTCAATACATATCCCATGTTATTATTTTATTTTATTCATCTACCTCAATGCATATCCCCATGTTATTATTATTTTTATATTATCATCATGTGGATTGGTTTAAAGTTCGTGACTGACCCTCTTAACATAAGTATGCATAGCTACCTCTTTTAATATAAATATCTCCTTTAGAATTTGAACTCAAGACCCTAAGAGGGTGTTTGATTTGAGAGGACGGAAGGGGACGGAGGGAGGAGAGAGAAATTTTTTACCTCATATTTACCAAATTACCCAAGAAAAATTTTCAATATTCTAAAAATACACTCTCAACAAAAAGGAATATTCTTTTCATTAATGACAATTTTATCAATATCCTTCCTCCCCTCCAAACCAAACGTGCTGTAAAGGATTTAGCAGGGTCTTATATCACTAGACCAACTCTATATCGATATCTCACGTTATCATTTCCCCACATAAACAAATAAAAGTAACAGAATAATACTTGTATACACACACACATATATATATATATATTAAAAATTGTTAAATTAATTATTTATGTTTATTACTTAAAAATGTGTTATTTTTTTCAAAGTACTCATCCCACTTAGAATATCAAATTTGAGAGACAAGGGAAGTAAAAATAAAATTATAATTAATATGGATAATTCGAAAGAAAATATTATTTGAGGCTGGGAGATAAAATTTTATATCAAAATATTGAATTCTTATATTCATATCAAAATCAATATTTTAATTAAGTCTTACGTTGAAAACAAGGAGGAGAATGACACAAGTTATTTTAGTAGGATTTCGGGTTTCTCTGTTTTAGATATGGTAAAAAATAAGGGAAAATTAATCTTTTGTTCTTATAGTTTTGATTGGATTGTAATTTAATCCTTACACTTTGAATTGATGTAATCTAGTCCCTATAGTTTTGATTCGGTTGTCACCAGAGGCGGAATTAGGGGGGCTAGGGGTGGCCCTGCCCCCTAAAATTACAGAACTTTACCCAAAAATATAGGAAATTATATTTTAGTCTTGTAAAAGTTTCAATGTTTTCACTTTAGTCCTTATTAACAGTTTTTTAGAAGGACTAAAATGAAAATAGTGAAATATTTATAGCTTAAAATATAATTTCTTAAAAATTTAGGTCTAATTTTATAATTTTCCCCCTAATTTCAAATGCTTGACTTCACTGTGTCCTATTCTGTAATTTTCGCCCCCTAATTTGAAATCCTGGCTCCGCCTTTGGTTGTCACTGAATTCCTAAACTTTAACTCACTACAATTTAGTCTTTACAATTTTAACCATTTTATAATATAGTCTCTTATTTTTATTCTAGAATATAAGGACTAAATTTATAAGTTACAGCCCAATCCAAACTAAAGGAACCAAAAGATTAATTTCCCAAAAATAAATATGTTTGTTAATAAATTTTTTGCTATATATAAAAATTGATATTGATCTTTATTTATTATAAGAATCTCACTTGTATGGCTTTTGTCTCTTCCGAGATTCTTACATGAATTTAACTCTTTCAAAATTAAAATATCTTAAGGAGAAAATCTTTGTGATGACTTTATTTTTCTTACAATATATTTCAAGTTTTTTTTTCTGAATTTAGGGAGTATATTATTTGTCCACTCTAAAATCAAATCAAATAAAATTTATATAAATATTTTGAAAATAACATGTTTGTTTGTGTTCTGGCCAAAAAGAAGCATGGGCGAATGGTATACAAAATAGGATAGAATGACTATTATTCTTTTTTTTTTTTAAAAAAATAACTAATAAAAATCTGATTTTAATTTTTTGTTTTGAGTGATCATTGGTTAATGTATATATTCTTGAAGACAAACAACTTGATTTGATAATTCTATAAATCTTTTTAAATATTAAAATTGAAGAAACAAACTATCAGCAGAGTGGAGCTAGATCAACGTGTTCTTTAATTTGTAGCCAAGAAAATTGCCGCCTCTCTAGAGCCGATAAACGGCGCCCATTTAAACTCGACCCTTTTAAGGGCGGATTTAGAAATTGGAGGAGTGAGGTGATGTTTGGCGCGAAGGGCGAAGAACTTGGCTGGCCCATTGGGCCCTTTTCAATTTTTTTTTTTATTTTTTATTTTTTAAAGTTGAACATTTGTTGAAGTTGGATCCTTCAATAATTTATATGTATTTTTTATTTGTTATAGAATTATTTATCCATTTAAGTACAAATAAATAATAACTATACTCTAATTTTATGATTTGATTTATTATTTGTTGTAGATAAAGATTATAAATATGTTCATGAAGTTCTAGGAGAAGAAATTCATTATATTCTTACTCATGAATCGAGCTTACTACTCAAAGTGAATAACAATCAAACGTCGTTGAAATTGATGATAATGGCGAAGATGACGTACAATAATAGTTATGTACTAATGTCGCTTAGTAGTTAGTAGTATGCTTCTTATGTTTTATATGAGTTATTTGTGAGCGTAGTTTGCTTTTGATTATGAATTAGTATTTGTGTTTATTTATCGATGATTTATGTTGTAATTTACTAATTATATTTCTTTGAAAAAAAAACGGATTTGAAAAATAATTAAAATTTAGAATAGTAATTTTCGAGCCCGGCGGTGGCCCCCAGCCCTAGTGCTCTTAAGTAGGGCTTTAAGAAACATGTGTTTTTCTTACTCCAGGCCGCGGAAGGTCATTTTTATTAATTTTATTAGGCACGATTTCTTCACGGATCACGCTGATTCCAGCTCTACACCTCTCCCATTTGTTCTTATTCAGAGACAAACTTTCATAATTTCGTTTCACTTACCCATCATGTATCACTATCTAAATTAATACAGTTGACCAAATTAATGTTTTATAATTTATCTTTCCTAAATAACTTGAAAAGGGGAAAATTCATGTTAAATATTATCATAATGAACTTTCACTTCGTTAATTAGGTAATTAATTTGAAGATTTCGTTATGTTTTAATAGTCACAAAAATTACTAGAACCAAACTCTTGGCATTGAATTTTCTAATATTTAAGGTTAATGCATTTATAAGTTTTTTAATCATAGCAAGTAGTTCAATAGTTAAATGAAGTAAATATATATCACTTCAGTTATAGGTTAAGAAAAATAAATGAGCAAGTTATATATGCAAATGTTGTCACATACTTAGCTAGGTTTTAGAAGTTATTTTTTGTAAGTTGAAATAAAACTCCTCCCACATACTTACCTCGTAGATTGTAAAAACTATTCTTCAAAAGCTAATCTAAACAAGCTGGGGCCTTAGAGCCTAATTAATACCAAGTGCCTCTATCTCTTCAGTTAATTGTGTGATTATGAGTTCGAACCCATGTGGAAGATATAATGGTTGCATGCTTTATAATTTTTTTTAAAAAACGGTTAAGGTATATTCATTACCTTCAAGTATTTTGCTAGATACATCCAATATCCTAAAGTATTTTTTAGGTTTATTCAACATCCTGAAATATTTTTACAAGTGTGTTTAATACCTTAAAGTATTTTATTGTGCAATTTTTCTCTTAAAGTACTATTTTTTCTAGAGAAATTTTATCCATAAAGTACCTTCAGAAACAATTTTAACCTCACCATTAATTTGCAAAAAGTCCTTTAAGTAAATGTGTATCTAACATTCTAAAGTATTTTTCTCAACAGCAGCTTTATGGTGTTGGGTAAATTATAAAATACTTTAGGATGTTAAATGACCAAAAAAAAAACTTCAGAGTACTAAATAAATTCCAAAATCTTTTACAATACCGAACACACTTAGAAAAAATATTTCAAAGCTTGAACACACCTTTTAAAAAGATGCAAGTGTAGTCATGCACTTACCCATATATTGCAAAAGGGAAAGATTAGCTAGTGCAGCAAATTACACAAGTTTCGAAGTTAATTTCTGATTAAATTGTTAATATACGTAGATGTTTTCTATTGTAGGCATAACATGAAGGACAATGAATGACCTTATAAAATGTTGTATTAGCCAATTATTGCTATTGCGTGCAATTTACTTGGTCGACCTGAAAACAAGACAAGAATGGAGCCAAAAAGTCATAAAAAGAAGGCAAATAGTCGAAGTCATTAAGTAAAATTTGGAGGATATGATAAACGAGAGTAGAACATTTCAGAAGTGGGTGCGACCGACCATTAATAACGACAATGCAAATTTTGTTTTGTTGCGTTTTACTCCCCACTTGCCCCTAAACGACAACCCACTACATTATTCCTATGTCCCTCCCATTACTCCATGTCTCCATCCATCCCATTCTAAGGGTAACACAAAAAATTAAAAAGTACTTCCACCCGTACTAAAAATATATTTAAAAAAAAAATTTAGATATATTAAGGAAGCTCATTAAATTACTTTAAAATATTTATATTTATTGTTTTTCTCCAAACTATTTTAACATATAAACATATAAATGTTATATAATCTAATGATTAAGTAATTTATTTAGCTTTCTTAATCTCTCCAAAAAAAAGTTAATTTTGTTTTATATTTACAACTGGAGGGAGTAATAAAGTTAAAAATTAGCAACATTGATTTTCCTAAAATACACTATTTACTCATAACACAAAATGATGATGGATAGTTTGAAAAACAAATTTATGAAATTGGTAATGTAACTACTACCTCCAGTTCTAATTATAAAACTTTTTTGTACTGTAATTTGCACTGAAAAAAGTGTTTCTATAATTAATAAGGAAGGAGTATATAGTAACGAGAACTTATATTTAAAATCAAAGAAACACTCCGACTATGTCCTATATTTATAAGTGAATATTCCTCATAGTTAATGCCATTTACCTAATGGGTAAAGAAAACAAACTGATACTACTATTTTTTTTGGCCATGATGTGAAACTAATAATAAACGATAAATGATTTCTTGGATTGGTGACAATGAATTAACCCCCGTAAGCAGCAAGTAATCCACTATGTCAAGTTCTAATTAAGAAATTTCATTAAGTACGGATGAGGGGAAAATAGCTACAACTACGTACTTTGGAGTCATTTTAATTAATTAGTCAATAATACCAAATGGAAGTATATTTTTAGGAAGTTATTTTAATTAATCTAATAACTTAACAAAATATATTAATTACGCTCAACAATTGGACTGCTCAATAATAAGTAAATATATATACTAAGTATTTCTTCTTAAATTTGTTTAACATAAGTCATATTTACAAAAATATAGACAACATTATTTTTATATGCTCTTAATTTTGACAAATTTTCTTAGTTTATTTAAATTATGTAAAATCCACTTAAATATATAAATGGAAAGAGATACTAAAAAAATAATTCATAATGCAATGGCATGAAAAAAAATTATTTACTTTGGATTCAAAAAATTAGAAGATTTTTCGAAAGCATATAGAGACCAAAACTGAACACAAATCATATGTTTGATCTCATATCACATCCATGGCTTTTAATATACTTGTACTATATACTCTTGCATATTTAAATAGAGCAATTTTCTCGCTCTTTCTAGCTATAACAATGGACTTATCCTAGCAATTTTGCTTTCTTTGATTTTATCTTATTCTGAATAACTTCCATATATATATAGATATAGCTTTGAAGTAGTCCTTTTTCTCATAAATCCAAAATCTTTATGATATGATACCACAGCTTTTCTTTTCTTTTCTTTTTTTTTTTGTGTGAAGAATATAAAGAATGAAAGCATAGACATTTATTGATTGCCTAACTTCTGAGAAAGAAGGAGTCAACAACTTGAACCAAACGTGTACATATTAATTGTGGCTACGTTCATGCATGGCATTCCAATCATTGGTAGGAGGATATGTGTAGCATTTAATATTTTTTAATATGTATATATCCATCCGGCCACCATTGAAGATTGTCACCAATTCTAGCCCTAAAATTAAATTTTTTTAAAAAAAAATACTATTTTTTAAACATAAGTTTTATCTAGTGTTTTTATAAATTCAAATAACAACCTTATATCATCCCCAAAAGATAGATGAATATATATATACATATATACACACACACATATATATACATTATTCAAAATAGAACCTTGTTATGTTGTTATTACACTATTCGTATCGAAATAGTAAGAAGCAGCCATATAAGTCACAAAATCTTAAACCAGGCAAATATGTATATGCAGGGACCATTGTAGGATACTATTTATTATATACATATTTATAATAAATAGTATCATTTTCATGGGATGGCCTTGCAAGCGTGTTGATAGGGATATATAGTTATGAGGCGTGCTTTCATTGAAATGCAAATTGGGGGACCATTAAATATATTAATAAAATTAAGTATTACTCATAATTATCCATCCTTTCACCCACTCTTATACAGCTGCATCAAGCTTTGCCCAGCTAACAAGTCTTCGTCGATCGGCTTCAAAAGCTTTGGACATTTATATGTTTGATTGAAATGGTCTTCGTCCCTCTCATCCTAAATGTATGAGCTATACAAATGTTTGTGTGTACCAGTTTCATCAACCGCTACTAATTAATTAATACAACCATAACAACTAGTTTAGGAGCGTTTTCATATAAGTATTACTCATATGGTTAAACCTGCTATGATATTTTAACGGTTACAAATATCATAGGCTTGTCTGCAAAAGAATAAGGTTTAACCATTATTAGCACCAGAGTTTAATACTTATAATACATATTTATTATTTTTTTAAAATTACCAATATTAACATACTCTTAGCAATTATCAAATACAACAATAATTTAAATGCATCCATAATAAGGGAGATAAAGAGTCTTAACTTCTGGTCAGTGTTCTTCATTATGGTCCTTGGAGGTAAAAACTGTAACTTAATGCTACTTTTTCTTTTTTTTTTAAAAAAAATATACAATGGGTATTTTAGGGAGATTAGTCACATCTTGTTACAATTAACTAATGTACCTAATTTCTTTAATTTACTCAGAATATTGAGATTGATATTTTACTGGACTATTGTTTGGAAGAAAAAACCCGATCAATTTGAATGAGTATCTACACGATTTTTTTTTAATGGCTTAAAATTATTTATTGAAAATATTGTGTGTGGCATTAATGAATTTCTCTACGGTAACAATCATTACTAATCACTTTATCGGAATCATAAATGCATTATGAAATTATTATTGTATGAATCAATAGGATAGTAAAAATAATAATATAAAAAATATGTTTAATATTTAAGATCAAAACCAACAATTTATGCATTTAGAATCAATTCAATCATTTTTGCATTTAGAATCAGAGGGGTATTTACGATTAATCTAATTTTGAGTAACAAGGATCTACAATTGTTTTATTATTATTATTATTATTGAATTTTCAGTGAAATCATCAGTTGCAAGCTTATTTTATTGGATGCGGGCTTATTTAATTTAAAACCAAACACATCAAATAATTATGTTTTCCCTTATTTTCCTTGAGTATGTTTTTGTAGTTAATATCTTAACACTTTCATTATTGTACCATTTTTTATTTATAAAATATTAATTTTATTCAATCTCTTGCTGATCTCTTTTCCTTTCCAAAGTCAGAAAAAGTTAGATAGACACTGTTTATAGTTAGTTAAAAGAAAAATACTTATGTTGTGCGCCTTGTCGGAATGGTTTTGAACTGATGATCATAAGCATTGAAATATTTTGAATTAAGATTGTCAACTTTTTTACAATCAGTGGTGTATAGAGGTCAATAATAATTTTTATATTTGTGTTTCAGATTATATTAAAAATGTTTTTCACTTTTTTTCCACATTAAATGAATCTAAACAATATTACACATTCAACAAAGATGACAAGTTGTTCGGTTGGTAGCGTCACTCACCATACTTAGAAGAGGTTTTAGATTCAATCAAGTCTTACATTGATATATTTATGTGCATGTGTCTATATGAATAGTATGAAATTAAAAAAAAAAAAAAAAAATTGAACATTCACTCAATTGGAATGTTTTTAAAGTATTAATTAAAAAACATTAACTCAATTTTAATTTGATTGTTATTTGATTGGTATAGTGTCATTGTTTCTGCCATTTTAGGTTTGTCTATGTTTATTGAAAAGAAAGGGGCGATTCCATTAAAATAGGTTCTCAATAAATTATTATTGTAGAAAACATAGTTTATCTTTCTAGGGAATCATATATATATATATATATATATATATATCAAATAGTGATCAATTTTTCCCAATATTTAATTTAATAAAAATAAAGAAAAAGTAAATTTGTATTTACAAATATAAATATTGCATTTAAGCTTTATTTGTTTTTTCGAAAAAGTTTTTTTATGATTCGAAGAGTGGACATATATATAAAATGTTTTTTTAATTACCTAAAAAGACACGTTCATGCATATATATTGTGAGACGGATCTGCTCTTTTGAATACCTTATATTAAAAAAACCAAGCACATCCAATTTCTTAATGATTTCCAAACCCTAAAATTGTTTATTTATAGTATAGTGTTAGGAATCATAGTTAGTTAAAAAGTACAATGATTAAGAACTTTAATCATGAATCACCCTTTAATTAATTTTCATGCTCATCATAGCTACTTTAATTTAATTACCTAAATCGAGCATAAATAATTAACAACAAAGGAAAATTATTGAACCTCTACCCCTTTAATTAATTTACTTTAGCTATATTTTAAAATTTGAAACTGTCCTCCAACCATACACACATACTCACGCATCAAATTATAAATTATTTCAATATTCATAGTATCTCACATATATTTCGGTTGGTTCATGATTAATGAAACATTTCTCTTTCACCACTAAAAAATTGAAGGATAGCCTATTGCCATCCATCCAATTAAGTAGGTACCTATATAAAAAGGAAAACCTATATGACGCATATTATTCTCTATTTTAATTTACCTCTCAATGATTAGAAGATTTTTTATTTTATTTTTCAAAAGCAAGCTTGTATATATGTATTCTGTGCGTTACACAAAACTTATAAAATATCTGCATCTTTTATAATTTATAAAAGGTTAAGTAACAAATCTGGCGGAAGTATATATAGGCCCAAGAACAATGATGCATGTGAAGTTTTACTTTTCTTAATGTTGCCTTTATATTCCGTTAAAAAACTAACGTTGATCGTTAACTTTTTAACAAAAAGGATAACATTACTACGTTTTGAACTTTGGGGCAACATTGATACAAGAAAAATTTCTAAGGTAATATTGCTCGTTAGCGAAAAAACTTCCGTAACAAATTTCCTACTTAACCCATTTATAAATAATATGATTTGTTAAAAATTTTATTTTATGAATACAAATGTAAAATAATGGAAGACCAACTAAAAAGTAAAAATACGATTTCTTCATCATGTGAACTCCTACAAAACTTAATAATTTTTTTGACCACTGAAAAAATTTAATAATTGAACTAAGTGATTGTGATTGTGATTGAACTAAAGTGATTAATCACAACTCACAACTCACTATCATTGTTAGTGTGATTTTTATTTTTCGTATTTAAAGTTGGAGACTCGAGCCTGCAATTTATATAATATTAATAAGGGTTAAAGGTGCAAAAAAATATACGTGTCTTTTTTACGAGGAGTGTCCAGTAATAAAGTGTTTTTTTTAGGTGCAAAGTGACTATGTGGTTACAAATTAGGTGCAAAAATACCGTTCAAGTTAAGTTTTGACTTTCGATTAAGTTTAACCTTTTCTTGCCGACGATGACGTGGCATTTCAAATGTACAAAAATACATGTGGTTTTTTCAACAAGAGCGTCGAATACCAAATTCTTTTTTTAATTTAATAATTTTATTTTAATTACTATCGGGTACTAAAAAGATATTCAAGATATCGACCTTATCTTGAAAAATTATTTCATCATCTTGAAAAATTATTTTAAGATCTGAAAAAATATTTCGGAATCCGACCAAGTACTAAAAAGATACTTTGAGAATATTGCCCGTACAGAAAAATATTTTATGATTTTGAAAAATTATTTTTGAATTTTAAAAAATATCTTCAAGTATATTTTTTAGTACCAAGTAAGTCTGCGAAATATATTTTATGATCTTAATATAATTTTTCATGATCATGAAGTATCTTTCAATACCAGTCAATAGCGTGAAATATTTTTTTAAGATCCTAAAATAATTTTTCAAGATTATGAAGTATTTTTTCTATACTAGTCGTGTCCTGAATGTACTTTTTAGTACCAATCATTCTAAGATATTTTTTCAAGACTCGAATATTTTTTTTTTCGAGATCAAGTATTCTTTTAGTACTAGTCAATACCTGAAATATTTTTTCGAGATTATGAAGTATTTTTCGTAGGTTAGTATCCCGAAAGTACTTTTTAGTACAGTCACTATCCCGAAATATTTCTTTCGATGATATCAGTCAAGTATCCTTTTAGTAGGGCCAATGCCTAAAATATTTTTTTCAATATCCTAAAATAATTTTTCATGATTATGAAGTATTTTTTATGTAATTGGCCAAGATCCTAAAAGTACTTTTTAGATTTGATCAAGTACCTAAAATATTTTTTTCAAAAGATTATCGGTCAAGATTATGCTTTTAGATCTAGGTCAATACTTGAAATATTTTTTAAGATTATAAAATTATTAAATTTAAAAAAAAAATTGGTGTTGGGCGCTTCTTAACAAATCACATGTGTATTTTGCATCTTTGAAATGCCACATCATCGTCGATCGGCAAAAAAAAGTCAAACTTAACGGTCAAACGATATTTTTGCACCTAATTTTAACTACACGCAATGTGACTTTTCAGACCTAAAAAAACACTTACTACTAAGCGCTCCTCAAAGAAAAAGTACATGTGTATTTTTTTGCACCTTAACCCTAATAATAATTACATTCCCCATCGTTCTTATTATCTTAACTAATTATTAGGTGCAACTTAATATTTTGAAACCAAGAAGCATATGATTATATATAATATCATCTAAAATATATAAATCACACTATTTAAGTATTTACACCTCATGTACTTTGCAATTTGCAAAGATGCACATAATTTATATTAATATATATGTAACATAAAATATATATATATATATATATATATATATATAACATACATTAATTATTCATAAACTATATAAACAATACAACTCATTTTAAACTTGATGAAAAATTAATACAGTTTCACACAATTTAATGATAAACCCTTGTTTAAAATTTTATTATGAAGCTGCAATAATTGATTGTAAGAAAGGATACATATAAGTTAGAGAAAAAAAAATGAATACATTTATAAATTATAAATGGCTTTATTTGTTAGAACTACATCTATAGCTAGTTTGGATAACTATTGAATTAATAATTGGTGTGAGGTGTGGATGGAGAGAAAGATGGAACAAGCTAATTTTTTCACCATCCTTGTTGACTTATTATTATTATTATTATTCTGGCCCAAAATGATGATGATGATAATAATAATATCAAAACTTTAACCTTCGGATGTGACTCATGCATGAATGAAAATGAAAGCTATGAATTATAACAGCTACGTACTTACTAGGAAATTAATTAAGGTATAGCTGTATAGCCATAAGCAGCCAACTGGCTTGGTGGGAACACTTTGAGCCAATAATTAATAGCGCCTAAAATTTAGAAAAAAATAAGGATTATAGCCGAAAATTTTAAATAATTTTTGGCAAAATTTAAAAAATATAGAATATATATATATATATATTTATATAGAATCACTTATATTTATTTATATACACAAACTCATGCGCGCATGCACACATTTATATTTAAATACTAATTTTATACTCTACCTTGCTTTTTTTTTAAAAAAATAAAATAAATAATTTTAACATGCACTTGTAAAAGTTTACCTTATTAGTTCATTCATTTTTAATAAAGTTTTTGAAACTTTATACCAATGTATGTAATGGAAAAAAATATTGTTCAGGATAATTAAAAATAAGAAGGCATAATTAAAGTGAGAAGACTAAATTATAATATATATTAATAATTTAATCTAGGAGAAAAAAGGGATCAATAAGATTGGATCGTAGTGGATTGGGAGGACGATGACCATAATTGCTCATAACTTCAATAAGATAAAAAAGGACAAAAAAGCAAAAGAAAAAGGGTCCCAAACCCCATCTTTTTATTATACTCCTTTAGAACTATAGGACATTTTTAACGTTTTTCATGAATAAGAAAATCTTAAACCTCATCATTGTATTATAAAATTTAATAACTTTTTAATTTATCTATATTTAATATACGAGTACATTATACTATATGAGAATAAAGTCAATATAATAATAAGTGATATAGTTAATTATTACAGAAGACAACAAAAACTTCTCTCTTTCTCTCTCCTTTAAGTAGGACCAAAGGTCTACCGCTTAATTATTACAGAGTAACTAGATGAACAATGTGCTAAACATAATATAAATTTTAACTTTACTCTTTGGGTTTCAACTCTTTGTTTTCTCTATTTTCATTGGTGACAATTAATATGGGTAAAATTGGAAAAGACTTATAAAAGGACCAAATTTTTTTGGTCAAAAGGGACTTATAAATAAGACCAGAGTGGTACAGAGTAACTAGATGAACAAGGTGCTAAACATAATATCCTTTTAACTAAGGGGTTTTAAATACCGTGTATATGTGTATAAAATGTGGGACCACATATATATATAATTTAATTATATATATGTGTGGGTCCCACCATTTCATATGTGTGTGATATAAGAATATACTTCTCCTATAACATGAGAAGTGTTTTTCTCTTTAACTAATTAGTATAATCTAAAAAAGTAATTAAAATTAGCAAATATATAGTTTGTAACA
The DNA here is from genome assembly GCA_019022655.1 of Acacia acuminata. NCBI lineage: Eukaryota > Viridiplantae > Streptophyta > Magnoliopsida > Fabales > Fabaceae > Acacia > Acacia acuminata. The sequence goes on from JAFJYI010000005.1 coordinate 4,426,311, forward strand.
CTTTTTCAAATTTACTCATGTCATTTAATGATTAATTTATTTTTTTACATATAAATATCTAACTAGGTCGTATTCAAATATAGTGATTGATGATTAAAATTTACGGTGTAGAGAGAAAAAAAAATCCCAATAACTAGGGTATTAGTGGAAGGAAATAATTAATATAGAAGATAAGAGAGCGGTGAATTTTATGTTTACAGTGAAGTCAGAACTCTCAAATGGACATTATATTTAGGTCAAGAAAGAGCCTCTGATTTATTTCCGTGCATAAAAAAAGAAAAGAAAGAAAGATCTCTGATTAGTTTCAACAACTTGTAACCCCACATATATAATAAGTCCAAACAAGTCTTTAATTAATGATGACTGGTCAACAAACCAGAAGCTGTATTATGTATGATTGAAAATGTGGGATCAAAAGATGGGCTCAAGAAATTAATTAGCTAACTAAACAATTACTTGAAGTTTGAATAAATCATTAAAAAATTTACTCAAACGACTAAAATCGATCTGAACTCTTTTTTCTTCGCGAGGAAGATTAAAAGTTAACTCGCAAGACCGTTTCAAAAATGTAACTATTTAAATATACAATTAAAAAATGGGTCACGAGATAAAGGCAAAATGTGTGTGCCCGTGTGAGGTTGTCAAACTCGTAAAAATGAGGTAAATTTGTATGTGAGCTTGAACCATAATCTCTAAGAGTTTATGTTCATTTTTAAATAGATACTAATAGTGTATAATTAAATAATTGAAATTAAATTCATCAGCATTCATAATTGGGTTAATGGTCAAAAATATACACCTTGACCTTTTAAAGGCGTCAAAGACTACGACCTTTCAATTTGGATCAAAATACACACGACGTTACGTTTTTGGGTCAAAAGACCACGCGTAGTTAGTCAAGTTAACGCTACGTGGCGCCGATAAGATGAGTTGGACGCCGACGTGGAATAAAAAAAATTAGGAAAAAATGCAAATAATTTTAAAAAATAAAAATATTGCGAAAAAAAATTAGGAAAAAATTCAAATAATTAGAAAAAAATTAGGAAAAAATTCAAATAATTAGAAAATTTATAAAAAAATTAAAATAATTAGAAAAAATTGTCATAAAAATTCAAATAATAAAAAAATGCGAAAAAAATTCAAATAATTAGAAAAAAATAAAAAAGTAAAAATAATTAGGAAAAAATTCAGATAATTAGAAAAAAATTAAAATAATTGGATAAAAATTCAGGAATCTACCATTTATTTCTTTAATAATTTAGACACGTTCCCGTAAATATTTTAAAAAATATAGCGAGAGGCAAGAAAACCGATGGCGAACCAAAAGCTCAAAAGGAGCACGAGTTTATCTTGTATGCTTCGAAGGAAATTTTGGAAGGATTACAATTTACGTTAGAAAATATCCCAAATGAAGACGGGGAGAGAGTGAAGGTTTTCAGAGAGAGATACGGAGCGAGAGGAAATGTGAGAGATGGAATAGAAGCTCGCAAAAATATTTGAGGAGGAGAGACGAACAGAAGTCTCTGGAAATATGTGTATTAAAGAAATGAATGGTAGGTTCGAATTTTTATCCAATAATTTTAATTGTTTCCAAAAATTTTTTAATTTTTTTCTAATAATTTTAATTTTTTCCTATTTTTTTAATTATTTGAAATTTTTTCCTAATTTGTTTCGCTTTATTTTTATTTTTTTAATTATTTGAATTTTTATGACAATTTTTTTTTTATTTTTTTCTAATTATTTTTTAATTTTTTCTAATTTTTTTTTATTCCACGTCGTCAACTCATCTTATCACTACGTCATCGTTAATGGTCAACTAACGTTTGACTACTTGGCAAATGTCGGGGCGACTCCAAAACGTAACATCGTGTGTATTTTTGATCCAGTTGAAAGGTCGTGGTGCTTGGCGCTCCCGGGGGAAAAAGTCATGTGTATTTTTGACCCTTCACCCTTCATAATTTATCATATTAAACAAAGAAATTTCTATAAAATTTACACTTAAAGTCACTAAATATGATTAAATCGAAGAAATTAACCCAAGTTTAAAGTTTAAAGGTGAGTTAGCACGGTTTTTTAAGCTGAAAATGTAAAAACAATAACCTTAGTATATTAACTAATGAGTTTAATTGAGTTTACAATGATTACAAATTTACTAGTGACTCGACTCGATTTTGTAAGTTAAAAATGTAAAAATCCTAAATTTGGAGAGTCAACTCACAAATTTCCAACACTAGGTCTGTGTGTTAATTGTATTGATTCAGCTATGGTAATATTAATAAATTATGGATCAATATCTTTCTAAATTCATTGATCGAGATAAAATTCAAAAAAAAATATTTATCTATATAAAATATGTGTGTGTGTGTGTGTGTGTGTGTTTTTTTTTTAAATGCAGGAGTTTCATGATAATGAGAAAGAGAGGTAGAGGAAAAAAGGCATTATTGGCTTATAGCTGTCATCTGTACACCACAATAAATATATAGAGAAATTCTCACAGCATCAGGTAATCTCGTAGAAATCTGAAATCTCCACAGATACACAATTATTTCAAAATATTATCCATAGAAATAATTATAACCATGAATCGATTATTATTGATTGTTGAAATATTAAAAATATTATTACCCACAAGCATGGTTCTAAGAGCTAAGAAGTATAAAAGGTAAAAACAATAAACTAGGAATAAAAGTATACATTTTTTCAACAAAAAAAAAAAAAAAAACAAACAAACATCATACCTTTACATAATAAATTTAATAAAGTGACTTATAGTAATGTAAGAAAAACTCTCCTTGCACCGCTATAGAGTTGATTTAGTAGTGTAAAGCCGCACTAGATCCCTTTAAATATCGAGTTTAAAATAAAGACAGTTGTGTTAAGAGGGGTAATCACAAACCAAAATCGGATACCGGATAATAATATTTTAAAAAAATCTCTCTACCCATAAATAAAACCATAGGAGTATGCAATATTGTATAACAAATATTTAAACTTATTCAAAACTAGGGCAGAGCAATGTGCGGGTTGGATAGCCCATGCCTAAACATATAGCCCGCCCATTTAACTTTGAATGGGTATGGGTTAGCCCATACCCGTACCTCAACCCATTCTAACCCATGTTGAATGGGTTAACATATAAATGGCTGGTCGACGGGTTTTGGGAACTCCATTTACATTTGACAAGTATATTTTTTTGGAGAAAAATATATAAGTATTAAGTATTTACCCAAATTTATCATTCTAAATTCTCAAGTATGAATCTTCAAAATTCAATAATTATAATTCACACAAAAGAATCTAAATTTAGACAAGTGTTATCATAACATGAAAGTGGGGGAATGGTTAAATGGGGAATGGGTATTTCATGACAATGTAGCATATTATTGTCCAAGTGTCCATATAGTTTATAAAAAAAAAAAAATATATATATATATAACTAAATGGGCGGGTTTGGGCAACCCGAAGGCTTACCATAGCCCGCCCATTTAAGTCTTAAATAAAGCGGGTTTCAACCCAACCCGTTATGGGCTTTTTGAGGCCAAATGACCCAATTGCATTGGGTTGTGGGCAGACTCACCGGGTTGTGGGTTCCATACTCAGCCCTATTCAGAACGATGGTTGTGTTGTGCATTTTAAAAAATATTTAATTTAATTATATATTTAACAGCTCATCGAATAAACTAACTATGAATGCATATATTTTGAAAGGATCAAAACAGGATATCGATGATGGAACATCACTATTAATTAATGCATACATAATCACATAATTAAATATAAACTCTATAGACCACACACTCGATCCAGCCTGTTTTGGTGGCTAAATGAAATCTGTCTTGTTATGTCTAATTAATTAATTTTAAAACAGCCACTAGAACTCACCAATATCCAATTAGTTATATAATTTAATCAAGCTTTTGAATTAGATTACTCCAAAATGATCAAGTGGCCGGGCACGTTCTTCAAGCCAAAAAATCCCACAATTGATATATGTTGATTGTGAGGAAACATGATACATACATATACACACACACGATAAAGCGATATACTTTTAGTTTTAACTTTATAAAGTGTACTTTTAATTCTAAATTTTTAATAAAAAAATATTGACATAACAAATTTAAGTTATGATTGTATAGTGGGAAAACATATTTAAATTTAAATTTTTTAATATAATATATTTATATTATTAAACTAAAATAAACTGACAAATGGTTGCAAATGAAATTGAGGTTTAGATTTGGGAAAAAAAGAAATTGAGATTTTTATATTTAAATGATTAAACTAATATATTAACATTATATTTAGATTATTAAACTAATTTTTTTAATATAATCGATGTTTTGATATTGATTATTTCACTATGTTTTTTTTAGATGTTTTCAAATTACACATATTTTAAATTTCAGATTAATAATATTTAATTACACATTCATCACTTAATTTTACATCGTCATCACCTCAGTTTGTTACATGACATTTTTTTATTAGAAATATTAACGGTGTTAGAATTATAAGACCAAAAGTATAGCTTATAGAAATTTAAAGTACTAAAAGTATAACTTCACTTAATTATATGATAACAAACTCATTAAATATTAATGTTGAGGATATTCTTTTCTATCTTATCATAAGCCACTTCTAACCATCTCAACGCAACTGAGTTTCAGTGGTTAAATCATTACAATTGAAACAAATTTTTAGATTTACCCAGATTTGAAATAATTAATTAAAATTTGAAAATTTGAAAAAGTGAAAAAAGAAAATTGCATTTAACATCAAAAATAGGAAAATTTTAAAATATATAATTAATATTTCCTTAGTGACTTATAATAAAAATAACTTATTTCAACTTGAAAGTGTCTTATAATAGAAACTTAACTGAGTAATTACGAACCAATTAATGGCTGTGCTCTTTCTAAGAAGAAGGTTTAAAGTAAAAAGAGCAAGTTGCAGAATACAAGTTGAGAGTTCAAACTCAAGTGAAACGAATAATTGATGAATATAAAAAAGGAGCCATATATTGACTTCCAAATTGGCTTCTTCTATACATTATTGAGGAGTTGAATTCATAGTCATACAAAAAGGGGCATACTTCTTTAGACATTTTGTCTCTTGGGAACCACGCACATTCACCCATTTGATTGAATAAATTATGTAACGCAAGTTTCAACATCAAATCTCACTTGAGTACACCAAATCAACAACCAATATTATTCAATTCTTATGCATATGGACATGCCAAATTATTTTTGGGAAAATCGCAGAAAAATATATTTAAAATAGGAAATTAATAAATCAAGGAGATTAATATTAGAAATCTTAAATCAAACATGTGGGAGGAATCTGAGATTTAAAAATATTTTCCAAATGACCAATATGCCCCTAACAACATTTGGGGAGTTTAAGTTGTCAATATATATATTGAAGTTGTTAATTATAATTTTTAGGTTATTATTCTCTATACCAGAGTAGTCTGGTTTTAAAATATTGCATATAAGATTGTTGGTATTTCGGAAGCTTAAGTGGTTAATATGTATACTGAAGTTGTTAATTGCAATATACAATCAATTTAGGTATAAAAAATAACAACTTAAGAATTGTAATAAACAACTTCAGTATGCATATTGACAATTTGAGCTTTATAAATGTTGTCAAGGGCAGATTAGTCATTTGAAAATATATTCAAATTTTGAATTTCTCTTGTAGTTTGTTAAACCAATAAGCATGTCAGAATTTTTTTTTATTTAAGTATGCCTTTATTTATAAAAAAGCAAGTAAGAGAGAGAAATATAATAAATGTAAGTATAATCAACCTTTTAATTAATACAATACATATAACTAATAAGAAAAAAATGTAAAAGACTCTATAAATACTCGAGACAACTCTTATTAGATTTTTATAAAAAAGGCTAAAGCAACTTAAGTTTTTAGATCTTTAAAAAAAAAAAAAAAAAGATGAGAGGGTGTTACATGTTAAGTATCAATAAAATCCTGAAAAAAAGACACAAGAAGGAAATGGATGAATACTTGAAAAGAGATTATCAACTTGGTTACTTTTAAATAGATCGGTAATAACATAGTGGTTGAACTTTAATTATTTTAATTATGATTATGATTTTTAGCGTGCTTGCTCCATGCCCTACATTATGCAGCACAGCTTGCCCTCCCTTTTGTTTTGGGCAAGGCACGTTGTTCCTTAATAATAGTATATTTTTTGGATTAATATCATCTTTAGTCTTTTAAGTTTGTTATTATTTAAATTTTGATCTCTCAAGTTTTAAATCATAGATTTTAATCCCTATAGGAGTAAAATGATCTAGGTTTTTATTGAGTTACGGAGAAGAGGCTAATATTTTAATTGAAATGAAACTTAAGGGACCAAAATTTATAGTTTCAAACTTGAGAGATTAAAAAATATGGTTTCAAACATAAGGGACTACTAAAAAAAAAATAAGGCAAACTTAAATGACCAAAGATTATATTAATCCTATTTTTTTTATCCTTTGTACTTTATTTTACTTTAATGTGACTCTTTAATTTTACTTTAGAGTTTTATTTTCAATCTCTAATTTGAAAAAGTGACTCACATTGTTTTTTATGCTTTACAACTTTTTTTTTTTTTTTAACATTTTTTTAAAAGTCATTATTTCATCCTTATAGTTTTAGTTTAATTAAATCATAAATGGCAAAAAAATGACTACTACCAATTAGTTCAAGTTCGAGTTTTTTAAGTAGAAAAAATGATATGTGAATATGACTCATCAAAAAAAGAAAAAAAGCGATGTGAAAGTGATCCGACTCAACTCAATTCGAAATTGTCGAGGTCTAATCTAATGTGATTTACAAAAAACACATGATATTAGAACAGAAAATTTGATTTTTTAAAAAGAAGAAGAATAAGACTAGTTGTTCAGATTTCTTTTTGTCTTTTGCCCCTAGAAAATAAGCATAGCAAGTTGGATAATGGCCATGATAGAATTAGGAAAAAGCAGACCCATTTATGATTGGGCCGTTCCAGAAAGAGCATATATGAGCCCAATTCAAATGAAGGCCCACATTTGTCCAAACTATTCTCTCTCTCTCTCTCTCTACTTTATCCTGTCCACATTATATGACACTTCAGAAGAATAACTTAATCTAAAACATCAGTTACTTGTAAGATATTAATGCTCATTTTCCAATTTTGCCAATGTAATTAATGCTTTTTTGCCAATTTTGCCCACTCATTAAATTGTCAAACACATTTTCTAATAAGGGTAAAAGTAAAAAAAAAAAAAAAAAAAAAATTGATTTAGGATATTTAATGAGTAAATTCTTGTTTTTTTTATGAATTAGTTAATGTGTCATATATTATAAATTAGAGTGAGTATCTATATTTGTATTATCAATCATCCCCTTAACCTTAAAATTTAAATTCTTTCTTTTCTGCCTCACGACCCTCCTTCATCTCTTTCACGCCGATGGCTTGTGGCACCATCACAAGCCTCCGCGAGTATCATTCTATGCCACGACTACGCCAGAGTGGTAGATCGGTTCCCAGATCTTTGATCTGTAGCCTTCTCTCTTTGATTTCTGGGGGTTGTGGAGTTCTTTCGTCCTTGTGGTGAGTTTTTTTTCCTCTTCTTCAGATCTGTTCTACGGCGGTGAGAGCTATCTGTCTTTTGTTTCTTTCTTTGTAGTGATGAGTTTTCTGGTGGTGTTCTTGTTTTCTCAGGAAATAAATAGATTTGGGAGATTTGAATATAAATCCTTTTGGTTGAATAGTTGTTTAAACGTTATTAGATTCGACTATCAATTGGTGGCTCGGATCTGCATTCTTAGGGGAAAATATCAATAGGTGTTGTTCGGTGTATGGTTGAGATCACCATATTTGCTTGAACGGAAGAGTAGAAGTGTTTTTTAGGATATCATGGGTTTTCTTCCTTTTGAGGTTGGGTTTTCTTTGATCTTTATCCTAGTTGGCGTATCTGTGCAGCTGCTCTAATTACAGCTAATGCTTATAAAGAGGTGTGCTCGTTAGTGTGGGTTTTACAATCAACACTTTCTTTCACGTCATTTCTAACCTTAGATATCGAGAAGGCCGATTTTGTCCATGCTTCAACTTATACTCTTAAATCTTTAATGTACAGTGATTGACTGTTCTTATATTTAGCTTATTTTGTTGTATTTGATTTGGCTTTATTTGTATTCCATCTTCAGTTTGTTTTCTGTTCTGGTGTAAAACACAAATGTCTAGCCTCTGAGGGCTAGTAGATGATTGATATTGGATCAGATGGTTCCCGAGGATGTCTATTGACTAAACACTCAAGAGAAGATTACTCACTGCTATCTATGAAGAAGATAACACTGAGCGCTCAGAGATCACCGTGCAACACAAGTATGGCGTATCACCAGAGGGCTGGGGTGTGTGCACAGTGAGACTGAATGTAAATAGTCAATCGAGAATGGAGAGAGTGCACCTGGTGAATGTCCTTCTATTTATAGAGGTCACCTAAGGTTTCAGCCCACTGGTAACACGTCCGTTCCTCAAGCAGTACACGTCCCCACGATCTGTGCAGAGCTTGCTCCATCACCTGCATTACCCAAGATTATAAGCATGATCATGGGATGATCGCCATTTTACCTGATTGAGAAAGATATTGTCATAAAGTGCCCTAGCTGGGCCTACATTTTGTCAGGCCCATTACTCAGATCCATAACAGTATATATTGCATTGGTTTACAGTAATAACATAAACAGCTTTTGACCCCCAAAAAAAAATCTATATTTGTATTATCCATATTAAGCGACAATCTAGACGTTAAGTATTATTACTACAAACTTATATTTTCAACTAGTTCAGTATCACTCTGATTCTTATTATAAGTCTGATTTTAAGAAAAATTAGCCATAAATATAAGTCTACTTACATGTTATTAATGATCATTTTTCAATTTTACCCTTATTTAATTCTTGTTGGAAAAAAAGAAAGAGGAGAGGGATGTGAGAATGATTTGTAACTCTAGAGAGAGAGAAATTTTTAATAAGGGTAAACTTGTAAAACTACAAGCATATTTATTGATTTAACATTGGGTCAAGGAGTAAATTGGCCAACAAACTTTTACTTGAAGAGCGCTTAGCACAAATAATTTTTAAGTGGATTAAAATACCAAAAAAAATTTAAAAATGTGTAGTCAGGACAAATTTTTTTAAAAATGTGCAGTCAGCACAACACCGTTAGAAAAAAATAACTTCCGTTATTTAAGGTACAGATTGGCCAACAAACTTTTACTCCAGGAGTGTCCAACACAAAAAAATTTTACTTAGGAGCGCCCAACATAAAATTCTAAATTTCACTAAATTAAAGAATTTTTTTTTCTCAATTGTCATTATTCAAAACTACTTGTATAAATATTTATGGACAAAAATTACTCATTTTCTAAAATAAACAAAATTTTTAATTAAAAATATAATTATATTATTTAAATAAAACTCAAGGTATTTTAAAATTGATTATATATGTTAAACAAAAAAATTATGTGATTTATTTTTATTTTAGAAGAAATTTATGTGAGTTAAAAAATTCATTTAATGTTAATAAAATCTAAAAAATCCGGAAAGAAATGAAATGAGTTTAATTTTTATTTTTATAAAAGGAGCTTAATGGATATCAATGTTGATATTTAATAATATAAATTCGGCAACTTGATGATATATTTGTTAATTAAATGATCTATTGATTATATGAATATGACACTTGTTGAAAAAAAAAGATAACTTAAAAGGCTTGATTAAGGATAATTTAATAATGGGTTAAGGAGCAATCTGGCTAACGAACTTTTTAATTTTTTTTTAGGTTATCTTTTTTTTTTTAATTTTTTTTTCCAACGAGTCCCAAATTCATATAATCAATAGATCATTTAATTAAAAAATATATCATTAAGTTCTTTGGATTTATATTATTAAGTATCAACGTTGATATCGATAAGCTCTTTTTATAAAAATAAAAATATTTTCATTTCTTTTCGGATATAATAGATTTTTTAAATTTTACAAACATTAAATGAATTTCTTAACTCACATAAATTTCTTCTAAAATAAAAATAAATCATATAATTTTTTTTTTTAACATATATAATAAATTATAAAATACCTTGAGTTTTATTTAAATCATATAATTATATTTTTAATTAAAAATTTTGTTTATTTTAGCAAGTGAGTAATTTTTGTCCATAGATATTTATACAAGTAGTTTTAAATAATGACAATTGAGAAAAAAATTTATTTAATTTAGTGAAATTTAGAATTTTGTACTCGGCGCTCCGAGTATTTTTTTTTTGGTGTGTTGAGAGCTCCTAGAGTAAAAGTTCGTTGGCCAATCGCACCTTAGATAACGAACATTATCTTTTTCTAACAACGTTGTCTTGGCCTTGACCGCACATTTTTAAAAGTTTTTTATCCGATTGCACATTTTTAAAAGTTGTTTGGTATTTTTGGTTTATATAAAAGTTATTTGTTTAGACGCTCTTGAGATAAAAATTTGTAGGCCAATTTTCACGTTAACTCTTTAACATTTTATCTAACAATTGTTGGATTTTGAGGATTAGTTAAAATGGATTTACAATAAAAGCCCGAATGGTATTAGAATAGGAATATACCTAAAAGCCCATATAGCCTGTGATTTAAAGTTGTGGAATTAAATGTGTCCTTATTATTATATATATAAAAAAAGTGTCCTTATTAATTGATAAGAAATTATTTAATATAATTAGGATTGTGTTATAAATATAATTATGTTAGATTACTACTATTATACTGCCTCTATGCCTAATTATAAGCTTCAAATAACTTATTTATATTTATAAAAAAAAATTAAAATTAATTAATATCAATAAATATGTAATGTAAACTGTGTATTAAACGGGGTAAAATAAAAAAAAATATTAAGTTTTAAGAGAAATTTAATAATAATGTTTAAAGTTTTATTTTTTTAAGCTTCAGGTAACCATAGAGGAGTAATGTAATGTCCATTTTTTGAAATGAACTTTTTAAAAAAAAAAATGAAAAAGCAATGTCCATTGAACTAAGGTAAAATTAAAAGTTAAGCTCTTCCCTAGTATGTGTTTGGATAACAATTGAAAAACACTTTTTTAAAAAATAAAATAAAAATAAAACCATGGTTGGAGAGAACATTTTTCAAGCACATGGAAAAAAAATCCAAGAATCACTTTTTTAGACAAACCCATGGTTTTGAAAAAAAAAAAAAAAAAAAAAACTCATTTTTTTGTTCACATTTCAGTAGTTGGTTAATTATAGTATCATATAATTTCCCCAACCTGCCCTTTCTCCTTCCGCCTTTTTTCTCTTTTCTTCTTCTCTCTCTTTCCATTTCTTGCTCATTCTCTCTGTTCCAGTTTCTGAAATCTCTCTCAACCTTGAGTCCGTACAATTTCATGAAATAGGCGAGTGCTGTTTCAATTTTGTTCCGCTTTACCAGGGTTCCATTCTAAATATTACTCATCCGATGTTAAATATATAATATAGTTTGTAGTATAAATTATACTATAAAATATATAATATATCTAATACTGGCTTTTCGTTTTTCCCTTCTTGATATTAAGATGTTTTGGTAATGTTGTTTAATAAATTAAATATTTATGAGCTTGCATTGGTGCATACATACGTACGTACATGTATGTATAGAAATTACGGTTTTGGCTTTTGGGAGCTATGCAGTGTCCCAGATTGAACATGCATCATGATCAGTTCCTAATCCTGTGGTGGGCCTGTAATAATTCCTCGTCATTTTTTTTTTTTTATATCAAAATTTTAGGAAATGGGTTGGACTTACCACGATCCAAGGATAGGACACTTAGAGTCAAGTTAAGTAGGATATCTTGTGTTAGAAAGTACATATACCTCCACTTCTTCCCAAAGCGTTTCCATTGCTTCTTAGATCCTTAGGATGCCTCCCCTAGCGTCTTGATCAACTCTAAGATCGAACCCCTCCCTTTAGGTGAGAAAGTCTAACCCCTTCATCAGGTAAATCCAAGGACGAGGGGTAGTTCCTCATCATGTATAGACACTTAATTATGTAAAAAAATAAATAAATAAATAAAATCCCAGATTGAACATGCACCGTGATTAGAGCTTTTTTTTTTATCATGTTGACTAATATTATAATTTTAATTTTGTAGACAAGTTTATTTAATTTTTGTTATTTATTATGAAATTTAATATTTAAAATAAAATCTTGACCTTTATATGAAATTATCACAAAAGCTAATGTTTTTTTTAAGAATTTGAATATGAAAAGGTGATTCTGATAATAATATTTAAATATGATTATTTTTTTTTTAAATCACTTTTTTCAATAGAATCTATTCTATTAATAATATATTTTCTAAAACCGCTTTATCACTTTTTTTTTTTATTGGAACTATTCTTCAAAAACTAATCCAAACACTATTATATGTTTAAAAAAAAGAAGTGGATTACTTGTTCTACGTGGCTCTTGATCATTGGAATTTGTCCATTAGGTGCTCATTTTTTCAAGTAATGGGTTAATGTAGACATTTATCCCGAAATTTTTTTGGTTGATGAACAATATTATCAGGGGAGTTTGTTAGGGTGCAATGTTACTCCAAAAATGTTAAAATAGAGTAATGTTGGCCACTGTCTATAAAAAATTAATAGTCAACATCAATTTTTTTAATAGTTAACATTAGTTTTTTGACCATATAAGTAATATTACTATGTTTGAAACTTCTAAGGCAACATTGAACTTTAAAAAAAAACGGGGCAACATGGAACTTAAAAAAACTTCGAGATAACATTGCTTCTTAGCTAAGACTTCCGGAATAAATTTGCACATTAAATCTTAACCCTTAAGTAATCAACTAGTAGTTTGATCATTGGAATTTATTCATAACTTGCTAGTCTTTATAGTCTCATATATAAACCAATTCGATAAAAAAAAAAAAAAAAATATATATATATATATATATATATAAATCACTTCTAGCTATTTCATAGATACCAACAACAAAAATTAAAAACTTACATAAATCCAAATAACTTTTAATATTACTTCTATTAAAAGTTAATGATATGACTTATAAATAGGAAAAAGGAACATTTTTTTTTTACCTTATAAATAAAACAAGATGAACTAACATAGAGTTGGTCTAGTGGTGTAAGTTCTCATTAGATCTCTCTGAGTCTCAAATTTAAATTTAAAAGATAGAAAAGACATTTATATTAAAAGGAGTAGCCCTGCTGCCCCAAACTCCGAACCAAATAATACTACATTTATTCAAAAAAAAAAAAAAAAAGACGAGATGAATATCAATGATGGGATAAGGTGGCAACAAAAGTTATAATTGTACACTCAAGATAACTTGATGGGCCCAGGTAGGCTTGTTGGGTTTGATTTGGCTTGTTTAATTAATATAGTGATGCCTTTCATTTGTTCAATTGGCAAAAGGGTCAGACACTCTTATTAAAAGAGAGAGGTTTGATCCTAGAATTAGTCAAAGTACTGAGGGAGGCATTCTAGGAGTCTACGAAGCAACGATAACCCAAGCTAAGGTGGAGACATGTGTACTTTTAATCCCGAATTCCTGCAGAAAGTGGGCTCTAAGTACTTGCCCTTAGATTGTGGGTAAGCCAAACCCTTTTCCTAAAATTTTTATAGCAAAAAAAAAAAAAAAAAAAAAAAAAAAAAAAAAAAAAAATTAACATAGTGAAGTGAAGAGGTGGAGCAACCCAAATGAAACTCTTTCACATCACTATGGTCTTTTTTTTATTATTATTATTAAAGTAAATACCCTTTTTGGTCTCTAACAAAAAACGCGATCCCCATTTTGGTTCCTTATAAAAAAAAGGTCATTTTTAGTCCATAAAAAGGATGAATAAGGGTCGATTGGTTGACATTTTGATCCCTTACAAATTTCTAAAAGGTCATTTTTAGTCCATAAAAAGGAGGAACAAGGATCAATTTTTTTTGTAAGGAACAAAAATGGGATCCGTATTTTTTATCAGGAATCAGAAATAGTATTTTTTTTTTTTTTTTTTTATAATAAAAAGCTTTAGGTGGGGTACCAGGTGTTTACCCCACCTAAACTTTTTTATTATATATAAAAGAAAAAATAGGGATGTGAATGAGTTTCATTTGGGTTGCTCCACCTCTTCACCCCTAAAAAATGGTGAGAAAGAATGAAACGGTAATCGAATAGTTGGTCAGTTTTGTAGAATTTCAAGTCTTATATTTAGAAAAAAATCACATAGAATTGTTTAAGGTGTTGGAAAAAAAAGAAGAATTATTATTTAAGAGAAGTACAATGAAAATACAAGGATATTTCCTTTTTTTTTTTTTTTTTTTTCTTAATGAAAATTAAGAGGAAAGCCCTGTAAAATAGTTATATTTTAGGAAATTGATATTGGTCCTAAAAATAAGACATATTTTTTATATTTGTCAATATTTTTCTAATTTAATTTATTGATCTTCCTCAACGATAATCAAGAATGAAAGTGAATGAGAGATTGAAGAAAATGATTTAGGTATTTTAAAATATACATGTTATCTTAACTAATTTAATTAATATCTTTAATCTAATTAAATTAGATAAATTTATCATTAAGTACAGGGGGAGTATTTATTATTTAAGCGGGACGGAATATTTAAATGGCGGCGACTTAGGGGCACCATGGTACTGCCGGTACCCGCATAGATAATGGAACAGTATGTGACATGCAACTTCATCTGTTTTGAAGTAAGAAATTATGGTCACTGAAAAAAAAAAAAAAAAGAATTTTATGGCGAAATGATTGATGTTGAGCTCAGAATTCTTACAAGAAGTCAAGAACACATACGTGATTGCTTACGTTGATCACAATTATATAAATCATGTTTGCCTCCTCCTCACAGTCACCGCCACACCACAACGTCGTCTCTTGGATTTCCACCGATTAAGCTTTCATTCCATGGCTTGGAGAGGCATTTTGGGTTTCGATTACGGCATAGTTCAGGCTCCTTTGGGCCCCGATATCTCTGGTCCTGATCTTGTCGCCGCCGTCGCCAACGCCGGTGCTCTCGGACTTCTCAGAGCCCCTGATTGGGTATGCTATACCTTTTTTTTTTTTTTTTTTTTGGTTTTCCGTTTATCCCAAAAAAGTAATCACTGCCACTTCACTGGTTTCGAGAGTCCGATTATTATTACGTGCTTTCCAGTTTCTACCGGCCCTTTTAGACTTAGATTCAAAAAATTAGTGAGGGCACGAGATACTACTGAAACTATGGGGTTTTCCCCTTTTAATGATTGTGTTGTAATTTTGATTCTGTAATAGGATAGAAAAGTGTCCTTTTATTTTTCTCCTTTATGGCTTGGATTCGTCCTGTATCTTTGATGTAAATGTTACAGTTTGTTATGTTTGATTGGGAATTTCTCTATCAGGAATCGCCAGATTACTTGAGAGAGCTCATAAGGAAGACTAGGACCCTAACTGACAAACCGTTTGGGGTTGGTCTTGTTCTGGCATTTCCCCACGAGGAGAACTTGAAGGTCATTTTGGAAGAAAAAGTGGCAGTCTTGCAAGTTTATTGGGGTGAATGTTCAAGGGAATTGGTAACTGAGGTTCATTCAGCTGGGGTTAAGATTGTACCCCAAGTAAGTACATAATTCCTTCCATCTGTATCAGTGTTACTTCCTATATGCAAATGCTATGCAAAATCGGTATTCATGTTTATATCCTGTTACCTTAGTTCCATATTCCTCTAATCCATGGTTAAATTGAATTTGGATTCTTTGAAATAGGTAAATTTTTACTAATTTAGTACTTCAATAGTTCCAAATTATGGTTAATATCTGAGTAGAGTTAAACACATGGAAATATGGATCTTCCACAAGAAAATACAATGATAAATTGTACAAGAATTTACAAATTTTAGATTCCTTGTGATGTTCAAATGGCATTCTAACATATCGATGATCTATGAGTTGTATGGCATCTAATTTCCCTTTCCTTCTGAAATAAACTGAAAAGTGAAAAGTGGAGCAAGAAACTAGGCAATTTTGGAGACATGTGGTATAAACTAAATGAAAGTGTTTTTAAGTCTGGCATGTTGGTTTCTGATTGCAGTTTTCTATTGCATACTATCTGGTTGCTTAGCTTTTACTGATATTAGATTCTGATCTGTTACTTGTAATTTTATTGGAGGTTGGGAGTGTAGAAGCAGCAAAGAAGGCAATTGAAGCTGGTGTGGATGGAATAATTGTACAAGGAAGGGAAGCTGGAGGTCATGTCATTGGTCAGGTGTGCAGCAAACTTATCCTAGTTCTTTAGTGTATGAACAACCTTACGATCATATGCAATTTACTTTGGTGCTCATGTGTAAGTTTTTTTGTTAGTTTATCTGTTTGAGTTGGCATTCGAAAATCACATTCACATCGAGACAAAACTCTTCTTGCATACTTATCTCGTATACCGTAAATTATGTTAGAAAAGCAGCTTCTATCACTAATCCAAATATGCATGTTAGTAGATACAATTGCTGGTATAAAATAAGGTCTGTAAGTGAATACAATTCAGTATGCAGTTGTTGCAATTTCTGCTCTAGACTTTTCTGGAAGCCTTCTTGATCTGATTAGTATGCCTCTCTAGTTCAATCTCTCTAGTAATGTATTGAAAAGCCACTTCACTGCTAATACTTTCTTGTTGTACATAATGAATCTCTTAAGATGCTTTTATTAGTGAAGATTTTCTCTAACTGTTATTGAAATGAAGATTGTTTCTACTCAGATATTGTCTTCAAGTGTTTTTAGTATCCATTGCTCACAGTGTCATTATTCATTTCCTTGAAGTTAAATTTTCTGCAATCACATGGCCAAATAACCAGAGAGAGAATAGTAAATAGGAGTAGAAAACTCACTTTTATAGAGAATCAAATATAACTACAGTGGATGCATCTCTGTTTTACTTCAAGATGTAGTCCCATTGTTCAGGGTCTTAGGAAACCCATCACACTTCGATCTCTTCCATCATCTAAACTTTTTGTTGCTTTCTTGTTCTGGATCTAATTCCAGGAGTCTTTGATAGCACTGGTGCCTCGGGTGGTTGATCTTGTTGGACACACAGACATACCTGTTATTGCAGCTGGAGGAATTGTTGATGCTCGCGGATATGTTGCTGCCCTGGCACTTGGTGCCCAAGGCATCTGTCTGGGAACTAGGTTTCTTACATTTTATTATAAATATATTTAAGAAGAGCGTTCTCATATTCTAGCAGGTATCTCTTAGCATACTCAACACGTGTTAAGGGACAGGTTCCTATGTATGTTTTTTGAAGGCTAACTGCAGAATATAAAATCACACATTCTTCATTGCAGAATCTCATAATGAATTCACATTTTGCAATTTAACTTAAGATCCCTACCTATAGGTTGGCTGGGGACAATATTGGAGCAAAAGGAAATGCTTTAATTTATTCTTCAATACCAAACCTGTGATTTAATCTGTTCTCCCCTGAATGACCCTAGTAGTTTATAAGCTGTCCAAAATAATTTTCCCATAAGAACAGTGCTATCTGTAGGTACCCAGAAGATTTTATGTTTCATAATTTCTTTATATTATTTATCATTTGTGACAAGTGCCTAGGTATCCACTATAAGCGTTTTTTTTATCTGAACCTTTCCTTTAACATGAAGGCTATGCCATCCTAAGGTCCTATTGTACTGCTGAATCAGAAATTGGATGCTGTCATGTAGCTTTGTATCAGTATCAGTTAAGTTCATGAGTTGGAGAAAAGCTGTGTCAGTCATGATGAGATAAGACTAATTTTAGTTGACTAAGATAAGAACAATAAGACAGACGCCATCATTATTACTTCGCTTGAATGATAATCTCAGTTTAGGTCTGACTTATTTCTGCACCTGTTATATCTCGTGTATTTATACTTGAAGAGTCCTGTTTTCAGGTTTGTAGCTACTAAGGAAAGCAATGCTCACCCTACGTACAAGAGGAAATTGGTTGAGCTTGATGAAACTGAATATACAGATGTATTTGGCCGAGCGAGATGGCCAGGCGCGCCTCAGCGTGTGCTGGTGACACATTTCTTCAATGATTGGAGATCCCTTCCACCCCATGAAAATGAAACGAATCAGCCTGTCATTGGTCATTCAAAGATTAATGGATTGGTAAGGTTTCAGCTTGTGCATATATTCCTATAGCATTTAGCATTGATATGCTACACGTTTAGCATGTTTGACTTCATACTTTGCGCTCATTTGGTACATAAGGATTGAATTGAACAAGAAAAGGGATTTGAAGGTGAAAAGAAACTTCAATGCCCTTATTTAGAAAGTCATGAAAATGAATAAAACTTTTGATTTATAAATGATATGGTCACGTCTGAATTTTGGCTCTTAAAACAAAAGATAAAAACAAACAGAGTTGCTACCAAAAGTTTTTAAAGAGAATTTCGGGAAATATTTAGACCAAAAGATGACCAAGAAATAGAGAAAAGAGTTTGGAAGTCGATTATGCGTGGGAAAAGTATTAGGTACCCTGCAACACTTATTCATCATATTGTTTGGAGGCATTATTGGTTAAGTCACGTCTGAATTTTGGCTCTACAAACAAAAGATAAAAACAGACAGAGTTGCTTTTTTTTTTTTTTTTTTAAAGGAAAAATCTAATTTCATTATTTTTGTAAAATCAAATCTTATGTTGGGATAACGTTTTGTTATTTATATATATATTTTTATTTTTTTAAAAAAATCTTATTTCGGGCAAGTATTTTGGTTTAAGCAAGGGAAAAAAAAAACCAGTGTTAGTACCTGCAATGATTTGACATCACTCATGGCCCACTGGTTGACACTCTAAAATGCATGTGGCTATTTATTTATTCTACATTGAGGGGAAAACTAGGTGAATTAAACTTAAGTTACAATCAATGTCTAAAGCCATGTCTTGTTATGTGGGGATAACCGTATTCCACCAGCAAAGATTTTACAAGTTATATGAATTTTGAAGAATCACATTCTGTTTGATACAAATTCCTAATATGAATACTATGTTGTTGAAGTGTTCCTGTAAACTGCACTATTCTGCTTAACCCTTCATTTTCCGTACAGGAGAAAGAAATTCGGCGATTCGCCGGAACAGTGCCAAACACGTCGACCAGGGGGGACTTGGAGAGCATGGCGATGTATGCAGGGCAGGGTGTTGGTCTGATAAAGGAAATTCTGCCTGCTGCTCAAGTGGTAAGGAGTTTGGTTGAAGGTGCTCAGCTTCTGATCCAAAACATTAAATAGCCTGCCAAGTAGTAATAGCCACTTGGCCTACTGCAAGTAAATATGGTGATGAAATAACAAGTGTAGGCCTCACTATTGGTTTATCAAATAACAAGTGTACTCATTTGAACATGATCAATAAAGTTTGATGTTTGCTCTTTTTTATTTAGGCTCCAAGCACTAGGTTAATGTCATGAGTTTCACATTGGGAAGGTTTCCTTGAAGCTGGGGCCTTATAAGGCATTGGGCTCTAACTATGATGCCCTAGCTTTTGGGGTGTGGTTTTCCTAAAGATTTGTGCTCTAGTTTTTAGAGTGTGTTTCTCCCTAGGAGATGTGCATATGTGCTCGATATAGTGAAGCTAAGGAAGAAAGGTATTTGATAAGCATAATCTCATGCCATGCCTTCATATTGTTTGGAAGATCCTTTTCAATAAACAAAACAGCACTTAATTGTTGGCCAGAGTTTTACCCCAACATCATCAACTTCTTGTTAATTTTGTGTCTGGTTAGGTAGGACTTCTTCTGCAGATTCAAGTGTACGGTTCAATAAAACAACATAGAGAAATACATATGCAAGGCTCACTAATCATTAATAGAAAAAAAGTATAAAGTATATATAGGAAAAATGAAAATTTTTAATTTCTATAATTTACCTAATTTGAAAAAGTGGTTAAGTTGTACATCTAGCCACAAAGTATTCCTTCATACCCATGAAGTTACACATGAAAGTTCTAAGATGGTGTAAAAATGACAAAGTCTTTAACCAATATTAGATTTATTTAGAAAACATGTCAAGAGAAAAATGTTACCAAGCTGCATCAGAAAGTTCAATTATTTGTAACCAAATTGTTCTCACCCTTCAAATTGGAAGATTGGTTGCAGGCAAAACTAATTTATACAAGAGGAAATGAGAGTTAAGTTCAATTATATGAAAATGTATACTCTCTTCGATTTTAATTATAAGGCTAGCTTAACTAATTTCTCTATTGTTAAAGATTGGTAATTAATATTTTTGTGAAAAATTATGTAATTTTTCAAATTTACCCTTCACTGAAATTAATGATCGCAACAAAGTAAAATTTTTTGTGATTAAGGAGAGGCAAGATTGAAAAAAAGAAAAATTCAATTCCACATCATTGCCTATATTTAAGACAAGGTAAAATTTTAAGACCAAAATTTGGAGCTTTTTTCGATGCTATATTTTCCCAAGTCCATCAAATCTGATATACAAAGCTGATGAATAAATAAAAATTGATAACATATTGTTATTTTCAAATTTCAAACACACCGTAACTAACAACACAACGTAATAGTAATGCAAATTTATTAATTGGTCATATTAATATAACCTTTGTGGGACTGCATTTAGAATAAATTAAACCATCCCTTAACAGGTAGGGTTGAAGTTCTTGAGCAGTATACCAAGAAGCTTCTCTAGATTCTGATAAGAAGAACCACCGGGCCTGGTGGCCGCCTCCGCCTTCCTCTTCCACTCCAAAGCCTTCTCCTTCATCTCCTTCCCCTTCTCCGATGACCCCTCCATCACCTCCACCACCACCCTCCTCACCTCCTCTCTCTCCACCACCGGCCCCACCTCCATCCCAATACCCCACTCCACACACGCATACCGGCAGTTCGTCTGTTGCTCGGCAAAAAATGGCCAGCACACCACCGGCTTCCCGGCACACAAGCTCTCCGTCATCGAGTTCCACCCACAATGCGTCAGAAACCCTCCGACCGCCGGGTGGTTCAGCACCTGCTCCTGCGAACACCAGCTCACTATGAGCCCTCTTCCTTCTGTCTCTTCCTTAAACTCCTTCGAGAAAATCACCGACCTGTCTTCTACCAAGTCGGGTCTGACAACCCACAAGAACCGGCACTTGCTGGTAGCAAGGCCCCATGCAAACTCAGTGAGCTGGTCGGAGGTTACGGTGGTGATGCTGCCGTAGTTGACGTAGACGACGGAGCTGGATTCTTGAGAATCAAGCCATTGGAGACAGTGGGTGTCCTCTTTGCAGAGGTTGGAGCCGATAGAGGACATGAGGCTATGGTTGTGAGGGATTTGTTGGAGTAGCAGAGGGAGAGGGCCGACAGTGAAAATGGGAGGAGAGTAGATGGAAGAAAGATATTGCAGGGAGCTTTGATCGAATTCGTCGAAGGTGTTGATGATGATCATGGTGGCTTCATGAGCTGCTTCCAGTTCTTCGATGAAGTGGTTGAGCATGATGTCATCTCCGTCAGTGGTTCTGAAGAAGGCTGGGATGTCCCTGAATCTCAGCTTGTCGATTCCTGGAATCCAATCCACTTTCTTCTCCAAGAATTCATTAGTTAGATAACTCTCATCTGCACACACAAATTTATATGAGTGTGTATGTATGTATGTATGTATAAAATCACACACATTAAAAACACAAGTGAAATTAGACAAAAATGTTAAAAATTCCGTGGTACAAGACTACAAGATATTGGATGAAGGAATAACCCAGCTTAATGTCAACTTGTTTAAAATTTTTTGTCCTGTAATAATGTTCAGACTTAAATACAAAGAGCCTCCTAATATTGCCAGATTAACCAAGCCTCAACTGGTATCAAACCTTCTAGGATATCATCAATACTCCACATATTAAATCCAACAACATATGATGCCATATCATCAATCTCAAAACACGTATATCAAAAAAATCATTCTCCAAACACAATCCCAAAATAACATTAATAGAAAAGATTTGAAACTTGAATAATCCACTAACCTTAGGATCCATGGATCTTAGAAGAATAGAA
Source organism: Acacia acuminata (assembly GCA_019022655.1). Taxonomy (NCBI): domain Eukaryota; kingdom Viridiplantae; phylum Streptophyta; class Magnoliopsida; order Fabales; family Fabaceae; genus Acacia; species Acacia acuminata. Next base: position 4,448,367 of record JAFJYI010000005.1, read on the forward strand.
GAATTAGCTGAAATCCAAGTGAAGCTTAGAGCACTTTCAAGATGGATACATATGCGTTTGGGGTTGTGCTTCTTGAACTTTTGACAGGAAAACGGTTCACAAAAAACAATAATAGGGGGTTTAAAAAGTTTTGTTGGTTAACGTTCAGTTTCTTTGTATCACCAGAAAAGCTCCATAGCACCCCCACCTCGATCCATACAACACTGCTAAGAGCCCCGAAAGCACCCATCGGAGATCATAATCAGAGGTTGTCACACAGGTTAAATGATTGCAAGCCTAATTCGTAAGTGCACCTTGCCTTCCCGCCCTCGGCCATTAGAGAACACCATCAAAAGCAAGGTATTAAAGGCCGCTCGGCAGTAATATACCTAAAAAACTCCACATCGTAGAAAAACTGTCTTCTTGTAGGGGTTAAATTGTAAGAGTTACAAAAAAAAACCCTACAAATATCAGGATTTGTAGCGGTTTTAAGGGAAACTGCTATAAATTTGCAATGGTATAACTCCGCCGAAGCGGTTTCAATGGCACGATGGTAAGCGACGGTACTATGTAGAGTTGGAGCACAAAAACTGGTGCTTTGGCGCCGTAGTTGTAGCGGTTACTTAGTAGTGGTTGAATCATACTAACCGTAAAAAAATGTGGCACCAGCTTGGTGCTGCATTTGTGGCAGTGTAAACCGCTATAGGAGACAAAAGGTTGGACGTTTGTAGCGGTTCCTTCCAATCGCTATAAAATGTGTCATGATTAGTAGCGGTTTTTGAGGCAACAACAACTAAGCAAAGGGTTGCATAAGAAGTTTTGACAACCGCTACAAAGTGTTACTTTGACTGAGGAAGGGTTTCGTGCTTTGTAACCGTTGATGTACAGGTTTTGGAAAGAGCTGCTACAAATATCCCGGCTATATAAACGCCGCCACCCCTCTTTTTACCGCTTTTGGCAAATTCCTTAGCGCGCGTACTTTGAGAAGTTTTCATCAGATATGAGTTCCTAATAGAAGATCTAAGGAGTTAGGCACTCCAAGCTAATAAAGTTACTTATTTCATTTCGGTTTTGAGCTGAGTAGATTTGTTTATAGTAATTTTATTCTTATTTAAATATATTTTTGTAATATTTATGAGTTTTTGAGCCTATTTTGCGATGTGTAATATGTTTTTTAAAAGCTATATTTTATTATTATTATTTTGATGAGCCTATTTTTAATATGTTGGTTAGTACTACTATAATTGTTTTTTTATAAATATTGGTTAGGTGTGATTGTAATTTAGTTTTAATTGGTTAAGTGAGAGGTTATAATAAATTATGTTTTATTTATTTTCTTACTCCGATTTTTTTTTTTTTTTTGGGCATTAATATGGAAAGTGAATAATTGTACTTAAAATGTCTTTCGAGAGAGATAAGGGGGAAGGGAATGCGGTAGATGAGCGTCCCTTAGAGGACATCTTCTAGGCCCACCCCGGGGGGGGGCGAGTCCGAGTAGAGAGCACCAAAAGGTCGACATGTCCCCATGGCACCAAAGCATGTGACCCTGCCACAGTCGAAGCCAGCACAATAGGCCCCACCATAGTAGGTGAACCCACCAAAAGTTCCTATTCAATCAAAGGGGCCTAATATTAATGTGAGGGACCGTTAGGATTAGGGGGGCCGAGAACTTGGTATCAATTTTCCTTTGAGTGAGGCGGAGCGGTTCCTTGACTGCGAGGAGGCTAGGGACCAAAATCACCATAACGGTCGTCACGATCGACTGGGTTTGAGGTGCAGGTTCAAGGTAGAGAATTGTTATAATAAGTTAATATTTTAATTAAAGAGGTTTAAATGTGAAATTAAGTATAATTAAAAATTGTGATTAATTGTGTAGATGAGTTGGGGAACATTACCACCAGGAGGCTGGACCTGGCCGCTTTAAATAAGCTAGTCCTGAGGCTACATGTAGTAGTTCCATGGAATGAGACCACGGACTAGCTAATTGCGAATGACGGTCATCTATTCAACCGCTATCTGAACAAGCTAGGTGGGAATTGGATCAGGTTCCCTATCCACTTCCAAGATTGGAAGAAGATTCCCTCAAGGCCCAAGGATATATAGTGTGGGACGAAGTTGTGAAGGTAACTAGTTTAATATATTGAATCAAATATAAAAAATTATAATCCATAGAATTTTTTAATTAATCAAATGTATTTAATTCTTATTGATATATTTAAATTTGTGATACATGATAAGTTTGATGTATGAGACAACAAGAGGTGATATACCTTGATAAAGATGGGGGATGTGTGGAGGAACATGAGAAATCGTTTATACCACTATGTAGATAAGGATAGGACAATGCCTCAGAAGCAGTCGATTGACGACTTTTCACCTAATGATTGGGAAAGTTTTGTCTAGTATAAGAAGATCCCATTTTTTTTTTAATAAGTTTTGTTTAGAAGGAAATATTATATTAAAAAAAAACTTCAAAAAATGAAAGATTAATGTTTTTTTGTTTGTATTTGTAAGTGTTTCTAAGAGAAACACCAGGAACCGAGGGCACCAGAAGATCCATCACACTGAAGGATCGAAGACATTGACTGTCACCTATAAAGAATCGGTATTTTTTACAATTAAATTAATTTTAGCTTAATATTATAAATTTATTGTTCTATTGTTCGTAATAATAATTTATTGTTTTGATTCTTCTATGAGAAGAAGGCTGAGCAGGAGACCCATCAGACGGACTACAGGGAGTTATTCACTATTGTACACAAACACAAGGATGGGAGTGCAGACTCTCAATAGTGAAAGGAAGCCATTTAAGAGATATAGACATTGTTTCTTTAAATATGATCTATTTATTTTAATTATATAAATTGCTTAATAATTATTTAATAAAATGTGTGCGGCAAGAGCAGATTCAGCAAACACATGTTGAGTTGAGAAATTTTGAGAAAATGGAGTCCTATTGGTCAGCTGTGGACCCCATTGCACCTTTGAAAGTTGCTACGGATTTAGTTAAGCACTCTGGATATTATACTGGGATAGGTGCCAGGCCCAGCATAGTCTACGGTAGAAGCAATACATTTGATGCTGGGACCTTTTGAGTAGAGACCTCTGGCGTCAGAAGGCCGAGCTCGACAACTATTGAGGAGATCCACACGAAGGTTGCCAAGAAACAGGCCATAATGGTCCAGCATATGTAGATCCATGCCGATTTCTTTAATCAGCAATAGACCCAATGGTGGGAAGTTACGAACATGGTTCTATCCAAGTCCTAGGAGAGGGTGTTTCCTACCGAGCTGGCTCGAGAGGTTCTGCCAATCCCTAGATTCATCGTCCAGTCACCTTTTAACCTTGCCAATGATGATGGTGCTATTAATTGTGGTCAGGCTCATGATGCCGCTACCCCTGATAGAAGACTTGATGAGCAGTCGCCTTCTTAGATATTTTCATTTTTGTTATGTTTATAGTTAGAATTTTTTATTTTGCAAAATTTGCTTCTATGGACTTTAATAATTACTGTTTCAATATATTTGTTATGTTTAGAGTTCGAATTGTTGACTATAAATTGAATTGTCTTTGCTATTTTTAATTCCCTTTTTTTTTTTTTTTGGGGGGGGGGGGGTAAGAAAGCGAATGGATAAAACAGGGAGTGAGGGGATTAATAAAATGAGGTGTGACTTGTATTAATAATTATTGTTTCATTAATTACACTTTGTGGCGGTTAAAGGCTTTAAACAACAACAAATAGTAATATTTATTTTCTTAAAAAATTGATATTTGTAGCGGACTCATCTATGAATTGCTGCAAAGTGAACATTTTTAAAATTTGAAAATATGTTAACATAATGAAGTTTGTAGTGATTTTGGTCTTTGATCCGCTATGAAGTGAATATTTTTGAAATATGAACGCTTGCCAACTTCAAGAAGTTTGTAGCGGTTTTGGTCACAAAGTGAAGTAGATGTCATGAACTTTGTAGCGGTTTTGGTCTCTGAAATGCTACCAAGTGTAAACTTTTTGTAGTGGTTTGCAACTGCTACAAAATATCAAACGTTGGACAAGTTTGAATTTAATCCTCCACGCATGTGTCATTCAGAAAACTCAAAATTCTCTCTTCATACTTCTTCTTTGCTAAGTTTTTATGTTTTCTAGCGTGCACTATCTATGGATAAGTCATGGATAAATTTGTCATGTTCTCCAACATATCTTGCATGATAAAACAATTTCTTGGATTTTGCAACCTCTTATGCCAACTATAATGTAAGATCAAGTGTCTGTGTCCCAAATGCAAGTTTAAGAAGTGACATATACGAGAAGTTGTTAGCTAGGGAACATTAATTATGAAGACTTTTGCACAAGATTATTCGTTTTGGGGAGTTCATGGTCAGAAACCCGGTATGAGATATGATGCTTTTCCTAGAGATTCACAAGTAAGAGTTCAAGTTGATCATGATGCATGGTCCTATTAATGATGCTGTTCGTGATATGTTTGGTGTTCATGACAATAACTTAATGAAGAAGTGAAGGGTTTAGACCTTGTGTTCTTAAGGAATGAAGCAGCTCAGGTTTTTTTCGGCCTAATGGATGAAGCATACTGTCCTTTGTATCATGGTTGTGGAAAATACTTGAAATTGTCTTTTTTGATCAAATTATATCATATCAAGTGCTTGTGTAGAATCACTGATAAGAAAATGCTGATGTTGATGGAATTATTACAAGATGCATTCCCCAACGCAGAGATTCCCACAACATTCTACGAGGCAAAGAAGATTATTAATAGATTGGGCTTGAACTACCAAAAAATTGATGCATGCCCTAACGATTGTATACTGTATTGGAGAGATGATGCTAGTAGGGAGATTTGTAAGCGATGTTACACATCGAAGTATAAGACAATTCAAGAAGAGGAAAAAGAAGAAGAAGAAACCTGCAAAGATTTTCAAGTACTTTCCTTTCAAGCTAAAGTTTGAAGATTGTTTATGTTGTCTAAAATAGCTGAGCACATGAGGTGGCATGAAGTTGACAAGAATCGAGATGGTAAGTTAAGACATCCATAGGATGCTAAAGCTTGGAAAGCGCTCGACTCATACTTTTCAGCTATTGTGGCTGACCCTAGAAACATTTGACTTGCTTTAGCGATGGGCCCTTTTAATCCATTTGGGAATCTTTGCATCAGTTACAGTATTTGGCCGGTAGTTTTAGTTCCATACAACTTGCCCCGTTAATGTGTATAAAATATAGCTCTTTTTTTTGGGGTCTATAATCATTCCAGGGAAAAAGGCATTGGGTAATAATATTATCTCCAACCGCTTTTCAAGAATTGTTGAACTTGTGGAATGTCGGTATCAAGACATATGATGTGTATGAGAAGACATTGTTTAGCTTGCGTATGATCTTGATGTGGACGATAAGTGACTTTCCTTAGATAGAAACAATATTTGGGTGGAATGTGTATACTAGGTAGGTGTGTCCAACTTGCAATTTTGACTCTGACTCAATGCGCTTTCCTCATAGTTGAAAGTGGAGCTTTATGGGTCATCGAAGGTTTTTGAATGGGAAGCACAAATTTAGATTGCAACGGAATTGTTTCAATTGGAACCCACAAAAAAGAGGACATCTTCAGACTCTATCCAATGCAAATATCATACAACAACTTCAGGATGTTGAATTCGAGTTTGGAAAAAATGACGATGTAGGACGGTAGGGAGAAAGACTAGTAGGACTTCTGCTTTTGAGCCTTAACAATGATGGAAGATAAACATCTTCTTTACTCATCTATATTGAAAATATAATTTGCTTTGCCTCTCTAAGGAACTCGGCAAAATAGCCCCGTAACTTCGAGAGAAGGGGTGCCTCCTCACAAAGGGGGTCGTAGTCTTAATGTCATGCATATTGAAAAAAATGTGTGCGAACAAGTGCTATATACGCTACTGAATGAACTCGACAAGTCAAAAGATCATCTTCAAACGAGGAAAGATTTAGGGGCCATGAGAGTTTGTAAAGACGTGTGGCCAGATGAGCATGGACAATTTCAATAGAAAAAACAGAACCAAACAAGAAAATCTTCCTCACAACTTTGAAGAAAATAAAAGTTCTTGATGGGTATTTAAGCAACATTTCATGATTTATTGACATGCAGGCTCGAAATGTTGTTTGGTTGAATGTCATGACTCACATGTTCTTATCTAACAGTTACTTCCATCGTTTTGGTGGAGTTGTGTTCTTTCTTTCGAAATTTGTGTTTTAAGGTTTTGATTGTTGATGAGTTCGATCAACTACAACACATAATCATTCTTACGCTTTGTCATTTGGCGATGATATTTCCTCCGTCCTTTTTCATTATGATAATTCACTTGTCAGTCCACCTTGTTTATGAAACAAAGTTAGCTGACCCAGTTCAATATTGATGGATTATCCTAGGGAGAGGGGGTCATTTTAAACATGTCCATCAACATTAAATTCTAAATTTGCTAACTGCACATTTTAGCATTTATTAACATTTTTCGTTATTAAATTTATAGGTTTCATAGGAAATTGAAATCTTATGTAAGGAATAATGCCAAAAGGTTCTATAGGGATTGAGGTCATGTATTTTTGTTTAAGATACTTTGATAAAATCGAGACGTCTTTCAACCGATTGCCTTGTTTTGACAATTGTCCCGAACCTAAGCCATCATCAAGAGCTTTGTTAATCCCTCATGTTGGTAAACCAATTGGAGGAAGTGAGAACTTCAAATTGACGGCAACTGAGAAGTTCCAAGCACACAGACATGTCTTGATTAATTGCACTAAAATTGAACCCGTTTTTCAGTAAGGATTGTACACTTATATGTTATCCTATATATTTCCTTACATTTTATAATTGCCATCTCATTGAGTCTGTATACATTGTTCTTCATTGGCTAGACATGTGCTTGTTCAATATTATGTGAATGTCAACATTGTTCATTTTTGGGCTAGACATGTGCCTGTTCAGTGGGTATGACAACACTGTTCATAGTTAGGTTGGATTTGTGATTCTATCCTTTATTATCACATTGATTGTGCTTTCTTTGCTATTAATATAATTGTTGCTTTAATCAGGAACCATTCTTGAATATGGGTTCCCATGGAAACGGGTTTGTAGCAGGGTGGATTGCCAAAGCTTCATTAGATGGTCTTGCCCTCTGGATTAGGTTTCTCGACCTCCACAGTTGCAGGCATTTTTGATGTATGGTGTTTGGGATATTTTTTTTGATTGTGTTTTGTGTTCTCACTACTTTGAAGACTTTTTATTGGCTTGTGTTTCTAGTACTAATTTCTATCACTGGAGTTTATTTTGTATTTTAATTTTGTTAATTGTTTACTTTTTGCTTCTAAGATGATGTCATTTCTGTTGATTTCAATATAATTAGTATCTTTATTGGCAAGGGGAAAAAAAAGGAGACACAGCATAATGGTTTGAAAACAGTTTTCGTGCTAGATCTGCACCACCTGAGTACAGTTATGATGGTTTCATTATTTAAAAAACTGGCAGCTAAAAAATTAATTGTATTTTAAATTATATACAAAAATAATATTTTTAAAAAAATAAAAGAAAAAAAATTAAGAGTAAAATACTCTAACCACCCCTCTATTTTACTTTAATTATACAAACCTCCCCTCTATTTTGAAAACCTATACAGACCTCCCTTATATTTTGATATTCTATTTCCATCCACCCAACCGTTAGTTAGCCGTTAAGTTTGACTTTTGAACTTTTATTTTACCAAAATACCCTACTTTAACATTAGAATTATTTAAAAAATATATATGTATGTGGGAAAAAAATTTATACCACCAAATTTTTATCCTAATATATTTTTTTAACTTTTAATATGTTAAAAATTTATGAATTTTGAGATTATAAAAATTTTAATTTTAATTTGTTACCATATTTATTAAAAATTTATTTATTTTTAGTTTCTTAAGTGACTAAAAATATATATCAAATATATTATTTTCTATCAAATATAATAAACTATATATGTTTGAGAGATTGTATTAGGTCCTTTAAATTTAAATTTCGATATTTTTTCTACAAACAATTGAAAAACTTACTTAAATTTTTAAAAGTTTTGATATTTACAAGTTATCAATTAAAATTTAGAGTAAAATATTCTAACCACCTTTTTGTTTTGTCTTAATTACATAGATCTCTTTTCTATTTTGTAACATATATTTAAGTCCAAACCATTAACTCTATTAAGAATATGAGATAGGATATTGTTACTACCAATTTTATGTCACTACCAAGTCACTACCACTTTTTCACCGTTAGATCAGGGATTTCAATAGGAGAGAGAAATGATAAAGGTGGATGAGATCCCGATCTAACGGTGAAAAAGTGGTAGTGACTTGGTAGTGATAATATCCTATCCTTAAGAATATTGTAAAAAGATTCTAAAAATATATTTTTAATTGAAATTTATAAAATTTATTTTTTAATTTACCCTTAATGCTAAATCCTAAATTTTAATTGACAATTTGTAAATATCACAAAATTTTAAAAATTTAAGTAAGTTTTTTAAATGTTTGTAGAAAAAATATCAAAATTTAAATTTAAATGACTTAATACAATCTCTCAAACATATATAGTTTATTATATTTGACAGAAAATAATATAATTGATATATATTTTTAGTCATTTAAGAAACTAAAAATAAATAAAATTTTAATAAATATAGTAAAAAATTTACAATTATAAATTTTTATAATCTCAAAATTCATAAATTTTTAACATATTAGAAAATTAAAAAAATATATTAGGATAAAAATTTGGTGATATATATATATATATATATATATATTTTCCCACATACATATATATTTTTGAAATAACTCTAATGTTAAAGTAGGGTATTTTGGTAAAATAAAAGTTCAAAAGTCAAACTTAATGGTCAACTAACAGTTTAGGTGGATGAAAATAGAATCTCAAAATATAAGGGAGGTTTATGTAACATAATTTTAGTTTTAAGGGAGGTCTATATGGGTTTTCAAAATAGAGGGGAGGTCTGTGTAATTAAAGTAAAACAAAAGGTTGGTTAAAGTATTTTACTCAAAAATTAAATATGAAAGATTCCGATGGAATATGAATGGTCTAGATTTATTGAAACTCAAATCTGATTTGTTTCTAGCAAGAGGGGTGGAGGGGGAGATATTCTTAAGTTTTATAATTTAAAATTAATTTTATTTAGTATGATATTTAAAAAACAAAAAATTAAATTTAAAGTAAATTACATGGATTTTTCTTGTCCCCACCCATGTGATGAAAACTGACATGAAACACAATGTAACGTGCAATTCTCTAACCAATAATAAATCTTGAACATGTGCGTGTTACTCGTGTTTATGCATGTTTTTTTACAATATTGTACGAGACTTGGAATGTCAAGAACTTTTCTCGTATGATTGTATGTCTGAAACTAACAGTCAAAAAGAATACGAAAAAGAACTACAAAGCTTCTACAACATCAATTATGGATGAGATTTATGACATGTAATGAACCATATTAATTTCTGTTAGGAAATTAAGAAGAAAGCAAATAAGGGGGAAAAAATTAAGTACCTTTGAATGGAACCTGGCCTTGATCAACAAGATAGGGATACTGAGCATACCCTACAAACCCACAAGCACTTGCAGTCCAAAACGAGACAGTAGGGATTCCCAAAGCATTAGCAGCTTTGAGGGAATAGGACATGACCCCATCGCAGACGACGCAGGTCACTGGAGGGGCATGACCGGCGGAGGCCGAGCTCTGAAGCCCTCGCAGAAGCTTGAGAAAAGCGTCAAAGCACGTGTTGCGGATGGATTGGCAGAGAGAAGGGATGTGTTGGGTGGCGTCGGCGTCGGACGGAGGGAGGCCATCGGGGATAGTCTCATACCGGAAGTCCGGGAGGCCGTCAAGGGCGTGGGGCCCTCTGCTTCGGAGCGAGCGCTTGTGGTTGAACTCAGAGTTGACGAAGGTGATATGGAAGCCCTTTGAGTAAAGAAGCTTAGCAAGCTTCGTCATTGGGTTCACATGACCTTGAGCTGGGAATGGAATCATCACAGCATGGGGCTTCTGTTCAGATATGGAGCCCATCTCTCTCTGTCTAACTGTGTGAGGGAGAGAGAGTCTGTGTGTGAGAATCTCTTATCTCCCAGTATGGGTTGTTGGGTAAGCTGTGTAGGTGACACAGATTTCATTGGTCTAAATTTCAATGGTCCAGGATAACATCTTATAAAAATCTTGTTACTCTTGTCCTAAAATGTAAGCTTCAATTTTTTTAATAATAGGCATATAAGCTTCATCCGTTTATCCAAACATTTATTAAGCTTCTTTTCACCTTACCCCCTTTAATGTACTTGTTATATTTATTAATAGTTCACAACTGTAATGAAAAAAATGAGAAGAAAATATACTCCGTAATAAAAATAATAATCTACAACTTTTGAGATCAAATTTTGGTAGTTTAAATTTATCTCTATATTTTTAAAGTAAAATTATAATAATATTTTTATAAGATATTAAAAGGAGGGTAAAGGAACAAGTAGGGGTGTTATCTGGACGAGATAGGATTAGAAAACCCCATTCCCGAAGAAGGCCTAGGAAGGAAATCATTGGGATTGGGATTTCTTGAGTCAGGATTGGGAATTCCTGAAAAATCTCAATGCAGCTTCAAAATCTATATGAAACCCAAAATTTATCGTGTATCAATTTAAAATTTGCAACAACTCATCACTTGATTTCCAACATAAATATATTGCTTTTGGTTTGAAATCTTGTTTACTCAATTAAAAAGTCACTCAATGACCGATCCCATTCAATATATTACATAATAAAAAGTCTAAGAGTCTAATACATTACATAATCAAAAGAAGCCTAGATACATGCCTAAAGCTTGAGTTCCTCAAGATTAGTCCAATACATTCACATAATCAAATAAACTAATCATTGTTGTTAGTAATTTATGAAATCAAAACAACATCATTTGATTAGTGGGTTGGTGTTTGCTATTTATCTAACATATATGAAAATGTTGATAAGTAATTTTATAACACACATTTTTTAGGTTATATATATTTGGGATCGAGAAGTCTCATTCCTGATTCTGAAAATTTTTTCCGAACCCGAATTTTCCTATCCCAATAATTTTTCGGATGGGAAAATGCTGGGGATCGTGATGAGAAAACCGGGATGAGAAAACTTTGAACTCCCCTCAGAAACAAGTGGCCGTATACTGATATTTTTAAGTTTTGACAGCGAATATGAAATGGTGTAGGGATCAAATAACTCTGATGCACTGCCCCTCGGGGCCACGTGACATGTTTCTAACAGTAACACAAAATGTTTATAATAGCTAAGGACACACGCACCTAGGCTCTCCTTTTTCGTGTTACAACCTCCTTTTACGGCCTTGATTTTCCAGTGTCGTATCTTTATGTTGGTCCCATGGCTTGATCAGTCTGCAGTAAAAGGAAAGTGAGTTAATTTTCAGAGTTGTTTTCTGCTCATCAATGGCGATTCATGTGGGTTCTTCTCCTACGTTGCCTCTTCTGCCATTCATCTTGATCCATGCATGGCTGCCTTCATATTAGGGAAGATTTCCTCTCAGATCTATTTGTTGATTTACTGGGTTTCTTTTTCCTGATTACATTTATTTTGCGTATTGGCGCATTGTGCTGGTGATTTGTGATCACAAATTTCCTTGGCTTTTTTGCTGCAATGTGGTCGACTATTCGAGAATGTGATTCTGCAAGATCAAATTATCATATTTATTTTATCAATTTGGAAAAACATGGCATTAAAGTCACTGTTACCAAGCATTCTTCTGTTATACAAAATTGGATTTATGCTACTACCTCCATGTATAGGCCTTTTCGCCCTAATCATGTTGTTGGCTTAGGTGTTCATGGGTGATCTACTGGTGGAAAAAATAGACCAGGATCTACTTTACAACTTTGTATTGGTCACCGATGCCTAGTATACCATTTTACTCATTCGGTCATATCTTGAATTTTTGGCTTAGAAGTTCAAGAACTAACCTGAAATAAGTAGGCTATTAAGCTCAGTCGAACAAAAATGCCTTGAAGGGGCAGGCGGTAGTAACATGCTTTTTTGAATAAAGCCTAGACGCATAATTAAAGGACAGTCAAAGGTAAAATAAAATAGTAGATTCGCCAATATGACATTGTATGTCTATAAAATAGTTGATCCACCAAGATAACATTGTATGTCTGCTATCCGGGTTTGGACAAAACTGTAATTTTTGGAAAGTATGGGCATGTAAGGGTAATTTTACAAATTATACCTGGAATTTGAGGAAAAGTCCCAGAGAATGTAGGAAGGTAGAAAATAATTCCATGGGATATATTTGAGGCTTGATTGAGGTATAAATGAAAAAGTAACCTCAAAAAAGAATGTTAAATAATTATTAGAATTTTGGTTATTTATGAAAAATATTAGGAGACCTCAAATAACTGGGGAAAAATAGGAAACATTTATTTTGAGGTTAATTTGACTTTATAAAAATGGTTTCATGGCCTATAAATGGAAAATTTATCTCAAAGAACATTTTATGTGCATTTTAGCCCAGAATAAAGCAATTCTTAGAAATTATGGAAAAAATACTCAGAGACCAAGTTAAAGTTTGAGACGAATTGGAGGATTACTCCCAAATAAATGTTGCCTTTTTAATGGTCTCACATTTTTTATGAGATCAAAGAATTCCCAAAAAGCATTTGTAAGTGATTAAATTCACATTATTGGTGGAATTATGATTATAGAAGATATTAAGCTCTTGGAAAACAAACCGTTCTCTCTTGGAAGTACATATGTGGCCAGATATTGGAACGGGAAGGAAGGAAGATGAAATTATGGCCATATGAAAATGAAAGAGTCATTAAAATAATATTTGGGTTTGAAAAAATTATCAAATCTAGTTTGGAAAAGACCAAGGCTTCCTAAAATTCATCCACGACAAAAAAAAAAAAAAAAAAAAAAAAAAAAAACTGAATTTCTGACAGAATATACTACGGAAAAAAATTATGTGGTAAATTCTGTCAGAAATACCTTGGCAAATACATTTGCCATGGAACTATTGTGTAGCTAATTTTGTCACTAAAGTGGTCATGGAACTTCCCGTGGCTAATTTTGCCACCGAGTAATTCTATGGCTAATTCGGTCAGAAAAATTTAAAAATTATATTATTTGGATAAATTTAATTTTTAAAATAATATCTTTATCAAATAAAAATTATGATATTAATAGCCATATAAATATTTAAAAATTATTTTTTCCCATAATTATTTTTAAAATTATGATATACTATATGTAGTTTCTTAATAATATATTACATATAAAATAAAATACAAATATATAATATAATACGCACACAAACACACATATATATATTCAATGCAGTGGTGGACCCAAAAATTTTAACAACGGTGGTGAAAATAAAAAATATTATATCATAAATAAAAATATTTGAAACAAAATACAGATTTGATATACAAAAAATTGAAAGAAATCTATTCTATAAATTAAGATTACTTCACTTAACTCTTACGCTACATGTTTTTATATTGGTAAACTCATCTATAATTGAATCTATGCTAAAACTCAAAACAATTTCTTTTTTAATATATGTAATCAAAGAATCATAAAGAAATTGGTTTTCCATTCTATTTCAAAGCTTGTTTTTTATTATCTTTATAGTAGAAAAATATCTTTAAGTAATTGTTGTAAAAATTGGAAGAGTGAGTACAAATTTAATCACTCTATCAATAAGAGGTAAATGATAGACTTTCCAGTTCTTGCTATAGACCTTGACATAATTTAGATGTAATTGATAAATTAATCAAATCTGGATGTTTAAGAATGTCATTCTCAAAATGTTGTGACTCCATCTCCAAATGCAATTTTTCTTGTTTTGTGAAATCTCTAAAATAAAATTTATCAGTAGTTTTACAAATATCTTCACTATTAAATGACTTGTACCTATTTCTTGGATCTAAAGTTATGCTTAAAGCAAGTAATTCAATAGTATTATCATTGAACCTGCTATTTAATTCTTGCAATTTTAGGAGACTTTGAAGAAGAAGTCTTAATATTTGACTATTCAACATTAAGAGTAGATGAGGGCAAAGAATCACTATTCTTTCTCTTAAAATAAATATCAATGGAAGAACTCTTCCCCATAATAATCACCTATAAAGGGAATGAATTATATATTTCATGACCAATATGATTTTAAAAATATTTTAATATCAAACCACTAAAAAAATATGCAGTTAATTTCTATGTTCATGGCAGCTATTGGATAAAGAGGGGGAAAAAAGGGAATACCAATCCGATCATCCGAACCAAATCAAAATATTTGGTCATTTATACATAAACACATTAATTCAAAATAAAACAGAGAGTCAAGTTACCAAAATGAAGTGATAATTTCTATAACATATAGTATACACATCATTCAAGAGCCTTATCGAAACATTACTAGCAATAGCATTTTTAAAAAAACAAAAATTAGGGGGAGTGTGAGCCACCCCTAGCCCCCTATGTGTGTTCGCCCCTGATTCAATCTCTCTCCCACACAATTTATTTAAGATGTGATTTTTTTTAATTTTAAATTAATTTATATTAAAAATTATAAGAATATTTAAAAATCATTTTATATTATTATTAAATTTATATTTAGTTTTTGATAATAATATATATATTTATGTATAAAAAATATATTTATAAATAATTGATTACATATAATAAGATTATATATATAATTTTGCAATAATAAAATGCCAAAGTATTCCAGCTCAATTGGTAAGGCTTCCTGTGTACGATTGAGGGAGTAGTGTCACGTGGCAGAGCTAGCGCCGAAGATGAGGTGGCGGTACCGATGAGTGGCCTGTGGTGATGTGGCTATGGACGTGACACATGGCATTTTGAAATTATCAAATTTAAAATAAATTTTTGACGAAATCAAAATTTTGTTGGAAATTTATTTGTCACGGTCCTATGAGTGATGAAATGGATTTAGTTAGAAATTCCTTTGGAAATCTATTTCTATCGCAAATTTGTGGTAAATTCCATCGAAACTCGAATGCTGTGACAAATTCCATGAGAAATTCAGTCTTTTTTTTTTTTTTTTTTTTTGATATAAAAATTCAGTGCTTTCTTATAGTGATCTAACCTCTCGTGTGTCTATTTGGAGAGCCCATTTGCAAGTGTGGGACCAGCGTTGGGAGCCCATTTGGCGAGAAGCCCAGTGGACAAAAAGTGGTATGTTTGGGTAGGCTTTTTTTCATCCCACTTTTCCTTCAAAAGTGACTTTTTATTAAAAGCTACCCCTAAACTTTTTTCCTACTGTTAAGAAGCCACTCCACCATTTTTTCCTACTTTTCCCTGAAAAGTGGCTTTTTATTTTATAAAAAATTTCTTACATGAAATATATTTAAGAAAGGACTTTATTGTTTATTAATTTTTTTAATAATCATTTAAATTTTTTTCTTCAAATTAAAATTAAAATTTGTATCTTCAATTATCTCAATATATACAACTAATATGTATATGTAACATTCAATATGATTCATGCCATTTTCAGTCTTTTTTTTTTTTTTATCTCAACTCGACTTTTGAAATAATAATCCAAACACTCGTCAAGTTTAGAAAAAAAAAACCATTTCTGTAAAAGCCAATCCAAACACAAATCACATTTACAACATGACTTTTTTCCTACCGGGCTTCTGCAAAAGTCAAATAGAAAATAAATCATTGCTCTCATCGTTACCCCAAACAGCCCCATATCTCTCCATTAAGATCGGTTAAGCAAAGAAAAGAAAGAGAGGAAGTGCGAGGAACAAGGGTGCCAAGCAAGGAACTATTAAGAAAACTATTCTTGGATTAGGTATGTGATGAGTTTGATGATTTGAAGCTAGATGCATGTTAAGGGAGCATTAAAGAAATGAAACCAAGTGATGGTTAGAAGAAAATTCAAGAAAACAGAATATTTCTCCATCTCTAAGATTTGGGAATCACATGATGAGATTTTGATGATTTTGATACCTCCCATGGATTCAAAATGAAAAAATCTATGGGATGAAGGTCAGAGAGGAATTTTGGGAACATTAAATGGAAATTAAATTGAGTTTTTTTCACTACTACAAAAAAGTCAAAAAACGATCTAAATAAGACCCAATTAACGTCCCTTTTCAGAGGGACGTCGCGGCCAGGGTAGTTGTAATTGTATCGTTTGGCGTCTTGAATTTTATTCAAGACTCCTTAATAAGACGTCCTGAGTAGGATTCAGGTCGCCTTAAAAGCGCGTCTTGAATATTAAGGCGTCCCGAATAGTGTTTAGGACGCCGCTTTTAAGATGTCTTGAATTAGGCGTCCGAATTTCTTCAGACGCTTAATAAAGGTCATGAATTGCTTCAAGGGCCTTATTAAGCATCCGAATAAATTCGGGACGCCTTAATAAAGGCGTCCGAATGAAGTCGGGATGCCTTAATTAGGCGTCTGAACACTACTCAGACGCCTTTAATAAAGGCGTCCCGAACACATAATTCAGGACGCAAATATCGCAATATAAGCCTCCTGATTATTAATTCAGGACGCCTTATATGAGTTTTTTTTTATAAAAAAAATACAGCTACATATTTTTGTTTGCCTAAAAAAGATGAATTGTTAATAGCTAAGCTCAATATAGCACATGAATCAGTAAATTATATGATGGGATATATGCAAAATGATTCCAACTAACAACAAACTAGCAAAACACAAATGAGGAACATAATAGATTTTTTATTGCCAAATCAGAGTACAACATTACAGAAAATACAACAACAATAACAGATACAATACTAGAGACATCAGAAACATTAAAAAAAACTAGAGAACACTAGTAAAATAAGCAGCCCAGTAAAGGCTTAGCCAACCCCTGTATCAGCAAAGGGAAGAGGAGAACCATCCACATTCAAACTAACAAAAGATAGCAGATTTCCATTCGCCTAAGACAAAGAGATTTTGCATTTACAAAAGATACTAACAAGTATAGTCAAACTCAAAAACCACCTTTTCATGCCCCAAGTCCATTGCCAACATGAGTGCCTTCTTGAGTGCTAGTGCCTTTGTCATAAACACCGAGATGGACTTGACTTGTCTACATAGCCCCACTTGAAAGAGCCATATTGATCCCGACACACCACTCCTACCGCCGCGATTCCTTGCCCATTACAAAGGATCCATCAACATTATACTTCAGCCACCCCTACTCCGGCGGTCGCCAACAATCAGGACTAGCAGCTGGCCTCCTTGCTATGCCTCCCATGAAAGACTTTTGTTCCCAATGAAACCAGAAATCAGAGTTATACCTGCTAGCAAAATCAATTACAGCTGATGGGTTAGGCTCCACCTGATTGAAGACTTTTTCATTTCTTTGCTTCCATATTAACCACAAAAGCCAGCAAATATGAGATATATCTTTTTCAGAAAGGAATTGCAGATTAATAATCAGAAACCACCATGCATTAAAGTTAGAAAATTTGAGCAATCTAATCTAGCTCCCAAGCTGCACCCAAACCACACACATCGGGTCCAGTCACAATGGAATAATAAATGTTCAATGTTTTCATCAGCTGCCTCACAAATTGGGCATAGTTTAGTTCTGGAACGTTTCCTGTTAGACAAGGTATAGATCGCAGGATCACAACATCACATTTGTTAATAAGATTCAACCCATTAGAAAACTTCAGACTTCACAGCAAGCAAATGGATTAGGAAAATGTTATACGACCACAAGGTATAGATCACAGGATCACAACATCACATTTGTCAATAAGATAAAATACAAAAATTACCATGATACAAAAGAATCACTATCATCCCCCAGAAAACATTCATTTCATTCTTTGCTTGCTCTTTGTGCCTCGCCATTCTTCAATAACACAATAACATAATCCCGCCACAAAGATAAAGTGAATATCAAATTAAATTTGTAACTGGATAATTTGAAATCTCCAAGAACCAAATCTAACATATGAAGACAGTGTTATAAGATCAAGATATGTAGTTTAAAAACAATGACAATTGAAAAGGCGGATATCCTCCTTCAGATATACATCATTGATCATATGTTCTTTTCCACTTGAAGATAAACTAACTTACAGGTATTTAAGCCATATTATAACCATACTAATCATGCTCACATTCAATATCAGTACCATACTACTTGAGGCCTCAATAAATGGAAAACATTCTGACACTAAAATTTGGAACCTAAATTCCCATATACTCGCAACTTCTAACCACCAAGACACCAAATCATTTTCTTCAATAAAATCATACATAACCTTAATGTGAAATTAGATGTAGCCAAAAAATGCGAAGTAAACTTTATATACATATATGTGTTCAAGAAGATGTCTAGCCACCATGTCTCGAACCGTATCGATGTCATCCTCCAAGTATGGATCCGAGTACCGAAAAAATGTAAATTGGAAAACAAGGTATAAGATAAACCAATGAAGTGAATGAAATAATTAACAACTCAAGTACAACAACAAAAATATCATCATTTGAGAATCACGGAGCGATTACGTACGTTTTGAAAACCTGTAATACATCCGGTGGAAACGATGGATTGCATAAAATTGATAACGTAGTATCTGCACTCGAAGCTCCCTGGTTGTCGATGGCACTATAAATAAAAAACAAATTGTTAAAACGAATGAAGGCATATCGAAATCTACTGTATCAATGAAATAACTTGAATTGAAACTACTTACCTTCGAATAATACCTCTTCTGGTCCACCTCGCTCTCGTGCTCCGGCAAAGAAGCTGTCTAAACGTCTTGAGACCACTATCATTAAAATGGAAATTAACAAACATGAAAACAATTCATTTAAAAGAAGAATCAATGATTTAGACAAAAATTTACTTACTCGACAAACATGGTTTTGATATCTTCGTTTGGCCTACCACCTAAGGAATCAAACCAATAACATACGTTGTTGGCGGGACAAACAACACACAGGGTCCAATGACCACTACAACATTAATGTATTAATATTAAATTAAGATAAGAAAACAATTTATTCTTAAAAATATTATATAGACAAAACTAAAATACGTACTTTTCAAGTATTAGCGCTAGATAACAAGGCAATTCTTCGTCGCCCATTGCTAAACCAACATAAAGCGCCCTTTTGGCTAACTTATTGCGAGTTGAAGTCATGTTGCCAGGACATAAGAATCCATATGAACCCGCTCGGTCTGTCTGGGCGCATATGTCGTGGCAGACACTATGATCGAAATAAAATGGTAAATGTTGTTGAATATATAAAACAAAAAAATCAATGCAATAATTAAAGGGTAAAAAAACTTATAGGATTGCAAGTTGAAGAAACTGTATATCTAAACATTCCATACGCATAAACTGTCCCAAATCTTTGTTGTCAATTGTTATGGGATATGTCTTTTCTACGTCGATAATGCCTGGATGCATCTGCAAGCTTATAAAGTTGATGTCTTTGGACATCTCTCTCAGCTGTGCCAAGTAGGGAAATCTGGTCGCAGCTTGTTCATGCTATGAAAACATAAAAAACAGATTATGAGTGGGTTAGCAATGAAAATCAATCAGGAACCTACTCATCATCAATCAGTAATGTATTTCCTACCATTGGAGGTGTCGTCCCCATTTGAATAAGATGATGCGGCCAAAGGATGAACGAAGTGGTGGCAACGCCAGCGTGGAAACCTCCTCATCATCAATTGGGATGGCTGTCTCTTCTTCGCCCTCACACACACTTTTCACAGTCACCCTATGTTGGTCTTGTGAAATTTGCTTGTTATGGTGTGTGGTTTATTCTGGGTAAAACAAGACCATCGGCAACAATACGCCGGTATGGGACATCCAAATATAGAGTGCAAAGTAGTCCTCCCTGTGGAGTGTGAGAAGGTTCGCCAATAGGTACATCTGGAGGGTGAAAACTTTCTTTGCTGCTTGGGAAGGACGGGGATTCGTGGGTTGTACGTTGCTATTTTCCTTCTCTTATATCATAGCTCTCATTTCACCCTGTAGTTGTTCCATAACCTCATATACGGGGGACGCTCGAATTTTGGCTACAAGCTGAGGACTAGGGTTGTCATCGTCATGCGAACAACATGAACGCCATTTTACGACACTAACTCCCCTTGTCTCCCCTCCAACCGGATCAAGGTAATCCGGCTTCCCAATTGCCGTTGACAGAATGTCCATCCGTGTACTTGGCGTGAATGAACCTTGGCTGCTCTGCTACTCAAGTGCATCCTATATCATAAGATTTTTCATAAATAATAACTAAACTCTTATAATATGAAACAACTAAGCCTGTTTAATACTTCTAATTTAACTACTTACAATCTTTGAGGAAACCTTAGCAACATCTTCATTTATGTATTTGTCACCCTTCATTCTCGCAGCTTTCCATTTTTTGTGACGAGGAGGACGATCAGGGGCCTGGATAACAATGGAAGGATTGGATTGGGCAGCTTCCTTCATTCTCTCCAACTTTTCTTCCATCATCTTCCGTTCAAGCTTTTTATAGCCACCTCTAGACATGCAATGCATATACTTATTTCTCGCTTGCCTTTCTCTATTGGCTTGACTTTTTTCCTGTGACACGAAAACAAATAAAACTGAGCCTATGATGTCAAGTAGATTCAACTAAAAGATAAGATATAAAAGAAATTTTACAAGAAATTCAGGATTTTGCCGTGACGCCACAAACTCCCTCCAGTCCTCTGGAGAAATGTAATCATAGTTGCTACATGGATCCTCGTTCCTCTTTGACCCTCGAATATACTTTCTTGTGAGCTTGTTCTTAAAATCTTTCCAATGTAGATGGACTTCGCTCATCCAATGCTTGTTGAACGCCGTATTGTTAGGGACATCGTACGTTTGCTACAAGGTAAAGGAGAAGATATGAAAGAAATCAAGTAATAAGACTAAAGATACAAATGCAGATATATCGTGTTGGTTCTCTAAAAGGTTTTGATGATTGCCAAAAATTGTGAACAAAGAATGAGGATTTGCTCTCAGAAGTTGGAAAAACCTGAGTGAGAGCAAACCTCAAGGTTTTCCCAGAAACCTTGAGGTTTGGCCTTACAAAGGAAGCATCGAGGTTCTATGTTTAAACTTGCAAAACTTGGGTTTCACAAAAATAGGTGAAACCTCGAGGTTTATTAAGAAACCTCGAGGTTTTGGACTTCCAGAGAAAACTCGGTTTCACACCAAGTTGTGAAACCTCGAAGTTTACATCAAAACCTCGACGTTATGCCTTGGCGCCAAACTGAAAATTTGAAATAAAATGTAAAACCTCGAGTATTGCGTAAACCTCCAGGTTTCGGCTTCAGAGAGCTAATGGTTTTCAATGTGATTGAAAACCTCGAGGTTTCCATAGAAACCTCGTGTTTGTGTTTTGGGTCAAAACAAAGAACCTTGTCATTTGGGCAAAACCTCGAGTATTGTTACAAACCTCGAGGTTTGTGAGTTCCAGAGAGCAAATGAATTTTCACTCATTCTAAAACCTCGAGGTTCCTTGAGAAACCTCCGGTTTGCTTTCATCATGTCTCTCGGGTTTCACACACGATGTGAAACCTCGAGGTTTCGAGAAAACCTCAAGGTTTGGAGTAAGACCGAGAAACCTTCGTGATTGCATCATGAGAAACCTCCGTGTTTTATGATAAACCTCCAGGTTTGAGGTTTTGGCCTTAAATCGTTTTCAACCTTAAATGGCAAAACCTCGAGGTTTGTGAACAAACCTCCAGGTTTCTGGGCGTTGCCTGAAAATCGAATGTATCGATTTTGCTATGCCTTTGTGCTTGATCTCAATGCTTTCCATGATTAATCTCTATTGGTACTAGATATGTTTAACCATCTTTTTAGTGAGTTTCAGACAGATTAAGGAAGGTTTATTGAAGGTTTAAAGCAAAAGCAAAAGTGATGTCAGAACATTAAATGCTCAACCCAGAAACTTGCATCCTTTTGGTTAATCCATCTGCACACGGTTGCAAAGCATTAAAGAATGATTTCTACATCTAGCAACATCTTCTCCAACAGATTGATTTGCAGAGAGTCAACTCTGACTATCCAGCCAGTTGGATTGAGTGAGTTTTAGAGAGAGAAGAAGACCTAAGCTACTCACATCTTATGCAGAACATCTTCAACGGTCTTATTATCAAATGCAATGGTCTATTAATGCTATCTGGCTATAAATAGAGTTGCATTCAATTCTTTTCAACAACTACTACATCTGAAAACGAACAAGCATTCAAGTTCTTCAACTACCATTCTGTTTTCACTTGTATTCTGTCTTTTGACATTATAAGCTTCAGTGTTTATTATTATCCACTCTTAGAGAGAGCTTTTATCTCGTAATTCATTTATTGAAAAGAATCACAAGTCAAGGGGACTTGGTGATTTGGGAGTTCATTGATTACAACTTGTAAGTGGGAGTGAGTTCTAGAGAGAGAACTACTCTTTAAGTACAGAGTGTGTAATCTTTGTAATAGTGAAAAACCCAGAGAGTCTGGGGACTGGATGTAGGTCAAGTTGTTAAGATCGAACCAGTATAATTCTCTGTGTTCAGTTATTCTTCCCTTTACTTTGTTCATCTCTGTTTTTGTTGTCTAAAAACAGAGCAGTTTTTTAAAAGTTTTAAAATACCCAATTCACCCCCCCTCTTGGGTATATAGCTCCACTTTCATATCGAAAGTGAGATACCAAAATTTGTGCCCAAATTAACTGCTTCGTTTTCTGAGGAACCAACTTCCAACTAGAGTATACAATGCGAACTTTGCTTGGGGCCAGATAGCCTACATAGCTAATGAAATTGTCTTCCTCTTGACCAATTGGATTCACATTGGCATCGAACTCCACATGCAACCTCTTTTTGACTGTTACGACGTGCAATTAGCGCACCCATATGGGTGGAACTTCTACCCCTTCTCACAACGGGTTCATCAACTCTATCACTCGATGACTCGTCGATTTGGACATATTCCCCGTTCATCAAAGACAAATCAATGTTAGATAGGTTATTAAATAATAAACAAATTAATAAAATCAACTAACATGTTAAACCACCACAAAAGTAACATAGTACTATTTCATAACTTAAGATCTTACTTTATATGGTTTTCCATATTCCTTCACAATGATCCTTTTTTGCAGCATATTCTTCATCATCTACCAATTCTACCTCACATGTTGTAGGTGGATTTGTTGTGAAAGGGAGTGTATCGTCAAGGTTCAAGGATTCTTCACCATACTTTTGTTTTTTACTTTGAAGTACAATGAACATTTTTTTTATTTGCAGTGGTCTCGTAACATAAATACTTGTTTCGCCCGGCTTGCTAGAATGAATGGCTCATCTCTATGACCAAGTCTTTGAAGATCAACTAAGACAAATCCAAATTTAGGATCTATTACAACAGCATTATTGCTAACCTACTTACATTTCAATAAAGCAACTTTGAACTTGTTGTAGCTCATCTCCTATATTTCTTCAATAACTCCATAATAGGTCATTGATGCTAACACCGAGTTTTTGTCTCTCGAACTCGAAAAGTGTATGGATTCAGCTTCAACCATCACCCCACTATTTTGCACAGAGCTTCTGTCATCTTGGTCTTTTGTGTAGAAAGAATATCCGTTTATATCATAACCGCTCCAAGTGATGACCTGAAAAGAAGGCCCCTGTGCTAACCACTCGATCAGAAGCCGACACACCGGTCTTGTGCAATACCGTCTCCCGGAACCACTTTATGAATTTCTTCTTTTACTCATTAGCTATCTGGATGTCATTCTTCCTTGGATTCATATTCTTCAAACTCTTTCTATGTTTATCAATGTATGGTTGAACTTCTTCCATATTATTCAAGATGTACAAGTGTGCTTGCAACACCTCTTGACGAGGCATATTCTTTAGTTTGATTCCTCGAGTTCCCTCGCTTATCCCCTCGTCATGCTCAGATTGTATCGTCGCCCCTGATAGATATTCTTTACAGAACTCCATAACCTCTTCAACTACATATCTCTCAATTATTGACGCTTCTGGTCAATAAGGATTTTTAGAATACCCTTTTAAGATCTTCATGTATCGCTCGAAAGGGTACATCCACCTTAGGTAAACTGGACCACGAGCCTTACCTCCCTTACCAAGTGAACTATCGGTAGACCATTATATCAAAAAATGCAGGAGGAAAATGCATCTCTAGTTGTGACAAAATAATGTAACCCTCATTTTTCAATTCATCCAACTTTTCAATGTCAATGACTTTGTTACATATAGCATTAAAGAAAATACATAATTTTGTTATAGTGGTCCGCACTTCATCTTTCATAATGTCCCTAATAGCTACTGGTAATAGTTGATAATCATGGGACTTCATTCCCACTAACTTCAAATCGTCCATTGAAACACGCCTTCTCAAATTTGAAGAATATCCTTGTGGAACCTTAATGTCATATAGACACCCACACAAACTTTTTTTCTCTGCTTTTGATAGTATATGAGCTGCTGCCTCCATGTATGCCCTCTTAACATCTTCCATTACTTGTGGATGTAACCATTCTCTTATTCCCATATCAACCAGGTCTAGTCTAGCACTAATTCCATCCTTA
This sequence comes from Acacia acuminata, assembly GCA_019022655.1. Lineage (NCBI taxonomy): Eukaryota > Viridiplantae > Streptophyta > Magnoliopsida > Fabales > Fabaceae > Acacia > Acacia acuminata. Next base: position 4,473,008 of record JAFJYI010000005.1, read on the forward strand.
GTCTTCCCTGGTATGTGCAAAAGAGTACTGACAATGCTATCGCAAACGTTTTTCTCCACATGCATCACATCAAGACTGTGTCTCACATCAAGACTACGCCAATATGGAAGATCAAAGAAAATTGATCTCTTCTTCCATATATTCTTCTCACCCGCAATCCTTTGCTGCTTACCCAATATGACATTGATATCTTTCACCCGATTATAAATTTCCTCTCCGGTTAATGCCTTTGGAGCCGTTCTATGCTCCGGTAAGCCATTGAAAGGCTTTCTTAACTTACGATATGGGTGGAACCGATGAAGAAACCTCCTGTGATCGAGGTAGACCCTTTTTTTCCCATGCTTTAGTTGATGGAAGTTTATGTCTGCTTCACATATTGGACATGCTTTATGCCCCTTCATACTGTACCCTGACAAATTTCCGTATGCAGGAAAGTCGTTTATCATGGTAAAAATCATTGCACGCAACTTGAAGGACTCCTTCTTATATGCATCAAACACATCTATGCCTTTCTCCCACAACTTCTTCAAATCCTCAACCAAAGGCGCCAAGTACACATCGATATTGTTCCCTGACTGTTTTGGTCCAGAAATCATCATAGAAAGCATCACATACTTGCGTTTCATACATAGCTAAGGAGGTAAGTTGTATATTACAAGGAGAACCAGCCATGCACTTTGGGTGCTACTAAGAGTTCGATATGGATTGAAGCCATGTGTAGAAAGCCCCAGCCGAAGGTTTCTTGGCTCACTACCAAATTGAGGGAACATTTCGTTTATTTTCTGCCATTGCGGAGAGTCAGCCGGGTACTGTAGATATTTTCCATAGGATATTCTCTCATCAGAATGCCATCTCAACTCTTCGCTATTGCTTCACTAGTAAACAGACACTTAAATTGAGGAATTATGAGAAGATACCACAATGCCTTCAAAGGTTGCCTTTTTCTTGTCTGATCTCCAGAACCACCACCTTTCTTCACTTTGTATCGTGAAGTTTTACACTTTGGACAATTACTAAGGCCTTCATACTCATTTTTGTACAATATGCAGTCATTAGGGCAAATGTGTATCTTTTTATACTCCATACCCATCGCAGACAAGATTTTCTTGGCCTCGTACATACAATTTGGAAGTACATTATCAACTGGCAACATATCACACAACAATTCGAGCAACAACGTGAAACTGCTATCGGTCCACCCACAAGTTACCTTTAAGTTGACCAAATGTAAGGTCCCAGTCAACCGTGTATACTTAGTACACCCAGGGAACAAAGGTGTCTCTGCATCACTCCACACTTCATCATATTCACCCAATTGTGCAAAAGATTCTACCTCAACATCATGAATCATTCTCTTCATTCCATCATCATCTACCTTAACTTGATTTTCATGGGATGCACCGGTACTTACTTCTTCACCACACCATATCCACGTTGTGTATCGAAGGTTTATTCCATCACAAAGTAGGTGATCCCTTATATTAGCAATATCCCTTCAACTCCCATTTAAACAATTAACACATGGACAATAATACATCCCATTTTTTGTAGCCACATTCCTTCTAGCAAATTCAATAAACTCTTCCACCTCATTCTCATATTCTTCACTAGTTCTCAACGCATTCATCCAATTATGACCCATTTTATTACCACCTACGACATTTCCAACAACAGTCAAGTTCATAACAATTTCAAGAACGACGTGCTTTCTTTTAAGAAAATTTCGACAGCATTTCCCCTTAAAAGTAAGACATCCCAAAATTTCAATAATAACCAATTTTAGCTTAATTCAACAAAACTTATTAACTAAAGCAATTCAAAACAATATCAACTATTAAATCCAACAATTTCATCAACTAACAGAACATTGAAATTATTCCTACTGACATATACTTCAATGGTAATGAAAATGGTAAACCATGAAGCCATCACTTTTTTAATCAAGTTCATGTAGTTCATATGGCTAATAATAAAGGAAAGACAAAAATAATAATAATAATCACGGACTGGATTAAAAACACTTAAACCAATAATGGTAAACCATGAAGCCATAAGACAAAAGTGTTGTTCTCTCTCAGGAAGAAGGCATCATATAAGGACAATATATGTGTGTGTGCATAAAATGAAAGCAACTGACTTAATTTGGGAGCGGAACCGTTTGCTTCAAACCTTTGACCAAGATTTCTCAGGTAGTCAAAAAAGACAAAGATGACTATCCTTTAATCTCTTCTCGTCTATATCTCGCATTATCAACATATGGTTGTTCTATTAAGAACCAAGCACGAAACTTATTTGCAAGCGGTAATAGGAAATCTTGTTAACAATGTAAGTTCTCTAAGCAAGAAACTCGAGTCAATGAGTGTTTAACTAGTTCATAGTAAGATTTTGCAATTTATTGGATCAAGAGGCTTGAGTGGTCTCAAGAGGAAGTACAAATCTTACAAACTTAAAGAAACAATTAAGACATCACTGAGTGGATAGAAATCACATAAGAAGTGCCAAAATTTTGTTAGAAAATCCAGGTAAACAATCCATGGAGAGGATGTAACACCCCACGTTCCGAGGCCGGAAAGTAGCAGTGGCATCTCACCTATCATGCATTTTGATGCATTATTCAATAAAGAATTTAAACCACTAGGCCAGGTTTGATCCGGAAAATGGAAGCCCTTTTTATAAAGAGTTCAAAACATTATTATAGTTCAAATGGGCTTTTCGAAAACATTTAAAACACTTACAAAACATTATATCAGTGGTTCAAACATCTGTATTAAATGCATTATACTTGAAACCTTATTCAATTTTCTCCGATTAACTTAGTGCTCTACTAAATCATTCACCATGAATTGGGCTTGTTACATACATGCCCGTCCCCTGTGATAATAGTAAAGATATATATATATTTCTTAACTACTTCTATGTAATCATATGTATCTAATTAAAAATATACATCCCAGTAGCCATACAAGGCTATCTCAAAATATTAACTAAGTCATAAGGAAATAATAAAACCCATATACAAAAGTGAAACTAAATGTTCCAACTCCATCTTTATCACTACCTTCTTCTCAAAACCAAGAAATTTCTAAGCCCTTGCCTCTTCCTCCTTGCTTACTAGATTGTCCACGTCCCTGGATTTAAGGAAGGCTCGGGATTCAAATGAATGAATCCAGAGTACAGGTTAATCTCAAATTCTAGATATGCAATACATGTAAATTCACCAAACGAGTAGTCCACACAAAAGATATAAAGCATTCAAATTCAAGTTCAAGTTCAAGTTCAAATTCAAATTCAAATTCAAACAACAAGTATTACATACCAAGTATAATGCAGCTTGTAATACAAGTGTTAATTCAAATATTTCAAATACCTTGGCGCAAGGAAATTCATTTTGGCAATTCAATACCAATTCAATGAATGCACTAGGCCGCCTTAAATTTAGGGAAGTTGGCCCCATGGTCGGCCCTTCCGCTCAATCGAGCCACAAGTGGTCTTTGGCCATATAGGCGGGACATACAAATATGGCATACAAAAACATATATAGCTATGCAAAGAATGTGAGATTAAAGTTACTACCTGGGCTTGGTCTTACCGACAAAACCCCTTCCATCAGATTCTTATCACTACGCTTGTCCTTCGTGCACGGGCGATTCTCGGTCCTATAATTAACATTTATATAGTGATGGGTCATTAACCAATCCAAACATAATTATAAATTCAACTCCTCTAGACCCATCCCAAAAATACTTGTCTTTTAATATCCTTATGACTAGGGATGTATACTTATTGGGACTTATTTAATTAGATACTATTCACTATGGATAATTATCATCTCAGCCATTTAACCTTTTATTTTAACCAAAGAAACCTTTACTTTAAAGGTTTAACACAATTAACAACTTATGTGACTTTTTAAAGACTTATCAAAAATTCAGTCTCCAACTTTTTTCGAGAATTTGGAAAATTCATAACTCCGACCGATATAACTTCAAATGGAGTGATTTCAATTTCTATTTAAACCTTGATAAGTCTATTTTCATAAATTAAAGTCACCAAGTTGATTTATGGCTGAGAAAAATTCCCATAATTCAAAACATAAACCATGTCCAGAAATTCTTCAGATTTTCTGACCGAACTTTGAGAAACCATAACTCCTTCAATACTTATCGGATTTTGATGAATTACCTATCAAATTAAATCTCTATATGTCTACTATTTAACTGGAAAATTTCACATTTCAATGATTTATTTTAGTCAGTCCGAAACCCAACGCCATTTTTCTGTTCCTGAAGCATACCAGAAATTTCCAGTTTTTTTTAGCTCAACTTCGAAAAATCATAACCGGAGTTGTAGACCTCCGTTTTAGGTGAACCAAAGCTTAATTTAAACCTTAAGAAGTTTAATTTCTCCTGTAACAATTTCAGATCAAAACTCAACCTCTAACTTTCAAAAACGTTAGGCATAAGAGACTCTATTTTCGGACTACTGTGCAGAGGTGAAAACACAACATGCAACTTCTTTTATGGCTCTTAACTTTCAGAAATCAGAACCTATGCACATATAACTGACATGCATGGCTTAAAGACGTTATCACAGAGTCAGAGGAACACAAAAACCAGTCCAAAACCGACCTCAAAATCAACATGCAAGCACTGAAATCATACTCTCTTAATGACAGATTTTTCTCACTATAATCCCTCAACCTCCAGCAAGCTTTCTTCCCCAAAAACCATATCAAATCACCAAAATGAAACTGGAAGAAAGGTCAGGAGACTCACTTTTGAAGGATTCTAGTGTTTCATGTGAGAATCGGAGCTTCCTTCTTCAATGTCTTCCCCCGACTCCTTCCTGTTTCACTGTCTCGGTCTCTCCCCCCGTCTCCTTCGATCCCAATTTGATCCCTCGTCTCAGCTCTCTCACAGGCTCTCGGTCTCTCTTCTGTCTAGCCGAATTGAGGAATGGAAGGAATGAGAAGAGAGGAGGGAGTTTTGGTTCTGATCGTGCGTGTTTGTGTCGTGCGTCCAAATGAAACAAATGAGACGGAGAAATGAATATTAGGAGGAGAGAGCGTATGGCTTTAGGTTTAATGAATTAGGTTGGGTTGGTGTGTTGGGTTGGGCCCAAAGTGGATCATGGCTGAGGAATGAAATAAGAATAATGGGCTTTGTTCCTATTATGCACCTGGGCTAAAGGAAATAAATATAGAAATAAGGATTGGTGATAGGAAGTAATCCTTAAGTCTAAATAAAGATTTTCCTTCCTTAAATAATTTATTGAGGCTATTAAATATTATCTCCAAAATATTCAGACCAAAATTATTCCATAACTATTTGTCCTTAATTCACGGAAAATTATGCCTTTAAATCCCAAATATTAATTCTTAAAATAATTAATCTCATATCATATTTTTAATTCCCTAATTCCAAATCTTGGGATGTCACGGAGGAACTCTAGAATTTCCCAAACTTCTAAAACTTATCTCAAAATTTTAGCAAAAAAACAATTGGTTCCAAGAACTTATGAATCCAATAGAAAGTGCCCAAAACATTTTAACCAAGTCTAATTCAACCCTTTGAGTTCAAAAATCCATCACACCAAGCAAAAGACATGTTTAAACCTTATTTAGGTGTTCATACCTCAATTTCCAAGAAATTTCAACTAATAACCCACCGGGGTTCAAAAATCAGTTTTAATGAACACAGTTATGTACCGTTCGTTTAATGCCTTGATATCCTAAACAACCAAATAGCTCAAATGCTAAATAATTAAATCCAACAGGCAAAACTCAATTTGACCGCAAACAACAATTTATGACTGCAAAGTTGAGATTTGATAGCAAAAATTCCCAAGTGACAGCATAGTCAACAATAATGATAGCAACTCAGTTTTTTTTCATTTGATCATGGGTTCCCCCCTCAAGGCTTAGAGGGCTAAGGGTTCTCACCTCACGCACGATTACGGACTTATAACATCAAATTCCTTGTAATGAATGAGAGGTAAATGACAAGTGAAAAATGACAACAAACTCATGCCGTGTAACTACCAAAACAATTGAGCCCATTTCACATTACCATAAACCACCAAGTATCAAAGTAAGAAATATTGTGAGAAACTATTTGGCAAATTATGTAGACAATATCGGCCCGATAACTTCAAATATCGCAAGGAACAAGTAGGCAAGATAACAACAATTGCACTACTTTATAACTAGATTTTCACAAAATACGTGTTTTCTCACTTGAAACAAATCACATACCGCAAGTATAACCAAAGCAAAATCAACACCAATCAAAATAAGCTACTGCACAAATTACACAGTATAGCCTTCACTAAACAGTCAAAAAACAAATTCCAATTTATATAAAAAATGCTTCTGTCCAATTAGTGATGCTCAAATCATAAGAACGACAAATTCAGTAGCAATGCATCAATCAAGTAGCGTAGAAATGAATAGGGTTTTTGACGGCAACGAGGGAAGCAGAGGGAACTTATTAGTTAAAGTATGTGATATCAATATGGATCATACTTATATCAAGTTCCTTATATTTGTTACGTCAAATTCTCCAATCATGTATAACTATGTGTCCTATTTTTCTCATGAATCTATAGTTAAATAATAATTCAAAAATAGGACATATGGTCACACGTGATTGAAGAACTTGACGAAATGTATATAAGGAACTTGAAATAATAGTATGTATGCATATTGTGTTATTCAGAAGTTTTACTATAATATTTGTCATCTTCAAAACTAATCAAATAGGGTTAAACTTAATAATCAATACATTCATATTAGTTTCACAATAAATCACCGAAGTAAAAGAAGAGGAATTGGTTCGACCGTCAATATTGACAAGACAATACAAAATTATAACATACGAAATCACATAATTAATCTCAAAATCAACAATATTCCACAAAAAGACAAATACTACCAACGGATCCATGAGATTCCACCTGATCCAACAACTAAAACCTAGAGACCTTGAAACTTTATTTGCACGATTATACAATATTTATAAAAAAAACTTAATTTTTTAAATAAAAAATTGGATATCATTAATTCACAAGATACATTACAACATCAACAAACATAAGTGTCCGTTTGGTTCAATTGCACAACCTTTGGTAATGCAATTGGCTGCAATACAACAATGATTACCATTAATTTGTTTGCTTAGTACAAAGATGTGAAGAAATTATTATTATTTTATTTATAAGAATTATTAAAGGTTCAAATGCTCCTCAAACAAAAAAGAAACCCTCAATCCCCAATCTACTTCTTCCTCTTCCCCCAAACCGAGAATCGGCAAGTTAAAAGAAAAATGTTGATTACATCGAGCGACAAAATCACATTTTACGGTATTGAATTGAAAGGGAAGGAAAAATATGAGTTAAGTTTAAAACGTGAGGTCAAATCGTACAAAGGGGAAAAAAATCAATCTTTCATATAGATCTAAACTACAGAAATGTTGAAATCTCGAGCTTGTGGCAGTGAATAAGATTTGAACATCTGGAGAAAACAGATCTAAAAGGGAGACGTTCACAGCTTTGAATGTTTGTAGAGAACTAGAGAGAGTGTAGGCGCTGACGACTTCAAATGTTGATGGTGAAGGATGGAGATATGGTAAGGGTCATTACCAATTTTTTGGTAATCAGCATTATCATTGTAAAGCTCATTAGTATTATCAAGTTAAAGAGCAACCAAACACACTTTTCTTAGTAATAAAATCTTAATTACCATTACAAACGTGCGATGCAATGGAACCAAACAGGCTGCCCAAAGGTGATAGTTGATACACCAATAACAATCTAAACCATGCGAGAATTTAGCTAACTAATGTTAAAATCTTAAATAAATTAAATTTAAAAATAAACTCATATCCTATATTCATAATAATCAAAATGATTGCAGTGCAGTCCAGTTTGAGAGCAGGAATTAAGGGCGTATTGTTAGAGATCATCGGAGAAGGTGGGGGAGGGACGCGCCGGAAATAGAGCTCGAGAGCCGACGGACGCCGCGAAGAGAGAAGACGGAGGAGACGGCGGACTGTCGCGACTGAGTCGATAGGGTTCGATGGCGATGAGGGAAGATGAGGGAAATAGCGTAGAAATGAATAGGGTTTTTGGCGGCAACGAGGGAAGCAGAGGGAACTTAGAAATTAAAAGGGTTGGACGCGCGCGGGCTATTTTGGCAAAATAAAGGGTTTATCTTCCATGGGCGTGTTAGGCTCCTGAAGAAGAATTGATGATGAGGGGCGTTCGTACTTCATAACAATCTTTTTTTAACTGTTTACTATTGTTGTGTTATATATATTAATACTGTAATATTTATAATTATTATTGTTTATATAATAATTATAATTATAAAATATAATTTTGGAAACATATATAAGTATAATTATATTTATCTTTAGGGAAAATTATAATAAAGGACCTAAGAAAAATAATATTTATTAAGAAGGACCATAAAAATAGTAATTATTTTGAAGGACCAAAACTTAAAACATTAAAATAAAAAGATTAAATTGCCATTGGTTCTACAATTTTTGCGTAAAGGTAAGACATCCAAAAAAACATTTTACTTTTACAATTCCAAGTCTTCATGCCGACCGTATATTGCCTCGGGTCTTGAAAAGAGATAAATTCATAAAAATTCATAAAAACACGGGGAGGAGGCTTGGGAGATCTTTGTCAACGGAACAACCTACGGTTCCTCTATGGAGAGATAAAAAAGTACCAAGTAGAAACTCCAACTTATATATTTCGGATCCCGATTTGATCTCTATTTATCATTTTCAATCAATCACTTCAAATTCGATTTAATTAAATATAATATAGGAAATCGACCAAGGGCAATTTAGTCTTTCTATTTTAATGTTTTAATTTTCGGTCCTTCAAAATAATTACAATTTTTATGGTCATTCTTAATAAATATTATTTTTCTTAGGTCCTTTATTATAATTTTCCCTTATCTTTATTCATTTTTAGTGATTATAAAATTATAATTTTATATAATTATTAAACATTCAACAAAATTTAAAAAATAACTTAAACAAAATAAAGGTAAGATTGTCCATAAGAAAATATTTTACCCCTCCCCCCAAACAAACTAGGTAAGATTAAAATCCCTTTTCTTTCCCCCATTTCAATCTTAATCTGAAAAAGGTAATATTAAAATCCTTCTTCCCCTCCCCTACTGTTCCTTTCCATTAAAATCTCTCTCCCTGGGTACCGTCGGTTGAACCAAACTGACCCTTAATTTTTAGCAGGCTGATCACAGTGGAGAAAGAATGGTGAACTCTTCCGATGCGATTCTTACAAGGTTTATGGTAATGAAGGCCAGAGTTATCACAAGATTTTAAAGCAAAAATCTAAAGATACGAAGAACTTAGATAAGCATTCTCGGGCTTCCAAAAGAATGATCGCCTGCCACTATTGACTCTGGTTTTGTCTCAATTGGATATGTAACAGCTCATTCCACTTTTGAAGATATGGGAGAGTACCCCTTCTATTGTAATGCTGAAGAGTTCACGAAAGGTATCACTACCTCTTTTTTCTGGTTAAGGAACTTTGGAGAACAATGACTTAGATGGGTAATAGAAAAAGATTCTCTTCAGGGGAGATTTCTGTCGATTATTTTCCTCCTTCTAAGATGTGTACTAACTTGATTGAGAATATACCAGATTTTCTCTATCTTTCATCTTCTTGGGTTAGGATTTCTTTTGAAACACTGAATTCTGTTGAAAAGGCTAGGGAAGGCTTCCCCAGGAGCCCTGAGTTTTATGCTAGAACTGTCGTGGATTCAGGAAAGCAACGACACTTCAATGATTGCATAAGCTATTAGGGCGTTATAAGCCTAACTTTGCATCTCTACAAGAAACAAAAATTTTGTATTCCTCCATTGCTGAAACTTTGCACAATTTGGGCTATGGCAACTTTATAGCCACTAACATAATCAGGAGAGCCGCGGGCACAATAGTTGGTTGGCAGTATGATTTACAAGTATCTGTTTTAGTTTGCATCCATCGCTACTGCTATTGTCATGTTAGTCTTAATTCTTATAGTTATGATTATTAGATATCTTCCATTTATGGTCCACCACAAGCTTCAGATTGTTACCTTCTCTAGGAGTGGATTATATCTGCCGCTCCTTCTATTTTGGGTCTTTGGCTTTTGATAGGTGATTTTAACCAAATAGTGCACTATTTTGATAATGCTAGTAACTCTCAAGGCGCTAGCTCTTCTTCTTCACCTCATGCATTGAACTTACTAATCTGTTGGAGGTGAAACAGTTTGGTCCAAGATTTACATGATCCAACGATTGAAAAGGGCTTCATTAAACCACGGAAAGAATTGACATGGCACTTTGTAATATCAATTGGATTCATGTTTTTCCGCAATCTCATGTGCTGCACCTTTCTAGAGCTGCCTCTGATCACTATCTTATTAATTTCTCTTCTACACTTGATGCTCCCCCAAGTAAAATAATCAAGCGATTTGAGGACTATTGGTATTATTTTACAGAATGTCAGAACTTAATCTTTGATAATTGCAAACAAGATATGTTGGGTTCTCCAAGATTTGTACTGAATAAAAAGTTGACATCTCACGATGTTCGTCTTGTCTGATTCTTTTTGTCTTGGTACGCTCCCCTTTGTTAAAGAAGTCCTCTAGTCGGAAAAGAGAGCTCTTTTAATTAAAGATATCGGGATTTTCTTTTACCTTGACTCTTTATTCTTTAATATTACCTAAGCTAACCCTGAACTCTCTTTTTTCTTGGAGAAGGTACCAAATTGGAAATTTATTTTCTATTTCTAAGCTTGAGCATGAATTACAGGTTTTAACTCTCAATACTGATAGAGTTACTAATCCTGATGCTGACTCCCTCAGTATATTAGAAAATGTCAAACATTCTCTAGAGTTTTTATTGTTAGGAAATAAATCAGTATTATTGTAAATAGCTATAATTAGGGATCATATAAAATTAAGGAGATATAAGCTCCTCCTTTTTGTATATATACCTATACTTTCATTATGAATAATACAACTTTCTGATTCTCTAATTACATGATACCAGAGCCTTACGAATTCTAAGTTTTTTTTCCCTATTTGGGTATTGTTTAAGTACTGTTTGGCTATTCCGTCATTGTTTAGCACTGTTTCGCACTGTTAGGATTGTTTCATCACTGTTTCAAACTATTTGGTACTGTTTATTGCACTGTTTGGGGCAATGTGGCCCTTGAGATGGCTAGTACTAGACTCTTGTTGATCTACTTTCTGGGAAGAATGCCATTGATTGTAAATGAGTGTTTGTTGTTAAGATGAAGGCTGATGGTTCCTTGAAACGTTTGAAAGCTCGGATTGTTGCCAAAGGGTATACTCAAACTTATGGCATCGATTATTTTAAGACCTTCTTCCTTGTGGCTAAGCTCACTTCAGTTCGTCTTCTTATCTCTCTGGCTGCCACCTATCATTGGGATTTGTATCAATTGGATGTTAAGAATGCATTTTTGAATGATGATCTTCTTCAAGAAGTTTATATGGAGCAACCACCTGAGTCCGTTGCTCAAGGGAGCATAGGAAAGTATGCCATCTTCAAAAGTCTCTATATGGTCTGAAGCAAAATCCTCGTGCTTGGTTCGACAGGTTTTGTGATGTGTTCAAGATGTTTGGTTTAAGCCAAAGTGAGTGTGATCACTCTGTGTTCTACCAGTTGTCATATGCAGGCATGATTCTTCTAGTAATATATGTTGATGATATTGTGATTACTAGGAGTAACATCTTTGGAATCTCATAGCTTAAAGTCTTCCTTAACTCCCACTTCCAGACAAAACACACTTAGGTTTGTTGAAGTACTTTTTTGGTATTGAGGTTTTGAGAAACAAGAAGGGAATCATTTTGACTCAAGGAAGTATGTTTTCAATCTGTTAAAGGAGACTGAAAAGCTTGGAGCTATACCAAGCAACATTCCTGTGACATCCCAAAATTCAGAATTTGAGAATTAAATAATATTTGGGATTAATTATGGAAATTGGCCTTAATTATTTTTAAATTAATATTTGGAAATTAAAGGCATAATTTTAATTAATTGAGAGAAATAGTCGGGAGATAAATTATGACCCAATATTATACACACATACACTATCTCATCCAAGCCCAAACAACACACACACCCAAGCTCCACTTGGCCTACACATCACAACACACACACTCTCAATTTAATTTGCATGCAAGCCACGTGCACACACTACACACTCACTTCCCACGGACAACACATCACACATACATAAACTCCCTTCTTCTTTTTCACTTCACTCATACGACACACACATACCCTCCACTTCCCTCTCCCTCTTCCATAAACACTCACGCACACACACACACCCACATTTCCTCCATCCGGTTACTCCCACAAACACACCACTACCTACACTCCTTCTTCATTCCTCTTTTATCCGGAGCAAACCGAAGAGAGCAAGATAGAGATAAAGATAGAGACAATGAGAGTTTGAGGCACCAAGAGAGAGAGAGAGAGAGAGCAGCACCGGAGGAAGAAGAAGGAAGCTGGAAAACTCACATGCAAACCATTTCTGGGGTTTAGGTGAGTTCCAAAAACGATTCTCATCTGATTTTAGAAATCACATAAAGATTTTTGTGTTGTTGGTGGATTAAATTTTGGGAAAATTACGCGTAGGTCCCAATAAACAAAAAAAAATTACAAAAAAATCCCTTGAAATCACCAAATTATACAGAAGTCCCAAGGGACTTTTTTGATATTATTTGTATGGAAATAAAATTCAGGTTTTTAAATGTTGTTGTAAATACATGCATTTCGTTGTAAATACATGCATTTTTCATTTGTAAATGGTCGGCTTTTAAATTTTGTTATAAATACGGCATTTTCTATTGTAAATCAAGGCTTTTTCTATTGTAAATGACCTCTCTACATTCAAAATCTAGGTGTTTAAATGTTGTTGTAAATATATGCATTTCTTGTTGTAAATATGGCTTTTTCGTTGTACATGGTCGGGTGTTTAAATGTTGTTGTAAATATATGTATTTCTGTTGTAAATATATGCATTTCCTAATGTTAATACAAATAATATCAAAAAAGTCCCTTGGGACTTTTGTGATTTAAGGGGACTTTTTTGTAATTTTTTTTGTTCCTTGGGACCTGTGCATAATTTTCCCTTAAATTTATGGGTTAGAGAGAGAAAGAGCTTATATCAACATTTTGAGGTTTGCATGTCTATTTTCAAAGGAGATTTGATCATCTTTGACTCTGGAAACAAGTTTTTAAACCATGCATGTTAGATATAAGCACCTGGTGTATGATTTCTGGAAGTATTGATTGAGATTTGAAGTTGCATATGTGTTTTACACTGCTGCTCTTGAGTCCCAAAATGGAGCCTCTTGTGCCTAATGTTTTTGTAAGTTAGAGGTTGAGTTTTGCTTTGAAATTTTTACAGGCGATAGTACACTCCTTAAGGTTTAATATGAGATTTGGATCACCTAAAACAGAGGTCTACAACTCCAGTTATGATTTTTAGAAGTTGGACCAAAAATCTAGAAATTACTGGTATGCTTCTCGGAGTCGGGGTATGACGTGGCATTTCGAACTGACTAAAAAAAAAATCATAAAAATGTGAAATTTTCCAGATAAATATTAGACATGGAGAGGTTTAATTTGATAGTTAATTTGTCAAATTTGATAAGTATTGAAGGAGTTCAGATTTTTCAAAGATTGGTTAGGAAATTTGAAAATTTTTGGACATTGCTTATGTTTTTGAAATTTGGGAATTTTTCTCAGCCATAAATTAACTTGGTGACTTTAATATATGAAAATAGACTTATCAAGGTTTAAGTAGAAATTGGAATCACTCTATTTGAAGTTATATCGTCGAGTATGAATTTTCCAAATTCTCGAAAAGTCAAAAAGTTTGTTGGAAGGATATTTGAGCCTTAAATTCTTTTCATGTGTGCATGTTCGCTTAGTTTTTCACCTTCTAGAACTTGTTTAAACTCTTTTTCGAAACAACATTTGCATTAGTGTTATGGAAATGAAAGAGGCATTCAATTCTAAACAATTTTTCACCCAAACACAAACCCATATTCATCTACCATGTGCTGACCACTTTTGAGCCATTCATATGTGTATGCATATCATTACTCATAATATTCATAGAATTCTAAAAATCAAAATAGATTTGCCAATAAAAAAAAAAAAAAAAATTGAAATGCCATGTATATGAAAAGAAGGAGAAAGAAAAAAAGAAAAGAAAAGAAAAGAAAGGTATTAAAAAAAAACAAAAGAAATATCAAGAAGGCATTAGTTCATGAATTTGCAAAAGAATTGGCAAAAATTTGTAAAGTTATTTAGATGCTATGAACTTGGTCATTAACTTTGACTTGCATATCAACTATTCATTTTTTTTAAAAAAAATTAATTCATTCCATTTAGCCTTCATCCAACATTACAAGCCTTTTAAATCCTCTTGATTTATTACATTAATTGTCGTTAACGTGGAGATGTTAGAGTTGTTACAAGCTTATGGTAAGGGGTTAATTAAGTGAATTAGAGTGACATAATTCCAATGAGGTGATATGAGTGAAATACTAATACCTTGAGAGTCTTCTTGTGCTTCATTCTAATGTTTTTGATTGTATAGTCACTAGTTTCCTTACATTGCTTGATTATCACTGGTGTTGGCTTGAGGAATTTAATTAATTAATCCATTGCTTTCTAATTATGAAATTGCTCATTTTTCAAATGCATTAGTGATTTCGACTGAGAATTTTGTGCTCAATTGCCTTTGTTCAGGAGTACAAAGGTCTAAGTGTGGGGGAATTGATGAAACCATATTTTTACATGATCATACGAAACATATTGAAATCGACTGTCATTTTATTTGTGACAAGATCAAAGAGAATGTCGTATCTAGGGCATGTGTGATCAAACGACCAACTAGCAGATCTTGTAACAAAAGCCTTAAATGGGACATAGGTTGAGCATCTTTGTAATAAGTTGGGTATGATAAATATATATGCTCCAACTTGAGGGAGAGTGTTATGAAATAAATCAGTATTAATGTAAATAGCTATAATTAGAGATCACATATAATTAGGGAAATTATTGTTATTTATGAGCCATTACTGCATAGGCTCCTCCTTCTTGTATATATACATATATATTCATCATGTATAATACAACTTTATGATTCTCTTATTACATTTATGACTGTGAAAAATAGTTATTGATAGCAAAAAGCAAAGATTAAATGTAAGATAGAGGGTGAATGAAATACAAAAAGTTTTCATGCAGTGGTAAACGGGAAAAAGGCTCAAAATTTCATTTGATGCTTGAATCATTCTAATGGAGATTTGATAGAGGATCAATCAGAGCTCCTTAATATGTCTTCGTCTCATTTTCAGTCCATTTTCACTTTTCCCCCTCCTTACAATGGTCATCTCATTCTAGAAGAGGTAGAAAAAGAATTTGATCCCGAGATAGATGAAAAATATGGCAATTTTCTCATGTCACTACTAAAAAATGTCAAAATAGCGACGGAATTTGTGATGGAACAAAATCCGTCGCAATTAATAATTCCATCACAAAATTTTGTGACGGAATTTAAAATCTGTCGCAAAATTTTGTGACGGAATTTTTTGTCGCAAAAATTTTGCGATCGATTTTAAATTCTCGTCGTAAAACTCCAACAAAAAAATCTGATTTTTTGGCGGGAAAAAGCCCACAAATTTGCGACGGATTTGATTTTCTGTCGCAAACTTTTACGATGGATTTTAAATTCCATCGCAAAACTAAAAAAAAAAAAAAAAATTAGATTTTTGGCGGGAAAAAGCTCGCCAATTTGCGACAGAAAAATTATTCCATCGCAAATTTTGTGATGGATGACTTTTTCCGTCACAAAAGGCATCAAAAGCGATGCCTTTTTGCGATGGAAACTTGTAAGTGATTTTGAGACGAAAGACTTTTTCTGTCACAAAAAGGCAAGTGCAGACACATAATACCCTCCTTTATGCCCAATTCTCATTCATTTCTCATCTCCATTCGGCCGGGGCACATAGAAAAGAGATGGAGAGACCGAGAGTGAGGGCGTGTGTTGGAGGAAGAAGAAGAGCTTGAAGGATGCACCGATTTGGACATGCAAGCTTGGATTTGGGTTTAGGTAAGCTTTTTATTCCCTTCCCATCTCTGATTTTTGTATTTGGTTGCTGTTTGGGAATTAGGAAGTTGAAAGATTAAATTCTCGTTTAGTTGGAAAAGTGCTGAATATGAGAGAAATTATTATATAGCGGAAGATTAAAGCTGAAAATCGGTGTTGTACCTGCTTTGTTTTGGGACCATTGAATATGTGGCTTGTTCTTCTGTTTTGTATGGTTTCGCATACGTTGAATAATAGGTTTCTGTGAAGTTCTTTTGCTGATGCAGTGAAACATAAGCATTAATATCAGTATTTTAGCTTCTTTTGATGCACCGATTTTTCATTTGAAATTTATATTAAAAGTAGTTTTAAAAGGCCTATTATCCAGAATATTCTATTTATGTTGTTTGAATTAGCTTCTTAAATGTATTCTCTTCTCATTATTCTCAGTTTACTTATTTTTTAAATATGCAATTCTTTTTTATTTCGTAATTTTTTTTATATTTTTTTTTTTTTTTAAAATTTTGAATTCTTGCGGCGGAAATAATTTTCTGCCGCAATTGCAACGCCATTCTTTGCGAAGACGACGAATTCCATCGCAAATTCCGTTGCAAACCATTTTTGCGATGAAAAATGCAATCCGTCGCAAAAAATGACTTTTTTTTTTATAGTGTGTTAGACTTGACACATGAAGAAATTAAATGGGCTGTTTTTTATTTACCAAAAAATAGCTCTCTAGGGCTTGATTGTATTCATGCTTCTCTGTATAAGAAAAAACTTAGTCTCTAGTTGAAAATGATGTCACTGCTTCAATTAAATCATTTTGGCAGTATGGTTTCCTCCTCAAAGTGTTGAACAGAACATTCATCACCTTGATTCCAAAAGGGATGAACCCTCAATCTTTCAAAGTCCTCAAGCCTATTAGTCTATGTAATGTCTCCTACAAAATGTTTTCCAAATCCTTTGTTATAGGCTGAAGGCAGTACTTCCCAAACTTATTTCTCCTTTCCAAAGTGCATTCCTCAAGGACAAGCATATTTATCTTTGACAACATTTTGTTGGCAGCGACCTTATTCATCAGATTCACGTTGCTAAAAGAGGAAGGAAGAAACATGCTGCTTTGAAATTAGATTTCTCAAAGGCTTTTCACAGACTTTCTTGGAGTTTTCTTGAAGCCATTCTAACCAGAATGTGCTTTCACAATAAATGGATCCAACTCGTCATGCAATGTGTCTATATAATTCAATACAACATTGTTCAATGGTCAATTCACCCAACCAGTATTTCCTTCTAATGGTATTAGAAAGGGAGACCACCTTTCACTATACCTCTTCATTTTAGCAGCTAATATTCTCTCTTGTCTATTCCTTAACTGTGAGACTTAGGGTGCCATTAACGAATCAAAGTATATAAGGAAGCTTTTTCTATTACTCACTTTATGCTAATGATTTGGGTTAAGTAGCAAATTTGTCTCGAAGTACACGTCCAAAGTAATTTTGCCCTAGAAGTTCCTTTTGGCTCAATGTTGCTCCGGAAGTTTAAAAACGTAGCAATATTACTCTTTTCAGTTAAAAAGTTAACAGTCAATATCAATTTTTTAACGATCAATGTTAGTTTTTTAATGGAAAATGGTAAAATTGCTACGTTATTAAACTTCCGGGGCAATATTGAGCCAAAAAAAAATTATAGGGCAAAATTACTTTTGGACGTGTGACTTCTGAGACAAATTTGCTACTTAACCCTAATGATTTTACTATCTTCTTTGAAAGTAATAGATTCAATATCACTGAAGTGGCTGAAATTCCTAAAAGTTTCTGCATTTGGTCTGTACAAGAAATCAATAGGGATAAGCCTTCTATACTCATCTCTCCCACTGTTCCAGATGATGATCTGAAGGATGAATTACACAGGAAGTTTAATATTAGTTTCTAAGAGTGTTTTGGGAAATATCTTGGCGCATGGATTGATTCTAGAAAAGATAAAACTCCAATCTATCGACAAGTTATAGATGCCATAGATAGGAGAACTGATTCTTGGAAGGCCAAGCTTCTCTCTCAAGCATCTAGATTATTAAATCTCATTAAATCTGATCTGTGCTATCAGCCTCCAACATTCACTTGCTTTCTTGTTCAAAACTACTCCCCAAAAAAGTTTGCAACATAATTGACGCTAAACTAGTTTTTTTTTTTTAGGGTTATGATGATCAAAAGCAGAGAATTCACCTGGCTAAGAAAGATTTACTTTTCACTCCTACAAGCAGTGGTGGCTTGGGCATCAGATCTACACGTCATATGAATCTTGCTTTGTTGGCCAAACAAATCTAGAGGATACTGTCAGCTGAACCTCATTCTTTTGTCACCAACACTTTCAGGATTAAACATTTGGATACCTCCTTGGCATGTAAGTTGGAAAAAACCTTATAATGCTTCTTGGTTTTGGAAAGGAATTTTAGATTCATCTGATCTCATTTTTCAACACCTTCGTTGGGAAGTTGGCTTAGGAGATTTTATTCCTATGGAGCACAAACTCTGATGGCCTATGACTCATCAATCAATGGCAGAAAATCATGGGATCAAAAAAGTCGCTAATCTATTTACCCATAATCCTAACTCTTAGCTCTCACCTTCTTGGAATGAGCCCCTAGTTAAAGCCATTTACTCTCCAAGGGGGCTGATATAATTCGTAAAACACCAATATCTTTTTGCAATGGCAAGGATGAACTTGTTGGGAAGGTGACATCACTTGCAGGTACAGTGTTAAACAGGGCTATGCATTTGTTTGGAAAATTCAGTTGCCTCATAGACAACTCCTTCTTATTTGGAAACTAGTTCATTTTGCTGTGCCTATTGGAGAGGTTTTGAGAAAGCATTACTTAAATGTCAAAATTGACTGTGTCTTTAGTTGTAATTCTACTGAAACAGTTTATCATCTCTTCTGCTCTTGCCCTTATATATGTAAAATATACCTGGGTTGATGCATTATCTCTTCATTCATATGGCTTTTTTGTTCAAGGCTTTCTTAGGTGGCTTTCTAGCATTCTGCATCAATTATGTTCTGGTGGAAACTTTACAATGCTAAAAGGAATCATCATCTTACTAAATCTCATATGGACTGAGCAGAATGTGGCTCTTCACAAAGGCTTCATCAGCAAATTAGAACAAGTAATTCAAGAATTCCAAGTTTGCTTCCATTTACTCACAGAAATCTGTCAATGGCAAAGCCCTTCTTGTAATTCTAATACTTTAAAGGCAGTTCATATCTCAGATCATCACAGGGCTGAATAATTTACATGAAAAATGTCAAACTTTGAAGGCATATATTTTGCATTGCCACCATCTTCCTAGGATGTAATGAAATTCGAACATTTAGAGGCGTGAAACAACCTCCAATCTTGGTCTTTTTTGCATCTCCTGTTTGAGATTGATGCTTATCTGGATTACTCAAGTTGCTTCAACAATCTCTAGATAATTAAGATGGGAGGAAGTATCGACATGGAAGAGATCCGAAGCATTGTGTTCACACTCTTTAAATTGAAATAGATTCCATTCAAATTAAACTAATTATTTATAAAGTTCTCAATCGTGGTGGTGTGCGGCCACAAATTTTACACTATGCAGACATGTGGATTTACCGATTTAGTTGATAGTGGGCAAGTCCTATATATAACGAATATAATTAAAATTATTTAAAAGGACCAAAATTTGGAGTTTTTGGACGCCACGTTTTTCCTGGTCCATCAAAGCTGATGGACAAACATATGAATAAAAATACATAACAAAACTGCTTAATATATTCAAACACACCATAACTAACAACACAACGTAATAGTAATGCAAATTTATTAATTGGTTATATTAATATAACCTTTCTGGGACTACATTTAGAATAAATTAAACCATCCCTTAACAAGCAGGGTTGAAGTTCTTGAGCAGCATATCAAGAACCTTCTCTAGATTCTGATAAGAAGAACCACCGGGCCTGGTGGTCTCCTCCGCCTTCCTCTTCCACTCCAAAGCCTTCTCCTTCATCTCCTTTCCCTTCTCCGATGACCCCTCCATCACCTCCACCACCACTCTCCTCACCTCCTCCCTCTCCACCACCGGCCCTACCTCCATCCCAATACCCCACTCCACACACGCATACCGGCAATTCGTCTGTTGCTCGGCGAAAAATGGCCAGCACACCACCGGCTTTCCGGCGCACACACTCTCTATTGTCGAGTTCCACCCACAATGGGTCAGAAACCCTCCGACCGCCGGGTGGTTCAGCACCTGCTCCTGCGAGCACCAACTCACTATGAGCCCTCTTCCTTTAGTCTCTTCCTTAAACTCCTTTGAGAAAATCACAGACCCGCCTTCGACCAAGTCGGGTCTGACAACCCAAAGGAATCGGCACTTGCTGGCGGCAAGGCCCCACGCAAACTCAGCGAGCTGGTCGGAGGTCATGGTGGTGATGCTGCCGTAATTAACGTAGAAGACGGAGCTGGGTTCTTGAGAGTCAAGCCATTGGAGACAGTGGGTGTCCTCTTTCCAGAGGTTGGAGCCGATCGAGGACATGAGGCTATGGTTGTGAGGGATTTGTTGGAGTAGCAGAGAGAAAGGGCCGACCGTGAAAATGGGAGGAGAGTAGATGGAAGAAAGATATTGCAGAGAGCTTTGATCGAATTCGTCGAAGGTGTTGGTGATGATCATGGTGGCTTTATGAGCTGCTTTGACTTGTCCGATGAAGAAGTTGAGCATGATGTCGTCTGGGTCAGTGGTTCTGATGAAGCTTGGGATGTCCCTTAATCTGAGGTTGTCGATTCCGGGAATCCAATCCACTTTCCTCTCCAAGAACCCATTCATCACACAACTCTCATCTGCGCATATATAAAAACACACACACATATATAAAAACACACACACGTTAATATATAAAAACACACACACGTTAGAAGTAAAAAAGCTAATTCATTTAAATATGAACATCATCCATGACAGGTGCTGCCAGACAACATACAATAAATCAGGATCTTGTAATAGTCTCATCACAGCCTATTGAATGTGCTGACTTAAATAATATTGAAGATGGCAGAATGTCACTGAGTTTAGTGAATATAGTCTAATATTAGACTTTTTGTAAACCTCAAGCCTTTGGCTTGCCCATGTATTACCAAAAAAATAAAAAATTCTCTAATCAATAAATCATTAACATGAGTGTTACTCGTGTTTATTTTTTATTTTTTGGTTTTGTAAGGCTGATTTGACTTCTTCTTTTTAAGATTAAGTAAAGTTAAATAAGTAAGTTAATCATGAATATGTTTATATTATTTGATTATATATCAATTTATAAGTTAGACAAAATTAGTTTGACATTAAAAAAATAGATATAAATATTTTAAAATAATTTATTTAACTTCTTTAATCTCCAAAAAAAAAAAGTCAACTGTGTCGGATAATATAATATGTGTGCAACTAACCATAAAAAAGGAATACGAAAAAATACGAAAAATGATAATAAAGTATTAATCAAGAAAAATAATATCAGAAAAGTCTCAAAACTTATTTATAGTAGTTTCTCCACTTGTCAATAATTGCTCTTTCAATTATTATTGACAGACTATGAGCCTTTTATAATATTATTTCTTTTAATTGAGACCTCATTATCATTTTCCTAAGAAAATAACTGCAAAGGACAAAGCCTCTACATCAAATATGCTTAAGCAAGATCAATGACATATAATAAACTACCGGTGCTATTTATAGGGCCTGAACACTAAATTATACTATTTAAGAAAGTTGTTAAAATTGATTAAAAATAATAAGTATATACAAAACAAAATTTTTCCCCAGAGGCAATTAAAACATATAAATAGAATAATAATGATAAAAAGTATGAAAGAGAATATAATGTGAGAAAAATGTGATGAACAAATATAGGGAAAAAAACTCATTAAAAATTTAAACAAATCTTGTAGAGTTCTTTAAAAATTCAAATGAATTCAACTTTTGAGCTGTCCGAAAAAAGAGAGGAGGGAGTATTTCTGTAGAAAGAAATGATAGCAAATAAAATAAATCAAGTACCTTTGAGTGGAACGAGGCCTTGATCAACGAGATAGCGATACTGAGTATAACCTACAAACCCACAAGCACTTGCAGTCCAAAGCAAGACGCTAGGAATTCCCAAAACATCAGCTGCTTTGAGGGAAAAGGTCATGGTCCCGTCAGAAACGACACAGGTGACCGGAGGGACATGGCCGGCGGAAGCGGAGCTCTGGAGCCGACCCAGAAGCTTGAGAAAAGGGTCCAAGCAGGTGGCGTTGGTGGAGTAGCAGAGAGAAGGGACGTGTTGGGTGGCGTCGGCGTCGGACGGAGGGAGGCCATCGGGTATAGTCTCATAGCGGAAGTCCGGGAGGCCGTCGAGGGCGTGGGGCCCTCTGCTTCGGAGCAAGCGCTTGTGGTTGAACTCAGAGTTGACGAAGGTGATATGGAAGCCTTTGGAGTAAAGAAGCTTGGCGAGTTTCATCATTGGGTTGACATGACCTTGAGCTGGGTATGGAACCATCACGGCGTGGGGCTTCTGTTCTGATATCGTACCCATATCTCTCTGTCTAATGAGAGAGAGAGAGAGAGAATCTTAGTTGTCACTATGAAGGTAAGAGCTGTGTGAGATGCGCTTCTTCTAGCCAAAGCAACTGGCGGCTATTAATACACCAGTGGCCGATACTGACATTTTCAAGTTTTAACAGTAAATATGAAATGTCGTTGGTTTATCCTCCCCTCTCACTGTTCTCTTCTTGTCATCTTCCCCTTTCATTAATCATTTCAATATTTTTAAATGGTTAAGTTAAAAATGTTCTTTTAAAATATTTTTTAGGTAAAAAAAGGTAAAAGGAGCACATTTCTTCTTTTTGAAAAAGAAAAATCCATGATCCTGAAATATTATTTACTAAATTATAAATTAATTTTTTTAGTGAACTTAGAATCTTAAAATATTTTTTTGGTAACACCCAAGTATCTAACAGTTAGGATTCTGAAGTATTTTTCAATAGATACTGTGTGTCCCTAAAAAAATATTTTTAGGATGTTGAGTTTGATAAAATTTAATTTAAAATATTGGATGCTATTAAAAAATATTTTAAAGTACCTTATGCTCTTTTTTTTTTTAAAAAAAAAAAAAAAGAGGAAGAAAGAAAGTGCTCATTTTGCTTTGTTTACTCAAAAAAACTATAAAAATAGTTGGGAGCAGACAAGAAAAAAATGAATAAGAGAAGCAAGATCTTTTTTTTTTTTAGGTGTGTTCAATATTTTAAAGCATTTTGTTTTACAGTTTTGCCTCTAAAGTATTTTGTTCGAAGCCATTTTCTTTTGTATTTTTTCCATAAGCAATTTTCATCCTTGATTTTACAGTAAATAATTAATTTTAACTAAATCTCTTAACTTAATTACATAAGGTAGTTAATTGTATTATATGAAATTTTCCCCCAAAATTTTGTATCATATGAAAATAATCCGATACTTTTTATACACTAGAATTTTTTTTTTTTTTTGAATATGTTTTCTCCTTTGTATATAAGTTACAGTTTAAAAATGCCTAAAATTTTAACAAACCTTTTTTTATTGTTACCCCTAAGTATGATTTTCATTAACTATAATAGTAGGCCAAAAATTATATTTATGAGATAAAGATATATTTAAAAAAATATTTATAATTATTATATTATTATTTCCTTTAACAAATTTTCACCCACTTCTTTTTTATATGTATTTTATTTTGTTATTTATCTTGTACATTATACGAAAAAATTTAGAGCCACAAAATAAATGTAGATAATAATCTCTCATTTTCTGAGTGACTTTCAATTTCTATAAGATTTTATTATTAAACAAGATCTTTATTTTTTTTTTTTCCATTTGATTATGTATATCAAAGGAATCATGAATGTGATATATATTATTGCAAGAATTCTAAATTTTAAATATAATTAATAAAAATAATTTAAAAGTAAGAAAGTTCTAATATAATATATGATATTATCATAAAATTTAATTATTATTGATATAGTGAATAAAATTAAATAAATTAATATATAATTATGTTCCTAAAACAATAAAAAAAGGAATAAAAATTATGATGAAATGGATGTTTATGAAAAGAAGATGGACAAGGAGGAAGGAAAGTTATGAAAGGAATAAAATAATGAATGATTAGTGAAAGTGATGAGAAGGCAAATAGAAAGCCAAAATATGTGAAGAATTTTGTGGCCATTGTTGAATAGTTTTCAAAAAGTCATCCACGTGCGATGCATTCAACTCAATTATACTGATGATAGATACATATATAAGTTATTTATAAATTTTATTGTATTATAATATCACTATATTTTTGTGTGTGTGAAGTGCTGAAGAAATAATAAATTTAAAATATTCTCATAAGGAAAAAAAAAAAATAGATTTAAAAAGATGTATTTACACCAAATCAAATTTAAAACTATTGGACACATTTTTAATATTTCAAATTTATGAATCTGAAATAAGATTGAAGCTCTTTTTATAGGCGACTTGTTTGTTCCTAATGAGCATTAATAATTTTTTTCCATATAATTATATAAGTAATAATTAATAAAATATTATAATTATAATATTGGATGTGGAGCTCAAAGGAAATGTTAAATTTTGTATATTGGATACTCAAAGGAAATGTTTAATAGTTATTTACTTATTAAAAAGTGTGATTTAATAAGAAATTAATTTGTTTTTATAAATTGATGTAATTTTTATCGTCAGACTTTGGGAAAAAAGAATTAATTTCAGAAAAATTTAATTTTCCTTTTGATAAAAATGTAATGTAATTCCAAATGAACAAAGTGCTCAGTTTGTGATAAATAAATTTACTGTCTTCCATATATCTGCCAGTTTAATTGTCTCTTTGAATTTTTTAGTAGAATATTCCCATGGCCACCAATGAAAGTGACTAGAGATACGTATCCAGCTAGGTGAGAGGAAAAATCGATTCCAAGAAATATTATATTCCTTTTGAGGCTACAAGGCATTGAAGGGTTGAAAACCTTTGTTTTTCTTTTATTGTTTTTTGCCAGAGGGTTGAAAAAACCATATTAGGCTTAGCTTGTTCATATTTATTTGTTGACTTGATATGGTATTATATCTCTGTAGAATGACCTTCATAATACTACGATCCTGAATAATAGACTTATAAAATAATCTCTCGTTCTTTAGACAAATTTACCAAATTTAATTATATTAAAAAAGTTTGTTAAGTTAATTAATATAACATATTTTTATTAAAATACAATCATCTTTCTTAAATCATCTTTCTTAATTATTTTTATTAATTAGGAGTATTAATAGGTGTAAATTAAGAAAAAAATTAAAAATATAATAAATAGATTTTATATTTAGGTTAAGATCAATTCCTCAATTAGATCCTTAAAGAAGTAACAAAGTGCCATCATTAATTCATTATACATTAGGTGAGTTATTTTTTTTTTTTTTTTTTTTTGGGTCAAAGATTAGGTGAGTAATAACTTGACTTGTTATTATATATATATTTCAAAATGTACTTTGGGGAAAGACCAATTAAATATCCCTAAAATAATGAAATCCCAAAATCAATCCCCCTCTTTGACAAAATCCCAAATTAGTCCAAGGACACTTTCAGAATTTTAGAATTTAGTGAATTGACTTTGTTGCCCACCACGTATAAAAAAACCCAACATGCTGCTAGCATCAGACAGGCAGCAGCTGAATAGTTTTAGACGTGTTAGTTAAGGTGAAATTTGAGCTCATCACCTTTTGATTATTAAAAAGTGCTCTCTCTCATCATTAATATAAGATATATTTACCTAATGTTTAAAGGGTTAAGGTGCATTTTGCCCCTTAAAGTATGCGCTAGGAGTAATGTTGCGTAAGATAATGTTCTTTTTAAAGTTTAAAAAGCGGAACAATGTTGCTCTCCGTTAAAGACCCTAATGGTCAACTAATGTTGACCATTAGTTGACCGTTAAGTCTTTAACGGAGGGACAACATTGCTCCGTTTTTAAACTTCAAGGGCAAAATTGCTACTTTTTTGGAGCAATGTTGCTTCGAAGTTTAAAAAAGAAGCAATGTTGCCCTCCGTTAAAAACTCTAACGTTGACCGTTAGGTTTTTAACGGAGGGGCAACATTGCTCCGTTTTTAAACTTAGGCAACACAAAAAAAAACTTCAAGGGCAACATTGCTCCGGGCAAGATACTTTAAGGGCAAAAATGCACCTTAACCCATGTTTAAATTAAGGAAAATAGTTAAGCTAGTTTATATGGCATGTATTTTCTAAAACACCCTAATCATTTTCCTCAATTTCTTCATTCTTTTTATTCCTTAATTATTGTTAAAGAAACATCAATAGAGTAAATAAGAAAAATATTGATACATATAAAAAATATGTTTTCTATTTAGGACAAAAATCAACTCACTAAATATATATTAACTACAATAGGGAATATATAACTATTGAGTCCCTAAAACTTCTTAACAATATATAGTGCAAAATAGTACTGTAAGAGAATATGTAACTATTAAGTTTTAAAATACTCCGTATATGAAATGACTATAACACCTTAATGAATAATAACAATTGACTAACAAGTGCACCGTTACAAAAGGTGATGAAGGAACTTTAGGACAACTTGTCAGATTGGAGTAGTTGGTTATTGTATTACACATCTATTCTAAGGTCCTGGGTTCGAACCTCTTTATTCCATCCGTGTATCCTTTTTTTTGCTCTCCTTTCTTATATGGTAGCAGGTTCCCTTTCTATATTTACACGTGACTCCAAGAATCAGAATCCTTGGCTGCGCTCTTTGCTCTTTCTGATGGATTCATCATCATTCTTCGTCTTCCCAACTTTACAGCTACCTATCTCTCTTTGCCCTATTCATGAAATGTTGTTATCTAATTATTGTCCTCTATGTTCTCTCGTCTTTTTAATTTCCTTGGCTCCTCCTTCTTTTTTCTCTTGCTTTGCATCTTTTTCCCCCATTGCAAGAGTCTTCTTCTGTAATTCGTAATGACAATTGTTTTCAGTAAACATAAGTTCTTATTGTGCTAAATCAAAATAAAAACCAGTCCTCAACTTCATAACATCTTGAAATAATATTTTTTAAAAAATGGGTTGGGCGCCGCTGAACCTCGCCCCTAATTATACCACAAACTTTAAATGGGAGTTAGCGTATAACACCTTAATGAATAATAACAATTGACTAACAACTGGCTTTACCGTTATAAAGTGAATAAACTCTATTTCCCATGAAGTGATTTGGGTTTGAATTGATTTATTCGATAGCCCATGATTTTAGCATATATAATAAAAACAACTTCAATTGAAGATTCCTCGCTTAAAAAAAGGTATTGGTCTTTGAGGGAGGAGGTTTTATTAATTCGATTCTAACCTCATTGGTGGGCAACGTAGTTTTAAGCGCTCTTTGAGCACTGGAGGCATAACCTTGGTGTCAGTGTACACCGTCTACCCCCACCTAAACTTTTTCTTATATATATATATATATATATATATAATAAAACAAACCACACTTATAATTTTGGGTTAAGGGGGTAATTTTGCCTTGAAAGTGTCAAAATCTAAACAACTTTACCTTGACCGTTATCCCAATTAATTTTAATCATTGGTTGATCAAATATGTTGAGCTTATTGTTGATATATCATCCACGTTATTTTTGCTAAAGTGGAAAAATTTACCCTAGAAATTTTCAATCCAACTTTTAAAAAAATGAAGTAGATGGCATATGACTTCTAGAGCAAATTTGCATATGAACAAAAATGACGTGGATGATATATGAACTACGAGCTTAGCATATTTTGTCAATTCACAGTCAAAATTAAATGGAATAACGGTGAAGTAAAATTGCCCCCTAAAAAACTTTAGGGCCAAAATTGCCCCTTAAGCCTATAATTTTTTACAATAATTAAAAAAAGTAGGTCCTTTAATTAAAGTTAATAGAGAAGAGTTTTTATTCATATTTATTAAAACGAAAAGATTATCATTTAATTACAAGTAATACAATATGGTTTGCATATTTCTGCTCTATCAAATTGTGCTGCATGTTATCAAATTTTGATTTATTTTTTAAATTAAAAATTATGTATAATCCAAATTTTTTTAATATATGAGAGTCGGCACCTGGACTTGCATGACTTCTCTCTACCAAATGGTGAATTTTCTCTCCCTTTAGGTATTAATCCTCCAAGAAAATGGCGTCACCGTGGGTTTAAATTACCATCCTCACGACCGGTACGGCCCAGCGTCAAGAAGCGCAAGCGCAGTATAATATAGGTTTGAGTTGCCATCACGACTAATGCAGAGTACAGTGTTAGCATCGGCAAGCATATCTTCTATTTCTTGCTCCATTCGGGACAAATGGTGGTCCTTGAATGGATCTAGCTTTTACTACCAATTCCACGTTAAGGTCTCCATTCTCTATAACTTTGAATTAAAATTGCAACTTGACAATTGTAAATGACACATAGGATTGGATTGACATGATGTTGAAAAAATGACAAAACCATTAAGTTAACCAATATTAGATTGTTAATCAAACATGTCAATAAAAAAATAGTGGAAAATACATGCAAACGTTCAATTATCTGTAACCAAATTGTTCCCACCCTTCAAATTGGAAGAAGAAGAATGTTGAGCATAATATTATTGGGATTTATTTTACAGTCCAAGTCCTCTTATGAATATAATTAAAATTATTTAGAAGGGCCAAATTTGGAGTTTGTGGATGCCAGATTTTACCTATATTCAAACACACCATCATAACTAACAACATTACATAATAGTATTGAAAATTTATTAATTGGTCATATTAATATATATAACCTTTATGGGATTGCATTTATAAATTAAACCATCCCTTAAAAAGTAGGGTTGAAGTTTTTAAGCAGCAAATCAAGAACCTTTTCTAGATTCTGATAAGAAGAACCACCAGGCCTGGTGGCTGCCTCCGCCTTCTTCTTCCACTCCAAAACCTTCTCCTTCATCTCCCTCCCCTTCCCCGATGACCCCTCCATCACCTCCACCACCATCCTCCTCACCTCCTCCCTCTTCACCACCGGATCCACCTCCAACCCTATCCCCCACTCCACGCACGCATACCGGCAATTTGTCTGTTGCTCGGCGAAAAACGGCCAGCACACCATCGGCTTCCCAGCGCACACGCTTTCCGTCGTCGAGTTCCACCCAGAATGAGTCAGAAACCCTCCGACCGCCGGGTGGTTCAGCACTTGCTCCTGCGAGCACCAGCTCACTATGAGTCCTCTTCCTTCAGTCTCTTCCTTAAACTCCTTCGAGAAAATCACCGATCTGCTCTCAACAAGGTCAGGTCTGACAACCCACAGGAACTGGCACTTGCTGCCGACGAGGCCCCACGCGAACTCAGCAAGCTGGTCGGCGGTCATGGTGGTGATGCTGCCGTAGTTGACATAGAAGACGGAGCTGGGTTCTTGAGAATCAAGCCATTGGAGGCAGTGGGTGTCTTCTTTCCAGAGGTTAGAGCCGATGGAGGACATGAGCTTGTGGTTGTGAGGGGTCTGTTCGAGGATGAGAGGGAGAGGGCCGATGGTGAAGATCGGAGCAGAGTAGATGGAGGAAAGATATTGCAGAGAGCTTTGTTCGAATTCGTCAAAGGTGTTGATGATGATCATGGTGGCTTCATGAGCTGCTTTGAGTTGTCCGATGAAGAAGTTGAGCATGATGTCGTCTGGATCGGTGGTTCTGATGAAGCTTGGGACGTCCCTTAATCTGAGGTTGTCGATTCCGGGAATCCAATCAACTTTCGTCTCCAAGAATCCATTCGTCAAACAACTCTCATCTGCGCATATGTATAAAATCACACTCATATCAGAAATAAAAGTAAAATTAGACAAAAATGTTAAAAATTCTTTGGTCCAAGACCTTAAGATATTATGATTTATGAACAACATATTGGATGAAGGTATAGACCCAGCTTTAAGGTATGAAAACAATTTTGGCCCTCCATTTGCAGTATCTAAATCCAGATTCAACGGTAAAATCTTTTTTTATTATTTGAAAAACCAACCGCTAACAAATTATCTATATTTTAAATTCTATACACATTATAATTTTTTTATAAAAATAAAAATAAGAAAAATTAAGTGTGAAATATTTAGATCGAATGTGAACTTTTCAGATTTGGTGAAACTCAAATCTGTTCTATTGCTAGCACGATGGGTGGAGAGGAGATGTCTTTAAGTTTTATAAATTGAAATTAATTTTATTTAATATGACATTTTTTAAATTTTTTTTAATAAAAATGTAATTTATTTAAATATGAACTTCATACATTGTTTGGTACCGCAAGAAATACAAAAGCAATTACATGAATTGTACTTGTCCCCATGTGATCAAAACTGACATGTTTTTTTTATTTTTTTTTTATAATATTGTACCAGAATTGAAATGTCCAAAACTTTTTTTCCTTTTTTTTTTTTTTGCTCAAATCTTCGTATATGTAAAAAAGTTTCGACCAAAAAAAAAAGTATATGTAAAAAAGAACACGAAAAATAACTACAAAGTACAAACCCACTACCAAATAAAAAAGTGATCTATGACATACCGATAGTGTAATAAACCATATATATGTTAGGAAATTAAAAAGAAAGAAAGAAAAAAAAAAAAAAAAAAAGTACCTTTGAGTGGAACGAGGCCTTGGTCAACCAGAAAGCGATACTGAGCATACCCTACAAACCCACATGCACTTGCAGTCCAAAACAAGACACTAGGAATTCCCAAAGCATTAGCAGCTTTGACGGAAAAAGTCATGATCCCATCGGAGACAACACACGTGACCGGAGGGACATGGTCGGCAGAAGCAGAGCTCTGAAGTCGGCCGAGAAGCTTGATGAAAGGGTCAAAGCAGGTGGTGCTGGTGGAGTGGCAGAGAGAAGGGACGTGTTGGGTGGCGTCGGCGTCGGATGGAGGGAGGCCGTCGGGGATGGTCTCGTAGCGGAAGTCCGGGAGGCCGTCGAGGGCATGGGGCCCTCTGCTTCGGAGCAAGCGCTTGTGGTTGAACTTGGAGTTGACGAAGGTGATATGGAAGCCCTTGGAGTAAAGAATCTTAGCAAGCTTTGTCATTGGGTTCACATGCCCTTGAGCTGGGCATGGAACCATCACCGCATGTGGCTTCTGTTCTGATATGGTACCCATCTCTCTCTGTCTAACTGAGAGAGAGAGAGAGTGTGTGTCTGTGTCTTATCTGTGGCCCTATGGAGGTAAGAGGCCAAGAGCTGGGTGATATGAGCTTCCTCTAGCCAAAGCGCCTGGCGGCTATTAATACACAAGTGGCTTTTAACAGTAAATATGAAATATGATGGGTTTATCCAATCCCTAAGTTGCTACCGAAAAGATTTGAGGTGGGAAAGGAATTTAGAGAAGGAAAGGAAAGATTTTGAGAAATTTAAGAAGATAAGTTATTTTGTAGGAAGAAAATGAAGGGGTGATAATTAAGAAAAATTAGTAAAATTCATAACTTGAATTTGATACAAATTTGCTTGCATCAAATTCAAATTTATGGGTCCAAATTTTATGATGAAGCATTTATTTTGCAACAAAAAAAAATTCGGACTTACAAGTCAAATTTGAATTTTATAATGAAACATTTATTTCTCAAAAAAAAAAAAAAAACAAATTTATCTAAAATTTTCTCTTATTAAATTCAAATTTGTCACATAAATTCAAATGTAATCATATTTTCTTGTTTAATAGAAAAAATAAATATATTATGAGGGGGTAAATATGTATGAAAGCTTTATTGTTCGTAGAGGGAATTTGGGCTCTCACTCATTTTGGTGGTATTTTATCTTTCCACCTATAAAAGAATATTGGCGTGCCCAAAAACTTGAGTTCCCGAAAGATTAGATACTAAATTTGTACCAAACAAAGAAACTTCCTCATTTTTCCATTCCATCCCACCTCTTCCGTGTACTAGTCTACTAGACAGGCCCTAGAGTGCTCTACAAAGAATTGACTATCACCATCTACGCTTATCATTCTCTTCTCTTCCTCTTCCTCTTCACCTCCATTAATCATCTCAATCTTTAGATTGACATTTGAATGGTTTGAATTTAACATTTTATAAAAAAAATATTCTTTTAAAATATTTTTTGGGTGAAAAAAAAAAGTAAGAGGAGCATATTATTTTATATATAAAAAAATCCATGATCCTGAAATATTTTTTTAGTGAAATCTAAATTAATTTTTAATATGCTTAGAACCCTAAAATAATTTTTTAGGGGCACTCAGTTTCTAGCACTTAGGATTCTGAAGTATTTTTCAATAGATATTGTGATGTCTCCCTAAAAAAATAATTTTAGGGTGCTGAGGTTGCTAAAACTTAATTTGGGATTCAGGATGCTATTAAAAAAAATGTTCCAGGGTACTTTTGGTCTTTTCTGAAAAAACAAAACAAAGAAGAAAAGAAAAAAGTGCTCATCTTGCTTTCTTTACCCAAAACTATTCTATTTTGAGGCAAAGAATATGGGAGCAGACGGGAAAAGGAAAAAAAAAAAAAAAGGAGAAATCAGAATTTTTTTTTTCAATATCTTAAAGTATTTTATTTTACATTTTTGCCTCTAAAATATTTTGCTAACATACAGCTGTGTGGTATGAGCTTCTTCTAGCCAAAGCCCCAGGCTGCTATTAATACACAAGTGGCTGATGCTGACATTTTCAAGTTGTAACAGTAAATATGAAATGTCGTAGGTTTATCCAACCCCTAGAGTATCTCTACGGCGAATTTAATATCATCATTTGCTTTTAACGTTCTCTTTTCGTCCTCTTTTCCTCTACTGTTTATATCAGTCTTTAAATTAAAATTTTGAACGGTTTAAATTTAACGTTTAATAAAAATATATATGTTTCAAATATTTGTTGGGTAAAAAAAAGTAAGACTCGCCCATTTCAAAAAATCTATGATCATGAAATATTTTTTTAGTAAATTCTAAATTAATTTTAGTAAGCTCAGAACCCTAAAATATATTTTTAGTGGCACCCTCTGTCTAACACTTAGGATTCTGAAGTATTTTTCAATGAATAATGTGTTCCTAAAAAAAATATTTTCAGAGTGCTGAGTTTGCTATAAAATAATTTAAGATAATGGATACTATATAAAAAATGTTCAGAGTACTTCATACTCTTTTTTGAAAAAAAGAAAAAAAGAAAGTGTTCATCTTGCTTTGTTCCCCCAAAACTACTTAGTTTTAGGGTAAAGGATATTGAAGTAGATGAAAAAAGAAAAGAAGAAAAGTCTCATCCTATTTTTTTTTTTTTAAGACGTGTTCAATATTCTAAAATATTTTGTTTTACAGTTTTGCCTCCAAAGTATTTTGTTGGAAGCAATTTTGTCTTTAATCTCTAATCTTCCTCTATCTTGAGAAAGAGCGCTGCGTGTATGATACGAGGGGTCGGGTTTCTCTCACTGTCCATTCTCTCATTTTCTTCTCATAATCTCACATTTATCGTTACATTAAAACAATGTATAGTTTACATTCAATCTTTTATAAAATTATTTCTTTAAACATAAATAAGCAAATTTAAACTCTTATAATTACAATCCATAAAATAAATAAATTTTAATTTATAAATATAATGATAATTTTATAAAATATTAAATGTAAATAATCTATTTTATAATCTTAAGAGTGAAAATGATATGATGAGAAGATAACTGATAAAGAAGATAATAAGAGTGTCCTCTTACAAATATGAACTTCTTCCAGCCTTTGCGGATGGCGGCAATAAATACACAAGTGGCCGATACTGATATTATATTTTTAATCTTTTGACTAAAAAAAATATATTATATTGGGGTTTATCATTTATCATGTCACTTAACATAAGGTTATGTCAAATCACCAAAAACTATGTCGTTTTGAGAGTTAGGGGAATTAATAAATAGTGTTTTTGTATTTATTATATGATTTTACTAAAAGATCTTTTATTAATTCCCCTAACCCCAAAACTATGTCGTTTTAAAAGTTCATCAATTCTTCTAACCTCAAAACGATATAGTTTTGAAATAACTTCATATAACCTTATGTTAAGTGACATAATAAACGATAAGTCCATTATATTTTTAATTGAAAATATCAAGGTTTTGAAACTCAGACCGGCCGGTTCGGACCGAAAACCGTTGAACCGGTCAGAAAACCGGTCTAAGTTAAGGGTTAAACCGGAGTTGTGAGTTGACTCGGAGTCAACTTGGCCTAAACCGGCCAAGTTCACCGAATCCAAGTCAAAAAGATTGGTTTAAAAAAAATTGACTCGAAGGAGAACGAGAAGGAGGGGAGAGTGCGGTGGCATTTGGTAGAGATCGCGATCTGCAGGTTGAAAGTTAGAGCTTCTTTGGTCGAAATAATGGAAACGGATTTTGGACTGGTAGAATTTCTTACCTATAGTTTACAACAAAAGCTTCACGGCGCCTCCATACTTCTCAATGTCGAGACAGAATGAGAAAGTGGAGACTGAGAGAGAGATCTGAATCTGAAGAGTTGAAGGAGAAAGAGAGATCTTTGTAACACAAAACAGGAAGAAGGGGGACTCAGAGAGAGAGATCTAAATCTGAATCTGGAGAGTTGAAGGAGAGAGAAAGTGAGATCAACAAAAAACCAAACAACTACAACTATTGCCATTTGCTAACTTTACTAAACATTAAACAAAGATAGAAAAAGTCAAAAAGCCTATACCCTTACCCTCTGGCCTATACATGCTATGCCCCCATCAAATTAAAGATGTGAGAACTGATGCAAGTACGCAACTTTTTGTGATCTTTTTGAAAAAAAAAAATCAATATAATATTGTATTTGTTCTTGTGGACATTACATTGTATCTTTACATATTTTTTTATCATAAAATATTTTTTATTATAAAAATTTAAGTATTTTTATCTATTTTAATTATATTATATTTTTAATTAATACCTATTCGACCACCGATTCTAACCACGATTCTTGATCCAATATCTTTCGATTCAATGACCTGATATGATTTTTAGAACCTTGAAAAAATATAAGATGTCGTGTGGGCCAAACATCATTGATGCACTGCCCTTCGCCCTCGGTGCCATGTGCCATGTGCCATGTGACATGATTTTAATATAATACTTCTCTCCGGTCTTTAAATGCTAGGAGCTAATTAACTAATTGATATATGTAGGTTAAATATGTTAGTGAAATTAATTAATATGATATGCTTTCTTCAACCCACCATGATGAAAGGTTAGTGAAAATGATGAGATGGAAAATAGAAAGCCAAAGTATGTAAAGACTTTTGTGGCCATTGTTGAGTATTCATTCCAATTTTTTTTATAAGAGCTCAAAGTTTAAACTGTCTTAATTTTTTTTATAAAATCCCAATAAAAATTGTAAGCATTTAATGATTTTTTAACCCATAATTAATTATACATATTATATTAATTAAAATGTTGACGATAGTTGTATTTACTAATTTCTCTCTTCCACTTCCCCTTAATAAATAAGGATTAAGTAACAAATCCGTCCGAAGTATAGACCCAAGAGTAATGTTACCCTATAAGTTTTTTTATCTCAATGTTGCATGAAAGTTGAAAGCATAGCATGTTACCATATTCCGTTAAAAAACTAATGTTGATTTGTCATAAAATTGAGCGTTGATTATTAACTTTTAATGAGAAATGAGCAACATTGCTCATTTTTGAAACTTTTGGGACAATAGTGACAAAAAAATCTTCTAGGGTAACAATGTAACGTTGCTCCTCGATAAAAAATTTTAGGGCAAATTTACTATTTAACTTTAATAAATAAAGGTATGCTTAGGGAAAAAAGTTATTTTAGATATGCTTAATATTTTTAATTAATTTTATTCACTTTTCTAAATCACGTAATTTAGTTATCAGACTCTTATAAATAGGAGGAAGGGAGTAGTTTCAGAAGTACAAAGAAAAAGTCATTTTCTAAATTATTTTGATGATAGATCTATGTTGGAACTTGGAATTGATTGGATCGGAGGAGTTACACTGAAAACAGTTTTTTTATCATACATATATAAGTGCGTAACGTGCTGAAGAAATAATAAATTAAAAAGATTCTCATAACAAAAGTAAAAAAAAAAAAAAAAAAAAAGATTTAAAAATATGTACGGATACGAAATCAATTAAAAATTGATCATCAACTACTATTGGACACATTTTTAATAAAAATTTATGAATCTGAAAAAAGATTGAAGAAAGATAAAAAATAAGTTGTGGAGCCCAAATGGGTACCTATATTTTTCTTTACTCGTAAAAAGTGTGTGACTAATTAATGTGGGAAAAATGACTCTTGATATACCTATATTTTTCTTTATTAATGTGACCTATAGTTTTTGGAAAATAGTTTTTGAGATTTATGAGGTAAAAATGATTTTTGTAAAATAGTGAAAATGTTTGGATAAACTTTAAAACCTAGGTTTTGATAAAAGTTTGTCAAATGCCAATTGTCTAAAAGTTATTCTACATCAAATCTAGGATATGCAAAAGCTTGCTAAACACCTCAAAATTATCCAGAAACTATTCTACATCAAACTTAGGTTTTGCAAGAATTTGCCAAACTTTTTTTCAAATATCAAAACCTAGGTTTTGTCATAATCTTATCAACCACCCTTCCAAAAGCTATTCTTTATCAAAACCTAGGTTTTGTGGAAAAAAAAAAAAAAAATCAACTTTTTCTCTATCCTCTACCATTATCGAGTATTTTTTTCATATATCAGTCAGTATCCTTAAGATATTTTTTAGTACCTTTCTGTACCTTGAAATATTTTTTCAATATTAGTCATTACCTTAAAAAAAAAAATTCAATATACCATATTTTTTTTTTTTTTTAAAACATCGAAATATTGTTCAAGATCTTTTTAGTACCCATTAGTACCATGATTTTTTTTAAAAAAGATTGTTAGTATCTAAAATATTTTTTCAAGATCATTTGTTACAATAAAATAATTTTTTAATATCCTAAAATAAATTTATAAAACCATGAGAAGTATCTTTTCGGTCTGGTTAAGTATTAATAAGTATCTTTTTAGTATCCATTAGTATCCTAAAATATTTTTTCAAAACCAACTGTTACCCTAAAATATTTTTTCAAGTTCAATTGTTACCCTGAAATATTTTTTCAATATCCTAAAATAAATTTTTAAGACCATGAGAAGTATCTTTTCAATTCTTATTAATAAGTATCTTTGTAATACCTATCTCGTACCCTAAAATATTTTTTCAAGATCGGTTGTTAACTGAAATATTTTTTTAATATCCTAAAATAAATTTTTAAGCTCATGAAATATTTGAGGCATCAAGAACTGATTTTCATGATTTACGAGGTAAAAATGGCTTTTGAGATTTACGAGGTAAAAATGATTTTTAGAGAATAGCTTTTAGATAGTGATGACTTCCTATTTTTAAGTGATTTGAGATATAATTTGATATGTTTAGGGAGTCATCAATACTAAATTGAAGATAATTTATTGAGATTTTAAGAGATATCAATCTAGATCATTTATTAATGGATTTCAATTTAAAATAAAAATTTTTGAGTTTAGAAAATAAATAATAATAATAAGAGGTTTTCTAAAAAATAAATAAATAAGAATTCAGTTCTTTTTATATAGTTTCCTTTTCAGGTGCACAATCAGGGCAATACAAGGAGTAATTATTTGATTTGGTTCCAATTCATTGTTTTGGATGGGAGCTTGATACGTGGGGACCAAAAAAAAAAAAAAAAAAAAAAAAAAAAAAGAATGAAGCAGCTCACCATCAGAGAAGCACGAGGGAGCATTATTTCCAATTGATTGATTTGGCAATGTTGAAGAATTGAATGGACAAATGGACCCCATGCGGAAAAGTCAAATTTGATCAGAGGAGAGAATTGAAGGGAAATTGGACCAAATCAATTAGAGATGAAGCATGTGGCCCAACACACACAAATCAAACGTGGAACCCAAGCCACAAATTGAATAAAAAGGAGCAGCACGCATGAAGGAGAGGGGAGACGAAAACAAAGAAGCAGAGCGTAATATCAAGTCAAGAAGCAGAGTTGTTTAGTGATCTCTCTTTTCTTCTTCTTCTTCTTCTCTTTATTTTGGGACCTGAATTTCTCATGTTTGTTATGGATTTTCTTATAGCCATGTGTGGCTAATTTTTCTTTTCAAGCTAGAGAACCTATAAATTTGTTTGAGTTTTAGAGATTATTCCCACATATTGGTTTGGTTTTGCTTAATTTATTTTAGTTTATTTAATCCTGTGTTTATTCTTTGTGAGTGGTCATCATTGAGCATGTTTTGGAGTTTTTGAGTTGAACTTGGAAGAGAGAATCCTAAATTAACCTTGGGAATAAATAATGTGGAATTAGGTTTAAATTTAATGTGAAATTAGGTTTTAATCTAATTTGCGTCTAGGATATGAATATACCTAGAAGCTCCGCATAATCAAATTAGAGTGAGCTCGATCTAAAATGCATCTTATTTAGTTGTGTGAGGCATTGCATAATTACTTAAGATATGTATATAAGTGGACCGGAAGGCATTTATAGACATTAATACTCTAGATTAGCTGATTAAGTTAAGTCAAAATTAATCTAGATTAGCTGATTAAGTTAAGTCAAAATTAATTTAGTGGGGATAAAATCTGAAAAAACAAACAAGGGATTAGTGACTCTAGGTTGTACTTTTTAATATTGGAATTTGCTCTTTTGTGAAAAGTCTTTTGCTACTATTAGTTCTTATTCCTTTTCTTTTGAAAAACAATTCGACTATTTCAACTTAAACGAAACAACGAGATTTAATATCTAATCACTAGTTAGATTAGTCCGTGGGAACGATCTTTTCTCATCACTCTATTACTTGATATGACCCCTATACTTGTAGAGTCTAAAGGTTATAAGGTTTTTCCCTAACAAGTTTTTTCAAAAACTTGATAAGGCAAAACTTTATAGCCTATAAACTCCGCAAGTGCACGGCCGTATCAAGTAATAAAGTGATAAGAAATAGTATCACAACTTTAGTTAAGTATTAATTTCACAATTTCATTTAAGTTGAGTAAAACAAATTGAATTTAATTAAGATAAAGGAAAAGAAAATTAAAACTAACATAAAAATAAGAAAACTACCACAAATAATCAAACGAGCAACTTAGTATTCAAATCAGCTAATCTAGAATATTAATATCTATAAATGCCTTCCGGTCCATTTATATACCTATCTTAACTAATTATGTAATGCCTCACACAACTAAATAAGATGCATTTTAGATCGGGTTCACTCTAATTTGATTATGCGGAGCTTCTAGGTATATTCTTATCCTAGACGCAAATTAGATTAAAACCTAATTCCACATTAGATTTAATCTCAAGGTCAATTTAGGATTCCCTCTTCCAAGTTCAACCCTAATTCCCCAAAACATGCTCAATGATGGCCAATCAAGAAGCAATAACAATAAATACATGATTAAATAAACCGAAATAAAATTAAGCAAATCAATCCGTGTGAATAATCTCTAAAACCCAAATAAGTTCATAGATTCTCTAAGTTGCAAAATCAACTAGCCACACATGGCTCTAATAAAACCAATAACAAAGAGATAAAAATACAGGTTCAAAGAATAAAGAGAAAGCGGAAGGAAAATTTTTCCGTCGCTTCCATGATCTTCCAGTGGAGATGATGAAGAGAACTAAAACGCCATTTCATTACTACTCATCTACTTCTTCTCGTTCTGCGCCTCTCGATCTCCTCTTCTTCTTGTCTCTGCCTTCCTATTTATAATTTAGGTCTCCTCCTCTTAATTAATCACCAAACTTAGGATCCAAGTTTTTTTTTTAGTATGTGGGGTCCTTGTCTTTATTCCTTTTATTTAATTTATGGTCTGCAAGCTCCATATGCTTTTTTCTATTCTCTTTCATATAATAAATCCTCCATATTAAAAATATGAAATGAGTAGATTTTATGTCGATTTATTCTTTGATCCTAAGTTTGATTCAAGGATGGAAAAGTCAATAAAAGATAATTAAATAGGTAAATAATATCAATAATTCCAACTAATTCTCATAAAATATACACCTATTTAATCATAAAATATACATTTATCAATAGCCTATATATTTACCTTAATTTTGTTATTTTTTCAAATTGATGGAATTTTATCGTCA
Source organism: Acacia acuminata (assembly GCA_019022655.1). NCBI lineage: Eukaryota > Viridiplantae > Streptophyta > Magnoliopsida > Fabales > Fabaceae > Acacia > Acacia acuminata. The sequence continues at coordinate 4,513,391 of JAFJYI010000005.1, forward strand.
GGCTTTCCAAAAAAGAATTAATTTTAGGAAGATTTAATCTTCCTTTAGATAAATTAATCTCCACATGGGTTAGTCAGATTAGCGAGACAATTTGAGGAATATTCCTTCTGTGAAAAATGCGTCATTCCAATTGAACAAAGTGCATATTCCGTTTTCGATAACGAACGTTTCTTTTGTATCGAAAAAGAACGTTTCTTTCATATAGCTACACTTTCAATTATCTCCCTGAATTTTTTAGTAGAATATTTCCATGGCCATCCGTGAAAGTGCCTAGATTCTTTTTTTAGCCCGAAAATAGTGCCTACATATATTCCAAGTAATATTATATTCCTTTATTTTTAATGCTCCGAGGCATTGAAGGGTTGAAAATTATATTAGACTTGTTCAAATTCATTTGTTGGCTTGATATCTTCCATCTGGTTCTTAATTCTACCTAATTTTAGAATTGATCTTAATCCTAAATATCATACATAACTTTTATATTTATCAATTTTATTTTAATTTACTCATATTTATATTCCCTTAATAATAATTAAATAAAATAGATGTGGAGGAAGTTACTAAATAAAGAAGATGATTCAGATATTTTAAAAAATATATGTGAGTAATTTAACTAATTTTATTAATATAATTAGATTACATAAATATATCTTATATTAAAAAAAAAAAAAAAGAGTATCATATCTCTAGAATGACCTTTGTAATACGGCAATCATGTATAGCAGCCTTGCAAATTGACAAAATCTTGACTTGTTGCTTTTTTTTGTTTTTTTGTTTTTGGTCACAAGATGCTTAATAAAATCTAAATGTACGTTGGGAAAAACCAATTAGGTACTCTTGAAATCACGAAAACCCTAATCAATTCCCTGCTTTGACAAAATCTAAATTATTCCAAGGAAATTTTTTAGAATTTCAGAATTTGTTGAATTGACTTTGTTACCCCCATGTAAAGAAACTCAGCGTATGGTTTGTTGTCGCTGAGCAGTTTTTCGCACAAGATAGTAAAGGTGGAATTTGGTCTCGTTTCTTTTTGGTTCTGAGAAATTATAAGTTTAAGGTATGAATTTAATAATTTTTTAAAAAAAATAGAATTTGTCACAAATAAGTTTTTTATATAAAAGGTATGAATTTAATAATAATTTTTTTCTTAAAAATAGAATTTGTCACAAATAAGTTTTATACATTTAAAGTATATATTTGGTCCTTTATGTTTGCCTCAGTATAATTTTAGTCCCTTATGTTTGTAAAGTCACGCGTTTGGTCTCTTAATGCTTAAAACCGTTAGTTTGACTTAACGGAAAATAATGACTCAACAATTTTAGCGATGATCGTACAATTAAATCTTGACTAAGCGTCTTATATGTTAGTATTTTAATAAATTAATATTTTAAATCCTATTAATTGAAAAATATTTAATTTTCTTCTACCAAAAAAATATTTAATCTTCACAAATTGTGAAAAACTGCAAAACAGTTTGTAAAGATTAATTTTTTTTTCAATTAATAGGAATTAAAATACTAACATGTAAGCATGGTTGGTAAGTATTTAATTGCACAATCATCGTTTAAAATTGTTGAGTCAGTATTTTCGGTTAAATCAAACTAACGGTATTAATATTAAAGGACCAAACATACACTTTACAAACTTAAGAGACTAAAATTATACTAGAGACAAACATAAAAGACCAAATATATACTTTAGTTCAAAACAGATGTCTTAAACAGCCGTTACTTTTTATTAGTGTGGGTCCTACCAATTATCTAAGGGGGTGCCAACTCATCAATACTCTGGCCAGTAGAAAAATGAGCAGCACATGCTTCCTTTAAAAACATTATGTCGTGTTTTAGAAAGTTGAAGGTTCATTATCAAAGTGATGTCGCCCCCATTATTAGAGGTATTAAAGTATATTAACTGGTTGACGTCCCAGAGTGTCCTTCTTAACAAATGTAGGGAAAACTCCCTCCAAGGCCTAAGGGCCTAAGTAAGTAAGATATTATTAAAAAAAAAAAAGTCCAAAAAAAAGTTACATGTCCGAAAAGGCCCATAGTTGTTAACGTGTCGATTTAGTTGATTTAGTTATTAATATTCTTAATTTAGTTGTTAAGATATAATTGTTAATGTGATGACCTTTTTTGATATAGTTTTTAATTTTTCCAAAAAAAATATCTTGGGAAAAAGATCCAGCATGGGCGCGTCATCTGTTTTGGATTAGGCATCTCAAAGTTGGAATCATCATTTTGATGAAGTAGTCAAGCATGGGCGCGTCATCTGTTGATGGACGCGGCTGAGGTCCTTTTCTCTTAAGGACCTCTGCTTTCCTCTTCTCCCATGTGCATCGAGGGGCTTAAAAATACTTTTTTCCAAAAATTATGATCTTGAAAAATTATTTTAGGATATATTTCTCGAATATATATCCTAAAAGGGGGATTTTTCCAAAAATTTAGTGGTACCATTTATCTTGGGATACACGAAGATCCAGCATGGGCGCGTCATCTGTTTTGGATTGAAGCAAGCATCTCAAAGCTGGAATCATTGTTTTGATGAAGTAGTCAAGCATGGGCGCGTCATCTGTTGATTGGTCATGATGGATCTTGTGCAATTATATGAGTGTTTGGGTAATTTAAAACCATAGTTTCAAAAGCCATTTTTAAGAAACTGAGATAAAATTTCACTCACGTATTTACCTTATAAATTATAAAAATTATTCTTTAAAAGCTAATTAAATTATGTTAATGGTGATATATTTGGTGATCATTTCTTATTTCAGCTGGAAAGACATTGGTTTTGATGATGGACCGGTCTGATTTGTTTGAGTCAGCAATTTCATATACATGAACCTTTTGATTTTCACACATGGTACTATGTGTTCAGCAGTTAAAAGGGTGAGACACTCTTGTTAAAAAGAGGAGATTTAATTCTTGTGACCTTCGCAGGACTTGGGGTACGAATCTTCAAAACTAAGGCTTGCTCACTTAAATTAGTTAGCCAGGAGTGCTGTAGCTTTGGGGCAACTCGGATAAGGGTTAGCTTGGTTTGTGGATATGTTTATCCCTTATCTTTTGATATATTCCAATTAACTTTGTTTTGCATAGATGGAGTCATGTTCATAATTCTTTGATTCTTGATATAAGATCTAGTTTATTTTATTTTTGAGAGATTAAAGAAGCTTAATTAGTAAATTAAATCATGTCATATATTGTATATTACTCCCTTCAGTCCTTTTTATAAAAAAAACAACTATCAAAATCACACGGTTCAAAATAGTAGTTAAAAACAATAAATATGTAATTTATATACCTTTCTTTCTAAGGTAATTAGTGGAAAAAGAATTTCAAGCAAAGAAAATTTTAGAGTGAAAATTTATACCTTTCCTTCTAAGCAATAAATGTGTAATTTTTATACCTTTTTTCGACCAATATTTGCATGAGAAAAATTAATGAAAATTTATTGTGAAATATATTTAATGAAAGTAAAAAGAGAAAAACTAGTTTAAAATTTCAAACAAAGAAAATTTGTTCCTTCTATTAAGAACCACACTTATAAGAGAATGTTCCTTACAAAAAAAGATAGGAGAGAGAGAGTGTTAGATTTTATAGTATAACCTCCGGTCCCAATTATAAGACCTAGTTGACTTTCTTTGAAGAGATTAAGGAAGATAAATAAATTATTTAATCATTTCATATGTTATGTATCCTTGGATTATATATTAATTTATTAGTTGGGCAAAAAAATATATTAGTTTATTAGTTAAACTAATTAGTTTGAAAAAAATAAAAATAAAAATATTCTAAAGTAATTTAATTAGTTTCCTTAATCTTTCCAAGAAGGTCAATTAGGTCTTATAATTAAGACCAGATGGAGTAGTTTATAAACCAGAAAAATTAATTTAAAATAAAAATAATAAATATTACTACTTTAAAGTAATTTATTCAACTATTTAAATTTGTTAACTTAATCTTATTTTAAAGACGGAGTGTAGTGTAAATGTGTAATGCAAGATTGGATCGTGGGACCACATGCCTAAAGAGGTATTATATATTAGGATATGGCTTAGGTCCGTTGTGGACTTTCGTCCGTTGCGGACCGCTCAAGAAACTGCATTTTTTAAGATTCAAAAATAATTTTTTAAAATTATGAATTATTTTTTCTATATTCTAAAATATCATTTTAGTATCGATTAATATCCTTAAATAATTTTTTAAGATCATGAAATTTTTTTGAATATTCAAGATATCCGAATTATCTTTTTACTAAGGATAATACCTATAATTTTTTTCTTTTAAAGAAAAGGGATCTGGGTAAATGAAACTGCCCCAAAACGGCACAATTTCATGCAGCGGTCCACACAATTTCCCGTATGGGGTCAAATCGATTCACTTTTTAAAAAAAGAAATCAATTTAAAAAAAAATTCTTTAAAATTTCATACTAATAAACCTAATTTTTTTCATTTTTCACTAGTTTAATTTTAGTCTAACTCATTGAACCTTTACCCACTACCCCAACCAATTTGGTCAAAGTTTCAGTACATTAATATATATATATATATATATATATATATATATTCTCAGAAAGAACATTAATATTTAGGATATGAGATATTATCAAGTGGGAGTGGTGAGTCATCGTCAAATCAAAGATTCTTGGGGCTCAAATAAATAATAGAGGCGTTCCCATCACGTGTCTACCAAAAATCAGTGTCGTCGACGTTAAGAGTCTATTTTTGTTTTGTCCAATTATTTTGGGGATGAGACGAAGACGACATTGACGTATTTTCTGGTTCTTGCGGTAGGCGACAAATGGACGACGCCTGTGTGATTGGAAACGACAGCCGTCCCACGCTGTTGTTATATTATTATTGCAGGGACACTACGTTTCAAGCTTCGTCAAGGAAGGAAATACTCTCTTTATCTTTTTTTTTATTGTCTCTTATTAGTCACATCTTGGCCATTGATTTAAGAAAATGAGATAAGAGTGAAAGTAGTACTGTATTGATTGGACAGATGTGATTTAGAGATCATGAGGGATAATGAGAAAATAATGATAAGAGAAACCCATCCCCTTCGTCCGAGTCTCAGTCAGGTGCATTGACTTTAAGGTTAAAACGCCGTACACCACACTTCAACCTAACCATCCTTTTATGTGTGTCACTTTTCTTTATATGAACTTTTTTTAATCCGGATAGATAACTATCAAGAAAGATAATGGATTTAAATTCTATCAATCATTAAATTTTTATTATGAAAAAAGCTTAATACACATAGCTAAGTATAGAGCTAGAAAACTATCAAGAAAGATAATGGATTTAAATTCTATCAGTCATTAAATTTTTATTATGAAAAAAGCTTAATACACATAGCTAAGTATAAAGCTAGAAAAAAAAAAAAATTACTTGGAGAGTTGAATTGAGGAAATCAAATTTTCAATACTAGTGATTATTAAAAATAATATTTTAAATATTAAAGAAATCAATGTAATAAAAAGTTATTAAACTCTTAAATAATTATGCATTATTTAATACATGTCAAAGCCATATAATATTAGTTAATTACTCTTCCCATCCTAAATATAAGAAAGTGTTGACTTTTTTTAGATAGATTAATAAAATTAAATAAATTACTTAATTATATTATATATTATATATAAATAGATCCCACTTCTCAATCCAATTCTAGATTCTCAGTTCCATTCTATCAAAAAGGACATTAAGGACCTATAAGGAATCTGATACACCCGCTGGTGATTATTGGAAATTGCTTTATACATTTCGTTCAAATTGTTTCGTCTTGAAAAATGAAAAGAAATATCTCTTCACTTATTAGACCACATTTAAGGGTCCGATCCGTTTGATTAGACTGCATCGTACACCTGCGATACTGATATTTATTACATTATCATTGGCCTGTTTTAGTTGGACTTGTTAACGTAATGTTGTTTGATTGATTGCAACCTCCATGTTTAAAAAAAAAACAAAAAACATACGTGGATGGTTAACAAAAGCCAAAAATATGGATCAAGATGGTGAGGAAGCAGATCTCCATCTAATGTTTGATTGTGGTTAAGGATCATCACGCCACTGCAAACAGCGCCTGAAGGCCTGCCCAACAGGAGGTGGAACAAGAGGCAAAAGAAAATTAAGATGAAACTGAAAATGAACAAGCTGATCCAATTGTTGAAAAATATGTTGAGATAGATCAAAGTGAAGTGCAGTGAACTTCGAGGAAGCCGCGTCGAACAAGTCGTGGTGCTGTAGAATTGTTGTCTGAAAGCAATGAAAAAATCTTCTAAAACTTTGATCTGAGTCTCCAAGAATATGTGCAAATCATTTGTTGAGGCTCGTCAAGCGCGCATGGATGGAGAAATATTACATTGTATTTTTATTTTTGTATTTATTATATGGATTTTACAAAAGATCATTCATTCATTCTCATAACCCCAAAACTACGTCGTTTTGAGAGTTTATTAATTCCTCTAATCCCAAAACGACGTAGTTTTGGGGTGATTTGATATAAGCTTATGTCAAGTGACATGACAAATGATAATTAACCCCAATAAAATAACTCATTGGATTCCCTTTTAAAAAAGCATAGCAAACATGATCTTTGTAATTAGCATTGCATTGCATGTGGCAATGCAATCTAACCAAACGGGCGTTCAATTGTAATAGAGAAATATTGCATTAAATTTCAAATCTTCTCATAATAAATTATAATATAGGTGATATAATGAAAAACATTATTAATAACTGAGCAAGTGGCTTATATTACTATAAATTAAGAATTTCTTATAAAAAAGCATCCTATACTTAAGACAAGAACTCGGCAGACATGATGGGTATATGGTTGAAATTACAACACCATGAGCTGGGGTATTTATTTTATTTGTCATGTGCTCATATATATATATATATATATATATATATATATTTGTAAGAGCATGTGCTCAAGGATGGACCCAGAAAAAACAAAAGAATATAAATAAGAAAGAAAAATCAAAAAAATATTTATGAAATCAAGTCAATACTGATGATGTAATAAGAGAGGCAATTATTTTACAAATCTGTCACTTAGAAAAGTAAAGCTAAGTATTGCTAGAAATGCAGCTACATAAATTACAATGAAAGGGTGTGCACTCAATAAGTTTAAATACATATATTTTAATAATAAAAAGTATATTACAATAAAAATAATTGTAATGTTATACCTTATTTTTTGGAATTTCATCATAATTGTCTTATTATCAATGCTATCAAATACATCTTTTTTCAATATAAGGCACTAAACAATCATTCAACTATTCATCTCCATCCCATTACGAAGTGCAATCTTAATGTATTAAAGGTGGACACTTAATTTAAGGGTGGGCAACAATCATTCAAACATGTATTAAATTTTTTTTTAAAAAGAAAAATCCCCAAAATCAAGGGGGGCACTTGCCCCCTAATCTAGTATGTGGGTCCACCCATGCTCACAGTTAATTAGAGGGGAAGGGGGCGAACTGTTTTTTAGGTAATGAACGCATTAGAAATATTTTTATGATATTATTTATAAGTCACTTTTGATATGTTTGCCAAAATAAAATAAAAAATATTAAACCTCGTTAACCTTGTGATAAATATTTTGATACCAAAAGAACATAAAGCTAATTTGACATTTATATGATGTATTGACACATGTGTGAAGAAAAACCAAGATTTTAGGGAAAATAGATATAAAGAAAAGAAAGATGTAAATTCAATATTGATGAGTGATACTCGGCCCGTGCTATGTATAAAATTCTTTTTTTGAATGAGCTTGTCTCTTTTAATAAGATTTTATATGACTTTTTCTCAATAATAATTGCATTGTTACCCATTTTGCCCTTATTCTCTCACATAATTTATTTACCATACATTCTTTTTCTTTCTTTTCTCATAATTACTCTCTCTCTCTTACTCATTGAAAATAAGCATGTCTGTAAAAAAAAAATTGTATAAGTATTTCTTACATATTTATTACTTTTAACTAATTTTAACTGTTTTTTAGAAAATTACATCTTATACATAGGGACAGAGGGAGTATATCTGAGCGATGTAGACTGAGTTTGACCAGGTAGCCCATAAAGTTGTAAGAAAATGATAGAAATAAATGAGACAAACACAAACCATGCGGGACGCCCCAAATTGTTTTTCACTTGTCATCAAAAGCACAAAAAATAATACATGAAGAAGGTTTTCACTTGTCATCAATGTAAGTTTTATCATCATCAATAAGAAAAGAGCAAGTGTTAGCCATAAAATGCCCATGGCGTAAAATTAGCAACCTCCATCCTTAAGTAATTTTTGTCTTTGGGAATATTCATCTAAAAAATACAGAAAAATGCAACAAAATGTTGGGAGGGTCACAATGCCTGTACGCAAGTATTTATAGGGGAAAGAAGAGAAAGGAGCAAAGTGAGCTGGTGTTGAGGAAGACATAAAAGAGGGGAAACAAATTAAATTAAAAAAAATAATAATAATTAAAAAAATCAGGGGGGCGCGTGCCCCTTGTAGTATACTTGGATCCGCCAATGCACTTGCCACCATTTTTTTGTATCAAAAAAAGAAAAAGAAAAAAGAGACAAACACAAACCACACCACAGTGAGATAAATGACCATCCAGGTAACCCATCTTTACCCAGCTTATATGGTGACTTAGATTTTAAATTAGACTATAATGGGCCAAGCCCAATTCATATACATCTTAAGATTCCCTCTCCACATTTTTCCTTTGAAGCTTTGTTTCTCCATTTGAAGACGAAATAGATTAGGATGTCTTCTCTTCACTAAAATATGAATGCAAGTTTCGATTAAATTTATTAATTTTTCAAAGTAAAATTAGCCTGGATATTGTTTAAATTTTATTTCAATGGTTTATAATTCCAATAATGGCCTAGTAGAGAAAAACACACAATTAAAGAGAAACCGGACTCATCAAATATACAATTACTTCTTTGGTTGAAGTAGAAAGATATAAGCATAATCACATTCTTTTATTAGAGGAGTTTCATCTGTAAATCATTAATTCTGCACACAACATCTACCATATGTGTGATTGTTGCGTCTAATATATGTAAAGTTTATTGGCAAGTATTGGATATTTCTATACTTCTGGAAAAAAAAAAGAAGATAAGATCAAAGGGTTCTCTCTCTCTCTCTCTCTCTCTCTCTCTCTCTCTCTCTCTCTCTCTAAGGGTTTTATATTGGAGAGCCTCACATTGAAGTTTACTCAAGGCTCCCAATTCAAACTTGTGTTCATAGTCAAATGTTCATAGCCCTGTTCATAATCACATTCTTTTATATTGGAGAGTCCAATTCATGTTTTGCATATGCTCGGTTCAGAAAATATATTAAACATTACATGAGAATTATATTAATGTATTTATAAAATATTAATATCAATTTTGTTAAAACAATTATGTCAAATTGAGAAATACTATTGCCAAGCAGTTTATGGTTATTTAGTGTTAATTTTTTTGGTCCTTGATCAGTGGCGGAACTAGGAAATTATTTTAGCCGGCAAAAAAAAAATAAACATATCGAACTATTTACTAAATAAAATCGCATAACATTAAAAATACAAATAAATAATAATCCACAATGAAAAATCAAAAGATAACCTAGTAAATAAAAATTCTATGACGTTTAGAAGGAGATTTATTAGAAGGTGCATCACTTTCAGAAATTATTTTCTTAGAAATATCACTTTTTGAAGTTAGTTTCTTCTTAAAGAAGGCATTTATGCTTTTGTGTTTATCTTTACTCATTTTTTTCAACCTACAAAAAATTTGGTGAATATATATTGATGTCAATGTTAATTACTATCTTGTGTCACTAAACATTAATTCTTATAGTACTACTCAATCCACAAAACTAACACTTAAATGTGCATCCCACTTACCTCAAACAAAATAATTGGAGAAAATAAAAGAAATATAATATGAACCCAAAAAATATTTTTTTAAAAAATAAACAAACCTGATTCAATTTCAGCTAAGCAAATAACTTATTATAATCTATTTTTTAAAGAGAAATTCATTATAAAATCATAAGACAACCAAATAATAAAATCAAATCAATTAAAATTAGTCATTGATCATCCTCTACATATATATAGTCATCTATTATCAAAACTCAAGACTTTCCAGAAATCATAATCCCAAGCTTTTCACTAATCAACATAATATTACCCTCATTAGAAAGATAAAAATACGTAGAATAACTTTCATAAAAGAAGTGAGGTGAAAAGAAGTGATTTTGAGTATCTATTTGGTCCTTAAAATGAAGATGAACAACATCAAGAAAAACAAAAAAGATATAAGATGATACTAATATTTTCAATAGGTATCTCAAATAAAAATTTTACCTTCCTCTTACATCCCAAAAAGAGAGTATAATTATAGAAAAGACAAAAAATTAGATGGGGCCAAATTAGTGGCCAAAATCAAATATTATATGATACATATATATTAATACATAAGATAAAAAAGTCAACTGAACTAAGATCCCAACTGACCATAAGGTGGCTCCGCCACTCTCCTTGATTTTGGTGGTAGTTATGCGTCAATTTTCTTATTTTAATGGATGCTTCTTGTATATGTGAGCCATTCTGGCCTGACACAGTTGTCGACATGCAGTGATTCATAATGGGCACAGCGTACGATTCGGTTGATAAAGCATCTGTTGGTGAATAAAGAAATAGATCTGTAAGTTGAATGAACCAGAAAGATGCATTAAATTACAACAAAAAAGATTAAACATGGGTATAGGAAAAATATCTTTCTTTATAAGAAGATATATTTTTTTATTGGAGGCAATCATATTTAAGGTTTTTTTTTTTTTTTTTTTTTGCCACGTGGTGATATCGAGAGACTATTCTATTCCATTAGTCCAAACGCTCGCTGTTACCAGAAGTAAAAATATCTTAGTTGAAATTGCAATGTGTACATGCTTGCCAAAGTATACATCTACACGGGTCCAACAAGACAAGAGTACTACGTAGACTATACAACATCAATTTCAATGACCTCTCGTTTAGGTTCAACTAGTAAAAGGGTTGGATACTCTCATAAAAAGGGGGGACTTACGATCAATTTTGAATTAGTCTAGTAAAAGGGTTGTCTTCTCATAAAAAGGGAGGGAGATTCTTGAGTTGGTCAAGTCTTTGGGGAGGTACCTTGCGTGAAGCAATGGTAACCCAGGTTAAGGTGGAGGCATGTGTACTCTTAGTTCTGAATTCCTTGGATTGTGGGTGAGCCTAACCCCTCTCATAAAATTTTTCTATAAAAAAAAAAAAAACATCAATTTCAATGAGGCACATATCTATTTAGTTATATATAATTGAAAATAGCATGAGAATCCAATTAAATCATTTGACAAGTTAACTAATTCAACTTTCACGATTCACATCTTAAATATGAGTTATTTTCATTTCAATTAGATGTACTGGCAAATATAATAGTTAACACCCACTCTATCTTTATTATAAGCTTTAAATAATCAATTTGCATAATAAAAAAACAATTAAAACTTATTAAAAACAATAAATATGTATTATTTTTCTTTCATCCCTTATTATAAATATGGGAACTAAAATTTTTCTGCTGATTCATATCGTAAGGCACCTGTTGATGCTGTTTCTTCTAGTCTCCACAGGTTTTGAATGGTAAAGAAGTTGATTGACTAAGACTTATCACATAGGTTTTCTAAAATAGAATTTTTAGATAATTTAAAACTTGAATTTCACTTTTGTATTTAAAAAAAAAATTAAATTTCACTTTATGAAAAAGAGATTTTGTGGAAGACGAAAAAAAGTTTTACAAGAAAGGAAATTTTATTTGAGGTTTATTTGTTTGCCTCATCAGCTTTTAAAAAATATTTTTACATTTTATGAGACAAAATTTAACTCACATAATTATCATGTATAGTGAAAAATCAATTAAAATAAATAAAACCAAACTCTTTCTTAAAATAAATACAAGATAGTAAGACTCAACGCATTTACTAAGCCACTATTTGATACAGTTGATCATTGGAAGTCAGTGCCTCAGTGGTATCTCCTTCCTAGGGGCAAAATTCTTCTCTCTACAAGGAAAGAAAAGAAAGAAAAGGGTGAAAGGGAACTTAAAATACGAAATGGACTCAAACCATACCTAAAAGATCCAGAGACCTATTCTTTTTCGGTACATTTGTTAGGATATTTGGGTGACTAGATGCAACAAACTTTTTGAGATAGAATATACAATTATTCAGCTGATTGGGCAATATAGTATATTTGAAGCGTGTTCGGATCAATATGATTAAGAAGTTGCGAGTTCTACAAGCATCATCATAGTTATGGGACGAATGTACATACCCTAATACTGCGGGTTTTGTTAAGGATATTTGTTGGAAAATAGCCTGGTTCACCTTTGGTGGATTAGGCTTAAACCCAACGTTATTGGGATCAGAGTATAAATAATATAAAATTTTTGCTCAATATATCTGATATTTTTCAATTACTATATATAAGTCATATTATTTAATCAATACAATATGTCTCTATGGGTTATATTGATTTACAGATATAATATGTCTATCATAGGAAATGATATGTTAGTAGAGGAAAGGGTACGTAGAACCTTATAAATAGGCATAAGGGGTTCAATTGTGAATTACATAACCAGAGATATTTAGACACACTAATTCATTTTGCCTTTATTATAATTTTCTCTTTTTCCTATCTGTTGTATATTTGTTGTACATCATAATTACTTCCATTACTGTGATTCTATTTGAGTTGGCATTAGAAATAAATGGTTACACTCCAAGTATGCCCAATATTCTTACAAGGTTGCTATTAAAATCCTCTCACCTTCTCTCCCACCAACCAAACCAAACAAGGTAACTCTCTACCTTTTCCTTCCATCCCCTTACCTCTACGTCAAAGGTAAAATTGCACTCATAAATATTTCAGCATCTCAAAAAATAGTTCAAAGTGTTGAATGCACCTTAATCCAAAATTAAAATAAAGTATACTAGACATTAGAAGTAAAAATAGGTTTGTAATGTGGAGTAGTTTTTTACTGCTTTTTTAATTAGAAAAGTTAAAATATATTTTATAATATGAATGATATCACATGAATACTATTAATTAGCAAGGCACATGTCGACTAACTAACAGACAAACACATTAAAATGGCGTGTCCGTCCGTCGTCCATCTGTGCATGCAGAGATTCGTAATTTTCATCACGTTTCGTTTTCAGAGAAAGCATCAGTTGCTGCATAAATCAGAACCGGTATTGGATTACAGATTAATGAACTCAAAATTAAGATGAATTACATGAAAATATATGGATGAAACAGAAACTTGGGGAAATTAACACACACATACATGGACGCAAATATTCTAAATTGGAAGTACGATTATTCTAATTAATTTCCTTTTAGTAACACATCTTTAATCATATTTTCCAAATTGATGTAAGAAGAACCACCAGGTCTTGTGTCCTCTTCTGCAATTTTCTTCCACTCTGTAGTCTTTTGTCTCATCTTCTTCCCCTTGCCTCCTTCCATCAACTCAATCACAAGCTTCTCCAGTACTTCTCTCTTCACGTTATTCTCAATCTCAAATCCAATTCCCCAATCTTTACATGCATACCTACAATTTGTTTGTTGATCTGCAAAGAAAGGCCAACACGCCATTGGAATTCCTGCACAAATACTCTCAGTCGTGGAGTTCCACCCACAATGAGTCAAGAACCCTCCAATTGCAGGGTGGTTCAGAACTTTCTCTTGTTCACACCAGCTTGTTATGAGACCCCTATCTTTAATCTTGGTTATAAACTCAGGCGATAAGATCAATGAGCCACCATTCACAAGGTCAGGCCTTATGATCCACAAGAATGGTTTCTTGCTGTTCGCTAAACCCCAAGCAAACTCATATAGTTGTTCTGGAGACATGATTGTGATACTTCCAAAGTTCACATAAACCACAGATCTAGGTTCTCTGTGTTGTAGCCAATCAAGGTACAGATGGGTCTCTTCCTTCCAGAGACTAAGATCCAGAGATGCCAATTGGTTGTTATCATGTGGGCTTTGGTTCAAAAACGAAGGGAAAGGACCTATGGTATAGAGAGGAGTAGTTGAGAAAATGGAGTAAAGGCCTTTAATTGCCTCACCTTCAAGCTCATCAAATGTGTTGAAACAAATGGCTGATGCTCTTTGAGCTCTTTCCGTCTCTCTAATAACAAAGTTAAGCATGAAATCATTTGGATCTGTTGTCCTCACAAAACTAGGAAGTTCCTTTAGTTTGACGTTTCTCATACCTGGAATCCAATCTATTTCTTTTTCCAAATACCCATTTGTCATATAACTCTCATCTGCACATCATAATCACTAAAAAGATGAGACCTTTGAAGGACGAATCATGTATATGTATATATATAGAACATTAAAAACAAAGGATAATATATATACCTTTGAGTGGTATAAGGCCTCTTTCAAATAGATGTCTATAGTGCACAGCAGCCAAGAATGAATAGGTACTTGAAGAACAAAATAGAACAAAGGGGAGACCAAGTGCTTCAGCAGCTTCCATAGTGAAAGTCATGAGACCATCAGAAACAAAGCAAGTAACTTTGGGAATAAGGCCTTTAGAGGAAGAATCATTGAGCCTAGCAAGAAGGTTTTGGAAGGGAAGGAGGCAGTTCCTACTGGTGGAGTCACAAAGAGAGGGTATGTCTTGAGTGGCGTTATCATTTGCAGGAGGAGGAAGACCATCTGGGATGGTTTCGAAACGAAAATCTGAGAGGCCATCGAGAGCTTTAAGACCTCTTGATTTGAGCAAGCGTTTATGGTTGAACTCAGTGTTGACGAAAGTTATGAAAAAACCTCGAAAGTGAAGGAGTTTTGCTAGTTTGAGCATGGGATTGATATGGCCTTGAACTGGATAAGGAGTCAACACAGCATGAGGCTTCCTCTTCTTGATCTCGTCTCGGTACGAACCCATATCTGTGCAATTCTTTATTTTCTTCACCTTGCAAAATATATGGATCTCCATATGTATATATTTGCAGGAGGAGGAAGACCATCTGGGATGGTTTCGAAACGAAAAGCGTCAGGCCATCGAGAGCTTTAAGACCTCTTGATTTGAGCAAGCGTTTATGGTTGAACTCAGTGTTGACGAAAGTTATGAAAAAAGAAAGTGAAGGAGTTTTGCTAGTTTGAGCATGGGATTGAATGGCCTTGAACTGGATAAAGTCAAAAGAAGGCTTCCTCTTCTTGAGTGTAAATATGTCAATTCTTTATTTTTTTTTGCAAAATATGTGGATCTCCATGTATATATAGACAGACGCAAGCGTCACACACACACACACACCTTAAACAACAATGTAAAAAAGATTTTTTTTTTCTTCCCAAACAACAATGTAAAGATCTTCACAATACATGTCTGGTAGAGAGAGACAGAAGATATTGAATTTGGGGTTTACGTGTAATGTCCCTCCCTAACGCCCTCAAATATTACCAACTTCCCAAATGTTTTCCTTCTCTTTTTTTCATCATTAGATTCTATATAAAATGAATAACATTAATTTTAATATATTATACGCAAAAAATGGCACAATTTTCAATATTTTACTGTTTTAAAAAATATTCTAAATTAAAATGTGATGTGCATTAGGGAGCATTAGGGGGAGGGGCATTAGACACCTCAAGTTTGAAGATATTCGAGTATTGTTGTAATTCCTCCATCCAATCATAAATATAACAGATATAAAACAATTTATTTTAGTCCTGAATATATATAAGATATCAATCTTTTTTGTTTTCTAAATTTATAATTTTTTGCCCTAAAGTATCTTACTGAGTTCACTTGTAGTTAAGGGTGTTTTTGTCAAGATTAGTACTAAAGTAAATGATTAAAGAGGGTATTTTATAAAAATTCCTCAATTTAGTTATCTAACTTGTATATTAGATACGGTAGGATGATATATTTTTTTATTTGATGAAGGGTTTCCCCTCTCGAGACTTATAGCGCAAAAAGTTTTCACTTTTCCTAACAAGTGCGCTTCCTGAGATTCGCATTTGTGTTCTCTTTATGAGGGTGAAACCATTTACCATCTCAACCAATAACTTGTTGGTATGGCATGATAACATTTTATATTTGAATATGACAACAACATCAACAAATTGCTCCCCTATGCGTGAAGAAAGTGAGCAACTCCTGACCTAGGAGAAAGGGAGGTTCCATGCTCGAGGTTTATGGTAAATTAATTTTGGACTTCAGAGCCTAACTTTGTTTTTGAGGGTTCTGAATGATTTTTGGAGATGTCATTATAACTGAAATCTTTAACTAAAATAACAAGGTCCGATGAATTTTCATGGTTGGGGGCTTCTGTTGGTGTGTTCTACAATTGATTATAGGATACTACTGTATTAAGAAAACTTTATACTATCATCCTCTATATAAAACCCACTTGACTATATTCAAAGAGATTAAGAAAGTTAGATAAATTAATTGTAGCATATGGTATATGATCTGTTTGAAATAATTATGTATATCATTAGATTATATATTACTCTATAAGTTAAGTAAATTAGTTCGGAGAAAACTTATAAATATAAATAGTTTGAAGTAATTTATTTAGCTTTCTTAATTTTAATAAAATAGTCAATGGTACCCAGATAGTTAGCATTTAAATTTGTGACAATATTAGACTTTGTTTCTATAAGAAACAACCGCCACATATATCTCGTTTCTTTTGGTAAGAAATATTAGGAGAATGTTTTTTTTTTAAATTTCTTGCTGTTCAACAAAATAAATTTTCACAACCTCACTATTACTTCTACCATATTTATTTTCTTATTCTCTCTCTTCTACAATTCTCCTTATTCTAATATTTTTTTTATTCTCTCTCTTATTCCCTATGTCATCATAAATGTACATTTTTGTAAGTTGGTAACAAAACGACCCCTTGCCCATTGAGATCGGGACCCAATGCATAATTACCTTTTTTAAGAAAAAGAGACAAAAATAATATATTAAAAAAAAGATTGTTTCACATATTATACTTTGTTCTTCATGGTAAATACACTCACCAATTGATAAGTTTCCATGAATTAAATTTTTTTGTTAATATTAATATCTTATTTTCAAAACTTCGAAATTATTCTTAATACATTTCTTCTTTTTGGCGGGAGGAAATAGAGGGGTAGGGAATTTTTATGAGTTGGATTTTAAAAAATTGGATAAGTAGTGTTTTAAATTTGAATAAAGATAAGATATAAAATAAAAATATAAGAAAAAGTAATTAAAAATTTTCAACCTACTTTTCAAAAAAAATTTCAATTCCTTCCCTATCCAATACTTTTTCCATAGGCTTGACAAGAATCTAAATTCTCCACCACTAATAAAGCAAGTACACGCATAAATCCAAAGGATTTTTATTAAGTGGTAATGGGGCTAATGTTTAGAAAAAAAGGGTAGGGTGTTTGGAAAAACAAAGTTGAATGTTTTAAAAGATGAAGATAATGATACAATATAATAAAGAATATAGGATGCAAGAAACCAAACCAAACTTGAACTGAGTCATCATTCTTTTCTTTTCTTTTCTTTTTTCTTTTTTTTTTCATTCCTTTTTTAAGATAACCTACCATATTCTTGACAATGACCCAATTCCTAATTTTATACATGTTCTTCCATCCAAGCAGATATTATGCAATGCTCTTCAACTTTTAAGACATTCAAAAGGGTAGAGATTTTTTTTTTCTTCTAATGATGGTGGGTGTAGACAAACTGGAAAAAAGAGAGGCTCAAATTAAAGGACTAAAGAAAGGATATATATATATATATATGAAAATGGTAGGCATATCTGGCTAAAATGAAGTGAATGCCTTTATCATTTTTATGTAAAGAATTAAGCACAAGGTAGCATCAAAAGTCCAAGGAATCATTTGTATGAATAGTTAATAAGTTATAACCATTTTACCCCTAATTTCATTTAATTCAATACAAATATCCATACCTCAAATCAGTACTTAATCATGCAATAATGTCTCGGAAAATGCATTAAGAATCCCCATTTAACCATGAAAAATCATATAAAAATATGATTCGATCAATGTAGACAAACTGGAAAAAAAAAAGGCTCAAAGGATTAAACAAAGGATATATGTATGAAAATGGTAGGCTTTTTGGCTTATCTAGCTAAAATGAAGTGAATGCCTTTATCATTTTTATGAATACATATGCATAAAATGCAGCCTCAAATAAGATTCAAGTCAAGTTCTAGATCAAGTAAAGAGATAGGGGTACATACTAAAAAAATATATGTCTTTGGTTTAAAATCTCACTAGGAATATAATCACTAGCCTAAATTCACCAAAGTCATATTCATTGCCAGTAGGTTCACCAACTCAAAACATGATCTATCACTTTTTAAATCAAGAATGCATCATATAAAGTTACTTAAAACTTGCAGTTTTCACATTCAAAACAGTTGACCGTCCCTCACACTTAAAGAGTGCATTGTGCTCAATGCAAAAGAGTCATAATATATCACAGAGTTAAGCAATACGTAGCATTACACAATTCAGTAATATGACAAAGCAAAATAAAAGAGTGAAGGAAGGAATATAACTGGGGTCTACGTGGTGTCACGTAGTGTAGCAACCTCCACTATCTGAGTGGAGAATCCATCAAAGAAAGGCTTTAAGCGGTGTCCATTGATGATGATGCATTCTCCATTTGACTCCCTTTTGATCTTCATAGCTCCATAGGAGAAAACATCAGTGACAATGAAAGGCCCCTCTCATCGAGAGAGGAGCTCTCTAGGCATAAGTTTCAAGCAGGAAACATATATAGAGTAGAACTTTTTGGCCCACTTGAAAGTCTCTCTTCATAATAAGTTTGTCATGGACTGCTTTAGTTCTTTTCTTATAAATTCTAGCATTCTTATAAGCTTCTTTTCTTAACTCTTCAAGCTCTTGCAATTGTAACTTCCTTTCAATACCGGCACTAGCAAGATCGAGGTTGCACCTTTTAATTACCCAGTATGCCTTGTGCTCTACCTCCATTGGCAAATGACATGCTTTGCCATAGACAATCCTCTATGGAGACATGCCAATGAGACTTTTATATGCTGTGGAATATGTCCAAAGTGCATCATCAAGCCTTTTACTCCAATCCTTCCGATTGGGTTGCAATGTCTTTTCTAAAATGAGTTTGATTTCCCTATTAGATAGTTCTGCCTGACTATTCGTTTGAGGGTGGTATGGGGTGGTCACCTTGTGCATCACCCCATACTTTACCAAGCAAGCTTTGTAAACTCCAATTGCAAAAATGAGTTCCCTGATCGCTAATAATGGCTCTAGGAATGCCAAATCTGCAAAGAATGTGAGATCGAACAAAGGAAACCATATAGAAGAGTCATTAGTACGAGCGGGGATTGCCTCAACCCACTTTGACACATAATCCACAGCCAGCAAGATGTAGAAATAACCAAATGAAGTGGGAAAATATCCCATGAAATCAATTTCCCAAACATCAAAGACTTCATAGAATAATAATGGTTGTTGGGGCATCTCATGCTTCCTCGAAATATTACCCACAAATTGACACCTGAAACACTTCTGACAAAATTCATGTGCATCACGAAATAGACTTGGCCAAAACAATCCACTTTCTAAAACTTTCCTAACAGTACGCTTAGCATTAAAATGTCCCCTATATGCAAGAGTGTGGAAAAAAGTCAAGACAGACTCAAATTCAATATCAGGAATGCATCGCCTAATAATTTGATCACTACAAATGTGCCACAAGTAAGGATCATCCCATATATAGAATTTAGCATCTCTCTTAAACGTATTCAACTGATGTTTATTCATGTCATCAGGCAAAACAGATGCAACTAGATAGTTAGCAATATCAACATACCAACGGATAGAAACAACGACCTCATAGAGCCTTTGATCAAGAAAGTCATCTATAGCTAATTAAAGATGTTACCGCAGATGTTTCTATCCTACTCAAATGATCAGCTACCATATTCTCTACACCACTCTTATCACGAATCTCCACATCAAACTCTTGTATCAGAAGTACCCACCTAATGAGGCGGGGTTTGGAGTTTGGTTTCTTAAACAAGTACTTGATAGCTGAGTGATCTGTAAAGACGATCACCTTCGTGTGAAGGATATAGGATCAAAATTTCTATAGCCCAAAGACGATTGCAAATAACTCTTTCTCTGTTGCAGTTAGTTAGCCTGAGCAGCATCTAAAGTCCTAAATGCATAGGCTATGATATATTGTCTCTTCTCTACTCTCTGGGCAAGAACGGCACCTAATGCATAATCAGAAGGCTCCAATTTGGTGGCTGAATGATGGAAGGTGTAGTGAGTTTCTTTTTTAACTCATCCTATGCATAAAAATTCCCTCATACTAAACAACCCTAAGTATATCATATTGTTTAATTTAAGTTAATTATTACAGCTTAAAAATATTGTTGGGTTAGTTAGGAAATGTTAAAGTAAAAGATGTTTTAAAAAATTGATACTTTTGACGACAAAAAATATGGTACTCGAGAAAAATCATGAAAAAGTCAATAATAAATATAGAAGCAAATCATTAATAATAAAATAATAAAATTACACATCATATTTTTTTCAATACATGGCTACAAAATAAACTGTGCGCATAGGGGAAAAACCCAGTTAAAAAGCAAAACAAAATCCTTATAGCCCAAGGAAGACACTGAAGAATCCTAACTTCATGATCAATGTCCATAAAATGCTTGATGAATGATGAGTAAGCTTGATAGCAAAATTACACAATCCTCCCTCTTAGCGGCTCTATATAATTATATTTTCTTATATCCTTAATATAAGAGGTAAATAACTAACTTGTAGAGATTAATAAAATTAATTATATTAATTATTTGTTAAAAAAATATGTTGGTTTCTCTGGTGTGTTTGGTTTGAGGTGAGGAGAGGAGAGAGAAAATTTTAACCAATTTTCCTATAGAAATTTTTTTAATATTCACGAGTACAAAAAACACTTTTAAGACTGGATGAAAGAGGTATCGTAAGACCGGATCTGCGACTGGTCTTGTTCAGGCGGTCTTAAAATTGTGTAAATTTTAGGATTGGATGAACGACTGGTCTTAAAAATTTAGACCAAACTTTTGAAATATCCAGTCTTAAAAGTGTTTCAAAAAAAAAAAAACCAAATGAAACAACGGGTCCCAAATCATCAGATCTGGCAACATTTTGAATGTCCCTCCATCATCAGCGACGGAGAACCAAGAGAAGATTGAAAGTAACACCAACAAGAAAAACAAAAAAGAAGAGAAGATTGGAAGAAACACCAACAAGAAAAGCAAAAAAGATTAATACAAAGTCTAGAAATAAGAAAACATAACAAGAAATAGAAATCATTCACCATGAGATCGAATTTGAATCAATATAAAATCAGAGGTGAAATTGAAGTTCAGATCTACAAAACAATCACAAGCTTAAAGCAACCAAATCTAAGTAGGATCCTCTTGTCGGTGTTGGCAAAGCTTCAAGCAACCAAAATCGAAGTCCAGATCTGAGTAGGAGCGGTCAAGGTAGGAACAAACAGACTTAAGCAAGAAGAGATTTGGGTTTGATTTTAAGCCGGATCTGTGCGAAGGCGGCGTGGGAGGAGCCATAGATCGAAGAGGAAGGAGCCGTCGTTGTCTAGAATCCTCAAAGCAGTATGCTTCCGTCGTTGCTGAGGATTGGAGTTGACGCCATCGCAAAACCCTCAAAGCATCTCACTGCCAACGTTGCCAAGGATTTGATTGTGTGGCTCTTGGGACGACTTACGAAGATTGCGAGTAGGTTAGAGGAAAAGGATGTCATTCTTGCTGAGGATTTGACCCGTGAGGCTCTTGGGACACTCGTTGAATCTATAACTAAACAAATGTTATATCACCAAGAAGACAAGCACACTCACGGACTTAATAGGTTTAGCGAATTTAGTTTTTGTTGTTGTTGTTGTTTTTTTTTTTTTTTTTATACTTTTAAGACCGGTTGTTTGTAAAAACCGGTCTTAAAAGTATATTTTTAAGATAAGATCTTTTATAATCCGATCTTAAAAGTTTCTATATATTTACGAAATTTCCACCGGTCATACTTTTAAGACCGGATCTTTTATAATCCAATCTTAAAAGTGTTCTATATATTTACGAAATTGCCACCGGTCATACTTTTAAGACCGGGTCTTTTATAATCCGGTCTTAAAAGTGTTGTATATATTTACGAAAATACCACCGGTCATACTTTTAAGACCGGATCTTTTATAATCCGGTCTTAAAAGTGTTCTATATATTTATGAAATTGCCACCGGTCATACTTTTAAGACCGGGTCTTTTATAATCCGGTTTTAAAAGTATTCTATATATTTACAAAATTGCCACCGGTCATACTTTTAAGACCGGATCCTCTATAATCCGGTTTTAAAAGTGTTCTATATATTTACGAAAGTACCACCGGTCATACTTTTAAGACTGGATCCTTTATAATCGGTCCAAAAAGTTCTTTATATTTACAAAACTGCCACCGGTCATACTTTTAAGACCCGATTCTCTATAATCCGGTCTAAATGAGGCGGTCTTAAAGCTCTTTTTTGTACTAGTGATTCCATAGCTACACTCTAAAAAAATAAAACAAACCTTTTTTTTTCTCACTAATGCATGTGGTGGCGACGAAGTGTTGATGAGAAAGAAAAAGAGTTGTTTTGATTGAGAGTGTAGCTATGAAATGTTGAAAAATCTTATGGGCAATTTGGTAAGGATGGGATAAAAATTTTCCTTCTCCTCCCATCTCTCCTCCTCCCTCCCCTCCCCTCAATCTAAACAGATCCTAAAATAACAATTTAATTATTTACCTTGGATGCTATTTTTTAATAAAATTTCTGTTAATATATGATATTTAGGATAGGAGATAGTATGAAGTGGGAGTGATGAGTCATCGTCAAATCAAAGATTCCTGGGGCTCAAATAAATAATAGAGGCGTTCCCATCTGTCTAACAAAAATCAGTGTTGGCGATGTCAAGAGTCTATTTTTTGTTTTGGCCAATTATTTTTGTTCCCATCTAGTTCTTGCGGTAGGCGACAAATGGACGACACTGGGTGATTTGAAACGATAGCCATCCCTCGTTGTTGTTATTATTGGGTATGTTTGTTTGGTTTAGGCATCTTCTCTCTCCAATCTTCACTTAACTTGGTGGCTAGATGATCGAGTTGACTCTCTGTGAATTTGTCGTTGGAATAGCAGTTGCTTGTTGTAGAAATCATTCTTTAATGCTTTGCAACCGCAATGCAGGTGGATTAAGCAAAAGTATGCAAGTTTACGGTTTCGGCATTAAATGTTCGACATCACCTTTTGCTTTTGCTTTTAACCTTCAATAATCATTCTTTAAGTAGTCCGAAACTTACTAAACGAGATGGTTAAACATAGCGAGGGAATAGTAGAGAATAATCCTAGAAGATATTATGATCAAAGATTAAGGATTCACAAATTCGTCTGATTTGATTTTCAAACTTAGCGTTCAATACTCGAGTTTGTTCATCAATACTCGAGTGTGTCACTCTGTGCACTTATGTCAATACTTGAGTATTCATTCGATACTTGAGTATTCTTCTTCCGAGAGGAATCATCGAGTTTTGACTTTGGACCTTAGCATTGAAGTAAGGTCAATACTCGAGTGTCCAAGTCAATACTCGAGTTTTGAACTTTTGATATGAAAATAAGTTTAAGTTCAAAACCTCAATACTTGAGTATTGACTCCAATACTTGAGTGTTGAGATCATTGACAAAGAGCAAAGCTCTCGGTATGCCCAACACTCGAGTTTCCAACTCAATACTCGAGTATTCATTCATCTTGAAAAACTTTGTGAAGTCTTTCCCAAGTCAATACTTGAGTATTGAAGTGAATACTTGAGTATTCATTATATGTATAAAAATTGTAGTCTTTCTGTCAGTCCAATACTCGAGTGTGGATACCAATACTCGAGTATTCTAGGTGGTTGAAAACTTTGATAAATTGATGACAATACAATACTTGAGTTTTCAAATGAATACTTGAGTATTCATAAACACATGTCAAATATGAAAGCTTTGTGAAAGACTAATACTCGAGTGTGCAAAACCAAAACTCGAGTGTCCATAAGATGAACAACTTGATATCTCTCTCGTATGGCCAATACTTGAGTATTCAATGGAATACTCGAGTATTGAAAACTAAAGTCATCATTGAAATTGTCTCGTGTGTTCAATACTTGAGTATGCATATCAATACTCGAGTTTGACTCAGGGTTGAAAAACTTGGAGTGCTCTTTGTAAGTCCAATACTCGAGTGTTTTGTCCAACACTTGAGTATTGCTTTGTGTAATGATTTTTGAGCAACTCTCTGTCAAGTCAATACTCGAGTTTCGAAACCGATACTCGAGTGTGGCTTTGACAGTAAGTTTTCCAATTTGCCAAAGACCAACTTCAATGAATGTTTACAATTGTTAATTATCATCAAAACACATAGAGAACTAACACGGTCTAACTCCTTGACCTACGTCCAGTCCCCAGACACTCTGAGATTTACACTATATCAATTGATTACACACTATGTACTCAAGAGTAATTCTCTCACTAGAACTTACTCCCCCTTACAAGTTGTAATCAATGAACCCAATCACCAAGTCCTCAGACTTGTGATATCACTATCTCAAAGATTACATACTCTGTACTCAAAGAGTAGTTCTCTCTCTAGAACTCACTCCCCCTTACAAGTTGAAATCAATGAACTCCCAAATCACCAAGTCCCCTGACTTGTGATTCTTTACAATAAATGTTTTACAAGTAGAAACTCTCTCTAAGAGTAGATAATGATAAACACTGAAGCTTGTGTATCAAAAGATACAATATAGATGAAAACTAAAGAATGAGTGTAAGACTTGAATGCAATTCGTTTTCAGCAGTTGTGGTTGTTGAGAAGAATTGAATGCCACTCTATTTATACTAAGAGTACATTAAATGACCGTTGTAATCTTGATTATAACCGTTGCCTTCATTAGACAAGGTTGGTTCGGTTTAGGTCTTCTTCTCTCTCTAAACTTCACTTAATCAGTGGGCGAGATGTTCGAAGTTGACTCTTTGCGAATTTGTCCGTTGGAATAGCAGCTCTTGGATGTAGAAATCATTCTTTAATTCTTTGTAGGCGTGTGCAGATGGATTACCCAAAAGTATGCAACTTACGGGTTTGCATTCAATGTCGACATCACTTTTGCTTTTGCTTCAAACCTTCAATGTACATTCTCTAATCTATCCGAAACTCACCAATAAAGTGGTTAAACATATCTAGAAACATTAGAGATTAATCATAGGAAGTATTAAGATCAAACAAGAAGGTTTCACAAATTCGTCACATTTGATTTTCAAACTTAGCGTTCAATACTTGAGTATGTTCATCAATACTTGAGTTTGTCCTTTGTGCACTTAAGTCAATACTTGAGTATTCATTTTAATACTTGAGTATTCTTCTTCCAGAAGAAGAATCATCAAGATTTGACTTTGGACCTTAACGTTGAAATAGGGTCAATACTCGAGTATCCAAATCCATACTCGAGTTTTGAACTTTTGATATGAAAATAAGTTTGAGTTCAAAACCTCAATACTTGAGTATTGATTCCAATACTTGAGTGTTGATTCCAGTTCAAGTCATTGACAAAGAGCAAAGCTCTTTGTATGTCCAATACTCGAGTTTCCAACTCAATACTCGAGTATGCACTTATCTTGCAAAACTTTGTGAAGTTTTTCCCAAGTCAATACTTGAGTATTGAAATGAATACTTGAGTATTCAATATTTGCATAAAAACTTGTGGTCTTTCTGTCAGTCCAATACTTGAGTTTTCAAACGGATACTTGAGTATTCATAAATCAGTGTTAAGTATGAACACTTTGTGAAAATCCAATACTCGAGTATGCAAAACCAATACTCGAGTTTTCAAAAGATGAGAAGCGATGACTCTCGTTTGACCAATACTTGAGTATTCAATTGATTACTTGAGTATTGAGATCTTAAGTCAATGTTGAAATTGTCTCGTGTGTTCCATACTCGAGTATTCATATCAATACTCGATTTTGGCACGGGGTGAAAAACTTGGAGTGCTCTCGTAAGTTCAATACTTGAGTATTGTGTCCAATACTTGAGTATTGCTTTGTGTAATGGTTTTTGAGCAATTCTCTGTCAAGTCAATACTCAAGTATTGAGACCAATACTTGAGTTTGGCTTTGACAGTAAGTTTTTCAACTTACCAAAGACAAACTTTAATGTGTGTTTACAATTGTTAACTGTTGGTGTGACTTTTGCTCCAAAATAGTAACTACGTGTGTATTTTTGCTCCCAAAAAAAGCATGTGGGCGCTCCCGAAGGTAGAGCACATGTGTATTTTTGCTCCTTTACCCTTTTTTTAACCTTGCTCAGTCAGCTGATTCCTAATCAGCACTTTTTTTCCCATTTGTCTTCTTCTCACTCTAACTCATCATCCACATCAACATTAATGGTCAACCGTGGCTATTTAACGGTCAACATCCAGTGTCTGAAGGTTTTGTGTAACTTTTGCACTTAAAATATAACCACTTATGTATTTTTTCTCCCAAAAAAAGCATATGGTGCTGGGCGCTCCCGAGGGTAAAGTACATGTGTATTTTTACTCATTTACCCCAAATTAAATCTGTGAGCCTATCTTCTCAATTTCCCTCTTTTTCTTTCTTGTACTCCAATTCATAGCTGTTGAGAAATTGTTTTTGTTTGCCAACATTTTTGTTGTCTTCTTCTTCTTATGGGATTAGATGATTTAATCGCTAGGTTATTGTTGTGATTCAAGATACCCGACGTAAAAATATGGGATTTGGGGTTTTTATTTCCTTAATATGAGACCGGGTGAAATATTCTGGAAAAGATTTATCACAGTATGATTTGTAAAAAAAAACTGTAAATTTAAGATTTTAATATACATTGATAAATAGTAATTCAATGTAATTTTTAATCCCTCGTGTATTTTTATTTTTATGGCGATTTCCCCTCTCCGTTGTCTTACTGGATAAGGATTAGACTATAAACATGACCCGGGAATTATGTATTTATAAAATGTTAATAATATCAAGTTTGTAAAAAAAATTGTCAAATTAAGAAATATTAATGCCAAGTTTATGGTTATTTAGTGTTACTTTTTTTTTTGTCCTTAATTTTGGTGGTAGTTATGCTTCAATTTTCTTATTTTGATGGCTGCTTCTTGTATATGTGAGCCATTCGGGCCTCATACAGCCGTGCACATGCAATGATTCATAATTTGCATGGCGTACGATTCGGTAGAGGAAGCATCTGTTGGTGAATAAAGAAGCAGATTTGTAAGTTGAATGAATCAGAAAGATGCATTAAATTACAACAAAAGATGAGACACATGTATAGGAAAAATATCCTTTTTTATTAGTAGATATATATCCTTTATTAGAGGAAATTGTATTTGAGCTACAGTTTTTGTTACGAGGTGAGGGACTAATCTATTCCACTAGTCCTAACACTCGTTGTTACCAGAATGTGTACATGCTTGCCAAAGTATACATGTCCAAGGGTCCAACAAGATACGAGTACCACGTAGGCTATACAACATCAATTTCAATAAGGCACATATTTATTTAGTTATTGAAAATTGAAAATAGCATGAGAATCCAATTAAATCATTTGTCAAGTTAACTAATTCAACTTTCAGGATTTACTACCCTCTGATTTTAAATATAAGTTATTTTCATTTGATTTAGATGTACTAGAAAAAAAAAAGTTAATACCCCTTCCATCTATATTATAAACTTCAAATAACTGATTAAAATCAAGAAAACAATTAAAATTTGTTTAAGACAATAAAAATTTATTATTTTTCCTTGGTCCCTTGTTATAAATATGAGAAGTAAGATTTTTCTGCTGATTCATATCGTAAGGCACCGGTTGATGCTGTTTCTTCTGGTCTCCACAGGTTTTGAATGGCAAAGAAGTTGATTGACTAAGACTCATAGGTTTTTGAAAATAGAATTTATATAATTTAAAGGGTTAAGGAGCGAATTTGCCAACCAACTATTAGGTCAAGAGCATTGGACACAAATAAGTTTTAATGGTACAAAAAAGACCAACAAACAATTGATTTTGTTAAAACATCACAACACTGTCAATGCCTTTTAACTGCCGTTGAAAATGAAGACATGTGGGATTTGTCTAGCTCAATCCTATCCTATCCTCTTCCCTCTTTTACTTCTCTCCACTCTCTCTCTCTCTTTAAATATCTCATCGCCTTTCTAGACCGGCAATGGCCGGGACAAACTGCCCCCTATCTCTCCCACCTTCCCGATGAGATCCTCACCATCGTATTCACCGCCGTATCCGACACCCACACTCGCAACGCCCTCTCCCTCGTCTACCACACCTTCTGCCGTCTCGAGAGGTGGACCCACACTTCCCTCACGCTTCGCGTCAACGCGCGTGACCTTCATTTCATCCCTGACTGCTTCGGCTACGTCATCGACCTCGACCTCTCTCTCCTTTCTCCTTGGGGCCACGGCCTCTTCGCCATCTCCTATCACTCTGATCCCAGCCTCCTTGCCTAACGCTTTCGTTACGCATTCCCCCACATCACTTTACGTTCGCTCTGCCTCCACTCTCCAGCTTCTCCTCAATGTTCGCTAGCAAGAATTGCGCCAGGTCAAGCTCGTTCAGTGGCATCAACGCCAGCACCGGCGACGGGGTCCGATTTCGCCGTATTGTTCGAGAAATGTCAATCATTGTGATCTTTGGACCTATCCAACTTCTACCACTGGGCAGAGGATCTCCCTTTGGTTCTGACCTCTAATCCGACTACGGCCGCCTCGCTGAAGAGGCTGAACCTATCGACCATGTCGAAAGTAGCTTTGGTTTTCTATGTCGAAAGCTTTGGGTTATTTGTTGGGTTATGTGGTTTTGTCCGTTTGAAGCCACTGGGAATTCTTCACCCAAAAAAACAAAAAACAAAAAAGACACCTGGACATTGAGCTGGACGTAAAATCCCATGTGGCATTCATTTTCAACGGCAGTTAAAAGGTATCTGACGGTGTTGTGATGTTTTAACAAAATCAATTGTTTGTTGGTCTTTTTGGTACCATTAAAACTTATTTGTGCCTAACGCTCTTGGCCTAATGATTAGTTGGCAAATTCGCTCCTTAACCCTAATTTAAAACTTGAATTTCATTTTTGTATGAAAAAAATTGAATTTCACATTATGAAAAAAGAGATTTTGTGGAAGATGATAAAGTTTTTTTACAATAAATGAATTTTTATTTGAGGTTTATTTGTTTGCCTTTGCAACTTTTAAAAAATATTTTTACATTTTATGAGACAAAATTTAACTCACATAATTATCATGTACTCCCTCTGGTCCTTATTATAAGGTACCAACTAGCAAGTGTTTTTTGTCCTTTTTATAAGGCGCTTACTTGTTCCAAGTAGCATTAATTATCTTTTTCCATGTATGCCCATAATTAATAAGGGTAGTGGGTGAGAGTAATAATTAAGATGATATTAGAGTTTAGTGCAATTAGTAGGGGTAATATTGGAAATTACATAATTCTAGGACAACTTTATTGACTTTAACTGTTTTTCTTGATTTGTAAAAATTGTTAGTTGGTGCCTTATAATAAGGACCAGAGAGAGTATAATGCAAAATCAATTAAAATAAATAAAACCAAACTCTTTCATAAAATAAATACAAGAGAGGAAGACTCAATGCACTTACTAAGAAACTATTTGATCCAGTTGATCATTGGAAGTCAGTGGTATCTCCTTTCTATGTGCAAAATTCTTCTCTCCACAAGGATCCAGGACCTATTCTTTTTGGGTACATTTGTTAGGATATTTGGGTGACTAGATACACCAAACTTTTTGAGATAGAATATACAATTATTCAACTGATTAGGCAGTATAGTATATCTAAAGCGTGTTCGTATCAATATGATTAAGACTTTGCGAGTTCTACAAGTATGATCATAGTTATGGGATGAATGTGCATATCCTAATCTTACGGGTTTTGTTAAGGTTATTTGTTGGAAAATAGCTTGGTCCATCTTTAGTGGATTAGGTTCAAACCCAATGCTATGGGGTCAGAGTATAAATAATATAAAAATTTGGGTGGATATATATATATGTGATATTTCTTAATTATTATGAGTCATATTATTTAATCAAGACAATATTTCTCTATGGGTTATATTGATTTACCAATATAATATGTCTATATGAGGAAGTGATATATTAATAGAGGAAGGATACGTAGAACATTATAAATAGGCATAAGGGGTTCAGTTGTGAATTACTTATCAGAGATATTGATCAGACACTAATTCCTTTTCCCTCTATTATAATTCTCTCTTCTTCTTCTTGTCTGTGGTGTATTTGTTGTACGTCATAATTGCTTCGATAACTATATATGATTTGATTTGTGTTGGCATTAGAGATAAATGGTCACACTCCAAGTACGCTCAATATTCTTACAAGGTTGAAGTGGATGGTTGTGTACTAGTAGATGGGATTCGGATGCTCTTATAAGCCACTCCCTCAACGTCCCTCAGTAGCTTTTGATCTTAGCCGTCCAAAAATTGATCTAAGGGTTCAAAATCTATTTTAAAAGACCGTATGCGGTAAATATAAAAAATTTTAAAAAAGAAGTGTCTCTTTCTAGACACTTGGATCAATTTTTGGATGGATAAGATCAAAAGATACTAAGAGAAGCTAAGGGATCCGCTTCTAATTAAGATAATCTGCTTCCAGAAGATGGTATGAGTGGCTGTGGAGGAGCCATCCGTGACAAATGAAGAAGACATATGAATTATATTCTTTATGTCTAATTGTGTTGAATATATTCATTTGGTAACTATATAGGCGCTGTGATATTTCCCACATCTTTAGAGAAATTTTAGATGAAACTAGATTATTTGTTCATGGAGACTGTCAGGTTTTGATATATTAGTCACATAGCGAGGGAGGAAAATTTATATCTTGCTAATTCGTTAGCTAAATTATCTCATAGGATTTTTGTATCCTAAATCACCTTCTGACTTTTAATTAAAGAGGTGTAAGTTGATGAAGAAAACTATGTACTTGGCTACCGTTGTGCATGTTTGTGAACTCTTATTGAGTTAATGGTATTAGCTTTTCATTAAAGAAAAAATGGGGAAAAGCTAAAGGGTTAAGGTGCATTCCCTGAACTATTTTTTGAAGTGCAAGCACCCCTATTTATCCTTATAACCTATGTGATATTTGAATAAAAATGCTATTATAAATAAAAATATTATTAATTTTAAAATATTTTATTATAAAATAAAAATATACCATTATAAAAAAATTATTAACAAAATAATTTAATATAATAAGTGTGTGTGTGTGTATTATAACTACAACCATTTCTCATACAAATTTAAATAAAAATAGTATTATTAAATTAATTTGAATAAAAATATATTTTATCATTAAAAAATATTATTATGAAATAAAATATAAAAAAAATTATGTTTTCAATAAAAATGTTATTTTAATTTTTTTATAAATAAAAAATTATAATTGTAAAATATTTTAATATGATTTTAAATAAAAATATTATTATAATAAAAATTTTATTATTTTTATATTAAATATATACTATTATGAAATTAATTTAAAATGAAAATATGTTATCATAAAAACTTATTGTTATAGTTAATAAATAGGAAAAATACCACTTGAATTTTAAAATCTCAAATAGATAATTTCTTAATAAAACGGGTTGTCAATTGCTTTACTGTTCTTTTTAATCCCATTACTATTGTTGCCAATAGGATTTTGATGTTTAATTGATATTTTTATGTCATTTTCCCTAAGAAATATATTATCATACAATTAATTTTGAAAAAAATATTATTATATTAGTATAAATAAAAATTTTATTATAATAAAAATGTTATTATATTAATTATATAAGATGTAAATTAATTTATATAACATATAAATAAAAAAATATACCCAACTATGTTATGGTAGAATGGTAAATTGCTATTATTCATTCCGTCCCATCACATCTTAAACCAAACAAGGGATTATTAAAAACCTCCCTACCACTACTACAGAAATTGGTTTTAACGTCCCTGATTGGCGTCCTATTATTAAAAAAGGAAGTAAAATAAAATGCGGTGGCATTTTTGTAATTACAGGTGAGTTTTGGAGTCTAATTTTATTTCTTAAATGCCAAAAGTGTAGCTCGGCGCCAAAAGCAAGCAAAAAGGAGTCTAAGTCTAAAAATTAGACTCCCTAGGTCGGAAAAAGCAAACCATTTGGAGTCTAAGTTTGAAAATTAGACTCCCTAGCTCGAAATTTGGAGTCTAATTTTTAGAATTAGACTCCTTAGGCCTTCCCAAAAACACCCATTCCCGCGGGCCATCGTGATTCTCATTCTCTCGGAGCCATCGATCACTCTCATTCTCTCATTCTCAACCCTGGTCCGCCTGCCCTCGCTCCACCATTGCTCCGTCATCCCCCTCTCCACCGTAGGTCCTCCGATCTCCGTCTCTCCCGCGTATTCATTTCGATTTTCCAATTCTCAACAGTCAAGTTGGCAAAAGGTACTCTCTTCTCTTCCAAATCTCCTAATCTAGGGTTCTTTGGGATTCTATCTCAACCCGTGGCCATGGAGCATACCGCTACTGAACAGCGAGAACAATGTAGGTCCGTTTGTTCTGGTCATATAGGTCCGTTCTGGGTTCACGCTATCTCGCTCTTTCTGGGTTCACATTCAGCTCCGTGTCGTTTATTGTCTTTTCTGTTGGAATTTTGTGAGGATGGTCCTAGATGATGTTTGAGTTATGGACAAAAAGGGGTAGAAAAGGATCGAAAAATGGGGGTTTGCTTTTTTTGACCTTTTAATATCGGAGTTTTGAAACGAAGAATCAGAAATAAGAATTTATTAATTGGGCATTGAATAAGTTTACCGATTTAGGGAAATTGTTTCATTGGCTACTTTTAAGCATAGGATTTCTCTTAAAACCCGGGAGCTCTATGCATTGGTATTTCGACTCGTTACTTGGATCTGTTCACGAGACTTCATCTAGTTTATAATACCATCGTGAAGATTGTTTTTATTGCGAGCTCCTTAGCGATCGTGTGGTGCATGCGAATGCACCCATCCGTTAAGAGAAGTTATGATAAAGGACTCGACACTTTCCGCCATTATTTTCTTGTTGGGGCGTGCTTTGCTTTGGCACTTATGTTGCATGAGAAGTTCACATTCCAAGAGGTAGAGATGATTTGTAGTCTTTATGTTTTATCCTAATAAGTATTTATCCAACTGTTTCTCAAACTTCTGCTTTGTGATAAAGGGCGTGAATGCTTAATATAATTTTGTAGTGCTGAAATATACATGATTGGGCTATTGCATTTCAATAAGTTGGTTCTTTAATTATTTGCTTATTTATTGTATTTCTGGCTTTCTTTTTTACTCATTATAAAATTATGCAAACATTGACAGAGATTTGCCTTAATCTCCCAAAATAACCAGATTAGAAAAGGATTTGCAGTATAATGTAACCTGGGTCGTTTCCCAACGAATTCGCAGTCGGTTCAATTCGCCTGACAAAGAATAAAACAGTGACGATAAATGGGGGTTTTTTTGATTCAGAATAATATTAAAGACGAAGTAACGAGAGACAAAACAAAATAACACAAATTGAACAAAATGAGGATTAAAGGATCAACCCACGATTTCGGATTCACCCACTACCCTTCCTCGAACGAAACAGATTTATAACCGAACTCGTAATCAACTCCAGACAAACCGAAATTTCTGCATTTTTCTAGAAATTCCCTCAACTGAACAATTGTTCAGAATTTGTTCGAATCAATGGCGCACCTCGTACGATCGCACGAAATACTTTAACCCGATCCAGAACTTCATCCTTGGGAAATATTGATTTGGGCTTTTAATCAAAAACCCAATCCGAACCAAAAATCAAATCGATAAAGGGATACGAAACGAGTTAGACGGTTACCGATTAGGCGCGAATCCTCCGGATAGTGGATGGAACCCTCATCGTGGATCAATCTCGGAAATTTAGCGAACATAATTAAGAAAGATGAAAAACGAGATGAAGAACGCGAAGAACACGAAGAACATTGCGAGAGAATTTGAAAACTACTATTTTGATCCTCTGAATTCTAAAAACGTGAATGAGAATGTGTTTGTGGCTGTTGTCTCACTTAACCTAAAACGGCAAAACCAAATGGGGCTCCAATCCACAATTCAGGCCCAGAACGAAAATAAAATAAAATGGGCTTTAATTACAAAATTCGAGCCCAAAAATACATATGACTTCGGCTCCAAAATCGACCACCCTCTTGTCCGAATTTTCTCTTCATGTCTTCATAACAATTGTAGCTCTCTGAATCATCTGAAATATGAGACAAAAATGAGGCAAATCCGATGTCTGGTTCAAGATTTATGGTAAAAATGGTGAAGCAATGTAAAACTGGAATTTATTATTAAATAATGGCTAAAATATAATAAAAGGCCCAAAGCCCAAATAAGTATAAAAGGCATTTTTTATTAGCTAAAGAGTCCTAAATTATTAATCAAGAGACAAAAATTAGTGTATGAAATATTCAATTATCAAATTCCCCCACACTCTTTTTGCACTCCTGAGCAAAATTCAAAGAAAAAGACTTAAAGGAGAAACTCTTCTTTTCTAACAATTGCTAACAATGCAAAAATTGAACAAGGGACATGAGCTCCAAAAGATCAATCAATCAAGACCACAATCCCTTCATCTCAAATTACAATTCATGGTAATCTCAATCAATGATGCTAATCACATAAGATGGTCTCTCAAATGATGCGCTCAATCAATCAATCAATCTCTCAAGTGTTTAAGGTGAATAAGTGTATCGCTCAAATTCTACTCAAGAAATTTGCTCTACCATAAGCTTGCTCAATTTCTACGTCTCTACTACTCATAACACATGCATGCACAAATCAAGAGAGCTTGTTATGAAAGGTTGTAATGGGGTTAGGGTGAAGGTAGGTAATAGTATGGAATGAGTCTGGCTAAGCACCAAAGAAATTCAAAAGAGCACTAATTAACACAATCATTCTCTATGTAAGAAATTTTTTATTTTGCTTATATATCTCCTTTCTTTCCTATGTATTTTCTTTTTCTATTTCTTCTTCTTCTTTTTTCTGCTTTTCTTTTTTTTTTCTCTTTTTTTTTTTGAGAAAAATGAACATAATCACAATGGCACAAAAGCAAACATCCCCCACACTTAAACTGTTGCACTCCTGAGCAACCCCCACACTTAAACACAAAACCAAAGTGAAACCAATGCTCAATAAATTTTCAAGTTGCGGAATAAAATGGTTTTTCGCTTAGGCTTGTAATGTGGCTTAGAAAAGAATAAGGCAAAAAGGCACAAAGGGCTAGCAAAGGAGTCATAATGCAAGGGAAAGGCTATTTGGCCAAAGTGAGGAAAATAAAAGAAAGAAAACAAGCTTCCATCATACTTATGCACGTAAATGAAAAATGTAGTTTCAAAAAGAAAAGGAGCAAGTTCTAGAGAACACAAATCATGAGCGAGATGCACACATGAAAGAAAGAATGGCAAAAGATGAATTCCATTCATGCAGGCCCAAAACCTCACAAGGTCAATACCAACTTAGGCAATCAACAACATCAAATCAACTAACAAGACATGTAATCGAAGAGTCAAGAATGGCAGACCAAACAGAATGATCCATTAAAACTAAAATGTCCAAGTTCATAATATGTAACAATCATAGAAAGAGAGACTGTATTTATTTCAAAAAGCAAAGTAGAAAAAGGAAAACAAATAGAAGAAAGAGGGAGAAAGAAAGAAGAATACTCCCCAAGGGGTTTATGGAGGATAAGTGGCATCAATGAGGAGAATCTCGCTTCCTCGTCTTTGGGATCCCTCATGAAATGGCTTGAGGCGATGCCCATTGACCTTAAAGGTTCGTCCGTGGGTGGATCACATAGCTCAACAAAGCACCAAATGAAAAAATGTTAGTGATCTCAAAAGGGCCATCCCATTTAGATCGAAGCTTACCAGGCATAAACTTCAAACGGGAGTTAAACAGAAGAACTTTCTGGCCCACAAAAAATTCTTTCCTCAAAATATGCTTATCATGGAATGCCTTAGTCTTTTCCTTGTATAATCGCGAGCTTTCATAGGCATCCAATCTAAGCTCATCCAACTCTTGCAATTGTAGCTTCCGCTCCATCCCGGACTTGGCCAAATCCATGTTACACCTGTTTAATGGCCCAATAGGCTTGATGCTCCAACTCAACCGAGAAGATGACATGCCTTACCAAAGACAAGCCGATAAGGAGACATCCCAATCGGAGTCTTGTAGGCGGTGCGATATGCCCACAAAGCATCCTCTAATCGCTTACTCCAATCTTTCCGAGTAGAGTTAATAGTCTTCTGAAGGATTTGCTTAATCTCTCTATTTGAGACTTGGCTTGACCGTTGGTTTGAGGATGGTATCTTGTGGAGACCTTGTGAAGCACTCCATACTTGCGTAATAAGGCACCCATGCTTTGGTTGCAAAAATAGGAGCCTTGGTCACCGATAATAGCTCTAGGAATGCCAAACGCGAGAAAATGTTAGACCTAACAAAATCCACCACCAGAAGAATCATTAGTCCGAGTGGCTTTCGCCTCAACCCATTTTAAGACATAATCAACAGCCAGCAGTATGTAAGTATAACCATATGAAGCAGGAAATGGACCCATAAAATCAATACCCCAAACGTCAAAGATCTCACAAAACAATATAGGGTTCTAGGGCATCTCATGCCTACGGGAAATACTCCCTGCTCTCTGACAATTATCACATGACTTACAAAACGAGATGGGAATCATGAAACAAGGAAGGCCAAAATAATCCACTTGTCTAACACTTTCCTAGCAGTTCTTTGGGGTCCAAAGTGACCACCACAGCGAAGCATGAGCAAAATGCAATATAGAGTGAAACTCATGATCAGACACACATCTCCTAACTACTTGGTCACTACAAAATTTCCACAGATAAGGGTCATCCCAAACATAATATTTAGACCCACTCTTTAATTTAAGGGTTTGGGCCCTAGTGAAATCTATAGGTAAAACACCGCCTACCAAGTAGTTAACCGGATCAAGCATACCATGGAAGCTTACCTTGCGGTGTAGAAGCTGCTCATCGTGGAAATCATCCCGAATAGAAGAGGGGTGAGAGGGAGAATGAGTGATGTGACTCAAGTGGTCAGCTACCCAGTTTTGTGCTCCACTTCTGCCTCGAATCTCAACATCAAACTCTTGGAGCAATAACATCCACCGGATGAGTCGTGGCTTAGCATCTGTCTTTTTCAAAAGAAACTTCAAAGCAAAGCATGGTCGAGAAAAAAATTACTCTACTTGCTAGCGAGATATGACCTAAACTTATCAAAAGCAAATACAATAGCCAACAACTCTTTCTCGGTAGTGGTGTAATTAGATCAAGGCAGGATCCAAAGTCTTGGAGGCATATGCAATCACATGAGATGCTCTATCAACTCGTGCCAAGATAGCACCAACCGCATAGTTGGAAGCATCACACATCAACTCAAAAGGGAGGCACCAATCAGGGGCTTGGATCACTGGGGCTGTAGTTAGGCAACGCTTTAAATGATCGAAGGCCGCCTTGCAAGCATCATCAAATACAAAGTCGGTGTCCTTATGCGAGAAGGTTGGACAAGGGTCCGGGCGAGTCTTGCTGAAATCTTGAATGAAACGCCGATAGAAACCCGCATGACCAAGAAAAGAGCGAACTTCCCGCTTGAGATGCGGGGTAAGGCAAAGCAAGAATTACATCTATCTTAGCGGGGTCTACCTCAATCCCTTTCCTAGACACTATGTGTCCCAAGACTATACCCGACTCAACCATAAAGTGACACTTCTCATAATTGAGCACAAGATTAGACTCAATGCACCTATGCAAAACTCTAGACAAATTAGCTAAGCATGCATCAAAATCAGACCCATATACAGTGAAATCATCCATAAAAACCTCCATGTAGTCCTCTAGAAATTCAGAGAAAATGCTTACCAAACAACGCCGAAAGGTGCCGGGTGCGTTGCAAAGGCCAAATAGAAGCGGATGTCCTCTTTTCACTAAAATATGAAAGCAAGTTTCGATTAAATTTAATAATTTTTCAAAGTATAAATTAACCTGGATATTGTTAAAATTTTATTTCAATGGTTTATAATTCCAATAATGGCCTAGCAGAGAAAGACACACAATTAATGAGAAACTGGACTCATCAAATATACAATTACTTCATTGGTTGAAGTAGAAAGATATAAGCATAATCATATTCTTTTAAGGAGTTTCATCCGTATATCATTAATTCTGCACACAACATCTACCATATATGTGATTGTTGTGTCTAATATATGTAAAGTTTATTGGGCAAGTATATTGAATAATTATATACTTCTGGAAAAAAATGATATGATCACACTACAAAAAAAATCAATTTTTGCTACGGAAAAATTTCGTAG
The DNA here is from genome assembly GCA_019022655.1 of Acacia acuminata. Lineage (NCBI taxonomy): Eukaryota > Viridiplantae > Streptophyta > Magnoliopsida > Fabales > Fabaceae > Acacia > Acacia acuminata. Next base: position 4,552,041 of record JAFJYI010000005.1, read on the forward strand.
CGAAACAGCCTTTTTCCGTAGCAAAATAGATTTGCAACGGATTTTGTCCGTAGCAAAAAACCTTGTCGCAGATTGCGACGGAAAAGGGAAAATCCATTGCAAATTTGTCAATCTGCGACGGAAAATATTTCCGTCGCAAATCTACGACGGAAATATGTTCCGTCGCAATTTGCTACGGAGTTATCTTCCGTCGCAATTTGCTATGGAATTATAATTTGCTACGGAAAATAATTCCGTAGCAAATTTGAAAATTTGCTACGGATACCATTCCGTCTCAAATTCGAAAATCAGGTCCCTAATAAAAATTTGCTACGGAAAATATTTCCGTTGCAAAACTAATAAAAATTAAAAAAAAATTAAATTAAATTTTTTGATTTTTTTTTTAGAAAATTAAATACAAAAAGTAGTGTACCATGGATATAATAACAATTATAAAAGAGTTTACATAGAGAAAACAAAATATATATAATAATGTTGCAAAGAGAAAATACTAAAAAGTAGTTTAAATAGCAGCATTGTGATCATCATCATCACCAGCATGGTCATCATCACCAGGAGCCGACCCCGAACCCTTGTCTTTCATTAGGGACCTGATTTGAAGCTGCATCTGCCTCATCATCTCCGCTTGCTGAGTAATATGCTACTGCATCATCTCTCATTCCTAAAACATCTGCTGCCGCATCATCTCTGTTTGTTCCCGAATCATCGCCGTGTCTCGGTCCAAGCTCATTTGTTGTCAGACAAAAGAGGTCCTTCGTTTGGGATAATTCACCGCTTCGACTCATATGTGTTGCTTGCACTCGCACCAAAGCCTTCATCTTCTTCAGCTCATCTCGCAAAAACATTATGAAGTGTATTTATTATTTGTATCATTTGAATGAACAAGAGAATGGAAATTATCAATATCAAATGTATTACGTTTACCTGAAGAAACACCTTCAGTACCGGATGAGGAGCGCTTTGTTTGCTTCAGTTGGTTGGCAGAGGCACCGTATCCAAAGACTCTCCCTTTCTTGTTAAACCCCCCTGTAGCCTGAAAGAACAGACTCTCGTTATCGGACTGAGAGGATGCAGGGTTAGTCCCACACCGCGAGTCTCTCTCCTACGACAGCTTTTGAAAGGTTTCCTATAAGTACAAAAATACATAACAAATAAGACATGCAAAATGAAATAAATATGGTGGTGCATAAAACAAGTAATAAAGCAAATAAATGTCTAACCGCTACTTGCTGCGCCCTTGGGTTAATCCATTGCCTCTCACTCCCTTCGATCTTTGGGAATGTGTCCGCTCAAAGGTAGCCCACTCAATCGATCTGCAGAACTTCCCATACTCTTCCTTTAAACGCAAATGATGACCTTAATTAATTACTTCACAGTACAAAATATTGAGTACCTAAATAGAAAATAACGTGTGCTTACAACTTTTCTTCGATGCTCACTAATTGGAATGGAGCCCCCAGCATATGACGGTCCTTCCATTTTGGCCCTATTTTCCTTATTTTTTGCACTTGCGTTATGAAACTTCTCATTGGTGGCCCAATTGCCAAATAATTCCTTTGAAGTCTCCTGTGAAATCCAATTTGTCTTGCCTCTTGACTTTCTCAATGAATAAAGCTTTTGAGACAACAACCGGCTTGCCCTGTGGTTATAAGTTTTTTTTTTTTTTCAGATCTTCATGATGTTCAGGCAACATCATATGCTTATCTTGAAAATCAATAACGAATAATTAGTGCTCCAAATTTTAAAAGTACTTAATTCCATAAAACAAATAACTTACCAAGAACTCATTGAACCAAGCATCTCAATTGTCCTTAGGAATCTCTGTCCACTTGGCCCAAGGTTGATTGTAATTACAGAATAACTGGGCCAAGATGAAATCCCCCACCTGATTATGAGGCACAAATCTGTAGACAGAGGACATCATGCAAATATTAGCATACAAACCAATTAGAGAAGAAAATTGTAACATTACTGGTAACTTGGCATGACTTACAGGTTGCCGTCAGGACAGATCCAAAGCTTCCTTATCGAAGGATCTGTTGTGCCCCAAATTAGTGTATCGGAGGAACTACCTTCTTCCCCGATGTGGCTCTGGGGCGACGCAGTGTGCTAAGGAAGGAATGTGAAATATTGAAGATGTTTGTACATAGATGGTTTCAGGAAACTAAACATATGTAAATCAATTAGAAATGGTAAAGTAAAAACGTTGTCGCCCTTGCTTTGTGGATCGTAGGGGTAGACGGTGACGACGAAGTATAAAGCGACGGTGAAGATGACAAATAACCTGACGGTGAAGATGACATATCAAATGGTGGCACCTCTGGGGAAGCGCTGAGCCCTCTACCTCCACAGGGAGCAGATGGCGTCACCCTACCCCTTCTTATAGGACGGGGTCGGGCTCGACCACTACCAAGTCCACTACCTGAACGTCCTCCTGGATGCTCCATTTCTGAACACTTATAGGCATAATGTCAAAAAATATTTAAAAAAAAAGATATTTAGTTAATATTATAGTAGCGAAGTAACAAAGTATGTAGTATAACCTAGATCATCATAAACAAAGAACTAACACAAATCAACCGGATGATTCCTGTTCATCGACATCTGCTTGCACGTCTTCCTCTGAAGTCTCATAGTCGTCGAACTCAGATTCACTATCAGAGGAAATCACTTCTGAATATTCACTATTTTCAAAGTGTTCACAACCTTCCCATAACGGACGTTGCGCTTCTTGAAGCATTTTATAGAACCTATCGGCTTTCGGATGAGGATCCTCTCCCATGTATGATGGTTGAGTATGTGTATCGGTCTCCTCTCCCATGTATGACGGTTCAGCATGAGTAATGGGATCGAAATACTGGCCGATGGACGGTCCCGCAGCGTCTATAACCAACTGCTCATATTGATTAAGATTGTCTCGATGACAACTGTCCCCGTAATAACCACTCGGTATCTGTCGGACTGCGCCATGACATTCCTAACACTCATAATCCTTCGTGAATCCCTTTTTACACAAATGGATTTTGACCATCTCCAAATCTTGAAATCTTAAACACCTACATTTGACACACGGACACCTGATCTCCCTACTTGAATTAGGTGAATGTGCCAAAGCAAATTTGATGAACTCTTTCAAACCCGCCAAGAATGCTTGAGTTAGTTGTTTCTCTCGTTAGACGATTGTACATCCAACTTCTATCATGGTTTCCTTCCATACTTCCTAGCTAGTTCAGTTACTAACCTAATTAACATCTCAACATGCCACAAATATATAAAAGTGGTCAATACACACATCTTCTTTCTACTTTACGTTAAAGATAGGTTCAAATAAAAAATGTAAATGAGATATTTTTTAAACAAAATTAATAGTAATTTTTATTACTCAACTAGCTAATTTTTTTAATAAATACAAATTTCATTATTCCCTAAACTCACATCTTCTTTCTACTTTACATTAAAGATAGGTTCAAATAAAAAATGTAAATGAGATATTTTTTAAACAAATTTAATAGTAATTTTTATAAGACATTAACTCAACTCACATCTTCTTTGAACTTTAAGTTAATTAATTCATTCTCTTATCCCTCAATATCACTTTATGATTTGTTTTTAAATTATCCATCTTTATTTTATAACTTGTTAAGGATAATTTTTAAATCAAAAATTTAAATGAGATAATTTTTTAAAAGATTTAACAGTAATTTTTATAATAGTTTAAATGAACTAGTTAATTTTATTAATTTTTCTAATAGTTTAAATGTTGTGATTTTAAGAATTATTATATAATAAAAATTGATGTCAACTCAACTTATACCCACAAATATATTCTAAATTGGAATGGAAGCAAATTATTATGAAAAAAATTCACATAAAATAATTCTCTACATTTATTAACTGTGTTTACTTGTAAAAATTACTTTTTTAATTTATTTTCGTACCAAAAAACAATGTAAGATTAAAAAAAATCAATATCATTAATAAAAATCATTAAAACCCAATAATTAAAAAAATCATGGAATCTCCTACACACTATAAGTATAATCCAAACTAATAAACACATTAAGTATCAAGATCTTTATGTAATTAATAGATTCGGCCAAAGAAATGTAATTGATAATCTTCTACCAACATACATATTTCCATTGTGTAACAAACCAAACCTAACATAGATATCATATAGTTATTAAAAAAAAAAAATACACTTCAAGCTAACCTGCAAAATTAGAAGTGCTAGGATTTGTTTGATAATTCCCCTTGTGAAGATCTTAGTGCTAGGATTTGTTTGTTATTTGCTTTCTATTGTGTTTTCCAAACGTCTTCAAGCTAACCTGCACTTACGCCACTGTATGGTTTTTTATCTCAGTAATGAAAGAAATGAAAAATAGAAGAAATCAGACTTTCATGCAATATCTTAATTGAATTATATGTAATGATCAATAATTTAAGTTTCCTTCTATATCCACACATATTAAAATTCTTTTTTTTTTTATGTAAATCATCCGGTATCCGAACCCCACTGGGCCGACTAATCCGGATTCGAGTCGGTAAGACCCGTTAGGCGCAAAGCTCTCCCTCAAGAGTTTCAAGGTACCGCATTCCTTGGGTTCGAACTCGAGACCACAAGTTAAGCTAGCAGAAACCCTTACCATCTCAACTACACCCTCTTGGGTCACACATATTAAAATTCTAGCAACAATATATTCTATAGATATTTGGATTGGAATTGACGAACAACCAATATCAATAACCGTCTTTAGTAGTGCCCAATAGAAAGAAAAATGGGACATGCCCAACTTAGAAGTGTTTTAAAAAAAATAAACAAACCCGCAAAATTGGAGGTGGTGGTGACTAGTAGGCGACGGGAGGAGGAGCCGAGGGGGAGGGCGAGCCGGGGAGGAGCGGGGAAACGAGCCGGGGTGGGACGGGGAGCCGGGGGAGGGCGAGCCGGGGGCCGGCGAGCCGCTGGGGCGGAGCCGGGGTGGCCGACGAGCCGGGGCTGGCGGGCGTAGCCGAGGGCCGGTGCGAAGGCGTTGGGGGAGCTAAGGGAGATGAGCCGCTGGGGTTCTGGGGACAAGTTAATGAATTTTGCGACGGAAAGCATTTCCGTCGCCCGCTTTGCGATGGACATTCCTTCCGTCGCAAAAAGCATCCCATTTGACGTGAACAAAAAGTTCCATCGCTAAACCGTCGGTGGCATCCCACGATCCGTCGCAGTGGGTTTGCGACGGATCACGAGATCCATCACTACTTGGCGGACCATGTTGCGACGGACTTCCATCGCAAGTTGGCCATGTTCGCAATTTGCGTCGTAATTTGTTCGTCACCCAACGACGGACCCCAGGGCCGCCAAATCTGCGACGATTATTGGATCCATCGCTTTTTTTTTGTGCGACGGATTTCGATATCCATTGCAACTTTTTTTTTTGGCTACGGATTTTAAAATCCGTAGCAAATTCTACCAAATTTGCTACGGAAATATTTCCGTAGCAAAATCCGTCGCATATTAAGTATTTTCTAGTAGTGTCAAATGACCTCTCTCTCTCTCTCTCTCCAACCTTAATAAGAAGCTACTCCTTCTAGTCCTTATTATAAGACATCAACTATCAAGTTTATTTGGTGTTTTTTATAAGTCACTTGCTTGTTCCCAAGGAGCATTAATTATTCTTTTCCATGTATACCTCTAATAAATAAGAGTAGTGGATGAGAGTAACAATTCATATGATATTAGAATTTAGTGTAATTAATAGGGGTAATAATGGAAGTTACTTAAATGTAAGCTAACTCTATTAACTTTAACTGTTTTTATTGATTTGTGAGAATTGTTATTTGGTGCCTTTTAATAAGTACCAAAAGGAGTAGTCTTTTAGGATTGGTCAGCCCTCTTCTTGAACTCTTGTTCATAACAAAGGTGCTTTCCTTGAGAGTTTAATCTTCATAGAGAGGGCTACCCATTAAGGGTCTTATATCAGAGAGCCTCACAGTGAAGTTTACTAAAGGCTCCCAATTTAAACTTGTTTTCATAGCTTCATTCATGTTTTGCACATGCTCGGTTCAAAAAATGTATTAAATGTATTTATAAAATATTAATATCAATTTTGTTAAAAAATTGTCAAATTAAGAAATATTAATGCCAAGTGTATGGTTATTTAGTGTTACTTTCTCGGGTCCCTAATTTTTGTGGTACTTATGCTTCAATTTTCTTATCTTAATGGGTGCTTCATGTATATGTGAGCCATTCCGGCCTCATACAGCTGTTCACATGCAGTGATTCATAATTTGCATACCGTACGATTCGGTTGAGAAAGCATCTGTACGTTGGTGAATAAAGAAGCAGATTTGTCAGTTGAATGAACCAGAAAGATGCATTAAATTACAACCAAAAGATGAGACACATGTATAGGAAAAATATCTTCTTCTTTTTTTTAATAAGCAGATATATCTTTTTATTAGGAAAAATCATGTTTGAGGTACTGTTTTTGTCATCACGTGGTAAGGACTAGTCTATTCTATTAGTCCTAATGCTTGTTGTTACCAGAATTAAACATATCGTTGTTGAAATTCAATGTGTAATTGCCCAAGTATACATGTCCACGGTTCCAACAAGATACGAGGCTATACAACTTCAATTTCAATGAGGCATACATTTATTTAGTTATTGAAAATTGAAAATAGCAGGACAATCCAATTAAAGCATTTGTCAAGGTAACTAATTCAACTTTCAGGATTTACTCCCATTTGGTTAGGGGCGGATCCAGAAATTTATGGAAGGGGGCACCATTAATGGGGAGATGCCCCCAAATTTTTTTATAGACAAAACTTTAAATGTATTAAAAAATTAAAGAATATAAAGAGAAAAGTAAGACTAAGTGTTGTTAAAAATAGCAAGGCTAGACACCATATATTTTAATAACAAAAGTATATTACAATAAAAATAATTATAATGTCATTTTTCTAAGCCTTATTTTTTGGGATTCCATCATAATTGTCTCATTATCAATGTTATTAAATACATCTTTTTCAATATAAGACACTAAACAATCATTCAACTATTCATCAGAGGAAGAGGGAGTCTCATAGAGTCGCCAAAAATCTCCCTTTGAGGCTTTGAGGAAGTAAGAGATGAGAGGAAAATAGAGAGGTTCACCCCAAAAACAAAAACCAAAAACCAAAAAAAAAAAAAAAAAAAAAAATTACTCTATGTGGATCCGCCTCTGCCTCTGGCCTCAAATATAAGTTATTTTCATTTGAATTAGATATATTGGAGAAGAATAATAGTTAATACCCCTTCCATTTATATTATAAACTTCAAATAACCGATTTATGTTAATCAAGAAAATAATTAAAATTTGTTAAAGACAATAAAAATGTATTATTTTCCTTGGTCCCTTGTTATAAATATGAGAACTAAGATTTTTCTGCTGATTCATATCGTAAGGCACCGGTTGATGCTGTTTCTTCTGGTCTCCACAGGTTTTGAATGGCAAAGAAGTTGATTGACTAAGAATTATCACATGGGTTTTCTAAAATAGAATTTATATAATTTAAAACTTGAATTTCACTTTTGTATTAAAAAAATGGAATTTCACTTTATGAAAAAAGAGATTTTGTGGAAGATGATAAAAAAGTTTTACAATAAATGAATTTTTATTTGAGGTTTATTTGTTTGCCCCATCAACTTTTAAAAAGTATTTTTACATTTTATGAGACAAAATCTAACTCATAATTATCATGTATTGTGCAAAATCAATTAAAATAAATAAAACTAAACTCTTTCTTAAAATAAATACAAGAGAGGAAGGCTCAATGCAGTTACTAAGAAACTATTTGATCCAGTTGATCATTGGAAGTCAGTGGTATCTCCTTCCTATGGGCAAAATTCTTCTCTCTACAAGGATCCAGAGACCTATTCTTTTTGGGTACATTTGTTAGGATATTTGGGTGACTAGATGCAACAAACTTTTTGAAATAGAATATATACAATTATTCAGCTGATTAGGCAATATCAATATGATTAAGACGTTGCGAGTTCTACAAGTATCATCATAGTTATGGGACGAATGTGCATACCCTAATCTTGCAGGTTTTGTTAAGGTTATTTGTTGGAAAATAGCCTGGTCCATCCTTGGTGGATTAGGCCCAAACCCAATGGTATTTGGGTCAGAGTATAAATAATATAAAAATTTGGGTCGATATATGTGATATTTCTCAATTACTAAAAGTCATATTATTTAATCAATACAGTATTTCTCTATGGGTTATATTGATTTACCAATATAATATGTCTATATGAGGAAGTGATATATTAATAGAGGAAGGGATACGTAGAACATTATAAATAGGTATAAGGAGTTCAGTGTTGAATTATTTAACAGAGATATTCACATGCTAATTCCTTTTCCCTCTATTATAATTCTCTCTTCTTCTTCATGTCTATGGTGTATTTGTTGCTCGTCATAATTGCTTCCATAACTGTGATTCTATTTGCATTGGCATTAGAGATAAACTGTCACACTCCAAGTACGGTGAATATTCTTACACAGTTGAAGTGGATGGTTGTGTACTAGAAGATGGTATGAGTGGTTGTGGAGGAGCCATTCGAGACAAATGAAGATGACATATAAAAATTATATTCTTTATGTCTCTAACTGTATTGAATCTATTCATTTGGTAACTAGGCGCTGTGATATTTCCCACATCTTTAGAGAAATTTTAGACGAAATTAGGTTATTTGTTCATGGAGACTGTCAGGTTTTGATATATTAGTCACATACCGAGGGAGGAAAATTGTCTTTCTAATTAGTTAGCTAAATTATCTCATAGGATTTTGGTATCCTTAATCACCTTCTACCTTTTAATTGAAGAGGTGTAAGTTGATGATGAAAAACATGTACTTGGCTAACGTTGTGCATGTTTGTGAACTCTTTTTGAGTTAATGGTATTATATCTTTTCACTAGAGAAAAAATTGGGGAAAAAATGGGGAAAAGCTAAAGGGTTAAAGGTGCATTCCCTGAACTATTTTTCGAAGTGCAAGCACCCCTATTTTAGCTCTCCTCCCAATTGAGGGCTTTTGAAAGAGAGCCAAAATTTTGGACCACTTAACCCAAAATTTTAGAAGTAAAAATATGTTTGTAATGTGGAGTAGTTTTTTACTGCTCTTTTTAATTAAACATTAAAAATATAATTTATAACATAATATAATTTATAATATGAATGATATCACATGAATACTACTTCATCGGTTTATAAGTATAAGACATAGTTTTTAGTGTAAGAAATTTCTTATGCCCTGAAAAATTTAAGGGTGACTACACAGAATATAAGTGAACTCACATTACTAAAGTCTTAAAACATATATAAACAAGTGCTTCATATAATAATTACAATAATACTGAATATGCATACGTCACTTCTAGTTCTTATATAATCTATTTCTGAATTAATAAACAATGTCCAATATTTAGAATCGGAACTAATATTAATTAGCAAGGCACGGCAACTAACTAACAGGCAAACACATTAAAATGGCGTGTCCATACGTCGTCCATCTTGCATGCAGAGATTCGTAATTTCCATCATTTTTTTTTTTGGGGGTCAAAAAATAAATTTCCATCATGTTCCGTTTTCAGAAAAGCATCAGTTACTGCATAAATAAGAATCAGTATTGGATTGCAGATTAATGAACTCAAAATTAAGATGCATTACATCAAAATATATGGATGAAACAGAAACTTCGGGAAATTAACACACACACACACATACTTGAACGAAAATATTCTAAATTGGAAGTACAATTACTCTAATTAATTTCCTTTTAGTAACACATCTTTAATCATATTTTCCAAATTGATGTAAGAAGAACCACCAGGTCTTGTGTCCTCTTCTGCAATTTTCTTCCACTCTGAAGTCTTTTGTCTCATCTTCTTCCCCTTGCCTCCTTCCATCAACTCAATCACAAGCTTTTGCAGTACTTCTCTCTTCACGTTATTCTCAATCTCAAGTCCAATTCCCCAATCTTTACATGCATACCTACAATTTGTTTGCTGATCTGCAAAGAACGGCCAACACGCCATTGGAATTCCTGCACAAATACTCTCAGTCGTGGAGTTCCACCCACAGTGAGTCAAAAAACCTCCAACTGCAGGATGGTTCAGAACTTTCTCTTGTTCACACCAACTTGCTATGAGACCTCTATCTTTAATCTTGGTTATAAACTCAGGTGATAAGATCACTGAGCCACCATTCACAAGGTCAGGCCTTATGATCCACAAGAATGGTTTCTTGCTGTCAGCTAAACCCCAAGCAAACTCATATAGTTGTTCTGGCGACATGATTGTGATACTTCCAAAGCTCACATAAATTACAGATCTAGGTTCTCTGTGTTGTAGCCAATCAAGGTACTGGGTCTCTTCCTTCCAGAGACTAAGATCCAGAGATGCCAATTGGTTGTTATCATGTGGCCTTTGGTTCAAAAACGAAGGGAAAGGACCTATGGTATAGAGAGGAGTAGTTGAGAAAATGGAGGAAAGGCCTTTAATCGCCTCACCTTCAAGCTCATCAAATGTGTTGAAACAAATGGCGGATGCTCTTTGAGCTCTTTCCGTCTCTCTAATAAGAAAGTTAAGGACGAAATCATTTGGATCTGTTGTCCTCACAAAACTAGGAAGTTCCTTTAGTTTGACGTTTCTCATACCTGGAATCCAATCTATTTCTTTCTCCAAATACCCATTTGTCATATAACTCTCATCTGCACATCATAAACACTAAAAAGATGAGACCTTTGAAGGACGAATCATATATATATATATAGAGAGAGAGAGAGAGAGAGAACATTAAAACCAAAGATAATATATATACCTTTGAGTGGTATAAGGCCTCTTTCAACTAGATTTCTATAGTGCACAACAGCCAAGAATGAATAGGTACTTGAAGACCAAAATAGAACAAAGGGGAGACCAAGTGCTTGAGCAGCTTCCATAGTGAAAGTCATGACACCATCAGAAACCAAGCAAGTGACTTTGGGAATAAGGCCTTTAGAGGAAGAATCATTGAGCCTAGCAAGAAGGTTCTGAAAGGGAAGGAGGCAGTTCTTACTGGTGGAGCGAAAAAGAGAGGGTACGTCTTGAGTGGCATTATCATTTGCAGGAGGAGGAAGACCATCTGGGATGGTTTCGAAACGAAAATCTGAGAGGCCATCGAGAGCTTCAAGACCCCTTGATTTGAGCAAGCGTTTATGGTTGAACTCAGTGTTGACGAAAGTTATGAAAAAACCTCGAAAGTGAAGGAGTTTTGCTAGTTGGAGCATTGGATTCATATGGCCTTGAACTGGAAAAGGAGTCAACACAGCATGAGGCTTCCTCTTCTTGATCTCGTCTTGGTACGAACCCATATCTGTGCAATTCTCTATTTTCTTCACCTTGCAAAATATATGGATCTGCATGATGTATAAATAGAAAGACGCAAGCGTGACACCAAAAAAAAAAAAAAAAAAAAAAAAAAAAAAAAAGTATAAAACATGTCAATTATTTTTTTGTGGTTCTACATTTGCGGCCCATAAAAAACAATGTAAAGATCTTCACAATACTTGTCTGGTGGAGAGTGAGAAGATATTGAATTTGGGGTACGTCTAATGCCCCTCCCTAACGCCCTCAAATACTACCAGCTTCCCAGATGTTTTCCTCCTTATTTTTTCATCATTAGATTCTATATAAAAGGAATAACATTAATTTTAAAATATTATAAGCAAAAAATGGCACAATTTTCAATATTATACTATTTTTTAAAATATTCTTAATTAAAATGTGATGTGCATTAGGGAGCATTAGGGGGAGGGGCATTAGACATCTCAAGTCTGAAGTATTCGAGTATTGTTGTAATTACTCCCTCCAATCATAAATATAACAAATAGAAAAGAATTTACTTTAGATCTAAATATAAAATATCTATCTTTTTTATTTTCCAAATTTATAATTATTTTCCTAAAGTATTTTACTGAATACACCTGTTAAGGGTGTTTTTATCAAGATTAGTATGAAAGTACATGATTAAAGAGAGTATTTTTTAAAAAAAAAAAAAAAAAAAAAAAAAAATCCTCAATATAGTTATCTAACTTGTATATTAAATATGGCAGGATAATATATATTTTTATTTGATGAGAGTTTTCCTTTTCGAGACTTAGAGTGCAAAAGGGTTTTCGCCTTTTTTTAAGAAGTGCGCTCCTTGAGATTTGAATTGTTGTCCTCCCTATGGGGGTGAGATCATTTACCATCTCAACCAACAACTTGTTGATACGGCAAGATAACATTTTATATCTGAATATAACAACAACATCAACAAATTGATAATATGCGTGAAGAAACTGAGCAATTCCTGACCCAAGAGAAAGGGAGGTTCCATCCTCGAGGTTTTTTGTAATTAATTTTGGACCTTCAGAGCCTAACTTTGTTTTTGAGGGATCTGAATGATTTTTGAAGATGTCATTATAACTGAAATCTTTAACTAAAAGAACAAGGTCCGATGAATTTTCATGGTTGGGCTTATGTTGGTGTGTTCAGAAATTACAATTGATTAGAAGGATACTTCTGTATTAAGAAAACATAAGTATACTACCTTTCATCCTTTATATAAAATCCACATGACTGAATTCAAAGAGATTAAAAAATTTAGATAAATTCATTGTAGCATATGGCATATGATCTGTTTGAAATAATGATGTATAGCATTAGATTATACATTACTCTATAAGTTAAGTAAATTAGTTTAGAGAAAATTTATAAATATAAATATTTTGAAGTAATTTATTTAGCTTTCTTAATCTCTATAAAATAGTCAATAGTACCTAGATACTTAGCATTTAAATTTGTGACAATAGTATACTTCGTTTTTATAAGAAACAATATAACCGTCACACATACCCCGTTTCTTTTTATAAGAAACATTACGAGAATGCTTTATTTTTTTGTTTCTTACCTTCCATTTTTTCCTTATTTAATTACCCCTATTTAATGTTAACAAAATAAATTCTTACAACCTCTAAAGACCTATTACTTCTACCATATTTATTTTCTTATTCTCTCTTTTCTACAATTCTCCTTATTCTAATAATTTCCTTATTCTCTCTCTTATTGCCTATGTCATAATAAATAAACGTATATTAGAAAAATGTCACAATTTTGACATATTTATTATTCTTAACCGACGTTTTGCATGACAAAAAAAAAAATTTAATTTTTTTAAAATAAAAATTTGTTTTAATTTTTTTAAAAAAATTCAGAATTTACGACGGAAATTTAACTTCCCGTCACAATCGCGATGAGGTTTTTAGCAACGGACGAATCATTTGCGACGGATTTTTTTCGTCGCAAAAATTGACTTTTCTAGTAGTGAGATTTGGTTAAACATTTCTTATGAAAAATGAAACGGAGGGAGTAATAAATAGTGTAATATACGGCAAGCACATACCATTAAAATAAAGTAAACATTTTCCGCAACTTAAGAACCAAATAGTGAAAACAATATTGTGCATGTGTGATAGATTTTAATATATGCTTATTAGGGATTGGTAGGCACGCCCCTACCCAACCTATCACTTTTTAGGGATTGGTAGGCGACCCCCAACCCAACCTATCACATTTTAGGGATTGGTAGGCAAGCCCCAACTCGTATTACCATATTTATATTGAGTTCTGTTTAATTTGATTTGAGCCAAAAAAAAAAATCCTATATGCGCAAAAGCTAAATATATTCTTATTATATATTATAAAACTTTTAACAACCCATCCAATAGCACAAACTGCATGATTCGGTTGCCAAATCACATGTCTCACTAAATGTTGTAACGAGTATAATGTTTCCTCTAATCCTTTATTATACCGATATATATACCATATAGTCCTTGAGTAATATCATTTATTCTCTTTAAGTATTTTAGCTTCTCCAATTAATTTCCTATTCCTTGTTTTGATAATTTTGTATATTAAATTTCAAATTAACCAAGTTGATACGAGTAAAAGAATTCGATTTTCCTATCAAGAGGGTAACTAGGAAGCCAAGTACAAGCTATATCACACACACACACACACACACATATATATATATATATATAAATTTGACAATTAAATTGTACCACGTATTATTATCTGTAACTTGCAAATATTATGAATTATTATAACTTGTATATGGTACATCGGTGCCAACATAATAATAAATTGTGTCGCATATATTAATATCATTTGAATAAATCACATGATACTCATAATTATTTTAAGGAAAAATTTCAGATAATGATTGTACCAAATTATTTTTCATTAGCCCCAAGAAAATTTGGAATTTCGCTGCAATCCGGTGGACTGAAGTGAAATTATTTGTGAACTAAAAAGACAAAAATAACCCTTTTAAGAACAAAGGAGACACAACCCAATTTGCAAGTAATGAACCATCATGAATAAGTGAAATAATCCTATAAACAAGTGAAATAATCCTATGAAGAAGTGAAATTTATTTCTTAACAAGAATGCATTGGAGCATATCAAGTCAAATTTCATATGCAAGTGACAAAAACATCATGAACAAGTGGAATAGTCCTATAAACAAGTAGAATTAGTTTGTTAACAAGAACACATTGGAGCATGAACACGTCAAATTCCGTTAGCAAGTGGCGAACACATCATAAACAAGTGAAAAAGTCCAATGAACAATTTCAGAATAGTAATTAGTGAAAACGTGGAATTCCACTTGTTCATTGGAATATTCCATGTGTCTATGATGTCTTTGCCACTTAATGTGTTCTTGTTAAAAATTTATTTTCACTTTTTCATAGGACTATTTCACTTATTTATAGGATTATTCCATTTGTTCATGATGTGTTACTTACAAATCAGTTTGTTTCTCCTTTGTTTCTGAAAGGGTTATTTTTGTCATTTTACCTCACAAATTAATTTCAGTGCAGCCGCATTGGACTGTAATGAAATTTCAAATTTCTTTGGGGTTAATGAGAATTAATTTGCAACAGTGGCTCTTATCTAAAATATTTTCTTTTTTAAAATTTGTTGACAATAGTTAATGGTCAATTACTTCTGGCCTAAAATCAAATCGAATTCCTGAAAAGTTGATTGGAAGCACGTGCGAAAGAAATTAAAATCGTGATATTAAAAAAAAAAAGTAATAAATTAAAAAAAAAATAAAGTCGCCGAAGTAGCTAGATGTCAGATTCCGTCGTCCCATTAGATATATGTCATGTGTGCGTGACATAAATCATGCTAATGATCGGTAACAATGTTCTAAATTCTAATAGCAATGACCCTGCCATTTTAGGTTTATCACATGCATGCGTGATGCATCCATGTAAGGAGAAACAAAGCCACAAAACCTAACCCTACTTTCCAATTTCCATGATCTGTTTTTCAAATTTGTAAAGCCAATCTAGCATTGAGGCTCCATATATTAATATGTATATTTTTTCAATCCTCAATATAGGCCTCCTCATTAAATTTATCATATGAATATTTAATTTTGTCCATGGTTTATTATTTTTGGACTTATCAATCTATTATGTTAATTAATTCTCTGATCACACATGACCGTACGTCCTATTTTTTCATTTAGGTCTGTAATTAAATGATAATGTTTCAAAAATATATAGGACATGTGGCCATATGTAATTAGAGAATTTGACATAATGAATACAATGAACTTGACCTAATTAATTATTTTCCATGATGAAAACCTCAAATTCAGCATTATTAAATATAGCATTCGTTAAAGTCGCTTGCAAAAGATTATGCTCCATGATCCAGAGAATAAACAATTAATCAATATATAAGTTTGGGTGAAGGTGCAAATTTGCCAAACAACTATTACCTAAATAGCGTCTGGGCCAAATAACTATTGAAGAGACCAAAAGTGCCAATCAACAAGTAAAAAGTGAAAAAAAAACCAAATAACTATTAAAAGTGGGAAAAAAACACCAAATAACTATTAGAAAAAAAAAACTATCACAATTAAGTTAAAATGTGAGACACGGCGTAGGACGATGGCGTAAAGCTTATTTGGAGAAAAGAGCGGTTAAGCCTTCTTGTTGGAAAAGGAAAACACCAACAGAGATGGGATCCATGGGAGCATGCATTGCGGCGGCGGCGGTTGCTTCGCTTGTGGCATCGGATGGATGGAACCAGGGTGTAAGGTGTGTCGGTCGAACGTTGTGGACTCTTGGATGAGTTCAAGAGGGTAAGTGGAACACCCAAAGCAACAATAGAAGCTTTGGAAATGCTGACGTCAATGACACTATGACAATCAATGGAAGACGGAGACACCAAGACAGTGATGGGGTAATAGTTCGTTGGCGAATCTGCTCCAAATTGTGTTTTTTTCCACTTTTTAATTGTTGATTGGCAATTTTGGTCCCCTCAATAGTTATTTGGCCCAGACGCTCCTTGGATAATAGTTGTTTGGCAAATCTACACATTGACCCTATAAGTTTTAGGTTGATCAGATTTGAGAATTTTGCATCTCTTAAGCCGCAAGCTTTGTTTGTTTGTATTGCTTTTTTGAAATATTTTGTGAAATGATCCACATACAACGGGCTCAGGAATAAGAGGCCCAAATAAGAATAATCTACTTGACCAAAAGAGCCAGATGAGGATTGAACGCAAAACATGGAAGCTGAGAGATCTAGAAAAATCAGCTGACGCATGGAAAGACTAAGCTCGTTATGTACCATCCCATTTTTTATGTGCCTCAATGTAAAATCATTTGCATATATAATTTTTTATGAAGTCATGTATAATAAATATTTATTTGCATCAAATAATCAAAATAGGATGAGGATGTGAAATTATTTGTTTATGTGTAATTATAAACTTATGGTTAGGGACAACCTCAAGAAAGAAATGACATTAGAAGTCAAAACATATTGTATTTTTTCTTTTTGCCCTTAAACAAAATGCATATAATGGAAGAATGGGGGGAAAAAAGGCCAACAACCTACACTATTAATGAAGCATGAAAGGGGCATAGGATTGGATTTTGTAAAGTACAAAAATCCCCCAAAATCCTCCCCCACCCCACGGATTGAAGAAGGAAGAAAGAAGAAAGAAGAAATATATATATATATATATATATATATATTGATGATGATGCCAAGTACCCATAAGAACCTAGGGACCTAGAGGAATTATGAAATGAAGGACAAGGCTTCAATTACAAAGAAGGAAGAAATGGACATATTATTTGGGCAAGAAAAAAATAAAAATCTGCCCTCTCATCAGTTTTGTCACGTCATTGAGGGGAGGAAGAAGAAAACAATTAAGTCAAGATATGTTACTTGTAGAAGAAGTTCAAAAGCTAAGCATATCTAGGGACCTTGTAGGTTGGATTGGAACACTTACAAAAAAAAAAAAAAAAAAAAAAAACACCCATTCCTCTTCCTCTTTGGACAGCTGATCACGTGAAGAAGGAAGATGAAGAGAAAAAAATTCATTAAATCATGAAGCAAGTACATAGGACACCAAGAGCATTAAAGACCAATATTGCTTTTTGTACAAGTCATTTTTGCTTGGAGATTAAGTGTTGGAGGTCCATTTAAAGAGTTCCCTCTTCTCATTTGGACGCTGGAGGGTTCGGTTTGCAGAGGGAAAAGAAAAAAAGAAAGAAAGAAGAAAGCCAAGGAAAAACCAACTAAGAAGGAACTCAAGAATACAAGAAGCAAAGGAAGATAGAAGCTAGGTAAGGTTCTGAACTCTCAATCTACTTTCTTAATAAAGGTTAGGACTTAAAGAAGAATTTCTTTTGGTATTTTTGAGGTGAACGCCAAAGTGATTTTGGTGGTCAAAGAAGACAAGGGTTCAACAAAACTCAAGTCCTACAACAAGTAAGACATCATTGAACCTTCTTATGTTTTCTTTCAGTTGTTTGAGGTTGCAAATGGCTAGTGACTTGAGTATAGATATATTCTTGGGTTGGAACGGTCAATGAAAAAGTATGATTAAAGGTTTAAGGTTAAGGTTTATGGTATGAAATGATTGGATAAACCTAATACAAGGAAGATATAAAGTTAAAATGAAAATTTGGTATTTTGTTGATTAAATCATAAATTTCATGCAGCTGAGCTTTCTTGATGATATGAGTTGATTTTGGTATTTTTGAGGGTTTTAAAGTGTTTAAAATGAAATTTTGTATGAGGTTGAACTTGGATCATAATTTTGGAAATATAAATGGAAGTGTGAAAAATGTGGGAGTACTGTTTCTGGAAATTTCTGTGGGATCAGTCACCTTCTTCATGATATTTGACCTAGTAAATAGATTTTAAAAATTATGAGAGTTTACAGGGAGAAACTAGACATATCAAGGATTAATTTGGTATATAATTTATATTTTTCTGAATTGTTTGCTAAGAGAAATAAATGTTTCAAAATAGCCCCTGAAAACTGGGAATTATTTTGGACAGCAGGGGTATTTTTGGTTATGGATGAATTTTCGACTTGGTCTGGCCCAAATTAGTATTTGTGGTTGAAAATAGACATATTGACGGTCATTTGAGCTTTGGAATCAACTCAAAATTAATTTTCTAGATTTAATTATGAATTTTTGAAGTTGGACCTTTATTTCTGGAAATTTTAATAAGGACGAAAATTAAGAGAATATAGACCCATATTAAATTCTTTAATAAGAAAAAGAATTTAGTAAAAATGGACCCATTAGTTGGGCTTATTTTAAATTATCAAAGAAAATATTTATTGAGGTGGAATTAATTTTATTTATATTTTAATATTATTTTAGGTTTAATTGTAATCTGTTGCAGGGGAAATTATTTTTAGCGTAACCTTACCTTAATCTTCATATACTCTGTGTGATTTGTGTATATATTTTTTTCCATGTATATTGCATACATTCAGTTATCATTCATTTTCCAAGCGCTATGGAACCGGAACATGTTGTGTTCATAAACGGGCCTTGCTGTGTGCCGTGCTCGGCAGTCTGTGCTGTGTGCTATTAAGACTGCTGGCGATTGGGTCAGGTGTCTTCTTGTGTGCATGATGCTTGAATGAGATGTGGTTTGAATTATTTTTATTCGTGGTTTGCTTACATGCTTTGTTATACATTTTATATGAAAATTAACGGTTACTCTGGGATTCAATTTTGAATCCCAGCCCCTTTTAAGCCATCAGGCAGTTCATCGAGACCGGAGCAAGGAGATAGAGGTAAGGCTCCGGAGCTGGAGTAGTGCGGAGGTGGACGTCGGTAATAGTTCTTTTTTGGATATTTATTTTGGTTATCGGATCATTGTATTATTTTATTTTGGGCCTGTCAAGCACCATTATCCGGATGACTGTATATTTTGATCATTCCGGGGAAATATTTATCTTTCCATATTTTTATCAGTATGTTATTGTCCAAATCGAAGCGTGCTCTGCTTCTTATATTCTGATTTGTGACGTAAATTAACCCGTGAAAATAAGCTAAAATTAAATAAAAATAAAGGACCACACTACCTGCCATCCGAAAGACGAGGTAGGTAGGTGTGTAACACGTTACAGGAAACTAAGGGTGCGGAAAGATTTGGATTCTCTTGGCCTCTCTGGTCTGGTTCATTGTATTTCCTCCTCTTTTCTGCTATTCTATATTTTGCTGCTACATTTCCTTTTACGAAATACATATTGTAATCATCAGCTGTGATTGATTTGCTCATTTTGTCAGAATATATTATATATATGATATTTCATTTCTCATGGTTTTAGTTGTGAAGCTATTTTTGTCCATTACAATTGTTGCTTTCAACGTTCTATTGCTTACAGTAATGGCGGATAATACTCGCATGAAGCAGTAGACTTGGTCATAGGGGCTGATTGGTTAGAGACGTTATGCCCGCATGTAGCTAATCATAGTTTATTCAACCATGTTTATTCAGAACGACCAATTTATCACTCACAAGCTGGGATATCACAGATGGGTTTCATTGGACCCCACATGCCCATAACACATTACCGACGGCTTCGGTCGTTTCTTTACCATATTTTCTCAAATCATTCATATGCTTGAGATGGACGCGTTAGGTTCCAGTATCAGTGCGGTACTAAGTAAAGAGGGGCATTCCATTGCCTTAGTTTCCAAGAAGTTGTCTCCCAGGATGCAAGCTTAGTCCCGGAATTATGGAAGCTGAAGCCAAATTTCGTCAATACTCAATACCTCTTTGGACAACTTTTTGTGATTCGAACGGATCCCTCAAGTCTCTGCCATCTCATTATGCTGTTCGCCAAGGTGATTTATATTCGTGTCTCTGTTTGAAGCCAACCTAACCACAACCAAAACTACACCCAAATGACGAGCATACACGTGTTTCTTCTTAGATAGGTGGCACTGAATTGTGGAAGAACCATTAATTAATTAATGAGTTATTACGATAAAACTCAATTTAAATTTGTGTGAGTTGGAAAAAAACGGAGAATAACAAAAGGACGGGAATGAGTTGGCTCGAATTCGGTGGAAATAGAGTAGGTGGAAGTAGATGGTCATTTTTTGGTCAGCCCCACCATTCAAGCCTCATTAACTAGGGATTGAACCATTAATTAATTCAAACATGCACGTTGTGGATGCACCTACCACTCCCCAGGTTCCATCAGCTTGTTCACCTTTGCAATCTTGTTATTTTTGTTTGTTTTTGTTTTTGGTATTTTGACTCTTCTCCTATGATTGAAGTAAACACAAGGACAAGATCACCAAAAACCAAATTGAGAAAATGATCAGTATGTTAAATCATAAGAGTAGAAATGATGCAAGTGATGAGATTTGGGAAATAGATTTGAAGGATTCCAAAAGAGAAGTGCAAAGTTGGTCGCCACG
Organism: Acacia acuminata; assembly: GCA_019022655.1. NCBI lineage: Eukaryota > Viridiplantae > Streptophyta > Magnoliopsida > Fabales > Fabaceae > Acacia > Acacia acuminata. The sequence continues at coordinate 4,572,874 of JAFJYI010000005.1, forward strand.
TTATATGTTGTTTCACCCAACCGACCACCAAACTCAAAATAGTAATAATGTGGGAAGATGGCACATGACACGTTAAGACGTGGCTTAAAAGGTAAAATCCAGCAGCATGCATCCAAATGGGAGACCCCACACCATGTGGGATGTGGCTCTGTCTCTGTCCTTTCATTTCCCCCAAAAATTCATCTCTGTGTCTTTCACTTTTATGAATCCCTGTAAACACTAACACCTTAGACGCAATTCTCCGCTGACTGTGATTAGCTTACGCGTTTTTGGTCTGTCAACTTTTTGTCAGAATGTGTGTGAGAGAGAGATATTTCGTTTATCATCGTTTAACTGTCAAGTTATTTGTGTCCATTACGTAATTATTTTATTGGAAATTGTAATTTATCATATTTGTAAATCTCACGATTGTAGTAGATTTTAGGGTTAAAGACCTAATTTGTCATGGAAGTTTTGCTAAGGGAGCGTCCAGCACCCGGAAGTTTTTTGGGTATCAAATTTGCCCTGGAAATATGAAAAATGTACCAAATTTGCATCGGAAGTATGAAAAATGTACCAAATTTGCCCATCCGTTAATTTTGACCGTTAAGTTTAACTGAGTGTACACATGGCATGTCACTTCATGACACGTGGCATGCCACCTCATCAACCCAATAAGAGTTAAGTATCATTTTTGCCCCGAAAGTTTTCACTGAGGACAAGTTTGCCCCGGAAGTTTTCACTAAAGAGCAATTTTACCCCGGAAGTTTACAAAACGTATCAATTTTGCCCTTCTTTCCCGCATATTAAATTTGATTATTAAATCAGTCAAAGGCCACACATGTCATGCCTTGAAAAGGTCAAACTTGGAGTCAGAGAAGGAGATCCTTGAGATGTTGAGCTCAAGGCAGCCAGAATTTGTGAAGCCGAACTGGTCATAGGAAGCATTACTTATGATCTAAGCAAATGATCAGTTTATACAAACTGCAGGGCCGACCCGATTAAGCCCGAGGCCCTCCAGGGCCAATTTCTAATTTCTGGCTTATTTTTCAAGCCTGAGCCCTGCAGGACCAGGGCTTCGGGCCGACCCGATTTCCCGGCTCTAGTCCCTGTGACCAGTTCGGCTTCGCAAATTCTAGCTGCCTTGAGCTCAACATGTCAAGGGTTTCCTTCTCTGACTCCAAGTTCTACCTTTTCAAGGCATGACATGTGTGGTCTTTGACTGATCTAATAGTCAAATTTAATATTGGGAGAAAGAAAGGCAAAATTGCTACTTTTGTAAACTTCGGGGCAAAATTGCTCCTCAATGAAAACTTCCGGAGCAAAATTGCTTCTCAATGAAAACTTCCAGGGCAAAAATGATACTTTTGATTGATGAGGTGGCATGCCACATGTGATGAGGTGGCATGCCACGTGTGTACTCAGTTAAACGTAACGGTCAAAATTAACGGATGGGCAAATTTACTACCTTTTTCATACTTCCGGGGAAAATTTGGTACCCTAAAAACTTCCGGGTGCTGGGCGCTCCTTTAGCAAAACTTACGTAACAAATTAGGTATTTAACCCTAGATTTTATTTGGTTGATTGGTCATGTTAAGAGGTTCCATGTTTGTGAAATCATACACATCTTTTAAAAGCCACTCACATGATGCACAAGATAAATATAGCTATCAGTATATATACTCATGCAACACATGGTCAACATTACATAATAGTTATAATAAAACGTTGACTATGTCTCCAGCTAAAAAAATTACCATCGTCTCTGTGAATCAAGTAATATGATGAGTCCTATGAGTTCGAGTTCATAAGATATGGTTTCAGTTCAAAGGCCAATTCTTGATCTTTATTTTTCTTTTGGTTTATTTATTCTTTGATTGTTGATGAAAGTTTTGTTGTGATTTCTCTGAGACTGTTGATAAGGAAAAAGTTTGGATTCTGAACATTGTTGCCATGATTTTTGAAATTGTTTGATATATAGATGCTTTCCTAGATTGTTCGACTACACACAGATGCATGTTTTTCAGTTTTTTTACTAAATTTTTTGTTGCCATGGTTAATATGGTCTTTTGTTATTATCTTTGTACATATTAGAAAAAAATTGTACTATATCCTATCCTTAATATATAAGATTTTGTTCACAGTACGAAGGAGGTAGTACAACCCTAGCCTTGACTTTGCAAAATTCATTCCCCCTCCCCCTCTTGTTCCCATGCGTATTATATTCACATTTGATGGTTATGTAGTGCTGATTAGTGTGGTAGTGATTTTTTAATTTTATTTTTTTTTTTAAAAAAAAATGACTGTTAAAAAGGTTATCTATATTTTGGATTCAGCATACATTAAAATAAGAAAAAAAAATGGGAAAAACCTCATATTAAAAACTTTATTAGTGAAAAATACGTAAATAAAAGTATCAGATTTTGTATGTTACACTCCTAACAACCTCGCCGTTTCAAGTGGCGGGTAGAGTGACTTTTACTTTTAAATAAATAAATACATAGGAGCAATGAGGATAATTTGGACAATATAACCTTGTTAAAGTAAATATTTAAACAAAATAAGTCTCTTCAAGGGTTATAATACAGTCATCCAGATAAAATAACCATTAATATACAGTTATCCGAAATCAAAAGGTGTAATAACAAAAGCTATCTCCATGCTCCCCAAAATCCTCGGCTAAGCTCTCCCATCTTACCTCGGACTCCTGCCTCGATCAAGATGCACTTCCCATATTCTTATAATAGTCTGAGATTCATTTTAACTATTAATTTCATAACAGTGTATGTACAAAGTATGTAAGAAAAACCATAAAAATATACAGCATTCAACAGGTTACACACAGGAGGCATACAGTCTAAACCGGAACAAGTAGTCATATATAACGTATACTGCTTAAATAAGGCACATAACCATGCCAGGTCACACATAGCGGTTTCGGTATCTAAAGCGCTTGGAACACATAACATCGAATGCATAATCAATCACGGTAAATCATACATACAAAGTCACACAAAGTACATGAAATTAAAGTTACTTACCTGTAAGTAGCTGATTAGCAAAATAGCAAACACCCAGCTATTAAATAAAAATGACAGACCTAAAATAAAATAAAATAATATAACATGTGTTATTGTCAATATAACTCCTTCCTTTAAGTTATGTAATTATATTCTTGTATAAAGGGTCTTTCTACTTTTGAAACTCATTAATTTCCTTTATTAATAAGTATTTCTTCCTTGGTGAATTTTCTCTTATTTTCGCACATAGTGCAGAAAATTTCTGAAATTTGACCCAACTTCAAAAATTCATAACTAATTGTAGAAAAATCCGATTTGGGTGTTGCAAAAATCCACATAACCCTTGACATGTCTATTTTTGTCTAAAAATACTTTCTTAGTCCAGAAACACATGAAAAACTCTCAGTTTCCGAAAATACCCTTTTTGGTTTTTCTACCTCCTTACTTGCATATTTTCATGTTCTATGTTTCCAAAATTATCCTCCATACCCTTCCTCATACAAAATTTCATTCTAAACACTTTTAGACCATCAAAATTACTAAAATAAAATCATACCCTCATGTTCTAATTATTGGTCAAAATCCCAAATATTATGAGAGATTAGAGAGATAACTTACTTGTTCTAAGCTTTCTTCTTCCACCACCTCTTGATTTTTCTTTGTAATGGTGACTTGGGCTTCAAGAATGTCATGTAAAGGTGTTAACTATGATCTTAAAATAATCATATAAATATAGAGGAAGTAGAATAATTTTCACAACTCCTTTACCTTAATTGCCTTTGTAACTCTTCTTGTGCTCTTTCTTGTTGCTATTTCTTAAGCTCACTATTCTCTTCTTCTCTTTGTGTGTATGGGTGTGTGGCTCCTCTTTGTTGCCAAAATGGGGAGGATGAAGTCCTATTTATAGAGGTTCTTGGCCACAAAATATCTCCTTGTGATTTTACTTAGTTGCCCTTGTAATTATCTCATTAAATTCTCTAGGTTCTTCTTCCATCATCTAGGAAATGCTGATTTTTCCTCTTCCTTCTCCATGAACACGCCACATGTCCTCCTTTGGGCATAAAAGATCTTTCAATTTTATCTCTATTTTGTGGTTCAAATTCCTTGCTTAATGGAGAAGAAGATTAGTTGTCCCATGCCTTTAATTAGATATGCACAAGTGTCCCTTATAATTAATTCAATGTGCATAGGTGTCCCCCATATTTAATTCATCAAGCATATGTGTTCCTTATAATTAATTCACCAAGCATAGGTGTCGCTTATAATTATTAAGGTGCCAAGTGAACTTATCATATGATAAAGCTTTTATTCTTCCATTTCCTTCCCCTCTCATGCGTGTGGTTTCAAGAAGCAAGGAGAATTTAATATCATCTTCTTAATTCCTAAGGTTATGCCATGTGTCTTTGGATAATAATATCATTATTAAAGCCACCATCTTAAAGTCAAAGATATTTCTCTAGTATTCATCTTAATCTTGCCATGTGTACATGTCATTTTCAAAGGCATAAATGCTTGTTGCTATTAGTCTTCCTTCTAGACATGTGTCCAAGTTCTTGAACCATCTCTTATCTTCTTATGCCATCTCACAATAATTATCTCTTATTAGCCAATTAGATAGAAACACATATTATTTGCTTTAAATTTAATGAAAATCTCATAATAAAATATTAATTAGCTTCATACAATAATTTACATAAAAGTGGGGTTATTACATTGCATGTACAAAATTTGCAGAGCATAGTAAGCTATTTATAAAAACTTATCAGGTTTTTAACATTAATAAAATTTTTAATGAGGGATTTTTTTCCGCCTTTCCCTTAAAATACTGTTTTAACCAAAAAAAATTATCTAAACGGTTCAGAGTGTGGTGCTTCTAAAGCCACTCACCACGAAAATTCATTCTGAGGAAATGTGTGATACAAAACGAGCGATGATAAGAACAAGGTCAAAGAGACTTTACACTCTCACAATATTTAGGATAAGATGATCACTTGGTTAGGATATGTGGCTATGCTAAATTTAATTGACTATTCAACATTTCTCGTCAATCGTTCTTTGCCCATATATTTACAGGAAAAGGAAAAAACACACACACACTGGCACAAATAATTCTTAATTTAAAGAGATAATTAAATAATTAATAAAAATTTTATTTTAATAATATAGTTAAATATTTTATTCTTTAAGTGAAAATTAGTGTAATGATATCGGGGAAATATAAAGAAAAATATAGCGCTAGCGGTGACTATATGGATGGGAGGGCCAACTATTAGTATCCTTAGCTAGATAATCTCTCATTAAAAAGTAAATATTGGGGGAATTTATTGAGTACTGTTGAAATACAGAGGGATAATTGATCCTAATTCCCATTTTATCCTTGAAGTCCATGAATCACTTGTTTTTATCTTTCTTTAATTTTAAAATGTGTTTCTTCTTCACAATTGATAATGCTGTAACTCAAACAAGGCGAAAGTGTGATAATCGATACTAGTACCTATCACTTTATTACTTGGCATGACTCGTGTACTTATAATGCAAACACATACCAAATCTTTGATATGACTATCTGATTTGATCATATTTGAGCACCTTCATACTCAATTAGAAGTAGTTCTCTCAAAGACATTTTCTATATTCACCTAGTCTCAATCATGATTTAGTGTTTAAGCTGTCAAAGCTTCTTTTAGTAAGACGAATACACGTTGGTGACCCACCAAATTCTTTTTACGTAACCAAACACCACAATTTCGGGTCAACAATCTTATCTTTACCTTATCCTATCTTCCATACTTTCCTTAAACGTCTTATACATTATAAACATAAAAGAAATTGTATTGTGGATAGTCAGATTGTCCAATATAACTTCTGGCCACACACTCGCTCATATTCTATTTATATATAGCTTCTCATAAAGCATTGTATTAGATAGATATATAGATCAATTGACTGAGAGACAGAGAGAGAGTTGAAGAAAAGGATGGAGTTTGTTGCAAGGGAAGGATCAAAACCACATACTGTGATGATCCCATTTCCTATGCAAAGCCATCTGAACAGCTTCATCAAATTATCTAAAGTGCTTCATTCAAGAGGTTTTCACATAACATACGTCAACACAGAGTACAATCATAGACGCTTGCTCAACTCAAGGGGTCCTCAAGCTCTTGATGGACTCTCAGATTTTCGTTTTGAAACAATTCCTGATGGCCTTCCTCCTTCTGATGCTGATGCCACCCAACACCCACCTTCTCTTTGTGAATCCACAGCACAGAATTGCCTCCTCCCTTTCATAAAGCTTCTTCAAAAGCTTCATGAACTTGCTTCAAGAGGTATTGTTCCTCCAGTTACTTGTTTGATTTCTGATATGGCCATGACCTTCGCAGTGCAAGCTGCTCAAGAATTCAAAATTCCTGTCGCCATCTATAGCCCCATCAATGCTGCTTCTTATTTAGGCCTTTGGCATGGTTGTGCTCTTCATGATAAGGGTTTTCTTCCCTTGAAAGGTAACTCCTACGCATGCATGCTCACGCACAGGAAAGGTACCTGTAATGCCCTACTCTCTAATGTCTCAACCTCCAAAATACTTTTTTTTCTTCACATTTCTATTGATTAATGGGTTCTACATAAAATGAGCGAAATTTTGATACCTCACGAGCATGAAACGATGTTGTTTTGAATTTATTTAAATATTTTTCTTAAAAAAAAAAAAATCAAAACTGCACAATTTTATAACATTTTCTTTAAAAATAGTAAAAATTTAAATTTAAAATTGCACTATTACATACCTCTAATATATCAAAATATCACTTATTTTATGTAGAATCTGATGATTAGCAGAAAAAATAAAAAATAAAAATATTTGGAAAGTTGGGACATTAATTAGAGTAGGGAATTAACACAAATTTCTTTAACATATAATGGATATTTAACTAAATTATTGTCTGTTTGCAGACGAGAGTTCTTACTTGACAAGTGAGCACTTGGATGCTGAACTAATCTGGCTTTCAGGCATGAAGAACGTTAGACTGAGGGATCTTCCAAGCTTTTTTAACACACAAGATCCAAATAATCAGCTTATGATAAACATGGCAAAGAACAATCTTAAAAATGCCCAAGCCGCTCAAGCCATTATTTTCAACACATTCAGTGAGTTGGAGAGTGATGCGTTGAACACTTTATCCTCCATCTTCCCTCCAATTTACACCATAGGCCCTATCCATTTGCTTGTGTCTCAAATTCAACTTAACCCAGACTTAGAATGCATTGGTTGCAATCTATGGAAAGAAGAAACCACATGCATCGATTGGCTAGAATCTAAGGAACCTAAATCTGTGGTTTATGTCAATTTTGGAAGCGTCACGGTTATGTCTGCAAAACAACTATATGAGTTTGCTTGGGGTTTAGCGAATAGCAAGAAACACTTCTTGTGGATCATAAGACCTGACCTTGTGGATGGTGGGTCAGTTATTATATCACCTGAATTCCTGAGTGAGACTGAAGGGAGAGGGCTCATAGCAAGCTGGTGCGAACAAGAGAAAGTGTTGAACCACCCTTCAGTTGGAGAGTTCTTGACTCATTGTGGGTGGAACTCCATGATAGAGAGTGTTTGTGCAGGAGTTCCAATGGCATGTTGGCCTTTCTTTGCAGATCAACAGACAAATTGTAGGTATGCTTGTGCAGAATGGGGAATTGGGATTGAGATTGACAATGAAGTGAAGAGAGAAGAAGTGGAAAAGATTGTTAATCAGTTAATGGAAGGAGAGAAGGCGAAGGAGATGAGAAACAAGGTCTTGCATTGGAAGAAAATTGCAGACGAAGCTATTATTGCTCCTGCTGGTTCTTCCTACGTCAACTTGGAGAAATTGATTAGCCAAGTCTTGGTTCATAAAAAATAATGCATTCAAAATTGAGGTGTTAATTTGAAATTTTAAATTTACTGCTGCTTCCTTAAACTAAGGGTTAATACTATTATATGTCCTTCTAGTTTGATCTAATTTTGGTTTTGATCTTTGTAGTTTTAAATTATTGGTTTTGATCCCTACAGTTTCATAAGAATTTGGTGTGAGTTTAAACACTAGTCCCTATATTTTTAATGAGTTTTTGGTTTTGATCCCTATATTCAAACTTGTACCAAGTCTTTATTAAATTATGGGACAAAAACCAACTATTTAAAATAAAATCTAAGAACCAAAACTAAACTTCAAGCAAACTATAAGGACAAAAAATAATATTAACCCAAAATTTAAATACAACATTAGTTAAAGTCCCTTAAATTATATATTATCCTCACGGATTGAAAGAATAAAAAAGTAATCATTATATAATTTTTAAGAAAGTTAGTGTGTTATAAATAGTGGTAGGTTTTGAGAATTTATCATATCTTAATCTTCAAGCTTCGTTTGTTTGTATTGATTTTTTTTTTTGGAAACCAACTATGTTAAATAAGTAAATAAATAAATGAAACATAAATAAAATGAAATAATATAATATAAAAACATAAAATGTAAAGAATACCATAATATAAAATAAAGAAATATAAATGTTGCATAATAAGAGATTCCTAGATAACGATAAATAAAAAAAAATAAAAAAAAAAACTTGCGAGGGAGAATAAAGAAATAATAAACTCTATTCTTTACCATGAAACACGATGTATAAAACAATCTGTAAAGGGTCTCGTTAATTCTATATAATGGCTTAAATCATCCCACATAAATCAAATAGATATACAATAAAAGGAGGAGGAGAAATTGTTAAACCAATGGTGAGAAAAATCATTAGTGCAAGAAAAGGGATTTTAGATTGTCTCACCTAGACGGGTTATAGAGGATGAGGTCTAAAAAGTATGATCGGTGACAGTTTCATAAATATAAATAATTTTTAAACCGGTTCCTTCAATATGAGGTCTAAAAGATATTATTTAGACTAGTTTCCCAAACAACCGGTCTAAAAAGGTAAAAATAAAAATAAAATAAAATGTCTATTACTCTTAAGACTGATTGTCTCTTTTAACCGGTCTAAAGATGAAACTTTTAAGATCGATTATTAACAATAACTGGTCTAAAGGATGAGGAATAAAAAAATAATACATTATTACTTAAGTTCAGCCTAATGAATTGTGGTGTTCTTGGTTTGGACATGGAAGATGAGGGAAATGTCATTTGTTGTTTTAGGCTTTGGCTTAGTCCAAGAATCTAAGTCCTAAGTCCTTAATTAAATTGGGCTGTTTCATCTGGAAAATTCACAGGGACCTCAAGAGCTAAATGAGCCAATTAAGTTTAGCCTCCACTTGCCCACCTTTTAAGGGGTTTCTCCGTGATTCTTCTCTTTTGAAGAGAGGATACATATAGCATGTATTCTATTCATTTGAATTTAAGTTCCATCTAAATGGTGTCTCATTTTAGTTTCATTTTATTTTATTTGCTATTAAGCTCATCTTGGCATTGCTGCCTCATTTTAGTTCCATTTTAGTTAGTTTCCTCATTGAATTTGTTGTTGAACACAGTTTGTAATTGATTTGCACAATTTAAAGAACCAAATGAGTTAAATCAAGGACACTTACATTTTCTATGTCTGTTGTGAAAAATCTCCCTCCTTACTTTTCCAAATCTAGATATATTAGTTAAGCTTTGGCTGGAATTCATAATTAATATTTGTTTTGAATTCTTATTCACATAAAAAAAAAAAAAAAAAAAAGAGAGAGAGAAAAATCACAAGAGAGTGGTAGAAAGAATGATTGCCCTCATACAATGTCTCGTGACGGTAATGGAAAGATTGAAAAAGAGTTGATGACGGCCAAGAAAAAAAGATTGGAAGAAGAAACTCATATGCAATCCTTATGTTGTTCTTTCTCCACTATCTCCAATACATTGCGAAGAAAAAATGGGTGTATGCTCACCAAAAGAGGAGCGGGTCTTATATGAGTGAACAAACACGTACAGTTGCTGAAAAATTGTAAGTATCGTTGTTTTTATTTTTTAGTTACTAAACAAATTTCATTACTAAGCTTCGCATTATTGTATCTTACATGAGGAACTTTTAAAAAAAGAAGTAAAGGGATCATTTGTATTAGATGGGAATAATGATATTCTGATTGTTGCTTCAGGAAAACATGATCATCTTGACCGTGTCGGGGAGTTGGAGGAGGGGTAGGCATAGGGGATTACTTTGGATCATCCAAACACAATTCCTCAAGTGTGGTTACCAAGGAGGAGATGGAACAAATGTTGGCTATTATGAGGGCTGAAGCAATGACGCAAGCAAAGGTAGAGGCAGAAACTTCAATTGATGCACTAGTAGAAGCTTGGATGAGCAAGATGACAGACAAAATGATGATGATTGTGAGTTCACGTCAAGAGACTAGTGTTCCCATAGCACATTCACTTGCACCTATGTAGAGCATTAAATGGAGTTGTTGCATTATTGGACATCATCAGAGGGTCATGGAATTGCTAAACCTTGTGACCTTTTTGTGGAGGATCTCTGAGACGATTTAGTTTCACGTGGTAGTGCCCACAACTAGGGATCATTTGTACACCACCAACAAATTCAAGATGATCATGTAAGAGTGTCAATTGACGAGGTGATCATTGATGATGCAACTATCCTTATCCCAACTAGTGATCTGAACATTGTGAGTGATGTTAAGGGAAACCTTCATCTTGTGACCAAATAACCTTTTTTCTAATTGAGATGAGAAAATCCCGATCAAAACCCCAACTATAGCTCTATCCCCTGAACAAGTTTTGAAGCCTAAGTTGAATGCTATGCAAGAAGTGATCATTATGGCATATGATACATCTTTTGAATATAGATCGATATCATAGCCTATCGATGATAAGGTGGATTTAATGTCCCCGATAGCTCCTAAATAGGAGCTTATAGTAGGAATTGTGCAAAGTATTTTTAATGTAAGTACCTTTTTCTATGTGTAAATATTTTAACAATATAATTAAGCCGTTATAATTTGTATGCTTGCATTATTGTCTGTACAAGAATCGTAGGTTGGTGTCCTCAGGGAAAGCAATGATTTTGGATTCATGTGCTCAGTCCAAATAATAGAAAAAGGGACTACTGCTTCAAGCCGACACACATACATATCAAAAAGGCTAAGTGAAACCAAACCTGACTGTTTCTTAGCCCCATATCTACATGGGTAAGAAGCAAATTTTCTTTTCAATTTGATACTGAGTGGTTTTTCAAGAATCAATCATGTCTTTATTCCTAATTTATGTCCTCTTTCTTATGATTTTTTTTCTTTAGATAATTATAAGATGTATTATGCCATTTGGTTATAGCATTTCATACAACTCATTGTGATACTAAGTGGATGTCTCTTTTAAGGGGCCTTTTTTAGTTTTCTTTAATATCATCATTGCCTTATAGTTTTTAATACCTTTGTGATGAGTTGATTTCTAGTTCTAATTACTGTTAGTTTCAATCTGATATCAAATTTTAAAAGGCAATGCTTCATGTTTTAATACCTTTGTGATTTGTTTTACATGAACTCTTGTTGTGAGACTGCGTCTTTTTTCTTTTTTTGCGTGCTCATTTCATCATCCGCCCAACACTAATAGAAGAATTCTTCACTATGTTAAATTGACCTTCATCACTAATCTAGTCCATGAACTCACTATTTTTTTTTTTTTACTCTCACCTGTATATTCTTTTCAATTGCATTTTGAGGAACTTTTTATTTTCAGTGATCATTGGCAGTTGGTGCTCCTATGTAAGAAGAGTTGCCAAATTTCAAAACCTAGGTTTTAGAAACAAAATCTTCCTTTTGGCAAAAGTTTGCCAAACACTTGAAAATATGTTCATCAGAAACTATTCTGAACCCAAACCATGGTTTTGGCTCCAAAACTTAGGTTTTAGAAAATACTATTTTTTTCAGATTTTTCTCTCTCCTCTGCCATCATTAGTTATTTTCCAGTACCAGTCAATATTCTTAAGTATCTTTTTAGTACCCATCAGTACCCTGAAATATTTTTTCAAGGTCAGTCATTACTTTGTAATAGTTTATCAATATCCTAAAATAAATTTTCAAGATCAAGAAGTAATTTTTTTAGTATCTTTGAGTATCTTTTTAGTATCCATTAGTACCTTGAATTATTTTTTTAAGATCCTAAAATAAATTTTTAAGACCATGAGAAGTATTTTTTTTTTTTAATACCGGTAAGTATCCTTTTAGTATTATTTGGCACCTAAAATATTTTTAAGATCAGTCATTACCATCAAATATTTTTTCAATATCCTAAAATAGATTTTCAAGATCATGAAGTATTTTTTTCAACACCCGTCAGTATCCTAAAATATTTTTTCAAGATAAGTCATTACCCTGAAATACTTTTTTAATATCCTAAAATAAATTTTTAAGATCATTAAGTATTTTTTCAGTACCAGTCAGTGCCCTTAGATATTTTAATTATGTACACAAATTTATGTAATTTTTTGTATTTATTATGAAATTTAATGTTAAAAATATTCAAAAATACAATCTTATCCTTTATATGCAATAATACCAAAAGTTAATGTCCTTTTTGGTAAATTTGACTCTGAAAAACCTATCCTAATAACAATATCCAAACATTATCATTTTATCAAAATCACTTTTTTCAATAATCTATTTTGCAAAATGCTATTATGAAAAAGTCATTTTATCTCGTAAATCCCAAAAGCTATTCTCCAAATGGGCTTTTATATAGTGATCATCTTATGCTCCCTTCACTACAAACCAGTGAATGAATTGAAGAAGACCATGAACTCGTAAGAGTGTTTCATCTTCTGTGTATATTATTAATTGTAATATATAGCAAATTTGTTTCCAACTCAAGTCATTCTCTCTCTCTTGAATCTACTATATTTGTGATTTTGATGATAGGGAAATGAGGACATTCCGAAATGTTGGTGGTGGTAAGCATGTGCATGAGGTCAAAGACCCTAAATGGACCATACCAAAGGTTAGTATATATTTGTTTGCTTTATGAACTTGGTCAATAAGCTATGTTTTATTCAGTTTTAATTATGTCATTTTTTTTTTTAAACTCATAGGCAACCACCGGAATCCAACTTATGTGGCTTTTACGTCGTGATGAGACACATATATAACATTATCACATTAGGCACGACTGAATTCAACCAAGAGGTAAAGGTGTATTCCAACAATTTTGTATGACTATATACTTTTAATTTTTTTAACTTAGCATGCATGTTAATGATTTTTTTTTTTTTTTTGCTTTGATGTTATAGATGTATGAACTTTCTAATCCGTTTCCTGAAGAAGATATTGACTTCATTAGCAAATGTTGTTGTGAATTCATTAAAGAGCTCTTAGAGTTAGAACAATAGTGCAGGAGTTCATCATGTATGTATTCATCATCTGTAATGAATTATAGTTATTAGGTCAAATTTGTTCCCACTTCAATTGGAATTATATTCATTTTCAATAATTAATAAATTTGTATATTCATTTCCAACAATTTATATTCTTTTAGTTGCTGGATATATTGGATGGTGGGCAAAAGAAAGAAATAGAATGCATATGTGAAAAAAACAAAAACATTTAGACCGGATGTTATAAATATAAGGTGTAAGAAAATTAAGACGAGACTTGTAAGACTAGATATTGTACACAATAGGTTTTAAAAGTCTTGCTATAAAAGAAGTAAGACAAGATTGTTAAGATCGGATATTGTACAATCGGTCTTAAAAGTCTCGGACTTTTAAAACCGAATATTGTAGAAAACCAATCTAAATAACCAGAATTTTAAAGACGGGTCTTTCTTGTCTTTCTTGCAATGGGTCTAAAAAGCATGACTTTTTAGACCTAATATAAGTCATGTTAGTTTTAGAAAGTATGACTTTTTAGACCTAATATTTGAATAACCGGTCTAAAAAGTAATTTTTTTAAGACCGGTTGTTCAATCGGTCTTAAAAATAACAAACTTTTAAGATCGGCTATTTTGAGACGGATCCAGAACCGGTCTAAAAAGAGATTTTTGCATTGGTGAATAAATCTTTGTTAGGGTGTCATGCTGATAATGTATTATGAAATCAAGAAAATATAAGAGATTAAGATGAAGGGATGAAGGAAGACAAGAGAAAATTGTAGAGATGAAGAGTGGAGGAGAACTCTCATTCATATAGCATTTTCATGTACATTCCATCCATTGTGTTAAGCCTCTATATAGGCCTCCAATCCTCCCAAGAGTTACAATGTCATAAACATAAGAATTAACCCACATTATGATTGAGTTACAAAGTCATAAACATAAGAATTAATCTACAACATAAAACCATGGGAGGTTATAGGCACTATGAAATCCTACAAGACTATAAACATCCACTGCCACAATTTTCATAACAATAATAAAATTACACAACATATTTTTTCAATACATGACTACAAAATAAACTGTGCGCATAGGGAGGAAAAAGCCAAGTTAAGAGAGAGAGAGAGAGAGAGTTGCTTATGGTCCTAGGAAGACACTGAAGAATCCTAACTTCATGATCAAAGTCCATAAATTGGTTGATGAATGATGAGTAAGCTTGATAGCAAAATTACATAATCCTCCCACTTAGCAGCTCTATGTAATTATATTTCATCGTATCTTTAATATAAGAGGTAGATCACTAACTTGTAGAGATTAATAAAATTAATTATATTGGTTATTTGTAAAAAAAAAAAATGTTGGTTTCTCTAAAATAACATTTTAATTATTTACTTGGATACTATTTTTAATAAAATTTCTGTTCATACACATCATTAATAGAGGTAGTTGAAAACAAAGTTATAAATTTTTTTAAAAATAGAAATATTTTATATTTAACATCAAAACACACTTCTCTTTAACTGCTATTATAGTAATTAGGACGGAGAGAGCAATATGCTAAAAAATAAAGAATCGAAGTATCTTTCCAATAATACATATCAAGTGGGAGTGATGAGTCGTTGTCAAATCAAAGATTCTTGGGGCTCAAATAAATAATAGAGGCGTTCCCATCACGTGTCTAACAAAAATCAGTGTCGTCGACGTCAAGAGTCTATTTTTGTCTTGGCCAATTATTTTGGGGGGAAGACGAAGACGCCATTAATGGGTCTGTTTGGGTTGACGATAGGAGTGATGCTTAAAAGTTATCGACTTTTGTAAAAGCGATAGAGTAGGAAAAAGTCAGGTTGTAAATGGATTTATATTTGGATTCTTTAGTTTTGCTTTATGTAGAAGTGGCTTTCTTCTTAACTAATGAGTGTTTGGATTATTATTTGAAAAGTCAGTTAAGATGGAAAATGAATGAAAAAGGGTATGAATTATATTGAATACTACTATACATATTAGTTGTATATATTAGGATAATAAAAATTTTAATTTGGAAAAAAGTTAAATGATTATTAAAAAATTAATAAACAATAAATCCTGTGCGTGCCATGATTTCGACGACTTCCTTTTGAATACTACTATAAATGATAGAATTTTTGTCGGATAACGAAAAAACCAAGAAAAATAAAGAAAAAAGCAAAAAAGAATGGGTCCCACATGATTTCGACGTGCATGCCATACTAACGCCCAAAACGCTCTGATCCTGTGCTTTAAGGTTAATGGGCGTTTTTGGAAAAAGCCCATTAAGCCTAATGCCAATCTAAACTGCCTGGGTTGGACTTTTTTGTCATAGCTCTTCCTAATGGACCAAAACGCTGCAAACCAAACAGGCACATTGACGTATTGTCTGGTTCTTGCGGTAGTCGACAAATGGACGACGCCTGTGTGATCAAAGCCTATTTGCGAACATGGTACCTTGGCTTCAACGCGCGATTGGAAAAGAAAAATCACGATGAAGTAAATTGGAGCATTTGGGTTCACAATAAGATTAATGAGCTTTTGTATTAAAAGCCATGATGGAACAAAGGCTAGAAATTGGAGCTTTTAGGCGTAATGGCGTTAAAGAGAGAGATGGGTTTCTTATGGATGAAACACAAAAGATTGATCTTGGAGGAGAGAGATTTGGATGTCGGATTTTTTGCCTTCAAATTCTTGTCTGTTATCCACCCTGCCAGACGGTTGTTCATGGTGGCTTTGGTAGGTGTATTTTCATATAGGTATAATACTATAATTAGATGTTGGGAAGGAGAGAGCAGCAAGATCGACGGCGAGTAGAAAGTAGAGAGTCACGGCTGCTGCTACGGTGAGAGCGTGATGGGTCTGAGAGATAGCTGGGCAGTGGCC
Organism: Acacia acuminata; assembly: GCA_019022655.1. Classification (NCBI taxonomy): domain Eukaryota; kingdom Viridiplantae; phylum Streptophyta; class Magnoliopsida; order Fabales; family Fabaceae; genus Acacia; species Acacia acuminata. The sequence goes on from JAFJYI010000005.1 coordinate 4,589,090, forward strand.
AATTGGTGGTTTCCAGTCGAGCACATATCAGGAAATTTGGGAGGTAGTGAGCGTCTAACCTCAGGGAGAGTGCGATGCGAGACTATACTTTAGTTAATTTTTTAAAAAATAATATTATCTCCCGTCCAGTATATACGACTTAGTGATTTTTGTTTGGTGATTAAAAGATTCAATTAAATTATTTTTAAGTATTTTTCTTCATCATTAAAAATTCTAAATAATCATCAATAATTTTTTTAATATTGATTTAACTTTTTTTTTTTTACATAAATTTAAATTTAAATTTTTATATTCAATTATCACAATATATTCAACTAATATATATATATAGGGGTTTAAATATATATGGGTTTAACGTTGCATGAGAAGAAAAAAGATTCCAACACACACGTGAAATGGTGGGACCCACGTATATATATGATGTTAATTATATATATATGTGGGCCCCACCATTTCATTATGTGTGTTACATGAGAATACACTTCTCCTACAATATGAGAAGTGTTTTCCCATATATATATATATATATATATATATATAATTCAATAAGATTGATGTCATTTTCAGTCATCTTCCATCTCAACTGACTTTTTAAATAATAATCCAAATAGATTTCAGTTTGGGAAAAAAAAAATTACTTCTGTCTCCGTCAATTCAAACACAAAATTACATTTATAATCTGACTTTTATCCTATCTTACTTCTGTAAAAATAGAATTGGAAAAAAAGTTAATTCTCATAGTTATAATTATTGCAGGGACGCTACATTTTCGGACGCAGCTTTGGTCCTTTACACCTTTCCATCCACTGTGTCCTTTGCTTAAAATAACATTGTTTTTGGTGCAAAACTGAGCTGTTCCCTCTCATTTTTTCTCGGCTTTATGACCAAACTAATAAAAAAAAATTACCAAATTAAAGTAGATTGAAAACATTTTACTAAAATAACTTGTTTGTGGAGCCGTGTCAGATCACGCTAATAATAGCACAAAAATGGTTTACGCCTCGACACAAACCGACAATTTTTTGTGTCAGTGGCGCAAAGACCCTCACGCCACCCAATTGTGGTGTGAGGGAGGCATGCGCCTCTCAATCTCGAGAGGTGCATGCCTCCCTTAAAAAAAAATTTAAATATAATAATAATAATAATAAATGAAAAAATGGAATAATTTAAAACTCTACTTCATTTAATTTGGAGTCAAAAGAAAGAAAGTATGGGTGAAATAACTCACTAAAAATGCCCTTCAAAAGATTACTCGGTATAATTTGATTATAACAACGAGATCCCAAAACAGGGGATCTATATATTTGTTGTTATACAGATCCCAAAATCAATACTGTTGTTATACAAATATTTGGGATCTGTATAACAACAAATATATACACCAAATATTTGTATAACAACAGTATTGATTTTGGAATCTGTATAACAACAAATATATAGATCCCCTGTTTTGGGATCTGTTGTTATAACCAAATTATACCGAGTAATCTTTTGAAGGTCATTCTTAGTGAGTTATTTCAGCTCCATACTTTCTTTCTTTTGACTTCAAATTAAATGAAGTAGAGTTTTAAATTATTCCACTTTTTTAATCATTTATTATTATTATTATTATTATTATTATATTTAAATTTTTTTCTTAAGGGGAGGCATGCGCCTCATTTCGGAGATAGAAAGGCGCATGTCTTCCCTCACGCCTAGAGCCGGTAAATATAAAGAACTTTTTGGTATGGCCGTGGCACTTTCGTAAATATATAGAACACTTTTAAGACCGGATTATAAAAGATCCGGTCTTAAAAGTATGACCTGTGGCAATTTTTAAAATATAGAACATTTTGAATTTGGTCCCCGTAGGGCCGAGTAAATATTATGAGAAGCCCATTTCAAGAATGCGATGATTTATTCATTCGTTTAATTGAAATTATTTTTTTTTTTTACTTGGCCTTTATCTATGTCGGAATATAATTACGCAATTCAATAAATTATGATCTGCTAAACTAAAACTTGGAAGATATTTGTTAGAAACTACATAAAGCACACATGCTATACTTAAACTAAACAATATGACTTGGAATGATATGATAATAAATATTTGGATTCCATGGTTAATTTATTAATAAAAGCTATAGGGAAAGTAAAAATTCACAAAGATTAATTTGCTAAAGTCTCTACTAAGACCGGATTATGTGGACAATAGTTTAAGACTTTTTTTTGTTACTTAAATTAATGAATGCATTTATTTGTTGGATGATTTGTATTGTTTAGATATTAATGTTGATAATATTTATTTGATAGATTAGAACTTTGATGGTTGCAATTTACTAATTATATTTCTCTAGAAAAAAATCGGAAGAAAAATAGTTAAAATTTAGAATAGTAATTTTCGGTCCGGGTGTATTGCTTCGAGGATTTTAGACGACGACTTGACTCCTTCCTTTTCGATCCCTACACCGCTTCGCACAGATTCGGCGTAAAATCAAACCCAGATCTGTTCTTGTTTAATGTTTGTTTGCTCCTACCTTGACCGCTCCCGCTCAGATGCGGACTTTGATTTTGGTTGCTTGAAGCTTTGCCAAGATCGATAAGAGGATCCCGCTCAGATTTGGTTGCTTTAAGCTTGTGATTTTTTTGTAGATCTCGGACTTCAATTTCATCTCTCGATTTTATATTGATTCAAATTCGATTTCCACGGTAAATAATTTCTATTTCTTGTTATGTTTTCTTATTTCGGACTTTGTATTCATCTTTTTTGTTTTTCTTGTTGGTGTTGCTTCCAATCTTCTCTTCTTTTTGTTTTTCTTGTTGGTGCCGCTTCCAATCTTCTTTTGGTTCTCCGTCGATGACGGAGGGACATTCAAAATGTTGCCGATCTCGGTGATTTGGGATCGGTTGTTTCATTTGGGTTTTTTCTTTTTTTTTTTTATTTATTTTGAAACACTTTTAAGACCGGATATTTTAAAAGTTCGGTCTAAATTTTTAAGACCGGTCGTTCATCCGGTCTTAAAAGTTACGGACTTTTAAGACCGCCGGAACAAGACAGTTGCATATCCTTACAATACCTCTTTTGTCGGGCCCGGGCCTTAAAGCTTTTTTTACTGTACTAGTGGAGGCATGCGCCTCTCAAAGATTGAGAGGCGCATGCCCTTCCTCACGCCACCCAATTATTGGGTGGCGTGAGGGTCTCTTGCGCCATTGACATAAAAATTGTCAGTTTATGTCAGTGGCGCAAACCATTTTTGCGCCATTATTGGCGTGATCTAACACGGCGCCACAAACAGGATTATTTTGATAAAATGTTTCCAATCTGCTTTAATCTGGTAATTTTTTTTATTAGTTTGGTCAAAAAGCCTTTTCTCTCTCTCTCTCTCTCTCTCTATATATATATATATATTTCAAACACTAACTGATACTTGAAAAGATGCTTCAGGATACTAAACGGTAATGAAAAATACTTCATGATCTTGAAAAATTATTTGAGGGTCTTGAAAAAATATTTCAGAATACTGAGTGGTACTAAAAAGATACTTGATGATACTGATTGGTACTAAAAAAAAATACTTTATGATCTCAAAAAATTGTTTTAGGATCTTGAAAAAAATATTTCAAGTATTGGCTGATACTAAAAATATAATTTGGGATATTTTTTCAAGATTTTATTATAATTTTTCAAAATCATGAAGCATTTTTTCAGTATCCTGAAATATCTTTTTAATACCATTCAGTATCTGAAATATTTTTTCAAGATCCTAAAATAATCTTTAAAGATTATGAAGTATTTTTTTAAGACTCGATCAAGATCCAAAAGTATCTTTTTAAATATTAGTAAGTGCCTGAAATATTTTTAAAAACGACACCGTTTTAAGCAAAGGACCAAAGCCGCGTCCCAGGTTTTCAAGCTTCGTCAGAGTCTCAGTCAGGTGCAATGACTTTAACCTAACTATCCTTTTATTTGTGTTACTTTTCTTAATGTGAACTTTTTTAATCCGGATAGATAACTTCAAGAAAGATAATGGATAGCATTTAAATTCTATCAATCATTAATTTTGTTATGAAAAAAGCTTAATACACTTGTTAAGTATAGAGCTAGGGGAAAAGAAATTACTTGGAGAGTGGAATTGAGGAAATTAAATTATTAATACTAGTGATTATTAAAAATAATACTTTAAATACTTAAGAAATCGATGTAATAAAATTTATTAACTTTTAAATAATTATGTGTTATTTAATACATGTCAAAGCATATAATATTAGTTAGTTACTCCTCTGCTCCTAAATATAAAAACGTTGATTTATTTTATAGAGATTAAAAAGTTAAATAAGTTACTCAATCAAATCATATGATATTATTATATTATATATCAGTTTATAAGTTAGACAAAATAGTTTGGAAAAAATAATAAATATAAATCTTTTAAAGTAATTTAATTAACTTTATTAATATTATTTTAAAAAATAGCTATCTTATATTTAGGATGGGACAAAGTATAAATTATTGAGTAAAAAGGTTTATAATATTAATGGAGATAAGCCATTTTTAAAATGATACCATATGTAAGTATTATACTCCCTCCAGTCCTAATATAATATAGAAATTGACTTTTTTAAAAGATTAAAGAAGTTAAATAAGGTATTTAATTATATCCTATGTTATTTATCATTAAATTATATATTAGTAGTTTATTAGTCAAACTAATTATTTTAGAGAAAAAGAAAAAAAAACTGTAAAATAATTTAATTAGCTACTTTAATATCTCCAAAAAGTCTAACTTTATCTTATATTTAAAATCGAATGGAGTATATAAAAATGTGGATTCTTCTTCCAGTTTCAATTCTAGATTCTCAGTTCCAATGTACCAAACGGGACATAAACAACCCTACTATGAGACACCCTATAAGGAATAAGGAATTTGAGAGCAGTAGTGGCGGACCTTCGGATAAATATCTGGGGGGCTAAATGTATAAATTTTGGAGCCAAATATATATGTAAAAAATCCAATTTACATTAGATATTTAGGACAATTTTTTTGTTTTTTGGGCCCAATAAAGATCCGCCCCTGTCGGAGAGGACCCCGCACCCGCGCATGATTAGTGGAAATTGTTTTTTACATTTCGTTCAAATTACTCCCTCCCATTTGTTTAGTCTTGAAAATAAATATCTCTTTACTTGTTAGACCATATTTAAGGGCCTGTTTGATTAGATTGCATTGCACACCTGCTATGGTAATCTTTATTACATTACCATAGGTGGCTTGTTTGGTTGGGCTTATTAACGGTAATGTAGATTGCAATGTAAAACAGATTACATATTTTTTGGTAATCTCTATTCATAGGAGGACCCCTATGTAAAGTCATTACAGGCGTGTAATTATTGATGAAATCTCAATTTTAACCCTAGTAATATAATGAAAAGACAATATTTATCCCCAATACTTACCTCGCCGGCCACAGTAAATTATGTGTCTGTTTCTGCCATCCTTTGCCGTGAACCACCTTGCTCCCAACTTCCGTTGCTTTCGACCTTCTGCTCTTAACTGTTACGAATCTTTTTTTTTTTTTTTTTTTTTTTGGTATAAAACAAGTTAGGCGAGGTAGATACAATTACGAATCTATTTTGTCTTGCAAATGAAATCTGTGAACCTGTCTTTTCAATTTCCCTCTTTTTTTTCTTGTACTTCAATTCATAGCTGTTTAGAAATTGTTTTTGTTTGCCAAAATTTTCGTTGTCTTCTTCTTCTTATGGGATTAGTTGATTTAATCGCTGGTTATTGTTGTGATTCAAGATACCCGATGTAGAAATCTGGGATATGGGGTTTTTATTTCCTTAATATGACACTGGGTGAAATATTGTGGAAAAGATTTATCACAGTATGATTTGTTAAAAAAAATGTAAATTTAAAATTTTATTATATATTGATAAATAGTAATTCGATGTAATTTTTAATCCCTCATGTATTTTTTTAATGGTGATTTCCCGTCTCCGTTGTCTTACTCGATAAGGATTAGACTATAGATATGTTTAATATGTTCAGCTCAGGCAATTGGACACTTAACGCATGATGAGTTGATAACCCGTTGTCATACTTACAATATTAATGGAATAACTTGACGCCAGTCTCCCTCGTAGCTTTATTATATGAGACTGTCACATAGCTAAAGAAGTTAAGAAGAGATGAATTAAATTCTGTTTTTTTTTTTTTTTTTTTCATTGTACCAATTTTGAAGCAAGAGGTTATCGTGCAAGAAGGATTTCCGCTTGAAAAACCTAAGCTTTGGTTTGATCACTTGATGTTAATCTATCCATAAATCAAAAGACAGAACCCACTTAAGGTGGTTTAAATCCATTATAGAGAAGTATATTAGATCACGAGACTTATGGGGTTTAAAATCCATCATTGTGAATGATAAATTGAACAATTTGGAGGGAAAGATTGAGAAGCAGCTAAAAAAAAACACTTTGATTTATATGTTCGATTATATTCATGCATGCTTACATGTGTTTTAACATTGTTGTTTTATATATGTTGTTTGATTGATTGCAACCTCCATGTGTTTTTTATTTAAACATATGTGGATGATTAACAAAAGCCTAACATATGGATCAAGATAGTGAGGAAGCAGATCTCCCCATCAAAAGTTTCACTGTGGTTAAGGATCGTGCCACTGGAAACAGCGCCTGAAGGCCTGCCCAAGCACAACAGGAGGCGGAACAAGAGGCAAAAGAAAATGAAGATGCAACTGAAAAGACCAAGAATTGTATGCTGAATTGATGAAAGTTGAAGGGTTGACATCTGATGAGATCGACATAGCTCATCTTAAAATTGCTGCGTCTCAGACCCATATGTGTAGCTTCCCTCTCATTCCAGATGAACGCAAGGCTCGTTGGATTCTTCGTCTCATCAACGAACTAGTATAACTATTTTATGGAGGAGATTTAAAGGAGCTGTTATTTGGATTTTCTTTCAAAAGGATACAAACTTGCTAGTTGCAAACTGTTTTTTAGAATTATGGAACTAGACGTTTTAATTTTTTTTTTTTTTTTAATGGGTATCACAATTGCTGCTACATTTATATTGTGTATATGCCTCCGTAAGACCTTTTTTTCCCCTTTGATTAACGGAGCTCCACGTTTGGTTTGAGGCTTTTCTTTTCTTTTAATAAGGGATTTTCTTCTAATAATTAAGGGATTTTCACTCGTATAAAACCTCTTCCTAGTGACTGTTTAACAGGTCATTTTTAATAAAAAGGGATTTTCTTCTAATAAGTAAGGGATTTTCTTTCTTTTAATAAGGGATTTTCTTCTAATAACGGAGCTGCACATGGCTTTGTATCTTCTAATAAGGGATTTTCTGAATCTTTCTCATTTGCACGTGGCTTTGTATCTTCTAATAAGGGATTTTTTTATTTTTTTTTTTTTTGGAATGGAAAGGAATTTCATTTTTCAAAACTGTACAGATACAATGATAGTAAAAGGAAAATTACAACCCAGAAGGAAACATCATTACAGAGGCAAAGTATTCACTCTTTAGTTCTGAATAGAGCAAAGATCTTTACTGTATGATGGAACAACTGAACGAACTTGAGCATGCATAAAATGTATTAATATTAATATATCATTATCCTTGTCATCGCTCAATTTTCTAATAAAACCTATGAGTTCTGAGGAGTACACTTATATTTTGATATGAAACTAGCCAATTTAGTACTTTATTATAATTTCTTTACGTAAAAAATTAGAAGATCTCAACATTTATGATAAATGTCAGAAACTTTGAACTTGACCCTACATACGGGAAACTTTAATTTGTCTAACTTAAGCAACAAAGAGCTATTATTCTTTTGCACAACAAAATTCAATTGCAATTCAACAGAGAGCCATGGTCATCCCCTCCACCGCGTGCTCATCCTCGGCCGTCCTCCGCCTATGTGAGAGGAATTGTGGCTGACAATGGGGTTCAAGCGAATTGTTGAAGAAAGTGGGCATGGAGGCTGTGAATTATTTTAAAGGGTAAAGTGGTCTTTCAAAAATATATTAATTTTGAAACATTATTATAAAATAACTCATTGCATTCCCTTTTAAAAAGCATACCAAACATAATCTTTGTAATTAGCATTGCATTCTCATTGCATTGCACTGCATTGCAGGTGGCAATGCAATCTAACCAAACGGGCCCCTAAATTGTAAGAGAAATATTACATTAGATTTCAACTCTTCTCATAATAAATTTAATTAAATTATAATATAGGTAATATATGACAAAATTATTAATAACTGATGACCAAGTGGCTTATATTATAAATTAAGAATTTCTTGTAAAAAAGCGTCCTATATTTCAGACAAGGAGTCCGTAGACAGGATGGGTATATGGTTGAAATTACAACACCATGGGCTGGGGTATTTATTTTATTTTCGATGTGCTCATATTTTTTTATAAGAGCATGTTGTCACGGTATTAGAAAAAGTTCACCCAAAACCGTGCCAGCCTTAACTTAATCACTTCCTTGATTTTGGCTAAGTTAGCCGAACCCTCACAAGTAGGCAAAGAGCACAAAGACAAAGAGAACTTTTAGAGAGAGAAGTAAACACTTAGAGAGAGAAGCTCTGGAATGCAAAGAACTTGTATTGCTTTCGATGGGTTACAAATGAGGGTGGCACCTCCTATTTATAGGCATCCACCTCCTCAACGAACGGCTAAGATTGATTACATCCAAGTATCCAACCCAGTGGAGAATGGTTCTCCAGACCCTTCCCTAAAAATATCTAGATATTTACATTTACAAAGGAGTCTCTAGAATTCTTCACACAATTCTAGCTCTATGTACAAGGATCTATAACAATGTGGAATTCTCTAGAAACCTCCCTAAGAGTGTCTTGAGCACAAAATATCTTGTATTCCCTGCAATGCGTGACAATATGCTCACAATTAATTGGAGGGGGAGGGGGCGAACTTTTTTAGGTAATCAACCCATTAGAAATATTTTTATGATATTATTTATATGTCACTTTTGATATGTTTTGCCAAAATTATATATATATATATATATATATATATAAATCTTCAACTTCATTAACCTTGTCTTAAGATTTAGTAAATTTATTTAGACTCAACTAAATTTATAATAAAAACGTATTTACGCTCAACAAAATTTAGAAGTTTAAAGTGATAAATATTTTGATACCAAAAGAACATAAAGCTAAGTTGACACTTATATGATGTAATGACATATATGTGAAGAAAAAACAAGATTTTAGGGGGAAAAGATATAAAGAAAGACTTAAATTCAATATTGATGAGTGATACTTCCTATATCTGAGATTCTTTGTTTTTTGTTTTTTTGTAAATGGACTTGTCCCTTTTCATAAGATCCCATTTGACTTTATTGGTTTTTACCGACCGGAATTACTTCATTGGTTGAAGTAGAAAGATATAAAGATATAATCATAATCACATTCTTTTAGAGGAGTTTAATCTGTATATCATTAATTCTGCACACATCTTTGTTGAAATTGCAATTTGCACATGCTTGCCATAAGTATACATGTCCACGGGTCCAACAAGCTAAAGCTAAGATAGAAGTACTAATTTAAATAAGGAGTTTTGGCATCCTAAATTTAAGTAAGGACGCCAAAAGTCCCTACATTCTAATTTAAAATTAGAAGGTCAAAAGTCCCTTCTTTAGGTATCCCACTTTTAAATTAATTAGGACGCTAAAAGTGATTTTTGGCGTCCTTTTTTAAAGTAGGACTCTAAAATCTATCACATAATTACAAAAATATCACCGCATTTATCTTTTACTTCTCTTTTTCAAAATAGGACGTCTTTTAAGGAAATAAAAGCCTTTTTTTTTTGTAGTAGTGTTGATTTGCAAGTAGCAAACCATCATGAATAAGTGAAATATCCTATAAACAAGTGGAATAGTCTTATGACCAAGTGGAATTTATTTTTTAACAAGAATGCATTGAAGCATGACGATCAAGTCAAATTCCATATGCAAGTGGCGAAACACATTATAAACAAGTAGAATAATCCTATAAACAAGTTGAATTAGTTTGTTATCAAGAACACATTAGAACATGATCAAGTCAAGTTTCATTTGTAAGTGGCGAATATACCTTAAACAAGTGGAATAGTCCCATGAGCAAGTTGAATTAATTTGTTAACAGGAACACATTGAAGCATGATCAAGTCAAATTCCATTTGCAAGTAACGAACACATTATGAACAAGTGAAATACCCCAATGAACAATTTCAGGAAAAAGTGGATTTCAACTTGTTTATTGGACTATTTGATGTGTCTATGATGTGTTCGCCACTTGTAAATGAAATTTCACTTGATCATGCTTCAATGTGTTCCTGTTAAAAAATTAATTTCACTTGTTCATAAGACTATTTCACTTGTTTATAGAATTATTCCATTTATTCATGATGTGTTGCTTAAAAATCAGTTTGTTTCTCTTTTATTTCTAAAAGGGTTATTTTTGTCTTTTTACCTCGTAAATTAATTTAACTAAAGCCCCACTGGATTGCAATGAAATTTCAAATTTTTTTAGGGGTTAGTGAGAATTAATTTGCAACAGTGGCCCTTATCTAAAATTTTCCCCTTTTTTTTTTTTTTAAAAAAAAAAAAATATTATTGACAATAGTTCATGGTCAATTACTTTATCAAATCGAATTCATGAAAAGTTGATTGGAATCACGTGCAAGAGAAATTAAAGTCGTGATATAAAAATAAAAAAATTATAAAGATTGTCTGAAAATGGAAATGGAACAAGCCTGAATTAGTGATATGTGCCATTAGATATATGTCATGTGTGTGTGACATAAATCGTGTTAATCAGTAACAATGTTCTAAATTCTAATAGCAATGACCCTTCCATTTTAGGTTTATCACATGCATGCATGATGCATCAACGTAAGGACAACACAAAGCCACAAAACCTAACCCTACTTTCCAATTTCCATGATCTGTTTTTCAAATTTGGAAAGCCATCTAGAACTGAAGCTCCATATATTATATGTACATAATAAAGAGAGAGTATTTTTTTTTAATCCTGAATATAGGCCTCCTCATTAAATTTATTATATGAATGTTTATTTTGTCACTAGTTTATTATTTTTAGACTTATCAATTCTTATACATCCTTTCATATTAAATTGGATTAAAGTTAAAAAAATTTACTCTCTCCGACCCTAATTATAATACATATTTACCTCACCTTGAAGATGAGCCCATGTACCAGACCCAAAAAAAGACAAAGTTATTAGATAGGCCCGTTCCAAAAAAATTAGATGGGCCCAAGAACAGAACAAGAGTGTCATCACAGCCTCCTCGACTTCAATGGGTACTGTTCCTCTCATTTTCCCCTCTCAACCTTCCAATCTGACCGTCCAAATCTTGATCCAACTATCCAAATCTAAAAAAAAAAAAAAAAAAAAAAAATTACCCACAAAACGACAATTTTTTTTTATAGATCTAGATCAGTTGGACGGTCAAGATTTGGACGGTCCAGATCGGAAGGTGAGAGAAGATGAGAGAGGGGGAAAATGAGAGTATCCTCTCCCCGACTTCAACTGCTCCTCTTCTGTCCTTTACCAAAAAAAACTGCTCCTCTTCTGGATGGAGGCCCTTCAAATGCAAACCAAAGCTCCACATCAGTTCGAATATGACTGGGAAAATCAATTTCAGGGCCCATATTACTAAAAAAATCTTAAAAAAGACCCAAAGAGTCTGAAAATCTCAGAAAAGGCCCAGGACCTTTTCTGGGATTTTCAGAATCTGCGTGAGTTGTTAACGGGGCTGATATAGTTGTTAACGATGATCGATATAGTTGTTAACGGGCTGATTTAGTTGTTAAAAAATTATTGTTAATGGGATTGATTTAGTTGTTAATAATGGCAGATCGATATAATTGTTAACCAAGAGTCTCCGAAAATCTTAGAAATGGCCCTTGGGCCTTTCCTAGGATTCTCAGACTCTTGAGCTTTTTTTGGTAATATGGGCCTTGAAAAGGATTTTCCCAATATGACTTGGGTATATATATATCCGTTCCCAAAATTGTTTAAACTTATTTTATTAAAAAAATAATATAATTAAGATGTATGTGATATTAATGAGTTACAAGTATGAATCATTTTATAAAATATATAGTGCATTATCTAATTATTATTGAGAAAGTATCAATACAGGTATTTTGGGAAGAAATTGAAAAAATTAGAACTTTATCCTATAATAATGATTAAGATTAACTCTCAAATATTATCTTATAATAAGAATCATCTGATTGACCGAAAGGGCCATTAAGCGCAAAACGTGGAAGCCGAGAGATCTAGAAAAATCAGCTGACGCATAAAAAGACAAAGGTCCTTTCAGAAAAGGATTTGGCAGATACAACGACGATAAACGAAATGTCTCTCTCTTTGCTGCTACATTTCCTTTTACAAAATGCATATTGTAATCATCATCAGAGCGTTATTTTATTGGAAATTGTAATTTAGTTTTTTAATCGATTTTGATTTATGGTATAGCTTCCATGTTTGTGAAATATGTGAGAAGAATTTTATCTCAACTTACGTGAATAAGCACTTTTGGGACTCCCAAAAATGATCCATTAGTATAGTAGAATTGTAGTTAAATTGTTTGTAAAGAAATTGATATTTTATTTATTTTTTTGGTTAATTGCTTTAACTAAAAATAGTTAAAAAGTAATCAAGCAAAATAAATGTGTAAAAGGGCATAGATAATATAATTAAAAAACAATATGTTATTTAAATATTCAACCAAAAATAAAAAAATCTAAATATTTCAAACAAAAGATATAAACATTTTCCCATTCAAGCATATTATGTCTACAACAATAAAAAAAAAAATCTAAATATTCAACAATATGTATGTGTGTTTACTTGCCTTTTTAAAACATTTTTCTTTTTTGTGTTGAATTTCTACAACTCATCATCCCATTCAAGCATTATGTCTACCTGTGGAGTGAGACCAATTTTTAACAAATTTTTGTATAGGGATGGACAAACTGTTAACATCTATGAATTTATGTCACTTCATCACATTTTCCTAAAGTTGTATACAATCTTTAATACATTTGTTTATAATTCGAATACTAGCTAATTGGTTGCATATTATGGCACAAGTATGCATTTTTAGACAGTACGTAGTTTCTTATGATTTTAATGCTATTTCTTTGTAGGAATATTTTGATACAATGATCAAGTGATTGTAGCCACTTTTCTATGCTTGAGTTGTTATTGATGAGAGAATCATGAGAAAATCAATTCAGCAATGAAGAAACAACATTGAAACAGAACAGAGGAGGGCCTGGGTCTTGCTCTTAGCGCCTAGGCCGTGACAATGGAGAAGGAGACATAGAGAGCTAGAGAGCCTAGGCGCTAGAACCCATTCCTAGGTCATGGCCATCTGAAAGAAATAGAGATTCGAGATAGAGAGCATTAATGCCTAGGCACCTAAACGAACACCATGATTGTGCACGATAGCGTGAAATAGAGATAGAGGCGAAGAGCGCGCAGGTGCTGGGAGCTAGAGGGCCTAGGCCATTGTCACGGACAACAAAACGATCTGCTTCGTTAAACTAACAATTTTAGGGTTTTGAATATAAATTTTAGGGTTTTAACTAAAGTAAACCCAAAAAAGGCCCCAATAATCTGACATTCCTAGAATAGGCCACAGGGCCCTAATTGGGATTGAATGAATAAATGAAAAGACACAAACACCCCTGATTTAAAAAGCAAAAGGAACAAGTCTGGAAATAAAAAGTGAACCCCATTATTCAAGGCCTTCCACGGTCACGCAACAGGAACGCACCTACACCACCCTCCTTCTCATTATAATCATCCGACCTTCACAAAAAAACAGAAAGGGATAGAGAGAGATCGTGTGGCGGAGAGAAAAATGAGAGGGGAGGAAGCACTGATGGAAGAAAACCAAAGAGGGAAGAGGAGCCAAACGTGCATGCAAGCTTGAAAGGTGAGTCCCTTAAGTCTTCTCCTTCTAGTTTTTTGCACATTGGTTCTGAGTTTGAGGCTTTTGCACGTTGGTTTTGCTGCTGCACATGACACGCCTCTGTTTTTCAGACTGAAAACAGAGAACCTTGCATGCTTCTGTCTCTATGGAAAACGTCTGTGTTTTTTCATGAAACTTTTACAGTAAACAGTAGACATCTAAACCTTTAAAAAGAGCCAAAACCCAGCTAAAACGGACGTATAGATTGAGAGATATGATTTTCCAAAGTTTAGCCAAAATCTGGAATGTTTTCTGCACTTCTAGTGAACAGTAATTTTCGGGCTTGATTTTGAAATGGAAAACATCTTCGTTTTTCCTTAAATTTTTTACAGTAAATAGTACACATCTCAAGCTTTCCAAAAAGCCAAAGAACACTTAAATCAGACGTGTAGAATGAGAGATATGATTTTCCAAAGTTTAGCCAAAATCTGGAACGTTTTCTGCACTTCTGGTGAATAGTAATTTTCGGGCTTCATTTTGAAATGGCAAACATTTTATTTTTTCCATGAAATTTTTACCGTAAATAGTATACATCTCAAAATTTCCAAAAAGCCAAAGAAAACCTTAAACGGAGGTCTACAACTCTAGTTATGATTTTTAGAAGTTGAGCTAAAAATCTGGAAATTTCTGGTATGAATTTGGAACAGTAAAATGACGTTGGATTTCGGACCAAGTAAATATTTGATTTTACATGAAATTTTCCATCTAAATAGAAGACACATAGAGGTTTAATTTGATAGGTAATTCATCAAATTCCGATGAGTATTGAGGGAGATATGATTTTCTGAAGTTTAACAAAAAATCTGGACATTGTTTACGTTTTTTTTTTCTCGAAAATTAGGAATTTTCTCAGTCATAAATCAACTTGGTGACTTTAATTTATGAAAATAGACTTATCAAAGTTTAAGTAGAAATTGGAATCACTCCATTTGGAGTTGTATTGGTCCAGTTATGAATTTTCTAAATTCTCAGAAAAGTTAAAGGTTGAATTTTTGATAAGTCTCAAAATAGTCACGCAAGTTGTTAACTCATGCATAATCTTCCAAGTAATGTTTGTTTTGGATAACTTGTTTATTAAGGGTTATAAAGACTCTAAAGTGACAAGGACAACCCTTAACATTTTTTTAGGACATGACACTTAATAAAATAGATAACAAAATCAGGGGTCACTTACAACAACGGGTCACTTACAACAATATCATGGGTCACTTACAACAATATCAGGGGTCACTTACACCAAATTATTAAACTTGCTCTTGAAACCTACACATAATTAACATCATATCAAATTCTAACTCAAATAACAAATCTCAACTCATAATTTCATATA
Organism: Acacia acuminata; assembly: GCA_019022655.1. Taxonomy (NCBI): domain Eukaryota; kingdom Viridiplantae; phylum Streptophyta; class Magnoliopsida; order Fabales; family Fabaceae; genus Acacia; species Acacia acuminata. The sequence continues at coordinate 4,604,445 of JAFJYI010000005.1, forward strand.
GTTCAAGATTTATCAAAACTAAACAAATTTAATCTTCAATAATACCTCTAATAATCCAAATAAATTACTCAAACCATATTTAATTGGTAGAAACATCCTATAGGACATAAATCCAAAACTTTTTAAACAAAAATTAAATTTTAAATTCCTACAACAACCAATAGGGGTGAGCAAATCATAACTGAAACTGAAAATCGATCCGAACCGAAGGCTATTCGGTTTTTGGTTTCGTTCTATTCGGTTTCGGTTCGGTTTATAAAATAGGCTAATTTCGGTTTTCGGTTCGGTGTTTTTAAATTTAATTTGGTTTTAACCGAATTACAAGTCTGCTTGTGTTGTGCCCTTGTGCTATGAATACACTACAAGTCTACAAGGCCCACCTCAAGTCCAGATCACCCAAGAGGCCAAGACCCAACCCAATTCCTTTTGAAAAACCCTACCGTGTCGTGTATTCAATTATTCATCATCATCATCATTCATCACTCATCCCTAATCGGCTAACCCCAGATTCGCACAAACACACAGTCTCGCCTCTCACACAGTCACACTCGTCTCTCAAAACCCTAAGTTGCCCGACACTCTCTCTCGCCTCTCACACTCAGTCTCTCAAACTCGGCAATCTTCAGTCTTCACCAGAAGTCCAGAACGGCTTCCACCTCCAAGATCCATTTCTCATAGCGACACTCTCTCTCGCCTCTCACAGCGTCGTCTCTCACAGTGAGTCACTTAGGTGAGTTGTTTCTGGGTTTTCCCTTCAAAGCCCTTGATTTGTCTTCTTTCCAGTCGTCAATTTCTCTCTCATTCTGCTCACTGTGCGTGTGACTGTGAAACGGAGTGAGAGTGCTGGTCCCTGGCTCTGCGTTTTTCCTTACCGTACTCAAAGCGTCTTCCGGATTTTGCTCTTCTTCCGCGCCACTTGCCACAACCAGCCTTTGCCGATTTTCTGATACTTAGAGGAAACGGTTGTCTCTGTTTACTGGTAATCTTGCTATCTGGTTTTTGGTTTTAGTTCTGCTATATATTTTTTTCCTGTCGAAGTTGGGACTGTTCTCGATGTGATTTTGCTCTTTCGAAGTCTTGGTTTTGTCTGTGCCTTGAGTTGAGTCTATGTAGTGTTTCCTCTTTGGAACACTTATTTCTTGTGTGTTAGAACTTTGACCGTATTTTCTGTTGCGATGTGTTGTTGCATACATGTTGGATTTATTTATTGTGTCTCTTAGCTCTTTTATGTTTGACTTGCATATTTAGTTGTTTTAATGATCGTAGGTCGTAGTCGGTGGTGACAGAACCAGATCTGTTTGCGGGTGGTGGGTGTTCGACTTCTCGTTGCTGTTTCTCGGCCAGATCTGTTTGTGGGTGTGGTGATCTTTGTTTTGTGATCTCTAAATCTCCTTTGATAGCCGGATCTTCTCCGATTCTTTTGATCCAATAGATCTGAGATTGCTGATAGATCGGAGTATGTGTGTGGAGATCTTGAATAAAGCTTCTCTGCGAGGACGTCGATCTACTGATCTGGTGGAGAAGACAGATCTGGCAAAGAGATTCTGATGAAGTAGAGGACATCGATCTGCAGAGTGAGGAAGATGAACATAGAGCTGCAGTTTTTTCTTATCCATTTTTTTATCCGATTCTTATTTATAGCTTTTTTTGGGTCAAAATTTATCGCAGCTTAACACAAACCAGCAAACTTTCTTCTTTTTCTTATCATATCATGTATTGTAGATCTCGTAGTGCATAGTTTATTGTTCTTCTATTGAATTTCGGGACAAATTTATATAATTTGCAGACTTATTCGACGAATATTGTCGATTGATTCGACTAAAAAAAAATTGTAGGTTGGCATTTAAAAGAATTCACCCAAATAATTTAAGCAAAAAAAAAAAAAAAAAAAAAAAAGAATTCACCCAAACAAGAAACAAGAAAGCCCACAATATGCCCAATTTAAAGACCAAAAATGAAATATTTCAGTTAATTAACCGAAATATTTTGGTTTTTCGGTTCGATTTTTATAACATTCCGGTTTCAGTTTGGTGTTGAAATATGCATGTTTTTCGGTTTTAACCGAACACCGAACTGGAAAAAGCGAATGCTCACTCCTAACAACTAATTAACACATCTAAACCGATTAAAATTAATTATTAATCATCATCTACATATATATAGTCATCTATTGTCAAAACTCTCAAAATTCTAACCCCAAAATTTTCACTAATAAGCACTATATTACCCTTAGTAGCAATAAAAGAATATATGAAATAACTTTCATGACGGAAGTTCGTTGAAAAAAAGGTTAGTTTAGTCTAGTTCTTTTACTCTCTCTCTCTCTATAATATATATATATATATATATATTATTCATTTTTTTATCAATTCACCCTTAATTATAATTGAATCTTAAAAATAAAAATTAGAATATTACACATAACCAAAAAATAGTCACAACTATCTAAAATAATTACATGCATATTCAGAAACAAGCAAAGAAAGTGAATAAGAATGAGAAAAATCAAGGATTAAAGCTTCAAATATCTTCTAAATTCTAATCCCAGGCTCCAAACTCCTCCAGATGCCAACAAAAAGGTCTCCATATATACAACTGTACGTAATTGAGAGCTAGATGTTTTGAAGTAAGAAAACCGTAATAAAATAAAATAAATTTAAAGAAGGGCATAGATAATATAATTAAAAGACAATGTATTATTTAAATATTCAACCAATAATGATAAATCTAAATATTTTAAATAAAAGATAGGAAAAAATATTGGGAAAATTACATAGGTCCCAAGGAACAGAAATATTTACATTTAAGTCCCTCGAAATGACAAAATTACTCGAAGTCCCAAGGGACTTCGAAAGTAATTATTTCAGAATGTAAAATTACTTTGTGCCCATGGTGCATATTTCACACGAAGTGATTAACAACACAAAAAGCATAAATTAACAACACAAAATGCATGTATTAACAACAACTTTTGAAAACCCGAATTTGTCTTCTTCACTTCGGCAAGCGATTAACAACACAAAAAGCATAAATTAACAACACAAAATGCATGTATTAACAACAACTTTTGAAAACCCTGAATTTTGTTAATAAATAAAGTTGTTGTTAATATATGCATTTTCTCGTTGTTAATTTATGCTTTTTTCGTTGTTAATCGCTTCGGGAAGTGAAAGAACACAAATTCGGGTTTTCAAAAGTTGTTGTTAATACATGCATTTTGTGTTGTTAATTTATGCTTTTTGTGTTGTTAATCGCTTCGTGTGAAATATGCACTATGGGCAACAAAGTAATTTTACATTTGAAATAATTACGAAGTCCCAAGGGACTTCGAGTAATTTTGTCATTTCAAGGGACCTAAATGTAAATATCTCTGTTCCTTGGGACCTATATGTAATTTTCCCAAAAATATTTTATAGGGTGAAGGAGCGATTTTGCCAAACAACTATTAGGCCAGGAGCGATTTTGCCAAATAACTTTTAATGAGACCAAAAAGGCCAAAAAACAATTGAATTTGTGGAAAAAATACAACTTCGTCAGATGCAATGTAACTTCCGTTTAAAATGAGTGCCACATTGGATTTGACTTTCAGCTCAAATGCCAGGTGGCTGTTTTTCCATCTGGGAATTAATTTCACATTTAGGAGGAAACAACTCCAGAAGCTTCAATAATTTCAGGCTTCTACAACTCGTTATCGCAGAAGGAGATTTTTGTTGGTTATGATTAGTTTTGATGATGTTTTATATAGATGTCATTAAGAGCAAAAAGATTGTATATCATACTTATCTTGTATATTGACTAACTACAATATATTTGATGTAGATTAGTCCAAAATGAATTATGGAGATTAATCAAGATGAGAGATTGAAGAAGGAAGAACTTGCTTTATAGAATGAGAAAATCATCATACAAGTTCCTAGATTGATTCTAGAAGTCCCCACGATGATATGGAAGTTGGAACGGCTCAAATCGGAGTGAAAATAAGCAATTTCAATGAGCTAACTCGAGCCGGGCAATTTACCTCGAGTTAGAACATCTAGCTACGTTGTTTTGGGTATCTAGGATGTTTACCTCGAGTCACACAACTCACCACCTCGAGTTAGGGTGATTTTTGAGTGATTTTCGCATCTGGAACAACTTAACTCGAGGCAACCAACTTATCGCCTCGAGTCGGGGCCTACCTCGAGTCGAATTTCTTCGCCTTGAGTTAAAGTGCATTTTCAGCAACTCCGGTGCACTCGTTCCACGTTCAGCTCGGGCGACCTTTGGTAATTTGATGATATCTCTCAAACTAGGTATCGGATTGATACGAAACCAGTGGCATATGAAACTATACATCCAAAAAGTCATTTTGATATATAATATAAGTCAAAATGATCTCAGATAAGAGAGATATGAGTTTTACAATTTGACACAAACATCACCATCACAGTCAGAACCAAGCTTCAATGTTTTGAGTGTATCTCATAAACTACAAATCCAATTGAGCTAAAGTAGGTGCCATTTTTAAGCTGGCACATAGATCTTTCTATCAAGAGTTGAATCAACCAAAAAGGATCTCAGACCAGGGAGATATGGTCCTCGAAAGTTGACACACGTGATTCTAGAGTCAATTCAGCATAGCCTCGGGTTTCTTCTATATCTCACTTTAGAGAGCACTTTTTACCTCGAGTTAAAGAGTCTACCTCGAGTTTTTAGAGCAGACAGAAAGATTGAACAATGGAGAAAGGTTTTTACCTCGAGTCAAAAGCTCCACCTCGAGTCAAATGGCCTTCCCGAGAGTTTGAACAATGGAGAGCAGTTTTTAACTCGAGTCAGAAGTGTTGCCTCGAGTCGATAATGTAGAAATCAATTTCAACGATGGATTAACTCGAGTCAAGTTTCCCCAACCTCGAGTCTCAATCACTTACAACCAACTCCAAATGGATTCTCGTTACAAAGCAACCTGGAGTTAATATTTTTGCCTCGAGTGTCCAGTTTAACTCAAGTCTCCATATTGTCACCTCGAGTCATGATCCCTGCAGCCTCGAGTCTGGGTCTTCTGATTTCATCACCAAATACTTCTTCACCTCGAGTCATCCATATTGTAGCCTCGAGTCACGATCACCTCAAGTCTCAAGTCTCTGCACCTCGAGTCCATGCTCTTGAATTTCAAGTCAATATTCATTCTTCACCTCAAGTCTCTCGTCTCCCCGCTCGAGTCACGAGACAAACCTCGAGTCATCACTCCTTCCACCTCGAGTCTCGCTCATTTTCGAAATACATTTTCATTACGTAAACTCGAGTCAAGTCGGGCCCGCCTCCAGTCAAAAGCCTACCTCGAGTTTCCATAAGTTCACCTCGAGTTAAAAAGCCCCCTCGTTTGTGCATTTTGGATATTAAAGATTCATTAACTCGAGTCTGTTAGTATGCTACCTCGAGTTATCTCTTCCTCTGTTTTAAAGAATTCATATTTGCAATTATGATTCTCTTGAAGAACATCCAAATGAATCCCAAAAGATCTTATACTACTTCAAAACATCATTCAACATTTATTGTGATATCATTAATCATAATGTTGAGTGATTTTCGATGATTTAGCAATGGTCGAATAGCTCCGTAAAACAGAGACGACCAGAGACAACGGATTGAATTCAATTAAGGCGAGATTGGCGCGAATGGTTAATTGCTAACAACGGTCATATTCAAACAAACAAATTCAGATCCTACAAACGGCTCTTTCTCTCCAACTACTATAAATACAGGAAGGACTGAATTCATCAGTATGAATCAGCGCATACACAAAGAAAAGTGCTCAAAGCGATCAATCTCTAGTCTGATCATATCTTCGAATACCTCTGAGCTTCAGTATTCATTATTTTACTCTATAAGAGAGGTTCATCATTTGTATTTACATTTGTTCAAATCTCAAGGTAGTGGTATCTTGAGTGTGGGTATACGATTGCAACTTGTAAGGGGGAGTGAGTCCTAGTGAGAAAGGATCATTCTAAGTTGCGAGTGTGTAATTGTGTTTGTGAGATAGTGAAAATCCCAGAGTGTCCGGGTACCGGACGTAGGTCAAGAGTTCGACCGAACCAAGATAATTCCTCCGTGTCATTTCTCTTTTCCTTCTTCCGCTTTCATCGTTTATCCATCATACGTCAAAAGAATTTTTGAGATCACCTATTCACCCCCCTCTAGGTGATATTCCACCTTCAATTTTTTCATATAAGTTTATTCAAAGTTGAAGCTTTCCCCATCAGAGTAAAATGAGCTTCTTTCCCCACTAGACTTTTATGAACTTTCACTGTGCTTCAAGGCCTTTCCAAACACATTTGTTTCGGCGGCAGACCACGGACATAAGCACCGCCGCACAACATGGCAAACCATTCTTCTTTGTTGGCTCTTTTTGCAGAATTATTACAAAGAGATCCTCCACTTTTAGCCACAAACAGTCGCACAGTGAAAGACCAATCATCTATATTCACACACTTTGTAAAATAAGAAGATTCCAATTTTTATACCATTTTCTCGATCTGGTTTTTGCTTGAGTAGCTTGCGTATTTGGTAAAGTCATAACCGAATAAATTGCTATTGCTGATGAACTAGTATACTCCACCTGGCCACAAACATCGCCACACAAATCATCGGTCTTCTTAGAACAATAATGCCCTCCGGCTTCTCCCATCATCCACCAGGTCAAGAAAAGCAGATCGAGAAACCAATCAAGAAAAGCATATCGATCTCCGAACAGAAATCACTGTGCCGGATCGCTACCCTGAAAACCACCAGCAGCAAATAGCCGCAGTACAAAGAAGCTCAGATTCAAGAGGAAGAACTGAAGGCGTCGAATGGAAGTGAAGATTTGGTGGTGTATGTAAAGAAGGGGTTTGAAAGCGAAGCAAAAAAAATCTTAACGGAGAAGGAAAGTGTTGGGGGATTGAGAATAGGGAAGAGGAGAGGGAGGATCAAGAAGAAGGAATCGGAGGAAGAAGAAGAATAATAATGATGAAGAAGAAAATGTTAAAGAAGAAGGAATCGGAGACACACTCACAGCCAAAGAAAAAAAAACAAAACAAAAATGCCACTTGGATATTGACAAAAAAAAAAAAAAAGGGACCAGCCACGTGTAAACGGAGTTAGAAGGACTCTGACGGAGTTGTATTTTTTTCACAAATTCAATTGTTTTTTGGCATTTTTGGTCTCATTAAAAGTTATTTGGCAAAATCGCTCCTGGCCTAATAGTTATTTGGAAAAATCGCTCCTTCACCCTATTTTATAACGTCAATTATTTACAAAAACATGGATACGTGTTTGCTCGATTTTTTTCCTATTAACTTTTTTATTAGATTTTGGCATCTAAGTATATTCAAAACAATGGAAGTGGTTTCCGTACCGATAAAAGATGATGAAGATTCAAATCTATGCATTCCAGATCTAAATTTTTTATATATTGGAAACATTAAAGAATGTTAGGTACTGTGTGTAGTCAGACGGTTAGCTTTCCTTCGACCAAAAAAAAAAAACATGATGAATATTCAAATCTATACTATCCATATCTAAATTTTTATATATTGGGAACTTAAAGAAAGTTAGGTATTGTGTGTAGTCAGACAGCTACCTAATCTTTGACCAAAGAAAAAGACAGCTAGCTTCCGTATTAAAATCTACAACTTTTGGCCACACACTCGCCTATTCAATTTATCTTCTTACAAAGCCTCGATCTATCTCTCTCTCTATATATATATATATATATATATATATTGATTGATTGATTAATTGATGGGGGGAGAGAGAGAGAATTGAAGAAAAGGATGGAGTTTGTTACAAAGGGAGGATCAAAACCACATGCTGTGATGATCCCATTTCCGATCCAAAGCCATATAAGCAGCTTCATCAAATTATCTAAAGTGCTTCATTCAAGAGGTTTTCACATAACATACGTCAACACAGAGTACAACCATAGACGCTTGCTCAACTCAAGGGGTCCTCAAGCTCTTGATGGACTCTCAGATTTTCGTTTTGAAACAATTCCTGATGGCCTTCCTCCTTCTGATGGTGATGCCACCCAACACGCACCATCCCTGTGTGAATCCACAGCTCAGAATTGCCTCCTCCCTTTCACAAAGCTTCTTCAAAAGCTTCATGAATCTGCTTCAAAAGGTCTTGTTCCTCCGGTTACTTGTTTGATTTCAGATATGGCCATGACCTTCACAGTGAAAGCTGCTCAAGAAACCAAAATTCCTCTTGCTATCTATAGCCCCATCAATGCTGTTTCTTATTTAGGCCTTTGGCATGGCTGCGCTCTTCATGAAAAGGGTTTTATTCCCTTGAAAGGTAAGTCATACACAAGCACTACCCTCACTCGCACTTTATTTTTAGACATAGATAACTATCACAATTAATTAACCGGTAAGTTGTTAGTTGAGGTAGTAAGCATCGTCTCTATAAAGAAGATAATATAAATTTGAATCCTGAAGCACAATTGTTAGAGAGTTAAAAGCGTATATATTTTAAGCCTCAAAAGGGATTAGTTTCACTATTGCATATTTGTATATAACGGTTATTTTTACTTATATTTAACGGTTTTCAACCGTTAAATATGCTATTGCTAAATATTTATATTTAATGGTTTTTGATTGTTAAATATTGGGCAATATATTTAACAGTTTTTAAAATATCACTGTTATTTATATGACACTATATTTGATTGTTGTAAGATAATGACTATTAAATATAATGATCTATATTTAACGGTTGTCTCTAATAACCATGAAATAATTTGCACAATACTTAACGGTTAAAATAATGAATGGTAAAGCATTTGTTACCAGAGACAAGGGTTTATTTGATGGTTATTTGGAAAAACCATAATATATGTTTAATACTTGACAATTATTGGTAAATAACCATTAAGTATGTGTGACAAAGTTTTTGTAAAAATTGGGGGTTCACTTTCGATAAGCTCCCTACAAAATAACTGACATAAACAACATATATATACCAAACACCCAAACAGATCCAGTTCTGGCTGGATGTATCACAATATACAAAATTACCAATTCCAACCAACAAGTGTCAACAAATTGAAACAAACCATTGAATACTATGTATAAAATTATGAATAAATCATAGGTAAGGGAATATACATATGATCAAGTGCCCATTTTTCTTTTCCTAGTCTTCATAATTTTAATGATCTTTTTATTAACAATTGTATTCTTTAATTTGCAAAGCAGCTTCCCCCTCTTTGATATCCAAATTCCTTCATTGTAGTCATGCCTAATGTAGTCACGATTCTTTAATATGTGAAGCAACTTTCCCCTCTTTTAGGTCTTTCATCTTGCATTCAATTGGGTACATCCATCTCATATAGACTGGGTCACATAGTTCTACCTCTCTAATTAAGTATATTGTTAGGTGCATCATTATGTCAAAGATAGTTGAAGGAAAAAACATCTTCAGCTCACTCAACATAGTCACGATTCGGGATTGCAACCTTGACTATTTCTTGGGGTCAATCACCCTACTATATAGTGACTTGAAATGAAACATAACTTCGTGATCATAACTCGCACCTTATCAGTTAAAATACCTCCTATTGCTATCAGGATAAAGTTTTCCATCAACACATAACAATTGTGTGCTTTAAGACTCTTTAGCTTCAAGTCCATCATTGACATAAGGTTGCTAATGTTTGACAAGTAACCCTCTAGCACTTTCACTGAAGTAAGAAACTCACAAAAACTTCTTTTTCCTTATTTAGATAGTGTGAAAGTCGCTGGCCGAAGAAATGTATGAGATTCCCTCTCATTCGATGCCAATTCCTCCCTTATTCTCATCTTAATCATGCCTAGTCTTGCATTTATGCCATCCTCCGTCTTCCCATGATTGAAACATGGAGTAACATATCAAAAATATTCTCACATTTTTCTCAATGTGCGTGAGGTTAGAATTGACAACATCATATACTTTTGCTTCATCGGGTGCCATGAAGAGAGATTATATATAAATAACATAACCAGCCATGTACTATGGGTACTACTATGCATCCCAAATAGGTTCATCCCATCAATAGCCAATACTAGATGGAGGTTTCTTGGTTCTTCAGCAAATTCGATATACTTAGATCAAACTTACTCCATTCTGCAGAGTCTACAGGATGTTAAAGCATGCCGTATTAAATCATTTCATCCGCATACCACCTTGAGTTTCTTACATCAATTACATTGATATACAAGCATTTAAACCTAGTTATATTTGGAAAATACCATAATGTCCTCTTTGGACTCTTCCCATTTGCTTGGCAGCGTTGACAGAACACAAAGGACACTCGATTAACAATTCATATTCTTTTCTAAACAATACAATCATTCGGACAAACATGTATCTTCTCATAACTCAAGTCAATGGTACATATCAATTATGTTGCATCATAAGTCTTGGCTGGCATATCATTTCCCAGTGGTAGGTATTCTTCTCAAGAGCACAAGCAATTTTGTGAACCCCGAGTTACTCAACCCATATTTTGCATTCCAGTTGGACAAGTTCAACACTTTAGATAATAATGTGAACTCAGTACAATTCTTATACAATTGCTTCTCTGCATTGCTCTTCATCCTCTCAAACCTTTTTGGACATTCACTGAATTTCACTTAATTGCATCGGTCATATCTTGAAGATGATTGGCCATAAATGTACTTGTGTCAAAGTTAGGTGATTCACATCTTTCCAAATTCGGCCGAATAGCACTATTGCTCACATCCATTTCCCCATGTTTTGCCCAACAAGTATAACTCTGATCAATTCCGTACATCTCTAAGTATGACTCACAACTGTCAAGTTCAATACGCTTCACAATATCACACTTGATCAAAAGGCAAATAATCATACCGTGATTGTTAACACTATACCCAATCGCAAGCCTTTTGAAATCACCCACCTTATCCTAGTACTCTTTCAAAAATGGTTGGTGGACATCCATTCTTTATTTGGACATCCATTCTTTATTTGCATTCTCCATCTAGAGCATATCATGTATGTAGAGGTAAATGTGATAACAACTTAACAAAATCACTCAAAAAACAATATTTGTAAAATTTTATTCAAACCAATACTAACAAATAACAACTTTAACAACAACAGACACTTAAAATCAATAACAAAACCTATGAACATACAAAATCACTCGAAAAGCAATCTTTACATTTTTTTTATACTAGAATCAATGTTAACAAATAACAACTTTTGTAACAACAAACACTTAATCAATGGCAAAATCCTGCATATACAAAATCACTTAAAAAACAATTTTTACATTCTTTTTACTCAAGTCATAACTAACTAACAACTTTAGTAACAAAGAACCTGTTAAAATCAATGGCAAAACCCTATACACATACAAAATCACTCAAAAAAAAAAAATCTTTACATACTCTTTAATTAGATCAATATTGAAATAATGAGCTCAAAAACCACTAGTTGGAGAAACTGAACTAAACTCACCTTTAGGAAGAAGAGAAAAGCTCAAACACTAAACCTATGAACCCCAGAAGAAGAAACCAACCTAGACGCCACCAGGAGAAGCACCCATAAACCCGGAAAAACTCTAAAACCCACAAAACACATGAAACCCATGACCACAAATGGTGAATGGTGAAGGAGAGCTACATAGGAGACCGACGAAGGAGAAGGGAGAAAAACCATCAAGGAAGCAACGGAGGAGAGCAAAATGGTGGTGGAGAAGCCGGGATTGAGTCGTCGGAGGTGTTAGGAGTGAGCTCTCTGTAACTTGTAACTTTTTCAAATGTCAAACAAAAATGGAACTGGAGGGTGGTGGTTTTAAAAGAGTATACTTAAAAGGTTATAATTAAACAATCATTAAGTATATCATAATTTATGGTTATAATTGAAAAACCATCAAATATATATGATCTATATTTGATTGTTGTTTACAAATAACCAACATATAAATGGTACCATTTTTCCCCAAAAAAACTAAACTAATATATCATGGTTGTAGTATAAAACCGTTAAATATTCTCTACTATACTTAACGGTTGTTTGGAAAAACCATTATGTGTTTCATTCATGTAACTCTGCCTATGCATATTTCTTAGTTTCACTAAACCATTAAGTATGAAGCGTTAAATATAGACAAATCTATAGTAGTGTTTTAAGTCCAAGAGGCATCAAATATAGATAAATTTGTACTAGTATTTTAAGTCCAAAATAGACTGGGAATATCCTTGATCAAATGGAAAAAAAGAAAAGAAAAGAAACTATCATAATTAATTATGAGCACCAAAACTATAATTATCTTGAAAAATATCTAAACACTCATATCCGCGCTAAAATTAATTATGAGCCCAAAATTAAATACTCCTATATATGCCAAAATAAATTATGAATCCAAAATTATGGTTGTCTCATAAGTTATCACGAGATTATGAGATTGTGTTTCTAATTGATTTTGGCATATATATAAAGGTGTTTTATTTTGGGTTTGTGATGGATTTTGACATGTATAAAAGCGTTTGGATAACTGCTTGGTAAAATTTATAATCAGTTATATATGGTAAAACCTTGGTTTTGTCAAAATTGATTCATACACCCCTCTTAATGCTTAAATGTATTTTTGAGATAAAAACTTATTTAGTCGTAAGCTTTACACTCAAAGGAACTTCTGATAATCAATTTTATCCGAAACCTATTTTACCACCCACAGTCTTTAACAACTTTGTCTATTTCCATTCAAAGGTGCAGACGAGAGTTACTTGACAAGTGGGCACTTGGATACTGAACTAAACAGGCTTTTAGGCATGAAGAACATTAGATTGAGGGATCTTCCAAGCTTTTTTAGCACACAAGATCCAGATGATTTGTTTATGATAAACATGGCAAGGAACAATCTTAAAAATGCCCAAGCTGCTCAAGCCATGATTTTCAACACATTCAGTGAGTTGGAGGGTGATGCGTTGAACACTTTATCCTCCATCTTCCCTCCTATTTACACCATAGGGCCTATCCATTTGCTTCTGTCTGAAATTCAACCTCACCCACACTTGGATTCCATTGGCTCCAATCTATGGAAAGAAGAAACCACATGCATCAATTGGCTAGAATCCAAGAAACCTAAATCTGTAGTTTATGTGAATTTTGGAAGCATCACAATCTTATCGCCAGAACAACTATATGAGTTTGCTTGGGGTTTAGCCAATAGCAAGAAACCATTCTTGTGGATCATAAGGCCTGACCTTGTGAACGGTGGCTCAGTGATTCTATCACCTGAGTTTCTGAGTGAGACGAAAGAGAGAGGTCTCATAGCAAGCTGGTGTGAACAAGAGAAAGTTCTGAACCATCCTTCAATTGGAGGGTTCTTGACGCATTGTGGATGGAACTCCATAATAGAGAGTATGTGCGCAGGAGTTCCAATGGCATGTTGGCCTTTCTATGGGGACCAGCAAACTAACAGTAGGTATGCTTGTGCAGAATGGGGAATTGGGATTGAGATTGATAATGAAGTGAAGAGAGAAGAAGTGGAAAAGATTGTTAATGAGTTAATTGAAGGAGAGAAGGCGAAGGAGATGAGAAACAATGTCTTGCATTGGAAGAAAATTGCAGAAGAAGCTATTATTGCTCCTGCTGGTTCTTCCAACGTCAACTTGGAGAAATTGATCAGCCAAGTCTTGGTCCATAAAAAATAATGCATTCAAAATTGAGGTGTTAAATTGAAAACTTAAATTTACTGCTGCTTCCTTAAATCTTGTTTAGTACATATTTTTGTTTTGCTGCATATATCTCTAGAACAATTTATGGTTGGGATCCTTTCTCATCTTCTACCACACAGTAAGGACAACTTTAATTTATTTGGGGTCTTGTAAGCTAAAGCCTAAGAGTGTGGTCTAGCTAGCTTTGTCCAATCTCATAAAACTTGTATTATTGGCTATTAACTTCGGTCATATTTTTAAGGTAGGTAAGTTATGTATAATCTCATTATGTTGTAATATGTGTGGTTGTGTATTTCTCCTGTACAAAAAGAGTGGCATCTTGAGTTTCCCCACCAATGATATTTATTCTTATAATTATAATATGTTCCTTTTAAACCAAAATTTCTCTTCCATTTCTGTAAAATCTTAAAAGCAGTATTGGTATATCTAAATTTTGATCATCATTGGTGTAGAGTGTGTGTGTGTGTGTATTGAAGATGTGGCATGGATCCTTTATACAACATTTGCTAGAAAAATAACGTCATATAAAAACATACATACATAAAAGTTTGTCTAAAATACTTTGTCCTTATTGTATTACCCAATCATCCTCCAATTCCCTATATTTTCTAGTAGGGATATTTAAAAAACCCGTAGTCGACCGGACCCGGTCCTATTGGAAAAAAAATTGGTCAGAGACAGTTTCGGGTAGACCAGACCAGACTGGTCAGTTCGGGCCGGACCAGACTTTGGGCTAGGGGTTCAAACCAAAGGGTCTGGTCCGATCCGCCCGATATATATATATATATATAAAATTCAGTTTCCCATAGTCATAGTCAGTCATATACCCACCCAACTATCTTGAGCAAAAAAAAAAAAAAAAATACCCACCCACCAACACAACTCCCCATCGTCGACGGCAAGCTCATATCTGCAAGCTATCAACTTCACTCTTTGATCTACAAACTTTAAATCTCCATATCCACTCTTTGATATGTGATCTCCAGTTTTTGAATCTCTTCGGTGAGGATGTCATCAAGTTGGGAAGATGGAAGAAAGGAAAGGCATTGGGAAGCATCGCCGCCGCTGCTCTCTAGTCCCTTATCTCACCCTCACGTTTCTTGTCGGAAGTGTCGCCAACGCTCTTGTTGTGAAGCAAAGAAGAAGATGGAAAAAATAGAAGGGAAAAACGAAATGGTTAATCTGAGAGTGGGAGACAAGAGAGAGAGAGAGAGAGAGAGAGAAAGGTCATTTTCTTCCATCCATTGCATAAAGTGATGTGCTAAAGGTGGGGAGCACGTGATGTTGACAACCTCACTGTCCAAGAAAGACAAAAAAGGAAAGAATATATATATATATATATATATATATTCGGACTGTCTGACGATCTATCGACGGTCCGAGGTCCAAATTCGGTGGTCTTTGGGCCGGACTAGACCTCGAGCTGACTTATCAAGCCCGAGGTCCTTCCTGGACCAGACCTCGGGTTAACCCCCAACCTAGTCCATTCTGATCCATGGACAACCCTATTTTCTAGTACTCCTCTTCCTTAACCTTCACACTTGCTCAAGTTTTGGGTTGATACTCAATCAGCCTTTCATCTTGGTTCAAAACTTTTAAGGGCTGTTTGGTATGAGAGGAGGGGCATAAAAGTGAGCGGGGAGAATTTTTTTTCCAGTTTGATTTAAAAAATTTAGAGAAGTGTGGTTAAAATTTTATAATTAATTGTTCTTATTCTTTTATCTTACATCTTCCCTTTATTCAAATTTTATAATCCCATTTCTCCAATTTCTTTTTTTTTTTAAAAAAAAAAAATCAGCTAATAAAAATTTTCCCTTCCCTCCCCCTTCATTTCCTTCCCTTCAAAATCCCTGGTACCATACAGGCCCTTAATGACTACTAAAAGTCATTGAAACTGTATTTTAATGGCGCAACGCAAATCTAACCACAGTGAAGAGCAAGCATGATAGTTGTCACGGCATGAAATATGAAATATCAAACTAGTTGGGGATTGTGTTTCCTATAAAATTCAATCTGCCAAACCAAACGTAACCATGAGCAATCCTCAAACGCGGGTACAGAACAAACAATGATAAGAACAAGATCAAATAGAGATTACACTCAGACAATATTTAGGGTAAAATGATGAACTGCTAGGGACACGTGGCAACGCTCAATAGTATTGTCTTTTCAACATTTCTCATCAATCTTGAACTCATTAGAGATGTCCAAAACTTGTCCACAACATTTTTGTTTTCTTCCACTAGAAACTACAATTTGATTGCCACGAATGATCATGAGGTTGACTTCAATAAAAGTGAATCAAGACTCTTCAGACCCCACACTTAGACACTGTTAGATAAGATGACATATATGAGGGAATGTTCACTCCATGGAAGGGAAAGGAGAGTGAAATGATCGAAATGCTAGCTAGACGAGCAACTTCTCCTGCTTTTTATTACACACCCTCTCACCATTATTATATACGTGCGTGGCGTTTTGGCCTTATATGAGTGGAATTGTAATTGCTTGTTGATTTGGATGTTATTTGAGACTTTGAAGGGTAGCTTTTTTGTTTTGTTTTGTTAATGAATAATACTCTGGATATCAATTCTTTAATTCCCACAAAAAAGAAAAAGAAAAAGGTAGCAAGAGTTTAACCACCCCCATCAAGATCCACCCCAGACTAATTAGGTGGATATTAATGAAGGACACCATTACACAAATGTGTCCTTCTAAGCTATACAAGGATTTCTCAAAAGAATCAGTTGTGGCTAATGTTTGTCTAGATGTATATTTAAGCAAAACTTTTCAATCTCTATGCATAATTATCGTAGCTTCCTCAGTAACGTTCCTAAAGGGATGGTTAATATCACAACCTCTGATGCAAAAGTCAATATATGGCTTCTATGCTGTTAGAATATTTTCTTGAGACCCTTGGACCAACACAAATTTTTATACATGATAGTAATGAAAATAACCAAGGTTTTGAAATTCGGACTGGACTGGAAACCGGCGAATCACCTGGAAAATTGGTCTAAGTTAGAGATAGAACCAAGGTCCCGAGTTGACCTGAAGTCAACTCGGTCAACTTAGCTTGAACTGGCCGAGTTGGACTAAAAAAGATTTTTTTTTTTAAAATCTATTGGCGGATAGGGAAAGAAGAAGGTGTCTGAAGATCATGAAGAGGGTGAGAGAGATTTAAAACTGAAGTTTGAAGAGGGTGTGAGAGATAGATCTAAAGTGAACTTCGCTAGACCCGTTGAACGGAAAGAGACATACGATGCAGTAGCCATGGCGAAGGCAAACCCCAACAGGAGGGAGCAAAATGGCGATGAGTGTTTCGCAGCAGATTTCACAACGAGACGACACATTTGAACTTGCAAAAGTTGGAAGGTAAAATGTTCTAATAAGAAGAGATACATTTACATTTACTTGCCTATTACCTTAATGTCTATTGGATAAAAGGAGTAATTAGTGATGAGTTACTTTTCTCCTTCTAGATCACTGAATAAAAAGGATCGATTGGTGATGTGCCAACTTTTCTTCCTCCCAAGGCATTCGATCACTTCGTCTCGTTTCCCATGCATTTTTCCCATTATTTTCTCCTCTTTTTGTTTTGGCAATCCACTACTTTCTCTTCAAAACAATGAAAAACAATTTTTTAAAAACTACACTGCTATTTCCAACATTTTTCCAAAACAAACTGATGCACTAGAGCGTGGAGGTCATGTCTCATCAAAAGATGTGGCTGACTTTTTTTTTTTTAATTTCTTTTTTTAAACATGAAAAATGGAGGGTGTGAGAGAAATAAAATTTAATTTCTCGTTGTTTTGGCCTGGATCAACTTTGATATAACTTCGATCTGACCTACTGATCTTTAACCCAGTATCCCAACCAGTTTAATGACCGGTCCAAATTTAAGAATCTTAGAAATAACGTTATAAAAAACACACACACAAATGGTTACAGCTGCTTTTAAGGAATTGTTGCCCAAAGAAGTAACTTTAGCCACCAAACTTGTTAGTTCGATGTCCGTTTGAATTCTTATAATTCCTACCATGTAAAATATTTGTGGCTCATATATAAATAAGTGTTATTTTGATTTAATAAGAAAATGGCAAAAAAGGTAATATTGGTATGAGAGTTATTATAATTTATAAAAGGATGACTGTTGATAGGCACAGTGTCCAGAAGGTAAAAGGCACGTACGTTCAGAAAGGAGAAAATAAAAGAACGTAAGAGGCCTTCAGAGTTTACCGTGAAGTTGTATCACATCCCTATCATAAGAAGATACAAGTAGAGAGAAGGTCAAGACTCTGAGAAAGATTTTCATCAGTAAAGATCTTCCGCAATTATGGATAAAGGTTAGTAGGTTTAATTTACATTGATTATGTGAAAACATGATATCCTAAGATCCTTAGAGTTGTGTTCTTGCATGAGAATCTATGATTTAGAGAATACAGATTATTGTCTAACATGTGGTATCAGAGCCTGCGTTTAGGAATTCATGTTTTCCATGTATGATTATAAAGAAATTTCTGATTTTGAAAAGTTAGGGTTTGTAAAATTTATGATTTCTAAATTCATATTTTACGATTGGGGATTGGGACGTAAATTTTGCGGGTCATATTTCTTGAACAAATTTTGCTGCTTGCTCATATGATTCATTTGAAAGCAAATTTACGCATGCGCTGGAATTTTGGTTTTGGTATTCCGATCCTATCTGATTCATCGAGAATTATTATTTGTTCATACTCTGGAATTACTTATATATATTTTACTGTTTGGGTAGAATATTTTGATATCCATGTTCATTTTTTGTTGTTGTGGTTCTGTTGATTAGTTCTACCTCTTATCATGTTGTATAATTGTTAGAAGACATGTTTATACAATTCTAGATCAGACCACAAGTATAGAACCTATGAGTTTAATCATTTAAAAAAAACTGAATCATGGATAAAGTGTTTTTAAAAAAAAAAAAAAAAAGGTTTTATTGGGTAGATCTTGAAAAAAAGAAGAGATAGAGACCAAGAACGCGAAAAACCGATGCCGGAAAACGTCCATCCGTGGGGTTGGGTAATGTGGAAATAAGAGTCGGGTTTGAAGGATCCACGGTTATGTATGACAGGTTATCTCATGACATCACGGCTATATTCACATATATAAAAACAAGTAATAACAACACGGCCACCGCATATGAATGTTATTACGGTGCGGCCACTATTCACCGTGGCTCCATCCGGGTCGTATTTATTAATTTACAAATAATATCCTATGGGATATCCTGGCCACTAATGACTCAAACTTCCGTAGAACAACGCTGGTACAAATCTGGGCAGCATTTTGTCTAACTTTGAAAAATCATAATTAATTCTACAAAAATCGAAATGGAGGTTGACATTTTTTTGATATATTTAAAAAGGGACAGAATTTTGTGACCATATTTTCAATATGAAACCAAAACGGTAAGTTTTGGTATTTAAAAAAAAAACCAAAATGGTCCTTTGGTAATTTCATCCAATTTCAAAATATTTCAAACACATGAACCGGGCTCTTCCTTCCCTCTCCTTTTTCTTCATCTAATTAATTCCTTGTCTTTTTGCATTGTTTAGGGTATGTTTGGTTAGTTAGCTCTTAACTATTCTTTAGGGGGGGGGAGGGTGGAAGGGGAGAGAAAATGGAGAGAGAGAAAAGTTATTTGTGGTGGGGCCCACAAACATTTTCTCCCCTTTTAATATTTTCCCTCCATTTTCCTCCCCCCCTTCCTCCTCCCCCCCTCCCCTCCCCCCCAACCAAACATACCCTTAGTGAATCGGTGCCTAAAAGCTAGCGACTCACCAGCTGAGCCATG
Source organism: Acacia acuminata (assembly GCA_019022655.1). Classification (NCBI taxonomy): domain Eukaryota; kingdom Viridiplantae; phylum Streptophyta; class Magnoliopsida; order Fabales; family Fabaceae; genus Acacia; species Acacia acuminata. The sequence continues at coordinate 4,623,984 of JAFJYI010000005.1, forward strand.
GGCCTCATGTTCACATAAAACACACAGCTTTATTTAAACCAAGAATAGAGTCTGATGATAGGCTTAGTCCAGAATTGTTTTGGGTTAGCAGTGTTTTTGGGCCCAACTGTACGTTTTTATTTAATTGGGGCCAAAGTAATTTCTTTTTAATGGAATGGGCTGTACGTTTTCTAGACCTAATTTAATTTATTTTGGGCCAAGTAGAGACTCTAATTTTGGATCATTTAGTAACCTATTATAGATGGCTTTAGAAAAGGAAAATATTATTTTGATAAAGTCTTTATTTTTTGATCCAAAAAAAAAAAAAAAACTTAGATGTTGTGAATAGAAATTATATGAATATTAGACATTTAAGTTTTGGAATTAAGTATGGTGAATTTGTTGGTCACCAAAGTGGTCAAATTCTTATAAATTATTTTAATTCCAATTATTGTTGTAATGATTTCAAATTACCCATAACCTTGATGCTATAAAATATGTTTGTGTTTGTGGGTAAATTGTAGTTTATTATTATAAGGTAGTTAGGGATCAACCCAAAGGTTGGTTATTTGTCCTTATAATAATTAAACATAAATGTTGGTATTGTCCATATACTTATAGTTTTATTTAAACATCCAAAGATGATAAATATTTCTAGTTTGGATATGCATCATTGCCAAATTATGTGAAAATCTTTATAGCATCATTATAGTTGAATGTTGTATATTAGTTTGTCCCCAAAGGTGAACATTGATATGCATGTTAGTGTGACTCAAAGCGTTAATGTTTTCAATTTTATTTTATTTTATTCCTTGTAGTACCCGTTGCCACACATTCGCTATTCTCAACTATTGCAATTTTTAATGGACTGAATTTCTCTGAATGGAAGGAGCAAATCCAATTTTACCTTGAGGTAATGGATTTGGATTTAGCTCTTAAAGAAGCAAAACCTAGTGCTATTATTGATGAAAGCACTGAGGGTGAAGGAGACCATTTTAAGAATTGGGAAAGATCCAATAGATTGAGTTTGATGTACATGCGAATGAGCATTGCAAGCAACATTAAGTCAACTCTTTCACAAACTAAAAGTGCTAAAGAAATGATAAAACTTGTCGAAGAGCGCTCCCAAACTGTTGACAAGTCTCTTGCTGGGACACTTATGAGTAAACTGACCATCATGAAATTTGATGGGTCACGTACTATGCATGAGCATGTTATTGAAATGACAAATATTGCAGCAAGACTAAAATCATTGGGAATGGAAGTGGATGAAAATTTCCTAGTGCAGTTCATATTGAACTCATTACCGTCTGAGTATGGTCCTTTCCAAATGAACTATAATACCATGAAAGACAAATGGAATGTGCATGAATTGCATAGTATGCTAGTTTAGGAGGAAACTAGAATTAAAAACCAGGAAACTCATTCCATTAATTATGTGAAACATCAAGGAGCTGAAAAGAAACATGGTAAGAAACATAAGAAGAAAGGAAGAGGACCATTAAAGATCAATGATGACTCCTCTTCTCAAATCCGCAAGAAGGAACATGACGGAAAAGGACGTCATTTTTGTGGTAAGGTTGGACACTTCAAGAAAGACTGTCCGAAACGTAAGGCTTGGTTCGAAAAGAAAGGTAAGCCTAGTGCTTATGTATGTCTTGAATCAAACCTAGCTGAAGTTCCTTATAATACTTGGTGGATTGATTTTGGAGGTACAACTCATGTTTCTAATATGATGCATGGATTTCTTACAACCCAGACCACAAAGCCAAATGAAAAGTATGTCTTTATGGGCAATAGAGTGAAAGTTCCGGTAGAAGCTGTTGGGACGTACCATTTGATTCTTGACAGTGGATATCATTTGGACTTATATGAAAATCTTTATATACCTTGTATGTCTAGGAATTTAGTTTCTATTTCCAAACTTGATAAAGCTGGATATTTTTCTAATTTTGGTAGTGGTTGTTTCAGTTTGTACAAGCACAATCATTTGATTGGTAATGGTACTTTATGTGATGGATTATATAAATTATGTCTTGACAATCTATATGTTGAAACACTTATGACTTTGCATCATAATGTTGGCACTAAACGTGTTTTAATAAATGAACGTTCTGCTTTCTTGTGGCATAAACATTTAGGACACATTTCTAAAGAAAGAATGAAAAGATTGGTAAAGAATGAAATCCTTCCGGATTTAGATTTTAATGATCTGAATGTTTGTGTGGATTGTATTAAAGGTAAACAAACAAAACACACAAAGAAAGGAGCCACAAGGAGCACTCAGCTTCTTGAAATTATACACACTGATATATGTGGTCCTTTTGATGTTAACGCTTTCAATAAAGAAAGATACTTTATCACCTTTATTGATGATTTTTCACGTTATGGTTATGTTTATTTGCTACATGATAAATCTCAAGCTATAAATGCTTTAGAGATTTACATTGATGAAGTTGAAAGGCAATTAGATAGAAAGGTGAAAATTGTCAGGTCTGATAGGGGTGGTGAGTATTATGGAAGGTATGATGAAAGTGGACAACATCCAAGCCCATTTGCTAAATTTCTTGAAAAGCATGGTATTTGTGCTCAATACACAATGTCAGGTACACCACAACAGAATCGTGTATCAGAAAGGCGTAATAAAACATTGTTAGATATGATTAGAAGTATGTTAAGTAACTCGTCTTTACCCATTTCATTGTGGACTTATGCTCTAAAGACTGCTATGTATCTATTAAATAGGGTTCCTAGTAAAGCAGTTCCAAAGACTCCTTTTGAGTATGGACTGGAAGGAAACCTAGTTTAAGGCACCTGCATGTTTGGGGTTGCCAAGCAGAACTTAGACACTACAACCCATAAGAAAAGAAACTGGATGCAAGAACAATTAGTGGTTATTTCATTGGTTATTTAGAAAAATCGAAAGGGTATAGATTTTACTGTCCTAATCATACCACAAGGATTCTTGAAACTGGAAATGCTAGGTTTATTGAGGATGGTGAAGTTAGTGGGAGTGAAACACCACGTAAAGTGGATATTCAAGAAGTTAGAGTACAAGTTCCACCAACTTGTGCCTCTAGTAAAGTTGTTGTTCCTCATGTTATTGAACCAATTAATAATCATGGAGAATAACAAATGAATAATCCCATTATTCGTGATGAAAATATTGTCAATGAACTAGTTGTAGAAGAACCACAACAAATAGCATTAAGAAGATCTCAAAGAGAAAAGAGATCTTCTATTTCTAATGATTATATGGTATATCTACAAGAGTCTGATTTTGACTTAGGTATTCAGGATGATCCAGTTACTTTTTCACAAGCCATGAATAATGAAAACGGTGACAAGTGGTTAGATGCCATGAAAGATGAGTTGAAATCTATGAAACAAAATGATGTTTGGGATCTTGTTGAGTTACTAGAAGGATGTAAGAGAGTTGGTTGTAAATGGGTCTTTAAGAACAAACGTAACTCTCATGGTAACTTGGAACGTTACAAGGCTAGACTAGTTGCAAAGGGATTTACTCAAAAAGATGGCATTGACTATAAACAAACCTTTTCACCAGTTTCTAAGAAGGATTTTCTACGAATCATTATGGCATTGGTGGCTCATTATGATTTAGAGTTACACCAGATGGATGTGAAAATGACATTTCTAAATGGGAATTTAGAGGAAGATGTGTACATGGACCAACCAATGGGGTTCATAGAAAAAGGAAAGGAGCACATGGTGTGCAAATTGAAGAAATCAATATATGGACTTAAACAAGCTTCAAGACAATGGTACCTTAAGTTCAATGATACTATTGTTTCCTTTGGATTTAAAGAAAACACTGTTGATCGGTGTATATATCTGAAGGTCAGTGGGAGCAAGTTTATATTGCGATTCGTATGTTGATGATATCTTGCTTGCAACTAATGATCTTGGTCTTTTAAATGAGACTAAGAAGTTTCTCTCTAGTAGCTTTGAAATGAAAGATATGGGTGAGGTGACTTATGTGATTGAGATAGAAATATTCCGTGATAGATCAAAAGGATTATTAGGCTTGTCTCGTAAAGCATATATTAATAAAGTTTTAGAGATATTCCAAATGGAAAATTGCTCATCATCTCCGGTTCCAATTCAGAAAGGAGATAAGTTTAGTCTCATGCAATGTCCTAAAAATGAATTAGAACGAAAAGAAATGGAAGAAATTCTGTATGCATCATTAGTTGGGAGCTTAATGTATGCTCAGACTTGTACAAGACCAGATATTAGCTTTGCAGTTGGAATGTTGGAAGATACCAGAGTAATCCTGATATAGATCATTGGAAAGTTGCAAAGAAAGTTTTGAGATATTTGCAAGGAATTAAAAGTTACATGCTTACTTACAGGAGGTCTAACAACCTTGAAGTGATTGGATAAACATGGGTAATTAATTGCTACATCCATTATGGAAGCTGAATTTGTGGCATGCTTTGAGGCCATGGTTCAAGCTAAATGGCTACGGAATGTTATTTCAGGGCTTGGATTAGTCGACAGTATAGCCAAGTCGCTGAAAATTTATTGTGATAATTCCGTAGCAATCTTCTTTTCTAAAAACGACAAGTATTCAAAGGGTGCTAAGAATATGGAGTTGAAATACTTTGCCGTTAAAGAAGAGGTTCAGAAACATAGAGTGTCTATAGAACATGTTAGCACCGATCTTATGATAGCTGATCCCTTGACGAAGGGATTACCACCCAAGGTGTTTACTGGTCATTTGCATAGTATGGGTATTATGTCAGCTAATGAATGATTGATCATTATTGTAATTATTAACTATTGACACTTTGAATTCAATTATGTATAAGTTTCTGAAAGTCACCTTATTTTTTCAAAAATATTTTGTTTGCATGCATGCATAAATGATTATTTTGAAAAAATAGGATTTGTCCCTAATGAAGACATTATAGTGTTGTTGTGGGACATTATGTTTACTTCCATTAAAGTATCATGTTAGGAAGAAGAACTAATATAGTGGTACATGGAAGGAAGTATGCCGATTTGATAGTATATAACCGCCATAACTCATATTAGTTTTATTTCTGATCATGTTGTATGATGAGGCCAATGTATAGAACCCTTAGCCTTGTATGTGCACATTATGATGATTTTTATTAAATCATGAAGGGACACTTTATGACACGAGCCAAGTGGGAGAATGTAAAATATTTGTGGCTCATATATAAATAAGTGTTATTTTGATTTAATAAGAAAATGGCAAAAAGGTAATATTGGTATGGGAGTTATTATAATTTATAAAAGGATGACTGTTGATAGGCACAGTGTCCAGAAAGTAAAAGGCACGTACGTTCAGAAAGGAGAAAATAAAAGAACGTAAGAGGCCTTCAGAGTTTACCGTGAAGTTGTATCACATCCCTATCATAAGAAGATACAAGCAGAGAGAAGGTCAAGACTCTGAGAAAGATTTCCATCAGTAAAGATCTTCCGCAATTATAGATAAAGGTTAGTAGGTTTAATTTACATTGATTATGTGAAAACATGATATCCTAAGATCCTTAGAGTTGTGTTCTTGTATGAGAATCTATGATTTAGAGAATACAGATTATTGTCTAACATACCATTCATATATAATTTAGAGTGTTGACCCAAAAAAAAAAAAAAAAACTAATTTAGAGACAACCACATTTGATGCATACCCTTAACAAATCATATGAATCTTTTTGAGTTTGACATATGTAATAGGTCATTTATTGCGTCAAATTAAGAAGATTATATATCATTTGGAAATTTTAAGGGAAAATTCATTTCAAGCCCCAAAAAAATGTCAAAAAAATCTTAAGGGAAATTCAGGAGCTGGAAAAGTTCTTTTAATAACTCTTTCTGTGAAATTAACAACTCTCATCTATGAGAGTAACAACTACATCTATGAGATTAATAACTCTTTGGGACTTTTTCGACATCTAAATTTCTTTTAAGATTTTTTTGACATTTTCTTAGTCCCTTGGGACCTAAAAAGAATTTTCCTAAATTTTTAACTTCATGGTTCTTAATTTAAAATTCTTATGAGTTACTCCCCCCTCTTATAAGAAACATTCTCTCTCATTGGATGGTTTTTAATAAAAGGAACAAATCCTATTTGTATAACATTTTAGACTAGTTTTGCCATTTTTACCCTTAGTATAAATGTATAAAACCCGTTGTCTTTCTACAATAAATCTTCTATCAATTATCTTTTATGTACATCTTTTTAAACAAGGGTATAGTTAGGAGCGGAAAATTATATAACATTTATTGATTTTAAACGACATTTTGAATAATGTGATTTTGATAGTTGTTCCTTATAAAAAAGGATGAGAGGGACTACTTTTTTGTAATTTTATTTCTAATTAATTCTTAATTTTATAAAATTAAAAAGATTGTATGAGATAATTAAATATTTAATATTTTTTATTTACATATTATGGTTAAATATTTTATAACCTAAGCTATTTTGCCACTTCCTTAATGTTTGCATATTTTTTCAAGGGATAAGGGTTTTAAATGTCATGGAAGTTTTCGCTCAGGAGTACTGGTAAGACGGAAGTTTTTTTTGGGACCAAAAATGTCACAGAAGTTCACAAGACGTAGCAATTTTGCCCCGAAAGTATCTTTTTTGCCACGGAAGTTTTTTATTTGAGGAGCAATTTTGCCCAGAAGTTTACACTAAGAAGCAATTTTGCCTTAGAAGTTTACAAAATGTAGCAATTTTTCCCTTTTATCCCCAAATATTAAATTTGACTATTAAATCAGTCAAAGACCACAAATGTCATGCCTTGAAAAGGTTGAACTTGGAGTCAGAGAAGAAGATCCTTGAGATGTTGAAATCAAGGCGGCAAGAATTTGTGAAGTTGAAGCGGGTCAAAGGTCCGAAAGGTCTATCACAAAACTCAAATGAAACGCAAAACGAGAAATGAATGGTTCCAAAAATTGGTTCAGTAAAAAAAAATCAATAGTGATAATATTTACGTTTGTATAGACTGATCATTTGCTTAGATCATAAGTTATGCTTCCTTTGAGTTTTGTGATAGTCGACCTTTCAGTCCCTTTGACCAGTTCGGCGTCACAAATTCTGGCCGCCTTGAGCTCAACATCTCAAGGACCTTCTTCTCTAGCTCCAAGTTTGACCTTTTCAAGGCATAACATGTGTGGTCTTTGACTGATTTAATAGTCAAATTTAATATTTGGGGACAGAAGGGCAAAATTGCTCCTTAGTGAAAACTTCCGAGGCAAAATTGCTCTTCAGTGAAAACTTACGAGGCAAAATCGCTCCTCAACGATAACTTCCGTGGCATTTTTGGTCCAAAAAAAAACTTCCGTCTTACCAGTGCTCCTGAGTGAAAACTTCCATGGCATTTAAGACCATTATCTCTTTTTTCAATGAAAGTTATTTTTTAAGAAAATTGTGGAACACAATATAGGGGAAATGTAAAATTACATTAAGTGTCATACCCCTTGTAATTACAACATTTATTAGGGTAATACTGCGATATATAGTGAGCAACACAGGTATAGATTAGTAAACTGATAATAGTATATATTCTTGTAATTGTTCATAAATAACTTATAGAGTTCCTAATACAGTGATCCAAAGTACCATAAGCTCTACAGCTATATCTAGTATCTAAGCATCAATTATTATTACTCTGTAATTGCAACCTTTCCTTTGGAGATATTCTCGTTGCTTTGGACCATGTCTGGAACCTATCCCCTTAGGGACATCTAGGATTCAATTTAAATCCTAGAGTAACCGTTAATCTCATATAAAATATATAACAATACATGTAAGAAAAACCAAGAATGAAAAAAAAAAACCACATAGCATTCAATATCATGCACACAGCCAAATTTGGAACTAGCAGTCCAAATAGCACACAGCACAGACTGCTGGGCATGACACACAGCAAGGCCCTTATTGCACACAGCATGTTCCGGTTCTAGAACGCTTGGAAATAAATGATAACCAAATGTATGTAATACACATGGTAAAACATACATACACAAGTCACATAAAGTATATAAGGATTAAGGTTACTACCTGATAGTTGACTACAGATAAAAATAGTTTCCCCGTTCGCAAGATATCACAATTAGACCTATAATAATAAAATATAATTATGATTAAATCCACCTCAATAAATATCCCCTTTTGATAATTTAAAATAAACACAATTCATGAGTCCATATTTACTAAATTCCTTTTCTTATTAAGGAATTTAATATGAGCTTATATTCCCTCTATTTTCGTCATTTTTAAGAATTTCCAGTAAAGAGTGACTGATCTTCAAATATTCATAATTAAATCTAGAAAACTCTGTTTGGGGTGGTTCAAAAGCCCAAGTGACCCTTTTATGTCTACTTTTGACTAAAAATACTTTTCATAATCATCCACATGCAGGTTTTTCCAAGATTCCAAAAAATACCCTCGCTGGTCGTAGATAAAGTCCAAATTCAGGGGTCAATTTCAAATATTCATAATTAATTGCACATAATTCAGAAAATTACGAGTTACCTAAGCTTGTTAGGTCTACTATAATCCTGTAAAAGTTCATGGTAATTGGATATTATTTACTCTACCAAATACATGTTACAAACCAACTGCCCTGGAGATAATAATACTAGCAGCAATTTAGAGTGTTGTCCAAATTCATTTCTAATGTTCCCAAAATTTCTTCCTTATCAATACGCTACACAAAAAGGCCTTCTAAATAAATTGGAGGCATTAAATCAATAAAAAACTATCTCCCTTATATCAAATAAGGGCTGGCTGAAAACAGGGCATAAGGATGAAATCAACAAACTCAACAATATAGCTCCCAAACTTGCATATTACACTACCTTTATCCTATACCTTCCACTTATCCTTCTATTTCAGATTATATACCCAATTAATCAGAGTTTGGGGGTTCATGTATTCACCAAGACAGCACCATCATTTAACCATATGAAGTTTGAGAGGTGATTAAGAAGCTTAATTACCTCAAGAATTTAGGTAGTGAACCACAAAATTTTTAGTCGTCTTCTTCCTCTTCCTTCAACCGTTTCCTTCTTCTTTTTCCAGCTCCTCTTTTCGGTGTGGATGGAGATATTCACCGACTTGGTGAATGAAATGAGGAATTAATAGATATATAATTAGGTGATCGAGTGGGTTATTACATGGAGATAATACTAGGACATTAACTTCCCAATTATTACCAAAATACCATTAATCTCAATTCCAATTGTTTTGCGATTTGAAACTGAACGGATATGAATGGGCTCCAATAAATGCAATCCGACTTCGATCAAATGAAAAGGGAAATATTGGATATTATAATGATCTTGGCGGTTTAGGCAAGAAAAGAAAATGTGATAAAATTATTTGACCTCTAGGGATCATATAATCATGTGAGTATTATATGCCTTGACCAAAAATTCATGGGAAGAGGATGTTGTGGAATGCTTTCCAATATGATCTTATTTGATCCTCTACAAGAATTTTATTTGTAATTTGGTTTTTTACTTATATAGTTGTAAATATTGAGTAGGTGTTAGAAATTATTCCTTAATTCCTTATAAGGCCCTTTTCTTCCTTAATTAGCTTCTCTAGGCCATAGAATATTGGCTCTAAAACTTCTAGGCCAAAATTATCCCTTACGATTTCTCCTTAAATTTTTGGGAAATTAGGCCCTAAATTCCAAATAATGATTTGATTTTTTTTTTTAAATAATTATTTGGGCCAAATTTCACTTTATATAATTCCATTTATATCCACCTTTATAAATTATTTTAGTCGAAAATAATTGCCCAAATAAATTAATTGGATGTTAGACACAAGTATTCTACTTTGTGCCAACATGTATTTCAAAATTTTGGTTTTGATGAAATCAAGTATTTCGGGTAGAATTGACATTTTAGTCAAAATCCACCATTTATTTTCTCCAAATGCAAATACATCATACATGGAATTTGTCGAGCAAATTTAAGATATTACATTAAGCAAGATGGTTAAGCATTCGGGCGGTAGTTTATAAGGGCTCGTAACCAAATTGCACATTTAAAAAATTAGTTAAAATTAGTCAAAAGTAATAAATAGATCATAAATGGACTATTTTTTTAAAAAAATATGTTCTTATTTACAAAAATTAAGTAAGAGAGAAAAATAGAGTGGTGATGAGAGAGAGTATAATAGAGAATGCATTATGCTAAAAAAATAAAGAGAAATAATAGTATAACTAAGGGGCATAAATGGTAAAGACACATGAAATGCATGCTCGAGACACACGCCTATCTTTTGAATAGGTAGGGGCACTAGGCCCATCTTGGCCATCTAAATGGAATCGGACGGCCCAAATTTATTTCTTTTTATCTAATGATTTTTAAATAAAACATTATTTTTTAGAAAAAATATTAGTTAAGAAATTATTTTTATTTTAGATTCTCTATCATTAAAATATTTTTTGAAAAAAAAGTAAACAAAAATTAAATTTGGACTATCTAGATGATCTAAACGACCCGGATGGGTCGAGCGTCTCCTACCTATCCTTTTGATAGGTAGAGAAACGAGTTCCATTCTTAGACAAACACAAGTGAGATGTCATAAGAATGACCAAGGCAATTCAAATCTCAAGCTCTTATAAAAAGAACAGGAGGGAGTATTATTGTAGTTAAATTAATTGTAATTAAATTAATATATTTTGAATTTTTGTATTAGTTATTTTAAATAAAAAACGAGTAAAAAGGTAAAAAAAAGGTGGTAAAATAAAATAAATTAAAGAAGTAGGGCATGAATAATGTAATTAAAAGAGAAATATTTTTTAAAGTACAACTAACAATATAAAAATAAATAATTCAAATAAAAGATACAAAAATAAATATTTTATAAAAAAACATATCAATTAAATCCAACTAAAATACCAAAATTCTATTTTAGGCATACAATTTTAGTAAATTTATAATTAGGTCAAGAGGCCTAATTACAAATTTTTGAATGTTGTTAAATGACAAGAATGCCTCTCTATATATTATTTCAATTAGATTTAATTAGGATTTCCCTTATTTCTTTATATATTATTTATATATACACCACGCTGACTATATAGTATGAACTATGATCCCAATCCAAACCCTCTATGCTTCAATCAACCTACCCACGTCACTTTTTGAGTTTTGGTTCCCCTCTTGATTATATGTTGGCAATTTTTCTGGAAAAATAATAATAAATTGTCAATTTTATTGGAATATATACAACCACAGTGTGCACACCTTTATTTGTCTTTATTGAATTCATGAAACATAAAGTTAATCAATTGGTTAATTCTATATGAAATCACCAACGATGAGAGAGATGTTTTCTATAAGCCGTGGAGCATTAAAAATTAAAATGTACGAGTGTGATTACGAAGATATATTTAGATAATAAGTATAGAATGTTTGTGGTAAGCGATTATGTGTATATAACTATTGTCACGGAGGTATCAAAAAAACTATTGTTACGGACTTATATAAAACCTATATCTAGTGTTGTTAAAATATAGTGTCAACATTGAAACGGTAAGGGTGAGCAAAAACATAAAACGAAACGTAAGAGTTTACTATGTACTACAAAAAAAAAAAAAATCCAACATATATAAAACTAAAACATACCAATACATTAAAGTCATCACAAATTTAAGTCCAAACACTCAAGAAAATAATCAAGTTCAAACTCAGTTATCATAATATATATTAAAATCAAAACACAAGGCAATAAAATTATAAAAGAGATTAACATCTCTAATTTAAGTCATTGGAGTTAAAGTCAATATCTCTAATTTCTCAAAATATTTAATGTTATATTAATTATTTTGGATTGTAGATGCTTTAGAAAAGATTAAATCAAATTTGAAAATAAAAGTTTGAACCCAAGTTGCAAAAGTTTCAATTTAATCCCTCTTTTAAAAAAGTTTTAAACTTTGCAGATTGGTCCCTGGTCAAAACTCTGTGTTTTGACTAGGAACCAATTAATTAATTAGGTCAGTTGTTCCCGTGTTCCGTATTCTTCTTCCTCATTCTTCTTCCTCTCGCCACGAGCACAACAAAGCAACAGCAAAGGAACAGATGATACAAAAAAAAAATCAAAAATACCCAGCAAAGCAAGGAAAGCAGCGTCGATGAAGAACAAGCAAGGAGAGAAGCGTTGATCAGAGCAGCATTGAAGAAGAAGCAACGTCGATTAGAGCTTGAAGCGATCAGAAGCATCGATCAATGATTTTGCTTGAAGACGACGTCTCGACCATGTCACCGCCGTTTGCATCTCAAGCAACGTTCCAGCACGATTTCCGCCGGAGAAATGTCAAAATGTCCGTTCCAACGTTTTGGAACGGCGTTTTAACAACAATGCCTATATCTAAGGTGTAGCCCAACAAGGGGCAATTCACATGGTGCATATATGACATTACATCACTTGGGCTTGGAAGCACAAATGCCCATAAGTTCAAACCCCAACCCTAAGGTACACTCTATAAATAGAGTGTAAACCCTAAGGTACACATATTCTACTCTCTCTGGAGCATACACACCACCCCTTTGGCTAAACGCTTATGTGTGTCTCGAACTATATGGACTTTGATCCCTCTACAGGGAACGTAGGCCCTAGGCATCATTCCTAGGTCAAGTCCGATACAATCAATATCCTGTTCTTGGACGAACAACTATATAAATGATTTATATATATAAAGAAATAAGGAAATTTTAATTAAATCCAACTGAAGAAATTAACACTACAAAGAACAAAAAAAAAAAAAAAAAAAAAACAGGATATAAAGACAAAATTTAGTGATGGAAATTCCATCATTAAATAGATTAGCCACAGAATTCTGTCGCTAATAGATTATTCCATTTTTGAGACAGAATTGCGACATAATTTCCGTCAATAAATTGCAAAAGCCTTGGGACGGAATTTTTATCACAAGTTTGTTATGGATTAGTGACGAAATATCCATTGGCAATCTGTCGTAAAAAAATTTAGTGACAGAATTTCCATCACAGATGCATCGAAGTAATTTTTGTTTTTTAAAGTTGGTGACAGAATTTCCACCACAAATCTGCCTCTAATCTTCTTTAATTTTAATTTTATTTCAGTTAAATTTTTTGTATTATTTAATTTAACTGTAAGTCAACCTTAATAATGGTTGAATAACCGAAAGTGAAGCAAATAAAAACAATTTCAAACCAAATTATAAAAAGATAGTAATTTAACAACTACTACTCTGATCCTATTTATAAGTCCATTTTTACTCGAGTAGAACAAAACAAAAGTACTCAAGTGAAAATGTATATAATGTATCAAACCACACAAATGTCATAATTTTGTCGAACAACCTAGTAAAACTACCCTATTCTAAGGTGCGGTATCATCTAAGACATCAACTTCAGTGTATGAGAATTTTTGCTCAAGTGCTTCCAACCAAGTTAAGATAAATTATCAAAGGTTAAAAATACATTTGGATCATTTTAGAAATGAGTAGACCAATCATATCAAAGATAAAACACTTTTATACAAGTCTAGAGACAAAATAGAACAGCATAATATTTGGCAACAAAAACTCCAGCAAGCTAACTACAATTTGTCACAATTGCTTGAACTTGGCTAAAGTATTAACACATAACAGAAATAAAATCAGCATCTAAAATCTATATTAATTCTCCAAAACGAGTTATGTCACAATGGGAACCCATTGGATCATAACTCAAAAGCGCTTCTCTCATTTGCAAAGGGATTTAAGTATTTAACAGAGTAGTGATAGATGTGCATTACTACAATCGGTTTTCGGATGAGTTCAACATGATGAACGTCCACAAAGCATTAATTACATATATAATAAGAGAGCTACAGATCTCAGCAGCATCACCACCACCAATGGACCTCTCAGTTTCGTGGGTAGGTAATAAGGATTATATTATATGCAAAGTCCCTATTTTCAAATTTATCTACTATGAAATTTTATTATTCGTAATCATAAATAATGTGACACGATTACCGACATACTAAAATCTATATTAATTCACAACAGCATATACAACATACGTTTTCGATCTGGTTTCCTCTTCCTTTTTTGTTAATTCCCTAGCTATATTGATACCACTCTTCACGAAACTTGCCAACTAGTAATGGTGGTCTCACAAAAATCTCAACAAGTAGGGCTGCTCCCAAGTTAATCATTGACAAATTTCAGATTTTAATGCTCCTTTTCTTGTATGAAAGATAAAATTCTTTTATTAATGCAAATGAGAAAACTGCTTAAGCGAAAATTTAGTTGAGCAAACTGAATGAGAGGACTTTTATAAATCCAAATGCATATAATGGACATTGATGAAACTGACTGGAAAGAAAAGACAGCAAACATAAAAAGGAGAAAGATAACTCAAATAACAGTAGTGAGTAGATCATGTGGTGTTCTTAGCTTCCGCTTTCTGTTGGCTTCTCCTGGATTCTTCAGATCTAACTATTGATCACCATATTAGAATCCATCAATTCAACAAGCTATACAAGAATTGAACAAAGAGACAGCTAATTCTTTGAGGAAAATTAAACCTCTGATCAAAATGGTATGGAACTGTGTGCTGATCAAAAGCCAGAGAACAAGAAATAATTGAACAGAAGAATAAGTTCATATGTACAATCTTGCAGAAGTACGAATTACAGACAGCCAATAGATCCAAAAAAAGGAGCCAGAGAAAAGAACTGAAAAAGCATTTCAGACAAACCAAACAATGAAGCTTGACCTTACAAAGTGATATTGAACGCTCTATGTACAATAGCAATTATATGAATCCAAAGTAGTACGATGATAATATAGGTAATTGTTTCAGCTTCAACTCCAAAATCAAGTAATTAACGAAAAGTGGATAAAAACTAAAAAGATTTCGTCAATTAAGGAAAAATTAGCTCAAGTTCACAGTCTATTCTGTTTTGCTATAGATGGAACTAAGTTTATGCTATAAAATACAGAGTTAACTCATGACTCCCGAACAATAATAAAGTCGTTTTCAGACTTTTATCCAAACAAACAACATAGATTATGCTCTTTTGCGATTACTCTTAACTGAAATATGCCTTTTCTGATGCATCAATAACCCTTATATCTCCTTTTTTTTTCTCAAACTAGATACAGCCAAATATGGGAACGTCCTTGTTCCCTCCACCTGCAGCTCACTATTTTTCAACGAATTCCCATAGTGAAAAAGAAAGCATCCATCCAGTTCAACTTAATCCCCAGAAAAGACATCGTAAAAATTAATAAATGAGAATAAGTAGCGTAAAACAAGAACGAGAAGAGGAAAATAAGGGCTCTTTCTCAGTATCCTCTAATTAAATAGATGGAGTTCAGAAATGAAAATAAAAAATAGAGAAGAAAGAGGAAGACAATCACAGGTAAAACAGAGAAAGATGAAAGAATATATTACTGAAGCAAGAAGAGAAAATGAATCTGAATATTATTTCATCAAATATTTCTAGTGGGTACATGTCCTTATATAGATAAAATAGTTCACTCCCTATGCACAAATGAGTGTATACACGGTTATAACAAACTAACTAAATGTACAAGTAAATATAACAAACTAATTAACTATTTATATCCATCTAAGCTATGTACAGTAACAATATAAAACACCAATATCCCCCCTCAAGCTTGAGAATATAATGGAGATCTATCATTCCCAGCTTGGATAAGAGTGTAGAAAATGATGAAGCAGCAAGTGGCTTAGTAAAGATGTCTGCCAACTGATCTTGAGATTTGATGGGAAGCAAATGTATCAATCCATTTTGAAGTTTTTCCCGAACTACATGATAGTCAATATCAAGGTGCTTGGTATGTTCATGGAAAGTAGGATTTGTAGCAATGTGACGAGCAGATTGACTATCACAATATAATGAAGCTGGAGAAGTAAGAGGAAACCCAAAATCTCTTAATAGGTAAGATAACCACTGAAGCTCACAGGTAGAAGAGGCTAAGGCACGATATTCTACCTCAGAAGAGGAAGTAGAGACAGTTTGCTGTTTCTTAGAACACCAAGTAATCAGTGCTTGGTCCAAAAAACCACAGAAACCAGTGATGGAATGGCGTGTATCAAGGCAACCTGCCCAATCATAATCACTAAAAGCATTTAATTTCAGAGTAGAAGAAATAGGGAAAAATAAACCACGACCAAGGGCACCCTTGAGATAGCGAAGCACCCTATGAGCAGCCTTTAAATGAACATCAGTAGGGTGCTGAACAAATTGACTAAGCTGCTGAACAGAGAAAGAAATATCAGGCCGAGTGTTTGCAAGGTACAATAACCGACCAACCAAAGTACGATAGCTAGAACCATCAGCTAAAGGAACACCGAGAATCCTTAGTCAATTTCAGTTTTTCGAGACATAGGAGTAACAGTCGGCTTACTCTCAAGGAAACCAAAATCAGCCAAGATATCCAAAGCAAATTTCCGTTGACAAAGAGAAATACCCTTAGTACTTCGAGCAATTTCCAAACCAAGAAAATATTTAGCATCACCCAAATCCTTAATTTTGAAACAAGAATCCAGAAAAGACTTGATGGTATTAATTTCATCCAAATCAGTACCACTAAGGATAATATCATCCACATAAACAAGCAAAACAGTGAATGAATGATATGTGTTTTTGATGAATAAAGAGTGATCAGCAGCAGAAGGAATATATCCACAAGAAATAAGAGCCTTAGAAAGCTTAAAAAACCATTGTCTACTTGCTTGCTTAAGGCCATAAAGAGACCGTTGCAGTTTACAAACTTGAGTAGGAGAAGAAACAACTAAACTCGGAGGAGGTAGCATATAAACCTCTTCATCAAGATCCCCATGGAGAAAAGCATTATTAACATCTAGTTGTTTCAAATGCCAATTATGAGAGGTAGCAAGAGCAAGCAACAATCTAACAAGTAGTAAGCTTGGGCAAACGGAGAAAAAGTATCATTGTAATCAATCCCTTCAATTTGAGTATACCCTCTTGTTACTAAACGACCTTTGTACCGATTCAAAGTACCATCCAAATTATATTTCTTAGCAAAAACCTACTTACACCCAATAGGTCATTTTCCAGGAGGTAAATCAGTCAACACCCATGTATGATTTTGTTGTAAAGCATTAAGTTCAGCATCTATAGCATTTTTCTAACCCTCATGCTTAATAGCTTGGGAATAAGTTTTGGGAATGTCATCAAGAGAAATAGACAAAGTATAATGACGATGAGAAGGAGAAAGGTGAGTATAAGAAAGAACACGAGAGAGAGGATGATAACTACCTTGTTCCAAAGAGTCCGGAAGGGTGATGTGTGTTGAAGAGCAAAATGGTAATCATGCAAATAAGAAGGTAGCTGCCTAGACCTAGTAGATCTTCTAGGTAATGGTAAAGGAGGTGAAGAGGAAGAACAAATGGAACTAGAAGGATCAGAAGGAAGGGCGAAAAGAGGTATTTGAGGTACTAGGAGAAGAGATAGGAAAATCTAAAGAAGGTAATTCTTGAGGTAAAGGAATAGAATTTGGAAGGGAAGGAGTTTCATCACTACAAAAAGGAAAAATGGATTCATAAAAATGGACATTCCTAGAAACTAGAATGTGATGAGTATGCAAATCCAAAGTAATAAAACCCTTAGTACCATGTTGGAAACCAAGGAAAACGCATTGCTTTTGAGTTATAGTGGAAGTAAAACAAAGACAACCAAAAACTCTAAGATTTGTTAAATCTGGACATTTCTGAAATAAAATTTCAAAAGGGGATTTATGGTTCAAAATAGGAGTAGGTAAACGATTAATAAGGTAAATGGCATGGGAAATCGCATATGACCAATAAACTTTGGGTATATGAGCTTGAAACAATAAAGCCCTTGTAACATTTAAAATGTGTTGATGTTTCCTTTCAACTTTACTATTTTGTTCAGGGTCTCTACACAACTTGTTTGATGAAGTATACCATATTGTTTATAAAAATAATCCATGATAAACTCAGCACCATTATCAGTTCGGATTATTTGCACAGAAATAGCAAATTGTGTAGAGACCATATGAACAAAGGAATGAACATGTGATCTAACTTCATATTTATTTTTAAGAAGGTAAATCCATGTATATCTGGAAAAATCATCAACAACAGTAAGAAAATACTTATGGCCATGTACAGAAGGTAAATGATAGGGACCCCAAATGTCCATATGAACTAAACCAAAGAGTTTATTAGTTTTTGTAGTGCTTACATGAAAAGGCAACTTTCGTTGCTTAGAAAAGTGGCATACGTCACAACAAGAAAAAGAAGAATTATATGAAATGTAAGGATGTTGTTTATGGATGGAATACAATGTAGATTTACTAAGGTGTCCTAATCTAAAATGCCAAAGATCAAAGGGGGAGTTGTGGCTGAATTGGTGGAGACGTTACCAATGAAGGGTGATGGAGAAGTTGCATGATGTTTCAAGATATAAAGGCCTTCATACACATCATTTGAACCAATCATCCTCTTTGAAAACAAGTGTTGAATTAGGCAATGAGAAGTCGAAATAAAACAAGACAAGGAAAGCACTGAGTTAATTAGGAGACAGATATGAGATTAAAATAGAATTTAGGAACATATAGGACATTATGAATAAAGAAGATATCTGAAAAATGAATGGTCCCACTAGAAGTAGCAAGAACCCTTGTGCCATCGGTAAGTTAAGCGAGATAGGGGAAATTGTTTTAACGAGAGGTAAACAAAGCATAATTGGAACAAACATGAGCAGTTGCTCCTGAATCTAGGATCTAGGAGTCAGAAAAAGAATGAACAGCAAAGGAAAGAGGCTTACTAGTGGCAGAAACTTGATTAACCGATGCAGAGGGTTGTGAGAAAGATTGATCAGCTTGAACTAAAGCTAGCAACTTGCGATATTGATCAGGGGTGAAGCTGTATGCTTGATTTTCGACCTTACCAGGCATAAGAGGACTTTTACCAGTAGAAACATGAGCATCAACAGAGTCAGCAGTAACAGAAGCATTGATAAAGGCATTTCTAAATTTAAAACCAGGGGGAAAGCCATCCTTCCTATAGCACGTAGCTTTTGTATGTCTAGGTTTACCACAATAGGTACACTGTTTACCCGAATTAGACAAAGTAGGCTTGTAATTGTTTTGATTCTGAGGATTAGAACGTGAAATAACAGCCTTATTAAATAGAGTAGTAACATCCTGAGTTGGAAAACCAAGCTCTCTCTCTTGTTGGGTAACCAAAGAAAACACACGGTTTATGTTTGGTAAAGGATCAATCAGCATTATTTGAGACTTAACAATGAGAAAAACGATCGCTTAAGCCTTTCAAAAAACGTATGACATAATCTTGGTCAATATGTTGCTTATAAACATCAGTAGCACCACAATGGCAACGAGGGTTACAGGTACAAGAAATCACAGGACGTATGATCAAAAATTCATCCCAAAGAATTTTAAGCTTTGTAAAGTAATCACTCACAGTGAGGTCGCCTTGTTTCAAACCTTGTATTTCTTCTAGCAGATCAGAGAGGCGAAAAACGTCATTCTGAGAGAAGCGGTCTTGCAAATCTTGCCACACATCACAGGCCCGATCAATCCAGAGAATACTCTGAGCAAGCGTTGGAGACAAGGACCGAGTAATCCAAGAAAGTACCATCATGTTGCACCATTCCCAAGCTGGATAGAGAGGATCGGAAGTTCCAGGAATAGGAAAAGAACGATCGAGAAATTTGTTCTTGTTCTTGGACATGAGCGCCATCTTCATAGCTCGCGCCCAGGAGTGGTAATTTGGACCAGACAATACCGGAGAAACAAGAATCAGAGAAGGATTCTCATTTGGATGTAAGTAGAAGGGATTACCGACGTTTTGAACGGAATCAGACAAATCAGAGGTTGAACCACCACCACGACTACCGGCGAGTGAAGATGAGGAAGGGACAGGTTCAGATGCCATGGTTGATCGGTGAAATTAGAAGGTAAATCGAGAAGACTGAGCATGTTAGGGTTCACACGTCGAGAGAAATTGGGAAAACTCAATGAATTTGGCGGAAGCGTCGAGGTAGGAGAGAGAAATCACTGAAGAGTAAATGAAAAAATTGTTTGAATCAAAAAGTCATTGTAAGGGTCAGTGAGCACGTGAATTTGCAGAGGGAAAAGTGGATTCAATGGAAATTCACTGTAGATGTCAGTGAACATGTGAATTTGGAGATGGAAAAAGGAAAAGCAACTCTGCAATGTCAGTAGTGAGTAATGGCGAAAGCAAAAAAACATTTGAGAAGAAAACAAGATGTCAAAGACTATCCCGCTTTGATACCATATTACTGAAGCAAGAAGAGAAAATGAATCTGAATATTATTTCATCAAATATTTCCAGTGGGTACATGTCCTTATATAGATAAAATAGTTCACTCCCTATGCACAAATGAGTGTATACACGGTTATAACAAACTAACTAAATGTACAAGTAAATATAACAAACTAATTAACTATTTATATCCATCTAAGCTGTGTACAGTAACAATATAAAACACCAATAGAACACAGAAAATAAAATGCTTACTAGAGTTTGAAGAAAGAAATGGTTGGAGAAGACGCTTAAAGGCAATGGTGAGAGAAGACAAAGAACGAAACAAAGATGTAAGGCATGTAAATGCGGTGTAGATGACAAAGAACGAAGAGGAGGGTGGTGGAGAATAAGGTTTCGACAGTGGAGGGCAGGCTGGCCGAAGGTGTTGCTCGGTGATCTGGATGGAGAAAAAGGAAGCTGGTGCTTGTAATACCCTAAAAACCTAACTATCATAAATGATATATTTTGAGGAATAATACACACTAAATAAAGGTGAATGTGTGTCTCAAAATTTTGAAGTTTATTTATTATAAACTTTCGGGCAATTTCTCCTTAAAACTTAAATAGATCAAGATTTAAGCTTGAGATTTCATTTAGGGATCATAATATGCCCTAATATAAATATTGAATTTTAGTAAATAAATACTTGTTTAATAAAGCACTAATTCTTGTGATTAGTTGATAAATCAATTAGTTAATAGTAAATACAATTAAGGGTGAGGATTTGATTTAAATCACCACAAGTAAATTCCGATGGTCCTAATTAATCATCAACTTGAGCCAAATCCTCATAGAGAGGAATTATCCTTTTTTTTTTTTTTAGTAAAATGAAGGGGAGCCACGGTTTATAGCTTTGGAGAGAAGAGCTAGATTGTTTAATATATTAACATTAACACATGGAATCACTAAATGCAACTTGGAAGAGGATAACTTCTAGTACAAATGCACATGGGCTCATAACTAATGGAAGGGGATAAGATGCTTATAATAGTACAAGGCACATGGTGTATTAATTAAGTAAGAAGGTAAAATCAAAATTTAATTGTAAAGAGGGGAGGGGTTTACACGGTTCATGCAACTTGTGGAGTAAGAAAAGTTGTAATCAATGAAAAAGCATCTTTGCACATGGGTGATCAATCATAATCAAGGCTATTAATTAGGGGACAATTTAAAAAGATGACACAAAGACTTTGAAGGCATATAATGATGACATTTTTGGATGATTCTTTGAGTGAAGGAGGCGGCCATGAAATAGTGGTTTAGGGTGTGTGTATGTATTAATGAAAGACTAAATGGTCTAATACAAAGAATAATAAAATTAACCAATAAGATAATTTAAGACACAAGTAAATCAATATCCCTAGTAAATAATTGGTTCAAGGAGGGATAATAATCATAAATTAAATATAAGGATTAATCTTGAACAAGCATATTTATTAGGCTTGAAACAAAGTATCATCACAATTTTCACCCAATATATATATACAATTAGTTCTCAAATAATCAAAAGGCAATTAAAGGCTTCTAATTGAGTTATAAATTTCAAAATTTATGAGTAAAGGAAGAGATTTGAATTAATTCTTAAAGGTGTCCTAACTCAATCACCAAACCAAAACTACTATCTTGTATCTAGTTACTTGTACACTTTGGTAACTTGTATTTGAGTCATAAAATTGGTAAAACAAAGGGGGTGAGGGACGAAACAAGGAAGCTTGAACAAGGAGTAACTAGTTAGTCATTAATGAAGCATTAATTATAAAGCTAAGATAACATTGATTAGGGGACAAATTGAAATTGTACAACTTGACTTTTGAGGCATTTTGGATGATGAGAGAATGTGTGAGAGGGAGAGGGGGCGGTGAAGAAGAGCCAAGAGTGAGGATTAGAGTGTCAAAAGATGCCTTAAGATCCAATGGTCCAAGTTTAAGGTGAGGGAAGTGTAAGATCTTTACCATTTTGCCCTCACAAAATCCTATAAATAGGAGCTTGGGGTTCTTCATATTTCTCACACCAAAACTCAACCAAAGTGATGAGTATAGAGAAGCCATAGTAGAGAGGAAGTCATAGCAAGAAGGAGTAGCAAGGTTCTTCAAGAGGTAAGCAAGTTTTTAGTTTTAGTCTTTAGTTTTGTAGTTCTTATTAGTTTTTAGTATAAAGGTTTGTTAGATCATTA
This sequence comes from Acacia acuminata, assembly GCA_019022655.1. Taxonomy (NCBI): domain Eukaryota; kingdom Viridiplantae; phylum Streptophyta; class Magnoliopsida; order Fabales; family Fabaceae; genus Acacia; species Acacia acuminata. The sequence continues at coordinate 4,646,497 of JAFJYI010000005.1, forward strand.
AATCTTCCAAGAAGTTTTGATTTCATGTTTTTATGATTAAAAATGTCTTTATTTCGAAAATATGGTGGAGAATATTGTGGAGCAAAATTCTTGGAAGTTGAAGATCAAAGTAGCGAAGTTCTGACGAAATTTTTGGTAAAATTTCTGGGCAGACAGCAACAGAAATGATAATATTTTATGTTGAAAATGAAGCCCATAAATCACGAAAATTTCCAGAAATAAATTAGACATGTAGGGCTTTCTGAATATATATAATATATAGCGTTTTGATTCCTGTACAAAGAGATACAACCGGTTGAAGTTAGACTATTTTTCTGGGCGAAATTCTGGGCAACGTTGTGAAAAATGAAAACTGGGAATTTTTCATAAATTCTGGGTATATACAAGTATTTTTCCTTGAAAATAGACATCTTAAGGATTCCGGGGAATTTTACGAATCCTCGTTTCGATTTTTTTATATTTAATTATGATTTTTCAAAGTTACCGAAAAATCTGCCCAGAAAATACTGCACTACGTTTTTAAATAAATGTAAGGGCAAAATTGTAAATAAAAAACCCACCAAGGGTAGAGAGGAAAATAGAGGTGAAAATATCCCTTAGGATATTATTCTAAGTATTATGGTGATATGTTAGGATATCCGGGAAGTCCGAGTCGGGTTCAAAGGTCAGGCAAGTTGGCCATTACACGGAGAAAGGTACGTTCGCGTACCGTAACACTAACTCTGATGCTTATTGTATGCTTATATGTGATAGACTATTTCATAGAGTCATGGACAAGACTTTGTCTTGGGTCATGCACCGTGTCTAAGACTCTGTCTTAGTTCACTGTTTATACATTCAGCTTTGTTTATACGGGTTACTGTCTTGGTAATGCCGTTGAGTTTTCCTAGCGCTGAAGACACGATGGGCCGTCGTGGCACTCGGGTTAGTGCAAACGTGGGTAACTTTACATGTGCGGTGTGCTATGTACTGTTGATATGTTAATCTTGCATCTGCTGTGTGTTTATGTATTGATTACATGCTGTAATGTCATGAATATCTCGTCATCCATATATTGTATTACCCGAGCATGAGGTTAATTACTACCCGAGGTTCAATAGGCATTGAACCTCAGCTCTTAACATAGCGTCAGGGTCAGGAGGACCGAGGATCGAGGAGAAAGGCAAGCGGCGCGCATAGTGACTCAGCTAAAGACTTTCTTTTGTTATTTACTTTGAAAACACTCGGTATAATATACCGCATCGTATCAGATCGCCCGGACTTACGGCATTTTGAATATAAATATCAGTTACTCAATCGCTCCGATGCTCTACTCGATGAAAAAAATATATACTGCTTTTGAAAATGGGATGTTACAGTGCTGACGGATTATGGGTTAATTAGGGTTCTAAGGGCCTCTTTGCTACACGGATTCAGTGGGAAAGGAAAGAAAAATTAGCGAGTTCCTCTATTTGGTACATATTTTGAACAAATCTTTCTGGAATCCAAGTTCCCAGGCTCACCCGGCCGACCAATCTTCCCTCATATGTGGGAATATCAAATCCCACCAAAATTGGTGGGATCTCAAGTTCCACATCATTGTTCACATTTTTTGACAAATTTGAACTTGGCCAGAAAGTTCAAATTTGGCGGGAATTGTTTTTACAAGAGTTCAAACTTGACAAGAGCATATTTTTTAAAAAAATATATTTTAGCAAAAAAAATATTTTTATTTTTTATTTTTAATTAATTACTTTTGAGGGTAAAATAGACATTTATTGATTCTTTACCAACTATTATCCCTTCATTTTCTTCCAACCAAACAACTCATCTTTCCTCATCTTTCAAAATGTTTTCTTTCCTTCCTCTAAGTTCTTTTCCCCCCTCAAATTTTCCCCATACTAAACAGGGCCTAAGGCATAAAGCGTGTGGAGAGATTGGAGGAAGAAATGAGTAAATGAGAATGAGAAGGAAATTAGGGTTGAGGTTTGGAGGGGAATTACCAAACAGGAAGAAATTTTGAATTTCAAAAATGAATTGAATCACGAAGTGGAGTAAATTCAAAAGGTAAATATGGAATAGAAAAGAAATTTAAGGGTGAGAATGGGAGATGGGAAGAATCTAAAATCAAATATATAAAAAATTGAAAATTCAGAAAATTATAATATATGTGTATGTACTCCTTCTTGTCGTTGTTATAAGGCATCGCCTAAAAAATTGAAATCTGAAGCACTTACAAGTAAAGGGAAAGAGAAGAAAAAGGAATGAGGAATTGTAATGTTTGCATTTGCATATGGTCGGTTAGGAAGACAATAGTTTGTCCATTGTATGGAGGTATTTGGACCATGGAATTTGAAGAATGTTAAGACCTTATATTGTATCACATATATTAGGGTAACATTTATAGATCCTAGTTTCATATTAAAACCATTGAGTTTGAGAGTGTCAAGGACATGTTTATCTTTCAGATCTACCACCCTATCTGGATAACAGTGAAGTAAACAAGTCCATCAGTAAGTCCAATTTAATTCAGCGGTTGCTAAGAGAGAACCAGAAAAATTATAATGCCTAGTATCTCTAAGAAAGACTAAGCAAGAAACATTGAGTCTTTTGGGAACAAGAGGTTTAAAAGCAATTCTTACACACCCAATGTTCTTGGCAATGGATTTTGGAGATAAAAGGAACAATTCTTCCTATTCTGGTTGTATCGAAATTGATTCTTCAACAGTTCTGATCACAAAATCAAACTTTGAAAACCAACTTTTGTTTTGATTTTGGAGATAAAGAGTGTTATTGGCAACTGGAGGAAGAGTCAAATCGTCAATGTTTTGGTTTTATATCTTTGAACTGGATTTCTTTGTTAAAAATATTGTTTGTTAAAGAAAATGATCCTTCATTGTTTACGGAAAAGTGTTATTGGAAACTGGAGGAAGAGTCAAATCATCAATGTTTTGGTTTTATATCTTTGAACTGGATTTCTTTGTTAAAATTATTGTTTATTGAAGAAAATGTTCCTTCATTGTTTACGGAAAAGTCTGGCACAAAACAACAACAACAACAACAACAACAACAACAAGAAAGCAGGAATAAGAATGGAAAATATAAGACATAATTAAAAGAAAGCAGGAATAAGAGTGTAATAACAATAATTTAAATCTCCTTTGATCAGTATCACCACCATCTGGTTTCATAGGGGTATATTGATTAAAGGAATTTTACCGATCAAAATATTTTGTTGACGTATTGATATAGTTCATCACATTATTACTCTAGCCACAACATATGAAACATATATGGTATCTTACATATAATACCCTACGTATGGGGGTAAATTGCCTACCTCAACATATGGGACTTATGGCCTTAACATCCCCACTAGAGTCTCAGGCATTATATGCAAAACCCATATACATAAACTATAGGTGGTAAAACTGACCATAGTTGCATCCTATTGAGCATAGATGTTAGAATATTGTTCAACAAAATACTTAGAGAGGGTAAACCAAGGTTTTGAAACCTAGACAGGACCGGTCGATTCAAACTGGAAACAAACGAATCAGACGGAAAACCGGTTCGAGTTAAGGGGTGACCCGGGTTTTGAGTTGACCAAGTCATAGATATTTTTTCTTCATTTATATAAAAAGAAAAAAGTCAATTGAAACCTCCGATTCACCTAAAAGTTGCCTCAAGAAAAAGCGAGACATAGAAGAAGAAGGAAATAGAGCGAGTGGAGCAATGGATGATGGAGAAAGAAGAAGGTCTTCATCCAATTCTCAGATCTAGTTCACAACAAGAAGCTCTGCGGTGCCTCTATGCTCCCAATTTCAAGGCTCTCCTCCAGTGGGGAAGACGCCAGCAGTGGAGGCCGAAGGAGGAGTAACGATTTTGGAGGCTAAAGGCCCTCCACCCACTGAGATAGAACGAGAAGGAAGAGAGAAATCTGAACTCACAAAATGCGAAGGAGGGAGAGAGAGAGAGATCTGAACTCTGAAAAATTTTCCCATCAGTCCATACTCTACTTGATATATTAATAATATAAGTGAAAAGTACTGAAGGTGAGTGAGAGATCTGAAGAGTATTGAAGGTGTGAGAGAGAGATCTTCAATGGAATTGACAATTCAAGTTGTAAAGTGAACAGAGATAGGATAGAGTATAGTGTGCCATGTTAATGGATGATATCCTATCCCTCCATCCTAACAACTCTTTTTGACAGGTGACAGGTGGCTCCCTGAACTATGATATCTTTTTCTTTTTTAAAAAAATTAATATAATATTAACATACTCCCATATTTTGACCACAAAATATTTTTTATTATTAGAATTTGAACATTTTTACTTATTTTAATTAAATTATATTTTTAATTAATATCGGCGTGACTTCAATCTCGACCCACTAACCCTTGACCCAAGACTCCCCTTTGGTTCAATGGTCGGTCTGGGTCTCATAACATTGGGGTAAACTACTAGTCCAACTTTAATTAATACATCTCTACTTTCCTTTCTGGCTCTGATACCAATTGGGGGAGGGAAGGGAACTGGGAGAGGAAAGAAATAGAGGACAAAACAAACTTCTTAACAACTAAATTAATTAATTAAAATAAACATGCTAAAGGATAATAAAAAAAATATATGAACTTACAGCATTAACACATCTCTCTCTCTCTCTCTCTATCTATCTATCTATCTATATAATTCGTTAGTCACTGACTTTATTATTTGCTTTGGCCTTTTAACTTTTCTAATTATTATCATTCTGATCCTATTTATAAGTCTTAATTAACTAACTTTCATATATCAAGAAGAATTAGTTAACTCATTAAGTATGTGATATTTTTTTATTTAAATTTTGTCCTTATTTATGAATGATTCCAATAATTAACCAGAATAAATTGTTATTGTTGATTGTTAGGGACTGCAGCTATATCACCTAAAATGATCTCATCTGTTTCCGGCCAATCTTTGGGTGCTATCTTGCAATTTTGATGTAATTAATTATGGTAAAATAATATTTTTAACAAGAGCAGTTGAGCGTTATATCTGTTCGATGAGTGATTAGTAGCTCTTTTCCCAATTCAATGTTTTTATTTGTTGAAAAGTGTTGGTCGAAAGATATAATATTTTGTGTCTATTCGATGAGTGTTATATCTATTTATATCATTCATTCAATCTAGTTAAGAATATAATCGCGACAACTAGCTCATTTTAGCCTTAGTCCTCGTGGGAAAGATATTATTATACTACTTTGTGATCTGTAAGCATGCAGTAAAGCTAGAGGGCTAACAGTAAGTTTGACTATGAACACAAAAACTAATACTTATATGCATTAGACAGACAGCCAGGGATGGCATGAGGATGAATAATTACAAAACTTTTACAGGTAATGGAAATAAAGAAAGTCCTACATAAGTATTTTTTTTTTTTTTTAATCTAGATATCTGCAAGAAGAAACTAATAACAAGAAAGTTTTAACATTCAATTAACCATCAATTTGTATGCCTTTACATCCATTTGTCGATTAATGGTTACTATTATGTGTTATTCCACCAATATATTGTTCATTATACAATTCTTTCTTCATTTATTGTGTTGATTTTTAAATTAGAGTAGTCCATATATCATTTCTTTATTTGTTTAGTTAATACAAAGTCATAAGACGACTGCAATTTAATGGTATTTGAATGCGTGTTCTAAGAATTTGTCTCCATGTCTCCATAAATTTTAATAATGAGATCATGATGATGATGATGTCCTACGCAATATCATCCCACCTACGTGGTGAAAAATTCAAATTCTTTTTTTTTTTAATGTAATTGGCAGTATATTGGAATATTTATATTATCCTTTATTCTCTAAATGATCAAAATTTGAAAATTTCAATTTAGGGACGAAATTAGCGATTGATTAGAGACGGAAAGATTTAATGATGGAAGTTAGAGACGGAATAGCGACAGAAATTAGAGATGAAATTTATTCCATCGCTAATTTCTGTTACAAATCCAGAATAAGTTATCCCCAAAATTTGCAACGAAAATTGTGACAAACTTGCATGGAATAGTGACATAATTTTAGTGACCGAAATTAGTGACGGATCTAGGAGGGATTTTTGACTGAAATTAGTGACGGAATTTACAATGTCGCTAAATGCATTTAGTGATGGAAATTAATTAGCAACAGAATATTTCCATCACAAATTTCTGTCTCTAATTCCGTGGCTAACATTTGCAATAGAATTTCGATTTCAGACCGCTACAATGTTGGCTCAAAATTCTCAATTCTCATTTCACACCACACAAAATTCTGCCAAAATTTTGCACCAACATTTGTAGCATTCTTAGATAATGTGTCATCTACATACGCATCTTGTAGCGATGACATGAAACCGCTAGCAATACAGTAGTAGTTCTATTACGTGAGTACACTACAAAAAAGCAGCGGATGGGTAATTTTTGGGGTAATTTGGGACGCACGGAAATTCCGTGGCAAAATTCACAGCAAAATTTTCCACGGAAAGGCATGGAAAATTATCAACGGAAGATTTTCGTGTTAGAGTCCGTCGGTTTTGCTTATTGGAGACGGAAATTTCACACACAAATGATCCGTGGCTTTGGTTTCCATGGCTAAAATCACAGCGCATCGATCAAAAGAAATCACTTACGGCCGAGTCATTCGATGCATTTGGAGAAAACCCTGGAAAACCTGGAGCCCTAGCTAGCTAATTGATTCCGAAGATAGTCCAGTCGCGGTGGATTCCGACGATCGCTGCTCCTCTGCTCATCTTCTTGAAGTAAGCATTAATGGGAGATTCGTTCGCTCAAGCTATCTAATCCTGAAACTCGCCGGATCTTGGGTCGATTTGCATCATCGCCGGATCTTGGTTATAAGATAAGGTTTGCTATTATTGTTCATTACTTCATGGTAAGATACATTTGACCCCAGGAGAGAATTGTCAAGCTAGGTTAGATATAGATTCAGTAGTATAGTATTGTTTCACATGGTTTTGTCATACACTTTCAGCCGTTCAAGTTAGACATCATTTTCTTTTGAAATATGGGCTTCTGAAAATCTGACTTGTTAGTCTAGGTTAGTTGCCGTTAGGATTACATGGTTGATAGAAAAAATCTATCATTGATAATTCATATTTATAGAGATAAACTCTCCTCAGCCTCCCTCTTATCCTTCATGTGTAGGTTGATATTTCATTCTACGTTACAAAACCATCGTGATGCTTGGTGAATCTTCGTATGAAGCTAGATTGACCAGCATTATGATGTGTGCCTCTTGTGAATTGCAAATCTGTATTAACCCTAGCAATATCACTTCTAATACTAATACGGAACATAAATTAAAACATTTTATTGGCAAATGGCCATTTCTTATTAGTTCAGATTGGGGGCTAGGATGGCTTCTAGTCTCAGTGATATACTAGTTTAGAGTTGCCCAACTTTTGATGTGCAAAATCATCAGGTCATCGTTTAGTTGTCATGTTTTATTCATTGTGACTAATGTGAAGGATCACATTGCCCAATAGCAATAGTTCAGAACATTGTATCAGTTATTAGAAATTTTAGAGTTTCTAGAATATCATTACAGAGATTTATATGTAGTTGAAGGTTTGAGCAATCAATTGCCACTTGCGTACCCATCCTTTGTGTATTACTTTTAGTTATCTTTATCTTGTGTACATGAATCCTGGAAGATTGATTTATTTTCTTTACTGTGTTTGTTCTTTACTTGTAATAGAAATCAACATCAACAAACTTAAGAATTCTCCGTAGTACTTGGGTATTCTGGACTATTAAGCATAGTCAAGGTCTGTTCCATGTTGAATTTAAGCATCAAGAATTGTGAAGAATGCCATTAATAGAGATTCTGTTTGACTAAAGCACTTTTATTTCAGGTCAAACTCTCTGGATACATTGGGATGAAATATGTTGTCCTCTTTTTCTACACTTGTCTGTCCAACAGGTTTGTTAACGTCTCAGATTATCGAAATGTGTTCTGGTTAATCTCCTTTGGAAATTCATTGGCAATTACTGTTTTAAAGGCTCTCTACGATGGTGCTTCCAAACTTTGCTTCTTGATTAAAGGTGTTGTCAAAATGTAGTTCCCGATCGGGACGTTTTAGCACCATCAAAATAATACCTTCCTTCTGCCGTTATGATACTGACTAATAATATTGATTTGCTGGTACTGATTGTCTGATAGGAGTAATTTGTCTGGTGTTCTCAATCTTGCTTGTTAACAAAACTAGTAAGGGTTTATGTTTAAATCAGAGGTGTTTGCTCTCTGTTTTGATATATTATTCAAGATGACAAACTTACAATATATAGGCTCATGAGAAGAAGCCGTTACAGTGAGAAGAAGGGAAATAGACAACACAATTAATTATCATAAAAGCACATAAAAGCATAATCTTTCCTAAACTAAAACACATTATCTCAGATCCTATAATTAGGGAGAGGATCAAGGGATCCTATCAATCGCAGATATTCTAACACTCCCCCTCAAGCTGGAGAGTATATGTCGATCATTCCCTAGCTTGCCTCGAAATCCTTCAAACTTAATTCTCCCAAGTGGTTTAGTAGTATATCGCAATTTGTTCGAGGATCTTATGTGAGACAGAGTCATAATGCCTGCTTCAATCTTTTCTTTAATGAAATGTCTGTCTATCTCAACATGCTTGGTTCGATCATGATATACTGGGTTCTTGACCATTTCAATGCTAGCCTTGTTGTCGCACCAGAGTTGCATTGGTCCTTCATGTTGAATCCCCAACTCTTCCAGTAATCTGAGGATCCAGATTCCTTCACAAACTCCTTTGTTAACAGCTCTCAGTTCTGCTTCTGCGCTGCTTGTTGACACTATTGTCTGTTTCTTGCTTCTCCATGTAACTAGATTTCCCCACACGTATGTACAGTATCCCGTGGTTGACCTCCTGGTCTCTCTATCCCTTGCATGGTCTGCATCCGTGTAGATTTCAATGTTTCTGGTAGTACCTTTCTTAAAGAATATTCCTCTTCCAGGATTAAGCTTTAGGTAGCTCAAGATTCTGTATACAGCCTCCATGTGCTCTTCTTGTGGTTGATGCATAAACTGGCTCACTATTCCAACTGCATAGCTGATATCAGGACAAGTGTAGGTTAAGTATATCAACTTCCCCACGAGTCTTCTGTATCTTTCTGAATTAGCTGGAATACCTTGTGGCTTGATCTCTACGTGACATCCCTCTTCCATTGGTGTCCCTTCTGGTTGAGTGCCCAACATACATGTCTCATGTAATAGGTCTAGTGTATACTTGCGCTGAGATACATTGATGTCCTTCTTAGTTCTTGCCACCTCCATGCCTAAGAAGTACCTCATTTGCCCAAGGTCTTTCACCTGGAATTCAGTCGACAAGTTATGTTTTAGTTGAGCAATGGATTCTTCATCATTTCCTGTAATGATTATGTCATCAACATAAACAATTAATATGGTGACTTTGTCATTAACACGTTTGGTAAACAACGTGTCATCTGCTCGTCCCTGAGTATACCCAAGCCCTTTCACTGCTTTGCTGAATCTACCGAACCATGCCCTTGGAGATTGTTTTAGGCCGTACAACGACTTTCTTAGCTTACACACAGAGTTATTAGGAGCTAAAACTCCATATGGAATCTCCATGTATACTTCTTCCTCCAGGTTGCCATTCAGGAATGCATTCTTCACGTCCATTTGGTACAGTGACCAATTCAAGTTTGCTGCAAGTGATAACAGTACTTGAATGGTATTGAATTTGACCACTGGAGCAAATGTCTCTGATAGTCGATCCCGTACGTCTGGGTATATCCTTTTGCAACAAGTCTCACCTTGTATTTGTTGATGCTACCGTTGGGATTGAATTTCGGAGTGAAGATCCATCTACATCCTACTGGTTTCTTTCCTTCAGGAAGAGTTGTGATCTCCCACGTTCTATTTTCCTTGAGTGCCCTCAATTCTTCATCTGCAGCTTGCTTCCAATTTGGATCAGCCATAGCTTGTTGAAATGTGTTTGGAATGGTTATCTGTGCACTGTTTACAACAAAACTTTGCATTTTTGCAGACAGATTACCATATGAGACAAATCGTTGAATAGGATGATGAGTACATGATCTTACCCCTTTTCTCAATGCAATAGGCCACCCCGATTCTTCAGGATTTAATCTCGGATTGGATTCATGGTCGTTCCTTTGAATGGGAGAGATAGTTCTACCGGTGTCTTGTTCAGTTTGGACTTGTGAGCTGGACTCTATCTCCTGTCGTGACCCTTCATCCACCCCTGAATTGTTCTCAACATGTGTTTCCTGTTCATTGGGTTTAGGTTGGGGTGGAGTGTGTGTATTAGGTTGGTTCTTAGGAACAAGTGAGTCAAGGGAGGCTATAAGGTTAGGTGGTACTGATGATGATGTGTCAAGTGAGTTTGAGGTGTTGGAATTAGATGCTTCCAAGATTAGCCATTCAATATTAGAATACTCCCCCTGAATGGGTAATTTAGGATAATAAGCTTTGGCTTCTGAGAACACTGTATCCCGGGAGATAATAAGTTTCTTGGAAGACGGGCAGTAGCATTTGTACCCTTTTTGAGTAGAGGAGTAGCCAAGGAAGATACACTTGTCAGCTCGAGCACCAAATTTGTTGCCCTCCTTTTTGTGGACAAACACAACACAGCCAAACACCTTGGGAGGTAATGAATTGATGAGGGGGCAATTGGGGAAGAGTTCTAGAAGTTTTTGAATTGGAGTGTCATACTTGAGAACTTTAGAAGGCATGCGGTTAATTAGATAGGCCGCTGTGAGGATGGCATCGCCCCAGAATATGGTGGGAACATTTCGTTCCATTAGCAAGGCACGGGTTACTTCCAACAGGTGACGATTTTTCCGTTCGGCTACCCCATTTTGTTGAGGGGTGTAAGGACAAGAAGTTTGGTGATGAATTCCTTGGTGATCAAGAAACTCTTTGAAGGCTGTGCTCATATATTCCTTGGCATTATCACTTCTAAGGACCTTAATGGGCGTGTTGAATTGTGTTCGGACAAAGGTATAGAAGTTCTGAAAGACTTTGGCTACATCAGATTTGTCTTTCATTAAGTAGACCCATGTGGTTCGAGTGTGATCATCAATGAAAGTAACAAACCACCTAGTATGAGTGAGGGTAGGTATTCGGACAAGGCCCCAAATATCTCTGTGAATTAAGGTGAATGGTGAGGAGGGAGTATAGGGCTGTTTGGGATATGAAGATCGTGTCTGTTTTGCAAATTGGCAAGTTTCACAATGAAAAGGGACAGAATTTTTATTGAATAAGATGGGAAAGACATGTTTCATATAATCAAAACTAGGGTGACCTGATCGACAGTGCCACAACAATACATCATTATTCTGTGAATTTGAGCTAACCAGCGCTCGTCTTGCCTTCCACGCATTTTTATTCTTCAAGTTTGATCCTTCAAGGTAGAACAATCCATCCCATTCTTTAGAAGTCCCAATCGTCCTCCTCGTTTTTAAATCCTGAAAAACGCATACACCATCATCAAAAATCACTCGACATATTTGGCCTCTAGTCAATTTACTCACAGATATCAGATTACACGTGAGTTCAGGTACAAATAGAACATTATGAATTGCCAAGTGATCAGATAATATGACTGTGCCAATACCCTCAACCCTTGTGAATACACCATTTGCGACTTTTACTTTGAGGTGTTCATGACAGAATTTAAGGTTGTGGAATAAAGTTTGGTTACCGGTCATATGATCCGTAGCTCCTGAGTCCACAATCCAGGTATCGTCACTAGTCATCATAGCGTTGAGAGCAACAATAGAATTACCTGATTGAACAAGATTCACACTAGGAATAGAGCTGGACTTATTCTGTTTGTCGAGTATTTTGCGAAGCATCTGTAGTTCTTCCTGACTCAGGCGTTCGTCATTCTCCACCTTTGTTTCAGCTATGGTCAGATGACTTGAGAAGTTCGATTTTCCCCCAGTAGGTTTGCCATGAAGTTTCCAGCATTCTTCCTTAGTATGGCCCTTCTTCTTACAATAGTTGCACCATTTATTAGTCTTTCGCTCCCCGTTTGGTCCCTGAATTACAAGTGCGGAGCTTTCGATTTGACTTGGTCCACTTCAGTTCAAGAGTTTCTTACTTTCCTCAAATTGCACAAAATTAACGACCTCAAAGAGTTGTGGGAGTTGCTTCAACCCCATGATTCGGCCCCTTATCTCTTCAAAAGCGTCGTTTAAGCCTAGGAGGAAGTCGTGTATCCTTCCTTCTTCCACTATCTTTTTGTACAATTGTGCATCATCGAGGTTTTTCCAAGGATGAACCTCAAATAAATCTTGTTGTTGCCACAATTTCAGCAAAGCATTATAATATTCAGTCACCGTCATGTTACCTTGTCTCAAATCACGGAGTTGTCGCTTTAGGTGAATCAAGGCAGCGGTGTTTTCTAGTGAGGAGTAGGTCCTCCAAGCAGCATCCCAAATTTCCTTTGCTGTGTGAGCAAGCAGATATCCCTCGCTGATCTCCACGGTCATAGAGTTGCACAACCAAGTCATGACTTGATTGTTTTCAGCAAACCATGTGTCGAAATTGGGGTCATCAGGGGCTGGTTGAATGGCTGCCCCATTTATATATTTCTCCTTTCTCTTTCCACGAATATACCTCAGCACACTTTGTGACCACTAGAGATAATTATGACCATTAAACTTATGGTTAATAACCATAGTGTGATTTTCTGAGAAATCTAGCGGTATCTCTGTGGTTCTGGTTGTAGTACTGATAGTGGTGGAAGAAGATGAAGAGCTATGGGTTTGAGAACTTGTACCCGACGTAAAAGCGGTGAGATTTATGCCAATTGGTTTTTCTGTAATTGAGCCAAACAGGGGAGGAAACTGGGAGGAAGTCATTCTTCTGGAAAAACGCAAGTCGCCGGAGATCTCTGTACACGGCGGTGCGTGGGTGTCACGCGCCGGCACTGTGGTGGCGCGTGGAGGTCATGCGCCGCCTATCTCGCCGTCGAGCCTATGGGATCCGCCGATCGGCACCTGCTGATGCTGTCTGTGGTGGAGGTGTCGTCCCACGCGCTCTCCTTCAGGCAGATCGAAGTGGTCCGACGTCCTCTGGTTTCTCTCTGTCTCTCGTGTTTTCGCTCTCTCTCTCTCGGTGACTGCACCTCCTGCCCAGACAGAGGAGGTCGACCAGCTGTGTAGGTGAGGAAATGGAGAGTTCCGACAGTGGCCCTAAGACCTCCGACAGTGATTGGTCACTGTGTTTGCGCATGGAGGAGCTCACTCTAGCGTTCTGGGCCTTCGAACAGAAGGTCTTGCTTTGATACCATGTTTAAATCAGAGGTGTTTGCTCTCTATTTTGATATATTATTCAAGATGACAAACTTACAATATATAGGCTCATGAGAAGAAGCCGTAGCAGTGAGAAGAAGGGAAATAGACAACACAATTAATTATCATAAAAGCACATAAAAGCATAATCTTTCCTAAACTAAAACACATTATCTCAGATCCTATAATTAGGGAGAGGATCAAGGGATCCTATCAGGGATCCTATCAATCGCAGATATTCTAGGTTTTTACTGTGTTGTCACTGTGTACTAGTTTCCCCTTTGTGATTATAACTTGTCAGATGCTCTCCAATCTAATTGGGTTTCTGGTTCTGTTTCTGTTCTATTTTTCTGATTTTATTCTTCTCCTCTTCTGTTTCTGGTTCTGTTTCTGTTCTATTTTTCTGTTCTGTTTTCAAGTTTGGTTCTGTACCTCTATTTCATTTCTGGTCCAGCATCTCTCTGTTTCTTCTGGTTTCTGGTGCTATCAACTTCAATTCTTGATTTCTGGTTCTGTTTCTCGATTCTGGATCTGTTTTTCTTAGTCTTTGGTTCTGCCAACTTCAATTCTTGGGTTCAGAATATCTTGGCAACATCTTGGTTCTGTTTTTCTGGGATGGTCTACGGTTTAGTCGCCTCATACCGTAAAACCATCAAGAAACAATGGCTGGGTTTCCTTTCTGATTTCCGTTTTTGGGTATCCTGTTGTTCTTGGTTTCTGGTTCTGACCAATAAATCTCCTCAGGCCAATAATTCTGTTGGTAAAACATCTAAGACTTTATCTTTGTTACCTAAGAACCCAAATAGGATATTTAAACCTCTTACCCCTGAAGAAGAATTAGAACACAGAACAAAGAACCTGTGTTTCTACTGTCACACACCCTTTTCCCATGATCATAAGTGTCCTCAATGAGAAAAATTCCAGTTACACTACATTAGCCCAGATATGATTGAAGATGCAAGCCACAATGCAATGGCTGAACCAGAAACTGAAATAGGGGATGAATTTTCCCCTCTCATTTCTCTTCATGCTATTAATGGAGTGGATACAAATTCTTTAAAGGTGGTTCCTTCCTCCAAATTGGAGTTTAATCAGCATATTGAGCCACAAATATATCTAGTTGAATCTTCGCAACCATTACCAAAAGAGTGCAGTACTGATTTGGCCGAAAACCCAAAAATTCCAGATCTACCCATTGAAATTCAGAAATCACTTGGTAGGTTTGGGGAATTATTTGATGAGCCTAATAGACCTATGACTTGCCAGAAAACTACCTATGTGTGATTTGATTTCTTATGTATAGTAATAACATATGATATTGTCGATCATTTTGTCCTCACTTGCTTCTAATACAATATTAGTTATTTGGATAAGAATCAAATTATATTCCTGGGTATAAAGAGCAGACCAGGATTTATGCTCACGAAATCATCATTCCAATTTTCTTTGCGCTCCAGAGATCATAAATAATTTTTCAACATTGAAAATCTTCTAGTTCTGAAAAATTGTCAATTGACTAAAGAAAATTAAGTGCAATTGAGATATTGAGATGCATATTTTTTTTATCATCATTAATGAGATAATCAAATTATTAGTCAGTCTAAACCACTTGATGTGAATTTAACTTGTACTTAATTAGCAATCCATTCATAAGTGGAAATTTAACCGAAGGTTAATTAGTCATATCTACGAGGAAAGTATATTCATGTTGAGAAATATATCGTTGATGGAAGCTTCCTACCATCCTCATATTTTGTGTGAACGTTGTTATAAGTTCTATGACACGCAAATTGAATCTTCACCAAAAAGATGTATATTTTATTGTTCTATTTGCTTTTTTATTTTATCAATATAATCCTTTAGTGATTTTTGTGGATGAGGTGAAATTGTTGTCATCCTATAGTTGAGCTTTGTATTTGTAGTGAAATAATAGAGAGAAATATAGAGAAAATATACTCTCAAATGAATGTTTTTATTCATATGCTTAATAGCCTATTTATATACAAGAGAAAAGACAACAAAGTAATGACTCATTATGATGATTGATTTCCTAATCACTCATAATTCCTATAATCCCTGATTATGTGTGGTACTAATTAATTATAATATATTTATACTGATTTATTTCCTAACACTCCCCCTCAAATTGGAGCATAGATGTTGATCATGCCCAACTTGTTACAAGAAAACATAATATAAATAAATCCAAACAAAATAATCTTCTTCTTCATGAGATCTTGAATCCACCACAGAAGTTCCGCCACATCCAAGAATAGTTCAACCAAATGTCACACCAAGGACATTCAAAAGAAACGATCTAACAACTTCACCAAGAGTTCGAATAACAAAGAGTATCAAACCAAAGTAGAAGTCGCATAAAGCAAACGGTCTCACAAGAGGACCAAACAATACTCCAAACGTCTCACAGACAAAGCAACAATGAACATCTCATCGAGACAAACACCAAACGGTCTCACTAGGGACCAAACAATACTCCAAACGTCTCAAGAGACAAACACCAAAGAAACACTTCACGTAGGCAAAGAACAGACGGTCACACAAGGACCACCAAACTCCTCACCGAGAGGATGCAAAGCACGGCATTCAAGACGAATAGCACTTCACGAACGTCTTTGGAAAACGTAACAAACGAAGAACCCGGCCACTAGAGACAAGTGAACGTGCCTGAACCAAAATGCCGACTGTGCTGAAATAGTAGAAACCCAGTCTCACAACGCAACCTTCGAAGCAAAGATCCGGCCTATACATACCGGGAATGAAGGCTCGACGTCGGAGAATGAAGCACGACCGAGAAAATGGTCATAACAACCAAACGACAACCATACAACGAGGTACACACTTTTTCTCCCCCGTGAACGGTGGCGACATGGTTCACTATTCACAAAACAAAGACATTTAACAATACCAAAAAGACAAATCGACACAAATGGAAAAGAAGGAGCACCACCAAAGCATAACCCTAAAATGGACAGAAACTGAAATGGCACGAACACACATGCCACGGGAGGCTGGCCACTGTCACTGTACAGTGACAACGGCCACCAAAAAACTCAAATTGGCCAAGAACTAACCAAGCTCTGATACCATGTAGTGAAATAATAGAGAGAAATATAGAGAAAATATACTCTCAAATGAATGTTTTTATTCATATGCTCAATAGCCTATTTATACACAAGAGAAAAGACAACAAAGTAATGACTCATTATGATGATTGATTTCCTAATTACTCATAATTCCTATAATCCCTGATTATGTGTGGTACTAATTAATTATAATATATTTGTACTGATTTATTTCCTAACGGTATTAAAGCATTAAACATTATATTCCTTTTTGGATATAGTTCATTTGCTTTCACTTATATTGATGGAGAGATTTTTGCATGTTAAATTCTTGTGTCTCTTTATTTATTATTTTGTTACTCATTTTATTCTTTATTTTTATTGACTCCATACAATCCTTTTCATTATGAAGATTTAAAATAGGTTGCATCCTCTGTAACAATTAGGAATTTAATCCTTGATAAATCAACACAGAAAAAAATAGGGAAAATCCCTCTAAAAGATAATTGAATTACCCAATTTTAAATTAAGTCATTAAATTTAACTAATCCTAAGTCATGTTTGATGTCCTAAAATATGATTTTAGATTTGGATAATTTTACCTTACTTCCCGATTTAAACCCGATTTAATTTTATTCTCTTTTGATTATTACCTCTTTCCCTCATCCAGCATTTTTTGTCCTATACTATTTGCATATCAAATTTGATTTAGAAGCTTGGGAGAATTAATCGATCAAGACTTATGAATAAAACCTCAGGTAAAGCATAAACAAAATTTATTCAAAACAGCATTAACACATACATACAAGATCAGCTAGCCTAGCCTAGCTATAGTGAGGAGGAGAATATATAAGAGCAAATAAGTAATATCAATATACGGAATTAGTCTTTGTAAGTTTTTCCATTGTAATATCAATTGAATTTTTAATTTTGTAATATGCATTGCCTTTATTCAAGACAATGGTTTCTACACGATTTCACAAGTTTTCCAGAATTTCCAGGCTCAGTTATTGGTTTTAGATTTGAGTTTTTGTTGTTCAGCATCCTTGAGGGCAAGGATGTTTTGGGGAGGTGATTTGTAAAGATAATAATAGGCATTTAGGGACCTAATTGTAAGATAGACCTAGGGACCTAAGTGTAAACTAGATAAGTAGTAGAGTAATTAGTCATTAACCCATTAGTTAGGATTTGAGGGAGGCTATATTGTTATAAATAGCCTACTCTCCATTTGTAACAATCAGATCAGACTTGTTATGGCATTGCAATAATAGAATTGAGAGAGCCTTGGAGCTCTCTTCTCTATCTTCTCTTCTAATCTATTTCTTGTGTCTTCTCTTCTAATCTCTTCTTGTGTCTTCTCTATCTCTAATCTCCATTCTTGATCTAAAAACCATAACACTGATCAATGAGTTTCCTTATTCCTTTTCGGTTGAAATGTAGGATGTCGTCTTGATATAGCTGTGGCATGAAGTTTCAAGAACTGAAATGTGTTGGCATTGGAATTAATGTTATTCCCTCCGCTTTTTTGTATCACGGGTATAGATGTTGCTCAAACCTTTGATAGCTAATTTCTTATGCTATTCAATTTTTTTTTAACTTAATGACTGTTTTGTAGCTTAATGTAGTATTATTCAAATGGACCTAACATTTGAAGGAACTTTTTACTGAAGTCGTTTGTTTTCCCCTTCTCACACTTACCTATTCTTCTTGCTTTTCAGGACCTTATTTAGGAGCAACTTGTAATCATAGCATATTACATCCAGGATTGTATAACATTTTGAACTGGAGAGATTATATTGATCCGCTACTTGCTAATTAGTAGAGGTAAAATACAAATGAGGATTAACATTTTGATCTGTGATTGATCTTTGAAGTTTCTCTTTAGACAGTATTCACTAAAATTCAATTCTATTATATTCTATTTGAGTCATGGTTGCCATTGTGATTTCTTGTTGTCATAAACTTGAACTATAGTTGTTTGGAAAGTTGCTAAATTATTTTGCTACTGTGATAACAATAACTAGTTGCAATTATATTACTTGACTTGACTAAGTTATTTTGAAGGTTTGAGACTAACTGTAATAATATAGATTTAGTTTTAAGTTTTTGGATAGACCATGTAACCATGAACTTTGGTAAGTGCCTTACAGTAATGATAGTTATGCGCTTTTGATTTAAAAAGTTGATTTATAAATGAAGATTTTATGGTTGTGATCTTCATGAAGTAATATGGAGTAGTTATTATATCAACTACAAAAAAAAAAACAAAAAACAAAAAAAACAAAACAATAAGGGTTCATTGAGATTGATTGAGAATCAAAATCCTAGGATTTTTCTGCAAATCATTGCTTTTTTTGTTAAATTTATGTTTGAGATAGTTTTAAATTTTGATGCTTCTAATTGGTTAATAATAGATATAGCCACCTTTCCTTCAAATAGCTTGAACCTAAAATAGAGTTCATGTTTCATAGAATGGAAGTCCCAGAACATCGAACATGGATGTATAATAGAATTAATCCGAGTACTAAATGGGTGACAATAGAGTTCGATCAAGGTGTTGATGGGTTTCTTGCATATGTATATCAATCACCTTATTCTAAAAAATGGGGAGAGCTTAGGTGTCCATGTGTGAAATGTAAAAGTAGGTATTATCTACCTTTTGATGAGGTGAAGGTGCACCTTTATAGTAAGGGTTTCATCCGGACTATTATGTATGGACTAGTCATGGTGAAAGACGAGTAGAAAATCATCCGTCTATGTCTCCAATAGCAGGTGACCTACATGCCTCCCATGGGGCACTTGGAAACCATCTAAGTCAATATGAGATGATGGTGATGGATGCAGCTGGCCGAGTTTTAGGGATAACTATAATGAAGGTGTTCACGAGATGCCAAATACTAATGCAAGAGAATTTTATGACATGTTACGTGATGCACAACAACCATTGTGGGAAGGTTGTGAAGAATATTAGCTTTCAACAACGTTGCAGTTATTAAGTATTAAGGCATCAACTAACATGTCTCAGCATGCCTTTAATTTAGTATCCCAACTCATGGTAAGGACACAACCTAAAGACACCTTAATGCTTCCAAACTTGTACCAAACGAAGAAGTTTGTGTTGAAGCTAGGTTTAGATTACAAAAAGATTGATTGTTGTGTGAATGGGTGTATGTTGTATAATAAAGACAATGTTGATGCCACCCAATGTAAGTTTTGTTGTGAGGATAGATATTCTTCTAACAATTCTCATGCAAGAAAAAAGAAAGTTGCAAGGAAGCAGTTGTTTTTCTTACCTCTCATTCCAAGGTTGCAAAGATTATATGCTTCTGAAAAAACGGCAAAGGAAATGAGATGGCACTATGAGAATCGACAAGGTCCCAATGTTCTCTCTCACCCGTATGATGGTGAAGCATGGAAAGTTTTTGATGAAATATATCCGGACTTTGCATATGATCCAAGAAATGTGAGGCTTGGATTGTGTGCGGATGGATTTACGCCATTTGGGCAATCTGGGAGACAATATTCTTGTTGGCTTGTAATAGTTACTCATAATCTACCACCTGAGATATGCATGACAATGGAATATATGTTCTTGATGTTGATCATCCCTGGTCCTAATAATCCAAAAGGAAAAATAGATGTATATTTGCAATCATTGATAAATGAACTAAAGTTATTATGGGGTGAAGGGGTGTCAACATATGATGCCTCTTTGAGACAAAACTTTCCTTTACGTGCTGCACTAATGTGGACAATCAATGACTTTCCAGCTTATGGTATGTTGTCTAGTTGGATGACAATGGGGAGATTGTCTTGTCCTATATGTATGGAAAAGTCAAAAGCATTCCAATTGAAACATGGGCGAAAGCATGTTTCTTTGATTGTCATTGGCAATTCCTTCCCATTGACCACCAATTCCGAAATAATAAAACATCCTTCTTCAAGAATAGAATCGACTTATCAATGCCTATGCCCCGGTTAAGCGGAGAAGCACTTTGGCAAAGAGTTAAATATCTGCCAAAGGTCTCTGAGTATGGAAAAACGTTTCCAATTGAAGGGTATCACGACACTCATCATTGGACAAAACAAAGCATTTTTTGGGAGTTGCCTTATTAGAAAACTAATCTCATTCGACATAATCTTGATGTCATGCACATTGAGAAAAATGTCTTTGAAAATTTGTTTCATACTGTGATGGACATAAAGGGGAAAATGAAAGATAATGCACAAGCTCGAATGGACGTGAAAGAGTATTGTCGACGAAAAGCTGACGAACTTGTTGAAATAAGAGGAAGAATGGTGAAACCAGTTGCAAAGTATACGTTGAATGTAGAACAAAAATGACATATTTGTCAATGGACGAAGAACTTGAAACTCCCGGATGGATATGCATCTAATCTATCCCGATGTGTGGACATGGAGGAAGTAAAGTTGTATGGAATGAAGAGTCATGATTGCCATGTGTTCATGCAACACTTGCTTCCTATTGCCTTTGTGACCCTGCCTGAAAATGTCTTCAATCCTATAGTTGAGCTTAGTCAATTCTTTACACATCTTTGTTCAACAACACTGCTGAGTGATCGACTAGATCAGTTAGAGAAAAATATTGTTGTCTGTTGTGCAAATTGGAGAAAGTCTTTCCCCAGGCTTCTTTGACTCAATGGAGCATTTGCCCATTCACCTTCCTTATGAAGCAAAGGTTGGAGGGCCCATACAATATAGATGGATGTATCCATTTGAAAGGTAATAAATATTTTTTATGTTAGTGCATAATAAATATAAGACAACAACATTAAATACTCTAACAATGGACATGTCTATATGTAGGTTCCTCTATACCTTGAAACAAAAGGTAGGGAACAAAGCTCGGGTTAAAGCATTTATATGTGAAGCTTATATTGCTGAAGAGAGTTCCATGTTTTCCTCGCACTACTTTGAGCCAGGTGTTCCACCAAGAATAACAAGACCTATCAGAAATGACGATGGCGGAGAACCAGATTTGCCAACAATTTCAATTTTTAATCATCGAGGAAGACCTTCTAGGGGGTGTAAATCTCGGTTCTTGGGGGATGAAGACGTGAAAGTTGCGACCACGTTCATTCTAATGAATTGTGATGAGGGCCAACCATATATGAAGTAAGTGACGTTACATTGTCATAGATTAAAACTTATGTCAAATATATGCATGGTTAATGCATAACTTGCTATGTAGTTTGTTCATCTAGACATTAAAGGAAGATAACCCTCGAATTACTGGGCATGAGATAGAAGCTCAAATCAATGATAGATTTTCATCATGGTTTAAAGATCATGTAAGTAGTAAATCTTATGAATAAATTACCTATGACAAACCTTATTTAACATGATTGTTATTGATGTCACTTAGGTTGAAAATCCAACCAACAATATTGAGGATTCATTTTTACATGACATTGCTTGGGGACCAAAGAGAAGAGTAAGAACATGGCCTAGGTACTTTGTCAATGGGTACAAGTTTCATACAACCAAAGTTGCCCTTAATAAATCAACCAACAATAGTGGTGTATCCATCAAGGGAACTGACTATGCACAAGCAGAATATGACTTCTATGGAATTGTACAAGAGATTGTTGAACTTGAATATACGGGTGTCCCTGTGAAGAGAGCAGTGTTGTTTAAATGTGACTGGTTTGATCCAATGTTGAACCGTGGTACCAAGGTTCATCCGCATTACAAGACTGTTGAAGTCCATGCATCAAGGGCGACCCATTTATTTTGGCCCAACAAGCAATGCAAGTATACTACACGCCTTATCCTTGTTGCCGTCAAAAGGAAAATTGGTTATCTATTATTAAGATGAAGGCTCGTAGCATAATTGACATTCCTGCATCTGAACCAATTGTGGGGCCATTTCAAGTGGATGAACTTGAGGTCATACTCCCAATAACTGTGCATGAGGATGAACTCACTCTACCAGTACTTGACACTCCTGCATCTAAAATTCGCTATGAGGATGTAGATATGCCAGCAGATAACATGGACTATGAAGATAATGCAGACCAAGAAGAAGAAGAAGTTGAAGAAGAAGAAGATGATGATGATGATGAAGAAGTTGAGGAAGAAAATGAAGAAGAAGACTATGGAGAAGAAGATATAGATGATGAGGGTGAAGCTATTTATGTGGATGAAGACGAAGACGAAGACGAAAATATATAAAGTATTAAGGTTATGTCATTTTGCTATTATTAAGTTCTTGAGTGACTTTGATTGCATTATCTTTTAATTGATTTAGTTTTTTAATCATTCACATTTGTCATGATTTATTCATTCCTTATTACTAACTGAGCTCTCACAATGAATATGCAGATGTCTTCCCATGGCTCAAAGCATAATAGCAGCAAATCAAGTACACCACAATCTTTGATTCCTCAGCGACATCCTAACTTGTCTATTCCTCATGTGGCAACTACTTCTGGTCCATCTATTCCTATTCCTAAGGTAGTTAGACCATTTTTATCATTTGTACCATCACCTCAATTGCATGATATAGCTACCCGATCCTCTTTACCACCTCAAATGCATGGATCAATTGTGAGACCCACAATATCCCCCCAATTCTTAGATCATGGAATAAACTCTTCACCCTCATTATCACTTAGCCCTTCAGCATCTCAAGTCCCACCTCCTGATATTCCATCTCCCGGAACAAAATCATCACACCCCCTTACTCCACAGGGCACTAGTGCTGGATTATCACCTAGTGGTCGTGATCCAGTAGATGGTCGAACATGGATACATCCTGAGTCAACAACGTAAGTCGTTAGCAAGATTGATCTATTTTCTATCATAAAGCAATATATAATAAAACATTTCTAACATTTAAAATGGTATTTTTACAATTATTACTAGGTTACCCTATTTGTTTGTCTTGTTCGGCAAATCCTTCCTCTTATTCAAGTGAAATTTGACCATCCATGTTACAGTTGGAAAGTTACTCCTAAGAGTTATAAGCAAATTTGGTTTGAAGGCTGGGCGGTATATCTAATCTCTTATATTTGTATTATATTTAATTGTTTCCTAAAAAAAAAAATTTAATTTTTTTCACTTTTTTATTTCTCAATTATGCAGAGAAAATATAAATGGCTGCCCCAATATGATGATGACGTGAAGAGAATTTGGAATATAAAATGCCAAGAAATCTTAAGAGGAATAATGAAGAGAATCATAAATGACTTTTTTCAGAAACAAGTTAGGCCTAAGTGGATTCCTCATGAAGTGATGAATGAGTTAGAGAGAGTATGGACATCGGAAAAATATTTGAGAATTTGTGAGGTAGGAAAGGCCAATCGAGCGTCTAGTAAGGGTGGGACTCAACATAAAGGGGGGAGCATTCCTGTTTCTGAGCATAAAAGGAGGATGGTTAGATTTTATTATCAATTTATTCAATCATTATTTATTCAAGGCTTCATATAATACATCTTTAAATACTTACAGGCTGAACATTTGGGAAGGGAGCCTTCAGTGTTTGAAGTATTCAAAAAGACGCATTATAGTGAGAAAACTAGAGAATTTGTGGACCACTGTGCGGCTGCAACACATGTAAGCATATGTTTCATTTACAAATTTTTTTAAAAAAGTAATTTGCGAGCTTGTAGTGATTTGAAAGAGTGATGATTGCTACAAATCTTGTTTGTTGTGAGCTTTATTTTCTAACTACTTCACTGCTGGAATATTAAATTGGTTGACATTTATTGAGTTAATGAACTTTCTTTAGTATGCGAGAATTAGTTGATTGAGACTTATAAATAGGACAATAGTGATATCCTTATTCAGAAGTTTTGTTGGTAGCTTTTTCACAAGGCTTTATCTGTCTTTTCTTATGTCAACAAAGTGAGTCAATTTCTTTATGCCCTTAGAAATAGTTCTTATATTAAAAAGTTGGTAGTTTTGTTGGTCGTTTCACTTCTTGCTTCTTTTCAATGCTTCCTAAGCTTTAACAATTGTATCAGCCTTCGTTGGGCTATATTGTGGATAGGGGGAAAGAGAACACAAGTTGACCCTAATATTTTAAAATTTTGATGGATTAGTAATATTATCTCTCTCTCTCTCACACACACACATATATATATATATATGATAATCTATTGATTGACTATTAAACAAATAATCTATCAAATTCAAACCCTCTGAAAATGACAAAGTATCCGGCAAAAAAGACTGAAAATGTCAAAGTAATATATGGAAACTGGTCAGAAAGAAAAAACACATTACTTTGAGTAAAAAATTTTTGCCATTTTTTTTTTTTTTAACAATTACATAGTGCATCCATAAATTTTCCCTATAGAAGAATTAATTAGGTGGGGAATACGGGAAGTGGGAGTCGCCAATTCATTTATATATTTTGTAAATGCCATAAATATTATTGGTAATTCTTTTATATGTCCTGTCAATGCCAAATTGTTATTATTAGTTCCCTTATCTTTTTCTTTTTTCTTTTTTTAATTTCTGCCCAGATTTGTCTTTTTAATTGTCTAATTCTTGTTGTAAATAAAGCTATTAAGTAGCTAAGGCCTAAACGTTTTTTCCCCCTTGCTCTTACTAAGTATTAGGTTTGTGTTGTATAGATGCGTTGTCAACTTCTTGCTGGGTAACAAGAAGTAGTTGTGCTACCTTTACGCTAAATATTGACTAGTGCTGTTGGTTTTCACCCATTAAGAGCCTGTTTGGGATAGCGGTGGTAGAAGTGGTTTTTTTTTACGATGTGCTTTTCTTGTTGGACTTTTTTTTTCGATGACACTTTTTTTGATGTGATTTGTGTTTGGGATAGCGGTGGCGAAGTAGATTTTTTTTTTTTTTTTTTTTTTATGGGCACTTGTTTGGCATAGTTTTTAAAAAGATAGATGAGATGGAAAATGACTGAAAAAAGGCATGAATCATATGTATATATATATATATATTATATAAAATGTGATAATTTGGGATAAAAAATTAAAATTAAAAATAAATATAAATATAAAACATATATGTATATTCATAGCCAATGGTATCATATAATGAATGATAAAATCCTATGAAGGCGCAAGAAAAACCAGGAGGTAGCTCTGGTGCCGTTCAAAAAGCACAAATGATGATTGTACTACAGTAGAAATAGAAGGCACGAGCATGACTTGAAGAGGATAGGAGGAGAGAGAAAGCAAAAAATGGCTGTGGCTTTTTTTGATGGGATAAAAAGCAACGAACTCTGGCTTCATAAAAATAACCACATCAAACACTGCCATGCCAAACACCCATTTAATGGGCTTCCCACATCACTAAACGTTCACTGCACTTTTTTCAGCGTTCACAGCGATGCCAAACAGGCACTAAATACTATTCCCCTTGCTTCTTATTTGTTGGTAGCTTCATATACGTTGGCCATCCTAAGTAGCTCTTTTTTTCCTATGCATGATTAAAGAGAAGTTAAATCTGATGAACTTGTATGAATCTTATCTTGGTCTATCATGTTCCTTTTCAGAGACAAAAGAAATCATACACACAATCCCTTTATCTTAAAAGAATTGGGGAATATCTAACTTGAGTTGCTATTGTATCTTATTATAACCTCTATGATTAATTAGTAAGAATTAAAGAACTGATAAAAATTTAAAATCTAACTAGTTCTTTGTTTTTCGATTTTCAAAATTACTTTATTTCCTAGTACCGCGTGTGATATTATCTAGCACCAATTTAAGTTGTTTAAGTTTCAACTTCATGATTAATTTTGTTGTAATTTCTCCCTTATCCTCTCAAACTAAGAGATTGAAACCTTGATCATTTGGTGAAAGAGGCATTAGCATTGCATTGTTGTAATTACCTTTCTGCTGAATATTGACTAGTGCTGTTGGTTTTAACCCCTTAAAAATAATGTTGCTAATGAGCTTAAGGATTCTTAAAAATGAATATCAGTTACATACATTACATATAGCATTATTATACATGCTATATATATATATATATATATATGTAGAATCATTTACTAGCCTATCGATGCATAATTTCTGTTTTTCAGCAACGTTTTGCTTCTTTATCAATTTTTCAATCTGTTTTATTTTTATTTTTTTTGGGGGTACTTATTTTATGTACTATTTGCATGATGAATTTTTGAGACGAAAGGCATCAATCACTTCGAGGGAGGCGGTGTCCAATCTAATGAAGATGAACTCAATTTATGGTTAGAAGTTGCTAGTGGTAAGAACAAGAAAGGTTGAATCTATGGCTTTGGATCTGAAACTCAACATGTTGTCTCTTCTACCTCAACTCCTTCCATCAATTCTTCGGGGGATTTTAACGTTCAACAAATGCAAACGAAGATGACACAAATGTCAGAAAATTATGAACAACTGAAACAAGAGAATGCACAACTTAAACAAGCAACCGATTTAATTATGTCAACATTGTCAATCAAGGCGCTCCTCTACCAATGCAAGCGAAGACGTTGAGAATGAACGTTAACAATTTTCATTGTTTATGATACTTGTGATTGAGAACATGTATTTTCCCTTTTGGAATTTGAACTTTGTAGTTTGAACTTGTGTGACATTTATCTACGTTTGATATATTAGTTATTTAGAATTTGTTGATTTCTCTAGCTATATGTGGGGCTAATTTTTTAATTAAGCGCTGCAAAATTGTTAACAAAAATGGTTAAAATCAAAGGGTGAATGCAAGGAAGGAATTTTGTGGAAATTTGAAATTTGCCACGGAAAATTCCGTGGCAAATTTCCGTCGGTACTTTCCCACGGAAATGGGTAATCTCCTGAGAACTTTCCGTGGCAAACGTTCCCAGAATATTCCGTGGCAAATTTCGGTGGGAACTTTGCCACGGAATATTTTTCCGTGGGTAATCTTACCACGGAGTCTCGCGTGCGTGGCAATTCGTGGGAAATTTCCCACGGAACATTCTGGCAAAATTCCGTGGTAAATTTCCTACGGACTAAAATTCCATGGCAAATTTACTTTGTCACGGTTTTTTCTTAGGCGGGTCGTGTTCGTGGGAAATCCGTGGTAAAATAAATTAGCCACGGAATTCCGTGAAAAATTTCCGTGGCAAACGAGTTACCCACGGAATTCGTGGCAAAATTCTGTGGCTAATGCGGTGTTTTTTTGTAGTGGTAGCGGTTCTTACCCTTTGCAACAGTTTATTTTATAGTGGTTTTTAAAACTGCTACTATTGTCACTTGTAACAGTTAAAACCGCTACAAAAACATCAATTTAACCGCTGAAAAACAACATTTTTTTAGGTAGTAAAGTATTTTGATAATCATTGGTGTGATTATACATATATTGAAGATCGGGCGTGGATCCTATATCCAATATAAGTTCATTCAATATGCACACGTGTTAATTCTCTCTTTCAAGAGAAAAACTTTCCAAAAGCCTTGGGATTATGGTAATTTCAATCTTGATGCTCCAACATTAATTAATTAGCTAGAACCAAAAATTGTATGCTAAAGATGGAGAAGAGAAAATTTGAAGAGAAAAAGGAAGAAGTCAAATAAAGTTGTTAACACATTTGAATCCTGGAAGCATGCTTGTTGGGATAAATGAAAACTCTTTACGTTCTAAGCCTTAAAAGGGATTATACCCTTGACCAAATCAATAAATAAAGTTGTTAACAATAAAGAAATTAAATTAAAGGAATCCGGAAAGTAAATGTTGAGCTAATAAAATGAGCTGATACTATTTTTAAAATCATATAGCTATTGTTTCTCATGCCTCAACTTCTTATACATAGGCTTAACTATTCTATTAATTTTAAGAGTAAAATATTTTAACCATCCCTATATTTTGCTTTAATTATTTAGACCTCCCTTTTATTTTGAAAACTTACATAAACCTCCCTTAAAATTAAAATGTATATTACAAAAACCTCCTTTATATTTTTAGATTCTATTTCCATCCACTTAAACTATTAGTTGGCTGTTAAGTTTCACTTTCGAATTTTTTTTTCCCAAAATGACCGTCTTCAATGTAAGAATTATTTAAACACATGCACGTGTACACACGTATGGGCCTATAAAAATGTATACATAATAGATTTTATAACTTTATAATATATTAAAAATTTTATTAATTTTGAAATTATAAAATTTATAATTTTAATTTTTCATCATATAAATTGAAATTTATTTATTTTTAGTTTCTTGAATTATTAAAAATATATATATTTCTTCTTTATATATATAATTGAATCAATAATCCCTTTGAATCAATAATCCCAATCAAAGAACAATCTTTTCAACCAAAAAAAAAAAAAAAACCACGATAAATTCCTTTTTCATACGACATTTACAGTTGACAATTTTATATTTTTATATCACACACAGTGCTTCGTTTATGAGGAATAAAAGACTGCGGGTTATGCGATAAATATTGTTTAATGGGTTTAAATGAAAACTTCATAACCTTCATACCTTTCTGTTTCCATAATCCGTTGCAGACTTGCATTTGTCATCTTCACGGCTATTCTTGCAGCTCGTGTTTTTTCTCCCTTGAAATCTACAAACTGTCAAATAAAATTAGGGATTTACTATTTAGGGTTAAATATGAAATAAATTTATTTTTATATAAACTTTAATTAAAAGTATATATTTTTAGAATCTTTTTAAAATGCTCTTAATAGAGTTAACGGATTGTACTTAAGTATATATTTTTAAAATAGAGTTAACGGATTGTACTTAAGTATGTGTAATTAAGGCAAAATATAATGATGGTCAAAGTATTTTACCTAATTTTAATGTATGATTTCGACGGAAAAGAGGGGGAAAATAAGCAAAACAGAAAATAAATTACTACCTCCGGTCCTAATTATAGGAGCACTTTTATAGTACAAATTACACTACAAAAATACTCCCATAATTAGGACCGGAGTACTAAAGTGTATCCTTTGAGTGGAAAAAGTGAGAGAAAGGGGGAAAAATTATTTATTTGTAAGATCAGACATGATCTAAAATAAAAGCCTGGGTAGAAAAACTATTTTAAAGAGTTCTGATATTTTATTGATATACTCATAAATAGTTTAAGTAATGATACTAAATCATTATAATTATAATGTATAATGATGATGGGAAATTATTATATATACGGCTAGTAAATATTTAAGGTGCAATGGAGGCTTGATCATAATTTGTGCTGAGATTCATGTGTGACACCCAATAATGATGTGTATACCACACTATTTATAAGAATAATGTTGCTGGGAGACGATCAACTGGAGATTAGGCTAACCATGATTAAAATAATATTTGAATAAGAAAGTGTTAATCAACAAGTATATATAGAATATTCATGCATTGACTACACATAATCCAACAAAATAGAGTTAAAAAATACACATATGATGAACTTCTGTGCCCCCCCCCCCAAAAAAAAAAACTTAGAACAAAGTCATTTCAAGCTCAATAAATAGATTAAAAAAAAAAAAAAAAACCGATTTAGTACATCCAGACTTTTTTTTTTTTTTTTTTTTTTTTTTTTTTTTTTTGGGTGTGTGGAAAGAAAAGTAATCTAACAAGACACCATTACTCCTAGTAGTATTTAGCTCCGCAGACCAAAGATATAAGAGCCTGGCTTAGTTAATAACCAATCTACTGGACCATTCTCTAGCCCATATATCCAGGCCGGCTTGTCATTGGTGCAATCTGGTCTTGTTCGGCCGAAGGTCTTATTCATACCAATGACTAACTCGTTTTGATATGATCTTGGCACACTATTATGTGTATCAGTGTATCTATTAAAATAAAAACATTGTTCGAAACATAAATACACAAAATTTAAATTAAATATGGATTATCCAAAATCAACCTTAATGGTATATATATTAAGAAGAGCATTCTATGCTCGTCTTTTTTATGACAATGGAATGTGATCCATTTTCTAAGTCTTGAGGAGCCTCTTTCAAAGAGGGACTTGGTTGCGGTGCTTATCACTGTATTGAAATTTACCCATCCAAGTACAATTCCCTACAGTTAGAATTAAAAAAATTTCAATTGATGAATTTTAAAATGAAATCATTGTTTTTAAAATAATGACTAATATATTATCTTTATTTTTATATTTTTTACCAAAAAACATAAATATGGGCTATCCATATTTGGTGCTCAATAAAGTGTTATTTATAAGTTACTAGCCATTCTTTCTTTCTTTTTTTTTTTTTTTTTTTTTTTTTTTTTTTTTTTTGAGCTGAATACCCATTTATTCTTAAATAAAGTTTGTTTATGAAGTTTTACTAAATGATTTGTAACGTGTTTCAAAAGAAGCCCTCATCCCTGTTGCTATTAACTTAAATAATAGCTTAGGTTTTCTATTTTCAGGCCCCCCCGGCCGGCGGGGCGGGCCCGGAAAAAAAAAAAAACAAACAAACAAACAAACAAACCGGTTAAAATAATTAAATGAATAGCCCTCTAGCTTCGCCTAATGCATACAAACTTGTTAACTTCTTTTTTGGCGGTGGCGGCGGCGGCCACTACTTTTGACTCCTTCCCCTTTTTTCCCCTCTCCCTTTAATATATAAAGTAATCGAGAAAGATAATAATCCATAGACTAGCCCTCAAAAATTAACATTAAGATGTCCCTGCAAGTCACAATAATTGCTGAAAAAATGATATCAAGGTCTCAAATAAATAAAAAAATATTATAGTTTATCAATAAAAAGTAAAAAAAGTAGTCATTAACAATGAAAGATCTACCATTAATAAGTTAGGAGATATTTCTAATAATATTTTTTTTTTTTTTAATTGAGATCTTAGTATCACTTTTTTTCATAAGTCTTCCCCAATAAAATAAAACCAAAGATATACTCCGGTTCTTTTTAATGGAAGCCCAAAACGTAATTTGATTTTCTCTTTTTTTATAAAAGTATTATAAAGTTTGTCGAACATATAATGAGTTTTTTTTTTTTTTTGTAATATCCTGAATTTTGGGCCTAGAGAATTGGGAATTAACTTGTGACAGGCAAATGACCGGCCCGAGTTCAAGGGATGTGATAAATCTGGAAAAAGGGAATATCATGAAATATTCAATGGATAAGAGGTGTATAAACCAAAGTCAAGAAGCGTATTAAGGGCCCGTTTGAGAGTTGTTTTTGGAAAATGATTTTCACCATTTACGAGGTTTACCTAGGTTTTGGAGAAATGATTTTGGAGCGATTTTTGGAGAATGATTTTGGAAAAAAGCTGATAGTGTTTGGATGTTTTTATCGGAATAGCTTTTGAGGGATCAAATTTACCAAAAAGGACATTAGCTTTTTGTATAGTTGCATTTAAAGGATAAAGTGGTATTTTAAATATCATAAACATTATATTCAATAATAAATACCAAAAATTACATAAAATTGTTAGAAAAATAAATTTCTACCATTAGTGAATTATGTAGCATGATAAAAATTAGATCAAACATATATGTATTAATAAATTGTATAGAAAAAATATTTGTAAAAAATTTCAACATACTTTTTGCTCAAAAAAAAAAAAAAAAAAAATCAACATACAAGATTGATGTTTCGTAAAATGGTGAGAACGTGAATTGGTTCAATGATGAAGATGAGAACGTGAAGTGGTCTCTTTGGAGCGAGTGAGGAGGTAGGTTTAAAGGATTAAAATTGAGGGTATTTTGGGGTTTCTTCAATTATGGTGGGACCCACAATCTGCAAAATGAGATTTCAAAAGCAAAAAGTGGAAAAAAGTTGGATTTGGCAAAACCTAGGTTTTGAGCCCAAAACCTAGGTTTTGGGTGGAAAATGATTTTAGAGAAAAATTGAGGTGTTTGTCAAAACTTTAACAAAACCTAGGTTTTAAAGATTGCCAAACAGGCTCTAAATAAGCTACAAGTGCATGATTTTGATTTGTGTCAAATGTACACAAGATAAGGCAAGGTTGACAAAGGAAAATGA
Organism: Acacia acuminata; assembly: GCA_019022655.1. Taxonomy (NCBI): domain Eukaryota; kingdom Viridiplantae; phylum Streptophyta; class Magnoliopsida; order Fabales; family Fabaceae; genus Acacia; species Acacia acuminata. The sequence continues at coordinate 4,678,818 of JAFJYI010000005.1, forward strand.
TAAGTAAAACTTGATGCAAGAACATGTCACATGTCTATATAAAAGTCAAGACAATAAAATTTCTTGGGTGAAGGTGCAAATTTGCCAAACAACCATTACCCAAAGAGCGTCTGGGCCAAATAACTATTGAAGGGACCAAAATTTCCAATCAACAATTAAAAAGTGAAAAAAAACCAAATAACTATTAAAAGTGGAAAAAAAACACCAAATAACTATTAGAAAAAAAAAACTATCACAATTACGTTAAAATGTGAGACACTGGCGTAGGACGGTGGCAGAAATGTTGGAGAAAAGAGCGGTTAAGCCTTCTTGTTGGAAAAGGAAAACACCAACAGAGATGGGACCCATGGGAGCATGCATTGCGGGAGCAGCGGTTGCTGCTTGTGGCATCGGAGGGATGGAACCAGGGTGTAAGGTGTGTGCCAGTCGAACGTTGTGGACTATTGGATGAGTTCAAGAGGGTAAGTGGAACACCCAGCAACAATAGAAGCTTTGGAAATACCGACGTCACTGACACTATGACAGTCAATGGAAGACGGAGACACCAAGACGGTGACGTGGTAATAGTTCGTTGGCGAATCTGCTCCAAATTGTGTTTTTTTTTTTCCAATTTTTAATTGTTGATTGGCAATTTTGGTCTCCTCGATAGTTATTTGGCCCAGACGCTCCTTGGGTAATAGTTGTTTGGCAAATCTGCACCTTGACCCAAATTTCTTTTGTCTTGGATTTTTGCCACTTGTCATGCTAGGGTAGAAGGTTGACTTTGTAATAAAACATATGCATATGTGTCTCTAAGCTAAGGAAGGAATCAAAATCAATCTTCAAAGCCCTATTATTTCGTCCAAAAGAGAAAGGTAGAAGAAAAAGAAGGACACTTGGGCATATTAATCTAATGATAATTGAGCACAAATTCCTTTCTCCATAAGCTTCAATTTTGGTCAACTAAGAGGGAGCAAGATGACAAACACAATTGACACATGTTTGAATTAAAAGTCAACCTAAGTAACTCTAGTGCGACAAGTGTCACAAAGGGAAGTAGTTTGACTTGTGAAAAAGACATCTAACAACACTTATTTAATGCATTTTGAAGACTTAATTTCTTCCTCCAAAGATTATAAATTTTGCCTAGATTGAGGCAAAGAGAGGAAGAACACATTTGGCATATATAATAATGAAACCAAGAAGATAAGTTTCAAATTGCCAAATGTCCTTATAGGGAGAAAAGTTGTCTATGAAGAGGACAACAAAAGCACCTTCATTTAATGTGTTTTGAAATTCAAACTCCTTCTCCCTTAAGCCATGAAAATCATCCAAAAAAGGAAGAGTGAAGAATGGCCAAGAAAAGTCTAGATCAAGGAAGAAAAATCAAGACAAGTCAAGACTTCTCTAGAAAAGAGGAGAAAAAACCTAAAATTATTAAAGACAAATACAAAAAGAGTAAATTGGTAAATTCCAAGGAGATATTTTACATGGCATGACCTCTATATAAAGGACTTCTACTCTCATTTTGCATGGCAAGACGTGCCATACACCAAGAAAGAAGAGGAAAGAAGAGAGCTTGAGAATCAAAAGCAAGAAGAAAATCAAGGAAGTTGAGTTAAGGTAAGTAAGTTATGAAATTTACTCTACTTCCTTCAATTCATATAAACTTGCTTGAAGTCTTAATCAATAACCTTGTATGATATTATTGAAGCTCTAGCCACAATTACAAATGAGTTCAAGAAGAAGTGGCAAAGGAAGTTAGAATCTAGAACAAGTAAGTCATTTCCCTAACTTCTTGAAATTTTGTAAGTTTATCTTCAAGGGGATTTTCAGCCAGTAGCTAGAATATGATTATATGATATGATTTTGGTGATTTTAATGGTTTTAGAGTGTTTAAAATGGAATTTTGCATAAGGAAGAAGATAGAGCATAATTTTGGAAGTATTAAAGTCAAGATATAAAGTAACACAAATTGAGTAGCTTTAAAACCAGCAAAGGGATACTCATTAATAAAGAGAATAAATGAGTTTCAAATGGTGAAAGAATCCTTCATATAAATTGTATAATTACATATTTTAAAAAGGGAAGGTTTATATTGACGATGACACCATTTATATTGTATTACTTTAAGTCTATAATTCCTATTGAGTTGCCGAGAATTGGTTATCTAACTGATCAGCTATTTTTAGGTAGTAACTCTAATCTCATATGCTTTATATGTTTTTGTATGTATGTTTTACCATGAATATGTATGTATTCTGTTATTGTTATTTTTCAAGCGCTTTAGTACCGGAAACCCACTATGCGCGACTAGGGCCTTGCTGTGTGTCGTACCATGATGTCTATGTTGTGTGCTATAAAGACTGCTTGTTCCGAATTAGGCTTTGTGTCTCGCTGTGTGCAATTTACTGAATGCTTTACAATTTGTGCTTATGGTTTTCTTACATACTTTATATATACTTTGAATATGAGATTAACGGTTAATTTATGATCCAATTATGAATCCCAGGCCATTATAAAGATACGGGTAATTCTTCGGGAGCTAATCTAAGTGCTACAAGTAAGGACATAGAGCATAAATGAGGATTCTGAGGAGGTTGCCGATGAAGACATGTTATCATTATATTTTTTATGACTGTATATTATTTTGCTAATTCCGTTTGTAGTGGTCCTACAACTACTATAAAAGTTGAATACAATTTTAAAAAAGGCGGCAAATTTTTTTCCTAAAAATGACAAGAAAATTTTGTAGTGGTTAATTAACCGCTACAATATAATTTGAAATTTTAGGCATCTTTTTTGAAATTTCATCCAATTTTGTAGTGATCAGTAAACCGCTACAAATTGTTGTAGCTATTTTCAAAAATTTTGGTGATGTCTTTCGTAGCGGTTACTTACACGGGTGCAAAAAAGACTTTTAAGACCGGACAAAAGAGGCACTGCAAGACCAGACCTGCGACCGGTCTTGTTCCAGGTGGTCTTAAAAGTCTGTAACTTTTAAGATTAGATTCGAACCAGTCTTAAGGAAACCTTTTTAAACCGGATATTTAAAACATTAGGTCTTAAAAAAGTCATACTATATAGACCTGATATATATTTTGTTCGGTCTTAAAACTCAACGTTTAAGACCGGACAAAAAAATAGGCCGCTTATTGGTTGATTTCCTTGATGGCAAGTGAACCAGTTGAACAAGTAATAAAGAGTAAGTAAAGTATCGTCCCACAAAGACTGGATACCAAATGAGGACACCAAATTGCAGAATAGTTGTGTTTGAAAAAAGAATAAATTTGATTTGGTTGGGAATTTTATGGCTATACTAATAAACAAGAAAGTAAACAGAGTATCGTAGTCGTAAGAAGATATTTGTAGGAAAATAGGCTGAGCTCGGAATCATTCTTAAGCATATCAATCCCCTAGTTGCTTCACACATTGCTATAGCATTTATACTGCACAGCTTCTACAATGCTACAGCATAGATACTAATTACAACGCTATTAAACTAACCCACAACTAGAGTCTATCGAAGCTTTCGCCTCCGATACATGTAATACTAACTTTACTTCTCCCATATGCCCATGGCAATTTTCTAGTTAGATTAACATTACGAAGCAATGTGTTATGGTTATGAGCGGTAGACCCATTCCTGAAGGCTAGAATAATAGGTCAAGCCTTGTACCAGCCTGCCTAGCAATCACTGTTTCTTAAAGGTCTAACCCCGACTCCTTTCCAATAAGCCGAGGCCACTTATCTAGCCCTTAGCTTCCACTAATCGACAAGGTAATTAATTTACTGATAAGCAAACTGAATTTATCGAATTAAGGACTAGCAACTGGGTTCATTCCAAACTTAAGAAATCATCCTCGCTTAGCCATAGGAAATTTAGTTCATGACTGACGAGGGAATCAAAAAATAGATAACAAAATGACCCATGATCAAAGATTAAAAACAAAGAAAATAGAAAGCTTGACGAAGTTCCGATGGCGTGGAAGAAGCCCTGTCACGTCACCACTCCACGTCTTCTTCTCTCCGTCTTACTGCAAGGAAGGATGCTGGGTTCTCCTAGAGTTTCTCGTGCCTTGTGAATTCTTTCTCTTCTTTTGAGTCTGGCCGTATGAATAGGATTCGACTCTCAGCGACTCGACTCTCTTTAGGGTTGGCTTGTTGTTTCTTTAAATAATCAAGCTTTCTTACGGCGTAAGTTCCTGCGAGCTGGGCCTTTCCTAATTTGTCGAAATCCATTCGTATCTCTCTTTCCAATCTTAGTAGATTGATTCTACTGATCCTGCGGGATTCTTCAAATCTTTTAGTTTCGATTCTCCACATCTTCTATCTCGTTACGTCAGCAATCTACCTATTGCTCTCGACCTTCACTATATTTCCTGAAATAATCTTGACAAAAGATTAGAACATATGCCGCATAGCATTGTGTCCTTTACTTTGCTATAGCTTCAGAGATGCGTTGTATTGCACTTCGATAAACTGTCCTGATGCTATAGCATAGTATCAGCTTTGCTATAAGTTTTTCTCATAAAACCTCGTAACTTGTTCTTTTCTTAGCACATGTTGAGGATTTGTGGGAAATGCATCCTTAAGTTCTCTGTATCATGAATTAATGCCTTTTTACTTAGATTAATTGCAATTAAGCTCGTATTTACCATACAATTCAGTCATAAAATACAGGGAAAACATGGCATAATTTTATATGTATGTTTTACCATGAATGTGTATGTATTTTGTTATTGCTATTTTTCAAGCGCTTTAGTACCGGAACCCACTATGCATGACTAGGGCCTTGCTGTGTGTCGTGCCATGATGTCTATGTTGTGTGCTATAAAGACTGCTTGTTCTGAATTAGGCTTTGTGTCTCGTTGTGTGCGATTTACTGAATGCTTTACGATTTGTGCTTATGGTTTTCTTACATACTTTATGTATATTTGAATATGAGATTAACGGTTACTTTATAATCCAATTATGAATCCTTGGCCATTATAAAGATACGGGTAATTCTTCGGGAGCTGATCTAAGGGCTACAAGTAAGGACATAGAGCATAAATGAGAAATCTGAGGAGGTTGCCGGTGAAGACTTGTTATCATTATATTTTTTATGACTGTATATTATTTTGCTAATTTCGTTTGTAGTGGTCCTACAACCGCTACAAAAGTTGAATAAAATTTTCAAAAAAGACGGAAAATTTTTTTCCAAAAAATAACAGGAAAATTTTGTAGTGGTTACTTAACCGCAATATAATTTGAAATTTCATCCAATTTTGTAGTGATCAGTAAACCGCTACACATTGTTGCAGCCATTTTCAAAATTTTTGGTGATGTCTTTAGTAGCGGTTACTTACACAGGTACAAAAAAGACTTTTAAGACCGAACAAAAGAGGCACCGCAAGAGCGGATCTGTGACCGGTCTTGTTCCAGACGGTCTTAAAAGTCTGTAACTTTTAAGATCAGACTCGAACCGGTCTTAAAGAAACTTTTTTAGACCGGATATTTTAAATATTAGGTCTTAAAATTCGTACTATATAGACTTGATATATATTTTGTCCGGTCTTAAAACTCAACTTTTAAGACCGGACAAAAAAATAGGGTACTCTAAAAAGATCAACATTTTAAGACTGGACAAAACAAATCTAGTCTAACAAATACCGACTTCTAAGACCAGACGACTAATTAGACCGGTCTTAAAAGACCAACTTTTAAGACCGGATAATAAATACATCTGGTCTTAAAAATTGAACTTTTTAGATTGGACAGATTAATACACCGATCTTAAAAGACTAGCTTTTAAGACCGGCCTAATATGTACACCTATTTTAAAGTATGACTTTTAAGACCAAACATATAAATACATCCGATCTTAAAATTTGAACTTTTAAGACGGCATATTTATTCTCGGTCTAAATTTTCCTGATTTTTTTTCTTGTTCTGTTCTTCCTGATCATATATATACACACATCCACCACCCAATCCAGTACATAAAAGTCGATACTTTAAGCTACAAGCTATGAACAATCCATTATGAATAAATTCAATTGGGAAAAGAATACAAATATTATTCACCATGAATTATGTGGCCTCTTAATTCATAATTATACTATGACAGTACAACACCTAAATGAATATATACAATAATATAACTTACAAATACAATGAGTTACAAATACAGCACGCCAATCAACATACATGCCCAAAATAATATTCATCATGCCTTCATCTGATTCCCACCTAACAACGTGACATCCTCTTTTATAAAATGCCCCTTTCAATCGGATCCTGCCACAAAAATAAAATAAGAACAAAAGCTTCACAGTCAGTGACATTGTTTAAGAATATAGAAGGAATATAGTTAAAACCTTAAATTTTTCAAAGAATTCTGCATATGAATATTACCTTATGAATTGACTCTTTTGTAAAGGGATATCCTCCCATATCCCTTCTTGACGATCATTTCTTATGTCGGGTTCATTATCCGCTTCATCTTCTTCGTTCATGTCCGGTAGACCCCTTGAAAAAGGAGTACTCTCAGGAAGAGCATAATTTGAATGAATTTCCTAATCAATATCAATGACCCTTTTTTCTTGGAGAGCTACAGACCACATTTTATTTTCCTGATCGGTAATATAGAACACTTGTTTCGCCTGGTCTGCCATAATAAAAGGTTCATATCCAAAACTTCTACTATTGATATTGACTAATATAAATCCTAGCCGATTGATCTGAACACCATTATTGACATTAACTCACTTGCATTTGAAAATGAGAAATCTAATTTTAACATAGTCCACCTCTTCAATAACCCCATAATAAGGCATCAGTGCCAATTTAGGCCTCTTGTCTTTCGAACTGGAGAAGTGCATAGATTCAGCCTCTAACATAACACCACTGTTCTGGACGGTGCTTCTATCATCTAGGGACTTCGTGAAAAATGTATAACCATTGATCACATACGAATTCCAACTTATGAATCAACCTCAGGACCACATGCTAAGAATTTGATTGTATCAGAAACACATTCCTCCCCTTTGACCTTTTGTTTGAACAAGTTTGCAAAAGTTCCGTAATGCTCCCTAATCAACCTTTTTTCAGTCATTTGATGATTTTCTTTACTTACGGCTTCTTTATGTGCATTTATGTTGGCTTGAACTTCATCAACATTATTCAAGATATATAAGTGGACTTGTGACAATTCATCAAGATCCATACTCTTTACTGAAGCCCATTGTCTACCCCCTTCAACATGCTGACGTTTAGGAAGCCCAATATGTCTTACTTTGGCCAAATAATGTTGACAAAATTCCATGGCTTCTTCAGAAACATATTTCTAAACAATTGATGCTTCTGGCCGGTATACGTTCTTCACATACCCTTTTAGGAATTTCATAGATCTATCAATTGGGTATATCTACCGTAAATGGATAAAGCCGCACAACTTTATCTCCCTTACTAGATGAACAATTAGATGAACCATGATGTCAAAAAATCTAGGAACAAAAAGTTTCTCAATGTGGCACAAGATAAGATATGCTTCATTATCCAATTCATCCAACTTTTCAATCTCAAAAACTTACTGCAAACTGCTTTGAAGAAGAAATAAAGTCTAGTTAAAATGTGTTGAAGATCATATTCGGCGATGCCTCGAATAGCTACTGGGAGTAGCTGTTGCATTAAGACATGACAATCATGAGACTTTTGGCCTACTAATTTCAAGTCCTTTATCGATACAAGCCTCTTAAAATTTGAAGAATACCCCAGGGGAACTTTTGTCCCATGTAAACACTCACAAAAACTTTATTTCTCATCCTTAGACAAAGTATGAGAAGCCAATGGACAATAAGTTCTATTACCATATGCCCTTGAATGTAAGTCTTTGTGTATTCCCATTGCTTTCAAATCCAATCTTGCCTTCACACCATCCTTAGAACTACCTTATATGTTGAGAAGCGTGCCAACAATACTATCACATACATTTTTCTCCACATGCATGACATAAATACAGTGTCTCACATCAAGATTGTACCAATATGGAAGATCAAAGAATAAAGATTTCTTTTTCCATATATTTGTTTCTTTTCTACTCTTTACAGTCTTACCGAAGATGACACTGATATTTTTCACCTTTTCCTAAATTTCCTCCCCAGTTAATCTCACTAGAGCATCTTCATACTCTTGGCCACCAAAAAAAGTTTTCTTTAATCAACGATATGAGTAGCCCGTCTAAGAAATCTCCTATGTCCAAGATAAATCATCTTTCTTCCATGTTGAAGTTGATGGTAGCATATACCTTATTCACAAACCGGACATGCTTTATGGCCTTTAACATTATACCCTGAGAAGTTACCATATGCTAGGAAGTCATTTATAGTACAGAATATCATGGCTCACAATTTAAAAACCTCCTTCTTGAAAGACTCAAAAACATGGACACCTTCTTCCCATAACTCCTTCAAGTCTTCGATCAAGGGCTAAAGGTAAACATCAATGTCATTTTCGGGTTGTTTTGGTCCCGAAATCAACATAGACAGCATGATGTACTTTCGTTTCATACATAACATAAGAGATAAGTTGTAAATAATTAGGAGTACAGGCCAGGAACTATGTATGCTGCTAAGGCTACCATAGGGATTCATGCCATCCGTGCTAAGGGAAAGCCTAAAGTTCCTAGGTTCTTCGCCGAAGTTAGTAAATAATTGATTTTTCTTCCATTGAGAAGAATCAGCCAGATGTCAAAGTTTTCCATCAGAAATCCTCTCATCTCGCATGCTACCTCAAATTTTTTTTGCATCATTTTTTGCTTGAACCTTGAACCTTGGTATGATTGGAAGATACCACAACACTTTTGCAGGCTCCTTATTTGACTTGTACCTTGGGGTTTCACATATCAGACAATTTTGCTTCTTTTCAAACTCTTTTCTATACAATATGCAATCATTCGGGCATGCATGGATCTTTTTGTACTCTATCCCCAGTGGACAAAGTATTTTCTTAGCATCGTAGTATCGATGCGGTAACACATTATCTTTGAAAGCAAGTCTTTAAAAGCTTCAAGCATTTCAGAAAACCTCTTGTCGCTTCATCCATGACGTGCTTGAAAGCTTACGCATTTCAATATGGCATTCAAGAATTGGTACTTTTTACACCCATGGTATAGCAGCGTCTCTGCATCACTGCACATATTACCATATGCATGTGATTCTCAAAAGCCTTTTCTCCTACATCATGAATAATGTCATCTATGCGATCATCCATATCCATGTAATTATCATCAAAGGTCACTTCTCCATATCGAGACCTACTTGGCATTTTTTCACCATGCCATACCCATACTGTATAGATCTTACAAAATCCTTCACAAATTAAATGTGTGTATATAACTTCAGGACTTAATCACTTCTCATTCAAACATTCTACATAGGGGTGGAAACAGGCCAGGCCAAGCCCGGCCTGCCCCTTAACAAGCCATGCCTGTTATGTAGGGAAGTGGCCTGAGCCTAGCTCGTTGTTCACATTACGGGCTTATATTTTGGCTCGAGCCGGCTCGTAACAAGCTCGAGCCTAGCTCGTGGCCTGTTAAGAGGCCTGTTTTTTTAAAAATCATGTACCTAGGCTAAAAGGCCACAGGCCCCAACGAAAACAGGCCGAAAACAGGCCACCTGTTTACAGGCCGAAAACAGACCTCCTGTTTACAGGCCGAAAACAGGCCTTCCTTAAACAAGCCAAAAACAGGCCTACTTCAAACAGCCTGAAAACAGGCCTTCTTATATAAATTAATATTAATGATGTAAATTATATCATAAAATATAAGACCAAATAAAACAACATAACAATTTTTGTTATAAGCTCACCAATTTAAACGGAATCAATTTAAACTCGCCGGACCTTCATATTAAATCTTCAATATAATTTCTTCTTTCTGCAAGTGTAAATGCTTGCTGTAGAAATTGGCAAATGCTTGCTGCAAGTGTAAATGCGTACACCAACCTGAAATGATGCACCAGCACAAGTGAATTAGAATGCAGAAACACAATACTCAAATATTAGTCACTGAAATCACTCAGTTCCAGGCTTCCAGCAACTTTAGCATTGATGAATGTTTAGCAAGTTCACTCGATTGAGAAGAAAAAATCCACCAGAACCAAACTCATCAATTAAACCAATGATTTATCAAAATGACAGCAAAAATTCTAATGTGCATAACTTAAGCTTCCAGCCACAAATCACAACAATTGCTCAAATGAGTGAGAACCCACAATGAATGAATTTTTTTTTTCACTTATGGTTAGTTCTATCACTTCCAGGAAGCAACACTTCCACTAAAGTTCAAATAAAAATCAATCAAGCTCTAATGGAAGAAAGCATCCAATCTCCCAAGAACTTCAATAAAGTTCCAAAAGCTGCAAATTAAGTCAAAGCACCAAAGACACTCTAAAAGCAAATTAAAGTGGTAAGATAACCAAAACAAATCCTAACCAACAATGACTCCCCAGCAGCAACCATGCCAATCTTGTTGTTAGGCTACTAAATTTATACCTTGATACCCTAATGTGTATAGGGTCTAACCTAGTCTAGTCTCTTTGAGGAGTCCTAATTAACTATAAATTGATTCAATCAAGGGTCACTCTGATTAACACCAAATGGACAGGTTTAATGCAAGTCAAAATTTCATTGATAATGCCAATTGCAACTAATAAAGATGGCACAACTTGAGAAACTTAACCTCAACTGCAAAATTTCAGTGATAATGCCAACTGCAAAATTGCACATAGAATTCCCCATGTTTTATATCTGTACATAGCTTTTGTGAAGCTAGTTGCAATAATACAATTTTACAATTCATTCAACTATCTACCAAAATTGCTACAATTAAATTAGGGAGGAACTTTTCATTTGTTATTGAGCATATAATTGCGATTTATACCTAGTTTCAAAGAAAAACAATATAAAACCATACTCAATAGTGTCAGTCCGTGTGGAACCAAGTAATGAACACCAGAACAAATGCTTCCATACTTCCCTGAGAACATAAATTACCACAAAAACTGTTGAATGAGTAAATCTAGAACTAGAACGTATATAATCATTTTACTGGACCACGACTTTGCGAACACAGGTGAAGAGGCAATGAGATTACTAACAGTGTTGGAGGGCTGGACCACGATTTCAAAATTTTTTCCTTTCAAAGTCTTCACTTTGAGCTTCATGTCGGCGAGTTATGAGAATAACTCCAACAACCGTAGAAATCCAACTCAACAAGGTACACTCTGGTTCAGAGGGAAACCCTAGAAATTAGCATTTCATTAAAATCATGGATCGACTTAGACGGGAAAGTCATCAACTTCGATGAAGGACGGATCGAAACAAACAAATTAGGGATCAACTTTACCTGGTGTGGCGTCGGAGACAAGGGAGCGACGATTGCCGGAAGACGGAAGTGCTTTCTAGAGAATGATACAATTCTGGAAGATAGAAGACGGAAGTGCTTTCCAGAATCTGAAAGACGATTTGACGGCAAGATGAGTTGACAATCTAAGATTGCAAAGAGAAGATTTCGATTAAGAAGAGAGAAGTGTCGAGGTTGAGAGATGCGCTGAGCGGCCGAAAGAATGAATCGGAGGTATTAGGGTTTTTTCAAACAACCACCCCATATACGTCTAGGCAGAGACTTTTAATTATTAAAAAAATATATGTAATTACACATTTACCCTCATTAACAAGCCGGCCTGATAGGCTTTTCAGGCCTACTCAGAGGCCTGAGCCTGGCCTGTTAAGGCAAACAGGCCTGAAATTAGGCCTTGGCCTGGCCTGTTAGCCTGACAGGCCAGGTTTGATCGGCTTTTAGCAGGCCAGGCCACAGGCCCCTGACCTTTTTCCACCCATAATTCTACACAAGGGCAATAAAACTTCCCACTATCATCATGGGCATTTTGTTTAATAAATTCTATAAATTCCCTCACCCTATTCTCATATTCAACACTCGTTTGTAAACAATTTTTCCAATTGTGATCTAGAGTAGAATTCCTATAGACAGAAAGATTTCCCTATTCTCATATTCAACACTCGTCCGTAAACAATTTGTCCAACTGTGATCTAGAGTAGAATTCCTATAGACAGAAAGATTAACATACACTATCAGAAAAATTTGAAAATTGCATAAACTAAGGCAACTCCAAATGCATATGCTCAATGTAGGTTATAAATATATATTTTTTTTTAATGAGAAACTTGCCCATTAAATGCATCACGAATAAATGACTCTTGGTCATAAATGTATCACAGTGAATCAAAGAAGCAAAATAAATGCAAGACAAGGAAAATAAATGCACCTCATGAAGATGTTGTGGACTCACCTATAGCATATAAATTCAAATGCTTTTACTGAGTCTTTCTTCAGTGGCGACAAATGTTGATGTTGCAGACAACAAAAATAACCCTAAAAACACTTGTTGGTCAGTTGGGTAGGTTCAAGTGCAAATATAATCTTGAAAATAAAATATTCATTAACAATAGAGGAACCCACAAGAACATTTCATCAATTTCATTCAATCCATGAAAAACCCAGAACTTTAAGCAGAAAAATCTAAAAGTTTTATAACCGAAACACCTCTTACAACTTGGTCTATAGCCGTTTAGCTAAGGAACCAAAAAGTGATAAGTTGACCAACACTAGCTTGTCCAGAGAGCAACACGAAGTGTATCATGAAGCAACACACAAATACTGGAGAAAGAACATGAGTTATCACTTACGGTGCGACAAGAGAAGTTCAAAGAGAGAAATTTAATTTTCCATGCGACAAAGACACTTTTTAGCTTTTTGGATTTTATTAAGACCAGTTAATTATAAAGTGTCCGGTCCTAAGGGTATATATTTTATTTACTTAATGTTTAAGACTGGAGTTTTATAAGAATCCGGTCCTAATTTTTATTATTCATTTAATTTTAAGACCAGAGTTTTATAAAATATCCGGTCTTAAAAGTCAAATACGTTAATTATAAAGTATCCTATCCTAAAGGTTCTCATTAACATTACAAACAAAAAAAAGAGAGGATGGGCATTGGCGAGCGCAACAGCAACTGAATTAAAATAAAGGAAAACTGGAGAATAAGCTTCTTTAATTACTAGAGAATATGAGCAAAAAGAAGACACAAGCTTATTTCTAAATACTTCATACATTACTGAAAAATATGCACGTACACAAGAAAAAAAGAAAGAAAAACAAACTAAAAATTATCAACAACAAGCATCTGACTAAACATCCTAAAGCTTATTATCATCTAATGCTTTGGCGATATCGGCGTGAAAAGCATTAATTTCCCGCCGGAGATCCGCAAGTTCATATCTTATTTATATCAGCCTTGTGAATTCTCACGCTCTTCTTTCAAGTCTGGCTGTATGAATAGGATTGGACTCTTAGCGACTCAACCGCTTTTAGGGTTGGCTTGTTGTTTCCTTATATAATCAGGCTTTGTGGCATAAGTTCCAGGAGCTGGTCTTTCCTAATCTATCGAGATCTAGTCGTATCTCTCTTTCCAATCTTAGCAGATTGATTCTACTGATCCTGTGGGATTCTTCAAATTTTTTAGTTTCGATCCTCCGCATCTTCTATTCCGTTACGTCAACAATCTACTTGTCATTCTCGACCTTCACTCTATTTCCTGAAATAATCTTGACAAAAGATTAGAACCTATGCCGCATAGCATTGCGTCTTTTACTTTGCTATAGCCTCAGAGATGACTTGTATTGCGCTTCTGGTATGCTGTCATGATGTTATAGCATAATATCAGCTTTTCTATACGTTCTTTTCATAAAACTTCGTAACTTGTTCTTTTCTTGGCACATGTTTAGGATGTAAATGGTTTTTATCCTTCAGTTCCCTATATTATGAATTAATGTCATTTTTCTTAGATTGATTGCAGTTAAACTTGCATTTACCATACAGTTCTATCATAAAATACAGGGAAAACATGGCATAAATTGTGCTCAACACAGGGTCGCTGGGACCAGAAGGTTGGGGAATATTGGCAAAAGGATGGAGGGGGAGCGGAAACCTCTTCAAAGTCTGAAGGCAGGAGGGGGGTGCGGAAATCTCTTCATCATCCGAAATGACAATGGATCCAACTACCCGAGACTCTTCTGTCACAATAGAACGCACTCTCGCTTGAGGCACCCAGTATAACTATCTAAGGAAGGCATGAGCTTCAGGAGTACCCTTACGAGCGGTTATGTTGTATCTAACCATGGTTTGAGCAGTTGGGGACAGAGGATTATCAGGGACGCAGTGAGGAGTTAGGGCAAAGATGTAGTGAGGAGTTAGGGAAGGGAGTACGAAATTGTTACAATGAATGAGATTAAATAGGTATATATAATTAGTAAAAACTTTTAAGAGTGTATTTTAGAAATATCGCGTACTAAATATTATTTTAAGATCGATTTATTGTAAAGAATCCAATCCTAAAAGTCTATAATTAGTTTTTTCAATTAAATAACTTTTAAGACCGGATTCTTATAAATAATACGATCCTAAAAGTCTATAATTAATTTTTTCAATTAAATGACTTTTAAGACCGGATTCTTATAAATAATACGGTCCTAAAAGTGAGAGAGGTAGTAAGGAGTTAAAATAAGTGCAAAGAGGTACGCAATTGATTACGAGAATGAATGAGATTCAATTGGTATAAATGAATTTAATGTTTCTACTTTAAGAGTGTATTTTGAAATATCCGATCCTAAAAGTCTATTATTTATTTTTTCAATTCAATTACTTTTAAGACCGTCCTATTATCATATATCCAGTCCTAAATTTCTTTTATTTATTTTTTCAATCAATTCAATTACTTTTAAGACCAACCTTGTATCTTGTATCCGGTCCTAAAATTCATTTATTTTTTTAATTCAATTTTTTTTAAAGTAAGAATTTTTTTCTAAAAAATATTACTTTTAAGAACGGATCTTTTATAATATCTGGTATTAAAAGTTCATTCTTTTCAAATTACTCAGATAGCAGAGTCGTATCTTTACACTCTGTTCAAATGAATGATTCAAAGTCTCTTAGGCTTCCAAGTAAACTTCTCAATTATGCGTCTTCTCGTATTCTGAGGAACTATGCGTCTCCTCGTTAAAGTTTCTGGCATTTCATATTTTTCAGGATGGATTCTCTATTTAAACTCGTTGTTACTTTACTTTCTTCACATTCTTCTCCATCACTTCTACAACCTCCACGGCCTCCTCCACTGCCTAGCCTCCACCGTGATGGCTGCTCCTCCAGGTCCTCCTTTTCCTCCTCCTCCTCTTCAACCTCAGTGCCCTCCTCTGTTGCCTCCAAATCCTTCTTTCTACCAGATGATGCAGCACATGGTGGCCCACGTCAATCACATCGACGGACGTTTGGACCAATTGTTTCAACTTGTTCATACTATCAACAACAAGCTGAACATGGTACTCAACGCCAATGACGTGGAGTACCATCCTTCTGAAGACGACGCCTCTGACCCCTCCCCCCACTCCGACAACAATGGGAAGGATTAGATGTTTTATTTTTTTTATCTTGTCTATAGTAGTGTTGGCCCTTACCGGTAGCATAAAAAATTATAATAAATAAAATTTTTAGTTCTCATCTTCGATCGCATTGTCCATTTCATTATCTTCATTTTTTTCCAACAAAAAGGAAACAAACAAAACATTGTTCTCGTGTGTGATCAACATTAAAAATTCACAGAATACAACGTTAAGACCATACAAAAAAAATCGTTTACCTTATTCAAACATATACAAACACAGTGACAATTCTTCTTAAGGTTGGATCGTCGTTGTCGTCGGTTTTACCTCGCTCAGATTTGATTATTTTCAGTGTGCTTTTCATTATCTTCATTTTTTCCGACAAAAAGAAAAAAGAAAGAGAAAAGGGAGACCGATAATTCTACTCAAAGTCTGGAGAGGTAAAAATGACAATAATGAGGGACCTAGCTTGAGAAGAACCTCGGTTGTCTTGAACCCTAATGCATTGTCTGAAAAACGGGTCACCGTTTATATTTAAACGAAGAATTTTAAGACCAGATATTTAACAAATACACGATCCTAAAAGTCTCACCATATTTTTTAAAATAGACTTTTAGGACTGGACATTTAACAAACCAACGGTTCTAAAATGCTGGCCATATTTTTTAAAATTAAACGAATACTTTTAGGATCAGACATTTAAGAAATCTACAATCCTAAAAGTCTAACCATATTTTTTAAAATTAAACGAAGACTTTTAGGACCGGACATTTAACAAATACACGGTCCTAAAAGTCTCACCATATTTTTTAAAGTTAAACTTAAACTTTTAGGACCGGACCATTAACAAATATACGGTTCTAAATGTCTCTCCATATTATTTAATTAAACGAAGACTTTTAGGACTGGACATTTAACAAATCTACGATCCTAAAAGGCTGGCCATATTTTTTAAAATTAAACGAATACTTTTAGGACCTGACATATTACAAATCTACGGTCCTAAAAGTCTGGCCATATTTTTTTAAATTAAATGAAGACTTTTAGGACCGGACATTTAACAAATATACGGTTCTAAAATTCTTACCATATTTTTTAAAATTAAAGGAAGACTTTTAGTACCGGACCTTTAACAAATATCTGGTCCTAAACTTCTCGCCATATTTTTTAAAATTAAGCAATAAATAGTTTTGTCCATCATCCAATACATTCAGTTTGCTCATTTACAACATCCTATCTTAAAGTTATAAACTATAAATAGCTTTGTCCACCATCCAATACATTCAGCAACCACAAATGGACACAAGGAAATTGTTTGAAATGAATAAACAAATTATTATTGTTCATTAAACAAATTGTACAATTATTCATTTACAGATCGAAGATGATTGTTGCTACAACATATATTTACAAATGAATTCATAAATCATTTATTTTTCTAACTTTCTGAGGTCATCAGATCATACAAATATTCACAAAACACATCACGTGTGCGCTCAATAACACCATCAGGAAAGGGATCAGCACAGTCAAACGTCTATAACATCAAAGAAAGAAATATATTAGTCGTCCTTCCTTGCATCAAAGGGGTCAGCGCACAGGCAAACGTATGTAATATCAAATACATTTACCGTATCAGTGATTTTAGTCATTGGTTGCATGACAATATTATATATGTGTGTCAAGACATAATGGCCACATAAGTTGGACTCCTTTGGTTGCCGACGGGTCTAAAAACGAACAAGAAATATATAAGAGCATATATTGCTTACTGGCCAAGTTCACAAGGCAGTGTGCTAATATCCAAATATGTACTAACCTTTGGTAGATCCATGTAGGCTTGTTAATCTAAAACCCAAGGCTTGCCTTGACCTTTTGTTGGAATGATTTCAAGGGCCTATTGTCAAAATCACAAATTTACTCAATAATGGTCGCTGACATGCTTACTTGTTCACAATCTACTTCAATGTAGGATGTGGATCGTTGTGAATGGAGCATAAAAAGACTACTTTATTCTCATCCGCGCAAATTAGGACTAACTACCAATGGCGACTGAAAATTCACAGCAGACAAGTACTCAGTAATATGTAGCAGAATTAAGGGAATTGCAGACAAGAATTATGATATGTACCTATTGTAGTATGGTGCCAAGTACCACTTTTTCCTATTGCCACACAACCTTGATGTTATGTATGATTGTCTCTCCGATAAGGGTGGTTGACTTATGTACTGTGGGCACAAGAATCCAATATCTTGGCTTCTGCCCTGTTGTTCCAATTCATGATGCATGAACCTACAATAATGACGTCAGAGAATTAGTATATATGTATGTGAGTGCCTCACATTTAGGTTATGTACTCAAAGAAGAAGATACTTATTTTATAAACATGAGAATAATTGCATCAGTAAGCTCCTGTTTATCAAACAGCAAGGAAATTAAATCATCTTGGTTAAATTTTAAGTCCAAAGTTTTTATTGGATACCATAAGGACAATTTTTTCCTTGGCACTAAACTTAGCCGTGCCAACAACTTCAGGAGGGGCTGGAGCTTCAGGAGGAGTAGAAACATGTACAAGCTTCACTGGCCACGAGATGAAGGTTCCCTTGACATCACTCACATCCTTCAGCTGACCAGTTGGGAGAGGGACAGGTGCATCAATGATCACCTCTTCAACTAACACTCTAACTTCATCATCATCCATTTGTTGGTGGTATACAGTTGATCCCAAGTTGTAAACAGTCCCTATTGTAACTAATTGTCTATCAGGATTGTTACACCCCTACCGGCCTCACCCACTCGGGTGGCGGGTTAGAGGGATTCCTTTAATTCGTTATCTTTCCTTAGTTAAGTATTCCTTTTCATAAGATATCAGAGTGTGCGCAACAGAGCAACTCACTGGTTTGGACTACCTACTATACTGGTAAAAGTGTGATAATTAGAAAGTAAAAGTCCCCGAAGGGTTAAGGGTACAATTATCCAACATAAAATACCAGAAATAAATACAATCATCCCAAAATAGATACAAAATACAATAGGGCATTCCCTATTCTTCAATCTGCCTTGATATGCCTTATCTTTCCAAAAAGGTTCTTCAAGCTTCAAGCACGACCCCCTGTGTTTACAGAAGTGACTGGAGTCTGATAGTGGCCCGCAGAGTAACCATCAATACTCAAATACTAAATGTGTAAAGCGTATGTATGTAACCATGTCACATATAAAAATACAGGTAATATGCTAATCATACCACATATGTAAATAGAACATACAAAGCACCGACTACCACATGCCGTCAGGCTACCTTACCAAGGCAAGCCCCAAACTTACCGGAGTCACGACCCGTAGAGTCGCTGCACAACGACAACCCCGAACCTATCAACCCACATAGCCGCCAACTAAGGCCTCGGACTGATCGTCTATCAACCCGTACAGTTGCCAATTAAGGCCGACTTTGGATTGATCATCCTCAGCGCTAGGAACCATATAGTTAGAGACTCAAACCCCAACACACTTTGATTGCATATTTGGCACTAATACAAAAACATACACATACATGGAAAAGTAGACATACAACAAA
Organism: Acacia acuminata; assembly: GCA_019022655.1. Lineage (NCBI taxonomy): Eukaryota > Viridiplantae > Streptophyta > Magnoliopsida > Fabales > Fabaceae > Acacia > Acacia acuminata. The sequence goes on from JAFJYI010000005.1 coordinate 4,697,871, forward strand.
ACACATAAAGATAACTGAGTAAAGCGGTTACTACCTGATGGGATATGTACCATCTTAAAATTTTAGTATGCCCGATAGCTTTTCCAAATATGCTCTTGTCTTAAAAAACACCAAAATACCTTATTTTAGCATTTTCCAAAATTACCCTTGCATTTTTAATTAAAACTGAGCCTTGAACAAGTTTCCAGAAAAATCCAGTGCATCAAGCCCAACTTCAATGATTTATAATAAATTCCAAAAAAAAAAATCATTTTTGCATGAAACCAACGCCATCTGAACCATTAAAATGTCTATTTTTCAGTAACAATATTTCCAGAGACCAAAAGTAGTCATAGTTTGGCGTGTAGCCTTATTTCCACTCTCTGGTCGAATTCGCCTTGATGCTTTTTGAAAACAATTTATTAATTTTTATATCCTATTATAAAAATCCAAAAGACACAAAATTATGCATCACAATGAACCTTAGGATGTGTACTTTATGCCTGTAAAATTTCAACTTAATCCAAGTTCATTTACTGCTTCAACAACTCGCTTGAAGATTTGCTGCCCATATTTCCCAGAAAGTGGCAGCGAGCTTGTTCTTAGGTTTACTGTTTCAATTTTTATTTTTCAAATGGAGAAAATTACCTACTTTGGCTTGGAATTCATGAAAATTACCAATTTTAGCCCAAAACTTCTTTATTATTCTTTTATTTTTCCACAAGCTCTCTAGATGATTCCTAGGGCTAGGTGACGCCATCTTGGGCCCACAAATCAGATCCCTTGATTTTTATTTTATTTTTCCCAATTTATCAGATTTATCCCTTTTTATCCAAAAAGTGGGACTCGCACTTTGACTTTTGGACTGACTTTGCTTTTTTTCAACTTTTCAGATATTTTCCCTTGATTATCCATACCAAGGTGGCGCCTTCTTAACTTCCCAAAGTGGCCCCACACTTGTCTCATTCAGTCTAAAAGAAGCCCCTAACTGGTCCCTATCGTTCCCTTTTCTACCAGTTAATCACCTATGGGACCCACATTTTGTGTTTTGGTCTGAGTATGGATAAAATCATCTGATTTCTCCTTCTCTCTCCTAGGTGGACGAAATTGAATGCTTAAGGGTTAAAGATTTGGCTATTTTGCCCCTATAATCATTACTTACTTTTTGGTTTTAATCCCATAGTGACATGTGTCCTCAGGTAATTATTACAGCTGAACTTTCATTCTTATCTCTTCGAAAAAACGTAGGAAATGCTCACCTGACTAGGAAATGTCATGTGCACACTTATTTTAGTACATTTTTGCTTAGCTAATTGCCTCATACCTTAGGACATAGCTAAATGACATTTTTTCCAACTAATTAACATCGTATAGGTCTTCTGTGCCCCTTTTCCATTGGCACTTTAATTCCACGGATTATACATACTAGGTCCACTGACCTGTATAGCCGAGTTACTTAGTCCCTAAAGACTTCCTATCTCTCGACATCCTTGCGACTCTTCTCAAACCGGACTTAGTCGTCTGCCTACTTTAGGCTTATTCTCAATTCTCAGGGTCCAAAATTCAGAATATTACAAGGATCCTCCACATATAGGTCACAAGGTTCCTCTAACTGTCCAACAATGCAACTCCCTTTAGTGCTCTGTTGCATAGGTGCAGGAGAGTGTGGCAAGGGAATAGTAGTATCTAGACAAGAGTTCACAAGCACCATCATTTCCTCCTTCATCTTGTCCAGCTAGACTTGAAAATTTGCTCTTAATGTAGCTTCTCTCTCTGCTACTTTAGACTTTGCTATGGACAACGTATGTTCCATCTCCTCCTGGGTAACCATACTTTGTTTATGATGTTTGGATTTACCAAAGTATTCCTTCAGGCCTACCCGTCCTCCAATCCCCTTACACACCCCGCGTGATCTGGTTTTCTAGTCGCAACGGTCAAAACATCATTATTTCTTTTTAAGATCTTCCTATAAGATACAGATAACGAGAAGCTTAGTAATGAAACATGTTTAGTAACTAAAAAATAACAATAATGATACTTACAATTATTTTAGACATTAGACGAGTTTGTTCACTCGTGTAGGGGCCGCTTGGCTTTTGCCGAATATACAACCATAACTCCTCGCGACGTATTGGAGATGGCAATCATATATCACAAAAGGATTGGATTCAGCTTCATCTTCCAATATCTTCCACTTAGCCGCCATCAATTCTTTTTCGGCCTTTCTATATCCGCTGTGAGAAACCCTAGGCGAGCAATCATTCTTTCTCCTGATCTCTTGTGCTTGTTCCCTTCTTTTCTATAAATCAGAATTGAAAACAACTATTAATTATCAATTCCAACCATCTCACTAATAGAAATTAGAGAACTTCTGCTTGATATGAACCTCAAACACAGTCAAATTCACTTCATTAAGTTTCAACATTTTATTTAAGGAAAACATAGAATTGTAGAAGAAATTGGGAGAAACAGAGGAAAGAGAGTTATAGGACTGCTGCCAATTCAATCAATTCATTCATTCATCATAACTAGTTCCGAGACATATTAGTCTAACCTCTTATATATAGTTAGAGGCTTGACTCTTAAGGCCCAATAACAGCTTGCACCGAAATGTTTACATAATTATCATACTAACTAACTAACAGCAATGTCTAACCACTACCTACTATAACATAATTAAGACTATAATAATGGCTTGACTCTTATGCCATTATTATTTCCCTAATTACCTACTTAGTATTTTATCTTTTCACGATTTATATATTAGACTTGCATAGAACTAAGACATGCTCCTCTCATGCAGGACAATGGATGGAAATGTATACTTCTTTTCACACATAAATCATCTAACTAACAGGATTAGATGAACACAATAACATTCACATATCCGCATAGGTTAAGAAGCAAACAAAAAAGGTCAAACAAAACTAAATATAAACTCACCAAAGCTTCAAGAGTGGTCCGCAGTTGAACAAATTGTTGCCAAGTTTGTTCATCAATAAATGTGTAATTGTCCAAAGGATTATGGTGAAGCTCACCAACTGGAACCTCGGCAAAAATATAGTTCTTAGCTAGAAAGGTCTTAAACTTCCTCCACCGATTAGTACAATAAGACAATATCTTCTCTTTCAACTGATGACTATCAGGAACAATGTATGTAAGTCAGATAGTATCCCAAATAGGATCCTTTACTGTGTGATCATCGACATTTTTCCACTGATCTGTCAAGATGCTAACCTTGCTGCGTGCTAGATAGCCAACAAAACTATTATATTTGTTTTTATTAGGACCAAAAGGAGCCAACTTTTCATCAAACTGAATCTCGAGCTTTGACCAAGAAGTCTGACTTACAGATACATCTTTCATTCATGTGCCACTTCTACCACGGTGTGCACGACAGTTACGAGGCTTATTGTGAGATGAAGAGAGTTTGTTCTGACTCACACCAGTCACGCCAGTAACTGGCGTTGAACGAACAGGACAAGAATTATTTTCTCCATTCATTTTTGAGAAAGGAAGAGAGGTGGTGTGAAAGAGGAATGCCTAAGAAAGTGAGAGAGTAACAAAGGATGGTGGTGGTGGGCGAGGAAGAGAGGTAATGCAACAGGAATAGGGGTTTTGCAACAAGAACAGGGGTTTAGAGTTCAGAGATAACAATGTAAGGTTTCGTGCGAAGAAGAATATATTTGGCGCTTTAGTTTTAAGACCGGATGTACAAAATCGCAACCTTAAAAGTTAACCTTTAAGACCGGCCCTTTTTAAACTCCGGTCTTAAAAGTAATAAACTTTTTGTTTAAATTTTTTCAATATTTTGTACCGGCCACAATTTAAGTCCAGTCTTAAAATATTTAATTTTAAGACCAAAATTATTAAAAGGCCAATCTTAAAAGTATAAATTTAAGACCAATCTTATTAAACTCCAGTCTTTAAAATTGTTAGTTCTCTATGGGTTTTGATGATTACCAAAAATTGTAAACAAGATATGAAGTTTTCCTTTGGTAAAATTGAAAAACTCACTGTCAAAGGAAAACTCAAGTTTTGGTTTCAAAACTCGAGTTTTGGCTTTCCAGAGAAGAACTCAAGTTTTCTGAACTGAGCAAAACCGTCGGTTTTCAGAGAAAACTCAAGGTTTCATCACACAGAGACTTCTCAGTATTTTCTGGAAAATACAAAACTCGAGGTTTCTGTTAAAACCTCCAGTTTTGGTCATACAGAGAGTCTCCAAAGTTTTGAACATTTGAAAACCTCCAGTTTTGCCCAAAACCGCCAGTTTTTAAAGTTCAACGTGAATCTTATAAGTTTTCCTCAGAATTAGGAAACTCGAGGTTTGATTAAAAACCTCGAGTTTTGACTTGGCAAAGAGGATTCATGTTTTAACCAATTTTCAAAACCGTCAGTTTTAGAGAAAACCTCCAGTTTTAGTTTTACGCAGTTTTCTCTAAGTTTTCATGATAAAATGAAAAATCGAGTTTTGATTTCAAAACTCGAGGTTTGTCCAGCGAGAGAGCATTCGTGTTTTCTTAGTTTTGGAAACCGCTAGTTTCAATTCAAAACCTCCAGTTTTTGACTTGGCGCAAAATCTTCAAGTTTTCACATTTAAGTGAAAACTTAAGGTTTGATATGAAACCTCGAGTTTTGGCCAACCCGAGAGCACACATGTTTTTCTCGATTTTGAAAACCTCCGGTTTCCGGGAAAACCGCCGGTTTTGGTTTAACGCAAAATCTTCAAGTTTTCACATTTAAGTGAAAACTCTAGGTTTGATATGAAACCTCGAGTTTTGGCCAACCCGAGAGCACTGCAGTTTTTAATGTGTTGAAAACCTCCGGTTTTGGATGAAAACCTCCAGTTTTGATGTTTTGGACTTAAATCGATTTTACATGCTAAAGTCCAAAACTTGAGTTTTGTGGAACAAACCTCGAGGTTTCATCGCTGAATTTGAAATTCAAATGTGACGAATTTGTAAAACCTTATTGTTTGATCTTAATACTTCCTATCATTATTCTCTAATGTTCCTAAATATGTTTAACCACTTTGTTAGTGAGTTTCAGATAAATTAGAGAATGTTTATTGAAGGTTTAAAGGAAAAGCAAAAAATGATGTCAGCACATTAAATGCAAAACCCAGAAAGTTACATACTTTTGGGTAATCCATCTGCACACGCTTTGGAAAGGATTAAAGAATGTTTTCCACATCAAGCAGTTGCTACTCCAATGGATTAATTGGTAGGAAGTCAACTCTGAACTTCTGCACAGCTGGATTAAGTGGAGATTAGAGAGAGAAGAAGACCAAAGCTTAACCAGAACCTTGGCTAATGAAGGCAACAGTTATAATGAAGATTACAACGGTCATTTAATGTTCTCTTAGTATAAATAGAGCAGGATTCAAGTCTTCTCAACCAACACATCTGCTTTGAAAACGAATTGCATTCAAAGTTCTTCAACTACTTTTAGTTTTCACTTGTAAAGTATCTTCGATACATTAAGCTTCGGTGTTTATCATTATCCATTCTTAGAGAGAGTCTTTTATTGTAAATCATTTATTGTAAAGAATCATAAGTCAGGGGACTTGGTGATTGGGTTCATTGATTTCAACTTGTAAGGGGGAGTAAGTTCTAGTGAGAGAATTACTCTTGAGTACATTGTGTAATCAATTGGGATAGTGAAAATCCTAGAGAGTCCGGAGACCGGACGTAGGTCAAGGAGTTGGACCAAACCAATATAAATTGCTGTGTTTTCCTCTTCTTCTCTTCACTCTTTGTTCACCTCTGTTTTATTATCAAAAAACAGAGTCATCTGAAAAAGTTTTTGAAATTCTCAATTCACCCCCCTTAGTGATTTAGCTCCACTTTCAAAAATTAATTAAATTTTTGTTTAATTTTTTCAATATTTTGTGTTGGCCACAATTTATGTCCGGTCTTAAAAGTATAACCTTTAAGACCGTCTTTTATATATAACCAATCTTAAATGTTTTAGACATTTATATTTAAATTTTCCTTATTATTTTGGATTACATAAAATATAAGTCCGACTATATGAGATTTCTCTATAAAGTAATTGATATTTCAATTTTTTTAATAACATGTTTAAGACTGGTTGTTTTGTTAACTGGTCTGAATAATATATTTAAGACCTATGAATAAAGGATCCTGTCCAAGAAGTTCTTTAAATTTACAAAACTGCCACCGGTCATACTTTTAAGACTAGGGCATTGATACTCCGGTCTAAATGAGGCAGTCTTAAAACCTTTTTTGCACTAGCATTAACTGCTACCAATGTGATTAACTTCATATTGTAGCGGTTACGAAATTGCTACAGATTCTTCACACTCGACGTCATCTCAGCCTCATATAGTAGTGGTGGTGAGAAACCATTAGAGTTACAGTAGTGGTTAGTTTATATGTAGTAGTAGGTTTATATAACCACAACAAAACAGCTTGCAATAGTGTGTTTTGTAGCGGTTTTACCAACCGCTACTAATATCGTTTGTATTGGTGAAGACCGCTACAAATATGCTATTTTAACTGCTACAAATAATCTTTTCTATATAGTGTTAATCTGTTGGCAATAAATATGCATCAACATATCAAACCCTATCACCTTGAGCCTTGCCATCATCTCTGGTCTTTCCTTTAAGTTATTGTAGACTTTGATGAAAGTATTCAGCGCACATCTCTTGAGGAAGGGAACAAGATACTTCTTCCCTTTAGCCGGGGCTCTTAATTGTTAAGACTGCTTTGTGTTTTCAGCTTTCTCTTCGACGCTCAGCTTCTTCCACACTTGTCTCATTTGGACACTTACATCTTTAAACGTGTTTTCCTCACCAGCATCATCTTTCTTCCCCTTCCCCTTCCCCTCCCCCTTTTGCTTTTGCTTCTCCTTTTTCCTTTCCTCCTGCTGCTTGAAAAATTCTTCCATGAACAAATTGTATCCAGAGAACCTTGAGGCCCTTGGTGCAAATTTCATTTTTTAACTGCCTAATTAACGTAAAAACAAAGATGGATGAAATAACTTTTAAACTACCTATTTCTAAACCTGTGTTCCTAATTTTTAAATTCATGGTAGAAGGGGCCATGGTTTTTTTTGCGACAGACGTTTTCCATTGGTAATTAAAATTATCGATGGAAATTAACCATGGAATTCCATGGGTAATTTTTACGGAATTTTTTCCATTGGTAATTCTATGGGATAATATGAGGTTTTCGTGTAGTATAAGAAATAATAAGAAAAACATTAATGACATTAATTAGGATATGTGGCTATAATTTAATAAGATTCATATTCTTTTCAGTCATTTTACATCTAAACTTGCCTTTCAAATAATCATCCAAATGAATTTCAATTTTAAAAAAATATCAATACAAATATAAATCACATTTACAATCTGACTCTTATATTAGTTTAAGTTTGTAAAAATCATATTGAAAAAAAAGTCACTTCTTAATCTTGAAACAATCTCCTAAATAGTACAAACATATGGGATAAAAAAATATATCAATCAATACAAGTGGCCTTTAGATAAGGCTACAGGATTTCACACAGCCACGTGATCACCTTGGGAAACACGCATGGCTGGTTTTGGATATTTTTAAATTGCAATGACAACGTTCCAGGAAGCCGCTTTGTCAAGGAGGGTCTTCAAAACAGAGTCTTGTAATACAGCGAAAAAGAGTCCTGCTCTATAAATTAAGCTTCTAACAGAGTCTTGTAAGCGAAAAAGAGAGAGACATCACAAGTATTGAAAAAGATGGGTTCTATGGAGAGAGGAGGGTCTTCAAAACCACACGTTGTGATCACTCCCTTTCCACTTCAAAGCCATTTGAACACCTTCTTGAATTTAGCCAAATTGCTTCATTCAAGAGGCTTTCACATAACATACGTTAACACAGAGTACAACCATAGACGTTTGCTCAAATCAAGGGGTCCTCAAGCTCTTGATGGTCTCCAAGATTTTCGATTCGAAACCATACCAGATGGTCTTCCTTTTTCTGATGCTGATGTTACCCAACATATCCCTTCTCTTTGGGAATCTACTTCAAAGAAGTGCCTCGTCCCTTTCACAAATCTTCTCAAGAGGCTTCAAGATTCTGCCTCTAATGGCCTTGTACCTCCTGTTACTTCCTTGATTTCTGATACTATCATGACGTTTGCAGTTAAAGCTGCTAAAGAATTTAAACTTCCTGTTGCTCTCTATTGCCCTATTAGTGCTATCTCCTTTTTGGGTGCTTGGCATGGTGGCACTCTTCTTGATAAGGGCATCATTCCCTTGAAAGGTAACGCATTAATTCATGTTACACTTTTTGTTTGTGTGTGTGTGTGTGTCTAACCCATTAATGTCACTTTTCATTCTTATTTTGCGACTTCATTACTGTGCAGATGAGAGTTATCTAACAAATGGATACTTGGATACCAAGATGGATTGGCTTGCGGGCATGAAAAATATGAGATTAAGGGATCTTCCTAAATATTTTACTTCGCTAGATCCAAATGATTACTTGATGCTCACCTTCTCTGTCAATGAGCTAAAAACAGCAACATCAGCTGATGCCATAATTTTCAACACATTTAGTGAGTTAGAGCGTGAGGCACTGGACACACTTTCCTCTATCTTCCCTCCACTTTGCACGATAGGTCCTGTCCCTCTGCTTCTCAATGAAATCCCACAGGACCAAGCCTTAGACTGTATTGGCTCCAATATGTGGAAAGAGGAGGCTCATTGCATCCAATGGCTGGTATCTCAGAAACTGAAATCCGTAGTTTATGTGAATTTTGGAAGCGTCACGGTTATGTCTGCAAAACAAGTGCATGAGTTTGCTTGGGGCTTAGCCCATAGCCAGAAACCATTCTTGTGGATCATAAGGCCTGACCTTGTTGATGGAGGTTCAACGATTCTATCTCCTGAGTTTATAAATGAAACCAAAGAAAGAGGCCTCTAGCAAATTGGTGTGAACAACAGAAAGTTCTGAATCATCCATCAATTGGAGGGTTTTTGACTCATTGTGGATGGAACTCCATGATGGAGAGTATTTGTGCAGGTGTCCCAATGGCTTGTTGGCCTTTGAATGGAGACCAACAAACTAATTGTAGGTATGCTTGCACAGAGTTGGGGTATTGGGCTTGAGATTGATAATAATGTGAAGAGAGAAGAAGTGGAGAAAGTTGTGAATGAGTTGGTAGAAGGAGATAAAGGGAAGAAGATGAGATATAAGGTCTTAGAATGGCAGAAGATTCAAGGCAAGCAAGTCAATCTGGGGGTTCTTCTTGCATCAGCTTGGACAAATTGATTAATCACGTGCTCGTTAAAAGGAAAAACTAATTAAGTTGGGTTATCACATGGGAATTTTACAATTTCGTTTGCCTAAAATTTGTTTCTTACATATCTCAAAAATATTCAACGACAGAATTTACTTTAAAGTATGGTGCTTCGCCATCATCAGATAAGATATATATATATGGAAGTACTTAAGTGTATTGTTGTTAAACTCGTGAGTTAACTCTCCGAGTTCACCATTTTTACGCTTCTAGCTTACAAAAATGAGTCGAGTCGTGGTAAACTAAAATGCTAGTTATAAACTCGGTTAAACTCACGAGTTTATGCACCGAAGTTTACCGTTTTTACGTTTCTAACTTACAAAATCGTGTTAACTTACTCTTAAATTCATGTTAACTTTTTTATTTGATCATTCTCGAGGCTTTATGTAAAAATTTCATAGAAAGTTCTTCATTAAATATGATAAATGATGAATGTTGGTGGATTTAATTTCAATTATTTGGATTTAAAATATATTTAAATCAAATTTTTGTCATTTTTATATTTTAATTATTTAATTATACACTAATAATACCTTTTTAATAATAAAAGTAAACTCTTACGAGTTTACGATTCGAGTTCACGATATAAGTTTACGTGGCTCTCACGAGTTTGCTTAAACTAGTAAGTTTAACAACCTTACTTATGTGTAGTAGTTGGAATATATTTTTGTGTATTAATCCTCCTCAGTATAAGAAGAGGCCTCTTAAGTTGCATTGTAAGAAAGTTTATTCATTAGTAATTAACAATATAATATTCCTTTCCTTATATTTATGTTGTTCTTGTTATGGAGAACCTTGGGACTCGTTTGATTCAGGGAAAATGAAAGGAGGGAGCAGGAGAAAAGGATTTTCCTGCCGGCGTTTGTGGTTTGGTTCATCTTTTCTTCCAGAAAATATATTTCCACCTGAACTCATTGTCATCATCCATATAGATGAAAATCAGTTCCCCACAAAAAGCTAACGAGAATGAGAAAATATATTTTGGGTCTTTTCTTTTTATCTGCTCTTAGATATTAATTTTTTAATTAAGGGCAAGACTTTCATTCGGTTCATTTTCACCATACCAAATAAAAATTTTTTGATCAAGGTGTTTTGGATTTGAGAATGAGAAAATATACTTTTTATCAACTTTCATTCGGTTCATTTTCACCGTACCAAATAAAAATGTCACTATTTTTTTTTTCAGCGCATACCAAACACCTTCGTTTCGCCCAAAAAAAAAAAAAAAAAAAAAAAAAAAACACCTTTGTGACAAAATATGTTCTATCCCATTGCATTTATTTCCAACCCTTTCTTAGAACCAAACAGGCTTTAGTTTGATGATAATTCTTCATGAAATCCCTATTTTTTTGTTGACTATGATGTTTGATCTTTTTCTCTCTGATTAATTTTCCAATCATCCACCAATGACAGGTTCACTATGATGTTCGACTTTTTTATAAAACAGTAAGGTTTTGTAATAGGGAAAGGATCGGACTTGAACTTTCCACAGTCAATTTCAACTTTGTGTGCGGGGCATATTCATCAATTATACATCTCTCGCAGGATATATAAGTAATGTTTAGTATCTTTAATGTAAGATTTATTTACCTAATTTAATTAATTTAAAGAGGTTAGTTAAATTAATTAATATGATATTTTTTTTCTGAAATACTCTAAGTATTTTCTTTAATTCCATTCATCTCTTACGTGCACTATTACATATTTGTGCATATATAACGCTTAATAAATAATAGTTAAAACGAACAAACATTATGTGTATTGAGGAAAAGGTTGCAAAAGGATATATAATGCTAAAACCTAACGCTTAAATATACACACAATTATGTATTGAAAGACGAAATTCGCAAAAACAAAAACGTGATGGTTATAATTATTAACCGTAATGTATTTACTAACAAAAATGACAGTTTTTAAGAAATAATCGTAATGTAAAACTTTCAAACAATTTATTCTTTACAACTTTATATAAGCAAAAACAAATATATAACGGTTATAATAACTAACTGTAAAGTATGATTCTTAAATACTTGTCTTTTTTTAAGAACATTTAAAAGTTAAAACTGATAACCATCATATATAAGAAGATAGAATTTTGAAAAAAATAATATTTGACAATTCTCCATAATGAAACGTTATAGATTCTTTAAGAATACTTAACAATAACTATTTAAAGAAAAAAAAAAGCCAATACATTACGGTTATTAATAAAGAAACGTTATATATATATGCCTTTAATATATTACGATTCGGAACCGTTATTTATCTGCACAAAGCATATATAGTGTCTGCAGATATAACGGTTCAAAACTGTTATATATGGTCGATGACAATCGTCATAAAAGACATTTTCTATAATAATATTAATTATTGTTGATGCAATATCAATAGGGGGTAAATAAGAAAAAGATTGATAAATAATATATATATATATATATATATATCTCTTACACTTAGGACTAAAATAAACTAATCAGTTACTGTCTATGCTCCACTTTACACTAGGCGCTTGGAAGCACCCTTTTGGTTTCTTTACAAATATTGAAAATAGTTGAGAATTCAAAGTTCACTTTTTCACCCACTTGGCCTCCAAGTTAGATATAAAATAAAATTAAAAAAACATCCTTGGCATCCAAGAAATTCCAAGATCGCCGACTTTGACCGAGATGCCCGCCATTGCGATCAATATCAGCAAAATCAAGTGGCTTGCGATCTACGCATCACGTGTTGTTATGATTTTAATGCGTGACAACACCTGTAACAAAGTTTAGCATATATAGATTTTCATATTACATTACAATATGCAATTAGGAGGGTATTCACAGAATAATTCATTAAATGTCACATCAAAAGATGCGAAATGACTCAGTTTTTTTTTTCCCCTCCATTAACCCACGAACACTGTGCATTCATATGCATGTATGGCTGAACTCACGCCCTTAAATTTAACAAAGTTTTAAAAGAGGGGTTAATTAATGTCATTGAGCTTAAGCGCCCACGCCTTAACCAAGGAGTTAAGGACCATGACTTATTTTTAAAATGTACCAATGTATAAGTAGGGGCGGACTCAAGAATTTTAATGATGGGGTGAAAATAAAAAATTCCTATATCATAAATAAAAATACTTGAAATACAATACAGACCTAATATATAAAAAACTGAAAGAAATCTATTAGAGAAATTAATATCACTTCACTTGACTCTTATTTTACTTTTTTTTTATTGTTAAACTAATCTATAATTGAATCCATGCTAAAACTCAAAATAATTTCTTTCTCAATGTATGTAATCAAGTAATCATTAAGAAATTGGTCTTTCATTCTATTTCGAATCCTGTTCTTGATTATCTTCATAGCAGAGAAAGATCTTTCAGTAGTTGCTATAGAAATTGGAAGAGTGAGTACAAGTCTAATCACTTTATTAATAAGAGGGTAAATGATGGACTTTTCAATTTTTGCTAGCCCTTGACATAATTCAGATAAAGTTGATAAATTAATCAAATTTGGATATTTAGGGATATCAAGCACAAAATGTTGTAACTTAATCTTTAAATACAATTTTTCTTGTTTTGTGAAATCTCTAAGATAACATTTATCAATAAGTTTGCAAATATCATCACTATTAAATGACTTGTACATGTTTCTTGGATCTAAAGTCATGCTCAAAGCAAGTAATTCAACAGTATTATCATTGAACTTTCAATTTAATTCATGCAATTGATAATCAATTATAGCACAAAGATATTTACCCTATAAAATTTTGGGCTTTACACTTCTCATGTTACATGAGAAGAAGAAAGTTTCTACACACACATGAAATTGTAGGACTCACATCATTTTTAATTTTAAAAAAAAAAAAAACTCAAGTATAGAAATGATGAGACCTACATCTTTTTATATCTATGATATGAGGATACATTTCTCTTACAACATAAGAATTGTATTTCCCTAAAATTTTTCAGTAGAAACTATATAAAAGGGAGTGAATAGAAGATACATGAATGGGAAATAACCATAACAGCATTACAATAACAATCAGGAAATAACCCCTATATGATTACTTGAATCTGAACCAATCGGTATTATGGTCGTTTAAGAAAAAAGAGATTTCAGAATCTCAACGAATCAACATTACACTGCTCCCTCATTTCTTTTTCTTTTCTTTTTTTTTTTCCTTTAAAAAAAGGGGGTGGGGCCCACCCTACCCCCTTGGGTCCGCCACTGTGTATAGGATATATAGTAGCTAGAGAGTACATATTTGGATTGAGTTTTGGTGCTGACCAACCAAAAGATGAGCAGGAGATCTAGGTTGTTTAGATTTAATCAAGAGAGTCCATATTTATATTTTTCAATTTTATTTTTTAAAATTTGTTTTAACAATTCAGCATTTATATTGATCAAACAATATGCTTTTATGGGGCTATATATGTCCGTTTGCCAAAAGAATATATACCCTTGGCAAAAGCAGACAATATAATCAGGACAAAACAAAGCTAGCTTGAACCATATCCACTCTTCAGTCTCAAATTGTGTAGATCCCCTTTTTAGCCCTTCTTGAAAATTCGATGAGAATTGAAAGAAATGTGAAAAGGGAAAAACAAAGGAGAAAATCAGCAAAACATAAAATAAAAGGGGGGAGAGGTTGAAGGAGAAATTATTTATTTGTAAGTCAGACATTATCTATAATAAAAGCCTAGCTAATAAAACTATTTTAACGAGTTCTTATTTTCTGTTAATATATATATATATATACACTCATAAGTAGTTTAAGTACTAATACTAAATTATTATAATTATAATGTATAATTATGCTGCGAAATCATTATATATAGTAAATATTTAAGGTGCTAATGGAGGCTTGATCATATTTTTGCTGAGATTCATGTGTAACAGACACCCAATAACGATGCGTACCACACTATTTATAAGAATAATGTTGGTGGGAGAGGGTCAACTCGGGATTACGCCAACCATGATTAAAATAATATTTGAAGGAGAAAGTATTAATCAACAAGCATATAGAATATTCATGCGTCAACTATACATAATTCAAAAAAACACAAGTACGATGAACTTCTAGTTTTTTAAAAAACTTTGAACAATGTCATTTCAAGTTCAATAAGTGGATTAAAAAAATAAAGTCTGATCGATTTTAGTCAATCCGTCCAAAACTATTTCACTGATTCACAGGTCTTGCTGGGTTTAATTAATACCATGGCCCATAGCTATTTTCTTTTTTTCTTTCTTTCTTTCTTTTTTTTTTTTTTTTTTTTTGGGAAAGAAAAGTAATTAATGTAACAAGGCACCATTATTTGTTTGTCTTGAGCATGTAAACCCCCATATCCCCAGAATCGCGCTCAAGATTAATCATAATGGCTAACTATTACTCCCTCCGCTCCTAATTATAAGAATATTTTTATAATGCAATTTACACTACAAAAATATTTTTATAATTAGGACCCGAGAGTATTAGAAATTAGCTCTGCAGACTAAAGATATTTGAGCCGGGCTTAATTAATAAGGGAAAATCCTTCTGAGGGACCATTTTGGCAAAAAAAAACCCAAAAAAGGACCTAAGAATCTCACCATCTCAGAAAGGTCCCTTGGTCCTTTTTTGGGTTTGTCGAATTTTAGTGAGTTGTAAATGAGACCGATATAGTTGTTAACAGGATCGATATTGTTGTAAATGAGACTGATTTAGTTGTAAAAAAATTGTTGTAAATGAGGATTTGATTTAGTTGTAAATTTTTAATAAATTTATCGAGAAAAAGAACCAAGGGGGCCTTTCGGGATTGTCGATTCTTAGATCTTTTTGGGTTTTTTTTGTCAAAATGGTCCCTCAGAAGAATTTTCCCAATTAATAACCAGTCTAGTGGACCATTCTCTAGCCCACGTATCTGGGCTGGCTTGTCATTAGTGCCACGTGGTCTTTGTTTGGGACTTATTCACACCAATGACTAACTCGTTTTGGTATGATCTTTGCACACTACTATTTGTATCTATTAAATGAAAACATTGTGAGGAAGATAAATATACAAGATTTAAATTAAATATGAATTATCCAAAATCAACCTCGATGGTATCTATATTAAAAAGAGCACTCTATGCTCATCTTTTTTAAGAGAATGGAATATGATCCGAAGATGGAATATCATATAGAGAGGGGTGAATAGGTGATCTCAAAAACTTTTCGCAAAACACACACAGAAGCAAGTAAGACCCACACAAGGAAGGGAAATAGACAAAGAGCAATTTATACGGGTTTGGTGTAACACTTTGATCTACATCCAGTCCCCAAGCACACCTTGGGATTTCCACTAACTCTTCAAATACAAATACAATTACACACTCTATAACTTAAGATGATCCTTTCACACTCGGACTCACTCCCCCTTACAAGTTGTAATCGTATACCCACACTTAAGGTTTCACAACCTTAATATTTAAATCGAAAATGAAATAAGTGTTTAATAACTCCTCACGAGTATATAATATATGAACACTGAAGTATAAACAATATCCAAAGATATTAAGTGAAGCTAATGAAACAATTGATCGCAATAATACAGAATTAAATGCGCAGAGTTCGGTAGATGGCGGAATTGAATGTGGTGAGCTTTTATAGTGTTTGTCATTAATGCCATTTTGAAGCTTTGTGAACTAGCCGTTGTGACTCTTCGTAAATCCATTAGGAACAGGTGATTTCTGTTTAGCATATTCGACCGTTGCTTCATTAAATTCTTCTTCGTCTGTGCAAAGGTTGACCCAAAGTGATAGCTGGAATAAGTATGCCTCGAAGGAATGTCTTCGACTGCAATGAAAATCCTATTCTGGCTCTGCTTTTCTGAACGAGCATTTAATGCGTCTGTCATGTTGGATTGCCTTTTGTTCAAAAACTCAGATTAACACGGTTAATCAACTGAAACTCATTCAAAAAGATGATTAAATATGATATGAATAAGTTCACATATGATTAAGAGAGAATAAATAATGACCCAGTGATTTTGTGAAATCGATTAGCAAAACTGAATAATGATAGAGATGATACGAACACATTCTTGAGAATTGCTTGAATCATTCTCGAGAATTCCTTATTTAGCATGGTATAAAGGGTAAAAATGAAAAAACTCATTACATGTTTAGACAACTCTTATTAGACTCTTATAACAAGGACCAACGCAAATTATGATTTGGGCTTCCATTAAAAATGACCCAAGTATATCTTTGGTTGTTATTTTATAGGGAGAATTATGAGAAAATGATACTAATAAGGTCTCAATTATGGAAAATAATATTAGGAATATCTCATAATTTGTTATTGACTTATGATTGAAAACTATGAGACTTTTCTAATATTACTTTTTTTTATTTGAGACCTTGATATCATTTTCCCAGAAATTACTGTGACTTGCAGGGACATCTTAATGTTAATTTTTGAGGGCTAGTCTAAGGATTATTATCTCTCTCAATTACTTTATATATTAAAGGGAGAGGGGAAAAAAAGTGGACGGAGTCAAAAGTAGTGGCCAGTAAGAAGAACCTGATGGCATTAATCGTAAATCACTTTTTATCACTCTCAATAATGCAGATGAGAATGATGATAATCCTTTGACTAGGCTGCAAAAGTTAATTGCTTGCGGAAAAGGCTTTGACTGATCCGCCTACTCTAGATCCTGATGCTACATCGCGATGGCTTCTTAGTTTTGATGGGGTTAAAATTAGGTACTTGTTTTAATATGTTTTTTTATATTCTTATTCCTCTAATCAGAGAGAGAGGCAAACACATTTTTTTAATTTTAATTTTAATTTTTTTGTATATTCTATATATTTAGATTAAAGTATATGCTACTTTTTAATTTTTTTTTTTAAACCCAAGATCTCAAATTAATTAGTTTCTAGATATCTTGGTATTACTGGACAAATATTTCTGAATGCAGAACTGAAAACTAATTAATTTGAGATATTGGGTGCAAAAAAAATTTCATAGTGCAGCATATAATTTAATTAAAATATATGGAATATAAAAAAATTAAAAAAATTTGTTTGTCTCTATAATTAGAGAAACAAATACCAATCCTATTTATAAGTCTCTTTTGACCAAAAAATTTGGTCCTATTTATAAGTTTATTTTGACCAAATAAATGAGATTGTGATAATTTTACTCATATTATTGTACCAATGAAAATAGAGAGAGAAGAAAAAGTTAAAAGGTACCAAATCATAAATGAGGGTAAAGTTGAGATTTTACCCTATAATCATCATTGAGCTATCTATCTTTCTTTGATATGTGTGATTTGATCAAAATAAAACTTATAAATAAAACCAAAGTGGTATATAAGATGGACGAGAAACACCTCAAGTGCTTCGAGTTTTTATTGCATTTAATCCTTCTGGTGTATAAAAAATATATCCATCAATACACGTAGCCTTTAGATAAGACAACAAGATATCACCCAGCCACGTGATCACCTTGGGAAACACGCATCGCTTGTTTTGGATATTTTGTAAATTGCAATGACAATGTTCCAGGGGAATCAGATTCCCCACCTGCCTTTTGGTAGGGAGAGCTCTTCTTTATTGGATGGTGCTTGAGATCTTTTTTTCTTTTTTATTTTATATTTTTTTAAGAAAAAATTATTTTAATGAGTAGAGAATCTAAAATAAAGATAATCTCTCAACTAACATTTTTTCATTGTTAAAAAAAAAACTAACATTTTTTTTCAAAAAACGAATTTGTTATTCAAAAAGTAGCAGTAAAAAAAACAAAATATAGATCGTCCAAATTTGATCTAGACGGCCCAGATCAGATACCTAAATGGTCCTTATCCTTGGGATAGGCACCAAAATTGGATCCATGTTCCAGGAAGCTTCCTTAAATCACTTTTTTTACCCAAAAGAGTCCTGTCTTGCTCTATAAATTAAGCTTCTAACGGAGACTTGTAAATTGTAATACAGCGAAAAGAGAGAGAAATCACAAGCACTGAAAGGATGGATTGTATGGAAAGAGGAGGGTCATCAAAACCACACGTTGTGATCACTCCCTTTCCACTTCAAAGCCATTTGAACACCTTCTTGAATTTAGCCAAATTGCTTCATTCAAGAGGCTTTCACATAACATACGTTAACACAGAGTACAACCATAGACGATTGCTCAAATCAAGGGGTCCTCAAGCTCTTGATGGTCTCCAAGATTTTCGATTCGAAACCATCCCAGATGGTCTTCCTTCTTCTGATGCTGATGCTACCCAACATGTCCCTTCTCTTTGGGAATCGACTTCAAAGAAGTGCCTCATCCCCTTCACAAATCTTCTCAAGAGGCTTCAAGATTCTGCCTCTAATGGCCTTGTGCCTCCTGTTACTTCCTTGGTTTCTGATGCTGTCATGACGTTTACAATTACAGCAGCTAAAGAATTTGAACTTCCTGTTGCTCTCTATTGCCCTATTAATGCTATCTCCTATTTGATTGGTTGGCATGGTTGCACTCTTCTTGATAAGGGCATCATTCCCTTGAAAGGTAACGCATTAATTCATGTTACTCTTTTGGTTGTTTGTGTGTGTGTGTCTAACCCATTAATGTCACTTATCATTCTTATTTTGCGATTTCATCATTGTGCAGATGAGAGTTATCTAACAAATGGATACTTGGATACAAAAGTGGATTGGCTTTCAGGCATGAAAAACATGAGATTAAGGGATTTTCCTAGCTATTATACTTCACTAGATCCAAATGATCACTTAATGCTTACCTACACTGTGAATGAGCTAAAAACAGCAACATCGGCTGATGCCATAATTTTCAACACATTTAGTGAGTTAGAGAGTGAGGCACTGGACAATCTCTCCTCTATCTTCCCCCCACTTTACACCATAGGCCCTGTCCCTCTGCTTCTCAATGAAATCCCACAGAACCAAGCCTTAGACTGTATTGGCTCCAATATGTGGAAAGAGGAGGCTCATTGCATCCAGTGGCTCGAATCCCAGAAGCCGAAATCCGTAGTTTATGTGAATTTTGGAAGCGTCACGGTTATGTCTGCAGAACAAGTGCATGAGTTTGCTTGGGGCTTAGCCAACAGCAAGAAACCATTCTTGTGGATCATAAGGCCTGACCTTGTTGATGGAGGTTCAACGATTCTATCTCCTGAGTTTATAAATGAAACCAAAGAAAGAGGCCTCGTAGCAAATTGGTGTGAACAAGAGAAAGTTCTGAATCATCCATCAATTGGAGGGTTTTTGACTCATTGTGGATGGAATTCCATGATAGAGAGTATTTGTGCAGGTGTCCCAATGGCTTGCTGGCCTTTTTATGGAGACCAACTAATTAATTGTAAGTATGCTTGCACAGAGTGGGGGATTGGGCTTGAGATTGATAATAATGTGAAGAGAGAAGCAGTGGAGAAAGTTGTAAATGAGTTGGTAGAAGGAGATAAAGGGAAGGAGATGAGACATAAGGTCTTAGAGTGGCAGAAGATTTCAAAGCAGGCAACTAAATCTGGTGGTTCTTCTTGCATCAGCTTGGACAAATTGATTAATCACGTGCTCGTCAAAAGGAAAAACTAATTAAGTTGGGTTATTACATGGAAATTTTAGAATTTTGTTTGCCTAAAATTTGTTTCTTACATATCTCAAAACTCTTCAACACCAGAATTTATTTTTAAAGTGTGGTGTTTCATTATCAGATGAGATATATATGAAATTACCTGTGCAGTAGTTGGAATATATTTTTGTGTGTATTAATCCTCCTCAGTGTAAGAAGAGGCCTCTTAAGCTGTAAGCAAGTTTGGTAACTAAGTTGTAAGCAAGTTTATTCATTAGTAATTAACAATATTATATTCCTTTCCTTATATTTATCCTCCTTCTAAACTTCCCTTCTATATCTAAATCAAAACTACAGAGATGATATGAGTGTGTGCGTGTTACTGGCGTCGGTCGTTTGGTTCGTCAATTCCATCAGAAAATATCTTTCCTCATGAACAATTTTCATCTATATAGATGAAAATAAGTTCTCCACAAAAATCTAAGGAAAATGATATGTTTCATGCGAAAATCTTATGAAAGTACCGATTTGTCCCAATATGGGTTTTGATTTCCTTCTCTCATCATTGTTTCACAAAACCATTCACCTTTCTCTCTAGGACATGGCCAAGTCCGCCTCCACGGCGTCCTTTCCGGCAATCATGCCCGAACAATATGCCTACAGTCCTGTTCCCTACGCCATCGTTTTGTCCAACCACATCACCCTCTCTCGCAATATATCTTCCCTCCCTCAACTCGCACATCCTGCTCACATCCGTACCAAGTCTGACTCGCTCGCTCAGGTAACTCGCCGACAACATCTCTGCCGTTCTCAACCATTGTGATGTTCCCTCTTTGGTTGTTATAAACCACGACGAACGCAAAATCTTCAGTCGTAAAATATATTATCGGAGGCGCCATTGCTTTGGTTTTTTAAAAAACCTTAATTAGCTCAGCTGCTGCGCATTAATGGAGGAGTAATAGGGAAAGGATGCTTTGTATTTAAGAGGGAAAAAATATATGTTGGGTCTTTTCTTTTAGGCTAAAGTATCTGCATGTTTGTTTTTTATCTATTTAGTCCTTAAATTTGTAAAGTCTTTCGTTTGGTCTAAAGTTAACATAGTTAAGCAAACTTAATGGAAAATAGTAATTTAGCAATTTTAAGCGATGATTGTGCGATTAAATGCCGACTTTTAATACTTACGTTACTTTTTTTAATAAAATAATATTTTAAATCTTGTAAATTGAAATTTATTTAAGAAAACTTTGGGTATATGTTCTTCGTCTGGCGATTTAAGTGTGATCATCGTTTAAAATTTCAATTTATAGGATTTAAAATATTAATTTATTAAAAAAGTAACATGTAAGCTTGCTTTTTTATCAAGATTTAAGTGCATGATCATCGTTTAAAATTGCTAAGTTAGTATTTTCCGTTAAGTCCGCTTAAACGGTGTTAACTTTAAAGGACCAAACAAGCACTTTCCAAAGTTAAGGGACTAAATGACACTGAAGAAACATAAAGGATCAAACGGTATTTTTAGTCCTTCTTTTATTCTCTTCTTAAATATTAATTTTTTAATTAAGGGCAAAAATGTCATTCACCTCATTTTCACTATACCCATTTTTTTTACCTATTAACTTAACATACCAAATACGTATTTGTGACAAAATATGTTCTATTTCTTTTAATTTCATTCCTTTCCAAACATTGCTTTGAAGATTTTAGTTTGATCATAATTCTTCGTGAAATCCCGGTGTAAATGGTTGACTATGATGTTGGACTTTTTGTCCGTGATTAATTTTAAAAGGGTGAAGGAGCAAAAATACACATAACTTTTTCTTCCAGGAGCGCCAAAGACCACGACCTTTCAACTGAAAGCAAAAATACACACGATGTTACGTTTTGGGAGCGCCAAGACCTGGCCAAGTAGTTAACCGTTAGTTGACCGTTAGCTTGGATGGAACGAGATGTGGTGCCGACGCAAATTGACATGGCGACGTGGAATAAAAATTTCAAAAAATTAGGAAAAAAATAAAATAATTTAAAAAATCAAAAAAATTAAAATAATTCGAAAAAATATAAAAAATTAGAGAAAAAATAAGAAAAAAAATTCAAATAATTAGCAAAAAAATTAAAATAATTAGAAAAAAATTCAAAAAATTAGGAAAAAAATTCAAACAATTAATTAAAATGCCCTTGTATAAATTTTGTAAATGCCCTTATATAAATTTTGTACCTCAAGTACCTTAATGATTTCACATAATTCCTCTTTTATATCAATAGGCATCTTTTAGGAAGAAATTGAAAAAAATTAGAATGTTGTATTATAATTAAGACCAAAACAAACTCTCAAATGTTGTCTTATAATTAGAATGGGAGGGAGTACATAATAAATTGTAAAGGTATTCAAAAGTGTCTTAAAATTTTGTTAGTTTCTTATTTTGGTCATTGTCATTTTAATTTTGTTAGTATAGTATATAATAGCAACCGATTGCCGCCACGCATTGGGCGTAGGGTGGCGGTGGTGGGGCCCACTTGGAAGGGGTATTTTAATTTTTTTTTAATTTTTTTGCTAATTATTTTATTTTTCTTCGAATTATTTTAATTTTTTTGAATTATTTTATTTTTTCCTAATTTTTTGAATTTTTATTCCACGTCGCATCCATGTCGCATCCACGTCAACGTGTCGGGGTGCGTCAACGCCACGTCGCGTTCCATCCAATCTCGACGGTTAACTAACGTTGACTAACCGTAGTCTTTGGGCGCTCCCAAAACATAACGTCGTGTGTATTTTTGCTTCAGTTGAAAGGTCGTGGTGCTGGGCGCTCCTAGGGGAGAAGGTTATATGTATTTTTGCTTCTTCACCCATTTTAAAATTATTCACCAATGACGGGTCATGTTTGACATTTTCGACAAAATAGTATCACTGGTTCTATTTATAAATTTCTTTTGATCAAATCACAAATACCAAGAAGAGATAGATAGCTCAATGATTATTGGGTAAATTTTTAACTTTACCCTCATTTATAAATGGGTACCTTTCAACTCTTTATTCTCTCTCTATTTTCATTGGTACAATAATATGGGTAAAATTGTTACAATCTCATTTATTTAGTCAAAATAGACTTATAAATAGGACTAAATTTTTTAGTCAAAAGGAATTTATAAATAGGATCAGTACCATTTTGTAATAGGGAAAGGATAAGACTCAAACTTTCCATAGTCAATTTCAACATGTGTGCGGGGCATATTCATCAATTACACATCTGCCCTAGGATATATATAAGCAAAATTTATTCTCTTTATTATAAGATTTATTTATCTAATTTAATTAATCAATATTAAATTTTAAAAAAAGACCTAATCATCTTTGTTAATTTCGTTCATCTCTCTTACTTGCACTACTGCATGTTTATGTATATATAATGCTTAATAAATAATAGTTACAACGAACAAACATTATAGATGTCAAGGCAGATGTTGCACAAGAATATATATTACACTAAAACTTAATAGTAAAATATGCGTATTGTCATGTATTGAAAGACGAACTTCGCAAAAACAAAAAGGTGATGGTTTTAATTATTAACCATAATGTATTTACTAACAAAAATGATTATTCTTACGAAATAATTAACCATCATATAATACTTTTAAACAATTTGTATTTAAAATTTTATATCAGCAAAAACAAATATATCACGGGTATAATAATTAACCATAACATATTATTCTTAAATACTTATCTTTTTTTAAGAATATTTAACGGTTAAAAATGATAACTATCATATATAAGAAGATAGAATTCTAAAGAAAAAAAATTATTTGATAGTTCTTCATAGCGAAACGCTATATATTCTTCAAGAATACTAACAATAACTATCTATAATAAAAATAACTATATATACTAAAAAAAAAAAAAAAAAAAAAGAAGCCAATATAGTAAGTTTATTATCAAATAACCGTTATATATGTCTTTAATATATTACTGTTTGGAACCGTTATTTATTTGCATGCACCGAGGATATATGGATATATAGCGTCTATATATATGGAGGTTCGGAACTATTATATTTGGTCGATAATAACCATCATAAAAGACCTTCTTTATAGCAATATTAATTATTATTGAGGGAGCATTAATATAACGTAAATAAGAAAAAGATTGACAAATAAAAAAATATGTCTTATATTTATGACTAGAGTCAACTGAGGAGAAGTATCTATGCTCCAATTTACAGTAGGCGCATGAAAGGATCCTTTGATATCGTTACAAATATTGAAAATAGTTGAGAATCCAAAGTTCACCTTCACCAACTTGGCCTCTAAGTTGGATAAAAAAATAAAATTAAAAAAACAACCTTGGCCTCCAAGAAATTCCAAGATCTCTAACTTTGACCAAGCTATCCTCCGTTGCGATCAATATCAGCAAAATCAAGGGGCTTGAGATCTACATATTACGTGTTAAGATTTTTAAATTGCGTGGCAACACCTGTAACAAAGTTTGGCATATATAGATTTTGTTGAAGAGGTTGCATCACTATATTCAATTTTATCCTTAATATTTATTATCTTTAAATATTTTCATATTACATTACAATATGCTTTAGGAGGGTATTCACATAATAATTCATTAAGTGTCACATCAAAAGATGAGAAATGACTCAGTTTTTTTGTCATTAACTCACGAACACTATGCATCCATGCATGTATATATGGCTGAACTGACACCCTTAAGTTTAACAAAGTTTTAAAAGAGGAGTTAATTATTAGTGTCATTGAACCAAAGCGCCCACGTACGCCTTAACCAAGGAGTTGAAGGACCATGACTTATTTCTAAAATGCGCCAATTTATAGGATACATAGTAGTCAGTACATGTTTGGATTGAGTTTTGGTGCTTACCACTAAATGATGAGCGCCAGATCCAGGCTGTTTAGATTTAATCTGGATAGTCTATATTTATATTTTTCAATTTTATTTTTTAAAATATTTTAACAATTTCGATCAAACATGCTTTTATGTTGCTATATAGTTATATATGTCCGTTTGCTAAAAGAATATATACCTTTGGCAGAACCAAACAAATATAATCAGGACAAAACAAAACTAGCTTGAACCATATCCACTCTTCAGTCTCCAATTGTGTAGATTCCTTTTTTAGCCCTTCTTGAAAATCCGATGAGGATTGAAAGAAATGTGAGGAGGGGACAAGGGGGGGGGGGGTGGTTCTGCAAAACATAAAATAAAGGTGCTAGCTAGCCCCAAAAACAATTATTCACCGAATATTTGAGGGAAATTAATCTATGAAGGTGGTCCCAAAAGTAAAGTTGCCACTTGCCACTTTAATTGTTTTTAAAGGGTTCAAATTAAAGACTACAATAATGAGCAGAAATGAGAAGAATGATAAGACCTGCTTTTGCTATTATGAATTGTACAAGTGAACTCCACTTTTTCCTCTCTCTCTCTTTTTTCTTAGACTCTTCTATTCCATCTAAGTTTTTATTTCAATCTTCTCCGGAAAATCCAAATCCGTGAAGTTCAGCATGAAGTGATAAGATATTCATATATACCAGCTGGATTCAAGAAGCTAAGCTTCTTTTCTTCAGATCATTAAAGACACTACCATAATCAAATTAAACAATTCAAAGAGATAAGACCAATAATAAAAAAAAATAAAATAATAAACAAGCTAGGAGAAGCTAAAGTGAAATGATGAAAGAAACAGAGAACCAAAGGGGCAGATGAAATAAAGGTGTTGTAGTGTGTTCTTTTTACATTTTTTATTTGGGTTGTTATGTAGTTTCATACTAGTGAAATAACTTGTTCATCTTTTTATTTTTAGGCTCACCTATAGTTTAAGGGTATCGAATGGGACAAACTGTACCAAATGAAAGCTGCATTCATTCTTGAGGTCAATGATGAATTAGATACTCAAAATTTTGAGAAGTTTGAAGAGGTATATTTCACTTTATGATCAATGATATGGAAGAGCTTCTTGTATGTTGTTGCTAGCCAATGTCAGGCCCTCATGATTTGATGATGCTATGATACTTTTGCTACCAATGGCAAACCATTACTCTCTCGTCCATTTAAATGAAGTACAAAAAATAAACTAACTTCGTAATACTTTTTTAAGTTCATTTTGGTCGCAACATTGTAATTTGTAATATTTAGTTTTTACTATGTAAACTCTTATGATTGTTATAATTTATTTTTATGATATATAAGTCTTTTTATTTTCTAATTTCTAATTTTATTTTTTCTTAAAATAAATTGGAATTTGTGACGGAAAAACATTTCCCTCGCTAATCCTGTAATTTGCAAGGGAAAGATTTTCCCTCGCAAAGTCAAAATTTGCGAGGGAATTTTCCATTGCAAGTACCGGAATTTGTGAGGGAAAATTCGTCCATCGTAAATTTACAAGGAAAAAATACATTTTTTCGTCGCAAAAATGGTTTGTAAGGGCAATTTTATTTTTGCGACGGAAATGTTCCGCCACAAAATAAGGGTTTTTTTGTAGTGCAAAAAGAGCACTCTATGTTTGTCTTTTTTATGAGAATGGAATGTGATCCCTCTTCTAAGTCTCTGTAGGCCTCTCTCCGAGGGGCACTTGGTTGTAGTGCCCATTCAATATAAGATGCTTATCGCTGTAGTGAAATCTACCCCGTCCAAATTAAAAATTTTCAATTGATGAACTTTAAAATAAAATATTTTTTAAAAAAAACTAATGATTAATATATTATCTTTCTTTTAGCTTTTTTTACCCAATTAAAATGTTTTTTCAAAACATAAATATGGACCATGTATATTTGGTGCTCAATAAAGTGTTATTTATAAGTTACTACCCATTCATTTTTTTTTTACTAAAATACCCATTTATTCTTAAATAAAGTTTGCTTATAAAGTTTTACTAAATGATTTATAAGGTATTTCAAAAGAAACCATAATTTCTTTTGCTATTAACTTTTCTATTTTCAACCCCCCCCAAAAAAAAAAAAAAAAAAAAACAAACCAAACAGGTTAAAAATTAATAATCCTCTTTGCTTAATACTTACAAACTTGTCAAGGCCCACTTAGATTAACGGTAGAAGTAACTTTTTTTTTAATGTGATTTTTGCAAACTTAAAATAGAATAAATCTTATATTATAAATGTGATTTATGTTTGGATTGACAAAGTGGTAAAAGTAACATTGTTTCAAATTGAAACTTATTTAGATAATTATTTGAAAAACAAGTTTAGATGGAAAATGACCGAAAAAGACATGAATATTATTAAATTATAGTCACATATCCTAATTCATGTCATTTGTATTTTTCTTATTATTTCTTAACAAGTCGTTAAATATGAATTTTGTTAATAATTTAATATTACCAATGGAAAAACACTACAAGAAAAAGAGGAATTAGTGACGGATTTTTTTTTTTTCCATCGCAAAATACGTGAAATTTGCTACGGATTGAAAAATCCGTCGCTAAAAAAAAAAAAAATTGCGACGGAAAAAATAATCCGTCGCACAAAAAACAAGAATTTGCGACGGAAAAAACCATCCGTCGCAAAAAAAAATTAAAAAAAATAAAATGTCGGCGTTATTTTGCGACGAACAGTAAATTCCGTCGCAAAAGGTTGTGCACTTTTTGCGATGGACTTATCGCGGCCACAACGCCATTTCTCGCTCGTTTACGACGGACCGAGTGTCCCGTCGCGAAACCGTCGCAAACTAGCGGCGTAAAATGCCGCGGTTCCGCCCTTTTTGCGACGAATTGTTAAATCCGACGCAAAACTTGTGACGGACATGATGTCCGTCGCAAACTAGCGGCCCAAAATGCCTAGCGATTCATTTTTTGCGACGAATTGTTCCTCCCGCAAACGGAAATAGTTTGCGACGGAAATAGTTTCGCAAAAAGCAAGTTTTGCGACGGAAAATTTATTCCGTCGCAAAACTCATTACAAGATCTCCCCTACCTCGTGTCGCCGGCTTCTCTCGGCTCTCCCCTCGGCTCGCCTCGCCGCCGCCCACGCTCCTCCTCCCCCAGCCGTGCCCCCCGCTCCCCGCCCCTCGGCTCCCCGCCCCGCCCCTAACTCCCCCTCCCCCACGCTTCCCCCTCCCCACGAACCGCCCCACGGCTCCCCCTCCCCCAGTGCTCCACGCCCTCCCTGCTCGGCCCCCACTCCGGTAGCCTCCCAAATTGCCATTTGCTGGTTTGTTTTTTTGTTTTGTTTCTATTGGACACTACTAAACACATTTATTTCCCATTTTCTAGTGGTGTCTCCCGTGCTTCGGTCGTGATTTTCCCGGCAGTGTCTCCTCCTCCTCTTCCCCATCGGGTTACCGTTTGCACCTCTATTCCAAGCTTCCTCTATTGTTTCTTTTTGTTGCACCACCTTGTGGGAAGATTTGATTTTTTTATTTATTATTTTCTTGAGTATTATTTTTATTTGTAATAGAATGATGTCAAAAATATTATTGGTTCTCCTTAGTGAAATTGCTACATAACATATATTTTTTAATATTTTGTGTTATTTCTTTAATGTTGATTAAATTATTCATTATTAGTTATTAATGTTGATTTGTGAGTATTAGTGTGAATATTAATGTTGCATTATTTTTTTATAGTCTCTTTTGTATAATGAAAAAATTGTTTGTTAAAATTATGATATTATTCATTATTAGTTATTAATGTTGATTTGTGAGTATTAGTGAGAATATTAATGTTGCATTATTTTTTTATAGTCTATTTTGTATAATGAAAAAATTGTGTGTTAAAATTATGATTTGTATTAGTGGGTAATGATATATAAATTATCCGGCATTGAAGGTGTTTCTTCGGGTAAACCTAATACATTTGATATTGATAATTTTCATTCTCTTGTCCATTCAAATGAAGTTCAAATAATAAATGTACTTCATAATGTTTTTGCGAGATGAGTGAAGAAGATGAAGGCTTTGGTGCGGGAGCAAGCAACACAGATGACTTAGGAACAAGAGATGATGAGGCGTAAGATGCCTCAGAACAAGAGATAATGAGGCGAGATGATTCAGAACGAGAGATGATGCACGAGATGACCCAAAGAAGCGGAGATGATGCAAAGAAGCAGAGATGATTCTAGAACGAGAGATGATGCGCAGCGAGATGACTCAAGAAAGCGGAGATGATGAAGCGATGCAGCTTCAACTCAAGTCCCTAATGAAAGACAAGGGTTCGGGTCGCCCCTGGGTGATGATGACCATGCTTGGTGATGATGATGATCACAATGTCTTTGTTTAGGATACTTTTTAGTATTTGCTCTTTGCAACATTATTATATATATTTTGTTTTCTCTATGTAAATTCTTTATAATTGTTATTATATCCATGGTACACTACTTTTTATATTCACTTTTCTGAAAAAAAAAAAATTAAAAAAAAAATATTTTTTAAAAAATTTATTAATTCAAAAAATTCAAAATTTTGCTACGGAATAATTTTCCATAGCAAATTTTTGCAAATTTTGGGATTTTGCTATATTTTCCGTAGCAAATTTCGAATTTGCTACGGAAAAAAATTCCGTTGCAAAATTTTGAATTTGCTACGAAAAAATTTCGAGCAAATTGCGACGGATATGAATTTCCGTCGCAAAATATATATTTCCGTCGCAAATTGCAATGGATTTTCTATTTCCGTCGTAATTGCTACGCAGTTTTTTGCTACGGAAAAATTCCGTAGCAAATCCGTTTTGCTACGGAAAAAGCCTGTTTTGCTACGGAATTTTTCCGTAGTAAAACTTGATTTTTCTTGTAGTGAAACAAAAACTGTGAATAATAATATAAGAAAAAACACCTAATTAATCTTTCACTTGACAAACTTCAAGACTTTTCTAATATTACTTTCTTATTTGAGACCTTGATATCATTTTCCCAGCAATTATTGTGACTTGCAGGGACATCTTAATGTTAATTTTTGAGGACTAGTCTAAGGATTATTATCTTTCTCAATTACTTTATATATTAAAGGGAGAGGGGGAAAAAAAAGTGGACGGAGTCAAAAGTAGTGGCCGACGCTGCCGCCCAAAATGAATATCGAAACAATCTCCTAAATAGTAAAAAATATAGGATAAGAAAGAAGAACCTGATGGCATTAATCGTAAATCATTTTTTATCATTCTCAGTAATGCATATGGGATTATTTTATTTTAATGAAACAATTGGTTGATTGGGTACCACTGTCACAGGGATTATTTTATTTTAATGAAACAATTGATTAATTGGTTATTGCTGTCACAGTCCACTTTTCTCTCTGTTAAATATATCAAATAATTGAGAATGATGATAATCCTTTGTATTTTATTTTAATGAAACAATTGATTAATTGGTTATCACTGTCACAGGGATTATTTAATTTTAATGAAACAATTGATTAATTGGTTATCGCTGTCACAGTCCACTTTTTTGCTTTGGCCCTTGTAGTTTCAAAATAAGGTTTTGATCCTTCTTGTTTTAAGGCTCGTTTGGGAATTACTTTTGGAGAATAATTTTCATCATTTATGAGGTAAAAACCTAGGTTTTGGAGAATAGCTTTTGGAAAAAAAAATGATAGTGTTTGAATGTTTTTATCAGAATAGTTTTTGGAGGGTCAAATTTATCAAAAAGGACATTAGCTTTTTGTATAATTACATTTAAAGGATAAATTTGTATTTTAAATATTATAAACATTATATTCAATAACATATACCAAAAATTACATAAAATTGTTAGAAAAAATAAATTTCTACCATTAAATTATGTAACATGATAAAAAATAGTAAATTGTATAGAAAAAATATTTTTAACATATAAAATAATTATTTTTTGGCATCATATTTTTAACATATAAAAACAGTGGAGTTGTTATGGCCATTTGATTTGTTCGTGAATTAAAAAAAGAAAGATTCGATGGAGAGGGAAATAGTATTGGAGTTGTTGAATCGTGTGTATGAAAGGAAGAAGGTTGTGAAATCTGGTGGCAGAGAGGAGGATGAGGATTGGTGGTGACTGGTGAAGATGAAATGGCAGAGTTTGGAGGATATTTTGGGGTTTCTTCAATTATAGTGGGCCCCACAATTCTGTAAAATAAGTTTGAAAAAGTGAAAAGTGAAAAAAAAAAAAAGGAGTTTGGAAAACCTGCGTTTTGGGTCAAAAATGATTTTAGAGAAAATTCAAGATGTTTGGTAAAGTTTTGACAAAACTTAAGTTTTAGGAGATGCCAAACAGGCTCATTAATAAAACCAAAGTCAGAACTGATAAATTGACCGAAGAAATAATACTAAAAGGGATCAATCACATCTAGCAGGTGAAAGTTGTTCTGGAAAACCCACATGCAGAAAATATGGTGTTGTTCAAAAGCGGTTGGGTGTTCTCTGTTACATGTTTTAGAAGCTACTATGCTTCAACGAGAAGCCAAGTGTGGAGCTTGTTTGTTTTGAAGAAAACTGTATGACGAAGGGTGAATTGACATACAGACCCTGTTTAATTTTTGTAGAATTAAGAGGATGATTTTCTTTTTTTTTTTTTTTTCTTTTCTTCTTCTTCTTTACTTCTACTTCCTTCTTCTTCTTTTTTTTTTTTTTTTTTTTTTTTTTTTGAGGATGAAAAGATACGAAGAGCAATGATGAAGAAGTTGAAGGAAGAGGAAAAAGAAAGTGTAGGAGTGAGGTTAGGATATTTCATAGAGTCTCCGCAGGAAGATGATGGCATTTTTTTTTAAAAAAAAAATTAAAATCAAAGGCCCAAGTCAGCATGACATGTAAGCAAAATAAACCGTGTTAGTAACACAAATCAAACTTAGCACCATTATCTTCAGTGTCCTTATTAAATTATAGGGACTAACATCAATATATCATTCTAAACCTCCTAGCCCTTCAACTATTGGGCCATCTGTTTTGTCTACATGTCATTTTCCTCAACTTTGATTGGAGCTGACCTGGAACTCCGCTTAAACTGGACACGTCGACCACCATCTGTTTGAAAGTCATTTACGATGTCCATCTTTTTCAAACCTATTTACTCTGGAGACACTTCTTCAACCTTACTTTGAATTCCATTGGCTATTTCAAACTATGGTTCATCTGTCCTATTTAATTATTGCATATTTCCCATGAGTTTAGCGTTTTTCCCATGCATTTTTTTTTTCCCAACGAGGCATTATTAGAGAGGAAGAGAGGAATCAGAGAGGATGTAAAATAGCGGGACCTGATTTTTTCTTACAGTGGGGAAACAGAAAACGGCTGAGATGCGTGAGGGTGAAAGACCCTCAGATTTCATCGCGACTCAACGGCGGAATCCGAAGGAAGCTTACAGCAACGGTAGATCGTTCTGGGTTACTACTGCTAACGAAAAAGAAAGCTCTTATTGATGTGCACTACCAAACCTCTTAAAAACATCAAGAACGAGAAGTAATATTGATATCTTATGCATATGATTTACAACGCTATGAAGTTTACCTTTCTGAAATTTCGGTTGTAATAATGTTGTTATAAACATCCTCTTAAATATTTTTTCCATTTTCGTTTTACCAAAAGTCATTGTAGTTTTCCTAATCAATTACATATGTTTGGTCGTTCGATTTAACCGGAACACATTGATATGCGAATTATTAATGTGTAGTTGATTTGCTTTAGTAAAAAAGTTAACTATATCTACGGAAAGCATACAATAAATATATTTACAGAAAAACTTTACACATGTATAAGATATTATACGTAATTGATTAAAAGTTCTCCATTGTTAAATCGATTAGCAAAAATTCTTACCACTGTTATTACAAAATTATGTGACAAAAATTTCATTGTCATTTTTCATATTTAGACAACTTTTTCTTTGAAATGAGAAAAAAACTTACCATATTAATTAAGTCTATTTCATCCTTCACGCAGCTCACTTTTCCCAAGGTGTATTATGCAGAAAAGTTGTACACTATTATGCAGAAGCCAACTTAACATATCTCGTGCGGTGTGTGACCAACTGCTTTTGTTCAACGTTGTCATGATAATTCAAAATATTCTCAAGTTAATGGTAAGGGAGTCTTTTGCAAGAATATTTGAAAAGAATAAGGATGACTCTTTTGCAAGAACTCTAACTTATTCTCAATTCACTAACTACTTTACATTTGTTAGGAAAAAAAGAATTTGGAAGCACCATAGACGTGGTTTTTCCATTGGAAGGCTTGGTCATTGTACACCTGCTCAAGAAGAGTTATATTACCTTCGTTTGCTATCGACAAAAGTGTTCTAGGCAAGAACGTCATTAAGACAAAAGCGTTGAATGGCACTAGCGCAGGCCAAGACATTTTGATACACAGGATGGACATGAATCCATATGAATCTAAATTTCCATTCAAGATGACTAGAAGACAATTTGCAATCATTATTTCATTCGCCATGAAAATTAACATGAGTCAAGGACAATCAATGTCAAATGTAGGTCTTTACCTACCAAGTCCAATTTTTTCACATGGACAACTTTATGTTGTTTTATCTAGGGTAAATAGTTTCAAAGGTTTAAAAATACTAATAATTGAATGAGTTTAATAAGTGTATTGACAATACAGTTAATGTAGTATACAGAGAAGTTTTCGAAAACATTTTACCACATTAATAGTTGTAAGGGGAAACTTTGTTCGACTTTGTCATTGTTGTGGTTTCAATTTTATTCTTATCTGAATTCATCTTTTTTGTAATTTCATTTGTGTTTTTCTTGAGGTCTACAATTTATCTATTACTTAATAAAACTACTTTGTTATTACATTTATGACTTTGTTGTCCATATTTAAAACAAAATAGAACTACACACTCGTGCAACGACGGTCAGAAGTCTTGTTACAAACAAAATAGAATTAGAGGGATCAAAACCTATAATTTAAAATTATAGGAATCAAAATCAAAATAGAAATAAACTATAAAGACAAAACATTGTATTAACCCATAATTAAATTAATAGACCTTCATGGCCTAATGCGTACAAACCTGTCACCTTTCGGGTGGTTATAGGGTAACCACTTATTTTGAAACAATCTCATCATATGGGTTAGGTATGAAAAACCTGATGGGGTTAATCGTAAATCAATTAGATCACAATTGATTAATTGGTTATTGCTGTTACAGTCCACTTTTTTCTTTGGTGGGAAAATTCTATATAAATATCATTTGAATTTGTAAAAAAAGTGAGAAGTACCAAGAACCTATGAGGGAT
Organism: Acacia acuminata; assembly: GCA_019022655.1. Taxonomy (NCBI): domain Eukaryota; kingdom Viridiplantae; phylum Streptophyta; class Magnoliopsida; order Fabales; family Fabaceae; genus Acacia; species Acacia acuminata. The sequence continues at coordinate 4,731,876 of JAFJYI010000005.1, forward strand.
ATGCAAATTCGGGTGAAATTACCATTTTGTCCTTAGTTTTTAGTTTTAAATAAATAAAAATACCCCTCACCAAAGGGCTACGGCCGCCACCGGCCACCGGCGACGGGGGGTGGTTTTTTTTTTTTTTTTTTGAAAAAATTATTTTCATTGAAGTGTACGAACCCCCCATCCCGCACACCATGGGACTAAGTGGTCCACCAGTTGGACCACTTGGTTCTTTTAATATATATATATATATACACATTAACAAATATATATATTCTTCTTAACATTTTTTCAGTGAATATTTACAAATTCAATAACGCGATTTACAAATCTTATAACGTAAATTACAAATCTCATAACGCAATTTACAACTTTTTTTGGAAGTTTACACTTTTCAACTCTTTGATGCCCCGATTGAAATTAAAGGGGAAAAAAAAAGCACTTTTACAAATTTCATAACGCAAATTACAAATCTCATAACGCAATTTATAACGTTTTTTTGAGGTTTACATTTTTCAACTCTTTGATGCCTCTGATTGAAATTCAAAAAAAAAAAAAGCACTTTTATAAATTTCATAACGCGATTTACAAATCTCATAACGCAATTTACAACTTTTTTTTGGAGGTTTACACTTTTCAACTCTTTGATGCCCCGATTGAAATGTTTTTTTTTTAAAAAATACACACTTTTACAAATCTCATAACGCAAATTACAACATTTTTTGGAGGTTTACACTTTTCAACTCTTTGATGCCCCTAATTGATTTTTTTTTATTTTAAAAAAAGCACTTTTACAACGGAGATGATGAATAAGCAAGAAGAGAGGATGAAGCATATGCAGGAACAGCTCCAGTCTCTTTTGAAGGACAAGCAGGAAAACAAGGATAAGCGGTCGGCTCCGGTGATGATGATGAGCATGACCATATCACTACTATGTAGACATTATTTTTTATTTTTGTGGTGTTTAGTTTATTTTGTTGGCAACATTGTTTATATTTCATTTTCTTTATGTATAATTTTTTAGGATTTTACCGTATATGTTTCTTCCTATACACTTTTTTAATACATATTCAATATTGTTTAATTCATAATATTTTTTCATTTATTTCATTGGTTGTTGAAGAAGAACCCTAATAATTATAATATTTTTTTAAATAATAACGGAATTATTTCATTTTTTAAAATCACTACAATTTTCATTTATTTTTGACATATTATTTATTTTTTCCTAATTTCTGAATTTGTAACATAATTATAATTTGTTGCAACTTGCAACGGAACAAAACGCCGTTGCAATTTGCAATGGAGTAATATTCCGTCGCAATTTGTGACAGATTATTTTTCCATTGCAAGTTGCAACCGATTTTTGTTCTGTTGCAAATTGCAACTGATTGACTTTCGGTTGCAATTTGCAAAGGATTATTTCCCGTCGCAATTTGCAACAAATAAATTTTCCGTCACACATTGCAACGGATTTTTGTTCCGTTGCAAATTGCAACGGATGTTACAAAATCCATTGCAAATATGTTTCCAACGTCTGTTTTTGCTATGAAATTTTTTCTATCGCAAATTCCATTGCAAAACCAGTTTGCAACGGATTTTCTTTAATTTGCAATGGATTTTGTCCGTGGCTAAAAACATTTTTTCTTGTAGCTTTTTTACAAATTTAACAAACATTTGAGGGTTTTACAAATTCAAATGGTATTTATATGGGATTTTCCTTTTTCTTTCTTAAATATTAAAATAATTGAGAATGATAATAATCCTTTGACTAGGCTGCAAAAATTTTGATCCTCTCCTTATCCTTTCTCTTTATCCCTCCTCATCCAATCTCACTTTTAATTTCTCTCCTAAATCAATCTAGACAAGGGTTGATTTGAATTAATCAAATTCAATTTTAAAATTTAGGATCTTGGCTACTAAAAAAAATATTTATATCAAGATTAAAAAAAATTTTCCTTTTTTTTTCTTAAATATATAAAATAATTGAGAATGATAATAATCCTTTGACTAGGCTGCAAAAATTAACACCAGCATGTTCCTACAAGTCACGATAATTATTCCTCTATAAAATAGCAACCAAAGTACTCTGACATTAGATATCAAAAATATGTTCAAATGAGACTAGCGGTGGTAATCAATGATCCACCTTACAAGTGACAAGGGGAGCAAATGGCCCCATCCCAAAAAAAAGATTTGTTCAGAATTTTTATTTTAAATTTCATATAATGTAAAAAGATATATTATTTTTGCATTAGAATTATTAAAATACTTTTATTATACATTTGACTCCTAAATATTTTCTTAATTAGTTAATAAGTATTTTGTCCCCAAAGGTACGCCACTAGTAGTAATCAAGCTGGGGGATCATAAATCATAATAGTGCAGTAGATGTGCTTGTGAAAAATCCAGATTCTAGATCCTCATGCTATATTGCGATGGCTTCTTAATTTTTATTGTATTTAATCTTTTATTGTGTATAAAACAATGGGAAATACACTTCTCATGTTGTAGGAGAAGTGTATCCTCATATCATAGATACAAAAAGACATGGGTCTCATCATTTTCATACTTGATTTTTTTTAAAATAAAAAAGATGTGGGTCCCACCATTTCGTGTGTGTGTAGGAATCTTCTTCTTTTAAATGCGATATGAGAAGTGTAAACCCCTAAAACAATATACTCCCTCTGGTTCATATTTTAAGGTAACAAATATCAATTATATTTAGTTCTTTTTATAAGGCACTTGCTTATTTCTAAAGTGCATTAATTATTTTTCTCATCTTTGCCAATAATTAATAAAGGGTAGTGGGTGAGAGTAATAATTAAAATAATATTAGAGTTTATAGTAATTATTAGAAATAATATTGAAAGTTACTTAAATTATAGAGCAGCTTTATTAACTTTAACTATTTTTATTGATTTATAAAAATTATTAATTGATACCTGAATAAAATATCAATCAATACACGGAGCCTTTAGATAAGACTTGGAGATATTTTGAGCAAAAACAAAAAAGACTTGGAGATATCACACAGCCACGTGAGGAACTTGGGAAACACGCATCGCTTGTTTTGAATATTCTTAAATTGCAATGACAACGTTCCACGAAGCTGCCTTAAATCACTTTTTTCCCCAAAAAAGTCCCGATTCTTGCTCTATAAATTAATCTTCTAACAGAGTCTTGTAATACAGCGTAAGAGAGAGAGAGAGATCACAAGTTTCGAAAAGATGGATTCTATGGAAAGAGGAGGGTCATCAAAACCACACGTTGTCATCACTCCCTTTCCAGCTCAAAGCCATTTGAACACCTTCTTGAATTTAGCCAAATTTCTTCATTCAAGAGGCTTTCACATAACATACGTTAACACAGAGTACAACCATAGACGGTTGCTGAAATCAAGGGGTTCTCAAGCTCTTGATGGTCTCCCAGATTTTCGATTCGAAACCATCCCAGATGGTCTTCCTTCTTCTGATGCTGATGCTACCCAACATCTCCCTTCTCTTTGTGAATCAACTTCAAAGAAGTGCCTCATCCCTTTCACAAATCTTCTCAAGAGGCTTCAAGATTCTGCCTCTAATGGCCTTGTGCCTCCTGTTACTTCCTTGGTTTCTGATGCTGTCATGGCTTTTACAGTTAAAGCAGCTCAAGAATTTGGAATTCCTATTGCTATCTATTGTCCTATTAGTGCTATCTCCTTTTTGGGTGTTTGGCATGGTGGCACTCTTCTTGATAAGGGTATCATTCCCTTGAAAGGTAACTCATTAATTCATGTTACTCTTTTTGTTGTTTGTGTATGTGTGTGTGTAACCCATTAATGTTACTTATCATTTTTACGACTTCATTATTGTGCAGATGAGAGTCATCTAGCAAATGGATACTTAGATACCAAAATGGATTGGCTTTCCGGCATGAAAAATATGAGATTAAGGGATCTTCCTAGCTATTTTACTTCACTAGATCCAAATGATTACTTAATGCTAACCTTCTCTGTCAATGAGCTAAAAACAGCAACATCGGCTGATGCCATAATTTTCAACACATTTAGTGAGTTAGAGAGTGAGGCACTGGACACTCTCTCCTCTATCTTCCCTCCACTTTACACCATAGGTCCTGTCCCTTTGCTTCTCAATGAAATCCCACAGAACCAAGCCTTAGACTGCATTGGCTCTAATATGTGGAAAGAGGAGACTCATTGCATCCAATGGCTCGAATCCCAGAAGCCGAAATCCGTAGTTTATGTGAATTTTGGAAGCGTCACAGTTATGTCTGCAGAACAAGTCCATGAGTTCGCTTGGGGCTTAGCCAACAGCAAGAAACCATTCTTGTGGATCATAAGGCCTGACCTTGTTGATGGAGGTTCGACGATTCTATCTCCTGAGTTTATAAGTGAGACCAAAGAAAGAGGCCTCGTAGCAAGCTGGTGTGAACAACAGAAAGTTCTGAATCATCCTTCAGTTGGAGGATTTTTGACTCATTGTGGATGGAACTCGATGATAGAGAGCATTTGTGCAGGTGTCCCAATGGCTTGTTGGCCTTTTTATGGAGACCAACAAACTAATTGTAGGTATGCTTGCACAGAGTGGGGGATTGGGCTTGAGATTGATAATAATGTACAGAGAGAAGAAGTGGAGAAACTTGTGAATGAGTTGGTAGAAGGAGATAAAGGGAAGGAGATGAGACATAAGGTCTTAGAGTGGCAGAAGATTTCAAAGCAGGCAACTAAATCTGGTGGTTCTTCTTGCATCAGCTTGGACAAATTGATTAATCATGTGCTCATCAAAAGGAAAAACTAATTAAGTTAGGTTATTACATGGAAATTTTACGATTTTGTTTGCCTAAAATTTGTGTCTTACCTATCTCAAAACTCTTCAACAACAGAATTTATTTTTAAAGTGAGGTTCTTCATCATCAAATGAGATATATATGGAAGTACTTATGTGTTGTAGTTGGAATAAATTTTTGTGTGTATTAATCCTCCTCACTATAAGAAGAGGCCTCTTAATTTGTAAGCAAGTTTATTCATTAGTAATTAACAATATAATATTCCTTTCCTTATATTTATTCTGCTTCTAAACTTTCCTTCCATTTTTGAATTAAAAGTATAGAGAACATACACGCACGCAGCACGCACACCTTAGGGCCCGTTTAGTTTAGGAAAAATGAAAGAAGGGAACGGTGTCGGTCGTTTGGATTGTCATTTCCGTTAGAAAATATCTTTCCAATTGAAATCATTTTCATCTATATAGATGAAAATCAGCTCCCCACAAAATTCTAAGGAAAAATTAGATTTTTCATGGGAAAATCTTGTGAAAGTACTGATTTGCCTCAACATGGGTTTTGATTTCCATCCCTCCTCATTGCTTCACAAAAACCAGTCACCTTTTTCTCTCAGACATGGCCAAGTCCTCCTCCACGGCATCCTTTTCAGCCATCAAGCCCGAACACTACGCCATCGTTTTGGCCAACCACATCACCCTCTCTCGAATTATCTCTTCCCTCCCTCTAGTCGCAGATCCTACTCACATCCGTACTGAGTCTGAATCCCTCCCTCAAGTAACTCGGTAACAAGATCTTTGCCGTCCTCGACCGTCACGATGTTCCCTATAGTTCCTTGTTGGTTATAAATCGCGACAATCGTAAAATATATTATCGGAGGTACCGTTGCTTTGGTTTTTTGAAAAACCCTTGCTTAGGTGCTGCACATTAATGGAGGAGCAACAGGGAAAGGGTGTTTTGGATTTGAGAATGAGAAAATACATTTTGGGTCTTTTATTTTTTATTCTGCTCTTAGATATTAAATATTTAATTAGGGGTAAAACTGTCATTTATCTCGTTTTTGCCATACTAAACAAATTTTTTTTCTATCAACGGATTTTCTTTTCTAGTGTGTACCAAACACCTCTATATCTAAATATGTTCTATTCTTTTTCATTCCATTCCTTTCCTTCTTTAAATCAAAGGGGTTCCAAAGGTTTGATAAAAACTGTTCATGAAATCCCTATGTATATGGTTGACTATAATATTTGACTTTTTATCCATCATTAATTTTCCAATCATCCACGAATCATAGCTTCACTATGATTTTTGACTTTTTCAACAAAACAGTACGGTTTTGTAATAGGGAAATGATTGGGTTTACACTTTCCATAGTCAATTGCAAGGCATATTCATCAATTATACATCTCCAAATAGGATATATAAGTAATCTTTATTCTTTTTAATACAAGACTTAGTTCGCTGGTTTAATTAATTTACAAAAGTTAGTTCAATTAATTAATAAGACATATTTTTTTTCTAAAACACTCTAATCATATTCATTAATTTCATTTATTTCTCTTACTTTCACTACTACATATTTACACATATATAACATTGAATAAATAACGATTACAACAAACAAACGTTATATATGTTAAGGTAGAGGTTGTACAAAAATATATAATGCTAAAACGTAAAGGTTAAATATGCGCACCGTTAGACCAAAAGTCTAACATTTTTAACCTCTAATGTTTTGTATATAAGGGATTTTTTGAGTTCTTTTGGTTGCCCTAAGCTTATGGAGAAAGTTGTGCTACCCATTTGCATAAATTCTCATACAATCTGAAAAAATGGGGTATAATCATGTCCGTCCAACCACGTTGCATATAAAAAATGAAGGTTGGATTAGGAGTACAAGCTACTTTTCAACATAATATACGATGTATGAGATAAATATGTTAAAGGAGTTTTGTCACTACTTACATAAACGTGTTTTTGAAATGCTAATTCAAACAAAGCCGAATAAGTATATTAACAAGCCATGTCCGTGTTTCCAAAGTGATGCCATACCAAAGCATGATATATAAATGACATGCAGATTGTTTCAGCATATTTGGTTAACTAGCGGTCAAAATTAATTGGGATAACTATCATTGCAAAATTGATCCATTTTAGAAACTTTTAGGAAAAAATTGTCTCTCGATGAAAACTTCCAAAGCAAAAATATCCCTTAACTTGAAGGCTAATTGAATGTGTTTAAGGGAAATGATAATAATAAGACAGACAGTGGGGCTCTGTTGGACTGAAAGAAATGGTAGGACAAGGTTGTTAATGGTACAACAAACTTTCCAGTTTGAATCATCGTGCATTAAGTTTTGTGGAAAAGAGATGTTTCATGGGCTATTAGGCATCTCTTCTTATATGGGCTCCAGAATTTCAGCATTTTCGTTCCTCTTCAACAGGTTTATACTTATCCTCCAATTAAAAGATCATCAAAACAATAGGAATTGGATCCAATGTAAGGGTCTAGTTCTTTACAATGTGGTCAACAATTGTTTAAATTTATGTTTGAAGAGGCGCTCACATTTAATAACTAATAGTACCTCAAATATAATTGAGGTATAGGTGGTGAGGAGATGAAAAGGTTTGAGGTCCCCTCCTCTCCAAAATATGAAACTAAGTGAGAGGAGGAGAGCATCTACCTTATCCTTACATCCTCATCCCTTCAAACAAAACATAGTCGTCTTAACTAGTTTTGATGAAGAGAAAATTTAGAGGAAGGAGAAAAGTAAAGTGATAATATTATATCTCTATTTGTGTTTGTATAGAGAGGAGAAAAGAGAAAATGCATGAAATTTACAATAAGAATAACACCCTATTAAAATTTTCGCACATTTTTTTTAAGTGATGACATGAAAAAAAAATTAAAAACTAAAAAATAAAGTCAACTAAAATAAAATTATTATTATTTTATTGAAATCAAGATATTGAGAAAAATATATTTCATCTCAAACTAAAATAATAAAAAATATAGTCAAAATAAAAATAAAACACATCACTATGATAACAATATTTTTATATCTTGATTTATTGAAATCAAAATAAAATTTTTTAATAAAGAAATTCAAGTTATAAATGAAATAAATCAAGATATAAAAATATTGTTATCATAGAGTTATGGTGTAATGTTTGTATAATTTATTTGAGAATTTTATCAATATATGTAAAAACATATCAGTTCACTTTACATTTATAATAGAGTTATGGTGGTAAGGAAGCTTAATATATATATATATTTTTTTTTAAAATTGAAACTGTGAATATATATATATATATACATACATACATACATCAAAATATATCAGTGTTGGATTTTTATTTTTATTTTGGGAGTACCCCCTTGAATTTGAGATTTTTATTTATTTTTTAATTATTTTTTTATATAATTAATACATGTTTGATTAATTGTCCACTTTAAATTAAGTGTCCACCTTTAATACATCAAAATTTCACTTCGTAATCGGATGTGGGATAAATAATTGAATGATTGTTTAGTGTCTTATATTAAAAAAGATGTATTTGATAACATTGATAATAAGGCAACTATGATGGAATTGCAAAAAATACTACTAGAAGAATGACATTGTAATTATTTTTATTATAATATACTTTTGTTATTAAAATATATGTAGTTAAACTTATTGAGTGTCTACCCTTAATTATAATTTATGTAGCTGCATTTATTTCTAACAGTACTTAGTCTTGTTTTTCTAAATGATAGGTTTGTAAAATAATTGTCTCTCTTATTACATCATCAAGTATTCACTTAATTTCATAAATATTTTTTTTCTTGTTTATATTCTTTTATTTTTTTAATGCATGTAAAACTCCCTTAAAAAAAAAAAAAAAAAAAAAAAAAAAAAAAATTCGAGGGACACCCCCAAATATCCCTGCCAATTATGCCCTTTCTATAATTTTCTAGGTCCACCCCACTTATCTTCCCCTCCAATCCAAATATGGTAATCTCCATTTTTCCTTCCATTCTCCCCCTTTTGTTTTTTTCTTCCCGAATTTCTCTCATTACAAACAGTCAAACACAATGCTGTTGTTGTTTCTTTTCCCTCAGGGTCTAAAATAAATGTGAATCGACAATTCCAACTTTGACCTCTATAAAATTCCCAACCCTCCAAACTTTTACTGACTCTGGCTAGATAAGGTCATGCACCTTGCGAAACACGCATCACACGATTCTGATTTCTCTACAATATAGTACACTCCCGCTAAATATAAAACATCATTGGCATTTTTCAAAGGGCTAAAAATTAAATAAATAATTGCACGTGGGGACCAAAAAAAAAAATCGTAGAATTGGGAGGTAGCTGGAATGCATTACTAATTGGACACCGCTTTAACATTTGACAAGTGTATTAGATCTTCTGGAGAATGTAAGTAGTAGTAATTAACGAGGATAATATTAACAAGTGAATGAGTCATTAATGATCGTTAGTAATTATGACACGTATTAATGTAGCAACTTTTATATATTAGAGATTTCATTTGGAGTTGAGCAAAAGCTTGAGGATAAGTCGGTACTTCACCTTCCTTTACTTCAAACGGTTTTTCTTTCACTTACTTCACAGCTTCGTGGACCCCAAATTCTGTGCACTTCCCATCTCCGATTCATCAAGCTTCTTCTATGGCCAAACCACTGATTCAAGTCGTTGAACCTTTCTGCAATATTATGAGCAGCTAAACTTCTTCACTTCCCTAAGAGATGAGCCAGAGCCTGAGTCACCGGACTTAAGGGAGTTGATTCTTTCTATATGGCTAAATTCAGATTTATTTTTCTCTGTTTAGAACTTGACATCTGAGTTTATGATTCATCTGATCTTGTATGTCTTCATATGCTTTTGGTCAAGATCATGGATTGAATTGTGCTTAGTTGTTTAATGCTCTATGATCTATGGTAGATTCAGCAATATGATTTGATTCGTTTGAGTCAGATCCTATGACTGAGTTTATTGAATCGCAATGAGTATTGTTTAATATTCATCAAGGAGTTTGAATAGCTCCTACGGCAGAGTTAATCAAATGGATTCTATGGAGAGAGGAGGATCATCAAAACCGCACGTTGTGATAACTCCCTTTCCAGTTCAAAGTCATTTGAACACCTTCTTGAATTTAGCCAAACTGCTTCATTCAAGAGGCTTTCACATAACATACGTTAACACTGAGTATAATCATAGACGCTTGCTCAAATCGAGGGGTCCTCAAGCTCTCGATGGCCTCCCAGATTTTCGATTTGAAACCATCCCAGATGGTGTTCCTTCTTCTGATGCTGATGCCACCCAACATCTTCCTGAATCTGCTTCAAAGAACAGCCTCATCCCTTTCACAAATCTTCTCAAGAGGCTTCAAGATTCTGCCTCTAATGACCTTGTCCCTCCTGTTACTTCCTTGATTTCTGATACTATCATGACGTTTACAGTTAAAGCTGCTAAAGAATTGAAACTTCCTGTTGTTCTCTATTGCCCTATTAGTGCTATCTCCTATTTGGGTGTTTGGCACAGTCGCACTCTTCTTGATAAGGGTATCATTCCCTTGAAAGGTAACTGATTGGTGTTACTCTTTTTGTTTGTTTGTGTTTATAATTCATTCTTATTTGTTATTCCATTATTGTGCAGATGAGAGTAATCTAACAAATGGATACTTGGATACCAAACTGGACTTGCTTCCAGGCATGAAAAAAATCAGATTGAGGGATCTTCCTATTTTTCTATATCCAAATGATCGCATCCTTCTAAACTTCATTATCAACGAGGCACAAACAGCCCAAACTGCCGACGCCATCATTTTCAACACATTTAGTGAGTTGGAGAGTGAGGCACTAGACACTCTCTCCTCTATCTTCCCTCCACTTTACACCATAGGCCCTGTCCCTCTGTTTCTCAATCAAATTCCACAGAACCAAGTCTTAGACTCCATTGGCTCCAATATGTGGAGAGAGGATGCTCATTGCATCCAATGGCTCCAATCCCAGGAATCTAAATCCGTAGTTTATGTGAATTTTGGAAGCGTCACCGTTATGTCTGCAGAACAAGTGCATGAGTTTGCTTGGGGCTTAGCCAATAGCAAGAAACCATTCTTGTGGATCATAAGGTCCGACCTTGTTGATGGAGGTTCAACGATTCTATCTCCTGAGTTTATAAGTGAGACCAAAGAAAGAGGCCTCATAGCAAGCTGGTGTGAACAACAGAAAGTGTTGAACCACCCTTCAATTGGAGGGTTTTTGACTCATTGTGGATGGAACTCCATGACAGAGAGTGTGTGTGCAGGTGTTCCAATGGCTTGTTGGCCTTTCATTGGAGACCAACAAACTAATTGTAGGTATGCTTGTGCTGAATGGGGAATTGGGGTTGAGGTTGATAAAAATGTGAGGAGAGAAATGGTGGAGAGGGTCATCAATGAGTTGATGGAAGGGGAGAAGGGGAAGGAGATGAGATGCAAGGTCTTGCAGTGGCAGAAAATTGCAAAGGAAGCCACTGAACCACCTCATGGTTCTTCCTACATCAACTTGGAGAAATTGATCAATCAACTCCTAATCAAAGGGAAAAATTGAGGTTCTACATTGGGAAAAGAGAATTTCAAAGTTTCTGAAATACTTAGTTTTGTTTTTTGTTTTCTTTTTTGGTTTCTCTGCATATCTTTAAAGTCTTTATGTTGGAACCTTTTATCATCTACAATATAGCATGGAGAGCCTTATTTATAATATCTAGTTAGCTAAAACTGTGGACAGCTTTATCAGACTTCATACTTTCTATTCAATCGTATTTTTGACATGGTTTGTAAGTGAACTTCTTGAGCCCTATTTAGAATATGTAGTTATCTTGTAATTGTGCATCCCCTCCTCACAAAAGGAGAAATCTCTTTTGAGTTATATGCAGTTTCAACCATCAATAATATTTCTTTTCTCATAATGTGCTTCTGCTAAACTTCTTTCGTTTTTATTGAATGTATGGGGAGCAATAAGGGTATAACTAAAATAAGTTTTTATCCAAGTGTTGAGGGTTTTCTAAGAGATAGCATGGGTCATAGTGAAAAATGCTGGCAAATAAAATTAAATTAAGAATGTTTTGAATCCCCAAGTTAGAGTTGTTTATTATAGTGTCTGACGGTGCCTCAAACAAGAGCATAGCTATGCCTAGCAAAAAGAAAAACTAAGAACGTTTTGTACTATGCAACCTTCAATGTTTTTTTTTTTTCCAATAGGAAACCTTGAATTATAATTAAACGGAAAAAAAGGAATGAACATAAATAAAAATCACAATTTCAAAATTAGCTTCCACCCTTTTTTCACTTCACCCTCTTTATTGCAAAAGGATTCCTAGCCCGATATCATAATTACAGAAGCAAGACCCAAGGCCCAAGATACATAGCCAGCCCATCAGGTACTATAAGATATTTGATAAGGAGTAATCTTACACATATGCTTTTTTGAAATAGCCCAAAGACCACGCGCTTTTTTTTTCAACCAAAAATACACGTGGTTACGTTTTGGGAGCGCTCGGGCCGTCAGTCAACCGTTAGTTGACCGTTAACGTGACGGAATGTTGACGCGGCGCTCATGTGGGCGACACACTAACGTGGGGGCGACGTGGAAATTATTTTCGAAAATTAGGAAAAAATTAAAATAATTATAAAAAAAATTCAAAAAATTAGAAAAAAAATTCAATAATTAGAAATAAATTCAAAAAAATATAAAATTATATAAAATAATTAGAAAAAAGTAGGAAAAAATTTAAATAATTAAATAATTAGAAAAAAATTCAAAAAATTAGGAAAACATTAAAATAATTAGAAAATATTCAAAAAATTAGAAAAAAAATTCAAAAACTTAGAAAAAAATTTAAAATAATTAGCAATAAATTCTAAAAAATAGAAAATAATTAAAATAATTAGAAATAAACTGAAAAAATTGGGAAAAAATTAAAATAATGATAAAAAATGTATTTTTAGTCTTTTACGGAATTAAATTTTCATATGAATATTTTCACTCTTCATTTATTTTATGTAGATAATTATTTTTTGAAAAAAATGTATAGTTAAATAGGTTTAAAGTGAAAAAATTGTTAAATTTTGTGATAGAATTAATAAAGTTTAAAATTTTGCGGTCGGTCCCCACCAGCGGTAATCGATCCGCCGTCAACCGGTGGTAGCCGAGGGGTAGGGTGGTTGGTTGTGGGGCCCACTAGCGGGAATATTTAATTTTTTTATAATTATTTCAATTATTTCCTAATTTTTTGAATTTTTTTCTAATTATTATATATATATATTTTATATTTTTTGAATTTATTGCTAATTATTTTAATTATTTTCTAATTTTTTGAATTTTTTTTCCTAATTTTAAATAATTACTTTAATTTTTTCTAATTTTTCAAAAAAATTTCCTAATTTTTGAATTTTTTCCACGTCAGCGTCCCCATCAGCGCCCACGTCAGTGTGTCAGTCCACATGAGCGCCACGTCAGCATTCCGTCAGAGTTAACGGTCAACTAACGGTTGACTAACGGCCGTGGTGCTGAGCGCTCCCAAAACGTAACCACATGTGTATTTTTGGTCAAAAAAAAAACACGTGGTGTCGGGAAGGCTTGGGGAAAAGACATGTGTAAAATTGCTCCTTATCCCTTTTCTTTATATTCATATTAGATTGTGTATTGGACGGCCTCCTCCCCCACCAAAAGAAAAAAAAAAAAAAAAAAAGATTGTATACAAAGTTTTTTGTTACCCTTTTTTGGTCAAATATCCATGCCCTTTTCTGTTTGTCTATATATTGTTGTCATCAATCACAGGGAATAGGCAAGAGAATATACACTTCAGTTATTCCACCAATATTTGTCTTCTATTATTCGTAAATTTACTGATGCTTTCTTCAATAATATTTAGATTATACAAGTAGATAATAATTATAATAAACTCTAACATATTTCATCTAAAAAAACACATGGATAAATTAGATATTTTTATAATTTTTTTTAAACAAATATTGAGTGAGATAATTATACGACATTCTTTAATATTGGATCGCCGTAAAATTTTACGCAAACCAATTACACAAGTTTCTCGAGAATTATTACATGCGCATGGAATTCAAAAGAACTGAAAAATCCCATATATTCATAACATTTGAAGTAAAAAACCTTAGACTCTTGTTTTGACTAGCACATCCTTAATTAAATTCTCCAAGTTGATGTAGGAAGAGCCGCCCGGTTTAGTATCATCCTCTGCTATTATCTTCCACTCCAAAATCTTCTGTCTCATCTTCTTCCCCTTATCTCCTTCCATCAATTCATTCACAAGCTTTTCCACTTCTTCTCTCTTCACATTATTCTCAATCTCAATCCCTATTTCCCACTCTCTGCAAGCATATCTACAATTTGTTTGTTGATCTCCAACCCAAGGCCAACATGCCATTGGAACTCCTGCACAAATACTCTCAGTCATGGAGTTCCACCCACAATGCGTCAAGAATCCTCCAATTGATGGGTGGTTCAACACTTTCTCTTGTTCGCACCAATTTGCTATGAAGCCTCTGGCCTTAGTCTCACTCAGAAACTCAGGTGATAGAATCATTGAGCCTCCTTCTAAAATGTTTGACCTTATGATCCACAAAAAATGTTTCTTGCTATTGGCTAAACCCCAAGCAAACTCATGCAATTGTTCTGGAGACATGATTACGAGGCTTCCAAAATTCACATAAATCACAGAGTTAGGTTCCTTGTGCTGTAGCCAATTGAGGCACTGAGTCTCTTCTTTCCAGAGATTGGAGCCAATGGATTCCAGTAAGTGGTGGTCGTGTTGTGGGATTTCAGCGAGAAGCAAAGGGAGAGGGCCAATGGAGTACAGAGGAGGAAACATAGAGGATAGGGCTTTGAGGGCATCACTCTCAAACTCCTCAAATGTGTTGAAAATGATTGCTTGAGCTTTTTGAGCTCTTTGCACCTCAGTAATAAGAAAGTTTAGCTCAAAGTCATTAGAATCTGTTACCCTCACAAAACTTGGAATATCTTTTAGTCTCATGTTCTTCATTCCGGGAAGCCAATCTAGTTCAGTATCCAAGTATCCATTTGTCAGGCAACTCTCATCTACACCAATACAATGACAACTATAAGTTGTTAATGATCAACTTCGTGAACAACGTCTTATATTTTGGATGGAATAGAGCAGAAAAGAAGTAGTGACATAATTAAATGAAGTACCTTTTAAGGGAATGACGCCGTTATCGAGAAGAGTGCGAAAGTGAACAACACCCAGAAAGGAAACAGTACTGGCGGGCCAATAGAGAGCAATGGGAAGTCCGAATTCTTGAGCAGCATTCATTGTGAACGTCATGATACCATCAGAAATCAAGCAAGTGACTGGAGGCACAACACCATCATGAGCAAGTTTAGTAAGATTTTTTATAAGGTTTTTGAATGGGACTAGACTATTATTCTGCATAGAATCGCATAGAGAAGGAAATCGTTCGGCATCAGAAGCATCAGAGGGAGGAAGACCATCTGGGATAGTTTCAAAGCGAAAATCTGGGAGGCCATCAAGGGCTTGAGCACCTCTTGAGTTGAGCAAGCGCTTGTGATTGTGCTCCGTGTTGACGTACGTTATGTGAAAGCCTTTAAAATGAAGCACTTTGGCTAGTTTCAAGAAGGAATTTATATGGCCTTGTAATGGAAATGGGGTGATTACTGCATGAGGTTTTAACGCCATGCTTATACTCAAGGGTCTGTTAGGAAGCTGAGAATTAAGGTTCATCGATCTTTATATCATTCAGAAAAGAATTACCAGTCCACCACGTTTCTGAGTTTTTCAAAGTTGGCGGCTTTTATCTCATATGGAACAGTATGTGAAAGAATAGTATGCAAAAGTCGTATTGATGTTCATCAGCAACGGACAATGACGAATCAAATGATATTGGGTGAAGCCAACATAGATTTCAATATCATCAATGAATTTTTAGTTTTTTATTCTTTTGATAGTGAAACGTGAAAATCAAACAAATGTGGTAATTGATACATGTATTTGCTTTAAATTTAAGAGTTTCGCAACAACTTGGCTGATGGTTTCATACATTTTTTTCGCTCTTGTTTCGAATAGCGTTTGAAAAATCAAGTTAAAATGAAAAATGATTAAAAAGGGCATGAATATTATTGAATACTACACACATATATGTTGTATATTACTCCATCCAGTCCTAATTATAGGAGCTATTTACCAGAATTTAGAGGGATTAAGGAAGGAAGTTAAATTAGTTAATTATGTGTATTTTCCTACAATACCCTTAACCAAGTTTATTTAATACAAATACATCTCTCCAAGATAGAACTAAGTAATACAAATACAAGTTTATTTTCCTAAAGCACGCTCTGAGGCCATTGTACATTTTAACGGTTAAGAAAAGCTCATGATGGAATTTTATACGGGAAAAAAACAAAAGAATAATCGTGGAATTCAAATTCTAAAACATATTCCTGTAACATTTTAACGGTTTAACATTTTCAAATTAAAAGTTTTAATGTTTTTTTAAAAAAGGAAAACCATTAGAAACCGTCAAATTTTAGGAGATAAACAGTATTCATCAAGTGGTCAACAAACCTTATCAACTGACGTAAGGCAAAAGCACGGAGCACACCGGAAATAATAATTATATTTATACACACACATATATATAATTTCATATTTAATTTTTCATGAAACTTAATCCATAGAGTACCCATGAATTGTGGTCTGACATACATTTTCAACTATATATATTTGACTAATTTATTCAGTATACAGCTTAAACATAACTTGGAATTTGATCCCATAGAAAGTATAGTTTGATGAAACCATTTCTATTCTTTGGATCTTATTAAATACGTTGGAAGAAAAAAAAAGTGATTATGTGTGTGTAAGTAATGCTCTTTCTAATTCATTTTTTTGGGTCAAATTTGGACATTATAAGTTTTTCCCTTTGAATTATTTTAAATAAATATTAATTAATATTATAATGTTTTAGTATAAAGTTTATAAATAGGGGTATTATAGGAAAAAATTGACAAAAGTTAAAACTTGCTCTTATAATTAGGACCAAAACAAACTCCAAAATTTGCTCCTATAATTAGGACCGGAGGAAGTATATGATCATTGAAGATAAAAAAATAAATTTAAATGTAAATTTGTCAAATAAAAGAAGAAGTAAAATTACCATTAAAAAATTTAAAATAATTGAAATGCTTGGTTAAATATATTTGATAGAAAAAGTCGTATACAAATTATAATGCATATAAATGGTAATGGCTACTGTATGACAAACTCACAAGGCGTAGGGATAAGTTTTTTGAAAAAAATAATTTACTTTTAAACATTTCTAAAGTAACAATCTTATCATGTCCTCAAATAATTTTTTAAAATAATTTGTCTTTGTAACTTGGTCAAGTGACCATAAATTCAACCAACCACATCGTTTCTTGAATTTGTCAATTATTCCAACAAGGTTCAAACCCGATGGATCGAATCGGTCGGGTGCTAAGGGTTAAGGGTTAGTAGGTCGACCGGAGTCAGCCCGAGTCAACCCGGGCTAGACCGGTGAGATATAAAAAAATTGGAAAATAATTAATTTCTCATCACGTCAACCTAAATTTCACATACTATATATCATTTCAATACTTTAGATCAATAGTAAAATAATCATATACTTCAATACTTGTGACATATTTAGATATACTTGTGACATATTCAGATATTCAAATTAGATTGCCTTTTATAAAATTAAAAAAAAAAAGAATACTAGAACCGGGTTGACCCTTGTAACCCGGCCGGTTTACACCGGGTCAATCTGGGTTCACCGAGTCATCCGGTTTTGAACCAAATCAGACCGGTTTCACGGCCGGTTGGTCGGTTCACGGTCTGAACCGGCCGGTCCGATCCGGTTTCACAAACATGGACTCTGAACACAAACCCAAAGTCAAATGCAAACACATGTTGAGAGTCCTCTTTTTCTTTAGAATTTCCTATTTATCCATATACGACCTCAATTTTGATCGCTTTACCAGCAAACGAGAGGAGAAAAAAAAAACTGGTTGATGATGATGTTGAAATCGGTGTTTTTTTATACATAAAAGTTTAGTTGGGGTAGACATCGTACCTCACTAGGGTTAGGGCACGCCTCCTGGCTCAAAGAGCGCTTATAGAAGTATTTACAGAGGCCCACCAACAATGCTCTCACATCGACCAACGGGTATTGAAACTCCTCCCTTTTAGGGTGAAGGCCGACGTGATAGGGCAAAACTTTATAACCTATATAGACTCCACAAGTATACAGGCCGTATCAAGTAATAAAGTGATAAGAAAAGTATCGTTCTCACAAGGACATAATCCAACTAATGATTAGGTATTAAATTCCCTTATTCCGTTCAAGTTGAGCGAGTTAGAAGTGTTTTCAATAATAAAGAAAATTAATAATAAACTAATAATAGCAAGACTTTTCACAAAAGAGTAAATTTCAATATTGAGAAGTACAACTTAGAGTCTCTAATCCCTTGTTGGTTTTTTCGAATTAATCTCACTAAATTAATTTTGACTTAACTAACTCAACTAACTTAGAGTATTAATGTCTATAAATGCCTTCCGGTCCATTTATATACATACCTTCATTAATTATGTAATGTCTCACACAACTTAATAAGATGCTTTTTCGATCGGGCTCGCTCTAATTTGATTATGCGGAGCTTCTAGGTATATACCTATCTAGATGCAAATTAGATTGATAGGGCAAAATGTTATAGCCTAAAAAAACTCCGCAAGTGCACGTGCCGTATCAAGTAATAAAGAGTAAGTAAAGTATCGTTCCCACGAGGACTTAGTACTTACAACTTCAGTCAAGCATTAATCTCACAATTTCGTTTAAGTTGAGCAAATCAGATTGAATTTAATTAATAAAAGAAATCAAAACAGAAATTAAAATAATAAAAACTACCACACTAATCGAACGAGCAACTTAGAGTCACTAATCCCTTATTTGTTTCCTAGATTTTATCCCCACTAAATTAATTTTGACTTAACCTAATCAGCTAATCTAGAATATTATTGTCTATAAATGCCTTCCAGTCCATTTATATACCTACCTTAATTAATTATGTAATGCCTCACACAACTAAATAAGATGCATTTTAAATCGAGTTCACTCTAATTTGATTATGCGGAGCTTCTGGGTATATTCCTATCCTAGACGCAAATTAGATTAAACCTAATTCCTTATTAAATTTAAACCTAATTCTACATTATTTAATCCCAAGGTCAATCTAGGATTCCCTCTTCCAAGTTCAACCCTAAATCCCCAAAACATGCTTAATAGTGATCAATTACTAAGCAATAGCAATAAAAACAAGAATAAATAAACTGAATAAAATTAATCAAAACTAACGATAGGAATAATTTCTAGAACCCAAACAAGTTCATAGGTTCTCTAGGTTGAAAAGAAAACTTAGCCACACATGGCTTTAATAAAATCCATAATAAAAAGATAAAAGTAAGAATTCAGGTTTAAAGAAGAGGGAGAGAGGAAAGAAAGCTTTTCCACCGCCTCCACAGTCCTTCCGTCCTTCTGTGGAGATGATGAAGAAAACCCAACACGCCTCTCTTGCTCTGTGCCTTCGTTCTTGTTCTCGGCTTGCGTCGTTCCCGTCCGTTCTTCCTCTCGTGCTAGCCTCCCTTTATATATATATGGCATATGCTTGGGCTATTTGTGTTGGATCGTGATCCCTGATCCTTCATCTTTTAAAAAAGATATATAATATCCTTTGAGTGTTTTTACGCCACGTACGTAGTGGTAACAACAATGAATTTTATCTTTTTCCCTTGCGTGGACCCCATCCATTCAATTCCAATTACTTATTTTTCTTCTCACAGGTGGTACGTCATTCATCCTATTCCTTAGTCAATTTGATATATATTATATAATATAATATATCCTTTTTATAATATAATAATTTATTATATTATATCTTTTTCCAATTTAATTTGTTGTCTCTCTTAAATCACATAATATCTCCCGCATAACCAAATAGGATATCAATAGATTTTCTGTTATAATATTCTTTTATCCTCCATTTAATTAAAAGATAGATAAAAATATAAAAGATAATTAAATAAGTATAATATTAATAAATTCAATCCAATATATCTCAGAATCTATACTTATTTAATTATAAAATATACGCTTATCATAGATCAAAACCTAATTCCACATTATTGAGCAATAACAATAAAAACAAGAATAAATAAACTAAAATCAAATTAATCAAAACTAATCCGTGAGAATAATCTCTAGAGCCCAAACAAGTTCATAGGTTCTCTAGGTTGAATAGAAAATTTAGCCACACATGACTATAATAAAATCCATGAAATAAATAAAATCCAGATTTGAGAAAGGAATAAAAGAAAGAACAAGTAGATCTGAACTTTCAGCGGAAGCCGATGAACATCGACAGTCCTATTCTGCTTGCGCCTGTGCATGTGTTACTGCTTCGCGTCTGGAATCTTGCTGCGTCTCTGCTTCTTGAATTGTTATTCTGCTCCTTTTTGCTTCTCCCGTTTTTGTTGTGCATCTTGCTGCCTTTAATAGATATAGTTTAGGGTTTTGGGTGTGTTGGGCCGTGATCTGCGTCTTTTTTTAGAAAGGATATATCATATCCTTTTTACTTTTTGCTCCCTGTGCATCATCTGCTTCTTTTTATGTGTGGTCCCCACGTCTTGGTCATGGTAGTGAAAACGTAGTTTTTACGTAAAAGCGGAAGGAAAATGAAAAATCGTAAACGTAAGATCGTAAAATAAAACGGAGTTTTTACGCATATGTATATAAAAAAAATTCGAGAAAAGTAAGGTACCTGTCATCATACACACATATCTTGATCAATGCAATATCAATCAAAATGTCCAACATTGTCATTGATCAAACCATATTTTTTATATGATTTTGCATGATTAAATTGGGATTTTTAATGCATTTTCGGGACATTATTGTATGATTAAGTACTAAGTTGAGTTAGGAACATTTGTATTGAATTAAGTGTAATTAGGGGTAAAATGATGTTTATTTATTAATTACAGAAAAGGAGCCAGATATTTTTGAAATTTCAGTTCTGCCCCAAAATAGTTTGAAAATTTCACTTTAGTCCCTCTCCGAACTTTTAAAACTTTCACTTAAGTCCCTTAGTAAAAACTGCGTTTCTTGGAAAAACTCGCGTTTTACGCTTTTACATTTTTTTTGCGGCGTTTTTTACGTTTTTACTCAAAACCGTTTTTTCCACAACGAAACGCGTTTAGCCCAAAATAAAACGTAAAAAACGGCGTTTTTTACGTTTTAAAACGGCGTTTTTACTACCATGGTCTTGGTCACTTCTAACATAATATATTATATTATATCCTTTTCAATCTAATTTGTTACTGTCTTAGATCACATATATCTCCCGCACAACAAAATAAGATATCAATAGATTTTTTGTTATAATATTCTTTTATCCTATATTTAATTAAAAGTTTGATAAATATATAAAAGATAATTAAATAGGTATAAAATATTAATAAATCCAACTCATTATACCATAAAATATATACCTATTTAATTATAAAATATGTACTTATCAAACTCCTCCACACTTAAACATTTGCTTGTCCTCAAGCAAAAGAAAAAGAATTTATTATCTGAAAAGAACATTGCTCATGAAATTCCTAAACAGAAAGCAATTTACCACCACACTTAGATCATGTTATCAAGTTTTATTCGAGTTAATCTCTTATAAGAATGGGTCACTAAGCCAATAGCCTTAAACAATTGTAACAATCTTTTAACGTTCCATGATCAAAAGATCGACAAGCAATAAGTGCGACAATAATATTAGTAGAAGAATATTACGCTACTCAACTTTTCTAGAAAAATTCAAATGCCCCCACTAAACACTAGTGGAAAAAAGGGCTTTAAGACCGCCTCATTTAGACCGAGTAATGACGCACCGGTCTTAATAGTATGACCGTGGAGTTTTGTAAATATAAAGAACTTCTTGGACCGCATCCTTTATCAATGAGTCTTAAATATATTATTTAGACCGCTTAACAAAACAAATGGTCTTAAAAATGTTATTGTAAAAAAACTGAAAGTTCAAATTTCTTTATAGAGAAATCTCGAACAAAATGACTTATATTTTCTCGCGGTCCAAAATAATGAGGAAAAAATTAAATAAACGTTTAAGATCGGATATATATAACAGGCGAGTCTTAAATATTATACTTTTTAGACCGGACATAAATTGTGACCCGTACTAAATAGTTTATTACTTTTAAGTTCGGAGTTTAAAAATTAACATTTAAGAACGTCTTTTTAGTTCATCCGGTCTTAAAAATAAAGCACCAAATATATTCTTCTTCGCGAAACGTTCCTTATGACTTACGTTGTCCCTCGAACTCTAAAACCCATCTTCTTGTTGTGAAACCACTCTTCCTTGTGCATTACCTCTCTTCCTCGCCCACGTGAAACGTTACCTTACGACTTACGTTGTCCCTCTGAACTCTGAAACCCCTCTTCTTGTTGTGAAACCACTCTTCTTGTTGCATTACCTCTCTTCCTCGCCCACGTACCATTAGCCTCTCGTTACGCTCTCATTTGCTCGGCATTCCTCTCTACTGTCTCAAAATGAACAAGTGAAAACGATTCCATTCGTGTTTCGGGAACGCCCATCGGTGTGAGTCGAACGAACCCTCTTCATCGACAATGTGCCTCGTAACCGCCCAAAGACGCCGTGGTAGAAGAGGCACAAGAATGATGGATGTAACCCTAAGTCGGACTTCCGGGTCAAAGCGGAGATTCAGTTTGATGAAAAGTTGCGACCTTTCGGTCCTAATAAAAGCAAATATACTAGTTTTGTCACCGTCTTGCACGCAGCAAGGTTAGCATCTTGACTGATGAGTGGAAAAATGTGGACTTCGGCAAAGTAAAGCAACCTATTTGGGACACTATCCGGCTTACATACACTGTCCCTGACTCTAAGAAGTTGAAAGACAAGACATTGTCTTATTGTGCTGATCGGTGGAGGAAGTTTAAGACCTCTCTCGCTAACAAGTATATTTTTGCCGAGGTTCACCGACCAAAATCCTTGGGACAAGTACACATTTATTGATGAACAAACTTGGCAACAATTTGTTCACCAAGGACCACTCTTGAAGCTCCGATGAGTTTATATTTATTTTTTTTGCCCTTTTGTTTGCTTATTAACTGTCTTGATATGTGAATGTTATTGTGTTCATCTAATCGTTAGTTAAATTGTTTGGTGTGTGAATAGAAGTATACATTTCCGCCTTTGTCTATGCAAGTCGATATGGAAACCCGAAAAGGTAAAATACTAAGAAGGTAATTAGGGAAATAATAATGGCATAAGAGTCAAGCCATTATTATAGTCTTAGTCTCGTTATAGTAGGTAGTGGTTAGACATTGTTGTTAGTTCTGTTACTATCTAATGAGGATCGCTAATCCCATGGATGCCTTAAAAAGGATCAAGTTTGTATTATTCTGTAAGCATAATTCTCTTTTGTTTCTTAACCTACCTATCTAGCAGTACAAGACATAGTTCCAATTTCTTCTACAATTCTACATCTTCCTTACATAAAATGTTGAAACTTGATGAAGTGAATTTGACTAGTGTTTGAGGTTCATATCAAGCGAAGTTCTCTAATTTCGTTAGTGAGATGGCTGGAATTCATAATTAATAGTTGTTTTCAATGTCGATTCACAGAAAGAAGGGAACGAGCATAGGAGATAGGGAGAAAGAATGATTGCCCGCATAGGGCTTCTCGCGGTGGATATGAAAAGGTCAAGAAGAATTGATGGCGGCCAAGCGGAAGAGATTGGATGATGAAGCAGAATCCAATCCTTCTGCGGTACATGATCCACCATCTCCAATATGTCACGAGGAGTTGTGGTTGCACATTCGGAAAAAGCCAAGCGGCGCCGCATGAGTGAACAAACTCGTGTAGTTGCTTTGAAAGAATTTTAAGTATCGTTATTGTTATTTTTTAGTTACTAAACATGTTTCATTACTAAGCTTCTCGTTATCCGTATCTTACAGAAGATCTAAAAAGAAAGAAGCGAGAGGGATCTTTTGTGTCGGACGGGAGGAGTGATATTCTGACCGTTGCGACCGAAAAACCGGATCATGGTGGGCGTGTAAGGGGGATTGGAGGACGGGTAGGCCTGAAGGAATACTTTGGTAAATCCGAATGCCATAGACAAAGTATGGTTACCCTGAGGAGGAGATGGAGCAGACGGTGGCCAAATTAAGTGAGGATGCGGCTAAAGAAGCAAGGTATCAATCCGAGATGAGCCGATGAGGGAGGAATTGAGTCAGATGACCCAGATGAGGGAGAAATTGAATCAGATGAAGCTGCTTTTGAGCAATTGTCCAGAGACCAGTGTTCCCTTCACACATTCACCTGCACTTGTGCAGCATAGCACTAGAGGGAGCAACATTGTTGGACAGTCAGAGCAACCTTGTGACCTATATGTGGAGGATCGTGATCGTCTTGCACGATTAGTTGCAAAAGGGACTGTCCACGGCTTATTGGGATCAACCGTACACCACCAACAAATGGCCGATGATGAAGTCGAGTGTCGGTTGAAAAGGTGATCATTGATGCACCTCTCCCTCTCCCAACTGATCAGCTGAAGCTTGTGAGTCATGTCAAGGGAACCTTCATCTCTTTGCCAGTGAATTTTGTACATGTCTCTATTCCTCCTGAAGCTTCATCCCCTCCTCCTCAAGTTCTACCCCTCCTCCTCAAGTTCCACCCCCCGTCAAGCTCCATCCCTCTCCTCAAGCTCTATCCCCTACGCTAAGTTGATCGGCACGGAAAAAATATCCGATCTGGTGAAGAGTGGATATTTTAAAGATAAATCGTGGCTTCTGTCGATGAAGTATTAGGTGTCCCTCATACTCTTCCGTTCAAGTTGACACCGTTGATGTTGAGTCCCCGCTTCCTCGACAGAGCTTATTGATGCAATTGTTCAAATTTTTATGAAGTAAGTATCTTCGTCTATGAGTACATAATTTAAATGCATCGTTTAGACACACATACATATATACTAATTCCCTGATCGATGTCATTATTGTAGGTTATTGCATCAAGAATTGGTTCAAAAGGGCAGGAGCAACGATTTTGGATTCTTGTGCCCTGTCTATTCAAGTCAAACATCCATGCAGGAGAGACAGATGTACATATCAAAGAGGTTGTATGAAGTGAGAAGAAATGTGTACTTGTTGCCATTCTTCCATAGGTACATATCACAAATCTTGTCTGCAATTCACTTAATTTTGCTACATATATCACTGAGTATACTTTACTGCTGTGAATTTTTAGCCGCCACTAGCAGTTGGTCCTCATGTGCATGGAGGAGCATAAAGTTATCTTCTTATGCTCCATTCACGGAGTTCCATTGCCTTCGTTGACGCAGACCATCAACGAGTAAGCATGTCATTTTGATTCTCTTGTCTGAAATCTCTGTTGTGAATTTTCAGTGAACATTATTGATAATTTTGTGATTTTGATGATAGTGCCATGAAGACCTTCCAAACCGAGGTAAAGAAAAGGCGTCGGGCCAAAGACCCCATCTGGAACACACTAGAGGTTGGTACAATATTTGTACACTGGCACACTGCCTTGTGAAGTTGGTCATTAAGCTATATATGCTCTTATATATATTTCTTGTTCTTTTTAGACCCGTCGTCAACCACCGGGGTCCAACTTATGTGGCCAGTACGTCATGAAACACATGTATGATATTATCACGGGAGGAAGGACTAATTTAACTGCAAAAGTAAATGTATTTGATGTTACATATTATGCACACAAGTTAATTCGATTAATCGGCTTAATGTCACATATGAAATATGCACGCAAGTTAATTCAGTTTCGTCTTTGATGTTACGAGATGTTTGATCGCCCGATCCCTTTTCGATGATGAACCGGAGCACATACGCAATTTGTTTTGTGAATATCTGTATGACCTGATAAAGTCAAGACAATAATTAATGTCCTAAATTCATTTGTAAATATATCCTGTACAACAATAATATTATGTAAATTTGTTTATTTTTCCGAACAATATTATTTGTAAATATACATAGGCAATGTAAAATTCAATAAATAAATTTGTTTAATTTTTCGAACAATTTTCTTGTGTCCATTTTGGGTTTTCGAATGTATTGGATGGTGGATAAAGCTATTTAGTGCTTGAAATTTGAGAAAGATCTCGACTTTAGGACCGTATATTAATTAAAAGTCCGGTCTTAAAAGTCCGCATAATAAACATCCGGTCATAAAAGTGTTCGTTTTAAAAAATATGACATTTTTAGGACCGTATATTAATTAAAAGTGCGATTTTAAAAGTCCACATAATAAACATCTGGTCCTAAAAGTGTTCGTTTTAAAAAATATGAGACTTCTAGGTATAGATAGACTTTTAGGACCGTATATTGTGAACATCCGGTCCTAAAAGTCTTATGAGACCGTATATTATTTTCCGTCCGCTCCTAAAAGTCCTCTTATTTTTATTTTAAAAGTTGGCTTAACCTTTAGGACCATGTAATTGTTAAATGTCCGGTCTTAATAGTCTTCCTTTAAATAGAAATGTTCACTCGATTTTCAGACAAATCATTATGGTTCGAGACAACCGAGGTTCTGGCGTTCTGCTCAAGCTAGGTCCTTCATCGTAGTTGATGTTACCTCTCCCGATCTTGAGCAAGCATTATCGGTTTCCTTTTCTTTGTCTCTTTTCTTTTTGTCGGAAAAAGAAGGAAGATATTGAAAAGGTACTTTGTTTCAAATCGGGGAGGTAAAACCGACGACAACTACGGTCCAACCTTGAGAAGAATTGTCACTGTGTTTGTTTTTATTCAAATAAGGTAAAAGATGTTTTTTTGTTTTTGTATGTTCTTAACTGTATTCTACGAATTTCTATTGTTGATTTACACGAGGAAAATGTTTTCTTTGTTTCCTTTTTATCGGAAAAAGAAAGACAATAATGAAAAGGACAAGGCGATCGAATATGGAAACCAAAGCCGACAAAAAAGCGTGTTTTAGGACCCTCGATTTACTAAGTGTGCGGTCCTAAAAGTCTTCGTTCTTTCATCTTAGTTTTTTTGAGTCTCGCCATTATCCATCTTTCATAGTTGCCTTGTTTATTGCTTTCCAGTTCGATAATGGATAAACTAACAAATTAAAGTACTAAACTCGCACGAGAACAAAAAGAGTGCATAATATTTTATATAATAATTTTTATGGGGCAGCGATTACAAAAAAAAAAAGAAAAAAAAAACAACTAATCCTCTTCGTAGACGGAGAGGGAGGGGGAGCCGGAGTCGTCGAAGTCGTCTTCAGCAGGATCGTACTCCACGTCATTGGTGTGAAGTACCATGTTCAGCTTGTTGTTCACGGTATGTACAAGCTGAACCAATTGGCCCAAGCGTCGATCCATGTGATCGACGCGGGCCACCAATAATCGCACCAACCGCTTCACGGTCGGAATTGGAGGAGGGAATGGTGGAGGGGTTTGAGGTTGAAGAGGAGGAGGAGGAAACGGGAGAGGACCAGGGGGAGCAGCCATTACGGTGGAGGCTAAGCGGTGGAGGAGGCCGTGTAGAAGTGATGGAGAAGAATGTGAAGAAAGTACAAGAACAACGTGTTTAAATAGAGAACTCATCACGAACAATGTGAAACGCCGAAACTTTAATAAGGAGACGATAGTTCATCGAATACGAGGAGACGCCTAGTTGGGAAGTTTATCTGGAAGGCGAAGAGACTCTGAATCATTCATTTGAACAGAGTGTAAGGAAACAACTCTACCATCTGAATTTGAAAAGAATGAATTTTAGTACCGAGTAAATGATGAAAGGTCGGTCTTAAAAGTAATAGAATTGAATATTTTAAAAATAAATAGACTTTTAGGAATAGGACATATTATAAAAGGTCGGTCTTAAAAGTAATAGAATTGATTTTAAAAATAAATAGACTTTTAGGACCGGACATATTATAAAAGGTCGGTCTTAAAATAAAAATTAAATAATAGAATTTTATACCGCGTACCTATAAATCCTGCTCTTAAAAGTTTTTCCGCCTTTATTAACTCCTCATACCTCTCCGTCCTTAACTCCTTATTAATTCCTCATCACTACCTCGTAACTCCAAACTACGTATGTGGCTATCGAGAACTCTCCGCCTTTATTAATTAACTCCTCATACCTCTCTTCCCCAACTACTCAAACCATGGTTAGATACAAGAGAACCGCTCGTAGGGGTGCTCTTACTCGTGATGCTCGTGCCTTCCGTCGATTGTTATACGGTGTGCCTCCTCCATCGAGAGTCCGTCGTATTGCTGCAGAAGAGTCTCGGGTCGTTAGACCTATTGTTATTTCTTCGGATGATGAAGAGGTTCCCGCTCCCCCTCCCCAACCTCTTGGCCCCACCGCGACTACTACTGACCCCTCTCCTCTTTCCTCTAATGAAGCATTGTGTCTGATGAGAGTAAGACAGAAACTTGCTGATCTCCGGTGGGAAATTAATCTTTGTTCACACCGCAATCACCAAGGCTTTGGAGGATAATAAGCTTTAGGATGTTTAGTCGATTCTTGTTTTTGATAATTTTTCGCTTGCTTTTCTCTCTTAATTTTCTTGTGTACGTGCATATTCTCCAGTTATGTATGGAAGCAGTAAAACTAAGCTTGTGTCTTTCTAATATTCATATTCTCCAGTTTTCCTCTAATTTATTTTATTAACTCAGTTTCTGCTGTGCTCGCCAAATGCAAACCTCTTCTTTTTTTTTGGTTAATTAATAAACGAAATACTTTTAGGACCGTAGTTCTTATAATCGCTGGTCTTAAAATTAAATGAATACTAAAAGTTAGGACCGGAGTATTCTTAACCGATGGTCTTAAAAATTAGTTAATAAATGTTTGACTTTTAGGACCGGACGCTTTATAAATCTCCGGCCTTAAAATTAAATGAATACTAAAATTTAGGACCGCAGTATTGTTAACCTCTGGTCTTAAAAATTTATTAATAGAATTATATCTTTAGGACCGTATA
This sequence comes from Acacia acuminata, assembly GCA_019022655.1. Lineage (NCBI taxonomy): Eukaryota > Viridiplantae > Streptophyta > Magnoliopsida > Fabales > Fabaceae > Acacia > Acacia acuminata. Next base: position 4,760,780 of record JAFJYI010000005.1, read on the forward strand.
TCTTGTATAATTAACCAGTCTTATTAAAATCTAAACTATAAAGACATGTCTATGTCGCGGGGAAAATTAAATTTCCCTATCAGAACTTCTCTTGTCACGCTGAAAGTGATTACACAAGTTCTGTCTCCAGTGTGTGTTGCGTCGTCGCTGCTTCGCGTTCCTCTCTCGAGATTAACTCTTTGGTTCCTTAGCTAAACGTCTATAGACCAAGCTGTACGAGGTGTTTCGGTTATATAACTTTATGATTTTCCTTCTAATGGTTTTGGGGTTTCATGGGTTGAACGAAATCGATGAAATGTTATTGTGGGTTTCTCTCGTTGTTAATGAATATTGTATTTTGAAGATTATATTTGCACTTTAGACCTACCCAACTGACCAAGAAATGTTTTTAGGTTACTCTTCTTTGCCGCAACATCAACGTTCATGGCGGGAGAAGAAAGACTCAACAAACGCATTTGAATTTATATGGTACGGGTGAGTCCACAAGACCTTCATGCGATGCATTTAATTTCCTTGTCATGTATTTATTTTGCTTCTTGGATTCACTGTAATAAATTTATGACCAAAAGTGATTCTTCATTATGCATTTAATGGGCAAGTTTCTCCGTAAAACCAAAAAAAAAGACATGCATAACCGACATTGAGCATAAATATGCATTTGGAGTTGGCTTATTTTATATGCAAGTCTCTACTTTTTTTCGGATTATGCATATGTTAAATCTTTCCGTCTATAGGAATACTACTATGGACCACAGTTGGATAAATGCTTTACGGACGAGTGTTGAATATCGAATGGGGTGAGGGACTTTATTGAATTTGTTAAACAAAATGCTCATGATGATAGTGGGAAGTTTTCTTGCCCTTGTGTAAAATGTCCGAATGAGATGCGACTAAGTGTTGAAGTTATACACACACATTTAATTTGTGAAGGATTTTGTAAGACTTATACAGTATGGGTATGGCATGGTGAAAAAATACCAAGTGGGTCTCAACATAGGGAAGTGGCCTTTGAACATGCTCCGGTGGCATTGACTAGGGAGCAAGTTTATGAAAAGGTGAAAAATATCAATGACGTCTTCGGTAAGACTGCAAAGAGTAGAAAAGAAACAAGTATATGGAAAAAGAGATCTGTATTCTTCGATCTTCCATATTGGCGCAATCTTGATGTGAGACACAAGATCGATGTCATGCATGTGGAGAAAAACGTATGTGATAGTATTGTCGACACGCTTCTCAACATACAAGGTAGTTCCAAGGATGGTGTGAAGGCAAGATTGGATCTGATAGCAATGGGAATACGCGAATGGGAAGAGAACTTATTGTCCCCCGGCTTCTCATACTTTGTCTAAGGATGAGAAACGAAGTTTTTGTGAGTGTTTACATGGCACAAAAGTTCCCACGGGTATTCTTCAAATTTGAAGAGACTTGTATCGATGAAGGACTTGAAATTAGTAGGCCAAAAGTCTCATGATTGTCATGTCTTGATGTAATGTGACTACTCCCAATAGCTATTCGAGGCATCGCCGAATATGATCTTCGGGTCGTTTTGACTAGACTTTGTGTCTTCTTCAATGCGCTTTGTAGTAAAGTTTTCGAGATTGAAAAGTTGGATGAATTGGAGAATGAAGGATATCTTATCTTGTGCCACCTTGAGAAGCTTTTTGTTCCTACATTTTTTGACATCATGGTTCATCTAATTGTTCATCTAGTGAGGGAGATAAAGATGTGCGGCCCTATCCATTTATGGTGGATGTACCCAATTGAAAGATCTATGAAATTCCTAAAAGGGTACGTGAAGAACGCATACCCGAAGCATCGATTGTTCGAAATATGTTTCGAAGAAGCCATGGAATTTTGTCAAAATTATTTGGCCAAAGTAAGACATATTGGGCTTCCAAAATGTCGCATCTTGAAGGGGGGTAGACGAGGGGCTTCCGTAAAGAGTGTGGATCCCGATGAATTGTCACAAGTCCACTTATACATCTTGAATAATGTTGATGAAGTTCAAGCCGCATAGCCGAACATAAAGAAGCCGTAAGGAAAGAAAATCATCGAATGACCGAACAAAGGTTGATTAGGGAGCATAACAGAACTTTTGCAAACTGGTTCAAACAAAAGGTTGAGGGAGAGGAATGTGTTTCTGATACAATCAAATGGTTAGCACATGGTCCTGAGGTTGATGTCATAAGTTGGAATTCGTATGTGATCAATGGTTATACATTTTACACGAAGTCCCTAGATGATAGGAGCACATCCCGGAAAAAGTGGTGTTATGTTAGAGGCTGAATCTATGCACTTCTCCAATTCAAAAGACAAGAGCCCTTTATTGGCGAGTCATGCCATATTATGGGGTTATTGAAGAGATTTGGGAGGTGGACTATGTGAAAATTAGATTTCCCATTTTCAAATGCAAGTGGGTCAATGTCAATAATGGTGTTCGGATCGATCGGCTAGGATTTAATTAGTCGATGTCCATGGTAGAAGTTTTGGAGATGAACCTTTTATTATGGTAGACCAGGCAAAACAAGTGTTCTATATCACCGATCAAGAAAATAAAATGTGGTCTGTAGCTCTCCAAGGAAAGAAGGTCATTGATATTGATGAGGAAATGAATTTGAATTATGGTACTCCTGAGAGTACTCCTTTTTCAAGGGGTCTACCGGACATAAACGAAGAAGATGAACCGGATAATGAACCCGGCATAAGAAGTGATCATCAAGAAGGGATATGGGAAGATATCACTTTATAAAAGAGTCAATTCATAAGGTAATATTCATATGCAGATTTCTTTGAAAACTTTAAGGTTTTAACTATATTATATTCCTTCTATGTTCCTAAACAATGTCACCGACTATGAAGTTTGTTCTTGTTTTATTTTCGTGGCAGGATCCGATTCAAAGGGGCATGTTATAAAAGAGGATGTTACTTTGTTGGGTGGGAATCAGATGAAGGCATGGTGAATATTATTTTGGGCATGTGTGTTGTATTTGTAACTTATTGTATTTGTAAGTAAGTTATCTTATTGTATGAATTAATTTGGGTGTTGTAGTCATAGAATAAACATTAATTAAAAAGCCAAATAACTCATGGTGAATAATATTTGTATTCTTTTTCCAATTCAATTTATTCAAATAATTGTTCATAGCTTACGACTTAAAGTATCGACTTTTATGTCTTGGATTGGGTGGTGGATTTGTGTGTAATACAATCGGGAAGAACGAGCGAGGGAAAAATTCAGGAAAATTTACACCGCAAATAAAATGCTAGGTCTTAAATGGTGAGTTTTTAAGACTGGATGTATTTATATGTACGGTCTTAAAGGTCGTAAGCGCCCGGTCTTAAAAGTCGGTCTTTTTAAGACCGGTAAATTTATACATGCGGTCTAAAATAAATTTTTAAGATCGCATTTATTTATCATCCAGTCTTGAAAGTCAATCTTTTAAGACCACGTATAATTAGTCGGGTCTTAGAAGCCGCTAAGTTTAAGACCGTATTTATTTTTGTCCGGTCTTAAAATTCTATCTTTTTAAAGCGGCCTAATAATTAGCCGGTCTTAAAATTTAAGTTTTAGGACTGAACAAAAAGTATTTCAGGTTTATTTTAGTACGACTTTTAAGACCCAATGTTTTAAATGTCCGGTCTAAAATATTTTCTTTAAGACCAGTCGTAGTATGGTCTTAAATGTAGACTTTTAATACCATTTTGGAACAAGACCGGTCGTGGTCCGGTCTTACGATGCCTCTTTTGTCCTGTCTTAAAAGCCTTTTTGCACTAGTGAAACCAAGCTTTTCATTTTATTTAATAGGGATCCTCAGGTAAAACATAGTTTTTTTTTTTTTTTTTTTTTTTCTTGAGCCGTTGTAGGTCCCATTTTGACATAACCCTGCACATGGGTGATTCAGCACCGGTTACTCAGTTACTCCAACAGGCACCTCAAGCGGCTTTTAGCCTAACTCATAACCCTCTTTGACTTTACCATTTGACGCGAGTGCCAACATTGGTGATGAAGTGCCCTCAGTTACTAAGTAAGGTCTAGAGAAGTTATTGGAGTTGTTGTTTTTTTCTTTTTCTTTTTTTCCCACCTAAGTCATTTCCCTAAACAAAATTTTTACTTAGCTAGCAAAGGTCATCGTCTAATTTTCTAAAGAAATCATGTTGCAAAATATTCATAAACTAATAATCTGTTGATCATATTACAAATTAATCCTTATTCTCATAGTCAATCTCAAGATTGATACAAGAATTCAAGACTTAGAGGCTTAATTCAAACATTTTTTTTTTTTTGACTTAATAATATTCTCTAAGATGGGGAAAGCTCAAAATTAAGGTCAATCCTAAACAATGCAAAAATCTCAAATAAACAAATTCTTTTCAATTGCATAGAGACAAGTATAACCAAAGAAATCATATTCCTCCCACACACTTAAATCAAACATTGTCCTCAATGTTGCAAAAATATAAAGAGGGAAAGAAACTAGTACTCCCCTTGTTTAGGACTTTAATTGTGGAGTGCTTCCTCTGGTACCATCCATGATATTTCAAATTTTAAGGGAGAAGAGAGTACTCAAGCAAGACTTCATAGCAACAAGAGGAGTGATCATTTTCAGACTGAATAAAACTAAGAGAAAGAAAGAAGGGAAAAAAATATGCAAGCAAAATCCTTGGGTTGCTTTCCAAGAAGCGCTTGGTTTATAGTCTTCAGACCAACTATGTCAGAATGTCAAGGAGGTTGAGACAAGCAATGCCAATGTTTCCCAGAAGAGGATGCTGAGGGCTTCGCAATTTGTTCGTTGTTCTTGTAAGTATTCTCCATACACTTGTGCTCAATGAAGATTATTTTAAGGGGCTCCTTATTGGCAAATGAATCCAGTTTAGCTCGATTAATGTTATTTATCACAACAACCCTTGCACATTGTTTGAATTCATTTTGAGACACCATTGCTTTGTCCCTCTTAAACTTGACTTGCTCATCACCAAGTCGTAGCATTATCTCTCTTTGTTCGACATCTACCAATGCTCTCACAGTAGCCAGGAATGGTCTCCCAACAATTAGTGGAATTTCTTGATCCTCATCCATGTCAAGAACAATGAAGTCAGCAGGATAGATGAAAGAGCCCACTTTTACTGGTACATCCTTAATGATACCATATGGATAAGAGAGACTTTGATTAGCTAGCTTGAGTGTAACAGTTGTAGGACTAGCCTCCCCTAGTTGAAGCTTCTTAAATAGAGATAGAGGCAGAAGATTTATAGCAGACCCTAAGTCACACAGTGCACCACCTTCAAATTGGTCACCAATCACACACGGAATAGTGACGGAACCAAGATCTTTACGCTTTAAAGGAACATTAGGTTTAATGACACTAGTGATCTCCTTGGTCAATGCTATTGCAAATTCAGTAAAATGCTTCTTCTTACTCAACAACTCTTTCAGGTACTTAGCATACTTAGGCATTTGCTCCAAAGCTTCTATCAATGAGATATTAATGTGTAATTACTTGAAAATATCTAAGAATTTCTTGTATTTTTCATCAAATGCCTTCTTTTGGAATCTTTGAGGAAATGGTAGAGGCGGTCTCCATTTAGGAATCCCAGTACTTTCTTCCCTTTTCTTTACCTATTTCTTTTGGGATTCACTATCCTCATCTACTCCCTTAGCCTTTTGTGTAGACTCTTTATCATTTCCTACAAGACCCTTAGGAGTTTCTTCGTTCTTAGGACTTGAAGGCTTCATTGTTGGCTATTGTACCTCAGCTAATTCTTGACCACTTCTAAGGGCAATGGCTTTACACTCGCTCTTTCATCTCTACGAGGTGAGGCATAGTATTACTTGGCAATTCTCTTTGTTGTAAAATATTTACAGCATTTGCAATTTGTCACACTTGTACCTCAAGATTCTTGGTAAATGAGGTTAAACCTTCAACAAATGAGTCTACTCTTGCATTAATAGCAGCTTGCTCCTGAGTACTCTTTAATTGAAAACTTGCAAGCTGAGATATCACTGCCTCTAGATCAGATTTAGGTTCTTGGGCAGGAATGACTTCCTTTTCAAATCGATAGAACCCAGGAGGTGATACTTGTTTTGTATAGAGGTTGATGCTTTATTAAGAGTCGCTCCATATTTCCAAGAGATGTTAGGATTTTTACACCACCCAGAATTGTAGGTGTTCGAGTAAGGATTATCTGGTTGTTGCCATGGTAGTTTCCAGCATAGTTCACTAGCTCCATCTGTTGAGTTATGAGGATTGTCCGTTATCATGGCCATTTCCATAGTAATCACAAGGGGCATGAATAGCATTGACTCTAATGCGTCTACCATTAGATCGATTTACTTGAGCTTCTAAGTGATCGAACCTCTTGTTGATGGTATTTAACATTGCCATCAGTTGTGAAGAAGAGTCCTCAATAACTTTATCAACTGACTTCATTGGCCTTCGGTCATTGTTGTTTTGTAGAAAGTCAGCGGATAAGTCATCTAAGCATTTCCAAACATGATTCACCGGTTGCTTTGTAATCCCCCCATTAGTGACAGCATTTATTTCTGATTTAGATTCAGGAGTCAACCACGGGTGGAAAAAAGGCTTTTAAGACCAGACAAAAGAGGTACTGTAAGACTGGACCAGACATCGATCTTGTTCCAACCGGTATTAAAAATCCGTAACTCTTAAGACCGCATTCGAACCGGTCTAAAAGAAACTTTTTTAGACCGGACAATTTAAAAGTTAGGTCTTAAAAGTGGTACTATATAGACCATATATGTATTTTGGTTGGTCCTAAAACTCAACTTTTAAGACCGAACCAAACCATAGACCGGTCTTAAAATATCGATATTTTTAAGACCGGATAAAGAAACTCCGGTCTAGAAAAGACCGACTTCTAAGACAGACGCCTATCTAATCTGGTTCTAAAATTAATTAAATTTAAGACCGGGTACTTTATACATCCGATCTTAAAAATTGAACTTTTTAGACCGTTCTTAATAAACAGCGGTCTTAAAAGACCAACTGTTATAAGATCGCATAGACTTTTAAGAACGAACATATAACTTCATCCGGTCTTAAAATTTGAACTTTTAAGACTGGCGCTATTATTTCCCATTCTAAATTTTCCAGAATTTTTCGTTGTTCTGTTCTTCCTGGTCATATATATATACACACATCTACTACCCAATCCAGCACAAAAAATTCGATACTTTAAGCTACAAGCTATGAACAATCCATTATGAATAAATTGAATTGGGAAAAGAATACAAATATTATTCACCATGAGTTATGTGGCCTCTTAATTTAACTATGATACAACACCTTAATGAATATATACAATAAGATAACTTATAACAATTCAATGATGAGTTACAAATACAGCACCATGCCTTCATCTGATCCTACCCAACAACGTAACATTATATCCCCTTTTATAACATATATATCGAATCGCCACAAAAATAAAACAAAAAAAAGCTTAACAAGTCAATGACATTATTGTTTAAGAACATAGAAGGAATATATATAGTTAAAACCTGAAAGTTTTCAAAGAATTTCTGCATATGAATATTACCTTATGAATTGACTATTTTATAAACGGATATCCTCCCATATCCCTTCTTGATGATCATTTCTTATTCTGGGTTCATTATCCGCTTCATCTTCTTCGTTCATGTCCGGTATTCCCCTTGAAAAAGGAGTACTCTCGGGAATACCGTAATTTGAATGAATTTCATCATCAATATCAATGACCCTTTTTCCTTGGAGAGATACAGACCACATTTTATTTTCGATCGGTGATATAGAACACTTGTTTCGCCGACCGGGTCCGCCATAATAAAAGGTTCATCTCCAAAACTTCTACCATTGAGATCGACTAATGTAAATCCTAGCCGATCGATCCAAACACCATTATTGACATTAACCCACTTGCATTTGAAAATGGGAAATCTAATTTGAACATAGTCCACCTCCCAAATCTCTTCAATAACCCCATAATAAGGCATATTTGCCAATTTAGGCCTCTTGTCTTTCGAACCGGAGAAGTGCATAGATTTAGCCTCTAACATAACACCACCTGTTTCGACGGTGCTCCTATCATCTAGGGACTTCGTGTAAAATGTATAACCATTGATCACATACGAATTCCAACTTATGACATCAACCTTCGGACCACGTGCTAACCATTTGATTGTATCAGAAACACATTCCTCTCCCTCAACCTTTTGTTTGAACCAGTTTGCAAAAGTTTTGTTATGCTCCGTAATCAACCTTTGTTCAGTCATTCGATGATTTTCTTTCCTTACAGCTTCTTTATGTGCAGCTATCTTTGGCTTGAACTTCATCAACATTACTCAAGATGTATAAGTGGACTTGTGACAATTCATCAGGATCCACACTCTTTACTGAAGCCCCTCGCCTACCCCTTTCAGCATGTATTGTTTAGGAAGGCCAATATGTCTTACTTTGGCCAAATAATTTTGACAAAATTCCATGGCTTCTTCAGAAACATATTTTTGAACAATTGATGCTTTTGGCCGGTATGCGTTCTTCACGTACCCTTTTAGAAATTTCATAGATCTTTTAATTGGATACATCCACCGTAAATGGATAGGGCCGCACAACTTTATCTCCCTCACTACATGAACAATTAGATGAACCATGATGTCAAAAAATGTAGGAACAAAAAGCTTCTCAAGAAGGAAATTAAATGCATGACGAGGAAATTAAATGCATCGGATGAAGGTCTTGTAGACTCACCTGAAGCATATAAATTCAAATGCGTTTGCTTGAGTCTTTCTTCTCCGACCCACGAACGTTGATGTTGCGATACAACAAGAGTAACCTAAAAACACTAGTTGGTCAAGTATGGTAGGTCTAAAGTGCAAATATAATCTTCAAAATATTATATTCATTAACAACAGAGAAACCCACAAAAACATTTCATCGATTTCGTTCAACCCATGAAAAACCCAAACCCATAAGCAGGAAAATCATAATATATAACCGAAACACCTAAAATACGGCTTGATCTATAGACGTTTAGCTAAGGAATTAGAAAGTGATTGTCGAGAGAGGAACGCGAAGCAGCGACGATGCAATACACAATGGAGACAACCCGAGTAATCACTTTCGGCGCGAGAAGAGAAGTTACGAGAGGGAAATTTAATTTTCCCATGACGGAGACATGTTTAAGTATTTTAGATTTTATAAAGACCGAGTCACTTATAAAGTCTCTGGTCCTAAAGATATAATTTTATTAATTAATTTACTTCAGGATGAGTTCTCTATTTAAGCCCGTTGTTACTTTAGTTTCTCCACATTCTTCTCCATCACTTCTACACGGCCTCCTCCACCGCCTAGCCTCCACTGTAATATAATGGCTGCTCCCCCATGTCCTCCGTTTCCTCCTCCTCCTCTTTAACCTCAGCCCCCTCCGCCATTGCCTCCTCTAAATCTGACTGTGAAGCAGTTGGTGCAGACATTGGTGGCCCGCGTTGATAACATCGATAGACGCTTGGGCCAATTGGTTCAGCTTGTTCATACCGTGAACAACAAGCTGAACATGGTACTCCATGCCAATGACGTGGAGTACGATCCCACCGAAGACGAACATTCGACGCCGCGACGCTCTCAGGCTCCCCCTCCTCTCGACTAAGGGGAGGATTAGTTGTTTTATAGTTTTTTTTCTTGCCTTTTTTTTTTTTTTTTTTGTGTGTAAACGCTGCCCTATAGGGCACAGTAAAAATTATTAAATAAAATATTTTTAAATTTTGTTCTCATGCGAGTTTAGTACTTTAATTAGTTAGTTTATGCATTATCTGAACCTGGAAAGCAATAAACAAGGCAATTTACTAAATCTACGGTCCAAACAGACTGGCATATTTTTCGAATGAGACTTTTAGTACCGGATATTTAGTAAATTTACGGTCCTAAAAGATAAGGAAGACTTTTAGGACCGGACATTTATTAAATTTACGGTCCTACAAACACCGCCATTTTTGCAAAAATTAAACAAAGACTTTTAGGACCGGTGATTTAGTAAATCTACGGTCCAAAAAGACTGGCATATTTTTTGATTGAGAATTTTAGGACCGGACATTTAGTAAATTTACGGTCCTAAAATATAACGTAGACTTTTAGGACTGGCGATTTAGTAAATCTATGGTCCAAATGACCTTTAGGACCGAACATTTAGTAAATTTACGGTCCTAAATTTATCACATTTTTTTTAAAATTAAGCAAAAAATAGTTTTATCCACCATCCAATACATTCAGCAACCACACTAATGGACACAAGGAAATTGTTTGAAATGAATTAACAAATTATTATTGGATACTATCACAAATTGGACAATTGTTCATTTACCAGACCGAAGATGATTGTTGATACAACATATATTTATGAATGAATTTACAAATAAATTATTTTTCTGACTTTCCCAGATCATCAGATCATACAGATATTCACTTAACGTTATGCGTGTGTGCTCAATATCACCGTCAGGAAAGGGGTCAGCACAGTCAAACATCTGTAGCTACATCAAAGAAAGAAATATATATATTAGTCATCCTTCCTTGCATCAAAGGGTCGGCGCACGAGGCAAAGTTATGTAATACATTTACCATTTCGGTGATGGTAGTCACTTTGGTTGCATGACAATATTATACATGTGTGTCAAGACGTAATGCCCACATAAGTTGGACTCCTTTGGTTGCCAACGGGTCTAAAAACAGGCAAGAAATATATAAGAGCATATATTGACACTGACCAAGTTCACAAGCTAGTGTGCCAGTCCAAATATGTACTAACCTTTGGTATGATCCATGTAGGCTCTTTGACCTCAGTCCTAGACCTTTTCTTGACCTTTTGTTGGAATGATTTCAAGGGCCTATTGTCAAAATCACAAATTTACTCAATAATGGTCACTGAAAATTTACAGCAGAGATTTCAGACTAGACAATCAAGATGACATATGCTTACTTGTTCACCATCTACTGCAATGTAGGCGGTGGATCATAGTGAAGAGAGCATAAAAAGACCACTTTATTCTCATTCGGGCAAATCAGGACCAACTGCCAATGGCGACTGAAAGTTCACAACAGACAATTACTCAATAATATGTAGCAGTATTAAGGGAATTGCATAAAAGAATTATGATATGTACCTATTGTAGTATGGTGCCAAGTACCACTTTCTCTTATTGGTGGACAACCTTGATGTTATGTATGATTGTCTCTCTGCTAAGGCTGGTTGACTTATGTACTGTGGGCACAAGAATCCAATATCTTGGCTTTTGCCCTATTGTTCCAATTCACGATGCAGGAACCTACAATAATGACGTTAGGGAATTAGTATATACGTATGGGAGTGTCTCACATTTATGTTATGTACTCATAGAAGAAGATACTTACTTTATAAACATGAGAATCATTGCATCAGTAAGCTCATGTTTATCAAATAGCAGGGACATTATATCATCTTGGTCAACATAAACCGGCTGCTTGTTTTTAAGACCTACTTTACATATTGAGAGGCCAATGATTAATTCCAACTTGTTTATTGGATACCATAAGGACAAGCTTGTCCTTGGCACTCAACTTAGCCGTGCCAACCAATTCAGGAGGGGCTGGAGCTTCAGGAGGAGTAGAAACATGTACAAACTTCACTGGCCACGAGATGAAGGTTCCAATGACATCACTCACAACCTTCACCTCACCAGTTAGGAGAGGGACAAGTGCGTCAATGATGACCTCTTCAACTGACACTCTGAGTTCATCATCAGCCATTTGTTGGTGGTGTACGGTTGATCCCAAGTTGTGGGACGGTCCTTTTGCAACCAATAATCGTATATCATGATGATGAGGATCCTCCACATAAAGGTCATAAGGTTTCTTTGTGTCCAACAATGCAGCTCCTCCAGTGCTCTGTTGCATAGCAGCTGTAGGTGAGTGTGGCAAGGGAACAGCATTCTCGCACAAGAGCTGAGAAGCAGCTTTATTTGATTCATTTCCTCCTTCATCTGGCTTAGCTGGGAATGAAACATTGCACTCAATGAAGCTTCTTTAGCCGCTGATTGCTCACTCATTTTGGCCAGCGTCTGTTCCATCTCCTCCCGGGTAACTAATGAGCATAAATAGTACCATGTTTTCCCTATACTTACTGACTGAATTGAATGTTAAATACATGCTTAACTGTAGATAATCTAAGCAAAAAGGCATACATTCATGATATAGGGACTAAAGAGTAGGGATCATTTGCATGTGCTAAAAATGGAACAATTTACTTTGTTTTTAAGGGAAATCGTATAGCAGGGCTGATACGATGCTATAGCATTCTGATAGCGATTCGAAGTGCAATACAAGGCATCCCGAATGCTATAGCAAAGTAGAGGACGCAATGCTATGTGACATGTTTGCTGACTTTTTTACCCAGATGATTTCAGGAATAAAATAAAGGGCGATATTAACAGATAGGTTGCTGACGTGACGGAATAGAAGATGTGAGGATCGAAACTAAAAGATTTGAAGAATCCCACAGAATCAACAGAAGCAATCTACTTGGATTAGAAGATATGATAGATCCCGACGGATTCGGAAAGGCCCCCCACATTTGTAACTTACGCCGCAAGAAAAAGCCCGATTATAAAAGGAAACAAGCGCCAACCCTAAGAGAGTCGAGAGCCCTAGAACCAGATTCTATCTTTCGCGGACTCGAGAGAAGAGTGAGAGATTTCACAAGAGCACGAGACTTCCGGGACAACCCAAGCATCCTTTCTGCAGTAAGACAGAACGAAGAAGACGTGGAGTGGTAGCGTGACAGGACCTCGACCACGCCGTCAGAAATTCCGCCAGAGCTTTCTATTTTCCTTTCCTTTTAGCTTTATTTTCTCGATCATGGGTCATTCTGTTTGTGTCTATTTTGTGTGTCCCTCGTCAGTTATGAACTGAACTTTATATGGCTAGACGAGGATGAGTCTTTAAGTGTTCAATGAACCCAGTTGCAAGTTCTTAATTCAATAAATTTGGTTTGCGTATCGGTGTTTTAATTACTACTCGGTTAACGGAAGTTAAGGGCTAGATCTGTGGCCTCAGCTTACTGGCAAGGAGTTGGGGTTAGACCTCTAAGAAACAGTGTTTGCTAGGCAGCCCGTGCATGGCTTGACCTATTATTGTAGGCTTCAGGAATGGGTCTACTTCTCATAACTATAACACCTTGAGTGTAAAGCAGGTTTGACTAGAAAGTTGCCATAAGAATATGGAAGGAGTATAGTTAGTATCATATGTATCGGACGCGGAAGCTTCGGTAGATAATAGAGGTGGGTTAACCAAATAGCTTTGTAGTTGGTAGCTATGCTGTAGCAATTGCGGAAGCTATACAGTATAGATGCTATAGTATTGGGTAGAGCAACTGGGGGATTGATGCACTTAAGGATGATTCTGAGTCCAGCCTAACCTCTTATTCATATCTTCTCTCGTTTAAAGTCATTTTGTTTACGTTTGCTGGTAGCATAATTGCAAAACCCCTCAACCTGATTATATTTACTTTCTGCTTTCACAATTGTCACAGCATTAGCGTGTCACCTCTCGGTATCTCAGTCTCTGTGGGACGATACTCTACTTACACTTTATTACCTGTTCGACTGGTTCACTTGCCATCAAGGAAATCGACCAGCAAGTTTTTGGCGCCGTTGCCGGGAACTGCTGATACCCTTTGTGATGACGCCCTTTTGCTTAATAGTTGTGATTTACTTAGTAAAGGAGCTCACTCTCTCTGCTCTTGATTTTCAAGTACATTCTATAGTGTATGCGCAACTCGCTTCCAGCCAATCTAGAGCCTTACGATCCTGAGATAGAACGCACCTACAAGCAAAGGCGCAGAAGGCAGAAGCGGCAAAGTCAATCTTTTGACCAAGCAAACATGGCGGAAATACCTGTTAACCACGAGCAAGAACAACAAGAGCGCCTACTAATAATGAGAAGGGTGCTAACTGTTTAAGGAGATGGTTTTGGTATGTTCCTAGGTATAAAATTTTTAGAGTATGACTTGAAATCACACGAACCATTGGAGAATGAAATATGATGCTTAAATGGTGTTATATGCATGTGTGAATAGGAATTACATGTAGTTGTCATTTTCTGGAAAATGAACTTTACTGCAGAAACAGTGATTTTCGAGCAAGGTAAAATTAGGGTAAACAAACTCTTTTGAACCTGAAATTTTGTGGACATATAGTACACATAATAATATTTAAAATGAGCTTTGGATCGCCTTAAACAGAGGTATATAACTCTAGTTATGATTTTTGGAAGTTGAGCTAAAAATCTGAAAATTTCTGGTATGATTTTGGAGCAGTAAAATGATGTTGGATTTCGGACCAAGTAAACCCTTGAGTTTTTACATGAAATTTTCCAGCTAAATAGTAGACACATATAGGTTTAATTTGATACGTAATTTGTTGAATTCCGATAAGTATTAAAGGAGTTATGGTTCATCAAACATTGGTCAAGAAATCTGAGAAATTCTGGACATTGTTTATGTTTTTCGAAAGTTGGGAATTCGAGCAATTATGAATTTTCTAAATTCTTAGAAAAGTTAAAGGCTGAATTTTTTATAAGTCTTAAAAATAGTCACGCAAGTTGTTAATTGTGCATAACCTTCAAAATAAGGTTTTTCTTTTAGATAACTTGTCTATTAAGGGTTATAAAGACTCTAAAGTGACAAGGATAACCCTTCTTAATATTTTTAAAGGACATGACACTTAATATAGTACCCTACAAAATAAAAAGGGTATTATTATATTAGGGATTAATAACCACTTTTAATCCTCTAAAAATAATTCACGTAGTTAGTTACTTTGCGACACAAGAAGTGACTAATGACAATGATGAACATTTATAGGCATACCTTGACACCTCTATTGATCCCAACATCTTTGGACAAAGTTAAGGATTCAAGCTTAAGGTAGTAACCTTAATCCTCATATACTTTGTATGCCTTATGTATGTACGTTTTACCATGTATATTGCGTACATTTGGTTATCTTTTATTTCCAAGCGCTATGGAACCAGAACATGTTGTGTGCAATAAGGGCTTTGCTGTGTGCTGTGCTTGGCAGTCTGTGCTGTGTGCTATTAAGACTGCTAGTTCCGGATCGACTGTGTGCCTTGTTGTGTGCATGATACTGAATGATACGTGGTTTGTGTTTTTATTCGTGGTTTGTGTTTTTATGCCTTACATGCATTGTATATACATTTTATATGAGATTAATGGTTACTCTAGGCATTTCTTCTAGGTCTGAGCCGGGAGACCAAGGTAAGACGACGGGGCAGGATTAGGGTTTTACAATGGTGGTTGTCGGAGACTTGTTTTTGGATATTTTGGTGTCTCGAATAACTGTATTATAATTATTTTGGGTATCATTATTCGGGATAACTATATATTTGATTCCTCTGGGGAAATTTACCTTTCCGTATTTTATCTTACCAATATATTGTTGTTCATATCGGTGCATGTTCTTTTGCTAATACTCTGATGAATGACTTAATTTAACATGGAAAATAATTTTAAATTGAATAAAAGTAAAGGATCACATTACCCGCCACTCAAAAGGGCCAGGTCGGTAGGTGTGTAACAACGATGACATAAGTGATTTTTTTTTTTCCAGATGGGCTTTTGTTTGGAATGGCGTTTGAAAAATCATTTGAGATGAAAAATAACTGAAAAGGTTATGAATCTTATTGAATACTATACACACATATATTATATGATAATTAAAGATAAGAAAAATATATTTAAATTTAAATTTGTTAAAAGATAGTAAAATTACCATTAAAAAAATTTAAAATCATTGAAGTGCTTAATTAAATATATTTGATGGAAAAAAGTCGTATACAAATTAGAATGCATATAAATGATAATGGCTACTGTATGACAAACTCAAGGGGCTAGCATGATGAAACTCACCAATTTGAGTTAGGAATAGTCAATGGACTAAGTTGGATTATAAAAGAATTATTCGCCATCCAACCAATGATAAAGTGGTGGGGTTATCCCAAAAATAACTTTCAGTCTCCCAATGTTAACCTCTTTGCTCAATCTTTTCTTCCTTTGGATCCTTGCACTTCCATTAAGAGCTTGTTTGGTTTGAGGGGAGGGAGAGAAGAGAGAGTAATTTTTTCTCTCATCTTTACTAAATAACACATGGAAAATTTTCAATATTCCAAAAATACACTCTCAACAAAATGGAATATTCCCTTCATTAATAGCAATTTGGTCAATATCCTTCTCTAAGGATTCATCCGCTCCCCTCAAACCAAACACACATTAAGGCCACCATCTCTTCATGACTCATGGCCACAGCTCTGACACCGGCTAGCTCTTGCAAAGATCTGCATCCACTACGCCACCTAGGTTCGCTACGGCCTCTTCGGCCATATGGCAGATCCAACGACATTTGATGCTACCTCAACGACATAGAAGATTGCTGCCACTTTACTCTCTTTCTTCAAGTCTGCCAAAGTGATGAGTATAAGCATCTTCTGGCCTTCATCTTTGGCGAGTCTACGGGTGCATGGTGCCACCACCATGCTCATGTACTTCCAATTTGAGCCTAACACGTGGGCCAGTTTTATCTTCTCGGCCCTACTTTTTGTCATGCCCAAGAACATGAAGGCCAACAAGGTAATTTTAATTTACGCCATTAAGAAGCTGATGGAGAAGCTGAAAAAAGTGGCTTCAACCTAAGCTACTTTTTTTTTACCAGAAGTTCATCTGATCTAAAGCAATTCCAAGTAGTCCAAATTAACTTTTTTCCCACAGGGCTTATTGTACTGTTCGCTGGGCTTCTACAGGCACTCACTGCCATGCCAAACATGCACTTGTCAATATGACTTTTGACAATTCATCTTTCGTATACTTATCCCATATAAGCGAAAACCTGCCATCTTTTAAAAACTCATCAGTATTTTGGACTAATAGCTACTTTTGTGAATGATATATAGATTGGACCTGGCTTCTCTCGGGTGCTTTAGGTCCTACTGACCTTTTCTCAAAACCACATCGTATTGAGTGTTTTTTCAGATGTAAAATGATAGGGATGAACTAATTTTTTTTAAAGAAAATAATGTCTCATATTTTTTTCAGAAGTATCTAGTATCTTAATATTTTTCAAGTAGCATACACATGCTAAAATAATTTTTGGTACTTCTAACCCTTTAAAATACTTTTTCAATTGTACTTAGTGTCTTAGGAGATTGACTGCAACTTTACCTTTAATGTAGTTTTCTTATAGTAGTAACAAACACTAAAAAACTTAAGATACTGATTTATTGATTTGCCTCACTCTAAAATATTTTCCTAATAGTACCTAGTATTTTACAGTAATTTTTGGAGCTGAAAAAATACATTAAGGGAAAATTGCAATCAGTCTCCTAAGACCCGATATAACTGAAAAATATTTTAAGAATTAAAAAAACCAAAAATTATTTTAACATACTGTATGATTCTTGAAAATTATCTTAAGATACTAGATGTAACATCTAAATTTTGAGACAAGGAGTTTAGTAGTAAGACTGAGATAAGAAGACTGTTAAGCCAATAAAAAGCCAAAAATCTTAAGCTTATTGTGAAGAAAAGCATAAGATAATTGTTAAAATTATGTTTGGACCTCGAAAATTTAAGGGAAAAATATAAAATATTATTTTGAGGATTTAGAAATATTATGAAGGGATTAATTATGAAAAATTGGCCTAAATAGTTTTAAAGCTATTTTATGGATTTTATGGCCTATTTTCCTGGAAATTTAAGAAAAATAGTTAGAGGATAAATTTTGACTCAGGAATTTTAGAGTCAATATTTTTAGCCTAGAGAAGCTAATTGAGAAAGAAAAATCCTTATATGAAATTAAGGATTTAATTCTAGTACTCATTCAATATTTACAACTAAATAAGTAGAGGACCAAGTTGCAAATAAGAGTCTTGTAGATGGACAAATGGAAATTATTTTGTGGAGTGAACCTCACATAAGCATGCCAACCCAACTATTCCTACTCCTTCATTTCTCAATTAAATCATTTCAGACAAGGACTCCATTTGAACAACAAAGTCATGTGCTTCTCTCATGTGTCAACTCTTGAATTCACTCTTCATCATATTCATTGGGCCATACTTCATCGGTCCGTTATTTTTCATTCGGCCCATTCAAAACAGAACCACTTTTGCCCTCATTCTCATTTATTCATTTCCCATTATCATCTCATTTCAACCCAAAAAAAACAGAGAAAGAGCTGAGACGAGAGAACACACACCCGACGCATGTGTTTTAGGACAGCTCATCGGAAGGAGATCCACTCCTAATCTTTTTTCTCATTTTCTCTCATCAGCCCTTCTTGACCGTTGATTGGGAAAATGAGAGAAAAGTTAAAGTAATATTGTATTGATTGGATGCATATAATTTAGAGATTATGAAAAAAAGATGAGAGAAACCCAACCCTAGCTCATCCCTTCATGCACTACCCATGCTCCACTATTTCTCTACGTCTCGGCATGCCCATAGAACCCATTACTCCCACAATCATTTTATTCATTTTGGCCCTTCACAGAAAGCTGAGGGCGAGAGCATGGGAGAGGAAGCCGAGAATGAGAGGGAGAGTCGGAGGAAGAAGAAGTGGAAGATAAAGTAGTTCAAACATACAAGCTTGGATTCAGAGTGAGGTAAGCACCTAGAACTCTATTTCAACTCTCTTTTCCTCATTTGCTGCATCTTGAATGAGAAAACATAGGTTTAAAATATTGGTTGAAAAGGGGGAAAAATGAAGGAATTGTGATGACTTCTCATTTTTAATAGATTTAAGATATATTTTGACATATTTGAGGAGTCATTGTTACTAATTTAAAGAGATTTTATTAAGATTTTAAAAGATATCAATTTGGCACATTATTTAGGGGAATTTATTGCAAATATCTCAATTTTAATTAAATAGAAATATTTAGGCTTATATAAAATAATAAATAAATTATAATGATATAAGGTAGATAAAAAAGGGGAAAAAAAGGTTATTATGATTATTATATAATTATCTTTTGTTTTTATTACAATCATAGAAAGGATCGTGGAGCAATGCAAGCAAGAGGCGCGCCATTTTGGAATTGACTTGAATACCTAAAAAGCTACAGTGTGCGTGTGATATTGGGGGGGCCGAATCAATTGAATAAAAGAAAAACCTAAAGAGGCGCAAGACTTGGAAAGGAACAGAGTAGCGAATAGAGCACGAGAGACGCGAGAGATTTTGAAATAGGAGACCATGACCTTCGTCCTTCTCCACTTTGCCCATTCTTCTTCCTCGCCGTGAGCTTCCTCTCTACCACGGTCGCCGGCGAGATCCTCCCATCTTCCACCACCATCCAACTTCATCTCTCTCCCTTACCATCTTAGACCACAGTCGCGATTTGATAAGTCTGATGGTTCCAAAACGTTTAGCCTTCATCGTGCGATCAACACACTAACCCAAGATAATCTTTTTGTAGCTACCTATTACTCTAAATTGAAATATCACTGAGAAGAGTTTGACAGTCTTGTCCCACTGCCTTCGTGTGAGTGTCATACTTCTCAACAATATACCAAAATTGTTCAAGAGCAACAGCTGTTTCAATTTTTAATGGGTCTTAATGAGAGCTACTCCTAAGCCCGGAATCATGTTCTAATGTTAAGCCCTCTACCTACTATCAATCAAGCATTATTTATGATTTCGCAACATGAGACCCAACGATCTCTTAGTACTAGTCACATTGAACCCTCTCCTGAGAATATTGTGATGTTTGCATCAAATGGAAGAGGGGGACGTGGCAGAGGTTGGACCTCCTATCAAGGAAGAGCAAATAATCAACAAGATGAGTGCTCACATTGCCACAGAAAGGGACACAAAAAGGAACAATGTTTCCACATTATTGGTTTCCCAGCTAATTGGAGGCCGAGACTTATACGAGAGTCTTCAACATGTACTACTTCTGCACTTGGAGCTTCTGAATCCATTGGAGTTGCAGGGAACCTTACACTCAACAATATGAGCAGCTGATATGTTTACTTGAGAAAGACTCTCATGATAAGAAGAAAGACCCCCTTTGGATCTCGTGGACACTACTGTAGGTGCTGTTGGAACTTCATCTACAAGTTTGATTAATGTTTTTTCTTTTCCTCTTGTATGGCTGTTAGAATCAAGACCAAATATACATGTTGTTAGTAATTTGAATTATCTACACACTTACAAACTTATCATGGCCCAATTAAGAGCATTAGGGTATCTAATGGTGAGAGATTAATTGTTACACACATAGGAAATGTGAAAATTGGTAACAATATTACCTTAGAAGGTGTTTTGTATGCTCCTGGCCTGAAATTCAATTTAATCTCTATTTCTCAACTCATAGCCCAAGAACACTGTATAGCTTTGTTTTTCCCTGATGTGTGTGTTTTGCAGGACACCTTAAGTGGGAAGATCAAGGGGATTGGTAAACTCACTCATGATCTTTATTTGCTGCAAGAAAATGTTCAATTAGACTCCTTATCTGATTTCCAGACTGCCTTTCTTTCTTCTTTGCAATCTGTATGTACTTTGAAAGATGTAAAATCTGATATTTGGCATCATAGACTCGGCCATGTCCCTTTACATGTTCTCAAACTGGTTGAAATAAAGAAGCATGTTACACTCTCTGATAATGCCCATTGTGACATTTTTGTTCAATCGAAACAGACTCGACTCCCTTTCCCTGTTAGTACAATTAAAACTACCTGCTGTTTTGAAATGTTACACATGGATGTTTGGGGACCCTATAAGGAACCCACACATCAAGGTTTTCATTATTTCTTAACAATAGTGGATGATTTTTCACGTGGGGTTTGGATATTTCTTATGTCACATAAATCTGAACTGTTCTGCATATCAAGACATTTATTACCTATATTTCTACTCAATATAGAGCAAATGTCAAAAGAGTAAGGAGTGATAATGGGTTGGAATTTGTGAATTCCACTGTCAATTCTTTCTTCCATGACAAAGGTATTTTACATCAAACTTCTTGTCCTTACACTCCCCAACAAAATGGGGTTGTGGAGAGGAAACATAGACATCTATTAGAAGTTGCTAGATGCTTGATGCTACGTGCAGGTATGCATAATAAGTTTTTTTTTTGGGGGGGAATTAAGGCTACATCTTACTTGATCAATAGAACACCTAGTAAGGTATTGCACTATTGATAGGGCAAAACTTTATAGCCTAAAAACTCCACAAGTGCACGGGCCGTATCAAGTAATAAAGTGATAAGAAAAGTATCGTTCCCACGAGGACTTAGTATCACAACTTTAGTTAAGCATCAATTTCACAATTTCGTTTAAGTTGGGAAAAACAAATTGAATTTGATTAATATAAAGAAAAAGAAAATCAAAACTAAAATAAAAATAAGAAAACTACCACAATAATCAAATGAGAAACCCAAAGTCACTAATTTCTTGTTAGCTTCATGAACCTTGTTTTCACTAGTTTAATCAACTTCAATATCAATTTTGATAATCTCGAGTATAAATAGCTATAAGTGCCTGTCGGTCCACTTACAACCCTCTCTTGAGTATAACTTGTTATGTCTAACATAGTTACTCAAGAGGCAACAAAACTCGGACACACTCTTTAACAATTATATGGGGCCATTAGGTATATGTCTATCCTAATCGCAAATCAAATCGTAATCTAATCCCATATTACTTAATCTCATAGCCCAATTAAAATTTCCTTCGTCAAGGTAAATCCTAATGCTCAAAATCATATTCAATGATGGCCAATCACTAAATAGATAAAATTAACCAAGATTAAGCAACCAAAATTAATATCAAATTTAACTAAACAATGAAAACAAAATCCAATTCACCCACAAGTTCATAGGTCCTCTAGGTTGCAAAACCAACTAGCCAAACATGGCTCTAATAAAACTAACAACAAAGAGATAAAAATCCAGGTTCAAAGACTAAAGAGAAAGCGGAAAGAAAATCTCTGTCGCCTCCACAGTCCTTCCGTCCTTAGTGGAGATGATGAAGAGAACCAAACGCTCATTTGCTACTCCTTTGCTTCTTTGTTCCTTCTCATTCTCAGCCTCTCTATCTCCTCTTTTTTTCCTTCTTGTCTCTGCCTCCTATTTATAATTTAGGTCCTGGGTCATTGATTCTCCTTTTCTTATTAAAAAGATATCTCATATCTTGTAATCAATTCCACCAGATCACGCAATTGATTTTGTTTCTATTTTTCTTCGTGGGACCATCGAGTTTGGCTGATTGCATGTCCTCTTAATTGCTCTTTCTACTTCATTCCAAATCAGCAAATATTTCATGCACAATAAAAATAGGATATGAGTAGATTTTATGTCGATTTATTCTTTGATCCTAAGTTTGATTCAATGATGGAAAAGTTCATAAAAGATAATTAAACAGGTATATAATATCAATAATTTCAATTAATTCTCATAAAATATACACCTATTTAATCATAAAATATACACTTATCAACTATAGGATCCCATATGAGTTGATTCATGGTAACGTGCCTTCTCTGGGATTTTTGAGTGTGTTTGTTGCTTAGCCTATGCTACTAAATTGCATGATATTGATAAATTCTCTTGTAGGACAGATGCATGTGTTTTCATGGGTTATCCCACAACTCAAAAAGGTTATCTTTTATATAATTTAAATACGAAATGATGATGGTTAGCCCACATGTAAGCTTTGTGGAAGAGAGATTTCCTTTCAAAAAAAGAGATGGTGACAATCCAGGGGGAGTCTCTCCTTCTCTTCCTAACCCTTTTGTATATGAATGTGAGATTTTGCCATAGGGAACATTTGAAAATCTGGAAGGGAGGACTGAACCAAATAACCTACAAACACCTCCGCCTCCTTCGAATAGGTGCTCTACATGAGATAGGAGGCCACCTAGATGGCTGCATGATTATGAGACTTCTGATCTTCCATTTCAACAATTGGAGGCAGCAGTGCATAATCAGTAGGATAATGGCTCCAATCAGTACGAAGTGGGATGTTTAAACAGGGAGTTGTTCCTTATCCTATGCAAAATTACTGTACTTGTTCCAATTTATCTTCCTCATACAAGGAGTTACGTGTTATAAATATAAGGATATAGAAGAAGTAAAAGATACAGAACAAGAGCAAGACAGATTCAAAAGAGAGAAATTCTCATTCAGTTTCTTCGGTGTACATTTATGAGGGGGTAGGGGACTATTTATAATGGTTGGAAAGTAGGGAAGTTTTATGCAACTTCTACCCACTCACTACCATGAATGTAGTGGGTGACTACCCACTCCCCACCATAAAGTAGTGGGAACCTTAATGCCCATAATGGGTCATCCACATAATAAATTCATAACGCACCCCCTTGGATGTCCATTATGAATGTGTCTCATTAAAAAATTTAACTAGGAAAAACCTTGTGGGATAAAAACCTAGCCAAGGAAAAGAGTACATCATCCATTGATACACTTTCCAATGCTGCCTCATTAAAAAACTTTCCAGGAAAACCCAGTGGGACAAAACCTAGATAAAGGGAAAAGAGTACAATGTGTATCGACTCCCCTTTTTGACAACATCAGTATTACTCCCCCTGATGACTGCATTACTTCCAATGTATTCGTATTGGTGAATAACTATTTTGCTAATAAGCAAGACACATCTGTGCTCCAATATCACTAAAATATGGTACTTCTGGTCTAAGTAGTTATTTGAATAATTAATTGTCTTTTGAAGCTCTTCAGGAGTTACAGTTATGTTGATATAATCAAAATAAACATCAATTATAACAAATTCATTTATAGATCTCTTCACAAAAATGCATAGGCATATTGAATCATTTTTGTACTCTTCTTTTCAAAGATATTTCTTGAAACGATTATATCAAATGCACTTCGATTGCATCAAGTCATACGAGGCTTATTTAAATTAATTGAGTATTATTCTCGAGAACTTGAATTAAATAATTTTGACGGCTTGAGTCCGTCAGGGACTTGTGCTTCTGGTACCTTGAGTCCTTTGGGGACTTGTGCTTCTGGCACGTCAAGTCCTTCGGGGACTTGTGCTTCTGGTACGTTAAGTCCTTCGGGGGCACGTTAAGTCCTTTGGGGATATATGCTTCGGCACCTTAAGTCATTCGGGGACATGTGCTTCGGCGCTTTAAGTCCTTTGGGGACATGTGCTTCTTGCATTTAAGTCCTTTGGGGACTTGTGCTTCTAGAACCTTAAGTCCTTCGGGGACTTGTGCTTCTGGCACTTGCTAATAGATTGTGGCTCATGATCATCATTTTCATTCATTACATCATATGCTATATTATAAGTAAAGATGTCATCAACGTTGACTTCCTTTTAATCCCATCAGATTCTATTTATAACATAATTTCAGGTACTTGGGTCTCTCTCCGGGACTACAACATATGCTATATTACATATTTCGGTACTTGGGTCTCTTCTCGGGACTACAACATTCTCTTTTAGAGATATCTCTACTAGAGATAATAACTCTTTAGGAGATGGCTCTTCTAGAGCTTCTAACTTTTCTTGATTATCCTCTACTTGATCATCTATATTCTTAACTCCTTTTCTTTTTCAAGGATTTTTATCTTTGGAACCGATGGGCTACCACGCTTCAAGCGTAATTTAAATTCATTTATAATAGGTTGTCCTTCGAGACATCAATAGGAGCATTAGCAATTTGGAATGTGTGACTTTGCCACTTTCTTTGGGTTAGTAAATGCTTCTGACATTCAATTAGCTAAATTCTGTGAATCAATTATCTTTTGAACTTCTGGTTCATATTGTTTTGTCCTAGGATCAAAATGAGTCAATAATAATTCATTTTAGCTAATTTATTTACCCAACTACTTATTTTCTCCTCCTAATGTTGAGAAAACAATGTCAAATAACAATTGACTAATAATACAGTATAAGTCTTCTAAATCCATTTGTTTCCTTGAGAAACATCATTTTGCTTAATTTAGAGACAAACAAGAAGAGTGAGGTCCTTACACAACATTTATCCATCTATGTGAATTCAAACCTTTTAAGATGGAATTTTTCTAACTCCTGACCAAAAGCCAATTATACAGGGATAATTTTTTTAGCTTATATGAATGTTGCATTATATAAGATCAAATAAACCAACATACAAATTTTATTCTCATAAGCATTGGTCTAACTATTTATGGATGCTTTAATACATGATTCTTGGATCGAATAATTTGGAAATAGCGCGCTTAATTTATTCAAACATTATTGCAAACTTCAAGTTGCAAACATTATTGCAAACTTCAGGTTAAAAACTTCATGTTGCAAGTTAATAGTCTCACGTATAACCATGTTATAGATGCATCTTTCAAATTTATATGGTTTACATGCTATTTCAACGGGCCCATATAATACTGTTTGATATATTTCCAGAAATACTGATATCCATCATGATTAATGAGAACAAGCAGCGCATAATTCACAAATAATATGTTGGTTATTTATGAAGAATCTTCTGGTTCTTCAATGGAGGTCAATACATAACTTATTATATATGCGTGTGTGACTTGGATGATCAAACAAGTCATGCCAACAATAAATTTGTTTGAATTAGTAAACTTCTGGTTTACTGTAACATATATCTCAAATAATTATAAACTTTTCAGTTTCCATAAAATCATGATTTAAATCATAATCTGACATCCATTTTGGGAGATCTATTATACTTTGTTGAGAAGTATATAACTTTTAATTAGCTCACACTTGTATTATAACTCACGCTTGTTTTCTAACAATCTCCCCCTCAAGTCCGAGTCATATAAACATACTTTCTTTATATCTACATTTAAAGAATCGCTTTCAAACCTTTTAAAGCTTCAAAAGGAAAATTTATGTTAGTTCTTCAGGAACTACCATATAATATTACATCACCAGATAATCTAATTACTCATTAATAATATACTTCAATTGTTTATATGCAAAATATATAGTTCACCACATATGAAAATAGTCATAATCAAAATAACTTAGAATCACAAAAAAATTTTCGAGAAAATTATCATGGCAACAAATTTATGATATGCGATCGCAATAAATAAAAATAACAATAACAATAAAAAGTAATCAGCATATTACCTTCGGGCTTATTTATTTCTCTTGGGCCTTGGCTTCAAATAAATATGAATATATTTATCTACATTTCATTGCCTCTTTAATATCTCATTGGTAGCATTAGCCCGCAAATGAAATAGGTATTAAGTCAATTTCTTGTGGAACCAAGGGAGTCACACATGAATGGAGCAATGAGGGTGCTGCACTATTTGAAAGGAACACCGGGCCGGGTATCCTTTTGTCTTCAAACAGTCGAATGCAGCTGGGATGTTATTGCGATTCAGATTGGGCTGCATGTAAAGATAGTAGATGATCAGTTATAGGATATGCAGTAAAGCTGGGATGATCCTTGATATCGTGGAAATCAAAGAAGTATAATACAGCCTCCAAGTCCTTGGCAGAAGCTGAATATCGAGTGGTTGGCCATGTGACGTCAAAAATAGTTTGGATTATTGGTTTATTAAAAGATTCACATGTAATTAATGTAGAGCCTGCAAATGTATTTTGTGATAGTCGTGCAGCAATACATATTGCTAGAAATCCTGTATTTCATGAAAGAATGAAACATATTGAGATAGATTGCCACTTTGTTAGGGAAAAATTGTAGGAAGGTTTGATAGATCTAAAGCATGTCAAGTCAGAAGAACAATTGGCTGACATATTGATAAAGAGTTTGGGAATAGAAGCTCATAAATATTTTGTTGGGCAAGTTAGGTGTCATTGATATATATAGCCCTTACTTGAGAGGGAGTATTAGTGTTAGTTAATAGTTAGTGATGTAATTAGTGGATAGCATTGTATCCTTGTGTGTTGGGCCCATACAATTGTGTGTGTGTGGTCTGGGCCTATATAAGGCAATCTCTGTACATTGGTTTAGGTGATTGAATAATAAATCCATTTACTTTAACAGATCGAATTTGAACCCAAATTTTGAAGTAATTGATCGTATGGTTGCTTGGGTTAGAGTTCCAGGCTTACCTGCTGCACATTATGATAAGAATTTTCTGTTTAACTAGGGTAATGCAATTGGAAAGGCTATAAAAGTGGATGAATTAATTGCACTGAGGGGTAGGGCAAGTTTGCTAGCTTGTGTGTGGAGTTGGACCTATCCAAGCCACTTGTTCCTAAATATTGTATTGAGGGAGTAAAGAAGGTTATTGAATATGAAAGCATGCATATGTTATGCCTTCATTGTGGGAGATTTAGCCACTTGAGAGAGACGTGTGGACTACTTGCAATGAAACAAGGAGATGTAATAGAGGGATTACATAAGAAAGGTGGAGGCACGATAGAAAATGAAGTGCTGAATTAAGAGGATGTGAGCCCTTGGAAGGTGGTGCAAAAGCCTCGTAGGGTAAGCGAGAGTGGGAATGGTAGGGTATGGAATCAGGAGTGGAGCATATATGCTATTCTGAGGGATTAGGAGCAGGAAGATGCAACAGGAGGGTGAGGTTCGTTAGAGGACATTTCAAATTTGAATAAAAGTGTGGAAGGGGGAAATTCTGGTCGATGGGCGGCTAGACCGACTAGTGGGGTTGATAAAGGGATAAAGTGGGAAGAAGAGCTAGAAGTAGTAGGGGCCGATTAGGGAGGAGGTAATAAGGACTGAGTCACAGGAAGGGTGTAAAGTTATGGAGAGCTGAGGGTTAGTGATAAGATCCACCTAATCAATAGAAGTAGGCAAGTGTTCTCAAGGGATGGAGTCTATTCTACACAAAGGCAGAAGGAAGACATGACTATGGAAGGAAATGTGGATCGTAGGGAAGGAAGTCATGTTGTGGATCATGCAATGGATTAAGATCCCCACTTGGAGGATGGTATAAGAAGAGAAGAGTGTGTTGTGAAGGTGAACAGCGGCGGAGATGATGGTCAAGTGAGGGGCCCGGAGGTGGTTTATAGAGGTTGAGGTGTTTGCTTATGGATGTTACAATGAAGATAATTGTTTGGAATTGTAGGGATGCGGCTAATAAGGGGTTTGATTTGGCTTTTTGGAGCATGTGTAGAGAGAATAAACATGAGATTGTGGTATTGTTAGAGCCCCTTATTAGTGGGAGGAAGGCAATTACGACCATTAAAAGGTTGGGCTTTAATTAAGAAGGCAATTGTAGGGGAGGTTTAGGGTTTTGTGGGGGATATTTGGGTCATGTGGAATGAAGAGGAGTGACAAATCGAAGAAGTCACTACTAGAAAATGCCCAATTTGCGAGGGAAAAAAAATCCGTCGCAAATTGGGGTAAATTTGCAAGGGAGTTTCCCTCGCAAAATGGTCATATTTTGCGAGGGAAAAAATTTCCCTCGCAAAATGAAACCAAAAAACCCGCCAAATGCCCCATTTTTGTGAGGGAACTACTATTCCCTCACAAAAATTGGGATTTTGCGAGGGAACCGCGACTCCCTCGCAAAATGACAAAGCAAAAAAACTGCCCAATGCCCTCATTTTTGCGAGGAACATTAGTTCCCTCACAAAATTCTCCTTTTTTCCGAGGGAATCGAATTCCCCTCGCAAAAAAGGCGTTTTTGCAAGAAACATTAGTTCCCTCACAAAAAAACCCTAATCTCCCCACCTTCAAACTCGCGTCAGGTCCGCCATGCCATTTCGTTCATGTTCGTGTCTCTCTCCTAGATCCGCCGCGTCTTCTCCCTCAGGCTCGTGAACAACCACCAGCGACCTCCTCTAGTCCTCCCCCTTGGTCCGTCGTCTTCCTTCGGATCTGTCCCCTAGTCCGGCGTGTGAATCACCGGCCGTTTCCTCCTCCTTTTGGCGCACTACCTAAGGAGCCGATCCATTTAATTTAGGAACCCTACGTACAAATAGATTCCCTCCCTAAGTTCTCATCTCCACGCTTTCCTTTCGAATTGCAAAGGCGTGTTACTCCTTGTGTAAATTCTTTGGATTCCATGGCGCGTAACAATGCGCCTCGGGATTGGATAAAGAACAGGCAGGTATTCCAATGATTTCTTGCATATTGGCTGTTGCGAACGGAATTATTTTGTGTTTAGAATCCAATTCCTCCGCTTATTACTATTCTTAGTGTTCTTTTTGCGTCCTCTGCCCATCAATTCTTTGAAAGACCTGGCTATCATCCAAGAGGGGGGGTGAATTGGGTGTATGATAAAACTTTAGGAACTTTGAAAATCTTTTCGAAACTTATTGAAGGTAGTTCGAATGATAGAAATAGTTTAATAAAGCAATAGTCAATCATTCAAACATATATGCTAGAAATGTATGAGTTCAGGGAAGAGAATATGCAAACAGAGATTTATACTGGTTCGGTCAATCCTTGACCTACGTCCAGTCCCCAAGCTTCACTTGAGATTTTCAATCCATTATCTTCTTTCAACTTGATTACACACTTTGTACGTGAAGTAATCCTCTCACTAGGATCCACTCCCCCTTACAAGCTGTAATCAATGAACCCACTTGATTGCACACTCTGTACTCAAAGCAACCCTCTCACTAGGATTCACTCCCCTTACAAGCTGCTTTCAAGACAATGGGTTTCCCACTCAAGATCACCCAATCTTGAGTAACTCTCAGATAGAATGTTTACAGATAAATCTTCTCTCTCAGAAGTGAATGAATAAACACTGAAGTACAATATAAATCATTTCACTCTTCTATGATAAGCTATATAGGCATTGAGAATAGAGTGTGTATGAGATAAACGTTTGATTCAGAATGTTGGCATTTCGACAGTGTAAGCTCTCATCTTTAACCACTTCTATCTTGAATGCTTCTCCTTTAATAGTTAGTTGCAATTTATAACCGTTGAGGAGAGATTAGTGAGCCGTTGAGATTAATGAATATGACCTTGAGATTACGTTGCTCCATCTCGTCGTATGCTTCCGACATTTGCCCGTTATTCTCCGTTGACATTCTTGATTCAAATTTTTTGTTGAAATACGCTCAGAATGTTGTCTGGGAACAGGCAGAATGCTTTTTGCTTGCTCAGAAGGTTTCTTGCCGAAATGGTGAATGTGACTGCTTTGCATTTAATGCTTCTGACAAACTTCTTGCTTTATGGTAATTTGAAGTCTAAACATGTTAATCATGTCTGAAACTCACTAGCAAACTGTTTAAACTTGGTTAGAATTAATAAGAATCAATAACATCAAGTACCCAATGAATATTGATAAGATTTCGATTCGAGAACGATGAAATTCAAAATTGATACGATAACTCGAGTTGCATAGGATAACTCGAGTTATAAATACTTTCAATGAATTTATCTAATGGAAGGTTACCTCGAAGTTATAAACCTTAACTCGAGTTATAAATGAATCAGCTTAATCATAGAAGAGATTGCATATTGAGTAACTCGAGTTATACAAAGTAAATCGAGTTGCTTCTTAGTATAGAAAAGCTTCAGAGATTGATTTGAATTATGTAACTCGAGTTACACTCCATAACTCGAGTTATGTTAACAATAAAATCAGACAGAGCAATTGCCAATATTCTAACTCGAGTTACCTCCAAGAACTTTCGAATTACTTCATATCGTTGAAGCTTTCGATATGCTTATAACTCGAGTTATATCGATAACTCGAGTTACCTCAGTTGATTAAAAATTGATATCGTGAGAAGCTTTTTTAAAACTGGAATTACACTTCATTGACTCGAGTTTCTAAGTGATAACTCGAGTTGTTACCTTTTGTTTGTTCCAGAGTGTGACATTACTGCATTCTGTCTTCTTTCAGAACATGAGCAAACTTCCAGAAACCATATCTCTTCGAATATAAATCTAAATATAGCAAATGATCTATCCCTAGAAATCTCTTTATGTATTCTTTCAAATGCCACTAGTTTGAGCTCATTTGGATGTGTGGTTTGTGAGATACACTCAAAACATCGAAGCTTGGTCTGCTGAGTGATGTTAATTGATGTGCCAACTTGTGAAATTCATAGCTCCTTTATATGAACTCCTTTGGGCTTGAAACTTTGTCATAATGACACATTGGGAGTTTATTTTCATTTGTCACTGGTTTCACATCAATCCGATTCCTGGTTTGTGAGATATCATCGAAATACTGAGACCTCGCCGCTTGAAACGCGAAACAGGTGAAAGAGGTGCTGAAAAAGCACTGTTAACTCGAGTTATTACTGTTAACTAGAGTTACTCCAAGTCCAGAGACAAAAATCACATTTCTTAACTCGAGTTACTCATAACAACTCGAGTTGGATCAATCCGTAAAACCCTAAAACGCCGTAGCGAAGCACTCTAACTTGAGTTGGACCCCATAACTCGAGTTGGATCATTCGAACCTTATATTTCCTTGTTTTTAACTCGATTTGAATCATTCCAACTTCCATATGATCTTGGAGGCTTCTAGCTTCAACATAAGAACTTGAATAATTATATCTTTATTCCATTCAGCAAGTTCTTCCTTCTTCCATCTCCCAACTTGATCATTCTTCATCATTTAACTTAGAATAACATCTTGTTTCCTTGACAACTTCTGCAAGTTCTTCTTTCTTTAATACCTTATCTTAATCAATCTCCATTATTAAACTTTGCATCTACATTAAATATAAGAATTAGTCAAAGTAGAAGATAAATGCAGTATGCAACTTTTTTGTTCTTAGGAATGACATCTATATAAGACATCATCAAAACTAATCATATCTAACATTCTTCTTTCTAGTTAGACTCTGCGTTACTTGGAATGCAACTTGGAGATTGATGTTGCATTGTCTTTACCTTTCTGCTTTGTTGTTACGAATCTTCAAGTTTCTGTGTATTTATCAGTGTGATATATTTCAATGCGGTTTTGTTACGTAGCAGGAAGATGAATGAGAGCATAGAACAGAACTTGAGTATTAACTGTCCAAAAGCTTAATTACAAACCACCCGTGACTATTTCTTTATAGCCTCTGTCTTTTACAACCTACTCCCTCTAACTATCCTACAACTCCCCTAACTAATACTCATTTATTTGAATTAACAAGCCAGGTTTCTAGTATGAATTTGTATGATTTAGTTTGTTTGTTTTGGATGCTTTTAAATAATGCTTGTGTTGATGGTGCAGATATTCGGAATGGCTGAAAAGGAGATAGTATACAGGGTTGAGTTATTTAACAAGTATGTTTCTGGTACTTCAAAATTCAGTTTCCCAAATAATTTCTCAGTTATCTTATGTTGGAAATTCAAATTGTTATGCAGTTGTGGTGGGGAGTGACTACCTAATTAGATGAAGTTTTTTTTTCCCTTCATATCCTTATTGTATAAGTTAACTCCCTTCCCACCATTGAGTTTTCTGCTGCTTATATGAACTTAGTGGATGTAATTATATTCTGAATGCTAAATTTACTTATGATATCGTGTGGTATTATGCAATTATGCCCTCCCTGCAAAATGATTCAGGATCAGGACGCATAAAAAATTGCAGCCAGATACCCTGTTCTGAGAAAAGAAAAAGATAAGACCCCCTTGAGTATGAAAGTCACAATTTTTCCTTCCACTGCAGCATTTTGAACTGTGATGTTAACTTTTGACAATTTAGATACGGATCTACTCATGGTATTGCTTTGAATAATTTCCTCATAATAGTAGGGGTGGTCATCTGATTTTCCTGTGATTATCATTTCAGGAACTCAAGAACTTGCGGCCTCAGCTGTACTCTACTGCAGAATACTGTGAAAAATCTTATTTTCATAGCGAACAGAAACAAATGTACGAATATTGTTTACTTACAGTGGTTTCCCCCATTGTTATTAAGTTTTATATGTTAATTTTACTGCCTTCTCTTAAGCTTCTTCTCTATCTGCAAGTAGTTGAAGCATAAGGAGTATTAGTTTTTTTTTTTGGTAGTAATAGGGAGTATTAGTTTATTATGTCTAAAAGTCTCTTATGATTCAAAGATCCTTGAGAATGCTCTTATGATTGTTTAGACTTTGTTTGGAGGAACCTCCTGCTCCCAAAGAGCAGAACTAATACTCAGAAATAATGGAATACGACTGTGGAGTTGTAAAGTAACACCTCATATGCTCGTGAACTATATCCTTTTTTTAAATTCATTTTAGACTTTTGTCTCCACTCTCCTTTATTTGTTTGTTTATTTGGTTTTGGTGAATTTGGTGCGTGTCTCTATACTCTACTATTATATTCATCCTTGATTGCTTTGCCTGTCTCTGTCACATTCAACTTCATTCTCACTCTCTGTTCCTGCTCTCTACTGCCCCTCTCCCGCCCCGTTTCATTCCGAAGGCCTGCTCCCTTGTTCTTCCCATGGTATTAATTTTTTTATTTTCAGTTTTCTGTTACTTGTTACTTTCATAGCATTATATCATATGATATTAGAATGATCATGATTAGGCTTTTTGGCTAACTGGATTCAGTTGATGTTGGAAATCCTAAAATCTTGAAATTTCATTATCGAAGATTGGGTTTTTCTAGTATGGGGTTTCCTCAGACTATGAGTAGGCAATTTCAGAAGTTGTCAGGTATAATTATAACAACTTTACGGATTGATCGTATTCATGTAACTTAATCAGTAGCAGAAAAAGCCTAAAAAGATTTCAGAAAATGAGATTTGGCATGAAAAATGGAGAAGACCTGGCTTTTCTTGAGGAGCGAACTGATAAATCTTTCACTTGATATGCAATAAAAACACTCTGGCAAATGTTCCTATTGTTCTATTTTGGCGGTGATATTGCCCACGATTGGCTTTTAATAGAATTGAATTGGAACAACACTAGCTAGTGCATTCTACAGTATGTTTTGTTTTTGTAGTGCCTGCATGCCATCCATCAGCTCTGTGTTAGCTTTTAGTTTGAGGTAGAGATTTGTTTGACATATGTTCATGTTCTTACTTCTTAGATCCCTGTATTGATCTTGGAGACAGAATAAATATCAAACAAATATGAGGATGGCAGAGATAACTAATGTTACTGAGTATGAGGCAATTTCAAAGGAGAAATTGCCATAGATGATTTACGATTACTATGCATTAGGGGCAGAGGACCCGTGGACTCTCAAAGAGAATCGATCTGCATTCTCAAGGATTTTGTAATTCACCTTTTTACCGATTGGTTCTATATTTTAATAAAAAAATCAGAGTAATTGATGCTCTGAGTTTTTTTTTTTTGGTCAAAGGGACATATCATTAACATAAACACAGCTTACAAAGTTCAACATACTACAGACCCGACTGCAAATTAAACGAGCAGAAACCGAACTGAACAAATAATACAGCAAACATAAACTACAACATAGAAGCAGCAAACAGCGACTACCACAGTCCTAAGGAAACTGAAATCAAGTAACCCCTGTTGCAGCGAGAGGGAAGGTAGGATCATTCACTTCATAACTCATCCTTTGCATGTCCAAAGCTAGAATAGATAACAAGGAAGGTATTGGCCTGTCGACCCACCCAATCGGGCACACCTCCTTATAAGCACATGCCGCCAAATAGTCAGCGGCTCTATTACCCCTCCGGGGAATAAAAGACAGAAAAAACCCAGCCTTGTTTGCAAAAAGACAAATAATCTCATGAATGAGACTCCTACACCTCTATTCACACAGCACAGCAGATTTAGCATTCACAAAAGATACCAATGACAAGCAATCAGATTCAAATACCACCTTGTCATGTCCCAAATCAATCGCAAGCAGCAGCGCCCCCTTGAGTGCTAGTGCCTCCGTCATGAAAGCTGATATAGACTTGAGCTTGTCCACAAAGCCCCATTTAAAGGACCCAAACCAATCCCGGCAGACAACTCCTATTGCAGCATTCTCCCTTTCTGAAATGAAGGCTCCATCCACATTGAACTTGAGCCATTCACGGCTGGGCGGTGCCCATTTATCAGAAACATCCAGCCTCTGGGTATTAGCTCCCATAACAGATCGCATTCCTTCCCACTGCTGCCAAAAATCCCCATTGCACCTGTTGGCAGATATAATGACAGTAAGAGGATCTGGGTCAGCATGGTTAAATACTTTCCCATTCCTTTGCTTCCAGATTAGCCATAAAATCCAGCAAATGAGAGAAATATCATTAACACTAACATTCGGCATATTATTAATCCTCAACCACCAAACAGTAAAATTAGTAACATTAGTGCAATCAAATCTAGCCCCCAAGCTACACCCAAACCACACACAACGAGTCCATGGGCAATGAAAAAGCAAGTGTTCTACAGTTTCTACTGCATCCTCACATATCGGGCATGTCCTGGAGGGAGCACATTTTCTAAGATACAAGGCATCCTTAGTTGCCACAGCTCTGTTCAGCAATTTCCAGATAAAATGCTTAACTCATGGAATAGTGTTAATTCTCCACATTGATTTCCAGGTTGAGGGGGATAGCACCACCGATGGGCCAGCTCCCTGTGCACTACCCGTGGCCCTTTCTTTGTCTACATGATAACCATTTTTGACTCGGTACTCACCATTAATTGACCCAGTCCAAATCAGCCGATCATTCAAGTTATTCATGGGAATTTTAATGGCCCTGATTGCTGCAGTAACGCTAGGTGGGACAAGGTGGGCAATCGGGGCCAAGTTCCAAGCCCCGTCTTCAATCAGTTCACTCACCATCCCATGCGTAATAATATGTTCCGTGGCATCCGGAGGTTTCACCATTGGCTGGATCCCTGGTATCCAAGCATCTCCCCATATCCGAACCTCTCTTCCGCTTCCAATATCCCGCAACAGATCAGTCTTGAGGAAATCCCTCCCTTCCAACAAGCTTGACCAGCACCAAGATGCCCTGTGGCCTTTTTCCGCATCAATGAACTCCGCTTTTGGGAAATACACACTCTTGAGGACCTTGACCCACAAGTCGTTAGGCCGATTCATAAGCCTCCAAGCCGTCTTGCCTAATAAGGCTTTGTTCATAATAGCCAAATCCCGAAACCCCATGCCACCATCACTTTTGCTTGAAGCAATATGATCCCATGCCTTCCAATGCATCCGGCCACCAAAGGCCTTCCCCCCCCCCCCCCCCAACCAAAAATTTGCTACCATACCTTGAATTTCTCTCGCACGCCTTCGTGGTGAACTTAAAAGCAGTTCATGGGATATATAGGTATTGCCTGAATAACTGCTTTAAGCAGAACTTCTCTTCCCGCCGAAGAAAGGAATTTGTGACTCCAATTTTGTAGTTTATTTGAGACCCGTTCTCGGATATAAGCTAGCGCTTGATGTTTCGTCTTTCCCCATACACTTGGAATCCCCAAATATTTCCCTGGATCATCTGATATAGGAATCTGTAACAGGTTCCCCGTTGCTAGTCGCACCTCCTCCGAGGTATTGGCCGAGAAGAACAAACTGGATTTCTCCAAGTTAAGCACCTGACCAGATGCTTCACAATACATCCTCAGAATTTTCGCCAGCTGGCCATAGTTGTAACGGTTAGCACTCGAATAAACAAGCGCGTCGTCCGTAAAAAAACTATGGGTGAGCATCGGACAGTTTAGGCTCAATTTAACTCCTTTGAGGCAACCTACATCAGTACACTTGGAAATCATCAGAGATAACACCTCTGCAACCAAAATAAAGAGATAAGGTGATAAAGGATCCCCCTGCCATAGGCCCTGACTAGGATGAAAAGACCTAACCGATTCCCCAGATAAGCATACATTTAATTTAACCGACCTTATACACTTCATCACAAGAGATACCCAGGCCGAATCAAAGCCAAAACGGAGCAACACCTTCTCTAAAAAAATTCCATTCTACCCTGTCGTAGGCTTTGCTCATATCCATCTTGAGGGCAAATTCATATTTCTTGCTAGCCCTTTTCCTCCTTAAATAATGATAAACTTCGTGGGCGATAATAATATTGTCATGGATACACCGGCCAGGGACAAAGGCCCCTTGGTTGGAGGAGATACAATTCTCAAAAAAGGGTCTCATTCTATTAGCCAGGAGTTTGGAAATAATTTTGTAAGAAAAATTACACAATCCTATAGGGCGAAAATAAGTAACATGTTCAGGTCTCTCCACTTTGGGAATTAAAACTAAGTTAGTATCATTTATAGCATTCAAATTCAAATCGACTTCCTAGCAAAAAATTCCAGAACCATAGAGCAGATGGAATCACTTACCTCCGGCCAAGTATTATGGTAAAACATCCCCGAGAAGCCATCCGGACCAGCGGCCTTTGAGCTTCCGAGACTGAAGGCTGCCCTCTTGATCTCCTCCCTAGAGATAGGACTTAACAGAGCACTGTTCATTTCAGCTGAAATCTTGTTATCGATAAACTCCAGAACTGGTTCCATGTGATCAGGACTAGAGGATTGGAACAGATTCTGGAAAAAACTCGCTATATTATCTTCCACTGCACCTTTTTCTGACAACCACAACCCAGAATCATCTTTAATGCACACAATCTTGTTCCTCTGTCTCCTCTGCATTGTGGATAAATGGAAGAACCGGGAATTCCTATCGCCTGCCATGAGCCAGTTAACCCTTGATCGTTGCCACCAGAATTGCTCCTCCCTTTCGAGAGCCTTATCAATGGCCATCTTTATATCCTTCATAGCCCGACACTTAGCCTCTGATTGATATCCTTGAGATAGCACCTCCAGCTGCTTCTTTAATTTATCAATACGGACAGCATTGTTTGGGAATTCAGCCTTACTCCATAACTCCAACGCTAGCTTGCATTGATTCAACAGAGCCGAAAATACCCCTATGGCAGACGCCGTATCACCCTCTTCCCATTTCCAGCTAGAGGCCACAACCTGATGGTAGCACGCATGATGGATCCATTCCTTCTCAAATCTGAAGACCTTCCTCCAGTTAGATTCCAGTTGGCATTGGATAAATAATAGGTGATGATCCGATCCAGAGGGTGTAACATTGAAAACTCGAATATCAGGACAGAGCTCTCTTAAATAAACATTGCCAAAGGCCCTATCCAGCCGTTCCCACACAGTGTCGGATTCATCCCTGTTATTACACCATGTAAAGCGGTTCCCATTGTAGCCCAAATCATCCAATTCACATTCAGCGACAAAGCACTTGAAGTTTAGAATTTTTCTCCAAGGCCGCAACTTGCCACCCATTTTTTCCGATTGGCATAAAATATCGTTGAAGTCACCCAAGCATAGCCACGGTTCAAAGATGCATTGACTGATTCTAGTAATCTTTTGCCAACATTGTAGCCGCAGCTCCTCATCAGGGGGACCATATACGAAAGATACATACCGAGGGGAGGTCACATTCTCTGCCTCGATTCTAGTATGAATTAGATGGGCTGAAGAAAATAAGATGTTTACCTTGATTTGGTCCGACCACCAGAGAGCGAGGCCACCGCTTAAACCCACAGGATCCACCAACCACTCCTCTGCAAAGCCACATCTTCTTCAGATTTTCCTCACATACCCAGCTTTCTGTTTCGTTTCCGACAAGAACACAATTAGGGGTTTTTTTTGGAAGCATTCTTCCTTCAGATTCCTGGCTGTCAAGGCAACCCCTAAGCCTTGACAGTTCCAGGCGAGAATATTCATGGTGCACCGGTGGTTGGTCCCATCCAACCACCGGCGGTTCGTTCCTCTGGTGAGTCATGTTCCCCACTGCTCTCTTGTGCTCCAGAAATCCAACTGATTGGAAAATCAATTTCGGCTATTAAGGGAGGCTCCAGTACCAACCTCTGTCCCTCGCTGTTATGACAGCGAATAGATGCCTTGACCGCTCTAACGCTTTTGCGTCGGCCTCTTGGGTTCGAAGAAAATACAGGACGAGGTAAGGGCAAAGAGGAAGAATCATCAAAGATTAATTTGCGCTGTCGTTTTACCTCCACTGGCCCCTGATCAGACTCACAGTGTCGTTTTAAATGAATACCTCTGAGTGACACAGACACAGCGGAAATAGGGGATAGACCGGCCAACTGATCCCTTGGGCCCTTGTTGCAATTAGAATCCGTCGGGAAGTCCACCCTATGAGCCGGCTCATCATGCATGACAATTAGCTACCGTGGTGAACACATCCTCTGATCCGGCCCGCTACTCCCCTCCGGCCCAAAGCCCAGCATCACTGTGTCGCTTCTTGGCCCATAAGCAGAGGGGGATTCAATTTGTTCCTCCCTCGGACGCACGTGGTCACGTGTGCCGCCCTTCCCCTTCTCATTCAATGCGTTGCTAGTTCCCATAAGATCTGACGTACTTGACCTCGAGCCCTTCCAAGATGAAGCTTCTACCCTTACCGTGACCCGACTATCCACCAACCCTCCTTCGAATGACCCCGATCGACATACATCCAACATCGGACTCCCGCTCCTACCCGTTTCCATCTCCGACTCCGGCGACCGGCTCCGACAAGAATCATCGGCTTTTTCGCCATCCACGCCGGATAACACCTCAACCCGAGTCCTCCTTGCATACCACCAGGGATTCTTCAAGTGTTCTAACAGGGGGAGTACTTAGCCAACTCCCGAACTCAGGGGGATCCTTCGTCTTCCTCGATGGAGCATCATGCCTTTTGCAACTTCGACTATCATGCCCGATGCTACCACAAGAAAAGCAGAAGGTCTGAAGCCTCTCATACTTCGCCGATACCCAAACTGGCTCCTTTCGCTCTCTCGGAACCCAAAAACCCGGAACTAACGGCTCACTCGTTCGAATGAGTGCCCTCACCCTCACAAAGCCTCTGCTCAATTTACCATCCATAAACGGCTTTTCATACATAACCGACTCACCAACACTGTCACCCAGAATTTTCGCATTACTATCATTAAAAGTTTCCAGAGGTAGCCCATGAAATTGAACCCAAAAAGGTGATATATTGAAATCAACATCATTGATAACCATACAATCCTCCCACGGGTGGAGGCTTAGCAAATGTCCCAGGATCGACCAAGGCCTACCCTTAAGAATGCGAATGAAATCTTTAGTTTCCTTAAACCTAAATAGAAAGGTAAGGCTCTTACGGTCGATGTCATGGACTTCCAATCCTTCCTCTAATTGCCATCCCTTTCTAATCATAGAGATCACCGTAGGGATATTTAAATTCTTACTAGTCAAGATCTTACCAGCCAGCACCTTACCATGCTTAACCTCATTGCGGTCAATAGACAATACCACTTGTTTATTTTTACCAGAGCTAACACTCTGTTCAGGATCCATAATACACTTCCAGCAACCAAAACCAACTCCCCACGGGTAGAAAAGCAGACCCAAAGACAGACAGGGGATACGAACACCACGACGGCGAAGAGGAAATGGAAAAAGGCCAGAGGGAGAGAAGGCCGACGAGCAGTGCCGACGACCGGATCGAGACCCAAGGATCTCACCAACCCTCACTCAGAAGAGAGAAACCCTCACTCAGAAGAGAGAAACCCTCACTCAGAAGGGAGCACTGGACACCGCACGGGAAGCCTTTATTCAACAAACTTTTTTGATGCTCGAGTTAAGAGCATAGGCGAGTACTTTTAGATGGTATTAGTACCCAATTCAAAGATCAATGATTAGATTTTTTTTTTTGGTTCATTTTGGTCGAAATATTATAATTTGTAAT
This sequence comes from Acacia acuminata, assembly GCA_019022655.1. Lineage (NCBI taxonomy): Eukaryota > Viridiplantae > Streptophyta > Magnoliopsida > Fabales > Fabaceae > Acacia > Acacia acuminata. The sequence goes on from JAFJYI010000005.1 coordinate 4,801,380, forward strand.
ATTTTGTTTTTATTATGTAAACTCTTATGATTGTTACAATTTATTTTTATGATATACAAACCTTTTTATTTTCTAATTTTTAATAATTTTTTATCTAATAATTTTTTTTATATTTTTTTAAAAATTAATTGGAATTTGCGAGGGAAAAGTGTTTCCCTAAACCGCTTCAATTTTGTGAGGAAAAGGTTTCCCTTGCAAACTCCAAAATTTTGCGAGGGAAAAATTTTTTCCTCGCAAAATTTGAAAATTTTGCAAGGGAAATGTTTTTCCCCGCAAATTTCGGGATTTGCAAGGGAAAGGTTTTCCCTCGCAAATTCAGAAATTTGCGAGGGAAAAAATGTATTTTTGCGACGGAAAATTGGTTTGCGATGGTGTTTTTTGCGACGTAACTTTTTCCGCCGCAAATCAATTGCAGTAACGGAAAATGTCTGTTTTGTGAGGGAATTTTTTCGCCGCAAAAAAACAGTTTTTTTTTTGTAGTGAATTAGGAGACATAAGCAGTTTGTCCACTGTAGGGTACGACAAGGTACGATGGAGAGGTATTTTTCACTGTATATGCGTGTCCTTAGGGCTGGTAGATTGTTATTGTGGGAGGAACTGGTTAGTGTAAAAGAGAAAATGGATAGGGGATGGTTGATGGTTGGAGATTTTAATGAGATCAAATCCCCGACTGAACAAAGGGGAGGTGCGGAAGTTAGTGTAGCTCGATGTAATCAATTTTGTACTTGGATAAGTGGGTGTGGTTTGGTGGATTTAGGTGTCGTTATTCACTTGGATGGGGCCTGAATGGAACAGACATAATCGTGTTTTCAAGAGATTAGCCAGAGGGTTATGTAATGTAGAGTGGCAGCATCTTTTTGAGGAAGCTTAATTTAGTGTATTGTTGTGTACGAATTTTGACTATCACCCTCTACTTGTGGATACAAAAACCGAAACAAGTAGGAGTGGTTGGAGTAGGACCTTTTAGATTTAAGGCTGCATGGTTATTGCATGATGAGTTTCGAGATTTCTTGAGCCTTAACTGGAACGGAGGGGTTGTAGTGCACGAGGAGTTGGGGGAATTACAGCAACCCCTAAGGCTTTATTTGAGAGTTTGGAAGGAAGGGGAAGGAAAGGAATGCAAGGAGAATGGAAGGGAAGGGATGGAAGGGAAATGGAGAATATTTCCTCCGTTTGTTTGGTTGTTAAAAAAAAAATAGTAAATGAGGAAGGTGAAGGATTAATGAGTTACTTTTACCATTTTGTCATTTTCTTTAAGAATTAATATAATTATTATACTTTATAAATAAATTTAAATTTAAATTTTCTAAAAATATTATTTATGTAAGCGGCAGTGGCGGTGGCGGCGTGGGGTGGTGGTGGTAGTGAATAAGGGTAAAAAAAGTAATTAATCTATTTTTCCTTTTAAAACCTCTCATATTGGGGGAACTTTATTTTTTGAAGAAAGAGGGTTTTGGGGGATTTGTAAAAATCTCGATTTCCTCCCCTCTTATTTTTAAAACTTGCAAACAAGGGGAGGGACTACCAAAACCCTCTATTCCTTTTCCTTTCTCTCCAAAATAGAACTCCCAAACAAGCCTAAGGAATTGGAACAGTGAAATATTTGGGAAGATAGAATATCCAATCAGAAGATTGAAACATAGGTTGGTGGGGATCCAGCAGAGTATGGAGAGGTTATCCAACCCTTTCTTGGTGCAACTAGAAGGGGAATTAAACAATGAATTGAATGAGGCTCTAATCCAAGAGGATTTTGTTGAAGAGGTTGCATCACTCTTCAATTTTAAATTGCGTGACAACACCTGTAACAAAGTTCGGTATGTCTAGATTTTGTTGAAGAGGTAGCATCACTCTTCAATTTTATCCTTAATATTTATTATCTTTAAGTATTTTCATGTTACATTACAATATGCTTAGGAGGGTATTCACATAATGATTCATTAAATGTCACATCAAAAGATGAGAAATGACTCAGTTTTTTTGTCATTAACTCACGAACACTATAAGTTTGGATTGAGTTTTGGTGCTCACCACTAAAGGAGCGCCAAGCTGTCCAGGTTTACAGTCTATATTTATATTTTTCAATATTATTTTTTTTAAAAAAAATATTTTAATATGTGCAGAATATAAAATAAAAAGAAACATATTTAAATCAAGTTCCTTATATCCATTTTGTCAAGTTCTTAAATCATACAGGACCATATGTCATATTTTTGAATTATTATCATTTAATTATAAACTCATATAAAAAAGAAAGACACATGCATAGTCATATGTGATTAGAGAACTTGATGTAATGGAGATAAGGAACTTGATGTATGTACGTATGATTCAAATAAAAATAATCTCTTGATTGTCAGTTGTTTTAAAAAATTATTATTTAAAACTTACTAATTAACAATTTTAAATTCAAACCATCAAAGTTGTGTTTGGATGGTGCGATTCTCACCCAGCAATGAGCACCAAGATGCTCATCAATGGGATGAGTTTTATCGATAGGATAAACATCAGATTGTAGATGCAATTTGTGTTTGGATAGCGATGACATAAGTGACTTTTTTTTTTCAGATAAACTCTTATTTATAATAGCATTTGAAAAGTTAGTTGAGATGAAAAATGATTAAAAATGATATAAATCTTATTGAATACTACACATATGTATGTATGTAAAATAAAATTTAAATATAAATTTGTTAAAAAATAGTAAAATTACCATTAAAAAAATTTAAAATCATTGAAGTGCTTAATTAACTATATTTGATGAAAAAAAAAAAAAGCAAATAAAAATTAAAATGCATACAAATGTTAATGGCTACAATATGACAAACTCACAAGGGGCTTGCGTGATGAAACTCACCTATTTAAGTTTGGAATAGTCAGAGGAATAACTTGGATTATAAAAAAATTATTCGCCATCCAACCAATGATAAAATGGTGGGGTCCTCCCAAAATAACTTTTAGTCTCCCAGCGGCATGGCAGGAGTGTTCATGGATAAGGCTAAACAGGGTAAGACCCGCCCGAAAGATTATCGGACAAGAAATGCATCCGATCAAGGTCGGCTCCTACTCCGATAAAAGCCCTAACATTTTGAAATGGGCAATAATGGGTTGGACGGGAAATGGACTTCCTTACCCAAGTGGCAATATCCCGCCACACTCTATGTGGAAAAAAAAGAACTTCAATCATACATGATAAACAATATTGCAAACTTCAAATAAAATCCATAATTCTACACTTTGGAATATTCCAAAAATAAGTTTACAATTTGAGTCTTAAAATTAAAAAGACAATCATATGTCTTAACAAACGTCGAGATACCCATAAATGAAAATAAAAAATATATAATACTATTATATCAAAAAAATAAAAAATATATAATACTATATATACTACCGGGTAGGGCTAAATAGGCAGGGTGGCATACCCTACCTGATGCCCAGCCTTGCCCACAAAAATGCCCAGCCCAGTGGTACCCAATTTTGTCTGGGCTGTTTTTTCTTAGACTGGGTTAGTGATTGTTTTGTGGGCTCGGGTGGGTATATAGAGCTATAGATATCAGGAACACCCCTACCTAATGGCAACCTATTTACTCAATCTTTTCTTCCTTTGGATCCTTCCACTCCCATTAAGGCCACCGTCTTCATGACTCATGGCTACGGCTTCGACACCGGCTAGCTCTTCCAAAGATTTGCATCCACTAGGCCACCTGGGGCAATGCTGTCTTTGCCCCCGACCTCCTCGGCCACGACAGATCCGACGACATCCCATGCTACCTCAGTGACATGGAGAAGGTCGCCGCCACTTCACTCTCTTTCTTTCTTCAAGTCCGTCGGGATGATGAGTGTAAGCATCTTCCGGCCTTCCTCTTTAGTGAGTCTATGGATGGTGCCACCACCATGCTCATGTACTTCCTATCTAAGCCCAACACATGGACGGACCTTATCTTCTCGGCCCCACTTTTTGTCATGCCCGAGAAGATGAAGCCCAACAAGGCAATTTTAATTTTTTTTCCATTGAGAAGCTGATGGAGAAGCTGAAAAAAATGGCTTCCATCATAAGCCAATTTTTTACTAGAAGTCCATCTGATTTACAAGCAATCCCAAACAATCCAAATTAGCCTTTCTTTTTCCCAATTGTCAGTTTAACTTTTGACAACTCATCCTTCATATACTCATCCTATAAGAGAGAAAACCTGCCATCTTTTGAAAACTCATCACTATTGTGGACTAATAGCTGCTCTTGTGAATGATATACAGATTGGACCTTCCTTCTCTCAGCCGCTTTAGGTCCTACTGTCCTTTTCTCAAAACCACACCGTATTTAGTGTTTTTTTGGGTGTTGAATGATGGGCCTGAACTATTTTTTTTTTCTTAAAGAAAATAGTTTCTTGTATTTCGAAGTGTTTTTTCATAGGCATCTAGTATCTTAATATTTTTCAAGTAGCATACATCATCCTAAAATAATTTTTGGTATTTTTAACCTATTTAGTGTCTTAGGAGACTTACTACAACTTTACCTTTAGTGTATTTTTATTCATAGTAACAAGCCCTCAAAACTTAGGATATTGATCTATTGATTTCCGCTCCCTCTAAAATATTTTTCTATTAGTGCCTATTATTTTAAAGTAATTTTTGGTAGCTGAAAAAATACATTGAGGGAAAATTGCAATCAGTCTCCTAAGACCCCGGTACAACTGAAAAATATTTTAAGAATTAAAAAAACCAAAAATTATTTTAAGATCGTATGATGATTCTTGAAAATCATCTTAGGATACTGAATACTTTCAAAAACAAGTATTTCAAATATTATATGGGCTCCAGAATTTCATCATTTTCATTCCTCTTCAAATAGGTTTATACATGCCAATGAGGATTGGCAGTTGGCTAAAGGCGTCGGCCCACCTCAAAAGAGAGGAGGTTTGATACCGCTTGTTGATGTGAGGGCCCGTTGGTGGGTGAACTGTAAGTACCTACTGTAAGCTTCTTTGAGTACGGAGGCATGCCGTGGCTTTGGTGGGCTACCGGTGTCTACTCCCCCACCTAAACTTTTATATATATATATATATATATATAAAAGGTTTATACATACCCCTCACCCCTCGTTGATTCTTAGGTTCAACTGGTAAAGAGGTCGAACACTCTTTCCAAAGGGAGGGGTTTGATCTTGGAGTTTGTCAAGGCGGTGAGGGAGGCATCTTAAGTGATGTGAACTCGTGGAAACGCAAGCTGAGATGGAGGCATACGTACTCTCAATCTTATATGCCTTGGAAAGCAAAGTCATAGCGCTCTGCCCTTAAATTGTATGTAAGCCCAACCCCTCTCCTAAAATTTCTTTGGCAAAAAAAAAGAGGGGGGGTTTATACTTATCCTCCAATGAAAAGCTCATCAAAACACCAACAGGAATTTGATCCAAGGTGGCTAATTCTTTACCACGTGGCGAACCTTTATTTGAATCCATGTACGGAGTCCACATTTAATACCTAATAGTGCCTCAAATATGATTGCATATAACAAACTTGGAGAATTTGATTAAGGATGTTTTGGTCAAAGCAAAAATCTAACATGTTTTTAACCTCAAATGTTTTGTATATTAGGGAATTTTTGAGTTATGTTGATTGCCCTAAGCTTATGTTTTGATTATTATTTTTTTTTTTTTTTTTTGGGGGGGGGGGGGGGGGGGGGGGGTTGTGCTATTCATTTGCATAAATTCTTATACAATATAATCTGGAAAATGGGTTATAATCATCTTTGTGAATATTTATTTAAAAAAGGTTATAAAAATGATATAATTTCTGTATGTGTGTTTTTAAAAAGAAATGGATGGAAGTTTGTTATAATTGTTGTCTTCATGGACTAAGTAAATATTATTGGAACTTCTAATAAGGAGAAGCCTCTTGAGCCATTTGCAGCTTCGTCCATCAAAATAAATTTTTTTTTTTCTCCTTATAATGTGCTTCTACTAAGCTTCTCTTCCATTTCTTCAATCTCAGAGAAGCAATAAGGGTATAACTAAAAGGAAAAACAATTTAGTTAGCTCCTTGTTAGCAAATTAATTTCAATCAACTCCCAAAATTTTCTGAAACTTCACTACACCCTTTGTTTAAAATGAAATTAATTTTTGTTAGTGAAAACATAACGATGCCCTTACTTTATTTGTCGTATAAATTGTCTTATTCGTTTTGTAAATACTCATATTTGTCTTGTGAATTTTTATATTTATCTTGTAAATGGTCAAAATGTTGTAATTCACTAGGCTTTTTTTAATCATTTTATTTGTCTTGTAAATATCTTTATTTGTCTTATGAATTTTCATATTTGTCTTATAAATGGTCAAAATATTTTTAACTCTTAAGGTTCTTTTGAATCCTTTTATTTCTCTTATAAATATCTTTATTTGTCTTATAAATACTCATATATTTGTCTAGAGAATTTTTATATTTGTCTTGTAAAATGTAAATACCCTTATTTTTCTTGTAAATCTCTTCTTAAAAAAATAAAAGAAGGACATCATTATCTTTTTACCAACAAAAATTAATTTCATTTTATCCATGAGGAGGTGCATTACATTTCAGAAAATTGGGGGTGACTGAAATTAATTTGCTATCAAGGGGCTAACTGAAATTTTCCCTAACTAAAATGAGGTTTTATCTAAGTGTTAAGGGGGTCATGGGAAAAACTGCTGGCAAATAAAAACAATTAAAAATGTTTTGTGTTGTGAAACCTTAAATAATTTTTTTGGCTCCCACTTTATTTCAAAAGTATCATTAACTCAACACCATGATTCCAACACCAAGGCCCCGAGCTACATAGCCAACCCTCAGGGACTATGATGCCCCGTCTGTACTTTTATCCCTATAGAAAACACATGGATAAATTAGATATTTTTATAATGTTTTTCAACAAATATTGAGTGAGATGATTATACGACATTCTTTACTGTATCCCTATAAAATTTTACGCAAACCAATCACAATATTTTCTCAAGAACTCTTACATGTTCATGGAAGTAAAAAGAACCGAAAAATCCCATATATTCGTAACATTTGAAATTAAAAATCTTAGACTCTTGTTTTGACTAGCACATCCTTGATTAATTTCTCCAAGTTGATGTAGGAAGAGCCACCCGGTCTAGAGTCATCCTCTGCTATTATCTTCCACTCTGAAATCTTCTGTCTTATCTTCTTCCCCTTATCTCCTTTCATCAACTCACTCACAAGATTTTCCACTTCTTCTCTCTTCACATTATTCTCAATCTCAATCCCTATTTCCCACTCTCTACAAGCATACCTACAATTTGTTTGTTGATCTCCAAACCAAGGCCAACATGCCATAGGAACACCTGCACAAATACTCTCAGTCATGGAGTTCCACCCACAATGCGTCAAGAATCCTCCAATAGATGGGTGGTTCAACACTTTCTCTTGTTCGCACCAATTTGCTATGAAGCCTCTATCCTTAGTCTCACTCAGAAACTCAGGTGATAGAATCATTGAGCCTCCTTCTACAATATTTGGCCTTATGATCCACAAAAAATGTTCCTTGCTATTGGCTAAACCGCAAGCAAACTCATGCAATTGTTCTGGAGACATGACTACGAGGCTTCCAAAATTCACATAAATCACAGAGTTAGGTTCCTTGTGCTGTAGCCAATTGAGGCACTGAGTCTCTTCTTTCCAGAGATTGGAGCCAATGGATTCCAATAAGTGGTGGTCGTGTGGGATTTGAGCGAGAACCAAAGGGAGAGGGCCAATGGAGTAGAGAGGAGGACACATAGAGGATAGGGCTTTGAGGGCATCACTCTCAAGCTCCTCAAAAGTGTTGAAAATGATTGCTTGAGCCTTTTGGGCTCTTCGTAGCTCAGAGATAAGAAAGTTTAGCATAAAATCATTTGAATCTGTTACCCTCACAAAACTTGGAAGATCTTTTAGTCTCATGCTCTTCATTCCAGGAAGCCAATCTAGTTCAGTATCCAAATACCCATTTGTCAGACAACTCGTATCTGCGCCAATACAATGATGACCGCTTTAAGTTGTTGAAAATCTCTATATTACTTCAAAACAGTGGACCAAGAACTACACACACACAAAGAATGAGATTCTTTCCATATCTCTTTTTTTTATTTTCTCTCGTTGGCTCAATTGCAGCCGTTGATTGAAAAAATAAGAGAAAAGTAAAAATATTATTGTATTGATTAGACACATGTGATTTAGAGATTATGAAGAATAATGAGAAAAGAATGATAAGAGAAACTCAACCCCACACACAACTACAAAAAAAGTAGTGACATAGTTAACGAAGTACCTTTCATGGGAATGACACCTTTATCGAGAAGAGTGCGAAAGTGAACAGCACCCAGAAAGGAAACAATACTGGTGGGACAATAGATGGCAACAGGAAGTCCGAATTCTTGAGCGGCATTCATCGTGAAAGTCATGATATGATCAGAAATCAAACAAGTGACTCGGGGCACGATACCATCATCAGAAGCAAGCTTGTTAAGCCTCGTGAGAAGGTTTGTGAAAGGAAGTAGACTATTATTTTGCATAGAATCACATAGAGATTGAAATCGTTCAGTATCACTAGCATCATCAGAAGGAGGAAGACCATCTGGGATGGTTTCAAAGCGAAAATCTGGGAGGCCATCAAGGGCTTGAGCACCTCTTGAGTTGAGCAAGCGCTTGTGATTGTGTTCGGTGTTTACGTACGTTATGTGAAAGCCTTTAAAATGAAGCACTTTGGCTAGTTTCAAGAAGGAATTTATATGGCCTTGTAATGGAAATGGGGTGATAACCACATGGGGTTTTGGCGCCATCCTTATACTCAAGGCTCTCTTAGGAAGCTGAAAAATTAAGGTTCATCGATCTTTATAACATTCAGAAAAGAATTACTAGTCCACCACGTTTCTGAAATTTTCAAAGTTGGCGGTTTTATCTCATGGAATAATAGTTTGTGAAAGAATAGTATGCCAAAAGTCGTATTGATATTCATCAGCAACGGACAATGACCATTCTGGGATATATTAGATTAAGTTTATTAATATTTTATACCTATTTAATTATCATTTATATATGTTTCTATCATTTAATTAAATATAGGATAAAAGAATATTATAACGAGAAAATCTATTAATATCCTATTTTATTGTGTAGGAGATATTATATCCATAAGATATTTAAAAGGATAAGGATACGCAGACCCCACACATTAGAAAGGAAAGCAATCTGGAGGAGTTAATTGGATCAATGGTGAATTGATGACGTGGACCCGTGAACGTGGATGCAAATTGCAAAGAATTGAATTGATAGAATATAATATAATGAGTCCACATGTCGTGCTTATAGTTAGGTGCTTATTTATGTGCTTATACATCTAATTAGAAGTATAAGCAATTTTTTTAATTTTTGTATATATTGTATTTATTTATATTTAAATTATATGATCTTACGAGATGTTTTTTGCCAAGTATCTCAAATTAATTTGTATTTAATTGTATTATGAAAATTAATTAATTTGAAATATATAAAAAACATCTCAAAAAACAACATATGATTTAAATCTAAATAAATACAATATATAAAAAATTTTAAAAAAATTGCTTGTACCTCTAATTAGAGGTATAAGTACTTAACTATAAGCACCAAATGTGGACTCATAATATAATATCTTATTATGTTATATTAAATTAAATGAGATAGAGATTTAAAAAGATTTGGCAATCAGTTACGCGTACGGAAAGCAACACGCATAGAACCTAATATCTATTAGGAGGAAAATAGACCACGCACAGGAAAAAAAAAAAAGGCGCAGAGCACAGACGACATCAAGAAGAAGAGGAGCAGCGGTTGAGTGTTTGGGTTTCTTCGTCATCTCCACCTAAAGATGAGAGGACTGTGGAGGGATGACATAGATACTTTCTTTCCTCTGTCTCTCTTTATTCTTTGAATCTAAATTCCTATCCTTTTATTATAGATTTTAATCTAGCCATGTATGGCTAATTTCTTTGCAACCCGGAGGAGCTATGAATTTATGAATAGATTAGATTTTATTTTTATTGCTTAGTTATAATTAATATTAATTTTGGTTATTTAATCTTGTTTAGATTTATCTATTTAGTGATTGGCCATCATTGAATATGAATTTAAGTATTAGGATTTATTTTGATGTAGGGGATTTTAATTAGGCTCTGAGATTAAGTAATATAGGATTAGATTAAGATTAAATTTGCGATTAGGATAGACATATACCTAATGGCCCCATATAATTGTTGAAGAGTGTGTCAGAGTTTTTTTTTTTTTTTTTTTTTATAATATAAATGATGGCAAGTGTGCAACCCCTCAGGGTTCTACGGTGGTAAGGACAACCCTCCCAACGGTGGTAGCTCCATACAAGGCGGATTGCGAGTCGTTTCTGCCGGCTCGAACCCTAGACCTCTTAAGGAAATCCAAATGGCCACATTTCATTTGGACCAACCACATGTTGGTGAGTGTGCAAGAGTTACGTTGCCTCTTGAGTAGAGTTGTCAAAACGAGACACCTTGGCCCCACGGGCTAGGGCAAAAAAGCCCGCATGTTAAACAACTCGCACGGGTTAAAAAAATATATAACCCTAAGGGTTTGGGCCACCGCAAGCCAAAAATCATTTTAGAAAAGAATGTCTGTTGGTTTTATTAAAATACTTATTTTAATTATTTGCATTAAAACTGAGAAAAGAGTATCTTCACTTATCCATTTCTCCATGAGAACTACTCCTTAAAGAATTAAAATTTATCAATAAAGTAGTTAAAAAAATGATAAATATGATATAGGACAAAATTAATTAACACAACAAAATCAAATTACAACTATCTTTTATATTAAAAATAGAAGGAAGCATTATATATTGATTACTATTTGCATATATGATATAAATACATTTAAATTAATTTATTAAAATTTTTATGTTGTTTTGATACAAATATAGCTGTGAAGTTATAGTATATTTTTTCAATTATTTATTTTTTTTGTCTTTTTGCGCGTATGATAATCATCATTAATCAAATCAAAACTATGAGCACTGTAGAATAAGCTCTTACTTGCCCATATTTATAGAGTTTTAATTTTCCAGATCATGAAGCTTCAGAAATATATCGACCTATGTTTATGTTCATAACGAAAGGCACAATCTATTCATCAAATAATATATAATATAATAAAAAAAACCTTTATATATTTCTCCTTCCAATTATAAATGTTATAAGAGCTAAGAGTTCACCAATCTATATTTTTTCTTTAAATTATTCCTATTAATTACAACATTAAAATGTTTTAATTAATTAAAACGGTTAAATAAAAAAAACCAGGGCACAGTTGGCCCAAAAAAGAAAAACTATGGCACATAATTTATGAATAACTAATTTGACTGAATTTAAGCGGCTTAATACTGTACAGAGAAGGCCAAGCCGTTTCTAATTGTATGAGCCATTGTGTAGGAAGGGTATAATGAATTGGCGGTTGTGGAGTGGAATCCAGAAGTTGGAGAGAATTTTTGGCCGCCCTGTGGTTGGCCCTATCATAACCTAAGAAAAGTAGGGGTTATTTTGGGCTAGGGTCAAAAATAACCTCATCACATGGAGGGTTAAAAATAAGGGGCTAAACATAGGGCTTATTGGGTTGGCCCATGGGGTTCACCATTTTGACAAAATTCTACTCTTGAGTAACTATGTTAGATATGACAAGCTTTACTTAGGAGAGGGTTGTAAGTGGACCAACAGGCACTTACAGCCATTGTTGTCAAACTCGCGAGTTGACTCTCTGAGTTTACCGCCTTTACGTTTCTACCTTACTAAATCGAGTCGAGTCTCTAGTAAACTCGTATCAGTTGTAAACTCAATTAAACTCACAAGTTTACATACCGAATTTACCGTTTTTACGTTTTTAGCTTATAAATTTTTTTCAATTTTGTCATCCTCAACGACTTTACATATAAATTTTATAGAAATTTCTTTATTAAATATAATAAATTATGAATCTTGATATATTTAATTTCAATTATTTGGATTTAAAATATATTTAAATCAAATTGTCATTTTTTATATTTTAATTATTTAATTATACACTATTAATACTTATTTTATTATAAAAGTAAACTCTTAAGAATTTACGATTCGAGTCTATTTACGATACGAGTTTACGTCATTGTCACGAGTTTACTTAAACTCGTGAGTTTGACAACCTTGCTTACGACTATTTATATCGAGATTAACAAAATTGATATTAAGATTAATTAAATTAGTGAAATCAAGGTTTATGAAGCTAATAAGGGATTAGTGACTCTAGGTTGTTTATTTAATATTTCTGGTAGTTAGTTTATTTTGATTTTATTTTCTTTTAATTAAATTCAATTTGGTTTACTCAACTTAAACAAAAGTATAAAATTAATGTTTAACTGAAGTTGTGGGTACTAAGTCCTCGTGGGAACGATATCTTACTTACTCTTTATTACTTGATACGCCCGTATACTTGCGGAGTTTATAGGCTTAAAGTTTTGCTCTATCAAGTTTTTGGCGTCGTTGCCAGGGACTTGTGTATCACAATTGTCTTGGTTGGAATTGATTGATCATTAGTAGTTTAAGTTTGAGTTCATAAATATTTTACTTTATTATTTTAGTAAAAAAAAAAAAAAAAAAGGATTTCACATGGCAACCATTTGCTCTTAATATTGAGAAGGAGATGAATTCTTTGTCTTCTATACAAGATGGATTGATTGCTATGTTAAATTCTTTGAATGAATCTAGGCAACATAAAAAGAGCATAAATGATAGTTGTATTCCATATGTTGATTCTTCTCAATATGTTTGCATGTCTTGTGTTTATTGTGGAGGGAATCATTTATATGAATATTGTCCATATAGTACAACTAGTCGTTTTGTGAAATATGATTTCACTAGGAACCAAGCTTGTTTTGATAACTCATTTTGTCCTCGTGAAGGTTTTGAGCAACAAAATTTTAGGGATCCGTATGTCTATTGTTCTCATGAAAATACCCCTCCTTTTTACTCTCATCCACCTATTGAAGAACACACCATTGAGTACAGGAAAAAATCTAATTTGGAAAGATTATTTGAGGAGTATGTGGAAGCATCAGAGAGATCTAGTAGAGAGCAAAAGGAGATTGTCACTAGCCTTAAGTCAAGTGCTCAAAATATGGGGGCATATGTGAGTCAAATTGTTTCAACCCTTGAGACTATCGGGCAAGATAATTCCTTAAATATGGTGACTACTTCTTATGCTGATAATGATTATTGTGAGAAAGTTGTAGATGTGGAATTACATGAGACTATGAATAATGTAGAAAATGAGTGTAAGCTTGAAATTAATTTAGATGAGAATAATGGATGTTTAGAAGAGGTTCCGACTGTGGAGCCTAAGGCTTGTGATTTTGGTCATCAAATTGATGTGGATATCCCAATTGATGTTAAGGATATGGATGTTTTGACTCTTACTTAAGAGAGTCAAGTTGATTTTATTGAATGCTCTAAATTCTTAGATGTGCTTATATTTATTTTCAAGGATATGCATGTTGTGCTTCATTTGAATTCAGTGATTGCTTGTAATCCAAGATTGTCTATGATTAAAGGAAGTACGAGTAATTACTTGGAATGATCAATTTTTGTGTGTGACACCTTGTTGCTTGAAAAGGAATGAAGACAAGGTAATTGAGGTGTTTGATACTTATGATTAGTGATTTATTTTGAGAAGTCTGGCTGAAGACTATAAATCAAGCGCTTCTTGGGAGGCAACCCAAGGATTTTGCTTGCATTATTTATTATTATTATTATTCTCTTTTGTTTTTGTTTTCCTTTCAATTTTATTCAGGTTTGAAGATGATCACTCCTCTTGTGGTCGCAAAGTCTTGCTTGTGCATTCTTTCCTCCTCGAATTTGAAATATCATGGATGATACCAGATGAAGCACTCCACAGCAGAGTTAGAGACCTAAACCGGGGAGTACTAGTTCATTTCCCTCTTTATTGATTTTTGCAACATTGAGCACAATGTTTGATTTAAGTGTGGGAGAGAGATATCATTTCTTTGGTTATGTTTGTCCTTATGCAAGTTGAACATATTTTTTTTTTATTTGAGATTTTTGCATTGTTTACGATTGACCTTAATTTTGAGCTTTCCTCATCTTAGAGAATATTACCAAGTCAAAAAATTAAAATAGAAAAGAATGTTTCAATTAAGCCTCTAAGTCTTGAATTTTTGTATCAATCTTGAGATTGATCATGAGAATAAAGATTAGTTTGTAATATGATCAATAGATTATTGGTTTATTAATATTTTGCTACATGATTTCTTTAGAAAATTAGATGATAACTTTTACTAGCTAAGTAAAAACTGTTGTTTGAGGAAATGACTCGAGCCAAAAAAAAAAAAAAAAAAAAACACACACACACACACACACACAACTCCAATGACTTCTTTAGACCTTACTTAGTAACCAAGGGGCACTTCATCACCAATGTTGGCACTTGCGTCAAACGGTAAAGTTAAAGAGAGTTATGAGTTAGGCTAAAAGCCTCTTGAGGTACATGTTGGAGTAATCGAGTAATCAAGCTGGTGCTTTGATCACCCATGTCTTGCCGTCGGTCGCGTCAAAAGGGGACCTACAACGGCTCAAGGAAAAAAACAAAAAGAAAAAATGAAAAAATGAATTAAGTTATTTTCTACCGAGATCCTTATTAAATTAAATAAAAGCTTGGTTCGGTGGGGGAATTTGAATTTTTCTAGAGAAATTGAGTAGCGTAATATTCCTCTACTAATAATATTGTTGCACTTATTACTTACAGATCCTTTGATCATTGGATGTTAAGAGATCTGTTACAATTATTTAATGCTATTGGTTTAGTAATCTATTCTTATAAGACATTAACTTAAATAAGATTTGATGATATGATCTAAGTGTGGTGGTTTATTACTCTCTGTTTAAGAATTTCATAAGCAATATTCTTTTCAGATAAATTAATTCTCCTTCTTTTGCTTGAGGACAAGCAAATGTTTAAGTGTGGGGGATTTTGATAAGTATATATTTTATAATTAAATAAGTAAAGATTTTGGGATATATTGGATTAAGTTTATTAATATTTTATACCTATTTAATTATCATTTATATATGTTTCTATCACTTAATTAAATATAGGATAAAGCAATATTATAACAGAAAATCTATTAATAAATCCTATTTTATTATGTTGGAGATATTGTATCCATAAGATATTTAAAAGGATAAGGATACATGGACCCAACGCATTAGAAAGGAAAGCAATCTGGAGGAGTCAATTGGATCAATGGTGAATTGATGACGCGACCCGTGAACGTGGATGCAAATTGCAAAGAATTGAATTGATAGAATATAATATAATATCTTATTATGTTATATTAAATTGAATGAGATAGAGATTTAAAAAGATATGGCAATCAGTTACGCGTACGGAAAGCAACACGCATAGAACCTAATATCTATTAGGAGGAAAATAGACCACGCACAGGAAAAAAAAAAAAAAAAAAAAAGGCACAGAGCACAGACGACATCAAGAAGAAAGAAGAGGAGTAGCGATAGAGTGTTTGGGGGTTTTTTTTCATCATCTCTACAGAAGGATGAGAGGACTGTGGAGGCAACGGAGAAGCTTTCTTTCCTCTATCTCTCTTTATTCTTTGAATCTAAATTCCTATCTTTTTGTTATGGATTTTAATCTAGCCATGTGTGACTAATTTCTTTGCAACCCGGAGAAGCTATGAACTTATGAGTATATTAGATTTTATTTTCATTGTTTAGTTATAATTAATATTAATTTTGGTTATTTAATCTTGCTTAGATTTATCTATTTAGTGATTGGCTATCATTGAATATGAATTTGACCGTTAGAATTTACCTTGACGAAAGGAATTTTAATTAGGCTCGAGATTAAATAATATAGGATTAGATTAAGATTTAATTTGCGATTAGGATAGACATATACCTAATGGCCCCATATAATTGTTGAAGAATGTATCCGAGTTATGTTGACTCTTGAGTAACTATGTTAGACATAATAAGCTATACTCGGGAGAGGGTTGTAAGCGGATCGATAGACACTTACAATTATTTATACTCGAGATTAACAAAATTAATATTAAGATTAATTAAATTAGTGAAATCAAGGTTTATAAAGCTAATAGGGAATTAATGACTCTAAGTTGTTTATTTAATATTTCTGGTAGTTAGTTTATTTTTATTTTATTTTATTTTAATTAAATTCAATTTGCTTTACTCAACTTAAACAAAAGTGTAAAATTAATACTTAATTGAAGTTGTGGGCAAGGTTATCAAACTCACGAGTTTAAGCAAACTCGTGAGAGTGACGTAAACTCGTATCGTGAACTTGAATCGTAAACTCGTAAGAGTTTACTTTTATTATTAAATAGGTATTACTAGTGTATAATTAAATAATTAAAATATAAAAATGATAGCAATTTGATTTAAATATATTTTAAATTCAAATAATTGAAATTAAATCCATCAACATTCATCATTTATCATATTTAATAAAGAAATTTCTAGAAAATTTCTATATAAAGTTGAACATGATCAAATAAAAAAATTAATACGAGTTTAAGAGTAAGTTAACACGGTTTTGTAAGCTAGAAACGTAAAAATAGTAAACTCGGTGCATAAACTCGTGAGTTTAACCGAGTTTATAACTAGTACAAGTTTACCACGACTCAACTCGTTTTTGTAAGCTAAAAGCGTAAAATCGGAACTCGGAGAGTCAACTCGCGAGTTTGATAACAATGGTTGTGGGGTACTAAGTCATCGTGGGAACGATATCTTATTTACTATTTATTACTTGATACGGCCCGTACACTTACGGAGTTTATAATCTTAAAGTTTTGCGGGTCCCACTTTCATGCCTAGTAAATAGTAGGGACAGATATCATTTGTACATGTTTTTCTTTTGCCAACATTTGTAGTCCATGTTTATGTTGTCACTTCATCACCTTCTCTAGTTGGAGATATTATGTTGTGAGAATGGAATCTACTACAAAATCAAAGTAAAAAAGTAATGGAAAGGGCAAGGTCTCTCTTCTTTTGGTCTAATAGATTTGATACAATCAAAAAACATATTCCTCTAATCCTATTTATAAATCTAAATTAACTAACTCTCACATGTTAAGGAGAGTTTAGTTAACTCATTAATTATGAACTAATTTTCTAATTTTGTCTTATCTATGATTGGTTCCAAAAATCAGCATGAATAATTTTTATTTATTGTAATTAATAGAGGCATCAATGTAACAAATGTATTTATTATTTTGAAACTAAACTTATAATAAGGACCGAAATTTTTAGTTAAAATAAATTTATAACTAAGAACATAGTGGTATATAATATTTCAATAATATGATTATAAATTATTTTAAAAAATAATAGGAATAATTTTAATTTTTCCGAGAAGAGTTAAGTTTTAAAATAACAATATTATTATGGTTTTGCAAATAAAAGTTTTCTGTAAATTATTGGTCGTCTTCCCTTGGGCAAGCCACGATAAATTCCACGAACCAAACCATTTGTCAAAAGTTCCTTTTTATTTTAAATAACATTTGTCAAAAGTTCTGAACACGATTCCAAAGTCAAATTGTTTCAAAACTCTTAAATTTCCTCGCAAGACCCAAAAGAAAACAAATACAGTAAACTAATAGCAAATCGTGTACTATATACAAATTAAAGCCCGATGAGCCCTTCGTTGAAACTTCATATAGTTATCCCCAAATCGGCAGTCTCAGCTTCAAACAAAAGCCTTAAAACTATAACTAGGGGCGGACCCGAGAAATTTATATAAGGGGCACAATTGGTGGGGTTAGGGGTTGGGGTTAAAGTCCAAAAAAATTTTTTTTTATAAGAAAGTTTTAAATGCATTAAAAAACAAAAGAACATAAATAAGAAAAAAAAATTATGAAATCAAGTGAATATTGATGATGTAATAAGAGAGGCAATTATTTTACAAACCCGTCACTTAGAAAAGCAAGGTTAATACGGTTAGAAATCCATTTACATAAATTATAATGAAGAATTTGACACTCAATAAGTTTAAGTACATATATTTTAATAAAAAAATTATATTACAATAAAAATAATTATAATTTCATCTTTCTAGGTCTTATTTTTTGGAATTCCATCATAATTGTCTTATTATGATTACTATCAAATACATCTTTTTTCAATATAATATACTAAACAATCATTCAACTATTCATCCTCATCCCATTACAAAATGTAGTCTTGATATATAAAAGGTAGGCAGGTGAGCAGCAATCATTCAAATAAGTATTAATTTTTTTATTTAAAATAAATAATTAACATTAAAATTAAAATTTAAAAAAAAAAAAAAAAAAAAAAAAAAAAAAAAAAAAAAAAAAAAAAAAAAAAAAAAAAAAAAAAAAAACCCAGATTCAAGGGGGCACGTGCCCCCTTGTCAAGTATGTGGGTCCGCCCATGACTATAACCATGGCCTCAGTTGCAGGAGGAGGAGGGTCAAAACCCCATGTAGTAATCACCCCACTTCCATTACAAGACCAAATAACTTCCTTCTTGAAACCAGCCAAAGTGCCTCATTCTAAAGGCTTCCACATAACATATGTCGATCAAGCACTTGATGAAAAAATAGCAACATCCAAGAAGAAAATAATTTTGCGTGTTGTGCTGTACGATCTTGTCATATAATATTATATTATTATTTAATAACAAGATCATTACTTTATTATTCACAATAGAAAGACGTGCGCTGTATCTATTTTTAAAGTCACCGGTGCACTGTATCTAACCTTTAAACAAATTCAAAATTGACATGGCCACACACTTGGTCAGTGGGATCTCATTTCATGGTTTTTTCTTACGAGTTTGTTTGGTGTTTATATCCTTATTTAGGATTTGGGTTATTTATTTAGATTAAATTATATGTTGCATTCTGAAATATTTTTTCACTCAAAATTTCAAATTATTTAATTTTCAATTCTGTATTCAAAAATATTTTTCCTATAACATCAGTATCTTAAAAATTAATTAATTTGAGATACTATGTGAAAAAATATTTTAGGATGTAACTGATAATTTAATCTAAATAAATAAAATATATATAAAAATAGAAATAAAATGCTCACCCTCTCCCCAAAATTAAGGGGATTAGCACCTAACAAACACATCATAAAAAAAAAGCATGGAATGAGAATCCCACTTTGTTCAATAGCCTCCCATTGACTTGGTTGTATAAAATGATTGTGATGTATGCAAAGGAAAAAGAGTTTTCGTGAAACAGGAAAAGATATCCTAGTGATCACAGCATAGTTGAAAGAAATCACCGGATGGAGAGCACCCCGAAGTCTATCAGAGGTGGAGAGTTGGTGCTCAACCTCAACCCAACATCCACCGTGGGCGGCGGCATTGAGGATGTCTATGGTGAGGATCATGCCACCAAGGGCCAACTTGTCAGCCCCCGGACTTGCTCAATTTCTAGTGGTTACTCAATTCTCAAACTTTAACTTGACACAACTCATTAAACTCATTATATATAACTTTGATTTGAGGAAATTCAATACATGAATTTTAACTTGATGTTAGGGGTGTTCAAAACCCAGGACAGGATTGGGATACCCCAATCCCAATTCCCATTCCCGACTTTTGGCAAGGATACAAATTGCATCCCAGTCACGGTTTGATCAAGGTTCCAGTAGTTTCAAGACTGAGAAATCCTAGTTTTTTTTTTTTAAAAAAAAAAAAACAATTTAAAATGTCATTATACTAATTAAATTTTCCATATTCTATTGTTTAAAGTGATCATTTAATGATTAACATGGCCAATAAAGCTATAATAATTACACAAATTGATTTAGAATTTAAGAATAGGATTTTATCATCATCATCTTCTTCTTCTTCGTTATTATTTTAATAAATTATATAATTATGATTAGTATCACGATATATATATATATATATATATACACGGTTTAACTCCAACTAAAGATATAAACACGTCTTATCAAATGAATATTTAATTTATGAGGTAAAAAATACAAAAAAAAATGATAACTTAATTTATAAGGTAAAAAAAAAAAAATAATAATGGACTTGGAACCGTGACACTTTGAACACCCCTACTCGATGCAATTTAATATTTATAGTTTAATCATTTAAAATATTATTCTCTATCCAAGAAAAAATAAATAAATACACACACACACACCAATCTTTTAGAAGAATTCAAACTAAAGGTATTGAATCGCGCATTGAGTTAAATTTTTGGAAATGAGTTTCAAATTCAATGAGTCAAAACTTTAATAATTAAATTGCATTGGGTTAATTGCAATTGAATCCAAATTACAAGACTAACTAATAATTTTCCCTTCAAATTTAATAATCTATAGAGTAAAATACTCTAGCCACCTCTCTGTTTTACTTTAATTACACAAACCTCCTATCTATTTTGAAAACCCATAAAGACCTCATTTAAAACTAAAATTATATTACACAAACCTCCTTTATATTTTGATATTATATTTCCATCCACCCAAATCGTTAATTGACTGTTAAGTTTGACTTTTGAACTTTTGTTTTACCAAAATACCCTACTTTAACATTAGAATTATTTTAAAAATATGTATGTATGTGGGCAAAAAAAAAAAAAAAAAATTATATCACCAAATTTTTATCCTAATATTTTTTTTTTTAACTTTCTAATATGTTAAAAATTATGAATTTTGAGATTATAAAATTTATAATTGTAATTTTTCCTTATTTATTAAAATTTTATTTATTTAAAGTTTCTAAAATGACTAAAAATATATATCAAATATAATAAACTATATATGTTTGAGAGATTGCATTAAGTCATTTAAATTTAAATTTTGATATTTTTTCTACAAACATTTAAAAAAGTTACTTGAATTTTTAAAAGTTTGTGATATTTACAAGTTGTGAATTAAAATTTAGGATTTAGCATTAAGGGTAAATTAGTAAATAAATTTTATAAATTTCAATTAAAAATATATTTTTAGAATCTTTTTGCAATATTCTTAACAGGGTTAATGGTTTGGACTTAATTGTATGTTACAAAATAGAAGGGAGATCTGTGTAATTAAGACAAAATAAAATAGTGGTTAGAGTATTTTACTCTAAATTTTAATTGACAACTTGTAAATATCACAAACTTTTAAAAATTTAAGTAAGTTTTTTAAATGTTTATAGAAAAATATCAAAATTTAAATTTAAATGACCTAATACAATCTCTCAAATATATATAGTTTATTATACTTGATAGAAAATAATATATTTGATATACATTTTTAGTCATTTAAGAAACTAAAAATAAATAAATTTTCAATAAATATGGTAAAAAATTAAAATTATAAATTTTATAATATCAAAATTCATAAATTTTAACATATTAGAAAGTTAAAAAATATATTAGGATAAAAATTTGGTGGTATAATTTTTTTTTTTTTTTTTTTTTTTTTTTTTTTTTTGCCCACATACATATATATATTTTAAATAATTCTAATGTTAAAATAGGGTATTTTAGTAAAACAAAAGTTCAAAAGTCAAACGTAGCGATCAACTAACGGTTTGGGTGGATGGAAATAGAATCTCAAAATATAAGGGAGGTTTATATGGGTTTTCAAAATAGATGGGAGTGTCGTGTAATTAAAGTAAAATAGAGGGTGGTTAGAGTATTTTACTTTAATCTATAAGGTAGGAGGAAATCAGTTCGTTACTAGCTACTCTCTCATCTCATGCCCTTTTTATAAGATCATTTTAACTGAATTATATAGTTTAGAAATTTGTTAAAATTAGTTAAAGATAATAAATACGTGAAAATAATTTTTTATTTATATAATTATTATAAATTATAAAGGGTACGTAAAAAAGAATTAGCTGTGAAAAAAGAAAGAAAGAAAATCTATGAGAAAAAATTAGGAGAGAGAATATGATTATTAATCAAGAAAAATGGGTAAAAATGAATTTAATGTTAAGATAACTCAAAATGAAATCTTAAGAGAAGGACTAAATTAATTTAAATATTGGGATTTTTTTTTTTTTTTGTTAAAAAGAAAAAGACGAGATAAGGGAGTATATATTCGGGAGCAGATTCCCTCATTTTTCTCTCCCTCCTTTTCTCTCGAGAATCCTATTCGGACCGTCCAAATCTTGATCCAACGGTCAGGATTAAAAAAAAAAATTTGGAGTTTTGTCTTTTTCGAAAAAGACAAACGTAAAAAAAATTTTTTTTAAATGCGGGACCGTTGGATCAAGATTTAGACGGCCCGGATGGGATTCGAGAGAAAAGGAGGGAGAGAGAAAATGAGGTAACCGGACCCGTATATATTCTTCTTTTTGTATCTCTGGTCCCCTTACTTAAAGCACACATGGGATGGGTCCCACTTCCCAAGTGATAAATAGTACGGACAAATATCAATCCAATCACAGGCTCACAGCATTTGTTGTCACTTCATCTTCTGTAGCGTATATACTATTTCAATAATATGATTAGAATTTTTTTTAAAGAAAATAATAGGTTTTTTTTTTTTTTTTTTTTTTTTTTCCTATTTGCCACTTTTTAAATAATTAATTACCATTTTATTTGTTTTCAAAATATTTCGATGTCTTCATTATTTAGTCGATTAAAATAAGATTTAGTCGACTAAAACGCGAAGGCGATTGATTTTTTGATTGCCTCGCGATTTAGTCGACTAAACCAAGTGGTTTAGTCGACTAAATAGCGATAGGGAGTTTTTTTAAAACCCCAATCGCATTTGAAACCCTAATCTACCACAAAACCTCCCAAACCTCTCCCCCTCTATTTTTTTCATTAAATCCTTATCAACGTTTGTGGGTGGTGAAGAAAACTTCATTCTAAAGATCATTTGTGTCGATTTTGATATTGATCATCCCCATTTCGAATTTCCGTTGTTCTTTCGTTTATGTGAACCCTCATTTCCCTAGAAGGTAGACAAATTAATTAAAAGTAAAAATAAGTTTTATATTTAAAATCAAAGTTCACCCAAGATCAGTGAGGATCGAGGACATGACTAAGAATTCTAAAAGAAAAATCCCCAATATAAAATCTTAATAAAAAAATTAATTTTATGATTTCTTAAACTTGAATATGAAGAAATATTTTTCAAAATTTATAATTTATATTGATTACATTCAAAATATCAAATTGATTAGTTAAGATCTTGATTTAAAATAGATATGAAAATCCCAATGATGTCCTCATTTTCAAACTCATCAACAACAACTTCTTGAGGTACTCAACCTACCTCCCAAAGATTCATACGTTACTTATAATATATCAAAATATAGGAAAATGATATCCTCATTACCCTCTTCTATATCATCATCTCATCTTTATCCTTAGATAATGAAATGTATATTTTAGATTTAATATTTTATAAAATTATTATTATTATATTTTAAAATTTAAAATTTCTTTATTTATTACAGATTGCAATTATGAAGGGTATAGATAAAATTTTAAGAGTTTAAATTTAGTTATTTATGTTTATAGAAATAATTTTACAAAAGATTGAATATGAATAATATATTGTTTTAATCTAATGGTTTATATGAGATTATGGGAATAAAATGAAAAAAGAAGACAAAAAAATAACCCCAAAATATAAGGTAGACAAATAATTAAAAATAAAAATGAGTTTTACAAGGTTCCAAAGTTCGGTGAGGATTGTGGAGATAACTAAAAATCGTAATGAGAAAAATCCTCAATATAAAAACTTAATAAAAAAATTAATTTTATGGTTGTTTTATAGCTCCACGCGCCAATAGGATCCGAATCGCATGACAAAGGAGTTGATTATCTAACGGGTCCCACAATATTATTGAGCGTGCGCATGAACATGATAAAGAATTTCACGTTTAACCCTATAATTTATACTAAAATATTAATAATATTAATAAATAAATAATCGGATGGAGAAAAGGTAAAAGCCCCGCATAAACGAGAGAACAACGGCGGAAATTCGAAATGGAGATGAGAACATATCGAAATCGACGCAAATGATGTTAGAATGAAGTTTCCTTCGCTACCCACGAACGGATTGTAAGGATTTAGTGGAAAAAACTGAGGGGGAGAGGTTTGGGGAGGTTTTGTGGTGGATTAGGGTTCCAAATGTAGTGATTGGGGTTTTAAAAAAACTCTCCTATTGCTATTTAATCGACTAAGCCACTTGGTTTAGCCGACTAAATCGTCGACGATCAAAAAAATCGGCGCCCGCATTTTAGTCGTCGACTAAATCTTGGTTTAGTCGGACTAAATAGTAAGACGCGTTGGGAAATATTTTGAAAATAGTGGCAAAATGGTAATTAATTATTTAAAAAGTGGCAAATAAGGAAAAAAGCCAAATAATAGGGATACTTCTAATTTTTTTCAGAAGAGTTAAGTTTTAAAATAACAATATCATAATGGGTTTGCAAATAAAAAATCTTTTGTAAATTATTGGTCGTCTTCCCTTGGGCAAGCCACGATAAATTCCACGAACCAAACCATTTGTCAAAAGTTCCTGTTTATTTTAAATAACATTTGTCAACAATTCTGAACACGTTTTCAAACCCAAATTGTTTCTAAACTCTTAAATTTCCTCGCAAGACCCAAAAGAAAACAGCAAATTGTGTACTAATACAAATTAAAGACCGATTAGCCCTTCGTTGAAAATTCATATAGTTATCCCCAAATCGGCAGTCTCAGCTTCAAACAAAAGCCTTAAAACTATAACCATGGCCTCAGTTGCAGGAGGAGGTGGGTCAAAACCCCATGTAGTAATCACCCCATTTCCATTACAAGGCCATATAACTTCCTTCTTGAAACTAGCCAAAGTGCTTCATTCTAAAGGCTTCCACATAACATATGTCAACACTGAGTATAATCACAAGCGTTTGCTCAATGCAAGAGGGGATCAAGCACTTGATGGCCTCCCAGATTTTCGCTTCGAAACCATCCCAGATGGTCTTCCTCCTTCTGATGTTAATGCTTCCCAACGGTTTCGTTTTCTATGTGATTCTATGCCAAATCATAGTCTCCTCCCTTTCAAAAGGCTTCTCACAAGGCTTGATAAGCTTGCTTCTGATGGTGTTGTGCCCCCAGTTACTTGCTTGATTTCTGATGGTTTAATGACATTCACAATTAATGCTGCTCAAGAATTCGAGCTTCCTATTGCTCTCTATTGGCCCGCCAGTGCTGCTTCCTTTTTGGGGATTTTTCACTTTGGGACCCTTCTTGACAAAGGTGTCATTCCCTTGAAAGGTACTAGTACCTCATTTGTGTTATTACTACTATGATTGAGGAAGTATAGTTAAATTACTTAGTATGTTTAAAATACCTTAATCATATTCATTAATCATCTCATTCTCTCTCCTATTTGATTTTTGTTGAAGGAATGGTAATAGAGCTAATTTAGGCAAGATTGATAAATATAGGAAATAATTTTTATATTTTCAATCAATACCAACTCCCCAATTATGTCATATTGACAAATTGTACAAATGAAGAAAATGGGTAGTTAGGAATGATTAGTTGTTATTTACTTGGTTTTTATTGGTTATTAGTTGTAACTACTGATTTGTGTTATTTAGTTGTAACTGAATTGCGTTATAATCAAGTGCCACATGGACAAGAGTACTTTCTGATATAAGGAGGGCACATGTACAGTAAACTGATATGGCACAATATTATTTTCTTCAGTTTCAATATTTCTCTGTTCCCTCAACTCTTTCTCTCGACTTCTAGTTTCTTCCTTCGTCCCAGCATTCTGTTCTTCTGGTCCGACAGACCTCCATCGATTTCATCACTGATTCTCATTTTTTCATTATTATAGACCAATGGAGTAATATATAGATCATGAACAACTTATAGTGGTCATTGTATTAATGCAGGTGAGAGTTGTCTAACAAATGGATACTTGGACACTGAACTAGATTGGCTCCCTGGAATGAAAAACATGAGATTAAAAGATCTTCCAAGTTTTGCGAGGGTAACAAATTCGAATAATTTTTTGCTGAACTTCCTTATGGCAGAGCTACAAAGAGCCCAAGAGGCTCAAGCAATCATTTTCAACACATTTGAGGAGTTGGATAGTGATGCCGTCAACGCACTATCCTCTATATTTCCTCCTCTTTACTATATCGGCCCTCTCCCTTTGCTTCTCACCCAAATCCCACACGACCACCACTTACTGGAATCCATTGGCTCTAATCTTTGGAAAGAAGAGACTCAATGCCTTGATTGGCTAGAACACAAGGAACCTAAATCTGTGATTTATGCGAATTTTGGAAGCCTAGCAACTATGTCTCCAGAACAGTTGCATGAGTTTGCTTGGGGTTTAGCCAATAGCAAGAAACACTTTTTGTGGATCATTAGGCCTGACCTTGTGATAGGAGGCTCAATGATTCTATCACCTAAGTTTCTGAGTGAGACTAAGGACAGAGGCTTCATAGCAAGCTGGTGTGAACAAGAGAAAGTGTTGAACCACCCATCCATTGGAGTCTTCTTGACACATTGTGGGTGGAATTCCATGACTGAGAGTATTTGTGCAGGTGTTCCAATGGCATGTTGGCCTTGGTCTGGAGATCAACCAACTAATTGTAGGTATGCTTCTAGTGAGTGGGAAATAGGGATTGAAATTAATAATAACGTGAAGAGAGAAGAAGTGGAGAAGCTTGTGAGTGAGTTGATGGAAGGAGACAAGGGGAAGAAGATAAGACAGAGGATTTCAGAGTGGAAGAAAATTGCAGGGGAAAGCTGTAAACCTGGTGGCTCTTCCTACATCAACTTGGAGAATTTGATTAAGGATGTGCTGGCCTAAACAAAAGCTTGATCATTCTTCATTTACTAAAGTACTCCTACTAATAATTGTCAACAAAATTTTCTTAGATAATTTACTTTTTTATTATTACTAGATATAGATATTATATATTAAAGAAGTTTATCAAATGACTTGTATTGTTGGAATGGTAGGTCTTTTTTTTATAGATTTTTTACACTACCTCCAGTTTTTAATATAAAATATAGACGAGAGTTGAATTTTGGTATCAAATATAAAATCTGAATACACTTTATCCCCAAATATTTATCTTCTTCTTTTTTCCCCCAACATGTGTCAATGAAGTTTGTATTAAGGGATAGTTTCAATCTAAGTGACTTGTGAGGGTATTTTAGTGAAACCAATTAACACACATTCTAAACAAATAACTAATTTAATTATTTTTCTTAATCTACCCAAATTAGTTAAGTAGATTTTATATTAAGGGCTAGTGGCAATATTTAATATTGATATTGATGATTTACTTATATACATGTTTTAATTACTTGGTTCCAACTAATGTTTATCCTTAGGGCATATTTGCCGTGTTATATTCAAGAGATAAATACTTCCTCCGGTCTTTAATACAAAACCTACTTTAATAAAAACAAATTGAATTGGTCCTTAATACAACTCCTACTTTAATAAAACCAAATTGAACCATAAAGAGGATCTTAACATAAGACCCACATTTACTAGTGTTTCTGCAGGATTAATTACTGGCCATTCCCAGACATATTTCATCTATCTTTACCCCTGATCTATACAGCGAAGATGTGTCGCACTCTTCGAGCAAAAAAAAAAAAAAAAAAAGATGTGTCCCACTCGGATTCAAAAAATGATCAAGAAAAAGCACTACATGATGAAGACTAACTGATCACCTTGAACTGTATGATAAGACATAAAAACAAGAAGCAGAAAGAGGCAGGTCCGACATAGATATCTTTTGAAAGATTGTATGATGTCTTTTTCATCTGGTCCTACGTTATACTGGAGGACAGTACGTATGTGGAGGACAAACTTTTGATTGTTTTAATTTTTAATTTAGTCTATTCATCGATGAATCCAGAAATGAGAACAACAAGATCTTATTTCTTAAATGAGGGGAACAAGAAGATAAGGTTTTTGCGGATATAAGGTATTCAAAACTGTTACCCTCATGCCAACAATAACTTTCGCCAACTATTCCAATTAGCCTCATATAACGAAGAGTTTCAATAGACATAGAGAGAGAGAGAGAGAGAGAGAGAGAGAGAGAGATTTCAGCCTAAAACATGGATTCAAAACCCCATGTTGTTCTCACTCCATTTTCACTTCAAAGTCATCTAATCAGCCTCATGAAATTAGCCAAAGTGCTTCATTCAAAAGGCTTTTACATAACATTCGTGAACACCGAGTACAACCACAGACGCTTGCTCAACTCTATGGGTCCTCAATCTCTGGATGGCCTCTCGGATTTTCACTTTGAAACCATCCCTGATGGTCTTCCTCCTAGTGATGCCAATCCCACCCAACACCTGCCTTCTCTGTGTGAATCTACAACAAAGAATTGCCTCCTCCCCTTTACCAAGCTTCTTGCGAGGCTTCATGATGAGAATGCCTCTAATGGCCTTGTTCCACCAGTTACTTGCTTGATATCTGATGTTCTCATGACCTTCACGGTGAAAGCTGCTCAAGAAGTTGGACTGCCTATTGCTATCTATAGTCCTATTAATGCAACTTCCTTTTTGGGGGTGTGGCATGGCTGTACTCTTCTTGATAAGGGCATAATTCCCTTGAAAGGTACCCATAGACTCACTCACTATTTTCATAAGTGATGAATCATTGATAACGTTGGTGATTCCATTCATTTATACAGATGCGAGTTACCTGACAGATGGGTACTTGGATACCAAATTAAGTTGGCTTCTCGGCATGAGAAACATCAGATTGAGGGATCTTCCTATTATTCTAGATCCAAACGATCACATCTTTCTAAACTTCCTTATCAACGAGGTACAAACAACCCAAACTGCTGATGCCGTCATTTTCAACACATTTAGTGAGGCGGAAAGTGAGGCACTAGACACTCTCACCTCTGTCTTACCTCCGGTTTACACCATAGGCCCTGTCTCTCTGTTTCTCAATCAAATTCCACAGAAGGAAGTCTTAGACTCCATTGGCTCCAATATGTGGAAAGAGGAGACTCATTGCATCTAATGGCTCCAATCCCAAAAACCTAAATCCGTAGTTTATATGAATTTCGGAAGCATCACGGTTATGTCTGCAGAACAAATGCATGAGTTTGCTTGGGCTTTAGCCAATAGCAAGAAAACCTTCTTGTGGATCATAAGGTCTGACCTTGTAAATGGTGGGTCAGTAATCCTTTCGCCTAAGTTTCTTAGTGAGATCAAAGATAGAGGTCTCATAGCTAGCTGGTGTGAACAAGAGAGAGTGTTAAACCACCCTTCAGTAGAAGGGTTTTTAACTCATTGTGGATGGAACTCCATGACAGAGAGTTTATGTGCAGGGATTTCAATGGCTTGTTGGCGTTTCATTGGAGACCAAAGAACTAACTGTAGGTATGCGTGTGCAGAATGGGGAATCGGGATTGAGATTGATAATAATGTGAAGAGAGAAATGGTAGAGAGGCTCATCAATGACTTGATGGAAGGAGTGAAGGGGAAGGAGATGAGACACAAGGTCTTCCAGTGGCAGAAAATTGCAAAGGAAGCCACTGAACTTAATGGGTTCTTCCTACATCAACTTGGAGAATTTGATCAACCAAGTCCTCGTCAAAGGGAAAAATTGAGGTTCTACATGGGAAAAAAACAATTTTATGAGTTTGTGAAATGTTTTTATTTTTTTATCAATATCTCTAAATCTTTAATATTATGGTGGGAACTTTTATCATCTCCTCCAGTACAACATGAAGAGCTCTATTTAAAATATATATCTACTTTGTTAAAAGTGTGGACAGCTTTGTCATACTTCATATATAGTATTAGCTTTGATTTCAATCATATTGTTTATATGGTTTGTAATCAAGTCATATATACAGCTATCCTGCAATATGTTAATTTCGTAATTGTGTATCCTTCCACTATATCTGGAAAAACCTCTTGAGATATATGCAATTTGTAACATCCCAAAATTATGAGTGTTGGACTATACATTTAAACCCAATTCTCTAATAAATCAATCCAGCCCATTATCTCATTCGGCCCATATTCCTTCACTACCTAATCCTGCTGAACACCAAAACAACACACACACACACCACACTCCCTCGGCCATTTAGCACTCAAGCCCAAACTCCCTCCCTCCGGCCCACATACACATGTATACCTCCGCACCTTTCATCTGTCATACACACACACACACTATAGCCCCCACCTTTATATCAAAAAAAAAAAAAAAAAAAAAATACAGCCCCCACCTCTCACCAATTAATGCCACGTAACCCCTCAATATGCAGCTCCTTCATTTCCAATTTATTTCCTTCATCCGTAAATCACATATCCACAACACACACACAATACAATCTCATACCTCTTTCCATTTCTTCCATTCCATTCCCTCATCCGGATCCACAAATGCACACTAGCCACGCCCACACGCAACCCATCCTCACCTCTCCATTCCATTCATCCTCCAATCCGACGCCTAGAGAGAGAGACAGTAGAGATTCCACTGGAAAGGAAGAAGAAGGAGTTTACTCACATGCAACACCCTTTCTGAGCTTAGGTGAGTCTCCTCATCAACTTCCCATCTGGTTTTCGAAAAGGCTAAATGTTTTGTGGGTTGTCGATGATCAACACCCATGATTTTGCGAGAGAAAGTGTTCATGACAGTATTTTATTCATTGCATGTCGAATTTGAACTGGTTTTTGGGTCTACTTGACTCTGTTAATAAGCTTAAAGTCCATGCATGTCTGTTATATGCATATAGTGACTAGTTTCCATAAGTTTAGAGTCAAGATTTGTAGTTGCATGTTGGGTTTTCCACGTCCACAAAATGATCCGAAAATAGAGTATAATGTGAACGTCATTTTCAAGAGTTAGAGGTTGATTTTTTCTCTAAATTTTTTACAGGAGATAGTACTCTCCTTAAGGTTTAAAATGAGCTTTGGATCACCTAAAATGGAGGTTTATAACTCTAGTTATGATTTTTGGAAATTGAGCTAAAAATCTAGAAATTTCTGGTATGTTTCTAGAGTCAAGGGTATGACGTTGCATTTCGGACCTGGTAAGCAAAGTCAAAAAAATGTGAAATTTTCCAGATATGTAGTAGACACATAGAGGTTTAATTTGATAGGTAATTAATAATTTGTCAAATTTCGATAAGAATTGAAGGAATTATGATTTTTCAAAGATTGGTCAAGAAATCTGGAAAATTCTAGACATTGTTTATGTTTTTCGAAATTGGGGAATTTTCTTAGCCATAAATTAACATGGTGAAATTTATGAAAATAGACTTATCAATGTTTAAGTAGAAACTGGAATCACTCCATTTGAAGTTATATTGGTCAAGTTATGAATTTTCCAAATTCCCAGAAAAGTTGAAGGCTGAATTTTTGATAAGTCTTAAAATAGCCACACAAGTTGTGAATTGTGTGGATATATTGAAAGGTTAGATGGCTGAGATGATATTTATTCCATAATGAATAGTATCTAATTAAATAATTCTTAATTAGTATACATCCTTAGTCATAAGGATACTAAAGGACAAGCATCTTGGGATGAGTATAGAGAAGAAATAATCTTAATTGTTATTAACATTAAATTGGGTAATAACCCATCTTTATACAAATGTAATTTATAGGAACTCTCAAGTCCGCTTGCACTGCAAATTACTTGGATGCAGTTAAGGTGACCACGCACACAGGTGGTAACTCTAACCTTCTATATTTGTGTGTATTGGCCATTCGCATTTGTGCAAAGGAATTCGGATCTGGGTAGTTTCCGTGCTAAAGTTTTCCTATGTGCTGAGGAATCCGGAACCAAGTAGGTTCTAGGACTCAGAACCGGGTAGGTTCTAGGTTGGTCCTTGGAGAGATGGCCTAGGAACCGGGTAGGTTTTTCCTTTCTTTCCAAGCCCTATGGAATCCTGAACCGGGTAGGTTCTGCACATGTCTTCTAAGTTTTGAACTGTGTTTTAATGTTGTCTGTATGCTGATTTTAAATTCCTGATTGTAGTAGTTAATCTATGCATATGCTTATACACCAATTATAGAAGTTAACATGTTACTGATACATTGCTTTTGTCGCTAAAGCAATCAATTAAACTAGGACAAACTAATAATGCAGTATAGTAGCAACCTAGGTCATTCTCCAAAGGAGCAATTTATGGGTTTTTTATAGGTTGAATGTAGGTAATGAAAAATTCAATGAAATGAAACTAAACTAAATATAAGATAAAAATGACTCTAAAACCTATATGAGAATGGAACTAAGCTAGATGTAAATGCAATTCTGGGGGGATTTGATGAAAAGATAATTAAAATGCTAAGCAAGGAAATTAACTAATAACTAAGCAAATCAAATAAGAAAAGATAAAAAATGTTTACTTCAGGTATGGTGAAGAGAACAACTTAGGATTTACATGGAGTTAACTTTCTTAGCTCAAATCAATTAATTAGACCAAAGGGAGATTAGTGAAAGATTGGAATTAATGAATTCAATTGCCTAATTGAAACATGAGAAAACTTCAAGTTCAATAACACTTATTCCACCAGAAACACTCATAATGAAATAAGCGATGATTAATTAAACTCATTAAAAACTAATCATATTTAATTTCAAAATAATTTTAGAAATCTTGTTTACAATTATCCAATTGAACAACTAGACAATTTATCAACCCAATTAAACAATTAAGATGATAAACTAAATTGTCAATTAAATTAATAACGAAAACTCAATTAATAATTCAATTGACAATTCAAATGTTGCAAACAAAACTCTTGCAATTGTCTCAAGCATAAAAACTTCAAATTATCAATATAATCCAAAAGAAATATGTTTACAATCTAAAACAAGATTGTTCTTAAGG
The DNA here is from genome assembly GCA_019022655.1 of Acacia acuminata. Taxonomy (NCBI): domain Eukaryota; kingdom Viridiplantae; phylum Streptophyta; class Magnoliopsida; order Fabales; family Fabaceae; genus Acacia; species Acacia acuminata. The sequence continues at coordinate 4,834,291 of JAFJYI010000005.1, forward strand.
AAACAACTTAGAATTATCTAAAACTAACTAATTTCAAAGTTTTGAACAAATCGATAAAAGGAAAAAAAAAAAAAAAAAAAAAACACTCCCATGTGGTCTTCAAGTGTAAGCTCCTAAGTTTTAGCTTCCTCCATACTCCTCCCAAGTTGTTTCCTAAAAGAGCTTAAGTTGCCATGAAAACGCTTCCTTCTCCAAATGTTTTGCAACTCACGGCCATGTAGAATGATTTATGGAGATGGAATTAATTGGATGTGAGGGAAATATTGACGCCTTGTGCGGCTGTACGTGAGAGAAGAAAGGAATCCAATGGATATGACGATGAAAATTAATAGCTCTAGCTGCAACGTCTCTTCCCTCTGCGTAATCCTCAATCTGGCGGCTAGGTTAGGTTAATTAATCGGAGGAAGAGAAGGCTTTCAGGTACCAATTTAAGCCCAATAAAATTTTACCATTAGATTTCCTTTTAGTTTCCCTGAAAAATTCTGCATTATAGGATCTTCTAATATGATAAAATCGTTATAAATTATATATTTAGAAATATTATTTAATTACAAGATAACAATTAGGATATTAATAATTTAAGCTAAATAATCTCATAATTAATTCAGATTTATATTATTTCCTAAAATTGGCTAACAATTCAAATATTATCTAATATATCCAAATTAGCCTAAAATAGTCCACAAAATAAATGAATAAGGTGGGATAAAATATATGAAAATTGTGATTTATCGGTTACCCGAGATTCATTCGTGATCTCAGACTTGAATAAAAATGCAAGTAGTGGATCAAGACGGATGGGGAAGGCAATGCCGTAGGCGTGTGACGGAGGAAGGTTGGACTCGGGAGGAGTTCCTTTTTGTTTTGTACATATTTTTGGATAATGTATAAGGTTTTAATTTTGAATTTGAGAAGATTGTATATATTTCGGTATTCCGAAGGGATTGAGTTTTAAATTGCCACCAAGTTTTTATTTGTTTAAAAATTTATTAGTTACTCACTCATCCAAACCAGATACATACGCTCTTTTATGTATTAACTCGATAATGATCGGGAGATATAAGGGAGCGTTACTCAATTTCATCTATCAATAATTATCTCTTTAGTCATGAATCTAGGAACTAGTCCAAGATCTACTTTGATCCTATATGTATGACTTTAATCTACTTTATCTTTTAAATTCATATATTTTTTCCAAAATATCTTATATTAAGGGGTCTCCATTAAAAGGTAGTTTCAATACACAATTTTTTTTTTTTTTTTTTTTTAAAAAAAGTATTTTGAAAAAGTCAACACACACACACATACATATATAACTTAATTAATTTTTTAGTCTTAACAAATTGGTTATATAGTTCTTATCTTTAGCACCGGAGGGAATTTCTTTTCTTATAATGTGATGCTGCTAAACTTCTCTTCCATTTCTTGAAGCAAGGGTATAACTGAATATCATTCATTATGAATGAGAAGGTAAGATTTAGCATCGTTTATCCAGTATAAGATTTCACTCAATCAATGAGGGTTGTTTGGTATTGGGGATTTGGAGGGGGGAGTGGAAAAAAATTTATGAGTTAGATTTAAGAAAATTAGAGAAGTTGGGTTAAAATGTTTTAACTAATTTTTCTTACTCTTTTATCTTACATATTCTCTTTATTAAAATTTTATACCCATTTCTCTAAATTTTTTAAAAATCCAACTCGTAAAAATCCCCCTCCTCTTCCCTCTAAATCTCTCATACCAAACGGGTCATTTAAGAAATAACATGGTAATGCTGGTAAATTAAAACAGGAAGGGAAGATATATGAGAGAAAGAAATAAAAGGAAGGTGAAAAAATTAAGAAGATTTATGGCGAACCTAGGAATTTTAATGACCAGGGGGGAGGGGGGGGGGGGGGAAAATAAAAAAATATTATATCATAAATAAGAGTACTTGAATTTGCGGTGCGCTCTGCGCAATCCAATCCTCAATTATCTGTCTATAGATATCAATAATTTTAAATAAAATTAAACATCTATTTTAAAGAATAAAATAAGAAAGGAGATGCATTATTTAAAAACAAAGTGTATAATATATATGCTGAGTCTTTGACATTTTGCTTTTTTTTAGGTCATTAAATTGACCCTGCTTGGAGTTAATTATTTATTTTTAGTTTGACTTTGGTTATGCCTTCTGCCACCATTGTTAGCAAGTTACAATAGTTGAGTTCGTCAGTTGGTTGCATTGGTAATCTCTATAGCATGTGTGCTCCACTAAGTTGCAACACTCAACTACATTTTTTAGTTACATATCTGGTTGAGGTTTGTATGCATATCAAACTAATTCTTTGTTCATATGCTGCTTACTAACCTCCTGCATATATTATAATTTCTGTTATCCTATAGTATCTATGTTTTTTATGAAACAATAATTTCTTCACGCCTATATGAATAATTTTGAGGATGAGGTGGTTGAATCTTTTTTCATGGCTTTTTGACTGATCAAATTGGTGATGAAATGATTGATTTTGTATCTCTACTTTATTATCATGACCAAAATGCACGAATTGTAAGCACCATAATCAATTTCAAGTGCTGACAGATCAACCATTTAAGTTAAATTTCGTCACATTTGTAGGCCATAACTTCTTAAAACATTGGCCAGAGCTGATCAGATTAGTGATTGAGGAAAATAACAATGAGAACATAATATTTGTGAAAGAATTGTTTTGCAGTCCCAAAGGATTTGGCTTAATTATCATTCCCTATTTGTGCATGGATCAAACATGACTAATGGACAACCCAAGTGGCTTCTTTCTATTATTCTGTGTTCCCCTCTCTAGAGAATGGAATTTGTTCATTATGCAGGTATCGAGCTTATCAAGAAGGCATGTTATCTCTTCTTAACAACCGTATTAATTTCTCTGAGAAAATATATTTTGAATTTATTAGCGTGCATTGTATGGAATGCAATATAAAAGTAAAAGAAGAAGAGTAATCTAAAAGTCAGCAACAGAAAATTGTCATGCCTAATTTGAATCATATGTTAAACACTAGATTGAAGGCACGTGCATGTCACGAAAGCTATAGCAAAGTAGAGGACGCAATGCTATGCAGCATATTTTCTAACCTTTTTATCTAGATGATTTCAGGAATAAAAGAGAAGGGCGATAATGACAGGTAGATTGCTGACGTAACAGAATAGAAGATGCAGAGGATCGAAACTAAAAGATTTGAAGAATCCTGCAGGATCAGCAGAATCAATCTACTCAGATTGAGAGATACGATAGATCTCGATAGATTAGGAAAGGCCCAACTGGCTGTAACTTACGCCGCAAGAAAGCCTGATTATATAAGGAAACAGCAAAGCCAACCCTAAGGGAGTCGCATAGAGCCAAAACCAGATTTCATATTCGACAGACTCAAAAGAAGAGTGAGAGATTTCACACGCACGAGAATTCTAGGATAACCCAGCATCTTTCCTTTCAGTAAGACGGAGAGAAGAAGACGTGGAGTGGTGACGTGACAGGGCTTCTTCCACGCCGTCGGAACTTCATCATGCTTTCTGTTTTCCTTTTTATTAGTTTAATCATGGGCCATTCTGTTACTATTTGTTTTGTGTTTCCATTGTCAGTCATGAACTGATTTCCTAAGACTAAACGAGGATGATTTCTTAAGTGTTACATGAACCCAGTATGTAGGAAGTTCTTAATTTAATAGATTTAGTTTGCTTATCAGTGCATTAATTACTAGTCGATTAGCATAAGCTAAGGGCTAGATTTGTGGCCTCGGCTTACTAGCAAGGAGTCGAGGTTAGACCTCTGAGAAATAGTGTTTGCCAAGCAGCCCGTGCACGGCTTGACCTATTATTATAGGCTTTAGGAATGGGTCTACCTCTCATAACCATGACACCCTGTGTGTAAAGCAGATCTAACTAGAAAATTGTCATAGGCATATGGAAGGAGTAAAGTTAGTATCATATGTATCGGACGAGGAAGCTTCGGTAGATTATAGTGGTAGGTTAACCAAATAGCATTGTAGTTAGTGGCTATGCTGTAGCATTGCGGAAGCTATGCAGTATAGATGCTATAGCAATGAGTAGAGCAACTGGGGGATTGAAACGCTTAAGGATGATTCCGAGTTCAGTCTAACTTCTTACTGATATCTTCTTAAAACTAAATTACTTTGTTATTTCTTTTTACTAGCATAAGTACAAAAAACTCTCAAACCAACCATATTTACCTTCTGTTTGCGTAACTATCATAGCAATCGAGCGTCACTTCTTGGTATCCCAGTCTCTGTGGGACGATACTCTACTTACACTTTATTACTTGTTCGACTGTCACTTGCTATCAAGGAAATCGACCAACAATTGTGTCACTTCAGTTTCATACAATGTCTTGTGGAATGGCCAGAGGACTGAATTTTTTTATTCTCATAGAGGGTTGAGGCAAGGAGACCCTATTTCCCCTTATTTATTTGTCATGTGCATTGATCGCCCTTCCCACATTATAAGTGATGCGATGGAAGAGGGTTTTTGGAAGGCTATTCGTTTAACTAGAGGTGGGCCTAAAATTTCCCATCTTATGTTTGCGGATGACCATTTGCTCTTTGGAGAGGCCACGGTGAGCAGGCGAGGTGTATCATGTCTTGCCTAGATTGATTTTGCATGGCTTCGGGGGAAAAAGTGAGTATCTCCAAGTCTTCCATTTTTTTCTCTCCAAAGGTTCCTGCTTCGACTAAACAGTGTATTCAAGCTATTACTCAGATGCGCATCTCTACTGAAATTGGTAAATATTTAGGTTTTCCCTTATCTAGGAAGAGGAAGCCTCGTGATACCTCTCAGTATATTGTAGATAAAGTGAAGTCAAAGCTAGCTTTGTGGAAAGCCAATTCACTGTCTTTGGCAGGGAGAATTACGCTCGCCAAATCAGTCCTTAGTGCGGTGCCCTTGTATCCAATGCAGGTTACGCAACTTCCTGTCAGCATCTGCAAGGAAATTGAGAGATTGCAATGCAACTTTATTTGGGGGAAATCACATCCTCATGGATTCCATAATCTTAGCTGGAGTTCGCTCCGTGAATCGAAGCTGAATGGGGGTCTGGGAAGTAAGAATCTGTCAGTGATGAATCAAGCTTTCGGTATCAAGCTAGCTTGGCAGGTTACTTCTGGTCCTAGTAGTCTTTGGATAGAGGTTCTTTTTATGAAATACATGGCTAGAGATGAGTCAAATTTACTAAATGTTAGGCCTGGAGACTCCTCGGTTTGGCAGTTTATTTGCAAACAAAAGAAATTTTTAGAGGATGGAACTAACTGGCGTATAAGGAATGGCACTTTGATTAGATTTTTCTCTGATTCTTGGCTGTTCCAGGGACAAAAAATTCATGATATGTGTATAAGACCTTTGACAGATATTGAGAAGGCCAACACAGTCTCGGATTGGGTAATTAACGGATGTTGGGATTATTACAAGCTAGGCTCGGTGGTGGCATCTGTAGTTATTCGTAGGTTAATTGCTACCCCTCCGCCTTTGGCTACAGCTGGTGATGATTTCATGATTTGGAATGGAAAGGCTAATGGATCTTTTACAATTAAATCGGCCTATTTTCTTATTGAGCACCCAAATCGTCAGGCTGCTCATTCTTGTTATAAGCTTATATGGAAATAGCAAGGAGCTGAGAGGATCCGGGTTTTTATGTGGCTTGCTTTTCAGAATAAACTTCCTACGAATGATTGGCGTAGTCGATGGTCCTCTACCTCAGCGGTATGTACTTTGTGTAATTCCCAGGCTGAGACTGTAATGCATATTTTGTGTGAATGTATATATGCTAGGAATATGTGGCTGTCTCTTGTTCACCCACAATTTTTCTAGTGTTTTTTTAATGCTCAGTTATGGGATTGGTTCCATCTTAACGTGAAGAAAAATATTGGCCACTCAGCGACTGTCAGCTGGAATCTGGTATTTGGTGTGGGAGTTCGGATGTTGTGGAACTGGAGGAATAAGTCGGTATTTACGGAAGATTTTATCAGACCTGCTGATCCTGTTTCCTTCATTTTGAATACTGTTCATCTCTATGTTGTGAATGAGTTGCACAGTGTTAGTGCTAGGGCCAGTTCTAGCAGCATCTTACTTGGCAGCCCCCCAGGCATGGCTGGATCAAGCTTAATGTGGATGGATCAGCTACTTTATCTCATAACAAAGCAAGCTGTGGTGGTTTGTTAAGAGACTCATCGGGTAATTGGATTGTAGGCTTCTCTTCATATCTTGGCAGTTGCAATCCATATGAAGCCGAGGAGTGGGATCTCCTTAAAGGGTTAAAGTTAGCATGGAATATGGGTCTTCGAAGAGTCATTGCTAAATCTGATTCCCAGATATTAGTTAAGCAATTATTAGACACTGGGGAGGCTCTTGCGCTAAGCTTGGTGGCTTTCAAGATTCAGGAGCTTATGAGGCGTCCATGGGAATTTCAAATTGTTCATGTATCGCGGTCTCAAAATAGAGTTGCTGATAGGCTAGCGAGGGAGTCTGACTTGTATTCTGATTTCATTGAACACTGCCCTGTTCCACTAAGGGCTTTGGTTCTTAAAGATTGTATGGGATTAAATTCCCCCTCTGTTCTTAATTAACTAAAGGCGGTGCCTCCTTATTAAACAAAAACAAAACCAAAAAAAAAAAAAAAACTCATGGCCTGAAATCACTGGTTGTTGACTAGGCCTGCTAGACTAATATTGAGCTAAGTGAGACTAACCTTGTGAAAACATTTTACAAGCATATATACAAATATGGAGAAATTGTACATATAAGAATCTAATAAAAAAAATAATTACAACATATTCTAATTATTTGTAAATCCATAAGTTTAATTTGTAGTTGTTCCTACAAATTTTAAGGAGTTAAAAAATAATTCAATTTATTAAAAAAATATAATCAATTTTATTCAAATTATACTTACTTCAGAAAATAATATGAACGTGAAATATAATAATGAATCTTTTTTTTATACACTAATAATAATAATATCATCTTATGATATGCTTAATAGCCACAAGGGGAAAAAGGCATTAAAATCTTAAAAGTGAACTAGAAAGTTGAAAGTCAAACAAATGAAGGGTTAAAGTATAGATTTGCCAACGAATTATTACCCGAAGAACACATAGCACAAAAAACAATTGAGGGTACCAAAATTACCAATAAACAATTAAAAAGTGAAAAAAAGGACCAAATAACTATTTTTTTTAAAAAAAAAAACTATCACAATTACGTTAAAATATGGGGCATTGGTGTAGGATGTGGCATTGGAGGGATGGAACCAGGTGCAAGGCGTGTGCCAGTCGAAAGTTGTGGACTGCTGGATTTGGTTTCGGTGCGTGATTCTCACCCTGAAGCAACGGACCTTGATGAGTTCAAGAGGGTCAGTGGTACACTCAGCAACAATGGAAGCTTTGGAGATGCCGACGTCGCCAACACTGTGACAGTCAATGGAAGACAGAGACACCAAGACAGTGACGGGGTAATAGTTCGTTGGCCAATTTGCACCTTAATTGTGTTTTTTTTTTCACTTTTTAATTGTTGATTGGTAATTTTGGTACCCTTAATTATTTTTTGTGCCAGATGCTCCTTAGATAATAGTTCGTTGGCAAATCTACACCTTAACTCACAAATGAATGCTTGTCCAAAGGCCAGAGCCAGAGAGTAGTAGTGTTGTTTCACTCAACTGAAGCTAAAATCTTAATTAATAATTATTCCTAAAATATTTTTAAGCTTTTTTTTTTTTTTTTTTAATACTTAGACCGTTAGACACACAAAATATCTAGCTTATGCTAGGTGATTAAGGGCTTTTTTTATTGTTAGCTTTAGGGGTCACAATAAAAAATTAATCAATGATTGCATATAGGTAGATATAGAATTGTTCCTCTTGAGCATTTTGTTGAATCCTAAGTAATTTAAGTGTCATACAAATGCAATGAAATAAGGGGAAATTGGTTTTGGTTTTTCAAATTAATAACTAAAAGAGTAATGCAAATTAATTAAATGTTAAATTATTATTTTTGGCATTTTCTTTATAAAATGGGATGGATATGAGGAAATGAGTCTTGATAGCAGTTTTCCTAGCTTCTTAAAATGATTTGGAAGTTAATCTATCATCAAGTCAAATTGAAAACCTCAAACAATCGCATTAAGTCCAATTTATCTAATTAAACTAATTCTACAATCGCATTCATAGTCATCTTAGTTAAATTGTTAAAAATAACTTGATATGTACTTAAAAATCATTTTAACGCACTTATTTCCTCTAAAATAAGAGCACAATCACGATACTCCATATGAAATAAATCAATTACACACTATAACAATCACATACAATGTACAATCTCAATAAATCATGAGGAAATGAGTTAAATACATAATCCAAGAACACAAATGTCAACCAACAAGGATAAACAAATACTCATCCAAGTCTCATAGACATGTACGAATACAAGAACTAATCCAAATAGAATATAATAATACATGAATTGAGCTAATGAAAAACTAATAAACTCTCCTCTGTAACACATGAAGATCTAGCGATATTCTTCACCGCTAAAATCTGGTAAATTAACCACTCATAACTCTAATTCTAATTCTAATTGTAACCACAACTTGATCCAAATCTTGATGCAAGAGTGAAAGTGAGTCTGTTAAGTTTGGTGAGAGTCGGCAGTTACGATAAGCCTATGGGAGGACCGGAGGAAGCAATGATGATGAATGGAAGAGGAGAAGGAAGAAGCGAGTGCCAAAAGTTCTCAGGTGACGGTGTTAGTTGTTTTCCAGCGACACTGAGATTCAGGTGATGGTGAGAATGATGGAAAGAGAGAGTCAAAGGTTATCTAGTTCGATTCTAAGCGCTTGAATTATGTTTCTCTGAAGGTCTGGATCGGCTCAGGTACAGAGAAGGAAAAATGGACAGAGAGTCAAAGACAATGGAAGAAGAAGGAAGAAGAATGCGACGAGAAAGTGGTGATTACCGTCGGTGTTGGCTGAAGGCGATTCCGACAGAAGTAGTGGTAGAACCAATGTCGACAATGGTCTCTCCTTCTCCCTCCACTATTCAAAATCGCTACAAGACCAAGCTGTCTCTCTGGTTCAATCCCTCCGTTGAAGCTCTCTCACCCCATGGTTGTGTCTTTAAGCTCTCTAAAATCTCCGGCCCTCTTAAGCTCGTGGGTATGGTGAGAGTGAGATGGTAGGCGAAGCTCTCAGGCAACGTTGAAGGTAAAAGCAGTCACTGGTGAGTAGTGGTGGACCCAGAAAATTACAGAAGGGGGCACAATTTGCTCGGGGGTTCAGGGGCAGTGCTCCCAAAATTTTTTTTTAAGGCAAATTTTAAATGCATTAAAAAGTAAAAGAATATAAACAAGAAAAAAAAATATTTATGAAATCAAGTGAATACTGATAATATAAGAAGAGAGATAATTATTTTACAAACCTGTCATTTAGAAAAAGCAAAGCTAGGTACGGTTAGAAATGCAACTACATAAATTATAATGAAGGGTGGACACTCAATAAGTTCAAGACATATATTTTAATAAAAAATTATATTACAATAAAAATAATTATAATGTCAACCTTGTAAGCCTTATTTTTTAATTCCATCATAATTACCTTATTATCAATGCTATCAAATACATCTTTTTTCAATATAAAGCACTAAACAATCATTCAATCATTCATCCCCCATCCCATTACGAAGTGCAGTCTTAATGTATTAATGGTGGACACTTAATTTAAGGGTGGACAGTCATTCAAACATGTATTTAAAAAAATCTCAAATTCAAGTGCCCCCTTCTCTAACAAGTGGGTCCGCCTCTGATAATTGTCTTATCATCAATGTTATCAAATACATCTTTTTCAATATAAGGCACCAAACAATCATTCAATCATTCATCCTTATCCGATTACAAAAACGATCTTGATGTATTAAAGGTAGACAATCATTCAAACATATATTTTTATTTTATTTTATATATATATAAAAATAAAACCAAATTTAAGGGGGCACTTGCCCCCTTCTCTTATACATGGGTCCGCCCATGCCAATGAGGAAGAGAGGTGAATGTGGAGGGGAGATCAAGATTCTCGTCTCTGGTTTTCTCCAAAATCCTCCGCAGCGCTGTGATTATCAGCCTAAACTGTAAAAATTCAAAAGTTTGTGGTAGGAATAACTTACATATTTTGAAATGTTTGTGGAATTAACAGTAAAAATTCAAGTTTGTAGTGGACTAAAGCTATATATTTTAAAATATTTGTGGAATTAAAAGTAATATATGAAAATTATGGGTTTTTCTATAATTTTCCCTAGTCCATTTTTCTGCATTGAATTGCAATTTTCTAAAGATTCTAGGGATTTTCTGTAATTTTTCCCAGTCTAAAAAAATTTTAATTTTGACCCAATTGACATTTTTCAAAATCTCCAATTTTCTTCTTAAACCTACAATGTAAGATTAAACACAAAATAGTATCAAAAGTCCAAGAAATCCTTAATTAGGCGTTCCCAACCTTTCCAATCCTGAGAAAAATTGGATGCCTAGCAATCTTAATATCAAATCCATCTTCAATCCAAGCACTCTTTAATATTTCACTATAATCCTCCCACAGAATCTCTGCTCCTTTGTCCTTCGCCATCTGGTACGGCAAAACCAACGCCGTGTACTTCATGTAAGCCTCCAAATCCATCTCATTCTCCATCATTTTCTTTTATAAATGAAAAATTGATCTGCATACATGCTTGAAAATATTCTTTTAGAAGACTGAGTTCAGAACGTTGATTGCTAACGGTAGTCCCGTTAATCCTTGGATTGTCATGGTTAATCTCAAGCTCATTTGACATTCGTCGGCATAGTACTCACGCTTAATATCCGTGGATTCATTCTCACGCTTGTTATTCGTGGGTCTTGTACCTGGGCTTGTTTTGTGGCCTTGAGCCACGCTTGGTTGATTACTCGTGAACTATGTCCACACTTGCCCTTGTGACTTTGAGCCGTGCTTAATTGGTTAGTTATTCTCGTGAACTGTGTCCACCACACTTGTTATCCATTCTAATGAAGTCCTCGAAAAAATATAAAATACGACTTGAAATTTAGTGTTTTATTAATTGACCCATTAAACAATACTAGTATGTTTTATCATATACTTAGTTTTATTTATTTAATGATTTATATAACTTGGTAATTATTTTATGGTGTTGCCAATAAAGTTGGAAAAGGGGTCGAGCCCATCGGACGGGCCGATTTAGACCCTAAATTTGTAAGAGTCAGGCTTAAAATTATTGTATCAAAAGTGAATGTAGGCCTAAAAGACCCAGCTTTGTAGGGTCAGTGGCCTAAAAGAGCTAGTCCTTTAGGCCCGTATGTTTTTTTAAAAAATTATTTATATGATAATAATATTAGTGACGTTTTTATCTTTGTTAATGATGTTGCAAATATTTAGTTATTATCTTTTTACGAATTAAGTTTCATAAGAACATCTTGTATTAAGAATCTTAAAAATTATAAAAGATATTTTGTTATTTCATAAGTATTCTTACTAATTTTGTTTTTTCAACTTATTTTTTAGTAATTGTTTTGTTCATATCTTGTATTGTTTATTTTGTTGACTACTTACACTTTTCAAATACATATTTATAAGAAGTATTTTTTTACTTTGTTAATTTTCTCATTAATTATTTGTAATTGTGATATATTGACAATAGGATACCTTTGATTATTACTTAGTGAGTTGTGTTTGTTTGTTATATGACGCGTATCATTTACACTTTAATTTTGACAACATTTATGTGTTAAATTAAGACTTTCATTGTTCTAATTTTATTTCTTTAAAAAAAATAAAAAAAAATAGTAAAAGATTGTTAAAATAGTTTCAATTCTACAGGGCTAGCCTTGGTCCTGATGATCAAAGGCCAAGCCTAAAAAAATATTGTTTTTCCTTTTTAGGGCCAGCCCTTTTAGGATCTGACCCTTAAAGGGCCGACCGTTTTTACTAGCTCTAGTTGCGGGTAGAAACTAATATTCAATCATTATGAGGTTATTGGATATTTGGTACTTATATGCTTGTTTCAATGCTTTCAAGGAACTATTTGGTTTATAAAAAATGTACTCATGTTATTTTTAAATTGCTGTTAAAGTTCAATTTACAATTTACCTTTTTGTCAATTCTCATCCTTATTCTTATACTTTATATTGGTACGTTATTCACTTGTAAATATTTTGATCTCTGATAATGTAGCTGACCCTGTACCTTCCGTCTAATTATGAGGGGCCCTTCTACTGAGTTGAAGTATTATTGTGAACAATCCTTACTGATGTAAATTTAAACTCATCTATTTATTTTTGCAACTTAGGTGCTTCACGTAGTCTATTGGTTAAATTTGTGTCTATGTGTACATGCGTGTATGTGTGTGTATTTAATTATATGTTGATTTGGAGCGGAGCACCTTTGACTAAATATTACTGCAATGTGATTATAGAATTTTCAGTAGGTCCCATTTATTGGGGTGATTGCTGAAATTTCTACAAAATGGTTACTGTTTTGTTAAAGAAAATATATTCGATTTGTATATTCAATACAAATACAGATATATATATATATATATATATATATATATATATAAGTCTATAAATATAGATGAGAAATTTTAATTATTATAGGCTCATGCGATAGGGGTTTTCTCTCATTCTATTTTGTTTACCGCTTAATTTTCAGGGCATGACACCTTTAGCTTGATCATGCCATTGTGGAATTGTCTTTTCTTAGTCTTGAGGAACAGAGATCTGCTGATGAGTTGGTTTTAAAGGAACAGAAAATTAATAGAGGGTCCCCAGTCCCCAGTCCCCACGAAGCAGGGGCATGCCAAAGGCCCAAAAAGGAAGTTGCACTAATAGTTTCACGTCACTTCTAACCTTGGATATCGAGGAGGCCGGTTTTGTCCATGCTTCTACTTCTACTCTTAAATCTTTAACGTATAGTGATTGGTTGTTCTTGTATTTGGCTTATTTTGTTGTATTTGATTTGGCTTTGTTTGTATTCCATCTTCAGTTTATTTTTATGTATTTACACCGGTTTGCTGTAATAGTATAAATAGCTTTTGACCAAAAAAAAGAACAAGGCAAAGATGGGGGGGAGTAGCTTCTGGAGACTTCTCAGTTCATCTGATCTCCTTCCTTAGCTAGTGGGGTGCCACCATTCTTCCTTCCCGTCACCGATGCTTGCTTGCCTAGCTATTGTTCATTGTTGTTGTAGATGCAGATATCGTCCGACTCTTCCTTCTACCTTCTCTGTTTGATTCGTCCTCATGGCTTGGTAGAGGGCTGAGCTTCATCTCTCCACCTTCTTCTTCCAGCGCTACTTTGGGATGGTTGGTTGTTGTGTGTGACTATAGGAGGAAGGTTGGGATTCAAAGCAAGCTGGAATTAAAATTAAGAAGCTTCCCATTGCAAGAAGAGGAATCTTGATGAGGAATTATTAACAAGTTTATTGTAGGAATTGGAAAAGCAACGGTAAGTGTATAAGTTCCCAATTGATTTATAAATAAATTTTCTTCTTTGAAAATATAGTTTTAAGAAGATTTATATTTATCATGATCATTTTAGTTCTAATATTGATCGTTGTCCTTTTTGAAATATTTTGATTTGGAAGAAGAGTTTGATCCATTTTTTTTATTATTGATTATCCCTATATTTTTAACATAATGATAATGTTTGATTTCATGACATGTAAAATATTTGATTGTGAAAAGATTTTTGGAATGAAAATTATGTTGAATTGTGTTGAAAACAAATGAAATTTAGATGAGGTGGACTCCATGTATGTTTGAGAAACAGTTTGAGATATTACTTGTAAATCTATGATCCTTTCATATGAATTATTCCTTATGAATTCTCATTATTAGAAGATCATTTTCTTTTATAAATGAAAAATTAATCCCATGTATTTTGAAAATATATTTTTTTCAAACGACTAAGTTTAGAACACCGATTGCTAACGTAGTCTCGTTAACCCTTGGCTTGCCATGGTTAATCTTGAGCTCGCTTGACATTCGTTGACACAGTACTCACGCTTAATATCCGTGAATTCATTCTCACACTTGTTATTCGTGGGTCTTATACTTGCGCTTGTTTCGTGGCCTTGAGCCGCACTTGGTTGCTTACCTGTGAACTATGTCCATGCTTGTCCTCGTGACTTCGAGTCATGCTTGATTGGTTAGTTATCCTCGTGAACTGTGACATCCCAAAATTTGGAAATTGAGAATTAAATAGGATTTGGGATTAATTATAGAAAAATTTACCCTTGATGAAGTTTAGAATTTATTTTAGAATTAAAAGGCATATTTTCCATGAATCAAGAACAATATTTTAGGGTCTAAAGAAATTATTGGAGAAAAGAATAAACCCAAGGATTAATTACAAGGGATCGATTTTGGCCCAATATTAGTTAGAAAATGAAAATAAAAGAATCAATAGAATTTTGTGGGTTGGATCATTACAAGCAACGTACACACACAAACATCCTCCCTCCATTCATTAATTCCTTGCAGCCCATTTTGTTTTACTTGGCCCAATATTAGAACCCAGTTCGTGCCACCATTCCTTTCTTTAATAACAATATGCACATTGGGTAATGTGTGTTTCTCTCTCTTGGTGAGTGTTCTCTCTCTCTCCGTGAGTGTGGTAACGTTCCTGGTGTACCAGTCCGGTTGTCGTTATTTGAACGGTGACCTTCTTTTCTCCTTTCTTCCCCTCGTCCTTTCCTTCTTTCTACGTGTTCTGTGAGTGTGTTAGTGTTTCTTTTCCGGTAGAACTATTGTGATTTCTGCTGGTGTGAGTGTATGATTGTACTAACTTTTTTTTAACAGAACTATATTGTTTTTGTGTGTGTGTAAGTGCTTGATTCCTTCTTGTGGGGTGCTCGGAGGTATGGAGTTGGGGCATGGTAGTAGTTCCGGCGGCCCGAAGGAGGTTATTTTAAACTTGGATACGAAGGTGGAAAAACAAGGTGGTACTACGGGTAGGAAAAATCTTAACTAGTAAAAACTTAAATATCCGACGGTCCCGACAATGATGAGGAAAGGATGGAATCTTGGAGAGGATGACTTTGAGGCTCATGACCTTGACCGCAGCCAGTTAATTTTCCTATTCCGCTTCAGGGATTCAGAAGACTTTGCGCGCATTCTTAGAGGGCGGCCATGGTCGATTCGGGGGCACTTATTGAATCTCCAAGTCTCGGGAAGATGATATGGTTTTAAAGGATGTTAACTTCGATGAAGTGCCTTTCGGGTGTAATTCCATGGTCTCCCGCTGGAAGCCTTTGATGACGGTAACGCTAAGATTCTGGGAAACTCAGTTGGGACAACGGTCATGTTTGAGAGACCGAATGTGGATGGAAGGTTCGGTAGAGGCTATTTACGTGTGAGGGCTCTGGTGCAGTTAACTAATCCGTTGATTCCTGGTGTTCTGGTTCCTCGCAAGGGAAGGAATCAGCACTGGGTATCCATTAAGTACGAGAGACCGCAAACTTTGTGCTACTCCGTGGAAGGCTTGGCCATGATGGGCGAACTTGCAAGAACGTTGCTGTGAGGGGGGACGAAAATGATAAAAGGCTAGCCTTTGGCAGTTGGCTCAGCACCGTTGGGGTTCGCACGTTAAACGAAGTTCTGGAGGTGTGTCGCGATGGCAGGTGTGAAGCAGAGGGCTATCTAAGAGGACGCGGCAGGGTTTCTCTCACTGGAGCTAGTTACCGGTGAAGGTTTCTTTGACTACAGGCAAGTTGGATCCTAGGAAGACGACCTGTCAGGATCAGGGAGAGGCTGGTTCAGAGATTGTGTGTTACAATTAGGGGTGAGCAAATCAAAACCGAACCGACAAATTCGGTGTTAGGTTTTTTCAGTTCGGTCTATTCGGTTTTTGGTGTCGGTTCGGTTTATAAAATAGACTTTTTCGGTTTTCAGTTCGGTTTTTTTAAATTTAATTCGATTATAACCGAGAAACCGAATTTACTGGGCCTAGTGAAGTGAAGACCAACCTCGGCCCACATAACGTCCAGACGAGACTCCAAGTAGCCAAGCCCAAGTACCAAACCCAACCGTGAATCTCACTTTCACAATTCCTCTCCACTGAAAAAAACCCTAATCCAGTATTCTCAATCGTGAAAGCCAACTAGCCAAGTACCAAAACCGTGAATCTCAATATCTCACTTTCACAATTCCTCTAATCCTCTCCACTGAAAACCCTAGCCGTCAATCTCAATCGTGAATCATCATACTCACTTCGCCAGTTCGCCTTCTAAGTTCTCAGCTCTTCACTTCGCCTCTCCTCTCAGCTCCGATTCGGCGATTCCCGTCGTAGTCGCACAGTCATCCTGTTACTTCGACTTCTCAACTCTGCACTCTCACTTTGCTTTCTCCCTTCACTTCCGGTTGAGTCTCACAGCTCCAATCGTGCTGGACTCTGCAGATCTGCCTCTTCATCAGTTTTCCGAACTGTAAGTCCAAAGCAAAGGTCGATCTTGCCGGTGTCGTCTCTCACTTTGGTGAGTTCCCTCACTTCACTCCGTATGCTTGTATTTTTCTGATGTGGGTGCCGTCGTGCCGGACTCTGTATGTTTGATTTTGCAAACTTTTTTATCCGTCATCTGTTCTTCTCAGTGGCTACTTGTTTTCGATCTAAAAAGCTTATTTTTGAGTACCTTTTTTACTGTTTCGATCTAAAATCTTGGTTATCGCTACTATGCACAGCACATGATTTGATTCTCTATGTTAATTAACTGGACGATCAAAGATCAATGGCTTCGTATATTTAATGGGCTTCAACAACGTCAGTGCATCTCCTTTTCTTTGTTTCTTTGTTTCTTTTTTGTTTTTTTCATTATGTTTCGTATATTTAACGGGCTTCCACAAGGTTGCAAATATTTTAACATCTTATGCCTTTGTTTCCTTGAAATCTAGCTTATGCGTCAGCTTATCTTGCCTCATTAGTGTAAACATTATTGGCCTCATGGGTCACTGGTGTAAGTTGATGGTGCGTGGTGGTGTCCTCCCATATCTTTTGTGCTGAGTAGTATCTACTCTCACCCTTTGAGACTTGGGGTTGGGGAAGTGCCAGGTTTGGTGGTGTTAATGTGTTATAATTGGTTTAAAATAAGACTCATGATTTGACTATCTTTGAAGTGCTGACTATCTTTTAGGTCTAGTGGTTGCGGCTTCATGTTTTATTAGTTTCATATATATGTTGTCAAGTTTGTGTTTATTTTAGTCTATTTTAATTTGTTTATGTTTTTAGACTTTAGGCCCCGGTTTGATCCTAACTTAGGATCAATTGGTGGTTTATATTTATCTATTAATCATTTTATTAATTAATTGTCTTTTATAAGAAAAACAAGGTTAAGGCATATTTCTTTACTCAACTGAATTCCTAGGCCTAGGATTCCACCTCAATTGCGATTCGTATTTTTTACGCTTAAGTTATGTGATGCTTTAATTTTGGTATGTTAAGATATTTATATATGTTGTCAAGTTTGTGATTCGTGGCTTCACAAACTTGAAGCCAACATGCTTTAGATTTTCAGGTGTCTTTGATTCATCAAACCTTTCTCTCATTTGGTCCTCATTCTCTTACAATTATTCCTCTTGATCTGATATTAATTATGCATCTGCAGGTGAAATTATGGCTGACCAAGTTGCTTCTATTCCAACTACTGGGGATAGTGCAACTGCAACTGCAAGTGCAAGTGTGACCAATAAGCTTTCACCAGTTGCAGCTGGAAAAAGGAAAGCTATGAAGCTGGGTAAGGACTCAAAACATTCGATTATGTAATTGCAGATTATCTTTGCTTATGCTCTTTTGATTCTTGACCTCGGACCTTTTAACAAGCATATTTGAGGACTATATTTTCTTTTCAAAAAAAAAATAAAGCGACCACTTCTAAGTGAAAAAGCGAGGTGGTTGTATATATTTTTCCTGTTACATCCCCTTTAAACCATAAGAACTAATTATCATAGTTACGAAAATTTATGGGCTTGATTGATAAATATTAAATATTAAATGTTAAACTTCATGGATCAAATGGATTAAGGCAATCCGAAGTTTGCATTTGGCCGATGATTATGTGGGAATTTTTATATCTTGTGGTTTTATTGTTTGTTTGATTAGTATCACTTCTAAGTGTTTAGCTTAACATGTCTAGCATTGTTTGAATAGGGCCTTGGAAAGATAATTTGCTAGTACATTGGAGGAAGAGTCTGTGGCATTTGTCATTTGCTCTTGTTCTTCACATTGGTTGTTTTATTGTCTTTGTTGCTAGTGGAATGTGTGAGATTGGTTAGATGACATGAATTATTGGCTGATGATTATGTGGGCATTTTTACAGATCTGTTGGCTGTTTTATTGTCTAACATTTCGACATTGGTTAGATGACAAAGTATGAGATGAAGAGAAGCTCTCTGCGTGTGTTTACAGTCCTGCTGGCTGTTTTATTATCAAAATGTTGATTTATCAAGGGTGTAATAGGACAAAGGATCTTGTTGAATTTGTAAATTATGATGTTCTCACACTTAGCTAGAAATACACTTGCTGATTTAATGGCTAAAGGAGGCATCTCCTCCTCTGCTTTCTTAGATGTCGCCCCTTGTCTTTACGGGCAATAGTCTTTGAAAGAGAAGCTAGGAATTCTTTCCCCGTGTAACTTAACCTTTTACGTTTTCTGTCTATCTCATGTATAAAAAAAAACTAATGAGGTTCCAAAGCCTTAATTGAACCAAATTAAAAAAAAAAAGGGATTAGTCATTTTACAGAAAAAGGCCCAAACAAGAAGGCCCACTGAAAGCCCAAAAACCGAATTTTATGTAAAACCGAATTATTTCGGTTAATTCGGTTTCGGTTTTTTATCCAGTTCTGTTTCGGTTTTGGTTTTGGTTTTGGTTTTGGTTCGGTTGTGTAAATAGGTGAATTTCGGTTTTTTGGTTTTCACCAAAAAACCGAACCGAACACCGATTGCTCAGCCCTAGTCACAATGCGATGGGGACTTGTCAGGTTTATTCGACGGATGGGTTGGTATATGTGGGCCAGCGTGGACAGGATGATCAGACAACATTTAATGATCAGCAGGTTGCTTCTTCACATGAGGGACCTTCTTTCATTGTTGACCAGACGGTTAGTCAACTACTTGAGTCCAAGTGGGCCTTGCATGAAGTTAATGAGTCGCCAATTATTACTCCATTAGCGGTTGGCCCAATTGAATTGTACAGCGATAACCCACCAAAAAAAAAAAGAAACGACGCCTTCTTATTGGGTTGATTTCCCTGGTGAACTTGAACCCCCTAAAGCACCCTGATTCCTCCCAATATTGGGCTCTCGCCCATATCCGATATGGCTATTTCGATGAAGGGTTGTCACATTAAAAGACCTTGTGACATGGAGCTCAATATGGGGAGCATTAAAAGACAAAGGCGTCTTTGCTTTAAGGAACCCACTGCCCCCTGGACCCTCTACCCGCCCCACGGCCCTCATCTAATAAATTACACTCTGTTAGTGGACAGTTACAGAGAAACAGAAGGAAGAACTACCGAGCAGTGAAATCCTTTTTGAGAAATAGTCCCGATGCTTTGAGCTCATTTTCCTCGGCTAGTGCCTCGATTAGCAATGAAATCGACTTCCCAGAAAGTTGGTTCGCTGGAAATGGAGAGTGTGAGGGCTCTCAACTGTCTTCTTCTACTCAGAACGCCAGTGGTTGGATGGGACCAACCACCGGTTCGCCATGAATATCTTAGCCTGGAACTGTCAAGGTCTTGGGGTTGCCTTGACAGTCAGCAATCTGAAGGAGGAGTGCTCCAAGAAAAAACCCCAAATTGTGTTTTTGATGGAAATTAAGCAGAAGCCCTGTTACGTTAGGAAGGCGAGGAAACGTTTTGGTTTTTTTGATGAATGGCTCGTTAATCCGGTGGGCAAGAGTGGAGGCCTGGTGGTTTGGTGGATTGAAGAGGTCAAGGTAGATATCTTATTTTCATCTCCTAATGTTATTCATTCTCGAATTAATTCTGGTGATTTGGCTTCCCCTGCATATGTTTCTTTTGTTTATGGTCCCCCTAATGAAGGGAATAGACTGCTGTGTTGGAAGGAAATTGGTAGAATTAGTACGAGTATTCATGAATCATGGTTAGTTTTAGGGGATTTTAATGATATTTTGTCCCAATCTGAAAAGAGCAGAGGGAGGCCTAGAGCTTGGAGGAAAATTTTAAATTTTAAATGTTTTATTGCTGATTGTGAATTGGATGATCTGGGATTTACTGGTTTTCGATTTACCTGGTGTAATAATAGAGAGGACACTATTAGAGAGCGTCTGGATAGGGCACTGGTTAATATTCATCTTAGGGATCTTTTTCCTAACTTGCTTGTATCTAATGTGGATCCCTTGGGATCTGATCACCACTTGTTGTTTGTTCAATGCTAACCTGTGACTGTGCGAAGAAAAAGGTCTTTTCGTTTTGAAGCATCATGGGCCCATCATTCTGATTTCCGGCATGTTGTTAAAGAGAGTTGGAATTCTGATTCTGGAAGTTCACATAATACAAAATGAGATGAGTTCGCTTGTAAATTGTCGAAATGCAAAGATGATTTGGTGAAGTGGAGTAGGAAAGAATTTTCCAACAATTCTAAATTGATTGAGGCCCTTAAATTTCAACTGGCCTCTTTATCTCAAGGGGATTTAAACCCGATATCTAATAAAGCTATCTGTGATGTTAAAATGGCCCTTGAAAGACTGTTTGATCTTGAAGAGAAATTTTGGTGGCAACGGTCGCGAGTCAATTGGTTAACAGTGGGGGACAGGAACTCGAAGTTTTTCCATTTGTCTACTATTAAGAGGAGGCGGCGTAACAGCATCACTAGCATTAAAGATGGTGGGGGTAATTGGCTTTGTGAGAAAAATGCAATTGTGTCGAATATCACTAATTATTTTCAGCAACTGTTTACTATATCGGGTGAGGATGAATCGGAACTGGTTCTTGCATTTATTGATAGGAAGATCACCCCTAAGATGAACCAGAGTCTTATGTTACCGGTTACTTGTAAGGAGATCAAGAAGGCCGCCTTTAGTCTTGGGGGCTCTAAAGCACCAGGTCCGGATGGCTTTTCTGGATTGTTTTATCAAAATGCCTGGCCTGAGATTAGTGTCATTGTTTGTGCTATGGTGAAGGATTTTTTTTCCGGTAAGACCACGATTGATGCGATTAATGATACCTCTATCACTTTAATCCCTAAAGTTGATAGACCTGAACATGTGTCTCAGTTTCGTCCAATTGGCCTATGCAACTTCTCCTATAAAATCATCTCTATGCTCCTAGCAAATAGGATGAGACCTTTACTTGATGCTTGTATTTCTTCTAACCAAGGCGCCTTTGTTCCGGGCCGATGTATTCAGGATAACATTATAATTGCCCATGAAGTCTACCACTATCTGCGTAGGAAAAGAGAGAGTTAGAAATATGAGTTTGCGCTTAAGATGGACATGAGTAAGGCCTATGACCGAGTGGAATGGACTTTCCTTGAGAATGTGTTATTACGCTTTGGGTTCAGTGTAGAATGGGTCTCCCTTATTATGAAGTGTGTGCGGTCAGTGAGG
The DNA here is from genome assembly GCA_019022655.1 of Acacia acuminata. Taxonomy (NCBI): domain Eukaryota; kingdom Viridiplantae; phylum Streptophyta; class Magnoliopsida; order Fabales; family Fabaceae; genus Acacia; species Acacia acuminata. The sequence continues at coordinate 4,855,916 of JAFJYI010000005.1, forward strand.
CTGAGCATCTGTTTATCTGGTGAGAATGTTAACTTCTTCTCCCCGAGTAGACCGCTACGGCAAGGGGATCCTCTTTCCCCGTATCTATTTATACTAGTGGCTGAGGTTCTTTCACTCATGATCAGTAAAAGCCAAGAGGCCAAGATGCTCGAGGGGATTAAATTGAGTCATAGCTACCCAGTATTGACCCATAGTTTCTTTGCGGATGATGCTTTACTATATATGAATGCCAATCAGAGGGACTATAATTATTTGGCTAACATATTACAGCAGTATTGTATTGCTTCTGGCCAAGTCATTAACCTCGACAAATCAAGCATCTTTTTCTCTTCCAACATACCGGTAGAGGTACAAGCAGCAGTTGGTAACGTACTAAAAATCCCATCAGCCGAGGACCCTGGTAAATATCTTGGCATTCCAAGCATCTGGGGGAAAACAAAGCACCAGGCCTTGGCATATATTAGAGAGCGTGTTGCAAATAAACTCCAAGGTTGGGGACATGCCTTACTTTCCTTTCCAGGGCGTGAAGTTATGATCAAATCTGTGGTCCAGGCTATACCGATATATCCGATGAACCATTTCAAATTCCCATTGAAGACTTGTAAAGATATTCAGAGCCTTGTTGCTAATTTCTGGTGGGATGGGAATGCCTTCGAAAGCCGAACTCATTGGAAGGCTTGGGATTTACTTGCTGTGAGTAAACATCAGGGAGGTATGGGTTTCCGTGACTTGACTGTCATGAATAATGCTTTGTTGGCTAAGACTGCATAGAGACTTATGATGAAACCTAATGATTTATGGGCGAGGGTAATGAAGAGTGTATACTTCCCCAATGATAATTTCCTTGATGCCAAGAAAGGATACAAAGCCTCTTGGTGTTGGTCAAGCTTGTTAGATGGCAGGGAGTTTCTTCGGCGGGACCTTCACTGGGACTTAGGGTCGGGACATGATATTAGGATTTGCGGTGACAATTGGGTCCCTGGAGTCATCTTTCCGGAGAAACCTCAGAACATCAATGATCTTTTTGTTACACATGGTAAAGTAAGTGATCTTATTCTTGATGGTTGTTGGGATCTTGCTCCTATCCAACAACACTTATCTGATGAGATTAAAGAAGCCATCTATGCTATCCCTATTCCCAATAATGGTTTGTCAGATAAGCTTATCTGGACCAGCGCTAAAGATGGTAATTATATGGTTAAGTTGGGCCACCATTGTGGAAAGGCCTCTTGTTCTGTTCAGAGTAATAAAGTAGGGACGTCCATGGTCATTCTGGATTCCTGCTGGAAATCAATTTGGCACATTAAAACCATTCCTCGAGTTCAACAATTTATTTGGAGAATCCTCAACAAGGCTCTCGCCACCAATGCAGTGCTATATAGAAGACAAAGATCCTGGGTTAGTGTATGTCCTATCTGCGAAGAAGCCAATGAGAGTATCGAACATCTATTCTTTCATTATGCTTGGACCCGATGTGTTTGGTTTGGCTGTGCTTTGGGAGCCAAATTTGATTGTACTAATGTGGTGAACTTTAATGCTTGGTGGTTATTAATGCTAGGTATGCAATCACTTAAATCTTAGGATGTGTCTTTAATCTATTGGTTGTTGTGGTTTATATGGAAACAGAGGAACGCGAAGGTTTTTTATCACTTAGAGCCTAATCCATTTGCTATTCTGGAACTAGCTATGAGGAGCAACTCTGATTTTTGGCTCTACTGAGAGGCTGCACAACATGATTTGGATCGATCCTCTAGCTCTTGTGTCCATTGGAGCCCTCCTGCTTTGGACTTTTTGAAGATTAATACTGATGGGGCATATGTTCATGGGAAGAAAGAGGGTGCAATTGGTATTGTGTGTCGTGACCATGGTGGCTGTTTCAAGTGGGGCTTTGTAGACAAAGTTAAATCAATCTCTGCTTTTATGGTCGAGGCCGGCCCTCAAAAGGGCCCTGATGCTAGCTGTGGATTTAGGCCATAATAAAGTCTGTTTTGAAACTGATTGCCTTTCATTGTGTTCTTGTATTGATGCAAAATCTCCTGACTTATGTGATTGGAGGAGTAGAGGCATTATTCATGATATTATTTGCTTTCTTGCAAGCAAGGTTGGGTTTTCTTTAGCTTTTATCCCTAGACAGGGTAATAGAGCTGCTAACTTATTAGCAGCAAATGCTTATTAGGGGGTGTGCCCGATAGGATAGATTTTTCAACCATCACCCTCTTTGTTGTCTCTTCTAACCCTGGATGCTCAGAAAGCAATTTTTGATGTGGATGCTGATGCGCCGTTCCAGTCCTGTGATGATGGATGATTTCATTTTGTTGTTTTTGTTTCCCTGTCTTTACCCAACTGTTGGGGTTTTTATCTATCATGTAGTTTGATTGTATTAGACCTTTCGTTAGTCCCTGTATCTGTTATATCGACTTTCAGTTTGTGGTAATATATGCATCCTATTTGAGCAAAAAAAAAATAACAATATGCACAACACACCCTTTAAAATAAACACACACATACCCGGACCCATGTGGCATACACACACTTACACTTTCCTTTTTCTTCCTGCATGATTAGCACGTGTCCCTCCCATTTCTTCCTTCTTTTAATATAACGCCAGACACAAACACCCTTCTCACCATCTACATTTTTTCCTATTTCTCTCACGCCGGCTCCCACTCAAACATACACACACTTTCACTTCAATTGCATTGCATGGCAGCCACATATTTCCTTTCTCGTCTAATCACATAACCACACACACACTCAAAATAACATTAACTCCCCTTTCCCATTCAAACGCACGGACCCCCTCCTCCTGTTTTCATTTTCACAATTTCCCTTCTCTCTTCCTCTCAAACCTTCCGGATCTCTCTCTTTCAAACCTCACACATTCCTTCCCTCCTTCCACACTGATCCTCCTCCCCTCTTCCAACCACTCCTCCTCTCCTCCACGGTACCTTCCTTCTTCCCCCAACCTCACAGTTAAAACGACATCTTCACCACTACCTTGGACTGATCCACAGCAAGAAAAAGAAGGAAGCATCAGACCTACATGCAACCTATTTTGGGGGTCGAGGTAAGCCTCCCAAACTCATCCTCAAACACATTTTGACAGATACTTGGGTATTTGGAATCATTAAGTTGCTGTAGAGAAGAGTCGCATTGTAGTTGCTATCACCACGTTTGTGTTTTTGACTTTGAGTGTCTTTGCATGTCAATATTGAGGTATAAATAGAGGTTATTTAGCTCTGCATGTGGCTTACTAAAAATCAAAGTATAAAATCTGAAGTCCAAGATGTCAAGATCACGTGGTCTAGCTTTTGCATGTCAACTTCATTTTCTTGGCTGAAAATAGAGCATAGTTTCCATGTCGGTTTCAGGGTTTATAGGTTGATTTTTGATCTGAGATTTTTATATGAGATAGTACACTCCTTAACGTTTAAAATAAGCTTTGGATCACCTAAAACGGAGGTCTACAACTCCAGTTACGATTTTTAGAAGTTGAGCCAAAAATCTGGAAAATTTCTGGTATGTTTCTGGAGTCAGGGGATGACGTGGCATTTCGGATTGACTAAACAAAATCATTAAAATGTGAATTTTCCAGTTAAATAGAAGACATATAGTGGTTTAATTTGATAGGTAATTCGTCAAATTCCGTTAAGTATTGAAGGAGTTATGATTTTTCAAAGATTGGTCGAGAAAATCTGAAAAATTTCTGGACATGTATTTTGGGGTGGGTCTAGAGGAGAAATAATCTTAATTATATTATTAAGATTAAATTGTATAGTGACATATCTTTGTACAAATGTAATTTATAGGAACTCCAAAGCCCGCTTGCACCGCAAATTACTTGGACGTAGTTAAGGTGACTTACACAGGTGGTAACTCTAACTTTCTATTTTTGTGTGTATGTTTGTGTATGGTTAAATGCTATGGTGTGTGGAAAGTGCCTTTATAAACTTGTTTAATTGCATACAATATGTTTAAATGTTGGTCATTCACATTTGTGAGAAGAAATTCGGATCCAAGTAGGTTACGTGCATGTTTTCCGAGCACTATGTTTTTGAACTATGTTTCAATGTTGTCGTATGCTTATTTAAATTCTTGAGTTAAACTATCATATGCTTATACACCAATTATAGAAGTTAACATGTTACCCTGAGATTCATTCGTGAATCTCAGACTTGATTAAAGGTACAGGTAGTGGATCAGGACGGAAGGGGAAGGCAGTGCTGTAGGCAATGGCGAAGGAAGGTTGGACTCAGGAGGAGTTCCTTTTTGTTTTGTATATATGGTTGAATAATGTATAAGGTTTAGTTTTGAAGTTTAGAATTTGGGCAGATTGTATATATCTCCGTATTCGAAGGGATTGAGTTCTAAAGTTGCAACCAAGTTTTTGATTTGTTTAAAAATCTATCGGTTACTCTTTCGTCCAAACCAGATCCATACGCTCCCTCATTGTATTAACTCTGATAATGATCGGGAGATAAAAGGGAGTGTTACATGAACTATGTCCACCACACTTGTTATCTGTTTTGATGAAGTCCTGGGAAAAATATAAAATACAATTTGAGATTTACTATTTTATTTACTGACCCATTAAACAATATGTTTTATCATATACTTAGTTTTATTTATTTAATGATTTATATAACTTGGTAATTATTTTATGGTGTTGCGGGTAGAGCGGGAAAACGGGTCGAGCTGTCGGACCAACCGGGCCTTGAATTTGCAAGAGTGGGCTTAAAATTTTTGTATAAAAAGTAAAAGTAGGTCTAAAAGAGCCAGCTTTGTAGGGTTGAGGGCCTAAAAGGGCTGGTCTTTTAGGCCTATATGTTTTTTTAAAATTTATTTATATGATAATAATATTATTGATCTTTTATATTTTGTTAATGATGTTGCAAATATTTAGTTATTATCTTTTTTAGAATTAAGTTTCATAAGAACATCTTGAATTAAGAACCCTAAAAATTTAAAACTTATAAAAGATATTTTGTTGTTTCACAAGTATTCTTACTAATTTTGTATCTTTTAACTTATTTTCTTGTAATTGTTTTGTCCATATCTTGTATTATTTATCTTGTTGACTACTTACACTTTTCAAAACAAAATTATAAGAAGTATTTTTTTACTTTGTTAAGTCTTCTCATTAATTATTTGTAATTGTGATATATAAACAATAGGTTATCTTTGATTATTACTTAGTAACTATGTTTGTTTGTCATATGATGAGTATCGTTTATACCTTACTTTTAACAACATTTATATGTTAAATTAAGACTTTCATTGTTCTAATTTATTTCTTTAAAAAAAGTAAAAAAATAATACAAGATTGTTAAAATAGTTTCGGCTCTATAGGGCCAGCCCTAGCCTTGATGCTCAAGGACCAGGCCTAAAAAAAGATTGTTTTTCTTTTTAGGACTAGCCCTTTTAAGCTCTGACTCTTAAAAGGCCGGCCGTTTTTACTAACTCTAGTTGCGTGGTACTTATACGCTTGTTTCAATGTTTTCAAGGAACTATTGGTTTATAAAGAATGTACTCATGTAATTTTTAAATTGCTGTTAATGTTCAATTTACAATTTACCGTTTTGTTAATTCTCATCCTTATTCTTATACTTTATATTGGGACGTTATTTACTTGTAAATATTTTGATCTTTAATAATGTAGCTGACCGTCCCTGTACCTTCCGTCTAATTATGAGGGGCCCTTCCACTGAGTTGAAGTTGAAGTATTATTGTGAACCACTCTTACCGATGTAAATTCAAACTCATCTATTTATTTTTGCAATTTAGGTGCTCCACGCAGTCTATTGGTTGAATTTGTGCCTGAGTGTACATGCGTGTATGTGTGTGTATTTGATTATATGTTGATTTGGAGTGGAGCACCTTTGACTAAATATTACTGCAATGTTATTATAGAATTTTCAATAGGTTCCATTTATTGGGGTGATGGCTGAAATTTCTACAAAATGGTTACTGTTTTGTTAAAGAAAATATAGTCGATTTGCATATTCAATACAAATATAAATATATAGAAGTCTATAAATATAGATGAGAAATTTTAATTATTATAGGCTCATGCGATACGGGTTTTCTCTCATTCTATTTTGTTTACCGCTTAATTTTCAGGGCATGACACCTTTAGCTTGATGATGCAATTGTGGAATTGTCTTTTCTTAGTCTTGAGGAACTGCTGATGAGTTGGTTTTAAAGGGACAGAAAAGTAATAGAGGGTCCCCACGAAGCAGGGACATGTTACCTCTCTTCCCCTGTAAAGTGATGACACCTTTAGCTTGATGATGCATTTTAATTATTATAGACTATAACTGAAAGATGACAAAAGACTTGCCTAAAAGAGGCAGACCAAAATAGATGCCTTGGAGCTTCGTTCAAGATATATATTGTGCGATGTCATTTTCCTCTGTTCCTATCATAATGGAGGATTGGACGTCGAGGACAGAGTTTTGATATGTTATTTTAACGTCTTAGTCTACTCATTGATGCATTTTAAAATGAGGACAAAAAAAATCCCTTTTCTTGAGGGCACTGGAAGATAAGGTTTTTGTGGCGATGGAACATTCAAAAGATTGCCCTCATGCCAACATAAACCATCGACCACACATTCGTTATTCGTTATCTAGTCCAATTAGCTTCATATAACGAGGCATCTCAATAGAAATAGCCAGACAAAGGGAAAAAGACTTCAACTAGAACATGGATTCAAAACCCCATGTTGTTATCACTCCATTTCCAGCTCAAAGCCATCTAATCAGCCTCATGAAATTAGCCAAAGTACTGCATTCCAAAGGCTTTTACGTAACATACGTGAACACCGAGTATAACCACAGACGCTTGCTCAACTCTAGAGGTCCTCAAGCTCTCAATGGCCTCTCGGATTTTCACTTTGAAACCATCCCTGATGGTCTTCCTCCTAGTGATGCCAATGCCACCCAACACCTGCCTTCTCTTTGTGAATCTACAGCAAAGAATTGCCTCCTCCCTTTTACCAAGCTTCTTGTGAGGCTTCATGAGAATGCCTCTAATGGCCTTGTTCCACCAGTTACTTGCTTGATTTCTGATGTTGCCATGACCTTCACATTGAAAGCTGCTCGAGAAATTGGACTGCCTATTGCTATCTATAGCCCTATTAGTGCAACTTCCTTTTTAGGCCTTTGGCATGGCCGTACTCTTCTTGATAAGGGCATCATTCCCTTGAAAGGTACCCCATAGACTCACTCACACACTCAATCTGTATTTTCATAAGTGTTAAATCATTGATAATGTTGGTGATTCCATTCATTGATACAGATGCGAGTTACTTGACAAATGGATACTTGGATACCGAGTTAGATTGGCTTTCAGGTATGAAAAACGTCAGATTGAGGGATCTTCCTATCTTTTTAAGCACTACCCCAGACCAAAATGATACCCTTCTAAACTTCATTATCAACGAGCTACAAGTAGCCCAAACTGCTGATGCCATCATTTTCAACACATTTAGTGAGTTGGAGAGTGAGGCACTGGACACTCTCTCTCCTATCTTCCCTCCACTTTACACTATAGGCCCTGTCCATATGCTTCTCAATCAAATTCCACAGAACCAAGTTTTAGACTCCATCGGCTCCAATATGTGGAAAGAGGAGACTCACTGCATCCAATGGCTTGAATCGAAGAAACCTAAATCCGTAGTTTATGTGAATTTTGGAAGCATCACAATTATGTCTGCAGAAAAAGTGCTTGAGTTTGCTTGGGGTTTAGCCAACAGCAAGAAACCCTTCTTGTGGATCATAAGGCCCGACCTTGTAGATGACGGATCAGTAATTCTTTCACCTGAGTTTCTTAGTGCGACCAAAGATAGAGGTGTCATAGCTAGCTGGTGTGAACAAGAGAAAGTGTTCAACCACCCTTCAGTAGGAGGGTTTTTGACTCATTGTGGATGGAACTCCATGTTAGAGAGTATGTGTTCGGGGGTTCCAATGGCTTGCTGGCCTTTCTTTGCAGACCAGCAGACTAATTGTAGGTATGCGTGTGCAGAATGGGGAATCGGGATTGAGATTGATAAAAATGTGAAGAGAGAAATGGTTGAGGGGGTCATCAATGAGTTGATGGAAGGGGAGAAGGGGAAGGAGATGAGATGCAAGGTCTTGCAGTGGCAAAAAATTGCAAAGGAAGCCAGTGGACCTCATGGTTCTTCCTACATCAACTTGGAGAAATTTATCAATGAAGTCCTGATCAAAGGGAAAAATTATTGAAGTTCTACATGGGAAAAAACAATTTTATAAGTTTCTGAAATTTTATTGTCTTATGTTTTTCTGCATATCTCTAAACTCTTTATGGTTGGAACTTTGTATCATCATCTCCTACAGCACATGTAGAGCTCTATTTAGAATATCTACTAAGCTGAAAGTCTGGACAGCTCTATCAGACTTCACATATAGCAGATTTCAATCATATTTTTTATATGGTTTTTAATGAAGTCATCTGCATAGTTTTCTTGTAATTGTATATCCCTCCTCTGCATAAGGAGAAACCTCGAGTTATATGCAATTTCATCCACTACTTAAATAATATTTGTTTCCGTATACTTTGCTCCTGCCAAACTTCTCTCCTAACAAAATTCAAGTAGCCCAATAAAATTTCACCATTGGATTTCCTTTTAGCTATCCTGAAAAATTCTGCACCATAGGATCTTCTAATATGATAAAATCATGATCTATTATATATAAGAGATATTATTTAATAACAAGATATCAATCAGAATTTTAATAATTCAAGCCCAATATCTCATAATTAATTCAGATTTATATTATCTGCTAAAATTGGCTAATAATTCAAATATTATCTACTATATCCAAATTAGTCTAAAATAATCCCCAAACTCGAATGAATAAAGGCGGGATATCATATATTAAATTAGGGTTTATCAACTCCCCCACACTTATCATTTACACTCCCAGGCAAAACAAATCAAGACCAAGGGAAAATAAACGAAAAAACAAAAACAAAAGAAAACTAAACTAAACTAAAACTTCAAAAATGAATGTTCCAATCACAAGCAATTCGTAAACAAAAGCATTCCAACACTTGTCATATCCAAATGATCTTCTCATGAATCAAGAAAGCAAACATTATGGCAATTTACTTGACAAATGGGAACCTAAGCTAGAAATCCCTTACCAAGGATAATGTGTATGTCACTCATCACTCAAAAGTGTATAGGTTTGTGTTTACGCTCAAATTCATCCCTATCCAACACTCTTTCTATAGGCTTGACAAGAATCTAAGTTCTCCACCACTAATAAAGCAAGTACATTCATAAATCCAAAGGACTTTTATTAGGTTGTAATGGGGCTAAGGTTAAGAAAGAAAGGGTACGAAGTTTGGAAAAACAAAGTTGAATATCTTAAAAGATGAAAAGAATGATACAATAGAGAATATTGGATGCAAGAAACCAAACTAAATCTGAACTGAGTCATCATTTTTTTCTTCTTCTTTTTTCTCTTTTTTCCAATTTTTTTCTTTCATTTTTTTTTCAATTTTTTTCTTCTTCTTCTTCTTCTTTTTTTTTTTTTTTTTTTTTTTTTTTTTTCATTTTTTCAAAATAACATACCACACTTTTCACAATGACTCAATTCCTAATTTCATGCATGCTCTTCCATCTAGAATAGAAATAATACGATGCTTTTCAACTCTAAAGACATTCAAAAGGATAGAGATTTTTTTTTTCTTTTGGCTATGAGTGTAGACAAAATGGAAAATAAATAAATAAATAGGCTCAAAGGGCTAAACAAAGGATATATGCATGAAAATGATAGGCTTTTTGGCTTATCTGGCTAAAATGAAATGAGTGCCTTTATCATTTTTATGAATACACATGCATAAAATGCAGCCTCAAATAAGATTCAAGTCAAGTTCTAGATCAAGTAAAGAAATAAGGGTACACACTAGAAAAAAAAAAATGTATTAGTATTAGGCTCAAAATCTCACCAGGAATATGATCACTAGCCTAAATTCACCAAAATCAAATCCATTGCCACTAGGTTCACCAACTCAAAACATGATCAATCACTTTTCAAATCAAGAATGCATTGTTGGATATGATTAGTTTTGATGATGTCTTATATAGATGCTATTATTAAAAGTAAAAAGATTGAGTAATATAGTTATCTCATACATTGACTAACTACTATATTTAATGTAGATTAGTCCAAGTTGAATTATAGATCAAGAAGGAGATAAGAGATTACAGAAAGAAGAAACTGGACAAAATGTCAAGTTCAAGAAGAAGAAGAAATATTGAAGAAGGTAGAATTTGCATAAAATGATGAGTCCAAGCTAAATGGTGAAGAATGATCAAGTTGGGAGATGGAAGAAGGAAGAACTTGCTGAATGGAATGAAGATATAATTATTCAAGTTCTTATATTGAAGATAGAAGCCTCCAAGATCATATAGAAGTTGGAATGATTCAATTCAGAGTTAAAGTCAGCAAAAATCAGTTTTTGGATGAGCAAACTCGAGTCTCCAAGTATTAACCTCGAGTTTACTACCTTGCTGCAGTAATTTGCCTATCTGATATGAGTAAACTCGAGTTCAGAACCCCAAACTCGAGTTTAGGACTTCAAACTTGAGAAAGGAATCACAAACTCAAGCCAATAAGTGTCTTCAGCATTTTTGGTGTCTCTGGACTAGGCAAACTCGAGTTTATAAGTTGCAAACTCGAGTTTACAACGGTCATCAGCACTTCAGCTCAACTCTATTTCAGGCGACCTCTGGTAATTCAATGATATCTCCCAAACCACAAATCGGATTGAGGTGAAACCAATTTTATATGAAACTAGACTCTCAATGCATCATTTGGATATACAATTCAAGTCCAAAAGAGTTCAGATCAAGGAGCTATGAATTGTGCAATTTGATAGAGAAATCCACAATACACAGCAAACCAAGCTTCAATGTTTTAAGTATAACTCACAATCTACAAATCCAATTGAGCTAAAATTAGTGGCATATGACAATAGACTCAAAGGGCTTTCCATCAAGCTTTGAATGGACCAAAACATACTTCTGAACATGGAGATATGGCCTTCAAAAGTTGACAAAGTTGCAAACTCGAGCCAGGCCAAGTCGAAGCAACCAAGTCACAAGTACAACTTACAAACTCTAGTTTATCGAGTCACAAACTCAAGCTCGAGAGTTCCGGAGAAGAAATGAACATTTGGAAAAAGCCAAACTCGAGCCTATAAGTGAACAAACTCAAGTTTAGCTCAGACAGAGAGCAACCAGGTCCTGAAGAGCATCCAAACTCGAGCTTATAATTAACAAACTCGAGTTTTCAGGTTACAGAGACCAAACATTGGTTTTAAAGAGAACCAAACTCGAGTCTATTAGTTGGAAACTCAAGTTTTGGCCAACCCGAGAGCATTGCAGTTTTTAATATACTGAAAACCTCAGGTTTAGAATGAAAACCTCCGGTTTGATGTTTTGGACTTAAATCATCTTCTTACATACCAAAGTCCAAAACTCGAGTTTAGATAAACCAAACTCGAGTTTACATCACTGAAACTGAATTTCAAATTCTACGAATTAGTAAAACCTTCTTGTTTGATCTTAATACTTTCCATTATCATTCTTCTATGTTCCTAGATATGTTTAATCACTTTGTTGGTGAGTTTCAGATGATTTGGAAGATGTTTAGTGAAGGTTTAAAGAAAAAGCAAAAAGTGACATCAGCACTTTAAAAGCAAGACCCAAAAAAGTTGCATACTTTTGGGTAATCCTTCTGCACACGTTTACAAGGAATTAAAGAATGCTTTCTACATCCAGCAGCTGTCATTCCAACGGATCTATTGTCAAGAAGTCAAGTCTGAACTTTTGCACAGCTGGATTAAGTAAAGATTAGAGAGAGAAGAAGACCAAAGCTTAACCTAAACCTTGTCTAATGAAGGCAACAATTATATTGAAGTCTACAACGGTCATATATTGATCTCTACCTATAAAAGAGGACAGATTCAAGCATAAAAATGAGAGACACAAGATTACATCTTCAATATGCTCATACTGTGTTTTTCATATCATTTACTCTCTGTTTTCAATACTTACATAGCTTATCTTTGAGAGTGAAATGATTTGTGTTGTGCTTCAATGTTTATTCATTTACTTCTGAGAGAGAGAAGATTCATTGTAAACATCTTATCATACTATCTGAGAGTTACTCAAGATTGGGTGACCTTGAATGGGAAACACATTTGTGTTAATTACAGCTTGTAAGGGGAGTGAATCCTAGTGAGAGGATTACTTTGAGTACATAGTGTGTAATCAAGCAAGTGTATTGATTACAGTTTGTAAGGGGAGTGAATCCTAGTGAGAGGATTACTACAAGTACAGAACGTGTAATCAAGTTGAAAGAAGATAGTGGATTGAAAATCTCAAGTAGAGCTTGGGGACTAGATGTAGGTCAAGAATTGGACCGAACCAGGATAAATCTTAGTTTGCATATTCTCTTCCCTTATCTCTTATATTTCCAGCATAATCATTTGAATATCTAACTATTGGTTTATGTATCATTACCATCATACATACTACATTTACTAAGATGTAAAAAGATTTTCAAAGTTCCTAAGTTTTTATTATTCACCCAATTCACCCCTCCTCTTGGGTTCAGCCGGTTCTTACATGCATCATACTAAAGTTACTTAAAACTTGCAATTTTCGCATTCAAAACAGTTGATCCCTCCCCTATACTTAAACAATGCATTGTCCTCAATGCAAAACAGTCATAATAGATCACAAAGTCAAGTAATATGTAGCACTATGCAACTTAGTAATATGATAAGGAGTAATATGACAAAGCAAAATAAAAGAGTGAGGGAAGGAATACAACCGACGTCTGCGTGGTGTCACGCAGTGCAGTAACCTCCACTGTCTAAGTGGAGAATCCATCAAAGAACGGCTTTAAACGGTGTCCATTGACAGTGAAGCATTTTCCATTTGGCTCCCTTTTGATCTTCATAGCTCCATAGGGGAAAACATCAGTGACAATAAAAGGCCCCTCCCATCGAGAGTGAAGCTTTCCAGGCATGAGTTTCAAGCGGGAAACATAGAATAGAACCTTTTGGCCCACTTGAAAGTCTCTCTTCATGATAAGCTTGTCATGGGCTGCTTTAGTTCGTTCCTTATAAATTCTAGCATTCTCATAAGCTTCTCTTCTTAATTCTTCAAGCTCTTGCAATTGCAACTTCCTTTCAATATTGGCACTAGCAAGATCGAGATTGCACCTTTTAATTGCCCAGTATGCCTTGTGCTCTACCTCTATTGGCAAATGGCAAGCTTTTCCGTAAACAATCCTATATGGAGACATGCCAATGGGACTTTTATATGCTGTGTGATATGCCCAAAGTGCATCATCGAGCCGTTTACTCCAATCCTTCCGGTTGGGTTGCACTGTCTTTTCTAGAATGAGCTTGATTTCTCTATTAGAGAGTTCTGCCTAACCATTCGTCTGAGGGTGGTATGGAGTGGCCACCTTCTGCATCACCCCATAATTACCAAACAAGCTCTGCAAACTCCGATTGCAAAAATGAGTCCCTTGATCGCTAATGATGGCTCTAGGAATGCCGAATCTGCAAAAAAATGTGCGATCGAACAGAGGAAACCACTACAGAAGAGCCATTAGTACGAGTGGGGATTGCCTCAACCCACTTTGACACATAATCCACAGCTAGCAGGATGTACAAATAACCAAATGAAGTGGGAAAGGGTCCCATGAAATCAATTCCCCAAACATCAAAGACTTCACAGAATAATAAGGGTGTTGGGGCATCTCATGCTTCCTAGAAATATTTCCCACAAATTGACACCTGGAACACTTCTTACAAAATTCATGGGCATCACGAAATAGACTTGGCCAAAACAATCCACTTTCCAAAACTTTCCTAGCAGTACGCTTGGCACTAAAATGTCCCCCACATGCAAGAGTATGGCAAAAAGTCAAGACAGACTCAAATTCAACATCAGGGATGCATCGCCTAATAATTTGATCACTACAAATGTGCTACAAGTAGGGATCATCGCATATATAGAATTTAACATCTCTCTTAAACTTATTCAATTGATGTTTATTCATGTCATTAGGCAAAACAGATGCAACTAGATAATTAGCAATATCAGCATACCAAGGGATAGAAACAACAACCTCACAGAGCCTTTGATCAGGAAAGTCATCTAAGGGTAAAGATGTTACCGTAGGTGTTTCAATCCTACCCAAATGATCAGCTACCATGTTTTCTACACCACTCTTATCTCGAATCTCCACATCAAACTCTTGTATCAGAAGCACCCACCTAATGAGGCGGGGTTTGGAGTCCGGCTTCTTAAACAAGTACTTGATAGCTGAGTGATCGGTAAACACAGTCACCTTCGTGTGAAGGATGTAGGATCAAAATTTCTCTAACCCAAAGACGATGGCAAATAACTCTTTCTCTGTGGTGGTGTAGTTAACCTGAGCAGCATCTAAAGTCCTAGATGCATAGGCTATGATATGTTGTCTCTTTTCTACTCTCTGGGCAAGAATGACACCTAGTGCATAGTTAGAAGCATCACACAAGAGCTCAAATGGAAGGCTCCAATTAGGTGGCTGAATGATAGGGGTGTAGTGAGTCTCTTCTTTAACTCATCCCATGCATACCTGCAAGCATAATCAAAAACAAACCCACATCTTTCTGCAATAAACGAGACAATGGCAATGCTATCTTACTAAAATTTTGGATGAATCTTCTATAAAATCCAGCATGCCCAAGAAAAGAACGTACATCTTTCACACATGAAGGATATGGAAGAGAGGAAATAATATCAACTTTAGCTTTATCAACCTCAATACCATCATGTGAAACAATATGGCCCAAAACAATTCCTTTCTTAACCATGAAATGACATTTTTCAAAATTCAACACAAGATTGTATTGAATGCATCGTTCCAAAACCATGTCCAAACTAGCTAAGCATGCATCAAAAGAATCACCGTAAACAATGGAATCATCCATGAAAACTTCCATGCAATGCTCAAGAAAATCAGAGAATATGGAAACCATGCAACGCCGAAAAGTACAGTGCATTACATAAACCGAATGGCATGCGTCTATATGCAAAGGTTCCAAATGGACATGTGAATGTCGTTTTATCTTGGTCCTCAGGTGCAATAGAAATTTGGAAATAACCAGAAAAACCATCCAAAAAGCAGTAATGTGATTTACCAGCTAGTCTTTCTAACATTTGATCTATGAAGGGAAGGGGGTAATGATCCTTTCTAGTCACTGAATTCAATCTTCTATAGTCAATACATACCCTTCAACTATTTTGAACTCTAGTCGAAACTAGCTCACCTATATCATTACGAACAACAGTAATACCAGTTTTCTTAGGCACTACTTGAACTGGACTTACCCAACGGCTGTCAGAAATAGGGTAGATTATACCTGCAGAAAGAAGTTTTGAGACTTCTTTCTTTACCACATCAAGGATCAATGGGTTGAGTCGTCGTTGTGGCTGTCGCACAGCTTTGGCACCATCTTCTAGCAGGATCCGGTGTGTGCACACATTTGGGCTGATTCCAGGGATATCGGCAAGAGTCCATTCAATAGCTTTCATCTGTCGCCTAAGTACCTCTAGCAGGCGGGTCTCCTCATCGACAACTATGTCACTAGCTACAATCACAGGAAGTGTCTCATCCTTCCCCAAATAAGCATACTTCAATGAGTCAGGAAGTGGCTTCAACTCTAAAGATGGAGCTTGTTGAATTGAAGGTATGAGCGGCTTCAATTCAACATCAGTCAAACTAGAAACCTGCACAGCAGACTCACAAACAGAAGAGCAAACTTTCCTACCTTGGGGGGTATTAGTAGAAACTGCAAGAGCAGAAGAATCAGCAAACACATCACAATCAACATCAATAGTGTGATCAGTAGCACTCATGTCAGGGATAGAATTAGAATCAGATATCTCCCCATCAGAAACATGATCAATGCTAATCAATAACTTAAAATCAGATAGTGAAGATAAATCAGTTTTATCCATGACATCAATCACACTAAGTAATTGAGAAAGTCCATCAGAATCAAGAGAAGTATCGGATACAAATCACTAGAATCACTAATGCTAAAAATAGGCACAGAAGCATCATGTCTAGAATGTCTCATAATTTCAATAGCATCAGTGAAAATATCAATATCAGCATCATCAAGGTCAGTACATGTATCACAATGCAATTACCAATTTTAGCACATGAGCAAGAGATAGTATCATCTAAACCAGCAATATCACAAGATTTACTAAGCATACTCTCTTTAAGATTTACAACAGAATCTCCTGTAATAGCATCAATAACATTAACATCTATCTTTGCACAATCATCAGGGGGATGTTTTATAGATTCAAGCACATTAAATCTAATAGTTTCACCTGCAAATTCCAGAGTAATGCTATCAGCATGCACATTTATCATAGCTCTAGCAGTTTTAAGAAAGGGTCTACCTAAGATTAAAGATGAATGTCCTTTCTGACTAAATCGACCATCATCCATATCAACAACATAGAAGTCTGTAGGGAATATGAAATCTTTTACCTTAACCAAGATTCCTCTAAGACGCCTTCTGGGATTGTGCAACGTCTGTCAGCAAGGGATGCAACAAGATTTGTAGGCTTAAGCTCTACACCCTTGAGTTGATCAAAGACTAATTTTGGCATAACATTAATAGCGGCTCCCAAATCTGCTAAGGCATCGGAGAATTCAACATTACCAATAGTGCAAGGTATGAGGAAACTACCAGGATCTTTGCACTTCATTGGCATCGGCATTTGATAAAGAGAGGAGACAACTGCCCCTAAGTCAACCTTGCCTTCATGCTTAAACTTTCTATTTGTAGTACACAATTCTTTCAAGAATTTTGCATATTTGGGCACTTGTGTAACTAAGTAACCTAGTGGAACATTGATCACCACCTTCTTGAATATATCATAGATTTCGTTGAACATCTCAGCTTCCTTCTTTTTCTTTTCAGCCTTAGCTACCATAGTAGGAAAAGGTAGGGCCTGCTTGATCACTTGTTGTCCTTCATCCTCCTTTTCTTGTTCTTCATTAGGCACCACATGTGTTTTTGGTAAGGTGGACATATCTTATGATGTGGAAGCAGAAAGAGAGTCATCAGCAACTTCCTTGTCTTTTGAAGCATTGTTGGTAACAGGATCTGCTGAGGGGATTATCTTCCCACGTCGGAGAGAAATAGCATTGACTCCACCTATATTAGGATTTTGCTGAGTTCCAGCATTTGGATTGGCTACCACTTGAGATGGAAGCCTTCCTGAACCTTGACTCTGTGCATTACCATGTACATTAGACGATTGACCAATATGAGTTAGAAGAGTTTCAATTTGTTGTTGTTGTAATTGTTGATGTTGCTGCTGTTGTTGCATTAGGATTTTCATCATAGCTTCTATCTTGCTATCCCACTTTGAATCTTCATCTTGCACTGGCATTGATTGTCTAACTTGATGAAACATTTTGCCACTAGAATTTCCACTTTGATTAAACTGTGCTTGATGAGGTTGGCCATTTCCATATCGAAGATTTGGATGGTCACGCCATCCAGGATTATATGTATTGGAGTAAGGATCATATTTTTGGTCACCTTGAGTCATGAGTCTAGAAGGATATATTGCATTGCAAGATTCTGCCCTATCATTTAGGTAGGGGCAAGAGTCAATAGCATAAGTGGCTAGAGAGCAAATAGAACAGAGTGGCCCTATTAAAGCAGAAGAGGCAGGCTGTGGGGTAAAAGAAGTAGAGGGCCCCATAGGATTGACCATATTAATTTTGCATATGGGACATAGCCATTTTTTCCATAGCAGATGCAGTCCTATCAATTTTGCTCTCTAGACGAGACTCAGAATTAGAAGAAAGTAGTCCCACCTCATTAACTTTTACTGGTTGTCTAGAACCAAATTGTTGGCTATTCTTAGCTTTCTTTTCAATCAATTCCCAAGCATCATTGACGAGTCAAGAAGACCACCACCACGCCGAATCTAACAAATCTCTCTAAGGGTAAGAGCCCTTTATGGAAGTATTCGATCAATAATGTATCTGCAATTTGATGGTGAGGGCAGCTAGCACATAGTGTTTTAAAACGCTCCAAATACTCATATAAGGATTCCCCAACAATTTGTTGACATCTACTTATGTCTTTCCTGATAGATGAAGTGCGAGAGGCTGGGAAATACTTTTCCAAGAATAGTTTCTTCAGTAAAATTTTTAAAACATGTTCTGACAATAGCTGTTATGTCTCTACACAATTTCCTTCCCCTGTCGATATTAGAAAGGTTCATCGGATGAGTAAAATTTTTTTCTTTGGGGGAATATACTTCTCATTAGGCATTTGACATCAACTAATTAGTACTCCCTTCGGTCCTAATTATAGGGGATTCATCAACCTTTGGGGATTCATTTTGGTCCTAATTATAAGACAACATTCTAATTTTTGTCAACTTTTTCCTAAAATATCCTTATTGATACTTTCTCAATAATAATTAAACATAATAATAATTTAATAACGCACCTATGTATTCTACAAAATAAGTAATATTTGCAACTCATTAATACCACATACACCTCAATTCTACTTTTTTTTTAATAAAATAATTTTGAGCAATTTTTCTCATATCACCCCTACTAATACTTCCTCCACAATAATTAATTTAATAACACACATATATTATATCAAGTGAAAGATTCTACTTTCTTTTTTTATTTTTGAATAAAATAATTTTTAGATTTCTTTAAAAATATTCATATACTAGACCACTCAATATAGTATTCGAATTTCAAATGTTGAACCGAACCTATTGTCCATATCTGTGTGGACCAACCCTCCTTCTATACCACAGTGCGAAATTGCCTGGAGAATTTCGACGTGCGTGGGGCTACCACTTTAACAAATTTTTCTTTGATGTAATTTTAAATTCAAAGCAAGGGTTTTTAGGAAAAACAATAAATTTAACTAATTTAAATTTTCACCTTAATCTCTTCAAATTCTAATAATTATATCCTATAATTAGGATCGGAAGGAGTAAAAAACAAAAGAAACAACAAGCAGACGAAACAAAAACCAAACCAAGCGAGACATCTGAACGTTAAGTTTCACTTATACTCTTAAAAACGCTTTTAGATGTGACTTTCAACTCATGGCCTGAAATGATTGGGTATTGACTAGGCAGGCTAGACTAATATTGAGCTAAGTGAGGCTAACCTAGTGAAAAATTTTACAAGCATACAAATATGGAGAAATTGTACATATAAGAATCTAACCAAAAAAATAATAATTACCGACATATTCTAATTATTTGTAAATACATAATTTTAATTTGTAGTACGTCCTAAAAATTTTAAGGACTTTAAAAATAATTCAATTTATTAAAAAAAAATATAATCAATTTTATTCAAATTATACTTACTTCAGAAAATAATATGAACATGAAATATAATAATGAATCATTCTTTTTTATACACTAATAATAATAATAATAATAATATCATCCTATGATAAAATCTTAAAAGTGAACTAGAAAGTAGAATTTGACCAAAAAAAAAAGAACTAGAAAGTAGAAAGTCAAACAAATGAATGATTGTCCAAAGGCTAGAGCCAGAGTAGTAGTGTTGTTTCCCTCAACCGAAGCTAAAATCTCAATTAATAATTATTCTAAAAGATTTTTAAGCTTTTTTTTTTTTTTTATACTTAGACCGTTAGACACACAAAACATCTAACTTATGCTAGGTGATCAGGGGCGGAGGCACGCCTGGGCATGTGACCGCACGTGCGGTCACAAAATTTTAGATTTTTTTTTAATAAATAAATGAAAGAACCTCCCCGTGACTCCCTCCCACGCTCGCGTTTTCGTCCGTCCCCCACGCCCTCTCTTCTCCTTCCGAGTTCCACCGCCAGATCCTCCTTTGCCTAGCGCCACTCGGTCGCCGCCAAGCTCAACTAGTTCGTCTGTCGAGCCCACCAAAAGGAGGCTACCGTTCAAGAAGATGATGCCCTCTTGTCTCGCCGATTAGCCCCGTGCAGTCTGAGCTCATTGTCTCGTCGATTAGCCCTCAAGATGCCGGGTTTGTTGAATCAATTTCTCTTTTTCTTCTTTTCCCTCTTTTCCCTCTTTTTCCTTTTACATATATTCTGAACTCTTAATCGTTTTCCATATATTCCGATTTGAACAGGACTGTGCTACGGCTGGAAGCTGAACTTCTTATATTTTTCATACCTACAATTCTTCTTGGGCATCTGGTATTCTTTCCTTACATCTTTAATTAATTATTTCGATGTGTGAGGCATTGATTTTGATTAATTGGTTCAGTTGATTGTCTGATTTAACAAATGATGTGGTTTAACAATTGATTTTGTTATTTAGGTGTTTTTTTTTAATAAATACTGAATAACACTAATTATTTCGATGTGTGAGGCATTGATTTTGATTATATATTTAGGTGTTTGATTCAAATATTTAGGTGACTTTGAATCCTTCTTCCATGTTTATTGTTTGGTCAAATCATATTATAACTATCTCGGATAGTTTTTTTTGCCAACTTGTTGATATACTAATTATACTCTCTTAAGCTATTCTATATCCTTATTATCTTAGTATAAGTTGTAAACTTAGCATAACAATGTCTTCCCTGTTCAAATTGCTTATTGGAAGAGGTGTGGGTCGAAGAAGCGATATATCTTGTGGAAGGTGATCCAAATTCCTCTAAAGCCGCCGAAAGCATAAAAGCGCCTATGCATCATCATATATATATATATATCATCTCTCTCTCTCTCTCTCTCTCTCTCTCTCGTGTTGTGATTGAGTGGGGTCCATTCACTATCTGAAATTGTGTGGCATTGGAATATGGTTTTAACAACTGTCCTTATAGTTAACTCTTCAAAATTGACTATTTAATTAGCTAGGCATTTCTTGTAAATTTTTTTTATTGAAAACATTTTGCATAATTTCACTAATAATTGAAAAAAGATGGTTCTCAAAGTGTGAGTGAAAAACAGACTGTTATGGAAGATGCCGATGGGCTTGTGCCAAAGGCCTGTTAGTTCTGTGAGGCATTGATTTTGATTAAGTGGTTCAGTTGATGCTAATCTTTGAATCAAGCTGCTCATGGACCAGTTCTAATGTTGTTTGCCTAAAATCAAGCTGCTTTTGATCCCAAAATATATACTAATGGTTTTTTTATTTTCTCTTTTTTGGCCGATAATATATGCTAGTGGTTTGGTGTGCACCATTTAGTGCATACTTGGTATTTCATCAATGCACATGTAAGAAACTACACATGTATGTGATTAGCTTGCTTGCTGTGTCCACTCTCTGTTTATTCTTGCTGTTTACTAGTAAGCCTTTGCTAGTTTGTTTTGTCTCTTCTTTTTCTGTCTTGCATATTTGTTTTGTCTTGAAATTATTTCAACTTCAAATTATTAGGATTAGAACTCCTTCATGTTAAGTACAGGCTAGATGATTTTTACTATTTTCTTTGTAGAAAATGTCAGGGATACAATCTTATTTCAAACGTCTAAAACCCACAAATGTAGAACCCGAATCTCAAAATGAGCAAGCTTCAAATAGTATTTCAGTTCCAACTGTCCAAGAATCCTATCAACTACCACAAGCATCTCAATTTCATAATATAGAAAATCTTGAAGCGGATCCGAGAAAAAGACCTTCAATTTATTCAATGACATCGAATCCTAGAGAAAGAGAAGATATTCAGAGAGCTTATTTGCTCAAGGGGCCAACTCAACCAATTCTTAAACCATTCCCTCAAACGAAAATGTTTGGAAAAATGCGTAGATTCAATCCTAAGTGGTATGAAGAATTTGGTTCTTGGTTGGAGTATAGTGTATCAAAAGATGCATGGTTTTACTTGTATTGTTATCTGTTTGATATGGAGGTTAGAGGTAGTGGTTGGACGCAGGAAGCATTTGTTGGTGTGGGGTTCAAAACTTGGCAGAAGAAGGATAGAATCAAAGTTCATGTTGGAGATCATAAGAGTGTTCACAATAGATGTTATCAAGCTGGTCAAGATTTGATGAAGCAAAAGCAACATATTGATGTTGCCTTGTCAAATATTTCTTACCAACAAAAAATTGATTATCGTATTCGGTTGAAAACTTCTTTAGATTGTGTTAGATTCCTACTACGCAATGGTGAGCCTTTTCGAGGACATGATGAATCTGCAAGTTCAAATCATCAAGTTTTATTCCTTGAAATTCTAAATTTGTATTCTAAGCCAAATAAAGAGATGAGTGATGTGGTCTTACAAAATGCCCCCGATAATCGCAAATTGACTTCACCAATGATTCAGAAAGATCTTTCTCAAGCTTGTGCTGATTTGACTGTTAAGGCAATAATTAGTGATCTCGGCGATGATTACTTTTCCTTGCTAGTTGATGAAGCTCGTGATGTTGCAATTAAAGAACAAGGCAGTTGTACTTCGGTATGTCAACAAAAAAGGGTCCATTGTTGAACGTTTTATTGGCATAATTCATGTTTCAGATACTACTGCACAGTCACTAATGGGCTATTTTCTAAACTTGGTTTAAGTTTGTCTAAATGTCGCGGTCAAGACTATGATGGTGCTAGTAATATGGGGGTGAATTCAAAGGGCTTAAGAGTTTGATTTTGGCAGACAACACATCCGCATTCTACATTCTTTGTTTTGCATCATCATTAGCACTTGTGAAGGTTGCAAAACATCACAAGAAGGTTCAAGAATTTTTTGACATGCTTCAAAAGATGGCTACCGTTGTGGGGGTTCATGCAAGCGGAAGGAAATTCTTCAAATGAATCAAGATGATCTAATAGTTGAAAGAATTGCTAGTGGTGAAATACCAACCGGGAAAGGTTTAAATCAAGAGACAACCTTCAAGCGACCGGAGACACTCGTTGGGGTTCCCATTTTGGTATGGTTACAAGTGTCATCTCATTATTTTCTCCAATAATTTCTTTGATGAAAATTATTGAAGACGAGCCTTCAAATGATGCTGCAAGAACCGATGCAGGTTGCATTTTGTATGTCATTGAAGATTTTGAATTTGCATTCTTGTTGCATCTTATGAAACTGATCTTGGGGATTTCTCATGAGTCGTCACAAGCACTACAAAGAAAAGATCAAGATCTCTTAAATGCAATTAGTTTAGTGAAGGTAGTCAAGTCTTGTTTACAAGAGTTGAGAGATAACGGTTTTGATGAATTGCTTCAAGAAACGAACATTTTTGCTGATAAATATGATATTGACATTCCAAATATGAATGATGTTTATTGTCATAAAGGGAGATCGAGACGGAGATTGGAATCATTCACATTCTTCCACTACTTTAAGGTGGAGTTATTTAATACAATGATAGATACTCAGATTCAAGAGTTGAATGATCGATTTGATAATGTCAATACCAAGTTGCTTGAGTGTTTGAGTTGTCTTGATCCTCTTGATTCATTTACAAATTTTAACAAAGAAAAGTTGATTGAGTTTGCTACATTCTATCCTTTAGAGTTTGATGAGCTTGCAGATATTTCTTTTATGTCTTTAAGTCTCGGTAATTTTATTGTTGATGTGAGGGCTAATTCTGATTTTGTCAATTTGCAAACAATTTCTGACCTTGCTTTGAAGATGGTTGAGAAGAGAAAGGATATTGTTTATCCATTGGTCTATTTGTTGATAAAGTTGGCACTCGTTCTACCGGTAGCAACTACTAGTGTTGAGCGGGTTTTTTCTGCAATGACTTTTGTTAAGGATAAGTTGCGCAATCGGATAAATGATGATTGGTTTAACTCATGCATGCTAACTTATATCGAACGTGATATCTTTGATACGATTGATGATGAAGATATAATGCAATATTTTCAAGGAATGAAGAATCAAAGAATGATTTTATAATCGTTCTTATGTAAAGGTTAGTTAACTCTTGACTATTATTTTTCTATGTTAAGTTGAAATTTTCTTTTCTTTTATTATTTATATTCTTTTGTTTCTTTTTTTTTGCAGAAACTTTTTGGTTTATACCGTTCCTTTGATCTATTGAAAGTGTCGTGCTCTCTGGTAGATAGCCTGGTGAGTTATAGCATTTGTTATGCTCCTTTGCTCTTTTGTTGATGTTTGACTTTTTAATATCCTATCAAATATTACAAACCATAATAATTTTTCCTTACATGTTGCTTTGGAATTTGATTGTGTAACATCTGAGTATCTGTATGCCATGGGATTAGAGTATATTGTTCTGTTTAAATTGATTTCCTTGGAAATACTTTTCAATTGAACCTCATTTCTGGTTCTAAACTTTACGAATAAGTGAATTGCCTTTTATCCTCCTCAAAAAAAAAAAATTCGGGGGCGCTGCCTTCGAACCCCTGAATCCCACCACTAAGTTGTGCACCCACAAACTTTAAATCTTGGCTCCGCCACTGTAGGTGATTAAGGGCCTTTTTTTTTTGTTAATTCTATCAACATATGAATTTTGAGAGAGAGACAGAAAAAGGCGTATAGATTGAGCAGCCTGGTCATTACTGTTGCCAGCATCATATCCCAAGCGAGATGGTGAGACAGTGAGTTGGAAGCGATGAAGCGAAAGAGGTGGGAAGGAAAAGTTGGCCTTGAATCTGCATATTGCCCTGGCTGCTTCTCAAAGAGCTTTGCCATAATTTCTTCTCAATTTTTTTTGATAAAGATGCAAATCCATCTTGGAAGTATTCCAAAAATTTCTGACTCCACTTGGATGGGAAGAAAAGTTGGGAGGGAAGAAAATGGGAAAGAGAAATGAAAATGGAAAGAAGAGAAGGATGGGCAGAAAATGCCATCACCTCTCCTATTTAGATGGACAAGAGAAAATAAAGAAGAAAGAAAATGAGCAAATATAATATGATTAAAATTCCCCAACCCTTATATCAAAATATATGAGGTTTGAAATCAATAACTTCACAATGGAAACATTATATTGAAGGTTTTAAAACCCGGACTAGACTAGCCGATTCGAACCAGAAATCGGCAAACTGGCTGAAACACTGATCGAGTTTATGGGAAAACCTAGGTTCCAAGTCAACTCAGGTCAACTCGGCTAACTTGACCTAACCCGAACGAGTTGACTGAATCGCAGATTTGTTGGTTTTTTTTAATAAAAAAAAATGTCACCTTAAGCAGTGAAGGAAGAAACTAAGAAAGACAAAAAAAATACACCCAGAAACTCGAACAAACCATCTCCCTTGGACTTCAACAAAAGCGAGACCATTCTCTTCCTCCAAAGGCATGGAAATTACAAAGTAAGTCGAGAAGAAGACTAATTTTCTTAATTGATTTACCTTCCAGAAGCTCGATGGGTTTCTCATACATGACTTGCTTGGTGCCAGAAAGCTGAATCACAGAGCCACCATGAAACTTGACGAGAGAAGAAGAAGAAGAAATGGGTTATTTTAGAAGTGTGAGGTGAAGAAATCAAGAAATGGTGAAAATTGAAAAGCCTATTATATTGGGTTGCATGTTATATTGATTGTTTGCTTTTCTACAACCGCGTGGTACACTATTTTATTACTAAAATACGGATATATTTACCTATTTTAATTAAGCTATATTTTTTTAATTAATGCACTCACTCACCCACATAATGGTCTAGTGGACCGATCTGGATTTTAGAACCTTGATCATATTAAAATTAACATAGGCAAATAATATTATTTGGTAAAGAGAATTTACTCAAAATGAGGTTGAATTTTAATGGTTAAATCTAAGCCATTATTTTAAGGAAAAATAATGCGGTTAACTAAGAATAATAAATAAAGATATTTAAATTAATTTCTCAAAAATAATTTTTATTTATATATTATAAGAGATGGTTTAAATACTTTGTAAACCAATATATGAATTTATAAGAAAGTAAGAATTTAATAAAATAAACCCAAAAAATTTAATAAAATATTTTTAAAAAGTAATATAATGATGTATTTTTTATTTTTTTATCATTTTCTCTCTCACCGCCAAATTATTTAAAAAGTATGACATTTAGAATATATATATATATATATATATATTTTATACAAGCAAAGAAAATCAACTGAAAAACTAAACAAACGAAAGAAACTAATTTTAATTCTAATACAATAAATATATTTTAATATATTTCCATCATCATTTCTATGGTGACTTGTTTAAAGGGAGAATGGTGGATTGGTGGGTGACTTTTTTTGACGGGCGAGAGGCAAGCAGATGAAAGAATGTCAGCCTGATCAATTTTCCCATAAAACTCACGTAGCCTTAGGGCCGTTTGGTAAAGGAAAAATTTAAGGAGGGAAAGGAATTTAGATGAAGGAAATGAAGGAAGGGAAGATTTTGAAAAATGAGGAAAAATGGTTTGAGGGAAGATGAGTTGTTTGGTAGGAAGAAAATGAAGGGTTGATAGTTGGTAAAGAATCAAGAAATATCTATTTTACCCTTAAAAGTAATTAATTCAAAATAAAAAAGAAAAATAATTTTTTTGCTAAAATATATTTTTTAATAATATATATCAAGTTTGAACTTATAAAAAAAAAAAAAAAAAAAAAAAAAAAAAAAAAAAAAAAAAAAAAAAAAATCCGCCAAGTTCAAACTTAAATTCAAATGTTCTCGCCAAGTTCAAACGTAAATTGGAACATTCCCGCCAAGTTCAAACGTAAATTCGAACATTCCCGCCAAGTTCGAACGTCCCGCCAAGTTTGAATTTGAGGGGTAAATTTGTCAAAAAGTGTGAACAGTGACGTGGAAAGTTGAAATCCCACCAATTTTGATGGGATTTGGTCTTTCCACATATGAGGGAAGATTGGTGGGTCCGAGAAGATAGATTCCCGAGAAGATTGGTCCAAAATGCGTATCAAACGATGAAACTCTCTAATTTTCCTTTCCCTTTCTTCTGATTCCGTGTACCAAACGGGTCATTAGGATATATTTGATTTGAGAGAAGGAGAGGAGAGGGAGTGGGAGAGGCAAGGGACCGGACCATCAATGGAGAGAAGCCAGATGCAAGCAAGGCCTTGAAGGCGTTGACACTCGCTTGTCTCTTCCAGATCGACCTCCTCGATTAGAACTCCGTCGTCGCAGACGTCGCTAGCTGCGTCGGCATTTTCAATCTTGCTTCTCCCCGCGTCGTCAACGGAGTCTTAGATCTGCATGTCCAATATTCACCCTCAATTCCTTAAAATTTCATTAATAATTTCTCATTTATTTGCCTTCCCCCCTGTTCTGGAAACTCTTCATCAATCTCTTCCATTACTTCGATCCCTTAATGGCCATTTGTTTATTCATTCTTTTTTTTTTTCCCTCCTTTTTTGGGCTCTTCATTGTCCATGGCTGTTTTAAGATGGTTTCTTATTTGTACTTGTTTGTTGGTTATTTTATTGTTGATGTAAATTGGACTTTTGTGTTTGGCACGAAGTTTTGGATTTAGTATGAAGATCTATGGTTTCTCAATAGGGAGGACAGGAAGAGGGTCTAAGAAAGGAGGATGTCCATCTTTTGGATGATCGTGAAGCGCCATTAAAGGCAAAGAACAAGACCTGAAAACGAAGAAGAAGCTGAAGGAGGAGGAGGAAGCTGTGAGGTTTGTCAAGCTTTGACTACTGTGAGGCAGAGAAGAAGCTTCTTTTTCTTTTTCTTTACACACACACACACAAAAAGGCAAGCTCTAAGCTTGATTGAGAACAACGACAAGGAAATTACTAAGCCCGTGAGAAGATCCCACTGGGTCCACGATGATCAAGCAGAAGTTGAGCTGAGCAAAGCGGTGGAGGTTCCTGGATTTAAGAGAGACCCATGAATATGATACCAAGATGCGCCTGTTTGACCAAATGATCCACACAAATTAATGCCTCGCAATGAGAATGGGAGATCTGCAAGGGCAGGTCCCAATTCAAGGAAAAGAAGTTCCATCAACACCATCTTTGGTCGACATAGGCATAAAACATTTTCCAACTCATCAGTAGCCATGTAAGCATGACTAGTCAAAAAAGAAGATTTAACTATGAAACTTTGACATATAGCAACACTAGGCAACATTGCTGCATAGACTTTTACGATAAAATTGAGATTTTATAAATATTTCTGAGGCGGATTTACTCTTTTAACCCAAATTTCTTTTCCTTACCTCATATGCATATACTACTACGTACCATGACAACAATTCTCCCATCCTCTAAATGTAAGAGGGGTTTGCTGCTTTGGTTCACAAATTTAAAATTCCAATTTCTTTTTATTCATTACACATATCGAATGATTTTTAGTTAAAGTAGTAGTATCTAATGCAATAGATTAAAAGCGGTAATGGATATATAAACTCACATTTTTATAAATAACTAATTTAATTAATTTTCATAATATTTAAAAATTACTTATCTAACGCCTAAGTTTAATATAATAAAAGGGGTGGTAGTAGTAGTATAATAACAATTGTTTTGGCTCATACCTAAGATACGTACGTCAAAGTGGCTTTAATTATTGACGCCCTCTTTCAATTTGTGAACCAGAGTCATGAAAGTAGCGTAAGAAGAACCACCAGGTAATGTAGCAGCCTGAGCTTTAAGTTTCCATTCCAAAGCCTTCTCTCTCATCTTCTTCCCTCTCTCTCCCTTCATGACTTCCCTCACTGCCCTCTCAATCTTCTCTCTCTTAACCTCACCTTCCTCGATCTCCATCCCTATCCCCCACCTCTTACACGCATAGAAACAGTTCATTTGTTGCTCTGCAAAAAATGGCCAACACACCATAATCACACCTTCACGAATACTTTCCAAAGTCGAGTTCCACCCACAGTGACTCAGAAACCCTCCCACTGACTCGTGACTCAGTACTTTCTCTTGTGGACACCACCCCACAATCATGCATCTTCCTTCAGTTTTCTTCTTGAAGTTTTCTTCTGATAAAACTTCTTCACCACCCTCAACGAGATTAGGGCGAATCACCCACAAGAAACTGTAGCCACTATTAGCTAATCCCCATGCAAACTCTTGAAGTTGACTAGGGTTCATGATCACCAAGCTTCCGAAGTTGACGTAAACCACTGATGCTTTCTCTTTTGTGTCTAGCCATTGTAAGCACTTGGCTTCTGCGTTCCAGAGATTCAAGTCTATGGTGGGATCCGCATTGTTCGCATCGGATTGATGATGATGATGTTTTGGGTGATTGTGAAGAAGCAATGGTAAGGGGCCAATGGGGTAGAGATGTGGGTAGGTGGATTTAATGGCGGCTAGGGTTTCTGATTCAAGTTCTTGGAAGGTGTTGAGGATGACGCCTTTGGCTTTAATGGCGTTGGCCACAGAGTCTCTGTTGTAGTTGAACATTATATCTGAAGGATCAGTGGTTCTGAAGAAAGTGGGGATTTCTCTCAATCTGATTCCTTTCATTGATGGAATCCAATCTATTTCTGTGTCCAGATACCCATCTTGTAGATTCTTTTCATCTACAATAATCCCAAAAACAACAAACAATTGGAATTGCTCAATATATATACAAGAGGAATATAACATGTGTAGAAACTTTCATAATTAGCTTCAATTAAATGTGGGTTTAATTCTAATAATCAATACATGATTTATATACCAGGCCACATAGAAAAATTTTAACATTTTTGACGTATTTTAAATTTTGTTTAAATATTATTATATGATTTTTGTTTTAATGACGAGACGTTTAGTCCAGCTACATGAAAAAGCTCTCCAAATTAAGCATATTGTTCATGGGAGAATTATTATGAAGTCCTAATGAGGGAACTAATAACAATGACAAGTAAACAACATAAATCTCTTATCATTTTCTATATTGGAAAAAGTCATTACTTGTTATCGAACTTTTGAGTGAGTAAATTCTTCTTTGAGGCCTTATAGTAATTCCTCGATTATTAATTGCCTGAGAAACCTCAGATAAAAGAAAAGCTCTAAATATAATACCACCCCCAGTCCTATGTGCCTGAGCTGGATAGTCTTAATATAAAACCATAATCCACCTTATCTCCCAAGTTTAAATTGTATCTCTTATGTATTCATACTGATTGCATATATTAATTAATAGAGTTTCCAATATATATGATTAGAGGGTATTTAATTTTAGAAAAGCTAACACACATTTGTTATAAACAATTAACTTAAATAATTTCTTTAATACAAGAAAATTAATACTCCCTATGATCATTAATTTAAAACATATTTATCTAATTTGATTAGATTAAAGAAGTTTGTTAAGTTTGTTAATATGATATATTTTTTCTAAAACATCATATCTATCTTCATTAATTCATTCAATCCTCTTTTACTTGATTATTCTGAAAAGAGTGTCGATAAGGGTAATTAGTTAGGAAAAGAATAAAAAATATAAATAAATAAATAAATTATATTTATGATCAAGTTCTTCCCAATTTAGTCCTATATTAAGACTCGGAGGAAGTAATTATCTTAGCCCATATATTATCAAACACTGGAAGGAGTATGTTTCATCCATGGTGGTGCAAGTTTATACTATTTATATTTTTTTTCCCCTAGTGGGTTTGCTGGTGGGTTCAACATATGCTATAGCTATATACATACGGCCGTATTTGCGATGGACCATGTCGCATGCCCAATAACCCTTTTTCATTTTTGCCAACGATTGTTCAGTGCAGGCCCATATGCCAGTTACAACACATGGTGCTATAAACCATGCATAGGAACCAACATTCTTGGAGAGCAAGTGGTAAGGGACTTGCTCTTCCACCCCCATGTCTTGGGTTCAAGGCTTGGGAGTGGCAAAAAGGATGTTGGGAGCTCTTTCTCCACGACCGTGGGCCTAACGTGGAGCGAAATCCGGATCGGGACCGAAGGTTCCATGAACCGGGTGGGATACCAAAAAAAAAAAAAAAAAAAAAAAACCATGCATAGAACAAGGTTTAAGACTATTTACCAAAAAAAAAAAAAAAAAAAAAAAGGTTTAAGACTACCAAAGCACTACTAGTAGTCTGTGGTATGGGATTAATTTCCCCTTCTCGGCCCCGAGTTCGATCCCCCTCCCCCTATCGCCTATGTATCAAAAAAAAAAAAAAAAAAAAAAAAAAAAAAAAAAAAAAAAAAAAAAAACAAGGTTTAAGACTTATCAAAAAAAAGAAAAAAGAACAAGGTTTAAGAAACTGTTTGGATGTAATTTTTGGAGAATTGTTTTTAGAAATTATGAGGTAAAAATAGCTTTTAAATAATAGTTTTTGAAATTTACAAGGTAAAAATAGTTTTTGGATAAAAATGATAGTGTTTTAATAACTTCAAAACTTAGGTTTTAACAAATGTTTGTTAAACACTCCAAAATTATCCTGAAGTTATTCATCAAAAAGGTTTTGAAAAAAATTTGTCAAACACTCTAAAATTGTCCAAAAGTTATTCTGTATCAAAACTTAGATTTTGATAAAAGTTTACTAAACACTCTAAAAATTGTCTAGAAGTTATTTCGCATCAAAACCTAGATTTTGTAAAACGCTATTTTTTTAGCCTTTTTCTCTCTCCTCTACAATCATCAGTATTTTCTTAGTATTAGCTAGTATCCTTAAGTGTTTTTTTAATACCCTTCAATACCCTAAAATATTTTTTTTAAGATTAGTCATTATCATGAAATATTTTTTCAATATCGTTAAAAAAAAAAAAATCAAAATCATGAAGTACTTTTTCAATATCTTGAAGTATCTTTTTAGTATCCGTTAGCACCTAAAATATTTTTTAAATATTAGATCAAGACTTGAAATATTTTTCAAGATCATAAAATAAATTTTTAAGACCATGAGAAGTATTTTTTCAGTACCAATCAAGTATAAGTATCTTTTTTAGTATCGTTAGTACCCTAAAATGCTTTTTCAAGATCAATCATTACCCTGAAATATTTTTTTAATATCCTAAAATAAATTTTTAAGATCATGAAATATTTCAGAGTACTGAAAAAAAATACTTCATGATGTAAAAAATTTATTTTAGGATATTAAAAAGGAGATAGAATATTGTCACTACCATTTTTTCACCGTTAGATCAAAATCTCAATAGGAAAGAGAAATGATAAAGGTAGATAAGATTCTGATCTAATGGTGAAAAAATGGTAATGACATTGGTAGTGACAAAAAATGGTAGTGACAATATCCTATTCCATTAAAAAATATTTTAGGTACTGATTGATCTTTAAAAAAATTTAGAGTATTAATGAGATACTAAAAAAATACTTAAAGATATTAAAAAATACTTCACAATCTTGAAAAAAAATTTAGGATATTCATTCCCCTTCTATATCTTACATCTATAGTCTTTTTGCCCTGATGGATCTCTTTCTCGTTTAAGAAAAATATGGAATCTTGGGTTACTAATTGGTCAAATACTAGGCAATCCGAAATTCTCTTGAATGATATTCAAAAAAGAGTATTCTAAAAAAATTCATAGAATTAGAGGAACTATTACTCTTGGATGAAATGATAAAGGATATTGAAAAAATATTTCAGAGTAATGACTAATCTTGAAAAAATATTTCAGGATACTAAAAAAATACTTAAGGATATTAAATAATATTTAAAAAATACTAATGATGGCACGGGGGAGAGAGAAAAGTTGAAAAAATGGTTTTTTTTTTTTACAAAACCTAAGTTTTAATACAGAATAGCTTCTAAACAATTTTTAAAGTGTTTGATAAAATTTTGTCAAAACCTAGTTTTTGATACGAATAACTTCTAAAAAAGAAAAAGATGTTTGATAGACTTGTGAGAACCTAAATTTTGTTTACAAAACGAAGGGCTTATTTGGTGGAAATGAGGATATTTACCAAATTGTCATTAATGAGAACAATATTCTTTTTATTGAGAGTATATTTTTAGAATATTGAAAAGTTTCCATAAACAATTTAGTAAAGATGATGGTAAAAAATAAAAGTAAAAGGTTTAGAAATATTGACATGACGGTAAAAAATAAAAGTAAAAGGTTCAGAAATATTGACATTGATAGTGGAGTTTAGAAATATTATTTTTATATTTTCTTATCATTTTTTTAAAAATAAAATATGATAGTTTTATGATATTTTCCAATATATATATATATATAACAGCATCATATTTTGCCTATAAGATAATTTATCACTGATGTAATTTAGAGACTAGTACTTGAAAAGAAATAAATAAAAAATTGAAAATGGTACTCGAAGAGTAGGGTATGAATACCTCCCTCCAAAATCCAAAACAGATTATAGATGAATGAGAAAAAGCTGATGCGACTCAACCTCTAGTCTTCGAGAGACAAGTGGGTGGAATCCATTATTATGGGCATTCACAAGACGATCTGGTCCCCCAAAAGATACACGAC
Organism: Acacia acuminata; assembly: GCA_019022655.1. NCBI lineage: Eukaryota > Viridiplantae > Streptophyta > Magnoliopsida > Fabales > Fabaceae > Acacia > Acacia acuminata. The sequence goes on from JAFJYI010000005.1 coordinate 4,889,295, forward strand.
AACAAAATGTCCTGTTGATCGGGACGTGACTAGAACAGGAACAAGACCTCCTGTGTGTGTATTTCTATTAAGATCAAGACTATCATTTTTTTTCTTTTCATGTGAATTTGCAAAAACTAAAATGTTATGGGTATGAATTGGATAATGAATCTAAATTAATGAAAATATATAATAATAAATATATAATCAAATGGACCATTAGCTTTTACTCTTTTATCATTTTTAGATCAAAAGCATAATAAAAAATATGAAATAATTACAACTTGAACTTAATAAGAGCCATGATTAGAAATATCTGTAATATTTTATAGTGAATTAGGTAGGTAGGTAGGTTTTGAACAAAAAAATTAGGTAGGTAGGTGAAAGAGAGACCGAAAGAGAGCGGAGTGAATGAAGATGGTCACACACATACGAACCACTTTGAGGATTTCCTTAAACATTTATAGGAAATTGTATTCTGCTTATATAACTAAAACCTAATTGTATTAAAATATCTTTTTTATATAACTAATATCTATCTAAAAAAATATTAGTTATATCTCTAATAAAAATATTAGATAAATTATAGGAAAATTCTAATAAAATATTATTTAAACTTAGAAAATCTTAAAAAGCTTGTTAACAAATGAAAATAAAAAATTGATTTCTAGGGAGGAATCTAAAATTTTGAAATATTGTATTTTTACAAAAATGCCCCTCAAGGTTTTTTTTTTTTTTTTTTAAAGAAAGAACCTTCGCCGGTGCTTCCTGCAGAAGCACTGGAGCCGTCGCTCAGGCGGTCGGAGTTAGATAACAACTTGAGTAATAAGATTGACTACTTGAGCTCCTTTAATCCTATCAAACATTGTTGACTAGTTAAATAAAGATAATGACAACTTTAATATTGGAAATAATAACTTGAGTATAGCAATTAATAAGATCTAGAGTAAAAATTGTCAATCGCTATACTTAAGTTAACATTACCTTTATTGAATTTGTCAACGACGTCCAGTAGGACTTATGAGCTTAAATAGTCAATTTCATTACTCAAATAATCAATCATATTACTCAAGTTTTCATTGGAGCTTCAAACAAGAGAGCTGTAGCAGCTGACCGTCAGAGTCCAACCAGCAGGTTAGTGCTGGCTGCTAGAGCTCTGGTGCCGTTGGGGTTCTTTCTTAAAAATAAAAATAAAAAATCGAGGGATGTTTTGGTAAAATACAAACACTTCAAACTTCCAAATTCATCCTTAGAGACTTATTTATTATTTCTATTTGTTAACAGACTTTTTAAAATTTTTTAAATTCAAATAATATTTATTTATAATTTTTTCAATATTATATATATCAAACTATTAACTATATGATTTGGGAACAGTAGCACGGGATAAAAAGTTGGGGGCAGAACAAAGCCCATTCCGCATCCTATCCCATACTGTTAATAATTTTGTCCCATCCCGAGATCGGAACGGAACGGCAGGATGAGACGGAAGTGGACATGCCTAGATCCCATCTACTCCTGTGTCTCTCTGCTGCGAGATCCATCCATTGAAGAGAAATTCAGATTGGTTTTGAGGAAAGACCTTACCTTTCAATGGGAAAAACCCTCTCTTCTCAAGCTCATCGAAGTTAAGGTACCCCAACATGCCACAACCACTCGGAGTAAACAACATGAACTCAGGTATCCCGAACTCCTCTGCAACCTTCATCGTAAACCCCATCACGCCGTCGGAAACTATGCAGCTCACCGGAGGTACGTCCGGCAAACCACCTTGCTGCAGCTTGGCTATCAGATCTCTGAACGAACGCAAACCTTCTACAATAATTGACATGCAAAACTCCGGCAGGTTCAGAATTCCTCGTTGGTTCTCCGGCGGCAACCCGTCAGAGATGGCCTCGAAGCGGAAATCGGGAAGGCCCTTGACGGAGTCGGAGCCTTTGGAGTTGAGCAAGAGGGAGAAGTTAAAGTGGGTGAGGACGAAGGTGACATGGAAGCCATGGAGGTGGAGGAGCTTTGATAGGTTTAGCATTGGGTTCATGTGGCCTTGCAATGGAAGAGGAACACACACCACATGAGGTTTCGCTGTGATTTTCGCTTCCGCCATTGCCTTGCCCACTCAAAGTTTGGCTGGCTCATCATTCCACGCACTTATCTAGAGTGCTATTCCATCAAGCCCGTACTTTTTTTTTTTTTTTTTTTTTAATCATATCAAAGCCGTACTGGAACGTGGGCTACCAGGAACCATATGCTGCTCATCCAAAATAGTCACCATCAATCTATTTGTTAATTTTTTTTTTCAACAAACTATTACGAAAGAGAATCCAACACAAATATTAATTAAGATACCTTAAATACCAACAAACAAAAAAATGTTAGATTTGCTAACTAACTTTTACACAAGTGCAAAATAAGACAACGACATTAAAAAAGTTAACTGACCATTATCTAAGTGCAGATTGACGGCCAACTTTCACCTGCAGGAAAGCACCCAAGAAAAAAAGTTTTACTCAAGAGCTCCCACCACAAAATTCTTAATTTCACTAAATTAAATAATTTTTTCTCAATTATCATTATTCAAAACTACTAATATAGATATCTATGGACAAAAATTAATCATTTGTTAAAATAAACAAAAATTTTAATTAAAAATATAATTATATGATTTAAACAAAACTCAAGGTGTCTTATAATTTATTATATATGTTAAACAAAAAAAATTATATGATTTATTTTTATTTTAGAAGAAATTTATGTGAGTTAAGAAATTCATTAAGTTCTTAGGAAAAGAAATGGAATGAGTTTAATTTTTATTTTTATAAAAAGAGCTTAATGGATATCAATGTTGACATTTAATAATATAAATCCTAAGAATGATATGTTTGTTATTAAATTATCTATTTATTATATGAATATGAGACTTGTTGAAAAGAAAATTAAAAAAAGTCCCATAAATAATTTGATGAGCCTATTTCAAGCTACCTAATTAAATTTTTTTTTTGTTTAATTAAGTATCTTAATGAATTTCTTAACTCACATAAATTTCTTCTAAAATAAAAATAAATCATATAATTTTTTTGTTTAACATATATAATAAATTATAAGACACCTTGATTTTTATTTAAATCATATAATTATATTTTTAATTAAAATTTTTGTTTATTTTAGCAAATGAGTAATTTTTGTCCATAAATATCTATATAAGTAGTTTTCAATAACGACAATTGATTATATAACTATATTTTTGTTTATTTTAACATATAATTATATTTTTGTTTATTTTAACATATATAATTATATTTTTTTTTTTTTGTCTTTGGGTGCTCGGAGTAAAAGTTCATCGCCAACTGCACCTTAGATAACGGCCGAGTTAACTTTTTCTAATCTGGCGTTGTCTCGCTCGACTGTGTAAAAGTTCGTTGGCAAATCTGCTCATTTTTAATTGTTTGTTGGTATTTAAGGTACGCTTAATTAATATTTGTGTTGGATGCTCTTTCTGTAATAGTTTGTTGGCAAAAATGCACCTTATCCCATCTATTTAATTTGGATGGGTTAGATTTGATTTTTTTTTAAAAAAAAAAGTTATTTTAATAGGTAGAGAATCTAAAATAAAATAATCTCTTAAATAATATTTTTTTAAAAAAATAATTTTTCCATTTAAAAAACATATTTTAAAAAATATCAAATCTAAACCATTCAGATCCAATCTAGATGGTTCAGATTAGATAGGTTGATGGTCTATCATAATTAGTTCCAACCTAACAAGGGTAGAACATAGAGGAGGGAAAATTCTTTAAAAAAAAAAATAGGAAATATTGATAAATATGAAAAGGGTTAAGTTACAAAAATACATATGTGTTTTACCCTGAAGAGTGTCCAACACCAAGTTTTTTTTTTTGGTTCAAAAGTGACTATGTGATTACAAATTAGATGCATAAACACCGTTTGACCGTTAAGTTTGACTTTTTTTTTTGATTGGAAGATGACGTGGCTTTCAAGATGCAAAAATACATATGTGGTTTGGCCAAAAAAGTGTCCAACACCAAGTACATTTTTTAGGTGCAAAAATACCTTATACTATTAGTTTGACTTTTTTTGCCAACTAAAGGATGTTGTGGAAAAAAGCAACTGTGTGGAAAAAGACTTTAACTTAATGAGTTTCACGGGGCTATTTCTAAGACAACGACTGGTACACGTTGTCTGATGCGTACTCGCTCCAGCCGACCCCGCAAAGGTTCAATTTTAATGGATTCAAGGCGTTAACGACATTGTGATTGCTAACTCAGGCAAGGTCTCCAATTTTTGGTGGCAGGATATGTCGGCAGTCATCGATGACATTTTCAACAGAGCAAAGGGTGATACATCCACATTGGATAGTTGTGATTTTCAAGTACAACGTTGTTACAAGGGGGAACAGAGGGATATGGAGGTGATATAATTCTTCCCAACTCAGACTTGCGACCAATCGGCATTTTTTTTCACACAGTTGCTTCGAAAGCCACATCATCGTTTAGTCAGTAAAGAAAAGTCAAACTAAAGGTCAAATGATATTTTTCCACCTAAAGAAAAGCATTTGGTATTATGTGCTTTTTTGGGCAAACCACATATGTTTTTTTGCACCTTAAAAGTCATATCAGCAAAAAAGTCAAACTTAACAATCAAACGATATTTTTGAACATAATTTGTAATCATGTAGTGACTTTTGCACCTAAAAATGTATCGATGTTGGGACTCCTCAAAGTAAAATACATGTGTATTATTGCATCTTGACCCATATAAAAATTATATCTTATATTTATGATCAAGATTAACTCTCTAAGCACAAAAGAGTATATTAATAAGCTTCCATTTTTAAAATAGTGAGACCTAAAAGGTGAAAATGTGTTTGAGTGGAAGGCCATATTGAGTTGGAAAGTGTGAGACAAAGGGATAAGCGGGTGAGACAAATGACAGTGAATTTATCTTCTTTTAATAAAATCAAAATCATAACCGGAAAAAGGTTTATTTTTGCTAGAAGTAACCGATTAGGGGTGCTGGGTTTCCGAAAATTTTTTAGAGCAGTGTTTTTTTCTTTTTTGAGAGAAGTGTTTTTTTCTTGGAAGTAACCCAAATGGGGCATTTTCGACCCGAGGTGACGACACTTGACGTTGACTGTTTAAATTACACACTAGCATAAGTATTGAATACGGAATACGGGCGATAGACGTATAGACGTAGCGTTAAAACAACTGAGGTGACGTGAAGATGGCAAAATGATGCGACAAGGAGTGATTTAAAAGTTAAAGCAAAAGAGTAATGGCCTAATTCTTAATTCACAAATCATTCCGAAGGAACGAAGAAAGCGTGATTAAGGCGAAAGAAGTAGTCCACATGTGAGCTGTGAGTCACGTACAACCATAGACCAGTGATTCTTCCTGGAAACTCGAAAGTTAGGTATGGAGTCTGCAATTTGAATCCACATTATATGTTAGTTAGGTGTTTATTATGTATTTATACTTCTAATGAGGTATAAGTATATTTTTTTAACAAAATTTAATTTTTATATATTGTATTTATTTAAATTTAAATTATACCACTCTGGTCCCTATTTATAAGTCTCTTTTGATCAAAAAAATTTGGTCCTATTTATAAGTTTTTTTTTACCAAATAAATGAGATTGTGACAATCTTGCCCATATTATTGTACCAATGAAAATAGAGAGAGAATAAAGAGTTGAAAGCACTCCATTCATAAATGAGGGAAAAATTGGAAATGTACCCATAATCATTGAGCCACCCACCTCTTCTTGGTATGTGTGATTTGGTCAAAAGGGACTTATAAATAGGACCAAAGTGGTATGCTGTTTTCTGGAAATTTTTTTACATCCAGTATCTCAAATTAATTAATTTTCATAATACTGATGTTACAGATAAATACAGAACTAGAAATTAATTAATTTGATATACTAAGTGCCAAAAAACCCAAAAAGTAGATATAATTTAAATCTAAATAAATACAATATATAAAAAAAAAAATTAAAAAAATATGTGTATACCTCTAATTATAAGCACATAATAAACACCTAACCCTAAATATATAACGTGGACTCCTGCAATTTCATGTGCTTTTTCCTTTGCTCAGCAATGAATTCACACTATACACTTTGTCTCCTTCTGTGGTTTGAAATTATTGTTTTTTGGTTAGGGTTATAGTCAAATTGAATTTGGAGGGGATGGTGGTCCCGAGTGTGGTTTGAGAGGTGTGTTAGAGGGTGTTTCGAACGTAGCACTAGTTTGACAGCCCGATAAAGAGGTAGATGATAATGGATGTGCCGATAATTTGTGAGAGAAACGAAGGTGAAGGGGGTAATATTGTCCTTCGCATAATTTCTGATTTGAATTTTGTATTTGGACATAACAATGGAGAGAATTATCTTCAACTTTATTTCATCTTTGACTTTATTGTATTTTATTTTTAGATACTTATTTTTTTGTCCAGAATTTTCCAGCAACTTCAAAAATCTACAACTAAAAAAAAAATTCAAATGATGTGCTTCCAAAAGGTACATGACCACACCTTCTCCCTCTCCTCTCTGCATCTCGCGCTCTCATCTTCTACACCTCTCACCGGCGGCTTGTGTTTCCATCACATGCCGCCAGCGAGTCCCATTTCCATGCCACAGACGTGTTAGTGTTGTAGTTTGGAATCCAGATCTTGGATCTGCAGTCCTCTCACCCTGAGTTCTGTCAGTAGTGGCCTTCTCTCGTCCTTGTGGCGAGCCTGTCCTCTCCTTCTCCAGATCTAATTTGCGATGGTGGAAGTTATCTGGGTTTTGTTTCTTTTTTTCTAGTACCGGGTTTTGTAGTGTTCTTGTCTCAGGAAATAAACAGATCTATAAGATTTGCGCTCAAATCCTCTTGGTTGGATGGCTGTTTGAACGTTATGAGATCCGATTATCACTTGGTAGCTCGGATCTGCGTTCTTGGGGAAAGATTTCAAGAGGTTTTGTTTGATGTGTGGTTGAGGTCACCGGATTTGCTTGATCAGAGGAGCAGAAGTGTTCTTCAAGACATCAAGGTTCTTCTTTCTTCCGAGGTTGGTTTTCTGTGTCCTTTACCCTAAGATGGGGTACCTATTTAGCTGATCTAATTGCTTATAAGATTGTGTGCCCTTTGGGGTGGGTTTTCGAACCAACACTTTCTTGGTCGTTACTTCTAACCTTGGGTATCGAGGAGGCCGAATTTGTCCATGATTCTACTTCTACTCTTATATCTTTAATGTACGGTGCTTGGCTAGTATTGTATCTGGTTTATTTTGTCGTATTTGTTTTAGCTTTGTTTGTGTTTATTTTCATGTATTGTATCGGTTTGCAGTATTAATATATATATCCTTTGATAAAAAAAAACAAAAGGTACATGACCCTTGTCATGTCTATTTTTTTATAAATATATATTTTATAATTAAATAGGTATATATTTTATGATATAATTAGTTGATTTATTAATATTTTATACCTATTTAATTATCTTTTATATACTTTTCTATCATTGAATTAAATATAGGGTCAAAGGATAATTTGACATAAAATCTACTTATATCCTATTTTTATATATATATATATATATAGATAGAGATTATTATTCGCCTACTTTTATTTTGCCTACCTTTACCTGCCCCTCTCAATATCATTAGATTATAATCTTATCCAATGACGGAGATTTGCAAGATAAAATGAACCCTTTATTCCTTCCTCTCTCTCACCGCCTCCCACACTCTTTTTCCCCTCCACTGAAATCTAGATTACAATTTTCCATTTGCAGTTCAATATACCCTCGTGTTGTCGATACATGAAGTTCAGAGCACGATACGAAGCTAGGGTTTTTCGACAAATTATGAATTTTCAACTTGAAAAAGCGCCGGCATGAGCTGACCGTGAAGATGAAAATTGGGACCCCTGACGTGAACAGAGCTAGAGTTTTTCATTGACAATAACCCAAACAAGCAAGGACCAATGAAAAACAAAATAATGGGTACAAAAAATTGAACATCAAATCAAAAATTGGTGCATACTTAATAAGAAAATTTTGGCTGAGAGAAAAGGTCCGCAAAGCACCGAGGTATAGAGAGAATGTAAGAGAGATGCAAAGACGAAAGGTCTCAAGCCATGAGTGCTTTGACTCTTGATGTTTGCTAGTGATGACACCGATGACTCTGTTCCTTCCTTTGATGGAATAAAGGCCGAAGAAAGGATCTTATTATAAAAATATTAAATTTCACTTCTTCATCGGATTCCTTTTTTGCCCTCAAGATTACTATTACGGTGTTAGCCGTAACCTTAAGGGGTAACTAGATTTCAGTGGAGGCAACAATGTCAAGTGTCAACAAAGGTTGAATAATCAACTTGTCCAGTTTTTAATGAATGGAAATGGAGGCGCTAGGGAGAGCAGCAGCACAAGAAGAAGAAGAATGTTGTTGGACTCAGGTGTGTCGATGACAGGTAGTATCGATGTCTTTCTATTGCACTACAAATGGAAAATTGTAATCTAGGGTTCTAGGGGAGGGGAGAGAAAGGATGGGAGGTGGTGGGAGAGAGGAAGGAATAAAAAGGTTCATTTTATCCTTCAAGGTTCCGCCGTTGGATGATATTATAATCTAATGGTATTGAGAGGGTGGGCAAAGGTAGGCAAAATAAGAGTAGGCAGAATAACATATTCCTATATATATATATATATATATATGAGGAGGCGTAGATCCTATGTCAAAGCAATTAAAGGGGTGCTCAGATGTGTTGCAAAGCACAACCAAAAGACATATTGTAGATCTCATATAATATATTATATGGAATTAACAGAAGAAAACATGCCACGGGAAAAAGAAAACTGGAACCCACGTGAGGAAAAGATAAAGGGTGTGTTTGGGAAAGCTGTAGGTGCTAAAATAAATCCATCTACAGCTCAGTGAGAATGAAAGTCCAAAATGAGGTGTTTGGCATAGCTCATTTATTGATGGGCTTTAAATATGATGCTCTTTTTTTTTTTTTTTTTTTTTTTTGAAGCTAGCCCTTGAGTGCTTTTAATCCCATTGCAATAGTTTCTCTCTCTTTTTTTTTTCACATTGTGCATTGTGCTCCCAACTCACGGCCATACTCTTACATACCTAAACCCACATTTTGGTCCTCTTTTATATAATTCTTCTTCACCTTTCCCTATTCTTAAATATTATTTGTGGGCAATTTTTCATTTGATTTGTGTTAAAGTTTGTTCACCGTTGAATAATGTTTCATTCGAGGGCAATTTTTTTCATGGTAATTTTACCATTTTATTTAGCAAATTTAAATTTAAATTTAAATTTTTATCCTAAATTATTACATTTTATACAACACACATATATATATTGAGTTATGCCATTTTTAGTCATTTTCTATCTCATTTATTTTTTTAAAACCTATGCCAAACAAGTTCCCATCAAGAAAAAAGTCATTTCTGTCACCGCTATCCCAAATATAAATCATATCAAAAAAAGTCCATCAGAAAAAAAAGTCTATCAATAAAAGTCCATTAGAAGGAAAAAAAAAAACCACTTCTACCGTCGCTATCTGAAACGGGCACAAAGCCGATGCAAATTTGGAGGATATGATATATCATATCTTTAAGAGATTTGGAAAGAGACGCTGGGTTCTCATGAGATCTTCGGATCTGCAAAACAAGAGGATCAATTAGAATAAAAGGACACACAGACGCACAAAGATGAGGGGAGAGTAGTGAGCAGTTGCGTCGCGAGACAGAGACCTTCGACCCTCTTCTTCCTCTCTTGCCAGCAGCGTTATTCACCACCACAGGCCACCAGCTAGCTCGTCTGCACAGCCACTGAAAAAGGAAGCACAAAATAGAGCACAAGAGCAAAGAACTCCAGTGCCACGAACCTGGAACAGAGAAGTAGAGGAAGAGGTGTTTGTTGAGTTTGATTTTTTGTTTTAATTCCAATTTATTTCCTTCTCGTATGACTTTAAACTCTGAATTCCTATTTGCTGAGATGGATTTTGATTAAAGCCATGTGTGGCTAATTTCTTTGCAACGTAGTGGAGTTATGAATTTATTTGTGGATTAGATTTTATTTTCATTGTTTAGTTATAATTAATGTTAATTTTGGTTACATAATCTTGTTTAGATTTATCTATTTAGTGATTGGCTATAATTAAATATGAATTTGAGCATTAGGATTTACCTTGACGAAGGGAGATTAAGTAATATGGGATTAGATTATGATTTAATTTGCGATTAAGATAAACATATACCTAATAGCTCCATATAATTGTTGAAGAGTGTGTTTGAGTTTTATTGTATCTTAAGTAATTATGTTAGACATAACAAAATACACCTAAGAGAGGGTTGTAAGTGGACCAGCAGGCACTTATAACTATTTATACTTGAGATTAACAAAATTGATATTAAGGCTAATTAAATTAGTGAAAACAAGATTTATGAAGCTAATAAGGGAGTAGTGACTCTAGGTTGCTCGTTCGATTATTGTGGTAGTTTGTTTAATTTTAATTTTAATTTCTTTTCTCTTAATTAAATTCAAGGGTTAAGGTGTAGATTTGTCAACGAACTATTACCTGAGGAGCATCTAGCACAAAAAACAATTGAGGGTACCAAATTGGCCAACAAACTATTAAAAAGTGGGGAAAAACACAATTTTGTGCAAATTCGCCAACAAACTATTACCCCTCATTGTCTTGGTGTCTCCGTCTTCTATTGACTGTCACACTGTCGGCGACATCGGCGTCTCCAAAGCTTTCATTGTTGCTGGGTGTTCCACTCACCTTCTTGAACTCATCCAGCAGTCCACAGCTTTTGACTGGCACGCGCTTTGCACCCTGGTTGTGTCCTTCCGATGCCACAAGCAGCAACCGCCGCTGCCATAGCGCCTACTCACATGGGTCTCATCTCTATTGGTGTTTGCCTTATCTAACAAGAAGGCTTAACTACTCTTTTCTCCAGCGTGTCCGCCATCGTCCTACGCCAGTGCCTCATATTTTAACGTAATTGTGATAGTTGTTTTTTTTAAATAGTTATTTGGTACTTTTTTCACTTTTTAGTAGTTCGTTGGCCAATTTGGTACCCTCAATTATTTTTTGTGCCAGATGCTCCTCAGGTAATAGTTCGTTGGCAAATCTGCACCTTAACCTTAAATTCAATTTGTTTTGCTCAACTTAAATGAAAGTGTAAAATTAATGCTTAACTGAAGTTTGTGATACTAGGTCCTCGTGGGAACGATACTTTTCTTATCACTTTAGTACTTGATACGGCCCTTATATTTACGGAGTTATATGAAAGTGGAGCTTAATACCCAAGAGGGGGGTGAATTGGGTATTCTAAAAATTTTCGAAAAACACTCTGTTTTCAAGTGATAAAAACAGAGGTGAGTAGAGCAAAGAGAAGAGCGGTGGACACAATGATTTATACTTTGGTTCGGTCCTAACAACTTGACCTACATCCAGGTCCCCGGTCTCTCTCGGGATTTTCCACTATCTCAAAGATTACACACTCGCACTTAAGAAGTAGTTCTCTCTCTAGAACTCACTCCCCCTTACAAGTTGTAATCAATGAACCCAACCACCAAGTCCCCGACTGTGGTTCTTTACAATAAATGATTTACAAGAAAGAAACTCTCACACGAGTAGTTAAAGATAAGCACTGAAGCTCTTGTATCAAGTGATACTACAGAGATGAAAAACTGAATAAATGTGAGACTTGAATGATTTTCGTTTTCAGCTGGTGTAGTTGTTGGGAAGACTTGAATGCAGCTCTATTTATACTCAGAGATCATCAAATGACCGTTGCTAACCCAATAGATCCGTTGGAGAAATTCGGCCAAGGTTAGGAAGTGGTTTAGGCATCTTATCTCTCTAATCTCAGCTTAATCTAGCTGTCCAAGTGTTCAGAGTTGACTTCCTCTAAATTAATCCGTTGGAGAAGCAGTTTCTTGTTGTAGTATTCATTCATTAATGCTCGCAATCGTGTGCGAGATGGATTACCCAAAAGTATGCAACTTTTCGGACATAGCATTTAATGAGCTGAACTACTTTTTGCCTTTTCCTTTAACCCTTCAAAAACATTCTCTAAACCATCTGAGATTCAATAATAAAGTCATTAAACATAGTTAGGAATATCAGAGAATAATATTGCAGAGTATTAAGATCAAACAAGAACGTTTTCCAAAATCGTCAAATTTGAATTTCTGGATCAGCGTCACGAACTCGAGTTTAGTTCATGCAGACTCGAGTTTGAAGCTTCAAAGTGTAAAAGCGTTTTAAGTTCAAAACTTCTAAACTGGAGGTTTGCAAAACAGAACCTGAGGTTTTCGAGGCATTAAAACTTCTTTACTCTCGGGTTGGTTTAAACTCGAGTTTGGACATAGTGAACTCGAGTTTCCTCCATCCAAAGAGGAAGTCGCGATTTTGGCTTTTTGAAAAACTTTGAGCAAAAGCATGAACTCGAGTCTATTAGTAGGTGGGCTCGAGTTTGACACTGTTTAAACTAAAACTTGGATTTTGTTTTCAAGGGCAAACCTGAGGTTCTCAATGCAAACTCTAGAGTTTTTCTCAAGTTAAAAAGTCATTGCTCTCTGTAAGGTTTAAACTCGAGTTCACAGTCTTAGGCTTGAGTTCGTTCAACTTTGAAAAACTCTGAGTGCTCTCGGCCTGAAATAAACCTGAGGTTTAAGGAACTAGACTCGAGTTTGCTTGGTTGAAAAACTTTTTAAGAATTCTCTGCCTGAGGTAAACCTGAGGTTTAAGAAAGGCAGGCTCGAGTTTAGTTTGATTAGAAGTCCTTAAGAACTTTTTAAATTTGAAAAGCTTTACTTGCAATGAAACGGTGTAGAGTATGTAAAAGCCTTAGATTTTTGAAAAGTCTTCCCTTGAGAGGTAAACTCGAGTTTGACATAACAGCTCGAGTTTAATGGTTATGTAAATCAACCAAGATTTTCTCTAGGGGTCCAAACTTGAGGTTTAAAACTAATAGGCTCGAGCTTAAAAGTATTTTAAGATCGAATGCTCTCGCCTCTTGCAAACCGAGGTTTCCATGTGTAAACTTGAGTTTACACAAAACATGCAAAGACTTAGAGCGACACTCAAAAACAAACCTCTGGTTTGGTGTAAAGTTCAAAGTGCCAATTGGCAAGTTTGGCCCTTGGTTAGTGGCAAACCTCGGGTTTGAAAATGCGAGGCTCGAGTTTGGCGATGTCGAGTATTTTGGATTGAAATCAACAAGTTCCAACTATATTTAATCTTGTTTACAATTGTCAGTTATCATCAAAACACTTAGAAAACTAACATTATAGGCTATAAGATTTTGCCTATCAATTTTCACACAAAAAATACCACCAATACTCAGAAACGTTCAAATCATTCCCAGAATAATAAAGTTTCTCCATTGTCCAAATCATACTTCCAAAAACATTCTGTTTGAAAAATCTATATCTTTTTTTACAAAACTCCAAAAATTACAAATTACATGTCAAACTAGATATCTTTATGTCTACTACAAATATGGAATGGGAAATGGATACCATTTACTTAGTGAAAATGCTACCCGAAAATGATCACTACGACTGGAACATAGAAGTTGTTCAAATTTTTAATTAAACTTTGGAAAATCATATTCTACACATCCATTTAATTTGTTCTTTTGCTCATGTTAAAGCTTATTATGTGTACTATTAACACACTAAATTTCATAGAAAAAATCAAAGTTTTCCCATTCCAAACTGGAGCCCAAAAATGATTACTCATTTGTGGAGTTTGATGTTTTCCAGTGCACATGGGTCAACTTTGAAAAATCATAACTCTTTTTTATACACATTCAATTTAGGTTTTATTTGGATCATTTTAAACCTTTAAATGTCTACTATTTACTCCCACAATTTCACGGAAAAACTCAAACATTTACTATTTAAAAATCAAGCTCAAAATTGCTATGCTCTCTGGAAGTATAGAAACGTTTTAGTTTTTTGGTTAAACTTTGGAAACTCATATCTCCCTTTTTACATGTCTGTTTAAGGTGTTCTTGGGGTCAATTTAAAGCTTATTGAGTCTAATATTTTTATCCCAAATTTCATTGAAAAAATCAGACATTTTCCTATGAAATAGAAGCACGCAAGATTGCTCTATTTTGGCTAAGGAAAATAGAGCCGGATTGCAGAAGCTACGTGGTTTCTTCTGTAGCATAGAACCGAACGTGCAAACATGCCTTAACTAGATGGGAATAGGTTCAGAGACTCACATTGGTTGACACTCAAGGCTGCACATGATGATCAGCTCCTCCTTCTTCCTCCTCTTCTTCCTTTGACTCTCAGCTTCTCGTCTCCGTCTCATTTGCATTTCTGTTTCTTTCTTTCTCTCTCACTGTGTTTTTGTTTCTTTCTTTCTAGTTTTATGAAGAGCTGAATGAGAATGAAAGATTACACTCTGTCTCTGCCTCAGATTTCATGTCCACTCTCGATTCTATCTCTGTTTCTCTGGGAGGTTGAATGGTTATAATGAGGGAGAGTAGGTGGCTATTGGCTCGAAAAGCATGGGGAGGTATGGCCACTGTGAAGTCATGTCAATGGTGATGAGAAGCAATGGAGTATGGCACTGTTCGGCTGATTTCTCACCGCCTCTACGTGTTTTGCGTTGCTGTGATCTCTCTCTCTCTCTCTCTCTTTACATACATAAAGCTGGAGGAGTGGGCTGAAAATAATAAGGGGAATGGGTTGGTTTGGGCCTATGAAAGTGTTTTGCCAAAATGAATATATGGGCTGAAAATGCGACGGTCCTTGAGTTATATAGGAATGATATTGCTTATGAGTCCAAATTCAATAATGGATTGAAGGGGGGTTGCGCTTAGTAGCGCACCGGCTCCCCCCGCCCCTTGCCTCCTAGAGCCGGCTTTCCCCATGTCGCGGGCTCAATCCCGCCTCCCCCCCCTGAATATCAAAATAATAATAATAATAATGGATTGAAGGAATATTAGCATGTGATGTCCAACACTTATGTATGTCCAAGTAGTTTTTACTTATAGGGGCACATGACTTGCACATGGTAAATAAGTGAATAAGTGTTTAAAATAAATCCTTAATTTTCCAAATAATTAAAATTAATTATTTGGCCAAATTTCACAATATAATTTCCATACAACATTCTTAATTTCAAATCCCAAAATTTGGGATGTTACAAAAATAGATTCAGTCACTCTAATATCAAGATTTTACCATAATGATGCGTATATTTTGAGGTAAAAGTTTTTGGGGAATTCAAAGGTTTCAGCCAATGAAACAACCACATTTTAATCTTCAATTTGTTTTAGGTTTCAGTTTATTTAATCTTGTTTTATTGGTATTGCTTAGTGATTGGCCACCATTGAGCATATTTTAGGGATTTAGGATTGAAGTTGATGATTCATTATAGGTTAGGTATTCCCATCCTATTTACCATTGTGCCTATTGTATAATTGTGAAACTTGCTTTTCTGCAGTTCATTACCATTAGTGGGATTTATTGGGGTCTTGACCCCAAGAACTGGGGCTCTAAATAATATACTATACATGCAATCTAGGCCACTCATGTGCAATGTTTGAATCAGTTTTATATGATGGAGAACTTATCTCCTCCCATCAGCTTGCAATTATTAAAAAACTATTTATTGGTAGTTGAATTCTTATGCTATTTTGCATCCCTGATCCTTCTCTTTCCGTTTTTTTTTTTTTTTTAAAAAAAAAATTGATTTGATAATTTAATGACTAGTCTATCATTCTTGGCATTTTTGAGTAAGTGTTATAGTGTAAAATCATATGGCATGAATATATGTGCGCACATGTCGAGGTGTGAATTATTTTTTTCATAGCTTCTTTTAGGATCTAACGTTAGTTACATTTGCATTTCCCACCCTTTTGTGTAGAAGATCAAGTGCAGTTGTTAGAAGCAGTTACTTTTTTGTCATATATTTGGGAAATCGAAACTGAAATCATGATATATGTATGGGTTAAATATCATTTTTGCTACGGAAGTATTAGCTAGGGAGTATTCAGCATTCAGAAGTTTTTTTGGTATTATTTTTGTTTCGGAAGTTTACAAAAAAGAGCAAATATGCCCAATTTTTTTTTTCAAAAACAAATTTGCTCTAGAAATTTACAAAGAAGAGCGACAATTCAACGGTCAAGATCAAACGATAGGTAAGATTGCTATATTTTTAAATTTTCAAGGCAAAAATGATACCAAAAAAACTTTTGAGTATTCAATACTCCCTAGCCAATACTTCCGTAGCAAAATACCATATTGCAGTTCATTGCAAGGGAATGGCATCATGGTGAAAAACCAGAAGAATTGGGAAATCTGACTAGCTTAATCAGACTTGATCTGGAAAACAATGTTGGTGAAAATACTTTCAAGATAGAAATATCACTAAGATAAAAATCTGTGTAATAAAAATGTTATGAAACGATCAGATGGAGTGGAGTCCCGATCGGCGGTGGCGAACCGACACGACTTCTTATTCATAACCCAAGGATTAGACAAATATCCAACAATCCCCACATGGATAAAAGTGTGATGCCGAATATGTATGCAAAGTGTGATCCCTCTACGAGCAACAACTGCATCGAGAAAGGTAGGGGTTACCTTTGAACCTTCTCTAGTAAAAACCTATCGGATATACTGGTCAATCAGTGGACGCGCTGTCTTGAACTGTCGACCTTTTAATGTATACCAAGACAATAGGAGTTACACAGTTGCTCCTCTAGCATCGTTGGTTCTCATGCTGTGTCCATTTTGGCCCTAGACACCACCTGGTTCTGTGAGTGTTCTAGAGAATCAGCCGTTTTAAATTCTCATAGAAGCGGCCCGCACTTCACACTCACATAGGTGATTCCTTGTGATGTAAGTCAACATACATCATCTGAACACATCAAATTAAGAAACCATTAAAAGCTTAAAAGCTTACCCTTATTTATATGCACTGTCTTGTCTAGGAATGAGTATGAGTTTAAAAATCCACAGTGTTAACAGTCGATTAAGACTTAGTTGTCTCTTTGAACCTAGTTCATGGGATCTCCATTCTTCTAGGTAGAGTTACCGCGATAATCAACAATGGATCGGCCTTAAACCCATTCCTTTGGACAAATTTTTAACTAACTCTCTAGGAATCCTTTTAGTCAATGGATCCGCTGTATTCTCTTTTGATTTCATCTAATCAATTGAGATGATTCCATTCGAGAGTAGTTGTCTAACAGTGTCATGTCTATGACGTATATGTCTAGACTTGCCGTTGTACATGACATTCTTGGCCCTACCAATAGCTGCTTGACTATTAGTATCAAGTGTATACACACTGCCGGTACCAGTTTTGGCCAACTAGGAATGTCTTCAAGAAAATTACGAAGCCACTCGGCTTCCTCACCAACTTTATCTAACGCAATAAATTCTGCTTCCATATTAGATCTTACAATGCAAGTTTGCTTAGATGACTTCTAAGACACAGCACCCCCACCAAGGGTGAATACATATCCACTTGTGGATCTTGTGTCATTAGAGCTAGTTATCCAATTTGCATCACAATACCCTTCTAGTACTGTAGGGTACTTCTCATAATGCAAAGCAAAGTTTTGAGTTTGCTTTAAGTAACCCAAAACTCTTATCATAGCTCTCAAATGAAGCTCGTTTGGACTACTTGTAAAGCGACTCAACATGCTTACTGTGTAGGCAATATCAGGTCTAGTGCAGTTCATAACATACATAAGACTGCCTAACACTCGAGCATACTTATTTTGTTTTTTAGCTTCGCCAATATTTCTTCACAGACAAAGACTAGAGTCTATAGGGTTCGTCACAAGAGCTATGTTTAAACTCTTGAATTTCTCAAGAATTTGAGCAATATAGATGTTCTTGTGATAAAGCCAACCCAACAGATTTTCTATGGATTTTAATTCCCAAATTAACATATGCTAGATCATATCTTTCATGTCGAACTTACTGGTAAGCAACTGCTTAGTAGCTTTAATCATTTGATTATTACTACTCGTTATCAACATGTCATCTACATAAAGACAGACTATGACAAAACCATTTTCAGTATTCTGAATATAGACACACATGTCACATTCATTAATACTAAAGCCATTTGATAACATAACTTCATCGAATTTCACATGCCATTGTTTCGGGGCTTGTTTTAGTCCATAACGGGACTTTATCAAGCAATCGACAAACTTTCTATTCTTGTTCTAAGACAACAAAATGTTCAGGTTGTTCTAGATTGATCTCTTTCTCTAGTTCACTATTCAAGAAGGCTTTCTTTACATCATTTAATGTAATTCCAACCCATTCAATGCTGCTAACGCGATTAACATCCGAATGGATGTAATTCTTGTAACAGGTGACTAGGTATCAAAGTAATCTAGACCTTCACGTTGTCTGTAGCCTTTTACTACTACCAACCTAGCTTTGTACATATCAATAGTGCCATCCCTTTCATTGAAAAGAGGAAGGTCAACCAATTCCTAGGTGTGGTTTGACATAATGGATTCAACTTCACTATTGATGGCATTTTTCCATAATGGTGCTTTGGGAGAGCCCATAGCCTCTCCATGTGTTCGAGGCTCATTTTCCAACAAATAGGTCAGAAAATCAAGACCAAAGGATATTATGGTCCTTTGTCTTGTACTACGTCTAGGTTTCTCCTCTATAGGATTATCACTTGTCATAGTATCCTACGGTAGCACAGTACTGTTATCATTATTACCACTTGCTTCACTTCCCTTGTTGTACGAAAATACATTCTCAAAGAACATAGTGTCCCTTGATTCAATAATCGTATTAACAAGGATATCTGATACATCGGACTTGTAAACACACAATCCACTTTCTTAGGTTCGATTCTCAACCTTTTAGGTTTAGGAATTGCGACCTTCGCCAAACACCCCCACACTTTCAAATATTTCAAGGAATGTTTCTTTTCTTTCCATATTTTGTATGGTATGCTTTGTATCCTTTTGTGGGGCACTCTATTAATTAGAAAAATTAGCCCATCAAAATGACTTCTCCCCACAAATTCTGTGGTAAATTAGACGTAATCAACATTGCATTCATCATTTCATTCAATACACAACATTCAACCACAATAATGCTATGAAGATTTCACATAATTTGGTAGTGATGCATACGCCAATTAGAAATATTTATCATATTTGGGTGTCAAATTAAAACTAGCAACATTTAGTTTCAATAATTATAAAGACAAATAATCAACCTTAATGTTGATCCATAAATATCTTATAATAACAAACTTTAATTCACCCACATGTGCAAACATAACATCAAAGTATCAAGGTTATGGGTAGTTGAAAAATCACCGTAATATTTGGAATTAAAAAGATTTGGCTACTTTGATGACTAACACATTCACCATACTTAACTCCAAAACTTAAATATTTAACTTATCATAATATTTGGAATTAAAACAATTCATAAAGAATTAACCACTTTGGTAACTAATAAAATGGCCATATTTAATTCCAAAACTTTAATATTTAACTTCCTACAATATTTGGAATTAAAACAATTCATAAAGAATTGACCACATTGGTGATTAATAAAACATGCTTAATTCCAAAATTTAAATATTTAGCATTCATATAATTGCTATTCACAATATTTAAAAAGCATAAAATCATGGCCACAAAATTATCCATAATTATAAAATTAAGGCTATAATCGCATTTCTACCAATACATGAAAATCAAGCTCATTATATGTAGATATTTCATGATATCATGCATGCTTATACCAAGAGAAGTAATAATACTATGAAAAATTAGAGTACATTTATCTCTACACTAGATAAATGATTAAGTTTTCATATTATTGTCATATGCTTATCACACAAAATATTTAATAATTCACAAAATTTGCTTTCAATAGCAAACAACGAAGCCTTTGTTGAATAAATCATAGTGTATGACAATCTCATAATTTTCAATATATTTTCTACCAACAAAATAAAACATTTTAAGATACCCATGTCATAGACATAATAAACTTGTATTTATTCTAAAGTTGCAAGGAAACATAATTCAATAATTGGGCCAATTATAAATTATAATTGGGTTTAATTAAAAAAAAATAGCACACACAAAAAAATGCCCAAAAACATACGAGATCAAAAAACTCTCCAATCTAATGGTCCACAAAAATTAGAGCCCTGTGTTTTTCTTTTATTATTATTATTATTATAAAAAGTGCAGGCCAATAGAAACCAATCCAGCTCAACGTCTCCCCACTCTAAATATGCTTTACAATTAATTTGGCCCAATTCCCACCAAGCGGTGGCAACAAATTAACCGGTTAAGGCTTCTTACACCAGCCCATAGTCATATTTGGTTCGATCCCCAACAAGTGTGTTTCTTCCATTTTATTTTCCAAAACAAAAGGACCCCGCATAAAATTGGCACCTGGGGGATTCAAACCTGCGACACATGGGTGCGTCGAACCGCTGAAGGCTGGCGTTCTGCTAGTTGCGCCGCGATGTTTCAATGAAAGGATGAGACTCCTTCAATGTAAAAGGACGCTGTCTCAATTAGGGTGTCATCCCCTATCTTCAGCCGGGTCACATAGACCCGTATGGATCAGTGGATCGGGTCCTTTGGACCCGACTCTTCATCCCTTCATAATCGGCGTTTCCAACGTTGGTTTTTCACGTTCTTGGTGTCTATCTCTTCGTTTTTTTTGAGATCTACGCAATGAAACCAATTTTATGGCCTAAAAACACCTTTTTATCATGACCCATCTCAAAAACTAAGACACGATGTTTACGTTCGGACAACTAGATTCCTTCAACCTTTCTTTATTGTTTTGGGTTCCTTTTCGATATGAAGAGGCTGGTTTCTAACCTTCTTTTTCTTATCCTCTAAATAATTTAACTATTTTCATAGGCTACTTATTTTCCAATTGACCCAAACTTAATAATTAACTTCGTCAGTTTTGGTTTTTCATAGAGATGAGTCTGAAGTTTTGCAGTATAAATACTTCAGACATTCAAATAGCATACTTTATGTAAAACATATGGAAACAGGAAAACATAGGCATATAAAATCTCCAATGTATATATACAATTCAAAAACAAAACTAAACCAAAACAATTATTGAAACCATGTTACCCAAACATACATGTCCCAACAAATTAAAGTTCATAAAAATATTTAAAAGACAAAAGCAAAAAATTCATATTTATGAACTCTGGAAGCCACAATTGAAAAAACCAACCGAGAATCAAAATATTTCATCAATGAAAACCTTTTACAATCATGTCTGACTAGTTGCAGAAGCATAAAGCAAATCACAAAGATGAATATGTTCTCTAACAAGACAGAAAAATATCTAACAATATATAAATTGGCTTTGCCTGATTTTAGAACATAGATTCAAACAGGAATTGTCTTAAGATTGTTGGTGAAAATACTTTCAAGATAGAAATATCACTAAGATAAAAATATGTGTAATTAAAATGTATAATATGTAAACATATGATAATATTGTACTAAGAAGAAAACCAGTAAAAACTCACAAGACTGCCGAATATAGTAATGAACTATGAAGAAATCCATGTCCAACTTTCGTTGTGTCTTTAAGACAATTTTGCTCTCTCTATATGGATGCCCAAGGATGATGAGCAATTGTCTCTCAGGATAGAGCAGATTATTCGTCTCCAGAAAGATGGCTCTCTCAATCAAGCCCGAGCGAATCCAACGAGTCGCTTTCGAGAATCGCATGACTATATCTACAGAATGTAATATGCAGGGAGGAATGTTTATGATTAATTTTAGATCTAGTTTTTCTCTCTCTCTCTTTCTGTCACTAGCATATCCTATTTATAGATTATGAAACGATCAGATGGAGTCCTGTCGGTGAACCGACGGCTTCTTATTCATAACCCAAGAGATTAGACAAATATCCAACAAACAACAAATTAACTGACATATATGCAATAGGATTTTGCATTTTCCCCTATTTTCTAATGTTTAAATGTGTTCTGTTTTATACTCTATAAGCAGGACTTTGAGCCAAAACAATCTCAGTGGGAACATTCTTGAATCAATTGGCAGCCTTCCTAGCTTGATCAATGTGTATGCAAAATACGTTTTGAAAGTTGTACAAGTAACTTCTATCCATGTCCTGTTCTTAGAGCATATAATGGATTGTTTAAACTCCTCTTTGCGGTCTGCTGGACTCAAATAATCTCAGTGGTCGAATTCCTGAGCAGTTATTCAACATTCCTAAATACAAGTACGCAACTTAGTATTATAATGTTGACTATTTAAAGCACCAATAAAAGATGTATGTTTATCTTTGATCCCAAAAGATTGCATCTTCCTGCCTAATGTTTAATCGCAATATGGAGAAACAGAAGTTTCAGAATATAGAAGCAAGTTAAAATCCTATTCGTCCTTTTATCTGGTGTGACTATATTTTCCATTGTTAGAACATCTTTTCATCAGTTGTTCTTCACCTTTGTTGTCTGTGTTGTTGCAGTTTCAGTGGAAATAACTTAAATTGTGACATGAATTACAGCCCCCCTTGTGCCTCTGATAATGCAGATCAATGTTGACTGGTTAAAATATTTTGTTGGTTTTGCTTTGCGAGGTGCTCTGGTCCTCTCTTTGATGAATAGCTAAATGCTACTTTTTTTGTATGCCTGGCAGGTTCATCTCATAAGACGAAAATTGGCCTTATAGTTGGAATTATCGTTGGGTTAGTCGTTGTAATTTTTCTCTGTGGTCTGCTGTTCTTCTGGTGTAAGAGTAGACGTAGGGGCTACAGACGAAAAGTTTCTGTTCATCATCATAGGCCAAAAGTTTTTGTCGTTGTAATTTTTTGTATGCTAAGGAAGAACCCTAATAATTATAACATTTTTTTTTCCTATTCCTCAATTTGCGACAGATTTTTTTTCAATATTCCGTCGCAAAATATTTGCTACTAAAAAGTGATATTATTCTGATGCTAATTTTGCATGGAAATTTGTGACAAATTTCATTGCATTTTACGACAAAAGAACACTATGGGCAGGCATGCATCTTGCAAGGGATTTACACAATTTTGCATCCAAATATATATATTGCAATTTGCAAAGGATTTTGATCCAAAATCCATTGCAAATTTTGTTTGCAACAAGGTTTTTGTGAGGACCGTTTTTTCCACGTAAATTCCGTCGTAGCAGATAATTGTAATGGATTCTTACTTTTTGATGACGGATTTGTTCCGTTGATAAAGGCTTTTTTGTTTTTGTTTTTGGTAGTGTAAGGAATGTGTAACTTTTCATGAAAAAATTATTTTAAATAGCCATTGGTCATTTAAATTATGTTGATTCATGAAGGTTCTTGAATATAACATATGATTATGATCTTTAATTGATAATGTGTTGCTTCAAGAAACACCACTTCATGGTCTATAAATATTGTACATCATCATTTCATTTGACACAGACAAACAAACATTAGAAATCACACAACAAGAGATTCAAGTCATTATCTTCGTCGTTGAGTGCACACAAATATAAGTTTAAATGATCAATGTGTAAAGTCGTTGTTGTCTTAATTTGATTGTTGGGAGTGAAATCCATACTCAAGAGTCTTCATTATATTCTGTAGGAAATTTGTTAGTTAATCCAAATTATACTCTTTTCAATAGGAATAGGTGGGGCAAATTAAGCTTAAAGGAAAGAGCTGCCAACACATTAAAGACATTTTGCAATACTTTCTTCTTTATATACTTCTCAGAGATCCAGCCCCTCTAACAAAAGCTACGGGAAAATGCATATATACGACTGGCTAATAAACCTGAGATATTTTAAGAGAATGAGTCTATGAAAATATGAAGTCCAAGCAAACTAGTTTGTGAGTTTTACTCACATTTGAGTCATTCTCCAATACCTCTAGCAGATCGTTAGGAATTAATTGTCATTTGGCCTTTTTTTTCTTTTTCTTTTTTTCTTTTTCTTTTTAAGGGATACAAAAGTTAAACACATAAATTTAATAACGGGGGAACCAAGAATTTTCGCTTAGGATTAATACGACGGACCGTTTTCATGTTAGGTCACTGTGCGGCTTTAACATGCTAAGAAACGACTTTGCCGTTTCAATGGTTCCCCAAGCACGTCTTATATAATTATTGGCATACAAGAAAAGGTCTAGCTAGGTCCGGGTGGCTAGGGTTCTGTGTTCTCAAGTCTCGTCTCTGGTTTGCAACTCCGATGGGTTAGATGGTGTTGCGTCGAGGTACAAGGTATGCTTCCCTCAAATTCCATCGTTGTGTCCCCTGTTCCCATATTCCCAACTTTTATTTTCATTTCCATTCGGCAAATCCTCAAAGCATTGAAGATTCTGTCTATTCGTTTAATTGCTTGCTTTATGTGCATAATCCACCCTCTAAAGTTGAAATTATTTAGATTTTAGGATCAATTGCTGATATTAGATGTTATCTTACACTTGTTGTTTTGTTTCACTTTTCACGCGAACAGGATCTAAGGGATTCACGCCATCTTTGGTCGCTCTGAACATCTTCATTAACTGTTATTGTGGTGTCAGTGAAGCTTTTGCTCTCTGTAGCATTCTTATTATGGGCTGTCAGTCAGAGAAGATGACCACCTTAATGAAAGCATTTTTTTACAGTGACAGTGTTGTGAAAGCTCTGTTGGAAAAAAGATTTTTATCTTGAGGAAGTTAGTTATGTCTCATTGATTTCTGTAGTTAATTTAATGCATGACTTTTCTCCAATGTGAAGGGGCTGGTCAAAAGCCTATTGGCACCTAACCTCATTGACTATGTGGTTGGTGAAGCCATGGATCTCTTTAAGGAAATGCCCTAAAACTTTGGAAGAATGTCATGTGTGCAAGATATTTTAAGATTAGGGTGTATCATGGTCATTAGATTTAGTTGGAACGTATTGCTTCCATACCATCCTTTCAAGAAGAAAACAATTCGGTAGGCAAGGAATTGGCAGCCCCAAGTTGTGATTTTTATGGGTCATATATGCATGTCTCTTTGCAGTTGTCCATCTCAATATATATCAACATCGCCCTAATAAACCTACTTCAAAAGGATTATGCATTCAGCCCTTAGCAAGTTTTGGTGATATGCATGCTCCTAAATTGCACCAAGCAGGTATATTTATATATCTCCTTGTTCTGGCTTTTAATTGTCTAGAACAAAAATTTGCTCCTTTTTCACTACTTGATTTGGTTGTTTCCTAGAATCTTATCAAGGTTTTGCATACCTTTTATATTTGTTATCAAATCTGAATATCTTTGGTTTATATCTGTCAATTTACATGTGATCCGTCTTCCTTTGGTAATATCAATTAAAATCTCATTTAATCCATCCGTCTAATTTAAAATTGGAGGGGTCTTTAGCCCCAATGAGTTCATTACTAAGATTAGAGTTTTTTGCTTTAATTGTAACATCTAGGCTTTCCTTGCTTGTTATTCCAATTAAGAAGCAGTTTTTAGAGACAGTATCAAACACTTGTTTTTGTAGAATGATATGATGTTGGTTCTATAATTACTAATGAAAGAGTTTTGCAATGCAGATTAGAAGGGCATATCAGATCTGCTTGGTTTAATTCGGGATGCAAGAATGTGTACTCAGATTTGTGCAGAGAAAATAGAAGGCATAATAACGAGTTTTTAGATTTTCAACATAGAAGAACTGAAAAATTCTCACGCCTATTTCGAGGGCATCAGAAACAAAGTTGGATGCATGTCCCTGAGTTGCATTGTATATTGGCTAGTTGGATGCTGTATCATTGTTTTCCGTTTTTCTCTTTTATATCTTTTTAGCTAGTTTAGTTTAGTCTAGTTGGTGCCATATTGACTATAATATTTTCTCAATCAAGTCACGACATGTGCCAACTTGATTGAATTTTGGTTGATGTTGATACCAGACACGATTGAGCTGTTGTGTCTTTCTTGGAAGACAACTACTGTTATTTTAAAGCATGTAAACTGTAGAAAATACTGGTACTAATTTTGGATTCAGATGTAAAGAATTACTTGTCAACATAAGCAAGGTTTTTAGTTATTTCCCAACTGATGGGTCCTGGTGTCTTTTGGCAGGGATTGGGTAATCTGAAGTATTTATTACAAATGGCTGCCAATAGAATGGTTTTTTAATATGTGAATTTATCTTATGTCTCTTCTGCCCCCTTTCGTTTCTGTGTGCCTATTCTCTGCTTCTTTCATTTCCCCAAATAACAATTCAATAGGAAGCTCTATCTCTAGAGCAAAGGTGAGTGCTTTGCTTGCTTTCTATTTTTCTTTGATTTAAAGAGGTAGGTACTAATTGCTTGAGGATGTACGATTTGAACTGCGAAATTCCGTTAAGCATTTCTTGTAAAAACAAACTAAGTTCGGTTATGCATTTCTTGTAAAAACAAACGAAGGACTATCATTTAATTATAAACTCACTTAAAAGATATAAGACAAAAAATCTTATGTTATTGGAGAACTTGACACAGATATGAAATACTTGGCTTAAACATTTTTTTTTTTTTTTTTTTATTTTTTTAACGAATGACTTGAGCATTTCCATCTGTGAATTACTTGATATTCTCTTTGCTTTTTTAACCTGTACTTGACATTCTCTTGTCGGTTTGGTTTATGTTTGTTGGAAGATAAAATTGTCAAACATCATACATGTTTTCTAAGATTTAGACATAATTAAATTAAAATAGTACTCTCTTCGGTCTAAATTATAGGAACACTTTTATAATGCAAATTACACTACAAAAGTGTTTTATAATTAGCCCGAGGTAGTACAAATTAATTTTTATAATGTGGAAGATGTTCTTGAATTTCCTAAATTTTGCCCCAAAATCGAAACAAAAAGTTAAGGGATAAGTACCATTTTTTGTCATGAAAGTTTAGCCCATGGAGCAAGTCACCTGAAAGTTTTGTGTGTGTGTGTGTGTGTGTGTGTGGCTTTTTTGGGGTCTCATCATTGCCTTGGAAATCTGAAAAGTAGAATTTTTGCCCTACCAACTGGAAGCTCCACGTCGACTGTTAAAGTGACACATGGCTTGGAAACAGACACGGTGGAGGCTGAGGCGGTACATGTGTTAAGGAAGATCGTTCATCTCTCTCTCTCCTCCTTCTCGCTTTGATGTCAAAGTTCTTGCTTCTTCTCGCGACCTCCTCGGCCGCGACTTTGATGTTGTCATCCTCGCCAAGACCACTATTCGAGCTTTAAGACCACTCTCGATGTTGCTTACTGTTACGGACCGGCCCAAAAGCCCCAAGTCCATAACACGGCCCAAGCGGAGCCAGGAGGCATAATCCGCTAATCATAGCAGGAGATCCGGAAATCTCGGCTAGGCAAGATCCACCCTTATCGTAACGGCCTACCGAGATACTCGCCCCATTAATGACACGTCTCATTAATGGTGTACCCTGGATATCCGCGCCATTAATGACACGTCCCATTAATGGCGTATCTCGGATATCCGCCCCCTTAACGGCCCGCCATTAATGGCGTGCCCCGGATATCGCACCAGACACTTCTATAAATACAGAGGACAGGTAACAAGGTGCACACATTCTAACCTAGACTATTTACATACAGTCTCACTGTGCACACACACCACCCCTTTGTCGTGTACGGTGATCCCACGCTCTCCAGGTTATCTCCTCCATAGATATCCAGGCAGAGCATATCCATCCAAGATCAATATACTAGCCCTAAGCTGGACATCTGTGTTCTATACCAGAACACCTACCCTGGCCCTTCTATAAATGGCCCACCATGAAGCATGACGCCATGGAAGCCGCCAAGTGGTGCGACAGTTGCCAGAAACACGTCGGGATCTTATGGCCATCGCCGACGGAGTTAAAAGGGATGCCGGCCCCCTGGCCCTTCTATAAATGGGGAATGGACATTCTGGGACCATTCAAACCGCACTGGACACTCAAATGGCTCATTGTCGCCGTAGACTACTTCACCAAATGGATTGAAGCGGAGGCATTAACTACGATCACATCGTCCGAATTATGAGATTTGCTCGTCATAACATCTTTGCTCGATTCGGGATACTTTGAAGTCGTCACGACAATGGAACCCAGTTCACGGACCATAGATTCCAGACCTTAATGTCCAACTTGGACATCCCAAAGAACACTTCTCCTCCGTCGAACATCCGCAATCTAACGGCCGTGCCGAGTCGCCTAATAAGATCATTCTCGACGGATTGAAGAAACGCATGTTAAAGGCCGACTCTAGCTGGACCGAACAACTCCACAGCGTTCTATGGGGCTACAGGACGAGTGTGCAGTCCTCGACCTAGGAAACCCCATTCCGGCTGACATATGGATGTGAACCAATGATCCTGGTGGAAATCGGGCAGCCATCATGGAGAAAGATCGAGTCGGGGCAGAAGGACCCGCCAAATGACGACGCCCTAAAGATAGACCGGACCTAATTGATGAGATCTCGAATCACAGCCCATTGCCGGGAACTTGCCGCCAAGCAGCTACTCGCGGCAAAATATAATCGGAAGGTTCGACCACGATCCTTTAACCGAGGTAACCTAGTACTTCGGCGGGCCGACATCGGAAACAAGAATTCCCGAGACGGAAAGGGGCAAAAGCAAATTGGGAAGGTCCTTATCGTGTTAAAGAAAAACTCGATCTTTGGGGCATATGTTCTCGAAACCCCGGCAAGGAAGCCGGTTAAAAGGACATGGAACGCCGACAAGCTAAAGATCTATTACGGCTAGGTCAAGGCTCGGCCCGTAGACACCAAGGCTACCGTTCGGTTATTTCTTACTTTCCCTTATGTTTCTTCCAATTGTTTTCCAATTGTTCTTTATTTCGCATCTGAATAATTCATGACCATTTGTACGCTCTTTAGAGCGCTTTGTTTAATGAAGGAATCCATCAAGGAAACACGTCAATGTGCACAATTACTTGCTTAAGCGTGAAACCGAGGCTATTAAGCCCGGTCCAAAACCCGACACCAAGGTACTTACACCCGGTCATTAACATAAAAACATCTAGATGTATGACACCGGCCGTTGTACTCCGACGTGCATTGGTAAGAGCTCGACGAAAATGCCATACGTGGCCTTCGCGAAATTGACGGGTCAACGCTCGCCCGATTTAAGAAAGCAGGCTGTCATTCCGACCCTGATCAAGTCAAAATGTCAGATTTGAGGTAATAGACACCTCGGTCGACATGTGACGGCCTCGCCCTTAATTCGGTTCCTATCAACTTTTCCGACTATTCAAGCCGGAACGAGGTAGTGCGGTTAAGTTAACAACCCAAGAGGTTAAAACATACAACCCTGCCCCATCCTCCCACACGTTAGTGTTGGTCGAGTAAACGACTCGTATCTACTACAGTCAAGAAATTTCAAATATGGAATTTAAAAAAATGGCAGAAGGGCGAATAAATAATTCATCCATAAGTCATACAAATATTTATATCACGGCACAAAGGCCGAAAATCTCCAAAGTAAAGGGGCACAGACGCCCACCAAAAACCAAAGTTAAACTTAACTAGATGGACCGGCCTCACAAGAGCCCTTGGTCGCCTCACTCTCCGCGTCCGACTCTCCTCCCTCTTCTTCGGATAGGGACGCATTGGCGGAAGGGGATTGATACGGAACTAAAACTCCGTCTTCAACAAAGGCGCGAAAGTCATAGCCGTCCAAGTTAAGCTCCGTCGTCGGATTCAAAAACTGGATCTGCTCCAGGGCATTATCAAAGCAATCGGCGGCAGTCTGCTTTAAGAGCTCGTCGGACTCCAAGCGCGCCTGCTGCGCTACGGCAAGAGCCTCCTCGGCTGTTGTAACCTTAGAGAACAGCGTATCGCGTTGTTTCTGAAGGGTTTTCACCGCTTCCATACTCTCGCCCGGCGCTTCGGGGCCCGGGCGCACTCGGAGGCTGACTTCTCCACCCCTTCCCGCGCCTGTTGCAGATCTTTTTCCATCTTCACAACCGCGGCCTTAAAAGCATCCCGCTCGAGCCGGGCGGCATCCTGCTCCTCCTCCATAATGTGCAGTTTGGCCTCAGCGCGACCTCCTCCAGAGCTTTTCGCTGGGCCGCCACCTCTCCCTGAGACGCTTTCAGGCGTCTATTCTCTGCATCCGCCAAAGCATACTTCTCCCTCACAATAACATAAGCTTGTAGCAACCTAACAGATTTACATAAGTATCGTTCCGTTGCATACACCTCCTCAGCGCTAGGCGGGGACAAGGCCCGACTCTCCATAAATTCTCGGGGGGGAGGAACGCGACGTCCAGCTCATCGGTCACGCCCTTGTCCCATATGAAGCTGCGAGGAAGCACTGAAAAAGGACGTGAGGGCCCGGTTGAAGGAGGGGGAGGAGGCGGATTTGGCAAAGGTGCCGGAAGAACCGATGCCGAAGGAGTGGTCGCGACAACCGTGGATACAGTTTCACCCGTAGAGACAGAGACCTGTTTCCCTTTAGAAGTATCAGAAACAACTTCCTGAGGTGGTTCGGAGGGTATGGATGGAGCCGACTCATCGACGCCTGAGACCTTAGCTTTCTTGGCCACAACAGAGGCATTAGCTTCGGGCGCGGCAGTTTTGACAGGGACGGCCCGTTTCCGAGACCGACCACTCGGTGATGCCGCGGCCGGATTCACTTTCTTCAAGTAACCGGGAAGGGCCTTCATGTCTTGAGCTGAAAAGGACAGGTAAAGGGAAATCAGGAATAAACACAAATCAATCCAACAATATACAAAATATGACCAAAAAAGTAAGGAACATGGTGAAGAAGAGACTCCTACAAGTAGAGGGGATTGGCCTAGATCCCTCCCCGGAAATGAAAAAGGCTGCACTCTGGACGCCATACTTCTCCACGTAGGCGTCCAACCTAGGGATGTGAGGGGCCATCTCGGGCAGGAGCTCGTCTTTCGAAATCTGGAAAGATGAGGGAGTAGCTTTGTGGTGACTCTCCATTCAATATAGAGGGAAACGCCACTCCACGTCGGCAGCCTCAGCCCCCTTCAAAAACCAAGTTGGCTTACCAGGCACGGCAACAACTTTGAAGAACGCGTTCTTAAACCGCTTAAATGAATCGGAGAAGGGCTTTATGAGCTTTCGATCGAGATTAACGCGGAGAGATACCAACCCTTTTAACTTGTCACCTTCCTTGGGAGAGCCAGGGGTAAAGGGGCCGAAGTAGTAGAAGAAAAGATTGGTCGAGTAGGGAATCGAAACCGGGTAGGAGCGACACAGTTGCTCGAACGCTACAAGATAAGCCCACCCGTTTGGATGAAGTTGAGACGGGGCAAGTCTCGGAGTGCATCGGGCCAAGCATTTGGAAATGGGTGAAAGGGAAGCAAACACCAACCCGAGTAAGATAATCCCGATAAAAATAAAAGAAATTGGGACTGCCTATTTCCCGTTCAACGCAAACAGGCTCGTCGGCCTCCGGGCAGAGTACGACGCACCCCTCCATGGCGGGTAGATCCAAACGGGCAATGTCCGTATCGACATCAAGGACCGGGTCTTCAAGACATCATGGGACACCCAGGGATACCTACGACACAGAGCCTCGGGGGGACTAGAAGAGTCCGATGCCTCAGCCTCAGCCCTTCTCTTGGAAGGCAGAGATTCCGGAGCCATTAACCTATATGCAACAGAAAATGAAATTAGCAGAGTTGGAAATACCTGGTAAAAGAATGTTAGAAGGCAAAACAGATGGCGGACTGGGACGAAAGGGCACGCCAGGAGAGGGGCCCAAAGGTTGCCGATGCCGGCAAGAACCATGAACCGAGGAAGCTCTGGAGTCTTCGCCGTGTGCAATGTGGAATGAACCCTTGGCTTGGTCCAAGCAGGGCCGAGATAATCATCGGGATAAGGGTCCAGCTCGCAGAGGGTGGACCCTCACAAAATTTGAGTGGTTGGGCCAACAAGGCCGGAGACATGGAGCCGGCAAAGGAGCCAACCCCGGCCCGTACAGGTGACAAGGTAGGAACGTTGTATGCAGGAGCTCAGACAGAAGAAGGCGACAGAACTCTAGCAGGTACGGGTTGGGGCCCGATTCGTCCTGAAGAACCAAACCCGCCTTGGAGTAAAGGGGGTGACCTCTCCGCTTCCGGAAGCTCAGTTCCGAGAACCCAATAAGAAGCTCGCGGGTAATGAGTACGAAGAAACTCCTCTTCCTCAAGGGTGAGCGTTGATCTGGGTTTAGGGAAATGCCTATTTCTATCCATCAGAAAGGAACTAGAACATAAGAACTAAAGGCCTTACGTCGAAAGAGAGACGCGTAGGTGTCAAAAAGCGTGCAAAAGCCGAAAATGGTCTCAAATGGATACTCGGACAACCGTAAAGAAAAAGGAGTGGGAAATGCAAGATAAAAGATCAAAGGATATATAAACGGTATGAAGTACACCGTAAAAGAGTAAAGAGAACGACGGGAAATACCTGTATGAGTAAGAAGGAGGAGACTTGAACGATGGAAATGGAGAAAACAATGGAGTTTGGGCAGAGGAAACTCAGAGCAAGTCCACAGCAAAGTCGTAGCGGGAAATAATGAAATAGGCAAACACGAAGCAAATACTTCATATAAGGAAAAGGATAGGGAACGCCGGGGGCAGTTCGGTCTTTGAACCTGACACGATGGGAAGTGCACAGAATGACGTGGGAGCATTAAATGTGCACGCAAATCGGC
The DNA here is from genome assembly GCA_019022655.1 of Acacia acuminata. Lineage (NCBI taxonomy): Eukaryota > Viridiplantae > Streptophyta > Magnoliopsida > Fabales > Fabaceae > Acacia > Acacia acuminata. The sequence continues at coordinate 4,921,970 of JAFJYI010000005.1, forward strand.
ACTCGAGGGGCGCGACGGCCTGCAGACCCTTTCCAATCGACAAGCCGGGTGTAAAGCAAAGAATGATGACGCCTACGGAAAGAAGACCAAACGACTTACCTACGAACGGGGACTAACCACGTAAGTCCAAGGCCGCTCACTACGCCCGGTCCGCATGACCCGTGGCACCACCTAGACCGTCATAACAGGGATAAGCCACGGCGCGTAAACCGAATTGGTCAAGCATCGGCCCGGCCACAAACCGAGCGGGGAATTATACACCTCGGCCGCCCAGAAGCCTGAACAGCCGAGCTGGGGGGCAACTGTTATGGATCGGCCCTAAAAGCCCAAAGTCCATAGCACGGCCCAAGCGGAGCCAGGAGGCATAATCCGCTAATCATAGCAGGAGATTCGGAAATCTCGGCTAGGCAAGATCCACCCCTATCGTAACGGCCTACCGAGATACTCGCCCATTAATGACACGTCTCATTAATGGCGTACTCGATATCCGCCCCATTAATGACACGTCCCATTAATGGCGTATCCCGGATATCCGCCCCTTAATGGCCCGCCATTAATGGCGTGCCCGGATATCGCACTGCGTACACCTCTATAAATCAGAGGATAGGTAACAAGGTGCACACATTCTAACCTAGACTATTTACATACAGTCTCACTATGCACACACACCACCCCTTTGTCGTGTACGGTGATCCCACGCTCTCCAGGTTATCTCCTCCATAGATATCTAGGCAGAGCATATCCATCCAGGATCAATATACCAGCCCTAAGCTAGACATCTGTGTTCTATACCAGAACACCTACCCTAACACTGTTTCCTGCGCCGACATCCTTACCGTTGCCACTCGCAACCTTGTCACCATGCTTGGCGGCCCCTACTACAATGTCTACCTTTGGATCTCCGATTGTCCTGCCCTCTCCCTCTGTCCCCCAAATCGGAGTTTCATCCAAAGATGTTGCCATTTCTAACGACCCTTCAATCTCCATTCGCCTCTACCTCCCAAAAACCAACCAATCTAAAAGCGGAAAAAAGCTTCCCATCTTTACTACTTTCACAGTAGCAGATTCTGCCTCGTATCAGCCTTGTCCTTCCTTAACCATCGTTACCTCAACCTCATCACCTCCGAAGCAAATGTCATCATCATTGTCGTTGAGTATAGGGTCGCCCCAGAGTACCCTCTTCCAGCAGCCTTTGAAGATTGCTGGGCTTCCCTCAAATGGGTTTCCTCCCACTCAACTAATAATGGCGACCCGTGACTCACCAATCACAACTATCTCATAGACTTTACATCGGTGGAGATAGTGCTGGCAGGACCATCGTGAATATCATGGCTCTTTAATGTGGGGTCGAGGATTTGCCAGGTGGTGTGAAGCTATAGGCTGGATTCCTCTTCTGCCCATATTTTTTGAAGATAGAAACTAATCGGATTTGAAGCAAAGGAAGGTCGCAAATAGAGTTGGCAAGCAATTTTGTGGAAGCTAGCATACCCATCGGTGAAGGAGTGGGTGAAGGAGTAAAGAGAAGATTCCAGAAGCAAGGGTAAACAGTGGAAAGAGAGTTGAAGCAAGAACTCCACCTGGAAGAGGAGAGAGAGATGAATGAGGTCCTAACGTGGATTATTATATGACATTTAATCCTATATGGTAGAGCCACGTTAGTATAATTAGGTCAACTAAACGTTGACCATTTGAATCTATTAAGTAAGGGTGAAAATGTTACATTTTCTAGATTTTCAGGGCGAAAAAAACTTTTCATTGACCAGTGCTCTATTGGAAAAACTTCTATGGTAAAAGTGGTACTTATCACCAAAGGTTAAATGAATTCATGACACTTATTTATTTAAAAAAACCTGGTTTACATGCTTCCAAAATTGTTTATTATGAAAAGCCAAAATCCGTAATCTAACATAGTTTTTTTTTTTTTTTGGTTGTGGTTGGGGGAACCCCGAACACAGTAAAATGAGCCCAAAACGCTGCTATAAATGGCGTAGGGTTGCTGGAGAGGGTTTATGGCCGCAACTATGAAATTTTGAAGTGAAGGAGAGGATGTGGTGGCGTAGCTACGGAGGTAATATGTTACTATGGTTTTCTAGTCTTCTCCTTCCACTGCCTTCCTTCATTCTTTCCATTTTGCCCTTAACCCCATCTTCTATTTTCACTCCCATTTTCTAAATTCTCCAAATTTTGAAGATGCTGTCTTGTGTTTTATTCCGAAATTCCCAAGATCTTAGAATAAACTGTATGTCGCTTATTGTGTGAGCAGAACTCAAGGATTGACGTTATTCTTGCTTGGATCTGTGCACAAGATGTGATGATTATAACCACCCTATTGAATGATGAAGTTGTGAAAGCTCGACAATGTCGTACCAAAAATATTTAAGTTAAACGAAGTTGGTTATGATACCTTGATTAATATACAGGTATATATGCTATGCTAGGTCTCTCTCTCTCTCTCTCTATATATATATATATATATACATATATATGTATGCATGCTCTGATTTTCTTTTGAGATGAGAGGGATGTTTTGGTTAGAAATTTTACACCTTTAATTTTATAATTATAACACTCATATAATACTCACCCACGTTGAACATTGAATTCAATGAAAACCTCAAAATACTCCTCACGCCTATACCAGAATTGAATCTTACAGATAATTCAACTTTAAAAATAATATTTAAGGCTCCTCATCTTTCCTCCTAGTTGATATTTCATCCTAAATAAGTAAATATATATTTTGATCACTTTGTCCCTCTTTTTATGTTTTCTTGCATTATCATCATTAATCTCACAAATTTTCTTACCATTTTCCTCACATTTAACACCATTAAAGGAAGAATATCATATAACAATTTTCTCTTGTAGACTCGATGACTTATTCCCCTTTGAATAATATCAATCTCTTGGTATAATGTCAATCTCTTGGTGGGGGCTGGTTGATGACTTCTTCCTCTTGAAACTTACGGCTCCACTTTCCTTCTAGTTTTGTTTTGGCAAAGTTCATGTCAAGTATCAATATATATATAATACCCCATCCCCCGAAGCCGATCCCTCCCACCGCTTATTTATGTCTCAAGACACAGATCACTGTTCACAAGCCATCCTCAGTTTGTTTTTTCCAAATAAAATATTCCTTTCTCGGGCTGCAAACAAGCAATGGGCGTAGAAAGCACCACTGGGTGTAGACAATTTTTCATTGCAAAGATAAATATTGTCCCTTCTGACATTTCCCTCTGGCCAAAGTCACGAGCAAGAAGATTAAAATGGAGTGAATAGGGAGTATGATTGAATATAATAAAAAAAGTGACCCCTCTGACATATCCCACTGCACTAAGTCATTGATTCAAGGCTGTTTTCATGTACCCATACTAAGCCCTTCTTCTCTGATGCTCCCTTTCTTTTTCTCTTCCGCAGACCTTTTCTCTCTAAAATGTCACAATTTTGGTGACAATTCTCGTCTGTCCCCTTCATCCTTACCTCAGATTCCAAATTCAAAATTTTAAAATCTTCCTCCTCAGGCATGATTGGAGCTGGTTTGCCTAGCGATGCTGAGAAATCGGTTGAGGGTTAATATGTGTAAACATGAAAACATCGCTGCTCGCCTTGTATGTCCCCTTTCTCTCTAAAATGTCACAATCCTCGTATGTTAAGGGTTTTAATCCTCAATAAGAAGACGTTGTGGCGAGACTGGAGCTGCTTGCCTAGCGATGTTGGATCCATTGAAGACGTTGGTCGTTCCTTTTGTCGAGGAATGACAAAACATTGTAGCACCGAGAGAAGTATTTTGCCGTTGTGTTGCTTTCGGTGAGCCTCCCACCGCGTCCCTTTCTGAATCAATCTTAGGGTTTCATGATTGGAGCTGCTTGAGCGATGCTACTAGATCCATCAAAGATGTTGGTCATTCCTTTTGCCAAGAATCTCCAACATGTCATGATTACTCTAGAGGTCAATATTTTGTTCGGATTGCTTCTGCTTCTAGAGGTCAATATACTAATCTTTAACGTGTTCTAGAGGTCAATATTCTTTAAACATTGCTTTTGCTTTCTATTTCGTTCAGGATCTCCAACTTGGCATGATTTTCCCCATAAAGTAACATTGAGCCATACCTTTTAGGTTTACAAGTTCATGTTCAATTAGCAGAGATTATTTGGTAGCTTTTGTAATTGCTAAATCAGTATGTCTATTTTCAGGTAAGGTAATAATCATCACATTTTTTGTTTTGCTGCAAATATGGTTCAATACGGCTTTTTTATGTCATCGTGCTTGATTGACTATGATAGGCATTCTAGTTTCTATTTCAAACCTTGCAGGTGCAAGTCCTAAATAATGAATCCTCTGGGTCCATGTTTTTCAAACCTTAATTAACTATGATAGCACTATCGAAACACAAAACAATTCAGCCGGGTCCTTGGAAATTCAGATGTCAAATTTATTCCCGCCAATTTTTCTCATTTGATCGTCCATAAAAGGACTCAACCACAACGTCTGGATTCATCATCATCACCCGTTCTTCATCAATCCTCAGCATAAGCATATTATTCATCATATTTCTTTTGTATTTCATCCTTTCACAGTGCATGCTTAATATTCTCTTAATGTGATTTCTCATTTTTGTAGGTTCCACCATGGTGCATCGTGCTTCACTTAAGGACTTGGATGATTCAAGTGATCGGTGGCCTGTCGTAATTAGAGTCTTTCGCAAATGGAATGTTTACCAAAAATCAGCCCTAACTGTTGTGTTTCAATGGTCTTGATTGATGAGAAGGTATATTTTAATTTTGCCACTTAACTTGTCAACAATTACATATGCTATTTCATTAATTTTTCATTTTAGATAATTAATATAATAACTAATTAATAATTAATGTATTCCTTTATTTACATGTGAACACAGGGTATGACAATTCAAGCAAGTATGCTAAACAAGAACCTCCATGATAAATTTCGCCTCTCAATTATCGAAGGCCAAATTTACAAGTTTGTTAACTTTGAGGTCACTTCAAATGTTAATTAGTATATAGCAACTACCCACCCATTTAAGATAACATTCACTTTTCGGACGTACTCTGCAGAAGATATTGCTACAATTCCAAGTTATGCCTACTCATTTTTCCCTATCCTAGAAATCATGAAAATTGATTTTCGTCATCCTTTGGATAATCTTATTGGTATATTATATATCTAATCCTTTATATCTATTTTCCGTCTTTTAAGTATTTGTTCCTTATGAATTGTAACTCAATCATTTGATTGTCATCATCTATTTATCCTAGATGTGCTAGCGTTTGTGAAATCAGTATGCATATTGGAGGAGTTCTGCCGAGACAATGAAACGAAGAATAGGCTACGTATGTTACTGGAAGATTCCGAGTAATGCAAATATCACAACATTTAATAGATTTACCTAATGATATGTTTTGTTATATTCATATTCATATTAGGTAATGAATGCAAATTTTAGGAACAATGAAGTGGAGTGCACTTTGTTTGATAATTGTGCTTTAGATGCCTATGCCTATATGGCTTACTTGGAGAACATTGAAAGTCTTCTTGTGGTTTTATTGAACTTAGCAAGAGTTATATTTTATGAGGATGGTAATACTAAATAGTTCATTACTTCATGGTTAAGAGTACATAATATTACATCAATTAAATTGAGCTTCATTATAGGTACACCACAAGTGTGTGGCTCCTATAATGCTACAAGGGCATTATTTAACCCTCCTATCACAGAGGTTAACACAATCATAGAAAAGTATTTATTATTTGTTTCATTTACATTAAGCCTTTAACTCATAAAAATGTATTTATGTAGTGCAAAGGATGAAATTCCCTTGTCATGGTTGCACTATCTCAACCCATTACTTCATAGCTAAGTCAGCATTTAACGGGGCTTCTTTACACAATCAGACCAAAGTTACTATATCTTAAATAGCTTCTCAAGCAATAGTATGTAATATTTCATCGGTTGGTTTTTTCCCCATTGAGACTTAAAGTATAATTATCATTTATGGTTTCATCATGTTGTACAAGGAGATTAATTTGTAATCAACTATCAAATTCATAAACTTGAAACAAAGTAAAAAAGTCAATTTTTTGCCTGTCAATTGTTTAGTTAATACGTTAGTCTCATATAATTTTAACTTAGTTCATGTGTGATAGGATGAAGATTCATTATCTTGACAAAGGAAAAATTGGGTCAGCTTTTGTCATTTTTTAGGACAAACTTACTATTCAATTGGTTAAGAAGACAACATTTGAACTGAAGCCTTTACTAAAGGAGGTTAACATAGTCCACACAAAATATCATATATTATCTCATCAAATGTAATCATTAATTGGATCCATTTGTTATTAACAAGATGATCGTGAGTTAGACTTTCCATTTTGAAAGAATGTTCTCCTGAAATTGAAGATGAATGACTACAACATGAAGCATCTCACTTCTAGCATCAGCGTTAGCCAATATGCTATATGCAAAAATCTTTTGAACCAATTCAATGAAGCAAATACGAAGGTTTTTCACTTCTCAACTACTTATGTATTATGTCTTTATCGAATATGTATTTTTCCCAGTGGTAAATAATTAAATATTTTTTCTAACATTTGCATTTATGGTTGTTTGAAAAAAAAAAAAAAATAGAGGCATTCAAAAGGGATTTTGAAGTGAAGAGAACTGTGGAGAGTATTGAATCTCAAAATGATGCTCACAACATTTTGGTGAAACCTATGGCTGAAGGTGTTACTCCACTCATAACACCTCTTGAAGATAGCACTATATATGACTTTTCTCAACATGTTACCCCCTGCTCTTGTTAAGGGGAAAAGAAGGACAACCAACAAGAGGAATCTTATTAAGGATGACTCTACAACTACTTCTCATGTGCCTTCTACTTGTCTTGCTGAGGAAAGAGTTTCAAAAGTGATAAAGCAAGAGAAGTAGTTCATTTAGTATTAGGTTGTTGTGTTGATTTTTCAGTCATACGCTTTTAAGACTTAGTTCCAGTGTGATTTTTAACCTTCTACATTCTTAATGTTTGTGGTTTTAATTAATGTTTTATGTTTTAAACGTTTGTGGTTTTATGTATTGTGATTTTCTAATTCAATTTCAATGTCACTATCATTAGAGTGAAAGCTATTTTGTTATCATATTTCCTGTTTTGCCTTTTGACTATGCTGAATTTACCTTCTTTTATTTGTATTAGTATGATGTTTTTCTTTTCGTTGCATAACCTATTTTATCATACAGTATTTGTAGCAGAGTTCTCATCCTAAAGTATGTGATGTCACTATTATCATCCTATTAAAAAGGTACCTTGATTAGCAACCATCTTATTAGAAAATGAGATTAATAGCTTAATGGGGTTGATGTATGGGTCTTTTGAATGTGTATCCTTTGTGTGGCTAGACATGCCACCCAATTCTCGGGTCAGAGAATGAGTGAATTGATAACCCTCATGCTTATTGTGCCACTCATTAACGATTAATGACTTTGGTATAATAGATAACCCTTGTACCATTTTAATGATGGGTTGAGGCAACAATATGTAGCTGATATTGTTAGTCATAGGAAAACGTAGCAGACCATCATGGATTTGGAAATTTGAATATGTGAATATAATAACACTCATTAGTCCCATTTACAATTAGATAATACATTTCTTTGTAGTGACTTTCAGAGCAAGATTCTTCTTAATAGCATTCATATGAATTGAAATGTAAATTCTTGGATGATTCTCACACGACCTTCCAATATGACATGTGCCTTTTTACAAAAAGGTTTGATTCCTCTGTGTATTGTAATGCTTTTTAGCCTTCATTCAGAATTACCAGGATAAAACAGTGTTGACTTTATCCAAAAACTTAGTCCACATAGAAAGTGAAGCTAACATTTGGCAATACATCAACATATACGATGATTATAATAAAAAGCGAGCAACTTATTGCCATTCAAAAAAAAAAAAAAAAAAAAAGAAGAAGAAGAAGAAGAAGAAGCAAGCAGCCAATAAAGCCTTTTATATTTACATGTTGCAGCATCTCTCTTCTCAACAAGTAGAACTTTATTAAGGTGCAGACTTCCGTTTCCAAATTTGGTACTTTATGTTTAAGGATAAAAAGACCAGGCAATAGTTTCTTGCTTCATTAGAGGACATAAACATGGATGTATTCTTCCTGCAATGAAGGGATCCAAAATGCTAAGATGAATGTTCAAGAAGTATAATAGCAAAATTATTGATACTACAGTTAACCTTAATCCTGAAGATTTAGTTCCCATGGCAAAAACTTCAAGTCTTTCTCCTCCTTTTTCCCTATATATGTAGTGTCACTATTGGCTTCTTATGAACAATTAGCACGGTCTACTAAGGATTCAGAAAAGTTGTTATACTATAAAGCTATAAAAGCTATTAAACAAAAAAAGGTCAAAAAATCATCATGCCTAAAATTACTCCTATAAATCGCCATGTACTTGAAGGATCTGACATGGATTATCAGATCACATGCCTAGGTAACTTCAAGAAAAAATGGCTTAACAGAAGAAGGGGTATAAACCTTCCTCCTCAAGCTCCTTTGACTGAATCGTTGGAAAAATCATGAAAGGAGGTGGTACGATTGAAATTGAAAAAGGAAAGGAAGGAATAAAAACTATGTAGCTTTTATCTCTTTTGTCAAGTTATTAGGAATAAAAACTAGGCTTGATGGAGTGGCTATTGGCATACAAAAATGAATGTCAAATTATTCATATTGTCTTATTTTTTTTACCTCTATATTTATGTGTGATAACCCAAGATAATTGTGAAATATTTCCGAGTAGATCATTGAATAGCTCGTATGTTACATATTAAGCTTGCTGTTGTTGTTTTTTTCCGGATCAGTGAAGCAGATGTCATCTTACACCAATATGAGAAATATTGCTGAACCTAAAGCTCCAATTATTTTACCTATTATGTGATTATTTGATCATGTTGTTCACAAGTAATAGAACTCTTCATGTTAGAAAGAGAACATAGTAAGCATATATGATAAAAGTCGATTTCTTATGGAATTGATATAGTGTGCTGGACCAAGTTACGAATTGTATGGCTTTTCAGGTCTGAAATAAAATCTCTTTTGTTTAAATAACCCCTGAAGTACTATCTCCTCTTGTAACGCACAGGGAAGCACAAACTTGTTTAATAGTAAAAATATAAAATTACAATAAAACTTAAAAATTTATGGTTATAGATTTATGTTAGTCATGAATAGAGCCGGCAAAACAGGCCGGGCCTATCGGGTTGGCCCGTTTAAACCCTGGCCCTTTAAGGGTTGGGTTTGGAAATTGGAGGTGAAAAGTGAAGTTAGGCCCTGGAGGGCCACGGGCTTACACAAAGCCCCTCGGAGGGCTATGGGCCGGCCCTTTAGGCCCTTCAATTTTTTTTGCTTAAAAAAGTTGAAGACTGAAGTTGAAGTTGGGATCAAATAAAGTTTTTTTTCCACATGTTCTAATAAAATATAGAAGTTCCAGTCTTTTATCTAATGTTCAAGCTCTTATTTGTACTCACAATTGGATGCATGGATTCACATATGATGATAATTTATTAATTTATATGTATTTTGTATTTGTTATAGACTTGTTTATCCATTTAAGTACGTATACATAATAACTATACTCTAATTTTATAATTTGGTTTATTATTATTTGTTCCGATAAAAATTATCGATATGTTCATGATGCGGGAAAAGAAATTCATGATATTTTTACTCTTAAACAAGAGACTACTACTCAAAGTGATGAAGAATAAAATGTGTTTGAATTGAAATTGATGATAGTGGAAAAGATGGCGGAAATAATAATAGTCATCGTATTAACGTCGTTTTAGTGATACGCTTCTTATATTTAGGATATGTGAGTTATTTGTGAACATAGTTGCTTTTAATTATGAATTAGTGATTGTCTTATTTGTTGGATGATTTCGTGTTGTAATTTCTAATTATATTCCTTTAAAAAACGGAGAAAAAATAATTAAAATTTGGAATAGTAACTTCAGGGTCCATCGGGCCGGCCCGCCTGCGATCTTCTCGGGTTGGGCTTTGAAAAACAGATGTTTTACTTACCTTAGGCCTTGGAGGGCCGGCCTTGATTACCAGCTCTAGTCATGATACCTTAATTAAATACAAGTTGTAACAAAACCAAATTTAATTTGTAATATGTAGGAGTGAGCAAATAATTACCGAAACTGAAAACTGAAGGTTGCGCCCTCCTATCTATATTTTAATCTGTATATGATTTTGATCAGTCCATTCTATATTTTTTGTTCTCTCCTTCCATACGAGCTTTTCTCTCCTTCTGTGAGATCCGTTAGGTCACCTGTGGATCCTTTTGGCCATAACCTTTCCTTGTTGTTGGCCATCCACCTAACCTCTTCTCTTCTATTTCTCTCATTTTCCTTCTATCTTTTCTATTTCTATTGTCTGAAGATCTTAATCAAAGTGTTGCTAGTTGTAAGGAAGTGAAGGTTAGCAACAGTGATGATGAAGAATCAGATTTTGGTAACTGGCTAAGCACTCCGGCGGTCCGTACTTTTGAAGATATCTTGAGGGTTTGCAAGGAAAAGTGGGAGGAAGCAGAGCTATCTGATAAGCGTAGTCATAGCTACAACTTCCGTCGGAGCTCCACACCGGTGCAGAAGGACCCCTGTTCTGGTAATATCCCTTCGGGGGAAGGCTCGGCTAAGTTACCTTGGAATCACATCATCGGAGATAATAGGGGTCCTAGGGGGTACGAACAGCAGACCTTTCTACAGGAGACGCAGCGGACCCCACCGAAAGCTACTTGTAATGAAGTCTGCAGCGAGTGACGTGGACGGACTGGGTCAAAGAGGGAAGGTGCTTTCTCCAACGAACATATTGGGTGAAGTTGGAGATGATTGTGGGCCTGCATCCTTGCAACTGTGGACCCATAGCAATGAACTGGGATGGATGGGCCTTTTTTATTGGGCTCAAAATTACCCCCTCCCAGTGTTGAGATACCCATGGCTGTTCCATCAGATTTTGTGTGTGGTAACGCTGAGTAATGATTTTTTTAATTTTCGTGCCCTTTAACAAAAATGGATGGGAATTGGGTTTGGTAAATCAGTTTTTTTTTTTTTTTTGGTTCCCGGGATGAACCGGTTTATTTTTTGTCTTGGGGAGTAAAAAAAAAGAAGCTAAAAATTTCGCTTCTTTTTTCCAGGGCACAAAATGAGAATTTATTTTTCTAAAAAAAAAAAGACTCATTCCTCTTCGGCGTAAATTTACCCTCGTTCATCACCACCACCACCGCCACCACCACCCCACCACCACCGTCACCGCCACCACCCCACCACCACCGCCGCGCCACCGCCCAAAGACCACCCTACCACCACCGCCACCATCGACCCACCACCACCCCACCAAGACCGCCGCCGCCACCACCGCCCCACCACCACCGCCACCACCCCACCCCACCACCACTAGCACCGCCACCGCCACCACCACCGCCACCACGACCACCGCCCGCCGCCACCGCCCGCCACCACCACCACCACCATCGCCACCACCACCCCACCACCACCGCCACCGCCACCGCCACATAAATAATTTTTTAGGAAATTTAAATTTAAATTTATTTGTAAAGTATAATAATTATATTAATTATTAAAGAAAAGTTCAAAATGGTAAAAATAACTCATTAATCTTCCATCTTCCTCCCTTACTATTTTTTTAACTCCCAAATAAGGGGAGGAAAAATGTGTTACCAAACGTAATTCGATTCTCGAGTAAAAATAAAATAGGTTAACAAACGTAATTCGATTCTCGAACTCTTCCAAAGCACAGAATCGAAAAAACTGTTTCATCTCGTAAAAAACTTGATCTTGAATGGCTAACAGAATGGTTTACGCACACCCGTGCATGGAGGCCCTTTGTGTAATAGCCCAAATTTGAATATTGGCCTTTTGGGCTAACTATAAACAGGGCTTAGGGATCTTTTTTTTTTTTTTGCCAAGGGGCTATGATAGTCCTGGTATTAAATGGTCTCCCCTGCATTAGATAGCCTTTAAATTAATTGTGATGGAGCTTTTTCACCTTATAAGAAAGATGCTGCTATTGAGGCTACTTGCCGCGATCATGTTGGCTTTTTTAGATGGGAATTTGTGGATAAAGTTATGTTCATTTCTATGTTTTTTTACTTCTTGTTGTCGACCTTCGACATGATAAAGTGATATTTGAAACTGATTGTCTCCCTCTGCTTACTTGTGTTGAGGCAAAGTCACCGATTTGTACAATTGGATGTGTAGAAATATTATCCAGAATGTTATTTGTCTTCTATCTTTTAAGGTTGGGTTCTCCTTGTCCTTTACCTTGAGAGGGGGCAATCGTGCTAATAATCTTCTTGCAGCTGATGTTTACCAATACCTGCTTTGTTATCTCTTTTAACTCTAGAGGCTCAGAAGACTAGTGTGGTGCTGATAATCCTTTACATACCAGTTCTTCATTGGATGGTGGCTAGATTGATTGTTTCTAGTTTACTTGTTTTTCTTGTTTGTTTCTGGTGCACTTGTTTGTTCGTGTTGTATCTATTTATTCCTGCTATGTTTGTTGTTTGTTATTCAGACTGTTGTTTCTCCTCTTTGTAACTGTCACTTACGTGAAGTTTATTAATATATCTTTCTATTGACCCAAAAAAAAAGAGAAAAAAAGAAAAGAAAAAGAATTGCGCCCTCCAATCCTGTAGACACTGTAACTCAAACCCAAGATATCTTTAAAAATTAATACGAGTAAGTTGAGAACTCAGGGGGCAGTAAATTGACAAAGTTTCTAAATTATGATTTGGGTCACTGGCCTTATTAATGGTTTCTTGGATTTAGCAACGTGAATTAAAATTTGAGCAACTAAGCTGTGAATTTTCCCTTTATTCTAATCAAAATCTATTTTTAAAATTACTTTTCTCCAAAATCGGTTCATTAAAAGTAAATCCGAACACAGTACCGTGAGGCCAAAACGCTGCTATAAATAAGCTAGGGTTGCTGGGAGAGTTTATGGCTGCAACTCTAGAGTTTTGAAGTGAAGCGAGGATTTGGTACTGGTAGTGTGGATCTACAAGGTAATGTTACTTTGTTTTTTCTAATATTGCGCTCCTATCGCCTTCCTTTGCTCTTGACTTCTTTCCCTTGTGCCCTTAATTCCAACTTCTATTTTCACTCCCATCTTCTAAATTCTCGAAAGTTTTACGATACGGTCTTCTCTGTTTGATTCTGAAATTACCAAGATCTTAGAATAAATTTTATCTCACTTTCTTGTGTAAGCAGAATTCAAGGGATTGATGCAATCCTCGCTTAGATCTGTACTCAAGATAGCATGATTATGACTACACAGTTGAATGATGAAGTTGTGAAAGAGCTCGACAATGTCATTCCTAAAAGATTTCAGTTGAATGAAGTTAGTTATGATACCTTGATAATTGGACAGGTGCATCTTCCATATATCCTGACATTCCTTTGAGATGAGAGGGGTGTTATAGTTACACATGTCATAATATATTCGCACCTACGGTGGACATTGAATTTAATGGGAAACTGAAGATACTCTTCACTCCTATACCAGGGTTGATTCTCACCAATAATTCAACTTTAAAAATAATATCTACTGATACACATCTTACCTCCTAGTTGATGGGTTTAGTTTTACCCTAAATATGGTATTTTGATTGCCTTTGTCTATCTCATATAATATTTTTTCTTACATTATTATCATTAATCTCACAAATCTTCTTTCCATTTTTCTCCCACATTTAACCCATTATTAGATATCTTGGGGAAAAAAGAAACAACAGGATTTTTATAATATTCCAAGCTTTGGGAAGCCCTGTTGCTTCGATGTTAGGGGGACACACACAGTTGAATGCATTGTGAAGCAATTTTCTGACATAGACACAGTTTATGTGCTTCCTGTTGGGAGACAGAGACACAGACGAGTGTTAATGCTTTTTATATTCTTGTTTGTTAATGAGACACAGACACTGTTAACCGATTTACATAGTTGAATGCATTGACAATGAATTAAAATATGTTGTTTGTTTGTGTACAAGGTTGCTGTGGTTTTGTCACGATAGATGTTGGAATAATGTGAAGAGTGTTTAGATATGAAATTAATGTTGGGTGGTGGTATGAGTACTGAAAATCAAATATGGGTTTTGTAAGTCTGTTAAAGCTGAAATGAAAACAAGAAATCAAGCACAAAATGTGAAATACAAAATTAACACATTTTACATCAATAATGGCAACATCATTTTAATAAGTTCACCAAAGGTCATCAACAATGGCAACATCATTTTAATAAGTTCACCAAAGGTTAATTGTGAAATAGGAAAAAAACAACTGAAGATTAGGTTCAAACCAAATAGCCTAGTTCGAACATAAGATGTGGGACGTTAATTCAATGAGTGTGATGTTGGGTCATAAGTAGTGGTGTAAATTGTGCCAATGGAATGAAAGATATAAATGTTTGAATGTTAAATAGTTGTAGTTTGTAAAGAGGAGTAGTAGATTATGATAAAAAGGAAATTGGTGTGGTGACAAATTGTGTGGGTATGGAACTAGGTTCATGGGAAATGGTTGGAATGTTGGTTGGGTGCTTAGCTTTGCTATTAGCAGTGAGGACCTTGCTTGTGACGATGATAGTAGCTGTGGGAGTAGGTGGACCGAGGCACTTACTTGATAGGACATTTAGATTAGATTTTCATGCCAAGAGAGCAAATTTGAGGGCGATGATATATAGTAGTGACACCACTTGCTTCAACAAAATTAGGATGTACCGAGCAACGTTTGATAAATTGTGTCACATGTTAGACACAATTGGCGGATTGAGAACAACTAAACATATGCTAGTTGATGAGCAAGTGGCTATGTTCCTTCACATATTGGCCCATCATATGAAGAAGAGAGTCATTCAATTTGAGTTTGGAAGGTCAGGAGAAACCATTAGCAGATACTTCAAATTAGTGCTCAATGTTACCATTAGGCTTCAATAGTTGCTTTTGAAGAAACCAAAGCCAATTCCAGAGGACTCAAATGATCATCGTTATAAGTGGTTCAAGGTATGTACATTATGTTATTGTGTGAGTACTTTAATTGACTATTAAAATTGTGGTTTGCGCTTAAGCATGATAATGTTTTTGTCATTTTAGGGGTGCCTTGGTGCATTGGATGGTATGCACATATGTGTTCAAGTCCCTGCAGAACACAAAGGGATGTACCAAAATACAAAAGGAGAGGTAACAACTAATGTCCTTAGAGTATGCTTACCAGATGGGCAATTCTATTTATTTTGCCTGGGTGGGAAGGCTCAGCTGTGGATGGGAGGGTGTTGAGAGATGCTAAGGAGACCACGTGGGCTAAGAGTATCGCTAGGTACCGGTGTGAGGGTGCATTAGTTGGTTTGAATTAAGTTATAGTTTTCTTCGTTAGCTTGTATTTGTTTGCACAGGGAACTACTACTTGGTGGATGCAGGGTATAATAATTGCTAGGGTTTTTAGCTCCTTTTAGAGGTCAAAGGTATCACCTTAACGAGTGGAAGCAAGAACATTAACCTCAAACTGCGCATGAGTGTTTCAACACATTTTACAGCCTAAAATGTAATAGAAAGGTACTTTGGCATACTCAAGTTACGGTAGGCAATATTGAGGAGCCTATCTTTTTATCCAGTAAGGCTGCAAAATAGATATATCGTTGCTTGCTGTTTGCTCCATAATCTCATTCGTCGGGAGAGTGGTCAAGATCCCTTGATGAGCAGCTTTAGTCCTTTCAGACTGGACCTGCAACGATTGACAACACGCCCTTAGTTCCTATGGAAACTAGTGATGTCTGAAATAATTATAGGGAACATGTTACAAATGACATGTTTGCTACCTTTGTGGCACTTAGAGATAATTGATAATGTTGTACACAAGTATTGTTAGGTTTAAGGACATTTTATTTCGTTTGTTTATCTTATAAATAACAACCATATGCTATGTCAATCTGGATTTCAATTAATATCATCTTTTCCTTTGTGTGTGGTGTGGTGTGGTTTTTTTTAAAAATAACTTTAGTGTTATGTTAAAAATAAGGATAACTGTAATATTTTGTCTTAATCAGTGTTTTTTTAGATGGATCCATCTCATTAGGAAAGCAACGAGGATCAAAATGTGGACTGTAGTTGAGGACAGGGTCTTGGTGGAATGCCTTGTTAGTTTGAGAATGGACCAAAAGTTCATGGCCGACAATGGGTTCAAGGTCGGATATGCAAATGCCTTGCAGTCCATAATGGAGGAGAAGTTACCTAGATGTGGCATCAAAGCAAATCCTCACATCACCTCCAAACTAAAGACGTTGAAGCGGCTATGGTAGGCGGCATATGGTTCTGGATTTGGTTGGAATCCGAAGACAACTTGTTACTTCAGATAAAGAGGTGTGGGATGAGTATCCGAAGGTATGTGATCCTACAATTGTGTTGAAATTATTAGTTTACTTCTATATTACACATGACTTCCATTCCAACAACTCACCTACTTTTTAAAAGTGCAGGCTCATGCAAAGGCAAAGGAATTTCGAACAAAGCCTTAGCAAACTTTGACTCTCTATGCATGGTTTGGGGAAGGGACATGGCTATCGGTGATAAAGGACAGTGCCCGCGAGAATGGAGGAAGAAGTTAATCTTGAAGATGAGGACCTTCCGGAAACACCACATAATGTTATTGATGAATTTGAGTTGTCACAAACAAATCATGAAATTGTTGCCACTTGAATAAATCCAAATGATGCATCATTTGGTCCAAACAAGAAGCGCAAACTGAACAATGTAGAAGTCATGACTGAGGCCTTGCGAGATATAGTTACACAGTTGGACAAGACCATCGTTACTGTGTTTGACAAGCTAGGAAATATGATGTCAATGCAAGATAGGGAAACTTAACTTGCTGCCAAAGGAGATGACTTATTCATGGAGCTAATGCAAGTTGAGGAATTGACTTGGAATAAGAGAAACATTGCACATATAAAGATCCTAGCCTTTGACAAGCTGCTGACTTTGGAAAGATTCCTGCACAGTTTAAGCCTTCATGGATCCGTAGCTTGTTGAATCAGTAGAAACTATATCAGCAGTACATAGTAGTGTAGTGTTATAGTGTGGAGTACATAACTGGCTTTTTTGTTGTTTTATTTTTATTGGCCAGGGGTAATTAGATGTGTCACTCATTTTTGGACATTAATCCATCATTTGTATATGCATTACCGCACATGCATTAGTTCATATCTGTGTTTTGTATAGGTCATGGTTATGTGAAGTAGCACAAACTTTGGACCATGTTCAATTAGGTTCAGCAAAAATTGAACATGACATAAAGTTTGTGTGCAACATACTGTTAAAGTTGAATTATGTCAATGTATTGTCATTCAGGCCATATGTACTTTGGTTGGTGCAGGGCATGTACTCACATTATTGTGAATGTATAAAAGTGGTTAATAACAACTGCAATATTCTTGTTTACTGTTTTCCAACTTGTCATTCAAGTAATTTGAAGTGAAAGTGTCAAGCCTTTTCAAAGTTATGTCGCAAAGTGGTTATTGTCAACTTTTTTGTTCAAATGCGTAAATAGTTGAAGCTGTTACGTTTGAACGTCAACGTTTCGTTCAAATGACTAGATTGCCACGGGATACCATTGGGTAACAGATAGGTGTTGTAACGTTTGAACTAAGCAATTTTGTTCAAACACTCCAAGTGGCAGAAATGATATTTGATGTCTGAGTAATTATTCTCAATATAAAATGTCAGATTTACCCTTAGCCCTAATTTACGAAACGATCGAACGACATAGCTTTTTTACATTTCGTTCACCTCCATCTCTATTAATTTTCATTCACAAAAAATTACTTTGTTTTTTCAAATTGTACAATCCCCTGTTATGCTTTGTTCTGCAATACCTCTGTAACCCATCAACCCACATTCTAATGCTTCAATTTCTTCCTCACATTGTATTTCTGGAACTCGGTTTAGGGTTAACAAGAAGGTTTTCTGGAGTTTCTTCAATCTTGGGTTGCAAATTTGTGGTTTTGTAACACATCGACTGGGTAAGCAATGATAAGGGTGAAGATGACGGATGATCGCTTGTTGGTTTTGGGAATAACAAGGGAAGACGTGAACAAGTATAGAGAACACAAGGTGAAGCTTTGTCGTTGTGCGCTAAAAAAAAAATACTTGTTTTAAGGCCTGTTTGTCTTAGGCCTAGGCCTCCAAATAGGCTGTTAGGCCAGCCGCCTTTGTTAAGAATAATTAGTTTTTTTTAAAAATATTAATTAATTAAAAGCCTCCTGTTCGCTTTCAAACCAAGAACCCTAAGTCCCTAAAAATTTTAGCCTAACGTTAGGCTTGTTTACATTAGGCTAGACTCATGCCACTTCCTTGCATAACAGGCCTTGACCCTGGCCTATTTCCACCGCTATTTGTCGTTGTGGCAGGGCAGGTAGTTCAAAGTACAAGTTACAAAATTTTTTGAAGATGAATATGACGCGGTGGCCAAGTGGAAACATGAACTTGATGCAAAGGAAGCCAAGAAACAAGAACGAGTAGCCAAAAGGAAGCAAACTACTACTGCTTCCTTTAAGGTCAGCACCCTACTGATAGTGAATGTGATGCATCCCCTGAGTCCTCCAAACAATTATCCCCCAAACAAAAAATATAGAGGTGGGAAGAAATTTAAAATGGGAAGCAAACAGAGGTGATTGTGAAACTTTTAGTTGGGAGGTTGATGAAGAGAATGAAATTGAGTCACAACACTTTTCGGATGAACAAAAACATGAAAAGGAGGACAATGTCTCAGACCACTTGTCCGATGAAAAAAACATACAGATGATGACAATGTGTCAGAACACTTGCGGATGAACAAAAAGATGAAGAGGAGGACAATGTGGGTGTTGATCATGTTTGGGCTAAGTTGTACAAGCAACTAAAAAGGCAATAGAGGAGTAATGTGCTTCTTGAGGAAAAGGTTGATTTCAACAACTCAAAGTTGGAAGAGTATGACATTAGGTTAGTTAAGTAAATTATATGTAAAATGAGTAAGATAAATCTTGACGTGTTCGAGTCTGAGTTTGGATTTGGACTAGGTAAAATTCTAAGGCCTTACAGGGGACTGCTTGAGCTGTTATTGCCATATTGTGATAGTGTAGTGAAGGTGTTTTACTCTAATCTAAGAATGTTTAGAATTGGAGTTGTGTCAACCATGGTGAGGGGCCAAACTGTAGAATTTTTTTTGCAGTGGTTAAACATTAAGAAAACACAATCAAAAGACACAACCTTCACAGGGGAAGAGATGATCTTGCTTGAGGGTGAGGGTACAGAGGATGATTCTCCCCTCTACAAACTTAAGCAATTGCCTGATAGGTTTAGGGAGAGAAGGGCAAACACTACACTATTATGAGCACTGAGGACAAGACCATCATGACATGTTTGATAAAGGGGGAAGCCTTTTTTTATGGGGAAGAGAATTATGGATCCTATGCTTAAGGGTGCATGTTTGGGAAGAAAAACACTGAACTACCATACCCCTCCCTGGTGTCTCTTATCTTGGACAAGAACAAAGTGTGGTATTTACAAGAGGATGAAGCACCAATAAGAACCCCTGAATTTGATGAGGAGTGTTTGCACCGAATGCAAATTCATGTTTCACCCAAGTAGCCTTCATTATCAGACAATGAGAGGGAAAAGGAAACCAAGAAGGCATCAACCGAGCCATTATTAGCTCCAACTCGGCCATCCCATGAGCAACCCAGTGATGTTCAGCAAAACACAACAGATATGGTAGCAGCACTTCGAGAAATTGTGAGGGAGGAGTTTCACATAATAGAGTCAAAGCTTCAGTCAAGGTTGGATAATGTTGTAGCAGATGTTGGTATTCTAGAGAGAAGAATGACAAGTATTGCCTTTTACAGGTTTGAGGGAATTCACCCATGCATATGCCACTGAGTTCAAGGATTTTGTTGCTTTTAAGGGCTATAGGTATGCGCCTAAGGATGACTTCAATGACAAGGCATTGCCTTCTTGTAATGAAGGAATCCAAGGTCAGTCCCCACAACATCAAAATGGCCCCTCAAACACATGAGGCTGATGCAGGAGAAGTTGAAATTACAGAAAACACTGACCCTGTATCGCCTCTCGCATCCAACTGCTCCCCCACCAATGAACCAATTCATGAGGAGCATGAAAGTATCTCTATGATAGCTGATGAACTAGATGATAGAGATATGGGCCACGAGCAGTATATGGCTCAGTCAACACAACCATCGCCGCAATCATCCCACCTTTCCCCCACTACTATAGAAGCTAAGGAGTCCACAGTTCCTGAGTCAATAGCCACACATAAAGAACCTGTGCATCATACTTCAAGTTAGACATTTCCGCCTCTGCCTATCAATCCTCAACTACTCATTCCCCTGAGGAACATGTAGCTCAACCTTCATCATATACTGAGGCTGATGATCTTGATCCCATAATACCACTATCACTTGTGCCTCTGCCTCAACCTATTAACCCTCCTCCTACGCCTTTGAGGTCAATATCAGAATTTGTGCCTTTGAGATTCATTCCCCTAAGCAGTTTCATGTCTTTGCTTGTAGCCGAGAATTTGCCCATATATTCTCAGCTGACACACCATTACCTGATCTACCTGCAAGGTCTGCTTCACCAAGGTTCATCCTAGTGAACTTCCCTAGTTCAACAACATCACCACCAAGGCGCTCCACTCCAAAGAAGTCCTCAGGTAGGTCCCAAGATAAGAGGAAGAAGAAGAATTAGGGACACTTTACTTATTTGTTTTTGTTTTTGGGTTTTATATGTCATTAAGGGAACTTTTTGTATTTTCCATTGTTTTTTTTAGACCTGCGTAAGCATTGCTGTGCTGGTTTACCTTTTGTCACTTGAGTTCGAACTGGGCTGTGTGGTTTGAATGCAAACTTCAGTTGTTTTTTTGCAATTTTACTAGTTACCTTTGCTGAATTGGTTAAATTGATGTTGCCTACATTTTGGTTCATATTGACTTGGGGTGCAGCCAATTGATGATGGAATCTGTTCATTGATATGTCACCTGAAACTTTTTGTCTTTAAACTTGTTTGTATGTTGTTTTATTGTATTATATTGTAGTTATTGATTTTGTACTTGTCCAATGATATGCCTGTTGGGATCCATACACACAGCGGAAGGATTTCATCCATTAAAATCTTATGAATCCCATTGAGAGGATCTATCAACGACGTTTAAATTGGGTTTGAAAAGAACCATACCTTTCAAACTCGTAAGCATCTCGTTCAATTCGAACTCGTGTGTGTCCTACTCGATCAACAGGAGCCAACTCTACAAATCCACTCCCTCTACCGGTATCCACACCGAGCAGTACTCCAACACGGACGGTAGTGTGCTAGAGCCTTCAAGCTTTACGTCTCACGTCTCTCCTCTAGGGTTTTCGCAGCTTTTCTAATACGTCTTGCAGATTATCTCTCAGGTTTTTCAAAACCCAATAGGCGTATTATATATTCAAAATTAATGCTTATTAATCTTGAAATTTGAATTTGGATTAAGATAATATATTAATTAAATCTATCCAATAAATCTAATTTAATCTATTTATTTAATCCGAATTAAAAGCCTGCTGATTTAATTTATCTCTATAAATCAAATATGAGATATGATATCTATCTATTTAATTAAATCTGAGATACAATATCTCAATTCTAATTAAATCAGATATATGTTAACTCTATTCAAAAATTAAATATGAGATACAATATCTCTCTTTATTTTAGATATTTAATTTATCAAATAAATTAAATACAAAACAAATAATATATAATAATATTATAATCTATATTAATAATATCATTATTATTTAATTTTGAATTTATATATATATATATATATATATCCATCCATCCTAGATTAAACGCCGTATTAATTAAATCTTAAATATATCTATTAAGGTGCTTGTGTTGGGCTATTCTTGTGTGTGTGACCCTGTAGGCCCACATGAGATTGGCAGGGGGCTAATACTGTACCATCCTACAAGTCGCAAGCGGCCTCTAGCAAGACATTACGACTTCCCAATTCATATGGAGATTGTTGGTACGATATAACTTATCATACAACCATGTCACATCCCTTTTGTCACGCGATAATTTGGTCAAGGATGAGGCATGGATAATGTCAACCTCCTGTTCTTGACCATTACTTGCTCGATTCGTGAGTAGTTTAACAATTGAAATGAAAACTCCTTTCTATCGTAGTATGGTCATACATTTCTCAGACTCACTCATCAAGGGGCCCAATATTATCTCTCTACAAATGTGAGGGACAAATTCCATCTTGATCATTAACATTCCTCTGCATGAAAACATTGATCCCAATCAAAGCCTTTATCATCACCCGGTCAAATGTGATTTTTGACTAGGTCAAAGATAGCAACTCTCATGTAGGAATCCATGATGATCTCAGGTCAAAGGTTGTTGTAACACAGTTATACATGAGATAAGCTTATGACTAAATCCATGTAGCTTTCTCATAGTGGGTTGGTCCAGCACCTTGTACTCTTACAAGTGCCTATGACTTTTATTCGTATTTCCATACCTCATCAAAGTCATACTGGTCTTATTTCATCTTCATCCCCACGTAGATGTCCGATGAGGGACATTTAGAATAATCTATAAGATATATCTAAGGATATAGTTATTACCATAAACATGCAAATGAAATGATAACTAAATGGAGAATACTTTAAATGACATTAACGTTTAAAGTACAATGACTTGCCCCTAGGGCATAATTTCCAACAATGCCTTGATATGGTTGCTGTTAGAGACATACCTCAGCTTATACTCACCTTAAACCTACTTATCCATACCACCAAGCATACCCATCATCTCTTTAGGAGAACCCATTTGCTTTATCAAATTCTGTAACCCACCCATGCATGTAGAAGGACTTTGCTTATGTGCTGGGCATTCATACTTCGAGATAGAATGCTCATATCTCCCTTCTTCGGTATTTTAAGCCCTTTCATTTTGCTCCAAATCTTTGCAAGACGTTTGTACTCCTCCATCATCTCCATTACTTCTTGAACATGATGACTAGATCCTCGAGCTATTTGCATCATTCGTGACTCACTCATCATCTTTGCGTTTGAACTATCTAGCTCTGCAATATATCTAAAGTTAAATGGCAGAAGTGCATAATAACTTCATTGAGGGAGAATCCAATTTATATTAGAGTTGATTTTGTAGTTGTCAGATTTAAGGCCTCCATCGTGTGTATAAGGCATTAGTGTCCAGTTACAATATTTAAACTTCAATTACTTGTTCATGTCCTACCTTGTTCAACAAAGGACATTCTAATATGTGGGTTGTCTGATGGCCCTCTCATGTCAATCATTGTGTGTGTGTGTGTGTGTGTGTGTGTGTTTTTTTTTTTTTTTTATAAAGCAGTTGAGAAGGCCAAATTGCTTCCTTTCATTACCTTTCACCATATAGTGAATGTGCTATAATTTGGTTTACATTATGTGTGATGCATTATGGTGGTCTTTTGTATGTAGTTTCTATACTTTTTATGCAGCATTAGAGAAAGGCAATTTCCTTCATTTTATTTCCTTTCAGCATACAGAGCACATGGTATCATTTATGTTCATCAAATATGTCATTGCAACTATGGTGCTATCTTCTCCAACCTTGTCTTTTATTTTATGCAGCATTTGGAAAAGTCAATTTTC
The DNA here is from genome assembly GCA_019022655.1 of Acacia acuminata. Lineage (NCBI taxonomy): Eukaryota > Viridiplantae > Streptophyta > Magnoliopsida > Fabales > Fabaceae > Acacia > Acacia acuminata. The sequence goes on from JAFJYI010000005.1 coordinate 4,945,754, forward strand.
TTCATTGTTCTTCCTTTCACATTGTATTGTTCATGTTAATTTATTTTCCTCTGCATTCTGCTGCTCTCATGTTAAAGTATCTGTTTACCATTCATTATTTTCAATTTTTTCTGCCTTCTCTATCAAAGCTTCACCTGGGTTCAATGTTCAATGAAGATCTTCTCTGTTCCTCTTCTCATATTCATTTTCATAGATGATACTTTCGTGCTGTCCCCTCTAATTCCTTACATGTCCGTCGTCTTTTCCACATCCGGAAGCCAGTCGTCGACGAAATTTCATATCCCATCGATTGCTACTTCAATTTCACATCTCACCGATCACGCGATTTGGTTTAGGGTTCGATGATGTCGCACTGTTCTAACCAATTAATCAGTTATCAACTTTTTTTTCTTTTTTAATTTAGGGGCATTCTAGGAATTTCACCTAATCTTCCCACTTAACCAATAACCAATTCTTCATACCAAACATTTCATTTTCCCTTAACTAACTTCCATTCCCTAGTATACCAAACAGATCATATTCTTAAAGTTCCATCCTAATTTTCCTTTCCTTTCCTTTCACTTCCATTCGTTTCCTTCTCTTCCTCAAATCTTCCGTGTAACAAACAGGGCCTAAGGGAACTTTGGCCAAGGTGGGAACTCATCTTCTTGGGAGAGGTGCGCCAAACGTGTTAAATTGGAAGGAACCCTGTCAAGTTCCCTTTCCCTAGCCTCAATTCAGTGTAATAAACAAGGCCCAAGAGAAATTGAACTCATGAAATCAATTTTCATGACAGTAAGTTATAAAGTATTTCTTTGATCTTATTTGTAAATTACTTCCAATATGTTTTGCTGAAACTAGGAAAAACAGTAAATGTTCCCATATTTTGTATACACTATGCCTTATGAGAACAATGTTATTTATCATCAGAATTTTAATTTAATTGGATGGTGAATTACTAAATTTGTAAGAAACTTTTCCCCTTGTTTAAGGGGTATGAGTAACTGTAATTGCTATTAGTGTCCTTATTGTCTATCCACATGTGTGTGTGTGTATATAAAAGTTGTATCTTTAGTTTGAGTTATTGTATTCATATAGTCAACATTGCTTCTTCTGTTGTTTGATATAGGAAAAAGAAGAAGTCATCATCTAAGGAAGATCCAAGAAATTTAGTTATTGTCCGGGCAGTTGAAAAGCTTGTTTTGAGATAGGTAATTTTCACTTTACCTATTTTCTCCATTCAGTTTTCAATTTTTGGTAAAAAATTTCAATTATTAATATGGATGTTGTTCATTGTCAATCACAGTGGTACTATGGAAAGGTTGAAGAAGTTAATTGGCTAATAAGAATGTTGCTTAGCCCGATATCTCACCAGAAGATTAGTGTTTTGAAGTTCTTGTGCTTTTGTATTATTATCGATATAGGTAATTTTCACTTCACTTATTTTCTTTATTCAATTTTCAATTTTTGGCCAAAAATCTCAATTATTAATATGGATGTTGTCCATTGTCAATCACACTGGTGCCATGGAAAGGTTGAAGAAGTTAATTGGCTAATAAGAATGTTGCTTAGCCCGATATCTCACCAGGAGATTAGTGTTTTGAAGTGCTTGTGTTTTTGTATTGTTAGCTTAGGCCACTTGTGACATTTTGAAAGATTGAATATCTGTGTTTTTCCTTGGTGTTTTATTTATTTATTTATTTAAAAATTGTCATTTGTCTATTTATGTGATTTGGAGGCCATACATGTATTTTGTAATTAAAAAACATTGGCTTCCACACTCATGAGAACGGTGTCCACAAGACCAGGTCATGCAAGCAAGCCTACATTATTGATATATTAACTTGGGATAACATTGTAGGATTTCGAGATGAAATTGCACCTTTTCATGAACAATTCAATGAAGTGTATAGAAATAAAATTAATTTATGTATTTAGATGATTTTTTTTTTTTTTTTTAAAAAAAGTTCCTTTTTTTTTTAAAAGCTCCAATTTTTTCCTTTGCCTTTTAAATAGGATTAGAAGAGTAAGTTATTAGTGCTTTGCTTGCCTTTTATTTTGTGAGCTTTAATTCTTTCACTTTGGGATAGATGAATATTTTTAGGGATTTGATTAGATTATGTAGAGCATTTTTACATGAGGTCAGTGGCATATTGCACATAATCATAAGGCCTACTCCGTACCCTCTTCACTAACCGGAAATTTACCAAGTCAGATAAGAGGTTTTTGTTTTAGATGGTTTTTAGTTGTTTGAGGCTGGACAACCCTTTGTTTTTTAAGCACATGTATCTTTCTATCGGTGACATTTATGTCTAAGCCAATGTTGCCCTTTACCAAGTCAGATAAGAAGTTTTATTAATCATGAACGAAGATACAACAACCCTTTTAGGGTTAACTAAATCTTTCCTTGAACGATAAGCAACAACTTAAAACTATTGTGATTGAGATAAACTCGAGAAGCCCAAGTCACATACTAATTAAGCCCAAATTATATTCGCATCTCTTATATTTTTTGATTCAATCCATAACTAGTATCAATATAATTTAAAATTTGCTATTATCAAAGTATTTGGAAGGCTCGGTGTCAACAATTATAATATTAATGATCATAACAAAGATGTAAAACTTATGAGCATTTGAATATGATAAATATGTGAATTCCTTAATATTCTTTCTTCATCCCCAAAATCGGAGCAAGACTTTATGGCAATTAAAAAATTTTTTTTATTTCAATTCCAAAATGAAATTGCCCATAATATTGGCAAATTTTAACTTCGTCGATCAAAATGACATTAAATATTTTCCGTAAAATTAAATTTACAGAAGAGAGGGATAAATTAATGGGCATGATATACATTATCGAAAAATTTGTCCAAATGAACAAATATGATTTTGGCGAAGGCTCGTATAGTAAAAGATCCAACATGCAATTTAGACAACACTCTATTCTTCGAATTTTATGATTTTCCAAAAAACATTTGAGAATTCTAAACACAAATAAAAACCCCGGGTTTGCCAGCTTGTAAAAAATCACATTAGAAAATGGAGAACAAACATGAAAGTGTTCGGATGCTACCAAAATCACTTATGTGTTATCCACTTGTTATATGCTGATGATTCCATAATCTTTTTGGAAATTAGTAAATCTAACATCAATGAAATGATTGAAATTCTCAACACTTTCTGCCTATGGTTTGAACAAGAAATAAATTGGGATAAATCCTCTGTCCTTATCTCCTCTAATATTCTTGATGATCTTAAAGGATAATTAGGCAGAAAACTCAATATCAATTTCTCAGTGTGTTGGGAAATCCTACACATGAGTTGATTGTCGAAAGAAAATGTCTAAAACAAATAGGCAAGTTATAAAGGGTACAGATAGAAGAACTGCTTCTTTTAGAAGTACATGCCAATCATTATCATTATTATTATCTATTCTCCAATGCTTGGGCAATTTATCTTTTACCGGAAAGCTGTAAGTACTGATTACCCTGAAGATTTTATCTTTTAAGCCAATTGTTATGAGTGTTATGACTAGTCTGAGCACCATGGTTACACAGGTACCTCCGTGGAAACTTGCTTTCTGGTCCTATACCGCCAGAGCTTGGCAATATGTCTAAATTAAGTTACTTATAAGTTGATTTTCAATCTCTGTATCAGTTATGATCAATCACTTTTATTTGCTTATTTACTTTGAGAAAGAACTTGTTTTTCGGGCAGTTGAATGACAAACAATTAGTTGGCGAAATTCCTGTAGAACTTGGAAGGCTTGAACATTTGTTTCAACTGTGAGTTTCATTTATTCATTTTATCTCACGTTCCCTGCAATTAACTGCATTCTTAAGAGGCTTACATTGCCCAATTTCAGGAGTCTTGCCAACAATCATCTTGAGGGACCAATTCCACATAACATCAGCTCATGCTCAGCCTTGAATCAGTTATAAAACTTCTGAATTCTTACGAGAATATTGGAACCTCTAAGAACAAAATCATTTCGCTCTTAGTCTCTCAATTTTTTGTTTTTATTTTTCCAGCAGTGTGCATGGTAATCACTTCAGTGGATCCATTCCTCTGGTAATCGCTTGTGGTGACGAACCTGTGCTAGTTTTGTTCTATTTTCCTTTCTTCTGTTTCTCTCATTTTTTGAATTATGTTATACTTTATCATCTCCAGAAATATTTCTGCTAACATCTTCAAAGGGAACATACCTGTTGAACTTGGCTATATCATAAATCTTGATACACTGTAAGTTTAGAAGTTGAATTTTATGTTTTGATTAATTGAAATATTTTCTGACTCGCTTTCTCCTCTATGTTCAGGATCTGTCAAGCAATAACTTTTCAGGTCCAGTTCCTTCATCTGTTGGTGACTTGGAGCATCTCTTGATCTTGTAAGACAGGTGCTGCATTTTATAGACATTGTTCGTTTTCTCAGTATGTGCTGGATCATGATTAATGTCTATGCTATATTTTTATAACTTGTTGCTTATATAATCAATGAGGAAACTATTAGTCTAACCTCTTATATATAGTCAAAGGCTTAACTCTTAAGACCCAATAACAACTTGCATCGAAACCATTACATAGTTAACATACTAACTAACTAACAACAATGTCTAACCACTACCTACTATAACATAATACCTTCCTAACTGACTAATGACCTTATAAGAGATATTATGCCATTATTATTTCCCTAATTACCTACTTAGTAATATTTTTACCTTTTCACGGTTTACATATCAGACTTGCATAGAACAATAATAGACTTTTATTGTATTACTCCATCTACAGTCACATTCACATAAGAACTAAGACATGCTCATCTGATGTAGGACAAAAGATGGAAATATATACTTCTATTCACACATCGAACCATCTAACTATTAGGATTAGATGAACACAATAACATTCATATATCTGAATAGGTGAATAAGAAAACAAAAAAGGGAAAAAACAAATTAAATATAAACTTACCAAAGCTTCTGGAGTAGTCCGCACTTGAACAAATTGTTGTCAAGTTTGTTCATCAAGAAATGTATACTTGCCGCAAGGATTAGGGCGAGGCTCACCAACTAGAACCTCGACAAATATAGTTGTTAGCTAGATAGGTCTGAAACTTCATCCAGCGATCAACACAATACGACAATGTCCAGTCTTTCAACTTTTGACTGTCAGGAATAGTGTGTGTAAGCCGGATAGTATTCCAAATAAGATCCTTTACTTTGGTCTGGTCGACATTTTTCCACTCATCTGTCAAGATGCTAGGCTTGCTGCGTGCTAGTGTGCCGACAAAACTAATATATGTGTTTTTATTAGGACCAAAAGGAGTCAAATTTTCATCAAACTGAATCTCGAGCTTTTCCCTTGAAGTTCAACTTAGGGCAAGCTCTTTCATTCGTGTGCCTCTTCTACCATGGCGTGCAGGGAGGTTACGAGGTTCACTGTGAGATGAACAATGTTTGTTCTGACTCACACCAGTTACACTAGTAATTGGCATTCCACAAATAGGACTCGAATCATTTTCTCCGTTTATTTTCGAGAAAAGGAAGAGAGGTTGAGAGAGGTGGTGTGAAAGAGGAATGCCTGAGAAAATAAGAGAGTAGTAGAGGATGGTGGTGGTGGGTGAGGAAGAGAGGTAATGAAATAGGAAGAGAGATTTCGCAATAAGAATAGAGGTTCAGACTTCATAGAGAGCAACGAAAGGCTTCGTAAGAAGAAGAATATATTTGGTGCTTTAATTTTAAGATCGGATGTATTAAAAAGCCGGTCTTAATAGTTAATCTTTAAAACCGATCCTTATTAAACTCCAGTCTTAAAAGTACTTAATTTTTGGTTTAATTTTTTTCAATATTTTGTACCGGCCACAATTTGTAACGCCCCCTTTTATCTCCCAATCATTATCAGAGTTAATACGAGGAGCGTATGGATCTGGTTTGGACAAAAAGTAGCGATAAATTTTTAAGCAAATTAAAAACTTGGTTGCAACTATAAAACTCAATCCCTTGGAATACGGAGATATATACAATCTTCCCAAATTCTAAACTTCAAAATTAAACCTTATACATTGTCCAACCATATCTACAAAACAAAAAGGAACTCCTCTTGAGTCCAACCTTCCTTCACCATTGCCTATAGCACCGCCTTCCCCTTCCGTCCTGATCCACTACCTGTACCTTTAATCAAGTCTGAGATTCACGAATGAATCTCAGGGTAACATGTTAACTTCTATAATTGGTGTATAAACATATGCATAGTTTAATGACCACAGTCAGGAATTTAACTCAGCATACAGACAATATTAAACCATAGTTTCAAAAACGAAGTGCTCGGAAAACGTGCACAGAACCTACTCGGATCCGAATTCCTTTGCACACAGTGAATGACCAACATTTAAACATATTGTATGCAATCAAACAAGTTTATAAAAAAACACTTTCCACACATCATGGCATTTAACCATACATAAACATACACACAAAAATAGAAAGTTAGAGTTACCACGTGTTAGTCACCTTAACTACGTCCAAGTAATTTTTGGTGCAAGCGGGCTTTGGAGTTCCTATAAATTACATTTGTACAAAGATATGTCACTATACAATTTAATCTTAATAATATAATTAAGATTATTTCTCCTCTAAACCTAACCCAAAATACATGTCCTTTAGTATCTTTATGAGGGGTGTATCTTGATTGAGGATTATTTAACTAAATACATACAATTCACTATGGAATAAATATCATCTCAGCCATTTAACCTTTCAATATATCCAAGGAAACCTTTACCTTGAAGGTTATACACAATTAACAACTTGTGTGCCTATATTAAGACTTGTCAACAATTCAATTCTTAACTTCTCACGAGAATTTGGGAAATTCATAATCTGACCGATATAACTCCGGATGGAGTGATTCCAATTTCCACTTAAACCTTGATAAGTCTACTTTCATAAATTAAAGTCACCAAGTTGATTTATGGCTGAGAAAATTCCCAAATTTCAAAAATATAAACAATGTCCAGAAATTTTCCAGATTTTCTGACCAATCTTTGAAAAATTATAACTCCTTCAATACTTAACAGAATTTAACGAATTACCTATCACATTAAACCTCTAAATATCTACTATTTAACTGGAAAATTTCAAATTTTAATATTTTTTTTCAGTCAGCACGAAACCCAACGCCATTTTGCTGTTCCTGAAGCATACCAGAAATTTCCAGTTTCTTTAGCTCAACTTTGAAAAATCATAACTGGAGTTATAGATCTCTGTTTTAGGTAAACCAAAGCTTATTTTAAACCTTAAGAAATTTATTTTATCCAGTAAAAATTTCAGATCAAAACTCAACCTTAATCTCACAAAAACGTGAGGCACAAGAGACTCTCTTTTTGGACTAAAATTCAGTGGGAGGTAAAACAGCTTGCATGCTCTTTTTTGTGGCTCAAACCTTCATGAAATCAGAACCTAGATGCATATATCAGACATGCAAGGCTCTTTCTCCACTATATTCTTTGTCTACCCTTCAGCCTAGACTCATGGAACTTTTGAATCCTTAATAATCACATGCAAGAAGATGAAAGGTGAAATTGCAACTCACCTTGTTCTTCCTTGCTCCCTTGGTTGACCTTTGAGATGAGTAGAATGATGATGATGAAGATCACTGTGGAGTTAAGAAGAGGATTGGGGTCACAGTGAAAGAAGGAGGAGGTTACGGTGGGGATTGAGAAGAAAGGGTTGAAGATTGTTGAAGTTTTGGAGTAGAGGGGTTGGACGGTTGGTGTAGAGGAAAGGAGAGAACTTTGGTGAAATGAGGAAAGAAGAGTGAGTGTGTTATTTGCGTGTGTGTGTGTTAACGTGTCATGGCTAGGAAGAAAGAAAATACGTGGCTGGATTTAGGGTGTGTTAATTGTGTGTGTGTTATGGAGTGAGATGGCGGAAGATGGTAGAATGCAGAATTTAGCTGTCATGCATTTACAATCAGCAGATGGCGTGTGAGTATTACATGGGTCCGGAGGAGTAGGTTTATGTAAAGGGGGTGTGTTGTGTATATTGGGCTATCTAAGGAGGAATGGGCTTTTGCTTTATTGTTTGGATGCATGTTGTGTATTGTATGTGCGTGTATGTACTGAAGGAAGAATTGAAATGGGAAAATGATGTGGGTTAGCTTTTGGGCTGATGATCAATGAATGAGTGTGTTATGTACATGGAGCCAAATAAATTAATGAATGGCGTGTTATGTATGTTGGTGAATTTGCTTGAATGACCCAACACAAAATGCTACTAATTCCTACATCTTTCTTTTCTAATTTATATTAGGCCATAATAAATCCATTGTAGTGAATCTTGGATTTATTTATTTAATTATTTTTCTAATAATATCTTTAGGCTTTAAAATATCTTAATTCTCGGAAAATATGCCTTTTAATTTTAAAATAAATTCTAAACTTCATCAAGGGTAAATTTTCTATAATTAATCTCAAATCCTATTTAATTCCCAATTTCTAAATTTTGGGATGTTACACAATTTAAGTTGATTTTAAAAGCTTTAATTTTAAGACCGACAGTATTAAAAAGCCGGTCTTAAAAGTTAAACTTTAAAACTGGTCCTTATTAAACTTTGGTCTTAAAATTGATTAATTTTTTTTTAATTTTTTCCAATATTTTGTATCGGCCACAATTTAAGTCCGGTCTTAAAAGTATAACTTTTAAGATTGGCTTTTATATGTATCTGTCTTAAAAGTTTTAAACTTTTATATTTAAATTTTTCCTTATATTTTGGACCGGATAAAATTTAAGTCCTGTAGTATGAGATTTCTCTAAAAAGTAATTGATATTTTAATTTTTTTGTTAATATTTTTAAGACCGGTTGTTATGTATACTGATCTAAATAAAATATTTAAAACCTATGAATAAAGAATCTGTCCAAGAAGTTATTTATATTTACAAAACTTCTACTAGTCATACTTTTAAAACTGGGGCGTCGATTCTCCCGTTTAAACGATGCGATGTTAAAGCGTTTTTTTCCCCCACTAGTGTAAGTTTTTTACTAAAATGGTGGCAAGTGTGCAACCACTCCGGGTTCTGCAGTGGCAAGGACGAACCTCCCAACAGTGGTGGCTCCATACAAGGCGGATTACAAGTGGTTTTACCGCAGCTCGAACCTTAAACCTCTTAAAGGAATCCAACGCCACATTCCGCTAGACCAATCACATGTTGGTGCACTAGTGTAAGTTGAGAGTGAGGGAGAACAGAATAGTAATAAAATAAAGGATGGGCCCACATGATTATAATATAATCCTCCATCCCCCGACGCCCCTCCCTTCTTCTATTATTGGTATATATAATAACATTAAATTCTGATATTCTGTCCCCACGTAATCTTGAACTTTTGAACCCACCCAATATAATCAACTTGATTAAAATCACTCACCATTTTTTTGATGTTATTTAATAATTTATTTTGAATCCCCCAGACGTCCAAATCTCGCATATATCGTGTTTGTTGTTATCTTCATTTCTTAATTTTTTTTTTTTTTTTTTTTTTTAATTTTCTTCTTACATATATTCCTCACCTATTTGTATGTTGACTTTATTAGTTTTATTTATACCATGACTTTCTTTTTCTTTATCAGTTTTATAATTTTGTTTCCTTAACTCCTAACTTATGTTTTCAAAATATAATTTTATTATAATATAATACTACAAAAATTTGTATTTTTGTTACATCAGATAGATTTTTTGGTACCATATACCTAATTCTTTTAAAAAATATTTGACAATAATAAATTTTTATACTCTCACCTGATAGTATTTTGGGAAAAAGATAAGAATATACCACTTAAACATTAAAATCTCAAATTAAGGATTTCCTATTAAAATGAGTAATTAATATCTATGCTCTTATAGTCAAATACCAATACTCTTATGGGCAATAAGACTGATTTAAGATTTTAAAATTTGAATTAATTTGTCTTTTGTCTTTGTGTTTTTCTCTTTAAAATAATTTGACATGACGTTAATAATTCTCTCACAAGAGACTTGATGAAGGTTATTCTCCGATAAAAAAAAAAAAAAAAAATTGAGTAAATTTTAATCATTATTCTGTGCTTCTTTGTAAATTTCTTATAGTTATTTATGAGGGATTGAATCCTTCACTATATCATCTAATCCAACTATACATTAAATCATTCTTTTCCATACCTACTCTCACTATTATCACCTAAACTACTCCCACCTCTCCAAATTATAAGAAGTCTCTAACTAATTATACATATAAGTAAAAACAGTTAAAAATATTTAATTTGTCATAAAATTCGGGTAATTTTCAATAATACCATTCTATATGGAAAAAAATATTTAATTTTAATTGAAAACAAAATATGTTATCTAAAAAATATCTTATAAAGTCATAATTAGGACATGTAAATTTAAGTATTCGTAGGTTTGCATGTGTAGATTAATGTTAAAAATATCACTTTTACAAATTTAAGTTATGGTAAAATCAATTTATAAAATGAATTGTATTATAATTGCATTACTGGTTTTTTGTCTTCATATAATTCATTGTATAAAACTTAAACTAATCAAACATCATGTGTCATTGATACGCAAGTTTCGTGCACTCAAAGCCACCTAATAAGCCATGTATTAAAAGAAAAAACGAAACTGTTCACCTGGATACGTAATTTCCAAAATGATCAATGACATGGAATATAATTCTAATTTAACACCACTTAAAATAAATTTAAAAAAAATTGTGAATATGTACACGTCCTTTAACGAATACTGATCATTTTTCACATGCCATATTTATTTCAGTGCAAGTTGGAGTTCACAACAAAATTGCCAGCACAGCGCCGGTGTTAGAGAGGGCCTACACACACACACACACACATACATACATATATATATATATGTAGACACACAGACAGATATATATATATATATATATATATATGTAGAGACACACAGACAGATATATATATATATATATATATATATATCATTTTGCTCTATCAGACTTCACACTTGCTTACCTATTAAATCCCCAGCTAAAGCTTCACAAACATAAAGCAAATACAGAGAGAGATTAGAAGTAAACCATGGGTTCTGTTGAAGGAGGAGGATCAAAACCCCATGCTGTGTTGATTCCATTTCCATCTCAAGGCCATATTAACTCGGGGTTGAAGCTAGCAAAACTGCTTCACCTACGAGGCTTTTTCATAACCTTCGTCAACACAGAGTTCAACCATGAACGCCTGCTCAAATCAGGTGGATTAAAAACCTTTCATGGCCTCCCAGATTTTCGATTCGAAACCATCCCAGATGGTCTTCCTCCTCCTCCTAATGATAATGCCACTCAAGACTTACCGTCTCTCTGTGACTCTACAAGAAAGAATTTTCTCCTTCCCTTTCAAAACCTTCTGGCTAGACTCAATGAATCTGCCTCTAATGGCCTTATCCCCCCAGTCACTTGCTTGGTTTCTGATGCTGTAATGTTCTTCACTGTTGATTGCTGCTGAAGCACTTGGAGTCCCTATCGTTTTCCACTGGGCTCCTAGTACCTTTTCATTTTTGGGTATTGTTCACTATCAAAATCTACTCGATAGAGGGCTTGTGCCACTCAAAGGTATTATATCATATATATATACTTGTTTCTTCATGAAATACATGTATTAATGGCCTTTATGTTTCATGATTTAAGGTCTAATCATTTGGTGATTCTAATTAATGTGCAGATGAGAGCTATCTGACAAATGGGTACTTGGAACAAGAGATAGATTGGATTCCAGGCATGAGAAATATCAAGCTCAAGGATCTCCCTACCTTATTGAGGACGACTGATCCAAATGATCTATTTTTTAAATTTTTTTATTGAAATGACGAAAGAAGTTCATAGAGCCTCTGCCATTTGTTTCCACACATTTGATGAGCTTGAAGGTGAGGCGGTGAAAGCTCTTTCCTCCATTTATTCCATTCCTCTCTACACCATAGGCCCCTTCCCTTCATTTCTAAGCCAAATTCAACAGACCGACCAGCTTTTATCTTTGAACTCTAGTCTTTGGAAAGAAGAGACTCAATGCCTCGATTGGCTAGAACTCAAGGAGCCTAGATCTGTGGTTTATGTGAATTATGGGAGTGTCACAATTTTGTCCCCGGAACAACTATATGAGTTTGCTTGGGGCTTAGCCAACAGCAAGAAACACTTCTTGTGGATCATAAGGCCTGACCTTGTGAATGGTGGCTCGGTCATCTTATCTCCTGAGTTTGTAAATGAGATTAAAGATAGAGGTCTGATAGCAAGCTGGTGTGATCAAGAAAAAGTTTTGAACCATCCTTCAATTGGATGCTTCTTGACACATTGTGGATGGAACTCCATGATAGAGAGTATTTCTGCAGGAGCTCCAATGGCATGTTGGCCTTTCTTTGCAGATCAACAGACAAATTGTAGGTATGCGTGCAAAGATTGGGGAATTGGCGTTGAGATTGATAATAATGTGAAGAGAGAAGAGGTGGAGAAGCTTGTGAATGAGTTGATGGAAGGAGAGAAGGGGAAGAAGATGAGACAGAAGGCTTTGGAGTGGAAGGAAATTGCTGAGAAGGACACAAGACCTGGTGGTTCTTCCTACATCAATTTGGAAAATATGATAAAAGATGTGCTGATGAGGAATTTGAAAATCTAAGATAACTTTAAATGTTTATTTTTCTGTTAATTAACATATGCTGGTTCTTAATAAGAACTTATTTTTATAATGAAAGTGTGCTTAATAAGAAAACATGTGCCGAATAACTGTGCGTGGTGGCATTCGGTATTGTTGGGCCGACTTCTTTTTAGTATTTGCAAACTTATAAGCGTTTAGGTTATTCTATTTATTCCCGAGTTTTATTGTGTTGCACAAAAAGCTATGTATTTTGTTATAATTAATTATGTATTTGGATTGATTAGTATGAATAAGCCTTGGAACTATTGGCTATCTATGTCTGGATTGTATTGTTTCAGGCTTTTAGAGGTTCTGTAGACTTGTTTAAACAAAGAGGTGGAAGAGACATTAAGATCCCCCCACCCCCAAAAAAAAAAAAAAAAACCCCCACTCTTGGCAATGGTTATGGTAATAATTGGCACAAAAAGTGAGACTTTTTACACTGATTGTGACAATACCCGACGCCAGAATGATCACATTTCAACACTTATTGTGACTATAACCAGTGCCAAGAGTGAACATAATTTTCAAAAAATTTAACACTGATTTCTTTTTACCGTTTATTTATAATTTTTAATGCTTATTAAACATAACAATTAATTATGCACATTGTCATGTATTGCAAGGCAGAATTTGAGAAAAAACAAAAATAACTATTGTAACTAATAACCGTCATTTATGTAGTGACAAAAATGATGGTTCTTAAGAAACAACCGTTATATAACACTTATAAACGATTCGTTTTCCAACACTTTTATCAGTGAAGATAAAACATAACAATCTTAAAAAACAACGGTCATCTAACTTTTTTATAACCATTCATAACATTAAAACCTTAATTAAATGTTATAACCCTCCGTAATTCGTCAGTCCTTTATTTAAACTCACTTATTCCTAGACCCTTGTGACTCTTACTACTTTTCTTTATCGGCCTCCTCCTTCTCTCCTTCATCATGTTAAGATCCTAGGGAAATTCTCTGCCGCCGCCACCACCCTCTCCTACTCCTCAAGGCTTGTTGGTGGCAACAAATGTCTCAAGTACAAAGGATCCTAACCACGCCGCCTCCTCTGCCATAGCCATGGCTAGCATCTCCACCCTCTCCACCAATCCATCTATTGCATCGAATGACAAGATGACACAAGAGAAAAGAGCACTAGGGAAGGGTCTTGTTATCATGAAAGAGGTCCATAAAGGAAATTAAGAGAGAGGGGAGGAAATTATTGTGAGATGAAATAAGAAAGGTCAAGTTGTAAAATCTAACATATTCATTAGCTACCTCGATCGGGTGTGTGATGAAGTATCAACAAGTTCTTGATTTTCTCACTAAACCTCCTTCATGACAACAAGACCCTTCCCCAATGCTCTTTTCTTTTATGTCATCTTGTCATTCTGCCCAATGGATTGGAGGAGGGGCAAAGTTGCTAGCTATGGCGGAGGAGACAACGTGGTTAGGATCCTCAATACAAGTACATAACAATTACTAAGTAAAACCCGCCAATTTATAGAAAACTATGCAAATAAATAACGGTTCTAAGTTAATAAACGTTAAATTAATAATAAATTTAAAGAAAATTGTCAAATACATAATGATTATTAAGAATTAACTGTCACCATTTATAAAATAGAGGGATAAGGGTCTTAAATGCCATGAAAGTTTTCGCTCAGGAGCATTGGTAAGACGGAAGTTTTTTTTGGATCAAAAATGCCACGGAAGTTCACAGGAAGTATCAATTTTGCCACGGAAGTTTTCACTGACGAGCAATTTTGCCCCGGAAGTTTTCACTAAGGAGCAATTTTGCCACGGAAGTTTACAAAGCATAGCAATTTTTTGCCCTTCTGTCCCCAAATATTAAATTTGACTATTAAATCAGTCAAAGACCACACATGTCATGCCTCGAAAAGGTCGAACTTGGAGTCAGAGAAGGAGATCCTTCAGATGTTGAACTCAAGGCGGCCAGAATTTGTGAAGTCAAACTGGTCAAAGGGGTGAAAGGTCGTCACAAAACGCAAATGAAACGCAAAACGAGAAATGAATTGTTCCAAAAATTGGTTCAAGTAAAACAAATCAATAGTGATCATATTTACGTTTGTATAGGCGATCATTTCTTAGATCATAAGTGATGCTTCCTTTGGGTTTTGTGACAGTCGACCTTTCAGTCCGTTTGACCAGTTTGACTTCACAAATTTTGGCCGCCTTGAGCTCAACATCTTAAGGATTTCCTTCTCTGGCTCCAAGTTTGACATTTTCATGGCATCACATGTGTGGTCTTTGACTGATTTAATAGTCAAATTTAATATTTGGGGACAGAAGGGCAAAATTGCTCCTTAGTGAAAACTTCTGAGGCAAAATTTCTCCTTAGTGAAAACTTCCGGGGCAAAATTGCTCCTCAGCGAAAACTTCCGTTGCATTTTTGGTCCAAAAAAACTTCTGTCTTACCAATGCTCATGAGCGAAAAACTTCCATAGCATTTAAGACCCTTATCCCTAAAATATAACGATCCTTAATACTAAAAAAATGTGTTGGCTTGATAATCCATGAAACTTTCTATATAAACCATGGTTCTGAAACTCGAACTGGACCGGTCAAACTAGACCAGAAACTAGTGAAATCAGTTTGGGTTTTTTAAAAAAATTTGATTTTTTAAAAAAATTTCCTTCAAAATTTCATATTAATTATGTTGAAATCTTCAATTTCTCACCAGTTTGGCCTTGGTTTAGCTTCAGTCTGATCCACTGACCTTTGACTTAGTAGCCCAGCTGATCTAGTGGCCGGTCTGGATTTTTGAACCTTAATATAAATGTCTGAAAACTAAACTTCACTTCTCTAGTTTCATTTCAACTTCTCATCAAAGACAACTTATGTTTCAAGAAAACATCATAGAAAAATGCAAGAGAACTTTTGATTTATCATTTAGCAAAAATTTGAAAGATGAATTCCCTTTGCCAACAAGCATTAAGGGTCTCGTCCATGCAAACTATGAGCTCCATCATATTGTCTAGATTTACATGCAAGAGCAAGAACGCATTGACCAGTGCTTAAAAGAACTTACCTCTCTTGTTCGCTCTTTGACCGAGAAGGTGGACAAGTTATCGAAGAAGGAAAAATATGATGATACATCATATTTATGAAACATCTCTGTCACTTATTATTTTTTGTTGGTTTATTTACTTTGTCATTTTTTTCTTTGTAAAATGGTGGTTTTATAATCAACCATTGGTATATACGTTACGGTTATTAAATAAGAACTGTCATTTATTGAATTACTATGCAAATATATAACGATTGTATTTTGTAACTGTCATATATTGTCTCACAATATAGACAGTTCTTATAGTAAAACTGTCATGAAACATTAAATGAACTAACAAATGATTTGTCTTTCAACTTTATATAAGCAAAACAACATAACGGTTTCTCTTCCAACTTTATATCAGCAAAACAACATAATGGTTTCTCTTAAATAATTGTCAACTAAACGGTTCCAACCTTTCCTTTTTCCCCATGCTCATGATGAAAATACCATATGCTTCTTCATTCTTCGATTATCAACATGAGAACTAAGTTCCCATTCATTACCCACCACAACATGCGGTTGTTCCTCTTCAACTTCCAATGTGTGCAATGATGGTTTGAACTAGGGATGATCGAAAAGTCTGATGGTCTAGGGTGCCTAACTCTGTCTCGTTTGACCCGACCTGGTTAGCTTAAAAAAAATGGTCCCTTACAGCATTGAGCAGACCAAACCAGGGTGGTCTACTCGGGCGAGATAGAACTTTAGGGCAAGGGCTCAAACCCCTTGGTCTAGTCCAATTTTTTTTTTTAATTTTTAATTGCCACTTAGGTTAAAAAGGGTACTATGCAAGTCCACATTGAAAGACTGATGAGTCTCGGCACTCCATAGGAGATCTAAAGTCTGTGGCGATCAATCTTTCAATGCACTCACAGACTCGACTTCTCTACTCCTATGGCCCAATCCTTTCTATTAAACTTTAGAGTATCGCTTAATCCTCACTCCTCAGCTCTGAGCCTTAGAGTTAGTCTAAGTCCACCTACCTCCATCCTCTTTGGCTCTACCAAATCCATGCGCCTCTTTTCCTCTCCTTACCGATCACCTTTTTTAACGACAAAGCTAAATTTTTTTTAAGGAAAGTTTTAAATGCATTAAGATTGTATTGTTGACATTTTCTGGAAAGAAAAAAGTTTGACAAGATTAGGGAACTTAATCTAGATCCTAAAATCAAGGGATATGATCTAGATCTTAGAATCAAGGGATTTTCTAACAAAAAGGATAGCTATCTTAGCAAAACTTAGAATTATATTATTCCAACATCTGCAACTCTATTTCAATAACTAGCATGAACTCCCATGTGCAATGAATGAGAGAATTCAATACCATTCAATACCATAAGAACCTAAAGAACCGACCACAACATCTCCAATCTCGGGATCGCTTCCTTTGTCCACTAACTCGGGAAGTACTTATTACCTTGAAACTTATTACCAGGTGCCAACAAGCCATGAGAACTCTATTAAAATATTTTTAAGGGAAAATGAAAAACATCATAATGCAGCAAAGTAAGCTATAAGTAAACTCATACCATATCACGTTTGATAAAGGGTCACCAAAAGAAAAAGTAATTGTTTCTAAGGATAAAACATTCTATGATATAATGATCTAAAACAGCAAAAACAAAGTAAAAAAGGGAGGAAAAGAAACCAATACCCCATTTATCTTAGTTTATGATTCATATTATGTGCTCATGGAATAATACATGGCTTGAAAATGAAGTTAGAAACTCAAAAAGAAATAGATTATCTAATGAATGACTTGACATGGCTGTGGGCAGATTTCAGGTCACCAAGAAGAGTAGAGGACCATTGAAATCATGAAACAAGACATATCATTGCAAAGTGAAACAAGATTCCAAAAGGATCTTCCAAAAATTTTGCGGCAATCTATTCGTGCCTCTTGGTCTTGGGGGCCTAGCTTTGTGATAAAACTTAACACGAGGATGTGTGCTAACCCACACTTTAGCTAAATAATTTTCAAAAGATCCACAAGTATTATTATAAAACATCACCGTAATCTTAAAGGGCAAGTGAAATTAATTTGCTACCTAACGAATTGAATCGGTGAGTGAGAACTGACAACAATAACGCCTAAGATAGAATCAAAATTACCTCGGATGAGCTAGAAGACGCCAATGACGGAGGTTAACACGACCCAAGGCGCAATCGGTGACAAGCAGGAGATTCAAATAGGAGATAAACCCTAATTGAAAAATGAAATCAGAATTAAATCAGAATGTTGGCTCGGTGAGTGAGAACTGACAACAATGACTAAGACGGAATCAAAATTACCTTGGAGGAGCTAGAAGACGCCGACGACGGAGGTTAACACGACCCAAGGCGCAATCGGCGACAAGCAGGAGAAACACGACCCAAGGCGCAATCGACAACAAGCAACGGCGAAGTGGGATGGTGGCTCGACGTGATTCACGGAGAAAGAGAAGAAGACAAGTTGATTCACGGAGAAAGAGAGGAAGACGAGTTGCCTCACGCTCGTGCGAGTCTCGGTCGAGTTAGAACACGATCGGTCCAAAGTGAGAACTATAACTGGAAAAAAAAAACACAAAAGGTTAGATGTGCCGTTTGAACCCTGGACCTTGTACATGAATATGGAATGTTTTAACCAATTACTCTAATCAGCTAAGTTGCAACAAGGATCCTTTACAAAATATATATTTTTCAAATTTTTATGGGTTCACTTGCCCCCATAAGCACTAGTGTGACTCCGTCCCTGGTTCTAGGCCTGGTAGTGGTGATTGTAGGAATAGGAAGGATTCACAAAACTATGTGGGTATGAAGAGAAGGCAAAAAAAAAAAAAAAATCACATAGGTGCTGGACTGCTTGGACTGGTCCGGAAAGTCCGTTGGACTAGTCTAATCTAGCCCGAGCTCGGGCTGGTCCTAGACCTGACCGGACCTCAAACTGGCTTGTCTAGGCAGCGGTTCTATCAGGACCAGACCTCAGGTTGAGGCCAAACCCGACCCAATCCTAGTCCATGATCAACTTGAATTCGAAACCTTCACTTTTAATCTATATAAACTCTTCATTTCCTTAAGTTTATCATATTAATTATTTCTTCTTCGTCCTCCTTTGTTCTTTTAATCACCAAGATGAAATGTCATGTTAAAAACTTGCTAGATGTAACATCCCAATTTATGTTTATAGTAATTGAGTACTATTGGGGTGTAATTTATTAAGTAATTTGAGGTTTATAGAAAACATCTATAAGCATAAAATTAAGAGAAAAGTGGAACATTGGAATGTGGTTAAAAAATTGAAGGTATTTAGTTTGAGTTGAATTTTACGGCAATTCGAAATTTCCTTGTAATTATTTGGATAAAGAAAGAATTTAATAAGGATTTGGTGGGATTAAATATTTTCCCACCCAAAATATTATAACTACTTATATATTATAGAATTTTTTATGTAAGTCAAATACATAAATTGAAAACGATTATTTAGACTAAAGGAGAGCTTTGACAAATGATGGTCAATCAAATAAGAGGATTTAGAAATTTTCTAATGGAAAGATATAAGTTTAAGAGAAATAAGAATTTTTATAAGTTGAGAGAGATGGAAAATATAGGAAAGAAAAGAAAATGGAGAATAAAAGAAAAGAATAGTAATAAAATAAAGGGTGGGGCCCACATGATTATGGAGTAATATAATACCTAGAGCCGGGAATCAGGGCCGAGGCCCTTCAAGGCCCGAGGTAAGAAAAACACCTGTTTTTCGAAGCTTGGCTTGAGAGCACCAGGGCTAAGCCGTCCAAGGCCCGAAAATTACTATTCCAAATTTTAACTATTTTTCCTTTGTTTTTTTTTAAAGAAATATAATTATTAAATTACAACACAAATCATCCAATAAATAAGTGCAATCACTAATTCATAATCAAAAGTAACTATGTTCACAAATAACTCATATAAAACATAAAAAGCATATCACTAAGCGACATTAGTACAATGACTATTATTATTGTTATCTTCATCACTATCATCAATTCCAACAACATTTGATTGTTTTTCATTTTGAGTAGTACGTAGCCTCTCGCTCATGAGTAACAATATCATAAATTTCTTCTCCCGCAACATCCATAATCTTTATTTGTAATAAATAATAAACCAAATTATAAAATTAGAGTATAGTTATTATATATTTGTAGTTAAATGGATAATAACTCTATAACAAATACAATATATATATATATATATATAAATTTATAAATTTAAAAAGAAAAAAAAAAAAGCTACGGTGAAAAAGGTTTGCGGGGCCGGCTCGTGGTCTTCGGGGTTGGCCCGTTTAAGCTCGAGGCCCTTTAGGGCAAATTTCAAATATTTTGTCCATTTTTCAAGTTCGACCCTTGATGGGTAAGGGCTTAAACGGCCCGGCCTAATAGGCTCGGTCCGTTTTCCTTCTTCTAATACCCCATCCCACCGCACTCCCCCGACGCGCTTCCTTCTTCTATTAGTTGGTATATATAATAACATTAAATTCTGATATTCTGTCTCCACGTAATCTTGAACTTTTGAACCCACCCAATATAATCAACTTAATTAAAATCACTCACCATTTTTTTGATGTTATTTAATAATTTATTTTGAATCCCCCAGACGTCCAAATCTCGCATATATCGTGTTTGTTGTTATCTTCATTTTCTTATTTTTTATTTTCTTCTTACATATTTCTTAACATTAAAAATTTTCCTCACCTATTTGTATGTTGAATTTATTAGTTTTATTTTATACAATGACTTTCTTTTTCTTCATCAGTTTTATAATTGTTTTTCTTACTTAACGCCTAACTTATGTTTACGAAATATAATTTTTATTATAATATAATACTACAAAAATTTGTATTGTTGTTACGTCAGATTGATTTTTTGGTACCATATACATAATTTTTTTTAAAAATATTTGACGAGAATAAATTTTTATACTTCACATGATAGTATTTTGAAGAGAATAAATTTCAAAATATCAAATAGTGATTTCACAAAAATAAGTTGTTAATTGCTATACTTTTGTAGTCAAATACCAATATTCTTAACAACAAGACTGATTTGAGATTTTAAATTTAAATGGTATTTTCTTATCTTTTTTCCTTGTATTTTTTTCTGTTCAAAATAATTTGAGATGACATTAATTAATAATTTTTACAAGAAACTTGATGAATGTTATACTCCGATCCAAAAACAAAATTTGAGTAAATTTTAGTCATTATTCTGTGCTTCTTTGGAAATTTCTTTTACTTATATTATGAGGGATTGAACTGTGGCTCCGTGAGCTACTTTAACGACCATCTTTATCTTGCTATTATCTCTTGCATGAGAAATCGAATCCATCACTATATCCCACACCTAATCCAACTATATATTAAATCATTCTTTGTTTTCCATACCTAATTTCACTATTATCACCTAAATTACCCCCACCTGTCCAAATTATAAGAAGTTTCTAACTAATTATACATATAAATAAAAACAGTTAAAAATATTAAATTTGTCATAAAAGTCAAGTAATTTTCAATAATACCCTTATTAAATATGGACATATATGAAAAATATGTATTTGATTTTTATTGAAACTATCAAAATATCTTATAAAGAGTACTGAAAATACCTTTTAAAAGACATCTTATAGAATGAACCGGAGGAGATAATTAGTCCGAATTAGCTACTATGCACATGTAAATTTGAGTATTCATAGGTTTCCAAATTTAGATTAATGATAGCAAAAGTGACTTTGATCACTTTTACAAATTTAAGTTATGGTAAAACTCAATTAGTATAAAAATGTGAACATGTCCGCGTAATATAATTGCATTACTGGTTTTTTGTCTTCTTATATATGGAAAACCGAAAGCGTCATTGTATAAAACTTAAACTAATCAAACATCTTGTGTCATTGATACGCAAGTTTCGTGCACTCAAAATCAGGGAAGAGAATATTCTCCTCATCTTTTTTCTCCTTTTCTCTCGTTAGCGGATCTGGGTCATTGATTGGGAAGATGAGAGAGATGTTAAAGTAGCATTGTGATTGATTGAACGGATATGATTTAAAGATGATGAGAGATAATAAAAAAAGGATTAGGAGAGAAACCCAACCCCAAAATCAGCCATATATTAAAAAAAAAGAAAAGAAAAAAGGAAACTAAACCCTGGATACACTTAAAATAAAACAAATTGTGAATCGTACACGTCCTTTCACATAGTATTGATCATTTTTGGGTTAAGTACCAATTTTGCATCTGAAGTACGCGCCCAGGAACAATTTTGCCCCTTAAGTTTTCAAAGGAGCAATGTTGCCCCTGAAGTATCAAAACGGAGCAATTTGCCCTTCCGTTAGAAGCGCTAACGTTGACCGTTAGTTGACTGTTAGGGTTTCTAACGGAGGGACAACATTGCTCCGTTTTGATACTTTATCAAAGATTCTTTGACAGCTTTGAGGGCAATTCCCTCGTTCTTGCCATGAACTTCATCAAGTCCCTTCTTGAACTTGAGTTTTGCCTCATATTCAGAGAGGCTGCCAAAGAAGGCTGCTATAGATGCCATAGAATCTCCACGAGCTTCTTCAATGGCAGTGACTTTGGCTTCCCATTCCTTGTTGAGGATATTTGTTAGTTCTCTTAGTGTTTTGATGATGCCTAACAATTGTATTCTGTATTAAAAAGAACTCAAAGTAAGTTTGAGTAGATTTGAAAATGTTTTAGAAAATGAATAACTCAAGTTACATTTCTCAGAAAGCCAAATTCACTGTTCAAAGTAACTCAAGTTGATAAATCGTAACTCAAGTTATAAGTTTAAGGAAAATCAGTTTTGCAGAGATCCTAACTCGAGTTACCACTTAGCAACTCGAGTTATGGCTGTACTTCATTATTCCAGAAAGCTTCTCGCGATTTCAAATTTTCATCAGCAAAGGTAACTCGAGTTATCTGATATAACTCGAGTTATAAGCATATTAGAGAAATTGAACTGATAAGAAGTAACTCGAATTACAGGTAGTAACTCGAGTTAGGATATTGGCCTTTGCTCTCTGTCTGAACTTAGTGTTAACATAACTCGAGTTATGGTGTGTAACTCGAGTTACATAAATCAAAGAAGCTTCTTTGTGCAAAGAAGTAACTCGAGTTACTTTGTATAACTCGAGTTACTCCAAATGTATTTTCCTCTCTGCTTACACTAATTTAATCATAACTCGAGTTAAGTATTATAACTTGAGTTATCCTTTCATTTAGGCATATTCATTGAACATATTCATAACTCGAGTTATCATATGCAACTCGAGTTGTACGCATCGATTTTGAATTTCTTGGTCTCGAAATCTGAAATTCTATCTTGATTCAATGGGTACTTGTTTTTATTGGTTCTTATCATTTCTAACCAAGTTTAATTAGTTTGCTAGTATGTTTCAGACATGATTAACAAGGTTTAAACTTCAAATTATCAAAAAGCACAAATTTGTCGAAGCATTTAATGCAAAGCGAACCCATTCACCATTTTGGCAAGAAACCATCGAACAAGCGAAAAGCAATCCAGTTGTTCCTAGACAACATTCGAGTATATTTCAATGGACAATTTGAATAAAGAATGTCAACGGAGAATAACGGACGAATGTCGGAAGCGTACGAAGAGACGGAGCGACGTAACCTCAACGGATATATTCATTACTCACAATGGCTCATTCAATTTCATCTCAACGGTCATAAATGCAATCATCTATAAAACCCAGAAGCATTGAAGTCTCTACCTATCGAAACTTTGCGTATTCAATTAGCAATTAAGTTCATTTACTGTTTCAACTCTTAGAACAAATATCTTCGGATATATCAATCTTCAGTGTTTACTCATCTACTCTTTTAGAGAGTTCTTTATTGATTATCTATATTGTAAGAATCTCAAAGTATTGGGACTTTGGGATTGGGATATTTGATTACAACTTGTAAGGGGGAGTAAGTTCTAGTGAGAGAATTACTTCTTGAGTTACAGAGTGTGTAATCATTTGAGTTAGTGAAATCTTGGAGAGTCTGGGGACTGGACGTAGGTCAAGGATTTTGGCCGAACCAGTATAAATCGCTTGTGTTCTTTCTTCTTCTACCTTACTCTGGTCATCCCTGTTTTTTTTATCTTTAAATAGAGCATTTTCGGAAGAAAATTTTATATCCCCAATTCACCCCCCTCTTGGTGATATGTTAACCATGATCGGGGTTCTCTTTCATTTGGTATCGAGCAAGGTCTTCTCTGAAGAGATTAACATCTCGAGAAGGATCACTGTGGATGGAATACTACCTGATGGAGCTTCGATCAACCGACTACCAGGATTCAATGGAAAGCATTACTCCTTTTGGAAAGCCAAGTTCAAAGTCTTTGAGATGGCTACAGAGTATGGCCTCTGGAGAGTATTCGAAAGAGGAGATTATGAGCCATCAACTGTTGAAGATGGTGTAAGAACTCCTAAGCTAGAAGAAGAATTCGATGAGAATGACAGAAGAAATGTCACACTCAACAGCAAGGCTGTTCTCCTACTACAAAGTGCTATGAGTCAAGAAGAATACTTTCGTATCTGCAACTTGACTTCTGCTAAAGCCATGTGGGATGCACTTGAAATTGCTCATGAAGGAAATACTGGAGTAAAGCAAAATAGAGTCAATACTCTCATGACTGAGTATGATCTTCTTCGTATGAGGCCTGGATAGTCCATTGGTGACTTCCAGCTGAGATTCACTCATCTAATCAACCAACTTGCTGCATTAGGCAAAGAATATGAGCAACCTGTCCAAGTGAGGAAAATTCTCAACATCCTCAACAAGGAATGGGAAGCCAAAGTCACTGCCATTGAAGAAGCTCGAGGAGATTCTATGGCTTCGTAGCAAAAAGCACTCTTTGGGAGTCTCTCTGAATATGAAGCAAAACTCAAGTTCAAGAAGGGACTTGAAGAAGAACATGGCAAGAACAAAGGAATTGCCCTCAAAGCTGTCAAAGAGACCAAAGAGTCAGATGATGAAGGTGAAGACGAAGATGAGGAGATAGGCATGATGGTCCGAAGATTCAAGAGGTTCTACAAGAAGGACCAAAGTTCCAAGAAGTTTCACAAGGGTAGCTCCAGCTATGAGGCAAAGAAATTGATCATTTGCTATGAGTGTGAGAAGCCCGGTCACATCAAATCAGAATGCCCCAATCTGAAGAACAAAGACAAAGAAAAGAAGAAGTTCAACAGATTAAAAAAGAAGGCATATGTCTCTGGCATTTGGGGTGATAGCTCATCTGATGAAGATGATGAGGATGAGGAAGAGAAAGCAAATATTTGCTTGGTTGCTGAAGAAGAAGAGCAACGTACTAACTTTGATGAGGTATATGATTGCAAACCACCTTATGATGAGTTATTTTCGAGTATATGGGTGTGCAATCCAAATTTGAAAAACTTGCTGAAAAATATTTCAAGTTGAAAAAAGAATCTTACTCTTGAATTTCAAGTTGAAAAACTTTCTTCCTTTGAACATCTTGCTTGTAAAGATTGTCTTGATCTGAAGAAAAAGAATTCACATCTTACAAAGACACTTGAGAAATTCACTAGAGGAAGTGAAATGCTCAATGTCATTTTGAAACAACAAAGATTTATAAATGACAGATCAGGAATTGGTTACAAACCTAACTTTGATAAAAAGAAAGGAAGAAAGAAGTCTGGTGAAAAATCCTATATGAACTATTTTACAAAATCAGTCCATTCTTCAAATCCTTTTGCACATCGTAATTCTGCAATAGAAAGGGTCATACTACTTCTTCCCGCTTTCATAAGAAGGAAAGAAAGAGTAAACCCATAGGAAATTATCAATGGGTGCCAAAGGGATCTTACAAGATTCCTAAGACACAAACTAACCCCAAAGGACCCAAGAAAAGATGGGTACCTAAGCCCTGATTTGTTGTGTCTTGTAGGTTTGCCTAAGAGCATAAAAATCCAACAAATGGTATATTGACAGTGGATGCTCTAGGCACATGACGGGAGATCAATCCAAATTTACCTCAATCAAGCCCAACGATGGTGGCAAGGTGACCTTTGGTGGAGATCAATCTGGAAAGATTGCTGGAGTTGGTGAAATTGGCAACAATGAAGGACCACTAATCAAAGATGTCTACCTAGTCGAAGGACTTTGCCACAACCTCCTCAGTGTAAGTCAAAGCACTGATAAAGGTAACTTAGTTATCTTCGATTCTGAGGAGTGCTTGATTGTGAGTAAAGATATTCTCCCTTTAGAAAACATAAAATCAAAAGCTTTATTTAGAGCCCCTAGAGACGACAATTGTTATACACTTAATCTCTCTAGTAATGGTTCTGTTTCTGAAAAATGTTTTGTCAGTAATTTGGATGAGAGTTGGCTATGGCACAAGCGATTAGCTCATGTCAATATGATTCAACTTGACCGGGTCGAAAAAGGATCTCGGTGATTGGTATTCCTAAAGCGCATTTTAAAAATGACATGCTTTGTGATGCTTGTCAAAAAGGGAAACAAACCAAATCGTCTTTCAAATCTAAAAACAAGATTTCAACTAATAGACCTCTTCAATTGCTTCATATGGATCTAGTCGGACCAGCTAGAGTGAAAAGCCTTGGAGGCAATCTTTATACTTTGGTCATAGTTGATGATTTCTCAAGATTTGCATGGACTATATTTTTATCCTCTAAAGATGAAACATTTGATGAGTTTGTTGTTTTTGCCAAGAAGGTCCAAAACGAGAAAGGATTCTTTATTTCAGAATCGAACGATCATGGAGGAGAATTCAAAAATAATGCATTTGCCGAGTTCGTGATAGCATGGGGATAGACCACAACTTCTCAGCCCAAGGACTCCTCAACAAAATGGTGTTGTGGAAAGAAAGAATCGAGTCCTCACCGAGATGGCAAGAGCTATGCTAAATGAGAACAACACTTCTCAAGTGTTCGGGCTGATGCAATGAGCACCGCTTGCTACATCTCAAATCGGGCATACCTTCGGAAGAAGTTGGACAAAACTCCTATGAGCTGTACAAAGGAAGAAAACCAAATCTGGCCCATCTGCATGTGTTTGGATGTAAGTGTTTCATCCACAACAATGGTAAGGATAACTTGGGAAAGTTTGATCTCAAGGCAGATGAAGGTATATTTTTGGGTTATTCTAATAGGAGTAAAGCTTATAGAGTTTTTAATACTCGTACTTGTATTGTTGAAGAGTCTATGCATGTTGTTTTCTGTGAATCCAAATCTGATAGACCTATGGATGATGATGAAGAAAATGTTCTCAAAAATCAATTCTTTTCGAAAACCACTCCTGCTTCTATAGAAAATCCTGAAGATGTTTTTGAAGCTGATCCTCAAAATAATTTAGGAAACCTTGATCAATCTCAGCCTAGAGCTTGGAAATTCATTAGGAATCATCGTTTGGACCAAGTTATAGGTGATATTAATCAAGGAGTGAGGACCAGAAGTAGCACTTTAAATGAAGTAACCTTTTCCACTTTCATCTCTCATATTGAACCCTCTAAAATTGATGAAGCCCTTTTAGACAATAATTGGGTGATAGCAATGCAAGAGGAGTTACATCAATTTGATAGAAATCAAGTTCGGGATTTGGTACCTAGGCCTAAGGACCATCCGGTCATTGGCACTAAATGGGTATTCAAGAACAAACGAGATGAGTCAAGCAATCATTGTCCAAGAACAAGGCAAGATTGGTTGCTAAAGGCTATAATCAAGAAGAAGGATTGATTATGAAGAAACTTATGCTCCAGTGGCAAGATTGGAAGCTATAAGAGTTCTTCTAGCCTTTGCTTGTGTTAAACAATTCAAGCTCTATCAAATGGATGTAAAAATTGCTTTTCTAAATGGTTTTATTCAAGAGGAAGTTTATGTTGAACAACCTCCCGGTTTTCAAAATGAACATCATCTAGATCATGTTTATCGCCTCAAGAAAGCCCTTTATGGCCTTAAACAAGCTCCTAGAGCTTGGTATGAGCGATTAAGAAAATTCCTCCTTGATCAAGGCTTTATTAGAGGAAAAGCAGACACAACTCTCTTCATAAAGAGTAATAAGCTTGGTGAAATCCTAATTGTGCAAATATATGTTGATGACATTATATTTGGTGCTTCTAATGATGCTTTGTGTAAAGAGTTTGCTAAGAATATACAAGGAGAGTTTGAGATGTCCATGATGGGAGAGCTCAACTATTTCCTTGGTCTGCAAATCAAGCAAAAGAAGGATGGAATCTTCATATCTCAGACCAAGTATCTCAATGATCTGCTGAAGAAGTTTGGGATGGATCAATGCAATGAAGCTAACACTCCAATGAGCTCAACTGCTTCATTGGATGCTGATGAAGAAGGCAAGGACTTCAACATCACAAGATATAGAGGAATGATTGGATCATTACTCTATTTGACCGCAAGTCGTCCAGACATCCAATTCAGAGTAGGAATTTGTGCAAGGTTCCAATCTGCTCCCAAGGAGTCTCATGCTGAAAATGTGAAGAGGATCTTCAGATACCTTGCTGACACAAGGACACTTGGATTGTGGTTCCCCAAAGGTCAACCTAAACATTTGGTGGCATATTCAGACTCAGATCATGCTGGATACAAGACTGATCGAAAGAGCACAAGTGGCCAATGTGAATTTCTTGGTGGTTCACTTGTATCTTGGTTCAGCAAGAAGCAAACAAGTGTGGCAGTGTCATCTACTGAAGCTGAATATGTGGCTGCCTCAAGTTGTTGTGCTCAAGTTCTATGGCTAAAGCAACAATTATCAAAGTTGGGAATTCACTTGAAAGAGATTCCAATATTGTGTGACAACATTAGCACAATAAGCTTGGCCAAGAATCCAGTACAACATACTCGAACCAAGCACATTGATGTGAGGCATCACTTCATAAGGGACCATGTTCAGAAGAAGGATGTCAAGGTCATGTTTATCCCAACTCATCTTCAACTTGCAGACATCTTCACCAAATCATTGGCTAAGGAGCAATTTACTTTCATAAGAAGAGAATTGGGAATGGTAAATCCCAATGAATTGTA
The DNA here is from genome assembly GCA_019022655.1 of Acacia acuminata. Taxonomy (NCBI): domain Eukaryota; kingdom Viridiplantae; phylum Streptophyta; class Magnoliopsida; order Fabales; family Fabaceae; genus Acacia; species Acacia acuminata. Next base: position 4,974,541 of record JAFJYI010000005.1, read on the forward strand.
AGTTGATCTTATTCAAACAATGTTAGTTATGTGTTTTTGATGATTTACTCTTACTAATTTAAGCTTCGGAGTGTCTAGATGTTGTTTTGCAGGAGCTTGTGTGCATATGTTAGTGAAATTCTGCCTCTAATTGATGTCTGGGTTTGTCTCTGGTGTAAGTGTTTTTGTCTGCTGTAACTTGAGTTATTTTTGTCATAACTCGAGTTGTATTGTTCTTAGTCAATGATAAATCTGATATTTATAGCAGCAACTCGAGTTATATCAGCTAACTTGAGTTGGTAGTGCTCTCAGTCTTAAACAGAATTTGAGACCTTTAGCAGCAACTCGAGTTATATCAGATAACTCGAGTTAGCATGTTAGGCAGAGAGCAATCAGAACTTTTATCAATGTGATATAACTCAAGTTATAGAACATAACTCGAGTTATATGTCAAGCCGAGAGCAGAAATCCACATTTTCTAACTCGAGTTATAAACTGTAACTCGAGTTGTGCTCTTGACCGAGAAGAAAAAGACAGTTTTGTAACTCGAGTTACCACTTAGTAACTTGAGTTGGCCCATCTGATATAAATTCATCTCGCTGTCTGCACTTCATTTTCACGATTTCTTAAACCCTAACTCGAGGTGTCTTTCAATTTTTCTCTCTGAAACCCATCGACTCCCTCTGAATCACCATAAATGGCTCCCAAAAACCCTAAATAATCTAAACCCCAGCGTGAATCCTCCTCAGATTATGAACCCTCTGCATCCTCGTCTCCTCCGATAGCGGCCCGTCCCACAAGGAAGAGGAAACCACCATCGAAGCTTCAAAGCATGTCGCTGGAAGAATCTCCGGTGAAAAGGCCTAGGAAATTGAGGATTCAAGAACCACCCAAGGTTCCTTCTCCAAAACCCATCGATTCAGCGGCTGCTACTCGAAGAGACAAAGAACCAGCCATTGCGCCTCACAAGAAGAAAAAGGTTGCAATTTCAGATGTTCCGGGGTCTGCGTCCAAAGTTCAAGCAGGCTCAAAAGTGGAAGCTTCAGGTTCAAAGGCTCCAAGTGGTTCTGGAATAGGAGGCTCGGTCCTAAGGTATCCTCCCAACACAAATATGTTTTTAAACCACCAAACCTTGAAAGACCACCAGACTCTGAATTTATCACCTCTCCTACTCCCTTTACCCCAGCACAACTAGCGGATTTTAAAAAGAAGTACCAACATCGTAGCTTTTTTTTGACAGTGTATGTCAATTTGGAAAAACTTAAAGAACAATGCAATCTTGATTTAGCTCCTTGGTTAGAACAATTCAGAGAACTCTTAGCCATTGACACTGCCTACTGTCCCTCTCTTGTCAAACATTTTTATTTCAATATGTCTATGGCTAACAAAGTGGATAAGAAGGGTAAACTAATAGAGGACAAATGTATTACTTCTGTTAGGGGCAAGTCCATTACTGTCTCTGCTGATATAATCAACTCTTTGCTATTTGTTGAAAACCCCCAACCTGTGCCTGATATTAAGTATGATAAAGAAAAGTTTTTCAAAACTCTTTTGCCTGACAAACCATACAAGGGTGTGCTTAAATTCTCTCCATCAGATATGTCTCCTACTTACAGAGCCCTGTGGTATATATACTCTAGAAATCTAGTTCAAAAGAGCAAAAACTTCTCTTACTTCAATTCCACAGATTATGGGCTGTTTACTTCTCTTATAGACAAAGTGTCGTTCAACATAGGCCACTGGGTTTATCAAGAGATGAAGAGGTTCAAATTTCAATCTGGTGATTCTGCACAAATTCCTTTTCCTAACCTCGTGTCTCTCTTGTTGTACACCAATAAAATCTGGTATCTTGACTCTTTTGAAGACCCAGTTAAGCCTCAGATGTTTGGTCAAACCCACTTAAACTACATGAATATAACCTTCCTTGAGGGTTCAGGGCAATCCAGAGCACCTTCTAGATCCAGAGCTTCTGTCTCTAGGCTACTTGAGGCTGAGTCTTCTCCTAGACCTTCTCAGTCTCAGCTTGCTCATCAATCTTCAAGCCTCAATGTAGAAATCTAGCATATTGTGCTTAAGGCTATGCAAGAGACTTTTAGAACTCTTCAGACCACTCTGACTGCTTAGTACTATGAACTTTATGATAAACTTGAGTCAAAAATTGGGAAGTTGGTCCAATCAGTCACTTCTACTGAGTCTCAAGTTGGGAAATTGGCTAAAAAAATTGCTTCTACAGATGAGAAAGTTGACTACCTAGATGAGAGGTTAGCCAATGTTGAAGGTCATTTCGATGATCTTGGACATAGATTTGAGAATATGCATGTTTTATATCAGCTATTGGACACCAAGGTATCCAAATTGCTCAAGACTGATGATGGTGCTGGTCCTTCGGGTGGGATTCCTTCTCCCAGACACTCCCCTATTGCATCTCCTCTACTTGTTTCACCCCATTTGTCTCCCGAAATTCCCCCATTTCTTCTCCTCCTCATCAGTCTCCACCTCACCCTTCATCTGTTCCACCTACTCCCCTCTTATCTCTCTCTCTCCATCTCATCTTGACTCCACACCCGTTTTACCCACTCCTCCTATCTCAGCTCCATTCATCTCTTCTGCTCCTCCCACTGTTAAACTCCCCTCTCCTCCAACCTCTTCTGCCCCACTCTCTTCTTTAGGTGACACAGCAGACTTGTTTGATGAACACTCTTCTGGCACTTCTGTCTCACCTCCTCCCTCTCCCAAACCAAAATCTCCTCTATCTCTCACTTCCCCACCTACACCACCATCTCTGTCTCTCACTGTATTTTCACCTTTGCCTATTCTTCAAGCCCTCCGTGCTTCTTTGGCCTCTGATCCTCCTGTTTTGCCTGATGACAAAGGGGGAGAGAAAGAGAAGAAATGAAAATGAAGACTGCAGTGCTTAGAATTGTTTTGTTATCAGTAGCTTAGCTTAGCTTTCTTTTTTTTTTTTTTTATATAATGTTCTTGCAACGATGTAGCTTAACTTTGTGGTTTGAAACTTTGGAAGATACTAAGTTGTCTTGACAATTAGTTGCAATATATGAAAGCATTTAACCATCCTTGATTCTATGATTATGCATAATGTCTGTTTCTAGTAACTGTTTCATACTTTTGTGCTCTAATTGAAAAATCATTTTCATTTAAAACTACAAGTGTTGTCATCATCAAAAAGGGGAGAATGTTAGTTCTCTTAGTGTTTTGATGATGCCTAACAATTGTATCCGTATTAAAAAGAACTAAAAGTAAGTTTGAGTTGATTTGAAAATGTTTTAGAAAATGAATAACTCAAGTTACTGTTTATAACTCAAGTTACATTTCTCAGAAAGCCAAATTCATTGTTCAAAGTAACTCAAGTTGATAAATCGTAACTCAAGTTATAAGTTTAAGGAAAATCAGTTTTGCAAAGATCCTAACTGGAGTTACCACTTAGAAACTCGAGTTATGGCTGTACTTCATTATTCTAGAAAGCTTCTCGCGATTTCAAATTTTCATCAGCAAAGGTAACTCAAGTTATCTGATATAACTCAAGTTATAAGCATATTAGAGAAATTGAACTGATAAGAAGTAACTCGAGTTACAGGTAGTAACTCGAGTTAGAATATTGGCCTTTGCTCTGTCGAACTTAGTGTTAACATAACTCGAGTTATGGTGTGTAACTCGAGTTACATAAATGAAAGAAGCTTCTCACAGTAAAGAAGTAACTCGAGTTACTTTGTATAACTCGAGTTACTCCGAATGTATTTTCTCTCTCGCTTACACTGATTTAATCATAACTCGAGTTAAGTATTATAACTCGAGTTATCCTTTCATTTAGACATATTCATTGAACATATTCATAACTCGAGTTATCATATGCAACTCGAGTTGTCTGCATCAGTTTTGAATTTCACTTAGGTCTCAAAATCTGAAATTCTATCTTGATTCAATGGGTACTTGTTTTTATTGGTTCTTATCATTTCTAACCAAGTTTAATTAGTTTGTTTCAGACATGATTAAAGTATAAACTTCAAATTATCAAAAAGCACAAAAATGTTCGAGAAGCATTTAATGCAAAGCGAACCCATTCACCATTTTGGCAAGAAACCGTCGAACAAGCGAAAAGCAATCCATTTGTTCCCTAGACAACATTCGAGTATATTTCAACGGACAATTTGAATAAAGGATGTCAACGGAGAATAATGGACGAATGTCGGAAGCGTATGAAGAGACGGAGCGACGTAACCTCGACGGATATATTCATTACTCACAACGGCTCATTCAATTTCGTCTCAACGGTCATAAATGCAATCATCTATAAAACCCGAAGCATTGAAGTCTCTACCTACCCGAAACTCGCGCATTTAATTAGCAATTAAGTTCATTTACTTGTTTCAACTCTTAGAGCAAATATCTTCGGATATATCAATCTTCGTGTTTACTCATCTACTCTTTTAGAGAGTTCTTTATTGATTATCTATCTTGTAAGAATCTCAAAGTATTGGGACTTTGGGATTGTGATATTTGATTACAACTTGTAAGGGGAGTAAGTTCTAGTGAGAGAATTACTTCTTGAGTTACGAGTGTGTAATCATTTGAGTTAGTGAAATCCCGAGAGAGTCTCGAGGATTTGGACGTAGGTCAAGAATTTTGACCGAACCGGTATAAATCGCTTGTGTTCTTTCTTCTTCTACCTTACTCTGCTCATCCCTATTTTTGTTATCTTTAAACAGAGCATTTTGGAAGAAAATTTTATATCCCCAATCTACCCCCTCTTGGTGATATTCTATCTTTCAATATTGAGAATCTTCCTCACTTGGACAAGGTTGCTCATACTCTTTGTCCAAGGCAGCAAGCTGGTTGATCAGATGAGTGAGTCTTAGTTGGAAATCACTGATGGGTTCGCTAGGCTTCATACGAAGGAGGTCATACTCAGTCATGAGAGTATTGACTCTATTTTGCTTGACTCCAGCTGTTCCTTCATGAGCTATTTCCAGTGCATCCCACATAGCTTTAGTAGACGTTAAGTTACAGACATGAAAATACTCTTGCCGCTCGAGCACTTTGCGTAGTGGAAGAAACGACTTTTTTGTTAAGTGTGACATTTCTGTTAGTTCTCAAGAATATTTTGATGATAACAACAATTAATTGAATAAGCTTTAAAACTTTGGAGTAATATGAAACATCTCTGAGTTCAGAATTCTCGAGAATAGTTCTTACATTCTCGAGAATAGTCATGCAGTAAGTACTTGAAGAATTAAACTCTGATTCTCGAGTATAGCTATATAACTCTCGAGTATGGCTCATTCATATTCTCGAGAATAACAACTTAATTCTTGAGAATTCAGGATTCTCTGTTTCATTGAAATCACCCATGCTAATTCTCGAGAATAAATCCTTCAATTCTCGAGAATATCCACGGTTCCAGTAAATTCAATCACACTATCAATTCTCGAGAATTAAGAAATGATTCCCGAGTATGGTTCTAAAACATTCTCGAGAATATCAACTGGGTTTTCGAGAATTTACTAATCTATTGCAAATGACATCTTTGTAATTCTCGAGAATGAACAATGTGACTCTCGAGAGTCTCATTCATTATCTGATAAGTTCCTATGATACAATTCTCGAGTATATGTAGACAATTCTCGAGAATACTTCTTCTATAACAATTCTCTCCAAGTAATTCTCGAGGCTATTAGGATTCTCGAGAATTGACACATTAATTCTCGAGAATGATTGTATCAAGATCTAATATGCACTAGATGATTCTCGAGAATACCATGTCTAATTCTCGAGAATTCTCATCAATATTTGAATACTACGTTCTTCGAAATCCCGACTTCGGAAATCATGAATCAAGCTATATCATTCTTACTTCGATCATTGTTCATTACAACTGCTAAATGCTTTTAACATGTTTGCTTATAAGTTTCAGATTACTTAACCATGGATTAACGATGATTTGAATAAAGCAGATCGTCAGAAGCATTAAATGCTGTTACCTAAACCGATGTTAAATATGTAAAACAACTCTGATCGAAGCAAAGCTTCTCTGAAATTCCATCTCCGCAATAAATGCTATTTCACAACGGCAAAACAAAAGGAATGAAAGAGAATGTCAACACTGCACATTCGACCTCAATATCAAAATGACGAAATCCTTGACGAGAACCTCATCAGTCTAACGGACACACTCAAGTCTCTCAACGGCTATTTCACAAGCTTCACCAACGGTCATTAATTATGTCATCTATAAATAGGTGAAGCATTCAATTTGCCAACTACCGAAACTCTGCGCATTTAATTCTGAGCTATCACTATTAACTATTTCATTTAATATCTTTGATATTAATCGTTCTTCAGTGTTCATATTGTATCTACTCGTGAGGAGTCATTAAATATCATTCTTACTCTTGTTTTGATTCTTAAGGTTGTGGAACCTTAAGAGTGGGTGTATTAATTACAACTTGTAAGGAGGAGTGGAGTTCGAGAGTGAGAGGACCATCCTTCATTTACAAAGGCTGTAATTGTTCTTAAGAAATAGTGAAATCCAGGAGTTCTGGGGACTGGACGTAGGTCAGAGTATTGGACCTAACCAGTATAAATTATCTTGTGTTCTTTTATTTTATTGGTCTCTATTTCGTTTATCCACAAGAAAAGATTTTAATTATTGAAGATCACCTATTCACCCCCTCTAGGTGATATTCCATCTTCAATTTCTTCTATCATCATCATCATAATGTTCTTCTGGCTTTTCTTCTCTGAGGCCATTAGTAAGAACGGTTGGATTGTAGTTTCCTCTCTCGAACACTCTCCAGAGACCATATTCAGTAGCCATTACAAAGACTTTGAATTTGGCTTTCCAGAAGGGGTAATGCTCTCCATTGAATCCCGGTGGTCGGTTGATCGAAGCTCCATCAGGTAGAATACCTTCCATAGTGATCCTTCTCGAGATGTTAAGCTCTTTAGAGAAGATCTTACTTTGATACCAAATGAAAGTGGAGTTAAATCACCAAGAGGGGGTGAATTGGGGATTTTAAAATCTTTTTAGAAGTGCTCTATTTTGAACAATAAAAACAGAGCTAAACAGAAAGTATAGAGAAGAAGAGCAAGACACAAGAATTTATATTGGTTCGGTCCAACCTCTTGACCTACGTCCAGTCCCCAGACTCTCTGGGATTTTTCACTATCACAATTGATTACACACTCTGTACTCAAGATTAATTCTCTCACTAGAACTTACTCCCCCTTACAAGTTGCAATCAATGAACCCAATCTCCAAGTCCCCTGACTTGAGATTCTTACAATGAATGATTTACAATAAATGAACTCTCTCTAATAGTGAATAAATATGAACGCTGAAGTACCAAATGTATCAACAAATACTTTGCTCAAGAAAACTTAAAGAGTAGTTGATAGCTTTGATGATTTTCATTTTCCAGCAGATTAGTTGTTGAGAAGAATTGAATACAGCTCTATTTATACTAAGAGAGCATTAAATGACCGTTGTAATCTTCAATATAACCGTTGCTTTCATTAGACAAGGATTAGGTTAAGGTTTGGTTCTCTTCTCTCTCTACTCTTCACTTAATCCAGTTGCATAGAAGTTCAGAGTTGACTCCTTGAATATTAGTCCGTTGGAATAGCAGCTAATAGATGTGGAAAGTAGACATTAATTCTTTACAGGCGTGTGCAGAAGGATTACCCAAAAGTATGCAACTTTTCTGGGTTTTGCATTTAATGTGCTGATTTCACATTTTGATTTTGCTTTAAACCTTCATATTATATCCTCATAAACATATGAAACTCACTAATAAAGTGGTTAAACATAGCTAGGAATATTAATGAATGATAATGAAAAGTATTAAGATCAAACAAGTAAGTTTCACAAATTCGTCGGATGCGAATTTCAAAACTGCGTTGAAAACTCGAGTTTTGTTTATCAAAACTCGAGTTTTGGACTTTTAACATGAAACATCGTTTTTAGTCCAAAACCTCAAAACTTGAGTTTTCATCCAAAACTGGCGGTTTTCAAAACATTAAAAATTGAAGTGCTCTCGGGTTGGCCAAAACTCGATTTTCCATTTAAGTATGAAACCTAAGAATTTTATGCCAAGTCAAAACCGGAGTTTCCATACAAAGCGCGCGGTTTTCAAACCATCGAAAGACCGCAATGCTCTCGGGTTGATCAAAACTCGAGTTTCCAAAACCAAAACTCGAGTTTCCATTTAAGTATGAAAACTTAGAGAAAACTGAGCCAAACCAAAACTGGAGGTTTTCATGAAAACTGGCGGTTTTAAATCTGGGTAAAATATGAATGCTCTCTGCCAGGACAAAACTCGAGTTTTCAATCAAAACTCGAGTTTTCATTTAATCATGAAAACTTTGAGAGAAACTGCGCTAAGTCTTGAAGACTCTTGGCCAAGTCAAAACTCAAGTTTTGAACCAAAACTCGAGTTTTCACAAATCTTAGTAAAACTTGGAAAACTCGTGGCAAACTGAAAACTGGCGGTTTTGTACCAAAACTGGAGTTTTCACAATCTAAAAATATTGGAGACTCTCTGTATGACCAAAACTCGAGTTCCAATGAAAAATGGAGTTTTGTCTTTTCCAGAAAATATTGAGAAGTCTTTGTATGGTGAAAACGGAGTTTTCCGAAAAACCGGCGGTTTTGCTTTGTTCGGGATTTTCTCATTAAGATCAAAACTCAAGTTTTGAACCAAAACTCGATTTTTCCTTTGACGAGTAAGTTTTTCAACTTACCAAAAGAAAACTTCCCATTTTGTTTACAATTGTCAGTTATCATAAAAAACACATAGAGAACTAACAGATTGGATTCGGCTTCATCTTCCAATCTCTTTCACTTGGTCGCCATCAATTCTTTTTCGGCCTTTTCATATCCGCCGCAAGAAGCCCTATGCGGGCAATCATTCTTTCTCCCTATCTCTTGAGTTTGTTCCCTTCTTTTCTGTGAATCATAATTGAAAACAACTATTAATTATGAATTCCAGCCATGTCACTAACAGAAATTAGAGAACTTTTGCTTGATATGAACGTCAAACATTAGTCAAATTCACTTCATCAAGTTTCAACATTTTATTTAAGGAAGATGTAGAATTGTAGAAGAAATTGAGAGAAACAAAGGAAAGGGAGTTGCAGAATTGTGCGCCAACTCGATCAATTCATTCATTCATCATAACTAGTTCCTACACATATTAGACTAACATCTTATATATAGTTAGAGGCTTGACTCTTAAGGCTCAATAACAGCTTGCACCGAAACCATTATACAGTTAACATACTAACTAATTAACAGCAATGTCTAACCACTACCTACTATAACAGAACTAAGACTATAATAATGGCTTGACTTATATGCCATTATTATTTCCCTAATTACCTACTTAGTATTTTACTTTTTCAGGGTTTACATATCAGACTTGCATAGACAAAGGTAGGAAATGTATACTTCTATTCACACACCAAACCATTTAACAAACAGGATTAGATGAACACAATAACATTCACATATCCGCACAGGTTAATAAGCAAACAAAAGGGAAAACAAAACTAAATATGAACTCACCAGAGCTTCATGAGTGGTCCGCAGTTGAACAAATTGTTGCCAAGTTTGTTCATCAATAAATGTGTACTTGTCCCAAGGATTATGCTCAGGCTGAACCTTAGCAAAAATATATTTGTTAGCTAGAAAGGCCTTAAACTTCCTCCACCGATCAGCATAATAAGACAATGTCTTGTCTTTCATGTTTTGAGAGTCAGGGACAGTGTATGTAAGCCAGATAGTGTCCCAAATAGGATCCTTTATTGTGGGAGGGTCCACATTTTTCCACTCATCTATCAAGATGCTAACCTTGTTGCGTGCTTGATAGCCGACAAAACTAATATATGTGCTTTTTTTAGGACCGAAAGGTTTCAAATTTTCATCAAACTGAATCTCGAGCTTTGACGCAGAAGTCCGACTTAGGGTTACATCCATCATTTGTGTCCCACTTCTACCACAGTGGGCATGGCGGTTACGAGGCTCATTGTGAGATGAAGAGGGTTCGTTCTAACTCACACTAATCACACCAGTAACTGGAGTTCCAGGAACACGAATAGAATCATTTTCACCGTTCATTTTCGAGACATGAAGAGAGGAATGCCTGAGCAAATGAAAGAGTAATAGAGGCTAATGGTATGTGGGCGAGGAAGAGAGGTAATGCAACAGCAAGGGTTTCACAATGTGAACAAAGGTTCTTCAGTGAGAGTAACAAGCTTTCGAACGAAGAAAAATATATTTGGTGCCTCATTTTTAAGACCGGATAAATAAAGAGACAGTCTTAATATTTAACATTTAAGACCGGACAAATTAGTACCCGGTCTCAAAAGTTAACCTTTAAGGCCAATCTTTATATAACTCCGGTCTTAAAATTAATTAATTTTTTATTTAATCTTTTTCTATATTTTGTACCAGTAGTATTTTATGTCCGGTCTTAAAAAAGTTATTCTTTTAAGACCGGATATTAAATATGTTCGGTCTTAAAACTTTATTACCTTTATATTTAAATTTTTCCATATTATATTGGACCGCGAGAAAATATTAGTCCAAATTTTGTATGAGATTTCTCCATAAAGTAATTGATATTTCAATTTTTTTAAAATATTTTTAAGACTAATTGTTTTTTTAACGGGTCTGAATAATATATTTAAGACCTATGAAAAAATGATCCGGTATAAGAAGTTCTTTATATTTACAAAATTACCATCGGTCATACCGGTATAAGAAGTTCTTTATATTTACAAAATTGCCACCGATCATACCTTTAAGACTGGGGCGTCGATAGTCCAGTCTAAACGAAGCATCCTTAAAACCCTTTTTTGCACTAGTGCATGTGTAACACTTGTCACACACATGCAATAAATCGAACACTTGGCAAACATAACAATTGACACACTCTCACACACACACGTTTCCCTCCCACCTTGACAATTGGAAAACATTCCAAATGACACCTAACACACACTCAAATTAGATTGGAAACACTTCATCCCTTCTCATTTCTCATAGCCAACTCCTCTTTCTTTTACATTCTCCATTTTTCTCTCAAGCTTCCAAGTTCCAATTCCTCCTCCTCCCTTCACTGCAACCCTCCCCAACCAACATCACCATGAACTACTCCCTACACCACCAACACTCATTTCCTCCTCCTTCCACCGTGATCGTCATCATCAACATCATCCAAGCCACAAGGCAGAACAATGTATGAAATTGCAAGTAGATGCAATCCCTTCTTCAAATCCCTTCATGGATGTCTTGATTAATGGAAAATAACTCACATGCATGGGTTTTCATGGATCTTAAGCCAAATTTTGATCAAGGATTGGAGTGGTAAAGGTGACTACAAGCTCAAGAGCAAGCCTAATGGTAAGAATATTCACTTCCTCTCCAAGTTTTGAAAGCTTTAAGTTGGGAACCCATATTTTTAAATATGTGGTAAACTTAAAGAAATACTTGAAATTTACAAAATCTGAGACCGCCAACGTGTTTCTCATGGAAAATTGAGTGGGGATTTGTTGGTGAATGAATTTTAAATAGATTTTCAAACATAAGATAACAAGCTGTTTAAAGAAGTAAAAAATCGCTAGTTTTAGAAATCCAGAGGTTAGTAGCTTATTTATGTTTTTTGACCAAGTAAAATACCTCTACAAATTATGAAACTATTCCAGAAGATAGAGGACATGCATATCTTTAAAATGGTGGGTATTTTGTATTTTTCTAAGCTCTAGTCAGAGAGCAATAAATTGTACAAAATGACCCTGAGTTCTAGAAACCAATCTGGATAGTTTGGACATTTTTTGGAACTGGGAATGAATGGTGAGTGATAAAATGCTGGAACAAATTTTTCCAAAAACTAGACTTAATAAGTAGTTAATAGGTTTTTGAACCATTGAAAGTGGACACCTAAAACTTCATATATGAATTTTTAAAGATAAGTTAGGAATTCTGGAAGCTTAACTGGATATCCAGGGAAAACGTAAAACGGGGATGAATTGACAAGTCTTGACCTTTTGCATTATTTTTCGGTGAAAGTAGACTTACCGAGGAACACGTGAGATTTGACTACAGATTAAAATTATTTTTTGAATTTAATTATGAATTCTAAAAGTTTAATGAAAATTCTAGAAATTTAAGGTTAAGTCCAAAAGTAAGGAAAATAAGGGGTAAAAGTTGTAAAGTTAATACAACTTTGGTAAACATTCATTTTCCCTAGTTCTAAAGGTATGGTTATATCCTTAGGCCCCGTTTGGTACAAAGATTTTGTAGGAAGGGAAAGGAAGATTGACAAGTTCCTTGTTTGGTACACATTTTGGACAAATCTTCCTGGGAACCCAAATTCTCGGGCCCACCAATCTTCCCTCATATGTGGGAAGATCAGATGCCACCAAAATTGGTGGAATTTCAAGTTCCCATGTCACTGTTCACATTTTTTTGACAGATTTACCCTTGAAATTCAAACTTGGCGGGAAGTTTGAATTTGGTGGGAAAGTTTGAACTTGGCGGAAAAGTTCGAATTTGGAGGAAATTTTTTTTACATGAGTTCGAACTTGACATGAGCATATTCTTTAAAATATATTTTAGCAAAAAAATTATTTTTCTTTTTATTTTGAATTAATTACTTTCGAGGGTAAAATAGACATTTCCTAATTCTTTACCAACTACTACCCTTTCATTTTCTTCCTACCAAACAACTTATCTTCCCTCATCTTTCAAAATATTCCTTTCCTTTCTTGCCTTTCCCTCTTTTAAGTTCCATTCCCTCCTCAAATTTCCCTACACCAAACAGGGCCTTAGGGTCACAAGGACAATGAAGGAACTTCAAGCAATCCTAACAGTTAGTGAAAGGGGAACCCGAGTAAGGACAATGGTCCTCAAAGGTATTGGAATTACCTTACTTGTATGTATTTGATATTATTGCTTGTATGTATATGTTTGATTGCTATAATTGCTTGCTATGTTTAACATACTTGAATGATTGAAGCTTTGTTTATGATTATGCGTTGGCCATGAATATGAGCTTGTGCAAGGCAAGTATATCATACATTACATTTATCTTGATGCACTATATTGGTATTGTCTACTATTAGGATTCCTCATAATCTCACCATCCACTACCAATGAATGGATAGGTGAGCACTAGAGAGGTGTGTTGCACAAGGCTCAAAGAGGGAGCGTTACTTGAAGATGACCCAGTGGAGGGACAGCTTGAAGAACCGAGGGGTGACAATGATTAATGTTATTCTTAATTTTCACTATCTGTAAATGAATGTAAAGAGGTATAAACCCTGAGAATACCCCTAATATGTAATCAAATCTTAAGTTCTGTTGTATCAATATATTGAATTGTTTATGATTTTGCCACACTACTGCGTAAGATTAAGGTAAAGCATGTCGGCACCCCGGGCGGGTGTTACATGTTAGTTCTCTATGTGTTTTGATGATAACTGACAATTGTAAACACAAGTTGAAGTTTGTCTTTGGTAATTTGAAAAACTTATTGTCAAAGGAAAACTCGAGTTTCGTTTTGGAAACTCGAGTTTTGACTTGACAGAGAGTGACTCAATTTAATGAACTAAGCAAAACTCCAATTTTCATAGGAAAACTTGAGTTTTGGTCTTACAGAGAGCACTCCAAGTTTTTCATCTTGAGACAAACTCGAGTTTTGACTTGCAAACTTGAGTTTGCATCATATAGAGACTCTTCAATATTTTCTGAAGAAGACAAAACTCTAGTTTTCATTTAGAAACTCGAGTTTTGGTCATACAGAGAGTCCCAACATTTTGAGCTTATGCAAACTCCAGTTTTGATATGGAAACTCCAGTTTTCAGTTTTCCATGAGCTTTCTAAGTTTTTCAAAGTTTTGAGAAAACTCGAGTTTTACTTTGGAAACTCAAGTTTGCGCTTGATAGAGAGTTTTCAAGTTTTACTCAGTTTTTGAAAACTCCAGTTTTCATAGAAAACTCCAGTTTTGACTTGGCATAGATTTCTCAAAGTTTTCATATTTAAATGAAAACTCGAGTTTAGTTATAGAAACTCAAGTTTTGGCCAAGCAGAGAGCTTTTTTCTTTTACAATGTTTTGAAAACTCCAATTTAGAATGAAAACTCCAGTTTTGATGTTTTGGACTAAAATTCATATTTCATGTTAAGAGTCAAAAACTTGAGTTTCGAAATGGAAACTTGAGTTTTGTTCCTATTCAAAAATATGGTCCAAAACTCAAATCACGACGTTCCTCTCTGGAAGAAGGAAACTCGAGTTTAGTTATGGAAACTCGAGTTTTGCTATTAGTGCACAGTGACAAACTCCATTTTTGGTGAACAAACTCGAGTTTATGTCGTAGAGTTTGAAATTCAAATCTGACGAATTTGTGAAACCTTCTTGTTTGATCTTAATATTTCCTATCATCATTCACTAATGTTCCTAGCTATGTTTAACCACTTTGTTAGTGGGTTTCAGATGGTTTAGAGAACTTTAAATGAAGATTTGAGCAAAAGCAAAAAGTGATGTCAGCACATTAAATGCAAAGTTCAGAAAACTTGCATCTTTTTGGAACAATAATTCTCCACACGTTGCAAAGGGATTAATGTTTCCTTTCCACATCCAGTAGCTGCTCTTCTAACGGATTAAAAGTCAAGAAGTCAAGCACAAACATCTGTGCAACTGGATTAATCAAAGAGTAGTGAGAGAAGAAGACCAAAGCTTAACCTAATCCTTGGTTAATGAAGGCAACGATCATATTGAAGATTACAACGGTCATTTAATGCTTTCTTTGTATAAATAGAGTTGCATTAAATTCTTCTTAACAACCAATCTGCTAAAAACGAATTGCATTCAAGTTTACCAACTACTCTTTTAGTTTTCACTTGTAAAGTATCTTCTGATACATTGATCTTCAGTGTTTATCTTTATCTACTCTTAGAGAGTTTCTTTATTGAAATCATTTATTGTAAGAATCTCAAGTCTGAGGACTTGGAGATTGGGTTATTGATTGCAACTTGTAAGGGGGAGTAAGTTCTAGTAAGAGAATTACTCTTGAGTTACAAAGTGTGTAATCAATTGATATAGTGAAATCCCAAAGTGCCTGGGACTGGACGTAGGTCAAGAGGTTGGACCGAAGCAGTATAAATCTTGTGTGTCTTACTTCTTCTTTCATACTCTGTTCTACTCTGTTTTAGTATCCATAAACAGAGGACTTAGAAAAGAATTTTAAAATCCCCAATTCACCCCCTCTTGGTGATTAAGCTCCACTTTCATTACAATGATGAAAGATAATATATGCAGTGTAATAGTTAAATAAGGTAAAAATAGAAAAAAGTGGATTTATTATTGAGATCAACTCAAAAGGAATATTACATTTAGGGATAAACCTATTAAAAAAATGTTCTTATACATAGAAACAGAGGAGTACTAACTTTGTTTCACATATACATATATATGCAATGATAAAGTCATCAAATTAAGGGAAAATTTTAGATAAATACCATTTGAATTTATAAAACTCTAAAAAGCATGTTAACACATGGAAACGACATAAAGGTAGCATAGATCAAATTGAGATTTTAAAGTGTTAATGATTTTACCATTATGCACCTTAATGTTTTTTTTTTTTTACAAAAAATGTGCCTTTGTCGAGCACCATCATTGGCCAACCTTATCAGGTTTTTTTAAGGGGGTGGGGTTTAATTATTATTATTATTTTTTTAAAATGGAACCAAAGAGGTAAGAGGTGGGATTCAAACCCACCTTACCATCTTGCCAAAGAGGTTGGGTGGACATTGGGCCACCAAAGCCCCTTTCACACACACACACACACACATATGCATACACATATGTAGACATATGATGTATATGTATATACATATGTATGTATATGTGTGTGTGTATTCATACATACATACAGACATACATACATATATATATATTTACAATATAAATAAAGGCATAATAGCTTTGATAAAATAAGTAATGGAAGTGACTAAATGCATAATAGTATTGACTAAATGAGCGATGACATTAACAAAAGAGGTAATGATATTCACTAAATGAGTAATATATTTATTTAAGGCATAAATAAACTGACTAAAGGCGTAATGGTTAGGCATGGGAAAAAACTCGGTGGTCTGGTCCATGCTAATCCCTAATAATAATATTGACTAAACGAGTAATTGCTACTACAAAAAGGTGCTTTTACACCACCACATTTAGACCAGATTATAAAGGATTAGGTCTAAAAATTATGAGTAGTGGTAGTTTCATAAATATAAAGAACTTTTTAGACCGGTTCTTTTACTATGATATCTAAAAGGTATTATTTAAATCGATTTCCCAAATAACATGTATAAAAAGTTAAAAATATAATTTCTATTTCTTTTGGGACTTGTTATTACAAACAACAGATCTAAAAAGTTGAAAATAAAAAATAAAACAAAATATCTATTACTTTTAAGGCATGTTGTTATAAATAACCAGTTTAAAAAGTTAAAAATAAAAAATAAAATAAAATGTCTATTTCTTTTAAGACATATTACAAATAACTGGTCTAAAAAGTTAACTTTTAAGACCTCATTTTTATCATAACAGGTCTAAAAGATGAATATCATCTTTTATCATGCAAGAAATTGAATTTCCCACTTGAACTTTCAACCTTTTCACGCCTCTCCCACTTTGAACCGAGTTCTTCTTCTTCAATGGCTCACTTGTATGCCGAAAACACTTTCCCACTCGATGACGCCCGATTGTGAGTTGAAGAATTCGTTGACGAAGCATCAAATGAGCAGCAAGCGTTCAATGAAAAACTGAGTATGGCTTGATGATGATCTTGACGTTTAGAAATCATAGGTACTGAAACACATTGCAGATTTTAATTAACAGTTGGCTTCTTCTCCTTGGCTTTAGGCTCTTGAATTGTTTTTTTGTTTCTTAACAGGTTTCCAAGCTGGTTTCCATCCATTGGTGGTTCAAGTTTTGTTGCCGGAGGGAAAAGGAAGCACCCTGAGTCGCAATCAACAACATTCATGGATCGAACTATGGGTAGGCCTGACATTGTGAGAATTTCTCTCTTGTAAAAATTTCCAAGTCAATGTTGAATGTGAAGTTCAAATCCAGGTTGATGGGATTGGAGGATGGTCCAATGGTGGCATCATTAGCGGAGAAGCCAGAATCCATGGTCGAGAGAAGAGAAAGGCTCTTGAATGCACGACAGAAATGTGACGAGGATTTAAAGGCACTAAAGAAGATCATTAAGGTTGTACGATCAACATATCAACATCGAACACCCTCGCTCGCTAGAGGTGACAACAAAAAATGTGAGTCAAAACTCCATCTTAAAAGTCCAACTTTTAAGACCTCATATTTTAAGAGTCTAGTCTAAAAAGTATTTTTTAGAGACCGATTGCTCAACCGATCTAAAAAATAACAGAGTTTTAACACTGTTATATCGAGACCGGTTCTAAAACCGGTCTAAGGAGAATTTTTTATCCGATCTTAAAAGACTTTTTTGTAGTAGTGAATAAGAAGAACTAAAGATGTAATGACATTAACTAAATGAGTACTAGTATTAACTAAAGACGTAATGAGATTGACTAAATGAGTAATCAGATTGACTAAATTAAATGCATAATGACATTGATTAAATGAATAAGAGTATTGATTAAAGGCATAATAATATTGATTAAATGAGTAATGAGATTGACTAAAGGCATAATAATACTGACTAAATAAGTAATAATATTGACTTCTACCTTTCCCCTTCTCTATTCTACCTATCCCTTATTTTCCCCTCTACCCTTCCACTCCTCCACTTCATCTCTACCTTATTTTCCCCTCTATGTATCCTTCCACTCCTCTACTGCACCTCTACCATACCTTATTTTCCCATTACCACATTTTAATGGTTTATATATTTAATATTTTATAAAAATATTATTATAATTTTATATTAAAAACGTGAAATAAGTTAAACTGTTAAAATTATATCCCAACTGTAAACTATTAGTATAAAATAGATTATTTTTTCCACTTTTTTTTGCAGATAACACTTGTTACCTATATTCAATCCCCGACTAAAAGCTTCGCAAACAACAACAAATACAAAAAGAGATTTGAAATCAAGCATGGATTCTTTTGCATGGTCATTAGGCCAACCGACTTCACCTATCTAATTACAAACAGTCTCTGATCCGTATTCACTCAAACCCATAAAAAGCCGAGTATTCCCACAAACACTGGGTTACGAAGATTGTGAACATTTCGTCCTTTGACGTACACCGATAATTAATATTGAACCACTTTCCTCCTTTGTCCTTAGCGTACGCGATCCTTAAACATTAAAGTGGTGACCTTTTTTTCCTTTTTTTTTTTTTTAAAAAAAAATAGCATACATCATCCTAAAATATATTTTTAATATGAGTTTAGTATTTGAAATATTTTTTAAAGTCTTCAAATGTTTTTTTAATATCATGAATTATTTTTTTCAGTATCAATCAATATCTGAAGTATACTTTTATTACCATTCAGTATCTTGAAATATTTTTTCACGATTATAAAGTATTTTTTCAGTTTTGAAGTATCTTTTTAGTATTAGTCAATACCCTAAATAATTTTTTAAGATCCTAAAAATAACGGCACTTACACTCTTCTTATGCTCCACTTAGAGCAGTCCAGGGCCTACATTGAAGCAGACTATGAACGAGTAAGCATGTCATTTTGATTATCTTGTCTAAAATCTCTGCTGTGAATTTTCAGTGACCATTATTGATAAATTTGTGATTTTGATGATAGTGCCATGAGGACCTTCCAAATCGAGGTAAGAAAAAAGCATGTATATGACGCCAGAGATCCTACATGGATCTGTCCAAAGGTTAGTACATATTTGGACATTGGCATACTACCTTGTGAATTTGGTCGGTAAGCTATATATGCTCTTAATAATATTTAATTTCTTGTTCTTTTTAGACCTGTCGGCAACCAAAGGGGTCCGACTTATATGGCCCGTACGTCATGAAACACATATATGATATTATCATGCAAGGAAGGACTAAATTCATTGCAAAGATAAATGTATTTGATGTTACATATTATGGCTGAATTCAGTTTCTGGCTTAATTTTACATATGAAATATGCACGCAAGTTAATTTAGTTTCTGTCTTTGATTTTATAGACGTTTGCCTGTGCTGATCCCTTTTCTGATGATGATGTGGAGCACATACGCAAAGTGTTTTGTGAATATCTATATGACCTCTTAAAGCCAAAACAATAATTAATGTCCTAAATTCATTTGTAAATATATGCTATAGCAACAATCATCTTCTGTAAATGAACAATTGTACAATTTGTTTAATGGTCAATAATAAATTTGTTTATTTTTTCGAACAATTTCCTTGTGTCCATTTTGGGTTGCTGAATGTAATGGATGGTTATAAACCTATTTAGTGCTTGTACCTTGAGGACAAGATGTTGTAAATGAGGAGTATGAGTTCTGAAAAGTCTTCGCGACTTTTAGGACCGGATAGTTTTTTAAGATCGGGTCCTAAAAGTCTCCGTTAAATACGGCAAGACTTTTAGGACCAGATGGTTTATAAATCTTCGGTCCTAAAAGTCTTTGTTTAATTTTGAAAAATATAGCGAGACTTTTAGGACCTGATCGTTTATAAAGCTCCAATCCTAAAAGTCTTCGTTTAATTTTTTTAAATATGATAAGTCTTTTAGGACCTGATAGTTTATATAGCTCCGGTCCTAAAAGTCTTCATTTAATTTTGTAAGGGTTAAATACCTAATTTGTCACAGAAGTATTGATAAGGGGGCACTTAGCACCCGGATGTTTTTTTGGTACCAAATTTGCCCCGGAAGTATGAAAAAAGTACCAAATTATGGCCCAAAACTAACGGAAGGTCAAACAGACATTTGCCACGTCGGATTTTTTTGGGTTTGCACGGAAGTATTGATAAGGGGGCACTCAGTACCCGAAAGTTTTTTTTGTACCAAATTTGCCCTGGAAGTATAAAAAAAGTAGCAAATTTGCCCAAAACTGACGGAAGGTCCACATAGGTCGTTAAAATGCCACATGGCTAGGAAAGAAACACAGTGGAGGGTGAGTCATATGCCAGATCATGTAACCACGTCAGAACCTCATTCATCTCTCTCTTCCCTCTTGCTTTCAGGGGTTCGAGCTTCTAAATTTTCTTCCACTCCTTCACCTACTCCTATATCGGCGGCGATAGTGCCGGTGGGAATTTTCTTACGATTTGGTGAAAATTTTAACAATCCATATGAGCATCTCTAATTGGGTTTAGAGTACAATAGGAATTGATAATTAAATATTATTACACTTATTTGTATCTCTTGGGAATAAATTTAGGATTTTTTAGTTAATAAATAATGGATTTTATTACTTAATCGAGCTTTGAGCTTTTAATTAGATTTAATTCATTTTTATGATTAAATTCCACATTTATAGTGATTTAGTATTTTCGCCATAAATTTTGATCTAGGTATCTGATTAGCTTGATTCTTCTTTCTTTTTTAGATGATTCAGAGAGCTATAATTGTTATTAAGACTCGGAAGGCTGATACGGACAAGAAGATGGATGAAATTGGAGCTAAAGACAGACCCATTTTTCTGGATTTTTATTTTGCTCGAATTTGTAATAAAAGACCATTTATTAGAGGTTTCCTGTTTTGTGGCCAATCTTGTAGCCCTAGTGTTTCCTATTTATAGGTTAGATTAGATGACTAAAAAAACATATTCTCAATTACGCTTTGTGGGATTTTTGGGTTAAATTAGAAGCTTATTATTTTCTCTGAATCGTTCATCATGTTCTTCACATTCTTCTTCATCTTTTCTTCTATGTTTTGCCTAGCCATGCTTGGCTAAGCTTCTTTGGTTGATCCATGGATTGAGGGTTCCGTGAATCCAGAGGACCCGCGCTTCAATCGATAACGTAATTCGTTTCTATTTATTTTAATCGGATCTGATCATGATTGCGGATTGGGTATTAGATTTAATACCCAGATTGATATCCCAAGGACATAGGTCAGACCAGGTTCTAGAGAGCGTTGTGCGATCGCACATCGAGCTCTCCATGTGTTCGATCAGATGCTAGGCGATCGTCTAGTCGAGGGAGTTTCTAGATAAATGCAGAGATTTTAATTTGTCCAGAATAAATCATGAGTTTGGTTACTATCTTTTTGTCCGATAAAGGTTATTGAATCCCAATTCTGGGTTAATCATTTTTAATCTGATTAATCTCGTTTTCTTATATTTTGTTTTAACTTTGTTTCATTTAAATTCAATTGAAAACCCCATTCTGGTTAGTGTTTTATTGCGTCTACTGTAGATTTTAGACCCACTGTGAATTCCTGGAGAGAAATGGTCCAAGTTTTCTATACTACAAATATTTAATCCTGGTTAATTTGTGAGGACTCAACAACTCTCATCAAAATTTGGCGACGTTGCCGGGGAGTTTGCATCGGTTTAATCATTAACAGTAGATTAGAATAGATTAGTTTATACCACGTTTTTTCAATTTTTTTAAATTGATTTTTAGGTTTAGGAATAGTCTAGAAGTTGTTCTGTGGAAGTCACAAATTTTTCTTAAAATCATTTGATAGTGTTTCTAGACTCGTTAGGTTAATTTCTAGCATAGCTTTTGTGCTTTTGTGTGTGTGTGTGTGTGTGTGTGTGTGTTTTTTTTTTTTTTTTTTTTGTGTTTTTGTGTGTCTTTGATGCCATGAAATATTATAGGGTCTTAATTTTATTAGTTAGGTAGTTATCTTGTACTTCATTAGGAATTAATTGTATTGAACTTTCATGGCTTAGTTTTACGGCAATCATAATCTACCTTTCAATTCTCACTCTTTTGTTGGAAATCAAGGATGACATAGTCCATTCCACCACCAATACCATCAACCTTACCAACAACCTTCATTCCAACAATATCATCAACACTCTCACTTATCATACCATCCTTCATTCCATTCCACTTCCATACCATGTCATCCCTCTCATGAATCCCTATACCCATTTGAGCCACCTTATGAACCTCATTCTCAACCATGTATGCCCAACCAAGATCCTTCATTTTGTGAAGTCATTGGAGATTTCCAAAATCAAACGGCTTAGGCTGTTAATGAGGAGTGGTCACATAAGGACAACTTCATCAACAAATGGACTCTATTTTTAGAATGATGGAACAACAAGCGAAATCGTATGAGAGATTAGGAAATGAAATTGAGCAGCAAACGCAAATGTTGAAAATAAATTTTCAAGAAAATCCTTCTCTCATGGTCACACATGCACAAGAAGTGAAGCAAGTGCAAAAGCACATTGAAGAGTCTTCCCTCCCATTTAGTAATGATCTTATCCTTATAGAAGTAGACTCTCCTACTACTTTAACTGCAGCAATTCATGATTTGAATGATGATGAGGATGACGAGGAAATCATTGTTGGATCCCCTCAATTGTTTGGAAATGTAATTGCTCAACCAATTGGCTTTAGTAGTAGTGATTCGATTGTACTTGTTGATGAGTGTATTTCTATTTCTTCATGTGATGCTTTAACTGTTGAAAATGCTTCTCTTCTTAGTACTACGGATGATTGCGATAAATTGAATGACATATTTTCATGCTCTTGTGAGGAATATCAAATATGTGCAGATTGTTATCATGAAAAATGTCATTTACTTGTTGAGCTTCAAAAGAACACATTTAGTGAAGTGGTTGATTCTATCATTGATCATAATGCACCCTCTTGTACTATTAATGATAGTAAGCATGTCAATTTTGAAAAGATTGAATCAAGCATGGATGCCAATGTTGATGATGATGTTCTATGTTGAATGGTATCTATTGATTGTCCAGATTTTTCATCGTGACTAAATATGTTGTATGTGATTGTTCTAATTATGAATGGTGCCCTGTTTCCACTGAGATTACTGCATCTGATTTTGACTTGCTTGAGGAATCTGATGTTGATTTTGAATTTGAGCTGCATTCTAATCCTAATGTGCATCCTGAATACATGCTTATTTCTGATTTAGCTAACCATATTGAGTGATCATTTGAATTATTCTTTAGGGAGTTTGACTCTTACTGAGGGGAGTTAAATTGATTTTGTGGGTTTCTCAAAATATCTGGAAGTTCCAATATTTTCTTTTGATCAATTTCTTTTTTGATCTTCCTTGCTTCTTGATAAATTGAGTTTCATTGAGTCTATTTTCGTGGGATGAGATATTGCTGGGTGCTGTGATTTTATGTGCACATGGATTAGTTACTCTGTTCAAAACACCTTCTCGTACTTGAGCTGAAACGTTATTTGCGGTCCTGGAAAAAGAAGATGTTTGCTGAATATAAAGATAAAGAGAAAACATCACTTGGTGCTTTCATGTGATTTACAATAGGACAAGGGAAAGAAGCCAATTCCACTACTTCATTTTAGTTAGTCGTATTCCTCCTTACTCTTTTACTTGCATTACCTACTATTATTGGTTATATTTATCTTTTCCACTAAGGCCAATGCATGATTTAAGTGTGGAGGATGAATTTTGTTCTTACTTTTGGTTTTTGTTACTTGTTTTCAAAATGAGAAAAAGAAAATTATTTTTGTTTTTCCTTTGGTTTTTATTCCTTGTGTTCAAGAAAAGGAAGAAAAGTTTCCTTTTGTGAATAATTTCTCTTTTTAAAATAAAAATTAGTTTTTATGAATAATACTCTCTCTTTCTATGATTTCTCTACCTCTTTTGAAGTTTGACATCTTGGTTTTGATGGATCCTTCCGTTTGGGGCTGAATTTCTAGACTCTTGGATTATATTTCTCGGTAGTTAATTTTGGGATGCTGGTTGCATGATTCGGTATTGAGCTTTGTGAGATTTTGGGCTTGCATGAATGGACTTCATCATTTACCATTTTTTCTTTCTGTGTGCATTTGCTCATGATTTTTGTTCTCTAGAACTTGCTCCCTTTCTTTTTGGAGGTAAATTTTTCACTTACATGCATAAGTATGATGAAAGCTTGTTTTCTTTCTTTCTTTTTCCCACTTTGGCCAAATAGCCTTTCCCTTACATTATATTTCCTTTGCTAGCCCCTTTGTGCCTTCTTGACTCATTCTTTTCTAAGCCACATTACAAGCCTAAACGTAAAACCATTTTATTCCGCACCTTGAAAATTTATTGAGTATTTGTTTCACCTTGGTTTTGTGTTTCAGTATGGGGGTTGCAGAGGTGTGCAACATTTTAAGTGTGGGGGGAGTATTTGATTTTGATTTTGTGCCATTTATCATTTGGCATTGATGTTGGTCATTGTGATTCTATAAAAAAAAGTACAAAAAAAAAAAGAAAAGAAAAGAAAAGAAAAGAAAAGAAAGAGAGAGAGAGAGGAAGCAATGCAAAGAAGGAGAAATAAAAAGAAATGATATTGAGGTGATTTGCTATTATTAACTGATGTTTTTGAATTTCTTGGGTGCTTAGCCTATCATATCTATACTTATTCACACATTTACCCTAGCCCCATTACAACCTTTAATAACAAGCTCTCTTGATTTTTGCATGCATGTGTTATAAGTAGTGGAGAAGTAGAAATTGAGTAAGCTTATGGTAGAACAATTTTCTTGAGTAGAATTTGAGCGATACACTTATTGACCCTATACACTTGAGAGATCGATTGATGGCATCCCTTGAGAGACCATCTCGTGTGATTAGCATCATTGATTGAGATTGCCAGGATTTGTAATTTGAGATGAAAGGATTTTGGTCTTGATTGATTGGTCTTTTGAAGCTTTGTGTCCCTTGTTAAATTTTTGCATTGTTAGCAATTGTTAGAAAGGGAGAAGTTTTTCTTTTACTCTTGTCTTTTAATTTTGCTCAAGAGTGCAAAAGGATAAGTGTGGGGGAATTTGATAATTGAATATTATTAGACTTATTTGTATCTCTTGGTGAATAAATTTAGGATTGTTTAGTTAATAAATAATGGATTTTATTACTTAATCGAGCTTTGAGCTTTTAATTGGATTTAGTTCATTTTTATGAAGCCTCGGAAGGATGATTCGGACAAGAAGATGGATTGTTATGAAGACTCAAAAAATTGGAGCTAAAGACTAAAGACCCATTTTTCTAGATTTTTATTTTGCTCGAATTTTATAATAAAAGACCATTTATTAGAGGTTTCCTATTTTTGGGCCAATCTTCTAGCCCTAGTGTTTCCTATTTATAGGTTAGATTAGATGGCTAAAAAAACATATTCTCAATTATGCTTTATGGATTTTTGGATTAAATTAGAAGCTTATTATTTTCTCTAAATTGTTCATCATGTTCTTTACATTCTTCTTCATCTTTTCTTCTGTGTTTTGCCTAGCCATGCTTGGCTAAGCTTCTTTGGTTGATCCATGGATTGAGGATTCCACGAATCCAAAGGACCCGCGCTTCAATCGGTAACGTAATTCGTTTCTGTTTATTTTAATCGGATCCAATTATGATTGCGGATTGGGTATTAGATTTAATACCCAGATTGATATCCCAAGGACATAGGTCGGACCGGGTTCTAGAGAGCGTTGTGCGATCGCACAGTGAGCTCTCCATGTGTTCGATCAAATGCTAGGCGATCGTCTAGCGAGGGAGTTTCTGGACAAATGCAGAGATTTCGATTTGTCCAGAATCAATCACGAGTTTGGTTACTATCTTTTTGTCCGATGAAGGTTATGGAATCTAATTCTAGGTTAATCATTTTTAATATGATTAATCTCATTTTCTTATGTTTTGTTTTAACTTTGTTTCATTTGAATTGCATTGAAAACCCCCATTCTCAGTTCTTGTTTTATTGCGTCTCATCGTAGATTTTAGACATTGTGAATTCCTTGAGAGAAATGATCCAGGTTTTCTATACTACAAATATTTAATCCTAGTTATTTTGTGAGGGCTCGGCAAATGTCATCAAGAATACAAAATTGTTCTAGGAATTATCTCTAACTGATGGCTTTTGCAGATCCAGAGCTAATTCTAACATAGCTGTTTGAAATTTTCTTGATCAATTTGATAAGAATGGCTTTTGGTTTCTTGGTTTGGATTCCTATCGTACCTTTATTTCTGGGGATCGAAACCAATCGAATATGAAGTAGAGGAAGGTCGCAAACAGAGTTGGTAGGCATTGTTGTGGAAGTTGGCATACCTGTGGGTGAAGGAGTAGAATAAAATTCAGAAGCACGAACTGCTGAAAGCGAGAAGGAAGAGAGAGAGAGAGATGAATGAGGTGCTGACGTGGTTACATGATCTCGCATATGACTCACCCTCTACTATGTTTCTTTCCTAGCCATGTGACATTTTAACGACCTACGTGGACCTTCCGTCACTTTTGGGAAAATTTGCTACCTCTTTTATACTTCGGGGGCAAATTTGGTACCAAAAAAATATCCGAGTGCTGAGTGCCGTCTTATCAATACTTCCATGGCAAATTAGGTATTTAACCCAAAAAAATCCGACGTGGCAAATGTCCGTTTGACCTTCCGTTATTTTTGGGCAAATTTGGTACAAAAAAAAGTCTGGGTGCTGAGTGCCCCTTATTAATACTTCCGTGGCAAATTAGACATTTTACCCATTTTTTAAATATGGCGAGTCTTTTAGGACCAGATGTTTTATAAAGCTCCGGTCCTAAAAGTCTTCGTTTAATTTGTAAAATATGGCGAGTCTTTTAGGACCAGATGTTGTATAAATTTCCAATCCTAAAAGTCTTCGTTTAATTTTGAAAAATATGGCCAGACTTTTAGGACTTGATGGTTTATAAAGCTCCGGTCCTAAAAGTCTTCATTTAATTTTTTAAATATGGCGAGACTTTTAGGACCGGATGGTTTATAAATCTCCGGTCCTAAAAGTCTTCGTTTATGTATAAATAATGGTGACCGATGGTTTATAAATCTTCGGTCCTAAAAGTCTTCATTTAATGCATTAAGGTTCAAAGAAAATGGTTTATAAAGGTTCTAAAAGTCTTCATTTATGTATAAATAATGGTCCCTCGAGACAATGCATTAAGGTTCGTCGTTTTTACCTCTCCGGATATTAAGTAGCATTATTGGTCTCCCTTTTCTCTGTCTTTTTTCTTTTTGTAAAAAAAAAGGGAAGATAATGAAAGGGACACTGAAAATGATCAAATCTGGGCGAGGTAAAACCGACGACAACGACGGTCCAACCTTGAGAATAATTGTCACTATATTTATTCAAATAAGGTAAACGATGTTTTGTTTTGTTTTGTATGGTCTTAACGTTGTATTATGCGAATTTTCAAAGTTGGTTACACATGAGGACAATGTTTTGTTTGTTTTCTTACTATTGTGTATGGACCACTTGAAAAATGAAGATGATGTACTAATAAAGATAAAGGGAAATCCAAAAATGTTGATCACACACGAGAACAAAATTTAAAAATACTTTATTTATTATAATTTTTATGTTGCCCGGAAGGGGCAGCACTACTACAGACAAAATTAAAAAAAACATAAAACATCTAATCCTCCCCATCGTTGTCGGAGGGGGAGGAGGTGTCCTCTTCAGAAGAATGGTACCCCACGTCATTGGCATGGAGTACCATGTTCAGCTTTTTATTGACGGTATGAACAAGCTGAAACAATTGGCCCAAGCATTGGTTGATGTGATCGATGTGGGCCACCATGTGCTGCATCATCTTGTATAAAGAAGGATTTGGAGGCAACTGAGGAGGGGGCTGAGGTTGAAGAGGAGGAGGAGGAAAAGGAGGACCTGGTGGAGCAGCCATTACGATGGAGGCTAGGTGGTGGAAGAGGCCTTCGAGCTTGTAGAAGTGGTGGAGAAGAATGTGAAGAAAGTAAAGTAACAATGGGTTTAAATAGAGAACCCATCCTGAAGAATACGAAACGACGGAAACTTTAACGAGGAGACGCATAGTTCCTCTATATACGAGGAGACACATAGTTGGGAAGTTTACCTGGAAGCCGAAGAGACTCTGAATCATTCATTTGAATAGAGTGTAAGGATACGACTATGCTATTTGAGTAATTTGAAAAGAATGAACTTTTAATACTGGATATTGTAAAAGATCTGTTCTTAAAAGTAATATTTTTTTAAGGAAAAATTCTTACTTTAAAAAAATTGAATTGAAAAATAATAATTGACTTTTAGTACCGGATACACAATAAAAGGTCGGTCTTAAAAGTAATTGAATTGATGGAAAAAAATAAATAATAGAAATTTAGGACTAGATATATGATAAAAGGACGGTTTTAAAAGTAATTGAGTTGAAAAAATAAATAATAGACTTTTAGGAATGGTTATATTATAAAAGGTCGATCTTAAAAGTAATTGAATTGGAAAAATAAATAATAGACTTTTACAACCAGATGTTTCTAAAATACGCTCTTAAAGTTGAAAAATTAAATTCTTTTATACCAATTGAATCATTCATTTTCATAATCAATTGCGTATCTCTCTACCCTTATTAACTCCTCACTACCTCTTTGCCCTAAGGACATCACTACCTAGCTCTCTGCCCCAACTGCTTAAACCATGGTTGGATACAAGATAACTGCTTGTAGCAGGACTTGTGAAGCTCATGCCTTCATTAGATCGTTATATGGGGCGCCACAAGCGAGAGTGCGTTCTATTGTGATGGAAGAGTCTCGAGTCGTTGGATGTATTGTTATTTCGAATGATGAAGAGATTGCCGCACCCCCTCTATCCTTTTGCCAATATTCCCCAACCTCCTAGTCCCAGCAACCCTGTCTATGCTGAGTTCCTCCGTCTTCTTATTTCGGATGAAGAAGAGATTGCCAGCCCCCTTCAGCCTTCAGACCATGAAGAGGTTCCCACTCCCCCTCTCCAACCTCCTAGCCCCAGCACGCCTACCGCTAACCCCTCTCCTCTTTCCTCTAATGATGCATTGTGGCTGATACGAATAAGACAGGAACTTGTTGATCTCTGGCGGAAAGTTAATGCTGCTCATGCCGATATCGCCAAGACATTGGAGGATAATAAGTTTTAGGATGTTTACTCAGATTCTTGTTGTTGATAATTTTCAGTTTGTTTTTCCTTTTTTTTTCCTCTTGTGTATGTGCATATTCTCTAGTAATGTATAAAGCCTTAATATCTAAGCTTGTGTATTTTTTTTTTTTTTTAGCTTATTCTCCAGTAATTAAAGAAGCTTATTCTCCAGTTTTCATTTATTTTCATTCTATTGCTGCTGTGCTCACCAAAGCCAATCCTCACTTTTTTGCTTTGGTTAATAAATGAGGACCTTTAGGACCAGATTACTTTATAAGTAACGGCCTAAAAAGTATTTGACTTTTAGGATTGGATATTTTATAAAACTCCAGTCTTAAAATTAAATGAATAGTAAAAATTTAGGACCGGATTCTTCTAAACCTCCGGTCTTAAAAATTAAATGAATAAAATGTTTATCTTTAGGACAGGATACTTTATAACTAACCAGTCTTAATAAAATCCAAAACGCTAAAAAATGTCTTTGTCGCACGGAAAATTAAATTTCCCTCTCTAAACTTCTCTTATCGCGCCAAAAGCGATAACTCAGGTTCTGTCTCCAGTGTTTGTGTGTTGCTTCATCACTACTTTGCGTTGCTCTCTCGACAATCACTTTCTAGTTCCTTAGCTAAACGTGTAAATACCAAGTTGTAAGAGGTGTTTCGGTTATATAACTTTTTGATTTTCCTGCTTATCGTCTGGGTTTTTCATTGGTTGAACGAAATCGATGAAATGTTCTTGTGGGTTCCTCTGTTGTTAATGAATATTGTACTTTGAAGATTATATTTGCATTTTAGACCTTTACTGACCAACAAGTGTTTTTAGGTTACTCTTGTTGTCTACAACAACAACGTTCTTGCAGAAGAAATCCTCAGCAAAAGCTTCGTGAATTTATATGCTATAAGTGAGTCCACATACAAGACCTTAATGCGATGCTTCTAAAAGTATTTGTCATGCATTTATTTTGCTTCTTGGATTCACTATGATACATTTATAACCAAAAGTGATTCTTCGTTATTCATTTAATGGGCAAGTTTCTTTGGAAAAAAAAGACATAACCGACATTAAACATATACATTTGGAGTTAGCTTATTTTATATGCAAGTTTCAATTAATTTGGATTATGTATGTTAAATCTTTCTATCTATAGGAATTCTACTATGGATCATAGTTGGATAAATGATTTACGGATCAGTGTTGAATATCAGAATGGGGTGAGGGAATTTATAGAATTTGCTAAACAAAATGCCCACGATGATAGTGAGAATTTTTATTGCCCTTGTGTAGAATGTTTGAATGAGAGGCGACTAAGTCCTGTAGTTATACACACACATTTAATTTGTGAAGGATTTTGTAAGACTTATACAGTATGGGTATGACATGGTGAAAAAATGCCAAGTGCATCTCAACATGAGGAAGTGACCCTTGATGATAATGACATGGATATGGATGATCGAATAGAGGACATTATTCATGATGTAGGAGAAGAGGCTTTTGAGCAATCACATGCATATGGTAATATGTTAGTGATGCAGAGACGCCTATATACACTGGGTGTAAATGTTAGTTCTCTACAGGTTTTGATGATAACTGCCATTTGTGAACACAAAATATGGTTTTGTCTTTGGTAAGTTGAAATTCTTACTGTCACGACAAAACTTGAGTATTGGTCTCAATACTCAAGTATTGACTTGACAAAGAGTTACTCAAATCAATTACACAAAGCAATACTCAAGTATTGGATACAATACTTGAGTATTGGACTTACGAGAGCACTCCAAGTTTTTCACCCGAGAGCCAAACTCGAGTATTGATATGAATACTCGAGTATGGAAACACAGAGACAATTCAACATTGACTTAAGATCTCAATACTCAAGTATTCAACTGAATACTCAAGTATTGGTCATACAAAGAGTCATCAAGTCTTTCCATCGTATGGAAACTCGAGTATTGATTCTGCATACTCGAGTATTGATTTTTCACAAAGCTTTCATAGCTAACACTCTTTTATGAAAACTCAAGTATTGACTTGACATCAATTTAACAAAGTTTTCAAGCATCTTGAATACTCGAGTATTGATACACATACTTGAGTATTGGACTGACAGAAAGTCTACAAGCTTTATGCATATATCGAATACTCAAGTATTCATTTCAATACTCAAGTATTGACCGGGGAAAGCCTTCACAAAGTTTTTCAAAATGAATACATACTCGAGTATTGAGCTAAAAACTCGAGTATTGGACATACGAAAGCTTTGCCCTTTGTCAATGACTTGAACACTCAAGTATTGAAAACAATACTCAAGTATTGAGGTTTTGAACTTAAACTTATTTTCATATCAAAAGTTCAAAACTCGAGTATTGAGTTGGAAACTCAAGTATTGGACATACGAGAGAGCTTTGCTCTTTATCAATGATTTGAACACTCAAGTATTGAAAACAATACTTAAGTATTGAGGTTTTGAACTTAAACTTATTTTCATATCAAAAGTTCAAAACTCGAGTATGGATTTGAATACTCGAGTATTGACCTTATAAGGTCCAAAGTCAAATCTCGATGATTCTTCTCTGTAAGAAGAATACTCAAGTATCAAAATGAATACTCAAGTATTGACTTAAGTGCACAGTGACAAACTCGAGTATTGATACACATGCTCAAGTATTGAAAGCTAAGTTTGAAAATCAAATCTGACGATTTTGCTATACCTTCTTGTTTGATCCTAATACTTCCCATGATTATTCTTTAATATTCCTAGACATGTTTAATCACTTTATTGCTAAGTTTTAGACAGATTAGAGAATGTACATTGAAGGTTTAAAGCAAAAGCAAAGGTGATGTCAGCACATTAAATGCAAACCCAGAAAGTTGCATTCTTTTGGGTAATCTATCTGCACACGCTTACAAGGGATTAAAGAATGATTTCTACTTCTAGTAGCTGCTATTCCAACGGACTAATTTGTAGAGAGTTAACTCTAATATTCTACCCAGCTGGATTAAGTGCAGATTAGAGAGAGAAGAAGACCTTACCTTGCCCAGAACTTTGGTTAATCAAGGCAACGGTAATAATGAAGATTACAACGGTCATTTAATGCTCTCTTAGTATAAATAGAGATCCATTCAAGTCTTCTCAACCACTACAACAACTGAAAACGAAATACATTCAAGTCTAGCATGTATTCTTTCAGTTTTCAACTGTATTGTATCTTTTGATACTTTGTACTTCAGTGATTATTCTTATCTACTCTTAGAGAGAGTTTCTACTTGAAAAACATTTATTGTAAAGAATCACAAGTCAGGGGACTTGGTGATTTGGGAGTTCATTGATTACAACTTGTAAGGGGGAGTGAGTTCTAGAGAGAGAACTACTCTTTGAGTACAGAGTGTGTAATCTTTGTGATAGTGGGAAATCCCAGAGAGTCTGGGGACTGGATGTAGGTCAAGTTGTTAAGACCGAACCAGTATAAATCTCTGTGTCCAGTTGTTCTTCCCTTTACTCTGTTCATCTCTGTTTTTGTGGTCTAAAAACAGAGCAACTTACAAAAGTTCTTAAAATGCCCAATTCACCCCCCTCTTGGGTATATAGCTCCACTTTCAGTAAACAATACCAATTGTTGAACGTTGTATTGAAATTGGTAAGATTGAAAGCATGACATGGATGGAGCAACAAGAGTTTTTCAGAAATGCTTGAGGCTTTTAAGGACATGCTTCTGGAGGATAATTTGTTGCCGCATCGATACTATGATGCAAAGAAAATATTTTGTCCACTGGGGATGGAGTACAAAAAGATCCATGTATGCCCAAATGATTGCATATTGTATAGAAAAGAGTTTAAAGAGAGAAGCATACATGTCTTGTATGTGAAACCCCAAGGTATAAGTCAAATAAGGGTGCTGCAAATGTTTTGTGGTATCTTCCAATCATACCAAGATTCAAGCACTTGTTTGCTAATGAAAATGATGCAAAAAATTTAAGGTGGCATGTAGATGAGAGGATTAGTGATGGAAAGATTCGTCATCCGGTTGATTCTTCTTAATGGAAGAAAATCGATCAATTATTTCTGAACTTTGGTGAAGAACCTAGGAACCTTAGGCTTGCCCTTAACACGGATGTCATGAATCTCTATAGTAGCCTTAGCAGCAGACATAGTTCATTGCCTATACTCCTGATTATTTACAACTTATCTCCGATGTTATGCATGAAACGAAAGTACATCATGTTGTCTATGTTGATTTCAGGACCAAAAAAACTCGGAAATGACATTGATGTTTACCTTGAGCTCTTGATCGAAGACTTGAAGGAGTTGTGAGAAGAACGTGTTAATGTTTTTGACACTTTCAAGAAGGAGGTGTTTAAAATGTGAGCCATAATTTTCTGTACTATAAACGACTTCCCTGCATATGGGAACTTGTCAGGGTATAGTGTAAAAGGCCATAAGGCATGTCCGGTTTATGAAGAAGGCACATGTTACCATCAGCTTCAACATGGAAGAAATATGGTTTATCTTGGACATAGGAGATTTCTTAGACGGGGCCACCCATATCGTCGATTAAAGAAAGCCTTTTTTGGTGGCCAAGAGTATGAAGATGCTCTTGTTGCATTGACTGGGGAGCAAATTTATGAAAAGGTGAAAAATATCATGTCCTCTTCGGTAAGACTGCAAAGAGTAGAAAAGAAACAAATATATGGAAAAAGAGATTTGTATTCTTTGATCTTCCATATTGGCACAATCTTGATGCGAGATACTGTATTGATACCATGCATGTGGAGAAAAATGTATGTGATAGTATTGTTGGCACGCTTCTCAACATACAAGGTAGTTCCAAGGATATTGTGAAGGCAAGATTAGATTTGCACGCAATGGGAATACGCGAAGACTTACATCCAAGGCCATATGGTAACAAAACTTATTGTTCCCTGGCTTCTCATACTTTATCTAAGGATGAGAAATGAAGTTTTTGTGAGTGTTTACATAGTACAAAAGTTTCCTTGGGGAATTCTTCAAATTTTAAGAGGCTTGTATCGATGAAGGACTTGAAATTAGTAGGCCAAAAGTCTCATGATTGTCATGTCTTGATGCAACAGCTACTCCTAGTAGCTATTCGAGGCATCATTGAATATGATCTTTAACACATTTTGACTAGACTTTGTTTCTTCTTAAATGCGGTTTGTAGTAAAGTTTTTGAGATTGAAAAGTTGGATGAATTAGAAAATGAAGAATATCTTATCTTGTGCCAGCTTGAGAAGCTTTCTCTTCCTACATTTTTTGACATCATAATTCATCTAGTGAGGGAGATAAACTTGTGCGGGGCCCTATCCATTTACGATGGATGTACCTAATTGAAAGATCTATGAAATTCCTAAAAGGTTATGTGAAGAACGCATACTGGCTAGAAGCATCAATTGTTCAGAAATATGTTTCTGAAGAAGCCATGGAATTTTGTCAAAATTATTTTGCCAAAGTAAGACATATTGGGCTTCCTAAACGTCAGCATGCTAAAGGGGGTAGGAAAGGGGCTTCAGTAAAGAGTGTGGATCCTGATGAATTGTCACAAGTCTACTTATACATCTTGAATAATGTTGATGAAGTTCAAGCTAGCATAGAAGCACATAAAGAAGCTGTAAGGAAAGAAAATCATCGAATGACTGAACAAAGGTTACTTAGGGAGCACAGCAGAACTTTTGCAAACTGGTTCAAACTAAAGATAGAGGGAGAGGAATGTGTTTCTGATACAATCAAATGGTTAGCATGTGGTCCTGAGGTTGATGTCATAAGTTGGAATTCGTATGCGATCAATGGTTATACATTTTACACGAAGTCCCTAGATGATAGGAGCACCATCCAGAACAGTGGTGTTATGCTGGAGGCTGCATCTATGCACTTCTCCAGTTCGAAAGACAAAAGGCCTAAATTGGCAGTCATGCCTTATTATGGGGTTATTGAAGAGATTTGGGAGGTGGACTATGTTAAAATTAGATTTCGCATTTTCAAATGCAGGTGGGTTAATGTCAATAATGTGTTCGGATCGATCGGCTAGGATTTACATTAGTTGATATCAATGGTAGAAGTTTTGGAGATGAACCTTTTATTATGGCAGATCAGGCGAAACAAGTGTTCTATATCACCGATCAAGAAAATAAAATGTGGTCTATAGCTCTCCAAGGAAAAAGGGTCATTGATATTGATGAGAAAATTCATTTAAATTATGGTATTCCTGAGAGTATTCCTTTTTCAAGGGGTATACCGGACATGAACGAAAAAGATGAAGCGGATAATGAACCCGGCATAAGAAATAATCATCATGAAGAGATATGGGAGGACATCGTTTTATAAAAGAGACAATTCATAAGGTAATATTCTTATGCAGAATTCTTTGAAAACTTTAAGGTTTTAACTATATTCCTTCTATGTTCTTAAACAATGTCACTGACTGTGAAGCTTTTGTTCTTGTTTTATTTTTTTGGCAGGATCCAATTGAAAGGGGCATATTATAAAAGAGGATGTTACGTTGTTGGGTAGGAATCAGATGAAGGCATGGTGAATATTATATTGAGCATGTATGTTGATTTACGTGTTGTATCTGTAAACTCATTGTATTTGTAAGTATAGTTATCTTATTGTATATATTCATTTAGGTGTTGTACTGTCATTAGGGGTGAGCAAATCCAAACCGAAATCGAAAATCGAATCGAACCGATCGGTTTTCAGTTTTTCGGTTTCGGTCTATTTGGTTTTCGGTTTTGGTTCGGTTTTAAAAAGTGAGTTATTTCGGTTTTCGGTTTTCGGTTTTCGGTTCAGGTAATTTTATTTCGGTTATAACCGAAAACCGAAATTGTTGGCCCAGTGAAGCAAAGACCTTGAACCCTCGGCCCACTCACATCTCCAAGTACCCAACCCAACACCCAAAAACCCAACACCCAAGTACCCAACCCAACCCAATTCACTTTCACAATTCACAAATCACAATTCCCGTATCCAAAAAAAAATCACAATTCCTCCTCTCCTCTCCAGTCGGCTCGCACACTTAGCAGTCTCCACCACTGAAAGAAAACCCTAAGCGCTAACCCGTGGTCCTCGGCTCTTCACTTCGCCACTCAACTCCGATTCGACGATTCCCGTTGTGCCATCGTGGTCCTCGGCTCCTCGCACAGTCATCCACTCATCCTCTTGCTTCGACTTCTCCACTTCCGGTTGAGTCTCACAGCCCCGATCGTGCATTCGTGCCGGACTCGCAGATCCGCCTCTTCATCGGTTTTCGCGTCGTCTCTCACTTTGGTGAGTTCCCTCACTTCACTCCGTATGCTTTATTTTTTCGATGTGGGTCTTTGGATGGCGGACTGTATGGACTTGGTTTGTTGTTTAACAAACCGAGTGCTCGGGAGGTTTGTCTTGGACAAAAAATTTATAGAAATCTTGTATATGGTGCACAAGTCTTGTATCTGTACAATTAAAGTCATGAATCAAGTATCCTTCATGAAGATCATAAAAGGAAAGGATATTTGAATATGGAAGTACATCGAACCTCTTATCATGTAATATTTGATCAGACTTATTATGAGCGGTGTGATAAAGCAATCCATCCGCGTCAGTATTATGATCGTATTATTTTTTTTTTTTTTTAGTCAATAGTATAATCCTTTTTGAAACTTACAATGCAAAAATTTGCCTAACGTGGTTCCGAATATTCGAATTTGTATTATATCTTTTTAGGCGAGTCTTGATGGTTTCTAAAGATACTATGATCTGGTGTAGCATATTTGAAGCAAATTTGCCAATGTTTAGTTTTTTAGTGTATTATTTCAAGCAAAGTCAGGAAGAACATTAAGGTTGGGGTTGAACTAGATTAAAAGAATTTCTTTCTCGAGTTCTAAAAGGTCTTGTCATCTTAAGAATGACATTTACTTTGTTATGGTTGTCAGCAAAAATAAGGGGAAAAAAATGATTGGACATGTGAATATGTGTTTTTGGGCCCAATTCAGCCCAAAAACCGATTCAGCACCAAAAACCGAACTGAAATATTTCGATTATTTCGGTTCAGTCTATTTGGTTTTTCGGTTTCGGTTCGGTTGTGTAAATATGTATTTTTTTGGTTTTTCGGTTTTTACCGAAAAACCAAACCGAACACCGAATGCTCAGCCCTAACTGCCATAGTATAATCATTAAGAGACCACATAACTCATGGTGAATAATATTTGTATTCTTTTCCCAATTCAATTTATTCATAATTGTTCATGGCTTGGAGCTTAAAGTTTCGACTTTTATGTGTTGTATTGGATGGTGGATGTGTGTATATATATGATCAGGAAAGAACATAACAGGGAAAAAATTCAGGAAATTTAGACCGGAAATAAATACGCCAGTCTTAAAAGTTTAAATTTTAAGATCGGATGTATTTATATGTCCGGTCTTACAAGTTGATACGTTAAGACAGGCGTACATATTAGGCCGGTCTTAAAAGTTTGTCTTTTAAGACCGGTGTATTTATAAGTTTGGTCTAAAAGGTTCAATTTTTAAGACCAGATGTATTTATTATCATGTCTTAAAAGTTGATCTTTTAAGACCGGTATAATTAGTCATCTGGTCTTAGAAGTCGGTATTTTTTAGACTGGATTTTTTTATCCGGTCTTAAAATGTCGATCTGTTTAAACCGGCCTATTTTTTTGTACGGTCTTAAAAGTTGAGTTTTAGGATCGAACAAGATATATATCAGGTCTATATAGTACGACTTTTAAGACCTAATGTTTTATATGTCCGATTTAAAAGAGTTTCTTTAAAACCGGTTCGAGTCCAGTTTTGAAAGTTACAGACTTTTAAGACTGCTTGGAACAAGACCGGTCTCAGGTTCGGTCGTACAATGCCTCTTTTGTCCAGTCTTAAAAGCCTTTTTCATACCCGTGTGCCGTAA
Source organism: Acacia acuminata (assembly GCA_019022655.1). Classification (NCBI taxonomy): domain Eukaryota; kingdom Viridiplantae; phylum Streptophyta; class Magnoliopsida; order Fabales; family Fabaceae; genus Acacia; species Acacia acuminata. The sequence goes on from JAFJYI010000005.1 coordinate 5,012,470, forward strand.
ATTCCAACTTGCATTGACATAACATAGCATGTGACGAATGAGTTGTGCAGGATTAATTATCAGTGTCCGTGAAAGGACGTATTGTTCGCAATCTTCTATCTACGTACCCAATTGTATGTTGGAATACATGGCTATGTAATGGGTTTGAGCGCATGTGGGCACTGTTTGTTAGATGGTTAAAGTCGGTTGACCTAATAACCATGCAAAACAATCCATGCTTTATTTCAAATCTCTTCTTGTATTTGTTTTGTGTTTGTGAAGCTTTTAGTCGAGGATTGAATATAGGTGACAAGTGCGATATGAAAAAAAGTGGAAAAAATTATATTTTACAATAATAGTCTACAGTTTATCAACAGTACGGTTGAGATATAATTTTAACAGTTTAACAAATTATGTTTTAACGATCATAGTAATATTTTTATAAAATATTAAATATAGACCATTAAATTTTAATTCAAATGTGGGAATGGGAAATTAAGGTGTGGTAGAGGTTGAGTAGAGGAGTGGAAGAGTAGAGGGGAAAATAAGGTATAGGTGGAATAGAGAAGGGGAAGGGTACAGGTGAAGATAATCCATTTCTATTTCTTTTCATATAAAGCCAGAAGAAAAGTAACAGTGTAGTAGGACCTAGCTAGTTTAATTAGATGATAATGGTGATATTAGGCATGGGTAACTGTGAACGGAGTGAGTCATGGGTGTTTCTATTGATCTTTCTCTCCATTTGATGTCCCGAACACTATTTCGATCAATTTTTAATGGTAAAGATTCAATACCATGTCAAAATATTTTGATGATGAATATGAAATCTAAGATAAATTTAAATGTTTATTCTTCTATATATATATATGCTGGTTCTTGATAAGAACTTGTTTTTATAAGTGTGCTTAAAACCTGTGTCGAATAAGTGTGCGTGGTGGCATTAGGTATTGTCAGTTAGGTTATTTTATTTATACATGTGTTTTATTATATTGTAAGAAAACTTATGTATTTTATTTGTATAATAAATTTTGCATTTGGATTGATTAGTATGAATAAGCCTTGGAACTATTGGCTATCTATGTCTGGATTCTATTGCTTCTGGTTTATAGAGGTTTTTGTAAATTTGTGTAACCAAAGAGGTGGAAGCGATATTCAGATTGTTTCCTCGAAAAAAACCCACTCCTGGCAATGGTTACGGTCATAGTTAACTGGTATAAAAAGTGACCCTTTTAACACCGATTGTAACAATAACCGATGCCAGAATGATCACTTTGCTTTGAACACCAGTTATGACTAAATATAACCAGTGCAAAGAATGAACATAATTTTCAAAAATAAAAAAATTAACTTTCTGTATTGTTATAGTCTATAACGAAAGTCAAAAGTGCACTTTTTGCACCAGAATGATGACTCATCGTTTCTTTTTTCCTACTTCCTACTGGCGTCTTCTTTATCCTCATCGTCTTGCACCACCGCCTTTTTGCTTCTCTGCCTCTTTTATTGATTTATCGCTACTGCCTTTCATAAGCACTTAAAATAATTTGAAATGACATTAATAATTCTTACAAGAGACTTGATGAATGTTATACTCCGATCCGAAAACAAATTTTGAGTAAATTTTAGTCATTATTCTGTGCTTCTTTGTAAATTTCTTTTACTTATATTATAAGGGATTGAACAGTGACTCCGTGTTACTTTAACCACCATCTTTATCTGGCCATTATCTCTTGAGAAATCGAATCCTTCACTATATCCCACACCTAATCGAACTAGCTGTATATTAAATCATTCTTTGTTTTTCATACCTAATCTCACTATTATCACCTAAACTACTCCCACATGTCCAAATTATAAGAACTTTCTAACTAATTATACATAGGGGTTTAAACTTCTCATGTTACATGATAAAAAGAAGATTCCTACACACACATGAAATAGTGGGACCCACATATATATAATGTTAATTATATATATATATGTGGGTCCCACCATTTCATGTATGTGTAATATGAGAATACACTTCTCCTACAACATGAGAAGTGTTTTTCCCTTATATACATATAAGTAAAAACAGTTAAAAATATTAAATTTGTCATAAAATTCAAATAATTTTCAATAATACCCTTATTAAAATTGACATATATGAAAAATATATATTCTATTTTCATTGAAACTATCAAAATATCTTATAAAGAGGACTAAAAATACCTTTTAAAAGACATCTTATAAAATGAACCGGAGGAAATAATAAGTCCTAATTAGCTACTATGCACATGTAAATTTGAGTATTCATAGGTTTGCATGTTTAGATTAATGTTAGCAAAAGTGACTATGATCACTTTTACAAATTTAAGTTATGGTAAAATTGAATTAGTATAAAAATGTGAACATATCCGCGTAATATAATTGCATTATTGGTTTTTTGTCTTCATATATATGGAAAGCCGAAAGCGTCATTGTATAAAACTTAAACTAATCAAAAATCATGTGTCATTGATACGCAAGTTTCTTCAAACTCACATAATAAGCCATGTATTAAAAGAAAAAACGAAACTGTTCACCTGGATACGTAATTTCCAAAATGATCAATGACATGGAATATAATTCTAGTTTAACTCCACTTACAATAAAATAAAATAAAAAATTGTGAATCGTACACGCGTCCTTTCACAAATACTGATCTTTTTTCACTGCCATATTTATTTCAGTGCAAGTTGGAGTTCACAACAAAATTGCCAGCACAGCGCCAGTGTTACAGAGGGTCTATATATATATACACGCATATATACATACATCGACATATATATATATATGTGTGTGTGTGTGTGTGTGTGTGTATGTATGTATCTTTTTGCTCTATCAGACTTCACACTTGTTTACCATTAAATCCCCAGCTAAAGCTTCACAAACATAAAGCAAATACAGAGAGAGATTAGAAGTAAAGCATGGGTTCTGTTGGAGGAGGAGGATCAAAACCCCATGCTGTGTTGATTCCATTTCCATCTCAAGGCCATATTAACTCAGAGTTGAAGCTAGCAAAACTGCTTCACCTACGAGGCTTTTTCATAACCTTCGTCAACACTGAGTTCAACCATGAACGCTTGCTCAAATCAGGTGCTTTCAAAACCCTTCATGGCCTCCCAGATTTTCGATTCGAAACCATCCCAGATGGTCTTCCTCCTCCTCCTAATGATAATGCCACTCAACACTTACCCTCTCTCTGTGACTCTACAAGAAAGAATTGTCTCCTTCCCTTTCAAAACCTTCTTGCTAGACTCAATGAATCTGCCTCTAATGACCTTATCCCCCCAGTCACTTGCTTGGTTTCTGATGCTGGAATGTTCTTCACTGTTGATGCTGCTGAAACACTTGGACTCCCTATTGTTTTCCACTGGGCTCCTAGTGCCTTTTCACTTTTGGGTATTGTTCACTATCAAAATCTACTCGATAGAGGGCTTGTGCCACTCAAAGGTATTATATTATATATATACTAATTTCTTCATGAAATACATGTCTTAATGGTCTTTATGTTTCATGATTTGTGCAGATGAGAGCTATCTGACAAATGGGTACTTGGAACAAGAGATAGATTGGATTCCAGGTATGAGAAATATCAAGCTCAAGGATCTTCCTACCTTTTTGAGGACGACTGATCCAAAAGATCTCTTTTTTCGTTTTTTTATTGAAATGACGAAAGAAGTTCATAGAGCCTCTGCCATTTGTGTCAACACATTTGATGAGCTTGAAGGTGAGGCGGTGAAAGCTCTTTCCTCCATTTATTCCATTCCTCTCTACACCATAGGCCCCTTCCCTTCATTTCTAAGCCAAATTCAACAGACCGACCAGCTTTTATCTTTGAACTCTAGTCTTTGGAAAGAAGAGACTCAATGCCTCGATTGGCTAGAACTCAAGGAGCCTAGATCTGTGGTTTATGTGAATTATGGAAGTGTCACAATTTTGTCCCCAGAACAACTGTATGAGTTTGCTTGGGGCTTAGCCAACAGCAAGAAGCACTTCTTGTGGATCATAAGGCCTGACCTTGTGAATGGTGGCTCGGTCATCTTATCTCCTGAGTTTGTAACTGAGATTAAAGATAGAGGTCTCATAGCAAGCTGGTGTGATCAAGAAAAAGTTTTGAACCATCCTTCAATTGGATGCTTCTTGACACATTGTGGATGGAACTCCATGATAGAGAGTATTTCTGCAGGAGCTTCAATGGCATGTTGGCCTTTCTTTGCAGATCAACAGACAAATTGTAGGTATGCGTGCAAAGATTGGGGAATTGGCGTTGAGATTGATAATAATGTGAAGAGAGAAGAGGTGGAGAAGCTTGTGAATGAGTTGATGGAAGGAGAGATGGGGCATAAGATGAGACAGAAGGCTTTGGAGTGGAAGGAAATTTCTGAGAAGGACACAAGACCTGGTGGTTCTTCCTACATCAATTTGGAAAATATGATAAAAGATGTGCTGATGAGGAATTTGAAAATCTAAGATAACTTTAAATGTTTATTTTTCATTTTAAATATGCTGGTTCTTTATAAGAACTTATTTTTATGATGAAAGTATGCTTAACAGGAAAACATTTGTCGAACTCTGCGTGGTGGCATTCGGCATTGTTGGGCCGGCTTCTTTTTAGAACTTGCAAAACTATGAGCGGTTAGGTTATTCTATTTATTCCTGAGTTTTATTATATTGTACAAAAAGTTATGTAATTTATTTGTATGATTAATTAGTGTATTTGGATTGATTAGTATGAATAAGCCTTGGAACTATTTGCTATCTATGTCTGGATTGTATTGTTTCAGGCTTCTAGAGGCTTTTGTAAACTTGTTTAAACAAAGGTGGAAGAGATATTAAGATGCAGAATGTATTGTAAGGCAGAATTCGAGAAAAACAAAAATAATTATTATAGCTAATAACCGTCATTTATTTAGTAACAAAAATGATGGTTCTTAAGATACAACCGTCATGTAACACTTACAAACGATTCGTCTTCCAACGCTTATATCAATATCATATAACACTTACAAAAAAAAAAAAAAAAAAACACAATTGTCACACCCCAAAACACTAAAGCGTGACCGGCACGAAGTGTAAGACAACTTCACTTCGAAAACCCTTTTTAACTCACAAACATATTTGCAGCAAAAGAATAAATCAATTTCATCATTAACTCCAACTTACAATAGTTCACAAGTGGGTAATCCACTCCATAGTACAGATGAAAGAGTAACTTCATTTATATTAACTAAACATTTTGATAAATAAAAAAACTGAAGTCCACAATTAATAACTAAAATAACCCCAAGAATGGTAAATAAATATTAATTCATGATTAGTTCCTCAAGACATGAGAGTTTTACTTCAATAATTCCAAAATATAAAATACTTAAAATATACATGTTCCAATGCATACAGGTTGGTACATACAAGATTTCCCAATGTAAAAAAAACAATATCATCATTGACTTAAGGACAAAAGTTGGTTTCAAAATTTCTAAAACCATGCTTATATCTAAATAAAGATAAAAGTTGAAGAAAAATCATAAATTCAACTAAAAACTTAATAAGAGAATTTTTTTAACTATTGTGAAAAAAATGGTAACATTTTTTTTTTTAAACACTCGTTTCATCAAAGGAACCAACGCAAAGCGTATAACAAGCGCAGCGTGGAGGCCACAAAACAAGCGTAGCACAAAGCTACGAAACAAGCGCAGCATGGAGGCTACGAAACAAGCGCAGCACGGAGGCTACGAATGGCAAGCGTAGCACGGAGGCTACGAAACAAGCGCAGCACGGAGGCTACGAATGACTAGCGTGGACACACAGTCCACGAGGGTAACTAACCAAGCGCGGCATAGAAGCCACGAAAACAAGCGTGAGTGATATGCCCACGAATATCAAGCGCTTTGAATCTAGTTCCTCTGATAAGAATATTCAAAATCTTGTAAACAAAATCATTCCTTTCACTTCACGAAAATTTTCTCAAGTAAAATAAGTAAATAATTTATATAAAATATTTTAAAACCAAATTCTCAACTTCTTTTCCTTTGAGACATGTTAACAAGCAAGCCCGTATGCATTAGAAATTACTCTTTCTGATCTTCTTTTCGAATCCACAATATAATGCATTATTTATCTCGTTTATGCATTCTTCCTTCAACAATAAATATGCCAAAACTCTTCAATGATTTCTATATAAATATGGGAAGAATTATTAATGACATTTTCCAAGTATTAATAGGACCATAGTCAAACATGATATTTTGAAATTCCAAAACACCACTATTGACACCTAAAAGTTTCTTCAAATACAACCAAAATATCACCACCTCATATAACAACGTTTCTATCCCACATGTTTCTCAATGCACAAATTCATATTTTTAAACTTCTCTATTACATGAGCATTTAAACTCAACCATATCAAAGAGGCACCCTTTCATTATCGCTATTCAGACATGCAACCTCATAATTTTCCATAAACACACTCAGTTACAAAAAGAAACTTACGATTAATCTGCTCTTCAAAATCTTGTACTTAGTTCACCTTCAATCCAACTCAAAATATAATATAAATTCTTCTGCACCTTAAAAATACCATTAATACACATATCCAAATCAACCTCTTTCCTATCAAACATTTTATCAAACACTTTGCGGGCATTCAAATTTAAGTCATAAAACATAATTTATCTTCAAAGGAAATAAGGATAAGAAAACCAGATCATCAAGTCACAAGCCACAAAGTCACTCCCTTTCTTCTCTTTTTGTTTTATTCGTTCGGCCCCCCATTTAAATATCCCCTATTTTATTTGTTTGGCCTTCATTTAAACACCCCTGTTTCAGACGCTCAATCACCGAGAAAGAGAAGAAATTTTAATTTGTTACACACCCATGACAGCAAAAGACAAGGAGAACAAAAGAAGAGTTTTTTGAACAAACCCCCACACATAGCGTCTTGGACTAACGAAACAGAGGAAGAAGCTTACATACATACCACAACACCCACCCACATATATTCAACCGAGGAGCACAAATAGACAACAGAGACTGAGTTAAATCACACACAACAAGAAAATAGGGGAGGAAAAACGTAACCCCACGCACCTGAAGAAGCAAAACAGAGCCAACCGACCTATAGGGCTCAATCGAGCACACCAATGGGCCGAGAAATTGGAAACGCGATGGGATGCTCCGTCACACCTACAAGGTAGCGTCGATGGTGGTGGGCAAAGGGGGACGCCGAACAGTGGAAAGAAAGAAAAATAAAAACTCAGAGGCTTTGCAGAATTTTCTCATTCCTTCCTCTCCTCTCGTCAAGGGAACCACTTTCCCTGCTCGTCCCGCTCGTCTGTACGGACGAGCTGCTGCCGTCCAGATCTGATTTTTTTATTTTTAATTATTTTTTTTTTAAATGAAAAAATCATTTTTGAAAAAATGTTGGTTGAGAAATTATCTTTATTTTAGATTCTCTACCTATTAAAATTATTTTTTATAAAAAAAGATAAAGAAAAAAAATATCGATCTGGGCCGTCTAAATTAGATCGGACGGCCGGCGGCTTGTCCAAATGATTTGAAAGGGCCTACTCGTCCTAGGGGTAGGGAAAGTAAGTGGTTCCCTCGTGAAGTCTGTCCCCCCCCCCCCCAAAAAAAAAAAAAAAAAAAAAAAAAAAAAAAAAAACTCCAAATGGAAGGGAGAAAATATTTTAATGCCTGTGTGTTTCTTTCTTTTCGTTTTGTCAAGGGGAAAAATGGCTTTTTTTTCTAATAAATTAAGGTGCTGAAAGAATAAAATAAAATATCTCTCTCACGGGTGGAGAGATTCCAATTCATCATCTCCAAGAGGTTACCACAAAGATAATAGCTTAACTTTGTTCCCATATTCTGAAAATATATATACATATATATTTATAAAATATCAATTATTGATAAAATCTACATATGCATATGTATATCTTTAAGTCTATTACTCACATCTATAACAAATAAATCAAATATTAGTTAAAACAAATAACTTTTTTTTTGGGGGGCTATTACAACAATGGCCTTAAAAAACAACGCCATCTAACTTTTTTATAACCCGTCATAACTTTCGGATCTTAAATGTTATAACTCATAACCCTCATGTCTGTTAGACCTCAATTTAAACTCACATATTCCTTGACCTTTGTGACTCTTACTACTTTTCTTTATTGGCCTCCTCCTTCTCTCCTTCATAATGTTAAGATCCTAGGCAATTCTCTACCTCCACCACCCTCTCCTACTCCTCAAGGCTTGTTGGTGGCAACAAATATCACAAGTACTAAGGATCCTAACCATGTCATCTCCTCCGCCATAGCCATGGCCAATGTCTCCACCCCCTCCACCAATCCATCTATTGCGCTAAATGACGGAATGACAAAAAAAAAAAAAAAAAAAAAAGCACTGGGGAAGGGTCTTGTTATAATGAAAGAGGTCCATAAAGGAAATTAAGAGAGAGGGGAGGAAACTTATTGTGAGATTAAACAAGAAAGGTCAAATTGTGAAATTTGATAAATTCATTAGCTACCTCGATCAAGTGTCTGATGAAGTATCAAAAAGTTCCTAATTTTCTTACTAGACCTCCTTCATGACAAAAAAGACCATTTTACAATGCTCTTTTCTCTTCTATAATCTCGTCATTTTGCGCAATAAATGGATTGGCGAAGGGGTAAAGGTGCTGGCTATGGCGGAGGAGGCAACGTGGTTAGTAAGAACCATCATTTATTGAATTACTATGCAAATACATAAAGATTGTATTTTCGCACCGTCATATATTGTCTCATCACAAGATAGATGGTTCTTACAAGTAAAATCGTCATGAAATATTAAATGAACTAACAAATGATTTGTTTTCCAACTTTATATCGCAAAACAATATAATGGTTTCTCTGAAATAACTGTCAACTAAATGGTTCCCACCTTTCCTTTTCCCCACGCTCGTGATGAAAATACAAATACTATATGCTTCTTCGTTCTTCAATTATTAGCACAAGAACCAAGTTCCCTCTCATTACCCACCATTACACCCTATTGTTCCCTTCAACATCCAATGTGTGCTATGATGGTTTGAAATAGGGATGATCAAAAAACCCAATGGTCCGGGGTGCCCAACTTTGTCTAGTCTGACTTGACAGTTGACCCGGTCAGTTTCAAAAAATGGTCTCATATAACATTGAGTAGATCAGACCAGACTAAATTGCTCGAGCTAGATCGAACTTTGGGGCAAGGGCTCATACCCCATGGTCTAGTCCAATCTAGCCGGACTATTTATTTTTTTTAAAAAAAAAAAAAATTTAAATCGCCATTTAGGTTAAAAAAAGGGGTACTATGCAGGTCCACATTGAAAGATTGATAAGTCTCGGCACTCCGTAGAAGATCGTGAGTCTATGACGATCAATCTTTCAACGCACTCACAAATTAGACTTCTCTACTTCTCTGCTTCATTCCTCTTCATTAGATTTCAGAGTATCGCACAATCCTCACTCTTCAACTCAAAGCCTCAGACTTAGTCCTCGTCCTCCGGCCCTGTCCTCTTCAATTCTACTTGATCCATGTGCCTCTCTTCCTCTCCTCATTGATCATCGTTATCGACGTCAAAGCCGCCGCCCAAGTCATCGATATGAAATCTCCAAAGAAGTTCACCTTCTCTCTAAAAAATATGGCCAGGTGAACTCTTTCCAAGTTCTTTTTTTATGTCAAATATGTTTCCCGAATCTCCGTTTTGAAATATTGCCAGGTAAAAATATGTCTCCGATTTAAAATCTCTGATGAAGTTCGCCTTCTCACCCAAGCCGTCTGATCTAATGCCACACCAATTTTCTCATCCATTGGTTCACATAGGTTCTGGGACTGGCGGTGGTGATTGTAAGAATAGGAAGGATTCATAAAGCTATCTCGGGTATGAAAAGAAAGAAAAACAAATCAAATAAGTCCCGGGACTGGTCTAGGAAGTCTATTTGGACTAGTCTAATCATTAAGCTCAGCCGGCCGGGATGACCGAACCTTAAAGCTGGCTTGTCAGCCAAGGTCCTATCGGGACGGACCTCGAGTTGAGGCCAAACCTAATCCGGTTTGGTCCATGATCAAGAGTTTGATACCCGCACTTTCAATCTCTATAAACTCTTCATTTCCTTATCTTTATCATATTATTTCTTCTTCGTCCTCCTTTATTCTTTTAATCGCCAAGATGAAACGTCATTTTAAAAACTTGCAAAAACTTGCTTGATGTAACATCCCAATTTTTATTTATAGTAATTTATTAAGTAATTGAGGTTTATAGAAAATATCTATAAACATAAAATTAAGAGAAAAGTGGAACATTGGAATGGGGTTAAAAAAATTGAAGGTGGTGTATTTATTAAGTTTGAGTTGAATTTTATGGTATTTCGAAATTGCCATATAATTATTTGGATAAAGAAAGAATTTAATAAGGATTTGGTGGGATTAAATAAAAGTAGTTAAAATATTTTCCCACCTAAAATATTATAATTATTTATATATTATAGAAAGTTTAATGTAAGTAAAATACATAAATTGAAAACAATTATTTAGACTAAAGGAGAGCTTTGACAAATGATGGTTAATTAAATAAGAGGAATTAGAAATTGTCACGCCTCGAAACCTAAAGGGGTAACCGGCACGGAATATGAGTGAACTCACATTCCTTAAGCCTTATACTTATAAACATGTGTTCCAAAATACATGGATCATACCTATAAATTATATGGAGCATCTAACTTTAAATATTAATACAAAATTCTAGGGCTACAATTGCATAAACTAATAGCACTACTAGAAGGATCAGCGAACTTTATACCCTTAAGAAGACTCTTCATTGTTCCGCTGGAGGCAAACGGTCGGCAATACTGTCTGAACCAAAACAAATTATTTCGGTGAATAACGTCCCATTGTTACAATTTAATAAATTACAGGAGTAAATTATTTAAACATTTTTATCTTCTAATATTAACAATATAGCAATAAATTTCAATCTCTACATCACACGATCATGAATAAAAACAAAGCTATACATATTTTGGATCATGAATCAATTACTTTAAAAATACGTGATAAATTATTTTGTATGACAAAATCGGTTTAAAACAGTAAATCATAAATAAAATAGAACTTTATCTAAAATGTCGTTAATCAAATAATTTCAAGTATATAGTAAAACCTTTAATTTAACATAATCAATTTAAAACATAATTCTCAAAACCACATCATTTCGTAGAACCTCTTACAGAACAAATGACAAGCGTGGCAATCCACGAGGGTAACTAACCAAGCATGACACGAGGCCATGAAAGAAGCATGGACACATAGTTCATGAGAGTAAATAACCAAGCATGACACGAGGCCATGAAACAAACATGAACACACAGTCCATGAAACAAGCATGAGAACAAATCCCATGAATATCAAGCGAGTTCGAGGTTAACCATGGTGCACCAAGGACTAACAGTATTGCTGTTAACAACCGCGCTTCGTATTCAAGTCCTTTCCAAAAAATTTCAAACATGTTTGGGGTCAATTTATCAAAGTAATAAAAATTCCTCCTTCATGATAATAACATCTATATCTCATACTTCATAATCAAACCCCCCAGCATGAAGTTTCACAAACAATATTTCAAAATTTTCCTTCAAGTTCAATCTATCGATAAAGTCATTTTTAAAACATTAATAACTCGTGTAAAAACATTCCATTTTAAATAATAAATTCTAGCTTATAAACTTTCCAAAATCCAAGATCATTTCAATATAAAATTGATGAAAATATATGAAAAGTCTTCCATTCCATTCAAGTTCATAATCATAAATTATACTTTGAAACAATTAGAAGAAAATACATGATAACAAATAAAATCATCATTCTTTACTTATATACTATCAATAAATATTCCTTCACAAATCATACTTTTAAATTTGGAAATAAACATAAATTTTCAACAATAACAATAATATCATTTATAAAAATTGGGACACTATTCACTCACCTGTTGTTCCTTCCGAAACTATACCTTTATCAAAATCCTTTGGGTTCACTTTTCTCTCTCTTGAGGTCAAGCAATTGTCAATTCCTATAAATTTTAAAATTCATAGAGATAGATCATCATTTTCATCCCTCTTATATCCAACTATCTAGGACCATTATAAGCATTAAAAATTGGACAGCGCTACATTTAGGACTCTGAAAATTTATCCGACATCAAAGAATATTGCTTTAATAATCCAAGATACTTATATAACATTCAGAAGCCTCAAACAATAGCAATATCATATATATCTTTTCTAACTTCTCTCAAAAGTATTAAACAACAACGTCCCTCTTTATCTCCAGTCTTAGAATTCAAACTATTCAGCGTTGAAATCATAAGCAACAGCTCTCAGTCAGTTTTTTTTTTTTCAGCTTCCACGGCTCAAACTTTCAAGCTTCATCACCACTATATATATGTGTGTGTGTGTCCTCTTATCTTTTCATTAAAGAGCCCAAAGCCATGTTCATTAAAACAGAGAGGTTCGGTTTGGTCATCATAAAAAAAGAACCAGATAAGACATGCAACCCCAACTATCATTCATTTAAGCTTCAATATATGCCTATCTTTATCTTTATTACACTATTGCTAATTTCTCTCATAGGTACCAAATTTCAGTCGCCCCTCTCACTCCTAAACAACCCCAATCAAAGAAACTGCAGTTGGGAACAAATGTAAGAAGAATGAGGAAATGAAAATGAATGGGAAAGGGAATGGTAATTAGAGGGGTAGTGGCCGAATAGATCAATTGGTGAAGTGGGGTAGAGAGGTGGCGGAAAATTAAAGGAAGTGTGAGGTGCCATCAAATTGAAAGAGGGAGATGTACATGTGTCATGAGATAGTGTAGCAAGGTGATAGGTGTTGATCCTTAATTCTATATAAGGGCTTTTCTTCCTCAATTAGTTTTTTTCTAGGATATAAAATATCAACTCTAAAATTTCCTAGCCAAAATTTATCTTCTAACTATTTTTCCTTGAATTTCCCGAAAAATATACCCTAAATTCTAAATTATAACTTTAAAACTATTTAGGCCAAATTTTTTGTATTTAATCCTCTCATAATATTTCTAAATCCTCAAAACAACATTTCATAATTTCCCCCTAATTTTTTTTAAGATCCAAAATAATATTTAACAATTATCTTAAACTTTTCCTCATAAAAAACTTAAGACTTTGGACTCTTACTCGCTTAGCAGCCTATTTACCTCAACCATATTCCTAAACTCCTTATCCCAAAATTTGGGATGTTACAGAAATTTTCTAATGTCAAAATATAAGTTTAAGAGAAATAAGAATTTTTTTTTTTTTTTTTTTTTTTTTTTTTTTTTTTTTTTTTTTTTTTTTTTTTTAAGTTAAGAGAGAGGGAATATATGAAAGAAAAGAAAATGGAGAAGAAACGGAAAGAATAGTAATAAAATAAAAGGTGGGGCCCACATTATTATAATATATAAGGAAAATTACAGCCAGGTCCCAAGGACCATACAAAATTACAAAAAAGTCCCAACAAAAATTCACATATAAAAAAAGTCCCTAGTATTGAAACAAAATCCAGGTTTTTAAATTTTGTTGTAAATATAGCACTTCCTGTTATTAATACAGCTTTTTCTATTGTGAATGGTCAGGTTTAAAATTTTGTTGTAAATATAGCACTTCCTGTTGTAAATATAGACTTTTTCTATTGTAAACGACCTCTATACGCTTAAGGACTTGAGTTTGAAACAAATTCCAAATGTTTAAATTTTGTTATAAATATGACACTTTTTGTTATGAATATAGTTTTTTTCGGTTGTAAATGGTCGGGTTTTTAAATTTTGTTGTAAATATAGACTTTATGTTAGAAATATTATGTTAAAAATAATATCAAAAAAGTCTTTAGGACTTCAGTGTAATTTAGTGATTTCAAGGGACCTAATTGTATTTATTTGTTTTCCTTAGAACCTGCACATGATTTTCCCTATAATATAATACTCCATCCCCCACACTCCACTGGCGCCCTTCCTTCTTCTGTTCCTTCGTATTTCTCGACTGATACGTTTAAGCTTCTCTTTGTTCTTATAAAATCTCCCAATCTCAGCCCTTATTTCCCTTTTTTTTTTTTTAAATACTCTAAGAGCTTTATAAAAGTACAAATTTTGTTCGGAGAAAAGCACGTTTGAAGATTAAAGTTTGGAGCAAGTGTTGATTTTCAACGAATAGGAATTAATACACAAGGTGTGTTATATTATAACTGTTTTAATATGTCTGAGATAAAAAAACAGTTTGGAGCCATCATGTATCTTCACCAAACTTTTATAACGTCTACATATATAATTCAAAACCATGATGTATTGCAATTAATAACCATAATCTATTGCAATTTCTATAGTAGTGAATTTCATTTGTCTCGGTCGGTCTATAATGAGGAAAGAAAAGTCTTACTTATGACAAATCTTAAACATGTGAATGTAATTTTAAAATTTTGGAGAGAGAATAAACTATATTATAAATTAGTCCATTTCATTTTAATTATTCTAATTTCTTAATAAAAATATTTAAACAATCTATTATAAAAATATTTTGAAATCGACAATTTATGAAGAAAAAGATTTCTCTGTTTTCACTCGTCAAAAGTTCAGGCCACTCCTTATCATTGTCATAATTAAGTTTCGAACAAAACCAAAATTGAAGCAAAATTCATTCCAAACTCTTAATCTTCTGACCAAAATAGAAAATGACTAATTATTTTCTATTTTTAGCAAGCTTATATCACTATCCTTGACTTCATTACATTGTAATTTTCTTTTTTATTTTTTTTTGGTTACATTTGATACATTAACATAAAACAATATATCTGACATCTATTAAAAATATATTTCCACGACTGCATATAATTATATATATAGCAATAACAAAAAATAGTTATTTCCACGTCTTTCATAAATTTAGTATAAATATATTTGACAAATTTAGTATATTTTTTTGCCAGTTGACAAATTTAATATTACGTTTGTTTCACATGTAAATATGTAAAGATAAAGTCGTTAAATTAATTTTCTACACTGTTGCCAATATCAACACACAACTTCATTGTTATTGTAAGAGTTCTCAAATTTGCTTTCTTCTTTTTCAATTGTAGATGGAGGAAGATATTAAACAATCCGTTAAAAAAAGTGAAAAACAAAGCACAATCAATTGTAGATGGAGGAAGATATTAAACAATCCAAAAAAGTGAAAAACAAAGCACACAATTCATTGTTTCTGAAATTATATTTACAATGAAGAGAAGAATTATATCTCACAATGGATAAGAAAGCAAAATAGGCTAGGAAAAATATATGTCCATGCTTTTGCATTATTGTTCTATGCCAATGCCCTTGTCTGTGGCCATAAGGAAAATGCCAATATCCTTCTCAAATATGTTTCTTAATCTTTTCTTCATTTTTCTTAAATTTTACATATATTAAAATAAAAAGTTATTTAAAACATAAAAATTAAATTAAGTTAAATATGAACCATTCAAAATCAATCTAGACAACTCAGATTGGCCATGAACAAACTGTGTTCAAAATGATGAGCACAAGCTCCCCATAAGAACCAAATTCATTCCAAACTCTCTCCATTTGCTGCGTAGACAAAAATATCATGCAAATATTTTCGCAATTAATACATTTTTGAATTTTTTTAATGCTTTAACCATTAACCCAAAATGGAGGTAAAAGGAAACAATATTGTAATGAATAATCAATGTAATATCTCATGGAAAAGACTAAAAAAATCCCTCATCCAAGGGTCTTATGGATAAGAGACTGATTTGAATATATTATGTTAGTAACTTTTTTTATGATTTATAGATGAAAACATTAATAATTGAATCCTTTCACTATTACTCACAGCTAATCTCAGTAATAATCCTCATTGTTACCCATACCTAATCTCTCTATCATCATCTAAAAGAAAAATAAACCTTGTCCAATAAAAATTTAACAACTCAAATCATTTTAATACTAGTTAGTTGATGACTCATGAAAAAAAATTCAAATTTTATCTTGCTCTTAGGGAAAAGATTGGTTGATCATTTTGTTTTTTTTTTTTTTAAGTTTTTTCTTAAAAAATAAGATAAATTTTGAATTTTTGTAGATGAGTCGTCATTAGCCAACTAAGATTAAAATGATCTGAGTTGTTATGCTTTCATTAGATAGATATCCTAAAGTATGTAAGTATTTCTCCATCTAAAATAGGTCCTCCAACTCTGTTACACACTTTTTTTAATTTCTAAAGGCAATATATGTCAGAGAATATCACAGGATTTCATATGATGATATTTTGATTTTGTTATTAACTAATATTGTAAATATTAGTATGGAGATATGGTTGTTATGATATCCTTTCACTAGTATATGCATGTATTTACATTATATATATGCCTCTAATCAATTAAAGAAATACTTACAATTCATTCTCATTTCAATAATTCGCATGATATCAAAGCATGGTCTGCCTTACATCCAAACTGTGTTAGAAGAAATGATGAAATGCTCAAGCGATCTCATAACATTGGCGCTTCTCAAGAAAATAGAGATAAGCGAGATGGAAAGCGGAAACAATTAAAGTGCAATCATTGTGGGAAGATTGGACACACGGAAGATCAATGTTATGAGATACATAGGTTATCCACAAAACTTCAAGAAGGCAAGACATGATAAAAGAGGTTTGAGAGCACATTTTGAATTAATTAAAATCAATATAAAATGAATATTATTACTTAAATACAACCGGCCAAAAAGGGAAGGACCTTTCCCATGTGAGTTCCAATGAAAGTCTCATTCACGCCTAAATAGTATGATTGTCTGGTGCAATATCTCAATAAGAAAGACGATCCCTTGAATATTGGAAGAGACAATGCACTCATGGTAAATATGGTAGGTAAATTTATTTCTAATGAACCATTATCAAAAGTACTATGGGGCTTCTTTCCATCTAATCGGGAAATTGAGAATAATATGGTTGCTAGTCATTTAATAATATAAAACTATAATATTGGCAAAAAAAAAATCAAATATATATAGCTTCTAACCATTTAATATGATTGAAAATAAAAATTATATGATTTCTGGCCAACCAAAAATAAAATAAAAAATAAAAACTCAAAGCTATAGGCTTCTAGCCATATATAAATTCAAAACTGGCTTCTGGCCACATAATTTCAAAATAGCAAATCAACATATTTATATAGTTATAATATTATTAAAATATATGGCCTCTAGCCATACTAGAAAGTAACAACATCAATAAGATAAAAAAGCTTGTGAAGGGATTAAAATAAGATAGAAAAACAATAATAATCTCCAAACTAGCCATGTACCCAAGGTCTAAAACAATGATAAGTGATCATTTCAATTCCATATAGTGGCTTAGATTATCATAGATAAATCAAATAAAGTTTCAATAGATTAAAACTTTATTATACATTCGTTAGAGACTCGTGCTGATAGCATGTTATAAATTAAAGGGAAAGTTATAAGAGAAAAAAAGAATGAGTAGAGAATTGGAGAGCAAGAATGAGTGGTTCTCATTTACTATTCAAAGGTACAAAATATATTATGTAAGCCTTTTATTTAGGGAAAATGACATTTAAATAACATGTGAATTTCCTAAACTCAGAGAAGCCCAATGAACTTGTTAAAGGATGGAGAAGGGATAAGGGGCAATTACGGATATGAAAATCTGAGAGAAAGTTCCAAATTGCCCCTCTTTGCTCTTTCAAAATTGCGTTAGAAGCCTCCGCAAGGTCTCGGCGTTTGTCTTTTCATTGAATGCCATACTCTGCGATAGTTAGAGTAAGGGATTATTAAGGTATTTGGGCTGTGATTGTGTCACAATGTGGGTTCCTTTGAACCCTTTCGCCACATCGTCTCTCAAGTTTTGCCTCTCTAATTACTCTCCGACCACCATTAACGATGATAAGGATTCACATGATGATAATTTATTAATTTATAGAGTAAATAAGGACGGTGTAGGAGAGAGCCAATTTGAAGCAAGACGATGTGGTGAAAGGGTCCCTAAAAACAAAACACGGACCCCATTTTTATCCATAGAGACTAAAATATGACATTTTTATGAACTAAAAATTGGGGTTTTTGGAAATTTTCGAGGATCAAAATGTTCACCAATCAACCTTTATTCGTCCATAAGATTGGTGAATTTTCATTGACTAAAAAGGGGGTTTCTTAGAAATTGGATGTTTGTGTGAGGGACCTTCAATTTTTTTGCTTAAAAAAATGGGGTCCGTGTTCCGAGTCTTTTTTTTTAGGGACCATATGATGATAATTTATTAGTTTATAGAGTAAAAGGGTATTTACTCTAATTTATATGTATTTTGTATTTGTTATAGAGTTATTTATCCATTTAAGTACAGATACATAATAACTATACTCTAATTTTATAATTTGGTTTATTATTATTTGTTGCAGATAAAAATTATCGATGTGTTCATGATGCGAGAAAAGAAATTCATTATATGTATACTTTTGAACCAGAGACTACTACTCAAAATGAATAAAATGTGTTTGAATTGAAATTGATGATAGTGGAAAAAATGACGACAATAATAGTCATCATACTAATGTCACTTAGTGATATGCTTCTTATATTTAGGATATGTGAGTTATTTGTGAACGTAGTTTACTTTTAATTATGAATTAGTGATTGTGCTTATTTGTTGGATGATTCGTGTTGTAATTTACTAATTATATTCCTTTGAAAAAACGAATAAAAAATAATTAAGATTTGGAATAGTAACTTCCGGGCCCATCGGGCCGGCCCTGGCCCTGGTGCTCTTAAGCCGGGCTTTGAAAAACATATGTTTTTCTTACCTTGGGCCTTGGAGGGCTGGGCTGGCCCTGATTGCCAGCTCTAGATATGACTATCCTTGCTAAAAAAGTGTGGGAGTTAAAATTTATCAAGTCTTAATAAAAACCTCAAGATACCACTTGAGTCCAATATTCCCAATTAATAGTAGCTCCTACAACCATAGCTAACCACTATCTCTTGAGATATTGTTTAAAAACACTTAATATGCAATTCAAATTGGAGTGATGCAACATGAGTCTTCTTGAATTTACGTGCTAACCAGCCCCTTAAGGGTACAAATTAACCACATTAATTAGACAATACCATGGTAATTAACATAATCTCATTGTAACCACAAAGAAATTCAAACATGTACATTTTTCACACTACAAAATGCAATTTCAACTACAATTATCAAACCAACAGAGACAATTAACATTAATCTCAGTTCCAAAATCATATATAATAATTCCTAAAACTAGGCAATCTAAATATATAACTCTAAACTAATGGAATGATAAAAAAAAAAAAAAAAAAAAAACTCCCCTATTGGAGTCCATTGAGCTCAAGAACACATCCTCGTCTAAGAAGTAAAGAATCAGCCCCTCATGGTCTTAATTATACCCACAACTTGCTCAAACTCTTCACAATACCCAAACTCCATAGGAAATGAATGCACTATCAGATTTAAGTAAAATGGGTATGGGTCTGTCGGTTTCTTGGTGAAGGAATTTAAGGAATGAGAATGGTAGTGAGGTGGCGACAAGTCCTGACTTTTCGCATTATTTTTCTGTGGAAGTGGACTTACCTAGGAACACGTGAGAGTTGACTGCACATTAAAATGATTGTTTAGAATTTAATTATGAATTCTCAAATTTTAATGAAAATTCTAGGAATTTAAGGTGAAGTCCAAAAGTGAGGAAAATAAGGGGTAAAAGTTGTAAGGATAATACAACTTTGGTAAGCATTCATTTTCCCTAGTTCTAAAGGTATGGTTATATCCTTAGGGTCACAAGGAGAATGAAGGAACTTCAAGCAACCCTAACAGATAGTGAAAAGGGAACCTGAGTAAGGACAATGGTCCTCAAAAGTAGTAGGCTTACCTTACTTACATGTGTTTGATATTATTGCTTGTATGTATATGTTTGATTGCTATAATTGCTTGCTATGTTTAACATACTTAAATGATTGAAGCTTTGTTTATGATTATGCTATGGCCATGAGTATGATGCATGAAGCATTGAGTATGTAGTTATGTCATTATGTTAACATGAGTTTGTGCAAGGCAAGTATATCATACATTAGCATTTGTCTTGCATGCACTGTATTGGTATTGTGTACTACTAGGATTCCTCATAATCTCACCCTCCACTACCAACCAATGGACAGGGGAGCACTAGAGAGATGTGCTGCACAAGGCTCAAGCTTGTAGATGACCCAGAGAAGGGACAACTTGAAGAATCGAGGGGCGACAATGATTAATTTTATTCTTGATATTCACTATATGTAAATGAATGTAAAGGGGTATAAACCCTGAGAATACCCCGATATGTAATCAAATCTTAAGTTCCGTTGTATTAATATATTGAACTATTTCTGATTTTGCCACACTATTGCGTAAGGTTAAGGTAAAGGATGCCGGCACCCAGGGCAAGTGTTACAATGATGAAAGATAATATATGCACTGTAATAATTAAATGAGATGAAAATAGAAAAAAATGTATTTATTATTGAGATAAACTCAAAAGGAATATTACATTTAAGGACAAACCCTATTAAAAAAAGGTTCTTATACATAGAAATGAGAGAGTACTAATTTTGTTTCACATATACATATATATGCAATGATAAAGTCATTAAATTAAGGGAAATTTTTAAATAAATACCATTTGAATTTATAAAACCCTAAAAAGCTTGTTAACATATGGAAATGACATAGAGGTAACATAGATCAAATTGAGATTTTAAAGTACCAATGGTTTTACCATTATGCACCTTAATTTTTATTTTATTTTTTATAGAAAAAGGTGCCTTTGTCGGAGCACCATCGCCGGCCAACCTCATTTGGGGTTCATTTTTAGGAGGTGGGGTTTAATGTTTTTTCTTTAAAAAAAATGGAACCAAAGAGGTAAGAGGTGGGATTCAAACCCACTTCACCATCTTGCCAATGAGGCTAAGTGGCCATTGGGCCACCAAAGCCCCTTTTATATATGTGTGTGTGTGTGTAATATAAATAAAGGCATAATAGCATTGACAAAATAAGTAATGGAAGTGACTAAATGCATAATGGTACTGACTATAACCATAATTGTTTGATTAAATGAGTGATGACATTAACAAAAGACGTAATGATATTCACTAAATGAGTAATAATATTCATTTAAGGCATAAATAAACTGACTAAAGTCGTAATGATTAGGTGGGGGCAAAAATTCGCTCGTTCGATCCATGCTAATCCCTAATAATAATATTGACTAAATGAGTAATCACTACTACAAAAAGGTTCTTTTAGACCACCACATTTAGACCAGATTATAAAAGATCAGGTCTAAAAATTATAAGTAGTGGCAGTTTCTGTAAATATAAATAACTTTTTAGACCGGTTCTTTTAATATAATATCTAAAAGATATTGTTTAAATAGATTTCCCAAATAACAGGTATAAAAAGTTAAAAATAAAAAGTAAAATAAAATTTCTATTACTTTTAAGACTTGTTATTACAAATAAGAAGTCTAAAAAGTTGAAAATAAAAAATAAAACAAAAATATCTATTACTTTTAAGACATGTTGTTATAAATAACCGGTCTAAAAAGTTAAAAATAAAAAATAAAATAAAATGGCTATTACTTTTAGGATCTATTGTTACAAATAACCGGTTTAAAAAGTTAACTTTTAAGACCTCATTTTTATCATAACAGGCCTAAAAGATGAATCTCCTCTTTTTTCATGCCAAAAATTGAATTTTCCACTTGAATTTTCAACCTTTTCACGCCAATCCCACTTCGAATCAAAGTTCTTCTTCTTCAATGGCTCACTTGTAGGCGGAAACACTTTCCCACTCAATGATGCCTGATTGTGAGCTGAAGAATCCGTTGAGGAAGCATCAAATGAGCAGTAAGTGTTCATTGAAAAACTGAGTACGGCTTGATGATGATCCTGCCGTTTCAAAATCGTAGGTATTGAAACACATTGCGGATTTAAATTAACAGCTGGCTTCTTCTCCTTGGCTTCAGGCTCGTTTGTTCTGTTTCTTGATAGGTTTCGAAGCTGGTTTCTGCCCATCGGTGGTCTGAGTTTTGTTGCCGGAGGGAACAAGCAGCGCCTGTGAGTCGCAATCAACAACATTCATGGATCGAACTATGGGTAGGCCCGACATTGCGTTAAATTCTCTCTTGCAGAAATTTCCAAGTCAATGTTGAATATGAAGTTCAGATCTAGGTTGATGGGATTGGAGGATGGTCCAACGGTGGCATCATTAGCAGAGAAGCCAGAATCTATGGCCAAAAAAAGAGAAGGGCTCTTGAATGCATTGCAGAAATGTGATGAGGGTCTAAAGTCACTAAAGAAGATCATTGAGGTTGTATGATCTTCATATCAACATCGAACACCCTCGCTGGAGGTGACAACAAAAAACGTGAGTCAGAACAGACGCACTACGGATTTGTTCTCTTCGTTCGTTGCCGTTCTCAAGATTATAAAATATTTTTTCAACATCAATCGATATCTCGAAGTATACTTTTAGTATTAGTCAGTATCCTTAAATATTTTTTCACGTCATAAGGTATTTTTTCAGTCATGAAGTGTTTTTTCAGTATTAAGCAATACCCGAAAGAATTTTTTAAGATCCTAAAAATAACAGCAGTTACTCTCTTTTAACGGTGATGATATTTTTGCTCGATTTTGAAAGTTTATGTGTAGTTTTGCACTTAGAAAAAATATTTGATGTTGGTGCTCCTCAGTAAAATACATGAGTATTTTTGCACATTTATCTTTTTTATTAATAAGGGGATGGCCTGAACTTTTGACCAGTGATAACAAAGAAATATTTTTCTTCATTAATTGCCGATTCAAAAATGTTTTTATAATACATTGTTTAATATTTTTATTAAGAAATTAGGATAATAATTTAAATAAAATGGACTAATTAATAATATAGTTTATTCTCTCTCCAAAATTTTATAATTACACTCAATTGTTTAAGATAAGTAGTGTCAATACCTTTTTTTCCTCTTTGTAGACAGGAACATCACTGAAAATTTTAATGAAAAACAGTACAGAGTACAGACCACTAATGTGATAGAAACGTTACTACTATTTTTTTATTTTTAATTCGAGCTGTGGTAATATCAGGTTACAGCAAGTGTTTTTGTGTAATACTCTCTCCAATTCTATTTATAAGTAATTTTATCTTTCATGGGTTTTCTCTTTTTCTATAAGCAACAATTTTGTTGTCTAAAAATTTAATGCATTTTTAAATAACCGGTCTAAAAAGTTAAAAAAATAAAATAAAATAAATCATACAAGTTGCTACTTTGTGTTCTTTTTGCATGTACATGCAGTATAATTCCAAAGACAGTTCTGTGAGGTTGGTTTATGAAGCCCAACCACGTCCACGGGTAGTTGCTAAGCTATCTGGTGAAACAATTGTCAAAGTGGCATGTGGAACAAATCATACAAGTTGCTACTTTGTGTTAGGACCAATTACCAAAATATAAATTTAAAAATACTAAATTACCCTGGAAAGTGATTTAATTTTTTTCCCACCAAAATTACAGCAAAATCATCATTTTTTAACCTTAACTAATATCTACATAATCATATCATTATATCATTTAATTATTATTAAGTAAGGTAGATATTGACCCTTAAATTCTTTAATATCATTAAGTTTTTTTTTTCTTGATTTACATAATTTTATATAAATCAGGAAAAAAGAAAAGCTCCATCAAAGGAACTTTATTTGGTGTTTATGGCCACTTATAACTAATTATACATATAAATAAAAACAGTTAAAAATATTAAATTTGTCATAAAATTCAAATAATTTTCAATAATACCCTTATTAAATATGGACATTTATGAAAATATATGTTTAATTTTTATTGAAACTATCAAAATATCTTATAAAGAGTACTAAAAATACCTTTTAAAAGACATCTAATAAAATGAACCGGAGGAAATAATAAGTCCGAATTAGCTACTATGGACATGTAAATTTGAGTATTATAGGTTTGCATGCAGTGGTGGAACTAGGAAAAAAAAAAATTTAGCCCAGACCAAAAAATAAACATATTGAACTACTCTCTTTAGTTCTTATTATAAGGCACCGACCAACAAGTATATTTGGTCTTTTTTATAAGGCATTTGCTTGTTTCCAAATAGCATTAAATATTTTTTCCCATGTATACTCATAATTAAAAAGGTAGTGAGTGAGAGTAATAATTAATAAGAGTTAATTATTACTCTCTTTTTTTAGTAAAAAAAAAAAAAAAAGTAATAATTAATAAGATATTAGAGTTTAGTGTAATTAATAGGGTTAATATTGAAAATTATTTAAATTTTAGGACAAATTTAATGACTTTAACTATTTTTATTGATTTGTGAGAATTGTTAATTGGTTCCTTAAATAAGGACTAGAGGTAGTATTTACTAAATAGTATCAAATAACCTTGAAAATACAAATAAATAATAACCGATAATTATAAATTAAAATAATATATAAGATGATACTAACCTTTTCGGTATCTCAAATAAGAATTTTACTTTCCTCTCACGGCCCAATGAGTAATGAAACAAACATTATCCTTATAAAGAAAATAAAAAATTAGTTGGGGCCAAATTTGTGACTAAATAAAATATTGTATAATAAATACATATATATACTAACAAATTTTATAAGGTCAGTCGGGGCCAGCTGGGGCCTCAATAAGTTCCACCATTGTTTGCATGTTTAGATTAATGTTAGCAAAAGTGACTTTCATCAGTTTTACAAATTTAAGTTACGGTAAAAGTCAATTAGTATAAAAATGTGAACATGTCCGCGTAATATAATTGCATTACTGGTTTTTTTTTGTCTTGATATATATATGGAAAGCCGAAAGCGTCATTGTGTAAAACTTAAACTAATCAAACATCTTGTGTCATTGATACGCAAGTTTCGTGCACTCAAAATAAGCCATGTATTGAAGAAAAAGGGGGCAAAAAAAAAAAAAAAAAAAACACGAAACTAACTGGATACACTTAAAATAAAAAAAATTGTGAATTGTACACGTCCTTTCACGCAATACTGATCATTTTTCACTTGCCATATTTATTTCAGTGCAAGTTGGAGTTCACAACAAAATTGCCAGCACAGCACCGGTGTTAGGGAGGGTCAATATATTTGTGAAAAATGATCAGTATATATATATATATATCATTTTGCTTTATAAGACTTCACACTTGTTAACCTATTAAATCCCCAGCTAAAGCTTCACAAACATACAACAAATAATACACGGAGAGATTACAAGTAAAGCATGGGTTCTGTTGAAGGAGGAGGATCAAAACCCCATGCTGTGTTGATTCCATTTCCATCTCAAGGCCATATTAACTCAGGGTTGAAGCTAGCAAAACTGCTTCACCTACGAGGCTTTTTCATAACCTTCGTCAACACTGAGTTCAACCATGAACGCTTGCTCAAATCATGTGCTTTCAAAACCCTTGGCCTCCCAGATTTTCGATTCGAAACCATCCCAGATGGTCTTCCTCCTCCCCCTAATGATAATGCCACTCAACACTTACCCTCTCTCTGTGACTCTACAAGAAAGAATTGTCTCCTTCCCTTTCAAAACCTCCTTGCTATACTCAATGAATCTGCCTCTAATGGCCTTATCCCCCCAGTCACTTGCTTGGTTTCTGATGCTGTAATGTTCTTCACTGTTGATGCTGCTGAAGCATTGGTCTCCCTATTGTTTTCCACTGGGCTGCTAGTACCTTTTCACTTTTGGGTATTGTTCACTATCAAAATCTACTCGATAGAGGGATTGTGCCACTCAAAGGTATATATATATATATATATATATATTAATTTCTTCATGAAATACATGTCTTAATGGCCTTTATGTTTCATGATTTAAGGTCTAATTATTTGGTGATTCTAATTAATGTGCAGATAAGAGCTATCTGACAAATGGGTACTTGGAACAAGAGATAGATTGGATTCCAGGTATGAGAAATATCAAGCTCAAGGATCTCCCTACCTTATTGAGGACGACTGATCCAAATGATCTCTTGTTTCGTTTTCTTATTGAAATGACGAAAGAAGTTCATAGAGCCTCTGCCATTTGTTTCCACACATTTGATGAGGTTGAAGGTGAGGCGGTGAAAGCTCTTTCCTCCATTTATTCCATTCCTCTCTACACCATAGGACCCTTCCCTTCGTTTCTAAGCCAAATTCAACAGACCGACCGGCTTTTATCTTTGAACTCTAGTCTTTGGAAAGAAGAGACTCAATGCCTCGATTGGCTAGAACTCAAGGAGCCTAGATCTGTGGTTTATGTGAATTATGGGAGTGTCACAATTTTGTCCCCGGAACAACTATATGAGTTTGCTTGGGGTTTAGCCAACAGCAAGAAACACTTCTTGTGGATCATAAGGCCTGACCTTGTGAATGGTGGCTCGGTGATCTTATCTCATGAGTTTATAACTGAGATTAAAGATAGAGGTCTCATAGCAAGCTGGTGTGATCAAGAAAAAGTTTTGAACCATCCTTCAATTGGATGTTTCTTGACACATTGTGGATGGAACTCCATGATAGAGAGTATTTCTGCGGGAGTTCCAATGGCATGTTGGCCTTTCTTTGCAGATCAACAGACAAATTGTAGGTATGCATGCAAAGATTGGGGAATTGGCGTTGAGATTGATAATAATGTGAAGAGAGAAGAGGTGGAGAAGCTTGTGAATGAGTTGATGGAAGGAGATAAGGGGAAGAAGATGAGACAGAAGGCTTTGGAGTGGAAGGAAATTGCTGAGAAGGACACAAGACCTGGTGGTTCTTCCTACATCAATTTGGAAAATATGATAAAAGATGTGCTGATGAGGAATTTGAAAATCTAGGATTACTTTAAATGTTTATTTTTCTGTTTACATATGCTGTTTCTTAATAAGAACTTATTTCTATGATGAAAGTGTGCTTAACAAGAAAACATCTGTCGAATAACTCTGCGTAGTGGCATTCGGTATTCTTGGGCCGGCTTCTTTTCAGAACTTGCAAACTTATGAGCGGTTAGGTTATTCTATTTATTCCTGAATTTTATTATATTATACAAAAAGTTATGTATTTTATTTGTATAATTAATTCTGTATTTGGATTGATTAGTATGAATATAAGCCTTGGAACTATTGGCTATAAATGTTTGGATTGTATTGTTTCAGGCTTTTAAAGCTTTTTGTAAACTTGTTTAAACAAAGAGGTGGAAGAGATATTAAGATCCCCCACTGATAATTGAATATTTCATACACTACTTTTTGTCTCTTGATTAATAATTTAGGACTCTTTAGCTAATAAAAAATGGCTTTTATACTTATTTGGGCTTTGGGCCTTTTATTATATTTTAGCCATTATTTAATAATAAATTCCAGTTTTACATAGCTTCACTATTTTTACCATAACTCTTGAACCAGACATCGGATTTGCCTCATTTTTGTCTCATATTTCAGATGATTCAGAGAGCTACAATTGTTATGAAGACATGAAGAGAAAATTCGGACAAGAGGGCGGTCGATTTTGGAGCCGAAGTCATATGTATTTTTGGGCTCGAATTTTGTAATTAAAGCCCATTTTATTTTATTTTCGTTCGGGCTGAATTGTGGATTGGAGCCCCATTTTGTTTTGCCATTTTAGGTTAAGTGAGGCAGCAGCCACAAACACATTCTCATTCACATTTTTAGAATTCGAGAGGATCAAAATAGTAGTTTTCAAATTCTCTGCAATGTTCTTCGTGTTCTTCGTGTTCTTCATCTGTTTTTCGTCTTTCTTAATTATGTTCGGCTAAATTTCTGAGATTGATCCACGATGAGGGTTCCATCCACTATCCAGAGGATTCACGCCTAATCGGTAACCGTCTAACTCGTTTCTATATCCCTTAATCAGATTTGATTTTTGGTTCGGATTGGGTTTTTGATTAAAAACCCAAATCGATATTTCCCAAGGACGAAGTTGGATCGGGTTAAAGTATTTCGTGCGATCATACGGAGGTGTGCCACGATTCGAACAAATTCTGAACGATTGTTCAGTTGAGGGAATTTCTAGACAAATGCAGAGATTTCGGTTTGTCTAGAGTCGATTACGAGTTCGGTTATAAATATGTTTCGTTCGAGGAAGGGTAGTGGGTGAATCCGAAATCGTGGGTTGATCCTTTAATCCTCTTTTTTCTGTTCAATTCGTGTTATTTTGTTTTGTCTTTGTTACTTCGTCTTTAATATTATTCTGAATCAAAAAACCCCCCATTTACTGTCACTGTTTTATTGCTGTGCGAATTGAACCGACTGCGAATTCGTTGGGAAACGACCTAGGTTACATTATACTACAAATCCTTTTCTAATCTGGTTATTTTGGGAGATTACGGTAAATCTCTATCAAAATATGGCGCCGTTCCGGGGAATTTGCATCGGTTTGATTAGTAACAAGTAGTGTAAATAGCTTTGTTTTGGTAGTTTAGTTGGTTCGGGTTGGATGAAATTTTTACGCAGCATTACTCAATCTAGGTCTTATTCACAAGGAATTGGGCATTCTAAGCAAGAGTCACTTACTTTTGGGAAGTGAGGTCTCACCTATTTTCCCCAAATTCCAACGTTTGGGTCATGTTTTTGCTGTTTTAAGTTTCGATAAATTCGTGAAAATAAAAAAAATTGAAAAAGTGGTCTAAACGATGGAATTTGGCTTAAATCTGCGGATCTCAGTGCCTTAATGGGACTGAGTTTGTCTTAGAATAGGGTTTTCCTTCAGGTCACCAAAAATCAGCTCAATCGGAGTAAGTCATTAAATTCTGAAATACTCGTTCCGTCCCAACAAGATCAAAAAAAAAAAAATCGAAAAAAAAAAAATCCTAAAATAGGTTTTGCTTTTGGTCAATTTCTAACATAGGTTTTTGCTTTTGTGATTTTGCTTTTGTGTGAAGTCTTAGTGTTTTTCTACTTTTCTTAATTATTTGTTTTACCACTTTTAGTGGCATTTTTAATTCGAGTTTCTAGTGGCATTTTTGTAATTCGATTGGCTGGTGGCATTTTCGTAATTCTGATTTTCTGCAAATTCTGCCTTGTGATTATGCTGCATGAGTACTAGGAGCACTATCAATCCAGAAGACTTGTTGCCATTTGATCTTGAAATAGAAAGAACAATTCTTACTGCTAGAAGAGTTGTTAGGCTAAGTCGTGGGATTAATACCGAATTGGACATTGAACTTAAGTCTGACCATTCGATTGTGTTCATTCTATTGATATTTCGATTGTGTTTCGATATGATAGTACTTCGATAGTCTTGTTGTTTTCACCGATTCTAGTAGCAATTTTCCTAACTCAGAAATTATGGCAGAAGAACAGGAAAATCGTCCTACTTTAAAGGAATTGAATGAACCTGATGTTAATTATCAACCTTTGTGCATTCAATATCCTACCCTTGCTGCTAACTTTGAGCTTAAATCTGGTCTAATACACTTGCTGCCTAAGTTTCATGGTCTTTCAGGTGAGTGTGCCATTAAGCATTTGAAGGAATTCCATCTAGTGAAAAGACAATGAAACCACATGCAATTGATGAAGATCAAATCAAGCCGAGAGCTTTTCCTTTCTCATTGGAAGGTGGAGCCAAAGATCTGGTTGTTGTACCTTGACCTTCATCTATTGGGAGCTGGACTGATGTTCGAGGTTATTTATGGAGAAATATTACCTTGCCTCAAGAGCAACTGCGATCAAGAAAGAAATTGCCAACATTAAACAGCCAATGGGGAGACTTTGCATTAGTACGGGAGAGGTTCAAAAGGTTATGTGCAAGCTGTCCACACCACCGAGATCACCGAGCAACTCTTGATTACCCATTTCTATGATGGTCTCGCTACCGGTAGACAAAGGTTTGGTGGATGCTTCTAGCGGTGGGGCTCTACGTAACAAGACACTGAAGATGCCCGAGAATTGATATCCGAGATGGCAGCCAACTCTCGGCAATTTGGCACCGGGGCCAATAGTACTCCCTGTTTACCATGTGCAAACACCTCCAGTCCGATGACGATTCTCGAGATTAGAGAATAGACTTGATGATCTGACCTCTCTGGTGAGGTAGCTGGCAGTGACACAGACAATACAATCTTCTCCTCCTTAGATTGGCTACTCATGTGGGTTCTGTTCTGACCCTTACCATTCTACTGACTCTTGCCCTACCTTGCATGATCCTACTTATCAAGACTAGTCAGTAGCTTCAGTAGGTGATTTTCCAGGAAAGCCACAATACCAACAGAATAATGCCTTCTCCAATACCTACAATCCTGGTTGGAGAAATCACCCCAATTTTCTTTGGAACTAGAATCAGAACCAGAGTAACCAATATCGCGAGTGCAGGAATTACCAACGAGACAAGATACGAGACCATAGAATTTCCAAAGCAATCTGCACCGCCTTTGCCTTTGCCAGCACCACCTCCTCGACCAGCCATATGTGCACCTCCACAGGCAGCACAATAGCAGGCTAGTAGTAGTGGTAGTGGTGGTTCCTCACTTGAAGATATGATGAAGCAATTTGTCACAAGCAATATGCGGTTCCAACAAAGAACTGTCACTTCCATTCGAGTTTGCAAACACAAATTGGGCGGTTGGCAACCTCATTGAACCAGCTTCAACCTCGGGGATCCAACACTCTTCCTTCACAAACAATTCCTAATCCTAAGGGGAATGTGAGTGCTATCTCCCTTCGTTCGGCAAGCAATTGGAGGAACCTAAAACCGGTGAGATGTGACTTCCACATCGAAAGAGAGTCAAAAACCGTGAAGATTGACTCTAAAAATACAAAGGCGGTGCAGCAAGGTGAAGAGGAAGACATCCCCATTCCTCTTCCTTTCCCTCAGAGAGCAGTTCAACCCAAGAAGTTGGCAGAAAAAGCACAAGAGAAGGATATACTTGAGACATTCAGGAGATTAGAGGTCAACATTCCTCTCTTAGATGCAGTCAAACAAATTCCTAAATATGCCAAGTTTCTGAAGGAGTTGTGCACCAACAAGAGGTGACTGAAGGGGAGTGAACGAGTGAGTTTGAACCAGAATGTATCATCACTCATCCAGGCTACAATGCCTCGCAAGTGCAAGGATCCAGGGACGTTTTCTATCCCTTACTGTTTTGGTAACTATAGATTTGATGATTGCATGCTAGATTTAGGTGCTTCTCTTAATGTCATGCCCGCATCTATTTATAAATCTCTTGGTCTTGGTCCTTTACGTCCTACTTGGTGTTGTTGTTCGGCTAGTTAATAGGAGTAATGTTCATCCTTCGGTTTAGTTGAGGATGTATTAGTCAAGGTTAATGAACCGATATTTCCTTCGATTTTTACATCTTAGATATGGAGGACGAGTCTCCCAAAGTAGTAGATCACCTATCATTCTAGGGAGGCCTTTCATGAAAACACTAGGACTAAGATAGATGTGCATTCCGGTACTCTTTCCATGAAGTTTGGTGATATATCGTGAATTTCAATATCTTTGATGCCATGAAACATCCTAGGGAAGAACACTGTTTTCTGCATTGATGTGATGATGATCTTGTGGATGATGTTATTGCGATTGGTGTCTTGACTATCGATTTTGCATCCGAGAGTGATTTTCCCATTTGTGCATGTCGATAATGAATGGTGCTCTATTTGCATTGATTTGCTTAATCGCATTATTTGGTGATTCGACTTGCTTGGTGATTCTACATTACATGTGGATTTTGATATTGATTCCGAGTTTGAGCTTCATCCCGATCCTAATGTACATCCTAATTCGATTTTGATGAGCTTAACTCGATTTTGATGAGCTTCACTCGATGTTAATATTGAGTTTGTCTAGACACGGTTCTTACGCTTCTTTGAATGTGGTTTCATGCATTTCCGGTTGATGACATCGAGTTGTTGCAACAACCACCCAAGCTTGAGTTGAAATCCCTTCCGGTTCACCGAAGTATGCATTTACGGAGGTGGATGAACAATTGCCGAGTCATTGTGGCAAATAATCTTCTTCGACGACCACGAAGAGAAGCCGCTAAGCTTATTGAGGGCGAACAAGAAAGCCATTGGATGGACATTAGCGACATCGTTGGCATTAGCCCTTCCATGTGTATGCATCGATTCTGTTGGAAGAGGACTCTAAGCGGTGAGGCAACCCTAGAGACGCCTTAATCCTCTTATCCTTGATGTGGTGAAGAAGGAGGTCACTAAGCTTCGCAAGCTGTTATCATCTATCCCATTTCGATAGCCGTGGGTTAGCGGTCCTAGGTGGTTCCTAAGAAATCCGAGTGTTGTGGTAGCCAATCGAAGAATGAGCTCATTCCTACTCGAGTTCAAAATAGTTGGAGAGTTTGCATCGACTATAGGAGACTCAACCAAGCCACTCGCAAGGATCATTACCCTCTACCTTTCATTGATCGGATGTTAGAGCGATTGGTGGCAAGTCCCATTCCGCTTCGTGGATGGCTACTCTGGATACTTCCAGATCCATATTGCTCCGAGGATCGGAGAAGACGACCTTCACATGCCCATTTGCAACATATGCCTACCGAAGGATGCCTTTTGGCCTTTGCAACGCACCGGCACCTTTCGGCGTTGTATGGTAAGCATTTTTCTGAATTTTAGAGGAATTTGCATGGAGGTTTTTATGGATGATTTCACGTATATGGGTCTGATTTTGATGCATGCTTAGCTAATTTGTCTAGAGTTTTGCATAGGTGCATTGAGTCTAATATTGTGCTTGAATTATGAGAAGTGTCACTTTATGGTTGAGTCGGGTATAGTCTTGGGACACATAGTGTCTAGGAAAGGGATTGAGGTAGACCCCGCTAAGATAGATGTAATTTTGCTTTGCCTTACCCCGCATACGTGCGGGAAGTTCGCTCTTTTCTTGGTCATACGCAGGTTTCTATCGGCGTTTCATTCGGGATTTCGGCAAGGCGCCCGACCCTTGTCCAACCTTCGCATAAGGATACCGACTTTGTATTTGATGATGCTTGCAAGGCGGCCTTCGATCATTTGAAGCATTGCTCGACTACATGCCAGTGATCCAAGCCCCGATTGGTGCCTCCCTTTGAGTTGATGTGTGATGCTTCCAACTATGCGGTTGGTGCTATCTTGGCACAACGAGTTGATAGAGCATCTCATGTGATTGCATATGCCTCCAAGACTTTGGATCTGCGCCTTGATCTAATTACACACTGCGAGAAAGAGTTGTTGGCTATTGTATTTGCTTTTGATAAGTTTAGGTCATATTTGCTAGCAAGTAGAGTAATTGTTTTCTCCGACCATGCTTTGCTTTGAAGTTTCTTTTGATAAAGACGAGATGCTAAGCCACGACTCATCCGGTGGATGTTATTGCTCCAAGAGTTCGATGTTGAGATTCGAGACGAAGTGGTGCACAAAGCGGGTAGTGACCACTTGAGTCGCATCACTCATTCTCCCTCTCACCCTTATTCTATTCGGGATGATTTCCCTGATGAGCAGCTTCTACAAATGCAAGGTAAGCTTCCATGGTATGCTGATCTAGTTAACTACTTGGTAGCTGGTGTTTTGCCTATAGATTCCACTAGGGCCCAAACCCTTAAATTAAAGAGTGAGTCTAAATATTATGTTTGGGATGACCCTTATCTGTGGAAATTTTGTAGTGACCAAGTAGTTAGGAGATGTGTGCCTAATGATGAGTTTCACTCTATATTGCATTTTGCTCATGCTTCGCACTGTGGTGGTCACTTTGGACCCCAAAGAACTGCTAGGAAAGTGTTAGACAATGGATTATTTTGGCCTTCCTTGTTTCATGATTCCCATCTGTTTTGTAAGTCATATGATAACTGTCAGAGAGTAGGGAGTATTTCCCGTAGGCATGAGATGCCCCAAAAGCCTATATTGTTTTGTGAGATCTTTGATGTTTGGGGTATTGATTTTATGGGTCCATTTCCTTCTTCATATGGTTATACTTACATACCGCATTTGTTGATTATGTCTCGAAATGGGTTGAGGCGAAAGCCACTCGGACTAATGATTCTTTTGTGGTGGTGGATTTTGTTAGGTTTAACATTTTTTTCAGGTTTGGCATTCCTAGAGCCATTATCAGTGACCAAGGCTCCCATTTTAGCAACCGAAGCATGGGTGCCTTGTTACGCAAGTATGGAGTGCTTCACAAGGTCTCCACAAGATACCATCCTCAAACCAACGGTCAAGTGAAGTCTCAAATAGAGAGATTAAGCAAATCCTTCGAAGACCGGTTAACTCTACCCGGAAAGATTGGAGTAAGCGATTAGAGGATGCTTTGTGGGCATATCGCACCGCCTACAAGACTCCGATTGGGATGTCTCCTTATCGGCTTGTCTTTGGTAAGGCATGCATCTTCCGATTGAGTTGGAGCATCAAGCCTATTGGGCCATTAAACAGTGTAACATGGATTTGGCCAAGTCTGGGATGGAGCGGAAGCTACAATTGCAAGAGTTGGATGAGCTTAGATTGGATGCCTATGAAAGCTCGCGGTTATACAAGGAAAAGACTAAGGCATTCCATGATAAGCATATTTTGAGGAAAGAATTTTCTGTGGGCCAGAAAGTTCTTCTGTTTAACCTCCGTTTGAAGTTTATGCTTGGTAAGATTCGATCTAAATGGGATGGCCCTTTTGAGATCACTAACATTTTTCCATTTGGTGCTATTGAGCTATGTGATCCACCCACGGGACGAACCTTTAAGGTCAATGGGCATCGCCTCAAGCCATTTCATGAGGGATCCCCAGCCACGGCTGAGGAAAGAGATTCTCCTCATTGATGCCACTTATCCTCCATAAACCCCTTGGGGAGTATTCTTCTTTCTTTCTCCCTCTTTCTTCTATTTGTTTTCCTTTTTCTACTTTGCTTTTTGAAATAAATACAGTCTCTCTTTCTATGATTGCTACATATTATGAACTTGGACATTTTGGTTTTAATGGATCATTCTATTTGGTCTCGCCATTCTTGACTCTTTGATTACATGTCTTGGTAGTTGATTTGATGTTGTTGATTGCCTAAGTTGGTATTGACCTTGTGAGGTTTTGGGCCTGCATGAATGGAATTCATCTTTTGCCATTCTTTCTTTCATGTGTGCATCTGCTCATGATTTGTGTTCTCTAGAACTTGCTCCTTTTCTTTTTGAAACTACATTTTTCATTTAGGTGCATAAGTATGATGGAAGCTTGTTTTCTTTCTTTTATTTTCCTTACTTTGGCCAAATAGCCTTTCCCTTGCATTATGACTCCTTTGCTAGCCCTTTGTGCCTTTTTTCCTCATTCTTTTCTAAGCCACATTACAAGCCTAAGCGAAAAACCATTTTATTCCGCACCTTGAAAATTTATTGAGCATTGGTTTCACCTTGGTTTTGTGTTTAAGTGTAGGGGTTGCTCAGGAGTGCAACAGTTTAAGTATGGGGGGTGTTTGCTTTTGTGCCATTGTGATTATGTATATAGTATAGTTTCATTTTTCTCAAAAAAAAAAGAGAAAAAAAGAAGAAAAAAAAAAAAAAAGAAAAGCAGAAAAAAGAAGAAGAAGAAGAAATAGAAAAAGAAAATACATAGGAAAGAAAGGAGATATATAAGCAAAATAAAAATTTTCTTACATAGAGAATGATTGTGTTAATTAGTGCTCTTTTGAATTTCTTTGGTGCTTAGCCTCTCATTCCATACTATTACCTACCTTCACCTTAACCCTATTACAACCTTTCATAACAAGCTCTCTTGATTTATGCATGCATGTGTTATGAGTAGTGGAGACGTAGAAATTGAGTAAGCTTATGGTAGAGCAAATTTCTTGAGTAGAATTTGAGCGATAAACTTATTCACCTTAAACACTTGAGAGATTGATTGATTGATTGAGCGCATCATTTGAGAGAGCATCTTATGTGATTAGCACCATTGATTGAGATTACCCTGAATTGTAATTTGAGATGAAGGGATTGTGGTCTTGATTGATTGATCTTTTGGAGCTTTGTGTCCCTTGTTCAATTTTTGCATTGTTAGCAATTGTTAGAAAAGAAGAGTTTCTCCTTTAGGTATTTTTTTCTTTGAATTTTGCTCGGGAGTGTAAAAAGATAAGTGTGGGGGAATTTGATAATTGAATATTTCATACACTACTTTTTGTCTCTTGATTAATAATTTAGGACTCTTTAGCTAATAAAAAATGGCTT
The DNA here is from genome assembly GCA_019022655.1 of Acacia acuminata. Lineage (NCBI taxonomy): Eukaryota > Viridiplantae > Streptophyta > Magnoliopsida > Fabales > Fabaceae > Acacia > Acacia acuminata. Next base: position 5,048,737 of record JAFJYI010000005.1, read on the forward strand.
TTATACTTATTTGGGCTTTGGGCCTTTTATTATATTTTAGCCATTATTTAATAATAAATTCCAGTTTTACATTGCTTCACTATTTTTACCATAACTCTTGAACTGACATCGATTTGCCTCATTTTTGTCTCATATTTCAGATGATTCAGAGAGCTACAATTGTTATGAAGACATGAAGAGAAAATTCGGACAAGAGGGCGGTCGATTTGGAGCCGAAGTCATATGTATTTTTGGGCTCGAATTTTGTAATTAAAGCCCATTTTATTTTATTTTCGTTCGGGTCCGAATTGTGGATTGGAGCCCCATTTCGTTTTGCCATTTTAGGTTAAGTGAGGCAGCAGCCACAAACACATTCTCATTCACGTTTTTAGAATTCGAGAGGATGAAAATAGTAGTTTTCAAATTCTCTCGCAATGTTCTTCGTGTTCTTCATCTTTTTTCATCTTTCTTAATTATGTTCGGCTAAATTTACGAGATTGATCCACGATGAGGGTTCCATCCACTATCCAGAGGATTCACGCCTAATTGGTAACCGTCTAACTCATTTCGTATCCCTTAATCAGATTTGATTTTTGGTTCGGATTGGGTTTTTGATTAAAAACCCAAATCGATATTTCCCAAGGACGAAGTTCAAGCCTCACTTGGGGGAGGTTAAAGTATTTCAAGTGCGATTGTAATTTTCCTCTCAAAGGAAGGTGCGCCTCTCTAAGATTGAACAAATTCTGAACGATTGTTCTTTTATAGATAGAGAAAGTTGAGTTTATGACCGTTGTAGGATGAATGAATCAGTGAACCGTTGTAGTTGATTATCATTAAGTGTGGCATTTTTCTCTCTCTAAACTCCAACTAATCCATGTGATTAAGACAAATCGAGATTTCGGTTTGTCTAGACTTTTTTGCTTTTTGCCGCTAACTGAAATTCACTCAATAAACTTGTTAAACATATCGCAGGAACATAAGTGAATGATTCATGAAGGCAATAGGATCAAACAAGAGTGATTTTCGGTTATAAATGCGCAAACTGTTTCGTTCGAGGAAGGGTAGTGGGTGAATCGGTATGCAAAATCGTGGGTTGATCTTTTTAATCCTTTCGTCTATTTTCATATTCAATTCATGTTATTTCGTTTTGTCTATGGCAACTTGTAAAAATCATTCCTTGATCTTGTCTTTAATATTATTCTGAATGAGAGAAAAAAAACCCCTATTTGCAAACTCGAGTTTACACTTGCATACTCGAGTTTAGCTCTTTCCTTACTCGAGTTTAGCACTTGCATACTCGAGTTTTGAGTCCCAAACTCGAGTTTTTGTTCCAAACTTGCTCGAGTTTTTTAGTTTTCACGTGCGACACTACAAACTCGAGTTTTGAGTTGTATAATTGTCTCAAAAGTTTTGTGACTCGAGCAAATTCTGTTGGGAAATGACCTAGGTTACATTACAAGATCTTCCTTTCTTTCTTCTTCTCTTGATCATCCTTCATAAATCAACTCTTTCTTTCTTCCATCTCCCAACAAATCCTTTTCTAATCTGGTTATTTTGGGAGATTATGGCAAATCTATCTGTTTAAGACATCATCAAAACTAAGTATAACCCACCCCACTTAAGAAAAATATGTATGAGTATGAGAAAAAAAAGCCTACTCTTGGCAATGGTTATGGTAATAATTGGCACAAAAGTGAGACGTTTAACACTGATTGTAATAATAACCGATGCCAGAATGATCACTTTTCAACACTTATTGTGACTATAACCAGAGCCAAGAGTGAATATAATTTTCAAAAAAATTAACACTGATTTCTTTTTACCGTTTATATATAATTTTTAATGCTTAAACATAACGGTTAATTATGCACATTGTCATATATTGTAAAGCAAAATTCGAGAAAAAATAACTATTATAGCTAATAACTCTCATTTATTTAGTGATAAAAATGACGGTTTTTAAGAAACAACCATCATGTAACACTTACAAATAATTTGTCTTCCAACACTTATATCAATGAAGACAGAACATAACGATCTTAAAAAACAACCGTCATCTAGCTTTTTCATAACCCTTCATAATAATCAACCCTTAAATGTCATAACTCATAACCCTCCGTAATCCGTTAGACCTCTATTTAATTAAACTCACATATATTCTTGGACCCTTGTGACTTACTTCTCTCCTTTATCAGCCTTCTCCTTCTCTCATTTATCATGTTAAGATCCTAGGGAAATCCTCTACTGCCGCCACCCTCTTCTACTCCTTAAGGCTTGTTGGTTGCAACAAATGTCTCAAGTACTAAGGATCCTAACCACATCGCCTCCTCTGCCATAGCGATGGCCAGCGGCTCCACCCCCTACCAATCCATCTATTGTGCCAAATGTTGAGATGACACAAGAGAAAAGAGTACTAGGGAAGGGTCTTGTTGTCATGAAAGAGATCCATAAAGGAAATTTAGAGAGAGGGGAGGAAATTTATTGTGAGATGAAACAAGAAAGGTCAAACTGTAAAATCTGACAAATTCATTAGCTACCTCGATTGGGTGTGTGATGAAGTATCAACAAATTCCTGATTTTCTTACTAGACCTCCTTCATGACAACAATACCCTTCCCCAATGCTGCTTTCTCTTTTTTCATCTTGTCATTTGCGCAATGGATATTATTGGAGGAGGGGTGAAGGCGATGGCTTTGGCGGAGGAGGCAACGTGGTTAGGATTCCCAATACAAATACATAACAATTACTACGTAAAACCCTCCAATTTATAGAAGACTATGCAAAATAAATAACAGTTCTAAGTTAATAAATGTTAAATTAATAATAAATTTAAAGAAAATTGTCAAATACACAATGATTATTAAGAATTAACTATCACTATTTATAAAATATAATGATCCTTAATACTAAAAAACGTGGTGGCTCGGTAATCCACGAAACCCTCTATATAATCCATTATTCAGAAACCCGAACTGGACCAGAAACTAATAAACCGGTTGCTTTTTTTTTTAAAAAAAAAATTATTTTTTAAAAAATTTCCTTTAGAATTTCATATTAATTACCTGAAATATTCAATTTATCACTAGTTTGGCCTTGGTTTAGCTCTAGTTGGATCCATTGGCCCTTGACCTAGTACTTCGGTCGGTCTAGTGGCTGATTCGGGTTTCAGAACCTTAATATAAACGTTTGAAAACTAAACTTCACTTCTCCAGTTCCATTTCAACTTCTCATCAAAAAGGAAAAATGCAAGAGAACTACTGATTCATCATCTAGCAAAAAACTGAAAGATGAACTCCTCTCGCCAACAAGCATTGAAGGTCTCGTCCATGCAAACTATGAGCTTCATCATATTGTCCAGATTTACATGCGAGAGCAAGAATGCATGGACCAGTGCTTAAAGGAACTTACCTCTCTTGTTTGCTCTTTGAACAAGAAGGTGGACAAGTTACTGGAGACGAAGGAAAAATCTAATGATACATCAGATTTATAAAACATCTCTGTCACTTATTATTTTTAGTTTGTTTATTTACTTTGTCATTTTTTTTGTAAAATGGTGCTTGCATAATCAACCACCAAAATTAAAAAACAAAAAGGTATACGTTACGGTTATTAAGTAAGAACTTTCATTTCTTGAATTACTATACAAATACATAATGATTGTACTTTGTAACCGTCATATATTTCTCATAAGATAGATGATTCTTACAGTAAAATCATCATGAAAAATTAATGAACTAACAAATGATTTGTCTTCCAACTTTATATTAGCAAAACAACATAACATTTCTTTTAAATAATTGTCAACTAAACGGTTCCAACCTTTCCATTTCCTCAAGCTCATGATGAAAATACTATATGCTTCTTCGGTCTTCGATTATCAGCATAAGAACCAAGTTCCCTTTTGTTATGGACCTCGGAAATGGGCCTGGAAAGGTCAGGCCCAAATAAGGACCAGTTATCCCACGATCATACCCACAATTATAGTAGTGCAGGGAGTGGGGGCACAGAACGTGTAGTGATGGAAACGTGCCATCAGGGAAATCGGATCAACATAACCTCACCATAAATAAGGAGACATTCCTAGGTGAACGGTACACACAAATATTCTCCCTTACTATTTACATATTGCCCCACTGTGCACACACCCCACCTCTCTGACAGCATTCCGTCTTCGTGTCGCACAATGATCTCCTTGTTCAGTGTTATCTTCTTGATAGATAGCATTGGATAAGTTTCTCTCGGATCCTACATTGCTTATCTGCCAACCCTAAGGGGTTGGACATTTTGTTTCACCTCGAAACATTGGTGCGGACCGTGGAGATGAGTAAAATTCGAATCCTAGATCACAAAGCTACAAGCTTACCATTGCAAATGGCGAACACCAGAGGACGCAGTTCAACAACTCGGCAAGGCCAGTTGCCAGAAGAACAACCAGAGCGACAACATAATGAACAAACGTCTCGGCAGGAGGGTTCAGTGGATTCAAACATAGAACATGTCATTGTGGAGACTGAAGTTGAGACGTTGGACATGGTGAATTCTCCTCCCTCCGAGAATGTCGTTGTCCAGTAGGTTGGTCCCCAGGCTCAACCAAATAGTCAATCATTAGAATTTCAAGTGGTTGATCTCGACATTCGCATGTTGCAAACTACTCTTGGCTCCATGATGAATCAGATGGACGAGATGGAAACTCGCAATCGTTTACAAAGGGAGGAGGACGCTCGACTTATGAGAGAGGAGATGGATCGTCATAATGAAGAATGGAGGAGGCTATTCGAATACCATGTCGGACGAGCTGAGATTCATAATCGAAGTACAGGAAAAGATGTCATTGACCCAAGCCAAAATGATGTTCCTGTATCCCAAAATGCTAGGGCATCACAGGCAAACCACGGGGAAGAAACCATGCTCAAGGAGGACCAAACACGACAACGAATAAGGAATGAAGGGTGGGAAGTGAGAAGCCCATGTTAGCTCCCTGTGTGTTTTTATGATTACTAACAATTGTAAACAATATAGGGATGTTTTGAACAAGATAAGAGTGGATTAAATCTCATTAATTTCAAAACTAAAACACTCTGCCTAAGATAAACTCGAGCCTGAATTCAATGAACTTGAGTCCGTCACTAACAAAGAACTAAACCTGCTAGTTGGCATTTTGAACTTGGGACCAAACCTGAAGTTTTCTCTTGAAAGCCTTTCTAAGTTTTATTACATATTGTGTGAACTCGAGTTTGTCAGAGCAAACTCGAGTTTTCAAGAGGCAGAGATCATTTTGATTTTAAAACCCTTTTTAACTCGAGCCCTCTATTTTTAAACCTCAGGTTTATTCTTCCAAAGACAATTTTCAAAGAGTTTACAAAACCTATAAACCCGAGTTTGCAGAGACAAACTCGAGTTTACCTCTGGCGGGAAGAATTTTCAATATTATGAGATTTTCACAAATCTTACACTGTTTCATTGAGCAAAGCTTTTTCAAATTTGAAAAAAAAATCCAAGAGTTTACAAAACATGAACTCGAGTTTACGCTTGGCCGAGAGTTTCCAAGGTATTTCAACCAAAGTAAACTCGAGCTTAATTTCATACACCTCCAGTTTACTTCAGGCCGAGAGCATTCAGAGTTTTTCAAAGTTAAACAAACTCGAGCCTATAAATATGAACTCGAGTTTGAACCTCACAGAGAGCAATGAACCTTTCAACTTGAGAAAACTCTAGAGTTTGCATTTTAAACCTCAGGTTTACGTTCTGAAAGCTAAACTAAGTTTTAACTTGAATAGTGACAAACTCGAGCCTATCTACTAATAGACTTGAGTTTGAGCCTGTGCTCAAGATGTTACAGAAACTCAAAATCACGACTTCCTCTCTGGAAGGAGGAAACTCGAGTTCATTGTTTCCAAACTCGAGTTTAAAACATCCCGAGAGCAAAGAAGTCTTTAATGTCTTGAAAACTCAGGTTCTATTTTGCAAACCTCCAGTTTAGAAGTTTTGAACTTGAAACGCTTTTACACTTTGAAGCTTCAAACTCGAGTCTGCATGAACTGAACTCGAGTTCGTGATGCTGATCCAGAAATTCAAATCTGACGAATTTGGAAAATATTATTGTTTGATCTTAATACTTTGCAATGTTATTCTCTGATATTCCTAACTATGTTTAATGACTTTATTAGTGAATTTCAGATGGTTTAAAGAATGGTTTTGAAGGGTTAAAGGAAAAAGCAAAAAGTAGTTCAATTCATTAAATGCTAAGTCCAGAAAGTTGCATACTTTTGGGTAATCCATCTGCACATGGTTGCAAAGCATTAATGAATGATTTCTACAACAAGCAACTACTTCTCCAACGGATTAATTCAGATGAAGTCAACTCGAACACTTGACAATTTGGATTAAGTAGAGATTAGAGAGAGAAGAAGACCAAAGCTACTCCTAACTACTGCAGATCATCTCCAACGGTCTAATCAACAATGCAACGGTCATTTAATGCTATCTGACTATAAATAAAGTTGCATTCAAGTCTTCTCAACAACTACAACAGTAGAAAACGAAAATTCATTCAAGTCTTGCATTTGTTCCTTCAGTTTTCTACTGTGTACTATCTTTTGATACATAAGCTTCAGTGTTTAACACTATCTACTCTGTGTGAGAGTTTTCTTCTTGTAAATCATTTATTGTAAAGAACCATAGGTCAGGGGACTTGGTGGTTGGGTTCATTGATTACAACTTGTAAGGGGGAGTGAGTTCTAGTGAAGAGAATTACTCTTGAGTGCAGAGTGTAAGTGGAGCTATATACCCAAGAGGGGGGTGAATTGGGTATTTTAAAACTTTTCAGTAAATGCTCTGTTTTGAAGCTATAAAACAGAGGTAAACAAAGTGAGGGAAGAAGAAGCTGGACACAAGGATTTATACTGGTTCGGTCCTAACAACTTGACCTACATCCGGTCCCGGACTCTCGGGATTTCCACTATATCAAGGATTACACACTCGTACTCAAGAGATAGTTCTCTCACTAGAACTCACTCCCCTTACAAGTTGTAATCAATGAACCCAACCACCAAGTCCCCCGACTTGTGGTTCTTTACAATAAATGATTCACAAGTAGAAAACTCTCACAAAGAGTAGATAATGTTAAACACCGAAGCTTATGTATCACAAGATACTACACGAGATGAAAAACCGAAGAAATAAATGTGAGACTTGAATGATTTTCATTTTCAGCGTTTGTAGTTGTTGGAAAGGCTTGAATGCAATTCTATTTATACTCGAGAGATCATTAAATGACCGTTGCTTTCCAAATAGATCCGTTGGAGAAGTTCTCCCGGTGTTAGGAGGTGACTTAGGCACTTTTCTCTCTAATATTCTCTTAAACCAGCTAGCCAAATAACGAGTTGACCTTACGCGGAATTAATCCGTTGGAGATGCGGTTGCTTGTGGTAGAAAACATTCTTAAATGCTTTGCCAGACGTGTGCAGGTGGATTAGCCAAAGTTGTGCAACTTTCGATCGTGCATTTAATGTTCTCAACCACTTTTTGCTTTTTGCTTTAACACTTCAAAATCTTTCTCAAACCATCGAAACTCACTAATAAAGTCATTAAACATAGCTAAGAATAGTAGAGAATAATCCTGGAAAGTATTAAGATTAAACAAGAATGATTTGAAAAATCGTGTAAATCAAATTTCAAAATCGATCGAAACTCGAGTTTTGTTCTTGAAACTCGAGTTTTCTTGTGCACAAGACCAAACTCGAGTTTCAAGATCCAAAATTGAGTTTGCTTCTTCCAGAGCAACGTCGCGATTTATGCTTCAAACCAGGTTTTTCGATGAAAAAGTCAAAACTCGAGTTTTGCCCAAAACTCGAGTTTTGCCCAAAACTATTGACTATGAAAATGTAGTTTTAGTCCAAAACATCAAAACCGGAGGTTTTCATCCAAAACTGGAGGTTTTCAAATCAAGAGAATATCGATGCTCTCGGGTTGCTCGAAACTCGAGTTTGTCTTCCCAAACTCGAGTTTTCACTTAAAGCATGAAAACTCGAAAACTCCGTGAACATATCAAAAACTGGCGGTTTTGCTTCAAAACTGGCGGTTTTGCATTTGTGGAAACTTGAGTGCTCTCTGGCAGATCAAAACTCGAGTTTTGCTTCCAAAACTCGAGTTTTCATATATTTGTGAAAACTCTTGAAAAAATCCGTCGATATTAAACCGGCGGTTTTCAAACCAAAACCGGCGGTGTTCATATGTTGAAAAATCATCTCTTGGAGTAACATATCAAAACTCGAGTTTTGACCCCAAAACTCGAGTTTTGAACTATTTCACAAAATGTGAGAATTTCTTTGAATAGTTCAAAACCGGCGGTCTCTTTGAAAACTCGGGGGTTTTGAAACTTGGAAACTTCAAAGGCTCTCGGCCAAACCAAAACTCGAGTTTTTGTTTTTCCAAAACTCGAGTTTTTCATGTTTTTCATAACGAAAACCGGCGGTTTTGCTTGGTTCAGGATTTTCTCAGATTATCGAAATAGAGCACTTTTTCGCAAGACCAAAACTCGAGTTTTGAAACCAAAACTCGAGTTTTGTCATGACAGTAAGTTTTCCAACTTACCAAGACAAAACTTTGAATTTGTTTACAATTGTCAATCATCATCAAAACACATATAGAACTAACACAGAGTGTGTAATCAATTGTTTTAGTGAAAATCCCAAAGAGTCTGGGGACTGGATGTAGGTCAAGTTGTTAGGACCGAACCAGTATAAATCTATGTGTCCAGCTTCTCTTCTCATTGCTCTGTTCATCTCTGTTTTCATTTCTTGAAAACAGAATCATCTTAGAAAATTTTTTAGAATACCCAATTCACCCCCCATTGGGTATTTTGCTCCACTTATAGCCCAAATAGACATGGTCGGGTAGTGGCCACTCATGTGGGCACAGACAACGCCGGATAAGATCGGGCATCGATTGGGAGGTCAATGAAAACAAAGGAGCCAATGGGAGGCCAAAACCTTTCCAAAAACATAGGCTTCATTCTCAGAATCGGAAAGTCTGGAGGCAACAGGCAGGAAATCTTTTGCTTGAAGTTTATGGTGTTCATCACACCAATACAACGAGAACCGCTCCTCGAATTCACCGGACTGAAGGGTTTGGAGGAACCAAGGCATATCCCCGGGTTTGGCGACGACTTTAAAGAAAGAGGTTTTAAAACCTTTCCACGAATCTTTAAAGGGCTTAAGAAATTTGCATCCGTGAGAAGCTCAGAGCAATGTCCAACCAAACCACATCTTTTCCCCCTCCGTGGTGGCATTAGTATCCAAAGGAGAGAAAAAGTTACAAAAGACGGGGACGGAGTACTTAAGCTTATGTTTATGGCAGTAGTTTTCAAAGGCTATGGCCACGGCCCAACCATTGGGGTGTAATTGAGAAGGAGCAAGGTGTAGGTGGCGGAGAAGACACATCTGGAAGTCAGAAAATGGAAATTCTACGCCAAAATGGGTGATTATATCTTTATAGAAATAGAAAAAATGGCAGTCCTTATCGATTAACCGACATGAGGCCATTGACTCATTCACTGGGGGTAGACATTTGTCATACCCCTCCCCACCTCGGACAGTACGTGAAAGCGTTTTCTCAGAAATTTTATTCTTTATGCGTGTTACGGCGCTGCTCACAGCATACTCCTTGACGAGAGACATTCGTGAAGATCTACAAGGGACGGACTCTCCGGTCTCGGATTGATTTGTTTGGTGTGAAGGTGAAGACATCTAATACCTATAATAAAAAACAAAAGACAAGAGGCCAGGGTCAGAACCATGAAGTATACCTGACGTAACAGGGATTTCACGGCGAGTATCAAAAAGCGGTGGAGTATGGTGAATTTGTGAAGTGAAGGCTGAAGTAGATCGCAATCCGTTGTTGCAATGGTACCTGTCCAAGAGTAATTCGGCTTCTCTATCGTGGCCAAGGCGGACAAGCTCAATCGCCTTATGATTACATTCCTTGCAAGGAGTAGAATCCTCAACCATTGGAGTCGGGGTAATAACCTCGGGCACTGGGTGAAAAGCTGACAAAAAAGATGAAGGAGCAGCAATTGGCCTAGAGATTGGTGAAGTGGGAACTCGGATATTTACCCTACTCCCACCTCCCCGAGAAGGGCGAAGTAAATTTGTAATCTTTGAGATAGTGAAAAATCCCAGAGAGACTGGGGACTGGATGTAGGTCAAGTTGTTAGGACCGAACCAGTATAAATCATTGTGTCCAGCTGCTCTTCCCTTTGCTCTAGTCACCTCTGTTTTTATCACTTGAAAATAGAGTGGTTTTCGAAAATTTGTAGAATACCCAATTCACCCCCTCTTGGGTATTAAGTTCCACTTTCATTTGGTATCAGAGCAAGGTCTTCTCAAAAGAGCTTAACATCTCGAGAAGGATCAATATGGAAGGTATCTTACTCGATGGAGCTTTTATCAACAGGCCACCTGGTTTCAATGGGAGCACTACTCATTGCGGAAAGCAAAATTCAAAGTTTTCATGAATGCTACAGAATATGGGCTATGGAGAGTATTTGAAAGAGGAGGTTATATGCTCACAGTTCTTGAAGATGGTGTGAGAGTTTTGAAGCTAGAAGAAGATTATGATGACAATGATAGAAGAAATGTCATACTTAATAGCAAAGCAGTTCTTCTACTTCAAAGTGCTCGAGTCAACAAGAATACTTTCGTATTTGCACTCTACCATTTGCAAAGCATATGTGGGATGCTCGGAGATAGCTCATGAGGGAGCGGCGGAGTCAAGCAAAATCGGGTCAATACTCTTATGACCGAATATGATCTTATGCGCATGAAGCCTGGTGAATCTATTGGCGAATTTCAGTTGAGATTCACTCATCTGATAAATCAACTTGTTGCCTTGGGAAAAGAGTATGATCAATCAGTTCAAGTAAGAAAAATCCTGAACATCCTCAACAAAGAATGGGAAGCAAAGGTCACTGCTATTGAGAAAGCTAGAGGAGACTCAATGGCATCCGTGGCTGCTCTCTTCGGTAGTCTTTCTGAGTATGAGGCCAAGCTCAAGTTCAAAAAGGGACTTGATGAAGTTCACAGCAAAAATAAGGGAATTGCCCTCAAAATTGCCAGAGAAGCAAAAGAATCAGATAATGAAGATGAGAACGAAGACGAAGATGAAGAAATAGGCTTGTTGGTTCGAAGATTCAAGAAATTTTACAAGAATGACCAAAGTTACAAGAAACTATACAAGGGCAGCTCCGGCTATGAGGCAAAGAAGCCAATCATCGCTACGAATGTCAAAAGCCTGGCCACATCAAGTCTGAATGCCCTCAGTTGAACAACAAAGACAAAGAAAAGAAGAAGTTCAGCAAATACAAGAAGAAAGCCTATGTCTCCGGCATCTGGGGTGATAGTTCATCTGATGAAAATGATGAGGATGAGGAAGAGAAAGCAAATATATGCCTAGTTGCTGAAGAAGAAGAGCAACATACTAACCTTGAAGAGGTATATGATTGCAAACCTCCTTATGATGATTTATTTGCTGAGTATATGGCTGTGCAATCTGAATTTGAAAAACATGCTGAAAAATATTTCAAGTTGAAAAATAGGAATATTACACTTGAATTTCAAGTTGAAAAACTTTCTTCCACTGAACATCTTGCCTGTGAAAATTGTCCTGATCTTGAGAAAAAGAACTTACATCTTACAAAAGCACTTGAGAAATTCACTAGAGGAAGTGAGATGCTTAATGTCATTTTGAAACAACAAAGATTTATAAATGACAGATCAGGAATTGGTTACAAACCTAATTTTGATAAAAAGAAAGGAAGAAAGAAGTCTAGTGAAAAATCCTATATGAACTATTTTACAAAATCTGTCCATTCTTCAAATCCTTTTGCACACTGCAATTACTACAATAGAAAGGGTCATACTACTTCTTCCTGCTTTCACAAGAAGGAAAGAAAGAGTAAACCCATAGGGAACTATCAATGGGTGCCAAAGGGATCTTACAAGATTCCCAAGACAAAAACTAACCCCAAAGGACCCAAGAAAAGATGGGTACCTAAGTCCTGATCTATTATGTCTTGCAGGTCTGTCTAAGAGCATCAAGACCCAACAAATGGTACATTGACAGCTGATGCTCTAGACACATGACAGGAGATCAATCCAAATTCATTTCAATTAAGCCCAAGGATGGTGGCAAGGTGACCTTTGGTGGAGATCAATCTGGAAAGATTGCTGGGATTGGTGAAATTGGCAACAATGAAGGACCACTAATCAAAGATGTCTACCTTGTGGAAGGACTTTGCCACAATCTTCTCAGTGTGAGTCAAAGCACTGATAAGGATAATTTAGTTATCTTTGATTCTGAAGAATGCTTGATTGTGAAAAAGGATTTTCTCCCTTTGGAAAACTTAAAACCAAAAGCTTTATTTAGAGCACCTAGAGATGGCAATTGTTATACTCTTAACCTCTCTAGCAATGCTTCAGTTTCAGAAAAATGCTTTGTGAGTAAATTGAATGAGAGTTGGTCGTGGCACAAGCGATTAGCTCATGTCAACATGACTCAACTTGATAAGTTACTCAAAAAGGATTTGGTGATTGGCATTCCTAAACTGAATTTCAAAAATGATTTAATATGTGATGCATGTCAAAAAGGAAAACAAACCAAATCTTATTTTAAACCAAAAATTGAGATTTCGACTAATAGACCACTACAACGCTACATATGGATCTTGTGGGTCCGGCAAGGGTGAGGAGCCTTGGTGGTAATCTATACACATTGGTTATTGTTGATGATTTCTAAAGATTTTGTTGGACCATATTTTTATCATCAAAAGACGAAACATTTGATCAATTTGTTGTGTTTGCCAAAAAGGTCCAGAACGAGAAAGGTGTATCTATTTCAGGTATAAGAACTGATCATGGTGGAGAATTTGAGAACCACGCGTTTGAAGAATTCTGTGACACTCATGGGATAGATCACAACTTCTCTGCACCTAGAACCCCACAACAAAATGGAGTTATTGAAAGAAAGAATCGTGTCTTAACCGAAATGGCCAGAGCAATGTTGAATGAGAATCAAACCTCTCAAGTCTTCTGGGCTGATGCAATAAGCATGGCATGCTATATTACAAATCGTGCATACCTCCGGAAGAAGATGAACAAGACACCGTATGAGTTGTACAAAGGAAGGAAACCAAATCTTGCCCACCTACATGTCTTTGGATGTAAGTGCTTTGTGCACAATAATGGTAAGGAAAATTTGGGTAAATTCAATTCCAAAGCTGATATAGGTATATTTCTTGGATATTGCAATAGAAGTAAAGCCTATAGAATTTTCAACACTAGAACTCGAGTTGTTGAAGAATCTATTCATGTTGTGTTTAGTGAAAATACGCCTGATAAACCTTTAGATGATGAAGAAGAAAATGTTTTCAAAAACCAATTCTTTTCAAGAACCACTCCTTCTTCCACTGAAGATTCAGAAAACCTTTTTGAGGCCGATCCCCAAAATCCTATTGAAAATCCATATTAGTCTCAGCCTAAAGCTTGGAAATTTATAAGAAATCATCCTTTAGACCAAGTTATAGGTGATTTGAATCAAGGAGTAAGAACTAGAAATAGCACTTTAAATGAAGTTACATTTCTCGCATTCATTTCTCATATAGAACCCTCTAAAATAGATGAAGCCCTCTCGACAATGATTGGGTGATAGCTATGCAAGAGGAGTTACATCAATTCAGAAATCAAGTTTGGGACTTAGTGCCTAGACCCAAAGACCATCCGGTTATTGGGACAAATTGGGTATTTAAGAACAAACGAGATGAGTCTGCAATCATTGTTCGAAATAAAGCAAGATTGGTTGCAAAAGGATATAACCAAGAAGAAGGTATAGACTATGAAGAAACTTATGCTACAGTAGCAAGATTGGAAGCCATAAGAGTTCTTCTAGCCTTTGCATGTGTCAAGGGTTTTAAACTATTTCAAATGGATGTTAAAAGTGCATTTTTGAATGGTTCTATACAAGAGGAGGTTTATGTTGAACAACCTCCTGGTTTTGAAAATGAGCATTATTATGATCATGTTTATCGTCTTAAAAAGGCCTTATATGGTCTCAAACAAGCTCCAAGAGCTTGGTATGAGAGATTAAGTCAATTTCTTCTTGATCGGGGTTTATCGAGGCAAAGCCGACACAACATTATTCATTAAAAGAAATAAGTTGAATGAAATTTTGATTGTACAAATTTATGTTGATGACATAATCTTTGGTGCTACTAATGATGCCTTGTGTGAGGAATTTACAAAGATTATGCAGGGAGAATTTGAGATGTCTATGATGGGAGAGCTCAACTACTTTCTTGGACTGCAAATCAAGCGGAGGAAAGACGGAATTTTCATCTCCCAAACAAAGTATCTCAATTATCTGCTGAAGAAATTTAGAATGGATAATTGCAATAGAGCTGACACTCCAATGAGCACAACCACATCATTGGATGCTGATGAAAAGGGAAAAGACTTCAACATCACCAAGTATAGAGGAATGATTGGATCACCGCTCTCATCTAAGCGCAAGTCGCCGGACATCCAATTCGGTGTGGGGATGTGTGCAAGGTTCGTCTGCTCCAAAGGAGTCTCATGCGAGCATGTGAAGAGAATCTTCGAGATATCTTGCTGACACAAAGACACTTGGTTTGTGGTTTCCCAAAGGTCAACGAGAACATTTGGTAGCATATTCGGACTCGGACCATGCGGCTACAAAACGATAGGAAAAGCACAAGTGGCCATGTGAATTCTTTGGCAATTCACTTGTGTCTTGGTTCAGCAAAAAGCAAACTAGTGTAGCCGTATCTTCAACAGAAGCTGAATATGTAGCTGCCTCAAGTTGTTGTGCTCAAGTGCTATGGCTTAAGCAACAACTTGCTGACTTGGGGGTTAATATGAAGGAGATTCCAATTTTGTGTGACAACACAAGCACAATAAGCTTGGCTAAGAATCCAGTTCAACATACTCGAACCAAGCATATTGATGTGAGACATCATTTTATAAGGGATCATGTTCAGAAACAAGATGTCAAGGTCATGTTCATTCCCACACACCTTCAACTCGCTGATATCTTCACAAAGCCATTAGCCAAGGAGCAGTTCAATTTCATAAGGAGGGAATTGGGAATGGTAAATCCCAATGAATTGTAAGTCTTTCTAACTTACCTTAATGATAGTTATGGTTTTGATGATTACACGTCTACTGACTTAAGCATCGGAGTATCTAGATATGTTTTATGCAGGATGTTTATTTCTGAAGGTTGCTGAAAAGGGAAGCAAACCGAGCCTATCATTTACGAACTCGAGCTCGAGAAAGGAAGAGAAGCAATGAGGATCCTCGAGCTCATTTGAGTCAAAGAGGAATCCTAAATTCAACAACATAGTAAGACTCGAGCCTAGAACTAGCAACCTCGAGCTCGCAGGATACAGAGAGCAACCAAGGTCTGAGATTGACACGAACTCGAGCCTGTAAGTTTTGAACTCGAGTTCATCGATGAATTTTAAGAGTTCACATATAAACTCTTAAAGTCCAGGTTAGTACAAGTTCATGCGAACTCGAGCCTACGTTTTTCACACTCGAGCTCGTCGCGAGACTTTATATTCTCGAAAACTTGAATTCTCTCCTCATTTTCTCTCTTCTCTCGATCCTAACCCTAATTCCCAAAAAATCCTCTCGTCTTCTTTGACTGTCCGCGAAAATGGCCTCCAAAACCACCGCCTCGCAAACACTCAAGATTCCAACCGAGGAAACTCACAATCCACCCTCGGCCTCAACGAGAACGTTCGATAAGGTTGAAAACTCGCTCGACCCGCCTTCGCTATGGTATTGATAAATCTGTTAAAGGAGTCCAAGGGGAAATTCCAGATGACAAGTCGCCCAAACCTAAAGGGGTTTCAATCCGTGAAGAACGAACAAAAAGGCGCCATGATCCCGAACAAGTTTCAGGCAAAGGGAAAAGAAAAGTCACTGAACCCACCGAGTCTTTCAGAGTGAAATTGCAACCCCAAAGGAAGTCAAAACAAAGCATTGTTCCTACCATGCTGGACAAGCTAGCTCTCGACAACCACGGGAGCAAGAACAATCGGGTCCTCGGGTATCTCCGAGAAAATCCCGTTATTATCGAAATTTACAATCATTCTCGAATACCTAGAGGTTTTCTCGAAGAACCTTGTCATATGTCTATTGAAGAGGGTGCCAAATTTTAGGAGAAGTTTGATGAGAAATCCTTTCGTCCCATTGTCATGTTGATCCGGCCAAACCGAAAGAGGATTGTAACTTAGACCTTTACCCCGGCTCCAACAATTTGAATCTCTCATTTCAATTCAAATCCCATATAGTCCAAAATTGGTGAAATTTATCTATTTTCATATGCAATCTGACAATCTATTAGATGAAAATGGAAACTTGTTAGAAGAAAGGATTACAACCAAAGTAAGGGGTCAGAAAATCACCATTTCCCCTTCTTATTTGAACTTCATTATGCAAATTGCAAATCCACCATCTCCCAGAGACTACAGATATAATCCACGGGCGATCTATAGACTACTTCGACCCAATGAACCTGTTCCCGAAAGATTAAATATTCTGGATTTCACACCTGCCTCAATGCCCCCTCGAAACCGTGCCATTTGGTACATTTACACTAGGAATCTTTTACAAAAGGGAGGAAATTTCACTCATTTTTCCAAGAAAGACTTCCCTATCTTTGCCTCTATTTTGGACAAGCAGCCCCACAATGTTGGTCATTGGCTCTTCCATGAGATGTCCAAGTTTGCATTCCAATCTAGGCAGACATCTCAGATTCCCTTTCCCAGTCTCGTCTCTGTGATTCTGTTCCATGAGAAGATTTGGTACTTGGCTGCAAATGATCCTCCAGTCAAGCCTCAAGAATTTGGCAGACATATCCTGAACTTGATGGGGATCAACCCTGAGGAAAGGTCATATCAGTCTAGGGCTCCGCCTAGATCAAGAGTTGCAAGATCAAGAGGCACATACTCTCGTGCACAGGAAGCCCAAAGTGCTCCACCTCCTCCTATGCCCTCTGATTTCGGTGCCAAAGTCCAAGAAATTGTAGAAAAGGCAGTATCTGATCTCACTGATGAATTCTACTGATTAAACTCTGATAAGTAATCTTGACTGCATTGTCTCAATGTAAGAGATTTCTCAGTTAATCAATACCTTGATAAATGCTAAATTTTTTTTAAGGCAAAATCTCAAAAAGTGCAAATGTCTTGTTCAATTCCGTTCTCTCAATACTCAAAGTTTACAAGTGTTGTCATCATCAAAAAGGGGGAGAATGTTAGTTCTCTAAGGGTTTTGATGATAACTGACAATTGTAAACAAGATTAAATATAGTTGGAACTTGTTGATTTCAATCCAAAGTACTCGGCATCGCCAAACTCGAGCTCGCATTTTCAAACCTAGGAGGTTTGCTTCTAACCAAGGGCCAAACTTGCCAATTGGCACTTTGAACTTTACACCAATTCAGAGGTTTCTTTTTGAGTGTGGCTCTAAGTTTTTGCATGCTTTGTGTAAACTCTGTTGGTTATGATTAGTTTTGATGATGTCTTATATAGATGTCATTAAGAACAAAAAGATTGTATATCATACTTATCTTGTATATTGACTAACTACAATATATTTGATGTAGATTAGTCCAAAATGAATTATGGAGATTAATCAAGATGAGAGATTGAAGAAGGAAGAACTTGCTCTATAGAATGAGAAAATCATCATACAAGTTCCTAGATTAATTCTAGAAGTCCCCACGATGATATGAAAGTTGGAACGGCTCAAATCGGAGTGAAAATAAGCAAAATCAAGTTTTGGGATGAACTAAATCAAGCCAGGATGTTTAGATTTGAGTTAGAATGATTTCTACGGTGTGTTTGGGCATACGGTATGATTAACTCGGCCAAGGAACTCATTACCTCGAGTCGGGGTCATAACCTCGAGTTAGAAGCTTCACTACCTCGAGTCGGGGTGATTTTTAAGTGTTTTTGGCATACGGAACACCTTAACTCGAGGCAACCAACTTGCGCCTCGAGTCGGGGCTAACTCGAGTCAGATTTCTTCGCCTCGAGTCAAAGTGCATTTCCAAAGCACTTCGGTTGCACTCTGTTCCACGTTCAGCTGGGCGACCTTTGGTAATTTGATGATATCTCTCAAACCATGTATCTCTTTGATACCAAACTAGTGGCATATGAAACTAGACATCCAACACGTCATTTTTATATATAATATAAGTCCAAATGTGCTCAGATAACAGAGATATGAGTTTTACAAGTTGACACAAACATCACCATCATAGTCAGAACCAAGCTTCAATGTTTTGAGTGTATCTCACAAACTACAAATGCAATTCAGCTAAAATCGGTGCCATTGGAAATCTGACACACAGAGCTTTCCATCAAGAGTTGAATCCACCAAAAAGGATCTCAGACCAGGGAGATATGGTCCTCGAAAGTTGACACACGTGATTCTGGAAACAAATCAGCATAGCCTCGGGTTTTTGCCTATATCACACTTTGAGAAGAGTTTTTACCTCGAGTTAGAAGGTGTACCTCAAGTTTTTGGAGCAGACAGAAAGATAAGAACTTTGAGAGAGCTTTTTACCTCGAGTCAGAAGTTCCACCTCGAGTTAAACAGCAACCCGAGAGTTTGAAGAATGCAGAGCAGTTCTTACCTCGAGTCAGTCAATGAAACCTCGAGTTAGATGTGCATCTTCAACGTCCAGGTATGAGTTCTTCATCACCTCGAGTCGAAGCAGCGTAGCCTCGAGTCAAGTGGCAACCCGAGAGTTTCAAGAATGGAGAGCACGTTTTGCCTCGAGTCACTACCCATTACCTCGAGTCAATTTCTCGAGTTCATTTTCGCATATTCAACATGCTCCACACTCGAGCCAAAGTTTGAGCTGCCTCGAGTCGATAATGTGGAAATCAATCTTCTTAGTTTTCAATGATGGATTAACTCGAGTCAAGTTTCCCCAACCTCGAGTCACAGTCACTTACAACAAACTCCACATCGATTCTCGTTACAAAGCAACTGGAGAACCTCGAGTCATCTTAGCCCACCACGAGTTTATGATCTACCTCAAGTCGCATAATTCACCTCCAGTCGGACACCTGTATAATAGACATTCATTCAACTCGAGTCTTTTCCTATCCGCCTCGAGTTCCTTCGACCTCGAGTCAAAGATCTCTCGAGCCTCGAGTTAAAAAGCATCCCGAAAACATTACTTTGAATCCAATTAATCGATTAACTCGAGTCATTTGGTTCTTCAACTCGAGTCAAGCAAAGATCAAGTTGGGTTACGTGGTTTTCTTTACCATGTGCAAAATCTTGAATTCTCATCAACAACATCCAAATGAATCCCAAAAGATCTTATACTACTTCTAAACATCATTCAACATTTATTGTGATATCATTAATCATAATGTTGAGTGATTTTAGATGATTTAGCAACGGTCGGCAAGCAATAGTTCCGTAAAAACGAGACGACCGGAGACAACGGATTGAATTCAATTAAGGCGAGATTGGCGCGAATGGTTAATTGCTAAACAATGGTCATATTCAAACAAACAAATTCAGATCCTACAAACGGCTCTTTCTCTCCAACTACTATAAATACATGAAGGACTGAATTCATCAGTACGAATCAGCGCATACACAAAGAAAAGTGCTCAAAGCGATCAATCTCTAGTCTGATCATATCTTCGAATACCTCTGAGCTTTAGTATTCATTATTTTACTCTATAAGAGAGGTTCATCATTTGTATTTACATTTGTTCAAATCTCAAGGTAGTGGTATCTTGAGTGTGGGTATACAATTACAACTTGTAAGGGGGAGTGAGTCCTAGTGAGAAAGGATCATTCTAAGTTGCAGAGTGTGTAATTGTATTTTGAGATAGTGAAAATCCCAGTGTCCGGGTGCGGACGTAGGTCAAGAGTTCGACCGAACCAGTATAATTCCTCTGTGTCATTTCTCTTTTCCTTCTTACTACTTTCATCGTTTATCCATCATACATCAAAAGAATTTTTGAGATCACCTATTCACCCCCTCTAGGTGATATTCCACCTTCAAACTCGAGCCTACACATTGAAACCTCAGGTTTGCAAGAGGCCGAGAGCATTCTAATCTTAAAATACTTTTACGCTCGAGCCTATTAGTTCTAAACCTCAGGTTTGGACCTCCAGAGGAAATATTGGTTGATATACATAACCATTAAGCTCGAGCCTGTTATGACAAACTCGAGTTTACCTCTGGCGGGAAGATTTTTCAAAGAATCTAAGGCTTTTAGATACTCTTCACTGTTTCATTGCAAGCAAAGGTTTTCAAATTTGAAAAGTTCTTAAAGACTCTCAATCAAACTAAACTCGAGTCTGTCTTTCTCGAACCTCAGGTTTACCTCAGGCAGAGAACTCTTAAAAGTTTTTAACCAAGTAAACTCGAGTCTAGTTCCTTAAACCTCAGGTTTATTTCAGGCCGAGAGCACTCAGATTTTTTCAAAGTCGAACGAACTCAAGCCTAAGTCTGTGAACTCGAGTCTAAACCTTACAAAGAGCAATGACTTCTTAACTTGAGAAAAACTCTAAGGTTTGCATTGAGAACCTCAGGTTTGTCCTTGAAAACAAAATCCAAGTTTTGGTTTAAACAAGTGTCAAACTCGAGCCTACCTACTAATAAACTCGAGTTCATGCTTTTGCTCAAAGTATTTCAAAAAGCTAAAATCGCGACTTCCTCTCTAGATGGAGGGAACTCGAGTTCACTGTGACCAAACTCGAGTTTAAACCAACCCAAGAGTAAAGAAGTTTTAATGACTCGAAAACCTCAGGTTCTATTTTGCAAACCTCTAGTTTAGAAGTTTTGAACTTAAAACGCCTTTACACTTTGGAGCTTCAAACTCGAGTCTGCATGAACTGAACTCGAGTTCGTGACGCTGATCCAGAAATTCAAAACTGACGAATTTGGAAAACACTCTTGTTTGATCTTAATACTCTGTAATATTATTCTCTGATATTCCTGACTATGTTTAATGACTTTATTAGTGAATCTCAGATGATTTAGAGAATGTTTTTGAAGGGTTAAAGGAAAAGGCAAAAAGTGGTTCAGCTCATTAAATGCTATGTCCAGAAAGTTGCATGCTTTTGGGTAATCCATCTGCACACGATTGCAGAGCATTAATGAATGAATACTACATCAAGAAACTATTTCTCCAACGGATTAATTCAGAGGAAGTCAACTCTGAACACTTGGACAGCTGGATTAAGCTGAGATTAGAGAGAGAAGATGCCTAAACCACTTCCTAACCTTGGCTAAATTTCTCCAACGGATCTATTGGGTTAGCAACGGTCATTTGATGATCTGTGAGTATAAATAGAGCTGCATTCAAGTCTTCCCAACAACTACATCTGCTGAAAACAAAAATCATTCAAGTCTCACATTTATTCAGTTTTTCATCTGTGTAGTATCACTTGATACAAGAGCTTCGGTGTTTATCTTTAACTACTCGTGTGAGAGTTTCTTTCTTATAAATCATTTATTGTAAAGAACCACAGTCGGGGACTTGGTGGTTGGGTTCATTGATTACAACTTGTAAGGGGGAGTGAGTTCTAGAGAGAAAAAGCGCCTCTTAAGTGCGAGTGTGTAATCTTTGAGATAGTGAAAAATCCCGAGAGAGGCGGGACTGGATGTTAGGTCAAGTTGTTAGGACCGAACCAAGTATAAATCATTGTGTCCACTGCTCTTCCCTTTGCTCTACTCACCTCTGTTTTTATCACTTGAAAACAGTGGTTTTTGAAAATTTGTAGAATACCCAATTCACCCCCCTCTTAGGTATTAAGTTCCACTTTCAAAATTTTCCATTTTTCTTCTTCGGTGGGGGAGGATGGACCAAAGCCAGAGTTTAGTTCGGCCAGGGACATGCTTAAATATTTCTCTATCTTCCTCCGGGATGGGCCTACCATACTTGTCTACTAGCACATCGGGTTTCGGATCCATCTTAATGCACAAGTGATGAGGTATGTTAAAAATGCAAAAAAATTATGCATGTAAAACCCAGGCTGCCCAAAATGCGAAGAACCCAGTACAGATAGAAGACCAAAATCATACAAATGCAAGATGAGCAACCCGAAAACGGAGAGACACAAAAAGAAAAGTGTAACATCCCAATTTTCTAAAGTGTTTTCAAAATAGTTTGATCAGAGTAAAGCATCGAAATAATTTAAGATCTAAGCTACTTCTATCTAAGAATTTAAGAACTAAAACTTAAAGAACTTACTTGCAAATGCTAGACTCCTTCAAGAAGCTCCTCACTCTCCCTCTTTTCTCTCTATATTCAGATGCTATGCTTGCTCTTGCTTGTGAAGGTGTGAGGAATAATGAAGCCTAAGTCCTCCTATTTATACTAAAAGGTCATGGCACTCTTGGCTCCAAGAGTGCATTGGTGGCTTCTCCCACTTCATGCATTCTCAAGCAAGCCTTGGTGTCTCAATTGGCTCCATGTGTGAAAAGCTCTTGGCTTCAAGCGTGCATTGGTGGCCTTTCCACCATCAAGCATTCTTCAAGCATGCATTGATGGCCTCTCCACCTTCATGCATTTCCCAACTTGGTGCTTTAATTTCCTAGTTACTCAAAGTATAGTTGTAACTAGATGACTTTGGTGGTTGGTTAGCAATTAAGCAAAAATGCTCTTAGGATTTAGTTTGTAGTTTAATCAAATTCCCTCATTAGTCTTATGATTCTTGAATATTATGGCTTAATTAGAAGCATTTAATTACCCTTTATCATTTTAGAATTTATTGTATTTGTTAGGTAACAATTAATTCATCCTAAGCCATATTTGTGTTCTTGTCTTGGATTATTCCTTATATTTATTCTAGGATTAAAATCCCTTAATTGTCTTTGATAATACTTAATTGAGGAATTAATTGACTTATGGACTTATCATGAGGATTAGTGTTTATTTAGGCAAATTTTACTTCACTTTAATTGGCTTGAGATTTTTGCTTATGGAATACTTGAATCACATTGAGCCAACAAGGCTATTTCCTTTATTTACTACATTCACATTGAGCCAACAAGGCTATTTCATTTATTTACTACATACACACAAACACTCACACTAAACAAAAAACGTGGCATCCCCCTCCCCCCAATGAAATCTTGTGTTGTTTTTCATTCATCTCACACAATACACAACTTAGCTTCCATTGGTTCATAGGTTACCTCATGGATTTAGGCTTTAATTCATATAATTAAATTAGACCCCTTTGGATTTAGCTTTATTAAATCTTGACTCTCCATTTGTGTAGAAAAATCCTACTTACTATTGTAGATTTTTATCTAAAATCACATGTGCTCTTATCTCATATTATTGTTTAATCCATTGCTTAATTATCCATGAATTTCGACCCTTGTAGAAACTTAGGGAGGATTAAATAAATCTTGGGCTAATTATTTCCAACAAGGTGTTTTAAATATTATTAGACTTATTTGATTGGTTACAATATTAATTATGCTTTTAACATATGCCACTAAATTAATTATGAATGTTTATGAAAATAATTCAATTAATGTAGATTGAATTATTCACTAATTGTTGGCAATTTTCTCTAATTGGTTTAATTACTTTCTCACCACTTTTGGGTTTACTTTGGTCATTTATGCATCATGCATTAATTTAATAATCATAGGGCAACTTAGGGTCCCTAATATAATATTGGATTTTTGCCCCTTTAATTTCCAAGGAAAATAATCAAATAAATTACTAAAATTAGAGACAACATACTTTCCTATTTTAAATAGGTATTAATTTGCCAAAATATAATATTCAAGAGGAATATGAATTTTGGGGTATTACAAAAAGGGGTAAAGTGAATGCAAAAAAATCCCAGAATGTTATAACGACTCAGACAGATAATATTTCACAATGGTTTTCAACATTTTCTCATTCGAAGAGGAATTCACGTGGGTTATCACAGTCGTTCAACACCCAAACAAACTCAGAAACAAGTGTAAGAAGAGAATCACCAAAATGCAGAAGGTGATACAAGTTGGGAGTGGCATATACATCAAACAAGTTGAAACCAAAAAGAAAAGAAAATAAGAACAAGATAGGAACTTGAGGTTACCTAAGAGCGAGAGAATATGGAGGCGTAAGTACTAAAGAGAGAGAGCTCTATCAAATCTTTTCGCAGGAGAGAGCGGACTTGGTAAAGTGATGATGGGGAGCACTAAGGAATACTTATAGACGTACTGGAGGCATAACGTTTGGAAGCCCAGTCGTCTCGTCGATTACGAGGCGATCAAAATGAGAACCCTAAAAAACAATCATGGCGGGTATGATATGACGTGGGACATTAATGGGCACGGTAACTGAAGGCGGCTCTTGAGGATCGTGGCTTTAAATTCGGGGATGGCAATTATACGCTACGACACGGGTAAGTGAAGAGACACCCTGTCAGGCGAACATTCGTACCCGCAGATGTGTCGGCACTTTTACTTGGCACCCCGAAATGGATATAAAAATGCATGACGGCCACCGAGATGAACTTGACCGAGATAAATTCGGATAGGCATCCCAACGGAACGATACTAGGGCATTACGAGAGCAAAGAATTTGCTAGCGGATTAGTCGGCATTAAAATTCAAGGAAGAGGCCAGGGAGAATACAGGCCTGGAAAGTCGGGGTTTTGTGCTAGAATAAACTCGGCAGTTCAGAAACCCGAGCAGCCAACTTTAGGGGCAACTGTTATGGACCTCGAAAATGGGCCTGGAAAGGTCAGGCCCAAATAAGGACCAGTTATCCCACGATCATACCCACAACTATAGTAGTGCAGGGAGTGGGGGCACAGAACGTGTAGTGATGGAAACGTGCCATCAGGGAAATCGGATCAACATAACCTCACCATAAATAAGGAGACATTCCTAGGTGAACGGTACACACAAACATTCTTCCTTACTATTTACATATTGCCCCACTGTGCACACACCCCACTTCTCTGACGGCATTCCGTCTTCGTGTCGCATAGTGATCGCATTGGATAAGCTTCTCCCAAATCTTACATTGATTATCTGCCAGCCCTAAGGGGTTGGACATTTGTGTTTCACCTCGAAACACCTTTCATTACCCACCACTGCACGTGATTGTTCCTCTTCAACTTCCAATGTGTACAATGACGGTTTGAACTAGGGATAATCAAAAAGCCTGATGGTTTAGGTGCCTGACTTGGTCTTGTTTGACCTGACTAGGTTAGCTTAAAAAAATGGTCCCATACAGCATTGAGAAACCAAACCAAACTGGTTTGTTCGGGCCAGATTGAACTTTAAGACAAGGGCTCAGGCCCCTTGGTTTGATCCAATCTGGCCCGAATTTTTTTTTCTTTTAATTTTAATCACCACTTAAGTTAAAAAGGGTACTATGCGGGTCACACTGAAAGATTGATGAGTCTCAACACTCTATAGAAGATCTTAAGCCAGTGGCGATATCAATCTTTCAACACACTCACAAACTCAACTTCTCTTCTTCATTCCTCTCCATTAGACTTCAAAGTTTCGCTTAGTCCTCACTCCTCAGCTAAAAGCCTTAGACATAGTCTTAGTCCTCCCACCTTCATCCTCTTTGGCTCTACCAGATCCATACGCCTCTCTTCCTCTCTTTACCGATCACCTTTATCGACGACAAAGCCACTGCCCAAGCCATCCAATTTGAAATCTCCAAGAAAGTTCACCTTTTATCTCAAAAATATGTCCAGGTAAACTCTTTCCTTGTTCTTTTTTTTTTCTACGTCAAATATTTTCTGGAATCTCTGATTTGAAATATGGCCAGGTAAAAATATGTCACCAATCTGAAATCTCTAATGAAATTCACCTTCTCACGTAAGCCGTCTAATCTAATGCCATACCAATTTTCTCATCCATTGGTTCACGTAGGTTATGGGACTGGCAGTGGTGAGTGTAGGAATGGGAAGGATTCACAAAGCTATGTTGGTATCAAGAGAAGGAAAATAAAATAAAATAAAATAGGTCCTGGACTACCTAGATTGGTCTAGAAAGTTTGTTGACTAGTCTAATCCAACTCGAGCTCAGGCTAGTGCTAGACCAAACCGGACCTCAAGCTGACTTGTCTAGGTAGAGGTTCTATCAGGACCAGACCTCAGGTTGAGGCCAAACCTGATCCGGTCTGGTCCATTATCATCCTAAGTTCGAAACCTTCACTTTCAATCTATATAAACTCTTCATTTCCTTATGTTTATCATATTATTTCTTCTTCGTCCTCCTTTGTTCTTTTAATCGTCAAGATGAAATGTCATGCTAAAAACTTGCTAGATGTAACATCCCAATTTTTATTTATAGAAATTGAGTAGAGTAAAATATTCTGACCACCCTCATATTTTGCCTTAATTACATAGACCTCTGATAATTGAATATTTCATACACTACTTTTTGTCTCTTGATTTATAATTTAGGACTCTTTAGCTAATAAATAATGGCTTTTATACTTATTTGGGCCTTGGGCCTTTTATTATATTTTAGCCATTATTTAATAATAAATTCCAGTTTTACATTGCTTCACCATTTTTACCATAACTCTTGAACCAGACATCGGATTTGCCTCATTTTTGTCTCATATTTCAGATGATTCAGAGAGCTACAATTGTTATGAAGACATGAAGAGCAAATTCGGACAAGAGGGCGGTTGATTTTGGAGCCGAAGTCATATGTATTTTTGGGCTCGAATTTTGTAATTAAAGCCCATTTTATTTTATTTTCGTTCGGGCCGACTTGTGGATTGGAGCCCCATTTCGTTTTGCATTTTAGGTTAAGTGAGGCAGCAGCCACAAACACATTCTCATTCACGTTTTTAGATAGTTTTGAATCAAATACGAAGTTTTATTTTCTCTCATCTGTTCTTCCTCTGTTCATCGTGTTCTTCGTGTTCATGATGAACTTCTTCATTTTCGTTCGATTTTCGTTCTCGCATAATCATGACTAGCTAAGCTACCGTGATTGACCCATGGATTGAGGATTCCACTATCCAGAGGACTCGTTCTTAAAGGTAAGAAATTCGTTTCGTTTTGTAATTTCGGATTCGATTTACTCTCGGATTGGGTGTTAGATTTAACGCCCGGATCGACATTTCCCAAGGACGTAGTTCGAACTAGGTTAAAGTATCATTGTATGATCGCATGCAGATACGCCAATCGATTCGAATAAATTCGGACGATTGTTCAGTTGAGGGAATTTCGGGCAAATGCGAGAGATTTCGGTTTGCCTGGAGTCGATCACGAGTTCGGTTATAATCTGTTTTCGTCCGAGGAAGGGAAGTGGTGGAATTCGAAATCCCGGGTTAATCTTCGTTTATCTGTTTAATCGTGTTTACTTCGTCTCGTTATGTTATTTCATTTTTATTCTCTTTGAATCAAAACCCCCAATTTTTTTGTTTTTATTGTCGTTCGAATTGAACCGATCAAGCGAATTCGTTGGGAAACGACCCAGGTTACATTATACCGCAAATACTTTTCTAATCTGGTTATTTTGGGAGATTACGGCAAATCTCTGTCAAAAATATGCGCGCCGCTGGGGAATTTGCATCGGTTTGATTAGTAAATAGTAGTGTAAATAGCTTCGTTTTGGTAGTTTAGGTGGTTCGGGTGCGGGGGATTTAAATTTTCTCGACTCAGATCACTCAACCCAGGTCTTATTCACAAGGAATTGGGCATTCTGAGCAAGAATCACTCCCTAGGGGGAGATGAGGTCTCACCTATTTTTGCTAAATTCCATCGTTTAGATCCTGTTTTTACCATTTTTTGGTCCCGTAGGATATATCGGGTATTTTAGCAATTGTTTGACTTACTCCGATTGGGCTGATTTTTGGTGAGCTGAAGGAAAATGTTATTTAGCATAGGACACAAGATGCATAAGCGCGTGGTCTTGAGATATAAGCCAAATTCCATCGTTTAGACCACTTTTTCAATTTTTGAAGTTTTTTTATTCCATTTTTGGGTTCCCCAATGGTCTAGGAGTTGCCCCGTCCAAGTCCCAAAAATTTTAAAAATCATTTGATAGTGTTTCTGGACTTGTTTAGGTCAATTTCTACCATAGGTTTTTGTTTTTGTGTTTGCTTTTGTGTGTTCTAGTGTTTTTCTACTTTATACCACTTTTAGTGGCATTTTCGTAATTCTGATTGGCTGGTGGCATTTTCGTAATTCTGATTTTTTTGCAGATTCTGCCTTGTGACTATGCTGCATGAGTACTAGGAGCACTATCAATGCAGAAGACTTGTTGCCATTTGATCCCGAAATAGAAAGGACAATTCTTCCGCTAGAAGAGTTGTTAGGCTAAGTCGTGGGATTAATACCGAATTGGACATTGCACTTGAGTCCGATTGTGGCCATTCCGATTGTGTCCATACCGTTGATCTTTCGATTGTGTTTCTGATAGTACTTCTGATAGTCTTGTTGTTTACACTGATTCTAGTAGCAATTTTCCTAACTCAGAAATTATGGCAGAAGAACAGGAAAATCGGCCTACTTTAAATGAATTGAATGAACCCGATGTTAATTATCAACCTTTCAGGCATTCAATATCCCGCCTCTGTCGCTAACTTTGAGCTTAAATCTGGTCTAATACACTTGCTTTGCCTAAGTTTCATGGTCTTTCAAAGTGAGTGTGCCATTAAGCATTTGAAGGAATTCCATCTAGTGTGCAAAGACAATGAAACCACATGCAATTGATGAAGATCAAATCAAGCCGAGAGCTTTTCCTTTCTCATTGGAAGGTGGAGCCAAAGATCGGTTGTTGTACCTTCCCTTCATCTATTGGGAGCTGGGCCGAGGTTCGAGGTTATTTATGGAGAAATATTTCCCTTCTTCAAGAGCGACCGCGATCAAGAAGGAAATTGCCAACATTAAGCAAGTCAATGGGGAGACTTTGTATGAGTATCGGGAGAGGTTCAAAAGGTTGTGTGCAAGCCGTCCACACCACCGATCTCGAGAAAACTTGATTACCCATTTCTATGATGGTCTCGCTCCCGTAGACAAAGGTTTAGTGGATGCTTCTAGTGGTGGGGCTCTACGTAACAAGACACCGAAGATGCCCGAGACTTGATATCCGAGATGGCGACCAACTCTCGGCAATTTGGCACAGGGCCAATAGTACTCCCGTTTACCATGTTCAAACACCTCCAAAGTCCAAGACGATTCTCGAGATTAGAGAATAGACTTGATGATCTCGACCTCCGTGAGGCAAAATGGGATTACGACAGTAGCACAATCTTCTCCTCCTCAGATTGGGTACTCATGTGGGTTCCGTTTCCGACCCTTACCATTCTACTCGACTCTTGCCCTACCTTGCATGATCCTACTTATCAAGACCAATCAAGTAGCTTCGGTGGGAGCTTTTCCAGAAAGCCACAATACCAATGGGAGAATAATGCCTTCTCCAACACCTACAATCCTGGTTGGAGAAATCACCCCAATTTCCGTTGGAACCAGAATCGAGAACCGAGTAACCAATATCAGCAAAATTCGGGAATTACCAACGAGACAAGATAGACCACAGAATTTCCAATAGCAATCTGCACCTCCTTTGCCTTTGCTAGCACCACCTCCTCGACCAGCCATATGTGCACCTCCACAGGCAACACAACAACAGGCTAGTAGTAGTGGTAGTGGTGGTTCCTCCCTTGAGGATATGATGAAGCAATTTGTCACGCCTAATATGCGGTTCCAACAAGAACGACACTTCCATTCGAGTTTGCAAACACAGATCAGGCGGTTGGCAACCTCATTGAACCAGCTTCAACCTCGTGGATCCAACACTCTTCCTTCACAAACAATTCCTAATCCTAAGGGGAATGTGAGTGCTATCTCCCTTCGTTCGGCAAGCAATTGGAGGAACCTAAACCATTACGAGATGTGACTTCCACATCGAAAGAGAGTCCGAAAATGTGAAGATTGACTCTAAAAATAAAAAGGGTGCAGCAAGGTGAAGAGGAAGACATCCCCATTCCTCTTCCTTTCCCTCAGAGAGCAGTTCAATCTAAGAAGTTGGCAGAAAAAGCACAAGAGAAGGATATACTTGAGACATTCAGAAGAGTAGAGATCAACATTCCTCTCTTAGATGTAGTCAAACAAATTCCTAAATATGCCAAGTTTCTGAAGGAGTTGTGCACCAATAAGAGGCGATCAAGGGGAGTGAACGAGTGAGTTTGAACCAGAATGTATCAAGACTCATCCGACCTACGATGCCTCGCAAGTGCAAGGATCCAGGGACGTTTTCTATCCCTTGCTATTTTGGTAACTATAGATTTGATGATTGCATGCTAGATTTAGGTGCTTCTATTAATGTCATGCCCGTATCTATTTATAAATCTCTTGGTCTTGGTCCTTTACGTCCCATCTTGGTGTGTTGTTGTTCACCTAGCTAATAGGAGTAATGTTCATCCTTCGGTTTAGTTGAGGATGTATTAGTCAAGGTTAATGAACCGATATTTCCGCTGATTTTTACATCTTAGATATGGAGGATGAGTCTCCCGTTAGTAGATCACCTATCATTCTAGGGAGGCCTTTCATGAAAACAACTAGGACTAAGATAGATGTGCATTCTCGGTACTCTTTCCATGGAGTTTGGTGATATATCCGTGAATTTCAATATTTTTGATGCCATGAGACATCCTAGGGAAGAACATTCTGTTTTCGCATTGATGTGATTGATGATCTTGTGGATGATGTTATTGCCGATTGGTGTGCCGATTATCGATTTTGCATCCGAGTGATTCTCCCATTTGTGCATGTCGATAATGAATGGTGCTTTCTGTTTGCACCGATTTGCTTAATGCGCATTATTTGGTGATTCGACTTGCTTGGTGATTCTACATTACATGTGGATTCGATATTGATTCGAGTTTGAGCTTCACCGATCCTAATGTGCATCCCGATTCGATTTTGATGAGCTTAACTCGATTTTGATGAGCTTGATTCCGATGTTAACATTGAGCCGTATGACAGTCCTTCCGTTTCTTTGAATATGGTTTCAGGCATTTCGGTGTGATGACATCGAGTTGTTGCAACAACCACCCAAGCTTCTTCCCTCCACCGAGCAACCACCCAAGCTTGAGTTGAAATCCCTTCGAGATCACCGAAGTATGCATTTCTAGAGGTGGATGAACAGTTGCTGATCATTGTGGCAAATAATCTTCTTCCCGACCAAGAAGAGAAGTTGCTAAGCTTATTGAGGGCGAACAAGAAAGCCATTGGGTGGACATTAGCCGACATCGTTGGCATTAGCCCTTCCATGTGTATGCATCGAATTCGTTGGAAGAGGACTCTAAGCCGGTGAGGCAACCCTGCAGACGCCTTAATCCTCTTATCCTTGATGTGGTGAAGAAAGAGGTCACTAAGCTTCGCAAGCTAATATCATCTATCCCATTTCGATAGCCGGTGGGTTAGCCGGTCCAGGTGGTTCCTAAGAAATCCGAGTCACCGTGGTAGCCAATCGAAGAATGAGCTCATTCCTACTCGAGTTCAGAATAGTTGGAGAGTTTGCATCGACTATAGGAGACTCAACCAAGCCACTCGCAAGGATCATTACCCTCTACCTTTCATTGATCGGATGTTAGAGCGATTGGCCGGCAAGTCCCATTCTTCGCTTCTTGGATGGCTACTCCGGATACTTCCAGATCCATATTGCTCCTGAGG
The DNA here is from genome assembly GCA_019022655.1 of Acacia acuminata. Taxonomy (NCBI): domain Eukaryota; kingdom Viridiplantae; phylum Streptophyta; class Magnoliopsida; order Fabales; family Fabaceae; genus Acacia; species Acacia acuminata. The sequence continues at coordinate 5,080,448 of JAFJYI010000005.1, forward strand.
ATCAGGAGAAGATGACCTTCACATGCCCCTTTGGAACATATGCCTATCGAAGGATGCCTTTTGGCCTTTGCAACGCACCTGGCACCTTTCAGCGTTGTATGGTAAGCATTTTTTCTGAATTTTTAGAGGACTGCATGGAGGTTTTTATGGATGATTTCACTGTATATGGGTCTGATTTTGATGCATGCTTAGCTAATTTATCTAGAGTTTTGCATAGGTGCATTGAGTCTAATCTTGTGCTGAATTATGAGAAGTGTCACTTTATGGTTGAGTCGGGTATAGTCTTGGGACACATTGTGTCTAGGAAAGGGATTGAGGTAGACCCGCTAAGATAGATGTAATTCTTGCTTTGCCTTACCCACATACGTGCGGGAAGTTCGCTCTTTTCTTGGTCATGCGGGTTTCTATCGCCGTTTCATTCGGGATTTCCAGAAGACTGCCGACCCTTGTCCAACCTTCGTATAAGGATACCGACTTTGTATTTGATGACACTTGCAAGGCGGCCTTCGATCATTTGAAGCGTTCGACTTTGATGATCCAAGCCCCGATTGGTGCCTCCCCTTCGAGTTGATGTGTGATGCTTCCAACTATGCGGTTGGTGCTATCTTGGCACAAACGCGAGTTGATAGAGCATCTCATGTGATTGCATATGCCTCCAAGACTTTGGATCCCGCTCGCCTAATTACACCACTGCGAGAAAGAGTTGTTGGCTATTGTATTTGCCTTTGATAAGTTTAGGTCATATCTGCTAGCAAGTAGAGTAATTGTTTTTCTCGACCATCGCTTTGAAGTTTCTTTTGAAAAAGACAAGATGCTTAAGCCCGACTCATCCGGTGGATGTTATTGCTCCAAGAGTTCGATGTTGAGATTCGAGAGGAAGTGGAGCACAAAGCGGGTAGCGACCACTTGAGTCGCATCACTCATTCTCCCTCTCACCCCTCTTCTATTCGGGATGATTTCCACGATGAGCGGCCTTCTCATTTGCAAGGTAAGCTTCCATGGTATCTTCGATCTAGTTAACTACTTGGTAGCCGGTGTTTTGCCTATAGATTCCACTAGGGCCCAAACCCTTAAATTAAAGAGTGAGTCTAAATATTATGTTTGGGATGACCCTTATCTCGTGGAAATTTTGTAGTGACCAAGTAGTTAGGAGATGTGTGCTCGATCATGAGTTTCACTCTATATTGCATTTTGCTCATGCTTCGCTTTGTGGTGGTCACTTTGGACCCCAAAGAATCGCTAGGAAGGTGTTAGACGGTGGATTATTTTGGCCTTCCTTGTTTCATGATTCCCATCTGTTTTGTAAGTCATGTGATAAGCGAGAGCAAAGGAGTATTTCCCGTAGGCATGAAATGCCCCTAACCCTATATTGTTTTGTGAGATCTTTGATGTTTGGGGTATTGATTTTATGGGTCCATTTCCGCTTCATATGGTATACTTACATATTCTTCGGTTGTTGATTATGTCTCGAAATGGGTTGAGGCGAAAGCCACTCGGACTAATGATTCTTGTGGTGGTGGATTTTGTTAGGTCTAACATTTTCTGCGGGTTTGGCATTCCTAGAGCTATTATCGGTGACCAAGGCTCCCATTTTTGCAACCGAAGCATGGGTGCCTTGTTACGCAAGTATGGAGTACTTCACAAGGTCTCCACAAAGATACCATCCTCAAACCAACGGTCAAGCCGAAGTCTCAAATAGAGAGATTAAGCAAATCCTTCGAAGATTGTTAACTCTACCCGGAAAGATTGGAGTAAGCGATTAAAGGATGCTTTGTGGGCATATCGCACCGCCACAAGACTCCGATTGGGATGTCTCCTTATCAGCTTGTCTTTGGTAAGGCATGTCATCTTCCGGTTGAGTTGGAGCATCAAGCCTATTGGGCCATTAAACGGTGTAACATGGATTTGGCCAAGTGCGGGATGGAGCGGAAGCTACAATTGCAAGAGTTGGATGAGCTTAGATTGGATGCCTATGAAAGCTCGCGGTTATACAAGGAAAAGACTAAGGCATTCCATGATAAGCATATTCGAGGAAAGAATTTTCTCGTGGACCCGAGAAAGTTCTTCCGTTTAACTCCCGTTTGAAGTTTATGCCTCGGTAAGCTTCGATCTAAATGGGATGGCCCTTTTGAGATCACTAACATTTTTCCATTTGGTGTTGAGCTATGTGATCCACCCACGGGACGAACCTTTAAGGTTAATGGGCATCGCCTCAAGCCATTTCATGAGGGATCCCCAGCGACGCACGAGGAAGCGAGAGATTCTCCTCATTGATGCCACTTATCCTCCATAAACCCCTTGGGGAGTATTCTTCTTTCTTTCTCCCTCTTTCTTCTATTTGTTTTCCTTTTTCTACTTTGCTTTTTGAAATAAATACAGTCTCTCTCTTTCTATGATTGCTCCATATTATGAACTTGGACATTTTGGTTTTAATGGATCATTTCGTTTGGTCCATCATTCTTGACTCTTCGATTACATGTCTTGGTAGTTGATTTGATGTTGTTGATTGCCTAAGTTGGTATTGACCTTGTGAGGTTTTGGGCCTGCATGAATGGAATTCATCTTTTGCCATTCTTTCTTTCATGTGTGCATCTCGCTCATGATTTGTGTTCTCTAGAACTTGCTCCTTTTCTTTTTGAAACTACATTTTTCATTTAAGTGCATAAGGATGATGGAAGCTTGTTTTCTTTCTTTTATTTTCCTCACTTTGGCCAAATAGTCTTTCCCTTGCATTATGATTCCTTTGCTAGCCCTTTGTGCCTTTTTGACTCATTCTTTTCAAAGCTACATTACAAGCCTAAGCGAAAAACCATTTTATTCTGCACCTTGAAAATTTATTGAGCATTGGTTTCACCTTGGTTTTGTGTTTAAGTGTGGGGGTTGCTCGGAGTGCAACAATTTAAGTATGGGGGGGATGTTTGCTTTTGTCATTGTGATTATGTATATAGTATAGTTTCATTTTTTTTCTCAAAAAAAAATGAAAAAAAAAGAAAAAGAAAGAAAGAAAGAAAGAAAAGCAAAAGAAAAAAAAAAGAAAAGAAAGAAAAGCAAAAGAAAAAAAAAAGAAAAAGAAAAAAAAGAGAAGAAATATAGAAAGAAAATACATAGAAAGAAAGGAGATATATAAGTAAAATAAAAATTTTCTTACATAGAGAATGATTGTGTTAATTAGTGCTCTTTTTAATTTCCTTGGTGCTTAACCTCTCATTCCATACTATTACCTACCTTCACCCTAACCCCATTACAACCTTTCATAACAAGCTCTCTTGATTTGTGCATGCATGTGTTATGAGTAGTGGAGACGTAGAAATTGAGCAAGCTTATGGTAGAGCAAATTTCTTGAGTAGAATTTGAGCGATACACTTATTTACCTTAAACACTTGAGAGATTGATTGATTGATTGATTGAGCGCATCATTTGAGAGACCATCTTATGTGATTAGCATCATTAATTGAGATTACCATGAATTGTAATTTGAGATGAAGGGATTGTGGTCTTGATTGATTGATCTTTTGGAGCTTTGTGTCCCTTGTTCAATTTTTGCATTGTTAGCAATTGTTAGAAAAGAAGAGTTTTTCCTTTAGGTCTTTTTCTTTGAATTTTGCTCAGGAGTGCAAAAACATAAGTGTTGGGGAATTTGATAATTGAATATTTCATACACTACTTTTTGTCTCTTGATTTATAATTTAGGACTCTTTAGCTAATAAATAATGGCTTTTATACTTATTTGGGCCTTGGGCCTTTTATTATATTTTAGCCATTATTTAATAATAAATTCCAGTTTTACATTGCTTCACCATTTTTACCATAACTCTTGAACCAGACATCGGATTTGCCTCATTTTTGTCTCATATTTCAGATGATTCAGAGAGCTACAATTGTTATGAAGACATGAAGAGCAAATTCGGACAAGAGGGCGGTTGATTTTGGAGCCGAAGTCATATGTATTTTTGGGCTCGAATTTTGTAATTAAAGCCCATTTTATTTTATTTTCGTTCCGGGCCGACTTGTGGATTGGAGCCCCATTTCGTTTTGCCATTTTAGGTTAAGTGAGGCAGCAGCCACAAACACATTCTCATTCACGTTTTTAGATAGTTTTGAATCAAATACGAAGTTTTATTTTCTCTCATCTGTTCTTCCTCTCGTTCATCGTGTTCTTCGTGTTCATGATGAACTTCTTCATTTCGTTCGATTTTCGTTCTGCATAATCATGACTAGCTAAGCTACTGTGATTGACCCATGGATTGAGGATTCCACTATCCAGAGGACTCGTTCTTAACGGTAAGAAATTCGTTTTGTTTTGTAATTTCGGATTCGATTTACTCTCGGATTGGGTGTTAGATTTAACGCCCGGATCGACATTTCCCAAGGACGTAGTTCGAACTAGGTTAAAGTATCATTGTACGATCGTACAGAGATACGCCACGATTCGAATAAATTCGGACGATTGTTCAGTTGAGGGAATTCTCGGGCAAATGCGAGATTTCGGTTTGCCTGAGTCGATCACGAGTTCGGTTATAATGCTGTTTTCCGAGGAAGGGAAGTGGTGGAATTCGAAATCCGGGTTAATCTTCGTTTATCTCGTTTAACTGTGTTTACTTCGTTCGTTATGTTATTTCATTTTTATTCTCTTTGAATCAAAACCCCCAATTTTTTACTTGTTTTATTCTTGTTCGAATTGAACCGATCATGAAGTCGTTGGGAAACGACCCAGGTTACATTATACTGCAAATCCTTTTCTAATCTGGTTATTTTGGGAGATTACGGAAAATCTCTGTCAACCTCCTCTCTATTTTAGAAACCCATATAAACCTCCCTTAAAATTAAACATATGTTATACAAACCTCCCTTATATTTTGAGATTCTATTTCCATCCACCCAAACGGTTAGTTGACCGTTAAATTTAACTTTTGAACATTTTTTTTAGTAAAATACTTTGATTACCCTCCTATTTTGCTTTAATTACATATATCTCATCTCTATTTTGAAAATATACACTTAAGTCCAAACAGTTAACTCGTTAAGAATATTCTAGAAAGATTCGAAAATATATTGTTAGCTAAAGTTTATATAAAAATAAAATTTATTTACTATTTTACCCTTAATACTAAATTTTTTAACTAAGTTTATATAAAGAAACTTACACATGGTTGATGTATTTATTTTGTCTTGCACATTTTGACTAAAATTGTTGTAAAGAATTTAAGAGTTTTTTTTTTTTTTTTTATGTGTTCCTTAATTTCTATTTTTATCTTTATAAATAGTTATTTGTTTGATGATTTTAGATTGGTCAATGTAATAAATATTACAAAGGACATTGAATATTTGAGTAAGTTATTAAATAAACATGTGATTGATCAAATGTGTTTATAAATATTTGTGAAAAAATTATTTAATTATAACTTTAAATTACACATACAATCTCAAACTTATATAGTTTATTATATTTGACAAAAATATATGTGTTAAAAAATCTATTAGAATAAATTCTTGGTTGTATAAATTTTTATTAGCCTATATGTGGGTATGTTTAAATAATTCTAATACTGAAAAGGGATATTTTGGTAAAAAAAAAAAACAAATAGAAGAAAAAAAAAAGGTTCAAAAGTCAAACTTAATGGTCAACTAACGGTTTGGGTAGATGGAAATAGATTCTCAAAATATAAGGGAGGTTTGTGTAACATATGTTTAATTTTAAGGGAGGTTTATATGAGTTTTCTAAATAGAGGGGAGGTATGTGTAATTAAGGTAAAACAGGGAGGGCGGTCGAGTATTTTACTCAATTGAGTACTACTTGGGATGTAATTTATTAAGTAATTTGAGGTTTATAGAAAACATCTATAAGCATAAAATTAAGAGAAAAGTGGAACAATGGAATGGGGTCAAAAAATTGAAGATAGTATATTTAGTCTGAGTTGAATTTTACGGTAATTCGAAATTGCCATGTAATTATTTGGATGAAGAAAGAATTTAATAAGGATTTGGCGGGATTAAATATTTTCCCAACTAAAATATAATAATTATTTATATATTATAGAAATTTTTATGTAAGTAAAATACATAAATTAAAAACAATTATGTAGACTAAAGGAGAGCTTTGACAAATGATGGTTAATTAAATAAGAGGATTTAGAAATTTTCTAATGTCAAGATATAAGCTTAAGAGAAATAAGATTTTTTTTTTAAAAAAAAGTTGAGAGAGGAAGAATATAAGAAAGAAAAGAAAATGTAGAAGAAAAGAAAATAATGGTAATAAAATAAAAGGTGGGGCCCACATTATTATAATATAATCCTCCATCCCCCATGCTCCACCGTCGCCCTTCCTCCTTCTTTTCCTTCGTGTCTCTTGACTGATACTTTTGAGCTTCTTTTTGTTCTTATAAAATCTTCCAATTTCCCAAATATTTTTTAACTCTTCGAGAGCTTTTTAAAAGTACAAATTTTGTTGGGAGGAAAGCACGTTTGAAGTTTAGAGCTTGGAGCAAGTGTTGATTTTCAACAAATGGGAACTAATATACAATGTGTGTTATATTATAACTGTTATAATATATCCGTAATGAAAAACAGTTTGTAACTATCATGTATCTGGGTCGAGCTTTTATAACGTCTACATATATGAGGGTTCATAGCCATGATGTATAGCGTTTAATAACCATAATGTATTGTAATTTCTGTACTCATGAATTTCAGTTGTCTCAATCTATAATGAGGAAAAAAAGTCTTACTTAAGACAAATCTTAAACGTGAATGTGATTTTAAAATTTTGGAGAGAGAAGAAGCAATATTATTAATTAGTCCATTTCATTTTAATTATTCTAATTTCTTAATAAAAATATTTAAACAATGCATTATAAAAATATTTTTAAATCAACAATTTATGAAGAAAAAGATTTCTTTGTTTTCACCCGTCAAAAGTTCAGGCCACCCCTATCATTGTCATAATTAAGTTTTGAACCAAACCAAAAGCCATATTCATTCCAAACGGTTCAGCTTCTGACCAAAATAGAAAACGATTGATTATTTTCATTTTTGAGCAAGCCTATGTCACTATCATAGTAGTGAAAATCGCGCTTTAAGTACAAAAATGCCGCTTTTACGTTTTTTTTGGGTAAAATGTGTTACGTGGTGGAAAAACGCTCTAGAGGTAAAAACGTAAAAAGCACCGCGAAAAAACATAAAAGCGTAAAAACGGCGAGTTTTTGCAAAAAACGCAGTTTTTACTAAGGGACTTAAGTGAAAGATTTAAAAGTTCTGGAGAGGGACTAAAGTGAGAATTTTAAAACTATTTTGAGGCGAACTGAAATTTCAAAAACATCTGGGTCCTTTTCTGTAATTAATAAATAAATATCATTTTACCCCTAATTACACTTAATTCAATACAAATGTTCCTAACTCAACTTAGTACTTAATCATACAATAATGTCCCAGAAAATGCATTAAAAATCTCAATTTAACATGTAAAATCATATAAAAAATATGGTTTGATCAATGACAATGTTGGACATTTTGATTGATATTGCATTGATCAGTATATGTTTGTATGATGACAGGTACCTTACTTTTCTCGAATTTTTTTTATATACATATGCAGGTAAAAACTCCGTTTTATTTTACGATTTTATGTTTTACGATTTTTCATTCTCCTTCCATTTTTAAGTAAAAACTACGTTTTCACTACCATGGTCACTATCCTTGACTTTATTATATTGTAGTTTCTTTTTTTTTTTTTTTTACCGCTGAAACTACATTAGCATAAAATAATATATTTGACATCTATTAAAAATACATTTTCACTACTGTATGTGTGTGTATATATATACATGTCACTTGACATAAGGTTTTGACAAATTACCCCAAAGTTATGTCGTTTTGGGAGTTGAGAATTAATGAGGGTGCTTTGGTATTTCTGTTTTTGTATTTATTATACGAATTTTACTAAAAGACTCTTCATTAATTCTCCTAACCCTATAATTACATCATTTTGGAGCCTAGAAGAATCAATGAATGGTGTTTTCGTATTTATTACATGAATTTTACACACACACACACACAAAAAAAAAACCTTCATTAATTCTCCTAACCCCAAAACTACGTCGTTTTGGGGGTTAGGGAATTTTTTTTGGGTCAACTAGGGTTAGAGAATTAATGAAGGGTGTTTTGATATTTTTGTTTTGATATTTATTATATGAATTTTACTAAAATATCCTTCATTAATTCCCCTAACTTCCAAAACGATGTAGTTTTAGGATGATTTGACAAAACTTTATATCAAGTAACATGATAAATAATAAACCCTACATGTATGTATGTGTGTGTATATATATATATAGCAATAACAAAAAATAGTTATTTCCACATCTGTCATAAAAAAGATTCGAAAATTTGACAAATTTAATATTTCCTCCGGTTCTAATTATAAGAACACTTTTACAGTATAAATTACATTACAAAAGTGTTCCTATAATTAGGACCGGACGTAGTATTACGTTTGTTCACATATAAATATGTAAAGATAACGTCGTTAAATTAATTTTCTATACTGTTGCCAATATCAACAAACAACCTCATTGTAATTGTAAGAGTTCTCGATTTCTTCTTTTTCATTTGTAGATGGAGGAAGAAATTGATAATCCATAAAAGTGAAAAACAATGCTTTTGCATTATTGATCTTTGCCAATGGCCCAATGGCCCAATGCCCTTGTCTGTGGCCATAAAGAAAATGCCAATATCCTTATCAAATATGTTTCCTAATCTTTTCTGCACTTTTCTTAAATTTTACATATATTAAAATAAAAAGTTATTTAAAACATAAAAATTAAATTAAGTTAAATATGAAGAATTCAAAATCAATCTAGACAACTCAGATCGGCCATGAGCAAACTATGTTCAAAATGATGAGCACAAGCTCCCCATAAGAACCAAATTCATTCCAAACTCTCCATTTCCTGCGTAGACAAAAATATCGTGCAAATATTTTTGCAATTAATACATTTTTGAAATTTTTTTAATACTTTATCCATTAACCTAAAATGGAGGTAAAAGGAAACAATATTGTAATGAATAATCGTTGTAATATCCCATGGAAAAGACTAAAAAAATCCCTCATCCATGGGTTGGGTTTCTCTCCTAATCCTTTTCTCATTATCCATCATCATCTTTAAATCATATCTGTCCAATCAATCACAATACTATTTTAATCTCTCTCTCATCTTCCCAATCAATGGCCCAGATGAGCCTATGAGAGAAAAGGAGAAAAAAGTTAATGAGAATATCCTGTCCCCTCATCCAAGGGTCTTATAGATAAGAGACTGATTTGAATATACTATGTTAATAACTTTTTTTGTGATGTATAGATGAAAACATTAATAATTGAATCCGTTCACTATTACTCACACCGAATCTCAGTAATAATCCTCATTGTTACCCATTCCTAATCTCTCTATCATCATCTAAAAGAAATATAAACAATGTTCAATAAAAATATAACAACTCAGATCATTTTAATCCTAATTGGTTGATGAGTCATAAGGAAAAAAAAATTCAAATTTCATATTGCTCTTAGGAAAAACATTGGTTGATCATTTTGTTTTATTTTTTTTGGAAAGTAAGATGTTTTTCCTTAAAAAATAAGATAAATTTTGAATTTTAGTAGATGAGTCGTTATTAGCCAACTAAAATTAAAATGATCTGAGTTGTTATGCTTTTATTAGATAGAGTTCAGATGACGTGGTAATCTTGGAGTATGTAAGTATTTCTCCATCTAAAATAGGTCCTACGCCACTACTAGAAAATGCAGAATTGGCGACGGAATGAAACTTCGAACAAACTTGCGATGGAACGGAAATCCATCACAACTTGCGACGGTTAAAGCATATCCATCACAAGTTGTGATGGATAAAGAATATATGTTGCAACATGCGATGGATATTTCGGTCTTTCACAAAAATCTTGTGACAGATACGCCCTATCCGTCACAAATTGGCTGGGCAGGGAAATTCCCTCCAATTTTTAACGGACTTGCAACGGAATCCTTTCTATCACAAGTCGGGAAATATCTAGGCAGATCCAACCTCGTGACGCTTGTGTCGTCTCCGTATCTTGCTGGTCTGGTCTCCGCTACATCGTCTGGTCTCCTCCCCCCTTAGGCCTCCCCCCAGCAGTCCAACCTCTGCCCCTCGTCTAGTCTCCACCCCCGTCTGGTCTCCGTCGCCATTCGGTAACCTCCCTCCTAATCTTGAAATATATATATATATATATATATATATATATATATTTATATATATTTACCTTATTCTGCATTAAATTTTTTCTAAGACATGTTGTTCTATGCTAAGATTTGTTCATGTTTTGTGAATAAGAGTGCTTGAAAGACATAAAGTTATAATAGAAGTTAATTGTTGATCATGTTAATTGGAATTCCCATTTGGACAAGCTGTGGTATCCTTGGGCATGACAATATATGTGAATTTCTTTGGATAAGATTCTCAGTATTATTATTAGTTTTCTTTATAAACTTGTGTGCTTGTTTTCTTCAATTATTTTGTTAATATTGCCTTTCATTTGTTGAAGAATTTCTGGGAATACTGAATGCCCTGTAAGAGTTTTACTCAAACAAAATTTCAAGATAGAGTTACATTATAAATTTATTCAAATAGTACTCTGAACACCCTTTCATTTGTTGTAGTGTACTATTTTGTTACACACTTTTTTTAATTTCTAAAGGCAATATATGTGAGAGAATATTACAGGATTTCATATTGTAATATTTTGATATGTTATTAACTAATATTCTAAATATTAGTATGGAGATATGGTTGTTATGATATTCTTCACTAGGATATGCATGTATTAGCATTATATATATGCCTATAATGCCAATGAGAGTTGGCATAGATGGTAAGGAATCCAGGACTAGGCCTAAATGGTCGTGGGTTCGATCCCCTCTGCCGTCGTTGGGACTCCTTTGGTAGGCGATCTCGTAAGTCCCCAGTAAGTGCTCATAGAGCCCGGGGCCGTGCCCTGGCCTTGGTGGGGGACTGATGTCGAACCCCTCCAAAACTTTTTTTTACCAAAAAAAAAAAATATATATATATATATATATATATATATATATATGCCTATAATCAATTAAAGAAATAAGTACAATGGTCTGCCTTATATCCAAACTGTGTTAGACAAAATGATGAAATGCTCAAGCGCATCTCATAACATCGATGCTTCTCAAGAGAATGGAGATAAGCGAGATGGAAAGCGAAAATGATTAGAGTGCGATCATTGTGGGAAGATTGGACACACCGAGGATCAATGTTATAAGATCATAGGTTATCCACAAGACTTCAAGAAGGGAAGGCATGATAAAACAGGTTTGAGAGCAACACAGGTGGGTTCCAATGAAAGCCTCATTTACCCCTAAGTAGTATGATTTTTTGGTGCAATATCTCAAAAAGGAAGACGATCCCTTGAATATTGGAAGAGACAATGCACTCATAGTAAATTTGGCAGGTAAATTTATTCCCAATGAACCATTATCTAAAGTACTATGGGGCTTCTCTCTATCTAATTAGGAAATTGAGAATAATATGGTCTCTAGCCGTTTAATAATATAAAACTATAATATTAGCAATAAGAAAAGAAAATATATATGGCCTCTAATCATTTAATATGATAGAAAATAAAAATTATATGGCTTTTGGCCAACCAAAAATAAAAATAAAAAACTCAAAGCTATATAGCCATATATAATTTCAAAATTGGCTTCTGGCCACATAATTTCAAAATAGTAAATCAACATATTTATATAGTTATAATATTATTAAAATATATGGCCTCTAGCCATACTAGAAAGTAACAAGATCAATAAGATAAAAAAGCTTGTGAAGGGATTAAAATAAGATAGAAAAACAATAATGATCTCCAAACTAGTCATGTAACCCGAGGTCTAAAATAATGATGAGTGACCATTTCAATTCCATATAGTGGCTTAGATTATCATAGATAAATCAAATAAAGTTTTAGTAGGTCAAAACTTTATTAGACACTCGTTAGAGACTAGTACTGATAGCATGTTATAAATTAAAGGGAAAGATTATAAGAGCAAAGACAAATGAGTAGAGAATTGGAGAGCAAGAATGAATGGTTCTCATTCACTATTAAAAGGTACAAAATATATTATGTAAGCCTTTTATTTAGGGAAAATGACACCTAAATACCATGTGAGTTTCCTAAACTCAAAGAAGACCATTGAACTTGTGAAAGGACAGAGAAGGGATAAGGGGCAATTAGGGATATGGAAATTTGGGAGAAAAGTCCAAACTTCCCTTTCATTGAATGCCTCTCTCTGCGACTCCTTTCAACCCTTTCGCCACATCGTCTCTCTCCGCCTCTCTAATTGCTCCACCTTCATTTCTGTCGCAAAACAAGGATTTTCCATCGCAAAAATGGTTTGCGAGGATTTATTTCAGTCTCAAAATCTCATCGCAAACCATTTTTTGAGATGAAAATTAAATTTCCGCTGCAAAATTGGAAATTTGCAACAGAACTATTTTCTATCTCCAATTTCCAATTTTGCGACGGAAAATAGTTCCATCGCAAAATTCCAACTTTGCGATGGAACGATTTTCTGTCATAAAATTGTAAATTTGTGATTTTGCAACGGAAAATAATTTTGTCCCAAATTCCAACTTTGCCACGGAGAATCTTTCCGTCGAGAAATTTGGAATTTTGCGACGGAATTTTTGTTTCGTCGCAAAATTCATTTCATTAAAAAGAAATATAAAAAAATTACATAAAAAAATATAAAAAATTATGAATAAAAATATATAAAAGATTATGAAATAAAAAAGACTTGTATATCATGAAAATATATAGTAGCAATCATAAGAGTTTACATAGAGAAAACAAATTAAAAATAATAATGTTACTAATAAAATGAAATTAGAAAAAAAAAAGTCTAAACACCAGCAGTATGGTCATCATCATCACTAGTATGGTTATCATCACCAGGAGTTGACCACGCATCCTTGTCCTTCATTAGGGACTGAAGTAGATCCTGCATCTGTTTCATCATCTCCTATGTTTGATGCAACTGATCTGCTTGCTGATTCATCTATTGCTCTTCCCGGCTCAGCTTCTCTCCTTGCAGATTCAGCATCTTCGCTTGCTAATTGGTGATTTGCTTCTTTCGCTCCACCGTTGTTTTAACACCTTCATCCTCTTAAGCTCATTTGTAAAAAAAAAAAAACATTAGGAAGTCAATTTATTTTTTGTACTTCATTTAAATGGACGAAGGAATGAAAATGTAACAACCAGTATCAAAAGTATTACGTTTACCTGCAGAAACACCTCCAATATGGCTGGATGAGCACTTCGTAGGCTTCACTCGGCCGGCAAAGGCACCCATCCCGATGAATCTTTCTTTCCTGTCAAATTTTCCTGCAGCCTGAATGAAGAGACTCTCATTATCGAACTGAGAGGATGTGGGGTCGTTCTCAAGCTGTGAGGCTCTCTCCTGTGACAGCTTCTCATAGGTTTCCTACAAGCACAAAAATACATCACAAATAAGGCATGTAAAATGAAATAAATATGTTGGTGTCTGAAACTAATAATAAATGTAATAAATGTCTCACCGCTAATTGCTGAGACTTGGCATTAATCCAACGCTTCCCACGATTAGTAGACTTCTGGGAATGGGTCCGCTCAGAGATAGTCCAATCAACCAATTCTACAGGTACCTCCCCATAAGCTGCCTATAAACACGACTGTTAATTTACTACTTCAAAGAACAAAATATTGAATACTGAAATAGAAAATAACGTATACTTACAATTTTTCTTTGATGCTTACTTATTGGAATGAAGCCGTTAGTATATGACGATCCATCCATTCGGGCCCTATTTAATTTATTTTGCTCACATTTCTTCTTAAATTTCTCATCCACAGCCCATCTTTCAAGTAACTATTCTGTAGTCTTAGGTTGAATCCAAGTTTGCTTGCCTATATTATTTCTCAATTTATAAAATCGATCAGACAACCACCAGCCTACCTTGTAGTTATATGCTTTTTTCAAATCTCCCCGATGGTCAGGCAAACACCTAAACTTTCCCTGAAAATCAATAATGAACAATTAGTGCTCCAAATTATAAAAGTACTTGATGAGTTTACATTTTTATGAGAAGAAATTAATAACCATAAAGCACACAACTTACTGAGAAGTCATTGAATCAAGCATCACAAACACCCTGAGGAATCTCTATGTAATTGCTCCAAGGGTGATTGCAATTATGGAATACTTAGTCCCTATGAAATCCGTCACCAGACCATAAGGCTCAAACCTAAAAACAGAGGAAATATTCTAAATATTAGCATACAAACTAAAGGTAAAATCATAACATTAGTAGTAACTTTACATGACTTACTATTGGTACCAATAGGACTGATCCACACTAGCCCTATCGTAAGATCAACTAATCCCCAGACTGGTGTATCGAAGGAACTAGCTTCCCTAACCTAGCTCTGAGGTGGCGCAGTGTGCTGAAGGTAGGAATGTGAAGTATTGAAAAAGTTAGTATATAGATGCTTAAAGAAGACAACATATATGTAAATAAATCATAAATCATAAATAAAACCTACTTTGCCCCTTGTTGTGGATAAGTGGGAGTGACAAGCACACTTGTATCACCTATAACGAAGTCGGTAGTAGATGGTGAAGATGACAAATTAAGTGGCAGAAGCTCTGGGGATGAGCTAAGCCTTCTACCTACAGGGGCAGATGATGTCACCTACCCCCTCTGATAAGACGGGGTCGGGCTCTACGACTACTACGACCACTACTTGAATGCCTTGTTGAAGGCTCCATCTCTGAACATTTATAAACATTATGTCAATATATATATAAATATAAGAAATATATTTAATATGTGAATAGTGAAATAACGGAGTATCTAGTATAACAAATTGTTATAAACAAAGAACTAACACAAATCAACTGGATGATTCTGGTTCTTCGACCTCTGCTTGCACACCTTCCTCTGGAGTCTTATAGTCATTGAATTTAGATTCACTATCAAAGTACATCTCTTGTGCCTCATCATTTGATTCCTCATTGTCAATCTGGATAGGAATTAACTCTAACTTCGCAGTGGATCAAAGAGATTGCTTGGTATATCATCTTCGGCAATATTTACGGGCAGTACATGTTCTACATCAGCTTGAAATGGTTTAGTCATATTGTCATTTGTTTCTTACTCTTTCAACTTGGGTATAATATTACGTGCTTTGGTTTTGATAACTCCTTTCTACCCTTGGCAAAATCTAGGGTATGATGTATAATAAACTTGTTCTGCCTATTGAGCAAGTATGGATGGGTCATAACCACTACATATCTCCTTGACCAGTGGATCTCAACATTTCCATATTTGTCCATTTTTGTCCCATGTGGAGTGTAATCAAACAACTCGCATTTAAACAGAGTCACCGACTTGTCCCACTGGTAATCCAGCTGAATTATGTCAATTAACTTCCCATAGTAGTCACCCTCGACCTCGTCAACTTAGCCACCTCGACAACATACATCATAATTGCAAATTGATGTATTTTCTTTTGCTTCAAAAGTTGCAAATCGATACCCATTGATTACATATTTTCTGATTCGAGTAACAACTCTTACAACTTCGTAAGACAAACTCCACGCAACATCATGGGGAGCTGATTGCTTTTCCACGAAGTAGGATTGAAACCATTGAGGAAACTCAACGTTCATGAATTGATCAACTTTGAAATCCGACATCAAAGGATTTGTCGATCGGATCCATTTGGAGAAGTAACTGTAACAAAAAAAATGAAATTAATACTTTAATACTTACCATAATAGTAAAGATAGTGGAAATCTTTTTATCAAAAAAAAAAGATAGTGGAAATCTTACTCTAAGTATGGGGTGGCCTCTTCACAGTTGTTTAGAACGTACCACTCCGCTACTCGCTTATCTCTTCCTTCCAGAGTTGACTTACAATATTTTGCCAAGACTCGGCCTGAAAAATTAAATATTGATATTTGACCCCTCGTACCACCGCCATCATCATTGCGAGGTACCCCTTTCCATCTTGATATAATGTCAGAGACATAATAGTATGATGCAACTTTAGTGGCTTCTTCGACTAGATACGCTTCAGCTATAAATCCTTCAACGTATCTTTGATTTTTTTTTGTGTACTTAGTGTGCATAAATACCTTTAATGGACAATCACAAGGTATTTATAAACTATAGCACCATGTGGGTCAATTAATAACTGCGTGAAAGAAATATATATATTACCTCTCAAACGGATATATCCACCTATATTGTTGCGAACCTCCTACCTTTGCTTCATTGCCCAAGTGAATAGGCAAATGTTCCATTGAGTCAAATAAGCTAGGAGGAAACACCATCTCTAACTTGCATAGCGTCATTGGCATGCTTGCCTTCAGGTGCCGTAACTTTTCAACATTAAGCTCAGAAGCACAAATTTCTCTAAAGAACATGGCAAATTTTGTTAGAATAGTCCATATATGCTTCGGCAGTGCTTTGAAGGCTCACGACAACAATCTTTGGAAAAAAACATGATAATCATGAATCTCCATCCCGAATAACTTTGCCTCATGCATTTAACACATCTTGACAAGTTTGATGCATAACTGTCCGAGAGTTTCAGATCTTTAACCCATCGCAGCAATTCTAGATTCTGCTCTTTGTTGAATGTGTATGGCTCTCTAGGTTTTGAACTCCGGCCTGTGACATACTCCACCAAATGCAAATCAGGCCTTTTGTAAATTTCTTCTATGTCCCGTCTTGCATTGACTGTATCCTTCATCTTGCCCTTGGTGTCCATCATGGTATATAGAATATTGTAAAACACATTCCTCTCAATATGCATGACATCGAGGTTGTGTCTCAACAATTGATCTTTCCAATATGGTAGATCCCAGAAGATACTGCGCTTGTTCAAATGATGATGAATGCCATATTCCTCATGTTTAATGGAAGCAGCCCCCTTTCAATACTTTGAATGTGCTTTACCCTGTCCCGTATTTCTTGGCCACTTAAACGACAAGGTTTATTTGACCATTTGACCATATGCCGCCTGAAGTCTTTTTTATTTTTCTTAAGAGGATGATCAATGGGCAAGAATCGCTAGTACTATCAAACCAACAGACCTTGTGACTTCATTGCAAGCTAAAACCCACGTTCGTTCAAGACATACAGGACATGCAAGCTTCCCCGATGTTTTCCAGCCACTCAACATCTTATATGCAGGGAAATCATTTATCGTTCACATTAAGGCAACCCGCATGGTGAAATTCTGGCTCAATGATACATCGTACGTAAGAACCCCTTCACTTTACAACATCTTCAACTCGTTTACCAAAGGCCTGAGGTATACATCTATCTTCTTTTTTGGGTTGGATGGCCCAAGGATTAACACGTTAAGGAACAAAAACTCTCTTCTCATGCACATGGAAGGAGGTAGGTTGTACGGAGTCACAATCACATGCCAATAGGAATAATTCATGTCCGTCTTGTTGAAAGGAGCGAACCCATCCGAACATAAACCAAGAAGGACATTATGGGGATACGCTACAAATAAAGGATTCACCTCATCAAATTTAACCCAAGCTTCGGAATCGGATGGATACGTCGCAAATTTGACATCCCTACGATGCTCTTGTTGCCACCTTATGTGAGCAGCTATTTGTTCTGATGAATACAATCTCTAAAGTCTACGCACGAGAGAAAAGTACCACATATTACTTAATGCTTGAGAGGTTGTTTTCCTTCCATTCCTGACAACTTTGTACTTGTCATGTTCATAGAATTTACAAGTTGGTCCACTAAGCATTATCCTTATAATACAACATACATCCTCTGGGGTAGCAATGGATTTTTTTCACATCTAAGCCTAAGCTCTTTTACCTTTTCTTTGTTTAGTAAAAAACCTTCGACAAATTATTGTCATTTGAAACAACCTTACCCATGATTTGCATCATTTCATTGTAATTCTTCTCACTCATATAGTGATCACTCTTCAAGCTTAGTATTGCTAGGGTCACCGATAACGATGAATGTTCACTATTTTCAATGTGTTCGCAACCTTCCCATATGTTGAATGTTGCATATCTTGAAGCATTTTATAGAACCTATCGGCTTTTGGATTAAGATCCTCTCCCATGTATAATGGTTGAGTACGTGTACCGGTATCCCCTCCCATGCATGATGGTTAAGCATAAGTAACGAGATCAAAATAATGGTTAATTGACGGTCCCGCGGCATCCATAACCAATTGTTCATATTGATTAAGGTTGTCTTGATGACTGTTGTCCCTGTAATAACCATTTGGTGTCTGTCGGACTTCCCCATGACATTCCCAACATTCATAATCCTTCATGAATCCCTTTCTACACAAATGGATTCTGACTGTGCTCGGATTTTGAAATTTTAAACACCTACATTTCACATATGGACAACTGATCGTGGTACTTGAATTAGTTGCGTGCGCCGAGGTAAATTGGATGAACTCTTCCAAACACTCTAAGAATACTCGAGTTAGTTGTTTTCTCTGAGTTAGACGATTGTACATCCAACTCCTATCACGATCACCTTTCATACTTTCCCGACCTAACCCTACACAAATATATGCAATGGGGACATACCCCAGTCCACAAAACAACATGTCACAAATATAAGTAGCCAATACTTAATCAAGAAAGTGAGAAACAAACACGACATCTAACTATGAACAAATCCCAAAAAGCAACCAGAGAATGAGGATAGTACACCAGAAGATGGGGACATGTATGTGGAGGGGGCAAACAAAGAATAGGAAATACACATTAAATTAGGGAATGAGCAAACCATTGGCATTTCAACATTATCACTTAATACAATGTTATAACATGGCATAGGATGAATTTGAGGTTTTCTAATATATATGGGGCAAATCCATGTGATTATTTGAGGACTCTACCGTAAATAATCAAATACAGAAATGTTGAAATCAAACTAATCAATAGTATGTAAGACAATAATATATAAGACTTAATGAAGATTATATAATGTAAAAATCCACTTGATCTTTTGTATTTATAATTACCTTTTAATCAAAACAATATTTATAATTTGTTTTTCACATTATCCATTCTTATTGCATAACTTGTTAAGGAAATTATCACGAACAAGTAGCTTCAAATCAAAAAAATTAAATGAGATATTTTTAAAAAAAAATTAACAGGCATTTTGTTAAGAGACTAACTCAACTAGCTAATGGACTTAGATGAGTCTCAAGTTTAGCTTCAATATACTCCTTCTGGTCCTTATTATAAGGCACCAACTTACAAGTTTCTTTGGTCCTTTTTATAAGGCACTTACTTGTTCCCAAGGAGCATTAAATATTCTTTTCCATATATGCCCCTAATAAATAAAGATAGTGGGTGAGAATAATAATTAATATAATATTAGAGTTTAGTGCAATTAGTAGGGGTACTATTGGTAGTTACTTAAATTGTAGGATAACTTTATTGACTTTAATTGTTTTTATTGGTTTGTGAGAATTGTTAGTTGGTGCCTTATAATAAGGACTAGAGGGTGTATATGTTTTTGAGTGTAACTTTAAATTGCATAGAATAAAAAAAAAGCAAAAGAAAAACAATCAATATATATAATATAAAAACAAGCAAAATTGTAATTAACTTTCAATTACAATTTTGCCTTATCAAAATTTTGCATTAATAATCATTGAGTGTTGGTTCCTCATCACAAAATTATCGTTGCCATAAATTATTTCAGGGAGGTTAAAAAACAATTCAAGCCAATTAATATTCTCATTAATCACATCTAATCAAAACCTCCAACATAAATGATTTAATTCACCAAAGGAATACTCATTATCATAAAAAACAATAAAAGCTCCAACATTAGCTTCCAAATTTTCCAACAAGACAATTTTACCAATTCAACATGTAAACACTCATGTATTATCACATTATATTACCCAATCAAACTAAGAATTTAAGTTTAATACAAAATGCACAAACATATATCGAACAAGGCCTATTTAACTACTATTTAGTTAAAAGGGGGGTCATGGATAAATAGCAAGATTTATATAATATATACAAATTTATTGTTTTTATTTTTATATTCTATTAAAAGGAATTTATACCAATACATAAATGAAAATTTGCATTCATATAATTCAATTTAACAAAAATCTGCTCGGACCTAAGCAAAGCTAGCCTGGCCTGGCCTATTTCCATCCCTAGTCATGGATAAATAGCAAGACTAATACATATACAAATTGCACAGACATAAAAAGGAAGACCAATACATAAATGAAAATTTGCATTCATATAATTCAATTTAACGGAAGGCTAAGTGCAAAAAAAAGGAAGGAGAGGGAGAGAGGCTACCGGAAGGCGACAAAAAGGAAGGGACGGGGGGAGAGGCGACCGGAGTCGGCGCCAGATGGGGAGGAAGCGACATGAGGTGGCAAAACCAACGAGGAGAACCGGAGAAAGGTGGAGCCGAACGGAATCGGAAGGAGAGGAGGCCGGACAGCGACCACGGAGACCAGCGGACAGAGTCCGGATGGAGAAAGAAGGGCGGAGAGGAGATCAGGACTATATGAGCTCAAAATGAGGAAGAAGATATTTTATTGGCCCAATTTGTGAAGGAAATAATTTTTCGTTGCAAACCGTAGCCGTTTAAGACCAGCCCAACAGGTTCGTCACAAAACGGTGGTCAGAGATCGCTGATTTACGACGAACTAAGCGGCCTGTCACAAACTGGCGGCCTAAAGGACCGTTGGTTTGTGACAAACCTCTTATTCTGTCTCAAACTATCGCGTTCTATGACAGACTATCCAAGTCCATCGCAAACTAGCAGTCTTTGACTGCTGGTTTGCGACAAACCGTTCTTTCCGTCGCAAACAGGGATTTTTTGCAACGGAGTTTTAAACCCATTGCAACATATCCAAAATTTGTGATGGAATTTTTTCAGTCGTAAATTCTGTCGTTATTTCACTATTTCTAGTAATGATTGTCATGTACTCCCATCCGCTTCCCTTATGAACTTATTACCCCTCTTAGCTCTTTCACCTACTTCAGAAGCCTCCACAAAGTCTTTGGTGTTTGTCTCTCCTGCCTCAAGAACCTTATGGTCTTCGCTGTCCCTGTCAAAGCTTCGAGCCCTTTTGTTTTTCTTGGACACATGAACAAGCTCAAGTCTATCACCAAATTAAATTGGCAAGGATGTCTTTAATTTGTCACATACTCACCTGAATGATAGTGAGAGTAAGGGAGTATTAAGGTATTTGGGTTGTGGTTGTGGCATGGTTGCTATCAATGTGGGTTCCCAAAATCTGACCACTATGAACAAAATCAAGAATGTTAATGTCAATGAAGGATATGGTAAGAAAAAATGTCAAATGATCTTAATAAAATGTGTAATAGGAATACCAAGTTCATTAATGGGATTAACAAGTTCAGTAATGCAATAATAAGTTCATTCTTTAGAGGGATCACATGTCCTTTTGATGAAACCAAAATCTATAGTTGGGCTTCATAAACCAACCTCACAGAACTGTCTTTAGAATTATACTGCATGCATATGCAAATTAATGCTAAGATTTTCTATTCTTAGTTGCAATAAGCAACATGAATGCCAGTGTATGTCCGCATATGCACAAGGAACAAAGGAAATAAAAAAGTTGCAAGTAAGGAAAGCTAAGAGATACCGATGCCCATAACTACAAACTTGATAAACATAGGCCTATTGCTCAATGAGAAAATAAATGAAAGCATAAAAATGTTATACCCAAAACCTCCATCTGTGTTGCTACCATGGCTTTGCTAACATCGGTGAATAATAAAATTCAGATTTTAAAGGCCAAAGTCGGAGAACAGTGAACCAAAATTGAAGAATAGTTGAAGAAGAGCCCAATGAAACAGAGGTGGAAGTAAAGGCCAAAGTCGGAGAACATTGAGCCAAAATCAAGTGATTTTACTCCAGATCTAAACTTAACCGTCAAAGCCAACAAGGAGAAAGAAGAAGATTTAGTTTGACAGAGAGGACGAAATGTGAAAAATTTGACTCCAGATTTGCGTTCGTCGCCGGTGCCGCCAGGGTAATGCTCGTCGTTACTGCGATTAGGGCTCGACATCACCGTCACCGTTGGTTAGGGCTCGACGTCACCGTCACCGCTGGTTAGGGCTCCGCGTCATCGCCGCCGCTGGTTAAGGCTCCTCTCACAGCACTCATGGTCCAGGGAGAAAGTCGTGTGAGGGTGGGAGAGAGTCGCGTGAGAACTAAAGAAAAGTGAGGGGAAATCTAATACTTTTGTGGCGTCCTAAATTTATTTTAGGATGCCAAACACATTGTTTTTAGCGTCCTATATTGATTTTTAGACATCAAAAATACGGTTTTTTACACCAAGGGTGACATTGGGGGTTCAATTTAGGACGCCAAAAGTCCCTTGTTTAGGCGTCTAAATATTTAATTAGGACATCAAAAGTGTCATTTACTTTATTTCTTACTTCCCCTTTTAAAAAACGGACGTCTTTTAAGGAAGTAAAAGCCATTTTTTTGTAGTAGTGCACCTCCACGGGTAGTTGCTAAGCTCTTTGGTGAAACAATTCTCAAAGTGGCATGTGGAACAAATCATACAAGTTGCTACTTTGTGTTCTTTTTACTTCATTCACTGCTTTGGTTACAATGTCTTATTGATATTTGTTTCTTGGGCAGTGGCGGTGGATAAGAATGGCTTCGTTTACACGTGAGTAATCCTCTAGTTTTTAATATAATTTCCTACTCCTGGTACTATATATGTGGGATTCTATGTAATTTTAAAATTCTGATCACTTTTGTAGGTGGGGTTTTGGTGGTTGTGGAAGGTCAGTGCTTGGTTCTTGAGTAAACTGTCAATATTTCATGGATTCTTAAAGACTGCAGCATCATATAATTTAAGTTAAATTTGGTTTCATTTTTTGTTCCTACATGTTTACTTCCCACGCTCACTATAATTCCCACATTCTGTAGGCTAGGGCATAGAGAGCAGAAGGATGATGGTCCCCACGTCGTGTGGATGCTTTTCGAGACAGAAATGTTCTGCCTCCTGATGCTGTGATTTTAGCTGGTCTGTTAACTCTTCATGCACTACAGGTAGGCTATGTATTAAATTTCCTGGTCACCTGTACTAATATGAAAATCCTTGATGGCTTTTTTTGGCATCCTTTTTGGGGAAGCATCCGTTATAAGCTGATATTGATCATATTGAATTATTGATAAGTTAATTGTGTGTTATGCAGCTGTCTTACTTTTGTTGTGATTAATTCTTGCTAAGTGCAGCTGTCTTATGATAATATAATACTTGGTTTATATAATAACATTAAATTCTGATATTCTGTCCCCACGTAATCTTGAACTTTTGAACCCAACCAATATAATCAACTTAATTAAAATCACTCACACATTATTTTGATGTTATTTAATAATTTATTTTGAATCCCCCAGACGTCCAAATCTCGCATATATCGTGTTTGTTGTTATCTTCGTTTTCTTATTTTTTATTTTCTTCTTACATATTTCTGAACATTAAAAATTTTCCTCACCTATTTGCTTGTATGATGACTTTATTAGTTTTATTTTATACAATGAATTTATTTTTCTTTATTAGTTTTATAATTTTTTCTTAACTCCTAACTTATGTTTTCAAAATATAATTTTATTATAATATAATACTACAAAAAATTGTATTGTTGTTACATCAGGTAGATTTTTTGGTACCATATACATAATTTTGTTAAAAAAATATTTAACAAGAATAAATTTTTATACTCTCTTGGATTTTAGGATCTAAATCCTATAGGTTATGAATAAGAAGTCCCACTGGTTCGCCACCGCCGGTCGCGCCAATTCACAACGGGTGTCCATTTGATCAATTTTGTCATCTATAAATAGGATATGCTAGTGACATAAAATTATAGAGGATATATAGAGAAAAACTACATCTAGAATTAATCTCAAATATACACTCATACTGCATACATAAAACATCCTGTGCGTTCCGAAAGCAGACTCGTTGGTTTCGCTTGAGCTTCAGATAGACAGAGCCATCTTTTTTGTTTTAAGATGAATAATCCGCTCTATCCTAGGAGGCAATTACTCAGAAACCTTCGGCATCCATATTGAGGGAGCAAAATTGTCTTAAGGACACAACGAAAGTTGGGCCCGAATTTCTGCATCGTTCATTACCATATTCGGCGGTCTTGTGAGTTCGTTTATAGCTTTTGCATATTATACAGACTTGTTTGTATGCTTTCTATATGTGCTATTTAAATAATACAAATTCTTATTATACTATTCTGTTTACTATATATTCAATTTCTACCGACTCAATACATGGGATACAACAATCTTAAGACAATTTTTGATTGAAATCAGTTTATAGTAATTTATATCTTTGCTGATTTTCATACGTTGGTAGTGATATTAAAGATGAATCTGTGTTATTTGAATTGATTCTTGATTTTGAAAATCAATTTTGTGAATTAATTTGATTTTTTCATGATTACGAGATGCGCACACACACATATTTGATATATGCATTTTGATATGTGATATATGCATTTGAGATTTGAATTCAATAGAGACATATGGAAGCCAAGCAATTATTGATACTATTTGTTTATTGCTTTGAATCTGTGTTCAATTTTAAGATTTTAGATTTGATTTTGGAAAATTAAAGTTTCTAAAATTATGATTTTTATGGATTATATGTGCGTAAGTTTGAAACTTCAGTATGATGATATGATTTCTGTGGGTGTATACATGTCAACTTGTTTAATTTTTGATTTGCATATGAATTATTAAAATTAATTTTCATGCGTTTCGGAATTACTTATACATATGATTGATGTGCAATATATGTATATATATGCAAATATTGTTTAAATATTCCAATTTCCTTGGCCTATTTTTAGGAAACATATTCCTTTTGAATCTGTTATGTGAATATTTATTTCTACAATAAAATATATAAGTCTATATATGTTTTAGACCATGAAATTAGTATAATATAGAAACATTGGATGGAAACTTGTTTTTCTATCGGGAAAATCGTCATTTGAAGCCTTGTGTTGGGTCACAAGGTAAAGGTGCTTCCTGGCCACGAAATTAGTGGCATTGTGTATATCTCGAACAAATGAATAGATAGACACCAAGAACACAAAAAATTGACGTTGAAAATGCCAGTTAAGGAGGATTGCAGTGTCGGGTTCGAAAGACCCGACTAGAGGATCCAACCGGGTCAAAGAACCCGAATGGAGGCTGAAGAAGGGTTAAACGGCATGTTGTTTTGGAGTCCCTTAGAACGACACGTTGTTTTGGATATGTGCGTTGCTTCAGCCATGAAAAGATACTGTGTGTTTCATTTATTATGTCATATATATATAAAACACGCCTCCTGGTGGTGGAGCGGTTAAATGAAACGGATAGTTTCATTTAAATAATTATATATTTAAAAAAAAGTCAAGTCATTTTAAACGGTGTGTTCACTTGAAAAATAAAAATATATAAAAGAGAAATGTCGCTTCTTGTGAAGCGATGGATGTGCCCATAGAAATCAATATGTTATTTAATTTTTTATATATTGATTACTTGCACGATGAATTTACATCCATTGAAATTCAATTATCTTTAGTTAATAAATATATTAGCTTTGTATGATAGGGCAGTTAATAAATCTCCTACTATCTCTCCTTATTTTAATGAGAATTTGAAGAATATTAAATTCATAAAAGTGAATATAATGATTTTATTGGTTTTATTAGATATCGTACGGATATGATTTGATTTCATGCTTCAAGTTGCAGAAATTAAATATATTTAACAGTTAAATTATAAGCTTTATTAAAAGTTTTAAATTTTAGGATGTTATGTATTTAAAAAAAAAATCTAATTTAATTAATTAGAATGCAAGGGAATATAGGATTTAATTAATTTGTTTGATATTAATGAAGATGACACCCCACTCTGAAATGGCATTATATTGTTGGTCTCCTCTTCTTCCAACGAAATGGCACGGCGCAACTGGCTTAGTGCCTGCCTTTAAGGTGGGTTGCACCCACACGCCCTGAGTTTGAAACCCCCTAGAACCTTTTATGGTGGAGCGCGTTTTAAAAAAAAAAAATTGTAAGAAATGCAACAGGCGAGGGTCGAACCTAGCATTCCCTTACATTGGGATGAGACGCCTTACCACTGGGCTAAAGGCGACTCTTTGATATGATATGGGCCAAAATATATTTAAAGTATATTTAACGTGGGGGCTCATTTGTTGGGCCGGACTTGTTTCTGTTTGGGCTCTAGTGGTTTAGGCTGCACGTTTTTTATAAAAGAAAAAAAACATTGGGCTCTAATTTTTTGCGGACCATTAAATTGGATAGTTTTGTGGTTTGTATGTTCTTGGGCATTTTTTGTGTGTGCTGTTTTTTAATTTTGGGGCAAATACAAATTATAGTTGGGCCAAATTAAAATAATAATAATAAATCTGTTTGGGCTTAACAGAATTTGAGTATTTGTTATTTGCTATTGAAAAAAATTTTTGTGAATTATTAAATATTTTGTGTGACAAGCATATGATCTTGATATAAAAATTTAGTCATTTATCTAGTTTAGAGATAAATGTGCTCTAATTTTTCATAGTATTTTTATTTCTCTGGGTAGTATAAGCATGCATGGCTTCATGTCTTGGTAGAAATCCAACTATAGCCTTAATTTTATAATCATGAATGAGTTTGTGGCTATGATTTTATGTTTTTTAAATATTGTGAATAACAATTATATGAATGCTAAATATTTAAATTTTGGAATTAAGTGTGGTTGATTTGTTAGTTACCAAAGTGGTCAATTCTTTATGAATTATTATGGTGATTACCCATACCCTTGTTGCTATGATGTTATGTTTGTGTTTTGGGTGAATTAAATTTGTTATTATAAGGTGTTTATGGATCAACTCAAAGGTTGATTATTTGTCTTTATAATTACTGAACATAAATGTTGGTAGTTTTATTTAAACACCCAAATATGATAAATATTTCTAGTTGAGGTATGCATCACTACTAAATTATGTGAAATCTTTATAGCATCATTGTGGTTGAATGTTGTATATTGTAAGAAATGTTGATTACGTCTAGTTTACCATAGAAGTTGTGGGGGGAAGCCATTTGAATGGCTAACTTTACAATTAATAGAATGCCCCACAAAAGGATACAAAACATACCATACAAAATATGGAAAGAAAAGAAACATTCCTTGAAATATTTGAAAGTGTGGGGTGCTTGGCTAAGTTGCGATTTCTAAACCTAAAAGGTTAAGAATTAGACCTAAGACAATGGACTATGTCTTTATTGATCATGCACTTGACAGTAGTGCATATTGGTCTTTGGTTTATAAGTATGTTGTATCAGATAGCCATGTTAATACGATTATTGAGTCAAAAGACACTACATTCTTTGAGAATGTATTTCCTTATAACAAGGGAAGTAAAGCAAGTGGTAATAATGATAACGATACTGTGATATCATGGGATACTACGAGAAGTGATTATCCTGTAGAGGAGGAACCTAGGCGTAGTATAAGGCAAAGGATCGACATATCCTTTAGGCATGATTTTCCAACTTTTTTGTTGTAAAATGAGCCTCGAACATACAGAGAGGTTATGGGCTTTCCTGAAGCACCATTATGGAAAAAGACTATCAATAGTGAAGTTGAATCCATTCTGTCAAACCACACATGAGAATTGGTTGATCTTCCTCCTGGCAATAAGCCTCAAGGAGTTGAGTTTGTCTTCAAAAAGAAGATGAAAGCAGATGGCACTATTGATAAGTACAAAACTAGACTGATAGTAAAAGGCTACAGACAACGTGAAGGCCTAAATTACTTTGATACCTATGGGTTTGCCATATTATGTCTTTATGTAGATGACATGTTGATAACGGGTAGTAATAATCAATTGATTAAAGCTACTAAGCGATTGCTTACCAGTAAGTTCGACATGAAAGATATGAGTCTAGTAGATGTTATTCTAGGAATTAAAATTCATAGAACTTCTGATGGGTTAGCTTTATTACAAACACACTATATTTCTAAAATTCTTGAGAAATTCAAGAGTTTAAACATAGCTCTTGTGATGAATGCTAGAGACTCTAGTCTTTGTCTGTCGAGAAATAATGACAAAGTTGAAAAACAAAAGAAGTATGATCGAATGTTAGGCAGTCTTATGTATGTTGTGTACTGCACTAGACCTGATATTGCCTACGCAGTAAAGCATGTTGAGTCGCTTTACAAGTAGTCCAAACGAGCTTCAATGGAGAGCTATGATAAGAGATTTGTGTTACTCAAAGCAAACTCAAAATTTTGCTTTGTATTATGAGAAGTACCCTGCAGTACTAGAAGGGTATTGTGATGCAAATTGGATCACCAGTTCTAACAAACACAAGATCCACAAGTGAATATGTGTTCACCCTTGGTGGGGGTGCTGTGTCTTGGAAGTCATCTAAGAAAACTTGCATTGCAAGATCTACTATGGAAGTAGAATTTATTGCGTTAGATAAAGCTGGTGAGGAAGCCGAGTGACTTCGTAATTTTCTTGAAGACATTCCTAGTTGAAAACCAGTACCGGTAATGTGTATACACTGTGATACTAATAGTCAAGCAGCTATTGGTAGGGCCAAAAATGTCATGTACAACGGCAAGTCTAAACATATACGTTGTAGACATGATACCGTTAGACAACTACTTTCCCATGGAATCATCTCAATTGATTATGTAAAATAAAAAGAGAATATAGTGGATCCATTGACTAAAGCGATTCCTAGAGAGAATGGGTTTAAGGCCGATCCATTGTTAATTATTGCAGTAACTCTACCTAGAAGAGTGGAGATCCCACAAATTAAGTTCAAAGAGACAACTAAGTGATGATCGACTGTTAACACTGTGGAGTTTTAAACTCATACTCATTCTTAGATAAGACAGTGCATATATATAAGGGTAAGCTTTTAAGCTTTTAATGGTTTCTTAATCTGATGTGTTCAGATGATGTATGATGACTTACATCACAAGGAATCACCTATGTGAGTGTGAAGTGCGGGCCACTTCTATGAGAATTTGAAACGGCCGATTCTCTAGAACACTCACAAAACCAGGCGGTGTCCAGGGCCAAAATGGACACAGCATGAGAACCAACGATGCTAGAGGAGCAACTGTATGACTCCTATTGTCTTGGTATACACTAAAAGGTCGAAGGTTCAAGACAATGCGTCCACCGATTGACCAGTATATCCGATAGGTTTTTACTAGAGAAGGTTCAAAGGTAACCTCTACCTTTCTCGATGCAGTTCCTGCTCGTAGAGGAATCATACTTTGCATACATGATCATTTGCATTTGGTCATGATGGACTAACTTCTTATCCATGTGGGGGATTGTTGGACTTTACGATCTAAATCCCATAGGGTATGAATAAGAAGTCCCACTTATTCGCCACTATCGGTCGCGTCAGTTCGCCACAGTCTTGTCAGTTCACCAACGGGTGTCCATCTGATCAATTTTGTCATCTATAAATAGGATGTGCTAGTGACATAAAATTATAGAGGATATATAGAGAAAAACTAGATCTAGAATTAATCTCAAATATACACTCATATTGCATACATAAAACATCATGTGCATTCCGAAAGCAGACTCGTTGGATTCGCTTGGGCTTTAGACAGACAGAGTCATCTTTCTAAAGACGAATAATCCGCTCTATCCTGAGAGGCAATTGCTCGGAAACCTTCGGCATCCATATTGAGGGAGCAAAATTGTCTTAAGGACACAACAAAAGTTGGACCCGAATTTCTGCATAGTTCATTACCATATTCGGCAGTCTTGTGAGTTCGTTTATAACTTTTTCATATTATACAGACTTGTTGTATGCTTTCTGTATGTGCTATTTAAATTATACAGATTCTTGTTATACTATTCTGTTTACTGCATATTCAATTTCTACCTACTCAATACATTGGATACAACATACTCTTACATGATATATAGTATTTTAGGAAAAAGGCAAGAAAATACTACTTCAATTTCAAAATCTCAAATCAGTAATTTTCTATAAAAATGAGTTGTTAATTGTTATACGCTTGTAGTCAAATTAAATACCAATAGTCTTAGAAACAAGATTGACTTGACATTTTAAAATTTAAATGGTATTTTCTTGTCTTTTTTCCTTGTATTTTTCTCTTTAAAATAATTTGAGATGACATTAATAATTCTTACAAGAGACTTAATGAATGTTATACTCCGATCCAAAAACAAATTTTGAGTAAATTTAGTCATTATTCAGGTTGGATTTCTCTCCCAATCTTTTTCTCATTATCTCTCATCATCTTTAAATTATATTCATCTAATCAATCACAATACCACTTTATATATCTCTTTCCTCTTCCCAATCAACGGTCAAGATGAGCTAAAGAGAGAAAAGGAGAAAAAAGATGAGGAGAAGATCCTCTTCCTCATTATTCTATGCTTCTTTGTAAATTTCTTTTAGTTATATTATGAGGGATTGGACTGTGACTCCGCGAGCTACTTTAACCACCATCTTTATCTTGCCATTATCATTGAATCCTTCACTATATCCCACACCTAATCCAACTATATATTAAATCATTCTTTGTTTTTCATACCTAATCTCACTATTATCACCTAAACTACTCCCACCTGTCCAAATTATAAGAAATTTCTAACTAATTATACATATAAGTAAAAACAGTTAAAAATATTAAATTTGTCTTAAAATTCAAATAATTTTCAAGAAGACCCTTATTAAATATTGACATATACGAAAATATATATTCTATTTTCATTGAAACGATCAAAATATCTTATAAAGAGGACTACAAATAGCTTTTAAAAGACATCTTATAAAATGAACCGGAGGAAATAACAAGTCCTAATTAGCTACTATGCACATGTAAATTTGAGTATTCATAGGTTTGCATGTTTAGATTAATGTTAGCAAAAGTGACTTTGATCACTTTTGCAAATTTAAGTCATGGTAAAATTCAATTAGTATAAAAATGTGAACATATCCGCGTAATATAATTGCATTACTGGTTTTTTGTCTTCATATATATGGAAAGCCGAAAGCGTCATTGTATAAAACTTTAACTAATCAAACATCATGTGTCATTGATACGCAAGTTTCGTGCACTCAAACCCACATAATAAGCCATGTATTAAAAAAAACAAAACGAAACTGTTCACCTGGATACGTAATTTCCAAAATGATCAATGACATGGAATATAATTCTGATTTAACTCCACTTAAAATAAAATAAAAAATTGTGAATCATACACGCGTCCTTTCACGAAAACTGATCATTTTCCGGTCGGATCCTTTCATGATCATCCTTTCTCCTCATCCCTCATCATCCTTCCTAAGTCAATCTACATCATTGATTTCACTTCATCTTGACTGTCCATTTTTATATAAATATTTCTAGGTACTGACGGGTACGTACTAAAAAGATACTTCGGGATACTGACCGGTATTGAAAAAATATTTCAAGATCTTGAAAAATTATTTTATTATCTTAAAAAATATGCTGAATAATATTTTTAGTACCTGTCAGTACCATGAAATATGTTTTTCAAGATCCTAAAATAATTTTTTAAGATCATGAAGTACTTTTTAATTACAGAAAGTATCCTGAAATATCCTTTTAATACCATTTAATACCCTAAAATATTTTTTCAAGACCTAAAATAATTTTTCAAGATCATTAAGTGTTTTTATACCAGTCAGTGTCCTAAAGTATACCAAGCAGTATCCTAAAATATTTTTTCAAGATCATAAAATAATTTTTCAAGATCATGAAGTATTTTTTTAGTACCAGTCAGTATCTTGAAGTATACTTTTAGTACCATTCAGTATCATGAAATATCTTTTCAAGATCCTAAAATAATTTTTCTAGATCATGAAGTATTTTTTCAGTATTAGTCAGTATCCTAAAGTATATCAGTCACTACCATAAAATATCTTTTTAAGATTATAAAATAATTTTTTAAGATCATAAAGTATTTATCCAGTACTAGTTAGTATCCTAAAGATACCAGGCAATATCCTAATATATTAGCAGTCAGTGAGTCGAAGCATTTGAGAGGTCAAAAATGAGTTTTAAGAATATGAAATGGACGGCCAAGATGAAGTAAAATCAATGGTATAGATTGGCTTAGGAGGGATGATGAGTAAAGAGGAGAAAGTAGGATTATGAGAGGATCCTTTTCCTCATTTTTCACATGCCATATTTATTTCAGTGCAAGTTGGAGTTCACAAAAAAATTGCCAGCAGAGCGCCGGTATTAGAGAGGGTCCATACATACATACATACATACATAGGGTTTATCGTTTGTCATGTCACTTGATATAAGATTATTTCAAGTCACTCCAAAACTACGTTGTTTTGAGAGTTCATTAATTCCTCTAACCCCAAAACGATGTTGTTTTGGGAATTAGGGAATTAATGAAGGGTATTTTAGTATTTTTATTTTTGTATTTATTACATGAATTTTATTGAAACACCCTTCATTAATTTCCCTAACTCCCAAAAACGACATCGTTTTGGGGTGACTTGACATAACCTTATGTCAAGTGACATGACAAACGATAAACCCAAATATAAATATATATATATATATATATATATCATTTTGCTCTATCAGACTTCACACTTGCTTACCTATTAAATCCCCAGCTAAAGCTTCACAAACATATAGCAAATACAGAGAGAGATTAGAAGTAAAGCATGGGTTCTGTTGAACGAGGAGGATCAAAACCCCATGCTGTGTTGACTCCATTTCCATCTCAAGGCCATATTAACTCGGGGTTGAAGCTAGTAAAACTGCTTCACCTACGAGGCTTTTTCATAACCTTCGTCAACAGAGTTTAACCATGTACGCTTGCTCAAATCAGGTGGATTAAAAACCTTTCATGGCCTCCCAGATTTTCGATTCGAAACCATCCCAGATGGTCTTCCTCCTCCTCCTAATGATAATGCCACTCAAGACTTTCTCTCTGTGACACTACAAGAAAGAATTGTCTCCTTCCCTTTCAAAACCTTCTTGCTAGACTCAATGAATCTGCCTCTAATGGCCTTATCCCCCCAGTCACTTGCTTGGTTTCTGATGCTGCAATGTTCTTCACTGTTGATGCTGCTGAAGCACTTGGACTCCCTATTGTTTTCCACTGGGCTCCTAGTACCTTTTCATTTTTGGGTATTGTTAACTATCAAAATCTACTCGGTAGAGGGCTTGTGCCACTCAAAGGTATTATATTATATATATATATATATATATACACTAATTTCTTCATGAAATACATGTCTTAATGGTCTTTATCTTTCATGATTTAAGGTCTAATAATTTAGTGATTCTAATTATTGTGCAGATGAGAGCTATCTGACAAATGGGTACTTGGAACAAGAGATAGATTGGATTCCAGGTATGAGAAATATCAAGCTCAAGGATCTTCCTACCTTATTGAGGACGACTGATCCAAATGATCTCTTTTTACATTTTGTTATTGAACTGACGAAAGAAGTTCATAGAGCCTCTGCCATTTGTTTCCACACATTTGATGAGCTTGAAGGTGAGGCGGTGAAAGCTCTTTCCTCCATTTATTCCATTCCTCTCTACACCATAGGCCCCTTCCCTTCATTTCTAAGCCAAATTCAACAGACCGACCGGCTTTTATCTTTGAACTCTAGTCTTTGGAAAGAAGAGACTCAATGCCTCGATTGGCTAGAACTCAAGGAGCCTAGATCTGTGGTTTATGTGAATTATGGAAGTGTCACAATTTTGTCCCCAGAACAACTATATGAGTTTGCTTGGGGTTTAGCCAATAGCAAGCAACACTTCTTGTGGATTATAAGGCCTGACCTTGTGAATGGTGGCTCGGTGATCTTATCTCCTGAGTTTGTAACTGAGATTAAAGATAAAGGTCTCATAGCAAGCTGGTGTGATCAAGAAAAAGTTTTGAACCATCCTTCAATTGGATGCTTCTTGACACATTGTGGATGGAACTCCATGATAGAGAGTATTTCTGCAGGAGCTCCAATGGCATGTTGGCCTTTCTTTGCAGATCAACAGACAAATTGTAGGTATGCATGCAAAGATTGGGGAATTGGCGTTGAGATTGATAATAATGTGAAGAGAAAACAGGTGGAAAAGCTTGTGAATGAGTTGATGGAAGGAGAGAAGGGGAAGAAGATGAGACAGAAGGCTTGGGAGTGGAAGGAAATTGCTAAGAAGGACACAAGACCTGGTGGTTCTTCCTACATCAATTTGGAAAATATGATAAAAGATGTGCTGATGAGGAATTTGAAAATCTAAGACAACTTTAAATGTTTATTTTTCTGTTTACATATGCTGTTTTTTAATAAGAACTTATTTTTATGATGAAAGTGTGCTTAATAAGAAAAAACTGTGCGTGGTGGCATTCGGTATTGTTGGGCCGGCTTCTTCTTAGAACTTGCAAACTTATGAGCGGTTAGGTTATTCTATTTATTCCTGAGTTTTATTATATTGTACAAAAAGTTATGTATTTTATTTGTATAATTAATTATGTGTTTGGATTGATTAGTATGAATAAGCCTTGGAACTATTGGCTGTCTATGTCTGGATTGCATTGTTTCAGGCTTTTAGATGTTTTTGTAAACTTGTTTAAACAAAGAGGTGGATGAGATATTTAGATCCCCCACCCTACCCCAAAAAAAAAACCCCATTCTTGGCAATGGTTATGGTAATAATTGGCACAAAAAGTGAGACTTTTAACACTGATTGTAACAATAACCGATCCCAGAATGATCACTTTTCAACACTTATTATGACTATAACCAATGCCAAGAGTGAATATAATTTTCAAAAAATTTAACACAGATTTCTTTTTACTGTTTATTTATCACTTTTAACGCTTAAATATAACGGTTAATTATGCATATTGTCTTGTATTTTGACATAGATTTGCCATAATCTCCCAAAATAACCAGATTAGAAAAGGATTTGCAGTATAATGTAACCGAGTCGTTTCCCAACGAATTCACAGTCGGTTCAATTCGAACAACAATAAAACAAGAATGAAAAATGAGGGGTTTTGTTTTTGGTTCAAACAGAATTAAATCGAAATAACAGAGACAGAATGAAATTAACACAGATAAACAGAATAACAAAAGATTAACCAAGAATTTCGAATTCCACTCCTTCCTCAGACGAAAACAGATTTATAACCGAATTCATGATCGAATCTGGGCAAACCGAAATCTCGCATTTGCCCGAAATTCCCTTAACCGAACAATCGTTCAGAATTTGTTCGAATCGGTGGCGTATCGCACGATCGCACAAAGTGATACTTTAACCTAGTTCGAACTACGTCCTTGGGAAATGTCGATCCGGGGTTTTAATCAAAAACCCAATCCAAATCCAAAAATCGAATCGATTAAAGAATGCGAAACGAGTTAGATGGTTACCGATTAAGCGCGAGTCCTCTGGATAGTGGAATCTTCAATCCGTAGGTTAATCACAAGTAGCTTAGCTAGTCATGATTATACGAACGAAAATCGAGAAGAAATTTCATCATGAACATGAAGAACACGAAGAACGAGATGAGAGAATCGAAAACTCCTATTTTGATCCACTAAAATCTAAAAACGTGAATGAGAGTGTGTTTGTGGCTGCTGCCTCACTTAACCTAAAATGGCAAAATGAAATGGGGCTCCAATCCACAATTCAGGCCCAGAACGAAAATAAAATAAAATGGGCTTTAATTACAAAATTCGAGCCCAAAAATACATATGACTCCGGCTCCAAAATTGACCGCCCTCTTGTCCGAATTTGCTCTTCATGTCTTCATAACAATTGTAGCTCTCTGAATCATCTGAAATATGAGACAAAAAAGAGGCAAATCCGATGTCTAGTTCAAGCATTATGGTAAAAATGGTGAAGTAATGTAAAACTGGAATTTATTATTAAATAATGGCTAAAACATAATAAAAGGCCCAAAGCCCAAATAAGTATAAAAGCCATTATTTATTAGCTAAAGAGTCCTAAATTATTAATCAAGAGACAAAAAGTAGTGTATGAAATATTCAATTATCAAATTCCCCCACACTTATCTTTTTGCACTCCCAAGCAAAATTCAAAGAAAAAGACCTAAAGAAGAAACTCTTCTTTTCTAATAATTGCTAACAATGCAAAAAATGAACAAGGGACACAAAGCTCCAAAAGATCAATCAATCAAGACCAAAATCACTTCATCGCAAATTACAATTCATGGCAATCTCATCAATGATGCTAATCACAAAAGATGGTCTCTCAAATGATGCGCTCAATCAATCAATCAATCTCTCAAGTGTTTAAGGTAAATAAGTGTATCGCTCAAATTCTACTCAAGAAATTTGTCCTACCATAAGCTTGCTCAATTTCTACGTCTCCACTACTCATAACACATGCATGCACAAATCAAGAGAGCTTATTATTAACGGTTGTAATGGAGTTAGGGTGAAGGTAGGTAAGAGTATGGAATGAGAGGCTAATCACCAAAGAAATTAAAGAGAGCACTGATTAGCACAATCATTCTCTATGTATGAAAACTTTTATTTTACTTATATATCTCCTTTCTTTCTATGTATTTTCTTTCTTTATTTCTTTTTTTTTCTGCTTTTCTTTCTTTCTTTCTTTTCTTTTTCTTTTGTTCTCTTTTTTTCTGCTTTTCTTTCTTTCTTGTTTTTCTGATTTTTTTCTCTTTTTTTTTTGAACATGAAACTATACTATATACATAATCACAATGACAAAAGCAAACATCCCCCCACACTTAAACCTGTTGCACTCCGAGCAACCCCACACTTAAACACAAAACCAAGGTGAAACCAATGCTCAATAAATTTTCAAGGTGCGGAATAAAATGGTTTTACGTTTAGGCTTGTAATGTGGCTTAGAAAAGAAGGAGTCAAAAGGGCACAAAGGGCTAGCAAAGGGATCATAATGCAAGGGAAAGGCTATTTGGCCAAAGTAGGGAAAATAAAAGAAAGAAAACAAGATTCCATCATACTTATGCACGTAAGTGAAAAATGTAGTTTTAAAAAGAAAATGAGCAAGTTCTAGAGAACACAAATCATGAGTAGATGCACACATGAAAGAAAGAATGGCAAAAGATGAATTCCATTCATGCAGGCCCAAAACCTCACAAGGTCAATACCAACTTAGGCAGTCAACAATATCAAATCAACTACCAAGACATGTAATCGAAGAGTCAAGAATTGCAGACCCAACAGAATGATCCATTAAAACCAAAATGTCCTAGTTCATAATATGTTGCAATCATAGAATGAGAGACTGTATTTATTTTCAAAAAGCAAAGTATAAAAAGGAAAACAAATAGAAGAAAGAGGGAGAAAGAAAGAAGAATACTCCCCAAGGGGTTTATGGAGGATAAGTGGCATCAATGAGGAGAATCTCTTCTTCCTCAGGCTGTTGCTGGGATCCCTCATGAAATGGCTTGAAGCGATGCCCATTGACCTTAAAGGTTTGTCCTGTGGGTGGATCACATAGCTCAACAAAGCACCAAATGGAAAAATGTTAGTGATCTCAAAAGGGTCATCCCATTTAGATCGAAGCTTACCTGTGCATAAACTTCAAACGGGAGTTAAACGGAAGAACTTTCTGGCCCACAGAGAATTCTTTCCTCAGAATATGCTTATCATGGAATTCCTTAGTCTTTTCCTTGTATAACCGCGAACTCTCATAGGCATCCAATCTAAGCTCATCCAACTCTTGCAATTGTAGCTTCCGTTCCATCCTAGACTTAGCCAAATCCATGTTACACTGCTTAATGGCCCAATAGGCTTGATGCTCCAACTCAACCGGAAGATGACATGCCTTACCAAAGACAAGCCGATAAGGAGACATCCCAATCAGAGTCTTGTAGGCGGTACGATATGCCCACAAAGCATCCTCTAATCGCTTACTCCAATCTTTCCGGTATAGTTAACGGTCTTCGAAGGATTTGCTTAATCTCTATTTGAGACTTGACTTGATCGTTGGTCCGAGGATGGTATGTTGTGGAGACCTTGTGGAGCACTCCATACTTGCGTAAGAAGGCACCCATGCTTCGGTTACAAAAATGGGATCCCTGGTCACTGATAATGGCTCTAGGAATACCAAACCTGCAGAAAATGTTAGACCTAAACAAATCCACCACCACAGAAGAATATTAGTCCGGGTGGCTTTCACCTCAACCCATTACGAGACATAATCAACAGCTAGCAGTATGTAAGTATAACCATATGAAGCAAGAAATGGACCCATAAAATCAATACCCCAAACATCAAAGATCTCACAAAACAATATAGGGTTCGGGCATCTCATGCCTACGGAAATACTCCCGCTCTTTGACGCTTATCACATGACTTACAAAATAGATGGGAATCATGAAACAAGGAAGGCCAACATAATCCACTGTCTAACACTTTCCTAGC
Organism: Acacia acuminata; assembly: GCA_019022655.1. Taxonomy (NCBI): domain Eukaryota; kingdom Viridiplantae; phylum Streptophyta; class Magnoliopsida; order Fabales; family Fabaceae; genus Acacia; species Acacia acuminata. Next base: position 5,119,041 of record JAFJYI010000005.1, read on the forward strand.
AGTTCTTTGGGGTCCAAAGTGACCACCACAGCGAGCATGAGCAAAATGCAATATAGAGTGAAACTCATGATCGTGCACACATCTCCTAACTACTTGGTCACTACAAAATTTCCACGAGATAAGGGTCATCCCAAACATAATATTTAGACTCACTCTTTAATTTAAGGGTTTGGGCCCTAGTGGAATCAACAGAAAAACACCGGCTACCAAGTAGTTAACCAAATCGAATACCATGGAAGCTTACCTTTGGTTTGTAAAAGCGCTTATCAGGGAAATCATCCCGAATAGAAGAGGGGTGAGAAGGAGAATGGGTGATGCGACTCAAGTGGTCAGCTACCTAGTTTTGTGCTCCACTTCTGTCTCGAATCTCAATATTAAACTCTTGGAGCAGCAACATCCACCGGATAAGTCGTGGCTTAGCATCTGCTTTTTTCAAAAGGAACTTCAAAGCAGAATGGTCAGAGAAAACAACTACTCTACTTGCAAATAGATATGACCTAAACTTATCAAAAGAAAATACAATAGCCAACAACTCTTTCTCAGTAGTGGTGTAATTAGACTGGGCAGGATCCAAAGTCTTGGAGGCATATGCAATGACATGAGATGCTTTGTCTACCTGCTGTGCCAAGATAGCACCAACCGCATAGTTGGAAGCATCTTATATCAACTCGAAAGGGAGGTACCAATCAGGGGGTTGGATCACTGGGGCTGTAGTCAGGCAACACTTCAAATGATCAAAGGTCACTTTGCAAGCATCATCAAATACAAAGTCAGTGTCTTTATGCAGAAGGTTGGACAAGGGTCGGGCAGTCTTGCTGAAATCCCGAATGAAATGCCAATAGAAACCTGCATGACCAAAAAAAGAGCGAACTTCCCGCACAGATGCGGGGTAAGGCAAAGCAGTAATTACATCTATCTTAGTAGGGTCTACCTCAATCCCTTTCTTAGACACTATGTGTCCCAAGACTATACCCGACTCAACCATAAAGTGAAACTTCTCATAATTCACCACAAGATTAGACTCAGTACACCTATGCAAAACTCTAGACAAATTAGCTAAGCATGCATCAAAATCAGACCCATATACAGTGAGATCATCCATAAAAACCTCCATGCAGTCCTCTAGGAATTCAGAGAAAATGCTTACCATAAAACGATGAATGTGTCAGGTGCGTTGCAAAGGCTAAAAGGCATCCTTCGGTAGGCATATGTTCCAAAGGGGCATGTGAAGGTCGTCTTCTCTTAATCCTCAGGAGCAATATGGATCTGAAAGTATCCGGAGTAGCCATCCAGGAAGCAGTAATGGGACTTGCCCGCCAATCGCTCTAACATCTGATCAATGAAAGGTAGAGGGTAATGATCCTTGCGAGTGGCTTGGTTGAGTCTCCTATAGTCGATGCAAACTCTCCAACTATTCTCGAACTCGAGTAGGAATGAGCTCATTTTTTCGATTGGCTACCACGGTGACTCGGATTTCTTAGGAACCACCGGACCAGGGCTAACCCATCGGCTATCGAAATGGGATAGATGATACCAGCTTGCAAAGGCTTAATGACCTCCTTCTTCACCACATCAAGGATAAGAGGATTAAGGTGTCTCTGGGGTTGCCTCACCGACTTAGAGTCCTCTTCCAACAGAATTCGATGCATACACATGGAAGGGCTGATGCCAACGATATCAGCTAATGTCCACCCAATGGCTTTCTTGTTTGCCTTCAATAAGCTTAGACTTCTCTTCTTGGTCGGGAGAAGATTATTTGCCACAATGATTTGGCAACTGTTCATCCACCTCTAAAATGCATACTTCGGGTGATCTGGAAGGGATTTCAACTCAAGCTTGGGTGGTTGCTCAATGGAGGGAAGAAGCTTGGGTGGTTGTTGCAACAATTCTGATGTCATCACACTAGAAATACCTAAAACCACATTCAAAGAAGCAGAAGAACTGTGTCTATACAGCTCAAGGTTAACATCAGAGTTAAGCTCATCAAAATCAGAATCAGGATGCACATTAGGATCAGGATGAAGCTCAAACTTAGAATCAATATTAGAATCCACATGTAATGTAGAATCACCAAGCAAATCAGAATCACCAAATAATGCAGCATTAACCAAGTAAGTGCAAACAGAGCACCATTCATTATCAGCACATGCACAAATGGCAGAATCACTCTCAGATGAAAAATCATGATAATCAGAACACCAATCAGCAAGAACATCATCGATAGCATCATCAATAACATCAATGCAGAAAACAGAATGCTCTTCCCTAGGAAGTTTCATGGCATCAAAGATAATGAAATTCACATATATATCACCAAACTCCATGGAAAGAGTACCAGAATGCACATTTATCTTAGTCCTAGCTGTTTTCATGAAAGGCCTCCCTAGAATGATTGGTGACCTGCTACTAGAAGACTCATCCTCCATATCTAAGATGTAAAAATCAGCAGGGAATATCAATTCATTAACTTTGACTAATACATCTTCAACTAAACCAGAAGGATGAGCACTACTCCTATTAGCTAACTGGACAACGACACCGAGGGACGCAAAGGACCAAGACCAAGAGATTTATAAATAGATGCGTGCATGACATTAATAGAAGCACCTAAATCTATCATGCAATCATCAAATCTATAATTACCAATTAGGCAAGGGATAGAAAACGTCCCTGGATCCTTGCACTTGCGAGGCATGGTAGGCCGGATGAGCACTGATACATTCTGGTTCAAACTCACTCGTTTACTTCCCTTTAGTCGCCTCTTGTTGGTGCACAACTCCTTCAGAAACTTGGCATATTTAGGGATTTGTTTGACTGCATCTAAGAGAGGAATGTTGATCTCTACTCTTTTGAATGTCTCAAGTATATCCTTCTCTTGTGCTTTATCTACCAACTTCTTAGATTGAGGGGCTCTCTGAGGGAAAGGAAGAGGAATGGGAATGTCTTCCTCTTCACCTGCTGCATTGCCTTTTTATTTTTAAAGTCAATCTTCACATTTTTCGACTCTTTTTTCGATGTGGAAGTCACATCTTTGGTTTAGCTTCCTCCAATTGCTTGCCAGATCGAAGGGAGACAGCACTCACATTCTCCTTAGGATTAGGAATTGTTTGTGAAGGAAGAGTGTTAGATCCTTGAGGTTGAAGTTGGTTCAATGATGTTGCCAACTGCCCAATCTGTGTTTGTAAACTCTGAATGGAAGTGTCAGTTTGCTGTTGGAACTGCATATTGGCTGTGACAAATTGCTTCATCATATCCTCAAGTGAGGAACCACCACTACCACTACTACTAGCCGGCTGTTTGTTGTCTTTGCTGTGGAGGTGCACATATGGTCAGGTCGAGGAGGTGGTGTGCTTGGCAAAGGCAAAGGAGGTGCGATTGTCGTTGGAAATCCCGTGATCTGTCTTGTCTCGTTGGTAATTCCCAGAATTCTGCTGATATTGGTTACTCTGGTTCTGATTCTGGTTTCAACGAAAATTGGGGTGATTTCTCCAACCAGGATTGTAAGTATTAGAGAAGTCATTATTCTGCTGGTATTGTGGCTTTCCGAGAAAAACACCCACTGAAGCTACTGAATGGTCTTGATAAGCAGGATCATGCAAGGTAGGGCAAGAGTCAGTAGAATGGTAAGGGTCATAACAGAACCCACATGAGTACCCAATCTGAGGAGGAGAAGATTGTACTGTCTGTGTCACTGCCAACTGCCTCACCAGAGAGGCATTTCAAGCTCAATAACTATGACAAAATACATTAAAAATCTCAATTTAATTATCAAGAATCATGTAAAAATATGGTTCAATCAATTCCCCCACACTTAGACCTTTGTACTCCTGAACAAAGGCAATTGAGTAAACAATTTCAAGTCCAAATCACTAATGCATTTAAAAAATGAGCAATTTCATAATTTAAGAGCAATGAGTCATTTAATCAAATTCGTCAAGCCAACACTAGTGATAATCAAGCGATGTAAAGAAATTAGCTGACTACACAACTCAAAATATTAGAATGAAGCACAAGAGAACTCTCAGATATTAGCGTTTCACTCATCTCACCTTATTGATTGGGATAGTTTCACTCTAGCTCACTTAATCAACACCTTACCATAGGCTTGAAACAACTCTAAAATCTCCACTACTAATAGCAATTAATGTAATGAATCAAGAGGACTTAAAGGGCTTGTAATGATGGATGAAGGCTAAATGGAATAGACTAATTAGAAAATGAATAGTTGATATGCAAGTCAAAATTAGTGACCAAGTTCATGGCATCTAAATAACTTCACAAACTTTTGCCAATTTTTTGAAAATCATGAACAAATGCCTTCTTGATTTTTCTTTTTTTTTTTTTTTTTTCTTTGTTTTTTTTTTTGTTTTTTTTTTCTTTATCTACATAACACTTTCCATTTTTCTCTCTCTTTTTTTTAAACTCACTTTTTTTTATTATATAAACTTGGCATTTGAATATATACATTGTTCAACTCTTTTTTTTTTTTTTGGCAATTCACTTTTGATTTTTAGAAAACTATGAACACTAAAAATTAATGACATGCATACAACATAGGAATGGCTCAAAATGGGTAGCAAATGGTAGATGTGTGTTTGGGTGAATATGGTTTAGAATTGAATACCTCTGTCATTTTCATCACACTAATGCAAATGTTGTTTCGAAAAAGAGTTGAAACAAGTTCTAGAAGGTGAAAAAATAAGTGAACATGCACACATGAAAAGAATGTAAGGCTCAAATATCCTTCCAACAAGGTTTTTCTCCAATGCTCACTCTAACACAATAAATTGCATAGCAAGCTAACCACAAAACATGTGCTTAACTATTCCAAGTGCCAACCTTACAAACACAACTAATAAAAACATTGCAATCAATTACAATCATGCTCAACTATTAAATGCACTAATGATTTATAAACATCTCATTTTCAAAATAAGGAGCAAGCCAAAAATCAAATTGTGGGTTCATTTCTCTTCCCATTCACTTGAAAAAAACATGGTTTTAAAAGATGCCAAAACACTAGATCTCATGAAAGCTCAAAGAATTGCTCACAAATTACACTTCTAAAGTGGCAAATGCGACCCTTTACCACTTAGGACATGCATTAATGCAGGTCATTCTTGAAAAAATTTTCTAGTTTTAGGCATTTTCACATTCAAAAACAACCAATTAATTGGGATTCAAAATGTATTTCCCTCCCCTACACTTAATCAACACATTGTCCTCAATTTGAAAAATCACTCTAAAGAGAATGATAGACAAGTTGAATTCAAGGTACAACGGTGATTAAGTAGGGTAGTGGCCAAGAAGATGCAAAGCATACATAGGGGGTTCTTATTCTGCTTACTAAACTAAATTATTTCTACTTTTTCTACTGGATTATGTCCCTCCCCCACACTTATCTTCCTCACACAACAATTAAGCCCAAAAATTCATAGAAATTAGGAAGAAAATAAGTAAGGAAAGAGACAACCTGGGTTAAAGGATCTTAAGTCGCTTGAAGGAGAAGTTCTCATCTCGGATGAGAACCATGCATTTGTCTTTGAAAAATTCTTCTCCCGCATTGAATTTCCTTGGTGGAGGTGGTTCAGGATCAATTGGAAGAGGTCCAAGAATGTATGGTGGAGATGGGTACCACAAAGGACCTTTCCAAAGATTTGCCTGCAAAGGCGACAAGCAAACAGCAGTATCCCATCCGAAAATAGAAACATGGAGAGATTTCAAGTGAATTAAAGGCATGTTAAGTTCTAAATTCTCCAAGTAACTATCACATCCAAGGAAATCAATGATACTCCCATCAGTAGGAGTCAAAGAACCAGTCATATTGTAAACATTCTCTTGTGCTTGCAAAATGGAAGGTGTGGAATCCAACTTAGTGTTGGAGTACACCACATCATCGTTGCAATCACAAGAGATGGAAGGAAAAAGAGTGAAAGAATGAAAAGAATTTTTTAAATTGTTACCACCTGGAATGTGTAAAGATCCAAAACAATTATCTTGTTTTTCTAAATAAGGTGGCAAATCACAAGAAAGTACTTGTTGGAAAGATTCATCAACATGAAGAATTTTATGAATCAAAATCTCAGAATCTTTATCACCAATAAGACTACAAGGAAGTAATCCAATGGGAATTTCGTGCATTTGACATTCCAGGCTATGATTGTTCTCACTCACATAAATAACAGAATCCACAATCAATGCAGAATCACTAATCAATCCAAAATCACCATATAATGCATCATTAATTTCAGTGCAAACAGGACACCATTCATTAGTAGAACAGGCACAATTACCAAAGTCAATCATAGATGCAAAATTGGAATAATCAGCATACCATTCAGCAGGAACATCATCAACAACATTGGCATCCATGCTTGATTCAATCTTTTCAAAATTGACATGCTTACTATCATCAATAGTACAAGAGGATGCATTATGATCAATGGTAGAATCAACCACTTCACTAAATGCTTTCTTTTGAAGCTCAACAAGTAAATGACATTTTTCATGATAACAATCCACACACATTTGATATTCCTCACAAGAGCATGAAAATATGTCATTCAATTTATTGCATTCGTCCATAGTACTATGAAGAGAAGCATTTTCTTGATCAAAGCATCACATGAAGAAATAGGAACACATTCATCAACAAGTACAGTCGAATCACTACTACTAAAGCCAATTGGTTGAGCAATTACATTTCCAAACAATTGAGCGGATTCAACAATGATGTCCTCGTCCACCTCATTATCACTCAAATCATGAATTGCTTCATTAATCAAAGTAGGAGAGTCTACTTCTATAAGGATAGGATCATTACCAAATGGGTGAGAAGACTCTTCAATGTGCTTTTGTACTTGTTTCACTTCTTATGCTTGTGTGACCATGAGAGCAGGATTTTCTTGAAAATTCATTTTCAACATTTGTGATTGCTGCTCAATTTCCTGTCCTAATCTCTCAGAAGATTTCAGTTGTTGCTCCATCATTCTAAAAATAGAGTCCATTTGTTGATGAAAGTTGTCCTTATGTGACCACTCTTCATTTACAGCCCAAGCCGTTTGATTTTGGAAATCTCCAACGACTTCACAAAGTGAAGGATCTTGGTTGGGCACACATGGTTGAGAGTGAGGTCCATAAGGTGGCTCAAATGGATAAAGGGATTCATGAGATGGATGGCATGGTATGGAAGTGGGATGGAATGAAGGAGGGTATGGTAAGTGAGAGGGTTGATGATATTGTTGGAATGGAGGTTGTTGGTATGGTTCATGGTATTGGTGATGGAATGGGCCATCACATTCTTGAGTGCCAAATGGGTGAGAATTGAAAGGTAGATCATGATTACCATAAAACCAAGCCATGAAAGTTCAATACAATTAATTCCCAATGGTTCACAAGATAACTTTCTAACAATAAAAATTAAGAAAAGAAATCTAAGAAAATACAAATGCAAGTGAAAAAGAAAAGAAGAATTTTTATTTTTTTTCAAAATGATAAATTATGCAAGTATGTTATGAAGTAACTTGGAGACATGGTGAAATCAAACAAATGACCTCAAAATCATATCAAATTTGATACAAACACACCACACAGAAGTTACCAAGTCAAGACAATGCAATGAATGCTATGCAAGCTACTTAAATGCAAAAATCCTAAACTATATGCAATGAAAAATCAAAAATGCAAAACTAACAAGCTTCACATGAGAAACCCCTTGTCAAAAGTAAATTTGACAATAGGGAGTCAATTACTTAGCTCCCCGGCAACGGCGCCATATTTTGACAGAGATTTGCCGTAATCTCCCAAAATAACCAGATTAGAAAAGGATTTGCAGTATAATGTAACCTGGGTCGTTTCCCAACGAATTCACAGTCGGTTCAATTCGAATAGCAATAAAATAGTAACTGAAAAATGGGGGGGTTTTTTTTGGTTCAAACAGAATTAAATCAAAATAATGAGAGACAGAATGAAATTAAACGAGATAAACAGAATAACAAAATATTAACCCAGGCTTTCGAATTCCACCCCTTCATCAGACGAAAACAGATTTATAACCAAACTCGTGATCGAATTTTGGCAAACCGATATCTCTGCATTTGCCCAAAAATTCCCTTAACTGAACAATCGTTCAAAATTTGTTCGAATCAGTGGCGTATCACGTATAATTGCACAGTGATACTTTAACCTAGTTCAAACTACGTCCTTGGGAAATTTTGATCGGGTTTTTAATCAAAAACCCAATCCAAATCCAAAAATCGAATCCGATTAAAGAATGCAAAAACGAGTTAGACGGTTCGATTAAGCGTGAGTCCTCTGGATAGTGGAATCTTCAATCCTAGGTTAATCACGGTAAGCTTAGCTAGTCATGATTATACGAGAACAAAAAAAATCGAGAAGAAATTTCATCATGAACATGAAGAACACGAAGAAGAGATGAGAGAATCGAAAACTCCTATTTTGATCCACTAAAATCTAAAAACGTGAATGAGAGTGTGTTTATGGCTGCTACCTCACTTAACCTAAAATGGAAAAATGAAATGGGGCTCCAATTCACAATTCAGGCCCAGAACGAAAAATAAAATAAAATGGGCTTTAATTACAAAATTCGAGCCCAAAAATACATATGACTCCGGCTCCAAAATTGACCGCCCTCTTGTCCGAATTTGCTCTTCATGTCTTCATAACAATTGTAGCTCTCTGAATCATCTAAAATATGAGACAAAAATGAGGCAAATCCGATGTCTGGTTCAAGAGTTATGGTAAAAATGGTGAAGCAATGTGAAACTGGAATTTATTATTAAATAATGACTAAAATATAATAAAAGGCCCAAAGCCCAAATAAGTATAAAAGCCATTATTTATTAGTTAAAGAGTCCTAAATTATTAATCAAGAGACAAAAAGTAGTGTATGAAATATTCAATTATCAGTATTGTAAGGCAGAATTTGAGAAAAAACAAAAATAACTATTGTAGCTAATAACCGTCATTTATTTAGTGACAAAAATAATAGTTCTTAAGAAACAACCATCATATAACATTTACAAACGATTCATCTTCCAACACTTATATCAGTGAAGATAAAAAATAACGATTTTAAAAAACAACCGTCATCTAACTTTTCCATAACCCTTCATAACATTCAAACCTTAAATGTAATAACTCATAACCCTCCGTAATCCGTTAAACCTCTATTTAAACTCACATATTCTTGGACCCTTGTGACTCTTACTGCTTTTGTTTATCAGCCCCCTCCTTCTCTCCTTCATCATGTTAAGATCCTGAGGAAATCCTCTGCCACCACCACCCTCTCCTACTCTTCAGCAAACAAGGAGCTTGACGTAGCTATGAAGAAGGTTGGAGGCGAATGTGAACTTGAACACAGTCGAAGTTGGAGGGGAAACCGAAAGTTGAAAGCTGCAATAGAGGTAAATGGGAATGGGTTTCAATTTTTGACTGATTTAAATCAATTTTGTATAAAGCTTACAGACTCCCTGTTTGTTTGACTTAGGCACACAGTGAGGGATACTCCGCTGGGAAGCAACAAGGGTGTCATTTTTAATGCATGTCTGGAATGGGTATTTTTGTGTGCTCACGATGGTGGGTCTGTGCTGTGGTTTTCTATTCAATTTCTTCTACCTGGGGACACAGGCACAGATAACTTAAGGCACTATCAGTTTTTCATTCGAACGCAAGCGTTTAGTGGCATGTGATGTTCAAACTTACGTTTTTCATTCAAACCAAGCAAGGGCATTGTGGAAATTTTACCTCACCTTTCCACTTAACCAACACCCAATTCTTCTTACCAAACATTTTATTTTCCCTCAACTTAAGTTCCATTCCCATGTCTACCAAACAACTCAACTTTTTAAGTTCCCTCTCAATCTTCCCTTCCATTCCTTTCCCTTCTCTAAGTTATTTTCCCTCCTTAAATCTTCCCCGTACCAAACAGGGCCCTACTTCCACCACCTCTAATCCTGCCATTTTGAATGATGACAAAAGGAGAGAAGAGAAGTAGTAGAGCTTCTGTTGGTGTTTTCTGATATCTCATTTCATTTCATAGTGTACTTCTTTCAAGATGTTTAATACCATGTATTTTATTTCATGCTATATGTACTTTGCTTCATGCCTTGTTTCGTATTTACTTAGTATTTTGAAATGAATGAAATAAGCTGGTTAGTTTGTTTGAGTTGTTGATCATTTCCCTATCTCATGAATTCTCAAAAAAAAAAAAATCTGAAAAATTTGACATTTGCTTTACAACTGTTGTCATCATCAAAAAGAGGAAGAATGTTAGTTCTCTATGTGTTTTGATGATAGCTGACAATTGTAAACAAAAATATAGTTAATGATTCAACTAAAAATGTTGTTATCTTGATTAAAGTTGAATCAGTAACTGTCTTCAACTTGCTGTCAAATTGACTCGAGTTTCAAGTTGTCAGACTCGAGTCAAGCCTTTTTCAAAACTCAATCAAAATATGCTTATACTTTGACTGACTCGAGCTACACTCTAGTGACTCGAGTTGAAGGCATTTGTGAAATGTTTTACGAGAAAGCATTAACTTGAGTGAACCTTGCTTGCCTCAAGATAACCTTTGTAAACTTAAATTTATTTTTCAAAATATTTACAACAGTCAAAATACTAACTCAAGCAAGCATTGTGTGACTCGAGTGTAGCTTTGAAACTTATTTTTCAAAGTGTATTTTGACAACTCGAGCCATCAAATGAGTTGAGTTAGCTCGATGTTCAAATCATTTTCAAAAGCTATCTCGAAGAACATTTGTGAAAATGATACTTGACTCGAGTCATGCACTTGATGTGAATATTTTAGACTTGAGCTAAGTTCATAAAGAGACATCTTCATATCTAGTTTCAAATTTGTTTTCAAAGAAGATGAACCTGTGACACGAGTGTAGAATCGTTAACTCGAGTCAGCCACTCGAGTGTGCTTGAAACTCAACTCGAGTTATGCTATCTTATTTTGCAAATTACCGTGTCCGTAAATCTTAAATCCTTGCTTGTGATTTGATTACTTCTTATCATCACTCATTATTATTCCTAACTATCTTTAACTAGTTTATTAATGAGTTTCAGATGACTAGATAAGAGATTAGATGAAGATTAATCAAAAAGCATTGATTACGTCAGTTGAATCAAATGTGGTTCCAGAAAACAAAGCACAAATTTGGACAATCATTCTTTAGATGTTCTGAAGGCATTAATGGTTTTCTTTCCCTAATTAAGTGCTAGATCATCCAATGGGAAGAACAGACAGAATGTCAAAGCAACTGAATGATGGCGCACATTTACAAAATCGATGCCTGTGAGTAATACATGAACATCAATGTTCAACGGCTACATTCAATACTCTCAACGGCTCATTGAAGGATTCCAATGGTCATTTAATTCCCTCACCAAATATAAGTGAAGTATTCAATACGATTCAACTATCGGAAACAAAAACGCTCAAACGAACTATTCACATATACTGTTTCATTCATTGTGTAATATCTTCAGATATTTAATCTTCAGCGTTTATCTATATGCTCTTTCAGAGAGTTATATTTTTTATCAATATCTCTCTAAGAATCTCAAGGTAGTGGGACTTTGAGATTGAGTTATTGATTACAACTTGTAAGAGGGAGTGAATCCTAGTGAGAGGATTACTTCGAGTACAAAGTGTGTAATCATTTGAAGAGATGTGAAATACCCATAAAGTCTAGAGACTGGACGTAGGTCAAGAGTTAAGACCGAACCAGTATAAATCTCGTACCAATCTCTCTTTCTCTCTCTCTCTTTCTCTCTCTGTTAAGCTCTGTTCTTAGTACAAAATTCAGGGGTAAACAAAAAAGTTTTTAAATTACCCATTCACCCCCTTCTGGGTGATATTCTGTCTTTCAAATGTGGGTTCCCAAAATCTGACCGTTATGAACAAAATCAGGAATGTTAATGTCAATGACGGATATGGCAAGAAGAAATGTCAAATGATCTTAACAAAATGCGTAATGGGATTAACAAATTCAGTAATGGCAATAACAAGTTCATTCTTCGGGGGATCACATGTCACTGATGAAACCAAAATCTGACCTCCATTAACAAATTGCGTAATGAGAATAACAAGTTCATTAATGTGATTAACAAGTTTAGTGATGGGAATAACAAGTTCATTCTTCAGGGGGAACACATTACTTGACTTGTTATTCCCAAGAATAACAAAAGGGTCTGAAGCTTCCCATGCCACTCTCTTGCAGAGGCTTCTGCCATAGGTCAACGAGTGAAAAAGAGGCAATAAGTTCAGGATGGAAGCAAATAGGAGTGACAAGACAGTTGAGATGTTAAAGGGACTGAAGGGTGGAGAGGGATTTGAGGGCGGTGTAGGAGAAAGCAAGAAGGTAGAGCAATTAGAGAGGTGGAGCGAGACAATGTTGCGAAAGGGTTCAAAGGAGTCGTAGAGAGTGGCATTCAAAGAAAGGGCAGTTTGGATTTTTCTCCAAAATTTTTATATCCTTGATTGCCCCTTATTCCTTTTCCGTCCTTTCAGAAATTCAATGGGCTTCTCTGGATTTAGGAAATTTACATGGTATTTAAGTTTCATTTTCTCTTCTATTTACAAGCTCAACTTTCCAATCATAATTAATATGACTACATGATTATAGGAGATTGTGGAGGGATGATAGAAAATAATGGGGATATGGACATCAACATAAATATTATATTCATAACATAGAGAAGCTAATAGTTATATTGATTGGCTTAATTGTCATTCACATATCACCGTCCTCTTACGATTGAAATTACATTGGTACAAGATAATATCTTCCGTCTGTGAAATATACATTTTCAGGACTGTACATAGGGTGTGCAGGTAAAAAATAAAAGTAGCCGAAAATAGTAATTTCCACGTAAGCTATAAAAAGTAGATGCAAAACTCTGGCAAATTTGTTATTCACTCCGTCCCTATATACAAGAGTCTTCCAACCAAATTGTGGGATTCTAAAAAACAGTTAAATGTAATAATTTTGTAAGAAGTTTAAATCTTTTTCCCTCAAGAAATGCCCCTATTTATGAATTGGTGAGAAAGAGTAATAATGAAAAAATGATAAAAGATAATGTGTGTAGTGCAATAATTAAATGAGGTAAAAATTAATGGAAAAAAGTGCATTTGTTATTGAGATAAACTCAAAAGAAATATTACATTTAGGGACAAACGTATTAAAAAAAAGGTTTTTATACATAGAAACGGAGGAGTACTAATTTTGTTTCACATATACATACATATGCAATGATAAAGTTGTTAAATTAAGGGAAATTTTTAAATAAATACCATTTGAATTTATAAAACCTTAAAAAGCCTGTTAACACATAGAAATGATATAAAGGTAACATTGATCAAATTGAGATTTTAAAGTGTTAATAATTTTACCATTTTGCACCTTAATTTTTAATATTTTTTTTTATAGAAAAAGGTGCCCTTATCGGAGCACCGTCGCCGGCCTGCCTCATCTGGGTTTTTTTTAGGGGGTGGGGTTTATTTATTTATTACAAAAAACATGGAACCAAAGATGTAAGAGGTGGGATTCAAACCCACCTCACGATCTTGCCATGGCCACCCAGCCCCTTTGATATATATATATATATATATATGTATGTATGTATAATATAAATAAAGGCATAATAACATTGACAAAATAAGTAATGGAAGTGACTAAATGCATAATGGCATTGACTAAATGAGCAATGACATTAACAAAAGACATAATGATATTCATTAAATGAGTAATTATATTCATTTAAGGCATAAATAAACTGACTAAAGGTGTAAAGGTTAGGCGTGGGCAAAAACTCGGTGGTCCAGTCAATGCTAATCCCTAATAATAATATTGACTAAACGAGTAATCGCTACTACAAAAAGGTGCTTTTAGACGACCATATTTAGATTAGATTATTGAGGATCAAGTCTAAAAATTATGAGCGGTGACAGTTTCGTAAATATATAAAACTTTTTTAGACCGGTTTCTTTAATATGATATCTAAAAGATATTATTTAAATAAGTTTCCCAAACAACAGGTATAAAAAGTTAAAAATAGAAAGTAAAATAAAATTTCTATTACTTTTAAAACTTGTTATTACAAACAACATGTCTAAAAAGTTGAAAATAAAAAATAAAATAAAATGTTTATTACTTTTAAGACCCATTGTTGTAAATAACCGGTCTTTAAAGGTAACTTTGAAAACCTCATTTTTATCATAACCGATCTAAAAGATGAATTTCCTCTTTTATCGTGTCGGAAATTAAATTTCCCACTTGAATTTTCAACCTTTTCACACCTGTCCCACTTCTGACCAGAGTTCTTCTTCTTCAATGGCTCACTTGTATGCCGAAACACTTTCCCACTCGACGACCCCCAACCGTGAGTTGAAGAATCCGTTGACGAAGCATTAGACGAGCAGGAAGTGTTCATGGAAAAACTGAGTACGGCTTGATGATGATCCTGCCGTTTCAAAATCGTAGGTACTTAAGCGCATTGTGGATTTGAATTAATAGCTAGCTTCTTCTCCTTGGCTTCAGGCTCTTGAATAGTATGTTCTGTTTCTTGACAAGTTTCGAAGCTGGTTTCCGTTCATCAGTGGTTCGAGTTTTGTTGCCGGAGGGAACAAGCAGCGCCCGTGAGTCACAATTAACAACATTCATGGATCAAACAATGGGTAGGCCCGACATTGCAAGAAATTCTCTCTTCCAGAAATTTCCAAGTCAATGTTCAATATGAAGTTTAAATTCCAAGTTGATGGGATTGGATGATGGTTTGACGGTGGCGTCATTGGCGGAGAAGCCAGAATCTGTGGCTGAGAGAAGAAAAAGGCTCTTGAATGCACTACAAAAATGCAACGAGGATCTGAAGGCACTAAAGAAGATCATCGAGGTTGTATGATCAACATCGAACACCCTCGTTGGAGGTAACAACCAAAAACGTGAGTCAGAACGGATTTGTTCTCTTCATTCGCTATCGTTCTCCGGTGTTTATGGCCACCATTGACAGAGGAAAAGGTCTGTAATGGCGGGGTTGTGTTGTCCAATTTGGTCAAGTGGTTGTGGCTTTGCTGGGAAGGGGGAGTTCTTTTTTTTTTTTTTTTTGCCAACTGACTTTTTAGACCAAACTTTTAAAATATGAGGTCTAAAAAGTCTTACTTTTAGGACCTCATATTTTAAAACTCCGTTTTAAAAGTCCAACTTTTAAGATCTCATATTTTAAAAGTTTGATTTAAAAAGTATCTTTTTAAGACCGATTACTCAACCAGTCTAAAAAATAACAGACTTTTAAGACCTGTTGTATCGAGACCGATTCCAGAACCGATCTAAAAAGCATGTTTTTATCTTGTATTAAAAGCTTTTTTTGTAATAGT
The DNA here is from genome assembly GCA_019022655.1 of Acacia acuminata. NCBI lineage: Eukaryota > Viridiplantae > Streptophyta > Magnoliopsida > Fabales > Fabaceae > Acacia > Acacia acuminata. The sequence continues at coordinate 5,134,442 of JAFJYI010000005.1, forward strand.
GAATGATAATAATTAAAAGTGTAATGACATTGACTAAATGAGTACTAGTATAAACTAAATACATATAATGAGATTGACTAAATGAGTAGTCAAATTGACTAAATTAAAGGCGTAATGACATTGATTAAATGAGTAATCGTATCAACTAAAGGCATAATAATATTGACTAAATGAGTAATGAGATTAACTAAAAGCATAATAACGTTAACTAAATGAGTAATGATATTGACTTCTACGATTCCCCTTCTCTATATTCTACCTATCCCTTATTTTCCCCTCTACCCTTCCACTCCTCCACTTGATCTCTACCTTTTCCCCTCTATGTATCCTTCCGGCCACTACTCTACTCCACCTCTACCATACCTTATTTTCCCATTACCACATTTTAATTAAAAATTTTATGGTTTATATATTCAATATTTTATAAAAATATTATACAATTTTATATTTAAAGCGTGTAAATAAGTCTAAACTGTTAAAATTATATCCCTACCAATGGTACGTTGATAAACTGTAAACTATTAGTGTAAAATAGATTATTTTTTTCCACTTTTTTTCACATCACACTTGTTACTTGGAAAGAGATCTTCTCCTTATCTTCTTTCTCATTTTTCTCATTGGCCTCATTTGGGCCCTTGATTGGGAAAGTGAGAGAAAAGTCAAAGTGGTATTGTATTAATTGGACGGATGTGATTTAGAGATTATGAGGAATGATGAGAAAAAGATGATGAAAGAAACCCACCCTCTTGTTACCTATATTCAATCCCCGATTAAAAGCTTCACGAACACACAACAAATACAAAAAGAGATTTGAAATCAAGCATGGATTTTTGGCATGGTCAATAGGTCAACCGACTTCAACCATCTAACAAACAGTCTCTGATCCCCGTTCACTTAAACCCATAAAAAGCCATGTATTCTAACAAACACCGGGTTACATAGATAGAACATTGTGAACCGTCCGTCCTACCACGTACACTGATAATTAATATATATTTTTTGCCCAAAAAGTCAATTTTTTTAATAACCAACAAAGTAATACAAGCACCAATAGCCGAAGCCAATAAACTCTCAAAAACCTAGATTGTACAAACTAACACACATCACACTTATCTATTCTAAAATCAAAACACAATCATAAACCAAAACTAAAAGCAAACCACTACATCATCTGCTATCAGTACTGATCTCAACAATTAACCAATTCCAGTCCTCTCCTTACCGACAGCAGTTCTGCTTATCTCAGTCCTTGAACACACAGAGTCATGAAAAATAATGTTGCTTAAAGGAAATGAAACCTGGTTCAACCACTGTGGCTGATGCATCTCCCTTGCTGCTCTCACTGCTAGCCAGTCTGCAGCTTTATTGCCCTCCCTTGCGACCAAGGACACCGTTACCTCCTTCGATGACTCTAGCAATGCCAGAACTTCTGACAGCAATTCCCTGCTTCTCCATTCACAGCCTACTACTATCTTTCCTTTTATTAACCTGTACAGCAATTCACAATCAGATTCAATAATCAATGGTATATCCTGTAGTTTGTGTCTATTTACTAGAATTTCCTTTATTGCTAGACACTCCGTCATGAAAGGTGATTACGCCTTTACAACTCTGCCCAGACCTGCTACAAAATTACCCAGGCTGTTTCTGCATATAATTCCTATACTAGCTGATTCATCAACCTCACGGTAAGACCCATCCACATTAGCTTTGAGGACCCCAGCCAGTAGTGCCACCCAAGTCCTCCGCCTTTCTATTTTTTTCCTCAAATAATTTCCTAGATCCCCTTTCCTTCCTTTTGCGTGACCTCCAAAACTCCTCTACTTGCACACTGACCCGCTGCACTAGAGCCTTACCATCAGGTTGCTCCTCACAGAACACCCATTTACATCTCATTTTCCATATCCCCCAGCACATGGTGGCAAACCACGATTTGCCTGGGTCATCCAACGCTTTGTCTCCATTCAGCACTTCGCAAAATACTTCTTCATAGCGAGTTACCTTCCACCTATTAAACTTGATCCCAAGCGGACTTCCAAACCAGCAATAACTTGTCCATGGACATAAGAATAGCATGTGTTCCACGGATTCCCTCTCCTTCAAGCATATAGGGCAGATGGGGCTGTTAGCACACTTGCGCTTGTGGAGAGCTTCTTTTGTAGCAAGGGCTCTTGCCCCTATTCTCCAGAGGACGTGCTGTATTTTTGGGGGCACGTTAACTTCCCATATGATTTTCCATAAAACCTTAGGGGTTCTGAAAGAAGGGCCTGGATCTCTGGGCTTAACCACCTCCACGTGTGTTTTAGCAACTGAATAACCGGATTTCACTGTATACACACCATCTCTGTTTTCCAACCAGATCACATAATCCTTTCCCTATCGCAAAGGAACAAGCATGTTTAGTATCTTCTCCCTCTCCACTTGACTGATTTGGTCCTTTATTAAGTATAAGTTCCAGCGCCCATTATTAATTAGATCCACCACCCTTAGACTCTTGTCAGCGTCTGTCAATTCCTCACTGTGCAGCTTGAGTCCCTTTAGTCCTTGGATCCATTGATCCTCCCAAACATTAATCAACTTCCCATTTCCCACCTTCCAGCAGAGTTCATTCAACAACAAATCTCTACCCTCCAATAAGCTGTACCACCCCCAAGAAGCATGGCTACCCTTTGTTTCAGATAAGAAGCTACATTTAGGAAAGTATATCCCTTTCAAGACTTTGCACCACAAATCATCAGGTTGCATCATGAGTCTCCATGCTGTTTTAGCCAATAGTGCTTTATTAAAGCAAAGTAAATCTCTAAATCCCATACCTCTTTCAGCCTTCCTTTCCGTCATTTTCCTCCAGCTTTGCCAATGAATCGAGCCTGCCTCTCCCTTCTGACCCCACCAGAACAGTGAGATAAGTTGGTCGATTTCCATGCAGCTTTTTTTTGGGAAACAAGAAGCATGACATAGGATACGTTGGGATGGCATTTGCCACTGCTTTTACCAATACTTCCCTCCCAGCAAACGACAACAACTTCTGTTTCCATCCTTGGAGCTTCAGCCTTACTTTATCCCTCACCCATGACAAAGATGCAACTTTTGATTCCCCCATAGCATTAGTAGCCCCAGATACTTCCCTGCCTGATCTGAGTATTTTATTCCAAGGCATCCCGAGACTATATCTCTGACAGCTGGTGGAGTATTCACTGAGAAGAACACGTTTGACTTCTCGAGATTTATCATCTGTCTTAAGGCTTTACAGTAGACCTCCAGAATGAGCTTTAGAAATTTGCAATTAATCTCATCTGCCCTAAGGAATAAAATCGCGTTGTCCACAAAGAAACAGTGCAACAATACTGGCGCCTTCGCTGCAAGTTTAATGCCTTGCAGCTCTTTCCGTTCTATGTGTGTCTGGATCATGAGCGAAAGCACTTCCGATACTAATATGAGCATGTATGGCGATAGAGGATCGCCTTGCCTCACTCCTCTCTCTGGAGAAAACTCATCCACCTTTTGCCCATCAATTTTCAGAATGAACCGCACTGAAGAGATACACTTCATTGTCCATTTTACCCAGCTAGCGCAAAATCCCATTTGTAACATAACTGCTTCAAGAAAGTCCCACTCAACTCTGTCGTAGGCCTTGTTCATGTCAATCTTTAAGGCACATTCCCACTTCTTGCTCGTTTTCTTGTGTTGCAGATAATGAAACGCCTCATGTGTTAGGATAACATTATCCTGGATCACCCTTCCTGCAATGAATGCTCGCTGGTTCGGGGTTATGATTCTAGTCATCAGCTCCTTCATTCGATTCGTCATCACCTTAGCTATGATTTTATATGCCACGTTACAAAGCCCAATAGGACGGTAATGGTGCACCCCTTTCGGCATGTCCACCTTTGGAATGAGAACAATGTTTGTGTTGTTTAGCAACTGAATGTCCGCCCTCTCAGCAAAAAACATCTGAACCATTTCACACACTTCTTTATTAACTTCGCTCCAAGCCACTTGGTAGAACAAGGCTGAATATCCATCTGGACCAAGAGCTTTGTTTGCCCCTAATTGAAAGACTGCTGCCTCAATTTCCTGTGATGTTACTCGTGCAGTTAGCTGGGCATTATCCGCTTCAGTTACACAGCATTTTACATAAGCTAGGGCCTGTCTCATGTCTCTCTGTCCATCAGATTTGAATAGCTTCCAATAAAAGTCATTGAACGCCCTATTAATATCCTCACGTTCCTCCAGCCATGTCTCATTCTCATTCTTTAATCTCAGGACTTTATTCCTAATTCTTCTTTGTATGACAGTGCTGTGGAAGAATTTCGTATTCCTATCTCCACATGTGAGCCATGCAACCCTTGACCGTTGCCACCAATAGGACTCCTCATTCCGCCACATTTCTTCTATTTGTCTGGTTAACTCCTCTACTGCCAGAAGTGCTGCTTTGTTCATACTTCCTTGATGACATTCGCCTAATTTTTGACGCAATAGTGCTATTTCTCTTCTGAAGTGGGGGAACTTCTGTTTGCTCTACTCCTCAAGTTGCCGCTGGCATGCCTTCAACCGGCGCACCAGATCCACAATATAGTCTTCTTCCATTCCTTCAACATCCCTCTAGTCCTTCCTTACCATCTCCAAGAAACCCTCATGCTCTGCCCAAATTGCTTCAAACTGAAGAGTTCTGGTTCCCTTGGTCTCAGTATAGCAGCAATCCACCAAAATGGCGTGATGGTCTGACCCAGTTGGTTCTACATGGAACACCATGGCGCGCGCAAACTCCTCTCTGAATTTTACATTGCCAAGTGCTCTGTCCAGCCGCTCCCTCACCATACCTCCAGGTCTCTTATTGCTCCATGTAAATTTTGAGCCCTTGAAATTCAAGTCAATTAAATTGTAGTCATACAAGAGAGCTTGGAAGTTAAGGATCTTACGCATGGATCTCGGGTTTCCTCCTTCTTTTTCCTCTTGAGATAGCAAGTCATTGAAATCTCCCACTGCTAACCATGATACATACACCCTTGCTGTCAGTTTCCTCAAAGTGTCCCAAGTAAGTCGTCTTTCACCTTCTTTAGGGGGTCCGTAGATGAAGGTTATCATCCTAGGGGTGCTCATGCCATCGGACTCCAACAACGTATGTATGATGTTGCTAGACTTGTATAGAACTGTGATCTTTATAGAATTCTTCCACCACACTACCAATCCACCAGCTAGCTCTCTCGGCTCAACCATTAATTCCTTATCAAAGTCGCATTTTATCCGGAGTTTCTTCAGCCTATCACTTTTCATTTTTGTTTCCATGAGAAAGATAATAGAGGGATGGTGCTTTTTCACCATACCCCTCAAATTCCAAACTGTCAGAGCCCTCCCCATACCCTGACAGTTCCATGATAAGAGTTTCATGGTGCCTTGGTGGCTGTTAAAGGCCAGCCACCAGCACCCTCAGCAGAGTTCCTCTTCCTCCTGTTTGCACCTGACTTGAAAACAAAGTCCACTGCCTTGTCCATATCCAAATCAGATATCAGCCTTGGCGAGTCCAGTATCTCAACCTCCCCTGGCATGTTCTCCTTCATCGTTTTGTCTTTTCGTTTAGCACTTCTCTTAATCCTTGCCTTTGTTTTCCTCAAGTTCTCAGCATAAGAGGAAATTTCATGTTTAGGATCAGCCTCAGCCACCGCTATCCTGCTACGCTTCGGCCCTGGGGCTTCCCTCTCCTCATCAACACGCCTCTTCATCCCCAGTTTCCCAATTCTATCAGTTACATCACCAAGCGTATCTCCATTGTACACCACCATCGCCATAGATTCCTCACCTAGAACTGCCCTTGACTCTTGCGATTGGTTTGCCCCCTCTTCAGCCTGTGATTTAACACTCACATTTGCTATTTTAGGGCTATTACACTTCAGCACCTTCTTGACCGCCATGACCTCTTCCTTCTTCATGATATCCTTCCTTGCTGTGCTAGCATAATCCATACCGCTAGCTTTGCCGGCTGGGACCCTGACTCCTTTGGCTATCAAATCAAGTGCGTCTCTGCCTTCATCAACCTGCACCTTGGAGGCTCCTTTACTATCCTGAATGTGCTTGTTCAGTCTAATGACAAACAAATCCTCCTCCTGTTTCACTGAGCTTGCTGCTTCTTTTTGGACGTCATCCTCTCGTTTGCGTTTCATTGCTTCCTCCTTCTTCTTCTGCACATACCGCGACTCCTCCCAATCTTCCTGGATAATTTCCATTATCACATCCCGATTGCGGCACATAGTGGTAGTTAGCCATGCCCCAAACCGAGGTAAGGCTGGATTAAAAGCTGACATAAGCTGCTCAGTCTTACAGCTACGATTATCATGTCCCATCAGACCACAATTGTAACAGAAATTTTGCAATTTCTCATACCTGACCGAGATCCATGCCTTTTTGCCTTCCGGCCGATCCATCCAAAAGCCATGAGTTAGAGGTTTCTTCAGGTCTACCATTACCCTGGCTCTCATAAAGCCACAGACATACTTGCCGTTGTGAATCGGATCTTCAACCATCATGACCTCACCGATGCGATTGCCAATCGTGACTGCATTTTCTAGGCACAACGCCTCCATAGGGATGTTATGCATCTGAGTCCACACCGATCCACAACTAAAATCAAATTCCTCACATGTCTTGAACTTCGATCGCTCCATCAGGTTCAGTAGAAAGCCATTAATCGACCATGGCCGACCATGCAAGACTCTATACAGCTCTTCTACGTTCGCAAAATTGAACATAAATGTGTTACCATTGATTTCGATAACATCGAATCCCTCCGGTAGATTCCATGCTTTCCTCAAAATCGACTCAGCCACGTTTCTCGTGAACGTCTTCTTTGCTATAACCTTTCCGATGAGGATCCTATTTGCCTCGATTCCTTCCAAATTAAAGGATCCGAGATTCGATTCTGCTCCATTCGCCCCTCTGCCCTTCAATCGTCTACTCTCAGAAGATCAGTTACCGTCCCTAATCCCCCGCGAGACTTCGATCTCTGTCGAGTCACCAGTATACTACTCTGATCCTCCGCCGTACCTCCTACCTTACCACTCTCACGCCTGGCGGAGAGAACTATGCTCCCACACGAGTGCGTGGGGAGAGTAATCTCTTATGGTACACTGATGATTAATATTGAACGACTCTCCTCCTTTTTCCTTAGCGTACGCAGCTTCTTTTCTATAAAACTGTGCCATTTTAGGTAAAACATTGAAGTGGTGACCTTTTTCTTTAAAATAAAAAATAAAAATCCTAAAATATATTTTTAATATCAGTTAGTATTTAAAATAATTTTTCAAGATTATAAAGTTTTTTTCAATACTAATTAGTATCTTAAAGTATACTTTTAGTACCATTTAGTACCCTTAAATATTTTTTTTACGATCATAAAATATCTTTTTAGTACTACTCAATACCCTGAAATAATTTTTTAAGATCCTAAAACTAATGGCAGTTACATTCTTTTAACAATAATGATATTTTTGCTCTAATTTTGAAAGTTCATATGTAGTTTTGCTCATAGAAAAAATATTTAGTGGGTATTACTCAACAGTAAAACACATATATATTTTTATACATTTACCTTTATTTAGGGGTGGCCTGAACTTTTGACGAGTGGAAACGAAGAAATATTTTTCTTCATTAATTGCCGATTAGAATAATAATTTAAATAAAATGGACTAATTAATAATGCAGTTTCTTCTCTCTCCGAAATTTTAAAATTACACTCAATTGTTTAAGATAAGTGTTAATACTTTTTTTTTCCCTCATTGTAGACAGAAAAATTACTAAAAATTTAAATAAAAAACAGTGCAAAGTACAGACCATTAATGTCATAGAAACATTACTACTAGTACTACTTAAAAAAAAAAAAAAAAAAAAAAAAAAAAAAAAAAATATCCAGCTGTGGTAATATCAGGTTATAACAAGTGTTTATGTGTAATACTCTCTCCAATACTATTTATAAATAACTTTATCTTTCCTGGGTTTTTTCTTTGTATAAGCAACAATTTTGTTTTGTCTAAAAATTTAATACATTTTTTCATTTTTATCTCAATTAATTGTATGTCATCTTTCTCATATTTTTTTTCTCACTCATTCTTTTTCATCTTTTTCTCATTGATTCTCTCTCACACTTATAATCTTCATAAATATGGGTATGTTTAGGAAAAAATTATATCTTTATCTTTCTACTCTTTCATTATTTTTAATTAATTTTAAATACCATTTCATTTTATGTGATTTGATTTGGTGTTGCTCTTAGAGTAAAATGATGTGTGTGTGTGTATGTACCCACAAATACCGGATCCTTGTTGGCAATTTTTATCGTAAACTCCAACTTGCACCGACATAACATAGCATGTGACAAATGAGTTGTACAAGATTAATTATCAGTGTCCGTGAAAGGACCTATTGTTCGCAATCTTCTATCTACGTACCCAAGTGTTTGTTGGAATACATGGCTATGTAATAATGGCTTTGAGCGCATGCGGGACTGTTTGTTAGTAGAGCTGAGAATCAGGGTAAGTCCGGCCCTACAAGGCTTGGCCTTATAAGGTCAGGGCCGGCCCTATCCGTATAAAGCCAGAGATAAGGAAAGTATCGGTTTTTTAAAACTTGGCCCTGGCCTTACAAAGCTCGAAAATTACTATTCCAAATTTTAACTATTTTTCCTTTGTTTTTTTTAAAGAAATATAATTAGTAAATCGCAACAATTGAAGTTCTAATCTATCAAATAAATGTTATTAATATTAATATTTAAACAATATAAATCATTCAACAAATAAACATATTTATTAATTCGTAATAAAAAACAAATAAATACAAAGAATATGTTTTTTCTTTTTTCAAAAAATATTAAACAAAGGAATTATTTTATGCCCACGACAAAATGCATTTCCCTCTCGTAATTTTGTGTGTGTATATAAATTCCTTCGGTCCTTGCATGATTTCACTTACGGGTAAAAATAATTATACTTATTTTACACAAATATATTTATAATTTATTACTATATAATATTGTAATACCAAATGTTTATTTAATATGAAAACATCCCTTCTTTAAAATTTATAATAACTAATTATGTGTTTTAATACTGATGCTACCAAAATTTAATTAAGCACCGCAAGTGTACGGGTCATGAAAATAGTGAGTGGTAAATCAAGGTCATCCCACAGAGACTCAATCCAGCTAGTGATTAGGTGTTAAATTTCCTTTTTTCATTTAAGTTGAGCAAATCGAATTGTTTCCAATAACAATAAAAAGAATTTTAATAAAAACAAGAACTTTCGAGACAGAGCGAATTCAAATATCAAGGAGGACAACCTAGAGATATTAATCCCTTGTTTGTTTCTTAGATTTTATTCCCACTAAATTAATTCTAATTTAACTTCATCAGTTAATCTAGAGTATTCTTGTTTATAAGTGCCCGCTTCGGTTCACTTATACACCTACCTCAAATAATTATGCAATATCTCACACAATTAATTAAGATGCAATTCACTCGAGCTCACTCTAATTTGATTATGCGGAGCTTCTAGGTATATGTCTATCCTAGACGCAAATTAGATTAAAATCTAAATCTAACATTATTTAATCCAAGGTCAACTTAAGATTTCCTTTTATTTAATCCTAAATTTCCAAACATGTTTAATGGTGGCCAATCACTAAACAATGAATAATGAAAAAGATTAAATAAACTGAATCAATATTAAGCAAAACTAATTAGTGGGAACAATTTCTAAGTCTCAAACAAGTTCATAATACTCTAAATTGTAAAGGAAGAGTTAGCCACACATGGCTTTAAACATCATAACAGTACCAATAAAATCAGAATCCAGAGGCATAATGGAAGAAACAAGATACTGGAAAAAAATAAGAAACTAGAAAGAGAGTCAAGTGAAATATCAAAACCAAGAAAAAGAATAGACTCAGCAACAACTTCTTCCAATCGTGCTCTCAAAGAACCAGGGGAAAAAATATGACGATGAAACTCCAAAGTGAAAGTGATGATGAAACCCAAAATGACGCGTTTGCTGCCAGCGAAAATAGCCGCCTCCTCTGTTTCTGCGAGAGTCCTCTATCCAGCGAAATATCCCAATTCAAAATGCCGCCTCTCGTCATGGTCTCCACCTCCGCGTCTCGTCCTATCCATGCTTAGATTAGGTCTTCTTATTTGTCAAAATGATTTAGCCCAAATCGTGTCGCTTCTCCCTTGTTCATTGATTTTGAATTAATGGGCCCAATTCCATAAATTATACAAATGAATCCCGTGGGCTCCCTGATGCAAAAAAAAAAAAAAAACAAGAAGAAGATCCATTTAATTAAACATATGTAATAATAATAAAAAATAAAAGTGATTTTTATTTTTTTATTTTTAAACTTCTCATTCCTATTATTTATTTCCTAAACTTAAAAACTTTTATTTTAAATTGAAAACCCCACAAATAATGTATCCAAATGATATCTCTTAAAATATCAATGAAATCTCTTTAAATTAGTAATGATGACTTCTCAAATATATAAAAATACATCTCAAATCTATTAAAAATGAGAAGTCATCAAATACACAATAATAATAAACATAAAAGGGGTTATAGTTTAAATTAAAAAAATCTAAGTAATTACAAATAAACACATTCATTAAGTGGAAATCTAAGTATTTTTTTTTTTTAAAAAAAACTACAAGTTAAAAGAGCCTAACGGCCCGGCCCGATTCCAATTTCAAATTTATGACCTATTTTTTAAGCTTTGACCCTAAACAGCCGGGTCCGACGGTCTGACCCGATTTCCCACTCTATTTGTTAGATAGTTAAAGTTGGTTGACCTAATGACCATGCAAAACAATCCATGCTTTATTTCAAATCTCTTTTTGTATTTGTTTTGTGTTTGTGAAGCTTTTAGTCGGGGATTGAATATGGGTAACAAGTGCGATGTGTAAAAAAAAAAAATAAAAAAAAAAAAGTGGAAAAATTTATATTTTACACTAATAGTCTAAAGTTTATTAACGGTACGGTTGAGGTATAATTTTAACAATTTAACAAATTATATTTTAACGATTATAATAATATTTTTATAAAATATTAAATATAGGCTATTAAAATTTTAAGGAAAAATGTATAAAAATGTACATGTGTTTTGTTTTCAGGAGCATCTAATACTAAATATATATTTTTTGAGGTGTAAAAGTAACTACGTGATTAGTAAATTGATGCAAAAGTCACAATATTATAAAACAGCTGTTAGTTTAGTGCCAGCTGGATCCCATGTCTAATTTAGTGATTCTTTGACCTGGAAGACATGGCAAGCGTGGGGGAAGTTGAAGGTTCCATTAACCCGAAACCCCAGATTTGAGGCTGTTCACGGTCCTCGTACTAAACGGAGGCGTCCAGGTGTTGGATGGTGAGGTTGAGGGCACCGGAGATGGTCAAGTTGGCGCCGTCGGAGATGTTGAAATGGGGAACAGAGAGGGCGTCAAGGAAGAGCGTGGGTGGGATGGGAAACAGAGGATTAAAGAGAAAACCAATTTTGTTTGAGACATAGTTGTTCATAACCACTTCAGTTTGTCTTATGGGTGAGGAAAGGAGTTGAATCAGCTACAACTATCAATTTGATATTTTCCAACTAATTTTCCGTTCCTTGTGATTGGTGCCCTGTTCTGCTTCTTATTTATTCCGCCGACTCCGCCACCAATTTTCAGCGACTGATTTTGGTTCTCTACATCCTGTAACGGCGACGCCGGCTGGCACAGTTCAGGTTAGATGAATCCCATCTTTCACTTTCCACTGATCAAATCAATGCTCTGAGACTCAAACAGTCCACAAGGTTAACCTTCGCTGCATCATTTGATAACTTGATTAGCCCTCAGATATCTTCTTCTTCACCAAGGTTTATATATATAATTCTCCCCACATTTCCCACAAGTGTCCCATCCCGTCCCCGAAAAGCATTCATTCGTGGAAGCTAACACGTTCAACATGTATTTTAAAGCATTTGTTTCGGGCGTCACTCGGATGATAAATTTGAAGCGCTATTTTTAACGATATGTACAACAGAAGACGAAGTTCGTAGGGAAATATGAATGAATGATGGCAATATATACTTTTATATGAATTGGTGTATAACTGTATATACGGCATGTGTGGTTGATGAGATGGAGGGCACAGTCCAAAAGTAAGCTCCTCTGCAAATAACAAAAACATCCTCAGCCATGGTGGCAATTTTAATGTATATAATATAGACACAAGCGCACACTAGTTGGTGATCTGTTTATTTAGGAGTCTTAAATATTAACATGCCATGTTTTAATCACAGGGGGTTTTGGATGAACGGAGGAGGGAAGGAGACGCGCAAGTTGGGTGAGAGAGAGAGAGAGAGAGAGAGAGAACGGGCAGTCGAATATGAAGATAGTGTAATCCTCAGCTTTTTCCATTTCAATTCCCCCCACGCCTGCCATGTCTTCCAAGTCAAAGAATCACTAAATTAGATATGGAATCCAACTGGCACTAAACTAACAGACGTTTTATCTACTATGACTTTTACACCAATTTACTAACTATATAGTTACTTTTGCACCAAAAAAAAGTCATGACCTTTTGTAAATAGATGATTATTTTGTACGTATTTTAATTTATATACAATTTTATCTATTAAATATATTTCATTAAGGACTTTATTGTTTATTAATTTTTTAAATAATAATTTAAATTTTTCTCAAATTTAAATTTAAATTTTTGTCCTCAATTATCGCTATATATACAATAGTATTAATATATGTAGTATTCAATAAGATTCATGCATTTTTCAGTCATTTTCCATCTTAATAAAGTTTTCAAATAATAATTCAAACATATTTCCAATCTTAAAAATCGATAGAAAATAAGTTACTTCTCACCCATCTTACCCAAACGGGCTACATTCATCACTAAAACCTTTCATAACACTACAAAAAAATGACCTTTTGTAGTGGCCAAAAGTGTGTATGTGTAGCGGTTCTAACCACTACCAACGACATGCGCATCGGTGTCGTAGAAACTGAAGATTGAATATCACCTAAGGGGTGAATAGGTGATTATAAAATTCTTTCGTTGATTGCTCAACAACACTAAAAACAAAGACTGAGAGAAGAGCAAAAAGACACAAGAGATTATCCCGATTCGGTCCAATTCTTTGACCTACGTCTAGTCCTCAGAACACCTGGGTTTCCACTATCTTTCAAAGACAATTACACTGTACTCAGATGATCCTCCCACTAGGACTCACTCCCCCTTACAAACTGTAATTGTACACCCTCACCTAAGGTTCCACAGCCTTAAAATTTAACAACTGAACAGATAATCAAATAGTGTTTAAACTCCTCATGAGTAAATAAATGTTGATCACTGAAGTACAGGAAATATCCGAAGATATTAAATGAAGCTAATGAAATAGTAGATAGCAATAATACAGAATTGAATGTGCAGAGTTTCGGTAGTTGGAGAATTCAATGCTTCTGATATTTATAGTGGAGCATTAATGACCGTTGTGGAAGACATTGATGAAGCTCTTGCCCATTAATCCGTTAAACATGAACGGAGGCGAAACTCATTTTTGAATGTTGCTTGGTTAACAAAAGTCGTTTGACATTCCTTATTCTTTTTGCCTGTTGTGAAAGAGCATTAAATGAGGAATGGGAGTTCCTGACAGGCTTTTCTTGGGCACAAATAGAAGAGACCATTTTCGCGCCTCGTTTCGGCTCAGCATTTAATGCTTCTGTTAGAACTTTGTTTTTCACCTAAACAATGGTTATCAATCTGAAATACACTCAAAATGATTATTAGTATGTAGTCTAAATAGCTTTGAGTGAGATAAGAGAAAGATTGAAGATAACCCAAGGAATTTGAATTTAAAACTTCTTGTTTTACTTAACAAAGGATGATCATGCTTGAGCATGATTGTTAGTATGCTCGGGCAACCAAAGAGAAAATATATTATAAGAATAGAGTATCATCCTATGCTTGAGCAACATCGAGCTAGTGCTTGAGCACCATGCTCAAGCACTCAATCTGTACTTGCTCGGGCATGCCTAGAACAAAGCTTTTAAAACTATCAACCATCGCTGATACTCGAGCAATTAAGACATAATGCTCGGGCATCATTCTAAGCCAGTGTCGCCAATTGCTCGAGCAACTAAGACATAATGCTCAAGAATCATTTTGAGCCAGTGTCACCAATGCTCGAGCATCCTAGAGAAAATGCTCGGGCATATTTGAGATCGAGAGCAACCAAATAGCTTAGGAGCATGCTTGCTCGAGAAACATAACGTTCCTGCTCGAGCACCTTGCTCGGGCATGATAATTTCTTGCTCGGGCATAAGGCATACAGAGGCGAGACTAAGAGTCTCAGTGATACTGCTCAAGCATTGCTTTTCCTTTGATCGAGCATACTGCTCTGGCATCTCATAATCATGCTCGGGCACAAGTCAGAATATGTTGATACTGCTCGAGCACTATTTACCTCTGCTTGAACATGCTACTCGAGCATTACTTACACTCTGCTCGGGCATGGCTTTTATTTTGCATGTTTCCTATGAACTTTGCTATCAACCTGATGATGCTCGGGCACGTGAGTCACTCTGCTCAAGCATTCCTGGTCCAACTATTAAATTATGCTTGGGCATTAACTTCTTTGCTCGAGTAGCCTTTCTGAAACACGTAAATAATTCATTAGATCGAGTAGGCTCAAGCAACGATAGACTTCTGCTCGGGCATAATACTTTTTGAATAAAAAACCTTAGTATTTGTTATCATCAAAACACCGAGAACTAACATTCTCACCCTTTTTGATGATGAGAATACTTTGAAAATATTTGAGACAAATTTTTGGTTTTGATGTCAGTAAATAAGATAACTAAGCATGTTTGATGACAGTAAGCACAGAATGATAGAAACAGAGATAAACTTGAATATTTCATTGATAGTAAATGTTAGTGACAGATACAGAAATGACATAAACTGAAACATTAACAATCTAAATCATCCATATCTAATAAAACTCAAACACTCATATCTTTCTCTCCCCTTTGTCATCAGCGAAAAGAGAGGTTGTGATAGAAGGAGAAGGAGGTGAGCTATCTGGGAAATCAGAGGAAGAGGAGGAGGGAAGCTTAACTGTGGAGGGATCAATGAGGGAAAATTGAGAGGATGGAATAACCATAATAGCTGGGGTAGATTCAGGAATGGGAGAGGTGGCTAAAATAGGGGTGGATGCCACAATAGGAGAGGTAAGGGGAGAAGAATGGTGAGTGGTGCAGGAGGAGAGACAGAAACAGAGGCTATAGGCATATCAGTGGGACCGTCAGGGCCAAAGCTCATCACAAAAGCATCCAAAGTGCAATCGAAGCCTTGTACGACCTATTGAAGAGCAAGTTGCTGTTGAGCCAAGTCTTGAATCTCCTTTCTAATCTTTTGTTGATGATCAAATAAGACGGAGAACTTAGCATACATTTCTTCTTTCAAGGCCTTCATCTCAGAGTCAATTTGTAAATCAATGTGAGCCTTCAGGTTGATCATCTCAGAGGACATAGCCTTGATCATCTCAACATTGAGCTTCTGAAATGATGCTATAGACTTCAACACTTGCTCAGTAAAAGGAGCCACGACACTCTGAATTGAGGATTAGATCAGGTTCTGGATTGAAGCCTGGGCAAATGATGGTGCAGATAAAGAAAGACCAGCCTTAGATGACTCAGCCTCATCAGGAGGTCTTGATGTAGATGGCTCAAAAGGCTTGAGAGGAGCATGAGCTTTAATCTTCTTCTTCTACTTCTTCGATGAGGCCTCAGTAAAAGAAATCCACATCTGAATCATATGATCTTTGACAAAGCGAGGTGGATATTCTTCTTTGTCTTCTGAGAGGTACCAAACATTGTTGATTTCCAAGATGCGAGAAATCAACGAAGGGAACGGCATAGTGTCTTGAACCTTGACTGGGGCCTCCGAAATAAAAGAGATCATCTCGTCCATAATCCACTTGCCAAGTTGTGTGGTTCCTTGGCAATGAGCGAAGCAAACCTCTCATAGTCTTTCTGCACAAAGCGTGTGAAACTATGGCCTTTCTGAATGAGACTTCTGCTATACACATACCATTATAGCCGAAGAGAAGTTGACTTTACTTCCATCATAAGGTACATCCAGGAGTAGGATTTTGTGGCAAGCAGCATCTGACAGCTTAAGGGGATCTTTAGGAGGATCAACTATGCTGAGAAGGACATTGAGATCGTGAGCTGTGATCTTAATTTCTCGCTCCCGAACCTTTGTAATCAAGGTATCATCATCATTTTCAAGAACCTTGTTTTGGAGTTGCATATGGTAGTAGAAGACAAGAACGACTTCAGGGGAGTAAGGCTTGTTAATACTTAGAAGCCAATCAAACAAGTCCAAATTGCATTCCTTTTGGAAATGCTCCAAATCAACATATACAATAGGACAAAAAGGTCTATTCCCGAAATAAAATTCAAAATTCTGAAGATCATGAATGGCAACATTACCAACAATCATTCCAGGTGAAGGTTCAGGTAACTTGCCATTAGGAGGTCAACTGTTGGAGACTTGCTGTTTCTTGCTACTAGACACTTGGGATGTCTGAGGGACTGAGACTTTCTGCTTCTTGCTCCCGGAAGCCTGAGAATTCTGACTAGTTGACGCCTTAGGATTTTGGGGACGATCTTCCATTTCCTTTGATCGAATCTCATCGATAGTTTCCTCAGAGTCGTTGGAAACAGAAGGAGATGATGTTAGGGACCTTGCTCATTTTGCTTTGTCCGAAGGCAAGGAATAAGTCTGAAAGCGAGTCTTCGGTCTTGGAGATTCCTATGGTGGTTTGGTGACCTTCGGCTTCTTGGTGGATTTAGGTTTGGTGGGTTCATCAGAAGCTTGAATCTTAGGTCAATAGTAGCGAGATTTCTTCGCAGGAGCCTTTTGGATGGAGATTTATCACCGGAACCAACCATTGATTAAATCAGGAGTAGTGAGCTTCCGAGAGGAGGAGTTCGACGATGGTGAGGATAATATTGGAGGGAAATGGAGAAATTTAAGGATACGTGCGTAACGAAGTGAAAATTTGAGACAGAGAGAGCACTAGGGTTTGTGACAGCACAAGGAAGAAGAAAACATAGACGGAGAAATGAAATGACATTTCTATTTTAAAAACTTTATCACGCGATATTGCTCGAGCATGGGTTTCTTCGTGCTTGAGCAAGTCTTGTTCGAGCAGACTTCATGTCTTGCTTGAGCAGGGATGAACAAGAGTATTAAGATTAATAAATTAAATGATCAAGATTGACCTCCCATCAAGTATGCTTTGTGAATACTTGACTTATTGATGATAATTGAACCCTTAGAGCATTAGGATAAAGATTTCTGATCACAATGTTCATCCATCAGTTTCTCATGCTCGGGCAGATGAGATAAGTGCTTGATCATAGTTCCTCTATTCGTTATTTTTCATATAGCCTGATGTTGCTCGAGCAGACTTCTAGGTGTGCTCGATCAGCGTTCTTCTTGAGTCTTTCATCACGCATCCCGTTGTTGCTCGAGCATGATGTGGGACATACTTAAGCGGGTGGTTCTGTCTTTGCTTCTTCGAGAGACTCTTCTGTCATTGCTCGAGCAAAAAGAGGGTGTGTGCTCGAGCAACATTCGCTCTGTTACCCTTTGTTTTTCATCGTCAGAATAGAGCATCCTGGATAAACATAAACTAGAAATTCCGATGCTAAAGTTAGTAATATCTTATTGAATTAAATTAATTGAAGAGAGAATACTTACAATTCATTGGGATTTGCCATACCCAATTCTCTAAGGATAAACTTGAATTGTTCCTTAGCCAATGGTTTGGTGAAGATATCAGCCAACTGAAGATGTGTGGGAATGAACATCACCTTGACATCTTTCTTTTGAACATGATCACGAATAAAATGATGTCTCACATCAATATGCTTGGTTCTAGTGTGTTGTACTAGGTTTTTAGCCAAGCTTATTATACTGGTGTTGTCACAAAGAATTGGAATCTCCTTCAGATGAATCCCCAAGTCTTGGAGTTACTGTTTGAGCCACAAGACTTGAGGAGCTTAGCGGCAACATATTCAGCTTCAGTGGAGGATACAACCACAGTGGTTTGCTTCTTGCTAAACCACGATACGAGTGAACATCCGAGAAACTCACATTGTCCGCTAGTACTTTTTCTATCAGTTTTGTATCCAGCGTGATCCAAATCAGAATATGCAACCAAGTGCTCTGATTGACCTTTAGGAAACCAGAGACCCAATTCCTTTGTATCCGTAAGACATCGAAAAATTCTCTTAACATGCTCGGCATGTGATTCTTTAGGAGCGGATTGAAATCTCGCGCACATCTCCACACTGAATTGAATGTCCAGTACCCTTAGTCCAAGTATAGCAATGATTTGATCATTCCTCTATACTTGGTTATGTTGAAATCCTTGCATTTTTCTTCATTCCTCTACTAGTGTTGATTTCGCCCAAGCCCTTTTTGAATTTCAGTTTGCTTTCATATTCAGACAGACTACTGAATAGAGCAGCAATTGAAGTCATTGATTCACCACGGGCCTCTTCTATTGCTGTAACTTTGACTTCCTAATCTTTCATCAAAATGTTGAGAATTTTTCTAACCTGAGGACCTTGATCATACGTTTTTCCCAGAGCCAACAATTGATTAGTCAGATGAGTGTAGCGAAGTTGAAATTTGGCAATAGTTACTTTAGATTTCATTCGAAGTAGATCATACTCAGTGGTCAGAGTATTAATATGGTTCTCCTTAATGCCGAAAGTTCCTTCATATGCTATTTCCAAAGCCTTCCATATTTCTTTTGTGGCTGATAGGTTACATATCCGAAAGTACTCCTTTAGACTAAGAGCACTTTGTAGCATTAAAACAGCTTTACTATTGAGAGTAATATTTATTTTGTCATTCTCATCAAACTCAGCTTCTATCTTGGGAACAGCAATTCCTCCTTCAATCCTTGTAGGATCGTAATCTCCAATTTCTATAACTTGCTAGAGACCATACTCGATAGCTAGCACTAACACTTTGAATTTTGCTTTCCAAAATGAATAGTGCTCGTCATTGAATCTAGGAGGTCGATTGATTGAGGCACCATCAGGAAATATTCCTTCCATGATCTATCTTGGGATGTTAAGCCGAACAGAGAACCAACGCTCTGATACCGAATAAAGATGGAATATTACCTAGAGGGGGATGAATAGGTGATTATAAAATTCTTTCGCTGATTGTTCAAGAAAACTTAAAATAGAGACTGAGAGAAGAGCAGAAAGACACAAGAGATTATCCTAGTTCGGTCTAATTCTTCGACCTACGTCCAGTCCCCAAAACACCTGGGATTTCCACTATCTTTCAAAGATAATTACACTGTACTCAGATGATCATCTCACTAGGACTCACTCCCCCTTACAAGCTGTAATTGTACACCCTCACTTAAGATTCCACAACCTTAAGATTTAACAACTGAACAGATAATCAAATAGTGTTTAAAATCCTCACGAGTAAATAAATGTTGACCACTAAAGTACAGGAAATATCCGAAGATATTAAATGAAGCTAATGAAATAGTATATACCAATAATACAGAATTGAATGCGCATAGTTTTAGTAGTTGGAGAATTCAATGCTTCTGATATTTATAGGTGGAGCATTGATGACCGTTGTGGAAGACATTGATGAAGTTCTTGCCCATTAATATGTTAAACACGAACGGAGGCGAAACTCATTTTTGAATGTTGCTTGGTCAACAAAAGTCATTTGACATTCCTTATTCTTTTTGCCCATTGTGAAAGAGCATTAAATGAGGCATGAGAGTTGCTGACAGGCTTTACTTGGGCACAGATAGAAGATTCCATTTTCGCTCCTCGTTTTGGCTCAGCATTTAATGCTTCTGTCAGAACTTTGTTTTTACCTAAACAATCGTTATCAATCTGAAATACACTCAAATGATGATTAGTATTTAGTCTAAATAGCTTTAAGTGAGATAAGCGAAAGATTGAAGATAACCCAAGGAATTTGAGTTTAAAACTTCTTATTTTACTTAACAAAGGATGATCATGCTCGAGCATGACTGTTATTATGCTCGGGCAACCAAAGAGAAAATATATTATAAGAATGGAGTATCATCCTATGCTCGAGCAACATCGAGCTACTGCTCGAGCACTCAATCTGTACTTGCTCGGGCATGCCTACAACGAAGCTTTTAAAACTATCAACCATCGTTGATGCTCGAGCAACTAAGACATAATGCTCGGGCATCATTCTGAGCCAGTGTCGCCAATGCTCAAGCATCCCAGAGACAATGTTCGGGCATATTTGAGACCGAGAGCAACCAAATAGCTTAGGATCATGCTTGCTCGAGAAACATAACGTTCTTGCTCAAGCACGTTCCTCGGGCATGATAATTTCTTGCTCGGGCATAAGGGATACAGAGGCGAGACTAAGAGTCTCAGTGATACTGCTCGAGCATTGCTTTTCCTTTGCTCGGGCATCTCATAATCATGCTCGAGCACAAGTCAAAATATGTTGATACTGCTCGAGCACTATTTACCTCTACTCGAGCATTACTTACACTCGCTCGTGCATGGCTTTTATTTTGCATGTTTCCTATGAACTTTGCTATCAACCCGATGATGCTCGAGGCACGCCAGTCACTCTGCTCAAGCATTCCTGGTCCAACTATTAAATTATGCTTGGGCATTAAGTTCTTTGCTCGAGTAGCCTTTCTGAAACACTTAAATAATTCATTAGGTCGAGTATCTCAAGCAACGATAGATTCCTGCTCAGGCATAATACTTTCTTAATCAAAAACCTTACTATTTGTTATCATCAAAACACCAAGAACCAACAGAAACTATTACAAAAAGCACCGTGGCAAGATGTTTTGTAGTGGTTACTAAAAACCATTATTCATGTAATAAAATGCTACTGTATTGGTAGCGGTTTTGAGTTATCCCTACAACACTACAAAAAAATCCAAATTTTGCGACGGACGAAATCTGTAACAAAATAGTGAATTTCCGTCTCAAAAACCATTTGCAACGAATCAACGTCCGTCGCAAAAAAATGTCGTCGCAAATAGAATTTTGCAATGGAAAAAAACGTCGCAAAATTTAGGATTTGCAACGGAAAAAAATTCCTTCGCAAATCCCAAATTTTATTGGAAACAAAAATCCTATTCTAATTTATTAGTGCCTAGGCATATATATATATATAGGGAAAAAGGGGTCACAATAAGCAAATGCTTCCACCATTAATAATTGCAAATATTTATAGTCAAATTCATAAAAAAAATTTAATATTATTCTTATATTGATGTGGGGATGTCCATGAATTATTTTTAAGGGAACAATAGGCTTTATGTTAAATTCTAGAAAAATAAAAAATATTTGAATGTTATTATTTTGTGTTCCCAATTCAATGGTATAGACAATGAAAACTAAAGGGGGAAAAGGATGTAAACCAAATTCTAAGGGAAAAATTATTTTATTTTTAGCATTTTTAGGAAAAAGAAAGAAAGATATTTCGGCATCAGAGTCCATGTTCAATGCTCATTGAGGAACCATTAAGTGTCCGAGTTTAGAAGCTTAAGATAATTGTACAAAAAGAGATAAGATATCAAACCTAATCCCCAATTTTTTACAACCCTAAGCTGATTTTTACAGTGCATCAGAAAAGATCAAGGTCGAAAAACCAAATCCAAAACCGTATTTTTTATTTTTATTTTTTTGCTCAAGGGAACTACTTGCATTACTATAATTGAAACATAAGTACAACTATTACAAGAATAAGAGCGGAAGAAAAAAACCAAACCATCACAAGAACAGTACCTGCATAGAAAGAAACAACCTAAAAATGAGGAAAACAACAAATAACATAAGGGCAAACAAACTTAATCCCCGCTCAAAATGTGACTGGAATGTTGAGAATCACCCAAGATATCATGAGCCTCCGGAACATCCAAGGTTAGCAAAGAAGACAAAGAAGGTGTTGGTTCTAGAACCCACCCCATAGGGTACACCTCCTTAAAAGCATTTGTTGCAAGAGACTCAGCAACTCGGTTACCCTTCCTTAGAGTAAAAGATAGAGAGAACCCAACCCTGTCAGAAAAGAGACAAATAATATCATGTATAATACCCCTACATCTCCAGTCAATTAAGGTAGGAGATTTGGCTTCAACACAAGAGAGCAGAGGAAGACAATCAGTTTCAAAAATAACTTTATCATGACCTAAGTCCACCGCGAACATTAAAGCCCTCTTCAGAGCCAAGGCTTCCGTCATAAAGGCAGAGATAGATTTCACTTTATCCACAAAACCCCACCTAAAGTGACCAAGAAAATCAAGGCAAACCACCCCAATAGCAGCAAAATTCTTACCATTCACATAGGCCCCATCAGAGTTAACTTTCAAGTAGCCAAGCTTAGGTGGGTGCCAACAAGAATGATAATTAGCAAAGTCATCTATCAAACCAGACTGTGGATTCCTATTGTCCAAACACCACCAAAATTCACCATTACTCTTCTTAGCTAGCTCAATAACCACAGAGGGGTTAGGATCCACATGGTTGAAGATTTTATCATTCCTTTGCTTCCAGATAAACCATAGTATCCAGGAAATAAGGGAAATGTCCTAGGGGATCAGGTTAGACATACCTTGAATTAGCAACCACCAAGCATTGAAATTTGAAACACAAGATAGGTCACTCCTAGCACCTTGGAAACATCCAAACCATACACGTCGGGTCCAGGAACAATGAAAGAATAGATGCTCAAGAGTTTCCACAACCTCTTCACAGATTGGGCATAGATTCATATGTGATCTTTTCCTATAAAAGAGAGTGACGTTAGTAAGGAGTGCATTGTTGAGGATCCGCCAAATAAATTGTTGAACTCACGGAATAGTTTTGATCTTCCAAATTGAGTTCCTACAAGCTGTAGGCAGAACTAAAGAGGGCCTCACCCTATTAGGAAAAGTCGAAGTCTTGGGGTAACCCACCTTGACCATATAATCACCATTTTTTGCTTTAGTCCATATCAACTTATAATCCAAAACCGTATTCAACACCCTCTCCCAAATTACTTCAGTTGTTCCTAA
The DNA here is from genome assembly GCA_019022655.1 of Acacia acuminata. Lineage (NCBI taxonomy): Eukaryota > Viridiplantae > Streptophyta > Magnoliopsida > Fabales > Fabaceae > Acacia > Acacia acuminata. Next base: position 5,157,591 of record JAFJYI010000005.1, read on the forward strand.
CCTTTCCCGCAAACCAGTAGCCATGTTTCACACACATGTTTCAAATCTGAAAGAGTCTAAAATACAATATGGAGAGAACGAGGTAGAGAACTGTTACCTTGCGGCGAAGACCGGAGAGAGATTGGCGGACACCAGAGAGAGACTGGCGAAGACACTCGTGAGTTTGGCTGAGACGCTGCACAGATCGCGAATGTGAAATTTGAAATGAATTTAAGCTAATATCAACCGATTTGCGATGGAGCCGGTTTTCCGTTGTAAAAAATAAATGATTTTGCGAAGGAAACCAGTTTCCGTCGCAAAAAAGCTCCATTTTTTGTGATTAAATGGAATCCTTCACAAAAAAGCGTCCAAAATGATGCCTTTTTACGACGGAAACATGTTCTGTCACAAAAAATGGAGCCTTTTTGCGACGGAAGACGTCTTCTGTCGCAAAAGGCGTCAAAACTGATGCCGTTTTGCGATGGATCCAGTTTTTGTCACAAAAAATAGAGCCTTTTTACGATGGAAACCAGTGTTTCTGTCGTAAAACTCCCACTCCTTCACTATTTTGCGATGGATTATATTTTTTAATTTCGTCGCAAATTGCGACGGATATGATTTCCGTCATAAAAATTGGCACAATTTGTGATGGAATTCTTTCTATCACAAATTCGTCACCAATCTACTATTTTCTAGTAGTGCAAAAATACGATCGAGATGACGAATTTTAAAAAATTGGCACCAAAATCTTGTAGCTATTCTAAAACCGCTACAAATATTGGATGAAATTTCATAAATTGCGCCAAATATTTAAACCAAATTTGAATTAAAATTTATACAAAATATTGTAAAATTGGAAAAAAAAAACCATAATTTGAATTCATTGTTACGATAGTTGAATATTTTATTATTTAAGTGACAAATTAAATGATAATAGTTAATATTTACAAAAATGGTTAACCTAAGTTAGATAAGTATAAATATTATGTAGGTATAATAATGAGAATGTATAGATAGTAAGGATTATTATGTTGTCCACTAGATAATATTTGATTATGGAAAAAATGTTGATGATGATAGTGTTAGTTCCCTTGTTTTGATGATAACAATTATAATTAATCTCAAGGCAAATTCACTGTGAATTTTTTTTTAAAAAGTAACTTGAAGTTATTGCAAAAGAACCTCAAGTTAAAGCCTTGAATAAGTTTTTGAATAAAACCTTAACTTCAAGTCATTATGGTTTGCCTCAAGTTATCTCGTGCCCAAAGTTTTAAATTATGTGCTTCGCGTTTTCACTTGAAGTTAAAAATGATTTGACTTAAGTTAATGCCTTTATGAACTCCATTTTTCAAAGAAACTATTGGGTTTAACTTCAAGTCAATTACTAAATGACTCAAGGCAACTTTTCTCTCAACATATTGTTTAAGCTCAAGTTGCGTTTTTGACTCCAAGTTAACAACTAAATGACTCAAGGCAACATCTCTCTCTACATGACTTTTAAACCCAAATTGCGTTGTTGACTTGAAGTTGAGAACTTAATACCTCCAGCCAAAATCGACTTCCTGTGCTATCTCTTCTTCCATATCGTTTTTGACTTGCAAGCTAATATCAAGTTAACTTCTTATTTCAAGTTAACTTTGTTTTAAACTTAAAAACTTGAAGTTATTGTTTTTAACTTGCAAGCCAATATCAAGTTAACTTTGCTTTTAAACTTAAAAACTTGAAGTTGTCATTTTTGACTTGCAAGCTAATATTAAGTTAACTTCTTATTTCAAGTTAACTTTGCTTTTAAACTTAAAAGCTTGAAGTTATCGTTTTTGACTTTCAAGCCAATATCAAGTTAACTTCTTATTTCAAGTTAACTTTGTTTTTAAAGTATAACTTGAAGTTAAATAACTTATTGCCTCCAGTCAACAACTGAGTGTATAATTCCTTTTACACTTATCGGGTTTAACTTTCTTCATACATCAAGTTAATTTTCTGGTCATATATCAAGTTAACTTTTTATTTCAAGTTAACATTAATTTAACTTAAAGTTAAATATTGTTCTCTTCTTATATCTTCATTTTTGGCTTTCTAAAAGATAATGTTACCTCAAGTCATCATATCAAGTTAACTTCTTATTTCAAGTTATCATTGTTTTTAACTTGAAGTTAACTTTATCATATTTGAAAATCATCGTCTGCATAAACTGAAAATCAATGCTTGTAAGTTCATAAATTCATATCTTCACCCATTACTATTCCTAAATGTTTTTAACCTATTTGCTAATGAGTTTCAGATAATTATATCTTGGATTAACAACAAATTGCAATAAAGCAATTTGAGTCAAAGAGCACTTAATGCTATTTCCTAAACAAGCCATATTCACATAAACCATTCCTCTGATCACTCTAAAGTATTTATCAACATTCCAATCAAGCAATAAATGTTATCTCACAATGGGCAAAACAGAAGGATCGAAAGAATGTCGTGACGACACAATTACAACTGAACAATTAAACGGCAAATGTGATTATCAAAGCTTCGTATCTAACGGCTAGTTTTGAAGAGTCATAATGGATACTCTTCAAGCTTCTTCAATGGTCATTAATGGCAACAACTATAAATTCCAGAAGAATTGAATTCGCCAACTACCGAAACACTACGCATTCAATTTTGCATTACTGCAATCAACTGTTTCATTAGTTTCATTTAATATCTTCGGATATTCCTGTCCTTCAGTGTTTATCATTTATCTACTCAGTGAGGAGTTTAAACACTATTTGATTATTTGTTTATCAGTTAAATCTTAAGGTTGTGGAACCTCAAGTGTGGGTGTACAATTACAACTTGTAAGGGGAGTGAGTCCTAGTGAAAGGATCATCTCGAGTACAGAGTGTGTAATTGTGTCTGTGGTTATTTGGTTACAACTTGTAAAGAGGAGTAAGTCCTAGTGAGAGGATTACTCGAGAGTTACAGAGTATGTAATCAAGTTTCGAGATAGTGAAATCCCAAAGTGTTTCTGGGACTGGACGTAGGTCAAGAGTTGGACCGAACCATTATAATCTCTTGTGTTCATTGTTCTTCTCTCCTTCTCTGTTTAAGTGTTCTTGAGCAATTAGCGAAAGATCTTTTATAATCACCTATTCACCCCCCCTCTAGGTGATATTCCATCTTTAGATAGAACTAATCTTCAGGAAATATCCTTAAAGTTTTGGATAAGGATAGACGATGAACCATGCTCAAGTAGATGGTTTTGATTGCTCGAGCAATCATGAGTAAATAACCTTTGCAAGTCACTGATGCTCGAGAAAAAGTGAGCCCATGTTCGAGCTCTATGCTCGGGCACCGAATTTCTATTTCTCGGGCAATATCGAATTCCTTACCGACACGGGTCTAACGTAAGAGTTTGTTGATGGTGCTTGAGCAACATTTACGTTATGCTTGAGTAGGTCTGCTTGAGTAGACCTAAGAACTTGCTCGAGCATTAGTAAGACAGAGGGAAATAATGAAATAGATATGTATGCTTGAGTACCAAGTTTTACCATGCTCGAGCAACCCTTACGCTTTGCTCGAGTGTACTTCAGACAGAGAGCAGTAAAGATGAAGGATTTTGACTGCTCGAGCAAGCTGATAATTCTGCTCAAGTGCCATGCTCGGGAAACATAAAACCTTGTCCAAGAATCATGCAAACAAAGAGAAAGAATATAAGTTTAACGATAGTGCTTGAGCATAGATTTACAGATAAGCGAGCGATACTTACCTGCTGCTTGAGCAGCAGCTTGAAAGAGAGTATTCTTCATTCTAGCTTGACCATGATCGGGTACCAAGAATAACTTGCTTGAGTAGGCTGCTCGAGCATTACTTAACTGATGCTTGAGCATCTTCTGTACAAACACTTGACACACTGTTAGATGGAGCATGTTTGTGCAGCAATAGATTCATGTTTGTACTTGGGCAACAATTACTGAATCAAAACCTTCGTATTTGTTATCATCAAAACTCTGAGAACTAACAGTACACAACCTTGACCTTTGTATTAAAAGAAAAACATGAAAAAGAAGATAGATTACTCAATTATGATCATTGTTCTATAAGACAGAGTTAATTAAGCTCTTCGTCCTTGAAAATCACTTTTAATTTATCTTATGAGACAAAACTCATCTTATATTTATTTCGTACTAAGTAAAATTACTTAAAATAAATTAAACCAAACACTTCATAAAGTCATGAAGAGCTTGTTGTCTAAGGACAAAATCTAGATCAAGTTACTTATATTCATTGGGTCAAGTTTATAGGAGAATTTGTGAGTTAAAATATGAATTTTAATAACTAAAAAGAGTACAATAATGTGTCCAAATGAAAATCTTATTAATCATAGTATACATTATAAGAGTTGACACACAAATTTAAGTGAATTTACAAATGCACATATGCATTCTAACAACTAACAATAACAAAATAACAAGTATAATTAGAGAACGTGACATATGAATATAAGTAATTTAACTAAAATTTCACTACAAAAAAAACATCGTATTAGAGACGAAAATTAATTTGAGATGGAAATTACCGACAAAATTCCGTCGGTAATGCTTTTCCAATGGAACAAAGTCCATCGCAGAAAATACAGTGGCAAAGGCATTTAGCGACGGAATAATTATATAAAAAATTAGAGACAAAAATTACAGATGGAATTCCGTGGGAAAATTACCCACAAAATTCCGTCTCTAATTTCCGTGGGTAATTTTCTCACAGAATTTTGTCGCTAATACTGGTGGGAAATTTTTCATGGAATTCCGCCGCTAATTTTCGAAAGTAAATTTCCCATGGAATTTCATATAGAATTCCGTGGGTAACTACCCATAGAATTTTGTGCTTATCTCCCACTTTACCCTTTGTCTCGAATGTTCTTATTCTCGCGATTTTTAACCAATTTTTTTATAAATAATTTAGTGCACTTAAATGAGAAAAGTAGCATATTCAAATAAGTAGAAAAATTGACAAGTTCAAAGTTACTAATATACTAAACGAAGATAAATGTCACAAGTTCATAGTCACTAAAAAAGGGCGAATATATGTAGTTAGTCGATGTGTACAGAAATAATGAAAATTGTCGTATCATTTTCAGCTTCTTCATTTGCATGGTAGCAGAGGGATCCTCATAATTGTCAGGGTTAGAGATATTAGGTAATTGAATCCCCATTCCTTCCAATGTTGACATAATCATGATGGTTGCTTGTTTAAGATCTTGATTCTCTTGTTTGAGGTGTTCATAACCTTATGAGAGGTGTGTTATCATCATTTGCAATTCTTGAACATTAGAATCCCCCCATAGAGTTGATGGAAGGAGGTGAGACAAAAGAAACAATATGTTAATTTTCATATCCAAGCCCATAGATTCGACCCTTCTTGTTCTTACCACTAGTAACCTCTAACCACAAATTAAGTTCATCATCATTAGATTGGACACTAGCTCCCTTAGAACTGACAAATGCCTTTAGTCTCAGAATTTCATCCTACAAACAAAGTACATAAAATAAATATATCATAACATTTCTTTACAAATTAAGAAGCCAAATTATCTTAGAAAGATGAATTTTCAATAACAGACAAACAAACGATCAATAACATAACAATCGGTAAATTATGGGCAAGCGGCAATATCAAGGTGACAACGTAACATATTTCTGATTCAACAAGTTTTATTATAATCTCCAACATATACTGTGTGTAATACCTTGAATTCTCCTTATTTTTATAAACCTTGTATTTTGGTGAATAATTAGTAAAATACAAAGGTGAATATGTATCTTAAAGAAATATAATCTATTGACTATATTTTCATCCAAATTTCACTTTGGAATTAATTAACAAAGTGTTAATTATGATACTACATTTAGGGGCTATTAAGTGTGACATAAAAATCACATAAATGATAGTTATTTTGGAATCAAGTAAGACAAAGCAAGGGAATAAAGGGCATGTAACCAATTTAAGGCAATTTATGCCACAATTACACGTGTCAAGCAAGGGATAAACACCTACTTGATTTTATCCAACTTGTGCAATTGTTTTCAAGTTGTACAAGAGCAATAAATTCTTTCCCTAATGGCTGAATATTTTTGAAAATTTAAGGGCCAAGGAAAGACAAAATAAAGCTTGAAAAATACCAAATGCAACTTGATTAATTAACCAACCCATTAGATATGGACATGTGGTATTTTGGGACACCTAAGGCCTTGTTTATGTCATCAAAATGACTTCACAATCAGCCCCAAAAGTCCACAATTCCAGCTGGGCATTGGTGGTTGATTAATAGCCAAGTTCTTTAGATAATAGCACATGCAAATTAAAGTCTTAATCCTCTTGCAATTACTTGAACCAATGAGAACAATGAAGCCATCGAGAGTTGCCAAATGGAAAACAATCCAAAGGCTGGAATATGAAGGAGCATGTCAACCAAGGATGGAAGGGGAGGAAAGAAGACAATTTAGATGACTAAGCCATGTGAAGAGAGATAAGATGCGAGGTTAGTTTGGTAATTTTCACATGTGGGGCCCACAAGGGCTTGGCATGTGCCTATAAATAGAGTAGTCCCCTCTTCATTTTCTTCACAATCAAAACACAATCTGATCTGCTGAGAGTGAGAGTGAGAGTGAGGCAAAAATTAGGCTCAAACTTTGTAATTTTTAGTATACTTGTTGGATCTTGTTGTCTTGGTATTTGGAAGCATGGGACCCTAAGGGGACATGATATCCAAGATCCTAAGAACATGATTCAAGAATATCAAGTGCAAAAGGCAAAGTTTTGAGGCAAACCTATGGTCGGAAACTGGGCATTGAAATAGGTCAGGCCAGATCAGGCTTTGGCTAAATAGGCCTGAGCCTGCAATGGGGGCAGAAGACCTAAGCCTGGGTCTGAACCTGAATTCAAGCCTTTTTTTAGGCTCAGGCCTGAGCCTTCATAAGGCCTGGTCGAGCCTAAAGCCTTTTTAAAGGCCTACTTACAATGTAGGCCTTTAAAAAGGCCTCATATTACATGCCTTGGAGACCATAAATAGGCTTTATATATTTTAGGCCTATCAAAACTTATGTAAATATATCTTAAAATTATAATATAAGAATGAAAAACAATAAATATTATTTAATTTACATGATATAAATATAATTATATTTATTTAATATTTAAAGGCTAGGCCCGAAGGCCTACTGTGTCGACCTTAACAAAATAGGTCGGCCTATTTATATATTTAGGCCTTTAAATAGGCCTTGGCCTGGCCTTTTTAACAAACAGGCTAGGACTAACCAGGCTCTAAATTGGACAGGCTATAGGCCGCCTGATAGGAGCCTGGCCTATTCCCACCCCTATTGGAAACCATGATTTTATGTAAAAAGAAGAGTTCTTGTTCTTGGCAAAATTTTGGCTTAATCAAGGAAAATATAAAGTAAGATTATTTTGATGTTCTTAATGTCACCAATGAGTTCAAAATGCAAAATAGAGTGAAATCATTGTGGGAAATAATTTTTGGAAACCAAAGATTAAAATAGTGAAAGAGGAGAAAATTTCCAGATTTCAATTTTCTGGAGTCGGTCACCTTGTGGACGATACTTTGTGTGGACAATGATCTCTAAAAATCATGAAATTTTAAAGGAGTACATTAGACATCCATGGATTTCTTTTGATATAAAATATGTGATCTTTAGAGCTCCGTACTAGGAGTTACAATTTTTTGAAGTTAACCTACATTTCTGGAAGTTAAACTAAATAGTGGTTGTTATACATGGATTTTGGCTAATCAAAGGGTGTCTAAAAATCCTGAAATTTTTTAGAGATATAGTAGATAGAGAAATATTTATTTTGGTGTATAACACATCATATTTAGGATTTTACACAAAAATTTATGAATTTTTAAAGTTAATCCCTATTTCTGGGTGTGCAATTGGAACAGTGGTTAAAGAAACTAAAACTCGGGAATGACTCAAGCATTTTGAGTTTCTAGAGATATTTTTCCAGAAATATAGACTTGTCAAGGGTCAATTAAGCTTTTGAAGGACATCTTTTTTTTTTATTTTTGTGCGTTTAATTATGATGTTTCAAAGTTTTTGAAAAAATGTGGGCGAGAAAAGTCGGAATTTTGAAATTAAGGGAAAGTTAAGTTAAAAATTGAATAACTAATCCACCAAAGGTAAAAAGGTCAAAAGTGGAAAAAGTATCTCTTTGGATATCATTTCAAGTAATATGGTATTTATTATAATATCACATAAAAAGGAATTAATGCGGTAATAATATTATAGGATATCCAAAAAGTCGAGGATCGATACCGAAAGGGAATTGTACCATTAACTATGCAAACCAAGGTATGAACGCTTGTACCATTAACTATGCAAACCAAGGTATGAACGCGTACTCTAACTTTACGCTTGTACCATTAACTATGCAAACCAAGGTATGAACGCGTACTCTAACTTTAATCTTTTGTGTGTGTGTGTGTGTGTGGGCGCGCGAGATTCATAATTGTTAGAGTCATGGATAAAACTAGGTCTTAGGCCATGCACTGTGACTAAGACTGGGTCTTAGTCACATATGTATTTACATTCAGTTAGATGTGGATTATGGTCATGATAATGCTGCATACTTGTTTTCTTAGCGCTGAGGATACGTGTCCCGAACACGTAGCACTGGTGAGTGCAAACACCGTTAACATTACATTTGTTGTGTGCTATGTATTGTTATAACTGAATGTTGTTTTCCATATTATGAATATATGTCATATATTGTTATTACTTGAATATAAGGTTAACTGTTACCTGAGATTCAATTCAATTGAATCTTAAACTTAACCCGCCTTTAGGATCATGAGCTAGAATAAAGGGTAAGCAACACGTGTGAAGACTCGGAAAGAGTTTTTAATATTTTGGCCTGTAATTACACTTGTAGATGTTTAGTATCTAAATACTCAGATAACTGTACCGATATTATCTCCGACCAGATACACCGCGATTAATTTAAATTTATAACCACGTATTATCGTTACTCATCCATATCATATGCTCTATATCGCTCCACTCGATGATATTGTTATTATACATAATAAGTAGTAAGAATCAGAAGTGTTACACTGTGACTAAAGCAGTAGGTTTTTTATACTTTATTAATCTCGAGTAGGTGGTAAGAAAACCCAACACTATTACAAAGGCTATTTCGATTTTAAAGTTCAATATAATAATTGAAAGGTCAAATAATTTGATGTCACTGATAATAGTAAATGATCATACCCATATACTGATAAAGTGAGATATACTGATCAATGTGCTTTCTTGTGGTGGGAGCTAAACATTTAATGCTGAACCCACTCCGCGGCCATAAATGTGACAGTGCAAAGGTAAAAAGAAAAACAGAAATTTCCATCACATGTTAATTATTCACTTTGGCAGTTGTGGAAGGTTGTACTTGTACCGTCATTTTCTTCCTCTTCATATTTGAAGAAATAAACCAGAAACCAAAAACTAAAATAAACTCTTATGACACTAAAAAAACAAATTACAGTTAATTACTTAATCCTAGCATCAGCTTTTCAATGCCAGGAAAAGGCTGAAATTTATGTCAATCTAAGTTTAAAGGAATAGAGATGCTGCCAATTTGGCTTTACCGTAAGTGCACAAGTTAAGAAGATGAGCTAAGCCTTTTAAAATGTCAATGATAAAAAGTATTAGACTAACATCTGCCTGCTTTGGACTTTATTGCTAATTCAATATCACAATTAGCACAAAGACGCCACTTGCCTCTAATATTTGTGTTTTTGCCCATAATTTTCAATTACAAGCTAACATAGAAGAAGATTGTCATATGCATGAAAATGTCTCATGACAAATTCAGATTTCTTATCCGCAAACATGTATCATCAAAGTGTCCGATCAGAATCATACAACAGTTTATCAAACCTTACAGATTCATCAAAGTTAGGCGTGCGTGCGTGATGAGACTTTATTTTCATACCAAATTTTTGTAATGAGACTTCATTTACCTGCCAAATTATTTGTGCTGCACAATGAATCTTAACAGCTATAGTGAAGTTAATTTTATTATAAATTTAATTTATTATTCAGTTGTAGATAAAAGTGGCCCCGCAAAATTGGTAGACATGGTGTGCCCTTCCTTATTTGTGTATGCATGTAAAGATTCATGAATGAATATTATAATGTAAATTGATATCATCTTAATTAAGTAGATTTTGTTGATTATAAATAGAATTATTAAATTGGTAGGCTTGCAAAGTAAGGCAGCCTTATACTTTGCGCCAGTCACACTTTTGTATATTGGGGTATGACAATTTTGGTCAAACTAATGGGTCAATATTTTTATTTAAACAAATAACTAACGGTTAAATGAATAAAAATTGAATATAAAAAATAGAAGGGAGATTTATGCAACATATATCTTAATTTTAAGAGAAGTGAGGTGATATATATATATATATATATATATATATATATATATATATTTGGTAAGCGAGAGGTGATATATTTTACTCATATATTATAGTAACAACTTTTGTGTATAGATGAAAATATTAATAATTGAATCCTTCACTATCACTCATACATTATTTCACTAATGATCCTTAACTTTTACTAGTGTGGAAATAGGCGAGGTCGAGGCCGGACTTTGTTTAAATAGGTCTCGAGCAAGTAATGGGAATCAAGCCTAAGCCTACATACAGTTTGTTTTAGGCTCGAGCCTAAACCTACATGAGGCCTTGCCAAGCCCGAAGCCTTTTTACGGGCCTACTTACAATGCGGGCATTGAAGACCATAAGTAGGTTTTGAGTCTACTAAAACCTAAATACATGTAGGCTTTTGGTATGTTTCAAAGCCAACATATTTACAAATTGTATGCTTTCAATAGGCTTAAATTGTATATACATATATGATATAAATAAAATTATATTTTTTTATGTAAATACGTTAAACCGAAGGCTCACAGCGTGACGGATCTTAGGATAAATGTTTAGGGGGTCAAATGCATACTCATCAACTAATTAAGAAAACAAATATTTGTAAGGGCCAAATGTATAAATTTTTGGGACAAATGTATAAATTTTATATATAAAAAAATCCATTTTCTATTAAATATTTAGGACAATTATTTTTTTTTTTTTCATGGCCCCCCGACCCTTGAGAAGCTCGCCTCTACTTATAAGCTAGATCTTAACAAAATAGGTCTGACCTATTTACTCATTTAGACCTTTAAATAGGCAAAGCTAGGCCGAGTTAGGCCCTAAGCGAGCCAAACCGTAGGCCACGATAGGGTCCGCCTATTTCCACCCCTAACTTTTACCCATACCTAACGTCACTATCATTATCATCTAAAACTCGGTTCTCTTACACAATTACTTTGATTTTCTTCTCGCTTTATATGGAAACTAATGGAAATGTACCCTCTCTTCTACCCTTCCCCTCCTCTACTCCACCTCTACCTTATTTCCCTTTTACCGAAATTGAATTAAAATTTAAATGGTCTAGAATTAATATTTTATAAAAAAAAATATATATATATATATATATATATATTATAATTTTATATAAAAGTATATAAATAAGTTTAAAATGTTAAAATTTTATCTTAACAGTTCATAAATGTAAGGTTAAACTATTCTTTTGATTTTTTAAGTTTAAAATGTGTATTTTTAGGCTTTAAAACTTAACACCATTAATTTCGTTAATAGAAAATGCTGATTATAAGAAGTTAGGTGGTGATTGTAAAATGTTGATAAAGCAAACTTCATTTTTTTAAATTTATTTTATTTTATTTTTGCCTCTACTCTCTCTCCTTTGCTCATAGAAAACCCTATTGTAACATCCCAATTTTTTGGAAGCGTTTTTTTTTTATATTTGATCAAAGTAGAGCATCGAAGTAAATAGTATTAAAACAAAAGATCCGATAACATCCACCGTATGTGTTAGCTTTTAACGCGTTTACAAGAAAATCGAATGTCGTTATTAAGTACAAAATAAAAGGGCTTCCTCCGGCCCGGCTCCTATATCATTTGCTTACCCTTGTCTCCGGTCTGTTTACTCGGATCGAAGCTATGGTAAGAGCGAGGTTCAATACCCATTGAACCTCGGGTAACGGTTAACCTCCCTGTTCATGTAATAAGTATGTATGACAGTTTATTTATAATATCACAGCAATATTCACATATGAAAGATAATAACAGAACACAGCCACTGCATATGAACGTTATTATAGTCTGCACTATTCACCAGTGCCACGGTGTACATCCGTGTCCTCAGCGCTAGGAAAACTCAACGGTATTATTAGAACCATAACCCGTGTATAGCTGTATATGTGCGATCAATACTTTTAAAACATAGTTTCAGTCTAGGAATATAACTATCACACATATGGGTATACAATAAACATCAGAGTTAGTGTTACAGTACGTGTCTGTACCTTCGTCGGTGTTGTCGGTACGTTGACGGTCGAACGGTGATCACGTGTATCCTATAATGGTAATATCGTATTTATTAATTTACAAATAATATCCTAAGAGATATTTTGGCCACTAATGACTATTTTTCCCTTGCAACATTTATTTTTCACTTTATTCCTTCAAAATTCGTAGAACAACGCTGGTACAAATCTGGGCAACATTTCGTCTAACTTTGAAAAATCATAATTAATTCTAGAAAAATCGAAATGAGGATCCGTAACATTTTTGGAATCTTTAGGATGTCTATTTGCAAGTACAAATAATCACTTCTACCCAGACTACACGAATCACTCCCAGGTTTTAATTGTTGAGCCTCTGCCCAGAATTTTTCCAGAAATTCATAGCCTTTCTTCAAGAATTTTTATCTCTTTGTAAAAAATTCAAAATGACACAATCTAGGAATATTTGGAAATTTCTATATGTCTATTTTAACCATGAAAAATTTCAGAATTAATTGACATCATATTCAATATAAAATTATGGTGTTTCTACTACTGACTCCAGAAATCGCCTAACCGACAAATTTCGCCAGAACTTCGTTACTTTGACTCTAATCTTTCAAAACTTTTGCTCTATGAATTCCCTTATCAATTTTTCGAAATAAGGCCAATTTTAAACTTAGAAAAACATGAAAAAAATCTTATTTAGAAGATTTAAAGATCAAAACTACAAAATGACTAAAAACTCAAAAACTTAGAACTCAAGAACTTACCTAGAACTTTGCTCCTCCTTTCTTCAAGACTCTCACTCACTTTTCACTCTTAGAATCAGATGCTACTTGAGGTTTTTGGTGTGAGAATTTGTGAAGAACCCAAGCCCCTATTTATAGGATTTTGCTATGGCATTTTGGTAAATACTTCTAACTTACTTCATCTTCATTTTTGGCCAATGGATCAAAGTGAAAATTTGAAACACTCATCCTCACCCTCCCTCCATCAAAACCGTGCCTTACCTCCTTCATCTTTTTTTTCCTTGCTAACCAAGGCTTGAAGCTTGCTCATGAAGCATTTCAACTTGATCACCAAGTTTTGGAAACTTGCTTATGAAGGGTTGGAAGCTTCCAACTTCACCAACAAGTTTTACCATGTGTGTGAATTATTTTCCTTGGCTCCCAAGCTCAAAATTTCGCCCTCCCCCTTCATCTTTTAATTGAAGACCTAAAAAGATGACATTATAATTATTTTTATTATAATATACTTTTGTTATTAAAATATATGTATTTAAACTTATTAAGTGCCCACCTTCATTTAATTTATGTAGCTGCATTTCTAACAAAGACTTAGCCTTACTTTTCTAAATGACGGGTTTGTAAAATAAGCGCTTCTTTTATTACATCATCGTATTCACTTGATTTCATGAATATTTTTTGATATTCTTTTCTTTTCTTGTTTATATTCTTTTGTTTTTTTTAATGCATTTAAAACTTTCCTTAAAAAAAAAAATCCTAGCTCCACTTCTTGGTGCCCTCGTTATTTTTTCGATTCGTCATTTGGTCACGGAAGAGACCAAACATGTGAAGCTGTCGGGGTAATATATTGGTAATATTGGTTTTTTTGTCTTCATATATATGGAAAGCATCATTGTAAAACTTGAAACTAATCAAACATTTTGTCATTGACACACAAGTTTCGTGCACTCAAAACACGTATTCCAACATCTTAATTTCCTCGCGAGACCAAAAATACGGGGAAAAAAAAGGTTACGTTATTTCCAAATGGTCTTAAAAAACTAATGAAAGTATTTTTGGAAGAAAAAAATATTGAAGTGGCGATATTACAACTTGAAATTACAAAAAAACAAAACAAAACAAAAAAAACCTTAAATTCGCCCTCAGCTGAAAAGCCTCTCTCTCTCTCTCTCTCTATATATATATATATATATATATATCATTTTATAAGACTATGTTGTAAGAACCGGCTGAACCCAAAAAGGGGGTGAATTGGGTGAATAATAAAAAGTTAACAACTTTGAAAATCTTTTTGCATCTCAGTAATTGTAGTACATATGATAGTAATGATACATAAACCAATAGTTAGATATTCAAATGATTATGATGGAAATATAAGAGATAGGGGAAGAGAATATGCATACTAAGATTTATCCTGGTTCGGTCTAATCCTTGACCTACATCCAGTCCCCAAGCTTCACTTGAGATTTTCAATCCACTATCTTCTTTCAACTTGATTACACATTCTATACTTGGAGTAATCCTCTCACTAGGATTCACTCCCCCTTACAAACTGTGATCAATACACCCACTTGATTACACACTCTGTACTCGAAGTAATCCTCTCACTAGGATTCACTCTCCTTACAAGCTGTAATCAATACAATGTGTTTCCTACTCAAGATCACCTAATCTTGAGTAACTCTTAGATAGTTTGGTATGATGTTTACAATAAATCTTCTCTCTCAGAAGTGAATGAATAAACACTGAAGTGCAATACAAATTATCTCACTCTCTATGATAAACTATGTAAACATTGAAAAACAGAGTGCGAGTAGTATGAAAATCAGAGTATGAGCATTTTTAAGATGTAGGCTTGTGTCTCTTGCTCCTCCTGTCTTGAATCTGTCTTCTTTTATAGGTAGAGATCAATATATGATCGTTTGAAGATTCAATAACCGTTGGATAAAGAAATATAGCCGTTAGACTCGATGGAACCAGTAGTTAGAACTTTTGCACAACTTTTGATGTTCGACACAAATCGACATTTTGAGATTTGCTTCTAATCCTTCGTTTTAATAATCTGAAACTCACTAACAAATTGATCAAACATAGTTAAGAATAGTAATGAGTGATGATAAGAAGTATCTAGATAATACATGAAGATTTTGCAAATCTCGAAAAGCTTATTTTCAAACTGAGCACTGAAAATTGGAGTTTCCAAATGAAAACTGGAGTTTGTAACTGTTCACTCAAGTGCAAAACTGGAGTTTCCATATGAAACTCAAGTTTTCTTCTTCCAGAGAGGAATGTCGTGATTTGAACTTTGGAACATATTTTTGAATGGGAGCAAACCTCGAGTTTTCAATTTCAAACTCGAGTTTTGTACTTTGTTGACATAAAAAATAAATTCTAGTCCAAAACTTCAAAATTGGAGTTTTCTAGGAAAACTGGAGTTTTCAAAAATTGAGTAAAACTTGAAAACTCTCGCAAGTGTAAACTCGAGTTTCTAAACCAAAACTCGAGTTTTCTCAAAACTTTGGAAAATCTAGGAAACTCATGGCAAACTGAAAACTGGAGTTTCCATATCAAAACTGGAGTTTTCAAAACATTGAAAAATAGCAAACCTCCTGGCTTAGCCAAAGCTTGAGTTTCCAAACCAAAACTCGATTTTTCATTTAAGTGTGAAAACTTTGAGAAATCTATGCCAATTCAAAACTGGAGTTTTCATTCAAAACCGGCGGTTTCAAAATCTGAGTAAAACATGTATGCTCTGCCAAATGGAAACTCGAGTTTCCAAACCAAAACTCGAGTTTTCTCAAAATATGGAAAACTCTTAGCCAATCTCAAACTCAATTTTACATGTCCAAACTCGAGGTAAGAATCCAATGCAAGAAGAATCAGCTCCAAACTCATTGTATTATATCTGTTATGATCCGATGAATGAAGGCTGTTCTTGACCAGTGTTTTTGCAACGTCCTGAACTAACTGTCACCTTTCAAAGGCCATATCTCCCTGGTATGAACTCTTTTTTGGTCCGTTCAAATCTTGATGGAAAGCCTTTTGATTCTACTTTCATATGTCACTGATTTCAGCTTAATCGGATTTATAGTTTGTGCGATACACTCAAAATATTGAAGCTTGGTTTGCTGTGTGGCGTTGATTTCACTGTCAACTTCAATAATTCATAGATCCTTGATCTGAACTCCTTTGGGCTTGAATTTTATATTACAATGACGCATTGAGAGTCTAGTTTCATATGCCACTGGTTTCACCTCAATCAAATCTCTGGTTTGGGAGATATCATCAAATTATCAGACCTCGCCTAAGCTGAACGTGAAACAGAGTAGACCAGAGTTGCTGATCAGTGCTGTAAACTCGAGTTTGCTCTTGGAAACTCGAGTTTTCCAAGTCCAGAGACACCAGAGACGCTGAAGACACTTGTTAACTCGAGTTGGGATGGCTAACTCGAGTTTTCTCATCCCAGAAGAGCAAATCATTGGGGCGAAGTAGGAAACTCGAGTTTTCTCATCCTGAAGCTAATTTTTGCTGACTTTAATTCCTAATTGAGCCATTCCAACTTCCATATGATCTTGGAGACTTCTAGCTTCAATATAAGAACTTGAATAATTATATTCTTATTCTATTCAACAAGTTCTTCCTTCTTTAATCTCTCATCTTGATCATTCTTCATAATCCAACTCTTTCTTTCACTAGTGGAAAAAAGGGTTTTAAGACCGCCTCATCTAGACGGAGTATTGAAGCTCCAGTCTTAAAAGTATGACCTAGGTGGCAGTTTCAGTAAATATAAAGAACTTTTTGGACCGGATTATAAAGGATCCAGTCTTAAAAATATGATAGAGTGACACTTTCAGTAAATATATAGAATACTTTTAATATCGGATCATAAAAGATCCGGTCTTAAAAGTATGACCGTGGCAATTTCGTAAATATATAGAATACTTTTAAGACCGGATTATAAAAGATCCGGTCTTAAAAGTATGACCGATGGCAATTTCAGTAAATATATAGAATACTTTTAAGACCGGATTATAAAATATCCGGTCTTAAAAGTATGACTGGTGGCAATTTCGTAAATATTTTGAGAAGACGCTGATTAGAGATGAGTCTGAGAATGCGATGATTAATTCCTTCGCTTAATTGGAATTATATATAGATGCTAATAAGTAAATAATCTTCTGACTTAGGTAGTTCCTATAATCTAGGGATTACAATCAGAAATATAATTACGAAATTCAAAAAACCATAATCTGCTAACTTAATTCCTAAAATCTCTCTAACAACTTAATTAAGATAATTGCATAATATAATCCGGGATTATAATCGGGAATATAATTACGAAATTCAAAAAACCATAATCTGCTAACTTAATTCCTAAAATCTCTCCAACAACTTAATTAAGATAATTGCATAATATAATCGTATATACTAACTAATTAAATCGAACTTCCAACAAATATATAGAACACTTTTAAGACCGGATTATAAAAGATTTGGTCTTAAAAGTATAACTGGTGGCAATTTCGTAAATATATAGAACACTTTTAAGACCATATTATAAAATATATGGTCTTAAAAGTATCACTAGTGGAAAAAAGAGCTTTAAGACCGCCTCATTTAGACCAGAGTATTAAGCTCCAGTCTTAAAAGTATAACTAGGTGGCAATTTCGTAAATATGAAGAATTTTTAAGATTGGATGTTTAAAAAATCCAATCTAAAAATTATACTTTTAAGACCGAATTTTTCAGAAGTCTGGTCTAAAAAATCCTTTAAGACCGGATGTTTAAGTCGGTCTAATAAAAAAACCCCTTCTCCCGTAACTCCGCCCTTCCCGTCTCGCGTGTTTGGTCTGTCTCACACATGCGAGAGACGACCGTGTAGAGAGACTCGTCGACTCCATTCCTCCAGGCGTCTCGACTCCATTTTTTTCCGAGCGTCGACTCCGTTTTAGGTATTTTCTTTCTTCGATTTCTTTAGGTATTTTCTTTCTTCCAAAGAAGTCGTGATTTCCTCCGATCCGGCTCAATCTTGTTTAGATTTGTATTATATTGGTTGAGACTTTTTTCCCCTTTTTGTGATTTCCTCTAATCGGCTCAATCATTTGTTTAGATTTGTTGATTTTGGATCCTTTTTTTTTTTCCTTCTCACGATTGACTCGCTGAAATTAGGAATTTTGGGTGCTCGGTTTCAACGAATCGCGTAATTAGGTTTTCGAGCATGAGTCTCTCATTCGCTTAAGGTATTATTTTTGTATCGACTTTTTCTTTCCTGGTTTGTGCTTGTTGCTGGTTAATTGGTGAGAGAATTCAATTTTCCATTGTATCGGAGTGAGTGCGAGCCCTTCTTCTTCATCATCAAGAAATGTGGTGGCCTCCAAAGAAAAATAGGTGCTCTACGGAGAGGAGAGATTTTTTTTTTTTTTTTTGGGTTTTGCCAACTTTTTAAGACCGGACGTTTAAAAAGTCCGGTCTAAAAAGTCTTATTTTTAAGACCGGTCGCAGTAACAGACTTTTAATACCGCCTGTATCAAGACCGGTTCCAGATCCGGTCTTAGAGGGTGCTTTTTGTCCGGTCTTAAAAGCGTTTTTTCCACTAGTGTTTCTTCTCTTCTCTTGATCATTCTTTGTCATTCAATTTGGACTCATCATTCTTAGCAAGTTATACCTTCTTCAATATCTCCTCTTCTTCTTGATTATTCCCAAAATACTTTGATAACTTCTTGCTTCCTTGACATTCTCTCCTTCTTGATTAATCTCTATAATTCAACTTGAACTAATCTACATTAAATATAGTAGTTAGTCAATGCGGGAGATAAATATATTATACAAGCTTTTTGCTCTTACTAATGGCATCTATATAAGACATCATCAAAACTAATCATATCCAACATATGTAATGTAAGAAATTCAGACATGCCGAAAATACTCGTTGAAGTACTCACATAAAACTCAAGTATCGACATAGACTCGCGGAGAGAATTGTTTTGCGTGTAATGTTATTCATTTATCTATCTCACTTCTTAAAAAGCTATTCCTATTAAGGTTTTATTGATTAGTTAAAAAAAGTTTCCTCTCTTGCGGGGTAGCCTTGATCTTTGTATTAAATAAAAGAAAAACACAAAAACAAGGAAAAGAAAATAGGTTGGTAATGTTGAGCTACTCAATGATGGTAATTATTCTTTCAGTGATGGTTAATTAAGCTCTTCTTACGGAGTGCCCTCAAAACACATTTTTACATTTTATGAGATAAAATTTCTCTTATATATTTATTTTCTTACTACATAAAATTAATTAAAATAAACTAAACTAAAACCCCTTAAAATCATAAAGAGTATATTGCCTAAAAATAAAAAGTTAAGTCAAGTTACTTATATCTATTAGGTTAAGTTCATAGGAATATTCACAATTTTATATACATTTAATAGCAAACAACAGCAAATTAAATAAATTTGCTATGAAAGTTTTACAAATCTTAATTTGCATTATAAAAGCTTATATAAATATTTACAAGTGTTTATAAGTGAATTTATTAGTGCACATATACATTATAACAATAGCAAAATAATAAGTGTGATTAGAAAACATACAAACCTAATGAATATAAACAATTTGATCTAAATTTCGCCTATTGCCCAAAGTGACAT
The DNA here is from genome assembly GCA_019022655.1 of Acacia acuminata. Classification (NCBI taxonomy): domain Eukaryota; kingdom Viridiplantae; phylum Streptophyta; class Magnoliopsida; order Fabales; family Fabaceae; genus Acacia; species Acacia acuminata. The sequence continues at coordinate 5,177,380 of JAFJYI010000005.1, forward strand.
CCTAAGCAAGGGTAGAACGCCGGGGCCTAAAATTACAGAATTTTACCCAAATATTTGGGAAATTACGTTTTATCCTCAAAAAGTTTAAATATTTTCAGTTTAGTCCCTATCGAGGTCTCATAGAGGGACTAAAATGAAAAAATTGAAATATTTATGAGGCTAAATCATAATTTCCTAAAATTTTGAGTCAAATTCTGTAATTTTCTCCCTCTAATTTCAAATGCTAACTCCACTTTCGATTTTATTCTGTAATTTTCGCCCTCCTAATTTCAAATCCGGTTTCGCCCCGATCCTAAGAAAGACGCTTTAATTGGAAGCGAGTTGCCGATGACAGTTTTTTTGTTTATGTGCATGGAAGCTAATCAAATGTGCCATTCACGGAACCAAAACCTTGTGTGGATTTAGTTGAGCGAGTTGAAACTTCCCAGCATGTTTTCTAGTTTATACAATGGAGGTACATCTTCACTGTTTTTTTCTCTCTCCTTTTCTTTTCATATATGATCTCCACCAGTTTAGTTTATATTTAACATTTTATAAAAATATTATTACCAACAAGTTGTTGGTTGAAATCGGTATAGCTATGGTTGAACACGAGATTTTGAGGAAAAAAAAAAGAGAAAGAGGAAAAGAAGAGAAATTACTTTATTTCCTTGGTTCTATTTATAACCACTTCTAGCATGTTTTACACATGCCGAAAAAACCTTAAAGCTCATCATATTTTTCTTAAAATTTAATAAATTTTTTAAATTTATCCATACTTAATATATAATAAACCCTATAAAAGTGAAGTTAACATAATAATAAATTAGCGTAAAATTACATATTCATATATATAAAAAAAAAAAATTAATGTTATAACTTATATAAAGATGGCCTAAATAAATCTTCTACCTCTCCCCGTGAATACTACCAGTGGAGTATTAAAGTTGAATAAAAGCTAATTGATGAATTTTCGCAAGGAAATTCCCTGCTTGGCATCAGTGTAAACAGTAATTAGTTAGAGCAATTAGTTACTGATAAATCATAATTTTTATATATTTTATCCACCTTATTCATTTATTTTGGGAGTTATTTTAGGCTAATTTGGATATATTAGGAAATATTTGAATCATTAGCCAATTTCAGGAAATAATACAAATTAGAATTAATTATGAGATTGTTGAGCTAAAATTGTTAATATTTTAATTTCTTATCTTGTGATTGAATATTATTCCCAAATATATGATAGATCATATATATATATATATATATATTTAATTCTTACATGCAAGGAAAAGCATATCGAAAACCTTATGGTGCAGAATTTTTCTTGAAAGCTAACAGATGGTCGAATCGATGAATTTTATTGGACTACTTAAATATTAATGGGCTTAAGATTGACACCAAATATTCTCACCTCTTATAAAAACATACCTATGCGCTAGAATTATTGGAGCACGCTGAAACAAGAAGATAAACAGAGTCACCGTTTCTTCTTTTTTCGCACCATCTCATCACACGACCGACCATCCTCTCTCTCACCTAACAGCCCCACGATCAACATATCCCACATTATTAAAGCCGAGCAGATCGGTCGGTTTGACTACGAAATTGTCAAACCGGTCATCTAATCATTTCGGTTCAACCGGTTTAACCGATTCAATATTTATTTAAAATTTTCTGATTTAAAAAATTCATATCTAATTCTACATATATTTAAAAATTAGAAATTAAGACTCTATGGAAAGTACGAGATGTCTACTTTTTAATGTAAAAAGAATCACTCAAAAATATTATCATTTAATCTTCAAAAATTATCAAATTCCAAGACTGTTTCAAAAAATATGATCGTCAAGTTCACTTCCTCACCGGTCTAGCCCCGGGTTACCTACGGTTTGACTCCGATCTGACCCATTGACCATTGACCCACTACTCAAACCGGAGTGGCTAATCCGAGATTAATAACCTTATTCGTACCCATTACTTTCCTCTCTTCCACTCACGCACGACCACACATGGGTGTGTCAAAGCATTTATCCATCAATTCACCAACTTCTTTGGATGATGGCCATGACTTGTTTGAAGCTTGGAGGAGGAGATACTTTAACAAAGACTTAAGTTCTTTTGGGAGGCAATTTGGAAAGAACATAGAAGGAGCTAGAGCCTAGGATTTACATTTAAAGACCAAAAAGGAAGGAGTCACTACTACAAAAAATGGCTTTTACTTCTCTAAGAGACAACCAATTTTGAAAAAGAAAAGTAAACAATAAAGGCGATAATATTTTTGTAATTATATGGAGGCTTTTGGCGTCCTAATTAAGAAAAAGGACGCACGTCCTAATTTAAAATTTGGACGCCTAAACAAGGGACTTTTATCGTCCTAATTTAAATTAAGGACGTCAAAAGTGAACCTTGATGTCACATCTGACGCCAAAAGCAATATTTTTGGCATTCTAAATTGGATTTAGGATGCCAAAAGCAATATTTTTGGCTTCCTAAATTGGGTTTAGGACGCCCAAAGTTGTATATTTGGCGTCCTAAAATCTATTTAGGATGCCAAAAGCAGTATTTTTTGCCACTTTAGGTGTCCTAATTATAATTGGGACGCCATATTGCTGACAGAGATTTGCCGTAATCTCCCAAAATAACCAGATTAGAAAAGGATTTGTAGTATAATGTAACCTGGGTCGTTTCCCAACGAATTCACAATCAGTTCAATTCGAATAAAAGTAATAAAATAGTAATAAAGTAAAAATAGGGGTTTTTTTGATTTAAACAGATTAAAAGCGAAAATAAATTGAAACAGAATGAAATATGCAGAAACAAATTAACAACAATCAACCCAACATTCAAATTCCAGAGACTTCCATCATTGAACGAAATATGAACGAACTCGCGTTTGGTTCGGATGAACCGAAATCTCGCATTCATCCGTAAAATCCTCGAGTAGACGATCGCCTAGAATATGTCCGAACAAGTGGCGTCCCACTATGCAATTGCCCAGCAAAACTTTAAACCTAGTTCGAACTCAGTCCTTAAGATGAACCAAACCGAATATTAAATTTAATATTCAAACTATTTTCAAAAATCGAATCCGATAAGATGAAAACAGAAACGAGTAAAGTTACCGATTAAGCACAAGCTCTCGGACGAATCATGGAATCCTCAACGTTGGGTTAATCACAGAAGCTTAGCCGAACATGGCTGGGAAAAACGAAGAACACGGAGAACGCGAAAAACATTTGAAAGAATTTCAAAACTTCTATTTTGATCCACCAAATAACAAAAACGTGAATGAATGAATATTTTTTGCTGCCATCTAACTTAAAGTTAACCTAAAATGGAAATGGGTTCTAATGGTTCAGCCTAAAACGAAAATAAAATAAAAGTGGACTTTAGTTACAAATTTCAAGCACAAATAAAATACAGAAATATTCATCTGACTTCGGCTCCAAAATCGACCGCCCTCTTGTCCGAATTTGCCCTTCATGTCTTCATAACTATTGTAGCTCTCTGAATCATCTGAAATATGAGACAAAAATGAGGCAAATCCAATGTCTGGTTCAAGAGTTATGGTAAAAATAGTGCAGCAATGTAAAACTGAAATTTATTATTAAGTAATGGCTAAAATATAATCAAAGGCTCAAAGTCCAAATAAGTATAAAAGCCATTATTTATTAACTAAAGAGTCCTAAATTATTAATCAAGAGACAAAAAGTAGTGTATGAAATATTCAATTATCAATAGCCCCTGTACTTGGACCGCCTAAGTGATGATTTTAAACAACTTTTCACTTCTCTGATTTCATTCATACCCTGTGACCTTTCGGACCCTCTCATTTTGTTGTCACTGTGGACTCAACCCCAACCCTCTCTGCCTTTAATCTCTTCGATTCCTTGTCGTCACTCCAGTAAGTCGCTCCTCCTCCTCGTTGACGATTTGAGAGTCACAAGTTGCAAATCAGACGTGTGGAGTCACAAATCACTGGATTCTGCACTTGGGAACGAGACGCTGCCGCCGATTTCATCCAAAACAATGACAGTAGGTGTTCATTATTCCGAGCGATTTACGCTCTGATTTTCCAGATCTTGAGATTTTTTGAAGTATATGTAGGTCTGAACAAGACGCCAATTTGAAGCTCTTGTTGATTTTTCATATCTAAGAGGGTTGAACACCAATTTTTGCAGATCTGGAAGTCTCCCTAATGGTGGCGCCGAGCACAAATTTTCTATCCGGCATTTTTTTCTTTGAAAAAAAAAACTTCAACAGTGGTTAAGATCTTAAAATCCCTACTTGTTGTGTAGATCTGATATTATTTTTGTTTTGATTACATCATTTTCTATATATGGGTTGGTTCCTAGCTTCTTATTGATAGTTTTCATTTTGATTCCTGGTTTCATTTTGTATATGAATTTTTTGTCAGACAGTTTTTTTCTTTAGATTGTTCATGTGTTCTTCTTGTGGTTTTATCTTCCATAGCCAACCCCCTAAACCTGAGGTTTGGGGGTTTTTTTAAAAAAGAAAAAAAAAGAACTATAGCGTCCGAAATTTATTTATGATGCCGTAAGTCTTACTTTACTATGCCTCCTAGATAAACGCCCCCCAAAAAAGGACGTAAAAATGATTTTAAAAAAAAAAGACGTTAAAACATCTTTTTGTAGTAGTGAGTGTCTTTCCATTTATTATTTTGATTCAAGATGTAGGATTGTTTAGTTTTAAATAATTTTGAGTTGTATTACTTAAGCACAATCTAGTTTTAGATTGTAGACATATCTCTTTTGGATCAATTTGATATTTTAGATTGATATGTGTTTAAGACCATTATATTGCTGGATTTTTTTTTCCCTCAAACCTTTAGATTTTCAGTTGAATTGCTAATTGAGTTTTCATTATTAATGTAATTATTAATTTGGTTTATCTTCTTGATTGTTTAATTGTGTTGGTTAATTGTATAGTTGTTCAATTGGACAATTGCGAACAAGATTTCAAAAATTATTTTTCATACAGTGAGATTTGATTGGAAAATCAAACTAAATTGTTATAAGTAAATGGAACTAAGTTCTTTCCTAATTATAATATTACTTCCTCTCATTCCATTATAGATGTCATTATCAGAATTTTTCATCGAAACTAAAGAGAAGCTTACAACTTTTCTATTTTTTCCAATTTATATTAATACATTATTTTTGAAAACGTTTCATACTTTACCACATCAACATTGAATAGTGGTAAAAGGAAAAAGAATTATAATAAATAATCAGGGTGATGCCTTATAGAAAGGACTAGAAAATCCATCATCCAAGTGTCTCATATAGATAAGACTGAATTGAGTATATTATACTATTAATTAATAGATGAAAATATTAATATATAATTGAATCCTTTTTCTTTTCTTTTTTTTTTTTTTTTTGGGGGGGGGGGGGGGGGGTTAAAAATCCTTCATTATTACCCACACCAAATCTCACGGATAATACTTCATTCTTACCCCCAATCGAATCTCATTATGATCATCTATATTAGGTCCTGACCAGCAGCACAAATGGATCCTCTCTCCTCCACTCATCCTCTTCTCATGTCCACTTTCTTTTTCTTTCAACCACCGTTTGATTAAAATTTTAATAGTCTAGGTTTAAAATATTTATCAAAATATTATTATAATTTTATATAAAAATGTATAAATAAATGTTGATGCCAGCAATTCACAACTAGACTATTATTATAAAATAGGTTTTTTCCCGCTTTATTTACATCACGCTTGTTTCGCTATTTAATCCCCAACTAAAGCTTCACAAACACAACGAATAGAGAGAGATTTTTGAAATCAAGTATGGGTTCTGTTGCAGGAGAAGGATCAAAACCCCATGCTGTGTTGACTCCATTTCCAGCTCAAGGCCATATCAACTGTGGGTTGAGGCTAGCAAAACTACTTCACCTTCGAGGCTTTTTCATAACCTTTGTGAATACTGAGTTCAACCACCAACGCTTGCTGAGATCAAGAGGTGTCAAAGCCCTTCAAGGCCTCCCAGATTTTCGATTCGAGGCCATCCCAGATGGTCTTCCTCCTCCTGCTAATGATAATGCCACTCAAGATGTGCCGTCTCTCTGTGACTCTACAAGAAAGAATTTTCTCCTTCCCTTTCAAAACCTTCTTGCTAGACTCAGTAAATCTGCCTCTAATGGCCTAATCCCTCCACTCACTTGCTTGGTTTCTGATTTTGTCATGTTCTTCACAATTGATGCTGCTCAAGCACTTGGACTTCCTATTGTTCTCTTTTGGCCTGCTAGTAATTATTCATTGTTGGGTTTTGTGCACTATCAAAATCTACTCGATAGAAGGCTCGTACCACTCAAAGGTGTTATATTATATGTACAACCTTTTTTATGAATTTGTCTTATTGTTCTTTATGTTTCTTGCGTTAAGGTCTAATCATTTGGTGATTCTACTGTGCAGATGAGAGCTATCTAACAAATGGGTACTTGGAGCAAGAAATAGACTGGATTCCAGGAATAAGAAGTATCAAGCTAAAAGATCTCCCTACCTTTCTAAGGACGACTGATCCAAATGATCTCTTGTTTCATTTTTTAGTTGAAATGGTGGAAAAATCTCATAAAGCCACTGCCATTTGTTTCCACACATTTGATGAGCTTGAAGGTGAGGCAGTGGAAGCTCTTTCCTCCATTTATTCCATTCCTCTTTACACTATAGGCCCGTTCCCTTCATATCTAAGCCAAATTCAACAGACCGACCAGCTTTTATCTTTGAAGTCTAGTCTTTGGAGAGAGGAGACTCAATGCATTGACTGGCTAGAAACCAAGGAGCCCAGATCTGTGGTTTATGTGAATTTTGGAAGTGTCACAATTATCTCTCCAGAACAACTGTACGAGTTTGCTTGTGGTTTAGCCAATAGCAAGAAGCCATTCTTATGGATTATAAGGCCTGACCTTGTTAATGGTGGCTCAGTGATCTTATCAACTGAGTTTGTAACTGAGATTAAGGATAGAGGACTCATAGCAAGCTGGTGTGAACAAGAGAAAGTTCTGAGCCATCCTTCGATTGGAGGGTTCTTGACGCATTGCGGATGGAACTCCATGATAGAGAGTGTGAGTGCAGGAGTTCAAATGGCATGTTGGCCTTTCTTTGCAGATCAGCAGACAAATTGCAGGTATGCATGTAAAGATTGGGGAATAGGTGTAGAGATTGATACTAATGTTAAGAGAGAAGAAGTGGAGAAGCTTGTGAATGAGTTGTTGGAGGGAGAGAAGGGGAAGATTATGAGACAGAAGGCTTTGGAGTGGAAGAAAATTGCTGAGGAGGACACAAGACCCCCAGGTGGTTCCTCCTACATCAATTTCGAAAACATGGTAAAAGATGTGCTGATGATGAATATGAAAATCTAAGACAACGTTAAATGTTTGTTTTTCTAGCTATTTATATATGGTGGTTCTTGATAAGAACTTGTTTTAATTTGGTATATTCCAATTATCACTGTGGTTTATTGTATAATAAGTTATGCAATATAGTTGTACGATAACTTGTGTATTTGGATTGATAAGTATGAATAAGCCTTGCTACTATTGGTTTTCTATTTATTGATTCTATTATTGTTTCGGGTAGTTTTTGTAACTTTATGTAAACAGAAAGTGCTTGAAGAGACGATTTAGAAAGATTTTTTCCGCTCTCCTCTAATCCTATATATATGTATATATAAGCTAATCATAAAGTTTATTTTGGTGTTAAATATAGAAAATTAATTCACTTTGTCGCAGAGATTTATAATTTTTACCTAAAATATTCTTATTGATCATTAACATATTAAGAGGGATTTTATCGGGTTGCCCCAAAAGGGGAGGAATGTCTCTATTGATATCTCTATTCATTTCCTCTCCATTTAATATATTCACCATTATATCAAATTTCAATGCTTGAGCTTAACCTATTTAAAATTGTAAATTTTTATTATATTTAATGTTGTACTAATTATTTTTATTTAGTATTAAGTTCCATGGTAGATTTTTATTATATTTAATGTTGTAGTAATTATATTTTATAGTATTAAATCACAACCATTAAAATTTGTTCTAATAGCACTACAAAAAAGCATCAAATTGCCACGAAAGTTTGCCACGGAATTCCGTGGCTAATTTCATTTGCCACGGAATTTTGCCACGAATTCCGTGGCAAATAGATTTTGCCACGGATTTCCCACGGAATATAATCCGTCAGCGAAAAAACCGTGACAAAGCCTCTTACCCACGGAATACATTTCCGTGGCAAAATTTGACACGGAAATTTGCCACGGAATTTTCCGTGATAAGTTAGCCACGGAAAATTCCGTGCCAAATTTTTCCACGGAAAATTCCGTGGCAAAATTCGTGTGAAATTTCCCACGGATAATTGCCACCGAAAGTTACCACGGAAATTTCCGTGGCAATTATCTCAATTGGCCACGGAATTTTCCACAAAACTTCCTTGGTAAAGATTTGCCACGAAACATAAATTCCATGGCAAGCTATACTAATTTCTCAAGTTCTTTCCTTAACCATTTTTTTACCAATTTCTTAGCTATATGTTCTCAAGTTCTAAGTATTATATTAAATCACACATATATAGCTAGAGAAATCAACAAATTCCAAATAACTAATATATTAAATAGAGATAAATACCACACAAGTTCAAAGTACAAGAGAACTTAAAAAAGGGAAAATATATGTTCTCAGTCACAAGTATCATAAACAATAAAAATTGTTAATGTTCATTCTCAGCATCTTCATTGGCAGGGGGCGCCTTGATTAGCAGGGTTAGATAAAGTGGGTAACCGAATCCCCAATCCTTGCAATGCTGACATAATTAAATCGGTTGATGCTTTCGGTTGAGCATTCTCTTGCATAATTAAATCGGATGATTGTTTAAGTTGTGCATTCTCTTGTACAAGGTGGTCATATTTTTTCGACATTTGTGTCATCTTCGTTTGCATTTCTTGAACGTTAAAATCCCGCGAAGAATTGATGGAATAAGTTGTGGTAGAAGAGACAACATGATGAGTTTCAGATCCAAGGCCATAGATTCGGCCTTTCTTGGTCTTACCACCAAGAACTTCTAACCATAAATTGAGTTCTTCTTCATTAGATTGGACACTGCCTCCCTCGAAGTGATTGATGCCTTTCACCTCAAAAATTCATCCTGCAAACAATACATAAAATAAGTACCCAAAAATTAAAAAAAAACTGATTGAAAAACTGATAAAGAAGGATGAACCATTTCAGAAACAATAAAGAACTACATAACTAGAAACATATGAGACTACAGATCCATATAAATTATGATAATCTTATAGCAACCTTGACCAACCATCAATCTAGTTTTTTATTTGGACTCTAAATGAAAATCAAGCAAGGCAATCAAAGATAATGAATAGATCAATGTAAACAAAGATTTTCAATGTAAACTCAAGCAAGGCAACCAAAGATTATTTTTTTTAACACATTACAAAAGAAAATATGGAGCACATCAATTTACAATCAATTATCACAATATATCAATCTAAACAATCAGCTACATTCACAATTACCTCTTCACATACTTATCTCAATTTTAATAATTCATATTCGAAACAAAATTAGCCAAGCATACTCTTTCCTCCCATTGCGCAAAAATGATCTCACTATTTCAATTATAAGTTATCAAGAGAGTGCTCCAAACCTTGGAAATGACGTTCAGGACTCTCTTGAAAGTGAATGCAAGAAGGCAAAATAGCAGGCAGAAGCAATACCAAAATAAAAACGTAACAAGAAATCCTAGTTCTAAAATCATCCAGTCGACAGGCAAAAAGGGACACAAGAATTGTAGAATATTAACTTTCAAAAATCAATTCTGAGTTTAGGCATGCTTAATTCGAAACGAAAAATATTGAGACGGTGATATCTACACCTTCTCTGTTTATTTTTCCTGTGAAAAGGATTTCTATAGAAAGAAAAGTATCTTTGTAAACAACAACCAGATCACCAAGTTCTATTATAGAATGTTGATGTTAAAATGTGTTGGACCTCACTATTCCATGATAAGGATGAAACTTTCCCCTGCCTTGCAGATCCACTAAAAATATCTTTACATAATAAGAACCAAAGTACCACAAAAGCTCAAATGACCAAGAATATACATAAAGCATAAAAATCCTATCCACATGAAGTACATGCTATAGAAACCATTGTTAAATATCATTTCCATCTTTTCAATAAAAATATCTTTACATAATAAGAACCAAAGTACCACGAAGCTCAAATGACCAAGAATATACAACATTCAAGAAATCCATGATTCAATGAAATGCTCAAATATGGTTCAATGATGGTAAAATCATTGACCTATGAAATGCTCTTCATCTTTATTGAATGACCAATCCTATTTTCAAAGCAATGAAACCAATATAACTACAATATGGATGAAGAACAGGAAGTTCAAATAAATGAAACATATGCTTACATGAGTTGCAGCCGCACGGTGGTCTGCAAATTCTCCAGTTGTCTCACTATAATGAGTCTTTTTGAATACTTCAAAGACTGAAGGCTCCCTTCCCAACTGTTCCTTTGTAGGTATTAAAAGATGTATTATATGAAGCCTTAAATCAATAATGATTGAATAAATTGAGAATAAAATCTAACCATCCTCTTTTTATGCTCAGAATTAGGAATGCTCCTCCCTTTATGTTGAGTCCCACCCTTATTAGACGCTCGATTGGCCTTTCCTACCTCACAAATTCTCAAATATTTTTCCGATGTCCATACTCTCTCTAACTCATTCATGACTTCATGAGGAATCCAGTTGGGCCTAACTTGGTTTTGAAAAAAGTCATTTTTGATTCTTTTCATTGTTCCTCTTAATATTTCTTGGCATTTTATATTCCAAATTCTTTTCACTTTATCGTCATGTTGGGGCGACCATTTATATTTTCTCTTCATAATTGAGAAATAAAAAAGTTAAAAAAATAAAAACATCATAAGGAAACAATTAAATATAATACAAATATAAGAGATTAGATATACCGCCCTTTGACCTTCAAACCACATTTGCTTATAACTATTAGGAGTAACTTTCCAACTGTAACATGGATGGTCAAATTTCGCTTGAATGAGAGGAAGGATTTGCCGAACAGTGCAAACAGCAGGAGTGAACCTAGTAATAATTGTAAAAATACCATTTTAAATGTATGAAATGCTTTATGATATCTTGCTTTATGATAGAAAATAGATCAATCTTGCTAATGACTTACGTTGCGACACGGGATAAATCCATATTCGACCATCCATGGGATCACGACCACTAGGTGATAATCCACCACTAGCGCCTTGTGGAGTAAGAGAGTGTGACGATTGTTCCGGAGACGGAATGTCGGGAGGTGGGACTTGAGATGATGAAGGGCTAGGTGGTAATATGGGTGAAGAGTCGTTCTATGATCCGAGAATTGGGGGATATTGTGGGTCTCACAACCGATGCATGCATTTGAGGCGATAAAGAGGATCGGGTAGCTATGTCATGCAATTGAGGTGATGGTCCAAATGATAAAGATGGTCTAACTACCTTAGGAATAGGAATAGGAATAGATGGACCAGAAGTAGTTGCCACATGAGGAATAGACAAGTTAGGATGTGGCTGAGGAATCAGAGATTGTGGAATACTCGATTTGCCGCTATTATGCTTTGAGCCACGAGAAGACATCTACATATTCATTATGAGAGCTCAGTTAGTAATAAGGAATGAATAAATCATGACAAACGTGAATGATTAAAAAACAGAATCAATTAAAAGTTAATGCAATCAAAGTCATTCAAGAACTTAATAACAACAAATAACATAACCTAATAAATCATGACAAACGTGAATGATTAAAAAACTGAATCAATTAAAAGTTAATGCAATCAAAGTCATTCAACAACTTAATAACAGCAAAATGACATAACCTAATACTTTATATATTTTCGTCTTCGTCCCCGTCTCCATCTTTGTCATCGCCTTCATCCACATAAATAGCTTCGCCCTCATCATCTGTATCTTCATCATCATCATCTTCTTCTTCTTCAACTTCTTCTTCTTCCTGGTCTTCATCATCTTCATACTCCATGTTATCTGTTGGCATATCTACATCCTCATAGCGAATTTCAGATGCAGGAGTGTCAAGTATTGGCAAAGTGAGTTCATCCTCATGCACAGTTATTGGGAGAATGGCCTCAAGTTCATCCACTTGAAATGGCCCCACAATTGGTTCAGATGCAGGAATGTCAATTAAGCTACGAGCCTTAATCTTAATAACAGATAACCAATTTTTCTTTTGATGGCAACAAGGATAAGGCGTGTAGTATACCTGCATTGCTTGTTGGGCCAAAATAAATGGGTCATACTTATTGTACCTCCGTGAAGCATGGACTTCAACAATCTTGTAATGCGGATGAACCTTGGTACCACGGTTCGGCGTTGGATCAAACCAAAGTGACATTTAAACAACACTGCTCTCTTCACAGGGATACCCGTATATTCAAGTTCAACCATCTCTTGTACAACGCCATAGAAGTCGTATTCTGCTTGTGCATAGTCAGTTCCCTTGATTTATACACCACTATTGTTGGTTGATTTATTAAGGGCAACTTTGGTTGTATGAAACTTGTACCCATTGACAAAGTACCTAGACCATGTTCTCACTCTTCTCTTTGGTCCCCAAGCAATGTCATGTAAAAATGAATCCTCAATATTGTTGGTTGGATTTTTAACCTAAGTAACATCAATAACAATCGTGTTAAATAATATTTGTCAGATAATTTTTCCATACAACTATAATACTTACATGATCTTTAAACCATGATGCAAATCTATCATTAATTTGAGCTTCTATCTCATGCCCAGTAATTCGAGGGTTATCTTCCTTTAATGTCTGGACGAACAAACTACATAGCAATTTATGTGTTAACCATGCATATATTTGATGTAAGTTTTAATCTATGACAATGTAACGTGACTTACTTCATATATGGTTGGACCTCATCACAATTCATTAGAATGAATGTGGTCGCAACTTTCACGTCTTCATCCCCCAAGAACCTAGATTTACACCCCCGGAAGGTCTTCCTCGATGATTAAAAATTGAAATTGTTGGAAATTGTTGGCAAAGGTCTTGTTATTCTTGGTGGAACACCGGCTCAAAGTAGTGCGAGCAAAACATGGAAGTCTCTTCAGCAATATAAGCTTCACATATAGATGCTTCAACTCGAGCTTTGTTTCCTATCTTTTGTTTCAAGGTATAGAGGAACCTACATATAGACAAGTCCATTGTCAGAGTATTTAATGTTGTTGTCTTATATTTATTATGCACTGACATAAAAAATATTTAATACCTTTCAAATGGATACATCCATCTATATTGTACAGGCCCTCCAACCTTTGCTTCATAAGGAAGGTGAATGGGCAAATGCTCCATTGAGTCAAAGAAGCCCGGGGGAAAGACTTTCTCCAATTTGCACGGTGTGACAACAATATTTTTCTCTAACTGATCCAGTCGATCACTTAGCAGTGTAGTTGAACACAGATGTGTAAAGAATTGACTAAGCTCAACTATAGGATTGAAGACATTTTCAGGCAGGGTCGCAAAGACAATAGGAAGCAAGCGTTGCATGAACACATGGCAATCATGACTCTTCATTCCATACAACTTTGCTTCCTTCATGTCCACACATCGGGATAGATTAGATGCATATCCATCCGGGAGTTTCAAGTTCTTCACCCATTGACAAATATGTCGTTTTTTGTTCTACATTCAACTTATACTTTGCAACCGGTTTCACCATTCTCCCTCTTATTTCAACAAGTTCGTTAGCTTTTCGTCGACAATACTCTTTCACGTCCATTTGAGCTTGTGTATTATCTTTCGTTTTCCCCTTTGTGTCCATCACAATATGAAACAAATTATCAAAGACATTTTTCTCAATGTGCATGACATCAAGATTATGTCGAATGAGATTAGTTTTCCAATAAGGCAACTCCCAAAAAATGCTTTGTTTTGTCCAATGATGAGTGTCGTGATACCCTTCAATTGGAAATGTTTTTCCATACTCGAGACCTTTGCGATATTTAACTCTTTGTCAAAGTGCTTCTCCACTTAACCGGGGCGGAGGCATCGATAAGTCGATTCTATTCTTGAAGAAGAATGTTTTATTATTCCGAAATTCGTGGTCAATGGGAAGGAATTGCCGATGACAATCAAAAAACATGTTTTTTGCCCATGTTTCAATTGGAACGCCTTTGACTTTTCCATACATATAGGACAAGACAGTCTCCCCATTGTCATCCAACCAGACAACATACCATAAGCTGGAAAGTCGTTGATTGTCCACATCAGTGTAGCACGCATAGGGAAGTTTTGTCTCAAAGAGGCATCATATGTTGACACCCCTTCACCCCACAATAACTTTAGTTCATCTATCAATGGTTGCAAATATACATCTATTTTTCCTTTTGGATTATTAGGACCGGGGATGATCAACGTCAAGAACATATATTCCCTTGTCATGCATATCTCGGGTGGTAGATTGTAAGGAGTAACTATCACAGGCCAACAAGAATATTGCCTCCCAGATTGCCCAAATGGCGTGAATCCATCCGCACACAATCCAAGCCTCACATTTCTTGGATCATTTGCAAAGTCTGAATATGTTTTATAAAAAACTTTCCATGCTTCACCATCAGACGGGTGAGAGAGAACATTGGGACCTCGCCGATTCTCATAGTGCCATCTCATTTCCTTTGCCGTTTTTTCGAAGCATATAATCTTTGCAACCTTGGAATGAGAGGTAAGAAAAACAACTACTTCCTTGCAACTTTCTTTTTTCTTGCATGAGAATTGTTAGAGGAATATCTATCCTCACAACAAAACTTACATTGGGTGGCATCAACATCGTCTTTATAATACAACATACACTCATTCACACAACAATCAATCTTTTTGTAATCTAGACCTAGCTTCAACACAAACTTCTTCGTTTGGTACAAGTCTGGAAGCATTAAGGTGTCTTTAGGTTGTGTCCTTACCATGAGTTGGGATACTAAATTAAAGGCATGTTGAGACATGTTAGTTGATGCCTTAATACTTAATAACTGCAACATTGTTGAAAGCTGAGATTCTTCACAACCTTCCCACAATGGTTGTTGTGCGGCACGTAACATGTCATAAAATTCTCTTGCATTAGTATTTGGCATCTCGTGAACACCTTCATTATAGTTATCCCTAAAACTCGGCCCAGCTACATCCATCACCATCATTTCATATTGACTTAGATGGTTTCCAAGTGCCCCATGTGAGGCATGTAGGTCACCTGCTATTGGAGACATAGATGGATGATTTTCTACTCGTCTTTCACCATGACTAGTCCATACATAATAGTCCGGCATGAAACCCTTGCTATAAAGGTGCATCTTCACCTCATCAAAAAGGTAGATAATACCTACTTTTACATTTCACACATGGACACCTAAGCTCTCCCCATTTTTGAGAATAAGGTGATTGATATACATATGCAAGAAACCCATCAACACCTTGCTCGAACTCTACTATCACCCATTTAGTACTCGGATTAATTCTATTATACATCCATCTTCGATGTTCTGGGACTTCCATTCTATGAAACATGAATTCTATTTTAGGTTCAAGCAATTTGAAGGAAGGCTGGCTATATCTATGATTAACCAATTAGAAGCATCATCAAAATTTAAAACTATCTCAAACATGAATTTAACAAAACAAGCAATGATTTATAGAAAAATCCTAGGATTTTAATTCTCAATCAATTTCAATGAAGCGATGCAGAGGTATAAGATTATAATGTAACAATCAATTAATACACAAGAAATACAAGACATGCACAAGTCACGGTTCAGCATATACAGCAATGACCAACTTCTGGCAAAGTCAAGAGATAACAATTTTAGAAAGTGTAAATCATATTTAGGTGGTGAATCTAGTCCCAACACAAGCAAGTGAAATCCCATTATGATGGCAATTTCAAGTTTGACAACAAAAATCCCCAAGTCACAGCAAAATGATGCCATATGCACAAGAATTACTCTCAAAAGTTTAAGCTTAGCAATAACGATAGCAAGTCTAAAATCAAAGAGTTACGTACCAGCTTTTTCAAAGTAAAGTCCAAAAATCTTTAGCCAAAAATAAGTTGAGTTTATGCAGCAGCTAAATGACAAGACAATGTAACTAAAATTCCCAAACAACTCTCAATGAGTCACTAACGCAACAATACTCGTGGCAACAACCTAAATCACCTAAAATAGCAACAAGAGTCGGGAAATTTGCATTAAAGATTAGCTAGGCTTTCGAACAAAGTATATTCAGTTTAATTCAACAAAATCAAGTAATTTCACAACTTGCAACTTAAATCCCAAAGACAAGAAAGCAACTAGGGCAGCAAACAACAAGTATAGTTTTAGAAAACATCTGGTACATATAGCACAAACTAGCAAGATAGCTATTATAAAACAAAGTCAAAAATTCAAAAATTCATAACAGCAACGTTTCTGCAGAGAGCACCTAGTGCTCATCACAGCCACTAAACATGGATTTTTTTGAAAAAAAAAATACATAAGGCTAAATTAAAGTTTAAGGATTGAGTTACATCATAGTCAAAATTATAGATGAAAAATATCAATTTTCACTTGTTGTTGCGACTTTTGATTATCGTCCTCTATTGAATAAATGATGTCTTCCTACCTAGATTTGATGGGAAGTCTAGTTAAGGGCTTGCTCATCAAATATTCTATTTACTTTTGAGTGTGAGAAATATGTACTTCTTAAATTTATGTGTTGGTGTTCTACTTAAAATAAAGAAGATGCCTCGTGGCTTTTTTACTATCTAATTAATGAATAGAGTGTCTTATCCACTTGTAAATTTGTTGCTTACATTTTTACTTTAATTTCATATTATTTGAGAAATTCAAATCCGCTAGAGAAATAGAACCAAAAATAAAATGCAAGTGAGGGAACGAATACTTGCCACCAAACACATCGAAATATAATAAATCAAAACAAGGAAACCATAATTCAAATATCATGAACCTCGATAAATTTAAATAGTCACACATCCACCTTTCATGATTTTAATTAGCTTCAATTACAATGAAATAATATTGGCCAAAGTTTAATTTGGCCACGGCCTTCTTGCATCACTCCTTGGGTCATCCTAATTCGTAATACTAGTCTCTTCTTAAACCTTGTGTATATGCTTCTATAATATATATTAACAAAAATAATGATCTACAATATAATTCAAGCATCCGTCATTATGTTTAAGATTGGAAACATTATTGCTTATTTCATGATTAAAACCATAATCCAAATATGCATCACAACTACCAAGAAATTTCTAAACCCAATCTCCCGCTTCGATTCATGCACAACCAATTTCTTAAATTCACGGAAAAAAAAAAAATATACCTTGGATGCACCGCTATGGTCCATATTTGCTTGGCCTAATCACAATCTCTTAAAATATGTAAGATATCCTCTAGCTCGTCATTACAATAACCACACATAGAAGAGGCTTGAGACACTTGTTCAAATAAAAATGGTGAAAACTAGTGGCGCAAGACAGAACCAATGCATGTCAATTCTGAAAACAAATACAAAAATTCAGTAAAGTATGTGGTGAAAACTAGTGGCGCAAGACAAAACCAATCATGCAACATTCTCTCCACTTCACAAGAAAATGGGGAAAAATGAATTCATTTATGAGTACCTTCGCAACAACTATAATTTGATTGGATAGTTGACCTTTGAAGACAGATCCTCCTTCTCCTATTCTATCCTTGAAATGGTTTGTAATTTGTTTGATATCAGCATACGAAAACCTTGTAGGCTTCAGAGCTTCGTAAATCGTAATCCTTCAAAAAAATTTCGGGTCTTGCTTTAACATCTCCCGTATTTCGATATATTAGTAGAAGGAACACAAAGCATGACACTGACAAAATCAAACCTGCTTAGTTATAGGGCACATCAATCTAACATTTAATTTCAATCCTAAGCGAATCCTAAAACTAAAATGGGAAAGAAGGAAGGTGAAGCAAAGTGAACTATTTCCTTATAGCGTTAAACCTAAGACTTGCGTCGGCCTGCCACCATTATGCCGAGTTTGAACCGAAGATGAAGATTTAGGGAAAATGTTATTTTGATTTTACCCTAATTCTCATTTTACCCTGAATTTAAAATATATATATATATATATATATATATGAAAATTGGGGGCAAATACCTTACACCTCAGTCCGCCTCTGGCCGCCGGAGAAGGTGTGGAAAAGAATCGAAGGAGAACTAGAGAGAGAGCGACAAAGTCAGGATGAATCTCCAGTGCAAAATCCCTCGTATCGTCAGAATCAGTTAGCCGCACTAGCTAGGGCTCCAGGTTTATCGCTCGCGTCACTCGGATCCAGGGTTTTCTCCAATTAAATGGACTGACTGGGCCGTGCGACTTCTTCTTATTGATTTAGCCACGGAACCAAGAGCCACGGATCATATCCGTGTGAAATTTTCGTCTCCAATTAGCCAAAACGACGGACTCTGCCACGAAAAGATTCCGTTGAAAATTTGCCACGCCTTTCCGTGGCAACTTCCTTGTGTAAATTTTGCCACGGAATTTCCGTGGCAAATGCGACACAAATTAGACACGGAATCAATTCCGTGGCTAATTCCGTGGCAATCCCACCTTTTTTTTGTAGTGTAGTGAATACATTATATTATGGTCGATCTTGAAGAAATTTTGTTCATGTCATTTGCTTAATATTTTATTTTTTTTATTTTTTTTACTTTTGTGTTATAATTTGTGATTAATTTTTTACATCATGGTTTAGTAGTTAGTTCTTTGCAGCTTTATGGTTCATTACTTATTTCATTTTGTTAACTTTAATTCCCCAATTTAATTTGCAGCTAAACATCTAAATAAAATGATAATCCTTTTGAAAAAAATCATGATGCGCTTATGCTAATTAATTAGAATCCAAAGGATCGAGGAATTTGTTTTTAGATAGCTCGTGGTTATTTTCTAGTTTCATCTCTTGCGCTTTAGCCGTGATCATAACTACTGTAAAATTTAAAAACGGAAGAATTACTCTGAGATTTCAAATAAAAAATGTAATTACCAAAATGTCTACCAATAAGTCAACACTATGCAATCACAAATTACATAAGACAACAGGTCCATAACGTTTACTTGTTATTGAAACTTGGTGACTAGCTACATTCATGAAGAGTGTATTACCCAAAGTGGCATCCAAAGGAAGAAGCTTTAATTTGGAAGATCAAGCTGCTAATTAATGAGAGCTATTTTGTTTATGTGGAAGCTAATCAATATGTGCCATTCACGGGACCAAAACTTATGTGGATTTATATGTTGAGCAAGATAAAATTCCAAGCATGTTTTCTGGTTTATATGATATGTTATTCTGATAATAAAATATTAGCATTTGCATAAAAAAAACAAATAATGGAGGCTGGGTATGAATAAATGAAGATCATGGGTGAGAACGAAGAAGACGGTGGAATGGATGGTGAATGCCGTCGAATGGTGGCGGGTGGAGATGGAGTCAATGGTGAAGGTGAAGGATTGTTGGACGCGTGCGAGATGAAGGAGATGATGGTGGGGCCTTTTTGCCGTGAATGTGGAGCTCCATAAGTCGATGGAAGCTGGTCCTCTTTTCTAATTCTCGATCGCCCCGATTTCAAAGTTCAAAACGCAGTAGTTCATAATGGACCAATCGACATTTTCAAATTCCGTAGTCCTAAACTCGTCATTGTATATATTCGAGCTCTAAACTGCCATTTTCAGTTTTGATCCAATTTCTTCAAGTATATACAATTTAAAACAATTAAATCAATATCAAATCTTCTTAAGAATAAATAATTTAAGAGTATTTACAATTATCTAACACAAATCTTGCTTTTTGAGGATTTTTATGTAATCCTTTGTTTAATCATCTGAAACTCATTAATAAAATATGTTTACAAGCATTGAGAATAATGATGAGTAATAATTAGAAGTAATAACATAATATTTTGTGAATTTCAATTTACGAAGACGAAGATTAAGTTCAAAAATAAGGGACAAGGTACACTCGAGTATCATTTATCCACATTCGAGTGTTTTTCATCAACACTCCAATGTTGATGAACTTGTTGTTTGGAAGAAGACTGATCAAGACAAAGCTGAGTTGAAAATAAGAGTTTTCTTCTAGACACTTGAGGGCTGGAAATCCATACTTGAGTGTCACACTTGAGGGTCCTTCTTCCATACTCGAGTGTTGATGGTTTGTGTGTATGTAGAATACTTTTGAAAACATAGAGTTTGGCAAAGATACATTGAATTCCACAAGCAATCAAGTGGTATAGAATCACATTCGAGTGTCACACTCGAGTGTTACTAACAACACTTCAAGTGTGCCACAAAGCTTTAGTTCATCATCGAGAATTATGCATTGATTTGAAGGGAATAATCTAAATTTCAAAACTTCGATGTCATTTGTAGCTTTGCCCTTTGTTTTAGTTTAATAATCTAAATATATTATATTAAAAAATTAAAATTTAAATATGTTTTGTCAACTACTGAGTTATCATTTAAGTTTGTTTCATCAAGCACTTTCTATTAGCAACATTAACTATGTTAGAAATATATGACCAAAAGTATAATTTATAAAGTTAAGTGACCAAAAATATGTAAGAACCGGCTGAACCCAAGAGGGGGTGAATTGGGTGAAGAATAAAAACTTAGGAACTTTGAAAATCTTTTTGCAACTCAATAAAACCAGTTTGTATGATAGTAAAGAGTTCTAAAGCAATAGATAGTCATTCAAACATATATGCTGGAAATATAAGAGATAAGGGAAGATAATATGCAAATTGAGATTTATCCTGATTCGGTCCTATCCTTGACCTACGTCCAGTCCTCAAGCTCCACTTGAGATTTTCAATCCACTATCCTCTTGTTCAATTCGGGCACAAGAGAAGCCTTTACAATCCCACAAGTTCACCCAGGCACTTGTGAAGCCAAATCTCTCACCGAGATACTCCCCCTTACACAATTCAAGGTTACAATCTGTTTCCCTCTCAAGATTACCCAATCTTGAGTAACTCTCAAATAAAAACAGATAAAATGTTTATAATGAATCTTTCTCTCGGGAGTGAATAAGATAAACACCGAAGTGCAATACAAATTATCTCACTCTCTATGATAAACTATGTAAACATTGAAAAACAGAGTGTGTGTAGTATGAAAATAAGAGTATGAGCATTTTGAAGATGTAGGCTTGTGTCTCTGCATTTTTTTTTCTTGAATCTATCCTCTTTTATAGGTAGAGATCAATATATGACCGTTGTAATCTTCAATATAACCGTTGCCTTCATTAGACAAGGTTTTGGTTAAGCTTTGGTCCTCTTCTCTCTCTAATCTTCACTTAATCTAGCTGTGCAGAAGTTCAAAGTTGACTTCTTGAAAATAAATCCATTGGAATAGCAGCTGCTAGATGTGGAAAGCAATATTTAATTCTTTGTTAAATGTGTGCAGAAGGATTACCCAAAAGAATGCAACTTTCTGGGTTTTGCATTTAATGTGCTAATGTCACTTTTTGCTTTTACTTTAAATCTTCAATAAACAATCTCTTAAACATCTGAAACTCACTAACAAAGTGGTTAAACATAACTAGGAACATTAGAGATTAATGAGAGGAAGTATTAAGATCAAACAAGAAGGTTTTCCAAATTCGTCAAATTTGAATTTCAGAATCCGCGATGAAACCTTGAGGTTTTTTCTCAAACCTCGAGGTTTTGTACAAAGAGCATGTAAAATTGATTTAAGTCCAAAACATCAAACCTAGAGGTTTCTACCCAAAACCGGAGGTTTTCAAAGCTACAAAAAGTGTCACTCTCTCTGCTTGTCCAAACCTCGAGGTTTTGACAGAAACCTCGAGGTTTCACTTTGAATATGAAACCTTAAGAAATCGCGCCAAAGGCAAACCTGGAGGTTTTCAAAATCAGAGAAAAAGAGAATGCTCTCGTTTGCCCAAACCTCGAGGTTTTGATAGAAACCTCGAGGTTTCAATCAAATGTGGAAATTTCGAGTTTTTGCGCTAAACGAAACCTGGAGGTTTTGAAAACTTGGAAAACACGAGATCCTCTCTTCCTGGAAAAAAACTCAAGGTTTTGGTTCCAAACCTCGAGGTTTTAAGATACTCCTAAGTTCATTGCTTTTGTCGATAAAAACTCGAGGTTTCCATTGAAAACTCGAGGTTTTGTCTTTGTTCAGCTTTCTTGAAATATCTGTCAACTTCCGAAGACCATATCTCCCTAGTCTGAACTCCGTTTTGGTCCGTTCAACCTTGATGGAAATCTCTGTGAGTATACTTTCATATGCCACCAATTTCAAATCAATTGGATTTTTAGTTTGTGAGATACACTCAAAACACTGAAGCTTGGTTTGCTGTGTGGTGTGGATTTTTATGTCAACTTCCACAATTCATAGCTCCTTGATCTGACTCCCTTGGGCTTTAATTTTATATCAAAATGACGCATTGGGAGTCTAGTTTCATATACCACTGATTTCATTTCAATCTGATTTTTGGTTTAAGAGATATCATCGAATTACCAGATCTCGCTCGTGCTGAACGTGAAACAGTGTGGAGCTGAAGAGCTGATGATAGCTGGAACCTCGAGCTTTTGACTGAAACCTCGAGGTTTGCTAATCCAGAAATGCCAGAGACGCTGAAGAAACTTGAAAACTCGAGGTTTGATGGCTACTTCGAGGTTTCTCAGTCCAGTTCTTCTAAACTCGAGGTTTGAGTTCCAAACCTCGAGGTTTTAGTTCCAAACTCGAGTTTTGTGTCCTAAACTCGAGTTTTCTCATCCTGAAACTCATATTTACTTGATTTAACACTGAATTGAGCCATTCCAACTTCCATATGATCTTGGAGACTTCTAGCATCAATATAAGAACTTGAATAATGATATCTTCATTCCATTCAGCAAGTTCTTCCTTCTTTCATCTCTCAACTTGATCATTCTTCATCATTTAACTTGGGCTCATCATTCTCTGCAGCTTCTTCCTTCTTCAATATCCATAAAGTGATGAAACTTCATTCCAACTCTCGCTTATCATAGAGACTTCCGATTATCACAAGAACTTGAATGTTGATATTCCTATTATATTGTGCAAGTTCTTTTAATAACATCTTTCTCTAGTCTCTTCTCTTCTTCTTGGTTATCCTCCAAAATCCATTGATAACATCTTGCTTCCTTGACAACCTCTACAACTTCTTCTTTCTTTAATACCTTATCTCCTTCTTGATTATTTTCCATAATTTAACTTGAAATAATCTACATTAAATATAGCAGTTAGTCAATGTAGGAGATAACTATATTACTCAATATACTACTCAATCTTTTTGCTTTTAATAATGACATCTATATAAGGTTAATCAAAATTAATCATAACTAACAAAATATACCCATCTAAAACTTAAAGAACTAAAAATATACTTAAGCATTTATTTTATATATTTCCCCTAAATCTAATCTTGAGGATAAAAAATAATATTGCTACAAAAATCTATTCATAAATATTTTATTTTGTAGATAATATAATATCTTGAAGGCATAGCGTCTTTAACTATGATTTCCTCCAAAATACCAAGAAAAATAGTGCACACGTTACACAAGGCGAAAAGAGATACTGTAGAGATGGATCCTAAACTGTAATTTTTGCCAGGATCCAAAAGCATGAGATGGTTAAAATGGGGGGGATAAGAAAAGTAAATTCTTCCATACTTCTACATTGATTCAAAGACGAAGGCACAGAATTAAAGGCCTTAAAAACTCTCAGGGAGAATGGATATTAAATCAAAATGAGCTTTTGTTTTCCTTTTTGGTAAAAGAGTGGGGCCTTAGCCCTTCATTATTCCCCGAATCAATATGTTCAGCGGGTATGCAACACCCACAAAATCATTATACAAACAACCCAAAACAACATGGGGTGGACTATCAAATACAGAAAAAGACTCCTCTTAAAAAAATGTATGATGATTATACAAACATGGTATGCAACACCCACAAAATCATTATACAAACAACCCAAAACAACATGCACCCTTGGAATCCACTACTCAATTCCCCACTGGAGCATCGAAGAGAAAAGTATGATTTCTACTTCTGTTACAAATGAAGAAATCAAACAGGCACCCTCGTCCTTGGGTTCAACTGGTGAAGAAGTCAGACTTTCTCACCCCTGTTCAACCCTAGAATTAGTTAAGGCGCTGGGAGAGGCATCCTAGGGGTCTTGGAAGCAGTGGAAACGCTGGGAAGAAGTGGAAGTATGTGTACTCTCTAACCCAGTATACCCTACGGACTGAGCTCCAAGCGCCCTGCCCTTGAACTGTGGGTGAGCCCAACCACTTCCTAAAATTTTATTATAAAAAAAAAATCAAACAGGCCATTTTTGACTTCGGTGCTTTTAAAGCCCTAGTCTTGATGGGATTCAACCCTTTTTCTACCACTAATATCTGGGTATATTGGGAGAGTTTGTTTGTGAGTTGGTGAAAGAAGTGTTCCAAAAACCAGAAACAACGATAGACTAACGTACAATACCAAATTTGTTGCTCATTCCTAAGATTGAACAGTCGCTGCAGACAATTCAAGATTTCAAGCGAATATCTATATAATGTTATTTACAAAGTGATTATGACAACTGAGGATAGCAATGGGAAAATTGTGGATAAACACCGATGTAGTTTCATAGTGGACAGACAAAGCATCAATAATATAATAGTTGCTTAGGGAGTTATTCACTCAATAAAACAGAAACAAGGAGAGAATGGATGGATGGCCATTAAAGTGGACCTTAAAAAGGCTTATCACAGACTAAAATGGTCATTCATTCGGGATACCATGGAGAAGGTGGGTGGGTTTAGATGGGCAAATATGTGATGTCATCATGGTATGAATTACTAGTTCCTCCTTCAGGGTCTTATGGATTGGTGAGCAGTCAAAAGACGTTTCTCCCACCCACGGTGTTTGGCAGGGAGATCCTATATCCCCTCATATTTTCACACTATGAATGCCGAGGTTGAGTTACATCATCAAAGATCTCATAGATGAAGGCTCTTTCACTCCGATTCAACTCAATACAGAAGGACCTTCTATATTACATCTCTTTTTTTTGTAGATGATTTGATATTGTTTGGGGAAGCTTCAACTTATCAAGCAGAGATAATGATGGCATGGATTGTATTAAATGATTATATGAGGCCTTTAATGACTCCCTATTTTTAATTGATCTGAAATATATTTTGGTATATTTGGGAAATCATTAAAGCAAAATTTAAGAAATTTTCTTGAGATTTAATGAGATAACAATTTAGTGGATCATTAATGAGATTTTATTATAAATGTTACTAGTTTAAAATTAAAATAGAAATTGTTTAACTTAGATTAAAAATACCCGAATCTCGTTGACTAAAGAAATAAGCACTCGAGGGAAAGATAACTCTACGGGTAGGCCTGTTGTTTAAGCCGGACTTGGCTTTGATCTAATTCACCCCACCGCGGACGGTCCTTTGCATGAAATAGTGCCGTTTTGGACGCAAAACTGATCCCTCTTTATATATATATATATATATATATATATATATATATGGGGAAATCATTCATCCTGTGACAGGATATAATGTTGTGTCCAGTGAATGCCGTACAATGTCGTTTAGTCTAGTGAAGAACTCGTCAGACACTGTAGCGCACTCAAAGTTTTTGTCCATGTGGATAGCGCGCGACACTCAGTCACTCACACTCTTCTTCGCCTTTGTGTTCGTTTTCAGTCAGTCTCTCTTTCTCCTTCTGTAATGTCTTTAGACCCAATTCCATCTTCAGAAACCGAGCTGAGTTGAGAGTGAAAGAGAGAGACGAGGAAGGGGGGAGAGCCATTTTGCTGCTCTGCTTAACGCATCAGAAAATAGGGGAGTCCGGTTTCAGTTGATAACGTATAGTGCAAGTCGGATGTTGAAGGTGAGTCTTCGGGAAGTTATGAATCAGATGGTGGAAGCGTGGAAGCAGATACCTGATGTTTCCGATGAATGTTCTCCACCTCCTCAATCGCAAGCTTCTTCCAAAGAGAATGCAAGCGATGATTCTATATATGCTTTAAATTAAGTCACTTACACAGAGTCTTAGAAGGGAGCCTCAAGTGATTCATCCAGACTTCCGCACTTCCATTAGAGACATCTTCTTCCATGGAAAGCCTGATGTATTCCCTATGAGCAAAGTGATCCCACTCTGTCAATGTTGTATTCTCACGTTGCTGTGTAAGGCAAGACAAAAATCACAACAGTCACCAATAATGGCCAAGCAACCAAACAAAGCATTTCTATTCCTTCAACCAAATTTCTCATCAACCTGACGAATCAAAAATGGGTCCCGATTTCAAAGGCCATAAACTTATTCAGATTAAACAGGATATTGAAAGCACTTCCTGAGGGCTCACTACCTTTCAGGTCACGTAGAGTTATATAGCTCTCGTTCTGCAGTGTGAAGAATTTTAAATGAGAAAAATTGTCACTATGAAAGTAATGGTATTAAACAAGCAAAGTATGAGAAAAAGGAGAGAATTAAATAAAAACACAGGCTCTTGGGCCATGCACTCCATCCGTTGCAGTTGCTCCTCGTAAAAAAATTGCAGTTCATTCCGAGTCAGAACTCCATTCCCATCCAAATCTATGCACTTGAACCTAATAATGACAATTACAGTCGATTAACACAGCTGCTATCAAAAGAAATCAGGGACTAGTTAACCACATGGGTCACTGAAAATGAGAAGTCTTAGTTTCCACTCAGTCGAATTCAAAACATGAATGTTCCACTTTCATGTATTTAGCTGTACCATGCAGCCACTAACTAATAGTCACCTCTCCCTTTCTCTAAAAACTAACATTCCAATTGATGCTACAATAACTCAAAATAAAACTCAATTGCACGATGCTTACAATAACAAACTAAAGCTCAATAATTGCATGAGTTATGCTGTCCTCCCAAGTTCCAATACATGAATTTGTCATCCTGAGCAGTTCTTTTTAGAACCATGCTTCACTTCGCTTAGATCAAGTTCCAGAACAGATAAATCATGTTGACTGAGTCCCATTATCACTACTCCCCAGGGGGAGATGCATATACATGCATGGTAATGCACATTGATGCGCATTCAAACTGAATAAAGCAAGGTACAAACATATGCCTAATCTTACAATGCTGTCTTCATAATTGCAACTGTTTAGCCACTAATCTGATATCATGCATAACAAGTAAAGCAAAAAAACAAAAGAACCAGAAAAAATACCAATACTCAAGACTAGGCTAAGATTATTTATCCTCCTCGGACAGAATGAAGTAAACAAAATCTTCATATCCCATCTTTCCCTCAACCTTCCTCCTCAGCGTCATATATATAAGTATTGTATATATGCTTTGGTTCCATATATATATCAGCGTTATATATGACGCTGTATATATATGAAAAGAGAAGGAAAACTTGACTTCATTGTGAATGAATATGTAGATATATATTTTCGCTGCACATCTAAGAAATAAGAGAGGAAACTTGCTGTACGTGTGTGTATATATATACACATATTACTGCATAAGAAACTTTGCTGTCATGATTCTATACACACACGCACACACACACGAATCTGGGGATGATGATGCTTCTGGCAGTAAGCAGTGGCAATGGCATGCGCAGGAAGGAGTCAGTAGGGGAGCTACTGCTTAATCTTCCAAGGATAGCTTCTCTGCCTCAGGAAATAATGAAATCAGATCGGAGAGAACTTTAAGCTTCAGACTGCCGTACCTAATCACTGACGGGGATAGTACCACGGAGGAGGAGGATAATGAAAAGGCGGGAGACTCCATCAACCAGTGCTTTGAAGAAAGTAAGCCTCCGCTTTTTTGTTTATGCAGAGCTGAGAAGAGGATCACTGAGAGACAAAGCAATGATGAGCGAGCGCACAGTTTTAATCTTTTAATCTCGAACAACCAGATGGACACAACATTATATCAATGATTTCCCCATATATATATATATATATATATATATTTCAAGCACTAACTCGTTATTTAAAAAAATGGTAAAAAGATACTTTAGGATCTCGGCGGGTGTACTTCATTATCTTAAAAAATTATTTTATGATCTCAAAAAAATATTTAGAGTATCGACGGGTACTCAAAAGATACTTGAGGATATTGACCGCTTTGAAAAAAATGCTTTATGATCTTGAAAAATTATCCGAATTATATTTTTATTATTAATCAAGTATTTGAAATATTTTTTTCAAGATCTTAAAATAATTTTTCAAGATCACAAAGCACTTTTTCAATACCATTCAAGATCCTCAAGTATCTTTTTAGTATCATCATACTTTGAAATATTTTTTTGAGATCCTAAAATAATTTTTTAAGATCATGAAGTACACCAGTTATCCTAAAATACTTTTTAGCTTCTTTTAAGTAACAAGTTAGTGTTTGAAATATTAAAAATAAAAAAAGGGATCAGTTTTGCACCCAAAACGGCACAATTTCGCGCAAAGGACCGTCCAAGAGGGGTGAATTGGACCAAAGCCAAGTCCATTTAACCCAAAGTCGATCGTTGGGTGAATGCCCCGAGAAGGAAGAGATAGAGTCGAGGCGAGGAAGGAAAGGCATGAAGTTCTCTACCTCTCGGGCGATCTTCACGCAAAATGAGAGTCTCTGGGAACATGGAGGGCAAGCTGTAATAAGAGCAGAATGAAGCTTTAAGGTACCCGAGTGTAACGATTTGTTGAATATTAGGATAATCAAGACTAGTCGGTGAAACTCCCTCGAGCAAAAGATAAAGAAAGACTCCCAAACCAACGAAAGAGATGAATCAATCCATCTCCTATAAACTAGCTAATATCGGGATTAGTCCTCGATGTAGAAACTTACCCCTAATCGAAGGGCATTCCTATCTCTCCTCGATTTCAAGGCCCTCTACCGAGTGTCGAGTTAGCTTATGCTTCGTTTCATAACTACTTCGCCTAAACCTTTTATGAGGTAAGGAATTTACTCAATAATAAACGACAGATAACTAGAGCTGTAAGGTTAAATCGAATTTCACAATTTTAAAATTAGGAAAAAAAAAAAAAAAAAAGAAGGGGAAGAAAGAAGTTTCAGTTGGCTTTGATTATCATCATCATTATCTTTTTCACTGTTTTTTCCTTTTGATTCTTCACAGCTTGCAACACCGTTTTGACTTGATGGAAAATCTGAAACCTAAAATCAAAAAAAGAAAGGGAAAAAAGAGAGAGTAAATGCACTATTCATCATCACTTTTCATTAAAGAACAGAGGAGTGACATCTGCAATCACAATCCTCATCATCGTGGCTGGTTTTGGGGGAGAGAAGCAGCCATCGTTCTCTTTAGAGTTCATCATCATCTTCGGAGAAAACAGAAGAAGAGGAGCACGGGTTGAGGACGGAAGGAACTTTGTTGCTATCTCTGCTTTATTCATCTTCCTGAGGAGCAATCTTCACCAGAGGGAGGTTGCCGCACTGTTCATTCTTCTTCATTGAGAAAATAGAGAGAAGAGACCAGATACAGGGTGGCTTTTAGAACCAGAGCTGAGAGAAGGGAAGGACGCTGTTCTAAGCTTCAAACACGCATCGAGTTGTTCTGTGGGTATTGTCTTCATCCAATTCTTTTGGAGCAGAGGATGCGATTGTCGGAGTGGAGTTGAGAGAGGGGGAACATGATGTGTAATCAGAGGAGAAGCTGGAGCTCAAACA
This sequence comes from Acacia acuminata, assembly GCA_019022655.1. Classification (NCBI taxonomy): domain Eukaryota; kingdom Viridiplantae; phylum Streptophyta; class Magnoliopsida; order Fabales; family Fabaceae; genus Acacia; species Acacia acuminata. Next base: position 5,207,223 of record JAFJYI010000005.1, read on the forward strand.
TGAAAATTCTTCAGCGTTGTGTTCTCTTTCTTTTTCCCTTTTCCATTTGTCTTTTAATCTGAACTTGTTGCTGCTAATTTGATTTGGATTAAGCTCATGTGTAGCTAACTTTTGTTTGGTTTAATATAGAGGAACTATAACTTATAAGCGGATTATACTTTATTTTTATTTATTAGTTATGTTTTAATGTTAATTTTAGTCAATATCTTGTTTATTTCTTATTTACGCTTGATCAACGTTAATACCCTATTGGACCCATATACAACTTTAACTTGAGAGATTGATATAAGTAATCGAGGAGATACTTATATCGATTAATACTTAAATTAATAAAATTGACATTGAAATTAATTAATTATGTGAAAATAAAGTTTCTTAAGCAAATAAAAGATTCGTGACTCGGGTTACTCTTATTATATTTGCGGTAGTTTGTTAATTTTAATCTGATTTTTTACTCATTTGAATTTAATTTGGGTTGCTCAAATTAAATAAAAGTGTAAAATAAATACTCAAATAGATTTAGATACCAAATAATTGTTGGAACAATCACTCAATTAATACGGCCATTACACTTGCAGAATCAATGGTTTGCTCCTACCCAATGCCCACACTGTTTGGTTAGCTTGTGCATAATTGGGGGTTGAAAACCAACGTTAGAAGCTGTTAACCAAAGAGTGGAAATTGTTCATTTTTATTATTCCAGAAGTAAAATTGCACCCCAAAATATACTAGGGTGCTGCATACATTATATTTAGAATTTTAAGAGTGTCGTATGCCCCTTAACCATTTTTTATTGTGCAACTTTGGATTCCACAAATGCGATTCCGCAACCACTGTTTTGATGATATTCGCCAGTTTGGATTATGTATTTATTGTGCCAGTTTCGATGATATTGGAACAGTAGAAAAACCTAGCTAGCTCTAAGCACAATTCCGTCATTCAGCAACATCAGACGATTTTTCTTTTTCTTTTCTTTGATTTATTAGTTAGGGGCATTATTGAAAAATAACCAACATTTCAATATCCTAGATTAAGTCATTGACCTAATTTAAGATTGATTGAGTTTATCAACCTTATATAAGATTCTCTTATTTCAACCGTTTTTATATAAAATTCTCCCTATATGATATTATAATTTAATTGAACGCGCTCACGCGTGTGTTTTTGCCCACGTATATGTTTAAAAGATTGATCATCAATCAGTTTTAATAAATAAACAATATTAAACATGTAATTTTATTGAGAAATAAAAATTTTTAATTATAAAATTAATAAACCTTATAATATAGTAATCAATTTATGATTATTAAGTAATATTTATGTTAATGAGGGGCATTTTTGTAACAACTCTAAAAATCAAATATCATAAAAATTTTATTTCTGGTTGATATTTAATTTATAAGTTATGGATATATGTAATAGCCTTGAATGTGTGTGTATATATATATTTGTGTAAAGGTATAAAACAATTCCCTAAGATGTATTTCAAGCTTAATTGAGGTATAAATGAGAAAATTACAACAAAAAGGAGTTTAAAGAATTATAACAATTTTAGTTAATTAAATGATAATTAGTCAAATTTAATTATGAAAGATATTACGAGGCCTCAAATAATTGAGAAAAAATAAGATACATTTATTTTAAGGTTAACTTGACTTTCTAAAAAAAGGTTTCATGCCTTAGAAATGAAAATTTGATATTAAAGAGTATTCTATGGGCATTTTATCCAAGAAAAATGAAAATTTTTAGAAATTATGGGAAATACACTTAATAAGAAAATTTGAAGTAGAGAAAAATTAGGGAAATAGTCTCTAATAAATATAAATTTTTGATGAACTTACAATGATTATATGGTCAAGGAATCATCAAAAAGTATATTGTGGTCTCAATTAAAGTAAAGGGGCATAATTAGGGAAGCGGTTTGCATCCACTGCTTTAATATCCTCATCTATTCTCTTCAACCAAACTATGTCGTTTGGCACAAAAGCATTGAACCTCATACTTTTTTTATATAAATATTTTAGGATATTGACAAGTGCTAAAAAGATATTTCAAGATCTCGATGAAAGATCGAAAAAATCCTTCATGATCTTGAAAAATTATTTTAGGATCTTGAAAAAATATTTCAAGGATCGACTAAGTACTAAAAAGATATTTTAGGATACTAAGATGAAAAAAATTATTCATCTTGAAAAATTATTTTAGGATCTTGAAAAAATATTTCAGGGTACTAACTAGTACTCAACAGAATATTTCAAGGTACTGACTGGTACTCAAAAGAATATTTCAAGATACTGATTGGTACTGAAAAAAAAATCATGATCTTGAAAAATTATTCTATGATCTTGAAAAATATCGTAAAGTATACTTTTAGCACCAGTTAGTTGCCTGAAATATTTTTTCAAGATCCTAGAGTAATTTTTCAAGATCATGAAATATTTTTTCAGTATCATGAAGTATTCTTTTGAGTATCACTCAAGAACCAAAAATATTTTTTCAAGATTTTAGAATACTTTTTCGTGTCGGTCAACGGTCAATTTCCTAAAGTAGTACCCAAAAATATTTTTTCAAGATCCTGAAGAATTTTTTCAATACCAATAAGATCCTCAAGCATATCTTTAAAGTAAATTAATTTTTCAAGATATAAAGTATTTTTTTAAGACCTAAAATCTATATCCTAAATTAATTTTGAGAGGAAAAGATCATAAAATATCCTATTTTTCCTCCCCTCCTTTTTTTTTTTTCAAACTAACAGTAAGAAAAGGAAAAAAGGGCATGAGGTTCAATTCATAAAAGAATTATGGAAGAGGATACTGAGGACGGTGGACCCAAGCCGCTCCCATAATTGATGTTGGAACAATAATTGCTTTGCCTTTATTTAAATGCATTGATGGAGGGAGAAGATATTTCAGTATGTGGTTTATGTGAACCTATTAAAATATTATTTTCCCAAAATACCACATGCGTGTCGGCTATAAACCAGCTGGGGAAAAAAAAAAAAAAAAAAACAGAGACAGAGAGCCGCGAGGGTGAAGAAGAGAGGAGAGGACGAGTGAGAAGAAGAAAAAGAAGGAAATATTTGTACAACCAAGTGAAAATAGGTAACTTCCTACCTCTTAATCATCATACGATTTTTGCTTTCTAATTTTAATGTTGTTTTCATGCTTAGAACCCTTCTTAAATAGCTGTTGACCGCCCGCCCGGGGGATCAAAAGAGACAAGCTAAGTTATGACCCTATGTTGTTGCTATTTTAGTTGTTGGAATTTCTTTACTCTGATGATTTTGAGCACTGTAGAAGCAGAACAAGTTCAGCTTACATGCTAGCTGTCCGAATTCTAAAAGGTGATTAGGATGGTGATTTAAAGTTAGAACAATGATCATGAGGTGTTAATAGCTTGAGATCAAGTGTTTTAAAAATATTTTTTTCCTTTCCCATTTCATGTTTCAGGCAAAATAGGACAGGGGAGAGGAGTAGGATTTTGCCAATTTTAATTTTTCCAATTTATCTAAAATGAAAAATTGTATAGGATACAAGTGAGAGAAACCAAGTTTAGAAGCATCAGAAATCAAAATAGAATTTTTGTCTAATAAAGCCCTTACGTATCTGTTTTGATTATTTGAAGGAGAAGAATGTTTCTTTTGATCCATTTGATCTTAAAAAAAATAGAATATGCATGAAACTTTGTGGAGGAAAAGTACGTTAGATTACTTTTTAAGCGTATGGAGTTAAAAATGAAAAGTTGAGGTTCAAGTTACAAGTTAAATAGTGAAAGAACTTTTATTAAATGGATTATCTAAATTCTTAGCACATAATAGTTATGCTTTGAGTAAAATTGAAATGTGGATGGAATATAAATATATTATGTAAGAACTAGAAGTTTTACTGAATCAGATACTATAGAAGCTTGAATAAACTTTGATTGAAGTATATATAGTAATTCATATCTAAAGATATGAATTATGAATATTTTGTAGAACTTATCTTTTACGGGAGCAGTTTTCCATAGACTCAACGAAATGATTTTTTTTTTTTTTTTTTTTTTTTTTTTTTTTTTTTTTTTTTTTTTAAGTCCGTGAACTTTTAGGGAAAGGTGTCTTCACCATGATTTGGTATTATGGAAAAGCAAATCTTTTATCAAATATTTATTTAAATTGAACTATAGATTATTTTCTATGTGGTATCTAGCGCTGATAAATACAAGTTTATGAAAAGCTTGAAAAAAAGGAACAGAGAACAAGATACGTACAAACATACATACATACAGTATTTATGTTTTGTATATTATTGTGAAATATATCAACAAACATGCATCACACATACTTATTTTAAATATTTTATATGTTTGGATTCTTGCGGTATGACTCTTTTATCATGAGAAAATGTTCATGACTTGATATCTGTTTTTGTACTCTCTATTTATTCTTTTGTAATAAATTGTGTAATGAGACTTCATTTACCTACCAAATTATTTGTGTTGCACAATGAATCTTAATTGCTATAGTGAAGTTAATTTTATTATAAATTTAATTTATTATGAACAAACTGTCTCCACGCGCGTCGTACTTTTTTAATCCCATGGGGGTCCCCTCTCTTTAGAATCCCCATGTAGTAATTTTTTATTTTTTTTAGAGGGGGAAAATGTGAAGATGTCGGGGTAATATATTTGCATTATTGGTTTTTTGTCTTCATATATATGGAAAGCATCGTTGTAAAACTTAAAATTAATCAAACATTCTGTGTCATTGACACACAAGTTTTGTGCACTGAAACCTATAATAAACATGTATTCCAACATCTTAATTTCCTCGGAAGAGACCAAAAATATACGAAACAAACAGGGTACGTAATTTCCAAATGGCCTCGAAAAAAATCAATGGAAGTAATTTTTTAAAAAAATTGAAGTGGCGATACTACAACTTGTTGGCCTGATAATACCACATACAAAACAACTTGAAATTACATACAAAACAACTTGAGAATACTCGGGGTGGACCATGTAAAATAGTCGTGTCTTATCAATGAAAGCATTGAATGTACGTGCTTCAGCAGATACTGATAATTAATTAATCTGAACCACTCATTTTTCATACGTTGTATTCATTTCCGTGCAGGTTGGAGTTTACAACAAAATTGCCCACATGGCTCAGGTTTTTGTAGGTCTCTCTCTCTCTCTCTCTCTCTATATATATATATATATATATATATAATTTTGCAATTTAAGGCTCAGATGCATGAAATTACTTATTGAAGTACTCATATAAGGCTGAAGCATCGACACAAACTTCGATTACGTTATACAACAAATACAGAGGGAAATAAAATAGAACACTTCTATCCTATGAGAGAACTTTTTTCTAGAGTGTGGAGAGAATTATTTTGTGTGTAGTGTTATACATATATCTATCTCACTCCTTCAATCTCATATACATACATATTTATATGTGTGTGTGTGTCATATATATGTAAGGTTACAAGGAATATGTATAACTCTTAAATATAAGATTATATGGGAATAGACATAACTAATAAAGGAAAAACTCTCTTTATGAATCACATCTCTTCATATTCGTGTAACAATCCCACTTGAATAGGACTTGGCCCTAACATATCAAGAATGAACTAAGTATATTCCAAAACCTTCACACTTGTTTACCTATTTAATTCCAAACTAAAGCTTCACAAACTCAACAATAGAGAGGGAAAGATTAGAATATGTGCTCTGTTGCAGGAGGAGGATCAAAACCCCATGCTGTGTTGACTCCATTTCCAGCTCAAGGGCATATCAACTCAGGGATGCAGCTAGCAAAGCTGCTCCACCTTCGAGGCTTTTTTATAACCTTCGTCAACACAGAGTTCAACCATGAACGCTTGCTTAGATCAAGAGGTGTCGAAACCCTTCAAGGCCTCCCAGATTTTCGATTCGAAACCATCCCAGATGGTCTTCCTCCTCCTACTAATGATAATGCCCATCAAGACCTACCCTCTCTCTGTGACTCTACAAGAAAGAATTGTCTCCTTCCCTTTCAAAACCTTCTTGGTCGACTCAGTGAATCTGCCTCTAGTGGCCTCATCCCTCCAGTCACTTGCTTGATTTCTGATGTTGCCATGTACTTCACTATTGATGCTGCTGAAGCGCTTGGACACCCTATTATTCTCTTTTGCCCTATGAGTACTTATTCATGGTTAGGTTACGCTCACTATCAAAATCTACTCGATAGAGGGCTCGTACCACTCAAAGGTATTTTGTTATATATAAGACCTTTGTTCATGACATATATATGCCTCAATGTTCTTTACGTTTCATGCTTTAAGGTCTGATTCATTTGGTGATTCCAATATGCAGATGAGAGCTATCTGACAAATGGCTACTTGGAGCATAAAATTGATTGGATTCCAGGTATGAGACATATCAAGCTCAAGGATCTCCCTACCTTTCTGAGGACTACAGATCCAAATGATCTTTTGTTTCATTTTCTTATTGAAATGACAAAAGAAGCTCATAGAGCAACTGCCATTTGTTTCCACACATTTGATGAGCTTGAAGGTGAGGCAGTGAAAGCTCTTTCCTTCATTTATTCCATTCCTCTATACACCATAGGCCCTTACCCTTCATTTCTAAGCCAAATTCAACAGACCGACCAGCTTTTATCTTTGAAGTATAGTCTTTGGAAAGAAGAGACTCAATGCCTCGATTGGCTAGAACTCAAGGAGCCCAGATCCGTGGTTTATGTGAATTTTGGAAGTTGGGCAATTATTTCTCCTGAACAACTGTATGAGTTTGCTTGGGGTTTAGCCAACAGCAAGAAACCCTTCTTATGGATCATAAGGCCTGACCTTGTCAGTGGTGGCTCGGTGATCTTATCACCTGAGTATCGAACTGAGATTGCAGATAGAGGTCTCATAGCAAGTTGGTGTGAACAAGAGAAAGTTCTGAACCATCCTTCTATTGGAGGGTTCTTGACGCATTGTGGTTGGAACTCCACGATTGAGAGTGTGAGTGCAGGAGTTCCAATGGTGTGTTGGCCTTTCTTTGCAGATCAACAGACAAATTGTAGGTATGCATGCAAAGATTGGGGGATTGGATTGGAGATTGATAGTAATGTGAAGAGAGAAGAAGTGGAGAAGCTTGTAAACGAGTTGATGGAAGGAGAGAAGGGGAAGAAGATGGGGCAGAAGGCATCGGAGTGGAAGAAAATTGCTGAGGAGGACACAAGACCTGGTGGTTCTTCATTCATCAACTTAGAAAAGATGATAAAAGATGTGCTGATCAAAACCCAAAGTTAAGAATTTAAGATAATCTTAAATGTGTATTTTTGTAATTATGTTGGTTCTCCAAAGGAAATTGTTTTTATGATGGATGTGTGCTGAACAAGAAAATCAGGGATGAATTCGAATTATTGTTGAGTTTTATTGGACAAAAAGTTATGTATTTTAATTGTATAATAAATTATGTATTTGGATTGATTAGTATCAATATGTCTTGGAACTATTGGCCATCTATGGACGGATTATATTTTTCTTCTGGTTCTTAGAGGTTGCTGTAAATTTATGTGAACTAGTTTAAAACCCACGCAATGGAAAAATAATTATAATATTTAAAGAAAGATCAAAATCTCTTGGTAAAAAATACAGAAAAAAAAACCCTAATCATGTATTATAGTTTGAATAGAAACTAATAAATCTGTTATGGCATCTCTCATTTATTATATCTTGTCCTAGATAAGTGCCTGTTTTATTTTTATAAGCACATTAAAATAGTTATAACATGTGCCAAAAACTTATTCTGAAATTAAAACTTAATTGATTATGATCTTTCAATCAAGAGAAATAGTTAACGTGGTTAGGAAGTTATAATATTTCAAAATCTCATGGTAAAAAAATAAAGAAAAAATATATGACCCTGTATTATATATTGAAAAGACGCCATTAAATTTGTTACGGTATCTCTCATTTATTATGTTTTTTTGTTCTAGACATGATCTTATATATATATATATATATATATATATATATATATATATATATATATATATATATATATATATATATATTAATTGATTTATGATATTTCAATTCAAGAGAAATAATTGATCATGGTTAGGAAGTTATAACATATCAATTTTGTAAAATGCTAAATTCCAATAATAAGTGGAAAGTTTTATATATATATATATATATATATATATATGCTATTAAAGAGGTTTTGGGTTTTTTTTTTTTTTTTTTTTTTTTTTTTTTTTTTTTTTTTTTGCTTGATTTATGAGAAATTTGCAATATCTTTTTTCAACGGGCAAGAAATCACGGTTTTTTTTACTATTTTTAAAATTTTTTATTTTAGAAAATGATAGGGAGTTATACTTTATGATGAAGTTTTCTATTGTTATATTTTGACTTTAGATAAATCAAAACTTTAATTTTAAAGTTATGATTAAAACATTCAGATTTCTAGACTCATTGTTGGCCAAGAAAACTGTAGATCTAAATCTTTATTGATTTCATTGAACTATACTTTCTCTAATTTTTATTTTTAATTCAATCTCATCATTATCCATAAAAATTAATTAAAAAATTTAAAATTTATTGATTATCTTACAAATAAAATAAATTCACCTAAAGGAGTTTGAGAATATTTTAGTCTAATAAGATTGAAAAACAAAATTCTACTACATTCATATTCAATATATATTTGAAAAAGTTTGCATTTTTTCTATGTATTGAGTTAAAAAAGAAGAATTAGAAATATTTATTAGAAATAATTAATATAACATCTTATAATTATCAAAATTCTTTCGCATGGAGTAATTCAGTAAGATATTAATCTAAATATTACAAATTTCTTTGCTCATGAGAAGATAATTTATGTGTGGAATAGATTTTAAAAGACACACAAAGATTTAATATTTTTAATTCGAATAACTCCCAACAAAATAGAGGTATGAGTATATTTCTAATTAATTTAAAAATAATTTACAAACACAATCAATTGTTATAATACTCCTAAAAATTGTTAAATAACCAAAAAAAAAAGAGGGATTCCAAATTAAAAATATAAAAACATTTTGTAATTATAAAATCTTAAATAAAGTCTTTTATGAAATATAAATATTTTATATTTCTAAATTGTATAATTCCTACAAAGTAGATTCTTCAGCCAATTCTCGACCAATTTTAAAAAAAATAAAATAAAATTTGAAACCATCAAATCTCAAATAAAGTCTTTTAAGAACCTTAATGTATTTGGTTTTGTTGATAAATGAGTAGTGGTCCATAAGCACTTTGCATCTTGATTGATATTGAAATTAAAAATCACCAAACATTACACCTCATATCACATGATGAACCAAATAAGCAAGATATATATGTGTAAGAGAAGCTAATATGGTAATAATACAATTGGTGTGAGATCATGCAAAACAACAGTGTAAACAAAAATATTTCTAAAACAGACCTTTGTAGTACAAAGGATCATTTCCTTTTGGGTGTGGGAGGCGATCATGATCGACCGTGCTCGCAGCCACAATGAATGCAATGTAAGGGATGAAGATCGCCATGACCTTGAAGAATCCGGCTAGGAGACAGAAGAAAATGCCGACTCCCATCGTAGCTACCGTGATGAGCCCCAGAAAATGGCCATCAAGATGGAAGGATATCGAACCAAGAATCGGAGTAGCCATTGCTGGACCAGTAGCCCAACCTACTCCAATGAAGAGAATCTTGAACCACTCGTCCTTATGGTTTTCAGTTTGAGCTTACTATAACTGCAATGAACATACAAAATATGATATATCTAGCATTTTCCTTGGATCATATTATTAGATATGCAAGCATATGGATTTCTTGATTATGGATTTAGTTCTTTTTTTTTTTTTTTTTTTTTTTTTTTTTTGAACTCTAGATTTCTTGATTATGACTTTTTTGGATGTGATGGGAAGACAATGAAATCTGATGGCTTATGAGTTTGATTATGGATTCGGCTGGGTAACGGTGAACATACACTGGAGGAAGGAGAGGGAGGAAAGAAGGGAGATGATCAGTGGCAGATCTTGAGATAGATGTTTGGGGGGGCCAAAGGTATACTCATTAACTAATTAAGGAAAAAAAATATTTGGGGGGCCAAATGTATAAATTTTTGGGTCAAATGTATAAATTTTGTATAAAAAAATCCATTTTATATTAAATATTTAGGACAATTTTTTTTTTTTTTTTTTTTTTTTTTTTTTTTTTCGGGGCCATGGCCCTCGGCTCTTGAGAAGATCCGCCATGGAGACATAGGCGGATGCAGGTAGGGGAGAAGGGGGGCACGTGCCCCCCCTTGGTTTCCTTTAAAAAATAAAAAAATAAAAAAAAATTAATATAATAATTTTTTAAAAAAAATTATTTTTTAAAAAAACTAAATAAATTTTTCCCTTCTATTCCTTCCTTAACAAGCCCGCGCGTTTTTTGCTCCTTGCTCCTTGCTCCTTCTATTCAATTTGGTTGGATGATTGCTTGGTGTCTTATATTGAAAAATATATATTTGATAGCATTGATAATGAGGCAATTATGATATAATTCCAAAAAATAAAGCTTAGAAGGATGATATTGTAATTGTTTTTATTGTAATATACTTTTGTTATTAAAATATATGGTGTCCAGCCTTGTTATTTCTAACAACACTTAGTCTTACTTTTCCCTTTATACTCTTTTATTTTTAATGCGTTTAAAGCTTTACTTTTAAAAAAAAATTTCGGAGATGATGAGATGGATAAGAGGGGAGAGGGTAGAAGAAGTAAGTGGCGATAAAGTGACGATTTGAGTGCTATGTGGAAGTGTGACGTATCTTTTTAATGGTGAAAATTAAAATTGTTAATAAGGAGGGCAACATTCTTTGCGTTTTGATACTTTGAGGCGGCATTGAGATTATAAAATCTTTTAGGACAACATTGCTCCTAGACTCATACTTTTGAGATATATTTGCTACTTAACACTTAAATAAAAGAAAAAAGAAAAAGAAAATAGGTTGGTAATGTTGAGCTACTCAATGATGGTAATTATTCTATAGTGATGGTTAATTAAGCTCTTCGTACGGGATGCCCTCAAAACATATTTTTACATTTTATGAGACAAAATTTCTCCTATATATTTATTTTCTTACTGCATAAAATTACTTAAAATAAACTAAACTAAAAACCCCTTAAAATCATAAAGAGGGCATTGCCTAAAAATAAAAATAAAAGCTAAGTCAAGTTACTTATATCTATTAGGCTAAGTTTATAAGAATATTCACAATTTTATATACATATTTTAATAGAAAACAACAGCAAATTAAATAAATGTGCAATGAAAAATTTACAAATATTAATTTTTATTATAAAAGCTTATATAAATATTTAGAAGTGTTTATAGGTGAATTTATAAATGCACATATACATTTTAAAAATAGCAAAATAATAAGTGTAATTGGAAAACTTACACACCTTTTTTTTTTTTTTTTTTTTTTTTTTTCAGGAACTTACACACCTAATGAATATAAACAATTTGATCTAAATTTTGCCTATTGTCCAAAGTGACATCCTAAGGAAGACGCTTTAATTGGAAACAAGTTGCCGATGAGAGCTTTCTTGTTTATGTGCATGGAAGCTAATCAATTGTGCCATTCACAGAACCAAAACCTTCTGTGGATTTAGGTGAGCAAGTTGAAACTTCCCAGCATGTTTTCTAGTTTATACAATGGAGGTGCATCCTCTTTGTTTTTTCTTTCTTTCTCCTTTTCTTTTCATATCTGATCTTTAGTTTTAGATAAAAAATTGAATAGCTTATATTTAATATTTTATAATGTTATTATTACCAATGAGATCTTGTTTGAAGTAGGTATACCTATAGGTGGACATGAGATTTTGAGAAGGAAAAGAGAAAGAGGAAAAAAAGATAAATTACTTTACTTATTTGATTCTATTTATAACCACTTCTAGCATGTTTCACACAACGAAAAAAAACCTTAAAGCTCATTAACTTTTCTTAAAAATTTAAATCTTTTTTAAATTTGCCCCTATTTAATATATAATATACCCTATAAAGTAAAGTCAACATAATAATAAATAAGCTTAAAATTTCATATTCGTTTAAAAAATTTAAAGTTGTTACTTATAAAGACGATACTTCCCCGTTAATACTACCAGGGCAGTGTTAAAGTTGAATAAAAGCTAATTGATGAATTTTTCCAAAGAAATTCCCTGCTTGGTATTAGTGTAAACAGAAATTAGTTAGAGCAATTAGTTACTGATAAATACTAATTTTTATACATTTCATTTATTTTCGGAGTGATTTTAAGCTAATCTGGATTTATTAGTAAATATTTGAATCATCACCAATTTTAGAAAATAATATAAATATGAATTAATTATGAGATTATTGAGCTAAAATTATTAACATTTTAATTGTCTATATATCTTGTAATTGAATAATATTTCTAAATATATGATAGATCTTAATTGTCTATCGGGGCCCAAGATAGGGAATTAATCACAAAAATGCCACATACCAAATTCCCTCACAAAAAATCTCGTTGTCGAAAATGACTTTTAAATGCTTTGTTAAAATGACTTTCTTAATTATTAAAATGTTCATATGAAAATCTCATTGTGAAAATGATTTCTAATGTTGTCAAAAATTCTCCGAGTTTTTCCTCCAAAGCGTGTACAATTTTAGAAACCTGGACAATTTTTGATAACGTGAAAAGTCGTTTTGACAACATAAAAAAGCTTATTTTCGTAATGAGATTTTCATAGAGGCGACATGTTAACAACTAATAAAGCCATTTTAACAATGAGACCTTTTTATGAGAGGAATTCCGTTATTTATTCATAATTAATCACAAAAAAATCTCTTAAGGGATTTTGGTATGAGACCTTTTTTGTGATTAATTCCGTGTTTGAGAGCTAACAGTGATTTTCCCTAAAAATTACTTAGCCGTTGGAATTATTGGAGCACGCTGGAAACCAAAAGATAAACGGAGTCACCGTTTCTTCTTTTTTGGCGCCCTCTCACCAGACGACCCAACCATCCTCTCTCTCTCTTGCATAACAGCCCCACAAACACAATCATCATATCCATTACTTTCCTCCTTTCCACTCACCCACAGCCACGTAAGGGTGTGTCAAAGCATATATCCATCAATTCACCAACTTCTTTGGGTGATGGCCGTGACTCGCTTGAACCTTGGAGGAGGTGATACTTTTTAATGGCAGCTCAAGTTCCTTTTGGGATGAACTCCCACTACGGAAAAGTTCCAGGACTTATAGTTGAAGAATATGAGAGATCGTCTTTTCATTTGTTATTTTGATTCAAGACATGAGGTTATTTAGTTTTAAATAATTTTAAGTTGTATTATTTGAGCATAATTTAATTTTAGATTGTTATCACTATGATATTTAGGACAAAATTTAATTGATTTCTTTAGGTGAAAATAAGGCAATTTACACCTCAACAAATTGGGATTTGGCTTTGGTCCTTTGCATGATTCCTCTCCTGTGTCCGCTGCACCCCAAACGACGCCGTTTCAGCGCCAAGCACACACTGGTCCCCCTTTTTAAAAAAAAAAAGAAAAAAAGAAAAAAAAGAAAGAAATTCAAGCGCTGCTAGGTAGTAAAAAGATAATTCTGGATATTGAATATCGTACTGAAAAAATCCTTCATTATCTTTAAAAATTATTTCAGGATCTTAAAAAAATATTTCAAGGTACAAACTAGTACTAAAAGGATACTTTAAGATCTGACTACTATTTCAAAAAATTTATTTTAAGATCTTGAAAATATAATTCAGGTACTAAAAATATACTCTGATATTTTTTCAAGATCATAAAGTAATTTTTTTAAGATCATTAATTATTTTTTAAGTACCATTCAATATTAAAGTATATTTTTAATACCAAATTGTACTTAAAATATTTTTTTTAAGATTTTAAAATAATTTTTTAAGATCATGAAGAATTTTTTAGCTACGATTCAAGTATCCCAAAGTATCTATTTACTACTTGACAATGTCTAAATTTCTTTTTTTTTTTTAAAAAAAAAGGACTAGTGTTGCTTGGCACTGAAATGGCGTCGTTTGGGATGCAATGGACGCAATGAGGAATCATCGCAAAGCACCAAAGCCAAATCCAACAAATTGTAGTTAGTTCGTAGAAGTGGTGTACAGCTGTCAACACACGTGTCACATATATGCACTAACTAGCTAAAAGACTCTAAACTATAAGGCCCTGTCTGTTAGAAAGAATTGGGCCGAGTGAAAGGGAACATAACAATTTTCCCACGCAAAAAAACGTGTTTGTTTCCCCCGTCTTCCTTCGAGCTTCAATCCCACGAGTTGCAAAGTTCCATCAACCATTGGAACCTTCATTCCATCCGAAATAGGCGGGAAGGTGAAAATGTCAGACAAAAAGGCTCCTTGAAAGCACTGTACCCATTAAAAGTACGAGCAAGGCGCAAGCTGGACGAAGGTGTCGGTGAAGAAGCTTGTATCTACAGTGGTCATTTTTCGGCGAAGGAGAAGTTGAACCCAGAGGGAGAGAGCTGCATTTGAGGTCAGTATTCATTCGAAATCAATTTATGCGTGATTTACCTTTATGGGTCTGAGCTATTCGTTGCCTTGTTGTGAGCTTTGGGGGTCCGAGTTGCCTGTTGCTTCGAGGTTGGGGGCTGGGGTTTCCATGGCCCCTGTTGCTTCGAGCTTTGGGGGGAGCTTTTCGTTGCTTGATGCACCTTCTCATAAACTTTACAATTATAATTGTTATCTTTGTGATGTGAGTTCGAACTTGTTTGTTTGGTTCGAACGTCGGCCTTGTTTCATTCAGCAACTTCACACTGGTCAGGGGTTCATCACTCATTTTTTTTTCAATCAACCTTCGTCTCTATAGCATCACCTGGGTTCAATGTTCATCAGTGCTAATCTTCCCTGTTTCTCTTCTGATACTCGTTTCCGCAGCTCGTTAAATATACCTTCGTGCTTTCCCAGCCTTATTCCTTCCATCTATGACGTCCTTGTCACCACCAGGAGACACTCGTCGTCGGAATTTCATACCCCATCACCATCTACTTCAATTTTACATTGCAATTTCCTTCTAGGGTTCGTTCGTGTCTTCGTTCGTGTCGCGCAAAAACACTTCTAATCAATTATGAACTTTTTTTTATTTTTTTTTATTTAGGGGCAATATGGACATTTCACCTAATCTTCCCACTAAACCAACACCCAATTCTTCATACCAAACATTTCATCTTCCCTCAACTAACTTCCTTCCTTTCCTTTCCTTTCCATTCCTTTCCTTCCCCAAATCTTTTTTTATAACAAACGGGGCCTAAGTATGTGTAACACTACTCACTCAATGAGAACTTCTTCCGATTATTAGTTTCTCCCTAATCCTTTTTGCCATGGGATCAGAGCTGTTGAACACCAGCTGAAACATAAAGGAAGAGAACATAGGTGTCGATGGCGATCTGTCTCTGGATACAAAGGATCGACAGATTGCCAACACGAAGTCTCCAATTTCAGCTTCTTTGATGGTGGCCGATCCTAATCGAGCCACGGAAGAAGGTTCACGAATAAGAAAATCACTATGAAATAAGATGATTTGAATTACACGATTTGTAAGCAACAGTTTTTTTCATGGCTAAACGACATCGGCTTTTTGGCTATCTTGATGGTACCGTCATTATTCCTCTGAAGACGATTCACGATGAGGTTAATCGTTAAGTTGATAATCCAGAATTTGATGCTTATGAACAACTGGACTCTAGCGTCGTGGCTTTTAGCTTCAGTTTTTCCCATCATTCTGCCTGAGCTGATCGGACTGGAAACTTCGGCTCAGATATGGTCAAAACTCAATAGTTTATCTTCGGCCAAATCAGATTCGAAGGTTCTTTATTACAAAAATCTGCTCACGAACCAACGCAAGGGTGATCTGAGCATCCGAGATTATCTGGCCAACTTAAAGTCAATTTTTGACCATTTGGCGTTATTTAGGGGAACCAGTTCAGAATCTGCCAAGATTTCACACATTCTCAATGGTTTGACCGAATATGAGTCGGTGATAGCTATCATCAACTCATTCTAGTCTTGTTTTTACTTAGACTCGTCTCCACTATATCTTTGTCGGATTCGAAGCAAGGCGAAGGAATTCTTGACAAACACATTATGTCAAGCTCACTATGCTTCATCGTCTATCAAACCATGGTATCCTATGGTGGATGATCAAATGGTGTTTGATGTTCAACCAGGGGAAATCATGCAGCTACTGGATCTATGGGCCGAGGCAGACCACCTCCAGCTTTTCCTGGTCCTTATTCACGTGGAGGTTATGCAACTAGAGGTAGGGGCGGATCCATAAAATTTATGAAGGGTGGGCACCAGTGGCGGGGGATTCGGGCTACCTCTGAATTTTCAACAAGAAGCACACATAAAACTTTCAGCAAATCAGTTATGATGGAATGATTCAACAAAATTCTCAAGTCTTGGTGATTGGAAAATCAAATGCAGTAGGTATAATAGCAAAATCAAACCTCATATGACAGTGATCTATCTCAAGAATTAAACAAGTGATCTAACCTCATATTCCAAAATCAAACCTCATATGACAGTGATCTATTTCCAAAATCAAACCTCATATTCACAGTAGTTAAAGTGGCAAATTCAAGAGCAAAGACCAATAATTTACGAATTAAACAAGTAGATGTCAAATTTCATACTGTAACAATTCTAGAAACTGAAATCAGCACAGCTTAATAAGTTTCACATTGATGATAATTGAATATTTCATACACTACTTTTTGTCTCTTGATTTATAATTTAGGATTCTTTAGCTAATAAATAATGGCTTTTATACTTATTTGGGCCTTGGGCCTTTTATTATATTTTAGCCATTATTTAATAAAAAATTGCAGTTTTACATTGCTACACCATTTTTACCATAACTCTTGAACCAGACATCGGATTTGCCTCATTTTTGTCTCATATTGCAGATGATTCAGAGAGCTACAATTGTTATGAAGACATGAAGAGAAAATTCGGACAAGAGGGCGGTCGATTTTGGAGCCGAAGTCATATGTATTTTTGGGCTCGAATTTTGTAATTAAAGCCCATTTTATTTTATTTTCGTTTGGGCCCGAATTGTGGATTGGAGCCCCATTTCGTTTTTCCATTTTAGGTTAAGTGTGGCAGCAGCCACAAACACATTCTCATTCACGTTTTTAGAATTCGGAGGATCAAAATAGTAGTTTTCAAATTCTCGTAATGTTCTTCGCGTTCTTCATCTCTTTTTTCGTCTTTCTTAATTATGTTCGGCTAAATTTCGAGATTGATCCACGATGAGGGTTCCATCCACTATCCGGAGGATTCGCGCCTAATCGGTAACCGTCTAACTCGTTTCTGTATCCCTTAATCAGATTTGATTTTTGGTTCGGATTGGGTTTTTGATTAAAAACCCAAATCGATATTTCCCAAGGACGAAGTTCGGACTGGGTTAAAGTATTTATGTGCGATCGTACAGAGGTGCGCCACTGATTCGAACAAATTCTGAACGATTGTTCAATTGAGGGAATTTCTAGACAAATGCAGAGATTTCGGTTTGTCTAGAGTCGATTACGAGTTCGGTTATAAAACTGTTTCGTTCGAGGAAGGGTAGTGGGTGAATCCGAAATCGTGGGTTAATCCTTTAATCATCTCGCTTTCGTTTAATCTGTGTTATTTCGTTTTGTTTCTACATATTTCCGTTTTCAATCTCTTTGAATCAAAAACCCCGATTTTATTGTTTTCGTTTTTCTTTTCGTTCAAATTAAACCGATCGAATTCGTTGGGAAACGACCCAGGTTACATTATACCGCAAATCCTTTTCTAATCTGGTTATTTTGGGAGATTACGGCAAATCTCTGTCAAAATATGGCGCGCTGCACGGGGAATTTGCATCGGTTTGATTAGTAGTGTAGTGTAAATAGCTTCGTTTTGGTAGTTTAGGTGGTTTGGGTGGTCGGGATTAAATTGTTTTTGACCCAGATCACTCAACCCAGGTCTTATTCACAAGGAATTGGGCATTCTAAGCAAGGGTCACTTCCTTAGGAGGAAGTGAGGTCTCACCTATTTTGGCCAAATTCCATCGTTTAGACCTGTTTTTACCATTTTTTGGTCTCGTAGGATATATCGGGTATTTTAGCAATTGTTTGACTTACTCCGATTGGGCTGATTTTTGGTGAGCTGAAGGAAAATGTTATTTAGCATAGGACACGGGGCTAAAGCGCTGTGGTCTTCAGATATAAGCCAAATTTCATCGTTTAGACCACTTTTTCAATTTTTGAAGTTTTTTTTATTCCATTTTTGCGTTCCCCAATGGTCTAGGAGTTGCCCTGTCCAAGTCCCAAAAATTTTAAAAATCATTTGATAGTGTTTCTGGACTTGTTTAGGTCAATTTCTACCATAGGTTTTAGTTTTTGTGTTTGCTTTTGTGTGTCTTAGTGTTTTTCTCCTTTTTACCACTTTTAGTGGCATTTTCGTAATTCTGATTGGCTAGTGGCATTTTCGTAATTCTGATTTTCTGCAGATTTTGCCTTGTGATTATGCTGCATGAGTACTAGGAGCACTATCAATCCAGAAGACTTGTTGCCATTTGATCCTGAAATAGAAAGAACAATTCTTACCGCTAGAAGAGTTGTTAGGCTAAGTCGTGGGATTAATAATCGAATTGGACATTGAACTTCGATCGACCATTTCGATTGTGTTCATTCTATTGTTCTTTCGATTGTGTATCGATAGTACTTCGATAGTCTTGTTGTTTTCACCGATTCTAGTAGCAATTTTCCTAACTCGAAATTATGGCGTAAGAACAGAAAATCGTCCTACTTTAAAGGAATTGAATGAACCTCGATGTTAATTATCAACCTTTGTGCATTCAATATCCCGCCTTTTGCCGCTAACTTTGAGCTTAAATCTGGTCTAATACACTTGCCGCCTAAGTTTCATGGTCTTTCAAAGTGAGTGTGCCATTAAGCATTTGAAGGAATTCCATCTAGTGTGCAGCACTATGAAACCGCATGCCATTGATGAAGATCAAATCAAGCTAAGAGCTTTTCCTTTCTCATTAGAAGGTGGAACCAAAGACTGGTTGTTGTACCTTCAACCTTCATCTATCGGGGAGCTAGATCGATGTTCGAGGTTATTTATGGAGAAATATTACCCGCTCAAGAGCAACCGCGATCAAGAAAGAAATTGCCAACATTAAACAGCCAATGGGGAGACTTTGCATGAGTACCGGGAGAGGTTCAAAAGGTTATGTGCAAGCGTCCACACCACCGCATCACCGAGCAACTCTTGATTACCCATTTCTATGATGGTCTCGCTACCGCAGACAAAGGTTTGGTGGATGCTTCTAGCGGTGGGGCTCTACGTAACAAGACACCCGAAGATGCCCGAGAATTGATATCCGAGATGGCAAACCAACTCTCAAAGCAATTTGGCACCAGTGGCCAATAGTACTCCCGTTTACCATGTGCAAACACCTTCACCCAAGACGATTCTCGAGATTAGAGAATAGACTTGATGATCTCGACCCTCCGGGTGAGGCACCGGGGCAAGGATACATGCACAAGACAATCTTCTCCTCCTCGATTGGCTACTCATGTGGGTTCCGTTTCCGACCCTTACCATTCTATCGACTCTTGCCCTACCTTGCATGATCCCGCTTTATCAAGACCGGTCAAGAGCTTCAGCTGGGTGCTTTTCCAGAAAGCCACAATACGGCAGAATAATGCCTTCTCCAATACCTACAATCCTGGTTGGAGAAATCACCCCAATTTCCGTTGGAACCAGAATCGAACCGAGTAACCAATATCAGCAAAATTTCGGGAACTACCAACGACAATGCACTACGTAATTTCCAACACCAATCTGCACCTCCTTTGCCTTTGCCAAGCACCACCTCCTCGACCAGTCATATGTGCACCTCCACAGCAAGACAACAACAAAGCTAGTAGTAGTGGTGGTGGTGGTTCCTCACTTGAAGATATGATGAAGCAATTTGTCACGGCCTAATATATAGGTTCCAACAAAGAACCGACACTTCCATTCGAGTTTGCAAACACAGATTGGGCAAGCTTGGCAACATCATTGAACCAACTTCAACCTCGGGATCCAACACTCTTCCTTCACAAACAATTCCCAATCCTAAGGGGAATGTGAGTGCTATCTCCCTTCGTTCGGCAAGCAATGGAGGAACCTAAACCAGTCTGCAGATGTGACTTCCACATCGAAAGAAAGTTTAAAATGTGAAGATTGACTCTAAAAATAAAAAGGCAAGTGCATCAAGGTGAAGAGGAAGACATCCCCATTCCTCTTCCTTTCCTCGAGAGCGAGCTTCAATCCAAGAAGTTGGCGAAAAAAAGCACAAGAGAAGGATATACTTGAGACATTCGAAGAGTAGAGATCAACATTCCTCTCTTAGATGCGGTCAAACAAATTCCTAAATATGCCAAGTTTTTGAAGGAGTTGTGCACCAACAAGAGGCGATCAAGGGGAGTGAACGAGTGAGTTTGAACCAGAATGTATCAAGACTCATCCATTTACAATGCCTCGCAAGTGCAAGGATCCAGGGATGTTTTCTATCCCTTGTTGTTTTGGTAACTATAGATTTGATGATTGCATGCTAGATTTAGGTGCTTCTATTAATGTCATGCCTCGCATCTATTTATAAATCTCTTGGTCTTGGTCCTTTACGTCCCCTCGGGTGTTGTTGTTCAGCTAGCTAATAGGAGTAATGTTCATCCTTTCGGTTTAATTGAGGATGTGTTAGTCAAGGTTAATGAACGATATTTCCCGCTGATTTTTACATCTTAGATATGGAGGATGAGTCTCCCAAGAGTCGATCACCTATCATTCTAGGGAGGCCTTTCATGAAAACAGCTAGGACTAAGATAGATGTGCATTCTCGGGTACTCTTTCCATGGAGTTTGGTGATATATCCGTGAATTTCAATATCTTTGATGCCATGAAACATCCTAGGAAGAACACTGTTTTCTGCATTGATGTGATTGATGATGCCGTGGATGATGTTATTGCCGATTGGTGTGCTGACTATCCTGATTTTGCATGTGAGAGTGATTCTCCCATTTGTGCATGTGCTGATAATGAATGGTGCTCTGTTTGCACTGATTTGCTTAATGCTGCATTATTTGGTAATTCTGGCTTGCTTGGTGATTCTACATTACATGTGGATTCGATATTGATTCGAGTTTGAGCTTCATCCCGATCCTAATGTGCATCCCGATTCGATTTTGATGAGCTTAACTCGATTTTGATGAGCTTGTTTCGATGTTAACATTGAGCTGTATAGACACAGCTTCTTGTTTCTTTGAATGTGGTTTCGTGCATTTCTAGTGTGATGACATCGAGTTGTTGCAACAACCACCCAAGCTTCTTCCCTCCACCGAGCAACCACCCAAGCTTGAGTTGAAATCCCTTCCGATCACCCGAAGTATGCATTTCGGAGGTGGATGAACAGTTGCACAAATCATTGTGGCAAATATTCTTCTTCCCGACCAAGAAGAGAAGCCGCTAAGCTTATTGAGGGCGAACAAGAAAGCCATTGGGTGGACATTAGCCGACATCGTTGGCATTAGCCCTTCCATGTGTATGCATCGATTCGTTGGAAGAGGACTCTAAGCCGGTGAGGCAACCCTGCAGACGCCTTAATCCTCTTATCCTTGATGTGGTGAAGAAGGAGGTCACTAAGCTTCGCAAGCCGGTATCATCTATCCCATTTCGATAGCCGTGGGTTAGCTCGGTCCAGGTGGTTCCTAAGAAGTCTGGAGTTACTGTGGTAGCCAATCAGAAGAATGAGCTCATTCCTACTCGAGTTTAGAATAGTTGGAGAGTTTGCATCGACTATAGGAGACTCAACCAAGCCACTCGCAAGGATCATTACCCTCTACCTTTCATTGATCAGATGTTAGAGCGATTGGCTGGCAAGTCCCATTACTGCTTCTTGGATGGCTACTCCGGATACTTCCAGATCCATATTGCTCCCGAGGATCGGAGAAGACGACCTTCACATGCCCCTTTGGAACATATGCCTACCGAAGGATGCCTTTTGGCCTTTGCAACGCACCGGCACCTTTCGTTGTATGGTAAGCATTTTCTCTGAATTTTTAGAGGACTGCATGGAGGTTTTTATGGATGATTTCACTGTATATGGGTCTGATTTTGATGCATGCTTAGCTAATTTGTCTAGAGTTTTGCATAGGTGCATTGAGTCTAATCTTGTGCTGAATTATGAGAAGTGTCACTTTATGGTTGAGTCGGGTATAGTCTTGGGACACATTGTGTCTAGGAAAGGGATCGAGGTAGACCCCGCTAAGATAGATGTAATTACGTTTTGCCTTACCCCGCATCCGTGCGGGAAGTTCGCTCTTTTCTTGGTCATGCAGTGTTTCTATCGGCGTTTCATTCAGGATTTCAAAGAAGATCGCCCGACCCTTGTCCAACCTTTCGCATAAGGACACCGACTTTGTATTTGATGACGCTTGCAAGGCGGCCTTCGATCATTTGAAGCGTTGCCTCGACTACGCCCCAGCGATCCAAGCCCCCGATTGGTGCCTCCCTTCGAGTTGATGTGTGATGCTTCCAACTATGCGGTTGGTGCTATCTTGGCACAATGAGTTGATAGAGCATCTCATGTGATTGCATATGCCTCCAAGACTTTGGATCCCGCCCAGCCTAATTACACCACTACCGAGAAAGAGTTGTTGGCTATTGTATTTGCTTTTGATAAGTTTAGGTCATATCTCTAGCAAGTAGAGTAATTGTTTTCCGACCATGCCGCTTTGAAGTTTCTTTTGAAAAAGACAAGATGCTAACCCACGACTCATCCGTGGATGTTATTGCTCCAAGATTTTGATGTTGAGATTCGAGATAGAAGTGGAGCACAAAACCGGGTAGTGACCACTTGAGTCGCATCACTCATTCTCCCTCTCACCCCTCTTCTATTTGGGATAATTTCTCGATGAGCAGCTTTTACATACCGCAAGGTAAGCTTCCATGGTATGTCGATCCGGTTAACTACTTGGTAGCTGGTGTTTTGCCTATAGATTCCACTAGGGCCCAAACCCTTAAATTAAAGAGTGGGTCTAAATATCATGTTTGGGATGACCCTTATTTGTGGAAATTTTGTAGTGACCAAGTAGTTAGGAGATGTGTGCCTGATCATGAGTTTCACTCTATATTGCATTTTGCTCATGCTTCGCTCGTGGTGGTCACTTTGGACCCCAAAGAACTGCTAGGAAAGTGTTAGATAGTGGATTATTTTGGCCTTCCTTATTTCATGATTCCCATCTCGTTTTGTAAGTCATGTGATAACCGTCGAGAGCAGGAGTATTTCCCGTAGGCATGAGATGCCCTTAACCCTATATTGTTTTGTGAGATCTTTGATGTTTGGGGTATTGATTTTATGGGTCCATTTCCCGCTTCATATGGTTATACTTACATACCGCCGGGCCGTTGATTATGTCTCGAAATGGGTTGAGGCGAAAGCCACCCGACTAATGATTCTTTCGTGGTGGTGGATTTTGTTAGGTCTAACATTTTCTCGCAGTTTGGCATTCCTAGAGCTATTATCGTGACCAAGGCTCCCATTTTTGCAACCGAAGCATGGGTGCCTTGTTACGCAAGTATGGAGTGCTTCACA
This sequence comes from Acacia acuminata, assembly GCA_019022655.1. Taxonomy (NCBI): domain Eukaryota; kingdom Viridiplantae; phylum Streptophyta; class Magnoliopsida; order Fabales; family Fabaceae; genus Acacia; species Acacia acuminata. Next base: position 5,230,920 of record JAFJYI010000005.1, read on the forward strand.
AGGTCTCCACAAGATACCATCCTCAAACCAACGGTCAAGCTGAAGTCTCAAATAGAGAGATTAAGCAAATTCTTCAAAAGACTGTTAACTCTACCCGGAAAGATTGGAGTAAGCGATTAGAGGATGCTTTGTGGGCATATCGCACCGCCTACAAGACTCCGATTGGGATGTCTCCTTATCGGCTTGTCTTTGGTAAGGCATGTCATCTTCCGGTTGAGTTGGAGCATCAAGCCTATTGGGCCATTAAACAAAGTGTAACATGGATTTGGCCAAGTCTCGGGGATGGAGCGGAAGCTACAATTGCAAGAGTTGGATGAGCTTAGATTGGATGCCTATGAAAGCTCGCGGTTATACAAGGAAAAGACTAAGGCATTCCATGATAAGCATATTCTGAGGAAAGAATTTTCTGTGGGCTAGAAAGTTCTTCTTTTTAACTCCCGTTTGAAGTTTATGCCTGGTAAGCTTCGATCTAAATGGGATGGCCCTTTTGAAATCACTAACATTTTTCCATTTGGTGTCGTTGAGCTATGTGATCCACCCACAGACTTAACCTTTAAGGTCAATGGGCATCGCCTCAACCCATTTCATGAGGGATCCCAGCAGCAGCCTGAGGAAGCAGAGATCCTCCTCATTGATGCCACATATCCTCCATAAACCCCTTGGGGAGTATTCTTCTTTCTTTCTCCCTCTTTCTTCTATTTGTTTTCCTTTTTCTACTTTTCTTTTTGAAATAAATACAGTCTCTTTCTATGATTGCTACATATTATGAACTTGGACATTTTGGTTTTAATGGATCATTCGTTTGGTCCGCCTTTCTTGACTCTTCGATTACATGTCTTGGTAGTTGATTTGATGTTGCGATTGCCCGAGTTGGTATTGACCTTGTGAGGTTTTGGGCCCGCATGAATAGAATTCATCTTTTGCCATTCTTTCTTTCATGTGTGCATCTACTCATGATTTGTGTTCTCTAGAACTTGCTCCTTTTCTTTTTGAAACGACATTTTTCATGTACGTGCATAAGTATGATGGAAGCTTGTTTTCTTTCTTTTATTCTCTCTACTTTGGCCAAATAGCCTTTCCCTTGCATTATGATCCCTTTGCTAGCCCTTTGTGCCTTTTTGACTCCTTCTTTTCTAAGCCACATTACAAGCCTAAGCGTAAAACCATTTTATTCCGCACCTTGAAAATTATTGAGCATTGGTTTCACCTTGGTTTTGTGTTTAAGTGTGGGGGTTGCTCAGAGTGCAATAGTTTAAGTGGGGGGGGATGTTTGCTTTTGTCATTGTGATTATGTATATAGTATAATTTCATTTTTCTAAAAAATAAAAAGAAAGAAAGAAAGAAAGAAAGAAAAGCAAAAGAAAAAGAAAGAAAATCGAAGGAAAAAAAAGAAAAGAAGAAGAAGAAGAAGAAAAAGAAGAAATAAAGAAAGAAAATACATAGAAAGAAAGGAGATATATAAGTAAAATAAAAATTTTCTTATATAGAGAATGATTGTGTTAATTAGTGCTCTTTTTAATTTCTTTGGTGCTTAGCCTCTCATTCCATACTATTACCTACCTTCACCCTAACCCCATTACAACCTTTCATAACAAGCTCTCTTGATTTGTGCATGCATGTGTTATGAGTAGTGGAGACGTAGAAATTGAGCAAGCTTATGGTAGAACAAATTTCTTGAGTAGAATTTGAGCGATACACTTATTTACCTTAAACACTTGAGAGATTGACCGATTAAGCGCATCATTTGAGAGACCATCTTTTGTGATTAGCATCATTGATGAGAATGCCATGAATTGTAATTTGAGATGAAGGGATTGTGGTCTTGATTGATTGATCTTTTGAAGCTTTGTGTCCCTTGTTCAAATTTTTGCATTGTTAGCAATTGTTAGAAAAGAAGAGTTTCTACTTTAGGTGTTTTTCTTTGAATTTTGCTCGGGAGTGCAAAAAGATAAGTGTGGGGGAATTTGATAATTGAATATTTCATACACTACTTTTTGTCTCTTGATTTATAATTTAGGACTCTTTAGCTAATAAATAATGACTTTTATACTTATTTGGGCCTTTGGGCCTTTTATTATATTTTAGCCATTATTTAATAAAAAATTGCAGTTTTACATTGCTTCACCATTTTTACCATAACTCTTGAACCAGACATCGGATTTGCCTCATTTTTGTCTCATATTGCAGATGATTCAGAGAGCTACAATTGTTATGAAGACATGAAGAGCAAATTCGGACAAGAGGGCGGTCGATTTTGGAGCCGAAGTCATATGTATTTTTGGGCTCGAATTTTGTAATTAAAGCCCATTTTATTTTATTTTCGTTCTGGGCCTGAATTGTGGATTGGAGCCCCATTTCGTTTTTCCATTTTAGGTTAAGTGTGGCAGCAGCCACAAACACATTCTCATTCACGTTTTTAGAATTCAGAGGATCAAAATAGTAGTTTTCAAATTCTCTCGTAATGTTCTTCGTGTTCTTCGTTCTTCATCCGTTTTTCGTCTTTCTTAATTATGTTCGGCTAAATTTCGAGATTGATCCACGATGAGGGTTCCATCCACTATCCGAGGATTCGCGCCTAATCGGAACCGTCTAACTCGTTTCGTATCCCTTAATCAGATTTGATTTTTGGTTCGGATTGGGTTTTTGATTAAAAACCCAAATCGATATTTCCCAAGGACGAAGTTCTGGATCGGGTTAAAGTATTTATGTGCGATCGTACAGCAGGTACGCCACCGATTCGAACAAATTCTGAACGATTGTTCAATTGAGGGAATTTCTAGACAAATGCGTAGATTTCGGTTTGTCTAGAGTCGATTACGAGTTCGGTTATAAACTGCTTCGTTCGAGGAAGGGTAGTGGGTGAATCCGAAATCGCGGGTTAATCCTTTAATCATCTCGCTTTCTCGTTTAACTGTGTTATTTCGTTTTGTTTCTGCATATTTCCGTTTTCAATCTCTTTTGAATCAAAAACCCCGATTTTCTGTTTTGTTTTCTTGCCGTTCAAATTAAACCGATCGCGAATTCGTTGGGAAACGACCCAGTTACATTATACCGCAAATCCTTTTCTAATCTGGTTATTTTGGGAGATTACGGCAAATCTCTGTCAAAATATGCGCGCGCCGGGAATTTGCATCGGTTTGATTAGTAACAGTAGTGTAAATAGCTTCGTTTTGGTAGTTTAGGTGGTTTGGGTGGCTGGACAGAAATTGTTTTTGACCCAGATCACTCAACCCAGGTCTTATTCACAAGGAATTGGGCATTCTAAGCAAGGGTCACTTCCTTAGGAGGAAGTGAGGTCTCACCTATTTTGGCCAAATTCCATCGTTTAGACCCTGTTTTTACCATTTTTGGTCTCGGTAGGGATATATCGGGTATTTTAGCAATTGTTTGACTTACTCCGATTGGGCTGATTTTTGGTGAGTGAAGGAAAATGTTATTTAGCATAGGACACAGGGCTAAAGCGCTGTGGTCTTCAGATATAAGCCAAATTTCATCGCCGGAAAGAGGATGCATGACGGGTCGCGTTACCGGCCGGACGGAGGAACGAAGAAAGTAGGGTGGAGGGAGAGTAAAATGGAAAAAAATGGGGGAAGAGGAGCATTTAAGCCCGATTTCGGGCTTAAGTGTTTGCGACGGAATCCGTTTCCGTCGCAAAACCCAAAAGGGATTTGCGACGGAATAAATTTCCGTCGCAAAACCCAAAGGGATTTGCGACGGAATAATTTTCCGTCGAAATCCCCTTGGGTTTTGCGACGGAAATCCAATTCCGTCGCAAAATTATTTTTTTGAAAAAACTTATTATTTAAAAGAATTATTAAATTTGCGACGGAATCATTTTCGTCACAAAACCCAAAGGGATTTGCGAATCGGATTTGTTCTCAAAACCCAAAGGGATTTGCGACGGAATAATTTTCCGTCGCAAATCCCCTTGGGTTTTGCGAAGGAAATCCAATTCCGTCACAAAATTATTTTTTTGAAAAAACTTATTATTTAAAACAATTATTAAATTTGCGACGGAATCATTTTCGTCACAAAACCCAAAGGGATTTGCGACGGAATCGTTTGTCTCAAAACCAAAGGGATTTGCGACGGAATAATTTTCCGTCGCAAATCCCCTTGGGTTTTGTGACGGAAATCCAATTCCATCGCAAAACCCAAACGAGGTTTTGCAACGGAATTGAAATTCCGTTGCTAAAATTTTTTTGAAAAAAATTATTATTTTTTTTAAAAAAAATTATTAAATTTGCGACGGAATCCCTTTATGTCGCAAATCGATGGGTTTTGCGACGGAAATTCAATTCCGTCGCAAAAATTCAAATACTCCTAAATTTGCGACGGAAAAAAATTTGTCGCAAATTCCGCCGCTAATCAGCTTTTTTCTAGTAGTGCTTAAAAAAATCAATCAAGTCATATTCATCCTATAAACACCCTTAAATATAAGAAATTCCTACCAAGATTCTTACATAATATTTTTGAAGTTACAATATTTCCAATAAACAAAAATTTAGTTACTCACATAACATATAACAGTTTCATAATGTTCATTTAAGAAGTTTACGAAAAAAGAATAACTTGTTGCTTTGTTAATTAATGACCAAACTTTGCCTCACCACTGATGTTAATGAATCAATATGTTAATTAATGACCAAATTTTTCATTGGTCTTAAATATATTATTCAGACCGGACAAAAAAACAATTGGTCTTAAAAATGTTATTAAGAAAATTGAAATTTCAATTACTGTATAGAGAAATCTCATATATCCATACTTATATTTTCTGTGGTCCAACATAATAAGGAAAAATTGAAATATAAAAGTCTAAAAGTTTTAAGACCGCACATATTTAATAGCCGGTCTTAAAAGTTATTCTTTTAAGACCGGACATATAATACGGCCTGTACACAAAAAATTAATTAATTTTAAGACAGGAGGTTCATAAAGGACTGGTCTTAAAGGTTAACTTTTAAGACCATCTTATAATTTGTCTGGTTGTAAAGTTAAATATTTTAAGACCGGACTTAAGTTGTGGTCGGTACCTCAATATTGAAGAAAATTAAACAAACAATTAATTACTTTTAAGAATGTACTTCAATATGGCCGGTCATGAATTTTGAATATTAAGACCGGACTTTATTTTTAATCCAGTCTTAAAAATGAAGCGCTAAATATACATTTCTTCGGGCGAAAGCTTTTGTTACTCTCACTAAAGAACCTCTGTTCATGTTGCGAAAACCTTCCTGTTACATTACCTCTCTTCCTCGCCCACGTACGATAGCCTCTATTAGTCTCTCATTTGCTCAAACATTCCTCTTTCCTATCCCGAAAATGAATGGTGAAAATGATTATATTCGTGTTCCGGGAACGCCAGTTACTGGTGTGACTGGTGTGGATCAGAACGAACCATTTTCATCTTACAATGAGCCTCATAACGCCCGCACGCCGTGGTAGAAGAGGCACACGAATGATGGATGTAACCCTAAGTCGGACTTCTAGGTCAAGGCTCGAGATTCAGTTTGGTGAAAATTTGGAACCTTTCGGTCCTAATAAAAGAAAATATACTAGTTTTGTCGGCTATCTAGCACGCAGCAAGGTTAGCATCTTGACAGAGGAGTGAAAAAATGTGGACTTTGTCACAGTAAAGGATCCTATTTGGGACACTATCCGACTTACATACACTGTCCCTGACTTTTAGAAGTTGAAAGTTAGTTCTCTATTTGATGTTTTGATGATGATTAAGTTTAGAAAGAACATATGATTGAGAAAGATAAGAAAAACAACTTTAAAACCAGTCAAAATGACATTTAACAAAAGAAGCATTTTTACTGTCATTTTGGCTCGAGTCAATCTTGCACACTTGAGCCAAACACACAGGTCTCTATCGCCAAAATGCCTTCTAGACTCGAGCTTGCCAAGAGGTTGCCTTGAGTCAGGCCCAGGACTCGAGCCTAGCAACTCTCTGCCTCAAGTCAATGTGTGATAATCCTAAAATTCTTTATAGTTTTTATATTATCTGACTCGAGCCTACCAAACGCTCGCCTCGAGTGTGTGGCTAGACTCGAGCCATAACTATGAGAGACTCGAGCCGAGAGTTCAAAGTTCAAAGCGATAAAAATTCTGAACCTTAAATGTGACTCGAGCCTACCTTGTGCCTCGAGTCATCGTGCTTCAATGTCATTCATCTTCTGTGATTGACTCGAGCCTGGCATATAGGTAACTCGAATCTATGGCTTGACTCGAGCCAAGGGAATTACTGCCTCGAGTCAATAATTTCTTGTTTAAAGGTTCTTCACGCTTTCATGATTCATCAACTCGAATCTGGAAAGTGTGTGACTCGGAGTTCAGGCATAGACTCGAGTCAAAGAATCATCTTCCTCGAGGCATGAATGATTTTCAAATATTCTTCTTCCTTGTCCAGCTCTTCAACTCGAGCCAACAAGAATGATGACTCGAGCCTAGGTTATCTCTGTTTTAGCAAATAATTATCTAAAATCCTTGGCTATCTGATTATGATTATGATCTCATCATATGATCTTGTATTTATATTCTTAACTTGATTTAATGATTTTTCAGTTAATTAGAACACATATTATCTCAAAATTTTGAATAAAGCAGTCATGTCAGAACGCATTAAATGCAGTTGCCTATTCGAGACCATATCCAATGGATAAACCCTCGGGCATACGAAAGACGTTTTTGGGCAAGATAATTTCATTCCTTTTGCTGGGGTTTCAACAGTCATAATTATAGAAACAAAAGGAATTAAAGAATGTTGCTGCCACGGATTAAAAATATAGAACACTAGCATTTCATCTTCAACGGACACATTGAATAAAACCCCAACGGCTATATTCAAGTTTCTTTAATGGTAATTAATTACAGTATCTATAAATAGCCGAAGCATTGAATCCACTACCTACCGACGTTGTGCAATCAATTTGAGTTTATTACTATTCGCTGTCTCAACTGTTTTATTAATTGGTCCTTCAGTGTTCATCATTTTTATCAACTCGTGAGGAGTACTTAAGCACTTATTTCATTATAAGTTATATCTTAAGGTAGTGGGACCTTAAGAAATGGAGTATTAATTACAACTTGTAAGGGGGAGTGGAGTCCGAAGAGTGAGGGGTCCTTCCTTCGTTTACAAAGTGTGTAATTGTTCTTGAAAGATAGTGAAACCCAGGTGTTTTGGGGATTGGACGTAATATTAGACCGAACCAGTATAAATTCTCTTGTGTTCATTTCTCTTATTGGTCTCTATTTCACTCATACATAAGAAAGAATTAAGAAGAGGTTTCAATTTTTAAAAGATCACCTATTCACCCCCCTCTAGGTGATATTCCATCTTCAACGTTGTCTTATTGTGTTGATCAGTGGAGGAAGTTTAAGACCTTTCTAGCTAACAAGTATAGTTTTGCCAAGATTCAGTCTGACCAAAATCCTTGGGACAAGTACACATTTATTGATGAAAAAACTTGGCAACAATTTGTTCAGCTGTGACCCACTCCTGAAGCTCTGGTGAGTTTATATTTAGTTTTGTTTGCTTATTAACCTGTGTGGATATGTGAATGTTATTGTGTTCATCTAATCCTGTTAGTGAAATGGTTTGGTGTGTGAATAGAAGTATACATTTCCTGCCTTTGTTTATGCAAGTCCGATATGTAAACCCCGCCATTATTAAAGTCTTAGTTCGTTATAGTACGTAGTGGTTAGACATTCTTTGTTAGTTAGTTAGTATGTTAACGTGTAATGGTTTCGGTGCAAGCTATTTTGGGCCTTAAGAGTCAAGCCTCTAACTATGTATAAGAGGTTAGTCTAATATGTGTAGGAACCAGTTATAATGAATGAATGAATTGACTGAGTTGGCAACAATTCTGCAACTCCCTTTCCTCTGTTTCTCCCAATTTCTTCTACAATTCTACATCTTCCTCAAATAAAATGTTGAAACTTAATGAAGTGAATGTGACTAATGTTTGACGTTAATATGAAGCAGAAGTTCTCTAATTTTTGTTAGTGACTTGGCTGGAATTCATAATTGATAGTTGTTTTCAATTCTGATTCACAGAAAAGAAGGAAACAAACACAGAAGATAGGGAGAAAGAATGATTGCCTGCATAGGGCTTCTCGCGGCGGATATGAAAAAGCCAAAAAATAATTGATGGTGGCCAAGCGGAAGAGATTGGAAGATGAAGCTGAATCCAATCCTTCTGCGATAGTTGATCAGCCATCTCCAATACGTCGCGAGGAGTTGTGGTTGCAAATTCGGCAAAAGCCAGGCAGCGCCTACACGAGTGAACAAACCTGTCTAGTTGCTGAAAGAATTGTAAGTATCGTTATTGTTATTTTTTAGCTACTAAACATGTTTCATTACTAAGCTTCTCGTTATCTGTATCTTACAAGAAGATCTTAAAAAGAAAGAAGCAGAGGGATCTTTTATGTCGGACGGGAGGAATGATGTTCTGACCGTTGCGACCGAAAAATTGGATCACTCGAGGCGTGTAAGGGGGATTGGAGGACAGGTGGCCTAAAGCAATACTTTGGTAAATCAAAACGCCATAAACAAAGTATGGTTACCCGGGAGGAGATGGATCAGACGCTGGCCAAATTAAGTGAGGAACCAGCGGCTAAAGAAGCAATGTTTCAATCCAAGATAGGATTGATGAAGGAGGAATTGAATCAGATGAGGCTGCTTTTGAGCTCTCATCCAGAGACCAGTGTTCCCTTCACACATTCACCTGCACCTATGCAGCAGAGCACTAGAGGGACCTGCATTGTTGGACAGTCAGAGCAACCTTGTGACCTGTATGTGGAGGATCCTGATCGTCATAGATGATTAGTTACAAAAGGGACTGTCCACAACTTGGGATCAACTATACACCACCAACCAATGGGTGATGATGAAATCAAAGTGTCAGTTGAAAAGGTGATCATTGATGCACCTTTCCCTCTCCGAACTGATCAGCTGAAGCTTGTGAGTGATGTCAAGGGAACCTTCATCTCTTGGCCAGTGAAGCTTGTACATGTTTCTACTCCTCCTGAAGCTTCATCCCCTCCTCCTCAAGTTCCATCCCCTCATCAAGCTTCACCCCCTCCTCCTCAAGTTCCATCACCTCGTCAAGCTCCATCCCCTCCCCAAGCTCTATCCCCTACTGCTAAGTTGACTGCCAAGGAAAAAATATCTGATATGGTAAAGAGTGGATATTTTAAAGATAAATCGTGGCCTGTCAATGAAGTAGTAGGCCTCCGTCAACCTCAACCGGTTTATGTTGACTGATGTAACGTCCCTACTGCTTCTTGGACAAGAGCTTACCGATGCAATTGTTCAAATGTTTATGAATTATCTGATTCTATGAGTACATAATTTAAATGCATCGTTTAGATACACATACATATATACTAATTCCCTGATCGATGTCATTATTGTAGGTTCATGCATCAAGAATTGGTGAAACAGGACAAAATCAATGATTTTGGATTCTTGTGCCCAGTCTATGCAAGTACAACACCCTTAGTAGAGAGCAAAATACATATCAAAGAGGGTGTGTGAAGTGAGAAGAAAGGTGTACTTGTTTCCATACTACCACGGGTACATATCATAATTCTTGTCTGCATAATTCTGCTACATATATCACTGAGTACTTTACTACTGTGAATTTTCAGCTACCACTGGTAGTTGGTCCTCATGTGCATGGAGGAGCATAAAGTTATCTTCTTATGCTCCACTCACAGTGATCCGGGGACTACGTTGACTCAGACCATCAACGAGTAAGCATGTCATTTTGATTCTCTTGTCTAAAATCTCTGCTGTGGATTTTCAGTGAACATTATTGATAAATTTGTGATTTTGATGATAGTGCCATGAGGACCTTCTAAATCGAGGTAAACAAAAAGTGTGGGTATCATGCCACTTATCCTAAATGGTAAACACCACAAGTTGGTACATATTTGGACACTGACACACTACCTTGTGAACTTGATCATTAAGCTATATATACTCTTATATATATTTCTTGTTCTTTTTAGACCCGTAGGCAACCAAAGGAGTCCGACTTATGTGGCCAGTACATCATGAAACACATATATGATATTATCAAGCAAGGAAATAATAATTAACTGCAAAGGTAAATGTATTTGATGTTACATATTATGGTCAATTCAGCGGCATTATGGTCGAATTCGGTTTACGGCTTAATGTTACATATGAAATATGCACGCAAGTTAATTCAGTTTTTGTCTTTGATGTTATAGAGGTTTGCCTGTCCTGATCCCTTTCCTGATGATGAATTGGAACACATACGTAATTTGTTTTGTGAATATCATTCATTTGTATGACACGATTTCAACAATAAATTTGTTTATTTTTGGGACAATAATTAATGTCATAAATTCATTTGTAAATATATGCTCTAGCAACAATAATTTTTTGTAATTTTTTTTTCGAACAATTCATTCATTTGTAAATACACACGCAATTGTAATTCAATAATAAATTTGTTTATTTTTTGAAGAATTCATTCATTCATTCTAACTATTTAGTTTTTGAAATTTGAGGGACATTGTAGACTGAGAAAGCTCGCCCAATCGTCGGCCTATATGTGAAATGTGGGCCGGGAGGTGGTGCATCATCATTTGAAGGTGAATGGAGGAGGAGGAGGGTACGAAGGAGAAGAGGATTGTGATGTTGTCAATGAGCAATATATAGCTTGATGTGAGACATTTCAGGACCAAAACAACCCGTATTATGTCATGCATGTGGAGAAAAACGTATGTGATAGTATTGTTGGCACGCTTCTCAACATACAACGTAGTTCCAAGGATGGTGTGAAGGCAAGATTGGATCTGATAGCAATGGGAATACGCGAAGAGTTACATCCAAGGCCACATGGTAACAGAATTTATTGTTCCCCGGCTTCTCATACTTTGGCTAAGGATGAGAAATGAAGTTTTTGTGAATGTTTTCATGGCACAAAAGTTCCCTCAGGGTATTCTTCAAATTTTAAGAGGCTTGTATCGATGAAGGACTTGAAATTAGTAGGACAAAAGTCTCATGATTGTCATGTCTTGATGCAACAACTACTCCTAATGGCTATTCGAGGCATCACCGAATATGATCTTTGGGTCGTTTTGACTAGACTTTGTGTCTTCTTCAATGTGGTTTGTAGTAAAGTTTTCGAGATTGAAAAGTTGGATGAATTGGAGAATGAAGGATATCTTATCTTGTGCCACCTTGAGAAGCTTTTTGTTCCTACATTTTTTGACATCATGGTTCATCTAATTGTTCATCTAGTAAGGGAGATAAAGTTGTGCGGCCCTATCCATTTACGGTGGATGTACCCAATTGAAAGATCTATGAAATTCCTAAAAGGGTATGTGAAGAACGCATACTGGCCAGAAGCATCGATTGTTCAGAAATATGTTTTTGAAGAAGCCATGGAATTTTGTCAAAATTATTTGACCAAAGTAAGACATATTGGGCTTCCAAAACGTCATCATGCTGAAAGGGGTAGACGAGGGGCTTCCGTAAAGAGTGTGGATCCTGATGAATTGTCACAAGTCCACTTATACATCTTGAATAATGTTGATGAAGTTTAAGCTAACATAGCTACACATAAAGAAGCTGTAAGGAAAGAAAATCATCGAATGACTGAACAAAGGTTGATTAGGGAGCATAACAAAACTTTTGCAAACTGGTTCAAACAAAAGGTCGAGGGAGAGGAATGTGTTTCTGATACAATCAAATGGTTCGCACGTGGTCCTGAGGTTGATGTCATAAGTTGGAATTCGTATGTGATAAATGGTTATACATTTTACACAAAGTCCCTAGATGATACGAGCACAGTCCAGAACAGTGGTGTTATGTTAGAGGCTGAATCTATGCACTTCTCCAGTTTGAAAGACAAGAGGCCTTTATTGGCAGTCATGCCATATTATGGGGTTATTGAAGAGATTTGGGAGGTGGACTATGTGAAAATTATATTTCCCATTTTCAAATGCAAGTGGGTTAATGTCAATAATGGTGTTCAGATCGATCAGCTGGGATTTACATTAGTTGATGTCAATGGTAGAAGTTTTGGAGATAAACCTTTTATTATGGCAGACCAGGCGAAACAAGTGTTCTATATCACCGATCAAGAAAATAAAATGTGATCTGTAGCTCTCCAAGGAAAAAGGGTCATTGATATTGAAGAGGAAAGTCATTCAAATTATGGTCTTCCTAAGAGTACTCCTTTTTCAAGGGGTCTACCTGGGACATGAACGAAGAAGATGAAGTGGATAATGAACCCAAAGATAAGAAATGATCATCAAGAAGGGATATGGGAAGATATCACTTTATAAAAGAGGCAATTCATAAGGTAATATTCATATGCAGAATTCTTTGAAAACTTTAAGGTTTTAACTATATTATATTCCTTCTATGTTCATAAACAATGGCACCGACTATGAAGTTTGTTCTTGTTTTATTTTTATGGCGGGATCCGATCCAAAGGGGCATGTTATAAAAGAGGATGTTACGTTGTTGGGTGGGAATCGATGAAGGCATGATGAATATTATTCGGGCATGTATGTTGTATTTGTAAGTAAGTGATCTTATTATATGAATTAATTTACATGTTGTAGTCATAGTATAATCATTAATTAAGAGGCCACATAACTCATGGTGAATAATATTTATATTCTTTTTCCCAATTCAATTTATTCAATAATTGTTCATAGCTTGTAGCTTAAAGTATCGACTTTTATGTGCTGGATTGGGTGGTGGATTTGTGTATGTATATATATATAATCAGGAAGAACAGAACAAGGAAAAATTCGGGAAAGTTTAGACCGGAGAATAAATATGCCGGTCTTAAATGTTCAACTGTTAAGACCGGATGTATTTATATGTCCGGTCTTAAAGGTCAGGTGTACACATTTGATATTAAGCCCAGTCTTAAAAGTTGGTCTTTTAAGACCGGTAAATTTATACGTCCGGTCTAAAATCAAATTTTTAAGACCGGATGTTTTTAGCATCCAGTCTTGAAAGTCAGTCTTTTAAGACCGCGTATAATTAGTCGTCTGGTCTTAGAAGCCACTATTTTTTAGACCGTATTTATTTTGTCCGTTCTTAAAATTCCGATCTTTTAAGAGCGGCCTAGTTTTTGGCCGGTCTTAAAGTTGAGTTTTAGGACCGAACAAAAAATATTTCAGGTTTATTTAGTACGACTTTTAAGACCCAATTTTTTAAATGTCCAGTCTAAAAGAGTTTCTTTAAGACCGGTTCAAGTGCGGTCTTAAATGTTAGACTTTTAATACCAGCTGGAACAAGACCGGTCACTGGTCCGGTCTTACGATGCCTCTTTTGTCCGGTCTTAAAAGCCTTTTTTGCACTAGTATATGCTCGAGTCCAAGTTTTACCATGTTCGAGAAGCATGCTCGAGCAACCCATAGGCTTTGCTCGAGTATACTTCATACAGAGAGCAGTAAAGATGAACAATTGTGACTGCTTGAGCAAGCTGATAGTTCTGCTCAAGTGCCATGCTCGGGAAACATATAAACCTTTCTCGAGAATCATGCAAATAGAGAGAAAGAATATAAGTTTAACGATAGTTCTTGAGGAAAGATTTACCTTTGATTGGGCATCATGCTCGAGCGATACTTACCTGCTGCTTGAGCTGTAGCTTGACAGAAAGTATTCTTCATTCTAACTTGACCATGCTCGGGCACCAAGAATGCCTTGCTCGAGTAGGTTGCTCGAGCATTACTTAACTAATGCATGAGCATCTTCTGTACAAACACTTTACACACTGTTAGATGGAGCATGCTTGAGTAGCGATAGATCCATGCTTAAGTAAGCTTCTTACTTAGGCAATAATTATTGAATCAAAACCTTAGTATTTGTTATCATCAAAACTCTGAGAACAAACAGTATGCAACCTTGACCTTTGTATTAAAAGAAAAACATGAAAAAGAAGATAGATTACTCAATTATGATCGTTGTTCTATAAGAGAGAGTTAATTAAGCTCTTCGTCCTTGAAAATCACTTTTAATTTATCTTATGAGACAAAACTCATCTTATATTTATTTCGTACTAAGTAAAATTACTTAAAATAAATTAAACCAAACACTTCATAAAGTCATGAAAAGCTTGTTGTCTAAAGACAAAATCTAGATCAGGTTACTTATATTCATTGGGTCAAGTTTATGGGAGAATTTGTGAGTAAAAATATGAATTTTAATAACTAACAATAGTAAAATAATGTGTTCAAATGAAAATCTTATTAATCATAGTATACATTATAAGAGTTGACACACAAATTTAAGTGAATTTACAAATGCACATATGCATTCTAACAATTAACGATAACAAAATAACAAGTATAATTAGAGAACGTGACATATGAATATAAGTAATTTGACTTAAATTTCACTACAAAAATATCATCGTATTAGAGATAGAAATTATCGAAGGAATTTCATCAAAAATTAATTTGAGATGGAAATTACCGACGTAATTCCGTTGGTAATACTTTTCCGATGGAACAAAGTCCATCGCAGTAGAAATACTGATGGTAAAGGCATTTATTGACGAAATTATATTCTGTCGTTAATTTCCCACAAAAATTAGCGACGGAATGATTATGTCGGAAATTAGAGATAGAAATTACTCGAAGGAATTCCATGGTAAAATTAACCACAAAATTCAGTCTCTAATTTCCGCGGATAATTTTCTCATAGAATTTCATCACTAATACTGGTGGGAAATTTTTCACGGAATTCCGTCGCTAATTTTCGTAAGTAAATTTCCCATGGAATTTCATACAGAATTCCATGGGTAATTGCCCATGGAATTTTGTGCTTATTTCCCACTTTACCCTTTTGTCTGAATGTTCTTATCCTTCGATTTTTAACCAATTTTTTTTTATAAATATTTTAGTGCACTTAAATGAGAAAATTAGCATATTCAAATAAGTAGAAAAATTGACAAGTTCAAAGTTACTAATATACTAAACAAAGATAAATGTCACAAGTTCATAGTCACTAAAAAACTAAAAAAAGGGCTAATATATGGAGTTAGTCAGATGTGTACAAAAACAATGAAAATTGTCAAGTATCATTTTCAGCTTCTTCATTTGCATTGGTAGCAGAGGGAGCCTCATAATTGTCATGGTTAGAGATATTAGGTAATTGAATCCCATTCCTTCCAATGTTGACATAATCATGACGGTTGCTTGTTTAAGATCTTGATTCTCTTGTTTGAGGTGTTCATAACCTTGTGAGATCCTCATTTGCAATTCTTGAACATTAGAATCCCCCCATAGAGTTGATGGAAGGAGGTGAGACAAAAGAAACAATATGTTAATTTTCAGATCCAAGCCCAAAGATTCGACTCTTCTTGTTCTTACCATCAGTAACCTCTAACCGCAAATTAAGTTCGTCATCATTAGATTGGACGCTAGCTCCCTTAGAACTGACAAATGCCTTTAGTCTCAGAATTTCATCATGCAAACAAAGTACATCAAATAAGTATATCATAACATTTCTTTACAAATTAAGAAGCCAAATTATCTTAGAAAGATGAATTTTCAATAACAGACAAACAAACGATCAATAACATAACAATCGGTAAATTATGGGCAGGCGGCAATATCAAGGTGACAACGTAAAACAAAATTCTGATTCAACAAGTTTTATTATAATCTCCAACATATACTGCGTGTAATACCTTGAATTCTCCTGATTTTTATAAACCTTGTATTTTGGTGAATAATTAGTAAAATACAAAGGTGAATATGTATCTTAAAGAAATATAATCTATTGATTATATTTTCATCTAAATTTCACTTTGGAATTAATTAACAAAGTGTTAATTATGATACTACATTTAGGGGCGATTAAGTGTGACATAAAAATCACATAAAATGATAGTTATTTTGGAATCAAGTAAGACAAAGAAAGGGAATAAAGGGCATCTAACCAATTTAAGGCAATTTATGTCACAATTACACGTATCAAGCAAGGGATAAACACCTACTTGATTTTATCCAACTTGTGCAATTGTTTTCAAGTTGTACAAGAGCAATAAATTCTTTCCCTAATGGCTGAGTATTTTTGAAAATTTAAGGGCCAATGAAAGACAAAATAAAGCTTGAAAAATACCCAAATGCAAACCAACCAATTGGATATTGACATGTGGTATTTTGGGACACCTAAGGCCTTGTTTATGTCATCAAAATGACTTCACAATCAGCCCCAAAAATCCACAATTCCAGCTGGGCATTGGTGGTTGATTAATAGCTAAGTTCTTTAGATAATAGCACATGCAAATTAAAGTCTTAATCCTCTTGTAATTACTTGAACCAATGAGAACAATGAAGCCATCGGGAGTTGCCAAATGGAAAACAATCCAAAGGCTGGAATATGAAGTAGCATGTCGGCCAAGGATGAAGGGGGAGGAAAGAAGAAAATTTAGATGACTAAGCCATGTGAGGAGAGATAAGATGCGAGGTTAGTTTGGTAATTTTCACATGTGGGGCCCACAAGGGCTTGGCATGTGCCTATAAATAGAGATAGTCCCCTCTTCATTTTCTTCACAATCAAACACAATCTGATCTGTTGAGAGTGAGAGTGAGGCAAAAATTAGGTGAAGAAAGAAACAAGGAGCAAAGTTCCAAAGTGTAAGCATAAATTCCAAAGCTCGAACTTTGTGATTTTTAGTATAGTTGTTGGATCTTGTTGTCTTGGTATTTGGAAGCATGGGACCCTAAGGGGACATGATATCCTAGATCCTAAGAACATGATTCAAGAACATCAAGTCCAAAAGGCAAAGTTTTGAGGCAAACCTATGGTTGGAAACCATGATTTTATGTAAAAGAAGAGTTCTTGTTCTTGGCAAAATTTTGGCTTAATCAAGGAAAATATAAAGTAAGATTATTTTGATGTTTTTAATGTCACCAATGAGTTTAAAATGCAAAATAAAGTGAAATCATTGTGGGAAATAATTTTTGGAAACCAAAGATTAAAATAGTGAAAGCTGAGAAAATTTCCAGATTTCAATTTTCTGGAGTCAGTCACCTTGTGGGCGGTACTTTGTGTGGACAATGATCTCTAAAGAGGATGAAATTTTAAAGGAGTAAATTAGACATCCATGGATTTCTTTTGATAGAAAATACGTGATCTTTAGAGCTCCGTACTAGGAGTTACAATTTTTTGAAGTTAACCCACATTTCTGGAAGTTAATCTAAACAGTGGTTGTTATACATGGATTTTGGCTAATCAAAGGGTGTCTAAAAATCCTGAAATTTCTTAGAGATATAGTAGATAGAGAAATATTTATTTTGGTGTATAACACATCATATTTAGGATTTTACACAAAAATTTATGAATTTTTAAAGTTAATCCTTGTTTTTGGACTTGCAACTGGAACAATGGTTAAAGAAAATAAAATTGGGAATGACTCAGGCATTTCAAGTTTCTAGAGATATTTTTCCAGAAATATAGACTTGTCAAGGGTCAATTAGGCTTTTGAAGGACATCATTTTTATTTTTGTGCGTTTAGTTATGATATTTCAAAGTTTCTAAAAAATTTGAGCAGAAAAGCGGGAATTTTAAAATTAAGGAAAAGTTAAGTTAAAAATTGAATAACTAATCCACCAAGGATAAAAAGGTCAAAAGTGGAAAAAATATCTCTTTGGATATCATTTCAAGTTATATGGTATTTATTATAATATCATGGTATTTGTTATAATATCACATAAAAAGGAATTAATGCGGTAATAATATTATAGGATATTCGAAAAGTCGAGGATCGATACCGAAAGAGAATTGTACCGTTAACTATGCAAACCAAGGTATGAAAGCGTACTATAACTTTAATCTTTTGTGTGTGTGTGTGTGTGTGTGTGTGTGTGTGTGTGTGTGTGTGTGTGTGTGTGTGTGTGTGTGTGTGTGTGTGTGTGTGTGTGTGTGTGTGTGTGTGTGTGTGATTCATAATTGTTGGAGTCATGGATAAAACTAGGTCTTGGGCCATGTAATGGGTCTTAGGTCACATATGTATTTACATTCAGTTAGATGTGGATTATGGTCATCATAATGCTGCATACTTGTTTTCTTAGCGCTGAGGATACGTGTCCCGGACATGTAGCACTGGTGAGTGCAAACACCGTTAACATTACATTTGCTGTGTGCTATGTATTGTTATACTGAATGTTGTTTTCCATGTTATGAATATCTGTCTTATATTGTTATTACTTGAATATAAGGTTAACTATTACCTTAGATTCATTTCAATTGAATATTAAACTTAACCCTGCCTTTAGGATCAGGAGCCAGAATAAAGGGTAAGCAACACGTGTGAATACTCGGAAAGAGTTTTTAATATTTTGGCCTGTAATTACACTTGTAGATGTTTAGTATCTAAATACTCGAATAACTATATTGATATTATCTCTGACCATATACACTGCGATTAATTTAAATTTATAGCCATATATTATCAGTTACTCATCCATGTCATATGCTCTATATCGCTCCACTCTGATGATATTCTTATATACTACGTGTTAATATATATATTAATAAGTAGTTAGAATCAGAAGTGCTACACTATGATTAAAGCAGTAGGTTTTTTATACTTTATTAATCTCAAGTAGGTGGTAAGAAAACCCAACACTATTACAAAGGCTATTTCGATTTTAAAGTTCAATATAATAATTGAAAGGTCAAATAATTTGATGTCACTGATAATAGTAAATGATCATACCTCCATATACTGATAAAGTGAGATATATTTATCAATGTGCTTTCTTGTGGTGGGAGCTAAACATTTAATGCTGAACCCACTCCGCGGCCATAAATGTGACAGGGCAAAGGTAAAAAGAAAAACAGAAATTTCCATCACATGTTAATTATTTACTTTGGCAGTTGTGGAAGGTTGTACTTGTACCATTATTTTCTTCCTCTTCATATTTGAAGAAATAAACCAGAAACCAAAAACTAAAATAAACTCTTATGACATTAAAAGCAAATTACAGTTAATTAATTACTTAATCCTAGCATCAGCTTCTCAATGCCAGGAAAAGGCTGAAATTTCTGTCAATCTAAGTTTAAAGGAATAGAGATGCTGCCAATTTGGCTTTACCATAAGTGCACAAGTTAAGAAGATGAGCTAAGCCTTTTAAAATGTCAATGATAAAAAGTATTAGACTAACCATCTGCCTGCTTTGGACTTTATTGCTAATTCAATATCACAATTAGCACAAAGACGCCACTTGCCTCTAATATTTGTGTTTTTGCCCATAATTTTCAATTACAAGCTAACATAGAAGAAGATTGTCATATGCATGAAAATTTCTCATGCCAAATTCAGATTTATTATCCGCAAACATGTATCATCAAATTAAAGTGTCCGATCAGAATCATACAACAGTTTATCAAACCTTACAGATTCATCAAAAAGTTAGGCGTGCGTGCGTGATGAGACTTTATTTTCATACCAAATTTTTATAATGAGACTTCACTTACCTGCCAAATTATTTGTGTTGCACAATGAATCTTAACTGCTATAGTGAAGTTAATTTTATTATAAATTTAATTTATTATTCAGTTGTAGATAAAAGTGGCCCCGCAAAATTGGTAGACATGGTGTCCCCTTCCTTATTTGTGTATGCATGTAAAGATTCATGAATGAATATTATAATGTAAATTGATATCATCTTAATTAAGTAGATTTTGTTGATTATAAATAGAATTATTAAATTGGTAGGCTTACAAAGTAAGGCAGCCTTATACTTTGTGCCAGTCACACTTTTGTATATTGGGGTGTGACAATTTTGGTCAAACTAATGGGTCAATATTTTTATTTAATAGTCAACTAACGGTTAAATGAATAAAAATTGAATATAAAAAATAGAAGGGAGATTTATGCAACATATATCTTAATTTTAAGAGAAGTAATAGATTTTTAAAATAAAAGAGAGGTGATATATATATATATATATATATATATATTTGGTAAGCGAGAGGTGACATTTTACTCATATTATAGTAACAACTTTTGTGTATAGATGAAAATATTAATAATTGAATCCTTCACTATCACTCATACATTATTTCACTAATGATCCTTAACTTTTACTAGTATGGAAATAGGCTAAGTCAAGCCAGACTTTGTTTAAATAAGTCTGAGCAGGTAATGAGAATCTGAAGCCCGAGCCTATATACAGGCTTTTTTAGGCTCAGGCCTAAACCTATATGAGGCCTTGTCAAGCCGAAGCCTTTTTTTGTGCCTACTTACAATGTAAGCCTTTAAAAAGGTCTCATATTGTAGGCATTGAAGACCATAAGTAGGTTTTGAGTCTACTAAAACCTAAATACATGTAGGCTTTTGGTATGTTTCAAAGCCAACATATTTACAAATTGTATGTTTTCAATAGGTTTAAATTGTATATACATATATAATATAAATAAAATTATATTTTTTATGTAAATAGGTCGACACGAAGGCTTACATGCAGTGGCGGATCTTGAGATAAATGTTTAGGATGCCAAATGTATACTCATTAACTAATTAAGAAAAAAATATTTGGAGGGTCCAAATGTATAAATTTATGGGCCAAATGTATAAATTTTGTATAAAAAATCCATTTTATATTAAATATTTAGGACAATTTTTTTTGTTTGACCCCCTTGACCCTTGAGAAGCTCGCCTCGCTTATAAGCTAGATCTTAACAAAATGGGTCTGGCCTATTTACTCATTTAGACCTTTAAATAGGCAACATGCTAAGCCAAGTTAGGCCCTAAGCAGGTCAAACCGTAGGCCACCCGATAGGGATCGACCTATTTCCACCCCTAACTTTTACCCATACTTAACGTCCCTATTATTATCATCTAAACTTGGTTCTCTTACACAATTACTTTAATTTTCTTCTCGCTTTATATGGAAACTAATGGAAATGTACCCTCTCTTCTACCCTCCCCCCCCCCCTACTCCACCTCTAACTTATTTCCCTTTTACCGCAATTGAATTAAAATTTAAATGGTCTAGAATTAATATTTTATAAAAAAATATATTATAATTTTATATAAAAGTATATAAATAAGTTTAAAATGTTAAAATTTAATCTTAGCATTTCATAAATGTAAGGTTAAACTATATTCTTTTGATCTTTTAAGTTTAAAATGCGTATTTTTAGGCTTTAAAACTTAACACCATTAATGTTGGCAATAGAAAATGCTGATTATAAGAAGTTAGGTGGTGATTGTAAAATGTTGACAAAGCAAACTTCATTTTTTAAAATGTTTTTTATTTTATTTTTGTCTCTACTCTCTCCTTTGCTCATAGAAAACCCTATTGTGCCACCAACACCTTTCTCCCTGTTGAATTTGTATTAGCTATGAATAACAGAATTTTTTTTTTTTTTTTTTTTTCGTTGCAATTTTCTTGTTAAATATTCTGTCATTATTGCATTAGGAGCTAATTAGAAGGTGAAGACAGCTCTATCGAATGTTGATTGATTCTCCTTTCTCTCATATCAACATATTTTCGGTTAGGGGACACACTGAGAAGTCACTTTGTCACGGACATAGGCGGATCCATCTTATGGAGAAGGAGGGTAAGTACCTCCCTTGAATTTGTCTCTTTCAAAAAAAATTTGTTAAAGATGTGCCCGCTTATTCAAGTGCCCCTTGAATAACAATAGCATTGATAATAAGACAATTATGATGGAATTCCAAAAAATAAGGCCTAGAAAGATGACATTGTAATTATTTTTATTGTAATATACTTTTGTTATTAAAATATATGTACTTGAACTTATTGAGTGCCCACCTTCATTTAATTTATGTAGCTGCATTTCTAACGGCACTTAGCATTGCTTTTCTAAATGACATGTTTGTAAAATAATTGCATCTCTTATTACATCATCAATATTCACTTGATTTCACGAATATTTTTTTTATATTCTTTTCTTTTCTTGTTTATATTCTTTTGTTTTTTTAATGTATTTAAAACTTTCCTTTAAAAAAAATTTGGGGTCCCCACTAATTATGCAGACACAAATAAATAAAAAATTCTAGCTCCACCACCGGTGCCCTCATTATTTTTTTTGGATCCGCCACTGTTCACGGAAGAGACCAAACATATGAAGATGTCGGGGTAATATATTGGTAATATTGGTTTTTTTGTCTTCATATATATGGAAAGCATCGTTGGAAAACTTGAAACTAATCAAACATTTTGTGTCATTGACACACAAGTTTCGTGCACTCAAACCACGTATTCCAACATCTTGATTTCCTCGGAAGAGACCAAAAAATAGTCCTCAGCTGAAAAGACTCTCTCTCTCTCTCTCTCTCTCTCTCTCTCTCTCTCTATCTATCTATATATATATATATATATCATTTTATAAGAATTATGTAATGTAAGAAATTCAGACATGCCTGAAAATATTCGTTAAAGTACTCACATAAAACTCAAGTATCGACACAAACTTCGGTTACGTTATACAACAAATACACTAAAAAGAAAAATAGAATAGAGCACTCCTTTAAGAGAACATTTTTCTAGAGTGCGGAGAGAATTGTTTTGCGTGTAATGTTATTCATATATCTATCTCACTTCTTAAAAAGTTATTCCTATTAAGGTTTTATTGATTAGTTAGTTTCTCTCTTGCAGGGTAGCCTTGATCTTTGTATTAAATAAAAGAAAAACACAAAAACAAGGAAAAGAAAATAGATTGGTAATGTTGAGCTACTCAATGATGGTAATTATTCTATCAGTGATGGTTAATTAAGCTCTTCTTACGGAGTGCCCTCAAAACACATTTTTACATTTTATGAGACAAAATTTCTCTTATATATTTATTTTCTTACTACATAAAATTACTTAAAATAAACTAAACTAAAACCCCTTAAAATCATAAAGAGTGTATTGCCTAAAAATAAAAGTTTAGTCAAGTTACTTATATCTATTAGGCTAAGTTCATAGGAATATTCACAATTTTATATACATTTAATAGCAAACAACAGCAAATTAAATAAATTTGCTATGAAAGTTTTACAAATCTTAATTTGCATTATAAAAGCTTATATAAATATTTACAAGTGTTTATAAGTGAATTTATTAGTGCACATATACATTATAACAATAGCAAAATAATAAGTGTGATTAGAAAACATACAAACCTAATGAATATAAACAATTTGATCTAAATTTTGCCTATTGCCCAAAGTGACATCCTAAGCAAGGGTGGAACGCGGGGGCCTAAAATTACAGAATTTTACCCAATATTTGGGAAATTACTTTTTATCTGCAAAAATTTTAAATATTTTCAGTTTAGTCCCTATCGAAGGTCTTATAGAGGGACTAAAATGAAAAAATTGAAATATTTATGAGGCTAAATCATAATTTCCTAAAATTTTGAGTCAAATTCTGTAATTTTCTCCCCCTAATTTCAAATGCTAACTCCACTAGATTTTATTCTGTAATTTTCGCCCTCCTAATTTCAAATCCTGGTTCCGCCCCTGATCTTAAGAAAGACGCTTTAATTGGAAGCGAGTTGCCGATGCCAGGTTTTTTTGTTTATGTGCATGGAAGCTAATCAAATGTGCCATTCACGGAACCAAAACCTTGTGTGGATTTAGTTGAGCGAGTTGAAACTTCCCAGCATGTTTTCTAGTTTATACAATGGAAGTACATCTTCACTGTTTTTTTTTTCTCTCTCCTTTTCTTTTCATATATGATCTCCACTAGTTTAGTTTATATTTAACATTTTATAAAAATATTATTACCAACAAGTTGTTGGTTGAAATTGGTATAGCTATGGTTGAACACGAGATTTTGAGAAGAAAAAAAGAGAAAGAACAAAAGAAGAGAAATTACTTTATTTCCTTGGTTCTATTTATAACCACTTCTAGCATGTTTTACACATGCCGAAAAAACGTTAAAGCTCATCATATTTTTCTTAAAATTTAATAAATTTTTAAATTTATGCATACTTAATATATAATAAACCCTATAAAAGTAAAGTTAACATAATAATAAATTAGCGTAAAATTACATATTCATATAAAAAAAATTAATGTTATAACTTATATAAAGATGACCTAAATAAATCTTCTACCTCTCCCCGTGAATACTACCAGTGGAGTATTAAAGTTGAATAAAAGCTAATTGATGAATTTTCGCAAAGAAATTCCCTGCTTGGCATCAGTGTAAACAGTAATTAGTTAGAGCAATTAGTTACTGATAAATCATAATTTTTATATATTTTATCCACCTTATTCATTTACTTTGGGAGTTATTTTAGGCTAATTTGGATATATTATGAAATATTTGAATCATTAGCCAATTTCAGGAAATAATACAAATCAGAATTAATCATGAGATTGTTGAGCTAAAATTGTTAATATTTTAATTTCTTATCTTGTGATTGAATATTATTCCCAAATATATGATAGATCATATATATATATATATATATATATATATATATATATATTTAATTCTTACATGCAAGGAAAAGCATATCAGAAAACCTTATGGTGCAAAATTTTTCTTGAAAGGTAACAGATGGTTGAATCGATGAATTTTATTGGACTACTTAAATATTAATGGGCTTAAGATTGACACCAAATACTCTCACCTCTTATAAAAACATACCTATGCGCTAGAATTATTGGAGCACGCTGGAAACAAGAAGATAAACAGAGTCATTGTTTCTTCTTTTTCGGCGCCATCTCATCACACCACCTGACCATCCTCTCTCTCACCTAACAGCCCCACGATCAACATATCCCACATTATTAAAGCTGAGCCAGACTGGTCGGTTTGACCACGAAATTGTCAAACCAGTCATCTAATCGTTTCGGTTCAACTGGTTTAATCGATTCAATATTTATTTAAAATTTTCTGATTTAAAAAATTCATATCTAATTCTACATATATTTAAAAATTAGAAATTAAGACTCTATAGAAAGTTTGAGATGTCTACTTTTTAATGTAAAAAGAATCACTCAAAAATATTATCATTTAATCTTCAAAAATTATCAAATTCCAAGACTATTTCAAAAAATATGATAGTCAAGTTCACTTCCTCACCAGTCTAGCCCCGGTTACCTACGGTTTGACTCGATCGACCCACCGACCGTTGACCCATTACTCAAACCGATTCAAAGTGGCCGATCCGAGCTTAATAACCTTATTCGTACCCATTACTTTCCTCTCTTCCACTCACGCACAGCCACACATGGGTGTGTCAAAGCATTTATCCATCAATTCACCAACTTCTTTGGATGATGGCCATGACTTGATTGAAGCTTGGAGGAGGAGATACTTTAACAGCAGCTTAAGTTCTTTTGGGAGGCAATTTGGAAAGAACATAGAAGGAGCTAGAGCCTAGATTTACACTTAAAGACCAAAAAGGAGGGAGTCACTACTTCAAAAAATGACTTTTACTTCCCTAAGAGACAACCATTTTTGAAAAAGAAAAGTAAACAATAAAGACGATGATATTTTTGTAATTATATGGAGGCTTTTGGCGTCCTAATTAAGAAAAATGACGCACGTCCTAATTTAAAATTTGCACGCCTAGACAAGGGACTTTTAGCGTCCTAATTTAAATTAAGGACGTCAAAAGTGAACCTTGACGCCACGTCTGACGCCAAAAGCAATATTTTTGGCGTCCTAAATTGGGTTTAGGATGCCAAAAGCAATATTTTTGGCTTCCTAAATTGGGTTTAGGACGCCCAAAGTTGTATATTTGGCGTCCTAAAATCTATTTCGGACGCCAAAAGCAGTATTTTTGGCCACTTTAGGTGTCCTAATTATAATTGGGACGCCATATTGCTGACAGAGATTTGCCGTAATCTCCCAAAATAACTAGATTAGAAAAGAATTTGTAGTATAATGTAACCTGGGTCGTTTCCCAACGAATTCACCATCGATTCAATTCGAATAGCAATAAAACAGTAACAGTAAAAATAGGGGTTTTTTGATTTAAACAGATTAAAAGCGAAAATAAATTGAAACATAATGAAATATGCGTAAACAGATTAACAACGATCAACCCAACATTCAAATTCCAGAGACTTCTATCATTGAACGAAATATGAACGAACTCACGTTTGGTTGGATGAACCGAAATCTCTGCGTTCATCCAGAAAATCCCTCGACTAGACGATCGCCTATAATATGTCCGAACAGTGGCATCCCACTATGCAATTGCATAGCAAAACTTTAAACCTAGTTCGAACTCAATCCTTGGGATGAACCAAACCGAATATTAAATTTAATATTCAAACTATTTTCGTAAATCGAATCCGATAAGATGAAAACAAACGAGTAAAGTTACCGATTAAGCACAAGCTCTCCGGACGAATCATGGAATCCTCAACATTGGGTTAATCACAGAAGTTTAGCCGAACATGACTGGGAAAACGAAGAACGAGACAAAGAACACGAAGAACGCGAAAAACATTTGAGAGAATTTCAAAACTTCTATTTTGATCCACCAAATAACAAAAACGCGAATGAATGAATATTTTTGGCTGCCATCTAACTTAAAGTTAACCTAAAATGGAAATGGGTTCTAATGGTTCAGCCCAAAACGAAAATAAAATAAAAGTGGGCTTTAGTTACAAAATTCGAACACAAATAAAATCCAGAAATATTCATCTGAATTTGGCTCCAAAATCGACCGCCCTCTTGTCCGAATTTGTCCTTCATGTCTTCATAACTATTGTAGCTCTCTGAATCATCTGAAATATGAGACAAAAATGAGGCAAATCCAATGTCTGGTTCAAGAGTTATGGTAAAAAAAGTGAAGCAATGTAAAACTGGAATTTATTATTAAATAATGGCTAAAATATAATCAAATACCCAAAGTCCAAATAAGTATAAAAGCCATTATTTATTAACTAAATAGTCCTAAATTATTAATCAAGAGACAAAAAGTAGTGTATGAAATATTCAATTTTCAATTGCCCCAAAGTACTTGGACCGCCTAAGTGATGATTTCAAACAACTTTTCACTTCTCGATTTCATTCATACCCCGTGACCTTTCGGACCCTCTCATTTTGCTGTCACCGTGGACTCAACCCCAACCCTCTCTCCTTTAATCTCTTCGATTCCTTGTCGTCACTCCGCAAGTCGCTCCTCCTCCTCGTTGACGATTTGAGAGTCACAAGTTGCAAATCGACGTGTGGAGTCACAAATCACCGGACTCGCACTTGGGAACGAGACGCCGCGCCGATTTCATCCAAAACAATGACAAGTAGGTGTTCATTATTCCGAGCAATTTACGCTCGATTTTCCAGATCTTGAGATTTTTTGAAGTATATGTAGGTCCGAACAAGACGCCAATTTGAAGTTCTTGTTGATTTTTCATATCTGAGAGGGTTGAACACCAATTTTTGCAAATCTGGAAGTCTCCCTAATGGTGGCACCGTGCACAAATTTTCTATCCGGCATTTTTTTCTTTGAAAAAAAAAACTTCAACAGTGGTTAAGATCTTAAAATCCCTACTTGTTGTGTAGATCTGATATTATTTTTGTTTTGATTACATGATCATTTTGTATATATGGGTTGGTTCCTAGCTTCTTATTGATAGTTTTCATTTTGATTCCTGGTTTCATTTTGTATATGAATTTTTTGTCGACAGTTTTTTTCTTTAGATTGTTGATGTGTTCTTCTTGTGGTTTTATCTTCCATAGCCAACCCCTTAAACTTGAGGTTTGGGGGGTTTTTTTAAAAAAGAAAAAAAAGGAACTATAGCGTCCGAAATTTATTTAGGATGCCGTAAGTCTTACTTTACTACGCCTCCTAGATAAACGTCCCCCAAAAAAGGATGTAAAAATGATTTTTAAAAAAAGACGTTAAAACATCTTTTTGTAGTAGTGAGTGTCTTTCCATTTATTATTTTGATTCAAGATGTAGGATTGTTTAGTTTTAAATAATTTTGAGTTGTATTACTTGAGCACAATCTAGTTTTAGATTGTAGACGTATCTCTTTTGGATCAATTTGATATTTTAGATTGATATGTGTTTAAGACCATTGCTGGATTTTTTTCCCTCAAACCTTTAGATTTTCAGTTGAATTGCTAATTGAGTTTTCATTATTAATGTAATTATTAATTTGGTTTATCTTCTTGATTGTTTAATTGTGTTGGTTAATTGAATAGTTGTTCAATTGGATAATTGCGAACAAGATTTCAAAAATTATTTTTCATACGCTGAGATTTGATTGGAAAATCAAACTAAATTGTTATAAGTAAATGGAACTAAGTTCTTTCCTAATTATAATATTACTTCCTCTCATTCCATTATAGATGTCATTATCAGAATTTTTCATCGAAACTAAAGAGAAGCTTACAACTTTTCTATTTTTTTTCCAATTTATATTAATACATTATTTTTGAAAACGTTTCATACTTTACCACATCAACATTGAATAGTGGTAAAAGGAAAAAGAATTATAATAAATAATCAGGGTGATGCCTTATAGAAAGGACTAGAAAATCCATCATCCAAGTGTCTCATATAGATAAGACTGAATTGAGTATATTATACTGTTAATTAATAGATGAAAATATTAATATATAATTGAATCCTTCATTTTTTATTTTTTATTTTTTTGGGGGGGGGGGGTGGGGGGTGTTAAAAATCCTTCATTATTACCCACCCAAATCTCACGAATAATACTTCATTCTTACCCCCAATCGAATCTCATTATGATCATCTATATTAGGTCCTGACCAGCAGCACAAATGGATCCTCTCTCCTCCACTCATCCTCTTCTCATGTCCACTTTCTTTTTCTTTCAACCACCGTTTGATTAAAATTTTAATAGTCTAGGTTTAAAATATTTATCAAAATATTATTATAATTTTATATAAAAATGTATCAATAAATGTTGATGCCAGCAATTCACAACTAGACTATTATTATAAAATAGGTTTTTGCCCGCTTTATTTACTTCACGCTTGTTTCGCTATTTAATCCCCAACTAAAGCTTCACAAACACAACGAATAGAGAGATTTTTGAAATCAAGTATGGGTTCTGTTGCAGGAGAAGGATCAAAACCCCATGCTGTGTTGATTCCATTTCCAGCTCAAGGCCATATCAACTGTGGGTTGAGGCTAGCAAAACTACTTCACCTTCGAGGCTTTTTCATAACCTTCGTGAATACTGAGTTCAACCACCAACGCTTGCTGAGATCAAGAGGTGTCAAAGCCCTTCAAGGCCTCCCAGATTTTCGATTCGAGGCCATCCCAGATGGTCTTCCTCCTCCTGCTAATGATAATGCCACTCAAGATGTGCCCTCTCTCTGTGACTCTACAAGAAAGAATATGCTCCTTCCCTTTCAAAACTTCTTGCTAGACTCAGTAAATCTGCCTCTAATGGCCTAATCCCTCCACTCACTTGCTTGGTTTCTGATTTTGTCATGTTCTTCACAATTGATGCTGCTCAAGCACTTGGACTTCCTATTGTTCTCTTTTGGCCTGCTAGTACTTATTCATTGTTGGGTTTTGTGCACTATCAAAATCTACTCGATAGAAGGCTCGTACCACTCAAAGGTGTTATATTATATGTACAACCTTTTTTATGAATTTGTCTTATTGTTCTTTATGTTTCATGCGTTAAGATCTAATCATTTGGTGATTCTACTGTGCAGATGAGAGCTATCTAACAAATGGGTACTTGGAGCAAGAAATAGACTGGATTCCAGGAATAAGAAGTATCAAGCTAAAAGATCTCCCTACCTTTCTAAGGACGACTGATCCAAATGATCTCTTGTTTCATTTTTTAGTTGAAATGGTGGAAAAATCTCATAAAGCCACTGCCATTTGTTTCCACACATTTGATGAGCTTGAAGGTGAGGCAGTGGAAGCTCTTTCCTCCATTTATTCCATTCCTCTTTACACTATAGGCCCGTTCCCTTCATATCTAAGCCAAATTCAACAGACCGACCAGCTTTTATCTTTGAAGTCTAGCCTTTGGAGAGAGGAGAATCAATGCATTGACTGGCTAGAAACCAAGGATCCCAAATCTGTAGTTTATGTGAATTTTGGAAGTGTCACAATTATCTCTCCAGAACAACTGTACGAGTTTGCTTGTGGTTTAGCCAATAGCAAGAAGCCATTCTTATGGATTATAAGGCCTGACCTTGTTAATGGTGGCTCAGTGATCTTATCAACTGAGTTTGTAACTGAGATTAAGGATAGAGGACTCATAGCAAGCTGGTGTGAACAAGAGAAAGTTCTGAGCCATCCTTCGATTGGAGGGTTCTTGACGCATTGCGGATGGAACTCCATGATAGAGAGTGTGAGTGCAGGAGTTCAAATGGCATGTTGGCCTTTCTTTGCAGATCAGCAGACAAATTGCAGGTATGCATGTAAAGATTGGGGAATAGGTGTAGAGATTGATACTAATGTTAAGAGAGAAGAAGTGGAGAAGCTTGTGAATGAGTTGTTGGAGGGAAAGAAGGGGAAGATTATGAGACAGAAGGCTTTGGAGTGGAAGAAAATTGCTGAGGAGGACACAAGACCCCCAGGTGGTTCCTCCTACATCAATTTCGAAAACATGGTAAAAGATGTGCTGATGATGAATATGAAAATCTAAGACAACGTTAAATGTTTGTTTTTCTAGCTATTTATATATGGTGGTTCTTGATAAGAACTTGTTTTAATTTGGTATATTCCAATTATTACTGTGGTTTATTGTATAATAAGTTATGCAATATAGTTGTACGATAACTTGTGTATTTTGATTGATAAGTATGAATAAGCCTTGCTACTATTGTTTTTCTATTTATTGATTCTATTATTGTTTCGGGTAGTTTTTGTAACTTTATGTAAACAGAAAGTGGTTGAAGAGACGATTTAGAAAGATTTTTTCCGCTATCCTCTAATCCTATATATATGTATATATAAGCTAAACATAAAGTTTATTTTGGTGTTAAATATAGAAAATTAATTCACTTTGTCGCACAGATTTATAATTATTACCTAAAATATTCTTATTGATCATTGACATATTAAGAGGGATTTATCGGGGTTGCCCCAAAAGAGGAGGAATGTCTCCATTGATATCTCTATTCATTTCCTCTCCATTTAATATATTCACCATTATATCAAATTTCAATGCTTAAGCTTAACCTTTTAAAATTGTAAATTTTTATTATATTTAATGTTGTAATAATTATTTTTATAAGTATTAAATTCGATGGTAGATTTTTATTATATTAAATGTTGTAGTAATTATTTTTTATAGTATTAAATCACAACCATTAAAACTTGTTCTAATAGTGAATACATTATATTATGGCTGACTGTTGAAGAAATTTTGTTCATGTCATTTGCTTAATATGTTTTTTTTTTTTTTTAACTTTTGTGTTATAATTTGTGATTAATTTTTTACATCATGGTTTAGTAGTTAGTTCTTTGCTCCTTTATGGTTCATTACTTATTTCATTTTGTTAACTTTGATTCCCCAATTTAATTTGCAGCGAAACATCTAAATAAAATGATAATCCTTTTGAAAAAAATCATGATGCAGTTATGCTAATTAATTAGAATCCAAAGGATCGAGGAATTTGTTTTTAGATAGCTCGTGGTTATTTTCTAGTTTCATCTCTTGCGCTTTAGCCGTGATCATAACTACTGTAAAATTTAAAAACGGAAGAATTACTCTGAGATTTCAAATAAAAAATGTAATTACCAAAATGTCTACCAATAAGTAAACACTATGCAATCACAAATTACATAAGACAACAGGTCCATAACGTTTACTTGTTATTTGTGACTACATTCATGAAGAGTGTATTACCCAAAGTGCCATCCAACGGAAGAAGCTTTAATTTGGAAGATCAAGCTGCTAATTAATGAGAGCTATTTTGTTTATGTGGAAGCTAATCAATATGTGCCATTCACGGGACCAAAACTTATGTGGATTTATAAGTTGAGCAAGATAAAACTTCCAAGCATGTTTTCTGGTTTATATGATAAGTTATTCTGATAATAAAATATTTGCATTTGCATAAAAGAACAAATAATGGAGGCTGGGTATGAATAAATGAAGATAATGGATGAGAACGAAGAAGACGGTGGAATGGATGGTGAATGCCGTCGAATGGTGGCGGGTGGAGATGGAGTCAATGGTGAAGGTGAAGGATTGTTGGACGCGTGCGAGATAAAGGAGATGATGGTGGGGCCTTTTTGCCGTGAATGTGGAGCTCCATAAGTCGATGGAAGCTGGTCCTCTTTTCTAATTCTGACTGCCCTGATTTCAAAGTTCAAAACGCAGTAGTTCATAATGGACCAATCTGACATTTTCAAATTCCGTAGTCCTAAACTGTCATTGTATATATTCGAGCTGTAAACTGCCATTTTCAGTTTTGATCCAATTTCTTCAAGTATATACAATTTAAAACAATTAAATCAATATCAAATCTTCTTAAGAATAAATAATTTAAGAGTATTTACAATTATCATGAAAATTTTAAAATTTAGTTCAAATTCAATTAATTCACTCTTAATATCAAGTGATAATAACATACGTATTTTAAACTTAATAACTATGACAAAACCCCTAAAATAAAGTATAAAAATATGTAACAAAATAGGGATTTGTCATCTATTTTTCATTAAAAATTTATTACATCTTGTTCAAAAACATAAATTGATAACCAAAAAAAAAAATGTACAACATAAACAAAAATAAGTAAGGATTATAATCCTACATAATATTACAAGCTCTGAAAAAAAACTTCCCCGTTTGGTTGGATGGAAGTGAGGGAATTGAGATTTTTGTATGTTTAGTGTCTTCCTTAACCCACTCCCATAAAAATTATTGGAACTCATTTCCATCAGACCCACTTTGAAACTGGCTACACTTCCATGGAACCCATTTTAACTTCCAGTTTTGCCCTCAAGGGTATGTTTGGTTGGGGGAGGGAAGGGGAGAGAAAATGGAGAGAGGGAAAAGTTATTTGTGGTGGGGCCCACAAAAATTTTCTCCCCTTTTAATATTTTCCCTCCATTTTCCTTCCCCTCCCCCCAACCAAACATACCACAAGCTTTCAAGCACAACCTCAAGCTTGGGTATTGAATTATGAGTTAAATGCATATACTTGATTCTTTATTAGCTAGGGATTGGATTTTTGTTAGAGAAATTAATCTTACCTAGTGTGGAAGATTTAATTCACCTAACTCAAACTAATTCAAAGGGTTGTTTGAACAAATTTGTCAAACAAACACACTTCCAAATTAATTTAAGTAAGGATAACTTGAACCATTGTGCTAGAGGGTTATCATCTCATTATTATCACTTGTTAATTCTCCCCATTCCATTTATTGGTGTCCATCCATTTCCATTTTATAAATTAAAAAGACAAAAAAGAAGTAGCTTTATGAATTTTAATTCTATTTGTATTCTAAATAGTTCAAAAGAAAATCCAATGTTTTCATTTTTAATTTTGTTATTTTTTATACTTAGTTTTCTGTATATTTTCGACTCCATAAAATGAACATGACATGGATCATGCTGCTATATTGTAGTATTATTTGGTATTTGAATTTCAAGATGAATAAAGGGAGTTTCCAATCACATATAAAGCTATTTAAAATAAGAAAATTTTAAATTTGGTAGGTAAATTTAACAAATCTTTAATTGAGTTATTAACCAAATTTTAATTTGTAAAATCTAAACTTTTAAAAGATTTTTGATATTTTATTGCTCCATGAGAGACCCACAAAAACCGGAGCCATGTTGGCAATTTTATTGTAAAGGTAAACTTGTGCAGAAATGAATACAGCGTGTGAAAAATGAGTGGTTCAAACTGATTTAATTATACGTAGCAGCCAAAAGACGTACAATTCGCAATCTTCCATGGTGAGCGGAGTTAACTCAGAATTGAATTTGAGCCAAAAAAACAAAAAACTCAGAATTGAAGACTGTCGTTGATAAGACATGACTAATTGAAGGACGTACGATTCACAATCTCCCATCGTACGTGAAGTTAGCTCAGAATTCAATACCGTCATTGATAAGACATTACTAACTTAAGGACGTACGATTCACAATCTTCCACGATAAGTGAAGTTAGCTCCCAATTCAATAATGTGACTATTTAGGTTAGTGGTGAGAACAATGGCTTAAAAATTATCTAATTTTTATAAAAGTTTGGTAGAAAAAAAGTCAAGTTGTAAAAATGATTTGTGTTTGAATGGATGGTAATAGAAATGACGATATCCACGTCAAAAAGTTGAGAGCTTTTTCCAAAAAGCTCCCCCATAGAGATTCTACTTAAAATAGCTTTTTGGGGGGAAAAAAAGCCCAGTGGGATAAAAGTTAACACAAACACCTTCCACTGAGCTTTTCTTTCTACTCAAGCTTTTTCCTAACTTAAACCTCATTAACGCCCTCACCAAATAAGCCCATAAGATATTTTGCTCTAATCATTGATAAGATATGACTATTCGTCCCTCAACCACATTAATTTTTTCTTGAAAATTTTAAATAAAATATCATTTAAATTTATGAAACCTAAAAAAAAAATATGTTAACGTGACATAAAGGTTAAAGAGATCAAATTGAAATTTTAAAATATACATGTTTTATTATTATGTCCCTCAGTTTTTCAAAAAGAAAAAAAAAGTGTGCCCTTATCTGAGCACTATCAACGGTCGGCCACTGGAACTCCAGCTCTAAATGACTTGCACCAAATGCGTGGCCTAAATTCCAAATCGTTGGGTTTTTTTTTGGGGGGGGGGGGTTTAATTTTCTTTAAAAAATGGAAGCAAAAGCGTAAGAAGTATGATTCAAACCCACCTCATCATTTTGTCAAAGGGGCTAGGTGGTTATTTGGCTACTTTGTTATATATATGCATTAGTGTATATATGTATAATATAAATAAAGACATAATGACATTGACAAAATAAGTAATGGAAATGACTAAATGCATAATGATATTAACTAGAGGTATAATTGTTTTGACTAAATGAGTAATGGCATAAACTAAAGGCGTAATGATATTCACTAAATGAGAAATGATATTTATTTACGGTGTAAATAAACTTTCTAAAGAAGTAATGGTTAGAGGTGGGCAAAAACCCTGTGGTCCGATCGATGATCATCCCTAATAATTGTATTAACTAAACAAGCAATGAGATTAACTAAAAATGTAATGACAGTCTTAATGATATGGACTAAAGGTGTAATGATATTAACTAAATGAGTAGTAAAATTGACTAAAGGCATAATGACATTGACTAAATGAGTAATGATATTAACTAAATACGTAATGGTATTGATTAAATGAGTAGTCAAATTGACTTTAAAGGCATAATGACAATGATTAAATGACTAATAATACTGACTAAAGGATTAATGATATTGATTAAAGGCTTAGTAATCATAAGTGGAGCCAGGAATTGTAATTGGGGGTGAAAATTACATAATATAACCTAGGTTTTCATGAAATTACATTTCAGCCCTATAAATATTTCAATTTTAATTTTAGTCCCTCCAAAAAACTTTTAATGAGGGCTAAGTGAAAATATTGAAATTTTTTATAAGGCTGAAATGTAATTTTCTAAACATCTATGCTCTATTCTATAATTTTAGGGGGCGGGGACCACCCCCAGCCCCTCGCTAGTTCCGACCTTAGTAATGATATTGACTAAAGGTGTAAAGATACCAACTTAATGAGCAAACACTTTTAGTCAATAGTTATTACGCCTTTAGTTCATAAAAAAGGCTTCACCATCATCTTCCTTCCTGGGTTGGATTTCTCTCATTATTCTTTTCTCATAATCCCTAAATCATATACATCCAATCAATCTAAAAAGACACATTATCAATGACTCAAATGAGGCTGATGAGGGATATGGAGAAAAAAGATGAGGAGAGAATCCTTATTGCTCCTTCATCTTGCACGCATCTACCACTCATTCACCTTCACCATTGACTCCATCTCCACCCACCATCATTCAATGGCATTCACCATCCATTCTGCCGTCATCTTCAATCTCATCCATTATTTGTTCTTTTATGCAAATGCAAATTAAAGTTTATTAGAATAACATATCATATAAACCAGAAAACATGCTTGGAAGTTTTATCTAAGGGGCATAAAGTCTGATGTTTCCTGACGAGGAGCTTCTAGAGGCCCCACTTGTCTCTAGGTTCATGGTCGATCCGCCTCGTGCTCCTCCTCCTACTGATGACAATGGTGTTGTTAACTATGTTCATCCTGATGATCCTGCCCCTTGAGAGAGGATCGATAATCGGACTCCAAATAGTTAGTTAGGTTTTATTTAGGATTTAAGATATTCGATTTTTTTTTTTTTTTTTTTTTTTTTTTTTTTGTATTTCAAACAATTTTAAAAAACTCAGGTCATTTTATATGAAATTTAACTTGAGTTGTGTTGACTATGATTTATTCATAATTTAAGTTACCGTACATTTTACTTTAAACTAAATTGATATTGATATTATTTATAAGTTATAACAATGAAGAGGAGACATATGCACACAAAATATAGAATTGAAGGCAAAAAAAAAAAAAAATTATTAAGGTGAATGAAAAACAAAATTGTGTCACCATTTGTAGTGGTTATAACCATAACCGCTACAAAAGGTGAAATTTTGAATTTTTGGAAAACTGACTAAATAACATTTATTAAGTTTGTGGCGGTATTTTAAGATAAACTGCCACAAATTATGTCATTTTGAATTTTTCCTGCTAATGTGTACTAATTTGTAACGTTTCTAATTATAACCACTACAAAATATGAAATTTTCAAAATTCAAATGTTTGGTAACCTGCCAACGATCATTCGTTGTCATTCAATTTGTAGCGATTATAGTAGCAGTTTATATACCACTACAAAATATGATGAATGTTGTAGTGGTTATACTTAAAACAGCTACAAAATGTGAATTTCCATGAAATTGTAGCGTTTTTTTTTTTTTTTTTTTTTTTGGAAAATAACTGCTATACACTTAGGAATTTTGTAGCGGTTAAAGTAGTGGTTTTTTAGCAACTACAAATTGTTAAATGTTTCAAAAATTGAATTTAAGTGTCCCAACACACATCATTTAGAGAACTCAAAACTCTCTTTTCACCCATTTTCTCTACTAACTTTGTTCACTAGATATGGATAAGTCATGGATCAAGTTGTTGCGTAGTTCTCCAGCATATTTGGCCAGATTAAACAATTTCTTGGATTTTTCATTCTATCATGCCAGCTATAATTGGCCTATAATCTCAATTCCATGCAACTTGCCCCTAGATGTGTATCAAATAAAGCTCCTTCATTTTGTCTATGATTATTCTAGGCAAAAATGCACTGGGTAATGACATCGATGTCTATCTCCAACTGCTTATTGTGGAATTGCTGGACTTGTGGAATGTTGCCATTGAGACATATGACATGTACGAGAAGACACTGTTTAACTTGTGTGTAGCCTTGATGTGGATGATAAGCAACTTTCCTTGCTTGAGAACATTATCCAGGTGGAATGTGCATACTGGGATGGCTTGTCCAACTTGAAATTTTGAATCTCACTTAGTGCACCTTCCCTACAATTGGAAGTGGTGCTTCATGGGTCATCAGAGGTTTCTCGATGATAAGCATAAGTTTAAGTTGCAACGAAATCATTTCAATGGGGAACAGGAAAAAAGAGGACCTCTTCAGACTCTATCCAGTGCAAATATCTTACAGCAACTTCAGGATGTTGAATTCAAGTTTGGAAAAAATGACGATGCAGCAATAGCGGGGAGAAAGACTGCTAGGACTTTTGCTTCTGTGCCTCAGCAATGGCGAAAGACAAGCATCTTCTTCATTCTTCTGTATTAGGAATCTAATTTGCTTCGACACAGTCTCGACATCATGCATATTAAAAAAAATGTATGTGGCAATGTGCTATAACGATGCTTAAAGAACTAGGTAAGTCAAAAGATCATCTTCATGCGAGGAAAGATTTACAAGCCATGAGAGTTCATGAAGACAATTGGGCAGATAAGCATGACAAATTTCAACCAGCAAAATTCACCCTCACCAAACCAAATAAGGAAATCTTTCTTGTGACGTTGAAGAAAATAAAAGTTCCTGATGGGTATTCAAGCAACATTTCATGATGTATTGATATGCAGGCTCGAAAGGTTTTTGGGCTGAAGAGTCATGACTCAAATGTTGTTATGCAATAGTTATTTCCGCTAGCAATCAAACATACGCTGCCTCCCGATATGTTGATTGTTTTGGTGGAGTTGTGTTCTTTCTTTCATAAGTTGTGTTCCCAGGTTTTGATCTTTGAGAAGCTCAATTAGCTACAACAGAAAATCATTCTTATGTTGTGTCATTTGAAGATGATCTTTCCTCTGTCCTTTTTCATGGTGATGGTTCACCTAACAGTACACATTGTTCATGAAACAAGTCTAGCTGGCCCAATGCAATACTTTGATGGATGCATCGATTAAGAGGTACTCATTTTACATATGCATAGTAATAGTACTCTTTAAATTTAGTAGTCACACATTTAAGCATTTATGGACATTTTACCTTCTGCCAATTGTATAGGTTTCTTAGGAAATCAAAATCTTATGTAAGGAATAAGGTGTGGCCAGAAGGTTGTATAGCTCAAGGCTATACAGGGATGAGGTCCTTTATTTCTATTCAAAGTACTTCGATGCCATTGAAATGTCTTTCAACCGACCGCCTCGTGTAGACGATTGTCTTGAACCCAACCTGAGGCATCAACAAGAGAATTGTTAATCCCTCATGTTGGTAAACTAGTTGAAGGAAGTGAGAGATTTAAACTAATGACAACTGAGAAGTTGCAAAGCACATAGACATGTTAATTACATTAAATTTGAACCCTTCATTCAGTAAGTATTGTACAATCATATGTTATGCTATATATTTCCTTACATTTTATATTTACATTTCAATATCGCCATCTCATGATCATTTGCAAGGAATTTAGAAGTCATGTGAAGCGTCAACTCAGGATCCGTACACAGACATCATCTGAAATTGACAGAAAGGTCCACAAAGAATTGCTAGGATGGTTTGCGTGCAGAATATTAAATGACCACAATCCACACTCACCAGATTTCAGAGCTCTCGTACTTGGCCCTCTTTACCATGCAACTAGGTTTATGGCCTATAGCATCAATGGTTTCAAGTTTTACATGGATTCACAAGATCAAGGATTGCTAACCCAAAACTTAGGTGTTTATGGAACCTTTGAGACAAGGAGTTATGCGAGCAACAGTGACGACAACATGCACTTGAAAGATGTCTCGTATTACGAAAAGCTTCTTAATGTTGTTGAAATAAATTACCAAGGCCATTTCCGTGTGATGCTTTTCAAGTTGTTAGTTACAGCGAATTACCCTTGGGGGGTGAATTATAAAAATTAAAACAATATTAACCAATAATTAAATCAGGAAGGAAAGGTTAGAAAGATATCACCAAAGTGTGCAAAGAGATTTATACTGGTTCAACCTTAATCTCTTGACCTACATCCAGTCCTCAGAGCATCTCAAAGATTTCAACAATCTTTCAACGATTACACAATCTTAGAGTAGTTCTCCTTAGGATTCACTCCCCTTACAACTATAATTGGACAGCCACACTCAAGGTCGCACTATCTTGAGATTCTTACAACAATCAATTAATGATAAG
Source organism: Acacia acuminata (assembly GCA_019022655.1). Taxonomy (NCBI): domain Eukaryota; kingdom Viridiplantae; phylum Streptophyta; class Magnoliopsida; order Fabales; family Fabaceae; genus Acacia; species Acacia acuminata. Next base: position 5,270,588 of record JAFJYI010000005.1, read on the forward strand.
AACTCTCTCACAGAGTAGATATATGATCACTGAAGACTACAAATGAATATGACATGATATATTAAAGAGTACAAGCATTTAATATTGGTTGTTAGCTCCGAATCGAATGCACTTTGTATTTATAGTTGAACTTCATTAATGGCTGTCAGATAAGCTTCAAACTATCCATCAATGAGATTTCAAACTTTCCATTAGACTTAGAAGCTTTCCGTTAGACAGAGAACAAAGTCATTGGAAGATTTGAGGAAATGTCATTTTCATAACTCTGTTGAAAATCTTCGCATGACATGCCTTTGGTCTCTGTATTTGACTAAGGTAGAGTTGCTTTCGCCGGAATGGGTGTCTAAGCATATTATCATTTGACCTGCTCTGACTGAGTTTCCGTATGCGTGCTTTGTTTCTGCGAAAGCATTTAATATTCTAACAAAAATCTTGCTTTTTGAGGATTTTTATGTAATCCTTTGTTTAATCATCTGAAACTCATTAATAAAATATGTTTACAAGCATTGAGAATAATGATGAGTAATAATTAGAAGTAATAACATAATATTTTGTGAATTTGAATTTACGAAGATGAAGATTAAGTTCAAAAATAAGGGACAAGGTGCACTCGAGTATCATTTATCCACATTCGAGTGCTGTTCATCAACACTCCAGTGTTGATGAACTTGTTGTTTGGAAGAAGACGATCAAGACAAAGCTGAGTTGAAAATAAGAGTTTTCTTCTAGACACTTGAGGGCTGGAAATCCATACTTGAGTGTCACACTTGAGGGTCCTTCTTCCATACTCAAGTGTTGATGGTTTGTGTGTATGTAGAATACTTTTGAAAACATAGAGTTTGGCAAAGATACATTGAATTCCACAAGCAATCAAGTGGTATAGAATCACATTCAAGTGTCACACTCGAGTGTTACTAACAACACTTCAAGTGTGCCACAAAGCTTTAGTTCATCATCGAGTATTATGCATTGATTTGAAGGGAATAATCTAAATTTCAAAACTTCGATGTCATTTGTAGCTTTGCCCTTTGTTTTAGTTTAATAATCTAAATATATTATATTAAAAAATTAAAATTTAAATATGTTTTGTCAACTACAGAGTTATCATTTAAGTTTGTTTCATCAGCACTTTCTATTAGCAATATTAACTATGTTAGAAATATAGGGCCAAAAGTATAATTTATAAAGTTAAGAGACCAAAAATATGTAAGAACCAGCTGAACCCAAGAGGGGGGTGAATTGGGTGAAGAATAAAAACTTAGGAACTTTGAAAATCTTTTTGCAACTTAGTAAAACCAGTTTGTATGACAGTAAAGAGTTCTAAAGCAAACTAAGATAGTCATTCAAACATATATGCTGGAAATATAAGAGATAAGGGAAGAGAATATGCAAACTAAGATTTATCCTGGTTCGGTCCTATCCTTGACCTACGTCCGGTTCCTCAAGCTCCACTTGATATTTTCAATCCACTATCCTCTTGTTTAATTCGGGCACAAGAGAAGCCTTTACAATCCCACAAGTTCACCCAGGCACTTGTGAAGTCAAATCTCTCACCGAGATACTCCCCCTTATACAATGCAAGGTTATAATCTGTTTCCCTCTCAAGATTACCCAATCTTGAGTAACTCTCAAATAAATAGGTAGAATGTTTATAATGAATCTTCTCTCTCGGAAGTGAATAAGATAAACACTAAAGTGCAATACAAATTATCTCACTCTCTATGATAAACTATGTAAACATTGAAAAACAGAGTGTGAGTAGTATGAAAATCAGAGTATGAGCATTTTGAAGATGTAGGCTTGTGTCTCTGCATTTTTTTGCTTGAATCTGTCCTCTTTTATGGTAGAGATCAATATATGACCGTTGTAATCTTCAATATAACCGTTGCCTTCATTAGACAGGGTTTTGGTTAAACTTTGGTCCTCTTCTCTCTCTAATCTTCACTTAATCCTGTTGTGCAGAAGTTCAGAGTTGACTTCTTGAAAATAAATCCGTTGGAATAGCAGTTACTGGATGTGAAAAGCAATCTTTAATTCTTTGTTAAACGTGTGCAGAAGGATTACCCAAAAGAATGTAACTTTCTGGGTTTTGCATTTAATGTGCTGATGTCACTTTTTGCTTTTGCTTTAAACCTTCAATAAACAATCTCTTAAACATCTAAAATTCACTAACAAAGTGGTTAAACATAGCTAGGAACATTAGAGATTAATGATATGAAGTATTAAGATCAAATAAGAAGGTTTTCCAAATTCGTCAAATTTGAATTTCAGAATCCGCGATGAAACCTTGAGGTTTTTTCTCAAACCTCGAGATTTTGTACAGTAGCATGTAAAATCGATTTAAGTCCAAAACATCAAACCTAGAGGTTTCTACCCAAAACCGGAGGTTTTCAAAGCTACAAAAAGTGTCACTCTCTCTGCTTGTCCAAACCTCGAGGTTTTGACAGAAACCTCGAGGTTTCACTTTGAATATGAAACCTTGAGAAATCGTGCCAAAGGCAAACCCGGAGGTTTTCGGAAAACCGGAGGTTTTCAAAATCAAAGAAAAAGTGAATGCTCTCGTTTGCCCAAACCTCGAGGTTTCAATCAAATGTGGAAATTCCGAGTTTTTGCGCCGAAAAAGGTAAACCCGGAGGTTTTGAAAACTTGGAAAACACAGATCCTCTCTACTTGGACAAAAACTCGAGGTTTTGGTTCCAAACCTCGAGGTTTGAAGATACTCAGAAGTTCATTGCTCTCTGTCTGATGAAAACTCGAGGTTTCCATTGAAAACTCGAGGTTTTGTCTTTGTTCAGCTTTCTTGAAATATCTGTCAAATTTTGAAGACCATATCTCCCTAGTCTGAACTCCGTTTTAGTTTGTTCAATTCTTTATGGAAAGCTTTATGAGTCTACTTTCATATGCCACTGATTTCAACTCAATTGGATTTGTAGTTTGTGATATACACTCAAAACACTGAAGCTTGGTTTGCTGTGTGATGTGGATTTTTCTGTCAACTTCCACAATTCATAGCTCCTTGATCTGAACTTCCTTGGGCTTGAATTTTATATCAAAATGACGCATTGGGAGTCTAGTTTTATATGCGACTAATTTCACTTCAATCCGATTTCTATTTTAAGAGATATCATCGAATTACCAGTACCTCGCCGTGCTGAACGTGAAACAGTGTGGAGCTGAAGAGCTGATGATAGCCGGAACCTCGAGGTTTTGACGAAACCTCGAGGTTTGCTAATCCGTAAATGCCGAGACGCTGAAGACACTTGAAAAATCGAGGTTTGATGGCTACCTCGAGGTTTCTCGGTCCAGTTCTTCTAAACTCGAGGTTTGAGTTCCAAACCTCAAGAGTTCCAAACTCGAGTTTTGTGTCCTAAACTCAAGTTTTCTCATCCCGAACCTCATATTTGCTTGATTTAACACCGAATTGAGCCATTCCAACTTCCATATGATCTTGGAGACTTCTAGCATCAATATAAGAACTTGAATAATGATATCTTCATTCCATTCAACAAGTTCTTCCTTCTTTCATCTCTCAACTTGATTATTCTTCATCATTTAACTTGAGCTCATCATTCTCTGCAGCTTCTTCCTTCTTCAATATCCATAAAGTGATGAAACTTCATTCCAACTTCTGCTTATCATAGAGACTTCCAGTATCACAAGAACTTGAATGTTGATATTCCTATTATATTGTGCAAGTTCTTTTGATAACATCTTTCTCTAGTCTCTTCTCTTCTTCTTGGTTATCCTCCAAAATCTATTGATAACATCTTGCTTCCTTGACAAACTCGAAACTTCTTCTTTCTTCAATACCTTATCTCCTTCTTGATTATTCTCCATAATTTAACTTGGAATAATCTACATTAAATATAGCAGTTAGTCAATGTAGGAGATAACTATATTACTCAATATACTACTCAGTCTTTTTGCTTTTAATAATGAAATCTATATAATACATCATCAAAACTAATCATAACTAACAAAATATACCTCATCTAAAACTTAAAGAACTAAAAATATACTTAAGCATTTATTTTATATATTTCCCCTAAATCTAATCTTGAGTATAAAAAATAATATTGCTACAAAAATCTATTCATAAATATTTTATTTTGTAGATAATATAATATCTTGAAGGCATAGGGTCTTTAACTATGATTTCCTCCAAAATACCAAGAAAAATAGTGCACACGTTACACAAGGCCAAAGAGATACCTGTAGAGATGGATCCTAAACTGTAATTTTTGCCAGGATCCAAAAGCATGAGATGGTTAAAATGGGGGGATAAGAAAAGTAAATTCTTCCATACTTTCGCATTGATTCAAAGACGAAGGCACAGAATTAAAGGCCTTTAAAACTCTCGAGAGAGAATGGATATTCAATCAAAATGAGCTTTTTTTTTTTTTTGGTAAAAGAGTGGGGCCTTAGCCCTTCATTATTCCTGAATCAATATGTTCCGCTGGTATGCAACACCCACAAAATCATTATACAAACAACCCAAAACAACATGGGGTGGACTATCAAATACAGAAAAAGACTCCTCTTAGACAAAGCTGAAATTAGCAAGAGTGTCGCACAGGTGTTTCCCTCTCTAAACACATGGACAAAGCTATATCTCGAAAAATTACATAAAGCCAAAATCAGGATGCAATCTTGACTCGCTTTCATCTTCCACCCGTAAATTATTCAACATGCACCCTTGGAATCCACTGCTCAATTCCCCACTGGAGCATCGAAGAGAAAAGTATGATTTCTACTTCTGTTACAAATGAAGAAATCAAACAGGCACCCTCGTCCTTGGGTTCAACTGGTGAAGAAGTCGGACTTTCTCAACCCTGTTCAACCGTGGAATTAGTTAAGGCGTTGGGAGAGGCATCCTAGGGGTCTAGGAAGCAGTGGAAACGCTGGGAAGAAGTGGAAGTATGTGTACTCTCTAACCCAGTATACCCTTCGGACTGAACTCCAAGCGTCCTACCCTTGGACTGTGAGTGAGCCCAACCACTTCCTAAAATTTTATTATAAAAAAAAAAAATCAAACAGGCCATTTTTGACTTCGGTGCTTTTAAAGCCCTTGTCCTGATGGGATTCAACCCTTTTTCTACCATTAATATCTGGGTATATTGGGAGAGTTTGTTTGTGAGTTGGTGAAAGAAGTGTTCCAAAAACCAGAAACAATGATAGACTAATGTACAATACCAAATTTGGTGCTCATTCCTAAGATTGAACAGTCGCTGCAGACAATTCAAGATTTCAAGCCAATATCTATATAATGTTATTTACAAAGTGATTATGACAGCTGAGGATAGCAATGGGAAAATTGTGGATAAACACCAATGTAGTTTCATAGTGGACAGACAAAGCATCAATAATATAATAGTTGCTTAGGAAGTTATTCACTCAATAAAACAGAAACAAGGAGAGAATGGATGGATGGCCATTAAAGTGGACCTTAAAAAGGCTTATCACAGACTAAAATGGTCATTCATTCGGGATACCATGGAGAAGGTGGGTGGGTTTAGATGGGCAAATATGTGATGTCATCATGGTATGAATTACTAGTTGCTCCTTCAGGGTCTTATGGATTGGTGAGCAGTCAGAAGAGGTTTCTCCCACCCACGGTGTTTGGCAGGGAGATCCTATATCCCCTCATATTTTCACACTATGAATGCCGAAGTTGAGTTACATCATCAAAGATCTCATAGATGAAGGCTCTTTCACTCCGATTCAACTCAATACAGAAGGACCTCGCTCCTATATTACATCTCTTTTTTTTTTTTGTAGATGATTTGATATTGTTTGGGGAAGCTTCAACTTATCAAGAAGAGATAATGGGCCTGTTTGGTGTCTCCGGTACAAAAGCGTTGGAGGCAAATAACACCGCCGGGCGTTGGGGAAAAAGTCTCAAAGTGAAATCTCGGTGAAAAAAAAAGCCAATGGAAGGTGTCTCGGATAGGATTATTTTTTACCGAGCTTTTTTCCAAAACGCAGCTTTTTTTAAGCTAGAGAGTGAGCTTTTTCAAAGAAATAGCGCACGTGAAGTCGAGAATTGGGAGAGATGTTTGATTATAATTCTCACGTGGGCCCCGCCATTTTTGTTTTTCATGGTGTATATATACATGGTGTTTATTGCGCCGGGACAAATATCACACTAGTGTGCAAGTATTTTTTTTTTTTTTTTACTTTAATTCTTTTCTTTTCTTTTTTTCACAATTTCTATCATTTATTTTTTTTACTTTAATTCTTTTCTTTTCTTTTTTTTAACAATTTCTATCATTTACTTTTTTTTCCAAATTAAAATTAAAATTTTTATATTCAATTATCACTTGACCAAAAAAAAAATCTTCAATTATCATAATATATACAACTAATATATGAGGTTTAAACTTTTCATATTGCATGAGAAGAAGAAGTTTCCTAAACACACATGATATATAGGTAATTATATAGCTAATTATATATTAGTTTATTAGTCAAATTAATTAATTTGAAGGAAAAAAAGAATAAAAATACTCTTACGTAATTTAATTAGCTTCCTCAATCTCTTAAAAAATATTAATTCTATCTTATATGTAGGTTTAGTGAGAGTATTTAATAAGATTCATACCCTTTTTAATCATTTTTCATCTCAACTGACTTTTCAACAGCTAACCCAAACACTCATCAGTTTGGAAAAAAGCCACTTCTGTAAAAGCCAAATGGCAATCCAAACACAAATCACTGACTTTTTTCTACCGGGCTTTTAAAAAGTTAGATAGCTTTTAAGCCACCGTTTCCTACCGCCAACCCAAACAGGCCCAATGATGGCATGGATTGTATTAAATGATTATATGAGGCCTTTTGATGACTCCTTATTTTTAATTGATTTGAAATATATTTTAGTATATTTGGGGAATCATTAAAGCAAAATTTAAGAAATTTTCTTGAGATTTAATGAGATAACAATTTAGTGGATCATTAATGAGATTTTATTATAAATGTTACTAGTTTAAAATTAAAATAGAAATTGTTTAACTTCGATTAAAAATACCCGAATCTGTTGACTAAAGAAATAAGCACTCAGGGAAAGATAACTCTACGGGTAGGCCTGTTTAAGCCGGAGTTGGCTTTGATCTAATTCACCCTACTGCAGCGGACGGTCCTTTGTGTGAAACAGTGCCGTTTTGGGCGCAAAACTGATCCCTCTTTTTCTTTTTTTCTTTTTTTTTTTTAAAAAAATTTCAAGCACTAACTGTTACTTAAAAAGATGCTAAAAAGATACTTTATGATACTGACTGGTGTACTTCATGATCTTAAAAAATTATTTTAGTATCTCAAAAAAAATATTTCAGAGTACTGACTGGTACTCAAAAGATACTTGAGGATATTGACTGGTACTGAAAAAATGCTTTATGATCTTGAAAAATTATCCTGAATTATATTTTTATTATTAATCAGTACTTGAAATATTTTTTTCAAGATCCTAAAATAAATTTTCAAGATCACGAAGCACTTTTTCAATAGCATTCAGTATCCTCAAGTATCTTTTTAGTATCAGTCTATACTTTGAAATATTTTTTTTGAGATCCTAAAATAATTTTTTAAGATCATGAAGTACACCAGTCAGTATCCTAAAATATCTTTTTAACATCTTTCAAATAACAGTTAGTGTTTGAAATATTAAAAATAAAAAAAATAAAATAAAAAAGGGATCAGTTTTGCACCCAAAACGGCACAATTTCACGCAAAGGACCGTCCAGTAGGGTGAATTGGACCAAAGCCAAGTCGGGACTTTGACCAAAATAAGAAGAAGAAAAAAAGTACCGATTGGAGCACTTCTAAAAATATTTATCGAATAATGCAGTCCTCGAAACTATTTTCCAAAGTAATGCATCAAACCGGACAGTTGATCGACGTTTTTAGTCGCGTCGGGGTCCCGACGCCACCCCCGACAGACATCGTTGACGCAAAGAAAAATAATTGACGCCGGCGTCAATTAATCAATATTGTTTGATTAATTGACGCCCTTTTTGGGCGTCAATTAAATGTACGCATAGGCGTCTTTTATATATATATATATAAATATAATTTTAAATTATAAATAATAATTATACTTAATTACAAATAATAATTTTAATTAAAATTAAGGAAATTAAAATTTATTATAAAATATGTAATTTAATAACTTAAGTTTGTTTTCGCCCTAGCTAATCAGATTTTTTAAAAAAAAAATTAAAGATCGTTCTAAATTATGCGAGTGTCGAATAATTATAGCGTCTGCTTGGATGCCAAATCGAGAACTATTTCAATGTTTAAAATAGTTCGATTTGGCAACCGTAAGGAAATAGTTTCGATTTGGCATCCAGACGCTATAATTATTCGACACTCGCACATAATTCGAAGGATGATTTTTAAATTTTTTTTTTTTTTTTTTTTAAAAAAAATCTGATTAGCTAGCTAAAAACAAACTTAAGGGGTTATTAAATTAAATATTTTATAATAAATTTAAATTTCCTTAATTTTCACTAAAATTATTATTTGTAATTAAGTATAATTATTATTTATAATTTAAAATTATATTTTAGAAAAAAAAAAAAAAGAAAGAAAGACGCCTTTGCGTCGTTAATTTACACCCAAAAGGGCGTCAATTAATCAAACAATATTGATTAATTGACGCCTTTTTGGGCGTCAATTATTTTTGACGCAAAGTGGCGTCAACGGTGTTGACACTACTTTGCGTCAACAATGTCCTGTTAGGGGTGGCGTCAGGACCCTTGACGCGACTAAAAACGTCAGTCAACTGTTCGGGTTTGACTGCATTACTTTGAAAAATAGTTTTAGGGACCGCATTACTCGGTAAATATTTTTAAAAGTGCTCAAATCTGGTATTTCTTTTTTTTTTCTTCTTATTTTGGTCAAAGTCCCAAGCCAAGTCCGTTTAAACCAAAGTCGATCGCCGGGTGAATGCCCCAAGAAGGAAGAGATAGAGTCGAGGCGAGAGGAAGGAAAGGCATGAAGTTCTCTACCTCTCGGGCGATCTTCACCCAAAATGAGAGTCTCTGGGAACATGGAGGGGAAGCTGTAATAAGAGCAGAATGAAGCCTTAAGGTACCCGAGTGTAACGATTTGTTGAATATTAGGATAATCAAGACTAGTCGGTGAAACTCCCTCAGAGCAAAAGATAAAGAAAGACTCCCAAACCAACGAAAGAGATGAATCAATCCATCTCCTATAAACTAGCTAATATCAGGATTAGTCCTCAGATGTAGAAACTTACCCCTAATCGAAGGGCATTCCTATCTCTCCTCGATTTCAAGGCCCTCTACCGAGTGTCGAGTTAGCTTATGCTTCGTGTCATAACTACTTCGCCTAAACCTTTTTTGAGGTAAGGAATTTACTCAATAATAAACGACAGATAACTAGAGCTGTAAGGTTAAATCGAATTTCACAATTTTAAAATTAGGAAAAAAAAAAAAAAAGAAGGAGAAGAAAGAAGTTTCAGTTGGCTTTGATTATCATCATCATTATCTTTTTCACTGTTTTTTCCTTTTGATTCTTCACAGCTTGCAACACCGTTTTGACTTGATGGAAAATCTGAAACCTAAAATCAAAAAAAGAAAGGGAAAAAAAAGAGAGTAAATGCAATATTCATCATCACTTTTCATTAAAAAACAGAGGAGTGACATCTGCAATCACAATCCTCATCATCGTGGCTGGTTTTGGGGGTAGAGAAGCAGCCGTCGTTCTCTTTAGAGTTCATCATCATCTTCGGAGAAAACAGAACAAGAGGAGCACGGGTTGAGGACGGAAGGAAGGAACTTTGTTGCTATCTCTGCTTTATTCATCTTCTTCAGGGGCAATCTTCACCGGAGGGAGGTTGCCGCACTGTTCACTCTTCTTCATTGACAAAATAAAGAGAAGAACCAGATAGAGGATAGCGTTTAGAACCAGAGCTGACAGAAGGGAAGGACGCTGTTCTAAGCTTCAAAGACGCATCGAGTTGTTCTGTGGGTATTGTCTTCATCAAATTCTTTTGGACAGAGGATGCGATTGTTGGAGTGGGGTTGAGAGAGGGGGGACGTGATGTGTATTCAGAGGAGAAGCTGGAGCTCAGACATGAAAATTCTTCAGCGTTGTGTTCTCTTTCTTTTTCCCTTTTCCATTTGTCTTTTAATCTGAACTTGTTGCTGCTGATTTGATTTGGATTAAGCTCATGTGTAGCTAACTTTTGTTTGGTTTAATATAGAGGAACTGTAACTTATAAGCGGATTATACTTTATTTTTATTTATTAGTTATGTTTTAATGTTAATTTTAGTCAATATCTTGTTTATTTCTTATTTACGCTTGATCAACGTTAATACCCTATTGGACCCATATACAACTTTAACTTGAGAGATTCATATAAGTAATCGAGGAGATACTTATATCTATTAATACCTAAATTAATAAAATTGACATTGAAACTAATTAATTATGTGAAAATAAAGTTTCTGAAGTAAATAAAAGATTAGTGACTCTGGATTACTCTTATTATATTTGCGGTAGTTTGTTAATTTTAATCTGATTTTTTACTCATTTGAATTTAATTTGGGTTGCTCAAATTAAATAAAAGTGTAAAATAAAAACTCAAATAGATTTAGATACCAAATAATTGTTGGAACAATACTCAACTCACTCTATATTATTTAATACGGCCATTGCACTTGCAGAATCAATGGTTTGCTCCTACCCAATGCCCACACTGTTTGGTTAGCTTGTGCATAATTGGGGGTTGAAAACCAACGTTAGAAGCTGTTAACCAAAGAGTGGAAATTGTTCATTTTTATTATTCCAGAAGTAAAATTGCACCCCAAAATATACTAGGGTGCTGCATACATTATATTTAGAATTTTAAGAGTGTCGTATGCCCCTTAACCATTTTTTATTGTGCAACTTTGGATTCCACAAATGCGATTCCGCAACCACTGTTTTGATGATATTCGCTAGTTTGGATTATGTATTTATTGGGCCAGTTTCGATGATATTGGAACAGTAGAAAAACCTAGCTAGCTCTAAGCACAATTCCGTCATTCAGCAACATTCGACGATTTTTCTTTTCTCTTTTCTTTGATTTATTAGTTAGGGGCATTATTGAAAAATAACCAACATTTCAATATCCTAGATTAAGTCATTGACCTAATTTAAAATTGGTTGAGTTTACCAACCTTATACAGGATTCTCTTATTTCAACCTTTTTATATGGAATTCTCCCTATATGATATTATAATTTAATTGAACGCGCTCACGTGTGTGTTTTTACCCACGTATATGTTTAAAAGATTGATCATCAATCAGTTTTAATAAATAAACAATATTAAACATGTAATTTTATTGAGAAATAAAAATTTTTAATTATAAAATTAATAAACCTTATAATATATTAATCAATTTATGATTATTAAGTAATATTTATGTTAATGAGGAGCATTTTTGTAACAACTCTAAAAATCAAATATCATAAAAATTTTATTTCTGGTTGATATTTAATTTATAAGTTATGGATATATGTAATAGCCTTGAATGTGTGTGTATATATATATATTTGTGTAAAGGTATAAAACAATTCCCTAAGATGTATTTCAAGCTTAATTGAGGTATAAATGAGAAAATTACAACAAAAAGGAAGTTTAAAGAATTATAACAATTTTAGTTAATTAAATGATAATTAGTCAAATTTAATTATGAAAGATATTATGAGGCCTCAAATAATTGAGAAAAAATAAGATACATTTATTTTAAGGTTAACTTGACTTTCTAAAAAAACGGTTTCATGCCTTAGAAATGAAAAGTTGATATTAAAGAGTATTCTATGGGCATTTTATCCAAGAAAAATGAAATTTTTTAGAAATTATGGGAAATACACTTAATAACAAAATTTGAAGTTGAGAAAAATTAGGGAAATAGTCTCTAATAAATATAAATTTTTGATGAACTTACAATGATTATATGGTCAAGGAATCATCAAAAAGTATATTGTGGTCTCAATTAAAGTAAAGGGGCATAATTAGGGAAGCGGTTTAATATCCTCCCCTATTCTCTTCTACCAAACTATGTCGTTTGGCACAAAAGCATTGAACCTTATACTTTTTTATATAAATATTTTATGATATTGACAAGTGCTAAAAAGATATTTCAAGAACTGACCCGTCTTGAAAAAATCCTTCATGATCTTGAAAAATTATTTTAGGATCTTGAAAAAATATTTTAAGTATCGACTAATACTAAAAAGATATTTTAGGATACTAAGCGGTATTGAAAAATTATTCATCTTGAAAAATTATTTTAGGATCTTGAAAAAATATTTCGTGGTACTAACTAGTACTCAACGAGAATATTTCAAGTCTTGACGGTACTCAAAAGAATATTTCAAGATCGATTAGTCTTGAAAAAAAATCATGATATTGAAAAATTATTCTAGAATCTTGAAAAATATCGTAGAGTATACTTTTAGCACCAATTAGTTGCTCGAAATATTTTTTTCAAGATCCTAGAGTAATTTTTAAGATCATGAAATATTTTTTTCAGTATCCTGAAGTATTCTTTTGAGTACCACTTAGTACCCAAAAATATTTTTTCAAGATCATGAAATACTTTTTCAGTGTCGGTCAATTTCCTGAAGTATTCTTTTGAGTAAAATCCAAGTACCCAAAAATATTTTTTCAAGATCCTGAAGAATTTTTTCAATACCGTCAAGATCCTCAAGCATATTCTTAGTATCAGTCAGCACCCTAAATTAATTTTTCAAGATCATGAAGTATTTTTTCAGTACCCTAAAGTATCTTTTTAGCACCCATCTATATCCTAAAATATTAAGGGTTAGTTTGGATTGAGGGGAGGGGAGGGGAGAGAAAAAATTTGAATGAGAGGAAAATGATGTGGGCCCCACTATTCTAAAATTTGATCCCATTTTCTCCTCCCCTCCTTTTTTTCCCTCCCCTTCCCTCAATCCAAACTAACAGTAAGAAAAGGAAAAAAGGGCATGAGGTTCAATATTTTTGTGCTAAAACGGCACAATTTGATAAAAGATTATGGAAGAGGATACTGAGGACGGTGGACCCAAGCCGCTTCCCATAATTAGATATTGTTGGAACAATAATTGCTTTGCCTTTAGCATTGATGGAGGGAGAAGATATTTCAGTATGTGGTTTATGTGAACCTATTAAAATATTATTTTCCCAAAATACCACATGCGTGTCGGCTATAAACCAGCTGGGGAAAAAAAAAACAGAGACAGAGAGCCGCGAGGGTGAAGAAGAGAGGAGAGGACGAGTGAGAAGAAGAAAAAGAAGGAAATATTTGTACAACCAAGTGAAAATAGGTAACTTCCTACCTCTTAATCATCATACAATTTTTGCTTTCTAATTTTAATGTTGTTTTCATGCTTAGAACCCTTCCTAAATAGCTGTTGACCGCCCGTCCGGGGGATCAAAAGAGACAAGCTAGGTTATGACCCTATGTTGTTACTATTGTAGTTGTTGGAATTTCTTTACTTTGATGATTTTGAGCACTGTAGAAGCAGAACAAGTTCAGCTTACATGCTGGCTGTCCGAATTCTAAAAGGTGATTAGGATGGTGATTTAAAGTTAGAACAATGATCATGAGGTGTTAATAGCTTGAGATCAAGTGTTTTAAAAATATTTTTTCCTTTCCCATTTCATGTTTTAGGCAAAATAGGACAGGGGAGAGGAGTAGGATTTTGCCAATTTATCTAAACTGAAAAATTGTATAGGATACAAGTGAGAGAAACCAAGTTTAGAAGCATCAGAAATCAAAATAGAATTTTTGTGTAATAAAGCCCTTACGTATCTGTTTTGATTAGTTGAAGGAGAAGAATATGTTTCTTTTGATCCATTTGATCTTTAAAGAAAATAGAATATGCATGAAACTTTAAGGAGGAAAAGTACGTTAGATTACTTTTTAAGCATATGGAGTTAAAAATGAAAAGTTGAGGTCCAAGTTACAAGTTAAATAGTGAAACAACTTTTATTAAATGGATTATCTAAATTCTTAGCACATACTCGAGAAAAAGAAATGTCAATAGTTATGCTTTGAGTAAAATTGAAATGTGGATGGAATATAAATATATTATGTAAGAACCATGGTTCTAAAACTCGGGATCGAACTAGCGGTTCGGACCGAAAACCAACGAATCGGCCGAAAAACCGGTGCGAGTTAGGGTAAAATCGGGGTTGCGATTTGAACGGGGTTAACTCGGTCAACTCAGCCTAAACCGGCCGAGTTGACCGAGCTAGTGTCTTTTTTTTTTTTTTTAAGTCGCCTGAAACCGAAACTCCGACGGTGAGAAAAGAGAAAGGAGGAGGAAGAGAGAAATCTGAAAAGTCACAAAGATTTGGAGATCGAAGGAGAAGAAAGGGGGTGGAGAAAGCCAATACCAAAGAAACTAAGAAGGTAGACGATGGAGGCAAGGAAGGAGAGAATGGCAAAGCAATTTCGAGATGGTGACGGAGAGAGATCGATCATGGTTGCCGTCGAAGAAGGAGAAGGTCATGGTTTCCGTCTTTCCAAAGCTCTCTCTCACTCATTTACCGGTAAAGGTCGGTTCTCATTTCTCAAAGAGAAAAAGAAATTCATCGGGATTCGAAACGTCAAACGAGGAAGGAGCTGGGAAGATTTTTGAAGAAGAAAGAGAAATGTGATGCACGGATGATTAATGTGACATACGGAGATAAAGATGGATTTAAAGTTTTGTGGTTGGGAGTGGCTGAGGAAAAGGTGAAATGCTTCGAGAGAAAAAAAGAAAGAAGGAAAAGGTAGGATGAGATGTGATGTGATGTGAGAGATGGGCGGGTTTACGTTGAACTACTCCCTTCTTATTCTTTAATATTTATCTCAATTTATTTTGCTTCTTTCTTTCTTTCTTTTTTTTTAATTATTTATCTTATATGACTTGTCTTGCTATGATTTGGTTTGACTCGGTTTAATTCCGGTCTGACTCACTGACCCTTAACCCAGTATCTCGACCGGTTCGGTGATCAATCCGGGTTTCAGAACCTTGGTAAGAACTAAAAGTTTTACTGAATCAGATACTATAGAAGCTTAAATAAACTTTGATTGAAGTATATATAGTAAGAAAGAAGTTATGGGGAGTGATATAATTGGAAGCTGATAACAAGCTGTTCTAATTGAAATCTTGATTTATTTATTTATTGTCTTTTTGTTTATTCAACAATTTTGTTTTACATATGCATTTTAGTAATGTGATTAGAAGTTCATGGGAGAAATTTGAAGCTATGAATTATGAATATTTTGTAGAACTTATCTTTTACAAGAGCAGTTTTCCATAGACTCAACGAAATGATTTTTTTCCCCCCAAGTCCGTGAACTTTTAGGGAAAGATGTCTTCACCATGATTTGGTATTATGGAAAAGCAAATCTTTTATCAAATATTTATTTAAATTGAACTAGAGATTATTTTCTATGTGGTACCTAGTGCTGATAAATACAAGTTTATGAAAAGCTTTAAAAAAAAGGAACAGAGAACAAGATAAGTACATGCATACGTACAATATTTATGTTTTGTATATTGTGAAATATATCAACAAACATGCATCACACATATTTTTTTGTAATAAATTGTGTAATGAGACTTCATTTACCTACCAAATTATTTGTGTTGCACAATGAATCTTAATTGCTATAGTGAAGTTAATTTTATTATAAATTTGATTTATTGTGAACAAACTGTCTCCACGCGCGTCGTACTCTTTTAATCCCAGGGGTCCCCCTCTCTTTAGAATCCCCATGTAACAGGGGGGGGAATATGAAGATGTCGGGGTAATATATTTGCATTATTTGTTTTTTATCTTCATATATATGGAAAGCATCATTGTAAAACTTAAAATTAATCAAACATTTTGTGTCATTGACACACAAGTTTCGTGCACTCAAACCTATAATAACCATGTATTCCAACATCTTAATTTCCTCGGAAGAGACCAAAAATATACGAAACAAACAGGGTACGTAATTTCCAAATGGCCTCGAAAAAAAATCAATGGAAGTAATTTCTTAAAAAAATTGAAGTGGCGATACTACAACTTGTTGCCCCGATAATACCACATACAAAACAACTTGAGAATACTTGGGGTGGACCATGTAAAATTGTCGTGTCTTATCAATGAAAGCATTGAATCGTACGTGCTTCAGCAGATACTGATAATTAATTAATCTGAACCACTCATTTTTCATACGCTGTACTCATTTCCGTGCAGGTTGGAGTTTACAACAAAATTGCCAACATGGCTCCGGTTTTTGTAGGTCTCTCTCTCTCTCTCTCTCTCTCTCTATATATATATATATATATATAATTTTGCAATTTAAGGCTTATGAAAGAAATTCACACATGCATGAAATTACTTATTGAAATACCGATATAAGGTGAAGCATCGACACGGACTTCGATTACGTTATACAACGAATAGAGAGGGAAATAAAATACAACACTTCTATCCTATGAGAATTTTTTTTCTAGAGTGTGGAGAGAACTATTTTGTGTGTAGTGTTATTCATATATCTATCTCACTCCTTTAATCTCACATACATACATACTGTTAACAAGCACAATAGGAGAAGCAATTAAGATAAACAATATGGAAAAGATGAAGAGATGAAGAATCTTGTATTATTCATATAAGAGCAATTTGCTCATACAATGAGTAACCCATAAGGATTATCTCTAATTAACAAACCCTAATAATAGGGATCTAGGAGAGACTTTCCTCTCTATAGAGAGAGACCCAAGTTATCTTCTCTCTAACATAGTGAGAGCTCCACACTCTACACATTTGGTGATGGCTCCACACCCAACACACTTATCTCAATAGTCAAGACCCTCTATTTATAGACTAGGTTTAACTACCTAACTCTAATCAACTATTCCCTTATATTCTAACACGCTCCCTTAAGTTGAACACTATTTAACAAAGTGCTCAACTTGAACAACACAAAAATAAGGGGATAAGGTGAATTACATTGACTAGTTTTACATCAAAAAAATAATACAAAGATTTCTTCAAATCATTCTTCTCCATGCTAATCCTCATACCAGTGCTGCTTCAATATGCTAGGAACCCAAAGTTACTGAAAAATCCGTTCTAGCAACCCATTTCTTGAGTACATAATAAGAAGTGAATTCCAAGCCACCAAATCCTTATTGTCCAGCTGATCAAAGACCTTCTCAGCAAAGCCCAAATTGCCACAATGAATTCTGCTTACATATAAGTTTGCAGCTCCAATGTCTCACCTGCAACTCACAATCATCCATGAAAATAGGATTTGTTCCTTTCAAAACAGGCACTGCTTCTCCAGTTAGTGAGCTTTGTTCAACTCTCAGTGTTGAGGTTTTCAAAGCTGCAACTCTCATGTCAGCAGGAACTTTATCTCCTACATGAGCCACAAGAGGCCACCGCCAATGCCATCCTCATAAGCCTCAAAGACAACCTATTTGAGTTTGTCCTTGATTAAAATGTTAGACCTTAATATTACATATGCTCCCGAAACATCCTCCAATACAAAGATTACCATTGCAATGTCGCAAATAAAAATAGTGTTGGCAAATATCATAGAGAAAACTAGACCCACCAACACTACAGCACCAACAACTATATCTGGAGGAAAGCCAAGAACAGACAATGCAAGAATACAAAATACACCTCGGCTACTTTTGATAATAACAACAAGGTGAAGTACAAAGGTAGGCACATAGCGGAAGAAACTACCATCTCTGCAAAACGTCTAGGTGTACCATCATCTTCTTGATGGGACGCGATCAAACAAAGAACCAAACACAATGGGTGTAGAACTTCCCATAATTCTGATAAAACACTTTTGTTCTTCATTGCTAAGTTCCATGTTTTCACCACCAACCAAGAGCACTTAATCTTCAACATTTATACCAATATTTTCAATTGTTTCAAGATCACTAACGCAATCGAAAAATTTCAAGATAGATAGCAACACTCCTGATTCCAAGACACAAAACTACTGCCCATTCAGAAAAACAATGAGAAACTTACAGACTTTACATCAGCAACACTTCCACTCACCTACTTTTACCCTCTCATGCAGAAGATCTCTTTGTTCATCAATCTTCTATTAGATCCGAAGGATATCGTAGTCTTATAGAAGCGAAGAGCGTGGTTGGTAATCTGATAATTGGGAAGAGCGTGGTTGTAAAACAGAACCAAATCGCGATTCCAGGACACAACAATTCGACCAAAGGAACAAACATCTACTGATACTTAAGCTCTTCTCGTCAAGGTTTTTGGGTCAATCTTGAATAGTTATGGGTCAAAATCTTCAGTGGCTTCAACCCTAATCGATACGACCAAGAAGAAATATACCGATGAAGTAGATGGCCGGCATTACAAGACGGGCGAGGGTCCGACGTTGGGATGGCGAACACTTAGAAACAATTCAAGAATTTCAATCGACCAGAACAGATTTATGCAGCGGAAATGGCGAAGAATACGGTTATTTGTCGAAACTGATTCTGACGGCGGCGAGAGCACAAGATTGAGGGTTGAAATGGCGAGGAACGGAGGGAGCAAAGTCGTCATGCACAGAGGAAGATTCAAGAACCCCTGAAATGCAGCGTCCAACCAAGAAAAAGCTTGGGCATCAAAAATAACAATATAGGCCTAAAGAATTGAGCCCAAGAACCAAGAACAGCCTGCTGATGTTGACAATGTCAGGACAACTAAAGCACTCATACGGTGGAAATCCAAGAACCCCCTTCATGGACTTCTTGGTTATTTCGCCCAAACCAAAACCTAGGCTCATGATACCATGTTAACAAGCACAATAGGAGAAGCAATTAAGATAAACAATATGGAAAAGATGAAGAGATGAAGAATCTTGTATTATTCATATAAGAGCAATTTGCTCATACAATGAGTAACCCATAAGGATTATCTCTAATCAACAAACCCTAATAATAGGGATCTATGAGGGACTTCCCTCTCTAGAGAGAGAGATCCAAGTTATCCTCTCTCTAACATAGTGAGAGCTCCACACTCTACACATTTGGTGAGGGCTCCATACCCAACACACTTATCTCAATAGTCAAGACCCTCTATTTATAGACAAGGTCTAACTACCTAATTCTAATAAACTATTCCCTTATATTTTAACACATACATACCTATGTGTGTGTGTCTGTGTGTCATATGTAAGGTTACAAGGAATATGTACAACTCTTAAATATAAGATTATATGGGAATAGACATGACTAATAAAGGAAATACTCTCTTTATGAATCACATCTCTTTATATTCGTGTAACAATCCCACTTGAATAGGACTTGGCCCCTAACATATCAAGAATGAACTAAGTATATTCCAAAACCTTCACACTTGTTTACCTATTTAATTCCAAACTAAAGCTTCACAAACTCAACAATAGAGAGCGAAAGATTAGAATATGTGCTCTGTTGCAGGAGGAGGATCAAAACCCCATGCTGTGTTGACTCCATTTCCAGCTCAAGGGCATATCAACTCAGGGATGCAGCTAGCAAAGCTGCTCCACCTTCGAGGCTTTTTTATAACCTTTGTCAACACAGAGTTCAACCATAAACGCTTGCTTAGATCAATAGGTGTCGAAACCCTTCAAGGCCTCCCAGATTTTCAATTCGAAACCATCCCAGATGGTCTTCCTCCTCCTACTAATGAAAATGCCCATCAAGACCTAGCCTCTCTCTGTGACTCTACAAGAAAGAATTGTCTCCTTCCCTTTCAAAGCCTTCTTGGTAGACTCAGTGAGTCTGCCTCTAGTGGCCTCATCCCTCCAGTCACTTGCTTGATTTCTGATCTTGCCATGTACTTCACTATTGATGCCGCTGAAGCGCTTGGACACCCTATTATTCTCTTTTGCCCTATGAGTACTTATTCATGGTTAGGTTATGCTCACTATCAAAATCTACTCGATAGAGGGCTCGTACCACTCAAAGGTATTTTGTTATATATAAGACCTTTGTTCATGACATATATATGCCTTAATGTTCCTTACGTTTCATGCTTTAAGGTCTGATTCATTTGGTGATTCCAATATGCAGATGAGAGCTATCTGACAAATGGCTACTTGGAGCATAAAATTGATTGGATTCCAGGTATAAGACATATCAAGCTCAAGGATCTTCCTACCTTTCTGAGGACTACAGATCCAAATGATCTTTTGTTTCATTTTATTATTGAAATGACTAAACAAGCTCATAGAGCAACTGCCATTTGTTTCCACACATTTGATGAGCTTGAAGGTGAGGCAGTGAAAGCTCTTTCCTTCATTTATTCCATTCCTCTATACACCATAGGCCCTTACCCTTCATTTCTAAGCCAAGTTCAACAGACCGACCAGCTTTTATCTTTGAAGTATAGTCTTTGGAAAGAAGAGACTCAATGCCTCGATTGGCTAGAACTCAAAGAGCCCAGATCTGTGGTTTATGTGAATTTTGGGAGTTGGGCAATTATTTCTCCTGAACAACTGTATGAGTTTGCTTGGGGTTTAGCCAATAGCAAGAAACCCTTCTTATGGATCATAAGGCCTGACCTTGTCAGTGGTGGCTCGGTGATCTTATCACCTGAGTATCTAACTGCGATTGCAGATAGAGGTCTCATAGCAAGTTGGTGTGAACAAGAGAAAGTTCTGAACCATCCCTGTATTGGAGGGTTCTTGACGCATTGTGGTTGGAACTCCATGATTGAGAGTGTGAGTGCAGGAGTTCCAATGGCATGTTGGCCTTTCTTTGCAGATCAACAGACAAATTGTAGGTATGCATGCAAAGATTGGGGGATTGGATTGGAGATTGATAATAATGTGAACAGAGAAGAAGTGGAGAAGCTTGTGAACGAGTTGATGGAAGGAGAGAAGGGGAAGAAGATGGCGCAGAAGGCATCGGAGTGGAAGAAAATTGCTGAGGAGGACACAAGACCTGGTGGTTCTTCATTCATCAACTTGGAAAAGATGATAAAAGATGTGCTGATCAAAACCCAAAATTAAGATAATCTTAAAGTGTGCGTAGTGGCATTTAGTATTTTAGGCCAAGCTTCTATTTAGAACTCGCAAGAAGGAAAAAGAAAAAAGGGGGTCCTAGCCTAGCTAGTACTGCAAAAGCTCCTATTAGTCCGGTTAAGGTTAGGTCATATATTCGAATTATTATTGTGTTTTATTGTACAAAAAGTTATGTATTTTAATTGTATAATAAATTATGTATTTGGATTGATTAGTATGAATATGTCTTGGAACTATTGGCCATCTATAGACGGATTATATTTTTCTTCTGGTTCTTAGAGGTTGCTGTAAATTTATGTGAACTAGTTTAAAACCCACGCAATGGAAAAAAATTATAATATTTAAAGAAATATCAAAATCTCTTGGTAAAAAATACAGGGGAAAAAAACATAATCATGTATTATATTTTGAAAAGAAACTAATAAATATGTTATGGCATCTCTCATTTATTATATCTTGTCCTAGACAAGTGCCTTTTTTATTTATATAAATACATTAAAATAGTTATACCAAGTACCAAAAACTTATTCTGAAATTTTATATTTTTTAATTGATTATGATCTTTCAATCAAGAGAAATAATTAATCGTGGTTAGGAAGTTATAATATTTCAAAATCTCATGGTAAAAAAATAAAGAAAAAATATATGACCCTGTATTATATATTGAAAAGACGCCATTAAATATGTTACGGTATCTCTTATTTTGTTATATTTTGATCTAGATATGATCTTATATGCGTGTGTGTTTTTGTGTGTGTGTGTGTGTGTGTGTGTGTAATTTCTAGATGGGTACATTAAAAAGGTTCTGCCGTGGACCAAAAATTTATTCAAAAATTGTATATTTTTTAATTGATTTATGATATTTCAATTCAAGAGAAATAATTGATTATGGTTAGGAAGTTATAACATATCAATTTTTTAAAACTCTAAATTCCAATAATAAGTGAAAAGTTTAAAAAAGTATGCTATTAAAGAGGTTTTTTTTTGGGGGGGGGGGGGGTTGATTTATGAGAAATTTGCAATATCTTTTTTCAACGGGCATGAAATCACAGTTTTTTTACTATTTTTTAAAAAAATTTATTTAAGAAAATGATAGAGAGTTATACTTTATGATGAAGTTTTCTATTGTTATATTTTGATTTCAGATAAATCAAAACTTTAATTTTAAAGTTATGATTAAAACATTCAGATTTCTGGACCCATTGTTGGCCAAGAAAACTTTAGATCCAAATGTTTATTGATTTCATTGAACTATACTTTCTCTAATTTTTATTTTTAATTCAATCTCATCATTATACATAAAAATTAATTAAAAAAATTAAAATTTATTGATTATGTCTACAAATAAAATAAATTCACCTAAGGAGTTTGAGAATATTTTAGTCTAATAAGATGAAAAAAAAAAAAAAAAATTATACTACATTCATATTAAATATATATTTGAAAAAGTTTGCAGTTTTTCTATGTATTGAGTTAAAAAAGAAGAATTAAAAATATTTATAAGCAATAATTAATACAATATCTTATAATTATCAAAATTCTTTCGCATGGAGTAAGTCAGTAAGATATTAATCTAAATATTATAAATTTATTTGCTCATGAGAAGATAATTAATGTGTGGAATAGATTTTAAGAAACACAAAGATTTAATATTTTTAATTCGAATAACTTCTAACAAAATAGTAATGTGTGGAATAGATTTTAAAAAACACAAAGATTTAATATTTTTAATTCGAATAACTCCCAACAAAATAGAGGTATGAGTATATTTCTAATCAATTTAAAAATAATTTACAAACACAATCAATTAGTTATGATACTCCTAAAAATGGTTAAATAACCAAAACAAGGGGGAATTCCTAATTAAAAATATATAAACATTTTGTAATTATAAAATCATAAATAAAGTCTTTTATGAAATATAAATATTTTATATTTATAAATTGTATAATTCCTACAAAGTAGATGCTTCAGCCAATTCCCAACCAATTTAAAAAATAAAATAAATTTAAAATCATCAAATCTCAAATAAAGTCTTTTGGGAATCCTACTGTATTTGGCCTTGTTGATAAAAGAGTAGTGGTCCATAAGCACTTTGATCTTGATTGACATTGAAATTAAAAATGACCAAATGTTTGCGTTACACCTCATATCACATGATGAACCAATTAATGAGCAGGATATATATGTGTTAGAGAAGCTAATATGGTAATAACACAATTGGTGTGAGATCATGCAGGGTAAACAAAAATATTTCTAAAACAAACCTTTGTAGTACAGAGGATCATTTCCATTGGGTGTGGGAGGCGATTATGACCGGCCGTGCTCGCAGCCACAGTGAATGCAATGTAAGGGATGAAGATCGCCGTGACCTTGAAGAATCCGGCTGTGCTGGGAGACAGAAGAAAATGCTGACTCCCATGGTAGCTGCCGTGATGAGCCCCAAAAAATGGCCATCAAGAAGGAAGGAGATCAAACCAAGAATTGGAGCAGCCATTGTCAAACCAGTAGCCCAACCTATTGATGTCTACTCCAATGAAGAGAATCTTGAACCACTCGTCCTTATAGTTTTCAGTTTGAGCTTACTATAACTACAATGAACATACAAAATATCGTATATCTAGCATTTTTTTGGGATCATATTATTAGATATGCAAGCATATGGATTTCTTGATTATGGATTTAGTTCATTTTTTTGTTGAACTCTAGATTTCTTGATTATGACATTTTTGGATGTGATGGGAAGACAATGAAATCTGATGGCTTATGGGTTTCATTATGGATTCAGCTGGTAACGAAGAACATTGGAGGAAGGAGAGGGAGGAAAGAAGGGAGATGATGAGGTGGATACGAGGGGAGAGGGTAGAAGAAGTATGTGGCTTTAAGGTGGTGATTTGAGTGCTATGTGTGAGTGCGAGTGTCTTTTTAATGGTAAAAATTAAAATTGTTAATAAGGAGAGAAACATTACTGCGTTTTGATACTTTGAGAGCAGCATTGAGATGAAAAAAACTTCTAGGGCAACATTGCTTCTAGACGTGACTTTCGAGGCATATTTACTACTTAACCCTTAATTAAAAAGAAAACAGAAAAAGAAAATAGGTTGGTAATGTTGAGCTACTCAATGATGGTAATTATTCTATCAGTGATGGTTAAATAAGCTCTTCGTATGGGGTGCCCTCAAAACATATTTTTACATTCTATGAGACGAAATTTCTTTTATATATTTATTTTCTTACTGCATAAAAATACTTAAAATAAACTAAACTAAAAACCCCTTAAAATCATAAAGAGTGCATTGCCTAAAAATAAAAATAAAAGCTAAGTCAAGTTACTTATATCTATTAGGCTAAGTTAATTTATAGGAATATTCACAATTTTATATACATATTTTAATAGCAAACAACAGCAAATTAAATAAATGTGCAATGAAAAATTTATAAGTGTTTACAGGTGAATTTATAAATGCACATATACATTTTAAAAATAGCAAAATAATAAGATTGATTGGAAAACTTACTCACCTAATGAATATAAACAATTTGATCTAAATTTTGCCTATTGCCCAAAGTGACATCCTAAGGAAGACACTTTAATTGGAAACAAGCTGCCGATGAGAGCTTTCTTGTTTATGTGCATGGAAGCTAATCAATTGTGCCATTTACGGAACCAAAACCTTCTGTGGATTTAGGTGAGCAAGTTGAAACTTCCCAGCATGTTTTCTAGTTTATACAATGGAGGTGCATCCTCTTGTTTTTTTTTTTCCCCCTTTCTTTCTCCTTTTCTTTTCATATCTGATCTTCAGTTTTAGATAAAAATTGAATAGTTTATATTTAATATTTTATAATATTATTATTGCCAATAAGATGTTGTTTGAAGTGGGTATACCTATATGTGGACATGAGATTTTGAGGGGGAAAAAAGAGAAAGAGAAAGAGGAAAAAAAGATAAATTACTTTGCTTATTTGATTCTATTTATAACCACTTCTAGCATGGTTCACACAAGCTGAAAATACCTTAAAGCTCATTAACTTTTTTTCAAAATTTAATTTTTTTTTCAAGTTTACCCCTATTTAATATATAATATACTCTATAAAAGTAAAGTCAACATAATAATAAATAAGCTTAAAATTTCATATTCATTTAAAACATTTAAAGTTGTAACTTATAAAGACAACTAAAATAAATCTTATACCTCCCCGTGATTACTAGCAGGGCAGTGTTAAAGTTGAATAATACAACACCCCAAATTCAACACCTGAAAACTTGGCCAAAATATTTGAAATACCTCCAATAGGGATGATCAATATCTACATCATTAAATTACATAGCCATTTCAAATAAAATTCATAATACAAAGTCAAATAAGTTTCCAAAATATTTTAGAGTTAAATACAATGCGGAAGTCTTAGGGTCATGACAAATAAAAATAACATAACATAAGCTACAGGAGTACAAAAGAGCCTTCAAAGCTCACTCCATAGGTGTCTTCCCTTGCTCCCTACTAGAATGTGTTGGAAATTATGCCCTAGGGGCAGATCATTGTACTTTAAACATTATTATTATTTATAGTATTTCTCCATTTAGTTATCATATCATTTGCAAGTTTATTATGATAACCATGTCATTGGACGTATCATAAAAATTGTCCTAAATGTCCTTGGCCGTTCATCTATATGGGAGCAAAGATGAAATAAGATCAATATGACTATGATGAGTATAGAGATATGAATAAAAGTCACAGGCACTTGTAAGAGTACAAGGTGCTGAATCGACCCACTATGAGAAAGTTGCAGGGATTTGGTCACAAGCTTATCTCATGTGTAACCGCGTCACAATGCCCTTTAACCTGAGATCATCATGAATTGCTATATGAGAGTTGCTGATCTTTGACCTAGTCAAAATTCACCATTGTCGACCGGATGATGATAACAGCTTTGATCGGGATTAGTGGTTTTTATGCAGAGGAATGTGAATGGTCATGATGGGATTTGTCCTTCACATTTGTAGAAAGATAATACTGAGCCCCTCGATGAGTAAGTCTGAGAAATATATGGCCATACTACGATGGAAAAGAGTTTCCATTTCAATTGTTGGACTACTCAAGAATTGAGAAAGTAGTGGTCAAGAATAGGAGGTACATTATCCATGCTTCATCCTTGACCAAATTATCACGTGACAAAAGAGACGTGACATGGTTGTATGATAGGTTGTATCGTATCATCGATCCCCATATGAATGGGGTAGTCGCAATGTCTTGCTAGAGACTGCTTGCGACTTGTGGGCTAGTACAGTATTGACGCGCTGCTAATCTCATATGGGTTTGTAGGGTCGCACACAAAAATAGTCTAACACGAGCAATAGTGTCCAAATTCATTGAATATTAGATATGTCTAAGATTTAATGAATACAACATTTAATCTAAGATATATATATATATATATATATATATTAATTATTAATTTCAAAAATAATAATAATGTTATTTATAAAGATAATAATATTATTATATAGTATTTAATTTATTTGATAAATTAAATAACTAAAATAAATAGAGATATTGTATCTCGATTTAATTAAATAGATAGATATCATATCTTAAATTTAATTTATAATTATAAATTAA
The DNA here is from genome assembly GCA_019022655.1 of Acacia acuminata. NCBI lineage: Eukaryota > Viridiplantae > Streptophyta > Magnoliopsida > Fabales > Fabaceae > Acacia > Acacia acuminata. The sequence goes on from JAFJYI010000005.1 coordinate 5,297,249, forward strand.
ATCAATAGGCTTTTAATTTGAATTAAATAAATATATAAGATTTGATCTGTTGAATGATTTAATTAATATATTATTTTAATTGAAATTCAAATTCAAATTTCAACATTAATTGAGTTAATTTTGAATATTTTAATATGGCCCTTTAGGTTTTTAGAAACTCTATAAGATTATGATCTGGTCGTATTAAAATATAACGGATGAGCCGAAAAAGAGAAACCCTAGAGAAAAGATGCAAAAATAATGAAGGCGCTAGCACGCTATCGTCGGTGTTGGAGTCTATTCGGTGTGGATACAGGTAGAGGGAGTGGATCACTGAGTTTGCTCCTATTGATCGAGTAGGGCGCACACGAGTTCACAAAGGTACGGTTCCTAAAAAACCCGATTTAAACGCTGTTGAAAGATCCTCCTAAGGGATTCATAAGATTTTAATTGATGAAATCCTTCCGCTGCGTGTACAGATCCTAACAGAATGTTTACTTGAAAAATGTTAATATAAGATGAGATTTCACGTCTCAATAACTATTGAAAGTTTCTACCATATATAAGCAAATTATATATGACAAAAAGCAGGAGTTTATTACATATATATATATTTGTACATATCATAATTTCTCAGACAAAATTCTTTTGCAAAAGTAATCATCATTATGTCAAACTATGAACTGTACAATTATACAATATGCAATATTCAGCCTCCTTTATATCACCGTCCACCCTTGTACCACATAGGCTAACATATAGTCCGATAGAAACTCATTCATTTGACTGGATGGTTTCAAGCTCACCAAAACCTAAGATATACCCAGCCAAATGTATAGAACTTTAGTATGGACTATGACTCCTCTCCTTAAAAATAACAACTAAGGAAGTGTCACGTGTCCCATAACTCCAATGTAATCTCGGTAGAAGAAAACATGGAAGATGAGGACCACGACAAGTACCATCCTTTGTACAACGAATGGTGGCATAAATAGATCTTATTATTTAAATTCTTCCTTACTCCAACCCATCACACATACGGTTGTCATGATAATTATATCTATAAAATAAAGTATATTAAAACATGCTTCCATTTATATCAAATATCATAAAAAAAGGTAAACCAAACATATCATAAAACCTCATCGGACCAATATGTCATTCTTGAAATTCGAATGACTAAACTGTCATTTTGAAATTTGGGACTAGACTGTCATTTCTAAAATTTGAGGGCAAAACCGTAATATTTGCTGGGCACAAACTGTAATTTTCAAATTTTGTTATAATATACATACACATATAAATCAATCTATAAAAAAATAATTTATAATCATACACAATTCACAAGTATATGGAAGAATATTCAGAATTACCTGTTACTCGCTAATTCCCAAATAGTCACCAAAAAGCTACTACCAGGCTCCCTAAATAATTATCTCTACTCCTTCTCTCTCTCTCCTTCTTTCTCCCTCTCTATTTTTCTCACACTCGGTTGCTTTGCCTGAATAAGCTTTTTTGAAGGTATGTATTTATAGTGGTTGAGGAGGGGGAAGTTGGGTGAAGTTGAGGGTAGTTGGGTAAAAAAGTTGGGGGGTGAAATATATTACCCCCTTTAACTTTTACGTGGTCGGTAAATGTTTCCAATATGTGTGTGTGTGTATAATAATATTTTCCTATAATATATTATTAAAAAAATTATTATTACTAACATTAGAAAGTTTTACTCTATCTTGAATATTTTTAATAGGTTAATTATCATTAATCTATCCTATTATTATTCGAATAAATTTCAAGATGTTACAAATAAAAGTTAATTGATGGATTTTCCCAAAGAAATTCTCTACTTGGTAAGTGTAAACAATTATTAGTTAGAGCAATTAGTTCGATAAATAATAATTTTTAGACATATTATCTCACCTTATTCATTTATTTTGGAAGTGATTTAAGTTAATTTGGATTTATTAGTAAATATTTGAATTATCAGTAATTTTAGGAAATAATATAAATATGAATTAATTATGAGATTATTGAGCTAAAATTCTATCTTGTGATTGAATAATATTTCTAAATATACGATCTACCACGATTTTTCTTAATTCTTGCATTCATAGGAAAATCATATAGTGCTTTGAGTTGGCGTTAAAAAAGTGTGTTCAAGCAAGTCAAAAAAAAAAAAAAAAAAAAAACTCTCTCACAAACTTACTTCATATATCATAAATCACATTAGAAAAGTAGTTTCTACTATTAATTCAAACACCCACTTAAATATTAACGGGCTCAAGATTGGTACTAAAAACTTTCACCTCCTCCTATAAAAAATAAGGAAAATCAATGTCAGGTCCCAACATACAGAATTAATAAATAAATAAAAAGTCACATATCAAATTCTCCTAAAAAAATAATCTCGTTGTCAAAATGACTTTTCATGTTGTCAAAGTGGATTTATTAATTAGAAAAATGTCTCTAAGAAAATCTCGTTGTGAAAATGGTTTCTAATGTTGTAAAAAGATTCTCCGAGATTTTCTTTGGTGTGTAGAATTTTAAAAACCTGGACAATTTTTGGTAACATGAAAAGTCATTTTAACAACATAAGAAGCCATTTTCACAACGAGATTTTCATAGAGACATTTTAACAACTAATAAAGCCATTTTCACAACGAGACTTTTTTATGAGAGGAATTCCGTAACTTATTCACAATTAATTATAAAAAAGTCCTTTGAGAGATTTTAATATGAGACTTTTTTGTAATTAATTCTATGCTTAAGAACTAACAATGATTTTCCCTAAAAACTACTTAGCCACTGGAATTACTGGAGCACGCTGTAAACCAAAAGATAAACGGAGTCACCATTTCTTCTTTCTGGCGCCATCTCATCACACGACCGACACCTCTCTCGATAACAGCCCCACAATCATCTACAATCATGTAGAGGGAAATCGGGCGAGCCCGTTTAAGCCTTGGCCTGCGGGGTTCGGGCTTGAAAAATAGGCCGAAATTTGAAATTAGCCCCGTAAGGCCTCGGGCTTAATCGGCCTTGTAGGGCCTCCGTTTAACGTAGCTTTTAAAAAATAAAATAATTACTTAGACTTCCACTTAATGAATGTGTTTATATGTGATTACTTAGTTATTTTTAGTTTAAACTATAACCCTTTCTATGTTTATTATTATTCTGTATTAAAACACATAATTAGTTATTATAAATTTTAAAGAATGGATGTTTTCATATTAAATAAACACATACTTTGATATTACAATATTATATAAGTAATAAATTATAAATATATTTTGTGTAAAATAAGTATAATTATTTTTTGTCGGTAAAATCATGCATGAAGAAGGAATTTGAAGACACACACAAAATTATGGGAGGGAAAGGCATTTTATCATGGACATACATAAAGCATTTCCTTTGTTTAATATTTTTTGAAAAAAAGGGGAAAAAAACATATTCTTTGTATTTATTTGTTTTTTATTAGGAATTAATGAATGCATTTATTTGTTGAATGATTTATATTATTTAGATATTAATGAATAACATTTATTTGATAGATTAGAACTTTAATGGTTGCAATTTACTAATTATATTTCTTTGAAAAAAATCGAAGGAAAGATATTAAAATTTGGAATAGTAATTTTCGGGCCCGTAGGGCGGCCGGACGGGCCTGGTACTATCGGGCCGGGCTTTGAAAAACAGATGTTTTCCTTACCTCAGGCCCTGTCGGGCCGGGCCGGCCTTGATTCCCAGCTCTACAATCATCATATCTGTTACTTTCCTTTCTTCCACTCACGCACAACCATGTAAGGGTGTGCCCAAGCATATATCCATCAATTCACCAACTTCTTTGGATCAAAATCAAGTTTCTGCGTAGACATGGAAGGGGGTGGTAGAAACATAAATCGTAGAACGACACGAAATGTAAAATTTTTACTTTATTCTATTTAAGGTTAGAACTCAAAATATATATATATAAAATATATATATATATATATATAAAATCATAAGTCATTACTCAAAACTCAATGAACAACTTCATATTTAAAAGATATAACTATATAAAACATAAAAAATAAAAATAATAAATAAAAACTTATGTTAAATACTTAAGTTTACAACTAATGAAATACATTAAAAGCTATATATAGTTATTTAGTTTCCACTCTTTAGAAATCTCGAGTCTAAGATGCATGATAGAAATAGGGTTTTAAACTTTTCATCATTTTTCGGACAAAAAAAAACTTTTCATCCTTTTTTTTTTTTTTTGTAAAAAGTAAAAAAAAAGGGTAAAAATTGTAAAATATATATATATTATATTTTTCAGTTTTTACGTGTTTGAATGGCGTTTTTACCAATTTCGCTTATGATAGTTTTTACTTGCATTTCGGCATGTATGACCCTAATAAAAACGTAATTTTTTATATTTTTATATTAATTTTTGACAACAATAGCCGTGACTCACTTGAACGTTGGAGGAGGAGATACTTTTTAATAGAAGGTGGAGTTCTTTTTGGGAGGAACTCCCACTATGGCAAAGTTAGAGTCCACGACTTATAGTTGGAATATGACAGAGTGTCTTTTTATTTGTTATTTTGATTCAAGACATGAGGATATTTAGTTTTAAATAATTTTAAGTTGTATTATTTGAGCATAATTTAATTTTAGATTGTTATCATTATGATATTTAGGAAAAAATTTAATTGATTTCTTTAAGGGAAAAAAGGCAATGTGCACCTCAACAAATTGTGGTCAGTTGGTAGAAGTGGTGTACAATTTGTCAATACACGTGTCACATATATGCACTAACTAGTAAAAAGACTCTAAACTATAAGTATGTGTAATGCTACTCACTCAATGAGAAACTATAAGTATGTGTAATGCTACTCACTCAATGAGAACTTCTTCGGATTATTAGTTTCTCCTTAATCCTTTTTGCCATGGGATCAGAGCTGCTGAACACCAGCTGAAACACAAAGGAAGAGAACATAGGTGTCGATGGCGATCTGTCTCTGAATATAGAGGATAAACAGATTGCCAACACGAAGTCTTCAATTTCAGCTTCTTCGGTGGTGGCCGATCCTGATCTGAGTCACGGACGAAGTTTTACGAATAAGAAAATCACTATGAAATAAGATGATTCGAATTACTTGATTTGGAAGCAACAGGTTTTTTCATGGCTAAACAACATCGGTTCTTTGGCTATCTTGATGGTACCGTCATTGTTCCTCTGAAGACGATTCACGATAGAGTTAATAGTAAAGTTGAAAATCCAGAATTTGATGCTTATGAACAACTGGACTCTGCGCTAGCGTCGTGGCTTTTAGCTTCAGTTTTTCCCATCGTTCTACCTGAGCTGATCGGACTGGAAACTTCGGCTCAGATATGGTCGAAACTCCATAGTTTATCTTCGGCCATATCAGATTCGAAGATTCTTCATTACAAAATCTACTCACGAACCAACGCAAGATCTGAGTGTTAACAAAAGTGATTAGAGAAATAATATGGAGAAACAAAATGAAGAATCTTATTGTATTTACAACAAAGAACAAAGGCTCATACAATTATAATCCACTTAGATTATATCTAATTTACTGTCACTTGAGAGAGATAACCAAACACTAACTCTAAAGATCTAGGAGGGACTTTCTCTCTAGAGAGAGACTCAAATTAACCTTATCTAACATGATGAGAATCTAACTATCTAATACACTAAATCACAGTGACTAGAACCTTTATATAATAGGGCCTCAACCAACTAATCACTTTTCTAACACGCCCCCTTAAGTTAAATACTATTTATCTTAAATGTGTTCAACTTGAACAACACAAATATAAGGGGATAAGGTGAATTAAATTGAATAGTTTTTCAATTAACAAAAGTAATACAAGACTTCTTCAATTCACAACATTCTTCTCCAAATCCACTTTTGTTTTCTCCATTGACAACCTCAAGTATGAATCCAGATTGTGTAATTCCTCAAAATTGATCTTCTTCAGGTGCCTTCTTGGAACAAAAGCCAAAGATCTTGTGATGGCCAGGGTTGCTCCGAACGAGATCGAGAGTTTGCAACTTTTGTGAGTAAGGAAGAAAATTGACTCCGCCATTGCTGACAGAATAGCCTCTTGACCTCAATGAAAACTTCGTGACCACGGTGCCGTTCTTAAACAAACACTGTGAAAGACTTGGGGTCATGAACTAACGGAGTGGGGAACAGTCGTTTCTTGCAAAATGAAGGTGAGAGAGGATAAAATGGGCTTGGATCTTGTGCTTCTGAGCAAGTCTTATGGCTGAGTTCTTAGACTTTCTTGAAAAACAACCCAACTTGGCTTAACAAGATGCAAGATTTATAATAGGCTCACAATGGAACCTGGTTTTGATACCATGTTAACAAAAGTGATTAGAGAAATAATATGGAGAAAGAAAATGAAGAATCTTATTGTATTTACAACAAAGAGCAAATGCTCATACAAATATAATTGGTATATCGCTGGAAAATATTGAATCAATCAATTCTTTCAAACATATCGCTGGAAACTCGTCCCTTTCTTCAACTCATAAGAAGGCTGGTACAGTGACGATGCTTCAAGTAAATGGATTGGCGACAACCTCAGCAACGATCCTTCAAACCTCAAATACGGATCGGCGACAACCTCATCACGATCCTTCAAAGCTCATCGATGGAAAACTCAGAGCATCATCAATACTTTGAATCTCAGATAGGAGAACAAAACTCAGGAATGATCCTTTGAACCTCAAAGCACCGATAATGGCATTGGCAAAATAGAGTCTGACGAGTCTCAGATCAACGAAGAATAGCAGTGAGGAGACTTATCATCGGAAAAGAGACACAATCCGTTAGAAAGAAATAGAGTCCAACAATGGTGTGGTAGTGACATGGTGATCGGACTGTGAACACAGCGGCTGGGAACAATCCATTGAATCCCAAAAAATCTCAAAATGGTGACATGGGCATGAAGAAGATCAAGGACGGACCACAAAATCAATGCAATATTTTCTTGGTTTGTGGTTTGCGATAACTACAAATGGAGATCAATATAGGAGATTGATTTTAGCAAACAGTGGAAAATCAAGATCCACATGTATCAAGATTCAAATTGATGGTGGTGATTGAATCTTCATATCAATCAACAGTTTATTTGGATGGAGAATCTTGAGAAAGCATGCAAATATATGGTGGATCTTGAAGATCTTGATTAAGATGTGTGGCAAGAGGTTCAAGACTTGGGCTATGGTGGAAACCCAAGAACCACCTTCATAGGCTTCTTGGTTATTTGGTTTAAACTAAAACTTGCTCTAATATCATGTTAACAAAAGTGATTAGAGAAATAATATGGAGAAAGAAGATGAAGAATTTTATTGTATTTACAACAAAGAGCAAATGTTCATACTATTATAATTCACTTGGATTATATCTAATCTACCCTTATTTGAAGGAGATAACCAAACCCTAACTCTAGGGATCTAAGAAGGACCTCCCTCTCTAGAGAGAGAATGAAGATCTAACTATCCAACACACTAAATCACAATGATTAGACCTTTTATATAATAGGGCCTCAACTAACTAATCCACTAATCACCTTTCTGACACTAAGTATGCGAGATTATTTGGCCAACTTAAAGTCAATTTTTGACCATCTGGCGTTATTTAGGTGAATTAGTTCAAGAATCTACCAAGATTTCACACATTCTCAATGGTTTGACTGCTAAATATGAGTTGGTGATAACTATCATCAACTCATTCAAGTCTTGTTTTTACTTGGACTCTGTCTCCACTATGTGATTGAATTCTGAAGCAAGTCAGAAGGCATTCTTGACAAACACATCAGCTCAAGCTCACTATGCTTCATCGTCTGTCAAACCATGGTATCCTATGGTGGGTGATCAAATGGTGTAGCTACTAGATCTATAGGTTGAGGCAGACCACCATCTTTTCCTCCTTCTTCTTCATGTGGAGGTTATGCACCTCGAGGCAAAGGTTGTAGAATTCCATTAAACTATATGCCTACTTGTCAGATCTATGCAAAAACATGTTAGACTGCTAATAGATGCTATTTTAGGTATGAACCTACTACTTACTCACATATTAGTATAACTGCTCATGCATTATTTTATGATGATGGTGCATATTTGCCGACAACCCTGACTATTGTAGCTGGACTGAACAATATATGTGGTGAATCCTATTGCTTATTTTACATCTTCTACGAATCACGACATTAATTCTAGTGCTTATCATAAACATAAATTGGATTTCAGAACTACACCATGCGTCTTCTTGGGTCATTGCTCTGTTAAAAAAAGCTATAAGTGCTTGGATAGGAAAACTGGATGACTATCCGTTACTCGACATATTGAATTCAATGAAATCATATTTTGTGGTCAAGGTCAGTTCAATATTCGCAATTCTATGACTGAGTATGATAATCAGATGAGTTTTAAACCACCAAGGATAAACTCAAACAGCAGCATTTGTCCATCAGAGAGTTTAGGCAATCAAACTTCATCACATTCTCCTCCCATAGCATAAACGCCTGCTACTAGGAGTCTAGTTACAATTCATGCCTCTCCTTCACATCCTGAACCAATTCATTCTGTCATACTAGCAACTTATAATCATCATTATATGATTACCAGAAGTAAGGAAGCTATCTTTAAACTAAGAGTTTTATAGTAGATGAAGATGTTCAAATTCCATCTACTATAGATTAGGCTCTAGCAGATCCCAATTGGAAAAGTGTTGTACAAGAGGAATATGATTCTCGTGTTCGATTTCAGACTTGGGATTTGGTACCTTGTCTAGATGATAGGAAAATTATAGGTTGCAGATGGTTATATAGATTAAAAACTCATGTAGATGGTTCCATTGCCAAGTACAAAGGAAGATTAGCGGCAAAGGGTTACTCACAAGATACTGGTTGAGAATATCACGAAACGTTAGTCTTGTAGTCAAGGCACCAACGATCGAGTTTTTTTTTTTTTTGGTTGCCCATGAGAATATCACGAAACTTGGTGGGTGAGTCTTGTAGTCAAGGCACTAACGATCAGAGTTTTACTTACACTTGCAGTCACAAAAGGATGCAAATTGCATCAAGTTGATTTCAATAATGCATTTCTTATTGGTGATCTAGTTGAAGAGGTTAATATGGAACAAGCACCAAGGTTTATTTAACTTGATTCACATGGAAAACCTCTAGTGTGTAAGTTCAAGAAAGCCATCTAAGGGCTTAAACAAGCACCGCGTGCTTGGTTCTCTAAACATGGCTCATATCTGTTATCCCTTGGCTTTCAATAATCAAAATCTGATGCTTGTCTTTTCATTAAGAAAAATGACAAAGGTATCATGTATCTCCTGACTTATGTTGATAATCAAGTGATCATTCGATCAAACGCGGAATGTGTTCAGACTTCTCCCAATTGGGACTTATTTAATTAGATACTTATGACTATGGAATAAATGTCATCTCAGCCATTACCTTTCAATATATCCAAAGAAACATTTACTTTAAAGGTTATGTACAATGAACAGCTTATGCGACTATTTTAAGACTTATCAAAAATTCAGCTTTTAACTTCTCTAGGAATTTGGAAAATTCATAACTCGGTCTATACAATTTCAATTTGTATGATTCCAGTTCCTATAGGACACTTGATAAGTCTATTTTCAAAAATTAATAACCACAAAGATGATTCATGGCTGAAACAATCCCATATTAACAAAAAGTAACCTCTGTCTAGATTTCCTTCCAGAGTTGTAGGTCATTTAAAAAAAATCTATAATTCAGTGTACATAACTCCAAATTTGACCAATGACCTATCAAATTAAATATTACGGTGTCTACTTTATTTCTGTAAAATATCAGGGGAAAATGGATATCAAATACCTAGTCAAAGTCCCATATGAAAATTGATTGCCCAATCTGGAAACAGAGACATACCAGTTTTCATAATCCAACTTCAAAAATTCATATCTAGAGTTCTAAGCATCCAATTTAGGTGGTTCAAAAACCTATAAACTCCTTATGAAGTATAGTTTCTAGGAAAATTGGTTTTAGCATTTTATCATATTCCAATCATTCCAAGATTTTAAAAACATAAACATTGTCTGGATAAATTTCCAAATCTGTGACACATTTTCAAAAATTTACAACTCCTTCAATACTTATCCAAATTCCACAACTTACCTATCAAGTTAAACCTTTATGTGTCTACTACATATCTGGAAAATTTCACTTTTTTTAAACTTTTTTTTACTTGGTAAAAAACGCAATGTCATACACCTTTCTCCAAAATCATACCAAACTTTTCTAGATTTATAGCTCAACTTCCAAAAATCATAACTGGAGTTATAGACATCCCTTTTAGGTGATTTAAAGCTCATTTTAAAGATCAAAGAGAGTATTATCTTCTGTAAAAATTTTAGATAAAAAATCAACCTTTAACCTTTGAAAACAACCCTATATTTCTAACTACAATCCAGTGGAAGAAAACAACTTGCATGCTTATTTTGTGGGTTCAAACCTTCTGGAAATCAAATCCTAGGTGCATTTAATAGACATGCAAGACTCAAAGACTTGATCACAAATCCATAGAAAATCAAATACCTTATCAGATTCAACATGCATGCTCAAACATAGATATGAACTAACTCTCTCTTTATAAAACTATGAGTTTTAACATTCAAAACCCTCAAATCTTCAGCAAAATCCCAGAAAAACATATGGGAATCAATTTAAAGGACTCACCTATACCAAAACCCAAGCTTGCATGTAAGGTTTGACCTCTCCTTGATAGCACCTCTTCCTTTAGCTCTCTCTCTCTCTCTCTCTCTGACTCATACTCTCACTATCTGAGAGATTCTCAACCTCTCGATTCTGTCAGCTCCGGTCTGACTCTATCTCTCTTCTCACCATCATGCTATCATGGTCTCAGCTCCATCTTTTGTGTTCTCTCACGGTCGGACGTTCTCAGCTCTCAGTGTCTCTTTGCTTTATGTCGTCCGATGAAGAGGCGTGAGAGTGGATATTAGAAGGTGGGAACATATGGTTTTGGCTGGGAGAATGGGTTGGGCCAACGTATGAATTGGGCTAAAGCAACTTAGGCGTGAGTGAAGAGGGAGAAAGCTAATATTAGATGAGGATGGGACATTGAAGGTGTGGGCTGTCCATATAAGAAAATGAGAATAAGGAGATTATGGGCTGGATCAATAAGAAGGAAAAAGCCCATTAGGTGTCAAAATTATAAAAGAGACAATTGTATGAGGTGTCATAATTAAAATTGAGAGAGATTTTAGAAATTAATCCATAATTTCATTTAAGGATTCTTACGCCCCAATTAATTCCTTTAAGCTATAAAATATTGTCTCCAAAATATTTAGGCCAATTTTATTCTTTAACTACTTGTCCTTAATTTATGGGAAAATATGCCTTTAATTTCATATTTTAATTCTAATAATAATTAAGGCCAAATTTTCTATAATAATTCTATTATATGTATATTTTTTTATTTCCTTAGGATGTCACAAATGCATCCTTTAACTAATTTAATCCAAATTATCTAAAAATGATTCAGATTTTTTTTTTAAATTTTAACATGATGACGTGGCACACGATATTTTAGATTTCACGCTGAGAAGATAGTTGAGAATCTTTTTGGCCTTTAAAATTAGGGGGTGTTGAGAAAATTTTCATAAATTTATCCTCATAAAAATTTCAAAATTTTCAATTTAGTCCCTTCATGAGAGTTTTTGATAGGGACTAAACTCAAAACATTGAAATTTTTATGGCCAAATGCCATGTCAAACCATGCCAGGTTGCAGGCTTTATCAATAATTTTGTCTCTAGTGCCTTATTTTGAATTGTTTTGTTTTGTATGTATAAGATAAATATGTGGAATAAAACTTACGAAAACTTTTTTTTTTTTTTTTTTTTTTTTTTTTTTTTAATTTGATATAAGTATATAAGCTGGGATTAAAAAAATTGTAACTTTTCCATCGCATGATCGTCTGCATAGTTTTTTTAATTAAAGTTTTTAAAGAGGAGATAGAAAGAAAAAATTAAAGAAAATGACTAAAGATGTATTAGAAAATATAATTTAATTATTTTTTAATCAAATCATATTAATTAAATATGTATTATATTAAAAAAAAAAGAATATTACTTATTACACTCCTATTAAACATTTGGATGTTGTTTTAAATACTCAATTTCATTTAAATCATTATAATCTCTTAATGGAAGTATTTGAACATACAATGTAATATATAAACATTTTGTAAATGAATTTCGCAATTTAAGAAGAAAAGATCTCTCTGTTTTCGTCAAAAGTCCCTGCCGCCCATTTTGACTGTCATAATTAAGTTTTGAATAATCAAACCGAACCAAAGGCCAAATTCATTCCAAACTCTTCATCTCCAGCCAATGACCAAAACAGCATACAAATTAATGATTGAGCATACATCATTAGCTCCATGGAAACAAAATAATGATGATTTTCATTATATTTGAGTTAGCATCAGTCAATATCCTTGACTTCATTGTAAATTTATTATTATTTTTTATGAGATTTGACGCCTATTGTTATTCAAGTCTTATCCTATTCTTACCACTAAAAGTACATTAGGACAAAATAATATATTTGATACAATAACAATAAAATTTTATCTTATTAGATAAGGTCGACCACATAAATCACATAATGTTATTGTGTTCTGGTGAAAACCAAATCCTTAATATATTTGATGTCTGTTAAAAATCTACGACTGTACAATGGGGATAGTAAAAATAGCTAGCGGTAGCAGAAAAAAGTAATTTCCGTATGTTATAAAAAACATATGCAAAAATATAACAAATTTATTACTCCTTTTGTTTCAATGAGAATATGCAAAGATAAAGTCGTTAAATTGATGTTTTTCACTTTTTTGATAAAAAAGACATTTTATTAAGATAAAAGTATTACTCTACAATATAGCATTAGTACAAAAATAATAATCTATACTAGAAAAAAAAAACATAATTACTCGTCGTTATAGAAACTATTAGTGAAAGATTTTATCATGGTGACTGGTGAGGATATCTTGCCATACTGCATCTATCCTTCGATAAGGAACATGGTGAAGGGAGAACCAGAAAGAATTTCTTGATACGCAGGTAACGGTAAACATGTTTTATTCTAAGATACCATATACCATATACTAACTCCAATCCTAAATAAATAAGATAAAGTTGATTTTTTTAAAGAGAGATTAAGAAAGCTAAATAAGTTATTTAATCATATTATATATTATGTATTTTTATATTATTTATCAGTTTATTAGTCAAACAAATTAGTTTGAAGGAAAAAAATAAAAATATCAGTTTTCTAAAATATAATTTAACTAGCTTTCTTATTTTCTCTAAAAAAAAAAATCAACTTTATCTTAAATTTAGAAACAGAGGAGAGTATTTAGATTAATGCAATGGAACCGGTTGTAAGGATATACAATAATGCGACAAAAAATTGTTACTATCACATTTACAACAGATGAGAGTATTTAGTTGATTGAGAGGAGAAAAGCTTGTGACGTCGTCAATCACGCCTGAATTTTCCTTTATGGCTGCATTTGGTGGCAATAGTTTTTTTGTTGATTGATGAGAATTAATGTTTTCTCTTGTGCATTGTTATTCTAAGAATTCTTGAAATAATGTTTTCCTTTTTATGATAGAAAAAGATAATATAAACTAAGAAGCTAGTAAAAGTCTATCTAAGTCCTGCTGGAAGAGCATCCGAGCACGCGCAGTCCAACAGGGAGAGGAAACCGACATAAAATAATTTGATACCATATGCACAATTTTTTTAAAAAAAATATCTGAAATAATAAATTTGAATACTCCCAAGGGATAGTATTTTTGTCTCTAAAATAATTTGAGAAGATATTAGGAGGCAAGTAGGCAACATAAAATTTTCAGCACATTTTTTATGAATATTTTCAGCATATTTTTATCAAGCATTATATGAATATCGAGATGAAATTGTTGACATTGATAAAAAAAAAAAAAAAAAAAACCCCCCTTGTTTTATTTCTCCTATAAATTTAAATTTAATTTAAAATTTAGGGGAGTGAAGAGAAACTATTATTAAATAGTCCATTAAATTTAATTTATTTAATAATTAAAAAAATTCAAATAACTTATTATAATTTTTGTAAAAAAAAAAATAATATGAAAACTTTATGAAGAAAAAATTTCTTGGTTTACTTATCACATGACAAAAGTCGCGCGGCGGCTAATCTTTGTCATCACAATCAAATCAAAAGCCAAATTCACTCCAAACTCTCCATTTCCTGGGAAGACCAAAGTATCATACAAATGTACGTCGGCAGTTTACGGCATTGTTATGAGAAAAATAAAGTGACAATGATATTTGGGTTGCTAGTTAAGAAATTTTTGTTATTTTAGTTTTTTAAATCTTTTTAGATGGATAATTATAAGGACAAAACTTAGGTCTGCTTATATTTATTGGATCCAATTGTCCAATCAAATGATGTGTGATTTTTATTATCAAAGATATTTTATCAAAATTTTGAAATTTTCTCCAAGCATGTGAATTTTTTTTGGGAAAATTTATTTGTAGATACCTATATATATATATATATATATGTATACTAGATTTCTTCAATTGTTAGTACGTACATCTCCCTATATATTTTTCTTCTAATTAAATGCTAATTTTAATTTTGCTTTATTAGTACCATTAACTGCTATATAGGAGCTAACAATGCTAATACAACAAAGTTACATGAGCCAACAGTGTTAATAAAATTAAATTAATGACTTAATTAAGAGAAAAAAGTACACATACTAACTTAAAAATTCAGTAAAAGTGCAAGTACCTCCAATTGGGTTTTACTTTTTGTCAGTAATTTTTTTTCTCATATGCTAAGATTTGATTGGAAAGTTAATTTAAATTGGCATAAGTAAATGGAACTAAGTTCTTTCTTAATTATAATACTACTTCCTCTCATTCCATTATAGATGTATTATCAGAATTTTTCATTGACACTAAATAGAATATTACAACTTTTCTATTTTTTTCAATTTATATTAATACATTATTTTTTAAAACGTTTCATACTTTACTACATCAACATTGAATAGTGGTAAAAGGAAAAAGAATTATAATCAATGTGATTTCTTGTAGAAAGGACTACAAAATCCATCCTCCAAGTGTCTCATATAGACATGGCTGTATTGAGTATATTATACTAATAATTAATAACTTTTTTATGTGATGTATAGATTAAAATATTAACAATTAAATCATTCACTATTACCCGCACCTAATCTCACGAATAATACTTCATTGTTACCCAACCTAATCTCATTATTATCATCTATATTTGACCAGCAGCTCAAATCTCCTTCACTCATCCTCTCCTCATCTCCACTTTCGTTTTCTTTTCACCACCCTTTTATTAAAATTTTCGTAGTCTAGATTTAAAATATTTATCAAAATATTATTTTAATATTACATAAAAATAAAAAATAAATAAATGTAAACGGTTAAAATTTGATGCCGGCAATTTACAACTAGACTATTCTTATAAAATAGGTTTTTTCGCTTTTACTTCACGCTTGTTTAGCTATTTAATCCCCAACTCAAGCTTCACAAACACAACAAATAAAGAGAGATTTTTGAAATAAAGCATGGGTTCTGTTGCAGGAGGAGGATCAAAACCCCATGCTGTTTTGACTCCATTTCCAGCTCAAGGCCATATCAACTGTGGGTTGAGGCTAGCAAAACTACTTCACCTTCGAGGCTTTTTCATAACGTTCGTGAATACTGAGTTCAACCACAAACGCTTGCTGAGCTCTAGAGGTGTCAAAGCCTTTCATGGCCTCCCAGATTTTCGATTCGAAAGCATCCCAGATGGTCTTCCTCCTCCTGCTAATGATAATGCCACTCAAGATGTGCCCTCTCTCTGTGACTCTACAAGAAAGAATTGTCTCCTTCCCTTTCAAAACCTTCTTGCTAGACTTAGCGAATCTGCCTCTAATGGTCTAATCCCTCCACTCACTTGCTTGGTTTCTGATTTTGTCATGTTCTTCACAATTGATGCTGCTCAAGCACTTGGACTTCCTATTGTTCTCTTTTGGCCTGCTAGTACTTATTCATTGTTGGGTTTTGTGCACTTTCAAAATCTACTTGATAGAAGGCTCGTACCACTCAAAGGTGTTATATCCTACATACACCCTTTTTTTTGTGAATTTGTCTTAATGTTCTTTATGTTTCATGCGTTAAGGTCTAATCATTTGGTGATTCTAATGTGCAGATGAGAGCTATCTAACAAATGGGTACTTAGAGCAAGAAATGGACTGGATTCCAGGAATGAGAAGTATCAAGCTAAAAGATCTCCCTACCTTTCTAAGGACGACAGATCCAAATGATCTCTTGTTTCATTTTTGTGTTGAAATGGTGGAAAAATCTCATAAAGCCACTGCCATTTGTTTCCACACATTTGATGAGCTTGAAGGTGAGGCAGTGGAAGCTCTTTCCTCCATTTATTCCATTCCTCTTTACACTATAGGCCCTTTCCCTTCATATCTAAGCCAAGTTCAACAGACCGACCAGCTTTTATCTTTGAAGTCTAGTCTTTGGAGAGAGGAGACTCAATGCATTGACTGGCTAGAAACCAAGGAGCCCAAATCTGTAGTTTATGTGAATTTTGGAAGTGTCACAATTATCTCTCCAGAACAACTGTATGAGTTTGCTTGTGGTTTAGCCAATAGCAAGAAGCCATTCTTATGGATTATAAGGCCTGACCTTGTTAATGGTGGCTCAGTGATCTTATCAACTGAGTTTGTAACTGAGATTAAAGATAGAGGTCTCATAGCAAGCTGGTGTGAACAAGAGAAAGTTCTGAACCATCCTTCGATTGGAGGGTTCTTGACGCATTGCGGATGGAACTCCATGATAGAGAGTGTGAGTGCCGGAGTTCCAATGGCATGTTGGCCTTTCTTTGCAGATCAACAGACAAATTGTACGTATGCATGTAAAGATTGGGAAATTGGAGTTGAGATTGATAATAATGTGAAGAGAGTAGCAGTGGAGAAGCTTGTGAATGAGTTAATGGAAGGAGAGAAAGGGAAGAAGATGAGACAGAAGGCTATGGAGTGGAAGAAAATTTCTGAGGAGGACACAAGACCTGGTGGTTCTTCCTACATCAATTTTGAAAATTTGATAAAAGATGTTCTGATGAAAATGAAAATCTAATAGATGACCTTAAATATTTATTTTCTGTACTTTTGTTTCTAATAATGAAACCAGCGCCAAAAGTGTGCGGAATGGCATTTGGTGTATTCTAGTTATTACTGTGATTTATTGTACGATAAGTGATAGTACTGAAGAGGAAAAAGGACTGAATTCATTCACGAAAAATATGCAATGGTCACAAGACAAAGTATGTATAATTTCTGCCTATGCCACGTCACTACTAATTTCTCTTTTTTCCTACTAACTCTGAGCAATTCTCTACTATTATTTACTAGAAAGCCCCCTCAGTAGAGACAACATATATCAAATAATCCCCCCTAAAAAGAATCCTTGTCCACAAGGATTTCATTAGTAAAACTAGTAGTAGTAGTAGGGAAATGAGGAAACCGATCTTGAATAACAAAGCAAGGTCTTCCCAAGTGGCATCTTCCGGTTGAGTCGCTTCCACGGATCAACACTTGAGTAATAGGAAGGTGGTGGCGGCGGACAAGCTTGCGACCTTAAATCGCCTCAGGTTCAAGTGCAAATTGGCCTTGGTCATCCACTGGTGGAAGGGACTGGTTGACAGGCAGATCTGATCCAACATGCTTTTTGAGAAGTGACACATGAAACACAAGATGTACCCTAGTGTTAGAGGGAAGGTCCAACTCATAAGCAACCGCCCCAATTTTTTTTCAAGACTTTGAAGGGCCCAAAATAGCGGGGTAAAATTAAGACTTGTGAAGGGAAGGCTCTTCCATTATTTCGCAAATTCCGTCGGAAGGGATGCAATTTAAGATAAACCATGTCCCCATTAACAAAGTGACGCTCAGATCGGTGTTTGTCAGCTTGTTGGACCATGCGATGTTGTGCCCGCAGCAAATGGTCTTTGAGACTCTATAAAACTAGCTCGCGAGACAAGCAAGTGCGGTCCACTAAGTCATTTGGAGAATCACCAGCAATATAAGGAAGATGAACTGGGGGAGACAAACCATAAACAGCTTCAAAAGGTGTCATACCAATGGCGGAATGATAAGTAGTGTTGTACCACAATTCAACTAATGACAACCATTTAACCCATTGCTTAGGAAAATCCCCAGTCATGCAACGGAGGTAACACTCCAAGCAACGATTAAGAACTTCGGTTTGCCCATCTGTTTGGGGATGATAAGCAGAAGAATAATGCAAATTGACACCATACAAACGAAACAATTCTCTCCAAAATTTCCCACAAAAAATAGGATCTCTATCGGTAACAATAGATTTAGGAAAACCATGCAACTTAACAACATTATCCATAAAAATTGCAGCCATATCCATTTTGTAAAAGGATGTTTAAGAGCCATAAAATGAGAAGCCTTAGACAAACGGTCGACCACAACCAAAATAGTAGTTTTAGCATAAGACGGGGGAAGATCACTAATAAAATCCATTGACAATTCAGACCATACATGATCGGAATAGGAAAGAGGTCAGAAGACATTGGAGAAGCAACCAATTCTGGTTTAAATCGTTGACAGATAGTGCATTCGCGCACAAAATTACGGACATCCTTTTCCATACCTTTCCAATAGAAAAAAGAAGAGAGTCTTTTAAAGGTAGAATGGATACCTGAATGTCCCCCAATACCATCAGCATGAAAGGAAGTAAGTAAATCTGTACGTAGGCCACGATCCGCTGCAACCACAAGCTTGCCCTTGCGTTTCAGCAATTGGTGCTGCCAAGTAAACTTAGAATGAGAGGTGGGATCAAGCTCCAAGGCCTTAATCAAGTTCTGTAACTTGCCATCAGTCAACCAAGAGTCTCGAACGCGCTCATAAAGAGGAGACATTGCGGTAGAAATGGCCAAACAAGAAGCATCAGACCTTCTAGAAAGTGCATCAGCAACAACGTTATCGCTGCCTTTGCGATATACAATCTCATAATGTAATCCCCATAATTTATGCAGCCACTTGAATTGGTCTTGACTGAGATCCCGTTGTTCTAGTAAATGTTTTAGGGGCAAATGATCAGTACGAATAAGAAATTTGCGACCCCACAAGTATGAACGCCACTGTTTGACAGCAAAAAGGATAGCAAGGACTTCACGCTCATAAGTAGATAAATGTCGTTTAGAGGAAGCAAGACCCTTACTAGCATAAGCCAAAGGATGGCCATTTTGAGACAAAATAGCCCCCAAACCTGAACCTGAAGCATCTGTCTCTATAACAAAGTTGTCTTGAAAATTGGGTAAGGCAAGGACCGGAGGAGACATCATAACCCCCTTAAGAGTTTGAAAAGCTATAGAGGCTTCCGGAGTCCATGAAAACTTCTCATGCTTCTTCAATAAATCAGTCAAGGGCCTACTAATAGAACCGTAGTTCTTAACAAACCGACGATAATAACCGGTAAGGCCAAGGAAACCACGTAACTCCCGAAGAGAAGAGGGTGTGGGCCATGAAGAGATGACTTCCAACTTCCTAGGATCAGTCTGGACACCATGGACTGAAATAAGATGACCTAAATAATCAATGGTGGTTGCTGCAAAGGTACATTTAGAGGATTTAGCAAACAATTGCTGCTGGCGTAAAACTAACAGCGTAGTTTCCAAGTGTTGTAAGTGGGAAGACCAATCCTTACTATAGACCAAAATGTCATCGAAGAAGACCAAAATGAATTTGTGCAAGAAAGGTTTGAAAACAGAATTCATAAGTCCTTGGAAGGTGGTCGGAGCGTTGGTGAGACCGAATGGCATAACCAAGAATTTATATAACCCTTCATGAGTACGAAAGGTTGTCTTAGTAATATCGTCTTCCTTCATTCGAATATGATGGTACCTTGCCCATAAATCAAGTTTAGAGAAAAAAGTTGCACCGGTTAACTCATCTAGGAGCTCATCAATAACCGGAATGGGAAATTTATTCTTGACAGTAGCTTCATTCAATTGACGGTAATCGACATAAAACCGCCAAGTACCTTCCTTCTTCTCGTACTAAAACCACAGAGAGCAGCAAAATCACTAGAGCTTTCCTGGATAATACCATTAAGGAGCATCTCGTTGAATCGAGTTTCAATTTCTCGTTTTCGAACGAATAGGGCCATATCTATAAGGTCTGTAGCTGATAGGCCTATCATTTTGAAGAGGAATAGAATGATCAAATTTCCTATAAGGGGGCAAACCAGTAGGTTCAAAAAAAACATCATCATAATTATGCAAAAGTGTTTGTAACTCCATCTTTTGTTCTTCAGACAGATCAGAACTAGACTCTAAACCCATTAGCATCTGAGAAGGAGTATGAATTAAATAGAGTTCATTGGCCACCAAAAAGTCACGCACAGTGAACACTTCCTCAGATTGCTTTGTAAGGTCAGCCCCAATGCCCTTTAAGGCTACAGATTGCCTATGGTATTGAAATTCGAAAATTTTCAAATCCATATTCATGATAAATTGACCCAGAGTTCTCAGCCATTGAATTCCCAAAATTTCATCATAACCACTAATTTTCATGAGTAAGAAGTCTGAAGAGAAATCAACGACCCGTGACTCGGATCCGGATCCACCAGTGCGACCCACAAAGCTGGAACTCAGAGGCTGCTCCCTACGATTGCGATCCGGAAGATGATCGTGAAGAGCGCGGACGGTGGCCTCCTGCGATCGTGCTGAGCTCATTGCAGACACTAATGTCGACGGCGCTAGGTTGAGGACCAGCTGTTGGATATCAGTGCGCAAACCCACGATGAACAAATTAATGGCAACATCCTCTGTAATATCTACCTCGGAGACTAACTCATCAAATTGCTTCTCATAGTGTGTGACAGATTCATTGGCTTGCTGCAACTTCTTAAGTGCAATCAATGGCTTCTCATCATGAATCTCCATGAATTTTACCTCCATTTGGCTGAAGTAATCCTCCCATTTAACTTCCGAGAAGGAGCGGCGGCGCATGAAGGTTTGATGCCATCAGAGAGCATGACCTTCGAGATAAATGCTGAGTAGTCTGATGCGGTGTTCCGATGGAGTAGCATCAACCTCAAAGAACTGGTGACATCGATACGCCCAGCCTCTGAAATCTGAGCCATCAAAGCGTGGGAACTCCACACAGCTCTGTTTCTTGGGAATGAAATAAGCAGACGTGGGTTGTGGGTGACTCACTTTGTGGAAGGTACCGAAGGAAGGAAATCGTGGTTGTGTCATAAGAGGAACCTGAGGGTGTGTCGTGGAACCTGAAGCACTAGCGGTTCCGCTAGCAGTGCCGATAAGAGGGTGTTTGCCATTGTCGACGGTGGGAGAAGAGGAAAACCGGGTTTCAAGCTTCTGCATAAACTCCTCCAGTCGCGTTGCCGTCAGTTTGAGGTCGGCGATATCCTGTGAGCTTTGTTCCAAGCGACCGTGCATCGTGGTGCGAGTGACTCAAGGTGGTGCTCTAACTCCCCCATACGGTCCTGGGATTTGGTGTTCGGCGGCGCCATGGCTAGACAAACTGGCTCTGATACCTTTGATAGTATTGAAGAGGAAAAAGGACTGAATTCATTCACGAAAAATATGCAATGGTCACAATACAATATGTATAATTCCCTGCCTATGCCACGTCACTACTAATTTCTCTTTCTTCTAACTAACTCTGAGCGATTCTCTACTATTATTTACTAGAAAGCCCCCTCAGTAGAGACAACATATATCAATAAGCTATGTAATTTATTTGTATAATAACTTGTGTATTTGAATTGATTAGTATGAATAAGCCTTGCCATTATTGAATTAAATACTTTTCACTATGGAATAAATGTCATCTTAGCCATTACCTTTCAATATATCCAAAGAAACCTTTACTTTAAAGGTTATGCACCATGAACAACTTTTATGACTATTTAAACTTATCAAAAATTCAGCCTTTAATTTCTTTGGGAATTTGGAAAATTCACAACTCGGTCTATACAATTTCAATTTGTATGATTCTAGTTCCTATAGGACACTTGATCTATTTTCAAAAATTAATAACCACAAAGATGATTCATGGTTGAAACAATCTCATATTAACAAAAAGTTACCTCTGTCTAGATTTCATTCTAGAGTTTTAGGTCATTTTAAAAAATCCATAATTTAGTATAGGTAACTCCAAATTTGACCAATGACCTATCAAATTAAATATAAAAATGTCTATTTTATTTCTATAAAATATCAAGGGCAAATGGATATCAAATACCTAGTCAAAGTCCCATATGAAAATTGACCGCCCAATCTGGAAACAGAGACGTACCAGTTTTCATAGTCTGATTCAAAAATTCATATTTGGAGTTCTAAGCATCCAATTTAGGTGATTCAAAAACCTATAAACTCCTTATGAAGTATATAGTTTTATCAAAAAAAAAAAAAAAAGTATAGAAAATTGGTTTTAGCATTTTATCATATTCCAAGATTTTAAAAACATGAACACTACCTGGATAAATTTCCAGACCTGTGACTCATTTTCAAAAATTCACAACTCCTTCAATACTTATCCAAATTCCACAACTTACCTATCAAATCAAACTTTTATGTGTCTATTACATATCTGGAAAATTTCACTTTTTTTTATAACTTTTTTTACTTAGTAAAAAAACGCAATGTCATACACCTTTTTCCAAAATCATACAAAACTTTTCCAGATTCATAGCTCAACTTCCAAAAATTATAACTGAAGTTATAGACCTCCATTTTAGGTGATCCAAAACTCATTTTAAAGATTAAGGAGAGTACTATCTTTTGTAAAAATTTTAGAGAAAAAATCAACCTTTAACCCTTGAAAACAACCCAAAAACAACCCTATATTTCTGACTACAATCGAGGGATGTGGGCTGTCCATATATGAAAGTGAGAATAGGGAGATTATGGGCTGGATCAATAAGAAGGAAAAAGCCCATTAGGTGTCAAAATTATAAAAGAGACAATTGTATGAGGTGTCATAATTAAAATTGGGGAAAATTAAAATAAAAGACCTAGAGAAAATAGTATTTATTATAAAGAACCATAAAAATTGTAATTACTTAGAAGGATGGAACATCATATCATAAATTTAAAATTACTAAATTGCCCCCAATCAATCCTCATGTATTATCTCTTGTATTCAAAATTAAAAATATAACTAAAATTTAGACTGAAATTGCCCATCATGATATGATCATATTTTTTTAATGTATTATTTAATTAAAATTATTAAACTCATATTTTTCTTAATATTTATTTTTCACCAATTTATATCATCAAGTTGTCTGATTTATATTATCAACATCAATATCAATTAAGTTATTCTTATAAAAATAAAAAATAAACTTATTTCATATTTCTCAGGATATAATAGGTTAATTATATTTTTTAATTTTATTAACATTATATGAATTTTTTTAATCCACATAAATTTCTTCTAAAACAAAAATAAATCGTACAAACTTTCTTGGTTTAACATATATGATAAATTATACAAGACTTGACTTTTATTAAACTATATAATACCATTTTTAATAATTTTTTTTAAAATTTTAAAAAATATAATTTTTAAAAATTGAAGAATGCCTAATTTTTTCCATAGATATGTATTCAAATTGTGAAAAACGAGAAAACCATTGTATAATTTAATGAAACTTAGAATTTTGTATTAGTTTTAAAAATAAAATAGGAAAGAGAATATGAGAGGGAATGCAAAAGATTTTGATAGGGGCATTTTAGTGCTTTTAATTTTAATTTTTATATTTGTCCTTCTAAATAATTACAATTTTTATAGTCATTCTACATAAATATCTTTTCCTTTAGGTCCTTCATTTTAATTTTCCCTTAAAATTGAGAGAGATTTTAGAAATTAATCCATAATTCCATTTAAGGATTCTTCAGCCCCAATTAATTCCTTTAGGCTATAAAATATTATCTCTAAAATATTTAGGCCAATTTTATTCTTTAACTACTTGTCCTTAATTTACGGGAAAATATGCCTTTAATTTCATATTTTAATTCTAATAATAATTAAGGCCAAATTTCCCAAATTTCCCATAATAATTCTATTTTACATATATATATATATTTTTAATTTCCTTTGGATGTCACATACTTCATCATCCTTGGACTGATTTAATCCAAAATTATCTAAAAATGGTTCAGATTTTTTAAAATTTTAACATGATGACGTGGCACACGGATATTTTAGATTTCACGCTGAGAGATGCTGAGGATTTGGCCATTGAGGAAATCTTGATCCGATTAACTGGCCGAATGCCATGAACCTGCCACTGAGGTTGCAGGCTTTATCAATAATTTGTCTCTAGTGCCTGTTTTGATTAACTTAAGTTGTTTTGTATGCTGTATACGTATAAGATAAATATGTGGAATAGCCGCAGGAGTCTTATTTCGTAAAACAAACAAGAATTATTATTATTATTTTAATTTGATATAACCATAGATGGGATTAAAAAAAGGGAAAATTATAATAAAGGACCTAAGAAAAATAATATTTATTAAGAAAGACCATAAAAATGGTAATTATTTGGAAGGACCAAAAATTAAAACATTAAAATAGAAAGACTAAATTGCCCTTGGTCAGATTTCCTATATTATATCTAATTAAATCAGAATTTGAAGTGATTGATTGAAAATGATAAATAGAGATCAAATCAGAATCTGAAATATGTAAGTTAGAGTCTCTACTAGTAATTTTTTATCTCTCCGTGGAGGAACCGTAGGTTATTTCGTTGACAAAGATCTCCTAGGCCTCCTCCCCCTGTGTTCTATAAATTTATGAATTTTTATGAATTTATCTCTTTTCAAGACCTGACGCAATGTACGGTAAGCACAAAGACTTGGATCTATAAAAGTAAAACCTTTTTTCGGATTTCTTACCTTTACGCAAAAAGTGTAGAACTAAGGGCAATTTAGTCTTTCTATTTTAATGTTTTAATTTTTGGTCCTTCCAAATAATTACTATTTTTATGGTCATTCTTAATAAATATTATTTTTCTTAGGTCCCTTATTATAATTTTCCCTTAAAAAAAGTAACTTTTTCATCACATGATTGTCTGCATTTTTTTTTAGTTAAAGTTTTTAAGGAGGATATAGAAAAAAGGAATTAAAGAAGATGATTAAGATGTGTTAGAAAATATAATTTAATTAGTTTCTTTAATCAAATTATATTAGTTAAATATGTATTATATTAAGAACGAAAAGGAGTATTACTTATTACACTCGTATTAAACATTTGAATGTAGTTTTAAATACTCAATTTCATTTAAATTATTATAATTTCATAATGAAAATATTTGAACAATGTAATATAAAAACATTTTGTAAATGAATTTCGCTATTTAAGAAGAAAAATATCTCTTTGTTTTCAGTCGTCAAAAGTTCATGCCGCCCATTATGACTTTCATAATTAAGTTTTGACTAATCAAACGGAACCAAAGGCCAGATTCATTCCAAACTCTTCATCTCCTGCCAATGACCAAAATAGCATACAAATTAATGCTTGAGCATACATCATTAGCTTAATGGAAACAAAATAATGAATGATTTTCATTATATATTTTAGTTAGCATCAGTCAATATCCTTGACTTCATTGTAATTTTATTATTATTTTCTTATCAGATTTGACGCCTATTGTTATTCAAGTCTTATCCTATTCTTACCACTAAAAGTACATTAGTACAAAATAATATATTTGATACAATAACAAGAAAATTTTATCCCCTAGGGTTATTGGTTACATGAATTGCACAATGTTATTATGTTTTGGCGAAAACCAAATCCTTATATCTTTATATAACAAAATAATATATTTGATGTCTGTTAAAAATCTGCGACTGTACAATGGGTATAGTAAAAATAGCGGTTGCAGAAAAAAGTAATTTCGTATCTGTCATAAAAAAACATATGCAAAAATATAACAAATTTATTGCTACTTTTGTTTCAATGAGAATATGCAAAGATAAAGTCGTTAAATTGATGTTTTGCACTTTTTTTATAAGAAGACATTTTATTCAGATAAAAGTATTACAATATAGGATTAGTACAAAAATAATAATCTGTACTAGGAAAAAAAAAACATAATTCTCGTCATAATAGAAACTATCAGTCAAAGATTTTAGCATGGTGAGGATATCTTGCCATACTGCATCTATTCTTCGATAAGGAACATGGTGAAGGGAGAACCAGAAAGAATTTCTTGATGCGCAGGTAACGGTAAACATGTTTTATTCTAAGAGTAAGTTCGATCATGGGTTCAACTCATACCTGTCTTTAGAAAGTGAATGGATCATCATTAGAAATTGCACGCGGGGAGTTTTGGTCATAGTCTTCGATCAGTTGAGTGTGAGAGGAGAAAGCTAAGCTTGTGACGTCAATCAAGCCTGAATTTTCCTTTATGGCTGCATTTGGTGGCGATAGTTTTTCTTCATGTACAGTTATGTTTAAGCCATGCATCTTTGTTGATGAGAATTAATGTTTTCCTCTTGTGCTAGTTTAAAGAAACAACCGCATTGTTATTCTAAGAATTCTTGAAATATTGTATATGTGCTTTCTTCCTTTTCAAGTGTAGATGGAGGCAGAAATTAAACAATCCAAAAAAAGAGAAAAGCAATGCACACAATTCTTTGTTTCTGAATATTACAATGAAGACACGAATCATATCTCATAATGGATAAGAAAGCAAAAGAGGCTACGCAATTTATGTCCATGTATTTGCATTTTTTATGATAAAAAAAGATAATATAAAATAAGAAGCTAGTAAAAGCCTATCTAATTCCTGCTGGATGAGCATCCGAGCACGGGCGGTCATGGTAGTGAAAGCGTAGCTTTTACGTAAAAACGGAAGGAGAATGAAAAATCGTAAAACGTAAAATCGTAAAATAAAACGGAGTTTTTACTTGCATATGTATATAAGGTACCTGCCTTCATACACACATATACTGATCAATGCAATATCAATCAAAATGTCTAACATTGTCATTGATCAAACCATATTTTTTATATGATTTTACATGATTAAATTGGGATTTTTAATACATTTTCAGGGACATTATTGTATGATTAAGTACTAAGTTGAGTTAGGAACATTTTTATTGAATTAAGTGTAATTAGGGGTAAAATGATCTTTATTTATTAATTACAGAAAAGGACCCAGATGTTTTTGAAATTTCAGTTCTGCCCCAAAATAGTTTGAAAATTCTCACTTTAGTCCCTCTCCAGAACTTTTAAAACTGTCACTTAAGTCCCTAAGTAAACTCGGTGCTTTTTGCAAAAACGTTGCGTTTTTACGCTTTAAAGCAGCGCTTTTTATGCTTTTACCTCTGGTTCGTTTTTTCCACCACGTAATATGTTTTGCCCGGAAAAAAGTGTAAAAGCGGCGTTTTTTGCGCTTTAAGCGCGATTTTGACTACCATGCGTGCAGTCCAACAGGGAGGAAACCGACATAAAATAATTTGATACCATATGCATAATTTTTTTAAAAAATATCTGCAATAATAAATTTGAATACTCCCAAGGAATAGTATTTTTGTCTCTAAAATAATTTGAGAAGATATTAGGAGGCAAGTAGGCAACACAAAATTTTCAGCACATTTTTTATGAATATTTTCAGCATATTTTTATCAAGTAGCATTATATGAATATCGAGGTGAAATTGTTGACATTGACATACGAAAAAAAAAAACCCCTTGTTTTATTTATCCCATAAATTTAAATTTAATTTAAAATTTAGGGGAGAGAAGAGAAACTATTATTAAATAGTCCATTAAATTTAATTTTTTTCCTAATAATTAAAAAAATTTAAATAACTTATTATAATTTTTTAAAAAAATATATATAAAAACTTTATGAAGAAAAAATTTCTTGGTTTACTTTTCACATGACAAAAGTCCACGCGGCGGCTTATCTTTGTCATCACAATCAAATCAAAAGCCAAATTCATTCAAACTCTCCATTTCCTGGGAAGACCAAAGTATCAGACAAATGTACTTCGGCAGTTTATGGCATTGTTATGAGAAAAATAAAGTGACAATGATATTTTGGTTGCTAGTTAAGAAATTTTTGTCATTTTAGTTTTTACATTTTTTTTAAATGGATGATTGTAAGGACAAACTTAGGCCTGTTTATATTTATTGGATCAATTTCTCCATTCAAATCTTGGCATGTGTGATTTTTACTATCAATTGATATTTTATCAGAATTTTGAAATTTTCTCCATGCATATGATTTTTTTTTTTTTTTTGTAGATACCTATATATATACTTTTCTTCAATTTTTAATATGTACATCTGTGTTTTTTCTTCTAATTAAATGCTTTAGTTTTTCTTGATTAGTACCATTGACTTCTATATAGTACTCCCTCCGGTCACTAATTATAAGAGCTAGTTGACTTTTTTGGAGAGATTAAGGAAGCTAATTAAATTACTTTAAAGTATTTTTATTTTTTTTTTTCTTCAAACTTATTAATTTGACTAATAAACTAATATATAATCCAATAATATTTAACATATGAAATGATTAGTACCATTGACTTCTATATAGTAGCTAACAAGCTAATACAACAAAGTTACGTGAGCCAACAGTGTTAATAAAATAAAATTAAGAGAGAAAAGTACACATGCTAACTTAAAAATTCAGTAAAAGTACAACTGTACAAGTACCTCCAAGTGGGTTTTACTTTTTTGTCTGTAAACTTTTTTTCCTATGCTAGGATTTGATTGGAAAGTTAAATTAAATTGGTGTAAGTAAATGGAACTAAGTTCTTTCCTAATTATAATACTACTTCCTCTCATTCCATTATAGATGTCATTATAAGAATTTTTCATCGAAACTAAAGAGAAGTTTACAACTTTTCTGTTTCTTTTTAATTTATATTAATACATTATTTTTTATAACGTATCGTACTTTACTACATCAACATTGAATAGTGGTAAAAGGAAAAATAATTATAATAAATAATCAATGTGATTTCTTGTAGAAAGAACTAGAAAATCCATTATAGATAAGGCTGAATTGAGTATATTATACTAATAATTAATAACTTTTTTATATGATGAATAGATTAAAAAAGTTACAATTAAATCATTCAATATTATCCGCACCCAATCTCACGAATAATACTGCATTGTTACCCATCTCCACTTTCGTTTTCTTTTCACCACCCCTTGATTAAAATTTTCATACTCTAGATTTAAAATATTTATCAAAATATTATTTTAATATTACATAAAAATAAATAAATAAATGTAGGCGGTTACAATTTGATGCCGGCAAATTACAAGTAGACTATTCTTATAAAATAGGTTTTTTCCCTTTTACTTCACGCTTGTTTAGCTATTTAATCCCCAACTCAAGCTTCACAAACACAACAAATAGAGAGAGATTTTTGAAATAAAGCATGGGTTCTGTTGCAGGAGGAGGATCAAAACCCCATGCTGTTTTGACTCCATTTCCAGCTCAAGGCCACGTCAACTGTGGGTTGAGGCTAGCAAAACTACTTCACCTTCGAGGCTTTTTCATAACCTTCGTGAATACTGAGTTCAACCACAAACGCTTGCTGAGATCTAGAGGTGTCAAAGCTCTTCAAGGCCTCCCAGATTTTCGATTCGAAAGCATCCCAGATGGTCTTCCTCCTCCTGCTAATGATAATGCCACTCAAGATGTGCCCTCTCTCTGTGACTCTACAAGAAAGAATATGCTCCTTCCCTTTCAAAACCTTCTTGCTAGACTCAGTGAATCTGCTTCTAATGGCCTAATCCCTCCACTCACTTGCTTGGTTTCTGATTTTGTCATGTTCTTCACTATTGATGCTGCTGAAGCACTTGACTTCCTATTGTTCTCTTTTGGCCTGCCAGTGCTTATTCTTTGTTGGGTTTTGTGCACTATCAAAATCTACTCGATAGAAGGCTCGTTCCACTCAAAGGTGTTATATTATATGTACAACCGTTTTTATGAATTTGTCTTAATGTTCTTTATGTTTCATGCGTTAAGGTCTAATCATTTGGTGATTCTACTGTGCAGATGAGAGCTATCTAACGAATGGGTACTTGGAGCAAGAAATAGACTGGATTCCAGGAATGAGAGGTATCAAGCTAAAAGATCTCCCTACTTTTCTAAGGACGACAGATCCAAATGATCTCTTGTTTCATTTTTTTGTTGAAATGGTGGAAAACTCTCATAAAGCCACTGCCATTTGTTTCCACACATTTGATGAACTTGAAGGTGAGACAGTGGAAGCTCTTTCCTCCATTTATTCCATTCCTCTTTACACTATAGGCCCTTTCCCTTCATATCTAAGCCAAATTCAACAGACCGACCAGCTTTTATCTTTGAAGTCCAGTCTTTGGAGAGAGGAGACTCAATGCATTGACTGGCTGGAAACCAAGGAGCCCAAATCTGTTGTTTATGTGAATTTTGGAAGTGTCACAATTATCTCTCCAGAACAACTGTATGACTTTGCGTGTGGTTTAGCCAATAGCAAGAAGCCATTCTTATGGATTATAAGGCCTGACCTTGTTGATGGTGGTTCGGTGATCTTATCAACGGAGTTTGTAACTCAGATTAAAGATAGAGGTCTCATAGCAAGCTGGTGTGAGCAAGAGAAAGTTCTGAACCATCCTTCGATTGGAGGGTTCTTGACGCATTGCGGATGGAACTCCATGATAGAGAGTGTGAGCGCAGGAGTTCCAATGGCATGTTGGCCTTTCTTTGCAGATCAGCAGACAAATTGTAGGTATGCATGTAAAGATTGGGAAATTGGAGTTGAGATTGATAATAATGTGAAGAGAGAAGAAGTGGAGAAGCTTGTGAATGAGTTAATGGAAGGAGAGAAAGGGAAGAAGATGAGACAGAAGGCTATGGAGTGGAAGAAACTTGCTGAGGAGGACACGACCTGGTGGTTCTTCCTACGTCAATTTTGAAAATTTGATAAAAGATGTTCTGATGAAAATGAAAATCTAATAGATAACCTTAAATATTTATTTTTCTACTTTTGTTTCTAATAAAAACTTGTTTTAATGTTGTAGAAGTGTGCTTAATTAATTATGAAACCAGCGCCAAAAGTGTGCGCAATGGCATTTGGTGATTTCTAGTTATTACTCTGATTTATTGTACGATAAGCTATGTAATTTATTTGTATAATAAGTTATGTATTTGGATTGATTAGTATGAATAAGCGCCTTGCCACTATTGGTTTTCTATTTATTGATTCTATGATTGTTTCTGGTGGTTTTTGTGACTTTCCCTATACAAGGAGAGGTAGAAGAGACGATTTGTTTTTTTTATTTTTATCAAAGGATATATATATTAATGTTGCAAACCGATACAATACATGAAAATAAACACAAACAAAACTAAAACAAATACGACAAAATAAACCAGATACAATACTAGTCAAGCACCGTACATTAAAGATATAAGAGTGGAAGTAGAATCATGGACAAATTCGGCCTCCTCGATACCTAGAGGTGACGACCAAGAAAGTGTTGGTTGGAAAACACACCCCAAAGGGCACACAATCTTATAAGGAATAATTTGCAATTAGATCAGCTAAATAGGTACCCCATCTTGAGGTAAATGACACACAAAACCCAACCTCGGAAGAAAGAAGACCCTTGATGTCCTGAAAAACACTTATGCTCCTCTGATCAAGCAGATCCGGTGACCTCAACCACACACCAAACAAAACCTCTTGAAATCTTCCCCCAAGAACGCAGATCGAGCTACCAAGTGATAATCGGATCTCATAACGTTCAAACAGTCATCCAACCAAGAGGATTTGAGCCCAATACTAGAAAAGAAACAAAACGCAGATAACTCCCACCACCGCAAATTAAATATGGAAAAGGAGAGGACAAGACTCGTCACAAGGACGAGAGAAGGCCACTGCGACGTAACTCGGGGTGAGAGGACCGAGATCCAAGATCTGGACTCCAAACTACAACACTGACACGTATGTGGCACGGAAATGGGACGCCGGCCGTGGCATGTGATGGAAACACAAGTCGCCGGCGAGAGGTGTAGAAGATAAGAGTGCGAGATGCGAGAGAGAAGTGGACACCTTTTGTTTGACAAAACTAGAGAAGAGACGATTTAGATAGAATTGTTTTTCCTATCCTCGATCCTATATATAGGAGTTAGGTAAGAAATTTATTTTAGTCATTTATGTGAAATTAATTCACTTTGTCTCATAGATTTATATTTTTTCCTAAAATGTTCCTATTGAATGCACATATTAAGAAGGATTCTAGATATCATCGAGAGCAGTCTTAAAGCACATGGGTAAACATTGCTGGTATATAGTGGCTGAATGTTGAAGAAATTTTGTTCATGTAATCTGCTTAATATGTTTATTTCTATTTTACTTTTGTGTCATTATTTGTGGTTACCTTTTTTTTTCCCCTTCATTACTTGGCTTAGTTCCTTGTTCCTTTATGGTTCAGTACTTATTTGATTTATTAACTTTGATTCACTACTACAAAATAGGGATACGGAGTCCTATTTTTTGTACTTTTGGCGTCCTTTTCGAAGGGGACGTATATCTGGGGGCGCTATAGGGAAAACTTAAGGAGTCCTATTTTAAAATTAGACGCCTAAAGTCATGACTTAAGGAGTCTAATTCTATAACTTAGACTCCTTAAGTAATTCTTTGATGTCACTTAAGGAGTCTAATTCCAAGACTTAGACTCCTTAAGTCTCACTTTAGGAGTCTAATTCCAAGTATTTACACTCCTTAAGTCTCACTTTAGTTGAGTCTAATTAGACTCCTTAAGTCTCACTTTAGGAGTCTAATTCCAATACTTAGACTCCTTAAGTCTCACTTTAGGAGTCTAATTCCATTACTTAGACTCCTTAAGTCTCACTTTAGGAGTCTAATTATAAAAATTAGACTCCTTATGTCCACTTTTTTTTTTTTTTAAAAAAAAAAAAAAAAAAAACCAGATCTGAAATATAGAAAAACACTTAAAAGCTACGGAAGAAGAAATTACTTAATGCAGCAAAAGTGACAGAATTTCCACAAAATCACTGAAGAGGCATTAGATTAAGAACTTGCAGTGTTGTGCGCTTGTTTTCAATCCTGAATTGCAATTAATGTCAATGACAACATGAAATACCACAAGATACAGCAAAGCAACAACATGGGATTCATGCATTCAGATTTATCACAAAAGCAACAAAGCAATTTCTAACAATTCAAGAGGCAACAAAGCAATTTCTAACAATTCAAGAGGCAACAAAGCAATTTCTAACAATTCAAGAGGCAACAAATGCAGTAGAATTGAATCAGATTCAGATTACAAAATCTAATCCAAAATAGCAAGTGAGACCTCACTATGACAACAATTATTTCTTCAAAGTTGCACATGAAATTCACAATGAAAAACCTCAATTACAACATAGCAAATATCTATCTACAATCTCTAAGCATAGGAAAGAAGGCAAAGAAACACCTTATGGAACTTATTAAATAGCCTTGATCAAAATTTCACAGTTAATTGATCCTAATATCAGAGAATTCAATCCGGATTCCACAAATGAATGAATGTGCATATTCAGCAAGTTCAAAGTCTTGCACAATAGAAAGAAGGCAAAGAAACACCTTTGGCATTATAGGTATGTCTTTGAGTTCCCACTTTGGCTGGAAACCAATGCCCAAAAATCGAGTTCCCATTTCCTCATCAACAGCTTTAACCTATCAAAAGAAGTGTGAAGTGATTTTTCATAAAGTTACAAAATATATTTAGAGGGCACATCAATAAATATATGAGCAAACAAGTGGATATCCAAAGGAACGACCCCTTTAAAATTACAACATGAATGAGAACATTTCAAAGCAAGAAAACTGCATTTCAAAAGTCACAAGTTTCTACCTTGCAGAAGTCCCCAGATGCATGATAGGCAACGTCCTCTTCATGACATCAAACATTAAACTGAAACTGCACACTAAATTTAAGCACTAATTGTAACATTGAAATTCCTGACAAATAAATTAAAGTAGCCATCAAATTGAGAATAAAATACAGAATACATATAAAGTTTCAAACTAACCTCAGTCACTAGAAAGTTCCTTGTCTAAGGATGCAAGAAGATCTTCTCCATAAGTAGCTACATATGTTTCAGAAATCAACTTACACTGAGATGCATTTCTATGAAACGTAGAAATGCAAGGAAACTACCACACCGTCCGCAAAAATTTGATAATGCTTGGTATTTTCATTTTCATAAAATTTCATATTTTCACACTTCACTATAATTCATAAAAAAATCCCAAGAAACAAGGCACGGTAAAGTTCCAAAGTTCAGCAACAATTTAACCAACAACTTCAGGATTTAAATTCCCAAACTTCTTTTACAAAAATGATTATGAAAGCAATGAATTCCAACCTCCTAAAACCATGATCTTAATACTTCAATTACTACTTATGAGAGGGACCAAGTCATTCATAATTCAGCATAGCACATGATAGTAGTTATCTTAGAATTAATTCAATTTCTCAAAATCATCCTTAGCACATAATTTGACAGCAATCACTACACAGTTTCAGCAACAAATAATTAGGAATTCAACTTCAATTACTACAGAGACATAAACAAATTCTGTAAGAGGTTTTTGTATCAAAAATCCAATAGAGTGGACAAAAATTTAGCACAAAAGTAGATGTGTGGCAATGTACTAAAGTAAGGTACCAGAAAAATACTAATTCTTAGATCAAACAGATGATCAATGTTTAATAGAATTCATCCTCAAAATTTCATATTAGAGCTTTACTTCTATAATTCCAAAATCCAAGAATTCAATCCTCATAGTTTTCTAATATAGTGCAACAGACAAATTCAAAATTTTTGAGTCAAATAGTTCATGTTTAATCTCAAGATGTTCAGCAAAAATTTTAAATTACAACAAAAATACACAATTAAAAGTTATTTCACTATGCAGCAGTTCAATTCAAGCAATCAGTGTTTCAGCTAATGAACTTCTAATGACTAGAGTAGGTTTTTTTTTTTTTCCAGCAACGAATTTGGACCTGTAACAGTGACTTCAACAAATAATTCAGTTAAGTTTACAACTTGCAACCAAAACACTCAGCATAAGAATGCAAGGATATTTGCACTCCATGTGAAAGCTTCAATCGCAGTGCCAAAGAAAACAAGTTCAGTGAAGACACTTGATTAAAAATTGAGAAGCTTCCAACAAATTCAAGAGCCATAAATTTCAGCAATTTTGAATTAGATTTAGGTTACTGAAACTAGTCCAAAACAGTATTAAAAAAAAAGGCACCACTATGACAGCAAATTTTTTCTCACATTTAGAGGCAATTAATCTCCAAAATTTCACAACAGATTTCACAATTTAATGCAACAATCAGATAACATTAACATTCCCTTCAATTGCCAATAACACCGATATGCGACAGGAGGCAAATATATATACATATAGCAGTAATGACTATGCAACAAGAATTTAGACTAAGCAATGCACCAATATTTTATGACATTATCCCATTAGCTAACTATGGCTCAAAATAGTGCAGCAGAATGTAGATAGAGTGTACAACAAGATTTAACTCTAGGCAAAATTCCAGAGCCAAATTCAGTTACAATAAGTATGAAAGGTTCAGTAGCAATAATTCAATGAATACATAAAGGTTCAGTAGAATTCAGATTAAATACTATGCCAAGAAAATCACAATTTAATGTTCACAACAGTGTAAAGTATATAGCAGTAAGAACTCAGCAAGTGTAATCAGAATCCAAATTTATTTAGCAAAAGTTAATCATGGTGTTTACTCATAATGGTTGCTAGGATAACTATATACAATTATTTCAAGAAACGGACAGTTTCAGAGCATATAATCATTTAAAGAAGACATTAAAAACTATACCTCCAGATTGCACATAGGGTTCAGTTGGGCATATTGCAAGAGCAAATTCAGCATTATCTTGGTGTCCAGTCAATATCTGCAAGAAGATGACTATGATATATCATGAAGTAGTAATCATGCCGGCTAACAATTAAAACATAAACAACATTATTGCTTCCTTTGGAGTTTCTTTGAAAATATATGATTCATGGGAAGCAGGGACAAACGAAATGCGTCACTTTATACAAAGTGAAGAGGCCAACTTCCTACTAGCTATTTCCAAGTATGTCAAATGCATCCCATGTTTCACCCCTGACATTGCTTCCCTACTGCTATGCTAATAGCCTCAGGTTTCATATACTAGAAGAAAGGAACAGAAAAATTTATCCCAAGAGCCATTGATTAAAGCTAGCATCTAACAATCCAAGCCAACAACACACAATGAAATATCCTACTTGGAAGGATGAGTAAAGCATATTCCTTAAAATAAAGGGATGCAAGAGCATAATCTGCTTCATTCTTCTATAAGAAAATAAAAAAGGGCAGAATCCAAATAGATGAAAAAGTTTGTACTTAAAGAGTAATATTAAACCATACCAGATCTGGACGAGAGTTTGTAGCCCCAAGGACAGCATGACGATTAGGTTAAGTTTCAATGTCCCAAATGAGCACCTGATTATTGTTTACTTACTTGTTATGATACCACACAACAAGGAAATCATTTATAATAATCAGTTTCAATAAATACATGAGTAAACAATGGATTTTTACATCAGGGCCATCTGTATGGGTAACTACTATCTTAGAATTTGTTGGCAATTCCCGAATTCTATCAACCTCCAAAGTAATGCCCAGAGGTTAGTGCCATAAACATCAACATCTATTAACCATAAAAAAAATTCAATATAAATCTGGAGGTTAAAGGATCCATAGGCACAAAGTGCATACATCAAAGTAACATAGTCAAAGAAATAATTTTTTTTCCAAAAACCTTCAAATAAGGACAAATGTCTGGAGAAATGCATTTTTGCTAAAAAAACATAAATAACAATAAAATTAGCAAGGAAAGATAGAGAAATAGAAACAGAGAATGAGGAACACACTGTTGACCATCATAGCTGCATTCTTGTATTAGGTGACGACTTTAGAAGAAGAGAGATCGAGTTGTTCCTCCTCCCTCTCATTGTCCGAGAAAGATCTCCAATATTGAATCACAACACTTCTGAAAACACAGAAAAGAGGGTTAAAAAAAATCCATCTTTGGTCCCCTTGGAATTAGAATCAGGCTACCACAGTTGAAAGAAGAGGGAGAGCCAAGAAATAGGAGATACTGTCAGAAGTTGATGTAATGCTCACAGTTATCTTTACATACTGTCAAAAGATAATTTTAATCCTGTACCCTCAAATCATTACCTCCCGAGTGTAAAACTTCACAGCACTGGCTCCCCTAGCATGGACAACGCATTCTGGAATGCGTTCCCTATCAAAATTTGCAAGTTTCTCTACTAAATGATAATACTCCAGGAGAATTGGACCTGCAAAATGGGATGAAAATAGATAATTTAAGATGACTTACATACAACCAAATTTGTTCCTTAAGTTCTACAACAGATTGATTAATAAAACCCCTCCCTACTTTGACTGAGTTACTGAGTAATTCCTCCCCTTACAATAACTTAGTAGAACATGAGACATTGTTGTTTCTTCAATCAACACTCATCAACATAAATAAAAGAAATAATCAATACTGTATGAAAACATATTGGTATATAATAAACAGTTAAAAACCATCTATAACGAAGCCCGAGTACTTAAAAGGTTATAGTTACTAAAGTCGTTGGCTAATAATAAAAATCTAGTAAGCTATCTTCAACTACACTTGGACAAGTTTTGTTAAACATTGGATGGGTCAACGTGCAGGACTAATGGTACTCACTCATTCAAAATAAGCTACTTTTAACATTGATTTCAGAATAATACGACTTAAATCATTTCACAACTCGGTATCCAACCAACAACACATTCTTTTCGAATTTGACCATTCACTATCATGGCACTCAGATCAAATAGTCTTAATAATAAGGTTCTTTTGAGGATTTTATAATTTCCACGAATAAGAATTCCATAACCATTCAAATGAGCATTTTTGACATCAATAGTTTAAACAAAAAATATGGCTAATGTCCCCAGGCCTAATTAATATTGTCTCCTGGACCCAAAGTTTGTAAATTGCAAAAGTAAGTAATACCTCTAGATCCGACAGTTAGAGATGAGCTATTATTCCACACCGGAGCACCAGAATTTGTCGTCCAGAAGGGAGAATTGAAGGCGCTTGATCTCCCATAATCATAATCCTAAAAATAAAATACCCACTCATATACCTATGTTTCTCACGGTTTCTATTGACTTAATTCTTCCTTAAATACAATGCATACATATACAGAAGACTTTGTGATTATTGTTTTTGGGGAAAAACATTAAAACGATTTCTGACTTGATTTCCCAATAAACGGAATCAATCAAAGAAGAATTACGAATAATCAAAATAAAGAAGGCGATCGAGAATGTTCTTAAACCATAAAAAAGATAGATTTCAAGATCACCTCAAACAGGAGAAGGAATAAACTAAACTATAACGAAAGTGGCTATGTTTACCGATGAGGAATAAAATCGGAAGAACTAGTATCGAAATTCCTGTATCTTGTACGGATCCATGAATAGGATTACTGCAACGACTCGAAACGGGGGGAAGATGAAGAACCACTCCTTCAAATGGAGACCACAAGACTTCACTCCTTCGAAATAGGCGGCTCACTCCAACTAGGGTTATAAGGAGGAGTAGAGGGCCGGCGGTGCGACACAAGGAGGACTGGAGGGCCGGAGGTGCGACGCAAGGCGGAGGGCCGGTGGTGCGACGCAAGGCGGAGGGCCGGTGGTGCGTGGACGAGCGGGACGAAACCGGAGGCTGACTTGGATTTCCAGCGGCTGATCTGCGGCGAGCGGAGGGAAGCAGATCTGCTGCAGAGACCGAGAGCCTCAAGTGAGTGAGAGCGTGTAGATCTGAGGTAGAGACGGGCAGAGGGCGTAAAGAAGAGTGTGTGGAGCGAGGGTTGAGAGGAAATCCGAGACACTGAGAAATCGACGGGCACGCGGGGACAATCGAGGAGGGATATGTTTTTGGTGTAAAAATAAAAAAGTAAGGCGTCTAATATTGAAAGTTAGACTCCAAAAATGGTTTCTTTTTGACCCAACTTCCGCTTTGGGGCACTTATCACTTCGTTTTGGCGGACTTTTGGCGTTCTAGTATAAAAATTAGACTCCAAAAGTCACCCAATTATTACAAAAATGCCACCGCGTCTTTTTTTACTTCCTCTTTTATTAATAGGACGTCTATTAGAGACGCACAAGCCACTTTCTGTAGTAGTGATTCTCTAATTTAATTTTCAGCTAAACCGTAGTTTATTTGGATTTCCTCATCCTAAATAAAATGATAATCCTTTAAAAAAAAAAGTCATACAATTAAAGAAATGCCTGAATTCTTAGGGACATGAGAATTGGTATCATCTATTTAATGAAAGAATTGATATAGTTTTGCTACGTTTGGGCTAACGATCTAATCTGTTGTGACAAAAAGGAGAGGGACCCCTAGGTGCTTAAAAAGTTATTCTATGATGATGTGGATATTAAAGGCATCTTAATCTCTTTCAATCTTCATGGAGATCAGGGTTT
The DNA here is from genome assembly GCA_019022655.1 of Acacia acuminata. Lineage (NCBI taxonomy): Eukaryota > Viridiplantae > Streptophyta > Magnoliopsida > Fabales > Fabaceae > Acacia > Acacia acuminata. The sequence goes on from JAFJYI010000005.1 coordinate 5,337,025, forward strand.
AGGATAATAAAACTTCAACGTCATTTGCAAAGGCATCTTTGTAAAACCCGGACTTCGAACTATCTTTAGTGCCGTTTGGATGGGCTTTTTAAAAAAAATGTTTTTTTTAAGTGTTTTTTTTAAGCTCCAAATTGGAGCTTTTAAAAAAAGGAGCATCTTAGTTTTTTTTTGTGACTTTTACTTTTTTAAAAAAATATCATGTAAATACATAAATTAATTAAAAAGGCATTTTTTTTTACATTAAAAAAGTGCTTTTTTTTAATCCAAAAAGCCCATCTTAATACGTTGATTAAGTACCCTACCATGCATGGTAATACAATTAAAACCCGAACAATAAAAATTTTCATGGTAGAAAGTTCTAAACAATGATTTGATAAATCATTTTCAAAATTAGAGTCAACAATACTCAATTTATATAAAACTCTCAATTCATAATTTAAATAGTTCCTAGGTTTGACATTACATATGTAAACAAGAATGACAAATGATTACGTGTGCCAATAAGAGGAACATTTTAACCATCTCATGCTTTTGGATCCTGGCAAAAATTACAGTTTAGGATCAATCTCTACAGGTATCTCTTTCACCTTGTGTAACGTGTGCACTATTTTTCTTGGTATTTTGGAGGAAATCATAGTTAAAGACCCTATGCCTTCAAGATATTATATTATCTACAAAATAAAATATTTATGAATAGATTTTTGTAGCAATATTATTTTTTATCCTCAAGATTAGATTTAGGGGAAATATATAAAATAAATGCTTAATTATATTTTTAGTTCTTTAAGTTTTAGATGAGATATATTTTATTAGTTATGAATAGTTTTGATGATGCCTTATATAGATGTCATTATTAAAAGCAAAAAGATTGAGTAGTATATTGAGTAATATAGTTATCTCCTACATTGACTAACTGCTATATTTAATGTAGATTATTCCAAGTTAAATTATGGAGAATAATCAAGAAGGAGATAAGGTATTAAAGAAAGAAGAAGTTACAGAGATTGTCAAAGAAGTAAGATGTTATTAATGAGATTTTATTATAAATGTTACTAGTTTAAAATTAAAATAGAAATTGTTTAACTTAGATTAAAAATACCCGAATCTGTTGACTAAAGAAATAAGCACTCAGGGAAAGATAACTCTATGGGTAGGCCTGTTTAAGCGTACTTGGCTTTGATCTAATTCACCCTCTTTGACGGACGGTCCTTTGCGTGAAAAGCAGTCTTTTTGGGCGCAAAAGCTGATCCCCCTTTTTTTTTTTTTTTTTTGATAAAATATTTCAAGCACTAACTGTTACTTAAAAAGATGCTAAAAAAATACTTTATGATCTTGACAGGTGTACTTCATGATGTTAAAAAATTATTTTAGGATCTCAAAAAAAAAATATTTCAGAAGATTTTGGTACTCAAAAGATACTTGAGGATATTGACTTGATGCTTGAAAAAATATTTTATGATCTTGAAAAATTATCTGAATTATATTTTTATTATTAGTCAAGATTTTGAAATATTTTTTTCAAGATCCTAAAATAATTTTTCAAGATCACGAAGCACTTTTTCAATATCCTCAAGTATCTTTTTAGTATCAGTCTATACTTTGAAATATTTTTTTTGAGATCCTAAAATAATTTTTTAAGATCTTGAAGTACACCAATTAGTATCCTAAAGTATCTTTTTTAAGTAACAGTTAGTGTTTGAAAAAAAAAAAAAAAAAAAAAAAAAGGCAAAAGGATCAGTTTTGCACCCAAAACGGCACAATTTCGCGCAAAGGACCGTCAAGAGCAGGGTGAATTGGACCAAAGCCAAGTCCGTTTAAGCCAAAGTCGATCGGCTGGGTGAATGCCCCAAGAAGGAAGAGATAGAGTCGAGGCGAGAGGAAGGAAAGGCATGAAGTTCTCTACCTCTCGGGGCGATCTTCACGCAAAATGAGAGTCTCTCGGGAACATGGAGGGGAAGGCGTAATAAGAGCAGAATGAAGCTTTAAGGTACCCGAGTGTAACGATTTGTTGAATATTAGGATAATCAAGACTAGTCGGTGAAACTCCCTCAGAGCAAAAGATAAAGAAAGACTCCCAAACCAACGAAAGAGATGAATCAATCCATCTCCTATAAACTAGCTAATATCGGGATTAGTCCTCGATGTAGAAACTTACCCCTAATCGAAGGGCATTCCTATCTCTCCTCGATTTCAAGGCCCTCTACCGAGTGTCGAGTTAGCTTATGCTTCGTGTCATAACTACTTCGCCTAAACTTTTTTCGAGGTAAGGAATTTACTCAATAATAAACGACAGATAACTAGAGCTGTAAGGTTAAATCGAATTTCACAATTTTAAAATTAGGAAAAAAAGAAAAAGAAGGAGAAGAAAGAAGTTTCAGTTGGCTTTGATTATCATCATCATTATCTTTTTCACTGTTTTTTTCCTTTTGATTCTTCACAGCTTGCAACACCGTTTTGACTTGATGGAAAATCTGAAACCTAAAATCAAAAAAAGAAAGGGAAAAAAAGAGAGTAAATGCAATATTCATCATCAATTTGCATTAAAGAACAGAGGAGTGACATCTGCAATCACAATCCTCATCATCGTGGCTGGTTTTGGGGGAGAGAAGCAGCCATCGTTCTCTTTAGAGTTCATCATCATCTTCGGAGAAAACAGAACAAGAGGAGCACGGGTTGAGGACGGAAGGAACTTTGTTGCTATCTCTGCTTTATTCATCTTCCTGAGGAACATCTTCACCAGAGGGAGGTTGCCGCACTGTTCATTCTTCTTCATTGAGAAAATAGAGAAAAGAGACCAGATACAGGGTGGCTTTTAGAACCAGAGCTGAGAGAAGGGAAGGACGCTGTTCTAAGCTTCAAAGACGAATCGAGTTGTTCTGTGGGTATTGTCTTCATCCAATTCTTTTGGAGCAGAGGATGCGATTGTCGGAGTGGAGTTGAGAGAGGGGGAACATGACGTGTAATCAGAGGAGAAGCTGGAGCTCAAACATGAAAATTCTTCAGCGTTGTGTTCTCTTTCTTTTTCCCTTTTCCATTTGTCTTTTAGGGTATGTTTGGTTCGGGGAGGGGAGGGGAGGGGAGTGGAGGGTAGGGAAGGGAGAGGAAAATGAAGGGAAAATATTAAAAGGAGAGAAAATTTTTGTGGGCCCCACCACAAATAACTTTTCTCTCTCTCCATTTTCTCTTCCCTTCCCTCCCCTCCCCTCCCCTTCTCCCCCAACCAAACATACCCTTAATCTGAACTTGTTGCTGCTGATTTGATTTGGATTAAGCTGTGTAGCTAACTTTTGTTTGGTTTAATATAGAGGAACTATAACTTATAAGCGGATTATACTTTATTTTTATTTATTGGGTAAAGGAGTAATTTTACACATGTAATTTGGCTCAGGGAGCGTTCAGCACCACGTAAAATTTTATGGACCAAAAATACAAATATAATTTCATTTTAGAGCGCCCCGACCCGGCCGATTAGTTGGCCAGATTAACTTGGATGGAACGCCGACGTGGCGCGATTTAGACTGACCTAACGACGTGGGCAATGACGTGGAATAAAAATTTGAAAAATTAGGATTTTAAAAAAAAAAATAGAAAAAATTCAAATAATTAAGAAAAAAATTCAAAAAATTAGAAAAAAATTAAAATAATTAGCAATAAATTCAAAAAATTAGGAAAAAATTAAAATACCCCGCTAGTGAACCCCACAACCGGCCACCCTACCGTCGGTTGGCGGCGGTGGTCGGTTCTTGGTGGTGGGGACCGACCACAAAATTTTAAACTTTATTAATTCTATCACAAAATTTAACAATTTTTTTTAACTTTAAAAGTATTTAATTAGACATTTTTTTCAAAAATAATAAATCATTATATATGAAGCATTCAAAATAATTATTATGAAGATAATTATTTTTTTAAAAAAATGTATATTTAAATAGCTTTAAAGTTAAAAAAATTATTAAATTTTGTGATAGAATTAATAAAGTTTAAAATTTTGCGGTTGGTCCCAACCACCTAAGCAACCGATCATCGCCAACCAAGTGGGTCGACGATAGGGTGGCGGTTGTGGGGCTCACTAGCGAGGTATTTTAATTTTTTTCTAATTTTTTTCAAAATTTTTTGAATTTTTAAATTATTTTGTAATTTTTTTCTATTTATTTTAATTTTTGTCATAATTTTTTGATTTTTTCCTAATTTTTTGAATTTTTTCCTAATTATTTGAATTTTTTCTAATTTTTTTAAAAAAATTTCCTAATTTTTCAAAAAAAAAAATTCGAATTTTTATTCCACGTCATCGCCCACGTCGCCACTGTCGGTCAAATTAAATCACGCCACGTCTTGCGTTCCATCCAAGTTAATCGATCATTAATCGACGATCACCTAACTGATCAACTAACGGCCGTGGTCTTCGGGCGCTCCAAAATGAAATTACATGTATATTTTTTGTCGGAAAATTTTACGTGGTGGTGAGCGCCTCGAGCCAAATTACATGTGTAAAATTGCTCATTTACCCTTATTTATTAGTTATGTTTTAATGTTAATTTTAGTCAATATCTTGTTTATTTCTCATTTACGCTTGATCAACGTTGATACCCTATTGGACCCATATACAACTTTAACTTGAGAGATTGATATAAGTAATCAAGGAGATACTTATATCTATTAATACTTAAATTAATAAAATTGACATTGAAACTACTTAATTATGTGAAAATAAAGTTTATGAAGCAAATAAAAGATTAGTGACTCTGGGTTACTCTTATTATATTTGCGGTAGTTTGTTAATTTTAATCTGATTTTGTACTCATTTAAATTTAATTTGGGTTGCTCAAATTAAATAAAAGTGTAAAATAAATACTCAAATAGATTTAGATACCAAATAATTGTTGGAACAATACTCAACTCACTCTATATTATTTAATACAGCCATTGCACTTGCATAATCAATGGTTTGCTCCTACCCAATGCCCACACTGTTTGGTTAGCTTGTGCATAATTGGGGGTTGAAAACCAACGTTAGAAGCTGTTAACCAAAGAGTGGAAATTGTTCATTTTTATTATTCCAGAAGTAAAATTGCACCCCAAAATATACTAGGGTGCTGCATACATTATATTTAGAATTTTAAGAGTGTCGTATGCCCCTTAACCATTTTTTATTGTGCAACTTTGGATTCCACAAATGCGATTCCGCAACCACTGTTTTGATGATATTCGCCAGTTTGGATTATGTATTTATTGTGCCAGTTTCGATGATATTGGAACAGTAGAAAAACCTAGCTAGCTCTAAGCACAATTCCGTCATTCAGCAACATCAGACGATTTTTCTTTTCTCTTTTCTTTGATTTATTAGTTAGGGGCATTATTGAAAAATAACCAACATTTCAATATCCTAGATTAAGTCATTGACCTAATTTAAGATTGGTTGAGTTTACCAACCTTATACAGGATTTTCTTATTTCAACAGTTTTTATATGGAATTCTCCCAGTATGATATTATAATTTAATTGAACGCGCTCACACCCACGTATATGTTTAAAAGATTGATCATCAATCAGTTTTAATAAATAAACAATATTAAACATGTAATTTTATTGAGAAATAAAAATTTTTAATTATAAAATTAATAAACCTTATAATATAGTAATCAATTTATGATTATTAAGTAATATTTATGTTAATGAGGGGCATTTTTGTAACAACTCTAAAAATCAAATATCATAAAAATTTTATTTCTGGTTGATATTTAATTTATAAGTTATGGATATATGTAATAGCCTTGAATGTGTGTGTGTATATATATTTGTGTAAAGGTATAAAAAAATTCCTTAAGATGTATTTCAAGCTTAATTGAGGTATAAATGAGAAAATTACAACAAAAAGGAGGTTTAAAGAATTATAACAATTTTAGTTAATTAAATGATAATTAGTCAAATTTAATTATGAAAGATATTATGAGGCCTCAAATAATTGAGAAAAAATAAGATACATTTATTTTAAGGTTAACTTGACTTTCTAAAAAAAGGTTTCATGCCTTAGAAATGAAAAGTTGATATTAAAGAGTATTCTATGGGCATTTTATCCAAGAAAAATGAAAATTTTTAGAAATTATGGGAAGTACACTTAATAAGAAAATTTGAAGTTGAGAAAAATTAGGGAAATAGTCTCTAATAAATATAAATTTTTGATGAACTTACAATGATCATATGGTCAAGGAATAATCAAAAAGTATATTGTGGTCTCAATTAAAGTAAAGGGGCATAATTAGGGAAGCGGTTTGCATCCACTGCCTTAAATATCCTCATCTATTCTCTTCTACCAAACTATGTCGTTTGGCACAAAAGCATTGAACCTCATACTTTTTATATATAAATATTTTAGGATATTGACAAGTGTTAAAAAGATATTTCAAGAGATCTTGGCCAGTCTTGAAAAAATCCTTCATGATCTTGAAAAATTATTTTAGGATCTTAAAAAAATATTTCAAGGTATTGACTAGTACTAAAAAGATATTTTAGGATACTAACCGCTAAGGTTAACAAACTCACGAGTTTAAGTAAACTCATACTTGATACATGAACTCAATCGTAAACTCGTAAGAGTCTACTTTTATTATTAAATAGGTATTACTAGTGTATAATTAAATAATTAAAATATAAAAATGACAAAAAATTTTGATTTAAATATATTCTAAATCCAAATAATTGAAATTAAATCCATTAACATTCATCATTTATCATATTTAATAAAGAATTTTCTATAAAATTTATACATAAAGCTCACGAGTATGATCAAATCAACAAAGTTAACATGAGTTTAAGAGTAAATTAACACGGTTTTGTAAGCTAGAAACGTAAAAACGGTAAACTCGGTATATAAACTCGTGAGTTTAACCGAGTTTACAACTACCACGAGTTTACCATTGACTCGACTCGTTTTTATAAGCTAGAAGCGTAAAAACCAAGGTTTCAAACTTGGACCGGTCATTGAACCTAAGAGTAAGTCTTTGGGTTAAGAGTTAGTGGGTCGGATCGAGTCAAACCAGGGTCAAACCTAGGTATTAATTAAAAAATATAATTTAATTAAAATATGTAAAAATATTCATAATAAAAATAATTATGCATATCTCATTTCTCTATTAACCCAAACCCAACAAAATAAGTCCAACTTCTACGAGCCCAACCTTCTCTTCCTTAATATCATTTTTGCTAACTTATTTTATTTTATTTGGATAAGTATTAAATAAAGTGATGATGCTTCGTCCTATCCCTGATGAGAAAGAAGGAGTAGGCTTTATTATATAAAGTGATGATGCTTCGTCATATCAAACAAGGACAAAAACCATCCAATCACACCATACCTTTAGTACTCACTTTCGTACACACACAGACACTTTAATTTTTGAAGGCAAAAGGAGAGAGACAAGATAGAAGAATGAGATCACCGGAGGTTGTCCAATATTCATCACCAACGTCTTCTTTTTTATCACCACCAGATTAACCACCGACCCTCTCTTCCTTCATCTCCTCTTCCTCTTCTTCCGTGTGTGCAGTCCTTCCATTTTTCATGTTCACTAGTTACCACCATCGATCTAAACTTTTCATCACCAGTTTCAAACCTCAGATCTCTCTCTCCTCCTTCTCGTTCTCAGCCACAGAGAGCTGATCGTTGCTCCTCCTTCGGCTTCCACAGTAGCATCGCCGGCGTCGACATTAAGAAGCACCTCAGATCTTTCTCCCTCTCCTCTTTTCTCGTTCTGCATTTTTGTTCTCTCTCACTATGTGACTCGGCCAACTCGGCCGGTTTAGGCCGAGTTAAACCGAGTTAGCTCGGAAACTGGAGTTCCTCCTCAACTCGGACCGGCTTTCCGGCCGGTTCGCCGGTTTCCGGTCTGAACCGGCTGGTCCGGTCCGGGTTTCAAAACATTGGTAAAACGGTAAACTCGGAGAGTCAACTCGCGAGTTTGACAACAATGCTAATCGATCTTGAAAAAATTATTCATCTTGAAAAATTATTTTAGGATCTTGAAAAAATATTTCGTGGTACTAATTAGTACTCACAGAATATTTCAAGGTAGTGACTGGTACTCAAAAGAATAATTTAAGATACTGATTGGTACTGTAAAAAAAATCATGATCTTGAAAAATTATTCTATGATCTTGAAAAATATCGTAAAGTATACTTTTAGCACAGCTAGTTAGTTGCACGAAATATTTTTTCAAGATCCTAGAGTAATTTTTCAAGATCATGAAATATTTTTTCAAGATCATGAAGTATTGTTTTGAGTACCACTTTCAAGAACCAAAAATATTTTTTCAAGATCTTATAATACTTTTTCAGTGACGGTCAACTTCCTAAAGTAGTACCCAAAAATATTTTTTCAAGATCCTGAAGAATTTTTTCAATACCAGTCAGTATCCTCAAGTATATTTTTAGTATCAGTCAGCACCCTAAATTAATTTTTCAAGATCATGAAGTATTTTTTCAAGTCAGGTTAAGTACTCTAAAGTATCTTTTTAAGCACCCATCTATATCCTAAAATGTTAAGGGTTAGTTTGGATTGAGGGAAGGGAAGGGAGAGAAAAAATTTGAATGAGAGGAAAATGATGTGGGCCCACTATTCTAAAATTTGATCTCATTTTCTCGTCCCCTCCTTTTTTTCCCTCCTTCCCTCAATCCAAACTAACAGTAAGAAAAGGAAAAGGGGGCATGAGGTTATGGAAGAGGATACTGAGGACGGTGGACCCAAGCCGCTCCCCATAAATGATGTTGGAACAATAATTGCTTTGCCTTTATGGACCCCTTAAATGACGGGTTAGATTAGGGTTCACATTAGGTGCACATCCTTATGTGCATCTTATGTGCTTGTCCCTCTATTAGAGGGATGAGCACATTTTTTTAAATTTTTTAAATTTTTTTATAGATTATATTTATTTAGATTTAAATTATATGATATTTTTTGGAATTTTTTTGGACCCAATATCTCAAATTAATTAATTTCCAATCGTATTCAGAAATTTTCTCTCGTAATACCGGTATCATGAAAATTAATTAATTTGAGATCGGGTCAAAAAAATTCCAGAAAATATCATATAATTTAAATCTAAATAAATATAATATATAAAAAATTTAAAAAAAATTAAAAAAAATGTGCTCATCCCTCTAATAGAGGGATGAGCATGTAAGAAGCACATAAGGTGAGAAGCACCTTATGTGCTCCCGTTAGATTAGCATTGATGGAGGGAGAAGATATTTCAGTATGTGGTTTATGTGAACCTATTAAAATATTATTTTCCCAAAATACCACGTGCGTGTCGGCTATAAACAGAGAGCCGCGAGGGTGAAGAAGAGAGGAGAGGACGAGTGAGAAGAAGAAAAAGAAGGAAATATTTGTACAACCAAGTGAAAATAGGTAACTTCCTACCTCTTAATCATCATACAATTTTTGCTTTCTAATTTTAATGTTGTTTTCATGCTTAGAACCCTTCCTAAATAGCTGTTGACCGCCCGTCCGGGGATCAAAAGAGACAAGCTAAGTTATGACCCTATGTTGTTACTATTGTAGTTGTTGGAATTTCTTTACTTTGATGATTTTGAGCACTGTAGAAGCAGAACAAGTTCAGCTTACATGCTAGCTGTCCGAATTCTAAAAGGTGATTAGGATGGTGATTTAAAGTTAGAACAATGATCATGAGGTGTTAATAGCTTGAGATCAAGTGTTTTAAAAATATTTTTTTCCTTTCCCATTTCATGTTTCAGGCAAAATAGGACAGGGGAGAGGAGTAGGATTTTGCCAATTTTAATTTTTCCAATTTATCTAAAATGAAAAATTGTACAGGATACAAGTGAGAGAAACCAAGTTTAGAAGCATCAGAAATCAAAATAGAATTTTTGTCTAATAAAGCCCTTACGTATCTGTTTTGATTATTTGAAGGAGAAGAATGTTTCTTTTGATCCATTTGATCTTAAAAAAAATAGAATATGCATGAAACTTTGTGGAGGAAAAGTACGTTAGATTACTTTTTAAGCGTATGGAGTTAAAAATGAAAAGTTGAGGTTCAAGTTACAAGTTAAATAGTGAAAGAACTTTTATTAAATGGATTATCTAAATTCTTAGCACATAATAGTTATGCTTTGAGTAAAATTGAAATGTGGATGGAATATAAATATATTATGTAAGAACTAGAAGTTTTACTGAATCAGATACTATAGAAGCTTGAATAAACTTTGATTGAAGTATATATAGTAATTCATATCTAAAGATATGAATTATGAATATTTTGTAGAACTTATCTTTTACGGGAGCAGTTTTCCATAGACTCGACAAAATGATTTTTTTTTTTTTTTTTTTTTTTTTTTTTTTTTTTTTTTTAAGTCCGTGAACTTTTAGGGAAAGGTGTCTTCACCATGATTTGGTATTATGGAAAAGCAAATCTTTTATCAAATATTTATTTAAATTGAACTATAGATTATTTTCTATGTGGTATCTAGCGCTGATAAATACAAGTTTATGAAAAGCTTGAAAAAAAGGAACAGAGAACAAGATACGTACAAACATACATACATACAGTATTTGTGTTTTGTATATTATTGTGAAATATATCAACAAACATGCATCACACATACTTATTTTAAATATTTTATATGTTTGGATTCTTGCGGTATGACTCTTTTATCATGAGAAAATGTTCATGACTTGATATCTGTTTTTGTACTCTCTATTTATTCTTTTGTAATAAATTGTGTAATGAGACTTCATTTACCTACCAAATTATTTGTGTTGCACAATGAATCTTAATTGCTATAGTGAAGTTAATTTTATTATAAATTTAATTTATTATGAACAAACTGTCTCCACGCGCGTCGTACTTTTTAATCCCAGGGGTCCCTCTCTTTAGAATCCCCTGTAAAGAGGGGGAAAATGTGAAGATGTCGGGGTAATATATTTGCATTATTGGTTTTTTGTCTTCATATATATGGAAAGCATCGTTGTAAAACTTAAAATTAATCAAACATTCTGTGTCATTGACACACAAGTTTTGTGCACTGAAACCTATAATAAACATGTATTCCAACATCTTAATTTCCTCGGAAGAGACCAAAAATATACGAAACAAACAGGTACGTAATTTCCAAATGGCCTCGAAAAAAATCAATGGAAGTAATTTTTTTAAAAGAATTGAAGTGGCGATACTACAACTTGTTGGCCTGATAATACCACATACAAAACAACTTGAAATTACATACAAAACAACTTGAGAATACTCGGGGTGGACCATGTAAAATAGTCGTGTCTTATCAATGAAAGCATTGAATCGTACGTGCTTAAAAGAGATATCGATAATTAATTAATCGAACCACTCATTTTTCATACATTTGTATTCATTTCCGTGCGGGTTGGAGTTTACAACAAAATTGCCCACATGGCTCAGGTTTTTGTAGGTCTCTCTCTCTCTCTCTATATATATATATATATATATATAATTTTGCAATTTAAGGCTCAGATGCATGAAATTACTTATTGAAGTACTCATATAAGGTGAAGCATCGACACAAACTTCGATTACGTTATACAACAAATACAGAGGGAAATAAAATAGAACACTTCTATCCTATGAGAGAACTTTTTTCTAGAGTGTGGAGAGAATTATTTTGTGTGTAGTGTTATACATATATCTATCTCACTCCTTCAATCTCATATACATACATATTTATATGTGTGTGTGTGTCATATATATGTAAGGTTACAAGGAATATGTATAACTCTTAAATATAAGATTATATGGGAATAGACATAACTAATAAAGGAAAAACTCTCTTTATGAATCACATCTCTTCATATTCGTGTAACAATCCCACTTGAATAGGACTTGGCCCTAATATATCAAGAATGAACTAAGTATATTCCAAAACCTTCACACTTGTTTACCTATTTAATTCCAAACTAAAGCTTCACAAACTCAACAATAGAGAGCGAAAGATTAGAATATGTGCTCTGTTGCAGGAGGAGGATCAAAACCCCATGCTGTGTTGACTCCATTTCCAGCTCAAGGGCATATCAACTCAGGGATGCAGCTAGCAAAGCTGCTCCACCTTCGAGGCTTTTTTATAACCTTCGTCAACACAGAGTTCAACCATGAACGCTTGCTTAGATCAAGAGGTGTCGAAACCCTTCAAGGCCTCCCAGATTTTCGATTCGAAACCATCCCAGATGGTCTTCCTCCTCCTACTAATGATAATGCCCATCAAGACCTACCCTCTCTCTGTGACTCTACAAGAAAGAATTGTCTCCTTCCCTTTCAAAACCTTCTTGGTCGACTCAGTGAATCTGCCTCTAGTGGCCTCATCCCTCCAGTCACTTGCTTGATTTCTGATGTTGCCATGTACTTCACTATTGATGCTGCTGAAGCGCTTGGACACCCTATTATTCTCTTTTGCCCTATGAGTACTTATTCATGGTTAGGTTACGCTCACTATCAAAATCTACTCGATAGAGGGCTCGTACCACTCAAAGGTATTTTGTTATATATAAGACCTTTGTTCATGACATATATATGCCTCAATGTTCTTTACGTTTCATGCTTTAAGGTCTGATTCATTTGGTGATTCCAATATGCAGATGAGAGCTATCTGACAAATGGCTACTTGGAGCATAAAATTGATTGGATTCCAGGTATGAGACATATCAAGCTCAAGGATCTCCCTACCTTTCTGAGGACTACAGATCCAAATGATCTTTTGTTTCATTTTCTTATTGAAATGACAAAAGAAGCTCATAGAGCAACTGCCATTTGTTTCCACACATTTGATGAGCTTGAAGGTGAGGCAGTGAAAGCTCTTTCCTTCATTTATTCCATTCCTCTATACACCATAGGCCCTTACCCTTCATTTCTAAGCCAAATTCAACAGACCGACCAGCTTTTATCTTTGAAGTATAGTCTTTGGAAAGAAGAGACTCAATGCCTCGATTGGCTAGAACTCAAGGAGCCCAGATCCGTGGTTTATGTGAATTTTGGAAGTTGGGCAATTATTTCTCCTGAACAACTGTATGAGTTTGCTTGGGGTTTAGCCAACAGCAAGAAACCCTTCTTATGGATCATAAGGCCTGACCTTGTCAGTGGTGGCTCGGTGATCTTATCACCTGAGTATCGAACTGAGATTGCAGATAGAGGTCTCATAGCAAGTTGGTGTGAACAAGAGAAAGTTCTGAACCATCCTTCTATTGGAGGGTTCTTGACGCATTGTGGTTGGAACTCCACGATTGAGAGTGTGAGTGCAGGAGTTCCAATGGTGTGTTGGCCTTTCTTTGCAGATCAACAGACAAATTGTAGGTATGCATGCAAAGATTGGGGGATTGGATTGGAGATTGATAGTAATGTGAAGAGAGAAGAAGTGGAGAAGCTTGTAAACGAGTTGATGGAAGGAGAGAAGGGGAAGAAGATGGGGCAGAAGGCATCGGAGTGGAAGAAAATTGCTGAGGAGGACACAAGACCTGGTGGTTCTTCATTCATCAACTTAGAAAAGATGATAAAAGATGTGCTGATCAAAACCCAAAGTTAAGAATTTAAGATAATCTTAAATGTGTATTTTTGTAATTATGTTGGTTCTCCAAAGGAAATTGTTTTTATGATGGATGTGTGCTGAACAAGAAAATCAGGGATGAATTCGAATTATTGTTGAGTTTTATTGGACAAAAAGTTATGTATTTTAATTGTATAATAAATTATGTATTTGGATTGATTAGTATCAATATGTCTTGGAACTATTGGCCATCTATGGACGGATTATATTTTTCTTCTGGTTCTTAGAGGTTGCTGTAAATTTATGTGAACTAGTTTAAAACCCACGCAATGGAAAAATAATTATAATGTTTAAAGAAAGATCAAAATCTCTTGGTAAAAAATACAGAAAAAAAACCCTAATCATGTATTATAGTTTGAATAGAAACTAATAAATCTGTTATGGCATCTCTCATTTATTATATCTTGTCCTAGATAAGTGCCTGTTTTATTTTTATAAGCACATTAAAATAGTTATAACATGTGCCAAAAACTTATTCTGAAATTAAAACTTAATTGATTATGATCTTTCAATCAAGAGAAATAGTTAACGTGGTTAGGAAGTTATAATATTTCAAAATCTCATGGTAAAAAAATAAAGAAAAAATATATGACCCTGTATTATATATTGAAAAGACGCCATTAAATTTGTTACGGTATCTCTCATTTATTATGTTTTTTTGTTCTAGACATGATCTTTTATATATATATATATATATATATATATATATATATATATATTTTAATTGATTTATGATATTTCAATTCAAGAGAAATAATTGATCATGGTTAGGAAGTTATAACATATCAATTTTGTAAAATGCTAAATTCCAATAATAAGTGGAAAGTTTTAAATATATATATATATATATGCTATTAAAGAGGTTTTGGGTTTTTTTTTTTTTTTTTTTTTTTTGCTTGATTTATGAGAAATTTGCAATATCTTTTTTCAACGGGCAAGAAATCACGGTTTTTTTTACTATTTTTAAAATTTTTTATTTTAGAAAATGATAGGGAGTTATACTTTATGATGAAGTTTTCTATTGTTATATTTTGACTTTAGATAAATCAAAAATTTAATTTTAAAGTTATGATTAAAACATTCAGATTTCTAGACTCATTGTTGGCCAAGAAAACTGTAGATCTAAATCTTTATTGATTTCATTGAACTATACTTTCTCTAATTTTTATTTTTAATTCAATCTCATCATTATCCATAAAAATTAATTAAAAAATTTAAAATTTATTGATTATCTTACAAATAAAATAAATTCACCTAAAGGAGTTTGAGAATATTTTAGTCTAATAAGATTGAAAAACAAAATTCTACTACATTCATATTCAATATATATTTGAAAAAGTTTGCATTTTTTCTATGTATTGAGTTAAAAAAGAAGAATTAGAAATATTTATTAGAAATAATTAATATAACATCTTATAATTATCAAAATTCTTTCGCATGGAGTAATTCAGTAAGATATTAATCTAAATATTACAAATTTCTTTGCTCATGAGAAGATAATTTATGTGTGGAATAGATTTTAAAAGACACACAAAGATTTAATATTTTTAATTCAAATAACTCCCAACAAAATAGAGGTATGAGTATAATTCTAATTAATTTAAAAATAATTTACAAACACAATCAATTGTTATAATACTCCTAAAAATTGTTAAATAACCAAAAAAAAAAAAAGAAGGATTCCAAATTAAAAATATAAAAACATTTTGTAATTATAAAATCTTAAATAAAGTCTTTTATGAAATATAAATATTTTATATTTCTAAATTGTATAATTCCTACAAAGTAGATGCTTCAGCCAATTCGCGACCAATTTTAAAAAAATAAAAATTTGAAACCATCAAATCTCAAATAAAGTCTTTTAAGAACCTTAATGTATTTGGCCTTGTTGATAAATGAGTAGTGGTCCATAAGCACTTTGCATCTTGATTGATATTGAAATTAAAAATCACCAAATGTTTGCATTACACCTCATATCACATGATGAACCAAATAAGCAAGATATATATGTGTAAGAGAAGCTAATATGATAATAATACAATTGGTGTGAGATCACGCAAAACAACAGTGTAAACAAAAATATTTCTAAAACAGACCTTTGTAGTACAAAGGATCATTTCCTTTGGGTGTGGGAGGCGATCATGATCGACCGTGCTCGCAGCCACAATGAATGCAATGTAAGGGATGAAGATCGCCGTGACCTTGAAGAATCCGGCTAGGAGACAGAAGAAAATGCCGACTCCCATCGTAGCTACCGTGATGAGCCCCAGAAAATGGCCATCAAGATGGAAGGATATCGAACCAATAATCGGAGTAGCCATTGCCCGACCAGTAGCCCAACCTATTGATGTCTACTCCAATGAAGAGAATCTTGAACCACTCGTCCTTATGGTTTTCAGTTTGAACTTACTATAACTGCAATGAACATACAAAATATCATATATCTAGCATTTTCCTTGGATCATATTATTAGATATGCAAGCATATGGATTTCTTGATTATGGATTTAGTTTTTTTTTTTTTTGAACTCTAGATTTCTTGATTATGACTTTTTTGGATGTGATGGGAAGACAATGGGCCTGTTTGGATTGAGCGTTAGGAGAGCGTTAGGAGCATTTGCGGTAGAGTTAATGGGCTTTGGAGAAAAAGCTCAACATGGTGTGTTTGGGTTCAACGTTAAGTTCACGGACTTAAAGCTCTCCTAACGCTCAAAAGCCCGTTAGGAAAAAAAGCTCCGAATACAGCTTTTTCCAAAATGCTCTCAGCTTTTTGACGTGGGCCCCGCCACTTCTACCACCATCAATCCAAACACAAATCATTAACTCTACCGAGCTTTTTTCTTACCGAGCTTTTTTTAAAGTTAGATAGCTTTTAAGCTACTGCTCCTACCGCCAACCCAAACAGGCCCAATGAAATCTGATGGCTTATGAGTTTGATTATGGATTAGGGTGACGGTGAACATACACTGGAGGAAGGAGAGGGAGGAAAGAAGGGAGATGATCAGTGGCGAGATCTTGGGATAGATGTTTGGGGGGGGGCCAAAGGTATACTCATTAACTAATTAAGGAAAAAAATATTTGAAGGGCCAAATGTATAAATTTTGTATAAAAAAATCTATTTTATATTAAATATTTAGGACAATTTTTTTTTTTTCGGGGGCCATGGCCCTCCGGCTCTTGAGAAGATCCGCCCTTTGGAGATGATGAGATGGATAGGAGGAGAGGGTAGAAGAAGTAAGTGGCGATAAAGTGACGATTTGAGTGCTATGTGGAAGTGTGACGTATCTTTTTAATGGTGAAAATTAAAATTGTTAATAAGGAGGGCAACATTGCTGCGTTTTGATACTTTGAGGGCGGCATTGAGATTATAAAATCTTTTAGGACAACATTGCTCCTAGACTCATACTTTCGAGGTATATTTGCTACTTAACACTTAAATAAAAGAAAAAAGAAAAAGAAAATGGGTTGGTAATGTTGAGCTACTCAATGATGGTAATTATTCTATAGTGATGGTTAATTAAGCTCTTCGTACGGGATGCCCTCAAAACATATTTTTACATTTTATGAGACAAAATTTCTCCTATATATTTATTTTCTTACTGCATAGAATTACTTAAAATAAACTAAACTAAAAACCCCTTAAAATCATAAAGAGGGCATTGCCTAAAAATAAAAATTAAAGCTAAGTCAAGTTACTTATATCTATTAGGCTAAGTTTATAAGAATATTCACAATTTTATATACATATTTTAATAGAAAACAACAGCAAATTAAATAAATGTGCAATGAAAAATTTACAAATATTTATTTTTATTATAAAAGCTTATATAAATATTTAGAAGTGTTTATAGGTGAATTTATAAATGCACATATACATTTTAAAAATAGCGAAATAATAAGTGTAATTGGAAAACTTACACACCTTTTTTTTGCTCAGGAACTTACACACCTAATGAATAGAAACAATTTGATCTAAATTTTGCCTATTGTCCAAAGTGACATCCTAAGGAAGACGCTTTAATTGGAAACAAGTTGCCGATGAGAGCTTTCTTGTTTATGTGCATGGAAGCTAATCAATTGTGCCATTCACAGAAGCAAAACCTTCTGTGGATTTAGGTGAGCAAGTTGAAACTTCCCAGCATGTTTTCTAGTTTATACAATGGAGGTGCATCCTCTTTGTTTTTTCTTTCTTCCTCCTTTTCTTTTCATATCTGATCTTTAGTTTTAGATAAAAAATTGAATAGCTTATATTTAATATTTTATAATGTTATTATTACCAATGAGATCTTGTTTGAAGTAGGTATACCTATAGGTGGACATGAGATTTTGAGAAGGAAAAGAGAAAGAGGAAAAAAAGATAAATTACTTTACTTATTTGATTCTATCTATAACCACTTCTAGCATGTTTCACACAACGAAAAAAAACCTTAAAGCTCATTAACTTTTCTTAAAAATTTAAATCTTTTTCAAATTTGCCCCTATTTAATATATAATATACCCTATAAAGTAAAGTCAATATAATAATAAATAAGCTTAAAATTTCATATTCGTTTAAAAAATTTAAAGTTGTTACTTATAAAGACGATACTTCCCCGTTAATACTACCAGGGCAGTGTTAAAGTTGAATAAAAGCTAATTGATGAATTTTTCCAAAGAAATTCCCTGCTTGGTATTAGTGTAAACAGAAATTAGTTAGAGCAATTAGTTACTGATAAATAATAATTTTTATACATTTCATTTATTTTCGGAGTGATTTTAAGCTAATCTGGATTTATTAGTGAATATTTGAATCATCAGCCAATTTTAGAAAATAATATAATTATGAATTAATTATGAGATTATTGAGCTAAAATTATTAACATTTTAATTGTCTATATATCTTGTAATTGAATAATATTTCTAAATATATGATAGATCTTAATTGTCTATCGGGGCCCAAGATAGGGAATTAATCACAAAAATGCCACATACCAAATTCCTCACAAAAAAATCTCGTTGTCAAAATTTTTTTTCATTATTTGTTAAAATGACTTTCTTAATTATTAAAATATTCATATGAAAATCTCATTGTGAAAATAATTTCTAATGTTGTCAAAAATTCTCCGAGTTTTTCCTCCGTGTAAAATTTTAGAAACCTGGACAATTTTTGATAACATGAAAAGTCATTTTGACAACAAAAAAGCTATTTTCGCAATGAGATTTTCATAGAGACATGTTAACAACTAATAAAGCCATTTTGACAATGGACCTTTTTATGAGAGGAATTCGTTATTTATTCATAATTAATCACAAAAAAGTCTCTTAAGGATTTTGGTATGAGACCTTTTTTTTGATTAATTCCGTGTTTGAGAGCTAACAGTGATTTTCCCTAAAAATTACTTAGCCGTTGGAATTATTGGAGCACGCTGGAGACCAAAAGATAAACGGAGTCACCGTTTCTTCTTTTTTGGCGCCCTCTCACCAAACGACCTAACCATCCTCTCTCTCTCTTGCATAACAGCCCCACAAACACAATCATCATATCCATTACTTTCCTCCTTTCCACTCACCCACAGCCACGTAAGGGTGTGTCAAAGCATATATCCATCAATTCACCAACTTCTTTGGGTGATGGCTGTGACTCGCTTGAACCTTGGAGGAGGTGATACTTTTTAATGGCAGCTCAAGTTCCTTTTGGGATAAACTCCCACTACGGAAAAGTTCCAGGACTTATAGTTGAAGAATATGAGAGATCATCTTTTCATTTGTTATTTTGATTCAAGACATGAGGTTATTTAGTTTTAAATAATTTTAAGTTGTATTATTTGAGCATAATTTAATTTTAGATTGTTATCACTATGATATTTAGGACAAAATTTAATTGATTTCTTTAGGTGAAAATAAGGCAATTTACACCTCAACAAATTGGGATTTGGCTTTGGTCCTTTGCATGATTCCTCTCCGTGTCATTTGCACCCCAAACGACGCCGTTTAGGCGCCAAGCACACACTGGTCCCCCTTTTTTTTTTTTTAAAAAAAAAGAAAAAAAAAAAAAAGAAAGAAATTCAAGCGCTTGCCCAGGTAGTAAAAAGATAATTCTCGGATATTGAATATCGTCTTGAAAAAATCCTTCATTATCTTTAAAAATTATTTTAGGATCTTAAAAAAATATTTAGAGTACAAACTAGTACTAAAAGGATACTTTAAGATCTCGACTACTATTTCAAAAATTTATTTTAAGATCTTGAAAATATAATTCAAATTGTACTAAAAATATACTCGATATTTTTTCGGGATCATAAAGTAATTTTTTTAAGATCATTAATTATTTTTTAAGTACCATTCAATATTCTCAAGTATATTTTTAATACAGTCTTTGTACTTAAAATATTTTTTTTTTAAGATTTTAAAATAATTTTTTAAGATCATGAAGAATTTTTTAGCTACGATTCGGTATCCCAAATTATCTTTTTACTACTTGACAATGTCTAAATTTCTTTTTTTTTTAAAGGACTAGTGTTGCTTGGCACTGAAATGGCGCCGTTTGGGATGCAGCGAACGCAGCGGAGGAATCACTGCAAAGCACCAAAGCCAAATCCAACAAATTGTAGTTAGTTCGTAGAAGTGGTGTACAGCTGTCAACACACGTGTCACATATATGCACTAACTAGCTAAAAGACTCTAAACTATAAGGCTAATCATTAGAAAGAATTGGGCCGAGGGAAAGGGAACATAACAATTTTCCCACGCAAAAAACGTGTTTGTTTCCCCCGTCTTCCTTCGAGCTTCAATCCCACAAGTTGCAAAGTTCCATCAACCATTGGAACCTTCATTCCATCCGAAATAGGCAGGAAGGTGAAAATCTTCCCGGGAAGGTGAAAATGTCAGACAAAAAGGCTCCTTGAAAACACTGTACCCATTAAAAGTACGAGCAAGGCGCAAGCTGGACGAAGGTGTCGGTGAAGAAGCTTGTATCTACGGTGGTCGTTTTCGGCGAAGGAGAAGTTGAACCCGGAGGGAGAGGCGCATTTGAGGTCGGTATTCATTCGAAATCAATTTATGCGTGATTTACCTTTATGGGTCTCGAGCTATTCGTTGCCTTGTTGTGAGCTTTGGGGGGTCGAGTTGCCTTATTGCTTCGAGGTTGGGGGCTGGGGTTTCCATGGCCTGTTGCTTTGAGCTTTGGGGGGAGCTTTTCGTTGCTTGATGCACCTTCTCATAAACTTTACAATTATAATTGTTATCTTTGTGATGTGAGTTCGAACTTGTTTGTTTGGTTCGAACGTCGCCACATTTCATTCGGCAACTTGCTGGTCGGGGTTCATCACTCATTTTTTTCAATCAACCTTCGTTCCCTATAGCATCACCTGGGTTCAAGTTCATCAGTGCTAATCTTCCATGTTTCTCTTCTGATACTCGTTTTCGCAGCTCGTTAAATATACCTTCGTGCTTTCCCAGCCTTATTCCTTCCATCTATGACGTCCTTGTCACCACCGGGAGACACTCGTCGTCGAAATTTCATACCCATCACCATCTACTTCAATTTTACATTGCAATTTCCTTCTAGGGTTCGTTCGTGTCTTCGTTCGTGTCGCGCAAAAACACTTCTAATCAATTATGAACTTTTTTTTATGTTTTTTTTATTTAGGGGCAATATGGACATTTCACCTAATCTTCCCACTAAACCAACACCCAATTCTTCATACCAAACATTTCATCTTTCCTCAACTAACTTCCATTCCTTGTATACCAAACAGCTCACATTTTTAAAGTTCTCTCCTAATCTTCCTTTCCTTTCCTTTCCATTCCTTTCCTTCCCCAAATCTTTTTTGTAACAAACAGGGCCTAAGTATGTGTAACACTACTCACTCAATGAGAACTTCTTCCGATTATTAGTTTCTCCCTAATCCTTTTGCCATGGGATCGAATTCTTTCGAACACCAATTTGAAACACAAAGGAAGAGAACATAGGTGTCGATGGCGATCTCTCTTTGGATACAGAGGATCGACAGATTGCCAACACGAAGTCTCCAATTTCAGCTTCTTCGATGGTGGACGATCCTAATCTGAGCCACGGATGAAGGTTCACGAATAAGAAAATCACTATGAAATAAGATGATTTGAATTACCTGATTTGTAAGCAACAGGTTTTTTTCATGGCTAAACGACATCGGCTCTTTGGCTATCTTGATGGTACCGTCATTATTCCTCTGAAGACGATTCATGATGAGGTTAATCGTTAAGTTGATAATCCAGAATTTGATGCTTATGAACAACTGGACTCTAGCGTCATGGCTTTTAGCTTCAGTTTTTCCCATCATTCTGCCTGAGCTGATCAGACTGGAAACTTCACCTCAGATATGGTCGAAACTCAATATTTTATCTTCGGCCAAATCAGATTCGAAGGTTCTTCATTACAAAAATCTGCTCACAAACCAACGCAAGGGTGATCTGAGCATCCGAGATTATCTGGCCAACTTAAAGTCAATTTTTGACCATTTGGCATTATTTAGGGGAACCAGTTCAGGAATCTGCCAAGATTTCACACATTTTCAATGGTTTGACCGCTGAATATGAGTCGGTGATAGCTATCATCAACTCATTCTAGTTTTGTTTTTACTTAGACTCCGTCTCCACTATGCTGTCGGATTCTGAAGCAAGGCAGAAGGAATTCTTGACAAACACATTATGTCAAGCTCACTATGCTTCATCGTCTATCAAACCATGGTATCCTATGGTGGATGATCAAATGGTGTTTGATGTTCAACCGGGGAAATCATGCAGCTCTTTGGATCTATGGGCCGAGCGGACCACCTCCCGGCTTTTCTGGTCCTTATTCACGTGGAGGTTATGCAACTAGAGGTAGGGGCGAATCCGGAAAATTTATGAAGGGTGGGCACCGCCAGTGGCGGGGATTCGGGCTACCTCGAATTTTCAGCAAGAAGCACACATAAAACTTTCAGCAAATCGGTTATGATGGAATGATTCAACAAAATTCTCAAGTCTTGGTGATTGGAAAATCAAATGCGTAGGTATAATAGCAAAATCAAACCTCATATGACAAAGTGATCTATCTCAAGAATTAAACAAGTGATCTAACCTCATATTCCAAAATCAAACCTCATATGACGGTGATCTATTTCCAAAATCAAACCTCGATTCACATAGTTAAAGTGGCAAATTCAAGAGCAGCACCAATAATTTACAGAATTAAACAAGTAGATGTCAAATTTCATCGTAACAATTCTAGAAACCGAAATCAAGACTTAATAAGTTTCACATTGACAATCACCCTAACAAGTAATGACTTGCCTATATATTCACAGTGAGCCATGTTCAAGAAGATATCTAGCTAACATGTCTCGAACCGAATCGATGTCATCCTGTGAGTACGGATCCTCGATGCGAAAAAAGCGTAAATTGGAAAACAAGGTATAATTAACAAGCTGAAGTACCACAACAAAAAATATCATCATTTGAGGATCACGGAGCATTACGTACGTTTTGAACACCAATAGTATGTCCGGTGGAAACGATAGATTGCATCCAACTGATAACGTAGTATCCGCACTCGGTCCCCCTTGGTTGTTGATGGCACTATAAATCAAAAACAAATTGTTAAAACGAAAGCTCGTGTCTCGAGAAAAAAAACTTGGATTGAAACTACTTACCTTCGGATAAAACCACTTCGGTCCACCCCTTTGCTCTCGTTGTTCAACAATCTCTCTATATGTCCTAAGACCCCTATCATCATTAAAATGGAAATTAACAGACATGAAAACAATTCATTTAAAAGAAGAATCGATGATTTAGACAAAAATTTACTTGCTCGGCAAACATGTTTTTGATATCCTCAATTGGCCTGCCACTTACGGAATCGAACCAATAACATGCGTTCTTGGCGGGGCAAACTACACACAGGGTCCAATGACCACTACAACATATAGATATTAATATTAAACTAAGATAAGAAAGCAATTTATTCTTAAAAATCTTATATAGACAAAAAAAATACGTACCTTTCATGTATTGGCGCTAGATAACAAGACGATTGTAGGTCGCCCATTGTTAAACCAACATAAATGGCCCTCCTAACTAAGGTATTGCGAGCCGAAGCCGTGGATCCAGGACATAAGAATCCATACGAACCCAATTGGTCTCCCTTTTTGCATATGTCGTGGCAGACACTATGATCGAAATAAAATGATAAATGTTGAATATATTAAACAAAAAAAGAGTACCGACATAATTAAAGGGTGAAGAAAACTTACAAGATTGCAAGTTGAAGTCACTATATATCTAAACATTCCATATGCATAAACTCTGTCAAATCTTTCTTGTCAACATTGATCGAATATGTCTTGTCTGCACCGACAATCCCCGGAGGCATCTGCAAGCCTATAGAGACGATGTCCTTGTAGAGCTCTCGCAGTTGTGCTAAGTATGGAAATCTCTCCGCAGCTTGTTCATGCTATGAAAACATAACAAACAGATTATGAGTGGGTTAGCAATGAAAATCAAACGGGAATCTACTCATCGTCAATCAGTAATGTATTTCGTACCATTGGAGGTGTCGTCCCCATCTCAATAAGATGATGCGGCCAAAGGATGAACGATGTGGTGGCAGCGCCTAGATCGGGAACCTCCTCATCATCAATCGGGATGGCTGTCTTTTCTTGCCCCTCTCGAACACTTTTTAGAGTCACCCTACGTTGGTTTTGTGGAATTTGTATATTGTGGTGTGTGGTTTGTTCTGGGTAAACAAGACCATCGGCAACAATAGGCCGGTGTGGGTCATCCAAATATAGAGTGCCGGGTTGTCCCCCCTGTGGAGTGTGAGAAGGCTCGCCAATAAGTACATACGGAGAGTGATGAGCGGGTTCGCCAATAGGTACATCTCGGAGCGTGAAAACTTTCTTTCTTTGCTTGGGAAGGTAGGGGATTCTGGTTTATAGCTTGCATATTTCCCTTCTCTTGTATCATAGCCCTCATTTCACCCCGTAGTTGTGTCATAACCTCATCTACGAGGGACGCTCGAATTATGGCTACAAGCTGTGGGCTAGGGTTGTCATCGTCATGCGAACAACGGGAACGCCGTCCAAAATATTTCGCGACACTAACTCCCCTCAGCTCCCCATGAACAAGCATCAAGGTAATTAGGCTTCCCGATCGCCGTGGACAAAATGTCCATCCGTGTACCGAAGCATGAATGAACCTTGGCTCTTTCAGTGCTCAAGCACATCTGTATCATAGGATTTTTCATAAATAGTAACTAATTAAACTCTAAAAATATGAAACAAGCGAGGCTATTTAATACTTCTAATTTAACTACTTACAATCTTTGAAGCAACCTCGGCCACATCTTCATTTATGTATTTCTCGTCCTTCATCCTTGCAGCTATCCATTTTTTGTGGCGAGGAGGACACTCAGGGGCTTGGATAACAGTGGAAGGATCAGATTGAGCAGCTTCCTTCATTCTCTGCAACTCTTCTTCCATCAGCCTCCGTTCAAGCTTCTTATAGCCACCCCTAGACATGCAATGCGGATACTTATTTCTCGCTTGCCTCTCTCTATTTGCTTCGACTTTTTTTTTGACACGAAAACAAATAAAACTGAGATTTCGATGTCAAATAGATTCAACTAAAAGATAAGATATGAAAGAAATTTTACAAGAAATTCGGGATTACGGCTTGACACCACAAACTCCCTCCAGTCCTCTGAAGAAATGTAATCATAGTCCTGACATGGGTCCTTGTCTCTCTTTGACCCTCGAATATACTTTTTAGTGAGCTTGTTCTTAAAGTCCTTCCAACGTAGATAAACCTCGCCCATCCAATGGTTGTACATGACCTTATTGTTAGGCACATCATACGTTTGCTGCAAGGTAAAAGAGAAGATATGAAAGAAATCAAGTAATAAAACTAAAGATACAAATGCGAGAAGATATCGAAAGTGAGATACCAAAAGTTGTGCCCAGATCAACTCCTTCGTTTTAGGAGGAACCAACTTCCAATCGAGAATACAATGCGAACTTTGCTTGAGCGGATAGCCTACGTAGCTAATGAAATTGTCTTCCTCGGACCAATTGGATTCATATTGGCATCGAACTCCACATTAGCCTCTTTTTTTCGACCGCCACGACATGCAATTAACGCACCCATATGTGTGCTACCTCTACCCCTTCTCACCACTTTGGTACATCATTCCCACTATCATTCGATGATTCATCGAGCTGGACATATTCTGTTCATCAAAGACAAATCAATAATGTTAGATAGGGTTATTATTAAATAATAAACAAATGAATAAAATGAACTAACATGTTAAACCCGTACAAAAATAACATAGGACTTTTTCATAACTTAAGATCTTACTTTATATGGTTTCTCATATTCCTTGAGAATGATCCTTCCTTGGAGAATATTCTTCATCATCTACCAATTCTACTTCACGTGTTGTAGGTGGATTTGTTGTGAAAGGGAGTGTATCGTCCGGGTTCAAGGATTCTTCACCATACGTCTGTTTTTTACTTTGAAGTACAATGGACATTTTGTTATTTGCGGTACGTAACATAAAACACTTGTTTCGCCTGGATTGCTAGAATGAATGGCTCGTCTCTATGACCAAGTCTTTGAAGATCAACGAGACAAATCCAAATTTAGGATCTATTACAACAGCATTATTGTTAACCCACTTACATTTAAATAAAGCAACTTTGAACTTGGTGTAGCTCATCTCCTATATTTCTTCAATAACTCCATAATAGGCCATTGATGCTAACACCGGGTTTTTGTCTTTCGAACTCGAAAAGTGCATGGATTCAGCTTCAACTATCACCCCATTTGTTTTTTTGAGAACTTGTCATCTTGGTCTTTTGTGTAGAAAGAATATTCGTTTATATCATAACTGTCCAAGTGATGACGATAAGAAGGCCCCCGGGCTAACCACTCGATTGTAGTCGACAACCGGTCTCGTGCAATACCTTCTCCTCGAACCACTTTATGAATGTCTTCTTTTGCTCATTAGCTATCGCATGTCATTCTTCCTTGGATTCATATTCTTCAAACTCTTTCTGTGTTCATCAATGTATGGTTGAACTTCTTCCATATTATTCAAGATATACAGGTGTGCTTGCAACACCTCTACACGAAGCATATTCTTCAGTTTGATTCCTCGAGTTCCTTTACTTATCCCCTTATCATGCCGAGATTGTAACGTCGCCCACGATAGATAATCTTTACAGAACTCCATAGCCTCTTCAACTACATATCTCTCAACTATTGAGGCTTCCGGTCGATAAGGATTTTTAGAATACCCTTTTAAGATCTTCATGTATCGCTCGAAAGGGTACATCCACCTTAGGTAAACTGGACCGCAGAGCCTTACCTCCCTTACCAAGTGCACCATCAGGTGCACCATTATATCGAAAAATGCAGGAGGAAAATGCATCTCTAGTTGGGAAAAAATAATATAACCTTCATTTTCCAATTCATCCAACTTTTCAATGTCAATGACTTTGTTACGAGATAGCATTAAAGAAAATACTCAATTTTTTTATAGTGGTCCGCACTTCATCTTTCATAATGCCTCTAATAGTTCGGTAATAGTTGTTGCATCAACACATGATAATCATGGGACTTCATTCCCATAACTTCAAATCATCCATTGAAACACACCTTCTCAAATTTGAACAATATCCTTGTGGAACCTTAATGTCATATAGACACCCACACAAACTTTTTTCTCCGCTTTTGACGAGTGTATGATGAGCCGCCGGCTCCATGTATGCCCTCTTACCATCTTCCATTACACGTGGATGTAACCGTTCTCTTATTCCCATATCAACTAGGTCTAGTCTCGCACTAATTCCATCCTTAGTCTTCCTTGGTATGTGCAAAAGAGTGCGACAAGGCTATCGCAAACATTTTTCTCCACATGCATCACATCAAGACTGTGTCTCACATCAAGACTACGACAATATGGAAGATCAAAGAAAATTGATCTCTTCTTCCATATATTCTTCTCACCCGCAATCCTTTGCTGCTTACCCAATATGACATTGATATGTTCCACCCAACTATAGACTTCCTCTCTGGTTAATGCCTTTGGAGCCGTTCTATGCTTCGGTAAGCCGTTAAAACACTTTCTTAATTTACGATATGGGTGGAATCGATGAAGAAACCTCCTGTGACCGAGGTAGACCGTTTTTTTGCCGTGCTTTAGTTGATGGAAGTTTGTGTCTACTTCACATATTGGACAAGCTTTATGCCCCTTCACACTTTGTACCTTGAGACAAATTTCCATATGCAGGAAAGTCGTTGATCGTGGTAAAAATCATTGCACGCAACTTGAAGGACTCCTTCTTATATGCATCAAACACATCAACGTCTTCCTCCCACAACTTCTTCAAATCCTCAACCAATGGCGCCAAGTACACATCGATATTGTTCCCGGGCTGTTTAGGTCCAGAAATCATCATAGAAAGCATCACATACTTGCGTTCATACATGCCGGGGAAGGTAAGTTGTATATTATGAGGAGAAACAGCCATGCACTATGGGTACTGCTAAGAGTTCGATACGGATTGAAGCCATCTATACAAAGCCCTAGCCGAAGGTTTCTTGGCTCACTGCCAAATTGAGGGAACATTTCGTCTATTTTCTTCCATTGCGAGAGAGTCACGGGTGCCGTAGATATTTTCCATCGGATATTCTCTCATCAGAATGCCATATCAACTTCTTTGTTGTTGCTTCACTAGTAAACAGACGCTTAAACCGAGGAATTATGGGAAGATACCACAATGCCTTCAAAGGTTGTCTTTTTTTGTGTGATCTCCAGAACCACCACCTTTCTTCACTTTGTATCATGAAGTTTTACACTTCGGACAATTATTAAGGCCTTCATACTCATTTGTACAATATGCGGTCATTAGGGCAACTTGTGTATCCTTTTATACTCCATACCATCGTAGATAAGATTTTTTGGCCTCATACATACGATTTGGAAGTACATTATTATCGGCAACATATCACACAACAATTCAAGCAACGACGTGAAAGCGCTATCGTCCACCCACATGTTGCCTTTAAGTTGACCAAATGTAAGGTCCCATTCAACCGTGTATACTTAGTACACCCGGGGAACAAAGGTGTCTCTCGCATCACTCCGCACGCTATCATATTCATGCGGTTGTGCAAAGGATTCGACCTCAACATCATGAATCATTCTCTCCATTCCATCATCATCTACCTCAACTTCATTTTCGTAGGATGCCTTTCGGGAGTTACCTCCTCACCATGCCATATCCACGTTGTGTATCGAAGGTTTATTCCATCACAAATTAGGTGGTCCCTTATATCAAGCAATATCCCTTCGAACCCCATTTAAACAATTAACACATGGACAATAGTACATCCCATTTTTTGTAGCCACATTCCTTCTAGCAAATTCAATAAACTCTTCCACCCCATTCTCATATTCTTCACTAGTTCTCAACGCATTCATCCAACTATGACCCATTTTATTACCACCTACGACATTTCCAACAATAGTCAAGTTCATAAGAATTTCAAGAACGACATGCTTTCTTTTAAGAAAATTTTGGCAACGTTTCCCCTTAAAAGTAAGATATCCCAAAATTTCAATAACAACCAATTTCAGCTTAATTCAACAAAACTTACTAACTAAAGCAATTCAGAACAATATCAACTATTAAATCCAACAATTTCATCAACTAACAAAACATTGGAATTATTCCTACCGAGATATACTTCAATGGTAATGGAAATAGTAAACCATGAAGCCATCATTTTTTTAATCAAGTTCACGTACTTCATATGGCTAATAATAAAGGAAAGACAAAAAAAATCACGGATTGGATTAAAAACACTTAAACCAATAATGGTAAACCATGAAGCCATAAGACAAAAGTGTTGTTCTCTCTCAAGAAGAAGGTATCATATAAGGACAATATATGTGTATGTGTATAAAATGAAAGCAACGGCCTTAGTTGGGAGCACAACCGTTTGCTTCAAACCTTTGACCAAGATTTCTCGCGAGGTAGTCAAAAAAGACGAAGATGACTATCCTTTAATCTCTTCTCGTCTATATCTGCATTATAACAATACAAAATTATAACATACGAAATCACATAATTAATCTCAAAATCAACAATATTCCACAAACAATTTTTTATTCCTTTTGCATCTATATATTCCTTCAAATTTCACGATATAACACCAATACATTACATGGACAAGACCCAAACCATCCTAAGACCAGAAGGCATCAATTAATTACACACACGTGTGTGTATTTTCCTTTTTAAAAAAACAAAACAACTTGATGTAGTAGAACTGTAGAAGTCTAATAAAACTACTTCCCCTGAACACTAAATCAATTTCAATAAATCAACGACAAAGCATTGCCATACAAATAACTAAATTTTCAAGAATTTCCAATCCCATCCACAAGTTAGGGGGAGTGGGCGAGCATACATATATGAATGACTGAACAAAACTTAAAAAAATCGTGAAATCTTAATGAAATGTAGCACATAAAGCTAACAATGCCCATTTCCAATGGAAGGTTACACTACCAAAAATGTACAAGTTTATAATAGCAAAAGGTAATGGAAAGGAGGAAAACTTGAACTGGAAAATGCATTCATTAATCCAAGATGAGGAGGAAAACTTGAACTCAAGCAAAGGAAAAAAAGGGAAAATGCATTCATTAATCCAAGATAGAAGAAAACCAAAATTGAGTGCAATGTAAACAGATAGAATAACTAGTTAACTCCAATTGATTGTGTATATGTCGAGCAATACTATCAAGCAAGAAACCAAAAACCATAACCGAGATAACCCCATCAATTATGCCTACGAGAAAATGAATATGGAAAGAGCGAGAGTAAACAAAGAAAATTGAAAGAAAGAGGCTTTAATTTAAAGCAACGAGAAGGAGGAAGCATTGATTACTCCTGACCACTCAATCTTCTAATAAAACAGGGTAGAATTTTCACCTAAAAAAGCATAACATTGGCATAGTAAAGGACAACAAAACCCAATTAAGAGGCATGTTCGCTACTAAATATATGCATTCTGGATAATTCAAAATAACATCAAATATTAGAGGTATATATGTTCTAAAACATTAGAGATTCTGTTTCACCAAAAGTTGTTCAACAATGTAAATCTACAAAGTAATAACTTGGACCTATTATCAAGATTCTTCAACATAGTTGTTGCCAACTCATACAAGCCAGTGCAGAGTAGGAAAAATCAGGTCGTATGACAAGTGAAAACACCCATTCTAATGGATCATCAGAATGATTCATTAATCAAAAGAAGACGAAGAATTAAGAAGAAAAGGTGATAACTTTACCATTGTAAAGAAGGGACTAAGAGCTCGTTAAGCTTCAATGGCCATGGCGGAGGAAAACGGAGGAACGACGAAGAGGCACTTAACCAGCAAAAGAAAATGCTATGAGAGTACTGAATGAAGAAGAGGCACTTAACCAGCAAAAGAAAATGCTTACCGCCGGCGATGATCGACTAAGAGAGCACAAAAGGAGAGAAGAGGAGGGCGCCAACCGTCGGCCTGTCGGTGGTGAGAGCGTGCCAAACACAAATAGACAGAACAAGGAAGGGTTGTTCGGCGTGAATGACAGAGCAAGGAAGGGGACTGAGTTCGGCGTGAATGAGCAAGGGAGGGACCGAGTGCGAATGTGAGAATTCACCTCCATGGATTAGACGAGAACGGTGGAAATGAATAGAATAGGGTTTTTGTCATTAAAATGTCCCGAAAGGTGACACGAATGATAATCGGTCGCTGTTTTGATTTTGAGCGACCGAAAAGCATTCGGTCGCCAATATTCTAATTTGGGCGACGAAAGCTATTCAGTCGCCCAAAATTCTAATTTGGGCGACACGAGCTTTTCGCCCAAAATTCTAAACCGCCGATTATCAAAAAAATGTTTATAATAAAAAAAAACCACACGTCGCAAAAGAAATAAGTTTTAGACCAAAAAAAGGACCCATGGTGCCAAAATTTATTGCAATTTGGGCGACGAATTAAATTCGAAGTCGCCTAAATTCAAAAAGAGGCGATCTGCATATTGTTCAGTCGCCAATATTAAAAAAATAAAAAAATAAAAACACACGGCGCCAAAAGAAATAAATTTTAGACCAAAAAAATGTGCATGGCGCCAAAATTAATTCCAATTTGGGCGACCTGAATTAAATTCAGGTCGCCTAAATTCAAAAATCCAACAAAAATCCCGTGGCGCCAAACAAAACAAAAAATCCCATGGCGCCAAACAACAAAAATTCTCAATGGCTATTAGGCATCTGAAACTAATTTAGGACGATAAAATCCAATTTTATAAGTCCTAAACAATAATTCAAGATTTGAAGGCTCATTTTCCTTCAACATATTTACAAGATTGCCATTACCTTCATTTTTTACTTCCTATTTTTAAATGAGGACTTTTTTAGGTTAGTGATATCCAATATTTGTAGTAGTGGAATTACTAGTTCCTCCTTCAGGGTCTTATGGATTGGTGAGCAATAAGAAGAGGTTTCACCCACCCAGGGTGTTTGGCAGGGAGATCGTATATCCCCTTATATTTTCACACTATGCATGGAGAGGTTGAGTTACATCATCAAAGATCTCATAGATGAAGGCTCTTGCCCGCGATTCAACACAATACAGAAGGACCTCCTATATTACATCTCTTTTTTTGTAGATGATTTGATATTGTTTGGGGAAGCTTCAACCTATCAAGCAGAGATAATGATGGATTGTATTAAGTGATTATATGAGGCCTCTTGATGGCTACCTATTTTTAATTGATTTGAAATAATGGCTCCCTATTTTTAATTGATTTGAAATATATTTTGATATATCTGGGGAATCATTAAAGCAAAATTTAAGAAATTTTCTTGAGATTTCATGAGATAACAATTTGGTGCATCATTAATGAGATTTCATTATAAATATTACTAGTTTTAAATTAAAATAGAAATTGTTTAACTTGAGTTAAAAATACCCGAACTGTTGACTAAAGAAGTAAGCACTCAGGGAAGGATAACTCTATGGGTAGGCCTACTTCAGCCAAAGTCGATCATTTGGGTGAATGCCCCGAAGTAAGGAAGAGATAGAGTCAAAGGCAGAGGAAGGAAAGGCATGAAGTTCTCTACCTCTCGAGCGATCTTCACGCAAAACGAGAGTCTCTGGGAACATGGAGGGGAAGCTGTAATAAGAGCAGAATGAAGCTTTAAGGTACCCGAGTGTAACGATTTGTTGATTATTAGGATAATCAAGACTAGTCGGTGAAACTCCCTCAGAGCAAAAGATAAAGAAAGACTCCCAAACCAACGAAAGAGATGAATAAATCCATATCCCATAAACTAGCTAATATCAGGATTAGTCCTCAGATGTAGAAACTTACCCCTAATCCAAGGGCATTCCTATCTCTCCTTCAAGGCCCTCTACCGAGTGTCGAGTTAGCTTATGCTTCCTGTCATAACTACTTCGCCTAAACCTTTTCTGAGGTCAGGAATTTACTCTATAATAAATGACAGATAACTAGAGCTGTAAGGTTAAATTGAATTTCACATTTTAAAATTAGAGGAAAAAAAAGAAAGAAGAAAGAAGTTTCAGTTGGCTTTGATTATCATCATCATTATCTTTTTCACTGTTTTTTCCTTTGATTCTTCACAGCTTGCAACCATGGTTGTGAAAACGTCGTGTAGACTCGTAGAAACGGACGTGCCTACGTTTTTCTTCCAGAAAACGAGTAGAGAAGGAGGTCTGGACGGATTTGATGGCGAAACGGTGGGAACGCCGTTCAACTCGGTGAAGACAATGAGTTTACCGAGTTCAGTTATCCCCTTTTTTTTTTTTAAAAAATTAAGCCCCAATTAAAACGCACAGAACGGCAGAACCTGAGGGAACCCTAGGTGTGTCGGCCTTTTCACTCTTCGGTCACTGCTTCTTCTTCGCACGAGCACGACGGACTGACGGAGTCAACCACTCACCACTCGACCGCTGATGCTTCCTCTTAAATCTTAATCTTCTATTCTTCTTCTTCGGTCCTGCTTCTTCTTCATTGACGTTGACCACTCGAGACTCGACCGCTGCTGCTTCTTCTTCACCGTCGCTGGAGGCTGGAGTGCTTCCTAAATCTGATCGTAGCTCGTCATCCACTCACCCTCAATCCCTCACTCAAAGTATGCCTATGCCTACCCCTTATAGTTATTCAGTTATTCCCTTTCCTTTCCTTGTTCATTAATTTTTATTTTGGTTGCTGATATGCTCTGCTTTGTATTTTATTTTGGTTGCTGATCTACTCTGCCTCTTCCTGAATCTGAATCTGTTTGTTTTGTGTATTTAAATTTTCTAAAATTTGAAAGCCTTAAATTGAGATAATTTGTTTGAATTTTGATTAAATATAGTTTGAAATCACATGGCTTCATCAAGTGGTGGTGATAGTAGTATCACTCCCGGCACGCAAGTGTAGGTAACGATAAACACTAGTATTAGTGTTGGTGTTGGGGGGGAAGAGATTGAGTAAAAATGCTCCTGGAAATAGGTCAGACCCTGCATGGAAGCATTGTCTTGAAGTTCCAGGAACAAAAAAGCTTAAATGCAAGTATTGTCCCAAAGTAATGTCTCTTTGGAGTTTTTCGTGTGAAGCACCATTTGCCAGGAGCATCTAAAGATGTTGAACCATGTATATCGGTGCCCGAGGAAGTAAAAATAGAGATGTTGAATCTTCTTGTTGGAGCACAACAAAAACCACCTCAATACAAGAGGAAGCTGTCAGTGGTGCTAGTGGTGCTATTGTCTCTGCATCCAATATTTTTGAGAAAAGTAGATTATCCGCTCCTGTAACCCTCAACACCATGTTGAAGAAGAACTTGAGGGAGGAGGCATGTCTTGACATTTGCACATTTCGCTATTTATAACAATGGAATTCCTTTCAATTTTGTGAATAGCGATGGTTTCAAAAAGATGTGTGAATCAATTGCTAAGCATGGACCTGGTTTCAAGCCACCATCTTATCATGAGTGTAGAGTAAGATACTTGAAGCAAAAATATGATATGACAATGCAAGTTGTTGAAAAACACAAGGCTTTTTGGAAGAAAACTGGATGCACAATAATGAGTGATGGGTGGACTGATACAAGAAGAAGAACAATAATCAATTTTTGTGTGCTTAGCTCTATGGGAATTGTGTTTCTCAAGTCCATTGATGCATCTCATATCACCAAAACAGTGACAAGATTTTTAACATGATTGATGAAGTGGTGGAAGAGGTTGGGGAAGAAAATATTGTCCAAGTTGTGACGGACAATGCTGCAAATTATAAAGCTGTTGGGGCTTTGTTGATGGAGAAAAGAAAGAAAATATATTGGACACCTTGTGCTGCTCATTGTATTGATTTGATGTTGGAAGATTTAGAGAAGAAAATACCCCTTCATAAAGACACAATTTTCAACGGGAAAAAAATTACAACTTATATCTATTCAAGAGCTTCTCTCATTCCAATATTGCACACCTTCACCAATGGCAAAGAATTGATTAGACTCGTCGTGACTCACTTTGCCACATCCTATTTGACTTTGAAATGCCTCCATGACAACAAAAATCCAGTGAAAAGAATGTTCTTGTCAGAAGAATGGAAGAAAACCAAATATGCAAAGTCAACAGATGGAAAGCTCATTGAAAATGTAGTGATGGATGCACAATTTTGGAAAAAGGTTCAGATTTGTTTGATGGGGGCACTTCCTTTGGTTGAAGTGCTTAGGTTGGTTGACTTAGATGATGCAGCAATGGGCTCCATTTATGAGGCAATGGATCTAGCCAAGGAGAAAATTGAAAAGGATTTCAAAAACAAATCTACATTGTAAGTTGTCATTTAATTTATTTAACTCAAAGTTATAGACATTTTAACTCAAAATTAATTCAATTGTTTTACCTTTTCTTTTCTTTTTAGTTATCAACCTATTTGGGATGTCATTGATGTAAGATTGGAGAGGCAACTCCATAGGCCTTTGCATCTTTCATGACCTATTATCTTAACCCAAAACAACATTATTATCCTACATTTAAAGTTGATTATGAAGTCAAGGTTGGATTATATGATTGTATAAAAAGGATGGTGCCGGATAAGGCTCTTCCAAGACTTATTGATGGGCAACTTGAGGAATTCAAGCATCGTGGAGGCATTTTTGGGAGTACCTTTGCTATGGATGCGGTTGAAAGTAAGAGTCCAACAAAGCATGGTGGGAATCTTATGGTGATGGTGTTCCTAAACTCCAAAAATTTGCTATCGTGTGCTTAGCTTGACATGTAGTTCCTCTAAGTGTGAGCGGAATTGGAGTACTTTTGAGATAGTATATTTTTAATATGAATTGCATTTCATTTCAAAAATATGATATTAGTTTAGTATTAAATTATTTTCTTGTATTTGTTTAGGTCCACACAAAGAGAAGAAATCGTTTGAAGCAAGAGACAATGAATAATGTTGTTTTTGTGATGGCTAACTCAAGATTAGGCAACACAAAACATAGAGTGTCTCCTCAAATTGATTATAAGTTTGATGACATTGAGTTGGATGATGATTGGATTGTAGAGCCAACATGTGAAGATTTTTCGAAGATGTTGGAGTTGGAGAAGATCAAGATTCCCATGGCTTGGATGATCATGATATGAATGAAGAAGAGGGGAACTTGAATGATTTGGATATTCCTAAATTTCTTAGTGGGGGAGGGGATGAAGAAGATGATATTGAGATTGACCTTGACTCCGACGACTTAAATTAGAGATGTTGATCTCTTTTATAATTTTACTGCCTTGGTGTTTGGATTTTAATATGTATTATGAATTATGATGATTGATGACTAAGTGTTTGGACTTAAAATTTGTGATAACTTTAATGTATTGGTGTGTTTTAGTTTTATATATGTTGAATTTTATTTTTTTAATAGTATGTAGTAAACTCTTACGTTTCGTTTACGTTTTCCGTTTTTACGTTTTTGCTCACCCTTACCATTTTAATGTAGACTCTATGTTTTCAGAACATTGCTTGCAACACCGTTTTGACTTGATGGAAAATCTGAACCAAAAAAGAAAGGAAAAAAGAGAGAGAAAATGCACTATTCATCATCACTTTTCATTGAAGAACAGAGGAGTGACATCTGCAATCACAATCCTCATCATCGTGGCTGGTTTTGGGAGAGAGAAGCAGCCATCGTTCTCTTTAGAGTTCATCATCATCTTCGGAGAAAACAGAACAAGAGGAGCACGGGGTGAGGACGGAAGGAACTTTGTTGCTATCCCTGCTTTATTCAACTTCTTCAGGAGCAATCTTCACCGGAGGGAGGTTGCCGCACTGTTCACTCTTCTTCTTCATTGAGAAAATAAAGAGAAGAACCAGATATAAGATAGCGATTAGAACCAGAGCTGACAAAAGGGAAGAACGCTGTTCTGAGCTTTAAAGACGCGATCGAGTTGTTCTGTGGGTATTGTCTTCATCAATTTCTTTTGGAGCAGAGGATGCGATTGTTGGAGTGGGGTTGAGGGAGAGGGAACGTGATGTGTAATCAGAGGAGAAGCTGGAGCTCAAACATGAAAATTCTTCAGCGTTGTGTTCTCTTTCTTTTTTCCCTTTTCCATTTGTCTTTCAATATGAACATGTTGCTGCTGATTTGATTTGGATTAAGCTCATGCGTAGCTAATTTTTGTTTGGTTTATAATATAGAGGAACTATAACTTATAAGCGGATTATACTTTATTTTTATTTATTAGTTATGTTTTAATGTTAATTTTAGTCAATATCTTGTTTAATTCTTATTTACGCTTGATCAACATTAATACCCTATTGGACCCATACAATCATATTAGAGTGAAATTAAATTATTGTTGCCTCTTGAGTTATTATATTAAGAATAACAACTTTAAGTAGAGAGATTGATATAAGTAATCGAGAATACTTATATCTATTGATACTTAAATTAATAAAATTGATATTGAAACTAATTAATTAAGTGAAAATAAGATTTATGAAGTTAATAAAAGATTAGTGACTTTGGGTTACTCTTACTATATTTACGGTAGTTTGTTAACTTTAATCTGATTTTTTTACTTATTTGAATTTAATTTGGGTTGCTCAAATTAAATAAAACTGTAAAATAAATGTTCAAATAGGTAGGTTTAGATACCAAAGAATTGTTGGAGCAACACTTGACTCATTCTATATTGCCCCTACCCAATGCCCACAGTGTTTGGTTAGCTTGTGCGTAATTGGGGGTCGAAAACCAACGTCAGCAGCTGTTAACCAAAGAGTGGGGTGCTGTATTCATTTTTATTATTTCAGAAGTAAAATTGCACCCTAAAATATATTGGGGGTAATGTATACGTTATATTTAGAATTTTTTCTTTTTTTAAAGAGTGTCGTTTGCCCCTTAACCATTTTTTATTAAAAAAAATATTAACAACTTATCAAAATTTGAGTAATTTTTTAATAGGCATATGTTTAAGCAATTATATTTAAAATTTTGAATTATAATATATTAATATAAAGTCTCAAAATTATATAATATTATAATTTAATTGGAACGCGCGCACGCGTGTGTTTTAGCCAACGTATATGTTTAAAAGATTGATCATCAATAAGTTTTAATAAATAAACAATATTAAACATGTAAGTTTATTGAGAAATAAAAAATTTTCATTATAAAAATTATAATATAGTAATCAATTTATGATTATTAAGTAATATTTATGTTAATGAGGGGCATTTTTGTAACAACTCTAAAAATCAAATATCATAAAATTTTTATTTCTGGTTAATATTAAATTTATAAGTTATGGATATATGTAATAGCCTCGAATATATATATATATATATATATATATATATAAACGTAGAAAACAATTAAGATGTATTTCAAGCTTAATTGAGGTAAAAATGAGAAAATTACAACGAAAATGAAGTTTAAAGAATTATAAGAATTTTAGTTAATCAAATGATAATTAGTCAAATTTAATTATGAAAGATATTTATGAGGCCTCAAATAATTGAGAAAAAATAAGATGCATTAATTTTAACGTTAACTTGACTTTATAAAAAAAAAGAAAAAGGTTTCGTG
Organism: Acacia acuminata; assembly: GCA_019022655.1. NCBI lineage: Eukaryota > Viridiplantae > Streptophyta > Magnoliopsida > Fabales > Fabaceae > Acacia > Acacia acuminata. The sequence goes on from JAFJYI010000005.1 coordinate 5,375,733, forward strand.
CCTTAGAAATGAAAATTTGATATTAAAGAGCAGGGTTGTACATCAATCAGACCGGATTGGTCAGGTCATTAACCCCTGATCTAATCCGGAAGGTTAATAGAGTTGGACATTCCGGCTCGAAGCCCGATCCTACCTAAGAAAAAACCCGATGGCTTCCGGGTTGGATAGACTGGGTCGATCGCACCCAGATTAGTGGTTTGACCTAGGTGAAGAAAAATCGAACGGAAAGAAGACCAAAGATAGTTCTTTTACCCTCCCCCCCCCCCCCCCAAAAAAAAAAAAAAGACCAACATAGTTGAAGTGAAGAGGGCCCTCAACCAAATCATAGCCCACAATGATTGACTCGTGAATTTAGACTATGCGGCATTCGATTAGGCAAGTGTTTGGTTGAACAAGCAAATGAAATTGAGAGGCATAAAGGTGTAGTCAGTGGTGGAAGTAAAGATCAAGAGCACCAAATGAATGAAAATCCATTCGATTGAAACCAATATACTCTAGTCGGATGAAATTTTTTTCGAACCTAAAAACAAATAGAAACCAAAGATCCAGTTGATTGAAATGAAAATCCGAAACAAAAAATTTTCCGAAACAGAATGATAACGATCTTAAGGAAAATGATTAAGAAGATGAAAATGAAGAAATAAAACAGATGAAAGAAAAGCTTTATGGAAATACTTTATGGAAAAAAATTGAGAGAGGGTAAAACTGACGATACAATCACCATGCATGGGTCATCGCCAGTAGTGGGGGTGAAGCTTTCCGGCCAGAAGGAGGAAAGGGCGTGAAAATGGAGGACAATGGCAACCCAGATCTAGAGTGAAGAGGTCGCCATCGCCGTCAATGAAACCCAGATCCGGAGGGAAGAGGTCGACGTTGATGAGTGAGCATAAGCCGTGACGATAACTCGATCTTCTTGCGACGATGAGGTGGGAGTGGGACGGAAAATACAATTGGTTGAGGAGGAGAGTAGGAGATGATGGTGAGAGTGAGATGTCAAATCAGGAGAGTGAGAGATTTTTGCTCAAAGGAGAGTGAAATTGGGGATGAATGCGCAAATTCATTCAGATTTGAAGTTATATATATATATATATATATATATATATATATACGGGTAGGACAGGCTTATTGGTCTTGGACTCTAGCCCAAAACCTAGTCTTACCCTGACTTCAGGTTAGACCCGATCCTACCCGAATATGATAGGGTTTCTTCATCTTTTTTTAGGACTGGACCAGGCCAGTCGAGTCATACCGTGTTGGCTGGGTTTGATGTATAGCCCTATTAAAGAGTATTCTATGGGCATTTTATCCAAGAAAAATGAAATTTTTTAGAAATTATGGGAAATATACTTAATAACAAAATTTGAAGTTGAGAAAGATTAGGGAAATAGTCTCTAATAAATATAAATTTTTGATGAATTACAATGATTATATGGTCAAGGAATCATCAAAAAGAATATTGTGGGATTCATCTTAATTAAAGGAAAGGGGCATAATAATTAGGGAAGCGGCTTGCGTCCACTTGCCTTGGTATCCTCCTCCATTCTCTTCTATCAAACCGTGCTTTGTTTTGACACAAGAACACTGAACCTCATGCTTTTTTTTTTTTTTTTTTTTTTTTTGGGGGTAATATTTGGGATATTGACAGTGCTTAAAAAGATACTTCGGGGTACTTATCGGACTAAAAAAATACTTCATGATCTGGAAAAATTATTTTAGGATCTTGAAAAAATATTTTAGGGTACTTGACTAATACTAAAATGATATTTCAAGATATTGACTAGTCTTGAAAGAATTCTTCGGGATCTTGAAAATTATTTTAGGATCTTAAAAAAATATTTCAGAAGATCTTGACTAGTACTCAAAAGAATATTTCAAGGTATCGATTTGGTACTCAAAAGAATATTTCGGGATCGGGACTGATCTTGAAAAAAAAATATGATCTTGAAAAATTATTCTAGGATCTTGAAAAATATCTTAAAGTATACTTTTAGAACTAGTCGGTTTCGAAATATTTTTTCAAGATCCTAGAATAATTTTTCAAGATCATGAAATATTTTTTAGTACCGATTAGTATCCTGAAGTATTCTTTTGAGTACCAGTTAGTACCCAAAAATATTTTTTCAAGATCTTGGAATAATTTTTCACGATCATGATATTTTTTTCGATCCGGTCAATTTCTGAAGTATTCTTTTAAGTAATAGTCGATAAAGAAAATATTTTCTCAAAATCATAAAATAATTTTTCAAGATCCTAAAGAATTTTTCAAGTCAATCAAGATCTTCAAGTATATTCTTAGTATCGGTTAGCACACTAAATTAATTTTTAAGTTCATGAAGTATTTTTTTAGTGTCATTCACTACCCTAAAGTATCTTTTTAGTACTTATCGATATCCTAAAATATTTTATATATATATATATATATATATAAGCATGAGTTTTAGTGTTTTTATGCCAAAACGGCAGAGTTTGATAGAAGAAGATGGAAGAGGATGCGGCAGTGGACCCAGGCCGCTTGCCATAATTAGATATTGTTGGAACAATAATTGCTTTGCCCTTATGGAACCCTTAAATGACGTGTTAGATTAGGATTGATGGAGGGAGAAGATATTTCAGTATGTGGTTAATGTGAACCTATTAAAATATTATTTTCCCAAAATAGCACATGCGTGTCGGCTATAAACCAGCTGGGAAAAAGGAACAGAGACAGAGAGCAGAGCCGCGTGGGTGAAGAAGAGAGGAGAGGACGAGGGAGAAGAAGAAAAGAAGGAAATATTTGTACAACCAACTGAAAATAGGTAATTTCCTACCTTTTAATCATCATACAATTTTTGCTTTCTTATTTTAATGTTGTTTTCATGCTTAAAACTCTTCCTAAATAGCTGTTGACCGCCCGACCAGGGGATCAAAAGAGACAAGTTATGACCCTATGTTTTTGCTATTGTAGTTGTTGGAATTTCTTTAATTTTATGATTTTGAGCACTTTGGAAGCAGAACAAGTTCAGTTTACATGCTCGCTGTCCGAATTCTAAAAGCTGATTAGGATGACGATTTAAAGTTAGAACAATGATCATAAGGTGTTAATGGTTTGAGATCAAGTGTTTTAAAAATATTTTTTCTTTCCCATAGCATGTTCAAGCAAAATAGGACAGGGGAGAGGAGTAGCATTTTGCCAGTTTTAATTCTTCCAATTTATCGAAAAAGGAAAAATTGTATAGGATCAAGTGAGAGAAACCAAGTTTAGAAGCATCAGAAATCAAAATAGAATTTTTGTGTAATAAAGCCCTTACGTATCTGTTTTGATTATTTGAAGGAGAAGAATGTTTCTTTTGATCCATTTGATCTTTAAAAAAAAAAAAAAAAAAAAGAATATGCATGAAATTTTATGGAGGAAAAGTACGTTAGATTACTTTTTAAGCGTATGGAGTTAAAAATGAAAAGTTGAGGTTCAAGTTACAAGTTAAATAGTGAAAGAACTTTTATTAAATGGATTATCTAAATTCTTAGCACATAATAGTTATGCTTTGAGTAAAATTGAAATGTGGATGGAATATAAATATATTATGTAAGAACTAAAAGTTTTACTGAATCAGATACTATAGAAGCTTAAATAAACTTTGATTGAAGTATATATAGTAAAAAAGAAGTTGAGAAGTGTTGTAGTTGGAAGCTGATGACAATCTGTTCTAATTGAAATCTTGATTTATTTATTGTCTTTTTGTTTATTCAACAATTTTGTTTTACATATGCATTTTAGTAATGTGATTAGAAGTTCATGGGAGAAATTTGAATATATGAATTATGAATATTCTGTAGAACTTAGCTTTTACAGGAGCAGTTTTCCATAGACTCAACGAAATGATTTTTTTTTTTTTTTTTTTTTTTTTTTTTTTTTTTTTTTTTTTTTTTTTTTTATAAGTCCGTGAACTTTTAGGGAAAGATGTCTTCACCATGATTTGGTATTATGGAAAATCAAATCTTTTATCAAATATTTATTTAAATTGAACTAGAGATTATTTTCTGTGGTATCTAGTGCTGATAAATACAAGTTTATGAAAAGCTTGAAAAAAAGGAACAGAGAAAAACATACATACATACATACATACAGTATTTATGTTTTGTATATTGTGAAATATATCAACAAACATGCATCACACATACTTATTTTAAATATTTTATATGTTTGAATTCTTGCGGTATGACTCTTTTATCATGAGAAAATGTCATGACTTGATATCTGTTTATGTACTCTCAATTTATTCTTCTGTAATAAATTGTGTAATGAGACTTTTTTTTTTTTTTTTTTTTTTTTGGCTCAAATAATGAGACTTCATTTACCTACCAAATTATCTGTGTTGCACAATGAATCTTAATTGCTATAGTGAAGTTAATTTTATTGTAAATTTGATTTATTATGAACAAACTTGTCTCCACGCGTCGTACTTTTTTAATCCCGGGGTCCCCTCTCTTTAGAATCCCCATGTAACGGAGGGAAAATGTGAAGATGTCGGGGTAATATATTTGCATTATTGGTTTTTTGTCTTCATATATATGGAAAGCATCGTTGTAAAACTTAAAATTAATCAAACATTTTGTGTCATTTACACACAAGTTTCGTTCCCTCAAACCTATAATAACCATGTATTCCAACATCTTAATTCCCTCGGAAGAGACCAAAAATATACGAAACAAACGAATGGTACGTAATTTCCAAATGGCCTCGAAAAAAAAATCAATGGAAGTAATTTCTTAAAAAATTGAAGTGGCGATACTACAACTTGTTGGCACGATAATACCACATACAAAACAACTTGAAATTACATACAAAACAACTTGAGAATACTTGGGGTGGACCATGTAAAATTGTCGTGTCTTATCAATGAAAGCATTGAACCGTACGTGCTTCAAAGAGAATGCGATAATTAATTAATTTGAACCACTCATTTTTCATACGCTGTACTCATTTCCGTGCAGGTTGGAGTTTACAACAAAATTGCCAACATGGCTCCGGTTTTTGTAGGTCTCTCTCTCTCTCTCTCTCTATATATATATAATTTTGCAATTTAAGGCTTATGAAAGAAATTCACACATGCATGAAATTACTTATTGAAATACTCATATAAGGCTGAAGCATCGACACAGACTTCGATTACGTTATACAACAAATAGAGAGGGAAATAAAATACAACACTTCTATCCTATGAGAATTTTTTTCCTACAGTGTGGAGAGAACTATTTTGTGTGTAGTGTTATTCATATATCTATCTCACTCCTTTAATCTCACATACATACATACTGTTAACAAGCACAATAGGAGAAGCAATTAAGATAAACAATATGGAAAAGATGAAGAGATGAAGAATCTTGTATTATTCATATAAGAGCAATTTGCTCATACAATGAGTAACCCATAAGGATTATCTCTAATTAACAAACTCTAATAATAGGGATCTAGGAGGGACTTCCCTCTTTAGAGAGAGAGACCCAAGTTATCCTCTCTCTAACATAATGAGAGCTCCACACTCTACACATTTGGTGAGGGCTCCATACCCAACACACTTATCTCAATAGTCAAGACCCTCTATTTATAGACTAGGTCTAACTACCTAACTCTAATCAACTATTCCCTTATATTTTAACACATACATACCTATGTGTGTGTGTCTGTGTGTCATATGTAAGGTTACAAGGAATATGTATAACTCTTAAATATAAGATTATATGGGAATAGACATGACTAATAAAGGAAATACTCTCTTTATGAATCACATCTCTTTATATTCGTGTAACAATCCCACTTGAATAGGACTTGGCCCCTAACATATCAAGAATGAACTAAGTATATTCCAAAACCTTCACACTTGTTTACCTATTTAATTCCAAACTAAAGCTTCACAAACTCAACAATAGAGAGCGAAAGATTAGAATATGTGCTCTGTTGCAGGAGGAGGATCAAAACCCCATGCTGTGTTGACTCCATTTCCAGCTCAAGGGCATATCAACTCAGGGATGCAGCTAGCAAAGCTGCTCCACCTTCGAGGCTTTTTTATAACCTTTGTCAACACAGAGTTCAACCATAAACGCTTGCTTAGATCAATAGGTGTCGAAACCCTTCAAGGCCTCCCAGATTTTCAATTCGAAACCATCCCAGATGGTCTTCCTCCTCCTACTAATGAAAATGCCCATCAAGACCTAGCCTCTCTCTGTGACTCTACAAGAAAGAATTGTCTCCTTCCCTTTCAAAGCCTTCTTGGTAGACTCAGTGAGTCTGCCTCTAGTGGCCTCATCCCTCCAGTCACTTGCTTGATTTCTGATCTTGCCATGTACTTCACTATTGATGCCGCTGAAGCGCTTGGACACCCTATTATTCTCTTTTGCCCTATGAGTACTTATTCATGGTTAGGTTATGCTCACTATCAAAATCTACTCGATAGAGGGCTCGTACCACTCAAAGGTATTTTGTTATATATAAGACCTTTGTTCATGACATATATATGCCTTAATGTTCTTTACGTTTCATGCTTTAAGGTCTGATTCATTTGGTGATTCCAATATGCAGATGAGAGCTATCTGACAAATGGCTACTTGGAGCATAAAATTGATTGGATTCCAGGTATGAGACATATCAAGCTCAAGGATCTTCCTACCTTTCTGAGGACTACAGATCCAAATGATCTTTTGTTTCATTTTATTATTGAAATGACTAAACAAGCTCATAGAGCAACTGCCATTTGTTTCCACACATTTGATGAGCTTGAAGGTGAGGCAGTGAAAGCTCTTTCCTTCATTTATTCCATTCCTCTATACACCATAGGCCCTTACCCTTCATTTCTAAGCCAAGTTCAACAGACCGACCAGCTTTTATCTTTGAAGTATAGTCTTTGGAAAGAAGAGACTCAATGCCTCGATTGGCTAGAACTCAAAGAGCCCAGATCTGTGGTTTATGTGAATTTTGGGAGTTGGGCAATTATTTCTCCTGAACAACTGTATGAGTTTGCTTGGGGTTTAGCCAATAGCAAGAAACCCTTCTTATGGGTCATAAGGCCTGACCTTGTCAGTGGTGGCTCGCTGATCTTATCTCCTGAGTATCTAACTGCGATTGCAGATAGAGGTCTCATAGCAAGTTGGTGTGAACAAGAGAAAGTTCTGAACCATCCCTCTATTGGAGGGTTCTTGACGCATTGTGGTTGGAACTCCATGATTGAGAGTGTGAGTGCAGGAGTTCCAATGGCATGTTGGCCTTTCTTTGCAGATCAACAGACAAATTGTAGGTATGCATGCAAAGATTGGGGGATTGGATTGGAGATTGATAATAATGTGAACAGAGAAGAACTGGAGAAGCTTGTGAACGAGTTGATGGAAGGAGAGAAGGGGAAGAAGATGGGGCAGAAGGCATCGGAGTGGAAGAAAATTGCTGAGGAGGACACAAGACCTGGTGGTTCTTCATTCATCAACTTGGAAAAGATGATAAAAGATGTGCTGATCAAAACCCAAAATTAAGATAATCTTAAAGTGTGCGAAGTGGCATTTAGTATTTTAGGCCAAGCTTCTATTTAGAACTCGCAAGAAGGAAAAAGAAAAAAGGGGGTCCTAGCCTAGCTAGTACTGCAAAAGCTCCTATTAGTCCGGTTAAGGTTAGGTCATATATTCGAATTATTGTTGTGTTTTATTGTACAAAAAGTTATGTATTTTAATTGTATAATAAATTATGTATTTGGATTGATTAGTATGAATATGTCTTGGAACTATTGGCCATCTATAGACGGATTATATTTTTCTTCTGGTTCTTAGAGGTTGCTGTAAATTTATGTGAACTAGTTTAAAACCCACGCAATGGAAAAAAAATTATAATATTTAAAGAAATATCAAAATCTCTTGGTAAAAAATACAGGGGAAAAAAACATAATCATGTATTATATTTTGAAAAGAAACTAATAAATATGTTATGGCATCTCTCATTTATTATATCTTGTCCTAGACAAGTGCCTTTTTTATTTATATAAATACATTAAAATAGTTATACCAAGTACCAAAAACTTATTCTGAAATTTTATATTTTTTAATTGATTATGATCTTTCAATCAAGAGAAATAATTAATCGTGGTTAGGAAGTTATAATATTTCAAAATCTCATGGTAAAAAAATAAAAAAAAAATATATGACCCTGTATTATATATTGAAAAGACGCCATTAAATATGTTACGGTATCTCTTATTTCGTTATATTTTGTTCTAGATATGATCTTATATGTGTGTGTGTTTGTGTGTGTGTGTGTGTGTAATTTCTAGATGGGTACATTAAAAAGGTTCTGCCGTGGACAAAAATTTATTCAAAAATTGTATATTTTTTAATTGATTTATGATATTTCAATTCAAGAGAAATAATTGATTATGGTTAGGAAGTTATAACATATCAATTTTTTAAAACTCTAAATTCCAATAATAAGTGGAAAGTTTAAAAAAGTATGCTATTAAAGAGGTTTTTGGTTTTTTTTTTTTTTTTTTTTTTTTGGGTTGATTTATGAGAAATTTGCAATATCTTTTTTCAACGGGCATGAAATCACAGTTTTTTACTATTTTTTTAAAAAATTTTATTTAAGAAAATGATAGAGAGTTATACTTTATGATGAAGTTTTCTATTGTTATATTTTGATTTCAGATAAATCAAAACTTTAATTTTAAAGTTATGATTAAAACATTCAGATTTCTGGACCCATTGTTGGCCAAGAAAACTTTAGATCCAAATCTTTATTGATTTCATTGAACTATACTTTCTCTAATTTTTATTTTTAATTCAATCTCATCATTATACATAAAAATTAATTAAAAAAATTAAAATTTATTGATTATGTCTACAAATAAAATAAATTCACCTAAGGAGTTTGAGAATATTTTAGTCTAATAAGATGAAAAAAAAAAAAAAAATTATACTACATTCATATTAAATATATATTTGAAAAATTTTGCAGTTTTTCTATGTATTGAGTTAAAAAAGAAGAATTAAAAAGATTTATAAGAAATAATTAATACAATATCTTATAATTATCAAAATTCTTTCGCATGGAGTAAGTCAGTAAGATATTAATCTAAATATTATAAATTTATTTGCTCATGAGAAGATAATTAATGTGTGGAATAGATTTTAAGAAACACAAAGATTTAATATTTTTAATTCGAATAACTTCTAACAAAACAGTAATGTGTGGAATAGATTTTAAAAAACACAAAGATTTAATATTTTTAATTCGAATAACTCCCAACAAAATAGAGGTATGAGTATATTTCTAATCAATTTAAAAATAATTTACAAACACAATCAATTAGTTATGATACTCCTAAAAATGGTTAAATAACCAAAACAAGGGGAATTCCTAATTAAAAATATATAAACATTTTGTAATTATAAAATCATAAATAAAGTCTTTTATGAAATATAAATATTTTATATTTATAAATTGTATAATTCCTACAAAGTAGATGCTTCAGCCAATTCCCAACCAATTTAAAAAATAAAATAAATTTTAAATCATCAAATCTCAAATAAAGTCTTTTGGGAATCCTACTGTATTTGGCCTTGTTGATAAAAGAGTAGTGGTCCATAAGCACTTTGATCTTGATTGACATTGAAATTAAAAATGACCAAATGTTTGCGTTACACTTCATACCACATGATGAACCAATTAATGAGCAGGATATATATGTGTAAGAGAAGCTAATATGGTAATAACACAATTGGTGTGAGATCATGCAGGGTAAACAAAAATATTTCTAAAACAAACCTTTGTAGTACAGAGGATCATTTCCATTGGGTGTGGGAGGCGATTATGACCGGCCGTGCTCGCAGCCACAGTGAATGCAATGTAAGGGATGAAGATCGCCGTGACCTTGAAGAATCCGGCTGTGCTGGGAGACAGAAGAAAATGCTGACTCCCATGGTAGCTGCCGTGATGAGCCCCAAAAAATGGCCATCAAGAAGGAAGGAGATCAAACCAAGAATTGGAGCAGCCATTGTCAAACCAGTAGCCCAACCTATTGATGTCTACTCCAATGAAGAGAATCTTGAACCACTCGTCCTTATAGTTTTCAGTTTGAGCTTACTATAACTACAATGAACATACAAAATATCGTATATCTAGCATTTTTTGGGATCATATTATTAGATATGCAAGCATATGGATTTCTTGATTATGGATTTAGTTCATTTTTTTGTTGAACTCTAGATTTCTTGATTATGACATTTTTGGATTTGATGGGAAGACAATGAAATCTGATGGCTTATGGGTTTCATTATGGATTCAGCTGGTAACGAAGAACATTGGAGGAAGGAGAGGGAGGAAAGAAGGGAGATGATGAGGTGGATACAAGGGGAGAGGGTAGAAGAAGTATGTGGCTTTAAGGTGGTGATTTGAGTGCTATGTGTGAGTGCGAGTGTCTTTTTAATGGTAAAAATTAAAATTCTTAATAAGGAGAGAAACATTACTGCGTTTTGATACTTTGAGAGCAAGCATTGAGATGAAAAAAAAAAACTTCTAGGGCAACATTGCTTCTAGACGTGACTTTCGAGGCATATTTACTACTTAACCCTTAATTAAAAGAAAACAGAAAAAGAAAATAGGTTGGTAATGTTGAGCTACTCAATGATGGTAATTATTCTATCAGTGATGGTTAAATAAGCTCTTCGTATGGGGTGCCCTCAAAACATATTTTTACATTCTATGAGACGAAATTTCTTTTATATATTTATTTTCTTACTGCATAAAAATACTTAAAATAAACTAAACTAAAAACCCCTTAAAATCATAAAGAGTGCATTGCCTAAAAATAAAAATAAAAGCTAAGTCAAGTTACTTATATCTATTAGGCTAAGTTAATTTATAGGAATATTCACAATTTTATATACATATTTTAATAGCAAACAACAGCAAATTAAATAAATGTGCAATGAAAAATTTATAAGTGTTTACAGGTGAATTTATAAATGCACATATACATTTTAAAAATAGCAAAATAATAAGATTGATTGGAAAACTTACTCACCTAATGAATATAAACAATTTGATCTAAATTTTGCCTATTGCCCAAAGTGACATCCTAAGGAAGACACTTTAATTGGAAACAAGCTGCCGATGAGAGCTTTCTTGTTTATGTGCATGGAAGCTAATCAATTGTGCCATTTACGGAACCAAAACCTTCTGTGGATTTAGGTGAGCAAGTTGAAAATTCCCAGCATGTTTTCTAGTTTATACAATGGAGGTGCATCCTCTTGTTTTTTTTTTTTTTTCCCTTTCTTTCTCCTTTTCTTTTCATATCTGATCTTCAGTTTTAGATAAAAATTGAATAGTTTATATTTAATATTTTATAATATTATTATTGCCAATAAGATGTTGTTTGAAGTGGGTATACCTATATGTGGACATGAGATTTTGAGGGGAAAAAAAGAGAAAGAGAAAGAGGAAAAAAAGATAAATTACTTTGCTTATTTGATTCTATTTATAACCACTTCTAGCATGGTTCACACAAGCCGAAAAATACCTTCAAGCTCATTAACTTTTTTTCAAAATTTAATTTTTTTTTTCAAGTTTACCCCTATTTAATATATAATATACTCTATAAAAGTAAAGTCAACATAATAATAAATAAGCTTAAAATTTCATATTCATTTAAAAAATTTAAAGTTGTAACTTATAAAGACAACTAAAATAAATCTTATACCTCCCCGTGAATACTAGCGTGTTAAAGCAGTGTTAAAGTTGAATAATGTAACACCCCAAATTCAATAGGGATGATCAATATCTACATCATTAAATTACATAGCCATTTCAAATAAAATTCATAATACAAAGTCAAATAAGTTTCCAAAATATTTTAGAGTTAAATACAATGTGGAAGTCTTAGGGTCATGACAAATAAAAATAACATAACATAAGCTACAGGAGTACAAAAGAGCCTTCAAAGCTCACTCCATAGGTGTCTTTCCTTGCTCCCTACTAGAATGTGTTGGAAATTATGCCCTAGGGGCAGATCATTGTACTTTAAACGTTATTATTATTTATACTATTTCTCCATTTAGTTATCATATCATTTGCAAGTTTATTATGATAATCATGTCATTGGACGTATCATAAAAATTGTCCTAAATGTCCCTGGCCGTTCATCTATACGGGAGCAAAGATGAAATAAGATCAGTATGACTTTGATGAGTATGGAGATATGAATAAAAGTCATAGGCACTTGTAAGAGTATAAGGTGCTGAATCAACCCACTATGAGAAAGTTGCATGGATTTGGTCATAAGCTTATCTCATGTGTAACCGCGTCACAATGCCCTTTAACCTGAGATCATCATGAATTGCTATATGAGAGTCGCTGATCGTTGACCTAGTCAAAATTCACCATTGTCGACCGGATGATGATAACAGCTTTGATCGGGATTAGTGGTTTTTATGCAGAGGAATGTGAATGGTCAAGATGGGATTTGTGCTTCACATTTGTAGAAAGATAATCTTTGAGCCCCTCGATGAGTAAGTCTGAGAAATATATGGCCATACTACGATGGAAAAGAGTTTCCATTTCAATTGTTGGACTACTCAAGAATTGAGAAAGTAATGGTCAAGAATAGGAGGTACATTATCCATGCTTCATCCTTGACCAAATTATCACGTGACAAAAGAGACGTGACATGGTTGTATGATAGGTTGTATCGTATCATCGATCCCCATATGAATGGGGTAGTCGCAATGTCTTGCTAGAGGCTGCTTGCGACTTGTGGGCTAATCATACGGTATGACGTGTATTTTGCTAATCTCATATGGGTTTGCGGGGTCGCACACAAAAATAGTCTAACACGAGCAATAGCGTCTAAATTCATTGAATCTTAGATATGTCTAAGATTTAATGAATACAACATTTAATCTAAGATATATATATATATATATATATTAATAATTATTTTCAAAAATAATAATAATGTTATTTATAAAGATAATAATATTATTATATAGTATTTAATTTATTTGATAAATTAAATAACTAAAATAAATAGAGATATTGTATCTCGATTTAATTAAATAGATAGATATCATATGTTAAATTTAATTTATAATTATAAATTAAATCAATAGGCTTTTAATTTGAATTAAATAAATATATAAGATTTGATCTGTTGAATGATTTAATTAATATATTATTTTAATTGAAATTCAAATTCAAATTTCAACATTAATTCGAGTTACTTTTGAATATTTTAATATGGCCCTTTAGGTTTTTAGAAACTCTATAAGATTATGATGGTCGTATTAAAATATAACGGATGAGAAAAAGAGAAACCCTAGAGAAAAGATGCAAAAATAATGAAGCGCTAGCGCTGTCGTCGGTGTTGGAGTCTATTCGGTGTGGATACGGGTAGAGGGAGTGGATTCACCGAGTTTGCTCCTATTGATCGAGTAGGGCGCACACGAGTTCGCAAAGGTACGGTTCCTAAAGAACCCGATTTAAGCGCTGTCGAAAGATCCTCCTAAGGGATTCATAAGATTTTAATTGATGAAATCCTTCCGCTGCGTGTACAGATCCTAACAGAATGTTTACTTGAAAAATGTTAATATAAGATGAGATTTCACGTCTCAGTAACTATTGAAAGTTTCTACCGTATATAAGCAAATTATATATGACAAAAAGCGGGAGTTTATTACATATATATATTTGTACATATCATAATTTTTCAGACAAAATTCTTTTGCAAAAGTAATCATCATTATGTCAAACTATGAACTGTACAATTATACAATATGCAATATGCAGCCTCCTTTATATCACCGTCCACCCTTGTACCACTGACTGGAGCCATAGGCTAACATATAGTCCGATAGAAACTCATTCATTTGACTGGATGGTTCCAAGCTCACCAAAACCTAAGATATACCCGGCCAAAGGTATAGAGCTTTAGTATGGACTATGACTCCTCTCCTTAAAAATAACAACTAAGGAAGTGTCACGTGTCCCATAACTCCAATGTAATCCCGGGTAGAAGAAAACATGGAAGATGAGGCCTTGACAAGTACCATCCACTGTACAACGAATGGTGGCATAAATAGATCTTATTATTTAAATTCTTCCTTACTCCAACCCATCACACATACAAGTTGTCATGATAATTATATCTATAAAATAAAGTATATTAAAACATGCTTCCATTTATATCAAATATCATAAAAAAGGTAAACCAAACATATCATAAAACCTCATCGGACCAATATGTCATTCTTGAAATTCGAATGACTAAACTCGTCATTTTGAAATTTGGGACTAGAGGTTTGTCATTTCTAAAATTCGAGGGCAAAACCATAATTTTTCTTGGGCACAAACTGTAATTTTCAAATTTTGTTATAATATACATACACATATAAATCAATCTATAAAAAAAAAATTTATAATCATACACAATTCACAAGTATATGGAAGAATATTCGAATTACCCGTTACTCACTAATTTCCAAATAGTCACCAAAAAGCTACTACTAGGCTCCTAAATAATTATCTCTACTCCTTCTCTCTCTCCTTCTTTCTCCCCTCTCTATTTTTCTCACACTCGGTTGCTTTGCCTGAATACGCACCTGAAGGTATGTATTTATAGTGGTTGAGGAGGGGGAAGTTGGGTGAAATTGAGGGTAGTTGGGTAAAAAAGTTGGGGGGTGAAATATATTACCCCCCCTTTAACTTTTACGTGGTCGGCAAATGTTTCCGATATGTGTGTGTGTGTGTGTATAATAATATTTTCCTATAATATATTATTAAAAAAATTATTATTACTAACATTAGAAAGTTTTACTCTATCTTTTGAATATTTTTAATAGGTTAATTATCATTAATCTATCCTATTATTATTCTGAATAAATTTCAAGATGTTACAAATAAAAGTTAATTGATGGATTTTCCCAAAGAAATTCTCTACTTGGTAAGTGTAAACAATTATTAGTTAGAGCAATTAGTTCTTTGCTAAATAATAATTTTTAGACATATTATCTCATCTTATTCATTTATTTTGGAAGTGATTTAAGTTAATTTGGATTTATTAGTAAATATTTGAATTATCAGCTAATTTTAGGAAATAATATAAATATGAATTAATTATGAGATTATTGAGCTAAAATTCTATCTTGTGATTGAATAATATTTCTAAATATACAATCTACCACGATTTTTCTTAATTCTTGCATTCAAGGAAAATCATATAGTGCTTTGAGTTGGCGTTAAAAAAGCGTGTTCAAGCAAGTCAAAAAAAAAAAAACTCCTCTCACAAACTTACTTCATATATCATAAATCACATTAGAAAAGTAGTTTCTACTATTAATTCAAACACCCACTTAAATATTAACGGGCTCAAGATTGGTACTAAAAACTTTCACCTCCTCCTATAAAAAATAAGGAAAATCAATGTCAGGTCCCAACATACGGAATTAATTAATAAATAAAAAGTCACATATCAAATTCCCCTAAAAAAATAATCTCGTTGTCAAAATGACTTTTCATGTTGTCAAAGTGGATTTATTAATTAGAAAAATGTCTCTAAGAAAATCTCGTTGTGAAAATGGTTTCTAATGTTGTAAAAGATTCTCCGAGATTTTTCTTGGTGTGTAGAATTTTAAAAACCTGGACAATTTTTGGTAACATGAAAAGTCATTTTAACAACATAAGAAGCCATTTTCACAACGAGATTTTCATAGAGACATTTGAACAACTAATAAAGCTATTTTCACAACGAGACTTTTTTATGAGAGGAATTAGTAACTTATTCACAATTAATTATAAAAAAGTCCTTTGAGAGATTTTAATATGAGACTTTTTTGTAATTAATTCTATGCTTAAGAACTAACAATGATTTTCCCTAAAAACTACTTAGCCACCGGAATTACCGGAGCATTTGTAAACTAAAAGATAAACGGAGTCACCGTTTCTTCTTTTCGGCACCATCTCATCACACGACCTGACACCTCTCTCTGATAACAGCCCCACAATCATCTAGAGCTGGGAAATCGGGCCGAGCCCGTTTAAGCCTTGGCCCTGCAGGGTTCGGGCTTGAAAAATAGGCCAGAAATTTGAAATTAGCCCTGTAGGGCCTCGGGCTTAATCGGGCCGGTCCGTTTAACTGTAGCTTTTAAAAAATAAAATAATTACTTAGACTTCCACTTAATGAATGTGTTTATATGTGATTACTTAGTTATTTTTAGTTTAAACTATAACCCTTTCTATGTTTATTATTATTCGTATTAAAACACATAATTAGTTATTATAAATTTTAAAGAATTGATGTTTTCATATTAAATAAACACATACTTTGATATTACAATATTATATAAGTAATAAATTATAAATATATTTTGTGTAAAATAAGTATAATTATTTTTATCACAAGTAAAATCATGCATGAACGAAGGAATTTGACACACACAAAATTATGGGAGGAAAGGCATTTTATCATGGACATACATAAAGCATTTCCTTTGTTTAATATTTTTTGAAAAAAGGGAAAAAAACATATTCTTTGTATTTATTTATTTTTTTATTAGGAATTAATGAATGCATTTATTTGTTGAATGATTTATATTATTTAGATATTAATGAATAACATTTATTTGATAGATTAGAACTTTAATGGTTGCAATTTACTAATTATATTACTTTGAAAAAAAATCGAAGGAAAGATATTAAAATTTGGAATAGTAATTTTCGGGCCCAGGTAAGGGCCGGCCCAGGGGCTCGGTACTATCGGCCGAGCTTTGAAAAACGAGATGTTTTCCTTACCTCGGGCCTGTCAGGGGGCTGCCCCGATTCCCAGCTCTACAATCATCATATCTGTTACTTTCCTTTCTTCCACTCACGCACAACCATGTAAGGGTGTGCCCAAGCATATATCCATCAATTCACCAACTTCTTTGGATCAAAATCAAGTTTCGCGTAGACATGGAAGGGGTGGTAGAAACATAAATCGTAAGCGACACGAAATGTAAAATTTTTACTTAGAACTCAAAATTATATATATATATATATATAAAATCATAAGTCATTACTCAAAACTCAATGAACAACTTCATATTTAAAAGATATAACTATATAAAACATAAAAAATAAAAATAATAAATAAAAACTTATGTTAAATACTTAAGTTTACAACTAACGAAATACGTTAAAAGCTATATATAGTTATTTAGTCTCCAGTCTCTAGAAATCTCGAGTCCAAGATGCACGATAGAAACATGGTTTTAAACTTTTCATCATTTTTTTGGACAAAAAAAACCTTTTCATCCTTTTTTTTTTTTTTTTGTTAAAGTAAAAAGGGTAAAAATTGTAAAAACATATATATATATATTTTTTTCAGTTTTTACGTGTTTGAACGGCGTTTTTACCAATTTCTGCTTTGATAGTTTTTACTTGCATTTCAGCATGTATGACCCTAGTAAAAACGTAATTTTTTATATTTTTATATTAGTTTTTGACAACAATAGCCGTGACTCACTTGAACCTTGGAGGAGGAGATACTTTTTAATAGAAGGTGGAGTTCTTTATGGGAGGAACTCCCACTATGGAAAAGTTAGAGTCCAGGACTTATAGTTGGAATATGACAGTGTCTTTTTATTTGTTATTTTGATTAAAGACATGAGGATATTTAGTTTTAAATAATTTTAAGTTGTATAATTTGAGCATAATTTAATTTTAGATTGTTATCACTGATATTTAGGACAAAATTTAATTGATTTCTTTAAGGGAAAAAAGGCGATGTGCACCTCAACAAATTGTAGTCAGTTGGTAGAAGTGGTGTACAGCTGTCAATACACGTGTCACATATATGCACTAACTAGTAAAAAGACTCTAAACTATAAGTATGTGTAACACTACTCACTCAATGAGAACTTCTTCAGATTATTAGTTTCTCCTTAATCCTTTTTGCCATGGGATCAGAGCTTCTGAACACCAGCTGAAACACAAAGGAAGAGAACATAGGTGTCGATGGCGATCTGTCTCTGAATATAGAGGATAAACAGATTGCCAACATGAAGTCTTCAATTTCAGCTTCTTCGGTGGTGGCCGATCCTGATCTGAGTCACGGACGAAGTTTTACGAATAAGAAAATCACTATGAAATAAGATGATTCGAATTACGATTTGGAAGCAACAGTTTTTTCATGGCTAAACAACATCGGTTCTTTGGCTATCTTGATGGTGCCGTCATTGTTCCTTCAAGACGATTCACAATAGAGTTAATAGTAAAGTTGAAAATCCAGAATTTGATGCTTATGAACAACTGGACTCTGCGCTAGCGTCGTGGCTTTTAGCTTCACTTTTTCCCATCGTTCTACCGAGTGATCGGACTGGAAACTTCGGCTCAGATATGGTCGAAACTCAATAGTTTATCTTCGGCCATATCAGATTCGAAGATTCTTCATTACAAAAATCTACTCACGAACCAACGCAAGATCTGAGTGTTAACAAAAGTGATTAGAGAAATAATATGGAGAAACAAAATGAAGAATCTTATTGTATTTACAACAAAGAACAAAGGCTCATACAATTATAATCCACTTAGATTATATCTAATTTACTGTCACTTGAGAGAGATAACCAAACACTAACTCTAAAGATCTAGGAGGGACTTCTCTCTCTAGAGAGAGACTCAAATTAACCTCTATCTAACATGATGAGAATCTAACTATCTAATACACTAAATCACAGTGACTAGAACCTTTATATAATAGGGCCTTAACCAACTAATCACTTTTCTAACACGCCCCCTTAAGTTAAATACTATTTATCTTAAATGTGCTCAACTTGAATAACACAAATATAAGGGGATAAGGTGAATTAAATTGAATAGTTTTTCAATTAACAAAAGTAATACAAAGACTTCTTCAATTCACAACATTCTTCTCCATATCCACTTTTGTTTTCTCCATTGACAACCTCAAGTATGAATCCAGATTGTGTAATTCCTCAAAATTGATCTTCTTCAGGTGCCTTCTTGGAACAAAAGCCAAAGATCTTGTGATGGCCAGGGTTGCTCCGAACAAGATCGAGAGTTTGCAACTTTTTTGAGTAAGGAAGAAAATTGACTCCGCCGTTGCTAACAGAATAGCCTCTTGACCTCGATGAAAACTTCGTGACCACGATGCCGTTCTTGAACAAACACTGTGAAAGACTTGGGGTCATGAACTAACGGAGTGGGGAACAGTCGTTTCTTACAAAATGACGGTGAGAGAGGATGAAATGGGCTTGGATCTTGTGCTTCTGAGCAAGTCTTATGGCTGAGTTCTTAGACTTTCTTGAAAAACAACCCAACTTGGCTTAAAAAGATGCAAGATTTATAATAAGCTCACAATGGAACCTGGCTTTGATACCATCTTAACAAAAGTGATTAGAGAAATAATATGGAGATAGAAAATGAAGAATCTTATTCTATTTACAACAAAGAGCAAATGCTCATACAAATATAATTGGTATATCGCTGGAAAATATCGAATCAATCAATTCTTTCAAACATATCGCTGGAAACTCTTCCCTTTCTTCAACTCATAAGAAGGCTGGTACGCGACGATGCTTCAAGTAAATGGATTGGCGACAACCTCAGCAACGATCCTTCAAACCTCAAATACGAATCGGCGACAACCTCATCACGATCCTTCAAAGCTCATCGATGGAAAACTCAGAGCACCGTCAATACTTTGAATCTCAGATAGGAGAACAAAACTCAGGAACGATCCTTTGAACCTCAAAGCACCGATAACGGCATTGGCAAAATAGAGTCTGACGAGTCTCAGATCAACGAAGAACAGCAGTGAGGAGACTTATCATTGGAAAAGAGACACAGTCCGTTAGAAAGAAACAGAGTCCAACAATGGCATGGTAGCGACATGGTGACCAAACTGTGAACACAGCGACTGGGAACAATCCATTGAATCCCAAAAAATCTCAAAACGGTGACATGGGCATGAAGAAGATCAAGGACGGACCACAAAATCAATGCAATATTTTCTTGGTTTGTGGTTTGTGATAACTACAAATGGAGATCAATATAGGAGATTGATTTTAGCAAATAGTGGAAAATCAAGATCCACATGTATCAAGATTCAAATTGACGGTGGTGATTGAATCTTCAGATCAATCAACGGTTTATTTGGATGGAGTGTCTTGAGAAAGCATGCAAATATATGGTGGATCTTGAAGATCTTGATTAAGATGTGTGGCAAGAGGTTCAAGATTTGGGCTATGGTGGAAACCCAAGAACCACCTTCATAGGCTTCTTGGTTATCTGGTCTAAACTAAAACCTGCTCTAATATCATGTTAACAAAAGTGATTAGAGAAATAATATGGAGAAAGAAGATGAAGAATTTTATTGTATTTACAACAAAGAGCAAATATTCATACTAATATAATCCACTTGGATTATATCTAATCTACCCTTACTTGAAGGAGATAACCAAACCCTAACTCTAGGGATCTAGGAGGGACCTCCCTCTCTAGAGAGAGAATGAAGATCTAACTATCCAACACACTAAATCACAATAACTATACCTTTTATATAATAGGGCCTCAACCAACTAATCAACTAATCACCTTTCTGACACTAAGTATGCGAGATTATTTGGCCAACTTAAAGTCAATTTTTGACCATCTGGCGTTATTTAGGTGAACTAGTTCAGGAATCTACCAAGATTTCACACATTGTCAATGGTTTGACTGCTGAATATGAGTTGGTGATAGCTATCATCAACTCATTCAAGTCTTGTTTTTACTTGGACTCTGTCTCCACTATGCGATTGAATTCTGAAGCAAGTCAGAAGGCATTCTTGACAAACACATCAGCTCAAGCTCACTATGCTTCATTGTCTGTCAAACCATGGTATCCTATGGTGGATTGGTGGGTGATCAAATGGTGTAGCTACTAGATCTATAGGTTGAGGCAGACCACCATCTTTTCCTCCTTCTTCTTCATGTGGAGGTTATGCACCTAGAGGCAAAGGTTGTAGAATTCCATTAAACTATAAGCCTACTTGTCAGATCTATGCAAAAACATGTCAGACTGCTAATAGCTGCTATTTTAGGTATGAACCTACTACTTACTCACATATTAGTAGAACTGCTCATGCATTATTTTATGATGATGGTGCATATTTGCCGAATGACCACGACTATTGTAATGGCTTTGAACAATATATGTGGTGAATCCTATTGCTTATTTTACATCTTCTACAAATCACGACATTAATTCTAGTGCTTATCATAAACATAAATTGGATTTCAGAACTACACCATGTGTCTTCTTGGGTTATTGCTCTGTTAAAAAAAGCTATAAGTGCTTGGACAGGAAAACTGGATGACTATCCGTTACTCAACATGTTGAATTCAATGAAATCATATTTCATGGTCAAGGTCATTTCAATATTCGCAATTCTATGATTGAGTATGATAATCATATGAGTTTTAAAACACCAAGGATAAACTCAAACAGCAGCATTTGTCCATCAGAGAGTTTAGGCAATCAAACTCATCACCTTCTCCTCCCATAGCATAAACGCCTGCTATTAGGAGTCCGATTCTGATTCATGCCTCTCCTTCACATCCTGAACCAATTCATTCTGTCATACTAGCAACTTCTAATCATCATCATATGATTACCAGAAGTAAGGAAGCTATCTTTAAACCAAGAGTTTTTATAGTAGATGAAGATGTTCAAATTCCATCTACTATAGATCAGGCTTTAGCAGATCCCAATTGGAAAAGTGTTGTACAAGAGGAATATGATTCTTGTGTTCGATTTCAGACTTGGGATTTGGTACCTTGTCTAGATGATAGGAAACTTATAGGTTGCAGGTGGTTATATAGATTAAAAACTCATGTAGATGGTTCCATTTCCAAGTACAAAGGAAGATTAGCGGCAAAGGGTTACTCATAAGATACTGGTTGAGAATATCATGAAAAGTTCAGTCTTGTAGTCAAGGCACCAACGATTAGAGTTCTTTTTTTTTGGTTGCCCATCCGGTATCCAGAGCTTTGCCCTGACTAATCCGACCCGGGTCGCACACCTGGCTATGGTGGGTGAGTCTCCCAACGGGGCTCTTCTGCATTCACAAGGCTCGAACTCGATCAGAGTTTTACTTACACTTGCAGTCACAAAAGGATGCAAATTTCATCACGTTGATTTCAATAATGTATTTCTTATTGGTGATCTAGTTGAAGAGGTTTATATGGAACAAGCACCAAGGTTTATTCAACTTGATTCACATGGAAAACCTCTAATGTGTAAGTTCAAGAAAGCCATCTAAGGGCTCAAACAAGCACCACGTTCTTGGTTCTCTAAACATGGCTCATATCTGTTATCCCTTGGCTTTCAATAATCAAAATCTAATGCTTGTCTTTTCATTAAGAAAAATGACAAAGGTATTATGTATCTCCTGACTTATGTTGATGATCAAGTGATCATTGGATCAAACGCGGAATGTGTTCAGACTTCTCCCAATTGGGACTTATTTAATTAGATATTTATGACTATGGAATAAATGTCATCTTAGTCATTACCTTTCAATATATCCAAAGAAACATTTACTTTAAAGGTTATGCACAATGAACAGCTTGTGCGACTATTTTAAGACTTATCAAAAATTTAGCCTTTAACTTGTCTAGGAATTTGGAAAATTCATAACTCAGTCTATACAATTTCAATTTGTATGATTCCAGTTCCTATAGGACACTTGATAAGTCTATTTTCAAAAATTAATAACCACAAAGATGATTCATGGCTGAAACAATCCCATATTAACAAAAAGTAACCTTTGTCTAGATTTCATTCCAGAGTTGTAGATCATTTTAAAAAAATTCATACTTCAGTGTACATAACTCCAAATTTGACCAATGACCTATCAAATTAAAGATTACAATGTCTACTTTATTTCTACAAAATATCAGGGGCAAATGGATATCAAATACCTAGTTAAAGTCCCATATGAAAATTGATTGCCCAATCTGGAAACAGAGACATACCAGTTTTCATAATCCAACTTCAAAAATTCATATCTAGAGTTCTAAGCATCCAATTTAGGTGGTTCAAAAACCTATAAACTTCTTATGAAGTATAGTTTCTAGGAAAATTGGTTTTAGTATTTTATCATATTCCAATCATTCCAAGATTTTAAAAACATGAACACTGTCTGGATAAATTTCCAGATCTGTGACTCATTTTCAGAAATTCACAACTCCTTCAATACTTATCCAAATTCCACAACTTACCTATCAAGTTAAACCTTTATGTGTCTACTACATATCTGGAAAATTTCACTTTTTTTAAACTTTTTTTTACTTGGTAAAAAATGCAATGTGATACACCTTTCTCCAGAATCATACCAAACTTTTCCAGATTCATAGCTCAACTTCCAAAAATCATAACTGGAGTTATAGACCTCCGTTTTAGGTGATTCAAAACTCATTTTAAAGATTAAGGAGAGTATTATCTTCTGTAAAAATTTTAGATAAAAAATTAACCTTTAACCCTTAAAAACAACCCTATATTTCTAACTACAATCCAGTGGAAGAAAACAACTTGCATGCTTATTTTGTGGGTTCAAACCTTCACGGAAATCAAATCCTAGGTGCATTTAATAGACATGCAAGACTCAAAGACTTGATCACAGATCCATAGAAAATCAAATACCTTATCGATTCAACATGCATGCTCAAACATAGATATGAACTAACTCTCTCTTTATAAAACTATGAGTTTTAACATTCAAAACCCTCAAATCTTCAGCAAAATCCCAGAAAAACATATGGGAATCAATTTAAAGGACTCACCTATACCAAAACCCAAGCTTGCATGTAAGGTTAGACCTCTCCTTGATAGCACCTCTTCCTCTAGCTCTCTCTCTCTCTCTCTGACTCATACTCTCACTATCTGAGAGATTCTCAACCTCTCGATTCTGTCAGCTTCGGTCTGACTCTATCTCTCTTCTCACCATCATGCCATCATGGTCTCAGCTCCATCTTCTGTGTTCTCTCACGGTTGGACGTTCTCAGCTCTCAGTGTCTCTCTGCTCCATCGTCCGAATGAAGAGGCGTGGGAGTGGATATTAGAAGGAGGGAACATATGGTTTTGGCTGGGAGAATGAGTTGGGCCAACGTATTAATTGGGCTAAAGCAACTTAGGCGTGAGTGAAGAGGGAGGGAGCTAATATTAGATGAGGATGGGACATTGAAGGTGTGGGCTGTCCATATAAGAAAATGAGAATAGGGAGATTATGGGCTGGATCAATAAGAAGGAAAAAGCCCATTAGGTGTCAAAATTATAAAAGAGACAATTGTATGAGGTGTCATAATTAAAATTGAGAGATTTTAGAAATTAATCCATAATTTCATTTAAGGATTCTTCGCCCCAATTAATTCCTTTAAGCTATAAAATATTGTCTCCAAAATATTTAGGCCAATTTTATTCTTTAACTACTTGTCCTTGATTTACGGGAAAATATGCCTTTCATTTCATATTTTAATTCTAATAATAATTAAGGCCAAATTTCCTATAATAATTCTATTATATATATATATTTTTTATTTCCTTAGGATGTCACATACTTCATCATCCTTTAACTAATTTAATCCAAATTATCTAAAAATGGTTCAGATTTTTTTAAATTTTAACATGATGACGTGGCACACGATATTTTAGATTTCACGCTGAGAGATGCTGAGAATTTGGCCGTTGAGGAAATCTTTATCCTATTAACTGGCCAAATGCCAAGGGCGGAGCCAGGATGGAAAACCAGGGGGGGCGAAAATTACATACTGAAACCAAGTAGAGTCAGCTTTAAAATTAGGGGGTGAAAATTACAGAATTGGACCCAAAATCTTCATAAATTATGATTTAGCCTCATAAAAATTTCAAAATTTTCAATTTAGTCCCTTCATGAGAGTTTTTGATAGGGACTAAACTCAAAACATTGAAATTTTTATGAGGCTAAAGTATAATTTCTAACATTTTTGGGCCCGGGGACCACCCTTAGCCCCCCGATTCCGCCCCTGTCAAATGCCATGAATCTGCCACTGAGGTTGCAGGCTTTATCAATAATTTTGTCTCTAGTGCCTATTTTGAATTGTTTTGTATGCTGTATACGTATAAGATAAATATGTGGAATAGCCGAAGGAGTCTTATTTCGTAAAACACGAAAGCTCTTTTTTCTTTTTCTTTTTTTTTTTTTTTTTTTTTTGAATTTGATATAAGTATATAACCATAGCTGGGATTCAAAAAAATTGTAACTTTTCCATCGCATGATCGTCTGCATAGTTTTTTTAATTAAAGTTTTTAAAGAGGAGATAGAAAGAAGAAATTAAAGAAAATGACTAAAGATGTATTAGAAAATATAATTTAATTATTTTTTTAATCAAATCATATTAGTTAAATATGTATTATATTAAAAACGAAAAAGAATATTACTTATTACACTCCTATTAAACATTCGAATGTTGTTTTAAATACTCAATTTCATTTAAATCATTATAATCTCTTAATGGAAGTATTTGAACATACAATGTAATATATAAACATTTTGTAAATGAATTTCGCAATTTAAGAAGAAAAAGATCTCTCTGTTTTCGTCAAAAGTCCCTGCCGCCCATTTTGACTGTCATAATTAAGTTTTGAATAATCAAACCGAACCAAAGGCCAAATTCATTCCAAACTCTTCATCTCCAGCCAATGACCAAAACAGCATACAAATTAATGATTGAGCATACATCATTAGCTCCATGGAAACAAAATAATGATGATTTTCATTATATTTGAGTTAGCATCAGTCAATATCCTTGACTTCATTGTAAATTTATTATTATTTTTTATGAGATTTGACGCCTATTGTTATTCAAGTCCACTACAAGAAAATGCACTATTTGCGACGGAATTTGAAACGGAAAAAAATTCCGTCGCAAATTTGGGTAAATTTGCGAGGGAACAATTTCCCTCGCAAAATGGTCATTTTTTGCGAGGGAAAATTTTTTCCGTCGCAACATGGTGATTTTTTGCGAGGGAAAAAATTTTCCCTCGCAAAATGGTCCCTCGCAAAAAATACCATTTTGCGAGGGAAATTTTTTCCCTCGCAAAATTGACAAAAATTGGAAGGAAAATTCCCGCCCATTTCCCCCCTTTTGCGAGGCTGGTTTTCCCTCGCAAAATGGTCATATTTTGCGAGAGAACAAATTTTCCCTTGCAAACAATGACCATTTTGCGAGGGAAAATTTTTCCTCGCAAAATTGACCGAAATTGGAGGGAAAACTCCCGCCAATTTCACCCCATTTTGCGAGGGAAACAATTTTCCCGGCAAAAAATCACCATTTTGCGAGGAAAAAATTTTCCCTCGCAAAATGGGGGAAATTTATCCGCCAAATGCCTTTTTTTGTTTGCGAGGGAACGAAGTTTCCCTCGCAAAAAATCACCATTTTGCGAGGGAAATTTTTTCCCTCGCAAAATTGACAAAAATTGGAGGGAAAATTCCCGCCCATTTCCCCCTTTTGCGAGGAACTGGTTTTCCCTCGCAAAATGGTCATATTTTGCGAGGAAACAATTTTCCCTCGCAAAAAATCACCATTTTGCGAGGGAAAATTTTTTCCTCGCAAAATGGGGGAAATTTATCCACCAAATGCTTTTTTTTTTTTTTTTTGCGGAACGAGGTTTCCCTCGCAAAAAATCACCATTTTGCGAGGGAAAATTTTTTCCCTCGCAAAAAAAGCCCCCGAATCCTTCTTTCTCCTTCATTTTCACGCATGCCATCCTTACCTCTGCGCTCTTCCTCTAATCGCTGTAAGCCCTCCCCCGTTGTCGCCTTGTCACCGCCGCCGCCGCCGTCCCCAGTTGCGCCCCCGGTCGCCAACCTTGCCGGTGTTCACCTCAACCGTGGCCTCTTTTCCAGGTAAGACAAAATCCAAAGCTATAATTCTTATCTTCATTTTTCTCCTTGTTTTAAAATTTTCTATCCAATTCAGGTTATAAAATAAAGGAGATGTAAAACAAATTTGGAGACCATGGTTGGATGATAGCTTTGATGGATTTTTGTGTTAGACAAAAAAATTTCGCCGAGGGCTGGAATAGTTTGTTGTTGTTAAAGGTGATGTTGCTCAAGAGTGTCAACAAACACAAAGATTGCTTGCTCCTCCAACACCACTTCTAATAAAAGATGTTTTCTTCGCACTCCACAAGATAAGGTATGATAGGCGAGTCTTGTTTTATAATTTTATCTTCATGTCCAACGAGTCAATAGTATCTTCATGGATGAGCAAATGTAAACCTGATTTTACCCCTTTCACCCACAGGAATTGAGTATTGTTGCATATGAACACACCGTCTATTCTTTGAGGTATAACCCGAGTTTGCTCATATATATATGCCCTAGTTGCTGCCCAAACCCCATTATTTCTTATTCTTTTCTAATCTTCCTTTGTCTTCCATTCCTTTCTGCTTATATCGCCATCCCATTACTTCTCATCCAGTTTCAACATTAACCATCTGTTCCTAAAGTTAGGAGACACCTTACATGATTTGCAACAAACTTCTTCTTTTTGTTTTTTTGTTTTTTTAAAAAAGGTTTTCAATAAACATATTTCATACATTATTTTGAAATAGCGAAGTAAATTAAATAACTAACCTCTCTTCAAAAAACAATGAGACTCAGTAGAAAGTAATAGAATGAAATGAAAACGTAACAGGGGTGTAGTTTTTCCTTTCATGCAATACGTAAAATTGTAAATGAATGTGAGAAAAAAGAATAGAAGTAACTATGGTAGTGTATAATACTATTACGTCCCTGGCGGCAAAATACGCTAATAATTTGATAGGACAATTTCTTCTATCGCTATCGTTCATGCTTCCTCCACATATTTAGTTGATAACCAAGAGAATGATTGGTAATATGGAAGTTGGGATACTAATGCATTGATCTAGCCAACAAATACAATCATATTTGATTTGTTTGTCACTCACGAGTATTTCTATCTTGACTTGTGATAAAATTATTTCATAAGAAAATATCTTTTTTTTTTTTTATATTTTAATTGCGGCCTATAAGTGGTATATTTTGAACTACATTAATTGCAAATAGAAATATTTATGAAATTATAGTTTTCCGCTACTTAAAGTTGATACTTTCGTTAATGGAAGTATCATTAATAGGATTAAGGCTGTAATTTACTCAGGGTGGTTGAACATATTAATGAAGAAATGACTTAGGGCTTCTGTTTCATTCTGAATATAGAACTCAATGCATGGCCATGTCTGATATATGTTCCACTTTATGCAAAACCTTCAATTTTCCTTTAACTTGAATACTGAAAATTATGATAATATGAACTTTTATCTTTCCTGTTTTATGTTTGTACTTTGTAGTGAAGGAGAGATCTATTCATCAGTCCCATTTTGAGTTCAGTTTAGTTTGATGATGAAGGAGCATTTCCTATGTCTGCAGAAAGATATAAAGCAAAGTGAACGAAATAAAGGCATTAGAAGCGAAGGTGAAGGGGCAAGGAGAGATGATTACTGAGATGCGGGCATTTTTTCAGTCCATATTGAAGGACAAGGGTACGGAGTTCCCTCCTAGTGGTGATGACGATCGGTGGTGCTCCGACTGCATCGGGCGTAGTTTAGACTTTTTTTAGTTCATTTTGGTCGAAACATTATAATTTGTATTATTTTGTTTTTGCTATGTAAACTCTTATGATTGTTACAATTTTTTTTTTTTTATGATATACAAGTTTTTTTATTTTCTAATTTTTAATATATTTTTATTTAATTATTTAATTATTTATATTTTTTTATATATTTTTTAAAATTAATTGGAATTTACGAGGGAAAAGTGGTTCCTCGCAAAATCCTCAATTTTGCGATGAGGAAAAATTTTCCCTCGCAAAAATGCTCCATTTTGCGAGGGAACATTTTCCCTCGCAAAATCCTAAATTTGCGAGGGAAAATGTTTCCCTCGCAAAGTTTCAAATTTTGCGAGGGAAACATTTTCCCTCGCAAATTTCAGGATTTTGTGAGGGAAAAATGTTCCGCCGCAAAATTCTGAATTTGCGACGGAAAAAGGTATTTTTACGACGGAAAATTGGTTTGCGATGACAAATTTTGCGACGGAACCCGGAAAATGCCGTTTTGCGAGGGAAAATTTCCGCCGCAAAAAACTGTTTTTTTTGTAGTGGTCTTATCCTATTCTTACCACTAAAAGTACATTAGGACAAAATAATATATTTGATACAATAACAATAAAATTTTATCTCACTAGATAAGGTCGACCACATAAATCACATAATGTTATTGTGTTCTGGTGAAAACCAAATCCTTAATATATTTGATGTCTGTTAAAAATCTACGACTGTACAATGGGGATAGTAAAAATAGCTAGCGGTAGCAGAAAAAAGTAATTTCCGTATGTTATAAAAAACATATGCAAAAATATAACAAATTTATTACTCCTTTTGTTTCAATGAGAATATGCAAAGATAAAGTCGTTAAATTGATGTTTTTCACTTTTTTGATAAAAAAGACATTTTATTAAGATAAAAGTATTACTCTACAATATAGCATTAGTACAAAAATAATAATCTATACTAGAAAAAAAAAAAAACATAATTACTCGTCGTTATAGAAACTATTGGTGAAAGATTTTATCATGGTGACTGGTGAGGATATCTTGCCATACTGCATCTATCCTTCGATAAGGAACATGGTGAAGGGAGAACCAGAAAGAATTTCTTGATACGCAGGTAACGGTAAACATGTTTTATTCTAAGATACCATATACCATATACTAACTCCAATCCTAAATAAATAAGATAAAGTTGATTTTTTTTAAGAGAGATTAAGAAAGCTAAATAAGTTATTTAATCATGTCATATATTATGTATTTTTATATTATTTATCAGTTTATTAGTCAAACAAATTAGTTTGAAGGAAAAAAAATAAAAATATCAGTTTTCTAAAATATAATTTAACAAGCTTTCTTATTTTCTCTAAAAAAAAAAAAAAAAAAAGTCAACTTTGTCTTATATTTAGGAACAGAGGAGAGTATTTAGATTAATGCAATGGAACCGGTTGTAAGGATATACAATAATGCGACAAAAAATTGTTACTATCACATTTATGCTTGGCAAGAGAAATAGTCAATGAATTAATAAGGAATGAATCATCAGCACGCGGGGAGTTCTGGTCATAGTCTTCAGTTGAGTGTGAGAGGAGAAAGCTAAGCTTGTGACGTCGTCAATTCACGCCTGAATTTTCCTTAATGGCTGCATTTGGTGGCAATAGTTTTTCTTTGTTGATCGATGAGAATTAATGTTTTCTCTTGTGCATTGTTATTCTAAGAATTCTTGAAATAATGTTTTCCTTTTTATGATAGAAAAAGATAATATAAACTAAGAAGCTAGTAAAAGTCTATCTAAGTCCTGCTGGAAGAGCATCCGAGCACGCGCGGTCCAACAGGGAGAGGAAACCGACATAAAATAACTTGATACCATATGCACAAATTTTTTTTTTAAATATCTGCAATAATAAATTTGAATACTCCCAAGGCATAGTATTTTTGTCTCTAAAATAATTTGAGAAGATATTAGGAGGCAAGTAGGCAACATAAAATTTTCAGCACATTTTTTATCAATATTTTCAGCATATTTTTATCAAGCATTATATGAATATCGAGATGAAATTGTTGACATTGATATAAAAAATAAAAAATAAAAACCCTTGTTTTATTTCTCCTATAAATTTAAATTTAATTTAAAATTTAGGGGAGTGAAGAGAAACTATTATTAAATAGTCCATTAAATTTAATTTATTTAATAATTAAAAAAATTCAAATAACTTATTATAATTTTTGTAAAAAAAAATAATAATATGAAAACTTTATGAAGAAAAAATTTCTTGGTTTACTTATCACATGACAAAAGTCCGCGGCGGCTAATCTTTGTCATCACAATCAAATCAAAAGCCAAATTCACTCCAAACTCTCCATTTCCTGGGAAGACCAAAGTATCATACAAATGTACGTCGGCAGTTTACGGCATTGTTATGAGAAAAATAAAGTGACAATGATATTTGGGTTGCTAGTTAAGAAATTTTTGTTATTTTAGTTTTTTAAATCTTTTTAGATGGATAATTATAAGGACAAAACTTAGGTCTGCTTATATTTATTGGATCCAATTCTCCAATCAAATGATGTGTGATTTTTATTATCAAAGATATTTTTATCAAAATTTTGAAATTTTCTCCAAGCATGTGAATTTTTTTTGGGAAAGATTTATTTGTAGATACCTATATATATATATATATATATATGGGATAGGATATTGTTGCTACCATTTTTTGTTACTATCATTGTTACTACCACTTTTCCACCGTTAGATCAAAATCTTAATAGGAGAGAGAAATTATAAAGGTAGATGAGATTCTGATTTAACGGTGGAAAAGTGATAGTAACATTGGTAGTAACAAAAAATGGTAGTAACAATATCCTATCCCTATATATATATGTATACTTTTCTTCAATTTTTAGTACGTACATCTGTGTTTTTTCTTCTAATTAAGTGCTTTAATTTTGCTTTATTAGTACCATTAACTGCTATATAGGAGCTAACAATGCTAATACAACAAAGTTACATGAGCCAACAGTGTTAATAAAATTAAATTAATGACTTAATTAAGAGAAAAAAAGTACACATACTAACTTAAAAATTCAGTAAAAGTGCAAGTACCTCCAATTGGGTTTTACTTTTTTGTCAGTAATTTTTTTTTCTCATATGCTAAGATTTGATTGGAAAGTTAATTTAAATTGGCATAAGTAAATGGAACTAAGTTCTTTCTTAATTATAATACTACTTCCTCTCATTCCATTATAGATGTATTATCAGAATTTTTCATTGAAACTAAATAGAAGATTACAACTTTTCTATTTTTTTCAATTTATATTAATACATTATTTTTGAAAACGTTTCATGCTTTACTACATCAACATTGAATAGTGGTAAAAGGAAAAAGAATTATAATCAATGTGATTTCTTGTAGAAAGGACTACAAAATCCATCCTCCAAGTGTCTCATATAGACAAGGCTGTATTGAGTATATTATACTAATAATTAATAACTTTTTTATGTGATGTATAGATTAAAATATTAACAATTAAATCATTCACTATTACCCGCACCTAATCTCACGAATAATACTTCATTGTTACCCAACCTAATCTCATTATTATCATTTCCTCATCTCCTTCACTCATCCTCTCCTCATCTCCACTTTCGTTTTCTTTTCACCACCCTTTTATTAAAATTTTCGTAGTCTAGATTTAAAATATTTATCAAAATATTATTTTAATATTGCATAAAAATAAATAAATGTAAACGGTTAAAATTTGATGCCGGCAATTTACAACTAGACTATTCTTATAAAATAGGTTTTTTCGCTTTTACTTCACGCTTGTTTAGCTATTTAATCCCCAACTCAAGCTTCACAAACACAACAAATAGAGAGAGATTTTTGAAATAAAGCATGGGTTCTGTTGCAGGAGGAAGATCAAAACCCCATGCTGTTTTGACTCCATTTCCAGCTCAAGGCCATATCAACTGTGGGTTGAGGCTAGCAAAACTACTTCACCTTCGAGGCTTTTTCATAACGTTCGTGAATACTGAGTTCAACCACAAACGCTTGCTGAGCTCTAGAGGTGCCAAAGCCTTTCATGGCCTCCCAGATTTTCGATTCGAAAGCATCCCAGATGGTCTTCCTCCTCCTGCTAATGATAATGCCACTCAAGATGTGCCCTCTCTCTGTGACTCTACAAGAAAGAATTGTCTCCTTCCCTTTCAAAACCTTCTTGCTAGACTCAGCGAATCTGCCTCTAATGGTCTAATCCCTCCACTCACTTGCTTGGTTTCTGATTTTGTCATGTTCTTCACTATTGATGCTGCTCAAGCACTTGGACTTCCTATTGTTCTCTTTTGGCCTGCTAGTACTTATTCATTGTTGGGTTTTGTGCACTTTCAAAATCTACTTGATAGAAGGCTCGTACCACTCAAAGGTGTTATATCCTACATACACCCTTTTTTTGTGAATTTGTCTTAATGTTCTTTATATTTCATGCGTTAAGGTCTAATCATTTGGTGATTCTAATGTGCAGATGAGAGCTATCTAACAAATGGGTACTTGGAGCAAGAAATGGACTGGATTCCAGGAATGAGAAGTATCAAGCTAAAAGATCTCCCTACCTTTCTAAGGACGACAGATCCAAATGATCTCTTGTTTCATTTTTGTGTTGAAATGGTGGAAAAATCTCATAAAGCCACTGCCATTTGTTTCCACACATTTGATGAGCTTGAAGGTGAGGCAGTGGAAGCTCTTTCCTCCATTTATTCCATTCCTCTTTACACTATAGGCCCTTTCCCTTCATATCTAAGCCAAGTTCAACAGACCGACCAGCTTTTATCTTTGAAGTCTAGTCTTTGGAGAGAGGAGACTCAATGCATTGACTGGCTAGAAACCAAGGAGCCCAAATCTGTAGTTTATGTGAATTTTGGAAGTGTCACAATTATCTCTCCAGAACAACTGTATGAGTTTGCTTGTGGTTAGCCAATAGCAAGAAGCCATTCTTATGGATTATAAGGCCTGACCTTGTTAATGGTGGCTCAGTGATCTTATCAACTGAGTTTGTAACTGAGATTAAAGATAGAGGTCTCATAGCAAGCTGGTGTGAACAAGAGAAAGTTCTGAACCATCCTTCGATTGGAGGGTTCTTGACGCATTGCGGATGGAACTCCATGATAGAGAGTGTGAGTGCCGGAGTTCCAATGGCATGTTGGCCTTTCTTTGCAGATCAACAGACAAATTGTAGGTATGCATGTAAAGATTGGGAAATTGGAGTTGAGATTGATAATAATGTGAAGAGAGTAGAAGTGGAGAAGCTTGTGAATGATTTAATGGAAGGAGAGAAAGGGAAGAAGATGAGACAGAAGGCTATGGAGTGGAAGAAAATTTCTGAGGAGGACACAAGACCTGGTGGTTCTTCCTACATCAATTTTGAAAATTTGATAAAAGATGTTCTGATGAAAATGAAAATCTAATAGATGACCTTAAATATTTATTTTCTGTACTTTTGTTTCTAATAATGAAACGAGCACCCAAAGTGTGCGGAATGGCATTTGGTGTATTCTAGTTATCACTGTGATTTATTGTACGATAAGTGATAGTACTGAAGAGGAAAAAGGACTGAATTCATTCACGAAAAATATGCAATGGTCACAGTACAGTATGTATAATTCTCTGCCTATGCCACGTCACTACTAATTTCTCTTTCTTCTTACTAACTCTGAGCAATTCTCTACTATTATTTACTAGCTAGAAAGCCCCCTCAGTAGAGACAACATATATCAAATACTCCCCCCTAAAAAGAATCCTTGTCCACAAGGATTTCATTAGTAAAACTAGTAGTAGTAGTAGGGAAATGAGGAAACTGATCTTGAATAACAGCAAGGTCTTCCCAAGTGGCATCTTCCGGTTGAGTCAGCTTCCACTGGATCAGCACTTGAGTAATAGGAAGGTGGTGGCGGCGGACAAGCTTGCGACCTAAAATCGCCTCAGGTTCAAGTGCAAATTGGCCTTGGTCATCCACTGGTGGAAGGGACTACTTAACGCGTTAGCTACAGCACTGCACGGGTCGATACGCACAGCGCCTAGTATCCATCGTTTACCTTTGAGTAATTCACATTTTTTTATTGACCTCCTATTTTGTTTATTTTAATCCTAATCCACAGGAGGTAAAATTAAGACTTTAGACTGCTCTTCCATTATTTCAGTGTCATTTTGGAAAATTTACATAATCTCCATTACTAATCCCTTGTGTATCTTGGTGTTTCTAACCATCCACGCATTTTTTATCAATCTCTCACATTCTCATCATCTTTGGTAAAATCAAGTCCACCACGGAGACATTCATAAACCGCTCTACCATAATTCTTCACGGATAACCCCAATTTTGGTTACAACAAAACAATCCAAATCCAAAACAATAAAAAAAAAAGAATATTCATTGGAGGGAAGTATAAATTGGTCAAAGAAAGAGTCTTCTTTGGAAAAATAGGAAAAAGATCTTTTAGATGGATCTCTTTCCTTTTTTTTTTTTTACAATTCCCTACGAGGTTCATTCGAATATGAAATCCAATCCTGCCTTGGTATGGAAACCTACTAAGTGATAACTTTCAAATTGCGCTCATAAAGAGGAGACATTGGGGTAGAAATGGCCAAACAAGAAGCATAGCCCTTCTAGAAAGTGCATCAGCAACAACATTATCGCTGCTTTTGCGATATACAATCTCATAATGTAATCCCCATAATTTATGCAGCCACTTGAATTGGTCTTGACTGAGATCCCGCTATTCCAGTAAATGTTTTAGGGACAAATGATCAGTACGAATAAGAAATTTGCTACCCCACAAGTATGAACGCCACTGTTTGACAGCAAAAAGGATAGCAAGGACTTCACGCTCCTAAGTAGATAAATGTCGTTTAGAGGAAGCAAGACCCTTACTAACATAAGCCAAAGGATGGCCATTTTGAGACAAAATAGCCCCCAAACCTGAACCTGAAGCATCTGTCTCTATAACAAAGTTGTCTTGAAAATTGGGTAAGGCAAGGACTGAAGGAGACATCATGACCCCCTTACGAGTTTGAAAAGCTGTAGAGGCTTCCGGAGTCCTTGAAAACTTCTCATGCTTCTTCAATAAATCAGTCAAGGGCCTACTAATAGAAACGTAGTTCTTAACAAACCGACAATAATAACCAGTAAGGCCAAGGAAACCACGTAACTCCCGAAGAGAAGAGGGTGTGGGCCACGAAGAGATGGCTTCCAACTTCCTAGGATCAGCCTGGACACCATAGACTGAAATAAGATGACCTAAATAATCAATGGTGGTTGCTGCAAAGGTACATTTAGAGGATTTAGCAAACAATTGCTGCTGGCGTAAAACTAACAGCGTAGTTTCCAAGTGTTGTAAGTGGGAAGACCAATCCTTGCTATAGACCAAAATGTCATCGAAGAAGACCAAAATGAATTTGTGAAAGAAAGGTTTGAAAACAGAATTCATAAGTCCTTGGAAGGTGGTCGGAGCGTTGGTGAGACCGAATGGCATAACCAAGAATTCATATAACCCTTCATGAGTACGAAAGGTTGTCTTAGTAATATCGTCTTCCTTCATTCGAATATGATGGTACCCTGCCCGTAAATCAAGTTTAGAGAAAAAAGTTGCACCGGTTAACTCATCTAGGAGCTCATCAATAACCGGAATGGGAAATTTATTCTTGACAGTGGCTTCATTCAATTGACGGTAATCGACATAAAACCGCCAAGTACCTTCCTTCTTCTGTACTAAAACCACAGGAGCAGCAAAATCACTAGAGCTTTCCTGGATAATACCATTAAGGAGCATCTGTTGAATCTGAGTTTCAATTTCTATTTTCTGAACAGGGCCATATCTATAAGGTCTGCAGCTGATAGGCCTATCATTTTGAAGAGGAATAGAATGATCAAATTTCCTATAAGGGGGCAAACCAGTAGGTTCAGAAAAAAAAAACATCATCATAATTATGCAAAAGTGTTTGTAACTCCAGCTTTTGTTCTTCGACAGTATCGAACTAGACTCTAAACCCATTAGCATCTGAGAAGGAGTATGAATTAAATAGAGTTCATTGGCCACCACAAAGTCACGCACAGTGAACACTTCCTCAGATTGCTTTGCAAGGTCAGCCCCAATGCCCTTTAAGGCTACAGATTGCCCATGGTATTGAAATTCAAAAATTTTCAAATCCATATTCATGATAAATTGACCCAGAGTTCTCAGCCATTGAATTCCCAAAATTGCATCATAACCACTAATTTTCATGAGTAAGAAGTCTGAAGAGAAATCAACGACCCGCGACCCGGATCCGGATCCACCAGTGCGACCCACAAAGCTGGAACTCAGAGGCTACTCCCTACGATTGCGATCCGGAAGATGATCGTGTGAAGCGCGGACGGTGGCCTCCCGCGATCGTCGAGCTCATTGCGCACGCTAATGTCGACGGCGCTAGGTTGAAGACCGCCGTTGGATATCGGTGCGCAGACCCGATGAAGCAGTTAATGGCAACATCCTCTGTAATATCTACCTCAGAGAGTAACTCATCAAATTGCTTCTCATAGTGTGTGACAGATTCATTGGCTTGCTGCAACCTCTTAAGTGCAATCAATGGCTTCTCATCATGAATCTCCATGAATTTTACCTCCATTTGGCTGAAGTAATCCTCCATTTAACTTCCGAGAAGGAGCGGCGGCGCATGAAGGTTTGATGCCATCGGAGAGCCTGACCTTCAAGATGAATGTTGAGTAGTCTGATGCGGTGTTCCGGTGGAGTAGCATCAACCTCAAAGAACTGGCGACATCGATATGCCCAGCCTCTGAAATCTGAGCCATCAAAGCGTGGGAACTCCACACGGCTCTGTTTTGTGAGAATGAAATAAGCAGACGTGGGTTGCGGGTGACTCACTTTGTCGTAGGTACCGAAGGAAGGAAATCGTGGTTGTGTCGTAAGAGGAACCTAAGGGTGTGTCATGGAACCTGAAGCACTAGCGGTTCCGCTAGCGGTGTCGGTAAGAGGGTGTTTGCCATTGTCGACGGTAGGAGAAGAGGAAAATCGGGTTTCAAGCTTCTGCATAAACCCCTCTAGTCGCTTCTGCATAAACTCCTTCAGTCGCGTTGCCGTCAATTTGAGGTCGACGATATCCTGTGAGCTTTGTTCGAAGCAGGCGTGCATCGTGGTGCTGAGTGACTCAAGGCGGTGCTCTAACTCCCCCAGACGATCTTGGGATCTGGTGTCTGGCGGCGCCATGGCCAGACAGACTGGCTCTGATACCTTTGATAGTACTGAAGAGGAAAAAGGACTGAATTCATTCACAAAAAATATGGAATGGTCACAGTACAGTATGTATAATTCCCTGCCTATGCCACGTCACTACTAATTTCTCTTTCTTCTAACTAACTCTAAGCAATTCTCTACTATTATTTACCAGAAAGCCCACTCAGTAGAGACAACATATATCAATAAGCTATGTAATTTATTTGTATAATAACTTGTGTATTTGGATTGATTAGTATGAATAAGCCTTGCCATTATTGAATTAGATACTTTTCACTATGGAATAAATGTCATCTTAGCCATTACCTTTCAATATATCCAAAGAAACCTTTACTTTAAAGGTTATGCACCATGAACAACTTTTATGACTATTTTAAAAATTATCAAAAATTCAGCCTTTAATTTCTTTGGGAATTTGAAAAATTCATAACTCGGTCTATACAATTTCAATTTGTATGATTCCAGTTCCTATAGGACACTTGATAAGTCTATTTTCAAAAATTAATAACCACAAAGATGATTCATGGTTGAAAAAATTTCATATTAACAAAAAGTTACCTCTGTCTAGATTTCATTCTAGAGTTGTAGGTCATTTTAAAAAATCCATAATTTAGTGTACATAACTCCAAATTTGACCAATGACCTATCAAATTAAAGATTACAATGTCTATTTTATTTCTGTAAAATATCAGGGGCAAATGGATATCAAATACCTAGTCAAAGTCCCATATGAAAATTGACCGCCCAATCTGGAAACAGAGACGTACCACTTTTCATACTCTGATTCAAAAATTCATATTTGGAGTTCTAAGCATCCAATTTAGGTGATTCAAAAACCTATAAACTCCTTGTGAAGTATAGTTTTTAGGAAAATTGGTTTTAGCATTTTATCATATTCCAAGATTTATATGATAAAAACATGAACCAATTTTTATAGTCATTCTACATAAATATCTTTTCCTTTAGGTCCTTCGCCACCGAGGTTGCTACTTGTCCTTAATTTACGGGAAAATATGCCTTTAATTTCATATTTTAATTCTAATAATAATTAAGGCCAAATTTCCCATAATAATTTATTTTACATATATATATATATATATATATATATATATATATTTTAATTTCCTTTAGATGTCACATACTTCATCATCCTTGGACTGATTTAATCCAAAATTATCTAAAAATGGCTTTATCAATAATTTGTCTCTAGTGCTTGTTTAGATTAACTTAAGTTGTTTTGTATGTGTATACGTATAAGATAAATATGTGGAATAGCCGCAGGAGTCTTATTTCGTAAAACAAACAAGAATTATTATTTTTTTTTTAATTTGATATAACCATAGCTGGGATTAAAAAAAGGGAAAATTATAATAAAGGACCTACGAAAAATAATATTTATTAAGGAAGACCATAAAAATGGTAATTATTTGGAAGGACCAAAAATTAAAACATTAAAATAGAAAGACTAAATTGCCCTTGGTCAGATTTCGTATATTATATCTAATTAAATCAGAATTGGAAGTGATTGATTGAAAATGATAAATAGAGATCAAATCAGAATCTGAAATATGTAAGTTAGAGTCTCTACTGGTAATTTTTTATCTCTCCGTGGAGCAACCGTAGGTTATTTCGTTGACAAAGATCTCACAGGCCTCCTCCCTCTCGTGTTCTATAAATTTATGAATTTTTATGAATTTATCTCTTTTCACACTACAAGAAAAATCAAGTTTTGCTACGGAAAATTTTTCCGTAGCAAAACAAGCTTTTTTCCGTAGCAAAACGAATTTGCTACGGAATTTTTCCGTAGCAAAAACCGGCATAGCAATTGCGACGGAAAATGAAAATTTGCGACGGAAATTAATTTCCGTCGCAATTTGCTACGGAAAAAAAAATTCCGTAGCAAATTCGAAATTTTGCTACAAATTCGAAATTTTTTTTAGCAAATTTGCTACGGAATTTTTTCCGTAGCAAATTTGCTACGGATTTTTTTCGTAGCAAATTCCCAAATTTGCGAAAATTTGCTACGAAAAAAATTCCATAGCAAAACCGATAAATAAAAAAAATATTTTTTTTTTTATTTTTTTTAAAATTTTTTTCTTCGTAAAAGTGAGTACAAAAAGTAGTGTACCATGGATATAATAACAATTACAAAGAGTTTACATAGAGAAAACAAAATATATATAATAATGTTGCAAATAGCAAATAGTAAAAAGTATCCTAAACAACAAAGATTGTGATCATCATCATCACCAAGATGGTCATCATCACCAAGAGCCGACCCCGAACCCTTGTCTTTCATTAGAGACTTGAGTTGAAGCTGCATCCGTATCATCATCTCCGCTTGCCGAGTCATCTCGTTGCCGCATCATCTCTCGTTCTCGATCATCCCGCCGCTGCATCATCTCCGCTTGTTGGGTCATCTCGTCGCTTCATCATCTCTCCTTCCCGAATCATCGTTGCCTCATTATCTCCTCGTTTCGAGTCACCGCCTCATCGCCTCTTCGTTCTCGAGTCATCGTGTTGCTTGCTCCCGCACCAAAGCCTTCATCTTCTTCACTCATCTCGCAAAAACATTATGAAGTACATTTATTAGTTGAACTTCATTTGAATGGACAAAGAGAATGGAAATTATCTATATTAAATGTATTACATTTACCTGAAGAAACACCTTCAATGTCGCATAAGGAGCGCTTTGTTTGCTTCGGTCGGCTGGCAGAGGCACCGTATCCAAAGACTCTCCCTTTCTTGTTAAATCCGCCCGTAGCCTCAAAGAATGACTCTCGTTATCTGACCGAGAGGATGTGGGGTCTCTCTCCCGTGACAACTTCCGAAAGGTTTCCTACAAGTACAAAAATACATAACAAATAAGACATGTAAAATGAAATAAATATGGTGGTGCATAAAATAAGTAATAAAGGAAATAAATGTCTAACCGCTACTTGCTGCGCCTTTGGGTTAATCCACGCCTCTCACTCCCTTCGATCGGCCGGAATGGGTGCGCTCAAAGGTAACCCACTCAATCGATCCTACAGAACTTCCCGACTCTAACCGCAAACGCAAATGATGACATTAATTAATCACTTCAAAGTACAAAATATTGGATACCTAAATAGAAAATAACATGTACTTACAACTTTTCGTCGATGCTCACTAATTGGAATGGAGCCGCCAACATATGACGGTCCTTCCATTTTAGCCCTATTTTCCTTATTTTTCGCACTTGTGTTATGAAACTTCGCATCGGTGGCCCAACTGTCAAATAATTCGTCTCATAGTCTGTTGTGGAATCCAATCTTTCTTGCCTTCTTGCTCCTGTCTCAATGAATAAAGCTTTTGAGACAACCAACGACCCGCCCCCGTGGTTATAAGCTTTTTTCAGATCTTCACGATGTTCGAGCAACGACATATGATTATCCCGAAAATCAATAACGAACAATTAGTGCTCCAAATTTTAAAAGTGCTTAATTAATAACCATAAAACAAATAACTTACCAAGAACTCATTGAACCAAGCATCTCGATTGTCCTTAGGAATCTCTTTCCACTTGGTCCAAGGATGATTGTAATTACGGAATAATTGGGTCGAGATGAAATCCCCCACCGGATTATGAGGCACAATGTCAAGACAGAGGACATCATGCAAATATTAGCATACAAATCAATTAGAGAAGAAATTTGTAACATTATTGGTAACTTGGCATGACTTTACTCATCGCCGTCGGAGACAGCATCCAAAGCTTCCCGTCGAAGGATCTGTTGTGCCCCATATTGGTGTATCGGAGGAACTCCATTCTTCCCCGACGTGGCTATGAGGCGACCCAAAGTGTGCTAAGGAAGGAATGTGAAATATTGAAGATATTTGTACATAGATGATTTCAGAAACTAAAAATACGTAAATCAATCGAAATGGTAAAGTAAACCGTTGTCTCCTCCCTTTGTGGATCGGTGTGGGTAGACGGTGATGACGACATATGAAGCGTCGACGGTGAAGATGCATTATAACCCGACGGTGAAGATGACATATCAAATGGCACCTCCGGGGAAGTCGACCCCTCTACCTCCGCAGAGGGAGCAAATGGCGTCGCCCTACCCCCTCTTATAGGAAGGGGTCGGGCTCGACCACGACCACGTCCACTACTTGAACGTCCTCCTGGATGCTCCATTTTCGAACACTTATAGACATAATGTCAAAAAATATAAATAAAAAAAAGATATTTGGTTAATATTATAGTAGCGAAGTAACAATGTATGTAGTATAACAGATCGTCGAAACAAAGAACTAACACAAATCAACCGGACGATTCTGTTCATCGACATCTCGCTTGCACGGCTTCCTCTCGAAGTCTCATAGTCATCGAACTCAGATTCACTATCGAGTACATCACTTCGCCTCATCGTCTCGATTCCGATCGTCAATTTGTATAGGAATCAATTCTAAATCCATGAGTAGAATCAAAGAGATTCCTTGGTACTTCGTCGTCGAAGATGTTTATGGGCAATACATGTTCCACATCAGCTTGGAACGGTTCCTTCATGCCGTCATTTGCTTCCGACTCTTTCGACTTAGGTATAATATTCCGTGCTTTGGTTTTGATAACTCCCACCCACCCTTGGCGGGATGTGGGGTATGATGTATAGTAAACTTGTTCTCGCCTGTTGAGCAAGGATGAATGGGTCATAACTAACCGTATATCTCCTTGTCCAGTGGATCTCAATATTTCCATGTTTGTCCACTTTTGTCCCACGCGGACTGTTATCAAACCACACATTTAAAAAGGGTCACCACCTTGTCCCACGGGTAACTCGGCTGAATTATGTCAACTAACTTCCCGTAGTAGTTAGTCTCCACCCCGCCAACTTGGTCACCTCGACAACATACACCGTAATTGCAACATAGTGTACCGCGTCCGCGTCAACAGTTGAAAATCGATACCCATTGATTATATATTTGTTGCATCGGGTAACACTAATTGCAGCTCCATAAGATAAACTCCACGCAACTTTATTGGGATCCGGTCGATTTTTCACGAAATATTGACGAAACCATTTTGGAAACTCGAGTTCGTGTATTGATCAACTTGTGACACCGACATTGAAGGATTGTCCGATCGGACCCAATTAGAGTAGAAACCGTAACAAAGAACTGAAGTTAATACTTTAATATTTACCGTAATAGAAAAAAAAAAAAAATCTTACTTTAAGTACATCGGGCGACCTCTTCACACTTGTTTAGAATGTACCACTCGCTACTTGCTTATCTCTTCCGTCAAGAGTTGACCTCCAATGTTTTCCCACGACTCGCCCGGATAATTAAATATTGATATTTGATCACTCGTATCACCTAAAGCATCGTTGCTATGGGTACCCTCTCCATCTTGTCATCATTTCAGGGGGATAATAGTATGACGCAAATTTTGCGGCCTCTTCGACTAGATATGCTTCAGTGATAGATCCTTCAACGTACCTTGGATTTTTGATCTTGTGTTTAAGTGTGCGTAAAA
The DNA here is from genome assembly GCA_019022655.1 of Acacia acuminata. NCBI lineage: Eukaryota > Viridiplantae > Streptophyta > Magnoliopsida > Fabales > Fabaceae > Acacia > Acacia acuminata. Next base: position 5,419,166 of record JAFJYI010000005.1, read on the forward strand.
ACCTATAATGGAATATCAGAGGGTATTTATAAATTAAAGCACCATGTCGGTCAATTAATAACAAAGCGAAAGAAATATATGTATTACCTCTCAAACGGATACATCCACCTATATTGTTGTGGCCCTCCTACCCTTGCTTCGTAGGCCAAGTGAACAGCAAGTGTTCCATTGAGTCAAACATGCTAGGAGGAAACACCATCTCTAACTTGCATAGCATTATGGGCATGCTCGTCTCCAGTGTGTCGTAACTTTTCAACATTAAGCTCGAAGCACATATTTCTCTAAAGAACATGGAAAATTCAGTCGAATAGACCATATATGATTCGGTAGTGCTTTGAAGGCCCACGGAAACAATCTCGGAAAAAAACATGACAATCATGACTCTTCATCCCGAATAACTTCCCCTCGTGCATGTTGACACATCTTTTCAAGTTTGACGCATAACCGTCCTGGGAGTTTCAGATCTTTAACCCATTGCAACAATTCTAAATTCTGCTCTTTGTTGAATGTGTAAGGCGCTCTAGGTTTGGAAATCCGTCCCGTGCCATTCTCGCAAAGCAAATGCAAAGCAGTGCCTTTTGCAAATCGCTTCTATGTCTAGTCTTGCGTTGATCGTGTCCTTCGTCTTGCCCTTGGTGTCCATCACGTGTACAGAATATTGCAAAACACATTCCTCTCGATATGCATGACATCGAGGTTGTGTCTTAACAATTGATCTTTCCAATATGGTAGTTCCCGAGAAGATGCTTTGCGTTTGTTCCAATGATGATCAACGCCATATCCCTCGGGTTCGCCGGAAGCGGCCCCCTCTTCGACACTTTGAATGTACTTGACCCCGTCCCATATTTCTTGGCCACTTAAACGACGAGGTTGATCTCGCTTGTTCGACAACATTTCGCGTAAAGTCTTTTCTATTTCTCCCGAACGGATGATCGGGGGTAGGAATCGCCGGTGCTTGTCAAACCAACAGACTTTGTGACTGTGTTGCAAGCTAAAACCCATGTTCTGTTCAAGACATACCAGGCATGCCAGCTTTCCGGACGTTTGCCAGCCACTCAACATACCATATGCAGGGAAGTCATTTATCGTCCACATTAAGGCAAAGACGCATTGTGAAATTCTCGGCTCAATGATATATCATACGTCGAACCCCTTCACTCCACAACATCTTCAACTCGTCTATCAAAGGCCTGAGGTACACATCTATCTTCTTTTTTGGGTTGGATGGCCCAGGGATTAACGCGTTAAGGAACAAAAACTCTCTTCTCATGCACATAGAAGGTGGGAGGTTGTACGGTGTCACAATGACGGGCCAACAGGAATAATTCCTGCCCGTATTGTCAAAAGGAGCGAACCCGTCCGAACATAGACCAAGACGGACATTACGGGGATCCATAGCAAAGGAAGGATTCACCTCGTCAAATTTACGCCATGCTTCGGCCTCGGATGGATGCGTCACAAAGTTTTCATCCCTGTGATGCTCCCGATGCCATCTCATGTGAGTAGCCGTTTGTTCCGATGCATACAATCTCGAAGTCCGGTAACCGAGAGGAAAGTACCACATCTTGCTTAATGCTTGACGGGTCATTTTCCTTCCTTTCCCCACAACTTTATATCTATCATGTCCACAGAATTTACAACCGGTCACCAAGATCATCCTTGTAATACAACATACATCCTCTAGGGCAAAGAATGGATTTTTTCACATCCAAGCCCAAGCTCTTTCACCTTTTTTTTTTTGCTTGGTAAAAATCCTTCGGCAAATTATTGTCTTTGGGAACAACCTTGCTTATGATCTGCATCATTTCGTTGTAGTTCCTCTCACTCATATGGTGATCGGTCTTCAAGCTTAGTGTTGCTAGGGTAGCCGATAGTGATGAATATTCACTATTTTCAAAGTGTTCGCAACCTTCCCATAACGGACGTTGCGCTTCTTGGAGCATTTTATAGAACCTATCGGCTTCCGGATGAGGATCCTCTCCCATGTATGATGGTTGACTATGTGTATTGGTCTCCTCTCCCATGTATGACGGTTCATCATGAGTAACGGGATCGAAATATCGGCCGATCGACGGTCCCCAGCGTCCATAACCAACTGCTCATATTGATTAAGGTTGTCTCGATGACTATCGTCCCCGTAATAACCACTCGGTGTTGGTGTCGTCGGACTTCGCCATGACATTCCCAACACTCATAATCTTTCATGAAGCCCTTTTTACACAAATGGATTTTAACCTCCTCAAAATCTTGAAATCTTAAACACCTACATTTGACACACGGACACTTGATCTCCCTACTTGAATTAGATGAATGTGCCAAAGCAAATTCGATGAACTCTTTCAAACCCGCCAAGAATGCTAGAGTTAGTTGTCTTCTATCGTTAGACGATTGTACATCCAACTTCTATCATGGTTGCCTTCCATATTTCCTAGCTAGTTCAGTTACTAAATTAATTAACATCTCAACATGCAACAAATATATAAAAGTGGTCAATTCAACGGAATAAGTATTTAATATAAAATTTATCAATTTACAAATTATTTTAATAAATAAACCATTGATTTGAAATTTTAAAGTGCAATTGGTATTTTTTTTCCATGTATACTTTTTGAGGAATATTTATAAGATATTTTTAAAAAGAATAAAGAATATTTAGCCGAATAAATTTTTTTTCCAATTTTCGTTTTTACGACTTCTAATGTTTATTGCAATTTTTTGCTCCTTTTTTTATTTAAGCGTGAGTTTATGTTGCAAACTTAAAATTTCAAAAAAAAATTAGTAAATTAATAAATTTTTAATATTGAAAATACTAAAAATGCCTTGAAAGTACAAACTTTCTATAAAAATATTTTAAAAAAAAGTATACTTTCACTTAACATAAAAAGTGCTAGATAAATTAATATCCTATACATTTGGGAATATTTTATTTTAAAGGGAACAAAAAAAAAAAAATAACATGTACACAAAGTAAACTAATTAAAATAAAATATTATTACCAACATAGGGTTGGTTTAGCGGTATAAGGCTTTGATTACTTTTGTAATTTATTTTCGTCCCAAAAAACAATGCAAGATTAAAAAAATCAAAATTATTAAAACTCAATAATTAAAAAAATCATGAAATCTTCTACACACTATAACTATAATCCAAATTAATAAACACATTGCGTATAGAGATCTTTATGTAATTAATAGATTCAGCCAAAGAAGATACTAAAACAAAACAAAAAAAATCTAAACTCATATAATTGATAATCTTTCGCCAACATACATATTTCCACTATGTAACAAAGCAAATCTAACATAGATATCATATAACTATAAGCAAAAAAATATACTTCAAGCTAACCCGTAAAATTATAAGTGTTAGGATTTGTTTGATAATTCCCTTGTGAAGATCTTAATACTAAGTCCGGAAGTACCTACAATAATTTTTTATCTCGTAATAAAATTATATAGAAGTGTTAAAAAAAAAAATCACCTGCGGACTGAAGGGCGAGGAGCTGGGGGCGCGAGATGGTGGCGAGCTGAGGGCGCGAGCCGGGGGGGGAGGAGCCGAGGGCGCCGGAGGGGGAGCCGAGGGGCGGAGGAGCCGAAGGAGGAGGAGCCGGGGGCGCGGCTTGGGTCCGTCGCCGAGGGCGGGCGCGAGCCGGGGGGAGGAGCCGAGGGCGCCGGGAGGGGGAGCCGAGGGCGGGGGGGGAGCCGAGGGCGGGGGGGTGGGGAGCCGGGGGGGGCGCGGGGTGGGACGTGAGGGAAAATGCAGTCGGGGAAGGGAGGAGGAAGACGAGGTCATTAATGACCTCGTCATTTGCGACGGAATCCGGTTCCGTCGCAAAAATGGATTTTTTTGCTTTTTGTGACGGAACCGGATTCCGTCGCAAAAAGCAAAGGGCGGCATTTATGCCGCCCTTTTGCGACGGAATCGTCCGTCGCAAATTGCTTTTTGCGACGGACAACACGTCCGTCGCAAAAAAAGCCAAAAAAAAGGGCGGCCATTTTGCCGCCCTTTTGCGACGGATTCCTTATCCGTCGCAAAATTTGCGACGGATATTGAATCCGTCGCAACATCTTCGAGAATGGGCGGCCTTTTTGGCCGCCCATTTGCGACGAAAACCAATCCGCCGCAAACTTTGCGACGGATCAAAGTCCGTCGCAAAGTTTGCGACGGATTTACATTCCGTCGCAACTTTTTGCGACGGATTTCAAATCCGTCGCAAGATTTGCGACGGAATTTGAAATCCGTCACAAAAATTTGCGACGGAATTGAAATCCGTCGCAAATTTTTTTTATTTGCGACGGAAACGCAATTCCGTCGCAAATTTTCATGAATTTGCTACGGAATAAATTCCGTAGCAAATTCCGTCGCTATATTTAGAATTTCTAGTAGTGTCAAGACCGAGGCAATGTACGGTAAGCACAAAGACTTGGATCTAAAAAAGTAAAACCTTTTTTTGGATTTCTTACCTTTACGTAAAAATTGTAGAACTAAGGGCAATTTAGTCTTTTTATTTTAATATTTTAGGTTTTGGTCCTTCAAAATAATTGCCATTTTTATTGTCCTTCTTAATAAATATTATTTTTCTTAGGTCCCTTATTATAATTTTCCCTTAAAAAAAAGTAACTTTTTCATCACATGATTGTCTGCATTGTTTTTTTAATTAAAGTTTTTAAGGAGGATATAGAAAAAAGGAATTAAAGAAGATGACTAAGATGTGTTAGAAAATATAATTTAATTAATTTCTTTAATCAAATTATATTAGTTAAATATGTATTATATTAAGAACGAAAATGAGTATTACTTATTACACTCGTATTAAACATTTGAATGTAGTTTTAAATACTCAATTTCATTTAAATTATTATAATTTCATAATGAAAATATTTGAACAATGTAATATAAAAACATTTTGTAAATGAATTTCGCTATTTAAGAAGAAAAATATCTCTTTGTTTTCAGTCGTCAAAAGTTCATGCCGCCCATAATGACTTTCATAATTAAGTTTTGACTAATCAAACGGAACCAAAGGCCAGATACATTCCAAACTCTTCATCTCCTGCCAATGACCAAAATAGCATACAAATTAATGCTTGAGCATACATCATTAGCTTAATGGAAACAAAATAATGAATGATTTTCATTATATATTTTAGTTAGCATCAGTCAATATCCTTGACTTCATTGTAATTTTATTATTATTTTCTTATCAGATTTGACGCCTATTGTTATTCAAGTCTTATCCTATTCTTACCACTAAAAGTACATTAGTACAAAATAATATATTTGATACAATAACAAGAAAATTTTATTCCCTAGGTTGGTTACATGAATTGCACAATGTTATTATGTTTTGGCGAAAACCAAATCCTTATATCTTTATATAACAAAATAATATATTTGATGTCTGTTAAAAATCTGCGACTGTACAATGGGTATAGTAAAAATAGCGGTTGCAGAAAAAGTAATTTCGTATCTGTCATAAAAAAACATATGCAAAAATATAACAAATTTATTGCTACTTTTGTTTCAATGAAAATGTGCAAAGATAAAGTCGTTAAATTGATGTTTTACACTTTTTTTATAAGAAGACATTTTATTCAGATAAAAGTATTACAATATAGGATTAGTACAAAAATAATAATCTGTACTAGAAAAAAAAAAAAAAAAAAAAAAAAAAAAAAAAAACATAATTCTCGCCATAATAGAAACTATCAGTCAGATTTTAGCATGGTGAGGATATCGGGTTTTTGGTCAAAATAAGGTTTTTTTCAAAAATATTTAGGGATTTACCGTGGTCGAGAAGTTATTTGGGAAGTAATGCGTCAATGGCGTGGTTTGACCAACGCCATTGATCGCGCGCCGGTCGGGCCGCCACGTGGAGATGGCGTCCCGAGGGGGGCCGCCATTTCCGGGCGGCGTCCGCGTGGGCACGCCATGAGTGGCGTGCGTTGACCGACGCCATTGATGGCGTGGGTCCACGCACGCCACTCGTGGAATGACGACACGCCTCGGGATTCCCGACGGATTCCCGAGGACGGACGGACCCCCCCCAATACACGCAAGCTCCCCCACCCCACACCCGGTCCCTCCCCCAAAACTCCCCATGATGCCACGCAACCCCCCCCCCCCCCTCCCCAAATTATCACCTACACGCCCCCCCCCAAAACACACACACACTCCATTCCCATCTCCATTCCCATCTCCATTTCCCTTCTCCGAGCGCGCACACACACTTCACCTCTCATCTTCATCCCCAAGCACCCCAACCCCCAAAACACACACACAGGCACCGCCCCAAGCAACTCCTTCCCTCTATTTTCTCGCATTCTTTTTCAATCATCTCATTTTCTTCACTCAAAAACTCCCTCCGTCCTCCATTTTCTTCATTCTTTTCCACTCTCCATTCGTTCTCCTTCCCGGAGCCGAGAAAACGTTGACAAAGACCGAGAAAGGAGGCTCAAATTCACTCTCTCACTCCCGACTTCAAGTTTGCACCGGTATTCCATAATTTTTTTGTTATGTTTAATGTTTAGTAATTTTTTTGTTATGTTTAATGTTTAGTAATTTGATTTAACTTGTTGTTTAATTTTTTTGTTATGTTTAATGTTTAGTAATTTTTGTTGTTATGTTTAATGTTTAGTAATTTTTTTTTTTTCTTATGTTTATTGTTTAGTAAATTTTTTTGTTATGTTTTTTATTTAGTAATTTGATTTAACTTGATCTATAATTTTTTTTGTTATGTATGTTTAGTAATTTTTTGTTGTTATGTTTAATGTTTAGTAATTTGATTTAACTTGTTCTTTAATTTTTTTTTTGTTATGTTTAATGTTTAGTAATTTTTTTTGTTATGTTTATTGTTTAGTAATTTGATTTAACTTGTTCTTTAATTTTTTTTGTTATGTTTAATGTTTAGTAATTTTTTTTGTTATGTTTATTGTTTAGTAATTTGATTTAACTTGTTCTTTAATTTTTTTTGTTATGTTTAATGTTTAGTAATTTTTTTGTTATGTTTAATGTTTAGTAATTTTTTTCTTATGTTTATTGTTTAGTAATTTTTATTTAACTTGTTATTGAATTTTTTTTTGTTATGTTTAATGTTTAGTAATTTTTATTTAACTTGTTATTTAATTTTTATTTTGTTATGTTTAATGTTTAGTAATTTTTTTCTTATGTTTATTGTTTAGTAATTTGATTTAACGTGTTCTTTAATTTTTTTTGATATGTTTAATGTTTAGTAATTTTTTTCTTATGTTTATTGTTTAGTAATTTGATTTAACTTGTTCTTTAATTTTTTTGTTATGTTTAATGTTTAGTAATTTTTTTCTTATGTTTATTGTTTAGTAATTTTTTTCTTATGTTTATTGTTTACTAATTTGATTTAACTTGTTCTATAATTTTTTTGTTATGTTTATTGTTTAGTAATTTTTTTTGTTATGTTTATTGTTTAGTAATTTTTTTCTTATGTTTATTGTTTAGTAATTTTATTTGTTATGTTTATTGTTTACTAATTTGATTTAACTTGTTCTATAATTTTTTTTGTTATGTTTATTGTTTAGTAATTTTTTTTGTTATGTTTATTGTTTAGTAATTTGATTTAACTTGTAATGATATAAATTTATTTATTAATTATTTATTTTCACTGTATATTATAAACCTTAAGATAGATGACTAATTATTTAATTTTTTGCAAAGTATAATTGTTGGCAGAAAATATATTGTATGTAATTGTTAGCAGAAAATAATAATTACCCAAATAATTAATTTAGTAATTAAAAATTGTTGACTTATGCTGTGTTATGGTAAATTTTCTATTAGCCAAATGGATGACCAACAACCCCGCAATATTGAGCCCGGCCCCAAAGAGTGGGGAGTTCTTAAAGAGGAGGTCCAGCAATCACATCGATCACAGGTTGTTTGGAACACAGGAGACTGCAATTGTTTGAGGGTAAGGCGAGCCTCACACGGGTCTTTGGGAGATATCGAGGACCCAAACCTCATCCCTGTAGAGTTGCAGCAGCACCTTATGCGTGCAGGTTTCTGGCACGTGTCTCGCATGAAGAGACTCCCGGTATATTTTAAAATTCTCTATGTAATTAATTATACGCATTTAGTTGTTTGTACATGATACTGATAATATAGCACCCTTACATATTTGTTATCTACTTCTATGTCGGTGCAGATTGACAAACTTGACTTATTTTCGCTTTGGTTGAGAGGTGGAGGCCGAGACGCACACCTTCCATATGCGGTTGGTGAGATGACAATCACTCTACAGGATGTAGAGGGCATTTTAGGTTTGTCCACTGAGGGTCAAGTAGTTTCCGGTCGGACGCACGCCAACTGGTCAGCAGTTATTCAACAGTACATGGGTCGGTCTCCACTCCCAACTCATTTGATTGGCGGAAACATCAGGTTGAGCTGGTTTGAAACTTCTTCCATACCTGCGGTTCGACGTGATCATTACGGACGCAGGTATGGAAGAAGTTTGATGTCATGAATAATTTGAAGTGGTTCGAGTTTACTAATGTTATGGAGTTACATATTGCAGGTTCAATAAAGTCAACGTGCGGTTATTGCGACGTGATCTAACCGGATATCGGATAGATCTTGATCGAGATGGGTCGAGACGAAGTAAGTATGATAAATTTGATATTAGAGAAACAAAAAGTAAACTAATTCGTATTTGTTTACATGTATAGGTGACGTGGGAGCCATATAGGGATGCTGGGTATGAGTTTTTCGGTGTAGATGTTCACATGCAAGACCTTTGGAGGGCGGTCACACCCTTACTTGCTTTCCACATTGTCGAGATGCACCAGCCCGATCGGTGCATGCGGCAATTTGGCATGCAGCAACACATCCCAAGCCCAGCACCACAGCTTGAGGGTGCCCACGATCTGACCTTACGCGGAAAGATGATGGAGGATTGGGAGATGAAACTGGATCAGTTTATTCAGTTGTGGAACACGCGAGATGAGCGTATCGAGACGACAGATCCATCGGATGGGCCGGTTTCCCCGAACTCTGAGTACATGACTTGGTTTTTCACACACACTAGACGGTATATGACGAGGCAGGTTGCCAAGATTGGGCATGTGGTACGTATTGATCTTGCTACCGTTTTTTCTCCTATATCTTCCATCTTATTATCCATGACATAGTTTAAGTATTGTTGTTTATTTTACTGAATAAATGCAGATTGATGGTGTCGAGTGGATTTGGTGGATGATTTCACCACAATTTAGACCCCAATACAGCCACAGGGAGGTACAGAAGGTCTGTGACCAGTTACTTGGAGCACTTAGAGAATTTGGCCGAGTAGCGGAGCCTGGGCCTAGCGCACCGAGTGGACTATTAGTAAGTGTACCAGATCCCACTTTGGAGGTCCCGCCCATGCAAAGGAGGGCCGTGGATTGGGCCGACGACGACCGAGGCACGAAATGGAGCCATATCGATACCCCGCTTGGTCCACGAGCGGAGGTGTATATAGACCTCTTGTATGGCCAGATATGAACTATACTCAGGTTCCGTGGTACCCAGAGGAGATGCCAGCAGCGGAGCAGCCCGAGATACATGCACCGAGACCTACTTACCCACAGCCAGAGACGATGAATGCTTCGGAGACACAGGTTCCGTACTCATATCAGTGGCCTTCTCAGAATTCCCAGACTGGCTTTCCTATGTTCAACCCTTATCGGCTGGGACGGGGTTTTTGGGCATATCGGCCTCCATATGGCGTTCCTGGCTTCAATAGTTTTCAGTCGGCACAGGGTGGTTTTACTGCCTTCCGTTCCTCCCATCTTGGACAGGGTTGTACTGAGGCCGGATCTAGTAGTAACCCATACCAGGCCGGACACCACACGGGCGACGACGGAGGTGACCATTCTGATGACTTTATACGGGCAGCTGCTGAAGATTTCAATTTTAACCGCAATCCTGACGGCATTCGTAGGAACCCTAATCGGGATGCGCGTTCGAGACCATGGCCTGAATATACTCCTCCCTGAGTATGTTCCATGTTATGTATTATGTCGTACTTGCTGGGATTACTGTATTATGTCGTATTTGCTGGGATTACTGTATTATGTCGTATTTGCCGGGACATACTATATTTGATTGTATTTTTTTAAAATTACTAAATTATCCTTAGTCAATCCTCCTACATTATCATCAATATGTTTTTAAATTTTAACAAGTCCAATATTCATATAATCACTAAATAATTTAAGTAAGGAACATATCATCAAGTTTTCATATTTATATTAGCATGTATCTTTGTTGATATCAATTAAGCCATATTTATGAAGATAAAAACTCAACTTATTTCATGTTTTTTTAATAGATATCTATGCAATTCGTGAAAAAATAAAATTTGAGAAAGCTTTTATTTAATTTAGTAAAATAAATATTTTCCCTTGAACAAATCTAATTAAAAATGAAGTACACAACATAAGCACATAAGTATAAAACCAATCAAATGAAATTATGAGAACATAGAGGTTAATTAGATGTGCGCGTCATAGGACATGAACGCATATTATGTCCGAACCTGTTTACATATCGTACATCTAATTCGACTTGAGCTAGGTTGGACCTCCTCCTCATCCATTTCATTGCGAATGCGTGTAGATTTAGGCGGCCCTTACCACGTAATTTCGATTCGTCGGGGATGATCTTTGGTTCGGACGAGGATGGTATTCCTTGTTCGCTACCAATCGGCTGAAATTGTGAAGAGTAAACATTCATAATATTGTAGATTGAGAATACTTTGGATCCACGTCGTGCGGCATTATGGGATACCGCCGAACATGCAGCTATTACATGACTACATGGGAATTTGAATGCTGAAACTTGCCACACTGGCATTTCCCTTGGGTCAAGTTCACCGAGTATGTATCGTCCTGATCGTCAACCTCAAACGTGGTACGAGCAACATCAAACTCCCGAACACGCATCGATGTAGCACGCTCTCCATTCTTTGCCATAGCTTGTCCAATAACACTTGAAAAATACTTTCCGGTCATTGCATCTTTTTGTCTTTGTGCTACCCCTTTTCACCCAATAACGAACAAGCCGGTTTGTAGGTGCATTTCACCAAGGATGTTATGGGCATGTTCCTCGCTCCCCTAAAAACCTTATTGATTGATTCCGCCAAATTGGTTGTCATATGACCGTATCTTCGTCCATCCTCATCATAACTCCTACACCATTTCTCTTTTGGAATTCCTTCAATCCATGTAGCCACTTCACGATCGTGGATCTTGAATTCGGCATACAATGCATCGAAGTGTATTTTGTTCGGAACATATCCGTGAAAAAACCAAAAAATACACAAGCATTATAAGTTTGTAGTAATGAAAAACATGAACATTAGTGCACATCTAATTGGAGTATATTACCTAATCTCATTAACTTTTTCTTCAACTCCTTGTCCTTGAAGCGGGTATTGAAATTGCTCGCAACGTGACGAATGCAAAATACATGGTACGCATTAGGAGGCTGCCAACCAATTGCCTCATCGGATACTGCTGATATTATGCTCTTGTGACGATCAGAAATAAGACATAGCCCAACCTTACTTGTAACATACAGTCGTATGGAAGCCAAAAAATACCGCCATGCTTCCTTAGTTTCACCTTCAACAATTGCAAATGCAATAGGAAGGATCTCATTATTTCCATCTTGGGCGGTGGCAATCAATAATGTCGCCTTATACTTTCCGTATAAATGCGTACCGTCCACTGTATGACCGGTTTGCACCATTGGAAGGCCTCACGACATTGCCTGAATGTCCAAAATGTACGTTGAAAAACCCGAACCCCATTAACAACCTGCTGATCAACAATGTACGGTCCATGTTGAATATGGTAAACAGATCCCGGAGAAAATTTCAACATGTGATCGAACCATCTTGGCAAAAACGCATATGACTCCTCCCAATCACCGTAAATCTTAGCAATTGCCTTTTGTTTTGCCTTCCATGCCTTCCAATAAGAAACATGATAACCAAACATTCCAGTCACCCTTTCTTGTATCATGACCACAGGTACCGAAGGTGTTTCTTTGACCATGTCTGCAAAACCAATCGCAAAAATTACACATTAGGAATGTTATTTATGTTCACTAACACACACAAATATATTCACAAATTATCAAAGGATATTGTGTATCATACCTATTATGGCCTCGGAAATAATTTCGGAATCAAGTTGTTTGTGATCTTGGGAAAGAACCCGGCTCACACAACTACGATTTCCAACCCATTTAGTTATCACCCAAGTGTTGCTACTCTTAGGTTTAATTGCTCTTACTCTCCAATTGCAACCTTGTACATCATTCTTACATTTCATTACGTACTTGACTGTAGTACTCTCAACCACTTGAGCTTCATGATGTTCCTTCATGCAATAATGTTTTATTGCGGCTTGGGCATCATTCTTGGACCCAAACTCTTGTTTCAAATATAGTCCATCTCCTCTTGCCCATGGACCCCACCCAAGCCTTCCACATCCAAGTATATCCTCATGCATGTAATCTTCATGAACAGCCTCATAATGCGGAATGTTATTCCAAAACGGTGTAACATCTGTATATTCACACATAATACAGTTATGCGACAACATGCAAACTAATAAAAAATTAATTTAAATATTAATAAAACTCCGTAACTAACTTAATTGTAACATACCAGTCTGTTGTGACATGGGATTATCATGATATTCGATGTCGTATCACTATCATTTCGATCATGTTCATTAAACAATAATGTTTCCTCATCTTCTTCCTCTTCCTCCTCCTCATTGTCAGTTCTTCATCTAGCATATAGTCAGATCCTTCTCCATGCACAACGATTGATTGTGTTGGTTGAGGTGTGCCGAACGAGCACGAGTCGGTATTTGTACACCCTCCTCTAACGTCTCAATATCCACATACAACTCGGCAAATTCGGACGCGAGTTTTCCTTGAATGTTTGAAAAAAAACATCCACATCCTCATCATCGGATATCTCAAAACCCGCATAGTGGTTTCCATAAGGCACTCTACCCGTCGAAGATATTACCCGATTTTGTTGCGCTTCAACTTTCGACGGATCTTTTCATATAAATCTTCAACGGACATGTCTCGACTAATAAACATTGCTTTATTTTCACCTTCAAAGCTCAATCCGTTTGCAACAATATTTTTAGAACCATTATAATATATAAATGAACGAATTTGGTTCATTTTTTACAAAAATAGAAAGGAAGAAATAGAATAAGGGATATGGACGACGGAGGAATTTTACAAATGAGTGAAGGAGTGAATGATAAGAGGGAGAAGGAAGGAAGGACTCACGAATGAGGAAGTTTTGCAGCGTATGATGAGAGAATGAAGGAGTTAAATAGGAGGGAGTCACGAGGAAATAGTATTTTTCTTACAAATAATTTGCAAACTCTAATAGTGTAGTCAATAGTTATATCATATATGCATGTACGGTAATAAAATATTGTCGATAAAGTAGAACATATTTGTGTTGTTGTTCACGTGTTGGGGAGGGTCACGGGTTGGGGAGGGGACGGTAGTGTTGCTGAAAAGGTGTTGGGGGTGCCCGAAAGGTGGGGGGGGCCTGAAAAGGGGGGGGTCACGGGTGTTGGGTAGCCGGGGGGGCCGAAAAGGGGGGGGTCACGGGTGTTGGGGAGCCGACGCCTTGATGGCGTCGGCGTGGCCACGCCGGTTGTGGCGTCGACCAAGACACGCCACAACCGGCGTGGACTGTTTTACGCCATCCATTGTGGCGTTTCCACGTGGACGCCATCTCCACGTGGCGTCCCTCGGGCCGGCGCAGTCAATGGCGTGGGTCAACGCACGCCATTGACTGCATTACTTCCCTAAATAACTTCTGACCAGCAGTAAATCCCTAAATAATTTTAAAAAAAACATTATTTTTGTAAAAAACCCGAGGATATCTTGCCATACTGCATCTATTCTTCGATAAGGAACATGGTGAAGGGAGAACCAGAAAGAATTTCTTGATGCGCAGGTAACGGTAAACATGTTTTATTCTAAGAGTAAGTTCGATCATGGGTTCAACTCATACCTGTCTTTAGAAAGTGAATGGATCATCATTAGAAATTGCACGCGGGGAGTTTTGGTCATAGTCTTCGATCAGTTGAGTGTGAGAGGAGAAAGCTAAGCTTGTGACGTCAATCAAGCCTGAATTTTCCTTTATGGCTGCATTTGGTGGCGATAGTTTTTCTTCATGTACAGTTATGTTTAAGCCATCTTTGTTGATGAGAATTAATGTTTTCCTCTTGTGCTAGTTTAAAGAAACAACCGCATTGTTATTCTAAGAATTCTTGAAATATTGTATATGTGCTTTCTTCCTTTTCAAGTGTAGATGGAGGCAGAAATTAAACAATCCAAAAAAAGAGAAAAGCAATGCACACAATTCTTTGTTTCTGAATATTACAATGAAGACACGAATCATATCTCATAATGGATAAGAAAGCAAAAGAGGCTACGCAATTTATGTCCATGTATTTGCATTTTTTATAATAGAAAAAGATAATATAAAATAAGAAGCTAGTAAAAGCCTATCTAATTCCTGCTGGATGAGCATCCGAGCACGCGCGGTCATGGTAGTGAAAGCATAGCTTTTAGGTAAAAACGGAAGGAGAATGAAAAATCGTAAAACGTAAAATCGTAAAATAAAACGGAGTTTTTACCTGCATATGTATATAAGGTACCTGCTTTCATACACACATATACTGATCAATACAATATCAATCAAAATGTCTAACATTGTCATTGATCAAACCATATTTTTTATATGATTTTACATGATTAAGTTGGGATTTTTAATACATTTTCAGGGACATTATTGTATGATTAAGTACTAAGTTGAGTTAGGAACATTTGTATTGAATTAAGTGTAATTAGGGGTAAAATGATCTTTATTTATTAATTACAGAAAAGGACCCAGATGTTTTTGAAATTTCAGTTCTGCCCCAAAATAGTTTGAAAATTCTCACTTTAGTCCCTCTCCAGAACTTTTAAAACTGTCACTTAAGTCCCTAAGTAAACTCGGCGCTTTTTGCAAAAGCGTTGCGTTTTTACGCTTTAAAGCAGCGCTTTTTACGCTTTTATCTCTGGTTCGTTTTTTCCACCACGTAACACGTTTTTTGCCCAAAAAAGCGTAAAAGCGGCGTTTTTTGCGCTTTTTAAGCGCGATTTTAACTACCATGCGTGCGATCAACAGGAGGAAACCGACATAAAATAATTTGATACCATATGCATAATTTTTTTTAAAAATATCTGCAATAATAAATTTGAATACTCCCAAGGAATAGTATTTTTGTCTCTAAAATAATTTGAGAAGATATTAGGAGGCAAGTAGGCAACACAAAATTTTCAGCACATTTTTTATGAATATTTTCAGCATATTTTTATCAAGTAGCATTATATGAATATCGAGGTGAAATTGTTGACATTGACATACAAAAAAAAAAAAAAAAAAAACCCCTTGTTTTATTTATCCCATAAATTTAAATTTAATTTAAAATTTAGGGGTAATTTTTTTAAAAAAATATATAAAAACTTTATGAAGAAAAAATTTCTTGGTTTACTTTTCACATGACAAAAGTCCGTGCGGCGGCTTATCTTTGTCATCACAATCAAATCAAAAGCCAAATTCATTCCAAACTCTCCATTTCCTGGGAAGACAAAAGTATCATACAAATGTACTTCGGCAGTTTATGTGTTATGAGAAAAATAAAGTGACAATGATATTTTGGTTGCTAGTTAAGAAATTTTTGTCATTTTAGTTTTTACATTTTTTTTAAATGGATGATTGTAAGGACAAACTTAGGCCTGTTTATATTTATTGGATCAATTTCTCCATTCAAATCTTGGCATGTGTGATTTTTACTATCAATTGATATTTTATCAGAATTTTGAAATTTTCTCCATGCATATGATTTTTTTTTTTTTTTTTTTTGTAGATACCTATATATATACTTTTCTTCAATTTTTAATATGTACATCTGTGTTTTTTCTTCTAATTAAATGCTTTAGTTTTTCTTGATTAGTACCATTGACTTCTATATAGTAGCTAACAAGCTAATACAACAAAGTTACGTGAGCCAACAGTGTTAATAAAATAAAATTAAGAGAGAAAAGTACACATGCTAACTTAAAAATTCAGTAAAAGTACAACTGTACAAGTACCTCCAAGTGGGTTTTACTTTTTTGTATGTAAACTTTTTTCCTATGCTAGGATTTGATTGGAAAGTTAAATTAAATTGGTGTTAGTAAATGGAACTAAGTTCTTTCCTAATTATAATACTACTTCCTCTCATTCCATTATAGATGTCATTATAAGAATTTTTCATCGAAACTAAAGAGAAGTTTACAACTTTTCTATTTCTTTTTAATTTATATTAATACATTATTTTTTATAACGTATCGTACTTTACTACATCAACATTGAATAGTGGTAAAAGGAAAAATAATTATAATAAATAATCAATGTGATTTCTTGTAGAAAGAACTAGAAAATCCATTATAGATAAGGCTGAATTGAGTATATTATACTAATAATTAATAACTTTTTTATATGATGAATAGATTAAAAAAGTTACAATTAAATCATTCAATATTATCCGCACCCAATCTCACGAATAATACTGCATTGTTACCCATCTCCACTTTCGTTTTCTTTTCACCACCCCTTGATTAAAATTTTCATACTCTAGATTTAAAATATTTATCAAAATATTATTTTAATATTACATAAAAATAAATAAATAAATGTAGGCGGTTACAATTTGATGCCGGCAAATTACAAGTAGACTATTCTTATAAAATAGGTTTTTTCCTTTTACTTCACGCTTGTTTAGCTATTTAATCCCCAACTCAAGCTTCACAAACACAACAAATAGAGAGAGATTTTTGAAATAAAGCATGGGTTCTGTTGCAGGAGGAGGATCAAAACCCCATGCTGTTTTGACTCCATTTCCAGCTCAAGGCCACGTCAACTGTGGGTTGAGGCTAGCAAAACTACTTCACCTTCGAGGCTTTTTCATAACCTTCGTGAATACTGAGTTCAACCACAAACGCTTGCTGAGATCTAGAGGTGTCAAAGCTCTTCAAGGCCTCCCAGATTTTCGATTCGAAAGCATCCCAGATGGTCTTCCTCCTCCTGCTAATGATAATGCCACTCAAGATGTGCCCTCTCTCTGTGACTCTACAAGAAAGAATATGCTCCTTCCCTTTCAAAACCTTCTTGCTAGACTCAGTGAATCTGCCTCTAATGGCCTAATCCCTCCACTCACTTGCTTGGTTTCTGATTTTGTCATGTTCTTCACTATTGATGCTGCTGAAGCACTTGAACTTCCTATTGTTCTCTTTTGGCCTGCCAGTGCTTATTCTTTGTTGGGTTTTGTGCACTATCAAAATCTACTCGATAGAAGGCTCGTTCCACTGAAAGGTGTTATGTTATATGTACAACCGTTTTTATGAATTTGTCTTAATGTTCTTTATGTTTCATGCGTTAAGGTCTAATCATTTGGTGATTCTACTGTGCAGATGAGAGCTATCTAACGAATGGGTACTTGGAGCAAGAAATAGACTGGATTCCAGGAATGAGAGGTATCAAGCTAAAAGATCTCCCTACCTTTCTAAGGACGACAGATCCAAATGATCTCTTGTTTCATTTTTTTGTTGAAATGGTGGAAAAATCTCATAAAGCCACTGCCATTTGTTTCCACACATTTGATGAACTTGAAGGTGAGGCAGTGGAAGCTCTTTCCTCCATTTATTCCATTCCTCTTTACACTATAGGCCCTTTCCCTTCATATCTAAGCCAAATTCAACAGACCGACCAGCTTTTATCTTTGAAGTCTAGTCTTTGGAGAGAGGAGACTCAATGCATTGACTGGCTGGAAACCAAGGAGCCCAAATCTGTTGTTTATGTGAATTTTGGAAGTGTCACAATTATCTCTCCAGAACAACTGTATGAATTTGCGTGTGGTTTAGCCAATAGCAAGAAGCCATTCTTATGGATTATAAGGCCTGACCTTGTTGATGGTGGTTCGGTGATCTTATCAACGGAGTTTGTAACTCAGATTAAAGATAGAGGTCTCATAGCAAGCTGGTGTGAGCAAGAGAAAGTTCTGAACCATCCTTCGATTGGAGGGTTCTTGACGCATTGCGGATGGAACTCCATGATAGAGAGTGTGAGCGCAGGAGTTCCAATGGCATGTTGGCCTTTCTTTGCAGATCAGCAGACAAATTGTAGGTATGCATGTAAAGATTGGGAAATTGGAGTTGAGATTGATAATAATGTGAAGAGAGAAGAAGTGGAGAAGCTTGTGAATGAGTTAATGGAAGGAGAGAAAGGGAAGAAGATGAGACAGAAGGCTATGGAGTGGAAGAAAATTGCTGAGGAGGACACAAGACCTGGTGGTTCTTCCTACGTCAATTTTGAAAATTTGATAAAAGATGTTCTGATGAAAATGAAAATCTAATAGATAACCTTAAATATTTATTTTTCTACTTTTGTTTCTAATAAAAACTTGTTTTAATGTTGTAGAAGTGTGCTTAATTAATTATGAAACCAGCGCCAAAAGTGTGCGCAATGGCATTTGGTGATTTCTAGTTATTACTGTGATTTATTATACGATGAGCTATGTAATTTATTTGTATAATAACTTGTGTATTTGGATTGATTAGTATGAATAAGCGCCTTGCCACTATTTTTTTTCTATTTATTGATTCTATGATTGTTTCTGGTGGTTTTTGTGACTTTCCCTATACAAGGAGAGGTAGAAGAGACGATTTATTTTTTTATTTTTATCAAAGGATATATATATTAATACTGCAAACCGATACAATACATGAAAATAAACACAAACAAAACTAAAACAAATACGACAAAATAAACCAGATACAATACTAGTCAAGCACCGTACATTAAAGATATAAGAGTGGAAGTAGAATCATGGACAAATTCGGCCTCCTCGATACCTAAAGTTGACGACCAAGAAAGTGTTGGTTGGAAAACCCACCCCAAAGGGCACACAATCTTATAAGGAATAGCTGCAATTAGATCAGCTAAATAGGTACCCCATCTTGAGGTAAATGACACACAAAACCCAACCTCGAAAGAAAGAAGACCCTTGATGTCCTGAAAAACACTTCTGCTCCTCTGATCAAGCAGATCCGGTGACCTCGACCACACACCAAACAAAACCTCTTGAAATCTTCCCCCAAGAACGCAGATCGAGCTACCAAGTGATAATCGGATCTCATAACGTCCAAACAGCCATCCAACCAAGAGGATTTGAGCTCAGTACTAGAAAAGAAACAAAACGCAGATAACTCCCACCACCGCAAATTAAATCTGGAAAAGGAGAGGACAAGACTAGCCACAAGGACGAGAGAAGGCTACTACTGACAGAACTCAGGGTGAAAAGACTGCAGATCCAAGATCTGGACTCCAAACTACAACACTGACACGTCTGTGGCACGAAAATGGGACTCGCCGGCGGCATGTGATGGAAACACAAGTCGCCGGCGAGAGGTGTAGAAGATAAGAGTGTGAGATGCAGAGAGAAGTGGACACCTTTTGTTTGACAAAACTAGAGAAGAGACGATTTAGATAGAATTGTATTTCCTATCCTCTGATCCTATATATAGGAGTTAGGTAAGAAATTTATTTTAGTCATTTATGTGAAATTAATTCACTTTGTCTCATAGATTTATATTTTTTCCTAAAATGTTCCTATTGAATGCACATATTAAGAAGGATTCTAGATATCATCGAGAGCAGTCTTAAAGCACATGGGTAAACATTGCTGGTATGTAGTGGCTTAATGTTGAAGAAATTTTGTTCATGTAATCTGCTTAATATGTTTATTTCTATTTTACTTTTGTGTTATTATTTGTGGTTACCTTTTTTTTTTTCCCCTTCATATCTTGGCTTAGTTCCTTGTTCCTTTATGGTTCAGTACTTATTTGATTTATTAACTTTGATTCTCTAATTTAATTTTCAGCTAAACCGTAGTTTATTTGGATTTCCTCATCCTAAATAAAATGATAATCCTTTAAAAAAAAAAAGTCATACAATTAAAGAAATGCCTGAATTCTTAGGGACATGAGAATTGGTATCATCTATTTAATGAAAGAATTGATATAGTTTTGCTACGTTTGGGCTAACGATCTAATCTGTTGTGACAAAAAGGGAGGGACCCCTAGGTGCTTAAAAAGTTATTCTATGATGATGTGGATATTAAAGGCATCTTAATCTCTTTCAATCTTCATGGAGATCAGGGTTTAGGATAATAAAACTTCAACGTCATTTGCAAAGGCATCTTTGTAAAACCCGGACTTCGAACTATATTTAGTACCCGTTTGGATGGGCTTTTAAAAAAAGTGTTTTTTTTAAGTGTTTTTTTTTTTTTTTTAAACTCCAAATTGGAGCTTTTAAAAAAAGGAGTATCTTGGCTTTTTTTTGTGACTTTTACTTTTTTTAAAAAAAATATCATCTAAACACATAAATTAATTAAAAAGGTATTTTTTTACATTAAAAAAGTGCTTTTTTTTTTAATCCAAAAAACTCATCCAAACGGGTCCTTAATACGTTGATTAAGTACCCTACCATGCATGGTAATACAATTAAAACCCGAACAATAAAAATTTCCATGGTAGAAAGTTCTAAACAATGATTTGATAAATCATTTTCAAAATTAGAGTCAACAAAACTCAATTTATATAAAACTCTCAATTCATAATTTAAATAGTTCCTAGGTTTGACATTACATATGTAAACAAGAATGACAAATGATTACGTGTGCCAATAAGAGGAACATTTTAACCATCTCATGCTTTTGGATCCTGGCAAAAATTACAGTTTAGGATCCATCTCTACAGGTATCTCTTTCGCCTTGTGTAACGTGTGCACTATTTTTCTTGGTATTTTGGAGGAAATCATAGTTAAAGACCCCATGCCTTCAAGATATTATATTATCTACAAAATAAAATATTTCTGAAGAGATTTTTGTAGCAATATTATTTTTTATCCTCAAGATTAGATTTAGGGGAAATATATAAAATAAATGCTTAAGTATATTTTTAGTTCTTTAAGTTTTAGATGAGGTATATTTTGTTAGTTATGATTAGTTTTGATGATGCCTTATATAGATGTCATTATTAAAAGCAAAAAGATTGAGTAGTATATTGAGTAATATAGTTATCTCCTACATTGACTAACTGCTAATTTAATGTAGATTATTCCAAGTTAAATTATGGAGAATAATCAAGAAGGAGATAAGGTATTAAAGAAATAAGAAGTTGCAGAGGTTGTCAAGGAAGTAAGATGTTATTAATGAGATTTTATTATAAATGTTACTAGTTTAAAATTAAAATAGAAATTGTTTAACTTAGATTAAAAATACCCGAATCTATTGACTAAAGAAATAAGCACTCAGGGAAAGATAACTCTACGGGTAGGCCTGTTTAAGCCGTACTTGGCTTTGATCTAATTCACCCTACTGCAGCGGACGGTCCTTTGCGTGAAACAGTGCCGTTTTGGGCGCAAAACTGATCCCCTTTTTTTAAAAAAAAAAAATATTTCAAGCACTAACTGTTACTTAAAAAGATGCTAAAAAGATATTTTATGATCTTGGTTTGGTGTACTTCATGATCTTAAAAAATTATTTTAGGATCTCAAAAAAAATGTTTAGTCTTGACTGGTACTCAAA
This sequence comes from Acacia acuminata, assembly GCA_019022655.1. Lineage (NCBI taxonomy): Eukaryota > Viridiplantae > Streptophyta > Magnoliopsida > Fabales > Fabaceae > Acacia > Acacia acuminata. The sequence continues at coordinate 5,440,903 of JAFJYI010000005.1, forward strand.
AGATACTTGAGGATATTGACTGGTACTGAAAAAATATTTTATGATCTTGAAAAATTATCCTGAATTATATTTTTATTATTAGTCAGTACTTGAAATATTTTTTTCAAGATCCTAAAATAATTTTTCAAGATCACGAAGCACTTTTTCAATATCCTCAAGTATCTTTTTAGTATCGGTCTATACTTTGAAATATTTTTATTAAGATCCGAAATAATTTTTTAAGATCATGAAGTACACCAGTCAAGTATCCTAAAGTATCTTTTTAAGTAATCGTTAGTGTTTGAAAAAAAAAAAAAAAGATCAGTGTTGCACCCAAAACGGCACAATTTCGCGCAAAGGACCGTCCAGTAGGGTGAATTGGACCAAAGCCAAGTCCGTTTAAGCCAAAGTCGATCGCTGGGTGAATGCCCCAGTAAGGAAGAGATAGAGTCATAGGCAGAGGAAGGAAAGGCATGAAGTTCTCTACCTCTCGGGCGATCTTCACGCAAAATGAGAGTCTCTGGGAACATGGAGGGGAAGCTGTAATAAGAGCAGAATGAAGCCTTAAGGTACCCCGAGTGTAACGATTTGTTGAATATTAGGATAATCAAGACTAGTCGGTGAAACTCCCTCAGAGCAAAAGATAAAGAAAGACTCCCAAACCAACGAAAGAGATGAATCAATCCATCTCCTATAAACTAGCTAATATCATGATTAGTCCTCAGATTTAGAAACTTACCCCTAATCGAAGGGCATTCCTATCTCTCCTCGATTTCAAGGCCCTCTACCGAGTGTCGAGTTAGCTTATGCTTCGTGTCATAACTACTTCGCCTAAACCTTTTCTGAGGTAAGGAATTTACTCAATAATAAACGACAGATAACTAGAGCTGTAAGGTTAAATCGAATTTCACAATTTTAAAATTAGGAAAAAAAAAAAGAAGGAGAAGAAAGAAGTTTCAGTTGGCTTTGATTATCATCATCATTATCTTTTTCACTGTTTTTTCCTTTTGATTCTTCACAGCTTGCAACACCGTTTTGACTTGATGGAAAATCTGAAACCTAAAATCAAAAAAAGAAAGGGAAAAAAAAGAGAGTAAATGCACTATTCATCATCACTTTCCATTAAAGAACAGAGGAGTGACATCTGCAATCACAATCCTCATCATCGTGGCTGGTTTTGGGGGAGAGAAGCAGCCATCGTTCTCTTTAGAGTTCATCATCATCTTCGGAGAAAACAGAACAAGAGGAGCACGGGTTGAGGACGGAAGGAACTTTGTTGCTATCTCTGCTTTATTCATCTTCCTGAGGAGCAATCTTCACCAGAGGGAGGTTGCCGCACTGTTCATTCTTCTTCATTGAGAAAATAGAGAGAAGAGACCAGATACAGGGTGGCTTTTAGAACCAGAGCTGAGAGAAGGGAAGGACGCTGTTCTAAGCTTCAAAGACGAATCGAGTTGTTCTGTGGGTATTGTCTTCATCAAATTCTTTTGGAGCAGAGGATGCGATTGTCGGAGTGGGGTTGAGAGAGGGGGAACATGATGTGTAATCAGAGGAGAAGCTGGAGCTCAAACATGAAAATTCTTCAGCGTTGTGTTCTCTTTCTTTTTCCCTTTTCCATTTGTCTTTTAATCTGAACTTGTTGCTGCTGATTTGATTTGGATTAAGCTCATCATGTGTAGCTAACTTTTGTTTGGTTTAATATAGAGGAACTATAACTTATAAGCGGATTATACTTTATTTTTATTTATTGGGTAAAGGAGTAATTTTACACATATAATTTGGCTCAGGGAGCGCTCAGCACCACGTAAAATTTTCTGGACAAAAAATACACATGTAATTTCATTTTAGAGCGCTCAACACCACTAGTTAGTTGACCATTAGTTGATCGTTAACTTGGATGGAACACTGACGTGGCGCTGATTTGAACTAACACGCTGACATGGACGATGACGTGGAATAAAAATTCGAAAAATTAGGAAATTTTTTAATAAAAAAAATTAGAAAAAATTCAAATAATTAAAAAAAAAATTCAAAAAGTAGAAAAAATTCAAAAAATAAGGAAAAAAATTCAAAAAATTATGAAAAAAATATAAAATAATTTAAAAAATCAAAAAATTATGAAAATAATTAGCAAGATATTAAAAAAATTAGGAAAAAAATTAAAATACCCCCGCTAGTGAACCCCACAACCAGCCACCCTACGTCACCGCCGTCGGTTGGCGCGATGGTCGATTCGGTGGTGGGGGGACCACCACAAAATTTTAAACTTTATTAATTCTATCACAAAATTTAAAAATTTTTTTTTACTTTAAAGCTATTTAATTAGAAATTTTTTTCAAAAATAATAAATCATTATATATGAAGCATTCAAAATAATTATTTTTTTCCTAATTTTTTGAATTTTTTGAATTTATTTTAATTATTTTCTAATTTTTTGAATTTTTTTCTAATTTTTTTCATAATTTTTAAAATTTTAAATTATTTTATAATTTTTTGATTTTTTTTTTCCCTAATTTTTTGAATTTTTCCCCTAATTATTTGAATTATTTATAATTTTTTTAAAAAAAAAAATCCAATTTTTTCAAATTTTTTTTTTCAAATTTTTATTCTACGTCATCGTCACGTTAGCGTGTCGTCCAAATCGAATCACGCGTCGTTCCATCCAAGTTAGCGGTCAAGCGATCGGATCACCTAACGGTCAACTAACTACGTGGTCTTTGGGCGCTTCAAAATGAAATTACATATGTATTTTTGGTCCAGAAAATTTTACGTGGTCCGATTTGCTGAGCCAAATTACATGTGTAAAATTACTCTTTTACCCTTATTTATTAGTTATGTTTTAATGTTAATTTTAGTCAATATCTTGTATATTTCTTATTTACGCTTGATCAACGTTAATACCCTATTGGACCCACATACAACTTTAACTTGAGAGATTGATATAAGTAATCGAGGAGATACTTATATCTATTAATACTTAAATTAATAAAATTGACATTGAAACTAATTAATTATGTGAAAATAAATTTTCTTAAGCAAATAAAAGATTAGTGACTCTGGGTTACTCTTATTATATTTGCGGTAGTTTGTTAATTTTAATCTGATTTTTTACTCATTTGAATTTAATTTGGGTTGCTCAAATTAAATAAAAGTGTAAAATAAATACTCAAATAGATTTAGATACCAAATAATTGTTGGAACAATACTCAACTCACTCTATATTATTTAATACGGCCATTACACTTGCAGAATCAATGGTTTGCTCCTACCCAATGCCCACACTGTTTGGTTAGCTTGTGCATAATTGGGGGTTGAAAACCAACGTTAGAAGCTGTTAACCAAAGAGTGGAAATTGTTCATTTTTATTATTCCAGAAGTAAAATTGAACCCCAAAATATACTAGCACTGCATACATTATATTTAGAATTTTAAGAGTGTCGTATGCCCCTTAACCATTTTTTATTGTGCAACTTTGGATTCCACAAATGCGATTCCGCAACCACTGTTTTGATGATATTCGCCAGTTTGGATTATGTATTTATTGTGCCAGTTTCGATGATATTGGAACAGTAGAAAAACCTAGCTAGCTCTAAGCACAATTCCGTCATTCAGCAACTTCAGACGATTTTTCTTTTCTCTTTTCTTTGATTTATTAGTTAGGGGTATTATTGAAAAATAACCAATATTTCAATATCCTAGATTAAGTCATTGATTTAAGATTGGTTAATTTAAGATTCTCTTATTTCAACCGTTAGGGGTATTATTGAAAAATAACCAACATTTCAATATCCTAGATTAAGTCATTTATTTAAGATTGGTTGAGTTTCTCTTATTCTCTTATTTCAACCGTTTTTATATGGAATTCTCCCTATATGATATTATAATTTAATTGAACGTGCTCACGCGTGTGTTTTTGCCCACGTATATGTTTAAAAGATTGATCATCAATCAGTTTTAATAAATAAACAATATTAAACATGTAATTTTATTGAGAAATAAAAATTTTTAATTATAAAATTAATAAACCTTATAATATAGTAATCAATTTATGATTATTAAGTAATATTTATGTTAATGAGGGGCATTTTTGTAACAACTCTAAAAATCAAATATCATAAAATTTTTATTTCTGGTTGATATTTAATTTATAAGTTATGGATATATGTAATAGCCTTGAATGTGTGTGTATATATATATTTGTGTAAAGGTACAAAACAATTCCCTAAGATGTATTTCAAGCTTAATTGAGGTATAAATGAGAAAATTACAACAAAAAGGAAGTTTAAAGAATTATAACAATTTTAGTTAATTAAATGATAATTAGTCAAATTTAATTATGAAAGATATTATGAGGCCTCAAATAATTGAGAAAAAAATAAGATACATTTATTTTAAGGTTAACTTGACTTTCTAAAAAAAAGGTTTCATGCCTTAGAAATGAAAAGTTGATATTAAAGAGTATTCTATGGGCATTTTATCCAAGAAAAATGAAAATTTTTAGAAATTATGGGAAATACACTTAATAACAAAATTTGAAGTTGAGAAAAATTAGGGAAATAGTCTCTAATAAATATAAATTTTTGATGAACTTACAATGATTATATGGTCAAGGAATCATCAAAAAGTATATTGTGGTCTCAATTAAAGTAAAGGGGCATAATTAGGGAAGCGGTTTGCATCCACTGCTTTAATATCCTCCTCTATTCTCTTCTACCAAACTATGTCGTTTGGCACAAAAGCATTGAACCTCATACTTTTTTTATATAAATATTTTAGGATATTGACAAGCGATAAAAAGATATTTTAAGATAAGGTACTGAAAAAATCCTTCATGATCTTGAAAAATTATTTTAGGATCTTGAAAAAATATTTCAAGGTACTGACTAATACTAAAAAGATATTTTACGATACTAACTGGTACTGAAAAAATTATTCATCTTGAAAAATTATTTTAGGATCTTGAAAAAATATTTCAGGGTACTAACTAGTACTCAACAGAATATTTTAAGGTATTGATCGGGTACTCAAAAGAATATTTCAAGATCTTGATTGATGTGAAAAAAAAATCATGATCTTGAAAAATTATTCTAGGATCTTGAAAAATATCGTAAAGTATACTTTTAACACCAGTTAGTTGCCTGAAATACTTTTTTCAAGATCCTAGAGTAATTTTTCAAGATCATGAAATATTTTTTCAAGATCTCAAGTATTCTTTTGAGTACCACTTAGTACCCAAAAATATTTTTTCAAGATCATGAAATACTTTTTCAGTGTCGATCAATTTCCTGAAGTATTCTTTTGAGTAACAGCTAGTACCCAAAAATATTTTTTCAAGATCCTGAAGAATTTTTTCAATACCAGTCAGTATCCTCAAGCATATTCTTACTATCAGTCAACACCCTAAATTAATTTTTCAAGATCCTAAAGTATCTTTTTAGCACCTATCTATATCCTAAAATGTTAAGGGTTAGTTTGGATTGAGGGAAGGGGAAGGGAGAGAAAAAATTTGAATGAGAGGAAAATGATGTGGGCCCACTATTCTAAAATTTGATCCCATTTTCTCGTCCCTTCCTTTTTTTCCCTCCCCTTCCCTCAATCCAAACTAACAGTAAGAAAAGGAAAAAGGGGCATGAGGTTATGGAAGAGGATACTGAGGACGGTGGACCCAAGCCGCTCCCCATAAATGATGTTGGAACAATAATTGCTTTGCCTTTATGGACCCCTTAAATGACGGGTTAGATTAGCATTGATGGAGGGAGAAGATATTTCAGCATGTGGTTTATGTGAACCTATTAAAATATTATTTTCCCAAAATACCACATGCGTGTCGGCTATAAACCAGCTGGGGGAAAAAAAAGCACAGAGACAGAGAGCCGCGAGGGTGAAGAAGAGAGGACAAGACGAGTGAGAAGAAGAAAAAGAAGGAAATATTTGTACAACCAAGTGAAAATAGGTAACTTCCTACCTCTTAATCATCATACAATTTTTGCTTTCTAATTTTAATGTTGTTTTCATGCTTAGAACCCTTCCTAAATAGCTGTTGACCGCCCGTCCGGGGGATCAAAAGAGACAAGCTAAGTTATGACCCTACGTTGTTACTATTGTAGTTATTGGAATTTCTTTAGTTTGATGATTTTGAGCACTGTAGAAGCAGAACAAGTTCAGCTTACATGCTGGCTGTCCGAATTCTAAAAGGTGATTAGGATGGTGATTTAAAGTTAGAACAATGATCATGAGGTGTTAATAGCTTGAGATCAAGTGTTTTAAAAATATTTTTTTCCTTTCCCATTTCATGTTTCAGGCAAAATAGGACAGGGGAGAGGAGTAGGATTTTGCCAATTTATCTAAACTGAAAAATTGTATAGGATACAAGTTAGAGAAACCAAGTTTAGAAGCATCAGAAATCAAAATAGAATTTTTGTCTAACAAAGCCCTTACGTATCTGTTTTGATTATTTGAAGGAGAAGAATGTTTCTTTTGATCCATTTGATCTTTAAAAAAATAGAATATGCATGAAACTTTGTGGAGGAAAAGTACGTTAGATTACTTTTTAAGCGTATGGAGTTAAAAATGAAAAGTTGAGGTTCAAGTTACAAGTTAAATAGTGAAAGAACTTTTATTAAATGGATTATCTAAATTCTTAGCACATAATAGTTATGCTTTGAGTAAAATTGAAATGTGGATGGAATATAAATATATTATGTAAGAACTAGAAGTTTTACTGAATCAGATACTATAGAAGCTTGAATAAACTTTGATTGAAGTATATATAGTAATTCATATCTAAAGATATGAATTATGAATATTTTGTAGAACTTATCTTTTACGGGAGCAGTTTTCCATAGACTCAACGAAATGATTTTTTTTTTTTTTTTTTAAGTCCGTGAACTTTTAGGGAAAGGTGTCTTCACCATGATTTGGTATTATGGAAAAGCAAATCTTTTATCAAATATTTATTTAAATTGAACTATAGATTATTTTCTATGTGGTATCTAGCGCTGATAAATACAAGTTTATGAAAAGCTTGAAAAAAAGGAACAGAGAACAAGATACGTACAAACATACATACATACAGTATTTATGTTTTGTATATTATTGTGAAATATATCAACAAACATGCATCACACATACTTATTTTAAATATTTTATATGTTTGGATTCTTGCGGTATGACTCTTTTATCATGAGAAAATGTTCATGACTTGATATCTGTTTTTGTACTCTCTATTTATTCTTTTGTAATAAATTGTGTAATGAGACTGCATTTACCTACCAAATTATTTGTGTTGCACAATGAATCTTAATTGCTATAGTGAAGTTAATTTTATTATAAATTTAATTTATTATGAACAAACTGTCTCCACGCGCGTCGTACTTTTTTAATCCCAGGGGTCCCCTCTCTTTAGAATCCCCATGTAACAGAGGGGGAAAATGTGAAGATGTCGGGGTAATATATTTGCATTATTGGTTTTTTGTCTTCATATATATGGAAAGCATCGTTGTAAAACTTAAAATTAATCAAACATTATGTGTCATTGACACACAAGTGCACTGAAACCTATAATAAACATGTATTCCAACATCTTAATTTCCTCGGAAGAGACCAAAAATATACGAAACAAACAGGGTACGTAATTTCCAAATGGCCTCGAAAAAAATCAATGGAAGTAATTTTTTTAAAAGAATTGAAGTGGCGATACTACAACTTGTTGGCCTGATAATACCACATACAAAACAACTTGAAATTACATACAAAACAACTTGAGAATACTCGGGGTGGACCATGTAAAATAGTCGTGTCTTATCAATGAAAGCATTGAATCGTACGTGCTTCAACAGATACTGATAATTAATTAATCTGAACCACTCATTTTTCATACGCTGTATTCATTTCCGTGCAGGTTGGAGTTTACAACAAAATTGCCCACATGGCTCAGGTTTTTGTAGGTCTCTCTCTCTCTCTCTCTCTCTCTCTCTCTATATATATATATATATATATATAATTTTGCAATTTAAGGCTCAGATGCATGAAATTACTTATTGAAGTACTCATATAAGGCTGAAGCATCGACACAAACTTCGATTACGTTATACAACAAATACAAAGGGAAATAAAATAGAACACTTCTATCCTATGAGAGAACTTTTTTCTAGAGTGTGGAGAGAATTATTTTGTGTGTAGTGTTATACATATATCTATCTCACTCCTTCAATCTCATATACATACATATTTATATGTGTGTGTGTGTCATATATATGTAAGGTTACAAGGAATATGTATAACTCTTAAATATAAGATTATATGGGAATAGACATAACTAATAAAGGAAAAACTCTCTTTATGAATCACATCTCTTCATATTCGTGTAACAATCCCACTTGAATAGGACTTGGCCCTAACATATCAAGAATGAACTAAGTATATTCCAAAACCTTCACACTTGTTTACCTATTTAATTCCAAACTAAAGCTTCACAAACTCAACAATAGAGAGGGAAAGATTAGAATATGTGCTCTGTTGCAGGAGGAGGATCAAAACCCCATGCTGTGTTGACTCCATTTCCAGCTCAAGGGCATATCAACTCAGGGATGCAGCTAGCAAAGCTGCTCCACCTTCGAGGCTTTTTATAACCTTCGTCAACACAGAGTTCAACCATGAACGCTTGCTTAGATCAAGAGGTGTCGAAACCCTTCAAGGCCTCCCAGATTTTCGATTCGAAACCATCCCAGATGGTCTTCCTCCTCCTACTAATGATAATGCCCATCAAGACCTACCCTCTCTCTGTGACTCTACAAGAAAGAATTGTCTCCTTCCCTTTCAAAACCTTCTTGGTCGACTCAGTGAATCTGCCTCTAGTGGCCTCATCCCTCCAGTCACTTGCTTGATTTCTGATGTTGCCATGTACTTCACTATTGATGCTGCTGAAGCGCTTGGACACCCTATTATTCTCTTTTGCCCTATGAGTACTTATTCATGGTTAGGTTACGCTCACTATCAAAATCTACTCGATAGAGGGCTCGTACCACTCAAAGGTATTTTGTTATATATAAGACCTTTGTTCATGACATATATATGCCTCAATGTTCTTTACGTTTCATGCTTTAAGGTCTGATTCATTTGGTGATTCCAATATGCAGATGAGAGCTATCTGACAAATGGCTACTTGGAGCATAAAATTGATTGGATTCCAGGTATGAGACATATCAAGCTCAAGGATCTCCCTACCTTTCTGAGGACTACAGATCCAAATGATCTTTTGTTTCATTTTCTTATTGAAATGACAAAAGAAGCTCATAGAGCAACTGCCATTTGTTTCCACACATTTGATGAGCTTGAAGGTGAGGCAGTGAAAGCTCTTTCCTTCATTTATTCCATTCCTCTATACACCATAGGCCCTTACCCTTCATTTCTAAGCCAAATTCAACAGACCGACCAGCTTTTATCTTTGAAGTATAGTCTTTGGAAAGAAGAGACTCAATGCCTCGATTGGCTAGAACTCAAGGAGCCCAGATCCGTGGTTTATGTGAATTTTGGAAGTTGGGCAATTATTTCTCCTGAACAACTGTATGAGTTTGCTTGGGGTTTAGCCAACAGCAAGAAACCCTTCTTATGGATCATAAGGCCTGACCTTGTCAGTGGTGGCTCGGTGATCTTATCACCTGAGTATCGAACTGAGATTGCAGATAGAGGTCTCATAGCAAGTTGGTGTGAACAAGAGAAAGTTCTGAACCATCCTTCTATTGGAGGGTTCTTGACGCATTGTGGTTGGAACTCCACGATTGAGAGTGTGAGTGCAGGAGTTCCAATGGTGTGTTGGCCTTTCTTTGCAGATCAACAGACAAATTGTAGGTATGCATGCAAAGATTGGGGGATTGGATTGGAGATTGATAGTAATGTGAAGAGAGAAGAAGTGGAGAAGCTTGTAAACGAGTTGATGGAAGGAGAGAAGGGGAAGAAGATGGGGCAGAAGGCATCGGAGTGGAAGAAAATTGCTGAGGAGGACACAAGACCTGGTGGTTCTTCATTCATCAACTTAGAAAAGATGATAAAAGATGTGCTGATCAAAACCCAAAGTTAAGAATTTAAGATAATCTTAAATGTGTATTTTTGTAATTATGTTGGTTCTCCAAAGGAAATTGTTTTTATGATGGATGTGTGCTGAACAAGAAAATCAGGGATGAATTCGAATTATTGTTGAGTTTTATTGGACAAAAAGTTATGTATTTTAATTGTATAATAAATTATGTATTTGGATTGATTAGTATCAATATGTCTTGGAACTATTGGCCATCTATGGACGGATTATATTTTTCTTCTGGTTCTTAGAGGTTGCTGTAAATTTATGTGAACTAGTTTAAAACCCACGCAATGGAAAAATAATTATAATATTTAAAGAAAGATCAAAATCTCTTGGTAAAAAATACAGAAAAAAAAACCCTAATCATGTATTATAGTTTGAATAGAAACTAATAAATCTGTTATGGCATCTCTCATTTATTATATCTTGTCCTAGATAAGTGCCTGTTTTATTTTTATAAGCACATTAAAATAGTTATAACATGTGCCAAAAACTTATTCTGAAATTAAAACTTAATTGATTATGATCTTTCAATCAAGAGAAATAGTTAACGTGGTTAGGAAGTTATAATATTTCAAAATCTCATGGTAAAAAAATAAAGAAAAAAATATATGACCCTGTATTATATATTGAAAAGACGCCATTAAATTTGTTACGGTATCTCTCATTTATTATGTTTTTTTGTTCTAGACATGATCTTTTATATATATATATATATATATATATATATATTTTAATTGATTTATGATATTTCAATTCAAGAGAAATAATTGATCATGGTTAGGAAGTTATAACATATCAATTTTGTAAAATGCTAAATTCCAATAATAAGTGGAAAGTTTTAAAAATTATATATATATATATATATGCTATTAAAGAGGTTTTGGTTTTTTTTTTTTTTTTTTTTTTTTTTTTTTTTTTTTTTTTTTGCTTGATTTATGAGAAATTTGCAATATCTTTTTTCAACGGGCAAGAAATCACGGTTTTTTTTTTTTTTTTTTTTTTACTATTTTTAAAATTTTTTATTTTAGAAAATGATAGGGAGTTATACTTTATGATGAATTTTTCTATTGTTATATTTTGACTTTAGATAAATCAAAACTTTAATTTTAAAGTTATGATTAAAACATTCAGATTTCTAGACTCATTGTTGGCCAAGAAAACTGTAGATCTAAATCTTTATTGATTTCATTGAACTATACTTTCTCTAATTTTTATTTTTAATTCAATCTCATCATTATCCATAAAAATTAATTAAAAAATTTAAAATTTATTGATTATCTTACAAATAAAATAAATTCACCTAAAGGAGTTTGAGAATATTTTAGTCTAATAAGATTGAAAAACAAAATTCTACTACATTCATATTCAATATATATTTGAAAAAGTTTGCATTTTTTCTATGTATTGAGTTAAAAAAGAAGAATTAGAAATATTTATTAGAAATAATTAATATAACATCTTATAATTATCAAAATTCTTTCGCATGGAGTAATTCAGTAAGATATTAATCTAAATATTACAAATTTCTTTGCTCATGAGAAGATAATTTATGTGTGGAATAGATTTTAAAAGACACACAAAGATTTAATATTTTTAATTCGAATAACTCCCAACAAAATAGAGGTATGAGTATATTTCTAATTAATTTAAAAATAATTTACAAACACAATCAATTGTTATAATACTCCTAAAAATTGTTAAATAACCAAAAAAAAAAAAAAACAGGGATTCCAAATTAAAAATATAAAAACATTTTGTAATTATAAAATCTTAAATAAAGTCTTTTATGAAATATAAATATTTTATATTTCTAAATTGTATAATTCCTACAAAGTAGATGCTTCAGCCAATTCTCGACCAATTTTAAAAAAATAAAATAAAATTTGAAACCATCAAATCTCAAATAAAGTCTTTTAAGAACCTTAATGTATTTGGGCTTGTTGATAAATGAGTAGTGGTCCATAAGCACTTTGCATCTTGATTGATATTGAAATTAAAAATCACCAAATGTTTGCATTACACCTCATATCACATGATGAACCAAATGAGCAAGATATATATGTGTAAGAGAAGCTAATATGATAATAATACAATTGGTGTGAGATCATGCAAAACAACAGTGTAAACAAAAATATTTCTAAAACAGACCTTTGTAGTACAAAGGATCATTTCCTTTGGGTGTGGGAGGCGATCATGATCGACCGTGCTCGCAGCCACAATGAATGCAATGTAAGGGATGAAGATCGCCGTGACCTTGAAGAATCCGGCTAGGAGACAGAAGAAAATGCCGACTCCCATCGTAGCTACCGTGATGAGCCCCAGAAAATGGCCATCAAGATGGAAGGATATCGAACCAAGAATCGGAGTAGCCATTGCCGGACCAGTAGCCCAACCTATTGATGTCTACTCCAATGAAGAGAATCTTGAACCACTCGTCCTTATGGTTTTCAGTTTGAACTTACTATAACTGCAATGAACATACAAAATATCATATATCTAGCATTTTCCTTGGATCATATTATTAGATATGCAAGCATATGGATTTCTTGATTATGGATTTAGTTCTTTTTTTTTTTTTTTTTGAACTTAGATTTCTTGATTATGACTTTTTTTTTTTTTTTTGAACTCTAGATTTCTTGATTATGACTTTTTTGGATGTGATGGGAAGACAATGAAATCTGATGGCTTATGAGTTTGATTATGGATTCGGCTGGGTAACGGTGAACATACACTGGAGGAAGGAGAGGGAGGAAAGAAGGGAGATGATCAATGGCAGATCTTGGGATAGATGTTTGGGGGGGCCAAAGGTATACTCATTAACTAATTAAGGAAAAAAATATTTGGGGCCAAATGTATAAAAGGGACAAATGTATAAATGTATAAATTTTGTATAAAAAAATCTATTTTATATTAAATATTTAGGACAATTTTTTTTTTTTTTTTTTTTTTTTTTTTTCGGGGGCCATGGCCCTCCTGGCTCTTGAGAAGATCCGCCACTGGAGATGATGAGATGGATAGGAGGGGAGAGGGTAGAAGAAGTAAGTGGCGATAAAGTGACGATTTGAGTGCTATGTGGAAGTGTGACGTATTTTTTTAATGGTGAAAATTAAAATTGTTAATAAGGAGGGCAACATTGCTGCGTTTTGATACTTTGAGGGCGACATTGAGATTATAAAAACTTGTAGGACAACATTGCCCCTAGACTCATACTTCCGAGGTATATTTGCTACTTAACACTTAAATAAAAGAAAAAAGAAAAAGAAAATAGGTTGGTAATGTTGAGCTACTCAATGATGGTAATTATTCTATAGTGATGGTTAATTAAGCTCTTCGTACGGGATGCCCTCAAAACATATTTTTACATTTTATGAGACAAAATTTCTCCTATATATTTATTTTCTTACTGCATAAAATTACTTAAAATAAACTAAACTAAAAACCCCTTAAAATCATAAAGAGGGCATTGCCTAAAAATAAAAATTAAAGCTAAGTCAAGTTACTTATATCTATTAGGCTAAGTTTATAAGAATATTCACAATTTTATATACATATTTTAATAGAAAACAACAGCAAATTAAATAAATGTGCAATGAAAAATTTACAAATATTAATTTTTATTATAAAAGCTTATATAAATATTTAGAAGTGTTTATAGGTGAATTTATAAATGCACATATACATTTTAAAAATAGCAAAATAATAAGTGTAATTGGAAAACTTAAACACCTTTTTTTTTTTTTTTTTTGCTCAGGAACTTACACACCTAATGAATATAAACAATTTGATCTAAATTTTGCCTATTGTCCAAAGTGACATCCTAAGGAAGACGCTTTAATTGGAAACAAGTTGCCGATGAGAGCTTTCTTGTTTATGTGCATGGAAGCTAATCAATTGTGCCATTCACAGAACCAAAACCTTCTGTGGATTTAGGTGAGCAAGTTGAAACTTCCCAGCATGTTTTCTAGTTTATACAATGGAGGTGCATCCTCTTTGTTTTTTCTTTCTTTCTCCTTTTCTTTTCATATCTGATCTTTAGTTTTAGATAAAAAATTGAATAGCTTATATTTAATATTTTATAATGTTATTATTACCAATGAGATCTTGTTTGAAGTAGGTATACCTATAGGTGGACATGAGATTTTGAGAAGGAAAAGAGAAAGAGGAAAAAAAGATAAATTACTTTACTTATTTGATTCTATTTATAACCACTTCTAGCATGTTTCACACAACAAAAAAAACCTTAAAGCTCATTAACTTTTCTTAAAAATTTAAATCTTTTTCAAATTTGCCCCTATTTAATATATAATATACCCTATAAAGTAAAGTCAACATAATAATAAATAAGCTTAAAATTTCATATTCGTTTAAAAAATTTAAAGTTGTTACTTATAAAGACGATACTTCCCCGTTAATACTACCAGGGCAGTGTTAAAGTTGAATAAAAGCTAATTGATGAATTTTTCCAAAGAAATTCCCTTGGTTGTATTAGTGTAAACAGAAATTAGTTAGAGCAATTAGTTACTGATAAATAATAATTTTTATACATTTCATTTATTTTCGGAGTGATTTTAAGCTAATCTGGATTTATTAGTAAATATTTGAATCATCAGCCAATTTTAGAAAATAATATAAATATGAATTAATTATGAGATTATTGAGCTAAAATTATTAACATTTTAATTGTCTATATATCTTGTAATTGAATAATATTTCTAAATATATGATAGATCTTAATTGTCTATCAGGGCCCAAGATAGGGAATTAATCACAAAAATGCCACATACCAAATTCCCCTCACAAAAAAATCTCGTTGTCAAAATGGCTTTTCATGTTGTTAAAATGACTTTCTTAATTATTAAAATGTTCATATGAAAATCTCATTGTGAAAATGATTTCTAATGTTGTCAAAAATTCTCCGAGTTTTTCCTCCAGCGTGTAAAATTTTAGAAACCTGGACAATTTTTGATAACATGAAAAGTCATTTTGACAACATAAAAAGCTATTTTCGCAATGAGATTTTCATAGAGACATGTTAACAACTAATAAAGCCATTTTAACAATGAGACCTTTTTATGAGAGGAATTCCGTTATTTATTCATAATTAATCATAAAAAAGTCTCTGAAGGGATTTTGATATGAGACCTTTTTTGTGATTAATTCCGTGTTTGAGAGCTAACAGTGATTTTCCCTAAAAATTACTTAGCCGTTGGAATTATTGGAGCACGCTGGAAACCAAAAGATAAACGGAGTCACCGTTTCTTCTTTTTTGGCGCCCTCTCACCAAACGACCTAACCATCCTCTCTCTCTCTTGCATAACAGCCCCACAAACACAATCATCATATCCATTACTTTCCTCCTTTCCACTCACCCACAGCCACGTAAGGGTGTGTCAAAGCATATATCCATCAATTCACCAACTTCTTTGGGTGATGGCCGTGACTCGCTTGAACCTTGGAGGAGGTGATACTTTTTAATGGCAGCTCAAGTTCCTTTTGGGATGAACTCCCACTACGGAAAAGTTCCAGGACTTATAGTTGAAGAATATGAGAGATCGTCTTTTCATTTGTTATTTTGATTCAAGACATGAGGTTATTTAGTTTTAAATAATTTTAAGTTGTATTATTTGAGCATAATTTAATTTTGAGTAACTATCGACAAAAAACACAGACCTCATTTTGATCCCTTACAAAAAAATCGACCCTTATTCGTCCTTTTTAAGGGACTAAAAAGGATCTTTTGGAAATTTGTGAGGGATCAAAATGTCAACCAATTTACTCTTATTCGTCCTTTTTATGGACTAAAAAAGACATTTTTTTAAGGGAGCAAAATGAGGATGACGTTTTTTTTCAGGGACTAGAAAGGGTATTTACTCTTTAATTTTAAATTGTTATCACTATTGTATTTAGGACAAAATTTAATCGATTTCTTTAGGTGAAAATAAGGCTATTTACACCTCAACAAATTGGGATTTGGCTTTGGTCTTTGCATGATTCCTCTGTTGTGTCCGCTGCACCCCAAACGATGCCGTTTTAGCGCCAAGCACACATTGGTCCTTTAAGAAAAAAAAAGAAAAGAAATTCAAGCACTGCCAAGTAGTAAAAAGATAATTATGGATACTGAAAAAATCCTTCATGCTCTTTAAAAATTATTTGCAGATCTTAAAAAATATTTCTTAAAAAAATATTTCAAGGTACAAACTAAGCACACATTGGATCCTTTCAAGATAGCTATTTAAAAAATTATTTTAAGATCAAAGAAATCGATCAAAGAAACAGAAGCGTATCGTACCACGCGATGTAGGAAAAGATGAAACCTTTCATCGTTTTGCTTACCCGGATATTGAAGAGTTATCTCGAAAGATTCTTCACGAACAATCCTTGTATATGAACAAATCCTCGTATAAAAAATCCTTCGATCTATGATTGATCTTCCGGACTATCTTCGAGGGGGAAAATTATTTCAAATGATGAACGTCTGCCTCTAGGTTTTTGTTTACGATGAGAGATCCTAACTAAAAATATCTTTTCAAGTGATCGAAAATTAGTTTATATGCTACTACAACTACCTAACCCTAATCCAAAGGATACTTCAATTAAGATAAGTGACCAAAGAGCACATTAACCCAACAATCTCCCACTTGCTCTTTAAGATACCAACTTGAGTTCGTAAACCCAAGACCATGTAGCCCATAAGCCATCATCATCTCGATAATATTATTTTAGCCCGGGATACCATTTGTCATTCATCAAGGCTCATGATAATCTACGTAAGATTATCTAGTTCGGTGCTACTCCACTAAAAGCCCGAACGTGATCTCCAAGAACAATGACACTTATAACAAGAATATGCACCGCCCCTTTATAGAATGTCTATAATTTGATTGACTAGTTTTCTGTAACCCAATCAATTATTTATTCCCTTGACTTTGATAGTTTCTCTAATGGATTACATGCACTGGCTAGTGTCTTCAATATCCAGGTACCGAAACATATCAAGGGGACATTTCCTATAAATTCCATGTTGTTTATCTCATAAACACCGATAACCAAATAGTCTCAATCCCAAAATACCAAGTTGTTGGCCGTCATATAGATCAAACCTCACCCGTTGGTAAATCAAAGAATGAAAACTATTCGACTACCTGTTTAAAATAAACTTAGGATTAAGAGCAATTACATAACTATAGTTATCTCGAGATTTGATTCCTTATGACGTTAAAGAACAACCTTAATCAAATCTCTCTTTGATCCATTCAATGTGAGCATTAACTCACACCAATGTTTTATAAAGATTCGGACAAAACCATTTCATAAAACATTGCCTAAATAAAGTGCCCAACTTAATTTAATAGTCGTGGAACCATTTCATCAATTGTGAGAACCTATGACCATGTCCTCTATGAACGTATTCATATGATCATATACTCCACAATTGATCCAGATCTTAGAGTTTGTAAATAGTGTAAAATAAATAAATGAAAAAAATACTCCATTTATTAACATTCGAAAAGAAATGCAATGTCATAATGTCATGCTCAAAAGCACAAAATAACAAAGTGAAATAACAACGCCTAAAGCTACAAAGAAACTGAATCCTCCTAAGACCCATAGATGAAACATGCCTCTCGAACACACGCTCGTGCAAACTCTTAGTAAAAGGGTCAAGAAGATTCTCGTCCGATGCTATCTTTGCTACCACCGTATCTCCTCTTTTAATTATTTCTCGGATCAAGTGGTATTTCCTCTCTATGTGCTTCGTCTCTTATGACACCTTAGTTCCTTGACTGCGCTACGCCCACCGTTGTCACGGTAGAGTGTGATAGGACAATTTACACTGTATCACCCGAAGATCCGTTAGGAACTTCTTTAACCATGCAGCTTCCTTTGCGGCCTCGCGCTACATACTTCGGCCTCGTGGCGTAGAGTCGCCACACATGTTTGTTTTACACTTCTCCAACAAATGGCACCGCCATTAAGGGTGTATACATATCCCGAGGTGGATTTTCTTGAGTCAATATCTCCTTGGAAATCCGAGTCCGTATAACCAATGGTTTCAAGACTCCCACTTGAGTAGACCAACATATAATCTCTCGTTCTCCGTAGGTACTTGAGTATATGTTTAACCGCTAACCGTTGTTGCTCTGTGGTCCGATTGGTATCGGCTTACTACTCCCTGCATAGCGATATCTGGTCTGCGGTACATAGCATAGCATACATGAGACTACCTACCGTTGAAGCATAAGGTATCCTACTCATGCGTTCTCTCTACTCAGGAGTTTGAGGAGATTGCTTCTCAGAGAGATGAATCCCATGCCTGAAGGGTATAATTCCCCTCTTTGAATTCTCCATGCTAAACCTGGCAAGTATTTTGTCAATGTATTGAGCCCGGGATAATGCCAAAACCCTATTCTTCCGGCCTCGCAAGAGTTTAATACCAAGAACATAATTGGCTTCCCCAGGTCCTTCATATCAAAATGTTTGCTCGCCCAGGTTTTTATGCCCAACGATACCTCCGTATCATTTCCGATAAGGAGTATATCATCCACATAAAGTACCGTAAAAGATACCGCATTACCTTGGATCCTTTTATACACACACGCTCATCGGGGCTTTTCTCAAAGCCATAAGACTCAATGGCTTGATCAAATCGATGTTCCATGATCTGGATGCTTGCTTAAGTCCATAAATGGACCTCTCGCAACTTGCAAAATATTCTAAATGGACTACCTACTGCTATTAAAAATATACTTTACGATATTTTTTTCAGGATCAAAAAGCAATTTTTTTAAGATCATGAATTATTTTTCAAGTATCATTCAATATTCTGAAGTACGCTTTTAGTACTAGTTTGTACTTAAAATATATTTTTTAAGATCATAAAGAATTTTTTGGCTACGATTCCATATCCCAAATTATGTTTTTACTACTTGACAATGTCTGAATTTCTTTTTGTAAAAACAAGGACTAGTGTTGCTTGGCACTGAAATGCCGCCGTTTGGGATGCAGCGGACGCAGCGGAGGAATCACTGCAAAGCACCGAAGCCAAATCCAACAAATTGTAGTCAGTTGATAGAAGTGGTGTACAACTGTCAACAGACGTGTCACATCAATGCACTAACTAGCTAAAAGACTAGGGAGAAGATACTCTCCTCATCATTTGTTTGCTCATCCCTCATCATCAGCAAATCCTGGCTGTTAAAATCTTGATCCAAGGGTCCAGAATAATTTTTAACAAAACCGCGTGCGGTTTTTTTTATCGTGCGCGTTTTTTCTAAAAATCATCCTAGGCCCTTGGATCAAGATTTCGACGGTCAGGATCCGTCTATAAGAGATAATGAAAGAGTTGATAAGGAGAGGATCGGGACGCAAAAGACTATGTGTAACACTACTCACTCAATGAGAACTTCTTCAGATTATTAGTTTCTCCCTAATCCTTTTGACCATGGGATCAGAGTTGCTGAACAACAGCTGAAACACAAAGGAAGAGAACATAGGTGTCGATGGCGATCTGTCTCTGAATACAGAGGATCAACAGATTGCCAACACGAAGTTTCCAATTTCAGCTTCTTCGATGGTGGCGGATCCTAATCTGAGCCACAGATGAAGTTTCACGCATAAGAAAATCACTATGAAATAAGATGATTTGAATTACCTGATTTGGAAGCAACAGGTTTTTTTCATGGCTAAACAACATCGGCTCTTTGGCTATCTTGATGGTACCGTCATTATTCCTCTCAAGACGATTCACGATGAGGTTAATCGTTAAGTTGATAATCCAGAATTTGATGCTTATGAACAACTGGACTCTAGCGTCGTGGCTTTTAGCTTCAGTTTTTCCCATCATTCTGCCTGAGCTAATCGGACTGGAAACTTCGGCTCAGATATGGTCGAAACTCAATAGTTTATCTTCAGGCAAATCAGATTCGAAGGTTCTTCATTACAAAAATCTGCTCACGAACCAACGCAAGGGTGATCTGAGCATCCGAGATTATCTGGCCAACTTAAAGTCAATTTTTGACCATTTGGCGTTATTTAGGGGAACCAGTTTAGGAATCTGCCAAGATTTCACACATTCTCAATGGTTTGACCGCTAAATATGAGTCGGTGATAGCTATCATCAACTCATTCTATTATTGTTTTTGCTTAGACTCCGTCTCCACTATGCTGTCGGATTCTGAAGCAAGGCAGAAGGAATTCTTGACAAACACATTATGTCAAGCTCACTATGCTTCATCGTCTATCAAACCATGGTATCCTATGGTGGATGATCAAATGGTGTTTGATGTTCAACCATGGGAAATCATGCAGCTATTGGATCTATGGGCCGAGGTAGACCACCTCCAGCTTTTCCTGGTCCTTATTCACATGGAGGTTATGCAACTAGAGGTAGGGGCGATCTAGAAAATTTATGAAGGGTGGGCACCAATGGCGGGGGGATTCGGGCTACCTCTGGATTTTTTTAAGGAAAGTTTTAAATGCATTAAAAAACAAAAGAATATAAACAAGAAAATAAAAGAATATAAAAAAAATTTATGAAATCAAATGAATACTGATGATGTAATAAGAGAGACAGTTATTTTACAAACCTGTCCTTTAGAAAAGTAAGGTTAAGTGCTGTTAAAAATGCAGCTACATAAATTGCAATGAAGGGTGGGAACTCAATAAGTTTAAGTACATATATTTTAATAACAAAAGTATATTACAATAAAAATAATTACAAAGTCATCCTTCTAGGTCTTATTTTTTGGAATTCCATCATAATTGCCTTATTATCAATGCTATCAAATACATATTTTTCAATATAAGACACTAAACAATCATTCAACCATTCGCCCCCATCCGATTACGAAGTGTAGTTTTAATATATTAAGGATGGACACTTAATTTAAGGGAGGACAATCATTCAAACATGTGCCCAATTCAAGGGTGGGCACTTGCCCCCCAATCAAGTACCTGGGTCCGCCCATGCCTAGAGGCAGGGTCGTGGAATTCCATTCAACTATAAGCCTACTTGTTAGATCTATGCAAAAACAGGTCACACTGTAGGAATCTAATTAGAAACGCGGAAGTGTATCATACCACGCGATATAGGAAAAGTTAAAACCTTCATCGTTTTGATTGCCTTGAAAGATGCAGCGATCTGAAAGTCTCTCCACGAACAGTCGTCATCCGCTCTATGATTGATCTTCCAGACTATCTCTCGAGGGGAATGAGATGGTTGTTGGGCAACCGTCCAGATGATGAACATCTGCCTCTTTGTTTGTTTCTGATGAGAGCCTCCTTATGCTTGCGTCTATCTTATCCAAGCAGGTGAAAGTAGGTTTATATGCTACTACACCCAAGACCTAACCCTAAACCACATGGGCCATAAAGTTCTTGGGCTGTAGTCTCAATTAAGCCTTATTGGGCTTAAGTGACTAAAGAGCACATTAACCCAACAATCTCCCATTTGCTCTTTAAGATACAAACTTGAGTTCGTAAACCCAAGACCATGTAACCCATAAGCCATCATCATCTGATAATATACCCCATCCCTTGTCTCGAGCTAGCCTAGGGATCTACCATTTGTCATTCATCAAGGCTCATGATAATCTACACAAGATTATCTAGTTCGGTGCTACTCCACTAAAAGCCCGAACGTGATCTCCAAGAATAATGACACTTATAACAAGAATATGCATTACCCCTTTATAGAATGTCTATAATTTAATTGACTAGTTTTCTGTAACCCAATCAATTATTTATTCCCTTGACTTTAATAGTTTCTCTAATGGATTACATGCACCGGCCGTTGTCTTCAATATCCAGGTAATCGAAACATATCAAGGGGACATTTCCTATAAATTCCATGTTGTTTATCTCATAAACACCGATAACCAAACAGTTTCAATCCCAAAATACCGAGTTGTTGGCCGTCATATAGATCAAACCTCACTCGTTGGTAAATCAAAGAATGAAAACTATTCGACTACCTATTTAAAATAAACTCAAGATTAAGAGCAACTACATGACTATAGTTATCGGAGATTTGATTCCTTATGATTTAAAGAACAACCTTAATCAAATTTCTCCTTGATCCATTCAATGTAAGTATTAACTCACACCAATATTTTATAATGATTCGGACAAAATCATTTCATAAAATATTGCAGCCTAAATAAAGTGCCCAACTTAATTTAATAGTGTGAACCAATTCATCAATTGTGAGAACCTATGACCATGTCCTCTATGAACGTATTCATATGATCATATACTCCACAATTGATCCGGACCTTAGAGTTTGTAAATAGTGTGCGAAATAAATGAAAGACACCTCATTTATTAACATTCAGGAAAAAAAATGCAATGTCATAATGTCTTGCTCAAAAAGCACAAAATAACAAAGTGAAATAACAATTACCTAAAGCTATAGCAAATCTGGAATCCTCCTAAGACCCATAGATGAAACATGCCTCTCGAACACATGTTCAGGCAAACTCTTAGTAAAAGAGTCAGCAAGGTTCTCGTCGGATGCTATCTTTGCTACCAATGTATCTCCTCTTTTAATTATTTCTCGGATCAAGTGGTACGTCCTCTCTATGTGTTTTTGTCTCTTGTGACACCTTGGTTCCTTGGACTGTGCTACCGCCCCACTATTGTCACAGTAAAGTGTGATAGGACAATCAACACTTGGTATCACCTGAAGGTCCGTCAGGAACTTCTTTAACCATGCAGCTTCCTTTGTAGCCTCAGAAGCAGCTACATACTCAGCCTCTGTGGTAGAGTCAGCCACACATGATTGTTTTACACTTCTCCAACAAATGGCACCGCCATTAAGGGTGTACACATATCTCGAGGTGGACTTTCTTGAGTCAATATCTCCTTGGAAATCTAAGTCCGTATAACCAATGTTTTCAAGACTCCCACTTGAGTAGACCAACATATAATCTCTCGTTCTCCGTAGGTACTTGAGTATATGTTTAACCGCTACCCAGTGTTTCTCTCCGTGGTCCGATTGGTACCGGCTTACTACTCCCACCGCATAGCGAGATATCCTGGTCCGTACATAGCATAGCATACATGAGACTACCTACTTCTGAAGCATAAGGTATCCTACTCACGCGTTCTCTCTGCTCAGGAGTTTTAGGAGATTGCTTTTTAGAGAGATGAATCCTATGCCTAAAGGGTATAATTCCCCTCTTGGAATTCTCCATGCTAAACCTAGCAAGTATTTTGTCAATGTATTTAGCCTGGGAAAATGGCAAAACCATATTCTTCCGGTCTCGCAAGAGTTTAATACCAAGAATATAATTGGCTTCCCCCAGGTCCTTCATATCAAAATGCTTGCTCAGCCAGGTTTTTATGCCTAACAATACCTCTGTATCATTTCCGATAAGGAGTATATCATACACATAAAGTACCACAAAAGATACCGCATTACCTTGGATCCTTTTATACACACACGGCTCATCAGGACTTTTCTCAAAGCCATAAGATTCAATGGCTTGATCAAATCTGATGTTCCATGATCTGGACGCTTGCTTAAGTCCATAAATGGACCTTTGCAACTTGCATATCATTTCTTCTTGCCCTTTGGCTATAAACCCTTTTGGTTGTCTGCATATAGATTTTTCCAAATTTCCTTCCAAATTTCCATTTAGAAAAGCAGTTTTGACATCCATTTACCAAATCTCATAATCAAATTTAGAGTAAATTATTAGGTATCTAAAATCTAGTCATGATTGGCGAAAGTGTCGTCACATGACCATTTTAAATAACCCACAAATTACTCTAAAAGGTACAATTCTCTTAGGAAGTTTCTTGGATTATTTGTCTAGATCTTAATTCCACAATTATTATTCTAGATTTTAATTTAAAATCATAATAATTGATAATTAATATCTAGATTTTAATTCCACAATTAATTGATCTAATTATTATTCTAGATTTCAAAATCATAATAAATGATAATTAATGTCTAGATTTTAATTCCACAATTAATTAATCCAATTATTATTCTAGATTTCAAAATCATAATAAATGATAATTAATGTAGAGATTCTAATTCCACAATTAATTAATCTAATTATTATTCTAGATTTCAAAATCATAATAAATGATAATTAATTGTCTAGATTTTAATTCCACAATTAATTAATCCAATTATTATTCTAGATTTCAAAATCATAATAAATGATAATTAATGTAGAGATTTTAATTCCACAATTAATTAATCCAATTATTATTCTAGATTAAAAAATTATAATAAATGATAATTAATGTAGAGATTTTAATTCCACAATTAATTAATCCAATTATTATTCTAGATTTCAAAATCATAATAAATGATAATTAATGTAGTGGACAATCTAAATAATCTCACATAATAACTATCATACTAGTCGATTAAAAATATAATAGTTATTATGCTATTATGACATGTGATTATGCAACAATATGACATCTTCCTATTCTATATGGCATGTTATTACAAACATCATGTTAATCGTAAATATAATTCATACAATTCAATAAAAGCATTAAATAATTAAACAAATAACTTTAATCCATGACTTTCCTATAAAATTTTAAAAATAAAATTTACAACTTTGGAATTTCTCTTTCGTCCCCCCATAAAGATCTTGTCTCAAGCCCCTTTAGGGTATCTATGGGCCCAAAAGCCCAAAAACCCAATCCTTGGCTAGAAACCCTAGGACACAAAAGAGGAACCCTAGCCACCACTTCGCCACACCACCAGTAGAAGTCATCTTCTTCACAGTTTCTTGATCTCCAACTTTTACATAAATTCGAAAAAATACATAGAAATTCCAAAAAAATAAAAAACAGCAAGGAGGAAACCTAATCATATGGGATTAGCCTCCTTATTACAAATCAAGAAAAACACGAGAGAATCTAACCATGGATTAAAGCGATTAACCGATTAAAATTAAAACTAATATCAAATATGAATTATAAACGAATAACTACCATGAAATAAATAACAAATATAGAAAAAGATGTCATATTTTCAAAAATAATTTTCGAAAAGAATCACATGAAATATAAATTAATATCAAAACTCGGTTCTTTTACTCATCGCTATTGGCTCTGATGCCAATTGTAGGAATCTAATCAGAAACGCGGAAGCGTATCATACCACGCTATATAGGAAAAGTTAAAACCTTCATCGTTTTGATTACCTGGAAGATGCAGCGATCTGAAAGTCTCTCCACGAACAGTCGTCGTCCGCTCTATAATCGATCTTCCAGACTATCTCTCGAGGGGAGTGAGATGGTTGTGTGGGCAACCGTCCAGATGATGAACGCCTGCCTCTTTGTTTGTTTCTGATGAGAGCCTCCTTATGCTTGCGTCTATCTTATCCAAGCAGGCGAAAGTAGGTTTATATACTACTACACCCAAGACCTAACCCTAAATCACATGGGCCATTTCTTGGGCTGTAGTCTCAATTAAGCCTTATTGGGCTTAAGTGACTAAAGAGCACATTAACCCAACACACACTGCTATAGATGCTATTTTTGTTATGAACCTACTGCTTACTCACATGGTAGTGGAACTGCTCATGCATTATTTTCTGATTCTGGTGCATATTTGACTGACAACCCTGACTAATATAGCTGGCCTGAACAATATAATGTGGCGAATCGTATTGCTTCTTATACATCTACTAATCATGACATTAATTCTAGTAATCTTGCTGCTAACTACATCTGGCACTCAGAATACAAGTGCTGCCGATTCCATTGTTGTTGCTAATCCTAGTTATGATGTGTCACACACCTCTGTATGTCATGCTCTTCCTTCTGGAGGTCATGTTTTTTTTTTTGATATTAACAAGTTTTGGAGGGTTCGACATCGTCCTCCACCAAGGCCGGGGGCACGGCCGGGCTCTATGAGCACTTACTGGGGACTTACGAGATCGCCTACCAAAGGAGTCCCAACGACGGCAGAGGGGATCGAACCCACGACCCAAGGGCTTAGTCCTGGATCCCTTACCATCTATGCCAACTCTCATTGGTTCTGGAGGTCATGTTACTGGCAGGGACGGAGGTTAACAATGACAAGGGGGGCCATCCCCCCCCCCCAAAAAAAAGTTGTTTAAATTTTTTTAATGGAACTTTTTTTCTTTTTTAGTGTAATAATACAACTTTAGCCCCCCCAAAATAGTGAATATAACTTGACGGTTTGTGAAGACTATTGTTTTCAATCTCCATCATTTGTCAATTTCTACTTATTTATATCTTCGGGCTTATAATTCAATCTTTGTTCCATGTGGGGTCTTGTATGATTTATGTTAATCTTGTCATTCTTTTCTATATTTCATATCTAATTACCTGAAATTTTTAGCTTATCTGTGAAATTTACTTTTGTGGTGTATCCTTTACTATACTTTTACACATTCTACACTATAGTTATAGATGAAGTTAATTGACTTAATTTCATGAATATTTTTGTTATTCTTTTCATTTTTAATGCATTTAAAACTTTCCTTAAAAAAAAATTTTAAAACCCCGAACCCCCAAATCCCCCTACCACTATTTGGCTCCCCCAAACTTTTCCTCCAAGCTCCACCACTGGTTACTGGCACTAATGATGCAACCACAGTTCAAGCATTTATAGCGACACTAGTGAATACTGTTGATGATACGTGGTACCTGGACTTAGGTGCAACTCAGCATATCACAAACTCAGAGAATCTATCCAACAGATGAATGCTACAGGTAAGTCAAAAGTTATTGTTGGAGGTGGTGGAATTCTACCTGCGTCTCACATAGGAAAAGCCTGTTTATCTAATCCTTATTCACACATGCATATGAGTAGAGTACTTTATGTTCCATCCATGCAAAAAAAATCTAGTGCCCATATCATAGGCAATAAAAGAAAATGGAGTTTCTATTGAGTTTTTTTCCTCATGCCTATTTTGTTAAGGATTTGAAGACCAGGAAATTCTTATGGATAGTACTAAAAATGTTGGGATGTACAAACTCTCAGCGTTACCGTTAAAATCACACAGATCAGCAAGTTGTGGCAAAGGTAAACAAGGCTCTTCTGCTAGCTCGTGTTATTATTCAGCAAGTTAAGATTTAATTTCCTTATGGCATCAAAGGCTGAGACATCCAAATGAAGACATTGTCAAGAATTTATTAAAGTCTCTTAATATTGCCTTGTCATAGACAAACTCCTAGGGTACTTTGTACTGCTAGTAAAATGGGAAAAAGTCATAAACTCCCTTTTCCTTCTTCTACAATTGTATACAATAAACCATTGCAGTCAATCAATGGATTTATGGGTCCAGCTCCTTTTGCCTCAAATGGTTTCTGTTATTACATTGCCTTTGTAGATGCTTTTAGCAAATTTACATGGCTTTATCTGTTTAGAAACAAATCTGACGCTCTTGATACTTTCAAAAGGTTTAAACTAATGGTTGAAAACAGATTTGGCTCTACAATTCAGAAAGTGCAAAGTGATAATGGAGGAGAATTCTTGGCATTCAAGTATTTTCTTGAAAACAATGGCATTGAACACAGGCTAACTTTCCCTTATACATCGGAGCAAAATGGTCTTGTTAAAAGACATCATAGAACAATTGTAGATATGGGTTTGACATTATTATCAGCTACCAATCTACCACTGTTCTATTGGGGTGATGCATTCCCATCTGCTACATTCTTATTAAACAGATTACTACTCTAGTGTTAAAAGGAATTTCTCCATATGAAAAACTATATAGTGCCAAACCTGACTACTCTATTCTCAGAGTTTTTGGGTGTGAATGCTTTCCCTCCGCCCTTATCATAAACGTAAATTGGATTTCACATCTACACCATGTGTGTTCTTGGGTTATTGCTCTGTCCAAAAAATCTACAAGTGCTTGGACAGGAAAACTGGACGACATACATTACTCGACATGTTGAATTCAGTGAAATGATATCTCGTGGTCAAGGTCAGTTCAATATACGCAATTCTATGACTGAATATGATAATCAGATGAGTTTTAAACCACCAAGGATAAACTCAAACAGAAGCATTCGTCCATCAGAGAGTTTAGGCAATCAAACTCATCACCTTCTCCTCGTATAGCATAAACGTCTGCTACTAGGAGTCCAGTTACAGCTCATGCCTCTCCTTCACAGCCTAAACCAATTCATTCTGTCATACCAGCAACTTCTAATCATCATCATATGATTACCAGAAGTAAGGAAGCTATCTTTAAACCGAGAGTTTTTATAGTAGAAGAAGATGTTCAAATTCCATCTACTATAGATAGATCAGGCTCTAGCAGGTCCTAATTGGAAAAGTGTTGTGCAAGAGGAATATGATTCTCTTGTCCGATTTCAGACTTGGGATTTGGTACCTTGTCGAGATGATAGGAAAATTATAGGTTGGAGATGGTTATATAGATTAAAAACTCATGAAGACGATTCCATTGCCAAGTACAAAGATCAGTTGCAAAGGGTTACTCACAAGATGCTGGTTGAGAATATCAGGAAACTTTCAGTCCTGTAGTCAAGGCACCAACGGTCAGAGTTTTATTTACACTGGCAGTCACAAAAGGATGGATGATCTAGTTGAAGAGGTTTATATGGAACACCCACCTAGGTTTATTCAACTTGATTCACATGGAAAACCTCTAGTGTGTAAGTTCAAGAAAGTCATCCAAGGGCTCAAACAAGCACCGCGTGCTTGGTTCTCTAAACATGGCTCATATCTGTTATCCCTTGGCTTTCATTAATCAAAATCTGATGCTTGTCTTTTCATTAAGAAAAATGACAAAGGTATCATGTATCTCCTGACTTAGGTTGATGATCAAGTGATCACTGGATCAACTGAGGAATGTGTTCAGAATTTAATTGATAAAATGAGTAATGCCTTCTCCCTTAGAGATCTTGGCGAACTATCATTCTTCCTTGGTATTGAGCTTCAACGAAGTGCCAATGGTCTTCTCTTGACTCAGAAAAAATATATCCATTTACTTCTGGCAAAAGCAAGGATGCTAGAGGCACACTCCTCTGCAACACCTATGGCCACAAATACTCATCTATCTCAAAACTAATAGTCCAGTGTTTTCTGACCCGAAGTTCTACAGGATAACAGGAGTATTGTTAGATCTCCTCAGTATATATGTTATACGAGACCTGACATTATATTCACTGTCAACAAGCTAAGTCAGTTCATGCATGCACCTACAGAAAATCAATGGGACTGTGCACAACGTCTCTTAGGTTGCTTGAATGGCACAAGCACATATGGTTAGGTCATTAAACCAGCTTCTCAGTTCACAGTTCAGGCATACTCTGACTCTGATTGGGGTGGACCTTCAGAGAAAAAGAAACAATCTTCTCAGAAGAAAGATTATCAGAAAGAGGATCTAATTCTACCTGAAAATAAAAGGTCTACAGGTGGAAATTGTATTTTTCTGGGATCTACACCTGTTTTATGGATGTCAAGGAAACAGCAGGTTGTCTCTAGATCCTCCACTAAAGCTGAGTATAGAAGTGTAGCTGACACAATCACGGAAGTCATGTAGATTTTGTCCTTGCTGAAAGAAATGCACATATCAGTGACAAATGTACCTACTATTTGGTAAGATAACACGACGGTAGCATTGGCTGCAAATCCAGTGCTTCACTCAAAAACATAATATGTTGGATTAAATGTGCTCTTCATCAGGGAAAAAGTTGCTGCAGGGTTAGTGACAGTTGCCTATGTGTCAGCAGATTATCAAGTAACTGATATACTAACCAAGCCTTAGCTTCATGACTTATAGTCGCTACAAGTTGAATATTATGTCCGAAGACTTGTTCATGGCTCTCAGATTTGTTAAAGAGCAATGTTTTCTTTTGTCTTTCTCAGTTTTTAGTAGGGGGATATTAGTGTAAACAGTAATTGGTTAGAGCAGTTAGTTACAGCTCAACATATTCTAGTTAGTACGTAGAAGTGGTGTACAGATGCCAACACATAGCTAAGAGACTCTGAGCTATAACTCTGGGTAATACCACTCACTCAATGAGATCTTCTTCAGATCATTAGTTTCTCTTTGATCATTTTGTCACTTGGAAGCCACAAGAGATATTCCATCTTGTCATAATATGGGTCCCCCCGCCCCCCCTGGGGGGAGGGGGGTGTTTAGAGTGTTCGTTTGGCTACAAGTTTACGTGTTTGCTTAAGTGAATTAAAAAAAAAAAATCCACAAAATGGAATATTAACCCAAAATTGGTTTTAGCAAATAACCAAAAAAGTTTGGTTTTTAAAAACTCGGTTTTAACATCTAGAGAAAATTGCACTTAGGTCCCAAGCAGGGAAAAGTATGACAAACTCATCCTTTGAAATCTAAGAATTGCGGTGAAGTCCTATGAGACTTTTTTGCAATATTTTCTACATATGAAAAGACATAAATACTTCCATAAAGGCTTATGGACTTGTCCATACAGGTACATTGACTTGTCAAAATAGGCTTGTGGACTTGTCAACATATACAGATAGATTTCTCAAAGCAATCTCATGTATTTGTCAAAACATGCACATAGACTTGTCAAAACAAGTTCATGGACTTGTTAACATAAGTAGATGGGGCGTTTTTGTTTTTTCATATGTAAAAAATATTACAAAAAAGTCTCAAAAACTTCATCACAATTTTAAGATTTTAAATGAGCTTTTTTTTTTTTTTTTTTTTTTTTTTTTTTTTTTTTTTGGCGTTTTTCCATTGCTTGGGACTAGGTGCAATTTTCCCTAAAATCTAGTGATCAAATAAACTTTGGCGACTGTGATTAACTGGGTTCTGGATTTCCTCAGTGGCCGAATTCACATTGTCCCTGAACAGCGTGAATTTCCAGCCATCTAGATCAATCTAGCATCTCATACTATACCACACCATCATGCTTTTTAAAATTAAAAATATTTAAGAATTTGAACCATTTTTGGATAATTTTCAAATAAATATTACTACTTTCAATCTTAAATATATGATATTACAATTAAGAAAGTTAAATAAATTATTTAATCATATCATATATTGTGTATGATTAAATTATATACAAGTTTGTATCTCAGTCAAATTAATTTGGAGAAAGAACTATAAATATAAATATTTTAAACTAATTTATTAGCTTCCTTAATCTCCTCAAAAAATTTAACAGGGTCTTATACGTAGGACCAGAGGTAGTAAGCTTTTCAAGTTAACTCCAAAAAAATCTTTTAAATGAACAGTATAATATTAAACACATCACAAATTACTTTAAGGTGTGCTAGACATACCTATAAAAATACTTCAGGATGTTAGAAACACAACAAATTATTTTAGGATTTTGGACATACCTAAAAAAAATACTTTAGAGTACTGGAAACATCCTAAATTACTTTAGGATATTGGACATACCCAAATAAATACTTCATCATCCTTGGATTAATTTAATCCAAAATTATCTAAAAATGGTTCAGATTTTTTAAAATTTTAACATGTTGACGTGGCACACTGATATTTTAGATTTAACGCTGAGAGATGCTGAGAATTTGACCACTGAGGAAATCTTGATCCGATTGACTGGCCGAATGCCATGAACCTGCCACTGAGGTTGCAGGCTTTAACAATAATTTAGTCTCTAGTGCTTGTTTAGATTAACTTATTTTAAGTTGTTTTGTATGCTGTATACGTATAAGATAAATATGTAGAATAACCGAAGGAGTCTTATTTCGTAAAACAAGAAAATAAATAAATATTTTTTAATTTGATATAACCATAGCTGGGATTAAAAAAGTAACTTTTTCATCACATTATTGTCTGCATTGTTTTTTTTAAATAAAGTTTTTAAGGAAGAGATAGAAAGAAGGAATTAAAGAATATGATTGATAAATCCCAATTTTAATATATTTTATATCACCTTATTCATTTATTTTGGTGATTATTTTAGGCTAATTTGGATATATTAGATAATATTTGAATTGTTAGCCAATTTTAAGAAATAATATAAATTTGAATTAATTATGAGATTATTGTGCTTAAATTTTTAATATCCTAATTACTATCTTGTGATTAAATAATATTTCTTAATATATGATAGATAACGATTTTATCATATTAGAAGATCTATGATGCAGAATTTTTTAGGGAAGCTGGAGGAAAATCTAACGGTGAAATTGTATTGGGCTTCTTAATTTTAATAGGCTCAAATTGGTACTCAATAATCTATCTCTTCTTCAGACGTCAAGCCGCAGAATATTGACGCCCGCGAGAACTACTGATACACGCTGAAGACGCAGAGACGCAGCCACGAGAGGATTGAATGGATTCACTTGATTCAATCATCCATTCCTTCATCTACTACGCGGGACCCACCACCATTCAATCAATTGAATCATCAATTGGTTTAAACCAATTTCTCCGGTGGATGCGTACTGTGCGCAATTGAATTCTCCATTTATTAGTCAAAAGGCCATGACTTGCTTGAAGGAGTTTGAAGAGGAGATTTTCATGGCACCTTGAGATCTTTAGGAGACAATTTGGGAGGAGTATGGAGGAAGCTAAAGCCTAGGATCTTATATTGAAGATTATAAAGGAGTGTTATTCTTTTTATCTTTTTAATTCGATACTTGAGATAATTTAGTTTTAAATGATTTCAAGTTATGTTAATTGAGAGCAATCTAGTTTTAGATTGTAAACTTATTTCTTTTGGATTAGACTGATAATTTGAGGTTTTTATGCTTATTGGTGGATTCTTGTTTGCAACCTTTGAATTATCGATTAAATTAATAATTGAGTTTTCGTTATTAATTTAATTGTTAATTTTGTTTATCATCTTAATTGTTTAATTGGGTTGGTAAATTATCTAGTTGTTCAATTAGATAATTGTAAACAAGATTTCCAAGATTAATTTGTGATTGGTTTTTAATGAGTTTAATCATTATGAGTTTTCTAGTGGAATATGTGTTATTGAGCTAGAAGGTTTCCCATGTTCAATTAGGTAATTAAATTCATTAATCTCTCTTTGATCTAATTAATAAAATTGGGCTCAAAAGTTAACTCCATGCAATTCCTAAGTTGTCCCCTTTTTTCATCAATACTGAATTCAATCTGTGTGTTTGAATTGCTTTTAAATCAACTTTCTTCTTAGGAATTTTAATTATTCTCTCATAACAAAAACCCCCCAAATTTGCATTCACATCTAAATTAGTTCCATTCTCATATAGGTTTTAGAGTCATTTTCATCCTGCATTTAGTTAGTTTAGTTTCATTTCATCACAATTTTTATCACCTAAATTCAATCAACCTAAACTTGCTCTTCTTGGAGAATGATCTAGGTTGACCTAAACTGCATAATTAATTAGTACCTAGTTTAATTGATTGCTTTAACGACAAAAAAGCATAAGATCAAGGATTAATAAGATGCGTTAGAAAATATAATTTAATTAGTTTCTTTAATCAAATCAAATTAGTTAAATATGTATTATATTAAAGACGAAAAGGAATATTACTTATTACACTCGTATTAAACATTTGAACGTAGTTTTAAATACTCAATTTCATTTAAATTATTATAATTTCTTAATGAAAATATTTGAACAATGTAATAACAAATATTTTGTAAATGAATTTGGCAATTTAAGAAGAAAAAGTTCTCTCTGTTTTCATTCGTCAAAAGTCCATGCCGCCTATTATGACTGTCATAATTAAGTTTTGAATAATCAAACCGAACCAAAGGCCAAATTCATTCCAAACTCTTCATCTCCTGCCAATCAAAGTAGCATAAAAAAAAAATTAAAAAAAAAATAAAATAATAAAAAAAAAAAAAAAAAAAAAATCACCAAAGTAGCATACAAATTAATGCTTGAGCATACATCATTAACTTAATGGAAACAAAATAATGAATGATTTTCATCATATTTGAGTTAGCATCAGCCAATATCCTTGACTTCATTGTAATTATATTATTATTTTTTATTAGATTTGACGCCTATTGTTATTCAAGTCTTATCCTATTCTTACCACTAAAAGTACATTAATAGAAAAAAAAAAAGGAAAATCCATATGGGGCTTTTTTGGAGAAAAAAATCTCAAAAAAAGATTCTGAAAATACCAGAAAGGGCCATTGGTCCATTTCGGGATTTTCGAATCTTGTTGACAACTAAATCGTCACATTTACAACAAAATCAATACCCGTTTACAACTAAATTATTCGCATTAACAATATTTTAACAACTAAATCACCCACATTAACAACAATATCAAATTTGTTAACAACTATATCAGCCACATTTACAATTCAAGTAGATTTTAAAAATCCCAAAAAGGGCCCAAGGGCCTTTTAGGATTTTCAAAATCTTAGGGTCCTTTTAGGATTTTTTTTTTTTCCTAAAAAGGGCCTTTAAATACATTTTCTCTAGAAAATAATATATTTGATACAACAACAACAAAAACAAAATTTTATCCTACTAAGTAGGGTAGGCTGTATAGGCGGTGGCTTAAATGCTATCTAACTTTAAAAAAAGTTTCTCGGTAAGAAAAAAGTCGGGTTATAGATAATGATTTGTGTTTGGATTGATGGTGGTAGAAGTGGCGGGGCCCACGTCAAAAGCGAAAGCATTATGGAAAAAGCTGGATTCTGGAGCTTTTTCCTTAATTGACTTTTTGAGCTTTTTGACTTAAAATTAAGCCAACGTAATGGGCAATCCAAACGAAAAAAATTGGGCTTTTTTCTCAAGCTTAAAAGCCCATTTGAAATTTTTTACACACTGAAATTTTTACACACTTGAAAAATAAGCCAACCCAAACCGCCCAATATATTTGATGTCTGTTAAAAATCTGCGACTGTACAATGGGTATAGTAAAAATAGCGGTAGCAGAAAAAAGTAATGGGAGAATTACACTCAGGTCCCAAGGTACAAAGATATTTACATTTAAGTCCCTTGAATTCATGAAATTACGAGAAGTCCCTAGGGACTTTTGTGTAATTATTTGTGGAAGCAAAATTACTTTTTTGCCCAAAGGAGAAAGTGCCTCTAGCAAATTGAAAAAATCCAGGTTTGCAACAAAAAATTCTATATTTACAACAGTAAATTCCTATTTTAACAACAAGTTTTGAAAGCCTAGATTTTTTCAATTCGAGGTCCGAGGCCATTTGCAACAAGAAATTCTATATTTACAACAACCAATTCTTATTTTAACAACAACTTTTGAAAACATGGATTTTTTCAATTCTCGAGGTCCGTGAGGCCATTTGCAACAAGAAATTCTATATTTACAAAAAGAAATTCCTATTTTAACAACAACTTTTGAAAGCCTGGAATTTTTTCAATTGAGGTCCGGATGCCATTTGCAACAAGAAATTCTATATTTACTTGACCAATTCCTATTTTAACAACAACTTTTGAAAACCTGGTTTTTTCAATTCCGAGGTCCGCAGGCCATTTGCAACAAGAAATTCTATATTTACAACAAGAATTCCTATTTTAACAACAACTTTTGAAAACCTGGATTTTTTCAATTCTGAAGTCTAGAGGCCATTTGCAACAAGAAATTCTATATTTACAACAGCAAATTCTTATTTTAACAACAACTTTTGAAAACCTGAATTTTTTAATTTTGAGGTCCAGAGGCTATTTCTCCTTTGGGCAAAAAAGTAATTTTGCTTCCACAAATAATTACGAAGTCCCTAGGGACTTCTCGTAATTTTATGAATTCAAGGGACCTAAATGTAAATATCTCTCGTTCTTTGGGACTGTGTGTTATTTTCCCAAAAGTAATTTTTCGTATCTGTCACAAAAAAACCATTTGCAAAAATAAATAAAAAATAAAAATATTTACTACATTTTTTTCAATGAGAATATGCAGAGATAAAGTTGTTAAATTAATGTTTTGCACTTTTTTGATAAGAAGACAAAATTTATTAAGATAAAAGTATTATAATATAGCATTAGTACACAAATAATAATCTAAACTTGAAAAAAAAAAAAAACTATTCGTCATAATAGAAACTATAGTAAAAGATTTAGAATGATGAGGATATCATGCCGTACTGCATCCTTCAATAAGGAACATGGTGAAGGGAGAACCATAAAGAATTTATTGATGCAGATTAGAGCTGGTAATTAGGGCCGGCCCCTCTGAAGGGTGGATCGGACCCCCCCTAATGGTGAGGAAGACCGACCCTCTAGGGTCCGAACAGTAAGAAAAACACATGTTTTTCAAAAACCCTACCAGGGGGAGCATCTAGGAGCACCAGTAAGGAAAACACATATTTTTGGCCGCAGGGAGCACCGGGGCAATGCCCGAAAATTACTATTTCAAATTTTAACTATTTTTCCTCCACTATTTAAAAAAAAAATATATAATTAGTAAATTACAACACGAATCATCCAATAAATTAACACAAATCACTAATTCATAATCAAAAGCAAACTATGTTCACAAATAATTCACATAAAACATAAAA
The DNA here is from genome assembly GCA_019022655.1 of Acacia acuminata. NCBI lineage: Eukaryota > Viridiplantae > Streptophyta > Magnoliopsida > Fabales > Fabaceae > Acacia > Acacia acuminata. The sequence continues at coordinate 5,477,386 of JAFJYI010000005.1, forward strand.
AGCATATCACTAAGTGACATTAGTACGATGACTATTATTGTTGTCATCTTCGTCACTATCATCAATTTTAACGACATTTGATTGTTCTTCACTTTGACTCTTTGAGTCGTAGTCTCTGGCTCATGAGTAAGAATATCATGAAATTCTTCTCCCGCATCATTAACACATCTATAATTTTTATTTGCAACAAATAATAAATCAAATCATAAAATTAGAGTATAGTTATTATGTATTTGTAGTTAAATGGATAAATAACTCTATAACAAATACAAAAAATATATAAATTAATAAATTTAAAAAATAAAAAAAAAAAAAACTACAAAAAAAAGGGCCTACGAGGGGTATCGGCCCGAGGCCCTCCGAGCCGGCCTTGTTTAAGCCCGAGGCCCGTTAGAGCTGGTCCTTCCGGGTGGCTAATTTCAAATATCTCATCCATTTTTAAGCCCGGCCCTTAAAGGATCAGGGCTTAAACGGGCTGGCCCGTTTTGCCGGCTCTAATGTAGATAATGGTCAACATGTTTTATTCTAACTCATGGCTGCCTTTAGAAAGTGAATTTGGAATGAGGTCGGGGCAGCAACTAGATGATACCATATACTCACTATATCATAAATATATGTTAAGATATATATATATATATATATATTTAAATTAAACTAAATAAGTTATTTAATTATATCATATATTATGTATTCTTAGATTATTTATCAGTTTATTAATTAAACTAATTAGTTTGAAAAAAAAAGTATAAATATAAATATTATAAAGTAATTTAATTAGCTTTTTTAATTTCTCCAAAAATAAGTCAACTTTATCTTATATTTAGAAACGGAGAATGAGTATTTAGATTAATGCAATGGAACCACTTGTAAGGACAAACAGTAATATACGACAAAAAATTGTTCCTATCACATTTATGCTTGGCAAGAGAAATAGCACGGGGAATAGTTATGGCCATAGTCTTCAGTTGAGTGTGAGAGGAGAAAGCTAATCTTGTGATGTCAATCAAGCCTGAATTTTCCTTTATGGCTGCATTTGGTGGCGATAGTTTTTCTTCATGTACAGCTATGTTTAAGCCATCTTTGTTGATGAGAATTAATGTTTTCTTCTTGTGCTAGTTTAAAGAAACAACCGCATTGTTATTCTAAGAATTCTTGAAATCTTGTATATGTGCTTTCTTCCTTTTCAAGTGTAGATGGAGGAAGAAATTAAACAATCCAAAAAAAGAGAAAAGCAATGCACACAATTCTTTGTTTCTGAATATTACAATGAAGACACGAATCATATCTCATAATGGATAAGAAAGCAAAAAGAGCTACGCAATTTATGTCCATGTATTTGCATTTTTTATGATTATGTCCATGTATTTTCATTTTGGATGAGCATCCGAGCACGCGCGGTCCAACAGGGAGGAAACCGACATAAAATAATTTGATACCATATGCATAATTTTTTTAAAAATATCTGCAATAATAAATTTGAATACTCCCAAGGGATAGTATTTTTGTCTCTAAAATAATTTGAGAAGATATTAGGAGGCAAGTAGGCAACACAAAATTTTCAGCACATTTTTTATGAATATTTTCAGCATATTTTTATCAAGTAGCATTATATATGAATATCGAGGTGAAATTGTTGACATTGACATAAAAAAAAAAAAAAATTCCTTGTTTTATTTCTCCAATAAATTTAAATTTAATTTAAAATTTAGGGGAGAGAAGAGAAACTATTATTAAATAGTCCATTAAATTTAATTTTTTTCCAATAATTAAAAAAATTTAAATAACGTATTATGATTTTTTAAAAAAAAATATGAAAACTTTATGAAGAAAAAATTTCTTGGTTTACTTTTCACATGACAAAAGTCCGCGCGGCGGCTTATCTTTGTCATCACAATCAAATCAAAAGCCAAATTCATTCCAAACTCTCCATTTCCTGGGAAGACAAAAGTATCATACAAATGTACTTCGGCAGTTTTTGGCATTGTTATGAGAAAAGTAAAGTGACAATGATATTTTGGTTGCTAGTTAAGAAATTTTTGTCATTTTTAGATTTTTAAATCTTTTTAGATGGATAATTATAAGGACAAAACTTAGGTCTGCTTATATTTTTTGGATCCAATTTCCAATCAAATCTTGCCATGTGTGATTTTTATTATCAATGATATTTTATCAAAATTTTGAAATTTTCTCCATGCATGTGATTTTTTTTTTTTTTTTTGGGAAAAATTTATTTGTAGATACCTATATATATATATATATACTTTTCTTCAATTTTTAATATGTACATCTGTGTTTTTTCTTCTTATTAAATGCTTAAATTTTGCTTTATTAGTACAATTAACTGCTATATAGGAGCTAACAATGCTAATACAACAAAGTTACATGAGCCAACAGTGTTAATAAAATTAAATTAATGACTTAATTAAGAGAAAAAAGTACACATACTAACTTAAAAGTGCAAGTATCTCCAATTGGGTTTTACTTTTTTGTCAGTATTTTTTTTTTTTTTTCATATGCTAAGATTTGATTGGAAAGTTAAATGGCATAAGTGAATGGAACTAAGTTGTTTCTTAATTATAATACTACTTCCTCTCATTCCATTATAGATGTCATTATAGCAGAATTTTTCATTGAAACGTAAGAGAAGCTTACAACTTTTCTATTTTTTTAAAAAAATTATATTAATAATTATTTTTGATAACGTATCATACTTTACTATATCAACACATTGAATAGTGGTAAATGGAAAAAAATTATAATAATTAATCAATGTGATTTCGTGTAAAAAGAACTAGAAAATCCATCCTCCAAGTTCTCATATAGATAAGGCTGAATTGAGTATATTATACTAATAATTAATAACTTTTTTATATGATGTATAGATGAAAATATTAATAATTAAATCATTCACTATTACCCGCACCTAATCTCACGAATAATACTTCATTGTTACCCAACCTAATCTCATTATTATAATCTATACTAGGTCCTGACCAGCACCAAAAATGGATCCTCTCTCCTTCACCCATCCTCTCCTCATCTCCACTTTCGTTTTCTTTTCACCTCCCTTTGATTAAAATTTTCATAGTCTAGATTTAAAATATTTATCAAAATATTATTTTAATGTTACATAAAAATAAATAAATAAATGTAAACGGTTGAAATTTGATGCCGGCAATTTACAACTAAACTATTCTTATAAAATAGGTTTTTTCGCTTTTACTTCACGCTTGTTTAGCTATTTAATCCCCAACTCATGCTTCACAGACACAACAAACAGAGAGAGATTTTTGAAATAAAGCATGGGTTCTGTTGCAGGAGGAGGATCAAAACCCCATGCTGTTTTGACTCCATTTCCAGCTCAAGGCCACGTCAACTGTGGGTTGAGGCTAGCAAAACTACTTCACCTTCGAGGCTTTTTCATAACCTTCGTGAATACTGAGTTCAACCACAAACGCTTGCTGAGATCTAGAGGTGTCAAAGCCCTTCAAGGCCTCCCAGATTTTCGATTCGAAAGCATCCCAGATGGTCTTCCTCCTCCTGCTAATGATAATGCCACTCAAGATGTGCCCTCTCTCTGTGACTCTACAAGAAAGAATATGCTCCTTCCCTTTCAAAACCTTCTTGCTAGACTCAGTGAATCTGCCTCTAATGGCCTAATCCCTCCACTCACTTGCTTGGTTTCTGATTTTGTCATGTTCTTCACTATTGATGCTGCTGAAGCACTTGAACTTCCTATTGTTCTCTTTTGGCCTGCCAGTGCTTATTCTTTATTGGGTTTTGTGCACTATCAAAATCTACTCGATAGAAGGCTCGTTCCACTCAAAGGTGTTATATTATATGTACAACCTTTTTTATGCATTTGTCTTAATGTTCTTTATGTTTCATGCGTTAAGGTCTAATCATTTGGTGATTCTACTGTGCAGATGAGAGCTATCTAACGAATGGGTACTTGGAGCAAGAAATAGACTGGATTCCAGGAATGAGAGGTATCAAGCTAAAAGATCTCCCTACCTTTCTAAGGACGACAGATCCAAATGATCTCTTGTTTCATTTTTTGTTGAAATGGTGGAAAAATCTCATAAAGCCACTGCCATTTGTTTCCACACATTTGATGAGCTTGAAGGTGAGGCAGTGGAAGCTCTTTCCTCCATTTATTCCATTCCTCTTTACACTATAGGCCCTTTCCCTTCATATCTAAGCCAAGTTCAACAGACCGACCAGCTTTTATCTTTGAAGTCTAGTCTTTGGAGAGAGGAGACTCAATGCATTGACTGGCTGGAAACCAAGGAGCCCAAATCTGTTGTTTATGTGAATTTTGGAAGTGTCACAATTATCTCTCCAGAACAACTGTATGAATTTGCTTGTGGTTTAGCCAATAGCAAGAAGCCATTCTTATGGATTATCAGGCCTGACCTTGTTGATGGTGGTTCGGTGATCTTATCAACGGAGTTTGTAACTCAGATTAAAGATAGAGGTCTCATAGCAAGCTGGTGTGAGCAAGAGAAAGTTCTGAACCATCCTTCGATTGGAGGGTTCTTGACGCATTGCGGATGGAACTCCATGATAGAGAGTGTGAGCGCAGGAGTTCCAATGGCATGTTGGCCTTTCTTTGCAGATCAGCAGACAAATTGTAGGTATGCATGTAAAGATTGGGAAATTGGAGTTGAGATTGATAATAATGTGAAGAGAGAAGAAGTGGAGAAGCTTGTGAATGAGTTAATGGAAGGAGAGAAAGGGAAGAAGATGAGACAGAAGGCTATGGAGTGGAAGAAACTTGCTGAGGTGGACACAAGACCTGGTGGTTCTTCCTACGTCAATTTTGAAAATTTGATAAAAGATGTTCTGATGAAAATGAAAATCTAATAGATAACCTTAAATATTTATTTTTCTACTTTTGTTTCTAATAAAAACTTGTTTTAATGTTGTAGAAGTGTGCTTAATTAATTATGAAACCAGCGCCAAAAGTGTGCGCAATGGCATTTGATGATTTCTAGTTATTACTGTGATTTATTGTTCGATAAGCTATATAATTTATTTGTATAATAACTTGTGTATTTGGATTGATTAGTATGAATAAGCGCCTTGCCACTATTGGTTTTCTATTTATTGATTCTATTATTGTTTCTGGTGGTTCTTGTGACTTTCCCTATACAAGGAGAGGTAGAAGAGACGATTTATTTTTTTTATTTTTATCAGAGGATATATATATTAATACTTGCAAACCGATCAATACATGAAAATAAACACAAACAAAACTAAAACAAATACGACAAAATAAACCGGATACAATACTAGTCAAGCACCGTACATTAAAGATATAAGAGTTGAAGTAGAATCATGGACAAATTCGGCCTCCTCGATACCTAGAAATGACGACCAAGAAAGCGTTGGTTGGAAAACCCACCCTAAAGGGCACACAATCTTATAAGGAATAGCTGCAATTAGATCAGCTAAATAGGTACCCCATCTTGAGGTAAATGACACACAAAACCCAACTTCGGAAGAAAGAAGACCCTTGATGTCCTGAAAAACACTTCTGCTCCTCTGATCAAGCAGATCCGGTGACCTCGACTACACACCAAACAAAACCTCTTGAAATCTTCCCCCAAGAATGCAGATCGAGCTACCAAGTGATAATCGGATCTCATAACGTTCAAACAGCCATCCAACCAAGAGGATTTAAGCGCAGTACTAGAAAAGAAACAAAACGCAGATAACTCCCACCACGGCAAATTAAATCTGGAAAAGGAGAGGACAAGACTCGCCACAAGGACGAGAGAAGGCCACTACTGACAGAACTCAGGGTGAGAAGACCACAGATCCAAGATCTGGACTCCAAACTAAACACTGACACGTCTGTGGCACGGAAATGGGACTCGCGAGAGATGCAGAGAGAAGTGGACACCTTTTGTTTGACAAAACTAGAGAAGAGACGATTTAGATAGAATTGTTTTTCCTATCCTCTGATCCTATATATAGCAGTTAGGTAAGAAATTTATTTTAGTCATTTATGTGAAATTAATTCACTTTGTCTCATAGATTTATATTTTTGCCTAAAATGTTCCTATTGAATGCACATATTAAGAAGGATTCTAGATATCATCAAGAGCAGTCTTAAAGCACATGGGTAAACATTGCTGGTATATAGTGGCTGAATGTTGAAGAAATTTTGTTCATGTAATCTGCTTAATATGTTTATTTCTATTTTACTTTTGTGTTATTGTTTGTGGTTAACTTTTTCCCCCTTCATATCTTGGCTTAGTTCCTTGTTCCTTTATGGTTCAGTACTTATTTGATTTATTAACTTTGATTCTCTAATTTAATTTTCAGCTAAACCGTAGTTTATTTGGATTTCCTCATCCTAAATAAAATGATAATCCTTTAAAAAAAAAAAAAAAAGTCATATACAATTAAAGAAATGCCTGAATTCTTAGGGACATGAGAATTGGTATCATCTAATTAATGAAAGAATTGATATAGTTTTGCTAAGTTTGGGCTAACGATCTAATCTGTTGTGACAAAAAGGAGAGGGACCCCTAGGTGCTTAAAAAGTTATTCTATGATGATTTGGATATTAAAGGCATCTTAATCTATTTCAATCTTCATGGAGATCAGGGTTTAGGATAATAAAACTTCAACGTCATTTGCAAAGGCATCTTTGTAAAACCCGGACTTCTGAACTATATTTAATACGTTGATTAAGTACCCTACCATGCATGGTAATACAATTAAAACCCAAACAATAAAAATTTCCATGGTAGAAAGTTCTAACCAATGATTTGATAAATCATTTTCAAAATTAGAGTCAACAATACTCAATTTATATAAAACTCTCAATTCATAATTTAAATAGTTCATAGGTTTGACATTACATATGTAAACAAGAATGGCAAATGATTACGTGTGCCAATAAGAGGAACATTAACAATAGCCTACAATTAAGCTCACCTCTTACAATTTCCCTGCAACCTTACTTATTTCTCACCTACAAAATATAAATATAGCAACTATGAGATCCAAATATCACAGTAAGTATTACTTATTCACAAATATACATACAAACCGAGATCGAAAACATATGGTTCAAAATCAAGTTTAACTCACAATAATTTATTTATTTTATCCTTTACATAAAACCTTTCACAAACTAGTTCTCGATTCAGTTACTAAAACCCCCTTAAAAAGGGTTTCAAAATGATTAAACATTATAATTCATTTCCAAATATTGTTCACTAGAGATTTCACAAAAACATGTCTCAACCTTGTTATAAAAATAATTATATAAAAATTTTATCATATTCAAATCATAAATCGCATATATAACATGCTAAGAAAATGATTAATGCATAGTTCATCCTTATTAACCTTAACCAGCCTCATAAGCGCTGACTGGAGTCATAGGCTAACACTATAGTCTAACAGAAACTCATTCATTTAACTGGATTGTCCCAAGCTCACCAATTTTTGAGATATATATGGCCAAAGGTGTAAAGTTCAAGTTTGGACTATAGCTCCCCTCCTTAAAAAAACACAACTAAGGAGGTGTCACATGTCCCATAGCTCTAATGTAATCTTGGCCAAAGGAAAACTTGGAAGAAGAGACCCTAAAAAGTGACATCCATTGTGCATTGAGTGATAGCATACCACATGGTATTTACTTACACAAAATCTTCCCCCACAACTCCACAATCATCCATATGCATAAAAACAATAAATCACTACTATGGCATGTATATTCTAAGTTGCAAATGATAAGTATGGTTCCAAATGAGATTTATAAAAATAAGTAAAAAAAAATACATCGTCCCAATGATCATTAGGATAATAATATTATTTCAGCTCAAGGAACTATAACAAAAGTGTTCATCATCTAAAGCATATAACATCATTTTCAAATCACTTATAACAAACAATATTTTTAATGTAACACACCAGCATGCTTAAAAATTTCTAAAATATATATATGAGTTATAATAAACACAAGCATGTTTGAATAATTTGCAAGTATAATATTAGTTTCTATCAAATATACAATTTCCAACCAAGTCCTCCAAAGGCACAACAAATCCAAAACAATTTAATATATATATGTGTGTGTTTGTACACATATATATATATACATGAGTATAAATAGTTGACAATTATATTTAAAAAAAAAATCAAGGTTAACACTTTTCCAAGTTTATTTGTACTAATACCTAATTTAATGCTTCCAATTTGCTAATACAAGCCCTAATCTTCAAACTTGTTTTTGTCCCAACAAAATTTGTACTTTTAGAAAGTTCCCAATGAGTATAAAAATATTTGGGAAATAAATGCTGAGATTGGAAATAATCTTTTAACAAAAAAAGAGCTCGAAACTTAATCCATTAATGGAGAAGTGAGGATGCAGACTGAGAAAGAAAACAAAAGAGACGAAGAAGGCTTCGGGGAAAGACGCGTGGCAGTGGGTAGAAAGAAGATGGGAGTAGCCGAGTAGGTATATATCAAAGGATGTGGGCCCCACATATTTATATTTATATTCTCATATTCTTATATATATATATATATATATATATATCCTTTATAATAGAAACAAATTTGGGAAAATTAAATAAATACAATTTGAATTTCTAAAACCCCCAAAAAGTCTGTTGAATTTGCAAAAAGATTGAGAGAGGTACAAATGACTTATGAAGGATATACAAATTACCCGGTCAAATTACCTTTTTACCCTTAGTGTTAAATAAATAAATAAAATAAAATAAAATACCCCACCGGGCCACCACCGCTGCCGTTGGCCACCACCACCGCCGATCGACGGGGTCAACGATGGTGGTGGCCGCGGTGGTGGTGGTCGGTGGTCATGCGGTGGTGGTGATGGCAGTGGTAGTGGTGGCGGTAGTGGGGGGGGGTGGGGGTATTTTAGTTTATTATTTTATTTATTTAACACTAAAGATAAAAATGTAATTTGACCCGAATTTACATATCTCTTATAGGTCCTTTGTACCTTTCATTTTTTTTATAAATTCAACAGACTTTTAGGGGTTTTACAAATTAAATTGTATTTATTTAAATTTTCCAACAAATTTCTTAATTTTATATTTTTAGATCTTCTCTGAATCCCAAATTACTTTATAAATCACATCCGAATAATTACTATAAAGAAAAAATTGGGATGTTACAATTAGATCTCCCCTCCTTTTTAAAAAATTTTCCCCAAAATTCCACATTATAAGCTTCCTTATTTTCTTTTCCTATTGTCCTTCCTTATGCTATCTATGAAGTTCACTTCCACATAAATCAAGTTGAATCTCACATGTTTTCACGTTAAGTTTTTGCTGCACTTCACTTGTTTCCAATTTGTTGATGACTTTTTTTTTCCGAATGGTTTTCTATATTCTCTTTCAGTGGTGGAGCCACGCTTACATGTGCGGACACAAATGGATTAACTCCTCTAATTTTTAGGGATCGGCCATACAGAGTCAATTTCATTTAATTCTTCCAATTTTCAAGCCTAGTCCTTGACAGGCCAGGACTTCAACGAGCACAACCCGATTTCGCGGCCCTTGAAATGTGTGGAAGTGGATAGAAAGAAGATGGGAGTTATATTAAAGGTGTGGGCCCCACATATTTATATTATTATATTCTTTAATCTCTCTCTCTCTCTCTCTATATATATATATATAATTTTTTTTAAAAAAAAATCATTTATCCTTTATAATATAAACATAACTCTTAATTTTATACTTCTTGATCTAAACCCCAGATTACTTAATAAATCACAATCTAATAACACTTAATTACTATAAATAAAAATTGGGATGTCACAATCTTAATCTCTGACTTTTATTTTACCTGAAATCTTCAATTTCTCTTTCAAGCTTTCATTTTAATTTCTTAATTTTATAAAATGTATTTATAGTATTTTAACACTAACCCATTTCTTATAGAAAACACTAATCCATTTAGTTTCATTTTTAAAAAATATACCCACTTTTAAAATTTAAAATGTTAACCATTGGCACACAAAAAAGTTATAAATGTTTACGTATTAAGTTTACTTTTTTTCTTAAAAATAATAATGATTTGGTAATTAATATTTTATGAAATTAAGGGATGAAACTGAAACCTTGCCAATAAAGGTTGTTCACGTTAGTAAAAGAGTTGACTTATAATAATAAGGTTTTGAGTTCAAATCCTACTAATGTGAGGGGTGCTAGTAAGCGATCTGTAAGTGCCTCTAAACATTTTTTTGAGCCTGAAAGTATGATTGGCCCTGAGCTTCCAGAATCCAACTCACATCAACTTTTTCATATTCATTGAACTTGAATCCACTATGTATTGAGAAGTTAACAAAATTGCTCCATTTTGTTAACTTAGGGCAATTTTGGTCTCAAAAAAACTTTCGAAAGTCTTGAGTGCTCCTAAACAAAAACATCGAGCAAATAAGACCCTTATCCCTTATTTTTATTTTCAAACAAAGTTAATAATTTAACCATCTCTTTGATTTTGGCGAGGTGGTTAGAAGTGCCTTATAATAAAATTAAGAGTGAGGAAATAATTGTGGCTCATGCTCCTCCTACCAAGATATTAAAAACCGAATCGGTCAATCAACCAGCTACAGCAGTGGTTCAAGATTAATGAGTTCTTAGAGGTCAACTACTTGCAGGGATCAGATTGGTGCTATTTAAAAGATACATTTTAAATAAAATTCATAAATTGAAGTGACTACTAACAACACATATATAGTATATGTTATAATAATATATTTATATATAATCAATATAAAAAGGATAAACGTAATCAACATAGAGTTTGTCTAGCAGTAAGACTCCGCTAGATCTCTCTAAGTCTCAAATTTGAATCTAAGAAAAAACACTTATGTTGAGAGAGACAACCAAAAACACTGAACCAGATAAAAATGATAATATGAAATATATATATATATATATAAAAGATCAAACCAATTTAAAAATTTGAATCTTATAAGAAATTTTCTTATAGACAATTTTGGTTCTTTTTATATGACATTTTGTTAGTGTCGATGGACATTAATACTTGATAAATCCCAATTTTAATATACTTTAACCCGCCTTATTCATTTATTTTGGAGATTATTTTAGACTAATTTAGATATATTAGATAATATTTGAATTGTTAGCCAATTTTAGGAAATAATATAAATCTAAACTAATTATGAGATTATTAGGCTTAAATTATTAATATCCTAATTGTTATCTTGTAATTAAATAATATTTCTTAATATATGATAGATCACGATTTTATTATATTAGAAAATCCTATGGTGCAGAATTTTTTCGGGAAAGCTAAAAGGAAATCTAACGGTGAAATTTTATTGGGTTTCTCATATTTTAATGGGCTCTAGTTGGTAAAAAAAAAACCATCTCGTCTTTCCTATTTATTTAACCTAGCCGCTGGATTGAGGGGAGACATTGACGCACGCGAGAACTACTGATACACGCTGAAGACGCAGAGACACAGCCAGGATTGAATTGATTCAATCGATTCAATCATCCATTCCTTCATCTACTACGCGGGACCCACCACCATTCAATCAATTAAATCATCAATTGGTTTAAACCAATTTCTCCAGTGGATTTTGAGCAAAAAAATTTCTCCAGTGGATGCGTACTGTGCGCAATTGAATTCTCCATTTATTAGTCAAAAGGCCATGACTTGCTTGAAGGAGTTTGAAGAGGAGATTTTCATGGCAGTTTGAGATCTTTAGGAGGTAACTTAGGAGGAGCATAGAGGAAGTTAAAGCCTAGGAGCTTACACTTGAAGATCATAAGGGAGTGTTGTTCTTTTTATCTTTTTCATTCGAAACTTGAGATCATTTAGTTTTAAATGATTTCAAGTTATGTTAATTGAGAATAATCTAGTTTTAGATTGTAAACTTATTTCTTTTCACATATTACTTTCCTAAAAGACGTCCTTATTTTAAAAAAGGAAGTAAAAAGTATAGGCGATGGTATTTTCGTAATTATTTGGTTGAATTTTGAGACTTAGGCGTCCTAAAATTATATTTAGGACGCATAAAATTATTTTTTGGCGCATTTTGAGGAATATTTTGGTGCCGGAAATTTTTTTGCTGTCCGACGCCAAAACTGAATTTTAGGAATCCTAAAATATATTTAGGACACCTAAAATGAAATTTTTTGACACATATTGATGAATTTTTTGGCGGCGGGAATTTTTTGTGTGTGCACATTTTAAGAAATTTTTTGGTGTCCTGAAAATATATTTAGGACGCCTAAATTGAATTTTTTGGTGCATATTGATGAATTTTTTGCTCCGGGAACTTTTTTTTTTTTTTTTTTTTTTTCACATTTTGAGGAATTTTTTAGCCCCAATTGATGTAATCTTTCAGATGGATGTGAAAAGTTTTTGTGTAAGTTGCTAAGACTTGTGTGTTTACTTCTTTCAAGTTGTACTTATGCTTATTGAAATATGCTTATTAATTTTCATATCTTGGCTTCATTAGAATTCTCTAAGCTTGAATTTGTAGCTTTGCTTTGTTTACTGCGGAGGACTGCAAAATTTGAAAGTGCTAAACTTGGGATTCAATGACATAACAGACGCATGTTTAGCATACTTAAAAGGTGATTTTAAATATTTCTCCAAAGCCCCCCCCCCAAAACAACAAAACACACAAAAATTCCAGTTTTACTTGGATGCATCCCTGGTTCAACTTAATAAATATATCTAATTAGTGGTGTTTTTGGGTACTATATATCTGATTAGTGGTGTTTGTTGTTGTAATTTAGGGTTTAGGGAGCAGTGAAAAATGTAATTTGAGTTTGTAGATCTGCAAGTGTTTGCTATTGTAATTTAATTTGAATGCCCAATATAGCATATTTTAGCGGGTGTATATATATATATATATATAAATCATATAAGGTGTCCTGATTTAATATTTAGGACGCTTTACATAAGGCGTCCTGAATTTATCGTCTGATTTAATTTCATCGTCGATTTAATTTCGGGACGTCAAAAGCGTAAATTTTTAACTTCCCGTTTAGACGTCTTTTTGAAAATAGACGTTAATTGGGTCTTATTTATGACTTTTTTGAGTTTTTTGTAGTAGTGTTTGGATTAGATTTGATAATTTGAAGTTTTTATGCTTATTCTTTGGATTCTTGTTTGCAACCTTTGGATTGTCGATTAAATTAATAATTGAGTTTTCATTATTAATTTAATTGTTAATTTGGTTTATCATCTTAATTGTTTAATTGGGTTAGTAAATTATCTAGTTGTTCAATTGGATAATTGTAAACAAGATTTTCAATATTATTTTGTGATTGGTTTTTAATGAGTTTAATTAGCCACCGCTTGTTTTATTATGAGTTTTCTAGTGGAATATGTGTTATTGAGCTAGAGGGTCTCCCATGTTCAATTAGGTAATTAAATTCATTAATCTCTCTTTGATCTAATTAACAAAATTGAGCTCAAAAGTTAACTCCATGCAATTCCTAAGTTGTCACCTTTTTCATCAATCTTTGAATTCAATTTGTGTGTTTGAATTGCTTTTAAATCAACTTTCTTCTTAGAAATTTTAATTATTCTCTCATAATTGCAAGTTTTAAGTAACTTTAGTATGTGCATTCTTGATTTGATCTTGAATATTCATTTGATCTTATTTATAAGTCATTTTTAGTGTTTCACATTGAATAAGGAAAACCTTAGGCCTAATTAATTCTGTCTTAAAATTCAACAATTTTCCAACTTTACCCCTACTCAATATGCACAATGCCCCATGAGAACAAAGTTTACACAATAATAAATCAAGAGTAAAATTGTACATTCATAAAAAATTTAATGAAGCGACTTATATATAAATAAGAAAAAAATGATTAAAAAAAGGACTCAAAACCTTTTCTCTACCTTATAAATAGGACTAAAGGAGCTGTTTTTTATTTTATTTTATTTTGTTTTTTCAATATGTGGCTAGATTTAACAAGAGTAGTGAGAGAATGTAGAAATTCATATGATGTTAAAGTTTAGTGTGAATGATTGTTAGGGTAATATTAAAAATTACTTGAATTTTCTAACTAATTTAATTCTTTTAACTATTTTTATTGATACGTGTAAACTAGTTAAAAATACCTTATAATTTAGTCCCTTCATCCCTATGTATAAAGCCTTTTTAACCGAATTTGGTGTTAAAGAAAACTTTTAAAAGTAATAAATATAAATAAAATATACCTTTTTTTAAAAAAAAAAAACCCTTATTTATGAATGAGTAAGAGTGAGTAATATAAGCAACAATAAAAAGAGTAAGAGAGAGTAATAATGATAAAAATGATGGAAGAGAATGTATGGGGAAAAATGATGTGAGAGAATAAAGGAAATGAAAGAGAATAAAGGGAAAAGTCAATGTTTTAATTAATGCAATGTATACAATTAATTGAAGGTAAAAGGGTATAAGTACCTTTATTAGTTAGACAAATTTAAAGAAAACCTTATAAAAAGAAACAATTTTATTAAAAAATGATACTCCTTTTGATCCCATTTATAAAAAACCTTCTCCCTCGTGGGTTTGATTCTTTATATAAGCAATAATTTTTTTCTCTAATAATTTAATGTTTTTTTCTATTTTTACCTTCAATTAATTGTAAGTCTCTCTCATATCCTTTTCCACTTATTCTCTCTTATCTTTTTCCTACTCATTCTCATCATCATCTTCATAAATAAAAGTATGTTCAATGAACAAATATATCTTTTAACTAATTTCAATTACCATTTTGTTTGGTATCATCTGGATAAATGTTGCTTATAAAACACGCGGAAAGAGGATGAATGGGGATAGAGGGAGCTTGTTGGGGAGAACTAGTCTAATATTTTTTTTTTTAATGAATTGGAATTCCGTTAAAACGGTCAATACTTCAAAATACAAGGGACAAACCTGAATCAGGTCAAATTATAAGACAATAAAAACTAATAACTAATTACAGAATCAGCTGGAATCTAGAAAAGCCAAGTTGGGAGTGAACAACTATGGCTTTAACATGAGCTAGTATCCCTTCAACAGCAAAGTTGGCGTATGTAAAGATCCTTTTATTGCGAACTTCTCACGGCTTCCAACAGGTGATACACACACCTATCTTCCAAGAATTGTCAAAAGAAGGAGATTGAATGATATGAGACAACCAATTCCTAATATCAAGTTTGAAGAAGTCAGTAATCATATCTGGAGACAAAATTTGCCACCAACCATTTGATGCCATATGACATCCCTTAAAGATATGGTCCAAGCTTTCCTTACTGTTAAAGCAGAAAGAGCATAAGTTGTCAGCAGTCTAATATATTGATGGGTAAGGCTCTTCAACACCGGGCCCATTTTTTCTTGTATGGACGAATCCTTTATTGTTAACAACTACCACCTTATTTAATCTAGGGTTAAGGTGTATTTTTTTATGCCCAAAGGAGTAATTTTGCATAAGTTTCAAATGTAGCAATGTTTGAGAGTTTCAAAATGGATTAATGTTATCCTAGTTAAAAACCCTAATATTAGAGTTTTTAATGGATGGGCAACATTACTCCATTTTTAAACTTTAGGAGCAACATTACTTGAAAATTTTAGTTTCAAAACGGAACAAATTAGTTAAATAACGGTCTTTAGGGTTTTTTAGGGGCAACATTGCTCCGTTTTAATTGGTTTACGCCTAGAAAAACTTTAGGGGCAAAATTTGTACTTTAAAGCAAAAATCCACCTTTTTAATCTATCATTCAATTTCCATTTACATGATCACATCACCTCATTTTCCTCTTCCCAAGGAGAAATTATTAGCCCCGCTGACGAGGCATAAATTTAGAAGGAGTCAATGTCTTCGATATAATGCTGCTGGTCTTTTATTATTCCTTCTTGTTTATACTATATAGCACTTCAAGTATATAACCGAAAACAAAGAAATCACAATTACTATTGAAAATGGTAATTAATTGCATTGAAAATATTTTTTAAAATATTTTTTTTTCATATTTACTGGAGGAATGTATTTAATTGCATTGAAAATGTTATTTTAGAGGAGATCGGGGATATAATGAGTAGGCAAAGTTAAAAACTTAAACTAGATGTGACTTATATTCTGAATCATGCCTTCCTTTTAGAAAGTACCCTACATTGTGGATCGGAGAAATTTCCTCTTCCATCCCTTTTTATAAGATACTCCCTCTGATTCTTTTTATAAGAGCCAAAAAATTTAATTGCATTGGTATTTTTATAAGATTCCGATGAGAGTTTTCTGAATATTTAATGAGATTTTTCCCCCATTTTTATCACTTATTAATTATATGTATTATATTAATTAAAAGATTGATACTACTTATATTTACTTTACTTCTTTCTCCTGCTTGATTCTTATAAATAAAGACATATTTGGAAAACAAAGTTTATTTGATACATACTTATTATTTAAAACTAATTTTTACTGCTTACATAAACCGAATATAGGACACTTATATAAGGAAGGTGTGATACATAATATAAGTCATCTCTAGTTTAGTTAATACTTTTTTTATCGTTTTGCCTCTGTGATTAATACTACTCACTTTTCAACTTTGCAAACTCATTATATCCCCCTATCTCTTCAAATGCAATTAAACACATTTCTCAAGAAGGGTAAAAGTTGAAAAAAGTACATTTTAGGACATATTAAATGACTTAATTGTCATTTATTATTTCCCATGATATAAATGAAGTATCTTATATTGTGGATCGGGGGAGTATAAAAAATGCAACTCATTTTCTAAAAACACCCTTATTTATAAAGAAGATGGGTGTGAGAGATAATGAGTGGAAGAAAGTAAGGAGAGAAACATATAATCAACTAAGGGTAAAAATAGAAAAAATGCATTAAAGGTATAGACATCTCCAAAATGTATCTTATAAAAAGGAACATAGCCATTCAAACAATTATATCTTATAGAAAAGAACGAGGCAGTATATTCTTATAATCACAAACCCTATTGTGCTTTTTATTAATGGTGGAAATATGCTTAGCTATAGGCAAGGCTTTACCTAAATAGGCAATGGCTTGCAATAAAGATTTAAAGCTTGAGCCTGGGCCTGAGCCTAAATGTAGGCTTTTTTTAGGCTTGAGTTTGGGCCTTCAAATTGCTTGATTAGGCCTGAAGCCTATTTAAAAACCTACTTTAAATGTAGGCTTTTAAAGCCTATGCCTCTAAATTCATATATAACTCTTAATAATCTTACATTATGTCTTAAAAGCCTAACACCCATTCATTGTAATATTAGGGCTTTGTAAGGAAAAGAAAAGAATGTCTAGTGACGACAATTGTTCGAGCAAATAGAAATAAGAAAATTAATTGTCTGTTGAGTAATAAGAAATATTTTCTAAAATCAACTAAGCATACCAAGTAGGATGTTAAACTAGATTTTATCTTTTTTACTATTCCCACATAAATTGGGCTCAAGACATTCGGCTAAGATTATAATATTTCATATAGCATTAAAATAAACTCATAGCAATTATTATGCTTTAGTGGATGAAGCAAATCAAGGGAGAAGGGGTGAGTTAGCATTCTCATCTCAAGCTATTGAAGAGAGAGAGAGGGAGAGGTGATTGATTGATGCAAAAGCAAAGGTTGAGTGCAATGACGATATATATGATGTGAAACTTAGAATTAAGGTTAGGTTGGTAATTTATAAATAATTTATAAAATTGTTTAGATGATATTATATACACTTATTTAATAATATAAATTAAAAAAGTTAATTAGGTTAAACTTGTAGGCTAGACCTTATGAAAATTGGTCGACTTTGTTTATCTAAAGAGGTGCGGCAATAGGCCGATCTTGGCCTATTTACTAAATAGGTTAGGCTACCCTTTATGTGGGCTAAACCGTAGTTTTTTTGATAGAGGTAGGTCGGCCTATTTCCATCCCCTCTTTTTATAATATTCTTTGAACTGAATTATGTATTTTGATTGTTGGTTAAAATTATTTAAAAATAATAAATATATAAGAAATAAAATTCTTCTTTTAAGTATGCCAAGTAATAAATAAAATTAATAGAGACAAAAGGGAAAAAAGAAGAGAGAGAATGTATTGGGAAAAAATAGGAGAGAGAATATAATAATTAGAAAGTAAAATTAGTAAAAATGCAATTAATGTTGAGACAGTTCCAAACGAGATCTTTTAAAAAAGACCAAACTCATTCAAAAATTGGGATCTTATAAAAAAGATTGGAGGGAATTTATTTCTAAGTCACTGCTAATATGTTTGTCAGGAACTAAGAAAAATCTAAAATTTTATCAACTTTTCCTTAAAATTTAATAACTTTTCAACTCTAATATAAGAATACAAAATCTATGCAATAATGAATGAATATAAAATTATACATTTCTATGCAAAATTTAATAATTTGACTTATAAATATGATTAAAAAAATTCTATCTCTATGCCTTATAGATAGAATTTAAGTCATCTTCTAAAAGCGATGGATGGTTCATATTATAAATCACTTGATGAGATTTTAAGTACATTTTTCCAATATGACTCATATTTAAATTAAATAACAATGAGAGAAAATTTTAAAGTAAATTTTTTTGAAAATTCATTTAAATGTTGGTAAAATTGAAATTTCAAGTAATATATAGCTAGCCATTTGTTGGGGTAGTAAATGACTCTTTACCCCATAAGGAGTAAAACACAAGTTTAAATATCGAGAAGCAACTTGTTATGTTATCGAGAAGCAACTTGTTAGGAGATGCTTGTAAAACACAAGTTTAAATATCGAAAAAGTTCCGTCGCAAAAATCGCCCTTGCAAACCAATTTTCCGTCGCAAAAATACCTTTTTCCCTCGCAAATTTCTGAATTTGCGAGGGAACACCTTTCCCTCGTAAATCCTGGAATTTGCGAGGGAAATTTTTTCCTCGCAAATTCAGAAATTTGAGAGGGAACACCTTTCCTCGCAAATCACGGAATTTGCGAGGGAAATAGCAAAATTCAATTTATTTTCTTAAAACAATATAAAAAATTAAAAAATGGAGAATTTGCGGGAAACATTTTTCCTCGCACAATTCAATTTATTTATTTTTAAATAAAAAAATCAGAGAAAATTAAAACGAGTTAGATAAAAAATTAGAAAATAAAGACTTAGTATATCATAAATATTTTCATGATACACCTACAAATCTGGTTTCATTTCCATAAGGATAAAATAACAAACAACTAATAGGATAAAATTTACATATGTAAAATAGAACTAAAAGAATAAAAAGGCTAAGTGAGAAATTAATAAATTATAACATTGAAAATATTAAATCTACCCGACTTGTTAATTAAAAAGAAAAGGAAAAAAAGAAAAAAAGAAAGAAAGAAAGAGAGAGGCACAGCTGCAGCTGCCCTTAAGATGTGGTGGTAGAATGCTATGGCGCCCCAATGAATGGTCCCACCCGGAAGATCCACTATACCAACACAAACCAAAAATTTGGATAAAGTTTCAATCCTTTTCTATTTTACTTAAGCGAAAGAGCATTTTGGGGGGGGATTATGGGAATTCACAAATGCTCACTTGGTCATCCCGAAGCTTTCGATCGTTGTAGATAATGACAACTCCAAGATTCTTGGCCCGGTTGATGCGGTCTTGCGGTGGATCGGGATGGTGGCCAAGTGAACCATGAACACAAACCCAATGGGAAGTGGAGCCAAAACCTTCAAGGACGAGAACAAAGGTTAATATAAGAAACCAACATGATAAATGTTAATTGAGGAAATTAATCTTGTCAAAGTAACCAACTTGGTATATGTTAATTAAACAACAAGTAGTGTGAAGGTCAGTAGTTAAAGACTAACAAGTGAAAAGCAACGAACAAGTGGGAGTTCACAAGCAAAAGTGTGGGGCAAGCATGTGAGGCCCATGATTCCACCTTCTTTATTATTATTATTTAAGAGAATGCGAGAAAGTAATCGAAGGTGAATACAAAACATCAAGCTGATATTGACAAAATGAAAGCTATATTGAATTATGACGAAGCTATACATATCACGGACAGAATTATGACTACTTTACTTTGGGGCCTCAAACACTTCAAACTTTGCTTTCAAGGTTTAAGGTAAAAGTAAAAATAAAAAAAGCATGAAAGACGATGACTAAAGTAGAACCCATTATATATACAAGTAAAAAAGTATAACCCATTATATATACAAGTAAAGACATTATGGAGGAGAATGCCTTACATGAGAATATAGATTTTCCTCTCATTTCTTATATGTGTACCTGTTGCTATTCAACAAGACAAGTTCAGAAGAAAACTAAATCCTTGATTTATATGATAACTAATGAAATAGTACAGGCCATACAGTTAACGTGTATTGGCCTATACATGCAAGCTTGATATAGCAAATCACTAATTAGCAAGATAAATTCAGAAAGAGTAAGTAGAAGCAACATCTGAGTAGTGTGGAACAAAATAAGGAAACAATGACATGATAAAGCACACTACACAATATAAATATGGCAGACTGATAGTTAAGTTAAGACTAATGTAAATGGAGCAATATACCCAAGAGGGGGGGTGAATTGGGTATTTTAGAAACTTTTCAAAACAAGCTCTGTTTTGAGCAAGTAAAGCAGATTATGACGAGAAGAGGAAGAGAAGAAAAGCTTGCACAAGAGAAATTATCCTGGTTCGGTCTTATCCTTGACCTACATCCAGTCCCCAAGTCACACTTGGGATTTTCAATCCACTATACTTACTAACAGATTACAAGCTCTGTACTCAAGAGTAGTTCTCTCTCTAGAACTCACTCCCCCTTACAAGTTGCAATCAATACACCCAACCACCAAGTCCCCTGACTTGTGGTTATCTTAATCAATGAATGATTTACAAATAGAACTCTCTCTCGAGTAGATAAAATGAACAACGAAGATCAAGTATCGGTTTGATACAATATAGATGAAAATTTGAACACAATAAGTGACAATCAATGAATTTTCGCTCTCGTAGTTGTGTCAACTTGAGAAGGAGTTAATGCACTCTATTTATAGGTAGAGAACATTAAATGACCGTTGTATGATGAATCCAACCGTTGTAGGTGATTAGCATTAAAGCGGTCACCTTCTCTCTCTAAACTCCGGCTAATCCGGATGCTAATATGGTCGATGTGGAACTCGAGGATTTGCCGTTGGAGAAGAGTTTGCTTGATGAAGAAAATGTTTTTGAACATTAAGAATTCGTGCTCAGATGGATTAACCAAAAGGAGGTTGATTTCGAAGTGCAATAAATGCTCGACCACTTTTTTGCTTTTTCCCTTGATCTTCATTAATTTTCATCTCGTGCTAACCGAAATCCACTAAATAAACTTGTTAAACATATCTCGGGAACATAAGTGAATGATTCATGAAAGCAATTGGAACAAACAAAAGTGATATGCGAATTCATGAAATTCGAAAATTGGCTTTCACCGTTGTATCTGCAGTTTGTTCTTGCTTCTGCGGTTTGCTTTATACACAAGTGACCATCTTTGCGGTATCCACCGGAAACTCGAGTATGCACCTTTCGAGGACAAACATCGTGACTTATGTTTTTCAAAGATAAAACCTATACTCGAGTTTGGTTCCTTTCTTTGCGATAAAGCCTTAACTTAAAAAGTCGCTTTTGCTCTCGGTAAGTCCAATACTCGAGTTTGCAAATGCAAACCGCGATATTGACTAAGTTTCAATAACTTGGTTCCTTTCTAGATGTCCAATACTCGAGTTTGGTTTTGGAAACCGCGAGTATTGACTTCGTTTGAAAAACTTGGTTTGCTTCGGAAGTCCAATACTCGAGTTTGGTTTTGGAAACCGCAGTATTGACTTCGTTTGAAAAACTTGGTTTGCTTCTGGAAGTCCAATACTTGAGTTTGGTTTTGGAAACCGCAGTATTGACTTCGTTTGAGAAACTTGGTTTGCTTCTGGAAGTCCAATACTCGAGTTTGGTTTTGGAAACCCCAGTATTGACTTCGTTTGAAAAACTTGGTTTGCTTCTGGAAGTCCAATACTCGAGTTTGGTTTTGGAAACCGAGTATTGACTTCGTTTGAAAAACTTGGTTTTGGAAGTCTAATACTCGAGTTTGGTTTTGGAAACCGCAGTATTGACTTCACTTCAAAATCCTGGTTTCTGGAAGTCCAATACTCGAGTTTGCCTATGCAAACTGCAGTATTGACTGTTCCATACTCGAGTTTGCGAACCAATACCACAGTATTGTTTTAGTTCAAAAACTTGGTTGTCTTCTGTATGGCCATTACTCGAGTTGGGCTATGTAAACTGCAGTATTGTTTGGTCAATACTCGAGTTTGCAAACCCATACTTGCGATATGCGAATATCGAGATCATTTTCAATTGACTTTGCAATCTTCAAAACAAGTTTTACATTTGTTGTTAATCATCAAAACACATTGAGAACTAACATTCTCCCCTTTTTGATGATGGCAACACTTGTAAACGATTCTTGCAAAGAATTGGAAAGATGTAACTTCTTTTAACTTGTTTTGAAATTGAAGTTTTCAAATATCAAAGTTGAGTTATCGAGAAAATCATCCAAGTTTGCATTACAACACTTAAAGATCGAGAGAATGGCGCGAAGTGGAAATTGATCGGTGTAAACATCTTTGAGCTATAGTTATTTAATCATAGAATCGAAACAATATCGAAAAGGATAAATACTCGATAACGACCGATATTTTCTCGATAATCAATACAAGTGCAAAAACAACATAAGGATAAGAAATACAATAAAGCAACTCAAACAAGCAATAAGACCCTATACATAAGTCTCTAAACATCTACATCTTTCTCTCCTTCTCCCCCTTTGTCATCATCAACAAAATCAGGATCAAGGACAAAGATTGAAGGGGAATAGAGGACCATGGCAGTGGATGGATCAAAGGTAGGGTCATGTTGAGGTGCATAAGGAGAAGGTGTGGGGAATTTCTCAGTAGATGGGGTAGGTAAAGATGGAAAGGTGTTAGGTAGAATCTCTGTGGAAGGGGTGATGGGAGAAGAGTGGATCACAGGAGTAGGAGTGGAAGTGGAGGCTGGGGATGAAGAGGTGTGAGGTGGACTGGGAAAGGAGAAGGTAGGTGAGGAAGGCGGGGAATAGTGAGTTTCTGGTACGGGAGACGAGGAGGAAGGAGCAGTCGTGAACCCGAATGGAGCTGAGGACGAAGAACCAATATCAAAGTGCTGGATCAGCTTGTTGACCTTGTCCCGAGCCTCTGAAGCAATATCTAGGATAGAACCAATCCGAGAATCCAAGTCGATGCACTGATCAAAAATTTCATTTTGCTTCTTTTCAGTATCATCTTGGAGTTGGGCCAACTTGGTTATAACCGCATTCTGGCTAGCAATCACCTCATTGAGACCAATCTTGAGATCAGCTCCTAGCTTGCCAAATTCAAATTGCATTCTGACAAAGTGAGAAGCAATTGAACTGTCCACAATTGCTTTTACTCTAGCCTCAAAATCCAATGGAGGAGGAGGAGCAGACTGAGCCTCGTGCACATATGAGGCGTGATGCACGGGCTTGAGACCTTGGAGGAGCTCTTGACTAGTTTGACCTTCCGGCTCGAATGAGATCTTCATAAAATTCAATTGGGTCTTCCCAAAGGAGGGGATGAACTTCATCTGCTCATGTGGTCCTACATACCATATCTTGTGATAGAACATGATGAGGGACACCGTGCGAGGCAAATGGCATGTAGGATCCCTTTCGGGATGAAAACTTGAAAGCGCCGATTTCTTTGAAGATCCATTGTCCAAGGTTCGAGGGGATGCTTCTTGATGAAAGTTTGTGAAGAATCTATAATCCTTCTGGGCAAAGTGAGTATAGCTTCCTCCTTTCTGCACAAAGTTCCGAGTGTAGATATACCAGATCACACGGTGCAGGGATGGCATGTCTGAGGGCTTGATAGATAGATGAGCGCTCTGATCATCCGGTACATCCTGAGTAAGCATGAGAGTTCTATACACCTCAGCATTGTCGTATTGTGGTGTGGATGCCGCTGGAGGATGTGAGACCTTGAGGATCTTGTTGATGATAGCGGCAGACAGAGTGAATTGAACCCCTCGGACACATGTGGTGATTCTTTCTTCAACCGCATAGCCTTCTGAGTCCACGATATGATCGGTCGCCATATTGAAATAGAACATCTTGACCAGTTCGGGTAGTAGGCGGCCTCAATGGATACGAATGTCGATATGGACCAAACCATGGAGAAAGATCCACATTGCACTCTCGATAAATCTACTCCAGTCTCACGAAACCACCGCACGAAGCCACGTGATGAATATTGATCCTTGAACTTGGCATTAAGACCGGAGGAAGTGGAACCGGGGTGACTTTGAAACCAGGAGGCGGATCCTTGTGAAGTTTAATCTCTTCAACTGCATTTTTGATGAAAGATGAAACACCTTCGTGCTCATTCTCTTTAGTCGCAGAGTCTGATGAGGAGCCTGTAACTTCTACCGTAGAAAGAGACCCAGAAGCAGGGGTGGCCCTCTTGGTCCGCGCCTTTCTGTGAACAACGGTTCTTTGTCTTTTGGCTTGGCTTGACTCGGCCATCTGCTTTCTTTTTGTGGCTAAGGAAGGAACCGGGTCCTTTGACGTCGAATCCCCTCTCTTGGGGTTCGAGGATGGATTATCTTCAATCACAACACCCACTCCGGGGATTCTTGTATCAATGCCTCTCGCAACTTCTTTGGAATCGTTTTGGACCTTGGAGCTCGTGGAGGCATCGGTTGAGAGGATTGAGAAGCTTCCTTAGACATTTGAGCGTTTAGGGTTCGACGAAAATGAGGTTAGGAAGAATTAGACGAGGTTTGGTGAAGATTGGAGAGGAATGGTGAATGATTGTGACGATTACAGAAGGAGAAGAAGAGAGAAAGTCGAAACTTTAGGGTTTCTTTGGAGTAAGGACGCGAGTTTTGAAGAACACGACTATTCACATATATATAGACGAGACCTCCTTACTCGAGTTTAGCTATTTCTTACTCGAGTCTAGCAACCGTCACTAACAAACTCGAGTACGGGTGGAAGTTTAGCAAACCGTCACTAATAAACTCGAGTACAAGTGGAAGTATACCACATCGTTGATTCAAAATAGTGTAACGTTTGGAATTCACGATGACCATACTCGAGTTGAGCTCTTCCTTACTCGAGTTTAGAAAACTTTCATTTACAAACTGTAAAGTAAAGATGGAAGTATACTAACCTGGACTTCAAAAATGTAATGTGAATTTTTGAACTCGCGATAGCCATACTCGAGTTGCTCACTTACAAACTGCAGTATGCTATTGCAAAACTTCAGATTTCGCCTCTGTCTTGTCCTAAACTCGAGTCGAGTATCCCAAACTGCAGTATGCTATTGCAAGACTTCAGATTTCGCCTCTGTCTTGTCCTATACTCGAGTCGAGTGTTCCAAACTGCAGTATGCTATTGCAAGACTTCAGATTTCGCCTCTGTCTTGTCCTATACTCGAGTCGAGTGTTCCAAAGCTGAAAGTATGGAACTTCTGAAGCATTGAAATATCCTGCAAGAGACATATCTAAACACTCCGATGCCCAAGTTAGTAAAGATTAATCATCAAAAACATAACTAACATTAGATTGGATGAGAAATTCTTACAATTCATTGGGATTTACCATTCCCAATTCTCTCCTTATGAAGTTGAAAGGTTCCTTTGCTAGAGGCTTTGTGAAGATGTCGGCAAGTTGGAGATGAGTTGGGATGAACATCACTTTGACATCTCTTTTCCGGACATGATCCGAATGAAGTGATGCCTCACATCAATATGCTTGGTTCTTGTATGTTGCACCGGATTCTTGGCCAAGCTTATTGTGCTTGTGTTGTCACATAAAATTGGGATTTCCTTCAAGTGTACTCCCAAGTCGGCAAGTTGTTGCTTCAACCATAGCACTTGAGCACAACAACTTGAAGCAGCCACATATTCGGCTTTGGTAGAGGACACGGCCACGAGATGTTTGTTTCTTCTTGAACCAAGAGACAAGTGAGTTGCCAAAGAATTTGCATTGACCACTTGTGCTCTTCCTATCTGTCTTGTAACCGGCATGATCCGAATCGAGTATGCCACCAAGTGTTCCGGTTGGCCTTTGGGGAACCAAAGTCCAAGAGTCTTTGTGTCGAGAGATATCTCGAATATCCTCTTCACTTGTTCAAGCATGGGACTCTTTTGGAGCGGATTGGAACCTTGCACACATCCCAACACCGAATTGGATGTCCGGGCGACTTTCTTTGTGAGATAGAGAAGTGATCCAATCATTCCTCTATACTTTGTGATGTTGAAATCTTTGCCCTTCTCATCAGCATCCAATGAAGCAAAGTTGAGCTCATAGGAGTGTCGCACCATTGCCTTTGGTCCATCCCAAATTTCTTGACAAATCATTGAGATATTTGGTTTGGGAAATAAATATCTCATCTTTTCTTTGCTTGATTTGCAGTCCAAGAAAATAGTTGAGCTCTCCCATCATGGACATCTCAAACTCTCCCCGCATAGTCTTTGAAAATTCTTCACACAAGGCATCATTAGAAGCACCAAATATAATATCATCCACATATATTTGAACCATTAGAATTTCATTAAGCTTATTACTCTTTATGAAGAGAGTTGTATCTGCTTTTCCTCTAACAAAGCCTTGATCAAGAAGGAATTTGTAATCGCTCATACCAAGCTCTAGGAGCTTGTTTGTGCCATATAGAGCCTTCTTAAGACGATACACATGATCTGGACAATGTTCATTTTCAAAGGGAGGTTGTTCTACATAAACTTCCTCTTGTATAAAACCATTGAGAAAAGCACTTTTAACATCCATTTGATATAATTTAAATCCTTTTACACATGCAAAGGCTAGAAGTACTTTTATGGCTTCCAATCTTGCCACTGGAGCATAAGTTTCTTCATAATCAATTCCTTCTTCTTGATTATAGCCTTTGGCAACCAATCTTGCCTTGTTGCGGACAATGATTGCGGACTCATCACGTTTGTTCTTGAATACCCATTTGGTGCCAATGACCGGATGATCTTTGGGCCTAGGTACCAAATCCCAAACATGATTTCTGTCAAATTGATGTAACTCCTCTTGCATTGCTATCACCCAATCATTATCGGAAAGGGCTTCATCAATCTTAGAGGGTTCTATATGAGATATAAATGCGAGAGAAGGTTACTTCATTCAAAGTACTATTTCTGGTTTTTACTCCCGATTAATATCACCTATAACTTGGTCTAGAGGATGATTTCTAATAAATTTCCAAGCTTTAGGTTGAGTCGATCAGGATTTTCAATATCGTTTTGGGGATCGGCCTCAAAAACATTTTCAGGATTTTCAATAGAAGCGGGAGTAGTTTTCGAAAAGAATTGATTTTTGAAAACATTTTCTTCTTCATTGTCCAAGGCTTTATCAGATTTGGATTCACAGAAAACAACATGTATTGACTCTTCAACAATACGAGTGCGAGTATTAAAGACTCTATAAGCTCTACTTCTATTTGAATAACCAATGAAGATACCTATATCAGCTTTGGAATCGAATTTACCAAGATTCTCTTTACCATTATTGTGCACATAGCACTTGCATCCAAAGACATGTAGGTGACTGAGATTTGGCTTCCTTTCCTTGTAGAGTTCATATGGGGTCTTGGTCAGCTTCTTCCTCAAATAGGCTCGGTTGGAGATGTAGCAAGCCGTACTCATCGCATCAGCCCAAAACACTTGAGAAGTGTTGTTCTCATTTAACATTGCCCTTGCCATCTCGGTGAGGACTCTATTCTTCCTCTCAACCACACCGTTTTGTTGAGGAGTCCTTGGGCGAGAAGTTGTGATCAATCCCCACATTGTCACGAACTCCCGCCGAAGGCGTTGTTTTCAAATTCGCCACCATGATCAGTTCTTATACCTGAAATTGCAAAGCCTTTCTCGTTCTGGACCTTTTTGGCAAAGGTAACAAACTGATCAAACGTTTCATCTTTAGATGATAAAAATATTGTCCAAGTAAATCTAGAGTAATCATCAACTATGACCAAAGTATAGAGATTTCCACCAAGACTTTTTACTCTATTTGGTCCAACTAGATCCATATGAAGTAATTGAAGAGGTCTACTAGTTGAGATCTCATTTTTTGCTTTAAAAGAAGATTTGGTTTGTTTTCCTTTTTGACAAGCATCACGAGACTATTTCATTTTTGAAATTCAATTTAGGAATACCAATGACCAAATCCTTTTTCAAACAACTTGTCAAGTTGAGACATATTAACATGAGCTAATCGTTTATGCCATAGCCAACTCTCATTCAAGTTACTAACAAAACAATTTTCAGAAACTGAAGCATTGCTAGAGAGGTTAAGAGTATAACAATTTCCATCTCTAGGTGCTCTAAATAAGGCTTTAGTTTTCAAATCATCAATGGGGACTAAATCCTTTCTAACAATCAAGCATTCATTTGAATCAAAGATAACTAGGTTACCCTTGTCGGTGCTTTGGCTCACACTTAGGAGGTTGTGACACAATCCTTCTACTAGGTAGACATCTTTGATGAGAGGACCTTCATTGTTTCCTATCTCACCGATTCCAAAGCAATTTTTCCCAATTGGTCTCCTCCAAATGTGACTCTACCACCATCCTTTGATTTGATTGAGAGGAATTTAGATTCATCTCTAGTCATGTGTCTTGAGCACCCACTATCAATGTACCACTTGTTGGGTCTTGATGCTCTAAGACAAACCTCTTCAAGTTTAGCACGTTGCTCTTCTTCTTCAAAGCAACTAGGCATATATTGGCTTTTTCTTCCTTCATCCTCATCATCTTCATCGAGATGAGCTATCACCCCGAGATCTTTGGAGACATAAGCTTTCTTCTTGTATTTGCTGAACTTCTTCTTTTCTTTGTCTTTGTTGTTCAGCTGAGGGCATTCAGACTTGATGTGGCCAGGCTTTTGACATTCGTAGCAGATGATTGGCTTCTTTGCCTCATAACTGGAGCTACCCTTGTGAAACTTCTTAAAGCCTTGGTCCTTCTTGTAGAACTTCTTGAATCTTCGGACCAGCATGCCAATTTCTTCATCTTCGTCTTCATTCTCATTTTCCTCATCGAATCTCTAACTTCTCTTGCAGCCTTGAGGGCAATTCCTTTGTTCTTGCCATGAACTTCATCAAGTCCCTTCTTGAATTTGAGTTTAGCCTCATACTCGGAGAGACTTCCGAATAGAGCAGCATTCTACGACGTCATTGACTCTCCTCGAGCCTCTTCAATATTTGTGACCTTTGCTTCCCATTCCTTGTTAAGGATATTCAAGATCTTCCTTACTTGGACTGGTTGGTCATATTCTTTTCCCAAGGCAGCAAGTTGATTGATGAGATGGGTGAACCTCGTTGGAACTCACCAATGGATTCGCCATGCTTCATTCGTAGAAGGTCATATTCGGTCATAAGAGTATTGACTCTGTTTTGCTTTACTCATTTGTTCCTTCATGAGCTATCTCCAGAGCATCCCACATGTCCTTAGTAGATGATAAGGTGCAAATACGAAAGTACTCTTGTTGACTTAGAGCACTTTGGAGTAGTAACATGCCTTCTTTGTTGAGTGTGACATTTCTTTGTCATTATCATCATACTCTTCTTCTAGCTTAGGAACTCTAACTCCATCTTCAAGGGTTGATGGCGCATAGTTTCCTCTTTCAAATACTCTCCGAGACCATACTCTGTTGCCATGACGAACACTTTGAATTTGGCCTTCCGGAAAGGAGTAGTGCTCTCCATTGAAACCAGGTGGTCTGTTGATAGATGCTCCATCGGGTAAGATACCTTCCATAATGATCCTTCTCGAGTTGTTAAGCTCTTAAGAGAAGACCTTGCTCTGATACCAAATGTAAATGGAGCAATATACCCAAGAGGGGGGGTGAATTGGGTATTTTAGAAACTTTTCAAAACAAGCTCTGTTTTGAGCAAGTAAAGCAGATTATGAGAAGAGGAAGAGAAGAAAAGCTTGCACAAGAGAAATTATCCTGGTTCGGTCTTATCCTTGACCTACATCCAGTCCCCAAGTCACACTTGGGATTTTCAATCCACTATACTTACTAACAGTTACAAGCTCGTACTCAAGAGTAGTTCTCTCTCTAGAACTCACTCCCCCTTACAAGTTGCAATCAATACACCCAACCACCAAGTCCCCGACTTGTGGTTATCTTAATCAATGAATGATTTACAAATAGAACTCTCTCGAGTAGATAAAATGAACATCGAAGATCAAGTATCGTTTGATACAATATAGATGAAAGTGAACACAATAAGTGACAATCAATGAATTTTCGCTCTCGATAGTTGTGTCAACTTGAGAAGGAGTTAATGCACTCTATTTATAGGTAGAGAACATTAAATGACCGTTGTATGATGAATCCAACCGTTGTAGGTGATTAGCATTAAGTCGGTCACCTTCTCTCTCTAAACTCCGGCTAATCCGGATGCTAATATGGTCTCGATGTGGAACTCGAGGATTTGCCCGTTGGAGAAGAGTTTGCTTGATGAAGAAAATGTTTTTGAACATTGAGAATTCGTGCTCGAGATGGATTAACCAAAAGGAGGTTGATTTTTTGAAGTGCAATAAATGCTCGACCACTTTTTGCTTTTTCCCTTGATCTTCATTAATTTTCATCTGTGCTAAGCGAAATCCACTAAATAAACTTGTTAAACATATGCGGGAACATAAGTGAATGATTCATGAAAGCAATTGGAACAAACAAAAGTGATATGCAAATTTGTGAAATTCGAAAATTGGCTTTCACCGTTTATCTGCAGTTTGTTCTTGCTTACTGCGCAGTTTTGCATCGTACACAAGTGACCATCTTGCAAGATATCAGCGGAAACTTCGAGTATGCACCTTTCGGAGGACAAACATCGTGACTTATGTTTTTCAAAGATAAAACCTATACTCGAGTTTGGTTCCTTTTTACCGATAAAGCCTTAACTTAAAAAGTCACTTTTGCTCTCGGTAAGTCAATACTCGAGTTTGCAAATGCAAACTGCAAGTATTGACTAAGTTTCAATAACTTGGTTCCTTTCTGGATGTCCAATACTCGAGTTTGGTTTTGGAAACCGCAGTATTGACTTCGTTTGAAAAACTTGGTTTGCTTTACGGAAGTCCAATACTCGAGTTTGGTTTTGGAAACCGCAGATATTGACTTCGTTTGAAAAACTTGGTTTGCTTACGGAAGTCCAATACTTGAGTTTGGTTTTGGAAACCGCAGTATTGACTTCGTTTGAGAAACTTGGTTTGCTTCGGAAGTCCAATACTCGAGTTTGGTTTTGGAAACCGCAGTATTGACTTCACTTCAAAATCCTGGTTTTCGGAAGTCCAATACTCGAGTTTGCCTATGCAAACTGCAGTATTGACTATTCCATACTTGAGTTTGCGAACCAATACCACAGTATTGTTTTAGTTCAAAAACTTGGTTGTCTTCGTATGGCCATTACTCGAGTTGGGCTATAAACTGCGGTATTGGTGGTCAATACTCGAGTTTGCAAACCCATCCGCGATATGCGAATATCAGATCGTTTTCAATTGACTTTGCAATCTTCAAAACAAGTTTTACATTTGTTGTTAATCATCAAAACACATTGAGAACTAACAACTAATTGCCAGGCCGTACGAATAGGGATAGACTCACAGCGACTCGACTTCCTTTAGGGTTGGCTTGCTGTTTCCTTATATAATCGGGCTTTCTTGTGGCGTAAGTACTAAGAGCTGGGCCTTTCCTTTTGTCGAGATCCATCCGTGTCTCTCTTTCCAATCTTAGTAGATTGATTTTGCTGATCCTGTGAGATTCTTCATATCTTTTAGTTTCGATCCTCCGCATCTTCTATTCGGTTACGTCAGTAATCTACGTATCATTCTCGACCTTCTCTATAATTCCTGAAATCATCTTGACAAAAGATCAGAAAATATGCTGCATAGCATTGCGTCCTTTACTTTGCTATAGCTTCAGAGATGCTTTGTATTGCATTTCGATATGCTGTCAGAATGCTATAGCATAGTATCAGCTTTGCTATACGTTCTTCTCATAAAACCTTGTAACTTGTTCTTTTCTTAGCAGATGTTTAGGATGTGAATGGTTTTTATCCTTTAGTTCCCTACATTCATGAATTGATGCCTTTTTGCTTAGATTGATTGCAGTTAAGCTTATATTTACCATACAATTCAGTCATAAAGTATAGGGAAAACATGGTATAAATTGTGCTAATCAGCATGCAAACCCTTGAGCAGCTCAAGAGTTTGCATACCATTTACCGCCTTTCCTATATGGATATTCGTGTTTTTTCTACTCAGCCATTGCTTTCCTAGCTTAATTACTGAAGAGTCACAAGGTATAGGTGAACACTTACATTATGAGATATGTAGGTCACAAGTGCGATTGATTCTAGCCACAAAGCCTAAAAAACTTGATCTGCCCAAAATTGCATCGCTACTCGATGTGGGAAATACTACTCGATTAGATAGAGTCGAGACCAAGTAGCTAAGAAACTCTCACATTGACGAGTCTAGGATTGATCACAATGTTGAATTTCAAAGCTTTTAACTTGGCGCCACCTTTTCAATACAAAAACGGGAGAGAAACCTTCGATCGGAGCAATAATGGGTTTTCCCAAAAAAAAAAAAAAAAAGCTTAACTTCACAAAAGCAATTTAATATGTCATTTTGAATGCTTTATCGCATCGTGACTTCACAATGCTGCAGGTATTCACATGTTCATGTATGACTCTTGGTACAAATGAACTAGTTTATTCATCACATCCCTATTGATCTTTCTAAAGTACTTCCATAGA
Source organism: Acacia acuminata (assembly GCA_019022655.1). Lineage (NCBI taxonomy): Eukaryota > Viridiplantae > Streptophyta > Magnoliopsida > Fabales > Fabaceae > Acacia > Acacia acuminata. The sequence continues at coordinate 5,510,227 of JAFJYI010000005.1, forward strand.
TATCGATACTTCCGAAGAGGAGAGGTATTTGCTTAAGGATCCAAATCTCCGAAGTTACTTAAAAAAGATCAACAGAGTAGGAGCCTTTTGTCAAAACGATAGGTTGAAAACTTCATACAACAAGATAGGAACCTTTGATTAAAGTAATAATAAGATTTCCAAAAAAATAATAATAACTTCACAATAATGGTGTTTAGTCATCACCACCACTGCCCTTGATGATCTTGCTTTTATCGCCAAAGCAATCAATTAAACTAGGTCCTAATTAATTATGTAGTTTCGGGTCAACCTAGGTCATTCTCCCAAGGAGCAATATGTGGGTTTTTCTTTAGGTTGAATTTAGGTGATAAAAAAAATGCAAACAAAATAAAACTAAACTAACTAAATGTAAGATGGTAATGACTCTAAAACCTATATGAGAATGAGACTAATCTAGATGAATTCAAATGCAATTTTTGGGGGGGTTTTTGTTGTGAGAAAATAATCAAAATCCTAAGAAGAAAATTAATTAAAATCAAATCAAGTAACAAAGATTTAATTCAGTTATGATGAAAAAGGGGACATTTTAGGAATTGCGTGGAGTTAACTATTGAGCCCAATTTTATTAATTAGATCAAAGAGGGATTAATGAATTTAATTACCTAATTGAATATGGGAAACCCTCTAGCTTAATAACACATATTCCACTAGAAAACTCATAATGAAATAAGTGGTGGCTAATTAAACTCATTAAAAACTATTGGAAATCTTGTTTACAATTATCCAATTAAACAACTAGATAATTCACCAACCCAGTTAAACAATTAAGATGATAAACCAAATTAACAATTACATTAATAACGAAAACTCAATTATTAATTTAATCAACAACCCAAGCATTGCAAACAAGAATCCAAAGAATAAGTATAAAAACTTCAAATTATCAGTCTAATTCAAAAGAAATAAGTTTACAATCTAAAACTAGATTGTTCTCAATTAACATAACTTGAAATCATTTAAAACTAAATTATCTCAAGTCCGAGATAAAAGGAACAACACTCCCTTATGATCTTCAAGTGTAAGCTCTCAGGCTTTAGCTTCCTCCATGCTCCTCCCAAGTTACCTCCTAAAGATCTCAAGTTGCAATGGAAATCATTCCTCCTCCACGTATTAGACTAGCCACGGCCATGAAGAAATATGGAGAAGAATGGATCAATTTAATTGTCACCGTCACTGTACGCATTCACCCACGGGAGATTGAGTTGAGTAATTGAGGATCTGAATTGGTTAAAGGTGGTGGGTCCCGCGTTGAAGTAATTGATGGATTGAATTGAGGAATGAATTGATGGATCAAAACTGATCCTCGTTCTTCTCGCGTCTTGACCTCTACTTATGTGCGTCTCTCCAAGCATGCGTGAGTCGTCAAAAACCCAATCTGGGCGGCTAGGTTAATTAATAAGAGGAAGATAGGGTTTTTTGGGGTACCAACTTGAGCCCATTAAAATATGAGAAGCCCAATAAAATTCCACCATTGGATTTCGTTTTAGCTTCCTTGAAAAATTCTGCACCATAGGATCTTCTAATATGATAAAATCATGATCTATCATATATTAAGAAATATTATCTAATCACAAGATAACAATTAGGATATTAATAATTTAAGCCCAATATCTCATAATTAATTCAGATTTATATTATTTCTTAAAATTGGCTAACAATTCAAATATTATCTAATATATCCAAATTAGCCTAAAATAATCCCCAAAATAAATGAATAAGGCGGGATAAAATATATAAAAATATGGATTTATCAACTCCCCCACACTTATCATTTGCACTCCCGGGCAAAACAAATCAAGACCAAGGGAGAATAAAAAAAAACAAAAACAAAAACTAACCTAAACTAAACTAAAGCTTCAAAAATGAATTTCCAATCACAAGCAATAAGTAAACAAAAGCATTTTAACACCTCTCATGTCCAAGTGATCTTCTCATGAATTAAGAAAGCAAACATCATGGCAATTTACTTGACAAAGGGGAACCTAAGCTAGAAATCCCTTACCAAGGATAACGTGTATGTCACTTATCACTCAAAAGTGTATAGGTTTGTGTTTACGCTCAAATTCATCCCTATCCAATACTCTTTCCATAGGCTTGACAAGAATCTAAGTTCTCCACCACTGATAGAGTAAGTGCATTCATAAATCCAAAGGACTTTTATTTGGTTGTAATGGGGCTAAGGTTAAGAAAGAAAGGGTACGGTGTTTGGAAAAACAAAGTTGAATATCTTAAAAAATGAAGAAAATAATACAATAGAGAATATGGGATGCAAGAAGCCAAACTAAATCTGAACCGAGTCATCATTCTTTTCTCTTTCTTTTTCTCCTTTTTTTCACATTCCTATTTTCCTTCTCTTTTTTTTTTTTTTTTTTTGCTTGCTTTTTTTTTTTTTTTTTTCATTTTCAAGATAACCTACCATATTTTTCACAATGACTCAATTCCTAACTTTATGCATGTTCTTCCATCCAAAAGAGATAATACAATGCTCTTCAACTCCCAAGGTATTCAAAAAGGGTAGAGATTTTTTTTTGTTTTTTGTTTTGTCTATGGGTGTAGACAAAATGGAAACAAATTAAATAAATAAATAGGCTCAAAGGGCTAAACAAATGATATATGCATGAAAATGGTAGGCTTTTAGCTTATCTGGCTAAAATGAAATGAATGCCTTTATCATTTTTATGAATACTCATGCATAAAATGCAGCCTCAAATAAGATTCAAGTCAAGTTCTAGATTAAGTAAAGAGATAGGGGTACACACTAAACAAAAAATATGTATTAGGCTCAAAATCTCACCAGGAATATGATCACTAGCCTAAATTCACCAAAATCAAATCCATTGCCACTAGGTTCACCAACTCAAAACACGATCAATCACTTTTCAAATCAAGAATGCATCATACTAAAGTTACTTAAAACTTGCAATTTTCGCATTCAAAACAGTTGATCCCTCCCCCACACTTAAACATTGCATTGTCCTCATTGCAAAACAGTCATAATAGATCACAAAGTCAAGTAATACATAGCACTACACAACTCAGTAATATGACAAAGCAAAATAAAAGAGTGAAGGAAGGAATACAACCGAGTGGTGTCACGCAGTGTAGCAACCTCCACTGTCTGAGTGGAGAATCCATCAAAGAACGGCTTTAAGCGGTGTCCATTGACAGTGAAGCATTTTCCATGTGGCTCCCTTTTGATCTTCACAGCTCCATACAGGAAAACATCAGTGACAATGAAAGGTCCCTCCCATCGAGAGCGGAGCTTTCCAAGCATGAGTTTCAAGCGAGAAACATAGAGTAGACTTTTTGACCCACTTGAAAGTCTCTCTTCATAATAAGTTTGTCATGGGCTGCTTTAGTTCTTTCCTTATAAATTCTAGCATTCTCATAGGCGTCTCGTCTTAATTCTTCAAGCTCTTGTAATTGCAACTTCCTTTCAATACCGGCACTAGCAAGATCGAGGTTGCACCTTTTAATTGCCCAGTATGCCTTGTGCTCCACCTCCACTGGCAAGTGACATGCTTTGCCGTAGACAATCCTGTATGGAGACATGCCAATGGGACTTTTATATGCTGTGCGATATGCCCAAAGTGCATCATCGAGCCGTTTACTCCAATCCTTTCGGTTGGGTTGCACTGCCTTTTCTAGAATGAGCTTGATTTCTCTATTAGAGAGTTCTGCCTGACCATTCGTCTGAGAGTGGTATGGAGTGGCCACCTTATGCATCACCCCATACTTACCAAGCAAGCTCTGAAAACTCCGATTACAAAAATGAGTTCCTTGATCGCTAATGATGGCTCTAGGGATGCCAAATCTGCAAAGAATGTGAGAGCGAACAAAGCAAACCACTACAAAAGAGTCATTAGTACGAGTGGGGATTGCCTCAACCCACTTTGACACATAATCCACAGCTAGCAGGATGTACAAATAACCAAATGAATTGGGGAAGGGTCCCATGAAATCAATTCCCCAAACATCAAAGACTTCACAGAATAATAAGGGTTGTTGGGGCATCTCATGCTTCCTAGAAATATTTCCCACAAATTGACACCTGGAACACTTCTTACAAAATTCATGGGCATCACAAAATAGACTTGGCCAAAAAACCCAATTTCCAAAACTTTCCTAGCAATACGCTTGGCACTAAAATGTCCCCCACATGCAAGAGTATGGCAAAAAGTCAAGACAGACTCAAATTCAACATCAGGAATGCATCGCCTAATAATTTGATCACTACAAATGTGCCACAAGTGGGGATCATCCCATATATAGAATTTAGCATCTCTCTTAAACTTATTTAATTGATGTTTATTCATGTCATCAGGCAAAACAGATGCAACTAGATAATTAGCAATATCAGCATACCAAGGGATAGAAATAACAACCTCACAGAGCCTTTGATCAGGAAAGTCATCTAAGGGTAAAGATGTTACCACAGGTGTTTCAATCCTACTCAAATGATCAGCTACCATATTCTCTGCACCACTCTTATCACGAATCTCCACATCAAACTCTTGTATCAGAAGTACCCACCTAATGAGGCAGGGTTTAGAGTTCGGTTTCTTAAATAAGTACTTGATAGCTTAGTGATCGGTAAACACAGTCACCTTCGTGTGAAGGATATAGGATCAAAATTTCTCTAACCCAAAGACGATTGCAAATAACTCTTTCTCTGTGGTAGTGTAGTTAGCCTGAGCAGCATCTAAAGTCCTAGATGCATAGGCTATGATACGTTGTCTCTTTTCTACTTTCTGGGCAAGAACGACACCTAATGCATAGTCCGAAGCATCACACAAGAGCTCAAATGGAAGGCTCCAATTAGGTGGCTGAATGATAGGGGGTGTAGTGAGTCTCTTCTTTAACTCATCCCATGCATACCTACAAGCATCATCAAAAACAAAACCCACATTTTTCTACAATAAACGAGACAATGACAATGCTGTCTTACTAAAATCCTGGATGAATCGTCTATAAACTCCAGCATGCCCAAGAAAAGAATGTACATCTTTCACACATGAAGGATATGGAAGAGAGGAAATAATATCAACCTTAGCTTTATCAAACTCAATACCATCATGTGAAACAACATGGCCCAAAACAATTCATTTCTTAACCATTAAATGACATTTTTCAAAATTCAACACAAGATTATATTGAATGCATCTTTCCAAAACCATGTCCAAACTAGCTAAGCATGCATCAAAAGAATCACCGTAAATAGTGAAATCATCCATGAAAACTTCCATGCAATGCTCAAGAAAATCAGAAAATATGGAAACCATGCAACGCTGAAAAGTACCTGGTGCATTACATAAACCGAATGACATGCGTCTATATGCAAAGGTTCCAAATGGACATGTGAATGTGGTTTTATCTTGGTCCTCAGGTGCAATAGAAATTTGGAAATAACCAGAAAAACCATCCAACAAGCAAGAATGTGATTTACCGGCCCGGTCTTTCTAACATTTGATCTATGAAGGGAAGGGGGTAATGATCCTTTCTAGTCACCGAATTCAATCTTCGATAGTCAATACATACTCTCCAACTATTTTGAACTCTAGTCGGAACTAGCTCACCTTCATCATTACGAACAATAGTAATACCAGTTTTCTTAGGTACTACTGAACTGGACTTACCCAACGGCTATCAGAAATAGGGTAGATTATACCTGTAGAAAGAAGTTTAGAGACCTCTTTCTTTACCACATCAAGGATCAATGGGTTGAGTCGTCGTTGTGGTTGTCGCACAGCTTTGGCACCATCTTCTAGCAGGATCCGGTGCGTGCATACATTTGGGCTGATTCCAAGTATATCAGCAAGAGTCCATCCAATAGCTTTCATCCGTTGCCTAAGTACCTCTAGTAGGCGGGTCTCCTCATCAGCAGCTATGTCACTAGCTACAATCACAGGAAGTGTCTCGTCTTTCCCCAAATAGGCATACTTCAATGAGTCAGGAAGTGGCTTTAACTCTAAAGATGGAGCTTGTTGAATTGAAGGTATGAGTAGCTTCAATTCAAAATCAGTCAAACTAGAAACGCATGAGACTCACAAACGAGAAGAGCAAACTTTCCCACCTTTGGGGAGTATTAGTAGAAACTGCAAGAGCAGTTGAATCGGCAGACACATCACAATCAACATCATGAGTGCCATCAGTAGCACTCATGTCAGAGATAGAATCAGAATCAGAGATCTCCCTATCAAACACATGATCAATGCTAATCGATAACTTAGAAGCAGATAGTGAAGACAAATCAATTTTATCCATGGCATCAATCACACTAAGTAAATGAGAAAGTCCATTAGAATCAAGAGTAGTATCGGATACATGACCACTAGAATCACTAATGCTACAAATAGGCACAGAAGCATCATCTCTAGAATGTCTCATAATCTCAATAGCATCAGTGAAAATATCAATATCAGCATCATCAAGGTCAACACATGTATCACAATTACCAATTTTAGCACATGAGCAAGAGATAGTATCATCTAAACTAGCAATATCACAGGATCTACTAAGCATACTCTCTTTAAGATTTATAACAGAATCATCCGTAATAGCATCAATAAAATTAACATCTATCTCCGCACAATCATCAGAGGGGTGTCTCATAGATTCAAGCACATTAAATTTAATAGTTTCACCAGCAAATTCTAGAGTAAGGCTACCAGCATGCACATCTATCATAGCTCTAGCAGTTTTCAGGAAGGGCCTACCTAAAATTAAAGATGAATGTCCCTTCTACCTAAACCGACCATCATCTATATCAAGAACATAGAAGTCTGTAGGGAATATGAAATCTTTTACCTTAACCAAGATGTCCTCTAAGATGCCTTCTGGGACTGTGCAACGTCTATCAGCAAGGGATGCAACAAGATTTGTGGGCTTAAGCTCTACACCTTTGAGTTGATCAAAGACTGATTTTGGCATAACATTAATAGCGGCTCCCAAATCTGCTAAGGCATCGGAGAATTCAACATCACCAATAGTGCAAGGTATAAGAAAACTGCCAGGATCTTTGCATTTCATTGGCATTGGCATTTGATAAAGAGAGGATACAACTGCCCCTAAGTCAACCTTGCCTTCATGCTTAAACTTTCTCTTTGTACTACACAATTCCTTCAAGAATTTTGCATATTTAGGCACTTGTGTGACTAAGTCAACTAATGGAACATTAATCACCACCTTCTTGAATATATCGTAGATTTCATTGAACATCTCAACTTCCTTCTTTTTCTTTTCAGCCTTAGCTACCACAGTAGGAAAAGGTAGGGCCTGCTTGATCACTTGCTTTCCTTCATCCTCTTTTCTTGTTCTTCATTAGGCATCACATGTGTTTTTGGTAAGGTGGACAGATCCTGTGATGTGGAAGCAGAAAGAGAGTCATCAGCAACTTCCTTGTCTTTTGAAGCATTGTTGGTAACAGGATCTGCAGAGGGGATTATCTTCCCACATCGGAGAGATATAGCATTGACTCCACCTATATTAGGATTTTGTTGAGTTCCAGCATTTGGATTGGTTACCACTTGAGATGGAAGCCTTCCTGAACCTTGACTCGGTGCATTACCATGTACATTAGACGATTGACCAATATGAGTTAGAAGAGTTTCAATTTGTTGTTGCTGTAGTTGCTGCTGTTGCTGCATTAGGATTTTCATCATTGCTTCCATCTTGCTATCCCAATTTGAACCTTCATCTTGCACTGGCATTGATTGTCTAACTTGTTGGAACATTTTGCCACTAGAATTTCCACTTTGATTAAACTGTGCTTGCTGAGGTTGTCCATTTCCATATCAAAGATTTGGATGGTCACGCCATCCAGGATTATATGTATTGGAGTAAGGATCATATTTTTGGCCACCTTGAGTCATGGGTCTAGAAGGATATATTGTGTTGCAAGATTCAGCTCCGTCATTCAAGTAGGGGCAAGAGTCAGTGGCATGAGTGGCTAGAGAGCAAATAGAACAGAGTGGCCCTATTAAAGTAGAAGAGGCATGCTGTGGGGTAGTAGAAGGCCCCATAGGATTGACCATATTGGAAGAATTTTGCATATGGGACATAGCCATTTTTTCCATAGCAGATGTAAGCCTATCAATTTTGCTCTCTAGGCGAGACTTGGAATTAGAAGAGAGCAATCCTACCTCATTAACTTTTACTGGTTGTCTAGAACCAAATTGTTGGCTGTTCTTAGCCTTCTTTTCAGTCAATTCCCAAGCATCATTGACAGTCAGGTCAAGAAGACCACCACTAGAGGCCGAATCTAACAAATCTCTCTCTAAAGGTAAGAGCCCTTCATGGAAGTATTCAATCAATAATGTATCTGCAATTTGATGGTGAGGGCAGCTAGCACACAGTGTTTTAAAACGCTCCAAATACTCATATAAGGATTCCCCAACAATTTGTTGACATCTGCTTATGTCTTTCCTGATAGATGAAGTGCAAGAGGCGGGGAAATACCTTTCCAAGAATAGTTTCTTCAGTTGATTCCATGAAGTAATAAATCCAAGGGGCAAACGAAGCAACCAGCTTTTAGCAGATCCTTCCAAAGAGAATGAGAAGGCACACATCATAATTTGATCTTAGTCACATTAACTAATTTCATAGCAGTGCAAACCATGTGAAACATCTTCAAGTGATTGTATGCTTCCTTCCCTGAAAGGCCATTAAATTTTGGAAGTAAGTGTATCAATCCAGATTTCAACTCAAAATTCACATTAATATCAGGATAATTGATGCACCAATTTTGAAAATGTAGATAAGGTGAACCCAATTCATTAATGGTCATAATAGGATCAACAATATGAGCATTTGGAATTGCATTATCATCAGCATTATCAACAATATGAGCATTTGGAATTGCATTATCATCAGCATTAACAAGATTATTATCACCGTCCATATTGACCTTAGAATCAAAGGATTTAACAATGGGCTTAACAGAGGAACTATTGCCTACAAAAGTACTCACTTTAGTCCTTCTTCATTGGTGAAATGTCCTCTCAATCTCAGGATCAGATTCAAACAATTTTTCAGAAGAGGATCGGGTCATGCAATAAACAACTACCTACGAAGTCACCTAAAAACTCAAACCTAAAGTGTAACCGTTGCTCCCCAGCAACGGCGCCAAAATTGATGATCTTGCTTTTGCCGCTAAAGCAATCAATTAAACTAGGTCCTAATTAATTATACAGTTTATGGTCAACCTAGGTCATTCTCCTAAGGAGCAATATGTGGGTTTTTCTTTAGGTTGAATTTAGGTGATAAAAAAATGCAAACAAAATAAAACTAAACTAACTAAATGTAAGATGGTAATGAATTTAAAACCTATATGAGAATGAGACTAATCTAGATGAATTCAAATGCAATTTTGGGGGTTTTTGTTGTGAGAAAATAATCAAAATCCTAAGAAGAAAATTAATTAAAATCAAATCAAGTAACAAAGATTTAATTCAGTTATGATGAAAAAGGGGACAACTTAGGAATTGCATGGATTTAACTTTTGAGCCCAATTTTATTAATTAGATCAAAGAGGGATTAATGAATTTAATTACCTAATTGAACATGGGAAACCCTCTAGCTCAATAACACATATTCCACTAGAAAACTCATAATGAAATAAGCGTGGCTAATTAAACTCATTAAAAACTATTGGAAATCTTGTTTACAATTATCCAATTAAAAAACTAGATAATTCACCAACCCAATTAAACAATTAAGATGATAAACCAAATTAACAATTAAATTAATAACGAAAAATCAATTATTAATTTAATCGACAACCCAAGCGTTGCAAAGAAGAATCCAGCAATAAGTATAAAAACTTCAAATTATCAGTCTAATTCAAAAGAAATAAGTTTACAATCTAAAACTAGATTGTTCTCAATTAACATAACTTGAAATCATTTAAAACTAAATTATCTCAAGTCTGGAATTAAAAAGATAAAAGGAACAACACTCCCTTATGATCTTCAAGTGTAAGCTCTCAGGCTTTAGCTTCCTCCATGCTCCTCCCAAGTTACCTCCTAAAGATCTCAAGTTGCAATGGAAATCATTCCTCCTCCACATATTAGACTAGCCACGACCATGAAGAAATATGGAGAAGAATGTATCAATTTAATTGTCACCGTCACTGTATGCATTCAGCCACGGGAGATTGAGTTGAATAATATAGGATCTGAATTGGGTAAAGGTGGTGGGTCCCACGTTGAAGTAATTGATGGATTGAATTGAGGAATGAATTGATGGATCAAAACTGATCCTGTTCTTCTGCGTCTTCAGCCTCTACTTATGTGCGTCTCTCCAGCGTTCGTGAGTCGTCAAAAACCCAATCTGGCGGCTAGGTTAATTAATAAGAGGAAGATAAGGTTTTTTGGGGTACCAACTTGAGCTCATTAAAATATGAGAAGCCCAATAAAATTCCACCATTGGATTTCGTTTTAGCTTCCCTGAAAAATTATGCACCATAGAATCTTCTAATATGATATAAAATCATGATCTATCATATATTAAGAAATATTATCTAATCACAAGATAACAATTAGGATATTATAATTTAAGCCCAATATCTCATAATTAATTCAAATTTATATTATTTCTTAAAATTGGCTAACAATTCAAATATTATCTAATATATCCAAATTAACCTAAAATAATCCCCAAAATAAATGAATAAGGCGGGATAAAATATATAAAAATATGAATTTATCAGCCCTCCTCCTCATTCTCATCATCAGAGAAAGGAGATGAAGGTTCTGACTACAAGTCATATTCAACATCATTGTGGTGAAATATGAGGTTCAACTTCTTGTTCAGCTTATTGGCATATGCTGCGAGACACAACTGTCAAGGCTTATTAACATCTGCATCAAAGCCACCAATTCAAGAGGAGGCAGAGGAGGTGGTAGAGGTTGATGAGGGGGCGGGGGTGGCGAAGAAGCTCCTTGGAATCTTAATATGATGAAGGAGAGAAGGAGGAGGCTGATAAAGAAAAGTAGTCAGAATTACAAAGAATATGTGAGTTTAAATAAAGGTCTAATGGATGTTACAAAGAGTTATGACTTATAAAGATTTAACAATGTTATTAAGGGTTATGAAAGTATTAAATGAAGGTTGTTTCTAAAGACCACTATATTTTGTCTTCGTTGATATAAGAGGTTGGAAGACGAATCATTTGTAAGTGTTATATGACAGTTGTTTCAAGAGAACCGCCATTTTTATCACTAAATAAATTATGGTGATTACGTACAAAAATTATTTGTGTGTTTTGGTGAATTGTGTCTTACAATAAATGACGGTGCACATAATTAACCATTACTTTTAGGACTTATATATTCATATGATACCTTCGCCTCGACATATATAGCATTTATTTGATGTAACCGTTATTTATTTATTGTTATATATGCCCAAATCTTTGATAGTGTGGTTCTTAAACAATAGCAATGCCCTTGATATTTTTTTAAAAATATAGATACTCTTCTAATTCTAGTCATAAGGAAATTCTAATTTGACCCAAAAAACAAAAAAGGCACTTCTAACAAATTTCACCAAAGCCAATAAAAACCTTCAATCTCATTAATAGTATAATTTTTTATGGTTGACTTTTTTCGATACATTTATATGGTTATCTGACTAGGTCAAACGTCAAACCCTATTGAGGGATTGGAAATTGTATCTCTAAATTTAATAACTTTTCAACTTTACTTCTATTTAATGTTATCCTGTGATATGATGCTCGCTCAAATTTAGGATTAAATATCATCTTTGCCACGGAAGTATTGGTAAGGGGCACTCAGCACCCATAAGTTTTTTTGGTATCATTTTTGCCCCGAAAGTTTACAAAAAGGAGCAAATATACCCCGGAAGTTTTTTTTAGGAGCAAATTTTCCCTGGAAGTTTTTTTTTAGGAGCAAATTTTCCCTAGACATTTACAAAGAGAGCAACGATCTAACGATCAAGATCAACCGATCGACAAGATTACAAGTTTTTAAACTTTTGGGGCAAAAATGATACTAAAAAAAACTTCCGGTGCCGAAAGTGCCCCTTACCAATACTTCTATGGCAAAATTGGTATTTAACTCCTCAAATTTACATTAAACAGAAAAAAAATAGACAAATGGATTTACCATATCGATATGAACCATTCAGTGATTAGCTCTTCTTGCTTAGCAAGGAAACTGGTTCATACAACATAGCCATGCTCTTCATATTAAAAATAAAAAAGATAAAAAGAAGAAAAAGAATATACTCTTCTAATTCTTGTTCTAAGGTACATATTTCACCAAAGCCAACAAAAACCTTCAATCTCGTTCTTTTTTTTTTTCTTTTTTCTTTTTTCTTTTTTTATCGTTACCTTTTTTCAATACATTTATATGGTTATCTAACTAGATCATATTCAAACTTTTTGATTGGTAATTGTATCTTAAAATTTGATAACTTTAAGCTTTACATTTATTTAATATTATCTTTGGGATGCTTAGCTTGCTCAATTTTACAATAAACAGGAAGAAAAAAAAGACAAATAGAAGAGGTGGGTTTGGTGTGAGAGGGGAAATAATGTAAGAATTGTGACCTACAAGTGTTTGTTTGGCTACTGGTTAAGTTTTGCAAAAGCCAATTTTAATACGCACATGATGAGCACAATTTATGCCATGTTTTCCCTATATTTCATGACGAATTGTATGGTAAATATAAGATTAAGCGCAAACAATCCAAGGAAAAAGGTATATATTCATGATATAGGGAACTGGAGGATAGAAACCATTTACATCCTGAACATGTGCTAAGAAAGAAGCCATTTACATGGTTTTTAAGAAAGAACGTATAGCAAAGTTGATACTATGCTATAGCATTCTGACAGCAATTCGAAGTGCAATAAAAGACATCACGAAAGCTATAGCAAAGTAGAGGACGCAATGCTATGCGGCATATTTTCTGACTTTTTTATCTAGGAAATTTCAGGAATAAAAGAGAAGGGCGATAATGACAGGTAGATTGCTGACATAACGGAATAGAAGATGTGGAGGATCGAAACTAAAATATTTGAAGAATCCCGCAGGATCAGCAGAATCAATCTACGCAGATTGAGAGGTACGATAGATCTCGATAGATTTGGAAAGCCCAACTCGCTGGAACTTACGCTACAAGAAAGACTGATTATAAAAGTGAACAGCAAGACAACCCTAGGCAGAGTCGCACTGAGCCAAAACGAGATTCCACATTCGGCAGACTCGAAAGAAGAGTGAGAGATTTCACACGCACGAGAATTCCAGGATAACCCAGCATCCTTCCTTTCAGTAAGACGGAGAGAAGAAGACATGGAGTGGTGACGTGACAGGGCTTCTTCCACGTCGTCGGAACTTCGTCGAGCTTTCTGTTTTCTCCTTTATTTTAGTATTTAGATCATGGGTCATTCTGTTACTATCTGTTTTGTGTTTCCCTCGTCAGTCATGAACTGATTTTCTAAGAATGAACGAGGATGATTTCTTAAGTGTTAAATGAACCTAGTTGCAAGTTCTTAATTTAATAGATTTGGTTTGCTTATCAGTACATTAATTACTAGTCGATTAGCGGAAGCTAAGGGCTGGATTTGTGGCCTCAGCTTACTGGCAAGGAGTCGAGGTTAGACCTTTGAGAAACAGTGTTTGCTAGGCAGCTCGTGCACGGCTTGACCTATTATTGTAGGCTTTAGGAATGGATCTACTTCTCATAACCATGACACCCTGTGTGTAAAGCAAATCTAACTAGAAAGTTGCCATAGGAATATGGAAGGAGTATAGTTGGTATCATATGTATCAGACGCGGAAGCTTCGGTAAAATATAGTGGAGGGTTAACCAAATAGCATTGTAGTTAGTGGCTATCTCAGAAGCATTGTGGAAGCGTGGCAAAAGTATATATGCTATAGCGGTGGGTAAAGAAATTGGGGGATTGAAACGCTTAAGGATGATTCCGAGTTCGTCTAATTTCTTATCGATATCTTCTCAAAACTAAATTACTTGTTATTTCTTTTTACTAGCATAAGCACAAAAACCTCTCAAACGAACCATATTTTTTTTCTGTTTGCGCAACTATCATAGCAATCGAGCGTCTCTTCTTGGTATCTCAGTCTTTGAGGTACGATACTCTACTCAGACTTTATTACTTGTTTGGCTGGTTCACTTGCCATCAAGGAAATCAACCAACAGCACACTCATTTGAGTGAATTAAAAATGAATTTCATGGTCAATAGCTTTGTGACTTATTGAAGGAGGCTCCTCTTTAAGTGAGAAATCGCAAGAATGATTTGATTCTGCTTGTAATCTCAAGTCATCCGTGTATGCTTCTCAAATTGGAAAAAAAAGGAAGAAGAAGACTTTCACAAACAAAAACTAAGTTTTAAAAGCTAATAATGAAATATATTAATTAATAGATTACTAGATATTTTTAGGGGTGAGCATTCGGTCTTCGGTTCGGTTTTTCGGTAAAAACCGAAATACACACATTTTCACCACCGAAGTACCGAAATCGAATTCGGTTCGGTTTTGCACTTAATTCGGTTTTTGGGCTTAAGTTTGGGCCTTTTTGTTTGGGTTAATTCTATAAAATGGCCAATCTTTTTTTTATGGGGATAAGATTTCGCATTTCTCGAAAAATCAGAGACGACACCGCTTCACAACATTCTGCATATATCATATAAGTTCTCCAGGGCATGAGTTGGGAGCTGCAGCAATTTGTTTGATGCTCCAGTACCTTGTGTAGATGACTTAGCTAATCAAATTGTTGAGATTCTCAACTACTTTGGGCTTGGTGCATTGATGTATATGGGGGTAACAGCTGGTGCATATATCCTTACTCTATTTGCAATGAAGTACAGGGAACGTGTTCTTGGTTTAATTCTTGTATCTCATTGTGCAAAGCACCTTCTTGGACTGAGTGGTTTTATAACAGAAATCAAGATGCATAGAAACTTTTTAAAAAAAAGATCAGACTAAATAGCGTTGTTATCATGTTTTTAAGGACAAGACTTGGATCCAGCTTCTTATACTTTGGATTCTTCCAACTTCAGAAACTAAGATCAGGGAAAGTGTTCTTGGTTTAAGTACAGGGAACGTGTTCTTGGTTTAATTCTTGTATCTTATTGTGCAAAGCACCTTCTTGGACTGAGTGGTTCTATAACAGAAAGCAAGATGCACAGAAACTTTTTTTAAAAAAAAAAAAAAAAAAAAAAAAAAAAAAAAAAAAAAAGATCAGACTAAATAGCGTTGTTATCATGTTTTTAAGGACAAGACTTGGATCCAACTTCTTATACTCTAGATTCTTCCAACTTCAGAAACTAAGATCAGACTAAAGACATAGCCACAACAAACTAAAAAATAGGAAACGTTGAAGCTTGACGCTACATTATGCAGAACCATAACCTATGCATGCAATGTTAGGCTTCAAAAGTTCTCTGTTTTAGGACCCAAAAATAGAGGACATTATGCATAAATGAACCACGTCATCTTGAGCTTCAAATCCAGAAATCAACGTTGGAAACTCTCAGAGCATAATGTGCTACCCATCGAAAGCGCATTGAAGTGCCTGGGAGGCGTGGCTCATCATCTTGGCTTGTGTTATATATCATCTCAGAGCATAATGTGCTACCCACGTTATCATCTCACAGGGAGAGCTCCATCGCAGCATCCTTCATCGGCTCGACTTCGCTCCGACGAAGATGAACAAGACGTGGATCTTCCAAAATGGGTTCAATCGGTGGCGGTGAACTTGGGAGTTCTGATTCAAACTACAACTTTGATCTACATGGGGCGGTGTACTTGGGGTTCTTCGGATTTGATTTCGAAGGTTTGTGGTTGGGTTTATTGGTAGCTCAAGGATCATGCGATGTTGTTCGTGTTGGGAAGAAAGAAGAATTGACCAAAAGAAAGAAGAAAGAGAGGGAAAAAAACACATGCAACGACGTGGTTTGGGCTTGCTGCAGAAAAGTTTTTCTGCAGTAGATGCAGAAATGATTTCCCCTTTTTTTATATATACAAATGGATTGAAATTAAAATCTAGACAGGAAATTTAAAGATTACACGGGGGATTAACTCCCAATTTCTCTTGGCAAATAATCTGCTGAGATGTTCGGGACGACATCCGTAAACGCATTGGTTGAAATCCCTTCCTTGGCTAAAGTATCACCACTCCATTACCTTCTCTAGGGACAAATTGAATCTTGAGCTCCCAATTCTTCTTTCTCATCTCGCGACTTGCCAGAAATAAAATCCCCACCACCATCGAGTTGGCGTCATTTAAAGTATTCACCGGCTCCTTATCATCTGATTCAATGACCACCCTCTTGAATGGTAATCTTAAAACAATAAACCGAAAAAAAAACCCAACACTGCTGAAGTAAGTTTAAACTAAGGGAGGAATTACACACACATATTCAATCAATATAATCATGGCTATTCCTAGACCATACGAAGTTGCTTATGCTTTTGGATTCTATTGGAAAGCAACTTTCTTTCTTTATTTTCCTTTTAGAGAGAGTTCTAAAACTTGGTAACTAGTTATTTAAAAAAGTTCACTTAGGGTGAAACATTCACAAACAACCAAGAAGTAAGAACACCACATCACGGTTAGTTCAATCTTAAATGCCAAAATTAATTGGATGAAGCCATAGATAAGATATTCACACTCTCCTATTGTTCCTATCAAAGACTAATAGTAAACTAAAAATTCAAAGTACAGGGGAATGAACTAATTGCAAGAACTAAATCGAAATCACACATAACTTAGAGTCAAGTTTAATGCATCAGAATTAGAGAAAGATACAAAAACAAAAATAAATTATACCGAGGGCCGACAGAGGGCGGAACGGAGAAGAGAACCGATGAAAGGCGGAGCAGAGATGAGGCCGACGAAGTTTGATCATAGTTGCAGAGTCTGGCACTATCGGAGCGCGTGTCAAGGTGAAGTGAGTGGGTAACTCTGGGAGGAATACGACGGTCGACGGGAAGCCAAGCTGAGGATTGAAGATTTGATCTCTGAGAAAGCATAGTGAAGGGCTGAGGATTGCAGATTTGATCTCAGATTCTGAGAAAGCGTAGTGAAGGGCTGCGAGGCGTGAGAGGAAGGCAAGAGGCGAGAGGCGAGAGCCGAAGCAAAAGCGAGGAAAGTTCGCCATTTGGGTTAGGGTTTTCACCGGAAAGAGGAATTGGGTTGGGTTGGACTTCAATTGAGGTGAGGAATTGGGTTGGGTTGGCCTTCGGGGTGGGCCGAGGGTCATGCATGACTAGGATGACTAAAAATTGAAAGGTAAAAAAATATAAATATAAATTTTAATTAGTTTCGGTTATTCGGTTTTAACCAAGATAATTTTTAAACCACCGAACCGAACACCAAATTAAACTAGTTCAAAAAACCGAACAAACTGAACACCGAATTAGTCGGTTCGGTTTCGGTTTTGATTTGCTCACCCCTAGATATTTTACATCTTATACTAGTATTTTTTTTTTTCTTGAACTATATATAGAACATTGATAGGCTTTATAAAGTGTATTTTGTACATATCTTCATTCAGTTTTCGAAAAATCAAATTTTTAATATATATATATATATATATATAACTTGATAGTTAATACAAGTTGATTATTATACTAACTTTTGCAAAACCCAATTTTAATATATATACTTATTATTTGAATGAATCAAAATCCTAGTATTAGCTTTAATTTGTGAATTAGTGGAAGAGGCTTCTCTTTAAGTGATAAGTCGCAGGAATCATCTGATTCCACTTGTAATATCAAGCCATCCATATATGCCTTCGACATTAAAATAAATAAATAAATAAAAAAGATTTTCACAAATAAAAACTAGGTTTTCAAAAAGCTAATAATAATCGAATATACTAATTAAAAACTAGGTAGGATTTCCATATACGTACAGAAGGAAAATAACAACCGTATTAATGGGTTCTTACCTGACAATCGATCCCCTATTCACACCAAGACATGTCTTTAATCCGTCCGTAATGAATTAGGGACGCTGAAATTAGAGACCAAAAAAATTATGTTGCTGATTGAGTTTTGCCTAAGTTCCATAGCTAAATTGATTAGCAACGAAAATTCAGTCTCTAACACGCTTCTTTTTCCTAGTGATACAGTTCCTTACATGCAAACCATTGTATTTTGTTTGCCTGAGTTTGAAAACCATACAGGGCATGCCGAATTGCCGACTGCTAATCCCTTTCGCAGCGTGTTTAACAAAAACTAAGCAAAATAAATAAAAAAAACCCACAGGCCACAGCGATATTTAAACTTCAGTCTCACAAAAAAATAAAAATAACTCCCGCATTTCTTGCCACACCATCTGCCAACAAAGCTTTTTTGGGTCTGAACTTTAAAGTAGGGTGAAGTTTTTTATCCACTATTAAAACATTAAGGATAAAATTACACCACAAATCACTTTAGAGTGCTAAATACAACTGAAAAAAAAAAAAAAAATACTTTAGGTTGAATGCCCCTTAACACTAAAACTTAAACTAATAAAAACATCATCTGTCATTCATACATGTTTCGTGTACTCAAACCCATAAAGCAAATAATGGATTCCACCAACATCTAATACTGATTCTGGTCATTAAATTTATCCTTAAACCACCCAATTCTCACATGCAACTAAAACTCAAACTAATAAAAAATATTATATCTTTTTCATTCAGGTTTTGGCGCTCTAATAAAATCCATCAGCCAATTAGTAATGTATTCCAACATGAGATACGGATGCTGATTTAAATTTATCCTTAAATCACTCAATCCTCACATGCTATATTCCCTGCGCAGCAATTACGTTGAAGCTTACAACAAAATTGTCAACACAGCTCCGATCTTTGATGTAAATTATTAATATTATACTACCTCCTCCAATTCTTAATATAAGAGATAGATAACTAATTTAGATATATTAAGGAAAGGGAAAATCTCATATAAAACTACTTAAAATAGAAAAATTATAAATCGGGTTGGTAAATTCAATAAATCTTTAATTGAATCATTAACCCAATCTAGGATTTTAAAATATAGGTAAAATAACTTTAATGCCTCTCTTATCTCCTCATTAATGAGTTTTATTACTCTCTAAATTATGTTTTCCATGTATATATCAAAATTAATTTTAATACAACAAAATATGATTCATTCAAATATAGTAAGTATCATCATAAGAATAAAAACCTACAATATTTTCAAAAAAAAGTTCATTTTATTAACATAAACAATTTTTTTTAAGAAAACTTATAATATATGTCACTATAAAAAGGACATATTTTGGCAAATATATTAATTAAGTATGAATTTTAATATATTTTTCACACACAAACATATATAGGTTTTTTTTTTTTTTGAAATTTTTATATTGATGTAAACAATTTTATGAAATTTTAAATGCATTTTACATCTTTTTTCAGAAATATCCATAGAAGTATATGAAATTTAAACGCCGCTTGTTAAAAAAGATAAATAATATTACTGAGTTATATTAAAGAATTAAAAAATGAAATTTAAATATTAACTAAATTACTATCTAAAAACTCACATTTATGTGTTAAGGAAAATTATTCTTGTTTAGGTTAATATTCGTAAAAATGACTTATTTCAATTCAATTTTGCAAATAGTGAAGTTGGTATGGATATGTTTTTTTTTTTTTTTTTTTTTTTTTTTTGGTTTTATCTCACCCGATAAAAATAACAACTTTTTCTTTTTTTTTTTTGAAAAAAAAAAACCTCACATTTATTTTTTTATCATTAATACAATTAATTGACTTTCAATTAAAAATTATTTAATTGATATCAATGATACTATTATGGCATGGCATACTTAATTATTCTTGATTATCCTTTTAGGAAAAAAATCATTTGATTTAGCATAGATTAATGTTATATATAGAGATATAAAGTCATAAAGCAATAATACTTTTTTAAGAGGGGAGAGAAGAAAGGTCTGCAGAAAAGAGAGGAGGGACATTAAAGTCATTTTATACAGATTTTGAAATCCTAAATTGGGTTAATGACTTAATTAATGATTTGTTAAATTTATCAACCTGATTTAGAATTTTTATATTTTAAGTAGCTTTATATGAGATTTTCCCTTAAGGAAATTAGTTATGTTAGATATTTGTAACAAATATGATTTGATTTTTCTAAAATACCATATTTCTTTATTACTATGCTCGGATGGAAACCTTTTAATGTTGATAGGGGGAAAAAAATTATAGCCCAAGACTCCATAAGTGCACAAGTCATATCAAGTAATAAAATGATAAGAAAAGTATCATTCCCATGGGGACTTAGGACCTATATATAATCCAGTTGAGCTATGACTTTACATTTTTGCTTAAGTTGAGTCAACACAATTTGAATCAAAGATAGGAAAATAAGCTAACTAAAAAGGGAAAAAATCAATCTAACTAAAGCTAAAATAAGGGTGATTCAAGATCTTGAGCCTTGGCTTGGATTATTTTAGCCTAGATTACTTTTTAGTGTCTAATTTCTCCCCTTAATTACATTTAAAGTTATATTTGCTATCTAGGACTCTTAATAACCTAAGAGTGTCTTTGAATCCAATAAAAAAACATTCCAATTATGTTAATCCCTAATGTATTTAGCAATTAGTACTTAATTGAATCAATTTAAGTGCCAGCCTAATCAACTATGTAAGGCCGGTAGATAATGTCTATTCTACAAGCAAATTAAGCCCCAAAACTTAATCCTATATTATTCAATTGAATGCCTATTCTAAATTTCCTATGTCTAGGCTCCTTTAGAACACCAAATAAGGTTCTAATCAAATTCTCCAAAACGTATAGCCTTCTGGGAAAGGCTTCACAAGCAAATATTCCCAAACAACTTCTCGTGTATGCCACTTCTTCAACTTGCATTTAGGACAAGGACACACAATCTTACCATTACAACTGACGTGAGAATATTCGAAATCCTAGAAATTATTTAATCCGACCAAATATGCTGGAGAATTGTGTGACAACTTGATCCATGACTTATGCATAGCTAATGAAAGAAGTTAGCAGAAAAGATGGGTGAATAGAGAATTTTGAGTTTTCTAAATGACGCGTGCCAGGATGATTAAATTAAAACTTCTCGAACATTCAACAATTTATAGCAGTTGTACAACTGCTATCACAACCACTACAAAGTGTAAGCTTTGTAGCGGTTATGAGGCAAATACCGCTACAAACTTCATAACCGTTGGCGACATCAAAATAACACAATTTGTATTGACTTAGGTGAATAAAACCACTACAAACTTCATGAACATTGGCAAGATACAAATTAAAATATTCAAATTTCAAAATGACACACTTTGTAGTGGATACCATGAAAAAACCACCACAAACTTCATGATCGTTGGTGGGATACGAAATATTCAATTTTCAAGATGACACACTTTGTAGCGGTTATCATGAAAAAACCGCTACAAATTTCATGAGCATTGACGAGATAAGAAATATTCAAATTTCAAAATGACACAATTTATGGCGGTTATTTTCCCAAAACTGCTACAAACATATGATTTCAAAATGGCACACTTTGTAGCGGTTATTTGCCCATAACCGCTACAAACATATTTCAAAATGACACACTTTGTAGCAGTTATTTGCCCATAATGATACAAACTTTATGACTGTTGGCAGGATTTATTTTTATTATTTCAAAAATAATTAACAATTTGCAATGGTTTTTTAACAGCTACAAATATACACTTAGATTTTTTAAAAATAATTTACAGTTTGTAGCGGTTTCTAGGAAAAAACGCTACAAACTGTTGTTATCTTTTTTAAAAAATTAAAAATTGGATCAGTTCTAATTAGAACAAGAAATTACATAAATGAAAATACAAATGTCCAAATTGTTTTACAACTATTTTAAACCAACACTACTACAAAAAGTGGTTTTTACTTCCCTGAAAAAGTCTATTTTTTAAAAGAGGAAGTAATAAAAAATAAAGGTGGTGACATTTTTATGTTGACGGTGAAACACAGTGGGGTGACAACAACCATCGATTTTCTGGGTTGTAGATTGACAGATATTTGCCGTGATCTCCCAAAATAACCAGATTAGAAGTGGTTTTGCAATATAATGTAACCTGGGTCGTTTCCCCGATGAATTCGCAGTGGGTTCAATTCGAACAACAATAAAACAGTAAAATGGGGGTTTTGTTTTGATTCAAACAGAATAAAATGAAATAACAAAAATAGAACGAAATAAACACAGATTAAACAGATAAACAGAAGATTAACCCAGGATTTCGAATTCCACCACTTTCCTTCCTCAGACGAAAACAGATTTCAAACGAACTCGTGATTGATTCTGGACGAACCGAAATCTCTGCGTTCGTCCAGAAAATCTGTCAACCAGACGATTGCCTAGCATTTATTCGAACAGTGGCGTGTCACTATGCGATCGCACATCAAGCACTTAAACCTAGTTCAAACTCGATCCTTGGGATATCTCAACACGGCATTAAATCTAGCACCCAATCCGAAAGTAAATCAAATCCAAAATTACAAAAAGAAATGAATTTGTTACCGTTAAGAATGAGTCATCTGGATAGTGGAATCCTCAATCCATGAGTCAATCACAAGTAACTTAGTCCATCATGGTTATGCAGAATGAAAATCGAGAAGAAATGAAGAAGTCCATCATGAACACGAAGAACAGTTGAGAGAATTTAAAAACTCCTATTTTGATCCACCAAAATCTAAAAACATGAATGAATGAATGTTTGTGGCTGCCATCTAACTTAAAGTTAACCTAAAAATGGAAATGGGTTCAACCCAAAACGAAAATAAAATAAAAGTGGGCTTTAGTTACAAAATTCAAGCCCAAATAAAATCTAAAATTACTTTGGCTCCAAAATCGACCACCCTCTTGTCCGAATTTTCTCTTCATGTCTTCATAACAATTGTAACTCTTTGAATTATCTGAAATATGAGACAAAAATGAGGCAAATCCGACGTTTGGTTCAAGAGTTATGGTAAAAATAGTGAATCAATGTAAAACTGGAATTTTATTATTAAAAATGGCTAAAATATAATCAAAGGCCCAAAGCCCAAATAAGTATAAAGCCATTATTTATTAACTAAAGAGTCCTAAATTATTAATCAAGAGATAAAAAGAAGTGTATAAAATATTCAATTATCAAATTCCCCCACACTTATCTTTTTGCACTCTTGAGCAAAATTCAAAGAAAAAGACCTAAAAGAGAAACTTTTCTTTTCTAACCATTGCTAACAATGCAAAAATTGAATAAGGGACACAAAGCTCCAAAAGACCAATCAATCAAGACCAAAATCCCTTCATCTCAAATTACAATTCATGGCAATCTCATCAATGATGCTAATCACATAAGATGGTCTCTCAAATGATGCGCTCAATCAATCAATCAATCAATCTCTCAAGTGTTTAAGGTAAATAAGTGTATCGCTCAAATTCTACTCAAGAAATTTGCTCTACCATAAGCTTGCTCAATTTCTACGTCTCCGTTACTCATAACACATGCATGCACAAATCAAGAGAGCTTGTTATGAAAGGTTGTAATGGGGTTAGGGTGAAGGTAGGTAATAGTATGGAATGAGAGGCTAAGCACCAAAGAAATTAAAAAAAAAAAAGAGCACTAATTAACACAATCATTCTCTATGTAAGAAAATTTTTATTTTACTTATATATCTCCTTTCTTTCTATGTATTTTCTTTCTTTCTTTATTTCTTTCTTTCTTTCTTTTTTTTCTTTTTTCTTTCTTTCTTTTCTTTTTCTTTTCTTTTTTTTTTTTCTACTTTTCTTTCTTTCTTTCTTTCTTTCTTTTTTTTTTGTTGTTGTTGAAAATAAAACTATACTATATACATAATCACAATAACTAAAGCAAACATCCCCCCCCCAACACTTAAACTGTTGCACTCCGAGCAACCCCCACACTTAAACACAAAACCAAGATGAAACCAATGCTCAATAAATTTTCAAGGTGCGGAATAAAATAGTTTTTTGCTTAGGCTTGTAATGTGGCTTAGAAAAGAATGATTCAAAAAGGCACAAAGGGCTGGCAAAGGGATCATAATGCAAGGGAAAGGCTATTTGGCCAAAGTAGGGAAAATAAAAGAAAGCAAACAAGCTTCCATCATACGTATGCACGTGAGTGAAAAATGTAGTTTTAAAAAGAAAAGGAGCAAGTTCTAGAGAACATAAATCATGAGTAGATGCACACATGAAAGAAAGAATGGCAAAAGATGAATTCCATTCATGTAGGCCCAAAACCTCACAAGGTCAATACCAACTTAGGCAATCAATAACATCAAATCAACTACCAAGACATGTAATCGAAGAGGCAAGAATTGCAGACCAAACAGAATGATCCATTAAAACAAAAATGTCCAAGTTCATACTATGTAGCAATCATAGAAAGAGAGACTGTATTTATTTCAAAAAGCAAATTAGAAAAAAAAACAAATAAAAAAGAAGGAGGGAGAAGAAAGAAGAATATTCCCCAAGGGTTTATGGAGGGTAAGTGGCATCAATGAGGAGAATCTCTACTTCCTCATGCTGCTGTTGGGATCCCTTATGAAATTGCTCGAGGCGATGCCCATTGACCTTAAAGGTTCGTCTTGTGGGTGGATCACATAGCTCAACAGTACCAAATGGAAAAATGTTAGCGATCTCAAAAGGGCCATCCCATTTAGATCGAAGCTTACCAGGCATAAACTTCAAATGGGAGTTAAACAGAAGAACTTTCTGGCCCATAGAAAATTCTTTCCTCAAAATATGCTTATCATTGAATGCCTTAGTCTTTTCCTTGTATAACCGCCAACTCTCATAGGCATCCAATCTAAGCTCATCCAACTCTTGCAATTGTAGCTTCCTCTCCATCCTAGACTTAGCCAAATCCATGTTACACTGCTTAATGGCCCAATAGGCTTGATACTCCAACTCAACTGGAAGATGACATGCCTTACTAAAGACAAGCCGATAAGGAGACATCCCAATCGGAGTCTTGTAGGTGGTGTGATATGCCCACAAAGCATCCTCTAATCACTTACTCCAATCTTTCCGGGTAGAGTTAACAGTCTTCTAAAGGATTTGCTTAATCTCTCTATTTGAGACTTCAGCTTGACAGTTGGTCTGAGGATGGTATGCTTTGTGGAGACCTGTGAAGCACTCCATACTTGTGTAACAAGGCACCCATACTTCGGTTGCAAAAATGGGAGCCTTGGTCACTGATAATAGCTCTAAGAATGCCAAACCTGCAGAAAATGTTAAACTTAACAAAATCCACCACCACAGAAGAACCATTAGTCCGGGTGGCTTTCGCCTCAACCCATTTCGAGACATAATCAACAGCCAGCAGTATGTAAGTATAACCATATGAAGCGAGAAATGGACCCATAAAATCAATACCCCAAACATCAAAGATCTCACAAAACAATATAGGGTTCTGGGGCATCTCATGCCTACGGGAAATACTCCCTGCTCTTTGACAGTTATCACATGACTTACAAAACAGGTGGGAATCATGAAACAAGGAAGGCCAAAATAATCCACTGTCTAACACTTTCCTAGGAGTTCTTTGGGGTCCAAAGTGACCACCACGAAGCATGAGCAAAATGCAATATAGAGTGAAACTCATGATCGTGCACACATCTCCTAACTACTTGGTCACTACAAAATTTCCACAGATAAGGGTCATCCCAAACATAATATTTAGACTCACACTTTAATTTAAGGGTTTGGGCTCTAGTGGAATCTACAGGCAAAACACAAGCTACCAAGTAGTTAACCAGATCAGCATACCATGGAAGCTTACCTTGCAGCTGTAGAAGCTGCTCATTAGGGAAATCATCCCGAATAGAAGAGGGGTGAGAGGGAGAATGGGTGATGCGACTCAAGTGGTCAGCTACCAAGTTTTGTGCTCCATTTCTGTCTCGAATCTCAACATCAAACTCTTGGAGCAGCAACATCCATCGGATGAGTCATGGCTTAGCATCTGCCTTTTTCAAAAGAAACTTCAAAGCAAAGATGGTCGAGAAAACAACTACTCTACTTGCTAGCGAGATATGACCTAAACTTATCAAAAGCAAATACAATAGCCGACAACTCTTTCTCAGTAGTGGTGTAATTAGACTGGGCAGGATCCAAAGTCTTGAAGGCATATGCAATGACATGAAATGCTCTGTCTACCCGCTGTGCCAAGATAGCACCAATCGCATAGTTGGAAGCATCGCACATCAACTCGAAAGGGAGGCACCAATCAGGGGGTTGGATCACTGGGGCTGTAGTCAGGCAATGCTTCAAATGATCGAAGGTCGCCTTGCAAGCATCATCAAATACAAAGTCAGTGTCCTTATGCAGAAGGTTGGACAAGGGTCGAGCAGTTTTGCTGAAATCCCGAATGAAACGCCGATAGAAACTTGCATAACCAAGAAAAGAGCGAACTTCCCGCACAGATCCGGGGTAAGGCAAAGTAGTAATTACATCTATCTTAGCAGGGTCTACCTCAATCCCTTTCCTAGATACTATGTGTCCCAAGACTATACCCGAGTCAACCATAAAGTGACACTTCTCATAATTTAGCACAAGATTAGACTAAACACACCTATGCAAAACTCTAGACAAATTAGCTAAGCATGCATCAAAATAGACCCATATACGGTGAAATCATCCATAAAAACCTCCATGCAATCCTCTAGAAACTCAAAGAAAATGCTTACCATACAATCGAAAGGTGCCAGTGCATTGCAAAGGCCAAAAGGCATCCTTCGGTAGGCATATGTTCCAAAGGGGCATGTGAAGGTCGTCTTCTCCTGATCCTCAGGAGCAATATGGATCTGGAAGTATCCGAAGTAGCCATCCAAGAAGCAGTAGTGAGACTTACCAGCCAACCGCTCTAACATCTGATCAATGAAAGGTAGAGGGTAATGATCCTTGCGAGTGGCTTGGTTGAGTCTCCTATAATCGATGCAAACTCTCCAACTATTCTAAACTCGAGTAGGAATGAGCTCATTCTTCGATTGGCTACCACGGTGACTCGGATTTCTTAGGAACCACCGGATCGGGCTAACCCACTAGCTATCGAAATGGGATAGATGATACCAGCTTGCAGAAGCTTAGTGACCTCCTTCTTCACCACATCAAGGATAAGAGGATTAAGGCGTCTCTGGGGTTGCCTCACTGACTTAGAGTCCTCTTCCAATTGAATTCAATGCATACATATGGAAGGGCTGATGCCAACGATATCAGTTAATGTCCACCCAATGGCTTTTTTGTTCGCCCTCAATAAGATTAAAGCTTATCTTCTTGGTCGTCGAAGTAGATTATTTGCCACAATGATCGGAAACTGTTCATCCACCTCTAGAAATGCATACTTCGGGTGATCTCGGAAGGGATTTCAACTCAAGCTTGGGTGGTTGCTCAGTGGAGGGAAGAAGCTTGGGTGGTTGTTGCAACAATTCTGATGTCATCACACTGGAAATGCCTGAAACCACATTCAAAGAAATAGAAGAACTGCGTCTATACAGCTCAATGTTAACATCAGAATCAAGCTCATCAAAATCAAAGTTAAGCTCATCAAAATCAGAATCAGGATGCACATTAGGATCAGGATGAAGCTCAAACTCAGAATCAATATCGAATCCACATGTAATGTAGAATCACCAAGCAAGTCGAATCATCAAATAATGCAAAGCATTAAGCAAATCGGTGCAAACAAAGCACCATTCATTATCAACACATGCACAAATGGGAGAATCACTCTCGGATGCAAAATCGGGATAATCAAGATACCAATCGCAATAAAATCATCCACAAAGATCATCAATCACATCAATGCAAAAAACGAGTATTCTTCCCTAGGATGTTTCATGGCATCAAAGATATTGAAATTCACGAGATATATCACCAAACTCCATGGAAAGAGTACCGAATGCACATCTATCTTAGTCCTAGCTGTTTTCATGAAAGGCCTCCCTAGAATGATTGGTGACCTACTCGGGAGACTCATCCTCCATATCTAACATGTAAAAATCAGCGGGAAATATCAGTTCATTAACTTTGACTAATACATCTTCAACTAAACCAGAAGGATGAACATTATTCTTATTAGCTAGCTGAACAACAACACCAGTAGGACATAAAGGACCAAGACCAAGAGATTTATAATGCAGGCATGACATTAATAGAAGCACCTAAATCTAGCATGCAATCATCAAATCTATAGTTACCAAAACAATAAGGGATAGAAAACGTCCCTGGATCCTTGCACTTGCGAGGCATTGTAGGTTGGATGAGTGCTGATACATTCTAGTTCAAACTTACTCATTCACTCCCCTTCAGTCGCCTCTTGTTGGTACACAACTCCTTCAGAAACTTGGCATATTTAGGAATTTGTTTGACCGCATCTAAGAGAGGAACGTTGATATCTACTCTTCTGAATGTCTCAAGTATATCCTTCTCTTGTGCTTTTTCTGCCAACTTCTTGGATTGAACTACTCTCTAAGGGAAAGGAAGAGGAATGTCATGCAAGGTAGGGCAAGAGTCGATAGAATGGTAAGGGTTAGAACATAACCCACATGAGTACCCAATCGAGGAGGAGAAGAATGCACCGCCCGTGTCACACGCTAACCGCCTCACCAAAGAGGTCGATCATCAAGTCTATTCTCTAATCTCTCGAGAATCGTCCGATTTGGAGGTGTTTGAACATGGTAAGCGAGGAGTACTATTGGCCCTGGTGCCAAATTGCTGAGAGTTGGCCGCCATCTTGGATATCAAGGCTCGGGCATCTTCAAGTGTCTTGTTACACAGAGCCCCACCACTAGAAGCATCCACCAAACCTTTGTCTACTGGTAGCATACCATCATAGAAATGGGTAATCAAGAGTTGTTCGATGATCGGTGGTGTGGACAACTTGCACATAACCTTTGAACCTCTCCCGGTACTCATGCATAGTCTCCTATTGGCACGTTTAACGTTGCCAATTTCCTTCTTGATCGCTTGCTCGAGGCGTGGTAATATTTCTCCATAAATAACCTCTCGAACATCGAGTCCGGCTCCCAATAGATGAGGGTGAAGGTACAACAACCGTCTTTGGCTCCACCTTCCAATGAGAAAGGAAAAGCTCGGCTTGATATGATCTTCATCAATGGCTGCTTGGTTTCATTGTGTTGCTTTGGATGGAATTCCTTCAAATGCTTAATGGCACACTCACCTGAAAGACCATGAAACTTAGGCAACAAATGTATTAGACCATATTTAAGCTCAAAGTTAGCAGCAAGGGCAGGATATTGGATGCAAAAAGGTTGATAATTAACATCAGGTTCATTCAATTCCTTTAAAGTAGGACGA
The DNA here is from genome assembly GCA_019022655.1 of Acacia acuminata. NCBI lineage: Eukaryota > Viridiplantae > Streptophyta > Magnoliopsida > Fabales > Fabaceae > Acacia > Acacia acuminata. Next base: position 5,539,627 of record JAFJYI010000005.1, read on the forward strand.
TTTTCCTGTTCTTACGCCATGATTTCGAGTTAGCAAAATTGCTACTAGAATCGGTGAAAACAACAAGTCTATCAAGTACTATCGAAACACAATTAGAAAGATCAACAGAATGGACACAATCAGAATGACCACAACCAAACTCAAGTTCAGTGTCCAATTCAGTAGTAATCCTACGACTTAGCCTAACAACTCTTCTAACAGTAAGAATTGTTCTTTCAATTTCAGGATCACATGGCAACAAGTCTTCTGGATTGATAGTGCTCCTAGTACTCATGCAGCATAATCACAAGGCAGAATTTGTAGAAAATCAGAATTACGAAAATGCCACTAAAAGTGGTAAAAAGTAGAAAAACACTAAGACACACAAAAGCAAACACAAAAACAAAAACCTATGGTAGAAATTGACCAAACCAAGTCCGAAACACTATCAAATGATTTTTAAAATTTATGGGACTTGGACGGGGCAACTCCTAGACCATTGGGGAACCCAAAAATGGAATAAAAAAACTTCAAAAAATTGAAAAAGTGGTCTAAACGATGGAATTTGCAAAAAGGAGAATAGCACATGGAAAATCAAAGATTTTGTATGTGTCTTGTGAGATAGGTCATTTTCTATCACCGTACCAAATTTCAACCAAATCGAGATACTCCAAAAAAATTACCCTAGTTGTAATCTTCAGAAAATCCCTCAACGATCTTGGCGTCCTCTTACCCTTCTCTAACAAGTTTTAGGGAAGTTTCTTTGACAGGTCCAACAATGGCACGGCGTTACTAGATCCGACGAGTGTTTAGGTATCTTTGGTCTCTAAATTTTGCAAGATTTGAAGTTATTTTTAAAAACATAAAAATAAAAAACTATGTGGACTGTGAGCAACATTTATCAACTGTTGATTGACCTTGGAATTCTTTCTGCGTCGCTCTATAGACTTGATCAAATAAAGAGAAAGAAGACAAGTCTTTGATAAACACATGAGGATTCCAACAATGATAAGGTGTTCCTTGATGGTCGCTCATTGCAGTTATGGCTTTTAAAAAAACAAATGAAAACAAAGGCCCTATGATGTCCTTATTTATTGAGGACATCATAAGTACCACTTATGGCATCTCATTTATTGGGGTTGTCATAACTCTAACTTACTACGTCTCCTAGATAAGCATCCCCCTATAAAGGGACGTCGAAAGTGAAAAAAAATGAACGTTTAAGAAGGTTTTTATGGTAGTGTAACTATCCTAAATCATAAATAAAGATAACTATTATTCGTAAGTTGATCATCAGGTCCTCTTTAGGGAGTAGGATCACAGGATTAACTAGAGTTAACAGCACCATCATCATTGGCAAGAGGTAGCGGGACAACGAACCTAGGGATTGGCGAGACCTTTAGGTACCCGTCGTTAGGAAACAATCAACCCCACAACCGTGATAGTATCACGTTCATAATATCCTGCCACTAGGTTTGCTAAGCGGAGAAGAAATCAGCCTGCACCTGAAGTTGCTTAGAAACCTCCATAGAGATCTCCTGAACAGTATCCTCCCTTAGCCTTTTGACACCAAAAGTCTCTACTCGAGAGGTGCCAGCCTCAAAGGTGTCATTCCTTCTGTAGACCATGCAAGGTCTGGCGCTTAACCCCATACCCCTACAACGTCCAGCGTGCTCAACTCGGCCTAGAGCAGCTTTTAGAGGCACCATGGAATCCACAGACCACTATGACTCTTGGGTCTGGCTCTCTAACATCTCAACTTGCGACTATTGAATCTTTTCCTGTCGCATGCATTTTATGAAACATTTACTAAACAATTTAATTAAAATAAAATAAATAACAAATATTAAAACAAACAATGTCTATATCTTACAATGGCTTCCTCTACTTGTTGAGAGATTGTCGTCCCATCCTAGTGTCTTTGGGTGATGGTGAATAACTCCTTGTAGTCCGTTTCTCCGTGACCCTTCCTATCCCAAAAGGATTAAAACAATAATTTATTATTATAAACAGGTAAACAATAAATTTATAATATAAAGCTAAAATTAATTTAATTATAAAAAAACAAGCTCGTTGTCAGTGACAGCAAATGTCTTCGATCCTTCCATGTGATGGATAGTGTCTCTCTGAGAAAGAGCCTACAAAAACCTTAAAATTATTAAAATAACAATAATAATACAAAATATTATCTATTACTCTAGGCTCCTCCTATACTAGACAAAACTCACCATTACTAGGTAAGACGCTGTCAGGCACGCTCTTGACTAGCTGCTCCAGAGGTATCGTCTCATCCTTATCCATTATGTGGTAGAGATTATTCCTCTTGTTCTTCTAGCCTTCCCTATCTTTATCATCGTGTACTTCTTCATATTGTCGTGGACGAAAAATATACCTTGTATGACAATTGAATAAAGAATAATTAAACACAATTAATTAATTGATTAATTAAAAATGACATAAATTATAACTATTTACATTTATAATATAATTAAATACAATTAATTACCTTCACAACCTCGTCCCATGTTATATTCTTCGACAGCTAGGGAACATTCTTCCATGTCTTGATGTGGATGGGGAACCGCTCCCAATTTGAGCCCAACTTGTTTAGATACCAATTAAATAGGTGACCACTATTCTTGATCGAATGGTCCTGTGGCCTCATTCCATAGAACTATAACATGTAGTCCCTGGTCCAAGCTATTGAGACTGGCCACGTCTAGCCTCCTAACGGATATGTTCACCTGCTCAACTGCACAATTTACTACATACTTCAATAACATTTAAACCTATGGAATTTAAATATTAACTTTATCAAACAATACTTAAATTTACCTTGAATTTGTACCTCAAACCCTATCGATGATAGTCATGGGTTATTATGGTCTCGGGCCTCCTCCTCATCTAGGACCGCTTCATGTCATTGAGAATGAAAATGTTGAAGTCACACTCCTCAATCTTGTCATAATCAATGTGACTGATGTCAGCCCCCTTTGGCTAAACAAGTAGCTCTGGTGGGGTTGCCTCTTTTTCTTTTAAGGGATAAATATCAATTTTACCATGGAAGTTTTGGTTTTAGAGAACCCAACACCCGAAAAGTTTTGTAAGTGTCATTTTTGCCTCGGAAGTTTACAAACGTAGCAATCTTGCCCATTGGTTGATCTTGATCGTTGGATTGATAATTTTTGTATCATTTTTTTCCTGGAAGTTTACAAAAATTTGCTCTTAAAAAAAAAACTTTCAGGGCAAATTTGCTCCTAAAAAACTTTCGGGCATATTTGCTTCTTTTTGTAAATTTCCGGGGCAAAAATTATACCAAAAAAACTTCCGGACACTGAATGCCCCCAACCCAATACTTCCATGGCAAAAATGGTATTTAACCCTTCTTTTAATTTTTCCTATGAGTGCAAAAGGATAAGTGTAGGGGAATTTGATAATTGAATATTATTTCACTTACTTCTATCTCTTGGTTAATAAATTTAGGAATGTTTAATTAATAAATAATGGGTTTTATTTCTTGATTGGGCTTTGGACTTTTAATTGGATTTAATTCTTTTTATGATTAAATTCTAGATTTACAATGATTTATTATTTTCGTCATAACTTTTGATCTAGATATCTGATTAGTCTCATTCTTGTTTTCTTTTTTAGATGATTCAAAGAGCTACAATTAATATGACACTCGAAAGGCTAATCCGGCCAAGAAGATGGACGAAATTGGAGTTAAATATAGACACATTTTTTGGATTTTCTAATTGGGCCCAAATATTGTAATAAAAGACCAATTATTATTAGAGGTTTCCATTTTGGGCTAGTTTTGTAACCCTAGTCGACATTCCCTTTTAGGTTAACTTAGATGGTGGCTACAAACACATTATGCATTATGTTTTGAATGGGTTTCTAGATTAAATTAGAAGTTTTTTATTTTCTTTGAGTTGTTCCTTATGTTCATGGTGTTCTTCATCTTTTCATCTGTGTTTTACCTAGCCATGCTTAGCTAAGATTTTTTATTAACCCATGGATTGAGGATTCCGCCAATCCAGGAGGAGCCACGCTTTAATCGGTAACGTAATTCATTTCTGTTTATTTTAATCGGATCCGATTATAATTGCGGATTGGGTGTTAGATTTAATACCTAGATTGATATCCCAAGAACATAGGTCAAACCAGGTTATAGAGAGTGTTGTGTGATTGCACAGCGAGCTGCCACGTGTTCGATCAGATGCTAGGCAATCGTCTAGTCAAGGAGTTTCTAGACAAACGAGTTTGGTTATTATATTTTTGTCCGATGAAGTTTATATTCTATTTTTAATATGATTAATCTCATTTTCTCATATTCTTTCTAGCTTTACTTCGTTTAAATTGCATCGGAAAACTCTCTCATTCTAGTTACTATTTTATTGCGTTTACTGTTGATGTTAGACCCGTTGTGAATTCCTTGAAAGAAACTATCCAAGTTCCCTATATTGCAAATCTTCTGTTGAACTTGGTTATTTTGCAAGACTCGGCAAATCTCAATCACAAGTAGATAACTTTTTGACACTTTGTGATGATTGTTGTACATAGTAGTAGTAGTTACCACTTGAATTAGCTAGAGCATATTGGTTAAGATGATCTAAAGTTAGCCCTTTACACTTCATTGCTACACTTTCTAACAAAAAAATATAAGGTTAGCTGAGCTAACCTTTTAGCACATTGTTGTTGTTTTTTTATCACATTGTGGTTGTTGTTGCCTGCTAATATGTAAGAAGGTTTTTGTAAGGGGTTGTGGCAGTGAAAAATAATTTTTTTAAGAAAAGAATAATAATTACGGCATCCTAAAATATTTTAGGACACTATAGGTGAAAATAAATATTTATGGTGTCTTAAAGTGGAATTTAGGATGCCATAAGGGCAACTTAAGGCGTCGTAAAAGGTATTTAGGATGCCATAGTAATTTCCAACTACGGCATCCTAAAGTGCAATTTAGGTTGCCTTAAGTTGCCATTACAATGTCCTAATTTTTTGGGACGCCGTAAACTCTACTTAATATGCCTTCCAAATAGGCGCCCCCTAAAAAAAAACGTCAAAAGTGCAAAAGAAAGAACATCATAACCCCTTTTTGTAATAGTGTTGCAAAAATATTTCACGTTGAATGTAGCTTGACACTAAAACTTAAAACTAATAAAAAAAACATTATATGTTATTAATTAATAGAGCTTTCAAAACGGATTGGATCCCCTGGGTTAGCCCATTAAGCCCTATTTTTAGCCCACACGTGATGGGATTATTTTTGACCCTAACCCAAAATAACGTTCACCCCTCTTGGGTTATGATAGGGCCAACCGCAGGCCACCCTATTTGATGAAAAAGCCAATGAGAGTAATGAAAACAACTCAAAATATTGACGACGTAACAGTAATATTCAGGACTTGCGACCCCGTGCTCATCCAAGAAGTCGTGAATGCGACGCATTTTGTTGCGTGGGCTCCCATCAATCCCAATAATATAATATACATTTTTATTTATTTAAAAGATCTCGACAATCTAATGATCCAGTTTAAAAACATGGTTAAAAATTAATAAATATGGATTGAAATGATTTTTTTTAAAATTATGTCTTTATTTATAAGGGAACAAGTAAAAGATAGAAATAACCAACTACTTAGTTAATTTAATATGTATAATTAATCAGAGTAAATGAAAAAACTTATTAAATATTAAAACAACTCTTATAGAGTAGTTATAAAAAGGAGCCGCTTCAAAATTTTGGGTTCTATATAAAGAAGTACTAGTATGATGTGACTATTTTAATTTATTTTACTGGATAATAGTGATTATTTTATGAGAAATACAATTTTCATGTTGTAGGGGAAATGTATCATCATGTCATAGATACAAAAAGATGTAGGTCCCACTATTTCCATGCTTGAGTTTTTTTTAATAAAAAAGATGTGGGTCCCACCATTTCATATGTGTGTAGAAATCTTCTTCTTCGCATGCAACATAAGAAGTGTAAACCCCTTATTTTATATCCTGCGATTTTTCCTTTTTTTGAAAGCGATTTTTCCTTTTTTTGAAAAAGTTAGATCCAAACGTTATTTATTTCAAGCTTTCGAGGTCTCGAGAGAATAAATTAAAGGGAAAATGCATTTAAGGGCCCTTTTTGAAGAAAAAAAATCTCAAAAAGTGCCCCAAGCTTCTGAAAATCCCAAAAAAGTCCCAAGGGCCTTTTCTGGGATTTTCATAATCTTGTGAGTTGTCAATAGGACTGATATAGTTGTTAACCGGGGCTGATATTGTTGTTAATGTGACTGATTTAGTTGTTAAAATATTGTTGTTAATTTGGCTGATTTAGTTGTTAACGGGTATTGATTTAGTTGTTAATTTAGCTAATTTAGTTGTTAAATTTTAATGAATTTATCCGAGAAAATGCCCTATGGGCCTTTTTTGGGATTTTTAGAATCTTATGGCCCTTTTTGGGATTTTGTTTTTCTCCAAAAAGGGCCCCCATATGGATTTTCCATAAATTTTAAAGGGCATTTTGCTATTTTACAACCAATTTTCAGTATTTATTATAAGCTGGGCCGCAGATTATTTAATATATCTTCGCTGGATTGTTGTTTTCCATTATTTAATTGGAATCTTTCTAGGTTGATTAATTCCTATCTCAGACCACTCCGTAATTTACATAGAATCAATTTTCAATTTTTTTTTTTATGTTGGCAAAAAATATGCTTTTCTAAAATGATTTTTGACCTACGGGCTGGCCTTAACCCTTATGGTTACATAATTTTTTGGCCCGTGCGGACTGTTTAACATGCGGGTTTTTCAGCCTTGGGGGCTTTGGACTAGGGCCTAACAGATCGAGGTGGCTCGTTTTGAAAGCTCTATTAATTATTAAAGGATTCGCACACTCAAACTCATAAGCCAAGTTATGTATATTCCTTAAGGATGCTGATTATTAAATTTAGGGAAATTTTTTGCCCACCCTCATGTCAGCAAATTTATTTCAGTCAACCCCAAAAAATTCTGAAACTTCATTATACCCTTTGGACCTAAATAAAATTAAGTTTTGTGATTAAAAAGACCATGATACCCTTTAAGGGAATTCATAAGATAAATAAGAGGATTCGGAAAGAACCATTTTGGAATTAAACAAGAATATTTTGCTTATTTACAAGATAAATGAGGGAATTCAAGAGACAAATAAGGCATTCGCGAGACAAATAAAGGGATTCAAAAAACAAAGTAAGGGCATCATTATCTTTTCACCCGCAAAACTTAATTCTTTTTAGGTCTAAGGGGGTACAGTGAAGTTCCATAATTCTTTGAAGTATCATAGGGGCTGATTGAAATTTTCCCTTAAATTTATCCATAAACCACTCAATTATCCCATGGCACTAAAACTCGAACTAATCATCCCCCCCCCCCCCCAACAACAAAAAAAAAAAAAAAAAAAAACTTGAAATAATCAAAAATATTATCTGTGATTCTAACGGGTTTTGCGCACTCAAACCCATATGCCAAATAATGTGTTCCTACATGCGATCCGGATGGTGACTATTAAAACTCAATTCTCACATGCTACTTCCTTTATGTATGTGCAAGTTGGATTTTACAACAAAATTGTCAACACGGCTCCGATCTCTAATCTAAATTATTAATAATGTGTTTGTATTATTTTTCCCTATAAGACTTCACATTTGCTTGCCTATTTAATCCCCAACTAAAGCTCCACATACGCAAATCAAATAGCGAGAGAGATTTAAAATAAATCATGGATTGTGTTGTAGGAGAAGGATCAAAACCCCATGCTGTGTTGATTCCATTTCCAGTTCAAGGCCAAATCAATCCAATGCTCAACCTAGCAAAGCTCCTTCACCTTCAAGGCTTTTTCATAACCTTCGTCAACACAGAGTTCAACCATAAACGATTGCTTAGATCAAGAGGTGTTGAAATCCTTCAAGGCCTCCCAGATTTTCAATTCGAAACCATCCCAGATGGTCTTCCTCCTCCTGCTAATGATAATGCCACTCAAGATGTACCTTCTCTCTGTTACTCAACAAGAAAGAATTGTCTTCTTCCCTTTCAAAACCTTCTTGCTAGACTCAGTGAATCTTCCTCTAATGGCCTAATCCCTCCACTCACTTGCTTGGTTTCTTCTACTACCATGTTCTTCACTATTGATGCTGCTCAAGCACTTGGACTCCCTATTCTTCTCTTTTGGCCTGCTAGCACTTATTCATTGTTGGATATTGTGCAATATAAAATTCAACTTGGTAAAGGTATTTTACTATATACTACTCCCTCTCATCCTTAATATAAGAGCCATTTGATCTTTTTTTTTTTAGAGAGATTAAGAAAGCTAAATAAATTATTTAATCATAGCATATATTATGTCTCATTAGATTATGTGTCAGTTTATAAGTAAAGTAAACTAATTTGGAGAAAAACAACAAATATAGATATTTAATATTGCTACATACTAATTTCATCGTGAAATATATGTCCAATTAATGTTCTTTATGATTCTAATGTGCAGATGCAAGCAATTTGACAAAGACGACAGATCCAAAGGATCTCTTTGTTCATTTTCTTTTTGAAATAACGGAAAAAGCTCATAAAGCCTCTGCCATTTGTTTCAACACATTTGATGAGCTTGAAGGTGAGGCAGTGAAAGCTCTTTCCTCCATTTATTCCATTCCTCTTTACACCATAGGCCCTTTCCCTTCATTTCTATGCCAAATCCAACAGACCAACCAGCTTTTATCTTTCAAGTCTAATCTTTGGAAAGAAGAATCCCAATGCCTCGATTGGCTACAGCTCAAGGAGCCAAAGTCTGTGGTTTATGTGAATTTTGGAAGCATCGCAATTGTAACTCCAAAACAACTGTATGAGTTTGCTTGGGGTTTAGCCAACAGTAAGAAACCATTCTTGTGGATTATAAGGCCTGACCTTGTGAATGGTGGCTCAGTGATCTTATCACCTGAGTTTTTAACTGAGATTAAAAATAGAGGTCTTATAGCAAGCTGGTGTGAACAAGAGAAAATTCTGAACCACCCTGCAATTGGAGGGTTCTTGACTCATTGTGGGTGGAACTCCATGGCTGAGAGTATTTGTGCGGGAGTTCCAATGGTATGTCGGCCTTTTGATTTAGATCAACACATAAATTGTATGAAAGCATGCGAAAATTGGGAAATTGGAATAGAGATTGCGAATGATGTGAAGAGAGAAGAAGTGGAGAGGCTTGTGAATGAGTTGATGGAAGGAGAGAAGGGAAAGAAGATGAGACAGAAGGCTTTGGAGTGGAAGAAAATGGCTGAGGAGGACACAAGACCTGGTGGTTCTTCCTACATCAATTTGGAGAATATGATAAAAGATGTGCTGATCAAAACCAGAAGCTAAGAAAATCTTATATGTTTATTGTTCTATTTATGTTGGTTGTTGATAATAAGAACTTGTTTTTATGATGAATGTGTGCTTAGTAAGGAAACCCGTTCAATCGAAAAGTGTGCGCAATACCAAAAGTAAGTTGGCCTGGTGCTCGATGTGAGCTTTGTTTTTATAATGTTTGAATAGAATAAAAATGAGTTTTAATATTCTGTGTGTATTTTCTTGCGTTAACTGTTTAGTGATTATTTGATTATCTTTCCCATGCTGATGCTGATTTAGGATGGCAAAGAGAAAAGAGAGAAGATGGAGAATAGAGAAGAGAAGGGAAGGAGAAAGGAGAGGAGGGAAAAATCACACAAATAGTGTGAGGAAAGAATATTCATAAAGGGAGAAGCTCAACAATTATATGGCGTACAAAGCAAGCAAATGAGTTGAAGTGCTATATATAGGCCTCAACTTAACTATAAAAATTAATGCAGAACATTCTAGAAAACTAAAATTAAATGCAAATAATAATTAATAATAAAAGATAACAATCAAATAAAATCAGAACCAAATACTCCCTAATGAAAAATATAAAAGTATAATAAAACCCAATTAATTATTATTCCATATCTCATCATATGTTTTTTTAGGCCAGCATTATTTTTAGAAGTCACAAACTTGTGTGCTGAATAAACTTAGTTAGGTTGATTCTAATTAATACTTTGTTTTATAAATTAGTTGTAAAGTTTGATTGTACAATGACTTGCGTATGTGGATTGATTGCCATGAATAAGCCTTGAAGCTCACTATAGTCACTAAAAAAACTATGAATAGTGACAAAAATCCGTTATTAATTTGCTGTTACAATGACTGTTGATTTTTTGTTTTTCGTTTCTAGCTTTTTCCTTGAATCCGTTGCAGCTAAATTAAACCGTGGTTTCCACATCTAAAATGATAATCCTTTTAAGATATAGACTAAAATACATCAACATCATCTTATTTACTCTAAATTATAGAGACATTCTTTCTATTTTGAAAACCTATATGAACTTCCCTCAAAATCAAAATATATGTTACATAAACTTCTCTTCTAGTTTTGAGATTCAACTTCCATCCATCTAACCATTAGTTAACCGTTAAATCACAACATTGACTCATTATTTGAACAAAAATACCTCTCCTTAAAATAAATATTACTACTTAATAATCTTTGGCAAAAAAAAAAAAAAAAAAAAAAATCATTTAATTACATATCTTTATTCAAAATTTTAAAACAAATTAGTATATATTTGTCATACTTTCAAAATTATCATATTATAAATTTAATTAATTTTATCATTATAAATTTTAATTTTTTGATAAATTTAAATTTTTAATCTCTTTTATTTATTAAACTTATCAAGTAATTTTTAAATATGCTTGATGATATTTTGTAATAATACATACATACATATATTCAATTAAATTATATAATTATAAAATGATATTATTATGAGATTCGCATATTAATTATCTTATAATTTAAAATTATTAAGAATATTTTATTAAACATATATTCTTAAAATCAAAATATATGTTTTGAGATTCAAAATGAACTTCCCTCAAAATCAAAATATATGTTACATAAACTTCCCTTCTAGTTTTGAGATTCAACTTCCATCCATCTAACCATTAGTTGATCGTTAAATCATAACATTGACTCATTATTTGGACAAAAATATCTCTCCTTAAAATAAATATGACTACTTAGTAATCTTTGGCAAAAGAAAAAATAATAATCATTTAATTACATATCTTTATTCAAAATTTTAAAACAAAGGGACAAACACTTCTCATATTTAGGAGAAGTGTTTTCTCATGTCACACACACATAAAATGATAGGACCCACATATATATAATTAGCATTATATATATATGTGAGTCCCATAATTTTATGTGTGTGTAGGAATCTTCTACTTCTCATGCAACATGGGAAGTTTAAAGCCCTAAAACAAATTAGTATATATTTGTCATACTTTTAAAATTATCATATTATAAATTTAATTAATTTTATCACTATAAATTTTAAATTTTTGATAAATTTAAATTTTTAATCTCTTTTATTTATTAAACTTATTAAGTAATTTTTTAAATATGCTTGATGATATTTTGCAATAATACATACATACATATATTCAATTAAATTATATAATTATAAAATGATATTATTATGAGATTCGCATCTTAATTATCTTATAATTTAAAATTTTTAAGAATATTTTATTAAACATATATTCTTAAAAATAATTATTCAAATTTTGAACAAGTTATTAATATTTACAACATAAACAGATTACTAAAACTTATTCTACATTAAATTTATTAAAAATATTAAATGGATCATTAATGAACATTAATATTAAAAGATAAATTAGGGAATTGGTATAATGAGGGGTAAATTAGTAAACAACATCTATTTTAATATGGTTTTTGATTTAAAAATATACTTGAAGAATTTTTTAGAATATTCTTTAACGGTGTTAATGATTTAAACTAAAGTGTATGGTTTCAAAATAGAGGAGAGGTACATGTAATTAAAGCAAAACAGAAGGGTGGTTAGAGTATTTTACTCTAAGATATATAATAAGATTTTTCTAGGTTTGGCTGTTATCATGATAAATAATGCTTGAATTTCTTAGGGACGTGAGGATGTTGAAAGGATTGACAACCAACGTTTCAATCATATGTAATTTAACTCGGACTTTATTAATTAATTCAATTTACGAATTTTTGAGGCTAACATTTTAAGTTGACTTGCTAGATCCGTGAAAAGTGGATATATTCTTGTGTGACAAAAAAGAGTGCAACCCCTAAGTGCTTAAAAAAATTATTCTATGACGCAGATATTAAAGGCATCTTAACCTCTGACTTCTTTCTTATTATGTATTTAATTTAAAGAAGCTTAAAGTTATGCGAGTAATATTTACATACTATAGAAGCGTCGACTCATATACTTTGATTAATTAAAATACAACAACTCATCTTATTTTAATCATACATGTAGATGAGTCATTTGTAGAAATTCAAATTTTATGATTTTATGGAGGGAATTGCCTTTTTTGCTTTTCTAAATTAAGAAGTTTATGATTTTTTAAAATCATAAATTTTGAATTTTTGCAAATGACTCATATGTTATGCAAGATTAAAATAAGATGAATTGTTGTATTTTAATTAGTAATAGAACATATAAGATGACGCTCATAAAGCATGTAAGTATTTCTCAAAATTATGCTACTCCTTCACAACTCCAATATAAGAGTTGGACAAAAGATTTTTCTTTGATCTTAAATATAAAATCTTAATCAACTTCATCTCACAAATTTATAATTTTTTCCCAAAGCATCATTATTGATTGGCATTGCATATATTAAAAAGGGTTAAGAAGCAAATTAGCCAACGAACTTTTATATCAGGAGTGTCCAATACAAATAACTTTTAAGTGGACCAAAATTACCAAATAAACTTTTAAAAATATGCAGTCAATACAAAAAAACTCTTAAAAATGTGCAGTTAACACAACGCCGTTAGAAAAAGTTAACGTCCATTATCTAAGGTGCAAATTGGCCAACGAACTTTTACTCTAGGAGCGCTCAACACACAAAAAAAAAAATTTACTCCAAATGCACCTAGCACAAAAAAGTCCATATACAATCCACCCAAAATTTGATTGTTACAAATCCTTACCGGACCCCCAACCATGCGCATTGGGGTTAGAACCAAGCCTCTTAAGTTATCTTTTTTTTTTTTTTTAACAAGTCCCATATTCATATAATTAATACTTCATTTAATCAACAAATATATCATTAAGTTGCGGATTTATATTATTAAGTATCAATCCATTAAATTCTTTTAATAAAAATAAAAATTAAACTCATTTCATGTCTTTCAAGATATAATAGATTTTTTAAATTTTATTAACATTAAATGAATTTTTTAACTTACATAAATTTCTTCTAAAATAAAAATAATTCATATAATTTTTTTAACACATAATAAATTATAAAACACCTTGAGTTTTATTTAAATCATATAATTATATTTTTAATTAAAAATTTTTTATTTTAACAAATTATAATTTTGACAAAATTGAAGAATGAGTAATTTTTGTACATAGATATATATATATAAGTGGTTTTGAATAATGACAATTAAGAACAATTTTATTTAATTTAGTGAAATTTAGAATTTTGTCTTGGACGCTCTTAGAGTAAAAAAATTTTGTGTTGGACGCTCCTGGAGTAAAAGTTCGATGTCCAATCTGCACCTTAAATAATGGACGTTAACTTTTTCTAACAGCGTTGTATTGACTACACATTTGTTTGATTTTTTTTTTTTTTTGTGCTCCTTGCACATTTTTAAAAAAAAAATTAGTAATTTTAATCCACTTAAAATTGATTTGTGCTAGGCGCTCCTAAAATAAAAGTTCATTGGCCAATTTGCTCCTTAACCCTATTAAAAATGTTCATCAAAGAATAGTTCTAATGCACATAATTTAGAAGAAAAAAAAGATATTTTAAATAAAATTAGTAGATTTTCTTTTAAGTATGACAAGTAATAAATAAAATTAATAGAGAAAAAAGGGGGAAAAGAGAGGGAATGTATTGGGAAAAAATAGGAGAGAATATAATCATTAGAAATAAAATTGGTAAAAATGCAATTAATGTTGAGACAGTGCTAAACGAGATCTTTTAAAACAGACCAAACTCATTCAAAAATTGGGATCTTATAAAAAATATTGGAAGGAATATTATTTCTAAGTCACTACCACTACTAATATGTTTGAGAGTAACTAAGAAAAATCTTAAATTTTATCAATTTTTCTTTAAAATTTAATAAATTTTCAAATCTAATATAAGAATACAAAATCTATGCAATAATGAATGAATGTAAAATTATACATTTCTATGCAAAATTTAATGATTTGACTTATAAATATGACGCCTTATAGGTAGAATTTAAGTCATCTTCTAAAAGATGGATGGTTCATATTATAAATCACTTGATGAGATTTTAATTACATTTTTCCAATATCACTCATATTTAAAGTAAATGACAATGACAGAAAATTATATCATAAAAGTCTCATAATTTATCAATAACAAGAGAAAGAGCAACAATTGACAAGTGAAAGGGCTATCATTAACAAGTTATGGGACTTTTCTGATATTATTTCCTTTAACTGGGACCTTATTGTCATTTTCCCAATATTTAAATGTAGTTTTAGTTAAAAATATTAAATTTCCATATTATAAGGTAAAAATGCTCATAATTTGAGTCTCAATTGACGTATATATGAAGTATTCGTGACATTTGGCAATTTTGAGTTCTTCATATTATATTAACTCCTTCATGATTGTGTCGTACCAAACTTTTATTTATTTATTTTATAAAAAAAGGGCAGCATCAATGGGGAAAAAGAACCATGATTTATGTTTGGATTAGATTTTGGAAAATAAATTTTACGAATTACAAAGTAAACATGCTCTAAAAAATGACTTTAGAAATGATGGTTTCAGAAGTTAGCTAACATACCTAAAACATGGCCGCATCATCCTATAATAATAAGTTTCCATCACTCAAACCCAAATCAAACTTGTATTCCAAGATCTGAATTTCCTTCATGGGTTTTGAACCGCTCATCTCTTACGTACTACACATCTCGGTGCATGGTGCAGTTTACAATAAAATTGTCAGCTTTAATTGAACCACACCTACACATGGCTCCCACTTCTAATCTATTTATACACATTTTCTCTATAAAACTCGATATACATGTTCACACACCGGAACACAGAGCAATATGGAGTGAAAACCCCATGCTGTGTTGACTCCATATCCAGTTCAAAGTCATATCAACTCAGCGTTGAAACTAGCAAAGCTCCTTCATGTTCGAGGCTTCTTCATAACCTTTGTCAACACTGAGTTCAACCATAAACGCTTGCTCAAATCAGGATGTTTCAAAATCCTTGATGGACCCCAAGATTTCAGATTTGAAACCATCCCAGATGGTCTTCCTCCTCCTGCTAATGATACCACTCAAGACTTACCCGCTCTTGCAGACTCTACAAGAAAGAACTGTCTCCTTCCCTTTCAAAACCTTATTGCTAGACTCAATGAATCTGCCTCTAATGGCTTTTTCCCTCCAGTCACTTGCTTGGTTTCTGATTTTACCATGTTCTTCACAATTGATGCTGCCGAAGCACTTGGAATCCCCATTGTTATACATTTTCCTGCTAGTGCTTATTCGCTTTTGGGTATTGCGCACTATGAAAATCTACTCGATAGAGGGATTGTACCACCCAAAGGTATTATATACTACTATGCTATAGCGTGCTATCACCCTCTCTTGGCGATTAAGCTCTACTTTCAGTAAGGAAACTGACACTACTATAGAAAATGCATTTATAATATTTATTATTTGCCATGCATCACAGTTTTGAATAGTGATATATTCAAGAGCTATCTTTTATTGGCGCAAATAAATTACGGTTCAAAATCGTTATTTATTCTAGACGTATTATAAATGTTCTAATATTATGTACTGAGGCTTGGTGAGGTCATAACATGTGCATTGCCATGATAATAATTAATAGACACACGTGAACAATTGTTATAATATATGGTAATGCTTGCATAATACATAACAGTCTCATTTTAATAACTGTTATTTATTCAGTAACATACATAATGGTTTTTATGTAAACAACCATTATGGTTTGTACATAAATGACGGTCTCAAGTAAACAACCATTATTTATTTAGTAACATAACATACATAAGTAATGGTTTGTACATAGAAACCATGAACGTTTATGATACATGATGGTTTTTATATAATAACTGTGATGTCTGGATGTGAGACTCTTCAAGTGAGAGTTTCTAAGTTTGTTGTACTCGTCTGTGTATAATAGAATAATATCTCCCACATCGAGTGGCTATGCATTTTGGGATGTATCAAATCACTCCAAGTTTTAGGGAAGAATCAATGGCAACTGTTGAAGTATATAAGTGATAATGCAATTGTTGACCTATAATTGTGTCTCTACACAAGAATTTAATGTTGGAAGGCAAAGGTTGAGGGGGAAAACGTATGAATATCCATATAGGAAAGGATGCATGGGGTATGCAAACCCTTGTGCAAAGAAAGGGGTATGCAAACCCTTGAGCAGCCCAAGAGTTTGCATACCTGTCGCCTTTCCTATATAAATATTCGTGTTTTTTCACTCAGTCATTGCTTTCCTAGCTTAATTACTAAAGAGTCACAAGATATAGGTGAACACTTACATTATGAGATATGTAGGTCACAAGTGCGATTGATTCTAGCCACAAAGCCTAAAAAAACTTGATCTGGCCCAAAATTGCATCACTACTTGATGTGGGAAATACTACTCGATTAGATAGAGTTGAGACCAAGTAGCTAAGAAACTCTGACATTGAAGAGTCTAGGATTGATCACAATATTGAATTTAAGAGTTTTTAACTTGGCGCCACCTACTCAATAGAAAAACAGGAGATAAACCTTCGATCAGAGCAATAATAGGTTTTCGCGCGCCCGGGGGGGAGCTTAACTTCAAAAAAGCAATTTAATATGTCATTTTGAATGCTTTATCACATCGTGATTTCACAATGCTGTAGGTATTCACATGTTCATGTATGACTCTTAGTACAACTGAACTAGTTTATTCATTAAATTCCTAACCTACTCAATAGAAAAACAGGAGAGAAACCTTCTATCAGAGCAATAATAGGTTTTCGCGCACCCGGGGTGGGGGGGAGCTTAACTTCACAAAAGCAATTTAATATGTCATTTTGAATGCTTTATCACATCGTGACTTCACAATGCTGTAGGTATTCACATGTTCATGTATGACTCTTAGTACAAATGAACTAGTTTATTCATTAAATTCCTATTGATTAGCTCTCCTTACTAAGTAATAACGGGTTCATGCAACATAGCCCTGCTCTTCATATTAAAAATAAAAAAATAAAAAGAAGAAAAAGAATATACTCTTCTAATTCTAGTTATAAGGTACATATTTCACCAAAGCCAATAAAAGCCTTCAATCTTGCTGTTCTTTTCTTCTTCTTCTTCTTTTTTTTTTTAATGGTTACCTTTTTTTCAATACATTTATTTGGTTATCTAACGTAACTAGGTCAGATTCAAACTTTGTGAATGATAATTGTATCTTAAAATTTGATAACTTTAAGCTTTACATTTATTTAACATTATCTTAGAATGCTTATAGCTTGCTCAATTTTACGGTAAACAAGAGAAGAACAAGAAAAAGACAAATAGAAGAGGTGGGTTTGATGTGAGGGGAAATAATGTAAGAATTGTGACCTACAAGTGTTTGTTTGGCTAATGGTTAATTCTTGCAAAAGCCAATTTTAAAACACACACTTGTCTAAGTGAATTGAAAATGAATTTCTTGGTGAATAGCTTTGTGGCTTGTTGAAGGAGGCTCCTCTTTAAGTGATAAATCGCAAGAATGATTTGATTCTGCTTGTAATCTCAAGCCATCTGTGTATGCTTCTCAAATTTTCTTTCTTTGTTTTTTTTTTTTTTTTTTTTTTTTTTTTTTTTTTTTGTTAAGAAAAGAAAAAGGAAGAAGAAGACTTTCACAAACGAAAACTAAGTTTTAAAAGCTAATAATGAAATATACTAATTAATAGATTACTAGATATTTTACATCTTATACGAGTAATTTTTTTTTTCCCTCTCTTGAACTATATATAGAACATTGATAGGCTTTAAAAAGCGTATTTTTTAAATATCTTCATTCAGTGTGTGTGTGTGTATAACTTGATAGTTAATACAAGTTGATTATTATACTAACTTTTGCAAAACCCAATTTTAATATATATACTTATTTGAATGAATCAAAATCCTAGTATTAGCTTTAATTTGTGAATTAGTGGAAGAGGCTCCTCTTTAAGTGATAAGTCGCAGGAATCATCTGATTCCACTTGTAATCTCAAACCATCCATATATGCCCTCGACATTAAAAAAAGACTTTCACAAACAAAAACTAGGTTTTAAAAAGCTAATAATTATCAAATATACTAATTAAAAACTAGGTAGGATTTCCATATATGTACAGAAGGAAAATAACAACCGTATTAATGGGTTCTTACCAGACAATCGATCCCCTATTCACACCAAGACATGTCTTTAATCCGTCCCTAATTCACTGAAATTAGAGACCAAAAAAATTATATTTCTAATTGAGTTTTGCCCCAAGTTCCATAGCTAAATTGATTAGCAACGAAAATCCAGTCTCTAACACGCTGCTTTTTCTATTGATACAGTTCCTTACATGCAAACCATTGTATTTTGTTTGCCTGAGTTTGAAAAAACGGGCATGCCTAATTGCCGACTGCTACTCCCTTTGGCAGCGAGTTTAACAAAACCTAATAAAAATAAATAAAAAGACCCACAGCAATATTGAAGCTTCAGTATCACAAAAAGGGGAGGAAAAAAAAAATTACTCCCGCATTTCTTGCCACACCATCTGCCAAGAAATTAAAAGCTTTTTTGGGTCAAACCCAGCCTTAATGACTAACTTAACAATCAATGTGTCCGAACTTTAAAAATAGGATGAAATTTAATAATTTATCCACTTTTAAGATATTAAGGATAAAATTACACTACAAATTACTTGAGAGTGCTAAATACAACTCGAAAAAAGAAATCACTTTAGGTTGAATGTCCCTTAACACTAAAACTTAAACTAATAAAAAAAAACACACACACACAAACATCATCTATCATTCATACATGTTTTGTGCACTCAAACCCATAAAGCAAATAATTTATTCCACCAACGTCTGATGCTGTTGTTGATTATTAAACTTATCACTAAACCACCCAATTCTATCTTCTTCTTTTTTTCTTTTTCTTTTTTCTCAGAACCACCCAATTCTCACATGCAACTAAAACTCAAACTAATCAAAAATATTATCTCTTTCATTCAGGTTTCGCGGTCTGATAAAATCAATTAGCCAAATAATGTATTCCAACATGAGATACGGATGCTGATTTAAATTTATCCTTAAATCACTCAATCCTCACATGCAATATTCCTTTCGCTGCAATTACGTTGAAGCTTACAACAAAATTGTCAACACAACTCCGATCTTTGATCTAAATTATTAATATTATACTACCTCTAGTTCTTAATATAAGAGCTAGATAACAAATTTATATAGATTTAAATATTAGTTATGTTAGTTATTTTTAACAAATATGGTTTGATTTTCCTAAAATACCATATTTCTTTATTATTACTATCCTTGGATATAAACCTTTTAATGTTGATAGGGAAAATAATTATAGCCTAAGACTCCACAAGTGCACGTGCCATATTAAGTAATAAAGTAAGGAGAAAAGTATCTTTATCATGAGGACTTAGTATCTACAATTCAGTTGAGCAATGACTTTGCACTTTTGCTTAAGTTGAGAGAACACAATTTGAAATAAACATAGGAAAACAAGAAAACTTGGGGGGGGGGGGGGGGGGGGGATCTAACTAAAGCTAACGATATGATAAGGGTAATTCTAAATCTTAACCGGTGACTTGGATTATTATAGCCTTGGTTATTTCTTAGTGTCTAATTTTCAGGAAAATCCCATATAAAGTTGCTTAAATAGAGAAATTCTAAATCAAGTTGTTAAATCTAAAAAAATCCCTAATTAAGTTATAGACTCAATTTGGGATTTAAAACATAGGTAAATTGACTTTATTACAGTCTCATAATCTTCTCTATCATCTTTCCTCTTAAAAGAATTTAATTACTCTTTAACTTAGTTTTTAATAAGTGTGTGTATATATATTAACATTAATATATCATAAAATAAAATATAATTCATTTAAATCAAAGGAGTTTTTGTGTTTAGAAAGAATGATTTTAAAAAAAAAACGCATAACACCGTTATCAATTAAATGTTTTTATTAAATATTTTGAATAAAATTTTATTTTTGAAAGAACTAAATTAGTTTTTTTGTCAATAAACAAAAAAATCAATCTTCATTAATCACACAACTTTACTTATGTGATATATAGGTTTTTTTATATATATATACACACACAATTTGCTATATCAAACAAGTTATTTTTTATATTAAATTTTTTTTCTCAATGAACAAAAAATCAAGTAAAAATTTTTTTTTTTTTTTTATTCTCAATGTTCAACAAGAAATAATTTAATTAATATTGGGGCTGATTTTTTTTTTTTTAATTATTCCAAATCATTCTTCCACAAAACATAAAATTTATTTGATCTAAGTTAATCATATTTTATTTTATTATATATTAATGTTTATATATATTTACACTTGTAGTAAAAATAAGTTAAAAAGTATTGAAACCCTTTTAAGATGAGAGAAGAGACTATGAGAGGGCAGTAACGTCATTTGATATAAATTTTGAAATTTAAATTGAGTCGATAACTTAATTAGGGATTTATTGAATTTACTAACATAATTTAGAATATTCATATTTCAAGCAGCTTTATATGGGATTTTCCCTAGTTTCTCTCCTTAATTACATTTATAGTTATATTTGCTAGTATATGACTCTTAATTACCTAAGAGTATCTTTCGATCTACTAAAAGGCATTCAAATTATGTTAATCCCTAATGTCTTGAGCAATTAGTACTTAATTGGATCAATTAATGTGCAAGCCTAATGAGACTATGTAGGTTAGGTAGATATATGTCTATCCTACAAGCAAATTAAGCCCCAAAACTTAATCATATACTATTCAATTGAAAGTCTATTCTAAATTTCTTATGTCTAAACTCTTTTAGAAGTCCAATCAAATTCTCCCAAACATATAGTCTTTGGGAAGAGTTTCACAAATAAATGTTCTCAAACAACTTCTAAGTATTTAGGACACACGATCTTACTATTACAGCTGGTGTGAGAGTATGCAAATCCACGAAATTGTTTAATCCTACCAAATATGCTGGAGAATTGCATGGCAAACTAATCCATGACTTATCCATAGCTAGTGAGAAAAGTTAGCAGAGAAGATGGGTAAAGAGAGAATTTTGAAGTTTTTGAATGACACATGCCAAGATGATTAAATTCAAATTTCTCCAACGTTCAACAATTTGTAGCAATTATAAAACCGCTACCATGCATAACCACTACAAAGTGTAAACTTTGTAGCGATTATGGAGTAAAAACCGCTACAACCTTCATGATCTTTGGCATGATTGAAATATTCAAATTTCAAAATGACACATTTTGTAGCGTCTCGATGAAAAAACCGCTACAAACTTTATGACCATTAGTGGGATACAAAATATTCAAATTTTAAAAGGACACATTTGTAGCGGTTATCGTGAAAAACCACTACAAACTTCATAATTGTTGATGGAGATAAGAAATATTCAAATTTCAAAATGGCACTTTGAGCTGTTATTTGCCCAAAACTGCTACAAACATATTATTTCAAAATGACACACTTTGTAGTGGTTATTTGCCCATGACCGCTACAAACATATTTCAAAATGACATACTTTGTAGCGGTTATTTGCCCATAACGGCTACAAACTTCATGATTGTTGGCGGAATTTATTATTTTAAAAGTAATTAACAATTTGTAGTGGTTTTTTAACCGCTACAAATATAAACTTATCTTGTTTAAAAAAAAATAACAATTTACAGTTTGTAGCGGTTTCTACGAAAAAACCGCTACAAACCGTTGTTTTTTATTTTTAATTTTAATTTTTTTTAATCAGTTCTAATTGGAACAAGAAATTACATATATAAAAATACAAATGTCCAACTTTTTTTACGATATTTCTAAATCAAAAAACAACTGCCCTAAATCATAAATAAAGATAACTAATCATTTGTAGGCTGATTATTAGGTCTTCTCTCAAGGGACAGGATCACGAGACTAATCAGAGTTAACAGCACTATCATCATTGGTAGGAGGCGGCTAGATGATGAAGCTAGGGATTGGCAAGACCTCTGGATGTTCCTCGTCAAGAAAGAACTAACCCAACGACCTCAACAGCATCACGTTCATGATATCATGCCACAAGGTCTGATGAGCGTAGAAGAAATCGACATGCACCTAAAGTTGCTTGAGCAACCTTCACACGGATCTCCTAAACAATCTCCTCCCTCGGACTTCTAACGTCGGAGGTCCTTGCTCGAGTGAGGCCAGCCATCGAGGCGTTGCTCCTATCGTAGACTATGCTAGGTCGACACCTAATCCCAAACCCCTACAACATCCAAGGTGCTCAATCCTGGGCCCAGAGAAGCTTTCGGCTTTCAAAAGCGTAGCGGGAACCACAAACCCTTGTGACTCTTGGGTCTGGTCTCTCGCAGCTCAAACGATTGCTAAATCCACTCCTACCGCACACGCATTTTATGAAACATTTAATAAAGAATTTAATTTAATTAAAATAATAACAAATATTAAAACAAACAATCTCTATATCTTACAATGGCCTCCCTCGCCCTGCGAGAGGTCGCCATCCCTTTCCGGTGTCTAAAGGTGATGATGAAAAACTCCCCGTAGTCCATCCTGTAGTTCTCCTCTAAGCCTTCCTTTCCCAAAAAAATTAAAACAATAAATTATTATTATAAACAATAAAATTATAATATAAAGATAAAATTAATTTAATTGTAAAAAAATACCGACTTGTTTGTAAGTGATAGCAAATGTCTTCAATCTTTCCATGTGATGGATCCTTAGCTACCCTCGACTCCTAGTATTTCTCTAAGAAAGAGCCCTGTAGAAACCAAAAAAAAAAAAAAAATTATTAAAAATTATTAATTATTAAAAAATTATTATTATTTTAAAATTTTCGTGTCCCTCTAGTCTCCTCTTGTACTAAACAAAACTCGCCCATTCATTAGGTGGGACACCGTCAAGCACATTCTTGATCAGCTGCTCCAAAGGTTGTAACACCTCATTTTTCAAAAGTGGAATAATATAGTTTAATCAGAGTGGCGCATCGGAGCAATTCAAAAGAGTGAGTACTGATGAGTATGTTACAAAATATTAACCATGGTTGGTCATAATAGTGGTGCATTTGTCCCCATATTACAAAATAATATACAATCCAAAAAGCAAAAACTCTGACCAGGTCTTCACGGGGGCTGCTTACCCTTGTCGTTGGCCTTCGGTCCTCCGGACCTTGATGCTATAGTAAAAGCTGAGGTCCAATGCCCATTGGACCTCAAGTAACGGTTAACCTCATGCTCAAGTAATATAGTATATGTATGACAGATATTCATGACATTACAGCAGTAATCAATACATAAGCACACAACAGATGCAAGATTAACATATCAACAGTACATAGCACACAACACATGTAAAGTTATCCCTGTTTGCACTAACCAGTGCCACGATAGCATGTCGTGTCCTCAGTGCTAGGAAAACAATCTCACGGTTATTATCAAGACTATAACCCGTATATAGCTAAATGTGTAAACAGTGACTTAAGACAGAGTCTTAACCACAGTGCATGACCCAAGACCAAGTCTTATCCATGACTCTATGAAATAATCTATCACAGATAAGCAAACAATAAGCATCAGAGTTAGTGTTACAGTACGCGTCCGTACCTTAGTTCATGTGGATAGTGGTACGTTTGGCTGTCAGTACGTTTCCTCGAATTGCCTATAATTGTATAACCACATTATTTCTTTATAAATCACAGTCTAAGAGGTACTTTAGCCACTACTGACCCTCTTTATCCCTGTGGATTTGTTATTCTAATAATCTCCCTTTATTTCTGAAAAAACGCTGCTTCAGCATTTTTGGGCAGATTTTTCAAGAACTTTGAAAAATCATAACTAATTCCAAAAAAAATCGAAACGGGGTTCCATAAAATTTCCCAGAAACCTTAGCATGTCTATTTTTGAGGAAAAATAATTATTTTCACCCAGAATTAGTGAATTATTCCCAGTTTAACGATCTTCAACCTTTGTCCAGAATTTTTCCAGAAAATGTGGCCTTTTTTCCAGAATTTTTACCTCCTTACACAAAACTATAAATGAACCATATTATACATATTTAGAAAGGTATGGATGTCTACTTCACTCATGAATTATTTCAGAATTTTTGAAGATGAATTTACATATAAAATAATGCTCTCTAACCGACCGACTCCAATAACCCAGCAAAACCCCACAATTCCCTATCTTATTCTAACTTGTTTCATTAATCCTGAAAGTTACTTCCCAACATGGTTTTACCTCGTCAGGCATCTTTCAATGCAATGAGGCCTAAAAACACTTATGGGAAATTACTTTACCTATTTTCTAGATTAAACTAACATTTCTACTAAAAACTACTAAGAACTACAAAAGCTAAAGACTAGAAACTAAAAGCAAGCTTACCTCTTGAAACCTCTTGCTACTCCTTCCTCCTTGCTTCACTCTCTACTCTCTTAGAAATCACCACTTGTTGGTTGATTTGTGATAGGGCAAACTTTATAGCCTAAAAACTCCGCAAGTGCACGGGCCGTATCAAGTAATAAAGTGATAAGAAAAGTATCGTTCCCACGAGGACTTAGTATCACAACTTTAGTTAAGCATTAATTTCACAATTTCATTTAAGTTGAGCAAAACAAATTGAATTTAATTAAGATAAAAGAAAAGAAAATCAAAACTAAAATAAAAATAAGAAAACTACCACAATAATCAAATGAGCAACCCAGAGTCACTAATCCCTTATTAGCTTCATAAACCTTGTTTTCACTAATTTAATTATCTTTAATATCAATTTTGTTAATCTCGAGTATAAATAGCTATAAATGCCTGTCGGTCCACTTACAACCCTCTCTTGAGTGTAACTTGTTATGTCTAACATAGTCACTCAAGAGGCAACAAAACTCGGACACACTCTTCAACAACTATATGGGGCCATTAGTTATATGTCTATCCTAATTGCAAATTAAATCGTAATCTAATCCCATATTACTTAATCCCAGAGCCTAATTAAAATCCCCTTCGTCAAGGTAAATCCTAATGCTCAAAATCACATTCAATGATGGCCAATCACTAAATAGATAAAACTAACCAAGATTAAGTAACCAAAATTAATATCAAATTTAACTAAATAATGAAAACAAAATCCAATTCACCCACAAGTTCATAGGTCCTCTAGGTTGCAAAACCAACTAGCCAAACATGGCTTTATTCAAATCCATAACAAAAATGAAACTCGGGTTCAAAGAATAAAGAGAGAGAGGAAAGAAAATTTCTCCGTCGCCTCCACCGCGAATCCTTTCGTCTTCCGTGGAGATGATGAAGAGAAGCTGAAACGCTCAGCCTCTGTTCCTCTGTTTCTTCGTTCCTTCTCGTTCTGCGTCTCCCCGATCTCCTCCTCCCTCTTTCTTGTCTCGCCTCCTATTTATAATTTAGGTCTTGTGTAAGCGATTCTCCTTTTCTTATTACAAAGATATCTCATATCTTGTAATCAACTCCACCCGATCACACAATTGATTTTGTTTCTATTTTTCTTGCGTGAGACCATTGAATTTGGCTAATTGCATATCCTCTTAATTGTTTTTTCTACTTCTTTCCAAATCAGCTAACATTTCTGCACAATAAAAATAGGATATGAGTAGATTTTATGTTGATTTATTCTTTGATCCTAATTTGATGCAATGATGGAAAAGTTCATAAAAGATAATTAAATAGGTATATAATATTAATAACTCCAACTAATTCTCATAAAATATACACCTATTTAATCATAAAATATATACTTATCAATTTGGTGTGAAGAATTGTGAAGGGGTTGCCCCCTATTTATAGGAAAAGTCCAAGGATTTCATCCTTTGGATCACTTTCCACAATCAATGGCTTAGGTTAGTTTGTGTTTTCATGAAGGCTCAATTTATGCACAAAAGCTCCTCATTGGTCAATCTTAATTACATAGGATTTAGCTAATTATTTTTATTTCCCTTTTTTAATTCAACATGTGTTCGAAAAAAAAAACTATATTTTAATCTCTCTCTCTCTCTCTCTCTCTCTCTCTCTCTCTCTCTCTCTCTCTCTTTTATCTTCTTGCATTTTTGCAAGACTTAATTGTTCATTAATCTTTATCAATTTCGCTTATTGGTTTAGTCTCATCCTTATCCATGATGACATTTATTTTGTATTTTATGTAGTCTTAAATTTAATCTTTGGACGATTTGTCTAAAATCTAATTAATTCTAAAAATTTTAGAGACAACATATTCTCCCTTATTTAAATGTATTATTTATCAAAATATAGCATTCACTATAAATAGGAATTTTTAGGGTTTTCTTTATCTTATCCATGATGGTAGAGCGACTATTCTATTCTTTATCATGTACCTATTCCCGTTGTCGTCGCGGCAAACCTAGCATGTATCTCAATTGAATAAATAATAATTAAATACAATTAATTTATTTATTTATTAAGAATGCATAAATTATAACTATTTGCATTTATAATATATAATTAAAATACGACTAATTACCTTTATGGCCTCGTCTCACACTATATTCTTCGACGTCCGATCGAGGAACATTCTTCCATGTCTTGAAGTGGATAAGGAACCGCATGCAATTCAAGCCTAGCTTGTTAGATACTGGTTGAATAGTTGATGACCATTCTCGATCGGCTAGTTCATGGCCTCATTCCATGGAACTATGACATGTAGTCCCTGGTCTAAGCTATTGAGACCGATCATGTCCAGCCTCCTAGTGGATATGTTCCCCTGCTCATCTACACAATTTACCGACATACGTTAATTAAATTTAAATCAACATTTAAACTATGGAATTTAAATATTAAATTTATTAAAAAACATTAAATTTACCTTGAACTTGCACCTCAAACCCCGTCGACCGTGAAGATGATCGTCGTGGGTTATTTTAGTCCCGAGCCTCCTCCTCATCCAGGAATCGCTCCATGTCAGTGAGAATGGGGATGTTGAAGTCAAACTCTTCATTCTCGTTGTAATTATCGAGGCCCGATGCTAGCCCCCCGTCTGAACAAGCAGCTCTAGTAGGGTCGCCTCCTCTGAGGTTTATTATGGCTGCTCTTGGGTAAGCTATTGTGGTGGGGTCGCCTCCTGCGATGGCACGTGAACATATCTACCTCTGTGCTACCTACCATTGCCCCTACCCCTACCCCCTCCCCCTCTACTATTTCTCCCCCCAGAATAGGTCCGGGGGACGCTCAACCTTCTTCCCCTTGTCATCATCTCTCTTGAAAGTCATAATAACTACAATTATTATTAAATAATTAAAAATTATCAATATTTATCACAAACTTAGAATAATAGGGAGAAAAATGAAATAAGAGAATTAAGTTTAATAATCTCAAGTCTCTAGCTCAATAAATGCTTAAGAAGAACCTCAAGGATCTAGCAAGATCTTTTAGAGGGCGTGCGAGAAATGAATTTGTGAAAACTAGTCAAACGAAGGGTTACAATGCGTATAAAGAGTTAGACATTTTTAGCAGTTTTTGGTTAAACTACTACAAAGTGTTGATATTTTTAACGATTTTACTAAGAACTGCTACCTTAACAGTTACAAAAGCAAGAAACCCTACCTCGTGCAAAATGAACTTTTGTAGCGGTTTTATATAACTGCTACAAATGTCTAGACCATCTGCATTTTGTAGCGGTTATAAATCGGAACCGCTACAAATATATGACCCTTTGCATTTTATAGCGGTTATTGTCATACAAATCGCTATAAAAGAACCGCCACAAATAATGTGGTGTCAACTTGGCACTAGTGTGTGGTAGTTTATATATTTAATTGCTATAAATTTGGCACCACATTTTGTAGTGGTTTTTTTGTACAAACTACTACAAATGTCGTTTACTAACTAGCAAGTCACTTGACACGAATTATACCATTGCAAATTTGTAGTGGTTTTGTAAAAAAACCGCTACAAATCCTGATAATTTTAGTGGTTTCTTTCAACCATTACAAACTAACCGCTATAAATTGATTTATAGTAAGCCTAATTGAGGGTAACTCTCTCAAAGGCATTTTTGCATTTACACGGGCTCAAATTCGAGCCTCATGTTTAAGATGCTAAAACGTAACTCTTCCCAAAGACCAATGTCGGCTGGTAATTGTATCTTAAAATTTAATATCTTCCTAACTTTACCTCTATTTAATATTATGTTTGGATGATGCTTGCTCAATTTCACAGTAACCAAACAAAAATAGAAAAATGGGAGGGATGGGCAGGGGGAGAGGGAATAATTTAAGAACGGTGACCTATAAGTGTTTATTTGGCTACTGGTTATATAGCGCAAACTAACTTCACTACAAAAAAACATGAAATTACCCATGGAATCGAGACGGAGCAAATTCCGTCGCTAATTACCACGGATTACCGACGGAAATCCGTGGGAAAAAATAAAAAAAAAATTTTAATTAAAAAAATTACCCATGGAATTACCCACGGAATTCCGTGGGTAATTAGACGGTCTAATTACCCACGGAATTCCGTGGGTAATTCCATGGGTAATTTAATAATTTTTTATTTAAAAAATAAAAAAAAAATTTACCCACAGAATTCCGTGGGTAATTCCATGGGTAATTTAATTTTTTTTTTAAAAAAAAAAAAAACCACCCACCTAAATCCCTAAATATAATTTCAGCGCCCCATTTTCATTTCGATCGGGCGCTAGTTTTCGATCTGTGCGAGTTGTTTCCCTCCCATTCGAAACCTTCATCCCTAAATAATTAAAATTTTTCACGCCAAAACCCTTTCCCCCCAATATTCTCAAGGAAGGTAATAGTGGGAAATTGAGTGATGAAGCAATTGAAGAAACACTTGAAAAGATGTCATGCATATCTTGAACAATTGTTTGGAACGTACTTAATCTTTTCTCATAATCTTTGAATTGTTCTGTTTCTAATTTGCTCGTATTATTTGCATATTGGCCTTCTTATCATTCACAATGGCATTCCCATTATTGTGATAAATTGAGGGATTCATATCTCTGTCTTTTTTTAGCAAAAGGAACCTATTTTATGAGGTTTAATGTCTCTTGTTTGTTCAAAATAATGGTCCAAACATGTCTGTCATCTTCGTGATGTTCTCATAAAGATTGGGGATTAGGAGAAAGGTTGGGTTTGTACTCGAGATATTTGAGGGACATTCTCATTATGTCATGCAAGTGACATTTAATCCTAAAGACGTGAATACATTTACCAGTGCATCTCTAGATCGCACCATAAAAGTATATTCTTGCTCTTGTTGAAAGTTATTTTTTGCATATTCTTTGTTAAAATCCATGCTTGCATGATTTAAAGCTCCTCTGATCTTGTTTTTCCAGATTTGTTATCTTGAGTCTCGACCCCAATTTTACATTGGATGGCCATCGAAAGGAGTGAATTGTGTTGATTACTCTACAAGTGGTGACAAGCCTTATGCGGTTACGAGTTTTGATGATCACAAATTCACAATGCTAAGGTTTGCATTCATTTTCGATTTCTCTGTTTTTATCTTTGATTTACTTGCCTACTGAACTGTGATATGGCATTCAACAACTTACGGGTAATACTTGATGTGATATGCAAATTCATCTCTTATTTTTGCTCCCATGTGATCACTCCTTAATCGGGGATTTTTCCATTTTTTTGTTTTCTTCCTTCAAAAGAACACATTAGTTTTTCTTCTGCGGTGTTGGCAAACTTTTAGTAGCGGATGAGTTTTTAAGCCAAGTTGTCTTTTGGTTACGAACATCATGTCGTTATGGTTTGCCACTTTTATTATTTAGCTTAAGTTTTGAAAGTGTTCGTTTCTTCATTTGGTGATATAAATGTCTAGATTGGATTTTTACTTGAAAAAGCTTTGAATTTGAGACTTCCAAATTGGACAATGTTGTCCATTCTTATTTTTCTATTTTTTTAAAATTTTATTGCTCATATTGGTGCACTTTATAAGATGTTAGACTCTTTTAAGATTTCAATTAAGTTTATTAGTAGTATCTTGACCATCAATTTTAATATTCTATGTTGATTTGATCCACTTACAGACTTGAGAACACATTGAATTATGGTCTTGTTAAAGGTTCACGTTGGTGAGTCTTCTTGTAGTTTCTTAAATGATTTTTTCCTTGGCCGTGAAATTATGAAAGTAGGATGAAAGTGTGAAGTCTTCTTTATGAAGTCTGCGTGTTTGATGACTGATTTGAGAAAATGTGTATACAAAACTCGTTTGCTTCAATCTTTCCATCAACCACTCTATGTGTTATAGACAATTTCGACCAAACTAAGTAGGCTTTTGACTTTTAAATTGTTTTCATTCCCCTTTTGCAGGTGGTCAAGTTTGCTTGACTATATCAATGACAAAGACTTGTTTTCGAATTCTATAGGTAAAACAAGAGAAAATAACATTTTAAGCGGTGATTTTCTTTGAGTGTATTGCTTCTCGGGGGAGATGACTCAAATGAAAGAAGAAGTTGCAAGCTTGAAATCATGGAACCAAATGATTATGTTAGCATTGCAAGCACATGAGATTCACTTACCTAATCCTACCGCCAATGATGAGGCTCCCCCTGAAGACAATGAAAATGATAGTTGAATATTTTTATTGCTTTTGTAAAAACTAACTTGGTAGTTGTTTGCATCTATTTTCCCTTGTAGTGACTTTAAATTGTGACATTTATATGAATATATGTGCTTTAAACTTGTTCATCTTTCTATCTATATGATTATTTTTTTGTTTTGAGTGCATTTTAATTATAATTTTAAAAAAAAAAGGCCTAAAAAAACGTTCAGCTAAAAAATAATTAAAAAAAAGTAGATGAGAACACATGACAAAAATCGCTCATTACCCATGGAAATTACCCACGGAATTGGGTAATTTGCCACGGAAATTACCCATGGAATTGTCTCTAATTAGCCACGGAAATTACCCACGAATCCGTGGGTAATTAGCCACGCGAAATTACCCACGGAATTCCGTGGATAATTAGCCACGGAAAAATTCCGTGGGTAAAAATTCCGTGGGTAATTACCCACGGAATTTTTCGTGGGTAATCCGTGGGTAAGTTAATGACGGAAATTTTTTCCGTCGGTAAATTAATTTAGCCACGGTATTTTCACCCATGGAAAAATTCCGTCGGAAAAATTTTACCCACGGAATTTCGTGGGTAAATTCCGTGGCTAATATTGGTTTTTTTTAAGTGCTTGTGGAAAACCCAGTTTTAATATATACTTGTTTGAGTGAATAAAAATGACTTTCATGGTCAATAGCTTTGTGACTTAGTGGAAAATACTCCTCTTTTAGTTAGAAATCGCGGGGTCATTCTATTCCAATTATAACCTCAAGCCCTCTTTGTCTGCCCCTCTTCATTGAAAAAGAAAAAAGAATTTCGCAAACAAAAACTAGGTCTTAAAAATTAATAATCAAATATACTCATTTAAAAACTAGGTAGGATTTCATGAAATATGCACAGAAGGAAGATAAAAATCATAGGTGCTTGTTTGAGATAGCAATTAGAGCATTTAAAAACAGCTTTTCAATCATGATTTATAATATACGAAGTAAGTATATGAGAAAATGTTTATCTTGATTTACATGAATAAGCACTTTTAGAGACATGTTTTTTATCCGTTGCTAACAAATGAGGGACCGTAAAACTAGCAACAAAAACAATTCTGTCCCTAAATGAGTTCCTTCTTTTGGCCAAAAAAGTTTTTGAGTTCAGTCTTAATTTTGTTGCTAAACTGATTAGCAACAAAAATTCGGTCGCTAGTATGCTGTTTTTTTGTAGTGACAAAGTTCCTTACAAGCACACCGCCGTATTTTGTTGCACACCGCCGTATTTTGTTGCCTGAGTTTGAAACACAGTGCATGCGGACTGCTACTCACTTTCGTAGCAGGTTTAACAAAACCTAATCAAAATAAACAAAAAGACCCACAGCGATATTGAAGCTTCAGTTTAACAAAGAAATTACTCCCACTGCACATTTTTTGCCGCATCATCTACCAACAAAGCTCATGTAACATCCCAAAATTTGGAATTTGAGGATTAAATTATAATATGGGATTAACTTAAATTATAATATGGGATTAACTATGGAAAATTTGGCCTTAGTTAATCCCATATTATAATTTAATCCTCAAATTCCAAATTTTGGGATGTCACAAAACTTTCTTCAGTCAAACTCCAGCATTCAAAAACAGGATGTAATTTATCCACTTTTAAAATATTAAGATAAAATTGCACAACAAATTACTTTAGAATGTTATGTAACTGAAAAAAATATTTCAGGTTGAATGTAGCTTAATTCAAAAAGATTATCTGTCATTCATAAAGGATTCGCACATTAAACTAATCAAAAAACATTATCTGTCATTAATATAGGATTCGTGCACTCAAACCCACAAGCCAAATTATGTATATTGCTACATGTGATACGGATGCTGATTATTAAATTTAGGGAAAAATTCTCTTAGCAAATTTATTTTAGTCAACCCCAAAAGATTCTGAAACTTCATTACACCATTTGGATTTAAATGAAATTAAGTTTTATAGGTAAAAATACAAAGAGACCCTTTATTTTAGTCAACCCCAAAAAATTCTAAAACTTCATTACGATCTAAATGAAATTAAGTTTTGTAGGTAAAAATACAAAGAGACCCTTTATATTTTCAATAAAGGAATTCACAAGACAAATAAGAGGATTCAAAAGAACCCTTTTGGAATTAAACAACACAAATGAGAGAATTAACAAAAATATTCTGATCATTTACAAGACAAATAAAGAGATTCAAAAAACAAAGCAAGGGCATCATTGTCTTATCACCCACAACATAACTTTTTTTTTTTTTAGGTTAAAGGAGGTGCAATGAAGTTTTAGAATTCTTTAAAGTATCACGGGGCTAGGGGCTGATTGAAATTTTCCCTGAAATTTATCCATAAACCACTCAATTCTCTCATGGCACTAAAAACTTGAACTAATCAATTCAAACCCCCCCCCCCGGCCCCCAAAAAAAAAAAAAAAATCTGAACTAATCAAAGATATTATCTGATCTGTGATTCTTACAGGTTTTGTGCAATCAAACCCATAAGCCAAATAATGTATTCCTACATGCAATCCGCATGCTGATTATTAAAACTCAATTCTCACATGCTATCTTCCTTTATGTGCAAGTTGGATTTTACAACAAAATTGTCAACACGGCTCCGATCTCTAATCTAAATTATTAATAATGTGTGCGTATTATTTTGCTCTATAAGACTTCACATTTGCTTGCCTATTTAATCCCCAACTAAAGCTCCACATACGCAAAACAAATAGCGAGAGAGATTTAAAATAAATCATGGATTGTGTTGTAGGAGAAAGATCAAAACCCCATGCTGTGTTGATTCCATTTCCAGTTCAAGGCCATATCAATCCAATGCTCAACCTAGCAAAGCTCCTTCACCTTCAAGGCTTTTTTATAACCTTTGTCAACACAGAGTTCAACCACAAACGCCTGCTTAGATCAAGAGGTGTTGAAATCCTACAAGGTCTCCCAGATTTTCAATTTGAAACCATCCCAGATGGGCTTCCTCCTCCTGCTAATGATAATGCCACTCAAGATTTACCCTCTCTCTGTGACTCTACAAAAAATAATTGTCTTCTTCCCATTCAAAACCTTCTTGCTAGACTCAGTGAATCTGCCTCTAATGGCCTAATCCCTCCACTCACTTGCTTGATTTCTGCTGCTGCCATGTTCTTCACTATTGATGCTGCTCAAGCACTTGGACTCCCTATTCTTCTCCTTTGGGGTGCTAGTACTTATTCATTGTTGGCTCTCATGCAATATAAAATTCAACTCACTAAAGGTATTTTACTATATATTATTCCCTCTCATCCTTAATATAAGAGCCATTTAACCTTTTTTTTTTAGAAAGATTAAAAAAGTTAGATAAGTTATTTAATCATAGCATATGTTATGTATCATTAGATTATATATAAGTTTATAAGTAAGGTAAACTAATTTGGAGAAAAACAATAAATGTAGATATTTAATATTGCTACTAATTTCATCATGAAATATATGTCCAATTAATTTTCTTTATGATTTTAATGTGCAGATGAAAGCAATTTGACAAAGACGACAGATCCAAAGAATCTCTTGTTTCATTTTCTTTTTGAAATAACGGAAAAAGCTCATAAAGCCTCTGCCATTTGTTTCAACACATTTGATGAGCTTGAAGGTGAGGCAGTGAAAGCTCTTTCCTCCATTTATTCCATTCCTCTTTACACCATAGGCCCTTTCCCTTCATTTCTATGCCAAACCCAACAGACCAACCCGCTTTTATCTTTCAAGTCTAGTCTTTGGAAAGAAGAATCCCAATGCCTCGATTGGCTACAGCTCAAGGAGCCAAAGTCTGTGGTTTATGTGAATTTTGGAAGCATCGCAATTGTAACTCCAGAACAACTGTATGAGTTTGCTTGGGGTTTAGCCAACAGTAAGAAACCATTCTTGTGGATTATAAGGCCTGACCTTGTGAATGGTGGCTCAGTGATCTTATCACCTGAGTTTGTAACTGAGATTAAAGATAGAAGTCTGATAGCAAGCTGGTGTGAACAAGAGAAAATTCTGAACCACCCTGCAATTGGAGGGTTCTTGACTCATTGTGGGTGGAACTCCATGACTGAGAGTATTTGTGCAGGAGTTCCAATGGTATGTCGGCCTTTTGATTCAGATCAACACATAAATTGTATGAAAGCATGCAAAGATTGGGAAATTGGAGTAGAGATTGCAAATGATGTGAAGAGAGAAGAAGTGGAGAAGCTTGTGAATGAGTTGATGGAAGGAGAGAAGGGAAAGAAGATGAGACAGAAGGCTTTGGAGTGGAAGAAAATTGCTGAGGAGGACACAAGACCTGGTGGTTCTTCCTCCATCAATTTGGAGAATATGATAAAAGATGTGCTGATCAAAACCAGAAGCTAAGAAAATCTTATATGTTTATTTTTCTATATATGTTGGTTCTTGAAAAGAACTTGTTTTTATGATGTTGTTTTTATGATGAATGTGTGCTTAATAAGCAAACCAGTTCGATCGAAAAGTGCGCGCGTACCAAAAATAAGTTGGTGCTCGGTGTGAGCTTTGTTTTTATGATGTTTGAATAGAATAAAAATAAGTTTTAATTTTCTGTGTGTATTTTCTTTCGTTAACTGTTTAGTGATTATTTGATTATCTTTCTCATGCTGATGCTGATTTAGGATAGCAAAGGGAAAAGACAGAAAATGGAGAATAGAGAAGAGAGAGAAAGAAGAGGAGGGAAAATCAGATAAATTATAAGTAGTGTGAGGAAAGAATATTCATCATAAGGTGAGAATCTCAATAATTATATGGCAAATAAAGCAAATGGGTTGAGTGCGGTGTTGTTAAACGTAGAGTCTACGTAGAAACGGTAAGGGTGAGCAAAAACATAAAATCGGAAAATGTAAACGAAACGTAAAAGTTTACTACATACTACAAAAAAATAAAATCCAACATATATAAAACTAAAACACACCAATATATTAAAGTCATCACAAATTTAAGTCCAAACACTAAAGGAAATAATTAAGTTCATAATTTAATGTGATTTTTCATAATTAAATTAGGATTCTTAATGCATTTTCTTGAAGAGTGTAGTTATGCCCCAAAAATATTTCAAACTTTCAGTTTAGTCCCTCCTTAAAACTTTAGATTCTTGCATTTTAGTCCCTTGGTCAAAACGCACGTTTTGACCAAGGGATTAATTAGGGCATAATCTTCCTTTTCATTCGACTATTGAAGAGGACTTGATACAGTTTCGAAGATCCAGAGCCGCGAGGGGAGAGGGGAGAGGCGAGAGAGAGCTTCGATCCTTCCTTCCTTCACATTCCTCTAAGTCTACGCCGGCCTCCACCCTCACCACCATCGCCGCCGGTGACCTGAAACAGAGGGCCGAGAACTGCAAAATCCGGTGACCACAGCGCTGTGAGTTGAGACGTCGTGTCTACCGATTTTACCGAGTTGACACGGCGTTTCAACCGTGTCAACTCAAAATCCGTCCCTACCTCCGTTCCGACACGATTTCCTGCCAAAAAACGTAGAAACGGACATTTCTACATTTCTAGACGGCGTTTTCACAACACTGGTTGAGTGCTATACATAAGCCTCAATTTAACCTTAGAAATTAATGACAAAAAATTCTAGAAAACTAAAATTAAATGCAAATAATAATTATTAATAAGATATAACAATCAATTAAAATAAAACCAAATACTCCCTAATAATGACAAATATAAAAAGTATAATAAAACCCAATTAATCATTATTCCATATCACATCATATGTTTTTTTAGGCCAGCATTATTTTTAGAAGTCACAAACTTGTGTGCTGAATAAACTTAGTTAGGTTAATTCTAATTAATACTTTGTTTTATAAATAAGTTGTAAAGTTTGATTGTACAATGACTTAAGTATTTGGATTGATTGCCATGAATAAGCCTTTAAGCTCACTAGTCACTAAAAAAACTATGAATAGTGACAAAAATCCGTTACTCGTTTGCAGTTACAATGACTATTGATTTTTTGTTTTTCGTTTCTAGCTAATTTGATTTTTCCATGAATCCGTTGCAGCTAAACCGTGGTTTCCACATCTAAAATGATAATCCTTTTAAGATATATGATAAGATTTTTCTAGGTTTGGTTGTTATCAAAGAATAGTTCTAATGCCCATAATTTTTTTTTAAAAAAAAATGATATTTTAAGAAAATCAATACACATTCACTTTTTTTTTTATGAACAATTAATACACATTTATTACAAGTAACTAACTTAATTTTTTTAATATTTACAACTAATTGTCTAGCTCGTAGGCAAGCTGTATATAAGATCTAGAAATTTGCTTTATGGGCTGAGAAACTAGTTTTCTTTCCTATAAAGGGGTTAAGTTTCTCTCACCATCCCTCATAATTAATATCTAAATCATGTTCATCTAATTGATCTGAAATGTTACAACTTACAATACTACTTTGATTTTTCTCTCATTTTTCCAATCAACGGCCGAGATAAGCTAATGAGAGATAATAAAGAAAAACAAATAAGGAGAGGATCTACTTCCTAGAGTAGCAATGACCTTCATATTAAAAAGGGGGGAAAAGCGAAAACAAGAAAGAGAAGTTACTCATATATGATCTTATTTACATTTGAGAAAGTGAACTACTTACTTATATATGTTGTGCTAATGGATCGTCATCTGTGTGTTTATGGCTCGACATCATTTTCATCTTGTTGGCCGTCTGCTATTGCGTCCTTTAACTCCTTAATGTGTTAATCTGTTTGTTAGTTAAAGTCATGGTACATAATAGTTGGGTCTGAAACTTTATTGTTCAGTCTTTTATATACTTTCGTATAAATTGACGTCCTGAAGTCAAATTATGTATTCAATTTTTTTGTACTAACGTTTTATAAATGGGCTTAATCATTTTATAAAATATTGATGTGTTAATCATTTTATTAAGAAAAAAGGAATTTTACATCTATAATTATTTTATTTTAATTTTTTAACTATAAAACATTGATTAATTAGCTTGTATTTTACTTATCTTCACAGTTTTTTTATAATAAAAAAATTAAGATATTGATTATTATTTTCTTATCTTATTTTATTATTGTTATTTTCCCATCATTCTTATTTAAAATTGTTAGCACATAATAAAAAATATTAATTTAATTATAACTGATTTGATTACGATTTAACTATACTGTCCGACTAGTAAATTTTAAACTAGTGTTAATTAGTTTAAAGTCTTTTCAAATTTTCAATTCGTGGTATGCAATATTTAGAACTTAATGCATTATATATTCATCTACATCATTAAAAAGAAAAACAAAAACTAAAAAGGGGAAATCATGCCGAAAGCTTTACAACGTTTTGAATCGGACTTGGAGCATGCAATAATCTAATCCATTACACATCCAATTAAGGCAACAACATATGCATAAAAAAAATGTAGAACTAGACAATTAGTAATTAATTACAGTTTAATAGAACTGGAAAATTAAACAGTCCATCCTTATTGTTTCGCTAAATTTTAAATCAGGTTCTTAGATTTTTTTTTTTTTCTTTTTATTCAGTCCTTATTGCTTACTCAATTATTTATGTTAGTTATTCTATTTTTTTTAATAAAAGGAGGTTTTTTTTTTAAATTAGTCATTTCATATCAAAGATCAACCATCTATGTCGGTACGTAGATTCTTGTCGATCTTTGATGTGAAATGACAAATTAGAATTAGAAAATCCATTTTATTAATACAAGCCATGTTTCATATTATTTTTATAGTCGTGAATGTAAGTCATTTTGCAAAGAGAAAATTATGTACTAAATTGTTTTTTCCTTTCACTTCTATTCACTTTATTTTGGAGAGATTACATTAAAAAATTTAAATGTAATATATATATATTAATTAGAGAATAATTTTTAAAATCTAAATTACTTTAATATATTTTTGAATTTCGTAAGTAATAGCTAAAAATGGTTTATATTGAATAATGATTAAGACAATTCTTTTTTCCCCCAAAAGATTAGGACCATTAACGAGTAACATTTCAGTTGGTTTTCAAAATTAGTGAGAGATCCATAATCTTTTTCAGTTTTTTTTTTTTTTTTTTTTTTGGTCCTCCAATTTAAGCTGTGTGATTAATGAAAACGAGTTATATGTTTCTGGAAATGAATCTAGAATTTTGGGCTTTGTCTGTTTTCCAACCAAAGAAAGACAATTTCATTAAGTTAAGGATGCAATGAATCTAGCATTTTGGGCTTTGTCTGTTTTCCAACTAGAGAAAGCCAATTTCAATAAGTTCAGGATGCAATGAATTTGCCAATGAGAGTTGGCGTAGATGGTAAGGATTGGGATTAGGCGCTTGGGTGGGTGGGTTGATCCTCTCCGTCGGTGGGACTCCTTTGGTAAGCGATCTCGTAAGTCCCGTAAGTCTCATGGCGGGCGTCTTTTTTCAGCGCTTGAGTGGGGCCGAACTCCTCCAAAACTTTTTTATATCAAAAAAAAAAATGCAATGAATTTAACATTTTGGGCTCTGTCTGTTTTCCAACCATAAAAGCCCATTTCATTAAGTTCAGGATGCAATGAATCTAGCATTTTGGGACCCAAAGAAAGCCCATTTCATTAAGTGCTGGATGCAATGAATCTAGCATTTTGGGCTTTGTCTGTTTTCCACACAAAGAAAGCCCATTTCATTAAGTTCGGGATGTAATGAATCTAGTATTTTGGGCTTTGTCTGTTTTCCATCCAAAGAAAGCCCATTTCATTAAGTTCAGGATGAAATGAATCTAGCATTTTGGGCTTTATCTGTTTTCCACCCAAAGAAAGCCCATTTCATTAAGTTCAGGATGCAATGAATCTAGCATTTTTTCCACCCAAAGAAAGCCTATTTCATTAAGTTCAAGATGCAATGAATCTAGCATTTTGGGCTTGGTCTATTTTCTACCAAAAAAAGTCCATTTCATTAAGTGCTGGATGCAATGAATCTAGCATTTTGGGCTTTGTCTGTTTTCCACCCAAAGAAAGCCCATTTCATTAAGTTCAGGATGCAATGAATTTGGTATTTTGGGCTTTGTCTGTTTTCCAACCAAAGAAAGCCCATTTCATTAAATTCAGGAGGCAATCAATCTCGCATTTTGGGTTTTGTTTGTTTTCCACCCAAAGAAAGCCCATTTCATTAAGTTCAGGATGCAATGAATCTAGCATTTTCCACCCAAAGAAAGCCCATTTCATTAAATTCAGGAGGCAATGAATCTAACATTTTGGGCTTTGTCTGTTTTCCAACCCAAAAAAGCCACTTTCAATCTTTTATCAAAAAAAAAAAAAAAAATGCCACTTTCAATCAAGAACAAGCCATCAAATATGAGGATACCTTGCCAAAAAAAAGACGGTCAATTTAATAAAAGGATTGGCTCATAATCAAAAAGTTGTATATTTAAATCTAATTGATGTAAGGATCTTATTGGTGGTTTGTAATTTATAAGTACTTCTAAGAGTTTCTTTCAAAAAACATGCCTAACTCGGTGAACCTCGAGACCCAACTTACCTGAATTTTTTCATTAAAAAAACCAATTTATAAGAGGGAAAAGGATTAAAGAGAACTTATAAAGAAACGCGCTAAATTTTTATTATAGAAGTTGGAAGATGATATACAAGTTCGTTCTACTTCTCATCTCTGAGGCATACTTCTTCTCATCTCTGAGGCCTCCCTTATATAGGCATCGAGTTTCACTAGCTAATTTAGAAACAAGCATAAGTATTCAATACACTTTTTTTTTTTTTTTTTTTTGGTTAAGGTGCGAGATCAATTTAATAAAGTGTTACGTCAGGAACACCTAGTACAAAACAATTTTAAATCGTAGTAAATACCAAAAAAAAAAAAGTACAAAATATCACAATGCCGTTAAAATTAAAGTAACTTCCATTTAAAAAAGGGTTAAGTTTTGAACAGACCAAAAATACTAATAAACAATTAAAAATAGGTAATTAGTACAATGATATTAAAATCAAACTAACGGTTATTTGGTATTAGGTGATCTTCAATGGAGCTTGATGGCTAAATTTATGGCTAAATTTTTAACACAAACAAATCAAAGAAAGCTACAACATGGGATAGTAGAAAACCAAAGGAAAAATTAGATCTGCTTGAAATTTGCCATTGAAAGGTTGTGAAGAACAGGGAACCGACCAATGTTGGTAATATTAATCGAGTAGAGGATGTCGGTTCGCTTTTGACTCACTTGAAGTGCCCTTAGATTCTTGCTACCTTTCTAGTTGTGGAAGGAGAAGAGGCCGAAGAAGAGACAGAGATTCTTAAGTCACATGTCAAAGACAGAGATCTAAGGTTAATTAAAAGATAAATGTGCGAAGAACTAGATCTATGTCACCTTAACACTCTCACCAGCCAACTGCACAACGTTGAATTTCAACTGTTCTTTTATCTAGTGAATCCTAAGGTGAGTTGGATGAGTTCAGCCCAATTGTCGATCAGGATCGGAATATCTACTTCTGGCATTTTGAATTCCCCTCAAGTGAACTTAAAAAAAAGGGGGGGGGGGGGGGGGGGGGGGGGAGGTTAGAACGAGAGTGCATTTCAACTCTGATCAACAACTGGATAATTATTAAGGTTACAGAAAATTTTGAGTCTTGACATGACATTATTTCATACATAACCTAATCTCTCACAGACTATTCATTTCTGGGCAAGTTGGACTTTACAATATTTTTGTTGACCATGGATCCCAACACATCGTTCTTC
The DNA here is from genome assembly GCA_019022655.1 of Acacia acuminata. Lineage (NCBI taxonomy): Eukaryota > Viridiplantae > Streptophyta > Magnoliopsida > Fabales > Fabaceae > Acacia > Acacia acuminata. The sequence goes on from JAFJYI010000005.1 coordinate 5,581,284, forward strand.
CCAGGTTCATTTCTTTCTCTTATATGTACGAGATATCGTACTACCTTTATACTTAATTAATTATAAGGTCATCTATATATTTCACAATATAACACATTTTGTCTAAAGTATTAATTTTTTCACATAGTATCCCTAACTATCTATAAAACTTCCTAACTAATCGTGAACAGAACTCCTTTTAACTGTTGACTTTTATTTAGTGTAATTTTATTATTTTACCAGAAATGAATACTTTTATTTAGTTTTATTAATTTGTATAAAGGTTTTATTCCCTCAAAATATAAAGTTATTATTAATGCTTATAATAAGAACTAAATGGAGTAATAAGTTTGTATGCATCCAAATACCTTCTAGCCTAGTGATATGGATGCTCCCTTATAAGTGGGAGATCATAAGTTCGATCCCATTTATAACTTAGGCCATTAGTGTGTGCCCTTATAATGTAACTCAGTTAAAAGATATGTTTGTATGCACAAATAATGTGTGTATGCATGCATCATGAAACCATCCCAGATGGTCTTCCTCCTGCTAATGATAACGCCAGTCAAGATATAGCCTCTCTCTGTGACTCTGATCTACCAGTAATTAAGAACCGCCTCCTTCCCTTCCAGAACCTTCTTGCTAGGCTCAATGATTCTTCCTCTAAAAGGCTTATTATCAAAGTCACTTGCTTGGTTTCTGATGGTGGCATGACTTTCACTATATATGGAAGCAGCTGAATCACTTCGTCTGTCTTGTTCTTCTACTTTTTGCCTGAGAGTGCTTATTGATTCTTAGCTGCCGTGAACTATAGAAATCTAGTTGAGAGAGGCCTAAGACCACTCAAAGGTAAATTGATTCATGACATCGATGTATATTTTAATGTTTTATATGTGTATATATATCCTTTCCATTCTTCAAAGGTCTCATCTTTTGGTGATTATGATGTGCAGATAAGAGTTATTTCACAAATGGGTATTTGGAGAAAGAAATAGATGGGATTCCTAGTTCTGTGAGGACAACAGATCCAAATGATTTGATGCTCAACTTTCTCATTAGAGAGGTGGAAAGAGCTCATAGAGCCTTAGCCATTTGTTTAACCACATTTGATGAGCTTGAAGGTGAGGCAGTGAAAGCCCTTTCCTCCATTTACCCAAAAACTCCTCTTTACACAATAGGCTGCATTTCCTTTCATTTATTTCCACCATACAAGCAATTGGTGGTATCTCTAGATCCTAGTCTATGGAAGGAAAAGATTCAATGCCTTGATTGGCTACAACACAAAGCACCGAAATCTGTGGTTTACCTCAACTTTGGAAGCATCATAGTTATATCTGCGGAACAATTTGTACGAGTTTAATTGCTTGGGGTTTAACTAATAGCAAGACACTATTCTTTTGGATCATAAGGCCTGACCTTGTGGATGGTGGCTCGATGATTATATCTCCTGAGTTTCTAAATGAGACTTAAAAGACTTCATAGCAAACAGGTATGAACAAGAGAAAGTGTAGAATCATCCTTCAATTGGAGAGTTCTTGACGCATTGTGGATGGTTTGTGTGCGGGAATTCCTATGACGTGTTGGCCTTTCTTTGCAGATCAATAAACAAATTCTAGGTATGCTTGCAGAGAGTGGGGAATAGGGATTGAGATTGAGAATAATGTAAAGAGAGAAGCAAAGAAGCTTATGAATGAGTTGATGGAGGGAGACAAGAGAAAGAAGATGAGACAGAGATGTTTAGAGAGGAAGAAAGTTGTAGAAGAGACCACTCACACCTGGTGGTTCTTCATTTATCAACTTTGAGAAATTGATTAAGAATGTGCTACTACATGGAAATTAATTAGAGTAATTTTAATTTCATTACTGGACAACCAAGAGTGATTTTCTTTTGATGTTTTGTTGTCAAATGTAATCACTAGAGTTGGAAGCAAATGCATCCTCTGATCCTATTTATGATACGAATTTTGGGAGTGGCCTACTTCTACTTATAAAATAGGCTTTTTAACTGTCAAGCTATAAATCGTAAAAAATTTATTGAAATGCTACATGTTGGAAATTATTTCCTAAAATGCTAGCTACGATAGGGTGAAAATAGGCCGAGGGCGTGGTCTATGCAGCGTTAAAAGCCCGATCGAGCTAAAAGGTCGAGACAGGCTTGTTTTAAGGCTGTTTGTCTTAAAAGGCCAAGCCTAGGCCTCCAAATAGGCTGTTAGGCCTAATGGCCAAAAATGTTAAGAATAATTAGTTTTTTTTAAAAATATATATTAATTAATATCCCCACCCTCCTCACTCAAAGCCTCCTATTTACCTTAAGTCCCTAAATCAATTTCCGTCACTCAAGTCTGTTTTTTTTTAGCTGTTTCGTTAGGCTGTTGTCGATATATCTTGTAGGCTGTTTAGAGCTGTTTACATTAGTCTGTTGTGGGCTCGTTTTCCTTTTTTTTATCCGCTGTTTTTATTTGTAAAAATACAGGCCTCTTAACAGCTCAGGCCAAAATTTTTAACGGGCCCAGGCTTAGAGCCACTTCCTTGCATAATGACACTGGCTTTGTTAAGGGTGAGACCTAGCGACTGGCTGTTTCCACCCCTAGCTACCGATGAAATTTATCTTGGATTAAATAACTTTGAAACTTCATCAACGACTTTTTTAAAAGGAAAAATATCAGTAAGGTTCTCGAGATAAAAAAATATCAAAAATGTTATAATCCTAAATCCCCTTATAAAAAAGTTCCTAGGAACTTCTTTTTATATTAATTACGGAATTTCTTTCACAAAAAAGTCTCGTTGTCAAAATAATTTTTTATATTATCAAAATCACTTTATTAGTTGTTAAAATGTCCTTATGAAAATCTTATTGTCAAAATGGTTTTTCATGTTGCAAAAAATTTTCCAAGTTTCTAAAATTCTACATATTGGAAGAAAAACTCGAGAAAATTTTTGACAACATGAAAAGCTATTTTGATAACATAAAAACCATTTTGACAACGAAATTTTCATAGGGACATTTTAATAATTAATAAAACTATTTTGACAATGTGAAAAACCATTTTAATATTAAGACTTTTCACGAGAGGAATTCCATAATTAATATTAAAAAAGCCTTTAAGGACTTTTTTATGAGGGGATTTAGGATTATGATTTTCTTTTTTTATATTTTTTCTCTATTTTGAGACACACTTGATATTTTCTCTTTTTAAAATCCTTTACTTTAGTGCACGAGTTTCAAAGTTTGTCATGTCTTAGGCCCCGTTTGTTACAAAGAAGATTTGGGGAAGGAAAGGAATGGAAAGGAAAGGAATGGAAGATTAGGAGGGAACTTTAAAAATGTAAGCCGTTTGGTACACTAGGAAAGGAAGTTAGTTGAGGGAAAATAAAATATTTGGTAGGAAGAAAAGGAAGTTGATTAAGTGGGAATGAAAGATAAAATACCTATAATACCCCTGAACAAAAAAACCACCACACGTCCACACCTATCTCTCGATCTCATCTCTGCCTTTCTTCCTCACTCTCGTCTCTGCCCTCTCCTTCACATCATCAGCGCCTCTTCTTCATCCACCATAAAATGCCCCTAAATTAAAAAAACAATCGTGGAATGATTCTTTTTGTTTTCACAATGGGACATAAACAAACCCTAAAGCGAGATGGCGTGAAGGTGCGGATGTAAAAGAAACCCTCTATTCGTTCGGACGTGCGAACGACAATGTTACGTTCGAACGACAATGTTACGTTCGAACGTAATAAGCACCCAATCGCTTACGTTCGAACGTAAAATTTGACAGATTCTTGAGGTTCATATCAGCAATTTCACAACCCTATATACAAAACATCAGACCACCAAAACATCGAAACTATATTCTATAAACAAACAAAGACGCATGTAAAGGGGAAAACATATTTCGAGAGATTAATAGGGCATCTAGAAGAAACGGGGCATCGTGCAACGTTCTAAAACACCAAACAATGAAGACCCATTGCACCTTATCTCTATTTCACCTTCAATCTAAGCAATGAGACACGATTAAAGCAAGAGGGTCGGCAAAATTTGAAGAGTAGCTCGACTTATTGTCGAATTGGAAGCCGCTTGGTTTTTTCGAGGAGGGTCGGTGGGTTTTGGTGATGCCTACCATCGAAGCATCGACGCAAGCGGCCACGAAGAAGAAGCAGGAAGAAGAAGATTTCAGGGCCAATTTCGTTAGATGATTTCACTCTCCCGGAAGATTCAAACTTTCCCTCCATTTTTGGATGGAATGAAGGTTCCCGTATTTGAGGGAAGATTGGTAGAAGCGGGGAAAGCACCTTCCTCGGGAAAGCATCGCACCAAACACGTTTTTTGTGAGGGAACTTTGTTATCTTCCCTTTCCATCACCGAGATTCACTTTAACAAACGGGGCCTTAAAAGTGAAATCGTTTACACTGAATATTTTAATTTTGTCTCTCCCAAACACAATTTACTCCTTCTAGTATACAATATAATTCATTTATAAATTTTAACCACTTCGACATAAAGAAGAGAGCAGTTAACTCATTCTATCTGTCTTAAACTTAGAGAGAGAGAGGGGGGGGGAATCAACATTACCCTGTTATTGGAACTTTTTTATAATTAATTTGTTTTCCTTATGATCTCTTAGCAATTCTACGAAGGGGATATTCCTGCATCTTGTTTTAATACATCATCCAAGACACTGACATGCCTATAAGCAATTATGTTTATTTTTCTAATACTTGTGGTTTATTGATACTGAGAAAAGGATTGAAAAAGAATAAGGAGCAACAACAATAATAATAAAGTCTTATCTTGTTAGATGGATTTGACTTCATAAATTATACGACGCCGTTTTGTTCTATTGAAAACTAGATTTCTAGATAGATTATCCAAAAAATTCCACTCTATAACTTTATGAGTGTTGGTTTCAATATTTCTCAACCTCTTTTTAGAGGACTCTATGCTGTTTGGTCGACCTTCCTTCCTGCAATAACGGCAATATTGAAATCATTCACATTGTAACAATTTCATTTTTTAGACATGACCTCTTTCAAACTCATGCCAGAAGGTAAAGAAATTTAAAGAAGTTGTTCAGGACGTGATGAAGTTTTAAGGGATAAGGGTCTTATTTGACCCGAAAGTTTTTTCGGGAGCTTTCGGCTCAAGACGAAAGTTTTTTTGGACCAAAGTTGCCTCGGAAGTTAACAAAATGAAGCAATTTTGGCCCAGAAGTTTTTTTAGGAGCAATTTTTCTCTGAAAGTTTACAAATTGGAGTAAAAATCTAACGGTTAAGATTAACAGAAGGACAAGATTGCTACGTTTTTAAACTTTTGATGCAATTTTGGTCCAAAAAAACTTCTAAGCGTCTTTGAGTCTTCTAAGCAAAAAAAAGCCACGGGGCAAATAAGACCCTTACCCCAAGTTTTAAAGTTGTTTAGTAAAAGGTGAATTTCCACTATAGACTGTAGTATTTTTGGAAATAATTTCCAACATGTAGCATTTGAGTAATCTTTTTACTGTTTATAGGTCATAGGATGCCTATATTTTATATTAAACAATGTAAAAAATGTGAAATAAAACTTAAAAGTACAAGGGATTACTTATTTCTTATAATATTAAATGGAGGGAGTAATAAAGTAGAAGGATATATTACTAATTTTCTATTCCTATAAAGGCCTTGTTTTACTTTTTAACATTTGAAAGCCCATATTTTCAAGTAGGGTTAAGATGTATTTATCATCATAAAATATTTTTTTAAGTTGTTTGTAGTACATCCACCACATTTTAAAGTATTTTTTTAAAAAAAAAAATACGTTTGACACCATAAAGTATTTTATGGTTCATATATAACCCTCAAGTATTTTTCTCAAGCTAAAGCTTCTATGCAAAAAATACTACTTTTGGTGGGTATGTATTCACTTAAAGGACTTTTTTTTTTTTTTTTTTTTTTTTTTTTTTTTTTTTTTTTTTTTTTTTTTTTTAGAGGAAGGACTTGTTTAGAGTTCATGACAAGGTTTGAATTGTTCATAAAAACTACTTCATGGTAAAAAGTATCTTGGGTCAAAATTGGTATTTTAAAACAAATTTATGCCACAAAATACTCTAGGGTATCCAACACATTAATACTAAACACATCGAGAGAAAATATTTTAGGATATTTGACGCACCTAAACCCTTTTCCAACATAGATATAATTATACTTATCCGGTTTTTTATTTTATTTTTTTCAAAGAAGCCTATGATAAAATAGTTTTTTTTTTTTTTTTTTTTTTTTTTTTTTTTTTTGCTCGGTATGATACAATAGTCAATGAGAGAAAGTAATTAAAAAATAGTCCATACAAAAAAATTACTATTACATGTCTCGAAGAATTTTTCCAATAGCACGCAAACACAATATTCTACATTATTTTTTGATATATTTATTACCTAAAAAGTTTTTTTTTTTTTTTTTTAATAACTCCCACTATTCTAAAGTAATTTTTCATTTAATTTTATCTTTAAAGTATTTTATGAATAATTGTTTTTTTACCATATTTTCTCAATAATAATTCCTAATCTTAAAAATATTGGGAGTTAATGAAAAATAATTTAAGGGGATGAATATATCAACAATTATTTTATACTAATTGTTTTCCCACAATTATTTTATACTGAACTGAACAAAATATATTTCATGGTGTAAAATACATAAAATCTTTTATGGTATCCCCACCAAAAATTCTTCCATACAACTCAAGTCAATTTGCTACTAATATTAAAATAATGATTTTTCAGGCGAGCAGAGAAGCCATGGAAGTAAAACAGTCAAAATTCACCTCAAGGCCATAACTGCTTTCCAAGCTTTCCTTGGTTCCGAAATTTATACCGCAGGGTAGAGACTCAATCAATCCGTCATTTCTCCTGGTTTTCCTGTGTTGATCGCCGCCGCCGGAGGGTGATAATGGCTACGGTCACCACCACTGCTCCACCGTCAGCTCCGCCTCCACTGGCCCTAAAATTAGAATCCCTTCCTCGCATAGTCACTACCTCACTCTCCCAGTCCGAGCTCCAAGCGCTTTCTCTCTGCTCACTCTCCGCCTTCGACCTCACCTCCACCACCAACCTCGTTTTCCCCCATGTCGACCGTTCACTCTTCAATGAGAGCGCTGGCGCTCGCCGCCAGACCTACTCCCGACCACGCAAACCACTTTCCCCTTCTGACTCCCCCACCGGCCACCGCCGCCGCGTCGCCGGTCTTCTTCCAACTCCAAAGCTCCCTCCTGTCCCCGATGACGACCCGGAAAACTTAGAAAATCGCAAGATTATAGATTATTTGAAGCAATTGATTAGGGAAGACCCTAAATTCGATCAAGTTGAGCTAGCCCCACCTTCTGTTAGCCACGAAGTTGTGCCAAATTTTGAATTAAGGGATGGGATGGGGGAGAGCGAGGATATGGGGCTGGTGAGGAAGAGGAAGAGGGGGAGGAAACCCAAAGTGAAGGCGCATTTGAAGGAGTGTTATAGAGAGATGGATTTTGTGAATAAGGGTGGTGTTGCGATTGATCTTTCTGCTTTAGCGAATACGGATGATCCATTTTCTGATGAGTTGAGGAGAAGGACTGAGGGGTTGCAGAGTGAAGAAGAGCTATTGGGGTTTTTGAGGGATTTGGGAGGACAATGGGGAAGTAGGAGGAAGAAGAGGAAGATTGTGGATGCAGGAGATTTCGGCGATGTACTTCCGGTTGGTTGGAAGCTTCTACTGGGTTTGAAGAGAAAAGATGGTCGCGCTTGGATTTATTGCCGCAGATACATTAGGTAGTCTTCTTTATCTCTTCCACTCTACTAGATCTGCGGGCATCTGGTAAAAGGAATTATGTTTTTTAATGTGCATGCCATTAAATAACATATGAACCGGGTATACGAACTAGATATTTTGGTTCCTCATTTCGAAATGTTTAGATTGAGTAAGTTACTATCAGGAATACTGTGAATGAAGGGTGCCGAGTGCATCCTAAGAATATTAACCTGATTTAAGTCGTACTTTGTTGGCAATGGTTTATTTCTTAAAGCCCCTGAATGTTTTCTCTGTCTCTTTTGATCTCTTGAGACCTTACACATTCATCTGATATTTTACAGTCCTAGTGGAGAACAATTTGTATCTTGCAAAGAAGTTTCTTCATATCTTCAGTCCCTTTTTAGTCACAATGATGCCCAGTTGCCAATCACTCGTGGGGTTGAAAATATGCTGATGGACAATAGGGTGACTACTCAAAGTGTAAGTATATATCTAGCTGCGGATTTATTTGTTATATTATACTACCTCCGGTGCACTACAAACTTTGTCCTATTTAGGACCGGAGGGAGTATATTATATGAATGGGAAGTTTATGGGATGAGCTGCAGTTTGCAGGTGTTACCCCTGAGGAGCAGGATAGACGGATGATCATTGCAAATGACTCAGCTCCACCCAGTTCTTCTGAATGTAATGATCGATCAAAGGATGTGGCCTTACTGGGAATTGAGAATCTTGCAGATGTTCAAATACAGGATCTTTTTGAATGTCACAAATGTAGCATGACATTTTATGAGAAGGATTCATACTTGCAGCACCTTTTGTCCTTCCACCAAAGGACAACAAGGCGCTATCGACTTGGTTCTTCTGTTGGAGATGGAGTTATAATCAAAGATGGAAAATTTGAGTGCCAGTTCTGTCATAAGGTGTTTCTTGAACGGCGTCGCTACAATGGACATGTGGGGATTCATGTTAGGAACTATGTGAAGAAAGTTGAAGAATCACCAAGTCAGGTAAATGTTCAAAGCAAAGACAAGTCTCTGATCAGGGAGGATTTTCCTTCAAGGATCTCTAAGATGGATGCGCTAATTGAAATTGCTCAGAACTCTATTATGGAGAATTCTTCAATTGAGCCTCTTGGTAATCATACTACGTCTCCTGATAAACTGAATGTAATTTCTACTACTGAAATTGCTGTTGGTAACTTAGATCATGACAACATTAGTGAGTCTCCTCTCAGTGATCAGCAAATGGAAGATAGCGTCAACTACAAAAATGTCGATCACAATTTGAATCACCAAGGAGTCAACTTGCAGTCATGGATGAAGAAGTTGAGAAAACTGATGGCGGAAAAAAAGACTATAGATTCTAAGATAGAGACCTGTGAGGATCCCATTTGTTTGTCAACTGTAAACGACCAAAATGCTGATGCATTTGAGAATTCAAAGATAAAAGATGATGTGGTAATGGCTTTTGATTGTTTGGATCAGTCCAGTGTTGATATGGAAGGAGTTTCACGAAGCCCTTTACTTACTTTATCTGGCAATGACATGACCCCTGAAGTTGAAAATAATGGAAGTTCTGGTGGCACTGTTACTGTAGAGCAACTTAACCATGAGGGAGATAGTAGAATTAGGAATGAGTTCAAAGTTGAATTAGATGGCACAAAAGATGTATCTGTTATGCCTAAAATCCAAGAGACAAGATTGCCAACCTCTGAAGAGAATACAGTGTCATCTGAGGTGCCAACCCCATCTATGTCCATGGTACAATCTTTGGATTATTTTTCCCATCTCACTGGACTCTCAGATAAGGTATAAGTCATGTCCTCTGAGTACCTTTAGTCTCATGGTTTCTTACATGTAGAAAAACCTTGAGAATATTGCTACAGTTATTGTACGAGGGTCTTGCCTAGAGGTGATTGTTATATTGGCTTTTGTTTGTGTCCATTTGCCGTTGATTGACATTTGGCTGGGCCTATATGCATATGGAGTCTGTGTCTCTAAAATGTGTTCAGAGATATCTTGTATTCATTTGTTGATGTAAGTGTGCATTATCACCAAGCCTTTTGTTGTGGTACATTCCTGAAATTTCTAGACAAGCACAATCTTTGGAACCAGTTTTTTCTGTCTCAGCATTTATTTTTCCATGATTTTTCCTTTTGTATCCATATATCTGTTCTACTTTATCCTGCTAAATAACTCTGGCAGTAATTATCATCTGGTTAATCAATATATGGACATATGAGCTTGAGTACTGAGTACCTTGCTTCTCTGTTGAGTGGTGTCTTTCCATGTAGCAACTGTTACTGTTTCTCTATATCTTACCGACTGAGGTAATTTTATTTTGGGCGGTCTGGTTCTGCTTTAAACAATTCTGACTTTGAACGTGTAAGTCATGGCAACATGCTTGTGTACTACAAACGAGTGAATTTCTCATATCCCTTATTATGCCTCCATGTCTATCTTACTAAGAGAATTAAAATTAGGATACTGGAATGTTGCATCATTTGCACCAAGCTCTGATCCAATGCAACAATTATTTACCTTCTGCACCCAACCATGATGATAATCCAATTGTGGCTGGTTGGTAGTGCTGATTCTACCTTGTAAAATTATTGTTGTTATGGCTCATTGACAGGGTGAAAAGGAAAACCAATATTGCAGTGTTGACCACAAACATGATGACGTGAGTGGGTCCCAGGAATTGAGGATTGATGAAACAGAAACTACAAAGTGTGATTTTTCAATTGGTCAGCCTTCTCTTCCTCTGTCTCAGGTGCCAACAGTTTTGGCAAACAAAACACTGATGGAAGAAGAAGAAGGGGCTTGTGCTTCCTCAGTTCAGGTTCAATCTCAAGAAGCAGGAAGACATCAGATCACAACATCGTGTGTATGGTGTGGTGTAGAGTTTGATTATGATGCTGTTGATTCTGAAATACAACCAGATTCTGTTGGATTCATGTGCCCGGCTTGTAAGGCCAAAATATCTGGTCAAATCGATGTGCTGGACAGTGGATCACCCTTGAATTCTGACCATATTTGATTCGGATATATTATTCTATGTACAGGGATTTTTTATAGGCAGGTAATCAATTACTGCGTCTCTCCAGGTGTGCAGTGGCAGAACCATTTCGTTCCCCAAGACTGATTGAGATGAAACAGTTTTTTCTGATTCTATGCTTGGGAAGAATTCTCGAGAATCAATTGCGTTTGTTAACTCATTTTATTTTTATTCCGAGAATCGAGAATCATGTTTGTTAACACATTTTATTTTTCATTCCGAGAATCAAAATTATGTTTGTTAACACATTTTATTTTTATTATGAGAATTAGAATGACCTAATACATTATAAATCTATTTCTTTATTTTTTGTTCTGATTTCATCAACGGTATAAAATAATCTATTTCTTTACTTTTGCTCTCATTTTTTAATACCATATTATTACCTTAATATTAATTATATAAATGAATGAATGAATATTCAAAAGTCACATTACTCAACTAAATTTTCATGATATCACAATAATTTAAAGCAAAAATAATTGATGTTGTATTGAACCAAAACTATAACAAGTCTCCAATGTATATTGAATATGTCTCTTAATCTATCAACATCATATTGGGGGCAATTGATTGTCTCTAGCTAATTGGTTTGCAATATTTTTCTTAATAATGTTTATTTAGTCACTTGATCTGAAAGAACTTCATCATCTATCATTGCATACGGATGTACGGCCGATCCGCCATGTTGGGATTTGCATAATGTGCTAGATTTTTATCCGCTATCGATGATCCCTAATAAAGTTATGTACCGCACAACATGCAATCACAATGAGAGCTTGCTTAGAAATGAAAATGGAGGCATTTTACGTAAAATTGGGAACCTATTCTTCAAAGCTCCAAATGACCGTTCGATTACATTTCTCAAGGAAGAGTGCCTATGGTTGAACAACTCCTTAGTTGATCCGGGTTGATTTCGCCTTCCTCTATAGTCATTCAAATGGTAGCGTTCTCCTTTGAATGGTGTTAAATAACCATCTCTTGTTGGATATCCGAATCAACGACATAAAATTTGCCTACACGTTGACAAGAATTTACCAAAAAATAAATTGCAATAAAAATAAGGACAATCAAATGTGAAACTAAAGGAAAATGTCATTCACATTCTTGTACAAACTCATCGTACTGGGGGATGAGGGAATTCCAACCTAGGAGTTTCAAGCGCAAAGTAGTAAAAATGCGACAATCATTTGCAGATCCTTCCCATCCGGCATACACAAAAGTGAACTTCATGTCAAAGGAACATGCACACATGACATTTTGGGTTGTAATTTGTTTTCGCCTCTAAATGGTATTTGCTTATTCTCGGGCAATGTAGCACTTACATGAGTGCCATCTATTGCGCCAATACAATCCTAATATTTAAAATGAAATATAATTAAATAAAATTCTGAAAATAAAAAAATACGTAAATGCTTAAGAAAAACTTACCTTGAAGTATGGGAAATGTTTAGGATTGTCCCTAATTTCCTTTGGAACCATATCTAGAGGAGGTGGTTTAATGATCTCACGTGCTAATTGAAGCATCGCTTTCAACACTTTTGAAATACTTGCTAATTGTTTCCCCGAGCGCTGAAATCTCTCACAAACATTCCTATTTGAACTCCCATGTCCAATCAAGTACAAAAAAATTCCTAATTCTTCATCAACCCTAACATATCTACTATCTCGCTAACTTGACCTTTTTGTGTCATCAATGTACAAAGTTTGTTGAACACAAATCTTTCCATTCTAAATGCCTCATATATTCTATATGAGTGGCCAAATCTAAGTTCCGCAACCCATTCAAAGACTTTGTCAAGCTACTATCTCTAATTGGTTCTTTGGTATATATTGACTTGTTAATAAGAATATTCAACCAGTTTGATATAACAAGATCTTCATCTATTGATTCGTCATCAATATGAGACTCAAAATATTGCCCACAAGTCGGACACAGAGAGGAGCACCACCATGAGAATCCGCATCAATACAAAATATGAAAATTAAAAAATGGTCTTTCAAAGCCATCAAACAAGACAAAATTAAAAAGTTGTAACATAATTTCGTTCATTTAAGAATTTATATGAGTGAAGCTCTCCTCTCAAAAGGAGCCTTTATAAAGACTACTCTCCATGCTTGGCTCTCAATCATTCGATCTGTTTGCTTTTTGCGGTACAATTCATTCTCCAATCCCACCATTTCATTCAATACATCCATTGCAGCCTCAATTGAGTATGGATCCTCATTCACTTTTGCACTAGCGAGAATTAGCAAAATTATGGTGGCATTGGTTTTGTCTAATCTTAACCAGTTCGAATGGCTTGAGATGCTATTGCAATATCTTTATTCCCACTACGTCTTCTACGCTTTGAGTTTGGGGTCCTATCTTGTTTATGTGGTACGAGATTGGACGTCTCAACAGATCGATGCAAATAAATCATCATTAAGCATATGCTCATCTTCTTTATATTCGGTCCATGTTGTACAGAAAGTGGTCGTCTCAACGGAATTGTCAATATTATCACCATCTCCATCGAAAGTTGGTGTGCCTCAAAGCATTTCCCACGCCTCCATCTCCACTTGCATAGACATCCCCAAATATCTCAACTAACATTTGTTCCCGATAAGGAAGGCCATTCTTAGAAATTTCTCCCATTGAGGATTTTCGTACAAAAGATTCACCTAATTTTGTTAACAAAAATCAACAAATTTATAAGAAATCAAATGGGACACTATGTTAAAGGTTACCTTAATATGGACATCCCATAAAGATGCATCCTCGGTTGTAGCGGTTTTCAAAACGGTGTTCCAACCAAAGCCGGATATGCTTAGTAATTTCTTGAAACTTGAATATTCTTGTCTAAGTTTATTCATCTTGTTTTTGATTGATGAAGTTTGTAATCCAGCCTTGATTGTTTTGTAAATTCATCTTTAATGCTCTTCCATGCGTTCTTCTTTGAAAGTAGAGGTTGTTCTATTCCCTTTTTTCACTTCCTCAACCATCAAAGTAACAAGAAGAATTGTGTTTTTATCGTCCATTTTTTGTGTACCCTTCGGATGCCATTCTCAATTGAAGAAATAACCCCTCACTTTGGATTCAACCTAATGTATGACAAAAGAAAGTGAGTGAGTGCATTCACTATATAGTTTCTTTAACACACCCACACATACATAATATTTACAACATATAATTCCAACCCAACAACAAAATACGGTGAGAGAAGTACTTCACGAGTCAAATTAAAACATCAATTGCCTATCATATAATTGAAAGTGATGTCAGTTGCGTGATCTCTTTGATAATGTCCAGATTGCCTATCATAGCAACCAGCCGAGAACTCCAAAAATATTAGCATTGCAGTCTAATAACTCAGAAAAAGAGCCAAGGAGTTGCTCTTAAAGGACAGAAAGTTCAGTGGTCAAACACAGAAGAAATGACAGATTATTTATATGTATATCAGTTTTAACACCATGGTCAAGATGACCATGAAGTAGTAATCTTTTTAAGAAAGAAGTTTATATCATATCTGATATACTTGTTCATTTTCAGCGCAAGCAATTTATGGAGATGGGCATAACTAAGACACTCGAGAAGAATTAAGAAGACAGATAGTGACGCAAATGAGATAAATTTATATGTATATTATATGTATATCAGTTTTAACACCATAGTCAAGATGACCATGAAGTAGTAATCTTTTTAAGAAAGAAGTTTATATCATATCGATATATGTGTGCACTGAGATAATTCCGGCTTAAATAAAAACAAAGCCAAAGGAGAGAACCAGAATTCAGGAATTGCGAAGCCCGGAATTAAAATAAATGGGGAAAAGATAGGAAGAACCAAGGAATTGCCGCAAGAAACCGCAAACATTTAATCTTTTAACTTCCATGGAAATTTAAATCACTCATCGATGGAATAAGAAATTGACTGTAATACATGATTCTAACATACTTTGATTAAAAACCCGAAAAGAAAAAATTCCTCAATTACCTCCGGATGGGGAACATTGTGGAAACGGGGGACTTTATTTTTGCTCTTAAACAATCAATCCCCGTTATGGTTTTCGGGACAATTTGATTTGGAGAGTCTCGGAAAGAGGTCAACGGGATCGTAAGGAAGTCTCTTTTTTATTTTAGTAGGCTTTGTAGATAAGAAACCAGGAATAATAAAAGTTCTCATGATATATAATGTGGCATGTGCACCTTTTTTGGGGACTTTGTTTGCTTACAATAGCTACCCACATTCACAAAGATGCATAATCTTTCGAAATGTATTAATCGGGGAGGTCATTCTTAATAGTCTCTCCGAGAAGTTAGAAGCCCATAACCCGTATCTATTGAAAACTTATCATCAATCGACATTTCTAACGCTGAAATCTGGTGACTAAATATGGTTTATGTTACGCCCTTTTCATTTGATAGGCGGTGAAGATGCGACTAAGCTCATCGGTGAATGCGGGGGTAAAGAAACAGATAGCGAGATAAAGAGGTTGAAGTTCGGGAAAGCTTTAAACGGACTGAACTCAAAGTGGAAACAATTGGAAACCTTGTGCATGATTCGGTTCCGATCGGCAATAATGAGGTTTCTTGTTTCGTTTAGTTGAATTTGTCTCTTTTTAATTCTTTCTCATACCCATCCAACCATCGTTTGTGTATAATATTTCTTAGGCCAACAATGCGGTGATTAGATCATGGGGGAGAAAAGGATGGAGCCTAAGCGAAGGATCACGTGGATCTAGTTGAGCTCCTTGAAATAGCGAGATACAAAGAAAGGTATAAAGTTACTCATTTCATCAACTCATGAATTAAGGTAATTCTACCATGTTTTATTTTCTCTCTTATCGGTTTGGCTATTCAATAGTTTTCAACATGTTCCTTCTCATATCTCTTGCTTGAAATAATTTGAGCATACGCAAGAATTACAACAACTTTCGAAGGGGATTTCTATGATGATTGAATTGAGTCCGAGAACTAAAGACTATCTAGTTTCATTTGGAGAGTTCATGTCTACTAGGATATTTGCTGCCTAATAGTTTCATTTGGTTTTTTTGGTTTGCGGTTGGAGGACTCTTAAATGCAACATTTGGCAATATCACGAGAACTCATAATAGCAATATTTGCTCTCGAAGTTATAAAATAGTTGTGCTTAAGTATTCTCTCTTGGGTTCAATCCTTTCAAACCTTCTTTTAGTTCTTGGAACCTCTCTCTTCAGTGGTGGAATAGCAAACATCAGAGGAGGACAAAAATTTGATAGGGTAAGGCCCTAAAGCCTCATTCAAAATCAATTATGTATGGTAGATCTTGGTTTTTTCCCTCCTTCTTTGCAAATTTACAGAAACAATAATGAAAAGTGATTGTGAACACCCTTTATAAAGGGATATCTCTAGAATCCAGTCATCCACCACGTGATATTCCAACATCGAATTTTAACAAATAAACAATATTTATTTATTTGTTTGTCAAATTTTAACCAAACACGTAATGAACACGGGAGCATATCATATATCGAAACGGTACGCATATGTTGGTTGTGGTGCTATTAATATTAGAGAGAGTTAGATATTTAATCGAAGAAGAGTAGGGAATGAGTGAAAGAGGAAAAGCACAGTAAGAAAATGCAAAAGGAATAGCAAACATCAGAGGAGAACATTCTCTCACTCTCATGTCATTCAATCATCAAAACTACGAGTAAGAACAAAACAGAGGATTAGGGTTTAATCAACTTACTATTTCTTTTCAAAGACCCTCGATCGCGAGAGGCAGAGACCCAGGACAAAAACCAGATGACCGGAGATCAGAAAACGCAAAGGGTGTGCATGGTAACATTGTGGGAATGAGTTTTTTTCTAATTTGTTCCCTGGAATGAAAATAGATGAGAATCGCGTTTGGTAAATCCGGTTTTTTTTTTTTTTTTTTACTCCGGGATGAACCGGTTTATTTTCTGTGCCAGGGAATGAAAAAAAAAAATCTAAAAGTTTCAGCTTCTAGTTCCCAGCCCAAAACGAGAATCGCTTGTGGGCTTCAACGTTCGCGATCTCCTTTCTCTCGACCTTCACAGGAGGCTCTCCATTTCGTTCGCGATCTGCTCCTTTCTCTCGACCTTCGACCAGCGACAGCGCGACCAGTTCACCACCGCCCGGCGTCGCGAAGCGTCTCACGTTCTCTGACTTGGTAAGTTGTCTTCCCCCTTCTCCTCTCTTCCCCTGTTTTTTCTCATTCTGAATTCGCAATCGGAATCGAGGCTGCCCTCCGTCGCTCCGTTCTCTTTGCGTTTTCTGATCTCCGGTCATCTGGTTTTTGTCCTGGGTCTCTGCCTCTGCGATCGAGGGCTGTTTCAGAAAGAAATAGTAAGTTGATTAAACCCTAATCCTCTGTTTTGTTCTTACTCGTAGTTTTGATGATTGAATGACATGAGAGTGAGAGAATGTTCTCCCTCGATGTTTGCTATTCCTTTTGCATTTTCTTCTTGTGCTTTTCCTCTTTCACTCATTCCCTACTCTTCTTCGATTAAATATCTAACTCTCTCTAATATTAATAGCACCACAACCAACATATGCGTACCGTTTCTGATATATGATATGCTCCTGTGTTCATTACTGTGTTTGGTTAAAATTTGACAGCAAATAAATAAATATTGTTTATTTGTTAAAATTCGATGTTGGAATATCACGTGGTGGATGACTGGATTCTAGAGATATCCCTTTATAAAGGGTGTTCACAATCACTTTTCATTATTGTTTCTGTAAATTTGCAAAGAAGGAGGGAAAAAACCAAGATCTACCATACATAATTGATTTTGAATGAGGCTTTAGGGCCTTACCCTATCAAATTTTTGTCCTCCTCTCGATGTTTGCTATTCCACCATTGAAGAGAGGTTCCAAGAACTAAAAGAAGGTTTGAAAGGATTGAACCCAAGAGAGAATACTTAAGCACAACTATTTTATAACTTTCGAGAGCAAATATTGCTATTATGAGTTCGTGATATTGCCAAATGTTGCATTTAAGAGTCCTCCAACCGCAAACCGAAAACCAAATGAAACTATTAGGCAAAGCAAATATCCTAGTAGACATGAACTCTCCAAATGAAACTAGATAGTCTTTAGTTCTCGGACTCAATTCAATCATCATAGAAATCCCCTTCGAAGAAGTTGTTGTAATTCTTGCGATGCTCGAAATTATTTCAACAAGAGATATGAGAAGGAACATGTTGAAAACTATTGAATAGCCAAACCGATAAGAGAGAAAATAAAACATGGTAGAATTACCTTAATTCATGAGTTGACAGAATGAGTAACTTTATACCTTTCTTTGTATCTGCTATTTCAAGGAGCTCAACTAGATCCACGTGATCCTTCGATTTAGGCTCCATCCTTTTCTCCCCCATGATCTAATCACCGCATTGTTGGCCTAAGAAATATTATACACAAACGATGGTTGGATGGGTATGAGAAAGAATTAAAAAGAGACAAATTCAACTAAACGAAACAAGAAACCTCATTATTGCCGATCGGAACGAATCATGCACAAGGTTTCCAATTGTTTCGACTTTGAGTTCAGTTGTTTAAAGCTTTCCGAACTTCAACCTCTTTATCTCGCTATCTGTTTCTTTACCCCCCATTCACCGATGAGCTTAGTCGCATCTTCACCCGCCTATCAAGCGAAAAGGGCGAACATAAACCATATTTAGTCACCAGATTTCAGAAGTTAGAAATGTCGATTGATGATAAGTTTTCAATAGATACGGGTTATGGGCTTCTAACTTCTCGCAGAGACTATTAAGAATGACCTCCTGATTAATACATTTCGAAAGATTATGCATCTTTGTGAATGTGGGTAGCTATTGTAAGCAAACAAAGTCCCCAAAAAAGGTGCACATGCCACATTATATATCATGAGAACTTTTTATTATTCCTGGTTTCTTATCTACAAAGCCTACTAAAATAAAAAAGAGACTTCCTTACTGATCCTGTTGACCTCTTTCCGGAGACTCTCCAGCTCAAATTGTCCTGAAAACCATAACGGGGGATTGATTGTTTAAGAGCAAAAATAAAGTCCCCTGTTTCCACAATGTTCCCCATCTGGAGGTAATTGAGGAATTTTTTCTTTTCGGGTTTTTAATCAAAGTATGTTAGAATCATGTATTACGTCAATTTCTTATTCCATCGATGAGTGATTTAAATTTCCATGGAAGTTAAAAGATTAAATGTTTGCGGTTTCTTGCGGCAATTCCTTGGTTCTTCCTATCTTTTCCCCATTTATTTTAATTCCGGGCTTCGCATAATTCCGAATTCTGGTTCTCTCCTTTGGCTTTGTTTTTATTTAAGCCAGGAATTATATCTTTTGTGCACACATATATCGATATGATATAAACTTCTTTCTTAAAAAGATTACTACTTCATGGTCATCTTGACTATGGTGTTAAAACCGATATACATATAATATACATATAAATTTATCATTTTTGCTTAAGGCCACTATCTGCCTTCTTAATTCTTCTCGAGTGTCTTAGTTATGCCCATCTCCATAAATTGCTTGCGCTGAAAATGAACAAGTATATCGATATGATATAAACTTCTTTCTTAAAAAGATTACTACTTCATGGTCATCTTGACCATGGTGTTAAAACCGATATACATATAAATAACTGTCATTTCTTTGTGTTTGACCACCGAACTTTCGTCCTTTAAGAGCAACTCCTTGGCTCTTTTTCTGAGTTATTAGACTGCAATGCTAATATTTTTTGGAGTTCTCTGGCTGGTTGCTATGATAGGCAATCTGGACATTATCAAAGAGATCACGCAATCTGGACATCACTTTCAATTATATGATAGGCAATTGATGTTTTAATTTGACTCTGTGAAGTACTTCTCTCACTGTATTTTGTTGTTGGGTTGGAATTATATGTTGTAAATATTATGTATGTGTGGGTGTGTTAAAGAAACTATATAGTGAATGCACTCACTCACTTTCTTTTGTCATACATTAGGTTGAATCCAAAGTGAGGGGTTATTTCTTCAATTGAGAATGGCATCCGAAGGGTACACAAAGAAATGGATCGATAAAAACACAATTCTTCTTGTTACTTTGATGGTTGAGGAAGTGAAAAAAGGGAATAGAACAACCTCTACTTTCAAGAAGAACGCATGGAAGAGCATTAAAGATGAATTTACAAAACAATCAAGGCTGGATTACAAACTTCATCAACTGAAAAACAAGATGAATAAACTTAGACAAGAATATTCAAGTTTCAAGAAATTACTAAGCATATCTGGCTTTGGTTGGAACACTGTTTTGAAAACCGCTACAACCGAGGATGCATCTTTATGGGATGTCCATATTAAGGTAACCTTTAACATAGTGTCCCATTTGATTTCTTATAAATTTGTTGATTTTTGTTAACAAAATTAGGTGAATCTTTTGTACAGGAAAATCCTCAATGGGAGAAATTTCGGAAGAATGGCCTTCCTTATTGGGAACAGTTAGTTGAGATATTTGGGGATGTCTATGCAAGTGGAGATGGAGGCGTGGGAAATGCTGAGGCACACCAACTTTCAGATGGAGATGGTGATAATATTGACAATTCCGTTGAGACGACCCAAATTTCTTCCGTACAACATGGACGAGAATATAAAGAAGATGAGCATATGCTTAATGATGATTTATTTGCATCGATCTCGTTGAGACGTCCAATCCGTACCACATAAACAAGATAGGACCCCAAACTCAAAGCGTAGAAGACGTAGTGGGAATAAAGATATTGCAATAGCATCTCAAGCCATTCGAGAACTGGTTAAGATTAGACAAAACCAATGCCACCATAATTTTGCTAATTCTCGCTAGTGCAAAAGTGAATGAGGATCCATACTCAATTGAGGCTGCAATGGATGTATTGAATGAAATGGTGGGATTGGAGAATGAATTGTACCGCAGCGCTGATCGAATGATTGAGAGCCAAGCATGGAGAGTAGTCTTTATAAAGGCTCCTTTTGAGAGGAGAGCTTCACTCATATAAATTCTTAAATGAACGAAATTATGTTACAACTTTTTAATTTTGTCTTGTTTGATGGCTTTGAAAGACCATTTTTTAATTTTCATATTTTGTATTGATGCGGTATTCTCATGGTCGGGTGCTCTCGTGTCGACTTGTGGGCAATATTTTGAGTCTCATATTGATGACGAATCAATAGATGAAGATCTTGTTATATCAAACCTGGTTGAATATTCTTATTAACAAGTCAATATATACCAAAGAACCAATTAGAGATAGTAGCTTGACAAAGTCTTTTGAATGGGTTGGAACTTAGATTTGGCCACTCATATAGAATATATGAGGCATTTAGAATGGAAAGATTTGTGTTCAACAAACTTTGTACATTGATGACACAAAAAGGTGGTTAGCGAGATAGTAGATATGTTAGGGTTGATGAAGAATTAGGAATTTTTTTGTACTTGATTGGACATGGGAGTTCAAATAGGAATGTTTGTGAGAGATTTCAGCGCTCGGGGAAACAATTAGCAAGTATTTCAGCAAAGTGTTGAAAGCGATGCTTCAATTAGCACGTGAGATCATTAAACCACCTCCTCTAGATATGGTTCCAAAGGAAATTAGGGACAATCCTAAACATTTCCCATACTTCAAGGTAAGTTTTTCTTAAGCATTTACGTATTTTTTTATTTTCAGAATTTTATTTAATTATATTTCATTTTAAATATTAGGATTGTATTGGCGCAATAGATGGCACTCATGTAAGTGCTACATTGCCTCGAGAATAAGCAAATACCATTTAGAGGCGGAAACAAATTACAACCCAAAATGTCATGTGTGCATGTTCCTTTGACATGAAGTTCACTTTTGTGTATGCCGGATGGGAAGGATCTGCAAATGATTGTCGCATTTTTACTACGCGCTTGAAACTCCTAGGTTGGAATTCCCTCATCCCCCCAGTGCGATGAGTTTGTACAAAAGCAATGTGAATGACATTTTCCTTTAGTTTCACATTTGATTGTCCTTATTTTTATTGCAATTTATTTTTTGGTAAATTCTTGTCAACGTGTAGGCAAATTTTATGTCGTTGATTCTGGATATCCAACAAGAGATGGTTATTTAACACCATTCAAAGGAGAACGCTACCATTTGAATGACTATAGAGGAAGGCGAAATCAACCCAGATCAACTAAGGAGTTGTTCAACCATAGGCACTCTTCCTTGAGAAATGTAATCGAACGGTCATTTGGAGCTTTGAAGAATAGGTTCCCAATTTTACGTAAAATGCCTCCATTTTCATTTCGGAAGCAAGCTCTCATTGTGATTGCATGTTGTGCGGTACATAACTTTATTAGGGATCATCGGATAGCGAGACAAAAATCTAGCACATTATGCAAATCCCAACATGGCAAAGCATCGGCCGTATCATCTCAGCGCGATAGATGATGAAGTTCTTTCAGATCAAGTGACTCGAAATAAACATTATTAAGAAAAATATTGCAAACCAATTAGCTAGAGACAATCAATTGCCCCCAATATGATGTTGATAGATTAAGAGACATATTCAATATACATTGGAGACTTGTTATAGTTTTGGTTCAATACAACATCAATTATTTTTGCTTTAAATTATTGTGATATCATGAAAATTTAGTTGAGTAATGTGACTTTTGAATATTCATTCATTCATTTATATAATTAATATTAAGGTAATAATATGGTATTAAAAAATGAGAGCAAAAGTAAAGAAATAGATTATTTTATACCGTTGATGAAATCAGTAAACAAAAAATAAAGAAATAGATTTATAATGTATTAGGTCATTCTAATTCTCATAATAAAAAATAAAATGTGTTAACAAACATAATTTTGATTCTCGGAATGAAAAATAAAATGTGTTAACAAACATGATTCCGATTCTCGGAATAAAAATAAAATGAGTTAACAAACGCAATTCGATTCTCGAATTCTTCCCAAGCATAGAATCGAAAAAGCTGTTTCATCTCGAATCGGTCTTAGGGAACGTAATGGTTGCCATGCACACCCAAAGAGAACGGAGCGACGGAGGGCAGCCTCGATTCCGATTGCGAATTCGAATGAGAAAAACGGGGGAAGAGAGGAGAAGGGGGAAGACAACTTACCAAGTCGAGAACGTGAGACGCTCGCGACGCGGCGGTGGTGAACAGTCGCGCTCGCCGGGTCGAAGGTCGAGAGAAAGGAGCAGATCGCGAACGAAATGGAGAGCCTCTGTGAAGGTCGAGAGAAAGGAGATCGCGAACGTTGAAGCCCACAAGCGATTCTCGTTTTGGGTCGGGAACCGTTTGAAACTTTTAGATTTTTTTTTCATTCCCTGGCACAGAAAATAAACCGGTTCATCCCGGGAGTAAAAAAAAAAACCGGATTTACCAAACGCGATTCTCATCTATTTTCATTCCAGGGAACAGAAATTAGAAAAAAACTCATTCCCACAATGTTACCATGCACACCCTCTCTCTCTCTCTCTCTGTGTACTCTTTCTGTCCTATTTATTATAACGACCTACTAATTGCTATATGTAAATCCAGTTTGAATTCATTGAAGTGTATCCTCAATGAAGTTCAATAAATTTCTAAGTAGTGAAATATTAATACATAAATATTTGAGTAAATACCCTTTCTGATAAAAAATATGGACCCGAGAAAAAACACGGACCCTATTTTGAGCCCTTACAAAAAAATTGACTCTTAGTCGTCTTTTTTAAGGGACTAAAAAGGACCTTTTGGAAATTTGTGAGCGATCAAAATGTCAACTAATCGACTCTTATTCATCCTTTTTATGGACTAAAAATGATTTTTTTTTTTTTCGTAAGGGACCAAAATGGGGATCACGTTTTTTGTCAGGGACCAGAAAGGGTATTTACTCTAAATATTTATAACTCAAATGCGCACTTTTTACTAATATGGAGCATGAACTCACTCTTTATTAAAGTGGGGCTTAACCATGTGGCAACTACTCTTAGACGCTTATTAAAGCCAACAAGCGGAAGGGAATAAATGAACTAAGCTAATTTGAAGCAGAAGAGGAGGCTTGAAGGAGTGGTGAATAAAAGTTGTTTGGGAAAAATTATGAAATAATATCAAAAAAGTCTCATAAGATTGTTACTAACAAGTGAAATATTGAAACTGAAACTTTAGTTGGGCTAAACGTAATTTTCCCAAGTTTTATTTCCTTTTCATTAAGAAATATTGAAACTGAAACTTTAGTAAGGGAATCTAATTCCTAAAATTTCATTGTGAAAGAATAAAGAACAGTATCACTTCAGCCTTTTGTATTTGTGAATATTTAAATGAATGACATACATTCCATTCCAAAAAAAAAAAGGAACAGTATCACTTAGCCAAATTAGAGTTGACACTTTAGCATCTTTTAGAATTTGATTCTGCACCGGTCAAAAAATACTAATCAAAAAGTGGGGGAAAAAAACCCCGTAAATTTGCAATAATATATATATATATATATATATGGTTGTTGTTATGATTCATGAAACATCTCTTTCACTCTCGGAATTCTATCATTCAATAGATATAATTAAATTTACAGTATTTGAGATATTTTACAAAAGATCAGAAGATTAAGCTAATCAACATAAATCATATCATTGTATCAGAAATATTTTTAAAGGACACATACCGTTGGCATTTTATCATTACGTCTAGAAGGAACAGTAATCATCAATATACAGAAATTCATGCACTAAGGTACAGAACATATCTGCATGGCTGTGAATTCTTGTTTTTTATTTTTCTTTTTTGTTTTCGCTTGCTCATTTGATCTTCTTAAAGGTACAGAACATACATGTTAGTGAGTCCCCTATATATATACATCTTGCACTTGCAGCCTCCATGTCAATCCATAATGCCAAAACTAAGCGACAAACACTGAAGCTGTGATTAAATACAAAAAGTGTGGAAAGCCATATAATGGAGAGGCACTAATCACCTGCAGGAGATCCAGAGGAGAGTTTCGTGTGCCCCCAAGCACAACCTGATGCCGTTGTCCTCGGTGCCAAGCAACCACTGCTAGTTCATCAGGAAATGGGCAATCAAATAAAGATAGTAGCAATGGAATGGGGTTTGTGAAATTTGCTGCTGCTAATAATATGTCAACAGAAGTGCATATGTTCTGAATCGAAGGCCCTCTTCATTTTCTTACATACGCTCTTCCTTCTCATCCGGACATAGCACTAAGCTCGCGGTTCTCTGTGGAGTTACTTGCAGGAAGAAGAGGGACAGACTCAAAGGACCCGTTAATGATGTTGTGAACATGAGGGAGCTTCTGGTGAAGGTTTTTGACTTTCCTACTGAATGCATATACATGTGCTCGCAGGTATCTTCTAGAACCTTTCTGGTATAATTTTGTGCCATCTTCTCTCTTTCTGATTCTTCTCTCTTATTCTTTTTCTCTCTCTCTCTCTCTCTCTCTCTCTCTTCCTCCCTGCTTCTGCCCCTGAACCAGAAACAATGTTTGATACCTGTGATACTTCTGATGACTTGCCCATTGCCCTATGTAAAGGTAAATGTACTTGTACCTATCGTATTTCTTCTTTTGTTTCCTATAACCGCCTATCTCCTCCGTCTTGTTCCTTCTGAGCATCCCTAGACTTTATCACCATTCCCACTACTCTTTTCCAAGCCTTGGCCCATCTTGGTTGGCTTGTTATGATGGAAGAAGAAATTATGGCCCTAGATAAGGCTAGTATTTGGACTCTCGTTGATTTACCTCCTGAAAAGAAGGCTATTGGGTGTAAATGGGTGTTCAAGTAAAAACAAAGGCTGATGGTACATTGGAATGTTTGAAAGCTTGACCGGTTGCTAAGAGATACGCTCAAACTTACGTTGTTGACTATTCAAGAACCTTCTCCCCTGTGGCAAAATTGTTCTATTTTTGCCTCTTCATCTCTATGGTAGCCACTTATGGTTGGAATCTTCATCAGTTGGACGTTAAAAATTCTTTTTTGAATCGTGATCTTCTTGAGGAAGTTTACATGGAGAAATTGCCTAATTTTGTTACTCAAAGTGGGAAGGTATGCCACCTTCAGAAGTCCTTATATGGTTTGAAGTAGAGATCCCGTGCTTGGTTTGACATATTTAGCTTTGTGGTTAAGAGATTTGGTTTGAATAAGAATAAGTGCGACCATTTTGTGTTTTATCAACGGACGGATGCATGTATGATTCTCTGAGTAATATATGTTGATGACATTGTTATTATGATAGCAATACTTCAAAATTCTCATCACTCAAGGCCTTTCTTAATTCTCATCTCCAAACGAATGATTTGAGTTCATAAAAATACTTTCTTGGGATTGAAGTTATGAGAAGCAAGAAAGACATTCTTTTGACAAGAGGAGATATGTTCTTGATCTGCTAAAAGAAATAGGGAAACTTTGAGCAACACAAGCAACTTTCTCATGATTTCTAATCCTTTTTTGGATATTGATGACAGTGTACCATTTGACAAACTACTTGAGACTCTGAGAAAAAGGGTTGATCCTGAGAAGATCAAAGTTTTTGCGTATCTTGAGACATACCATGGACTAATTGAGAAATTGAACTATTTCACGGTGACTTGCCTAATATGACCTTTCCAGTTAATGTGCTTAGCCAATTCATGATAGCTCCAACCGTTGCTCAGTGAAAAGCTTTAAAGCATGTCTTACATTACTTAAAGGGTTCACCTGGTCGTAGTATACTCTATATCAATCATGGTCATATCAAGATTGAATGCTTTTGTGATGCAGATCATGCAGGGTCAAAGGCTATCAAGAGATCCACCACAGAATATTATGTGTTTGTGGTGGAAATTTAGTGCCCTAGAGGAGCAAGAAGCAAGATGTGGTTTCTTGGTCTAGTGCAGAAGCTGAGTATAGAGCCATGGCTCAGTCAATACAAGAAATTGTGTGGATTCACCAGTTAATAAAAGAGTTTGGTCTTGCCATGCCATGGCCTTCGAAACTGTGGTGTGACAATAAAACTACTCTACACATAGTCTGTAACTCTGTGTTTCATGAACTTACGAAACACGTTGAGATTGGCGGTCACTTTGTAGGTAATAAGATCAAGGAGAACTTTATTTCTACAGGGCATGTGCGGTCTAGTGACCAATTAGGCGATCTTCTGATGAAGGCTTTAAATGAGACTCGTGTTGACTATCTTTATAGCAAGTTTGGGTTGATTAATATCTATGCTCCAACTAGAGGGGGAATGTTAGGATATATACATTTGTAATTATTATGTAATCAAATCAGGATCACTAGAAATCAAGGATTAGATTATATATTATTATTAAGAGCCATAAATGCCAAGGCTCCCTCCTCATATATATATATATGACCCTTTCTCTGAATGAAGAATCAAGTAATTCAGATTATTTGCTCTATATGTCCAAACTTAAGTGATCCAAACAAGTTATTTCACTTGGTAAGAAAAGATAATACTGTTTCTTGGTCTGTCTCTCTGAGTGGCACTGACTGAGATTCCAAAACAAGTTATGAGTACTTTGAAATATACAGACTAATCTAGCTCTTTCTTTTTTTTGGTACAACAGACTAATCTAACTCTGATGAAACAACAATGCAGAAGAGGAACAGAGTGCAAATTTCCATCCAACAAAGAAAAACATACTGCGAGAATTGGAGTGGCTTCTGGAAGTCTGCCAGAAAGGAGACTCACTGAGTCACTGGTGTTTTACTTCTCAGGACATGGCATTCAATTCATAGATTCCAAAGAAGATGAGATAGATGGGTTGGATGAAGGCATTTGTCCGGTTGATTTTTTGCGAGAAGGCGCAATTCTCGGCAATGAAATAAACTCCATACTTGTTTGGCCCCTCAAAGAAGGTGTCAAACTTCATGCCATTCTTGATGCTTGTCATAGTGGAACAGTTCTTGATCTATCATATGTCTATGACCCTGAAAAGTGAGTACACTTTGGAGACTAATGAGACATAGCCAGTGGTGACACGAGACTTTTGGGAAAAATTAGAGTAATTAGTTTCTTTTTCTGAGGTTTTGCAGATGCACATGGAAAGACCACAAGCCTCCCGCCAGAGAACCTATAAGAAAGCATCCGAGTGCGGATAGGCAACTTGTATTAGCGCTTGTGAAGATCATCAGATGGCTGCTGAAACCTCAGTAAGATTGTTAAATATTACTTCATCTTGTTATGTTATGCAGTTTAATGATGAAGCTAAATGTTCATTACCAAGGTTCTGGAAAACAAAAAAACTATGCAGGTTTTCCGTGGGAAGCGAATGAATTGTGTGATGACCTATTCACAAAAGTATCAGACAAAACCTAACATAACATATGGGGGTTTAATGGAACAGATGACAAAGGAAATTGAAGAGATTTTGAGAAATTATTGCCGTCCATCTTTTTTTGCAACATATGTTTCGTCCCAAAATTATGCGGGTTGGCACTGTTTTTCTTTCTATGCTTACTCTTTTATTTGACATCAATAATAACCTGTTCATCAAGAGCTTATGGATAGTTCACTAGAAGTGTAGATATGCATGCCAAGTTCTGACCTTGCTTGACATGTGACGACTAAACTTTTTGGCTATGTAGGCATGAACTTTACAAAGTGAAAAAAAAGAGCGGTCTAGTGCGTAAGCAGCATTACCATACAAGCGGTTAGGATGTTTTCATGATATAAACCTATGACTTCTACGTCACCTGGCAACAACTTCATCGTTACTTTGAGGCTCATCCCCTATCTTGTGCAAAAACCTATTGAGATTCCTTAGAATCACTTAGTTAGGATTCAAATGTGAATTAGGGTGGCGGAGAAATCCCACGTCGGATAGAATTAGACTGAAAAAGGGGTACCCATGAATTCATTGCTTCAATGTTTTGGATTAAAAGAGTTGTCGAATTCACTTATACACACCCTTTTTTATAAGGTACAGGCAAGTCTAGGCTTGAGAAAGAGAAAAGGGACAAGATATAAAAATCTAGCCCTTAATACAAAAAGAAAGCCAAAAAACTAGGAATGGCAGACCGATTGGATACACGCCCTTTTAAAGCTGATGGTATTGTAGGCCTAGGAGGATCTCCCAGCATGTGACACACTCTCCACGCACAAAATCTGGTTTTATCATATTTAATTGAGGATCTTCCTTGTAGGAGATAAGTCTACAATTTAGATCATGGCTACATGTAATCATAACTACGATTGTCTTATATGAAGTTGATTCAGAACATCCTTATCAGAATTAGTCATCGGTTTTTGGTCTAAAGCTTGGCTTTTGTGGAGCATTTTAGTATCTTGTTATATCATCATCTGAAACGTTTTATCATCTTATTAGCTACATGGAGACGACAAATAATAAGAGAGTAGGGAATAAAGTTTAGGGATGGTGCGCATCAGCACTCTCATTCACTGGCAAAGAAGTCAAGATTAAATCAGTCATCAACCAGCAGAGTATCATGAGTTTATTGTGATCTCATTGTTAACACCTACTGGGCATTTTTAACAGTGGCGGAGCCACACTTGTGTCTGTGGGTGCAAGTGCACCCATAAAATTTGAGAAATGATATATTATTTAGCTGGAACTTATTACTGTCAATGGTTCCATAGCTCAGTGGTAGAACATTTAGTTGGACCTCAAGAGGTCACTGGTTCGAATGGTTTGGAAGCCCTTTTTGTTTTTTATTCCTTTCCCTTAGTTTTACCTCATTCCTGCGCATCTTTCCTCATTCCTATCCCCTTTATACCCCCCCTCCTCATTCCTCTCCCCGAAAAAAAAAAAAAATCTCACTTTTATTCAATCCAATTAATTTGATAAATTAACCACTCATTTTATCTGCGTAATAAAAAAAAAATGAAAATAACAATTAACAACATTCATCTTCCTCTAAGGTCCTTAATTAATTTTCATTCTTTTATTAAAAAATAGACTATCAATATGAAAAACACATGTAGCAGCAGTAGTTTTATATGTGATTCCAAAACAACATTAAAAGAAAGAACGATTAATCATATGAGACAGTCATATATAATTTTATCCTTAATTATAAATAAATCCTAAAAGTAAAAATTAGGATATTACAAAAGTCGTTGAGCTCATAGGGGTATCGGCTTTATTGTAGTGATCGTTCCATATTTCTTAAGAAGCTCTCACAGGTATTTGGTTTGGAAAATAAATATTCCATTCTTCTTTTGCTTAATTCGAAGTTCTAATCGAAATTTAATTCTCATATCGTAGACATTTCAAACTTACCTTAATTACATGATCTTAGAGAACTCTTGACAACTTATTAAGATTGATGATGAATATATAATGCAATATTTTCAAGGAATGAGGAATCGAAAAATGCTTCGTAATTGTTCTATTGTAATAATTTAGTTGACTCTTGATTATTATTTTTCTATATTAAGTTGAAGTTTTCTTTTCTTTTATTGTTTATATTCAGTTGATTTTTAATACATTTAAAACTTTCATTGAAAAAAATTTCGTGGGCGTTGTGCCCGAACCCCAAATCCCTTCACTAATTGTGCATCCACAAATATAAAAACCTGGCTCCGCCTGGACAATATCATCACAGCTATGATCAGCATACCTGTTCCCTACAATGGGATGCATGATAAAGTTGTGTGGACCCCTACAGCTAATGATGGTTATACTGTGAAACTTGGCTACAAGAATTAGAGGACTCTATTGTTCACTTTTTTCTCTGTTTGCCTGTAGACAAGATGGGTCTGCTTTGGTTGCAGCCTTGGAGCCAAGATTGATGCTTCCAGGTTCAAAATTTTAACTGAATATTATTGATAAGAAATATACCTTTTTGGATGGTATTGAGATCCCTCTAGTCCTTAATATAAGACATTTATTTAATTTGATTGGATTATATAAGTTAGTGGAGTTAGCTTATATGATATATATTTTATAAAGCACCCTAGTAATCTTTCTTAATTCCCTCATATCCTTTCCTTCTTGATTATTATTTTTATTATTGAGGGAGCATCAATAGAGATAAATTAGGAAAAGATTGACAAATATAAAAAATTTATATCAAGACCAGACGGAGTATTCGGTATGCTGGTTACTTTGGTACATTTGGAAGCATCTAAATGATACAGTTTTTAATTATCTAAACCCCAACATGATTGCTGTCATAGAAGTGGCAAGGAGATCGAATTTCTAATTCCACAATTCTCTGCCGCATAATGTTTTTAATTATCAATAGAATCATCTTTGATTTACAAACAAAAAACAAAGATAACATAAAGCATTGGCTCACCACGAGATTGAAGGGAGAGATATCAAAGCTTCCAGATTCCAAATGAATGGCCTTTAGGGAGTCTAATTTACAGTTGGTTGTGACAAATAATGTGACCATTCTATACCTTTAATATGTAATACCTGATATGCTTCTCAATCATGCATGCATCTTCAACTTTGGGCAAGATTTGTTGTTGATTGTTTCAAAACAGAATGTAGTAGTGTTAGGGGAAAAATTGTAAGTACGTTTGTAGGGATTTTTTGAGCTTGAAGGCATGTCGGTTTTTTCAAGTTCCAAACCCAATCTTCCAATTCCTTCCCGATACCTCCCAAGGAAAATCCCAAATTGGCAAGCTCCTATTTAGAAGGTTGCAACTTCTTAACGGCTACAGTCTCTACTCCTACTAATAGTTTAGCACACTCTTTGTTGTTACTATGGGGTCCTAAAGCACAAGGAGATTTTACCCGTTGGTGTCAATTAGATGGTCTATGGACTTTTGTTGCTCTACATGGTGCTTTTGGACTAATAGGTTTCATATTACGTCAATTTGAACTTGCTCGATCCGTTCAATTGCGTCCTTATAATGCAATCGCATTTTCTGGTCCAATTACTGTTTTTGTTTCATTTAAAATTTTACAAAATATATATATATGTAGTAGTCTCTTTTCACTAGTAAATAATCCTCAAAGCTTTCAGCAAAATTCCCAACATAACCCTAGCCTAAATCATAATTACTCTAATGAAACAAATGAATCCCTAATGAAACAAATTTTTTTTTCCCACGACCAAACATGAATTTAATACTAAAGAATTTAAAATGAAACTTCTTTAATCAAATGAGTAAAAAATAAACCTATGCTAGTGTTTTTTTTTTTTTTTTTATCAATATTAAATGAAAGAATCACCTAACTTAATTGATATCTAAGTAGTGAAATATTAAACTCAAATGTGCACTTTTGACTAATATGGAGAATGAACTCACTCAAAACAAGGTGGGGTTTAACCACGTGGAAACTGTTCTTACATCAATTTAAGTAATTTTCATTATGCTGTAAGCCAATGAAGTTTTTCTAATCCATAAAAAGAAAAAATATATATTCTCTAAAAGAGTTCCATGTTAAACACGCTCATCAATAATTAAATGATTAGTCCTTTTTTTCCTCTGTTTAATATTAATTAGTATTTAATGCAAATAATATTATCTGTAATAACACGTGAAAAATAGCTGCATTATATCACTTTATGCTCTTTGGCGCTTATTAAAGCCAACAAGTGGAAAGGAGAGTCTATAAAAGCCGCTGAAAGCAGAAAAGAACAATTGAGGGAGTGGTGAGGAAAAGTTGAAGTTCCTTTTCAAGAAGAAATATTAAAGCTTTAGTCAGAGAATCTAATTCTGAAACTTCATTGTTAAAGAACATTGAAGTTTAAATCAGATCTTAGGTATATTTTTGCAGATGAATGCTCTAGCTGTAGGCTGTAGCCTATAGGTGCTCTTGTGTTCTCCAGCCACCAACGGCTAATTTTGCGCTTGATGATTTATTATTCTCTATCTATGTCGAATTAGAGTTGACACTTTAGGATCTCTTGTAGAATCTGATTCGGTAATTTCACATCACAAAATTTCAATATAAAATATATTGTGAAACACCTATTTCATTCTGGCAATTTTATCTTTCAATAGATATCATCAAATTTATAGTATATAGGTTTTAATTTGGGAAAATTCCATTTAAATACAGAGATGAATTTGCAAAACCCCCAGAAGTCCTCCGAATTTGTAAAAAGACTCAGAGGTGATAAGGACTTTTGTGGGTTATGCAATTTCATGGGAAATGACCCTAATGCCCTTCCTTCCTCTCTTCCTCTTCCCCTTCCCTCTCTACGAACCATAACCGAACCACTCGCCGCCGCACGTTCGTTCGCCACCATCTACCTACGCCGTCGACGCCAACGCCGCACCCTCCACCTTGGACGCCACACCCACCGGCACCGGTGAAAAAGAAAACAAAAAACTGAAACACGAAACACGCGAGAAAAGAAAACTAGAAACAATAATTTTTTTTGATCGGTCGATTCGGAAGAAATTGGAAGAAGAAGACGTGAAGGAAGGAAGAAGAAAAGGAAGGAAGAAGGAAGAAGAAAAAAAAAAAAGTCGAGAGTGCACTCCTTTTTTAGTGTTTTTTTTTTTTTTTTTACTCGCCTTGCATGAAATGGTAAATGACGTTTGTGAAATGGTAAATGGCGTTTGTGAAATGGTTAAACTGTCTTTTTTTTTTTTGTTATCCATATGAAAGAGTAAAAAATGGCACCTGGGAAAACAATGGTAATTGGCGTTTCTAGAATGGTAAATGGCGTTTGTGGAATGGTAAATGGCGTTTGTGTCATAACATACATGAAAGAGTAAAAAATGGCACACTGGAAAACAATGGTAAATGGCGTTTGCAAAATGGTTAAAGCTGTCTTTTTTTTTTTTTGTTATCCATATGAAAGAGTAAAAAAATGGCATTTGGAAAAGCAATGGTAATTGACGTTTCTGGAATGGTAAATGACGTTTGTGGAATGGTAAATGGCGTTTGTGCAATAGTAAATTACCATTGTTTCCCAGGGGGTGCTCTTTCATGTATGTTATAACACAAACACTATTTACCATTGCACAAACGCTATTTACCATTCCGAAACGCCAATTACCATTGTTTTCCAGTGTCATTTTTACTCTTTCATGTATGTTATGACACAAACGCCATTTACCATTCCACAAATGCCATTCACCATTCCACAAACGCCAATTACCATTGTTTTCCCAGGTGCCATTTTTTACTCTTTTATATGGATAACAAAAAAAAGATAGTTTAACCATTTCACAAACGTCATTTACCATTTCGCAAACGCCATTTACCATTTCATGCAAGGCGAGTAAAAAAAAAAATAATAATAACACTCGAGTGTTTTAAAACACACTCGAAGTGTTCACTGGAGTGTGTTATAACACACTCCAGAACACACTCCAGTGAAAGGAGTGCACTCTCAGACTTTTTTTTTTCTTTTATATTCTTCCTTCCTCCTTCCTTCCTTCCTTCCTTTTCTTCTTCCTTCCTTCCTTCCTTCACGTCTTCTTCTTCCAATTTCTTCCGAATCGACCGATCAAAAAAAATTTATTGTTTCGTGTTTTAGTTTTTTTTTCTTTTTCACCGGTGCCGACGGGTGCGGCGTCCAAGGTCGAGGGTGCGGCGTTGGCGTCGACGGCGGAGGTATACGGTGGCGAACGAACATGTGGCGGTGAGTGGTTCTGGTTTAGAGAGAGAGGAAGGGGGAAGAGGAAGAGAGGAAGGAAGGGCATTAGGGTCATTTCCCACGAAATTGCATAACCCACAAAAGTCCTTATCATCTCTGAGTCTTTTTACAAATTCGGAGGACTTCTGGGGGTTTTGCAAATTCATCTGGTATTTAAATGGAATTTTCCCTTTTAATTTCTACAATAGTGTAGAAGATCAAGCTTATCATGATTATGCATATCAGTAAATCAAAAGTATTTTTAAGGGGAAAACTTGAAAAGCCCTATTTTGAAAATTTTATTGGTTAGAAGGATCTGAAGGGGCTAATATTTTTTGTGTATAAAAATATATCAGATCAACATAGGACATGACCAATATAATTTCTAAACAGAGATTTTTCACCTTCTTCCCCTATTTTAAAATGAGATATGTGAAGTTTCACATCAACTGTGGAGGAAAACAAAAAACATCTCCCTCTCGAGTCTCGACGAGTTGCTAAAACGGACAATATCAAGGTAGGACGTTACCAGAGATACGGTTGACATTTTATCATATAGGAGCACCTTTTCACACGTCTAGAAGAAACACTACTAATCAAAAGAACTGGATGCTGGCAGCCATACGCGTGACTTTTTTTTTTCACTTGTTCATTTCATCATGTGCAAGTTCACTAGTCTCCTATGCTATATGTACATCTTCTTGCAGCCTCCATGTCAAGCCATAAAGAGAAAACTAAGCAACAAACACAAGAAGCTATGTTTAGATATAAGAAGTGCAGAAACAAAAATAAAGGGGAGGCACAAATCATCTGCTGCAACTGCGGGGGAGAGTTTCATGTGCCTCCAACCACAACCACATACCGTTGTCCTCGGTGCCAAGCAATCACTGCTAGTTCATCAAGAAATGTGCAATCAAATAAAGATAGTGGCAATGAAATGGGGTTGGTGAAATCTTCTTTTGCCACTGAGGATATCATCAAATCTAAACATATATCACAGAATGCTAGCAAAAGTGTTCCGAATCAAAGCCCGCGTTCATTTTCATCAGTTCGCTCTTTCTCCTCATCCGGACGAAGCAATAAGCGTGCGGTTCTCTGTGGAGTTACTTACAGGAAAAGGAGGTACAGAATCAAAGGATCTGTTAATGATGTTGCCAACATGAGGGAGCTTCTAGTGAAGATTTTTGACTTTCCTACTGAATGCGTACATGAGCTCACAGGTATCTTCTAGAACTTCTCTCTTGTGATTCCCATTTTTCTTTCTTACGGTTGATCTTGGTTTCCTTTCATCTTTGCTTGTCTTTTTAATTTGTCTTCATCCATTATTAGGTTTTTGGTACCATCTTTGCCACTAATAGCTGTTAGTCAACTTTTTCAGAGATTGCTTCTCATATCTTATTTCTTTCTCTGCTGATGTTCCATGCAAAGATATACTTAAAACTCATCAAATGTTATGTTCTGATAGGAAAAAGGAACACATGAGTACCTTTATCTTCATTTTATCCAAGATCATGTCACCCAACAGTTAGAGGAAAATGAAGGAAAAGTCCCCCATTGAAAATTTTATTGGCAAAGAGGGACCTATATTAGAGTGCTGGTACTCTGTGTACAAAATTTGCAGAGTAGTGGTATTTTATTTTTTAAGTATAGAAATTTATCAAGTCATTCTCATAAAATTTTCAATGGGGTTTTAACCAAATTTTCTCAAAAAAGTTAGTTCAATTGATGTGAAGAGATAATATTGTTTCTGGGTTTGTCTCTCTTGGAAGCACTGAATGAGATCCCAAAACAAATTATGGTTACATTGAGATATACAGTTTAATCTGACTCAGATGTAACAACAATGCAGAAGAGAAACAGAGTACAAATCTCCATCCAACAAAGAAAAACATACTGCGAGAATTGAAGTGGCTTGTGGAAGGCTGCCAGAAAGGAGACTCACTGGTGTTTTACTTCTCAGGACATGGCATCCAACAACCAGATTCTAAAGAAGATGAGATAGATGCGATGGACGAAAGCATTTGCCCGGTTGATTTTCTGCATGAAGGGACGATTCTCGACGATGAAATGAACTCCATACTTGTTTGGCCCCTCGTAGAAGGTGTCACACTTCATGTCATTGCTGATACTTGTCATAGTGGAACAGTCCTTGATCTCTCATATGTCTATGACCCTGAAAAGTGAGTAAACTTTGGAGAGGACTAATAACTATGAGCATGAGACCTTTTGGGAAAAGTCAAAGTAATTAGTTTCTTGTCTGAGGTTTTGCAGATGCACATGGAAAAATAACAAGCCTCCTTCCAAAGAACCTTCCAGAAAGAATCCGAGTGGGGGACGGGCAATTTGTATTAGTGCTTGTCAAGATCATCAGATGGCTGCTGATACTTCAGTAAGATTGTTAAATATCACTTCATCTTGTTGTGTTATGCAATAATACTTCAAGTCTTTAATATAAAATCTCGTTTATATAGTGTAATTTACACGATAAACCAAATGTTATATTAAGGACCAAAGATATTTTGTGTGTGTGTGTGTGTAATGATGAAGTTCATTACTAAGGTTCTGATATTGAGAACTTAATTATGCAGGCTTTCAAAGGGAAGGGAATGAATGGTGTGATGACATATCTTTTCACAAAAGTCATCAAACAAAAACCTGATATAACATATGGGGGTTTAATGGAACAGATGGGGAAGGAAATTGAAGAGATTATGAGAAATAATTGTCGTCCATCTTTCTTGCAACATATGTTTCGTCCCAGAATTATGCAGGTAATTGGCTTTGTTTTTCTTTCTATGCTTACACTTTTTATTTGACATCGATATTATTATCCTCTTTATCAAAGAGCTTTATGGTGGATGGTTCACAAGTGACAGCTAAACTTTTAGTCTCTGTGGATATGAACCTTCCGAATTGGGGTCCTGCCAAAATTTCAAACTCTTGCAGTCCTTTTGGGATCCTAATCACCTTGGTAGGATTCGGATGTGAATTAATGTGGGGAGAAATCCCCCATCGGATAGAATTATATTGAGTAAGGGGTATATTCACATTATGAAGGAGCCAAGTCAAAAAAATTTATGAAGACCATATTTAATCTTTATAACAATCTTAAATATTAAAAAAAAAAAAAAAAAGTTGACTTTTTTAGAAATATTAAGAGAACTAATAAATTACTTTAATATATTTATATTTGTCATTTTTTTCTCCAAACTATTTTGCCTAACTTATAAACTGAAATATAATCTAATACCCAACATATAATATGATTAAGTAACTTATTTAGCTTCATTAATATAATAAATAACATATAATATGATTTAACTTATTTAGCTTCATTAATCTTTCCAAAAAAGTCTAATATATCTTATATTTAAGGCCGGAAAGAGTATTGTTTTATATGAAGTTGATTCAGAACATCCTAATCAGAATTAGTCATCAGTTTCTTGTTTAATCATTTTAGGATACTGTTATATCATCTTCTGAAGAGTTTGATCTTTTTGGGACTATATTCACATTATGAACATGCAAAGATGAAAGGGACAATCTGGGATCAACTTATTTGCTACATTGCAAGGACAAATAAAGTGAGATTCCTTTCTTTTCTTTTTCTTTTCTTTTTTTCCTTTTCTTTGGATAAAAATAAGGGATAATGATAAAACATATCACTTTAACTTTAAAATTATGTTGACAACAATAGTAATGTAATTAATAAGAACAAGTAAAACAATTGACAACTTGTTTTGTTGAGAAATCATTTATTTGAGATTTTGAAGTTCAAGTAGTATTTTCTTAAAATTTTTCCTAAATCTCTTGTATTGAATGAGACATTTTTCATTGTCCAAATGTAAGCAAATACTCCCACTTGTCATTATGATAAGAACATTCTCATTCACCATGGTTACCTAATACAAGACCATTGTCTAAAAGCTCTACTGAACTTCAACAAAAATAAGGACAACGACGACGACAAAGCCCTATCATACTTGTTGAAGTTGACTACATGGATCATACGATGTCACGACAAAGCCCTATCATACTAGTTGAAATTGGTTACATGGATCGTAGAATGTCATTACTATGCTCTATCATAAACTAGATCTTTGAATAGATTATTAACAAAAAAGATCCGGTCCTTATTTAAGGAATATATAAATTTATTAAGTGTTTATCTTTTTAATTTTCAATATTATCTACATCTTTTTTTTTAGATTTTTATTAATTATTATTGTCACTCACTACCTTTTTAATTATGGGTATAATGGAAAAAAATATTTAATACTATTTGGAAACCAAGTGTCACCAAATATACTTGTTAATTAGTGTCTTATAATAAGAACTAAAGAGAGTAGTTTAATATATTTATTTTTTGGCGGGCTAAACTTTTTTTCTGGTTCCGCCCATGACTCTATCATAAACTAGATCTTTGAATAGATTATTAATGGATCCCTATATATAAATTTATTAAGTGTTTCTTTGAACATATTCAAATTCAAACGATCTCAAACAACTTTCTACCATTTTCTCTTCTATCGATGTCACTCCAACTCATTTGCATATATCATATATGATCATTATGAATCTTATTTTTTCTTGTATAAGTATAAATCCATCTTAGAATCCTCATCTCGGCTGCCCCACTTTATTTTCATGTTTTTCCTTTAAAGGCCAACATTCACTGCCATATAGCATTGATGATATTATAGCATTGTGATAAAACTTCCCTTTTACCTTATTAGGTACTTTTCAATCATAAATAACTCTAATATCTTTTCTTCATTTATACAATCCAGTTTAAATTTCATGATCAACCATTAATTTCACAAGCTTATTGGATAATTAATCTCAAATATCTAAACTTTGTTATTGAGATAATTGATCTTAAATATCTTCATTACTTTCATGTTTTCCCTTTAAAACTCAATGTTTACTAGTATCATATAGTATTGTGGGTATTATAGAAATGTGATAAAACTTTCCTTTTAGCTTATTAGATACTTCTCAATCATAAATAACTTTAGTAACTTTTCTTCCAGCTTTAATTCTATGATTAAAATCTCCATTAATTTCACCATTTTGTTGTATAATAGATCCTAAGTATCTAAACTTTATCACTTGTAGAAGGTTGTGTTAGGCTCTTGACAACCAATGCAAAATTCTATCAAATCTTTTATGAACATGGACTGAAACGGACGGCTTTGGTCCAATTTTCTTAACGTTGCTGCGCTCCTTTTGAATTAAACAGCGCCGTTTTGGTGCCAACACATATTGTTTCTTTTTTTTTTTTAGAAAAATAGCATTTACCATCCTACAGTATTTTTTAGTACCATCATTTTCTTGAAATATTTTTTTAACGTCCTAAAATTTTTTGAGTATCTCAAAAAATTATTAAAGTTTGATTTGGTAATAAAAAAAATATTTTAGGACACTAAAAAGATATTTCGGGATTTTTGGTATTGAAAAATTATTTTAGGATCTCAAAAAATCATTTCATGGTTTACCGGTACTGAAAACATACTTCATGGTCTTAAAAAATTATTTTAGTGTACTTACTAGTACTAAAAAGATACTACAGGATACTGAATGGTATTGAAAAAATACTTCATACTCTTGAAATATTTTTTAGCATCTCGAAAAAAATATTTTAAGGAACTGACTTATACCAAAAAAAAATATTGCAGGATGATGAATGCTATTTTTCAAAAAAGAAAAAAGAAAAAAAAAAGACAATATGTGTTGGCACTAAAGCGGCGTTTAAGTGAAAAGGAGCGCAACGGAGTTAAGAGAATTGGACCATAGCCGCATCCGACTGAAACTTATTGAGGGTAAATTTAAAATTTTAAAAATATTAGCTTATTTTAACTAAATTCCTTAAACTATATAAAGTTGTACACAAATCCTTATAATAAGGATTGGAGGAGTATATGTTAACCTTTTTTAGATGATTTTTTTGTCTTTTTACATGGATCAACATACCACACAAAGCAGACTACGAGCAGTGTTTTCACTGAAGGAAAAGCATAAGGTGCTTTACCCCTCTTTTTTTTTTTTTTTTTTTTTTTTTTTCATTTTCTACGGTTTTGTGGCACAATAATATCGATTTTAATTTGATGAAGTTTTGTTCATAAATCCATATCCATACAAGATTTAATAAAGTTTTATGTTGGTTATCAAGGGCCTAACACAACCTTCCTCCTTTACTCAGACTTAAGGCCAACTATAAAATATAAACGGAGTTAATTTGATGTTATTGACAAAAACATTTATAGACAAAAAATTTCAGACATCATTATTTATTTTTATTTATACATAAGTGTAAGTAGTTGGGATATTCATAAAAAAATCCTATCATATTCATATATTAAGCAACTTTTTTATTATTATTGTTGGCGGCTAAATGATAATCTGAAGATGGAGATTCTACCAGAAAAATGTAACTCTTTCTTGAGTATACATTCACTTAATTAACACAAAAATAATGCTTTACCTTGAAATTTGAATATATTCACTTATTATCTTCTTTTTGAAACATATGTTTCGTCCCAAAATTTGAACATATTCACTTAAGTTTTTTTTTGTTTTTGGACTTTTGTTTATATAGTTATGTGACTTATATCTTTTAAATATGAAGTTGTTCATTGAATTTGAGTAGTGATTTTTGGTTTCCACACACACACACACACAATTTTGTATAATGACATTAGATAGTAGAAACTACACATTTTATGTCGTTTTTACAATTTATATTTCTATCACTCCCATTTCTATATAGAAACTTTATTTTGACAACATTGCTAGTATGAGGTTTACACCAATGAAGTTTTTCTAATCCATAAAAAGGAAGAAAAAAAAAACATATTTTAAAAGAGTTCCATGTTAAACACGCTCATCAATAAATAAATGATAACTCCTTTTAACCTCTCCTTAATATTAATTAGTATTTAATGCAAATAATATTATCCGTAATAACGCGTGAAAAATAGCTGTACTATATCAGTTTATACTGTTTGGCGCTTATTAAAGCCAACAAGTGGAAAGGAGAATCTATAAACAAAGCTGATGAAAGCAGAAAAGAACGCTTGAGGAGTGGTGAGAAAACTTGAAGTTCCTTTCCAAGGAGAAATATTGAAGCCTTAGTTAGAGAATCTAATTCTGAAACTTCATTGTGAAAGAATATAGAACCTTAAATCAGGTATTAGGAATATTTTTGCAGATGAATGCTAATTTTGCTCTTGAGGATTTATTGTTCTCTACCTATGTCAAATTAGAGTTAATACTTTAGCATCTCTTGTAAATCTGATTCGGTAACACAATCACACTTCATATCACAAAATTTCAATATAAAATCTGGGAATTTCAGTTAATAAAACAATATGTGGAAGTTATAGTGAAACACCTGTTTCATTTGGCAATTCTATCTTTCAATAGAAATCATCAAATTTATAGTATATAAGATTTAATTTCTACAATATAGTAGAAGATCAAGCTTAATTATCATGATTATGCATATCAATAAATCAAAAGTATTTTTAAGGGGAAAACTTCAAAAGCCTCATTTTGAAAATTTTATTGTTAGAAGGATCTTAAGGGGGACTAATACTTTTTGTGTATAAAAATATATCATATCCACATAGGACATGACCAATATAATTTCTAAAAAGAGATTTTTCACCAACTTCCCCAATTTTAAAATTAGAGATGTGAAGTTTCACATCGGATGAGAGGGAAATAAAATACACTTTATAAGGGTTATAGATATCTCTCTTGAGTCTCGACAAGTTGAGTTGCTAAAACGGACAACGTCCAGCTAGGATCTTACCAAAAATACCGTTGACATTTTATTTTATAGGAGCACATTTTCACACGTCTAGAAAAAAACTACTAATCAAAAGAACTGGAAGCCGGCAGCCATAGGCGGGCCAATTTTTTTCACTTGTT
Organism: Acacia acuminata; assembly: GCA_019022655.1. Classification (NCBI taxonomy): domain Eukaryota; kingdom Viridiplantae; phylum Streptophyta; class Magnoliopsida; order Fabales; family Fabaceae; genus Acacia; species Acacia acuminata. Next base: position 5,623,518 of record JAFJYI010000005.1, read on the forward strand.
CATTTCATCATGTGCATGTTCACTAGTCTCCTCTGCTATATATACATCTTCTTGCAGGCTCCATGTCAAGCCAAAAGAGAAAACTAAGCAACAACCACGAGAAGCTATGTTTAGGTATAAGCAGTACAGAAACCAAAATAAAGGGGAGGCGCATATCATATGCTGCAACTGCAGGGGAGAGTTTCATGTGCCTCCAACCACAACCACATACCGTTGTCCTCGGTGCCAAGCAATCTATCACTGCTGGTTCGTCAAGAAATGTGCAATCAAATAGAGATAGTGGCAATGAAATGGGGTTGGTCAAATCTTCTTTTGCCACTATCAAAAGTAAATATGTTCTGAATCAAAGCTCGCGTTCATTTTCATCGATACGCTCTTTCTCCTCATCCGGAAGAAGCAATCACCGTGCGGTTCTCAGTGGAGTTACTTACAGGAAAAGCAGGTATAAAATCAAAGGATCTGTTCATGATGTTGCCAACATGAGGGAGCTTCTGGTGAAGGTTTTTGACTTTCCTACTGAATGCGTACATGAGCTCACAGGTATCTTCTAGAACTTCTCTCTTATGATTCTCATTTTTCTTTCTTATGGTTGATCTTGGTTTCCTTTCATCTCAGGTTGTCTTTTTAATTTGTCTTCATGCATTATTAGATTTTTGGGTACCATCTTTGCCACTAATAGCTGTTAGTCATCTTTTTCGGAGATTGCATCTCATGTCTTACTTCTTCTCTGCTAATGTTCCATGCAAATATATACTTAAAACTCATCAAATGTTAAGTTCTGATAGGAAAAAGGAACACATGAGTAACTTTATCTTCATTTTATCCAAGATTATTAGAGTGATGGTACTCTGTGTACAAAATTTGGAGAGTATAAAAATTTATCATGTCAATTATCGTAAAAAAAATTTAATGGGGTTTTTTCCCAAATTTTCACAAAAAAGTTAGATCAATTGACATGAAGAGATAATATTGTTTCTAGGTTTGTCTCTCTTGAAAGCACTGAGTGAGATCCCAAAACAAGTCATAGTTACATTGAGATATACAGCTTAATCTGACTCAGATGTAACAACAATGCAGAAGAGAAACAGAGTGCAAATTTCCATCCAACAAAGAAAAACATACTGCGAGAATTGGAGTGGCTTGTGGAAGGCTGCCAGAAAGGAGACTCACTGGTGTTTTACTTCTCAGGACATGGCATCCAACAAACAGATTCTAAAGAAGATGAGATAGATGCAATGGACGAAAGCATTTGCCCAGTTGATTTTTGATAGGGACCAACGCAATAAACTGGAAATATTAATATATATCAGCTTGACTCAGCTGCAATACACTGGTTTACACAATCTGAAGAGTATGACTACTTCCCTAGCCAAAAGAGTTCCAGGACTGATACAGATCCTGTTGCCCTCTCCTAACACACTCTCATACAAAAATAAGCATAACCCTACTCCAAAACAACTAATGGCTCATATACTCAAAACACAGGAGCTTTCACAGTCTCCCATGAGCCACCCTAACAAATAAAGCTAATGCTCCTACACTTACTCCAAAAAGAATATAAAAATAAAAAGGTCAACCCTGCAACCTTAAAAGGCATATTGCCTTGTGGCTACCTTGTTTATGTCTATCTTGGAATCTGGGTAAAGACCTTACTAGCAAATGGGAGGGTTCTTTCATTACCTTCCCATAAAAGCTTCACCTTGTCCTCAAGGTGAAATTCAGGAAACTGTGTAGCGATAGTATCCCATTCTTCCTAAGAATTCTCGTAAGCCGGCATATCCTTCCATTTAATAAGCACTTCAGTCTGCCCCATTTGTTAGCTTCCTGATTTTACACACTTCTCCTGGCTGGACTTGCAACTCTAGATGTTCGGATAGAGCTGGGGGAATTGTAGGGGCAACTACCCCTGATTGAATTGACTTTTTGAGGATAGATAACATGAAAAACCGGATGTATATGGGCTGTGGGGGGAAGATTCAGTCAATATGCCACAGCTCCTACTTGATCTACAATAGTGAAAAGGCCGTAGAACTGAGGACTCAATTTTTCATTCAGTCTCTTAGCCAGGGTACACATCCAATAGGGCTGAATTTTGACATATACCTGATCCCCTTTGTCAAATTGAACATCTCACTGTGCTTGTTAGCTTGCCTTCACATTTCCTCTTGAGCCTTGATTAAGTTATCCTTTAAAGTTGCAATAATTGCATTTCGAGATATGATCTGCTCACTTACCTCTTCTAGCACTGACGGATCATTGGAGAGCTTGAGAAAATAGGTGGATCCCGTCCATAGACAGCTCAGAAAGGAGTCAAGTTGGCTGCCCCTTGGTGAGTGGTGTTGGACCAATATTCCGCCTATGGAAGCCATTGAACCCATTGGTCTGGCTTGTCACTAGTAAAACATCGAAGATAGGTTTCAAGCCCTTTATTTAACACCTCAATCTGACCATCAGTCTTTGGGTGATAGGCTGAACTTAGGCATAGCTGGGTACCCGCTTGCTTGAACAACTCTCGCCAAAAATGACTTACAAAGATGCGGTCTCTATCGGACACAATGGTCTTTGGGAACCCATGCAGCCGAACTACCTCCCTCACAAAAAGGTCTACAACATCCTTAGTACTAAAAGGGTGTGGAGGGATAAAAAAGTAGGTATACTTCATGAGATGATCCATTATGACAAGAATAGTATTGTACCATCTTGATTTTGGCAATCCGGTAATGAAATCCATGCTTATGTCCTCCTACATGGCTTGCGGAATAGGAAGGGGCTGCAACAACTCAGTGGAGAAAGGGCCTAGTGTTTGTTTCTCTAGCATACTGCACACTCCACCACATACCTTTGAATTTCCCGCTTCATTCCTTCCCAATAAACTACATTAGCCAACCGTTTGTAAGTCCTCAAGTAACCTGAGTGTCCTCCGATAGGAGAGTCATGAAATTCTTAAATCAACAAAGGAATTTTGTTGATTTCTTGGGCAAAACCAATTTGCCCTTATAGTGTAAACACCCTTTTACCAATGTGTACCCCTCAACACCCTCCTTGCTGGTTATTATCTGTTGTATGATGTGCTCAAGCTTGGGATCAGCTTGTACTTCAACCTCCCAACTCTCCACGTCGTTGTTTTGCCACATGGAAAATGCCAACAATTTCATAGGCTCTTCCATTCGTGATAGTGCATCCGCTGCTCTATTTTCCTTCCCTGGTTTATATAAGATCTCAAAGTTATACCCCATCAATTTGGAAACCCATTTCTGTTGATTCTCTTCCAACACTTTCTGCTCCAGCAGATATTTTAATGCCTTGTGGTCTGTACATATGATAAACTTATACCCCCACAAATAATGTCTCCATTTTTTTACCGCTAGTACTATTGCCATCAGCTCCCTCTCATAAACAGAGCATTGCTGGGCTTTTTTGGAAAGTTTCTGGCTATAAAAGGCTATAGGGCATCCCTACTGCATTAACACCGCCCCTACACCGATACCCGAAGCATCAGTTTTCAATTCGAAAGAACTTACAAAATCTGGCATGGAAAGTACTGGTAGAGTTGTCTCGGCTGCCTTAAGGTTCTCAAAGGTGGTGGCGGCTTCGGATGTCCATTTGAAGGCTTCCTTCCTAAGTAGATTAGTCAAAGGGCTTGCGATTTTTCCATAACCTTGCACGAATCTCCGGTAATAACCGGTCAGCCCCAAGAATTCCCTCAATGCCCTCACGCTTTGTGGTTGAGGCCATGCTAACATACTCTCTACCTTGGCCGGGTCTGCTTGAACTCCTTGCGCTAAAATAATATGGCCTAGATACTCAATCCTTGGTTGAATAAAGTTGCATTTCTTAAGGTTAATAACCAAATGATTTTCCTCCAAGATCATTAATACTCTTTTCGAGATGTGCCAATGAGTCTCCTCATCACAACTATAAACTAATATATCATGAAAAAAAAACCAATACAAATTTCCTTAGACAACCTCTAAAGATTTCGTTCATTAGAACCTGAAAAGTGGAGGGTGCATTAGTAAGTTCGAATGGCATCACCTTAAATTCGTAATGTCCCTCATGAGTGCGAAAAGCGGTTTTGTGCTCATCCCCGAGACTTGATTCGAATCTGATGGTAGCTAGACTTTAAATCCAACTTAGAAAACACGGAGGCCCCCTTGAGTTCATCTAACAGCTCATCTATGACTAAGATTGGAAATTTGTCAGGTACCGTTATCTTATTCAACGCTCGGTAGTCCACACAAAATCTCCAGCTGCCATCCTTCTTCTTAACCAACAAAACGGACTAGAATAGGGACTTGTACTAGGCCGAATAATCCATGCCTGCAACATATCTTGAATTAGTTCTTCAATCTCTCTTTTTTGCGTGTATGGGTACTGGTATGGCCAGAGATTAGGTGGTTGTGCCCCTGATTTAAGGACGATCGCATGGTCCTGGGTGCATTGAGGGGGGAGCGTCTCGGTTGACTGACAAACCATGGAGTATTTGTCTAATAGTCCCTGTATCGCTGGGTTGTTTGGCGTTCTATTCCCTGGTTCTTTTTGAAGAGATAACACTCCACCAAAAATCCCTCTCCTTTCTTCTTCATCATCCTCACAATGGATTTCAGCGAGGCACGCGTACAAGACATAGTAAGGATCTCCCACCAAGCAAATTATGTTGCTTTTCTTGCTAATCTCCATTGTCAACCTTTGACAATTTACCTTAACATCCCCCAAGGCTCTCAACCACTCAATGCCGAGGACCACATCAATTCCACTTAGCGGAAAGGGGTAGAAAGTTTGAACGATTTGGAGCCCCTGAACATTTAGTTGAAGGTCTCGGCAACGTTGTCTCTTTTTACCGTGTACCCATCTCCTATGACGACTGTATATTCAGACACCTCCTATATTTTGACCCGGGTCGCATTAACCATTGCTCTGCAATAAAATTGTGAGTCGCTCCACTACCAATTAGCACTACCACGGCCTCACCCGTGATCTCCCCCTTAACCTTCATCATATGGTTGTTTTCAAACCCTGCTAATGAGTTCAGAGACAATTCCATTCGATTGGCTTCATCTTCCACATCATAGAATTCCTTTGTTCCTTCCCCTACTTTGTCCAACTTCCTCTCTCGATTCTCACTATCCACATCAATTAGGAAGACTTGCAAGTGTTTTTCTTTACAAGTGTCCGCCGGACTGTAACGCTCACTGCACTTGAAACAGAGACCCAATTCTCTTTGTCGTGCCATCTCAACGTCAGAGTAGCGGCAACTCCACCTTGTTTTTCATGTTGTGGAAAGAATTTGTTGAAGAGCTTCCCATTTTCGTGTTTAATGGCTTTGGTTCGATTTGTTAGTTCCTAATGTTTTGATTATAACAAAGATTTAAAGATTGAAAGATTTTGAATCAATTTTAATTGCTCTTGAAATTAGCTCTCGAGAATGTACAAGTGATTCTCGAGAATTACTATTGTTGTAGCATTCTACACTTAAGTATTCAGGAAGTAATTCTCGAGAATGCACAAATAGTTCTCGAGAATCATTCTCGAGAATAGGTAAAGAGTTCTCGATAATTCCTAGTCAGAAACTCATAACAGAAAACATCTCTGATGCAATTCTTGAGAGTTGGAAATCAACTCTCGAGAATGGTTCTTGAGAATCAGAAAAGTGATTCTCGAGAATGGTCAAATGCCTCATCTGGGTCTTCACTGAAGAAAACCTACCTCACATAGTTCTTGAGAATTAGAAACCAATTCTCAAGAATGGCTCTCGAGAGTCAGTCAGCTGATTCTCGAGAATGGACGATCAGTGCTTTGCGATACTGATTTTCTAGCTTAAACCAAAACATGATTCTCGAGAATCAACACAGGGATTCTCGAGAATGCTCAATACCTCTTATTTGTGAAACACTCTGATCAAACTAATTCTCGAGAATCTGAACCATAACTCTCGAGTACCAGTGACACATACCTTCTAGAATTAACCTTGTTCTTAATAATTCTTGAGAATGGGGTAACAATACTCGAGAATACATTTTGAGATTTGAATTCTCCGACCTCGTAAATTGTAAATCTGTGATTATGACTTGGGTGATTCATGTTATTGATTTATACTTTTTCTAACCAAGTTTAATCAGTTTGCTAGTGTTTTTCAGATATGATTAACATGTTTTAATCTTCAAATTCTCATAAAGCAAAAATGTGCCAGACGCATTAAATGACGAAACAGAGACGAAGCACGAAAGAGGAAACTAAGCTTCTGAACAACCGTAAAGCATTCTGGCTATTTACAATCAACATTTTGAACTGAGTCTCAATGGACAATTCGAACAAAGAATGTCAATAGAGTATTTTGACCAACGTCAGAATATTACGAAGAAACAGAGCAACAGATAGATTTATCACTCTCAACGACTCATTAATTTCTCTTCAACGGTCATCAATTGCTATCATCTATAAAAGCCAGAAGCATTCAAATCTTCAACCACTGAAACGTTGTGCATTCAATTTAGAACTTATTGCAATTTTTTGTTTCAACTATTTCATTAATATCTTCGGATATTCATTGCTCTTCAATGTTCAATTATTATTCACTCGTGAGGAGTTATTTAAGCATTTATTCCATTTTCAGTTTGAAACTTAAGGTTGAGGAACCTTAAGTGTGGGTGTACTATTACAACTTGTAAGGGGGAGTGAGTCCGAGTGAAAGGATCATCCTAAGTTACAGAATGTGTAATTGTACCTGGTCTTGAAGTTTTAGTAGAAATCCCAAGGTTTGCTTGGGGACTGGACGTAGGTCGAAGTGTTAGACCGAACAAGTATAAATCACTCTGTGTTTATTTCTCTTTATCTATTTACTTTGCTTACGGTCGTGTATATCTCACGAAAAGATTTTTGAGATCACCTATTTACCCTCCTCTAGGTGATATTCCATTTTCACGATTCTGGGCTGGTGGGTTATGGGGTTGGTGTGGCGATTGGGCTCATAGAAATTGGTAGCCCGTGTTTGAGAAGTTGGACCGGGAGCTTCTTAAACCCAACACTACCACCGGGTTGGACTACCGAGTCCCTTTATCCAGCTCCAGCAATCTCTTCTTCCCCTCCACGTGTATCGCCATCCGAACCAGTCCCTTTAAATCACACTCCTTGGCCAACTCCAGCTCCACCTGTACTTCGGTTTTCAACCTATATAGGAAAGCTCTCATCAAGCACTCATTTCTCAAAACACAGGAGCTTTAGCAGTCTCCCATGAGCCTATGGAAACACACTGTTTTGATTTTTTATTTTGTTTAAATGAAAAAAAAGGGACGTCTCCTTTCAAGTTTTGAGCCTATATTATATTAAAATAATAATAATAATGTGTATGCGGGATGCATGGCATTTTAAGCGAAACGGTATTAAAAATTTAAAATAATGCTGGTATAGCTTTTAATGTGCCGGCGTTTGGTGTGGATGTGCTCATAGAAATCAATATGTTATTTAATTATTTATATATTGATTACTTGCACGGTGAATTTACATCCGTTGAAAAATTCAATTATCTTTAGTTAATAAATATATTAGCTTTGTATGATATGGTAGTTAATAAATCTCCTACTATCTTTCCTTATTTTAATGAGGACTTGATGAATATTAAATTCATAAAGTGAAGATAATATGACTTCATTTCATTTAGAGATTTTATTGATTTTATTAGATATTGTACGGATATGAATTGATTTCATACTTCTAGTTGCAGAAATTACATATATTTTATAGTTAATTGATGAGCCTTATTAAAAGCCCTAAATTTTAGGATGGTATTTAATTAATTGGAATGGAAGGGAACTTAGTCCCGTTTAAGGCTTTATGATCAATGGAGATATTAATTTGTTTGATAATTTCTTATCTCCTATAATCTCTCCTAAAATCTTGTGAATCCTTTTAAATTAATAATGGCTGAACAAAAATGGTGATATTTGTGAATATCTTAGCCATATAATTTATTAAGAAGGATTTCTTATTTTCTATTGAAAGTAAATGTGGTAAATTATTAAATATTTTGTGTGACAAGCATATGACAGTGATATGAAAATTTGATCATTTATCTAGTGTAGAGATAAATGTGCTCTAATTTCTCGTAGTATTATTATTTCTCTTGGTATAAGCATGCATGGTTTTATGTATTGGTAGAAATACAATTATAGCCTTGATTTTATAATTATGGATGGTTTTGTGGCTATGATTTTATGCTTTTTAAATATTCTGAACAACAACTATATGAATGTTCAATATTTAAGTTTTGGAATTAAGTGTGGTGGATTTATTAATCACCAAAGTGGTCAATTCTTTATGAATTATTTTAATTCCAAATATTATGATAAGAGGATAGTTGATTTGTTAGTCACCAAAGTGGCCAATTCTTTGTGAATATTACGGTGATTTTTCAATTACGCATAACCTTGATGCTATGATATTATGTTTGTATTGTGGGTGAATTGAAGTTTGTTATTATAAGGCGTTTATGATTTTTCAATTATAAGGTTGATTATTTGTCTTTATAATTATTGAAAATATATGTTGGTAGTTTTATTTAGACACCCAAAGATGATAAATATTTCTAGTTGGGGTATTCATCACTACTAAATTATGTGAAATCTTTATAACATCATTATGGTTGAATGTTGTATATTAGTGGGGAAAAAAAGGCATTGAATTAAATGCAATGTTGATTACGTCTAGTTTACCACAAAATTTGTGGGGGAAAGTCATTTTAATGACTAATTTTTCTAATTAATAGAGTGCCCCACAAAAGGATACAAAGCATACCGTACTAAATATGGAAAGGAAAGAAAGCTTCCTTGAAATATTTGAAAGTGTGGGGGTGCTTGGCAAATGATGAGATTCCTAAACCTAAAAGGTTAAGAATCAGACCTAAGACAATGGACTACGTGTTTATTGGTCATGCACTTGACAGTAGTGCATATCAGTCTTTGGTTTATAAGTCTGATATATCAGATATCCATGTTAATACGGTTATTGAGTCAAAAAACGCTACATTCTTTGAGAATGTATTTTCGTATAACAATGGAAGTAAAGCAAGTGGTAATAATGATAACAATACTGTGATATCGTGGGATACTATGAGCAGTGATGATCCTTTAGAGGATGAACCTAGATGTAGTATAAGATAAAGGATCGCCACATCCTTTGGGCATGATTTTCTAACTTTTTGGAAAATGAGCCTTGAACACATAGAGAGGTTATGGGCTCTCCGGAAGCACCATTCTGGAAAAAGACTATCAATAGTGAAGTTGAATCCATTCTGTCAAACCACACCTGTGAATTGGTTGACCTTTCTCTTGGCAATATGCCTCTAGGAACTAAGTGGGTCTTCAAAAAGAAGATGAAAGCATATGGCACTATTGATAAGTATAAAGCTAGGCTGATAGTAAAAGGCTACAAACAACTTGAAGGCCTGGATTACTTTGATACCTATGGGTTTGTCATAGTATGTCTTTATGTAGATGACATATTGATAACGGGTAGTAATAATCAATTGATTAAAGCTATTAAGCGATTACTTACCAGTAAGTTCGACATGAAAGATATGGGTCTAGTAGATGTTATTCTAGGAATTAAAATTCATAGAACTTCTGATGGGTTAGCTTTATTGCAAACACACTATATTTTTAAAATTCTTGAGAAATTCAAGAGTTTAAATATAGCTCCTGTGTTGAACCCTATAGATTTTAGTCTTCAACTGTTAAGAAATATTGGCTTAGTTGAAAAACAAAAGAAGTATGCTCAAGTGCTAGGCAGTCTTATGTATGTTATGAACTACACTAGACCTGATATTGCCTATGCAGTAAGCATGTTGAGTCGCTTTACAAGTAATCCAAATGAGCTTCGTTGGAAAACTATGATAAGAGTTTTGGGTTACTTAAAGCACACTCAAAATTTTGTTTTGTATTATGAGAAGTACCTTACAGTACTAGAAGGGGTATTGTGATGCAAATTGGATCACCAGCTTTAACGATACAAGATCCACAAGTGGTTGTGTATTCACCCTTGGTGGGGGTGCTGTGTCTTGGAAGTCATCTAAGCAGACTTGCATTGCAAAGATTAACTATGGAAGCATAATTTATTGCTTTAGATAAATTGGTGAGGAAGTCGAGTGGCTTCGTAATTTTCTTGAGCACATTCCTAATTGGCCAAAGTCGGTACCGACAGTGTGTATACACTGTGATACTAATGGTAAAGCAGCTATTGGTAGGGCCAAGAATGTCATGTACAATGGCAAGTCTGGACATATACTTCGTAGACATGATACCGTTAAAAACTACTCTCGAATGGAATTATCTCAATTGATTATGTGAAATCAAAAGAGAATATGGCGGATCCATTGACTAAAGAGATTCCTAGAGAGTTAGTTATAAATTTGTCCAAAGGAATGGGTTTAAGGCCGATCCATTGTTGATTATTGCGGTAACTCTACCAAGAAGAGTGGAGATCACACGAACTAGGTTCAAAGAGACAACTAAGTGATGATCGACTGTTAACACTGTAGAGTCTTAAACTCATACTCATTCCTAGACAAGACGGTGCATATATATAAAGGGTAAGCTTCTAAGCTTTTAGTGATTTCTTAATCTGATGTGTTCAGATGATGTATGATGACTTACATCACAAGGAATCACCTATGTGAGTGTGAAATGCGGGCCGCTTCTATGAGAATTTAAAGCGGCCGATTCTCTAGAACACTCACAGAACTGTGAAGCGTGTCCAGGGCAAAATGGACACAGCATGAGAACCAACAATGCTAGAAGAGCAACTGTGTGACTCCTATTGTCTTGGTATACATTAAAAGGTCGACGGTTCAAGACAGTGCGTCCACTGATTGACTAGTATATCCGATAGGTTTTTACTAGAGAAGGTTTACAGGTAACCCCTACCTTCCTCGATGCAGTTGCTGCTCATTGAGGAATCGCACTTTGCATACATGATCATTTGCATTTGGTCATGATGGGCTAACTTCTTATCCATGTGGGGGATTGTTGAATTTTAGGATCTAAATCCCATAGGTTATGAATAAGAAGTCCCACTGGTTCGCCACCGCCGGTCGCGTCGGTTCACCAACGGGTGTCCATCTGATCAATTTTGTCATCTATAAATAGGATGTGCTAGTGACATAAAATCCTAGAGGATATAGATAGAAAAACTAGATCTAAAATTAATCTCAAACATTTCTCTCTGCATATTACATTCTGTAGACATAGTCTGTGCGATTCTGAAAGCAGACTCGTTGGATTTGCTTAGGCTTCAAATTGAGAGAGCCATCTTTCTAAAGACGAAAATCTGCTCTATCCTAGGAGACAATTGCTCATCATCCTTGGGCATCCATATAGAGGGAGCAAAATTGTCTTAAGAACACAACGAAAGTTAGGCCCGGATTTCTTCATAGTTCATTACCATATTGGCAGTCTTGTGAGTTTTTTCTAGTTTTTTTCTTAGTACAGTACTATCGTATGTTTATAGATTATCCATATTAATTACACAGATTCTTATCTTAGTGATATTTCTTATTTAAAAGTATTTTCACCAACAGCAACTAACACAAGACTTTTTGGGAAAAGTCAAAGTAATTAGTTTCTTGTCTGAGGTCTTGCAGATGCACAGGGAAAGATAACAAGCCTCCTTCCAAAGAACCTACCAGAAAGAATCCGAGTGGGGGACGGGCAATTTGTATTAGTGCTTGTCAAGATCATCAGATGACTGCATATACTCCAGTAAGATTGTTAAATATCACTTCGTCTTGTTGTGTTATGCAACAAGAACAAGTCCTTATTATAAAATCTAATTTATGTAGTGCAATTTACACTATAAATCAAATCTTGTATTAAGGACCAAAAATAGTGTGTGTGTGTGCGCGCGCGTGTCTCTATATATATATATATAATGATGAAGTTAATTACTTGTTCTTCTACTTGTTTATCACTAAGATTCTAATATTGAGAACTTAATTATGCAGGCTTTCCGAGGGAAGGGAATGAATAGTGTGATGACTTATCTTTTCACAAAAGTCATCAAACAAAATCCTGATATTACATATGGGGGTTTAATGGAACAGACGGGGACGGAAATTGAAGAGATTATGAGAAGTAATGGTCGTCCATCTTTTTGTCAACATGTATTTCGTCCCAGAATTGTGCAGGTAATTGGCTTTGTTTTTCTTTCTATGCTAACTCTTTTTATTTGACATCAATACTATTATCCTCTTCATCAATGGTTCACAATTGACAGCTAAACTTTTTGTCTCTTTCGATATGAACCTTTCGAAATGAGATCCTGCCAAAATTTCAAACTGCTGCAGTCCTATTGGGATCATAAATCACCTTGTTAGGATTCAAATGTGAATTAATGTGGGGCGAAATCCGACGTACCCTTTCAATTTCAATGCCCCAAAGATAATTGAGGGTTCTCATTGAAGGAGCCAACAAAAAAAAATTATCAAGACCATATGTAATCTTTATAACTGGTTTTAAATTTAAAATAAAGTTGAATTTTTTGAAAATATTAAGAATTTAACATGTTTATATTTGTCATTTTTTCTCTAAACTATTTTTCCTAACTTATAAACTGAAATAATATATATATATATATATATATATATATAAGGATACCAAATATATGATATGATTAAGTAACTTATTTAACTTCTTTAATCTCTCCAAAAAAGTCTACTTTATCTTATATTTAAGGCTGTAAGGAGTATTTTTTTATATGAATTTTATTGAGAAGATCCCAATCAGAATTAGTCATCAGTTTCTTGTTTAAATTTTCCTAATGAAGTTTGTCTTTTATGGGGCATTTCAGGAAATTGTTATATCATCGTCTGAAAAGTTTAATCTTTTTGGGACTATATTCACATTATGAACATGCAAAGGAGGAAAGGACAATCTGGGATGATCTTATTTGCTACATTGCAAGGACAAATAAAGAGAGATTTCTTTCTTTTCTTTTCTTGGATAAAAATAAAGGAAAATAAAGAAAATACCACTTGAACTTCAAAATTATGTTGATAATAACAGTATTAGGATTAACAAGAGAGTCTCTTGTATTGAATGAGTTTTTAAGGGACTTTCCTAAAAATAGACATTTTTCATTATCCAAATGTAAGAAAATGCTCTCACTAGTCATTACAATAAGAACAGTCCCATTCACCATGGTACCTAATTCAAGACCATTGTCTAAAAGCACCACTGAACCTCGACAAAAACAAGGAAGACGATGATGACAAAGCCTTATCCAATTAGTTGAAGTCGGCTATATGGATCACACAATGCCACTATGCTCTATTGTAAACCAAATCTTTGAATGGATTATTAAAGAAAAGATCCCTCTATATATAACCTTATTAAGTGTTCGCTTCTTCTTCCTTTACATTTTCTTAGAGGACTTTATACTACTTGATCAAGTCTCTTCACTAATGCACTCAATGGCCTTCTTTAAACGTATCCAAACCACCTCAAACAACTTTCTACTATTTTCTCCTCTATAGATGCCACTCCAACTTGTTTGCATGTACAATCATTATAAATCTTATTTTTTTCTTATATAACCACACATCTTTATAATAATACTCATCTCGGCTGCCCCACTTTATTTTAATGTTTTCCCTTTAAAACCCAACATTCACTATCATATAGCATCGATAGTATTATAGCAGTGCGATAAAACTTCCATTTTATCTTATTAAGTACTTTCCGATAGCAAATAACTCTAGTAGTTTTTCTTTATTTATACCATTCAACTTGAATTCTATGATTAATATCTCCATTAACTTCACCATCTTGTTATATAATTGATCTCAAATATCTAAATTTTGTCACTAAAATAATCAATCCCAAATATCTCCATTATTTTTATGTTTTTCCTTTTTTAAAGATCAATGTTCACTATCATATAGTATTGCTGGAATTATAGCAGTACGATAAAACTTCCTTTTACATACCTTATTAGATACTTTAATTCAATCACAAATAACTCCAATAACTTTTCTTCATTTATACCGTCCAGCTTAGATTTTATGATTAACATCTATATTAATTTTACCATCTTGTTATATCATTGATCTCAAATATCTAAACTTTGTCACTTGTGGGGGGTTATGTGAGGCCCTCAACAGCCAATGTAAAATTCTATCAAATCTTTTGTCAACATGAACTAAACCTCATTGAGGGTAAATTTAAAATTTTAAAATTAAATATTAACTTATTTTATAACTGAATTCCTTAAACTATATAAAGTTGTAAACAAATCCTTATAATAATAAGGGATTGGAGAGAGTATATGTTAGTCTTTTTTAGATGATTTTTATGATTTTTTTAGTCTTTTTACATGGATCAACATACCATGCAAAGCAAACTACGACGCAGTGCTTTCTCTCAAGGAAAGGATGAGGTGCTTTACCCTTTTTTCTTTTTCTAAAGTTTTGTGGCATAAAAATATCGATTTTAATTTGATGAAATTTCGTTCATAAATTCATATTCATAAAAGATTCAACGAAGTTTTATGTTGGCTATCAAAGACCTAACACAACCTTTCTTCTTTATATAGGCTTAGGGCCAACTATAGAACATTTGCAGAGTTAATTTGATGTTATTTACAGACAAAAAAATTCAGACATCATTATTTATTTTTATTTATACATAAGTGTAATTAGTGGGATATCCATAAAAATCCTATCATATTCATATATTAGTAACTTTTATTATTATTATTATTGGCGACTAAATGATAATCTGAAGATGGAGATTCTACCAGAAAGATGTAACTCTTTCTTCAGTATACACTAACTTAACACAAAAATAATGCTTTACCATGAAATTTGAATATATTCACCTCAAATGGAAGAGAAGAGGAGGGTGAGGACGAGGATTCGCCACCCAAAATTAAAGTCAACCTTTTTTATGTGTGAAAAAATCAACCTTTTCTTATTATGATATATTGAGTTTATAAATTATATTTCTTAATTTCATTTTTACAAAAATAAATAATGAAATAAATAAAATTATTCATTTTAATTTTTAAATCTAAAATTTTTCATCTCTTAATTTTAAATAATTTTTACCTTTAATTTTTTATTTACTTCAATACCAATATCATGATCAATAAAAAATCATTATTTAACTTAATTTTTGAAATTATTTTTATTTCACCCTATGTCTGTCTCGTATAGCATAGGGAACTAAATTGTGAAGCTAATTTTTTTGCTTATTTTTTGATTTATGTGGAAGAGATAAATTTTTACCTTTTATTTAATACGGATTCAAATTTAAGAATATCGTATTAAATGGTTGAAACTCCTTCCCCTAGAGTCAACGCTTGTGGGTATATACAATGGGGTTTTTAATTCGTCTGCTAGCTCCCATATGTAAGAAAATTTTTTTAGAGAAATATAGTCTTATTCATAAGATACAATTAATGAATGTTTAGAATTTGGAAAAAATTTAGTAAAAGAATTTTCAAAATGCTAAAAGATAAAAAGGTGCTTCAAATATTTATAATACTAAAGAAGCCTTAGGTCTAATTTTTCTTTTTAAAATTTAAAAAAAAATGACAAAAATGCCTTACACATAATTCTTTTTTTTTTATTAAAAAAAAAAATACATTAACTCACTGCCACCAGCTACTAAGCTTGCCGCTGGCAAATACCCCACTGGCGCCAAAGCTTTGGTGGGATAAATATTCCCAAAGTAGTGGAGTGGGGTTTGAACCCCTACCATTTTATTTGTCTAAAAGGTTGGTAGTCTTTAGGTTAGAGGTGAAAATAGGTCAAGCCCCTATTAGGTGGTTTACTTAATTGGCTGTTGAAGAAAAAGGTCAAGCTAAGGGTTATTTAGATGGCTAAATATATAAACAGGTTAGACCTATTTTCTAAAGATCTAATCTGTATACACATTTTAAAATATAATTTTATTTATATTATATGTATCTATGTTATGTTATATTTTTATCATTTTTTATTTTAACTTAAAAATACAATTATTAAATTATCGTAGTGGGTTAGTTCTTTATAATTAAAAACTCAAATAATAGCTTTTGAATTAATTTAATTTAGATTTATAAAATTATAAGAATTAAATTTTATTGTTTATCATATTGTAGGCTTTAAATTATAGGACTTTAAGCCTATTTAAAGCCTTGAACACTTAATTTTTAAGCCTATTTAATTCCTACATTATAAGTATGCTTGTAAAAAGGTTTTAGGCCTAACTAAACCTTTTAAAAGTTTAGGCCTACCACTCTGATTCTATTTATAAGTCTAATTTTACAAAATCTCACATACCAAGAAGAGGTAGTTGACTCAATGAAGAAGGGGGTAAATTTTCAACTTTGCCCTCATTTATGATTGAGTATTTTTCAATTGTTTCTTCGCTCTCTTACTCTATAAGTACAATTAATATAGGTAAAATTGTCACAATCTCATTTATTACATGAAACTGGACTTATAAATAGGACCATATTTTTTGGTCAAAGTGGACTTATAAATAGGATCAAAGTGGTGAGCCTTAAAAAAACATGTATACATGCCTAGGCTTAGGCTTTAAGCCTTTGTTACAATTTCAGGTCTATTTAGTCAAAGCTTGGCCGACCTGTTTCCACTTTCCACCACTACGTTGGACTACTAATACATTTTAATACATATTAGGCAAACAAACATATATAAGGAATTCACTATATTTGATAAGGTTTCAACAACTTATAAATTTTTTTATGGGAAAAGGAAAATTGTTAAAACCTTATTAAATATGGTGAATTCCTTAATAAAAATTGTAAATGACTTGATATTGTGAATTTTTCTTGGAAAACAAAATTTGTTAAAACTTAATCAAATGTGATGAATTCCTTAACAAAACTTATAAATGACTTAATAGTGTGAATTTTTTTATGGGACAACAAAAGTTGTTATAACCTAATTAAATGTCGTGAATTCTTTAACAAAACTTGTAAATAACCTGATATTGTCTTTTTTTTTTTTTTTTTGGGAAAATGAAAGATGTTAAAATCTAATCAAATATCGTAAATTTTTTAACAAAATTTTTGAATGACCTGATAATGTAAATTTTTTACTTGGTAAACGAAATTTGTTAAAACCTAATAAAATATTATAAATTCTTTAACAAAACTTGTAAATAGGCTTGAGTCAAAGAAAAAGTGTAAACTTACATATATTTGTTTGCCTAATATGTATTGAAATGTATTGGTGGTTCAATGGCCACCAACCAATGATGGGCCGAACCCCACCACTTTAGGAATATTTATTCCTATTGGAGCTTCAATGCAGGCAAGGGGAGATTGTTGAAGCTCTAACGGCCGACAAGGGTAATTTTTATTAAAAAAATATATATAAGGACATTTATATCATTTATTTTTAATTTTAAAAATGACAAATCAGGTACTATCTTCTCTTTAGTATTATGAATATTCGAAATACCATTTTTTTCCTTTCTTATTTTTAAAGTTCTTTTTATGGGATTTTCTCTTAAAATTTTAACTAATTTTTGTTCTCATGGACTGTAATGTAAGCAGTATCACTGCATTAATTAACCATGCATAATAACAATATTTATACCTAAACGCCATAGGGAGTATTGATATTTTATCATCTCATTCAAGATGGGTTAGAGACAATACCACTAACCACAATATATAAGAACGGTCTTCACAGAGCAAACAATAAATATTATTAAAGGTATAAAATAAAAATCAAGATAGTCATTGGCGTGAAAGAATATTCTGCAAATTCGAATAAGAATGCTCTTCACGAAGCAAGCAAAGAATAAATATTATTAAAAGGGATCGATATTTTATCATTTGCGAATATTCCGGAACAAGCACCAAACTAAAAGTCCAACGTTGTACTGACTTTTTTTATAATGATTAAGGAAACTAAATAAGGTACTTAATCATATGTGTGTCTTTAAATTATACTACTACCTCTGGTCCTAATTATAAGACCTAGTTAATTTTCTTTAGAGAGATTACGAAAGCTAAATAAGTTACTTAATCATTTCATATATTGTATATCATTGGATTATATATTAGTTTATTTGTTAAACTAATTAGTTTAAGAAAAAAATAAAAATACTGTAAAGTAATTTAATTAGCTTCCTTAATCTTTCCAAAAATTTAACTAGATCTTATAATAAGGACCGGAGGAGTACTATATAAGTTTATTAGTTAAACTAATTAGTTTGAAGAAAAAAATAAAAATACTCTAAAGTAATTTAATTAGCTTTTTTAATCTCTCCAAAAAATCAACTTTATCTTATATTTATGACCGGATGGAGTATAAGATATATTTTGAATATTGATATTGTTCTTAAATATAATAAGTATATTTTTATGTTTG
Organism: Acacia acuminata; assembly: GCA_019022655.1. Classification (NCBI taxonomy): domain Eukaryota; kingdom Viridiplantae; phylum Streptophyta; class Magnoliopsida; order Fabales; family Fabaceae; genus Acacia; species Acacia acuminata. The sequence continues at coordinate 5,641,897 of JAFJYI010000005.1, forward strand.
TCAATGTTTTCTTAATTTACTTATATTGATGTTCTCCCAACAACAAAATCAAGGAGAGATGGGGATGAGGGAATTAAGAGAGGTGACTATAGTGTTTCTAAAAATAAATATTACACTAATTATTTAACTAACTTCTTAATTAAATTTTATACTAATATTACGTACCGGAGGGAGTACTTCTCATTTCTTTTCCTTTTTTCGTCAAACAAATCAATTTTATTAATATGATAAAATAAGACTAACACGCACCAATAAGGCAATAACCAAAGTCAAGAAAAACACTCAAAAGAATCCTAACAATACAAAAAACTTGACACGCCAAAATATTCCCTTATTTTTGGATTTAAACTCGGTTTCAGTTAAAAAGATTAATTATTGAAGGTAATATATCGATATCACAGGATTTAATATTATATTATTTAAATATTAATATGGTGATAAGGTTGAATATTAAGATTAATTATTGAAGGCAATATATCTTCATTAGAACACTCTATGTATATATCGGTTCGAGGTTTGTGAGCTGCCTCTTCCAATACAAATATCTCCTTTTAGATTCGAACTCGAAGACTAAAAAAGCTCTAGTGGAGCATTACACCATTGGTAAAAATTGCAACTCTTTATATCAACACCATTAAATCATAATTTAATGTTGACTATAAGTCTATAAGATTCACAATTAATTAAGGGAGTCTCAATTAATTTAAAGATTTGACATTTAATATTTCATAAAATATATTTCCTCATTTTTCCCCCTCTATCATACTTCAAATTGTCTAAATTTTAGTATCGCGTTGCCTGTTTGGCTGTTTATTCATTCATTCTTTAAAATATACTTCTCATATCCTTAATATAAGACATATTTAAAGAGTTGATTTTGATTCTCGACATAAGAAATGATTTTTATATTTATCATTATTTTTCTAATTTACTCCTATAGATGTTCATTCAACCATAATCAAGAAGGAGAGAAAATAGAAGAATCAAGGAATATGACTATAATGTTTTAAAAAATACATGTCATATTAACTAATTTAATCAACTTCCTTAATATAATCAAATTAGGTAAATATGTCTTATATTAAGAAGCTACTCAGTGAGTATTACTTTAAGTCTCTTAATTTTCAATCATGCATATCAGACAGACCGACAGACTTCTAAACATATTAATTTAATTTCAATATAATGATTTGATTCCATCATTGGTTAGTTTTAAGTGGTGACCTCACTCAATATAATACTACCTTTGAAAATAAAAATAAAAACTGCACCATAGCTTAAAAATTCTGTGCAATTGAACTTAAAACTAATATCAACGTCATATGAATAAATTATCTCATCAAGCATTTGAGATGGGTTTGAGTTAAATATGAACTGACTTCTACTAATGAATTAACAGATCTACACCATCGCTATCAACAACCTTATTACTAATTAATAAGAAAAGCTTTCGCACATTATAATCTCATCAGACTCCTTTTTCTTTTTCTTCTTGTTCTCTTGAAGAAGCATCAATTGTCTCTTCTTCTTGTTCTCTTGGAGAAGTATTAATTGCCTGCGAGAAGCAGAGCACCACCTGGCATAGCAGCCATGGAGATTGGGCCAATCAGAAGAAGAATGTGTGAAATGGTGAAGCCAGAGGAACAGAACATGCTCTCGTTCTTGCTCGTCTTCAATCTCTTCAATGCTTTCCTCTAACACTTTCTGCAACTCGGACCTCTGACTCCCGCTCAACACCGGCGCGTCCGTGCCATTGCCGGCTCTGCACAAAAATGGCAGCCATGTCTGCAGCATCTTTAGCTTTGTCGTCACCTTGCATGGCTTCGTCTTCATGGCTTCCATAGTAGCCTCTGATCTCATGCATTTGGCTTCCTTGATCACGAATGCTACAAGGTCTCAAGTGAAAATGGTTCAGTGGGAATAGTAATATAGGGTACCTTTCTGTACATGGAGGTCCTTGAAACATCTTTTTTATATTTATATATATATATTGAAAAACTTATATTTGAACGATAGAGCTGTACAAATAAAACTAGAATATAATATAATATTTATATAAAGAAAGAAGTGTGTACATTTTAAAAATTTTAAACAAAAAGTTTGAAAAGTCAGGTAAAGAATTGACAACTAATTTTATCATAGCCGTGGATGTGATTAACAAAAAGTTAAAAGGGTAGGGACAAATAAATATTCCAGGAGAAAGTAGGCATGAATTGTGAAGAAACAACCCAACGCGGATGTCTTATGTCAAGAACCTATTGGGCATTCTAAAGTGTTTAGGAATATACCCAGGTGCTAATCTTTTCATCAAATCAAATTGTGACTCGGGTTTGAATTCATTGTGGTGACAGAAAGATTTTGTTCATTTTCTCCTCAAGATATGTTATCATTCAATCAATCAATTCATCCTCTCCTATCTTCAACGTAAGATCTATAGCTTCAACGTAAGATCCAACCTGACAGAGAAATTAAATACTACTATCATGTACTCCCTCTGTTACTTATTAGAAGGCACCAACTAGTAAGTTTATTTGATCCTTTTTATAAGACACTTGCTTATTCCCAATGAGCATTGATTATTTATTTTCATATCTGCCCATAATTAATTAAGGTAGTGTGTGAGAGTAATAATTAATATAATATTAGAGTTTATTGCAATTAGTAGGGTAATATTGGAAGTTACTTAAATTATATGGTAACTTTATTGATTTTAACTATTTTTATTGGTTTGTGAGAAAAGTTAGTTAGTCTTTATAATAAGGACCGGAGGAGTAGATCTTATATTAAAGAGTGAAGTAGTATAAAATATGATAAAAACACATCATTTTGTGAACACATAAATTATATCTTATGGGATATACCTCCTAATTATGGACACTTTTTTGTAGCAATTTACATTATAAAAGTATTCCTATAATTAAAACACTACAAAAGTATTCTATAATTAAATAGAAGGGTGTAGCTTCTTATGTAGTACTCCCCCCCTTTATTTTCATAAGATACAATCATATGAATGCCTATGTTTCTTTTTATAAGATATATATAGAGAAAATCGTAGAAAAATATCATTTGAACAATAATAGTAATAGGATTAATAAGAATAATAAAGCAATTGACAAATCCTTTTTGTTGGGAAATCATTAAGGATTTTGAAATTTAAGTGGTATTTTTTTGGGATTTCTCCATATATATACTTTGGATATGTTTAAACATTTAATGTTTTTTTTTTTTTCAATTTTTACCCTCAATTAATTATTTTATATGTATCTCCCAGCATTTTAAAGTCACAATAACAGGGCAGCGATTGGACTGATTGGACTTTATGGGAGAGGAGAGTTTGTAGGCGGTTTGGGGAAGATGATTGAGGCTGACTCAGCATTTATGTGGAACCAATGTGATGTGGGAATTTGTTGGGAGCTATTAAAACAGATTGTCGAGAATTGTATAGAAGGCTAAAGAATAAGGAGGTAAAGGGGGTGTGAATGGTTGAAGCAGAGTGTGTTTTCGATGCAGGGTTGGTCATTGTACTTGGTAGCTAGATCAGGGAATTTAGTTGCAGATCATATGACAGCAAGTACTATGAGGGGATTAGTACCGAAAGGATGGCTGACTCAGCCACCACCCTCTCTCAAATCACACATACCAAACGAAGATAGGTAGTTCAATGATTATGGATAAATTTTTAATTTTACCCACATTTATGAATGAATATCTTTTAACTTTTTATTTTCTATCTATTTTCATTAAGACAAAATGTCAAAATAATATGAATAAAATTGTCACAATTTCATTTATTTGATTAAAAGAGATTTATAAATAGAATCAAAATCTTTTAATTTGGAAATAAAACTTATAAATAGAATCGTTTCCAAAGTAGTATTTGACTCATACAGGCAAGTTAATACATTGGCATACCTTACTAATTTTCTTCTCTAGTTTATTTTGTTTTGTGGTGAGTTTTGTGGGACAGGTCGTATTGGACTATTGGTAGGTTTTTTTAAGAGTTTTATTAGCTGCTATTGGTTGTTTGTAATTTTTTTTTTTTTATATATTAATAAAATTGACTATTTGACAAAAACAAATTATATGTATCTTCTATTACTTTTTCCCCTCATTCTATTTCTATTTCTTCACTTTTTTCTATTATATGTTTTCAAAAAAATGAGTTGTATTTTTAATATATTTAACTTAAGGGGAAAAAAACAAAAACAAAAAAAAAATTTAAATTACAAAATCTCAAATCGAATTTGGTAACTAAGTAAGAAGGAAACTTGGTAAACAATCAACGACCAAATACCTGCGACTTTGAGTAGGGACCCTTGCAACTGCGGCTCGGCCGTGAGAGCGAGCCAAGACAAATTAGACGCCGCCGCCCACTGCCTCACAGCCTCATCGCCGGAGCCACAAGCTACCAATTTCTGAGCCAGCCACAGCAACTCAGCTGCCAGCTTCTCCGCCGAAATCAAATCCCACCGGTTCGTTCCCCATCCTTGTCTCAAGCTGGAGTGAACAAACGCGGTAACACGGCTCAACGGCCAGTCCCCCAGCCCATTCCCGGTTTTCCAACCCCATTCTCCGCTCCCCGCCACCGCAGCCTCCAGCCGACTCAACGTCCTCTTGAACGCCAACGAAAGAACCGACCGATTCACCTCGTGCAGCAATTGGTTCCCCTCCTGCTGATTCTCCTCAATAATACTCTCCGCCATAGATCGAACAACCTCATACTTTCTTGAGGTCACCGGAATGTCAGTTACAATCGACAATATCTGCGAGAGCGAACGAGCAATCGCTGAATCTTCTCCTACTCGGCCGCCGCCGCCGCCACCACCGTAGACGGAAACACGGTTGTCTTTTGTTGGCAGTGTGAGAGTGTAGTGGTCAGAAGAAAAGGTTTTGATGAAAAAGGAGATGAAAGCAAGGAGGTAGAGGATGAAATTGAGTAAGAAGAAGCGAACAGCGTTCAAGATTCTGTACCTCTGGCCCAAATAGAGGAGAAATTTATCGGCGGAGATCAGTAAGGCAATCGAGAGGTTTTGGAGGAGAACCGCCGCGGAGGTCAGCGGAAAGCCCCCCGGCAGCCACATCTCGGAGAAATCGGTGTTTTGTTTTTGTTGATTTCATTGGGATATTTAAAGTGAAGAAAAGGGATACATGCCAAATGAATGAATGATTCTAGATCCTCTGTCACAAGGAGGAGTTGGTGACGTGGTTTTTCTTCATTGGTCGAATATAATTTGGATTATGAGCGATGACAAGACACAGCCGATTCTCTCCTACTCTGTATCATTTTCTCACGTAATTTTTTTAAAAAAAAAATGGTTGAAATTTAATATTTTTATAATTAAATTTTCTCATACCCTGTATCATGAATGAATGATTCTAGATCCTCCATCTTCCTATCAGAGACTTTCATTAGAAATAAGAATCGATAATGCGATCCTTTTCCTACAGAGACTTTGATTAGGATCGTATATGATTTAAATTATGACGGAGGGATTAATGGGATGCCTAACCCGATTCTCTCATATATGTATAATTAAGATAAATCAATGATTGAAATTTAATATTATAATATTTTATAATTTCATTTTTCCAATTTATTTGCATCTTATTATTTACTATATTAAATTTTAACAGTTTAAATTTATTTATTTATATTTAATAATGTATAAAATATGAATAATCTATTTTTATAATTTGAGATCAGATTTAAAAAAGAAAATGTGAGAGAGAATTCTGAAAACCAAATTCATGCCACAAGTTGAGTTGTTGCCGTGTTGTGTTTGACCTTTCAATTGGATTTCGGTGCCAACAGGTAAATCTCCCGTGCAACACACGGCGGATTATTGTTCTTAAATTATTGTTTGAGGAAATTTGAAAATAGAAGTGATTAAAAAATAATTAAATTACTTCCAAATATAATTATTTGATCAATTAAATATCAACCAACATAAATTTAGAAAATCATAAAATATTTCAAAATAATCATTCATGTATTTATTAATTGTGGATCTAAATTGACCTATTTCTCATCAAATTGACCTTACAAGTTTTTAAGAATATGTTTGATGTTTGATTGATATTACTTGTTAATTAGCATTTTCATTAAAATACCACAAAACAGCATAAAAATTACTAAAATAATGGATTTGACTCCCATCCTCTTCCTTTTTCATCTTTTTCATCTTAGTGATTGGATTGAAATCTAAACAGTTAAATTCAATCTTTTATAAAAATATTATTTTTAAATAATTTAATATTTTTATTAAAAAATTAAATCTAAACTATTCGATTTCAATCCAACAGTTAAAATAAAAAAAGAAAATAAAAAGGGAAGAGGATGAGAATGAGAGCCAAATCATACAATGATATAGGGTGAAAAGTACTTATGAGGACGTCATAGTTAGCGATGTCAACTTTCAGACCTGATTTGTACCTTTTTTTTTTTGGAAAATTAGAACCAATGATGTAAAGCATATATATTTATGAGAAAATCTATGGGGCCATTTTTAGAGAAAAATCTTAAAAATGGCCGCATTCAAGATTTTAACAAAAAAAATCTCAACGAAAAGGGTCTGGTGTCTCCGGATTTTTAATCAAAGCTTCTATTGTTGACAACTAAATCACCCATATTTACAACAAAATTAATACCCGTTAATAACTAAATCATTTGGTGTTTTTTTTTTTTTTAATAGTTATTTGGTTTTTTTTTTCACTTTTTAATTGTTTTCAATTTTGGTCTCTTCAATAACTAACAACAATATTTTAACAACTAAATAGCCACATTAACAACAATATTAACCTCGACTAACAACTATAAAAGTTATAATTATCAAAATTATCAATAGCTAAAATATAAATTTAAAATTATTAAACATTAACTTTTTTACATTTTTTCTTTCAATATCTCCCACATTCTATTTTAAAAGTAATTTAATTTATTTTTCATAAAAATTACACGTCAAAATCATCATTTTTGTAATTTTAACTAACATTTAAAATCATATCATAATTATTCAGAAGGATCAATAGCCCAAAATATAAATTTAAAAATACTAAATTACCCCCAATATCTTCTAGGATTTTCATTTTTGTAATTTTAATCTTCAATAGGTATTAACATAGATATCAACCTATTTTGGGATTTTTTTTCCTCCAAAAAGGACCCTTAAAATGCATTTTCCCTATATTTATTGAGGAAGATGTAAAAGTTATAATTATTCAAAATTATCAATAGCTAAAATATAAATTTAAAATTATTAAATTACATAACCTTTCTGTAGCATTTATAATAAATTATAAGAAAACGTTTTCCTAATATTATGTAATTTTTATTTTCAATTAAATTTTGTGTCAATTTTTTTTTTTTTTTTGATACGCACATTTTTGTTTGATACTGAAAGTGCATGCCAATTTTAAAAGTTATAACTTTGACAAAATGGAAAAATGTTTTTGTCACTTTTTTTTTTTTCAGTGTATGTCTATTTAAGTGGCAAAAAAAAAATAGAGAAATTTTGTTTAATTTAAAAATTATATTAGTTTTAAAAATAGAATGTGCAAGAAAACATAAAATATTTAATCAAAAGAAGTTTAGTATTTTTAAATTTTTATTTTGATAATTGATCTTTCTAAATAATTACAACTTTTATGATTATTATCTTCTCCTCAAGGTCATCTCACTAATTTTCCTTGTTTACCTATTAAAAAATGAATCTTGTTTACCTTCTGAACGATTTTAGCTTTGCTTTCAGTCACTGTCCAATGTCACTTCGCACACTTCTTCTTTTTTCTTTTTCTTTTTTTTTTTCAGCCAAAACTACACCTGAACACTCCATTACATTGATTTTTCAGATTCCACCTTCTTCTTATTTTTTTCAAAAATATTACAGTTATTGATCTGACTAAGGGTGTTCCAAATATCTCGTTTGGTCTCAGGAATTTTCCATCCTGGCCAGGACTAGAATGAGAACTAGGATCATCCTTAAGATTCTGGTCGCAATCCTTTTTCTTTTTTCTTTTTTTAATTTTTTATCTTATACATTAAGTTATCCATTTATTTTTGTATTTCTTACTCTATAAATTAATTTATCATTTGATAAGATATGTATCACATTTTTAGTTAGAGTCAAGCTGTATACATTTTGATACCAATCCTAAATATATATAATGTACAAAGATAATAATAAAGATGATGATGGTGATCATAATAATAACAATAAAATGTTATTCTTCGATTCTGGATTAATTTGTGTGATTATTATGGCCTTGTTAAATGTGAAATGATCACTTTAAGGAATAGATCTTATGAAAAATTTAACTAATGTAATAATATTTTTAAAATTTATTTTTTTCTAAAATACCGAGATTTCCCTATCCAATCCTGATCTCTTGGGACCGAGACCAAATAGGGATTGGGACCAAACCGAGACTGGAATACAATTTGCATCCCGGTCAAAAATCAAGACCGCGAACCGAGATTGGGGGATCCCAGTCCCCTCCCAGGTTTTGAATAGCCCTAGATCCCACATCCATTTTTTCCTTTATTTCAATTAAAATAAGAAATGAGTCTATTTTATTTTTTGAAAAATAGAAAATGGGGAAATATTAGTGACGTTCTAAGGTAGATAAAAAAAATATCAAAAAAGTCTCAACCTCAAATCTATATATACACCAATAATGGTGAGTGTATAATTTCCCCCCCCCCGTTATTAAAATTTCTAACTCCGCCACCGGTTTTTAAAGATGATATTTTATTATGGTGAGTGTATGAGATGTAAAGAGTTGCCAAGGAAGACGGGAGACTGAGAACGCCAGTGCTGACCATGGCGATGATGTTGTGGAAAGCAGGGTAATACCATTTTGCATTCCTCGAAGAAGTTATGGGAAGCCATTCATCTATCTTCTTCTACTCCTTTGTTCCCTTGCCTATATGTCATTTTTTTCCGTGCACATCTCAATATATTCAAAAACAAGAACAACAAACAAAAATCGATTGAGAATGCCTAAATAAGTAAAATAGGCACAACACTTCAAGGGAGTCGGGAGTTGCGACTAAAACTCAGTTCCCATGGAAATCAAGTTTAGAGCTTTGGCTTCATAGAGAAGGAGGAGATAAGCAATGGAACAAATAAACAAGAAATTGATATTTAGTTTCAAACTTAAGCCGAAATCTACGTCAATGATTTACTATATTTTTTTACTAGATAATGTATTACTACTGTTGACACACACACACACACACACACACACAAACTACTCTTTGGAGTTGAAAACATGAGGGAGGGATGAGGACAAAGGAGACAACGCAGTTTGTGTGTGTAACCTATTTTTTTTTTTCTACTATGGTTTTTGGAAAAACAGTCGTTGTAAGTCGATATTCTTTTTTCTTACTTAAATTTCAACGACTTTTTTTAAAAAAAAAAACATTATAATTGCCAGGACTAATTCCTCTTCAACTTCCATCACACATTTCATTTCCAATCTATTTAAACTCCAAATTTTCATACATTTTCTTCACCATCTTCCTCTGTTATCCTCATCATCATAGTCAAGCAACATGATGAAAAAATCTTGGAGGATCGTCCTACCCAACCTCCACCTCCTTCTCCTCCTCGTGTTGCTTCCGAACATGCACATCCGCCAACTTCTCTTCCTTGTGTTGTAAGTTAATATTCCTTTTTCTTACTTAAATTTCAACGATTGTTTTTTAGAAAACATTATAATTGCTAGAATTAATTCCTCTTCAACTTCCATCCCACATTCCATTTCCAATCTATTTGAACTCCAAATTTTCATACATTTTCTTCACCATCTTCCTCTATTATCCTCATCATCATGGTCAAGCAATGTGATGAAAAAATCTTGGAGGATCATCCTACCCAACCTCCACCTCCTTCTCCTCCTCGTGTTGCTTCTGAACATGCACATCCACCAGCTTCTCTTCCTCCTCCCACCCAACCTCCATGCCCTCCTCATGCTCCTCCTTCCCAACCTACTCCTCCGCCTTCTTGAAAAACATCCAATCAATTTAACATTTAATTTGAAAACTTTCACACTCGATCAGAAGCTTTAGATATTTCAGCTCCCACAAAGGTATCCATTCAAACTCAGAGTTTTCTTTCTTCAACTTCTGGCTGGGTTGACATAGGGTTCGTGGTTTTTTTTTTCATTATACATTTTCCTGAATTTATTCTGGGTGCGGATGATTATTAGGTTTTGATTGGGGATTTTGTTTCTAAATGATTTATGATAGGTGAGGTCTCTGAATAAGCAATGAATGTATGTTGATCGGCTAATGAGAGACTACTGGATGAGGCAACGGATTTCTTTGAATTTGCATTTCCACATAATCCCCCAAACGAAAATTTTATTCTTTGCCCCTATGTAATTGTGGCAATGTACAGTAATGTCATCGAGAAACTTGTATGTCATACTTGGTGATTTATAGAATTGATTCTACTTATACATATTGGACGAGGTATAGAGAAACAATCAGTGAGGTGGTTTGAACATATAGAAAGTTGTGCATCACCTGATTTCAACACAAGTACATTTGACACAGACCATCTCGATAATATGGTCAAGGCATTACAAGAGGACATCTAGGATAGTCCTAAAATGATGGAAATTTTGAAGGACGCCGCAGTGAAGCCATTGTATGGGGGTGCACTGAGTTTACCTTATTGAGCATTGTGTTGATGTTGTACAACTTGAAGATGAGAAATGGGTGGTCTATTACGAACTTCACCTAATTGCTCGAGGCTTTGAATAAAATGCTACCGACCAAAAATGTGCTTCTCACCCAAAACATGCCATAAAGAAGATGTTGCGATCCATCAGCCTTAGCTATAAGAAGATGTATACTTGCCCCAATGATTTTGTCTTTTTCAAGAATAAATATACATCGCTAACAAATTTAACTTGTTTATGTTTTTTTCACAGACTTGAACTTTCTCTACTATTTAATTGCTAAGGATGATGAAAACAGCACAGTTTCTTCAGAATAAGCTTGAGAGAAAGATAAGGGAAGATTAAAATATGGTTCTCTTTACCTCCTCTTATGATATTATCCTTTCCTTGCGGTTGTTACTAGCATATTTGTTGCTTTAATTTATATATAAGGGAAGAAAGTTATAATTGAGTCATCAATCAAGTTATTTTTGAGCCAATAGGCGCTTTACAATATTCTTTTATGAACATGGTATCTGTAATATGAACAAGTTTTCTTCTGAACATAGCTTCTTCATTGAATGTTCTTGAATTTTTTTTCCATTTTGACTGCACATCTAAGGAGATAAATAATCTTGCACATGCCTTGATGCTGAAAGAAGCCATGGGCAATGTAATTTGAAGACTTGCTTTTGTGTATAGTTGGAAAAAACTAAGATTTTACTTTAACTCCCCAATGGACTATTTTGTTGTGTCTTATGAAATTTGTGATGTTAAAGAGTTTAATCTGATTGCTTTTGCACAACTTACATTTTTTGATTAAATCATGTCCAGATTAGTTGCTTCTAATTCTAACTTTCATACTAATGTTTATATTCGTTGTTTACCAGCAACTTAGCTTGAATTTAAATATCAACAGCTTACGTCCTGCATGTTGATTTTGTGTAGCTTTGCCATTAATTTGAGTGCATCAAGCATGATGTTGGTCTGATCTTATCTAGTATTTTCTGCTAACTGCTAATTGCTAAACATGGATAGACATGGTAGGGAGTTTTGTGTTTCTCTCTTTCTTTAAGGGACCAACCCTGTACTCTTTCTTTTACCTTGATTTCTTGCCAACAAACGTAAGGTGAGGAACATGGTTTTAGGTTAGGAAAAATTGTGCCATGCATTAAACCAAAGCTCACTGATATTAAATTATGCTTAGTTAATTTCATTGTCGGGTAAGACAAAAGAAAAGTGATGATTAGATATTTGAACTATAAATTTATTACATAAAGAATATATAAATATATATTAACATATTTTTCTCACCTACCTTTTCTTTTCAACATATTTTGTGCAATGGCGGAGTAATTAGTCCGCAAATCATCAATGGTTCATTCTTTTGGTCGCCGTATTCAAAGACTCTTGCAAACACAGTTTTCTTTTTGTTAACTATCTCTTGCTTTCTCCATTGGTGCATATACATCTTACTGTGCTTATAGTTTCAATAATCCCCCATAATGATTTTAATGATTTGATTGGAATTTGGATACGAATATATTTAGTAACATATATATAATCATATATATATTATGGCTCAATTTACAATTTTTTTGTTAGAATTTATAATTACTAGATTGCAGTTGATTATTCCAATATCAATTTTTGGATTTGGTTAGATTTGATTATTAAGGTGTACGTGATTTTAGTTAGTTAAAAACAATCGCGTTGCTGAAAACTTCATCAGATGTTGACATGTTTCTTTTAAATTTGAATATTTTTTAATTAATAAAGTGGAATTGGTTTTTGTTCAAAAAATTCAACATAATTCTTCCTTAAATTAAATTGTTACAGCTAATTAAACTTATAAATATGAGCCAACGTTTTTTATATAACAGCCAACGTTATAAATGACTCAACGTCAAGTTTAAAAATGACTTGATAAAAGTGTTTGATATCAATTAGGTTAAAGGTGAGGTTTGCTTTAGTCTATTCTAATCATCTCATTAACCCTAAAATTTGAATTCTCTCTTCTCTGCCTCAAGATCCTCCTTCATGATCTATTTCTCACTGGCAGCTTGTAGCACCATCACAAGCCGCCGACGACTATCATTCTATGCCACAACTGCGTTAGAGTGGTAGATCAGTTCCTAGATCTTTGATCTATGGCCTTCTCCCTCTAATTTCTAGGGGTTGTGGACTTCTCTCATCCTTGTGGCGAGTTTTTTTCTCTTCTTCAGATCTGTTCTGCAGCAATGAGAGCTATATGTCTTTTGTTTCTTTTTTTGTGGTGATGGGTTTTGTGGTGGTGTTCTTGTTTTATTAGAAAATAAACAAATCTAGGAGATCTGAGTATAAATCCTCTTGGTTGGATGGTTGTTTGAATGTTATTAGATTCGACTATCACCTGGTGGCTTGGATCTGCGTTCTTGGGGGAAGATTTCAAGAAGTGTTGTTCAGTGTGTGGTCAAGGTCACCATATTTGTTTGAACGGAGGAGCAGAACTGTTCTTTAGGATATCATGGGTTTTCTTCCTTTTAAGGTTGAGTTTTCTATGATCTTTACCCCAAGTCAAGTATCTGTCCAGCTGCTCTAATTGCAGCTAATGCTTATAAGGAGGTGTGCTCGTTAGGGTGGGTTTTACAACCAACACTTTCTTTCACGTCACTTCTAACCTTAGATATTGAGAAGACCGGTTTTGTCCATGCTTCGACTTCTACTCTTAAATCTTTAATGTACGGTGATTGGTTGTTTTTGTATTTGGCTTATTTTGTTGTATTTGATTTGCCTTTATTTGTATTTCATATTCAATTTGTGTTCATATATTGCACCGGTTTGTAGTAAAAATATAAATAGCTTTTGACCCAAAAAAATTGGGTTAAAGGACCTAACCCATAAGACTAATTTAATTTTAAGGATGTCAACTTATTAAAAATTTTTTTTTAAAAAAAGGTTACTATTGTTTTTCAACATGATTTACTATTGTCTGTGTGGATTGGTGGTAGAAGCTGCTTTTTTCTAGCATGATGTATAATGAACAAGGTAAATATATGAAGGGAGTGTTGTCTCGACTTGCGTAATTGTATCTCTTTAAGGCTAACTCAAATATCCACAAAGTCTGCCGAGGATAAACTTTCCCTAGGATGTATCCCGAATGCTAGGAAATATCAAAATAATTTAGGGAAAACTAACATTAAATTATTTTAAAACCAAAAAGATTTTCTTTTTTTGGCAACTAAACGTCAAGATTTATATAAATAAATTGTGAAAGATTAATAACACCCATCGGTAAAAGATAAAATATATAGTTTACTTTCGTATCTATGTATGGACTTAAAAGAGCTATAAATCAAGGCAGAATTAAATCTGAAAGGAATAAAACTGGAAAGTAGGATACATCAAGAACCGAGATCGTAGTTAAAAATTTAGAATGATTGTTAAAAAGCATTGGAAAAAAAAATCTACCCACCACTACACACGAGATTATAAAAGGCCGCTTTAATCGGAGTTCGTCCCAAAAAAACCCAAAAAAAAACTTCGGTAGAGAGGTATTTAAATCTGTGTCTTTCGTTCTCTTCCTCAATTAATATAGGATATCACACTCTACACCCATTACGTGTGTAAGGCTTTTACTAGCACAATGGCCCGCATGGATCTGAGTCTAGAACCAATTGTAACCTTAGGATCCGTTTGTTACAAAAAATTAGTGGGAAAAAAAAGGGAAGATCTCAATCTTCCCATGGATGTTGAATGTTTGGTAGAGAGAAAGTCCAGTCAGCATCTTCTAGTGAGTACTTATCTTTCCTTATTTGAGGGAAGATGCTTTCCATCGAGAAAATAAAGGAAAGCTGCAATCTTCCCATGAAAGTGTTTTTTTGATGATTTACCTCACGAAATTCAAATTTGGCGGAAAGGAAGTTTAAACTTGGCGGGAAGCGGGAAAGTTCAAATTTTATTTTTTTTTTTTTTTTTCACGAGTTCGAACTTAACAAGAATATATTTTTTAAAAATATATTTTAGCAAAAAAAATATTTTTCTTTTTTATTTTGAATTAATTTCTTTTGAGGGTAAAATAGACATTTCCTAATTCTTTACCAACTACCACCTCTTCATTTTCTTCCTACCAAACAACTCAAACCATCGTCCCTCATCTTTCAAATCTTCCTTTCCTTTTTATTCATTTCCTTTCCTTTCCTTCCCCAAATCTTCTTTGTAACAATCGAGGCCTTAGTCTTATAAGGGTCTAGATACCTCCCCTCAATGCGTTTTAAAGCCATTAGGTGTGATGAGTGCCCAGAACAGATAATATCGAAAACGAAACACTCATATATCATATATTACGATGAAATTATAAGAAGATGCATATTATTATGAAGTATAAAAAAAAATTAATAGCGTATGTTACTTTAGGAAGTAGGGACAGAAAAATGAACTAAAAAAGCTTTTTTGTTATTGATAATGATAGGAGCCACTTTAGATAGAAAGTGTCCTATCCATGCAAGTAATTGAATAACAAAGTAACATCTCACAATATCTTAAATGTGCAACTACTCAAATACAAAATAATATCTGATATCCTTTGTTACTTGTATGGCTTGTATTCATCGTTATGGTAATGGAACTTGAGGATGAACAACGACTCAATGATAGAGGCAGGGGTGAGCCTTGATGCATGGAAAAGTTTTGGTTTGAACAATTTTATAGTTACACATTTAAGGTTATACATTTTTCACGTGATTTAATCATTTGAAATAGTCTGCGGGTACAACTAATTTACGTAATGTAATTACTTGAAATAGTTAATGTGATGTAATCATTTGAAATTGTTTAAGCCTTTAAAGAATCTGAAAAATAATTTCACTTGTTTAAATGATTACAGTTTCCATAATTACTCTTCGTACTGTTTAGAACCTAGAAACCATTACAAAGGGTCATTTATATTTTTTTTTAATTTGTAGTGATTTTATAACTACTTGCTAAACCTTTACAAAGTGTATGTGTTTGAAATTTCAAAATTTAGAACCTGCCAACAATCGTAAAGTTTGTGCGGTTTTAGCCCCTAAACCGCCACAAGGTAGACCAAGACCACTACAAAGTGTATGTGTTTGAAATTTCAAAATTTTAAAGCTTCCCAGTCATGAAGTTTGTGATCATGAAATTTCAAAGCTCTTGCAATTGGCCATCTTGACCATGGAACAAGATTCACAATATACAACGTTAATGGTTTTAAGTTTGCATGGTTTTGCAAGATCAAGGATTGCAAACTCAAACTCAAGTATTTATAGCACCTTTGGGACAAGGAGTTATACGAGCAGCAATGTCGGCAACATGCAGTTCGGAGGCATCCCTTATTATGAAAAACTTGTTGATGTCATCGAACTAAATTATCAAGATCGTTTCACTGTGACGCTCTTCAAGTGTTTGTAGGCCAATACGATAACTTCCCACACTAGTGGAAAAAAGGGCTTTAAGACCGCCTCATTTAGACCGGAGTAATGACGCACCGGTCTTAATAGTATGACCGGTGGCAGTTTTGTAAATATAAAGAACTTCTTGGACCGCATCCTAATGAGCATCGGTCTTAATAGTATGACCGGTGGCAGTTTTGTAAATATAAAGAACTTCTTAGACCGCATCCTTTATCAATGAGTCTTAAATATTTATTTAGACCGCTTAACAAAACCAACGGTCTTAAAAATGTTATTAAAAAAACTGAAAGTTCAAATTTCTTTATAGAGAAATCTCGAACAGACGACTTATATTTTCTGCGATCCAAAATAATGGGGAAAAAATTAAATAAACTTTTAAGACCGGATATATATAACAGATGGTCTTAAAGATTATACTTTTTAGACCGGACATAAATTGTGACCGGTACTAAATAGTTTATTACTTTTAAGTTTGGAGTTTAATAAACGGCGGTCTTAAAACTTAACATTTAAGAACGTCTTTTTAGTTCATCCGGTCTTAAAAATAAAGCGCCAAATATATCCTTCTTTGCGCGGAACGTTCCTTACGACTTACGTTGTGATCACTCTGAACTCTGAAACCCCTCTTCTTGTTGTGAAACCACTCTTCCTATTGCATTACCTCTCTTCCTCGCCCACGCGAAACATTACCTTACGACTTACTTGTCCCTCTGAACTCTGAAACCCCTCTTCTTGTTGTGAAACCACTCTTCCTGTTGCATTACCTCTCTTCCTCGCCCACGTACCATTAGCCTCTATTACGCTCTCATTTGCTCAGGCATTCCTCTCTTCCTGTCTCGAAAATGAACGGTGAAAACGATTCCATTCGTGTTCTGGGAACGCCAGTTACTCGTGTGAG
This sequence comes from Acacia acuminata, assembly GCA_019022655.1. Classification (NCBI taxonomy): domain Eukaryota; kingdom Viridiplantae; phylum Streptophyta; class Magnoliopsida; order Fabales; family Fabaceae; genus Acacia; species Acacia acuminata. Next base: position 5,658,877 of record JAFJYI010000005.1, read on the forward strand.
TCAGAACGAACCCTCTTCATCTGACAATGTGCCTCGTAACCGCCAAAGACGCCGTGGTAGAAGAGGCACAAGAATGATGGATGTAACCCTAAGTCGGACTTCGGGTCAAAGCCGGAGATTCAGTTTGATGAAAAGTTGCAACCTTTCGGTCCTAATAAAAGCAAATATACTAGTTTTGTCGAATTTTTGTCTTGCACACAGCAAGGTTAGCATCTTGACTGATGAGTGGAAAAATGTGGACTTCGGCAAAGTAAAGCAACCTATTTGGGACACTATCCGGCTTACATACACTGTCCCTAACTTTGAGAAGTTGAAAGACAAGACATTGTCTTATTGTGCTGATCGGTGGAGAAAGTTTAAGACCTCTCTCGCTAACAAGTATATTTTTGTCGAGGTTCAGCCTGACCAAAGGCCTTGGGACAAGTACACATTTATTGATGAACAAACTTGGCAATAATTTGTTCAGCCGGAACCACTCCGAAGCTCGGTGAGTTTATATTTAGTTTTTTTTTTTGCCCTTTTGTTTGCTTATTAACTTTGTGCTGATATGTAAATGTTATTGTGTTCATCTAATCTTGTTAGTTAAATTGTTTGGTGTGTGAATAGAAGTATACATGTCCCGCCTTTGTCTATGCAAGTCGATATGTAAACCCGAAAAGGTAAAATACTAAGAAGGTAATTAGGGAAATAATAATGGCATAAGAGTCAAGCCATTATTATAGTCTTAGTTCTGTTATAGTAGGTAGTGGTTAGACATTGTTGTTAGTTCGTTACTATCTAATGAGGATCGTTGATCCCATTGGATGCCTTAAAAAGGATCAAGTTTGTATTATTCGTAAGCATAATTCTCTTTTGTTTCTTAACCTATCTATCTAGCAAGTACAAGACATAGCTCCAATTTCTTCTACAATTCTACATCTTCCTTACATAAAATGTTGAAACTTGATGAAGTGAATTTGACTAGTGTTTGAGGTTCATATCAAGCGAAGTTCTCTAATTTCTGTTAGTGAGATGACTGGAATTCATAATTAATAGTTGTTTTCAATTCTGATTCACAGGAAAGAAGGGAACGAGCACAGGAGATAGGGAGAAAGAATGATTGCCCGCATAGGGCTTCTCGCGGCGGATATGAAAAGGCTGAAAAAGAATTGATGGCGGCCAAGCGGAAGAGATTGGATGATGAAGCAGAATCCAATCCTTCTACGGTACATGATCCGCCATCTCCAATACGTCGCGAGGAGTTGTGGTTGCACATTCGGAAAAATCAAGCGCGCCTACACGAGTGAACAAACTCGTGTAGTTCTTGAAAAGAATTGTAAGTATCGTTATTGTTATTTTTTAGTTACTAAACATGTTTCATTACTAAGCTTCTCGTTATTTGTATCTTACAGGAAGATCTTAAAAAGAAAGAAGCAGGGGGATCTTTTGTGTCCCACGGGAGGAGTGATGTTCTGACCGTTGCGACCGAAAAACTGAATCATGGTGGGCGTGTAAGGGGGATTGGAGGACGGGTAGGCTCGAAGGAATACTTTGGTAAATCCAAACGCCATAGACAAAGTATGGTTACCCGGGAGGAGATGGAACAGACGGTGGCCAAATTAAGTGAGGATGCAGCGGCTAAAGAAGCAAGGTATCAATCTGATATGAGCCAGCTGAGGGAGGAATTGAATCAGATGAGCTAGCTGAGGGAGGAATTGAATCAAATGAAGCTGCTTTTGAGCAATCGTCCAGAGACCAGTGTTCCCTTCACACATTCACCTGCACCTGTGCAGCAGAGCACTAGAGGGAGCTGCATTGTTGGACAGTCAGAGCAACCTTGTGACCTATATGTGGAGGATCGTGATCGTCCTGCACGATTAGTTGCAAAAGGGACTGCCCACAACTTATTGGGATCAATTGTACACCCCAACAAATGGCTGATGATGAAGTCAGAGTGTCAGTTGAAAAGGTGATCATTGATGCACCTCTCCCTCTCCCAACTGATCAGCTGAAGCTTGTGAGTGATGTCAAGGGAACCTTCATCTCTTGGCTTGTGAAGCTTGTACATGTCTTTACTAGTCCTCAAGCTTCAACCCCTCCTCTTCAAGTTCCATCCCCTCGTCAAGCTCCAACCCCTCCTCAAGCTTAATCCCCTAATGCTACGTTGACTGGCATGGAAAAAAATATCCGATATGGTGAAGAGTGGATATTTTAAAGATAAATTGTAGCCTATCAATGAAGTAGTAGGCGTCCCTCATCCTCTTCCCGTTCAAGTTGACACCGTTGATGTTGAGTCCCTGCTGCTTCCTCGACAGGAGCTTACTGATGCAATTGTTCAAATTTTTATGAAGTAAGTATCTTCTTCTATGAGTACATAATTTAAATGCATCGTTTAGACACACATACATATATACTAATTCCTTGATCGATGTCATTATTGTAGGTTCTTGCATCAAGAATTGGTTCAAAAGGGCAAGAGCAAAGATTTTGGATTCTTGTGCCTTGTCTATTCAAGTCAAACATCCATGGAGGAGAGTCAGGAGTACATATCAACGAGGTTGTGTGAAGTGAGAAGAAAGGTGTACTTGTTGTCATTCTTCCACAGGTACATATCACAAATCTTGTCTGCAATTCACTTAATTTTGCTACATATATCACTGAGTATACTTTACTCGTGAATTTTCAGCCGCCACCGGGCGTTGGTCCTCATGTGCATGGAGGAGCATAAAGTTATCTTCTTATGCTCCACTCATGCGAGCCAGTGCCTTTCGTTGACGCAGACCATCAACGAGTAAGCATGTCATTTTGATTCTCTTTTCTGAAATCTCTGCTGTGAATTTTAAGTGAACATTATTGATAAATTTGTGATTTTGATGATAGTGCCACGAAGACCTTCCAAATCGAGGTAAAGAAAAGGCGTGGGCATCAGGTCAAAGACCCCAAATGGGACACATCAGAGGTTGGTACAATATTTGTACACTGGCACACTGCCTTGTGAACTTGGTAATTAAGCTATATATGCTCTTATATATATTTCTTGTTCTTTTTAGACCCGTCGGCAACCAACGGTCCAACTTATGTGGCCGTACGTCATGAAACACATGTATGATATTATCACGCAAGGAAGGACTAAATTAACGCAAAGGTAAATGTATTTGATGTTACATATTATGCATGCAAGTTAATTCGGTTATGTCGGCTTGATGTTACATATGAAATATGCACGCAAGTTAATTCAGTTTTGTCTTTGATGTTACGATGTTTGATTGCCCGATCCCTTTTCGATGATGAACTAGAGCACATACGCAATTTGTTTTGTGAATATCTGTATGACCTGATGATCTTTAAGTCAGGACAATAATTAATGTCCTAAATTCATTTGTAAATATATCCTGTACAACAATAATATTTTGTAAATTTGTTTATTTTTCCGAACAATATTCATTTGTAAATATACATAGGCAATGTAAAATTCAATAAATAAATTTGTTTAATTTTTCAAACAATTTTCTTGTGTCCATTTTGGGTTTCTAAATGTATTGGATGGTAGATAAAGCTATTTAGTGATTGAAATTTAAGAAAGATCTCGACTTTTAGGACCGTATATTAATTAAAAGTCCGGTCTTAAAAGTTCATGATACTTTTAGGACCGTATATTAATTAAACGTCTGGTCTTAAAAGTATAATAAACATCCGGTCCTAAAAGTCTTCGGTTTAAAAAATATGATACTTTTAAGATCGGACTTTTAGGACCGTATATTGTAAACATGCGGTTCTAAAAGTCTTTGGTCTAAATCGTATGAGACTTTTATGTTCGTTGTGATAGACTTTTAGGACCGTATATTGTAAACATGCGGTCCTAAAAGTATTATGAGACCGTATATTATTTTACTATCCGCTCCTAAAAGTCCTCTTTTTTTTTTTTACAAAGTATGGCTTAAACTTTAAATAGAAATGTTCACTCGCTTTTCAGACAAATCATTAGGGTTCAAGAAAACCGAGGTTCTGGCGTTCTGCTCAAGCTAGGTCCTTCGTTGTCGTCGATCTTACCTCTCCTGATTTTGAGCAGTATTATCGGTTTCCCTTTTCTTTGTCTCTTTTCTTTTTGTTGGAAAAAGAAGGAAGATATTGAAAAGGACACTTTGTTTTAAATGAGGGCGAGGTAAAACTGACGACAATGACGGTCCAACCTTGAGAAGAATGTCACTGTGTTTGTTTTTATTCGAATAAGGTAAAAAATGTTTTTTGTTTTGTATGGTCGATCTTAACTGTATTCTGTGCATTTTTTAATGTTGATCACACACGAGGACAAAGTTTTGTTTGTTTCCTTTTTGTCGGAAAATGAAAGAAGATACTGAAAACGAAAGGCGATCAAAGTGGAAAGCAAAAACATTTATTATATTTTTTTTGCTGCCCCCCAGCAATACAAAAAAAAAAAGAAAAAAACCAAAAAAAACATAAAAACATTTACTCCTCCCCATCGTTGTCGGAGGGGAGGGAGTCGTCGGAGAGGCCGTCATCTAACGGATTGTACTCAACGTCCTGGGCGTCGAGTACCGTGTTCAGCTTGTTGTTGAGGGCGCTGTAGACCTGAAAAAGCTAGCCCAATCGTCGGTCTACGTGATCGACGCGGGCCAGGAGGTAGTGCATCATCTGTCTGAAGGACGGTTGTGGAGGCAGCGGAGGAGGAGGGCCCGGAGGAGGAAGAGGATTAAGAGGAATAGGAGGATCTCGTGGTGGTTGAGGACCTCGTGGTCGTGGAGCAGCCATTACGGTTTTTGGTTGTAGAAGTGATGGAGAAGAATGTGAAGAACGTAAAGTAACAACGCGTTTAAATAGAGAACCCATCCTAAACAATGTGAAACGCCGGAAACTTTAATGAGGAGACGCATAGTTCATCAGAATACGAGGAGACGCTTAGTTGAGAAGCTTATCTGGAACCCGAAGAGACTCTGATTCATTTATTGGAACAGAGTATAGGGATACATCGATTTAATACCGGATATTGTAAAAGATCCGTTCTTAAAACTAATATTTTTTCAGAAAAAAATTATACTTAAAAAAATTGAATTGAAATTTTTTTTTTTTTTTTTTGAATTTTAGGACCGGATAAACGATAAAATGTCGGTCTTAAAAGTAATTTAATTGATTAAAAAATAAATAATAGACTTTTAGGACCGTATATTTATAAAATCCGCTCTTAAAATATCTGACTTATTATCTTCACTACCTCGTAACTCAAAACAACGTACGTGGCTATTTTTTCAGAAAAAAATATTACTTAAAAAAAATTGAAATGGAAAAAAATAATGAATTTTAGGACCGGATAAATAATAAAATGTCGGTCTTAAAAGTAATTTAATTGATTAAAAAAATAAATAATAGACTTTTAGGACCGCATATTTTAAAAATATGCTTTTAAAGTTCCTTTATTATCTTCACTACCTCGTAACTCCAAACAACGTACGTGGCCATCTAGGAAGGGGGAACTGCTCTCTGCCTTTATTAACTCCTCATACCCCTCTGCATGCCCCAAATGCTCAAACCATGGTTAGATACAAGAGAACCGCTTTTAGGGGTAGACTTACTGGTGATGCTCGTGCCTTCCGTAGATCATTATACGGTGCGCCTCCTCCAGCGAGAGTGCGTTCTATTGAGACAGAAGAGTCTCGGGTCATTGGACCCATTGTTATTTCTTCGGATGATGAAGAGATTGCCGCACCGCCCTTGACCTTCGAGACCATGAAGCGCGATGCGAATAAGACAGAACTTGCGATATCCGGCGGGAAGTTAATCTTTGCTCACACACCGATATCTCCAAGGCTTTGAAGGATAATAAGCTTTAATTAGGATGTATATATAGTCGATTCTTGTTTTTGATAATATTCTGCATGTTTTTCTTTTATATTTTTTCTTGTGTACGTGCATATTCAAGTAATATATGTAGCATTAAGAACTAAGCTTGTGCCTTTTTAATTTTTTATTCATATTCTCCAGTAATTCCAGAAGTTAAACTCCAGTTTTCCTTTAATTTTTATTCATTCAGTTGCTGCAATCGCCAAAGCCAATACTTTTTTCTTGAAAAAAATAAAAAATATTGAGAATTTAGGACTGGAGTTTTCAGAGGCTACGGTCTTAAAAAGTTATATATTTAGGACCGGCTACTTTATAATTAATCAGTCTTAATAAAATCTACGCATATAATAAAAACTTAGGTCCAAAGTATTATAAAACTCCGGTCTTAAAAATTTAGCTATATATTTTGGACCGGATACAAGATAAGAATTCGGTCTTAAAAGTAATTGAATTAAATCTCAACTTTTAGGACTTAAAAATTAAATTAATAAAAAATATTTAGGACCGGATATGTTATAATTAATCAGTCTTAATAAAGTCCACATATAAAACATGTAACTGTCGCACGGAAAATTAAATTTCCCTCTCTGAACTCTTGTCGCACTGAAGGTGATTACTGAGGTTCTATCTCCAGTGTTTGTGTGTTGCTCCGTCGGTGCTTCGCGTGGCTCTCTCGACAATCACTTTCTGGTTCCTTAGCTAAACGTATATAGACCAAGCTGTAAGAGGTGTTTCCGTTATATAACTTCATGATTTTCCTGCTTATCGTTTTGGGTTTTTCATAGATTGAACGAAATCGATGAAATGCTCTTGTGGGTTTCTCTGTTGTTAATGAATATTGTATTTTGAAGATTATATTTGCACTTTAGACCTACCCAACTGACCAACAAATGTTTTTAGGGTACTCTTGCTGTTTGCAACATCAACGTTCATGGCGAGAGAAGAAAGACTCAGGAAACGCATTTAAATTTATATGCTAAAGGTGAGTCCACAAGACCTTCACGCGATGCATTTAATTTCCTCGTCATGCATTTATTTTGCTTCTTGGCTTCACTGTGATACATTTAATTTCCTCGACATGTATTTAATTTCCGAGTCATGCATAAATATGCATTTGGTGTTGCCTTATTTTATATGCAAGTGTCAATTTTTTTGGATTACGTATGTTAAATCTTTCCGTCTATAGGAATTCTACTATGGATCACAGTTGGATAAATGCTTTACGGATGAGTTTTGAATATCAGAATGGGGTGAGGGACTTTATAGAATTTGCTAAACAAAATGCCAATGATGATAGTGGGAAGTTTTATTGCCCTTGCGTAAAATGTTTGAATGAGAGGCGACTAAGTCCTGAAGTTGTACACACACATTTAATTTGTGAAGGATTTTGTAAGGCTTATATAGTATGGGTATGGCATGGTGAAAAAATGCCAAGTGGGTCTCAAGTGGAATTTGATGATAATGACACGGATATGGATGATCGCATAGAGGACATTATGCGTGATGTAGGAGAAGAGGCTTTTCATCAATCACATGCATATGGTAATATGTGCGGTGATGCGAGACCCCGCTTATACCGTGGGTGTATAAAATACCAATTGTTGAATGCTATATTGAAATTGGTAAGCTTGAAGGCACGTCATGGATGGAGCGACAAGAGTTTTTCTGAAATGCTTGAGGCTTTTAAGGACATGCTTCCGGATGATAATGTGTTACCGTATCGATACTATGATGCTAAGAAAATACTTTGTCCACTGGGGATGGAGTACAAAAAGATCCATGCATGCCCGAATGATTGCGTGTTGTATAGAAAAGAGTTTGAAGAGAAGCAGAATTGTCCGATATGTGAAACCCCAAGGTACAAGTCAAATAAGGGGCCTGCAAAAGTGTTGTGGTATCTTCCAATCATACCAAGGTTCAAGCGATTGTTTGCGAATGAAAATGATGCAAAAAATTTGCGGTGGCATGCAGATGAGAGGATTTCTGATGGAAAGCTTCGTCATCTAGCCGATTCTTCTCAATGGAAGAAAATCGATCAATTATTTCCCAACTTCGGTGAAGAACCTAGGAACCTTAGGCTTGCCCTTAGCACGGATGGCATGAATCCATATGGAAGCCTTAGCAGTATACATAGTTCATGGCCTGTACTCCTGATTATTTACAACTTATCTCCTATGTTATGCATGAAATGAAAGTACATCATGCTGTCTATGTTGATTTTCGGACCAAAACAACCCAGAAATGACATTACACCTTGAGCCCTTGATCGAAGACTTGAAGGAGTTGTGGGAAGAAGGTGTTGATGTTTATGACTCTTTCAAGAAAGAGGTGTTTAAAATGTGAGCCATGATATTTTGTACTATCAACGACTTCCCAGCATATGGGAACTTGTCAGGGTATAGTGTAAAAGGCCATAAAGCATGTCCGGTTTGTGAAGAAGGCACATGCTACCATCAACTACAACATGGAAGAAACACGGTTTATCTTGGACATAGGAGATTTCTTAGACGGGGCCACCTATATCGTCGATTAAAGAAAGCCTTTTTTGGTGGCCAAGAGTATGAAGATGCTTCGGTGGCATTGACTGGGGAGCAAGTTTATGAAAAGGTGAAAAATATCAATGTCGTCTTCGGTAAGACTGCAAAGAGTAGAAAAGAAACAAATATATGGAAAAAAGATATATGTATTCTTCGATCTTCCCTATTGGCGCAATCTTGATGTGAGACACTGTATTGATGTCATGCATGTGGAGAAAAACATATGTGATAGTATTGTGGGCACGCTTCTCAAAGTACAAGGTAGTTCCAAGGATGGTGTGAAGGCAAGATTGGATCTAATAGCAATGGGAATACGCGAAGAGTTACATCCAAGGCCACATGGTAACAGAACTTATTGTCCCCTGGCTTCTCATACTTTGTCTAAGTATGAGAAACGAAGTTTTTGTAAGTGTTTACATGGCACAAAAGTTCCCTCTGGGTATTCTTCAAATTTTAAGAGGCTTGTATCGATGAAGGACTTGAAATTAGTAGGCCAAAAGTCTCATGATTGTCATGTCTTGATGCAACAACTACTCCCAATAGCTATTCGAGGCATCGCCGAATATGATCTTCGGGTCATTTTGACTAGACTTTGTTTCTTCTTCAATGCGGTTTGTAGTAAAGTTTTCGAGATTGAAAAGTTGGATGAATTGGAGAATGAAGGATATCTTATCTTGTGCCACCTTGAGAAGCTTTTTGTTCCTACATTTTTTGAGATCATGGTTCATCTAATTGTTCATCTAGTGAGGGAGATAAAGTTGTGCAGCCCTATCCATTTACGGTGGATGTACCCAATTGAAAGATCTATGAAATTCCTAAAAGGGTACGTGAAGAACGCATACCGGCTAGAAGCGTCAATTGTTCAAAAATATGTGTTTGAAGAAGCCATGAAATTTTGTCAACATTATTTGGCCAAAGTAAGACATATTGAGCTTCCAAAATGTCAGCATGTTGAACGGGGTAGACGAGGGGCTTCAGTAAAGAGTGTGGATCCTGATTAATTATCACAAGTCCACTTATACATCTTGAATAATGTTGATGAAGTTCAAGCCAGCATAGTTGCACATAAAGAAGCTGTAAGGAAAGAAAATCATCGAATGATTGAACAAAGGTTGATTAGGGAGCATAAGAGAACTTTTGCAAACTGGTTCAAACAAAAGGTCGAGGGAGAGGAACGTGTTTCTGATACAATCAAATGGTTAGCACGTGGTCCTGAGGTTGATGTCATAAGTTGGAATTCGTATGTGATCAATGGTTATACATTTTACACGAAGTCCCTAGATGATAGGAGCACAGTCCAGAACAGTGGTGTTATGTTAGAGGCTGAATCTATGCACTTCTCCAGTTCGAAAGACAAGAGGCCTTTATTGGCAGTCATACCATATTATGGGGTTATTGAAGAGATTTGGGAGGTGGACTATGTGAAAATTAGATTTCCCATTTTCAAATGCAAATGGGTTAATGTCAATAATGGTGTTCAAATCGATCGGCTAGGATTTACATTAGTCGATGTCAATAGTAGAAGTTTTGGAGATGAACCTTTTATAATGGCAGACCAGGCGAAACAAGTATTCTATATCACCGATCAAGAAAATAAAATGTGGTCTGTAGCTCTTCAAGGAAAAAGGGTCATTGATATTGATGAGGAAAGTCATTCAAATTATGGTCTTCCTGAGAGTACTACATTTTCAAGGGGTCTACCGGACATGAACGAAGAAGATGAAGCGGATAATGAACCCGGGATAAGAAATGATCATCAAGAAGGGATATGGGAGGATATCACTTTATAAAAGAGTCAATTCATAAGGTAATATTCATATGCAGAATTCTTTGAAAACTTTAAGGTTTTACCTATACTATATTCCTTCTATGTTCATAAACAATGTCACTGACTATGAAGTTTGTTCTTGTTTTATTTTTGTGCGTGGCAGGATCCGATCCAAAGGGGTGCATGTTATAAAAGAGGATGTTACTTTGTTGGGTGGGAATCAGATGAAGGCATAGTGAATATTATTTTGGGCATGTGTGTTGTATTTGTAACTTATTGTATTTGTAGGCAAGTTATCTTATTGTATGAATTAATTTGGGTGTTGTGGTCATAGTATAATCATTAATTAAGAGGCCAAATAACTCATGGTGAATAATATTTGTATTCTTTTTCCAATTCAATTTATTCAAATAATTGTTCATAGCTTACAGCTTAAAGTATCGACTTTTATGTGCTGGATTGGGTGGTGGATTTGTGTATAATACAATCAGGAAGAACAGAACAGGGAAAAATTCAAGAAAATTCACACCGCAAATATTTGCGCCGGTCTTAAATGGTGAGTTTTTAAGACCGGATGTATTTATATGTCCGGTCTTAAAGGTCGTAACACATTTCATAATAAGCGCCGGTCTTCAAAGTCGGTCTTTTTAAGACCGGTAAATTTATACATGCGGTCTAAAATAAAATTTTTAAGACCACATTTATTTATCATCCAGTCTTGAAAGTCAATCTTTTAAGACCGCGTATAATTAGTCAAGTCTTAGAAGCCGCTAAGTTTAAGACCGTATTTATTTTTGTCCGGTCTTAAAATTCTATATTTTAAGAGCGGCCTAATTATTAGCCGGTCTCAAAAGTTGAGTTTTAGGACCGAACAAAAAGTATTTCAAGTTTATTTTAGCTTTTAAGACCCAATGTTTTAAATGTCCGGTCTAAAATATTTTCTTTAAGACCGGTCATAGTCCGGTCTTAAATGTAGACTTTTAATACCGGCTGGAACAAGACCAGTTGCGGGTCTGGTCCTACGATGCCTCTTTTGTCCGGTCTTAAAAGCCTTTTTTGCACTAGTGTCAAGAACTCACAACTGACGAATTAGGCATCACATCAGTAAATTTCTCCTCACCAATTCACATGGTCAATCTGAAGATGATGAGCCATATATTCTTGCATCATAGGCACACCAAGTTTATTATGTCGAGGACGAGAGAAACATGGATTGGAATATAGTAGTTTATTTAAAATCTCGAGACTTTTATGACATGGGTGATAATGATAACATCGCCTACAAGAGTGAGCAATTCCAACCTGCCACTTTCGTACACTTCTTCTCCCAAGACAAAGACAATTCACCTATGGTTCGATGAGTTTTTATAAGTTACAATTTATTATCACTTAATTTAAATATAATTTTTATACAAAATAATACACTCAACACTAACATTTTCTCTACACATTTTTTCTAGGAAAGATGACAAAGAATGATTAAAAACTTTTATTCTTGTAAAGCTCAATTTATATTATTTTTTTAAAAAAAATTCATATTAATATTTGTAGCGGTTCTTAAACCGCTACAAATATCATGTTGATCCCTATAAATACCTTCACCACACCTTATTTCTTACTCTCTTCAATTCCCCCCCCCCCCCCCCCCCCAAAATTTTTTTCTTGACCTATTCTTGAAGAGCTCAGCAAAAGATGGTGATTTTTTTTTACCCTCAAATCTTTCATTTAATTTTCCTTCTTCATATAATACTAATAGTTATTTTGCTTCTTTATTTTCTTCCGTCTACATGTATCGAAGCTTCCTTCCATTACCTTTTTAACATTCCTTCCATAAGCAAATAACATCAATATTAAACATACATAACATTCATACTTATCTAACTTAATTTAATCTTCTCCTCAAAGAATAATTACTATTTTTTAAATTGTTACCTAAGTGATAAAATATTCAAAATACTATAGGAACAATAAATTGAAAATATTATTGAGGATTTTTTAAAAAATATGCTCAAACTTTTAGTAGCAGTTGAAAAAGGCTACAAAGTTAAATTAAAATTAAGAAAAATATTGATAACGGTTCTCAAACCGTACAAATTTTTAGCGCCATAATTAAAATTTTTTGAAATTAATTTGTAGCTGTCGGTCAACCGCTACAAATATTGGCACCAAACTTTCATTTTTTATTTTCTGCTACACTCAAATTTTGGATAAAAATTTGGCACCAACTCAACCATTACAAAAAAATTTCAAAAATTTATAATCCTCAATATTGAAATATATACTATGCTCCTATAATGTGTAATCTATGGGCACACGTTGTAGTAGGTAGAAATAACTGCTACAAAAGATAACCGCTATAAAAATGCTTACAACATTGGATTTTGTAGTGATTTACCAAGCCGCTACTAATTACTATTGGCATAAATATATCATTTTAACCGCTGCAAATGATTTTTTTTTTTTTTTGTAGTGTATAGAAATCTTGATTAAAAAATTTGAGGTGATATGCAATTGAAATGAAAAATTACAACATGCTTCGACATCCTGCTGATTCTCCAGAATGGAAGAACTTTGATATGAACCACCCCGAATTTGCTAAACATGGCCAGTAATATTGTTTATATATAATCTTCCTCCATGGCTCTACATGAAGCACAAGTACTTCATTTTGTTCATGCTAATCTCGTGGCCCAGGCAACCTGAGAATGACATAGATGTCTACTTGGTTGCACAAATTGAAGACTTGAAGCGCTTGTGGGATGATGGGGTCATGGTGTATAATGCTCACGAGGAAGAAACATTCAACTTGAGAGCCATGCTCTTTGGAACTATCAGTGACTTTCCTGCATATAGTAATTTGTCAGGATACAACATTAAAGACTAACATGAATATCCAATTTGTGAAGGTGGTATGCATTCAATTATATTGAAACATGGCATGAAGATTTGCTACATGGGACGTCAAAGATCACTACAAAAAAACCACCATTTGTCGCGGTTCACCTGTAGCGGTTATAAATATCCACTACAAAATCATGGATTTGTAGCGGTTTTATCCACAACCGCAACCAATCCGTAGTGTCAGTATTGGTGCCAAAGCGCAGGCTTGTTTGCAATTAGTGTAAAATAAGCCGCTACAAATGTGGCGCCAGCTTGGCGTGTAATGGCGCGAATTTTTGTGGCGTGGAATTTGTAGCGGGTTTTAGGAATAACCGCTACAAAGTTGGCACCAGTACTCGGCGTGAACTCTATTGCGGTGAATTTATAGCCGTTACATGAAAAGAACCTTTACAAAAATGTGAAATGACACAGTTTTGTCATGGTCAAAGTAAAGCGACACTTTAACCGTGTCAAATCCTATAATTTTGTAGTGGTTTTTATACTAACCGCCACAAATACTTACGCTATAATAGGTGACTCTGTCCGTACATCAATTATAGATATTTAGAAATTACGAAATCTATATTGTCATTGAATAAACTTTCTCGGTTTGGTAGTCAAAGACATGCAGATATCTACAGCTTTAATCTCTTATCTTGGGAGATGAGAGCTGCAGATATTTTCCTCTCTCATCTTTAAAGCCGAGGCAGTTCCTTCAGTGACAATCCAAATTTAATTATTTCTTTGACATGAAGACTTCTACTCTTCTGAAGATAGACCAACATGCGACCGAAGATTGGGTTCCAATATACCCACCTTTGTTCATGAAAACATCTCTGATCAAAATGAGTCAGTGAGTTTTTTGTGGGAGATCAATGGTTATATTGAATCTGAATCTTCCCAGGCATGTTGGAGTATTTTTAGTAAATTTATTATTCTTAATTTATTACTCCCGACATTTTTGGAAAAATTAAAAAAACTAATTAAATTACTTGAGAGTTTTTTTTTTCCACCAAACTAATTAGTTTGGAATTTTTTTGCCAAAAAATTAAATTTGTAGCGGTTGGTCCCAAAAACCACTACAGAATCAATAAATCTGTAGTGGTTGGTTACAATAACCGCTACAGAATCTCAAAGGTCAACCTATTTGTAGCGGTTTAATAACAGCTACAAAATATCATGATGCACGAGGCATATTTGTCACGGTTTACGAAGCAGTTTATCCATAACTGCAAGTCTGCAACAATGAATTTCTCCCGGCCTATACACACTGGTCAGTCTCAAGATGATGAGCCATATATTCTTGCCTCAGAGGCCCATCAGGTTTATTATGTCGCCGATGAGAGGCACAACAATTGGAATATGGTGGTTCACTTAAAGCGTCGGGACCTTTATGACATGGGCGATGGTGATAACGTCGCCTATGAGTGTTACACTACACCCCTATCAGCCTCGCCTTTTTGGGTGGCGAGTTAGAGAGATTCCTTTATTTAGTTACCTTCCCTTCATTATTAAGTCCATTTAACTTATATCAGAGTGAGCGCAACAGAGCATTTAATCGGTTTGGACAATCTACTGTACTGGTAAAAGTAAAATAAACAGAAAATAAAAATCCCCAAAGGGTTAAGGGTACATTTATCCAAAATAAATACCAAAATAATATATACAGTCATCTCAAATATATGTACAAAACATAATGGGGCATTTCCTATTCTTCAATATGTACCGATAAGCACTTACCTTCCCAAAAAGGTTCTTCACATCAGGCACATCCCCCTGTGACTACAAAAGAGTCTGTGGTCCGATAATGGCCCCCAGAGTAACCATCAATACTCATGCACTAAATGTGTAAGGCGTATGCATGAAACCATGTCATATATGTAAGCACAGACAATTTGCCAAATATACCGCATATGCAAACAGAAACATATACAACAACACGTTTTCAAATCGTTGGGCCGCTTCACCAAGACAAGCCCCGGAATTACAGGAATCACAAACCCAACTCTGTTGAGCCGCCATGTAGGTAGACCCAGCAGGCATCCTCAGCATTAGGAACTCAGTCACAAACATGTTCTGTATGCATATTTGGCAAGCAACACATACAACAAAACACATAAAAGTGTCTGGGTAAAGTGGTTGCTACCTGTAGGGTATGCTCAGCCTTAATATTTTGATGTGCCTGATCACTTTTCCAATTATGCCCTTGTCCTAAAGAACACCAAAATACCTTATTTTTGGTATTTTCAAAAACACCCTTACATTTTTAATTAAATCCGAGCCATTTACTTATTTTCCAGAAAATCCATTGAATTTGGTCCAATGTCAAGGATTTTTAATAAATTCCACAAAAATCATATTTGTACTAAAGTAGTGGGGTTTGAACCAATAGGATGTCTATTTTCCAGTAAAAATATTTCCAAAGTCCAAAAGATTCCATATCTTGGCGTGGAGCTCAATATTTAGCCTCTGGTTAGACAAATCCCGGTGCTTCCATAGTCGTTTTCAAAAATTATTTTCTCTCAGTTGGTAAATCAAAATATGTCGGATTACATATCAAAATGATGCCCCAGACATCTAATTTTCACCTGTAAAATTTCATCTCACACCAACGTTGTTTAATATTTTAAAAACATGTTTGAAGCTTCACTTCCCAGAATCCCAGAATACTGGTAGCAAGCTTCTTCTTTGAGTTTTCGAGGTTTTCGAGTTCGGAAACTTAAACCATAACTTAACCCCATACAAAATCACATTTTAGACTGAATGGAAACCTCAAAAACACCAAAATCAAACCACAACACCAAGCTATAACATCATGCACGAAAATCCCAACTTTGAACTTCAAAGAGTTGAGTTTTCGATGTTTACCTGAATCGAGGTTTGGCTTGGTGGTTTGAGTGATTTAGCTCTTGATTCAAGTGGATGAAGCTTGCTAGACTTTATTTTCCCTTCAGCTGGAGCATGCCAATTTTGGTGAAAAATGAAGGGTTTATATCCATTTAATAATAGCCAAAAAGATCTAGGCAGTCCAGAATAACTTGTGTTTATTTCTGTCTAGTAATTAATGAGTTGAATCAGGCTTCTTGATTTATTTCCCAAGAAATTCCAGAGAATTCCAGAGGGCTCTAGGGAGTGGACAAGTGGCACATTCTCCTCCATTTTTTTCATATTTTATTCTTTCAAATGGAGAAAATTACCTACTTTGGTCCGGAATTTACGTAAATTACCAATTTTGGCCTGGAACTTCTTTATTTTCTTTTCTTTTTCCCCAAGCACTTCTAGATGACTCCAAGGGGCTAGGTGGCGCCATCATGACTTCCCAAAGTGTCCCCACATTTGTCTCATTCAGTCCCCTTTCTACTGGTTAATCACCTGTAGGACCCGCATTTTTTGTTTGGTCCTGAGTATGGATAAAATCATCTGACTTTTCCTTCTCTCTCCTAGGTGGACAAAATTGAATCCTTAAGGGGTAAGGATTTGACTTTCTGCCCCTGTAATCATCGCTTACTTTTTGCTTTTTAATCTTGTAGTGACACGTGTCCTCAAGTAACGATTACATCTGACTTTTTCTTTCATATCTCCTAAAAACGCAGGAAACCCTTATCAGTCCAGGAAATGTCATGTGCACATCTATTTTAGGACATTTTTGCTTAGCTAATCGTCTCATACCTTAGGGCATGGCTAAATATCATTTTTACCAACTGATTAACACCATATAAGGGTTTTTGTGCTCTTGTACACAGTCACTTTCATTTCTGCGGCCCTTGAGCTCTTGGTCAAAATTCTCATGTAAAAGGGAGTGCAAAACATCTTAAAACATGTCAAGAGATAACTTAAAAATCCCCCAAATCAAATGACTAAAGTACCCTTGCAAAATATCCTCTTAACTTAGCTTATTTTGCAAGTTTTGTTGACTTTCCTCTCTCCTCCTTGTTTTGCACGAATTTGAATATTATTTTAGAAGATTTTAAGTCATCATTTCATATTAATTGTATGCACATATGTCTCTTATAGCAATTGACCCAAATGTCCTCAAAATATCTCCTTTCACATAACTTCTACCATAAGCTTTTTGACTTTTGCACCTATAATTATTAAGGGACACGTGTGATGCTTTTACTGGTCCAACACAAAAGTATGTCATCATAACCTTATTTTATTAGTTATTTTATCGGTGTCTACTTGGGATCCTCCCTGGGTCTTACTCAGGATTGGGACACGAATGCCGAGACCCGACAAACGATGCCACATACTGGTATTTTCTCAAAAACGCAGGGCATACTCGACTGCCCAGAAAATGTTGTATTCTTACTTATATCAGCATATTTTCACTTAACTAATTGCCCTATACCTCAGGACATAGTTAGGTGGCATCTTTTCCAACTGAATTTATGTTGTATAGGTCTTTTGTGCCCTTTTTCCATTGGCACCTTAATTCCATGGCTTATACATACTAGGTCCACTGACCCATATGATCGAGTTACTTAGTCCCTTAGAGGCTTCCTATCTCTCGTCATTCTTAGTACTCTTCCCGAACTGGGCTTAGTCATCTACCCACTTTTAGGCTTATTCTCAATTCTCAATGTCCAAAAATTCGGGATATTACAACGAGAGTGAACCGTTCCAGCCTACCAATTTCGAAAACTTCTTCCCAGACGGCGATAATAATTTACCTATAGTTTGATACATTTTTTAATATACGCTTTAGGAAATAATAACATTTAACTAAAGTTTTATTTGTGTTCAAACATATTCAACTCACATGTAACATTTTCTCCATACTTTTTTGTAGGGATGGCGACGAAGATTGAGAGAAAAATTATCCTTATGATGTGATCTATAATCTTCTAAACTCTTTTTTAAAAAAAAAAAAACCCACAAAAGTATTTGTAGCGGTTATTAAACCGCTACAAACAACGAATCCGTAACCGCTACTAAACAAAACTGCTACAAAAAGTGTCAACTCAACCGTTACAAAGTACTGCGCAGATATCAATATAATTACCCTCACCAAATCTCATTTAATATGCTTCAATTTCCTTTTCTACACACGTTTTCTCTCATAATTCTACGTTTTCTCAAAGATGTTAAGTGTTTAAAGCGGGTAAGTCTTTGTTCAACTGAATCAAATAGTATAATTATCTAAATATTTCTTTTTCTTCTACCTTGGTAAACAAACTTTTGCTAATTTACAAGTGTTTTACAAATATTTTTCAACTTTCTTTCTACTTTCACATATATTATTTGATCTACTTGCACACACATTTTTTTAGAATTAAATATTATTTTAATTAACTCATAATTAATTATTATCATACCTAGATATTCTCAATGTTTTACACCTATATAATAACCTTATATCATATTTTAATATCACTTATTTTCACAAAAAATATCAATTATTAATAATACAATATTTACTTAATTACTATAATAATTAAAAAATTATTTTTTATTTCAGTTTTATTCATTTGTAGCGGTTAATAAATTGCTACAAATATGAACAAAAATATGAAAAACGCGCCAAAACTATTTTCCAAAAAAATGATGGGAATATTTTATAGTAGTTTACACTCGCTACAAATATAAACAATTGAACAAGGCGGCAAAACTTTTTACAAAAAAAAAAAAAAAAAAAGAAAGAAAGAAAATGGCGGGATTTCTTTGTAGCGGTTAACCACCACTACAAATATTGAAAAGAATTAAAACTAGCGGCAAAAATTTTTCCAAAAAATGGCAAGAATATTTTGTACCGGTCACATAATTGCTACAAAATATTTTGAAAGTTTGCCGCAACTTGTTTATATAATTAGTAGTAGTTATAAAACCGCTACAAGTTTGGTCAATTTCAATTTGTAGCGGTTTGTAAACCGTGACTAATGTCTTAAACAAGAATTCAGCGCAGCCTCATACAGTGGCGGTCATTTGAAACCGCTAAAGATATAGTAGCGGTCAAGGTATATGTAGTAGTGGTGTTTTTTAATCGCTACAAATCTGTTTGCAATGTCATTAGTAGAGCCTAAAACCGCTACAAATATGTTATTTTAACCGCTACGAAAGGTCTTTTTTTTTGTAGTGGAGGGCAGCTTTGGGAGCATCCTTACTGGATTTTTTTTAAAAAAAAATATTTTAATAAGAAATCAGAAGAGGGCAGGGCACCTCAAACTTTGACCAGTGAATAGGTATATCAAAAGGTGAGAGATATAAAATGTCTATTTGAAAAACCTTTTGCAAGGGATGTTGGAATAAGCGGGTGGAAGAAGAATTCCATTATTGAAGGACTCTGGATGTGAGACATTTTCTTGATATTATGTAGAGTAAATACCTTATTTGGTCCCTGAAAAAAATCACGGACTCCTTTTTGGTCCCTCGGTAAAAATAACTCCCTCCTTAATCCCCGACCACATTTGGGACACTTCTTTCGCATGTGTTCTCTTCAACCTGGAAGGACTAACATGGACGGTTTTTGGATTTTACGGGGGTTAGGGTTGAGGGTTTAGGATTTTACGGGGATTACGGGAGGAGTTATTTTTACTGAGGGACGAAAAAAGGGTCCGTGATTTTTTTTAGGGACCAAATAGGGTATTTACTCTATTATGTACATTGAGGAAAAATGTGTGTGAAAGTATTGTTGGCACATTACTCCATATGCCAGGGAAGACCAAAGATGGCATAAATGCTAGGCTAGATATGGTTGATATGAGAATAAGGAAAGAATTAGCATCAGAGGAGAGAGAAACCCGTACATTTCTTTGTCACGTAGCTCACACACTATCAAAGGAAGAAAACATTAGTTTTTGTTAGTCTCTTGCTTTAATCAATGTGCCAATAGGTTACTCTTCAAACATCAAAAGACTCGTATCAGTGAAGGACTTGAAACTAAAGGGATTAAAATCTCATAATTGTCATGTATTGATGGAAAACTTGATTTCGGTGGCTATACAGGATATCTTGTCTTATAAGGTGCAAGCTTTCTCCATCAATGACACAGCTTTGAAGAAAATGCGGGAAGCAGACTGTAAGAATAATGGAGGGAAGCCAGACCTAGAGATTTCAATGTATAGCTGGCATAGATTTTACCGTGTGGAAGGAGAAATATGATAATGAAATTGTTATTTATAAATAGCAAGCCTCAATTTCAGATAATATAGCTCTTTCAGTGGGCAAGTATTTGATACCAAACGAAAAGATACACCATATTGACAAAAATGTGCTCTAATACCAAATGATACGTAATCACAACGGAAAATTGGAATCAAACCTAAGGATACGTAATCACAATGGAAAATACGTAATCACAATGGAAAATTGGAATCAAACCTAGAAGTACTCATACCACTTGGATGGTCATATCATGTAAGTGATTGGTACAAATACGCCACTTGAGGTCATACATTGTTTGACCGTTCAAAATTTATGTGCACCATAATAGGTCATCAATTTATTCACGGATTTTGCTACTTAATTAAATGGCTTATGTATACACGTTCCCTTAACTTGTTTATGACCATTGTTTTATAAAATCTTAAAAATAACTTTTAAATTTTGGCCCTTATAAACCCTTATCATTAATATTCACCTAGGATTATTTTTTTGGGTTAAGTAGCAAATTTTTCCCGGAAGTTTTCGCTGAGGAGCAATATTATCCTGAAAGTTTTTATTGTCTCAATGTTTCCCTAGAAGTTTCAAAACGTAGCAATGTTACCCTTTCCATTAAAAAGTTAATGGTTAACGTCAATTTTTTAACGGTTAACGTTAGTTTTTTAACAGAATGGGATAACAATGCTACGTTTGAAACTTCTGGGGTAACATTAAAACAAGAAAAACTTCCAAGACAACATTGCTCCTGAACCTATACTTCCAGGGTGGATTTACTACTTAACCCTATTTCTTAAAATATTTTCATAATTTATTGAGGTGCAGTGGAAGCAACCTCTTGTTCTTCCTAAATTTACAGTGTTAAAAATTACTTTTGTTTGGATAATCTAGATTGATGATGTGCACCTCATCTCATCATTGAATGAGAAAAGAATATGATTATATAATACTCTTCCTTCCTTAGTATAGGACATAATTCTTAAATATAAGACCTATTTTATATATTTATCAATCTTTTTTTCAATTTACTCATATCAATACTTAGCTCCCTCAACCATAATCATATAAAAGAAAGACTAAGGGTACTAAGGAAGATAATTATGATGTTTGAGAAAAAGTTTATCATATTAACTATATTAACTAGCAATATTAATCTAATCAAATTAGGTAAATAAGTCTTATATTAAATATCGGAGGGGGTATTAATTAATTCCATAGTAAATTAACAACTTGTTCTCAACCTCATCTATGCTTTTAAGCTTCAACTAGGTGGGGAATGGCTATTTAAAACTTGAAAAAATGCCTAAAAAGACGCTATTTTTACTCCTCAATCATTAATATAAAACATATTTATCTAATTTGATTAAATTAAGGAAGTTAATTGAATTAATTAATATAATATATATTTTAAAAAAAACCCTAGTCATATTTCGTAATTCCCTTATTCCATCTCCTCCTTAATTATTATTGAGAGAGTATAAATCGAGGTAAATTAAGAAAACATTAATAAATATGAAAACTATATCTTATATTTAGAACCAAGATCAACTCTCTAAATATTTTTTTATATTAATGACCAGAGGAGTAATTAATTATGCTGTTTTAGAGATTTTTAAGAAAAATAATACTCAAAGTCTTAAAGCATAAAAAATTGACATTTTATTGTAATTGATATGAGAGGAAATCTCAATTAAATCCAGCTGAAATACTTAAATCCAAATTTAGGCTACACTTTTGACAAATTCCTAATGAGTCCAATAGTCCTAATTAGAGATTTTTAATATTATTTAAAAGACCAAAATGCTCCTCTATAGTAAAAATAAAAAAAAAAAAAAAAATGACGCAAGTTATTAGCAATTTCTGAATGTTGTTAAACTAAAATGATCCTCTATAGTAAGAAAAATAAAGTTGATGAAAGTTTGAATGTGGTTTTGATTATCTGAACTTGATTTAACCTAAAAGTGAAATTTTTCTGCACCCTAATATCAATAATTTTGCTTTTAATTATTATGAATGAAAACAATAAAACCCCAAATCCTCCCCTTTAACCTCCGCTTCTTATGATTCAGTGTCTTGGCTTAATTTATCTCTGTCACAGTAATATTTCAGTAATCTTAGGACTAGATATATAGTGCAAGTCTTTTTTTTTTATTAAAAAAAAAAAGGAAAAAACCTTTTTCCTTTATGTGAATTTCAGCTATGAAGATTTAAACTGCCTTTGATTAATATATCTTCATCATTTCATAAGGATTAAAAAAAAAAAAAAATTTGCCTTTTTTCACCTTGTTGCACGGTGTAGGTCTCTGCCTCAATAATAATTCTTATCGATATTTGAAAAAAGTTTTCCGATTTATTTTTCTTTGATGATTTATTTACGCAAGCTTTTTGAAGAATTTGTCCATGCAAAATTTTCTGGTATTCTTGTCCACATATTTTTAATTTTTAACTACAGAGTGGCATTCTAGTCATTTAATAACATTCAAAATTTTCTAATAAGGTCTCTTGGCCTCATTAGGAATTTGTTAAAAGTGTAGGCCTAGATTTAAATTTAGGTATTTCAACTGTCAAATTCAAATTCTCCCTTGATATGAATACCAATTAATTTTTTAATTCATGTTCAAGAAAAATGAAACTTGTCATCACTTTTAGTTGATTATTGTTTTCACTTGTCTGTTTTATTATTACCTAAAACATAATGTTATATAATTTAAAATAAATACGAGTCCCATAAGTTTAAAATGGTAGTAATTGCTCCATCATATATGCCTCTTTAACAAAATATTTTTTCACACCAACCTAGGGAAAAATATTTTTTGACCAAAATGATTTTTTCCCCCTTATATAAGCATATGTTTTGTCAATTAAAGAAATTTTCCATGTGAAATTAATCTTCAATGTAAATCACCATTAGCTCAAGGTGATATTGCACCAATTTTGACAATTGAGAGACAATATATTACCCCAAGTATACTTAAAAATACCAACTCGTATGATAGTAGTGTTATGACAATAATAAGAACAAATTATTCATCTTATATTTAATATTAGTACAAAAACATTTTTTTCTTATTTTTTATCATTTCTTTTCAATTTTTCAAACCCTAAAATGATAGTATCATGCTATCGTCGAGCCTGTTTGAGTTAGCGGTGGGAAAAGTGACTTGTTTCTATCTAAATTTTGTAGAAGTAAGATAGAATAAAAGTCATATTGTAAATGTAATTTGTATTTAGATTGTCAGTGATAGAAGTGGCTTTTTTTAAAACTAAAAACTGGTTTCGATGATTATTTAAAAAGTAAAGTTAGATGAAAAATTACTGAAAAATGACATGAGAAATTTGTAGAGTACTAGTATTTTATGAGTGTAAGAAATTAACGAGTCATTCATAACAATTAAATTTTTTTAGTAAGATAATTTTTCCTCAAATTTATTATTTAATTTTTTACCTTTTGGATACATTTATCAATATCAAATTATTCGGCTTATTGGGATACTTTTATGTTTTCTTATAAAGTATCATTTTCTCACCCCCACTGTGCATATAAAAGCTCCAATTTCTAGATTTTGTGCCATTGTGACTTTTGATGCAAAAGCCGATTAGTCTTATCGTGAACCCAAACGCCCCAATTTCCTTCATCGTCATTTTCTCTTCCAATCGGGCGTTGAGGCTGCAGTATTCTCCCTTACATCCTCAGTAGTTGTTCCACATGAAATATGAAGCAATGGCAAGGTGATGCAATGCCAAAAAACAAAGGTGGTACATATCTTATCAAAACATGATGATCTACATATAGATTCCATTGTATGGAAGGAGAAATTTGACGAGAAATATGATAATGAAATTGTTCTTTGTAAATGGCAAGTTTCAATTTCATGTAGCATAGTTCTTCTCTCTCATATCAAATGAAAAGTACAACACATAATAGAAAAATATGTGCTTTGATACCAAATGATAGGAAAACCCAACGAAAAACTGTATTCAAACCCATAACAAGATATTTATCATTTATCACATGCCTAGAGGTACACATGATGACTCATCAAAACCCAAAAGTCAAAAACACTACCCGTAGTAATTGATTTAAGTCTAAATCTATGAATTTTCACATACATAAATAAGTCATTAATTAAAAATAACTATTATTTAACAACCCTTACTTTGATGGCATTAGTTATTTAATTATCATCCTTTCAAACTTGTTCAATCCAAGTATGTCGCTGTACTCTTGAGCTTGTCAAACCACACCAGTATAACACCTTACTTCACTCAAAGATGTCTCCTTACTTGACGGTTCTTCCCTGTATTCAATAAATAATTGTATGTCATCAACCATTGCATTCTTCAAGTGAGTCAAAGTTGTTTGAATGGATGCATCTTGACATTTATGAAAAGTTTGAAGCTTGTCTTGTGAACGTCGGATTGGTGGTAGTCTTCACATAGTTGTGAGGGAGGAGATATTGGGTTTTGGACTCTCTTCCTATGTGGAGAAAAGCACATGTTTGAATGGACTAATTGATGTATTTCCTATTTTATGAAAAGAAAAGAAAGGAAATGAAAGTAAAAAATAGGAAAGAAGGAAAAGAGTGAGAGAATGGAAAAAAGGAAAGTTTTCTTATTGTTCTTTGTGAGAAAGATATCCTTTCGAAGTTTCTTAATTTGAGATTGTATCTCACTTATTTAAATGAAGAAGGGGCATATTAAGTTTTTTGGTCAAACAGGCCCCGCCAATGCCGGATAAGCAAAGGCTAGAGAGGTCAGAGAAGTCCATTTTTGTAACCATGTGAGAGAAACGCGGCTTCAAAGGTTACTATTGGTAAATCGGCATCAAAACATTCGTTACTAGCTGGATCAAGCTAAGATTTAGTCAGCACATTAAGAATATATGGTTCGTCTTTTTCAACAGTGAGATCATCATTTAGAGGCTTAGTGTGAGAGAAAACATGTTCGTGGTCAGGGACATTTTTATGGTATTTTTAGTTGTTTTGTTCTCTAATTGTAAGCTTTTAGCTTTGGTTGTTCGGCTGGGTGGTTGCATGTGTTTGTGTATTTGTTTAAGACTCTCTTGTACTCTATTTTGATCATAGTAGATCATGTTTAGTACGAAAGCATGAAAGAGTGTCTTTTAAGAGCCACCCACTGAAAAGAAAATCTAAACTATTAGATTTAGTACACTCTGACATTTGTGGTCCTATGAAGACTATGTCTCATGGAGGAGCATATTATTTTGTGACTTTTGTTAGTAATCATCAAAACCTTTAGAGAATAATGATAAACACTGAAGCTTAATGTATCAGAAGATACTTTACAAGTGAAAACTGAAAGTAGTTGAAGAACTTTGAATGCAATTCGTTTTCAGCAAATGTGTTGATTGAGAAGACTTGAATGCTGCTCTATTTATACTAAGAGAGCATTAAATGACCGTTGTAATCTTCAATATAACCGTTGTCTTCATTAGACAAGGTTCTGGTCAAGCTTTGTTCTTCTTCTCTCTCTAATCTTCACTTAATCCATTGTGCGAAGTTCGAGTTGACTTCCGCAAATTAATCCGTTGGAGTAGCGATTCTTGGATGTGGAAAACATTCTTTAATCCTTTGCAAAGCGTGTGCGAGACGGATTACCCAAAAGTATGCAACTTTCTAAGTTTTGCATTTAATGTGCCGACATCACTTTTTTGCTTTTGTTTTAAACCTTCAATAAGCATTCTCTAATTTATTTGAAACTCACTAAGAAAGTGGTTAAACATATCTAGGAACATTAGAGAATAATGATAGGAAGTATAAAGGTCAAACAAGAAGGTTTTACAAATTCGTCAAATTTGAAATTCAAATCCAGCGATGAAAACTCGAGTTTTGTTTCTCAAAACTCGAGTTTTGGACTTTGGTATGAAAAGTCGATTTAAGTCCAAAACATCAAAATTAAAGGTTTTCTTGCAAAACCGGAGGTTTTCAAAACATTAAAAATAGCAATCCTCTCGAGTTGGCCAAAACTCGAGTTTTGAAATCAAAACTCGAGTTTGCATTTAAATATGAAAACTAGAAGATTTTGCGCCAAGACAAAACCGGAAGTTTTCTTCTGGAGGTTTTCAAAACATTGAAAATATCACCTGGAGGTTTTCAAAACATTGAAAATATCAATCCTCTCGGGTTGGCCAAAACTCGAGTTTTGAAATCAAAACTTGAGTTTTCATTTAAATATGAAAACTTGAAGATTTTGTGCCAAGTCAAAACTAGAGGTTTTCCTGGAAACTGACAGTTTTCAAAAAAACTAAGAAAACATGAAGGCTCTCTCGCTCGAGCAAAACTCGAGTTTTGAAATCAAAACTTGAGTTTTCATTTTACAATGAAAACTATGAGATTTTGCACCAAGCTCAAAAGCTGGAGGTTTTGGAAAGCGCTAAAACACGAAACCTCTCGCCAATTCAAAACTCGAGTTTTCTATCAAAACTTGAGTTTTCACAATTTTAGTAAAAACTTGGAAACTTCATGTTAAAGTGAAAACCGGAGGTTTTGGAACAAACCCTGGAGGTTTTTATAGTTCAAAACTTAGGAGACTCTCAGTAAGGCCAAAACTCGAGTTTTTAAACCAAACCTCGAGTTTTGCATTTTTTAGAAAATATTGAGAAGTCTCTCGTGTGATGAAAACTTGAGTTTCCACTGAAAACTTGAGTTTCCACTGAAAACTGGAGGTTTTGCTTAGTTCAGAAAATTGAGTTCTTCTCTGTAAGGACAAAACTCAAGCTTTGTAACCAAAACTCGAGTTTTCCTTTGAAACCAAGTTTTTCAACTTTTCAAAGAAAAACTTCATGCTTTGTTTGCAACTTTTATTAATGATCCTTCCATAAAGGTATAGGTCTACACTTTGAGATCAAAAGATCAAGTCTTACCTCTTTTCAAACAATTTCAAGCCTTAGTTGAGAGAGAAACTGGAAATAAATTGAAGTGTATATGGACTAACAATGGTGGTGAATACCTAGGTCCATTTGATGTTTATTGTAGAGAGCATGGAATTAGACATCAAAAGAGTCCCCCAAAAACACCGCAGTTGAATGGTTTGGCTGAGAGAATGAATAGAATGCTTGTTGAAAGAGTTAGATGTATGCTTTCACATGCTAGATTGTCAAAATTCTTTTGGGAAGAAGCTTTGAATACTGCAGCTCATATTATTAATCTCTCACCATGCATTGCTTTGATGTTTGAGGTGCCATATAAAATTTGGTATGGTAAGAATGTTTCTTATAATCACTTTTGTGTGTTTGGTTGTAAAGCTTTTGTTTGTGTTCCTAAAGATGAGAGAAGGAAGCTTGATATGAAGACTACAAAATATATCTTCCTTGGTTATGGTATAGATAAATTTGGTTACAGGTTGTATGATCCTGCCAATAAAAAGATTGTTAGAAGTAGAGATATTGTTTTCAGGGAGGATCAATTAATGAAAGATCTTGATGAAGAATAGGAATCATCACCCATAACAATTATATGTCAGATGGATTTGATATAGTTCCCCGTGGTGCCCAAAACAATCAACAAGGTGAAGTTGATATTTATGTTCCAATTCCTGTAGTAAGAGAAGGAAGAAAGAAAAAAGTGAGAGAATTTAAAAAAAAAAAAAAAAAAAAAAAAAAAAAAAAAAAAAAAAAAAAAAAAAAAAGGTTCCCTTATTGTTCTTTGTGAGAAATAATATTCCCTCGAAGTTTCATAATTTGAGGTTGTTTCTCATTTATTTAAGTGGAGAGATGGAATATTAGGTTTTCGAGCAGAGAAGCCCCACCGATCCAGTTGAGGCTAGAGAGGTCGAAGAAGTCTAATGTTTCAGCCATGTGAGAGAAAAACGTAGCTTCACAAGTCAATATAGATAAATTGGCATTTGTGCATTCGTCAACCGTTGGATCAAGCTTTTGTCAGCAAGTTTAAAATATATGGTTCGTCATTTTCAACTGTGGGATTGTCTCTTGGAGGTCTGGCGTGAGAGAAAACATGTTCATGGTTTTTTCTAGTATTTTGGACTATTTTATTCTCTATTAAAAGCTTGTAACTTTTGTCATTTGGCTGGGTGATTACATGTGTTTGTGCATTTGTTTGAGACTCTATTATACCATATTTTGATCATAGTGGATCATATTTGTATTGATCTAGACGACCCATGGTTTTGTCCCTAGACTTAAGGGGTTTTCCACATCAACAATTTTGGTGTCTCTTGTATCATTTAATTTCTAAATATATTTTTTAATTTGTTTCCTCATAAACTCCTGAAAGTGATAGGAAGATTTAACACCAGATGCGTTCCTTTCTAACAAAATGTGAGAGAAACACAACTTAATAAGTCATCAATATTGGTAAATCGGTATTTGTGCATTCATTGCCTGTGGATTGAGCTGATTTTGGTCAATAGGTTAAGAACATATTTGTCTTTTTCAATAGTGGGATCGTTGCTTAGAGGCTTAGTGTAAGAGAAAACGTGTTCGTGATCAGGGATATTTTTCTGGTATTTTTAGCTGTTTTATTCTCTAATTGTAAGCTTGTAGCTTTAGTTGTTTAGCTGGGTGGTTACATGTATTTGTGCATTTGTATGATACTCTCTTGTACTCTATTTTGATTATAATGGATCATGTTTTTATTGGTTTAGACTACCCTTAGACTTTACTCTTGAGTTAGAGTTTTCCACGTTAATAATTTGGATGTCTCTGTGCCATTTAATTTCTACCATATGTTTGTTTATTTATTTCTTTATAGACTCTTTCAAGTGCAAGTGGTAGAAAAATTTAACATTCATTGCGTCATTCCTAACAGTCAGCGGGCAAAATTTAGAATTGACATGTATGGTGTTCAAATCAAATATATTTTATATATGGTATTAACGAATCATATTAATCATGATGAGATCATCGTATAAATTTAGAATATAAATTAATAAACCAATTTAAAATAAAAATCAAATAATAAAAGATTCTTAATCAGTTGTCTAAGAGCCTAAGACTTAGTCAATCTAAACAACGTTTCTTTTTACCAAACCTAAAAACACTTCAAGTCACAAAAAATGTGTGCACGCAATTTTTTTTATTTATAATTTTGGCATAAGCACTTAACCAATTGTAAGCTTGTAGTTTTAGTTGTATGGCTAGATGGTTGGATATGTTTGTGCATTTGTTTAAAACTCTCTTGTACTCTGTTTTAATCATAGTGAATCATGTTTTCATCAGTATATATGAACAACCGTTGTATTTTACCCTTGAGTTTAAGGGTTCTCTACGTTAATAATTCTAGTGTCTTGTGCTATTTAATTTCTGCTATATGTTTATTTATTTATTTCCTCATAAAGTCTTGCAATTGATGATAGGAAGGTTTAACATTCGTTGTGCCATTTTCTAACAGTCAGTGAGAAAATATTAGAACTGACATATATAGTGTTTGAATCAAATATTATATATGGTATTAACGAATCATGATTAACCATGATGAGATCCTCGTATAAAATTAAAATCCATTTTAAAATTAAGATCACATAATAAAACATTCTTAATCAGTTGGCTGAGACTTCAATCTAAACAACATTTCTTTTTACCAAACCTAAACAATACTTCAAATCACACAAAATGTGTGCACGCATTATTTTTTTTTTATTTTTGGGCTTAAGCACTTATCCAATTGTAACACTAAATGATACTCCCTGCTTTACCTACTTTACCATGTATGAGATAGTTTCTAGTTTATCTTAATTATAAATGTAAGACCTCAATCAACCTTATTTTCTAAAATTATAATTTTTCTTTAAATTATTCGTATAGATTGTACATATTAAAGGACTGAATAGTTTCCAAATGCAAATTATTAAAGGAGTATCTTAAGAAACACATTGATAGCTTAAGTACTTTTCTTAATTTTTGTAAATTAGTTTTGCAATATGGGTACCAATTGTGGTTGAACTCATCGTAGGAGGAAGACTTCCCACCCACTATTTTAGGTAATGTTTCCAGATAGAATATGCTTTCCATTGAAAGAGAGAATTCTCCTTCCCAATATGAAACCAAACAAACTTGCTTGAAAATTTATGCATCACACCAAACTTGCTTGAAAATCCTCCTCTTTTTCCATTGAACAAACATGGATGGGACAAAAAAACTTCCAAACAAGCGAGGAAGCAAATAAGAAACAAATGCTATACTCCACTTTCTAATAAGAGGTTATATGTTTATAACATGCTAGGGGCATGTCAATTATATCATACACATGGTGTTTTATAAATAAAATGAAAAGGATATTACGGCCATCTTCACACTGCTCCAAAATCATAGGGCAAATTACACAGGGAAAATAATGGTATGAATCTACATATATAAAAGGAGAAATCAAGAAATAATAAAACGGCACCACCTAACTTCAATTATACAAAGGGAGAATAGGGAGGGGAAAACCTATTTTGCAGAAAGCCCCAAGTTGGTAACAGGATTACCATGAGATCTCCAAACTAGGTCATGGAATTGCATCCCTGAAATGGGAAGTTTTCACTTTCTACATCCTGAAATTGAGAGATTATTATTTACATCTCTCTGCTTCTCTCATTCTTTTTCATCCCTTGAAACGAACAACAATGCAGGAAATATCATCTTTGCTCTCTCGCTTCAACGCCTCGGCAACTAGTTGTTTCGCTGCCTTTTGTGGATCTTTAGTCCTTCTTGCAACATCAACTGCCTCTTGATTTGCCATAACCTAGATTGAAAGAAAGTTAAGTGGAGAATCACATTCTATCGAAGAAATAACGGATAGAAAATGAACAGATAAAGACCTTCCATAGGCCATCACTTGCAAGAATCAAAAGCTCAGAATCTGGATAAACATCAACAAGCCGTATGTCGGGGTCAGATCGCAAGTGTGATTTTAGGTTTTTGTCCCCAAATGCTCGAGAAACTGCAAGTTGGCCATTCACTCTTGCAACATCTCCTAAAGTAACATCAGCATATCAAGAAATTATTAGAAAATTCAAAGCTCTCAGTCAAGAAGTTATTTTGAAAAAGGGCGTAGATAAAGGCAACTTCCTTTGTAGAACTAAGCCCCTACTATAAAAGTTCTAAGTAACGCTATAAAATATACATACTTAATAAGTAAGAATAGGATAGAATTATGGTAAAGATAGCTTCAGTATCCCCATACTTTTAGCACACTGGAATTCCGATAGAAGACTCGTTAGGCACACAACTTATCAAAACATTTCAAGCTCCTTTGATTTGTTTTTAAGCATAACCTCTTGAGTAGTTCAGAGACTTTCTCCAGAAACAAATTATCTCAAAAAGTAATGGTTACGTAAAAAACATAATTTTAATATAAGTAAAAATAGACTTTTAATTTTAAATATCAAGTCATATGGGGAGAAGGGCGATGAGGATTTGTGACAACTGGTGATATACCCATAAGTTCAAGAAAGAATCTGCTGCTGATCACTAGCTACCAACATCCATAATTATATAATTATGGTATAGGGACCAGAAATGAAAGTGAGAGAGAAAGGGAAAGAGAAGAGAAACAAAGAGAGGTTTGAGAGAGAAATGAGAGAGAGAACTGACTATTCACTAATGTTTTGATTGAGTCATGACATAATCTGAATACCATAGGCAGTGAGGGTCTTATTTTTACTCTAATCCTCACCTACCACTTCAACGGCTAGAAGATAAATAACTAAATTTCATATATTTATTATTGGGTCTGTTTGGGTTAGCGGTGAGAGCAATGGCTTATTTTCTATCTGACTTTTGCAAAAGCCCAATAGAAAAAAAGTCAAGTTGCAAATATGATCTATGTTTGAATTAATGGCGGTAGAAGTGGCGGGGCCCACGTCAAAGAGCTGAGAGCTTTTTCTTAAAAGCTACCCCATGGAGCTTATGGTAAAAGGATCTTTTTTTTAAAAAGCCCAGTGGGATAAAAGCCAACCCAAACACTTCTCATTGGCTTTTTTTTTCCTACCTTTTTGCTACCTTTTTTTTTTTTTTTTTTTTTTTTTTTTTTTTTTTTTACTTAAAGCTCACTAACGCTCTCCCCAAATAGGCCCATTATTACATAACACATAATCACCCTATATATTTCATAGGGTGATTTGTTAGCGGTCCTAAGATGGTTAGATATCATATTATCTTATACAATGTTTCAGAAAAACCAATCCTTTCACAATTCGATAACAAGGTCGAAACACGATACGAAGTATCAATTGTATTAAGCATTCTCCATACTTTGATCATCTCATCTCAAGAGTTTTAAACTGATTTTTTGCAAGGAAAAATTGAATTAAATGCTAATTTGATATTACATCTTATTAATCTGCACTCGGTTGAAAGCTGAGGAAGAATATTGAGAATATGGCATGTGTTATTGCGACAGAACCCATTGAAATACTGAGTATTATTTATGTCAAAAGGTCTGCAATTCCTAACCAATAGCGAACATACATGGAAACATGCAGATGCAGTGCTTCCCAGAAGAGGCAAACAAAAACAAGAAAGAAAATATATTCTTTAGCATTTGAGAGATTCAAGGCTCTGTTAAGCCAAATGATTTTTCTGCCTACCTTAACTCACTACCTCCCAGCATGTCTACTCCAATGAAATTGTCTTTCCTACCCATGTACCCTTTGGAGCTAAGTATGCTCATCATTCCTCTCATAGATGCCAATCTATGCCCATGTCTTCTATTCGTCTTTCTCTCAAACACCATATTAGACCATGGCTCAATGAGTATGGATCCTCCATCAATATCCAGCCAACAAGTACCACCTTTTCCTCAAGGTGGAAATTAGAAGTCAGAACCAGGGCCTCCTTTCACATCAAACCTTATGCCTGTTTCACCAATGGATTAAAACAACCATATTCCAACCCATAACAAAACAAGTAACACCATCTTGAACCAAGCACATCCCAAACTCACTTGCAAGATCAGAAATACTCCATACGTAGGACAACTCTACTTCATCATAGACTGACCTTATTTTCATAGTTACCTTCTGAAAATCTTCGCAAGTTTCATTTAAAATGTGCTCTTCATTATCACTACCCAGACTTTTCTTCATATTCTTAGAAGTTGCTCCATCATTCAGACAAGTACATAGTTAGCTGCCATTCGAAGTTTTTAGAGAGATATATATAGATGCATGGCCTGAATGTTTGCCATATTTTTTCTGCATTGCACGTTGGTGAATTTTATCAGCGGCACATATTTCATCATAGAAATAATCACCATATTCCTTCCTGTATTTGGCATCAAGGGAGGTTTGGAACAAAACAAGGCAGCCCCTTCTTAAAAAGCAGCTCAAACACCCACCTTGTAACTCTAAAAGAGTGCAATTCACTTGACTGGAAAAAAGGGGCAACATAGTCATAGGTTAAGTGGTATTATACCAATTTAATTGTCTTCATCAAATGTCCCATGCTGTCAAAAAGTAGCTTTGATGGGCACCTAAGGGGGATGGGAAATCCTCCTCCATGAAGCATCCCATGCTACACAATATGAGATT
Organism: Acacia acuminata; assembly: GCA_019022655.1. Lineage (NCBI taxonomy): Eukaryota > Viridiplantae > Streptophyta > Magnoliopsida > Fabales > Fabaceae > Acacia > Acacia acuminata. Next base: position 5,692,486 of record JAFJYI010000005.1, read on the forward strand.
AGGCCTCATACACTACTTAAATCTGTATCAGCAAGCCACCCTTGGAGAGCCAGCATCCCAATGGCTACACTCTGCAACACTTAACTTTCTCGTTGCTCAAACATCTACAATAAGCCCTTTCCTCGGTCACTGGCTACCATTTTTATTCCAATGAGTGGGCACTCAAGGGGGATGAGAAAAAATCTCACAAAAGCTGGTTATTGAAATGGGAAAATCATCCCACTTACTAAACATACAACTGGACATCTCTCATTTCCTTAGTTTCTATCAGCACAAGGAAGCGTAAGTAATTTAAACAGGAATCACACACAGGAAACAGATGGGAATCTATTGTTGAGCTGTAAGGTATAATTCTATCTTCTTAAAAAACAAGATGGTGACACTAAGTCAAGCACTATTCATCATTGATTCAATTTAAGTTCAGGATTCTTAGGGTACATGTCCCTCAATATATGCATATCAGACATTTAAGCAGAAAATGTTTAAACCCTAAATGCACACCACTCGTTCTCTTCCCAAACACAAAAGTCGAAAGAGATCTCAAAATATGAAAATATAAGTCCTGCATCAAACATTTAAGTGGCAAGTGATATATCACAAAGTTAATTAGAGAACCTGGCAAGTTTGAGACAAAGCCGCCTCTGTCCTCAATACTGTCCCGCTCACTGTTAGGCTCATGATCAATACTCATCTGAATAGCGGACCCTCCCCTTGACATAACTGCTCGTGAATCTCCAACATTAGCTATCCATAATTTCTGATTATTTAAAAGAATTGCAGTCACTGCAGTAGATCCACCTCGCCCCAAATCAGCGCTGTGAGATAGAATTGCCTGATCTGTTGTCTCATAGGCTTTGATAATTGACCTGTTCGGATCAGTCCAGAAGTCCTCCTGGAATAATAAATACAAGTTTAAAAGCGCAGTTTCACAGACCACACAATTCAGAACTTGCACAATTTTCAGAACTGGAAAGACATTGCCTTAAGATATTGAATTAAAATGAATTTTTATCTTATGATGAATGCCGAGAAGCATGAGATGTCAGGAAACAAAAATTTCTTAAAACAATTTTGGGAGTTTGAGAAATGAATGACTATAGTATCCTGACCCAAAAAAGTTGCGCTTCACAAAAATATCTTCTAAGAAGCTTTATTAAGTGTGTACTACTTTTATAAGCTATCCATTTAGGCATGGTATACAACATACAACAGAAACGATTATAATCTTTTTCCTTGGGAATAATCCATGATGTATTCAATTTGATCCAATTACTCACATCTTTTAATATATTAGAAAAGAGATGCTTTTGCAGATAGGCTGGTACACTGTCTCCCAAGTGCCCATCATATATAGCAAACAGCCCCACTTCTTGTCCTCTGTACTGGACAAGTTTTGCTTCATGATAGTCCTCCATTGGGTGGCTTGCTTTCCCTTTAACAAGGCAGAAGCCATACTTGACTGGGAATTGATGGCTTCTGCCCTTGCCAGAGCTACATGAAGAACGCCCACCAACAGCCTGATGACATAGAAATTTCATAAATTGACAAAAGATATGTCAGTCAGGTATATCAAACAAAATGGTCTTCGATAACCTAATGGAACATATGACTTGAGTTCAATAAAAACAATTTGCACACAAGAAGATTCTACTATGCCACGATCAGAGATCGAATGGAGAAACACACTCGTTACACCAAAATGCCATGTTAGATAAGAAGGACCATTGAATTAATGCCAGAAAAACTGCAATGAAGTATCACAAACACCAGATGAACTGTTTCGATCAGTACCAACAACAATAGTAAGATAAATGTCACCAATCGGAAGAAACAAAAATCAGAAAGGCAGAGTGATACACACTAAAAAACATTTGAGGTTAACAAGTACATGAACTACACAGTTCCAGCATTATACATAAAGGAAGAAGCCACTTCAAGCAGAATAACCTATCAAGAATCAAGTTCTATTCATACGAAGAAAAAATAGTCATTTTACTAGTTTCTCACATGCACCCCCGCCCTCCTCTTTCCCTTCTTTGTCTCTCTGTTAATTCTGTTAGAAACTTGGTATATTCCTGACAATTCCAGGAACCATTTTCAGGTAACCAAAGAAAAAGTAAACCATAGCAAGGAAAAGAGTTGATTCATTATTTGAGCCTGCAAATCATGTTGTGTTCTGTCACAATTGCCATTCAGTTTGAGTTTAAATGATAGGCCAAATAACTCCAGATCAAGCTAGATCATATGCCACATACTCCCTTCTAAAACCCATGGCAAAATCCAGAACATTATTTGTATTTTCATGTTCAAGGAGATTGATTGTTTCAAAAACTAAGTTTCTAGTCCGTGGATTTGAATAATATTTTTATAACCAAAAGTTAAAAAATAACCCACAAAAACAACAAAAAAGGATCATAGGAATCAGATAAACTCACCTTAGAGACAAAATTGAAGCAGCAAAGATTATCCATACAAGTCAGTCCCACCTCACGCTCTCCGTCTCAGTCAACATCTAACTCCTCTGCTCCAACAAAATTGAATGAAAACTTTTGCGTAAGAGAAACCCACAAAATTCTTTTGATTTTCAAAAACTAAAAAATAAGGCGAACAATTCTGATCATTAAAAAAAAAAAATGGCAATTCTACCAGCATAAAAACCCCATAAATTTTTACTTACGCGTACGCAAGTCACGGAATTTCCCAATTGAATGAGGGAAAATATCTGCGCAGGAATTATGTAGCCGATTCGACTGACCCGATAATTCAGACAAGAATTTCGCGAAGAAAGAGCGTGAAGAGTGACAAAATAGAAGGGAGAAAAGGAAAAAACACCGTCTAAGTATTGGTGGAAAGTTTGCAATGAAAGGAGAATGTGAGAGAGGATACCCTTATTGACTTCTTCGCAGTTATGGGTTTTTGCGCGTGTGGGTGTATAAGTTAGTTTTATTGGAGTCACTGTGTTGTTGGTTCGAGAATTACTGCTATAAGGAGGATTGGGTTGTTCTTGTTCATACTTGGTTTCCAAGGTAGAAAGCGAGAGAGAGAATTGAACTGTATTTGTCCGAAGACTGAGGGAAGGACCCTACTCCATAAAGGTCACCCCTTTAGCCATTCTTAGTTTCTCACCTTGGAAACTCGGTCGTTTGCCGTCATTTCCAACGGAACGCGTTTCCGTGATAGGCATTGACCCGTCGTCCCATAAAGATGACAATCTAAAAGTTTAGATTTTATTTTTGGAAAAAATTATTTTAATAGATAAAAAATTTAAAATAAAGATAACTTCTTAATTGATATTTTTAAAAAAATATTTTTTTATTCAAAAATTACTAGTTTAAAAAAAATCAAATCTATATCATCAGATCTCATCTCAAAAGTCCCGATGGGACAAACGCACGATGAGATGAAGTTTGTTTTAGGCACTAAAACGCATTCCCATTTCCAACTCTAAATGTTTTCTTTTTAGCTTTTCAGAAATATTTTTAATATTTACAAAGTAAATATGTTAGAAGAGTTTTATCTAGCTTATCAAAAAAGACTTCTAAAAACCAAGATTGGAATGTTTCTCAAACATGCACTAAGCCCCATGAACTTTGATTTGTCGACATGGTATTTATAATGGAGTAAAAATTGAAATTAAGGTGCTCACAATGAAAAAATTAAAATTAGGGAATTACAAAAAAAAGTTCCTCATCAAAAAATTTATTAGTTAAAAGTCCTACCTATAAATCTAGGTCAACTCTTTTTCTTAAATTAAAGTGGCAAGCAATATGGGCGAAATTATGGGTTTGGATTCTCTCATTGGCAGTTTCTTGTTGTCCCTTATTGGCTTTAAATCTACACCATATATTTAATAAAATTGTCACACCAACAACTTCATCACATCAATGACTTGGATTGAATGATGAGAATTGAGAAGAAAATTTGCTAATAAAAGAATCTTCTTCCCAAAATTATAGGCAAGATCGATTCGTGACCTCCTACTTAGAGAAGAACTCTCATAACATACAAGGCTGCAAGACCTTTGGCAAGTCAACTCTTATTTAAGTTGTACCTAACATACTTTCAAACACTGAAAGAGAGAGTTACACCATTGAAGATAGATTGCACATGAGTCTAAACAAATTTTAGATATTTTTTGTCAATAAATTTTGTAATGAAGATTTTTCAACAATTTTTAGTAAAATAAACGCCTCTTGTTTCAAATATAATAATTATAGTCTATTAGTGAGTTTTTTTTTTTTTTTCCTTTTAGACACATATATCTACCTAGTAGGACATTATCAAACACTAAATATGAATACATCTATTCTCTGAGCATGAATATTATAATGATGGAGTTACAAAGAAACATCAAGTGTTGATTTTATTGTTATGAAAAAGTGTTGATTAATTGATTTTATTGGATAAATAGTGCTAATAGTCTAAGTAAATGTACTTGATATGAGTATAAGGAAATGTACAAAAAAAAACACGTAGAATTTATAATTTCTAACAAAATATTAACAACCTGGTTTTTTTTTCCCGGCAGGCCATGTGTAAAGATTGTTGGAGTGGGCGTAAACAAGTCTGTTTTTGGAGTAAAGCAAAGCATTCGAATGGATAGTTCAAGTCATGGTAACGAAAAAGGGGAAAATTCCTTTCAAATTCTAAAAGATTAAGAAAATATCAAAAAAATTCTAAGAAAAATTTAGATATCAAAAAAGTTTTATTAACAACTCCTTATGTGAGATTAACACTTCTCAACTGAGATTAACAACTCTATCTGTACGATCAACAACTTTTTAAGACTTTTCTAATATTTAAATTTTTTTTTAGGATTTTTTAAATATTGTTTTGGTCTTTTGGGACCTTCAAAGAATTTTCCCATGAAAAATTGAAAAGTCAAGTCAGTCAGCTGCCATTAAAGGGCACAACCGCGTCGAGTGGGGGTCATTATCACTCTTCCAAACATCTCAATCTGAAAAGGAAAAATATCTGCCACCATCATCCACATTAAAAAATAAATAAATAATAAAATAAATAAATAACAAGAAGGTTAAAAAAAAAAAAATGGATTTTTCTTATCATCATTTTTCATTATCATTCATAATCTTTAAATCACATTGTCATTCAATCAATATAATATTATTTTAACCTTTTTTCTCGTTTTATCAATCAACGGCCCAAATAGTGACAATGAGAAAAAATGAAAAAAGGGATAAGGAGAGGATCTACTTCCTTAAAAAATGGGTTAACATCGTGTACCAGCACCCTGAATTACTTAACCATCTGGGACCATTGAGATAGAAAGTTTTTTTCCCCCCCCCTTCCAATTGGAGAATCGACACTAAGGTTTCTTAGCGTGGGGGTGAGAATTGCTGCATTTTTAATATAATATAGTAAAATTACACCACTAAATATTTTATGATATTAACAAAAAAAAAAAAGAGTTAATATAGAAGCTTAATACTATCTTGAAGCTCTATGCCTAGAAAAATTACTTGGTCTAAAATATAAGTCCTTATAAAATAATTAATGTAAATTTCAAACACATTTTCTAATAAGGGTAAAAGTGGAAAAAAAAAATTGGACATTTTAATAAGTTAACTGTCACTTCTTATTTCTCATGAATTAGTTAAATTGTTATATATATATCAAAGTGGGTACTTAATTTGATTAAATTAAAAAAGTTAGTTAAGTTTGTTGGTATGACTTTTTTTTTTAAAACATCATAATTATTTTCTTTAATTATTATCTTTATCCCTCTTGATTAGAAAAATATTGACAAATATAAAAAAAATATGTCTTTATATTTAAGATGAGGTCAACTCTATGTTTAAATGCTACATTAAAGAGTGGAGGGACTAATATACGAGTTCACATTAGGTGCTTAGAATTAGGTGCTTATACCTTTAATTAAAGGTATAAGCATATTTTTCTTAATTTTTTTATTTTTTTATATATTGTATTTATTTATATTGAAATTATATGCTCCTTTCTGAGTTTTTTTTTACACCCAATATCTCAAATTAATTAATTTTCTTAATGCGGGTGTTACGGACAAATGAGAACTAAAAAATAATTAATTTGAAATACTGGGTATAAAAAACATTTCGAGAAAGTAGCATATAATTTAAATGTAAATAAATAAAATATATAAAAAATTTTAAAAAAAATATGATAATACATCTAATTAAATATATAAGCACCTAATGTGGATTCCTAATATACATACAAGTTGTGAAAAAAAAATACACCCAACATTCTATACTTTAATCACGCATGTTTTTTTTTTTTTTTTTTTTTTAATAATACTCCATCCCTCCTTAAGATAAAATCCAATTGTTTTTTTAAAAAGATTAAAGAAGTTAAATAATTATTTTAAAATATTTATACTTATTTTTTTCCTAAAAAAAACTTGTCTTATTTTTAGTTTAAAAATCTAATCTAAGTTACTTCCTCCGGTCATTAATATAAAAGTCAGTTAAGTTTTTATAAATATTAAATAAACTAAATAAACTACTTAATTATAGGTTTTGCATTATTAGATTATATATCAATTTATAAGTCAATCAAATTAGATTGAAAGAGAAATATAAATATAAATATTTAAATGTAACTTAATTAGCTTCCTTAATTTCTTCTAAAAAAAGTTAAGTAGTTTTTATATTAAGGATAGAGGATAATATGATTAAATAACTTGTATAGTTTTATTAATATTTTCAAAAAAAAATTAACTGAATTTTATATCTAGCACAAGTAGGAGAGGAAGAAAATTTGTAAGAAGAAAATGTTTAAAAACTTTGACCCGGGAACAATTTTGATTTATAAACAAAAATGTTTTTGGGAAAATGATACTAGAATTTTAAATAAGAAAGATAATATCATTACGTAACTTAATAATGACCGTTGGGATTAACAAATTATAGAATATTTTTTATATTATTTTTTTTAATTGAACTTCATATCATTTTTCCAATTTCTTTTCCCCTGCGGCCCTGCGCAATTCAACGAACACAGCACGATGACGATTTGGCCTTTATATTTTCTTTTGGGGCCACACGTGTACACCCGACCTTCCACTTGTAGCAGTGATAGGCCGCCACGTGTCCTCCCAGTCGGCAAATGTGTCCTCTGAAGTCTGAAGAACCACCTCCTTCTCCTTCGTCTTCATCTTCATCTTCGTTGTTTGTGTTGGAAGCTAAAGTCATCAGATGAGAATGATGGTGAAGATGAAGAGCTTTGCTTTTTCTGCAGAAGAAGAAGAAGGAGCATTATTACCATTGCAATGGTACTGGAATGACATTATTCATAATACTTCATTATATCAACGTGAGAAGTCCAGCTTACTACGTCTTATGTGCTTCTTATGCCTTAGTTTCCGTCACTGCTCTGGTGAGTTTTGTAATTTCTTTATCCTTTAATTTTCTCCAGAAAATCCCAGTTTCTTCTTCTGTCAACTTTCCGGCCCGGAAGTTTAGAACCAGAGAGAGTGTCTGTGTGTGTGTATAATGCATGCACGGATAGTTTCTCATCGGCTTTTCGTTGTTTAGCACTTTTTAACTTCAGAAATCAGAATCTTTTTCATCTTCCGGTGTGTTCAATTTATATTAAGGTAATTTTAATTTATGAATCACACTGAATGCTGGAAAATACTGGTTTGTATTGTACCTTATAATGATCGAGTTACAATGTTATATAGAAGTGAACTTGCCGTATAATATAATTATTCTAATTTTTTTTATTGAAATATTTTTTTGTTGCAATTCATGTTATTTTACTAGAAAATTTTAAAATTAAAATAATACTAAAGTTAAGATTATTATTTAAAAAAAAAAAAATATATATAATCTAAAATAATAAAGTTTATTTCTTGTGTATTTAAATAAAATTGAACAAATTGATTACCTGAAACCATATTAAAAATTGAAGGGCTAATATTATTTTTGTTCCTTCAAGTTTGTCTTCATTTTGAGTTTTGTCTTTTAAATTTTAAACCATAAGTTTTGTTCCATTTAGAGACAAGATGGTCCAATTTTTATTAAATTGTAAGGACCAATATTTTTAAAAAAGTAAAATTTAAAATTTGAGAGACCAAAACCAAAACAATAGTAAATTTGAAGGATAAAGATTATGTTAACCCAAAATTAAATTTACTTTCACGGATTTAATCATCAAACATGATTAATTTGCGAATTTTGAGAAAATTATTACCTAAATTTTCTTAAAATTGTTGTTCTAATTTTTCTTCAAATCATCCCAAAAGCTTTTTTAATTGTGATCCTTGAAGGAATTTCATTTTTTTAGGTATCTCCTTGAACATATATAATTTTTGTTAAATTTAAAAACACAGTTCAAAGCAGTTGATCTTTATCAAGAACAAGTCTCCAACTTCAAAATGTGATTTTATTTTATGTTTTATAGCAACTTGTTTTATTTTTAATGTCATTTATTCAAAGCTAGACACATTTTCTTGCACGTTACATGAAGTTTGACTTCTTCACACCAACATGTAATTTTTTTCATATTAGGTACAATTGGTGCGCATTCAATTAAGGATACCAGAATATGGATGGACAACACAGAAAGTTTTTCACTTGATGACTTTTCTTATCAATGCAAGTAAGAGAGTAAATTAACAATTCGGTCTCGAAATTGTTAGAGTGTTCAATTTTTGTCCACAAAAGCTTGTGAAAATATGATGAATTGGTCCCTTAAGATAGCATAGTCATTACATAGTAGTCCTTTTTCAAGAATTTTTTAAAGACTTATATGTGATGAGTTTATTATTTTGTTCAAAGATTTCTTATCACAATCACTAATTTTAGAAAAATAAGTCTAAATAGACTTAATTAACAGTTTATATATCAAATTAAACTATTACTACATCCGGTCATTAATATAAGAGTTAGTTGACTAATTCAGGAAAATTAATAAAACTAAATAGATTACTTTATTATATAATGTTATATTATTTTTCTGAAATACTTATTTGCATCATTAGATCTAATATGAAGAAAAAATGATAAATATAAGAGATAAAATGCAAAATATAAAAATAAAATAAAATCTTATATTTATGATCAAAATTTACTTCTAAATTAACTTTTATATTTAGAATTAGAGGTAACCGAGTTTTATGCTAACTTGTGTTTATTGAGGTTACTAATATCATTATATATTGCTTTTTGCAGTAAGAGCTATCCTTTTTGGTTTGCATAGAAGTGTGTTTTCCATTAGACCTAAGGTATATGTATTCCTATTCTCAAATCTTAGACATTATTCTAATATGGTGTTGAACATAATAATAAAAAATTTAACTTTTTCTAGAACTCCTGATTTTTTTAAATAATATGTTTTTCCATAACAAATAAAAATTTATGAGTTGTACATATCTTAAATAATGTAGATATTATTTGCTTTGATTTTATGTATGTCAATGTTCAATCAATATAAAATATAAAATTTGCACAAAGTTGCATCATATTCATAAACAATAGGGGTTCATTTTTTTAAACATATTTTATGGGTGTTTTGTACAACATTTTTTCAAAAATAAATAAAAATAAATAAATAAGGTATAATTTTGAAAATATAAGTATAATAAATTAATCATTATGAAACTTAGAATTTTTTTTTAATGGAATTTTAAACTTCTAAACAATAAACAAAAACCACAAACCATTTTCTGGGATCAAAATAAATAAGAACACCTAATTAATACATATATGATCAAACAATCAAAAGAAATACACATGAAGACCACACAACTATAAATACCAAAACAGATCATGATCCATTCTAAATGAAGATCATATGCCTTTATATACAATGGGAAGGCTAGTTAGACTTTTTTCATGACTCATCAATGCTGAGTCAAACACACCATAACATTATTTATTTATTATTATTCCATCCGGTATTTTTTTTTTTTTTTTTTTTTTAGGTTCTCTTGGTCTTATTTATAAGAAACAAAACCTCTTTTATGGAGAATTTACTAAAAAAAGAAAAAAAAACTCCCTTTTATGTTCTCATTTGAATGGAGTATTTAATTTATTAATGTGATCAAGTAGTAAAAACCACCAACTGATTATTAAACAAGGGTATTTCTGGAAAAAAAAATTTATATTTTTAACATGCTTATTAATCCAACTAACTTTAACTACATTTTTATGTTTGAGAATTAGTTATCCACAAAGGAACCAGAAACAAGTGCCTATTCTCTGCTGAAAAATGATGGTGGCTAAAGCTTTGGCCCTAAAAGTTCCTTAGAAAAGTGGTTAAAGCTTTGGCCTAAAAGCTGAAATGTTAACCATGTCCTAAAATTTTTTAGCAAAAAAAAAAAAAAAAAAAGCTAAAATGTTAACCATGTCCCGGTTCGAGGCGTGGAATGGAGAAAATAATTGGGAGTTCTTTCCTCATGACCGTGGGCCCAACTCAAGGTGAATCTTGATTAGTCGGAATCGAAAGTTCCAATGAACTAGGTGGGCAACTGAGAAAAAAAGCTGAAATGTTTGAAACCTTAAATTTTGCTTCAAACCTGCCATGCTACAATGTAATAGAACTAAGTTTGAATACAGATTTACACTAACTTCTTTAGATAGACACCTTGTATATCTATTTCTACAACTAATAGTAAACTTAGTATATATGCCTGAACCTACTTGATCTTAATACATTCCTTTTGACCCATATCACACACTCATTATTCTAAAATACACAAAATAAAAAAAAAAAAAAAAAAGTTGGGTATATTTTCATGCATTTTCTATCAAACTCTACGATGAAAACAATAATAAGAGGAGCATTTTAGCAATTTGACAGTGCTTTCTGCTAAATTAAAGTGCTACCATATGAAATTATCTTGAGATCATGTTTTGACTATTCTATACAATCAATCATGTTATATATAGGCATTAGAGCAGGTGTTGATGGATCTTCCTGGTCTTATGTTCTTCTCCACTTTCACATTACTTGTGCTGTTCTGGGCTGAGATATATAACCAGGTACATCTATTATCTATTATTAATGATAAAAATTACACATGGGAGGATTTGATTGGAGAATTGGAACTAATGGATTTAAAAAGTGGACCTAAGTTTTTTTAAGGAAGTCATTTGTGATCAATTTGCAGTAAGTTTTATTTGGTTAATGAGTTTCAAAATTTGTTTCAGGCAAGAAGTTTACCAGCAGATAAACTCAGGCCTTGTTACTATATCATCAATGGAATTATATACTTCTTACAGGCAAGCAAGCAAGGACACAAACATGGCTTTCTTTAATTTGTTAATCATGTTAAGCCTTAGAAGAAGGAGAAACTTTAGCATTAAATTATTATTATTATTGTTTTATTATTTTGCTTTTCTTCAATCTTCTGACTTGAAATATGATAGATTTGCATATGGATCTACATGAGCATAAGCAAAACTGCAGCTGGAGAAGAATCTGCTCAACTCTTCCTAGCAGGTTACTCTTCTCAGTCAAATATCATTTTAATTGACCTTAATGCTAATGAAGTTCTATTTCCATGAATCTTCTGACCTATAACTCTCGGGTATGGTGAATCTTGTTCCAGAATGATCTGAAACTGGAGTATAATGAATTTATACATATTCAAACGGTTCATACATTTTTTTAAACTTCAAATCCTTACTTTTCTAGTAGGATGAATAGTTTATTCCAATGTTTTTTTTTTGCAGTTATTTCTTTCTGTGCTGTTCTGGGATTCTTGATATATGGAGGGAGGTAAGCTAAAACCCCACAACTTCCACCTAACAAAACTCAAGTCTACATCTTTTTCACTACTCCCTTTGGTCCTATCCTAAATCATATGAGTAAAAATAAGACTTTAATTCATTTTGTCTCCTAAATTTATATTTTTTTTCCTTGAAATCCCCCTGTTGAATATGAATTGCACATATTAAGTGCAGGTTTTTATCAAGAAAGTACTTTCTGATAAAATTATTAAAAGGGGCACTTTAGGAAAACCAACACTCACACATTTCTCGCAAATAACTAATTTTCTTGATCTTTGTAAATTAGTTATCTAGCTGATATATTTAAAACTGGAGGAAATACCATAGAGGAGGGAATATCATAGAGGGTGGAGTTAGGAGAGGAAAGAGGTAGGGGTAAGTCCTACTCTCCACTGAAATATAATCCAAGTGAATTAGTCATTTTAAATGATCTTGGACTTGTTTGATTTTGTTTTTAAAAGCAGTTTTTTTTTTTCAAAAACTTGTTTGGAAAACTGTTTTTAATAAGTTGTTTTTTAAAAAACTAAAAAACAAAAAAATAGTTTTCTTGTTTTTGTTTTCTTATTTTTATTTTTTGAGCCACCATCACGTAGTGACACTACACTACCAACGCCCCGATTATATCATTCAAAAACATATTTTTTAAAACAACTATCGAAACAGATTTTTTTTTTTTTTTTAAATCTTCAAAACTTGTTTCCAAAAACTGTTTTAAGGGGGGAAAACATAGAATAGAATCAAACAAGGCCCTTATTTTCCTTCCAATGAGACTCACTAACAAAAATCTCTTTCTCCATGTCATTGAATTGAATCCTAATGTTGATGTAGGTTGTTTTTCCTGTTGCTGCGCTTCCCAGTCGAATCTAGAGGCCGTGTAAATAAACTCTACGAGGTTCTTACCAATATCCAAGTTACATTATATTTTTCAGTCCTTCAAAAAAGAAGTATACATTTCTTATGATATTAAAATTTTCAAAGTTTGCTGCAATGCAAGTGATAGAAGTGAAACATCATGCTTGAGCCTAACTTTTTCTTTTCCATCACAGGTTGGCTCAGTGACATGTATTTGCTTCACTTGTTTTCTGATAAGATGTGTCATGGTGAGTCTAAAATTGTTCAGTTTGGAATAACTTTATCCAATATATAAAGTTTGTGTTTTCTCACAATAACATATTTTTATCACCCTTCAAAATTGTAGCTTGCATTATGTGCATTTAACAAGAGTCCAGATCTTGATGTCTTGGAGCATCCCGTTCTTAACCTATTTTATTACTTGGTAAGTTTCAGCATTATTATATTGTCTTTTCTTTTTTATATTGAACTTTGAATGCACCATATATATATTACTCGTTTGGTCTGGAGTAAAATGATAAATATGAATATTTTAAAGTAATTTTTATTTTATTATGGAAGATGTAAATAAATGTAATTTTTATTTTATTAGTGGAGATGTAAATAAGTGTTTTTGTTCAAGTTGAGTGGTGGCCCTTGACCGAGGAAAGGGTTAATAATTTTTTACTAGATGATTATGATTAGTTTTTATTTTATTATTAATTAATTATTATGATTTTATTGGGGGATGTAGTTGGTGGAGATTATTCCATCTGCACTGGTGCTCTTCATTCTGAGGAAGGTGCCGTCCAGACAAATAACGGATCACTATCAACCCATCATCACTTGACTTGCCAAATGCCTTCAACTCACCACTCTCTTCCTTTTTCTTCACCAAAATAATTTCTACTCTTTTGTGCTCCCTAGTGCTAGTTTTGATAATAAAAAAAGTTGTTTTAATTGGTTTTGCACTTTACAAAATTAATGTGAAAAGGATCGTATCTTGCACAATGCAAAATTGCTCTTTTGTTGAGGTCCCAAGCAAATATATATATGTCTGTTTGAATTAACGGTAGAAGTTGCATTTTCAATTTAATTTATAACATATACAAGGTAAGTATATGAAAAAAGTTATCTTCATTTATGTGAACGTGCTTCTATAACGCTAACTCAATTAGACGCATCTCTATGTTGTTTAACTTCATGCGTATTTCCTTCCAGTAGTTTATAAATTCTGAAAATCATATCATACAATACCCCCCCCCCCCCCAAAAAAAAACAAAAACAAAAAACCATCTGTTTAATCTCATAGTCCTGGACCTTATTATAAGGTGTCATCAATATTTTTATGCATATTAAAAGAAGTTATTGTTACGGACCGGCCCAAAAGCCTCCAAGCCCAGGGCGAGGCCCAAGCAGACCCAGAAGGCATGATCTTCTAATCATGGCAGGAGATCCGAAGATCTCGGCGGATCCGCCTATCATATCGGCTCCCGAGATACCCGCCCATTGATATCTCGGTATCCGCCCATTAATGGCACGTCCCATTAATGGGGTATCATCCAATATCCGCCCCATTAATGGCACACCATTAATGACCCGCCCGGATATCGCACCGTACGCCCCTATAAATACGGAGGGCGGGTAACAAGGTGCACACACTCTAAACCTAGACTATTTACCTACGGTCTCACCGCGCACACACTGACACCCCTTTGTCGTGTACGGTGATCCCACGCTCTCCGGTTATCTCCTTCATAGATACCCGTGTCCGCCGATACATCCAAGATCAATCTACCAGCCCCTGGCTGGACATCTGTGTTCTACCCCAGAACATTGGCGCCGACCGTGGGGACCATAAATTTCTATCCCCGTGACCATCAATGGCTCACACCAGAAGCCACACGCAAAACCAACAATTGGACCGGCCAAACGAGGAAAGCATGGTACCCCCAAATCAACCTCGAGCCGGCCCGAGTCGACCTCGAACCCGACGGATCGGCCCACGGACCCATGATCGACCATCCCGAGGAAAAACTCCGGGAAGGATACGTTACCGACTCGAAACCACCTCGCCTTCCCTCGACAAATCTACGCATGAAGAATCCCCAAAAGACCGGCCCCAGACAGACCCGATTCCGGACGCTCAGGTATTAGACACCGACGTCCGCATACTAAGGAGAACCCAAGAGGCGATGATTCAGAGATTCGAAAACAAGGAAAAGTTCGATCACCTCCAAAGGCGGAGGATTTTCATGCTCGGAACTAATGATAGAGGAAAAGCTTGAAAACCTTTTTCAACGCGGAATCCCGAAAAGCCCACGTAAGAGGAAGGAGGTTGTACGCTCGGATAGCAATAGTCCGCGTACCGGCCCGTAAACGAATCAACATCCCGTGGCGGGGAAAGAGGGGACGCGGGGAGGAGCGAGATCGCCAACCAACCCCAAAAGGCACAAAGAGGCACCTTTGCGGATCCGGGATAGGGAAGGCCGGAGAGGCGGACCACCATGATGACGATAGGGAGCCGGGAGAACCGAGATCGTGAACGGGACTCGGACGAACTACACGAGGCGATCACTACGCCTCGGACACGAGGATCGCCGCGCGTATAAGATGAAATACTTGGCCGGCGCGGGTGGGACTCCATTCTCACGAGCTACGGCCACGGCTCCTTACCCGAAGAATTTTGACCTAGCCGACCTCCCCCAATATGATGGGACCCGGGATCCACGTCATCACCTCGAGTTATTTGAAAAGTTAATGTGGGTAAGATCAATAGAAGGTCGGTGATACTAAGACTCTTCTCGGCCACGCTAATCGGGCCGGCCCACAAATGGTTGAGTTCGTTACCCAATAATTCCATTCGGAATTTTGAAGACCTTGGTCGTAAGTTTGAATTACACTTTGCCCTGCAAAGAAAAACAACCGAAATCTCAATTCACGCCGAGTAAAGTGAAGCAAAAGAAGGGCGAAACATTGCGAAGTATCCGGATCGGTTCGTAGATACGGCAATACAGTACGATCCTTATCCGAAGAGGTCCATGTGCACCGCCTCGTCAACGGATGGACCCGATGACGCGCCGGCCCGACATCTATGTAAGAATCGAGTATATTCCTTGACGGAATTCTATACCAAGCGAAGAAATATCTAGACGTCGAGCGATGGAAATCGCCAATGCGAGATGAGCCCGAGAAGGCAAGGAATTCATCACCCGAAAGAAGAGACCCGACCGACAAACACAAGGCGGAACCTCGCAGACGTGGCGAGAGAGCCGCCCCGGCACGTAGCGAACGGACAATAAGGGGAAGTACGGAAACTATACCCCCCTTGAATGTCCCGCGATCCCAGTATGGAAGGAGGTCGCAGGCCGAGATGAGGAAGGTGACCAAGCCAAAGCCTCTCGAAACCGGTCCAATACTGCACGGGGAAGTTTTGCGGCTTCCACGATCGTCCGGTCACACCACCGACGAATGCTACGAACTCGGGGATGCTATTGAAAAATTTGTAAGAGAAGGGAAACTACGCCAATACGTCATAAAAACTCAAGGGAAATACGGCAAGCGGAATGGTAGCCGCCAAGCGGAGTCCCGACCCACGAACGCTTCGGACTCGAAAAGAAGCGGAGAACCGCCCTCCCGAGGGCTACCCGGACGCCGATCTCCAATGCACCGGGATCGTGGCGGCCGGAGGAGGTGGAGATACAATAAGTCGGCGCAAGAAATACCCCGCGAGAGGTGTTAACGGTAAAAGAGGTGCCGAGGTTCAAGGGCACGTCGTCAAACCCGAAACCACCCTTGGTCTTCACCGACGAGGAGCTCAAGGAGGTTATTCCGGCCACCAAGACGGATTGGTCATCACCGGATCGTCAGAACCGGTCAAACGGATATTTGTCGACGCAGTAGTTCGGCCGACATAATAAGCCGGGATGCATACCGAGAGAATGCACCTCGATGTCGAAGACCTAAAGCCATGCAAATCTACCCTCATCGGGTTCAATGGAGAGCGTTCCTTCCCAAAAGGATATGTTGACCTCAGACTGACCTTGGGAACTAAGGAAGCGTTCAAATCAGGACGGGTAAGGTTTGTAGTGGCAGATTTCCGCTCCCCTTATAACATTATACTAGGCCGACCCACTATACACAGTTGGGATATGCTGGCATCCACCAAGCACCAGAAATTGAAAATGATCAATGATCAGAATCAGATGGTTGAAGTGTCCGGTGACCAGAAAGCGTCGCGGCAGTGTTACTTCGAAGCCCTCCGTGTAGAGGAGGAAAAGACGTCATCCCCGCCACGGCTCCAAACCAACGAGGTAATGACTAATGACGAAAAGAGGGCGACCGGCAATCGGTCAACATGGTAGAAGCGGACCTCCGTGAACGGAAAACCCACGCCCGAGCCGGAAGGAGAGTTGGAGGAATTAATCCTCGGAACGGATCCCTCCAAGACAACTAAAATCGGCGAGGAGATGGACGCAGAGATCAAAGCAAGGCCGATCAAATTTTTAAGGCAAAACCGGGACGTCTTCGCACGGACGTCGGCCGAAAATACCCGGATCGACCCACACTTTTCTTTGTCACAAGTTAGCCATATGGCCGGGGTCGAAACCAAGTGGCACGAAGAGGAGGAATATCTCGGACGACGTGCGAGAAAGCCCTTGAGAGTCACATTGAAGAGCTCCTTCTCTTAGGGTTCATAAGAGAAATACAATACACGACCGGCTCTCTAACGTGGTCATGGTGTTAAAACCAACCGGTAAATGGAGGGTGTGCACCGACTACACCAATCGAATAAAGCATGCCCGAAAGACTCCTTTCCCATGCCCAAGATTGACCGCCTAGTGGATAACTCGGGATACCAACTTTCTTTTATGGATGCCTACTCCGGATACAATCAGATCGCTATGCACCCC
Source organism: Acacia acuminata (assembly GCA_019022655.1). Classification (NCBI taxonomy): domain Eukaryota; kingdom Viridiplantae; phylum Streptophyta; class Magnoliopsida; order Fabales; family Fabaceae; genus Acacia; species Acacia acuminata. The sequence goes on from JAFJYI010000005.1 coordinate 5,709,965, forward strand.
AACGATCAAGAGAGAACCGCCTTCATGACCGATAAGGCGAACTATTGCTACAACGTCATGCCATTTGGATTGAAGAATCTTGGGAGCTACATACCAACGCATGATGAATCGAGTCTTTGACGATCAAATCGATCGTAATGTGGAGGTATATATAGACGACATGATAGTGAAGTCAAAACATCCGGAAAGATATCCGGATCTAGAAGGACGTTTGACAAATTAAGAAAATACCGCATCGGGTTGAACCGCCAAATGTGCGTTCGGGGTGCCGGGCAAGTTTTGGGTTTTATGTTGACCAACCGAGGGATTGAGGCCAATCCGGACAAATGCAAGGCCGTGTTAGATATGCAGGCCCCAACTCCAAGAAGGAAGTGCAGCAAGCGACAGTCGCTTGGCGGCCCTGACAAGATTCCTACCGAGGTCAGCCGAGAAAGCTCTACCTTTCTTTAAATTATTGAAGAAAGAAACCCAGGGAGGATGGAATACGGACTGCGAGACGGCCTTTGAAGAAATCAAGAAATGCTTGGCAACCCCGCCGGTACTAACGGCGGAGCACGGGAGACCTTGTTCTATACCTCTCGGTAGGGGATGAAGCGGTAAGCGCCGCCTTGGTAAGAGAAACCGAGGTCGGACAGACACCCATCTACTTTGTGAGCAAGGCGTTACAAAACGCCGAGCTCAGATATCAAAAGCTGGAGAAAATGGCATTCGCATTACTGACAACGGCAAGGCGACTTCGCCCATACTTCCAGGGACATCGGATTGTGGTCCGGACGAATCAGCCGATCCGTGAGATTTTGCACAAACCGGATTTGGCCGGACGTATGACGAGCCGGGCGATTGAATTATCCGAATTCGACATCACCTTTGAGGCACGCGCAGCGATCAAATCACGGGCATTGGCGGACTTCATCGGGAATTGACTCGGTTATGACCGACAACGACTCGGGAGGGTATTTGTCGACGGATCTTCCAACCCAAAAGGCGGAGCGGAGTCATTGTCGAAAGCCCCGAGGGAATCGCTGCGAACATTCTCTCCAACGGAATTCCCGACCTCTAACAATCAAGCCGAATACGAGGCCCTCTTGGCGGGATTGGCTCAAGCAAAAGAAAGCGGAGCCGGGCGGATTAAGGTGTTCACCGAGCTCACAACTCGTCGCCGCCAGTTGAAGGCGGTATCAAGCGAAAGGCCCCTTGTTGGCCAAGTACTTGAATAAAGCAAAAGAGGTAATGACGGAATTCGAAGAAGTCGTTGTCTCTCACATCCCGAGAGAAGAGAATGCCCAGCCGACATCCTCTCCAAACTCGCAAGCACCAAAGGTCCGGGAGTCAAAGAACGATCATCCAACGGAATTTGGCCGAGCCCACGTGCATTATGACTATCTCGTCCGGATCGGTTGGAGAAAACCAATTGAAGATTACCGGAAAGAGGGATCATTCCCACGAGACTCTAGAAGCAAAAAGGCGATAAGAGAAGCCGCCATCTACACTATGGTCGATGACCGGCTATACCGGAAAGGACTACACCGCTTAATGATGCGATGCCTCGCGAGTCCGAATCAGTATGTCTTGGCCGAAGAAATACATGAGGGATGCAACGCCAACACATGGGCGGCAAGGCTTTGGCCGGGGAAGGCATTCGCGCCGGCTATTATTGGCCCACCATGATGCATGACGCCATGGAGGCCGCCAAGCGGTGTGACGGTTGCGAAACACGGCGGATCTTATGGCCGCCGCCTACGAGTTAAAAGGGATGCCGGCTCCCCGGCCCTTCTATAAGTGGGGAATGAATATTCTTGGACCATTTAAACCGGCACCGGACGGCTCAAATGGCTCATTGTCGTCGTTGACTACTTCACCAAATGGATTGAAGCGGAAGCATTGACTACAATCACGTCGTCCGGGATTATGAAATTCGTTCGTCACAATATCTTCGCTCGGTTCGGGATACCTGTTTGAAGTCGTCACCGACAATGGAACCCGGAGTTCACGGACCAAAGATTCCAGGCCTTAATGTCCAATCTCGACATCAAACAACACTTCTCCTCCGTCGAACATCCGCGAGTCTAATGGCGGTGCCGAGTCCGCCAATAAGATCATTCTCGACGGATTGAAGAAACGCATGTTAAAGGCCGACTCTAGTTGGACCGAACAACTCCACAGTGTTCTATGGGGCTACAGGACGAGTGTCCAGACCTCTACCCAGGAAACTCCCTTCCGGCCGACATATGGATGCGAAGCAATGATTCCGTGGAAATCGGGCGAGCCATCGTGGAGGAAGATCGGGCCCGGACAGGAGGACCGCATCAAATGACGACGCCTTAAGGACAGATCTGGACTGATAGATGAGATCCGAGTCACGGCTTCATTCCGGAACTTGCGCCAAGCAATTACTCGCGGCCAAATATAATCGAAAGGTTCGGCCACGATCCTTCAACCGGGTAACTTGGTACTTCGGAGGGCCGATATAGGTAATAAGAACTCCGAGACGGAAAAGCGCGGCAAAGAACCGGGAGGGACCGTATCGTGTTAAAGAAAAGCTAGACGCGGGGGCATATGTTCTCGAAACTTTGGCAAGAAAGCTAGGTTAAAAGGACATGGAATGCCGATAAGTTGAAAATCTACTACGCCTAGCCCAAGACTACGGCTCGGTCATTTCTTACTTTTTTTCATGTTTTTTGCAATTGCTTTCCAACTTTCCCTTGCTTTGCATTTGAATAATTTATGACCATTTGTACGCTCTTTAGAGCCGCTTTATTTAATGAAGGAATACCTCAAAGAGGAGGCGCCAACGTGCACGATTATTTGCTTAAGCTTGAAGCCGAGGCCACCAAGCCCTCCGGCAAAAACCCGACTCGAGGTACCTATACCCCGTCGAAACGAAAAAACATCTAGATGTATGACACCGCCGTTGTACTCCGACGCGCATAGGTAAGAGCTCTGGCGAAAACGCCATACGTGGCCTTCGCGAAATTGACGCGTCAACGCTCGCCCGATTTAAGAAGGCGGTCGCCATCCCGACCCCGATCAAGTCAAAATGTCCGTCGAGGTACTAGACACCTCGGTCGACATGTGACCTCGCCCTTAAAACGGTTCCTACCATCTTTTCCTAGCTATTTAAGCCGGATGAGGCGATGCGGTTAAGTTAACACCCCCGGAGGGTACGACATACAACCTGTCCCACTCTCCCACACCCGGTGTTGGTCGAGTACACGACTTGTATATAATGCGGTCAATAAATTTCAAACAATGGAATTTAAGAAACTGGCCGAAGGGCGGATAAATAAATTCCCCCATAAGTCATACAAAGTTACGGCAAAAAAGTCGGGAGTCAATAAAGTACAAAGGCACAGACGCCCACTAACACTAAAGATTAAAGCTTAACTAGAAGGACCGGCCTCGGGAGCACTCTTGGTCGCCTCACTCCGCATCCGACTCTCCCCTTCCCGACCCGGACGCGGTGGCGGAAGGAGGTTGATACGAAACTAACGTTCCGTCTTCCACAAAGGCACGGAAGTCGTAGCCGTCAAGTTAAGCTCCGTCTTCGGATTCAAAAGTCGGATCCGCTCCAGTGCATTCTCGAAGCAATCGGCGGGTCTGCTTTAGAAGTTCGTCGGACTCTAAGCGCTCCGCCGGCGATACGCCGAGCCTCCTCGACGGCTTTAACCTTATCAAACAACGAATCACGCTGTTTCGGGGTTTTCACCACATCCATACTTTCGCTCGGCGCTTCGGGCCGGACACACTCGAGGCCGACTTCTCCGCCCCTTCTCGCGCGCTGTTGCGGTCGACTCCACCTTAACGAACGCCTCCTTGGCAAGATCCCGTTCAGTAGGCGGCAAGATCCGCTCCTCCTCCATAAGGCGCGGCTTGGCCTCAAAGCATCGGCTAAAGCCTTTTTACGGATGCGCCTCGGCCCGGTGCCTTTTGGTTGGCCTCGGCCTCGGCCCTAGCCGCCTTCGGTCGTCGGTTCTCGCATCGGCCCGAATGTACTTTTCCCTCACAATCATATAGGCTGCGGGAAACCTATGGATTTACACAAGTACCGATTCGCGGCTTGTACTTCCTCGCACTAGGAGGGGACAGGGCTCGGTTATCCATGAATTCTCGGGGGGGAGGAACGCTACATCCAGCTCCTTGGTCACCCCCTTTTCAAATACGAAACTCCGAGGAAGCACGGAAGAAGGACGTAAGGGCACGGTTGAAGGAGGAGGAGGAGGCGGAGCGGTCGAAGACTATTTGGAAGAACCGAGGCGAAGGAACGGTAGCGGCCCCGTAGGCCGCGGCTTCACCCTCCGAGACGACAACCCGCTTCCCCTTGGAAATTTCTCGGAACCCCCGCTCGAGGGGATGCGGAGGGCGCAGATGGAGTCGATTCCTCGGCCCGAGACCCGGCCTTCTTAGCCACAACGAGGGCATCGGCCTCGGCGCGGAAGTCTTGGATGCGGCCCGTTTCCGAGACCGACTACTCGAAGATGCGGCGGCGGATTTACTTTTTCAAATAACCGGGAAGGGCCTTCATGTCTTGAGCCGAAAAGAACGGGTAAAGGGAAATCAAGCAATGAGCACAAAAAGGCGCAATATACGTAACATAAAGAAACATGTCAAAAAAAGACTCCTACAAGTCGAGGGAATTGGCCTAGATCCCTCCCGGATATGAAAAAGGCCGCGCTCGAATGCCATAATGCTCCACCGAAAGCATCCAACCCGGGGGACATGAGGGGCCATCTCGGGTAGGAGGTCATCTTGCGAGATCCGGAAGGACGAGGGGCTGGCCTTATGATGATTCTCCACCCAATATAAAGGGAAGCGCCATACTACGTCGGCGGCCTCGACCCCCTTTAAAAACCAAGCCGGCTTACCGGGCACGGCGACAACCTTGAAAAACGCATTCTTAAACCGCTTAAAAGACTCGGAGAAGTGCTTCATAAGCTTAGGTCGGGATTAACGCGGAGACACCAGACCCTTTCAACTTGTCACCTTCCTTCGGAGCCGGGGTAAAAGGGCCAAAATAATAAAAGAAAAGGTTGGTCGAGCAGGGGATTGGAACCGGGTAAGAGCGACACAATTGCTCGAACGCTACAAGGTAAGCCCACCCGTTCGGATGAAGTTGAGACGGGGCCAGTCTCAGGTGCATCAGGGCAAGCATTTGAAAATGGGTAAAAGGAAAGCGGACGCCAACCGCGTAAGATAATCCGGTAAAAATAAAAGTAATTTGACCGCCTTTACTTCCCGCTCAAGACAAAACAGCTCATCGGCCTCTTGGCGGCGTAGAACGCACCCCTCCATGACGGGTAGGTCCATTCGGGCAATATCCTCGTCCGACATCTTTGGGACCGGGTCTTCAAGACCTCATGGGACACCCGGGGATACCTACGACACGGGGCCTCGGGTGGACTAGAAGAATCCGATGTCTCGGCCTCGGCCTTTTTCTTTGAAGACAAAGATTTTGAGCCATTAACCTATACGCAACATAAAAGGAAATTAGCGAGTTGGAAATACCGGTAAAACAAGGTTAGAAGACAAAAGAGATGGCGGACGGGGACGAAACGGCTCGCCGGAAGTGGGGCTCGAAGGGCGCCGGTGCGGCAAGATCCAAGGACCGAGGTAGCTCAGAGTCCTCACCACGCGCAATGTGGAATGAGCTCTCGCCCAAGCCGGTCCAGCGGGGACCGAGATAATCATCGGGATAAGGGTCCAAGCTCCCGGGGGATGGACCTCACAAAAATGAGGCGGTTGGGCCATCGAGGCAAAAGCCCGGAATCGACGAAGAACCAACTCCGCCCGAAAAGTTGATCGGAAAGAAGTTCGAACCAAAGAAGGTGACGAGCTCTAGCCGGTATGGCCGAGGTCCAATCCGCCGAGAAGAACCATTCCCGCCTCGAAGTAGGGCGCTAGCCTTTCGGTTCCGGAGCTCGGTTCAAGAACCCAGTAAGAGGCTCTCGGGTAACGACGACGGAGAAACTCCTCTTCCTCAGGGTTAAACACGGTCTGGTTCTAAGGAAAGGCCTACGTCTATCCATCGGAAGAGGAACTAGAACCTAAGAGCTACGGAGTCTTACGTCAAAAGGAAGAGCGTACAAGGCAAACCCGAAACTAATCTTAAAGGGAAAAACTCGAAGACCCGAAGAATGGGAAAAGCAAATGAGGAACCGAGGATATCCAAACGGTATGAAATATGCCTAAATGAGCAAAGACAAGGACGAGAAATACTCGTGTAAATGTGAAGAGGATAACTTGAACGAGCGAAATGGGGACGATGAAGTTCTCGCGGAAAAGACTCGGAGCAAGTTCACTACCAAATTGCAAAGGGAAATAATGACAAACGCAAAGTGAACACTTCATATAAAAAGAAGAAGAGGAAACGCGGGGGCGGTTCGGTCTTTGAACGTTGACACGATAGGGCGCACGGAATGACGTAGGCGCATTAAATGTGCACACGAATCGGCACTCCGAGCGGCGCGACGGCCGTGCCCTTTCCAATCAAGGCACGCAGTGTAAAGACGCAATGATGGCGCTACGGAAAGAAGACCAAACGATTTACCCGCGAATGGGGATTTACCACATAATCCGAGGCCGCCAATAAGCCCGGTCGAGGCATGACCCCGGCACCATCCGAACGACATTACGAGAGGTAAGCCGCGGCATGAGAAGCCGGGGGGTCGGGAAGCACGAGCCCCGGTCACATACCGGACCGGGAGAATCGTACACCTCGCCGTCCAACGCATGAACCACCGAGCCGGGGGGCAAGCGTTACGGACCGACCCAAAAGCCTCCAAGCCCGGGCGAGGCCCAAGCGAGCCCGAAGGCATGATCTTCTAATCATGGCGGAGATCCGAAGATCTCGGCCCGATCCGCTCTATCATATCGGCTCCCGAGATACCCGCCCCATTGATGGCACGTCCCCATTAATGGCATATCTCGGTATCCGCCCATTAATGGCACGTCCCATTAATGGGGTATCATCCAATATCCGCCCCATTAATGGCACACCATTAATGACGTGCCCGGATATCGCACCGCACGCCCCTATAAATACGGAGCGGCAGTAACAAGGTGAACACACTCTAAACCTATACTATTTACCTACGATCTCACCGCGCACACACAAGACCCCTTTGTCGTGTACGGTGATCCCACGCTCTCCTGGTTATCTCCTTCATAGATACCCAGGTCTGCCCATACATCCAAGATCAATCTACCAGCCCCTGGCTGGACATCTGTGTTCTACCCCAGAACAGTTATATTCTTGAAAAACATCAAAATTTCAATAATACCCCTTGCATCCACTTGTTTTTGGAAAAAGACACATTGATGGGATCAGGGATATAAATGTCCAACCATGGAAGAATATCACATTATTCCTTATATTGTGGACCCAAAAAACCATTTTCAAATACCTCTTATGATAGAAAACCAAAGTGAGCAAACTAACTACCAAAACAACACGAACGAAAACAGTACTTCCTATATCTTTCCTTTCTCAACACTTCAATAATGTTCAAGGCAATTTATTGTTTTGCACCTAAGCATGAATCTTCCACTAACAAAAAACAAGAGCAGATGAGACGAAAATTTTAAGTTATGGTGAACCAAATCACCCAAGATAAGGATTGCATGTATTGTTAGCCCCAAAATGCACTCTTAAAACAGTCAAATTCTTTAAAAACTGCAATTATATATTATGTTGTTATCCCTTGACCAATTTTCAAAATAGAATAGAAATAGTCCTACCAGATGAAATCAGGATCCATGAGATCATATTACATCTAAATAGCAGACTACAATACTTGCGCTTACAAAAACTGAACCATATATATGATAATCTATAACCATAGCCAGCCTTTGAACAATGTGATTTTGATCATATATGTGTGTATATAATATATACAGCAACTGCTAGGACTTCCTCAATGCCAAATAAAGGCAATTCTGGCCATCTATTTACAGTAGAGAGAATCAGAGTAGTAGTGACCAGAAAGAATCAATCAAATGCTATGGGTATGAAATTTTCATCATCTAAGAGCATGTTAATGTCAATAAGGTCCTCTACGCCATCGACTGTCTCTTCTGAATTGATCACATCCTTATCACATGCCTGTCAGATTTTTACAATAGCAAGAAATTTTTGTTAGAATGATAATTGAAAGGCTCAAAGCGAAAGACCCTATTATGCCTATCTGCAATCAAGTTGTCCGATCTATTTACATATAAGCCTATTAGCCATGTGCTGAAGCACCAAAAGGAAGCCTAGAATACAATCCAATCCCATAAAACAAAGAAGAAATGCCTGCATGGATGCCTTCCAGATATCAAATTAGCAAAAACAATTTTACCAAATGTTAATTATTTCAGGCTACAGATGCACTCTGGATATGATAAAAAGAATACCTTTGTTTGACGAAAGTCCTCAACAACATTTAGCAGACGCCGGTACTGAGCCCGTGCCTCTGGATACTGAACCATAGACTTCACCCTCGAAAGCGCCTTTTGGAACCTTTCCTCACTTTGTTTTCTCCCTTCCTTGAGAACATCGTAATCATCCTCTTTCACAGTCTCATCTTCTTGCTTTGGGGGGATTTTATTAGGATCTGGTCGGAATCCGCGTAAACCACTGCCCTTGCGTCTCCAACGCAATATTACCTTCTCCAAAATTCCAACAGACCAGAGGACTGATTTATGCTGCTTCCTTACCTGGTGACCTCTTACATGGGCCTAAAAACCATAAAGTTCAGAAATCAGAAGACAACAGAGAAAAAAGGTCTCCCAGAAACACAAACCAAGAATAATGTAGCTCAAGACTCTACAAAATGCATGGGAAATATATCTAGTTAATCTATAAAAGCACTGGATTATTAGGCATCAGAATAAAACAAGGGGATGGAGTATCTCAACATCCTCCCTATTTTTCCCCTCCTCCATACTTGTCTAAAACGGAATTTCTTCTCATCAGAAATGAATGCGGCTGCAGCAGCAACAGAAACTGCAAATACTTTAGATAGCAGCTACAGAAAATGGTTTAGCCCAAAACACTTGTTTTTTCTACATTGTGGAGAGAATCCTCAATAATGATAACCACACATGATCCCAAATTCAAGTAAGTTGTGAGAAGAGGAAAGAAAGATATGAAGGTCCCACCTAAAATGCATAACTGCTTTTTCACCCCTAGTTCTCAACTTTTATTCAACTGAAATTGTTAAACCCAACAATACCAACAGCTTCGTGACCATAATTTCCAGATAGCCAAAAAAAAAAAAAAGAGAGAGAGAACAAATTTAAATGGTAAGTCTCAAACAACTATGAAAAATTTAATGAAAAAACTTCAATAATTTTAAGAAAGAAATCTAAAACTTAGAGAGAGAGAGAGAGCGAGAGAACAAACCAACTTACCTGAATTTTAACAATTCTTTGGCGAATTATTAGAAATTCTTTTCTTTTCTTCCAACCACGAAACTTTTTCTGTATTTGTACAGCAGCGGTATAGGCTAAATGATCTCCATATCCAGCCTTGCACGCCTTAGAAGCTACAAGGGAAAGAGCTTGCTGATCTGACAATCCAAACTCATCATCATCTTCAAGCTGGGTCAACTGCTTCCTCTGAAATGACTGCATTCTGAATACTTGGTATATACGATCAGCCGCCTGTGTAGCATTACGAACAGCAGTAAGGGAATCCTTAAGGCAGAGGGCATCTGGCATATCACCACTAAACCCTGGTGTTGCAGTTCGTTTTGAAACTGTCTGAACTTCTTCTACTTCTGAAGCTCTTTGCACAACATCTCCCTTCTGATCATTCATTGTGAGGGTTGAAAGGTGGCTGGTTAATGATGACTCTGCAAGGAAACCAGAGATTCCTTTGTGCCCATTGCTAGAAGCAAGATCTGCTGCTGTTCTACCAGAGGGAAACGTTGGGGACGGATCTGTCAATGCTCCAGCAGCTGCACCCATGGAGACAAGTACAGCAACTGTTCGTTCCCTGAACAATTGAGAGCAAAAAAATTACATGAGCCAATTTTCTTTATGCTGAGAATAACATCTTCCAGAAAGATGTTAGCACAAAAGAAGAAAAAGTATGTTCAATTATGCCAAATGAAGAATGTCATAAAAGTCCAACATCCAATTTGAACCAAGGAAAGCATTCACTCTAGGAGTGACTTTCAGTGAGCGAGTTTATTTTCATAAGAAAACAATGTAAAGTCTGCACTAGAACAATTTCAATTTCATGAAAATAATTGGCCAAAATGTATCTTACTTGCAAGCAAAAACCATATTTCTTAGCTCGATTCCAGTTAGAAAACAAACTAAATTGCAACAAAATCCACATTACCAACCTGCCATAGGATGCAGCCCAGTGCAGAGCTGTCCATCCATTCATGTCCCGATAATTGATATTTACTCCAGCAATAACGATTGGCATTATTGCCCAATCATAACCAAGAGCAGCTGCAAAATGAAGCACACCTTGCCCCTCTTCATCCAAAACATTTGGCCCTTTACCATCTTCAATTACTTTGCGAAGCAGCCAAGAGTACAGCTTCTCTTTAACTCGCCTGTAAAATATTAACTCCTTCACCTTTTGCTGAGAAGCATTCTTCTCCGACATCAGCTCTTCCCTGTCAGAGAATGCCTCTTCCTCCTTTAGCGTAATGAGCTTAAACATTAAGTTTCTTTTCACCATATCATTGTCAAAGCTGTAATTTGCAGAGAGCGCAGATTTTGAAGAAAGTAGCTTCTCTAGTCTCAGATGAAGCTGTATCTCAGTTGAACTGATATAGAAATCTGAAACATCAACATTTTCAGCGAAGCTCTCTGCGTAATCAAATTCCCGCACTTCACTGCAAGCCAACCTATTGGAGCATGATACATAGAAGGGAACCCGTCCAACCTTGAGAGGTGGAGCCTGACAGCACAGAATTCCACTGGCTAGAACCTCGGCAGGAACCTCAACTTCCCCAAACATGCACGACCAGTTATAATTCGCTACCTCTGTTTGATTCCTCAAAAATGTTCCAATGATCAAAACCTGCGTGGTTATAGATGGTGTAAGTTGTCCGTCAAATTACAGCCTCCTTTTTATCGGAACCAGAGATCCAAAGAGAAAGTTGAATAATAAGTCAAATATACAGAAAAATAAATAATAAATAAAAAGGGAAGAAAAAAAAACAGAGAGAATAAAAGATCATCCAATAATACTTTTAAAGGGCACATATTAAATGAAAAAATTAAAAATAATAATAATAAGAATTGCATATTAAATAAATATGACTAGAACAAGAGCATAATATCTGAAGCAAAATACCCAATGCAGCTTGCCTTAAATGCATCTCATCCTCCATGAATGCATCAAATTCAATTTCAAAGCCAAGAAAACAAAAAGAGAAAAACACGGGAAACGAGAAACAGTATATAATGGGCCAAGGAAAGCCAAAAAAGGAGGGGGGGGGGGGAGCAAAAATTGTTTACTTGAGATAAAATCTGGAATTCAGATACAAATTTATATCTCCTTTCATTTAATTTCACTTTTATTAATCTTGTCTGAATATATTAAATATTTGAGCAGTACCTCTGTTTCTGATTCAGCATATGCCCAGTTAGGCGAAAAATCATTTATGCTAAACAGCTGGTCCTGAGAGAGGGAGGGGCTCAATGAGGATTCATCTATCACATGCCCACATTCATCAGCGCTCCAAGAGATGCCAGGTGATGACTGCATATGAAGATCATCCACCTCTTCAAGTTCTTTAGTAATCCATCGAGAGAAGCTGTCAACTTTCTTTAGGCTTTCTTCCCCATCTAATAAGGACCGCTTCACAGTCAAGGCATAATTAATGCTTTCTTCTGGTGGAACTTCCTTCCCAAAATTGTATTTCATAAAATTTTGAGATTGAGTATCTATATGCTGCTCTGGAAAGTTTTCCCGCACAGGCTCCTCTCCTTGCAGACAGTTAAAAGTTACCGAGCCAGAAGCAACATCATTGTTTGTTTCATGTTCCAGCAAACCTTGGCTAAAATCAGATCCAAATTCCAAACCAAGCGATTGGGTTGTAAGCTCTTTGGACATCTGTCCTGGATTACCTCCAAACGGTATCTGGATCAACAGAACAAATAGCAAAATGAATAACACCAAAATATGAACCTTGCAGATATTGCAATTAAAAGATAATGAAAGAACAAGCAAATAAGTAGCTGCTGCTCACCAAGATTCTTAACAACTAAGCAATTAGAACCTGATCCAGTAATCCAGCAAGAAATTGAACTAATAAATACTTATCAACCCAAAAGAAGATAGAGATCAAAATTAACCATATATATATTCATTTCCTTAAACTTTACAATTGAAATGGCCCTTGACATGTAATTAAAGTCTTTATATGAAAATAATCACAATTCTGAAACCTTAACAAAATCTCTGAGAAAATTTCAGATTCTAGAGAGAACATGCGCTGTGTAATAAATTTCAGATATCTTGAAATAACAAGCACTAACTCCCATAATTCCCTTCTCACTATATGCTACTTTCCTCTAGCAATCCCTCCACTTTTCCAAGGAAAAAAAAAACAAAACAAAACAAAGATTATCATCCAAGCCAAAACCCTCTCAAGCACCATGGCATTCAAAAATTATATATTGATCTTCAAGGACATATGAATCTACATAACAACCAGATGCTTACCATGTAAAGGAGCAAAGAGATAACTTCCCATCCTATAATATAGCTCAATTACATGCTACTCATCTATGGCCAATAGGGTTTGGGGTATACCATATGCAATCAAGCAAGCACAGAACTATCCAATCTTTTCATTTTAATTTAACAGATTATTGTAAAAGCGACATCAACACTACCGAATCTTGTAAACTTCTGACAAGAGAAATTAACCAGGAAATCATGGCAAAGCCTATATCATAAGTCATGACTCCACAGCAACCTATTGACATAAAAGAAAAGTCAATCTAACATTAACTATAGTTTTATGCACTAGGATGTGCACATTACCAGGATAGCTGATCTACCACAATTTTAAAGGATGAATTCTAAATCCTAGACAATAAACAATGCCAGAGGATGCTATTAGCAGATATGGTAAAAGTAAGCAGAAAGTACCTGCCAATTTGATTGGAAGGACTGAGAACTCCCAGCAGGCCCAGTGAGGACATTTTTTATGGCTAAAAGGTCACCTGCAATAGTATTTTCTGGTTCAAGCATGTTTCCTATCATATTGGATGGGATGGAAGTAAATGAAACAAGGGATGGATCAGTAGATAATCCATTTGTAAATTGTCCAAAGCCATTGTCCTGTAAGGCCATTCCATTTGTTTTTTGGCTATCAATGAAAGAAGTACTAGCATCACTGCCTCTAGGTTTATCTCGCTGAACATGTGAAATATAGTCTGCTCCAGAAATCAATGACTGTGCACGATCACCTGGAAAGATGTAGCCAATTTAGGATCAGATGACTAAGTCCGATAGATATTCTCATTCATTCATGTGAAATATATAGGTTACAATGAGATGCAATCTGGTGTAACAGATTGAGGACTTCTAGGAAATTCAAAAATTGAATGATTGAATTTGTTCTACCTAACTCCTAGATTCTAGGATCCGATCTTGACTAATCTAATTCTACTATTCACAAAAACAATATAATTACCACAAAAGATTTTCAAATGTAGTCAGACGTTAAATCTCAAATAGGCTCATAGGAAGAGTGATTAAATAACATGGGTCATCAATAATCATGTTAAGGAGGGGAAAACACACATAGAATAGCATGGTAACCTGAAAAGGGATCCAGTAGATATGAACTACTTCTACCAGCACCACTCGCGTCCATTGGAGGACTATTTGTAATACTTGGTTAAAACATGAAATGAATGCAACCCAGAACTTGCTTGGCAAAAATCCTCTAACAGACACTCAAAAGCAACCATTTAGGGGTTACCAAATGAATTGAGCTTCCCCATAACTTAATAGTACACTGATATATATAAACATTATGTATTCTATCATGTCTTGTGAAGCTCTAACGCATCATTGCACCGACTTTTAAGCAAGTGGGACAGCTCATATACACACAAGTGAACATTGGGAAAAAAATTAGCTCAGACATATGCCAAACATATAATTTAAATATACATGAAACAACTAAGAGGAAAGTGGAGAAAAGGAAAAGTGAACCCAAAAATAGAATAGATTGAGAGACTAGAACACACACACACGCATAGGATAAGATGATGTCCGTTAGACCGTTACCCCTCTCTCACACACGCACAACACAAACATTATCTATCTATCTATCCATCCATCCATCCATCTATCTACCTACCTAGGTTAGGAAAGAACCAAGAATAATCAGTATATTGCTCTGACTTTGATACATGACAGTACATAAAGCTATGTAGGGATGAACTGCATCAAAGGAGGTGTAATTTACTATTTGATGCCCAGTCAACCAAGAAGGGCAAAATTATGGAGAAGATTATTTATGATCTGCAAAGAGATAAGGCTCAGTAGAAGCTGAAGTTGACAAAAAGAAAAGTTACCAGAGTCAGCATCTTCACATAAAGATGTCAAAGTGCTAGTTGGGCTCAAGGAATCTGTACTTCTTGAAGGCACAGTATTATAATTTCTCGAAAACCCAGATGATGATGCAGAGCTGCCTCTTTGGGAATCTGATGAAACTTCATCAATATCTTGTTTTGCTCCAACACTTGTCTTATGACCCTGAGAAAATGGAACCCAAAATTATTTGTTAATATTTTATTAAACATAGAGATCAGTCAAGGCTATGATTATAAAATGAGGGACCTTCCGTATTAGCCAGTTTTACATGCTTTCTGCTTGATTTCCACTTACTTAGAGATTCTTAACTAATGTGCAATATGGCGTTAGAAGAAGGACTTACAAACCCGCTAAACGACTTTATCAGCATAACCACTTGAGAAACTTCATAGTCATAAATTACAAGTCTCATGGTGGGAAGATAATGAAACAATTTATCAGCCCAAGAGTAAATGTCACACCCAAAAATTCAATTACAAAATTTGAAAGTAATAAGAACCTGTTAAAAACTTAAAATACAAAGACCAATTTGAAACTAAGGAGACTACAGGTACTAACAAAGTACATGAATCTTTCCATAACACAGACTGTTAATAATAAAAGCTCAGTGACATAATCTAAAGGAAGACAGGTTCCACACTTTCATCAACTTTTACACAAACACTGGTTGCAGCTTCAGCTACTCGTCTATGAATGCAAACAAACGGAGTTACAGCACTACTCATGAATCACTTAGCAAAAGATCAGCATTAATCATGTAGGTTGCAGCTTTTAAATATTAAGGGGAAAGATTAGCAGCTAGCGTTTTTCAACTGTCAAAGACAAACTCCTGCAATCCGTTATTAATAATAACATATCCCAGAGCAAAATTTATATTGAAATAATATATTTAAAAAACTTGTACCGCAAGCAGTAATAAACAAGAATTGCAATAAAAATAAAGAAAATTAAAAGAAATACCTTAACTTCCAAATAGTGGACGAAAACAATGTGCATCATATCCCTGCAGTAAAACATATTAATTATAAAACCATATTCTGATCAATTTATTCACATCCCATTCACAGGGTTGCATATTCAATTAACTTTGAACTGTCAGTAAATTTATACTGAAAACTTCAAAATTTGCTAATATTTAAAACTCCAACAGCATGTGCACAGTTATCAACATGGTGAAACAAGATAACATAAAACTACAGGTCCCCAAGTGCACTATTGCACCTCCTACTAATTGGGTCTAAGGGAAACTACCAAGTCAAAACACACAAACTATCTGACATCAATTGTAAAACAGAAAAATAAAAAATAAAAAATCAGCCAGTAAATTAGTTCCTACTCACTGTTCAAGCAACCAATAGCTTCGCCTCTGGAAATTTTCATTTTCTTCTCCATGAGCATAGTAGCAATGTAATACATCAACACTTCCCACCTAATATTGCTTGAAGGAAGTTAAACTTTAGCATAAAATTATATTAGGTATAAAGAGTTATTCTCTAACAAGATCATCATAACTGAAAAGAATTTGAGTCATCTTAGGGCTGCCTAGAAGATGTATTCTTGTCTCAAAAGGATTACATTAATCACAGACCAAGTTATGGGTAATCCAAAAGCTTACCTTCAACTTTTCATGAGCCTCCTTCACAGTCTTTCCATCCTTTTTCTTTCTCCAATTATGTCCATCCTTTCTAAAATACCTCAATACCTTCCTATCAAAAAGAAAAAGTGAACCACCTGCAATTGTGAATTGTACGTCAAGCAGCAAACTCTTTAGGGCATGAACAAATAATGAGTTATAAGATGTTCCTTGTAGATCTACAAAGAGATTGGAAAACTCTTGAGTTAAAGAGTCTTGGTTATTTCTTTTTCCTTTTCTTTCCTTCACAATGGGGAAGGATCACCTGTATTTAATCCAACTAAACATGAATTGCAGAATTTAAATGTAACAATAAATTAACAGTAACAGATGCAGAAACCATACTCGGTGGCATGTTTGGAGGTTCTGATGTGATTTGAAACATCTGATAATTACGAAGAATTTCACAAATTTCAGCAGGCCGCAACCATCGATGCTGAGCTTCAAATTGTAATTGCTGTATATCTGCAGATTGGAAACATAGGATTTAGCCACAAATTTGATTGTTGTATTATCACATTTACAGGTAATACCAATGAGCTTTCAGATTTGAACACAAACAAATAACACATAATGAGGGAGGAGATGGGAGAAGGAAAATTTTAATCCGAAACACACACAAAAATTATTCATTAAATTCGTGCTCAAATTTAAAAATAAACTTATGTGCCACATATGGTAGGGCAAATCATCTCATACCATTACTTGACCTCAATGTATCATCGTGAAAATTATTATACACTCCTTTCCTTGTGATTGGCACCCCGTTGCATATAAATAAATTTACTTTATAAGTTCATAGTTTGAGGTAATCCTAACCAAAGCATTGAGCCATAAAATAAATATGCACTATCAGCTATCAGGCCAGGCTTAGTTATAATTTTATTTAATGTAATTCCAATCAATCTTTCCTCAAGGCCGCTGAGGTTATTGAAGAATGCGTTCACAAGAAAAAGAATTTTGTGTACTTTGTCTTAGCCCTTAAGGAATTACTTTCTCCCCAAATTATTAAGAATGCCTCACAAGGGTTTTGATCTCTATGGGCAAATCTATTCTTCCATTATCACTGCTGTCCGCCAAGCATAAGAATTACATCCCCGTGACATTAAAGGTTCAGAAAATGATGAAGGCCGAGATACATTGGCCACGGTTAATTCAGGAAGCTCAATTAATGTAACTTGACTTCTTAGAGGCCACATATTCCGTAGGCACTATTAAATCTGCATGCAAATTAGCATCTGCCAGGTTTTTTTGTTTTTACAACAGTAAACTTTCTTCAGCGCATCATCTATTTTCTAATTCCTTTTGAACTAATCCATAAAGTTGTTTAAATGAAATTTAAAGACAGTTCTCCACCTCCAGAGTCGAATATATAAATTGAATTCATACGATTTGATAAGAAGCCAAAACTGTCGTTTTAAGAGTGATTTAAAACCGAAAGAACACCGTTTGCAATCACTCCTCTATCGATTCGTCAAGTAAACATAATTCTAGGATCGAGAAGTGAAATAATGGAGAGCAACGCAATGAAAAATCCCAAAAACAAAAATGGGGAAACCAAGCGAAAACCGGGTAAAGATTATTAAAATAATTTTTTTTAAAAAGAACTGACCTAATCGAGGACCCAGCCCGTAAGAATCACGCTCCGCCATGGCAAGAAGACTGAATCACAGATCAACGCGGAGAAGAAGATGAATCAACGCGGAGAAGGAGATGAATACAATGGGTTCGGTTCTTTTTCTCCTCCTTTTCCTCTCTTTTTCCAGTCAGCTTCTCAAATCTCAAGTGACGTGCGAAAGTAGAAAAAGGGGACTTGAAATCTTCGAAAACAAAGGAAGGGCACATTTAATTTTTTTTTGTTTTTATTTTTTATTTATTTAAAATGTGTTTAAAGACCAGTGAATTCTGGACATTTGTTGTCTATCAGTTCCGTGAATCGTCCCTGTCTACGGATCGATCCTCAAAACATTAAAATTCAAATCTCTTAGAATATTCAAATAAAATTCCCCTGATTAAAGGGAAATGAAATAAATTCTTAATTTTAACGTTTTATTTTAAAATTAATTTTAACATGACACTACATTAAAATGTTCTTTCAATCATGACACCACATTAAAATGTTCTTTCAATCAATCAACTTTTTTGAGTTGAAGAATATGGGAGAATATAAATTCAAATTCAGAAAAGTCACATGTTTGGTTAAGGGAAAAGATAGAAGGAAGAGAGTGAAATTTTTTACCTTATATTAACTAAATTATCCATAAAAATTTTCAATATTACAAAAATACATCCTCAATAAAAAAGAATATTATTTTCATTAATAAAATTTAATTAATATCCTCTCCTCCTTCCCATTCCTTCTATACTCTCCCTCAAACAAACGGATGCTTAATTGAAAAAGGTGAGAACTTTTTCTTTCTAAGCCTCAAACGGAAATATATTGATATACCATTCCGGTCCCATTTTTCTTATTTTGATCAAAAAATTTTTCCCATTTATAAATCAGTTTATGTAATAAATGAGATTTGAAATTTTACCAATATTAATTATACCCATGAAGATAGAGAGAGAAGAAATAGTTGAAAAATATTCAATCATAAATTAGGAAAAAGGTTGAAAATTGAAAGAGGTGAAAAGCTTTTCCTTCTAAGCCTCAGATTTAGGAATTTATAAACCCTGTATCTAATAATAAAAATAAAGCTCTTTCAACATTTGACAATTTATAAAAATTTAGGAGTATTTAGTAATTTAATAATCCCATTTTATGTAAAATTAAAAAACATAAGCATTACTTGAGAATAAAAACAAAAATATAGGCAAAATTTAATATAATTAATTAAAACTTCTCTATCTGATATAAATAAACAAAAAAAAAAAGAGAGACCGAAGAAATAATATTAATCATTAATAATTTAATGTATGAAAAAAAAAAAAAATACGTATCTAGTTCCCGGTTAAATCATTGGGTCAAAGATAAGGAAGCGGTCAAAGGGTAGCCGACCTTCCCAAGTTCCGACCAATTCCAATTCCAGGTATCGCATTAAAAAATGATTAAATAAATTAAAGAGACAAAATGCCTTAGCTGTTTTTATTCCGCATGCGCCACCTGCAGCCAAAATAAATAAATTAGTTTTGTTTTTGTGATTAATTATACAAATTAACTTATTTTAATTTTTACAGTTTTATGATGTAAAACGAATCTAGATCTCAGATTTCAAGACTTTTTGGACATTCCAATTCTAATTCTAAATAATATATTATGCATTTAAAACCTATTCTGTCAAATTCATTGTTCATAGACTAATAATATATGCAAATAATGAATAACAAATAATATCATGAATTATTAGGTGCTCTTTAATAATTATATGCATTATATTTATTCTCTAATTAAGGTTAGTAATAAAATAGAATCCGCTAAATGTAAAGAGAAATAATTATATATTTCTACCCCAAAAAAATTACAAGTTAAATGGATAAATAATTGATGGAGTACAAAGAAGACTTCTTCCTCTTAATCTTTATTATGATCTAAATAGTCCAATGTAGGTATTATTATTAAACTTGTTAGTTGACTTTCTAAATTTATCGTTTTTACGTTCTTAATAAACAAAATAATGTCAATTTACTCTTAAACACGTGCTAGTTATTTATTTGGTTATACTCGTGAGTTCATTCATCGAGTATACTGTTTTTATGTTTCTAGATTACAAAATTGTATTAACTCATTCATAAACTTGTGTTAATTTTTAATTTGATCACACTCTGTGGCTTAATTGAATTTTATAGAAAATTTTTTTATTAGGTATGATAAATTATGAATGTTATTGGATTTGAAATAAATTGTTGTTATTTTTTATATTTTAATTATTTAATTCTACATTATTAATACATATTACTAATAAAAGTAAACTCTTACGTGTTTATGATTCAAGTTCATGATATGAGTTTACACCCCTGCCATAAATTTACTTAAACTCATGAATTTAACAAACTATATACAGAAACTCATTAGAAGAGCCGTTAATATTTTCTGAAATAGAATGATGGTTACAAGGAAACGGATTAATGAGGATTTAAATTAACCTTCGAGAAACAAAATAACCTTTTTCCCTATTAATAAAGTTTAAATTATACTATATAATTCAATAATATACCCTATCCATCACCCATGTGATGCATTTCAACGAAAAGGAGTTTAAAATAAAAATTAAATAAAAAAATCATGAGTTTCTAAAGTACATCAAGCTTATAAAATGGCTATTAGTTCCTTTGACGTAAAGATAATTTCTAGGCGACCTTTCAACCTGCATATGTAGTTGCTGCTTTAAGCACTTAATTAGCCCAAGTTTGTAATGATATTTTTTTAGTTAATAAACAAGTTGAAGGTTAATGACTTGATTAATTTGATCTTTGAGAGTTAAGAAAATGTCCCTTGTTATTTTTTAATTGGGGGTAATAGAAGTATATCAATTAAGCTAAACATTAAGCAATTCAGGTTGGCGTGAATGATAAGGATTGTTATCCTTTTATCAAGTGATTGAGGATTTGATTTTCATGAATGAAAAAAATAGTATAAACTACTCTTAAAATGCAGTTTTAGCAGCCAATAGGGATTGGGTTAGTGGAAGGGGTTAATACCTTATAACGTGAAAAAATTAATGTTCAAATTCCAACTGGTAGAGGTGCCCACCAGTGGCGGAACCAGAAAAAAAAATTTAGTTCGGGTCAAAAAATAAATATATTGAACTTTTATCTTTGGTCTTTATTATAAGGCACCAACTAACAAGTGTATTTGGTCTTTTTTATAAGGCATTTGCTTGTTTTAAATAACATGAAATATTTTTTTATGTATACCTATGATTAAAAAGGTAGTGAGTGAGAGTAATGATTAATAAAAATTAATCATTACTCTTTTTTTCAAGCAAAATAATAATAATAATAATTAATATAATATTAGAGTTTAGTGTAATTAATAGAGGTAATATTAAAAATTACTTAAATTTTAGGACAAATTTAATTACTTTACTATTTTTATTAACTTGTGAGAATTGTTAGTTGATGTCTTATAATAAGGACTAGAGAATATTTATTAAATAGCATCACATAACCTTGAAAAAATAAATAAATAATAACCGATAATTATAAATCAAAACAATATATAAGATGATACTAATTAATTTTCGGTGCTTATCTTAAACAAGAAATTTACAACCCAATGAGTAATAAACCAAATATTATCCTTATAGAGAAGATAAAAAATTAGTTGGGCTAAATTATTGGCCAAATAAAATATTACATAATAAATATATATATATATATTAACAAATTTTAGAAAGTCAGCTCAAGTCAGTTGGGGCCTCCATAAGGCAGTTCCACCACTTGTGCCCACATTTAGTGCTGACAATATCTCAAATATGATTGTCTTTAATAGGATGGAACGTGTGGTTAAAAAAAAAAAAAAAAAAAAAAGCATTTGATGCAATCAAAGTTTTAAATTATTTATTATTTAAAATTAATTAACAACATGTTAGTTGATGTTGTAAATTAACGGTCCCCGTTGGAAAAAAAAAACACATTCAAATTTTGGGATGATACTTGTTAGAAGAGGTGCAAATAATTATACTCTAAGCCTTAAAGGAATTACTTTCAGATTCAAAGTGGTTGAGAATATCCTTAATTTAAAAAAAAAAAAAAAAAAATTATTAGCTTCCCTACGGTGGAGCGCTTTTGACTAATTTACATGAATTAAATTAATAATTCTTGTAGAAAACGCCTTTATAGCAATGACGAAAGGGAGTGATTCTTCTATTCTACAAGTACAAGTAGAGTTGGTAATCGGGGTCGGCCGGCTTGTGAAGGGCCGGGGCCTATGGGCTAGCCCGTAGGGCCCAAAAATTACTATTCCAAATTTTAATTATTTTTCCTCCACTTTTTTTAAAAAAATATATAATTAGTAAATTACAACACGAATCATCCAATAAATAAACACGATCACTAATTCATAATCAAAAGCAAACTATGTTCACAAATAACTCACATAAAACATAAAAAACATCATAAGCGACATTAGTACGATGACTATTATTATTGTCGTCACCTTCGTCACTATCATCAATTTTAACGACATTTGATTGTTCTTCACTTTGAGTAGTAGCCTCTAGATCATGAGTAAGAATATCATGAAATTCTTCTCTTGCATCATGAACACATCCATAATCTTTATTTGTAACAAATAATAAATCAAATCATAAAATTAGAGTATAGTTATTATGTATTTGTAGTTAAATGGATAAATAACTCTATAACAAATACAAAATATATATAAATTAATAAATTTAAAACGGAAAAAAAGAAAAAGCTACGAGTGAAAAGGGCTACTGTGGTGGCCCGAGGCCGTCAGGCCGGCCCTCCAAGGCTAATTTCAAATATCTCATCCATTTTTCAAGCTCCGGCAAATAAAGGGCCGGGGTTTAAACAGTCACTAGATGGGCCTAGCCCATTTTGCGGCTCTATCTACAAGGTTAGGTAAATGAATTGTATTATTATTGAGTTATGAATAGTATTATTTATTTTAATTTTCACATAATATTTTGGGATAGATACATGGATAAGGAAGGCATGTATTTTTTATTAAATTTTTTTTAAAAAATAATATTAGTTTTAATTTATGAGTAATATAATTTATTATGCACTTTTTATTGATACCCACCTCCCAATTTCTTGTTGCCGCATCCCTTGTGGAATAAGTTTGATATTCAAGGGTTAAGGTGTAAAAGTGCATATGTGTTTTGGTTAGAGAAGCATCCAACAATAAGTACTTTTTTTAGGTATAAAAATGACTAAATGGTTATAAGTTAGGTGCAAAAATGTTGTTTGACCGTTAAATTTGACTTTTTTTTTTTTTTTTTTTGTTGATTGGACGATGACGTAATTTTCAAAAGTGTAAAAAAAATAAAAAGTGGTTTGGCTAAAAGAACATCCTAAACCAAATGCTTTTTTAGGTGCAAAAATACCATTTAACAATTAGTTTGACTTTTTTTTTGCTGATTTGACGATGACGTGGCTTTCAAAGCAACTGTGTGGAAAAAAAAAAAAAAACGTGCCGACTAGTTGTACGTCTTAGTTGGGAAGAATTAATATCATCATCTTTATCCCTTTGTTTGCCCCTAAACAACACTATATATGAAAATTACAACCTGTCGAATGTGAATATATCACCTTTTGCCCTGCTAAAAATGTCATCGATAACTGCAGACATATCCTCTTATTAGAAATCGGAGACCCTACCCAGACTAGCGTTCTGAATGCCGTTGTCGCCTCCAATCCATTAAAATTGAAGCCTCAGAAGTAACCCCATGAAACTAATACAACTAAAGTGGCGTGTTGATGAAAAATATATCCGCATTGGACAAGTTGTTATTTTCAAATATAGTGTTGTTATAGGACGAAAAGAGGGATATGGATGGTGATATTAATTCTTCCCAACTCAGAATTGCAACTAGTTGCCGTGTTTTTTTTCCACATAGTTGCTTTGATATAAAAAGCACTTAATGTTGAGCGCTCTTTTGGCCAAACCACATATGTTTATTTTTGCACTTTGGAAAGTCACATCATCGTTCAGTCAGCAAAAAATCAAGGGTAACGGAGCAAAAATACATATGGGTTTTACCCTCGGGAGCGCCCACCATGTGCTTTTTTTTGTACCAAAACTACACATGTGTTTTCAAAATTGGAGCAAAAAACACACTTCCGTTAATTGACCCTAACTCTGTTTGTGGGACCCACGTTTAAAAAAAAAAATCTAACTTTTCAAAATTCCTTAACTGCCCTTCACCCTAACCCTAAGTGCAGAATTCCCTTCTTCATTCATCGAATCACCCACGAGATCGAGCTTGTCGCGGCTACGATGGTTTTGTAGAAAAAGACCCTTCTCTATCGCAATAGCTCCCGGCTCCCGAGGTTCAAGACCCACGGCCGCTAGTCCTGCGTTCCTACTAGCTTCGATCGACGCGGCGACGGCCACTTTCCCACTCGCCATGGCCAAGATCGACGGTGGATCGCTGAGATCGAAGGACGGGACCGTGAGCGTCCGGTCGAACGTGCTCGCTAGTCGATAGTCCTCTATCTCTCCTAGCTCCGTCGACGGTGGCGGTTGTCTTCTTTGTGCGCCACGGCCAAGATCGACGGTGGATGATTGCTAGAAGGACGCCGAAGGGAGGACGAGATCGACGACTTTGTGTGCGGGACGTGGCGGATTTGTGAGAGACTCGGATCGACTCGCAATCGTGGAAAAAGACGTACAAATGAAAATACCAAAGATCGAACGGTTGCTCCTCGGAGTCCTCCACTACAACTAGCAATGCGGGAAGTATACCCTCAACTCCAAAATTCAATGAGGAGTTGTTTTTTTCCGAACTTCAAGCGAGCACTTCTCTCGTGGTTGCTTTTTGTTGCTCGTAGATTTCTTTGGTTTTGTTCCAAAGCATTTAATGTCTCTGTCGATTTCTCCATATCCTTCGGGTTCTTATTCTTCCTTCTACATTTCGGGTTGATGATTTTGTTGATTTGGGTTCGAGTTTTGAATTTGGATTTCAAAATCTTTGTTGATTATTTTGTCGATTTGGTGACCTATGGTGGTTGTTGAACTATGAACTCTTCGATTTTTCTACATTCGGGCCGATTTGGGTTGATGATTTGGTTGTTGAACTATGAACTCTTGATTTTTCTACATTTGGGTTGATGATTTTGTTGATTTGGGTTCAGTTTTGAATTTGGATTGCAAAATCTTTGTTGATTATTTTGTAAGTTTGGATTTTTTGTGGTTCGATTTGTTGAGGAGGGTATTTTCTTTTTGTGGTTATTTGGAAGTTTTGTTCGTTGGATTTTTTATGGTTCGATCGATTTGCAAGGTCGCATTTTCAATCCCAAGCAATTTCGAGGGAGGGTATTTTCTTTTTCGGTTAGGGTATCTTGGTAATTTTAAATGGCAGTTAACAGAGTTTAGCACTGTTCTAACGGTGGTGGTATTTTTGCTCTAGTTTTACAAATTCATGTGTATTTTTGGTCCAAAACAAAACACGTGGTGCTGGGCGCTCCTGGAGGAAAAACCTATGTGTATTTTTGCCCCTTAACCCAAAAATCAAATTTAACGGTGAAACGGTATTTTTGCACCTAATTTGTAATCATGCAATTACTTTTTTACCTCAAAGAAGCATTTATTGTTAGGCGTTCCTCTAACCAAAGCACATATACAATTTTTTCACCTAAACCCGATATTCAAATTCAATACACATCATTCAATTACAGCCAAATAAATACACACGATTCATTCAAATTCAATATTCAAATTTGGATAAAAAAAAATTTTGACTGAAAAGATAATTGGTTTATTTTCAAACAACTAAGAAACGGGTCTAATTTTTTTTATCAAATTTTCCCCTCCTGATTGCTGGTTCAAAGCAAGGGTCAATTTTTCTCCCTATATTTGAACTTTTTTTTTTTTTAACAAAATGATCAATTACATGAAGACAACCACATGCATCATTACAACAACACACAATCAACTGCAGTAACTTTTTTTTTTTTTGACATGATCGTACACTAACTGATAATAAAGTACACAAGTAAAACCTAGACACGGAGGTTATGACACCATTGTTTGACTAAAACATTGAATTACAATCAGAGAGTTGAAGCTCCATCAGTAGACCATGAGCACGTGATGCACTTGACGAAAGATCCTTGTATTATGACGCAGCATAATGAGAAAACCATCAACGTGAAATTGATGGATTTAAACCCATCTCTCTCAAGTTAAAATTGGGTAGATGCACGTGTCTCCTCTTTCCAGAGTGACTTTAGTGACACAAACTTCTTTCATTTAGCCGCGTTTGATAAAGGAAGATTTGATAAGAGAAGATTTTGAAGGATAAGAAAAGATAGCTTGAGAGAATATGAGTTGTTTAATAAGAAGAAAATGAAGGGGTGACGAGTTGGTAAATAATCAGAAAATACATATTTTACCACGAAAAGTAATTAATTCAAAATGAAAAGGAAAAATGTATTTTTTTCCCACAATTCAAATTTGATATGGATTTGCTTATTTTAAATTTGAATTTATGGATCAAATTCAAATTTTATGATAAAGCATTTATTTTGCAAAAAAAAAAAAGAATTTATGGGTTAAATTATGATTTTATGACAAAACATTTATTTTGCAAAAATAAAATTCAAATTTATCTACAATATTCTCTTATCAAATTTAAATTTATTGCATAAATTCAAATCTATTCTATTCCTTTTTTGCCTTATAGAAAATAAGTATTTTATGAGAAGTAAATATTTCTGAAAGCATCACAATTCATAAGGGAACTTGGGTTTTCACAATTTTTTATGGGATCTTATCTTCCTACTTTTAAAAGGAATATTAGTATGCCCAGGAACTTAAGTTTCATAAGAAGGTTGGACACTAAAAGTGTACCAAATAAGAGGACTTGCTTCATCTTCCTTGTCCTTCTCACTTGTTCAGCTTACCAAACAGCCCTAACATTTACCTAGTATTGTTTCTGTATATAATTGTTACTCCTTTCGGTCCTAATTATAGGAACACTTTTGTAGTACAAATTAGCACTACAAAAGTGTTCTTATAATTAGGAGCGGAGGTAATAATAATTATTTACCATTAAAACTAATTACGTGATGGAGATATAAACATTACAATTCTCAGCTCATGGATTGACTTAATGATTTTAGAGTTGAATTCAATAACAGGGGTATTTTTTTAGGTTTGAGATGCTCATATCATCTTAAAATATTTGTTTTAGTAGCGTATAGTTTTTTTTAATGTAATTTTGTCTTTGAAGTATTTTTCTTAGTGACAATGAGCACCATAAACTCATAATTCTAAATGCTACTGAAAAAATACTTTAATGTGTTGCATAAAAAAAAAAAATATATATTGATAAGATATTTTAGGATATATCGAGTGCTACCAGAAAAATACTTTAAAATGCCCGATTAAACACAAATTAGTTTAGGCTAGTGAGAATCTGATCTAATACAGAGTATGAATATCATCAATATAATAAGTGTTATTTTAAAGTGTTATTTTAGATTAATAATACGTTTCTTTCACAAGCTGGGATAATATTCTTAAATAACCAACCGTACGTAGCTTTCACAAGCTGGAATGGATAATATTATTAAAAAGCCTGTTGTTAGATCTCTATTGGTCTATCCTTTTTTTTTTTTTTTTTTTTTTTTTTTTATCTTGCTATGCTTTTCTTAATAGGTGTGTCATGAAACTACCACTCTAGTCTTATTTGTAAGTTGGTTTGACCAAAAAAATTTGGGCTTATTTATAAGTCAGTTTTAAGTAATAAATGAGGCTGTGACAATTTTATCCATATTAATTGCACCTATGAGGATGGAGAGAGAAAAACGGTTGAAAAATAGCCAATCATAAATGAGAGCAAAGTTGAAAATTTACCTCATAATCATTGTGTCAACTAACTTTCCTTGGTATGTGAGATTTGGTCAAACTGGACTTATAAATAGGACCAGAGTGGTAGTAGTTTCTTGTAAGAATATATTCTTTCTAGTTCTTATTATAATCACCAACTAATAATTTTATAGATTAATAAAAACAGTTAAAGTTAATAAAGTTATTCTATAATTTAAGTAACTTCCAATATTACCCCTACTAATTGCACTAAACTTTAATATTTTATTAATTATTACTCTTACCCACTACTCTTATTAATTATAGGCATACATAAAAAAATAAGTAATGTGCTTTGGAAATAAGCAAAGTGCCTTATAAAAAGAACCAAATACAACTAGTAGTTGGTGCCTTAAACTAAAAACCAAAGGAGTAGTGATTATGAAAAGAGAATAAATTTATTGGCTTAAATGGAAAGGGTGTGTGTAATCATGTTGTAAATAGCATTTAGGACCATTGGATCTCAAAAGAACTTTATTAATAAAGATAGTTTAGAGATAAAAAATGAAGCTTCAATATTGGACGTTGGAACTTTAAAACACAGTAGTATTCATTTGTTCAAAAAGATAATAGGATTCATTATTGATACATCAGATAATGTTCCAGATGTGTTCAGAATCTATCCAAACAAGATTATTGTCAATCAATCGACTGCTCCCTCCCACGCTAAATATTGGTGAAGGGATTTATTTTGATCCTAAAAATGTAAGACATCAACTTATTTTACCTTTAAATTTAAAATTTTTCTTTTAAAACATTCATATTGATTGAATATATAAATAAGGTTTATATTAATAGAAATTATACTTTAGCCCATAAATATTTCAATATTTCATTTTAGTCCCTCTATGAGACTTTTAATAGGGACTAAAATGAAAATATTGAAATATTTATGAGGCTAAAGCATAATTTCTAAAATTTTGGGTCCAATTCTATAATTTTGGGGGTCACCCCTAACCCCCCTAAATCCGCCCCCACCACCTAGCCATACTCTTTCCTCCCTGGGT
Organism: Acacia acuminata; assembly: GCA_019022655.1. Classification (NCBI taxonomy): domain Eukaryota; kingdom Viridiplantae; phylum Streptophyta; class Magnoliopsida; order Fabales; family Fabaceae; genus Acacia; species Acacia acuminata. Next base: position 5,738,671 of record JAFJYI010000005.1, read on the forward strand.
AATTTCAACTCATACCACTAAAGATGATATTTTAGGAAAATTAACACATACTCTTTTATAAGTAGTTAACCAAATTTTAAATTTTCACAAATTAGTTATCTAATTAGTAGGTCCAAAGGGAGTGTGATCGAATATATTGGCCATGACTATAATGATATTTTCTTTAAATATTTTAATTTTTTTAAAAACGACGGACTTTACAATTTACATTAATTTATAATTGTTGTAGATGGTTCTTAATCTTATAGTCTTCACTCTGCAATGAAAAACATACTGACCAGTTCAAATCGGAAACCAATGTAAACTGTCTTCCTCGTGTTTGTTGATTAAGCTTCTTTGAAATCAATTGGTTCAATAATATTGGCACCTAACTAGTTTTTTTTATATATGTTTATCTGGTTGGATCATGTTCGAGTATTGTAGAATTTTATTGGGATAACTCTTCCAAAGACCTTTTTTGCATTCATATTCACAAACTTAAGATCTTGTACTTAATCGATAAAAATCCCTCCACTATAACAACGTATGTTTTTTCATTTTTTACCTAAAACAACACACTTTAGTGCGTGGTTTTCAAATGAACAAGGTCATGGGATAAACTGCGGTTTGAAGTGGGCTTCAGGTCTAATATTCTAACCTTAATTTAATTTTTTAAAATTTTTGTTTGTTTATTTTAATTTTAAATTTTTTTCCAAAATCATTTGATCTAACTTAGGCCCTTGAACATTTCAAAAATTATCTGGGCTGGGTCCAATTGAAAATTTTGAAAACAAGTTGGGCCATAAAATCTGGACCAAAATTAACAAAGAATAACTTGTGATCGAGCTCAGTTGCCAGTCCTGGACTCCTGGTGATAAAGTCGAGAGAGAGAGAGAGAGAGAGAGAGAGAGAGAGAGAGAGAGAGAGAGAGAGAGAGAGAGAGAGAGAGAGAGAGAGAGAGAGAGAGAGAGGATTTATACCAAAAAAAAAAAGGTTGTATGAGAGAGAGAGAGTATACACCTTGGTCCTAAATATATGGACTAATTATCAAGGTTCTAAAATCGGATCGCCCACTAAAATGGTTGGGGTACTAAGTCATGGGTCGAGCCTCAAAGATAAGACCGGAATTAAACCAGAACTAATCCAGAGTAAAATCAGTGAAAAATTGAATATTTAAGGGTAATTAATATAAAATTATAAAGAATTTTTTTAAAAAAAATTCAATTTACAAAAAAAAAAAAAAGGATTGATGCCCTGGGCCAGTTTACTAGGTGGTTTCCTGTTTGCCGATCTAGATTTCAGAACCTGGCTAATTATACATTTTATTTTGATGCTAAATATAACACATTAATTCATTCCGTTTTATACATTTATAATTTTTAATACAAAATGCTTTTATTAATATATTAAGAGTAAGGGGCTTTCATTAAGAGTTTGATAGTTCGATTACAAATGATTAAATAGTGTGTTTCATGAAAGTCAATGTGATTTTTTACAAATAATTAATTTAGCTAATTTCATTTATCATTAAAAATTAGTTATCTAGCTTCAAGAAGGAGGATATGATATGTCCAAAACATTACACTGAAACAGTCATAAAATAACCCATTTTACTACTATCAAGGACGAAATAAATCATTTTATTTCTATTTGCAGGGTATTTTAATAATAATATTATTATTTTTGGATAGGATGGGTATTTTGTTACCACATTAGGAGTCATTTGTAACTTGCACGAGACACATATACATTAATCAAATTCTTAATTAGTGTGATAGATCCAAATTTTAACTTGCATTAGTTCAAATGAAAAACAAGCTCTTCATGCTATTAGTTGAGAGCAGTGTGTGGCCAAGAGCATGTTGGGCCTCACTTAGCAAACCACACCTCCCTTAAATCAGAGGTTGTGGGTTCTAACTTTAGGTAATGTGATGGGTATTTGATTGAATTTGGTCCTAAATACTTAAATTTTAATCAATTTTATCTTTTAAATTTATAATTTTTGTTCTAAAGTACTTCCTCCTAGTGCCTTAATTATAGGAATTTATTTACCGAATTTGGAAAGATTAAGGAGAGAAGCTAAATTAGTTAATTATAATTATTTTTCAAAAATACTCCTCCTGAAAATTAAAAATTACATAAGACAAAATTAGTTGAATTGTACTCTCACGATTATTGTCAAATTTAAATCTTTTAGTGGAGGCCACACGTCGGTAATGTACTGATGTCAAAGTTTAATGAGATTACGTATTCTTTAAACGACACTATTTGAAAAAGCTGATAATGTGCCTTCATCTGACTGAATTTAGTAATATTAGTTATCAAATAAGAAAAATATAAAGAAAAGTCTAAACAAACACATAAATTTCTGTTGAAAAAAGCAAATGGCACAAAAAAGCTATATATATGTTTGCACGTAAAAAAAAAATGGTTCTAAAAAGTTAAAAATTAAAATTAACTTCGATATAATAAAAAAAAAAAAAAAGAAGCCCACAAATTAACCCATCTCAAGTTTTATTGAAGTATACAGTGACAAATGTAATTATATAATACTTTTTATTATTAAATTATTATTGTCTTTAATTATTTTCAAGAAAGTATAAATAGGGGTATTATAGGAAAAAATTGACAAAAGTTAAAACTGCTCTTATAATTAGGACCAAAACCAACTCCAAAAAGTGTTCTTATAATTGGGAATGGGAGGGAATAACTTTGTCGATTATACAAATCAAGGAGTTTTTATATAAAGATAATTACTCTTTTTGGTTCAAAACGTAAGAGTCAAACTTATGAGGGGTGTATTTTTTTTATAAGATTCACTTTGTTTTTGGCTCTGCATTTTTTTTTCCCGATTTTGCCCCTAATTCTCTCTCCTTTCAACACACACCCTCATCATTTTTCTCCCCCACATTTGCCTTCTTCCTTTTTTTTTTTCTCTCTCATTTATTATCTCTCTCACTTATTTTCTTAATAAATAAGGGTCTATTTGGAGGAAAAAAGTATATATCTTGCATATTTATTGTTTTTAATTACTTTTAACTGATTTATTGATAAATGTAAAACAATTATTTGGCTTTTATATTTTGAATAAGAGAGAGTATGATGAAAAATGGTACTTAGGAAAATTAACCTATATTTATTATAAATAACTAACATAACTAATTTTTTAATATACTCAAATTAATCAACTAACTCTTATATTAAATATTATAGTTATTATGAAGGGTTAAGGTGAAAAATACATATGTGGTCTTTTCAAAAGTGCACTCAACACTAAGTGTTTTTTTGTTGTTGTTGCAAAAGTAACTATGTGGTTGCAAAAGTGGAAACAAAATACCAATTAATTAACCGCTAGTTTGACATTTTTGTATTTTTAAAGGAAACATGGATGACGATTCAGCCTAAATTTAAATTTCATTTCAAATTGACAAGAAAAGAATTAGAGAAAATTATAGAAAATGACAAAGATATTTTGGATATTGAGTTCAAGTATTCTCTCTCCCAATCCACTCTTACCCATCCGGCCGTGCATCTCCGCCTCCTCACCTCTATTGCTGCCTTTTTATAATTTTCAAAATTATTTGAACCATTTTCTATAATTTTCTCCAATTCTCTACTTGTCAGTTATGATTAAATTTAGTCGGTATCATCCATATCCCTTTAAAAATACAAAAAAGTCACACTAACTGGTCATTAGATATTTTTATTCCAATTTTATAACCATATAATTACTTTTGTATTTAAAAAAAAAAACACTGGTACATTTTTGAGAAAACCTATATTTTCACACCTGTCATTAATTATCAATCGATGACGCGTCATTCAGGAATAAAGGTCAATTATGCCATTACGATAAAAGAAGAAGTCACGCAAGTGCAACAATGGCGTATCTGGTTGAAATATCCTGCAGAAGCAAAGTCGAATACGTTTGACTCTAATCCAGTAACTATTCGCCACGTGCTAACTTCATTAATAGACAACATCTTTACCGTTCCCATTGACCAGGAATCAGCGCCGCCTGAAAAGTCAATTCAAATGCCTTGACTTTTCAAACAGTGTTACGGTTGCCCTCAGCAAGCGAGCCTGACCCAGTACACACCGTCCTTTCTCCTGTAGGCCCCACTTTTTGATGAAGTAATAAGGTTGTTTTGTTTTGATTGGATTGACCAGAATCAACTTCCTTATGAGTGTTCCCCAAGAAACTTTTCTTGAATAAGCTCAAAGTATCTCGATGGAGCCTCTAATCAGGAATTTTGAAGGTTCAATTGAGCTTCAGCACAGTTTTTAGAAAAATCACTTTTTGGTAGAAAAATCATATGGTTTGTGCAATAATGGGCATGTATAATTTTATTAGGAGAAATTGTGTTTTAGTATTACCAAATCTTCTAAGTTAGCGTTATTTACTTTTTTATAATTTTGATTTTAATTTTTCTCTTATAATTATCTCAAAAGCCACTTATGTTATCGCTTATTCTAAACAAATTTTAATTTCATAAAAGTTACTTATGTAGTTATGCTATTGTCAATCCAAACCTAAATCAATTTCACAATCGACTTTACACAATCTTATATTTTCGTAAGTTAAATTGTAAATAAGTCATTTTTCTCACGTTATCCCAAACACACATATATTATAAGCTTTAAATTCGTCTCAAAATATAAGTTTTATTTTAGATTTTTCTATATACTCATTACATTTTTTTCCCCAACTTTACCATTTTTAGGGAAAATAACGAATAAATACCAAATGAAATTTCAAAACCCTTAAAAGTATATTAAAATTTGTAAAGGATATAAAGGTGATAGAGATCAAATTAAGATTTTGAAATGTTGATGAATTTACCATTACTTTATCTCTTCCTCTTTCTCTTTCCTCTCCCTCCTCTTCTTCCCGTCGCACCACCGCCTGTAGAGATCAGGACCTCTTTTTCTCTTCCCACCGCAGTGATTACAAGACCTTCGTCTTCAGCCTCCATCATCGTCTTCAACCTCCCTTTTCAAAGAACTAGATCAAAAACAAGATCTACAAAAAAACCAGATTCGTCTTCAACCTCGATCGTACTGTTTGTGTTCGTGCTTTCCTTCCATATCCGTTGCGCACAACCTTCTTCTTGGTATGTTGCGCCATGTCAAACCTACCCCATGCCACCATCGAACCTACCCCCTCCTGAGTTGAAGAGTATCTGGGTCTTGTCTTGAGGATGAATAAGTTTATTAATGGGTTTAACAAGTCTTGTAATGAGTTTAACAAGTTCATTCGTCAGGTGAAAAATGTCACTCTGGTGAACTTAACATCTAAGCACTATGAACAAAAGTCATAATGAGATTAACAAGTTCATGAATGGGTTTAACAAGTCTTGTAATGGTTTTAACAAGTTTTTTCATTTGTCTTGTAATGGAAATGTTTTTCACCTGACGAATGAATTCGCTAAACCCATTACAAGATTTGTTAAACCCATTCATAAACTTGTTAATCCCATTACAACTTTGTTCATAGTGCTCAGATGTTGAATTCACCAGAGTGACTTTTTTTTCACCTCACGAATGAACCTGTTAAACCCCTTACAAGACTTGTTAACCCCATCATGACTTTTGTTCATAGTGCTTACCAAAGTGATGTTTTTCACTTGACGAATGAACTTATTAAACCCATATATAACAAGACTTGTTATACCCAAAAATGAACTTGTTAATCTCATTACTACTTTTGTTGAATCCCACATTTGTTGTTCACCTCCTTCTTCCTCAAAACCCAGATAATGTTCCACTCAGGAGGGGTGTAACATCCTCCATTTCCTTAACATAATAACTAATTAAGGGTTTGATCATTAACTTAATAATGCTTCATCATTTATCAAAATATCAAGCTATAAACCAAAGTATGCAAAATGAGCTCTAAAGTGGCAATATACAATAATCCAATATATACCCTAAAGATGGAAGCACTATTGTCAACAAAAGTAGCCTAAACTTTTGAAGTTTTCCCTAATAGACCCGCATGGGAACTATCACATGAAAAATGTTAGTAACCATAAATCCAACTCATTACAAATACTAATATGTGCTCGTGAGGTGCCAAGTGGAATAATATATATAACAAGGTATTACAAATATAATTCATTAATATCCACATCACAAATTTCATATCATGAATTCTGTATCATAAATTTTGTATCACAGATTCCCTAACACAATTCCCAAGATGCCTTCCTTCAATCCAACCGAACCGCCTTATTTCTACTGACTAGACCCATGGGTTAAATTACTATCCATATTACTGGTTACTCAAAAGCTCATCGGTCATCGATAAGGATTAGCTAAAATCTCCATAGCACATGTCTTAAACCGTAGGTCTTTTCCGCTCATTAAATTAGTGGGGTGTCGTAAGCCCTCATTGAAAAGTGAGATAGTTCCTTATTGAACTAGTGTGACGATAAAAAGGCCAACCATCGTGTACCAATGGAAGCTGCACCACGTGATGAAATAAACTACTTCATTTCTTCCTAATTCAACCCTCACCATAATTATCATCATAAATAACTCAACAAGAATTTTCCAAAATTTTCACGTTCATATAATGTTATTTAAAAATTCTCATATACATGCCATAATAGCTAAATTCCCAATTTTTTATACATATATAAATATATGTATATATTTCACAATTCAAATCATAAGGTTCCGCAAGACAATTTCTATTAAAATATTCATAATCATTTCACAAAATACTCACAAACAACATACTAATACACATAACAAGTGGAAAGTTGTTACCTCTCGCCAAAACAAATTATTATCACACTGCTCCTAATCCAAAAGCTTTCAAACACACGCAAAAATCAATCTACTAACCATTAATAACTCTTCAAAACTCCACATAATCAAAATTATAACCTATAATTTCATATAATTCAAAATATACAAATTTTAATAATAATATATTATTATAACAAAAATGACAGTTTAGTCCTATGAATTTTAGAAATAATAGTTTAGTCCAACGAATTTCGAAATGAAAGTTTAGTCCCACGAATTTTAGAAATGACGGTTCATTCCCATGAAATTTTAAAAATGACAAATCAGTTCTTCATATTTTGAAACCGAACCGATTAAAATTTCAATAATATCTCTATTAACCTAAATAAATTATTTATACAACATTTAATCATTAAAAACATCATGTAGCACATAAATCCTAAATTTCTCAAATATAAAATTACTTTTAAAATTCCTACAACAAACAACCAACAAATCCAAACCGATTGAAATTAACTACTAATTATCCTCTATATATATATAGTCATCTATTGTTAAAACTCAAAACTCTCCTAAATAATCTTATAAAATAAATGACATACCTTAAAATAGCCTCAACTCTCCACTTTTTCTCTCCTTCTTCCTCACACTCTTCTCTTGCCCCTCACTTCTCACTAGCCGTGTATGTGTGAGTGTTTGTGTGTGGGTGTGTTTAAATAAAGGGTTGGGAAGTTGTTAGAGTGGTTGGAGGGGATAAATCACTCCCTTCATCTCAAACAAATAAATAAGTGGGCAGCCCACGTGCTGACCATCTTATATTATATTATAATATAATACAATACAATATTATAATATAATATAATATATATTTTTTTTTTGTTTTTATTATTTATTTTAATTTTTTTAAAATCCTAAAAATAAATTAGGATATTATAGGGGTAGGTTTGATGGTGGCGTAGGATAGGTTTGATGGCGGCTCAATAGACCAAGAAGAAGGTTGTGCCTGGAAGGAAAGCACGAAAACAAACGACACAATCGAGGTAGAAGACGGATCTGGTTTTTTGCAGAGATGGTTTTTGATATAGTTTTTTGAAAAGGGAGGTTGAAGACAATGGGACAGTGATTGAGGTCGGAGACAAAGGTCTCATGATCACTGTGGTGGGAAGAGAAGAAGAGGCCGTGACGTCTACAGGCGGTGGTGCGGCGGGAAGAGGAGGAAGAGAGGGAGAGGAGAGAGGGAGAGGAAGAGATGACATAATGGTAAATTCATCAATATTTTCAATTTTAAATTTGATCCATTTCACATTTATGTCATTCACAAATTTTAACAGACTTTTAGAGGTTTTGAAATTTCATATGATATTTATTCGTTATTTTTTCTTTATTAATTCTCTCTCATTTATTTATTGCAAAATTTATTCCTGAAAAATACATGATATTTGGATAGGGACCTATACAAGTAACATGTCTTTTTGAGTGTAACTCTTTTTCATTTATATACAACTTTAATTATGCATAAAATAGAAACATAGTTGAGCATAGATTTAATATAATTAGGAAGAGTTGCACTTACCGAATATGAGTTGCAACAGTTCAAGGACTTTAGATATGTTTGAAAACCATAAATTTCGTAACCAAGATTTTTTGAGCATTTTTTTTTTCAAATTCTCCTTCCGGTTATATTTATAAGAGCTTGATAACTGAATTACATGATTTAAAAAAGTGGTTAATATTAGTTAAAAACAATAATTGTGTTTAGACTAATCAAATTTTTTTTAAGTATGTCTTTATTTATAAGAGGACAAGCCAGAGAGAGATAGAGTTATTATATGAATCACAAACCTTTTCATTAATGCAATTTATATAAGTAACGGGGGCAAAAAAGAAAAACACTTATTAAATGTTAAAACAACTCTTACTAAACTCTTATAAGAAAGACTAAGGCAATTCAAATTTTAGACTTTTATAACAACAACGAGTAAGAGTAATATTCAATGTACCCTAACCTTTCTATTCGATATTGATATTAATAATTTTATTTAATCAAACAGGGTATAAACATAATTTCTTAATTAGTCAAGTCAATTTTCCATATTTTAGCGAGCTTAGAGAAAAAGAAATGATTGAATCCATTTTGGATTAATTATCCTCCTATCGTGAAACATCGATCGAAGCCACAACGTGCCCCCTCAAGATGGTGGAACTAGTAATTATTATATCACTTCCCTGATGCTAATATTATAAAAATATGTTAACTTTTTTTAAAAAAAGATATTAAAGAAACTAAATAAGTTATATATTCTTAAATTATATATTAATTTATTAGTCAAATTAAGTAATTTGAAGAAAAAATAAAAATAAAAATACTCTACAGAAATTTAATTAGTTCCTTTGATCTCCTTAAAAAAGGTCAACTTCATCTTAATAAGCACTGAAAGGAGTATTTCCTTTCATCTCAGCCGTCCAGTGACTCAAACTAGGACACATCGAACGGTTCATCCATCCCAGACCGGTCCATACGATCTCATCACATTCGCAGCACGTTCTTCGTGTTTTTTTAACCTTCTTTTACACCTTCAATAATGGAGGCTATTCTCTATCCCACCAACGGCAAATAAAAAATTGACTACGAAAAGAATAATTACTCCTAATTTTCTACTATATATATAGATCTCCATTATTTCTGAGTTGCTCAGAATCATTAATCATAGTAGCAGGTCAACTAACAATTCATCACCATGAAGCACTTTCTGGTAAAATCTGTGGTGGCGCGAGCTCTGCTCTCCGGCGGATCCCAGAACTTTACCCGGCATTTTGTGACGGCGTCAGCAGCCGCACCGGAGCTGAAACTCCAGCATCTCTATGGCTACTTGCCAAGGATGTCGTCGACCTTGGCGCCGTCTCCGGCTGAGAAGGAGCAGCAGAAGGAAGAGAAAACGGTAACGGAGGCGAAACGGGAGAACGAGAACGGCGTCGTTTCAAGCTACTGGGGAATTTCAAGGCCGAAGATCAAAAGAGAGGATGGGACAGAGTGGCCTTGGAACTGTTTCATGGTACTGTATATATGATTAACGATTGTTTAATTAACTGATGATTTAATCCTTTGTTACGTTAGGATGTTTGTTTTTATGTAAATTAATTAATAATTAATAAGGCTTAATTATGTGTGTTCCTTGGCAGCCATGGGACACTTATCGTGCAGATGTGTCGATCGATATAACAAAGCATCATGAGCCTACCACTTTTGGTGACAAACTTGCTTTCAGGACAGTGAAATTCCTTAATGTTCTATCACATCTCTATTTTAAGGTTTGTGGTCTCTTCTTCTGTAATTATACATTTATAATTGTCTATTATATATAACATATGCGCCAATTTATTAGTGGAGAAGCTCCAGTTGATCCTATCTCAGTAGAAAACTTGTGATAGAAATCATGTCAGCTAGTAGTTTTAACTTTTTAAATACGAAATAAGTATATGAGAGGGGTTTTATTTTTATATATATAAGTATCTGGTTGTAAACCCACATGTTTGACATAGATAAAAAAAATTTAAACTTATATTGATTTTACCTTAAAATGCAACATTTTTAGAAGTTTATCCCTATTAATATACATTATAGTCTACAACTAATGAAGACACATTTATTACATTTGGTAAATAAAGAAACTAATTGATTGAGAGCTTTATTTAAATTCAAAATGTAAGACTTCATTTTACTTTATCTTGCAAATTGATATACATTCTTTTAAACAACCATATTATTGATTGTGCATATTATATTAAATTAAAGAAGGATTTTCATATAAGATAATTTCCATTGCAGGTCATTAAAGAGTTACATTACAAATTAACACATTTTTCTCATAATTTATAACCAGCTCAACTAAGAATATCCAAAATTGGTTATTTGACTTTTACATTTAAGACTAGAACATGAGATTTGAGGAATCATGATGAGCTTCATAGTTCATATATTTTTGATATTTACAGGAGAAATACGGATGCCACGCGATGATGCTAGAAACCATCGCGGCGGTGCCGGGGATGGTGGGAGGGATAGTACTCCACCTAAAGTCCCTCCGGAGGTTCCAACACAGCGGCGGGTGGATCAAGGCACTTCTAGAGGAAGCAGAGAACGAGAGGATGCATTTGATGACAATGGCGGAGTTGGTGAAGCCGAACTGGCACGAGAGGCTACTAATAATAATGGCACAAGGAGTGTACTTCAATGCCTTCTTCTTGTTCTACTTGGTGTCCCCAAAAGTGGCTCATAGGTTTGTGGGGTACTTGGAAGAGGAGGCTGTGATTTCTTACACTGAACACTTGATGGCCATTGAAAATGGCAAGGTTGAGAATGTTCCTGCTCCTGCTATTGCTATTGATTATTGGAGGCTCCCTAAGGATGCTACTCTTAAAGATGTTATTGTTGTTATTCGTGCTGATGAAGCTCACCATCGCGATGTCAATCACTTTGCCTCTGTGAGTCTCTCTCTCTCTCTCTCTCTCTCTACACACACACATATATCTATTCACTAAAGAAGGAAAAATCATAGAAGTTTAGTTTTATGATACTAACTTTGCTCTTTAATATATAAGAGATATTTCACTAATTCGGGTAGATTAAAAAGAAATGAAATTATAAACTGATTAATTTGAATGAGTGTTATATGATCTACTAAAAATGGCCCTGTGTATTGTTTGATTATACTACCTTTGGTTTTTAATGTAAGAGCAAAGTTAGTTGACTAATTTGGGTAGATTGAGAAAATTAGTTATGCTAGTTTTTTTTTATAATAAATATAAGTTGTTTTTCCCTAAAATGTCTTTTTTTTATTTATTTATTATGTCTACCTTTTGATAGAAATAAACCCTTTAATGCTTACAATTAATATGAGTACTTTAGGAAAAAATTATAAATTTGATAGACAGTTGATCGATGTCTTATATTTAGAACCAAATCAAATTCTCAATTAGATCTTATATTAAGGATTGGAGGCAGTAGTTAGTTTGTAATACCCTAACGGATTATTAAGGATTAAGAGTACAAAGATGAGGATTGACTCAAGTAACTAATTAAAAGGAGTTGGAGCTAGGCACGTAGAATAAATTTTTTGAGAAAATTGGGGAAAAACCCCCCTCATTAAAAATTTTATCGGTAAATTAAAAATGACTTGAATTTGTAGTAGTAATACCCGTATACAAAATTTGCAGGCACCAAATACTTTATGTGAGCAATGTTATTATTTATTTGTTAAAAAATAAAGTCGGTTAATTATAATATTTCTCATTAGGGCCAGGTTTCATTTTGTCTTAACGTTAACATTCATTTGATGCAGGATATACAATATCAAGGAAAAGAATTGAGAGAGGCGCCAGCTCCACTAGGCTATCATTGAGTATTTTTAAAATTAATTTGTCCCCTTCTATTTTTTTCCACATTAATTAAATGACAATGTATTATATGTAGCGTTGTTGATTGTTGATGATTGATTTGATTATCAATAAAAAAAAAATTGTCTCTTGAAGTTTCTTTGGAAAAACAATTAATAAACAATCTAAACACGTTTAAGTGAGAGCTACAACTCGATATGGCTATGGCTTAGTACTTGTTTGGAAAGAAAGAAAGAAAAAATCATTTTTCTATAAGCTGAGATAAAATTTATATATCCCACATACTCTCTCGAACGTCATAAAAGTATTTTTAAAAAACTAAAACAAATATATACTTATTATGTCACCGGTACTCAAAGACTTTTGAAAAATAAGAACAACCTTTAATGTGAATTATTATTATTTTAAACCGAAAAGCAATATATGCCAATAGTTTGTAGCTCAATGTTATGAAATCTGCCAATAGGTTGTAGGTCGCGGATTTGGTCCCGCTTATAATATCAAACTATCAATGATTTAACTTGGTTGATCTAATTATGATTAAAATAAAATAATGCAATAAAGATATATTTGTATGTAACCATGTAATATTAATGTTTAGATAGGACAAACTTCTACTATTTTTTTTAACCAAAAACTAAAACTATATTGTTTCATGCGTAAGGGAGAGAAAATATAAAATCAAAACTTTTGAATGCAATACTTAGGGGATTGGTTTACATTCACTAGTTTAATGTTCTAAACGCCCACTCGAATTGAATTTTAATAGAGTCGTATAAGAAAGAACATTTTTTGAACCAAGAAAATAGATATAAAATATTTAGGCAAAAATTCATTTTTAGTCTTTTTATTTTTAACCATACACAATATTTCATTTTTTGATCTCTTAATTTATTTAGTCCCTTAAATCTTGACATCACGAACTTTAAAATTTAAAATGTTGACAAAATATTATCAAATGTACGTTGGCATATTAAATTTACTTTTCAATATAATAACGACTGTTATAAAAATCACTATGATGTTAGGATTAAAGTACTAAGAAGATCAGTTTTAAAAGGGTTAAAGTACAAAAATATTCATAAGCTTATACCAAAGTGCATCCAACTCCATAAACTTTTATTGACTGCAAAAGTATCCATAAATAAACATTTAAGATTAGAGCAAAAAGACACATTTGTTAAAATATCTTAATGTTTGTTATATTTTGTAGTGGGGCCCATGCTATTTTTCTAAATGGTAAGGGTTAAAAAATATTCATAAATTTTTATCTAAAGTGTGTCAAACATCATATGCTTTTCGAATATGCACAAATATCTATGAACATTCATAATGGAGATGTAAGTACTAAAATACCTTCAAGTAAAAAAAAAAAAAAATACACACACACACACATGGTGAATATATTTTATGAAAATTATTTTCATGTATTTACTTGGTACTCTAATCAAGTTTGGAGCTAGCATAGTTGCATCTAGTTTTGTGTTTCTCTTATATTTGATCAAATGATTTTGAATCTAGCTGAGTTAAATGATTTGATTCATTCTTAAATTAAGTCAATTTTGCATCCCAACTCACTACAAAAAAAAAACAGTTTTTTGCGGCGGAAAAATCCCTCGCAAAAGCGGCATTTTCCGTCGCAAAACGGTTTTGAGGCGGAATTTGCGACGGAAAAATTCCGTCGCAAAAAAAGTCATCGCAAACCCAATTTCCGTCGCAAAAATGTCTTTTCCCTTGCAAAATGTTGGATTTTGCGAGGGAAAATCCTTCCTCGCAAAAACTTGGATTTTGCGAGGGAAAATTTGTTCCCTCGCAAAATCCAATATTTTGCGAGGCAAAGATTTTCCTCGCAAAATCCAATATTTTGCGAGGGAAAGTCATTCCCTCGCAAAAATCCAATTAATTTTTTTTAAAAAAATAAAAAAATAAAAAATAAAATAATTACATAAAAAATTAAAAATTAGAAAATAAAAAGACTATTATAACATAAAAATAAATTGTAACAATCATAAGAATTTACATAGCAAAAACCAAATATTACAAATTATAATGTTTTGATTAAAATGAACTAAAAAAAAGTCTAAAAGTAAAATCCCCATGGGTCTTGGTGTCGACGCACTAAGCGTTTTACAAAATGAATGGACAAAGTGCATCCGAAGGTCCGCGAGAGGATCATCTCGGACTACTCACTCGATTTGCTAAACCAAAGAATGGAAGGAAAATAAGGCAGAATTAGGAAAAAGGAAAGAAACAAGCGGGAACCGATTGGTATGACGGGAAAAATAAAGCACTCACATCGGTTCGAAAGCAATATTATCTCGTGCATATACTTCATCTGTCTCAGGTTCAGCCTACACCAACAAAATAATCAAAACAACCTATTTACTAAGGATCTTTGTAAAGCTTGATGAATTCCCAAATAAGTAATAGATAAACCCAAAAACACAAGGCAATAGAAGAACCAAAATTGACCCGAAGAAGAACATTTACCACTTTGCATAAAATTTTAGATGGCGGAGTTGAAAGAAGGCATTTGTTGCTCGCTCCTTGATGCATTGACGCCTCAAGCTAAAAAATAGAAAAGCACAAGACAAAAAGAAAATATATAGACTAAATGGTACAACACTAAATCCATTAAAAGATATAGTTTCTCAAAAGTGTTATAAGAAGCCATTGGAAGGTGAATCAATGCCAACAGGAACTTAACCCATTGAAGAAATAAAAAATAAACCAGAGCATCCAAAACTTGGACTGAAACAAGAGTGAACAGGTAGCAGCACATGCAAGGATCAAATTATGCATTATAAAAATGGCATTCACAAGAAAATGAAATAAAAAATACATTACAAACAAGTAAAATATCAAACCCATTAAACAATTTATAGGTTAGTTGAATGAGAGATTAACATTAAGAAACTCAGAAATTAGAAACCTAGGATTCGATCTCGCAGGTTCTTTACAAAAGGAAGAAAGCAGATAAAAACTCAAAAGTCCATATTCTACCAACAATGAACGTTTATTGCTTGTTTGGCAGGTCTCATAGCCAGGTAGGCTGTAACAAAATCTATGCTTCTAACATTAGAAGTAAAAATTAGTACAAAAGCTTGCCTGTAGAGGGAAAGCTATACGCCACATAGTCCTTAAGAAGAAGAAACAAGACGACAAATAGAAAATATCAAAGGGAAAGATCAGCACTATTGCAACAAAGATGTAAAGAAGTACCTGCAAATGTGTATAAGATAGTCAGAACATATCATAGAAAAACAAAAACTCTTAAAACTATATCAATCCCTTCCGACCACACTTTCCAACACGGTGATTTCCCGAACTCGATTTTCGAAACAAGAACAAAATCGAATGACTAAGTTTTAAACAAAGATAGAAGAAATTAAACCCAATTTCAACCACACGGCCTCCGACCGGTGGCGGAGCTAGGATTTTTTATTTGTGGTCGCACAATTAGGGGGGAATTGGGGTTCGGGGGCAATGCCCCGAATTTTTTTTTTTTTTTTTTAAAAGGGAAGTTTTAGATCAATCGACTCGAGAAGGGGTATGCCCAAGAAGTTCACGAAGTGGTCTGCTTTTAGCTAGAGGATGTTCAATAGGAAGTTCATATACAATTTGATTCAAAACCTTGGGGAAAATCCAATGATCCAAACTCAGAATAACCCCAACTAAAGAAAACAAAAGAAAGGATGTTCACTGCAATAGGCAAACAGAAAAAGCTTCTGTGGCATTTCATTCTCACAAAAGCTATAGAGAGATGTACGGAGCATGATGTTCTTTAGAATTAAAAGAAAGGACTATCCAGCAAAGTTAGGGAAACAAATAGCACAGGAGGCAAACCTTTGCTTGGCATCCAGCTTGTAATCTTACACCAGTAGCATCATACATTACCTGCCGCAGTTTTATGTATTAGATACAATTCTAAAAACATGAACCATTTATTAGCATTAACTTCTTGTCATATAACCAATTAGTTGTTTTCGAGAAATTACAATCTTGTTAGCAGTTACATATTATATACATGTCTATTCATACATTGGCGGAAAAGGAATCTCCATTATGAGGCTCCTTAATTTAATAAGTTTTTGTTTCATTATTGATTGATTTTAGAGAAATGAAGAGATATGTCAAACAAATATACAATACAAGCTAAGATCAATGCAGTAGCAAACATAGGTCCTCCAAACCCCTCTTGAAACCCAATAGCTACGGCAAGAGCGTTACAGTTGCTGAATGAGATGATGGCATTTCACCAAAACCAATGAGTTGCTTAAAATCCTATCTTCTTTCCTTGTACCTGCACATCTATGAAATCTTAAGACCTTTGGGAAGAACTAAATGGCATATATAAAGATAACAAAAGCTGTTAAAACTCTATCCATGAAGAAGCTCTAACATTGGAATGATACTGCCAGAATTATCAATTGCAACTTGAAACTCAATGATTATATCAACACTAAAAAGGAACGCCACCAGTTAATCCACAATGATTCATACACATTCATTGATGTAAACTCTGCTACTGTTGGATGCATAATTTTTGGAAAAGATGAAGGGATATTTATCAACAGTCTTGTAAATAATCGACTTAAGTAACGCAGCCAATAACAACAAAATCTTTCTTAGCAAACAACAAAGACAAATCAAATCTGATTAACATTCTACATTCCCATGAATGAGTTTGGTTAAAATTGATTACAACACAAAGAAACTAAGAGCTGAAGATGCCTCTTAATTTAAGAATTTGGCAGGTGAAAGAAACACACTACAAATCTTGAAATCTCGCAGCACCTTAACCCTAGAACCATTTCATGCAAATCAAGCTAACGGTGGAACTAAAACCATCAAATATTTTATTTCATCAAGGGACTACAATCCGTAGTTTTTTCAAGAAAGAAAGAACAAGGCCACTCATTGTATCCAAATTTCCTTTATTTCTCTTCCCCCTTTTCAACAGAACCAAATCCTAATCAAATTGGCATTGCAATCAAGATTCTATGCATAATACTGACAAAGAAACAGGAATACCAACCATAATGTGAAGAGTTTGGTAGATTGCACAATGACGAAACCAACGATAGCAGAAATGAAGGGGTAATTAGTTAATACTGATGAAGAAGATGATGACGGCAAAGACGTTGAAGCACCCATCCCCGATGCCGATGTGGCAGCGACCTTATCCATGGCTGTTAGAGGAACTCTAAGGCATCTTCATCTTCAGGATTCTGGGGAAGCTGATAATGAGAGTGTGGAGGCGATTGGGACTGAAAAGGGAGAGAGAGAGAGAGAGAGAGAGAGAGAGAGAAAAGAAGCTCAAACTTTCTGTCTGCACTTGCGGTCACCTGTGTCAGTGTGGCTCCGCCACTGCCTCCGACTACCACCACCGAGGGAAGAGCCTCCCAGAGGGACAATCCATCGCTGCCATGGTCACCTAAAACTGTAAACTTCCCTCCGACAGGCCAGATCGTACCAACAGCAACACATAAAACGCTGATTTGCTGATTTGCAAGGCTCCTCGCCCCGATCGAAGATGAAACAGTTCGGCAACCCGATTTGCAAGGCGGAGGACTAGATGAGGTCGTCGACGGTGTTGCCGAGGAACGAACTCGCGGCGACCTGAGGGAGAAGAAGCGCACGATCGATGGTGGATCTGAGGAGTACCGAGGGAGAGAAAGAGGCGGACCGAAGGAGAGAAAGTAGCGGACCCGAAGAAGGTCTGAGGCGTGCGGGGGAGAGAAAGTGACGTACTAGGGTTAAAAATTCACGATTTTTGCGACGGAACAAAATTTTCATCGCAAAATGAAGTAATTTTGCGAGGGAATATGGGTTTCCGTCGCAAAATGACTTCATTTTGCGAGGGAAAATATGTTCCCTCGCAAAATTAAGTCATTTTGCGAGGGAAAATGGGTTTCCGTCGCAAACGTAAGTCATTTTACGAGGGAAAATATGTTCCCTCGCAAAATGACTTACGTTTGCGACGGAACTCATTTTCCCTCGCAAAATGACTTAATTTTGCGAGGGAACACATTTTCCCTCGCAAATTCCGTCACAAATTTAAGATTTTCTAGTAGTGACTAAGGTTGTCAAACTCATGAGAAAGGACGTAAATTCGGAAATGTAAACTCGTAAGAGTTTACCTATATTAATAAATAACAATTAATATTATATGATAAAATAATTAAAATAATAAAAATGACAATAATTTGGTTTAAATATATTTGAAATCTAAATAACTGAAATTAAATTCATTAACATTCATAATTTATCTTACTTAACATAAAAATTTATACAAAATTCATGTTCTAATATAAAGTCACTAAACATAATTAAATAAAACTAATGTACTACCTAATTAATAAACAAGTAAAAAGAAATTCTCAAATTGAGAAAAAAAAGAGGCAACCAAAGAAGACATCTAATATCTCAAGGTAAAAAAAACTTCAACTTAATTTATCGGCTCTCAAAGACATAATTTGTTTAATGTAGGATTGTATTTAGTAAATAAAATACTATTATAGAGATCATATTAAACAATGATAAAACAAAGTTCTACTATCTCACGTCAAAAAAAAAAAAAAAAAAAAAAAAAAAATCACAAGCAAGCAATTTAATAATAAAATATTCAATGATTATTTTTTTTGCTCGTAAATGCTACTTAAATTACCAAATTAACATTCACCATTACAACCGAAACAGAGCATAAGGAAACTACCTGATACAACAAGACAGAAAATAATAACAGTCCTGGAAAGAGAAATAACAGCAACAAAACAATAGAAAGATAACTTTGAAAAACTTGGCTATCACCCAAGAGGGGGTGAATTGGGTGTTTAATATAACTTTAGTTACTTTGAAAATCCTTTCGTAACTTATCGAAAGTAGTTTGAATGACGAAGTAATTTATAAAGCGATAATCAGTCATTCAAATATATATGCACATTCAAATATATATCCGGAAATATAAGAGATAAGGGAAGAGAATGTGCAAACCGATTTATCTTGGTTCGCCCAATCCTTGACCTACGTCCAGTCCCAAGCTCCACTTGAGATTTTCAATCCACTATCCTCTTATTTATCCGGGCACAAGAGAAGCATTTACAATCCCACAAGTTCACCCAGGCACTTGTGAAGCCAAATCTCTCACCGAGATACTCCCCCTCACACAATGCAAGGTTACAATCTGTTTCCCTCTCAAGATTACCCAATCTTGAGTAACTCTCAAATAAACAGATAGAATGTTTCTAATGAATCTTCTCTCTCGAAGTGAATAAGATAAACACCGAAGTGCATTACAAATAATTTCACTCTCTATGCTAAGCTATGTAAACATTGAAAATAGAGTGTGTATGTTACGAAAAAAAGCAGTATCGGCATGTTGAAGATGTAATATTGTATCTCTGCGTTTTTCTCGCTTGAATCTATCCTCTTTTATAGGTAGAGATCAATATATGACCGTTGAGAAGATTCAATGACCTTTGGATAAAGAAATATAGCCGTTAGACTCGAGATGGAACAAGCCGTTAGAACTTCGTTTTTCGAACCGCCTATGACATCGCATTTACTTTACTTTGATCTTCGGTTTAATGGCCTTTGATCATCGAAACATGTACACAAATGATATAAATGATGTTAAGAAGTGTTATAAATCATTTGGGTAATCATCGGGATGTTTATCAGAAGAATCATGATTTTCGAAACGGTGATTTTCTGAATCTGCGATGAAAACTCGAGTTTTCATTTGGAAACTTGAGTTTTGAGGTTGCGTTACTCCATATTGCTCTCTGTCTGATCAAAACTCTAGTTTTGGTTTCGCAAACTCGAGTTTGGAAGATGCTCTAAAGTTCGCTGCTCTCTGTAACCCGAAAACTCGAGTTTTGTACTTACAAACTCGAGTTTTGACTTTGTTGAGCTTTCTTGAAAATAACTGTCAAATTTCGAGGGCCATATCTCCTTATTCTGAACTCCGTTTTGGTCCGTTCAACTCTTGATGGAAAGCTCTGTGAGTCTACTTTCAAATGCCACTAATTTCAGCTCAATCGGATTTGGGGTTTGTGAGACACACTCAAAACATTGAATCTTGGTCTGCACTATAGCGGTGATTCTTGTTCCAACTTTCAAAAATCATAGCTCCCTCATCTGGCCTCCTTTGGACATTAATTTTATATCAAAATGACGCATTAGAAGTCTAGTTTCATATGCCACTAGTTTCGCATCAATCCAATTTATAGTTTGAGATATATCATCAAATTACCGACGTCGCGCCGTGCTAAACATGAAACAGAGTTGCTAAAGAGCTGATGACCGCTGCAAACTCGAGTTTTGATTTGGAAACTCGAGTTTTGAATTGGAAACTCATTTTTGAATCCTAAACTCGAGTTTTCCTAGTCCAGAGACGCGAGATGCGAAGACACTATAAACTCGAGTTTTGAGGTGGTCGACTCGAGTTTTGACTCCTAAACTCGAGTTTTGAGTCCTAAACTCGAGTTTTCTCATACCGAGAGGAGCAAATCATTGTAGCGAAGCGGAAACTCGAGTTTTGAGTTGTGAACTCGAGTTTTCTCATCCCGAAACTGATTTTTGTTGACTTTAACTCTAAATTGAGCCATTCCAACTTCCATATGACCTTGGAAACTTCTAGCATGAATATAATAACTTGAATAATTATATTCTCATTTCATTCATCAAGTTCTTCCTTCTTCCATCTCCCAAATTGATCATTCTTCTTCATTTAACACTTGGGCTCATCATTCTCTGCAGCTTCTACCTTCTTCAATATCCATAAAGTGATGAAACTTCATTCCAACTTCTGCTTATCATAGAGACTTCCAGTATGACAAGAACTTGAATGTTGATATTCCTATTATATTGTGCAAGTTCTTTTGATAACATCTTTCTCTAGACTCTTCTCTTTTTCTTGGTTATCCTCCAAAATCTATTGATAATATCTTGCTCCTTGACAACCTTTGCAAGTTCTTCTTTCCATTTATCCCTTATCTCCTTCTTGATTATTTTGCATGATTCAACTTGGACTAATCTACATTAAACATAGTAGTTAGTCAATGCAAGATATAACTATATTACTCAATCTTTTTTCTTTTAACAATGGCATCTATATAAGACATCATCAAAACTAATCATAACTAACAAACTTCAGCAAGCCTCTAACACAGAGCTAGAAGAGACAAAATCCTCCACAACAATGTTAGCCTCCTGAGCATCCAAGGTTAGCAGGAAAGACAAAATAGGT
The DNA here is from genome assembly GCA_019022655.1 of Acacia acuminata. Lineage (NCBI taxonomy): Eukaryota > Viridiplantae > Streptophyta > Magnoliopsida > Fabales > Fabaceae > Acacia > Acacia acuminata. The sequence continues at coordinate 5,760,053 of JAFJYI010000005.1, forward strand.
TTTGGTTTGAAAACTCACTCGACCGGGCACACCTCCTTATAAGCAATCGCTGCCAAACAGTCAGCTACTCTATTACCCCGTCTAGGGATATAGGAAAAGGAGAACCCAACCTTGTTAGCAACAAGATTGATAATATTATGAAGAATACTTCGACACTTCCAATCATAAGCATCAGAGGATCTAGCTTCAATACAAGAAATAAGCAAAAGACACTCCGTTTCAAATACAACCTTATCATAGCCCAAATCCACAGCTAACATCAGAGCTCGTTTTAGTGCTAAGGCCTCAGTCATAAAGGCTGAAATTGATTTAATTTTGTCCACAAACCCCCATTGAAAGAAGCCCTAATGATCTCTACAAGCTATACCAATAGCAATATAAGAATTTCCAGATAAATAGGCACCATCAGAATTTACCTCTAAAACCCCAGAATCAGGTGGAGCCCAACGGTCACAGCAGGCCACAGGGTTGTTAGGTCCATTTAGATTAGACCACATGTTCTCATACTGATTCCAATACTCAACATTACTCCTACTAGCATATTCAATACAGCACTAGGATTGGGTTCCAAAAAAAATTAAAGACTTTTTCATTTCTCTGCTTCCAAATGTACCACAATAACCAGTAAATCAAAGAAATATCTTTAGGACCAAGAGAAGACATACCATTTATCATCAACCACCACCCCGTAAAGTTGGTGATGTTGGAGCAGTCAAATCGCACCCCCATGTTAGAGCCAAACCAGACACAACGCGTCCATTGGCAGTGAAAAAAAAGGTGCTCTATATTTTCCATAGCCTCTTCACAGATTGGACACAAACTTACAGATGAGCGTCTCCTACAACATAAGGCAGCATTGGTAGCTACCGCATTATTGAGGATGAGCCACAGTAATTGTTGTACACGTGGGATAACTTTAATTCTCCATATGGATTTCCAACAAGATTGGGTAGCAAAAATAGATTAACTAGCCCTAAGAGCAGAATCAGAGGACTTGGCTTTTCCAAAATAATAGCCAACCTTAACCGTATATGAGCCATTTTTAGAAGCTGACCAAATCAGCTTATCTTCAAGGCCATTAGAGGGTATAGGAATTGTGTAGATAGCAGCTTTGACCTCTTCTGGGATGAAATTGGCAATGGGGGCAAGGTTCCATAAGCCGTTAATAATTAAAGAGTAAAATACTCTGACCACCCTCCTGTTTTGTCTTAATTACGCAGACCTCTCCTCTATTTTGGAAACCCATATAAACCTCCCTTAAAATTAAAGATTTGTTACACAAACCTCCCTTATATTTTGAGATTCTATTTCCATCCACCCAAACCGTTAGTTGACCGTTAAGTTTGACTTTTGGACCCCTTTTTTCTTCTTCTTTCTTTTTTTTAAAAAACCAAAATATCCTTTTTCGGTATTAGAATTATTTAAATACACACACATATAGGCTAATAAAAATTTATACAACCAAAAATTTATTCTAATAGATTTTTTTAACTTTCTAATTTGTTAAAAAAAGTATTAATTTTGATATTATAAATTAATTATGACTTAAAATATATATTAAACACATATATTTTTGTCAACTATAATGAACTATATAAGTTTGAGATTGTATGTGTCATTTAAAGTTATAATTTAATACTTTTTTCACAAATATTTATAAACACATATGATCAATCACCTGTTTATTTAATAAATTACTTGAATATTCAACGACGTTTGTAATATTTATTACATTAACCAATCTAAAATCATCAAACAAATAACTATTTGTAAAGATAAAAATAAAAATTAAGGAACAGATAAAAAAACTCTTAAATTTTTTAAAACAATTTTAGTCAAAATGTGCAAGACAAAATAAAATATATCAACCATGTGTAAGTTTCTACATATAAACTTTGTTAAAAAAATTTAGTATTAAGGGTAAAATAGTAAATAAAATTTAGTTAAAATATATTTTTGGAATCTTTTTAGAATATTTTTAACGGAGTTAACCTGTTTGGACTTAAGCGTATGTTTTCAAAATAGAGGGGACGTATATGTAATTAAAGCAAAACGGGAGGGTAGTCGAGTATTTTACCCAAAAAAGGGTTCAAAAGTCAAACTTAACGGTTTGGCTAGATGGAAATAGAATCTCAAAATATAAGGGAGGTGTGTGTAACATATGTTTAATTTTAAGGGAGGTTTATATGGGTTTCCAAAATAGAGAGGAGGTCTGTGTAATGAAGGCAAAACGGAGGGTCGTCAGAGTATTTTACTCATAATTAAATCACTCACTCTTCCATGCTTCACATAATAATCATCACATGGTGACGGTTTGACAGGAAATGAGACACCGGGGACCCATTTATCTCCCCAAATGCTTATCTTTTGTCCATTACCAACATCCCATTGAAGCTCCGGCTTTAGAAACTCCCGTCCATCGAGAAGATTGGACCAACACCAAGAGGCTTTGTGACCTTTAACCGCATCCATAAACACCGTGTGAGGAAAATAAACAATTTTCAACACTTGAGCCCATAATGCATCTGGATGCAAAAACAATTGACACGCGGTTTTAGCCAATAAGGCCTCATTCATCACAACCAAGTCTTGGAATCCCATGCCTCCTTGGTTTTTACTCAAAGTGAGGTAATCCCAGGCCTTCCAATGGGTCCCCCCCCCCACACAATAGTGCCCTCCCACCAAAAATTGGCCACAAGACTATGAATTTCTTTGCACGTTTTAAGAGGGGATTTAAAATAGTTCATCGGATATATGGGGATCACCTGAATGACTGCTTTGATCATAATGTCTCTCCCAGAAAAGGAGAGGTATTTATGCCCCCAACCTTGGATCTTATTAGCAACACGCTCCCGGATATAAGCCAACTCTTGTTGTTTAGTCTTGCCCCATAAGCTTGGAATTCCAAGGTACTTCCCTGGGTCCTTAGCCGTTGAAATATGAATTAGATTGCACACCTCCTGACGAACAACTTATAGGGTATTAGTAGAGAAGAAAATGGAAGATTTATCCAAATTAATGACTTGACCTAAAGCCTCACAGTACAACTGCAAGATGGAAGCTAATTGACGACAATTTTCATTCTTGGCATTCATGAATACAAGTGCATCATCCGCAAAAAAAGCATGTGTAAGAATCGGGCAACTAAGACTTAACTTAATACCTTTTAGCAAACCAGCCTCTTGGCTTTTAGTAATCATGATGGAGAGAACTTCTGCCACTAGAATAAAGAGATAAGGTGAGATAGGATCTCCCTGTTGAAGACCCCTACTAGGAGAGAATGAACTCATTGATTCCCTTGATAAGCATAAATTCATCTTAACTGATGCAACACACTTCATAATTAGATTTACCCACTCAGTACAGAAGTCGAAGCATAGAAGGGATTTCTCCAGAAAGGCCCATTCAACATGATCATACGCCTTACTCATATCCATCTTGAGAGCAAAATCATATTTCTGACTGGTTTTTCTTCCTTCTCAAGTAGTGATAGACCTTATGTGCCATTATAATGTTATCTTGTATACATCGCCCAGGAACGAAGGCCCCTTGAGTAGGAGAGATGCACACATCAAGGAAGGGTTTCATCTGATTTGCCATAATCTTTGAGATGATTTTGGAGGAAAAATTGCATAATCAGATTGGTTTAAGCTGAGAGACATGCTCAGGTCTATCAACTTTAATCAAAGTGATATTTGTCTCATTAATAGGATCCAAAGAGGAGTGACCAACAAAGAATTCCAGAACCATATTACACATAGCGTCACCTACCTCAACCCAAGCATTATGGTAGAAAGAACCCGAGAAGCCATTTGGGCCAGGTGCCTTAGAGCTCCCGAGACTAAATGCTGCTTTCCTGATTTCTTCCCTTGTGATTGGCAACATCAAACACTGATTCATCTCGGGTGTTATTTTCTTATCAATACAGTTCATAACCGGTTCCATGTTGGCCTTACCGTAAGAAGCAAAAAGTTGCTGGAAAAAATTGGAAATATTATCAACCACTTCTTGCTTCTCCATTAACCACTGACCATCATCATTCTTAATGCATCTGATGCTATTACGCTGTCTTCGCTTCACAGTAGACAAATGGAAAAATCTTGAGTTCTTGTCCCCCGCCTTCAGCCAACTCACTCTAGATCTTTGCCACCAGAATTTTTCTTCAAGATTATACACTCTATCAATAGCCATTTTCACATCCTGGATGGCCCTAGAAGACGCCACACATAAATCTCCATGAGAAAGTGTTGATAACTTTGATTTTAGATCAACCAGCAACTTAGCGTTATTAGGAAAGGTGCTCTTGCTCCACTTAACAAGGTCTCTTGTGCACCTACTAATTTTACAGATAAAAGTAGAGATGGCAGTGTGACACCCGTCTAGAATAGAGCCCCAACTTCTCTTGACAACTTATTGAAAATCAGGATGATTCAACCAGTTATCTTCAAACGAAAAGTCCTCTTTCTTCCCTTTCTTACACATAATATAATAAATGTGGTCGAGGAACTACATTGTGAACTGGAATAGGGAAAAACTGAGAGGGATTACCAAAGGCTCTATCTATAAACCCTTGGTCTAATCTATTATGCATCCAACCGAGGGCCATGAAAACCCAGATCATCCAACTCACACCCTGCTGCAGAACATTTGAAATTTAGGATTCTCCTCCATACTCTAGGTGGCCCTCCCAGCATCTCCGACTGGGATAGAATTTCATTAAAGTCACCCAGGCATAACCAGGGCTCACTAATATTCCGACTAATACAAGTAATCTCCTGCCAGCATAAGAGTCGGTCTTCCTCAATAGGTGGGCCATAAACATAGGAGATGTATGAAGGGATAGACAGAACAACCAAATCAACACGAGCATGAATAATATTGGTTGAAGAAAATAAACACTGACTTGAATCACGTCTGTCCACCAAATCGCAAGAATATCGCTCCTTCCAATTGGGTCCACAAGCCACTCTTCAGTGAAGCCACACCAACGACGCAACTTTCTTAGATATCTAGCTTTTTGTTTTGTCTCCATCAGAAACACAAAATGAGGTTTTCTCCGAGAACATTCTTCCCTAAGATTCCTGGTTGTTAAGGCAACCCCCAAACCTTGACAATTCCAGGCTAGAATATTCATGGTGCATCGATGGTTGGTCCCATCCAACCACCGGCGTTGAGAGAAGAAGAAGTAGATTCAGGTATAGGAGATTCCCCATCACCTGCAAGCCAACTTGGTGGAAAATCTACTTCAACTGAGTCGGGGGTACCAACACTGCAAGGCGGATTCAGATTATCACCTTTCCTGCACATAAAGGACTTCAAAGCTCTATAATTTTTCTTTCGCCTCCTTGGTGACTATTTTTTTGCTGAAGCAGGGGTTGGAGATGTTGACTGAGAGCCACAAGGAATTACCTAATGAATAATAGGCTCATCAAAACAAAGACACCATTGTCGTTTAGGTAGACTAGGAATTAAATCCAATTCACTGGGCCTCTTTATGTGACAACCCTAAAGAGAAAAGGCCACTGCTGATATGGGCGATAGCCCCAAGTGAGGACAGGTAGGCACGACAATGGGCTCAAGCTCGCTGGGAAATTCAAACCGGTAGTGGAGTTCAGCCTTCTCGTTAGATGAACTTCCATTCAAAACACTCTCTGGCCCAATTTCGTTGGTTCCTACCAATTGGGGAACACTAATTTCCTACATGGCCCACTTTGACTCTTCTAGTTGACTTTCTTCCTGTTTCAACAAAAATTGGAGGCGTAGCCCGTGAAAGAAGCGCTTGCTGTGCATTAAAAGTTTCTTGACCCTTCTGACCAGCCTACACACCATCACCCCTACCAACCGCCGAATTATGCTGACTAGTCCCACTCACCTTTTGACACATTATTTCACTGCAAGTCCACCTACCTCTTGACATACCATATTCCTAGTATCCAATTTGCCTCCGGTCGACTGCTTCGACGATGGCGACCAGCTCCGCCGTGGATGACCAGCGATGACTCTGAGTAGTCTTAGGCATGGCTTCACACCAATCTTTTCTAACTACCTCCACCACATTGTCTAAAGTTCTTACACCGCTAGTATCAAGCCAACTGCCAAATTTCTGCCCTCCATTTTCACCTTCCTTATCCCCAAAATGGAACCTGCAAGCCCTTCTCTCATGACCAAGCCTACCACATGCATAGCAAAAAATCTGGAGTCTTTCATATTTGACAGAGACCCAGGCCGGCTCCCTTCCCTTGCGCGGAACCCAGAAGCCAGGAATCAAAGGATCATTCAGGTGCACTAGGGACCTTACCCAAATAAAACCTCTTCCAAATCTACCTTCCACATTCGACCTCTCGAACATGACCAGATCCCCTACAGCTTTCCCAAGAATCTATGCGTTGCTATCATCAAATGCTTCCAATGGGAGATCGTGGAACTGCACCCAGAATGGCGCTATGTCAAACCTAACATCATTCAAAATCATTCTCTCTTTTAGAAGATGGCCTTGAATTGACCATGGACGGCCTCTGAGTATACGACCATAATCTCTGGAATCTCTGAAGCGGAACAAGAATATAAGCTTACTTCGATCAAGTTCATGGATCTCCAAGTCATCCTCCCCTAGCTGCCACCCCTTCTTCACCATAGAAATAACCGTCGGGACATTTAAGTTTTTATCAGTCAGGATTTTTCCAACAAGACTACCTCCTTATTTATCCTCCTTTGACTCCAAGTTCAATACAACTTCTATCGAGCCCCCGGCCCTACTACTTTGCCCCAATTCCATACCTCCGACACACCAAAGGAACACACATTCACGCACACGTACAAAGGTAACCTTCTAATGGAACAAAGAGAACACAATCACTCACTCAAAGAAGAAACGCTTAGGTAAGAAGAGGGGAACTAACGAAAAAACAATGGTCACCGTTCAAGAAAATGTCCATCGCACCGGAACACGGAACCTTACTAACCCTTACAAAGGAGAGAGAGGACCCACACAAAGGAGAGTAACAAATATTCAATGATTAAAAGCAATGAAAAGAGCTAAATGAAAGGACGAAATACTTACTCCTAAACTTGGTATGCTACTCTACTCCTTTGCTTTACAATACTCAAGGGTCAAAACTCCACATTTTAACGCACAAGTCCTACATACACTCAAACCAAAAACAAATTTTAATAAAAAAACTTGAAAAGAAAGGAGCATAAAGAAGCTTATAAATGAATATAGACCTAAAGACTAAATCACATGAAGGCAGAGTACAACACATCAATACATCAATCCTCACATATCACGATTTATTATGAGAAATAAAGGTAGTAAGATAAGGCAATATCACACTGCTCACTGCTTACATATCACAAGGCAGAAAGACAACTTTACATCTTCCATATTTCAAAATCAAAAACTCACTTTTCTCAAATGTTCCTCTTTCTTCTACCTTAGTACTCTCTTCATGGCCTTCATCTTCTATCTTTTTCTAAAAAACCAGTAAGAAGAAACACAGGCGGTGAAGAATCTTGGGAAAGAAGGACGGTGGGCGGCGGCGTAAGGTCTACAAGTTTAAAATAGGGCAACTTGTACCAGTTATGTATTTTTCTTTTTTGCTTTATACTAGCTTTTGTTTCTTTTTTTGGAAGATTTTTAGTCTAGTACGATCCAAATCTCTGATTTCTACTACTCATATCCCTGACTCGCTCAACTCGGTTTTGAAACGGCGAGTTCACCAAGTTTGACCGAGTCAAAATCGAGTTTGTCCGAGTTTATGTATAGAACGATTTTCTATAAGCGAGTTAACTTGATTTCATTAGCTAAAAACGTGAACTCGTTAAACTCGGTCGAGTTGACTTCGCGAGTTTGACAACATTGATCCCAACCACTTTAATTTTTTTGACAAACAATAATATGTTCCTCCATAATTATTTTCTTATGCTTTTATACTTTGCACATAAAATTTAATTCTTAAAAATTTTACTGAAAAAAAAGGAAATAGACAAAATTTAAGTGTGTTAATTGTAAGTATTTTGCTTAAGAAAATTCAGAACAAATCAACATAAAAAATAAATAGAAAACTTAATAGCATGTAGTCATGTACCCTAGTTGATATAAGATACATTATCATGTTCAATTGCTAAATTATCACGTCCAATTATTTAGAATTGATTGTATATTAATTAATTAGGGTGGAATTAGAAAGTTTTTAACTTTAAAGACAGAATTAAAGAAATTTAAGATTTTTTTGATTCCGATAAAATATGTTAAAAGTGATTTATAAATAAAAGTAAATGAGTAGATAATAGTAATTTGCTTGTTAATTTAAAGTTGATACATAAAATTTCACGCTATATTCATAATAGTATAATAGAAATTGATTTGTTAGATAGATAAGTTTTTTTTTATAAGTTGAGGTATTTTGGTACTTCTATGCCTATTTTAAATGTTTATAGGAAATTTTGTATGTCAGACAAATATATGGTGTTTGACGCACTCTAGGTAAAAGTTTATAAGTATTTTTAAATCTTTATTATTTTGAACTGGGCTATTTTGGTACTTTTAGAAACATAGGGTGACCCCACTATCAAAAGTCACAGACATTAGCCTATTTTAACGGACATATCATTTTTGCTCTGATTTTAAATGTTTATGAATACTTTTTCACCCAATAAAAGTTTGTGATGTTAGGTGCACTTTTAGTATAAATTAGTGAGTATTTTTACACATGAGCCTTTTGTAGAATTAAGGAATCAAATCAAAACCTTATATAAAGTAAAAGAACCAAAGTTCCACTTAAGCCAAAAGCTTATTATATACTCCCTCTGGTCCTAATTATAGGAGCAATTTTGGAGTTAGTTTTGGTCCTAATTATAAGAGCAAGTTTTAACTTTTGTCAATTTTTTCCTATATAGCACCCCTATCTATACTTTCTCAATAATAATTTAATAATATACCTATATATTTTATAAAGTAAATAATGTTTGTACTACAGATGTCGTTTTAAATTTATATTGCAATTAAATTTTATTATATACAATTTTATACTTTCTCAATAAAATCCTTGTGATGATAAATTTAACTAATTTATTACCACAAGGATTTTAATCAAGGAATTTAATTTAATTTGTATGAACTGTTTGAGAATTATTTTTCAATGATAGGAATAATATGTGCGATAACTATAGATATAATATCTGGTCATGGTGTATGTATACAATGTATAAAATTTTAAGAATTCAGAGCGAGAGAGGCGTGAGGTGCTGTAAGGAATGATTTCGACAAGTGCGGTGGCATTTAATAAATGTTACGTATTTTTCATTCAAATATCTCAATATCTTTTTTAAATTTTAGATAAGGGTATTTTAGAAAAATAGATATAATTAACTAATTTAACTTCTCTCCTTAATCCCTCCAAATTCTGGTAAATAGCTCCTATAATTAGGACCGGAGGGGAGTAAAATTCAATTAAAATTTGGGTGACAGAGAAATAGGCTAATATCTGACGGCACATCGTCTTTAGGAAATGGCCTCATGTCCAACCATGCCTCATGTAGGACTTTTTCCAAGGGTTGACAATTAAAAAAGGGGCTCTTTAAAGGTATGACTTCTCTCAAAATATTTTTTCTTATTTTTTTTAAAAATAAATAAATTTAAACTGTTAAAATCTAGTTTACACAGTTCATAAATTATAAGACAAACAAAATTAACAAAAATAATTTATAAAATACTATAACAATAGCTTTAGAAAAATATTAAATATGAACTATTTGTTTTTCTTATTTAAAGGTGGAGATAAGATTTTGAGAAGAAAATGAGAAAAATAATTATGAGAAAATATGCTTCCATATGAAAATACACACGGTTATAAAAAATAAAATTTAGCTTAAAACTATAAATATGAAAAAAAAATTAAAGTATAAGAATCAAAGTAAATCTTCCTAGTAAGGCTAAAGTATGTTTTTGATCCTTTAAGTTTATCTAAGGTATCATTTTAATCTTTTAAATTTATAAAGCGCATTTTTAGTTCTTAAAATTTGACATCGTTAATGTTATTAACTTAAAAATGCAAACTAAGTAAAATTATGACAATACAAAAGTGATGAAGTAAGCTAAACTTACAACACAATATGTCATTTAATTTTAATCCTACCAAGTATTTACTTAATTTACATTATTTATTTTTTAAAATAAAAATTTTTAAATAAAATATTTTAATCAATTTCTTAATCCGTTTTTCTCTTATTTCTTCAGAGCTGATTCCTAGCAGCTTTTTCTGCAATAATGCCTTTCTTCATTTTTCATCCTCTTCATCATTCAACCAATGAAATTTTCTTGTTCTATTGTCTAGGTTACAAATTTGCACAAAAATATTGTTAGATTGATCCCATAATTGATTCTTTTGCCATCAGCAAGTAAAGAAGAAACTGCAAGTCGGTAAAAAAAAAAAAAAAAAAAAAAAAAACAGACATGTCCTACCATGGCGAAAAAGACAAATTTTAGAAGTAGAGAGAAATTTGTCCAGACACTTATCTTGTTCTTTATATTATGTTGACGCTCTGAATCTAATTTGTAGAGAATATTTATCAACTTGAGTAGTGCAATGTAGATGCTTAAGGGTCTTTTTGAGTTAGCCTTAAAGAATCACGTTTAAGCAAGTTGAGAAACTCCTTTGACAAACTTACTTCAAATCACATTTGAAAAATCAGTTTCTATTGCTAATCTAAATAGTAACTAATTCAAAGATGTTAAAATTGCTGCTATTTGTTCTGAATCTCCCCTTTGGTCAATGCCTGCCATGTATTTGGATTAATAGTAATTAATTGTTAAATCAAGAGAATGATCAGGAGAGTTTATGGTTTTCTGCTTGGAGGGAATCCAAGACCATGACAAAAAATTCATCAGGACGGGCTGTACGAGGATTCAGAGGAAGTATGTGGAGGCTGTTGCGGCAAAAGACCAGGGGAAGGTTTCCGAATAAAGAAAGAAAAGAGTGATGGATTAAGAAATTTATTACAATAATTTATTAAAATTACATTTTATTTATAAAATAAAATAATGTTAATTAAATAAATGCTTTGTAGGATTAAAATAAAATGACATGTTGTGGTGCAAGTCCAGCTTGCTTCGTCAACATTGTATTTTCACTCCTTAATTTTTCTTCGTCAGTATTGTTCATTAGTAACATTAACCGTGTTAAGTTTTAAAAACTAAAAGTGTACTTTATAAACTTAAGTGTTATGAGATAATAGATAATGTTATCCTAAAAGTTTTATACTCTTATCTTCATTTATATACAACTTATCTTCAATTATATATAAAATAGAAGACTTTTGGCACATAGTTGAGCATAGATTTAAGATAACTAAGAAGAGTTGCACTTACTGAATATGAGTTACATCTGTTCAACGACCTTAGATATGCTTGAAAACTAAAAATTTTGCAACCAAGAATTTTTTAGCGTTTTTCAGATACTCTATCTAATCCTATTTATAAAAGTTTGATAATTAAATTACACAATTTAAGAAAGTAGTTAAGATTAGTTAAAATTAATAATTGTGTCTAGACTAAACCTTTTTTAAAAAAAGTATGCCCTTATTTATAAAGAAACAAGCAAGTGAGAGATATCACAAACTTTTTAATTAATGCAATTTATATGATTAATGGGGCCAAAATGAAAAACACTCATTATACACAAAACTTCTTGAGTTCTTATAAAGACGACCAAAATAATTCAAATTTTGGCTCTTATAAAATGGACAAGATGGAATAACATTCAATGTACCCTAACCTTTCTATTCTATATTGATATTAATCATTTTATTTAATCAAACAGAATATAAATATAATTTCTTAATTAGTCAAGTCAATTTTCCATATTTTATCTTTATTTTTCTTATATAAAATTGCGAGCTTAGAGGGGGAAAAATGATTAAATCCATGTTGGATTAATTATCCTCCTATCGCGAAACATCGATCGAAGCCACAACGTGCCCCCTCAAGATGGTGGAACTAGGAGTCCAACTAGTAAATATTATATTTCCTTTCATCCCAGCCGTCCAGTGACTCAAACTCAGACACATCGAACGGCTCATCCATCTCAGACCAGTCCATATACGATCTCATCACCTTCGCAGCACGTTCTTCGTTTTTTTTTTGACTTCTTTCACACCTTCGAGTATCTTCTCTATCCCACCAACGGCAAATAAAAAATTGACTACGAAAAGAATAATTATTTCTAACTTTCTACTATATATAGATCTCCATTATTTCTGAGTTGCTCAGAGTCATTAATCATAGTAGTAGGTCGACTAACAATTCATCATCATGAAGCACTTTCTGGTAAAATCTGTGGTGGCGCGAGCTCTGCTCTCCGGCGGATCCCAGAACTTTACCCGGCATTTTGTGACGGCGTCAGCAGCCGCACCAGAGCTGAAACTCCGGCATCTCTATGGCTACTTGCCGAGGATGTCGTCGACCTTGGCGCCGTCTCCGGCTGAGAAGGAGCAGCAGAAGCAAGAGAAAACGGTCTCTGAGGAGAAACGGGAGGACGAGAACGGCGTCATCTCAAGCTACTGGGGAATTTCAAAGCCGAAGATCAAAAGAGAGGATGGGACAGAGTGGCCTTGGAACTGTTTCATGGTACTCTATATATGATTCACGATTGTTTAATTAACTGATGATTTGATCCTTTGTTAGGATGTTTGTTTTTATGTAAATTAATTAATAATTAATAATGCTTAATTATGTGTGTGTGTTTCTTGGCAGCCATGGGACACTTATCGTGCAGATGTGTCGATCGATATAACAAAGCATCATGTGCCTGCCACTTTCGGTGACAAACTTGCTTTAAGGACAGTGAAATTCCTTAATGTTCTATCACATCTCTATTTTAAGGTTTGTACTCTTTTCTTCTCTAATTATATGTTTATAATTGTGTGTGTGTGTATATATATATATATATATGCGCACGCTTGCCAATTTAGTCGAGAAGCTATGCGGTTGACCCTATCTCAGTAGGAAACTCGTGATGGAGGTCATGCATGGTAATTTTAGGTATTTAGGGAAGTCTATTTACGATTTATGAAATAAGTACTTCCTATGATCCTTATTATAAGGCATCAACTAACAATTCTCATAAATCAATAAAAACAGTTAAAGTCAATAAAGTTGTCTTACAACTCTAATATTATATTAATTATTACTTTCACCCACTACACTTATTAATTATTGGCATATACGAAAAAAAAATTGATGTGCTTTAAAAACAAGTAAGTACCTTATAAATAATAACGACAGGGAGAAAATAAAATGATTTTTGTCGTTATATATATGTGTATCATGGTTGTAAACTCACATATATTTGACATGGATCAAGAAAAAAAATCTAAACTTTATTGATTTTACCTTAAAATTCAACATTTTTTGAAGCCTGTTTAATGTACATTATAGCTAATGAAGACACAGTTAATTAATATAATAATAAATGAATGGTAAATAAACTAGTTGATTGAGAGCTTTATTTTGATTCAAAACTATGTAAGACTCCATTTCCCTTTATGTTGCAAATTTATATATATTCTTTTAAATCATCATATTGATTGCACATACTATATTAAATTAAAGAAGGATTTTCATATAAGGTAGTTTAAAGAGTTACATGACAATTTATTAACACATTTTTCTCATAATTTATAACTAGCTAACCCAATTAATTATCTTTGTAACATATATCCAAAAATTAGTTATTTAACTTTTACATTTTAAGACCCATTCATGAGATTTGAGGAATCATGATGAGCCTCGCAGTTCATATATAGCTTGTGATATTTACAGGAGCGATACGGGTGCCACGCGATGATGCTAGAAACCATCGCAGGGGTGCCGGGGATGGTGGGAGGGATGGTACTCCACCTGAAGTCCCTCCGGAAGTTCCAACACAGCGGCGGGTGGATCAAGGCACTGCTAGAGGAAGCAGAGAACGAGAGGATGCATTTGATGACGATGGCGGAGTTGGTGAAGCCGAACTGGCACGAGAGGCTACTGATAATAATGGCACAAGGAGTGTACTTCAATGCCTTCTTCTTGTTCTACTTGGTGTCCCCAAAAGTGGCTCATAGGTTTGTGGGGTACTTGGAAGAGGAGGCTGTGATTTCTTACACTGAACATTTGATGGCCATTGAAAATGGTAAGGTTGAGAATGTTCCTGCTCCTGCTATTGCTATTGATTATTGGAGGCTCCCTAAGGATGCTACCCTTAAAGATGTTATTGTTGTTATTCGTGCTGATGAAGCTCACCATCGTGATGTCAATCACTTTGCCTCTGTGAGTCTCTCTGTCTCTCTCTCTATACACACAAGGAAAAATCATAAAAGTTTAGTTTTCTTATACTAACTTGCCTCTTTAATATATAAGAGATATTTCACTAATTTGGGTAGATTAAAAAGAAATGAAATTATAAATTGATTAATTTGAATAAGGGTGATATGATCTACTTAAAATGGCCCTGTTTAATACTAGTATTAGCTTATAATACCTTCGGTTCTTAATGTAAGAGCAAGAGCTAGTTCAAAATAATTTAGGTAGATTAATGAAATTAATTATATTAGTTATTTGTACTAAATATAAGTTGTTTTTCCTAAAAATTTCATTTCTCATTATGACTACCTTTCGATAGAAACCTACTAGAGGTCCATTAGGGAAAAATATAAATTTGAGAGACAATTAATCGACCAAATTTAATCTCAATTAGATTTTATATTAAGGATTGATGGTCGTAGTTAGTCGTAATATCCTGACGGATTATACAAACATGAGGATTGACTCAAGTAACTAGAGTTGGAGCTAGGCTCCAAGAATAGATTTTTGAGAAAATTGGGGAAAGACCCTTCTTTAAAAAAATTATAGGTAAGAATGACTTAAATTTGTAGTACTAATAGTTGTATATAAAATTTGCTGGCACCAAATACTTTATGTGAACAATTTTATAATTTATTTGTTAAAAAATAAAGTATGTTTTAATATTTCCCATTAGGGTCAGGTTTCATTGGGCCTGTTTGGAGTAGCTTATTTTTCGGCGTTGGTGTGTAAAAATTTCAGTGGCTTTTAAGCCACCGACCCAGTGAGAAAAAAGCCTGTTTGGATTGCCTATTGCGTTGGCTTAACTTTAAGTCAAAAAAGCTCAAAAAGTCAGTTAAGGAAAAAGCTCAGAATCCAAATTTTTTCCATAACGCCTCGGTTTTTTGACGTGGGCGCCACTTCTACCACCATCAATCCAAACATAAATCATTATCTATAACCTCGACTTTTTTTCCTACCAAACTTTTTTTAAAGTTAGATAGCTTTTGTCTCAACGTTAACGTTCATTTGATGCAGGATATACAATATCAAGGAAAAGAATTGAGAGAGGCACCGGCTCCACTAGGCTATCATTGAGTATTTTTGAAATTAATTAATCATCCCTGTCCCCTTCTATTTTTTTTCACCTTTATTAAATGAAAATGTACTATTATATGCCGGGCAAAAATTAATGTATTATATGTAGCGTTGTTTATTGTTGATGATTGATTTGATTTATCAATTAAAAAATGTCTCTTGAAGTTTCTTTGGAAAAATAATTAATAAACAATCTAAAAGTGTTTAAGTGAGATCTACAAATCAATATGGCTATGGCTTAGTGCTTGTTTGGGAAGAAAGGAAAAAGGAGAAAAAAATAATAATAATCACTTTTTGATAAGTTGAAACAAAAATTTTCTCATATGCTTATCTTAAACATCGTAAAAGTACTTTTAAAAAATTAAAATAAATATACACTTATTATGTCACTGATACTCAAAGACTTCTGAAAAATAAGAACAAGCTTTAGTGTGAATTGTTATTATTTTAAAAAATCAATACACCAGTAATGAATTATCATTCATCCTTACTATTGGGATGATGAGACCTTCTAATATAATTCTTGGGTAAACTCTTCACACCCAAATCTTCTTCTCTGTTCAGCTGCAATAGCAAGAGCAAAAGCATTCAATGTCAAAGATGATGACTATGATCATTACGAGCTTGGAAGCCATGGATTTAATGACGGAACCTTTTGATGGTCAAGGCCCCGATTGATTTTATAAAATTTGTTAGAATATATATGTATTTATTATATGATATTTTATTTGGCCATAAATTTGGCTTCAACTAATTTTTTACTTCTCTGTAAGGATAATGTTTGTTTTATTACTCATTGGGCTGTGAAAGGAAAGTAAAATTCTTCTTTGAGATATTGAAAATGTTAGTATCATCTTATATATTGTTTTGATTTATAATTATCGATTTTTATTTATTTGATACTATTTAGTAAATACTCCCTTTGGTCCTCATTTAAGGAACCAACTAACAATTCTCACAAGTCAATAAAAAACAATTAAAGTCATTAAATTTGTCTTAAAATTTAAGTAATTTTCAATATTATCCCTAAAAAAAAATTGGCCAAATATAAGTATATATGATATTTGATTTTAATTATTTTCAATTAAATTTGTGCTGAAAAAAAGAATAATAATTAATTTTTATTAATTATTACTCTCACTTACTACCTTTTTAATTATGGGTATACATGGGAAAAATATTTAATACTATTTGGAAACAAGAAAATGCCTTATAAAAAGGACCAAATATACATGTTAGTTGCTCGCTTTATATAAGAACTAAAGGGAGTAGTTCAATATGTTTATTTTTTGGCCCGGGCTAAATTTTTTTTTTTCTGGTTCCGCCACTGCATGGATTTGATTGCAGATTCAGATCCCCACACAGATATGGCTTTCTTCCCACCTTATATAGTACTCCCTCCAATCATAATTATAGGAATACTTTTATAGTGTAAATTATACTATAAAAGTGTTCTCACAATTAGGACCGGAGGTAGTATGAGATAAACATTCGGTAAAAAAGAAGGGCCTCAGTCGCTGATAATACGAGTAAAAATAATGTCAATAAATCAAATTAATTATTATTATTGTTATTATTATTATTATTAGTTTCAAAATGGAGTAGGATTTCCAACCACTTAATGGACAAATCTCTAACAGGTCAGTTTCAAAATCATATGGGCTAAATTTAGATTCTTTGTTTTATTTATTGTTTCTTACCTGGTTGTTTTGTTTGTTTACTGATCCCGTTTTGTGTGTTTTAATACCACCTTAAATATCATTCATGTTTTTTTTTTTTTAATAAAAAAGTAGGACATTACAAAAATTAGGACATTAAAAAAATAGGGTTTCATAAAATATGCATGTAACCATCTGAAGTATTGTGAACTGTAGGATGAAGTCAAAAGCATTTTTAGAAAAATGCGATATCTATTATTTATAGATAATAATTAAATAATAACATAATACAACTTATAAATTATGGCTTTAAAGAATTGAAAGGAAACATGTGTTATTTATATTTAAATAATGGGTTAAATGCCTAATTTTCTCCGAAGTTTTGCTAAGGGGGCGCTCAAAGACACGAAGTTTTTTGGTACCAAATTTGCCCCGGAAGTATGAAAAAGGTAGCAAATTTTCTCCTCCGTTAATTTTAACCGTTAAGTTTAACTGAGTGTCCACGTGGCATGCCACCTCATTAACGCAATAAGAGTTAAGTATCATTTTTGCCTTGAAAGTTTTCATTGAAGAGCAATTTTGCCCCGGAAGTTTACAAAAGTAGCAATTTTGCCTTTCTTTCTCCTAATATTAAATTTGACTATTAAATCAGTCAAAGACCACACATGTCATGCCTTGAAAAGGTCGAACTTGGAGTCGAGAGAAGGAGATCCTTGAGATGTTGAGCTCAATGCGGGAATTTGTGAAGCCGAATTGGTCACAGGAAGCATCACTTATGATCTAAGCAAATGATTAGTCTCTACAAACGTAAATATTATCACTATTGATTTGTTTTACTTGACCAATTTTTAGAACAATTCATTTCTCGTTTTGCGTTTCATTTGCTTAGATTATAAGTGATGCTTCCTCTGGGTTTTACGACAGACCTTTCAGTCCCTGTGAGCAGTTCGACTTCACAAATTCTGGCCGCTTTGAGCTCAACATCTCAAGGATCTCCTTCTCTAACTCCAAGTTTGACCTTTTCAAGGCATGACATGTGTGGTCTTTGACTGATTTAATAGTCAAATTTAATATTAGGAGAAAGAAGGGCAAAATTGCTACTTTTGTAAACTTCCGGGGCAAAATTGCTCTCAATGAAAACTTCTGGGGTAAAAATGATACTTTTGATTGATGAGGTGGCATGCCATGTGTGATGAGGTGGCATGCCACCTCACATTTTAACGATTTACGACTTTTGAGTAAATTTGATACCTTTTTAATACTCCGGGGCAAATTTGGTACCAAAAAATTCCGGGTGTTGAGCACCCCTAGCAAAACTTAGGGGCAAATTAGACATTTAACCCTTAAATAATTGTACAAAAATATCACATATGATATTACCTTATTAATCATTTTACTAATACTTTCTGTTATTTTCACAGCAAAGAATATTATTTTATCACAAAAATGAAATAATGATTTTGTTCTTTGTATATAAATTACAAATGAGTGAATAACATTACTGTAAAAATTTTTTAACTATATTTCCTCTTATTATGCTTAATAATTTATTTATTTCTCGAAATGAATTGCCCTTAAGCCCATGATTGAATAAAATATTTTTCTAATGCTTTGTAGTGTCTTTTTTTTTTTTTTTTTTTTTTTTTTTTTTTTTTTTTTTTTTTTTTTTTTAATGTGGTAGGTACAACAGCTCCAAAATGTTGTTGGAGAATAATATTACAAGTTTTTGTGTCTATACGACTATACATATAAAAACCTAAAAGCAATATATATGCCACTAGCTGGTAACTCAATATAATGAGAGCTGCCGGCCAGTCTAGTAATGATTGAACTTGGTCGATCTAATTATGATTAAAATAAATTAATGCAATAAAGGTATATTAAAATATTTATATTTAACCATTTAATATTTATAAATTAATGCAATAAATTAAGGAAATATACTTCTCATGTTGTAGGAGAAGTGTATTCTCATGTCATAGATACAAAAAGATGTAGGTCCCACCATTTCCGTATTTGAGTTTTTTTTTTAAAATATAAAATAGATGTGGATCCCACCATTTCATATGTGTGTGGGAATCTTTTTCTTTTTCATGCAATATGAAAAGTGTAAACCATATAAATTAATATTTCATGCTTAGTAAGGGAGAGAAAATATAAAATTAAAATAAGTTGTGCCATTCAAAACTTTTGAATTCAATACTTGGGGATTGGTTTACATTCACTAGTTAAATGATCTAAACCGTCCACTCGGATTGAATTTTAACAGAGTAGCATAAGAAAGAATATATATATATATATATATATATATATGCAAAAATGTCTTTTTAGTATTTTTTCAAAAACTTTATACAATATTTCATTTTGATCTCTTAATTTATTTAGTCCTTTAAATCTTAACATCACAAACATTAAAATTTTAAATGTTGACAAAATATTATTAAATGTTGGCATAATAAATTTACTTTTCAAAATAATAACGATTGTTATAAATTCACTCCGATGTTAGGATTAAAGTATAAAAAATATCCATAAATTTATACCACATGTAATATCCTCTAAAAAAAAAAAAAAAAAAAAGTGTGTGTGTGTGTGTGGGGCAAGCAGCACGCAATGTGCTGGCCAAGCATTTTGACCTGGGGGTGTCATAATTGCACCCCCTTTCCAGCGATAGTGAGACATGGGAAGATGTTTGAGCTTTTAAGGTAAGTTATTTATTTTATAAGATCATTTAGATAATTAAATTAATTTATTGTTAATAAATTTTGTTTGTGAAATATTTTACGATTTTTATTTTTCTATGAGAGCAATATAGTACCAATTAGTGAACATTTTGGGGTTAGAATTCGACAAAGTTTTGAGTTTTGATAATGAATGACTATATATTTGTAGAGAATGATTAATAGATAATTGGCTAAAGTATACTTTTAGTCAGTTTACATGAGGTATACTTTTAGTCCTATATTTCTAACGCCGTTAATTTTGCTAACGGAAAATGCAAACTCAAGTGATAATGGTGTAAACTTAAATGATGATTTGTGTAATTAAATGCTTTATCAAACTTAAATTTAAAATATGGGTAAATTGAAGAATATATAAAATTTATGTAATTAAATGTTATTAGTAATCACTTAAATCCGCAACATTAGCGTTTTCCGTTAGCAACATTAAATGTGTTAGAACTTTAGTACCAAAAGTATACTTTCTAAAGTTAAGAGACTAAAAGTATGTCTTATGTGAAACTTAAAGGATTAAAAGTATACTTTAGCTTTAGATAATTTTAATCAGTTTAGATTTGTTAGTTTGTTATTGTAAGAATTTAAATTTAATTTTCTATTTAAAGGAACTTAGGATTTATGTTTTATAGGATATTTCTCCGATTGAATGAGGTTTAAGGTATTTATTCGGATTACTATAAGTATTGTTATATGTTTAATCGGTTTAGTTTGACTAAACCTTGAACTATATTAAATTATGAGTTAGGATTTTGAATATAAATTAGAGTTTGATATGATTTTGATTATATGAAGGTTTGAAGATTTGTTGAATAAATTGGGTAATGTTTATATAAGTTAGTATTAAGTTAGAAAATTCAAGTTTGTCATAATAAGTCTTTTATATTCAAGTTTATAATCCATTTTTAATTTATTGGAGGTTATATTGAGGAGGGGATGGATTGGATTTGAGGTTTATAAATGAATATGAATAATTGAAATTGTTAAGTGAAACTTTTATGGTAAAAATTGGGTATTTTGGTTAAGTTGAGGATGTTGTAATGTTTTGATAATTATAATAAGTGAGAAACAATTTACGAAAGAAGGAAATGAGATAATAATAATAATTTGATGAATAGATAAAATTGCCGTTATAATGAAACTAAAGTGAGCCGGTGATAATTTAATTAATTATTTGTTGTTATATTAGTTGGTATTTTGTTTATATATATATATATATATATATATATACTTCCTCCGGTCCTAATTATAGGAATACTTTTGTAGTGTAAATTACACTACGAAAGTGTTCCTATAATTAGGACCGGAGGTAGTATATATTAGAGCGGATTTGATCTCTCTTAAGTTTAGTTTTTGTGTCAAGCACATGAGGTACTCACTTTTTGCTTGTTATATATGTTAGTATGTTGTTTGTGAATATTTTGTAAAATGATTATAAGAATAAAAATATATGGATATTGATTTAATATATTAATGAGTACTTTGAAATAGTTAATGGAGACAGAAAATTATGATATTATATGTTTTGGATAATATACTTTTATTATGATTTCGTAAGTTGAAATAAGGTTGTTATCTTAATAATTATTGAGATGATAGATGTATAAATTTTTATAAATATCGTTTGGAACTCAATATAGACATACCAAGATTATGAGTATTTATCATTATTGCATATGATTGGATGTGGAGCAATAATGGGGCTTTTTTTAACCAATATAGAAACTTTTTGTGAAAATTTTACCTAATTAGAACAGGTTGGGAAAAGTTTTACCAAATTAATCTTGACGTCAACGAGTAGTTGCATCGAAAGTACAATGCCACTAGAGACGTCAAATGCTGACGCCACTAGTGTCAAAGAAATAATTGATGCCAAAAAGCGTCAATTGACACCTCAATTTTTTATAAAATATAATTTTATAATTATATTTAAAAGTATAAATAATAATTCTACTTAATTATAAATTATAAATAATAATTAAAAAATTAAAATATTTAAAATTTATTATAAATCTTAGGATACAAGACTAATTAGTAAATTAATTAAATAGTGAATTTATTATAAACCATAAGATAGATGACTAATTATTTAATATTTTGTACATTAATAATTTGATATATAAATTGTACAATATTATTACCTAAATTTAATTAAAGAAATTTGTGAGAATAATAATTAGTGAATTAATAAAAATATTTTTTGAAATATATTGTATATTATTATTTATAGAGTACCATAAGATAGATAGGATAAGCTTAAATAGAGAATAATAAATCGGGTACATTATTAAGTCACTAATTAATTAGCTAGAGAATAATTATTATTCTCAATAAATTATTATTTATTATTTATTATTAAGTAGAATTATTATTTACAATTTTAAATATAATTATAAAATTATATTTGAAAAAATAAAATAAAATTGACGCCTTGGCGTCAATTATTTCTTTGACGCAATGGCGTCAAAGAAATTGACGCCACTAGTGGAGTCGCATTACTTTGGTAAAACTTTCTCCAACTACTCTAATTGGGTATAATTTTTGCAAAAAGTTCCTATATTGGAAAAAAAAAAAAGCCGCAATAATGGACGTGGAGTGGTGATGGGAGTTATTGAATATAAAATATCACGTGGTATGCCACCACTCGGTGCATAATGGATGACTTTGACATTTTCAGGGCTCTTGGTATCACCCTTTTTCCTTTGGGCAAGTTAACGGTTAACTTTTGGGATAGTGACACTTTTCTATATTTGAAAGAAAGAGAACTCATGGTCCAATATGAGTTTTATAGTATTTGACCGACTCGAAATTAGGCCGAGCCCATCGGACTGGCTTTTTTAAGAAAAATTGGTGCTTCTAAATGAATTTAGCCCTATAGAGCCCAGGACCTAAAAGGGCTGACCCGTTAGACCCTTTATACACATACATGCACACACACAGAGATGTGTGTGTGTGTGTGTGTGTGTGTGTGTGTGTGTTGTTTTATTAACTTGACTTGATCATTTAATTTACTAATTTATACGTATTTTGTATTTTGTATAGAGTTATTTATTCATTTAATTACAAATACATAATAATTATACTTTAATTTTATGATTTGATGTAGTATTTGTTGAAAATAAAGATTATAGATGTATTCATGATGTGGGAGAAGATATTTTTGATATTGTTACTCATGAAGTAAAGCCTACTACTCGAAGTGAAGTACAATCAAATGTCTTTAAAATTGATGACGGTAGTGAGAAGATGAAAATAATAGTTATCGTACTCATGTTACTTAGTGGTAAGCTTGTTATGCTTTGTGTGGGTTACTTGTAAACAATAATTTACTCTTAATTATGAATTAGTGACTTCGTTTGTTTATTGCATTAACGTGTTGTGAAGACATTAATATTGACAATGTTTATTTGATAAATTAAAACTTTAATTATTATAATTTACTAATTATATTTCTTTAAAAAAAGGAGGAAAAATAGTTAAAATTTGGAATAGTAACTTACGGGACCGTAGGCCGACACGGCCTGGTGCTCTTAGGCCGAGCTTTGAAAAACCGATTATTTTTCTTACCCCAAGCCTTGTAGGGCCGGCCTCGATTCCCAATTTTATAAATGACGAGTTACACCTTATCATTGGAGAGCTTGATGCGGTCTTATCAAAGAGACTAAGCCTATTATGTTACAGTCCATGGGTTTTTGTCAGTGATTATTGATATTTGAATATTTCATACACTTATTTATATCTCTTGATTAATAAATTTAGGACTATTTAGTTAATAAATAATGGGCTTTTATCCTTATTTGGGCTTTGGGCTTTATATTAGATTTAATTCATTATAATAATAAAATTCCAAATTTATAGTGCTTCACTATTTTCACCATAACTCTTGAACAAGATATTCGATTAGCCTCATTCTTGTCTTATTTTTTAGATGATTCAGAGGGCTACAATTGATATAAAGACTTGAAAGGAAAATTCACACAAGAAGGCGGTTGAAATTGAAGCCAAAATTAGACACGTTTTTCTAGATTTTTATTGGATATGAATTTTGTAATTAAGGACCATTTGTTTTTATTATTTCTATTTTGGGCTAGGCCTGTGGAGCCCCATTCCATTTTCGAATTAGGTTTCTTACTAAAGCCAGACGGTGGTTACAAACATATTATACATTATGTTTTTGGACAATTTTAGATTAAATTAGAAGTTTTATATTTCTCTGAACTGTTCTTCATCGGTTCATCATGTTCTTCATGAATACATCTATTCATTTGCGTTTTTCCTAGCCATTATGAGCTAAACTTCTAAGATCAATCCATAAACTGAGGATTCCATGATTCATCCAAAGAACCTATGCTTAATTGGTAACTTTATTGTTTTCTTTTGTTGGATTCGATTCTAGATTCAGATTGGGTATTTGATTAAATACCCAGATTGATATATCCCAAGGACGTAATTTGAACTAGGTTGAAGTGTCTATTGTGCGATTGCACAGTGACACGCCGTGTGTTTGAACAAATTTTGGACGTCGTATCCGAGTGATAGTTGGATTGATGATGAGTTGGATTGATTGTTACAAATATTTTTCAAGTGATAGTTCTCGTGTAGGTATATTAGAGAAGGCTTTAGAAGCTTAAGTTAGTTTTGCTAACAATAGTGTTTCCACCTTTTTGGTACATACTAAATTATTATATATTGTTATATTAGGGCTCACTTAGCATACTCTTGTATATTTAGGATATTTTGGTAATCTTGAAGCAATATTTAGTTAAAAAGTATGGGTGTGGTAAAGTTCAAAGCTCAACTGTGTGCATAAAATATTTTAATTAACGGTTTAATCAAATTAGTGATTAATAATTATTATTTAAAATGGAGGATGTTACACTAAAAGTGCACCTTAACTCCATAAAATTTTGTTAGCCACAAAAGTATCCATAAATAAACATTTAAAATCAAAGCAAAAGAGACACATTTGTTAAAATAACCTAATGTTTGTTACCTTTTGTAGCGAGGCCCATGCTATTTTTCTAAATCGCAAAGGTTAAAAATATCTACAAAATTTTACCCAAAATACATCAAACACCATATTCTTTTCGAAGGTAATGGAGATGTAAGTACTAAAATACCCCGAAGTAAAACACACACATGGTGAACATATTTTATGAAAATTATTTTCATGTATTTACCGGATAGTTGTCACGCCCTGAAAACTAAGGGGTGACCGACACAGAATTTGAGTAGATTCACATTCTTTAAGCCTTAAACTTATATATGGACATTAAATAATACTCATAATTACATTCGGAGCTATACTCCACTATAGTATATACATAAACATATATCCCAATTTACAAGGAAAGATAAGGATCCTACCTATAGACTACGTGGAGCATCTAGCTATAGTAATAATACAAAAGTATGGATTTATGATTGCATCATATAGTAGCACTACCAAAAGGAGCCAACGAACTTTAAATTATTGAGAGGGCTCTTCGGTGCTAAGCAACAAGTACGGTCGACAATGCTATCTCGAACCAAAACAAATTTTTCCGGTGAATAACGTCCCATTTATAGAATTTAATAAAATATAGAAGAATATAATTTAAACATTTTTATCTTCTAATAAAAAAAAAAACAATATGGCAATAAATCACAATTTCTATATCATATCATCATAAATAAAAATAGAACTCTATATAGGATCACCAATCGAATAACACGAGATGTGTAATAAATTGTTTTGTTTGACAAAATCAATTTAAGACAGTAAATGTTAATTCTCATCTAATTGTAGGACTTGTACAGAACGAATGACAAGCGTGGACACATAGTCCACGAGGGAAAGTAACCAAACAAGCGCAGCACGAGGCCACGAAACAAGCGCAGGTACCAGACCCACGAATAACAAGCATGAGAATAAATCCCACGAATATCAAGCGTGGTATTATGCCCACGAGTATCAAGCGAGCTCGATGTTAACCATGGTGCACCGAGGACTAACTTGATACTCTACTCGGTTAGTAACCGCCTTACGTATTCGTCCTCTCAAAAATATTTTTAAACATGCCTAGGGTTAGTTTATTAAATAACAACAATAAGATCTTTCAATACTGATTTCGCATAACACGTGTTCCGTAACCAGGACCCCAGCATGAAGTTCACAAATAGTATTTCAAGTGATTCTCTTTAAATTTCAAACATCATTGCTCATTGATGAACAAATGGATAATAGGAGACCAACAAATAACATTAAATAAAATTTTACTGTTTACTTCATTCCATATCAAAGTAAAGAAAAACCAATTCAGACAATTTCTCCTTGATGAGATCATATTATAACATGTAATAGATAAATTAGATATAATAATTAATAAAAATGTCATTAATAAAAACATAATGGGATGCTATTCACTCACCGATGTCTTCTAATTTCTATCACTTACTTGCTTGCAAGTTTTAACAAGACTTTCTTTCTTCACACGCCCTATAAGAATTTATATAGACAAAAAAATATAATTAATAACCTATAAGTTATATAACTCCTTCCCAATATTAACCCAACAACAATCAATCATAATATTCCAAAGTTCAAAAACACCTTTATTTATGTTTCAAGGTTCCTTCAAACACACCAGAATAGCTTTCACATCAATCATTAGCTACCTTAAATAAATACTTCCTCAACCAATGTATTTATCATACTTGAACTCATTTTTGCCAACTCTTTCCTAGCATAAGCAGCTAAATTCACTTAATTTCCAGCACATAGACTATAATTTTCTCCAGTCATGAAGAAGCAACTTCACTTCCCAATTATGATATCAAAATCATACAAATTTATGCACACAATGATTTAGTCCCAATTACTTTAGACACATTGATTTTAATCAATAAGTCACTACCAATTTCTAATCCTCAATTCCATAAAGTTCCTTTCTTAGACGATTTATAGAACACTTCATAGGCATTCTTTACTTCAACGAGTAATTCCCTTCTCAATAACAAACATCCAACAAAAACTACCAATAAAGACACATGCTTAAGTATCCATAAAACCTCTTAAGTTAAATTTTCTGTGAATTCTAAACTTATAATCATAATAGAACAACAACTATGTTCTTTTTATTCTTTTCATAAGCTTCAGTTATCTAGCAATTTCTAATAACGTTCCAATCAATTTCTTCTCCTAGACATTTTAACAAACACTTTGTGCAACCGAAATCAAATAATTTTTCAAAGTTCTCACTTTTAAATCTCTTGCCAAACAATCTCCAAACACCAATATATTTATCTACTATGATTCCCAAACTCAATCTTTAATAATAATAGATTTAAGTCCCTAGAGATCAAATCTGGAATTTGTCTTCTTCACAACATTTAACCAAAATCATTAATGAAAACTCACCCAAATCAAGCTTCAACCCTCCCTATAACACGTCTAGCAATGCTATGGAGAAGAAATGAAACGAACTACACCCTTATACTCTAAGCCATGCACAAATCAAGGGGAGAAAAACTGTCACATTCAGAATTCAAAGAGGGAAGCCGATTTGGGATAGAAGACGAGATCAAAGGAGCAATTGGAGTTGCGCTTTGGAGTTTCAGATTAAAAAGCTTCCTCATCGTTCCCTCTCTCGTCAAATCATCCATGAAAAAAAAACAGATAGAAACGGAACAAAACAGAGCGAAAACGAAACAGAGAAAAATAACAACAGGAATATTGATCGAAGAAGAAGGAGACCGGCAGCGAACGGTGGCATTAAGCGACAGGAATGACGAAGGAACAGGGTTGCTCGACAGGGGCTGGGGTTTTGGTTTCTGAAATCACAATAACTCTCCCTTCGAGTGAAGAAACCGTGCTGTCACGGTCTTAGACAAAATCCACCCAAAATCGTGCTTGACGAGTCTCTAGAATTCTCCACACATTCGACTCTATGTACAAAGTTCTACAACAATGTGGAATTCTCTAGAAACCTCTTTTGGAGTGTCTTGTGCACAAAATATATGGCGTTCACTGTGATCCGTGACAAGTGCGCTAAAAAACCAATCGATGTTCATATTTTTTTTTTTTAACCCATAAGTGTATTTTGGTAAATTCCTCTGAGCTGAAAAAATAAAAATTACACCTTGACTTAAGGAGATTCGAACTTAGGACTCAAAAGACCTATGGCCACCTCCAATACCATCAAGCTACAAGTTTTATATTGACACTCAACTACAATAAATAGTAAATATATAATAATCTCATAATCATATAATTTAATTAATTATTTCATTTTATTTTCCTGAGCCATTACAATAGTCTGATCAAGTTTGGAGCTTGCATAGTTGTATCTAGTTTTCTCTTATGTCTGGTCAAATGATTTTGAATCTAGCTTAGTTCAATGATTTTATTCATTATTAAACTAAGCCAATTTTACATCCCAACCACTTTAATTTTTTTGACAAACAATAATATGTTTCTCCATAATTATTTTCTTATGATTTTATAGTTTTCACATAAAATTTAATTCTTAAAAAGTTTACAGAAAAAATGAAATAGAAATATTTAAGTGCGTTAATTGTAATTTTTTTCCTTAAGAAAATTCAGAAAAAATCAACATATAAAAATAAATAGAAAACTTAATAGCGTGACCCTAGCTGACATAAGATACATTATCATTGTCAATTACTAAATTATTACGTCCAATTACTTAGAATTGATTGTATATTAATTAATTAGGGGTGAAATTAGAAAGTTATTAACTTTTAAAGACAAAATTAAAGAAATTTAAGATTTTTCTTAATTCCAATAAAACGTGTTAAAAGTGAATGAGTAGATTATAGTAATTTGCTTGTTAATTTAAAGTTGATACGTAAATTTCACATTTATATTAATATAATAGAAATTGATTTGTTAGATAGATAAGTTTTTTTTTTTAATAAGTCGGGGTATTTTGGTACTTCTATGCCCATTTGAATGTTTATAAGAATTTTTGTATATCTGAAAAGCATATAATGTTTGATATACTTTAGATAAAAGTATATAGGTATTTTTATATCTTCATTATTTTGAATTGGGGTCATTTTGGTACTTTTAGAAACATAGCGTGGCCCCACCACGTAAAGTCACAAACATGAGCCTATTTTCAAGGACATGTCATTTTTATTTTTATTTTTATTTTAAATGTTCATGAATACTTTTTCACCCAATAAAAATATTGAATTGACCAACAGATTTTGGGTACAGTGAAATAGGCTAACATCTCACGGCACATCGTCTTTAGGAAATCTGCTTGTCCAACCATGCCTCATGTAGGAATTTTTCCAAGGGTTGGCAATTAAAAAAGGACTTTTTTAAAGGTTTGACTTCTCTCAAAATCTTTTTTCTTAGATCATTTTCAGAATAAACAAATTTAAACAGTTAAAATCTAGTTTACATAATTCATAAATACAATACAAACAAAATTAAGAAAAATAATTTATGAAATATTATAATAATAGGCTTTATAAAATATTAAATATGAACTATTTATCTTCTTACTTAAAGGTGGAGATAGGATTTTGAGAAGAAAATAAAAAAAAAATAATTATGAAAAAATATGCTTCCATTTGAAAATACATACGGTTATAACATATGAATTATTAGCTCAATATATTTAGTTTTTAATTATAAAAATTAACTGAGATAACGGTTGGGATAAAATTGTTCCCTTTTTAAAACTTATCCAGTAAAATTACATTTTAATAAAAACTTCCGGTTAGAATTGCTAAACTTAAAAGGATTAAAATGTAAATTAAAATTGAAAAAATTTTTTTGAGTGATTTTGTACGAGGGGATACTATAATCTTTTTCACCAAAACCACTGAGTCATCGCCCGCCAGAACCAGAAGATGGGGGGCAGATAGATAGAATAGTGGTGACTATAGGCAGAGAAGAACTTCCTGCAACTGCAATGGATTCCACGCATATGGCGCTCTTCAGAGCTTTGAATCGCCATATCTGCAGAGCTCCTTCGAGTCAATGCATTACCACGGTTCTTCTCCGTCACAGGCTTAAATGCCTTTCTCATAACTATGCTATGCGCAACTCCAGCTCTTTTGCTTCTTCTTCCCTCTCCCTCAGGAGCTTGTGTGCGGTGGTCACCCGACTGCCCTGGCGTTTCCGGTGTGTTTCGAGCTCCGCTTCTCCGTTTGATTCTTCTGGCGCTGGAAATGCCGGGCTTGGAGGGGTGAGTGGTGGTGGTGGTGGTGGAGGAGGAGGAGGAGGAGGAAGAGATAGCTCCGGTGGTGATTCTGGTGATGTCAATCTCAAATTGGTTGGTGATGGTGGTAAAGAACTTTCGGCACTTTCGCCTGATGTTATTATTCTCGATGTTGCGGTACGAGCTTCTCTCGCATTCTGTTACGTGTTCTCTGAAGTGGTTTTTGCTTCTTCTTTTTTATTTATTTATATTTTTTTAATTTTGCATTCTGCCTTTTCTGATAGGGAATGGTGTGTGGTGGTTGTGCTGCTAATGTGAAAAGAATTCTAGAAAGTCGAGTAAGTTGCTTCTGTTTTAATTTGACTGATTGCTTTGCATTATTTGAAGAAAACATGTTGGGACTTGGGAGTATTCACATCTTACGGGTGTTAAGTTTACTCAGCAAATGGGACTTTGTGATCTTGATGAGGATGCTTTATAATGAACAATATAATGGTGGCAAAATTTTGCTTCGATATTCCAAAGCAAGGCTAGATTCTCAGGTTCTAGAATTCACAATTCACAATTTAAATTCACTTAATTATATATAATATGACTTGGAAAAATAGTGGAGATGGAGTCCAAAGGTGTTGCAGGGGCACTGAGGTGTAACTGCAGAGAACCCATTGGTAGATTGTGGCAGATCTACCTTATTGTGGAATGAATGATTGTGTTTTGAATTATTACTTGGGCTATTGAAAACTGGAAACCATGATGTTGGTCCAGGGTCCATGCACGGAGGTAACAAGGACCTTGATGTTTTACCTAGTGGCCATTTGGCCGTCTTTGAGCTTGATACAAGCCCAAAGCTCCTTGAATTACTCCTCTAGGTCACTGATTTGTCTTGCATCTGCTTCAATACCGTGATAAAAACATGTGATGTCGCACCATGGTATGACCTTGGAAATTGTCAAATGATGGCAATTTACCATTCTAAAATATCTATATGTTTCTTCTAAAATACGCCTTCAGTTCTATGGCTCTTATCCCTGGACTCTGATGAAACCACTTACATTTCGGTAAAATTATGAATCTCCCTGAAAATATTACCAAGAAGGGAGAAAGGGTGATGACACTTGAACCAAGGGGTAGAAAAGGAATAGACAAACAACCTTGGTAAAGAGGTCTTGCATGTAGTGTACTTAAAAATCTAGGGCTCCCTACCATTTAGTAGCTCCATTTAAATTATTTCTGACTATTTTCTCCTTATAATATCTCTTGAATTCCACATCCATGCTGCAAAATGCAGCCTTAATAGCCCTAAACCTAAGGTGAATTGAGTGGAATTGCAAAACTGGGTTTTAGGGTTATTTATCCTTGATACTCTCTTCTACCGAACAAAAATTAATAGAAAACAAAGATAAAAGAAAGAAAATATGTTTTGCTCTTAAAACGCTATGTTTTCTTTCAATTCAAATGCATTTCATGCTTTTTATCTCTGCATCTAAATTGATGCTCTTTATCTGTTGTTTTAAGGACAGCCTCAAGTGTCATATGCTACTGTAAATCTAACAACTGAGACAGCAATAGTTTGGCCTGTATCTGAAGCAAAAACTGTACCAAATTGGCAAAAGCAATTAGGAGAAGCACTTGCAGAACATTTGAGTAGCTGTGGTTTCAAGTCTAGCCTTCGGGGTATTGCTTCATGATCACCAACATTTTCAATATGTCATTCAGTTTTGTTATTTTTTAGTCTTATTAACATAGGGAAGGCAACATTACTAGGATATTTCTTTATAGAATACAATGTGAAGCAGAAGAAAAGGAATTGTTTTGCTCAGGTCTCAGAGATCTTAAGGCATGTGATAATATTATCAGTTCATTGTGTTTTAATGTGTTAAGGAAGGATGCAAAAATGATGCAATCAGTAGTTTCTTTGGCTCTTAAGTTCCCTGTTTTTCCTCTTGTTTTCCTGTTTGGGAGGATATCTGGTCCTTGTCTTTGATGTGTTTTTTCTTTTCTGAAATCATTTTTCTTGTATAATAAGAAATTTATGTCTTTTTGCTTTGTTTTCCATGAAGTTTCGTTCTTGAATTAATCCTTTTAGGGATACTAAGACGCTCCTAGACAACCTCCCCTAAAGAAAATATGGAACCCTCTCCCTCCCTTGAGGGGCTGCATGAATGTTATCGAGTTTAAGTGACCTATTGGCAATTTTCATATGTATAATGAACAAGAAGAGAGCAAAATTTTCAAACATAACCGGATTTTTTTTCCCTCTGTTTTTTAAGTTATCAAACCCCTTTGCATGTGTGATAAACTTTTGTTTAACATGTGGCTTAATGTACCACCTTGGTCAACAATACAAAATTACTAATATCACCAACAATCAATAAAAGGAAATTTCCAAGATCCTTACTACGCAAGTGCTGCAGCTTTTAGCCTACACTAATTAAACTGTTACCTTCATGATTAAAAATTGCATGCTTGCTTGGTTATTTTTATTTATGATAGTTTGTATCGAATGATCTATTCACATTCCTGCCGATTCTTCATAGTGCCATTGGCATTTCCGTTGGTTATTTTTATTTATGATAGTTTGTGATATTTTTTCTTTTTAATTTTCATGAGTTATTTTCCTTTGTTGAACTAGATTAAGCATTCTAATCCATGTACATTTAAAAGCTTTTGCAACATGTTATGAGTCACTCGTATTGAACCTTCTAATTTAATTGCAAGCTTTTGGGGGAGGGTCTCCATCCACCGAAAAGTGTCCATCAAAATCTTCATGCTTGGCTAAGCTAGGACATTGGAGTAAATAATCTGAGCCTTGCCTTGGCTGTTCAAGCGGTCTTGCTACGTGGAAGTTGAACTAATTGCTGAATAACTATATGCATAATTTATAGATATATATTTAGTTTATGTGTTTTTAATAATCAAGAATAGCTATATTTGCATAATGTGACATCAAATTTTGTTTCTCTGCCTAACTTAGTTTTGGATGACCCAATTTCTTGCATTGAATTGATATTGCTTACAGATATTGCATTACATAGTAATACAGCATTCACAATCTTGGGATATTGACCTATTAATTTTCACAAACATCACAAACAGTGGTTTTTCAGTTACATAGAATTGTTCTGCAATTATTGTCCCGTATATCGATTGAGGAATCAGACTTTGGTGATGGCTGTATCTTTATCGTTCAGCCTTTAATCACTAGGCCCCAGCCTCTTCATGTATTATGGAGATGCTGATGGGTCAGGTGTTCTCTACGTCTTTAAGCAAGTGCTTCCTTTTTGAGGCTATGTTCATTTTTTTTGGCCAGTTTCTGCCCCTTTCAGCAAGAAATAGGGAAAAATAGAACATGTCCATAGGTGCTGTGTTTGTGAACTTGAACCAAATAAAAACACCCTATTCAATTGTGCACTGGAATTTTCTGGCGCATTGTTCCATTATATGTGGGAAGACTATATTTCTTTGAAAACTTGGTGGTAGTAATATTTTTTTAGAACTTCCTAATGCTGCAAATGAATCTAGTCAATGTTTCTATTGATGCTTGTCATCTTAACTAAACCTCTTAATTTTAAGTTAACATTTTTAGAGTGATCAAATTCTTTAACAAAGTTGAAGGTTTACATTTGCATGGAACTGAAATCATGCCAGTTTCCACAATTGATGTGCTTGATTGCTTGACAATTCTGCTTTCTTGAAGTGCAGATTCAGCAAGAGACAGTTTCCTCCAAGTTTTTGAAAGGAAGATGGAGGAAAAGCACAGACAGTTGAAAGAAAGCGGTAAACATCTGATAAGCATTTTTAGCTTATATAAAATGATAGAAGATGTTGCTGATAATATTTTTTTGAATATCTCTTATGATCCTTCAATTGTAATCATGAGGTTAATGATGCAATTCCTTTCTTTCTCTCTCTTCATGGTGTTTTAAGGGCGAGAGTTAGCTGTTTCCTGGGCTCTATGTGCTGTCTGCCTTGTTGGCCATCTTTCTCATTTCCTTGGAGCGAAGGCACCTTGGATCCATGTATTTCATTCCACTGGGTTTCACCTGTCCCTCTCTTTGTTTACATTGGTTGGTCCGGGGCGTCAACTTATTCTTGATGGCATAAGAAGTCTTCTTAAAAATGCCCCAAACATGAACACATTAGTTGGTCTTGGAGCTTTGTCATCATTTTCCGTCAGCCTATTTGCTGCCTTGCTGCCCAACTTGGTAAAATGTCTTGTGATAAAGTTTCTTATTAGCCAACTGTAACTTTGAATGCAATTGCTTGCCAAATAACATTTGATAACACAAATTTCTTTCTAAATAACTGGGTAAATTAAAGTTTCACCCCTCCCTGATCTGGCCCAAAATCACTTTGTTATGACTTGAATATGTCTCATTAGTAATTGTTGATGTAGCTATTTTTCTTGTGATTACCTGCTTAATTCACAGATTAGAATATCTTAATCATGTGTCGTAAATTATTTTGGGTCTAGTAGTCGTTCTGAATTCTACTTTATGATATTACTTTTTTTGCTCAGACTACTTTATGATATTACAATGCATGGTTATCTGTCCCTTGTAAGATTTACATAGATAGTATTTGTTTTTGTCTTGTGACTGAATTTATTGAATTTCGTCATTCAGGTCTTTATTTTCTAATGAGGTGTTTTATTCACATTATTCTCATAAGGAAAGAGAACCAAATAAGAACTAGTAGATTTTCACGGAGCTTCCTCACATTCTAAAAACAAATTACGACAGTTGAGGAAAACTGTATGTGAGATCCTCATTGTCTGCTTTGTGCGTGACATAACAAAGAGAAACAAGAAAGCATATCTGTTCCCTTGAAAAAATGCAATTTGTCATGCAGTAATAATTGACAATATGGATGTGGTAAACCACATTTTTTTATGCAGGGCTGGAAGGCTTTCTTTGAGGAACCAATTATGCTAATTGCATTTGTCTTGTTAGGAAGGAATCTAGAACAGAGAGCTAAAATTAAAGCAACCAGTGATATGACTGGACTTCTTAGTATATTGCCATCAAAAGCTCGCCTTCTGGTTAGCAATGAGACTAAGGAGTTTGACTCAAGTGTTGAAGTTCCTTCTGACAGTCTTTCTGTTGGAGACCGAATCCTTGTGCTTCCTGGAGTAAGTAATATAGAATCTTCAATTTGTCAGGATAAAACTCTGCAGTTCCTTCACCCTTTTGTAGAAGGAGCTTCTATTGTTTATTTTTCCATTATGGCTGACCATTAGTAGTCTATTATGATGCATTAAAATTGTCTAATAAATATAAAGACATACCGTGGTGTGCTTTATGTCCTCAAACAATGGAAAATCCGCCCCTGGGGGGGGGGGGTGTGCAGAAATCATTTATCTTTTTAAGTTGCATTCTTATCTGTCTCATTCTGGTTTGCTTTCAAAAGCTACTACCATCAGCCATCAGTAGAAGCATTACTTTTATATCTATATAATAATGTGGATGGCAGCAAGGCATATAAGTTAAAACTATAAGCAATTATGATGCTGTTTGTGCAACAAAACTATTGCTGATACTGGCTAGATCACTTTGTGCTTGAATTGTAATGAGTGACATCCATGAAGTATTTGTTAGGCTCCTTTGGGATATTTCTTAATCCATATACTCTTACTCGCTAGGATCGTATTCCCGCAGATGGAATTGTCAGAACTGGTAGAAGCACTGTAGATGAGTCAAGTTTTACTGGAGAGCCTTTGCCAGCAACAAAACTACCTGGGGTATTCATTCTTTCTCAACATATTCATTTGAATAAAAAATTATTTGGCTTTTGACTTGTAGGTCTTACTAGTTCCTCTACGTGTGCATGTGTACTAGTTATGGGAACTCTTTAATGATATTGTGGGGTCATTTAACCAGCCTATTCCCATTTCTGTAGCTGTAGCAACTCTACAATTAATTTAATTGTGACTGTGCTGGATTTTGTATTGCAGAATCAGGTTGCTGCTGGGAGTATAAATCTAAATGGCACTCTTACAATTGAAGTGCAGAGACCAGGCAATGAGACTGCTATGGGAGATATCATTCGTCTGGTTGAAGAAGCACAGAGTAGGGAAGCTCCAGTTCAACGTTTGGCTGACAAGGTTTTCATATGGAATCTTTTATCTGCTTTGTGCCATATTATGTTTCTGCTATAAGGAATCTAGCTTTCACTTAATTTTTGTAACACTATATTTTGCATCCAGGTGGCTGGACACTTCACTTATGGAGTAATGGCTGCTTCTGCAGCCACATTTACATTCTGGAGTCTGTTTGGCACACGCATTCTACCTGCTGCTCTTTATCAAGGAAGTGCAGTTTCTCTGGCATTGCAACTTGCTTGCAGTGTTCTGGTATGATTTTCAGAAGTCTTATATGAGCCTTACATTCCAGTGCTATACTTTCAGGCAAAAGGAAGCTAGTACATTATTGTCTTCTTTCATACCATGTCAGCAACTTAAAAACCGAAAGCCCATTCTTGTCTCTATTTATTGGGTAAATTCCTGATCTATTAATGAATAAGAAGAAGCACAGGGGCTATTCCACTTTCTTTGTTTTTGAGTCCACAAATCTTCAAAAATGAAAATTCGTTCTAGTCTTGGGTACAAACTACAAAGGGACCTACTTCTATATCTTTTAATATGGGTTCTAACTCTTTGTCCAGCTAACTGATTCGTTATGTCGCTAAATTGCTATGTTATCTATTTATTTATTTGAATACACATACCGTGCTGCCTCTTTTTAGTTTTTTCCCATTTAAAAAATGAGGTAACATAGAAAATAAGCTTACTTAAGGAGTTCATTGTTGGGAATCAAATTTAACTTGTGATTATTTGTTGCAAATCACATTGGACAAATGAATGTCATCAGTCATTGATGTCTTCGTTTGTTTCCTTATTTTGAGGCTTTGCTGCCTCTGTTTGTTCCCTTGTTTTGTTGGTTGGGTAAACATTTTGTTCCTTTTTTATGAGAATGTAATCAGACTGTAATTAATTCTTAATTATTCTTTATTTCTATGGTTTTTCCTTTCTTGAAGGGTGCGAACCTGTCCTTAATGCTATATTTTTCCCCTGCTCAAAGAAGAATCTGGGAATTTATTATTGGAAATTACTTACAGTAATTTGACACAGGTTGTTGCTTGTCCATGTGCACTTGGGTTGGCCACACCTACAGCTGTGCTGGTAAGTGGTAACGTATTCAAAGAGACTTTATCTCTCATTCCCATAGTTATTATTGTGTGTACACTAAGCCTTACAGTATCAATTTTCTGTGTGTTTAACAGGTTGGAACTTCTTTAGGAGCTACAAGAGGATTACTTTTACGGGGTGGAAACATTCTGGAGAAGTTTTCAATGGTAGATGCTATTGTATTTGACAAAACTGGGACCTTGACGATTGGAAGACCTGCTGTGACCAGGATTGTTAATATAAGTGGACAAAACACAAACTTAAGGTTGGGATGGTTATCAAACCCTGAATTTCCACGTTAACATTGATTGAGCCCTCAGTTTTATGTCAACCTGAACCCTTCCATGAAGGCATATGTTGTAGTGCAATGATTTTGCATAAGTAGCGTTATCTGATTGACTCTTTTTTAATATAGGCTTCAAGAATCATTTTCAACTGTTCTGATATAGCCTTCCCAAGTATTACAGGCTCACATAGCTTAAGTGAATCCAAAACCCTAAAACAATTATATATTTTAGGTTGTTTTATCTCTAATCACAATTGTAAAAAAAATAAAAATGTTTTGATTTAATTCTATAATTCTCGTTTCTCATGTATGTCTAGGCCCAACTGACAAAACATACCAGAGAGAAAAGAACAAGGGGAGGGAATGATCTGGCAATGAGAGATGGGGGTTGTCTCTAATTTTTGACAATATAGAGAGGGAGGGGAGTGTGGTGAAATTAGGGAATTAATTGTGGAGAGGCCAATACTCAAGTACGGTGGTGTATTCTTTATTTTGCTATTTTCAATCACTTCTGTGATTGTGTAGCTGTAATTTCACTGAGCTAAACCTTAAGCCTTGCATCAGAGTCTTGTTGAGTTTCTACATAACTCAACAATCTCATTTTATTCCATAAAGAATGCATATTGCAGCCAAGTTCCATCAGTATGTACATACATAAACATGCATATGGCATTAAGAACATTTCAAATTGAATTGTAATGTTTGTACTCTTGCAATGATTTCTTGAAAAAACAACTTGTTATTCTGAAACCTGAAAGTTTATGTTCAAGTGTTGTCAGTTTTGTGACATTATATGATTTTTTTGGTAGCACAGCTATGCAATTAAAGGTAAATGGTACATCAAATAATTGATGCAGGAAAACTGCAGACAATGATTGGTCAGACATCGAAGTTCTGAGATTAGCTGCTGGAGTAGAAGCAAATACAGTACATCCAGTCGGTAAAGCAATTGTAGAAGCTGCTCAGGCAGTTAATTGTCACAATGCAAAGGTACTCACTCATATTATTTTTTGATCTTTTTCATGGTCCACTGCAAATATGTTTTTCTTGGAAGGAGGTGGGTATCATGGGTCTGCAGTTCTTAATCAAGTTAGTGCTTGTTGAGTTATTAGTTGATCAATCCTAAAGTTATCCAGCTAATCTTGGATAAATCTTCATGGCTTTTTGTTAGAGACTATTATAAAGTTAGGGTTAAGGTGCATTTTTTAGAGACTATTATAAAGTTATGCGTGGGCGTTACATCATTGGTAGATATTGTATAATAGAATACTCTTCCGGTTTGCACAATAAACTAAGTCTCACATTTAGTACTAGAGGTAGTATATTGTTAGTTAGGTGTTCTTTTATATTCTGATTGCTCTGCTTGTCTTTTTAAATTGATCAAAGCACAACTGTTAGCTTATATGCAAATTTCACAGGTAGCAGATGGAACATTTTTGGAAGAACCTGGATCTGGTGCCGTAGCAATTATCAATAACAATAAGGTTTCAGTTGGGACTTTGGAATGGCTCACCAGGTATTCAAGTTAGGATATTCCTCTGATTTATACATCATCTCTTAAATATTAATTTATTGGAAAGGGAATACTTCTTTCAATTGGTTGCAGTAAAGTGAGAGAGTTTATTTGCAGTTAGATTTATTCAATGGTTTGTAGGAGCCTTCAACTGTATTATATGGAAGTACAAAACAAAACGAAAGTATTTTTTTTTTCTTTCTGTTTTTTATTGTTGAAATTTTAACCACCAATAGGTAATATCCTTTGCACAGGCTGGGAGTAAACAAAAATATTCATCAAGAAGTTGAGGACTACAGAAATCAGTCTGTTGTTTATGTGGGAGTAAATGATACTGTAGCTGGCCTTATATATTTTGAAGACCAGATAAGGGAAGATGCAAGACATGTTGTTGAAGCTTTGTCTAAACAAGGAATTGGTGTTTATATGCTCTCAGGAGACAAAAAGAGCACGGCTGAGTATGTTGCATCTGTTGTTGGAATCCCCAGAGAGAAGGTAAAAAATTCTAGACAAACCTCTACATATTCCTTCTATAAATCTGTGCATTTGTAATGTTGATATTTAGGTGACATGCTCAATATCTTTAGATTACTATTGGTGGGCCATAAAAAGGGTTACATGGGTGCTTCACTAAGCCCCACATCATCTGATAGCAAAACTATTTCACTTGGTCATCTTGTCAGATATTAAGTAGTTAAAAGAAAAATGAATGGCTTACAAAGTTATTGGTCAATTTTAAGGTAATTGCAGTTATGAATGAGTACTAATCCATACCATTGACTAGCTCCTGGTTAAACTAGCTTGTCTGGTTTTAAGACTTTTGGTTCTACACATCTGGAAAGCATTAGCCTCACTGGCATTGAATCTTCAATTACTTGATTAGTCAGAATTTTTTGCTTATTTATCTATTATAGATAAATTGAGTCCTAGTTCGATCCCTGTTACTTGGATCTCGACATGCTTGCGCCTTTGGGATTCACAAAGCACAAGGAACTAGCTTTTGCTTGATTAGATTCCTCTGGGCAAAACTTTGGGAGTAAAGTCCAACATGCGTGAAGCTATTTTCCCTTTTTTTTTTGGGGAGGGGGGTTTGCTTTTAATACAGCTCACGGAGGGGATTCAACATGAAGATAATTTAATTATAAAAAGAAACAAAACGTTTAGCAGTTAAGTGATTCCTATGAATTTATAACTCCAACATACCTCCTTGCACCAAAAGTTTTCTGGCTTGAAGGTGTAGAAAAAATACAAACCACTCGTACAATATGATGAAATTTAAGTAACAGGTAGCAATAAGGATCAAATTCTTGACCGATTGGTCATAAAAGATTTGATTCCATGTCAATGACTAGTTCAACTCAAAAAGTTTAAACTATCAATTGCAGGTTGATAAATAGTTTTACAATAATTGCTAACACTTTGAAGTGGGTTCTGACAAGCATGAAAACTTGAGCCAATTTATTTATTTCTGTTCTTTTTTCATTTTAGCTATGATGTGCAATCTAGCTTCCCAAAAAGCTCTTAACCAGTTAACTTGTTATTTTTATTTATACAGAAACATTGACTTGGTATTTTAGGTTAGTTGTCTTAGACTCTAAGTTCAGTTCCTGTTGTACCACAAATAATAAATATTTTTCCCGTTGTTATTTTTGTCAATTTTAGGTACTATATGGAGTGAAGCCAGATGGCAAAAAGAAGTTTATAAGTAAACTCCAGAAAGATGAGAAAGTTGTTGCTATGGTTGGTGATGGAATCAATGATGCAGCTGCCTTGGCTTTATCACATATTGGTATTGCATTAGGCGGGGGTGTTGGAGCTGCCAGTGAGGTATCTTCCATTGTACTGATGGGCAACAGGCTCTCACAGGTAATTTGAATTTACCTCATATTCTGTTTGATCAGAAGTTTCATCAATTTCTTGGAAATTAAATTAATTTTTTATTTATTATTTCAAGGTTATTCATATTATATTGGTTTGATTTTTATCTGTTCATCATACAATTTAAGATTCTGTATAGTAGTAGTATTGGCAAAATATAACAGGAAAATGTTTATGTTGGATATCTCAATGTAATTGCGTCCAGATTATTAGCATGGTTTGATCTTTTCTTCATGGTATTTTGCATGTTTATTTCATTTTATTTTTCTGTTTTGTTTTGCAGAATTTCTAGGATTCCATTGGGAGACTTGTTGACACAGTCTCTTATATTTATACCTCCTTGCCTATCAAAATA
The DNA here is from genome assembly GCA_019022655.1 of Acacia acuminata. Lineage (NCBI taxonomy): Eukaryota > Viridiplantae > Streptophyta > Magnoliopsida > Fabales > Fabaceae > Acacia > Acacia acuminata. The sequence continues at coordinate 5,801,260 of JAFJYI010000005.1, forward strand.
TAATGAATTTCAGAGCAATCAATCTTATTCTGCAATTTTCTCATGCGCTAATATCACATGGCCTCTGATTTTGCATTTCCCTTTGTCAAGAATCAAAACAATGCATAAGACACAAACCGTGTGTTTTTTTAATTCCGAAATATTGCTTCTGATAATGGATATGCATATGAGGTTCCTAATGATTTACATCTATGCAGCTGCTTGATGCCTTGGATCTTAGCAGGCTTACCATGAAGACTGTGAAACAAAATCTTGGGTGGGCTTTCCTATACAACATCGTAAGTTCTGCAATTGAAACGTGATCATATCAATTTAGCGCATGATACATATAAATTTTCCTTGTCCTCAAGTGTATGGATTGTTTCTCCTCAACTTCTTTCCCCTTTTTTAAGAATATATAGAAAGAAACAGTACTATTGGCCCTACTGTTTTTTTTATACTAACTGAATTTCATCCTTGCTCTTTTTACAGAAAACAACTTGTTAAAATTTAGAAATGATGTGACGATACAAGTTGTCATTTTTGTTTTTTGTTTTTCCTCCAACAATGCAAGTTGTCACTAGTGATTGTAAGGACCTAGACAAGGCTTGCACCCCACCCCGGGTATGGATTAAAATCCCCTCCATTGCCACTCTGGTCTTGCTTGCATCAGTGGCAACCTTCCCCCCCACCGCTTGAGGCACAATGAGTTTTTGAGTGGCTTTGAACCAGCCCGTACTTGGTGCATAGGTGTGAAGACCCTTAAGTGGCACTCTATTTGATGGAGCAGATCCTTGGTCTCCGGCAATGGAGCCCTACTGGCAATATGGGAGTGCCATCCTTGTTGCCATTTTTTCCATCAAATAAAAAATTTAGAAATGATTCGACCTTGTAGTATTTACATTGCTTAGTGCTAAGAGTCCTTCAAGGGAGAAAAAATCTTGTCCATCCCAAATGGAGGAAATTGTTTCTAAACTTCAACTAATTTTTTGAAAGCTTTATATCATCCATAACAATTATCATCCAGTACCTTAACTGCTAGCCAGAAAGTATCATCAGTCTCATGTTAACGTGGTTCTTGTTTCTTAGTGATCTGAGAGTTAAGCCACTTTGCGGATTGTGATATCTTATTTCTGCCATACCAATCTGGAAGTGGCTAAGTTAATATTGCAGAAAAGGACTTTGAGGGCTTAAATGTCTCTCTTATGTTTTCATTCTGGCTTGTTGAATTTAAACACAACTATCACTTTATTTTATCTTTCATCATCAACTATTATGGTGTAATTGATACTTTTTATGCAGGTTGGAATCCCAATTGCAGCTGGATTGTTACTTCCAGTAAGTGGGACCATGTTAACTCCATCAATTGCTGGGGCTCTCATGGGCTTGAGTTCCATTGGGGTAATGACAAACTCATTGCTTCTAAGATACAGATTTTCCACAAAGCAAAAACAAATCCAGAAAGCATCCCCAGTGGTCGAAACCCATGCTGATAGTGATCTTGCCCAAAAAGAGAAATTGAAATATGGACATTGAAGTGAAAGTGATATAGATGGTGCAAGATGGAATACTATATAACAGAGAACAGAACGCATTTTTATGGACATTCTTCTGTTTTTGCAGTGATTTTTTGGACTCTGGTTTTCTGAAGAATGAAGGAACTCAAGAACTAACAAATCTGATACTTGTTCCGATCCCTTAATTTATAAAAATGGAAGCAGTCAGCAGAGATCACTAATGAGATGTGAACTAGAGCATGCTTACGTATAGGTCCAAAGTTCAAGGTGGTGTATGTTTATGGATATGATACTGAAATTTTGAATTTGTTTATTGGAATGAGTTTAAAGAATATGTCAGAAGATGAGGAATTCATTCATAATTATTTTCTTGCTTAACTTAGTACTATTTCCCCCAATCTATGAGCAGGATGTATTTTGGGCCTTTATTCTGTGCCTACTTTCACCTATCTTTTTCCCCTTCTCTCTCCTCGTCCTATCTCAATCTAATTGTATTTAATTTGGCAAAATTACATATTTGGTCTCGTGTACAAGATTTCAGTTTGGTCTCCTTAATTTTAAAATGTATGTTTAAATCCTCTAAACCATAACACCCTTAGCCTCAAATGAATGACAATAATTATTATTTAACAAAATTAAACTGATATATCAATATTTAAAAATGTTGTAAACATTTAAAATTTCAACGTTGTCATTTTGTAAATGGCATTAAAATAAAAGAATGTAAGAAGAAAACACTATATTTAAGGGACCAAAATAAATTTTTGCGTAAAATTAGAAGATTATAAATGCATCTTTACCCATGTAGTTCTTAGTAGAGAATGAGAGTGATTTTCTCAATATCTTTAGTCCTCCCAAATAAAAAATAGGGATAACTGTCTTTATAGTTTTGACCAATTTTTAATCAGGACATCCTTATAGGCTTTTTCCTTTTTATTAGGTCCTTATACTTTCATTTATTTTTAATCAAGTCCTTGTCGTGTTTTTTCCTTTTTATCAAGTTCTTTTAGTTTCATATAATTTTTAGTTAGGTCCCTATACTTTTTTAAGAATTGATTGAAATCATAAAGACTTGCAGATTAACTATTTATAAAAAATATATATATAAAGAAAATATGACTTGTTAAGTAATAATAAAGTTGAGAAACTTCCGTGTAATAAAATGTCCTTCCTGCTATGTCACAAAAAATAACAAACATTTCTTCAAGCATACCATCTTTTTTCCAACGAATTGAACATGACATCTGATTTGAGTTTCTGTCACTAAAATAATTTAGTTCTACAGAAGTTTATCACAAGGGGGAAAAGAAAACGAAATAAGGGGTATGAGTTCGAATTCCATGACTAAATTGAAGATCTCTTTGGTAAATAATTTACAAATATCTCTATTAGTGTTCTTTCAGTAGCTGTAAGCATTTGAAACCCAACCCATCTAAATTTTTATTCCGAATACTTCAAAAATTGAAACATTAACAGGATGCCCAATAAACAACCAATGATTTAATGTACTCTCATTCTTATGTCTCCGCCTATTCCAACCCACATTTCCAGGCAAGCATCAAACCAATTTTCAGAAGCAAAAAGGCTATATAGATATTTGGCTATTTGGGAATTCAATTAGCCAGAAATCATCAAGCAACCAATTCAAACTTCGCATTCCAAATTGAATTCTCCAAGCCACACTTCTGCCACCAAATTGAAGTTCCAAAGAAATTGACATATGCTGTATTTGGTTCCAGAACTGTTTCAAACCATGTAAGTCATGCCAACTTGAATCAGACGTGTGTGGGGCACAGTTAAATTTGCAGTCTCCCTCCTGCAATTCTTTCTCAAAAAGGCATAAAAATAGTTCACAACTAGCTTTTTGATAAACCATGAATCCTTCCTTGCCCTTATATCCCCATGACCAAGAAGATAAACAATTCCAGATTCTTTAGCCATACGCATAAGGGATAGCTCCCTTTCAAGACTCTGCTCTGCATCAAAAGCTGGAATATTAGAAGATGCTGGGCTCACCTCTGACGTGCTGGCTACGGAAATGGGGTTGCTTGTATTATTATAGTTAGCCAGGAGAGGAACACTAAGAGAGTAAACACTCCCATTGGGAGCAACAAGGACCCGAGAATGCTCATCCTCTGAATCACTATCATCCCTGTCACTTTCCAATGATCGCTCCTGAGCCTCCTGACGAATATACTTCTCTAGGCTCTCAATCAGAATCTGCTCAAAAACCTGTTTATTTTCTTTTGCCACATCTTTGTAACCATACCTGTAGACAAGTAAAAGTTAAAGTGAAGCAACTGCATGAGTTATTTCTTGAAGTAATATGAATGGTAGCACTTCCTTTAAACAAAAAATGTCCAAACTTTCTATAGGGCTAAACCATTTGTCCTGTGCCTCTAGGTTTCACATTTACACTGATATAATACAAAATCAAGCTTGTTACCTGGCAATACAACGGAAGATATGGTAGCTTCTTGGGCAGACTCGCCGAAAAAGGAACCTCTCACTTTGGGGCACTGCTGGAACTGGAACATTCTTGATACACACAAATATAATCAAGGAATGTATGGCTGGAAGTGTGGTCAGAAAATGGCCAAAAATTGATGGAATACCTTTGGCCAACTCATTATAAACCAAACCAATGCCGGGTGCTCGTACTGTTCCCAGACTGCAACCTAATTGCCGCATCAAATCCATTGATAACTTTTGCTTTACTTCAGTTTCATATTTGAGCTTGCTACCATAAGTCCATACACACATGATAAGAAACATTGCTATGACAAAAACCAATATAATCCAACTTCCATCTGGCATGCTCAACAAAACTGATGAAAAGAAAGTCAACTCCAATCCCAAAAAGACTGTCACAAAAATGAGCACTTTGATTATGTGCGTCTGCCATATAAGAAGCATAATGAGGGTAACAAAAATAGAGGTCATCATCATCACTCCAAGCTCTGCAATGCCTGAAAATTGAAAAAAAGGTGGCTGAATATAACAGCAAGCCACGCCCAAAAAAATGGGAAAAAAGGGGAGAGAAGTAAAAACAGTTTTCTTCCTTTCTTTTCTTTTCTCAACCACAACAGAGGGCATACTGAAGAAATTACTGGAGAGAATTTCAATCTGCTCACACATAAATATTTCTAATGCTAACTATTCTATGATGATGTTTGAGTGTTTGACCCCAATTTTGCTGTATCATTATTCATTATTATAAGGACAGATGATTTAAAAGTTATTGAAAAAAAAAAATTCAAAGCAATTACCATATGCATTTCCAATCTCTTCGATGTTGGATATAGAGCAGACAAGCACTAGTGAAACAGCCAAAAGGAACCAGTTAATAACAGGGATATAGATCTGCCCCATAAATTTCCGAGAGGTGTGAATTATTTTAAGGCGAGGGAAGCATCCAAGTGCAATAGATTGTTTCATGCATGAAAAGGTGGCAGTTGTCATAGTTCGACTTGCAATCATTGCAGCAATGTTAGCAATGAGGAACATTGGCCAGAACACGCCACCTGAAGACAGATAATTGTATAACAGAAATCTCCTGTAAATCATCAAGACAGCCATCTGCAAAGAAGAAAGGAATAGGAATAATTATCAATACTTACTTGGAATAGAAGAGTAAAAAACTTCACCAGCATCAGCATGATTTTCCATCAGGTATGCAGCTTGACCCAAATAACCCAATAGAAGGCTTGGCAGAACAAGAAAGAAAAATGTTAGCTGCAAACAACCAACATCAATTCCGTTAGACAAGAATTAGCAAACAAGAAGATGAACGAAAGAACCCTGAGATTCTAATAAATATAACAAGAAGCTAGCTTTTCCTACTCCATTACCTGAACTGAGTGTACAGAGAAGTAGCAAAGATCTGCAAACATGGCCTCAGAACCTACAACATTAACCAGTAAGAATGCTAAGCAATAGTTGAAAATTTCAAGTAAATTCCACCCACAGTTATTCAGTTGCAAATTCACCACACAATAATATCAAGAATTGACACAAGAGGTTGATGAAAATGAACAAGCATATATGTTAAACATGTGAGTAAAAAATTGTTTTTAAACTCCATCAACATTATGCTTTAACTGAGAAGAACAATCTATATATTCTAATAATTAATCTTCAATTTTGATTTCGAAACACAGGCTGCAGGCCAAAACCTTTTCTTTAAAACCATGACCAAGCTTATCATATGAATCTTTTCATCGTAATGTTGGAGATAAAATAGGAAACAGCAAAACATGTCATATCAATTTGATAAAACACAATCTCAGTTGCAATGGCATATCTATAGGTCTGTCTTTTCCACCAAGACCCTTAATATGGACGCCCATATCCATAAACTCAAATCACAGACATAACAAAAAGTCCAGAAACTTATTTAGTTGTCAACTTTAAACCAAACCTTGAGTATTTTCCAACATAGAAAAGGTTACTCCATCTTTTGACTCTTCAAATTAGAATCCATACATCTTTCTTCCAATCAAGATTGAAAAATTTGAACACTCAACTCTTCTAGTGTTTATTCATGTAGTTGTAGATCCTGTTTTCAATCCTAGTTAACTAATCAAGAGAAACCTCTTTCTTGACAAGACCATTTAAGAAACTCAATGAGGGAATATAAGAATGATATATATTCTGAAGAAACCTCCTATAGAAGGAAATCTATCCTACTATTATTTTTTTATTACTTGCTGTTTTTACTTCATCTAGAGGGTGAGCCTTGGCACAACAGTAAAGTTGCTGCCATGTGACCTAAAGATCATGGGTGCAAATTCTAAGAACAACTCTTCGATTGTAGGGTAAGGCTATGTACATCAATCTCTCCCCAGACCCCACTTGGTGAAAGCCTAGTGCACTAGGCCACCCATCATTTGTACTTTATTCAACAAGTGGGTTGTTGAATCATCCCATGTATTAAATGGGCTGCAAGAGGGATGTTTCCATCATTAGAAAGAAACCTTAGCAGTGGCTTCTATAAATAGCCACCACGCAGCAAGTGTAAGATAGATGTGGATGATAATGAAATGACATTAGATATGGTTTACTACTCTATCCCCTTCGTTTTCTATCTCATCTCCCTTCCTATCCCCCTCAGGTTCTTCATATTCTCCCTCCCAGTGGTCTTATCCACCCTTCATTTCTCAGTTTAATCTCCCTCCAACATTCTGTATCTCCTCTCCCTCGTCATCACTATCCTGTTGCCCCCTTTTTCTTTCTCTCTGTTTTCTGTTTCTCTCTCCCACAATCCCTCTGTTTGCATCCGTGCAAGCGTGTGTGAGTGGGTTGTATCACTCAGGCCCTAACAACAATCGTGTCATCAGTTGGCCAGTGGCATTCAATAGGATCCTTACTATTGATATGTTGCTGGTTGAAGAACAAAAAATGATATTTAACTGATATATGTATTAGGTGTATGTCATTAAAAATTATCAACACAATTGTTCTAGGAGAGTATCTTATTCAGTTATCCTCAAACTAATCCATCCATGCTTCAATAATAAATTCATTACTACAATCAAAGTTGAATAACTTATAATTCTGTCAAGCACTTTAATCTGAAACTTTTCTTTCCCACAACTTATAACAGAAGATTCTGGCTTAGTATAACTCAAAATTATGGAGATTTCACATCAGATGGTTATAATTGATGAAAACATAAGACATTGATCACATCATAAACGCCAGCTATATATAAGCGTGGAAACAGTGGGGGGAAATGGAAAAAAAATACAGGGGGAAGAAGGCTTGCTAGTAGAAACAAATCTATAAACATTGAAGACAAGACAAGACATATTTTTGCATCCCTAGAATCAATGATTCAGCATTTATATGTTTACCAGTAGCGCACAGAAGACAGCCCCCTAGAGAATACCATGCTTTAGTTGAATTCCTCTCAAAGAAGTGATAGATATAAATAGGATTAAATGCCCTCAAGACGCTGCTGTCATATTTGAAAAGATTGTAGATCCCAATGCCAGCAAGAGAACAAAACCATATGAACAAAGCTGGTCCTACAACAAGCCCCATTTTACTTGTTCCATACTTCTGTAAACTGAACAAAATGATAAGGCAGGCAACTGAAATCATCACCACTTCATCTGCATAATCAATGGAGAAGATTTAAGAAATTAATTCATTAATGAAAAAATGAAACCTGCAGAAGGGCATCAATCAACTTAGTCACATGCATTCAATCATCTCTCCGAAAAAAAAAATAAACAAAAATCCAAGAAAACAGAATGCATTCTATTCACCTAAATCAAATTGATAGATAGGAAACATAATTTAAAGAGGTGTTAGAATGCATCCATGCACATGTGGAGCTACTCTATTTTTTAAAATGTTTTTTATTTTATTTCTCAAGAAGATTGTTTGTTAAATATTATCTGATCCATTCGACTCCTATTATTGCTGAATATTAGAATAAGACTGCTTTATTGTTTTAACATTTAATTATGGGATATGATAGGATACTGTGAGCCAGATCCTGCATGCTTCTCCATTCTTTTCACGTGGAATTAAGGCCCCAATGACTCGTTTTCTCTGTTTAACTTCAGGAATGTAGTGCCCCCACACAAAAAAGAAAAAAAAACAACAACAACAACAACCAAACACACACACACACAAAATGTGAAAAGAAAGAAGTCTCACATGAAGTAGCAGCATAAGTCAGCGCCACTAACATAGCTTCACAGACTAAAAAAACACTAAAACCACTGCTTAGACTGGCAAAATTGAGTGTGTTGAACAAACCAGCAAAACTATCTCTGCTAGTTACCCTTAATGTCAGGGAACAAGTTATAAGTTCAAAAAATAATAATAAAGAATTGTTGTTCCACACAAAAAAACATATCGGTAAATGTGATAAAACAGAGTGCTAATAATTGGTGAAACCATGATCTCATAAAAAGGGTGATAAGAAAATGCCCAAGACCCTTGCTACAAAGTGAGGGGAAGAGGAAGACAAATGGTCAAAAAACACAATAGAGACAAAAATGAAGAAGATTGGCAACGCTAGCTCCAACTCGTTCCCAACTTTGGGGGTGTTGGATTGTAATTTAACATTTTTTAATATTATTTTTTCATTATAAAACATCTTTTCATTAGGTTTTTTATTATCTCACTTAATGATAACCTCATTTTACATGTTTATAGGTTTTTATTAGAATAAGATTGTTGTTAGGTATTTCGTTCAAGATAGAAGTTCGAGATACTCGTAATTTTCAAATACTTTATGACTCGCTTTAAGCCTCTGAGTGGCAAGGTTTATTGCCCACTTTTCATTCAATAGAGTTGAGGTCAGAAAATTAATCAGACAAGTCATTTAGCCAATTTCTGCAATCTGCCAGTTATAATCTGGCATTAACATTGCAAGAAGCATATGAACTTAAAAAGTGATGAACAAAAATCTCATTTGGCTGATTTCTATAACCAGCACGATGACACAAAATTGAATGATAAGTGAAACCCACAGATTCTATTACTGACAAAGGACAGTTTAAAAGAATTCAGTCCAAAGCAATTTAAGTCTGAATTCTCTGGATATTTCAATAAATAACAACATGAAGTAATAGGAATTGATAACTAACACAATTTTAGAGGTAATTGATAGGTCAAGGCAATACCTTGGTTGATTGCATCTATTTTCACCTTCAAGCCACCAACAGATGAAATAACTGCAGTAACAAACGCAAGTAAGCTAAGAACTGACATAAAGAGCCAAACAAAAGGTGGGGTCACTGAGAACAAGCCTTGGCCATAAACAAAAGCAGTAACGTATCATCTCAAGTGCAGTATAAGTACCAGCTGAAAGTCCATACACATGAAAATAGAAATCTGGAAAAAAGTAACAAAAACACATACTAGAACAGCGTATAATTACCTGATATTGCTGGCGTAACAACTCCATTAGCTACTACCATAGATGTACCAGCCAGTACTAATATTAGTAAAAGCTTCTTCAGAGTCAATGAAGTCTCGAGTTTTTGCTTGATTTTTATTGACCTTTCAAGCTCAGGAGTTGGCACCTTTAGCCTAAATTTTGACATGGGAGTGTCTGACAATATGCGAGCATCTGATGGCAACTGATTCGGAAGAAGACTAACCTTAGCATGACGACAAATCAAGGAGTACAAGGCAAAAGTACCACCTGCAGTTGTTTGGAAACAACCATGACATTGAAATTGAGGACGAGAAATTAAGTGAAAGAGAGGGAAGAGATAACAGATCATTGAAGGTCTAATATTAAAACATAACAATATCTATTATACCTTCACCACCATCGTTAGCCCATAGAACAACCAGGACATACTTCAATAGAGGGAATAAGATTAAGGTGTACAGGACAAGTGATAATGCTCCAAGAATGTCTTCATTTCCATCAATAGGGGCCTTTCTAAATATGACACTGAAGGTATATAATGGACTCGTTCCAACATCCCCAAAGACAACACCAAGGGTCTGAATGGCCACAAAAATACTCCTTCCCACGCCCAAATTCTGCTCTAAGAAAAGAAATTAAGATAACAAGTAAAAAGATGTAATCTGTATATCATTCCACATGAATTTACAGCAACATATTTTGTCATACAAACAATAAAAAATACTCAAGCACTGGCCAGTAAAAACTGAGAACGAGCTATGTAAAAACAGAGCAAAATAGTTTGCATCAGCTAACAACAGCCTTAAATTCATGGAACCCAGGCACTCAATAAAAGGATTTACGGACGCTCAAAACAAGAGATAGCTTTCAGGTGCTAACAAAAATCATAACATTTCATCAGGAGAGGGGGAGTAAGCAGGGATTTATAAAGGTAAACATGAGTTCATTGCTTATATGACACAGTTCTAAGGTTAAGATGAGTATGGTGTCAATTCTGCAAAGATCAACAGGTCACTCTGTCTCTTGAAGATCCATTACCCAGTTCTATACAATTTTAACCAAACTAAACTCAAGTAACATATGTGATAGAGTGTTGTTGAGGTAGAAAGACGCATCATGGCATTGTTTAACTAAAGTGGACTTTAAGAGGATGCAGAAGTTGAAGTGGAGAAGGAAAACAAGCTATATTCATATCTTAACTTCCTTTCCACCACCCAGAACGCTTAGTGAATTTCAACATTCATAGGCCTCAAAAGAAGGAAGAAATGCAATTCATAAAAATAGATAAAGTCCAAATTACCTCATCGTCATTCTTCTGAGTACCAGAGACCTCAAGAGCTTCAGCATCAAAGGGATCGATTTGGGCGCCAGTCCTAACCAGCCTCGGCTCACCATCGTCCTCGTCCTCGGAATCCAACATTGTGTAACGCCGCGAATCATCGCCATCCAAATATTCATCTTCATCGCACTCATCATCCGACACATCCTCCTCCTGAAAAACCCACCTGGATTCAATGGGATCCACGGAAAACCCACCACCGTTATCACCACTCTCCAATCCACCCTCCTCCGCCATCGCACAGAACGGGAAGAGAAAGCTCAATCGACAGGTTCAAACATAAAAACAGCTACAAATTACATCAAAGTGAACAGAAAGGACTGGAAAATATCAGAATTTGCCGTATGAAGCAAAATTGGGAAACAAAACCAGTTAAGTTTTAGGGATTCGGTGTGCCATTGTCGGAATCAAGAGATCCCGCCCATGCTTTCAAGGCCAAAAAATGGAGCCGACATGTTGGTGTATGTGCTCAATACGTAGCTGCTTTTCGAGTTGAAAGTTAAATTTTGATCAGACAGTACCCGAACAAGTTGGTCGCAAACCATATTACAAATTCACATCATCTATGTATATATATGTACACTCCGTATTTGTTTCATAACGAGAGAGAGAAACGTAGAGAGAGATCGATCCAGAACCAGAGTCAGCCTTTCTTTCCAGGTCCTAAAGATAAACACAAGTGAAAAAAAATATCAAGAAACCGTATTCCTTCTTTCTGACAATTTGAGGTGACACGATAATCTGGCCTTTTATCTCTAATCAGCCTATCATTTTCCAACAGCCATATGCATCATGAGCATGGTACGGACGAGTGTGCTCTGCCAATGCCAACTGGTCAGTCCTAAGGATTCGCTTTAAGGTTGTAAGTACGAATTTCAGGCATGTTTGGTTAGTCGTGGGACGCGAGCGACTTATTTTCTATTTTTTCTTGTCTTTGTGTACTACTTTCTCTTTCTGTCCTAATTATAAAAATTAGTTAATTTTTTTTTTTGAAAGATTAAGAAAATTTAAATAGGTTCTTAATTATTTTATATGTTATATATCCTTAGATTATATATTAGTTTATTAGTTAAACAATTAGTTTGAAGAAAAAATAAAAATACTCTAAAGTAATTTAATTAGCCCTTTAATCTTTCAATTATCTTATAATTATATTTAGTGCCAACTAATAAATGTATTTTGTCTTTTTTATAAGTCACTTATCTATTTCTAAGAAGCATTAACTACCTTTTTTTCATCTACGTCTATTTAATAAGGGTAGTGGGTGAGAGTAATATTAATATAGTATTAGAGTTTAGTACAATTAGTAGAGGTAATATTGAAAGTTACTTAAATTGTAGGATAACTTTATTGACTTTAAATGTTTTTATTAGTTTGTGAGAATAGTTAGTTAGTGCCTTATAATAAAGACCAGAGGGAGTATCTTATTTTTGTAGAAATAAAATAGGATAAAAATCAGATTGTAAATATAATCCAGCCTCGAATTGAGTGTGGCAAAAATGGTTTTTTTCCAAACTAAAACTTGTTTGAATTATTATTTGAAAAGTCACTTAAGATAGATGGCCTCGCTTGGGTTGGTGGTGGAAGTGATTTATTTTCTATCGACACGTAAAAACACAATAGGATTGATTGTGGCAGAGATGACTTTTTTCCAAAAGGAGACGTGTTTGGATTATTATTTCAAAAGTTAGTTGGGATGGAAAATGACTAAAAATGACATAAATCTTATTAAATACTTTATATATTAATATTAATTGTATATATATTGCGTAATTGAAGATAAAATTTGAAATTTAAATTTTCTAAAAAAAAGTCAAATTATTATTAAAAATTAATAAATAATAAAATTCTTTAATTAACAAAAGAAAGATATTTCTTGGAAAAACATTTGGTCCCTTCCCTCTCTCTTATTTTCTCTCTCCCATATGATGCAAAAAAGAAAAAAGAAAAGTCAGAAGCTCGCCTCCCTAACGTCAGTGAAGAAGTTATTTTTGGGTATAAGCCCAGTTTAAATAAGCTAACTCAAATATCTCCAAAAACCTTTAACTGGGCTTTTTTCTCCCTACAATTTTTTTCCTCTAAAAAGCTCCTTCCACTGCTAGTGAAGCTCAACCCAAATAGGGTCAAAAAATGAAAGGGCATGAATTTTATATGTCTTTGAATGGCAAATTTTGGACTAATGACTGAATATTGATATTGTGAGACCCATGACTCATCACGCTCACTGTAGCTCTCCCTCCCTCTCCTCCTTCCGGTCTACTTTTCCACTGAACTTTTGATAAAAAGCACGGCATGGTGGCTTTTGATAAAATTTAAAAAAAAAAAAAAAAAAAAAAAAAAAAAACTCCTTTTTAGATAAAAGTAAGATTGATATAATGTTTTCCCAAACATATAAAATTTGCAATCTGACCTTTTCACTGGATTTCTACCATCATTGAGTGTTTGGGGCTGCACAACGTTGTTCTCAAATATGCCAAATGTGAGGGACCTTGGAAGGCGATTTGTAAAGACCTTTGTCAATGTTCTTTAAGCTGAAAGGTATGCCTAGCCCTAATGAACTATCAAAATTCAATTCACTTAAACTTTGTTTGTGTTAAAAAAAAAAAAAAAAAAGATGAGTGTGCTCTTTTTTGCCCCTATGAATAATTTTTTAAAATTTTATTTAATATTAATACATCTTTGAAAAAACTAATATTTAGAAGTTTAATTTGTAAGCAAAGTAGTTCAATTTATCAAATACAAAAATTCAACAGGTAAATATTAATTTATAATTTTAATTGTAAACAATGCAACTTAATTTATAAGTTTAATTTGTAGAAAAGGAGACGTACTTCTTCTTATCCAGGGCCCTATCTAAACGGTAACCTTGAAGGCATTTGACAGTTGCTGAATATTTTCGTTCCATACTATATGCCAATATGAGAGTAAGAGAAAGTATAAATTAGTAAATTGTTGGAATTTAATATAAGTAATAAAAGTAATATTAAAAATCATTTAAATCTTTTTGACAAATTTAGTAAGTTAACTATCATTTTTAATGGGAAAATCACTGTCAGGTCCCAATGTATAAAAATAACCATTAAAAAGTCCCAAAAAATCTCCAAATAGGTAAAATGTCCCATGGACATTGGTGTAAAATATCCTAGTTATAGAATTACCAAATTGCCCTTGGTGTCCTTGAACCTTTTAGTCAACCATTGCTCTCTCTCCCTCCATTTATCAAATTGCCCACTCCGCTACCTCCTTCCGCAACGCCAACTTCAATAAGCTCCTCCTCTTCAACCTTTCTGACCTCGTTATCTCCAACCTCCCTTCGTCGGCGTAGCCCAACTCTTCCACCGGTAGCAACGATGCCTCGCCTTTCACCAACGCCGCCTCAACATAAAGCAAGCGGCATTCCTGCAGCCTTGGATTTTGTCTCAAATCTGCATCAGAGGAATTGAATGGCATCGGCAGGAATTCATGGTTGAGGCCAACGAGTTCCCCTGTCGGCCATATCTGAAGCTTGTCCATCGACTCCAATTTTTTCAACAACCTGGGATTGACTAGTGGCGTTGATGGTGATAAATTTGGTAAGAAAAGTGCAAAGGAGAGAGAGGGTAGGTCATCACCGGCAGAACAATTCCATGGATGGGTCATCATCAATGTCTTTTGAGGCTAACTCTTCCATGGATATCAACGGCGTGAAGAGTTAAAGTCCTAGTGGTGGTGTTGTCTATCTTCTTTGAGCATTGTCTTTGGCAACCGGATCCTAGTGTTCTTTGGAGCTCTATGTTACATAATATTGTTCTTTGGCAATGACGTCGATGTCTTTGGTTCATCATTGTGAGATTACTAACAGAATATTGTCTTTGAGCTAGTACAATTGGTGTTCTAATGAGAATAGGTCTTGCTACATAAAATTTGAGTTTACTAATTGTTGGAATTCATGCTTCATTTTGTGGTATGTGTGAATATTATATATAGCTACAACCTGGCTCGCTTGACGTACTTTAGTATATTTTGGTTATTTTGATAAATCTTGAAGTAAAACTCAGTTAAAAAGTTTGGACCTTGTAAGATCCAAAGCCTAACTATGTACATAAAATCTATTTGATGAATGGTTTAATCAAATTATTAATTATTCTTTAAAAATGGAGGATGTTAGAAACAACATGAAAAATGATGATAATAGATGTTTCTTTTGATAAAGATTGTCACATTCTGCAAGGGACATACATATTGAGAAGAATATTAAAAATCTTAGTTCCCCATTTTCTTTTAGTTTTCCACATCATTGGCCCATCTTAAATCTTTTCACGCCCTTCTTTTTATAGTGTTTACGTTATTTAATGCTAAATATAAGAGTTAAATAGGAGGTTTAAGTTGGTCCTAATTAAATGTAAGAACTTGATCTACTTTATTTCCTAATTTTATAATTTTTTCAAATTCTCTCTATTGATTACACATATTAAGAGGTTACTCTAATGCAAATTATTAAAAATGGTATATTTTTTTTTTAAAAAAAAAACCCCAAATAAACAGCTCAACTAATTAATAATTATCTTATTTCTACAGTTATGGTGCAAAATTGGTGCCACAACTCACAAAAAATATTTATTTTTTCCATATACATACAATATCTACAACTAATCAACCTTAATTTCTCCCATTAGGCCACATTGGCTTATTATTCATTCATCGAGGGAAAAAATCAACCTTAAGTTCTCTCCCAATGATATCATATATGTATATAAATATTGTAATGCCGTTCTTCATTCCAGCCAAAAACTATTATTGCATGCATAAATTGTGGCTCTGCTCAAGCAAATGTATTGAAGCATTAAAAAATCTGTCATTTAAACTAATATGAAAAATCATAAACTATATGTTATTAGAATGCATACTCTAAGGTCCGTTTGATACATGAAGATTGGTCGAAGGAAAGGGAAGATTACAATCTCCCATAAGAAAACGCGTTTGTTTGCACCACCTTCCGGGAAGACATCTTCCAGCGACCTCTGATCTTCCTTCATTCATGGGAAGACCACTTCCCTCCATTTTCGGTGGGAAAGTTGATCTTTCCTAGGGAAGAAATTCCAAATGACCCATTTCCCCTCCTTCAATCATCTGTCTTCCTTGCAATTGCCGACGATGCCGACGCCGCCTCCTTCTCCCTCCCAAATCCCAACGCGGACGTTGCAAAGATGGAAAAGAAATCGAAACTTTTTTTTTTTTTTTTTTTTTTTTTTTTTTGGCCGTTGTTGGGTTGAGGGATGAAGAAGGAAGGATCGAGAGGGACGAAGTAGGGATCCGGACGAATCGTAATCCGGGACGAGAGAGAGAAGGATGAAGGAGGAACTGTTTTTTTTTTTTTTTTTTTTTTTTTTTTTTTTTTTTTTTTTTGTTTACCGGTCATCATTGTCTACGAGCGAGAGCTTGAGGATGAAGAAGAGAGGATATGAATTAATTTTTTAGGTTAAAGGATATTTCAGACAATTTACATTTTATATTTTTATTTTTATTTTTTAAAATTATCATCTTCCATCCCCTTTTAATGTTTACCAAACAACTCATTTTTTTAAAATTCCCTCTCAATCTTTCTTTCCCTCCTTAAATCTTCTTCATAACAAACGGGGCCTAAGTTTCTTTGGAGAAGCTAGGAGGAACTTCCCTCCGCGATGCTGGGTAGTAATTCATAAGGGAATTAAAATAATTTATAATTAACATTCTTCACACGTAAAAATATTTAAAAAGGCAGTTTTGCTGCTATTCCAAATTTGAGAAACGCATTAAATGCAATAGAATTAAAATAACGTATTCCCAACGTTCTTGCTTACTAACTTTCAGCAATCTTTCCTCAACAACTGTGCCTGGTGTGGGCAAAAATGGGTCCACATAAGGTGCTTAGAACTTATGTGCTTATTACATGCTTATACCTCAAATTGAGGTATAAGTATGTAATTTTTTTATTTTATTTCTTTATATATTGTATTTATTTATATTTAAATTATATGTTGCTTTCTACAATGATTTTTGCACCAAGTATATCAAATTAATTAGTTTAGTCCGCATTAAAAAATATTTGCCTGTCACACCAAAGTAGCATGAAAATTAATTAATTTGAGATACTAGGTGTTTTTTTAGAAAAGAGCACATAATTTAAATATAAAAAAATAATAATAAATTACATACTTATACCTCAATTTGAGGTATAAGCATATAAGATCTAAGCACCTTACGTGGACTCGGGCAAAAATTGAGAGGTAGATTCACACTTCTCTTGTATGATTGGACATAATGCTATATATTACTATCTCTAATCCTAAATATAAAAACAAAGACTATTCTAAAGAGATATTAGTTTTAGTTCTCGATTTTGTGTTTTGATGATGATAACTTAGAAAAAAGGAAAAAGTTTTAGTTAAGTAAAATCTAAAGAGTTGAAGCAGGCTTCCATTGATGAACTATATCATGATGTTATTCAACCATAACAAAGTGAGTGATATTTATTCGAGCATGATACTTGCTTGAGTAAGTAAGTGATTGCTCGAGTAAGGTACTTTAATCGCGCTGCTCCCTTTACTTCTCAACATTACTCGAGCATGGAATAAATCTCTTCCCTTTCAGGTTGTTACTCTTACAACACTGGACTCGAGCAAGGACTTTATTTTACTCAAGCACGATTATTTTGTTAAGCTAACCTCTTCCCTTTCAGGTTGTTACTCGAGCAACTAATAAATCTTACTCAAGTACAATATTCGAGCAAGGAAATACTCTCTTGTCTTTCACAGTGGTTGCTCGAGCATGTTGAAGCGTTTACTCAAGCAGGTTACTCGAGAATATGTGTTTTAACCATGGTTATCAAACCCAAACCGAACCGGACGGTTCAGACCGGAAACTGGCGAACCAGCTGTGAAGCAGGTCCGAAAAAGTGTAGAAACCGAGGTCAAAGGTTTTCTTAAAAAAAAAACTTCGAGTGAAGCATTTACAGATGGAGAATGAGAGAGATGAAGAGAGAAATGGGAAGATGAGGTCGAATACTCCGAGCTTCGATGGCTCCGGCATCGAAGACTCTAAGCGTCGTCAGGCTCCGGCGTCGAAGACGACTTGCAGAGACATGGAGAGAATAGAGGAGGAGGCCAGTTGCATGGCGGAGATCTTTCTTTGTCCTCTTGCACCTACCGGCATGTTGTTGCGAGGCATGGAGAGAATGAAGGAGCCATGGCTGAAACGCTAGAGAGAGACGGAGAGAAAACGCTCAACTCAAGCAGAGAAAGAGAAATCTTGTGAAAGAACCGGAGAAGGGAACAGATTATTCAATGGATATTAGAGTGGTAGAGTGGTCAGACTATTTCATTCCCAAGACATTAATAATCACGGAAGAAGTGAAAAGACATTAGTACTTTTTTTATATCCAATGGACATATCTTTTTAACCTAGGTAGATATTAAAGGGATTTTTTTTTATATATAATTTCATATTAATAAAACAAACATGAAATTTTCACTTTCTTACCTGGTTTAGCCCCGGCCTAACCTACTAACCCTTAACCCAATACCTCGATCGGTTTAGTCACTGGTCCGGTTTTAATAACTTTAGTTTCAACCACTAATCCCTTGTCTTTCACAATGGTTGCTCGAATATGTCAAAACGTTCACTCGAGCAAGAGTAATCCTATACTCAAGCATATGTATTTTGATAGCTAACCTTTTGCCTTACATGATATTGCTTGAGCACTCAGAAGACTTACTAGAGAGCATGTTACCTAAGGAAAGGTTTATACTTACTCGAGTAAGCTTATTTGTTGAAATATGAAATTTTAAAATTCCACTAAGCTGACTGCCATTTTTTAGGGCAAGCTGATTCATTGTTGTGAATAGTGTTTTCAGTTAGAACCCGTATTAAGCCGATATATAGCATTTGGATTGGATTGAGTGGATTTGTACTAGGAGATATGTTGATGGCTAATGTTCTAAGTTTACCTCATAAAATGACTTTTTTTTAATCATGATCTCATAATATGACTCAATACTTGCCAGTTTAAAATAGGATCACCAATAATTCATGGATGAGGTATTATTTGAAATAGTGATTTAGTGTACATTGAGAACTATAAACTCCTCATCCATAAAAAACTAAATTAAAAAATTAAAGGATTAAGGTGCAAAAATACACATATGTTTTGGTTAGAGGAGTACCTAGCAATAAGTGTTTTTTTTAGGTGCAAAAATAATTATGTGGTTATAAATTAGGTGCAAAAATATCGTTTAACCGTTAAATTTGACTTTTTCTATTGACTGGATGATGATGTGACTTTCAAGGTGCAAAAATACACATATAGTTTGGCCAAAATAGCATCCAACACCAAATATTTTTTTCTTTTTTATTATTTTATTATTTTGATTTCTTATTAATATTAATTAAATAAAAATGTAAATATTAACTAAATAAAAATTCATTATTTTTTATTAATATTAATAATAGTAATATAAACTTAAAATATAAACTCAATCTAAATACTTAATACTTAATAATATTAACTTAATTACGTTCTATACTCTTTTTTCTCTTAGCTTTTATTTGACAAAATTTTGCTATAAGTTTTCGATGAGATCCTTAATTTGAATATTAATATTGTCCTAGAAAAATTCAAAATTTATTCAAAAATTTGAACATTTTAATAATTTTGATTTATAAGATCAGATAAATTTTTATTTTACGGTGTGAATCTTCTCATGTGTACTTTTTGTTTACATGATAGTGATATTCTTTGTTTCTCTTTTCATTTTCGGATTCCTATCTAACGATCCAGGACATAATTCGAGACATGAAGAATAAAAAATCATATTTTTTTATGTTTCGTTGCTTGTGCTTGATTTTAAAATATTTTTATTATCCATCTTTCAATATAGAAATATGAATGGAATATAGAAATATATTTCAAAATATATGAAATTCAATATAGGAATATAAATGAAATATAAATAAATTAGAAATCAATATTTATATTCTATTTTCAAAAAATAATTATATAATTATATTATATTTATATTAATCCTATTATATAATAATAATAATAATATTGTTAAAAAAAAAAAAAAATTCGAGAGAGAAAAAAAAAACAAAAGAAAGCTAGTCTAATTAGCAAAAAAAAAGTCAAACTAACGCCAAACAATACTTTTGTACCTTAAAAAATCATGATGTTGGGCGCTTTTTTGACCAAACTATAAAGCCACGTCATCGTCCTATCAACAAAAAAAAGTTCAAACTTAACAGTCAAAGTCAAACTTAATGGTTAAACGGTATTTTGCATATAATTTGTAACCACGTAGTCATTTTTACACCTCAAAAAAAACGCTTGTTACTAAGCGCTCTTACGACCAAATACATGTGTATTTTTGCACCTTAACCCAAAGCTAAATCACACTATATTAGTCTATTAAAGAAAAAATAAAATAACTCAAAGCCCTCACATTACCATGTGGCAAGAATTACAACTATTCTATATTTATTTTATATATAAAATTATTTTGGCTTGATGCCAAAAAGAGGTTTTTGCGTCTATCAACAACTTTGTTTAGTATACTTTTTTTTTTTTGATCGGACTTTGTTTAGTATACTTGAAGTTTGTGTTTTTCTTCTCAAACGGGCAAGGCCTCTTACTACTTTAAACACACAATTTATTGATAATTTTAAAATAAATTCTATACCTTCTCACACTATATGGCATTGAAGCTATAACATGTGTTATCAATAGTTAATTACTCATATTGGCAAAGGAAAAAAGTTATTCCTCTAATTCTAAATATAAGACATAATTTATAATGTAATTTATATTTACGTTATAAATTTTGTTCGATATTTAAGACATTTAAGACGAGAGTAATTATTAATCAATTTTTTTGCCACAATATTAATTGACCGATTAAAAAAACAGTGGCAGATCAGTAATTACACGGTCCCGTAACGCGCTTCATTCTTCAAGAAAGTTCTGCATTGCCCACACCACAAACCCTAGCCTAATCTCATATTTCCTTCTTCCCTTTCTTCTCTCTTCTCTCCTCTCGGTCCTCTGCGCTCTAAGCTTCAACAATGTCTCACTTTGGAAGGTCGGGTCCTCCAGACATCACTGACACCTATTCGCTTCTTGTGCTCAACATCACATTCCGTAAGCTCCATCTTTTTTTCCCCACTCTTTGCGTTTGCGTGTTTTTTCGTTTTTTGCTTTGATCATTGTGTTGCGAAATATATATTTTAATCTTTCCCTGTGTTGTATGATCAGGTACAACTGCTGATGACCTGTTTCCCCTGTTCGATAAGTATGGCAAGGTCGTCGACATCTTTATTCCCAGAGATCGAAGGTTCTTCTTTTTGTTGAATACTGACTCTTTAGTTATCTAAAAAACATGCATTATGGAGCTTTCAAATTCTTGACAAAGACACCTGCTGTGTATCTGTTCTCATGTTGCGTGCTCCTGGGAATGATATTTGAATTGCTTTATTCAGGAGCTTTTATTTTCAATTGTATCTTACGCAATAATTGTTTATGGCGTGTTGATGAATCTATTGAACTGGTTTAATTAATTTTCTTTCCTTACCATTGCAGAGTTTTGTTATAATATCTCTCATTCTTTTGTTGTTTTGGTCACAGCTGGTCCTTTAATAGGAAAAAGGAATGCATATATTAATTCTGAAGAATTTTGATTTACTTTTGAATTTTTCTGTGGTGAAGGACTGGTGAATCAAGGGGTTTTGCATTTGTGCGTTATAAGTATGCTGATGAGGCACAAAAGGCTGTGGATAGGCTGGACGGTATATATCATTCTGACCAAGATATTTTTTTGTGATTTTGTTTAATCAATGCAAAATATAAATTTTTAATATTTTTATGGTACAGGAAGAGTGGTTGATGGCCGTGAGATAACTGTTCAGTTTGCAAAATATGGGCCTAATGCAGAGAGGATGTAAGTTCTGAGCTTTATTATGCTTTCTGGTGCTGCAGCAGTTGTTGTTTACTGATCCTTGCATAATTTTGTAAATGCTTTGTTCAAACATTTAGAATTATAATGTCCTGGTTAAAAACTGTTTTCAATTTTTCATGGATTTGGGATGGGTATTATTTCTAATTTCTAATAAGCGAATACATGATTAAATCTCCATACATTATTTACTCATTTGGAAAGCCAATGAACTGGAAGATCAGGTTTTCACACATTCTAAACAGACTAAATTCTTTCAGCTTGTTTGAAGTGTTTCAAATTGTCTGTTGCAGTTTTCTGATATTATCTTGATAAAATAAATTCAAGAGATCTTGTTTTCTTGTGCCTGGTTACTTATTTGTAAATTTTCCTGTGTTTCAGTGTTTGTTAGTGTTGGAAAAATGACTTTGGGCCTGTTTGGGAAACCCCCAAACCTAGGTTCCAAAAGCTATTTTCTGCAAGCCAAGACAAAACTCCTCTTATAACTTACCTCGTAAATCCTAAAAGTTATTCCCCAAAAACTAAATCCAAACGGGCACTTTGTCTTCTATAGATGTAGTTTTTGTGTGTGTGTCTGTTGCAAATAATTTAATTAATTTTGCTGTAGCCTATTTTATTGCCTTTTGTATTGAAATTTATCGACATTGTGGGGCAGCAGGGAGTGAATCCGTTGACTGCTTAATATTCTGTGCCTAGGAACATGATTTGTTATAGTGGGCCCTATAATTTTACTGCTGCGTTCGGTAACAATGTCAGGATGGCTTTTTTTTTAAACCTGTTTTTTCCAATTTTAAGAGCTATTATGAATCAATATATAATATATAATGGCTCAATTATGCCCATCTTAGGTTGTAGCTAGACTTTTACATTGACATCCATTAATAAGGTTGTATTTCATTGCAATAGCTTTGTTGTTTTTCAGCTGCATATCTACATTCAATTGTAAATAATATCTGGCATTGCTAGTCCATGTCTTGCATGACTTGAGATTTGATTAACTGTGGTTAACCGATACTAAATTCAGTTTAATTTTATTTCCAGTCACAAAGGACGGATTATTGAAACATCCCCCAAGCCTAAGTACAGGTCCAGGAGCCGCAGCCCCAGGAGAAGGTGCTGGATATTTTTCCTTTCTGTTGTTATTTTGGATCATTATGCTTACAATTGTGTGCTCTGTAGTCTAGACCAATGTTGTTAAAACGTAGAGTCTATGTTGAAACGGTAAGGGTTTGCAAAAACGTAAAATCGGAAAACGTAAACAAAACGTAAGAGTTTACTACGTACTACAAAAAAATAAAATCCAACATATATAAAACCAAAACAATATATTAAAGTCATCACAAATTTAATTTCAAACACTTAAGTCATCATAATACATATTAAAATCAAAACACCAAGGCAATAAAATCATAAAAGAGATCAATATCTCTAATTTAAGTTATCGGAGTCCAAGTCAATATCATCTTCTTCATCTCCTCCCCCACTAAGAAATTCGAGAATATCCAAATCATTCAAGTTCCCCTCTTCTTCATTCAGATCATGATCATCCAAGCCATGGGGATCTTGATCTTCTCCAACTCCAACATCTTTTGAAAAATGTTCACATGTTGGTTCCACAATCCAATCATCATCCGACTCAATGTCATCAAAGTTATAATCAATTTGAGGAGACACTCTATGTTTTGTCTTGCCTAATCTTGAGTTAATTAGCCATAAAAAAAACAACATTATTCATTTTCGTTTCGACACTACGTTTTGACCGTTTCAGCTCCATTTCCGTTCCTACCACTGTTCTGACACGATTTTCAGGCAAAAAACGTAGAAACGTCCGTTTCTATGTTCCGACACTACGTTTTAACAACACCGGTCTAGACCTTAGTTACTGTTTCACTACTAATGTTAAAAGGATCTGTTGCTGATGCTTCATGGAAAAGCTTCTCTCTCTATTTGGAGACATGGTATAAGATTACGGGTAAAGTATGGTGTGAGGGTACTCATGTATGCACCCAGCTATGGAGGAAGCAAGCCTGGTGTTGAATAATGCTTCTTCTTTTTTCTTTTTTTTTAAGAAAAAATATTTGTTGTGGCAATAATGTCAGAATATTCAATAATGTCTAATAGTCAAATAAATATTCAATGGCAATTTAGGGGTTGCGATTTTTTATAATTGTCCAAATGGCAATGTCAAGATGCTAATATGTCAAATAAATGTTAAAATGTTTGAAGGCAACAATGGCTATTGCTGTTTTCAGTGGACTTGTTTTGTGTCTGATCATGCTATGCATTATTAGACTGATTCCAATTCTGTAAGAATTTTAATGGTCAAGTTAAAGAACACTTGAGTCTTTACCGGAAGAATCTGTTCTAGCATAAGATGAGGTCACTGGAGTATGGGACCATTCTATCGTATGCCAGGATACTTGCTGAATTTGCACTAGCTGAATAACTATTTTTTCTCAAACTCCTATTTTGCTGAAATTAGTAGCATAAAATTATCCTGTAGAAGATAAGTTTGAAATGAAATTGGGTTTTCACTGATGATGTCATATTACATTCCTAAAATGTAAGAACTGATAGAATCTGGTCTGGGATATCATTCAAGTGATATTTCTAGAGATTAATAGTAGTGGTTGCTTAAGCATCTGCAGGTATCGTGATTATTACAGGGACAGGGATTATAGGAGGAGGAGTCGCAGCAGGAGTTATGATAGGTATGAAAGGGATAGGCATCGTGGAAGAGACAGAGATTATCGCCGCAGAAGTAGGAGCCGTAGTGCAAGTCCTGATTACTATAAGAGTCGTGGAAAGGATCGCTATGATGATGATCGTCTGAGCAGAAGCCGAAGCCGATCTGTGGATAGGTTTTAAGACCTTGATCCTCAGCTACTTTTCTAATTTTTTTAGTATTTAAAGTTGAAGTTCTGTATCTCCATATTGAAAGTCTGTTTCTGAGTTTTTCTTGGTGGTTGCTTTTAACACAGTCGCTCCCCTGTACGACGCAGTCTTAGTCCTCGAAGGAGTCCTTCACCTCAAAGGAGTGCTTCCCCTCAAAGAAGTATTTCCCCAAGGAGGAGCCCAAGGGGTGAAAGCCCTGAGAGCCGTAGTCGTGATGGACGTTCACCTACACCTCGTAGTGTTTCACCACGTGGTCAACCCAAGGATTCAAGAAGCCCATCCCCTCAAAATTCTAATGGAGATGTATGTAACATATGTTCTAAGGGAAAATTGCAATTATTATTGTAGGAAAAAATTCTAAACCTATTTATTTTGTTGTATTTTTTTACAGGAATGAGAACTAGGTTTCTGATGAACAATTGCGGAGACACCTTGAGTATGCAGTTGTAGCTGCTTTGATAGTGTTTGATCCTCTGGTCGTTGTTCATGATCTTGTCAGACTTCCTTGGTGTTAAATGTTACAATATTTGGACATAATGTGTCTTCTAGTGGTCTATCTGGTAACTATTGGACCTTGTAGTTAATAGATTGATATTGCACTGTTGTTGAAGGGTTTTGTCATTTTAGTTTGTTTCTGCTGGTGCCTTAAACAATTTTTCTATGTTTATCCACTTTTACTCCCCACTTATAGAGAAGCGTGGTCATCATTTAATTAAAGCTTAGTTGATAAAGTTCTCCTGAATTATAATGAACAACTTGTTGGGTTTTATAGTTATGTTCGGGTAAAGTGGTGAGGGCCTGATAGGCGCATGTTGGCATTGTTGCTGTTGATGCTGTTTCTATGTCATTGATGGTTGTTCGTGAATTTGATGCTGGTTGCAAGAGAATATGCTGGTTTTAGAAGTATGATTGTTTTACCGATATGCTGGTTTGACGAGCAATTAGTTGACTTGATTTATATCCCAAATGATCCTATGATTGGTAAGATTTTTGGTTTAGCTCCTTATTACTTCTGAAATCCATCATAATCACTTGAGAATTCTGATTTTTGATCTGGTAATCATGTTTGGTCTTCACTGACAAAAAATATCAAAAACGGATTCTTGTTGCTGTGATGGACACAAGTTGAACCTGTAATGAGATGTAGCGGATGCCTCATAGGAGATGGACGTGGCATTTATTAATTCAGATGCAGATACTAAACAATAAGTTGTGGATACCGAATATTAAACCTAATATGCCAAGGTGTGATGTTTCTGATTTCAGTGATGGGGACAACGGTAATTAATCCGTGGTTTCTTTTTGGGGTGATTCACTTGATGTCAGCTTCTTTAACATAGACCTTTAACAGCTATAACTTCTGCTACTTAATGTAGTGAGATACGTTGGTTGTAGCAGAGATGGTGGCTGATGCATCTTTTGTGTGATATACGTGTGTTCGTGAGTAATTTGAAGAATTAACAAATAACTGCCTGTAGCTGGCTGTTGCTGCCCTTTCTGCTGGGGTCGGGGTTTGCAATGGTATTGGCAGTTGGTTCTGATGATGGCTGTCCAGCTGGTTTCTGTTGATTGCAGAGCCTCCTGAAATAAATATTTGATCATTGAACTGGTGATTTGTTTTGTAGTTATGTTTCAACACTTATATTTTTTGAATTATCACGGCACTAGTATGTTTATCTTTGAGTGGTCCTTTTTTGTGTAGTTCTTGTTTGTTGTCTTGGGTATTTGGTCATTCATTTATAATCATACAGCTGTCCTTAGAAATGCATATTAATTCCTTGATTGCTGATTAGCTGGATCTATGATATATTGAGGTGAGAAAATAGATGCAAAATGTTTTGTTCATATTCATTCGTCTCTATCTGAATCATTTGACCCATCAAATTTTGTATTGTATGTGCTCATATGTGTTCTTTTTTCTTTATTTAATGCAAAGTATGGTTATAGGCATCTTTCATACTGATTTGTCTGATTGGGGTTGTACTTTTAGAAAGAATTTAACTGTTTGTTTTAAGCTGGATTGGTTTTGTTGCATTTTAGCCTATTTGTTTTCTTGTCAGTTTGTGGATATGCTGATTTGAGTGATATATGCTAGTATTTATCAGCAATTGGTTTATGATAGGGCAAAATTTTATAGCCTATAGACTCCGCAAGTATACGGTAGTATCAAGTAATAAAGTGATAAGTAGGAAAAATATCGTTCCCACGAGGACTCAATTAACTAGCGAGTAGATATTAAATTCCTTTATCTCGTTTAAGTTGAGTAAGTCGGTTTGTTTTGAATAATAAGAATAAATTAAATAAGAAACTAATAATAGCAAAAGAGCGAATTCCAATTCGGAAGTACAACCTAGAGTCGCTAATCCTTGTTGGTTTCTTAGAATTAATCCCCACTAAATTAATTTTGATTTAACTAACTCAAACCTAACCTAGAGTATTAATGTTTATAAATGCCTTTAGGTCCATTTATAAACCTATCTTAATTAACTACGTAATGCCTCACACAATTAACTAAAATGCTTTTAGATCGAACTCACCCTAATTTGATTATGCGGAGCTTCTAGGTATATTCCTATCCTAGACGCAAATTAGATTAAAACCTAATTCCTTATTAAATTTAAATCTAATTCCACATTATTTAATCCCAAGGTCTATTTAGGATTTCCTCTTCCAAGTTTAACCCTAAATCCCCTAAACATGCTTACTAGTGGCCAATTAATAAACAATAGCAAGAAAAGCAGGAATAAATAAACTGATTGAAATTAATCAAAACTAATAGTGGGAAATAATACCTAACCCAAACAAGTTCATAGGTTCTCTCGGGTTGAAAAGAAAATTAGCCACACATGGCTATACTAAAACCCATGAAAAGATGAAAATCAGGTTCAGAGAAATAAAAGAAAGCATAAAGAAAAGATATGAGAAATCAAGACTCTCAAAGAATCCCTCAATACTCCTCGCTGCTAATCTGTGCTTGTTGCTCTTTATCCCTTTGCTTCTTGAATTCCCGTTCGGCAGCTCCTATGTGCGTGATCCGTGAGTCCACTTCTCTGAATTGCGATTTTCTCCTCCAATCGTTATTTTGCCTCTCTCGTTGAATCCTTGAATTGTTATTCCACCCTTTTTGCTGATGCCTCTTGCGTCTCTTATATATTACTTGGGGTTAACTTTTTTTGGTGTGGGCCATGTTTTCCTTTTTTCTTTTTCCAAAGGATATATCATATCCTTTTCAATATTTTTGCTCTACGTGATCAGTGATCTGCTTCATCGTTTTTCATAAAGGATATATTATATCTTTTTGATTTTATCTCCTCTCAATGAATAATTTCAGCTTGGGCCCACGTTTTTTTATCTCTTTTTTTCTTCAGATAATATATTATCACACCCAGAATATCTTTTCAAATAGGTATCCGTGGCAATCATAATATCTCTCGCACAATAAAATAGGATATCAATAGATTTTTGTTAAAATATTCTTTTATCCTATATTTAATTAAAAGATAGATAACTATATAAAAGATAATTAAATAAGTATAATATTAATAAATTTATTCCAATATATCTCAGAATCTACACTTATTTAATTATAAAATATCTACTTATCAGTTTAACTAGAGCTTCTCTATTGCTTAATTTGAGAGGCGTGGGTTTTATCTTGTAACATATATTCCACACACAAGTTGGCACCAGTCATGGTTGGTGACTACCGTACCCTTTTTAGTCGCCATTTCAATTAAATGGTTGTGGTCAGTTAATCTCCGTTTAAGTCCATTGTGGATATCATGGTTCTTTTTCATATCCCATTATCCATACTCTGTGTAGTGTGTACCATTAAGTTTGCTGTTTATGTGGTCCAGTTCTTTGTATGGCAGTTTATGTTGTAGTATGGTTTGTCTGTGGTTGTTCGTATAAATACTGCCTCCCATGGTAAATTGTGGCTGCATTATTTTGTTGCAAGTGTAGAGGGAACATGTTAATGTCCCTATATGCTCGGTCTTAACTAATACGTCCAATCGGTTGATTTTTTCTGCAACAAGGTTAATATGATTGTATTACTTCAAAACTAATTATCAAAGGCCAAAGGGGCATTACCTTCTAATCTCCCCCCCCCCCCCCCCCCCCCCCCCAAAAAAAAAAAACACACAAAAAATAAAATAAATAAATAAATAAATTTATTAGCTATGGATTCATGTAGTAATGGATGTTATAAGTCTATTCTATTCTCTTATGAGTAATCTTAGTACAAGGGGATCCTTGAAGGAGACTCGTGCCCATGGCCGTCAGTCTTTAACTCTCAAGTTTGCTAAAGGTTGCTGCCCATATGATCATGGACGTTTAAAAATGTTTCACAGATTAAGTTGATGAGTCTGTATTATTGGTTCTAGACTTGTAGTGAGGTGAGTACAGGTGATTTGTTATAGAGGGAATTAGAATGAAGGAGTTGGAGCAAGTGATATTTATTTGGGAGGACCATTGACTGTGATTCGGCAGTAAAAGCCACCCCCTTGTTGAACGGTGATTTCATCTCTCTTGTGCAACTTACGATATCCCTCGCCCTCTCAATATCAAATGCTGCGAAGAATTTGTTGAATATTTGATTTTCCTGCTCTACGTTGGTGTTAGAATTTGGTTGATTCTCATGATTCTACATTTCAATGTCAAGATTTTTGACAATATAAATGGCTGGGTCGTGGTGTGTTGGTGAACGGGAGAGAGAGAAACCAGAAGATGTGGAAGTGGAAATGATAAGGGCATTTTGGTATTTTTACCTTTTAATGTATGGATTTGGTCCTTTTATATAAATGAACTTTTTAAGGTCCTTTCTAATAAATAGATTTCTTTTAACCCTTCATTCTAATTATCCCTTTATAATAAGGATTGAAATGAACATTGTGTTTTGAATTGCTTACATTTGGCACTCGTCATTCTTTTTCTTAGTCACCACTAAAACCATATCCCGGTTGACTATGACTTAAGTAAATGTGTGTATTGGTATCCGTTTGTATATCCCTTTTGTATATGATTAAAGTTCAATATTCGGGATCAATTATACCGATGAAATTAATGTGGTATTGTGGATGGTTTATAAAGGGAAAAGTAACCACATTAGACCAACCAACAAATATGATAGTGAATGTAGGATTTTGAAGGACAAATGCGTGAAGTAGGTTTATATGGATGTGGTTGTACAATAAAAGTTATATTTGTATTATTGGGAAGAATTAGAGTGTCATTTACTGAAGGGAAAATGATAAATATACTAAAGTAGTAGTTTTGAGTCAAAACAGTATGAAATTTTGAAAGGGGTGGGAAAAGATTGTAGAGGACATTCAATGAAGTTAAGTGGAATACCTTAATTGATAATTTATTAAAAAATTAGTGTTGATAGAATAATGCAATCTATAGACTTCATTAAGCTTGTTGCTGGATGGAGGTTGAACCATTTTGAGTACATCAATTGATGTATCTGATTGACTAATGATAACCACACATAAAACCCAACAAATGATATTTCTCCGGTCATTAATATAAAGCCTATATATGTAATGTAATACCGTCCTGATCTTATTTATAAGTCCCTTTTGACTAAAAAATTTGGTCCTATTTATAAAATGAATTTTAGTGGGACCAAATAAATGAATTGTGATAATTTTATATATTAATTGTCCCACCAAAATAGAGAGAAGAAAGAGTTGAAAACACTTCAATCATAAATTAAGGTAAAGTTAAAAATTTTTAATTATTAATATAAAGCCTATTATGTAATGTAATACATATTTATTAATTTGGGGGATTAAAAAAGTTACATAAATTACTTTATTATAACGTGATATGATCCCTTTAAAATTTTTGTGTAACATTAGATCAAAGACAAATTAGATTATAGAAAAATGATAAATATAATTGATAAAATAAAGAAGGCATTACATTTAGAAAAACTCACTCCAAAACTGGCATATACATTTAGGTCCTGAAGAGTATCTTTTTCTCAATGTTCTTTATAATGAAGAGCCAAACATTGTAGACTTGAAGTAAATGAAATCGTTATTTGCCGTCAATCTCAATATCCTCCACTCGGAAATTTAGACTGCAATACCTCCAACAACAAAATATAAGCTTTTCTTCAAATATGTGCTTCATAAAAATAAAAAAAAAAAACTAATGTCAAATTATGTAAAAAAGAAAAAAAATAATTAAAAAAATTACTTGGCAAAAACATTGACTTAATAGATTTTAACGTGTCATACCATTGAAAGCTAACTCGAGAATTAATGTCAAATTTAATGCATGTTTAGGAATCTTTAAAAAGCACTTGTGCTTCAACACGGTGGTTTTATTTTTTTTTTTTTAAAAAAAGCTAATAGCTGATAAAATTGCGAAAACACTTTGACTAGAACCCATGGATTTGAACTTGAAAACATTGTTTTGGAAAAATTTTTTTTTTTTTTTTTTTTTTTTTTTTTTTTTTGCTTTTTTCTGGTCGTTGAGTTATGAGTATGACTCTGATAGATGCCCAACCGAAAATGCCCTTCTTTATCAGTCTCTTTCCTTCCCTATTTCAAAAATGATCTTCCCTGCTTCCCGGTCAAACATTAGTGGGAATATATTTTACCAAATCACTTTTTTTTTTTTTTTTTTTTTTTTTTTTGGGTAGTGCATCCGGTTTCCCAAGGCATGCCATCTTTCGGTTCATCAACGACTCCAGGACTAATCCGGATTGAGACTCAAGACCCGTGGTTAAACGTTAGGACAACCTTACCAAATTTGACTTAAGTATTTGGTGGTTACCAAAATTACCTCTTTTCTCACATAACAGATTTTGTGAATAGCTTCGGGAGAAATTAAATTGAAAATATATGTATATGTATATATATATATAAGGACATTATCAAAATGAGTGTTTTTGGATAGCACTTTTTTTTTTCTTGGTATAAATCACCAAAAAGAACATTAACTAATGTGATGATTGCATATAAAAAAAAGGACGAAATTCCATTATGATTTTTAACGTCAAATTTCAAAATAAACAAAAACAAAAAAAAAAAATTGTAATAAATTCCACTAATGTTTTCTCGGGCAAAAAAAAGAAAAGAAAATCACTTATGTTTGATCAGAAAGCAAAGAAGACCAATTTTAAAATGGAGAAGGAAAGAGACTGATAAAGTAGAAGGGTATTTTCTTTTTTTGCATTACAATGGTAGGAAGGAACTAATATCCCAAGTACAAAGAGCAAGATTGAATCCAAGACCTCATAGCCCTAACTATGAGAATAGACATACCACTAGGCTCCTAGGCCTGTGGTAGGAGAAGGGTATTTTCAGTTAGACATTTATGACACTCATCAACTATAAAAAAGTAGAAAAAAATCATTTTTCCAAAACCATAGTTTCAAACCCCAAAACTGTGCTTCAATCAAAAAGTTCTTTTGTAATTTTGTCAGCTGTTTAGTTACCTTTTTTAAAACCACGGTTTGAAATATAAAAGTGCTTTTTTAAAGATACCCTTCAAAACTGCTTTTTCAAGGATACCCAAATAAGCAGTCAGAATCTATTATCTAGAATCATTCTTATTATTTCTCTAAAACCTAATCTAAACACACTAAGCCTAGTTCGCCATTTCCATCTCAATTCCCAGCTTTGTTGGCTCCACTTTCAGGAAAAGATTTCTCTTAAAGATTGCAGCGAATATCTATTTATACATACTCAACAAACACATGAATTCCAAGTTTATAAGAATGAGTATTTGCTCAACAAATGGCTTAAAAATAACATTCTTAATTTACCATGTCAATATAATAAAATACATCATCAGAATCGTACAAGAATATTCTAATTGTAACAAGACTAAACCTGCAGAAATGCAAATGGTTCATATGTCAAAAAGGTGGAACATTTCATTGCTCCTAACTCCCCAGTGAAAATTTCCACGTAAAAAAGATACAACCAGAATCAGTGTAACATAACACAAAATTTCACAAGAGGGGTTCTACAAATAAGCACTACAACTCTAGCTTCTGAAAAAGAACAAGTCCCACATTATGTGCCAAGATCAAGTTAGTGCTTCTGTGCCTGTACATATCCCTACTGATGCCCAATGACCACGTGTACTTCTAATGGTCTGTACATATTCCACATGAAAATAAACGCCTCAACTCACATTTGATTCAGTCTCTTTAACTTCATCATATGTGCCAGTCTCCTCATTATAAGAGTACCTAAATTCATACAGGAAGAAAATTGTCATTGTGCTAATTACAATTATAAAAATAAGTAATAGTGATAACACAAGAACTCGTTTGATTAGAGATAGCTGTTTTAACCAAACCATACCGTATGTAACGGGCTTAATTTATTGATAAAAAGCAGCAGAATCCCTTCGTAAAAAGGTTGTCTTTTTTGAATAATTTTTTATTGTCTACCAAATGCTAATCACTAACAAGTAACAAATGGCTCTTTCAAGTAAACAACAGGTCAACTCAATATATTCCAGCAAGAATTATATCTATCACATCAACACATAAAAATGTAAATTGTAATTTTTGTGAATTAAAAGCGGTGTCTTGTCCCTCAAAAGAAATTAAAGAGGACATTTTCTTTTAGGTGAAAAAAAAAAAAAAAAAAAAAAAAAAAAAAAAAAAACTAAAGAGATCAGTAGTATCAGGATGAAAGGTGAAACTGCGAAAAACACACTAGAGAATTCACAATACCATTGCCCAGTTGCAGCAGAGCAATAAAGTCCTGTATATGGGTCATAATAATAGCCCAAACTACTGCTGTAGTAGTACCTGGCCCATCAAATAAGTTAATGTTAGATCAAGATTTTTAACACTAAAATATTTCTTCTTAAACAGTTCATTCAAACTGACCACCTTTTGATTGTCATTTTCTATTTATATCGAAGTCACGAACAAGCCATCAAGCCCCCATTCGATCGCAAAAGGATGTAAAAAAGACAATTGCATGCTTAAAATTTCTAAACAAGGAGATCAAAAGATGATAATGGAGGACTGATGATTACTAGCGCAGAGAAATTATCATGTTTGCTCTCAGTGCACATGAGGACTGATGATAAAATAATTAAAGTAGCTGTGACAAAGGCCAGATGTGCTGAATCCTAGTTACGTTAATATGAAAACTTCTTCCTTTCCTTCCAAATAAAAGATGACTGCTTTGTTATCACTTGTCGAATCATTTCCAAAAATATTAGAGGAAAGAAAACTTAAGCAGTGTCATACCCAGAAGACTCGTCATACACATAATCATTCTGCAATGGTCCACCTGAGAAAGCAAATGTAGAACCATGTCAAAGCAAAAACTTATTTATATAAAGCAGTGACATATGATTTCCATTTCAGTTGACATTTCTAGAAACAATTTAAAAAATGTTACCATCAGAATCAAAATTTTGGGCATCTGATGATGTTTGAATAGGTACATTGTTTTCTTCAGAAGAAGGTTTTGCAGTATGATCATCTTCCGCAAACATATCATACTCATCTGCACCACTACCAGAGACTTCTGTAGTAGAGAGATTTGGATTGGAAGCACCAAGGGAAGTACTGGAGACTGTCGCCGAGACCAAGCCAGGGTCCATGCCATCAGAGGACATGTTTTTCTCCCCATTCAAATTAGAATTTGCCTCACCCGAAAAAGAAGATGTGCCATCTCCTCTGGCCAGGGCCAGCTTCTCATATCCTTCTGAAACAGGGATATAACAAAAGGGCTAAGCGAGTAATTCTACAACTGAAATAACTTCTCTGTCCTGATCCTCATAAATTATATTGTTTTGTATCTTAAACGGATGGGGGCTTCCCTTTTAAGGGGGAAAAATCAGACTCTAAGCACGACAAAGACACTAGCAATAAGAGAACACTAACTTTGAATTCAAAGAATTGAAAGGATGGTGATCATGAGATGCAAATCCAATCACATTTGGTCCATACCATAAGTATAAATTGAGCAGAATCATACAAGAAATATATCTGAAAACTCTACAACTAAGCCAAATTAAGAAAACAAAAGCATATGTATTTCCTAATATTTGTATTTATGTCCTAATAGCAGATTCTACTGCAGAAACTGGAGTGCGGTTATTCTTGCAATACTGAATAGTTGCTTCTTTATGGAATAAAATGCTAAGGAACCACCAATCTTTAGGCAGTTTCTATTTATCTGGTTCAGAGGTATTAGACCAACAATAGAGGTAGAATTTTTGTGGCAATGCACAATTTGCAGCAATATGAAATATTTGGTTGGAGCCGAACGCTAGCATATTTAAGGTTGTCTTCACATCATTAGATGCATAATGAACTAAAATAATGTCAGGGGCTTCTCACTGGAGCTCCATGTTCAGCTAGGAATCTTTTAAGCATCCCACATATATGAAGAGGGACTAGGCAGTTTTTTCAGTATGCTCAAGTTTCTATTTTTCTTTTACTCTTATGGATGATCCCCCATCCCATTCCCGCAGCACTGTCTTCTTTCTTAAAATGATTTCTTCCTTTATCATTAATCATTAATAATAATGTAACTCTGTTTACTAAAAAAATGTAACTCCTATGTTGAACATACGCCAGGAGATGAACAGAACAATATATCCAACAAAGACAAAGGCATCATTGGTATAACAATAACCTGCTTCACGCTGGAAAACCTCTTGCTTTTCATGATAGACATCTGCAGGGGAAAACCGAAAAAGTAACCAAAATTAGATATAGTGTAACAAATATATGCCCTCTGAAGCTGATGAGAAAATCTAAGCAATCCACATAACATAAAGGATCTTTAGCCAAATAAATAGAACTGTTTTAGCCATCTGAGGATTTAAAAAAGCTCAAAGAGAACTTAACTGTATTCACCATTCTCCATTAGTTTCATGGCATCCTCCGTCAACTGGTCAAATAAAATCTTACTTTGAGGTGACATCTTTGCCTTTCTGTCATTATTACCTTTTAACCTTCGCAAAGCTTGTAACACCTGTTGGAAGAAGAACAAGTTAAACCCAATGAAATAAATAACACCCACAGATTACTTATCAAAGAACATATATTATATCTAAACTGTGTTTCTGCTCAAACACAATGGTCCAAAATTTCCAGAATTGAAGAGAACAATGACTGACAAACACGCAGGCATGCGCAGATAGAGACATGCATGCATGCTAATGGCATTTATGAGAAGAGTACGGAAAATTGCTAAACAGGGGATAAGAAACTCTCCAAACAAAAGAAAACAACCATCAGTTGTACAACAACCATAGACAACTAACCAAAAAATACATATTAACTATAACTAATTTTTTCTTTCTGCTCAGACACAATGGTTGAAAATTCCTTATTTCAACCCATAGTTTACTTTATCACAGGCTTTCTTAAAATCCGACCCAAAAAACAACCTTTCTTCTTTCTACATTTGATATCTGATTACTCTCAACTACTTTATTTGCAACCAACCCTGCATCTAAGATTTGCCTTCTTGACATTTTGGGTATTATAGATGGTATCCCCAAGAATTTCCAACAACCTCCAGAGAAGGAACCTAGTGAAGGTCTAAAATCACACAATACATTGATCCTACTATTACTTGAGTTAGTGATCCTACCATTATGAAAAAGAGTGAATCAAAGCCTTCATCAGTTCACTGTTCATAGCAGATCAGCAAGCTTCTTTAAAAAGAAAAAAAGGTGGAGATTATATGGAACAGATGCCCACTCCTTTATCTGTCTCCCAAATCACCCATCTAACCTAATCATCCGTCTAAAAGAATACTAAAACAAAAAAGATCAACCTTCCAATCATGTACTAAACTCCAGCATAAGAGCTTAATCTAGCCCCTCAACCTCATTATTTACAACAACCTCATAAGTAATCTTTGTCTTAACAATCCTCACTCATCTTATCTGAAGCCTCTGACAGTCAAAGAACATCCATTTACTAAATCCTAGGGTCTCAAATTCATAATAATAATAATCACAATTCCAAATTATCAACTTCTCCTTCACAAATTTCAGCTTCTTAATGAACTTGTAACCTTTCCATCCTGTGACAGAACACTATTCACACCTAGATTTGAGCTGATTAGTAAAAAAGAATGATATAGAAGCCATGTTATCAAATCAGAACAAAGTCAGACCCCATACTAGTTCAAGATGACATGATTAAAAATGGAAATGGAAACTAGCTCCTTCCTGGATTTAACTTACCATGGCAGAATCCATGCTTGCCTTTTTATTTTGAAGGAGATATTTTTAATATTGACGAATATCAAGTATTCTTCCCTTGAAAAAGAACCACAGGGATGTGCAAACACAGAAAGTTAATAATGAGCAGCAATTTCCGTTTCTCTTGTTATCTTTACTCGTGTTTTATGAAGCATATAAACTCCCTTAAAAAGCAGATTGACAACTTCATGGCCTTTGCAACAAATCATTTTCAACTAAATAGACAACATGATCTGCACCGAGTGTTGACTGCGACAATTTTCCATTATATAATGATGCCTCAACAGGTAAAAGTTGTCAAACCAAAAAGAACCGCTTATGACTTAAGAAAGATAAAGTGCAGGCTTACTGTTTCTCCTGGCTCAAGTGCATTTGCAATGCGCCTCTTCATGAATCCAATGTCCTTAGGGGAAAGGTCTTCGATCACTTCTTCATCATTTGTTACCGTAGAGTTTAATGCAGAATATTTCGGATCAACTTCAACATTATCAAGCCATGCATCCTGAGATATTTCCTCAGTAATCAAAATCAAGTTACATGTGCAGAAGTGCCAAAAGAAGTGGGGGAAACTTACCTTAATCTCATTATCTCTGACGTATTCAATAAAGTTTCCCTCTGCATCAAAGTAACCTTCTTCCCTCTCTTTATTTAGGTTGAAAGGCTCTATTTGAATCCCATTGTCAACAAAATTTTCATTATCCTACCAAAATATATCAGACATCATTGCTTATCCTTTCCATAACCTTATAGCAGATGAAACTGCTAACATTTGCTATGAACAATGGTGTCAATCAAGGAAGGGATCATTCCAAACTCAAAGATAAGACAAATTCATAAAGTAATGAATTGTTTTTCTTTTCATGCTTATGGAGAGAGAATTCATCAACGCAGCCAGCCTTATTGAAATTTATTGTCATCAATGAAGTGAAGTTGAACTAAAATAATCTATTGGCCCCCCAGGAAAAAGTTGTAACAAACCTCATATTTCACTTCAGCAGCCGAGATGTCATTTGCTATACCTCTGCTGTCCTCACTAAAGAGTTCAGTAGTTATTTGGCTCCTGCGTTTAGCCCGCTCTTTAGCTGCATGACGGGGATTCAGCATGTCATCTGTGTCCTCCTCAACAGGTCCTTTGTCCACCACTGGTTCATCCCCTGGCCTCACCTTCTTACCCTTCGGAAACCTAACCCTTTTTTGTCTGCATAAAGCATGCATATAAGAATATACTCAGTTGAAGTCAGAGTAACATAAAATTTAATATATCATTTAATTAAGTTTCCCATCTCATAACAGATTCTAGAATCATCAAAAATGAAACTAAAAAAGCCCAGATACTGAGACACAAAACTAAAGAGGGTAGAGAAAAAGTAGCACGGCTTCTGTAGCTAAATTAGGAAATGAACAACCGTATTTGAGATAAAACAAAGCCCATGTCCACAACTTCCCACCCCAATGTACACACACAAGTACCATAGATAAAACTCAACACAAAATTCCAGGGTTTTCACCCAAAGTTCAATTGTGTCAGTCGAGGCTTAAAGCTAAACCGCTACCTCGAACCCGCATAATACCAGAAGAAGAAACATGCAGGATTTGAATAGAATGATTTCTAAGAACCTCAGGCAGAAAATTAACTCTACGCAGAAGCAATATTTTCCCAATAAGCATAAATTCAGCCATAAATCAGACTAAGGTTGATAAGAAAGAAAAAGAAAATTACGCAGGCGGCTTGTTAAAACCATCGTCTTCTTCCACAAAGGGACGTTTATTGTTACTGCGCGTTGATGATCCCTCCATTGATGCGGAATAAGCAATCGAGCTACTCCGACACTTCAAGCTTCTTAGGAACGTATGCAGACTCGTTGTGTCCGGATTTCTTCGTGTTAACTCGAAACTACTCTCTTCATCCTCCTCTTCCTCCTCTTTTTTCAGAATTTTGAAGTATTGATTTATGATTTATTTGCACCGGCGTCGAATTTATTGAATTTGAACCGCACCGATACTCCAGTGCCTCCTATATTAGACAAGAATTCCCTTTTTTATATTCTCGGATCGAATATAGACAAGAATTTACTCTAATTAAATATAAAATAAGATATTGTCATTATCAATTCATATTACTACCAACCAACATTACTATTAATTAGTGTTGCTACCAACGTTACTATTATTATTTCATAGTGAGATCAAAATCTCATCTACTAGATGAGATTCGATGGGAAACAAACCTGTAGTAACATTAGTAGTAACACCTATTATTAGTAACAAAATCCTATCTCATTAAATATAACATCCTAAATTCACTTACAATTTTATAACTTTTTCTAAAAAAATTTTTTTGGGCCAAAGTCTAACATATTTTATTGATTGCATGTTATAAGAGAGTTTTCAATAAGGTTGTTAAAACATATAATATGAGAAAAAAGAATTTTGAAATTACAAAATTTTAAAATAGGCATTTTTCAAAAATTAAGTAAATTGTTTATCAAGTTCGTTATTCTTTTTCTATTTTTTTTTTACAATATATATTATCAAAAAATTCAATTTTAAAGAAAATATTACATTTATCACAAATAATAATTTAATTAATATTTTATATTATAAATTAGTTATATAAATTTTATACTCATTTTTCTTAAGAAATATTTTAATTTTTAAGGAAAATCCCACACACAAAAAATAATATTAAAGGACAAAAAAAAACCAATATTAAAAATATTCGAGGATCTGATTTATGCTTTTTAAAATTAAATATAAATACTAAAAATATCACATGCTTATCAAACCCTTTAGCTTCTCCTAGCGATTTTTTTTTTTTAAACATTTTTTATTTTTAAATTTTTTTATATATTCTATTTATTTAAATTAGATTGTATGTTGCATCCTGAAATTTTTTTACATCAAATATCTCAAATTAATTAATTTTAATCCTACATTCAGAAATATTTTTTTTGTAACCCCAATATCCTTAAAACTAATTTCCAGTCTCATTTGGGCTCTACCTCGCTATGTTGGAGATCTTGAAGAGGATTAGGAGTCTAGACTATGTCACTAAATTTTTGTTTGATGGCTTTGTATAAATTGTGGGAATTGAGTTCCTTTCTTGTTGTATTAAACTTTCATTGTCAATCTATTCTTAGGAATCAATTACTTTTCTTTTGATTGATTTTTTTGAACTCCTAAACCATTTCGTCAAAAGTAAGAATTAATACATCATTATTAACTTTTTACATTGTCCCGAGGGGTCAATTTTAAATGAAAAGTTAGAAAATTCATATGTGAATTTATTAAACACATTTCAGATCAGAGCTTGTTAAATCATTATCAAGTGTAGGAAATAATACATACTTAACTTATCATTATCTCAAGTAGTCAATTTTAAATAGGAAGTTGTGAAATTCATATATAGACTTGTTAATACCTTACCAGAATTTGTTAAACCTTTATTGCATATTCTTCTTTTTTTTAAAAACTTATAGGATATATTTGTCATTTCTATTTACTTTTAAAAAAGACAAATCAAGCCTTTACACCTCTCTGGTATTGTATGAATATTAGGAGCATATTTTATATCTTTTAGTATTTTACAATTTTAAAAAAAAGACAAATTTAACTTGCAGAGCTAGCCAGATGATGTGAACCAAATTTAACTTGAAGAAGAAAATCAACTTGTAAATCAAATACTTGAATTTGAAAAAAGTTGTATATTGGTTCACTTATCGCAAATTAAATTAATCATTTAGGTCCGTTTGGGAAAGGATTGAGAAGGAAAAAAGTCATGTTAAACGAGCACAATGAAGCTCCACCATAGTGTTAGGACCACCACCCCCCACCACCACCACCCCACCACCGCCATCATTAGCATAAATAATTTTTTGTTATATTAGTATAATAATTAAGGATTTATCACTTTTTCCCTTACTATTTTTTAACTCCCAAATAAGGGGAGGAAAAATGTGCCTTATTTATAAATCTAAATTACATAACGCAGTCTTGGGCAACAGAATGGTTGCCACATGCTAACAAGAGTTAATTAACTCATTAATTATAGACTAAATTTATAATTTTACCTTCATTTATAAATAGGTTCTAAGAGTCAACCTAAATAAATTCATGTTTTACTACAATTAAGATAGACAAAACTATGACAATCTTATTTATTACTCTAAAAGTGGATTTATAATAAAGGTCAATTTTTTTTTTTATTAAAATGGACTTGTAATTAGGATATTAGTGGTATTAAGCTATTAGCCAAAAAGCTACTTCACCATATCCTTGACCAGCTTCTTGTCATGGTGAGGAAAAGAAGAGAGAGAAAGAGTGTCAAGTAAAAGAAGAGGAGATGATGAGGAAAAGGAGAAAAAGGAGAAGGGAGAGAAAAGCAAATGTTGGGATGATGATGCAAGGTGAGAAATTTTCTTTGAGATTTTATTATATTATATTATTTTCTTTTACTTATATGGTAGAGAAGGTTTATTTCAATTTTATTTATAGGGCAGAGAAAGAAATTTTTTATATAAATGTATAATTATATCCTCCATTTATTATAATGTTGACTTTTTTTAGTGTACATTTTATACTCCCCTCCCTCGTCACTATTTATAAGGTCATTTCAACCAAATCACATGATTCTAAGAAACGGTTAAACTTAGTTAAAGGGTTTAATGTTTTATTAATAAAATTTTTCTTTGCCGCGTAAACATTTTTTCTATCACACTCATAAAAGTGGGTGGGTCTCATTGTAAAATGTTTCTTATATATATTTTTATATTATTTTTAATTAAAAAGATA
The DNA here is from genome assembly GCA_019022655.1 of Acacia acuminata. Lineage (NCBI taxonomy): Eukaryota > Viridiplantae > Streptophyta > Magnoliopsida > Fabales > Fabaceae > Acacia > Acacia acuminata. The sequence goes on from JAFJYI010000005.1 coordinate 5,842,861, forward strand.
TCTTACATATAATCTATTCATATCTATTTTATTATGAGAGATATTATATGAAGAAAGATTAAAAAGAAAAGTAAAAACATTAAACCCTTAATTAAAAGTAATAAATATGTAGAAAATATAAGTTGTTTCCCAAAAATGCTACTATTTATGAATAAATAAGAGAGAATAATAATGAAAAATGATGAAAGAGAATGTATGGGGAATAAATGATGAGAGAGTAATTGAGGGTAAAATAGGTAAAAGTGTATTTATTATTGAGTTACTCAAAATGGATCCTATAAAAAGGGACAAGCCTATTAAAACAAAAAGGATATCATATATAGGAACGGAGGGAGTACTAAATAAGGATGACATTGAAAAATTGTTAAAGTTTAAAGCAAAGTTAATCATGTTTAAGATTTTTCTTTACCTATGCGAATCATGTTGAAACTTGAAAGTGACTTCAAAATAAAAAAAAATGAAGTATTTAATTGTATTTTATGTTTTAAAATTTTCATAATATATTTATAATATATGTGTATTATTTAATAAAATTCATATCATTTTGAATCATTTTTCACTTAAACTTACTTTTCAAATAATCACCCAAACAAATTTTAGTTTGAAAAAATCTCTTCTATCATCATCAATCCAAACGTAAATCACATTATACTATCTAACTTTTATTTTAACTTGAGTTTCTAAAAGTCAAATTGAGAACAAACCAATTTTGTTCCAGCTGCTCCAAACAAACCCAAAGACTTAAAACCTAATGTGTTGGGACGAGTAAAGTAGAACTGAGAAATAATAAAGATTCAAAATCTATTAATGTTAAAAGAATGATAATATTGGCTTGAAGAGGTACTATTTAGAATCTTTATCTTTATCTCGATGAACACTAATCTATAATAATGGATCATGTAAGATTATTTTACTATACATACATATAATAGCCATTAGAACTAAGTATTTTGTCTATATTTAAGTGTCATGTTGTGTTGAGTTTTGACCATTATCTCTGAATAATTGGGTAATGAATAACAATTAATCATACAAAAACTTCAATGTAATGGATACTTATTCTTCTTCTTCTTTTTTGCCATTTTAATATATAATTATAATAAATCTCAATTTCTTAACAAAGACAAAATGGTATACTCCTCTAATCTTTAATATAATACATATTTACTTAATTTATTTAGATTAATTAAGTTAGTTAATATAACATGTATTTTTTAACACATCATAGTCATCTTGTTTAATTGCCTCTCCTCCTTGATCATTGTTAAGGAAGTACCAATATGGGTAATTAAGAAAATATAAAAAATATTTATTATATTTAGGACTCCAAATATAGACAAAGAAGAACATGAGTTCCAAGCACAGGAGTAATTAAAGGACATAAACATAAATTACAAAGCTTAAAATAAAGGACATCGGCCTATAGTTGTTTTTGATCCAAAGAGATAAAAAGCATTGAAGAATTTTGGCCCCCACATAAGAGAAAGGCGTCCAACAGTTTTTCTCAAGGGAAAAATCTTTGGTTGTCCAATTTAATAATAATAACAATAACTGTTGTTCACGAAATAATTACCAACAAAAATATGACATAGTTGATAGATAATTGAGTCCTTTAAATATGATATTTTAAGTTCGAACTAAGTTGTGTGTATGAAAAATACTTTATTGAAAGAGGCTGAAAAGAGAAAAGAAATTATAGAAGTTAAATAACTATTTAATCATAACATATGTAATGTATTATTAGATTATTTATTTAGTTTATAAATTAGAAAAATTAGTTTAGAGAAAAATAATATATATAGATACTTTAAAATAATTTATTTAATCTCTTAAAAAAAAGTCAATCCAGCTACAACAACCATGTGGGTGGATAAAATAAGTTTTTACTAATAGGCACCCTAGTTAGAAAATTAGAGGTGCCTCCCCTTCCCATTAACTTTAGGCCCGTTTGGAATGAGAAAGATTTGAAAAGGGAAAAGAATTTAAAGGAAGGAAATGGAAGATTTTGCCACAAATAATGTTGATTAAATGCTTAAAAAAGTAAATAAAAATAATAAATTATAATAGAAGATATTGAATCAAAGTTTTAAAAAAAAATCAAATTTATCATATTTCTCAACTCATGGCCTTATATTGATAATTAACAAACAACCAAAAATAAATAAAAGTAAGAGTTGCGAAAGTTTTGCGGCTTCAACTACAATATCCAAAAAGAATCTCCTTATTATTAATATCTTCATAACTATATCAGAACTTTCAAATTTGAATTTGTCAAAAATTCAGGGTTATTAGTTCGGTCCAGGCATAGTTTACTATTTTTTTTAATCGCTTTTTAAATTTTCTTTATACTTTCAAATTAATAACTATGAAATCTTCAATTTGCCAAATAAATTCAAATGTACTAATATTTTCTTCCCTTATAAAAAAAATAGTTTTCATTAAATTCTGTTTACCTCTATTTTTTCAATTAGTACACAGGGTATACGCAAAATCAAGGTGGTTGCACTTTTGTGAGCTATTGAATGACACACATGCTTAATGGTGAAACATTTATTTCACCACAAAAAGAAACCCCTATTTTTGAATGATAAAATTGGGGAAACAGATCACTAATTGTGCCTTGGCGACACGAGAAGTTCTGTCAGTGAGTAGTGAGTAAAGCCACGGCTTTAATGATGGATCTTTCGCCAGAACACCCACCACTTCTTCTTTGATGTGCATGCACAACAACATCAAAATTGACACATAATGTTCTTTCTTTGTCCTCCAGGTTATTGTTTGCAATAGATGGTCAATGGCAAGTCACAAGCTTTTAAACAGTTTTTGCTCCCTCCTTCACCAACAACGCAAGAATTGCTAAACAATTTGTGGCCAAGTCGGATTTTTTTGACGTAAGCGTTGGAACAATGTTGGCTTCAAACACTTTTAGATGATTATGAGGAAGTAAGAGAAGAAGAACGAAGTATATGTTTTATAAGAGGAAAATATGTCCGAAAGTTTCACGTTTACAGAGAGAAACTTGGGTTGACACCATTTTTTGTGGAATCTCATCTTTCTATTTTTAAAGGAAGATTGATGGCCCGGTGTAACCATAGAAATTTGAGTTTCCCAAAAAAATGAGTAAAGATTGATCATCAAACAAAGGAATTTGTCCATCTTTCCTTGAAAAAATCATAATTTATTCAAGATTTCAACATTTTTCCACATACCAAACCAGCTCTTACTGTTTAAAAGCCCCATTAGGCAAAGGGTCTTGGTGACGGTTAATTTTTAATCGTGTGACTCTAATACCCATAAGCAACCGTTATTATTTGAAGTCCTTTCCCTTGATTATACCTTTAATTTTCATGCTTGATAATAAAAAAATAAAAAGGGAAATAAGTAAGTTTAAAAATGAATGTCCATTGGTATACATATACAAGTTCAGTTTTTCTAAGCAAACCTGGGAAACAATAATATATTGAACAGGGATAGAATGAGAGTAAAGTCAAAAAATGTCTGATATTAAAAATAGAAAAACACAGCAATGTCTTATTTAAAAATAATAATATCATAAAAACCCCATAACTTGTTAATATGATTTTTTTTGTCAATATATTTTGACAGAATCGATTTTCCCTATCCCAAATAACGACACTTCCACTTTTTATTAACAAGTGATTTGACTTTTCCTATTAATTTTTTTTAAGACTATGATGTGATTTTCCCTATTGAAATTATAACTTGCGTATTCTTCCATTCATATATTTTGATAGAATCGATTTTTTGACAAAGTATAAAATTAAAAAATAATACGACTCATTCGAATCCCTTAAGTGGGGGTAGACACTAGTAACCCAGAGCCAAGGCATGCCTCCAGGCTTAAAGACTTAAAGAGAGCTTACAGAAGTATTTACATATCGCCACCAACAAAACCCTCACATCGACCAGCGGGTATCAAGCCTCTTTTTTTTGGGGTGAAGGCCGATACCTTAGCCAACTATGTCACCCCTTGTTGGCACAGTTGGCTAAGGAATTTAGTTCTTCAAACAAGCTTATCATTATTGGTATCAAAATTATTTAAATAAAAAAACATTATTTCACTGCTGAATTTTATTACCCATCGTCTATATATTTAAGAATATGGATATCAGTTGACTGGATAGATAATAACATTTCTTTGAAGAGAATGTATATAAGCTGCCATCCTTCACTTATTTTTAATCAAGCATACATGGGATTGAATTATCGTTTTCACTGGAGAAAATAAATCATGGAAAGAGGATAATTATTACTGGAACAAAACCATCATGTACCACAACATTGGGTAATGATCTTTATATACTTTCATATGATACAATTTACATGGTAATGAAAAATAATGATCTAAATACCAGGTCCTGAAAAAAGAAAAGAAAAGAAAATTACCCAGAACCAAAACGTGATTCTCTCCCTCCAAGTGTTTGAATAATGGCTTCCAGGAGTTTTATGTCGTTATCGCGCTTTGATATTTCTTCTTGCTTTGCTCGCAGCTCTTCCATGTGCAGCTCAAACACCTCTGCAATTTGAACACAGAAAATATAAGCTTCTTGCTCATGACTCACCCACAACTGTTTCAGATTTCAACTGAGATAGAAGAACAAATCAACCGCCAACATAGAGTTGGTCTAACAATTAAATGTCCTGTTAAATCTCTCCAAGTCTCAAGTTTGAGTCTTGGAGGAGACAAGTGTTAGGAGGAAAAGTCATGAACCTCGAAACTGGAGTAGTTGGTTGATCGGATACCCAATAATAAGATCCAAAAAAGGTGCTGGATACTAGTTGAAAATGTTTTTTTTTTTTAAAAAAAAAAAAAAAAGAAGAAGAAAAATGAAAAACAGATCAACCATGACTGGATTTTAACCATTTCTCCCTATCCCAAAATGGACTTATTGAAACTGATAGCCATGGAGATTTTAATATATGGCTTGGAGTAGGAAGTTCACAACTTCAAGAAATAAACTGAGTTTAAGTTGATTGGCACATTTAGAGGGGGGAAAATCGCAAGCATTTGGTTTGGTATTAAAACAACGCAACACTATGTAATGCGCTCCCCAGAAAGGGGATCGTCCTTTTAAAATGGACTGACTTTTTCACTAAACCTCCATTCAAAATATATTGTCTTTTGGTACAGTAATTGTGACAGCCCTATTTTACAAACGATGTACAAAGTATGAATTAATGAAATGTTGAGAGGGTTTTTGGCTACAATTGAATTGTTTATTTTTCATGGAACTTACCAATTTAGTTAAGTAGCCAAAATAGCATATTAAATCAATGATTTTAGTGACTTTGAGACAATGTACAAGTCACCATAATTGTGACCTAATTCTCAAATTAAAAGCAAGGATAAGGATAACAAGGGATCGATTTAAATTAAAATAGGGCCAATAAATATTAAGTTGACTTGTCAACATTATCAAGGCCTAAGGGACATTAGAGAATAAATTAAGGGACCTTTAAAAGGGCCAAAATTTCGCCCCCACCATAGTAAAAAGGAGATGGAAATGGAAGTTGAAAAGTATGACATATAGAATCTATTTGACAAGGACTAAGTGGACATAAGTTATAATAGAATTAAAAGGCAATATTTTTGTTCCATTTGCTTAGAAATTTCGCCCAACATAGAGGAAGAGGAGACAAGAACACTTTTTCCATATAAAAAGGACAATTGGAAGTCAAGGAAAAATCAAGGATAGTTGGACTATGACTTAAGCTTGAAGCCAACTAAGCTTCCATCATCTTGGCTTATTGAACAAGAGACCAAGAAGGCATTTGAAAACAAAATCTTTCCCCACAAGCCTTGAAGGTGCCGGCCACAAGAAGAAGAAGCAAGGGATCAATGCAAAATTCACATGTTAAATACAAAGTCAAGGAAATTAAACCTAAGAGGACAAGTGGCAACTTGGGGAAATTAAATTGGACTTTTGAATAAGCAAAGGACAAGGGCAATTTAAGGCAAATGGAAGTCAAAATTTCTTCTCCTCCAAGCCTTAAAATTTCGAATCAGCCATAAGGAAAAAGGGAAGAGAAAAAGCTGATTTAAATCAATGAAAAAGCCAAATGAAGAAGTCAAGACTTGGGAAAAAATAGACCAACTGAAAAGCACCAACAAGGGATGAATGAAGGCTTCAATTTGAAGCCAATTTGAGACAAAATCTGAATCTCCCTTCAGCTCATTAATTTCGACTCAGCCATGGAAGAAAAGGGGAGATGAAATCAAGTCAAGCAATAATGAAGAGGAATTAAAGTCAAAAAACTTGGAGTTGAAGCCAACTACCTTGTACTACACATTAAATCCAAATTTGAACTAAAAAGACACACGAGATAAATCAAAAATCTGACCAAAATGAAGCAGATTTCATCAGCCATTAAGAAGGGAAGAAAAGTCAATAAAACTTGGAGAAAAAGAAAAGGAAACAAACTAAAAACCCTAGGACAACCTATGGACCAATGGTGTTTATTAAAGAACTAATCAGCCCTTATTTTGGGCTGCCTGAACCGTGCAAGGTAGAGAGAAAAAGAGAGAAGAATAGCTTACACTTAGCAAGAAGAAGAAGGCACACCAATTGGAGAACAAGGTAAGTAGGTTCATATTTGGTTAAACTAGCCTTCTATCTTCTTCAATCTTTCATGTATACCCTCAAGGTCCCTCTAAATAACATTTTCATGATGTCTTTATGATTCAAGGACGAGACCCTAAGGAGCCAAAGAAGAAGAAAACCAAGTGGAACCAAAGCATAAGAGGAGTAAGTCACTAGCTTAGCTTGTTGTGGCTTGTGTCTTGGGATTTTGAGTAATTTTTTAAAAATGACTGAATAAAGAAATAATGGGGGGGAAGGCTCTGCCTAAACATTTAAAAGAGGTTATCAAGTGAATAAGGTCAAGATAATGATGTCTAAAGAAAGATTAAGCCAGGTAATGCATGAATATGAAGCTAAAGTGAAAACCATGATTGTTGTGATTTTCGTCCAGCAAAGCATACATGAGTTTATGATGAAATTTTTAATGGTTCCAAAGGGTCCAAGACGAAATTTTGTATGGTCCAAGTGATAAACATAATTTTGGAACTCAAAAACCCTAAATTGCAAGTAAAAGAGAATCTACCAGTTTTGGTCTTGTCGGGCCCTTAACTCGTTTATTTCAGTTTGCGTCTGTCGGATCATGTTTCTTTGCTCTTGCAGCATCCCCATCATCTGCTGCATTAAAGTGGATCTGCTTGATAGAGTTCAGGTATAGGTATTTCTATATTTCCCCTTCTTTGTGCCATGCTTAATATTTACCATACAACAAAAGAATAAACATCAATCCCATATAACAATATTAGACTTCAAATCACCATAACAAGAAAATAAGTAATGATTTGGAAAATAAACATTTAGTTGAGAACCAAAAACACAAGTACTTGTGGTAATCCATACTAATATTTTATATATTGTGTCTTACTTTGTACATTCTACATCATGATTTTATATCACAAGCTGCATCATATCATCGTTTATATTACAAACTATCATAACCATTTCGCGTCATAAATTACATCATAGTCATACCTTTCAGCCCGTCTTATTTACCTTACAATTTCCCCTCATATAACTTGGGGATTCATTTTCTTTCCTACCACCTACTCTCACTTCTACTGATATTTCACATCATCTTACAAAATTCCTACCATCACCACCCCAGTTGACACATCTGCTCACATGTGAGTAAGGACATGAAGCCTAACAAAGGCTATGAAATTATGAAAGTCACGACCAATGACCATGTCCTTTTCAATCGTTCGGTTAACTAAGTGTACCCAGATAGGGGTCCTAGGGAAGAAGTGTAGGACAACTATCTTCCATTGGTCCAGGGGGTAGTGTGGTCCATTCTCAAGGCTTCCATTATAGGAAATCTCCATTCTTCTAAGAAAACTAAGGTACTACTCTCTCAGTGTGTCCCTTTCAAGGCAAGCCATATCATACTCCACTTGCGACTCGTCAAGCAAATCCTCATCTATGTTCATGGGATAGGCGAAAGGTGGAATATAGAAATCATCGGATTCAACTTCGTCGTCAGACAATGGCATTGGCTCCTGGGGAAAGACCCATGGCTGGTCTATGTCCCCAATAGAAGAGTGAACCGATTCATTTTCTCCTTCTTGAACTATTTCCCCTTAGTCGGGTTCAGGTTCCGATGCAGGTGGAAGTGCTTGTAAAGGGACAAGTGTGAGTACAGGGGCAGGCATAGTGCATTCTCAGGCATTGGTGTAAACTCAGGTGCAAGCTCTGGTACAGGTATGGGAGCGAGTACAGGCTCAGGTACCAGTGCAAGTATGGGAGCGGGCATGTATTCAGGATGAAGTGCAGGTACGAAGTCGGGTATGTACTCGGGTGCAGGTATGAAGACAGGTGGAGGGGGCAAACTCAGGCACGGGTGCTATCGGTGCATCCTCAGGGGCAAGTGTGGGGATGGCTGCAAGAATAAGTTCCGGTGCAAGTTCGGGTGCATACTCGGGGCGGGTGCTGGTGCAATTGCTTGATATCTTGCCCTACCAAGGACTCTAGGCTCGAATGCTCTTCTTCTACCGTATTGTCTCCCAAACCTTCTATCTACCATCTTTCCTACATCGGAACTTATTCCTGCACCCAGCCCCACACCTGCCCCTGAGGATGCACCAATAGCACCCATGCCCAAGTTTGCCCCTCCACCTGTCTTCATACCTGCACCTGAGTACGTATCCGACTTCGTACCTGCCCTTCATCCTAAATATGTGCCCGCTCCCATACCTGCACCGGTACCTGAGCCTGTACTCGCTCCCGTACTTGTACCAAAGCTTGCACCCGAGTTTGCACCAATGCCTGAGAATGCACTTGTGCCTGCCCCTGTACTCGCACCTATCCCTTTACAAGCACTTCAACCTGCACCGGAACCCAAACTCGACCAAGGGGAAATAGTTCAAGAAGGAGAAAATGAATCAGTTCACCCTTCTATTGGGGACATAGACCAGCCATGGGTCTTTCCCCAGGAGCCAATGCCATTGTCTGACGACGAAGCTCAATCCGATGATTTCTATATTCCACCTTTCGCCTATCCCATAAACATAGACGAGGATTTGCTCGACGAGTCGCAAGTGGAGTATGATATGGCTTGCCTTGAAAGTGACACACTGAGAGAGCAGTACCTTAGTTTTCTTAGAAGAATGAAGATGTCCTATAATGGAAGCCTTAAGAATGGACCACACTACCCCTAGACCAATGGAAGATAGTTGTCCTACGCTTCTTCCCTAGGACCCCTATCTGCATACACTTGGTTAACCAAATGATTGAGCAAGACATGGTTATCGATCGTGACTTTCATAATTTTGTAGCCTTTGTTAGGTTTCATGTCCTTACTCACATGCGAGTAGATGTGTCAACTGGGATGGTGATGGTAGGAAATTTGTAAGATATTGTGAAATATCAGAAGTGAGAGTAGGTGGTAGGAAAGAAAATGAATCCCCGAGTTATATGAGGGGAAAAAGGTAAATAAGACGGGCCTGAGGGTATGACTATGATGTAATTTATGACGCAAAATGGTTATGATAGTTTGTAACATAAACGATGATATGATGCAGCTTGTAATATGAAATCATGATGTAGAATGTACAAAGTAAGACGCGATATATAGAATATTAGTATGGTTTACCACAAGTACTTGTGTTTCTGGTTCTCAACTAAATGTTTATTTGCCGAATCATTACTTATTTTCTTGTTATGGTGATTTGAAGTTTAATATTGTTATATGGGATTGATGTTTATTCTTTTGTTGTATGGTTAATATTAAGCATGGCGCAAAGAAGGGGAAACATAGAAATACCTATACCTGAGCTCTATCAAGTAGATCCAAATTTAATGCAGCAGATGATGGGAATGCTGCAAGAGCAAGGAAACATGATCCCGCAGATGCAAACTGAAATGAATAAACTAAGAGCCAGACACGACAGAAACCCTCAAGAAGAGGCTAGTAATAACAATGATGAACAGGGAGAGATGCAACAAGAACAAGAAGATAACAGAGCCATTGAAGCTACATTATATTGTTGTTTTCCTAGTACTGTGGAACCGGGGTATGTTTACCATTGTTGTTGTGACTTTCCTAATTGTGAATTGCATACATGCACTGCATACATATTGTATATGAGTTTAACACTTACTCTGGGGTTCAATCTTGAACTCTAGACCGTGCCAAAGATACAAGTGTTTCCGGTTGAGTTGATCTGGAGAAAAGAGGTGAGGGCATGGAGCTTGGGATGGAAGAAATAGGGGATGCCCTATCGCCTTTTTTTTTTTTTTTTTTTTTTTTTTTTTTTTTTTATAATTTGGATGATTGTATATTTTTACTGCCCAATACTTACTTTGGATTATTGTACCCTACCCCTTCGGGGACCATTTACTTTTTTATTATCGTACTTTTACTAGTATTACACATTCTTCCAAACCGATCATATGCTCTGCCGCGTAACACACTGATGTATGTAAAAAATGGAATAATTAAGGGAAAGGTAAGAAGTAAAAAGGATCCCTCTAACTCACCACCCGAGAGGGCGAGGCCGGTAGGGTGTAACAGTAATGACTTATCATCCATACAAAACACAGGTCCAAATGACAACACTATTGTACCTCTAAACATAGTATATTTCATTCACAGGTGAGTTATTAAAAATATAGGACAAACCGGAGCAAGGAGGTACAGCACAAACTGCCGTGTTCTCCAATTATGTTAGAGAATCTACACCCAACAAAATACATGCATAAAAAAGATTTCAATTTCTTTCTTGAAAAATATTCAAATCAACCTGAATCTTGATTGCAACGCCTCTAAACTTCAAAATGCCACAACTTCAAGAGAAGTACAGCATATAAGTGAATAACATTTTGCAGTGCAATATTTCTATCGTTAACAATTCAGTCATACCAAATTTATGCTAGAAGTGGTCTGTTTCTCTAGTACTTATAGTCATTTTTATAGCTGCATCTCTCCATGGGACTATTATAAAATGAAAGTGTTCGAACCTAGGCCAAATGCAAATACCAAAACCAACCATTAAAAGGAAATTTCATTCTCTACATTCTTCCCATCAGGTCATCTATGAATCCAAAGAGGAACAAAAACTATTCTCCCCATATTTCCAAGTTCCATGAACAAACCAAACAAATTAGGTGACACTATCTCTATGCATCTTCATTCAATCTGAGCATAAAACAATTTGGATTCAAATGCGGTGTAACTTTCTCCTTTTAAGATTGGAGCTGAATGTGAACTTAAAATGAAGAGTTGGCTTCAAACCACTCTCCCTTCATAGCAACAATATTCATAGAATATGCATAAAGTGAAAGAAAGTATATTAAAATAAGAGTCACTCAGTTCCTATATATTCTTAAAGAGATCGCTAGTATTCTAACAAAAACAATTACTTTCCAAATTATTAATTGGGTAAATGGTAGATTCGAATTCAACATACTTGTGGTGTTCTCAAGCTCTTTTGTAATGTCTTGTGCACGTAATTCAGCCGCTTTCTGTGCTGCTTCAGCCTGCCGCTTTTCAGAACGAGCATGAGCAGCAGCAGTGATGGCAGCATCAAGTTCTCTTTCCAATGTCTCCACTCTCTGCTGGAGAACCTAGTGAAAAATTTCCCTGAATCATGTTAGTCTCTCATAATACCAAAGAGCAGCAGGGAGGATGTGAGGGTAAGGGAAGGCTTCCTATTGTACAGTAATAATAGATCAACTGTTGACTTCGCACTGCAGAATATCAGGTAAATGCAATGCTGATTGCACATACACAGGTAAGTACCAAGAATGAACTGAATTGAGGCTTCTTATGTCGAGAAAATTTGGGATAGGAAAATCTAACACTTGAAAACCAATCACAGTTATAAAAAACAATCCCTGATCCCAGAAGGAGATGTGCCATTTTAATCTCTTCTGGCATAATAGCCTTCGTTAAAAGTAAGGCCAGGGAAACGCAATATTTTACAAGCATATCTAATAACTAACACAACCACCTATGGCCATAAGCTAACCCAAAAAGCTTCAGCATATATATCTATATGTATATGTGTACATATATATATGGGACAGAAGCTCTTACTTAACAAACTCAATCGAAAAGGGAAGCACACTTTAAGATTGCCAGAAAGGATTCTGGAACTACAAATTTTTAACGATTAAGAGGGAAGAAGATCCTCTCCTCATCAGCCCATCTGGCCCGGAAAATGAGATAAAAGTCAAAGTCATACTGTGACCTTTGGACAGAGACGTGTGATTCAGAGATTATGAGGAATTATGATAAAAGGATAATGAGACAACCCAACCCAATGAACAGTTAGAAGATAAAAGAATGCATAATTGAACCCACACTCAGTTATAGACAAAAGATGAAGCTAAATTTGAAAGACATTGTCCACCATATGCAAAATATCTTTATTAATCCGTACAGAAAAAATCAATTGCGGAGTTCAAACAAAGGCAAAAAAGGTTGATTAAACCAGTTAGGATAATCACGAGAGTAAGAAGCAAAAATTGAAATATGCTAGACCCACTATAAACAGCAGATGTTCCTCGATCGAAACAACACGAGCAACAGTAAGTAACAAAAGATTGAGAAAGCAAAACCTTGATGGTGCGGGATTGTTCAGCGGTAAGAGAGGCTCTGGCAAAAGTGTCTTCGTCGACAAAGACGGCTTTCTTGAGGAGAAGCTTTTGTAGTGAATCCAAACTGGAAGACATCTCCGTCAGATTTGTGATGGCTCCGCTCCATCTCTCGCTTCCCTTTCCTTTCTCATCCATCTTTCTACCTTACCCAACAAACTGACGCTAGTGCAGAGACCTGTATAGCCCTCGAAGCTCGAGCCTGGCCCCGATCAAATTGGGTGACAAGGAAACATGGGAAAATTGATCATCATTGTCATAAGGGTTTTCTCTTGCTTCCATGGAAAAAAATCCCCTCCTTCTATGATGTCTTTAATTATTATTGAGGGAGTACTAGTAGGAATAAATTAGAAACATATTGACAAATATAAAAAATTGTGGGAAAATTCCATTTAAATACCAGATGAATTTGTAAAACTCCCAGAAGTCCTCCGAATTTGTAAAAAGACTCTTAGGTGATATGGACCTTTCAGGGTTTTGCAAATTGGTGACAAAAGACCACACTACCCCTTACTAACTTCTCTTTATTTCATTCTCAATCACAATCGACACTTCACTCTGATTCCCTTTCGAAGATTCGCTTGCCCTAGCGTCACTGCCTTCACTGAACCCACCGTCGTTGCCGTCATTGCGGCATTTTGTCGTCGCGTCTGTACGCCGTGCTCGCCACCGCCGTCGGTATCTTCATCATCTCATTAGTTTTGAGCCCTCATTCTTTGCTTTTTTTCTTTGTGTTGCATTTTTTGTGTCGCCATTCGATTGGTAGACTCCGAAAAAAAATTTGGGGCTCTCTCTCGGCTTCGTTTCTAGTATGTTGCCTTACTTTGGAATCCAAAAAATTTGGGGCTCTCTCAAGCGTCGCCATTTTGATTTTTAGTAAGGGAAATTTTAGTTAAGTGCCTTCAAAAATGGAAAATCCGAAATAAGAGATTCAAATGTCGAAATTGCTTTGTCTTGGAATGTGTGTTTGAATGATTTGCTTAATACAAAAAGATAGAGTTGGTACTGCGAGCCACCACTAAAATTGAATTTAGAATGATGATAAGCTCTCACTACAGAGGAGCGCATGAAATGATTGTTGGTATGCTAAAGATAATGAAAGATTGAATTTAGACTCTTTTAATACATAGAATATTTGATTAATTTTATGTATCATGTAGAGATGAATTGTTATGAGTACAATCTGCTACACATGTTTGAATGAAAGATGACGGTGGTATATCCATTCGTATGTGCACCGCATTACTTCTTGTATTACCGGCTTAGAAACCACATTTTCCTAGAGGTGAATTAACCACAAATAATTGAGTTTTTAAATAGTTTGTATTCTCCTAACATTATCACTAGAATTCGGGGAAAGGGTTAGGGTCTTGAATTGTTCATGCTCATTCACAAAACATTTTTCACATTTCGATTTACTTCCAAATATAGGAATAGTTGTGGTCAATCCGAAGCGAGGCTTAGATTTTAGGATGTATTGTACTATTGCAAGTGAGGGTAGGATAAGGATTTGTTCCTTGAATGTTTGTTCCTTGTTCAAAATTTTGATATTTCAGATTACTTAGTGTAGCACGGGTCTACTTGGAGCGATTGCAGTAATTTATTTGGAATGTTTGGCAGGAAGGAGCATGCTTTGAAATGTTTTCGTGTTCACTTATTTTGCTTATCGAACATTGGTTGAATAATCACTTCTAGGATTGTCAAATGTTATAATCCATGAAATCTTGAAGGCATTCTTGCATCTGTTCATGCTAGTGCCTTGTGAACTATTCTTTTTGTAATCGCTTAATTTGGAGGACTATTCTAACATTCCTTTAAAAGATTTAGAATAAGGAAGATGTTAATTGTTCAATTTGAATTCATATTTCTACTATTATTGCCATCCCCTCCAACAATTTGGTGACATTACTATTGTTTGGTTAAACCGCATATAATTGGGGATTTCAAACCTATATTGAGATAAACTTTTCTTCCAAGTTTACTTGTTTATGGCTTGACTCGTTGCTAATTACCTCCTTCTTTTAACCATTTCACAAACTTTGGCATGTATCCGCAAGTGTACATATTGCATACTCTAGGAGAATGATGTGTATTACTTTTCTTACTCATTACTACTTTAAGTATATCAAAGGACAAATCACCTACTTTTGCAACAAGTGTGCATTTGATTTATATGCTCTTAGAATATTACTTTGTCTTTTATTCTTTATTTAGATACACTCGGAAATTGGTTGAATTTCAATTTGAACCACCTTTAGTGTAGTATAAATATATGACTCTATTCTTATAGTTCCATTTCTTTGAAATATCGAAAAATATCCTCTATACTTGTCAAAACCATCATTATGCTTTTTCATTATTATATCATCATAACTTTCTCAACCCCAAAGTAATTTTTTTTTTTGTGCTCACAATAAACTTATAGCCTTCAAGATACTGGTTTATACAAATATTTTCGCTGTTATATGTGGTGCATGAACTCTCATAATTTTGTGTCGCCATTTCATTTTTTCAGGTTTACCAAAGCAAAAGTGTAGCAACATGTCCACTACTAATGCATACTTTATGTTTGGCAAGGAGTTTAAAAAAGAGAATAAAGTAGCTGACTTTACTGACATGAGTCGGGAGTGCGCAAAAGCGTGGAGGGCTTTGAGTGTCGATGAGAGGAAAGTATACTTTGATAGAGCCAAAGAAGGAAGGCTCCAGAGCAAGAAGGGCACCTCCACCTCCTCCGCCACCACTCCTTTTCCATCACGATGCTCGCTGAACAAATTTTCCAAGCTTGTAGAATTTGTGAACTCGATGAAACATTAAAGAAAAAGGTCCGAGAAGTTAGGGTTTGGGCGGTTGCTTAAAATTCGAGTATGAGGCCCGGAAATGTTAGTCCCCATAATGAGAGCTTATGATCCCCCGACCAATCAATTCCGAATAAGGGGGAAGACACATGAAATAGAAGCAAAAGATGTGGCTAAGTTGCTTGGGGTGCCACATAGTGGGAAGGAGGTAACAATGAAAGTGACTGATACAGATCCAGTATACCTACAACTGAGAAAGGAGTACGGTAAAATGAAGTATGACGACATTTTAAAAGTCATAACTTCGGGAAATCGGTTGAGCGCTTTGAAAACTTATTTATGATGCACATGTTGGGGACTTTTCTCGCTCCAACATCAAGCACAACTCCTAGTTTGCGATTCTTGAAGGTATTAGCATCGACCGCAAAGGATTTGCCGGTTCGACCGGGCCACATATGTTGCCAATGACCTCCGAACGCGCTCTCTTATTATGTCAACGCAATAAGAGAAAACAAAGATTGCAACTCCTACGTCGGAGGGTGCATATATATGTTATTGGTAAGTATTATGATTGTCATTTGTGTTAACATATTTTTGACATAACATTTATGTGTTTAACCTTGTCATTGTAGTTATATTTGGGGGAGCGGTTCCCATTGGGGAAGGCAGTTGATCATAAAGGAAAGAGTCCAATTGAGTTTTGGACCAAAGACAAGGTCAATGAGATGATTGACAAAGAGAAGAAGAGCGACAGCGGGATGTTGTATACCGCGAAGGCCGGTAAAGAGGCTAAGAAGGACAGTTCGGAAACGGATTTTGGGGCCTCTTTAGACCCAGTAAGTGCTTCCACATATGACGTTTAATTCATGCTTGGCTATTATGTTATTGGCTATTATGTTAATGACCTGTTAAAAATTGTGTTAATTTTAGGTTTTAAAGGAGTTGTATGACAAGTTGATGGGTGCAATCAACGAAAATCACAAAAAAATTGTTGCTGTTGTCCAAGATGAGCTGCGAAAAGCACAAGTTAACATTAGAAGGCAAGCGGGACGCAGAAGACGGTGCAGGCGAGGATGGTGAAGCCGAGGATGATAAGGATGATGAGGGCCAAGATGCTCATGGTGATGATGAGGGTCAAGAAGGTGATGGTGATGATGAGGGCGGGATGCTCATGGTGATGATGAGGGCCAAGATGGTGATGGTCACCATGATGGCGAAGGTGGTTATGAGGATCACACATCCACGTCCGGTACGCCAATCAACATTTATGATGACGATGTAGAACAATCAATTGTTCCATACTTTGCGTTGAACAAGAAGATGCACCACAAGAAGATGCACCACGGAGGTCACAGAGGCCGAAGAAGCCCAAAAACATGTCGCGTGGACCTTGACGAAGCCAATAAAGCGGCCTAGAGGGAAGGCAAAAGAACGAGAGGAATTATTCTTTGATATTATCTCCGGATCCCGCACCAAGGATGAGTCGATGAGTAAGTAATAAAAAAGTTAATTTCAATTACTATTTAATATTAAAACCCGTTTTGTGTGGATTTGGCATGTGTATGATGAAATGCTTTACATTGTTTATCTTGTACGGGATTCTCATACAAATAGACAACGAGGACATAACCCAGAGCAAGCTGCAAACACTAGGCCGGAGGAATAGATTAAGCAATAGGGTAGGTACTAAAAAATCTAAAATTTCAACATTTTGAACCCCACTTATCAAACTGTTCGCACATGCGTGTTATGTCTATTGTATGTAAAACATTGATGAGAGATATGCGAAAATGTAGGCGAAGTGAAGAGGCACATTTTCAAAGGGCCGATCAAATGGTAAGCATTTATGGATCTTCATAATTTATTTCCAATTGACATAGGTATGTTTGACTTCAATATTTGTTGATTATGCAGAATTTATTGGCCGTAAAACCGCCGGTATGGAAAGTTTCTCGGTGGAAGGAACAACTATTGCTCGAATATATAGATTACAACATTGGCGATTGTGAATTGATAATGGGACCGTATTGGTTGATCAACACCGGTTTTGCACCGCATTGATCCAGCCACAAAGAATTTTTATGTCTTAGACTCAATGAAGACAAACATCGCCATGAGTATGAATGAGTCCTAGAAAAAGAAGAAAAGCGCATGTGCTAATCCCCGTGCAACTAACGATTAAACAAATTGTATGTTACATGTATTCAAGTTTCATTTACCATTGAGTGGAGTAAACACTTATTTAATGCATGTGTATTGTTTACGAGGGATCGTTTTGAAGAGATTATACAACTTGTGAAACCAAATGACAAAGCCAAGATGCAAAGAACAAAAATTAGTTGGCCACCCGTTCCACAACAACCAAATTTGTGAGTGTCATTCTGTGACAGAATGTCAAAAATGGTAGGCTATTGTACATTTGTTAATTGGTGTGTTCATGTGTTCTGTAGGCAAGACTGTGGCGTGCATGTCTTGATCTGGTTGCACAATTGGAAACCCAACGAAATTATGCGGTATGGTGATGACCAACGAACGAGTATAGGTGTAACCTCATGTGGTGGCCGGTCAACCATGAATTGAACATCACCAAAGATGTTGCTTTGGGACTCCTGCATCCTCAAGCAACCCAAAGGAAGAGAAGGAAGACATGAGCATTATTGTTCGATGCTGATTTGTTCGATTATTTTGACACTTTTGTTACTTAGGAGTCAATTCATTTTTTTTGATGTGATGTATGTTTGTAAATAACTTGTAAATATTGGAAGTAAGGATGACTGAAGGATATGGAATTAACACTAAATATATTATTTATAACATACTTTGTATGGCCATTTACAAGTGCTTGAAGGGCTTTGACAGGTGCCTTTAAGTGCATTTACAAGTGCTTCAGGGATTTTAAGTCATTTCCATTACCAGGGTTCACTTTTTTTACTTCTTCAATCATGTCTTGTAAAAACATAAAAAAAAAAATGAACTTTTACAAAACCTGAAGTGAGAATTACCATTCCACAAGTGAGAATTACCATTCCACAAGTGAGAATTACCATTCCACAAGTGAGAATTACCATTGTTTTCGCCAGTGTTCAATTTGTTTACATGAAGCATGTCTTGTAAAAACATTAAAAAAAATGAACTTTTACAAAACCTGAAGTGATAATTACCATTCCACAAGTGAGAATTACCATTTCGAAGTGACAATTACCATTGTTTTCGCCGGTGTTCAATTATTTTACATGAAGCATGTCTTGTAAAAACATAAAAAAAAAAAATGAACTTTTACAAAACTTGAAGTGAGAATTACCATTCCACAAGTGAGAATTACCATTTCCTAAGTGAGAATTACCATTGTTTTCGCCAGGGTTCAATTTTTTTACATGAAGCATGTCTTGTAAAAACATTAAAAAAAATGAACTTTTACAAAACCTGAAGTGAGAATTACCATTCCACAAGTGAGAATTACCATTGTTTTCGCCAGTGTTCAATTTGTTTACATGAAGCATGTCTTGTAAAAACATTAAAAAAAATGAACTTTTACAAAACCTGAAGTGAGAATTACCATTCCACAAGTGAGAATTACCATTTCCTAAGTGACAATTACCATTGTTTTCGCCAGTGTTCAATTTTTTTACATGAAGCATGTCTTGTAAAAACATATAAAAAAAATGAACTTTTACAAAACCTGAAGTGAGAATTACCATTTCCTAAGTGACAATTACCATTTCCTGAATGACAACAGATAGTCATTTACAAATCCTGACACAACATTTGATAATGATGCTTCCCATAAATGTAACTACCATTACATAGTCTCCACCACTTCTTTGTCATTTTGGTGTTCATAGGTACACAATTACAAAAAGTTATAATGGGATGACAACATTTACAAAATAAAGTAAAATGACAAGAGAACATTACGATCCACATTGACGTAATGTTTCCGTGTCATTCCCATGCAAGAACATATTCTGTGCCATTTCAGAAAATTACATATTGAGTGATCCTATAAGTATTATAGCCCTTCTACCCAAAAAGATGTAAAGGGATCCAAGTCATTGTATATATACCAAAAGATGACTTGTACAATATTTACCCCACGACCCCAACTGATCAGCAAGTTAAGTTGGGTTTGGATTTTTACAGGTTCTTCTTGTGTGTCCTTCTTTGTGGCAGGAACTGCAATGGTAAATCTTCTTGTTGCGAAATTGTGACTCTATACTTTCAACTCTTGGCCTTCCAGGTGGACGGCTAGTCTTGGGAGGTGCCGGGGAACACTTGACTTCCTAAGTCATATAGGCGGAAGTCATTTGGATTTGGCATGTCTATTGTGACAACAAGAGTCATGGTACGGCTATAAATCTTTTTTTGGGCGGTTAACGTAAGGCATTCATCAACATAATTGTACACATTACCATGAACACCCTTGATGGCTGCACACGCATGGGGACAAGGAATACCTGACATTTGTCATGCTTTACATGTGCACGCGCGTAAGTTCAACTCAACCTTTAGCGCCCCACTTGCTGTACGGACCTGCACCCTTCCTCCTCCATATACCCGAACATTCATGTATTCAGCCCGTGCCACATTTTCCAAAGACTTGCCGTTCGATGTTCGGCCAACACCATTTTTCCACTTACTCATTGCCATGCTTGATGCATACATCTTCTTTGCAACTTTGTCACGGTGCTCATGTATAAGCTGCACAACATTATGATGTCTCTCCTTCACCATCCAAGCATTGAAGGACTCAGCCAGGTTTGTGGTAATTTTATCCCACAGTTGAAATGGGAACTTGCTCATTGCCCATCTGTCAATATCACCATGATGTATCAGCCATTCAAATGCTTCGTTATTGAAAAGCCTCATTTGTTCCATCGCAGATTCGAAGTCACAATCAAGTCTCGCATATGCAATTGCATCAAGTAATTGAAGTGCGGTTTGTCTTTGTTGCCCACATATCTTCCTCTTTCCTTTATTCAATTTAATCATTTGGGCGCTAAAGTTCTCCTTAATGTGCCTATAACAGTATGCATGTCTCTCAGACCCGAAAACTCCGCGAACAGCAGCGATGATTGCATTGTGTCGGTCGGAACAATTGTTGGTGCGCTTTGACTTGCACACGGAAGGCTCAAAAGAGGTATTCCACTGCCCTCGTTGTTTGCATAATCATCACTCGCTCCGTATGACATTGGCTCCTCAATGTAAGCCATTTGCTCTATAAGATCCACGAATTGATGAACCTTACATAGATAATGACAACTTTTATCAAGATATTACCAACAACCCTATATGAGATTATTGTTGTTCTAATTAAACTTACTAGGACATACCTTTCTTGATCATCCATCTCCCTTTGCCGCAATATGAGTACCTTTACATCCTACATACACATGTGCACTTCTTTCATTATAAGTAAACAGATTATCCATTTCATAATCATCAACCATGTCTACTAAAATCTTTTCATCAAAGCTTAAAGTGTATTTAATGTCACACCCATTACCATCTAAACCAAACCATTCTCCTATCATTACCCTCAATTCTTCAACTTTCATCCCCTCCTTTATCGATTTTACCCTCACACTCCCACCATTATATTTAACTTCACCTTCACCATTAGCTACAAACTCCCCCCCAACATGGAAAAAACAAATTAGTGACTTTGAAGAAGGTGTTGCCGCCATATTTGTTGTCATCTTGCATTCCAACCTGCAACAAACAACGAAGAGAAGGAAGTAAAGTTGATTGAAGGATATGGGATTAACACAAAATATATTATTTACAACATACTTTGTATTGGCATTTACAAGTGCTTCAAGGGATTTTACAAGTGCCTTTAAGTGCATTTACAAGTGCTTCAAGGATTTTAAGTCATTTCCATTATCATTACACATATGAAGTGAGAATTACCATTTCAGAAGTGAAAATTACCATTGTGAAGTCTAGGGTTCACTTTTTTTTACATGAAGCATGTTTTGTAAAAACATAAAAAAATGGACTTTTACAAAACCTCAAGTGATAATTACCATTCGTGAAGTGAAAATTACCATTTCAGAAGTGACAATTACCATTGTGAAGTCTAGGGTTCACAATTGCCATATTTGTTGTCATCTTGCATTCCAACCGCAACAAACAACGAAGAGAAGGAAGTAAAGTTGATTGAAGGATATGGGATTAACACAAAATATATTATTTACAACATACTTTGTATTGGCATTTACAAGTGCTTCAAGGGATTTTACAAGTGCCTTTAAGTGCATTTACAAGTGCTTCAAGGATTTTAAGTCATTTCCATTATCATTACACATATGAAGTGAGAATTACCATTTCAGAAGTGAAAATTACCATTGTGAAGTCTAGGGTTCACTTTTTTTTACATGAAGCATGTTTTGTAAAAACATACAAAACCTCAAGTGATAATTACCATTCGTGAAGTGAAAATTACCATTTCAGAAGTGACAATTACCATTGTGAAGTCCAGGGTTCACTTTTTTTACATGAAGCATGTTTTGTAAAAACATTATAAAAAAAGGACTTTTACAAAACCTGAAGTGAGAATTACCATTCGTGAAGTGAGAATTACCATTTCAGAAGTGAAAATTACCATTTCAGAAGTGAATATTACCATTGTGAAGTCCAGGGTTCACTTTTTCACTTCTTCAAGCATGTTTTGTAAAACCCACAAAAAATGAACTTTCACAAAACCCATATAAAAAGTTATGCAGCAATTATGCATATGGAGACAAGTTATGCAGCAATTATGCATATGGAGACAAGTTATGCAGTAATTATGCATATGGAGACAATGATAAAAAAAGGTTCCAACAGTGAAAGCAAAAACCTAAATGCAGAGAAATGCAGTAAATGTGTTCCAGCAGGAGCAAATAATTACAATGAATGCACGAGTTTAATTAATTTTAGTTGGTGCGTTGAATCTTTGGATGGATGCGCAGCCTTTATGATGCACCGTACACAAAAAAAGATGCTTATTTTGATTTTTTTTTTTTTTTTTTTTTTTTTTTTTTAAATACAAATCAAACCAATGCCTCTCAAAGCTTTATTTCATACCTAAGAGACAAAGGTGGGGCTCATACAATTCATGACCATTAATCAATTTTTTAGAAAAAAAATTTTGGGAACACAGATCTAAGCATAAAAACAGAGGGAGAAACCAAATGATTTCACTTTAGCAATTTAAAACCCAGTTTTAATGATGTCAAACTTAAATTCATTCACACTTTGACATTATTTGATATTGCAGCTCTGTCATAAATGATTGCACACTTACAGATCAAAGGGAAGTTATTAAATTGGGAACAAAGAGCTCCACGTTCCTCTTGTTCTTTCACGTCGTCCAGTTTTGTGCTTCAACGGCAGTGGATGGGTGGTCCACGGCAGAGCCAACGACGGTGGATGGGCGGTCGACGGCGGCGCGTCCAGACGACGCAACGAGCTCCAGCAGTGGGGGTCAATTTTCTTGTCTGCCTTCGAATGGAAACTGTACTGCCAATCACTTTTAATATCCTATCTCCTAACATATTAAGGGCAAGGGCAGTGTGGTCTTTTGTCACCAATTTGCAAAACCCTGAAAGGTCCATATCACCTAAGAGTCTTTTTACAAATTCGGAGGACTTCTGGGGGTTTTACAAATTCATCTGGTATTTAAATGGAATTTTCCCAAAAATTGTCTCGTATTTATGATCAAAATCAACTTCATAATTATGTCATACTCCCTCTGGTCCTTATTATAAGGTATTAACTAACAATTTTCACAAACTAATAAAAATAGTCAAAGTAATTAAATTTGTCCTACAATTTAAGTAATTTTCAATATTACCCTTACTAATTGAATAAAACTCTAATATCATATTAATTATTACTCCTCCCATCCACTACTAGGGTTGTCAAAAAAACCCAATGGTCTGGTTGATCCAGTCTGACCCGGTCTAGGGCAAAAAAAAATTTGGTCCAAGACAACTTCACCGGATCGGACCAAACTACTCGGATTGGACCGGACTTCGGTCCGGGGTGTTAGACCCTTTGATTTGGTGCGGTCGACCGGTGTTATTTTTTATTATTTTGTAAATCACCACTGCACTCAGTCACTCATTAGAGTCTAGATATCCTAATGTTCTTTTAACTTATAGAAATCATTTTTCACCCAGTCACTTTGTATTACTTTTGGAAGTCAGGTGAAACAAAAACTAAAATATTGCCTCTCAAGAAGGGAAAAAAAGGGGGGAAACGAAAGAAAAAAATGGAGGCAGTCCGCTTGTCTAGTCCGGTCTAGCCCGACCTCGAGCTGGTACCAAACCGGACCGGACCTCGGGATGACTTTTCCAGCTCGAGGTTTATCGGGCCAAACCTCGAGTTGAGTTCCAACCCGGTCTAGCTTGGTCGTTGGACATCCCTAACCACTACTATTAATAATTATGGGCATACATGCAAAAAATATTTAATATTTTTTGGAAATAAGCAAGTGTCTTATAAAAGGACCAAATACACTTACTAATTGTAATCTTATAGTAAGGATCAAAAGGAGTAATATTTACAACCCATTGATTAGGTTTAATAGCACGATTATAGTTTTAAACTTTAATTTGATGAGGGAAAATTACTGATTACAAACTTTCAGCCGGTTTGACATAGTGGCAAGGGAGGAAAAAAGTCCAGCGCATGGTGATTTAACCCTAGCAGAGAAAAATGGACCGTTTGGGATAGTGGTAGTCTCAGATAGACTGACTTTTAATAGAAGTCACATTTTTCAACTTATGACGTGACTTTTTTCAACTTTTAGAGAAAAATATTATGGATAAGTGATCCAATAAGCAATGTTCTATTAAATATATATTTGTATGCATTATAATTTATCCATTAGAATATATTTACTTAAGTACTTTAGAGTTTTTTTTTTTAATCAAATTTAAATTTTTACCTGCAATTATCACAAGATATACCATTAACACACACACACACACAAACACATATATATATATCTATGTATATGTATATATAATATTCAATAAGATTCATATCATTTTTAGTCATTTTCCATTTCAACTGACTTTTTGAATAATCATTTAAACAAGAGTCAATTTTGGAGAAAAGTCACTTCTCTCACCGTCATTTCAAACACAAACATTTACAATCGACTTTATCCTATCTTACTTACGTAAAATTCATATTGGAAATAAGTCACTTCGTAACCACTATCCCAAACAGTCCAAATATTGCTCAATAATTAAAGCTCAAAATAAGTTGTAATTAATATAGTTATAATTAATAATTTAACTTATAATTTCAAATGCAATTTGCTTCCTTCTTTATAGTCAAACTCCAATAATAAGTTAATAATAGATGTGCAATTTTAATGGTGTGATTGTCCAACCCGTTTGTGAGTTAAACGAGTTACTAAACGAATATTACAAGTTCTAGTATAAAGTTGATTAATTGATTGATTGAGGGATAGATTTAAATACTTCAAGAAAGCTTAAAATAGTTTTTACATTATTTTTAAACAAATTTTAAATACTTCTTGACAATAAATTTTATAATAGTGAATTTCAGCAATTTTTTTAAGAGATAACGGTTAGCCCAAAAAAGTGAGGTAAAAAACGAATGGCTGAGGTTAAAAATTTGACATGGAATGCCCTATGCATATGCCAAACAGGCAAACAAAATATGATAGGATTTAAAAAAACGTGGACCTTAATTGTCCCCTGTAATTCGAATGACTTTTTTCCCCCAAAACATAATCTATTAAAAAAAAAAAAAAAGCCTAATGTCGTCACATTCTCAACAGAATATATGGCTGGAGTTAACACATGGGTATGTCAACCGAAAAATCTCATTCCAAAACTCTCTTATGTCCTCAATATAAAAATTAGTTGACTTTTTTTTTTGGAGTGATTAAGAAAGTTAAATAAACTACTTAATTATAATAGAAATTGACATTGTAAATTATTGGATTATATATGAGTTTATAAATAAAGCAAAATAATTTAAAGGAGAACGATAAATATAATCTTTTAATGTAACTTAATTAGTTTTCTTAACATCTTTAAAAAAAGTTAGCCACCTTTTATTAAAAATCGGAGGCAGTATTACTTAAGAGCGTGACTCTTCACAACATGTTATCATAGACAGTGGAGGAGTGAATTTGCATAGACTCCCCCCCCGGCTTTTTTTCCAATTTGCCCCTTTTTAAATAACTATTTAAGTATATGCCCTTGTTTGGAAACTATTTAAGCGTCGACCTGTTTAAGTCGACTAATGCCCTCATTTAGTCGACTAAAACGCGAGGCTCAATTTTTTGAAAAATCCCGCGATTTAGTCGACTAAATCACATGATTTAGTCGACTAAATCATGAGGGACATATTTTTTAAAAATCGCGATTTAGTCGACTAAATCACATGGTTTAGTCGACTAAATCGCGGGATTTTTTAAAAAAAATTGAGCCCCCACGTTTTCAATGGGTGACAACCTTTTTACATTAAATTTGTTGAAAAGAAATTTGTTTTTAAATTATTGTTATTTTAAAGTTTGAATTATTGTTTCCGAGTTTTTTAGGAGTTTCAAATAATTAGCAGTTTTGTTAGGATTGTTTCCTACTTTCTTGCTAAAAGTTGTTTCCTACTTTATCGCCTATAATGTAGCATATATATACATATATTTTGGTAGAAATATTTATTGTATTTTTGCTAGACACTGAAAAAATTTAGTTTGTTAAGAAACAAATGATTCGTTATTAATATGTGTTGCTGACAACACAAAAATGCAATCAAAAAAAAAAGAAAAAAAAGAACCCCGTTAAGCAAGTACATCGGGTTATTAATTATGGATAAAATTTAAGTAATATTTTGTCGAGTTTAAAATTTGAATATTTTGTTCGTTATTCTGACTAAGTTTTAAATTTTTTTTTTTTTTTTGCATGCCTCACATTTTTATTAATTCGTTTAATATAATTACAAAGAAATAAAAAGTGCAATTCAAGGTACGCGGGGTAGTTAAAACTCGATTTATCACTACGATTTTACGTTTTTACGATTTTTTTTTTTCATTAAAACGATTTTACTAATTTTCCAAACGCTTTTACGTTTTTACGATTTTACTACGTTACGATCTTACGTTTTACGATTTTTCATTCTCGTCCGTTTTCGGGTAAAATCTACGTTTTCACTACCATGGTACGCGGAATAATAAGCTTATATTGTCAAACGAACCTGGCTATATTATTTACACACACACACACACACACATATATATATAACGTTAGATATATCTGATTAAAACTTTGAATTCAGAGAAGTAGGTGATGTGATTTTTATGAAAATTAACAACTTAAAGCAATAAAGTAGGAAACAACTTTTAGCAAGAAAGTAGGAAACAATCCTAACAAAACCGCTACTTATTTCTAACGTTATATATATATATGTAGCAGCAATAATATAGTCGGTTCGTTTGACAATATAAGCTTATTATTCTGTGTACCATGGTAGTGAAAACGTAGATTTTACCCGAAAACGGACGGAGAATGAAAAATCGTAAACGCAAGATCGTAACGTAGTAAAATCGTAAAAAAATCGTAAAAAACGTAAAAGCGTTTGGAAAATTAGTAAAATCGTTTTAATGAAAAAAATCGTAAAAACGTAAAATCGTAGTGATAAATCGAGTTTTTAACTACCCCGCGTACCTTGAATTGCACTTTTTATTTCTTTGTAATTATATTAAACGAATTAATAAAAATGTGAGGCATGCAAAAAAAAAAAAAAAAAAAATTAAAACTTAGTCAGAATAACGAACAAAATATTTAGCTTTAAACTGACAAAATATTACTTAAATTTTCTCCATAATTAATAACCCGATGTACTTGCTTAATGGGGGTTCTTTTTTTTTTTTTTTTGATTGCATTTTTGTGTTGTCGCAACACATATTAATAACGAATCATTTGTTTCTTAACAAACTAAATTTTTTCGATGTCTAGCAAAAATACAATAAATATTTCTACCAAAATATATGTGTATATATCCTATATTATAGGCGATAAAGTAGGAAACAACTTTTAGTAAGAAAGTAGGAAACAACTTTTAGCAAGAAAGTAGGAAACAATCTTAACAAAACTGCTACTTATTTGAAACTCCTAAAAAACTGGAAACAATAATTCAAACTTTAAAATAACAATAATTAAAAAACAAATTTCTTTTCAACAAATTTAATGTAAAAAGGTTGTTAGCCCATTGAAAACGTGGGGCTCAATTTTTTTAAAAATCCCGCGATTTAGTCGACTAAACCATGTGATTTAGTCGACTAAATCGCGGGGATTGAGGAAAAAAAATATGTCCCCGCGATTTAGTCGACTAAATCACATGATTTAGTCGACTAAATCGCGGGATTTTTCAAAAAATTGAGTCTGCGTTTTAGTCGACTAAATGAGGGCATTAGTCGACTAAACAAAGGGGCGAATGCATAAATAGTTTCTAAACGGGGCATATGCTTAAATAGTTATTTAAAAAGGGGCAAATTGGAAAAAAAGCCCCCCCCCCCCCTTTCCCCTCGCCTCAATAGTGAGCATAATTGCGACCGGGACCACGAGCCCTCTAAATTTGTGGATGACCATCACTTAGGGTGGGCGGGGGCTGGGTGAGACCTAAAGCTAGAAATCAAGGCCGCCCTTTGAAAGGCCGGGACCCATAGTAATAAAAACATTTGTTTTTTAAATCCCAACATCGGGACTGGGCCGTACTATAGTGTCCAAAAGTTACTATTTCAAATTTTAACTATTTTTCCTTCGTTTTTTTCAAAGAAATAAGTTTGTAAATTACAACAATTAAAGTTCTAATTTATCAAATAAATGTTGTCAGCATTAATATCCAAACAACACGGATCATCCAACAAATAAACACATTTCACTAATTCGTAATCAAAAGCAAACTATTGTCCACAAATAACTCATATAAAATATAAGAAGCATACCACTAAGCAACATTAGTACGATAACTATCATTGTCATCTTCTTCGCCACTATCATCAATTTCACATACATATAATTGTGCTTCAAGTCTGTGAGTGTGAGTGAGATTTTCGAAGAAAAAAGGAAAGAGAGACCGAAATTGAAATTTTTAGGGTTCTTACTTCTCAACTTTCAAGTCTAGGTAGCCTAGGTAATTTAAAAAAAAAAAAATTAAAAGGTCCTCACGGGCCGGCCCTTTTAAGCCCGAGGCCCTGCAAGGCCGGCCCTATAGGGCCAATTTCATTTAAGCTCCTCTAATTTTTAAGCCCGGCCCATGAAGGGTCAGGGCGCCAGCCCAATTTCGCGGCTCTAATGAGACCCCTGCCCAATGCTTGCCCTGCCCAGTAAAAACTCTAACCATTTCGAGATGGGCAAGGGTGGGCTGGGCATGGTAGGCTTCGTTGCCCAAGTGGTAATGCCCTACCCTATTCACATGTAAAAAAATAATTTCATTTAAATTTTATAAACATTTTTGTAATTTCTATAAGTCTTAACTTCGCCCTAAATAATGTAAACTTCAAATACATTCGATGATTCCACATTTTAGAATATTTCAAAAAAGTCTACAATTTGAGTTTTGAAATTTAAGAACTACCATATGTCTTAACAAATATCCATATTTCAAGAATTAAATAACATCCATAATCCATTATAAATAAGGCAACAAAATGATTGTAATTAAAGCCGTGAAGTCCAAGTAGTTTGCATCAATGTCCCAAGAGTTGATCAAATGATAAGCATATGGGGAAAAAACAACAACTATAATTTACTAGACAAGGCCAAATGGGCAAGGAGGCATATCTTACCCGATATCTGCCCTACTTGCAAAAAAGTCCAGCACGATTGTACCCAATTTTTTTTTGGGCTACTTCCTTTTTTTAGGCGGGTAGGGCGATCTTTCTCCAAGCTCGGGTGGATGTACGGGCTCTTGAACTTCATGACCACTCCAATCACTCATGGATTGGTAAGAGGGATTTGGAAGGAAGTGGTGCCAATAAACATAGAAAATGAGAGACCCAAAGTAATGAGAAAATGACTTGTAACTGTGAAGCTATAAGGTATCATACCCTGGGGATTACAAAATAACGAAAAAGTCAAAGTGACCGAGATGCAAGGGAAAAACTTTTGTTTAACATTTCCAGAAAGACCACCAATTTGTTCGTTTACCAGGTTCGGCACGAAATCATAAATAAGCTCTATTAGGAGTGTTCATGATGCCCAGCACCCTATCCCCCTGCCTGCGCCTATTGAAAAATCGTCCTGCCTGGCCCAAGGAAAAGCAGCCCAAACTGGGCCGGGCATTTTTGCGGGCAGGGCTAGGCATCGGGCATGGTATGCCGCCCTGTCCATTTGGCCCTGCCCAGTAGTTATCATATTTTTTATTTTTTTAACAGAATAAAAAAAGTATTATATATAGATATTGTTATAGGACGGTATTATATATTTTTTACAAAATTATATATAACTTAAGAAATATGATTGTCTTTTTAATTTTAAGACTTAAGTTGTAAACTTATATTTGAATATTCTGAAGTGTAGAATTATGTATTTCATTTGAATTTTGTAATATTGTTTATTAGTTATGAGTTCGAAGCTTCTTTTTTCCACATAAGATATGGCAGGCACTACTACAAAAAAGGTCTATAACGTCCATTTATTTTGCCTTTTAACGTCTAAAAACGTGGGGATGTCTATCTGGGAGGCGCAAAACGTGGAGACTTACGGAGTCTAAATATTTCTTAGACGCCATAAGTATTTTTTTTAAAAAAAAACAAAATAGATGGGGACATGTGACGACGTTAAACACAAATATGAGAAGTTTGAGATCGAAAATACATCCGAACGAAAAAAAAATCCGAACGCAATAAACATATCTAGGAAGTTTAAGATCTAAAAAAAAAAATCCCGAACGCAATAAACAGATCCGAGAAATTTCATATCTCAAAAAAATCCAGAACACAATAAAAAGCTCTAAGAAATTTCAGATCTGGAAAAATCCAGAACGCAATAAACAAAACATCACCGGACCTATCATCTATAGCACATTGAAAGCTTTAGGAACACAGATCCGAGTTCATGTTTTTGAAAAATAACAAGAGCAACTCAAAAAAATTTTTAAAAAAATTCTATAGATCCGTGTTTTTGCTCACCTTCACCATTGTCCTCCTTCATTAGCTCGATTTGAGTTTGATTTCGATAAAAAGAAGAAGAGAGAGGCTTGCATTGCCGGAAAAAGATGACGAGGAAGACGCACGATGGTTAATGGAAAAAGACGAGGAGGAAGACGAGCACAAACCACGCTAACGGTGAAGGGAGGACGGCGAAGGAGGGCGATGACGAGAGGAGGGCCGACGATGAAGGTCTCAAGCAAAAGATCGAAATGAAGGTGCGAGTAGAGAAGGAAGACGATTCAAATGAAATGAAATGAAATGAAGTGGGGAAGAAGAAGAAAAAGTCGTGTTGTGGGTCGGGGGACTTTTGGAGTCTAAGTTTAAAACTTAGACTCCAAAAACATCTCTGGGGCCCCACACATAACCCCCCGTATGATTTTTGGAGTCTAAGTTTAAAACTTGACGCAAAGCCATGCTTTTGGAGTCTAAGTTTTAAACTTAGACTCCAAAAGTGTCTTCACGAGACTTTTGGAGTCTAAGTTTTAAACTTAGACGCCAAAAGTCAACTTTTAATTACAAGAATGCTACCGCCTTTATTTTTACTACCTTTTTTTTTTTTCAAAAAGGACGTCTTTTTGGGACGCGAAAACCGTTTTTGTAGTAGTGAGGGTATCGTCACTTGGGCGCTAAGGGCCGCCCTATCTAGCCCAAAAATTTTAGGGCTTCTATCGGGTAGGACTGGGCATTGAGCTTCATTTTACAACCCAATGATCTTTTGGGCAGGGCATCGCAAGGGTCTTGTCCTACCCTTACCGCCTATAAACACCCCTAAGCTCTACCAAAGATTGCCAAGCATTTGATACTAACTTTCATCCTCCATTTTTGGTGACAAAATAAATAAGAAGAACAAACTAAGACTTAGTAGCATAAACAAATACGGATATGTGATTGAGAAATAAAAGTCACCCATATGCATTGGAATCAATGGGATTATCCCAAATTTATCCAATGGACTTGGAGGGGAGTATGAGCATTCAGTTTTTCAGTTCATTTTTCGGTAAAAACGGAATCTGATTAACCAAATTAACTGAAATATTTTTTTTCAGCTTGGTTAATAACCGAATTAACCGATTTTTTGATTTATTATCTACAAAATAAAATATATAGAAATATTTTTCTAAAATATTATTTTTTATCATTAAGATTAGATTTAGGGGGTAATATATAAAATAAATTAATGAGATTTAAAATATCAACATATTTTATCTAATATAATTCAAAAGCTACACCTATTTAATTATAAAAACATGCATTTATCAAATAGTATATATTAAATATAAATATATTATATATGTTTCAGTTTTTTTGTTTTAGCCAAAGTATTTTCTAATAACCAAGCCGAAACCGAACTTCGAATTTTTAGAAAAATAAAAACCAAAATTTTATAGAAAACCAAATTAACCGAACTGAAAAAAAAAAAAAAAATTGAATTCGGTTTGGTTCGGTTTTGCTTCTAATTTGCTCACCCCTAGATGGGAAGGGAAATTTTTATGGGTTGGATTTAAGAAAATTGGAGAAGTGGGGTTACAAAATTTTAAAAAGAAAATATATAAAATAAAAAAAGTAAGAAAAATTAATTTAAACCTATTAACCCCACTTCTTTAATTTTTTTTTTAAATCCAAATCATAAATTTTTTTCTTCCATTCACTTTCTCTTTCCTCCCCTCATATCAAACAGGCCCTTAAAAGCTCCTCTTTCTTTCTTTGGCTAAGCTACACAAAAATCATCTAAACTTTCAACTATGCATACCTAATTCTTTAATTTTTAAAATTTAATAACGAACCTCCTTAAAATTTTTAAGTATGTAAATAACCTCCAAAGTCCAAACCAACTAATCAATCTCATGCTCTTTAAAGTTTATTTTTATGTAGATAACCTTCTTTTTTATCAAACCCATAGCCTCTTTAAATAACCCCTTGAACTCTAGCCTATATACAAATGAATAATAAATAAAACTAATAATATGAATATTATTTTCTGGCATAAAAAATATACGCAAATGTAAGAATTTGGAGAAGTTCATAAGATAAAGTTTTAAATGTCATATTATCTGTAATGACATATTGGCTTTAAAGAGGGTTAGGTATAATTTAGTTTTTTTAGTTGTTTATAAAAATAGATGACCTTAGATTGGTTGTTTTAAAAATAATATATTAGATGTATTTTAAAAAAGAAAAAGAAAATCCCACCTACAACTCCGACCGCCATATGATTGGGTGTTGGAGTTTAGTGCGTGCCTGCCGGGAAGAAGGGAAGCACAATAAATGGGTGTTGTACGTGTCAATCTCTGAGTGTAGTTACCACCCGCTGATCCGGTCCAAAATCCAAACTAATGATTATATCAACCAAAAAAAAAAAAAAAAAAAAAAAAAGTCATTTTTAGAAGGATGTATAATATAATATAAATCATTTAAGATCAATAATACCCATTTTTATTTTATAACTAATGTTTAAATATGGCTCATTGTATTTCTATCTCCCCTTCAAAATCTCACTTAATATGGGTAAAGCTGTAAATTTTCTTTAATTTGTGACAAATTTAATGAATTAATTATCATTTTTTTAGTTATAAGGAATTTGTTAAGGTGGTTTATTTTGTTGACCCGAGGAAGTACAATGTGGTTGTAAAGTGGCTTATTGCTCTTCCTTCAAACCTAAAGAAAGGATTATGGGGCTATTTTACCATGGAAGTTTTCATTAAGGGTTAACTTTGCTCCAAAAATATCAAAATGGGAGCACTTTTACCTTGACCTTTATCTACTTATCTCATTTAATTTTGACTACTATTTGACCAAATATAATGAGTTGACAGCCCATATTCTACTACGTTATTTTTGCTAAGAAGCAAATTTGCTTCGAAAAATTTAAATCTACGTTTGAAAAAATTAAATATATGATACATGGACTTCCAAGAAAAATTTGCAATTTAACAGAAATAACATAGATCACATGTGGATTGCTAGCTTAACATATTTGGTTAACTAACAGTCAAAATTAACGGGATACGGCTAGGGCAAAATCACTCATTGGTAAAAACTTTTGAGGAAAATTTGTCGCTTAAAAAATTCTTAAGACGTTCTCTGTCTATATCATAATATAAGAAGTCTTTTTTTGGCAGACATATTACAGCTTGAAACAATCCTATTAATCACATACTACCTCCTTGGAGGAGTCCCCTCCTCTACATAATTTATGTCCATCCAAATTTGATTTACAGTACCTTGCACTTCTAGGAGGAAAGTGATGGGAGAACCTTCCAAGCTTATCCACACACATTAGTATGTCCATGTCAGCGTGACGTACCTTCACTATCCACTCAGCATATAAAAGATGTCCAGTTTCTTAATCAAGATCCTGTATGGATGACTATCATCACTATCCTTGAGCAAAGTGTTGATAACTTCAAGTTAATCCGAGAGTACTAGTATATCCCTAGGTTCATCAACTTACAGACTTCAAGACATATTTTGATCACCAAAATTTCTGCCATCGTTACCGAATATAGGCCAAGTGTCTTTCTAAAATCCATAATCCATTGTCCTCTATCGTCTCTAATGAGTCCACTGCATGCCACCTGATTACTAGGTTTAACTAAGCATCTACATCTATTTGAACCATTCTTAGGGAAGGTGGGCTCCAATGACTTTCATTTCTTCGATAACTTAGAAACATCTGGTGTTAAAATCTTCCTATCAACACATCCTCTATCAAGTGGAACATGGCTTGGGGAAATATAAGAAGTCTTTTAAAACAACATTTTTGTCTAAAATATAGGAAGTTTACAAGGTAATTAATACTCCCTCCAGTCCTTTTTTACGTGGATTTATCATAAGAACCCCTTTTTTAAACAGGATTTATAAAAAAGAGCCGGGGGTATTCTTCTAGAGCAAATCCTATAGTAGGAAAAAGATGAGCGGTGTTGATATTTACTACTATGGACCGTTCATATTTATTTTTATGGTCCAGATTCAATTCAATTTGTTTATATTATTATCTTTTATTTTAATATAAAAATATTTTTTAAAAAATAAATTTATAATTATTATTATTATTCAAACAAAAAGGAGACGAATATGATCTCTTTGCTTTCAAATCGCTGTAAATGTTATATATTCATTATTTTCAATGTTTCAAATCAAATCTTACCATATAATAAAAATTCATACAAATTTTATTAAACCATTATTAATAATAAGAATCATTTATTGTATATAAAAATAATTAAATCTAATAAATATAAATAAATGTATCCTTTTAAGTATTAATAAATTTGGATGACAAGTATCCATTAAGTCAAGTTTTTCATGACACTTGTTATTATTATATTGTTAATGGTTTGAATGCACATGTGCACGTGTAAATTCTCTTATCAACACTAGTAAAATTTAGTATAACTATTATAATGTAAATTTTCACTCACAAAAATTAATTTATTTTAATTATAGGTGCAATGAAGTTTTTAAAATTTTTGAAGGTTGACTGAAATTAATTTGCTGTCAAAGAAGCTCGGTGAGACTTTTCCTTTTTTAACCATTAGTTGGGATGGTTGAAGAAGGTGGACGATAGGCGTATAATTTTTTTACTTCCCAGTATAAACTTAGCTCGTTAATTATAGTTTTAGTGAATTGGAATATTTGATCTTATAAGAATTAAAAAGTATGAAACAATAATTGATTTTTTTAAAAAAAAAAATAAAATACTATAAATTTTAGTTTATTATGAAATTAATTAGATACAGATCAGATATCTCCCTATCTTATCAATTTTTTTAGTATTTTAATATATCACTTAAATTTTTAATTACTAATCAATTAATTGGCACAATCCAAAAATCATAACAAAAAATATCCAAAAGGAAAATCTAAATTTAAATCAAAATTATATCTTAAATCTATAAGTGAAAAGCCCTAAATGCAACCTCCTCCACACACAACAACCATTCAAGCCACAAACAAACTTGCTAGTTTTTTAAACCTAGTTAATGACTATATTGATTATATTCAAAATATCAAATTGATTAGTTAAGATACTGATGTAAAATAGATATGAATATATTTTGCAACCCTAAACTTTTTAATTAATTTACCAAGATCTTAAAATAATAATTTTTATCGAAGATAATTTTAAATTTTCTTAAAAAGCTAATTTTAACCAACTTCATTTTCCGTTTCTACCGAACATGGGTTGGTATAGGGTATTTGAAAAATAAATAATCCCACCACTGATATTCTTTTTGATCAAGAATAAAGAATAGGAGTAGAAAAACACAAGAAAGGGGATTAGAAGAGAGCTATCCCACAATTATATTATGAAAGGTCATGTCAAATTGTACAATAGAAGGATGACTATTTATAAATGATAGCCTCCCTCAAAAGGGTTAGTAGGATAATTTACTAATTATTCTACTAATTATGTTTTATTCACTTAAGTCCCTAGAGAGAGTTTTACAATTGAGTCCCTAGGTTTACAATAATAATAACAATGCCCCTTGAAACAACCCTTACCCCAAGGTTTGGCAATGGAAATTCTGGAAATTGTTGTTTCAAATTGAATAAGGAAACCCAAGTAGCTTTTTTCTCTGGGTTGCCATTGCGTAATTATCCTTCTAGTTTTCCTACTAACACGTTGAGACAATATTTGCTGAGGATAAAGAGAATTTGGGATTGTTGGCCAGTCAATTGGTGGATGCCGTTGTCTAACACTTGGATTCGGGATAACTTCAGCAAAGACACATGGAAGGTAGACTGAATCCTCGTCTCCAAAGGCAATTCCAACATGTAAGCCTTTTTATCCATGAAAAAGAACTGTTGGCTGTTATACAAGCTGTGGAATATTGGCATCAATATTTGGAAAGAAGTAAATTTGTTATTAAGACTGATTAGCAGAGTCTTAAATACCTTCTGGGACAAAAATTTAAAACTTTATTTCAGATGTATTGGATAGCAAAATTCCTTGGGTATGATTATGAAATTCAGTACAAGAAGGGTAATGATAATACTATGGTTGATGCATGTATTACTAAATCAAAATCAGGACTGCTCCACAAAACATAACACGTCCATTATTGGTAAGTTGGAGTCACTAAAGTACCAAGCAACATGTTCATTTCAATCTCGATGCAGCATACTCAGAATTTTTTTAATGATATTTTCATTTTCAAACTCATCAACAACACTTCCTTAAGGTACTCAACTTATCTCCCGCAAGAATTCCGACGTTACTTATACTCAAAACGGGAGGGAATAATAACATTGTTAATAATTTAGAAGGCCACTTGTAATAAATTTAAGTTATCACTTGTAATATTTGAACAAAATTATATTTTTACATTGTTAATAATTTAGAGGGCCACTTGTAATAAATTTAAGCTATCACTTATAATATTTGAACAAAATTATATTTTCATAAAAATAGAAGAAGATTTATTGAACAAAATTATATTTTCATAAAAATAGAAGATGATTTATACTTAGTACATTCGAATGTCTATTTATAGTTTATACATATGTTTGGCTTTAAAAAGTTTGAAAATTAGAAGGGTCTAGACTCTAGCATCATTTTTGAGGTCCCCTAAGTATATTTTAGTCAAATTTTAGGTAATCATATAAGGTTTACACCTGAAAATGTCTTCTTTGTTAAGCTATGAATCATAATATTTAAACTATAAACATTTTTTATCATTTAAGATTTCAAATCAACTTAGAAGTGGATTTTAATATTTAAACTATAAACATTTTTTATCATTTAAGATTTCAAATTGGAAAGCCACAAATCATGCTTATGGTTTACAATTGATAAGATGAGGACTATATTTGATAAGTAAATCATAACTCATTTTATGTGACCTCATTTTGGACGGAATATTTCAATTTCCAAGTTCTTTTTTCTTGTCATTTTCCCATCTTTTTATTATTTTTATCGGTCAAAATAATTAAATCGAATAAACTCCTGGTTAAGTATCTCTATTCCCTTTTAAGGCTTATTATTATCTAATTTAAATAGATTAAGGAAGCTAAATATATTATTTACTTTCTCCAATCTTTAATATACAATATATTTAGGGAGTTGATCTTAATCTTAAATATAAAACATAGTTTTCATATTTGTTCATCTTTTTCTAATTTATCTCTATTAATACTCTCTTAATTTAATTTAATTAAATGAATATGTCATATATTAAAGGAAGTATATTATAAAATATGCGATATGATTCCCCTGTACATAAGGAAGGGAAGCCCCCCAAAATACCTAATATGATCTTTCTACCTAGTTGTAATATTATATTAGTATATCGATTATAAAGGATAAAAAAAAGGCGACATATCAAAATATAGGAAAAAGATACCCCATTATCATTTTTCTCATGATCTTTTCATCATCTCATCCCCACCTTTAGATCATGAAATGTATATTTGAGATTTAATATTTTATAATTTAAATTTATTTTTTATGGTTTACAATTATGAAGGTATAGATAAAATTTTAAGAATTTAAATTTACTTATTTATGTTTATAGAAATAATTTTACAAAAGACTGAATTTGAACAATATAATGTTTTTAATCTAACGGTATTTATGAGATTATGAGAATAAATGAGAAAAAAGACCATGAAAAAAACTAGCTAAAAAATATAAGGTAGACAAATTAATTCAAGGTAAAAATGAGTTTTATATTTAAAAAAAGTTCGCATAAGATCGTGAAGATAAGGACATGATTAAGAATCCTAACAGAAAAATCCCAAATATAAAATCGTAATAAGAAAAATTAATTTTATGGTTTCTTAAACCTAGTTAGTGAATATGAAGAAATATTTTTCAAAATTTATAATTTATATTTATTACATTCAAAATATCAAATTGATTAGTTAAGATACTGATTTAAAATAGATATGAATATATTTTGCACCCTAAACTTTTTGATTAATTTACCAAGATCCTAAAATAACAATTTTTATTGAAGATAATTAAATTTAAAAAAAAAATAATTTTGACTATTTTCATTTTCGGTTTCTACCAAACATGGGTTGGTATAGGGTATTTAAAAAGAAATAATCCCCGACATTGACATATCTACCACTAAACCGAAATCTCACAAACAACATAACACATCCACCATTTGTAAGTTGGAGTCACTGCGGCACCATGTAACATGTTTTCAATCTCGATACAGCGTACTCAGGATAATACTCAGGATTTTTTGATGATGTCTTCATTTTCAAACTTATTAACATTACCTTCATGAGGTACTCAACCTACCTCCGACAAACATTAAAACGTTACTTATACTAAGAACGGGAGGGAGTAATAACAATTGTTAATAATTTAGAGAGGCACTTGTAATAAATTTAAACTATCACTTGTAATATTTGAACAAAATTATATTTTCATAAAAATAGAATATGATTTATGTTTATACGTTCGAATGTCTATTTATAGTTTATATATATATATATATATATATTTTTAAAAATTGAAAAAATTAGAAGCACGTGAGGGTTGATGGTCTAGGGTCATTTTTTATGTCTCTAAGTATATATTAGTCAAACAAATTTTCAGACAATCATATAAGTTTTAAATCTAAAAATGTCTTCTTTATTGACATATGAATTATAATATTTAAACTATAAACATTTTTTATCATTTAAGATTTCAAATCAACTCATAAGTAGATTTTTTTGGTGTACTTCATTCTTCAATTAAATTTTAATATGAACATAATAATAATAATCTTTTTAGAGAAAATGACATTTAGATAATTTTAAAATTGGAAAGCCCCAAATCATGTTTATTGCCTAGAATTGATAAGATAATGACTACACTTAATAAATAAATCACAACTCATTTTATGTGACCTCATTTGGGCCGGGATTTTTCAATTTTCAAGTTCTTTTTTCTTGTCATTTTCCTATCTTTTTTATTATTTTTATTGGCCAAAATAATTAAATTGAATAAACTCTTGCTAAGTATCTCTACTCCCTAAGACTTATTTATCTAATTCAAATAGAACAAGGAAGCTAAACATATTATTTACTTTCTTCGATTTTTAATATAAAACATATTTATGGAATTGATCTTAATCTTAAATATAATACATAGTTTTTCAATTTGTCATTTTTTTTTTTAATTTATCTCTATTAATACTCTCTTAATTAAATTGAATTACATAAATATGTCTTATATTAAAAGAAGTATATTATAAAATATGAGATATGATTTCCCCCTGTACATAAGGAAGGGAAGCCCCTCAAAATACGTGATATGATATCTCTACTTAGCTATAATATTATATTAGTATATCGATTATACGGGATAAAAAAGGTACTATATCAAAATATAGGAAAATGATATCTTCATTATTGTCTTTCTCATTATCTTTTCACCCTTAAATTATAAAATGTATATTTTAGATTTAATATTTTATAAAAATTATTATTATAATATTTTATATTTTATAATTTATTTATTTTTATGGATTGCAATTATGAGGAGTATAGATTAAATTTTAAAATTTTAAATTTACTTATTTATGTTTATAAAAATAATTTTGTATTAAATCTAAACAATGTATTGTTTAATATGAGATTATAATAATACAATGAAAAAGAGACAAAAAAAATAACATTATAATAATACAATGAAAAAGAAGACAAAAAAAACTAACCCCAAAATATAAGGTAGATAAATTAATTAAAAATAAAAATGACTTTTATATTTATAATGAAAGTTCCAATGTTCAAAGTGAGGATTGTGGACATAATTAAAAATCGTGAGAAAAATCCTCAATATAAAAAATTAATAAAAAAATATAATTTTATGATTATTTTATAGCTCCACACATTAATAAGATCCAAACTATATGACAAAAGAGTTGATTATCTTACGATCCTATAATACTATTGTTTAGCTAAAATATTGATTTATACTGTTTATACTAAAATATTAATGAATAAATAATGGTACGAAGAAAAAGTAAAAGCCCAGTGGGAAGACATAGTACGGGTTTGTTTTCTCGTTTCGCCCTGCGTGTTCGCATATAAAAGGATATATAAAGGAATTTATATATATATATATATATATTGCTGCCACTCTGGTGTCGCTTCTTCTTCAGCTTTAATGGTGTGAGGGAGTACGCGAGGAGTATACCTACGGTGGCCTGTAACCGTATGTAAACCTTCAATCTTTGCATGCCTTACCAACTCCTTACAAATGAAAACCCAAAAACTCAAATGTGATGAGTTTTTCTTTTGAAATTGGAATGTAATTGAAAATTGTCATCGCTAATAGTCACTTTCGCTCAACTTCTGAACCTGATTACAAATGATCATGTTTCGCTATGTTATTAGTCTCTCTACAAATCGATATCTGATTTTGTGATTGCTCTGATTGCTTGAGGGTGATATTTTTCTGTTTTTTTTTTCTCCTTAATTTTTTTTTCTTTATTTGGGTTTTTTTCCGGTGGTTTCTAGTTTGGTTGTTGGTGTTTGGAGTTCTGGTGAGATGACAAGAAAGATCAGAGATAACGTGAAGGACGATCAGGAGCTTGAAATGTTGTTAGAAGAGATCCCTCAGGCGACATCACCCAATCTTCTTCGCCGTCAGTATCAACATGTGTATGGAACTAGTAATGATCACACTCCTTTTGAAAGACAGGCCATTCATGGAGTTTTACATGGGGAAGATGATGACTCTTTCTCGCAGATTAAGTATCCTTCTGTCGCTTCACCTAAAAGCGGTTTCTCCCTGCGATCAGATGATTCCTTCTCCAGTGTGCATCCTGAAAATGGATCAGTAACCCCACCTCTATTGGAGGAGATTAAATCCAGTGTGGTTTATGGAGTTTCAAACTACCCTAACAGCTTTTACTCGGATTCGATAGTACCTGATTCCCCTGTGAGAAAAAGGGCTAGTGCTGATGAACGAAACCTCTGTGCCAATTTGAGTAAAATGTACCTTGGCAATCAATATGGAAATTCTTGCAATTTCAAAGATGCATCAGTAGGCAAGAATGGGCTTCTATGGCGTGATAATAGTTCTCTGATTGGAAACAACCCAATCAATTCTTATAAACATGGAAATTATGGCAATTTCAAGAGACAATTTTCTGACCCTTTGGGAGTTCAATCTCCTTTTCCTCCTAGTCCCATGAATTTTGATGCTGAAAGAAATCCAGCATTGGCAGGATTACCTCCGGATTATACAATGGGTAATTTATTTGAATCACGACCATGTTCCAGAGGAGCTGGTTTTGGTCATCATCAATTTAATGGCTTTAGTGGGTCAGTATACTCTCCTTCTCAACAGCTGATAAATAACTATCATTATGGAGGAAATTTGGGGACAGAGCGTACTGCTTCTTATGGTGGGCATCCATTGTCTGATTCTGTACTTTATCCACATCAAAGTGGAAAGAATTCAATGGAGGGCAGGGGAATTTCAGGATTGCCTGATTCTTCCCTTTGTACCAATTTAGGACCTTATTTATTCAAATTTACAGCAGCACAATCTTCATAACTCCAATACAAGAGATGTGCTACCTTCAAACGTTAGGATCCCACAAGGTGGGCTAGAAGCTATTACTGGTGAGGGAAGTTTCATCATACATGATGAAGGTTGGGATTATTTCCCTGTCGGAGGTTCTGATTGTTTGAGGGGTCAGAGTAAGGGTGCCGGCGCGGAACTAGCTTTGCTAAGCAACTACAAAGGTTAGAGCCAGACAACCAGCAGCAGGTGTTAGGATCTTATAGAAGTCCTGAGTATAATTCCCTTGCAGAAGCTCAAGGACACATATATAAATTAGCCAAAGATCAACATGGCTGTAGATTCCTACAAAAGGTGTTTGAGGAGGGTACACTGCAAGATGTTGAAGTAATATTTTCTGAGATCATCGAACATGTTGTGGAACTTATGATGGATCCTTTTGGCAATTACCTCATGCAGAAGTTGTTGGAAGTGTGTAATGAAGAACAGAGGATGCAGATCCTACTCATGATTACTAAAGAACCAAGGCAGCTAGTCACAATCTCTTTGAACACTCATGGGTATATCAATGTAGCTTATGCAAATGTTACAATATGATGTTGATTTTTATAATGCTGGTTTTGACATCACTTTTTTATTTTGTCAGTACTCGTGTGATACAGAAGCTCATTCAAACTCTCAGCACTCCGCAACAAAAATTGCTAGCTGTATCAGCCCTTGAACCAGGATTCTTGGCTCTCATCAAA
Source organism: Acacia acuminata (assembly GCA_019022655.1). NCBI lineage: Eukaryota > Viridiplantae > Streptophyta > Magnoliopsida > Fabales > Fabaceae > Acacia > Acacia acuminata. Next base: position 5,885,754 of record JAFJYI010000005.1, read on the forward strand.
GATCTGAGTGGAAATCACGTGATCCAGCATTGTTTGCAGTTCTTAGGCAATGAAGATAAGAAGGTACGTTTCTATCTTCTCCAAGTAATCAGTATATATAATGGATGATAATTTTTTATAGGATGTCATCAATAGAAAGACAAGCTTATCTTTTTACATAGGATACATGACAGGAAAGCATAACAGCTGTGCTTGTTCAGTACTTCCATTTGGCAGTTAGATATTGTAACCTCATCCAATGATTTAAGCATTTTTATATTTCTACCTGATTATGTAATATTTACTTCTCTTGTATATGTAATGTCTATCAACTGAAAAGTGAGAGTTACTGTTCTGCTGCATTTCGCCAGAATAAGATTCAGGCAAACTGTAGTGCCAGGTTCAGCAACATAGCTGGCATTTGTTAATGTATTGATAGATATCATTATATCTAAGCATTGGGAACAATTTATTTCTAGACACTCCATGATCACCTTTACTGTTAACCTGTTTCATTGACTTGTGCCTAATCACAATACCCATATCATTTCCATATTATTTCGTAGCATTATCAGATTCATCTGTCTACATTTTATCCTTTCAGTTGGGTATGGGTGTTGGCTCCTGTGTTTTCACTGTTAATGTTCTTCACAGTGTATTCTTCCCCCTCATAGTGGAAATTTTTGATGTTGAAGCACCATCAAGATGCTTCAAAGTTGTGAAACTTCCTGATGATGTATTTATGTGTGCACTAGTCTTAATAAAAGGATGCAATATGTTATGGTTCTGGTTCCTCTGATATTTGGCATGATAATATTGCTTGAACATAAGTCATACTATTTTGTTTTATAACGACATTACATGTCATGCTTTCGCATTTGGATATTGGTTCTAGCCCTTGCAAGGCTTGCAATATTTGATCTCCCAACATCTGAAAGTTGTTTTGCACGTTTTCTTGCTTCTATAGTTCTGTGAAATTACCTTTCTCTGCAATGGAGTCTGTCAATAATATTCATTCCCATCAATGAAGACATTAACTTCTGTCACGAGTTTCTTTAGGATTGTCATTTTCTTATACCAGAATGCATGTGAACTTTTAAGTGAAATAAAAAACAAACGCCATAGTAATGAACTGTGGTTGAATGAATTTTCCAGGCTCAATAAAGATGTCATTCACTTCCTCTGGCTTTGTACTAGATGTCATTATACAAAATTCCCTATAAGAATATGACGTGCAGAATCAAGTCCTGAATATACTTGTAGGTTTATAAAACTTGTAAACTGTTGTGAAACTCTTCAAAGTTCAAGGTAATGATTTATGATTGGTTGATGATCTGTTGGGTGAAAGGCATTCTCAAAGTGGCATCTGTTTTGATGCTGGTTGCTTAGTCTTGAGGTCAGCTATATACTGCATAGAAAAATTTACACCAACAAATTCACAGAGCCTTTTCAATTTAGGAAATATTGTTGCAAATTTTCCTATTGTATGCTTAAGGTTCTCAAAATTAATTGTCTGGATGATTACTAGTATAAATATCTTTTTATTCTTAGTTCAATTGGTATTCCATGTGCATGCTTATTGATTTAGGCAGGCCTGCTAATATCTTATGGCTTCCCTTGTTACTTGAACGGAGCAGTTTATATTTGTTGCTGCTGCAAAATACTGTGTTGACATTGCAACTCATCAGCATGGATGCTGTGTTCTGCAAAAATGCATTGATTATTCCTGGGGCGAGCATCGCAAACAACTGATTGCAGAAATATCTGCTAATGCACTTTTTCTAGCTCAAGATCAGTATGGGTAATTATTAGAAACACACTACTTTGCTAATTTGTCTTCCCAAATCCTTATGTGAACATACAAATAATTTTGTTTCTTGATGAATAATTCAAAAATAACTTTGAGTCTTTGACTATACTCGAAGGTTTCCTAGTAGTGGATTGTGAAACTTAGCTACTAATAGATGCATGTGATAGAAATGTGGGAAAATAATTTTTAAAGCAAGTGCTTCAGTTTGAGCACTAAATCTGGATCTTCTGCATTTGATGATTCATCATTCCTTATCCTATGGGAAAATTTACGTACTTGATTTTCAAATCAAAATCCTTCACCATGCAGAAACTATGTTGTTCAATATATCTTGGGGTTGAGCGTCCCATCTGCCACGGCAAGTATAATTTCGCAATTCCAGGGTAACTATGTTCACCTGTCAACACAAAAGTTCAGTAGCCACGTGATTGAAAAATGCCTTGCCGTATTCAGTGATGAGCATCGTAACCAAATCATCCATGAACTGCTCTTAATTCCTCACTTTGAACAATTGCTTCAAGACCCTCATGCAAACTATGTTATTCAAGCGGCTGTAAAACATTGTGAGGTTTGTAACACAGAACCTTGATTTCCTTTCTCCCCAAGAAAATATCTTTGATTGAATCAGTTCAAAATCATGGCATACTGTATCTCAGTTGAATATTTCTAGGAAGTGTAAATGTATTGTGGGGTTACTTGTTTTCCTTTTTCTCATGCTTTCTTTTTCTTCTAAACCAGGTCTTTGTGTATAACAAACTGGTTGACACAATCGAGGCACACAAATCGCTTGCACGAAACAGCCCATTTTCAAAGAAGCTTTTGTCGCAGAAGCTTCAGAAGAAATGATGTATATTGTCACCATTCGCAAGAAGTTTTGTTGTTGTTCTACATTACTACCATTGTATGCATTGCATGGTTATTTAACTGTAAGTTGGGATATTGATAACCATTCAAGCTGCTTTTGCATTTTGCTCTTTCAATCTAGGTCAAAGAAGACAATTTTTGCCTTCTAAACCTTTTTTTTTTTTAAAGAATTACGCATGTAATATCTATATGTATCTCCAACTCTTTGGAAATTATCATCCTGTTAATTATGATTTCCTTTCTGTATGAAACTGTTTATGGACATGGGGGTTTGTGTGTGACTATATATATACATACATAGATGTGTGTGTGTGTGCGCATACATATACATATACATATGCGTGTGATATTATCAGAGCATCCTCCTCCCCTAAGGATGATTTCCTCTGTTTTGTGCCCAAGTGAATGGGCGGTCTTGGTTCTTTGTTAGTGTTTGATATCTCTTGTAGTTACCTTTTTTTTTGGTGAATTATGTAGCCAAAATATTCAAAATATTCTTAAATTGTTTTAGAAAAAAGTTTATGTATATGAATAAGTTGTATAATCAACCCATTATTTTCCATTGATGTTTGCATAGGTTTTTAAAACAAAAAGAAATGTCATGTAATTTTAACAAATTTCAAGAAAAATTTATATAATTAATCTATTTTGGGATGCTTGTATACATTTTACAAATAGAGTATGGGTAATTTTAGCAAAATGAACAACTTGTCCAAGTAACTTTTTTCCCTTCGCCTGACATGTAATTCATATTTCTGAAAAAGAAAAATAGTCCTTGATTTATAAAAAGGGGGGAGAGGATGATATGGATTTTGAGAAAATTTAATTTTAAGGAAAAATATATATATATAAAAATACCTTCAAATTTTGAAAATCCCAAATTAGGGTTTCCTACTACAATGAGTTGTGAATTGCCAATTAAATATAGTCAATATTTAAAATATTGCCAAAAAAAACTGAATTAAAATTTTGATATTTTGAATGTATTTTTCTGAAATTTTGTCTATTGAATGCATACAAGCTCGATAATTCAACCTAAGTATTAATATACTAATAATGATTAATTTCAAAGAAAGTTTGGCCCGTAGGGAAACAAAAGGGTATAGGAAACAAGCTACTTTAATTATTGTGAAAGGGAAAAATAACCGATTTAATCCAATTATAACTTGGCACTACGTTAATGGCGGAGCCTGAAAGTGACCATTTGATGTTATTGTCAATTTTTGGAGGCCAATCACTAAACTCAGGGACCAAATGATGATTTCCTTTCTTCTAGAAGTGTATCAGTTAAGTTAAGATCTTCTAGAAGTGTTTTACTTAGTGAACAAATAATGATTGCCCAACTTAATTTCCTTAATTAAAATTATTATTGGGTTCAAATTTCATTATTAGCATGGGAAGTCAAATAAATTTAGTTAATTGTAACAAATGCAATATATGATGTTCATAAAATGTCCTTATGTAACAAATGTGACATGTTCTTTATATATTATTCATAGGATGGTTTCTTGAAGCCTAGTAGATTTAAATTTCTTATGTAACTCGTTTTAGAGTTTAAATAAATTGATCCTTTTATTAAAAAAATGTAATTGTAATTATTTGAATTTAATTGCTCTTATTATTAAGTGAGGTACTTCGGGAAAAATAATAAATATAATAAATAAATTAAATTGATGTCTCAAAAACAACCCCTACTATTAATGGGGGTTAGATCTAGTGGAAGGGGCTAATCTTCACAACTAATGGGTTAATATTTGAATCATCACTAGAAGAGATTCCAACTTAGTAATGTTTGAGTCATTTAGAGGTTTATAAGTGCTTATACATATCAGTCGAAATAATACTTTTTTCACATATTAACCTAGTATTCGTAAATCTCAATTAAAAAGTCGCTTTTGAGTTTTGAACATTACAATCTGATCCAAACAAGCAAATGTTTCAAGTAGGAGTGCATGGCAGAACACTTATATAATATAAAAGGGTCAACACGGTTTGGAAGAAGAGTATTTTTTTCAAGCATGATTGTTTTTTTACCTCTATAATGTTTGACTTCAAGGTGTTGCTTAAGGTAAGTAAATATATATATATATATATATATATATATATATTTTACTCAATGCAGTTATTAATCTCTTGGATTTATTGGTAACTAAATTTTCATTCATGAATAATTTGAAATTAAATTATTTATATCTAATCCGGACAATTTGAATTTTTAAATTTTTAAAATATAAATCTTTATGACTTTAGTTTATAATTAAAAATAAAACAGTTCTCTCAATTATTTATTTATTTTTAACTTGGAAAGGTGTTGGATTCAAGTCAAGGTTAGGCGATACGCCGATAATGTCAATATCGCCTTCAACTATAAATGATTACCATAATTGCATTAAGCATAGAAATGATTAAACCTTTTACCCATAAATAATTAAATATCATTAGTTTTATATCCCTATATTTATTTTATCAAACCTATGAATTTAAATAAATTTGTGATAATAACGTAAACTCGTAACAATTTACTTTTATCATTAAATACTATTAATAGTGTATAATTAAATTATTAAAATATAAAAAATCACAAAATTTTTATTTAAATATATTTTACATCCAAATAGTTAAAGTTAAATCCATCAACATTCATAATTTACAATATTTAACAAAAAAATCTTTAAAATTCATATCTAAAGCCTTTAACATGATCAAATCAAAAAGGTTAATATGAGTTTAAAAATAAGTTAACACGGTTTTGTAAGTTAGAAACGTAAAAAACGGTAAACTCGATATATAGACTCATGAGTTTACCGAAATTTACAACGACACGAGTTTACAAATGATTCAACTCGATTTTATAAGCTAGAAATATAAAAACGGTAAACTTAAAGAGTTATTTTGTGAGTTTGACAACAATACCTATATCTATAGCTTTATTTAAATGAATCACGTTTAAATTAAATTTGTTTTTTTTCAAACCATTTTTTATAATGACCTAATAATGTAGTCTTTTTTTATTTACAAGATTCAATTACTTTTTTTTTTTTTTTTTTTTTTATATAAGATTCAATTACTAGATAGGTATTACCTCATGTCTTAGATATAAGAGTTAGATAAAAAGTTTATTTTAGTCAAGATCTCCATCTATTTCACCTCCCAAATTTATTTTCCTAAAGTATCCATAGTAATGATGATATCTCCAACTCTTAATATAATAGTTAGTCAAGGGTTGGATTTTGTCCTAAATATAAAATCCTAATCCACTTTCTCTTCCAATTTAATGCTCCCCTGTCCTTAAAATATGATTCATTTATCTAATTTATTAAATTAATAAAGTTAGTTAAATTAGTTAATATAACATTTTTTTTTAATTTTCTTTTCTCTTTGATTATTGTTGAGGGAGCATCAATAGGGGAAAATCGAAAAAAATTGACAAATATAAAGAATATGTCTTATATTTATGATCAAAATCAACTTTTCAAATAGGTTTGATATTAAGGATAGCAAGGAGTAATTTTTTGCCCCAAAATATTCCTGTTAATTGCATACATTGAGTGGTTTTCATCTAGGGTAGTTATGATAATTGATTATATTTTAGGAATATCAACTTATTTAAGTTACAAATAATTAACATAATTAATTTCTTTAATTTACTCAAATTAGTCAACTACTAGCTTTTACATTAAGGACTATGGGAGCACATAGTAACTTACTAAGGGGGTTTACATTAAATAGCAGTTATAATACACATAATTAAAATGGGTAATTTAGGAAACCAACATATATTACCAATAAGTAATTTAACTAATTATTTATAAAATACACAAAATAAATTTTCTAACTTTTACACTACCTCATGTTTTTAATATAAAACATATTTAAGATATTGATCTTAATCTTAAATATAAGTCATATTTTTCATATTTGTCAATCTTTTCCCAATTTACCCCCTATTGATGATGTTTCAACAATAATTAAGAAGTGAAAAGAATTAGAGAATTAATGAAGATGACTAATATGATTTAGAAGATACATATTATATTAACTAACTTAACTAATTTTCTTAATCTAATCAAATTAAGTAAATATATCTTACATTAATTAAGGATGAGATGGAGTATTAAAAATAAGATAAGTATTAAAATCTCAATTGACTGGTGGTGATATTCGCTCAACAACATTAAAATTCCTTCAACTGACTGCACCAAAATAATGTTTTTTTCTAAAAAAAATACTAAAATGGTGATAATTGGTCGCTCAACAACATTATTTTGCTGGAAATATGGAACCCTATAAGCAAAGACATATGCTATTTGCCCCAAAAATCTGTTCTCAAACTCTGTAGGACTGCTGTGGTCTTGGGAACATTCATTTTATTTTCAGATGAGGTCGGCCCTGCCATACTGAAATCATTGAATGATCATTCCCCACACTTAATGGCAGCACCAAACGGCAAACGGTATTAACAGTTTCTTTCAAAATGTAGGGAGATATTTTGAACGTTTTGGAGTATAGACACTTAGTTTGACCAACAATTGAATTAAGACCCAATTTTACTTCTTAAATTATACTAATTTCGCCTCAACAATTATTCAAGTTAAGTTTTTTCTTTTTACCAAAATTATTTAGATTAAGTTTGAGATTGATTGTTAGTTGTGTCATCTATGTCATTTTTGTTAAGATGCAAATTTTCTATAAAATTAAAGTTTCCTGTTCTGTTCTGAGAACGTTAGCCCTAATGGACTAATATGTTTGATGTTGATTGGTTTGGACTTGACCTAGGAGCAACGCCTAGTGCCTACGTACCCTGAAGAGGGATCAAAGTCCACGTAGTTCGAGGACACACAAGCGTTTGTGACCGTATGTAAATAGTCTAAGTTAGAACCTCGTCGCACGTTAATTGGTCTCTATATTTATATGTGGGAGATCGTTTTGTTAAGACTAGGGGAGTACGTGACGCGGATCGCCGGATCCTCTCATCATGCAAATCCACTATTTTTATAAAATTAAAGTTTCCAATCAAGGCCAATGTTGCCCAAAAACTTTTTTACTTTAATATTGCTTTGGAGGAGTTTACATTTGCCAGAGACTAATATAATAAAGAAAAAGACTTAATCACCAGATGCAAGACACATTGGACAAGATTATCAAAAATAAGGCCATGGGTAATCCTTTGTCGTCGTACCCGAACATCATTAAGATAAGTAGGTACATTTTGATCTTCTCTTCGCCATTCAAGATCCTTTCACTTCTTTGATTTTCTCTAATCATTCAGACAAGATGCATTTTTTTAAAAAACAAAATTCCCCCTTATTTGTAAATATAATTTTTTAAAAATGAGGTGGATGAGATATTAACTCATCAGATTACTATATTTAGCCAACTGATGGGTAAACTTATCTTGAATAGCCAGAGTGAAATTGCTACGGTTTAGAAACTTCGGAAATAATATTTCTCCTAGGAGCAAATTTGCACCTAAATTCAAAATAAAAATGACGTGATTGTCACATAAAGTGTCAACTAAGCATATTTGGTCATGGTCAAATTTAACATATATAACAGCTAGGCGAAATTGCTACGATTTGCAACGTTATGGAGCGACATTGTTCCGAAAAGACTTTCGGACAACATTGCTTTTTTTTTTAATAAAATTGGATCTTAAAAAATATAAGAATAATTTTTTTTCCCATTAATTTTTATATACATAATATTTTTGGGAAAATGGCGAGGAAAATATCATTTGAACTTCAAAGTATTGTTGACAATAACAAGAATGAGATTAGCAAGAATAATAAAATAATTGACAACTCGTTTTGTTGTGAATCACTTATTTGAGATTTTAAAATTCAAGTGGTATTTGTTTATAATTTTCATATTTCTTTATTTATTTTTATATATTTCTTTTTACAACGCACTACGTGGCTCACGTGCCTCGCCTTATTTCATCTGATCGCATCACATTTGTCAACGAGTAATGTACCGACACGTGTTACCACACATACGTGGACCAACAGTATTGCAGAAACTGATCGGATCTGCGAGCCCTTCTCCCGTCCACGAATTCTGATATGCGCCTCGTTTGTCTTCACTTCCTTCACACGTGTCAGCCTCTTCGTGATGCCTTCTAAATTGAAAAAAAATCAAAACATAAAATTATACAAAAAATAAAATAAAATAAAAAATGGAAAAATTCTGATGGCCTTTGTTCCGTTCGAGGAGAAAGAAAGCTCCGGAAGCTCCTAGGAATCGGACTGGAGAGAGAAGTGAGAGTAGCTTTTTGTGGTGCATTTCAGTTCCGTGCTCTGGTTCGGGAATTCTACCTTTTTTCCGAAAAATTCGGTCCTGAGGTAGGTGAAGGCAAAGATTCTCCGTTTGCTCGCAGATTTCTCGTTTTCGTCTAGCCTTTTCGATTTTTTTTTCATGTTTACGCTGGTCTGGTTGATGAGTTGAAGTTGAAGTTTAGAGAGTGAGAGATCTTCATTTGCGTTTAATGGCGTTCTAGTTGGATTAATCTGACTGTTCGTCCTCGTCATTTCCTTTTGTTTTCCTCCTCTCTTTAACTTTCGTTTTTATAGAAACATTATCTCATTATAAATAGTTTTTTGATTCTTCTTCTTACGTTATACTCGAAATGAATGGATTTTAGACTTACCCACCTGTGTTTAGTTGAAACCAGTTAGTTAGGGCTGAATGGATTAATTACCGCGTGTTATTTCTGCTGCTATTAATTACTCGTTGTAAATATTGAAACTTGTATTTCCTTCCTTGAGAGGAACTTTCTGGATATTGACGAGCTTTGCAATTTGGAGCAAGCTTTTGCGTTATTCAAGTTTGTGTGTTTGGTCCATTTTGGTCGTTTAATTTTAATTTTTCATATTCTCATTCTACCATTTTTACAACTGGACGTGTGTGGTCGGAAGATTTATCATTTCCAAGGGCACAAGGACTCTATTTCAAGCCTCATTTAAAAAAGAATAAGTGTTTTGCTTTGTATGATTTCCTTCTATCCTGATCAAGGGATAAAACTTAGGGTTTAGTAGAATGTTGATATGATCCAATTTTTTCATTTTCCGAAATACAAGGTTGGTCTGCAAATTTCTTTAGCTAGTGAGTTGGCCTGTCATATTGATATCTGTCTGAACTTTTGAGTACGATCTGTTCAAATTGTTTCTTAGTTGATTCTTTAAAATTTGGACTTTAGGTGTGTCTTATTGTTGTTATGTTATGTGATAGAGAAGCATCTTTCCTGACGAATATTCCACAGGAAACATGACATTAGACCAACTAGTTGCTTGTGTATTCAGTGGTGGATAGAGGATCTAGAAGGAATGTCAAACTTTTATACATACGAGGTATCTATTATTGCAGTTCAATTTTAATTTCCAGCATCTAGTTGTAATAACGAAAGATTATCTAATCTATGCGGAGAGTATGTGTGTTCATTTTATTATCTCCATGTTTAAATTCCATTTTCTCTGCAATACTATTGGTTGATTTCACTGTTTTTAAAACTAGACTGGCCATATCTGGTCAATACACTTTCTTGGGGTTTACTAGGTTTGACCATAATGGAACTAGTCATATTTAAATTTTTTTTATTTTTAATCTTAACGTTATATGTAATAAGTAGTACATAATAAACATAAAAATATATCAATAAGAAATTTCATAATTCAAATTTAAACAAGTTTCTATCCGTCCATAATCACAAATTGAATTCAAAATAAGCAACTAATAATCAATAATCATAGCACTTGTACTTATGTAACATTTAAATTCAAGAAGAAAAATGTTTTACCCTAAAAATAACGTAACTTTGTATGAACAATAAAAAAATTGAAGTAAAGTCTGAACCAACCAAACCAGTAATGCAGCCAGTTTTTTTGATTTATACTGGTTTTCTAGATAATCGGTTCTGTAGGGGTTTTAATTGGTGGAGAGTTGAGCAATCAATTTACATTTTTTTTTTCCTTCTTCTTCTTTCTTCAATTGACTGTTTTGGTTTTGTTCTGATAACAATGGTTAATTCATCTACATGTTGCATATTGTTCACACATTCAAAGCTATAATATTTATCTAATATCCTCTATTCAAGTGTGATGTGATTGGGGAAGTCTTTCAATTGGGAAAATATTCAATTTTTCCTCTTATGTCCTTCCTTGAAAGTTGCTTTAGTGATTTATCGCTAAGGAATCATGTTTTGCTTCTGGAAGTGGTTTCCTTTTTAATTGAACAATCAGAGGGGAATGAATACTTCAATTGAAAAGGATTAAAAGAACACAAGAGTTAGCCATCACCGTGCTTATATTTGTAAATTGTAACATATTTTTGTGTTGTTACATGGCTTAATGGCAGAATATTTTTGTTGTCTTGGACGCTTTTGGCCTCACATTTTGTGTATACTTCTTAGTGTTAAATTTTATATGGGCTTGTGATTGACTTATCCGTTTTAGCAAAATTGCTGAAGTTACTTAGTTAAGGTTGCTTCATGTTTATATGCCCTTCAATTTTCTTGATATTTTTAGATGCATGATTTCTATTTTCATCATTTCCCCTCAAATGTAAATGGATTTGACTCGCTCTTTTTCTGAGTCCCATTATCATTTGAATTAATTCTGTATCCATAATGTTTGTGTTCTTTGAGGGCCCAATTTTTTTAAGCTTAAAAAATAAGTGATTTTTAGATTAGCTTAGAGATTTTTGCAAAGTGATTTATTGTGCAACGATTTTATAAATGTAGAAATTATTTTGCCCTTGGTTACAATCATAAAATGCCATTATTAGTGAGTGATTTTCAGATTTCATGATACCTTCATGTATCTTTGTTGATATACATGATCTAGTTATTTTCAAAATTTAAGGTATATGGGTATTTCCATATCTTTATGACATTCCCTCTCATCTATGACCTGATTATTTATAGAAGCCTAAAGATAATCAGAAATATTCTTTTTTCCATATTTTGATTATCTTTAAAAGTTTAAACAAATGTGATAAAAGTTTACGAAAGTTTTTTTTTTTTTTTTTTTTTTTTTAAAAAGAAAGAAAAAAGCTTAAACAAACAACCCCTGAACCTCAGGGGCTTATTCTAAAATTCTGCTGTTTTAAATAATTTATGAGTTCCAAATCTTTCATAAGTTAGTTATTTCTCTCTCTCTCTCTCTCAGTTTTGTTTTTGTTTTGATATGCCAAATTTTGCATTGTCTTGTGCCTGATTTCACCAAATACTTTGGGCTACTCTGCCAAAATATCTTTCATTTTTCATACTACTCTTAGATGTGAAACTCTATTCTATTTTTTTGTTTTGTTAGTACCATGAGCAAGATGATTGCTGTGTATGAAACTTGAATTTTGCATTTGCAAAAGGTTAGAGAGGACTTTTTAATGTCCCATGTGAGCCTTCTGGCAGAGACATGTCAAGTTGTTAACTATTACCATTAATGCTAGTGTTTTTGTCAATGCAATGATGCTTAAAATTTGTAGACATTTGATGGTTTACATGATTTTAAGGATGGAAGGAATTAATCGATTACTGTATTAGGATAACCAGTGGAGTGACCTACTCTCCTCAGGTAACCATAGAAATTTTGATTAACATTTTCTTAGGCGTGTGGAATCATATGCATATATGATGTTTTAAAAATACTTAGAAATTTCTTTCAAGATTAATGCTATGTTTTAATGAGAAGAAAATTAGGGAGGAAAGAGTACCAGGAGGAAAAACTCCCAAAAATAGTAAATTTACTTACTATTGGGAAGCTTTTCTTCCTAGTATTCCCTCCCCTATTTGCCTCTCATTTTTCCCTCCATCCAATCTTAGGTAAGAGTTAGCATCAGCCTCATTGAACTTGTTACTTGGTGTATTTCGATGTCCCTGATCCAAAGCTTTAGTAGACACATCATTGCTGATCTCTAGACTATCTAAATTTTGTTTCTATTCATATATTTTGGCAAGCTTTATTTACATCTCTGAAACAATGTTGGGCTTGGAATCTTCCAATTTCTTATTTTCTTGCTAGATGCTATATGTCCTCCTAACAGTATAAACTTGAATTAGTTTTTGACATCGTGTCACAACATTCATGATCAATAGTCTGGAGTTTGATCCATGTCGCCCTATTCTTATAATCAAATCAGTGATCAAAAGTCATAACAATTTATGATGGGCCTATGCTTTGTGAATGATAGATCTTGGTTTGTTAGAACAATGTTAGAATATTATGGATCATTTAGATACTTAGATTAATCATTATCTTATTATTAAGTTTGATATTTATTCTATCTTAGGATATTATATCTTAATTATTTTGATAGATTAGATTCTGGGCTTACTCTATGTTTGCCTATATAAAGGCTCATATGTACTCTCTTTCAAAGTGTTGTTAAAACGTAGTGTCAACGTTGAAACGGTAAGGGTGAGCAAAAACGTAAAAACGGAAACGTAAAACGAAACGTAAGAGTTTACTAAGTACTACAAAAAAAAAAATCTAACATATATAAAACCAAAACACACCAATACATTAAAGTCATCACAAATTTAAATCCAAACACTCAAAAAATAATTAAGTTCAAACTCAATCTATCTAGTTGTATTTTGTTATTGTCAATTAAATTATATTATATTGATATGGCCGGTTTCATCACAAGTGATGTTGAAGCTTCGGACCACATTTCTTTAATTTTCTCTAGAAGTCGACTTTGACTACAAGGACTTTTGCAATTTCCATTTCCTTATTATTTTGTCTTTTTCATTACTTTGATGGGACCTGTCTACCAACTCACCTGTCTTTGCAGTAGTACTGATGTACTGCTTTTTTAAAGTAATAATATTCTGAGAATTGTTAAAAAAAAAAAGCTTCGGACCCCATTTCATCTTCTTCACTCATTAAAGCAACGATTTTTACCCCCTTGTCACTCTCTCACCACCATAATTCAGCCATCACCGACAACACCGTCGCTGTCAGTGGAGGAGGACTTCGCAATTGCCAAACTCATTCTCAAATCAACAATGAACACCCTCTTTTTTCACCGGCAATTTAGAACGGGTAAGACGTCGTTTCAACGTTTTTGTCGTTCAAGCACGACGTCTCAACCGTCTCACTATTGATCGCGTCTCAACCTACGATTCAGAACGTTTTTCGCCGGAAAAACGTCAAAACGTCCGTTCCAACGTTTTGGAACGGCGTTTTAACAACAATGCTCTCTTTATTCAGAGATTAATGGAGTGTGTTTTATCCCTCTTAATTTAATATAGTATTAGAGCTAGGTCTGCCTCCAAACCTACGGTAAATAAAAACAAGGTTTGCCTCCAAGACCATTAAAGCTTCCTCTGATCTTCGGCATTCCTTCGTCATAGAGAGGAGACATGAGAGCTTCCTCTAATCTTCGATGAAACTGTTCTTTACAGAGGAGACATGAAAGGCGAGAGATAGAGAGGGAGACATGAGACTGAGAGAGAGGGAGACATGAGACTGAGAGAGAGGGAGACACAAGACAGAGAGCACAGTGATGGAAGGGAGACGCGATCTTTGAACTTGCCAGAGGAGGGCGCCTGCCACATCACCGCCACCTCAGACGGAGTCAGAGCTTGCCTATCAGCAGATCCTAGAGAAATGATGGCCAACTGAGCAGCGCGTGATTGCCATGTGCCACCATAGTCTCCGGTGCATGATGCCCACACACCGCCATTGTACCAGTGTGTGACGCCCAAGCGCTGCTGTACCCAGAGGCCTCTGGTGACCTTTTCTAAATAGAACCATGGATCCTTCCTTTTTTCCTCCTTTATTCGGTTTAGTACCTCAAAATTCCAGTACACATGGAGTCTATCCTATGGCTTTTATGTTTGGTGCAAATTGTCAAGCTCAAGACTCTTCATCAACAGAACCACTAAATCAAGCAGAACTACCAAATTAAGCAGAACCACCAAACGAAACAGTATCCTACAGAACCATAGAGATGGTGCTAGATTTCTCAGAAAATCATAGTATGGTTATTACTCATAGGTTTAATGGTAAAAACTATCTTCAATGGTCACAAATTGTGTTGAGGTATATTCGTGGCAAGAGAGAGGAGAAATATATTAATAAGGCAGCCCTTCAACCAGCCCCTAATGACCCAAATTTTGACACATGGTTTGTTGGAAATAACCAAGTTATGACTTGGTTGTGTAACTCAATGTTTGTGGAGATCAGTGAGGGCTATTTGCTTCCCACACAAAAATGGAAAACTGGGATTTAGTTCGAAGAACCTACTCCTTGCTTGATAACATTGCGGTCTTGATTCACATGAAGCGACAACTTTGTGATTTAAGACAAGATAACATGTCGGTGACTGAATATTATAATTTTTTTGCTAAAACTATGGCAGCAACAGGATTTGTTTGAGGTTCATCCTTGGAAAAACATCGATGATGTTCAATTGTACAAGAAGATCGTGGAAGAAGGAAGGATATGTGATTTCTCCTAGGCATGAGTCACTTTTTTGAAGAGATAAGGGGAAGAAGCATGGGGTTGAAGCCACTACCACAACTCCTTGATGTTTTTAACTTAGTGCAGTTCAAGGGAAAGTATAAAACTCCCGAACCAAAGTGGTCCAACCCAAATTGAAAGTTCAACTCTTGTAGTTAAGGGACCACATGGGGAACGAAAGACTACCGAATGGTGCAACTATTGCAAGAAGAAAGGCCATAATAGAGAAGAATGTTGGAAACTGCATGGAAAACCTTCTAGTGGAAAATTGAACTCGCAAAGTCACATTACCACAACTGAATTGACAGTTGAGAATGATGATCGCCTCAGCAAGGAAGAACTACAGATGCTTTGCAGGATACTTGAGAAGCAAAATAAGTCAAAACTCTATTTCCAGTGTGAATTTGGTACAATTAGGTAATTCTATTGTAGCTCCCAACGCTATGATGACTAGTGGCAATACATGGATTGTTCACTCAGGAGCTACGAATCATATGACCGGTAACAAAACTTTATCCTACAACCTTAAATTTTGTCATGAACCCCTCAAAGTCAAAGTAGCTAATGGTGTTTTTACAAGGGTTGAGGGAATTGGCAGTTACATTATCTGATCAATTGTCAATACATAATGTTCTGATTGTATTTGAACTCACTTGTAATCTGATATTTGTGAGCAAGTTGACTTGAGGTTGACTATGTCAAGTGATTTTTGATGATGGTTTATGTGTTTTTCGGGATTTAAAAACGAGCAGGATGATTGGGACTTCTAGAGAATAAGATGGATTGTTTTATCTTGAAGGATCAATCTCGAAGAATAAAGATGCATGAAAGGCAAGACGAGCGCTGGTTAGCTTGAATTCTCAAAATAATGATGTATTTTTGTGGCACTGTCGGTCAGGCCACCCCAATTTTGATTATATGAAACACGTTTCCTTGTTTATTCGATAAAAATTCTATTCCTTTTCATCGTGAAACTTGCCAATTTGCTAAGCAAACACGACCTTCATATCCTAAATAGACCTATACCTCTTCCTCACCATTCACACTAATTCATAGTGATATTTGGGGTCCTTCCCGAATAACTACCCTCGCTTATACCAGGTCGTTTGTCACTTTCAACGATGATCACACTAGAATCACATGGGCATATTTAATGAAGGACAAATCTGAAGTAGCCAAAGTATTTCAAAACTTCTATACCTTTGTGTGAACCCAATTCAACACTTCCATTAAGGTGCTACGAAGTAATAATGCAAAGGAATATATGAGCACAACCTTTAAAGAGTTTCTTAATCACCAAGGAATTCATCACCAAGTTCTCTGTCCTCACACCCTTCAGCAAAATGGACTGGCCAAGTGAAAAAACCATCACCTATTAGAAGTAACCCGAGCTTTACTAATGAGGTGGAATGTACCTACCTTCTTTTGGGGGGATGCCATCCTTACAATTGCTTATTTCATTAATTGTATGCCTTCCAAAGTTCTTAATTATGGCACTCCAGTTCAAAAGCTCTTTGGGCTCTTTCCAAATTGCCCTCTAATCAATTCATTTCCTCTTATGGTGTTTGACTGTGTTGTAGTTGTTCACAACAAAGATGGCAACAAATTTGGTGCTCGAGCTAACAAATGTATATTCCTTGATTCCTCCTATACTCAAAAAGGGTACAAATGATATTGTCTTTCTTCCAAGAAACTCATTATTTCCCGAGATATTGTGCTCTCTGAAGAAGATTATTATCCTAAATTACCCATTCAGGGGAGTATGCTGACATTGAATGGCTAAAACGCTCACCCAATATACCGCAACCTAACTTTATAACTACTCTTGACTCACTTGTTCCCACAAACCAGCCTAGTCCTACTCAACTTGAACCCAATGAATTGCAAACAAATGTTGAGATCAATTCAGGGATGGATGCGGAACCATGACAAGAGGTAGAGTCCAACTCGCAAGTTCAAACTGAACCAGACACTGGTAGAACTATTTCTCCCATTCAAAGGAACGACTATGAATCCAATCCGGGATTAAATCCTGAAGGATTGGGTTGGCCTATTGCATTGAGAAAAGGGGTAAGATTTTGTATTCAACGTTCAATTCAACGATTTGTCTCATATGGTAATCTGTTTGAAAAAAATGCAAAGTTTTGTTGTAAACAGTGCAACAGATTACAATTCCGAACACATAAAGGCTGTATACAGAATTTTGAGCTATCTATAGCGTAATCCTGTAAGAGGAATATTTTTTAAGAAAGGTATTACCAGGAACATCAAAATCTACACTAATGTAGACCAAGCAAGGGATAGAGAGACTAGGAGTTCAACCTTAGGGTATTGTACATATGTGTGGGGGAAATCTGGTTACATGAAGAAGCAAGAAATAAACCGTGGTGTCAACAAGTAGTGCAGAAGCAGAACCAAGAGCTGTTAACAAAGGAGATTGTGAAAGAATTTGGGTTATAAGATTATTGAAGGAGTTGGAGATTCAACATGAGGGACCAATGCAACTCTGGTGTAACAAGGCCAGCATCGAAATGGTCAAGAACCCAATATATCATGGTAGAATAAAGCATGTTGAGATAGACAGACACTTCATTAAAAAAAAGATTGAAACAGGCATTATGACTTTGTCTCACATAAGGTCTGCAGACCGGATTGCAGATATCTTGACTAAACCACTAGGCAAAACGAAGTTTGAAGAAGTTTGAGCCAAGCTGGGAATGATCGACATATACTCTCCAGCTTAAAGGGAAATGTTAGCATTTTATGGATTATTTAAATATTTAGATTAAACATTATCTTATTATGTAGTTTGATATTTATTGTATCTTAGGATATTATATCTTAATTATTTTGATAGATTAGATTCTAGGGTTAGCTTTAGGTATGCTTATATAAAGACTCATATTTACTCTCTTCTTATTCAGAGATTAATAGTGTGTGTTTTATCCCTCTAAATTCAATAAACAGAATTATGACATAGAAGAGGGTAGAAATTAGGAAATCCACTTGGACCAGAATTTGCAATCCTAGGGGAGGGAGAGAATAGGGTTTCTGAATGTTAGGAAATACATGGTTAGGGAATATATTGTAATTAGTACATAGTCAATTAGTATCCCTAACAATCAAGGATTAGAGTAAATCATCATAAATTATCATTAAGAGCCATCAATACTTTGGCTCTTTCCTATTATATAAATACACATCATATGGACATGAATAGATAAGATATTCAGATTATTTAGCTTACATGGTATTAGAGCTTGGTTAGTTCTTGGCCAACTTGAGTTTTCCAGTGGTCGCTGTCACTGTAAAGTGATAGTGGCCAGTCTCGCGTGTGTGTTTGTGTCGCTTCTGTTTTTGTCGATTCTTTTGGTTATCCTTTGGTGGTGCTCCTCCTTTTCTGTTTGTGTCGATTTTGTTGTTCGTGCATTTGTTTTGTGAAGAGTGAACCATGTCATCACTGTTCACCGGGGAGAAAGAAAGTGTGTACCTTGTTGTTTGGTCGTCATTTGCTTGTTATGCTGTTCTTGGTTGTCTGCTGGAGCTTGTTCAAGGAGTTCTCTAATTTTCGGTGACCTTTCTTCCAAATTCCGGTGAGGAATCCCAGATTCCGATGTCTCTTTAATTCGGTGGTGCTCAGCATTTCCGGTGATTTTTGCAGCTTCTAGCGAGTGTTATGAGTTTTCCGGCAACTTTTCCAGTTTCCGGTGAACTTTTCCAGATTCCGGCGACTCTTTTTCCAGATTCTGACTAACTTAATTCAGGTTACACTTTCCCTTTTGGATAGAATCCGGTGAGTTCTCCACATTTTCCAGCAAAGTTGTGAAATTCCAAACTCCGGCGTGTGTTAGCTTGTGTCTCTTCGGTTTCCAGTCGTGTCTCCTTCGCCGGCATTGAATCTTCTTTTCCGGGGGTGTCGCATCAGAGACACAGATCAGTGCGGTTAAGATCATCATTGACTGGTGGGAGGTTTAGATTTAAAGGGAAAGGCTATTAGAAAAGGATGAGGTGATATCATCGCCTTGTTGTCAGCCACAGATGGTGGCGGTGGTGAACGGAGGAGATCACCGGTGGTCAGAAATGGTCTTTCCTCGTCGATTGAGCTCCTCCTCCACTGTTGAAACTCTGGTCTCTTCTTCGTCGATACTTTCGCGCTTTCTCAGTCCTCTATTTCAGAATTCTTTTGGTTTGTGTTGCTCGGCCGTGAAAGAGTGAAGGTCGTTGGCGGTGACGGAAGATGAAAGAAGAGGTAAACAAGATGGGTACAGTTGTAGCACCACTAGGAGGATGGAGGAGGAGCCACGTCAAGGTTCATCACGGTAATTATAGAGGAGATTAGTTAAATCTGATAATAAGGGAAGTCAAAAAAGAAAAAGGAGAAAGAGAAGTTGGTAGGGGTGGGACTACCATGGCGACTTTGAGACAGATCTGAGTGAATAAATATTTTCCAGATTGCTCTTCTGGATGATCAATTTGACAAATCCTTCACGTGATAATGCTTTAGGAGGTTTGACAGCTGTAGGTTCATTAAATGGAGATGTGGAGGTGAAAAGGATAATGATCGGTAAAAGGAAATTAGTAGATCAAGGGCCAAGGGAAGTGGGAGTCTGAAGAATTGTAGTGGTGGGTCCCAAGAAAAAAAGGGGTTGAAAATAGAAATAAGTGGTGGGGACCACCATGTGCAAGGTTCAAATTCCTTTTCTATTTTTTGCAGGGTGCGTTTTGAATGTTATCCGACACGGGATTTACGTCACTGTTCATCGTTACTTTTAAGGAGCACTGTTCATTGGTACTTTTCATCCGTTTGCTTGTTTGTCTTCATTCTAGTGCTATTTCATCAATATGCTTTGAGTTAGATGGTTATATGATTTTTGGTTGTGAAAGTGTTATTTGGTCATTGGGGTGACTGTTGCTTCTATTTGGTCACTAATATGACGTTTGTTGTTGTGGATCGTGAACCCTCAGTTTGGTGTTGTAACCTGGGTGAGGTTGTTCTGTGGTGACTAAAGAGGTTTCTATTGAGGTTATGGATACCTCGTTTGGTTGCTTTGACCATTTTCTGGTCGTGCTTCATTCTCCGACGTCGAGCCTTCATTCCCGGTATGTATAGGCCGGTTCTTTGCTTTAAAGGTTGCGTTGTGAGATTGGGTTTCTACTATTTCAGCATGGTCGGCATTTTGTTTCATGCACGTTCACTTGTCTCTAGTGGTTGGGTTCTTCGTTTGTTTCATTTTTTAGCACGTTTGTGAAGTGCTCTTTTGTCCTGAAAGACGTATTTGTGGTTCGGTAATTTCATTGGCCTGCTCGTTGCTTTGCCTCCGGTGAGGTGTTTGTCTCAGGTGAGACAGTTTGGTTGTCCTTGTGTGACCCGTTCGTTGTTTTGCCTCCGGTGAGGTGTTTGGTCTCTGGTGAGATGTTTGAAGTATTGTTTGGTCTCTTGTGAGACCGTTTCCTGCAACTTATACTTTGGTTTGGCACCCTTTGTTATTCGAACTCTTGGTGAAGTTGTTGGATCATTTCTTTTGATTGTCCCCGGTATGACATTTGGTTGAACTATTCTCGGATGTGGCCGAACTTGCTGGTGGATTCAAGATCTCATGAAAAAGAAAATTATTTTGTTTGGATTTATTTATATTATGATTATCTTTATAACAAGTTGGACATGATTAACATCTATGCTCCAATTTAGGGGGAGTGTTAGGAAATACATGATTAGGGAATATATTGTAATTCATACATAGTCAGTATCCCTAACAATCAGGGATTAGACGAAATCATCATAAATTATCGTTAAGATCCATCAATACTAAGGCTCTCTCCTATTCTATAAATACACATCATATGGACATGAATAGATAAGATATTCAGATTATTTAGCTTACACTGGATAATATTTTATCATTGACAACCATACCAATTACACCGTAAGTTTATATAACAACACAAGTCACTGACTCAACTCCTAATAACTAACTGACAATAACTACTGGCTGACTCACACAATGATAACTACTAACCAATATATAAACATAAAACATAATAACTGAACAATGACTAATTTGCCCCTAATTCAGATGCCTCTTTCTAGAATATACTAAAAGAGGCTTAGGAATTCTATCAGTGAATGTGTAAAGCTCAAATTTGTCATATTACTAGTGGGCATTTTAGAGGTATTTATAAATTTATTAAGTGTCAATGATTAGTTTAACTCAAAGGCTCATCATTAAGTAAAGGCCAATAAACAATTTTTGTTACAATAATCAACATGCGCATGGCAAGAAAGCTTAAGCTGAAACGTTATGTAGTTAAGAGAATGAAAGGGTTTTTTTTTTGGGGGGGGGGGGGGGGCATTGAAATTCTGACCAGTATGTAATAATGTCCTTGAAGAACTATATCAACACAAGAGCTTAGCTGTTAAGGAATATAGATTGCTTTTATATAATCTTTAACATTAACCATTCATTGTTTGAATTTTTAATAGTTTTAAGCATTTAAGATACAAGAGGTCAATGTGGTAATTTTCTAAATATTTTTTTTTGTACTCGTGATATTACAGCTTGAAGACAATGTGTGGAATGAATTTGGCGAAAATGATGATCATATAGTGCCACATGCTGTTGATGAACATAAGGAACAGTTTTTAATACAGGGTGATAGCTGCAAGAAATCCTACCAGGAATTACATTACATTAAAAGTGATGATAATGTTAGTAGCCACAATACTCATGATAAGGAGAAATTACACTTAACGTCTCAGAAGGAAAACATGTTGGAAAAGAATTCATTGTCTCAAAAACCTGAAGGTGTGTTTCATTCATGCAATGCTGACACAAGAGAAGAAGTGAAAAGACTAGAAGCTTTAGATGATACAGGGATGTCCGATCATTGTTGCAAGAGCAGAAACATGAATTCTAGTGGTAGTGAGTTTTGTGCTGATGATATTATTTTGGGAGACAAGTGTGGAGCGGAAGATGATAGTGCGTGTCAATATCCAATCAACCATATGTCACAGACTGACAATGAACTCAGTTTTCTTGATAACGATGGGTGGCTTGATATTGGAAACTTTGAAGACGTTGACCAGATGTTTAGGTAGTGAGATCTACTTGACTCAAGTTTTAATTTTCTCCCCTCTACCTTTGTTTGAGTGTCACTTTTAAAATTGCAGAACTTGTGATTCAACATTTGGAATGGGGAACCTTAATAATGAAGAGGAATTCTGCTGGCTCCTATCTTCACACAGCACGGAAGGATCTGATGAAGCATTGACGTCTGACTTCAAATTTTCATGTGCTGAAGCAGGTCCAATGAAAATTATGTCAGATTACAATATATATACCAAACCAGATGTTGAAGGTCCCCCAATAGCTGATTCCAACAAAAAAACATCTTCTGTTGATAGAAGATTGAGATGTCAAATGGACGTTGATAATGATGCTGTCCCTGGTCCATTATCAATGTTAAACGAACTAAACACGAAATCTGGTAATACAGATGACCTGAGGTTCAAAGATAAGGTTGGTGCACAATTCAATTTTATTTTCTGTTTTCTTCATTTTGACTAATTAAGTAACTGAGATTTTTTAGTCCTGAAATTTGAATTCTGGAGCTATAATTCTATGCATTCTTTATTCACGATACTCAAAAGACGTGGGTCCTCCACAACTCTTGGAGGGATTAGAAGTAATGATTTTTAAGGCGTTCCCCTGATATGGTGATAATTGTGAACAATAATGAAATAAATCATTGAGGTCTTGATGATACAAGTATGTCACAAAGCAGGGGGAAGAATCTCAATAGTATCACGTTGGGACTTATTTATTATATAATTCTGCGTTTATCTGAGTATATTCTTCCATTCCGAAGAGTTTTTTCATTTATGCATTCAAATAATACTGTCATCATATGGTGTGTCAAAAAAAAGAAAACGATCATCATATGAAATTTAAATCAACAAAAACTTCAACATATTTAGCCTTCCTAAGCATTTGATGTGATGGCAGGATTAATGATAACTAGAAATTTTTAATCCCGATTGGAACTATAATTGGTAGCGTCCTGAAGGGAAATTAAATAATAATTTTCCTCCTATTATGTGCTTATGTCATTTCGTGTTTTGGCATATGTGCTATGCCAACTGACAATGTGAAAGTGGGCGTGATCTTCTGTAATATGGAAATTTTTTTTGACCTTTTTTGTTTTGGCATTTTGTTAAACTTCATCTGGTTTGCAGGGTAGATTTTTAAGTCGTATCTAGTCTGCATACCTGATCTGCTTAATTTGAGCAATACTGTAGGTAAGTAATTGTCTCTTGATTTGTATATCATGAACTATAGTTGCAAAAGAGGCTGTCCAAGGCATCTGATGGGAGAATGGAAGATGTTTGCCTGGAAAACGGTGATTCTTTTTGTCACTTTTTTCCTCCAACACAATATGAAGATGTGAAGCAAACCAATGAAGCCTCTTCCAGTGGGGTTAATTCTCATGCTAGCATCCTGAAACAGAAGCGAAACCTAAATTCTGGCGGACAGACTGAAGTTTTCCTGACGGTCCCAAATTATAGTAATGGACGGAGTCACACTCCTCTCCTTCCAACTTCTTCTGGATCCAGATCTGATCTTGAAGGTAATCCATCTCCTCTAAAAGACGCCCATGATGCTTCCTTAAAAACTAATGAAAAGGGGGATAAGTTATACCACAGTCATGATGCACTGGCCCTATCCAAGAGTTCAAAAAATGAAAATGTGGTGAGTGTAGCATCATTTAGCCGTCCAGGTTCAGCTCAACAGCAATTGCTTCAGTTTGAAAATGAGAATGAAGGTCATAGTGTGGTAGGAGGAGTTGGCATAGGATTTTCGCAAGAAATGGACTCATCAAATGTGCAGGAAAGCTCATCCATGAGCTCTGCATTGGAGGAAATCTCCCTTGAAGCTACCAGCTTTCGTCAGCTACAGCAAGTCATGGATCAGGTACTGAAATTTATGACGGAAAATCTTGATCTTGTGTCTTTTATTCTCTGCCCTTAAATCTAATTCTGCTCAAACATGTAAAGGTTGTAAATTAATTAATGAAATTCTTCATGTTAGGCTTTTAACTTCTAGAGTATTATTAATGATTCTGGATCAAAGAAAAAAGTATCACAGGTGATAAGGGAGAAATGAAGGGGAAAGAAGGATGGGGGCTCTAATTTGGTATTCTTATTTTCATCTCATGCTGGTGCTGGTGAACTTCCCTTCTGAGTAGTTGGTAAATTTGTAAAACAAATTTTGTACTCAGAAATGTTAAGTTGAAGACAAAAGATTATATCATATCAGAAAAAGGAGGAAAAGGATAAGAGATAAACATCAATTTTGACCACTTATGTAGTCAGCTTCCATGTTGAAGTGGCATATGGTTTTTCCATAATGAGATTTTGAGGAGCAAATTGTAAAATTTACTGTTGTAAAATCTAACTCCCCGAGTTTTGTAGCTTAAAAGTCCTTAATGTCTCCTCAAAATCACATTGCTTTGTAAGCAAACCAAGGAAATAAACCTTTGACCCAACAGATTGACTCCTTTTTTCTGGGATGTATTACTTTTGAGTCCAGTGGCACTAGGGTGAATCCCCAATACTAGAATTTTTTGATACATCGTTGTTTGAGGTTGGGATTGTCATCTTCATTTTGAGGATTAGTTAATGCACTCATTGTAGTATAGCGAAGGACTTGATACAGTTGAACGTGGAGCACTGTGTAAATTACGGATCTTTGGCACACAATAATGCATGGAAGTTGCTTTTCCTTTCGATTTAGTGTTTTGGCTTCTTTACTCTAGTGACAAATTGGAGGTGAGGTCTCAATTCCTAGGTTGTCAAGGGACTGCTTCTCTTTGAAGAGATGTGATGTAATCGTGATCCCTATATTAATTATCATCCATGAACAAGTGAGTGCGGGGTGTTTAATTTTCTAGTCAGTGTGCTTACTCAACTTCTATATTTAATATGATAGGTTTAGGATTGTAGTTGAATTGTTATGCTGGAAATTCCTTACAGGATTCCAGTGTAAAAGCTTTGGGAACAGAATTATAGACCTTTTTGCTAAAATTTCTCTAGAGAAAGGTTTTCCCCCGACAGCAGCAAGCCAAAAACAACCATTTTGTGTTCACTATGCAATCTGGCTTAACCATAGTGTTTTTCTTTACATAATTTATCTATACGGGTATGCTGTTTACTTAGTCTTAGTCTTGATTCCAAAAGAGTTTCCTTATAGTTTGTTCAAGAAAAAAATTAGGATAGTACTTCATGTTGTAGTGCCAATAAGGTTGTTAGCTACCTTAGAATCATTGAGCATAACTTATTAATTTGTTGACTATATTCTTGTTCACAACAAAACTTGCTTGAGTGCAGTTGGATATTAGAACCAAAATGTGCTTAAGAGATAGTTTATATCGTCTGGCTAAGAGTGCTGGACAAAGACATGCTTATGGAAACACAAATGGTAGCGTTGGAGATGATGTTGAAGCTTGCAAAGCTATGGCGCAGGATCCAAGCAGGTAGTTGCTTACGTTTCCTTGTCTACTCAGGTCAATATTTATCTATTAGAGAACCAGTACAATTAGAATACTGGTGTAACATAACTGCGAGTTACAGCTGATATGCTGGATTTCCTCTTTTTGCTTCTCTGGCACCTGTAATTAGTTAAAGATGTGGTATTCAAATTTCATATTGCACGTGAACAGAAATAATGACTTATTGCTTGAAATCTTAATTAAAATGGAGTATGACACATATAAGATGGAGAAAGGACAATGTCATGGGCATATGTTGAGTGTTGGATTATTCTTTAATGATGCTATTTTGTATATTACATACTGAGGCTTTGGTAACTTGACTGACAAACCTAAGGTGTAGGGCATATTTGAAACTTTTCCGATTTGTTTGTTATTTGTGCTTATGACAGTATATAAAATAGAATGAGACATTAAGGGGTCATGATGAACGTGATTAATCCCTACCTTGTCTCTTTTCCACTTGCTATTCCAAGACCTTTTGCCTCCATAGTAGTTGTAAAAGAGGCTTGTTTTTGGGATGCTAGCCACATGATAAATGTATCTATTGGCAACTTGGCATCTAGCATCTGATATTTTTTATCTTCTATGTGTCCGTTTCTATCAGTTACCATTGAATATTCTCTGAATCAATGTAGTGATTGTGCAAATGCTCAAATAAATTTTGGGGTATTTGGTACATATCTGTCTCTGTTTAGAAATATATCTGTTAGTAGAGATACGTTAGGAAATAAACGTTTCTCAGGGTAAGCGTGAGCATATGCACGATCACATTTTTGAACTCCATTCTTAGATTCATCTTGCTGAAATGCTCTTCCACCAAATCTAATACATGGCTCTATGCAGGTGTACTGGATTCATAGATATGGAAACTGACACTAATCCTATTGATCGGTCTATAGCACACTTACTTTTTCACAGGCCATCTGACCCATCGAGGTTGCCTCTTGACGACACCTTACCTTTCAAATCTGACGTGATGGTATGCTTTCATGTAAATATTAAGTGTTTCAGTACGGTACATATTTGTTGTTTGCTACTGCCAGTCTCACTTTCAGGGTTTGATTAACAGCGGATGCATGGATCATCGACCAATCTACCAGTGGGGACTGAGAATCACAAGGAAGCTAATAATGGCATGGATCAATAACCTTTCGGTGGTTAGTGCCTACTGAAAAGTAAGATTAGTGTCTGCATTATTGTGGTGCATTGTGTCTTAATTTAAATGTTGTCATAAGTGATGATGTACTGGCCTGGTAATCTGTAATTCATTTTTGCATTCTCTACTGTAACAGTTATGTTGTGCAAACCATTCATTTTATCATGTAGCCTGCCTCAGCTGCCTCATGTATTGTACCAGATTTTTGTTCCCCGTGGCCGGGCTCCTGGTATGTGTTTCACTAATCAAGGGGACATTATTGCAGGAATAAATATTCTCAGGGATCACACAACGACTGGTCCACCTGATGGTTTGATAGGTTTCATGCTCATTTTTCTGTGTTCCATTTTTGTGCAATTACATGTCTGCGGAAGGTTGGAGTGTTATACTTCCTATGGTTTTAGGATCACCAAAACCTGTGTTATTTATGAGGAGATCACTGCTCTTGAACAAGGGGCATGGGGAAACTCACACCTTGCCATATTTTCACTTCATGTCGGATGTTCTGCACTTTGTCCCGTTGCTAGTTCTCCCTCCTGTTTGCCTTTTGGTATCTTATTTTCAGGCATATAGTTCTTTATTACGTGACCATAATCTGTATTCTCATGATGGCCATTGTAAGCAAATGCTTCTAATTCTAGGATCAATTCGAGAAGCCGATAAGTGTAATTAAATTATCACATGTAAATATCAACGCATGATTAGATGCTTATAACTGAAATTCTTAGTTTATTCATGATCAAATATCAAGTTAAGCTCTTAATTCGTCATCAGTTACAGAAGACCTTGGGCTAGATTCTAGTGTCTGAAGTCGGGTCCAACCTGGACCGAGCCCGGTGCTAGGCTAGGCCGGGCTTGGTCTCCCTGGTTGGGAGACTGGTCGACTGCCATACCCCACTGTATTTTTCCTTGAATCGGTTTCCAAGACATCCCAAAGATTCTACCAAAGCAACAAAGATATAGTGTGAAGTAACTCAGAAGAAGGAACAAAACGGCAAAAGCATCATTTTTGGTCCTTTATTTCTAGGGAAGTTTTAATTAATCCCTTAATTGTTCTTGGTGTCAGATCTGTTCTTTGATCTATGAAATTTCAAATTCTTCCTGTGTAACAACACGGAAGTCGGGTGAGGGAAAGGGAAGATGACAACGTTCTCAATCAAAAAACACACTTGGCGCGCTGCTCTTCCACTTTTTTATTCTACTCACGCATCGTTTTAGTGGGTGAACGGCTCAACCATTGAAACATTCTATAACCAAATGTGGTGAAGTGTCGCTTTGTTTATGTGAGCTCTTGAAGAACGGAGTTAGTTTAAGCATCGCTTTTTTTTTTTATTGCTTTTTAAAAAAAAGATGAATAAATCAATTAAAAAATTTTTTGCTTTTTTTTCATTGCTACGGCAAGATATGCACAGTTTAAATAGAATTTTAATGATTTAGATGGAAGATTTTTTAAATAATGATTTTAGATTAAAAAAAATCATTTTTTGGTATGTTGACAGGTAAGAGATTGTCTTGTACACATTAATATATGTATATATATATCTGTAAAAAAGTGAGCAATAATTTGATATAAATCATTGATCTGAAAGGTCCGTAGTGATATGATGGTAATCTTTTAGCGCTCATAATTGTGATTGTGATGGGCACTGAAGAACAGCCTGAAGTAATGTTGGAGGTGCCAAAGAGGATGGACATAGAAGTCAGGATATGGATGGACGGGGAAGTTAACCAAGATGGCCATCAAAAGATCAAGTGAAAATATGAAAGGAAGAGACATGTAGGAGTCAAGCATATAACATTTTCCACTGTCTTAAACAATGTTATTTTAGATGATGAAATTGAAACATATTTTGAAAATTAAAGATCGGATTTTCCTAAATTAAAACCATTTACCCAATAAAAGTTGGTTTAGTTGGTGAAGAGGTATGTTTGAATCTCATTGATGTCAAGATATTATTAGAAAACAATATGTAAGTACCTTTCTAAGTGTTATTTGAGCCTAGAGTTCACCAAGGTCAGTAAGACATCTTTAGGAGTTAACTCACTTAAACTTTTATGTTAAAAAACAACAAAAAAATTGTACAAAGGTATCCAACGATGTGTTTGCCTAAATAAATAAAAACTAAAACTAATATTATAAGTTGTCTTATGCACATATTGTGAATATTAGGACCAATTTTAGTTGTAGCTAATTAAGTAAAATGTTGTGTTTTCAAGATGAAGTATATATAATGAAAAACAAAGTTGATTAAAAAAGAACAAGTTTGCAGATGAACACTATAATAATGTCATTGATAAACGAAATATTATTAAATAATAGTTATAACAATTTAAAAATATGATACAGAAAAATTGAAAATAAAATTCTTTCACTCTTATAATCAAGCCAAGAGTCAACGTTCAAAAATTTTAAATGTTAAAAGAAACATAAATAGATGTTAGCGTTCATCTAAATTTGGAGGAAATATTATGAGGTGGCAGAGAAAAGATTTAATAATAAAAAAACTCAATGACAAGTGAGCAATATACAAATGTTGTCATATCTTATTATTAGACTTTTATGTGATTAAATTCTTTCTTTGAACTTCATAGCAATTCTCAAAAAAAAAAAAAAAAAAAAAAAAAAAAAAAAAAAAAAAAAAAAAAAAAAAAACTCCCATCTTTACAATTTTTGTCCGTTACTACATTTTTCTCCTAGCCTTTAAAGGCCTTAAATTATTACCCTGAAGTAAGATTCGAACTTTCAATCGAGCAAGAGAATCAGCCAACAGCCTAACAGAAGTGACATTTGCCATTTTTTGGCAGCCATTCAAACAAACCCCAGCCTATTTGAAGACACTTCAACTCAGACAAAAATATAACATGTAGACAATTTTAACGGCTCATTAGTGCAATATTGGCTCTGAAACTACTTTGACATATGAAGCCAGAAACCAACATATCGTGTAATTAAGAAAAGGTGCATCTCCTCTCATCAATGGTACACAAGCATAGTGTAAACTACAGAATCTAAACTACACTCACCTGATTCCTTTTTCAAAACTCTTCAACCACAAATGGTATTTCAATTGTAACAAAGTGGTCAAGAGGCATGGCAGTGGTACATTAGGTAGGGATCTTGATACCACTGCTAATCAAATTGTTGTCTTAACTGCATCTCTGTTTCACTTTTCCAACTTGCATGAGACGACTGGCCCTTCATCCTTTTGGATTTTTCCTTGTCTTTTATAGTTGATCCTTTCTTCTTAGACTCAGCGCTTGGATCTTGTGGAGGGCGATCGCCACACACAGGGCAGACCATTCCTTGCGCACTGGAAAATGTCTTGGGAATCCCGCACTGCAGGCACATTCTAAAGAAAAAAGCCAACTTCTCAGATTAGAAGCGATAAGAGGCATATATCCACACATGCGTGTATGTTGAGCAAGAGAGAAGACCAGAAATGAAATGTCAATTTAGCTTATCCCTCACTCGTTCTGAAAATTCAAGTTGATTTGCTGTTGTCTACTTAGAGAATCTCCTAATAGTAAAACCGTATTTGGGTTGATGTCAATCTCAATTCGACACTGCGGAGAATTTTCGTATATTCTCAGTGGCCAAGAGGATGATACTATACCTCTTCATGAGGATAAAATACCCCATACCTCAAAGACAACTAATAATTGAGGGCCCTAACTCTATGTTTGGATGGAGATGAAAATAGGGGGGAAAGAAAACTAGGAGGGAAAACTCCAAAAAATAGTAAGTTTTTTAAAGCATTTATGGAAGTTTTCCTTCCTAGTATTCCCTCTCTTATTTTCTCCTTACTTTTCTCTCCATGCAAACATAGGTATTACTGTATTAGGGATGCAACAAAATCTCTTGAGGGTATTAGGGTAATGAGGATGATGCCATCTTTTAAGGATCTAAATAGGGATTATGTCGTCTCCGCAGTATGGGTGCTTAGAATGCTTCTACAGTAGGAATGCTGAGTGCTTTATGTACTCACTACATCCAGCACTACTTGTAGACCGAAAAAAAAAAAAAAAAAAAACCACATCCAGCACTACTTGTTGACTGGAAAAAAAAAAAAAAAAAATTACATCCAGCACTACTAAATATAGAGAAACAAACCACCCCCCCCCCCCCCCCAAAAAAAAATAAAAAAAAAAAAAAATAAATAAATATTTCCATCAGTTACCAAGGGGTACATGCATTACCTCAAAAGGTCTGCAGCATCTTCTGCATTAGGATTGGCCGCAGATGCCACCCTCTTGGCTCCTGATGATGCACCCAAAGCAGCTGGTATTGGTGGTTCACCACCATTGATGTCACTTCTTACGCGCTCATGGATTCCAACAAGTTGAGGTTTAGCCTCAACCACAGCACCTAAAACAATGCATTGATGGCATATTTTTGTAATGAATACTTGATAGGAATCGTGATTCGTGATACTAAATGGAGAAACTGATTAAGCCAGAAGAGAATCTAGAACATTCACATCATAGTATTTAATGAAGTACACCCTGAATTAACACATCACTTTAACGTATAAATACTTAGCAAGTGATCCTATCTCTCAAGTCTCAACTACTTAGCATTTGAAACGATGTCCTCAAAATTTGTTGAAGGCTTCCCAATAAAATCACATAACAAAACAAAGGAAGCAAAATACAATCTTAGCCTTAAAGAGTTATCCAATTTACATATTCACCTTACAATGACTCATCATCTATAATGAAATTTTGGTGCTTATTTGTTTCACCATGAAGTATCCTACTTATTTTCTTCCTATTCCACAATTTCATTTTTCATCTGAAAAATTAGATATAATATGAATGTGGCACGCACGACAATTTTTACGTTGTTTGCATCAATGCAATGTATCTCCAGCAGTACTAGCATATACTCTATCATGTCCTCTAATCAGTGTCAGATTACTTTTCCCTACTTAGATTGCGGAAATGTGTTTCAAAAAATCTGAACAGATCCACAGCATTTTTTTTAAAAAAAATAAAAAAAAAATAAAAATCCACAAGCAGGTTTTGACATTTATTAGAAGACCTAATAGAGCAGATGCAGGTTTTACTGGAAGAACCATTACATTTATGCACAGAAGTGCAAATTAACCAATATCATGCTACAATAATATTGGGCATAATTTTCCAATTGAAAAATCAAATTATGCAATTACGGGTAGATAAGTATAATGGCAAAGTACTGATAAATATAAATTACATATGAAAGAGCCCACGAAAGAGGAGAGGGAAAAAAGAACATACTGCACTTTACCTGCAGGTAAATCCTTCTTCTCCTTGCGACGCCTCCTGCCACCATGCCTCCCTTGCTGTTGATCAGCTTCTTTAGCTGGGTTATATTCCTCCACACTATTGTTCAGAAATTGAGGCGGCCCAGAAACCTCCACAATGAAACTGAATCAGTCAGATATTCAATAAATGACAAAATTGAAGGGATTTTCTTCCTGCTTCCGCGTTCCAGACAAAGAGAAGATAGAATACTCTATTTCATACAACAATACCAACTTCTAATTTCCCACATTTTACAGAGAATTCACAGCAACCAAACGATACCTAAAAAATAAAGAAATTAGGGGCGAAATTACTTCGGAGAAGGCGTCGAATGCAGAAGGAAGTCCGGGAGCGACGGAAGGTTGTGGAAGGTCGAACATAGATCTGTCGCGGAGTGAAGGGTGGTCAGATACGGAGGCTTCACCACCGTCGCTGTCGCCGTCGTGGCTGTCATCGTCCGAGGAAATTTGGTAGTTGGTCCCATTACCGACGGTTTCTTTTTCTTCTTCTTCAGCCGAAGAATAGCCTTGAAGTAGAGATAAGCTCATTGGGTCATCGGAAAAACGAACCCTACTCCGTTACTGAAGACACCAGATGAGAAGCTGGTCAGACAAAAAACAGTGAAGACGAAAACAGTAAGCCGCCCATAAATATGGCTTTCATTATTATTATTATTATTATTACAAAACTTTTACAATTACTCATTAAATTGATTTTTTTTAAAAGAGATTAAAAAAGTTAATTAAAATTTTTTTAGAATTTTTTTAAATTAATTAGTTTGACTAATAAACTAATATATAATGTAATGATACACAATATATGATATAAGTAAGTAATTTATTTAACTTCTTTAATCTCTAAAAAAAAAAAAAAACTCTATCTTATAGTTAGGATTAGAGAGAGTATCAATTTTATCTCTAAAATTTAATTTTTATTAATCAAATTCTTAAAATTTCTCATACAACTTATATATTTTTTATACTTTTATATTCTTACGAGAAATTCCAAAAAAAAAAAAAAAAATCATTTGAATTTCAAAATTCTAAATAGGTGATTTCTCACCAAAACGAGTTGTTAATTACATTGTTGTTGTCGTTAATCTCATGACTTTTATAAATAATAGGATTTTGAAGTTCAAATGATATTTTTCTGTTATTTTATTTTTCTGATTTTCACTTCACATCTCTAAATTTTTATATTTTTTGTACGGTACATATTAAATTTTAATAGTTCAATTGTATCTCATGGGAAAAAATGTTTAACTCTATCTATTTATTTATGTTTATGATACTAATGATATAAAATACTAGAGTAAATACCCTTTTGGGTCCCTAAAAAAAACACGGACCCCGTTTTCATCCCTCAAACAACGAAAACCCATTTTTAGTCCTTGAAAAGGACGAATAAGGGTTGATTAGTGAACATTTTGGTCCCTCAAAAATTTTTAAAAACCCATTTTTAGTTCCATAAAAATGTCTCATTATTAGTTCCTGGGGGACGAAAATAGGGTCCGTATTTTTTTTAGGGACCCAAAAGGGTATTTACTCAAAATACTACGTATTAGATTTGACCATCCATTTTTTATCTAAGAAGAAATAGGCCACAGTTTTATCTAAATATATGAAGAGATTGTCATTCTTGAACTAACGATTGAACCTTGATTATATGTTTTCAAGACTAATTATATAGAATTATAGATAATCATGAAACATGATGGACTTAATTGATAAAATTAGAGTAAAATATTACGAGCACCATTTTATTTTACCTTAATTATATTCATATCCTTATGTTTTTGAAGATATATATTTTAGTCCAAACTATTAATTCCAATATAATGTTGTCTTAGAATCTTTACCTTGTGTAAAATAAAGTTGTCTAGTTATCTAAAATAAAAAAGTCAATATAGGTCATTCATTTTCCCAAGCACCATCCTAAGTCCTAACTGACAGAGCTCACTCAGGGTAAACCCACAATTTTTTAAAAATAAGTTTATAATTATTAAATTACATATAAAATCTTAGTATAAAAAAATGTTCAAAAGTAGAAAATCAAGCTACAAATTCCAAACAAACCAATAAAAATACAAGGTTTTTAGTTTTCATCAGCTTATAGAAATAAATTATTGGATCCTTTAGACCTTAGTCACATGCCACAAGAGCTGCTATGTCAACAATGTCAAAGACTTTTGTCAATCTTATTTTGGATTTGGCATTGGTAAAAATGACTTGTATTTGGGTCAGGTTTTTCTCATCATTGTTCATAATCTTTAAATTATGTCCGTCAATCAATGTGAATGATCACATCATCAAGTTATACTTTTTAGATTTATTTTCTCATCTTCTCAATCAACGATCTTAATGTGGTCATGAGAAAATGGATCATGAGAGGATCTCTTCCCTTTATTTTCCTCTCACTTTTCTCCACATCCAAACTTAGGTTGTGCCTTCATGTTTGTTTCATGTTTTATGCCCTTGAATCAGTTGGCAACTCTTGTTGGCTTTTGTTTGTCTGGAACAGGCAGAGAGAATACATAATTTTCTCTTTCATGTTAACCACAAGGATGATGGCGAAAGGTCAGAGAAGTGATTCATGAAATGTTGAAAATTGATAGTATTTTATTTCGTGTATGAATGTATTTAAAGGTACGTAATATTATCTGATAACAACGTATATGTAAGCCTTCCTTACCCAATAATCATTCACAATAATAAATTAAGAATTTAAGAGCATTTAAAAACAAACACAAATTAATCAAAGTTCATTGGGGGAATAATATAAAATATTTCAAAAATGAAAATCTTAAATTATATTTTAATAAAATAAGATTGTGAATTTTTTAAATATATTTAATCTTTTATAGAAAAGGTCAAAAACTGATTTGATATTTTGAAGATATATTTTTTCTGGAATTTTGAAGAATAAATATTTTATTAATGTTTTAAATGGCTATAATTTAAGTAATTAAATATTATTATTATTATTAAATGGCCTCGTTTTTGCTTACATGCATTTTTTAGATCGAAATCTGGGATTTACAAAAACCATAATCACATAAAAATAAATTCAAATCCAGTTTCAACTAAAGGTAAATCCAATCTTTGGATTATTGAAATTGGATTCTTTCTCCATGTTTCTTGCTTATTGAAATTTGACTTGCTGATCTAGTGAGAAACTAAAAGTTGAGATGCAGCGAAATGAGGGGATTGCGATGGAGTTTGGTAAACAAGCACTGCAATTGATATAAATTACTCAAAATTAAATACTCCCTTCGGTTCTAATTATAAGAACAAATTACCAGAATTTGAAAGGACTAAGGAAAGAAGTTAAATTAGTTAATTATGTATATTTTCCTAAAATACCCCTACCCAAAATTTAAAATGACATTAAGGAAGATACTTTAAAATTTAAAACAACAAAGCCCTGATCTGAGTTAGGTTTTGTTGTTTCTGTCTTGTTTGTGACGACGAGAAAGCCCCCTAAGTAATGTCCAATAATTCCTACGGAGTATCATATATTATTATGCCATTCAATAAATTTATGGAAAATTAAAATTTATTTTTCGTTCTTCACATCAATCAGGAAGCAAGTTTTGTATTATTGTATTTTCAAACTTGTCAGACTATTGCCTAATGATATATATATATATATATATATATTTGATAATATATATATTCAACTGTATATATATGTGATATATATATCATGCCGTCTATCTCATGGATCAGTGAATAAAGTATGATTCTTTTTTTCTTTTTTGGTCAACATATAAAGTATGATTCCAATTAACTAATGAAATTCATCATGGTCATACATCCAACATTATTTACTTTATAAAATATATAGGTGTATTATTAAATTATCATTGAGAAAGTACAAATAGGGGTATTATAAGAAAAAATTGATAAAAGTTAAAACTTGCTCTTATAATTAGGACCAAAACCAACTCTAAAATTTGCTCCTATAATTAGGACCGGAGGGAGTATGAAATTTTGTGTGCCTTTAGGGATAGGATATTGTTACTATTAATTAACGTTACTACCAGCTCTTATTTCACCGTTAGATCAGAATCTCATTAGGAGAGAAAATGATAAAGGTAAATAAGATTCTAATCTAACGGTGAAACAAGCTGATAGTAACACTAATTAGTAGTAACAATATCTTATCCCATGCATTTAATTTAATAATCCTTAGCTGATTTTGATGTTTTTATGGGTTTTGCGATAAATATGATGCAGAGATTAGGTTGCCCATCCAACTGAAAACATTTCCAAGTGATTAGGACTAATATCCAAGAATGCCTGAATTTGATACTCATTAGTAATTGGCAATCATGAAAGGATATTTTAAAAATAAAACCATAATTTAATTAACTTTCTTAATATATATCCCTTAAAAAAAAGTTAATTACGTTTTATATTTAGAACCAGAAATCGTACTATATAAATTTGAGGCTAACTTGAGTTAAGTGGTACCGGTAAGCGTAGGGTTGGATGTATATATGTAGTATATAGTTGACATTCTCTTGATACAAAAAATCCTCGTTCAATTGCATTGTGTGTGTGTGTACAATTTTTTTTGTTCCCTTTTATGAGAATGTAAGTTATCGGATTGGGATAACCACCTAAAATAAGAAAAATAATATATATAATCGAAAAAAGGGTGAAGGGTGATGAAGGATATATATTAGAAGTCAAGATTTATTTTTAGTCAAGGTGAATGTATATATAATTTTCTTTTATTTCAACTGAATCATTGGATTTTAATATATCCTTCCTAAATCCACATATACAAGATAAATTATAACTATGAATATGAATTAAATAGGTTGATTCAAATACAATCAAGCAATTTTAAAAATCACTTAAATACCACCAGTCGTAATTTGCAACCATCTTAACATTTTAGCAAACGCTATTTCAAACATGAATTTAAAGTGCCTAAGATAGTAACTTTATAAGCCTTAAAAGTCAGTGTAATTCATGGTGTCCCTTCACTAAGAGGCACTATTCTATTTACATTACGTATCAAACTCTATATATAATCATAGTATTTGCCAAATTTCACCATATGCTATTTTACTTCACATAGTTTAAATTAAGTAGGAAAAAATGGAGGAACCAAAAAGTCGGGGACATGTCTCTATGATAGCGTTTTTGGTCATCGTTGCCATACAATTTAGTACGTTAGTGTTAGTTGTTAATCGCCCTTATTAATAGGATTGATTTGTATATTGAAAAGAATCATTTATTAGCAATGAAGATTCATCTTGATTTTATTGAGATGACCTATTAAAAACCATATAAAAGTATATTTTTCTGCGTCTGTATGTGTGATGATGACGACTGAAAGTTGAAGCAAAGGAAGTGAACTACTTTGAGAATCTTCGATCGCTTTTGTTACTAATAATTTAGTCAGCAGCACAATTTTAATCCGAGAAAAGGGTAAACAAAGAGTAGGATAAAATTAAAAAGATTTTGGGTTGTTTATAAGCTTTTTTTTTTTTTTTTTTTTTTTATTATATGAATTGGTTAAGTGATTTTTAATACCGTTTTACATGTGTCAAATTGAAAAGAATGGAAGAAATTAAAAAAAAAAAATTCAAATTTTAATTTTAATTTGAGTCTAATTTTTTTAAAATTATACTTTAATTAAGATAAAAGTGTACCGTGCAACTTTTCCATCAAAATTAATTTTTCCGACTAAACCTATATATACAACTCAACGGAAGCACTGCTTGTCTTATGAGAACATGCCTAAACATATGCGGAACATTAGGAACCAATATCATTTTAGAGCACAAGGGCAAAAAAGGGCTTTAAGACCACTTCATTTAGATCAGAGATTCGACGCGCCGGTCTTAAAGGAATGACCTAAGTGCATGGATTAAGTAAATATAAAGAACTTTTGGACCGGATCATTTTTATGTTTTTGTTTTTGGGGATAAAAGTTTAGAAGATAAGTCATTTGTAAGTGTTATATGAATGTTATTTTGTAAGAACTGTAATTTTTTTTATTAAATAAATGATAGTTAATAACTACCATTAAACTTTTTTCCCACAAATTCTACCTCTCAATATATGATAGAGTGCATATTTAACCGTTAAGTTTTAGCATTACATATTTTTATGTGACCTTTCTTTGACATACATGATGTTTATTCATTGTAACTATTGTTATCAAACTCGCAGTGAGTTGACTCTCCAAGTTTACCGTTTTTTTAGTTTCTAGTTTACCAAATCAAGTTGAGTCATTTTCGGTAAACGCGTGACATTTGTAAACTTAGTTAAACTTACAAGTTTATACACAAAGTTTATCGTTTTTATGTTTCTAATTTACAAAACCGTATTAATTTACCTTTAAACTCGTATTATTATTATTTTTGATTTAATCATGTTCAACCTTATAAATGAGTTTTATAGAAAATTTCTTTGTTAAATATGGTAAATTTTGAATATTGGTGAATTTAATTTCAATTATTTGGATTTAAAATATATTTAAATCAAATTGTTGTCATTTTTTTTTAATATTTCAATTATTTATTATACACTATTAGTACCTATTTAATATTGAAAGTAAACTCTTATGAGTTTACGATTCTAGTTCTCGATACGATTTTACATTTTTGTCGAAGTTTCTTAAACTAACGAGTTTGACAACCTTAGTTGTAACCATTATTTATAAAGCGTTTTTATATGCACAAAACTCTAATAGTGCAAGTAGCTTAGCTTCCTTAGTAATTAGTTAAACGGGTAGTTACTCCCCCTTCCCATTTATAAAAGTTTTAAAACTGAATTACACATTTTAAGAAATCAGTTAAAATTAGTTAAAAATAATAAGTATGTTTTGAAATAAACTTTTTTTTTTTCCCTTTTTAGAGCATACCATTATTTATGAGGGGCAAGTAAAGAGAGATAGAATAAACAGAAGTATCACCAATCTTTAATTAATGCAATATATATATATATATATATATAAAATTAATGAGAGGCACAACTAAAATAAATAAATAAATCAATATTGAGATAACTCTTGTCAGACTGTTATTATAAAAAGGATCTAGGCTCTTATAAAAATGATTGAG
Organism: Acacia acuminata; assembly: GCA_019022655.1. Classification (NCBI taxonomy): domain Eukaryota; kingdom Viridiplantae; phylum Streptophyta; class Magnoliopsida; order Fabales; family Fabaceae; genus Acacia; species Acacia acuminata. The sequence continues at coordinate 5,924,942 of JAFJYI010000005.1, forward strand.
GGAGTAATTAGCAAATCACTTGGCGGATAATTAATTTCTACATGTCATGTTTAACACTTTAACTTAACTTGGATAATACTACAAACACATATCCACTAATTTAATTGTTAAAAAAAAAAAAAAAAGAAGTAGTAATCCATTTCGATCTTAAGAGGTAAAATTAAAAAACATACCCTCGATCCCTCCTGTTTTAAATATAAGATAAATTTTACTTTTTTAAAGATATTAAATAGGCTAATTAAATTATTTTAAAATATTTATATTTGTCATTTTTTCTCCAAACTATTTTGCTTAACTCATAAATTGATACATAATTTAAGAATACACAACATATTATATGATTAAATAACTTTTTTAGCTTTTTTAATCTCTCTAAAAAATTCAACTATGTCTCTATTTAGGATCAAGGAATACTATATAAATTTGGGGCTAACTTGAATTGAGTGGGTGACTGATCGGGGTAGAGTTCGATGAATATATGCAATATACAGTTGAAATACTCTAAATACCAAACGAAAATTAGTATAAATGTGAAGTGTGGATGAATAATCGAGACTGGCGCGTTTTATTTTTATACTCGGCTTTTTCCTATCCTCATTCAAATGCACTATCTATATAATTCCCTTTCATGAGGAATGTAAGTTATCGGATTGAGATAACCACCTAAAATAAGGAAAATAATACTCCATCCGGTCCTAATTATAAGACATATTTAACTAATTTTGGGAAGATTAAGGAGAGAAGTTAAATTAGTTAATTTTACTTATTTTCCTAAAATGCCCTTATATGAATTTAAAATGACATAAGTGAAAGTGAATTAACAACTTTACCACATACCTCTCCAAGTTAATATTTTCCTTTCCACATGTTTTTTAATTGAAATAATAATCTTGTTATACACACACACACATATATATATGTATATATATAGATATTGATACACACACATATATACATACATATATCTACACACCTATATATGAATACACACACACAAATATATATATATATATATGGACACACACAGATATATATGTGTGTGTGTGTTTATATATGTACACACATATATATTGACAGGCGCACACACACATATCTACACACATATATATGAAGACACACACAAATATGTATATATATATATATCGACACACACAGATATGTATATATGTGTGTGTTTATATATGTACACACATATATATTGACAGACACACACACATACACACACAGATATACATATATGTACACACACACACACACATATATATATGAATACACACAAATATATATATATATATATACATGGACACACACACACACATATGTACACACATATATATTGACGAGACACACACACATAGATATACATATATGTACACACACACACATACGTACATATATCTACACACATATATATGAATACACACACACAAATATATATATATATATATATATAGGGTTTAACGTTTGTCATGTGACTTGACATAAGGTTTTGTCAAGTCACTCCAAAACTACGTCGTTTTGGGAGTTCATTAATTCTCCTAACCCCAAAACTACATCATTTTGGGAGTTAGGGGGAATTAATGAAGGGTGTTTTGGTATTTTTATTTATTATATGAATTTGACCTAAACACCCTTCATTAATTCTCTCAACTCCCAAAACGACGTAGTTTTGGGGTGACTTGACAAAAGCTTATGTCAAGTCATATGACAAATGTTAAACCCATATATATATATGGACACACACATCTATATGTATATATATGTGTGTTTATACACACACATATATATTGATAGGCACACACACATATACACGCAAATGTACACACACTCACTCACTCACAGATATATATGTGTGTGTGTCTACATATATGTGTCTGTGTATATATGTATGTATATCTATATATAAACACACACATGTAACAAGCAAAAGCCAAATATACTTGAGAGAATAAAGCAAGGGTATTTTAGGAAGAAATTGAGAAAAGTTAAAATATTGTCTTATAATTAGGACCAAAACCAACTCTCAAATGTTGTCTTATAATTAGGACCAGAGTGAGTACTTCTTTCGATCCTTAATATAAGATATATTTATCAGATTGATTAGATTAAGAAAGTTAGTTAATATGACATGTATTTTCAAGAACATCATAGTCATCTTTCTTAATTCCCCATTATCTCTCCTCCTTAATTATTATAGAAAAAGCATCAATATGAGTAAATTAGGAAAAAAATTGACAAATATAAAAAGCATATGTCCTACATTTAGAATTAAGATAGATTATTCTTCAAATATTTCTTATATTAAAGACCGACGGAGTACATATATAATCGGAAAAAACATCAATATGAGTAAATTAAGAAAAAAATGACAAATATAAAAATCATATGTCTTACATTTAGAATTAAGATCGATTATTCTTCAAATATTTCTTATATTAAAGACGACAGAGTACATATATAATCATAAAAAACATCAATATGAGTAAATTAAAAAAAATAAAAATAAATAAAAAATATATGTCTTACAATTAGAATTAAGATCGATTATTCTTCAAATATTTCTTATATTAAAGAGTGACAGGAATACATATATAATCGGATAAAATGGTGAAGGGTGATGAAAGATACATACTAGCCGTCAAGAATTATTATTATTTTTTTACACTTAAGATCAATGTATATAATTTTCTTTTTATTTCAACTGAATCATCATATATCCTTTAAAAGAATTCCAAAATCCAAAAATACAATATAACTATGAATATGAATTAAATAGGTTGATTCTTGATTCAAATATAGTCAAGCAATTCTGAAAATCACTTAAATGCCATCAATCGTAATTCGTAACCCTCGTAAACCCTTCACGAAAAGCTATCCCAGATACGAATAAAGTGCTTAAAATAGTAATTTTTTAAGCCTTAAAAGTCAGTGTAATTCGTGGTGTCCCTTCATCAACAGTCACTATTATGTATGAAGCCCTATATAATCATAGTATTCATCAAATTTCATCACATGCTTTTGCCTTCACATAGTTCAAATTAAGTAGAAAAAATGGAGGAACCAAAAACTTGGGGAGCTGTCTCCATAGTAGCGTTTTTGTTCATCGTTGCCATACAATTTGTTTTGCCCTTTTTCATGGGTCCTGTTTCCCCACCAACTTTGCCATTGATTTTAATGTTCCCAGTCGTTCTTGCTGCAATTCTCATCTTCCTCATCATCACTTCCAAGTAGAGGGCTTCGATCTTCATCACCCTCGCATGCACGTATATGTACGGGTCTTGGGCTTCAGGCTTCTGATGTACATTTTTCCATTGCTATTTAATGCACTTTGTAATATCCCAACCTCTCAAATATATATCTTTGTTATGATTAGATTCTATATCAAATGAGTAGTATTTTGATGTCTTATGGGCATGAAACAGTGCGGTTTTATAATTGTTACGATTTTTCAAAATATTTATAGTATTTTTTCTTTAAAAATTGTATAAAAAAAAAAAAGTTCAAATCCATAATCATTCTAAATAAAGTATCAATATGTTCCTTATTTTATTTAGAAACTAATGATCGAAAGAGAAGAAGAAAAAACATTTGTGATTGCTGGTTTTTTCTATATTAGACGATGTCTTCCGTGTGAGATATGCTTCTGCAAGAGTTAATTAATCTATTTGGGTCTGATATCTGATATTTAGAACAGCTGGGTAGCTTGTCAGATATTGGGAGCTTCTATTTTATTTTTAAAATATATTGTTCTGTTAGATTTATCATGTTCATCGTTATTTTCTTTCTAGTATATTATTAGGGTTATGGGGAAATTTTGTCTCAAAAGTTTTCACCGAGAGGTAATTTTGCCTCAGAAGTGTTTAAAAAAAGCACTTTTACCCTAGTTGTTATACCGAGTTAATTTTGATTGTTATTTGACCAAAATATGTTGAGCTAATAGTCCACGTTTCACGTTATTTTTGTTAAGATGCAAATTTGTCTTGCAAGTTTTAAAACTAACTTTGAAAAAAAAAATGAAGTAAATGACACATAGATTTGTAGGACAAATTTGAACCTTAAAGAAAATGATGGGGATGAAATACAGGCTACCAGCTTAACATATTTTATCGATTAACGGTCAAAATTTATTAGGATAACAATCAAGACAAAATTGTTTTATTTTTTACACTTCCGGGATAAAATTACTGTTCGGTCAAAACTTTTAGAGGTGGAATTACTCCTTAACCCATATTATTATGACGAATTGGAAACTATAGAAGTATATTTTCCTGTGTCTGTGTGATGGTGATGACTGAATTTTGAAACAAAGAATGCGAACAAAAGTGAGAATCTTCGGTCGCTTTTGCTACCAATAATTTAATCAGCAGCACAATTCTCAGTCCAAGAAAACGGGTTAAAAAAGAGTAGGACAGAATTACAAAGATTTTGGGTTAGTTGTTAATATGCTACTACCAGTCTGGTCCTATTTATAAGTATTCATTTTGATCAAATCTCACATACTAATGAAAGTTAGTTGATTCAATGATTATGGGGTAAATTTTCAACTTTGCCTTCATTTATGATTAGTAATTTTCAATTTGTTTCTTCTCTCTCTATCTTTATGAGTGCAATTAATATGGATAAAATTGTACAATCTCATTTATTACATAAAACTGGAACTTATAAATAGGACCAAATTTTTTGGTCAAATTTGTACTTATAAAGAGGAGCAGTGGTATTTTATAAGAACGGTTGATTAACACCTTTTTAATGTGTCAATCAAATTGAAAAGAATGGAAGAAATTAAAGGAAAAAAATCAAAATATTAATTTTAATTTAAGTCATTTCCATCAAAATTAATTCTTCTTATTATATAAAAAAATAATAATTAATTCTTCTTACCAAACCGGTCCTAAGACAAAAGACTAGGATAACCTATATCCTTATTAGTAGAAATACTTCTTATCTTCCGGGAACATGCCTAAACATTCAGGTAGAGCATAAAAACCAAGGAACATGCCTAAACATATACTTATTAGTAGAAATACTTGTCTTCCGGGAACAAGCCTAAACATTCATGTAAAGCATCAAAAACCAAGGAAACAATCGTGCTTTTTAGTGCTTATTTAGTATATTTTCGATTGTGTTTTACGATATACGTTGTTGTCGGGCGGAGCTTGGGACAAAAATTTAGGAGGGCAAATGTGTAATTTATAATACAAAATTAATAAAAACCTAAATGAAATTTAAAGCACAAAAAAAGTATATTTTTGATTGTGTATTTTACAATAAGACGCAAATATTATCAATGCTTTACAAGATAAATATATGAGATGATTGTTGGTTAAATTTTACATTATATAATTTTTTTAAAAAAAAAAAAAATTGTAAACAAATTTTTTGTTTGGGGGGATTTACTTGTGAATAAACACTTTTAAAAATCTTAAATGTAATCCTAAACAAGCACTTTGAGAAATTATGAAAACCTTCTAGAGGCAAGTAATCTGCACATCTAATAGCATCTCCATGCATATAATGAAGTTTTATTGACCACTTATCACACAACGTAACATCTCACTATTTCCCGTTATAAGAAAAATTGAACGTAAAAGGCCTCGTTTTTGCTTACATGCCTTTTTTAGATCAAAATCTGGGATTTACAGAAACCATAATCACATAGAAATACGTTTAAATCCAGTTTCAGCTCAACGTATGTAAATCCAATTTTTGGATTATTGAAATTGGATTCTATCTCCATGTTTCCAGCTTATTGAAATTTGACTTGGTAGTATTCTAGTGAAAAACTAACAATTGAGATGCGGCGGAATGAGAGGATTGCTATGGAGTTTAGTAAACAAGCACTGCAACTGAGTCTTGTACTTTAATATAAATTACTCAAAATTAAGTATGAAATTTTGTGTATGCATTTAATTTAATATTCCTTGGCTGATTTTGATGTTTTTATGGGGGTTTTTTTTTTCCCAATCCTCGTTCAAGTGTGTGTGTGTATAAATTCTTTTATGAGAATGTAAGTTATCGGATTGAGATAACCACCTAAAATAAGGAACATAACATATGTAATCGGAAAAAGGGTGAAGGGTGATGAATATAATGATATATATTAGCAGTCAAGATTTATTTTTAGTTAAGGTGAATGTGTATATAATTTTCTTTTATTTCAACTGAATTGGATTTCAATATATCCTTAGAAAGATCTTCCAAAATCCACATATACAAGAATTAAATAGGTTGATTCAAATACAATCAAGCAATTTTTGAAAATAACTTTAATGCCACCTGGTCGTAATTTGTAACCATCCTAACCTTTTATCAAACGCTATTTTAAATATGAATAAAGTGCCTAAAATAGTAACTTTATTAACCTTAAAAGTCAGTGTATAATTCGTCGTGTCCCTTCACTAACAGGCACTATTATAGTCACATTACGTATGAAACCCTGTATATAATCATAGTATTTGCCAAATTTCACCACATGCTATTTTCCTTCACATAGTTCAAATTAAGTAAAAAATTGAGGAACCACTAAAGGAAAATCACATTTAGAACCCAAATTAAGAAAAATAATATCAGAAAAGTCTCATAAAGTTGTTAATACCAAGTGACACAACAACCATTAACAAGTTGTTAGACTAATTTTCTGATATATATTATTTATCTTAGTTGGAATCTAGACGTGATTTTCCTAAATCGTTTCCATACAATTTGTTTTGCCCTTTTTCACGGTCCCGTTTCCCCACCAACTTTGCCATTGGTTTTGGTCTTCCCTGTTGTTCTTCCTGCAGCACTTCTCATCTTCCTCATCATCACTTCCACGTAGAAGCTTCAGGCTTTTAATGTGCATTTTTCTAGTGCTCTTTAATATTCTTTGTAATACTCCAACTTCTCAAATGTCTTTATCTATCATTTGGTTCTATATAAAATGGGTAGCATTTTAACATCTTATGAGTATAAAATGGTGAAGTTTCAAAATTTGTATGATTTTTCAAAATATGTAAAGTAATGTTTCTTTTAAAAATCATTTTAAAAAAATTCAAAACTACGTTTTACACCCATAATATATCAAAATGTTATTTATTTTATTTAGAAACTAGTTATCAAAAAAAAAAAGGAATTTTTTTTTTGGGACAGCTGGTTTTTCTACATTAAGACTATATGTGCATGTCTTGCGTGTGAGAAATACTTCTGCAAGAGTTAATATGTTTGGGTCTGATATTTAAAATGGTTGTTGTCAAACTTGTAGGATGACGTACACTCCAAGTTTAGTGTTTTTATGTTTTTAACTTACAAAATCGAGTCGAGCCTACTATTAAACTTGTGATCATTGTAAACTTAGTTGAACACACAAGTTTATATACCGAGTTTATTGTTTTTACATTTCCAACTTACAAAATCATGTTTACTCATTCTTAAACTCGTGTTAACTTCTTCGATTTAATCATGTTCAATAGATTTAAATATAAATTTTATAAAAAATTTCTTTGTTAGATATTATAAATTATGAATGTTGATGGATTTAATTTTAATTATTTGGACTTAAAAATATTTAAATCAATTTGTTGCTATTTTTTATATTTTAATCATTTAATTATAAACTTTTAATATCTATTTAATGGTAAAAGTAAACTTGTACTATTATGAATTTATGATTGAAGTTTATAATACGGGTTTATCTTACAGTCACGGATTTGTTTAAACACACAAGTTTAACAACTTTATTTAGAATAGCTTGTTTGCTTGTTGTCGGATACTGGGAGCATCTATTTCATTTTTACATTAATAAAAGTTGTCAGTTAGATAAAATATTATTCCGTTAGATTTATTTATTTATTATTTTCTTATTATTATGGCTTGTTGGAATATTGAAATTAGTTAAGATCATAATTAGTGATTGGTACCTATAAATTAATGTCCTAGCTAATGTGTTTAGTGTGTAGGATAATGAGTTCCACATCATGTTAAGAGATATAATAATTTAAGTTTTTCTAGAGTTAGGGTTAGTTGTTAATCGCCTTCAATGAAGATTCATCTTGGTTTTATTAACATGACCTATTAAAAACCATATAAATAAAAAGTATATTTTTCTGTATCTGTGTGGTGATGATGATCACTGAAACTTGAAGCAAACAAAGTGAACTACTGTGAGAATCTTCGATCGCTTTTGTTACTAATAATTTAATCATCAGCAGCACAATTTTAATCCGAGAAAAGGGTTACAAAAAAGAGAGTAGGATAAAATTAAAAATATTTTGGGTTGTTAATACGCTATTTTTATATGAACTGGTTAATTGATTTTTAATACCGTTTTTTTTCGAAATTTTTTTAATACTGTTCTACATGCGTCAAATTGAAAAGAATGGAAGAAATTAAAAAAAAATTCAAATTTTAATTTTAATTTGAGTCTAATTTTTTAAAATTATAGTTTATTAATTAAGATAAAAGTGTACCGTGCAACTTTTCTATCAAAATTAATTTTTCCGACTAAACCTATATATACAACTCAACGGAAGCACTGCTTGTCTTATGAGAACATGCCTAAACATATGCGGAACATTAGGAACCGATATCATTTTAGAGGAATCATGATCATCTTTATGTTTTTGTTTTTGCTGATAAAAGGGTGGAAGACAAGTCATTTGTACTTGTTATATGACGGTTATTTTGTAAAAATTATAATTTTTTAAATTAAATAAATGACAGTTAATAACTACAACCGTTATGTTTTTGTGTTTACGAATTCCACTTCTTTAATATATGATTAAGTTTCATTGTTCATATTTAACTTATAAGTTTCATTGTTCATATTCTTACATGATTTTTGCCTTGATATACATGACATTTATTTTCTATAACCATTACCCGGCATAAGTATTACCAACATTTAATTAATGCAATATATATAATTAACAAAGGGCTACTATTATAAAACTGACCGGAGATTAATTAGCAAATAACTTGGGGGGTAATTAATTCCTATTTGTCTCAATTTAATTAATTAGAAGTAGCGTTGAAAGCTCCTTAAAGTGATCATACGACCAAGGTTGCTCACTATTCTACATGTCATGTTTAACACTTTAACTTAAGTGTACAAACACTCACCTCATGCCACAGATATCCACTAATTTAATTGTTTTTTTTTTTAAATGTAATAATCCATTTCCGTGATGTTATAGAGGTAAAAAAACATATACTCCCTCTATCTTAAATATAAGATAAATTTAACTTAAAGCTAATTAAATTATTTTAAAATATTTATATTTGACATTTTTCTCCAAACTATTTTGTCTAACTCATAAATTGATCTATAATCTATGAATACACAACATAATTAAGTAACTTCTTTAGTTTTCTTAATCTCTTTTTAAAAAAAACAACAACTTTATCTTATATTTAGTAATAATAAGTATTATATAAATTTGGGGCTCACTTGACTAGAGTGGTAACTGATAGGTGTAGAGTTCGATGTGTATATACAATATACAGTTGAAATACTCCTAATACAAAACGAAAATTGGTGTAAATTTGACATTTTTATGTTTTGGCCAACGAGCGTGGATGAAGAATTGAGACTGGCGTTTTATTTTATACTCGGCCATTGAATGAAAATTTCAATTTTTTTCCTATGGCCTCATTCAAATGGATTATGTATATAATTCCCTTTCATGAGAATGTAAGTTATCGGATTGAGATAACCACCTAAAATAAGGAAAATAATACTTCCTCAGGTCCTTAATATAATATATATTTATCTAATTGATTAAATTAAAGAAGTTAGTTAATATGACATATATTTTTTAAAACACTCTAGTTATCTTCTTTAATTCCCTCATTATCTATCATCCTTAATTATTGTTGAAGAAGCATCAATAGGGGTAAATTTTTTTTTTTTTTTTTTTGGACAAATATGAAAACTATATGTTTTACATTTAAGATCAAAATCAACTCTTTAAATATTTCTTATATTAAAGACCAAAAGGAGCATATATATAATCGGATAAAAGGGTGAAGGGTGATGAAAGATATATCTACTAGCTGTCAAGATATATATTTTTTTAACTTAAGACCGAAGTATATAATTTTCTTTTTATTTCAACAGAGTCATTAGATTTCAATACATCCTTTAAAAGAACTTCCAAAATCCACAGATACAAGATAACTATGAATATGAATTAAATAGGTTGATTCTTGATTCAAATACAGTCAAGCAATTTTGGAAATAGCTTAAATGCCACCATTCGTAATTCGTAACCCTCGTAAACCCGAATTCACCAAAACCCATCCCAAATATGAATAAAGTGCTTGAAATAGTAACTTTTTAAGCCTTAAAATTCAGTGTAATTCGTCGTGTCCCTTCACCAACAGTCACCATATATTATGATCAAACCCTATATATAATCATACTATTTTTCAAATTTCACCACATGCTATTTGCCTTCACATAGTTCAAATTAAGTAGAAAAAAATGGAGGAACCAAAAACTTGGGGACTTGTCTCTATAATAGCGTTTTTGGTCATCGTTGCCGTACAATTTTTTCTGCCCTTTTTCATGGGTCCTGTTTCTCCACCAACTTTGCCTTTGATTTTGATGTTCCCAGTTGTTCTTGCTGCAATTCTTATCTTCCTCATCATCACTTCCAAGTAGAGGGCTTCAATCTTCATCGCCCGCATCCATGCTCCCTTGCATGCATGTATATGTACGGGTTTCGGGCTTCAGGTTTCAGGCTTCAGGCTTCTGATGTATATTTTTCCATTGCTCTTTAATACACTTTGTAATACCCCAACATCTCAAATATATTTATTATGAATTAGATTCTACATAAAATGAGTAGTATCTTGATATTTTATGAGTATAAAATGTTGCGTTAAAAAATTTTACAATTTTGCTAAATATTTATAGAATTTTTTTTTTAAAAATCGTATAAAAAAGGTTGAAATTCATATTATTTCATATAAATAAACTATCAAAAAGTTACTTATTATTTAGAAAAGAGAAGGAAGAAAACATTTGTGATAGCTGGTTTTTCTACATTAAGACTATGTCTTGCGTGTGAGAAATGCTTCTACTTTGGTGTTTATTTGAATTGGTAGTGGAAGTTAATTTTCGGATGTCATTTATGGTATACGGGTAAAGTTTATGAGACGAGTTTTGTTTCAATTTACGTGAACGTGCTTTTTCAATATCAATTCAAACAAGCCCTCAATCTGTTTGGGTCTAATATCTGATATTTTGAACAGCTGGGTTGCTTGTCATATATTGGGAGAGCATCTATTTTATTTTTAAAATATATTCTTTTGTTAGATTAATCATATTCATCATTATTTTCCTTCTAGTATATTATTAGTGTTAAGGGGAAATTCTACCCCAAAAGTGTAAAAAACGGAGCACTTTTGTCTTGGCCATTATCCCCATTAAAATATGAAAAAAAAAATATGTTCAACTAACAGTCTATGTATCATCCATGTTATTTTTGTTAAGATAAAAATTTATCCTGTAAGTTTTAAATTTAACTTTGAAAAAAAAAATGAAGTAGATGATGACACATGGATTTTCAAGGCAAATTTAAACATTAATAAAAATGATGGGGATGAAATGTGAACTACCAATTTAACAGATTTGGTCAATTAACTAGGATAACAATGAAGACAAAATTGGTTTTCGGTGAAAATTTTTTAGGAGCGAAATTGCCACTTAACTCGTTATTATGACCAATTGGAAACGACATAGAAGTATATTTTTCTGTGTCTCTGTTATGGTGATGACTGAATCTTGAAGCAAAGAATGCGAACAACTGTGAGAATCTTCGGTCGCTTTTGTTACCAATAATTTGATCAGCAGCACAATTCTTAGTCCGTCCAAGACAAGGGTTAAAAAAAGAGTAGGACAGAATTACAAAGATTTTGGGTTGTTAATACGCTATTTTATAAGAACTGGTTAATTAACATCTTTTTAATGTGTCAAACTGAAAAGAATGGAAGAAATTAAGGAAAATCAAAATTTTAATTTTAATTTAAGTCATTTCCATCAAAATTAATTCTTCTTATTGCATAAAAACAATTAATTAATTCTTCTCACCAAACTGGACCTAAGACTAAAGACTAGGATAACCTATATACTAACATGCTTAAACATTCATGTGGAACATTTAGTATTTGTTTAGAATAATGATTAAAATCTTTAAAAATATTTTTTCAATTATGATTTACAATATATGATATAAGTATGTGAGATGACTTTTATTTTAATTTACTTGAATATACACTTTTAGGAATCTAAACGTGATCATAAATAAGCAGCCAAGTAATCTACACATCTAATAGCATCTCTATGCATATGATGAAGTTTTATTGACCACTTATCATACAACGTAACATCACTCTAATTTCCGTTATATGAGATGTCCATGACGTGTAACAGAGAACCTAAATTGACCTATAAGAATTGTACATAAAAGATTTAATTTATTTATAAATATATATAATATCTTATTACAATTTACCTCTTAAATTTATAATTTTTTCTTAAAAATATTCTTTTCGATTACATATAGTAACATGATTTTCATTGAGGGTGATTAAAATGTATATATTAAAAAAATTATTTTAGGTAAATTAACATTCACTTGCAAATTAACAAGTGTGAAACAACTAGCTTAACTATTTTTTTTTTTTTGAAAATTCGTAAATTAGTAATATAGCTGTAATACAATATGCAATTCTTTTAATATATATATATATATATATATATATATATATATATAATATACAATTTTGCCTTGTTTTGTGTTTGGATAAAACACTCACAATGAATGCAAAAATAAATACTTTCTTTATTATAAGATGTCAACTAATTATTTTGTCTTAATTATACAGATATTCCCTCTATTTTGAAAACATGTACTTAAGTTCAAACCGTTAACTCGTTAAAAGGATTCTAAAAATATATTTTTAATTGAAATTTATATTAAAAATAAAATTTATTTACTAATTTACCCTTAATCCTAAATCCTAAATTTTAATTGACAACTTGTAAATATCAAAAAATTTTAAAAATTCAAGTAAGTTTTTTAAATGTTTGTAGAAAAATATCAAAATTTAAATTTAAATGACTTAATACAATCTCTCATTTGATAGGAAAAAAAAATGTCTTTGATATATATTTTTAGTCATTTAAGAAACTAAAAATATATATCAAAGAACTAAAAATAAATAAATTCTTAATAAATATGGTAAAAATTTAAATTATAAATTTATAATCTCAAAATTCATAAATTTTTAATATATTAAAAAGTTAAAAAAATATTTTAGGATAAAAATTTGGTGATACAATTTTTTTTTTTCTGCCCACATACATATATATTTGTTTAAATAATTCTAAGGTTAAAGAAAGGTATTTTGATAAAAACATAAGTTTAAAAGTCAAACTTAATAGTTAACTAACGGTTTAAGTGAATAAAAATAGAATCTCAAATATAAGGGAGGTTTGTGCAACATACATTTTAATTTTAAGGGAGGTCTATATGGGGTTTTAAAATAAGGGAGGCCTGTGTAATTAAAGTAAAATAGATGGGTGGTTAGAGTATTTTACTCTTAGTTAAACTGGTACTTCTCCCATCGGTCCTATTTATAAGAGTCGATAACCGAATTATTGTAGTTTAAAAAATTAGTTAAAGAAATAAGTATGTTTTGAAATAAACTTTTTTCCCTAAAGTATACACTTATTTATAAGGGCAAAGTAAAAAAGAGAAATAAAATGAACATAAGTATTATCTTCCTTTAATTAATGCAATATATATAATTAAAAAGGGGCATAAATGAAAAAAAAAAAGTCATTTAATGTTGAGACAACTCTTATCGAGCTGTTATTTAAAAAGAATTAAGAAAATTTAAATTTTAGGCTTTTTAAAAAAAAAAAACCAGAAGTAATTAGCAAATCAACTTGTTGGCGGGTAATTAATTCCTTGTCTCAATTTAATTAATTAGAAGTAGCGTTGAAAGATCCTTAAAGTGATCATACGACCAAGGTTGCTCACTATTCTACATGTCATGTTTAACACTTTAACTTAACTTGGATAATAGTACAAACACTCACCTCATGCCACAGATATCCACAATTTATTTTTTTTAAATGTAATCGTCCATTTCCATGATCTTATAGAGATAAAAAAAAAAAAAAACATATACTCTTTCCAGTCTTAAATATAAAATAAATATAACTTTTTTTTGGAGATATTAATGAAACTATTAAATTAGTTTAAAATATATATATATATATATATTTATCTTTTCTCTAAATTATTTTGCCTTACTCATAAATTGCTATGGTATAATATATGAATACACAACATATAATATGATTAAGTAACTTATTTAGTTTTTTTAATCTCTCTGAAAAAGTTAACTCTATCTTATATTTAAAATTACACATTACTGTATAAATCTGGGGTTAACTTGAATTGAGTGGTAACTGATAGGGGTAGAGTTCGATGTCTATATGCAGTATACAGTTGAAATACTCTTGATACAAAACAAAAATTAGTGTAAATGTGACATTTTCATTTTTTTTTTTTTATTTGTTTGCCAATGAGTGTGGAATGTGGATCAAGAATTGAGACTGGCGTTTTATTTTTATACTCGTTTTTTTCCCTATCCTCGTTCAAATGCATTATAAATATAATTCCCTTTTCATGAGAATGTAAGTTATCGCATCGAGATAATTAACCACCTAAAATAATATTCCCTTCGCTTTTTAATATAAAATATATTTGCCTAATTGATTAAATTAAGGAAGTCAACTAAGTTACTTAATATGATATTTATTTTCTAAAATACCCTAATCATCTTCTTTGATTCTTTTATTATCTCTCCTCCTTAATTATTGTTGAGAAAGCATCAATAAAGATAAGTTAGGAAAAAATTGATAAATATAAATATTATATGTCTTACATTAAGATCAATATCAACTTTCCAAATATTCCTTATATTAAAGACAAAATGGTGTGTGTGTGTGTGTATGATCGGATAAAAGGGTGAAGCTAAGGGTGATGAATGATATATACTAGCCGTCAAGATTTTTTGTTTTTGTTTTTTTTATACTTAAGATCAATGTATAGAGTTTTCTTTTTATTTCAATTCAATCATTGGATTTCAATATATCCTTTAAAAGAACTTCAAAAATCCAGAGATACAAGATAACTATGAATATGAATTAAATAGGTTGATTCTTGATTCAAATACAGTAAAGCAATTCTGGAAATCACTTAAATGTCATCAATCGTAGTTCGTAACCCTCGTAAACCCTTCAACAAAAGCCATCCCAGATACGAATAAAGTGCTTAAAATAGTAATTTTTTAAGCCTTGAAAGTCAGTGTAATTCGTGGTGTCCCTTCACCAACAGTCACTATTATGTATGAAGCCCTATATAATCATAGTATTCATCAAATTTCATCACATGCTTTTGCCTTCACATAGTTCAAATTAAGTAGAAAAAAATGGAGGAACCAAAAACTTGGGGAGCTGTCTCTATAGTAGCGTTTTTGGTCATCGTTGCCATACAATTTGTTTTGCCCTTTTTCATGGGTCCTGTTTCTCCACCAACTTTGCCATTGATTTTGATGTTCCCAGTCGTTCTTGCTGCAATTCTCATCTTCCTCATCATCACTTCCAAGTAGAGGGCTTCGATCTTCATCACCCTCGCATGCACGTATATGTACGGGTCTTGGGCTTCAGGCTTCTGATGTACATTTTTCCATTGCTCTATGCACTTTGTAATATCCCAACTTCTCAAATATGTTTATTATGATTAGATTCTACATAAAATGAGTGGTATTTTAATATCTCATGAGCATGAAATGGTGCGGTTTCATAATTGTTACGATTTTTCAAAATATTTATCGTATTGTTTTCTTTTAAAATCGTAAAAAAAAAAAAAGTTCAAATTCATATCATTCCATACAAATAAAGTATCAGAATGTTCCTTATCTTATTTAGAAACTAATGATCGAAAGAGAAGAACAAAAAAACATTTGTGATAGCTGGTTTTTCTATATTAAGACTATGTCTTCCGTGTGAGATATGCCTCTGTTAGAGTTAATCTGTTTGGGTCTGATATCTGATATTTAGAACAGCTGGGTTGCCTGTCAGATATTGGGAGCATCTCTTTTATTTTTAAAATATCTTGTTCGGTTAGATTTATCATGTTCATTGTTATTTTCCCTCTAGTATATTTGAAAGTTTTCATCAAGAGGAAATTTTACTCGGAAATGTTTAAAAAAAAAAAAAAAAGTATTTTTGCCTTGACCGTTATACCAGGTAGTTTTGATCTTTAATTGACCATAAATATGTTAAGCTAACGGTCTACGTGTTACGTTATTTTTGTTAAGATACAAATTTACCCTGCAAGTTTTAAAACTAACTTTGAAAAAAGGAAGAAGAAGATGACACATGGATTTGTAGGCCAAATTTGAACCTTAATAAAAATGATGGAGATGAAATGCAGATCACTAGCTTTTAACATATTTTGTCAATTAACGGTCAAAATTAATTAGGATAACGATCAAAGTAAAATTGCTTCATTCTTACACTTCTGAGTTAAAATTACATTTCGGTCAAGACTTTCAGAGGTGGAATTACTCCTTAACCCATATTATTATTATGACCAATTGAAAACCATATATAGAAGTATATTTTCTTGTGTCTGTGTGATGGTGATGACTGAATCTTGAAGCAAAGAATGCGACCAACAGTGAGAATCTTCGGTCGCTTTTGTTAATCAATAATTTAATCAGCAGCACAATTCTAAGTCCAAGAAAAGGGTTAAAAAAAGAGTAGGACAGACTTACAAAGATTTTGGGTTGTTAATACGTAGTATTTTATAAGAACTGGTTAATTATTAACGCCTTTTTAATGTGTCAAATGGAAGAAATTAAAGGAAAAAATCAAAATCAAAATTTTAATTTAAGTCATTTCCATCAAAATTAATTCTTCTTATTGTATAAAAAAAATTAATTAATTCTTCTTACCAAACCGGTCCTAAGACTAAAGACTAGGATAACCTATATACTTCTTGTCTTTTCCCTGAACATGCCTAAACATTCATGCAGAGTATCAGGAACTAAGGAACTAATTGTCTTAATACTTATTTAGAATAACGATTGAAGTCTTTAAAAACATATTTTTAATTTCGTTTTATGATGTACGAGATAAATATATGGTGTGATTGTTATTATGATTTACGTAAATAAACAATTTTAAGTCTCAAACGTTATTCTAGACAAATACTTAGAGAAATTATGATGATCTTCTAGAGCCAAGTAACCTGCACATCTAATAGCATCTCCATGCATATGATGAAGTTTTATTGACCACCTATCATACACCAGAACATCTCTCTAATTTCCGTTGTAAGAGATCTTCATGATGTGTAACCGAGTACATAAATTGACCTATGGTTGACCTATAAGAATTGTACATAAAATATTTAATTTAATCATAAATATAATACAATATCTTATCTCTTAATTTTATAATTTTTTTTAAAAGTATCCTTTTTGATTTCATACAGCAACATGATTTTCATTGAGGGCTGATTAAAATGCATATTATTAAAAAAATATATATATATATATATATATATATATATTTTGGGTAAACTGACATTCAATTTCAAATTAACAAGTGTGAAACAACTAGTTTAACTAATTTTTTTTTTAAATTTGTAAATTAGTAATATAGCTGTAATACAATATACAATTTTTTTGTTTTTTTTTTTTGTTTTTGAAAATATAATCGACAATCCTGCCTTGTCTTTGTTTGGATAAAACACTCAACGATTTAAAAATAAATAATCCCACAGAACTGGAAAAATACAAAATTAATAAAAATATATATTTATATTTACTATTATTTACACGCTTTTTATGACTGGTTTGACTATGAATCATTGAATTGGAAGGCTATAGAGGTTCGTTCTTCAACGAACAGACAAGTCTGCGCATTTCGCAGGATTTATCTCCTGGCAACCTTTTTTGACTCCATTGCGACCTCAGTTTGATTGATTGAAGCTTTCTCTTCGTTTCCCACCAAGCTCGGTGCTTGTGGGTGGAGGTTTCTCTCTGCGATTATGGCGCCCGCCATGGATAAATTCCTCCACAAGCTCCGCAATTTGGATGCTTACCCTAAAATCAACGAAGATTTTTACAGCCGCACTCTCTCTGGGGGTGTCATCACTGTCGTTTCCGCCGTGGTTATCCTTTTCTTGTTCTTCTCTGAGCTAAGTATGGACCTCCGATTCTATTTTTTTCCCCTTTTTGTTGATTGTTTTCAAAAGTTTAGTGCGTTTGACCTCCTGATTGGGATGCGCTGAAATTGAAAGGAAAATGAACTGCCAATATCTACGTTTGGGATCTTAAGGAAATCATCTCAATCAATCTCTTTTGCCCGGCCCTTTTGGCTGCAATGCATTAATTCGAAATATGAATTTTAAGTGGGAATGGAACTAACAAAAGAATGATCTTTTAGAAGGTGGAATGGACTTTACCGGTGCCGCCGCCCCCCCCCCCCCCCCAACAAACACAAACACACCACCACCACAAAAGGGAAAAAAAGAAAAAAAAAAAAAAGAAGCAATCACACCACAGAAATGTAATTGGCAATGCTACCTTATCAATGCTTGTATAACGATATACTACGGCTAATTGATTATACAAATAATGTGCTCTTGCTGTTCGGGGTTTATGATTTGTGTAATAACAGCTTCCTTGTCAAATTTGTGCTTTAGCTCTGTTTAGTTAGAAGTGTTGGTTTGTTGCTATATTTAACTCAATTGTTGGGGTTGAGTGCCAAGGTTTAGAACCGATTATAATTCACGTCTTCTGAAATAAAAAAGGGTCATCCAAGAAAGGGTAGAGACTCATAAAGATGGCTTTGAGCTATATTTGCATTTGTCTTTACATCTGGACGGAAAATTTCCTAATGCCAGCCCTGGATTTATATAAAACATGTCAACTTATTAGGCTTGTTGGCTTGACTTATGATGCTGTAACTGCAACTTAATCTGTTGAGCGTATTTTTTCTGTAGTTAACATGGTGTGATCACCATTATGGCTATGTATGTACCAGTTCAGGACTAACAATTAATAGAATAGATAAAGTCTGGTCTTACGTTAAAATAGTTTTTCAAGGCCATTTCTTTTGCTACTAATGTATGTGATGTAAATTTCCCATGAGATTCTGTTGATGTAATCCGTTAATTGCTGTTGCAGGTTCATACCTCTATACAGTTACTGAGACTAAGCTTCTAGTGGATACTTCAAGAGGGGAAAAATTACACATCAATGTAATTCTTGGATTTATGGTTCTGTTGTTACTTTAATATAATCTTCATGTTCTAAGTCCGATGTATGGACCATGTGTTGTTTCATTAATATAATCTTCATGTTCTAAGTCCGATGTATGGACCATGTGTTGTTTCATGGGTTGTTGAGATAATAGGTTATGTGTTTGCGATAATCTGCTAACTTTGGTGATGTATTTGTCGAGAGAGTTCCATAAATGTCCTTGTTCTGTTAATTTTTCTTCCAAATCATATTAACTGTGGTATGTGATTGTTTTCCTCACCATTATGCTTGGAAGTGCAGTTTGATGTCACCTTTCCTGCTGTTCGATGCTCGATACTCAGTTTAGATGCAATGGATATTAGTGGGGAGCAGCATCTTGATATCGTATGTACTGCATAAATTGCCGTTCATCAATTTATTGGGCAGTTTTGTTAATTCTAACAGTATAGTATGATGCCACCTAGCATTGGACGTTCTGTCTAACTGCATTCTAATGATTTTCTCTTTCCCTCAGTCCCATATTGATACTACTCTTCCTGATTGATTACTTATAGTGCACTGCTCTTAATGACAGAGACATAATATAATCAAAAAAAGAATTGATGCCAATGGTAATGTTATAGAAGCCAAGCAAGATGGAATTGGTGCACCAAAGGTTAGCTGAAATATTCCAAAATTCTTCTACTTCTCAAATGTAGCCTAATTTGTATTAACTAGGAGCATTATGCTCAATTTTGTCATCAGAGTTTGAAATGTTTATATTTTATGCTTCACAGTTACAGTATGGATCCTCTGTGCTTTATCTTCAACTTTAATTCACATTAGAAGAACGACATGGAGTGACTCTTACTGTTATGAAAATGTTGTTCTTATGTCATATTTTGCGATGCTTTCACTGTGCTTTAATTGAATAAAATATTACTACTTTATCTTGTTGCTATTTACAGTTGACTTTGACGCCATTACAATCATAATATGTAAGAACCCCGTTGGAGCAGTTGATTTTCAAAGAACAAATATGTTTCTCTTATCCCTGTTTTTTTGGCTCAAGACAGCATATTTGAATGATATTGTTTGGTTCTCTTTTTCTGGTTTTCTTTCATGATGCAGATTGAGAAGCCTTTACAAAAAAGTGGTGGCAGACTTGAACACAACGAACATTACTGTGGTTCATGCTATGGCGCAGAAGAGGCACGTGTGATCATTTGAGGATAAATTTACCTTGGTTTTCTTTTCAATTTTAAACTTCAGTAAGATGTTTTGTTTTGGTTCTTGGATTGGACTATAAAAAAGTTGTGTAGGTTTTGGATTTTTGAAACTACTCTGTTCAAGTTTCTAGTGGAAAGCAAATCATTTTAATTTTTAGGCATCAAGGGATCTGTCTTTCAAAAAAAAATTGAAAAATTAGGTTTTAAAATTTACTTGCATGATTTGATGAGACCCAACCATTCAATATACTGGATTGTAAAGTCTAATTCTTTATGAAAATTGAAAAGCTGTTGATATTAGGGAAAACCTAGTTTCTTAATAATTGGACGATTCTTAGTTATAGATATTAACTGCTAACCCTATAATTTTCTATTTACCGTGGTTTGACTTTTTCCTCATTATACACCTTATTTTTCTGGTTAATATCAATCTTGTGTTAATAGGACAAGGAAAGAAAAATATAAAATCATGCTACATGCTTCTTATTCAAAAAGAAGAGTATAAAAATCATCCTATATATGCTTCTTAATTAATTTTTATATTAAAGTTTAACTATCATTGGTGTTAATTTTGAGTAGCACTGTTTTTAATATTTAACAATAATGAATCTTAAGATCACTATTGTTCACCCTATGTATGTATCATTCACAAAGTAAGGCTAGCAAGATTTTGTTGGCGATACATAGGTTGCTACTTGAACAATTGTCTTATCTATGAATGACTTAAATTTATGAGTGGCTATTGAAGGCAATCACCTCTTATAGATGAAATAATCGGTGCAGGATGAAAGGTCTATGCCCATGTTGGTGTACTTGAACACTGTTAATATCATAACAACTTAGTTTGCAATTGTTTCTTAACATCATACATTCTATCTCTGCCCCTCTCTCTGCAGTCGGATGACCATTGTTGTAATTCTTGTGAAGAAGTGCATGATGCATACAAGAAAAAGGGCTGGGCACTATCAAATATGGATTTGATTGACCAGGTTGGCATTGTTACCTTTGTTCTTTCAAGCTACCTACACTGAACTTTTCTGTGAATTCAGTTGACACATTTATAAGCTTGTAAACATCATGTCATGTTTTTTTTTTTTTAAAAATTCATTTATAAACATAAAGAACAATCTGCTAGTTGCAGGCATAAACTATATATTCCTTGGATGGTCACAAATGCTGACTTACTTAAATGTCATGGTTATACATAATTTATGATTTATGATAGTAGTGCTCATCTAAATATTTACAACGCAAGTGTTGCAAATTTCTTCAAAATTTACCATTGATATAGAATTTCTCAGTTTGTATAAAAAAACAAAAAGAATATCTCGGTCCATGGGCTCATGCATGTTTTTTAAAAAATTTAATATGAAATCAATGTAGTTATGGAGTCTTTGTTTACTCATGCTTTATGATCCTGAAAATTTGCTTTCAGTGTAGAAGAGAAGGTTATATACAGAGGGTAAAAGATGAAGAAGGTGAAGGATGCAATATCCATGGATCCCTTGAAGTTAATAAGGTGGCTGGAAATTTTCATTTTGCCACTGGGAAAAGCATTCATCAAGCGACTATCTTTCTGGCAGATCTGATTTCTTTTCAGGATAATTATAATGTAAGACTCAGTGAATTTATAATATCTGTTGCCTGGACCTTATATTATTTTGCTGTAGAACTGTTGTTTTTTCAATGCTTGTTGCTTGCATTTCAAAATTGATTTACAAAATTTGGTGCATATTGCAGATCAGCCATCGAATCAACAAGTTAAGTTTTGGTGACCACTTCCCTGGATTGGTGAATCCTCTTGACGGGTAATACTTTTTCCTTGGTCTTTATTTTCAACTGACACGGACGGTTTAAAGTGTTTTGACATAAAAAATCATATCCAGATTTCTTTTTCAATGTTTGCCTAATGGTGTACAACTTTCATTAACCAAAAGTTGAATTGACCAAATACAACTGATTTAGAATTCCCTTGCAGTCCTGAAAGAGATAACTTATGCAGGCATGTTTCACATTTGGCATTTATGTTTATCTTGCTAAGATAATTTTTTTTTTTATTGAAATTTTAAGAGATGTAGTTTGTCTCTGTGCAAATTTATTTTATAATGTAGAATACTTGAGTGTTTATACTGGGAATACTGTTATGAAAGGAAATTCTTCAACTATAAATTTCTTTTCCAGACCTTTTAAGATCTCCCTCATTTCTTCTTTTCAATCCTTTGCAGGGTACAGTGGGTGCAAGGACCAAACCATGGAATGTACCAGTATTTCATCAAGGTTACATTCCGCAGATAATTTTCTCATTAAATTTCTTGTGTGGTTTTTTGAGTGTCAGCTAAATGCTTAATGATATTAGTATTCATCAAATTCAATCATTTTTTGTAATGATGTTAAAAAATCTGAACCATCTTTGTCATGGATCACACATTGGATTATTTGTTTTGTTATTAACCCTTCTTGTTCACTAGAAGAAACATTTTTAATGCTACCTATAACTATTGCATTAAATGGTAGATATGCTCATCTGCCTTTTGAAAACAAGAAACTGTTTGTATTTAAACATATTTTGTCGATTCATTTTTGTTCTGAGCTTCAAGTTTGCTTGTATTTTTGTGTACATTTGCAGGTGGTCCCTACAGTTTACACAACCCTTTGGGGCCGTGTTATATACTCAAATCAGGTATTACACATTACAGAAAAAATTGCTAATATCCCACGGGGTTGTTCGGAGAATGCCTAAGTTGCGTCATATATGTTGTTGCACAGTATTCTGTGACAGAGCATTTCAAGAGTTCAGAGTTTGGTGCAATTCCTGGAGTCTTCTTCTTTTATGACATAAACCCTATCAAGGTAAGTTTGTTAAATCTGACTAGCCAATTGAGTGAAATGCTTTTAAATTTTTCCTCAACTGTACTGTTGACCTCGCATGATAGCCTGTCTACCAGTGTATCTCCCTATTACGCTGAATTGTGTGATCATAAAATTTACATTAATGGTTAATGTTATACGCCCCCTGTTTAGTTTTTCCTGTCATGAACTCCATTTTCATCTTAGATTTGGTCAACCTGTAACATTGTGCACTGACTTTGGAAAAAAAACTTGTTATTAGAACCTTCAAAGCTGGAAATTATAATCCCTGCATCTAAGCACATTGTGTTTTTTTTTTTTTTCTTCACACACACACACACACAATCAGCTTGTACCACCAAATGAAACCCAAGCAGCTGACTCCAAAACTTCTATCAAGACAACCCAACTTAAACTCCTCATGTTTTAACTTTTAAATGGCTAGAAAACACGGTTTTGTATGTTGGTAAGTAAACGTCTCTTTGTTAGGGAGGAACATCGAAGAATTGTTGAGCAAAACAATTTTGTCTATTTGAAACCATAGAAAAATGGATGTGCATTTGATAATCTGTGACAACACGTTTTTATTTGGCAGGTCAACTTTAAGGAGGAACATGTCCCATTTCTACATTTCCTGACCAACATTTGTGCCATCGTTGGAGGTACCCCCTTCCTTCCTTCCTTTCCCCCTCCTGTTTTTGTCATTTCTAAACAAAGCAAGCGAAAATAAGTTAACATTTTCGAGTAAAATTTATGGCTG
Organism: Acacia acuminata; assembly: GCA_019022655.1. Lineage (NCBI taxonomy): Eukaryota > Viridiplantae > Streptophyta > Magnoliopsida > Fabales > Fabaceae > Acacia > Acacia acuminata. The sequence goes on from JAFJYI010000005.1 coordinate 5,949,089, forward strand.
CTATAATTAGACAACCCCTGGTAACCCCTTGCATAGAAATTTTACTTCTCTAACTATCCATTTGCCTTGCACTAAGAAAAAAGAATCCTTTTCCACTGCACAACAATCCAGATGGGAAATATCTATTATATCCTCAAATTGTTACTTGGTAACAAAATATTTTTATTACTAATTTTTATACAGGGACTGATAGAACTTAAAGAATACCTTATTTCTAGAACTTAAAGAAAGTAAGAGAGAAGTAGAAAAGGGAAATCTAGAGTCAGAATCTAACTCCAGCCAACACAACACAATTCTGAAATATCATATCTTCATTCATAATCCACTCAAAACAGAATACAAGTGTTTATATAGTCTTACTAGATAACTCCCTATAATAATTTACACAATACAGATAAGAACTAATAACTTCCTATAACTTACATAAAACATAATAACTTCTCTAAACAGATAATAACTAAGAACTACTCCTAACTTCTCCCAACATGAAACAGATAATAACTACTCTTCCTTAAAAGAGAAAACTTCTCCTAACATGTGTCTTTCTGCAAAAGAGGACACATGGAACCCTAACAGGGACACATACGACATTATTCATTTAATTAAAACGCTACTTTTTCCACATTTTGCCCTTTCATTTTCTTTACCAGTACGGTAATTGTGTGGCCAAAAAACTGATCAATTTTCTCTTTGCTCTGACTTATGTCTGCTTCTTCATTAGAATGTGCTGGCAACTTAACTGACTGGCTAAATATCTGTTGAATAACTTATCTAATCCGTGCACATGCGTTTAGCACGTTGGAGACTATAGTCGTACTTTAGCTGAGCAAGTTATTGGAATGATAAACAGAGCTTTTGTTCAAATGATTAGGAGTTAGATTCCTGTCAGTGTCATCCCGTTTTGAGTTTTGATAGTTAAGTTATTTTGGTTTTATGCATGTGGAAGTATGGATGTATAATACTACTCGTACTACTACTAGTTCTCCTTCTTTTCGCATAATGATGCAACTGATTACCAATGGATTTCTACCTTTCTACACAGGTATATTCACTGTTGCTGGAATAGTAGATTCATTCGTATATTATGGTAAGAGAACATTAAAAAAGAAGATTGAGATTGGAAAGCACGGGTGATGTAGGCACCATTTAACTTTAATGCTCTAAATGTCATGGGATGATGTACTTGGTCGTTTGGTGCAGTATATGTTGATCAAAATGTGATCGTGTAGAAGTACCAAAATTTTGTGATCCTGTGAAATGATTTGCCTTTTTTTTTTTTTTTGGATTCATGGATCTCACAACTCGGACCCTTCACGTTTCCCATCTGTTGCAGCTAATTTCCTTTACATTTCTGTAACCTGTAGGTTTTATTTACTGAACCATGCATTCTAGTACAGAATGTTCACATAATCTTTCATGCTTAAAAATAGAATCCTCTACCCAACATTTTTTACTTCGTGAATTTGGAACTGAACACAGTTCTGCATGCATTATGTGGAGTATGATTAGTGTGTGTTACAGTTCGTGATTTATAGGAATAATCTCACTCAAGTCTCAAGAACTAGAAAAAATATTAAGAAAGTCTTAGCGTAGATTCTTATATAAAAAAGGTCCCTAGGAATCTCTGATATAGATTTCAAATGTGAATTTATCTCATTAATATGGATGGGCTTGTCAACAAACACAATAGTCACTCTATGACTTGTAAATGTAGTCATATATACTTGTCAACGGAAGTCGTTTTTGTCAATATATATGAGTTTGTATATGATCACTCTATGACTTGTTAATATAATAACATCTTATTAACGAGAGCTAATTTATTTAACATATATGGGCTTGTCAATGTCTAATTGTTAATATAGTCACATACACTTATCAACGAGAGTTGTTTTAGTTAATAGTTAACATATATGAGCTTGTTAATGATTATTTTATAACGTGTCAATATAGTCATATACACTTGTCATTAAGGTAAATTTACATTTGGGATCTATATTTGAGGTCTTGGGGACTTTTTTGATTGAGTAATTTAAATTGAGATTTTTTTTTAATATATTTTTTGATCCTTGAGACCTCCTGAGTGAGATTTTCCCTAATTTATATTAGACTCAGCTCCTAATTTTTCAATCTTCATTTTCAAGAAGCTTAAGTTGAGATATCATTGCACCCTGGGGAAAAGAAAAAGATACCATTGCACATATGCACGAAATTGAAGTCAACTTTACCAATCATGAATTGTGAATAACCTTACTTGTCATGAAATATTATAGTTTACATTATTAATAATGTTAACCCGTTTTGTAACAATTCCTTGGGGCTTGTTGTTACAAGGGATTTTTAGGGAAGGGGAAGGAAACTTTTTATGAGTTGAATTTAAAAAAATTAGAGAAATGAAGTTATAAAATTTTAATAAAGGGAATAAAAGAGTAAGAAAAATTAATTTAAAAATTTTAGCTCCACCACTTTAATTTTTTCAAATCCAACTCAATTTTTTTTTTTTTTTTCACTCTGTTCATTTTCCCTCACCTCCATTCCCTTCATCCTAAACGGCCAATCAAAAGGAACTGGCCGTGGTTTTATGTTGGCCTTCAGATGGAGATGCTGAAATGGGCGATTTTTTCTTTGACCATATTCGTTATCAGAAGAGACAAACGTATAACACTTCGTTTTGGACGTGTCATAAACAGCATGAAGTTTGCACCCTCAATAAAACCCTTTTTCTTTTTTCTTCCTTTCTTCTTTCTGTACAATAATTTCTGGCATGAGTTTTTACGAGAAACAATCATAAATTCATACATGATTCATGCTACTCGGTGCTTACTACTATAATTACGAAGCCTATCCCACAAGTGAAGTCGACTATATGAATCACATGATATCGTTTAAGCTTTGATTAAAAACCAAATCTTTAGATAAAGTATCAACTAAAAGGTCTCACTTAATAACCTCATTAGGCATTCTCTTCAGTTTTCTTTTACCTTTTTTACTCGACCCTAAACAACTTGATCAACCCTAGTGCTTACTAATCACAAAATTTTTCAAAAATTATGGATCCCCTTATCTTGAAGCAAGCTGTGGATTTCTTAAGCTCAACTAAGTCATACGACCAGGATGATTATATCCTAACAGGGGGTTGGTTCAGTAGCATAGAACTGAGACGGATTTCACTTGCATTGTCGAAAGTCCAAATTTTGGAGAGAACACTTCTAGGAAAAAGCCTACGAAAAAGAAAAAAATTAATTGAAAAATAAACAAAAATAGCACTCCCTCCAATATTTAATATAAGACATAATTACATAATTTGATGATTAAAAAAAATTAAGTTAATTAATGTGACATGTGTTTTTTAAAACACCATAGGTATCTTCCTTAATTTTCATCTTCCCACTCCTCATTGATTATTATTAATGGAATATCAATAAGAGTATATTAAAAAAAATTGACAAATATAAAAAATGTCTTATATTTAGGATTAAAATCAACTCCTTCAAATGTCTTATATTAAAGATGAGAGATGAGAGAGGGTATTACGCCTCATTGTCCTGCCCCACCAAAAAAAGTGAGCACTATAATTGATCTCCTGAAGTCACTTTCTTGATTGCATATAATGTATTGAGATACATAAGGGAAAACAACGAGCATGAAGAGAGTAAGCAAACTTAAGAACTATGTAGCCTCAACGAGAACCTGAATTCTTTCCTCATTAACAGGGGGACTAGAAAGCTTCAATTTGATAGCCTCAAAATCTGCATTTACTATCTCTTCCCTAGTCAACCAGAGAGGCAAGCAGTGATCAATCAAGTCCTTTCCACAACTCAAGGATGAACCACCCTTCAGAATCCTGTTCTTTCCAAACCTTGTGAGTCTTGCTAAATTTGAATCTGAAGGCTCCTCAGCATACATTGCCAGAATTTCCCGGATGGAGCGACACCATATAGGTCGGGCAACCTTGAGAAAATCATGCAGCACCAATACCGGAAGGTTAACGCTTCCCAGTTCAGATTCGTTGCGATTTCCTTTTCCATGGTAGTCTGAGCCTCCAACCTTTAAAAGACCATGTGTATCTGCAAGGTCACTATATGCTGCAAGCCAAAAGTTAAATTTAACAATGAATGCTTGGATATAAGAAAATTTTGGCAGGAAGGTTTTACTTTTAAAGTGGCCTAGCATAGATCACATAAGAATGAGACGTAGTCCGTATAAGAATTTCGTGACGCATGTTGACCAACTAGACTTGACACAACAGAAATTAACAATGCAAGAGAAATTTCATGAGTGCATAGCCATTAATTTATCTGCCAGAGAGTACCGTTAAAAATGAGCGAATTGAGATAAACCTTTCCATCTAGTCCTTTAAATTTGAATCTTGTTATTTTGGTCCTTGAAAGTGATTTCTGTCTCCTATAAATAACTGACGTGAAACTAGAGACAGAAGTTGACAGAATGGCTGCCTCACCACTAAAAAGAAGAAATGCCTTTCACTTGCTAAATTGCATTCATATCCAAATGCAAAATGCCGACGTAAACTTCACATAATGACATTCCTTATAAACTTCTTTTCCAAGTTTTATGTGCTACCAACTCAACATTTAGGGGTGACGTTGGGGGCTATTATAGCAAACCATGTCATCATAGAAGTAAATTTCATTTTGGTCAATTCAAAAATAATTTTAATTGAATAAAACTGGTTCAGAATATTGAAATGAGAGAGTTCAAATTTGGGCAACCAATTTGAGAAAAAGTGTGAACCAAAAAATCCATGAGTTCCAAATTAGTTGGACTGATGAATTTTTCTCATCTAGAGTAGATGTAGAACTTCACAAAGGAGGAGAAAAGAAATACACTGCTTTCCAAATAATTTATATATGAACTATGTTAGTGATGGGTGATTCCCGAAAGATTTGGACATCATTTCCTAAGACCTATGGCCGATAATCTAGGAGGGGAAGTGGAAGACCAAAACCAGTGGTCTAGAGATTTATCCCAAAGTTTATAACCATAAGGCTAAAATGATAATAGACAGCAAGGGTAGGTTTAGCCAGAGGTTTGGGCAGCGTAAGTAGGGGTAATGACAACATTTTGGGTATAATTTGGAAGTATAGTGAGGATTGGGAGAGTTCTCCCCTCTCGAAAGTCCAGAGTCATTGCATTGTGCATCTTTTGTTATGTTTCTTGTCAATTTGTAATTGTTATTTTGATTGCAGTTTTTGTATGTGGGCGTAAGAGGATCATGGGTTTGTCTTAAATCATCGTTTCCCCTGTAATCTGATTTAGTTATGCAATAGCAGTATTATCAAATTATTCCCACTCTCTTATTGTCTACTTCTGGTATTAGTCTTGTTATCAGCTTGTTTAGGGGAGGGTTCTATCAGTGAAACAATGTGCTTCCACACCTAATCAAGTTATAAATCCCTAACTAAGCAGAACAGTCACCGGTTTAAAGAATATAACATTGAGTGACTTTTAGCATTCTACTCAAAGATTAAGCAGCAGTCATTTACCTGCTAGTTTTCCGTCACTCCTGTATACCTCCATTCCATGAAGGCCAGCTTCTTTTAACTTCCTCACAATCGGAGCAGGATTTTTTAGTGCCCAAGGATGCGCCAGTACAGCCACACCACCTGTATTACAGATCATTTTTATTGCTTCCTCTGCCAGTGGTTCACTTCCTCTGAAACACAAATGTCATATGAGTTATTTTTCTCTTTAAGTGTTCCTATAGCATTATGACTTATAAAGGCAAGTACTGCAGTATTACGTAGAGTATGCGGGTCCACCATCAAAAAGATATCGAGAGAAGGCTTGTCTGAGATTCTCTACATATCCTGCTTCAACCATAGCACGTGCCACATGAAGCCTCCCAGGAGCAACACCCTTGCCTGCAATCCTGCAAACATGCTCCCACTTAAGAGGCAACTTGAGCTTATTCAGTTTCTGGACCATGTTCTCTGCACGAAGAAAACGACCATCCCTTATATTTGATAATAACTCATCCAGCTCTTCAAACCTTGTTGGCCCACAGCTGCTGTAATATGCCAATATGTGAACTGGTTCCTCTTCTTCAGGTTCTCCACTGCCAGGTGATGATCATACATCATAAGCAAGACAGGAAAAAAATGTTATTACCAATCAAAAGAGTATTAAGTGGGCTTTACAATTTTTATGGTCAATACAAAATTATACTTTTCACAATCTCACCAGTCTGTCCCATTGTAGAAAAGAAATATAAGGAGCTTGAAGGGAAATATAAGGAGCTTGAAGGGCACCAAGAAGTTAGGACAGATAAGGGTCACAGTTGCAGTTGCATTTCGTAGGCATCAGAATCCAGAATATTACCTAGGAGAGACAATTGCACTAATTTCAACACCAGGAATTATCTTAATGCCATATTTATGAGCTGCCTCTAGAGCCTCAGGAATGCCAGACATTGTGTCATGATCTGTCAGAGCAAGAACTTTTACCTGTTATGAGCAAATAGTATCAACTAAAACCCCGATACTAGAAAAATCAAATGACCATTTCCTATAATTGTAGGTAGCAAAGCTTCCGAATTAACTGGAACAAAATTAATCACTTTGCAACATTTCTTTTGAGAAGTTTGCTACAATTGATGTCACACTCAACTAATCCTAATGTCAATCAAACATAAGGGAAAAGAAAGATTTGCACATCAGATCAAATGGATAGATTTACGCACATACACACGCTCAGCTCTTGTGCTATAGGATTTAGGGTCAGAAATCGATATCATAAGACTATCATAGGTTAATGTTTAGGATTCTAATAAGTAAATAGGCTTTCAAGCATCACTTAGAAGGTGAATGCCACTGTACTCAGATTTATCCTATCATACACCTAAATTAGAACAAAATTATACTTCAACAGCTTGCTAAAGTTATACTCTGACAACAAAATAGGGTTTGAGTAAAAGAACACATGAAACATACCCCGTTCTTATGAGCTCTTTCAAGCAACTTGGAAGGGGACAAGAACCCATCACTGAATTTCGAATGTGAATGCAATTCAAACACGACCTTCTCCCCACCTCTTCCCAGACTCTTCTGCACCCCAAAATCATCAACAACAAAGGAAGCAGCAGAACAAGAAGCCAAAAGCAGAAGAAGAAGAAGAGGTCTGACTCAAGAAAACCCATTCCTTTACAGACTTGAAAGCTAGGCTCTGCTCATTACTCATCTTTTTCTTATTCCCGCTTCGCTGCTTCTTCTTCTTCTTCATCCTAGTCTTGACCTTGCCCTTATTATTAGTTCTTCAACAATTGAAACTGCTCATACCCTCGAGCACGTAACCATCTGTCATACTCATGTCGCCGAATCAATCCCCTTCGTCCAGGGAAGAGAGATTAAATATTAGGGTTTATTTAAAAATTAGGGATTTGGGTGGGGGATTTGGGTGGGAAAGACCTCGTTTTTTTTTCCAACACACATACCTGTTCCTTTAACAAAAAAAAAAAAAAAAATTCAGGACACCACGGTAGTAAAAAGATGTCGGACTAAAGATAAGCCAAAGGAGAAATCACCCATATTTGAAAATTTAAACATCATTGCAATAAGATTTGATTATTTTGTACGACTCTAATTAGGTTTTAACTAGATGTCTTAATTTTTGCTGGTAAAAAAAACATAAATGTCTTAATTTTATAAAATATTTTTTAATTCTTTGATAATAATATGATTAGTTTCAAATGATAATTTTTTATACCAAACATTATTATTTTTTAAAATTAAATTTATTATGTTTGTTTATATTTACAATTTTGACATTTAGTGGTGTTAATGTTCACTAATTTTTTTAAAAATATATAAAATTAAGAGATTAAAAAATAAACTAAAAATATACTTTTGCTATTATGAATATACTATCACTTTTAAATAACTTCAAAATTAATAATTTCATACTTAGGATCAGAGGGTTGTTATCCTTTTTTTTTTTTTTTTGTGATTTTAGAGAATAAAACATGATTTTCTGATTTTTTTTTTTAAAAAAAAGAAAATATGCTTTGATTCTTTTTATTTTTTAAAAAAATAATTTTTTTTTATAAGACACCTAATTAAAAACTAATTACTAAACCCTTTTTTTTTTACAAATAATTTTTTTTTTAAAAAAAAAATGGAAATCAAACAAGGTAAACCATGCTAGCTTGGCTCTAACAAGCCAACAAACAATATCAAAACAACTCTAACTGGCCAGCAAATAATATTTGATTAATACAGTGCTCTTAAGTGAGGGTCTTCTTTTGGCCCAAAAAAAAAAAAGTGAGGGTCTTCTAACAAGGGATAAGGGAAGATCGAAAAAAACAAATTGTGAATTAAATTATTGAGTGGGACCTTTGATTAGAATTTGGAAATCGTGGCGATTCGTGAAGGCCAGGCCTAACAAGGCCGGCCCTACAAAGTCCAAGGATAAGAAAAATATTTATTTTTCAAAACCCCACCCCGAAAGCACTAAGGTCGAGCGCCAAAAGCGCCCGAAATTTACTATTCCAAATTTTAACTATTTTTCCTCTAGTTTTTCCCAAAGAAATATAATTAGTAAGTTACAACAATTAAAATTATAATCTATCAAATAAATATTGTTTATATTTTAATATCAAACAACACGAATCATCCAACAAATAAACACATTTACTAATTCGTAATAAAAAACAAACCATTGTCCACAAATAACCCACATAAGACATAAGAAGCATATCACTAAATAATATTAGATAACTCACATAAAACATAAGAAACATACCACTAAACTTAACTCCACAATACGGTATACAATAATTTTTTATTAATTGCACATAACTCCGGTAAAGTTTGAATCATATGCAAATAACCCTTTGATCTTCAAAACTTGATAATTAATCCTCTACTTATAAGCAAGTTAAGATTAAGAAAACAATCTCCTTACTGAGATCATTATTTCACAAACAGCAACATTACTCCACTAAAAAGAACCTCCATGAACTCCATTTTATACAAATAACTCCCTTAAATTTTAAGATAAGTATGTATCATCCTCATAAACTTGAGGTCTTATGTATATAACTCCCCTTATATGCGCCACTTCAGTTGGAGAATAATGGACTAACATAGTATATGATTATTTATATAGACAGGTTCAGTGGAGAAGAGCGGTCATTATTAAGTATTAAAGGTTATGAGAAAATAATAGTGAAGCAATAATTCAGTTTGCGCTTTGAAAAGCTATAAAGTAAAATTTGCAAAAGATCTTGAGTACTGTCTTGATATAATTGTTAGTGATACCACTTTGGTCCTATTTATAAGTCCCTTTTTGACCAAATCACACATACCAATAAGAGGTAGTTAGCTCAATGATTATGAGGTAAATTTTCAACTTTACCCTCATTTATAATTGGGTACCTTCAACTCTTTCTTCTCTTTCTATTTTCATTGGTACAATTAATATGGGCAAAATTGTCACAATCTCATTTATTTGGTCAAAGGGGACTTATAAATAGGACCAAATATTTTTGGTCAAAAGAGACTTATAAATAGGACCAGAGTGGTACATATATTACTAACTTCTATGGATTTGAAAACTGCTCTAGTGCTCCTTATTTTACGGGTTAAATTTATGGGTTTAACGTTTCTGCATTTACTACAGAAACTTTTTTTTCTTCCGCACAACTCACATATAAAAATGAGTGGGTCCCACTAATATTTTCTCTTTCATCTCTTTACAATGGAACCCACTCATTTTTATGTGAGTGCTGTAGAAAAAAAGGTTTCTGCAATAAATGCAGAAACATTAAACCCTAAATTTATTCATATTTCATAGGATAAATATCTACTTTGAAATCCTCAAAACAATGAAGAATTAGGGAGAGATGCATCATTGCGGTTAGCTTGTTGAAACTAATGAACTTGTATTTATTGTTAGGAATAAATTGTGAACCTTTTTTCATTCTAAAAGATCAATATAAACTTAATAGCAATAGCACTTCAAGCCATTCACTGTAGATTGTGACTCAATTTACTATTGCTTTTAACAGTAGCGGCTCATCCTTCGAGCCATTTCAGTGAGCCGTCACTGTACAATTTCCCCAAGTCTGTGCAATTTTGAATTTCAAATTTCAATTTGCCTTTCTCCTGTTTATTATTTTACCTTTCCAATCGTGAGGCCTCACAATCTCCCTCCCCTTCCCGTTCTTCTTTTTCATTCCAGAGCTTTGCCCTGGAAGTGAGGACAGTTTGGAGGCAGCAAAGAGGATGCGACGATGATGCTTCCACCGTCATTGTTGACGTTATTCGTTTTTTGTGAAACCCTAAGTTTTTGAGTGTATCGGGAGGCGAAGATTGGTGCGGCACGGTGTGTATTGGTTGCCCCGTACGGTTTCATCTTCGATATATTGTGGGGAGCCTTGCAAATCAACCTTTATGAGCTGAGTTTTTCCTGCCCGTGCTATTGGGTTGGTTTTTCATGCCGCCTGAACCACTGCCGATTGACCGAAAGGACTTCTTCAAGGAGAGGAAGCACGAGAGTGATGCTTTTGTGTAGTGATCTGGGATGTGTGTGTGTGTAGCATTTGTCTGATATCTATCAATCTGACGTCCTTTAATTACTTCTTAGTTTTGAACATCTGTGTACAACGCGTGAGTCATGCTTTCTGATTCTCTTTATTTCTTGAAATAGGCTGGAAATGATATTTTTGTGGACAACTCATTCTGTCATGCACTCTAATAATTATTTTGGAGGTTATTTATAAGAGTCTTGCTAGGAATTTGTCCTTTGAGCAGTTAATAACCATTATGTGTACTCTGTTTTTTTATTGTATTGTGCTAGTATTCTGCAGACATGTGTTTATTAATGTCATCTAAACTGGCTATGGAAGAGGCTATATTTCGTGATATACAGGTAAAAACAAGATCATTGTTTCCGTGATGAATGTTGCTGGATAGTTATTGATTGGCTTGGAGCCAGTGTGCACCACATTGGCAATATTTGCTGCAAGAATAGGTGCTTGGTACGCTTCTGTCATTTAGTTTATGAGCTTTTGGATCATTCCAGGTGAAAACAATTCCCATTTCAGAACTTTTCTTCTTTTTCAGAATAATTCAAAACTATATGCTTGTAGGGTGAATAGCGTGAAATACTGTTTTCATTGATTTTAATGGGGCACCTTGAATTAGCTGATTAGACCAAGCAGGGAGCATACTGACTTAGCTTTTAGGATGATAAATTGTTTATTTCCACACAACAATTAAGCATTGGCTAGTATATCTTTAGGAAAGGAAGACAGAGTTGCAGCAAGTAATTATCAAAATGGAATAAGGAGGCAGTTCAGATGGCATTCTTCAGGTGAAATTTCACCCTCAAAGTAAGATGAAAGTCTGTAGAAATTGTTTTTATTTACTGATGGTTGGCTACTTCTCTAGGTTCGAGCTGATCGTGTGCAATCAGATTTGGAGCAGTTAATGAGGATTTTAGCTGAATGATGCAAGAAACATGGGATAGAAGTGAAGTCCATTGCAATGGTCGAACTTCCTAATGGTAAATTTAATCTTCATATTATCTCTTTATCATGATTCTTTCCTGCCTCTAATTTTGGTGAATATCAACTAAATCATTCTCACTTTTGCGGCCTATTTGATTCTCTTTTTCTCTTGTCATACATGATTTCAATTCTCTTTTCGATTCTTTCCTGTTCTAATTTTGGTGAATATCAAGCAATTATTAATGTTTTGCCCATCAGTGAATAAACAAGACACCTATAGCTGGAAGACATTGTTAGTTGAAATGCTAATTACTGCATTTCAGGACCATGCAAACGGTTGCTGGAGTCTTTGGTGGTGAAGCATACACTGACGGTCTGATGAAAGAAAATAACTGTTATAATCAGCATGCTGCAATTCCTAGTCTGAATTGCCCTCCATTAGCAGTTGAGCTTTGTTGGCAGCATTTGGTATGTAATATTGGTAATCGAAATTGTGCAGTATCTATGAAGCTATCAGGAAAACATTAAAAGGTATGCAAGGTTTACTGTAGGATAAATCAATTTCATTTTGACAGATGCCAGAATGGAATTGATTTATAAGAAACAAGTGATAGTTAATTGTCATGAGATCTGCCAATAATTGTCTAGACAACACCTTGCATATTCTTTGTTTGAATATATATGAAATTTTCCTCAGAGAGTGTTAGATTAGGTTAAATCTCAGTGTCGAGTTCTATCAATCAAGTGCTTATATCATGAAATTCAACTTCTTTCTTGGTTAAATGCCGCATCAGATTTGTCCAGCCTATTTGCTAAGATTCGGTTTGGTTGCCAACAATCTTAATATCATTCTTGTGTTTAATGGAGCAAAGCTGTTGATGTTTTGTGGCAACGACAGCATCCGAGGAGGACGGATTTTTTCCTTCCTTTCTAGGTAAGTCCAACTGGTCTCCTTGATCACAACTTCATATATTGTCATTCAATGTTTAATCATCAAGATTTACTTAATCTTTTTTAATTGCAGGACAAGCTACATGGACAGGGCTGAAAATCCTGAATCCTCTTCTTTTTGTAATTTTTATTCCTATTACTTTTAACTCTTCCATGAATTTTATTTTTTCTTTTTCGTTCTGTTAAGAATTCTCCTCTACTTAGTGTGCATTTATTAAAATATCTCCTATCTCTTACATTTCATCTTGCCATTCTTATGTGGTTAATTTTTAAGTTTGTAGTCTTGATAGTAGAATCTGCTACTAATTTCATTATAAGTTCGGTTATTTCTTCTCTATAGATGACAGGAAATTCAAAGGGATTATACTGTGTTTAATATTATCTTTTGTGCTTAGTATTATACACGGGCAAAACATGTTTTTTTTGGAAGGTCTTTCTGTTTGTGTTGATAGTTTATTAATTGACAAGTGAATACAATAGGTAGCTTAGGAAATTCCCTGATTATCCACTTTCCAATTGATCATAACCCTATTCAAGTTATTGTTCATCCCATGATTGACCAGTGTTTTAGCATGTTGGTGAATGATCTTGCCTTGACTTTTTAAGCCTACAGCTTATTTAAATGCTGAAAAGTGAAAACATAAAACTCCATGTCCTTCGTGCATTATGAGTTTGCCTAATTGTAATGTTTTCTGTTTTTGGCTGGACCCAGCAAACCATCTCCTTCATTTGAATATGCTGTGGAATAAAGAGAAATCAATATATTGGAATGCTTCAAGCAACCAATGGTATTTTTAGAGAGGAAGGCTTGCGGGTAGAATTACTTAGCTTCGCTAGACTTTGTTATATTTCACCCTCTTTTTTGTATCCTTTTAGTTTTTTACTTCTTTAAAGTTATCATTGCCATAATTACATTCATAAGATTGGATGTGTGTTGACCCAGTAGCATGTGCATCATATAACATCGTTGTGGCTCAAGGACTCCTTATAAGGAGTGAACTGTGAAGCTTCTCAAAGTTTTTTCTTCTCTCTTTACCATAATTTTCTAAGAGAGGATGACCAAGAATACTAAGTAGACATATGGTGCACATTCTCTGTTCCTTTTCCTCATTCATTCAAAGATCTATGATCAAGAAGTGCATCATCTTTGTTCCCAGAGTAATAGTTATGCACTACTTGACTGAAAGCTGAACTCTTATATTTATTGGTTTTAATGTTGTAGTATAATAGATTATTCTTACACTTCTGATTTTGTCATGACTTGCTTTCAGTAGCTTCGAATATCTTGTGGAATGAAGAGAAAGCAATCTATCAAGTACTTGACATTGTTGTTATTCCTTTTGTAGCATTGAACAAGTTTCCAGTCATGTGTTTCTAATATCATAACTGAAGTTGCATTAAGTTTTAGTTGTGTGTTTTATGCTTGGATTACTTTTTGGGTCTCAATGGATTTTTTACATCATTACAACTTTCATTCTCTTATCTGACCTTTCTAGGAAAACAAAGAAAATAAACTTCATACCACTGATAATCCTCCCATATAGCATCAAAGTTTTTACCTATTATTTGTGTGAGCAACAGCTCCATTCAAGTAAGCCTGTTAGGTAATATAGATTTTATATAATTAAATTAGATTAAAGGAGTGTATATGTTATGTGAAAGTAGCACCAATTCACATAGCTCTAGCATGGATTAAGAGCTCTTTAAGTATCCTATGAGGATCTTGCCACTGGTGGTGGTCTCTATTACTTAGAATTAACATTACAGTAAATCCTACTTAGCATTTAAAAGTCAAATTAAGTGTCTCTACAAAACTGCAAAGGGAGAAAATTTTCACTTGAGGTCCAGGAGAGCCACCAATAGGCCAGTTCACATCTTTCTGCAACAAGGGGTATTCCTGTCCAATTCCATGCCTATTTCCAAAAGAAATAAATGTGAAGAGTCGTTAAAGGCATTAACTCATGAGCAAAAAGATTATTCAGATTCAAATTTTTAATTAAAGTACAAAAAATACCAAGGTTCTTCGGGAACAACATCATGATAGCTACTACTGGAAATGTTAAATTAAAGCATATGTTAATTTGGTTTCCGGTAACTACTACTGGAAAATAGCATGTCACATTAAAAGTAAACTCAGTTGTTTTTGCTTTTCCTTTACTCCATATTATTCAGTTAAAATCTAGAGGTGTTGGAGCAAAGTTTTTTCCTTCATCATCTTAACTTTATATGCCAAAGCCTTAAATGCCGGGGGAGTAGGTACTTTTTTCTTGGTATGTCTTAACACATTAAATGCCAGTCATTCATTCGGGCCTCATCTAGATTTTCCCTGATTTACTTTTGAATGCAGCCCCATCTCTATATGGTAGGAAATAGGCATCAACGTTTAAATTTCAAATTTTAATGAGACGTCAATGTGGGAAAAACTAAGGAAAATATACAACTACCAATGATTCCAGCATTCTTTCTTTTTGCAAAGAACAACATTTAGTGAAACAAGCGTTCGCACATGTGCAATTATATTTCACTTTATCAAGACTTAACAATGTTTGAAGATTCTTATACAAGATGGGAAAAACCAAGGAAAATATACAATTACCAATGTCATGGAAATATTTAGAGAGATAATTGAGATATTGGATGTTCATCTTATACATATGAATGTTCATGTAATCTAATGGCTAGCATATTGATCTTATTTTGTTGTTGCTTTTGAGCTACTACATACATTGGTAGACATTAAAGCATACAACTACTGATGTTGATGTGGTGTATGTTGTGTTTTCGGATAAAGCGATAATTTACATTTTTTGTTGGCCGATTTGAAACGCGGTTCTTTTCTTTTAATATGCTTTGCTTTTTTATTCAATTACTTGATAATTTGGATGAGTTTAAGGAGAGGATGCCCTATAATTTTTTTGAATTGTTGCACCGCGCAGCGCGCGGGGGGATTTCGTTCTTGTTATATAAATGTTTGTTCTCCATCTTCTGTTCATTGTTTTATTTTCTATTGGCCTTCACATTATGCTATATATAGGCGGACTAGCAGCTTCCTGAAGAATGGTTTGCAAAGATGAGGATAATTATGTTCTGGGGAGATTATATTCTGAACAGAGACACAAGGATAAGGATTCGGATCATTACAATTACGGCAATAAATATTGTTTAAAATTCATTTAATATTTATCCAGCCTCCATAGGTGACAAAAATATTTTGGACGAAGCTATTACGACTCCAAAAGTACAATGGGAAAATAATGGTAAAATGTAAAAATTGATGAAAATTTCCCATTATTCAGTTGAAATTTTAGGGTCAAGTAGTGACTTAAGTCTAGGCAACTTCTGCTAGGTTAAAAAAAAACAAAAAACTACCGTTAAAAGGGCCTAACAGGCCGGCCCGATTAAACCTGAGGCCCTACGCGGCCAATTTCAAATATCTCGTCCATTTTTTAAGCCCTGGCCGGCTCGATTTCTCAGCTCTACTCTTGATCAATAATTTATTTAAAGATTTAGTTGTTGATAAAACACAATAATATGATATGATAGATATATATAGCTGATCGTATATAGTGGGATAAGACTTTATTATTGTTAGAAATAAAACAAGGTTATAATGTTCATTTCCAATCTCAAGATTAACTCCCCATCATTCAGGTTTGGTTAGCCTCCTAACATTTTCTCCTCTTTAATTTTCTTTCCATACATACTAGCACAAGTAAGGCTGAATCCGCATCCCTTTCTAATATAAGTACATATCCATTATAACTTTTTTTTATAATCATGCAATTAGTTGGGATAAATGTTCTAAGCCAATGCGATGGGAAATCTATAAATCTCAATCTCAGTGTGTGCTTGAATTATCAGGGGCTGAAGTGACTTTTTCTTTTTTTCCCCCTCAATTGAACTTTTAGAAATTCAAGTTAGGGTAAAATTTAGATATTGTAATATAGTTTATATTTGGATTAGTGGTGACATAAGTGTTTTTTTGAAAAAAAAAAATTGAAACTTCCTTGAATGATTATTTTACAAGTAAGTTCGGGTGGAAAATGATTAAAAATTATATAAATCTAATTAAATAATACGTATATACTCTACTCAACCCATAACTTTAACTAATTCACGGAAAACTTAAAGTGACAGTTGAGTCAATAAATATGTTATAAATTGAATTTTTTTTATTTATTTAACTTTTACCTTTATTGAAATATGTGTTTAAAAATTTAATAAGTGGGTAAAATTGGAAATAAGCATTAATTACCTGGACAACCTGAAAAATGAGCATTAAGTATTTTACAAGTGACTTGTATTTTGACCAACAATTTTGCTTTCTATGCCCTCCGGCCCTATTTATAAACAACATTCTTTCTCATAAACTTTGTCCTAATATATAAGCAACAATTTTGCTTTCTACAAAAATTTAATGCTCTCTTTCCATTTTTATCCCCATCTAATTGCACGTTTCTTTATAGAAGTAGATCTTCTCATCATCCTTTTCTCAAGAGTCTATCTGGGCCGTGCCTATCTGTTGATTAGCAAGATACGAAAAAAATCTAAGGAGTATAACTTGATGATGTGACCTTTTAGATTATTGAACAGACGTAATTTAGAGATTATAAGGGATGATGGGGAAATTGATTATAAAAGCAACCTGACCCCTCTTTTATCCCTTTTTCCCACTCATTCTCTCTCTTATTCATCACCTTCATAAATTAAAATATGTTTGAGAAAAATTATAGGAAAAATGACAAATAAATACTATATGAATTTGTAAAACCCCCAGAAGCCCACCTAATTTGTAAAAAGACTGAGAAGTGACAATGACCTATGAGGGATATGCAAATTTGAGTGAAAATACCCTTTTGCCCTTAGTTTTAAATAAATTCAAAAAAATAAAAATACCATCGTCGGACGGTCGCCGGGCACCAGAGGGTCGCCAGCGGCTGGTTGGGGTTTTTTTTTTTTTTAAAAAAATATTCATTGAAAGTGTGGGAGGTGGGGTTCGAACCCCCACCCCTCACACATCCATGGGACCAACTTGGTTCCTTTAATATATATATATATACATTAACAAATATATATATTCTTGTTAACATTTTTTTCAACGGTACTTACAAAACTTTCAATGGAATTTACAAATCCTACAACGTCATTTACAAATTTGGCAACGGCATTTACAACGTTTTTTTAAATTTAACCTTTTTTACCTCTTTAATGCCTCTGAATGAAAAAACAAAAAAATATTCAATATCACAAAACTTGCAACGACATTTACAAATCCTACAACGCCATTTACAAATTTGGCAACGGCATTTACAACGTTCTTTTAAAGTTTACCTTTTTTACCTCTTTAATGTCTCTAAGTGAAAAACAAAAAAATATGCACTATCACAAAACTTGCAATGACATTTACAAATCCTGCAACACCATTTACAAATTTGGCAACGACATTTAGAACTTTTTTTTTTTTAAGTTTACTTTTTTTTTACCTCTTTAATGCCTCTGAGTGAAAAAACAAAAAAAATATGCACTATCACAAAACTTGCAGCGGCATTTACAAATTTGGCAACATCATTTACAACGTTTTTTTTATAGTGCATATTTGTAATTGGCGTTGCAGGATTTGTAAATGTTGTTGCAAGTTTTGTGATAATGCATTTTTTTTTTCACTCGAGGCATTAAAGAGGTAAAAAAAAAAAAAGTAAAATTTAAAAAAACGTTGTCAATGCCGTTGCCAAATTTGTAAATTGCGTTGCAGGATTTGTAAATTCCGTTGAAATTTTTATAACTATCGTTGAAAAAATGTTAAGAAGAATATATAATATTTGTTAGTGTGTGTGTGTGTATGGCCACTTGGCCCCATGGATGTGTGAAGGGTTCGAACCCCACCTCCCACACTTTCAATGAGTATATTTATTATTTTTTTTTAAAAAAAACCCCACCCCCTCGCCGCCCTTTAGTGGCCTCCGGCGAGGGTATTTTTATTTTTTTTGAATTTATTTAAAACTAAGGGTAAAAGGGTAAATTCACTCGAATTTGCATATCCCTCATAAGTCCTTGTCAATTCTTAGTCTTTTTACAAATTCGGTGGGCTTCTGGGGGTTTTACAAATTCATATGATATTTATTTATCATTTTCCCAGAATCATATCTCTTACATATTTATTGATTTTAACTACCAATTAGTTTTGTGTAATTTAAGTAGTTGTAACATATAAAAAGGGCTAGAGGAATAATTATATACTATAATAATTTTAAAACATAAACAAAATTAATATTCCACAGTCCTACTTATAAATTACTCAAAGCTACTTCATACAAACTAATGAAAATCTTGAACCCCATTAATTCTCCCTCAAAATTTAATAATTTTTCAACCTCATCCCTACTTAATATATAATATACCCCATAAAAACAAAGTCAATATTATAATAAATGAAGGTATAATTGTACATTTATATAAAAAAAATTCTCTATTTCCCCATGAAAGGAACCAAATAAACCTGCTCCCTCTACTGTATAAGCAAAAGAAAAGAATATAATAGAGGGAAAATTCCATTTAAATACCAAATGAAGTTGTGAAACCTCCAAAGTCGTCGAATTTGCAAAAAGACTTAGAGGTGACAAGGACTTTTAAGGGTTTTGCAAATTCGCTAAAAATGACCATTTTGCCCTTAGTTCTAAATAATTAAAAAGAAAAAAGAAAATACCCACGGTGGGCCCCACCGCGCGGCTGCCACGGCCGCACCCCGCGGGGCGGCGACCGGTGGGAGGGTTTTTTTTTTTTGGTGGGTGGGGTGTTTTGTCAAAAATCAAAAATGTGTTTTGAAAATGTAGGGGTGGGGTTCGAACCCCCCACCCCCCACAAAAACCAAGTAGCCCAACCAGTTGGGCTACTTGGTTCTCTTATTATATATATACATTAACAAATATATATATTCTTCTTAACATTTTTTCAACGATAATTACCATTCCACAAGTGAAAATTACCATTCGTGAAGTGAGAATTACCATTTCGAAGTGAGAATTACCATTCTTTCTCCAGGGTTCACTTTGTTTACTTGAAGCATGTTTTGTAAAAACCAAAAAAAAAATAAACTTTTACAAAACCTGAAGTGAGAATTACCATTCGTGAAGTGAGAATTACCATTTCAGAAGTGAGAATTACCATTTTTTCTCCAGGGTTCACTTTTTTTACTTGAAGCATGTTTTGTAAAAACCAAAAAAAACATGAACTTTTACAAAACCTGAAGTGAGAATTACCATTCGTGAAGTGAGAATTACCATTTTAAGTGAGAATTACCATTTTTTCTCCAGGGTTCACTTTTTTTACTTGAAGCATGTTTTGTAAAAACCAAAAAAAACATGAACTTTTACAAAACCTGAAGTGAGAATTACCATTCGTGAAGTGAGAATTACCATTTCAGAAGTGAGAATTACCATTTTTTCTCCAGGGTTCACTTTTTTTACTTGAAGCATGTTTTGTAAAAACCCAAAAAAAATAAACTTTTACAAAACCTGAAGTGAGAATTACCATTCGTGAAGTGAAAATTACCATTTCGAAGTGAGAATTACCATTTTTTCTCCAGGGTTCACTTTTTTACTTGAAGCATGTTTTGTAAAAACCCAAAAAAAATAAAATTTTACAAAACCCGAAGTAATTCTCACTTCGAAATGGTAATTCTCACTTCACGAATGGTAATTCTCACTTCGGTTTTGTAAAAGTTCATGTTTTTTTTGGGTTTTTACAAAACATGCTTCAAGTAAACAAAGTGAACCCGGAGAAAAAAATGGTAA
The DNA here is from genome assembly GCA_019022655.1 of Acacia acuminata. Taxonomy (NCBI): domain Eukaryota; kingdom Viridiplantae; phylum Streptophyta; class Magnoliopsida; order Fabales; family Fabaceae; genus Acacia; species Acacia acuminata. The sequence goes on from JAFJYI010000005.1 coordinate 5,969,297, forward strand.
TTCTCACTTCGAAAATGGTAATTCTCACTTCACGAATGGTAATTTTCACTTGTGGAATGGTAATTATCGTTGAAAAAATGTTAAGAAGAATATATATATTTGTTAATGTATATATATAATAAGAGAACCAAAGTAGCCCAACTGGTTGGGCTACTTGGTTTTTTGTGGGGGTGGGGGTTCGAACCCCACCCCTACATTTCCAAAACACATTTTCGATTTTTGACAAAACACCCCACCCACCAAAAAAAAAAAACCCTCCCACGGTCGCCGGCCACGGTGGCTGCGCCGGCGGTGGGGCCCACCGTGGGTATTTTCTTTTTTTCTTTTTAATTATTTAGAACTAAGGGCAAAATAGTCATTTGGCGCGAATTTGCAAAACCCTTAAAAGTCCTTGTCACCTCTAAGTCTTTTTGCAAATTCGACGGATTTACAGGGGTTTCACAAATTCATTTGGTATTTAAATGGAATTTTCCCTATAATATAATATAATAAATAAATAAAAATTCTCATGCTGCACCACCATCCCTACATATGTTTCTCTCTCCTCTCTTCTTTTCTCTTTATTCTCTCCCTTTCTCTCTCTCCTTTTTCTCACCATCTTTTCTTTTTCTTTATACCCCTTTTCTCTCTTCTTTTCTTCCCTATGATGCAGACAAGCAGCAACTCAAGGATCGTTCCCTCCAACGTGACATAGTTTTTTGCCAATAAGCCCTTCAACATGGCTTTTACCTCCTCATCGCTTTTTCAAATAGCCCTAAATCACTTTATTCCACATTAAGAAGTGCAAAATTTGAATTGGAGTTTTTTTTTATCCAACTTTGATAATGATATGGGACAACGATCCCATCATCCATCCATTGCCACACAATTCAAATAAATTAGTTTGGATTAGCTTCTTAAAAACAAATTTTGGAAAAAAGTGATTTTGAGGAGAATAGATGTTATGAAAAAAAAAATGACATTGATAACTAAAATTGTTTGGATAGTCATCAAAATATTTTTTTCATTTGTAAATTACTAAAGAAAGCCTCGAGTTCATGTGACAGATATAAAAAGCCTCAAGAGTCCTATTTTCTTGTTTTCAGTCTTATGAATTATGAAGGAAAATATTCCTTTCCCTCTGTGCATGTTTAGAAAACAACAAAATTATGATTTCACAAGCCATTTTTCCATAAACTGAGATAAAACTTATTTTCACATATTTATCTCATAAATCATACAAACTATTCTCGAATATTTTGTTTGTTATCTACAACCTTTAAAAAGCAACTTAGTTGTTATTTCTGATCACCTTTGAGGAACTTAAGAAGGGTCACATTATCTACACCCTCCAAAAGCAATCATGTTTGTTAACACAAAAAACTACAAACCTTCGTTGTACAACTATTTCCAAAATATAAGAACTCAACGATGCCAACATAGCTTCCTGCCCCCCTCTTGCAAAATCTCATAGGCAAGTTTGTACTTGTCAAGAGACGTTGCCCCAGCATCTATATATTTACATGCAGTTTCTCTTAGACTCCATAGCATCAAATTCCTTAGCTCTTGAGGACTGCTCCATGATTCTGCATCAGGAAAAACACCATTCTCGGCGTTTCTGGTCCAGCGGTGTAGTATGTAACGAGGTGGAACTTCTCGTAATTCCAAAATTTGGAAAACCCTTAGAACATGTCTGCAAAGAATGCCTTCATGTTCAAACATTTGACAGCTACAGCTTACACTGATACAGGATGCACTAAAGGTAACTACATGCTTCTCAGGATCATTCCCACACTTGCGCACCAAATATCTGCTCAGGACCCCTTCTTCATAAATTTTAAATCCTAGATAGCTGTAGGATTGCAGGAGCTCTTTTTGAAATATTTTGAAAATGGCAAGGGTATAAACCCTTCTACATTGATCTTCTGCTGCTTCTTTCGTTTGCAAGAATGGTTGGAAATTGGAGGTATTAAAATCCTCTTTCCTTTCTTCCTCACGGCGTCGCTCAAGACCTCTTTCGTACCGTGAAATGAACTCCACCAGAGGTGTTTGGCCATTCAAAAGTGTACCAAAGAATGGATCAACACTTTCATTCATATGGATGCCTGCAAAAAAGGTCCCCTTCAAATATAATGGAACCCAAGATGCACGCTTCTCATACATTTCCTTCAGCCAAGCATTGCTCTCCAACCCATATTTGTTGATTAGGGCATTCCATGTGGTGTCAAATTCCTCAACTGTCTGACTTTGGTAAATGCACCTCTCATAATCATATGTAAATTTATTACCCAATAAACCCACATTCTCTTGTTCTTTTGCCTTAATTTGCCACAATGAAAAACGATGATGAGTTCCTGGAAAAACTTTAGCTAATGCCTTCTGGATTGTAATGTCTTGATCAGCTATCACTGACAGTGGCTGCCGACCAGACATTGCCCTCATCCATGTTTGAAACAACCAAGTGAAAGAATCTTCAGATTCATCAGCAATTAGAGCGCACCCAAGAAGCACAGGTTGTTTGTGATGGTTAATGCCAATAAAAGTAGCAAACGGAACCAAATAAACACTCTTCCGATATGATGTATCCAAAACAAGGACGTCACCAAACTGACTGCATGAATACCTTGATCTGCCATCAGCCCAAAATATGCTCATACAATTGCCATTATCAATTTCCACAGCGTGAAAAAATCCTGTATCTTCTGCTTGTCTTGATTGAAAATACTCAAAAAGCATACTGTACCAATCACTTTTAATATGATTTTGTCTAGCTCCTCTAGTAACAGTAACAGGATAGTTATCTATTTTAAATAAGTCACCATTTACCAATCCTGCATCAACCTCATCTGTTAAAATATTTAAAGCAGGCAGACTTTTAGGCTTACCCTCCTGTTCAAGATCAAGATTATGATTATGCTCCTTATGAAGACGATCCACAACCCACTTCCCCGATGGCTGTCTCTTAACTCTCAAATAAGCCCCACAGCCGACTCTTGAAGGGTGCTGGAACCCCTCTTTTGAGCACACAAATCGTCGTGATGTAATTAATCCATCATTTTTAGACCGAAACAATTGACCAATACGAACTCTGAAACCCACAGATGCAGCATATGCCTGATAAGATTGGTAAGCTTCATTAGATGAACTGAATTCTTGACCAACATATGGCCCAGCTCTGGATGGCCCTTCATCTGCTTTCCTCATCCGCTTAAAATTAATTATGCCCAACTCATCCTTGACTTGAAGCATTTTTTTTCTTGGTCTGTGAGACAACTCAGTAACAGATTTTATACCTGCAGCATCTTTCTGCTGCATATTAGGAAGGCAACTTTCACCCTCACTTTCAGGTTCAAGTTCATGATTGTGGCCCTTAATGCAATGATCAACAACCCACTTCCCTGAATCACGCCTTTGTACTCTTATAAATGCTGGACAACCCGTTCTTGAACTGAGCTGATATCCCTCCTTTGAGCACACAAATCTTCGGGAAGAAACTGATCCATCAGTTCTTGATCGATACAACTGACCAATCCGAACTTTAAATCCAGCTTGCTTAGCATATAAAGTGTAAAACTTCAGTGCATCATCTGCTGATTCAAGCTCTAACCCGATATATGGCTCATGGGCAAGTAGTCTTTCCTGCTCTCCACCAACATTATTCATTGCCAGTTCTGTACCTACAGGATTTACCTCTACAATCATGCCTTCAGGTCCTCCATCAAGATCTGAGCTGCAGGATCAATAATGGGGAAATTTACTAGATCAGTTATAGCAACATCAACAGAGGCTGGAGTATTGGTTGCCCCTAGAAAGTGATATACTGATTTTTCTTCCTTTTTATCACACCTCTATTGATACAATCAAGGGCTTGCCTCATCTGGCAATTAGAACTGGACCTTGATGAAGTATAAGTTATATTCCCGATGTCACGGAAATAATGAAAGCTGAACCTGAGATAAAGAGTCCACATGATATAGTCAACCTATGAAGGAAGAAATTGAATAAAACAGAACCCATTTACAAGTCAACACGTCCAGATAAGAAACAAACTTCAGTGCAGCTATTCAATAAACAGGTAATTGATCGGAGAATGTCATAATTACAGGGAGGGATGGAGTACCATGAAACTATATTACAGCAACCGAATCTTTTTTTTTTTTTTTTTTTTTTTTTTTTTTTCAATATTTTAAATCAATTACAGTAAAAGAGATCAGAGCAATAAGCTAAAGTAACCAACTTGTTCAAATTATAGATTTTAAGCAAAATCAAGAATATGAAGTCAACGCACCAACATCTCGACAAGGAAAAACAAGAAATGGAATCAAAGCTGGGGTTTAGCTATTAAAAAATTACCTCCCAGTATTGATCGATATGCCGGAGCTGGTCGAATCCTCAAATTCGAAGGCCAGATGAAATTGACAAGAAAAAACACGATAGATTATGTGACGCGGTAAATCCCAGTATGAGAACGCAAATCGATTTGCAGAACGACCAGGAAAGATCGCTCACCAGTTGTTGGAGCTAAAAAGAAAGCGATAGATTATGCTGTATGAGAAATGAAAGTGCATGTGTTATTAGGTCATGTGCAAAAAACTTTTTTTTTTTTTTTTTTCAGATGAAAATAATTTAGCATCGCATACAAACGAAGATTGTTCCAAAAAACCACTCGCATATTGACTATGTACAGAAAAAAAGGAAGAACAAACATGAAGTCGAAGGCGGATCTGAATCACGAATCTGAAGACCAGATGGAAGAGGAATCACAAACCCGAAGAATGATGTTCTTGGACTGAGCGAGTGAGTACGACGAGGAGAGGCTGAGGAACTGACGGCGGCGACTGGCGAGGCGAGCAGAGGCGGCGATGGGCAATGGGTAGGGCTTCTTCCTTGCGAGAGAGCCGAGAAGGAGAGTGCCGTCCACAAGCTGAGGCTCAAACGACTGCGTCTGATGATACAAGCAGACTGGGAAGAATTCTTTATGTACATTTATTTAAACGACTCGTCGTTCTATTTATTCTCTAAGAGTGAATTTCAGCCGTTGGATATCGTGAAATATCATCCGTTGATTTACCACAACCTCACATATTCTCTGTTGGTTCATCTTCTCCCTTTAGTTGGCGGGAAATTTTCATTTCTTCACCCTCTGCTCTTCCGCCGTTCGACGATCATACTTCTAAGGAGTGAGTCACTCTCATCTGATTCCTTATTATTAATATTACTTGATTATTTGATATTTTGGTAAGCTTTATAGTTTATACCCTTCGATGTTGTGAAAAAGATATCATCCTCGCATATTCTAAACACTTTCGATTAGGCTCAAGCAGGAATTTGAATTCAATATTCATATTTTTTATATGATAAATTCTATGTTCTTCATCTGAAAGAAAGTATACATAATTTATTCAAATTATTGGGGGACCATTGTAACTTCTTTTGGGTATTTGAGAGAAAACAATGTGGTTTGATGATGAAGCTTCTAAATCCATGGCATCTACTTGCTCCATTTGTCGTCTCGGATTATCCCTGAAGAGCTGGTTGAAAAAGATCCATAGGAAGTGGAATACCTATCTCTAGATTCCTCGTTCTCTTCATCTTTCGCCGGCAATGTAGCCTCTACCTTCTCCAATTCTCTCAACACCTCCGTCATCTCCGGCCGATTCTCAGGCAACTTATCAATGCATCGTATTGCTATCTCGAGAACTCTTTGAATCCCAGGAAGAGCTTTTCTTTCTCCAGCGATCTCAGCATCGAAAATCTCAGCCGCCCTTTCTTCTCTCACTTCTCTGCGAACCCATTTACTGAGATCCAGTCCTTGAAACCCTGGAGGCGCCGAGCACGCAGATACTCTGTTTGTTAAAAGTTCTATGAGAAGCAAGCCGTAGCTCCACACGTCAGATTGCTTCGTGACTGTTTTAGCGTGTTCGTATTCTGGTGATTTGAATACGACCAAGCGTTGAGTTGCTATCGGCGGGGTTATGAGGGAGGTGAGACCGTAGTCGGAGACAAGGGGTTCGTCGTCTTTGTCTAAGAGGACGTTTGAGGACTTCAAGTTTCCATGAGGGACGATGTTGGTGTTGGTGTTGGTGTTCTGGTGCAGGTAGTCCAATGCTTGAGCTATCCCTCTTGCAACTGATAATCTTGAGCGCCATTTGAATGGTATCAGGTTTCTATCTCTACTACCTGAAATTTATGTCCATTTTCCAAAGCATAAGTGATGTGCCTAGCTATTTTGATTGTTAACTGCCTAATTGTTGAAACAATATTGCAACTAGCAAATACAATGCGACTGAATTTTTTTAAAATGTCAGCATTAGTAATTTGATATTTGCTGTAGTGTTCGTGTTCAATGTTTGTGGTTGAACAAGAAATGTTTAAGTTTATGCATGTGGGTGTGAATAGTTGTTAATTTACTGTGACATGATATAAATGCGCACCTAGTGTGCTTATATATAGACCTCAGATTCATCAAACGTAATATCATAGAGTGCATTTTGATCAAAATTTGTATGATTGGAAGAATATCTCTTGTATTGTCAGTGATTTAGATTTTCTGTCTTCTCTATCTCTTGGCTGCTTTTTGCTGCCAAATCTTCATAAAAATATATAATTGATGATAGAAAAAAATTAAAAATGGAGAAGGAATTAGTAGGTAAGTTACCATGAAGCCGGAAGAAAAGATTTCCGTTCTGTGCATATTGATAGAGCAGCATGTTCCCATCTTGGGAATAATAATAAGCAAGCAAGGGCAACAAATTTGGGTGCTCCATGTCAAAAATCTTATGCAATAGCTTTGCAAATTCCTCTTCACTTAATGGTTTCAAGTCCCTCAGCTTCTTTACAACAACAGTAGCTCCACCAGGTAGCATAGCCTTATAACTATTTCCCATGATTCCCTGATTACCAAGTCCCTCAGCAGAAGCTCTAAGAAGTTCAACCATTTGAAACTTAGGTCTGTCCTTGAAGAATATGAGTTCGCTTCGAATTTCAACTCCCATGTTTCTCTCTCCTTCTGTTTGCACATTGTCACCAACAATCTCTTCATCTCTAACTGTGGTAATTTTCCCCTTTGCTATTTTAATAAGCTTTGTTGCTTTTTTATGGTAAATCATCAGTAACAACGCTACAGCAAGGAAAATAACTACGACGATAATTAATAAAAGAGAGTGGTTGTGACTTCGATCATTTTCAGGTGCTGGAGAAGAATTAACAGTGCAGGGATTGTGAGAAGGTGGACCACATAATCTCGGATTTCCAGAGTACGAATCAGGGCCAAATGATTGAAGAGTTGGAGTTTTAGGGATACTGCCTTCGAGATCGTTGTTCGATACGTTGAATGTCTTCAAACTTGGCTGTTGAAACGCAGGGATCTTACCTGTGAGCCTATTGTCCTGCAGCAACAACGTGTCCAAGAGGTTGAGACCCAAAAAGGACGAAGAAATAGACCCATCAAGTTCGTTGCCAGACAGATCAATGTAATGCATTTGGGGATTGTGGGTCAAGTCCATCATATTTCCACTTAGAGTATTGTTCTTGAAGCTTATGAACGACAAGTTTGGAAGCAACGCAAATGCAGGATCACCAAATATGAGTTCTCCCACCAAACCCCTGCCTTCCAACTCTATACCACTGACATGACCATTTGAGCACTGAATCCCTGTCCATTTTGATTGATCACCATTATCACAGGGCTCACCAGTCCAGTTACTAGCTAGAGTAGGATTTTTGAAAATTCTCAAGAGAGCCTGAAGACCACCTATCTCACCTATCTCATCTATCTCACCAATTAGACCTTCCTGAGCTAAGGCAATTATGTTCATTGCAGCAAGAAGTACAAAAGGAATGTGTTTAAGTACAAAAGGAGGAAACCCCATGATACAGATTCAAATTGAAAGCAGATGTTAATTGGTATAATGACTGGGAATCTTGGATTGTGAAGGTAGAAGTGATCTAAACTTATGAAGTTAATCAGAAATATGATTATCTCTTTCAGTTCCAATGCCGCGAGAAGGTTCTTAGTCGAAGAGAATAATATAATAACAAGGGCATCTTTTTTGTTTGTTATTATGCTCCTGAGTATACCGAGGTTTCCATCTGGAATGTAACATCTCGTAAATCTACAACTTGTGGACGTCCAATAAACAGGATCTTGTGATATATGATGTTGAAAGGTGAAATAGAGGGATATATATATATATATATATATATATATATATATATATATTAAATACATTTGACAAGTATAAGCTTGAAACTCGAAATACACACCACCTAAGACAAAGAACTTAATTCATCCCTAACATGTGTGATGTCAAGCATGGACTGAGTTTTATATCTCGGGTGCACCTATGGAATTACCCTTAACTGTATATCATCTGTGTGTGCCTCTTTAGCTAAAATATCTGACATTTAATATTCTCCCTATTTGAGTGAGACAAAATAATATGCCAATCCTCATACATAAGTTGACGTGTGGTTTCAATTTCAACTTTAAACAGATGATCCATCGTGATATCCCTCAACAAAATTAGGGGGTTATTTTTTATGGTTCATTCTGTCTCACTGGTTTTCAATTGAGGAATATTCCTTGCAAAGTTCTAGGTAAGGAGACAATGAGCAAAGTCACACGTGACAACCATATTCTACGAAGGGAGATATTAAAATTCATTTATCTCTTAAAGGAACTCGTTTCTTTTTCATTTTACTTCTCTCTATGAGTTTTTCATTGCAATACCAAGATGAGAAATAATATGAAGGCAGAATGAGAAGTAAACTGGTGTCATAGACTCATAGTAAAGTATTATAATTGTAGTTATAACCATGTAATAATGTAATCGCATGAACTGTGTGGTGCCAAAAAAAGTTGTATGTAAATATATCCATATTGAAGCTTCATTTAACTGTTAAAAAAACGGTTATAAAGCTTCAAGATAAATTCAAATGGTTACATTCAAGTTCTGCTTCAACAAAAGATGGTTACCTTAATATCCTTGATTTTTGGGACTTGGAGAGTCAGTGGTGGTTTAGGAGGTAAAGAAAATAATAATAATAAATATATTATCAAAAAAAAATATTAAAGTTGATTAATTAACAATGATAAATGATGTTAATAAAAATAATAAGGAAAAGAAAATATGTAGGAAAAATATCTTCATGAAATAATGTAATCTATATCTAAATAAAAAGAAAGAAATAAGAGAGAAAATAATTATATATTGTTATATTTTTTTTTTCAAAAAAATTATTATTTTAATAAGAGGGCCAAACCCTAAATTCTTTTCTATAAATACTATTATTCTCCTTCTCTCTCCATACTTCCGGCACCACCCTACTCTCCAGTCTCCATGGACAGGTTCATTTTTTCATTAGGAAAATATCAATGAGGTCTCAATGAAGAGAAAAAAATATCAAAAAAGTCACAACCTCAAGACATTTTTTAAAATATTAATTACGGAATTCTAATATCAAAAAAGTTTCATTGTCAAAATGGCTTTTCATATTGTTAAAATGACTTTTTCTTGTTGTTAAATTTTCCTATGAAAATATTGTTGTCAAAATGACTTTTCTTGTTGTCAAATTTTTTTCGAGTTTTTCCTCTAACATGTAGAATTTTAGAAACCTGAAAAAAATTTTGGCAACAGAAAAAGTCATTTTGACAACATGAAAATTTATTTTGACAACAATATTTTCATAGGGAAATTTTAATAATAGGAAAAGTCATTTTAACAACATAAAAAACCATTTTGACAATGAGACTTTTTTTGATATTGGAATTCCGTAATTAATATCAAAAGGGGATTTGGGGTTAGGACTTTTTTGATATTTTTTCTCCTTCTTGGGACCTCACTAATATTTTCCCAATGTAAGGAAAATCACCGTCGGGTTCCCAAGGTGCGGAATAATCACAAAAAAATTCTCTAGGGATTTTTTTTGTGATTAACTGTGAATAAGTTATGGAATTCCCATAAAAAAAGTCTCATTGTCAAAATGATTTTTTATGTTATCAAAATGACTTTATTAGTTTTTAAAATATGCCTATGAAAATCTTGTTGTAAAAATGGCTTCTTATGTTATTAAAATAGTTTTTCGTATTGCCAAAAATTGTCCAAGTTTCCAAAATTCTATATACCAAAGAAAAAACTTAGAATTTTTGACAATATGTAAAGTCATTTTAACAACATTAGAAGTTATTTTCATAACGAGATTTTCATATGGACATTTTAACAATTAATAACGCCATTTTGACAATATGAAAAGCTATTTTGACAATAATACTTTTTTGTAGGAGGATTTCAGTAATTAATCACAAAAAAGTCCCTAAAAAGTTTTTTATGAGGAAAATTTGGTATGAGATGCACCTGACAATGATTTTCCCTTAAATGTAATCCTTCACCAACTTTCTTTTTGGTTACTGTAGCTGTATATATATTATATAAAAAATTATCTGCACCCCAGATTTCTCTCCAAACTGTAATACAGTTGACATCTACCTAAATATTCATTATTATTTTTTAAATTTTCATTTTATATCTGCTTCTACCGTAACTCTTTGTGCGTGTCTGTATATTCTTTGCTCGCCGGCCCGGCCCACACTAAAGGACTTCATGTCTGTATAATGATTTTTTGTAATTATTTTTTATAAAAAATTAAACATAAAATTTAAAATGAATTTGTGGCAACTAATAAATATATATTTATATAATATTAATTTTTACAAGGGAAGATTTAGGTTTTTAGAGTAGTTTTGAGAAATATATTAATAGATATTCATGTTTGTGACTTTGTTAGACTCTTATTGAGGGTTTGGGAATAACTCTTGTGTGATTATTTATAAGCTTGTAATAGATGTAACTTTGGCTATTCTTTTATATACTTGTCAACTACATTTATATAGGGGAAATCATTTATGCATTTCCTGCAAAAAAAAACTTGGGAAAATTACACACAGGTCCCAAGGAAAACACATATTTACATTTAGGTCCTATGAAATGACATAATTACTCAGAAGTCCCTAGGGACTTCTGTGTAATTATTTCGCAGTAGGAAATGACCCTTTTGGACAATCAAAGATAAAACCGAAAAACGCATGAAACAAAGAAAGCAATGAATGAAAACGCGGGAGTAGGGTGGAAAAAAGGAAAACGCCGAAATCAATAAGCATTAAAGGTGGATCGAATCTCCAACGTAGAAGCAAGTAAGTGACATTTTCATGTCCTAGGCAAAGCTTAGATCGTGAAGCGTCATATTTTCGTTGAATAATCCTTCCCTTCGTTGTATGTTCTTTGCATTCACTTATTCCCTTTACATTTCCTTCAAGTCCACAATATCCGCATGAAGTTCCTCCATCTAGGCGCATACATTCAACTACTTTTAGATATACATCACCCATTTGATGTGATGATGGAACATTGAATAAAAAGTTCTAGGGTTTCATGTTATTGGGTAGGGTTAATTACATTTTGCTTTGTTTTTGGGAAGCAAACAGAGGGACTACTGTTTTCACCGGTTTGTGGTTGATGTGATGATGGAACATTCAATAAAAAGTTCGATAAGATTCAATAAAGTTGTTGTTAATACGTGAATTTATTGTTGTAAATGGTGGCTTTTTCAGTTGTTAATACAATCTTGTTGTTGCAGATTGTCCTGAAATATGGCAGGTTGTTCTAGAAAAAATCTATTCTGTTTCTTTCATTTGGGGGGGGGAGTTTTTAAACGGTGGGGGAGATGAAAGTCAATATGTTGGAGGTTTGGTAAGAACAAAATTTATAAAGGAAGGCACAACCTATGATGAATTGCGAAGAATCATATCATCTCGATTGGAGAAGAAAGCAATGACATTTGTGTGAAATTCAAAGTTAGCTTTGATCCATCAACATATGTAGATCTTGTAGATGATGAAGGGGTGGATCATTTAATAAAGTTTAATGAAGAATGGGCATGTTTACATTGAATACAAAGGGAGTAATGACAATATACAACCACCATTGAATGCCTTTGAAATGCAAGAGGAAGAAGTGTAGGTTTAATTGTTATAAGAAAGCTAATTTGTTTTTGTATAAGTGTTGAATGAGGGCTCATACATTGTCACTACTAATACGGTAACTTGTTGTTTATTGCGAGGATGAGGACTTGTTTAGATTTCCAAATGAATTGTCTATGTCTCCACCTCCTTCGTTAAATGAAAGTGAAGACCGCCACCTTTGACATGGTGTACTCAAATTGTGCCAACACCAAGACCGGGATGAATCATACCAAATGGAGGGATTTGATTGTTGGAAAAGGACAGATTTTTGCCAATGCTCTGACCCTTCGTCAAACGTTATACAAATACAGCATTGCACATAAGCTTTCGTACCATTTTGTGAAGAACAATCAACAAAAGGTAATTGCAAAGTGCAAGGTTGATGGTTGTCCTTGGTACATTGGTGCATATTCATTGGGAGAGCATCAAGATACAGAGTTCCTAACAATCAGAACATACCGAAGTGCACACATCCACAAAGCGCAAGACAACTTAATTGTTTCTCATCCACCCCTTTCCACCTTGACATCCTCAATTGTAATGGATGGTTTAAGGTGCAATATCGACAAGACTGCCCTTGAAATTTACTCAGACATGTATAGAGAGTATGGGGTGCGATTGAACTATTCCCAAGCATATAGGGCCAAAGAAAAAGCATTGATGGAAATACATGGTCGAGTGCAAGATTCTTACCAGGTTATCCCTTGGATATGTGAAAGACTTGTGGAAAGTGATCCTAGCACAGTTGCTAAATGGGAAGCCTCAGCTAGGGATGGAAATAGGCTAGGCCCCTTTCAGCGCCTACGGCCGGCCTCGTTTAAGGCCCGGTCCGGCCCGGCCTGTTTGTTAAAAAGGCGGTGCCAAGGCCTATTTAACTATTTATATGTGTAAATAGGCCAGGCCTATTTAGTTAAAGCCCTACTGTAAGCCTTCGGGCCGGCACTTTTTTACACATCAAATAAATATAATTATATTTATATAATATAACTAAAATAATATTTATTGTTTTTATTTTTATATTCTATTAAAAGCCTACATTTATATGGTTTTTTATAGGCTCAAAGCCTTTTTATGGCCTCAAAAGCCTATAATATGAGGCCTTTTTAAAGGCCTACATTGTAAGTAGGCCTTTAAAAGGGCTCAGGCCCTACTAGGCCTTACGAAGGCTCAGCCCGAGCCTTAAAAAAGCCTACATTCAGCTTAGGCCCTGCTCGGGCCTTTCACCCTCATTACGAGCTCCAGCCTATTTAACCAAAGCCTAGCCTGGCCTGGCCTATTTCCATCCCTAGCCTCAGCAAACAATAGTTTTCAGAGGCCATTTATTGCTTATGGTTGCATCATTAAAGGCTTTTTAGATGGATACCGGCCCATACTTTATATTGATGGATGTCACCTGAGTGGGCCATACAGGGGGACAATGTTGTCAGCTTGTGCATATGATGCAGACAATGAAATGTTTCCCTTAGCATATGCCATTGTAAGCGGTGAGACATATGATGACTGGGCTTGGTTTCTATGGAGTGTGAAAGAAATAATTGGATCAATACGATAACAATCATCTCGATCGCAAAGTAATGCCATTATTGGTGCGGTAAAAGACATATTTGGTAGCGAGAGACATGCTTTTTGCTACCGCATTTGAAGGAAAATTATAGTGCCGAGTTCTTGAAATTAAGTAAAGGTGTGAGACGAACATCGGGATATAGCAAAGACACTGCACTTAAGCTCCTTGATGGCATCGCGTATGCAAGGCTTCAGGAGGACTTCACTGATGCGATGGGAAAATTAACAATGTTCAATCCACAATTGGCATAATGGGTGGAGACAGATGGGGATGTAGACCGATGGGCTCTTAGTAAGTTCCCTTTCAAGAGGTGGGATAACATAACCACTAATCTTGCCGAGTCCTTCAATGCATGGATGCTTTGAAAGAGAGGAAGCACACCATCACCGTTTTAATACAAGAGCATAGAGAGAAATTGGCACGGAAATTGGTTGCGAGCAAGATGGGTTTGGTGAATTGGAAAAATGGCGTTGGACCCAAAATTGAAAAAAAATTGTTCCTTCAAGTTCAATATGCTGAAAATATACCTGTGCAATATTATGGAGAGCATCATTTTTCAGTGCAAATTACATGTGGTGATGGTCCAAGATATGTTAACGTAGATCTTAGTGAAAAAAAATGCACGTGTTTAGCATGGGAAATGAGTGGCCTTCCTTGTGCACATGCATGTGCAGCCATAAAGCACTTTAATGGTAATGTGTACACATTTGTTGATGAGTGCTTTAAAGTTTCTGCCCAAGAGAAAATATATGCGAATAGCATGAGGCCAGCCCAACACATGATTGTCCACGTTCGATGCTCGACCGTGACACATATGATGACACAAACTTTCATGGAGCCTCCCATTACTACAAGGCCAGTAGGGAGACCAAAAAGAAAACGAATTGAATCTCAATTTCAAAACAAGAAGGTTTATCATTGTGGGAGATGCCATGAGGATGGACACACGGTGAAGACATGCAAAAATCCAAATCCCAACTGAAAACACGATGTACATGCTTTTGATTGTTAATTGCTTAGTCATTTTGTCTATACACACCTTGTATTAGTGACTTCTTGTAACACCTTTTTGTATTTTTGTGGGTGGACAAGAACTTGTAATTACAACTTATACATGGATGTGAAACTATATGTGATATTAAGTTCAATGAGTAGGTGTAAATGCCCACTTACTCATACAACTTAATATTTTGAAATGATATTTACTTCTTCAACTAGCCTTAGTGAGCTGTCAAAATTCTCATATGTTGTTGTTAAAACAACAATTGTGTGTTGTAAATATATAATGTTTTGTTGTGAATCGCCTCTGGAACTCATATTTGAAAAAATCCATGTTGAAAAAACTTGTTGTTAAAACAACAATTGTGTGTTGTAAATATATAATGTTTTGTTGTGAATCGCTCTCGGAACTCGATTTGAAAAAATCCATGTTGAAAAAACTTGTTGTTAAAACAACAATTGTGTGTTGTAAATATATAATGTTTTGTTGTGAATCACCTCTGTAACTCATAAATCACAAAATCCAAGTTGTAAAACTTGATGAATTCACCAAGGTCAAAATAATGAACAACCACCAACAGCACTCAAATTTAGAATCAAAGAATTAAATTTGTTGCACAAAGTGACAGTAAGTCAAAAAAATTTAACACCATTCCTGCATATACTATTTCTTGTTGCTATATTTAACATTTGGCTCTAAGGCTAGTCAAAAATTAAATAGTATTTGCTCTAAGGCTGATCAAAGTTTTTCCATTCACTTCCAATTATATACATTGCCAAAATAAGGTCATATGTTAGCCAATTCATTCAACTAATTTACTATAAAACTACATCTATTTCTTCTTCTTCTCTTGGTTGTCGACGGTTGGGGATAAAGACCTTCGCTTATGTATGTTTTTGTCATGCGTGACAAGCCACCATAAGCATTCAAGCTTTATCTGCCGTAGTTGGTCAGGAGACAAATTAGTCATAGTATAGCCTTCTTTCTCTTGGGGAGATCCATCCCATCCCTGTAACCATGATAAAACATGGACACCATAAGAATTCCTGCAATGCAAAATGAACCAAAAATGTCACGTACAATGAAACAATTGAAAAAAACATATTCTCAACAATGAACCGAAAATGCTTACGTATCACTTTGCAAGTGCACTTTGGCCCAGTTAACTTGGTCAGGGATTTCTCTTCCTTTGCCAAATAGTGTTGGTTTAACTTTTCGAAGAATTTTAAGGAAGCAATCCCTCTCGCATGACCAAACAAGTTTTTTCACACCAAAGATAATTGGATTAACTTTACACATTGCATATAGTTTAGGAGGGATACTTACACATTGGCTGGCCATCCACTCCTTTTGATTGAATTGTTGTTGTTGCGTTTTAGTCATTTTCTTTGGTTTTTTTGTCTGTTCACACCCTTTCATTGCTTCTTCTGCCTCATTTTGTAACCTTAGATATGTTATGCCGTCCACATATGAGTCCAGGGCGTAGAAGCGCATTGTCTTTGTCTCTAAAATGTAACAAAACCAATGGTTCGGGTGGAGTGTAGGACCGTAGATGAAGTCACACTCGCCGATGTTATATCCAATATGTTCTGGGAGGATCTCTTTCTCATGTGCTTCCCATGACCACCTCTGCGGATTGTCAGACATCTTTTCCATTAACTCCACAGAAAAAATGTGTCTTTTCACATGGGCCCTCCGCAATTCATCCCCCCAATGTCTTGGCAACCATTGACATCATCTCGTGCACATTTAGGAAAATGTTACTAATCGCGAGAATGAAGGTAAAAAGTGAACTATGAAATGTTACATGCAACCGACCCGGTTGTTTATCCATGCTTTTTCCCGTAGACAATGAAGTTCTTTACGGGTGAGGAAATAGTGATACATTTCTACAAATTCTCTGATACACAAACAATGGACCAAGTTAGTTGTCATGGTTAAATTGAATATAAAGCAATTGTGTGTTGCACACTTATTCCATCTCCTCCTCTTTAGTACATGTAGCAGTGCAGAATTGATACAAAGCTTCCTTTTCGTTGTCAATCTTTGCTCTCTTTTTACCTATACTTGTGACAACCCATGGGGACCCAATAGCAGGTTTCTTTAGCCTTGAAGATTTCCTCAAGTTATGAAATTCTTCCTCCACATTCACTTGATCTTCATTTGAGTAATTGGTGTCCTCACATTCCTCTCCTTTTTGTGAGCTACCACCTTCACTTTTATACCCTTCATCGTCATTAGTTGACCGAATGTCGTCATCTTCTTTTTCTGTGTCTCCCTCATCCTCTTCTTCTGTGTCCCCCCCATCCTCTTCGTCTTTTGACCAAGGCTCTTCATCTTCACTTTCACCTTCACGTTGACCCTCATCATTGCCATCATCTTCATCAATTTCCCGCCCCCGAGGAGCCTTGCTTGAAGGGAACCTAGCTCTTCTTGCAATATGGACCTCACCCTAGACATCACTCAATCATATGTTCTCTTTATCTCCGAAAAGTATGAAGAATTTGTAAATTAATGATATATTTGTACCCATTTTGGACGTAACTTCGAGATCGCACACTTACCGGGGTGATCGAAGATTGGTTCTCAGCCGTAATTGCCTAGATGATCGGCCAACTCCATCACCGTAAGGTAGTAGTAGCCCTTTGTTGCTTTCCTCTCTCGTCCGCACTCGGTCTTCACCTTATTGTCATCCCAAAATATGATGGCATCCTCGACCGTAGGGGCTTGTACGGGCCCAATGGAAAATGTTGCAAGCAATAAATTTGCATAACAAGTCAATAAGAACATATTACCGCCTAATGACAACTTGTACTACAACAATTTACAATGCATAATACAATGACTAGTTAAGTAACATGAGAATGATGAAAAAACAGCTGCACTTACCATGAGAAAATACATACAACCTCCTATATTTATTGGAGTGACTACATGGAGTGACTTCCCTCGAATGGAGACATTCTTGGTTGGAGGGTCAAAAGAGTCCATAAATTGACCACATAAATGCCGAGGGATTTGTGCACAACATATATCAACCAACTTATGGAATCCTATCTTCTCTAACCTCTCCATCATATCAGGTGTATCTTTTATAAATTGGCACAGTTTCATGAATTGATTTGGGGCACAACGGGTCGTGAAAGGAACAACATATTTTTCCCTTGCCTCATACTTGATTTTTGGGCTCTTTTCCTATATCTTTCCTTTTCATCTTCCCTTAATGCATTCCATGCTTGTTTTACGAACGAGCCTCCTCTCCCAACCATCTCTTCATTCTTCTTCTTCTTTTGCTTGTAATATGCTTTCATGAACAATTTGTACCCGGAAACCTTTGGCTTGACCTCTTGATCTGTCGCCATATTCTTGTTCCCTTTCCACTGACAATGAAACACCACGGAAGGCGTAAATGAGAGGAAGAAGAGCAGATAAAGGAAGTGGAAGCTGAAACCATAGATAAATCAAGCAAACATGCCAAGGTTATTCTTCCAAAAGAATCGAATCGAGGAAGTGAAAGAGAATGAGAATTCGTAAACAAGTTTCGTGACACCACTGTGGAAAAATCACAATAAATAGAGAAAGAAGACGAGAAAAAGGAGGCGGAAAGAGAAGCAAATGATAGTTTTAATTCCTCACCGGCCTCGTAATTAATATCCTATATCAACTAATCTAACAAAGATGTTAAACTCCCAAGAGTCCAAAATCAAATGATAAAATTCATATAGACAGCATACAAGCGTGACATTTCAAGTAGATAACTCCCAGTTAAGAATCAGAAGAAAAATCAAGAATTAGAAGAGCACATCACGACATCATATATATGTCCCATACTTGTACTCAACTACAAACCCTTTACTCTCAACTATGTCTTCTCGCTTCTTCTTTTTCGATCTTATCTCATAGAATGCAAGGTTTGTATTTGCTTATATATCCACCACTTCATATAATTTTACCAAGAACCTCAAAACAAAGTAAAAATTGTGGAAGACACAAGCAAAACAAGAAAATTATTAACATGGAATAATTCATCATCTCAAGATTAGTTCTTACTGGGTCATTTAAAAACTAAATTCAAAAGAAAAAAATATCTTAATATTTATATTCTTATATATATACTGATGGAATCCTTTTATATATACATGAAAACTACCTACAATATAGATTTACACACATATTTCATATAAAATCCCAGTGACTACATACTCCCACTCTCACTTCGTGTATTATTTTTTTAGCTAATTCTATTTCTGCACGTGATGATCGGAATTCAAAATGATGAAAGACATTACATGACAGTTAATTAGGGTCGAAAGGCTATATGTGCCAGAAAGAATAAATTAATTAAATGATAATTAAACACCCGACCCTCATTGATATTTCTCATTTCGCTCCTCACATGCTACAAAACGTTAAAATGCCTATAAACCTTCAACATAAATAATGTAAATTGATTTATAATATACATAGATTTATAAAAATGCATGAAACTAATACTCAATCTAACAATTCCCTTCAAGAATCTGCTTGAAGAGATTGGAAACACTTTTTGATTAAAAACCTAATGACAAAAAAAGCAATTTAAAAGAAGACATGCTTCGACTTCATAAAATAAGCGCTCAACAACGACAACTTCCCAACAGAAAGTCTTACAAAATTTTCTTAAAAATTTTATTCAACAGCCGAAAAAAAAACGTTGACAAGTGTTGAACAACCATATATCCAAAATAATTGAGAGTACACAAAATAAACTTGCAACAACTTTTGACAACACAAAAAATGTACACGACAACAATCCCACTTACTAGAAGTCAAAATGCCAAAAATACCCTAATGTATGCCTATGCTACCATCATATGATTAGAAAACATCAAGTACCATTCAAAGCATTTCATCTTTAGGGTCCATGGCGTCAAAGTACTCAAGATCAAAGAAATGAGCAGCAAGGTAGAGAAAGTTTGAGTCAGAATACACACCCGACTTCCAGGATGAGAACTAACAATCAATACAAATAAGTTCCAGAGAAACTAGAAACCTGGAAATTTTAGTGAAGCAGAGCAAAAAATCAGCTTCGCTTTACATAAGAATCAGTGAATTTCTTGAGCCTTTCTCCGAAAAGCGCGCCCGTTCAGCCGGGAAAAACAAGAGATAAAGCGAGAGTTGAGCAAAGGCCGAGGAGAAGTAAATAGAAAAGGACAGTCCAATACTCCAATCGTGGCGAGACGAATGCTCCACATAAACCGAAAATAAACAAATGAAGAAGAGCGCACACGGACGGGTACAAACGGGATGGACGATGACATTAAAAAAAAAACCTAAAATTTCACACCTGCACTTGCGGTCATTGGACCCACTGTGGCTCCGCCATTGATAGCGATGAGAGATGCAGGGAGTCTCGCACAATCCCGCCGGTGACAAACAAGGAATGACGGTCTCTCAGTGGAACGCCGGTGAAGAGCTCGCTCGAAGGTCGAAGGGCTCGGTCGAATGGGAGATAGAGTCGAATGGGAGATGACTGATTCAGTGGTTTAGGCGTTTTTTATGCTGAATGGGCAAAAGAGTAATTTGATGTTTACAAATAATTACACAGAAGTCCCTAGGGACTTCTGTGTAATTTTATCATTTCATGGGACCTAAATGTAAATATGTGTCTTCCTTGGGACCTGTGTGTAATTTTCCCAAAAAACTTTTTCTGTAGCAGCTCAAACGAGGTCATTTCACTTCTATCTCGAGCATTTGGGTTCATAACAATTGGCTTCGCTTCACTCTCACACAAAGAACCAGTTGGGATTGGACTCTTCATTTCCTCAGCAGCCTTTTGAGCAGCATAAGTTCTCACCCTTGAATACTCAATATCATCGTCGAAGTCCTCGCCGAATTCTTCTCCCATATCACTGTCCTCATCACTAAGGTCACTAACCCCATAATCCATTTCTTCATCTTCATCATCGCTTTCTCTCGCAATTTTGGTATCTCGCTTATTCGGAGGATAAGATCTTGTAGACGCTGTAACTAGCGTATGAGGAAGACTTGGATTGGCTTGATTTCACAAAAGCTTCTTCCTTATTTGCACCTTGTTCACACTTCTCCAAGTCAAGCTCCGTAACTTCATCCGGCAAAACTGGCTCTAGGTTCTCACATTAGAATCAAATGTTACTTTCTTCCTCGTACTCAAGCTTAATGCTCCTCGTGCTTGATATCCCTGGACTTTTGATGTGGTGCCGATTGTGACGGGTTTAGAGTGATCCGAATCGAATTGACACAAGATTGCTTCGCCTTGCTAGTTGTACACCGTTGGTCACAGTCACGAGGTGGAATCTTGCGCCTCTGTTTTATGCGTTTGGATCTTGTCGTATTTGGGTCGCCATGTTCAATGGAACTTGCAGATATTTTGGTAGTGAAGGTTATGGGGAGGAGAGTGTTTTAACGTCTTAAGTTTTATAGAAAAGAGGAAGAAACGGCACCGTTTCCCTTTGCTGCAGATTTATTTTTCTGCCACAGCATCAGAAATGTTAAGCCCATTTATATATGTGTGTGTGTATTAAACTGTTTTTGGGTTTGTTGTGCCTATGGAGGGCAACTTGATTTGAAATTGTATATTTGATTAAAAATTATATTGATGAGATTGGAAACTTTTCAAACATGCTTGTATATTAGAACTTAGTCATATATTTTTTGAAACTATTTTAGCATGCTTATGTGTTATGATGAAAATGTTATTTATTATAAATGATTTTAAAATGACGCTCTCTGTTTTAGATGATGTTATTTATCATCTTAAGGATGATTGATGATGGAATATTTGATAAATCTTGTTTGAAACTATACTCATGAATTGGAACTTGCATATACATACCAAGATTGTGATTGTTTGTTATTGATACATATAAATGGTGGTACATTTGTGACGGGTTGGAGTAAGGAAGAATTTTTTTGATGAGACCTCTTACGATGTGTTATACCATCACCTAGTGCAAGCGGATGGTACTTGTCAAGGCCCTTTCTTCCATGTCTTCCTTTGGCCAGGATTACATTGGAGCTTTGGGACATATGACACCTCCTTAGATGTGTTCTTTAAGGACGAGAACCATAGTCCATACTTCAGCTCTGTACCTTTGGCCAGGTATATCTTAAGTTTTGGTGAGCTTGGGATAATCCAACTAAATGAATAAGTTTCGGTTAGACTATGTGTTAGCTTATGACTCCAATCAGCGGTATAAGAGTGAACGATAATATAAGGAAGACATATTGTATACTACATAATTATATAGTATATTATATGATATCTCTTGTGAAAAATGTTTGGAAAAATGAAATGATGTCCCATTTTGGAATCTTGTTTAGAGAGGATTTTGACAACCAAATCGAGAATGAGTTTATAAAAGGTTTTTACGTTGATAATATTAATAAATTATTGGGGTTTAAACTTCTCATTTTGCATGAGAAGAAGAATATTCCTACACACACATGAAATGGTGGGACCCACATATATATAATTAGCGTTATATATATATGTGGGTCCCATCATCTCATATGTAGTAACATGAAAATGCACTTCTCCTACAACATAAGAAGTGTTTTTCCCTAAATTATTATGAGTTAAACTTGATTTTGAAACCATATGTCCTTGATCTTGGTTTACATGTATATTTCTGAATAACTAATAGTTATAGAGATCTTTGGATCTTATGGTTACTATATTATTTATTTTTCAGGAGATTGATAGGAAGTAAGGGAAGACACCTATAGAATGAGTCTTGAAAGCTCTTTTATGCTCCTAGAGTATGTTAGGTTCTTTTATTTGCCATGACCATGAGACTTCCACATTTTATCAACTATGAGATATTTTAGAAATTTATTTTGACATAGTAAATATGAGTTTTGGTTGAACAAAATTTTGTATTTTGAGAATTTGGATGATGATTATCCTTATTGAAAATATTTCAAATACTTTGGTTAAGTATTTGGTTGTTGAAAATTGGATTATTACAGTTACAAAGTTTGAATATGCATTCAAATTGATGACCCATATGACCTCTTTTCCTTGAAAGAGCTACAATCAAGTGCTGCTTCACTCTCGTTGAAAGAGCTTGGGGCTCAATTCCAGAACCTTGGATTTTGTTTTGAAAACACCAAAAAAATTTAATAAAACTCCTCTCACATATTTATTTCTTATAATGCAAACTCATCAAAAATAAGTGAAACTAAACTCCTCATTAGATGTTCTGAGGCAATGGAACAATTTAATACCTGGACAACCAGAAAACATTTCAATAGTAATCTTATAGAGTTTCCAATGTATCTTCTTTGGATGCTGGCCATGGCACAAGTTGGATGCTTAGTGAAGTTGCAATCTGAAGTGGAAGGTTCTCTTGATAATTTCTTCTTTGTTGGAGTAGACATTTATAGTTTCAAGTAAAATCCATATAAACGAATTGTGCTTCTTGTCATCATCATCATTATTATACTTGTGCAGTGTTCAACAACTGCACATTATCCACGGTCTGGTTTGCTGACAAGGATTTTTGAGCATTTTGCAGTTTAAGTTAGGGGCTTTCTGATACAGTTTTCTTTTCTTCTTTATCAAAAGACTTGAGGTTGATGGAGAGATTTGGTTAGCATCTGACACGATATTTAGAAATTAGATGACATTTTAAGAGATCAATTATTTTTGTTCTTTAGAAGATCAAATGATCCAACCAATCACAAATACATTTAGTTCTTGCTCAAGAGTTAGCTCAGTATGCTCCCGTGACCAACTTGGATAATTCAAGTTTTGCAAATTGAGACTGATTT
The DNA here is from genome assembly GCA_019022655.1 of Acacia acuminata. Lineage (NCBI taxonomy): Eukaryota > Viridiplantae > Streptophyta > Magnoliopsida > Fabales > Fabaceae > Acacia > Acacia acuminata. The sequence goes on from JAFJYI010000005.1 coordinate 5,992,652, forward strand.
TAGGGTTTTTTTTTTTTTTTTTTTGTGTGTTCCTGTATTGTGTTGATCCTCTTGCTTCTAACAAAGAAGGATTATTAATAAATTGGATGAAACTGACTTCACACAAATCTGACCATGTATTTCGCATATCTCCTCAAAATCACAATCATGCATCCAACTCCAGGATTAGAAAACACAATCTGAATTTTTCAGGAGGAGGAACTACAGAGTGTCTCTACAAGACAGATTCATATGCAAACTGTCTAGCTTCAATTTCAATTTATCTACACATAAAATGTTTTTTTTTTCTTTTTTTGGTTTTACAAGCCAAGAGCACCGAGGGGTGTTTTTCCTTGTCCAGCTTCAAAGTAGAAGATGAGCATAGCCAACATAGCAATCCTAGCATGCTTGATCTCGGCAAGTTTGAGTCTTTCCAGCTTTTCACTGTCAGGAATGTAAACCCCATCTTTGATTTTGCCTGCAAAACCCAATGGGTCAAAGAATTTGCCTCCGGGATATCCCTGATCGCCGGTGGCGTTGGCAAAATTCTCTGCGGTTCTCGACCATGGCGTGGCCCACTCCACTGACTGTGAATCAGGATTGAAGAAATCAACCCACCTCTTGCTCTCTACCCATCCCATCAGCAGCAACTGTGTGCCCAGAAGTGAGCCAAATGAGAATGGAGCAATGGCATTCGGGTCAGCTCCGGCCTCAAACCATGGAACTCCACTCCACGCCTGGCCAACAAAGATTCCAACAACCGCCGCCATCGCCCACCGGCCATGGATGAGCTCTGCCTCTCTGTACCACCTGAGGAATGCTGGATCCTTGCCTAGGCCAAGAGGGTCAAAGCCATAGTCACCTGGGAGCCTGCAATTGCAAATTTTGAACTGTGATCCATCAATGAACAGAAAGAGCAGAACAACTGAGGTAAATTATCTACATAGACTGAGTATATGTTAACTAAACAAAGAATCTTACTAATCAAGAATCAAAGCCTACAATTTACCCTAAACTCTCAGGGACTTGTGAGGTCAGGACCAATGTGAACCTCCCATTTTGACGAGGACTCAACCATCCCACACACCTAAACACATTACAATAGGACCTTTTATACAGAGCCTAAACAAATCTGTGATCTTAACTAACTAAACCAAAACCTTAACCAGCTATTGAGTTTAATGTTTCTCACAGTTTACACAAAATATGGCATACTTAAGTAAAATTACCACATAGAGATATCAGATATCTGAAGTGGATCATGTCTAGTGATATGTTGTTGAAGTTTGTTTGTATAAAACAAGAAGAGAGGGACTTACGAGCCATCTAGCCATTCAGGGTCAATGAAGTTGCCACCACCTCTAACACCAGGGATCCAAGATTTCTTGGGTTGAGCAGCAGCAACAGCAACAATGACCTTCTTAGGGCTAACGGCATTATTATTATTATTATTAGCAGATTTTGATGAGAAAAGAGATTGGCTTCTCTTTCCTCCACACAAGAAGGAAGATCCCAACCCATTCAACACAGCACCAGATGTTGCAGCAGCACCTGCCATTTCTTCTTCTTCTTCTCAGACTCTTTTTTGCTATGCAACTTTTCTCGGGAAAATGAGAGAAAAATATTCAGAGACAGATTGTGCTTGAACACTTGAAGTTGTTGTTCTGTGGGGATAGTGAGTGTTTTTATGTATGAGACGTGTGGGGTTGAGAAAATCTAAAGGGGTTTTCTGAGAGGGCAAATTCGGACAAAGAAAATCTGAGAAGCTATGGTGGATAGATTTTGGACCAATAACAACTAGTTCCTTACATCCTCATATCATATCTCATGTCGCTCCCATCCACGTGGATTACACTTAAACCACTACTGTTCTATTATGATCTTCTTATGTTTCCATATTTAATTTCCCAAGACAAAAAAACGGATAATATTATGAAGGAGGATTTAATGTTTTAAGATATTTTTACATTGAAAGGATCGTTAATTTTTGGAATTATTCTAAGTGATTTGTTTGTACTTTGAAGACTAAAAATCTAATTTTTTGTTTAATTTTATTGACTTGCTAATTTTTTATATTTCTAAAATTATTTAATATATGTATGTATGTATATACTTATAATTTTCCCACTTGCTTTATAAAGAAAACAAAATTACGGAGTTTTTTTTAGCTTTTTAAAGATTATTTCACATAAAATAAATTTGCAAAAAATAAAAGATGAATTTTGGATAAAGTAATTTTCATATTTGAAAAAATGATAAAGAAAGAGACCAACTATTTATTACTTGTCATTTTTACCGAGTATGAGGTGAGGCACAATTCAAAATTAATAAATAACATAATTTTTATAATTCTTTAATATTTTGCAAGATTTTAAATTTTTTTATATATACTATATTATATATAGATTATAAGATGTGAATAGTGCTTAACCTTTTCCGTCGGTTATGTTATATTAATTGGACCAGATGTCAACTTAGAGCATTTGTATTATTCGGTGGGGAAAAAAATCTATTAGATTACTATTTATCCCATGCATTGTTTAAGAAAAATCCGGTTAAAGTTATGGGAAAAAAAAAAAACTGCATAAACTTTCATTGTAGGCTCAAAATCAGTTTTATCACTTTATGTGAAAAAATCATATATTTTTTATGGGTGTGAAATATTCATATTACTTATGTTGTATCAGATTATTATTTGATAGAAATGTAAAATGTAATTTTTTTACAAAAATCGAAGTACTTAAATAAATATGTACTAAATAATTTAAAATAGTATATTATTAATGAACGACAATATCCTAATGAACAGACAATGACCTCTGGAATAATATATACTTCTCAAGCACTTTTTTTTTTTTTTTTTTTTTTTAATATAAAGAAATTTTAGGAAAGGGGTTGGGCTCACCCATGTGATCCCCAGGACGGGCGTTTGGAGCCCAGTCCACAGAGCATATTGCCAGAGATTACACATGCCTCCACCTCTACCAGCGTTTCCACTGCTTCTTAGACCCTTAGGATGCCTCCCCCAGTGTCTTGACCAACGTAGGGATTAAACCCCCTCCCTTAAGGTGAGGAAGTCCGACTATGAAATACAAAAAGACATATATATTTTGAGCCAAGAAATCGGGCCAAGCCCATTGGGCTTGCCTGTTTGGGCTCAAGCCTGTCAAGGGCCGACTTATGATTTAGAACCTCCAAAAGGAGCCGGGCTAGCCCTATAGAGCCTCAAGTTTAAATGGGCCAGCTTACAACCCTGTAGGGCTTGCTCGTTTAATTTTTGGTGGGTCCTCATTACATAATCAGTGAGCTTTTGAGTGGCCAATAACATTAATAGTAATTTAGCCCATGAGTCTAATCAGCAAAAATAAGGTAGTTTGGTTGGATTGATGAGAGGCAACTTGAGAATTTGTGACATTGAAACTATGATATGGAAATTGTGACATGAAATTTGTGATACGGAATTTGTGATATTATAACTATCATATGAAAATTGTAACATGGCCTTTATGATATTGGGCTTGTTTGAACAGAGCTTTAAGTAGCTTAAAGCCAGAAAAAAGTAGTAGTAGAAAAAAGCCTGAAGTTGAGTATTTGGGTTGAGCTTTAAGTTCACTAGGTTTTTTTTTAAAAAAAGTTTCTAAAAGTCAATTAAGGAAAAAGCTTCATAGGGTAGCTTTTTCCAAAAAGCTCTTAACTTTTTAACGTGGGCCCCACCACTTCTACCACCATCAATCCAAACACGAATCATATTTACAACTAGACTTTTTTTTTTACCGGGTTTCTATAAAAGTCAAATAAAAAATAAGTCACCAATCTCACCGCTAACCCAAACAGGCCCATTGAAAATTGTGATATGGAAATTGTGACACAAAATTTTTGATACGGAATTTGTGATATTGAAATTGTGATATGAAAACTGTGATACAGAATTTGAGTAATTGAAATTGTGATGTGAAATTTGTGATATAGAAATTGTGATACACAATTTGTGATATGGAATTTGTTGATATAGAATTTTGTGAATTATATCACTAATACTTTGTTTTATAAATTGTTTCACTTGACATTCACAAACACATAGTAGCACGTGTAATGAGTTCGATAGCTGGTTACTGAGGCTTTTGTCTCACCCGGTTGATTTAAAATTTTTTACGTAATAGTTCTTCAGTTAGTCAATTGACGAAGGCTCTGGAGGCTTGATTATTGTGATAATCTTTGTAAAACTTCCTCCTTTCTATTTATGTGGTAAACTGTTGTGTATTGTCATTGTAGAGCTCAAGTTGCATAATCTGATGTGATATAGTATTTTGGATTTTTCTATCATGGATAAGTAATTCAAGTGGATATTTGAGAACATTGTTATTTAAGTAGTTCGATAATTGAGTTTGGCATTAAACTTGTGGTCGGATGAGTATATTTTAGACTTCAAGAAGTTCAAAGCCCTAGTGTGTTGATTAACTATGATTTAGTTTGTAAAACGATGTGAAGAGTTTTATTATTCATGATAGATTTAAAATGTTTGACGGTTGGATAGTTGACTTATGACATTTTATAAATGTTTGTGAAAGAATATTAATAAAAAATGAGTTTATCTCAAGCTTATAGTTGAATACTATATTCTAAGCTTCATGAAGCTCAAGGGTCAATTGTTAATTTTAATGACTTAATGTGTTGTTTTGAAATAGCTTAGTGTAAAATTGTTTAGAAAGGTTTTATTATCCGTGATAAATTTTAAATCACCAATTTATTATTTTCCATCATGGATAAATATTTGTAGTAGTTTGAGTTCATTATAATCATGATAGTATTTTTAAATGGTTAGTTAAACTTTTTTCCTAACATGGTTAACTTTTAAAAGATGAGTAGTAATCTTTTTACTATGGTAGCCCTTTAGGTTTAATTTTTCTCCTTTACGCTATAGTATTATTTAGTTTCTAAAGATTTGATCAAGTATACGGATAATTGAGTTTTAAGGAAAGGACTTTACACTTTATCCATGTACTTATTCTCAAAATTTATTAGAACCATTCTTAAATAAGTATTGCCAAATTCAAACTATTTATGGCCAATAGTATATCATCCACTTAAAGACATCCATCACAAACCATTTATCAATGGTTTTTTTTTTTTTTTTCCCAACCATTTGAAAACCACATTAAGTTATTGTTGTCTAAACAATTGCTTCAATCCATAAAAGGACTTCCGCAGAAACATATGAAGTCATCATCATGTGAAAACTCAAATGCTACTTTTAGTGAAATCTAATAGACAATGCTTATTGATTTCTTCATCTAGATCACCAATCAAAGTGCAGGGTTTACATATGCTTGATGTAAATCTAAAATTTAAACGTTTAATTATTGTCATATTAAGTCCAACTTAAGTGCACAACAAGAGAGAAATTAAAGATGCCTTCTTGTTATGCATATCCTTTGTAACCAAATGAGTCTTGTGTATGCCAATTGATCCACCTCCTTTTCTCTTAAACTTGAGAACTCACTAGTTCCCAATTGCCTTTTAACTTGCTAGTAGATCAATTAATTCTCAAACAAAATTCAATCACAAAGAATCAATTTCCCTTTTCATTGCTTTCTTCCATTCTTTCTTTACATGGCCTCTTGTACAGAATGCAACTCATCATTCTTCTCTAGAATAACCTTGAACATTTTTCTCAGTTACTCCATTTCACTAGAGCTTATTGCTTTTGTTTAGGTATATTTATTGACATAAGTCCCACTCATAAAACCGATTGAGGATTGTTGGCTTGTTCTATACTGCCTTGTCCATCTTGTCCATTTGTCTCGTAAAGAGAAAAAAAAGTGATCATTTTCGCTTTGTTTGAAAACTCTTCCATGACAAATGTGGTACCTTCTCATTCTTTTTTAGTCACAATTCCAACTTTGTTTTCATTCATGAAAACATAACCCTAATAAGCTCCCACTTATAATGACTATGGCAATAAGCAATCGACCTACATGGTCTTACGAAAAAAAAATCAAATTTGACTTTTACTTAGTCCAACATGCATCAGGTCATTCATAGGTAGAGCTGGGAATTAGAGGGCTTGGGGTGAAAACATCTGTTTTTCAAAGCCGGCTACGATAGTATCGGGGCCGGGCGGTCCTATAGGGCCTGAAAATTACTATTCCAAATTTTAACTATTTTTCCTTCGATTTTTTTCAAAGAAATATAATTAGTAAATTGCAACCATTAAATTTCTAATATATCAAATAAATGTTATCAAAATTAATATCTAAATAATATAAATCATTCAACAAATGAACACATTCATTAATTCGTAATAAAAAACAAATAAACACAAATAATATGTTTTTTCCCTTTTTTTTCAAAAAATATTAAACAAAGGAATTGCTTTATGTATGCCCACGACAAAATGCCTTTCCCTTTTGTAATTTTGTGTGTGTCTGCAGATTCCTTTGGTTCATGCATGATTTTACTGACAGGTAAAAATAATTATACTTATTTTACACAAAATATATTTATAATTTATTACTTGTGTAATATTGTAATATCAAAGTATGTGTTTATTTAATATGAAAACATCCCTTCTTTAAAATTTATAATAACTAATTATTTTTAATACAAAATAATAATAAACATAAAAAAAGGGTTATAGTTAAACTAAAAAAATCTAAGTAATTATAAATAAACACATTCATTAAAGGCTTAAACGAGCTCGGCTACTGATTTCAAATTTCTAACCTATTTTTCATAGGGTTTGGAAGTGACCATCGTTGGAGGGTACATAGCCAAACTAAAGTCCACATTACTTGACAAAACCAAAGATGTGTGTTAATCTACCAAAGGTGGACTAGATAATCCTCTCTCACTCACATTTGGTGGGTTAGCATGAGTCATCATATGTTTAATCCAAGGTTCTGAAACCCGGACCGGATCGGCCGGTTCAAACCAGAAACCGGCGAACCGACTGGGAAACCGGTCCAAGTTGGGGGTTAAACCAGGGTCCTAAGTTGACCCGGAGTCAACTCGGTAAACTCAGCCTGAACCGACCGAGTTGGCTGAGTCAGAATCAAAAGGAAAAAAAATCAACGAAAAGGTGGGGGAGTGTCGGCGGTTGCTGGTAGCGAGTCTCGTACCTTCCGACGGTGAAAAAAGAGTTGGGTGGAGCCATGTGCGATGGAGAGAATTTTAAGAGTGGAAGACGAAGATGAAGATATGAGCTTCTTTGGTTGAAAGACTGAAGACGGAGATCGCGATCTGGGTTTATTTAATGTCGGAGGTCGGAGTTTCTTTGATCAAAAGACGGAAGACGCTTGAACGAGGGACTTGGGAGTGTCCAAGAACTCCATTGTTGAGGTTTGAGGGGGGACTCTGGAGGAGACGCAAAGAATATAGAGAGACCAAGAGAGTGAAATGACACCGAGAGACCAAGAGAGATATTGAGATGTTGAATAGCTGCAATATTCATGAGTACCTGTGTGGGAGATCGAAAAATTAGGTCTGCGTGGGAGGTCCGAAAAATAAGGTCAACGGCACAATTAATGTAGTACGGCTTTACTAACCAAACATTTTTATTTATAAAAATAATGTTTATGTGAATAGTTTTGTACTCATTTATATATAAATATATTGATCGATTTGTCCATGAAAATTTCAAAAAGCCCTTTTAAAAATTAATATAATATTACACATACTCCCATATTATCCATCATCACATCACATCCTCTTATTTTGATCATAAAATATTTTTTATTATTAAAATATGAATATTTTTACATATTTTAATTAAATTATTTTTTAATTAATACCGGTCTAACTCGGTTTGATCGACCCATCGACCCTTACCCGGTACTTACCACCGATTCACTGACCGGTCCGAGTCTGAGAACCTTGGTTTAATCATGTCTAATAGTGATTTATTACGTCTCTCAACAACTTCGTTTGGAGTGCTAGAGATAGTTAACTAATTAATTATTCCCTTCTTTCCATAGAGCTTACCAAAACTGGTCAAATAGATACTCACAATATTGATCAATTCATAGGACCTTTAAAATTCCTATCCAATTGATTCTCAAACTTTATTCATGTATCATCTAAAGCACCCTAACTTTACACTTGTGTGAAATTTAGTAATAACCATAATTATAGGAAATCATCAATAAAAGTAATAGTATAACTTGTTCTATGTCTTACTCTCATACTTATAGGACCAAACACAACATAACAAAATAATTATAATTTATAGTTGGTTCCAATTCTCTTATTGAAAACCTTTCTTTAGGCTATTTCTAGAACCAATTTATACATTTTTTACTACCAAGAAATATATTTAAGTCAATACTTTAATTAGAAGAAATGGTAAAGAAATCATGCACGTGGAATTTGCCAACCTTTTTAAATAACAAAGAAATTTATATAAAAAAAGATTGAATAATAACCATACAATTTTATAGGGCAACTCATACTATGTTGTTTTCTTATCAAGTCACATAGGTCTCATAATCTTTTCTATGCTAAATTGACATCTCAACTTCAGCGTTGTCATGGCCCTTAGTCAATGGCTTGACAACTACTTCTCTTATATGTGACCATTCAATACCAGATATATTAATTGTCCCCTATTAAACTTATCAATTTCGTTCTTAGTAGCCTTTATTCACTTAATCACTAAAATTTATCCCACACACAGGGTTATAGACAATTAATTGAATCCAAGAACTAATATAGCACATTGAAGTATACAATGTTATGTACTTATATTATTCCTGACTAGAAAAATATCAATGTCATTGGGTCTATGATAAAGAGAATACGTTTGTACCTCACGTCACATAGATTCCAACAATGTCATTATCATCTATTAAGAATTTCATACAAGTACCTTAATTAGCTGTTGGAAATTATACCCTAGGAGCAAGTCATTATACTTTAAATAATGTTATTATTTAAAGAATTTCTCCATTTAGTTATCATATCATTTGCATGTTTATTATGATAACTGTATCCTTAGACCTATCATAAAGATTGTCTTAAATGTCCCTGATCGGTCATCTATGCGGGAGTAAAGATGAAATAAGACCGGTATGACTTTGATGAGGTATGGAGATACAAATCAAAGTCATAGGCACTTGTAAGAGTACAAGGTACAGGACCGACCCACTATGAGAAAGCTGCATGAATTAAGTCATAAGTTTATCTCATGTATAACCGCGTCATAATGCCTTTTGACCTGAGATCATCATCGATTCCTACATGAGAGTCATTGATCTTTGACTTAGTCAAAAGTCACCTTTGACCGAGTGATGATAAAGGCTTCGATCAGGATTAGTGGTTTTCATGCAGAGGAATGTGAATGATCAAGATGCAATTTGTCCTAGCATTTGTAGAGAGATAATACTGGGCCCCTCGATGAGTGAGTCTGAGAAATGTATGGTCATACTACAATGGAAAGGAGTTTCCATTTCAATTGTTGGACTACTCAAGTATCGAGAAAGTAATGGTCAAGAACATGAGAATGACACTATCCATACTTCATCCATGACCAAATTATCGTGTAACAAAAGGGACATGGCATGATTGCACAATATGTTGTATCATATCAACAATCCTCATATGAGTTGGGTAGTCGTAATGTCTTACTAGAGGCCGCTTGTGACTTGTGAGCTGGTCTAGTATTGGCGTACGCCAATCTCATGGACATGCGAGGATCGCACACAAGAATAGACCAACACGAGCAAAAATGTTCAGATTCATTGAATCTTAGATATGTCTAAGATTCAATGAATATAGCATTTAATCTAGGATGGATATATATATATAATATTAAATTCAAAAATAATAATATTATTATTTATATAGATTATAATATTATTATGTAGTATTTAATTTATTTGATAAATTAAATAACTAAAATAAATAGAGATATTGTATCTCAGATTTAATTGGAATTGAGATATAGTATCTCAGATTTAATTAAATAGATAGATATCATATCTCAGATTTAATTTATAAAGATAAATTAAATCAGGTGGTTTTTAATTCGGATTAAATAAATAGATTAGATTAGATCTGTTGGACAAATTTAATTAATATTATTTTTTAATCCAAATTCAAATTTCAAGATTAATTAAGATTAATTTTGGAATATTTTAATACGGCCTTTAGGGTTTTAGAAACTCTATAAGATAATGATGTAGTCATATTAAAAAAAAAAAGAAGAAGAAGAAGAGACGAGCCGCAAAAGAAAACCCTAGAAAAACGAAAAAGACATGAGACGTTGAAGGCGCTAGCATGCTGTCGTTGGTGTTGGAGTTTGTTCAGTGTGGATATCGGTAGAGGGAGTGGATTCACTAAGTCGGCTCCTGTTGATAGTATCGACCAAGACGCACATGAATACGAAAGACGCACATGAATACGAAAGATACGGTTTTTGACTAATCCAATTTAAGCGCCGTTGATAGATCCTCCTATGGAATTCGTAAAATTTTAATGGATGAAATCCTTCCGCTGCGTGTACGGATCCCAACATTAGCATGCTCATTTATGATTCTTAGACGGCATTTTTCATTTTTGAGAACTTCCACTTACAAAGAGCATTCGAAAATCTCAACAGACTCATTTTCTAAGAGCTTTCATTCAAAAAGAGCATATGACATTTAGTTTTCCATGTCTTTCATTGCATTATTTTCATAATGTCATATTAACCTCTTATTTGGGAGTTGGGTAAACTTAATAGTTTTTCTAAATTCTCTTTACATTTCATTTATACACATTTTAATTTCCACCCAAAAATACTTCCTCTAAAGGGTTAAGCCACCATACTTCTCAAACCTAATATGATAGATTCTCAACTACTATTATTTTTCTAAAGTTACAAGAATTTTATATCACATATCTTATTATTTGCTCTCAACCCTTTTATAAGTTTTTTTCAAGATCGTAAAGTATTTTTTTTTCGTCAGTACATGAATTATTTTTTTAGTACCATTTAGTATCTTAAAGTATTTTTTTAGTACCGAGTTAGTATTTTGAAATATTTTTTAAGATCCTAAAATAATTTTTCAAAATCATCAAATATCTTTTTAGTACTAATCAGTATCTTAAAGTATTTTCTTAGTACGAGTCAGTACCTGAAATATGTTTTCAAGATCCTAAAATAATTTTTCAAGACCATGAAGTATTTTTTTAGTACCAGTCAATATCCTAAAGTATCTTTTTTGTATCAATCAGTATTTTGAAGTATTTTTTAGTACTAGTCAATACCCTGAAATATAGGATCTTGAAAAAATATTTCAGTGTACTGACTGGTAGTAAGAAAATACTTTAAGATATTGACTGGTACTACAAAAATACTTTAGGATACTGATTGGTATTGAAAAAATATTTAATGATCTTGAAAAATTATTATATAATCTTGAAAAAATATTTCAGGGTATTCATTGGTAGTAGAAAGATACTTAGGATACTAACTGGTACGGAAAAAATATTTAAGATGGTGAATGCTATAGTGAATAGTGACTTTTTACACTAAAACGGCACTGTTTGGTAAAAAAAGGAGGACATCGGATGGTCAGGGAATCAAAGGAAAGCCGTGCCCCTCAAAAACAACACATCCAATGAATATATACAGATTGAAAATATTCAGATTGGACAAAGATGCATATCAATACATGATGCTCTTTTTTGAGAAAAATTATCAAATCATTTTTCTTAATATAAAATTATTCATATATGAATAAGAAAATTATTTTAGACCTTACGAATAACGTGGCTTTGATACTATGTAAGAATTTGGGGCATACATTAAATGTGATTAATTCACCGAAGTACCCACACGAAACTAAAGCACCGATACAGACTTTAATTACGTTATACACCAAAGAGTGAAGGGAAGATAATATTTACATGAGAGAGTGAAGAGAAGATAATATTTACATGAGAGGGAGGAGAACATTGTTATTAGTGTCATATTGGTCATATATCTATTCCCTCAATCCTATATCTTTTATAAGGTATCCTTACGATTACATGGGGATAGATACAACTATGGTAGTCAAAATCGTACTTTAAGCGCAAAAAACACCGCTTTTACGTTTTTTTTTTGGGCAAAACGTGTTACGTGGTGGAAAAAACACTCTAGAGATTAAAACGTAAAAGCGTAAAAACTGCGAGTTTTTGCAAAAAAAAAAAAAAACGCAGTTTTTACTAAGGGACTTAAGTGAAAGTTTTAAAAGTTCTGGAGAGGGACTAAAGTGAGAAGTTTCAAACTATTTTGGGGCTGAACTAAAATTTCAAAAACATATGGGTCCTTTTCTGTAATTAATAAATAAAGATCATTTTACCCCTAATTACACTTAATTCAATACAAATGTTCCTAACTCAACTTAGTACTTAATCATACAATAATGTCCCAGAAAATGCATTAAAAATCCCAATTTAATCATGTAAAATCATATAAAAAATATGGTTTGATCAATGACAATGTTGGACATTTTGATTGATATTGCATTGATCAAGTATATGTGTGTATGATGACAGTGTACCTTACTTTTCTCGAATTTTTTTAATATACATATACAGGTAAAAACTCCATCTTATTTTACGATTTTACGTTTTACGATTTTTAATTCTCCTTCCACTTTTAAGTAAAAACGTTTTTACTACCATGGATACAACTCTTTAACGTACGGTTAAATGGGAATAAACATATTTCTCCATATTTATACAATATCCCCGGTTTGCTTTGAGCTTAGGCCCTAATAAACTAAGAGTAGAATAATATATTCCAACAGTAAGAGAACAAGCATGCGAATTAAAAAGCCCAAACAAAATTGGCCCCAGAAAAAGAGCTTAAACAAAATTGTCGTAGATTGTGTTCTTTGAACTGTGATCCGATAAAGAAATCATTATTGACACATAATGTTTTACCAAAAAACATGCTCCAAATCTGAATTAGATCAATTGAATGAATAAGAAACGTTGACCAAGCAACTGGATTGTGCAATGGGATAAGGCTACGAATAACATATCTAGAAAAAATGTGATCAAGGCAAAGGCTTTAAATAGATAAGTGTTAGTGAATAGATTTTAATTCACCATATGAACATGAATCCCTCTGAAACTAAACTCTATTTCTTTATGACAAGGAGGCAATTCCCAGTTATCATATTGTTTGTAATGACGATAAATAAAAGCCAAGACCAATCAATGACCAATGTTGACATCTACCTTCAAGTCCAATTTTCTCTCATGATAGTTATATGTTGCATTATTGAGGATCAAGAGTTTCAACGGCCTAAAGTTACTAATATTGGGTGAGTTGGAAATTTTACGAATGGTACTGTAAATGTAGTTTATGGAGAATTTTTTTAGAACCTTGTAATATGATGACTTTTGATGTGTTGTGTCGCTTTAGTATTGGAGTTGTTTCCTATTGTATGTTAAAAGTCTCATTTAATGTATGACAGGAAGGCAAGTGGCATGAAGTTGTCGTGTTACAATAACCGTTATAAGTTAATTCTAGTCCCAGCAACACACAGGTCGGTTGTTTTGTTTGAAACAAATTCGGTTGGTTTTCCTAAAACACTATACTTCATCCATGACCACCCTTGGATTAAAATATCATAATGTGTGCAATTATTAAGGATATTTTGGGATAAAATTATAAATTTGTGATAAAGTGGATTGTGTTCTTATATTTGGAACCAAATTTAACTCCCAAATAGCTTTTATATTAAGGATTAGATGTAGGTAGTGAAATTTAAGGAAGCATAAATTCTTGTATGATAGAGTGAGGATGCCAAATGTTGCCACTGTGCAAAGCTATATTTCTTGTGTGCCAAATGATTTTATTAAGAATGATAATCCCATATATACATAATGAGTAACTTACTCACATGAGACTTATTTATAATTTTCCCAAAATATATTAAATATATCCAATACGGTCCAAGAACCCTCGTCCTCTTCTGTGATAAATCATGGGCTGTCCATGAGACAAAAGCCTACACATGTGAGTTTTGCAACTCTTGCTTGACAAGGGACCACATCTTCGATATATACTAGTAGCACTATTAATTAAGTTGTATTTTAAAAGCATATAGTTATGTCTTATTATTAATTAATGTTGATTTAAGCATTTTTGGACCTTAATGGAGCCATTTTTAGCATGTTTTCATCATCTAAAATATTCTAATATGAGGCCTTACTTGAAAAATACCGAGTCCCTCGTACTCAATCGGGTTGTTGTTGAAATAATTAAGCTTGTTTTATTCGTGTTGTTTTTAGCATGTGTTTTACTTTCTTAAAAAGTTAAAATTTTTGTTGCACTTATATGTTGATTTCTTATTTTAATTATTTGATATATAAATATGTCAATTTTTCATTTATCCTGGATCAATAAATTAAATGTTTATATTAAGAAAAATTGTTAAAAAATTATTTATTATAAACTTGATTGTCTAAAAGTATCTAAGAACATGTGTTCTTGAACTGGTATAACCCATCTTTAACAAAAGCAACTTATCTTTAATTATGTGCAACATATATACTCAGTTAAATTCAAAGTAAGTCTTTTATTTTGTACATGGTAGAGTATTGGTTGCACCAAACTAAAGAACTACACACATTGAATATATAGGTTATACGTGGGTTCTTAAACATATGTTTTCAGTAATGGGGATTTCTTAGCAATTTTTCTTTTTTTATTTATCCTATTGATTAATTTAACCTAAGAGGATTAGCTTTACAACTAAATTGGCTCCCCTTGCCTCCCAGAGGCGGAATTAGGGGCGTTAGGGGTGGCCCCCGCCCCCCTAAAATTACAGAATTTTATCTAAAAATTTAGGAAATTGTATTTCAGTCTTATAAAAGTTTCAATGTTTTCACTTTAGTCTTTATTAACAGTTTTATAGAAAGACTAAAATGAAAATATTAAAATATTTATAAGGTTAAAATATAATTTCCTAAAATTTTGGATCCAATTTTGTATTTTTTGCCCCTAATTTCAAATGTTAACTCCACTATGTCCTATTTTGTAATTTTTGCCCCCCTAATTTCAAATCCTAACTCCACCCCTGTTGCCTCCTCTCATAGAAAGGAACCAACCAGTTTCGATGCTTATCTTTTGGGTAGGCACCGCACGCTGTCCATCGGTATCGTTCAAATGAGATTTGAAAATTCTAGATTTCTTTTTTTTTTAACTTTTTTTTAAGAAAAAAATTATTTAAATGGGTAAAAACTCTTAACTAATATTCTTTTTAAATGATTTATTTATTTAAAAATCACCATTTTTTTTTTAAAAAAAAAATCAAATATAGATGGTCCAACAAGCGTACAGTGCCTATCCAAAGGATAGTAACTAAATCCGGTTCCTCTTGCAAGAGGTGCTGAGTTATATACTCCATGTTGTCAATACGGGTGGGTTGAGGGTGTGTGTCAATATCTCGTGATGGGTGCGTGGGCCCCTTCCTTATGGAGGAGCTGGTGTTAATATACATTGCAAGTTTTTTTTTTTTTTTTTTTTTTTTTTTTTTTTAAAAAAAAAAAACATGAACAGATCATTATGGAATTTCCATGGAAACAGAAATTCTGATTAAAGTGACAGAAAAGAAATTCGTCTTTCCAGAGAATCATATTCTACCCGGCTTCCCCCCTCCGCTAATTTTCTTGGGCCCATGCAATTTTAGAAAAATAAGAAAAATTGCACTCAGGTCTCAAGCAATGCAAAATACTACTATAAAGTCCTTAAAATCTTCAAATTGTTATAAAACTAAATAAAATATAAGAGAGATTAAGATGAGAAAGATGAAGAAATGCAAGAGAGAAATGGAGAGCAAGGAGAGAGTAATTCTTCTTTCTATTTCCACACTTCAATTTTTGATACATGTCTACTATATATAGGCAATAAACACTTAACTTCCATTACAAGAGTTACATACAAAATAGTAAATCTACATAATGGTATAACATGAAGTTTTGTAAATTATTTACATTAATCATAGAAAACTCCCAATGTTACATGGCTTTAAGTGTAGAATTCCAAAAGACTCATCTTGAAAGGTTATGGACATTCACATCAATATTGGAATATTTATAACACTCCCCCTTGGATGTCCATTATGAATGTGCCTCATTAAAAACTTTAACTAGGAAAAACCCAGTGGGATAAAAACATAGTCAAAGAAAAGAGTACATCATCCATTGATACACTTTCCAATGCTACCTCATTAAAAACCTTTCCGAAAAAACCCGGTGGAACAAAACCTAGATAAGGAAAAAGAGTACAAGATGTATCAACTCCCTCTTTTGACAACATCAGTATTATTTCCCCTGATGACGACATTGCTTCCGATGTCTTCGTGTTGGTGAAGAACTATATTTTGCTAATAACCAAGATACATTAGTGCTCCAATAGCACTAAATTATGGTATTTTTGGACCAAGTAGTTCTTCTTCAAATTCTTTGCTAATTACTCGAGGTCGGAATTGGTCTTTATCCGCCTGCAAATACCTTACAATCATTTGGGTACATAATGAATGTAACTTTTCGATATAAAATCGTTCTAGGACTTTCTTTGTATAATCTTCTTCAAATACAAAGATCACATTCTATAGTTACTCAATCTGTAATCCAAGACAAAATTTTGTTCTACCCAAGTCTTTCATTTCAAATACAATTAATTACCTTTTGAAGCTCTCCAGGAGTTCCAATAATGTTGATATCATCAACATAAACAACAATTATAGCAAATTCATTTCTAAATAAAAATGCATGGGAATATTGGATCATTTTTTATACCCTTCCCTCAACAAATATTCCTTGAGACAATTATACCACATGTGCCCTGATTGCTTCAAACCATACAGAGACTTATTTAACTTGATCGAGTATTGTTCTCAAGAAGTTGAATTATAAGATTTTGACATCTTGAGTCCTTGAGGGACTAGTGCTTCCGGCACATTAAGTCCTTCGGAAACATGTGCTTCTGGCGCATTAAGTCCTTCAGGGACATGTGCTTTTGGCACCTTGAGTCCTTCAGGGACATGTGCTTCTAGCACTCGCTAATAGATTGTGGCTCATGATCATCATTATCATTCATTACATCATATGCTATTATTATAAGCAAAGATGCAATGTTGACTTCCTTTCGATCCCATTGGATTCTATTCATAACATAATTTATTAAGATCTCATTATTTTCACATATTTTCAAGTACCTAGGTCTTTTCTGGGACTACAACATTCTCTTCTGGAGATTTCTCTACTGGAGATAATAACTCTTCAGGAGACGGCTCTTCTGGAGCTACTATCTTTTCTTAATTACCCTCGACTTGATTATCTACATTCTTAGCTCCTTTTCTCTTTTGAGAATTTTTATCTTTGGAACTGATGGTCTTACCACACTTCAGGCGTGCTTTAAATTTATTTATAATATGTTGTCCTTCAAGGACATTAATTCGAATATGAGCATTAGCAGCTGGAACATGTGACTTTGTCACTTTCTTTGGGTCAGTAAATGCTTCTGGCATTCTATTAGTTAAATTCTGCAAATGAATTATCTTTTAAACTTTCACTTCACATTATTTTGTACAAGGATCAACATGAGCCAATGATAATTCATTCCAACTAATCTCTTTACCCAACTGCTTATTTTCTCCCCCTCATGCGAGGAAAACAATGTCAAATGACAATTGACTAATCATGCAATATAAGTTTCCTAAATCCATTTGTTTCCTTTAGAAACATCATTTTGTTTCATTCAAAGACAAACAAGAAAAAGGAGATCCTTACCCAAGATTTATCTCAACTTTCTTTCTATATCCATCTGTGTGCATTGTAGTGGATTTATAAGCATTGCACATTCAAAACTTTCAAGATGGAATGTGTCTGGCTAACCAATTTTATTGGGAGAATTTTGTTGGCTTTTATAAGCTGCAATATGTAAGATCAAATATACCAACATAAAAATTTTGTTCTCATAAGAATTGATCTAACTATTTATGGAGGCTTTAATTCATAATATCTGGATCGTATAGTCTGGAAATAGCGCGCTTAATTTATTCAAACATTGTTGCAGACTACTTCAGGTTACAAACATTCTTACAAACTTCAGGTTGCAAGCTAATAATCTCATGTGTAACCATCTTACAGATGCATCTTTCAAATTTATATGATTTACATGCTATTTTAATGGGCCCATATTATACTGTTTGATATATTTCCAGAGATACTGATATCCATTGCTAATCATGATCAATGAGAACAAGCAACACATAATGCATAAATGATATATTGGTTATTTATGAAGAATCTTCTGGTTCTTCAATGGATGTCAATACATAATCTTATCTGCATTATATATATATATATGACTCAGATGATCAAACAAGTCACGCCAACAATAAATTTGTTTGGATCAGTAAACGGTTTCATCGTAACATATGTCTTAACAAATAATAAACATTTCAATATTCTGACATCCATTTTGGGAGATCTATTAAACTTTGTATGAGAAGTATACTCTTCAAAAATTAGCTCACACATGTATTCTAATGTATTCTAACTCACACTTGTTATCTAACAATCTCCCCCTCAAGTTGAGTCATATAAACATACTTTCTTTATATATGTATTTCAAAATCACTTTAAAACCCTTTAAAGCTTGAAATAAAAATCTATGTTGATTTTTCAGGAACAAACATATAATGTTACATCACTAGATAATCTCATTACTCATTAATAATATACTTCAATTTACTTATATATGCAAAATATATATAATCCACCACATATGAAGATGTTCATGATCAAAATAACTTAGAATCACACATATGAAAATTCTCCAACAGAAGATTGTCATGGCAACAGATTTATAAGATGGGGTCACAATAAATTTAAATAATAATAACAACAAAAGGTAAGCTTTACATTACCTTATGGGCTTGTTTCAAAATAAAGATGGGCATATTTTTCTGCAGCTCATTGATTCTTTAATATCTCATTGGCAGTATTAGCAAACGTTTGATTTTCTATATTTGTAAACTTCTGGTTTACAATTATTATTTGTAAACTTCCATTTTACATCAAACTTCTAATTTGTATATTTTTTGTAAACTTCTAGTTTACAATAGCATGTGTTTACTATATGATATCTATTTCTGCATATATCTTTGAAACTCAATAAGTTTCTTAGAATAAAATGCATTATTAATGCATGATTTTGTTTTTTCAGGTAACAAAATATTAGCTCTTCTAAAGTCTTCAATCAAATTTATACTACCATATATAGTCTGAACATTAGCCTCTCTTATAAAGTCGGACAAAATATGTTAATTAGTCCCTAGGACCATTAGCCTTTAGATTTATACGACATAATTCTCTGCAAGTTACTGTCTTCTGGACAATATTTTTCCAAGGCTACTAAAATCTTATTGTATCATACAATATTTGAAACATAAGCCTTCAAGACCTTAATATTAATAATAAACAAATGTCACTCTCTTGCCCACCTTACATTTCTGGGTGTGAACAAGACCTATACCTCTTTAGAATACCAATTATTTCATAAGTATAAATCCTTGTGCAATATTACTATGCAAAATAGTAAGTTGCTTTGTGAAATGTATTTCTGACCAATTTAAATGTCCTGAGTAAGATCTGAAAACCTTATAAACCATAAAATATTTTTCATAATCATATAAAATTATATCATAATATATTAAAATAAACATGAGATAGCATAGTGATATGATGAATTTCCAACATATTTATTATGCCAAATATTTTCCCTTTTGTGGCTCTTTATCAATAATATTTCTCCACTTCAAGTGGGAATTTGATCCACCATGATTACTGAAGATGGAATATCACCTAGAGGGGGTGAATAGGTGATCTCAAATTCTTTTTGCAAGACTCACACGATACAAAATAAGACACAAACAGAGAGTTGAAATAGAGAAGTAAAATAGACGTGAGGCAATTTATACTGGTTCGGTCCAAAACTCTGACTTACCTCCATCCCCAGAACACTTGGGATTTCACTATCTTTCAAAGACAATTACACTGTACTCGGATGATCCTCTCACTAGGACTCACTCCCTTACAAATTGTAATTGTACACCCACACTTAAGGTTCCACAACCTTAAGATTTAAAACGAAAAATGAAATAAGTGTTTGAATAACTCCTCACGAGTAGATAAAAGCTAAACACTGGAGTACAATTTATCCGAAGATATTAATGAAACAGTTGAAACAGCAACTTGAAATAAGTTCGAATTGAATGCACAATGTTTCAATAGTTGGTGAATTCAATGCTTCGACTATTTATAGATGTTGTAATTAATGACCGTTGATGAAGCTTGAAGAATAGCCGTTGAGAGTCTTGAATGTGTTTGTTACATAGATGAGACTTCTGTTAAGGTTTTTGTCATTTGAATAATCACGATGATATTTCAGTGACGACATTCTCTCCATTCCTATTATTTTGCCCATTGTGAAATAGCATTTAATGCGCAGTCGGAATATCAATGGAAGCTTTACGTTGGTCAGAGTATTGGTTACCGAGATTATCAACGGTTTCGGTAGCTACATTTAATGCGCCTTACACATAATTTGCTTTATGTAATTTTTCAATTAATCCATGACAAAAGCATCTGAAACTCATGAACAAAATGGTTAAGAGCATTTGGTAATAGTAATGAGTAATTATATGAAGTAATAAAGTAATATAATAGGATTTAATATTTACGGGGTCTGAGACTTCAAAAACATGGATGACTCTGCTCGAGCAACAATCCAAGTTTGCTCGAGCAAGCTTCTCATGATTATGTTAGGAAAATGATCTTTATCGCTGATGCTTGAGCATGGTAATTTCTGTGCTCGAGCATGGTGCTCGAGAATGAATATATTCATGCTCGGGCAAGTCCTAGACAAAGGCAAGAATGAGTGCATAAGGGTCTTTATGCTTAGACAGCAGATTGCCCATGCTCGAGCAAGCCAAAAGGTATGCTCGAGTAAAGACTTAGTCAGAAGTGAGAAAGCAATAGTGTTGATACTACTCGAGCAGACCTTTTTCCCCTGCTCGAGCATAGTGCTCGAGCATGATAAAGTCATGCTCGCGCAAAGCTCGTTCAGAGCCTATGAGGTGAGGGAAGGAACAATGATGCTCGAGCAAACTTAATCTCCTGCTCGAGCAAGACTCGTCAGTCTTGCATTTTTCTCACTAAGCCCGTTGATGCTCGAGCATGTAACATGTCCTACTCGAGCAAGGTCAGATAAATTCCTTTCTGCTTTGACACGATGATGCTCGGGCAAACCTATATATGGTGCTCGAGCATAGAGCTTCAATTTGAGAGAATTTTCCTAAGTCCGATGTTGCTCGAGCATGACTATATGCTTTGCTCGAGCAAGCTTCTTTGAAACGCAATTTATCAGTTGGAATCATTAAACTCAGATTGAGCAATCTCATTTCAAACACAGTATTTGATTCAATAATTCAGAAATTGTAATAATCAAAAATACAGGAGCTAACAATTACAACAATGACTATGCACAAAACTGTAGCCACAGTTACACCTCATGCCATGACCAATTCATTCATTACTTCATTCACTTCTGTGAATGGAGTCGTGCTTATTGGATAAGATTTATGATCTTACAACAAAAACTCAGTATTTTGTTTGTCCACATGAAATCAATAAATTAATTTAGTATATTTCTTAAAACCTCTTTCACAATATTGCTACTGCAGGAGCAAATTGTTGGATACACCCATTTATAATAAACTTTTGGAAAAATAACCATCTTCTAGTTGTCATACATTTCCTTTAATTTGTTCTAAAGTATAAGAGGATCTTTTAATGCCAAATATTCAATTTTGAGGCTTCATGGACCACAAATTTAAATTTCATTATACAATAAAAAGAAATTTATGAAATATAATCACAATATAATAACATAATGAATTCATAAAGACAATCATCCATAAATTATGATATTACAATGAAATTAAAATTCATGGCTTCAGGCCATTTAGTTTTAATGGCTTTAGGCTAATTGATTCTCATGACTTTAGGTTAATTAGCCTCATGGCTTCGGGCCAATGATGAGAATTTAGGATTTTATGGCTTATGACCATTTATCTTCAAGATAAATAAAAGTTGAACATGATGGCTTTCAGCCGTACAATAAGATAGAAGATGAAAGCTATATAACTTCTGGCCATACAATATCAAAATTTTATGGCTTCATGACATTTATCTTCAAGATAAATAAAAATTTAATATATGTTTCTAGCCATCCAATAAAATAAAATATGAAAAAGTATATGACTTTAGGTTATATAATAGGGAATCAAATGAATATGGCTTCTAACCATATAATATAAAAATAGAAATCAAAGGAATAGGCTTATGGCCATATTATATCAAAATAATAAATCAAAATGCATACGACTTCTAGTCATATATTCTCAAAGTAGGAATAAAAATACTATAGCTTCTGGCCATGTAATAGGAAATCAGAACAATATGACTTCTGGTCATATAATTTTAGAATATGAAATCAGGGGTATAGGTCATACTAAAATAACAATATCAATAATAATGTTATGTTAAATATAAAATAACATAACATTAAAAGTTAGCAACAATAACATAACAATAAAAGTAAAATGTTATGTTAGCAACAATAAAAGTAAATTGTTATATTATGTTAAGGTTAGTAACAATAAAAGTAAAATGTTATGTTATGTTAAAGTCAGTAACATATATTGTGCAAAAGTAAAGCATTATGCAATAATGTAAATAGTAAAACAATCGTAAATTACTATGCAATGCATTAATAAAATTGATGGATGAATAATGATAAATAGTAAAAGTACTATGTAAAATAGTAATCATCTCCAATCTTAACCATGGAACCCGATGTATAAAAACAATTGGTAAAAGAGTATTTTTTTTAAATTCCATATAGTGGTTTAGATTATCCTAGATATATAAATAAATATATAATAAAATCATTAACGAAAGTAGATGAAATCGTTAAAGAAATTATACATTTGTTATAGCTATCGTGCTGATAACGTGTTATGAAACTAAGTAAAATATAAGAGAGATTAAGATGAGGAAGATGAAAAAATGCAAGAGAGAAATGGAGAGCAAGGAGAGTGATTCTTCTTTCTATTTCCACACTTCAACTTTTGATACATGCCTACTATATATAGGCAATAAACCCTTAACTTCCATTACAAGAGTTACATACAAAAGAGTAAATCCACATAATGGCATAACATGAAGTTTTGTAAGCTATTTACATTAATCATAGAAAACTCCCACTAAGTCATTCATATTATATGTTACATGGCTTTAAGTGTAGAATTTCAAAAGACTCATCTTGAAAGGTTATGGACATTCACACCAATATTGGAATATTTATAACACAAATTAGTAGTAATATATTAGAATTCTGAAAAGACTCCATTGCCCTTAGGAAAACACATGAAAGGCAAACTCTCACTTGAGCCCCTAAATCTTTTCAATCTCTGGTGCCTCTCTCTCCTATTGCACAGGAAGGTCTGCAAAAGCTCCTCACCGTTATCGTCAATTCGTCATTGTAGGCAAAAGGTGCACTCACCGTCGCCTTGAAGATCTTCGTCGTGTGTGGCTATCGGTTTGTCCATCCTTGCCTGAATCAAACTCCTTTGGATTTTGTATTTAAAATGCTTTGACTTTTTTTCCCTGGTTCATTCCTCTGATTTCTTCATAAAGTTTCTATCTTTGTTCCACTGCTGCGATCCAAGTTGTTTGAATGAAGCTATGCATGAAGATAAGGATGAAGCATTTGAATAATTTAAATTTATTATTTTGGTTATGTCGTCATTTGATTGGGACAATTTTTTGTTTGGATTCAATAAAAACTTGAGTATTGATTGGTACTTATTGTAATTGGGTTAATTTCAATCCTCTGTATGAATTTAGACAAATCGAAGCAATAGAGGATGACAAAAGCACTGCCCTTTCATCATCTTGAAATAATCTTATGTTCCTCTTACCCGTTTGAGTCTCACCCTCGCCAAAAAATCACAGAGATGTTGCGTTACGTTGTATATTCACATATGATCAAGGCAAAGATTTTGAAGGGAAAAATTAAGTTGGGGCACAAATTTAACTAGGCAATCTGTTATAATTTATGTCACACGTATTGATATAGTTGAAATTATTCAGTAATGACAGAAAGAATAATCATTACTTAAGGAAAAATGAAACGATCAATCTATAAATTGTTTTCAGTAATGACTAGAAAGAATAATAATTACTTGAGGAAAAATGAAACGATCACTCTATAAATTGTTTCGGTTTCATTGTGTAGGGCAGGAAATAATTTTTTTTTCTGTATTTTCTTTCATGTCAAATGCACATAATTTTTTACCATAATAATGGTGATATGATGGTGATGCATAGATTAAGTCAATAGGAGGGGTCAAATTGTAATAAGTTGTTAATGAGAAAAGAGCATGTGGAATCTTATATGAACTAGAGTTAAATATTCTAACCACCCCTCTGTTTTACTTTAATTTATATAGATCTCACTTTTATTTTGAAAATCATATAGACCTCCCTTAAAATTAAAATGTATGTTACATAAACCTTTCTTATCTTTTGATATTCTATTTCGATCCACCCAAATCGTCAGTTGACCATTAATTTTTACTTTTAAACTTTTATTTTACCAAAATACCCTTCTTTAACATTAGAATTATTTAAGCAAATATATATATATAGGTGGGCAGGAAAAAATTTTATACCAGCAAATTTTTATCCTAATAGATTCTTTTAACTTTCTGTTATGTTAAAAATTTATTAATTTTGAGATTATAAAATTTTTATTTTTAATTTTTTTCCATATTTATTAAGAATTTATTTATTTTTAGTTTCTTAAATGATTAAAAATATATATCAAACAGATTTTTTTTTTTTTATCAAATATAATAAACTATATAGGTTAGAGAGATTGTATTAAGTCATTTAAATTTAAATTTTGATATTTTTTTCTACAAACATTTAAAAAACTTACTCAAATTTTTAAAATTTTATGATATTTGAAAGTTGTCAATTAAAATTTAGAATTTATCGTTAAGGGTAAATTAATAAATAAATTTTATTTTTATATAAATTTCAATTAAAAATATATTCTTAGAATCTTTTTAGAATATTTTTAACGGAGTTAACGGTTTGAACTTAAGTGTATGTTTTAAAATAAATGGGAGGTTTGTATAATTAAGACAAATCATAAGGGTGGTTAGTATTTTACTCTGTATACTATTACTAAGGCAGGACAATATGCAATTCTAATGTATAGCCTTGTGAATTCATGCACTCAATTGTTTATAATATATTGAGTCACTTCATGAGAATATCAACTGATTAGTTAATTGACTATTAGATTTGTATTTGTTTAATTTTTTCCACCTTTTGATTCTCTTGTTTGAATGAACAACATATCCTTATCAAGTTAATAAGTTTCGATGAAGTGGTTACTTTTTGCAGGTTAGGAAGAAGATGGTCAAGAATAGTAAAAGTAAGGGAAAATTACCGTTTGGTCCCAATGAAGAGAAATGTGGACAAAAGGGATCAAATTTCTCTGGTTACACATTGTTCACAGAAGAATTTTACAAGAAGAAGGTGAAGTTTAAGTTAGTTGAAGAGGGAAATCCATCAGTTAAAATAATTTTGTCACTAATTGATCTCTGAAATAGACATCATTGTATTGACATGATTTTATTGATTAATAAAGCTTTTGGAGAAAAAATGACAACTCTATTTAGGTTTTTTTTTTAAACCATGTACATAAATCTCTTTGATTAGAACGAGAATATTATATCATGTATTTTGTAATGTGATTAATTGACAATCATGCATTGGTATTCATTAACAAAACATAATATATAACATATTTAGTCAACAAATGACATCTCAATTTTACTCAAAGTATCATATCTACATTAGATTAAATTTTAATCAAAACATGTAACCATATTTATATATATAACCAAATTTAACAAGTAATCGTGTGCGCTCAAAAAACGTGAACCAAAAAGAAAGTATATAGTAAGTTTATATTAGATTTTGCAACATCATGGATTGACAAGAGAAAAGGCAAGTACTGGCAAGGGAAACACATGAATTAACAACTGAATGGGACACAATTGACAAGTCTAATAGCCACAAATGACACCTCAATTTTACTCTAAGTATTATGTCCAGTTAACAAAGGTTATATACAAGGTTTTTTGTTATAATTTCATATGATATAGACATAGTGCTTTGACCCCCAAAAGAAAAAAGTCTTGTGAACATGTGCCCTAACACTTGTTGGTAGATTATCCACACTTGTCAATAATTTCATTTAGGTTTACATATTCTTGTCACAATTAACTAAGGTTATATATTTTTGTTACAATTTCATATAATATGGACGTAATATTTTGACAAAATTTTTAGCTCCCAAAATTGTCAACGCATGCCCTTACACTTGCTAATGGTCACCCTTGCACTTGTCAGTGCATTCTCCAACAGTTGTTAACAATTTAATTTAATATGGGCCTAATATTTTGACAAAAAATAGTTGTCATTTTTAGCTCCCTAACTTATCAATAGATGCACATAAAGTTGTCAAAGGATGCCCTTACACTTGTTAGTGCATTCCCCTCATTTGTCAATCATATGCTAATACGAAATATAACAATAACCAATCACACACCTTCATTTCGATAAACTTATTTCGACACAATGAATCAAGTTTGAAAAGTGTCATTAACCACCAAAATAATGTGAATACAATGGTGTCACTATGTTGATTATATTATCAATGAAGTTACAAAATACATGATATGAATATTCATGTCTATTTCTTCTAGGTACAATCCAATTAAGTAGTTTGTCTATGTTTTCCTCTTCATTTAACAGTTTTCTTGTAGCAAAAACAATACTTGATCACGGGAAAAGCACCAATATAAGATTTTTTTACAAAAATTGTACCTGATTAAAGCATATGGGAAACATTTTACTAAAGTAATGCAGTTAGTGGCGTCATCTAACGTGACGCCACTAGTGGCGTAAAAGGGGTTTATGGCACTGACACAAATAAGGGATTCTTCTTACGCTACTCAATTATTGAGTGGCGTAAGGGATTCATACGCCACTCAATTTGAGTGGCGTAATGGATTCATACGCCACTCATATGGTTCCTTTAAAAAAAAAATTAATATTAAATAATAATAATAATAATATAATAATAATAAATGATAAAAAAAGTGGAATAATTTAAAGCTCTACTTCATTTAATTTGGAGTCAAAAAGAAAGAAAGCATGGGGTGAAATAACTCACTAAGAACGCTTATTTAAAAAATTACACGGTACAATTTGGTTATAACAACAGATCCCAAAACATGGGGATCTATATATTTGTTATACACCAAATATTTGTATAACAACAGTATTGATTTTGGGATCTGTATAAAAAAGTGTACCGCGTACAAGTGTTTACAAATCCATGTAAGTTATATTGGTGCTTTTCCCACTTGATCACCATGTAAGTTGTTCTGATGAGTACCAAGCCACTACAAGCATTTATAGTTGTAAAATTCTTCTATGAAGAATGTATACCAACAAAATAGGCCCCTCAATCTAAAACAATCTAAAACAAAATGTCAAACTCCTAAATAGAACTTTGCATAGAAAGCAAAGTAATACATTACCAAAAATCAATGCTTGTTTAAGACAACCAAAAGGAGTTTGATTCGGGGGGTGAACAAACTGATGGTGATGACTCTGAAGAGCTTTACCCATGGGAATAGGGAGAGGGAAATTTAAATCGAGTCAGCTTTTGATGTGTGTTACAAAGGGTAAGGAAGTATTTTCGTAATTCGAACATATTACCCTTATGTCCTTAGGGATTTGTTAGTAGTTTGTAGTTTAGATATTTCAAGGGATCTAATAGTAGTATTCTGCATTACTTGGGACCTAAGTGTAGTTTTCCCAAAAAAATAGAAACAGAAGAAGCTTTTTATTGGGGAAAAAAAAAAGACGATGATTTATGGATTCACTACTATTAATTTATTATCGCAGATGCCAAATGTCGGGAAAAATTCAGAGATAAAGTCCCAAGGTTGATCCATATGGTGGTATTTTCTAGAACCTTTTCCTTCTGTTCTTATTTCAGCGGTCAGATTCATCATACGATCAACATTAAAAGGTCATGACTTTATATTATTACTCATTAAGTCATTATGAATCATGGATGAGTGGAGGACCTTTAGTAAGGTATTAAGGTTAATGCTCTGTTTGGCCGGAAAAATAATAATAAAAGAAAAGATGGGAAGAAAATATTTAGAAGTGAAAGAAAAGCGGAGTTTGGTTGTTGAGGGAAAAAATATGAAGAAAAAAGGATTATTTTTGCAACTAACAGAGTTAGATTTGACGGAATGAACTCATCATTTACAATAAAACAAAACAAAATTGAATTCTTTTTGAAAAAAAAATGTTCAAATTGGTAAATATTCAGGTGTTATGTTAGTTAATTGAAAGAAACAATCTACTCACTATATGTCACAGGGAGTCCACATTTGATGTTTTATAGTTAGGTGTTCATACCTTTAATTAGAGGTATAAGCAATTTTTTAAAATTTTTAATTTTTTTATATATTGTATTTATTTATATTTAAATTATATCTTTGTTTTTTTAAGATGTTTTTTGTTCAAAAGATCTCAAATTAATTAATTTTCATAATATTGGTGTTACAGATAAATACAGAACTGGAAATTAATTAATTTGAGATATTGGATGTAAAAAACATATCAAAAAATAAGATATAATTTTAATCTAAATAAATACAATATATATAAAATATATATATATAATAAAAAAATTGCTTATACCTCTATATAAACACATAAATAAACACCTAACTATAAACAGCAGGACCCACGTCACAGGTTCAAATGACATTGGGTATAAAGTAAGAAATGCTCACATTTAATATCATAAATGCGATTGGTTCTAATAGGGAGTATGTGGGCCCAAAAAAATGATTAATTCTGCAATAAAAATTATTCTCACAAATTTTTTAAGGGAAAAAAATATTATCCTCACATGAATTTTTTTTTTTTTTTTTAATAGATGCTATTTCTTCATTTTTTTTTTTTTTTTTAATTAAAAGAATACATTGACCTTTGAAGAGAAAGCATTTGGCGGGCTAAGTGGCTATTTTCTGTCCTACTTGCTTTCTAAGTGGCCAAATCGAAGCATCTCTATTTATCCTTGCTTTCTTTTGCAATATAAAAGAAATATATTTTTCTTCTCGTTTTTCTATTGTTATCATGTTTTATAATAAATACACAAAAAAATTATTTTTCATGTTTTCTCTTATAATTCTATCTTTTTTTACTTCTTTTGTTTTCTTAAAATTGAAGTCCACCAACAAATGTTTTGTTGAAGTGGTAAGTGGCATTTTACCACGTAAGAAAGAGAATAGGGAATATACCATGACCAATTTGTTTTACAAAATATTGAAGTCCAACTTTGGATTAATTCATAGTTCTAAATTTCAATTGTTTTTTAAGGAAAAAATAATAATCTTTTTCAAATGTAATTAGACAGGGAGAATTACAATTAAAAGTATTATTTTTTTTTTAAATATTTCATTTTCAAATCATTTGAAATTTAAACCTGAGAAGATAATTTCCTTTATTACATTTTCAAAATTAACAAAATTAATATGAATATTTTGAACATCTGGTGGGCTTTTTTTTTTGGGGGGGGGGGGGGTGGGTTATTACTCTCTAGTGCTGAAAGTGGTCCTCACAATACTGCTCATGTCGTTTTCACGTTTTATGTGCCATGTAAATTACTAATACGCACTATTTCTTCCATAAATGTGCTAAGGACACCCGGACCACATAGTTGAATCATATTTGTAGTTAATTCTATTTACAAATGTACAATAAATATTGGGAAAATTATATTTAGGTTCCAAACAAGAGAAAATACAATAAAATAATCCCTTGAAATCTCAAAATTGTATCTAAGTCTGTGAAACTTTTTACAATAAATTCCAATTGTCAAATGCCCATGGACTCGTCAATGGACACCCATGGACTCATCAGTGTAAGCGCTCATGGACTTTTCAATGTAAGATCCATGGACTCATTTGTGTAAGTGCCCATAGACTTTTCAATATAAGCGTCTATGGACTTATCAATGTAAGCGCCCATGGACTTCTCAGTGAACACCTTTGGACTTGTTAGTGGAATTGAAATTTATTGGGAAAAAATCTCACTTTACTTAAATACAATTTTGAGATTTTAAGGGATCAATTTGACATATTTTCTCTAATTTGGGACCAAAATGTATTTTCCCACAAGTATTTTATATGAAAAATAAATAATATTACTTTAATTTTGTCCAGGTGAGAAACATCAATCTCACAGTGACGTACATTCCCCTAAATCAAACCAATCGGTTGACTTTTTTTTTTGGTCAAAATCGGTTACTAATAACACTAGAGGATGCGGATGGAATTAAAAATGGGGTTTACACTTATACATTGCATTTAAAAAGAAGAAAATTCCTACACACATTGAAATAGTGGGACCTACATCTTTTTGTATCTATGATATGAGGATACATTTCTCCTACAACATGAGAAGTATATTTCCCATTAAAATACATGAATCTCTAATGTATTTTCTTAATATGCCTCTGCAACCGCAAATTTTAATGATGCATTTACGTCCAAGTCCCTACACAACAAATTAAGTTTCGAATTTACTTACTGTTTTTCTTCATAGGTCCCCCATATTTACTGTATTTTTTCAAAGCCGTGCATCAGGTGAAAATCTAGAAAGAGAAACGTTCAAATGATTGATTTTGTAACAAAATATAGTTAAGAAGGTATTTTCTTGGGGAATATTTCATTTAAATACCAAATGAATTTGTGAAACCACTAAAGTCAGTCAAATTTGCAAAAAGATTTAGAGGTGATAAAGGACTTTTAAAGGTTTTGCAAATTCGTAAAATGATCATTTTCTTAGTTCTAAATAATTAAAAAGAAAAAAAGAAAATACCCCAAAGTGAGCCCCACGGCGACCAACGACCACCGTAGGAGGGTTTTTTTTTTTTTTTTTTTTTTTTTTTGGCGGGTGGGGTGTTTTGTCAAAAATCAAAAACAGTTTTTTGCAAATGGGGGTAGGGTTCGAACCCCCCACCCCCACTCAAAACCAAGTTTGGTTCTCTTATTATATACATACACTAATAAATATATATATTCTTCTTAACATTTTTTCAATGGTATTTACAAGTCCAAAAGCGCGATTTACAAGTTCAATAACGTGATTTACAAGTCCAAAAGTGCAAATTACCAGTGCTTTCTTCAAGGTTCCTTTGATGCATGTTTTGAAAAACAAAAAAATAATAATGCATTATTACAAGTCCAAAAACGCGATTTACAAGTCAAAAGCGCAAATTACAAGTCCAAAAGCGCAAATTACCGGTGTTTTCTTGAGTTCCTTTGATACATGTTTTGAAAAACAAAAAAAATAATGCATTCTTACAAGTCCAAAAGCGCGATTTACAAGTCCAAAAGTGCAAATTACAAGTCAAAGCGCAAATTACCAGGTGTTTTCTTGAGTTCCTTTGATGCATGTTTTGTAAAACAAAACAAAAAAGCATTATTACAAGTCCAAAAGCGCGATTCTGAGTCCAAAAGCATGAATTACAAAACATGCATCAAAGAGTAAAAAAGGAGCCAGAAGTTTCGGTAATTTAAGCTTTTGGACTTGTAATTTGCGCTTTTAAACTTGTAAATCGCGCTTTTGGACTTGTAATAATGCATTTTTTTTTTTACAAAACATGCATCAAAGGAACCAAGAAAGACTCGGTAATTTGCGCTTTTGGACTTGTAATTTGCGCTTTTGGACTTGTAATAATGCTTTTTTTTTAACAAAACATGCGTCAAATGAACCCCTGAAGAAAGCTCGGTAATTTGCGCTTTTAGGCTTGTAATTTGCACTTTAGAATTGTAAATCGCGCTTTTGACTTATAATAATGCATTTTTTTTGTTTTACAAAACATGCATCAAAGGAACCCTGAAGAAAGACGGTAATTTGCGCTTTTGGACTTGTAATTTGCGCTTTTGGACTTGTAAATCGCTCTTTTGGACTTGTAATAATGCATTTTTTTTTCAAAACATGCATCAAAGGAACCCCGAAGAAAGCACGGTAATTTGTGCTTTTGGACTTGTAAATCGTGTTTTTTGACTTGTAAATTGCGCTTTTGGACTTGTAAATACCATTGAAAAAATGTTAAGAAGAATATATATATTTATAAGTGTATATATATAATAAGAGAACCAACTGGTTGGGCTACTTGGTTTTGAGTGGGGGGTGGGGGGTTCGAACCCTACCCCCCACATTTGCAAAAAACTGTTTTGATTTTTGACAAAACACCCCACCAGCCCAAAAAAAAAAAAAAAAAAAAAAAACCTCCTACGGTGGCCGTGGCCGCATGCGGTGGGGCCCACCGGGGTATTTTCTTTTTTTCTTTTTAATTATTTAGAACTAAGGGTAAAATGGTCATTTGGCGCGAATTTACAAAACCCTTAAAAGTCCTTGTCACCTCTAAGTCTTTTTGCAAATTCGACGGACTTCTGGGGGTTTCACGAATTCATTTGATATTTAAATGAAATTTTCCCATTTTCTTGTTCAATCAAGATATTTTCCATGAAAATTGGTTGTCGTACTTATTTTACAATAATGTCGAAATATATATTAATAATTTAAATATATCTGAATAAAAAGTAAACTTTGTAACAAATTTTGTCCCACTCACAAAGGTTCACCTAAATTTTGGGTAAATTTTATTAACTAACTATAAATGCTGAGCTTAAATTTCAGGATGTTTCAGTTCCCATCTCTACCTATCTTCTCTTTCGACGTCATGAACACATCACTCACAATCGTCTCTGCCGGGCACTTCCGTACTCTTCTGTGGTTCACGAGCCCTAAAGTTCTTACAAAAATTTATTGATGATTAAAATATCTTCATCCTATATTTATCATTTTATGAGATTTTACAATCTTATAATTTATCTTAATTTATAATTTGATATATAATAACGATATTTTAGAGAGAGCATGTTTCATTTATTTAATCTACCAAAATTAGTTAAGTACTCGTAATTCTTATATTAAATACCAAATTAGTTAAAAAGCCCTCATCCTAAGTAGAAGAGGGGCTAAGGGTAACCCGGTCCCTTCTAAAATTATAAAATAGAATCTAGATGTTTAGAAAATTACATTTCAGCGTCATAAAAATTTTAATGTTTTCACTTTTGTCCCTATTAAAAGTTTTGTGGAGAGATTAAAATGAACATATTGAAATGTTTATAGGTCTGAAATGTAATTTCATGAAAATATGGGTTATATTTTATGATTTTCGCCCGCTAATTATAATTCCTGACCCCTACTCTAACCCTAAGTATAAGTATAGGTGTATAGGAGAGAATAATTAATTACTATAAAACTGATAAAAATGTAAATAAAAGTATCAATTGACTAAAAGTGAAAAAGTTGTAAAGCAACTTTCTTGGTGATAAGACACGTATTTCCATTAGGCCACAAGCCTTGTTTTGATGTTACAACCTCACCATGTGAAACAGATCATACAATTATAGCACTATCTTGATAGAGTCATACAATTACGTCAGTTGGTTCTTCTTGATTAATCTGTTTACTTGTTTTGATTTAATATAGTCTATGAGTTCACATCATCAATTTTGTCACAAAGGAGAAGAAAAATAGTGCTATTAATTTGGTTAGTTGCTTGTTAACATGTCACATTATAGTTCTACGTACTTAGTCTACAAGATGACGTAGCCACATGATATCTTTTCATTGACATAATCAAACTACAAATTTACAATTATATGTAAAACTTGACATTATATACTCTCTTTGATAACGATCAACTAATAATTCTTACAAACTAATAAAAACTGTTAAAGTTAATAAAATTATCCTACAATTTAAATAATTTTCAATATTATCTCTATTAATTACACTAAATTTTAATATTATATAATTATTACTCTCACACACAACCCTATTAATTAGGGGCACATGTGAAAACAAATAATTAATGCTCATTGGGAACAAGTAAGTGCCTTATAAAAATGATCGAATAAACTTGCTAGTTGATCTTATAATAAGGACAAGATGGAGTATCTATCACACCCTTTTCTTTATTTAACTTATTTATTTTGTAAACCATAAAGTAAAGTTATCAAACTCATGAGTTTGTTAACTTGTGACAATGGCGTAAACTTCGAATCGTAAACTCGTAAGAGTTTAGTTTTATCATTAAATAGGTATTAAGCGTGTATAATTGAATAATTAAAATATAAAAAAAGTCAACAATTTAATTTAAATATATTTTAAATCTAAATAATTGAAATTAAATATATTAACATTCATAATTTATATATTTAATTAAGAAATTTCTATAAAATTAATATATAAAGTCGTTGAGGATAACAAGAATAAAAAAGTTAACACATGTTTAAAAACAAATTAACGCGGTTTTGTATGCTAGAAATATAAAAATGGTAAATTGATACGAGTTTAGAGTTGGCACGATTTTACTAGTAATCCGATTGGATTTAATGAGATAAAAATGTAAAAATAGTAAACTTAAAGAGTCAACTTGTGAGTTTGACAATAATGCTTTAAAGAAGTATACTTTTATTGACAATTGAAATTAATTTCCATAGATCACAAGCGTCAAGAGTAAGGTCTAGATTTCTTAAATTAGATTAATACATGTATAAAGGTCAAAATTTAAATCCTCAACTACTACTTTATTGAGTAATGAAAATCCTAAATACTATAGTTGCCAGAATTAGATAAAGATCATGTGGTTTAATTAGGAATGGCTTATGGTCTAATCATATGCTATTTTGAGTTTTTATTTGGCTTATGGTTTTTAACTCTTCTCTTATTTATCTAAAAAAATATTTAAGGAAAAACATTGGTTTTGGTCAAATGTTGGTCAACACGCACTATTACATATTTGTCTATATTTCCCAGTTATTTTTACTTATATTTAATCGTTAGATACCTAAACACTAAATATTTATATTTAATGGTTAACTATAGAGCCGTATTGATGGAGATAGAAAAGGAAGATGAAAACGATAATGGAAGATTTTACGAGATTTGAAGACAACCAAGGATTTTTATAATTAATGAGACGATTAGGGAATATTTTATTTTAACGTTGATTGTTTGTCATTTGTTATCATTAATGTTGCTCGCATTTGATTTAGAATTCTATAATGTTCTGTTATCAATTCCCATTTTTTTGTAATTGTATTCTATAATATTTCTTCATTAATTCATAGAGCGTTAGGTTGAGGCCTATAAATAGCACTTCAACTCATTTGCCTTGTTAACGCCTTATGACATTGGTACATAAAAGGCTTTTTAGATTGAATATAAATAGAGATAATCCATTCAAGTAATCAAAATATATGGAACTAACAAAGACTTAAACTAAAAGCAAAATAGAAACCAAAACTAAGATTAACCAAAAGAAAATCTGAAATAGCAAAAGAAAAAACAAAACAGAAACTAAAAGAAGGAACCAAAACAAAAAACCAAATCTGAAATAGTTAAACTACGAACCTAACATACACTTAAACGAAAATATGACTACTCTATATCTAACTCTGTTCTACAGCAACCCATTGACAATAAATAATTATAGCCAACTCTTCTATGACTTCTTCAATTTTTTTGAGCAAACATTGCTCATAGTAACTATCCTCAAAGTATTGCAAGCAAAAATAAATTTAAGTATATTAAAATATATATGACTTACCTTTTAAGTTAAACACACATATACATGCACACACACAAAACCTAAGTATTAATTGAGGCATAATTGTGGGTAACTATGTCCTTAATAAATTTCATGACACACTGCCCATAATTAAAGAATTGATTTTTGGAGTTCTGATCGAAACCCCTCCTTATGCCACAATAGTTACATGTGACCACCAAATTAGCAATATGTTACTTTAAAGTATTTTCATTCAAGTTGACCACAATTCTAAATTAATGTTTTAATATAAGAAGCAACACCAATGTAGGAAAAAAAATGCCTACACCAACCTTGGAACAAAACTTTATTTTCCTACCATTCAATCTCTATTCTTTTACTTACTTTATTTTCACTCCATTCGTTATAGTTAGAGTTGGTAATATAGGCTCAACCTAAGGGTTAGGGTTGATATTTTGCTAACCAACAAAAGTGCATGCAAACTGTGTAACCTGTAGGTTAATGCACGCTAACTAGAAGGTTGGCCCATACTATTTTTTCTTTAAGAAAAAAAAAAAATTAAATATGTAAAAACCTTAAAGTTCTACCTCCTTCTTTGGATCAGAGGTTGATGTTTTGGCAGATTAGGATGTTTCTCCAAATCAAATTATTGTATCTTGATTGCTTGAAGATCATTTGATGTTTTTTGTTTATAAATCTTGGCAAATTTAATAACTTTATCTCTTGAATTGTGAATTATGTTTGTAACTTTTTGTAAGTGGGATGGTTGAAGCTAAGAATATAAATTTGATGACCCTTATAGCTGTGTCTTTGTCATCTTAAAAAAATTGACAAAAAATGCCACTATGAGTTAAGGTTGGCATTTTGCGAACCCATAAAAGTACTAGCCCGGATTACTATCTCTTATTGATATGTTTCGTTTAATTTTAGGCATTAGCATTACCTAAAATTTTGGAATAAATGTCCATCACTTTTTCTATATGCGTCCCACTTGTTCTCTCTCCACCTTTATAACAATGTTGACCAATTTAATGGGAATGATAAAATTACAACGTTTTTAAAAATTGTGTCTATTTTTATATCCTTCAAAACTATTGTGACAAGCATTCATTATGAAAAATTTTGAGGTTAAAATTAAACGATTAGCAATATAAATTTCATGATATAATTTGTCAGTAAAATATTAAAATAATGACATGTATTCTACGAGCGCGGGCTTCCCTCCTTTGCGTCTTCCATTCTTCAATCACTTCAAGTCACGTTGCCCCTCCTCTCACTCCTTATGCACTTACACGGTTTATGCAACAAGGACTTGAAATTGAAAAGAAAGGTTAGTTGCACAAAAACAAATTTTTTCCTATTATTTTGAGATAATTTATTTTAAGAAAAATTTGGTAAAAGTCCCATTTAATGTTTTTTGTTTGTGTGTGTGTGATGAGGACCTAAATCAAAGTATTAGTACTTTGCATGTAAAGAAATTTATTAGTTCTTTCTCACTAATAAAATTTTCATTGGAGATTTTTTTCTTCCAATTTTTCTTAATTTATTTTTTTCAAAAACTTAATTTACTATTCCGTATCGGTTTTATTCGTCAATTAAAAGTATTAGTTTTGATACTAATAATTTGTTAGAATCGAAATTTACAAATTTGATGATAATAAGAGATAATTGTAGGATACTAGAGATAATGGAGAAAAACAGAGGTCTTACAAATATTATATTCATAAAAATTTATTTATAATCGACTCCTTTCATGTAAAATAAATTTTATAAATAAGAAGTAACTTATAAATTTTCATATGCACTGGAAATTTTTTTACGCATACGTATTAATACTTTAATTTAGGTACTCGCCATCAAAATAATTTTTATAAAATCAATTA
Organism: Acacia acuminata; assembly: GCA_019022655.1. Lineage (NCBI taxonomy): Eukaryota > Viridiplantae > Streptophyta > Magnoliopsida > Fabales > Fabaceae > Acacia > Acacia acuminata. The sequence goes on from JAFJYI010000005.1 coordinate 6,030,389, forward strand.
TCTCAAAATAATAGGATTTTTTTTTTTTGGGTGCAGTGCAACTAACGATTCTTTTTTTAAAAAAAATTGTGTTCCAAGACCTTTCTTGTTTAAAAGATTCAATGTGTTTCAGATCTTTTTTTTTTTTTTTTTTGGCTCAAACAGGTCCTTGTTGCAATATTTTGTTTTTGTTGTCTATACGGTATTTAAAGTTTCACTCGACTAATCTAGATCGATCGTATTCGTCTTTTGATTATGGTGGGTGAGTTTCTAACTTTTATACATTTATATATTTGAGGCGCTTACTTCAAACTCGATACCTTATTTAAATAACACAAAGTGTATAAGGACAATGAAAGGTAAGGATGCTTGAAAGATTGGAGGATGGAGAGACCAGAAATTGAAAGATAAAAAAAAAAAAAAAAGAAAAAAAAAAAAAAAAAACAGAGGCAGCTGAAGGAAGGCGCAGAGAAGAGGAGAGAAGCCGGTCCCAGTCCCATTCACACCATCCAATTCGTTTCCATGTGATGCTTTGGACCACACAGCCACTCATTTTCTGTTCATCCAACCAAATCATAACAAGGGAGCTCTTTTTTGAATGCGTTTAACTGGACACGCGTCTCACGTTGATGCATTTTTTGTGAAAACGATCTCAAATAAAAGGAGTGTACACGTGTCACAATGTGGGTCGCTAGATTCTTTAAACAGCGATAATCACTTGACTGGACGGTTCACAATCACTTGAACCAAACCCGATCCCACCATTGCCAACCCCACCCGTATATAATAAACTCTCTAAATCTTTAATGTTAAATAAATAAAAAAATTCAAACAGTACCACTTGACGCTTGTCGATGTAATAAATAAAGGCTTGGCCAGATGCGGATAAAATATTCCATGTAAAAAAATAAAATTTATTCAATTAAGTTAAATTTTTTAAAAAGTATTACATATTTGTAGAGGTGGTATGATGAGTGGATGGACTACCTAAAAGCAAGAAATGTAGACATTTTTTTAAGACTACAAAAGATATATGTGAGTATTTTAGAGGAAAAAATATGCCCTTTTCAAACACTTCTATTTTTTCTTTTTTGTACTAATTCCTTGTTTTTATACATTGGAAAATATCTTCTTTCACCCCCTTTTGTCTTATATATAGCTTTCATCCAATTTTAGTTTTATTTGATTTTATTAAAAACAATTTAACTTATTTGATCAATTGTAATGATGCTTTATTCTGAATGTATATAATACTAAAATTGTTGCATAATCACAATTTATATATATAAAAAATTAATTCAGAATGTCATATTATTTGGAATTTTCTAATAACGATATCTAAATGAAATAAATACCGTAAAAATATACTTTGAGCCCCAAAGGAAGTATATATATATATAGGGAAAAACACTTCTACCGTGTTGTAAGAGAAGTGTTTTCTCATTTGACACATACATAAAATGGTGGGACCCACATATATATATATATATATATATAATTAGCATTATATATATATATATGTAGGTTCTATTATTTCATGTGTGTGTAGGAATCTTCTTCTTCTCATGTAATATGAGAAGTTTAAACCCCATATATATATATATATATATATATGCACACCCGTGTGTGTAAAATTTAAAAATGAAATACTCTAATTTATTTGGTTGAAAATGATTTTCTTGAATAGCAACAAAAGGAGAAATGTTTATATACTTTAGAAGTACCACGTCGTCTAAACTCGCCTAATAAGAAAATAACAATTCAAATCATTTTAATCTTAGTTGGTTGATTGCTTATATGAAATAATTCACATTTTATTTTATTTTTTCAAGAAAAATAACCATTTTACTTTAGAAAAAACAAAAACAAAATGATCAGCTAATATTTTTCTTAAAAAAAAATAAAATATGAATTATTTTAGAAGAGTCATCAGCCAACTAAGATTAAAATGATCTAAATTAGGTTTTTATTAACATGGTGCTCTTGAAGTATATAATTATTTGTTCAACTAAAAGTTAGTCAAATTGATAAGGATTTGGTAATGTAAAAATTTTGTTGGGTAACATGTAAATATTTTCATAGACATTCTTTAAATTCGAAATTTTCCTCTGGCCTAGTTAAATGGAGATTGGAGAGGGGTTAGTGGAGACACTTATTTCCCCAATTTAACTTAACTTTTGTTTATAAAAAAAATGACATGTAGTATTTTTTGAATAGGAAAAATTTCAGAAAAACACCTAGAAAATTTAAAAATAATAAATGAGTGAATACTTTATAAATGGCAAATCGAGTGTAATCAATCATTAATACTATGTAGAAAATTAAACTGATTTGGGATTTTAATAATTTAAAATATTTTCCTAAAAAATTTCTTTTGAATGATTTTTTTGGGACATTGAGGAAAAAAAATTTATAAAATTGTAAAATCTCAAATTATAGATGTGAAATACATGGACTTAGCTTTTTTTCTTTTTCTTTTCATGTCCGTTTCCATCCTTTATCCCTTTTATAACAATTTAATTAAGATCTAATGGTTCATGTTTAATATTTTATTCTTATCCTTTGTATAAAAAAAAATATATTTTATTCTTATCCTTCTCTCTCCTCCTTTTATAAAAGGAAAAGACATATTAATAGCATTGAACATTGACCATTAAATTTTAATTCAATGGTTACGAAATGGGTAAAAGATGGAAAAGAGACCAATCCAAAATACATGATTTGAAATTTTACCGTTTCAAAATTCTTTTTCCTTCTTCTCCCTTGTTTCTTCCAGAGAGTGATGTTGTGTGACACGTAGACAAACGCATCTCATCTCACCGGCTATACTGTGCCCGCATGGCAAAGCAACGCTTCACACCATCCCACTTCTTTCCTCTCTCTGAAAAATTCAATATTTTTCCAAATTCCAATTATTCGCGTTCAACCCCATTTCTTCCCCAATTCCTCCCACTCACCTTATTTAACTCCTCCACTTTCCAACCACCGAATTCACATTTCCCACACACACACAACACAATCACTCTTCTCTTTTCTCTGTTCTCTCTCTCGTCTTCAATGGCAGCGAAGACCTTCCTCATTCTCTGCCTTTTGGCCGTCTGGGCCGTCGCCGTGGCTCACGGCGCGTCGTCTTCGGCACACCACGCGCCGTCGCCTTCACCGGACTGTTCTAACCTGATACTGAACATGGCAGATTGCTTGTCCTTCGTCTCCAGTGGAAGCACCACCATGAAGCCATCGGGTTCTTGCTGTTCTGGCTTCAAAACTGTGCTTAAGACCAGCCCTGAATGCATCTGTGAGGCCTTCAAGAGCAGTTCTCAATTGGGTGTCTCTTTGAATCTCACAAAGGCCATGACTCTTCCTGCTGCTTGCAAAGTCTCTGCCCCTTCTTTCTCTAACTGTGGAGGTGAGTTTTTTTTTTTTTCCTCTCTAACCTTTCTTTTTTGTGAAGGTTCTTATTTTTTAGGTAATATGTCTCTGTGCTAGTATTTTCTCAGAATGTTTGGTGTTCTGTACTGTTCTGTTGCAGAAAGCTTTAATTTTTATTCATGTCCTTGATACCCTTAAACTCTAAGCACCCTTGGAGTTTTGGACATCGAATACATCAATCTAGATTTCTGCTATCTCCTCATTGTATTAATACATCAATCTAGATTTCAATCTAACGCCTACCCTTTTTATGTTTTTTTTTTTTTTTTTTTTTTTTTTGCGTGGGTATGAAGAACTGATCTCAAACTTTTCACAGGATGGTTTTTTTTTTTTTTTAAAAAAAAAAAAAAAAAAATTTATGGGTGTATAGTCATTAAAACAGTAATTTCCTGCGAATTTTGAGATTATCCAAGGAATCTTGGGCCATTCTGGTGGTGAAAACTTCTTCCTCCTGCATATGTATAATCTATGGATCAAATATTTAATGGAAACATGTATTTCAAAAAGTACGTTTTTGCAATAACTAATTTTTTGTGGGTCTGCTATGATGATTTAACCATTTCTAGATTCTTCTCAGATATTAATTAACTGTGGTTTTGTTGTTTTGCAGTGTCTGTAAGTCCTGCTGGTGCTCCTGGTAGGTTCTCCCAGTCTTAAAATTAAATTATTTTCATTTAATTTATACACTTTTGGTTTAGTTCTAACGTCAAATTGAACTCATATGCTAAATTGGAATGGCTTCAGAATATAAAGAACCTCTTGTGATTTTGCAGGGTTAACTTTCTTTAACTATCTACTTGATATTACTTTCAGGGAGTGAATAACTTAACAAAAGCATCAGTTTATCATATGCTTGCTTGTCCTTGTGTTTTATAGATTTCTTTCTTGTCTTCATCTGCTTAATCTAATTGGGCCTACCTATAGCAAGTGATGAGATATCAGGCCAATTATTTTGTTAGCACAAAAGTTCGACAATATAATCCATTCAATGATGGGGCCAGTCTGAACTGTATTATCTGTTATCTTCTTGACTTGACATTTATCCATCACTTGGAATATGGCTTTTGCTGTTTTGGTTTGTGATAAAATAATCAAGTTTCCGTTGTTCTGTATTTGTATGGTAAGCTATAGGAGATAACATGATTCTTGTTCTTGAGTGTTATCGAAATGTATATATGATCAATAATTGAAGAAACATTATTTGCAACAATGTCAATTTTTGCATGCTAATCAAAATGCTTGCCCCTCTATGAAGTGTTTATCCACAATTAGATGTGGTTTGTAATAGATTATTTAGTTTTTATTTATTTATTTATATTATCATCCTATATCTGGTTCGGGGTTCGTAGCTACCCTTACCAACACAAGTCTCTCATCTGGCATTATTGGTTGTTGGTTTTTTTCAATGTGCTTGGTCACTGACTCTTCCTTCCTTCTTTCCTTTCTTCTTTTGGAGGCATGTCTCCATCGTCTTCTGCCACAGCGCCCGGAATGTCTGGTTCAGGGACCCCTAGCGAATCTCCAACAGGAGCAGCAGCACCGGTTGCATCTCCCGGAAGTTCAGCGCCATCATCCATGGTTCCAATTTCAGCAGGATCATTGCTTGTCTGCATACTTGCAGCCATATTCTTAGTCTCCTGAGAGAGAGAACTAAGCCTCTTTGTCCCATTTTGCACTATATAATAGAGAACATATGACATACTTGAGGCTGATGGACTATGATTGATGTCTTCTGATCTGAGCTTTTACCTTACCTACTTAGCTTTTGCTCGTTCCCATGTGTGTGTGTGTGAGAGACTTTATCAGTAGAATATTATTGTTCATTGTGCTAGTGACTCAGACTTTTGGAGTATGTACCTCTTTTTGATATATATATATTTTTATATATTATATACAATATATTGTATGTGTGTGAGTGATTGGATGAATTATGAATTTATGGTGATACATGTTATGTGTTGGTGAATGATATGGGTATGGTCTCTTAGAGGACAAGAACATGTGTTTGCCATTGAGAGCCAAGGTGTTGCTTATCTGTGCAAGTGAGGATGACGAGTTTCAGTGTTCTGGAATGTTGTCTCTATGTAAAGAAGAAAGAAATTAGGAAAAATGATTTAAAAATACCATTTGAATTATAAAATTCAAACAATATATACTAAATTAACAAAAGGATAAAAAGGTTATTTGGTTGGAATATGTGATTTTGAAGTTTGGATGTTGAAAATTTGAATATAAAAATTAACTTGAACTTCTTAAGTTGTCAAAATGTGTATATTCAAGTTATTAATTATTAATTTTTAAGTTTGTAATTGTTTATAGGGTAAAGGGGTAAAAATACACATGTGTTTTTTTGGGGCGTCGACACCATGTGTTTTTTGGGGAAAAAATACACATATAATCTCAAAATGGGAGCAAAAATATCATCATTGTTAGATTCATTTAACCGATGTTACTTGCCATGTGAAAATACCAAAATGCCCATAATCTTAACAAAAAAAAAATGAGTTCGATCTTCTCTTCAGTTCCTGAGTCAAATGCAAACCGAACAACACATGGATCCAGAGCAACCCAGGAAACAACGATTACAGGTGTTCGATTCAGAGAAACCCAGAAACCACATAGATCAATATGAACAAGAAGGTGATTAGAAACCATACATGGCTAAAACAAACAGAAGATTCGATTCGCTAAGTATAAATCAACAGCCTTCAACATTCTGTGTTCCTCCATGATTTTACAGACGAAAACATTCACTATCACCCCTAAATTTAATCGACTTCAGCTAAGTATAAATCAATTGAATCCCCTGACCCTTACGCCCTTTCGAATTCAAAAATACAAAACACCAAGAAAATCAATGGAAATCCTTAGAAGAAATCAATGAATGTCCTTAGAAAACGATTCAGACAACAATTCAAATATAGAGTACACGAAAATTTTCCCTTCCTCGAATTCCATGCGATGGGAATGTTTAAAAGTGGATCCACTTTGAAACCTTAATATCAACAATCTTAACTCCGTCTAGAATCTCTGCGTCTCTAGCTTGAGGGAAAGTTGAAAGCTGAAGCTCACAGAATTGAAGAGAGAGAATTAGGAGTGAAGGCGATCACGGTTGATGCAGATTCGAGTGTGAAATTGAGCAAAGTAATAAACATTGATGCCTCAATTAGACGGCCCTGGGAACATAACGATCACCGGAAGTCTCAATGTAATAAACATTGATCCTCTCTAATAAAAAATCAGAATCGTCACCGTCACCGCCAATGAACTTGTCGGAAGGATCGACGCGTGCTCATCGTAGATAACCTCCATTCTGGACAAGCTCGTCGAAAAGATTTGTTCCATAAAGATCTATCCTTTATCTCTTGGTGGTCGATGACGCCATCGGCGAGAGAGGTGGATCGAAGGAGGATCGAGGAATCAGATTTGGAAAAAAAGTGCAGAAGTATGAGAAGGGAAGGAAGGTTCGAGCGTGGAGGCGAAAGAAAGCTGGGCACATTTTTTTTTTTTTGGTCAAAGGAAGGGCAGATTGGGAATTAAAAGAAGTTTGATATTTTTATTCTTTTAAAATCGTGTGGGGCCCACCAGAAAAAGTAACGTCAGTTAAATTCATTTAACGGCAAGGGTATTTTTGCTCCTATTTTGAGATTACATGTGTATTTTTGCTCCCAAAAGAAACACATGGTGCTGGGCGCTCCTGGGAGAAAAACACATGTGTATTTTTGCCCCTTTACCCTTGTTTATATTCAAATTGTCAACACAAACTAATTTGTATAACTTATAAAGTAATAATTAATTTAATGATAAACAGCATATCTTTGTAATTAAATAATTTTTTTTTTAACTTCTTTAGTGCAACGGTAAGGTTGTTCTCATATGATATGGAGGTTACGTTCATGGGTTCAAATCCTGAAAATAGTCTCAATGCTTATGGGGCGTAAGGCTACATAGTGCGTACATTTATCTTTCTCCAAACCCCACCTGATAGGAATCTTATGTATTGGGCCGTCTTAATTTCTTAAAAAAATAGTCAATTGGTTCTTATATTAAGGGTCCATTTGGATGAACTTTTAAAAAAGTGCTTTTTTTTAAGTGATTTTTTTAAAGCTCCAAATTGGAGCTTTTAGAAAAAAGGAGCATTCTAGCTTTTTTTGTGACACTTACTTTTTGAAAAAAATATTATCTAAACACATAAATTAATAAAAAAAGCATTTCTTTTGTATTAAAAAAGTGCTTTTTTAAATCAAAAAGCCTATCCAAATGGCCCCTAAGTACTAGTAGCTTTAAAATGTGTCCTACTCCTGAGTTGACTTTAAAAATTGGGTTGTTGGGGCATGGTTGTGTTAGAAACTTGCAATAAATTGGTGAGGAGATGAATCATACTTCAAAGCGACATCGATTAAGTGATATAGTTACTCCGATAATGAAAATAGGACTAGTTGTATGTGGTTTCGTCCTAAATACAGGGCCTTTTGTCTCCTATTTAATAATTTCCCCCACGTGGCCCTCCTATATTGTTCGGCCTTAAATATTGGACCTTGACATTCACATTATTTTCTTCATTTAATTATTATTATTTTTTCTCGTTACCCTCATTATTTTTTCAGTTTAACTCACTCTCTTTGCATCCCCCATTTTTTTTAAAAATACGAACTGCATCCCCCATTTAACACCCTCTTAGTGAAGGTTGGACAAAATTTTTACTTAATAATATTAAATAAAAAACATAACAAAATTTCTTAATCTCTATAAATTAATTAACTAGGTCTTATATTTAGTATCCGGTAAAATATAGATAAAAGAGTTATTGAGGTGGGTTTGGATTATTTTTTGGATAATGGATTTTGCGAAAATAGTGATTTAAAAGAACAAATTTTGTGAATAAAGTGATTATTTGAAGTTCGTTTGTTTGCCACAAAAAATTGTTTAGCTAGCTTATATTATTGTCGGTTAAATATAAGATATAATTTATAGTGAAAAGAGTATCTTTTAACACACCCGCTTCCTGTCCTACTGGAAGTCCTATGCTCAATGCTCACACACCCAAGATTGAACCAAGGACGTCCTCAAAGCTTGAGCCATTTAAGCCATCAAGACCAAGTGACTTGGCTGTTTGGTATAGGGGGAGGGGAGATAAAACTTTTTTGGTTTTTTGAGTTGGATCGAGGAAAAAAGAAGAAGAAGTGGAGTTAACAGTTTTTAATTAATTTTTTTTTTTCTTACTCTTTTATTTTTTATTTTTTATTTTTTATATTCTCTTTATTAAAATTTTATAGAGAAGTGGAGTTAAAAGCTTTTAATTAATTTTTTAAAAGCTTTTAATTAATTTTTCTTACTCTTTTATCTTACCTCTTTTCTTTAGGAAAATTTTATAACTCTATTTTTTCTTTTTTCTTTTTCAAATTCAACTCATAAAAATTACCTCTCCAAATTCCTCGTACCAAACAACTAAGGCTTGGATAGCTTGTATCACAACTAAGGTTTTGGTTAAAAAATTATTGACGTGGAAGATCAATTTTGAATTGCAGATCAATAATACTCCATCCGTCTTTATTTATAAGGTTCTATTTTCAAATTAACCTGTCCCCTTTTATTTGGTATTCTTTAGGTCTGTCTGAGGATTAAATGGATTTTTACTACTATTATCCTCAATTAATTTTTCCCATACGTTCTCATTCATCACTTTTCTCTCTCATTTACCCTTTTATAAATAAGGTTATATTTAAAAAAAAGTACATTTCCTACATACTTACACCTTTTGTAGTATAATATAAGCTTCGAATTTGTGAATGAGTGCGTTTCAAAATATAAGTTTCATTTTAAGTTTGTCAAAGTATTTCTTGTGTTTTTTCCAACATTATCCCTTGATTGTATTTGTTACATTAGTTGAAGTTTTAACATGAAAGTGGATATGTCAAATGCAACAAGTTCTACATTGTTTAGAAGAAGAGAGAATATGAGTGTATATATGACACTTTTTGGATTTGGGCTAGTAAATGGGCAAAGAGGAAGAATAGGCTTGCGTTTAAAATAATGAGCAACCAGGAGGCAAACACAATGGAAATCCGACGATTCCCTTTTCACGCGAGTTAAATATGGATTGGACGCTTTTTATCAAGTACCTTTTTGAAAAATCTAAAATTTATTTTGTGAAAATGGCTTACCGAAAAAACCAAGTTTTTGATGTATTTGAATTTGTGATCTCAACGTTTCGGTTACAAGGCATTAACCGGCTATCATTACCAACGTTCATATTGCAGGTCATTATTTCTAGATTCCGAAACTGATCAATAAAATATTTTCATGGCCTTCAACATTCAAAAACCGTTTGTTTAATTGTGTTTATTGCCATTGATTTTTGCCCAATGTTCGAGTGCATGAGAGGCCTATAAAAGCCATTGCCTACAAGTGGTTTAGACACCTCGCTTAGAAATCTTGAGCACTTTCTTTCTCTCTAGCTCTTCTCTTTGTCTCATATTCTTCCAGCTTTTTAGTTGCTTAATGTTTTGCTGTTCTATTCACCTTGTATTTGCAAGAAGAGTTTGTTTTACTACGAGGAGTGCCGCTTCCAGTTAGCCGGTGGTTGCGGTATAGCTTTTAAGGACAACATCCTTAGACGTGACTCTAATTACATAGTGTATTTGCAGGAACTTCGACAACAACATTTATTGTTTCCCTCATCCTTTTTACAAATATGGGCATAGTTGAAAGGGAAAAAACACATATATATTGCTCTTTTCTAATTTTAACTATTTTCTTAGTAAACACAATTTGGTTATTTGAATTTTATAATTAGAGACGGAGGGAGTATTATTTTTAACTAATTGTAACTGTTTTATTAAATAACATAATTTAGTTAATACGACCTCATAAATATGAAGCAGGAAAATGTGATACTTTTTGTAGTTGAAGAAGTTGAAGACGCATAAATTTGTAGGTGTTTTCTCAGGTTATTTGAAGTATTCTCACGTTAATAATTTTGTTGGCTATGCATGAATAACGGGATATAAACACTGATTCGACATATTTGTAGCACTATTGCCTCTGGTGACTGCCTCACTTAATATAAGTATCTTATATAAAATTTAAACTCGAGATTTAAATAGATCTAGTGGGGTCTTGTACCACTAGACCAACTATATATTGACATAAATTGAGGTATTATACTAATGTTTAATTAGTACCAAAGTAAACCTCTTGTATTTATTTAGGAGAGGAACAAAAGATGTATGTATACGAATAGTGAGAAATTTTTGCATTTTTTTTTTTAAATTGTCGTTTCCAAATGGAAAAATGTTAGATATGATTAGTTTTAATGATGTCAAATATATATGACAAATATTAAGAGCAAAAAGTTTGTATAATACATCTATCTCCTACATTGGCTAACTATTATATTTAAGGGTTAAGGAGCAATTTTACCAATAAACTATTGGCCCAGGAGCACTCAACACAATAAACTATTATCTGGACCTTAAATGCCAACAGACTTTTTAAAAGCTAAAGTTAGCACAAAACCGTTACTTTATGAATTAACACCGTTAGTGATATGCATTTGTGGAAATAAAATGAGTTAAAATAAAAAATAAAATGCAGATGTGGAGGGTGAAAGGGGACTGAAAAACTCCAACCTAATTAAAAACATTATCTCTTCTCCTTGGTCGGTGGCTTCTTCTTCCTTGGGGCAAATAAACTCCAACTCAGTTCTTGTGGCTCTTCTGGACTCGCATTACATAGAATTCACCTTGGCAATAATGGGACCGGGGAATGGACAGTGGATCGCGCCAAGATTATTCACCACGATGTTGTCTCCAGGCTGACGAGTGATCCATGGGATTGAGCGCCTCCTAGTCCCTCGTTCCGTCCAAGATGACTTCGCCGGCGTAGTCTTTAGTCCATTATAGCGGTGAAGCACGAGGGAGCACCTTGGAGGTTGACCCCAAGGACGCATCGGCTCAAGAAGCTAGCTCCGCCTGTTAAAAAAGGAGAACTCCATCGTGTCTTTCAACGCCACCGCCAAGTTTGCGGTCGATTTCATCGAGTTTGACGTTCAGGTGGGTATTCATCGTCACACCCCCATCGTTTTTACGCCATCGGAGATTTGTGTGATTGCGCGCTCTTGTTTATTTTGGTTTTTATTGGATCATTTTTCAGTTGTTGTGTGATGGTAAATCTTGATCATATGAGCGACTCTCCTTTTTTCCCCCAAATTGAATGAACCCGAATTGCTTCTTGCTTCTTTCATTCGTTTATTTCCTTCCACGTTTTGGCTGACTCACACCTTACCAAGCCATGTGTTGTATTAGATGTGAATTTATTTCCCTCAATCCAGTAGCAATAGACGGACGTTGCCCATAGCTAACGTCATTGTGCTGATTTAACATTTTCAAAAGTTAGTTTGTATTTAAGGTCCAGATAAGAGTTTATTGTGTTGGGTGCTCCTGAGCCAATAGTTTATTGGTAAAATTGCTCCTTAACCCTATATTTAATGATTAAATATATTGTAAATTAGTCAATTAAAGAAAGAAGATATTAAGGTCAACTATGAAGAATTATCAATGTGAAGAATAAAAAGATTGAAGAAAGAAGAACTTTCATTACATCATGAAAACAAGCTACTGAGTTGGAGCATTGAGAATGATCAAGTGAAGAAGAAAAAGAAATATTGAAGATAGTCAAGAAAATAAAGAAGCCACCTAGTTGGGTTATAGAGAATGATCATCATCAAGAGGAAAAATAAGAATAGAGAGTGAAAAAAAGAGCCTTCATCATATTAAGTCAAAGAAAGGAATAAGTTATCAAATTAAAATGATAAAAAAGACAAAGAGAGATAGCTTCTAGAAATAAAATGATTGATAATATATTTTTTAGTTTTACAATATATATATATATATATATATATTGTAAAACTAAAAAAAAACTAAACAATAAATAAATTATACATTTCTATAAGAAATCTATAAGAATTTAATAATTAATCTTAACTCCCTTTTTTCCCAGTTATTTTATGATCCGTTCTCCCACCATCAATCCCATACTTCTCATCTCCTTATCCTCAATTTTAAATTTTCATTCTAAAATCTTAAAAAGAAACTCTAGCAGCATAACTTCATGAAATATTGGATGATCTTTAGAGATGTATATTGGTTTTTATTTTTAAAAACTCATGTGGCAAACTTCCATGCAACAATTGAAATGTTTATGTTTTGTTTAACCTGGAAGATATTTATGTTTTAATGATTATTGGATTCAATAATTATTAATCGATAAATTGGTGTTTGTAACTTTATATATGAATTATATATTGGGTTAAGCTACGAACAAAGCCGTTGGTTGAAATGATAAATAGTCTCACATTCGTAATGAAGAAAACACAAGTTTGAATCTCGGAAAATGCACTTATTGAAAGAGTCGAAAACTCTTTGCTCATGGGATCTCAATATAGCCCTGAAAGCGTTTTTGGTTTCAATGTCATTCTAAAAAGCTAAAAATGTAGCAATATTGTCCTCCTCAAATGACTAAGTGTTGACGTTGGTCGTTAAGTCTTTGCACCATGCCATGTCACCTTTATCATAACCAATTAATGTATGCCACCTCATCATCTCCTCTATCCTCTCTCCTCTCTCCCCTTCTCTCCTTCTGTACGCACGATCGAACTCGCAGTGTTCCCTCTCATCGGTCCAGTGACGTCTCTGGCAGTCACATACATTCCCTCTCACTTGTCCCAACATCGCCTTTTGCGCCGACATCCCGACATCATTGACAAGTCGACCTGAGATCTTCATCTTTTCTCCTTCTCTTCAACACCCGATGCAAGAATTTATGGGTTCTATTTAGGATGATGGAGGGTTTGTTTGTGGTTTATTTTCTTTTTAATTTGCGGATCTGATTTCCCCGTGCCATTGATAATCCATTGTGGATTTTATTTCTAATTTCCTTCTGGATCTAATTTTAATATCGGGATGATTATGGAGCACCTTGTTTCAGTGCAGAAGAGGAGAGCCCTATTTCTCCTTGTTTGGATGATAATGGAGCACCATTGAAGGCAAAAAACCATATCTGAAAATGAAGAAGGAGAAAGGAGGAGGAAGACAACCAAAACTTGGGGTAGACAGAGGAAGAGAAGTGACAGAGGACGGAGGAAGAGGTGGGGATGGGCGAGGGCATGAGGGTGAACCAATGAAGTGAAGGCGGGAGCAATTACGTGTCATCCATTTCGCATCGGTTGGATGATGAGATGTCATTATCTCCCGGTGGCAGGCGTCTGTTAGTCTCTTCATTAACTAAGGGCGATATTATTACTTTTTTAAACTTGAAGGGCAACATTGAAACAAAAAAACTTTCAAGGCTACATTGAGATTTTACAGATACTTATGCGGGGCCAGCATTTCTTTGCTTAACTTTTTATTTATAACATAATGACACGTGTTTTGTTTTGTTTTTCTATGTTCTTCATGTGTGCTATTTTTAATTTCTGTTTGTTTTTTGCTATTTTACTTTGTTGTCCTAGGCTGCTTGATTTTGCTTTTACTAGTGATACAATGTATCCCAAGTTTAGCTTATCCACAACAACATCAACTTCTAACAATTATTGTTAAACACAACAACACTAAATTGATGATATTACCCGTAATTAAATATAAAAAATATTTATAAAATAAACACTTACAATTATTTTATATTTTTCATATATGTATAATGGAGGCCAACACTTAAAATCATCTTTCCTTCTTTACTTGAAACTAGAGCAATTTCTGTTGCTATCTCGAATTACCGTTCTCTACATGTACACAAATAGGAAAAGAGAACATCAATTCTTTTTGGACATGGATAGGTAGAAGAATTGAAGAGATGAAATGAAAATGGATTTTTTAAGCAATTTCGGAGGATAAAGCATGTATTCAAAAATTTGGTGAGCCAATTGCCTCAACATTTTGGATTAAAGCCAACACAGCATGTCGGCGTTGAGGAAGCCGTGGCCATGTTTTTGGACATGATTGGTCATGGAGCCACTTACAAAGACGTTGAAGAGAGATTTCAACATTCTGGAGAGACAATGTGGAGGCAATTACATCGTGTATTAAGCTCTATTTATAATTTAGGACTTCAAATTATTTAGTCTGGCGATAATATGTTGGATATGCTCCAGAATTTATTGAGGAAGATGAATGATATTGGCCATACTTTAAGGATTGTATAGAAGCTATATATGGCACTCACATTGCTATTCATGTTCCTGCTAATAAAAAGATTCATTTTACTGGCAGAAAGGGAATAACTACCACAAATGTTCTTGCTGTTTGTGATTTTAATATGTGCTTTACATTGCATTGGTGGGTTGAGAAGGCTCTGCACATGATACAAAGATTTTCATGGATACTCTTAGAAAGCTGCAGTTACATTTTCCTTAGTCTCCTGAAGGTAATTATTTGATATATTTAATTATTTAATTTTATTGTGAATGATGGCAATGATTATTATATACTTGTTCCAACTATAACAACATTTTATTACGGGGAAATACTAACTTGTTGATTCTAGATTTCCTAATTTCAAAGGGTTTTTAAGACCATATAAAAATACAAGATATCATCTTCCTCAATTTAGATTCGCTCCAACTTTTAGATTAAAAAATGAACTCTTCAGTTATCATCATTCAAGTTTAAGGAGTGTCATTGAAAGAACTTTTGGAGTTCGCAAAGCAAGGTGGAGTATAACCAACTTTGAGCCTCGTTTTGCTATGATATGGGCAACCCTTGCTCTTCATAATTATATAAGAAGAATGTATTCTTGTGATATAGATATACTTAAAAGATTTGAGAACATTGATGAGTTTGAAGATAATGATGATCAGAGAGAATATGAATAGGAATAGCCAACTTTATACTCTATTAGACTGATGGAAGAAACAAAGAATGCTATTAGAGATCATTGTTAGATAGAGGTTGAGTACGTTGTAAGTTGTTAGCTTTTAGTAACTTGTAGTATAATTAATATTATTTCTATTATTGGAATATAGTAAAATACAACTCTATTTTTTTATTAATACATTGGTTATAATATAGTAGCTAACCAGTTTGAGTGGAAATTATTATTCATTAGTGATAATAAAGTTTTAAGTTACGGTACTTTGTTATATACTATTTAATTTTTTTTTTTTTTTTAGTAATTGTTAGTATATAAATTAAAAGAAATATTTGATAACAACTTTGATTTATATAGGTCTATGCAAAATTATATTAACAATTTAATTGTAATATTATTAGAATTCAATAATATTATAATATTAAATTCAATTATTGAATATAATATTTCTAAAATTTAACATAAGTGCTTTTTTATTCAATAGAATGTAAAAAAAAAAAAAAAAAAAAAAGAAGCTCTTATATACCCATTTGAGTAATTTTACTAATAAAAAAAATGTTTTTCTATTTTAATATCCAAACAACTTTTTCAATTGAAAGTGCTTTTTAAATGGTATATCCAAACATAAAGTAGTTTTAACTTCTAATTAAAGCACTTTTTTAAAAAGCAATAAAAAAAATCATTTTTAAAAAAATCCATCCAAATGGGCCTTAAGGCGGTCTTCACTTTCGCTTGGAGGAAGCTAACAAGACTTCACAATCACAGCACGATCAATATCACTGACTGCAAATATTTTTAAATGATGTTATGCAAAATTATTAATCCCCTTACTATAAGAGTCAATTGACTTTTTTTTAGAGGAACTAAAAAAACTAAATAAATTACTTCACTATAATATATGTTGTGTATTATTAGATTGTATATCAATTTATAAGTCGAGATAAATTAAGCGTGAGAAAAGCAATAAGGAAAACCCATAAGTAGGTGCATATGTTTTCACTCAAATTTTAATTTGGTATTTGTATGTTTTCTCTCTTAATTAAATGATTTAATTTTGCTTTGTAGTATCGATAATTCTTGCACATGGGGCTAACGACGCTAATAGAGCAAAGTTGCAACATAACAAAATTAATGATTCAATTAAGAGGAAAAAATGTAAGTGCTAAATTAAAAATTGGGAGAAAACATAAACACCTACAAAATGGTTTTCCTAAATGATAAATATAAATATTTTTAATTTTTAATTTTTTTTAGTTTCTTTAATCTCTTAAAAAAATAGTTAACCAAGTCTAATATTTTAAAAAGGAAGTAGGCTTATTTTTGTTTTTTGGTTACCCATCCAGTCTCTAGAATATATTGGCTCCAACTAATTGGGATTTGACCCGAATCAGGCCTTTGATCATGGTAGAAGAGCTTCTAAACTCATTTTCTTTATCTACACGTCTCGAACTGAGGGCTTTGGTGGAATTAAAATTGTCTAGAAGTCACCGTTATATAATAGCCCACAATACAAAATTTCAATAGGCTTCTAGAGATAATAATATCCAATTGCTCGCAATGTACCAACCCCTCCCACATGCGTGCTTCCCAAAAATCAATTGAGAACTGCAGCAAATTTCAAATAGGATAAATTTTTTTTTTTTTTTTATTAGCAATAGAAGTTATTTTTCGGTATCATTTGTCTTTGTCTGAGGTAAGTATGTGAGAGAAATTTTATCTTAATTTTACGCAAACTTACTTTTAAAACGTTAATTCAAACAGGCACACTTCACACCCCAACCTCTCATGAGAGAAATTAGTTTCAGTGCTTATCACAATGATAAGCATCAATAGTTATTCATCTCTACAATCCATCCAAATCTAATGTGGATGGTTTAAATTGATTTTTTTATAAAATTTATTTTAATTTGTATAAAATTTACAAGTTTAACTCTAGACATTAAAATTTTATTTAAATTGTAGATCTTCCAACTATGAATAGGTCTTGGTGTTATGTCCTTGAAAAGGCAAAACAATAGGGTTAACCATATAAAGAAACCTGTCAAGGCTTTGATTAGCACTCAATGTGATTATAAAATGCGAAGAAGAAGCTAACTGATCTCT
Source organism: Acacia acuminata (assembly GCA_019022655.1). Classification (NCBI taxonomy): domain Eukaryota; kingdom Viridiplantae; phylum Streptophyta; class Magnoliopsida; order Fabales; family Fabaceae; genus Acacia; species Acacia acuminata. The sequence goes on from JAFJYI010000005.1 coordinate 6,047,765, forward strand.
AGACATCGATAACAGCCCTTCTCTATCATGCTCCCACACTGGAATGTAAAAACTTTGTTAATCGAAATAAATTGACAAAAGGATTTTAAGAACTTTTAAAAAGTCTTGACTCTTGAGTCCAAAATCTAGCATTCTCACCTCAGAAATCTGGACAATTACATGCTTTCTCCACCTTCCCCTGCAAAAAAGACTAAAATGGAGATGCATAGGTGTAAGAGTATAGCAAATTTGGAAAATTATAGCAAATTGGGCATCACATCAGATGAAACTTATAATTGCAATATATATAACATTGTAATTATGCAGAATCTCACAGTACAGTTTTAATTGGTGAAAAAATGATCTAAAATCCTCAATTGCTAGTCTTAATTCAATCCTATTGTTTAACCCAAATGATTTGAAAACAGAGGATACAAAATTTACTTAAAACCAATATATAAAATATATAACATGACATACCATTCACAACAATGAGCATCGCTGCCCATTCATCAAATATACCAACTATGCACAAAAAAAGAAAAAGAAAAAAAAAGAATCTACTTTCATTTAATGACTAATTAGTAAGTATACTAGTATAAAAAAGAGCTTTAAGACTGCCTCATTTAGACCAGATTATAAAGAATCAGGTTTAAAAAGTATAATCGGTGGCAGTTTCGTAAATATAAAGAATTTTTTGGACTGGATTATAGAGGATCCGGTTTAAAAAGTATGACCAGTAGCAGTTTCGTAAATATGTAGAACACTTTTAAGACTGGATTATAGGGGATCTAGTCTAAAAGTATGACCGGTGACAATTTCGTAAATATATAGAACACTTTTAAGACCGGATTATAAAGGATCCGGTTTTAAAAGTATGACCGGTGACAATTTTGTAAATATATAGAACACTTTTAAGACCGGATTATAAAGAGTCTAGTCTTAAAAGTATGATCGGTGGCAATTTCATAAATATATAGAACACTTTTAAGACCGGATTATAAAGGATTTGGTCTTTAAAGACTGGTTATTACAAACAACTGGTCTTAAAAGTAAGAAAAAGAAAAGAAAAGAAGAAGCTAAATTCTCTAAACCTATTAAGTCCGTGAGTGTGCTTATTTCTTGGTGATATAACATTTTCTTAGTTATAGATTCAACTAATGTCCCAAGAGTCTCACGAGTCAAATCCTCAACAAGAATGCCATCCTCTTCCTGTAACCTACTCGCAATCTTCGTAAGTTGTCCCAAAAGCCACTCAATCAAATCCTAAGCAACATTGGCGGTGAGATGCTTCGAGGGTTTTGCGATGGCGTCGACTCCAATCCTCAGCAACGACGAAAGTGTAATGCTTTGAGGATTTTGGACGATGGCGGCTCCTTCCTCTTCGATCTATGGCTCCTCCCACGCCGCCTTCGCACAGATCCAGCTTAAAATCAAACGCAGATATCTTCTTGCTTAAGTCCTAGTTTGTTCCTACCTTGACCGCTCTGCTCAGATCTAGACTTCAATTTTGGATGCTTGAAGCTTTGCTAAGACCGAAACAAGAGGATCCTGCTTAGATTTGATTGCTTTAAACTTGTGATTTTTTTTTTTTTGTAGATTTGGACTTCAATTTCACATCGATTTTATATTAATTCAAATTCGATTTCCATGGTGAATGATTTCTGTTTCTTGTTATTTTTTCTTATTTCTGGACTTTCTAATCATCTTTTTTGTTTTTCTTGTTGATGTTGTTTCCAATCTTCTCTTCTTTTTTGTTTTTCTTGTTGGTGTTGCTTCCAATCTTTTCTTGGTTCTCGTCGCTAATGATGGAGGGACATTTAAAATGTTGCCGGATCTGGTGATTTGGGACCGGTTGTTTCATTTGTTTTTTTTTAATTATTATTTTGAAACACTTTTAAGACCAGATATTTCAAAAGTTCGGTCTAAAAACGATTTTTGAAGACGGTCGTTCATCCGTCTTAAAAGTAACATATTTTTAAGATCGCTTGAAATGAGACCGGTTCCAGATCCGGTCTTATAAGGTATTTTTCGTCCGGTCTTAAAAGGCTTTTTTGTAACGATGGTAGTAATTAGAAAAAGTAGAATATTGGAATAAGAAGTGTCACATCCTTCAAATTTACTTAACATAATAATGAATTAAGGGTTCATTAACAACTAAGTAATGCCCATTAGTTACCAAAATATATGAAATAAATCAGAGTATGCAAAAATGAGCCCTAATGTGGCAATATACAATCATCCAACGTATACCAGAAGATAGAAGCACTACTGTCAGAAGGAGTAGCCAAGCTCCCGAAGTTTTCCCTGATGGACTTAGACGGGAACTATCACCTGGAAAAATGTGGTAACCATCAATCCAACTCATTACGAATACTAATATGTACTAGTGAGGTGCCATGTGGAACAATTTGTATAACAAAGTATTTTAGAAAAAAATAATATATATAATTTGCCAATATCTACATCACAAAATTTCATATCAGAAATTATGTATCACAATTTTCATTAACACAATTCCCAAGATACCTCCCACCAATCCAACCGAACCGCCTTATTTCCTCCGACTAGACCCATGGGCTAAGTTACATCCATATTACCAGTTCTTTCAAAAGCTCTTTGGTCATGTGATGAGGGCCGGCCAAAATCCTCGCACATGTAGGACCATGGGTCTTTCCCCTCATTGAACTAGTGGGGTGTCGTACGCCCACATTGAACAAGTGGGCCAGTTCCTCATTGAACAAGTAGGACAATATAAAGCCAACCATCATGTATCAATGGAGGCCTCAGCACGTGGTGGAATATACTACTTCATCTCCTCCCAATTCAACCCTTCCCATAATTATCAAAATAAATATCATAATATCAAAAGTATCAACTTTTATACATAAATAAATATATGCAAATGTTTTACAATTCAAATCATAAGATTCTACAAGTCAATTTCTAATAAAATATTCATAACTATTTCACAAAATACTCAAACAACATACTAATACACATAACAAGTGGAAAGTGGTTACCTCTCGTAGTAGCTAACTATTATCACAAGTGCTCCTAATCCAAGAGCTCAAACACACGCCAAAAATCAATCTACCACAATCAATTTACTAACTATTAATAACTCTTCCAAGAATCTACATAATAAAAATTATAACTTATAATTTCATAAAATTAAAATATACAAATTTTAATAATAGATTTATTTGGAAAGCTTGAAGTGGGCACATTATGACGGATTTGAAAAATCGGTGACACCGTTGTAACTATTAATTATCCTTTCGATTTATTACTAATTAATAATACCATTCTTCTATTTATTATTCATTAATAATTTATTTTTACTATTAAAAATAATTTATTTATTTTATTATTATTGTTGTTGTTTATTTATTTAATTCATTATCATCATTATTATTTAACTACAATTATTTTGGACTCTCAAAGGCTATACTAAAAGTTTAAATTAGGAGTTATTACGCTCTTTAGATATGATTAGAATTATATATACTCTTTTGGATATTCAAAAATATAGTATCTTATTATTTCAAATGAAGCATCAGTGAAAGTTTTATAAGAACATACACTTATGAGTTCTTCAATATTGTTTAATCGTAACTTCTCGAAACTGGCGACCACTCCATGCATATTTCATTTATAAAATTCCTTTTCAACTAATAAAATAGCATAAAAATGTTAAGAGTGGTCCCCTTGGTGAACATGTGTGTGCAAAGTGAACATCCAAATAAGACAAAAGCTTTCTTTTATTTTCTAACATTTCCAGGTCCACATATATTCTTATATACTAGCAACAAGCTTTCTCTTGAAAGCTAAGGTTTTTTTTTTTTTTTTTTCCTTTTTCTTTTCCTAATGCAACAACACCTATAATTAAACACATGACAGTGATTTAATGCAGCAACGTCTTCCTATTAATTCACCAAGTGCAGCGACACTTATAACTATATATATACACGCACACACAACTGTGTGATTGCAAGTTTTTCCCATTAACTCTTTCCTTCCTCATGCAACGGCCAGCATGTATATATATACACACCTCATGTAGTGTTTCATGTATGTGTTCCTCTTTATAAATACTTTCAAGTCTTATCTGTTTCCAAACCAGCAAAACCACAAAACTCTCATATACATACATTCTGTACAGTAAACACAAGCTTGAAAATGAAAATCACAAGTTAAAACAGTCCCTATTTTCAGTTTTCCTTTGGTAGCAACTCATGGGTTTATTTTTATTATTTCCTACAGCTTCTTACTCAGGCTTTTCGTTGGGAAATGACGGTAGCTAGAGGGGGAAAAAGGTTGATCACTTACCTTCAATTTTTTTTTTTTTGGCCTGAACGTTATGATCCTCAACGATGCTCAGCTCCCCTGCTCTCAGTGAGCTTTGCAGAGGGAAAGGATTACAAAAACTCTCTCTCTCTTTCTCTCGGCTCACCAACACCCTTTCTTTCACTCTCAGCTAGAACTTTGACTGAACAAAGTGATGGCATGGAAGACCCAGAGTAATGGTGATATATGTATATATAGAGTAGCTGGTGGGTCTGGTCCGAGAAGAAAAAGAAGCAGACCGAAGGGCAATAGTTGACTTGTCTGGCATGGTTGAGGGCTCGAGAGGAATGGTGTTGTTCTGAGTTAGCTGACGTGGGAGATGTGGTGTTACTTATTTCTCGCTACATCTGCGTTTTCGATGAGGGCGTTGTGATTTTATGCTCTGATGGCCTGATCTGCTTTTACTGTCATTATCTTTTGCTAATATCCTTACTATTGCGTTTTGGTGGGAGCCGAAGCATGTGGGCCAACGAGAATGACAATGGAATGGAGCATTGCTTTGGGTATTTGAAAATAGGTCGTGTGGGGTTGGCATCTGGGCATTATTATTTTATATCTTTTGCATGCTGGAGCATAATGGGCTGCTGGAAAGTTATGTGGGCCAACACAAAAACATGAATTAAGGAAGTATGTGTTGTGTACGTGGTTTATAAGAGGTGGGCTTAATTAGAATTACACATTGGATTCACTTGAGGAAACCACTAATTATATATAAGGATTATTTATAATTTATTGTTTTCCCACATTAATTTAAGGAAAAATAAGCCTTAACTTTCCATAATTAATGTTATAACTATTTTAGGCCAAGTTTTATCCCTTCCAAATATTTCCTTGAATTTATTCTTTTCCCGAGATTTTGAGGAATATAGGCCTTAAATTCCAATAATTATCTTCGTAACTATTTTAAGGAAAATTTACACAATTCAATTTCCTTATAATATTCAAATTTCAAATATCAAAATTTGGGATGTTACAAGAAGCACCACCTGCAAAAGGGAAAGTAGCTATCAGTACATGGTCTTGATGACAGAGTGCAAAGAAAAGAGTCTTGGAAATAATACAAGCCTCTTCAATACTCCCGATGCTTAATATAAAACATAATTACTTAATTTGATTTAATTAAGGAAGTTAGTTAAGTTAGTTAATATGACATGTATTTTCTAAAACACCCTAGTCATTTTTTTTTAATTCCCTTATTCCCTCCGCCTTGATTATTATTGAGAGAACATCAATAGGAGTAAATTAGAAAAATATTGACAAATATAAAAAATATGTCTTATATTTAGAATCAAAATTAACTCCTCAAATATATTTTATATTAAAAACCGAAGGGAGCATTATAAGATGGATAAGATGGATAACATAGGAAGTATTAGCTTAAAACAATATCAATACATACCTTCACATAAGAGCTAACTTTCTTAACCTTATGAAAGAAACATTTTGCGTATGATAGATACTCAATGGTTCTTGGACCGAGTCCCTTTTCTCCTGAACAAAGAGAAGAATGAGAAATGGGGAAGTCATATCAAACTAAATTAACACGTCCAAGGGCTTGTTCAATTAGTGAGACTGTAAGTACAGGAGGGTTCTACTAGGGGAAATTGACGAAATCATATTATTACCTGTGAATAGTGAGTGGAAATTTTCTGCAGTGAAGGGTCAATGTCATAGAATAGCTGGGAGAACAAAATAATTGATTAGATTCCCTTTCTACTCTCATAGTCAAACTTGTAAGATTAAAAAAAAAAAAAAAAAAAAGATTTCTTGTATGGTCATTGTAATTCAAAAGTATTAAAATGAAAACCATTAAACACTTGGTTCAACTGGTAAAAGGTTGTACTAGCTCAATTAGAGGTATCGGTTGAATTCTAGAAACATAGCGGTGTTAAATAATTGGTGGTAGAGCTTTGTCTCCCTTATGGTTTACCCAGCTCGATCTATTTAAAGGAGGTAGGTTCAGGATATCGGATGCTCCATGTGAAAAAAAGAAAAAAAAAAGGGTACCTAATTAACCATCCTTTCATAATAGGACCATCTAAAGTGACATCCATAAAAACAGGTAAATTCTCCTCCTTTGTCATTGTTTTTTCTTTTATGAATCAGAACTCAAGCCAACAAAACCACTGAAATTACAAAAGTCAGCTAAGAGAGACCCATTAATTATACCAAAATAATACCGATGGGGCAGTTAGACTCTCCTATCATTGCTCAGATAATAACAACAATAACATTGATACAATCCATCTACATAATACTGATGAAAAAAGGGACCACATGATTAGAGGAGATTATTTTCACTTATGACTATGAGAGTTTCCAAATTCTTTTCTTATTTAGTATTTTTTATTTAATAGAGCATATTTATCAGGTGCAGACTAATTTAAATCAAACTGAATAGGATAAGACCACAAGGATGGTAAAACTCTACCATTAAATATTTATTGACTATGATGATGAAGCTAAACTTACTGTCATACTAAATAAAAGCATAAAGCCAATTTACCTCTGCCCTACTTTATCTTCCCTGCCTTGTGCAAAACCTAGATGTAAGGTAAATTACAATATACCTCCCCATGATTTTGCTCAAAATCAAATCCCTCTTGTTTTTTGGAAGTGTCCCATTCAACTCTTCCTTATTAATTACCATTTTAATAACGAGAAGTCAAATTGGTATACAATTTCATAATACCACTCTAGTCCTTATTATAAGTCTAGTTTAATCAAATCTCACATGTTGAAAATGGAAGTTAAGACATTTAATATGTCTTCAATTGATAAAATTTTCCAAATTTGCCTTTATTTAATAATGAGAATTGAAAAAGAAAGAAAGAAATTATTGGTACATTTTCTTTCTTCTATACAAGTAAGGGTAAAACAAGAAAACAATCATAAATGACCTTCAAGGTGGACTTATATTTGAGACCAATTTTTTTTTTTTTGACAAACTAGACTTATAATAAGGATAAGAGTGGTATCATTTTTTACTATAAACATTTCAATAGTCTATAAGGTTATTACAGGGATTAAACAACACATTTTTTGAAAATAAAGCTGTCCAACTAGTGCCTCAAACACTATTAGAATGTCCAAGCCTCCATGTTATATATACAACAAACACTTTGTATTTCAAAAAAAAAAAAAAACATTTTAAAAAATGATATATTTCATCTTCTATCCATTTTAGGCTTGTTTAAGTTAGCGTTTAAGAAACACGTTTGGGGAAAATGTTCTAGTTCTAATCCAAACAAGTACAAATATAATATTTGGATATAGAATATCACATGGTGCTCAACAGCAAGTGAACAAATTACAAAGGTTCTGAATGTAACAATTCAAACTAGAGGGAGGTAGTTTTTTTGTTTGTTTGTTTATTTTTTTTAAATTTTTTTTTTTTTTTGGGGGGGGGGGGAAGATCAATTTAGTCTAGGATGAGCCTGAAGATGATAAGTTACTCCTTTCATCATAAATATAATACCTAATTAATTAATTTAAATATATTAAAGATGCCATTTAGGTCAGTTAATATCATTAATATGATATATATATTCTAAAACACTTTAATCATCATCCTTAATTCCTTCCTCCCTCTCCTAGCTACTTATCATGGTTGAGGGAAATCTAATTTGAAGAAAAAAATTAATAAACATGTGAAATGGGTCTAACATCAATATCAACTCCTCAATTAGTTTGAGGAGTGTAATTTAATATCAAAAATTAATTAATGACCTTTATTTTTGTACGTCACGTTACAGATAAAAGCGCCATTATTCAAATGCAACACTTTGATGTTTCCGTTCGATGTTTTTCAAATGCAAAATATAAATAAAGACACAAGGTGCGTAAATATGAAAAGAATCCCAATAATTCGTTTTTTCTTACACTCCTTGTAAACATCAAACTGATATTGACATTTATTCTTGTCTGAATTGAATTCTTCGAGATCAGAATGTAAAAGTATAATGGGAAATTACAAAATTATAAGCATAAAAATATATATAGTAAATAAATTAAACCATATAAAAAACTCTAAAGAGGAGAATAAAAGCTTGAATGTATTTATTGGGAGAGGTGAAAATCATTTATACTCTAAATAATTATAATTTCCTTTATTTATATTTGTCCATATTTCCGATATTTATATTTGTATTTGTTCATAATTTTTTTGAGTGCGACATTTATTGGGATGCTAATACGTAATTTCATAAGGATGTGTGAGGAGTTAGCAGTCAAGTGATCTATGTACTTGACTGATTTGATTAGATTAAGAAAGTTAATTAATATGATATATTTTTCTAAATCATTCTAATTAATCATCTTTCTTAATTATAATTTAATATATCTCTTACTTGATTATTATTGAAAGAGTATCGATAGGGATAAATTATAAAATAAATTTTATATTTAAGACTAAAATCAACTTCTCAATCACGTCTTACGTTAGAGACAGGAGGGAGTATTGTGTAATAATGAAAGGTTTAATCTGTATATAAATATGCAATATCGAATACTATTAGTGTCATTATAGCACTATTCTTTTCTGAGAAAACATGAGCACTACTCTAAAATTAAATAAATTGCATGCAAAATGCCAAATTGGAAAGTATCAGTCAAAGTAGGCGAGCCATTGGTTTTGAAGTAGGTGGTAAGTGATTTTTGGCCACAAAAAATGGAAAAAGGGGGAAAAAAACAATAGAAAAGAAAAGAAAAGAAAAGGAAAGGGTTGGTGGTGGTACCATTAGTCAACCCACTCGTGTAAAACCCGGTTATTGTCAATTCCCATTAGCTTCTTTTGACCCATAAAAAAATAAAAATTCCCATTAGGTTCTTTTTTTATTTAAATATTTGGATGCAAATGTCCATTATAATTTTAAAAAATAAAATATACAATCTTATTTGTTTGATTTGGTGTGAAAGGGATTTTATTTGTTTGATTTGGTGAGAAATTAACTTTCATATACAAAACCCAGTCATTATCAATTCCCATTAGCTTTTTTCTTTTTTTTTTTTGTAAAAAACATATATACATCTGGCTGCAAATGTCCATTAATATTTTAATAAATAATAAAATATATAATTTTATTTGTTTGATTTGGTGAGAAATTAACTTTCATATACAAAACCTGGTCATTATCAATTCCCATTAGCTTTTTTTTTTTAAAAAAAAAAAAAATATATATATATATATATATCTGGCTGCAAATGTCCATTAATATTTTAACTAATAATAAAATATATAATTTTATTTGTTTGATTTGGTGAGAAATTAAATTTCATATACAAAACCCGGTCATTATCAATTCCCATTAGCTTTTTTTTTTTTTTTTTTTTTAATATATATATCTGGCTGCAAATGTCCATTAATATTTTAACTAATGATAAAATATATAATTTTATTTGTTTGATTTGGTGAGAAATTAACTTTCATATACAAAACCCGGTCATTATCAATTCCCGTTAGCTTTTTTTTTTTAAAAAAAAAAATCCGGCTGCAAATGTCCATTAATATTTTAACTAATAATAAAATATATAATTTTATTTGTTTGATTTGGTGTGAAAGGGATTTTATTTGGTTGATTTGGTGGGAAATTAACTTGCATATGCAAAACCGGTCATTATCAATTCCCATTAGCTTCTTTTTTTATTTTAAATATTTGGATGCAAATGTCCATTACAATTTTAACGAATAATAAAATTTATAATTTATTTGTTTGATTTGGTGTGAAAGGGATTTTTATTTCTTAAATAAGTAATTGAAATTTCTATTTTCAACTCTTGTAAATGGAGTAAAACTTTAATTGAAAGATAAGGAGAATAACACATAAGTTGAATTTCAGATAATGCAATTATTAGGAGATGTGAAAATTATTTGCCTTCTACGTCTCGAGACTCAAGGGGAAAACCCCTTGATCAAATAAAAAATAATTAATTGAAAAAAATAATTTCTTTTGCCATTTGTACCTTACTACATCTAGATGGTCAATGGTATAAACCCAAACCATGAGGACTACTATATCTTTAAAATCTTTAGTTATCAAAATTTTAACAAACTGTACGACTCAACAATTGATTATATTGATTGGTTAAAAAAACAATATATTCAGGTGAGGACTGAGGAGTATAGTTTTGAAAAGTACTATATTCACATTGACATTCCTGCGTGGTCTCTTGCATAGCAAGGGATTTGCATCCCTTCGTGTACCAATTTGTTTTTATTTGAACATGGTTACATAAAACAGATACATGAGTGTTAATTGGGGGCATGTCCAAAAATATTTTAAGCTTTTAGGTCCACCTTAACCCAAAAGCAATTGATTATATTGATACTTAAAAGGGAAAATTCCTTAAAAAGAACTTTAAAAATGTCAAAAAAATAAAATGTGTTCCGGATATTCATAATGTTAAATAGATGTTAGGGCCTAATTCGTTCTTTTCAAAATTAAAAGGAAATGACTAAATTGTCCCTCATAGTTTAATTTTCACTTTGACAAAATTAATTATGAAAAGTTTATCTAAACTTGCAAAACCTTTATTAGAATTTGTGAAACCGCCTTTATTAGATATTTTGAATCAAAATTTGCAACTTTTAAAATTCTTTAAGGAAATTGTGAAATTCTTTTGAAAACTTGTGAAAACCTTACTCGAACTTATAGAGCCATATCAGATCTTGTGAATTCAAATTTGCAACTTGTGAAATTCTTTAAGGAAGTTGTGAAATTCTTTTGAGAACTTATGAAAATCTTTTCCAAACTTATGATGAAACCCTTAATAGATTTTGTGAATTTTAATTTGCTCATATGATGAAAATATGAAAACCTTAATCGAAGTTGTGAAATTGTGCCTTCCTCTCTATTATTCTTAATTTTAAATTTAGAGGGACAATTATGTCATTTTTTTTTTAATTTTGAAAATGATGAATTATACCCTAACACCTCTTTGATATGATAAACATTTGGAACACTTTTTTGTTTTTTGACATTTTCAAAATACTTTTTAAGGGATTTTCCCTACTTAAAATTACTTACAAATTTTTTTCGAAGTAACATTAAAATTTAAAGTAATATCCTTTACGAGATATACTTCATCTCTTCAGAATTCTAAAACATTTTTCTGCCCTTCCCATGCTTAAAAATATAAGGCATTTTGGTATTTTCTTGGAGTAATGAAAGATGCATTTTTAAAACCAACAAGCTGTTGATTGATATAGTAAGCAACTTATCCAATAAACAAGATTGTACAAGTTCAAATTTCAGTAAGCGCATTTATTGGAAGATGTAAAAAAAAAACATTTTGGTGTTTTCACGTGCCCCCATAAAAATTGGAGTTTTTTTTTTTAAAAAAAAAAATTGAATGAAAAAAAGGCCTTGTCTAAGTCTACTAATTTTATTTATTATCTTCCTTTATCTTTTCTGTACCTTAAATTCTATTAGTCACTTGTGGATACCTTTTGATTTATGTATAATGCACTAGTTGGAGTAGTTTATTCTGTGAATCCGGTTTCTCTGTTGTTTAATGAGGAGGTGCGATAGTTACATTAGATGACATTGAAAGAGCGAGTTGGTGATGGTTTGAATACTTATAAGGTAATTTCCAAGGCTATACACTAACATAATAGTTTTTTGTGATTTTGGGAATGAATTATCTTTAATGAAAATAAGACTCGCTTGGGGTGTTTCGGGATTAACCGTTTGAATTTTATTGATTTGTATGCCGCTATATTGTTTTGTCTAAATTGATTTCCTTGGAAATACTTTTCAATTGAACCCCATTGTCCTAAACTTTATGAAGGAGTGGGTTGCCTTTTATCCTCCCTAAAAAAAATTTTCGGGGGCAAAGTTCAAATTCCATTAAGTGCATTTGTTGCACCCATAAATTTTAAAACCTAGCTCCACCACTGGCTGTAAGTATCGAAAGAGGAAACGGTTCATTAAATTAAAAAAGAAAAGAAAAGATGCCTTTAAAAAAAAAATACCAGCTCAATAAATATTTGAAATTAATGATATTTTCATATTTGATAAGAACTATGAGCCAAACTTCTATCCAACTAGGTTTACTTGCAAAACATTTTGTGATACTACTATTTTAGCAATACTATAATGTAGGGAGAAAAATAGATACATGAGTGAGTTGAAATTTATGTGAAACTCATTTTAATTACTTGTGTGTTTATTTCTCTTTTTATAGCATGGTGCTGCTGGAGCAAAGATATTTAGATCCAGTTTCACATACTCACATTTTTCTATCATGCTCTAAAAATACCTAAACATAAAAAAATTTAATAATATCAATACGTACGAAATGTAAAATATAAAGATTTTGCTCTATTTAAAAAAAAAAAACCAATTTAATTAATTAGAGTGTTCAGAAATGGCAAGTAAAGTAACAAACAACACAAGACCCACCTAATTCATTTAATTAAAAAAACCCATGTGTCTGAATGATTCAACGCGTGAGCATTTGATTTTCTAGGAAGGCTCGCTCGAATAAATTAAATAATAAATCTAATCTAAATATGATAATGCTCACCAACACCAAAACGTGTTCAAAATTCAAACAAGCACACATTCAAAGTATCTAATCAATACCTCTTGTGTATATATACCCACTCACCCACACAATAATCTTCAGCTTTCACCAAGCTTTTTTTTGAGTGAAAGCTTTCATTTAATTTAATTAGCTTAAGTTTCAGTTCTCACGATTCAAAGTCAACAAAAACCAACCATGAATTGTTCATCTTCAGCTTTATCATCATCATCATCATCATTTTCTTCTTCAGTTATTCAACTGCCAAAGAAATGTTTATCATCATCATCATCAAGGCCAGTGAGGGTTTCTATGATTTCATGTTCTTCTTCAACCAACACCATGTTCATGAATGCTGGTAATAAGACCTGCAACTTCTACAAGCTTCTGTCTCTGAGCTCGGAGGCGGCAACCATGACGGAGATCAAGCAGGCTTACCGGTCTATGGCACTCCGGTACCACCCAGACGTGTGCCAGGACACCGCAGCCAAGGAGGAGTGGACGAAGCTGTTTGTGCAGCTTAATGCTGCGTATGAGACGCTGTCCAATCACCAGCTTCGTGAAGAGTATGACTACAATGTTCTTGGATTGCGGAGGAGCACAGCGGCACCGGTGGCGGTGGTGAGTGTTGAGATCGGTGATGACGAGATCAGGTTGAGGAAGAGTAGGTGTGAGGAGCAGAAGAGAAGATCTAACCGAAGCTCCACGAGAACTCAGAGAATGAAACATCGCTATTGATTTATTTCTTACCACAGATTCTTGTTGTTATTATTTTTAATCTGCAGATAATTTAAAGCTTGATCATTGCCTGTAATTATGATTCATCTGTTACATATACATGAATAGTATTAACTTTTTATTCAAATGCTTAATTTTTTTTTTTTAATCAAACAAATGCTTAAATTTGATACTCCCTCCTATTAGACTCTAATTACCTTACTAGAATAAAGGGATGTGTAACAAACCAAAAAAAAAAAAGAAAAAAAGAATCAAGGGATGTGGTTAAGTGTGTGTTTATATTAGCTTCTGGAGAATAACTTTTACGATTTATGAGGTAAGCCGATAAGAAGAGTTTTGTCTCGCCTTGCGAAAAAAGGCTTCTAAAACTATGGTTTTGGTGTTACCCAAACACTCACAAGTCATTAACATTGTCTGAAAAGAAAATAACTTTTCGATTTTATACACATTTAAATGATAATTTTTCAACTTTGTATTGCATTATCTCTCATTATTGATGACTTTAAATATGGGTGATATTGGGGAGAATTTAATTAATATCTTATTTAGTGACTTATAATGAAGACCAATCCATCTTTTTTATTGAAGATGACTAATAATAAGGACAAGTGAAGTATTAGATTCTCTTAAGAGATCAAATCAAAAGGATAATACCACAGAGAATCAAATTTAAAAAACAAAAAGGACAGGGGAAAAAAGGAAAACTTACATACTAGATCACAATGATCATTATTATACATTGTATCTTTCTTTAACTACTCTATTATGTATCTTCATTGCTACCATTGAAATTTGTTTATTTTTCTTTAATTCCTATAATTGAAGTTGATCCAAAAACTGAAGGTAGGTTGAGCTGCTAAGAGTCAGGGTAATTCAATCTTTGAACCGAAGGTAGCAACAACATCAGCCACTGTAAGAAAAATCTTATCTTCCCCAATTAAGTCTGTGAATTTTGATGCATGAAGCTTCTCCATCACTACCGTCACAGGGTTTGCCAAAACAAGCTGTAAAAAAATAAAATCCAAAACAAAAGTATTATCCTATTAACAATATGGCAAACGAATGTTCGAATCTCTATTAAGAGAGGTGGCTACATTTAGTGTTTGACAGTGCATTGAACATAATTGCCTCCAATAAGTAGATAACTACAAAGATTAAAAAAAAAAAAAAAAAAAAAAAAAAAAAAAAAAAGAGTCTTATCCTATATTAAGTGAAGTCGATTATATAAAAAATCTCACTATGTTTGAAACCAACTCTTTCAATTGGGCTTGTGGGTTTTTCTTCTTCTTTTTTCGTTTGGACGAAAACGGTGGCCAATCGAACTTATGGCTTATGGGAGGAGCTTATGGTTTTTTCTTCTTATAATTATCTCAAAAGTCATTTATCTATAAGTCATTCCAAACAAGTTTAATCTCAAAAGCTACTTATCAACCACCAATCCAAACATAAATCACGTTTCACAATCTAACTTTTATCCAATCGGACTTTTCTATAAGTTCGATTGCCCACCGATATCCCAAACAAAACCATGAATTCTTGGTTAATGAATTCCTTAAATGTTCTTCTTGGTCTCACTTTATCTTTCTTCATAGGTCTAAACACTATTTGCCCACCTCTTCTTAGTGGCACCTCCAGTAGACTTCGTTGCATATAACCAAACCATCTTAATTGATAATACTTCCAGTCTTAAATATAGGACATAGTTTGTAATGTAATTTGTATTACAAACTATATCCTATATTTAGACCGAAGGAGTATTTTTTAATATTTATCCTTAGTAGATCCTAATATGTACAGATGCATAACAACTTAAAGATTTTAGTTTTAGCACATACAAGAAGAAGAAGAAGAATTTACCTTGACCTCTCGTTTCTGAAGGCTCTTGTACAACTCTTCAAAGGCACGGATGCCACTAGTGTCAATGTCAGTCACAGCTGCAACAGTATTGTTGTGATTTTTATAAATTACTTATTATTTAACCAATAACAAACTGAGTTAATTGATTGATTAATTATTTGACTTCAAAAGAAAAATATCCTTACGCGACATCTCAACGATAAGATATTCTGTTCTGGGTAGTTTGTTTTCTTTCTTCTTTGCATCTTCATCAGTCAGCCACCTCAGAATTCTGCAAAATTGTTGATTCAGCCATTCATCATGAGCCCTCTTAATCTATCTGTTAACTAATTTTTTTATACTGTCTTCACATTTCTTATATATTGGAACTGAGAAAAATTCAAAATTAATTACCTCTCCTTGACGTAGTTGGAGTTTGAGAAATAGATTGCAGAATCAACTCTGATAATGAGCATGCCAGGAACCTGTGTTGCTTCTGGGTATTGTTGAATGTTCCTGTAAACTGAAGTTTCTGGAACCCTCCCAAGTACTGCTGTTCTTGGCCTTGTTACTTGTAAAAGGATCTTTGCAAAAGATATAACCACCTTAAAAAAGTTAAGAAAAATACTGCTTCAAAAGATTATTTCAATTTAAACCATGAGTTTCTTAAGCAAACTCAATCCATAACAAGTACATGTATAGATTAAGCCAATGATAAATAGACATATCTAACATTGAGAAAATAGTTTTTGGAAAACTCAGTTTAGAAAATCCAGTTTTGCAAAAACAACCTTTACTTTTGTTGGAAGATACTGAGGTTTGACCAACGTAGGGTTGGTCGAAGTTGTAGGTACCTTGGTCCCTTAACTAGCGGTATTAGGTATTAGGTTCAATCCTTGGGCATGAAGAAAACCCTTGATGGGAGAACCCTACTCCCTTTAAAGGGACCTTAGTTGGTTCACATCGGATTAGTTAGGTTTCTGGTAATAGGATTTAGGTACCAATGGTCCCATTATAACCCAAAAGAAAACCACTGATGTTTGAGGAATAAAACCCTGTTTAGCAAAGGCAGCCAAACAAGTTAGAATAAAATCTGGTTTTGTAAAATTGCTTTTGAACCTCCAAACTGTTATTTATACATAGCCTAATCATTTCAAGATTGTATCCCACTATAGAACATGCTTACTGCAATAAGAAGGCCAATCTCAACATTCTTGAAAATGACACCAAGGAAGGCTCCCATGCAAGCGACAAAGTCGAATTTGTCGACCTTCCATAGAAGAACAGCGGCTTCTATGTCTACAAGGCCAGCTACAGCAGCAATGATAATGGAAGACAGCACAGCAATTGGGGTGTACTTGAACAGTGGTGTAATAAGTTCCAGAGCTAGCAATACAACTATGGACATAACTATGTTTGACACAGCAGTATTACAACCAGCCATGAAGTTCACCGCCGAGCGAGAAAAGGATCCTGCACCAATTACCAGAAATGCATGCTAAGACGATGACTCATAACATGTCATCAACAGGCATTGTTCATAATAGTAGGGGCTTTAGCCACTTAAACATGAGGTCTCAAGTTTGAGTCTATGTGAATGCAAAAAACGCCTTTCGGAGAGTTACCATTAATTAGGCCCGGCAATACTTGAATTTGACTCAGTGAAATAGCTATTTAAAAAGAAAAAGACTCGTAACAAGACAATTTATTATTAGATATTGTTGAGCTCTTTCATACCTGTGGCTACATAACAAGAAGTGAGTGATCCAATAATATTGATTGTTCCTAAAGCCACCATTTCTTTGTTTCCATCAAGTGAATAGTCTTTCATGGCAGCAAAAGTTCTCCCAATTGCTATAGCTTCCTACACTCAGAAGAAAAATTGGCTTTGAATTGAATATCTTGCAGTCTTGTAAAAATCAAAATGATTATGTAGTTCATGAAGTAGAATAGAATCTTCTTACTGTTAGTGCTATCACGCCAGACACCACGCCGATCCGAAAGCCAGGGCCAAGATACTTTCCACTGAAGAATATTTCATTAGCTGATATTGGGTTCACACCTTTTTTTATATGCCTCACCTGAAATACAGTAATTTCATTATGATTTGAAGATTATTTAACTTCAGTTTTATGGGAAAATGAGTAAATACTTACAATCGAGACGCCGTTTTTGTCAGCGTGAGTGATGTAGACGAAAAAGGTGGACAGTACAACAGAGATCAAAGGAGCAGTTGCAGACAGCCAGAAGAATTTCTTGTTCTTTTTAGCCTGTTCATCACATAAGAAAACTTGAGATAGTTTCAAAGGAAGAATAAGAGCATTAAAAAGAGACTTGAATGGAATTAATTACTACCATATGCCTGCTTGCGAGAAGGAAGGTCAAGAATGATACTCCTATGAGTATAGTCTGCCAGTTCCACTGTAAAAGCAGACAATGTTGCACACCAAAATTGTTAGTGAGTTTTTGATTTTGCTTCCAAAATTTTGTGTCTTTTACAAATGATGGTTGCAATTACCCCATGGTGTGCTTGACTAAAAGCTGAGCTCAGGACAGAAACAATATCGGTCTTCTTGGTGAAATTGACTATGCCAAATAGCCCTTTGAGCTGTTGCAGGCTAATAGTAATGGCAGCTCCAGCCATGAATCCCACTATGGCAGCGTGAGATAGGAAATCAACCAAGAAACCTAATCTGTAATACAACAAGATTTCAGACACAAAGAAAGCAGAAGCAGAAGTTCGGTTCAGAATTTCAGGTTAAGAGGCAATGTGCATATATCCATTCTAAGACCCCACCTAGTAGGAACCTTGTACACTAGGCTGCCCTTTTAGTTCACATTCATGGACAACAAAATGATCAAGACGTACAAGAGAATCAGAATCATGAGATTTTGACCACATACTTTGGGCTCTCGGATTTCTCGTCAGTTGTGAAGTAACATACCTGAAAATCCCAAGGGCCATTTGAGTGATTCCTGCAAAGAAGGTGGCTGTGAAAGCGAGACGGAGATAATCATGATTCTTATAGTCACTAATCTCATCAGTGAGCATGCTTCCAAGCAAGAGGGACACCACAGCAACTGGTCCAATGGCAATATCTCTTGAGCTTCCCATGAAAGCATACACAAGAGGAGCCACAAAGCTTGAGTCTACACAAATTGATGGAAAGTACATGAGGGCACATGAAGATTAACCAATGATACTATAATAGATAAGAACTTAGATAAGATTTTATTACTTAACTGAAGAAAAATCAAACACATAAAAATTTCACTACTAAGTACTGCAATATTGACTTTTCAAATCATCATTATATCCAGCTTTAGTTATGATTGATACGAGTCTTTGACATGTGTGAGAACTTCATTTTTTATTTAATTAAGGATATAACCCCTTTTGAGGTTCATAGAACACAAAGGGTTTTCCCATTCTCCCAATAAGTGCGCTTCTCAGGATTTGAACTTGTGTTTTCTCCTCTTATAGGTGAAACTGTTTACCACCTCAACCAATAACTTATTGATTTAAACCTTTTTTTCAATTGTGCTTGTCTTTGTGTTTGTGGGGGCAAAAACACTCACATAGTGCATATTGAGGATCCAAATTTGCAAGCTTTGCATATGCAATATCCTGTGAAGCAGCAAATGAATTAAGACCAAAACCAGAAACCAATGTTAAAGTGATACTGATATTAAGTGACACCATTCTATATGAAGTCCTTTACCTGAGGAATACAGAGAGAAGCAATGGTAATTCCAGAGACAAGATCACCTTTGAATTTGTGAAAGCTATAGTCTCTTCCCCATTCAAGGATTGGAAAAACTGCTTGAAGTCCAAGAACAAGCTTCCTTGATCCTGGCTGGTCTTTAAAATGGCGTAAAGGATGGTCCGAGAAGAAAGTGTCCTTCACTGCTTCTTTAATCTCGTTCACAAGCTTCTTCTTTGGAGGAGCTCCCACCTTGTGAATATACAAAGTTTGATCTCCATGCATGTGACTTGAGGCCTTACTACTTCCTATTTCCTCCATTGCCTTCGCTTTCGCAAGCTCGTCACTAACACGTCAACTCATGAAGAAGCCCTGAAAATCAAACAGATATATTATGCAGATAAGTGAATCGTTTTAGTAGTAAAGCTCTCTGTTGCTCAGTCAACTTCTTTAGAAGCTATAGAGTCCTCCACATTTTGTCAAACACTTAACAAACATGAACATCGAAGAAGATAGAAGATAAAAGAACATGCAGTATGAGATATGAACTTTTAAGGTTTTTATGGTTAAAGGAATATAATCATGTGTTGTCATTTTCATGGAGGTAATGGATAACAAATTGAGATGAATGAGAAGAAACAGTGAGAGATACCGAACGATATGAGAAGCAGAGAACGGAAGAAGTTGCACTCTCATGAGAGAATGCTAGTGCTTATATAGTGGTAGAAATGGCAAGTGCTGTGTGAAAATTTCAAATGCTACATCCATCCATTTAAATATAACACATCGTTCGTAGTACAAAGTTGCAACCACACATACTATATGACAATGTTTGACCTTGTGATAGAAACAAGGTTCAGAGCCTAATGATTTCAGGGAACAAACCGCACTTGGAATATGTAATTGATTAGGAATTGATATTACAATTTTAAAGATGGGACACGAGTCATAGGAGAATTTGAATTTGTCCTTGCCTAACTAGATATACTTGCTTTATATAATTATTAATCTCTATTAATGACTTGAGAAACACATATCATTTAGTGGTTCAAATGATTCAGGCTAAATTAAATAGGAAAAGAAGGGGGATTTACATTTGAAGGTGGCCATGATTGAGTCCAGGTTCACTAAAAAATGCGGGTTCAATGGATGTGGCTGACCACATGATTTGTAATCTGGTATTTGAATTGTAACCAACAAAGGCAAGGAAGTAGAAGAATTTCATTTTTCATTTTATTTTAAATTTGAACAAGTGTTTGGTTTATTTGGCCCCAGGAGCTTATCAAGCAGTGCATATAATAGGGAGGTATTGATGGCCACCAATGAGGTATTGATAGCCACCAATAAAATACTTACATCTACAACAAATCAACAATAGTTAAACTTGCGCATTTGCATAGTATAATGAGTTACATTTATACTCCCTCGTATTCTTAATATACGATTTATTTAGAGAGTTTATCTTAGTCCTAAATAAATTTAGACTAAATCTACTTATAAGAATATAAGATTTATTTTTTATATTTATCAATTTTTCCTATAATCCTATTAATGATCTATCAACTATAATTAAGTAAAATAGAGATTAAGGGAACTAAGAAAGATGATTAAGGTGTTTTAGAAAATATATGTCATATTAATTATCTTAACTAATTTTTTTAATCTAACCAAATTAGATTAAATATATCTTATATTAAAGATCAAAAGAACTATTAATTAGACCAACTTTTCTTAGCAAAATTAATATTTGTATGTTTGATATTATGTTGGGAAAAGTTGGGGATATATAGCCCTTTGGGCCACATAGGGTTTGACGCTTTTTCTGAATCTTATTATCATCGATATTCAAGTAACCAACTAATCCAAATCAATGATGACTTTCCCCAAAGGTTTTTTTGAATAAAGTAGGATTCAAACTCAATTTGTTCACTTTGAAGTCTAGTTGGTCTACCACTAGATCAAGTACCATTGGGTATTTTTTTTCAATATATATATATATATATAGTAATTAATTAGAAAGACATATAATACTCTTTCTAAATGTTCTAAATGTAAGTCACTTGTAAGAGAGAAAAGTTTGGCCTAAATCTAAGTCACTTGTATGGTATAATTAATGACATTTTTTTCAATTTTACCTCTATTTGATTTCTATTGGAAAAAGAGAAACATTTGAAAATGATTTGGAAATATAGAGGGAAACAAAAATTTTAACAAGGGCAAATGTGAAAAGCTTTATTAATTTAATACATTCTTTAGTATTCAAGAATGAGATACAAGTAACTTAATATAGTAATCTTTATAATCAAATTCTCTTCCTAATCTTGATTTTTTTTTTTTTTTTTTTTTGGGGGGGGACTTAGGTCTCCGAGCAAAGGAATTTATACCAAAATAGTCATTTGAAGTCTCAAAATTGCGTTGAAAGTCCCTATGGAACTTTTTTTCAATTTTTTCATATGTGAAAAGACATAAATGTTCCCATATACCTATGTTGACAAGTCCATATATTGACAAATGATTATATTTTAACAAGTCTATAAGCATGTTTTGCAAAGTCTATACGTCTGTGTTGACATGAGCCTCCATAGGGCCATTTCCATCTTTTCACATATGAAAAATATTGCAAAAAAGCCCCACAAGATTTCACCGCAATTTTGAGATTTTAATGGACAATTTTATCGTATTTTTCCTTGCTCGGACCTAGGATTATTTTCCCAAAGTTTTCATATTTCGTTTACATGTTAAATTAGATGTGGGCATTATGCATTTGCGAAACCAAGGCATAATGTGCATGGCTTATAGATTTTATATAATACATATTGAAGGGAAAATTAATATGCAAGTATATATAATTTCATTGAAATTTTGATCAAGTTTCTACCGTTTTTATATCATGTCCTTATACTTTCAATTGAATTTTAACAAGTTATCAGTAGTTTTTTTCTTTTTATCGAGTTTTCATAGTTTCAGATGATTTTTTACTGAGATCAAGGTGTTGTAGGTGACTCAAAATTTTCCCTATATTGAATATTTGATATTTGATTGATACTTATATTTTATATTAGATGATAAATGTTATAGAATTTGGTAGGAATTTTATAAATTTCTACTCTCATGCATTAGATATCCATGTTACAAAATGGCAAATTCATGTGAGACCAAGTCTATTTCAAAATTTAAAATCATATTAACTCATAAACATATAGATATATCGATATAATTTTCTTATATAGTAAACGTACAAAATTATATTATTAAAAGAAAATAGCTGCATGCAGAGTTTAGACAAATTAAACACTAAAGAAAGTACAATGATAAAAAGAATAAGTCTATGGAATAGTTAATGCAACAAGAATAACACACAGTCACAAGAATATCATATGTAATTTACTTTCAAGAAAGAAATAATGCTTTGAATGTTATCAATTAACCATATTGCTCGATGCCTAACATTTTTTCTTGAAAAAATATTTTTTGTGAAGGAATTAATGAAGCCCATAAAGTTGTATTGATTCATTGTTAGTTAGGTTGTTAAGAGTAGAGGTTTTTTTTCATTGCTTTATAAAATATAGAATTATGAAGACTTTTGACATTTTAAGTTCATAGTTACCATCCATAGTTGTATGGTATGATGAGGAGGGAATGGGTATACTATTTTTGAGTTAGCTTTTGACTTTTATGGAAAAGATCAACACCGTCCAAAGTGTTTTTGGTGTTTGTAGAATATTCTAAATTAATCAACCAATCAATATCAAAACATTATTAATAATATAATATAAAGCCAACATTATGTCTTGTACTTTATATTAAATTAAATTATATTACTTCTAAATTATATAGTTTGTTAAATTTTAATTTTTATATTATATATTATGATGATATTTTGTAGTTTCTAATAAAAAATTAAAAGATAAAGGTGAAGCATGGCACGAAGTCTAAAATATGGACGCAAGTTGTCTCCTTTTCTGTCATTGTCCCCTATCATTCTTTTTCTTTGAAACTCCACTGTTTTGATGCAAAATACACACACTGCTCACTTTTTTTTTTTTTATTTTGAAAAATAACATTTATTATCTTAAAATATTTTTTAATAGCACTCAATATCCTAAAATAATTTTTGATCCACTTACCACACTAATTTTTTTTTCTTAATACCACCCAATATCTAGTGTCCAATTATTTTCAGTATTATCTAGGATCTTGAAATAATTTTTAGTGCATCCAACATCCTAAAATATTGCACCAAAATTACTTTAAAGTGTGAAGTATTATTGAAAGAATTTTGGGTGCTAAAATACAATAAAAATTAGTTTAAGATACTTATTGCTATTGAAAAAATATTTTAGGGGGTTAGATAATAGATACTGGGTGGTATTTAAAATATTTTAGCATGGTAAGTGGACATAAGGTGCTTCTCACTTTATGTGCTTCTTATACGCCCATCCTTCTAATTAGAGAAATGAAATTATTTTAGGATCTTGAAAAATTATATTTATTTTAAGGCTTTTTAGAACTAATTAGTACTAAAAAAATACTTTAAAATATTGAATGCTACATTTCGGAATATAATTTAAATATTTTTTTAAAAAAAAAGATTGCACAAAAAAAAAAGTGAGCAACATATGGATTTTGCACTGTAAGTGGACCAAAAATTATTTCGGAAAAAAAAAATATTTTTTTAAGAAAAAATAAAAAGATAGCTGACAGACAATAAAACAATAAGAGAAAAAAGGACAGACAATAAGAGAAAAGGGGATAGGTCCCGTCCCTAAAATGAGTTACATTATCTCAAACCTATGAACATAATATTTCATTGGAATTATTATAAGTAATATTCTCATGGTTGGTTAAATATAAGTAACAATATGTGTTTAGCCTAAAAAATGAATACAGTTTTTATATTTTTATGCAATTAATTACATGTCTCTATCACATATTTTTTTTTTCATTAATTCTCTTTCATCTATTTTTTAACTGGTAATTAACCCTTAATTCTATTTCATCTATTTTTTTTAACTTACTCTCTTTCTCATCATCTTCATAAATAAGGGTATAATTGAAAAAAAAAAAATTATACATCTTTTACATATTTACTACTTTTAAACTAATTTTAACCATTTGATCCACACGACTTATTGGATAGTTGTGATTTAAAAAAAAAAAAAAAAAAAAAACAAAAAGACGTAGTACCTCTTAATAAAACTCATGGTTTTTGTAGTAATTTTATTAAAGTGGTTGACAGAATAGTAAGGAGGGAAAGTAGAATTTTTAAAAAATGTGTTAATATTATTGTTAATCTTTACGGTTTGACTAAATTTTAGTTTTGATCCATGTGGTTTAAATAGTTAATATTTTTTTGGTTTTGATATCTATAGTTTTATAAGGAGTTGATCTGAATTGAAGTATATGGATTAAATCAAAACTTATTAAAAGTATAGAGATCAATTGTTAAATGTAGACCAATTTTTTAAGAAACTATAGGTATTAAAACCAATGATTTAAAATTAGAAGGGTCAAAACTAAAATTGGATCAAATTATAAGAACTAAAATATTATTTTATAAATGTATGTGATAGACTTTTGTTTTGTTGAAAACTATAATATGGCCTCTTATAATATTGGAAATCCAATTTTACCTGGAACTTGAGAAGTAACTTCTGAAGTAAAAATAAATTTATTTCAAAATTATATTTTATTAATTTTATTAAAAAAAATACTTTTATGTTAACATTTTTTATTAAAATATATTTCATTTATTTAAATAAATATTTTTAACTAGAATATAGAATGATATGTTTTGAAATTGAAAAAATACATTATTTCAATAAAATTTAACAAAATATATAGAAAAACTACCCTACATTTACGCTGACCTTTTTTTCTGTAATTAAAAGAAAAAATATTAACTCATCCGTTCACAAAGACAGGAAGGGACGCCGGATCAAAAATAAATAAATAAATAATTAAAATGCAAAGCTTATGAACCTTTATTTGAAACAAATAATAATAATAATAGTAGTAGTAGTGCAAAAGGGCTCAAATTGAAGATTACTTCCAAATTAAATCTATCAGGTTTATAAGAAGTTAATTTCTAACTTTCAGATCACAACATAATTAATAAATCATCCAATATTTATTGTATTATATAAAAATATCCCATATCTAATAAATAAAAATTAAAATATAAACAAAATTCATTTCTCTGTTAATAATTCTCTCATAATAAGAGGAAAAAAAACATGCTTTTGGTTTTGCTTTCTTTATATATTCCAAGATAATACCCAAAAAAAAAAAAAAAAAAAGAGAGAGAGAGAGAGAGATATATATGGAGAAGTGCATGAAACATTTAACAAATAAATTCAGAAAAAAGAAGAGAAATATTTGAATCTTGCCTTCCCATGCATGTCGAGAATGTTCGAGAAGATTTCGTCTTCCTCCTCAATGCCTTTCAATCTTTCATGCTATGGATTTGAATATAAATAGGGTATCGTATATATATAAAAAATAATTATATATATATCGAGTGATTTCACGGAACAATAAAAAGCCAATTTACATAATAAATTAATTTATTAAGCAAGTCGTTTTCAGAGTGAGATGTGGAAAAAAATATCAAGGGTTCATTTCATAGTAAGATGATGTTTCCTTACATTGTGTATTATTGAAATTAGAGGCTTATTTTAGAAACTCCTCAGCAATGAAAACTACTAGTAATAAAAATATTCTTCAAACAGACAATGAGACACTCGTTTTTATTGTATAATTTCAATTATCATAAACAAAAAAAAAAAAAAATTTAATTATGTAGTTTAATTTTTTAAGTTGTTGACCCGGGATCAATTGGTGATTTTATGTGTCTTATTTTACCATTTTGTTAAATTAATTTACAAAAATTATGTATTTTAATTTGACGTTTATGTCTTCCGTTTGTTGCTGTTATTGTTTTTTTTTTTTTTTTTTTTTTTTTTCGTTTTCTTTGTTTTGTTGGTTTTTAACCCTTGTTGGCGGATGGCCACAGCCTACAAATAATGAGAGACACAGCTGCATAGGTATTGCATGGAATATGGATTTTATTTTTGTAAAAAAAAAAAGATTTAGTAATTCACTACCAATTTAGTTAAAAAATTATAAAAAATTCAAAAAAATTGGGCCTCCAACTTTTCCCAACAATAGAATTAATTTTCCATATAAATTGATAAATTATATAAATAAATTCTAAAGTAAAATAAGCAAATAGCATCATTATTTAATGCTGCCTCGTGATGAGTTGCGGGTGAAAAGACAGTCATAAAGGAAAGAATAATTAGAGATTGGACTTCGGGCAAAAAACTATTAATTAGTTCAATAATTTTGGTTCTAAATGAAGAATATAATTTTTATATTTATCAATATTTTCTTAATTTGTCCTCATTAATAAGAGAATCAGAGAATTAAAAAAGATAAATATGATGTTTTAAAAAATTAATGTTTATTAACAAACTTTTTTAATTTAATCAAATTATTAGGTTAATCCATTTTATCTAAGTAGTATATGTATGAGTTTTCTTACCTAGAGGCTTCATGCTTTATGTTAATGCTTAAATAAAACTCAATTAAGGACGTTTGATAAGAAAAGTATGAATAGTTTTTTTTTTTTTTTTTTGGAAAATTAATGATTTGATAATTTAACTTATAATTCAATATCTTTGATCTTAAATATAGAATAAAGCCGGAGAGAGTAATATATAACAAGGAATAACCATCTCAACTACTTTTTACATATATAGCTACACACATATTATAGGGCGTATTTTATAATCGATGAGGAGAAATAATTGCCTTATCCAGTAATTTATAGAGAAAGAGACATAAAAATATGCCCAAATATGCAAATATCACTTTATGATCTCCAAACCACTTAATCACGGTAAGGATTTTATGTTTGTGGTTAGATTATATGTTTTTAATTGTCATTATTTTACTAGTTATTATTGTTATTTGATAAGTTAAAGTGTTTAATTACTTGTGAAACTGTTTTTTATTTTTTTTTTCATTTTTTTTTTATTTCAAAGTAAAGGTATCTAGGTAATTTCATGGTAAAATCTAATCTCTAATCTTTCTTTCGTTTATGACTGTCATATTAACAACGTAACTCTATTATATTCGAATCAAACTTCAAATATTGAATTATAATACCATGTCAAAAGCACCACAGCCTTTGTGCCACAGACGAGTCTGAGTGGTTGTTGCGAGTCCATATCTTTAATGTGCGGTCCAGGTGTTTTGGAGTCCAGATCCTTGATCTATGGTCCTTTCTCTCAGAGTTCCGTCAGACGTGACCTTCTCTCGTCCTTGTGGCGAGCCCCTTCCTCTCCTCTCCAGATATGATCTATGGATGTGATATTTATGTGTTTTTTTATTACTTTTCTACGATACTAGGTTGTCTGGTGGTGTTTTTGTCTCATGAAATAAGCAGATTTGTAAGATCTGTGTTCAAATCCTCTTGGGTGGACGGCTGTATGAACGTTATAAGATCCGATTCTCCCTAGGTAGTTCGGATCTGTGTTCCTAAGGGCATATCTAAAGAGGCGTTGCTTGTTTGTGGCCAAGGTCACCAGATCTGATTCAATAGAGGAGCAGAAGATTTCTTCTGGACATCATGGGCCTTTTTACGTCTGAGGTTGAGTTTTTTGTGTTCTTAACCCCAATATGGAGTACGCATGCATACTTCTCGTTGCATTAATGCTTATAAGGAGGTGTGCCCGTTTGGGTGGGTTTTATAACCATCACTTTTTTCCTTGTCACTTCTAACCCCAGATATTGAGGAGGCTGCTCTGTCTAAGATTCTACTTCTACTTCTAAATATTTTATGTACGGTGATTTGGCTGTTTTTGTTGTTATTTTTGTCTTGGATGTATTTTGTTGTACTAGATCTGACTTTACTTATATCCAGATATTGTACCTGTTTTTAGTATTAATATAAATATCTTTCCGATAAAAAATTATAATACCATGTCAAAAGTTCAATCATCAAAACATTAATTTCCCCAACAAAAAAAAAAGAGCTACTCATAGTTTTCTTATCAAACATCTTTAAATGGGTTTTATTTAAGCATTAACATAAAGTATGAAGCCTTTAGGTAACAAAACATGTTTGTTAATAAACTCCTTATAGTCCTTAATACAAAATATATTAACCTAATAATTTGATTAGATTAAAAAGTTTGTTAATATGACATTAATTTTTTAAAATATATACCCTAGTTATCTTTCTTAATTCTCTCATTCCCTTTCCTTTTGATTATCAATAAAAGCAAATTAAAAAAATATTAATAAACACAAAAATTATATCATATATTTAGAATTAAGATTAACTACCTAAATATATCTTATATTAAGAAACGGGGAAAATAATTCATAATCTATATTAATGTCAAGATAAACATAATCAACTTAACCATCAATCATCACCATTAGGATCGGTCCATGAACAGCAAGATATATATATATATATATATATATAAAACTACACACGCACACACACAAAACTGTTTCCTACCAAAAGAGACGATTCCTAGTTTTGATATGTTTAGAGAGAAGCACCATAATATTGAGGAAAAGAAAAAGTTACCAAATAATGGGGAAACAAAAAGAGAGAGAAATGTATTGATGATATGAGAATTCAGAGTAATACATAGGAATGCAACAAAACTAAGTTCATGAATAGTATTTATGAGTTATATATATTCTCAAAGTCGCTCTCCCACACAAACACACATATAGATGAAGGGAAATAAAAGTGAAAAGAGAATAATATAATATTAAATAGTATCAGCAAGGCCAGAACTCAGCCCTTTTGACCTTGGATATGCTCTCAAGGACGCCCACGGGAGAGATATGCCCCATTACTGTCACCCTCTTCGTCTCCAAGTCTATGCTGAATGACGTCACCCCTACGCAAACACATTCCTCTTCATCTTACCATCGAAATATCATCATGTACTTTATTTTATTTTATTTCATTAAAAAAACTATTCCTCATTACATCACTTTAATTTCCTGAATTCTCTTTTATAAGAAAATTCTGAGAGTTCTCATTATTCTTTTATATATAATATATAAGAGAAAGTTTAGGTGAGTTGGATTGAGACTCATCCATACTTCCATCATTTTATTTAGAGTATTTATTACTTTTTTTTTTTTTTTTATGTTATTAAAAGCATATTTATTGATGAAATCAATTATTCAAAACCAATAATAAATTATTCAATGAGTATATTTGAAAAAAATTATATTTATTACAACATATTTGTTGAACTTTACTACTGTAATTATATTTTTTTAGTTTTGACAATTGGCAAACAATTTAATTTTTAAACATTTTGAGGGTTAGTTATTTAATTCTTATAATAAAAATAAGAGGAGTAGTATACATGCACACACACACACAATTCGACAATACAATATTTAATATGATGTTGCTACTACTGCTAATTAATAATTAATTAATCAAGCAAAAGCAGAATATTTTTACCTTCCATTTTAGAGAGATGCTTTTTAACTTTGCCAGCACAACCTTGACAATGAAGAGCCACCTTCATCACAACCACCTGCCAAAAAAAAAAAAAAAAAAAAAAAACCGTTATTAAATTCCTCACCTCTCACTGAAACCAACATATAATAACTCTGTATAAACTTCCATTTTCTTCAATCAAATCCCTAGTCTTCATCTTCTTCTTCATGAAAGTCAATTATTCTTCCCCATCAAACACTGAGAATCGCTCTTTTATTTGTCAAAGATATACATGAATAAAATAATAGTTTCACACAGAAACAGACACACAATCAATTTGCGTTCTGTGAGGAATATGCATGGGAAAAAGGTCAGAAGCGAAGGCACGTGAAAGATCTTGAAACTTTACAAAACTGCGGGAGACCGACAAATTATGGAGAATCCTTTGTTTTCTTCTCCACCTGTGACCATTCTGGTATTAGCCTGTTCCTCTTTATCTAATAATAATAATAACGAGGCATTGATGAATAAAGAAGAAGAGGGGATTATTCTCTTGCTTTAGTCCATTTGATCTAGTGCGTCTTGATATTTAATTTGGGATCAAAACTTTGATCGCTATCATCGGAGAAAAATGCAGTTGTGTGACAGCATTTGGGTATTTGATTTAACAAAACTGAAATGAAAACTTGATCTACTTTTGAGAATACTAAGCATTATTTACAACTAGCTAGAGAAAATCCATGAATATGTAAGAACTTAATTATCTGACCTGAAAGACTTGACCGGTAGGTGTTGGATGAAATGCCTTTGGCTCCTTTTCTTGATCTTGACCTCGCTCTCTCTTCTGCTTGATCTTTGGTACAGCAACAGACAAAGCTTTCTTGTCAACAAGCTCGAACCTACGAGGCTCAACAAGTTTAGAGTACTTGACATAGTTGATGAGTCTGGTATCATCAAGAAAAATGGTTCTGTCAGGCCTTCTAGGCACTACCACCGACCGATGATCGCCGGTGCTCATGCACACCGCAGTTGATGCCTGAGAGTGGCACATGAAACCCCTCCTCATTTTCCTGTTAGTAGTGCTCTTCAGGCTCATGTTAGAGTACCAGTGAGAGACAGATAGAGAGCCTTTGCAAAAGGAGAAGATGAACAAGCAAAGTGGTGATAGAATGTGTAAGTTTATTATGGGTCTATTTTGAAAAATACAGTTCTTTATTTAATCTAATGAAAATGTGATGGTTTTTTAACTGAGAAAGAGAATGAGAAAATGACAAGAGATAAGGAGAGACATGCTGTCTCATTATGACTTAGCTAACAATGGATTCACTGGCAGCGTAGAGTCTTTTTGTCATTACGTGTATTCTGCATATGCCTATGATCTGAATGGGTCCAAGTCTCCAAGATCCTGTCTTTTTCAGCTGTTAATGCTGCAGAATTGGCAAACGACCCTCTTTTCCATGAACAATAAGGATATTTTAAAAAAAAAATAAATAAAAGGGTTGTTTCAGAGGGGTGAAAATAAAAGGAAACAGGAATGAACACACTGGTTTTCCCTCTGTAACCATATTTGTAGGTATAGTCATTTTCTTTTGCTTTCTCTGAAAGTTGGCCACTTAGTTAAAATTTAAAAACTTGAGGTGTAAGTTTGAAAATCCATTGAATGGTCAAAAGGGGTTAGAGCAATAAAACTAATGAGCAGAAGATACAGCCTGAGTTTGCAAATGTTGAGTCTGTCATAAACACAGCTGGAAATGCTTACATCAAATTTACCTATCTTTTTTAGAAGGAAGGAGAGTAATTGCTTTTTAAAAACACGTGAAGTTTATTCAGACTGAGAGAGGTTTAATTGTATTTTGGCTTCTTAGCCGATAAGGATTATGAGCTTCACACCTCAAAGTTCTCTAAAAAGAAGTCTCTTCCTTGTTAACCCAAAATCTGTTGGTTGTCAAAGCTGAATCCTTGTCATGGTATTACGTAGCTTGTGATGATGAAATGAAGTGATAGAGACTGAACAAGTGGATTTTCCTCCTCTTTTCATAACTTCATTTGAAGCTCACTTTAGGTGATCATGATTTCATGTGAAAACACAATTACCTATTACTACTTCCGGTCTTTAATATGAGGCGTATTTGTCTAATTTGATTAGATTAAAATAGTTAGTTAAGTTAGTTAATATGTGTATTTTCTAAAACATTATACACATTTTCTTTATTTCCCTTATTCCATCTTTTCTTTGATTATTGTTAAGGGGACATCAATAGGGGTAATTTAGGAAAAAATTGATAAATATAAATAATAGATCTTATATTTATGAATAAATCAACTATCTAAATATGTTCTATATTAAAGACGGGAGGGAGTAGTGTGTGTTTGAGTGTAGATTTTTCTACTTTCTAGTTGAAATAAATAGCCTAGTCCCATTTTTGGAAACAAATAGACAAAATATATGGTGGGGTCCATTTTGATGATGATTTTTATTTGAATGTGTAAGATTTACTTCAATAAAAGATTATATATTTTGTGTTTATTTTTCTCTAACATTATCAATTTCTCTGCTTTTATGTGTGGTGGTAGCTGGTGAAACAGAAACAGAGCTACCTAGAAGCAATGTCATTACATTTTGATCTTGCATGAAGTAATAAATATATGAAGCATTTGTTTAACAAAAAAAAAAATATATATATATGAAGCATTTAGGAGGGAAGGAGATAATGACAGAGGTAAAAGCCATAGTGAAGTAGCATCATGGGTTATATTTTTAATTTTGAATGTATTAATTACCCATACTTGCATCTTTAAATTTTATCTCCCAAAAGGAATATTCTTGTCAAGAAGTGGAAAAAGTCAATGCTTCAAAAAAGGCAACATTTCATAAAGCAAACTTTTCAAATAGTGGTGTACTACATAACTACACCACTATTTTAAGTGTAATACAATTGTTGAAGGATCCAATAAACATTTGAATACTGCAAAAATCTTATCTGCACTGCTTTCTACTGAGAGAATCTCAACTGAAGAAAAGAATGGAAAATTTTTATTACAAATCTTAAAAATTATAATTATTTCAAGGACGAAAGTTATTTCCTAAATTAACAAAATCTTACTATTAAGTTTTAAAAAAGTGACCACCAAATTCACAGAGTTATAGTTTCAACTTCCAAGTACTTTTATAGGAAATTTCTTTAAATTTAGTTTTAACTTCTTGAAACCTGATATTAAACTTGATAACAACTTAAATTCTAAGAAATAACTATAATATAATCTTCAAATTCTTTAATATAAACCTTTTAGCATTGAGGTTCTTAATTATATCGTTCCCAGGAAGTAATGTGCCAATTGCTATAAAGGGGTAGCTCTAGCCCGGACAGATGCCAATATTTTTTCTATCCCTTCTGCATTCTTCTGATTGAAGTAGTTTATTACTCCCTCCGCTCCAATTATAGGAACACTTTTGTAGGAAACTTTTGTAGTGTAATTATTAGGAACACTTTTGTAGTGTAAATTACACTACAAAAGTGTCCCTATAATTAGGACTGGAGGTAGTAATGAATAACCCAAGAACAATCCCACATGATTATCAGTTCTGAACTATGATTATGCAGTAATGCTGACCATCTGATACACCAATGATTATCAAATATGTAGCTTATATATGGCATCTCTACTGTTGATTTGTCTTTTATGAGTTTTGAAATGCACAAGGTACATAGTAATTAAAAATTACCCCTTTCAGTCTTTAATATAAAACATATTTACCTAATTTAATTAAATTAAGAAAGATGATTAAGTTAGTTAATATGACATATATTTTCTAAAACATTCTAATCATATTTTTTAGTTTTCTCCTTTCCTCACCTCCTTGATCATCGTTGAGGAAGCATCAATAGGGGTAAATTAAGGAAAGGTTGACAAATATAAAAAATATGTATTATACTATTTAGAATCAATACACAGTGATGAATACTGTCATTTATACATAATAGATTTAACATAATACGTGTACTTATCTGCATTAATGGTTTGGTGCTTCTTAGAAGAGCATCGAAACTTTTCTATACAATGATGAGGGCAATGAACAGTGGGAGTTGTAATAAGTACTGGGAGCAGCATCACTAATAGTGCATAACTACTTTTACAGAGGAACACCATGTGAAGTCATTAATGGAGGTTTTAAGTCTCTCTTAATTCCTTCCTCTGCACCTTGCTGCTTTTTGAAAAGATGTTAAAGAATCTTAGGACCACCATAAGACCTTTAAGGTTGACTTTATCTGTAAATCAAATACAGATAATCCCCACACACATATATATATATACTACTCTTGTCCTTATTACAAGTTACTTGTAAGAGAAATTTGTTTTCCTAATATAAATCATGTTGGGAGAGCCATCCTCATTTATAGCGTTAGATGATGACAATTACTTAAAATTTGGATAATATTGCTACCACACAAAAAATTGAAAAATGATTATGAAATATCTCATGCAAATTTATTGCTGCAATTTTCTTTATTCAAATGCATGATCATGTGTTTATAAAAAATATGTACTACTCTGTCAATAAAAAATAACTACTCCTCCTAGTTGTAATGTAAGGCCTATTTATTTACTTTAGGGAGATTAAGAAAACTAAATACTACTTAATTATAACATGTGTGATATGATCTTTCTAAAATATTTTTGTGTAACACTACGGTATAATCAGATATGAAATTACATATGTTCATATAATTACCTATTTTGAATATCATAAAGGGACCGTAAGTAATTATTTCCTCTTACTTAAAACCCGAGTGTAATTTCTCCTTTTTAGAACGTTTGCAATTTTGGCATGTCCACAACATTAATTTCTAAAATTATTGCCATATAATTGAAGATGTTAGCACTAATTAAAAATCATAATATTTATAAAATAAAGGGAAATTAGTAAGAAGGACCTTGAAAAAAAAAAATTATTGGGAATGATCATACAAATTGTACTTTTTCGATCATAAATATAGGATAAAGTTTGCAGTGCAATTTGCATAAGAAACTTTGTCTTATATTTAGGACCAGAGGAAGTAATTATTTAGAAGAACCGAATACTGAGCTATACATTTAAAAATACTAAATTGTCCCTAATATATTCTTTTCCCCAGAAAATTGTTCCTAATCTAACTTACTAGTATATTTTATCCACTAAAGTTTTATGTGGATTCCAAATTTTCTACACCTCCACAATAAAAATAGAATTCAAATCTCAGTCAAACTGCTAATTTCCTCAGTCGTTTCTTTGATCAACTCAGGTTCTTGTTTTTTTTTTCTTTGATAGACTCTGAGAAGTTCTCTGCTAGCTTCTACATGACAAACACAATTTATAGAGGATTGTTTGGTTGCCCTTCTTCTTCTTCACAAATTAATCACCTCCTACTCTCATTTCACGTTAAGTAGTTTCTCTCTGTTTTTTCCCTTTCAATTCAAGACCACTAGTGTTTTCTGATCGACATCTCAAAGTCTCTTTTTTTAGGAGTTACCTAGAATGAGTGATTTTATTGTTAGTTTAGTGCAGTAGCTTTTGTGTTTTTCTAAGAAAACAGTTTCTACATCTTACTCAATTCCATTGCATCTAGCCTCTGGCCATCATTTGGGTTTAGAAACCGTGGGATTCCCAGATTATAACAGTGGCTGGTGTTATTTATGAGGTTGATGATGACGATTCAGTGGAGAGTGTGAACTCAGATCCCTCGTCCTTATGAACATATCATAATAGTTAAGATCCACCTTAAATTAAAGGCTCAGGGGAAGCCAGATGGATATAGGAATTGGTTGTTCCCGTGGGATGGCAATTCTCTTCTTCAATTGAAACTGGAAAGATGGATTAAGTGATAATGATATTGAAGTTATTTATGCTGGGTGTGGAAGAAATCCACCCAAATTGCGCAACACCTTCGAATTTACCGCCATAATGAAATATATATATGAGGTTATTGTTTGTCATGTGACTTGACATAAACTTATATCAAGTCACTTCAAAACTACGTAGTTTTGAGGTTAGAGAAATTAATGAACTATGAAGGATCTTTTGGTAAAATTCATATAATAAATATAAAAACACCCTTTATTAATTCCTTTAACTCCTAAAACGATGTAGTTTTTGGGTGACTTGATATAAACTTATGTCAAGTGACATGACAAACATAAACCCTATATATTTATATATATATAGGCTAAAGTACCCGTTTGGTCCTCTATGTTTACTTCAGGTATCCATTTAGTCCTTAAGTTTGTAAAGTCTTCGTTTGGTCTTTAAAGTTAACACCGTTAGTTAAGACTTAACGGAAAATACTAACTCAAAGAATTTTAAACGATTTGTGCAAGACTTAAATACCGACAAAGCAAGCTTACATGTTACTTTTTTAATAAATTAATATTTTAAATCCTCAGTAAATTGAAATTTTAAACGATGATCGTGCACTTAAATGCCTCGACGAAGAACATATACCAAAAGTTTGCTTAAATAAATTTCAATTTACTGAGATTTAAAATATTAATTTATTAAAAAAGTAACATGTAAGCTTGCTTTGTCACCTTTGTGCACAATCATCGTTTAAAATTCTGAAGTTAGTATTTTCCGTTAAGTCGCTTTTTTACGGTGTTAACTTTAAGGACCAAACGAGTATTTTACAAATTTAAGGGATTAAATGGATTAAGAAAAATATAAAGGACCAAACAAGATTTTTAGCCTATATATATATAGGGGTTTAAACTTCTTATGTTGCATGAGAAGAAAAAGATTTCTCCACACACATGAAATAGTGGGACCCACATATATATATATAATGCTAATTATATGTATATGTGGGTCCCACCATTTTATATGTGTGTGTGCGTAAGAAAAACACTTCTCCTACAACACGAGAAGTATTTTTCCCATATATATATATAGATAATTTAAAGGGAGAATCCCATATAAAGACAATTAAATTACTCAAATTCTAATTTGGGTTACTAAATTTAAGAAATTATTAATTAGGTTATATGACCCAATTAGGGATTTAAAGATTCGATCAAATTACCTCTATATCCTTTAATTATTAAATCCTTTAATTATTAAAGGGGAAAAAAAAAAAAAAAAAGCCAACCCAAACCATATACCCCTAATCGTTCTTGATGCCCAGCGAAGCAGGTAAAAATGGCTGGCGACCCACCATATCTTCTTTCTGGAAGAAATCATCAGTAACATTCTCAAACGACTTCTATGAAATCCTTAGTCCAATTTTAAAGAGTGTACAAATGATTGAGGATCATCTCTGCCACAGCCATCAAAACAGTTCTCTTGTTTTCCCATGTTATGGAGGATGTGACGAATGTTATCCTGACGACCTTTTTCCTTGCACTTATCTTTGGTCGATCGCGAGATACAAATCCATAAAGTTCGGTGCGAACCTTGGATCTATCCCATGACGGTGGTTACAATTGTCGATTCCAACAATGGCTTGCTCTGTGTCAGGCCTTATGGTGTACTAATTGTTCCCTGTTATTTTGTAATCCAACGATTAGATGTCAGAGTCAGACCAGTGCCCAAACCTTCTAATTACGTGGGTAAAGAATTCCATTTAGGATTTGGGTTCCAGTTGTTCATGATTATAGGATAGTGAGACTTTGTTCTGCTACCTTCGGAGATCTGGTTTATGGAGTGGCAGCGTTTTCAGCAAGCACTGATTCATGGAAGAAGGTAGAAGTTGGGAACTTAGAGGGCGTAACTCTCACGACTAGTTATGGCTTCACTGATGGAACTCTCTTTTGGTTTGGGTTTGCCTTTTTTTTTTTTTTTTTTTTTTTTTTTAATAAATAATAACAAAGAGAATTTGGTCTAATTTCTAAATCCCTAATTGTGTTACATAACCTAATTAATAATTTGTTAAGTTTAGTAACCCAAATTAGAATTTGGGTAATTCAACCGTCTTTATATGGGATTCTCCCTAATTTAAACCAAAAGTTTATCTATATTGATTTTTTATTTTAAATTATGAAGATATGAGATTTGATTAGGGGCAATTTAAGTATTTGGTCATTCAAAATAATTACAATTTTTATAGTCCTATCGTATAAATTTTATTTTTCCTAGGTCCTCCCTACTAATTTTCCCTAAAATAAACACTTACAGTTTTTTTAACAGGTTTAATGAAATTAAACGAATAATTAGTCCTAAATCAATCAAATTTCAAACCTTACCATCAAGTATTGTAAGCCTAAGATTCATATTGACTAAATTAATGGCGTTGATATTTTCCCACTACAAAATAAATTATTGCTATTTTTATCTGTAATTCAAAAATTACTTTTTTATAACAAAATTAACTTTTTTTAAACAAGAGAAAATGATGTTTATTACTCACTTGGTTCTTTTTTAGGCTAAAATATACATTTGGTCCTTTATATTTGCCTCAGATCATTTTAGTCCTTAAGTTTGTAAAGTCGCGCGTTTGGTCCTTTAATGTTAACACCGTTAGTCTGATTTAACGGAAAATACTGATTTCAACAGTTTTAAGCGATATTTGTGTAATTAAATGTTGACCAAATATCTTTATATCGTTAATTTTTTAATAAATTAATATTTTAAATCATATTAATTGAAAAAAAAAAATCAAAATGGTGGGACCCACATTATTTTGTGATCTACATTATTTTGATACACTCTTACAATATGAGTGATACACTTCTCCTATATATATATATATATGAAAAGTGTTTTCATCATAGTTGATAAACACTGTTTTGTTTTGTGTGATGGACGGGGAGAATAACTAGTTGAATAAAATGGGGTCCCCCACCCAAAAAAAAAAAAACGGGTATAATAATTTAAGTTTTAATATTAAAAGTCACGTGTTTCCTTTTATTTTTATTATAAAATACCAACTAACAAGTGTATTCAGTTATTTTTATAAGGAATTTTCTTGTTTCAAAAGAGCATTATATATTTTTTCTATGTATACCAATAATTAAAAAGGGTAGTATGTAAGAGTAATAATTAATATAATATTAAATTTAGTAAAGATAATATTGTAAATTATTTAAATTTTAAAACAAATTTAAGGATTTTAACTATTTTTATTGATTTATGAGAATTGTTAATTGATACTTAAAATGAAAAATTCAGAACAACTATAACCGTCCTTCCGACGTGGTGGTAAAAGAACAGGAAAAAAACTAAAAAGCCTGTCTATTTTTCAAATAATAAAAAGTAAAAACTAAAAAGCCCAAATACAAGCGTCTTTAGCACGCGTTGGTCCAAAAAGAAGCTTCTTACAAACGCTATAGGCTGCACCGGCCTACGTATATATACATAAGCAACGCTATTTTTCTGGCAAAAAAAAAAAAAAAAAAAAAAAAGAAAAAAAAGAAAAAGAAAACAGAAGCCCGCTCCAAGCCTCCAAGGGACGAATAGCGATTTCTCTTGCTGACCAAGATTTTGTCCGAGGAAATTGAGCGAGTTTATCTGAATCGGATGCTCAATGTCGAACTTCTTTGCGACCACTACAAATCCAAACCCCAACAAGTCCTTTGAGGTATTCGAAATTCACGCTTTTCCACTTTTTGTTGATGCTTTCAACGTTGGGTCTTCGCCCTGTCGGATTGTCACTGATCATCTCCGAGTCTTATATGCTGTTATATAATGCAAGTGTCTGTTTCTTGTTTTGTGAATTTTTTTAGGTGACTCATCCTCCTAGTGATTCTGTTTCGAGTCTTAGCTTCAGTCCCAAAGCCAACTTGCTCGTTGCCACTTCATGGGATAATCAGGTTCATTCCCAACGTCTTGGCTTGATTAGTTACTTGCAATTGTCCTGAGATTTTATTGACTTGCATGTACTGCATCTTAGAAATTTTGCTTTGAGTGTCTGGGGAGAAGCTATTATTTGGTTATGTAATGGTGCTAGAAAATTTCTGTTTCATAAAGCCATTACAAATTCCTTAACTTCCTCGCAGGTTCGATGTTGGGAGATAGCACGGAATGGGGTAAATGTTGCCAGTGTGCCCAAGGCATCTATATCACATGACCAGCCGGTAAAATTTAGTTTTTCTTCGGTTTGATTATAAGCGATTGAGTAGATTACCAAAATGAAGAAAAAAGAAACGCAATTGGTCCTTCAGTCTGCACAATTAATAAGCACAGTGCAGCTTATCTTGAGTCAGCAAGGAGCATCATGTACTGGTAAAGCACCCATACAGATGTTAGGGTGTCTATTTTTATGCTGGATATCCATCACTTTAGATGCTCAAGTCTTTATTCTTCATTCTTATGATATTTCTTGTTTTCGTCTCCTTAAACATTAAGCTATTGTTGTAATCTATACGGGTCATAACGTATATATTCATGCGTAGGTTTTATGTTCAGCTTGGAAGGATGATGGCACGACTGTCTTCTCTGGTGGTTGTGATAAGCAAGTGAAGATGTGGCCCCTGTTGTCTGGAGGCCAACCGATGACTGTTGCTATGCATGATGCGCCAATCAAAGAAGTAGCTTGGATTCCTGAGATGAGCCTATTAGTAACTGGAAGCTGGGACAAGACTTTGAAGTAAGGCATTATCATTTTCTATTCCATTCCGTGTGTGCGTGTTTCTTTTTGTTTTTTCCAAAGATAGTAATTTGACATTACATAGTCTACCTCTTATAGCAGTATTTATCATTGTGGATTACTTCCTGTGCTGCATGTTTTGACATTTTGAATGTTTAAAACCCTTTGCCAATCCAAATTTTATTTTATCATATGTATGGTAATGATGTTAGTCATCAAAGTCAGATATGACAGTCATCAATATGACAGTTATTACTGTTATTGAACGTTTCTCAACTTTTTGTTTATGTATCATTAGTCGCAATATTTATTATCACATCTATTCCACGTTTGGTCTTGTCCATAATGATTCTTTGACATCTAGCTCTTCATTCTTATGCATGATCTGTGCACCTGTGATTTCCACGTGAGAAATTTTCCGGGCTTTTACCAGGTACTGGGATACTAGGCAG
Source organism: Acacia acuminata (assembly GCA_019022655.1). Lineage (NCBI taxonomy): Eukaryota > Viridiplantae > Streptophyta > Magnoliopsida > Fabales > Fabaceae > Acacia > Acacia acuminata. The sequence goes on from JAFJYI010000005.1 coordinate 6,088,389, forward strand.
CCAAATCCGGTGCACACACAACAACTCCCAGAACGATGTTATGCAATGACAGTGAGACATCCTCTGATGGTTGTTGGGACTGCTGATAGAAATCTACTTGTTTACAACTTGCAAAATCCTCAGGTATTTTATGCTTCTCTTGATTGCTTTCTATATCATGATGAGACTGTATAAATTTCATACTAGATAAGAAGTTGGAATGCAGATTTATTTTGAAGAGACAGGAATGGTGAGCATGAGAAAGAATTTGAAAGAATAGAAAGAGAAGAAACTCATAAAGATAAAAACCAATGGAATGGAAGCTCTCTGATCTCTCTACATCAGTAATGAATACCTGTTAAATAGGCCACGAGACCTCACAAATTATACATATCCATCCTGCAGACTTATGTTTGACTGTGTAACCATTCCTTTCGGTCAAGATGCATCAGTTTAAAGAAAGAAATACATCTTCACAAAATGTTTGTTAGACATCATGGTATTACACCGATCTTTGTCTTCTGGCTTGCTATAAAATTTTGATGCCAACTCTTAGAAGGGCTTACTTCTGAATTTTCTATTAGAAAAATAAAAAAGGAGTAGAGTTCTCAAAACTTTTTTTAAAGCTTCTTAGTGCATGTAACATTTCCTGCAAATATCTGATGTCCCTTTGGTCAATAACAAACACTTGGGCTTTATTATCCCCTAACAAATATAGCCAGTATAACCATTAGGTTGTTTATTGAGTAATTAACTCCAAATTGAGATTGGCATCTGTTTATTTGAAGATTTGCATAATAGAATGATAAATCTTCATTAATCTTTTGCTTTGTTTGTTTCATAATACGATGACCAAATTGCCTCTGTAGTTGATAATTCAGCCACTTCAAGGAGATGAGAACTTAAAAGTAAAGCCTTTATAACATAATACCTTTTTGGAAAGTTTAATAGATTGTCATCATACAAGGCTTGACATTCTCAAAAATCACAGTCTGTCGATGTTTAGTATTCTGTTTGACGTTTCATGGTGCCCATGAGCATGCCATGTAGTTCTATTGTTTTTTTTCTTGCCCCCAATATATTGTGTGTTTAGGATACCGGTGGGAAAAATGACTTATACTCAATTTAACTTATGGAAAAATCAAATTGGATAAAAGTCAGATTGTGAAATGTGATTTATGTTTGGATTGAGTAAAAGTTAGGTTGGGAAAATTGACTTATTGTCAATCTGAAATATTTTTGAGGGTACTGACTGGTACTAAAAATATACTTCAAGATATTGAATGATATTAAAAAATTATTTCATGATCTTGAAAAATTATTTTAGGATCTTGAGAATAGTTATTTTTAGTACCATTCAGTATCCTAAAATATTTTTTTAGGGTAATGAATGGTACTAAAAATTATACTTTAGGATACTGAACGGTACTAAACAGTATTTCTTGGTCTTGAAAAATTATTTTAGGATATTGAAAAAGTTATTTTTAGTATCGGTCAAGACGCTAAAATATACTTCGGATCTTGAAGTACTAAAAAATACCTCATGATCGTTAAAAATTATTTTATGATCTTGAAAGGAGCCCAAAAGCTGAAAAGGAGCCCAAAAGCTCCCCAGAGTAACTTTTCAAATAAGTAACCAAAAGTTCAATTGGAACAACTTCTCAACCAAACATGTATTTTCTCATAAGTCTAGTGCGTGGTGCATAAGTTCCATTTGGTGGCCAAATCGGTGTACCAAACAAGCTCATTAACTATCTGTTCATTTGCAACAGGTTGAATTCAAGAAAATTATTTCGCCCTTGAAGTATCAGACGAGGTGCCTTGCTGCATTTCCTGATCAACAAGGTTTCTTGGTAAGCTTTTCATACATTTCTGTGGTTCCTTTCAATATCTTGGAAGGCTTATTTTTTATTCTCTTTTCGTTTTTCCCCATTCAGGATCTATTGAAAAAATCTAAGTTTCTTAAATATTTCATAGATTTTATTTGAAGATGTGCTAAATTTACAACTCTGTTGCTAATAAATAGGCAGCCATGAACTGTAGGACACGGCCCAAAAGGTAAGTTAAACACCTATACTAGGATTGAAGGTTGAACTTGAATCTGATGATATGTATCCTAAGTAAGGCAACTATCCATTGATTGATTGAGATTGAACTTGAATCTGATGATATGGTCATTGTAGGTTGGATCAATTGAAGGGAGGGTCGGGGTGCATCATTTGGATGATAGCCAACAGAGTAAAAACTTTACTTTCAAATGCCACAGAGAGGGCAATGAGATATACTCAGTCAACTCTTTAAATTTCCATCCGGTAAGATTTTGCTTTTCGTTATTTTCTTCATCATACTCCTAAGTTGATTATCAATAAGCAATATGCATGCCGAATTGTCATTTGAGTCCTTTAAATGGTGAAATTGCATTACTATCTTCTCATTTTAGTTTGAAACATCCATTTGTGCTCCAAAGGGAAGTGTTTGATAGGTTTAGAATGAAATTAGGATAAGAAAAGTGAAAAGGGAAAAGAGAGACAATATAGAGCAGAATCTGAACTCTAGCCAAACACAACAATTCTGAATATCATATCTTTCCTCCTTTTATAACAGATTACAATATACTTGTAGTCTCCTGCATTTGCCTAAACACAACTTCCCTAAAACAGATAAGATACGATAACTGCCACCAACAGATAAAATACAATAACTTCCCTAAACAGCAATAACTACTCCTAACAAGTGTCTTTCTTCAAAAGAGGACACATAGACACATAGAACCCTAACAGTGTTGAACACCACTCTATGCTTCAAGACATGCAAGGTCAAGGAGGTGTCCTTTAAAATATGTGCATTTCTTTTCAACCAAACTACCTCTAAGTTGCAAGACTACACTTCACCGAAGTTCCTCTTTTTTTGTCATCAATCTCTTAACAAGAATCAGCAAAATCTTCTCTGAAGTTCCTGGACGAACATCTCTGCTACTCAAGAACTCCTGACAAGTTATTCTAAAACAAATCAGCTGCTTGACTGTGAAGTAACCCTACTCAAAATAAGAGAAGTGATTTGGGCCTCCTAATTCTGCAATCTGTCCCTAGATTAATTTTATTGAGTGCAGCAGCCTGAATAAATGATCTTGTTAATGAATCTTAGAATTCACAATCAGTTTTCTTCCTCCTTTTGTGGTGAATCTTAGAATCTTAGAATTCACTGAAACCAATTGGGGGTTTTATAATGTAGAAAACTCTCCCTATTTGGAAATGAATAATGAACTGAAAATAAGATTTACTAAGCATACAGACCTAATCAAGGTTCCATAACGTCACATCTTGGTTAGTGGTATAAATGTGTAGAATCCAGTAAACCAAGAGACTGTAGCTCTTGGCTTAGTCTTGCATTCAGATTGTTGAATAGAATGGAGATTCTTTGAAATACAAACTACTGAACTGTGATCTCCCCCCGTGGCGGCCGGGGGGAGGATGCAGGGACTAAATGGAATGGAGGCTAGGAAAAAGGAGTATTCCCCAGCCAAGTATTCTCCCCTAACATGATTTGACAAACCAACCAACTAATGATCCTCATATTATATCTTCTAAGATGAATTTTGGGCTTTCATGTGGGAGGCATGTATTGCAGGATTGTCATCCCATTTATTGGACTTGGGTGTGTACTTTGAGTGATAATTTTGAGGCCTGAATAGACTTTTGCTCCTTCTCGTTTTATAGCAGTTTCAATTTGGTCCCCTTATTACCCTACCAGTTTGCTCAATTCCAATAAAATCCCCATCTCAAATCTGTTATATACCTGACAGCCAAAGCTGACCTGCTTATCAATTTACATGCTAAAGGAGGTTTCATCTCCCATCTTCCACCCGAGCAGTCCAGATGGGCCTGGTACTTTTCGGATGAAGGATGCTTACCTTATTCCCTCACCTCATCACCTTCCATCAAAGTTCCAATTCATTTAAATGGTGAGGCTTCCCTTATTCTTAATGACTGCACAGTCATCAAGGCTAAAACATCATTTTCTTTGTATGTTTTCAAAAAACATACACATTTGATCTGTGCAATTGCTCCATGTATAGTTGAAGGATTAGAAGGTAAAGACAAATGATATCAAAATCAATTTTCTGATTGGGAACTTTCTTCCATCATTGCTTTGTAATGCTCTATGGACTATTTTAATCTGTTCTCTGGTCCTTAGCTTTTATTGAAGCATTCCCCTTGAATGTGATTGAAAACTAGAGTTGGCGTAGTGAAAATGAGTAGGCTTCTCCAAATTGTGGGTTAGGATGATTTCATGTATGCTTGTTGGAGCTTCTTCCACTTTGACAGATTGGTTCAAGATCTTTGCAAGTGAAATCTATAGAAATTCCCCATATGAACTGCCTTATGGTCGAATATTTTTAGAAAGCAAGAGGATTATGTTGATTCTAAAATAGGAGAACCAAATTGAAATTTGTCAAAAATCGAACAGGCTTTAGTGTATTTATATCTCAATTTTTACTGCCTGCAAATAGAAAATTTGACTGATTCATCTTTGTTTTATTGGGTTCAATTTCGTGATAATTACCTTCTGTGTCATGTGATTTTAGATTTTCTGCAAATGTTCATGCTTTGTTTTGAAAAAATTGGTTTGGAGAATATTTCTCTCACGAACTATTCCTATTAGTTTGAGAGGTGATTTCTAGTAAAAATAGCATATGAGAATTGTCATATAGGTAGTATGAGTAATGATATGATAAATTAGGAATTTAGTTTCTCTTTCATAAGAGACTCTATCTTTCTCTCTTTTGCTATCATTCTAGTTAAGTTCTTTAATAGATATATGTGAGATAGCATAAAAATAGAAATAATGATGGTATATTTGACTTGCTAATCTATATTTAGAATTTGTGTTGATCAAGTTCAGATTTTTGTTTCTTCATTTTCAACATTATATGGTTTTGGATTTTTCTCATAGATTTGTATGTTTTATATTTTCTGACAAATATCTAGCAGATTTATCAAAATTTTAAGGATGGAATATTTTTCATAAGGAGCTCAATCATTTATTCTTTTGTGCTTTTCAAACTTTTTCCTTAAATTTTTTGTCTACAAGGTCAGCTCTTCAATCAGTACTAGATATCATTAATAAAGTTTATCCATCTCAAACTTTAGCATTACAAATGTTTTATTATTTGTTAATTATTGCATTTCTTACAGGTACATCACACATTTGCAACAGCGGGTTCTGATGGTGCTTTTAACTTTTGGGACAAGGATAGTAAACAGAGACTAAAGGTTCTTCTGATGCTTTCATTAATTTTTAATTAGTGAAGATTTTTCCTGTAATCAAATGCATGATCTGCATATGGATATAATAGCCTTCTCCTCCAGTCTTCAGCATAATCTTTAATCCCATATATATTGCAGTGGTCGTTTTGGTTTAATCAAATGTCCTTGATGCTTTTCCAATTTTAATGCAAGCTTTTATAATTTCAGGCCATGTTAAGGTGCAGTCAACCTATTCCTTGCAGTACCTTCAACAATGATGGTTCAATCTTTGCTTACTCGGTACATCCTGTTTCTTCACAAGTTTGCAGCTCTATGAAATAAATTTTGGCATCCTCTCTATCACACAAAACAGCATTTCTCCTTTGATTTATATACCTGCTTTTTTTTTTTTTTTTGGCCTTTCAATTAGTTATGAGAGTGCCTTGAAAAGCTCCTCCCCACAGAATATGTTTGAAGGGGCTTTCTTTCTCTCTCTTTTTTTTTTTTTTTTTTTGGGGGGGGGGGGGGGGTGTTAGAATGCAAGAGAATCGTCTGGAATTTTGGAATTAAGATAGAAAAAGAAGCAGATACATGTAGATATTTCACTGCAAAAAATGTAGGCATGCAAAAAAATCTCAAGAAATGAGAGCTAGTTGATGGCTCTTCATAGTGAACTTGTCTGTCAGTGTCGTAGTAAATACAAGTTATATATTTTAGATAAACTGGTGAAGTGTCATAAGAAGCTGTAGATGATGTGTTTATATCCCTGTTTTGCTATGATTGACAAATTGTGGATTTGTGGAGTGAACTCACAAGTTTTGCTATTGCAGAAGAAAAATCTTAATGAATTTTGTTAAACCTTGTGCGGATGACATATGTTCATATTTCTGTTTATAGGTCTGCTATGACTGGAGCAAAGGGGCTGAAAATCATAATCCTGCAACAGCAAAGACTTACATTTTCCTGCACTTGCCCCAGGTATCCGATTTGGTTGTTAAAAAAGAATGTTTTTAATATCTTTTGGCGACATGCAAATATGATATGCTTCTTGTGTAATATATGCAGGAATCTGAAGTTAAGGGCAAGCCTCGAATGGGAGCTACTGGTAGAAAGTAGAGATTATTCTAGTTTGTAATACCCTTCTACGCACATAGATGTATTATACTGGCGTAGAATGGGCAACATGGCCTTCTATGCACATAGTTATATATATCACGAAAAAATATATGCATGACAATTTATGACAAAGTGGGTGCCACATTTTTTTATTAAATTTTTTCTCCAAATAACGCAGTATGTATTATACTGGTTAGTAGTTTTGTAGTTTGATGATCATTAGGGATGGTTCTAGCTTCTATGGGGGAAGGCATCTGTAATGTAATTAGGCTGTGATTGCTTTACATTGATAGTTGAGTTGGTGATATATGAAGAATTTAGGCAAACAATCTTTTAATTATGATGGGTATGAATGTTTTGAAGTGGTTGTATCATAATTGGTTTTCCTCTGTTGTTAATAATATTCTTTTGTTTTTTAGCAGATGTCACTTAAAAAGTTATACTATTCTTTTTCGGTTGGGGTGCAATTTTAGTAATAAATGTTTTTTTTGGCTGGGAGTGTTTGACATAAGTTTTTGAAGGGTATGAAAAGGAGAACCAATATTTTAAAAATGGTGCAATTTTAGTAATTCCGTTAAATTAGCCTAAATGGTAAATTAGCCTAAATGTCTGTTATAAAACTGGAGGAGTGGAGGGAGAACAAACAAGGTATAAAAAATGATATGGATGTCTGGACTTATTTAATAGAACGGTCAAAATTACTCTATTTAAAGATCGGTCTATTTTTATAATATTCAAAACAATTGTATGATACCATTTTCATGAAAAATTTCGTTGATAAAATTGCAACATAACAATTATTATTATTATTATTTTTTTCAAAAAATTAATTTATCTTGCTATAAAGACTTGGCCTCTGCAGTCATTTTGGTGATAGCTCACCAATGGTATCCTCCACTATTATGTGATATTACAACTATGCCTGACATTACTTCCTTCCCCAATATTGCAACCGTCATAGTAGCGGAGGAGAGTCGTGCTTTGCTTCAGATCAACTGGTGGTAAGAAATATTAGTATTCTCTCCGGTCCTGATTATAAGACAATATTTAGGAGTTGATTTTGGTCCTAATTATAAGACAACATTCTAATTTTTGTCAATTTCTTCCTAAAACATCCTTATTTTATTTTCTCAAATGTGTTTGGTTTTTGGTGAGTGGGTGAGTGAGTGTGTGAGTGTGAGTGTGAGTCTGTGTGTGTGTGTGTGTGTCTGTCTGTCTCTCTATGTATGTATATATGTGTGTAGCTACACACAAATATATATAGTCACCACATGCACACACATATATATATGTGTGTGTGTGTGTGTGTACATATATGTATGTATGTATATACAGAAATATATATAGACACATATACACATATATGTGTGTGTGTAGACATATATGTATATTTGTGTGTGTGTGTATATATATATGTGTGTGCGTTTGTATGTGTGTGTACATATGTAGATATATGTGTGTGTACATATGTAGATATATGTGTGTGTGTGTGTTAGGATACATGATATTGAGAGATATGTGGTAAGAGTTATTGATTCACTTTTACTTATATCATTTTAAATTTATATAAGGATATTTTAGGAAAATGAGTAAAAATAACTAATTTAACTTTTTTCCTTAATCTCCATAAAATCGGTTAAATATGTCTTATAATTAGGACCGGAGGGAGTATATCTTAACTATATATATTTTTGGTCAACGTGTATATTAACTATATAAAAGTAGAGCAATAAGTACTTTTCGGACCAATTTCATGCATATTTAGTAAGTATTTAATTTAATATTTTGATTATTTTCTTAAAAATATAAGTGATTTTTTACATAACAATATATTAATAAATACCTTTGCCACTTGGGCTGGTTTCTATAATTTGACTAGTCGCACATCTTTTAAAATGTAATCCAGAAAGTTGAAAAATAATGACTTATTTGGAGTTTCATGTAACAGCTGTGCTATAGTGTTTATCTCACATTTGGCAATTTCATGTTCGTTTTCACTATAAAAAACCTTACAAAGACCAAATACTTTAATAAATTGATGAAGACCATTTTCCTACTCTATGGTTATGTCCATTTGTCCCTGGACGTGCATGCCTCAACGACTTCGAGTTAGTGGCGGACCTAGAAAATTATTGGAGGGCGGCACCATTGGTGGAGGAATTCGGGGGTGCTGCCCCCGAAATTTTTTTTTTTAAGCAAAATTTTAAATGCATTAAAAAACAAAAGAATATAAAGGGAAAAATAAGGCCAAGTATATTACAATAAAAATAATTACAATGTCATTTTTTTAGGCCTAATTTTTTGGAATTCTATCATAATTGCCTCATTATCAATGCTATCAAATACATTTTTTTTCAATATAAGGCACTAGGCAATCATTCAACCATTCATCTCCTATCCTATTACGAAGTCATAGTCTTAATGTATTTCATACTGAAAATGCTCTTTCCACGAGATGCTGCGTTTGCTACAGCAAAGTTAATGTTAACTTTACAAGTAAATTAACCAAAGGATACACAATATGTTTTTTCTTTTCAACCATCCTCTTGGCAAGATCAGCTATTCCTTGCAAATTCAAAAAATCAGGATCAAGTTGCACATCAACAATATACGTGTCAAGTCGATATTCAAGCATGGCAAAATCATTCCAATCAAAATCAAGGATAATAGTGGGAAAATTCACACAACTTATTCTTGTCAAATGCCGAGAAAGAGTTGCACGGATTTAAACATGCCATGCATTCCAGCAAATTTGAACTAACTTCACTAAAACGATCATTCAACTCTTGAAGTTGAGTATCTATCCGCATAAAATATGTCAACCTTAAAGTGATGCAGATGAGTAACTCGGTCCTCTACGTTTTATTCTCCCTTGTACTTGTAGTACACTTTCCATATCAGGGATATCTATATCATGTTTTATACAAAATTCAGAAGTCTTCTGAAATAGATTATCCCACCCACTATCTCTCATTTTCAGTAATAACACCTTTGAAACTTTTATAAGACTCATAGCATTCACAATATTTTATCTTTTCTCTGAAGTGCTTGTGACAACTCATTCGTTATTGCCAAGACCTTGATCATCAGGTGTAAATGTAATACAAATTCAAAAGTTTCCATACGCATCATAAGGCCAGAGGCTTCAGACCTTTTTGCATGCATAAGGGTTGTATCATCTTTTATAATTTCTAGCACATCAAGCACAGGATCAAACAATGTACACAGACTTACCAATGATCGGTAATGTGAGCTCCAACGTGTGTCCCCCTGGTCGTGACAAACTCATTTCTTGATTCAAGCCTCTCCCTGATTGAACATCATCGCTTGCAATACTTTTGACTAATTCTTCCAACTGCTTTTCTCTCAAAATATCTTCTCTTTTGCAAGAAGTACCAACTACATTACACACCAACGGTATAAAATTAAAGAAGTCAGTCAATGCATAAACTTTTTTTGCACAAGCTACTAGAGCTAATCGAAGTTGATGTGCAAAGCGTGTGAACATAGTAAGCGAGTAATTATTTTCATCTAAAATCAAGCTTTTCGCACCACCGAATTGACCACTCATATTGCTTGCACCATCATAACCTTAACCACGAATCTTTGTCAAGCTCAAGCCATTTTTGGCAAAAATTAACTCAATCGCTTCTTTAAGTGAACTCATTTGTAGTATCGAAACATGAACAAGACCAAGAAAACGCTCAATAATGTCACCTTTGCGAGTTCACATATCTTAAAACAATGGCCATCTGTTCTTTAATTGATATATCACGAGCTTCATCAACTAGTATAGAGAAGAAATTATTCCCAATGTCCGAAATAATAGCTCGGTAACTAAACTAGCAAAGAACATTAGTAATATCTTTCTCAATTTTGGGAGCTATCATTTTGAGATTCTCTGGGGCATTATTCAAAGATACATTATTTACCTCCTCACTACTTTCACAAAAGAATTTTACAAGCTCCACAAAATTTCCTTGATTCATTGAAGTATCTGTCTCATCATGTCTCCAGAAAGCCAAGCCTTGTCGTATGAGATATTGAATACATCGAATAGAACCATTCAGACGAATACGATAATCCTGTTTGGCTTTGTCAGAAATGTTAGACATAACAGTGTCAATATGTTGATTTTGATTCATCAAATCTTTGGCAGTACTGAAGCACAAGTTATGAATGCTTCCAACTTTCCCAACATGTTTAAGAAGCCGTCCTTTCTCCTTCCAATTGCTAAATCCTTCACTCACAAATGAATCATGACCACCTCTTACATCACCATGCTCACAATTAAATAGATAAAAATACAAGCAAAATACAGCTTCTTTTGATTCACTATATTCCAACCAAGTGCCAAACTCATTGTACCATTGAGGATTAAATCTACATATTTTACGCCCAATTAAGGATTGAGGAAAGTTGTCAAGTTTTGGTTGACAAGGACCATTTGTTAGATAAATTCTTCGAATCATTTCCCTTTCTTGAGCACTCTTCGCAACTGTCATAATAGGAAGTCTTTTACCCGGATCAAGAACATACAAATCCGGTGGACCTTCTATTGTTGGTTTGTTCTGACTTGAGGGAGTGGCACACTTATCTTGAGTTAAATCAATAAATGAAGATTCCGATTGAGAACGTTTAGTTCCACTACCACTTGACTTTGTAAAAAAAGAACCTAAGTATCTTTCCATCCTAAAAAATGGCAAATAACAAAAATGAATCAAACCAATCCTAAACCCAATTAACTAACCAACACAATGAAACATAGGCGGAGTTAAAAAATGGAATGGACAAAAGTATGGGTGTGGGAATAAATAAATGAATGAATTTTAAAAATAATGGTATTGTGGATTTAATTTAGTTTTACAATTTAAATTTCCTTGATTTGTAATTATGTTGTAATATTTATGAAGTAGCATGGACCATAGAAAGGAGTTCGTATGCATATTTTCAAATGGACGAATTTTTAATGGCATGACAGGGGCAACATTAGAGTCAAATGGAGTGAAAGTAATTAAAATTGATCTAAATATTACCTTGGGTAGACTGAAGGAAGTTGTCAACGAAAGCAACAATTCCTCCTAATGAAATTGTGAAAAATCTATTATACAGATATCCTACATGCATAAATCAAGCAGGCAATTTGGAAGCTATGATTCATATGTCAAACAAATGTGGCAAATATGCCATCAATTCTCAACTCAATTAACAGTGCAGAGTTATATGGTGATATACGCGTTTTTAAAGATGATGGCCATATTAAATCACAACTACCTGATATTGCAGACGATGTACAAATTCAAAAATTCACTCATGCCAGATAGATCAGGTACTATGGTGTATTTAATGAATTAACTACCCCATTTAATTATAGCGAGATAGTTGTGTATGAGTTATAATTGTAAAATTTTGGTTCATTGCTAGTGAACGTTTGAATCTGATATACCAAAAAGTAAAAATGCATAGAAGCAGAGCTCGACCAAAGCTGATGATAAATTCGAAAAATGCAAATAAGACCTGATATATATTCGAAACAGAGGAAGAACAGCAGACAAGTATCGCAGCAGACAAGCCTATGGTTCTTCTGAGGTTCTCATCAAGCAGACAAGTATCCCAGCAGACAACCATGATGCAGAAAATTAAAAGACAAATAAATTTTCCAGCGATTCTTTTGGGTAGCGGATTTTTTTTTTTTTCAAGAAATGACTAAGAGAAGATCTATTGAAATTCATCAGATCAAAGATTTTGCAACTAAGGAAGCCAATCAATTCCAGCGATTCATTGTTTCAATTCCATAGCCAATCAATCAAATGAAAACAAAAGGTAAGCGTGGGAAGATTAAACTCACCTGAAGAAACAGAGGAAGCCACGGTTTGGAATAGCGGCAGAGTCGTGAAAAGGAAAACCCAAGACCTCCCTAAGCTTCACGGTCCGACTCCAAGCTTCTGTGCGTCCGAGCTTTTGGAGTTCTGGGTTGTGCCGTCGTGCCGAAGGACGACGGAGGTGGGTGGCGATAATGGAAGGAGGAAGGAGTAGAGTGAGCTTCTGGGTCTGAGGCGTCCGGCGTGTGAGACGGAAGGCAAAGAAGGGAATTTCAATCGCTAGGTCAAAAAAGAGGAAGAAGAAGAGCGAGCCGACCGAGACGGAAGGCATAGAGAATTTTTAGTTTTATTTTTATTTTTTTAAAAAAATATATATATTTTTGTAATTTCGGGGGGGGGGCACGTGCCCCCTTCTTTCTTTCAGCCGCGCTCGCTCCGAGTGTAGTGTAGTGTTTTGAATTTGTCATTTTGCTGATGTGTCAGTTAAGGAGACGTTTTATATAAAAGTAAAGCAGTAAGCAAACTACACAATATTTTATAAATTAATAATGGAGGATGTAGGTACAAAATATTTAGTAAATATTTAATTCAATATTTTGATTATTCTTTTAGAGATCTAAGTGATTTTTATTTTTTTTTTCATAATAACACATTAATACATCACGCGAGTCTAGGCTAGTTTACATAATTTGATTGGTTGCATGTCTTTAAAAATATAATCCAAAAAGTTGAAATATAATGACTTATTTGGAGTTTCATGGAACAATTGTACGGTAGTGTTCATCTCACATTTGGCAATTTCATGTTCGTTTTTACTATAAAAAACCTTACAAAGACCAAAGACTTTAATATATTGATGAAGACCATTTGCCCACTAAATAAGCCTACCGTTTTGTGCTTTAGTGTTTTGAGCCTTTTATTTTGTTGACGTGTTAGTCAAGAAAATGCTTACTGCTCTATTTTTATTTAGTTAATATAGGAAGATAAACAAAAATATCACTTGAAAAATCCAATTGAAAAATTTGATTAATCAATCAATCATTATAGACAAATTAGTAACTGTCGAGTTTATAAAATGGAGCCTCCAAATAAAGTCAAACATAAAAAGGCCCGCCTTGTAGACCCGAGGGCTTAAAAAGCCTGACCCTGCAGGGCCAAGGGCTGGCCCCGTTAGGCCCGTTAATTTTAATTTTTTAAAAAACTTGTTCAGTTGATAGTTGCCCACTTGAACTGCTGACCTAGTCTGACCATGAAGGAAGCTTCTTGCATGCCTTATTGTCCAGTACTCACTCATTCAATCACTCTCATAATCTCACTCATTTCTGTCATTCACTCATGAGTTCACGCCTCTCGCCTTAGTCTTGTTATCTCGGCCTCACACTCACACAGTCATTAATGATTATGAATTAGTAACTGTATTTGTTTGTTGCATGATGCATATTATTTAGACCTTAATGTTGATAACATTTATTTGATAAATTAGAACTTTAATTGTTGTAATTTACTAATTATATTTCTTTGAAAAAACAAACACAGGAAAAATAGTTAAAATTTAGAAAAATAGCTTCCGGCCCTGACCAGCATGCTCTGGGGGTGAGCTTTAAAAACTGATGTTTTTCTTACCCCAGGCCTAAAAGGCCGGCCCTGGCCTTTCAAGGGTGGGGTTGGCCCTTGATTCCCAACTCTAAACATAGGTAAGAAATACATTCATCATCTGTGACATTTACCCATCTTGTGATTCCAAATCAATAGATTGATAAAACAACCTTAATTTATAAAATATTGTGTAACTATCTTCCATATTATCCATATTTCATAACTGACTCGCTCCCCCCCCCCCCCTTCTTAAATTTTAATTTTAATATTTTGAGCCTGTTATTTTGCTTATGTGTCGACAAGGTTAAGGAGATGCTTTCTGCTATACTTTTATATAAAAAATATGATTTGAAACTTAAGATATCAAAACTAAAATGATAAAACTTTTATAGGGCCACTCTATGTTGTGGTGCTCATCACACTGTTTTGCAATTTCATGTCCACTTTCACCATATAAGCTCCAAAGACGGAAGACTCTAAAATTGACTAAGACCATTAACAATTATGTTTCTATTCTTTGATTTTTCAAAACGAAAAAGAGAGAATGAAAAATACTATAATAATTATTACCATTATATTGTCGTTCTCATTGAATAAACATGCACGTACCAAGCTAAACAAATAATTTTGTAAATAGATCAAATCCGTGTGAAGAGAAAAATATATAGATTTCATTTTCTTTAAAATTATCCAAGAAAAACTAGTTTCCATATTCTTAATCTTTTTTTCTTCATCTATGTTTTTCCTAAAGTATTTAATTCCAGGAAAATTGGCGAATTTTTTTTGGTTCCATTATGGACTTCCACTGGCTTAGATTTCACCTCCATTTTCTCATGGATCGATGTCTCACGATGTCATCTTTGTGGCATTTGTTTTATATATAGAGGCAATTAGCAGCTATTATTAATTATTTTAAACACAAATGTTACAACTTTAATTTCTCTTTTGAGGGAGGGATAGAATAACACCCCCAACACACACAAATACAGGTTCATTCTTTCTTATTTGTTGTTGTTGTTGTTTTCTTTTTTAATTGTTGCTGTTTTCAAAATTCTGTTTTACAAGGTTTGGTATTCAAATTCTCCAAGCAATTTTTCTTCTTCTATGGTAGTAAAATAAAATCACCCGGTTAAGACGCTAATTCGAACAAATAAAGAGAAAAGAATAAACATTAATAATATAATGAAAAATGGCATGAAACTCGATATAAATACACATTGTTTGAGTGTTATATACAATATACTTCAGGTGGGCTATCTCACAGGATCTAATTTATGTCCATTTGCCATTGGACGTACATACTTTTAAGCTCACCAATGCGGACTGGACCGTCAATGATAAACTTTTAAAGGTCATTTCCGTGATTTACTTATATTTTTGGCCAACGTATAACGTGTTTTATTTGACACCGGTTTCTCCTTTTTTATAAAGTCAGTTTGAAAAGCTATATTCTAAATATAAAAGTTGCCGCTAGTTAAAAAAAAATGCAGAAGTTGCTGATATTAACATAATTAATTAAATTTTAGAATTGAGAGTAAATTTGTTCATAACAATTAATTAATCTTCCTACATATTTGAACTATGAAGTGTCAGTATCTGCATTCTTCCTTTTCGATCACTTTGCATGAACCAACCAATGGCACTCTCCATTATTACGTGGACTCCTCCAACAATAAGCACTGCCATGATATTATTATTATGCCCTGCCATTAGTTTCTTCCCCAATATTGCTGCTGCCATAATAGCTGAGGAGAAACTTGCTCTGTTTCAAAGCAAGTGGTGGAATGGCCACAACTTTTCAGAGGACCCTTGTGAATGGCATGACATATATTGCAACCATTTCGGAAGCGTTCTTTCTATAAGACGACTTGGATTCATTTCAGGCCAGAGTCAGCTAGCAGATCTCAACTTCACTGCGTTTCCCAATCTTGAAATTTTGTTTCTTGCAAAAACAAGATTGATCGGTAAAGTATCATCTTCTCTCGCAACCCTCACTTATTTGAAATTCTTGAATGGGTAGTACTACTAATTAGTTGGATGGAGTCATTGCTTGTTCAATTCTAAATTCGATAAAATTAGGAGTGCTTGACGTTTCCCTAAATCAGCTAAGTGGAAACATGTCTTACATTGAGAACCCTATACTTTTCTATGGTAATTAACTCTACTTACTACATACACCCCCTTAATATAAAACTCAATTGACTAATTTAGAAAAATTAAAGAAATTAAAGAAATTAGTTTAAAGTTTTATTTTTATTATTTTTCTTCAACATAGTTTGTTTGACTTATAAACGACATATAATCTAATAATGTATATAATTATTTTGGGGAAATCATATTACATATACTATAACGAAGTAATTTATTTAATTTATTTAAATTTATCAACTGGGTCAGGGATTGGAGGTAGCATAACATACTTAGGAAGGTGTTACCACCTAGCTTATGTTTTTCTCCGTCAATTTAGCTGCCATTACATCTATGAAAGTATACCTAGAAAACTAGGAAAGTTGTTATATTGCAAAGAAAATTGTAGCTCTTTTCCACACTACAATTTTAATCATAACGCTGATACATTTGGAGTAGAGAATTAGATGCCTCGTTCTTCTAAAATTCCTCTATTTCGTAAGAAACAACTACAACACATTTGTAAAGCACTTTTAAAAATGTTGTATTTATTTCTATAATTTAATGGAGTAGATAAACCCTCAATTCTTGTTTGAAAAAGTAGCCTACAATACATTTATAACTCAAATGATTGGTTTTGACAAGTACCATTCCAATTTAAATTAGAGCTCTTCATAATCTCACCTATTTGGACTTATATGATAACAATCTTAGTGGTGAGTTTGCCTTCACCACCTGTTATCTTACAAATTCTCTCAATTTAGAAATGTTGTATTGGCCTCTATAACTTAATAGAGTAGGTAAATCTTCAATTTTTATTTGTAAGATATAACCTACAAATATATCTGTAACTTAGATGACTGTCTTTGGTAGGTACCTTTCCAACTCAAATTGAAACTCTTCATAATCTAATTCATCTACACTGGTCATATAACAATCATACTGGTGGTGTGTTATGTACATTCTTCTACTATACCTTGCAAATCCACTCAATTTAAAAATGTTCTATTTACGTATAATTTAATAGAGTAGGTTAACCCTCAATTCTTATTTGATAAAAATAACCTACAACACATTTATAACTCAAATGATTGACTTTGACAGGTACCATTCCAATTCAAATTAGAGCTCTTCATAATCTCACGTATTTGGACTTATCTGATAACAATCTTAGTGGTGCCTTCCCCTCTTACCTTACAAATTCACTCAATTTAGAAATGTTTTATTTACATAAATCCTCAATTCTTATTTGATAAGAAATAACCTACAAACATATTTGTAACTTAGATGACTGGCTTTGGTAGGTACCATTCCAACTCAAATTGGAGCTCTTCATAATCTCACTTATTTGGACTTATCTGATAACAATCTTAGTGGTGAGTTTACCTTCCCCTCTTACCTTACAAATTCACTCAATTTAAAAATATTGTATTTACCTCTATAACTTAAAAGAGTAGGTAAATCCTTAATTCTTGTTTGATAAGAAATAGCCTACAAACATATTTATAACTTAGATGATTGGCTTTGACAGGTATCATTCCAACTCAAATTGGAACCTTTATAATCTAACCTATTTCTACTTATCTCATAACAATCTTACCGGTAAGTGTTGAACCTTCTTCTACAACTATACCTTGCAAATTCACTCAATTTAAAACGTTGTCATTATGTCTATAATTTAATACACTAGGTCAGCCCTCAATTCTTATTTGATAAAAATAACCTTCAACAATATAACTTACATGATTGCCTTTGACAGGTATTACCATTCAGGCTCAAATTGGAGCTCTTTATAATCTTGTTGATTTGGACTTATCTTATAACAATCTTAGTGGTGAGTTTACTTTTGCCTCTTACCTGAATTGAGTGAATTCGTAAGGTAAGAGGCGAAGGTGAACTCACCACTAAGATTGCTATAAGATAAGTCCAGATTGATTAGATTTTCAATTTGAGTTAGAATGGTGAGTTATGTACCTTCGGCTATACCTTGCTAGAGCTGGGAATCAGGGCCGGCCCTCCAGGGCTTGAGATAAGGAAAACATTTATTTTTCAAAGCCCGACCCGATAGTACCAGGGCCAGGGCCGGCCCTACAGGGCCTGAAATTACTATTCCAAATTTTAACTATTTTTTTTTTTTGGTTTTTTCAAAAAAATATAATTAGTAAATTGCAACCATTAAAATTCTAATATATCAAATAAATATTATCAACATTAATATTTAAACAATACAATCATCCAACAAATAAACACATTCATTAATTCGTAATAAAAAACAAACCATTGTTCGCAATTGTCTCACATAAAACGTAAGAAGCATTAAATTAAGCAACATTAAATAACTCACATAAAATATAAAAGCATAGCATTATCATTGTCAATTGTTATCTTCTTCATCACTATCATCAATTTCATAGATATTTGATTGGGCTTCACTTTGAGCAGAAGGCTGTGCTTCACTCTTTGACTATTTTTTTTTTTTTTAAAATGAAAATGCTACAGTAACAGGGCCTAACGGGCCGGCCCGAGACCCTGCAGGGCCGGCCCGATTAAGCCCGAGGCCCTACAGGGCCGGCCCTGCAGAGCCAATTTCAAATTTCATGCCTATTTTTCAAGCCCGAGCCCTACAGGCTGGGGCCTAAACGGCCCGGCAGAAGACGGGCCCGGCCCGATTTCCGCTCTATACCTTGCATATTTAATCAAAATAAAAATATTGTATTTACGTCTATAATTTAATAGAGTAGGTCAACCCTCAATTTTTATTTGATAAGAAATAACCTACAACACATTAGCAACTCAAATTATTGGTTTTGACAGGTACCATTCCTACTCAAATTGGAACCCTTTATAATTTATTCCATCCGGACTTGTCTTATAATCGTCTCAATGGTGAGTTATGCACCTTCCTTTCTTACATTGCAATGTTACTCATTTTAAAAATATTTTATTTTCCTCCACACATTGAAAGACTTGCAGTTAAGCACAAATTTGTTCACTGAATAGAAAAACTAGTTTATTTGAATCTTCAAAAAATGGGGTTCACGGGTATCATTCCAACTAACTTTGGAGTTCTTCAAAATCTAGTTCATTTGAACTTGTCTTGCAACAAACTTACAGGTGTGTTACCATCTACCCTTCCCAACCTTATTTTTAATTGATGGATTTGATTATAAACAATGTACACTACATAAAAGAACCCATATTACCCACGGAAATTAGCCACAGAATTCCGTAGGTAAAAAATTTCCGACGGAACAAAAACCGTGGGTGAAAAGACCGTGGCTACGGAATTTACCGACGAATTAGGGACGGAAAATTTCCACCAATAATTAGCCACAGAATTGTTCCGTAGGTAATATGAGACGGAATTCCGTAGGTAATTTGGGGAAAATTTTTAGATGGACTATTTGGTCACGCCTTTTTTTTTTTTTTTTTTTTTTATAATATACTTTGAGCAAAAACATCTACGTTTTTTAAGTAGTTTTTTTTTTTTTTTAATAACAAAATGCACTGAAATGAGAAAATAAGCATATTGATATAAATAGAAAACTGAACAAGTTCAAAAGCACATGTTCATATAAATGTCACAATTTAAAGTCACTAGAAGGGCAAATAAAAGTCACAATTTAAAGAAAAAAAAAAAAAAAAAAAAAAAGTCGCAATTTAAACTAAACAGTCACCAAGTTAGTTTATACAACAACAATGAAAATATTCAACTATCATTTTCAGTGTCTTTGTTTGCATTGGTAGCAGAAGGAGCCTCGTCATTGACGGTAGGTTAGAGAGATTAGGTAAATGAATCCCAAGTGCTTGCAATGCTGACATAATCATTTCGTTCCGTTGTTTCAAGCTTGCATGATCTTCTCTGAGTTGAGTTATCTCCGTTTGCAATTCTTGAGAGTTAGAATCCGCCGTAGAGTTGACAGAAGGGGAGTTAATAGTCCTCATCTGTATGAAGCTGCGCTGCTGCTAAAATGCATAACACTTTTTCTAACTTAAAAAGGCAGTCATAACAGAGGATGGCAAAGGGTTTGAGTGATACAATAATATAGATATCCCACTCTAAAACAAACATTCTTTGGTTCTCATTCCAGGCATGACAAACTTGATATATAAGAAAAAATTACTGTCAAAGTAAAAACTATCAATGCCATATTTTTATGAGAAAGAAAAGAAAAATATATTAATTATAAGGATGGAAAAGATATCAAAATTTTTATACTTGTTCAAACAATCTTAAATTAACATCTCGAATTAACTTAAAAGTCTTGTACACTAACCTGAGACAAGAATTTGCTGCATATGATCTCTTGTGATGTGGTAACTAAACCAGATAAACTATTGCCTAGCCCACCAAACAGAGAATGGCCCACTGGTTCTATTTTCAACATGAGAAACAGAGTGCAACAAGTTAGCTACTGCAAAAATTTACCTTCAAGAGTTAAAGCCACTCACTGATTGCATTAGTGGGGAAAATAAAGGATATAATGCAAAAACTAAACAAGTTGAACATCATTGAAGAATTACACTATTTTGTCGGTGAGGAATGAAATAAACATTGGCTAAAGAACTCAGTGGGGTTAACAAGATAAGAATATTAACGTTTAGTTCCAGGCCCACATAATCAGGAGCAAAAATCACCAAATAATCTATTTAGTGACTACCGATCGACCCATTTGTCTATCATTAACATATAAGTCAAAAGTAGCCAAACTTCGAAAAAAGGTTAGTATTGCTTCAAACTTTCTATTGGTTTACTCGAGGTGAAATTTCTAAATTCAAAGGTAGCTTTTTTCTATGATCAACTGGAATGCATCCTAATTGGCTTAACCTTACAGCAAACCAGACGTTCAAAAACTTAAAGCATTGACAGTTGCTTCAATAAAAAAAAATCGTAATTCCACCTTCCACAAAAAATTACTCTGGAAAGAATCAAAGAATCACTTTCAGAAAATATTTAGCATGATTATTTTTCTAATCATCTTACAGCAAAGATAGCAGAATCTTAGGTATGTAATTCAATAATTGAATTTCAAAACTATCCCGTCCTTCCCAAACACCTCTCTCTTGTCCCAGGGGCCTGTCTAGATTCATGAACGTGATTATTCAAACAAGAGATTATATCCATGTCCAACACATATTCTATGCACCCAAGTAGGAGTGTATATTGTAGAACCCATTGGATGTGAACATCCCAGAACTAGACTTAGCGTCATGCTACTCCAGCAAGGAGTATGATGCATAAATGGCATTTATCTCTAAAAATATAGTCAAAACTAAAGTTTGAACGTGTTATTGCAAAGTCATTCCGGCAAGTAAATATAGCAAACCAATAGGAAATGTAAATTTAAAGCTGGATCCTCCCAATAAATAATTTAAGTACAAAACCACGTACCAAGAGAACATTTAGATGCAAAACTTGCAGCCATCTTTCAGCTTAAATCCCTGTATCATCCAAAAATACAAGATTGAATTAAAGAGAAAATTCAAATTGAAACTAATAGAAATGAACATAGATCTCACTACTTTAACAAAGATGCCTTAGTAAACCAATTGATTCAGGCAACTCCTCCTAGAAAGTTGTTATTTTACATTAGATAGACTCACTCTGGAAATGCTAATGAAGCGGGAGTATAAATTTACTGTTATTCAAGAGTGAATTTGTCAAACAGCAAGTTTCCCAGATGCATTCATTTATTGTTATTCATATGATCACATATAAATAGGATCATTAAAAAGAAGTACTTGTAGCATACATGCATTAATAATCATTCCAATAAAACTTGTTATCATCAAGAAAGTTGCATATGCATTTACTCCCAATATAACTACTGACAAAAAGAAAAATTCTGAAAATATAGGCTTACAGTGTTGAAGAGGGCCACCAGAATCATATAATAAAGCAAAAATAGACCTTAGGCCGTTTTCTAAAACTTTCAGCTCCCACAACTTGTTTTCCAGATTCAAGTCTGCTGTTTTCTATTCACTCAATAATGGGTTACCCTTAATTACTTGCATTTGCTTATGCTTATGAATCATTTCTTCAGGTTAGGTCCTTCACATTACTTTTACTTGTGTTTATCATTTGTGCGGTTGCAACAATCCTTCAACATGATGCATTAATTTGTTTGTTAATTACCTTAATTATTAACTAATGCGTCTTATTCAATCTCCAATTCTTTTTTCATTACAGATGACATAAACTCTGCTTATTCTTTCCTACGCATAGATGCTAATAACTTAATCAGATGACCAAATATGCCTACGTTAGACTTTTTCTATTTAACAGTCTGCTCAATATTATAAAGAACGCACCATTGTGTCATCCTCTTACACTCATTATTATTTCTTAATTAAGGAAATCCAGAGAAAAAGAAGACACTAATAGAATGAAAGTATACTGGAACTAAAATGAATCTAACCAAATGAGGAGTAAAAGAGCAAAATAAATTGTTGAGACACGAGAGGGAGTGAGTGGTCTTCAAACGCGAATCTGAGATGGCGAGAGGCTGAGGCTGAGGGTCTATGAACACAAACACGAGAAAGGCGAGTGGCAACTGCATCAGATGCGGCTGCAAGAATGGCGGGGAGGCTGAGAGAGAATGCCAAGGTGACGGCAATATGCGACCGCCAACAGGATGGCTGAGCGGAGCACCAGCGGCATGATAAGTATGCCGACCTGAAACCTAGCGCCACATTTTCCCTAGGCAGAGGGAAAAAATTCATACGCAGACGCAAGGTCGAGAGGGGGACAGTAACAAATTTTAAATCAAAGCAGAGAAAGCCGACGACGGACTGAAACTCGCAGTGACCGCTGAATAGAGGATAACCGAATAGGAAAAGGTAAGAAAACTTACCTCAACTCTGAAACAGCAATGCATAGCCTCATTATATTTGTTCGGCAATACTATGGGGATCAGTGGCTTGCTCTCTTCTTCTTGCTTGCACTCACACCTTTACAAACGCGATAGACAGTGTGGAGATTTAGGGATTTTAAACGGGATAAGAGAAAATCCAAACTGGAAAAATTTTTCGTATGGGAGATTTCACAAACGGGCTTGTTGAACTTGAGAGGGGTGAAGGGAGATTATTTAAGGCAGAATGCTTCGCATGGGAGGGAAAGAAAAAATTTGCATAGGACTGAAAATGAAAAAGCGCTGGATTGAAAATGGGGCGTTCAAATTGTATTTGGGGATTTAAGGTTGGGTTAAGGTGTGATTTAGTTAATAAATTATTAGCTCACGCGTCTAACATAATTAATTATTAAGTGATTTAAAAATACCAACAAACTTTTTTTTTAAAAGGAGCGCCTTTAAAGACAACGCAATTTGTTAGCAAAAAGTTAACCTCAATTATTTAAGGTGTGAGATTAGTAAACCAACTTTTACTTTAGGAAATTACAAAGATAAAATTCTAAATTTCACTAAATTAAATAATTTTTTTTTTCAATTGTCATTATTTAAAACTACTTATATAGATGTCTATGGACAAAAATTACTCATTCTTTAATTTTGTCAAAATTATAATTTGTTAAAATAAACAAAAATTATTAATTAAAAATATAATTATATGATTTAAATAAAACTCAAGGTGTTTTATATTTATTTATATGTTAAAAAAAAAAATTATATGATTTATTTTTATTTTAAAAGAAATTTATGTGAGTTAAAAAATTCATTTAATGTTAATAAAATTTAAAAAATCTATTATATCCCGAAAGAAATGAAAAGTTTAATTTTTATTTTTATAAAAAAGAGTTTAATAGATATCAACGTTGATATTTAATAATATAAATCTTGATGATATATTTGTTAATTAAATGATCTATTGCTTATATGGATATGGCACTTTTGTAGGCCAAATTGCTCCTTAACCTATTATTAAATTGTCATTCCTCAAGTCTCTTAAGTTATCTTTTTTTCCCAACAAGTCTTATATTCATATAATCAATA
Source organism: Acacia acuminata (assembly GCA_019022655.1). Lineage (NCBI taxonomy): Eukaryota > Viridiplantae > Streptophyta > Magnoliopsida > Fabales > Fabaceae > Acacia > Acacia acuminata. Next base: position 6,112,224 of record JAFJYI010000005.1, read on the forward strand.
GATCATTTAATTAACAAATATTTAATCAAGTTGCTGGATTTATATTATTAAGTATCAACGTTGATATCTATTAAACTCTTTTTATAAAAATAAAAATTAAACTCATTTAATTTCTTTAGGATATAATAGATTTTTTAAATTTTACTAACATTAAATGAATTTTTTTAACTCACATAAATTTCTTATAAAATAAAAATAAATCATATAATTTTTTGTTTGTTTAACATATATAATAAACTATAAAACACCTTGAGTTTTATATAAATCATATAATTATATTTTTAATTGAAACTTTTGTTTATTTTAAGAAAATTATAATTTTGACAAAATTAAAGAATGAGTAATTTTTGTCCATAGATATCTATACAAGTAGTTTTGAATAATGATAATTGAGAAAAAATTATTTAATTTAGTAAAATTTAGAATTTTTGTCGCGCTCTTGGATAAAAGTTCGTTCGTCACCGCACCTTTATGTAACATCCCAATTTTCGAAAAACGTTTTCACGGTATCTCGATTAGAGTTGAGCATCTAAGTAAATAGTATTGAAAAGTAATCGATAAATATCCACTTGTAATGTATGTGCTTTTAACAAAGCGTTACAATTTTTTTTTCAAATGTTGATATCGTAAAGTACATGTCAATAGGACTTTCTCAGCCGGTTCCTACATCTGTTGCTTACCCTTGTCTTTGATCGTTTACTCGATCCCGGTTATGGTAAGAGCCGAGGTTCAATACCCATTGAACCTCGTGTAACGGTTAACCTCATGTTCATGTAACAAGTATGTATAACAGTTTATTCATGATATCACAGCAATATTCACATATGAAAGATAATAACCGAACACATGCCCACGTGATATGAACGTTATTACATCCGCACTATTCACCGGTGCCACGGTGTACATCCGTGTCCTCAACGCTAGGAAAACTCAACGGCGTTATCATGACTATAACCCGTATAAAGCTGTATGTGTATGAACAATTCTTTTAAAAAAGAGTCACAGTCTATGAACATATCTATCACATATAGGTATACAAGTAAACATCGAGTTAGTGTTATAAAGACGCGTCCGTACCTTCGTCGGTGTTGTCGGTACGTTGACGGTCGGGCGGTGATCACGCGTATCCTATAATGGTAATATCGTATTTATTAATTTACAAATAATATCCTAAGGGATATCCTGGCCACTAATGACTATTTTGCCCTTGCAACATTTATTTTCTACTTTGTTTCCTCAAAATTCGTAGAACAACGCTGGTACAAATCTGGGCAGCATTTTGTCTAACTTTGAAAAATCATAATTAATTCTAAAAAAATCGAAACGAGGATCCGTAAAATTCCTTGGAATTATTTGGATGTCTATTTTCAATTAAAAATAATCCCTCTTGTTCAGATTACACAAATCACTCCCAGGTTTAATGTTTTGAGCCTCTGCCCAAAATTTTTCCAGAAATTTGTAGACTAACTTTAAGAATTTTTATCTCCCTGTACAAAAATCATTTTTACATTTTATTGACATATTTAAAAATCCCTATATGTTTATTTTAACCATGAATTTTCTCAGAATTTTGTGACCATATTTTCAATATGAAATTCTAGCGTTTTCATCACCGACTCCAGAAATTCTGAAACCGATGAAATTTCACCGTAACTTTGTTACTTTGATGATTTTCTTCCAAAAGTTTTGCCATAACTTATTCTCCATCAATTTTTCGAAATAAAGACAATTTTGACTATAAAAACATGAAAATAAAATTATCCTAGCATATTTAGGATCTAAGCTACTTCTATCTAAGAATTTAAGAACTAAAACTCAAAGAACTTAAAGCTAGAGCTAGAGAACTTACCAAGAACTTTGTTCCTCCTTTCTTCAAGGCTCTCACTCTCACTTTCTCTCTATATTTCAGATGTTGCTTTGTGAATTGGTGAGGAATTATGAAGACCCCAACCCCTATTTATAGTAAAAGTCCATGACACTATTCACAACCCCTCATCTTGCATTATGGCCATTGGATCTAGGTAAATTAAAAGCACAAATCCTAGCCCTTAGAACCCTCAAATCTGACCCCCCTCTCTCCTTGATCCTCTTCCATTTTCTATCCTAAAGTACCATATCCTCTTCCAAAAACTTTTTGCAAAATATCCCATGTGTTCTAGCTTTTTCCCAAGCCAACTATTTTCTTTGTTTTTCACTAGACAAAATTCATTTGAGGATCTTGATGAAGTCTTATTAAAATTCTCTCATTGCTTTTGAACTCTTGAGATTTTTAGCTTTAATTAGAGACCATAATCTCTCATTTTCTCAATTGGACACAATCCTCAAAAGTTGAGGAAATAACTTTGGTTATAGTCAATTTCAAGCTTGAATTATGTTTGTCAATAATCTCTTCTTACATTTGATTTATGATCAATGGATCTCAAGATACAATTTATTTTGTATAGATTCCTCTTTGATTAAGTCTTGAATTAATCCTATTGATTAATCTAATTAATTCATGTACAATTTTCTCATTGGATGATTCCTTGACTTTTCCTACTAGGCTCACAACATTAGCACTCACAACACTCTTTCTCTTTCCCATTTATCCTCTTCCTCTTAACGAGGAGATTTTTATCTTCTCGGTGCTTTAATTCCAAAGAGACCAATCTTTTAATCTCTCATTTTTTTTATCTTGATTAGATGGACACAATCCTCAAGATAAATAATTAAAGTTCAAGAGAGGAAATAGCTAATAAAAGAAATGAATTATTAACATAGAAATACTAATGACAATAATATGAAAATTTAGAAAGACAACAAGTAAAGTATAATAATAAGAATTAAAACTTTATTCAGGCCATATAGCTTGAATTATGAAATTAAAATTGACTTCCCGTCATATAATTTTAGAATAGAAAACAAAATCTCTTAACTTACATTTGATTTATGATCAATGTTAGTAACATAAAATCTCAATAATATAAATGTTATGATAAAAGTAATAATAATAAAATCTCAAATTAAATTAAAACAATAAAAAGGAAAGATTAAATCAATTTATTTTGTATAGATTAGACCATGTAAGAGGTCTTTGTCAAATTACCACAATAATAATAAAATTTCAAATTAAAAACAATTAAAAGTTAGCAAGAAAAAATAAATGTTAAAGTTAATAATATGGTCATTAATGATTCTTGACTTTTCCTTAATTAATTTAATGGTAGTCTCTTAATTAAAAGTACATTATTCTCTTCCATAATTTATGACTTGCATGTGCTCAACTATCTTGAGTAATTCTTTTAATTGATTACTTCAATTTCTTTATTCAGTTTTTTTGATGTAAAAATTGTGCACTTCCCTCTTTTCTCTTCAAATTTTGTGTTTTAATTACTTCATACTCATCTAGAAAGAATTCTCTCATTGGTTAATTTTTACTTCACAAGGATTACACTTTATGATACTTAATTAGGGCCTTAGGATTTAACTTTATTATATTTAATCCAAGCCTTTATTTTTGTTGGGGAAATTCTACTACTTTTGATGATCTTTGTTCATATATTATGTGCTCTTAGGATTTAAAATAAATGTAATTATCTTGCCTCTTTAAAAGAGAATTTTCGCCACATATTTAAAATAGGGAAGATTTAATTAATCTTGGCTAAAATCTCTAAGATAGTGTTTTTAGATGTTATAAGGCTCAATTGATAGGTTACTATATTAATTATGATCATTAGGAATTATCTTTATGCTAATCTTGGGTTTGTATTAGCCTTTGATCACTAATTAATCTTATACATTTCTTAATTATGCCTTTTTAATTTAATTATTAATTAATTACGAAAATTAACATAAATATTTTAATGTTTGCAAATTTAATTGCCCATTAGTTGTTTGATAATTTTCTTTAATCAGAATAAATATTTCCATCTCATTTTAATTGTCTCTCATGATTAAATTAAGACTATGCTTAGTGATGATGATTTTATGGTGTTTTATGATCCTTAGAATATTTGGTCTTTAGCTTATTTGATTTCAAGAAGAAATCACTTAAAATAATAGTCAATAAGCTTCTAAAGTTTGAGACCACATATTCACCTATCCCTAATATGTTTTATTTGTCAAAATATGACATTTATAATAAGTGAGAATTTTAGGGTATTACACCTTAGATAATAGAGGTTAACTTTTTGCTAACGTTGTGTTGAGCGCTCCTTTTTAAAAGTTTGTTGTACGGGCGCTCCTTTTTAAAAATTTGTTGGTATTTTTTTGGTCCACTTAATAGTTAATTGTGTTGACACTCCGAGCCAATAGTTTATTGGCCAAATCGCACCTTAACCCTTTAAGGTTTGTAAGATTACCCAGGGAATTAATTCCGTGGATAATTTTTTCTTATTTTTTAAAAACAGAAAATACAAAATATTTACAGAATTGTCCATGGAATTCTGTGGATAATGTAAATCATTAAATTACCCACGGAATTCTCGTGGGTAATATTTTATTTTATTTTTTTTAAAAAAATCTTGTAATTTTTCCCACAACTTTTTATTGGTAATCCGTCTCTAATTACCGACGGACTCAATTCCGTTTCAGATTCCGTGGATAATTCCAAGTTTTTTTGTAGTGGTAGTTGGAGTCATTCCTTTAACTCTAGGTTTTATGAAATATCTCAATAATTTATTTTTGTCCTCAAATTTTTATTTGTTACAGGTGATATCTCATTTTCGATTTTCAATTTGAAGACTTTACAAGACCTTGATGTTTCTCAAAATCAACTAAGTGGTCCATGACAGTTTGAGAATTTGTCAATTTTTTTAAAATCTAAATATCTCCCAAAATAATCTAAGTGGAAACATGCCCTACATTATGAACGATCGTTGTCATTTTCATGGTGACTTTAGTCACAACAAATTCAACGAAATATTACCTTCTAGTATATGCAGTGTTCCACCAATGTGTAGCATTAACTTGAGCTACAATAAAATCTCTGGTTCTATACCTAGAGATCTTTTTAGGATGTTGTACATCAACTTATCATGCAATCTTCTCAGTGGCTTTATTCCAAGTGAAGTTTATAGCTCGTTTCCCCGGGACATCTTCTATGGTAACAAAGAATTACTTGGTCTAGAGACATGGTTTTTCTAAAGGATTAAAGTCATTGTTGAAAATCATTATTCCTCTGACAATTTTTCTTGTCATCATTTTGTTGTGGGTTTCATCTTATTTGAATCTTTCAAAAAGAACAAGAAATCTATAATTGAGACAAGAGAATCAAAAAATGGGGATTTTTTTTTTTCCATATGGAATTATGATGGAAAAATTGAATATGAAGATATCATTGAAGCAACAGGGGGCTTTGACATCAAATATTGTATTGGAACTGGTGCCTATGGAAGCGTTTATAGAGTCCAACTTCCTAGTGGCAAAATTGTTGCATTGAAAAAACTTCATAGAAGAGAATATGGAAACACATCTTTTGCTGAGAGTTTTTATAATGAAGTGAAGATGTTAAGTGAAATTCGACGTCGCAATATTATAAAGCTCCTTGGTTTTTGCTTGCATAAACAATGCATGTTTCTCATATATGAATACATGGAAAGAGGAAGCCTTTTTTATGTGTTGAATAATGATGATGAGGCTAAAGAGTTGAATTGGAGTATGAGGGTGAATACCATCAAAGGAATAGCAAGTGCTTTGTTCTATATGCATCATGATTGTGCTCCGTCCTCCAATTACCCATCGAGACGTAACAAGTAATAATGTATTGTTGAACTCAAAGATGGAGGCTTTTCTATCTGACTTTGGCACAGCTAGAATTATTGATCTAGATTCACCTAATCAAATTCTTTTAGTTGGTACTTATGGTTATGTTGCTCCAGGTAAGCCTTTCCAATTCTCTACTACCTCTCTTGTTGTATTGTATTTTATTTTAACCATTACTTACCTTGAGATAAATACATGATTTCTTTAATTTTTGATTTGTTGCAGAACTTGTATACACCTTAGTTGTGACTGCAAAATGTGATGTTTATAGTTTTAAAGTGTTGACATTAGAAACATTCATGGGAAGACATCCTGGAGAGTTGATATAGTCATTATCAAAGGCCTGTAATGAAAACATTTTGCTAATAGATGTCTTAGATCCACGTCTCTCATTGCCATCATGAAAAGATGCATAAGATGTGACTTTTTTTGGTCACAATAGCATTAGCATGCTTGAACTCATCTCCCAAATCTCGACCATCAATGCACCAAGTATCTCAAAGATTTTTATCCTTCAATCAGCCATTAGTCATTCCTTTCAATAACATCTCACTCCAGCATTTAGTGAATCAAGATATGCAAATAATATTGTAAAAAGCCAGGAGATTTGGCTCTATGTTTGCTCGATGATCAAACTTGGACTTGCCGCAAAGTTCAGATTTGATGTGTGCCATATGTTTAATTTCATGCTGCTGATGACATTTGTCCATAAAAAAAAAAAATTTATTACAGTTTACACGTCAAGTTTGGCATAACTTTATATTGTTAAAGTAATCAGATATCGAAAATGAATTATTTGGAATATACATAGGGTAATTAAAATTAGAGCATATCACAGTAGCAACAGAAGCTTCTGCGGCAACACATTACGTACACGGAATTTAATCATGAATAGATTATAGTTGAAAAATATCCCTTCTTTTCCTATGAATTAAAGATTTAATAAACATAAATTTGAGTCATAGAATCACATAAAAGCATCATCTATGATTACAATAAATATTTTTAAAATAGTTATGCAGTATTTGAGTTGCCAACTCTTTCATTTTTCCTTACCCCCACATTTATGTCCAGGATTGGCGAGCATATTCTTTAATTCTGCACCCTTTTTATCAGCGTATGGAATAAAGGAAGCAATGGTGTGGATAAAATAAAGGAATAATCAGTCTTGGAAAAAGAAAATTCAGAGAAATTTGTAGTTAGCCACAAATTGATTAAGGTATAGTTGCAATTAAACCTATATTGTGTTGTAAGGATAATACAATTTTACTCTCATTTATTATTATGTTGACTTTATTTACGTGGGGGTATAATGTATATTAAATAAAAATAAAGTTGGAAAGGTGTTAAATTATATGGCAGAGTTAATGAAATTTAAATTTTTTCTTAGTCAATGGGAAACATATAAATAGAACCAGAAAAGTAAGTGATAAAAGTAAATTACACAAATAATTGATACTTTTTTGGGAATCGTAATGACCTAATGAAATGTCTTTTAAGTTTTGTCTGATTATAAAATATTCTTCTTCGAGATATTCTTCATTTCTCTTGTGGTGGATATTTAACTGCAATAAATATAAGTTAGTATAAAGTACACAAATTATTTCAGCCAACTTTTCCTTTCCCAAATGAATAGATATTATCATAAATTGATGAACTTTTGTGCTTGTTCCTTATTCAAAAAGCCTTTCGTCACTTTTAAAACAGAAAGGTAATGATCTTATCTTAACAATTTCTGGGTAGCACGGTGACGTTAGAATTTAGATCCCCTATGAAATATTATAATCAAAAGATTAAGATAGTTTTGTTATATTATATATATGTATATATAGTTTTGATAACGTACACATGGACTCAAATTTGAGACTTCATACATAAAAAAGAAAAGTCTCTTCCACCAGAACTAATGCCTATTGGTACAATTTTGTTATATATCACTAATAGTTTTCTAAAAACATTTTTTAAGAGTTTTAAAAGCCGTTACGAGTAAAGTATGATTAAATAATATCTTATCAGCCATCCATTTTTGGGAAAACCCTAAGATTCTTTTTTTGAGAACAAAAAAATATTAAACTATTTATCAAACAAGAAAAGTTCCAATTTCCAAGAAACTGATGCTAAGTTAATCTTTTTAATTTGAAAGGTTAGGTTAATCAGATAAAACTGCATGCCATGATTTCAGAGATTATTCCTCCTATGTCTTGAAACTTCATCTCAATCAAAACAGAGGTTTTGTGACGGTGGGAATCAATGAACTCGAACGAACAAGTTAGAAACTAATTGAAGGTAAGTTATTGGGTTCCTCCTATGTTAACGATTAGAGTTTTCCTTAGGTTCTATGAAGTTTTTGTTTTGCACCGAAGCAAAATGTGAGGTTATATGATTCAGAGTTTTGCTGCCATGAAATGATAGGGAAGAGTGGTTTTATAAATGCTATATATATATATATATATATATATAAATCCTGCTCATATATGAAACTGATAAGGAACACCTGCTGATATAAATGTATTCACTGCATAAGGAAGAAAGAAGGGGAAGCTTGCTGTTCTGTGTGTGTGTGTGTATATATATTTCACACGAAGCCTATGTCAGTAAACCAAAGGAAGAGCTTGCTGTGTTACCTAAGGGTGTGTATGGGTATATACATATATATATGATGCAAGCCGTGACTGTGCGTGTGTATATATAAACATAGTTAAGAAACTAATAAGACTCTAATTGTATATATATGCACAGTTCATGGGGTTAAATGGTTATATATATATATGTGTGTGTAAAGGACTCTGCACTTGGAAAATTTTTACTATCATATATAAATATATCATTGCCTTTGAGAAAGTACAAGAAAAACCTTGCAGCTATGTGTTAGCTGTTGCGGAAATATAAATCGAGTAGGGAAGAAGAAGAACACAGACAGATTTGATTAACGTGGGAAAACCTTCCTCAAGGTGAAGAGGTAAAAACCTACGGGACACTAGTCCAGTATCAAACTTCCACTATGAAAATAATGGGTACAATCAATCAATCTCTAGACTTCCTCTAGAAAACTCAAGCTTCACCAACAATCTTGGTACTCAAACTCTCAGAGTTCTTAGACTCTCTTTTTCTCCTTTTTCACTCTAGCTCTCTCTACTTTTTTCTCAAGAGTCACACACTATATAAAGAGAGAAAGGAATTAAATCAAATCTGGAAATTAGGAAGAGTCATTCCCAAGTTCAAAAAGTCATCCTCGAGTCTTGAACCCACTTTCAAATAAGTCAAATAGTCAAACTTGGAACCCCACAATGCATTTAAGGAGGAACAATTTCCAACAAATCTCCCCCTTCCGACTTCAATGCATTGGCGTTCATCCCGGCTCCTTTACAGCAGTCTTCAAATTTCTTTGCTGTTACCGACTTAGTCATCATATCGGACCAATTCAAGTCGGTGTGAACTTTGACGAGTTCAGGTTCTCCATTTTCTATCACATCCCGTATCCAGTGATACCTCACGTCAATATGTTTAGTGCAAGAGTGATAAGTTGAATTCTTCGCCAGATGAATAGCACTTTGATTGTCACATCTCAGCTTGTAACGATCTTGTTTATGACCGAGTTTCAATAGCAGATTCTTCATCCATAAGATTTCCTTACAAGCCTCAGTAGCAGCTATATACTTAGCCTCAGTTGTTGAGAGTGCCACACATTTCTGCAACTTAGATTGCCAGGAGACTGCACCTCCTGCAAAAGTCATAAAGTAACCAGATGTTGACTTTCTTGAGTCAACGTCTCCCCCTAAATCAGCATCTGTAAAACCTAGTAGCTCGGCTTTACTTCCTCCAAATAGGAGACATAAATTCTTTGTCCCTCTGAGATACTTGAAGATCCACTTCACAGACTTCCCAATGATCTTTGCCCGGATTAGACAAATATCGGCTCACCATCCCGACTGCATGTGTTAGATCTGGTCTTGTACTGACCATCGCGTACATCAGACTTCCAACAGCAGACTGATATGGAACTTTTCTCATTTCGGCTTTGTCTTTCTTTGATCTCGGACATTGCTTCTTGCTAAGCTTAAAATGTCCGGCTAAGGGGGTGCTCACTGGATTGGCATTGTCCATGTTAAATCTCTTCAAGATTTTTTCAATATACTTCTCTTGACTCAGCCACAGAAGCTTCCTTTTTCTATCTCGGATTATTTTGATTCCGAGGATCTGTTTTGCAGGACCAAGATCCTTCATTGCGAAGGACGAGCTTAAAGCCTTCTTTAAAGCGATTATCTTTGTCTTGTCTTGTCCTACAATAAGCATATCATCAACATATAGCATCAGAATCAGAAAATCTCCAGCTTCACACCTCTTAACAAATACGTGGTCAAGCATCTGTCTTCTCAAATTTATGATCAGTCATAAATGATTCAAATTTCTTGTACCACTGCCGAGTTGCTTGCTTCAAGCCATATAGACTCTTCTTCAACCGACATACCAAATTTTCTTTTCCTGGAACTCGGAACCCTTCTGGTTGCTACATATATATTTCTTCTTTCAAATCCCCATGAAGAAATGCCATCTTCACATCCATTTGTTCAACTTCAAGATCCATTGATGCCGCCATAGCCAACACACGGTTCGGATCGAAGTCATCTTTACGACGGGGAGAGAAAATTTCTTCAAAATCAACTCCTTTCTTCTGATTGCAACCTTTTACCACAATCTTGGCCTTGTATCTTGGCTTCTGTCCATTTTCTTCATTTTTAATGTTGTATACCCACTTGTTTTTAAGAGCTCTTCTTCCTTGGGGTAACTCGGTCAACTCATAAGTCTAATTCTTATGCAAGGACATCATCTCATCCTGCATTGCCTTTTCCCACTCAATCTTGTCAGGGCTTGCCACGGCCTCATCATAACTTTGAGGTTCACCTTCCTCTGCAAGTACAATGTACTCATCTGGTGGATACCTCGTAGAAGGTCTTTTCTCACGTGCTGACTTTCTAGTGTGTCCTTCAGGTTGAGAATCCGATTCAGCATTCTCATCTTGGATCTGGGTCTCATCTCGGATCTCGGCATCAACTTCTACAGTTGGCTCCTGTTGGTCATTTTCAGAACCATTCTCTCCCCCTGCTTCAATTCGGACGAAGTCTTTGGGTTCTTCATCTCGGACAACAACCGGACTTTGGGCTTCGAGATGTCATGAATGGTCTCATGCTCATGAAAGATCACATCTCGGCTTCTCACTATCTTCTTATTCACCGGATCCCAAAGTCGGAACCCGAACTCACATCTCGACGATCCGAGATAAATACATTCCTTCGTCTTTGTGTCAAGCTTAGCTCTTTCATCTTTTGGAATGTGCACAAAAGCTCGGCATCCAAACACCTTCAGATGATCATAGGTCGCTCTTCGCCCTGTCCAGATTTCTTTAGGAATTTCTCCCTCTAGTGGCCGTGATGGTGATAAGTTGATTAAATCAACTGCGGTTCTTACTGCTTCACCCCAAAATGATTTCGGCAATCCTAAGCATTGGACAACATGCTTCAGACCGTTTCTTCAATAGTTCTCTTCATCCTCTCGGCCAAACCATTTAGTTGAGGAGTTTTTTGGGGGGGGGGCGTCTTTTCAAGTCGTATCCCGGCCGCTCGACAATAAGCATCAAATGGACCACAATATTCACCACCATTTTCTGATCTGATCGCTTTCAGCTTCTTGCCAATCTCTCGTTCCACCATAGCATGAAATTCTTTGAATGCTTGGAGAACCTGGTCTTTAGTTTTCAACAAATGAACCCACACTTTGCGAGAGTGATCATCAATGAAAGAAACAAAATACTGAGCTCCGCCTAGAGACTTTTTCGACATAGAGCAGACATCAGTATGAACTAGGTCAAGAATATTCTTCCGTCATCTTGGTTGATCCGGTTTCGCAAAAGAAACCCGGTTCTGCTTTCCAGCTAGGCAGTGCGTGAAACTTTCAAGCACTTGAACGGTACCTCTGTTAGATGGACTCATCTATTGCTGCGAACTGGTGCGTTGTACAAATAGACGCACCAGATGGGAATGAACAGAGGCAACCCACGTCTCTTGCCGGTGAACCGGTGCATCGTACGAACAGACTCACCAGAATGGAGCGAACGATCCAAACGGATCGCAAAACGCAGCCGCTGGTTGGAAAACTCGGAGAGGCACAACGGAATTATTTAAACGTTCAGAAATTCAAAAAATAATTTAATAAAAAATATTTTTTATCCAAAAAATAATGTAATAAAAAAAGAATCTTTTATTTCACACGTGCGGACCCGAGACGGGGCGGGCGGGGCGCGCGACCGACCAAACCAAACCGACCGGACGGGACGGACGGCGGCGGCGCGTGAGTGCGTGTGTGGTTGGCCCAAGGGCCCAATTAGTAGGAGCCAAGTTGGGGCTTATATACCCTCCAACTTCTCTCCAACTAAGCAATGTGGGACTCTTATCCACACGCACATTCCTTCTTTCTTTTTCCTCTTCTTTTCCATCCTTCTTCTTATTCATAACCTATGGGATTTTCTCCTAAATTCTAACAATCCCCCACATGGATAAGAAGAAAGTCCATCATGACCAAATGCAAATGATCATGTATGAAAAGTGCGGTTCCTCTACAAGAAACATTTGCATCGAGAAAGGTAGGGGTTACCTTTGAACCTTCTCTAGTAAAAACTGATCGAATATACTGGTCAATCAGTGGATGTGCTGTCTTGAACCGTCAGCCTTTTAGTGTATACCAAGACAATAGGAGTCACACAATTGCTCCTCTAGCATCATTGGTTCTCATGCAGTGTCCATTTTGGCCCTGGACACAGCCTGGTTCTGTGAGTGTTCTAGAGGATCGGCCATTTTAAATTCTCATAGAAGCGGCCTTTACTTCACACTCACATAGGTGATTCCTTGTGATGTAAGTCATCATATATCATCTGACACATCAGATTAAGAAATCATTAAAAGCTTAGAAGCTTACCCTTTATATATATGCACCGTCTTGTCTAGGAATGAGTATGAGTTTAAAACTCCATAATATTAACAGTCGATCATCACTTAATTGTCTCTTTGAACCTAGTTTGTGGGATCTCCACTCTTCTAGGTAGAGTTACCGCAATAGTCAACAATAGATCGGCCTTAAACCCATTCCTTTGGACAATTTCCTAACTATCTTTCTAAGAATCCCTTTAGTAATGGATCCGCTTTCTTCTCTTTTGATTTCACATAATCAATTGAGATGATTCCATTCGAAAGTAGTTGTCTAACGGTATCATGTCTACGACGTATATGTCTAGACTTCTCGTTGTACATGACATTCTTGGCTCTACCAATAGCTGCTTGACTATCACAGTGTATACACATTGCTGGTACTTGCTTTGGCCAACTAGGAATGTCTTCAAGAAAATTACGAAGCCACTCGGCTTCCTCACTAGCTTTATCTAACGCAATGAATTCTGCTTCCATAGTAGATCTTGCAATGCAAGTTTGCTTAGATGACTTCTAAGACACATCACCCCCACCAAGGGTGAATACATATCCACTTGTGGATCTTGTGTCATTAGAGCTGGTTATCTAATTTGCATAACAATACCCTTATAGTACTGCAGGGTACTTCTCATAATGCAAAGCAAAGTTTTGAGTTTGCTTTAAGTAACCCAAAACTCTTACCATAGCTCTCCAATGAAGCTCATTTGGATTACTTGTAAAGCGACTCAACATGCTTACTGCATAGGCAATATCAGGTCTAGTGCAGTTCATAACATAAATAAGACTGCCTAGCACTTAAGCATACTCTTTTTGTTTAATAGCTTCACTAGTATTTTTTAACAGTCGAAGACTAGTTTCTATAGGGGTCGACACAGGAGCTATGTTTAAACTCTTGAATTTCTCGAGAATTTTAGAAACATAGTGTGTTTGTGATAAAGCTAACCCTCTAGATGTTCTATGGATTTTAATTCCTAAAATAACATCTGCTAGACCCATATCTTTCATGTCGAACTTACTGGTAAGTAATCATTTAGTAGCTTTAATCATTTGATTATTACTACCCATTATCAATATGTCATCTACATAAAGACAAACTATGTCAAACTTGTTTTCAGTATTTCGAATGTATACACACTTGTCATATTCATTAATATTAAAGCCATTTGATAACATAACTTCATCAAATTTTGCATGCCATTGTTTTGGGGCTTGTTTAAGTCCATAAAGGGACTTTATTAAACGACAAACTTCCGTTCCTGTCCTGAGACAACAAATCTCTCAGGTTGTTCTAGATAAATTTCTTCATCTAATTCGCCATTCAAGAAGGCTGACTTTACATCCATTTGATGTAATCCAATCCATTCAATGCTGCTAAGGCGATTAACATCCGAATGGATGTAATTCTTGTAACAGATGAATAGATATCAAAGTAGTCTAGGCCTTCACGTTGTCTGTAGCCTTTTACTACCAGCCTGGCTTTGTACTTATCAATAGTGCCATCTGCTTTCATCTTCTTTTTGAAGACCCACTTAGTTCCTATAGGCTTATTGCCAGGAGGAAGGTCAACCAACTCCTAGGTGTGGTTTGACATAATGGATTCAACTTCACTATTGGTACCCTCTTCCCAGACTAGCGCTTCAGGGGAACCCATAGCCTCTCCAAATGTCTGAGGCTCATTTTCTAGTAGATAAGTCATAAAATCAGGACCAAAGGATGTTGAAGTCCTTTTCCTAGTACTGCGTCTAGGTTCCTTCTGTTCAAAGTTATCATTAGTTATAGTATCCTGAGATATCACAGTGTTGTTATTATCATTAATTTTATTGTACGGAAATATGTTGTCAAAGAACGTAGCGTTCCTAAGTATAATTAAATCCTAAAATTAAAAAGCAGGATGTTATAAATTCCCCTATTTGGTTGACCAAGTTCATGAATGCTACCACAACTACCACGACAGTAGAGGAGGAGCGTGCATAACTTTAGAAAAAAATAGTGGAACTTCAACGATAGTGGCTCCAACTACTATCATGACTGGCATGGCATAACGTGCTATCTCTTTGTAAATGTAATTTCAATTACCCAACCAAGAATCCATTCACAGCAACCTGGGTTAGAAGATCTCGACTTCACTGCATTTCAAAAACTAGAGTATTTGAATCTTAGTGGAATGAGGTTGATGTTGTTTCTAATGTATTGAGTAGGTAGAAATTGAATATACAGTAAATAGAATAGCATAACAAGAATATGTATTAATTAAATAGAACATATAGAGAACATACAACAAATCTGTATAATATGAAAAGCTATAAACGAACTCACAAGATTGCCAAAAAAAGGTAATGAACAATGGAGAAATTCGGGCCCAACTTTCGTTGTGTCCTTAAGATAATTTTGCTCCCTCAATATGATGTCAAATGTTTTCTGAGCAATTGTCTCCCAGGATAGAGTGGATTATTCG
Organism: Acacia acuminata; assembly: GCA_019022655.1. Taxonomy (NCBI): domain Eukaryota; kingdom Viridiplantae; phylum Streptophyta; class Magnoliopsida; order Fabales; family Fabaceae; genus Acacia; species Acacia acuminata. Next base: position 6,127,398 of record JAFJYI010000005.1, read on the forward strand.
TCTCTAGAAAGATGACTCTGTCTGTCTGAAGCCCAAGCGAATCCAACAAGTCTGCTTTCGGGATGCACAAAATGTATATGCAATATGCAGAGAGAGTGTATGTAAAAATTCAGGATATGATTCTGTGACTAGAGCGCCCTATTTATAGACTCTGAAAAAACACGATCAGATGGACTCGTCTATTCTTTGCTTGGCCCGGTGCGTTGTACAAATAGACGCACGGATGGGAACAAACAGAGGCAACCCACGTCTCTTCTTCTGCTGCGAACCGGGTGCGTCGTACGAACAGACGCACCAGAACGGAGCGAACGATCCGAACGGATCGCAGAACACAACCACTAGTTGGAAAACTCGGAGAGGCACAACAGAGTTATTTAAACGTTCGGAAATTCAAAAAATTATTTAATAAAAAATTATTTTTATCCAAAAAATAATTTAATAAAAAATTAACTTTTTATTTCATTTTATTTGGACCGCGACGGTGCGCGTGTGTGGTTGACCAAGGGTCACCTAAGTCCTCATCCCTCCAGAAAAGTGGGTTGGCCCAAGGGCCCAATTAGTAGGAGCCATGTTGGAGCTTATATACTCTCCAACTAAGCAATGTGGGGCTTATATTGAACAGATAAATAACAATTTTCCTTATTCTAGAACATTATACTCGTGCAAATGTAGATAGCAGTTAGATCTAGTTTAAAATTTATTACTCTAGGCATCATGCATGTTAGAATTTATTTTGATACCAATTTGTTTTTACCTTGTATGTATTCTATTATAAATTTTACTTTTCCAAAGAGTTCATGTCAACATTATTGAAGGTCCAAGACTTTTATCTTCTATCTTCTTCTTCTTTTTTTAATAAGCACATGTATTTTTCCAAGGGATCGGTGGTAATTATATTTGAGACATTGTTAAATACTAAATATTAACATATTTTCCTGTAAAAACTCAAACATTGATTCATTGTGGTATTAGGGACTAGTCATTTAGAGAGACCCAACCGCTATTGGTGCCCTCACTGAAACAATGATATACAAACAAAGGGAAAAAAAAGGAAACCCCTTGGATGCATAAAGAGACGAAAAAGAGGCGTGAATAGTAATTTAAACCCATAAGGTAATTGAGGGTGTTGATTTGTTCAATCTTCCAATTTCAATGAGTGGGGCCAATAGACTTACCATTATGTATTCAATTGTGTCCATCTTACACGCAATATTTATGTCCATTTCCTTGATATGTATGTGTTATACGAAGACTTTGACCTCAACGATATATGTGGTTTTTAAAAAAATAGAAAAATTAACAAAAGTTAGGCATTTTCTTGCTGACTGAAAGTTCAATATTCCAATTCCAATGTGTGGGGCCAATAGACTTACCATTATGTGTTCAATTGTGCCCATCTTACACGCAATAATTATGTCCATTTCCTTAATTTGGAGTTATTAGAAGACTTTGACTCTAACGATATACGGAATATATAGTCTTTTCAAAAAATAAAATTCTTAATTTTTTAAACAGTAAGAAAAAGTGTATTTCTATAATTTGATTAATTTCTTATACATCTATTAAAAAATAATCTGAAAGTTAAATAGATTAATACAATCTTTAGTCCTATAAATTGTTCTCAATTTGGTTTTGGACATCAAAGGGAAAAATGACCAAAGTATATATTAATTTATAGAGATCAAAATGAAATTTTATAGATAAAAAATATGATTTCAAACTTCGAGATCAAATTTAAATGACAAGTTTTACAAGACCACTGTATGATGTGATGCTTATCTCACTGTTTTGCAATTTCATGTCCACTTTCACCATACAAGCTCCAAAGACGGAAGACTCTAATATTGACGAAGACCATTAACAATGATGTTTCTGTTCTACTTTGATTTTTCAAAACGAAAAAGAGAGAATGAAAAATACTATAATAATTATTACCAATATTTTTTTGCATGTTGATACCCTTGGTGGGTTGGTAGGACAAACTCGTTCCACTTTCGTCACTCCAACGTACAACGCGTTTCTCCTTTTTTATAAAGCCAGTTTGAAAAGCTATATAATAAATGTAAAAGTTGCTGCTGGTTAAAAAAAATGTAAAAGTTGCTTAATTAACTGACATTAACATAATTAGTTAAATTATACTACGCCATTCATTAATGTGAAACTCAGTTGAATTTTTTATAGAAATTATTAAATTATTTATATTTATCATTTTATACCAAACTAATTTGTTTGACTTGTAAAACTAAAATATGATCTAATAGTAATATACAATACATGCCAGCCGCTTTAAGAAGCTAAATGCGATGCATGATTTCTGGCTCCTCTCCTACGTCCAGGGTTGAACCCCGCCCCATCCCCTACTATGTGTATCAAAAAAAAAAAAAAGTAATATACAATACATGTGATGATTAAATTACTTATTTAGCTTCTTTAATCTTTTTAAAAACAGTCAATTGGTTTTATATTAAATTCTGTATATCTATAGAACTTATGTGCTAGGTTTTAAAAAAATATTTTTCGATCATTTGCGTTAAAAATTACTTACCAAGAAAAAATTCTTTAATATGTTAGGTCAATCGGGAGAGTTTTAGAATTGAGAGTACATTTTTTCATAACAATTAATTAAGCTGCCTATATATTTGAACTATGAAGTCTCAGCCTCTGCATTCTTCCTTTCTGATCACTTTGCATGAACATGGCACTCTCCATAATTATGTGGACTCCTCCAATAATAAGCACAGCGATGATATTATTATTATTATGCCCTGCCATTAGTCTCTTCCCCAATATTGCTATTGCCATGATAGCTGAAGAGAAACTTGCTCTGTTTCAAAGCAAGTGGTGGAATGGTCACAACTTTTCAGATGACCCTTGTAAATGGGATGACATTTCTTGCAATAATTTCAGAAGCGTTATTCTCATAAGGCGATTTCAACTCATTCCAGGCCAGCCTCAGCTAGCAGATCTCAACTTCACTGCGCTTCCCAATCTTGAAAGTTTGCTTCTGGTAGGAACAGGATTGATTGGTAAAGTACCCTCTTCTCTAGCAACCCTCACTTATTTGAAATTCTTGAATTTGAGTAGTACTACTAATTAGTTGGATGGAGCTATTGCTTGTTCATTTCTAAATTTAATGAAATTAGGAGTGCTTGATGTTTCCTTAAATCAACTAAGTGGAAAAGGGCCTTACATTGAGAACCCCATACTTTTCTATAATAACTAACTTTAGTTATTACATGTAACACCCCATTTTTCAAAAGTGGAATAATATATTTTTATTAGAGTAGAGCATCGGAGCAAGTAAAAGAGTGAGTAACCGATGAGTATGTGACAAAATATTAACTACGGTGTATCCGTTCGAGTATGATAATAGCGGTACATTTATCCCAATATTTCAAAATAATATATAGCCCAAAATAAAAGCTCCGGCCAAGTCTTCACGCGTGCTGCTTACCCTTGTCGTCGGCCCTCGGCCCTCCAGACCCTGAAGCTATAGTAAGTGCTGAGGTCCAACTATATCCCTTTATTCCTAAAAAAAATGCTGCTTTAGCATTTCTGGGCAGAATTTGTGCTAACTTTGAAAAATCATTACTAATTCCAAAAAAATCGAAATGAGGTTCTATAAAATTCCTTGGAAACCTTAGCATGTCTACTTTTGAGGAAAAATAATGGTGGTCTCTGGAAACATGGGAATCATTCTCAGTTTAATGTTTTCCAACCTCTGCCCAGATTTTTTTCCAGAAAACGTAGCCCAACTTTATGAATTTTTATCTCCTTCTACAGACCTCTAATTGATACATATTTTATATCAATGGAAAGATATACATGTCTAATATAATAATTATTTCATAATTTTTGAAGCTAAATTTACACATAAAATGATGCCATCTATCTGACTGATTCCAATAGCCCAGCAAACCAAGAAATTCCATATCTTACTCGAACTTGTTCCATTAATCCCAAAAATTATTTCCCAACATGTTTTTACCTCGTCAAGTATCTTTCAATGCAATGAGACCTGAAAACACTTATGGGAAATTACTTTACCTATTTTTTAGATTAAAACTAACATTCTACTAAAACTACTAAAAACTAAAGACTAAAGATTAAGAATTAGAAAACTTACCCTTGAAAAACCTTCTCCTCCTTCCTCCTTCTTGCTTCCCTTAGCTCCTATCCTTGCTTCACTCTCTACTCTTTTAGAAATCACCACTTGGGGTTGATTTGGTGTGAAGAATTGTGAAGGGGATTGCCCTCTATTTATAGGTAGAGTCCAAGGATTACAACCTTTGGATCATTTTCCATCATCAATGGCTTAGGTTGATTTGTGTTTTTATGAAGGCACAAAGTAGGGGTAAAAGAGTCTCATTGGTTGTTTTTTTTTTTTTTTTTTTTTTTTTTTTTTTTTTTTTTGTTGATATAACTCATTGGTTGATTTTAATTACATAGGATTTAGCTTATTTATTTTAATTCAACATGTGCTCTTAAAAAAAACATATTTTAATCTCTCTCTCTCTCTAAAAAAAAACCGTCCTTCTCCCCTCTCTCTTATCCTCTTCCATTTTTGCATTTAATGAACCCATGTGCCAATTATCCCATGTGATTTTGTTAATTAATATAATTCCCTTCTTTTTTCTCAAGCTTTCTTTTTCCTTCTTCTTTCAACCCTTGGATCAATTTGTGTTTGTTCAAAACAAATCTTCACCATTAATCTATGATTTAATTTTCTCATTAGTCCATTTAATTTCATGAGGATTTTGATTTCTCATTGGCTAGACAATTTACAAGAGGATTAAGCTTAATTATATTAATTAACCCTTAATTTGCATATGCTATTGGTTAATTAATCAATCATGAAAATTAGTGCTTAATTAGGTAGGTATTATTTCATTATTATTGGCTTAATTATTTTATTAGCTAATCATGACCATTGGTGTTTTAATTAACAAGCTTAATTACATCATCTTTGCCCCTTAATTTTCAAAATAAGACATCCCTCCATTTATGCTTTTTAATTTGTCTCTTGTTTATTTTGTAGAATTACACAAATTATTTTAATTAGTGTAAGCTTAATTGCCCATTAGTTTTTACTAATAGCCTTAAAATTGCTTAAATGTTTTCATAACATTTCTTGCTTCTTTTGATTATTTAAGAACCATAGTTTAATATGATAATTATTTTGTATTTTATGATCCTTAAATGTGGTCTTAAATTTAATCTTTGGTTTATTTAATTCCAAGGAAAAATTGTCTAAAATTTAATTAATATTTTACAAAATTTAGAAACAACATATTCTCATTTATTATGTATTATTTATCAAAATTAGTATTTATGATAAATAGGATTTTTAGAGTATTGCATTATGTCCATTTCTTAATATAAAACTCAATTGACTAATGTAGGAAAATTTAAAAAGTTAAATAAATTCCTTTAAAGTATTTATATTTATTATTTTTCTCTAACATAGTTTGTTTGACTTATAAAATGATATATAACCTAATGATATATATAAGTATTTTAGAGAAATCATGTTACATATACTATAGCAAAGTAATTTATTTAGTTTCTTTGATCTTCTTAAATTAATCAACTGAGTTTTGAGTTTTGTACCAAGGATTGGAGGTAGTATAACATAACTACCAGGGTGTTCCCACCTAGCTTATGCTTTTCTCCATCAATTGGTCGCGTCAATTTTAGCTGCAATGATATCTACGAAAGAATATCTAGAAAACTACGAAAGTTGTTATATTCCAAAGAAAATTTTACCTCTTTCCGTACTACATTTTAAACAATAACTCTGATACATTGGGAGTAGAGAATTAGATCGCTGGTTAGTCTAAAATTCTTCTGTTCGGTAAGAAACAACTACAACACATTTGTAACTCACTTATACATTCTTTTACGTTACCTTACAAATTCACTCAATTTAAAAATGTTGTATTCACATTGATAATTTAATAGAGTAGGTCAACACTTAATTCCTATTTGATAAAATTAACCTATAACACATTTATAACTCAAATGGTTGGCTTTAACACGTACCATTCCAACTCAAATTATAGCTCTTCATAATCATAGCTATTTGGACTTGGATAATAACAGTCTTTGTGGTGAGTTATGTACATTCTTCTACTATACCTTTCAAATTTACTCAATTTAAAAATATTGTATTTATGTCGATAATTTAATAAAGTAGATAAACCCTCAATTCTTATTTAACAAAAATAACGTACATCACATTTATAACTCAAATGATTGGCTTTGATAGGTACCATTCAAACTCAAATTGGAGCTCTTCAAAATCTCAATTTTTTAAACTCATCTAATAACATTCTCCTTGCTGAGTTTACCTTCCGCTCTTACCTTACAAATTCACTCAATTTACAAACATATTGGTGACTCAGATGACTGAATTTGGTAGGTACCATATCAACAAAAATTGAAACTCTTCAAAATTTAATCAATCTGGACTTGTCTTATAACAATTTCAATACTGAGCTTTGTACCTTATTCTACTATACCTTGCAAATTCACTCAATTTAAAAATGTTTTATTTACATCTATAATTTGATAGAATAGGTTAACCCTCAATTATTATTTGACAAAAATATCCTAAATCACATTTATAACTCAAATGATTGGCTTTGACAGATATCATTCCAACTCAAATTGGAGCTCTTCATAATCTCACCTATTTGGACTTATCTGATAACAGTCTAAGTGGTGAGTTTACTTCCCCTCTTACCTTATGAATTCACTCAATTTAGAAGTGTTGTATTTACCTCTATAACATACTAAAGTAGGTAAATCCTCATTTCTTATTTGATAACAAATAACCTTCAAATATATTTGTGACTCAGATGATTGGATTTCACAGGTACCATTCCAACAAAAATTGAAACTCTTTATAATCTAATCCATCTAGTCTTGTCTTATAACAATTACACTAGTGAGCTTTGTCTATTATTCTACTATACCTTGCAAATTTACTCAATTTAAAATGTTGCATTTACATGTATAATTTAAGAGAGTATGTTAACCCTAAATTGTTATTTAATAAAAATAACCTACATCACATTTATAACTCAAATGATTGACTTTGACAGTACCATTCCAAATCAAATTGGAGTTCTTCATAATCTCAATAATTTATACTTATCTAATAACATTCTCAATGGTGAGTTTACCCAACCCTCTTACCAATTTAGAAATTTTGTATTTACCTCTATAACTTAGTAGAGTAGGTAAATCCTCAGTTCTTATTTGATAAGAAATAACCTACAAACATATTGGTGACTCAGATGACTGGATTTGGTAGGTACCATTCTAACAAAAATTGAAACTCTTCAAAATTTAATCAATCTAGACTTGTCTTATAACAATTTCACTACTGAGCTTTGTACCTTATTCTACTATACCTTGCAAATTCACTCAATTCAAAAATGTTTTATTTACATCTATAATTTGATAGAGTAGGTTAACCCTCAATTATTATTGGACAAAAATATTCCAAATCACATTTATAACTCAAATGATTGGCTTTGACAGGTACAATTCCATCTCAAATTGGAGATCTTCATAATCTCACCTATTTGAAATTATTTGATAACACTCTAAGTGGTGAGTTTACCTTCCTCTCTTATCTTACAAATTCACTCAACTTAGAAATGTTGTACTTACCTCTATAACACAGTACAGTAGGTAAATCCTCAATTCTTATTTGATAAGAAATAACCTACAAACATATTGGTGACTCAGATGACTGCATTTGGTAGGTACCATTCCAACAAAAATTGAAACTCTTCATAATTTAATCAATCTAGACTTGTCTTATAACAATTTCAATACTGAGCTTTGTACCATATTCTACTATACCTTGCAAATTCACTCAATCCAAAAATGTTTTATTTACATCTATAAATTGATAGAGTAGGTTAACTCTCAATTATTATTGGACAAAAATATCGCAAATCACATTTACAACTCAAATGATTGGCTTTGACAGGTACCATTCCAACTCAAATTGGAGCTCTTCATAATCTCACCTATTTGGACTTACATAATAACACTCTAAGTGGTGAGTTTACTTCCCCTCTTACGTTACAAATTCACTCAATTTAAAAATGTTGTATTTACCTCTATAACATACAAAATTAGGTAAATCCTCGTTTCTTATTTCTTAATAAATAACCTACAAATATATTTTTGACTCTGATGATTGGATTTGACATGTACCATTCCAACAAAAATTGAACTCTTTATAATCTAATCCATCTCGTCTTGTCTTATAACAATTTCACTAGTGATCCTTGTACCTTATTCTACTATACCTTGCAAATTCACTCAATTTAAAAATGTTTTATTTACATCTATAATTTGATTGAGTAGGTTAACCCCCAATTATTATTTGACAAAAATATCGCAAATCACATTTATAACTCAAATGATTGACTTTGACAGCATTCCAACTCAAATTGGAGCTTTTCATAAACTCAACTATTTGAACTTATCTGATAACACTCTAAGTGGTGACTTTACCTTCCCCTCGTACCTTACTAATTCACTCAATTTAGAAATGTTGTATTTACCTCTATAACTTAGTAGAGTAGGTAAAAACTCAATTCTTATTTGATAAGAAATAACCTACAAACATATTGGTGACTCAGATGATTGGATATGACAGGTTCCATTCCAACAAAAATTGAAACTCGTCATAATTTAATCAATTTGGACTTGTCTTATAACAATTTCACTACTCAGATTTGTACCCTATTCCACTATACCTTGCAAATTCACTCAATTTAAAAATGTTTTATTTACATCTATAATTTGATAGAGTAGGTTAACCCTCATTTATTATTTCACAAAAATATCCAAAATCACATTTATAAGTCAAATTATTGGCTTTGATAGGTACCATTCCAACTCAAATTGGAGCTCTTCATAATCTCATTTATTTGGACTTATCTCGATAACACTTTAAGTGGTGAGTTTACCTTCCGCTCTTACCTTTCAAATTCACTCAATTTAAAAGTGTTGTATTTACCTCTATAACTTAGGAGAGTAGGTAAATCCTCAATTCTTATTTATTAATAAATAACCTACAAAAATATTGGTGACTCAGATGACTGGATATGGCAGGTACCATTCCAACAAAAATCGAAACTCTTCATAATCTTATCTATCTAGACATGGCTTATAACAATTTCACTGGTGTGTTTTGTACCTTATTCTACTATACCTTGCAAATTCACTCAAATTTAAAATTTTTTATTTACATCTATAATTTGGTAGAGTAGGTTAACCTGCAATTTTTATTTGACAAAAATATCCTAAATCACATTTATAACTCAAATGATTGGCTTTGACAGGTACCATTCCAACTCAAATTGGAGCTCTTCATAATCTCACCTATTTGGACTTATCTCGATAACACTCTAAGTGGTGAGTTTACCTTCCCCTCTTACCTTACAAATTCATTCAATTTAAAAATGTTGTATTTACCTCTATAACTTAGTAGAGTAGGTAAATCCTCAATTCTTATTTGATAATAAATAACCTACTAAACATATTGGTGACTCGATGATGATTGGATATGACAAGTACCATTCCAACAAAAATTGAAACTCTTCATAATTTAATCAATTTGGACTTGTCTTAAAACAATTTCACTACTAAGCTTTGTACCCTATTCTCCTATACCTTGTAAATTCACTCAATTTTAAAATGTTTTATTTACATCTATAATTTGATAGAGTAGGTTAACCCTCAATTATTATTGGACAAAAGTATCCCAAATCACATTTATAACTCAAATAATTGGCTTTGACAGGTACCATTCCAACTCAAATTGGAGCTCTTCATAATCTCGCCTATTTGGACTTATCTGATAACTTTCTAAGTGGTGAGTTTACTTCCCCTCTTACCTTACGAATTCACTCAATTTAGAGGTGTTGTATTTACCTTTATAACAAACTAAACTAGGTAAATCCTCATTTATTATTTGATAACAAATAACCTATAAATATATTTGTGACACAGATGATTGGATTTCACTGGTACCATTCCAACAAAAATTGAAACTCTTTATAATCTAATCCATCTAGTCTTGTCTTATAACAATTTCACTAGTGAGCTTTGTCTCTTATTCTACTATACCTTGCAAATTTACTCAATTTAAAATTTTTTTATTTACATCTATAATTTGATTGAGTATGTTAACCCCCAATTATTATTGACAAAAATATCGCAAATCACATTTATAACTCAAATGATTGACTTTGACAGCATTCTAACTCAAATTGGAGCTTTTCAGAATCTCAACTATTTGGACTTATCTGATAACACTCTAAGTGGTGACTTTACCTTCCCCTCGTACCTTACTAATTCACTCAATTTAGAAATGTTGTATTTACCTCTATAACTTAGTAGAGCAGGTAAAAACTCAATTCTTATTTGATAAGAAATAACCTACAAACATATTGGTGACTCAAATGACTGGAAATGGTAGGTACCATTCCAATAAAAATCGAAACTCTCCATAATCTTATCCATCTAGACTTGTCTTATAACAATCTCATTGGTGAGCTTTGTACCTTATTCTATTACACCTTGCAAATTCACTCAATTTAAAAGTGTTTTATTTACATCTATAATTTGATAGAGTAGGTTAACCCTCATTTATTATTTCACAAAAATATCCAAAATCACATTTATAAGTCAAATTATTGGCTTTGATAGGTACCATTCCAACTCAAATTGGAGCTCTTCATAATCTCACTTATTTGGACTTATCTGATAACACTTTAAGTGGTGAGTTTACCTTCCCCTCTTACCTTTCAAATTCACTCAATTTAAAAGTGTTGTATTTACCTCTATAACTTAGGAGAGTAGGTAAATCCTCAATTCTTATTTATTAATAAATAACCTACAAAAATATTGGTGACTCAGATGACTGGATATGGCAGGTACCATTCCAACAAAAATCGAAACTCTTCATAATCTTATCTATCTAAACATGGCTTATAACAATTTCACTGGTGTGTTTTGTACCTTATTCTACTATACCTTGCAAATTCTCTCAATTTAAAATTGTTTTATTTACATCTATAATTTGGTAGAGTAGGTTAACCTGCAATTATTATTTCACAAAAATATCCTAAATCACATTTATAACTCAAATGATTGGCTTTGACAGGTACCATTCCAACTCAAATTGGAGCTCTTCATAATCTCATCTATTTGAACTTATCTGATAACACTCTAAGTGGTGAGTTTACCTTCCCCTCTTACCTTACAAATTCATTCAATTTAGAAATGTTGTATTTACCTCTATAACTTAGTAGAGTAGGTAAATCCTCAATTCTTATTTGATAATAAATAACCTACAAACATATTGGTGACTCAGATGATTGGATATGACAGGTACCATTCCAACAAAAATTGAAACTCGTCATAATTTAATCAATTTGGACTTGTCTTATAACAATTTCACTACTAAGCTTTGTACCCTATTCCACTATACCTTGCAAATTCACTCAATTTAAAAATGTTTTATTTATATCTATAATTTGATAGAGTAGGTTAACCCTCAATTATTATTTGACAAAAATATCATAAATCACATTTATAACTCAAATGATTAGCTTTGACAAGTACCATTCCAACTCAAATTGGAGCTCTTCATAATCTCACCTATTTGAACTTATCTGATAACAATCTCAATGGTGAGTTTACCTTCCCCTCTTACCTTACAAATTCACTCAATTTTGAAATGTTGTATTTATCTCTATAACTTGGTCGAGTAGGTAAATCCTCAATTCTTATTTGAGAAGAAATAAGCTACAAACATATATTTAACTCAGATTACTACCTTTGGCAAGTAACATTCCAATTCAAATTGGAACTCTTCATAATTGAATTTTTCTTGGCTTGTCTCATAACAATCTTGCTGGTGAGTTATGTACATTCTTCTACTATATCTTGAATATTCACTCAATTTAAAAATGTTGTATTTAAGTCTATAATTTAATAGTGTAGATAAAACCTCAAATCTTATTTGATGAAAATAACCTACAACACATTCATAACTCAAATGATTGGCTTTGATAGGTACCATTCCAGCTCAAATTGGAGTTCTTCATAATCTCACCTATTTAGACTTATTTGATAACAATCTTGGTGGTGAGTTTATATTCCCCTCTTACCTTGCAAATTCACTCAATTTAGAAATGTTGTATTTACATCTATAACTTAATAGAGTAAGCAAATCCTCAATTCTTATTTGATAAGAATTAACCTACAAATATATTTGTAACTCTGATAACTGTCTATGGCAGATACCATTCCAACTCAAATTAGAACTTTTCATGATCTAATTCATCTGAACTTGTCTTATAACAATCTCACTGATGAGTTATATATGTTCCTTTCTTACCTTGCAATGTTACTCAATCTAAAAGTATTTTATTTTCCTCCACACAATCAAAGACTTATAGTTAAGCACAAATTTATTAATTGAACTACAAAAAGTAGTTTATTTGAATCTTCATAATAGGGGTTCACAGGTATCATTCCTACTCAATTTGGAGCTCTTCAAAATCTCATTCATTTGAACTTGTATTACAACACACTTACATATGCGTTACCATCCACCCTTCCCAACCTTATTTATAATTGATGGATTTAAGTAAAAACAATGTAGTTGGAGTCATTCCTTTAACTTTAGGTTTTTTGACATATCTCAATAATTTATTTTTGTCCTCAAATTTATTTGTTGCAGGTGATATCCCATCTTCAATTTTCAATTTAAGAAATTTACAAGACTTTGATGTTTCTCAAAATCAACTAAGTGGTGGCATGCCACTACGGTTTGGAAATTTCTTAACTACTTTTCATCTAAATATCTCCCAAAATAATATGAGTGGAAACTTACCCTACATTTTGAACGATAATTTTTATTTTCATGGTGACTTTAGTCACAACAAATTCAACGGAATATTACCATCTAGTATATGCAGTGATCCTCTATCATGTAGCATTAACTTCCGCTACAATAAAATCTATGGTAGTATACCTGGAGATCTTTCTACAATGCAGTTCATCAACTTATCATACAATCTTCTCAGCGGCTATATTCCAAGTGAAGTTTATAGCTCTTTTCCCCTGGACATCTTCTATGGTAACAAAGAATTACTTGGTGAAGAGAAGAAACATGGTTTTTCTAAAGGATTACTTGGTCAAGAGAAAAGACATGGTTTTTCTAAAGGATTAAAGTCTTTGTTGAAGATTATTATTCCTTTGACAATTTTTCTTGTCATCATATTTGTTGTGGGTTTCATCTTATTTGAATCTTTCAAAAAGAACAAGAAATCTATAATTGAGACAAGAGAATCAAAAAATGGGGATTTGTTTTCCATATGGAATTATGATGGAAAAATTGCATATGAAGACATCATTGAAGCAACAGAGGGCTTCGACATCAAATATTGTATTGGAACCGGTGCATATGGAAGCGTTTATAGAGCAAAACTTCCTAGTGGCAAAATTGTAGCATTGAAAAAACTTCATAGAAGAGAATATGGAAACACATCTTTTGCTCAGAGTTTTCACAATGAAGTGAAGATGTTAAGTGAAATTCGACATCGCAGTATTATAAAGCTCCATGGTTTTTGTTTGCATAATCAATGCATGTTTCTCATATATGAATACATGGAAAGAGGAAGCCTTTTCTATGTGTTGAATAATGATGATGAGGCTAAAGAGTTTGATTGGACTATGAGGATGAATAACATAAAAGGAATAGCAAATGCTTTGTTCTACATGCATCATGCTTGTGCTCCTCCAATTGTCCATCGAGACGTAACAAGTAATAATGTATTGTTGAACTCAAAGATGGAGGCTTTTCTATCTGACTTTGGCACAGCTAGAATTCTTGATCCAGATTCATCTAATCAAACTCTTGTAGTTGGTACTTATGGTTATGTTGCTCCAGGTTAGCTTTTCCAATTCTATACTACTTCTCTTGTTGTATTCTTTTTTTTTTTTTTTTTAAATTTTAACCACTAATTACCTTGGGATAAATACATAATTTCTTTAATTTTTGATTTGTTGCAGAACTTGCATACACCTTAATTGTGACTGCAAAATGTGATGTTTATAGTTTTGGAGTGTTGACATTAGAAACATTCATGGGAAGGCATCCTGGAGAGTTGATATTGTCATTTTCAAAGACCCGTGGTGAAAGCATTTTGCTAATAGATGTCTTAGACCCACGTCTCCCACTACCATCGCAGAAAGATGCACAAGATGTGACCTTTTTGGTCACAATAGCATTAGCATGCTTGAATTCATCTCCCAAATCTCGACCATCAATGCACCAAGTGTGTCAAAGGCTTTTATCCTCCAATAAGCCATTAGTCATTCCTTTCAATAACATATCACTCCAGAGTTTAGTGAATCAAGGTATGCAAATAATCTAGTAAAAAATTAGGAGATTTGGCTCTATGTTTGTAGGCACCTTAGATGATGAAACTTGGATTTGCTGCAAAGTCCAAATTTGATGTTTTCCATATGTTTAATTTCTTGCAGTTGATGAAATTTGTCCACAACAAAATCTTTATAGTTTACAAGTCAATTTTGGCATAACCTTATATTGTTAAAGTAATAAGATATCGAAAATGAATGATCTGGAATATACATAGAGTAATTAAAATTTGAGTATGGCAACAGCAACAGAAACTCCTGCAACAATACATTATGTTTAAAGAATTTAATCATGAATAGATTATAGTTGGAAAAAAATCCCTTCTTTTCCCCTGAATTAAAGATTTAATAAAGATAAATTTGAGTCATAGAATCACACAAAAGAATCATCTATGATTATAGTAAAGAATTTTAAAATAGCTATGTAGTATTTGAGTTTCCAACTCTTTCATCTTTCCTTACCCCACATCTTTGTCCAGAACTGGCAAGCACATCCTTTCATTCTGCACCCTTTTCATCAGCAAAGGGAATAAAGGAAAGTAAAGGTGTGGATAGAATAAAGGAATAATCAGTCTTGTAACAAGAAAATTCAAAGAAAGTTGTATTTAGCCACAATTTAATCAAAGTATAGTTGTAATCTAAATGTATACTGTCATAGTTTTCGAGCTCAATAGTTTTGTGTATGACATAAGAGGGTTTGATCTCTAACTCTAGCTATAAGGTAGAGTACTTTTTTCAACAATTTAAATTATTCCTGTGATAAGATAAATTTGCAAGGGAAAATATCAGTATAATATGATATGCTTTTGACGATTTGGCTATCATTATATATATTGGCTAATTAAGTTTTGAAAGAGAATTTAAATTAGTTCAGGAACTCATGTGACATGCCTAACCTAGTCCATCGAACATTTTAAAAAAAAAATATATATATATATATACAGAATATCAAAATGACCCACAACCATAGACATATGTACACACAAGCATGAGAATAAATAGAATTCTAAGAGATTTGGTGCAACAATAAAGCAATTCCTTCATATTTTTCCCATCTCAGTGCATTAAAAGTTAAAAAGGAGGCGATGATATTTTTAAAATTTTAACTTAACTTTCAACAACTATTTTCAGATAAGCTTTTTTCAAAAAGTCGTTAATTATAAAAATTAAAAAAAAAACAGCCGTTAAAAGTTTAAGCTATAATTTTAAAAAATATGAATATTTGTGAGTTAATTAAAAGAACTCAAAAAGAAAAAGAGAAAAAACTTACTCACTGAAAATTTTTGTTGAAGTCACCATACGAAAAGAAACTTTATTGGTCAGCGTGTGTTTCGGGAAATGGCTAAATACAAACAATGATAATAAGGTCCCAAGGTACATAAAAAATAATAAAAAAGTCTCACACCTAATCACAGAGGTGGAACTAGAGAGGAGTTAGGGATGGCCCCGCCCCTAAAATAATAGAATACGACTCAGATTTTCAGAAAATTACATTTCAGCCTCATGAAAATTTTAATATTTTCACTTTAGTCCTCACTAAAAGATTCCTGGATGAACTAAAATGAGATATTGAAATGTGTATAGGGAATAGATGTAATTTTATAAACAGTTGGGTTATATTCTATAATTTTCTCCCCTAATTGCATTTGGACATCAACCTAATCACTGTCATGAATGAAGTCAGAGAAAGAAGCAATCGGAAAGGGCAGAGTGATTTGTGAGTAGAATCCCGTTTGGGTATAGTTTTTGGAGAATAACTTTTGGGATTTATAAGGTAAAAATAGCTTTTAGGATTTACGAAATAAAAACAATTTTTTGAGAATAATTTTTGGATAAAAACTATAGTGTTTAGATATTGTTATCAGAATAGCTTTTTTAGTGTCAAATTTACCAAAAAAGACATTAGCTTTTGGTACAATTGCATGTAAAGGATAAAGTTATATTTTGAATATTATAAACATTATATTTCATAATAAATACCAAAATGTACATAAATTTGTGTACAAAATTAAAATAGTTAAGGGTACTTGACTGCACCGAAAAATACTTCATGATCTTGAAAATTTATTTCAAGACATTGAAAAAATATTCTAAGGTAATGACTGACCTTGACAAAAATTTCAGGGTACTAATGAGAACAAAAAATATACTTAATCTTGATTGGTACTAAAAAAATACTTCTCATGGTCTTAAAAATTTATTTTAGGATCTTGAAAATATATTTCAAGGTCTTGAGTAATCTTAAAATAAATTCGGGTACTAACGGGTACTAAAAAGATCTTGAAAAAAATACTTCATGAATTGAAAAAATATATCGGGGTACTAAAAAAATACTTGAGAATATTGATTGGTACTAAAGAAATACGATGATGGTAGAGGAGAGAGAAAAATAAAAAAAAAATAGCTTTTTCTAAAATCTAGGTTTTGATGCAGAATAGCTTTTTGACAAAAATGAAGGTGTTTGGATGACTTCTAGCAAAACCTAAGGTTTTGTTTTAAAATAACTTCTGAAAGAGAGGGGGGGGGGGGTGTTTGTTTAACTTTGGCAAAAGTTTTGTTTGCAACCCCCCAAACAGGCCTATTCCTCCGGAGCAGCCAAGGAGCTTTCTCAAACACTCCGATTTCGATCGCACACATTACCCTTTCAACACCCCCTACATCATCACTTACCCACTACGCCCAGATTCAACTTCATTCCCAATCGTCCTCTCTCCAACACTAAACTCACCGTTTCAGCCATGAGAAAGCCTCCGATTGAAGGCTTAAGCGACGAGTTAAACGCCATAGCCAGGCCAAAGATATGTTTTGATTTCTAGTTCATCCTTCTAGAAGTAAAAATACTTATTCTACAAAATTAAACTTTCCAATATGAAAGTGAACCAGGGATTCAATTTTCACTGGGCCCATCTTTGGAGGATCAAATGAGTTTAATCTTTTTTTTTTCCTTTTTCAAAATTAATTCATGTTAGCTTGGTGAAAAATGTGATTAATTTAGGAGGCTATTGAGTTGATTCTCTGGATACTTCTTGTAGTGGTACGAAAGGCATTTGAGGGGACTGAAAATTTTCTGCAAAAGTTGGATGCCAAAGCGTGGGGTTCCAATTAAGGTAGCTGTGTGTTTATGCCATGGGTATGGTGATTCTTGCACTTTCTTCTTTGACGATGGACTATCCTGGCTTTGGTCTTTCTGAAGGACTACATGGTTACATACCGATCGAATTTCGATTATTTAGTTGACGATGTTATAGAACACTACAGAAAAATAAAAAGTATGATGTTTAGCCCTCATGTTTTCATATTCAACATTGCTATTTTTTAACATTGAAACCTATCATGTTCTATCAAATTCCGAGAGGCTCAATCACTAAAGCATTTTGCATTGAAAAAAAAAAAAGAAATTTGGTTGTCATATAGCTGAGTGTTGAAATGAAATTAAGAGCACTCTTAAATTAAGGTACTTACTGGCTGTTACTTTGTGTAATTGAATTTTAAAGATATAGTTGCTGGAAGCTTTATTTTATCAATAATGACAACGCGAATGCTGCCAATGTTAATCTCAGATAACAAGAATATACCGAACAATGCAAAAACGACAGATAAGGATGAAGATAGGAAGCCAAAGGGAGGAGAAGAGCAATTTTATTGTCATAAAGACGAAAAAAAATAGACTTATAGTTTTATTGTAAAATTTGGAAACTTCTCATTACATGTGATTCAGAAAACTATATGTGTTTCTGTGATGTTATATATTTTGACAATGTATCCAATGGCTACTTGAATGTGTCTTTTTTGACAAGCCTTCTGACAAGTTGTCATTCCTATTTTGGCAACATGAACATTAGGTACATTATAAATCAAAATACATAAGCCGATGTTAGAAACTTGAAGAATTTTTGACAACATTAAAAGTCATTTTGACAAGATGAGAAACCATTTTCCCAATAAGTTTTTTATAATTGTAGAATTTTAGAAACATAGAGAATTTTTTACAAGTCGTTTTGACAATATTAGAAGCTATTTTCATAACGAGTTTTTCATACGTGTAGAATTTTAGAAACTTAGAGAATTTTGACAACATGAAAAGCTATTTTGATAACGTTAGAAGCCATTTTCATAACAAGTTTTTCATACATGTAGAATTTTAGAAACCTGGAGATTTTTTGACAACATGAAAAACCATTTTGACAATATTACAAGCTATTTTCACAACAAGTTTTTCATACGTGTATAATTTTAGAAACTTTGAGAATTTTTGACAACATGAAAAGCCATTTTGACAACATTATAAGCTATTTTCACAACGAGTTTGTCATACATGGAGAATTTTTGAAACTTGGAGAATGTTTGACAACACAAAAAACCATTTTCATAACAAGCTTGTCATACGTGGAGAAATTTTTAAATTTCATGATAAATTTCACATCAGAAGGTAATATGTATTTTAACAATTACTTATTTCTATTTTAACAACATGAAAAGCCACTTTGACAATGAGTTTCTGATACCTGGAGAAATTGTAACAACTTCAGCACTAATTGTCCCAAGATGCACACGTACATTCAGTAGGTAATAGGTCTTTTAACAACTAATAAAATCATTTTGATAACATGAAAAGCCATTTTTACGTAGGGCCTTTTTTGAGAGAAATTTAGTAGCTTTTTCATTTTTTATTTAAAATGGGCAACACAATCATTTTACATTCACTACTAATCTTGTGAGGGGAATTAGGTGTGAGACTTTTTTATTATTTTTTTATGTATCTTGGGACCTCATTGTGATTGTCCCAGAACTAGAGAGTGAGTGAATCATTGACACACAAAGGGGGGAGGGGGAGGGGGAGAGGGGGGGGGGGGGGGGGAAGCACGATCAGATGTTGAAGGGAAGAAAGGAAAAAAAAGAAAGAAAACACCATCATTTAGAAAGAGCCATGCGACCTACTCAAAGACACAACAGATCACGAGCTTGATAAAAAAGGAAAGGCAGGAGTTGCATTGCGAACGGAGGGGGCGGTACTGTCACTGCCTTGTTCATCAATATTCATCGCCTTCTCTAGAGCGACAGAACCACAGTGAAGGAGTCAGCCACCGAAAATTATTGTAGGTCTTTTCCGTCCTTGGGCTGGAGCGAGAAGCAAGAACCAGAGGGTGAGTGAACCAGAGAGAGAGAGAGAGGAGGCGCATTCAGAAGCTGGTCTCTCACAAGCTGCAACGATAAACTAGAGGAGAGAGGCCATGGAAGGACGTCACTGATGAGCTTGATGGAGTCAAAAGGAGGGAGGCGGACATTCAGATCTTAACTATTCATCTTCTTCTTCTTCCTTGGCTTTGACAGTAGAGACCAGAGGACGTGACTGAAAGGAGGAAGAACACCCTCTAGGTAGCTTCGGTTGTGATGTTTTCCTCTCTGTCGACCCTCCCTCTGTTTTGCACAACTACCGGAGCTTTATCAGAAAGCTCAGAATCGACCGGAGATGCACAGTGTCGCGGCAAGAAGACCTGAGAAGGAGATCGATCTTCAAGCTCCTTCAACCTTCACCCTTCCACCACATTCTTATTCCTCGGTGAGACTTTACGTTATGAATCGAGAATCGCCAGCGATGATAGTGTTTGGGGGAAGTTTTTATATGATTTCTTCATATTTTTAATGTATTTTCTAGAATATTATTGAATAATTAAACACTAATTTGAGTTAAGGATATTTATATTGAATTAAGTGTAATTAAGAGTAAAATGGTAATAAATTGTTAATTATTCATACAAATGATTTTTTAGACTTTTGATGGTACCTTATACTTAATTTTTGTATTTTAAGTATGTAAGAAAAATATTTAAGATTTTTGAAGGGTCAAAATTAATATTTTTAGAAATGGAATTAATTACAGAAAAGTTCTTTAGGATTCTTGAAAAATTGGAAATTAATGAAGAAAATGGACGAAAAAAAATTACAGAAAAGACCCATACGTTTCTGAAATTATAGTCCCCTACAAATTTTTCAAAACATTTTCACTTTTGTCCCCCTCAAGAACTTTTAAAATTTTCACTTAGGTCCCTGGTCAAATCTATATTTGATTAGGCACTTCGTATTCATCAGGGGGAGGACCGCGAGACTCTAACCGAATATCTGAGAGTGTCTTCTCCAGTGAGAGAGAGAGAGAGCTTAAGAAGAGAGGGAAAGAGATAAAGCGTCACCACCAGTGTCGAGGAATTCCTTCTTCATTACCACCGACGTCTACAACCTCTCTTTCGCCGGATTAAGGCCGAGTTTTCAGAGCTCAGAATTGAGAGGCAAAGTCAGAGAGGCCGCGAGCTCAGAGATGAACCAGAGAACACACACAGCGCCGTGAGACATGAGATTCAAGGAAAACCACTGAACCTTCATCTAAGCCCTTCTTTCTCCACTGTCTTTACGACACCGCTAGTCTCTCTCTCTCTCTCTCTCTCTCTCCTCTTTCTCTTCATTGTCACTCCGTCATCCTTCTCTGATTTCTGGCAAGTCTTCTACATTTTCCGATGAATATTCCCAATTTCCGGCGATGCTTTCCGAGAATCTGGATAGACTCCATATTTTCCGGTGAGTTTGTTTCCTGGTTTGATTTAACAAACTGTGTTGAATGCTTTTATGGAAATGAGAGGCTGATCCCTTTGCTTGTTAGTGATAAGTACTTATGCTTTTGTTCAATGTACTACATAGAGAAGTTTTTCAATCATTCTATTAGGCTAGAGTTGTATTTGGATTTTTAAATTTTAATATATAATTCTAGAATTGAGATTGATGTTAATTATCTGTCATAGTTTGATATTTATAGTTGAGATTTGATTTTGTAATGTGAAAAATATATATGTTTGAATTTCTTTATAGTTGCAATGAGATTATATTAATTATTATGTTATTGCATAGTTAATATGGTTGATTTATGCATTTGAGAAACTGTTTAGTACTTAAAAGACTCATGTTGTATTATTCCAATTTTAATTGGACATTAAATCATTTTATGCAGCTAAAAAAGATCGCAAAACGGATTGGCAAATCTGACTAAATAAGAAGATCACAAAACGGATCGGCACAGCTAAAAAAGTTATATGCAGTGACCGTCAAATACGAAGCCCAAAAACAAGGAATAACAAAAACAAAAATAAGATCAGATCAAGGAGCAAACAAACTAAAAAATGAACTAAATAGCAAATCTGACTGTCCATGCATTTTTAAAAAGAACGAAGACCCACATTTTAAGGAAAAGCCAAAAATGCGAAGCACGATAGAATTAGTAGTGAATCTTACGTCTTCTCGAGACTCCGTGCTTCGTCCTCAATGACCTGGCCTCCATGAAGCATCTTGCTGATTTTATCAGCCGGCTGTGAATTCGATGAGGGAAGTTCAAAAACAGAGTTAATATATGCGTGAGATTGAACCCAAATCAAAGAACCATAAGTACAGAGATAAGAGTAACCTGATGAGAGCGGCTGCCGGAGCCACTGACGGTGGTAGGGGAATCAGTCGGAGGAGTTTCCGACCATGTGAGAAGATCTGAGGTGGAGCTATTTGGCTTCCTCACCGGCGTGGTTCTCTGCATTTTCTTCTTCTGTTGGAGTACAATCTCGGACCAGGCTTCTCTCCTTTTCCAAAACCATTCGCTGCTGTCCGCTGCCAAAGTACGACACCGTTTGACATCAAGATGGGAAGAGAGTGCGTGGGTCACTGAAGAAAAAGGTGGAGTAAATGGCTTGGGTGGGCCCCCACCTTATGAATAATAATAATAATAAAAACTCAATCCCTCCCTATGTTTAAATGGTTCAAGTGAGCTTTTTTAAAAAAATTAAAAATTATGGAAAAACCGACCAAGTGTAGCCAAAGGAGTCCGGTTTCTCTGCCCATCGGTAGTCTATCCATCCCTTCTCATCTTCAATCGTAGTTGAAATCTTGATCCAAGGGCCCAGGATGATTTTCCAAAAAATCGCATGTGGTACAAGTTACCGCATGTAGTTTTTTGGAAAATCATCCTGAGCCATTGGATCAAGATTTCAACGGCCATCGATCGATGATAAGGAGGATGGGTAGAAAAATGCTATGGAGGGTATCTTCTCTCGTACCCAAAGACTTTTTTTAAAAAATATATGTGTGTTTTAACTTATAAGATATTTTGATTGAAAAAAAAAATTAGGGTGTTTTTTCGGATAATACCCCTAACAAATAAAAAAAAAATGATTTAATATAATCTTTTATTTATTAAATTTGTCCTTATTTTAGTTTCTGTCCATCAAACTTCAAACCATATGTTTTGCTACGTCAAATGACAACATAGTCCATATCATTATTAAACTATAAAGATTAGTGTTTTAAATGGAATGAAATTCAAAAAACCAAAATTTATAACTTAAAACTCGTGCTTTTTTATTTAAATTTAAGGGACATAATATTATATTTATTTATTTGTCGAGGTAACATTAGAATAAAACACTTATAAATTTTGGTTTTTTAAATTTCATTCCATTTAAAACACTAATCTTTATAGTTTAATAATGATATGGACTGTGACGGAGCAAAACATATGATTTGAAGTTTGATGGACTGAAACTAAAATAAAGACAAATTTAATAGATAAAACATTATATTAAATCTTTTTTTTTTTATTTGTTAGGGGTATCATCCGAAAAAAAAACACCCTAATTTTTTTTTTTTTTTATCAAAATATCTTATAAGTTAAAACACACATATATTTTCTTAAAAAAATCTTTGGATACACTTGGTCAGTTTTTCCGTAATTTTTAATTTTTTCCAAAAAGCTGACTTGAATCAATTAAACATAGGGACTTGAGCAAAAAAAAAAAAAAAAAAAGAGACATAGGGAAGGATTGAGTTTTATTATTATTATTCATAAGGTGGGGGCCTACCCAAGCCATTTACTCACAACGTCTCACAGTACATTCCACCTTTTTCTTCACTGACCCACGCACTCTCTTCCCATCTTAATGTCAAACGGTGTCGTACTTTGGCAGCGGACAGTAGCGGATGGTTTTAGAAAAGGAGAGAAGCCTGGTCCGTAAATCTCGCGGCCGTGAGATATTTTTGGGGATTGTGAAGTGACATATTTTTGGGGACTGCGAAGTGATGGAGTGAGCTTCAGGTAGGGGTATTTTGCCCCTTGATGTAATTTTTAATTTTAAGTATGGGTATTTTTAAAAAATAATTATAATTAACTGATTTAACTTCTCTTCTTAATCTCTCCAATTTCTAGTAAATAGTTCTTATAATTAATACCGGAGGGAGTATTTAAATATAAACTACACATTTAAGAAGAGCATGTCTCACTGGAAACATAGTTTTCTTAAAGAAGAGCTAATTTGCTTTTCTATGGGATTGATGTTGTCTAGATCGAATAACTGTTGTTGAAGAATAGTGGGACCAGTGATTGGGAAGAAAATTGTTTATATGCTTAACGTGATGTAATTTCTAATACTAGACTCCACATATTCTTAGTGCTATTTGATTTAGCATAAACAAAAGTACAAAACAGGGTGTCCCAGTTGAAATGCCATGCCATTAACGGAATGTTAAATATCGTCTTAATATGTCATAGGTTTTCCACGAAGCAATTCAATTGGTAGAGTTTCTTCATGTACCCCTGATGTTGCTGACCATTTGTGTAACTCGGAGGAGGCAATTCGCAGGGGAGAATATGCAGGTATAAGAAGCTTGATTCGGGTGTTAGAGGTATTGGTATCAACTATATTATCTGTGAAAGACCCAGCTTACGTTTTATCTGTACTAATGATTCACATGCTGCTTCCAGGGTGGTGCTGAGTGGAAAAGACAAGTAAACAAGGTTATTGACAAGTGTGCTTCAATGCAGGTATCTCTTCCTTTTGAATCTAAAACTGTATTTCTTGAAATAAATTTTAGGTTCTTTTTTCTATTCTGTTTTACTCCCTCTAGTTTAAAATATAAGAGACAAATACCTACTTTCTATTTATCAAAAAATTAGTTAAAATTAATTAAAAACAATAAATATGCAAGAAGATATCTACTTTTTTTCTCTAAATATACCCTTATATTTCAGAACTTGCGCGAGGCAATTGCCACCTACCGCAATAACATTCTACAACGACCTGATGAAATGAAGAGGGCGTCATCACTCTCGTCTTTACAGAGTACTTGCAGAGATGCTACTTTTTAATATGTTTTTCTGTATACATTCATTCAGCTAGTTCTGCTGATCACAGCAGTTTCGCAGGCAAAACTACTAAGCATGGAGTCTTGTTTTTTCCTTTTTTCTTTTTATGACTTTCCCTTCATTAAATCTGTTGTCCCAAACCTACTAAGGCAAACTGGTTGTAGACTAGTGGTTGCTTTGGGCCAAGCACAGGTATAACTAGCAATGACTAGCTATAATGCATTAATGCAACTGAGCTGGCTGCTTCTTTCAGGCATATTTTCCTCCCCCGCAACCCCCAAAAGGCTGAGGTCCTAACTGCTTCTTAGACCTCTGTTCGGGAAGTGAATGGTTCATTGGTGTTATTATTGCTTTTAGATTCAAAAGAATTCTATCAAGAAATTCTTGGTGTCCGGGTCTTTTACGTGATACCATGGTTCCTATATTTCCATTAGCTTCTGTTCATCAATGTCTCTTTCAAACTGTGTTGTATTGGCTCTAATTATCCAGGCATCAGATACGTGTCCTCTGTGTGACATCCAAAAATTTGGAATTTGAGAATTAAATTATAATATGGGATTAATTATGAAAATTTGGTGTTAATGAATTTTAAAATTTATATTTAGAATTAAAGGTATATTTTTCCATAAATTAATGACAAATAATTAGGAAATAATTTTTTTGCCTAAATTTTAGAGTCAATATTTTAAGACCAAAATAAATTAATGGGGAAGAAAAATCCTTAAATGGAATTAAAGATCAATTTTTGATCAACTAACTAATGTTTACAATTTAATTAGTAATGGAACAAATTGCAAAGGAGAGTTTAGTAGGAAGTGAAAAGGGGTATTTTTCTTTAAGTAAAACACTACACATTCACCATTCGAGTTCGAGCCTTGTGAATACGAAAAATCATTTGGGAGACTCACCCACCATCTCTCGGATTAGTCGGCAAAGCTGGATAGGATGGATACCGATGACCAAAAAAAAAAAACTACACATTCCCTCTCTCCTTCAGCCAACCGAATGCACACACATACATTTTCCTCCATTGTGCACGCATGGCACGTGCTCCCTCTTCCATCCGGTCAACTACAACACAACACACACTTGTGTTCCTTCTCTCATTTTCGCAGATATAACACACACATACGACAACAAACACACACCAAAAACACACTCATCCTCATACACTCCCTCTCCCTATCCGTAAACTCCCTCTTCCACCGTATAGAGTCACACACACACAAACACTCCAGATATGAGTATAAAAGAACACTCCTATCCGTAAACTCTCTCAAATTTAATATGAGTCAAAGAACACGTGATTTGGATAAGTATAATAGGAGTTATGAATTTCTGAAAATGAGTTAAAGTTCTTGAGTGATTTTTGGACAGTGGTCACATTTTTGTAAATTGGGAATGGTAGGCACCTGATAAAATGGTAATTATTATCTCTCCTCTCATCCTCTCTTAAATCAAACAAATGAACATTAAAAATCCTTCTCCTTTCTTCCCATCCAATCACACTACTACAAAAATTGGATATCACTACCCAAAAAACGTCCTTATTTAAAAAAAAAAGGAAGTAAAAGATAAAGGCAGTGACATTCTTGTAAATAAATGGAAGAAAAATGATCATTCAGCGTCCTGAATTAAAGTTCAGGACTTGTAAAATTGATTTTTGGCGTTCTAACATATTTTCAGGTCGCTAAATATAACCAAAACAACTACGCTCTCCCAGACGTCCCTCAGAAAAGAGACGTTAATTGGGTCTTATTTAGGTCCTTTTTTTAGCTATTTTGTAATAGTGTCAAACCAAATAAAATAACCACTATCCTTTCCTTCCTTGCCCATCTTCAAATCAACAGGCCCTTGCTGTTGTATACGAGGAATTTGGAGAGGAAGGTAGGGGAGAGAGAATTTTTTAAGTTGGGTTTAAGAAAATTAGAGAAATGAAGTTAAAAAATTTTAATATAGAGAATATGTAAAATAAAAGAGTAAAAAAACTTTATATCTCACTTTTCTAATATATTTTTTAATTCCAACTCAAAAATTTTCTTCAACCTTATACCAAACAAGTATAAATTTTATTGCATCTTCCACCACAACTCCGACTGCTGCTTCTCCATCTCCGGTTAGTGGGAGTTCTCTTCCTTCGACTATTGCATCTTCTCCTCCACGATCTCTATGCCTCCTTCATCTTGTTGCCATATTAATCTCCACCATCTCCCCTCCAAAAATGGTGGGACTTCTCCCAAACACCTGATCCTCATGAAGTTACAGCAGAAAAAATGAAAGAGAAAACCAAACCGCAATAGAAGAAATTCGAGGGAGCGTAAGTGAGTATGGGATAGATTGAATTGCCCAACTTGTAATGCATAAAAAGAGGAATGACGGAAGCTATTTTTGCACAGCACAAGAACTTTTTTTTTTTTTAATGAAAAAAATAGCTGCTAAATCGAGGGATTGCTCTAGTTGAATTCTCCTTCTTTTTTTATTATTAACGAATGTAATTATCATCTTTTATCAAATTTTAATAATTATAAATTTATAATTAAGATATTAAATATCATTTATAATTATATTTTATTAAATATTTTATAATTTTTTTTAAAAAAATGACTTATATAAGGATAAATTTTATTATACCTCTAATAAAGTTTGGAAAAAAAAAAAATTTAAATAAATTAGGGGCAAAATTGTCCATATAAAAATATTTTGCATTCCCTCCCTTAAATCAAACAAAGTATATTAAAATCACTTCCCCTTCCTCCCCTCTAAACAAGATAATATTAAAATTCTTTCACGTCCTTCCCTTCTGCTCTTCTCAAACCTAACAAACTCTTGGGTGTGTTTGGTTCGAGGAATGGGAGGGAGGATTTTTACTAGATTGTTATTAATGAGAAGAAAACAGTTTTTTTGTTGAGGATACAGTTGTGAAATATTAAATAATTTTCATGAGCAATTTGATTAAAACAAGGTACAAATTTTCTCTCTTATTCCCTTCCCTCCAAGCAAACACCGCACAGTTATCTTGGGTCCAGATCCTCTCATCATCAACTCTCTTATCCTCGTCATCAAGAAATCTCCATCAAGTAAAAATCTTGATCCAAGGGTCCAGAATGATTTTTAAAAAAACCGCGCGCGACTCAAATCTTAAGTTATTTTTAGAAAAACCATTACAATCTTGGATCAAGATTTCAACAGTCTGAATCAGACTGTGAGATATAATGAGAGAGTTCTCCCCCAATATCTTATTCTTACTGCATTTGTGTTGAGGGACCTCAGCTTGACTCAATTGTATTGGTAGGCTTAATTCGGAGAAGAATCAAATTTACTGCGTGCTGCTCTTGGCTTCTTGGACCCTGTCAAGAGCGGAGTGTCGACTGATGTTTATACAATTTCTGATACCAAGAAAGAATGGTCTTCAATTTATTTATTTTAGGCGCCTGAATCACCTCACGACGAAGCACTTAACCGACGTAGTTAGTTCTGAGGTTAAGCAAAGTTGGTTAGGTTAATAGAATGTTAATTAACTTGATGTTTATATATGTATGATTGTGTAAACATTCAGATGCAATTATATCAATTATTTTGTTCCTGTTTGTTCTCATAACTATATCATGGGATCGACTTATTGTTGGCACCCCGAATCTGAGACACTTGTTTCTTTTGTTAAGTTGCGTTGCATTGCATTTTCTTACCTCTTTGACATTTTTTTCTTTTAATGATAATGTTGTTAGGCTGACTCCTTACATGATGGAACAGAACATGTTCTCAAGCATATTGGTGTACAAATTGAAGGAAGGAGAGCACAAGTTCTTTGGATTAACCTTTGTGAGGAACCAGTATGTCAGCTTGCTAGTGACTGTTACAACTCAATTTGTTTTTTTTTTTTTTTTTTTTTTTTTTTTTGGTTAAGACATATCCATCCTTGATGCTCTTATGCCCTAGTTGGTATATGGTTTATAAATTTATTCAAATATAGCTAAAAGTATGCCACTTTAATTAATAATTTACAATCTTCGCATTCTGTGAACTTATATATATTCTGAACAAATAGTCATTCTTTTCTAAAATTTTACTTCTTTCCCCTTTTCTTGTAATCAGGTTGTGTATATTAATGGACGCCCCTTTGTTCTACGTGATGTGGAGAGACCATTCTCCAACCTTGAGTACACGGTATGTTATTGTAAAATTCTTAATCCTTTAACTTGGTATGTTCTTTTTGTTTAATGGTCCCTGTTTATGAGGGTTTTAGGTTAGCTGTCTACCTAATGTTACCTTTACCATTTGGGATTATCTTCTGAGGTTGTATTGAGATAACTAATGGTAAAGCTGAAGTCGGTATGCCTTCTAACTAGTTCTGGCATTTTATACTTGATTAGGGTATCAACAGGGAAAGGGTTGAGCAATGCAAGATTGTTTGAAAGAAGATATCCTGTTGGAAGCTGCAAGGTATGTGGTTCTACACTATTTACTTCATGTCTGCCACATGCAATTCATTGTCGTATTTATTATCAAAAACTCCTCTGTGCTCGATAGACAAACTTATCTGCACCTTGATTTATCAGATATGGAAATAAGATCCTTGTGACTATGGTCAGATGATAGACCAATGGAAACCAGTGTCATGTAATTCTGTGAAGAGACCGCTAGAGGTATGGATGGAACTTGTATATCATGACTGCTTGAGGCTACTCTGTCAGTCTTCTCAATGGACTTATCATACTTGTTTTCTTTACTATAGGTGTATGAGGAATTGCAAATGGGGGGATACCTAGTTGATTATGAACGTCTTCCTATAACTGATGAAAAATCACCAAAAGAAATGGATTTTGATGCTTTGGTATTTACAAAGGAAACTCATTCTCATTCCTTAGAATGGTAAAGGGGGTGAGTTTTGAGGCTAAAAGTGCTGCTATTGTCCTGGAAGTCACGGTTTAATTCTTGGAAACAGCATCTCCACTTGCGGTGGTAAAGCTGCATACATCTATCCCTCCCCAGACCGCACCTAATAGGAGCCTTGTGCACTGTTCTTTGGAACTATGGTGTTTTCATGTGTCTTTGCTGCTTTCATTGTGATTTAGGTTCACAAAATTTCTCAGGCTGATGTAAATATAGAGGTAATTTTTAATTGTCAAATGGAACGTGGACAAACTACAACCGGAATGGTCATTGCAAATTCGATTTACCTTAACTGAATTGGAGACTCTCATACTCTTTCTTAAACTAATTCCTTCAATTTTTCCGACTTCACTGCCTACTTTCTTGTACTTTTCCGTGATTTATCTAAGAATAGTCAATATTAGAAAGTTGATTCTTTCAATTTTACATCTGGTCTTAAAATTTTTTATTTGAGGAAAAAATTAAAGCAGGTAGATTATTTATTAAATGAGAGCTACTTTGCATTTCTATGGGATTGATGTTGTTTAGATCGAATAACCGTTGCTGAAGACTAGTGGGCACCAGTGCTTGGGAAGACAATTGTTTATATGCTTAAGGTGATGTAATTTCTATTACTAGGCTCCACATATTCTTAGTGCTATTTGATTTAGCTTAAACAAAACAGGGTGTCCCAGTTGAAATGCCATGCCATTAACGTAATGTGAAATATCATCTTAATATGTGACAGGTTTTCCACGAAGCAATTCAATTGGTAGAGTTTCTTCATGTACTACTGATGTTGCTGACCATTTGTGTAATTCAGAGGAGGCAATTCGCAGGGGAGAATATGCAGTTATAAGAATCTTGGTTCCAGGGTGGTGTTGAGAGAAAAAGACAAGTAGACAAGGTTATTGAAGTGTGCTTCAATGTAGGTATCTGTTCCTTTTGAATCTAAAACTGTATTTCTCAGAAATAATTTTTAGGTTCTCTTTTTCCATTCTGTTTTCACTCTCTCGTTGAAAATATAAGAGTCAAATAGATATTTTATATTTATCAAGAAATTAGTTAAAAATCATTGTAAGAAATAATATGCAAGATGTCTACTTTTTTCCACTAAATGTACCATTATTTATTAAGAAAGTAAGTAAAAGAGATAATTGGAAAAAAAAAAAAACAAAAACAAAAACAAAAAAACAAAAAAAAAAAAAAAGGAAAGAGAAAGAGAATGTAGGGGATTTCCCATTAAGTATGCTTGTGTGCCCATTACTGATGGAAAAGCTCCTAAAAGTTCTAACTTTGATACAATTGCTGCTAATATTGCGTCTGCTTCAAAGGGCACTGCCTTTGTTTTCAATTGTCAGGTACCTTTAGTCCTTATTCCATAAGATGTACCCTCTATGTTCGGTTTGTGCTTTCATAATAAGCTCTTTTAGTTCCCCTCATTTCATCTTCATAATTTACAAAGTTACCCCGAACGTTTAGTTAGTTAGGAGGTAAGTCAAAATCATACTTTCAGACAATAGTTTTATAGTAAAGATAGGAAGAAACATATTAGCAAGTGTAGTCCATGTGTTTGAAGGCATCTCTGAAGAAGATAGCAAGTATAGCCCATGTGCTTTGTTTTCTTTATGCTCCTAGCATTATTATTAGTTTATTACCAAGTCACCAAACAACAGTATTATTGTTATCACGACGGCAAATACCTTCTTTTCTTTAGTCTTCTCTCCATCTCTGTTTTTTTTTCCTCCAAAAAAAAAAAAAAAAAAAAAAAAATGTTGGGTGGTGTCGTGGTGCTTAGCTTTTTCTGTCTTTTTAGAGCAGGTGGTCAAATTTCAAATTACACCGAAAAAGAAAAGGAGATCCCATACAATAACAACACAGTGAATAATTAAAACCATTGATACAAACTAAGTATGCCTTGCCCTATGTTGTTCAAACTATTTTTAATAGCTGGTTCACCTTATATTCACTTTGTCAGACCCCATAAAAACGCAACCTGCCTCCTCTGAATCAAAAGCAAAAAATAATTAGAGACGATGGCATCCGCAATATATACGAGGGGCCCACGAAATTCTGCTCACTTGCAACTAAAGAATTGAAACTCATGAAGGAAGGTGAAAGAAAGAACATGGAGATCAATGGAGTCAGAGGAGGATGATGGAGTGAATTCAAGGCTCCACGACGGGCGTTTGGTTAGAGAAAACGGGGTGTATATTGGGCCTGTTTGGAGTGAACGTTTTTGGAGCATTAGGAGCATCTCGTGTTAAAGTTACGGCCGTGGAGAAAAAGCCCAACAATCGTGTTTGGGTTAAGCATTAGGGTTAATGCACTTTTCCCAAAAACGCCCATTTAACAAAAAGCTGAGAGCTGGAGCGTAATCGCAGATAGGCGTCTTCCACGTTTTCCTTTCTTCTTCTCGTCCCGTGCACTTTGTCTCATAGAGCTAAAAAGCTCAGAGGTCCAGAGCTCAGAGATTCCTTCCAAAGTAGAGCTCCCGTTGCGTCTCATCTCGCAGATCTCAGAGGTCGTCGCGTCTCATCGTTGTGCAGATCTGAAGCTCAGAGATTCCTCCCAAAGCATGCTCAAAAGCGCCGAGCCTCATCTTGTCCTCTCAAGGCCAGAGATTCCTCCCGTCATGTCGTCTCGTCCTCTCAATCTCAGAGATTCCTCCCGTTGGCGTCTTCAAATAGTGGGTCTTGTGAACTAGTCGAAGCTCACAATCCGCTGATCTGGGCAAAAATCCATCCTCTCGGCTCTCTCGCAAGCGAAAGACGCCGTATCCATTGCCCATTGCCGCCTCGCCAGTTGCCACTGTGTGTTCGTCGCCTCTTGTCGTCGCCTTTGTCGTTGCCATCCTTAGTCCAAGTTGGAATTGTGAGTTTGATTCATCTCTTTTTGGTCTTCGTTTGATTTTGAGTAGTTTTCAAAGTTGGGAATCGTTAGTCTAGTCTCGAAGTCGTTCTTGTTCGTTCGGGCCGCCACCCTTAGTCCAAGTTGGAATTGTGAGTTTGATTTTGGTCTCGCAAGTTGAATTTAATTTTTTGATTTTGAGTTTGATTCATCTCTTCTTGTTTCGCCATATATAGTCTAAAGTTGTTCTTGTTCGGTTTGATTTTGGGTAGTCTCGAAACCGTTAATTAATAATTGTTGCTCTGTTCTCTTAGTCCAAGTTGGAATGGTGAGTTTGCTTTTGGTCACGCAAGTTGAGTTTAATTTTTTTGATCTTGAGTTTGATTCATCTCTTCTTGTTCTGAAATAGTCTGAAGTTGTTCTTGTTCAGTTTGATTTTGAGTAGTCTGAAAATGTTAATTAATAATTGTTGCTTTGTTCATGTTCTTGTCAATGATTTTTGCACAAGATCATGTGATACAACACTTTCATAATCCAATTGCTCGCTGCAAAGTCTGAAGTTGGTGTTAATCCAATTTTTGACATGTTTTTTTTTTTTTCGTGTGGTTCTTGGATCTGTAAAAGGAGGAATAAACTAAAAATGTGCTTGGAAGTTTAATCTATGGAACTTACATATGTGTAATTGAGCTTACAAGTCCAATTCTAATACAAGCTTACAAGTCCATTTGTCTTAATGTTGGTTCTAGTCTGATGGGTTTGTCCAGCTTATAGTTGATGGTGGAAGCACTAATTTTTTCACGACAAGCCTCCTGGAATAATTGCGCTTATGTTTATATTGTTTGTGTTGTATAAGTGACAGATGTTTTCTCCGGGTGATCTATTATGTAAGTTATTTTGATGACCAACAACTCGTCGACTTGGTCTTTTAACTCGAGAAAGGGGCTATTGTTGTGAAAGTAGAGTTATTTCTTGTATGTTGCTCGTACTCAAATTCAAATCTTCTTGTTTCAACCGAACGTATTGGTAACCATATGTAGCTCTTAATTGAATTTGCAAGCCAATGTGCACATGTCGAAGCCAATATTTTATTTCAAAGAGCAAAAAAGTAACATGGGAAGCTATTTTTTAATATTTTATTTGAATTCGGTATACATTTTCCACTAATTTTATTATAAAGTAAGTATATATTTTTGTTAACTTACCGATTATTGACATAGCAATATGAGCACGGACAAAAGTAGAACAGTTTGGGATGAAAAATGCACAAGAATTTTCCTCGAACAATGTATTGACCAAATTATGAAGAAAGAACGACAAGGCGGATCATTCACACCCATTTGGATGGAAAAATATTGTGTGCGAATTTAACAAAAATTCAAGAAAATCTTGGGATGAGAAAACAACTGAAAAATAGGTATGATAACTTGAAGAAAGAATGGAGGGTATGGGACAAGCTATTTTCAAAAGAGACCGGGTATATCATATAACAAAGTGTCAACCATAAAGTGATTGCAGAAGATGAGTGGTGGGATAGGAAAATTCAGGTATAAAACTATTAAGTTTGTATTTATATTGTTATTATTTATTATTTTAGATTACACTTAGAGTTATTTATTTATTTTTTATTGCAGGAGAATCCAGACTAT
Organism: Acacia acuminata; assembly: GCA_019022655.1. Classification (NCBI taxonomy): domain Eukaryota; kingdom Viridiplantae; phylum Streptophyta; class Magnoliopsida; order Fabales; family Fabaceae; genus Acacia; species Acacia acuminata. The sequence goes on from JAFJYI010000005.1 coordinate 6,161,415, forward strand.
GCAAAGTATAGGTATAATGGCATAAAGTTCGCCAGAGAATTAGAGATAGTCTTCAAGGATGGTATGGCATCGGGTACGTTAGAATTCTCACCATCTGCAACACGGCAGATGCCACTGGGTGATGATGAAGATGATATGTACCGCCCACAATGGACCTAGAAGAAGGCTCGTGTGATAGTGAGGAAGAGCTTCCAGTGCAAATACTTTGGAGTTAGTGCCCCTTTAGAAGGCCTAAATCGACAACTAGTGGTTCAGGATCCGGGAAGAGAAAGAGGGGTCATGGGTCAAATGCAGGAAGAAGGAAAAAAATGTCTGCCTCGAAACAAATAGCATATTCTCTTAGTATAATAGCTACCATAACTAAGGATAGAACACAACAACTTGAAAATATCAACCATGATGTTTCAATGAGTTACGTTGTAGGTGAGTTACGGAAAATTCTAGAAGTTGTAGCTGACCGTGACTTTCGCAGGCAATGTTATAACATGATGATGCATGACAGATGTCACGATGTGTTTGTTGCACTACAAGAGGACAAAGATGACTTGGTAGAGTGGTTGCAGCACCATGCGTACAACACCCCATCATGGCAGGAACCCCAACAACCGAACTGAATTGATTATGCTATAGCATTTGTATTATGTATTTTGTTTGACGCACCTATTTATGTGACGCTTGTTATTGTTGTTTGACATTTGTTATTTTATGTTCAACTTTATGTTTGTATGTTTGATGCAACTATTATATGATGCACCTATTATTACACCTACCTATGTATGTTTTTCATTCAGTTACGTCTTCGCCTTGACACAGGTCTTATTCTCCATGGAAGGACGACGTTTGTCTCGTGCCCAAAAAAAGGCCTTACAAGTTTCTATTATGGAGGAAGAGCTAACAAATAACGTACAGATTGCTGCCTTAGTGGCTCAACATATGACATCATATATTTGCAAAGAGCCACGTAGAACTAGTAACCAAACAGGAGCAATGTGGGTGTAGGAGGTTTTGCAAGGCCATGACATAGTATGTCATGAAAATTTTCGAGTTGAAAAACATGTCTTCTATCATTTGTGCTCTAAATTGGTAGACCATGAGTTAGAGCACACAATGTACACAAGAGTAGAAGATATGGTAGCAATGTTCTTATATACAGTTGGCCATGGTTTAACAAATAGAATCATACAGGAACTGTTTCAACATTTTGGAGAAACTATCAGTAGGTTATTCCACAAGGTTTTACGGGCTTGTCTTGGTCTATCAACCGAATACGTCAAACCACTTGATCCCGAGTTTCCCGGTTGTCACCTAATATATCAAATGATCACCGCTACTTCCCATATTTTAAGAATGCAAGAGGAGCAATTGATGGAACTCACATCGTTGTGTGGTGAGCGAATTTGAGCAACGACAAATATGTTGGGAGAAAGAAAATTCCAACACGAGAATATCATGGCGGTATGTGATTGGGATATGTGCTTTACTTATGTGTTGGAAGGCTGGGAAGGTACGACACATGATGCACGTTTGTTCAACAGCGCTATCACTACTCAACGTTTGAATTTTCCCCATCCACCTTAAGGTATATCTTCAACACCATCACTATAATTAGATTTTTTTTCGATGTTTATTTCACTTTTCCTATAATTTCTAAGTGCCACAAAATTTCCTCACTTATCAGGGAAATATTACTTGGTCGATGTTGGCTATCCAACACCAGTTGGATACATTGGTCCGTATAGACGTGAACGTTATCACCTTCCACAATTCAGGCGACAACCGGGATTTCGAAATCCCAACGAGCATTTCAATTATTATCATTCAAGTTTGAGGTGCACTATAGAAAGGACGTTTGGAGTATGGAAGAATAGGTTTAATATATTGCGAAATATGCTCCCTTATGACTTTCAAACTCAAATCCACATAGTTTGTGCAACAATGGCTATACACAATCTCATCCGGAGATTTTCCAATTTTGATGTGGAATTTGAACGAGCTGACCAAGGAGATTTGGGTGATGACGATGAAGATGAAGATGATGATGATCCACTTGATGAAGGCCCCTCATCAAATATCAATACATTATCTTCACCACAAATGAATCATCTTCGTGATAAAATCAGAGAAAAACTTGTCCGCCATGCCCAAAGAAATAGGAGAAATTAATGTATTATTTGTATGCATTTTATTGTATAAACAATTTTATCCATTAAATATATTTAATTAAGGACTTTATTGCTTATTAATTATTTTAATAATCATTTAACTTTTTTCCAAATTAAAATTGAATTTAAAATTTTTATTATCCTAATATATACAACTAATATGTATAGTAGTATTCAATATAATTCATGCCCTCTTCAGTCATTTTCCATCTTAACTGACTTTTCAAATAATAATCCAAACACTCATCAGTTAAGAAAAAAGCTACTTCTGCATAAAGCCAAACTGACAATCCAAACACAAATCACATTTACAACCTGACTTTTTTTCTACCGGGCTTTTACAAAAGTCAGATAGCTTTTAAGCCACCATTCCTACCGCCAACCCAAACAGGCCCATTATTGCTCCCTTTTGATGATAACGGCATATAGTTTGGTTCATTATTATATTATAATATATATATATAAAGTTCATATGATGAACATAATTATACATTTATTTATGAAAAAAATTGACATATTAAAATAAAACGATGCTCTGATCCATCCAATTCTTAAATGCATTTTTTAAGGCTCAGTGTCCACAAAATCCATCAAATGCTTCACTTCGATTCCAAGATATGCTAGCTCAAAAAGCAATTAGACGGAAATACCCCTACAAAATAATTAGCACCACGGTCCACGGTTCAAAGCCACTTTCCTCACTCTAGGTTCAACATGATGTTGATTTAAAACTTTTATGTATATCAGAACAGCTTGGCGCATATTTTCAAGTGCAAAACATCTATCCATAACAGCATCTAAAGCCTCCCAACACTCAACCCCATTACCAAATAAAGTAGTTCTTGAGCAGTATGGGCTTAGACCCAAGTTAGGTCTATTGAGAAATATTAAGAATAATTGTTATTTTGTGTTTGAATTTTGAATGTACCCTAATATAATCTTATCTTATCATTGTTAAAATTATGATAAGATGCTAGGGTTAGAGTTATTTATTCTAGTTCTTTATATAACACTTCAATCAATGAAATAACAGAACAATTGCATCTTGCTTCTAATTTTGTGCTTTTAATTTCATTTGTTGCCTGGACACAACCTCGGCAGCTTCTGGAAGACGAATCAACAGCGTAACCTTGACTTGGCATCCATTGCAGCAGCTGAAGAAGCAAGTCCTTATTCTCAGGTTGATCTATATACCATGATACAGTTGTCTGAAATAAGTCCTGACCAGAGGAGAAAACAAAAAAACAAAGAAAGCACTATATGACTAATTCTGGAGTACAAAACCAGAACTTGGACTCATAAAATTAACCATTAATTATTTTTCTTATATATATGGGATTTGGTTCAAAGGTTATATAGTATAGGCGTTGTCTAGGACATAAAATCATGAACCAATCATCATTTTCATTCCAATACATAAATATTTGAGTACATGCATATTAAGAGCTGATTTACCTTATCAAGCTTGTGGCCACAGCCATGGAGGGTCTTCTAGACATCATTTATCATGTTTGATATTACCTAATTTCATAAAGGCAGCAGCAAATCTTTTTATGGCAGGCCGAGAGATGAGCTTTGCATTATCCTGTACAGAAGATTCATCATAAAAACTGCAATTCCAAGAGAAAAACAGAGGAGATTCATCATAAAATCTTGGAATACCTTCACCACCACGTAAGCACGCATCATTTAAAAGTCGTCCTGCTAGAAGAATATATCTTGACATGAATTGCCTTGCACTTCGTTCTCTTGCCATATCTCAGTATATCGTAAACAGAAAATGCCTCTTGGTAAGCTTTTACCTTAACAATCTCGGACATTAAAGAAGAAAAAAGTTCTTACAAAGAGACAAAGCCCTTGGGAAATTTTGATTGGTAAACTGAAATAATAAAACGATGCAAACAAAAAAGGCTATATAATTTGATACAAGTTAAGAAAATAACGAATCAGTTAATCAGTTATACAAAACGAAGAATTCTCAGCATATTCAAGTCAAATAATTGCAAGAATACATTGACACAATCTTGGTCAGGAGCCTAAAAATGTAATAAAGTTTTTGACCAATTTAGTACAACAACAACAAGTCTTATCCCATTAAGTGGAGTTGGCTATATGGATCACTCTACCTCATTGTTTTAATCATTTTGCACTATTAATAGGGAGGCATGAAAAAAGAGAATATTAGAAATCAAGATGAATAATAAGAAAAAAGAGAATATTATAAATCAAGATGAATAATAACATAAGAAAGTATTCACAGGGGGGAAGCATGTACTATATTATTGGGTTGGCTGGAGCCAGGTTCAGTTGAACAAGGGAATCGATGTCAATACTAGCATCGGTAGATTCAATGACATCATACCTCTGATGGTTGGTAACCTTTACAATGCATGTCCTTCATGGTTTGGTAAGCAAACTGATACATCTTTTCCTTAGAGAAATATCTTACTAGGATATGGAAAGTATTGTAATCAGGACTGATTGCCAAATCCATCCCTCTTTCTTGTTGCATTATGCTTTCCATTTCACCTGCTCTACATATCATTAACTATATTTGACCATAGAAGAAGATAAGGGGAAAAGGTAAAAAGGAAAAAAAAAAAAAAAAGAGGAAGGAGTTTTCACAATATGTTAATGCCATTAAGACAAAAGAACTAATTAACATGGATACTTGGCAAGTGAAAATTAAAAATCTGAACACCAGCAGTATGTGATATTAATTGTCCAAAATTCATAGGATCCCTTACTGCCTCCGGAACGATCAACTAAAAACATTCATCATTTATTCAAGAAATTGTTTTGCCAAAGATCAAACACCGAAAGAAAATTGACCAGATCTGACATGCTTTTTCCTCATTTCATCAAACAGTTGTCCAGCCTTAGCAAGTCCATCCATCAATAAACAGCAAGGCATCTGCATATATACTCACACTTGTCGAGTGAGAAATTATAGATAAAGAAAAAAGGTTCAAAGAAGGATATATTAATTGTTACGTAATAAATAATTTCACAACATCAACTAAGCAGTAGCAATGCTAAGATGTATAGACTATATAGAATAATTTGGTAAACTGTCAGTTTCAAATACAGCAATCAACTCTCATATTTTTCAGAAGGTCTCATACCTCATCTTCAGAATATCCCAAAGATTCCAATATAAATCTGCGATTATTCTTTCCAATATAAATCAAATTCAGTGGAGGATTGCTAAAACAAAAGCTAGAAAACAACCTGGAAACAATATAAAAGATAAGGGAAGTCAATAGCAATTTGGAAAGATGTCTGTTTATGTGGGAAATAGTGAAATAAATGTTTATCAAAAAAATTCGAAATTTCACCCTCCTCATAATTTTTTTGATTTTTTGGAGTTCATTGTAGTATTTGAAACTTCGTGGACGAGTCAAGTCTAAATTAAGGTTTTAACTTTTAAGGTTTAATAAGCTGCTATATATTTTAATTTTTCTGCTTTTTGTTTATGCTAAAAGAGAGTTACAAAAGTTTTTTTTTTTTTATTTTTTATGGTGGACTAAAAACAAATTTTTATTTTGTTTTGCAGTAGGAGCTTATTGCGATATTCAATTGATTTAATAAAAAATTAGGATTTTCAGGCTTTGTAAGTTGCAATATATTTTACTTCATCTTTTGTATATGTATTAGTATCTTGATACCTAGGAAAGGCTTGTATGTGTCTCATATCTATACCCCTTTTAAGTATCAACTAGCTTTTCCTTATATAGTAGCTGGTAGATTTATACTGGAGAAGAAAGGAAGATAAATACAAAGACAAAGGATATGGCATACATTACTCTTCAGATAAATAAATAAAAAAAACAGGGGAAAACAGAGAAAACACATTAATACAGCACAGCTCACTGATCCATCGGCGAGTTTGGTAGAGAAACCCTTCTAAAAGACCATTTGCTAAACACCCAAAAGGAATACAAGGAGAACAAAAGCGTCAAGCACTCAAGCTTCATAGAAATTCAACTGCAAATGTCTTGGGCTTCTCACCAATAATGAGTGCCAAAATAACATCACAGATTAGCAAATCCTATTCAGCCCATAGAACTATTCTGATGTTTTAACCTTTAAGTGGAGTTATATTTAAGACTAAAAGTTTCATCTACAATCATTTCAAACTAAGCAATCCTATCCTTACTGGTATTTTACCCTTTTGGGAGGAAGGAGAATAAGAAAAGATTTACAGGGACACCAAAAAATCACCCTGGTCTCAATCTGATCCAACCAATTCTTAAAATGTATTCCTCCGGTCCTAATTATAGGAACATTTTTATAGTGTAAATTGCACTACAAAAGTGTTCCTATAATTAGGACCGGAGATAGTAATTCTTAAGCCTCCTTGTCCACAAAATCCATCAAATGCTTCACTTCCAAGATATGCTAGCTCAAAAAGCAATTAGACGGAAATACCCCTATAAATACTCAGCACCATGATCCACGGTTCAAAGCCACTCTTCTCACTCTATGTTCAACATGATGTTGATTCAAAACTTTTTTGTATTGCAGAACAGCCTAGCATATGTTTTCAAGTGCAGAACATCCATCAATAACAGCATGTAAAGCCTCTCGGCACTCAACCCCATTGTCAAATAAAGTTGTTCTTGAGCAACATGGGCTTAGGCACAAAGTTAGGTCCATTGAAAAATATTAAGAATAATTGTTATTTTGTGTTTGAATTTTGAATTTACTGTAACATAATCTTATCTTATCATTAGTTAAAATTATGATAAGATACTAGAGTTACTGTTATTTGTTCTAGCTCTACATGTAACAATTCAATCAAAGAAATAACAAAACAATTGCATATTGCTTCTAATTTTGTGCTTTTAATTTCATATGTTGCCTGGACAAAACCTCAGCAACAAACTGGTGGTTGAACAGGATGAGATTTCTGGAAGGCGAATCAACAACGTAATCTTGACTTGGCATCCATTACAGCAGCTGAAGAAGCAAGTCCTTCTTCTCAGGTTGATCTACACACCGTGACACAGCTGTCTGAAATAAATCCCGACCAGAGGAGAAAACAAACAAACAAACAAAAAAGAAAATAAAGAAAGCACTATATGACTAATTTTGGAGTACAAAACAAGAACTCAAAACTCATAAAAAGTAACTTCTTATCTTCTCATGAATTGCCTTGCACATGGATCGCTCGAGACTATTGTGTTTATCATTGTGCTTCTTTAACAGGGAGCCATGAAAGAAGAGAATATTAGAAATAAAGATGAATAATCACCAGCAACCAAGTCATATTTGTTGAAGATTGCTTCAAAATCATTGTCCAACAGTTTTGCCTCATCAAAAACCTTGCTTCGGCAAAATGCTCATATCAGGATGCTGTGAGCTTAACCATATGCATTTAGAAATTAAAAATACATGATATAGGAACATCAAAAAACAAAAGCATAATATTAGCACATATTTTAATCAAATATAAAGAAAATGTCATATGAAAGATTAAAATCCATCATTTACCTGACTTGCACAAATTACAAAAAAATAGTACATGACGGTGAAGAAAAACAGAAAGGTCAGCTAACTCAGCAAGCTTGTATAATCAATTACAAGACAGGAGAGATCCAACAAAGCTTCCAGATATAGAAAATAGGATGACCAGGCCATTGATTTCTATGAAGCAACTAAATATCATTAACTATATTTGGCCATAGAAGAAGATAAGGGGAAAAGGTCAAAAAGGAAAAAAAAAAAAAAAAAAAAGAAAAAAAAGAAATGAGTTTTCACAATATGCCCATGCCACTAAGACAGAGCTAACTAACATGGATATTTGGCAAGTGAAAATTAAAAATCTGAACCCTGCAGTATGTGATATTAATTTTAAAAAATTCATAGGATCCCTTGTTGCCTCCAGAAAACTGACCAGATCTGAAATGTTTTTCCTCATTTCATCAAACAGTAGTGTAGCTTCTTTCAGTTGTCCAGCCTTAGCAAGTCCATCCATCAATAAACAGCAAGGCATCTGCATATATACTTACACTTGTCGAGTGAGAAATTATAGACAAAGAAAAAAGGTTCAAAGAAGGATATATTAATTGTTACGTCATAAATGAATTTCACAACATCAACTAAGTAGTAGCAGACTAGCAGTGCTGAGATGTATAGACTATATAGAATAACAAGAAATAACTCCCCCCGCGCAAAGCACGGGTGCAACATCTACAACACAAAAATAAATTATACCCTTCAATTCATCAACCTACACAACTTCAATTCCATGCAACATTTTCAATTTTACAATTTCTTCCATACCAATTCCATCCTGTCTGTCAAACATCAACTATCATTCATATCTATCATCAAATGAAAAACACACTTCAAATATATGATTTTTATTTTACACTTTAAAAAACTGGAGAGATTTTAGGTGATAGAGAACTAAATATATAAAAGGATACAACTAATCGCCTATGAATAATATTACTCCAGTTACTGTCACCATGAATTGCATGCCTTGACTAGTATGTTTTGAACATTGTTCAAGATTAGTTCATTTAACACGAGTTTTCATAGATCTTGAGTCAACATATGCTATATACGTGTCTTGAGTAAACTTCATTCCAGTCTAGATAACATGCTCCACTCTAGGAAGTCCAGATCGTGACAAATCCAGGGTAAAAACTATAATATTTGAAGGAATTAGAATTATGTGCAGCAGGGATTAGGAATTTTTTTTTTTTTTTTGTTTTTAATATAATGTTCCTCTATATTAAAAAATAGTAAATAGTCACTGTTCATAACTATTCTTAAATTAAAGTACAGCCTTCCAGTAGATCAACCATAACTATTCTTAAACTTTCGGCTCCCATAGCAAAATTTTCGTTTACATTGCAATTGAAAGTACCCAGGATTCTCAAGCTAAATATTTAAACCCAGGATTCACAGTGACTCTATGATGGAAATGCATGAGTTACAGTATAATACCTTGAGTGGAGGCTGGTAAAAGAAGGAACAGATCTGAAACACAACAATGAAGAAGAGTAGGCATGGATCTGCCGGAAGAACAAACAGACGGAGCTTCCATCGATCTAGTTGTCAAAGCTCCTAGAAGAGGGAAATGGCTGCCGGTGAAGGGTGGAGGATTTCGTCAGGAATGCAATAATGAAGAAGGAAAAAAGCATTCTCGAAGCTGAGCTAAGGGAAATGGCTGCCAGTGAAGGGTGAAAAAGCATTCTTCGAATACGCATATTGAATTAGCGAGTTTGGGAAGGAGCATGAAGTACCCTTTTCGAACTGATGGTGATGCCGAAAGAAGGGGCAAGTGCAACAGCTATGGCGGCATCAACATATTCCTAGATCCGATAGGTAACGTAGCCAACTCCATCCTGGTCGATGCGGATGCAGGAGATGGTGCCGTAGATCTCAAATCGGGATTTGAGATCGAGAATAGAGCAGTCTAAAGGCATCAACAAAGTACAATTTCTCTTGCTAAAGAGGAAGAGGAAAGAGGTATTTTGAAATTCAAAATTTAAAATTTCACCCCAAGAGGGCACCGGGCAAAGGAAAAGAAGGACGACAGTAAAATGAATGTCACGATGATATATAGAGCGGCTTACGCATAAGTGGAAACGGCTTGCCACTGAAGCTGCTACTGTTAAATTGAACAGTAAATTGTGAGGAGATGAACAGTGAAAGGCTTATTTTGCTATTTCTATTAAGTTTATATTGATTTGTTAAACCGTCAGATTCAAATACAACAATCAAATCTCATAATATCCAGAAGGTCTTATACCGCATCTTCAGCATAGCCCAAAGATTCCAATATAAATCTGCGATTATTCTTTCCAATATAAATCAAATTCAGTGAAGGATTGCTAAAACAAAAGCTAGAACCCGGCAACAATATAAAAGATTTTTCTTTTGGTTGAAAAGAGATGGGAAGTCAATAGCAATTTTGAAAGATGTATATTTATGTAGGAAATAGCCAAATATATGTTTACTAAAAATATTAAAAATTTCACCCTCTGCATAATCTTTTTTTTTTTTTTTTTTTTTTTTTTTAGTTCATTGTAGTATTTGGCATTTCATAGGCGAATCAAGTCCAAATTAAGGTTCTAATTTTAAGGTTTGGTAAACTGCTATATATTTTAGTTCGTCTGCTCTTTGTTTATGTTAAAAAAGAGCAATAAAAGCTTTTTTTTTTTTTTTTTTTTTTTTTGGTGGACTAAAGACAGTTTTATTTTGTTTTGCGATAGTCCATGGATTTAATCAAAAATTAGGATTTTGAGGCTTTGTAAGTTGCAATATGTTTTACTTCATCTATTGTATATGTCTTGGTATCTTGACACCCAGTAAAGGCTTGTGTGTGTTTCGTATCTTTACGCCTTTTTTAATTATCAACCAGCTTTTCCTTATATAGTAGTTGGTAGATTTTTACTGGAGAAGAAAGGAAGATAAATTCAAAGACAAAGGATATGGCTTATATTACTGTTGAGATAAATAAAACAGGGGAAAACAGAGAATACACATCAATACAGCGAAGCTCACTGATCCTCTGCGAGTTTGGTTGAGAAACCCTTCTAAAAGACCATTTGCTTAAACACCCGAAAGGGACACAAGGGGAACAAAAGCGTCAAGCACTCAAGCTTCATAAAAATTCAACTGCAAATGTCTTGGGCTTCTCACCAATAATGAGTGCCAAAATAACATCACAGATCAGCAGATCCTATTCAGCTTATATAACTATTATGATGTTTTCATTTTAAATTCTTGAATGGTCTGCATATCTTTGTTTCTCTCAGTTTACAGCCTTCAAAGAGCAAGATGCACTGCCCCATAAATTGTGAAAACTAAGGAACCTCATGTATTATGCTCGGTGAGCAAAAGCTTCCACCTTTCCCCCATCAAATAATCGTAAATCTCTCCTCTGCGATATATGTTCAAATTTTTGCAGTCCCACTTCATACTCGTCAATTATAACTCATTTTCATTCCATCGCAACGTCATCTTCTATTTCCAATAACATCTTCCACTATCTCAGCCCTTCAAGTATGCTTTGGCCTATAACCTTTGGCCCGCCATTCATCCACTAACACAAACAACAACAAAATTTTCACACGCTTGAATTTCCTTCCAACTTATATCATCAGCAAATGAATAGGTTTGCATACCAAATAAATACCATCTTCATGTGAATATCTCAAGAACTAATTGATCAAATTAATATGTCAAATGAAAATAGAATGATATTTTGTATAGATATATTGTCCTGGACTAAAACAATAGGAGTCAACAAAATACATAAAGACAACGTATCCAACAATCAGACTTAAGTCTAAACATCCTCACTCTCTGTATATCATGTAAATATTCTATTAATAAATATCATTTACTCCTCCAGTAATCAAATACACTTAAATAGTAGTCTAATATGATTCAAAGATTAATTAAAATTGGAGGTATGAGTTGCCAACAATAATCGTCGAAATTGGGAGTGCAATAATAGAAGGTATGAATTGGAGGTATGAGTTACCAGCAATAATCGTCGAACTCATAGCCCACTGAGCTTTTTCACTGCACCTAACCCAAATCAAAATGGTGCAACTCATACGCTAGCCAACAATAATCGTCGTTCACTCTGCACCTAACCTAAATCAATTGGAGGTATGAGTTGCAGTGTGTCGTGAGAATTGGGGTTGACTTGCATAGCATTATTTTTAAATTTTTTTTAATAAGGATACTATAGTGTTTTAGTAATATATGATTTATTATAAAATAAAATTAATGCAAGCATTTTCTACTAATATTGCTCCATACCAAATGTAATTCTAAAGTCTTATTTTCACTCCCAATCCCAGTACCAATGCCACCCCCATCCCAATTTATCAAAATTCAAGTCTGCGTACCGAACAAGGCCTGAGGGGTGAAGTTGAGAGGGCAAGGAGCTAACTTGGAGGATAATTTGGTCAAAGAAGATATCAAGTTGACCATTATGACTTAACTAAGATGAGTTGGACACAAAGTGGGACTCACCAAACTAAAAAGTGACATATATTTGGCATGGCTAACGAAGATGGCATTTTTACTCTATTTATAAATGCTTGTGTATTTTTACACTCTATAAAAGTTTATAGCGTCAAAAGCACATTTGAAAACAGTTTAGGGGTATTTTTTCTCCTTAGCCCAAAAATAAAACATGATTAAATATATTTAAGGATTATTATATTATGTTCAAGACTTAAAATAAATATATCTTATAAAACAATTCCACCCAATTAAGTCGACTATTCACTTGAGAATATATGGCTATACCAGATTTAGATTATCTCCCTGGCTTTTCCTATCTTTGGCCTCTCCATTACCCAAAACTACACTGTTTTGACTTGCAAAATGATGAGCTCATCAACTTTTTTCTTTTAAATAACATTAAGTGCTTGAAATTATTTTTTAATATGACCTAATATCTTAAATTAATTTTTTCGTACTCTTTAACATAAAATATTTTTCGAGTAGAACCCAACTACAATTTGAATTATTTTTCGATAACGCTCAGTATCTCAAGTTAATTTTTAGTGCATTCATCACCTTAAATTATTCTTTTAATAACACCCAATATCCTAAAATAATATTTGTTGCATCTAATATCTTGAAATATTGTATTATTATCAGCACTCAACATTCTAAGTCTAGAATTCTTGTTGCAACAACAAAAATATTGGGAAAATCCTTGTGGAGGCCCATATTAGCAAAATAATCCTAAAAAAGGCCCAAAGAGTCTGCAAATACAAGAAAAGGCCCCAGGGCCCTTATATGTATTAACTTACAAGGCAAAATTACTAACACACCCACTACTAGTTAAAATGAAAAGGTCAGCAGTTCTGGCGCTAAAACGAGACACAGACAGAATGGAGAATTGCTGAAACTGAACGTGGGTATCGTCGGACATTTTGGTCACCTCCTTGATCGTTGATCCTTCTCTTCCCTCTTCCCTGTTCCCTCGTTTATCCTTACGGTGTATTCTGATCATCCATTGCGTTAAAGGGTCCGAACTCGAAATTTGTATTTGATGTTCCTCATCGTTTTTTTCGATCGAAGGTTTGGTGACCGAAAGGTTGGAGCTTCACCTCATTTATGTTATTATCGGGTAGGACATAGGTAAGAAATGCTAAGATTTTGGTTAAGATATCATAATCACAATGCTACTTTGTTTTTAATCAATGTAGGGTTGGGTTAGTAAAATCTTGCTCTATTTTTGGGCACGGAAACAGAGGCAAATGTCTGTATATGAGTGAGAATGGTGAAAGTGATCAAGGAATGAAGGGTGAAAAAACGCTAAGATTTGATAGTTGTTAATACCTACAGTTGTAGTTGTTAATACCTTCAGTTTTAGTTGTTAATATGGCTGTTGAAGTTGTTAAGACGAGATGAAAGGGAAAACGTTGTAGGGTAGGTTGCTCTGTTTTTTGGGCATGGAAACAGAGGGAGGTTTGTCTGTTAGTGGGAATGATAGGCTGAAAAAATGCTGAAATTTGATAGTTGTTAATACCGTCAGTTTTAGTTGTTAATATGACGATTAAAGTTGTTAATACTAACTTTATGTTGCAGATCATAGTTAAACATGGCTAGTACTTCGGGGAAGAACCTATTATGTTTCTTCCATGTAAGGGGTAACTTTGTACATGGGGAAGGACAACAAAGTGATTATGTTGGTGGAATGGTAAGAACAAGAGGCATCAAAGAAGGAACAACGTATGAGGAGTTGCAAAGAATCATAGCGTCTTTAATTGGACAAGAAAATACTGAAATATGCGTGAAGTTCAAACTTAGCATGGATACATCTACATTTGTTGATCTTGTAGATGATGAAGGGGTAGAACATTTAATAAGGTATAATGAAGAATATTGTCATGTGTATGTTGAAGAAAGTGAGAATAATGACAATAGAGCACAACAAATGAATGTTCAAATGGAAGAACAAGAAGTGTAAGTCTTGTTGTGTTAAGAAATGTAATTAGTTCATATATAAATTGTCATTACTTGATTCTCATTACTTGCACTAATAATTGTTGTTTGTCGCAGGAGGGATGAAGGAGGTTCAGCTACGGTGGCTATCTCACCCCCTCAAATGTTCAATGAAACGCAAGAGTTGTCATCATTACCTTGTAGTTCGCAAAGTGTGCCATTAAGCAGGCCTCAAATGAATCATTCTACATGGAGGGATTTGATAATGGGAAAAGGACAGATTTTTGCGAATGCTGTGACCCTCCGTGAGACGTTGTACAAATATAGCATCGCACACAAGTTTTCCTATACATTTGTGAAGAACAAGCCAGACAAGATAATAGTGAAGTGTAAGGTTGATGATTGTCCCTGGTACATGGGTGCATATTCAGCGGGACAACGTCAAGATACCGAGTTCCTCATCATTAAAACATACAGAAGTGAGCACATACATAGTGCACAAGATAGCCTTATCGTATCTCATCCACCTATGTGTAGCTTGACATCATCAATTCTAATTGATGGTTTGAGAAATAATACTGACAAGACAGCTAATGAAGTTCGAACTGAATTGTATAGTGAGTATGGGGTAGGCTAAACTATCGACAAGCATATGGTGCGAAAGAAAGAGCAGTTAGGCAATTACACAGACGAGTAGAGGACTCTTACAAGGTTATTCCTTGGTTGTGTCGAGACTTGTAGAGAGTGATCCCGATACGGTTGCAAAATGGGAAGGGTCACATGATAACAAATTTGTGAGGCTATTTATTTCCTATGGCTGCTCTATTAAAGGTTTCTGAGATGGTTGTCGGCCAATACTCTATATAGATGGATGTCATCTGAGTGGCCCTTATAGGGGAATAATGTTGTCAGCTTGTGCGTATGATGCAGACAACCAAATGTTTCCCTTAGCATATGGCATTGTCAGTGCTGAGACATATGATGATTGGGCTTGGTTTCTAAATAATGTAAAACAGATTACAAGATCGATGATGATAACAGTTGTGTCTGATCAGAATAATTCCATTATTGGGGCTGTGGCAGATATATTTGGCAGCGATAGACATGCATTTTGTTACAGGCATGTCAAGGAAAATTATAGTGCAGAGTTCCTCATAATCATGAGAGGGATGCCACGTACCTCTGCGAATAGCAAGGATACTGCATTGCACCTTCTCGATGCAATTGCGTATGCAAGGCTGGGTGAAGAATTCACTGTTGCGATGGGAACATTAAAAATGTTTAGTCCACTTTTGGCACAATGGGTTGAGACCCATGGGGACGTTGATCGATGGGCTTTAAGTAAGTTTCCTTTGAAAAGGTGGGATAACATAACCACTAACATTGTCAATCGTTCAATGCATGGATGGTGAAAGAGCGGACGTACACCGTGTCAAGGTTAATACATGAGCATAGGGAGAAGTTGGTGCGAAGTTGCTTGCAAGCAAGATGGCTTTAGTGAATTGGAAAAATGGTGTAGGACCTAACATAGAAAAAAAAATTGCAGCAACATGTGAACTTTGCAGAAAATATGCATGCTACATATTATGGGGAGGACCAGATTTTGGTTGAGACTAGACGCGGTGATGCTTTAATTTATGTGAAAGTTCATGTGTGTGCAAAAGAATGCTCTTGTTTAGCATGGCAAATGAGTGGACTACCTTGCCCACATGCATGTGCAGCAATTAAGGCACTTAATGGTAATGTGTACACATTCGTAGATGATTGCTTTACACTTTCAAAGACAAGAGAAAATTTATGCACATAGCATGCGGCCAGTTTCAACACATGATTGTCCAGATGTTAATGCGCCGACGGTGACACAATTGCTAACAGACACTTTCTTGGAGCCTCCAATTACTACAACGCCACCCGGTAGACGGAAAAGAAAAAGAGTGGAATCTCAGTTTCAAAACAAGATGGTTTATCATTGTGGTAGATGCCATGAGCCGGGCACTGGTCAAGACTTGCAAGAATCCAAATCCAGTGATCATTGATGGTGCCTTGTGTTTTTTTTTTGGGCATTGCGTCTCACACTCTTTTGTTGTATATGGCTTTACATGTTCAATCCACACCATATTATTTTTGGAAATGGTGTGTGATGTTGTTATTATGAATCTATAGATGCATTTGGTGTTGTAAATGAACGTTGGATATTGTTGTCACAATTGTATCCAAGTCTCATTTATGTACACATATTCTTGTTGTGTTACAAATGTAAATGACGCTGACAAATATATGTTAAAGGGGCATGATGTAGTGGTTATTGTATTTCTGATATTGATGTTGATGTCAATGGGGGCTAATGTGGTTGTTATTTTTTTTTCCTGATGTAGTTGTCGATTTTATTGATATGGTTGTAATTTTGTTTGTCGATGTAGTTGTCGAGATTTTCTTGATATGGTTGTTAGTGAGAGTGATGTGGTTGTTAGTGGGGGCTGATGTAGTTGTTATTTTTTTTGATGAGGTTGTCATTTTTTTTGATGTAGTTGTCTGAATTTACTGATATGGTTGTTAGATTTTTCCTGATGTAGTTGTTAGATTTTACTGATGTAGTTGTTAGTGGTGGGTGATGTTGTTGTTAGTTGTTTGATGTTGTTGTTAGTTGTTTGTTGATGTAGTTGTCATTTTTGGTTGATGTAGTTGTTAGTGGGGGAAGATGTTGTTGTTAGTTGTTTCTTTGATGTAGTTGTTAGATTTTCTTGATGTAGTTGTTAGTGGGGGCTGATGTGGTTGTTAGTGGGGGCTGATGTTGTTGTTAGTTGTTTCTTGATGTAGTTGTCATTTTTGGCGATGTAGTTGTTAGTGGGGGAAGATGTTGTTGTTAGTTGTTTGCTGATGTAGTTGTTAGATTTTACTGATGTAGTTGTTAGTGGGGGCTGATATAGTTGTTAGTGGGGGCTGATGTAGTTGTTAGTGGGGGCTGATATAGTTGTTAGTAGGGGCGATGTAGTTGTTAGTGGGGGGTGATGTTGTTGTTAGTGAAATTTGATGTAGTTGTTAGATTTCTTGATGTAGTTGTTAGTAAATTTGATATAGTTGTTAGTGGGGCTGATGTAGTTGTTAGTGGGGGCTGATATAGTTGTTAGATTTTACTGATGTAGTTGTTAGTAGGGGCTGATGTAGTTGTTAGTGATGGGCGATGTAGTTGTCAGATTTTGCTAATGTAGTTTTTAGATTTTACTGATGTAGTTGTTAGTGGGGCTGATATAGTTGTTAGTGGGGGCTGTTGTAGTTGTTAGTGGGGGCTGATGTTGTTGTTAGTGGAGGCTGATGTAGTTGTTAGATTTTACTGATGTAGTTGTTAGTGGGGGCTGATATAGTTGTTAGTGGAGGCTGATATAGTTGTTAGTTGTTAGTGGGGGCTAATATAGTTGTTAGTGGGGGCTGATGTAGTTGTTAGTGGGGGCTGATGTAGTTGTTAGATTTTACTGATGTAGTTGTTAGTGGGGGCTGATGTAGTTGTTAGATTTTGCGATGTAGTTGTTAGTGAAATTTGATATAGTTGTTAGTGGGGGGTGATGTTGTTGTTAGTGGGGGGCGATGTTGTTGTTATTTGTTTCTTGATCTTGTTGATATGGGTCCCTTATTATATCCCAATTTCCACCTTCGCACATACTAATAACAATGAAAGAGATGCAGAAACAATTGCCATTCTCATTCATATTAAAATGTCAAAAGGATACCTACATCATCAAATTTACTAAACTTTCACCTAAATATGAACTCGGTTCGGAACAATTGCCTTAATAAAATCTGTCATACAATCATTGAGATTTATATACACTTAAAAACAAGTCAGCCTATCTAAATTATATGATTGCTTCCTAACGGCCCATCTTCCGCTTTTGGGAGTCCTCAATCATGGACAACACTTTGTCTCGTTGTGTGTTGTTTTGATGATTGACCAACCACCACAACAGGCCAATCTTCACTTCTCGGATTTCATCCATAGAGTAGTAAGGCATTGTGTATCCATCCTCTTGCTCCTTGCCGTCCCACATTTGCAACCACGTAACAACAAGAACACCACACTAGTCCCTAAAACAAGAATTATACAGAGGTGTTAACAACACTAATCATGTAACCTGTATATTATATATATGAATGTTAAACAACTTTAAACACTTACACATCTTTTTGGACATGGACTTTAGACCATGTGACCCCCTTGGGGATTCTATCCTCGTGGTCGAACAATTGTGGCTTAACCCTTAGGAGTATGTCCATGAAACGATTTCGCTGATATTAAAGTTGACACAATTAGATGACAATTATGGTGACCGTTTTCTAACATAAGTACACATTGAAATTCGGTTCAGCTTACCACACGAGTTGCCAACTGTTCCTTTTCCTTAAAGGATTGAGGTTTTTTTGCCTTCTTTGTTGACTTGGTTGGCAATATCTTTGCATCTTCCATTTGGGGCTGTATGCGTGAATATGTTCATGTGTCGATTAACAAATCTAGGGCATAGAAGGTCATCGTTGTCGTGTCTACAACATAGCAAAACCAGTGATCCCACCTAAGCGACGGTCCAAAAATGAAACGACAGTCCCCGATGTTATATCCTATACGCTCGGGCAATATTTCCGCTTTGTTGGCTTCCAATGACCAATTCAGCGGAGATCTTATCATTTTGTCCATGAAATGCGCAGTGAAAATGTGTCGGGTAACTGTCCCTTCGTTCTCCACTTGATCAGCAACCAAAGTCTTGGCTACCATACTCATGACCTGAATATGCACAAAATGTTAGCATGTGAGTACTGCATAACACATTTATCTAAGCGCAAGCAAATATCGAAATATTACTAATGCACATCCATTTGTACTAATGCCTTTCGTGAAACGAAGTGCACGGTCCATACCGTATCATTCATCCAGGCACGTGGTTTCAGACAATATAGCTCTTCCCTTGTAAGGTGCCAGCCGTTCATGTCAACAAATTCCCTAAATGCCAACAAATGACAATTTTAAGCATCGTATGCATTTTTTATAATATGCGTAAGTCAATGTGCACAAGTTACATATACTTACTCATCGGCCTCATCTTTCGTTGGATGAGTAGTATACAACCGATACTGCATTTGCTCCTTCACATCATAGGGCCTCTTTCCTTTGCACTTGCGGTTTAGATCAATCCAAGGAGATTTTAACACCTTTGCTCGGGTTATCACCCTCTTGGACCTTCTAATTTGTTTGTCACTTCGTTGTCCCTCTTGTGCTTCGGTTTGGCCACTTCTTTGAGTGGGTTCCACGTGAAGACCATCTTCAAAAATAGCTGTGTTGTGACGATGGTCATCGTCATCATCAAAGTCTTCAACATTTTCACCCTCATCTTCCTCATCACTCTCTTTATCGAGTCTTTCTCGAGACTCCCGGAACTTGAGGGCGGTTGTTGGGTGATTCGGTTTCATGCAAGCCTTGTTGAGGCCTTTCATCTTTATTGGTGTCGATGTTAATCTATCTTGAAGGGCCAACATCTCCCGTCCCAACATGGACACAAGCCTGAAATATGTCATGCGAACTTCTGGAGAATCAAAAATCAGTTGTTAAATCATCAATCACAAAGCAACAACTCGAGTAAAGGACAATGCAAGAACCGACCAAGCAACCGACAAAATTACATAATGTACAAGAAATTAAATTTTCGCTGCACAATTGTTGTCACACATTACCGGGTGAGTGAGCATTGTGTTAGGGTCAAACGAGGCCAACGGAGTGACCGATGGCTGAGGACGATAGGCGCGAGCCAGCAAGCCATTTTGGCTTTTTTTCTCGAGCACCACTCTGCTCTTAATCTTGTCATCAGTCCAATAAGCCATAGCTGACTCGTGCTCAGCGGCTACCACATCACCCAAAGGAAAATTTTGCAAACAAAACAGCTGAAAAAAAGATTTCAATGCATTAATAACAACACTCAGCAATTGATGTATAACGTTTACATACTATCTTAGTTAAAGAGAACTTACCATGAGGAAGTATACACATCCTCCAACAGTTTTCCTCTTGCTACCCTTGGACTTGTGGGAGTCTTTCTTGAACTCATCGATTTGTTGGGTGAGTTCTTGAAGAATAAATGAGGACCAATCAAAATTCACAATTGCATCCTTAGTCGATGTCATGACCTTCAACATACGGTCACTAACATCAATGGCTGCTCTTGGAGTCAAAAGGATACCCGTGTGAATAACACAAAGAGAGACTCAAAGTTTTCATCTAATTTTTCTAACAACATGTCACCAATTTTTTTATACCTTACATTCTTGTACACACGCCTAAAGTCACTAAACACTTTGATCGGGACGGTAACTTTAACTTCTATGCCCTTACCCCCCGGGTAAACCCATAAGTTGATGCACATGTTCAGCCCCTATGACTCGGGTCTCCCCTCTAATGGACACTTGCTTTGTTGGCGGGTCAAAACATGCCATATATTGTGCAATTAAGGAACGGTTTATTTTTCGGCAACTAATTTCCACCAACCTATCAAACCCAATGGCTTTCGGCCTTGCCATTGCCTCAGTCGCTCCTTTAACTTATGGCATACATGAATGAAAGTGTTTGGTGCACACCTCATTAGGAATGGGACAATATACTTCTCTACTTTAGCAGGGCCTCTTAGTTGTTTAGCCCTCTTGGTATATTCAGATTTTTCGGTTGAACTCAACCTTTTCCATGATTCGTCAGCTCCTATAGCTTTCTTCCCCTTCCCCTTGCCCTTCGCCTTTTGTTTTTGTACATGTTGCTTGAAGAATTCTTCTGTGAACAAGTTATAACCGGAGAACCTTGGGTCCCTTTGACAATGCTTCATTGTTGTTAAAGCGTTGATTTCAAAGACTTTGCAATATGAAAACGGAAGGATGTTAAAGCGCGACACATGCAAGTTGTTTTCAATCAAGTGTTGTTAGGCATTCACCAATGTTTATAGTTATGTGGCCCATTTAGAAACTTCAATAAAACTGATATGCGAAGTAGTAAATCCCAAGCTTTCAAGGTAAAGAATGAAGAATGATTTTTTTAAAAAATAAAAAAATAAAATACAATAATTAATATAACAACTAGTTTTGTGTTCAAACAACTCAATTAGAGATATCTTTATGCTTGAAGAAGAACTAAAGCTTTTATGGTAACAAGAACAACTTTTGATAAATTCAAAGGCATGGTGATCATTTCTACACACAAATAACAACCATATGTATCAAAATCTAATTTAGAAGAAACTTTACTCCTTAAAGCTAAAAGACAAACTTTTGTAGCTCAACATTTCGAATTCATACATTTACAATATCACCAAAATTTTAGTTTTTCTTAAAAGTGATGATAACTTTCAAGAGACATGTTTTAAGGAAACTTTAAAAATTCCACCCAAATTCAAAATTTATACCAATTCAGTTCAAACGAGAAGAATTCATCAATTTACAAGTAAATGCACAAACATTTGAGGTGGGGACCATACAAGAACATGTAAAACACTCTAAAACAATATAAAAGAGTCATCAAACCAAAGCAATGCATGGAAATATTACATCAAGTATCCTTTATTCATAAAATGCTCCAAAACGTACCTCTATATTACATCTATATATGTAACGAGGTTCAAAAATGCGAAGAAACTCACAAGGCCACATATTACTCGAGAAAATACAATCTTAATATACAAAATGCACTAATGTAGTGAATGTAAATAGGAAAATCAATTCAACGGTAGCCTTATCTAAGAGTAAGTAATTCTTGACTTTAACACAACATTGAATTCTAATCGTTTATAAACAAATTTTCTGACAATTTAATGACGAGAGGCTCAAAACACGCTACATTCAACTTGTAATCAAGTATAACAATGACACATGTGAAGCAAGTAGAATAATTCACATACATCTTGAGAGGTAACAATCTATGCCGTGGGAAAACATTTTTCTAAGTAATTAAACAATGATAAGCTCATAATGATGCAACTCAATTCAAGCAATGAGTGTTTTAGCTAATGAACTTCTAATAACTAGAGTAGGTTTTTTCCACCCCCGTTTTTCAACAACAAATTTGGACCTGTAGCAGTGACTTCTACAAATAATTCAGTTAAGTTTACAACTTGAAACTCAAACACTCAGCATAAGAATGCAAGGATATCAGCACTCGAAGTGAGAACTTCAACTCCAGTGTCAAAGAAAACAACAAGTTCAGTGAAGACACTTGATTAAGAATTAAAGTGTAGTAGTGATAAACTTCCGGCCAATTCAAGAGGCATAAATTCCAACAAGTTTGAATTAGATTTAGATCACAAAATCTGATCCAAAAGAGCAAATGAGACCCCAAAATCAAATGGATCTACGCTTAATGAAAATCTCAGCAAAACTAAGGACCAAAATTGTCATATGTAAGGAATAGCAAATCGGCAAATATATCGGCAATTTTATGAGCAAAACATCGGAGGAATTTCGAGAGAAAAATCACTCAAACCGGTTGCCAAATTCCTCTAAACAATATCTAGTCAAGTTTTAAGTCCCACAATGCCTCAAAATCAATCTTTCAACTGTCAATTCAAATATGACAACATAGGCTTTTTAAAATGAAAGCAATCCAAATGCAATAATTTCCACACATAATGGCAGCAATGACTATTGCACACAAATCTCAACAAAAGTTTAAGGTTTCAGCAGCAACACTTACCAATTTCTTTCAAAATCACATTCAACAGCACAACTCAAATTCTGCATAACAACTCCCAACCTATAACTGATATGGAATCCAATTCTGTACATGCAACTTCCAAACAATTCCATATTGCAATTATCCAACAAGTCCAAGATTTCGTAGAAAATATTATAATGACGGTAGCAAGTTGATATCACAATAACAAAATCGAGTGAGCTATATGATGGCCCTTGGCCCTCAATGATGCAAATTACCAACTATGTATATCTTTACACAGCTTTCGACAAGCTAGCCACAATTATACAAATTTACAATTAATTCAACTATCTATCAGCCAAAACCAATCAGAAAAAACCATCATATCTAAAAAAAATTCAATCTTCCAGCCACCCAAGCAAAACAAAACGTTGTTGACGAGTCGAAGTGGATCAAATGTTTCAAAACCAACCCAATTCTTACACCATGGATCAAGGCAAGATTAATATTCAATGAATAAGGTTACAAGGAAAACCGAAAAGAAAATTATCCAAGTGGTAGATCCCTATGATATTTCTAGAGCGAGAAAATCCAACACCTCTCATCCAGATTGTCACATATCATCAATTATCGGAGAATGTTGACTGAGTGATATATATGATTGATTCTATATAAAGCCATGGACATGAAGGCAAGTGGAAAGTGAGCGTTTTTTGACGAATAACAAAAAAAAAAAAGGAAAAAAAAACAAAGTAAGGATAGCACTTACATATCATTCGTGTGACATGTGCATTACACATGCATGCAAGCACACACCAATGAGTTGTCACAAATAGTTTAGGATCTGAATGAAAAACTCTCACACCACTCATGGATACGGATTTGAACTCTCTTGATACCCGCCAATAAAGGTTGGTCTAATTCTCTAACTGTTATGTTAACCCATTTTATATAAGGGTATAAATCAAATCATGTTGCCAATACAGGATCTTAGTAATATTTTTAATATCATTAGGCATTGCCCTAATTTGAGTGAACTCTGAAATTTAACTTACTTAAATTTTCCTCCGACAAAAAAATGGTCCCTCGATATGTATTACGGTACCCAAAACCATACTTAATTAACTTCCCTTCCACAATTACTAGCGTCCTAGCACTAGCATATTCTTTCCGTTAGCATATTACGGCCAAAAAAAAAAAAAAAACCCAAAACAAAAAACACAGACCGAAGACGCATCGCAAGCACCGCGCCACACACACGTCACACATAGAGAAAATAAATGGACATTGGACAGTTGCAGATGCAAAACACAAAGCAAAACTGCAAATGGAAGTTGCATAGAGAAAAAGCCACAGCCTACAGAGGTTCGTAGTCGTATGCGTACCTGCGTCCTGCGACGGTCGACGGAGCCAACTCGGCCCAAGCACGTACGAACAAATTGAAGGCAAACGAGCCGAGCACACATGCACGAGATCAAACGGCACCCGACGAAGGGATCGGCAAACCGGACTTGGGCGAAAAAGCGAAGGGAACTACGAACGGACTTGGGCGAAAAACCGGACTTGCTGAGAATGGTCGCGAGGGAGACGGCGATTTGGGATGATTTAGGGATTAGGGATGAGAGAGGAATAGGGGAATGATTCTTCGAACTTCAAACTTTTACCGAGGGCATGAATGTGATTTTGCCTTGTAAGTTAATACATATAAGGGCCACGGGGCCTTTTCTTGTATTTGCGGACTCTTTGGGCCTTTTTTAGGATTATTTTGCTAATATGGGCCTCCATAAGGATTTTCCCAAAAATATTTGTAAAGTGTTTTTTTTTATTAAGATATTGGATGGTACTTGAAAAAACAAATTCCTGAATGTTATTCTTGAAAACATAAAAATAAAAAAGGGTTGATAACCTCACCATTTTACACCGAAAAAGGTAAATGACATATTTGACATGGTCAACGAAGATGGTATTTTTATTCTATTTATAAATGCTTGTGTATTTTTACACTCTATAAAAGTTTATAGCGTCAAAAGCACATTTGAAAACAGTTTAGGGGTATTTTTTCTCCTTAGCCCAAAAATAAAACATGATTAAATATATTTAAGGATTATTATATTATGTTCAAGACTTAAAATAAATATATCGTATAAAACAATTCCACCCAATTAAGTCGACTATTCACTTGAGAATATATGGCTATACCAGATTTAGATTATCTCCCTGGCTTTTCCTATCTTTGGCCTCTCCATTACCCAAAACTACACTGTTTTGACTTGCAAAATGATGAGCTCATCAACTTTTTTCTTTTAAATAACATTAAGTGCTTGAAATTATTTTTTTAATATGACCTAATATCTTAAATTAATTTTTTCGTACTCTTTAACATAAAATATTTTTCGAGTAGAACCCGACTACAATTTGAATTATTTTTCAGTAACACTCAGTATCTTAAGTTAATTTTTAGTGCATTCATCACCTTAAATTATTTTTTTAATAACACCCAATATCCTAAAGTAATATTTGGTACATCTAATATCTTGAAATATTCTATTATCATCAGCACTCAACATTCTAAGTTTAGGATTCTTGTCGCAACAACAAAAATATTTGTAAAGCGTTGGATGCACTAAAAATTAAGATATTGGATGGTACCTGAAAAAAATACCTGAATGTTATTCTTGAAAACATAAAAATAAAAAAGGGTTGATAACCTCACCATTTTACACCGAAAAAGGTGAAGTTTGAGAGGCAAGGGACGGAAAAAGCCTGGGAGGTAAGCTGAATCCGAATCAGGAGTATTGTTTTCCGAGAAAATCTAACTGAAGAGAAGGGCAAATCCAGTTTTTCCTAAACAAATAATTCGTACGTTCGAATGATGTGACATGCAATTTAGTCATTTCTGATATTTTCTTTCCTTCTGCATTCCCTGTGAGCTTTTGGCTTGTATGATCGAAGAACGAAACAGAATTGCGGAAGATCTGAACCACGTTACAGGGTGATCTAAATAAATTGCGTTGTTCCTAGTCTTTTTTGGCCAGAGCATTGCTGCCGGAGTCTTGTCTTTTAGAGTCAAATTAGCCATTCGGATATCATGTTCGAGAAAAATAGGGAACCAATATTGATAGTATCTAGTTGGTCAAATATTTATTAATTATGCTTTTCAATTTTTTAATAAAAAATTAACGATAATTTCAATTGCTTGTGCTTCATTATTTATTTTAATTAACTTCTCTACATTTGACCGGCTATTAGATAATTTTTTCTATAATTATAGAGAAGTCCTTTTGAAAAAAAAAATGAATATATTAAGGTGTGTGTATGAGTCTATATTATGTGCACTCAGAGGCGGAGCCAGAAATTACAGTTAGGGGGGGGCGAATTTTATATAATGAACTCAAGTGTTTATAAAATTATATTTCAGCCCCACAAACATTTCAATCTTTCTATTTTAGTCCCTTTACTATAGAAATAATAGGGACTATAGTGAAAATATTAAAATTTTTTGAGGCTAAAACATAATTTTATAAAATTATGGGTTTTGTCTGCAATTTTAGGGGGGGCGGGGGCCACCCCTAGCACCCCCCTCCCTCCGCCCCTGTGTGCACTTAGGTGTTCATATCTCTAATTAGAAGTATGCGCATAATTTTTTTTTTTGCATATTTTTATATATTATATTTATTTAGATTTAAATTATATGTTCTTTCTAAGATGTTTTTTATATTCACTATCTCAAATTAATTAGTTTATAAATGCTTGGTGTTACAGACAAATATAGAAACTAATTAAATAAATCAGCAGCGGCAGGGAGCATTGAATTTGGGCTAGTTGCTCGAAGAAATGTATCAGTTTTAGATTAAACTTTATGTCTGTAGGTTGTGGGGGACCACTAATTTTGCTGCAACTTATGGAAGCTAGATTCTCTTAGGCTGCCGATATTAGAAATCATTCTATATCATGTTCGAGTCATCCAATCTCGTCTCTCCGCTTATAAGTTTCACAGTGGCATTCCGTAAATTCATATTTTCATATCTTAAATCTAATTAATTTCGCCATTAATTTCATATCTATAGTGTCTTTTTTTGTTTCCCAGCCCATTTCCTCTTTTAGTGTCGTTGTTCATTCAGGTACTGAAGAATTTTAAAAATGTAGTTTAAACAAAAAAAAAGAACATTAGCAATAAATAAATAAAGAATTTTACTAATGCCACCCAACAAATAATAAAACGATGGGCAAAGTTAAGCTTTGTGGCTCAAAGTTCAAACATAAAATTCGTTAATTTGATTATTGAAAATATATTGTCATATCAATGGGACATAAAAATATTATTATTGAGTGCAGCAATTTAAAGTAAGAAATACATATATCTTCACAAAAATGTTTGTTAGACATCATGGTATTACACCAATCTGTCTTCTGGCTTGCTATAAAATTTTGATACCAACTATTAGAAGGGCTTACTTCTGAATTTTCCATTAAAAAAAATAAAAAAGGAATAGAGATCTCAAAACTTTCTTTACTTTTACAGCTTTTTAGTGCATGCAACATTTCCTGCAAATATCTGATGTCCCTTTGGTCTATATAACAAACACTTGGGCTTTATTATCCCCTAACAAATACAGCCAGTATAACCATTAGGTAGTTTATTGAATAATTAGCTCTAAATTGAGATTGGTATCTCTTTATTTGAGACTTGCATAGTATAATAATAAATCCTGATTATTCTTGTGCTTTGTTCGTTTCATAATACCATGACCAAATTGCCTCTCTAGTTGATTATTCAGCCACTTCAAGGAGATGGGGACTTGAAAGTAAAGACTTTATAACATAATACCTTTCTGGAAAGTTTAACAGATTGTCATCATACAAAGCTTGACATTGTCAAAAATCCCAGTCTGTTGATTTTTTAGTACTCTGTTTGACGTTTCATGGTGCCCATGAGCTTGCCACGTAGTCCTATTGTTTGTTTTCTTGCCCCAAATGTATTAGTTATCTGTTCATTTCCAACAGGTTGAATTCAAGAAAATTATTTCACCCTTGAAGTATCAGATGATGTGCCTTGCTGCATTTCCTGATCAAAAATGTTTCTTGCTAAGCTTTTCATAGATTTCTGTGGCTCCTTTCAATATCTTGGAAGACTTATTTTTAATTATCTTTTCAATTTTTCCTGTTCAGGATCTATTGAAAAACTCTAAGTTTCTTAAATATTTCATATATTTTATGCAAAGATGTGTTAAATATACAACTCTGTTGGTAATAAATAGGCAGCCACGACCTATAGGACAGGGCCCAAAAGGTAAATTAAACACCTATACCAGGAATGAAGACATGAAAGCCAATTGAAAAATCAGGGTTATGTATCCTAAGTAAGGCAACTATCTATTGATTGATTGAGACTGAACTTGAATCTGATGATATGGCCATTGTAGGTTGGATCAACCGAAGGGAGGGTCGGTGTGCATCATTTGGATGATAGCCAACAGAGTAAAAACTTTACTTTCAAATGCTACAGAAAGGGCAATGAGATATACTCAGTCAACTCTTTAAATTTCCATCCTGTAAGGTTTTGCTTTTCGTTATTTTCTTCATTATACTCCTAAGTTGATCATCAATAAACAATATGCATGCCGAATTGTCATCTGAGTCCTTTAAATGGTGAAATTGCATTACTATCTTCCCATTTTAGTTTGAACATCCATTTGTGCTCCAAAGGGAAGTGTTGAACACCACTCTATGCTTCAATACATGCAAGGGCAAGGAGGTGTCCTTTAAAATATGTGCATTTCTTTTCAACCAAACTACCTCTAAGTTGCACAGATTACACTCCACCGGAGTTTCTCTCTTTTTGTCATCAATCTCTTAATAGGAATCAGCAAAATGTTCTCTGAAGTTCCTTGACGAACACCTCTGCTACTCAAGAACTCGACAAGTTTTCTAAAACAAATCAATTTTGCTTGATTGTGAAGTAACCCTACTCAAATAAGAGAAAGTGATTTGGGCCTCCTAATTCTGCAATCTGTTGCTAGATTAACTTTATTGTGCGCAGCAGCCTAAATAAATGATCTTGTTAATGAATCATAGAATTCACAATCAGTTTTCTTCCTCCTATTGTGGTGAAACCAATTGGGGGGTTTTATAATGTAGAAAACTCTCCCTATTAGGGAAATGAATAATGAACTGAAAATAAGATTTACTAAGTATACACCACCTAATCAAGGTTCCATAACGTCACATCCTGGTCAGTGGTATAAATGTGTAGAATCCAAGTAAACCCAAGGGATTTGTAACTCTCGGCTTAGTCTTGCATTCAGATTGTTGAATAGAATGGAGATTCTTTGAAATACAAACCAAAAGGTAAATTCAAAACCGAGTAATATTACCTTCCCAGTTTCCTCAATTCCAATAAAATCCCCGTCTCAAATCTGTTGTATACGATGACCAAAGCTGACACGCTTATCAATTTACACACTAAAGGAGGTTTCATCTCCCATCTTCCACCCGAGCGATCCAGATGTTTAAAAGTCATCAGCCGCCTCATCCCCCCCCCCCCCCCCAAAAAAAACACCCCACCACCCCACACAAAAACAACGCGCACACACACAAAAAGAGAACCTGTCTTAGATCTATGTTCCACATCCACATGGGCTTTTGGTACTATTCGGATGAAGGATGCTTACCTTATTCCCTCACCTCATCACTCATCACCTTCCATCGAAGTTCCAATTCATTTAAATGGTGAAGTTTCCCTTATTCTTTATGACTGCACAGTCATCAAAGCTAAAATATCATTTTCTTTGTATGTTTTCAAAAAACAAACACATTTGATCCGTGCAATTGCTCCATGTATAGTTGAAGGATTAGAAGGTAAAGACAAATGACATCAAAATCATTTTTCAGATTGGGAACTAATTTCTTCTATCATTGCTGTGTAATGCTCTATGGACTATTTTAATTTGTGCTCTGGTCCTTGGCTTTTATTGAAGCACTCCCCTTGAATGAATTGGGTTTATGTGATTGAAAACCTGAGTTTGCATAGTGAAAATCAGTAGGCTTCTCCAAATTGTGGGTTAGGATGATTTCATGTATGCTTGTAGGAACTTCTTCCACTCTGACTGATTGGTTCAAGATCTTTGCAAGTAAAATCTAAACAAATTCCCCTTGTGAACTTCCATATGGTTGAACATTTTTAGAAGTAAGACGATAATGTTGTTTTTAAAATCGGAGAACCAAATTGATATTTGTCGAAAATTAGACAGACTTAAATGTATTTATATCTCAATGTTTACTGTCTGCAAATAGAAAATTTGACTTATTCATCTTTCTTTTATGGGGTTCAATTTCTTGGTAATTACCTTCTGTGTTATATGATTTAGATTTTCTGTAGATGTTCATGCTTTATTTTTAAAAAATTAGTCTGGAGAATATTTCACTCACGAACTATTCCTATTAGTTTGTGAGGTGACTTCTATTAAAAATAGCATATGAGAATTGTCATATAGGTAATATGAGTAATGATCGATAAATTATGAATTTAGCTTCTCTTTCATAAGACTCTTATCTTTCTCTCTTTCGGTATTATTCTAGTTAAGTTCTTTAATAGATATATTTGAGATATCATAGAAAATAGAAATAATGACGGTATATTTGACCTTGTGATCTATATTTAGAATTTGTGTTGATCAAGTTCAGATTTTTGTTTCTTCATCTTCAGCATTACATGGTTTTGGAATTTTCTCATAGATTTGTATGTTTTATAGTTTTTGACAAATATCTAGCAGAGTTCAACTAGGAGCAATTGGACTATCAAAATTTTAAGGATGGAATACTTTTCATAATGAGCTCAATCATTTATTCTTTTGCCTACTTATAAGGCCGACACTACAATCAGTAATAGACATGTTAGATATCATTAATAAAGGCTATCAATCTGAAACTTAAGCATTACAAATGTGTTATTATTTGTTAATTATTGCATTTGTTATAGGTACATCACACATTTGCAACTGCCGGTTCTGACAGTGCTTTTAACTTTTGGGACAAGGATAGTAAACGGAAGCTAAAGGTTCTTCTGATGCTTTCATTACTTTTAAATTAGCGAACATTTTTCCTGTAATCAAATGCATGACCTGCATAAGGAATATAATAGCCTTCTCCTCCAGTCTTCAGCATAATCTTTAATTCCATATATATTGCAGTGCTCGTTTTGGTTTAATCAAATGTCCTTAATGCTTTTCCAATTTTAATGCAAGCTTTTCTAATTTCAGGCCATGTTAAGGTGCAGTCAATCTTTCCATGCAGTACCTTCAACAATGATGGTTCAGTTTTTGCTTACTCGGTACATCCTGTTTCTTCACAAGTTTGCAACTCTATGAAACAAATTTTGGCATCCTCTCTACCACACAAAACATCATTTCTCCTTTGATTTATTTATCTGCTTGTTTTTTTTTTTTTTTTTTTTTTTTTTGGGCCTTTCACAAGTTTGCAGCTCTATAAAATAAATATTTGCTAGAATGCAAGAGAATCGTCTGGAATTAAGATAGAAAAAGAAGCAGATACATGTAGGTATTTCACTGAAAAAAATGTAGGCTTGCAAAAAAAATTCCAAGAAATGAGAGCTAGTTGATGGCTTTTCATAGTGAACTTGTCCAGTTGTCTGTCAGTGTCATGTTGAAAATACAAGTTATACATTTTAGAGAAACTGGATAAGTGTCATAAGAAGCTGTAAATTATATGTTTATATCCCTGTTTTGCTATGATTGAGAAATTGTGGATTTGTGTAGTGAACTCACAAGTTTTGCTATTGCTGAAGAAAAATCTTAATGAATCTTGTTAAACCTTGTGCGAATGACATGTGTTCATATTTCTGTTTATAGGTCTGCTATGACTGGAGCAAAGGGGCTGAAAATCATAATCCTGCAACAGCAAAGACTTACATTTTCCTGCACTTGTCCCAGGTATCCGATTTGGCTGTTAAAAAAGAATGTTCTTTAATATCTTTTGGCGACATGCAAGTATGATATGCTTCTTGTACAATATATGCAGGACTCTGAGGTTAAGGGCAGGACTCAAATAGGAACTACTGGTAGAAAGTAGAGATTATTCTAGTTTGTAATACTCCTCTACGCACATAGATGTATTATACTGGAGTAGAATGGGCAACATGGTCTTGACTTTCTCTTTACCCTCTGTTCTAGTTATATATATCACGAAAAATGGATGCATGACAACTTTTTTTTTTTTTTTCCTGGTAAAAAACAGGGCAATAGCCCTTCCTCATTCATGGATCAACACAGCCCGTGGGAATACCGCCCCCACTCCATCACTGTACAGACATCTAACTACCTCCTGGGGAGGATCCACAAAAAAATTGTTCAGATCCTCTTGCATACAACTAACATTTGCAAGTATATTGGCACAACTATTACATTCTCTAAACACATGTACAGCCCTAAATTTTGAGAACTTCCTTATAGCCCAGCGTTTCCTCCACAGAAGCCGTGACTCCCTTGCTACATCAGCCTGCAAATTTTCTAACAGAGATACCAAAGCAAGAGAATCACACTCAAGAATTTCATTATGAAAATTATAAGAAACAGCTAATTCCAGACCAGTGAGCACAGCCCAAATTTCTGCTTTAATAGCAGAGCAAAATCCCAGCTTCTTTGCAAACCCACACAGCCATTCCCCTTCACAACCTCTAATCAAACCGCCACAGCCCGCCATCTTCGTTATACTTCTGAGGCTCCATGAACGTTAAGTTTAACCCAGCCCTCTTCAGGAGCTTCCCAGTCAATATACACCTCCCTTTTTGTGCCTTTAACTATCCCAAATTCCACACCAGCCCTCTTAATTTCATGCGCATACGACTGCACTATTTTGCTCAGATTCGCAGGAATATTATACCCTTCCTCAAATCTGCTTCTATTCCTCTATCCCCATAGAAACCAGCAAGCCAAGCCGAATATCAGTCTCCAATCGCTGTCAGGATTTGACAAATTCCAGTCAAACCATGGCTCAACTCTTTCCCCTTTTAATTCACTCCACAAACTCCCTGCTATTTTACAATCCCGCATAACACGATGCATGACAATTTATGACAAAGGAGGCACCACTTTTTTTTTTTTTTTAACTTTCTACAAACAACGCATCATGTTAGTACCTGAGGATCCGAATCGTATTGGTTAGTAGTTTGCTAGTTTGATGATCATTAGGGATGGTTCTAGTTTCTATGAGATTGCAGAATTGCAACACATTTTACACTTTGAGGTGCATTGATACATGTATTTCATTGATAGTTGAGTTGGTGATATATGAAGAGGCAAACAATCTTAATTATCCTAAGCGTTAGCGTTTATTGTTTGTCATGTCATATCGCAGCGTAAGGTTATGTCAAGTCACCCAAAAACTACGTCATTTTGGGAGTTAGAGGAATTAATAAAAAGTGTTTTGGTATTTTTGTTTTTATATTTATTAGAAAATTCTTGCATGTCTGTATAAATACATTGAGATAAACTTCTTTCGCCTTAGACACATTTCCTCCCCACGGCATCCGGATGAATTGCTCGGAATAGAATTCGACCTCTTTTCCCTGTAATTTAGCCATAAACCAACTTGGACATGAAGGGAAGTTTCTTCAGGAAGATGGACAAACACTACAAATCCTATTGGATGTGATAGAAATCTATACAAGTTATATAAGCTATTGTATTATATTGAGTCTGCTTAACGAGGGAGAGGCCTTCGGGGAGCATTATAGGATTAGCAGAAACTTTGGATTGATCATGAAGTGTTTTCCTAGTACCTGACAATAATCTTGCGAAGCTGTTTTTCAATCTCATCATTTAGTTCTCACTCCATTTGTTTGTTTTGAAGTTCTCTAAATTGGTTCATTGATATGAAGTTCGAGTAACAGTGAAACCAGTACAGCTGGACTAAGACTAACTATGAAAATGCTTTACGGCGAAATTTTTCTTGCAGTTCACGACAAGGCCAAGTCTAACACAACGTTCTGATGAAAAAGATTGTCTGCTTATTATTATATATTTGTTTTTATTCTACACTTGCAAAATGAAAAAAAGAAGAAGAAGGGAATTTCACACAGGTGGCGAAATGAAACAGACATGCCTGTTCATCATTGACTTGGACCTTTTTCATTGTTTTAAGTTGTTCTCGTCCATAATTTTTGCTCCGATTGGATTCATCATCATTCGGCAAATATATATAGCATGTTGAATGAGAACGATCACAGCTTTCTCTATTTATCGGATTCGAAACAGAGCTATACACACAGCTCTTCCACATTTTCCCTCCTTTCATGCGTTACCACGTTTGTTAGTCAAAAAGATTATTTTTAACGGTCAACGTTTTTTGTTTTAATTGAGGTGTGACTTTTGTAATTTTTTTATAACTACATATATATTTTTGCTTCCAAAAAAAAAAAAAAATATGGTGTTGGGAATGCTCTTGAGGATGAAGCACATGTATATATTTTTTTCCTTTACCCTATTCTAATAATTTCTCCAGGTTCTTGGTCTTCATTGTAAATTTAAAATATAATTATAAAAAATTTAATATGCATTAATGAAAAGGTGAAAAAAGTACTCGTAGTTTATCAAATGATCTCTTCATTATGATTTCCCCCAATTTTTGAAAACATTCTTATCATAATTACTACAGTTGTGTCGGAAATTCTACATTACAATTATGCATCTAATTGTCATTACTTTTGTGTGATTTAATTGTCATTTAGAAGTTTGATGCTAATGACTTTTGTAAGAATATAATACATTTCATCTTGAGTGTAGGACTTGACCTGTTATACAAATCACACTATAAGTCTTATATTTATATCAAAAGATTATTATTTTTATTTTTATATAGATCTAATGAGTTATCTTTTATTTATTTACTCACAAGTAAGTAAATTAGACTTATATTTTGAGACATAAGAGAACAAGTAGCGAAAAGACTTTGATATTGACTAGGATTATTTCATTCCAATTTGGCCGCGGAACACTTTGAGGCTTGTTTTATTTTGTTATTAGAAATGGTCTTTTGTTTTTAAAATTAAAATTTTAAAAACTTATTTAGAATTTTTTTCCAATAAGTTATTTTTTTAAAAAAACAAAAACAAAAACAGTTTTTAGGTATTTTCTTGATTTTATTTTTCTATTTCTTATTTTTTGTAGGCTGCTATCTATTTATTATCAATACTATAATATCAACGTTGACCATTGCTATATCACTGTCAGAGATGGATGCCACTACGTCATTTCAAAGACAAATTTTTTTATAAAAATCGTCTAAAAAGATTTTCTTAGTTTCAAGAACTTATTTTTAAAAAAGAATTTTATAAAACTGTTTTAGAAATAAAAACAAAAAAGAGAAATAAACATGTCCTTGTCTTTTTCATATTTTTACGCGGGGTTAGGTCCTCTCATTATCTTTTTCTCATTATCGCCATGTCTAAATCACATCCATCCAATCAACATACTACTTTTACTTTTCTTTCGTTTTTTTTCAAATTAATGGTCAAGATATGGCGATGATGAGAGACAATGAGAAAAATGGTAAAGAAAGTATCTCCTTCCTTTTACATGAGTCTTAATATGTCACTTGAAAAGTTGTGATATTTTTTATAGGTAAAAATTAAGTTATGTTCCTAAAGCGACTCAGACTTTCCCATTACTTTATTCCCAATATTGCCCTTATTCCCAATATTGCCCGTCATAACAGCGGAGGAGAAACCTGCTCTGCTTTAGATCAAGTGTCGGTAAGAAAGAGTCCTAAATTTTATATTGCCACAAAAAGTAGTAATAATGAATATGCAAGTCTTTATAATTTTAACCGAATTTTAATCATGTCTTTGTAGTGTTTTCCTTTTTATCAAATTCATATACATTTATTTTAAATCAAGTCCCTGGTTTTTTTTGTTTTATCTAGTCTTACAGTTTCATCTAATGTTTAATTACATCTCTATAATTTTTTATTCTTGATTCCATAAGGTCTAATAAAATTTTTGTATAAATATAAAATAAAATATTTTTGTTGCCACAAAAGTTCATTCTTTTTTTTTTTTTGTAGTTTTTTCTTATAGCTGTTTTCAAAATTCTGTTTTACAAGACTTGGTATTCAAAATCTCGAAAAAAAAAAAAAAACTCTTGGGTAGGAGTAAAATAAATTTTTACTAAAAGTAAATTTTCTTTTTATTTTAACAAGAATAAGTAAATATTCCTGACATAGGAGGGACCCGGATTGCCTCCTTTTCTCTCTCCCTCAGTATCCCTCGAGAATCCATCAGGACCGTCCAAATCGTGATCCAACAGTCCAGATTTAAAAAAAAATTTTGAAGTTTTGTCTT
The DNA here is from genome assembly GCA_019022655.1 of Acacia acuminata. Lineage (NCBI taxonomy): Eukaryota > Viridiplantae > Streptophyta > Magnoliopsida > Fabales > Fabaceae > Acacia > Acacia acuminata. The sequence goes on from JAFJYI010000005.1 coordinate 6,197,536, forward strand.
TTTCGAAAAAGACAAAAGTAAAAAAAATTTTTTTTTTTAAATCTGGCGCTTTGGATCGCGATTTGAACGGTCAGCCTTCTAAGAGATACTGAGGGAGGAAGAGGAGGATATCCGCTCCCGACATAGGAGTACAAGCGAAGACTTCTGGTACAAAAAGTGAAGAGTGAAGCCAATAAGGTGGCCCCGCATGACTCTGACAAGTAGGACAACGCGTTTTATTTATTTATTCTTTTGTCCCACGTACAACACATTGGCACACCTTTGGGGTTTCGTCATTCAAAAGTTAGCAACTTTACTACTCATCCTTATCCCAACATAAAACACGTTTTCATAAAGTCAGTTCGAAAAACTATTTTGTAAATGTAAAAGTTGCTTAATTAACTGACATCAACATAATTAATTAAATAATAGGAAAAAAGATGAATAAATACCATCTAAATTTGTAAAAGCCTCAAAAGCCTACCAAATTTGTAAAAAGAATAAGAGATGACAAAGACTTTTGAGGGTTATGCAAATTTGTACAAATTCGTGTAAAATGACTATAATGCCCAGAGAGAAAGAGAGATGAACCGAGGCTCCATTTCCATGATTGTCGAAGCATGTTCGCCGCCGTCTTGACCCTCCGTCGTTAAAGCCACCCCGCCCCGTAGTCGACGCCACACCAACTGGACGCCGCACCGGATGACGACGGTGAAAAAAAAAAATGAGACGAAACACATTTTTTTTAGATCACTCGCGTTCGCGTTGAGAGATTGGAAGACTGTGAAGGAAGGAAGAAGAGAATGAGGCAAAAAAAAAAAAAAAAAAGAGTTCACTCGAGTGCTGGCTTTGAAAAATCCAATAATAGACAGTAAATTGCGTATGAGGAAGAAGAAGAATAGTAACGCAATTTACTATTTATTCTTGGATTTTTCATTGCACTTGAGTGAACTTTTTTTCGTTTTTTTTTTCCTCTTTCTCTTCTTCCTTCCTTCCTCCACGCCTCTCCTTCCTTCCTTCCTTCATAGTCTTCCAATCTCTCAACACGAATGCGAACACGAGCGATATAAAAAAAATTTATGTGTTTCATCTCAGTTTTTTTTTTCTGTTTCACTGTCGTCATCTGGTGCAGCGTCCAGCGGGTGCGGCGGAGGCGTGTGTCGGTGTGTGACTTCAACTGCGGAGGGTCAAGACGGCGCGGCAAACGTGCTTCGGCAGTCACGGATATGGAGCTCGGTTCATCTCTCTTTCTCTCTCTCTCTTTGGGCATTATGGTCATTTTATACGAATTTGTACGAATTTGCATAATCCTCAAAAGTCTTTGTTATCTCTTAGTCTCTACAAATTCGGTGGGCTTACGGGGTTTTACAAATTCGAGATGGTATTTTTATTCGTCTTTTCCCTAAATAATACTACCTATTATCATTAATATAAAATTCAGTTAATTTTTTTAAAATGATTAAAGAAACTAACTAAATTACTTTAAAGTATTTATATTTATAATTTTTATACCAAACTAATTTATTTGACTTATAAAAATAATATATAATCTAATAGTAATATACAACACATGTGATGATAAAGTTATTTATTTAGTTTCTTAATCTTTATAAAAGCAGTCAATTGGTCTTATATTAAAATTAGTATATTTGTAGAAGTTACTCTCTTCATTCCTAATTATAAGAACATTTTTATAGTGCAAATTATACTACAAAAGTGTTCATATAATTAGAACCGAGCGAGTATATGATATGTTTTTTAAAAATATTTTTTGATCCTTTGCATTAAAAATTACTTACCAATAAAAAATTCCTTAATATGTTAGATCAATAGGGAGAGTTTTAGAATTGAGAGTAAATTATAAAGTCAGTGTGAAAAGCTACAACGTAAAAGTTGCCGCTGGTTAAAAAAAAAATAAAAAAAAAAGTTGCTTGATTAACTGAAATTAACAAATTATACTACCTTCTGTAATTAATGTAAAATTCAGTTGCCTAATTAAAATACTTTAATATTTATATTTATCATTTTTATACCAAACTAATTTGTATAACTTATAAAGCTAGTATATAATCTAACTGTTATATACAATATATGTGATTATTAAATTATTTATTTAGCTTTTTTAATCTTTTTAAAAATAGTCAGTCGGTCTTATATTAAAGACTGAAGCGAGTATATTTGTAAAATTTATATGCTAGGTTTTTTTAAAAATATTTTTTTAATCATTTGCATTAAAAATTACTGACTTAGAAAAAATTCCTTAATATGTTAGATCCATTGCGAGAGTTTTACAATTGAAAGTAAATTATAAATTTGAGAAATAAGGTGAATTAAAGTTTGGTGGGTGGGTAGGACAAACTCGTTCCCCTTTCGTCATTCAAATATCAATCCTTGAAAGCAGTTAGCAACTTTAATTACCACTCATCCTTACCCCAACGTAAAACGCGTTTTATGGGACACCGGTTTCTCCTTTTTTTAAAAAGTCAGTTTGAAAAGCTATTTTGTAAATGTAAAAGTTGCTGCTGGTTAAGAAAAATGTAAAAGTTGCTAAACATTAACATGATTAATTAAATTATACTACCACCTATCATCAATATAAAATTCAGTTTATTTTTTTTTAGAGATTAACTAAACTAATTAAATTATGTTCAAAAATATTTATATTTATTATTTTATACCAAACTAATTTGTTTGACTTATAAAACTAATATATAATCTAATAGTAATATAAAACATATGTGATGATTAAATTATTTATTTAGTTTCTTTAATCTTTTCAAAAAAATCAATTAATCTGATATTAAATATCAGAATGAGTATATTTGTAGAAGTTATATGCTAGGTTTTTTTTTTAAAAAATATTTTTTAATCATTTGCATTAAAAATTACTTACCAAGAAAAAATTCCTTAATATGTTAGGTCAATAGGGAGAGTTTTAGAATTGAGAGTAAATTTTTTCCATAACAATTAATTAATATTCCTATATATTTGAACTATGAAGTCTCAGCCTGCCTCTGCATTCTTCCTTTCCGATCACTTTGCATGAACCAACCAATGGCACTCTCCATTATTATGTGGACTCCTCCAACAATAAGCACTTCGATGATATTATTATTATTATGCCCTGCCATTAGTTTCTTCCCCAATATTGCTACTGCCATGATAGCTGAGGAGAAACTTGCTCTATCTCAAAGCAAGTGGTGGAATGACCCATACTTTTCAGAGGACCATTGTAAATGGGATGGCATATCTTGCAACGATTTCGGAAGCGTTATTTTCATAAGACAATGGACTCATTTCAGAGAACCAGCCTCAGTTAATAGATCTCAACTTCACTTTGTGTTTCCCAATCTTAAAAGGTTTGGATTCTTATGAAAAACAGGATTGATTGGTAAAGTACCATCTCTTCTCTCACAACCCTCACTTATTTGAAATTCTTGAATTTGAGTAGTACTACGAATTAGTTGGAGCTTGTTCAATTCTAAATTTGACAAAATTAGGAGTGCTTGACGTTTCCCTAAATAAACTAAGTGGAAACGTGCCTTAAATTGAGAACCTCATATTTTTATATGGTAATTAACTCTAGTTATTACCTTCACTCCTTAATATAAAACTCATTTGACTAATTTAAGAAAATTAAAAAAGCTAAATAAATTACTTTAAAGTATTTATATTTATTATTTTTCTTTGACATAGTTTATTTAATTTATAAATTGATATATAATCTAATGATACATATAAGTATTTTAGAGAAATCATGTTATATATACTATAATTATGTAATTTATATAGTTTTCTTGATCTTTCAAATTAATCAATTGTGTTTTGTACAAGGTTTGGAGGTAGTATAACATATTTGGGTGTTACCACCTAGCTTACGCTTTTCTCCGTCAATTTGTGCAAATTTTAGCTGCAATTACATCTATAAAAGTATACCTAGAAGACTGGGAAAGTTGTTATATTCCAAAGAAAATTGTAGCTCTTTTCCACACTACACTTTAATGAGAATGCTGATACATTTGGAGTAGAGAATTAGATCCTTGCTTCTTCTAAAATTCCACTATTTGGTAAGAAACAACTACAACGCATTTGTAACTCACTTTAAAAATGTTGTACCTTCTTTTGCCATACTTTGCCAATTCACTCAATTTAAAAATAATGTATTTACCACTATAATTTAATAGAGTAGGTTAACCCTCAATTCTTATTTGATAAACATAACCAACAACACATTTATAACTCAAATGATTGGCTTTAATAAGTACCATTCCAACTCAAATTGGAGCTCTTCATAATCTCACCATTTTGAGCTTATCTAATAACAATCTTAGTGGTGAGTTTCCTTCCCCTCTTATGCCTTACAAATTCACTCAATTTTGAAATGTTGCATTTACATTTATAACTTAATAGAGTATTTAAGTAAATCATCAATTCTTATTTGATAAGAAATAACAACAAAAATATTTGTAACTTAGATGATTGGCTTTGGATAAGTACAATTCCAACTTAAATTGGAGCTTTTTATAATCAAATGTTATCTTCGTACTTGTCTCATAACAATTTTAATTGACTGAGTTAAATATCTTATTCCACCATACCTTGCAAATTCACTCAATTTAAAAATGTTGTCATTACGTCTATAATTTAATTCAGTATGTTAACCCTCAATTCTTATTTGATAAACATAACCAACGCCACATTTATAACTCAAATGATTGGCTTTGTTAGGTACCATTCCAACTCAAATTGGAGCTCTTCATAATCTCACCATTTTGAGCTTATCTAATAACAATCTTAGTGGTGAGTTTCCCTTCCCCTCTTGCCTTACAAATTCACCAAATTTTGAAATTTTATATTTACCTCTATAACTTAATAGAGTAGGTAAATAATCAATTCTTATTTGATAAGAAATAACCTACAAACATATAACTCTTGTTGGCTTTGGCAAGTACCATTCCAATTCAAATTGGAACTCTTCATAATCTGTTACTCGAACTTGTCTTATAACAATTTCTTGGTGAGTTTGTATCTTGTTCTACTATACCTTGCAAATTCACTCAATTTAAAAATTTTGTATTTACCACTATAATTTAATAGAGTAGGTTCTCAATTCTTATTTGATAAAAATAACCAACAACACATTTATAACTCAAATGATTAGCTTTGATACATTCCAACTCAAATTGGAGCTCTTCATAATCTCGTTTTGAACTTATCTAATAACAATCTTTGTGGTGAGTTTATCTTCTTCTTTTACAATTTATAATTTAGAAATGTTGTATTTACCTCTATAACTTAATAGAGTAGGTAAATCTTCAATTCTTATTTGATAAGAAATAACCTACAAAAATATTTGTAACTAGATCACTAGCTTTGGCAAGTATCATTCCAACTCAAATTAGAACTCTTCATAATCTAATCTATATGAACTTGTCTCATAACAATCTTACTGGTGAGTTAAGTATCTTCTTCTACTATACCTTGCAAATTCACTCAATTTAAAAATGTTGTATTTATGTCTATAATTTAATAGAGTAGATTAACCCTCAATTCTTATTTGATAAAAATGACCAACAACACATTTATAACTCAAATGATTGATTTTGACAGTACCATTCCAACTCAAATTGGAGCTCTTCATAATCTCACCATTTGGATCTTATCTCGATAACAATCTTAATGGTGAGTTTATCTTCCTCTTTGCCTTACAAATTCACCAAATTTTGAAATGTTATATTTACCTCTATAACTTAATAGAGTAGGTAAATCATCAATTCTTATTTGATAACCAATAACCTACAAACATATTTGTAACTCTAATTATTGGCTTTGGCAAGTATACCATTCCAACTCAAATTGGAACTCTTCATAATCTAATCTTATGGACTTGTCTCATAACAATTTTACTGGTGAGTTAAGTATCTTTTTCTACTATACCTTGCAAATTCACTCATTTAAAAATGTTTGTTACGTCTATGATTTAATAGAGTAGATTAACTCTCAATTCTTATATGATAAAAATAACTACAATAACAATCCTTTTATAACTCAAATGATTGGCTTCAAAAGGTACGATTCCAACTTAAATTGTGATCTCTTCATAATCTCACCAATTTTTAAATGTTGCATTTACATTTATAACTTAATAGAGTAATTAAGTAAACCCTCAATTCTTATTTTATAAGAACTAACCAACAAACATATTTGTAACTTAGATATTGGCTTTGGTAAGTACAATTCCAACTCAAATTGGAGCTTTTTATAATCCAATCTATCTGAACTTGTCTCATAACAATCTTCTTGGTGAGTTAAGTATCTTATTCTACTATACCTTGCAAATTTATTCAATTTTAAAAAAAAAATTTGTATTTACGTCTATAATTTAATAGAGTAGGTTAACCCTTGATTCTTATTTGACAAAATTAGCAAGAAGACATTTACAACTCAAATTAATGGATTTGATAGGTACCATTCCAACTCAAATTGGAGCTCTTCATAATCTCACCTTTTTGGTCTTACATAATAACAATCTTAGTGGTGAGTTTACTTCCCCTCTTACCTTACAAATTCACCTAATATAGAAATATTGTATTTACCTCTATAACTTAATAGAGTAGGTAAATTATCAATTCTTATTTGATGAGAAATAACCTACAAACATATTTGTAACTCAAATGACTAGCTTTGGCAGGTACCATTCCAATTCAAATTGGAACTCTTCATAATCTAATCAATTTGTACTTGTTTCATAACAATTTCTTGGTGAATTAAGTATCTTCTTCTACTATACCTTGCAAATTCACTCATTTAAAAATGTTGTGTTTACGTCTATAATTTAATAAGTAGATTAATTCTCAATTCTTATTTGATAAAAATAACCAACAACACATATATAACTCAAACGATTGGCTTCGATAGGTACGATTCCAACTCAAATTGGATCTCTTCATAATCTCAACGATTTGAGCTTATCTAATAACAAACTTAGTGGTGAGTTTATCTTTGCTCTTACCTTACAAATTCACCCAATTTTGAAATGTTGCATTTACATTTATAACTTAATAGAGTATTTAAGTAAATCCTCAATTCTTATGATAAGAATTGACCAACAAACATATTTATAACTCTGATGACTGGCTTTGGAAAGTATAATTCCAACTCAAATTGGAGCTTTTCATGATCTAATCTATCTCTACTTGTCTTATAACAATCTTACTGGTGAGTTAAGTATCTTTTTCTACTATACCTTGCAAATTCACTCAATTTAAAAATGTTGTTGTTACATCTGTAATTTAATCGAGTAGGTTAACCCTCAATTCGTATTTGATAAACATAACCAACAACACATTTATAACTCAAATGATTGGATTTTCTAGGTACGATTCCAACTCAAATTGGAGCTCTTCATAATCTCACATATTTGGACTTATATAATAACAATCTTAGTGGTGAGTTTGCCTTCCCCTCTTACCTTACAAATTCACCAAATTTTGAAATGTTGTATTTACCTCTATAACTTAATAGAGTAGGTAAATCATCAATTCTTATATGATAAGCAATAACCTACAAACATATTTGTAACTTTGATGATTGGCTTTGGTAGGTACCATTCCAATTCAAATTGGAACTCTTCAGAATCTAGCCTATATGTACTTGTCTCATAACAATTTGACTGGTGAGTTAAGTTTCTTCTTCTATTATACCTTAGAAATTCACTCAATTTAAAAATGTTGTGTTTATGTTTATAATTTAATAAAGTAGATTAACTTTCAGCTCTTATTTGATAAAAATAACCAACAACACATTTATAACTCAAATGATTAGCTTTGACAGGTTCGATTCCAACTCAAATTGAAGCTCTTCATAATCTCATTCGTTTGGACTTATCTCATAACAATCTTGGTGGTAAGTTTACCTTCCCCTCTTACCTTACAAATTCACCCAGTTTAGAAATGTTGTATTTACCTCTATAACTTAATAGAGTACGTAAATCCTCAATTCTTATTTGATAAGAAATAACTTACAAACATATTTTTTACTCTGATGACTGGCTTTGGCAAGTACCATTCAAACTCATATTGGCACTCTTCATAATCTAATTTATCTGTACTTGTCTAATAACAACCTTACCGTGAGTTATGTGTCTTCTTCTACTATACCTTACAAATTCACTCAATTTAAAAATGTTGTATTTACGTTTATAATTTAATAGAGTAGATTAACTTTCAATTCTTATTTGATAAAAATAACCAACAACACATTTATAACTCAAATGATTGGCTTTGACAGGTACGATTCCAACTCAAATTGGATCTCTTCATAATCTCAATGAGTTGTGCTTATCTAATAACAAACTTAGTGGTGAGTTTATCTTCCCCTCTTACCTTACAAATTCACCCAATTTTTAAATGTTGCCTTTACATTTATAACTTAATAGAATAATTAAGTAAATCCTCAATTCTTATTTGATAAGAATTAACCAACAAACATATTTGTAACTCTGATGACTGGCTTTGGCAAGTACAATTCCATCTCAAATTGGAGCTTTTCATGATCTAATCTATCTCTACTTGTCTCATCACAATATTATTGGTGAGTTAAGTATCTTCTTCTACTATAACTTGCAAATTTACTCAATTTAAAAAATGTTGTATTTACTTTTATTATTTAATAGAGTAGGTTAACCCTTAATTCTTATTTGACAAAAATAACCAAAAACACATTTACAACTCAAATCATTGGATTTGACAGGTACCATTCCAACTCAAACTGGAGCTCTTCATAATCTCGCATTTTTAATTGTACATAATAACAATCTTAGTGGTGAGTTTACCTTCCCCTTTTACCTTACAAATTCACCCAATATAGAAATGTTGTATATACCTCTATAACTTAATAGAGTAGGTAAATCATCAATTTTTATTTGATAAGAAATAACTTACAAACATATTTTTAATTCTGATGACTGGCTTTGGTAAGTACAAATCCAACTCAAATTGGAACTCTTCAAATTCTAATCTATTTGTACTTGTCTCATCACAATCTTACTGGTGAGTTAAGTATCATTTTCTACTAGACTTTGCAAATTCACTCATTTAAAAATGTTGTGTTTACATCTACAATTTAATAGAGTAGATTAACTCTTAATGCTTATTTGATAAACATAACCAACAACACATTGTTAACTCAAATGATTGGATTTGATAGGTACCATTCCAACTCAAATTGAAGCTCTTCATAATCTCATTATGTTTGGACTTGTCTTATAACAATCTTAGTGGTGAGTTTACCTTCCCCTCTTATCTTACAAATTTACCTATTTTAAAAATGTTGTATTTACCTCTATAACTTAATAGGGTAAGGAAATTCTCAATTCTTATTAACTTACAAACATATTTTTAACTCTGATGACTAGCTTTGGCAAGTACCATTCCAACTCAAATTGGAACTCTTCATAATCTAATCTATATATGTACTTGTTCAATAACAACCTTACTAGTGAGTTATGTGTCTTCTTCTACTATACCTTCCAAATTCACTCAATTTAAAAATGTTTTATTTACGTTTACAATTTAATAGAGTAGGTTAACCCTCAATTCTTATTTGATAAAAATAACCTACAACACATTCATAACTCAAATGATTGGCTTTGACAAATACCATTCGAACTTAAATTAGAGCTCTTCATAATCTCACCTATTTAGACTTATCTATTAACAACTTAGTTGTGATTTTACCTTCCCCTCTTACCTTACAAATCCCTCAGTTTAGAAATGTTGTATTTACCTCCATAATATAATTAAGTAGGTAAATCCTCAATTCCTATTTGATTAGAAATAACCTACAAACTTATTTGTAACTCTAATGATTGGCTTTGCCAAGTGTCATTCCATTTGCAATTGGAATTCTTCATAATCTACTCTATCAGTACTTATCCCATAACAATCTTACTGGTGAGTTAATTATCTTCTTCTACTATACCTTGCAAATTCACTCAATTTAAAAATGTTATGTTTGTGTCTATAATCTAATAGAGTAGGTTAACTCTCAATTCTTATTTCATAAAAATAACCTACATCATATTTATAACTCAAATGATTGCCTTTGACAGGTACCATTCCAACTCAAATTGGATCTCTTCATATTCTCACCAATTTGGACTTATCTGATAACAATATTAGTGGTGAGTATACTTCACCTCGTACCTTACAAATTCACTCAATTTAGAAATGTTGTATTTACCTCCATAACTTAATAGAGTAGATAAATCTTCAATTCTTATTTGGTAAGAAATAACCTTCAAACATATTTGTAAATTAAATGACTGTCTTTGGCAGGTATCATTCCAACTCAAATTGGAACTCTTCAAAATCTAGTTCATTTTGACTTGTCTTGTAACAATCTCACTGGTGAGTTATGGACCTTCGTTTCTTACCTTGCAATGTTACTCAATTTAAAAATCGTTTATTTTCCTCCACACAATGAAAGACTTGTAGTTAAGCACAAATTTATTCATTGAATTACAAAAACTAGTTTAGTTGCATCTTCACAAAATGGGGTTCACAAGTATCATTCCAACTCAATTTGGAGCTCTTCAAAATCTCATTCATTTGAACTTGTCTTACAACAAACTTATAGATGTGTTACCATCCACCCTTCCCAACCTTATTTATAATTGATGGATTTGAGTAGACACTACGTAGTTGGAGTCATCCCTTTAAATCTAGGTTTTATGACATATTCAATAATTTATTTTTGTCCTCAAATTTATTTGTTGCAGGTGATATCCCATCTTCAATTTTCAGTTTGAGAAATTTACAAAACTTTGATGTTTCTCAAAATCAACTAAGTGGTGGCATGCCACGACGGTTTGGAAATTTCTTAACTACCTTTCATCTAAATATCTCCCAAAATAATCTGAGTGGAAACATACCCTACATTGTGAACGATTATTTTTATTTTCATGGTGACTTTAGTCACAACAAATTCAACGGAATATTACCATCTAGTATATGCAGTGTTCCTCCATCATGTAGCATTAACTTGAGTTGGAATAAAATCTCTGGTAGTATACCTAGAGATCTTTTTACAATGCAGTACATCAATTTATCATACAATCTTCTCAGCGACAAAGAATTACTTGGTCCTAAGAAGAAACATGATTTTTCTAAAGGATCAAAGTCTTTGTTGAAAATCATTATTCCTTTGACAATTTTTCTTGTCATAATATTTGTTGTGGGTTTTATCTTATTTGAGTCTTTCAATAAGAACAAGAAATCTATGATTGAGGCAAGAGAATCAAAAAATGGGGATTTGTTTTCCATATGGAATTATGATGGAAAAATTGCATATGAAGACATCATTGAAGCAACAGAGGGCTTTGACATCAAATATTGTATTGGAACTGGTGCCTATGGAAGCGTTTATAGAGCACAACTTCCTAGCGGCAAAATTGTAGCGTTGAAAAAACTTCATAGAAGAGAATATGGAAACACATCTTTTGCTAAGAGTTTTCACAATGAAGTGAAGATGTTAAGTGAAATGCGACATCGCAATATTATAAAGCTCCATGGTTTTTGTTTGCATAATCAATGCATGTTTCTCATATATGAATACATGGAAAGAGGAAGCCTTTTTTATATCTTGAATAATGATGATGAGGCTAAAGAGTTGGATTGGAGTATGAGGGTGAATACCATCAAAGGAATAGCAAAAGCTTTGTTCTACATGCATCATGATTGTGCTCCTCCAATTATCCATCGAGACGTAACAAGTAATAATATATTGTTGAACTCAAAGATGGAGGCTTTTCTGTCTGACTTTGGCACATTTATAATTCTTGATCCATATTCATCTAATCAAACTCTTTTAGTTGGTACTTATGGTTATGTTGCTCCAGGTTAGCTTTTCTAATTCTCTACTACTTCTCTTGTTGTATTGTATTTTATTTTAACCATTACTTACCTTGGGATAAATAAATAATTTCTTTAATTTTTGATTTGTTTCAGAACTTGCATACTCCTTAGTTGTGACTGCAAAATGTGATGTTTATAGTTTTGGAGTGTTGACGTTAGAAACATTCATGGGAAGACATCCTGGAGAGTTGATATTGTCATTTTCAAAGACCTGTAGTAAAAGCATTATGCTAATAGATATCTTAGACCCACGTCTCCCACCGCTATCACACAAAGATGCACAAGATGTGACTTTTTTGGTCACAATAGCATTAGCATGCTTGAATTCATCTCCCAAATCTCGACCATCAATGCACCAAGTGTCTCAAAGGCTTTTATCCTCCAATCAGCCATTAGTCATTCCTTTCAATAACATCTCACTCCAGCATTTAGTGAATCAAGATATGCAAATAATCTTGTAAAAAGCAAGGAGATTTGGCTATATGTTTGCTAGGCACCTCAGACGATGAAACTTGGATTTGCTGTAAAGTCCAAATTTGATGTTTGCCATATGTTTAATTTCTTGCAGCTGATGACATTTGTCCACAATAAAATATTTACCATTTACACTTCAATTTTGGCATAACCTTATATTGTTAAAGTAATAAGATATCAAAAGTGAATTATATGGAATATACATAGAGTAATTAAAATTAAAGAATAGCAGCAACAATTGTGGCAAGACATTACGTTCAAAGAATTTAATCATGAATAGATTATAGTTGAAAATAAATCCCTTCTTTTCCCTTGAATTAAAGATTTAATAAAGATAAATTTGAGCCATAGAATGACACAAAAGCATAATCTTTGTTTACAGTAAAGAATTTTAAAATAGGTTTGCAATCTTTGAGTTGCCAACTCTTTCATCCTTACTTACCCTACATTTATGTTCAAAAATGGCGATCATATTCTTTCATTCTGCACCTTTTTATTATCAGCAAAGAGAATAAAGGAATAACCAATCTTGCAACAAGAAAATTCAAAGAAAGTTGTATTTAGCCACAATTTAATTAAGGTATAGTTGTAATCTAAACCTATATTGTCTTAGTTTTCAAGCTCAATAGTTTTGTGTATGACATGAGAGGGTTTGTTCTCTAGCTATAAGGTAGAGTGCTACTTTTAACAATTTAAATTATTATTGTGATAAGATAGATTTGCATGGAAAATGTCAGTATGATATTATATGCTTTTAGCGATTTGGCTGTTATATATATATATATATATATATATATATATATATATAATATAAACACACACACACCCCAACTGGGGGAGAGGCCCCAAAGGAGCAAAGGTAAACGGGAGAATGGAGAGGAGAGAAGTAAAGGAGAAGACGAACTTCTTAAAACATAAATAAATTACTGAAGTTAAACGTGCAAAAGGATAACTAAAGAAATGAAATGAAAGCGCGGTAGTCCAACGGGATTCAGTTCATTAGTAGAAAGAGAGAGTGATAATGCATGAGATAAATATAAAACAAGTTTATTGAAATATAAAAGAACTTACAAGGAAAGGAAATGGAAGAAAGGAAGGAGACAAAGGAAGAATGAGAGGGATAGAGAACTTCTGTATAGCTATCTCAAAACGTGTCCAACTCTAGAGTGACTCTCGTCCTTAAATAGGCATTTTAAGTTACTATTTGAATAGTGTTTGACTTGTAGTTGGCTAGTGACTAGCATTATTTCAATAACTTGCTATAATGCACTACAATGTATACTGACACTACAGTGACTACTACTTGAACAATTTTCTATTGAAAAGCTACAGTGTTTAGTGAATAAAATAGTAATTTTCGTAAAACCGTGAGTTTAATCTTGACTAGGTCAAGCTGTGACATCTTCATCATCACCTTGAAGAAAATATTCTTCTTCCTAAGTTTCGATTTGTTGAAGAGCTAGCCTTTGTTTGATCTTCTGTTGTAGGAGTTTGATCATAGAGTTAAGTTGGTTTATGAATTCTAACCTATCAGTCACTGATGCAAGCTTTGATTGAATATGAGATTTTTATTCAAAAATATACTTTGCTCAGTAATACACAAGAAGTCGGGATTATTTTTTAACCATAACTCCACTGCTTTTGAAGTAGTAGTTGAATAGGAGAATCTCTATTTGTATGTGAAAATATGTACTACCAGGAGAATCTCCAAGAGATAGGTAATTTTGAAAAATAGTGAAGATCATTGGGAAAGCATCTCAACTAATGTTGAATTTGGTTTTGAAATTCGCAAAGGCTTTCTGAATATTGGGAGGAAGTATCTTTGGTACAAGACCAAAGAAATCACACCAACACAGAAACTATTGAGGAAAGTTGTACCACGATTTTTGTTTTAAAATAAATAAACCAAGTATGTTTGAAAAACCTATTTTGATCCCAAAAGACATGAAATTAGGCATCACAATAATTCCGAGTAATTGTATCCATTGGGTTTAAAGTCAATATCCCAAAATTTTTGTTTGTTTGAATTTTGTCCCCATTGGGATGGTGTGAAAACATTTAAAATTTGAAAAGTAAAATGGGTTATTAAAGGTTCATCATGTTTATCCCCTATTCGAGATAACTCGATGGATTTAGAGTGAACTAAAATAAGCTCATAATACTTGTAATAACCCACATTTTTGTGTAAATCATTGTACAAAATGAAACAATGTAATGTTAGATGAATATATGGAATTTTCATGAAGTTTATGGTAAAATAATAATAATTATCTAACATGAATCATTAGCAAAAGGAAAATGCCATAAATGTGACTAATTTGACCTAAAAGTATAAGAAGAGGATGGGTAATTGTTTATTGTCAAATAAATATGACCATGGACAACCAAAGAAAGTAGATGACAATGAAAGTCAAAAGACAAACATTCCTTCCCTTTTGGTATGGGTATTTCGGCCAAGGGAAGAATACAAGAAGGAAAGAAGAGAAATTTTCAAAGCAAGATCATGAACTTGCCAAGTGATAGGTTAAGAACTCAACATGAATTGACTAAGTTAAAGGTCAATTTCTGAGTCAAAATGAAGGCCATATTTTGGCCAAAGAGAGGAAGGAAAGAGACAGAGAATTTTCAAAAAGAAGGACACTTGGCTAGTTAAGAAGCTCACATAGAAAATACTCTTTGACTTAAGAACATATATAGGTCATGCCTAGGTAATGTGATGACGTCATAAGTTGACTTATGCATATAAGTCCAAGGGTAATTAAAAGGAAACAAAATCTTCCCAAATAGGAGAAGAATTTCGGCCAAACTATGAGAAATAAGAAGATAAGGCCATATGACACAAAATTGAATCAAAAGACAATCTAGAAAACTCTAGAAAGACAAGTGTCATAAAATGTTTTTTTTTTTTTTTTTGACTTTGTGAAAATGACACTTATCTACACATATTTAATACAATTTGAAGACTTAATTATTTTCTCCAAAGGTCCAATATTTCGGCTAAGATGAGACAAAGGAAATAAAGATACAAATGACATAAAAGATGATAAGAATTAAGGAGATAAGTACCTAGGTTGCCAAGTGTTTTCATAGGATTTAAAGATGATTTTGATAAGGACTCTTGGACATGCATAATTAGTGGTATTTGAAACTCAAATGTCTACTTTCTAAAGCCATAAATTTTGGCCACAAGGGAGACAAAATGAAGAAAATATGATGCAAGCAAAAAGACACAACAATAAGAGTCAAAAGTTAAGTACTTAAGGACCACTCAAATGAAGCCAAAAGAGAACCCTTGGATTGAACTTAGGAGACATATAATTGAGATCATTTTAGTGTCCAAATGGGGAGCATATTTCGGCCACATGAAGAAAGGTCAAGAGGAGTCAAGTTTTTCTAGAAAAGGGGAGAAAATTCAAGACAAAGAAAGATAAATTCAAAAGGGTAAATTGGTAATTTACCAAAGGAGATATTTGGGCATCTCATTAACCATTATTTAAAGGCTTCCTCTTTCCCTTTTTCATGCCAAAACCAACTCACACCAAGAGAAGAGAGAAGAGAGGGAAACTTGAGAACTTAGAAACTAAAAGAGAAGCAAGGAAGCAAGAACTAGGTAAGTAGTTGCGGATTTTCATCCTACTTCCTTCTATCTGTTAGTTCTCTATGTGTTTTAATGATAATAGACAATTGTAAACACAAGTTGAAGTTTGTCTTTGGTAAGTTGAAAAACTTAATGTCAAAGATAAACTCGAGTTTTGGTTTGAAAACTTGAGTTTGGACTTAACAGAGAGTAGCTCAATTTTAATGAACTAATACAACTCCATTTTGCATAGGCAAACTCGAGTTTATGAGACATAAAGAGCACTCCAAGTTTTTTACATTAAGACAAACTCGAGTTTAGGTTTACAAACTCGAGTTTGTACCATACAGAGACTCTTCAATATTTTCCAAAGTAAACAAAACCCCAGTTTGTGAGAGTAAACTCGAGTTTTGGTATTACGAGAGAGAGCTCCCAATGTTTTTGAACTTATGCAAACTCCAGTTTTGATATTGAAACTTGAGTTTGTAATAAATGAAGAGTTTTGTCAAGTTTTTGTGAACTTGACCAAACTCGAGTTAATGCTTTCAAAACTCGAGTTTGGGCTTGGTCGAGAGCCTCAATGCTTTCCATGCTAAGCAAACTCCAATTTTTTATGACAAACTCGAGTTTGTACTTGGCCATGAATTCTCTAAGTTTTCCAAAGTTTGAGGAAACTCGAGTTTGTGTTTGACGGGGAGCTTTCATATTTTACCCGCTTTGAGAAAACTCCATTTTGTTCGGAAAACTCCAGTTTTCACTTGGCAAGGATTTTTCAAAGGATTTTTCAATTTTAAAGAAAACTTAAGTTTATCTTTACAAACTCGAGTTTAGGCCAAATTGAGAGCTTTGATTATTTCAGTGTTTTTGAAAACTCCAGTTTACATTGGAAACTCCAATTTTGAGCTTTTGGACTTAAACATGTTTTCACTATAAAAGTCCAAAACTCAAGTTTGTCATTAATCAACTCGAGTTTTGCTCTATGTTCAAAATGTGGTTTTAAACTCAAAACACGACATTCTTCTCTGGAAGAAGGAAACTCAAGTCAAGATTTGGAAACTCGAGTTTATCTTCTCAGCAAAGTTACAAACTCCAGTTTGTGTCACAAAGTTTGAAAATCAAATTGCTTGAATTTGAGAAATCTTCATGTTGATCTTGATACTTCTTATCATCACTCATTACTATTCCTAGCTATGTTTAATCAATTTGCTAATGAGTTTCAGATGTTTTAGAGGATTTTAAATGAAGATTTGAACAAAAGCAAAAAGTGATGTCAGCACATTAAATGCAAAGTTCAGAAAACTTGCATCCTTTTGGACAATCATTCTACACACGTTGCAAAGGGATTAATGTTTACTTTTCACATCTAGTAGCTGCTCTTCCAATGGATTAAAAGTCAAGAAGTCAACCATAAACTTCTATGCAACTGAATTAACCAAAGAGTAGAGAGAGAACAAGACCAAAGCTCAAACTAATCCTTCCTTAATGATGGAAACGGTCACATTGAAGATTACAACGGTCATTTAATGTACTCTTTGTATAAGTAGAGCTGCATTCAATTCTTCTTAACAACCAATCTGCTAAAAATGAAAATCATTTAAGTTTCCAACTACTCTTTGAGTTTTCTTGTGTAAAGTATCTTTTGATACATTTGTACTTCAGTGCTTATCTTTATCCACTCTTAGAGAGAGTTTCATTTATTGAAATCATTCATTGTAAGTATCTCAAGTCGTGGGACTTGGAGATTGGGATATTTGATTACAACTTATAAGGGGGAGTAAGTTCTAGTGAGAGAATTACTCTAAGAGTTACCGAGTGTGTAATCATTTGAGTTAGTGAAATCCCAGAGTGTCTGGGGACTAGACGTAGGTCAAGAGGTTGGACCGAACCAGTATAAATTCCTTGTGTCTTCCTTTTTCTTCTCTTACTTTGTTATACCCTGTTTTTAGTATTCAAAACAGAGCACTTAAAAAAGAATTTTAAAATCCCCAATTCACCCCCTCTTGGTGATTTGCTCCACTTTCATTTGGTATCAAAGCAAGGTCTTCTCTAAAGAGCTTAACATCTCGAGAAGGATCACTATGGAAGGTATTCTACCTGATGGAGCTTTGATCAAGTGGCCTATAGCAAGACATTGTGACTATCCAATTCATATGGGGATCGATGATACAATACAACCTATCGTACAACCATGTCACGTCCCTTTTGTCACGCGATAATTTGGTCAAGGATGAGGCATGGATAATGTCAACTTCCTATTCTTGACCATTAATTTCTCGATTCTTGAGTAGTCTAATAGAAATGGAAACTCCTTTTCCATCGTAGTATGGTCATACGTTTCTTAGACTTACTCATCGAGGGCCCTTGATATATCTCTACAAATGTGAGGGACAAATTCCATTTTGACCATTCACATTCCTCTGCATGAAAACCACTGACCTGATCATAGCCTTTATCATCACTCGGTCAAAGGTGACTTTTAACTAGGTCAAAGATCAGCAACTCATCATGTAGGAATCCATGATGATCTGAGGTCAAAGGGCATTGTGACGCGGTTATACATGGATAAGCTTATGACTAAATCCATACGGCTTTCTCATAGTGGGTTGGTCTAGCATCTTGTACTCTTACAATTGCCCATGACTTTGATTCATATCTCCATATCTCATCAAAGTCATACTGGTCTTATTTCATCTTCGCTCAAGCGTAGATGACCGACCAGGGACATTTAGGATAATCTATAAGATATATCTAAGGATACAGTTATCACTATAAACATGCAAATGAAATGATAACTTAAGGAGAATACTTTAAATAACAAAAACATTCAAAGAATAATGGTTTGCCCCTAGGGCATAATTTCTGACAGACTCCCACTTGCACTAGGTGCAATCATTAATTAATCTAATTCCCATTGTCCTAACATGACGCTCATGTTTTGCTTGTGCAAGCGGCTTAGTAAGAGGATCAGCAACATTGTCTTCTCCTGGTACTTTGCATATCTTTGTATCACCTCTTTCATTGATTTCTCTGATAAGATGAAATCGTCTGAGTATGTGCTTGGTACTTTGATGTGACCTAGGCTCCTTGGTCTAAGCAATAGCGCCGCTATTGTCACAGAACAAGTCTATTGGATTTGAGATGGTAGGAACCACCCCAAGTCCAATGACAAACTTTCTGATCCAAACGGCTTCCTTAGCTACATCCGATACTGCTATATACTCAGCTTCTGTTGCAGAATCAGCTACAGTGCTCTACTTAGAGCTCTTCTAGCTTACCATACCACCATTCAATAGGAATACATATCCTGATTGTGATTTTATATCATCTTGGTCAGTTTGGAAACTCGTATTTGTGTAACTAGTCACACAGAGCTCATCCTCCAAGCCACTATATACCAAGAATAAGTCCTTAGTCCTTCTTAAGTACTTAAGGATATTCTTGACAGTAGTACAGTGACCCTCACCAGGATCTTGTTGATATCTGCTGGTCATACTCAAGGCAAATGACATATCCGGTTGAGTACATAACATGACATACATGATTGATCCAATGGCGGGGGCATATGGAATCTTACTCATGTGGTCTCTTTGATCTTGTGTTCTAGGACACTGATCCTTACTAAGATGAATGCCATGAGGCATGGGCATGTAACCCCTTTTAGAATCCTGCATACTGAACCTATGCAGTATCTTATCTATGTATGTGCTCTGACTTAGGCATATCAGCCTTTTGGATCTATCTCTATAGGTCTTGACCCCTAGGATGTAAGTGGCTTCGCCTAAATCTTTCATTGAGAAAGACTTTCCTAACCAAGACTTGACACTCTGCAACGTAGGAATGTCATTCCCAATGAGTAGGATGTTATCAACATAAAGCACTAGAAATACAACTGTGCTCCCACTAACCTTCTTGTAAATACAAGGTTCATCGATGTTTTAAATGAATCCAAACTCTTTGACTACTTCATCAAAACAATGATTCCAGCTCCAAGATGCTTGCTTCAATCCATAAATGGATCTTTGAAGCTTACAAACTTTATCAGAGTTCTCTGGATGCACAAAACCCTTAGGTTGTGTCATGTACACATCCTCAATGACTATCCGTTAATGAAGGCTATTTTGACGTCCATCTCGCCATATCTCATAGTCATAATATGATGCAATGACAAGAAGGATTATGATTGATTTAGTCATTGCAACTGGGAAAAAGGTTTCATCATAGTCCACACCATGAGTTTGAGTAAATCCTTTTGCAACCAGTCGTGCCTTGAAGACATTTACTTTGCCATCCATGTCAGTTTTCTCCTTGAAAACCCACTTGCACCCAATAGTTTTTACACCTTCAGGTGGATCGACTAAGGTCTATACCTTATTGTCGTACATGAATTGCATTTCGAGACTTCATGGCATGAAGTCATCTTTCGAGTTTGGTCCCACTTGAGCCACTCGATAGGTAGTTCGCTCATTCTACTCAATGAGCAAAACATCAAGACTTCTAGTAATCGAAATCCATATCTTTGGCATTTGTAGCCGTGATCTATCGGACCTTAATGGGCCTTGTGTTACTTGAGTAGGCTCAACAACTTGTTGTGAGTCTTCTTCATTTTCCATCTGTGGTTCTACATTGTCTTGTTACTCTCGAACTTCTTCGAGGTTCCCCTTACTCTCATTGGTTCTTTTAGAGATAAACTCTTTTTCAAAAAGGTACCATTGTGGATAACAAACACTTTGTGATCTGTGGGATTGTAGACATAGTATCCCTTAGTTTCCTTAGGATACCCCACAAAAAGGCATTTTGAGGATCTGGATTATAATTTATCAGAGGCTTGTTGTTTAACATAAATCTCACATCCCCAAATTTTAAGGAATGACAAACTGGGTTTCTTCCCAGTCCATATCTCATATGGTGTCTTTTTTGCCTTTGATGGAACACGATTTAGTGTGAATGCATTGTTTCTAGGGCATGGCCCCAAAAAGAAGGTAGAAGATCTATTTGACTTATCATAGATCAAACCATATCTAATAGAGTTCGATTCCTCCGTTCGAAACACCATTCCATTGAGGTGTTCCTAGAGGAGTTAGTTGAGAGATGATCCCACAACTTCTAAGATGGTCAAGGAACTATTGGCTCAAATATTCACCACCTTGATCGGATCGAAGTGCTTTAATTGTTTAGCCAAGTTGATTTTGCACTTCATTTTGGAATATTTTGAACATTTCAAAAGATTTAGGCTTATGTTTCATTAGATAGATATATCCATATCTATTAAAATCGTCTATAAATGTAATGAAGTACAAATGACCTCCTTTGGCAGAAGTATTCATTGGTCCACACACATCAGTATGTATGAGGCCTAATAAATTGATGGCCCTCTCACTATGCCCAGTAAAAGGTGCCTTTGTCATCTTTCCTAATAAACAAGACTCATATGGATCAAATGATTCAAAATCAAATGAGTTAAGAAATCCATCTTTATGGAGTTTTGAAATGTGTTTCTAATTTATATGGCCTAGACAACAATGCCATAGGTAGGTTGGATTCAAATCATTTGACTTGAACCTTTTAGTAGTTATGTCATAGATTCGTTCATTATTAGGATGTTCTAAATTAAGCACATAATGACGAATGCAAATCACCATGAACATAAAATTGTCATTATGATAAATTGAACATTTATGATTCTTAGTAATGGAAGTATAACCTTCCTTATCCAAATAAGAAAGCAAAATATTGTTACTACTTAAAGCGGGAACATAAAAGCAATTGTTCAAAAATAAACAAAAGCCCATTTGGGTAGAACTATTTCATAAGTGCCTATGGCTAAAGCAAAGAACTCTTGCTGTTTCCAACTCGTAGGTCAACTTCGCCCTTCTTCAATTTTCTACTATCCTTGAGACCCGCACATTTATACAAATGTGAGATCTACATGCGTATCTAATACCCATGTTGAGGAAGTAGAAAAGTGAATATCTATAACATAGATACTTGAAGCGATAGCCCCACTATCATTCTCATTCTTTTCCTGATCTTCTTGATAGAGTTTGCGATTCCTCTTCCAATGACTGATTTCATTGTAAAAGAAGCAGACCCATTCTTCGGAGGTTTTGCCTTCTTGGCTTTCTGTTTCATACCCCTTCCTTTCTGAATGGTTAAAATAGTACTAGGCCTCTTCTTAAGGCTCAGCTCAGCAGTTTTGATCATCCCATACAGTTCAGAAATTGATTCCTCCATGTTGTTCATGCTGTAATCCATGACAAAGTTATCGTAACTTCCTGGGAGTGAGTTTAAGATCACATATGTAGCTAACTCCTGGGATATGGGGAATCCAAGCCTCTCAAGGTGATCAATGTAGCCTTTCATTTTCAACAAATGTGGACTAACTAATTGACCTTCAGCCATCTTGCAAGAAAATAAGGCCTTTTTGGTCTCATACCTTTCTTGCCTTGCCTGTTGTTGGAACATTTCTATAGGATGATCAATCATCTCAGAGATCTCCATATGTTCCAGATCTCCATCGAGGTCTGGAATCATAGTGGCAGGCATCAGGAATCCAACATCCATAGAGTCATCCTGATGCTTCAAGTAAGCATCTTTTGAGCTCTTGGAGTATTGGTTGTTGGCTCGTTAGGAGTAGGTTGATCGAAGAGATACTCCTTTCTTTCGTGTTTAGGATCAACGTTTAAGTTCCCAAACAAGTCAAGAAAGTCTGTCTCATCGAGTTCGTCCTTCTTAAGGACTGATCGCATTGATGGTGTTGTGGTGTTACTATTCGACATGATTCTACAATTAAAATATATGCAAAGTATAATTAGTAACCTCCCACTGAATTAACAACCCTCATTATAATTAGTGGGCTAAGATCCATATTTGGCTTAAATTTAAGTCCACTTTGGCAGGACGCTTAAAATCAAGTTATTTAGGTAGGAAATAAGCTTTGCCAATTACATCACATGTAACTCTTAGATCTTTATGGGATTCGATCATCATATGACCTGGAATGTTTAATCCCATCTAATGCCTTGAGATCCAAAACTGTTTTGATAATCTCAATTAAGTCAAGACAATAATGAATGTTGAGTATCACCATTACTTATTCTTGTCTCACCAAGATAACTCAAGTGCATCCACTTTGGTGGAACATACAAATGGGCGATCTAGGTTTTGACAAGTATTCATATATTGATGACATTATGACTTTAAGATTTTATTTAGAGGGTATTATCTAATTGATCCTATTAATTCTACTTATATGAATGCAATCTTTATTGTATCTCATAAAACTCTAAATTAATCATGCAGTGATCAAATCAAAACATAATTAAAACTAACACAAAATGACTTATCTATCCTAAAATCCTTTCCAGCCAAAGGGAGGATTTCTCTAAATAAGAAAAAGAAATACATCAAGAGAAACCTCGTTTCAACATACAAGGGGAGTGGGATGAGAAGAGAATGTACATCAAGAGTATTTAGAGAGGCATGGCTCGAGGCCATATTTAAATATTACAACAATTGTAAATTCTAGAGCCATGTTGTTCACCATACCCAAACAACATTTGAAAGGTAAAACACAATATATATTAATTCATACACTTATAAAATAAAATATTATGATAAAATTATTGAGTTGATATTATATTATATAACATATATAATATCATATAATATAATATCATGATTTAAATTCTCACGCTATGAACAGTCAGCCGGTCCCTATGGCGGTCCCACTAGAGGCGTTGTCCGAGCATGGTCGTGCGAACGAAAGAAGTCGTCCTTAACGTGTCTGATCTAAACATCCAAACGCGGTCAAGTCAAACACGACTGTCATTGAATCTGGACAACTCAAAAAGAAAAAGTTGAAGGACGAACCCTAACGTCCCCAGCATAGTCAAGTTCGATCTTGATTAGCGTCTTCGAACTTTTCAGAAGGTGACCGTCATCGAACATAATCGTGCTTCAGAACTTTGATAATTGAATATTTCATACACTACTTTTTGTCTCTTGATTTATAATTTAGGACTCTTTAGCTAATAAATAATGGCTTTTATACTTATTTGGGCTTTGGGCCTTTTATTATATTTTAGCCATTATTTAATAATAAATTCCAGTTTTATATTGCTTCACCATTTTTACCATAACTCTTGAACCAGACATCGGATTTGTCTCATTTTTGTCTCATATTTCAGATGATTCAGAGAGCTACAATTGTTATGAAGACATGAAGAGCAAATTCGAACAAGAGGACGGTCGATTTTGGAGCCGAAGTCATATGTATTTTTGGGCTCGAATTTTGTAATTAAAGTCCATTTTATTTTATACTCCATTTTGCGCCTGAATTGTGGATTGGAGCCCCATTTTGTTTTTCTATTTTAGGTTAAGTGAGGCAGCAGCCAAAAATACATTTTCATTAACGTTTTTAGATTTC
Source organism: Acacia acuminata (assembly GCA_019022655.1). Lineage (NCBI taxonomy): Eukaryota > Viridiplantae > Streptophyta > Magnoliopsida > Fabales > Fabaceae > Acacia > Acacia acuminata. Next base: position 6,221,906 of record JAFJYI010000005.1, read on the forward strand.
GGTGGATCAAAATAGTAGTTTTCAAATTTCTGCAATGTTCTTCGTGTTCTTCGCGTTCTTCATACTGTTTTTCGTCTTTCTTAATTATGTTCAGCTAAATTTCTGAGATTAACCCAACGATGAGGATTCCATCCACTATCCGAGAGGATTCGCGCTTAATCGGTAACCGTCTAACTCGTTTCTGCATTCTTTAATTGGATTCGATTTTTGGATTTGGATTGGGTTTTTGATTAAAAACCCAGATCGACATTTCCCAAGGATGTAGTTCGGACTAGGTTAAAGTATCACTGTGCGATCGTACGGAGGTGTGCCACCGATTCGAACAAATTCTGAACGATTTTTAGTTGAGGGAATTTCGGACAATCGCGAGATTTCGGTTTGTCGAGTCGATCACGAGTTCGATTATAAAACTGTTTTCGTCAGGAAGGGAAGTGGTGGAATCCAAATCCTGGGTTAATCCTTTAATCCCTGTTTTGTTTAATCTGTGTTATTTCGTTTTGTTTACGCATATTTCCATTTTCAATCTCTTGAATCAAAACCCCGATTTTACTATTTGTTTATTCTTGTTCAAATTAAACCGATTTGTGAATTCGTTAGGAAACGACCCAGGTTACATTATCGCAAATCCTTTTCCAATCTAGTTATTTTGGGAGATTACGGCAAATCTCGAGTCAAACGTCATGCAATCGAACTCTTTAGAGCTTCACGGATACGAACGTCTTTGATCCACATGAAAACTGCTGCAAATCTGATTTGAACAATTAAAAAACGGCCGCCAAAAATCGACTAGCTATCCATAGAAACCCTAACGCGAACTACCTTTTCAAACGCATAACAAATCCGGTTCCGGCATATATTTAAACGGATATACAGATTCGGTTTTAGCCATATATACATAACATGTATTCGCATATTGAAAACCCAATCTAAACGCACGGTTGATTTGGCTCGATACCCTTTGTTGGGATCCGTACATGCAGCAGAATTAAAAACTTTTACGAATCTCATCCAAGGATCCATCAAGGGCGTTTAAATCAAGTTTGTTTGAAAGGAACCGTGCTTATATCGAACTGGTGTGCGTCTCATTCTATTTGAACTTGTGGGCTACCTACTCGATCAACAGGAGTTGACTCTACGAATCTCCTCCCTCTACCGGTATCCACACAAATAGCCTCCAACACCGACGGCGGTGTGTTAGTGCCTTCAGTATTCTCGCTTCTCTTCACGTTTTTTCTCTCTAGGATTTTTACTTTCGTGGCTGTCACACAATTTTAATACGACTAGATCTATATCTTATAGGATTTCCAAAACACTAATGGGCTGTATTAAAATATTCAAAATTAATCTTAATTAATCTTGAATTTGAATTTTAGATTAAAATAATATTAATTAAATATGTCCAATAGATCTAATCTAATCTAATCTATTTATTTTAATCCAAAATAAAAGCCTCTTGATTTAATTTATCTTTATAAATTAAATCAAAAGATATGATATCTATTTATTTAATTAAATCGAGATACCATATCTCAATTTAAATTAAATCTAAGATGCAATATCTTTCTTCAAAAATTAAATCGAGATACTTTATCTCTATTTATTTTAAATATTTAATTTATCAAACAAATTAAATACAAAATAAATAATATTATATTATTTAATTTTGAATTAATATAATATAATATAATATATACAACCTAGATTAAACGTCGCATTCATTAAATCTTAGAAATATCTAAGATTCAATGAATCTGGACACAATTACTTATGTTGGACTATTCTTGTGTGCAACCCTCCAGACCCATATGAGATTGGCAGTGAGCCAATACTGTACCAGCCCACAAGTTGTAAGCGGCCTCTAGCAAGATATTGCGACTATCCAATTCATATGGGGATCGATGATACGATACAACCTACTGTACAACCATGTCACGTCCCTTTTGTCATGAGATAATTTGGTCAAGGATAAGGCATGTATAATGTCAACTTACTATTCTTAACCATTACTTTCTCGATTCTTGAGTAGTCTAATAGAAATGGAAACTCCTTTCCATCGTAGTATGTCCATTTTTAGACTCGCTCATCGAGGGCTTGATATTATCTCTCTACAAATGTGAGGGACAAATTCCATCTTGACCATTCACATTCATCGCATGAAAACCACTCGACCCCGATCATAGCCTTTACCATCGCTAGGTCAAAGGTGACTTTTGACTAGGTTAAAGATCAACGACTCATCATGTAGGAATCCATGACGATCTCAGGTCAAAGGGTGTTGTGACGTGATTATACATAAGATAAACTTATGACTAAATCCATGCAGCTTTCTCATAGTGGGTCGGTCCAACATCTTGTACTCTTACAAGTGCCCATGACTTTGATTCGTATCTCATCAAAGTCATACTAGTCTTATTTCATCTTCGCTTCCACGTAGATGACCGACTAGGGACATTTAGGATAATCTATAAGATATATCCAAGGATACAGTTATCACTATAAACATACAAATGAAATGATAACTTAAGGAGAATACTTTAAATAACATAAACGTTCAAAGTACAATGACTTGCCCCTAGGGCATAATATCGACATGAAGTTTGTGAAGAGGCACTGCGAGACACGAGTTGGGAGAAGTTTAATAGGGACTAGTTCTGGCATGAATCTGATAGAGTTATTCAAAACACTTGGTGTTTAAGAAAGGGTTGGTCAATGTGGTTACAATAATTAGTCATTGTGAAAGACGAGAAGACTCCCACCAAACTAGCACCGACCTGGCCAATAGGTATGATCAACTGTATTGGCTTCCAAGCTATAGGTCTAATTAGACCAAGACTTGAGTTTGTATTATTGTATTATGAATATTCCTTCAGGATTTTCAATGTAAACAGGATATGTCAGGGTATCAGCATATATCTGGGCATATGTTATCAGTCACTCATCGTCCGAACGATAATGCATGCTCTTCATTCCACTTTGCTCTGACCTGTAACACCGTCAACTACGTTGATATTCCTAATACTACGTGTCATCGAACATAGTAAGTAGTATGGAATTTGGGGTGTTACACTACTTCTTATCTACCGATAGTTGTGAAATAGCTCTTAAGAATTGTGTCCTTAAGCATGGCTCGAATCAACTCTATCATTTGTGGGCGTTACCGCTAATAGGATATGCATAGCACTGGGAAGAGCTAGAAGATCCATCAAGTTGTGTGACAATTTAGGAGCCACTGCCAATAGAAATAAAAACATGGAGATCAATGGAGTTAGAGTGGGTTGATGGAGTGAATTCAAGGCTCCAATGCCATGTCTTCACCCACTCAATATAAAGTAAAGAACGTTTGGTTAGAGAATACGGGGTGATATTATTGCTCCCTTTTGATGATAACGGCATATAGTTTGGTTATATAGATATATATATTCTTGGAAGATGATGAACATAATAATACATTTATTTATGAATAAAAATGATTCTTTTTCATTGAATGATGTAATGGTGGAGAAAATATGTGAGTGGATTCTAGTGATATGTAATGCACGAAGGGTTTGCAAATGGGATTGTATTTATGTAATGCACGAAGGAAGTAGTAACGATGGTAGTGTGAGGTGTTTTTTTACTTTTGATGATTTGAAGCAAGTTCAAAGTAGTTTTGATCATTATGGGCACAACAAAGGCCATAGTCATTGAATGGGGTTTTGGAATTTTGATCCGGAGATGGTTCTCTAATACTTTATGAGTTTCCCTGTATTTTATGACTGAATTGTATGGTGAATATGATCTTAACTGTATCTAATCTGAGCAAAAAGGCATTAATTCATTGTATAGGGAACTTAAGGATAAATTCCACATACATCCTAAACATGTGCTAAGAAAGAGCAAATTTTGAGGTTTTATGAGAAAGTCGCATAACATAGCCGATACTATGCTATAGCATCAGGATAGCTTTATCGAAGTGCAATACAATGTATCCCTGAAGCTATAGCAGAGTAAGTGATGCAATGCTATGCGGCATATATCCTGATCTTTTGTCAAGGTTTTTTTAGGAAATATAGTGCAGGTCGAAAATAACGGTTAGATTGCTGACGTATTGAAATAGAAGATGCGGAGGATCGAAACTAAAGAATTGAAGAATCCCACAGGATCAGCATAATCAATCTACCGAGATTGGAAAGAAAGATACGATCGGACCTCGGCCCAGTTAGAAAAGGCCCGGATCATTAAATGTACGCGACAAGTAGACCCGGACTATAAAAGGAAACAACATCTAACCCTAAAAAGGGTCGAAGTCATCGAGAGTCAAAGACCAATCCAATACAGCTAGACTTGAAAGAAGAGTGAGAGAATTACGAAGCACGAGGACTCTAAGAGAACCCAACATCCTTGTAATGAGACGAAGTGAAGAAGACGTGGAGTTGTGATGTGACAAGGCTTCTTCCATTCCGTCAGAACCTCCATCAAGCTTTCTATTTCTTTTCCTTTGTTTAATTCCAATCAATCTTTTCATCATGGGCTATTATGTAGTACTGTTTAGTGATTCCCTTGTCGGTCATGAACTAACTTCCGGGGCTGAACGAGGATGATTTTCTAAGTATAGAATGAACCCAATTGCTAGTTCTGAATTTAATACATTCAGTTTGCTTATTAGTGATTTGATTTCTTGTCGATTAAGGGCTAGATCAGTGGCCTCGGCTTGCGAGAGGAGTCGGGGTTAGACACATTGAAGCTTGATGATTGCTATTGTAGGCTTTAGGAATGAGTCATTGCTCATAACGTTTTGTAATGATAATCCAACTAGAAAAATTGCCATAGACATATGGGAGAAGTATAGAATAGGATTGTATGTATTGGACGCAAGAGCTTTGGTAGATTAACATGGTGGGTAACTGAATGACATTGCAAAGGGTGTTTATCTTTGTAGCATTTGCGAGAGTGTACAACATGAATGCTATAGCAATGCATATAGGTAGCTCGGGGATTGATATGCTTAGGAAGGATTCCGATTTTTAGTCTATCTTTTTGCGATATCTTCTTACGACTATGATCATTTAGTTATTTTCTTATTTATTAGTATAGCTATCAAAACTCTCAAACAAATTAGATTTATTTTCTTTGTAAACACAACTAATTCTGCAATTCGGGTCATCATTTGGTATCCCGGTCTACGTGGGACTATACTCTACTTACTTTTTATTACTTGTTCGATTGGTTCACTTGCCATCAAGGAAATCGACCAACAATACCCATGAGAGAAATAAATGCTAGTGTCGAGAGAAGGTGGAGTACTTTAAGGTGGTTGTGGCGGAGGTGATTAGATAACTTGAGGTTGAGCAGAAGACGTCGGAAACAATGGTGGTGCAGAATTCTTCTTGACAAATATTCATTGAAAGTGTAGAGAATTGGGTGGCACCGACGGCGGAGATAACTGGGGTCTGTACAGTGTACACCGGTCAGCCACTTCATCTCTTTTAATGTGTTATGACTCTGTCTATGGCTTTTTAAATAGAAGGACCAACGTTTATGACGGATATAATTTCAAGGATCCAATAAAAAGGAAACAAACCTTAGGGATCTTCTTAAAAACTAGTTAAAACTATAAGGACTGTTAAATTAGTTTTTCCATAACTTTATTATTAAAATTGGACTTGATCCAAAAATAAAGGTAAATGTAACTACATCTCGTTCAAAATATGAAAGTCAAATAACTAAAGGGTTAAGGAGCATTTTTGCCAACAAACTATTGGTCCAAGAGCACCCAACACAATAAACTATTTTGTGGACCTTGAATGCTAACCAACTTTTGAAAACATTAAATTTGCACAAAACCGTTAGTTTACCCAAACGTCGCTATTGCCTACTGGACTCTCAACTTGACCATCACAAAATGACAATTTTTTGTAGAGAATGACCGAGCGAAGCTCGGATGGATCACACACCACCATTGGATTTGGATCTATCCTCCATTCTCGTCGCCAGCGAGCTAGAATCTCAGATCTCGCAAATCGGTGATACGAGACCCGAAGTCGTTGAAGGTGAAGGCATCGACGGTGGTGGAAGTACCGGTGAAAATTCGTATTCCTATTTTCTCCTCGAAGAAGGGTTTTCTTTCACTCTCGCCTCACCAGCCTCACGCTCTTCTCTTCTCTGCGCCTTCTCGCAGAAGAGAGAGAAACATTGAAGAAGCAATCTCTCTCTACTTATCCCAATATCTCTATATCTATCATTCAATCTCTATCTCAGTTTCCTTCAATCTTCTTAAATTTTTATCTTTTTTGCCTCTCTATAACCTAAAAAACCCAAATCCATTCTGGTTTAGCTTTTGTCGCTGCTGAATCCTATCTCTCTCCCTTTAACTCACCTTTGTCTTATCTAAGACAGTGCATATTCAATTTTGAAGTGAAAGATCGAGTTATGCGGCAAGGTGGTCGACGGTGATAAGCTTGAGACTGGTGGTGGCCGATCTGCGGTAGCGAGGTTCCTTGCTCCTCGATTCGACTCATCCTCATCGGCTTCCTCTTGCTTCTTCTACTTTTGGTTCCTTTGCCTCGATCCTTCTCTCCGTCGTCCCCATAGCGGTGCTCCAACTTCTTTTTCCACTAAGGTATATGTTGAATCTCGCTCCTTTGCGTGGATCTGGATTTTCATTTGTTTGCCTAGTCTTATAATTCTGTGCTCTGATTATATCTCCAAATTTTGGATCGATTGCTTGCTATTTAGGCATTTGCTAAAATTATCATTGAAAGATTCTAGAGTGTTATGTGCATTGCCATGGGTCTAGAACGATTTTAACAAATGTTTGTGGTAAACTAACGGTTCTGTGCAAATTTAATGTTTTCAAAAGTTGGTTGGCATTTAAAGTCCTTAAAATAGTTTATTGTGTTGGGTGCTCCTGGACCAATAGTTTATTGGCAAAAATGCTCCTCCCTTAACTAAATTATGAAATTCGAAAAGGTATTTAAAATTAGTTGAAGATAATAAATATGTAAAAAGTATAATTCGGTTTCCTAAAAATATGTATTTATAGAGAGGGTGAGTGAAAAAATAAGAGAGAATCAGTGGGAAAAAATAGGGTGTGTTTGGATTAGTGGTAATAGAAGTGTTTTTTTTTGTTCAATATGATCTTTGCAAAAACTAGATTGTGTAATATAATTTATGTATGGATTGACTTTTGAAAAAAAGTCAATTTGATAAAGCGAAACTTGTTTGGATGATTAATGCAAAAGTAAGTTTAAATGTAAAATGATTGAAAAGCGCGTGAATTTAATAAAAATAGTTAATGTATTATTGGGATTTTTTTTTTGAAAATACTAAATTACTTAAATTTTAAGGAAAATTGGAGAAAAAGTCTTCCATTGAAGATTTAGTTGGTAAGAAATTAAGAATAACCTCAATCAAAATGCTGCCATTCTTTGTATATATAAATTTATTAGGTTATTAAAGATAATTAAATTTCTAATGGGGAGTGTTATTCAATGTCCCTTAAATTTTATTGTTTATTTTTTTCTTTGGATACTTTTATAAATAAGGATGAAATTGGAAAACAATCATTTTATCCTTTAAGTGGAGTTATATTTAAGACTAAAATTTTCATCTAAAAATGAACTTATAACAAGGATCAAAATTTTCATCTACAATTATTTCAAATTGAGAAATCCTATCTTTAGTGGTTTATTTTACCCTTTTGGGAGGATGGAGAATAGTAGATAAATAGGTACTCACCGGTTCTAAATATAGGATATAGTTTGTAAACCAAAAATGCTTCTTGATAAGCTTTTAGCTTACCAAGATCAGACATTAAAGAAGAACAAAGTTCTTACAAAGAGACAAAACCATTAGGAAATTTTGATTAGTCAACCGAAATGATAAAATGATGCAAACAAAAAAGCCTATATAATTTGATACTCTTTCGATCCTAACTATGAGATAGAGTTGTCTTTTTTTGCAACGATTAAGGAAACTAAATAGGTTACTTAATCATATCATATGTTATGTATCCTTACATTATATGTTAGTTTATTAGTCAAACTAATTACTCCTGGCATTACAAAAGTGTTCCTATAATTAAGACCGAGGTAGTAGTTTAAAGGAACAAATATAAATATAAATACTCTAAGATAATTTAATTAGCTTCTTTGGTCTCTCCAAAAAAGTCAATTTATCTTATGTTTAAGAGCGGAGAGAGTACAATTTAAGAAAATAACGAATTATACAAAACAAAGCATTCTCAACTTATTCAAGTCAAATAATTGCAACAATACTTTCACACAATCTTGGTCATCAGCCTAAAAAGGTAATAAAGTTTATGACCAATTTAGTATAATAACAATAACAAGCAGCCTCATCTCACTAAATAGAGTCAACTACATGGATTGCTCGATGCCATTATGTTAATCATTGTGCTCTAATAACTAGGAGGCATGAAAAAAAGAGAATATTAGAAATCAAGATGAATAATAACATAAGAAAGCATTCGCCACGGCCCCAGGGGGGATGTACTATGTTGTTGTGTAGCTGGAGCCAAGTTCAACTTTGCATTGGAGTCCTATAGGCCTTACTTAGGCTTTGATTTAATTTCATTGGTCCAAAAGTAAGACAAATAAGGACCAGTATGCCTAATAGGTGTCCTGAACCACAAATAGCTATAATTACAAATAACTTTATGCAGACCCACGATTGCAAAGGACTAAGATATGAACCGCATTATTCACATTTTACAACTAGTGTGAATTGCTAGAGTTTTTGTATGTTATATTGATAGGAATAAAGGACATATTATATTCTGCTCAAGAAGACATGTTTAGTTGAACAAGGGAATCAATTACTTGCATCGGTAGATTTAATGACGTCATACCTCTAATGATTGATAACCTTTTTTTGGGTAAAATTCGAGGTCTTAGCCCATTCTTATTCCTGTATCATAAAAAGGTCTTCGGTATGCAATACCCATACAATTTCTGGACAGTAATCGATTTACAAACAGAGGAGGTCTATCAAAAATAATCCTACTCTCCTCATGTATACAACTATGCTTGGCAAAAGCATCAGCACAACAATTGCCTTCCCTAAACACATGTCCAAAAGAAACACTCGAAACTTCTTTACGGTTCTCTAATCAAACCCGGTAGTTTTGTGTCGGTATCAACAAATGCCTGGGTATTATTCAACATGTTTATCACAGTAATAGAATTAGACTCTACAATTATCCTGTTAAATTGATATTGTAATTCTATCTCAAGCCCCGTCTGCAAGCCTATGTTTCTACTCTTAGTGCAGAATGCACACTCAATTTTCTGCTAAAACTACAGATCCACTGCCCATTTGAATTACGTAACAAGCCACCACACCCCACAATCTTCCCTCATGTTAGTCGATTTCCTTGATGGCAAGTGAACCAGTCGAACAACTAATAAAGAGTAAGTAGAGTATCGTCCCACAGAGACTAGGATACCAAATGATGACACTGAATTGCAGAATTAGTTGTGTTTAACAAGAGAATAAATCTGATTTGGTTGAGAGTTTTTATAGCTATACTAATAAACAGAAAAAAAAAACTAGATGATTGTAGCCGTAAGAAGATATCAGTAAAAAGATAGACTGAACTCGGAATCCTTTCTAAGCATATTAATCCCCAGTTACTGAACGCATTGCTATATTAAACCAGATCTGAAATTTTAATTTGGATTAAATAAATAGATTATATTAGATCTATTAGATAGATTTAATTAATATATTTTTTAATCCAGATTCAGAATTCGAATTTCAGATTAGCCTTTTAATGCGGATTAAATAAATACGTTACATTAGATCTAACGAGATAGATTTAATTAATATATTTTAATCCATATTTGAAATTCGAAATTCAAAATTAATGAGGATTAATTTTGAATATAATACGCCGATCGGGTTTAGAAAAACCTACGGGACTTTTTGTCGAGCGTATTACAAAGTCGCGAGAAACCCTAGAGTGAAATAGAGATAGACGCACAACTCAGAAGGCGCTAGCACGCTGCCGCAATCGTGTTCGGGATTATTCGTGTGGATACCAGTAGAGGAGGCCGATTCGTGGAGTCGTCTTCTGGCGATAAAAAAGGTAGCCCACCGGTTCAAAGAGAACGAGACGCGAGACGAGTTCACTATAGGTAAAGATTCGGTTCTTTAACCTTGATTTTGACGATTGTTGAGCGATCCTCCAGATGGGCTTCGTAGAATATTTTAATCTGTGCGTATACGGATCCCAACACCTTCAATGTTGGACACTTCAAAATTAAAGGTGTCATGATTCAAATGCTGAATGCAACTGGTCAATTTGGAGAACTTCCATTCGAAGATCCGCACCTTCACCTCAAGACCTTCATGGAGGTGTGTGACTCTTTTGTCATCCCTGGAATACTGCCCGATACAGTCTGGATTAAATTATTCTCATTCTCACTAAGGGACAAGGCTTGAACGTGACTTAACAACCTACCTGCTAATTCCATCACTACATGGAATGATCTGGGAAGTAAGTTCTTGCTCAAATTTTTTCCACCTACTAAGAACGCTAAACTCAGAGGGGACATCACCAACTTCCAACAAAAATCTAGCGAATCTACCTACGAAGCCTGGGACAGATTCAAAGACCTCCTCAGAAGATGCCCACAGCACGGACTGTGCGAATGGGTCCAGTTGGAAACATTTTATAGAGGTCTCGATGGACAAACACGATCAATTGTAGATGCCTCTGCTGGAGGATCCATCCTAATGAAGTCCTATGAAGAAGCTCACAATTTATTGGAACGCATGGCCATGAACAGTCATCAATGGCAAGCAAACAGAGCTACATCCTCCCGTAATATTGCAGGGATACATGAAATAGATGCTATGACTGCTCTCACAGCTCAAGTATCATCTCTGACCAATATGGTGAAAGGACTGACCCTTCCATCAAGCACCACATCGCTGCAACCGTCTTAGGTAGCTTGTGTGTACTGTGGCGGAGAGCACTCTTACTCTCAGTGCTCTGCCAACCCTGAATCTGTAAACTTCGTCAACAACTTTAACAGGAGCAGTAACACCAACAACCCATACTCAAATACATACAACCCCGGATGGAGGCAGCATCCAAATTTCTCATGGAATTCTCAAGGTTCACAAGCAGCAGGACAATCATCAAGCCCACAGTACTCAAACCGAACATCAAACCCACCAGGGTTTACCCAGCAAGCACGGCAGCAGGGAGGTGAGTCAGACCCGTAGCACTCTATGTTGACCCTTCTGAAGGAATATATGGCAAAAAACGATGCAATCATCCAGAATCAGCAAGTAACCCTGAGAAATCTTGAAACTCAAGTGGGACAACTAGCTACTTCCCTTAACAATAGACCCTCAGGATCCCTGCCCAGTGACACTGAAGTCCCGAGGATCCAAGGAAGAAAGGAAGTCAAGTTGATAGAGCTGCGAAGTAGTAAAAGCTTAGAATCCATGAAGGCAACCAAGCAACCTATGGTTGTCACTGATCCAAAATATGAGAAATCTAAGGAAGGGCAAGGAAGTACGGAACAACTTCTCGAAGATGAGCAGAGGCAATCAAGACTGTTACAACTGGAACAGGATCTCAGCACTGCAACATTGCCTCCACGTGTAGCAATGGATAATCGCGTACAATACCCAACCTTGAATGCTACCACTTCATCACCGAAGCATAATCGAGATCTCAGGCTGTCAAAGATGCTAAGGCAATCCCCGCCTTTTCCCCAAAGGCTACAAAAGCAACGTCAAGAGAAACAATTCAAGAAATTCCTCGACATGCTACGACAATTGCACATTAATATTCCGCTGGTAGAAGCTATAGCAAATGCTCAGCTACGTGAAGTTTATGAAGGAAATTTTGTCAAAAAAGAGGCGACTAGAGGAGTTTGAAACAGTAGCACTGACCCAAGACTGCAGTGCCATGCTAACAAATCGGCTACCTCCAAAATTAAAAGATCTTGGCAGCTTCACAATCCCCTGTGCAATCGGACCTCAATATTCAGGGAAAGCTCTATGCGACCTTTGTGATAGCATAAATCTCATGCCCATGTCTATTTTCAAACAATTGGCAGTAGGGGAGGCCAGGCCCACAACAGTTACACTACAACTGGCCGATCGCTCCATAGTTCTACCTGAAGGAAAGATCGAAGATGTTCTAGTAAAAGTAGATAAGTTCATCTTTCCTGTGGATTTCATTATCCTAGACTTTGAACCAGATCGCGATGTCCCAATACTTCTAGGAAGACCTTTCATGGCAACTGTGCGTACACTGATTGATGTGGAAATAGGAGAACTTACCATGCGTGTGAACGATGATCAGGTCACCTTCTCAATCCTTAAAACAGCACGATTCGAAGACCCAGCTGAGAAGTACCTAACCTCTAAAGATGACAGCAAGGGCACTAAAGCAGAGGAAGCCTTCCTACACTGCCACAACGTTAAATTGCTATAGCAAAGTCCGGCTGAAGACTTTAAAGCAAGCGTTATTGGGAGGCAACCCAAGTTCGTGGTTCTTTAGCATTACAGCAGGAGGAAACAAGTCCAGCAGAGACCATGCTACGGCACGATGCAAGGCATTACAGCCTCAGAGCAGCAATACGGCAAAAGACCAATGTTAGTTAGGTACGCTCCTCATCTCTAAAATAAACACTGTGTGCATGCGATTATTTTAGTGGGCCACTCTCGTGGGCCCACTACGCACCAACTAAACGTATATCATGATCAAAGGAGTCGTAGCGTTTCAAAAAATTCTGCCTCTGTCTATTCTCGTCAGCCTCTCCTCTCGCGTCTTTTCACGTACCCACTTCTTCGACCTCCTCATACTCCTCTGACTCCTCAGCTTCCACAGGCCCTGCCTCTGTTTACGACAAGGCCTACATGATCGCCAACGCCCCCCTTTATTGGCGCCCAGAGATCAATACCAACTCCACAGACAAGTTCCGCAAACGTCTTCACCTGTTGCGCACAGAGTTGAAGACCATCCACAGCGACCCACAAGCGTTCTCCGCTGCTCATCCTCACAGCGCACCAATTTCACTCTCGCTTTCCCAGTCAAATTTAGGAATTTCGGTCGTCACGGGGGTAGACGACTCGTCCGCTGAAGAGGATACGGCAAGCAGTGCCCCAACCCCTCCTGTCCCTCCTGCCCCGTAGTTTTCTTTTCTTTTGTTACTTTCATTCTAGTTTGTTTTTCTTTTTTTTTTTCTGACAATTTGCTTAAGCCCTGGGCGTTTTCCCCAGGGCACTTTTGTGCTTACTGTTGTGGTTAATTTGCTTTTGTTACTCTTAATTCCCCCCCGGTGTTACGAGCCAAGTTTCTTATTCTCGCTCTATATTTACTACTGCTGCAATGAGGGCATTGCATCGTTCCAGTGTGGGGGGATTGAGTAGTTATATGCTATAATCTGCTATTGCTATGTGTGATACGAATTACCCTGCATATAGTTTTTTGCACAAATTTTTTTTTCAAATTGCACGATGAAGCATGAACAGAATTTTATAACAATGGAATGAATGTCTATATGACGGAGCATAGCATAATTGCCTAAGGAAATTGAACCTTAGGCTTGGGAAATTGACGATGCTAGCTAATCTGATGCGGGGTAGAGTGGCAATGAGGAAGTTTAAAGGGAAGAACCCCCAATGGAAGGATTGAATTAAGCCTAACTTTTTTATTCTAGTATGCATGTCTGCTGGCCTATGTTTGATCCTTGATTTGTCTTGGTTCTTTGATAAACTTTTTAGCATCTGAGTTTGAAGTTCATATAATAAAGGCATTCATGTCATACCCATCATTCCCATACACAACCCATTCACCATCATCTCCACCTTTGCTACCTCATTGAGCCACATGAATATGCAATAGCAGAACTGGTCGGATAAGAAAAGCTTAGAGACAACTTAAAAAAAAATGCTAGGGCAGAATGCTCCTGTGAAATACTGCAAAAGAGCGGATGTTTTGATTTTGCTTATAAAAAAATGAAAAAGAAAAGAACAAAAAGAACAGCAAGAAATACAAAGTTCAAGGAAGAGCACTCGGCTGAAGCCAAGAGACTTGTCTACCTAATCTGCTATAGCATCTACCATCAATTCCCATCTCAAAACACTTAGCCATCCTCACCATTGTAACCCAAGAAGTCCTTTAGATGAACAAATACTCAGACGCAAGGAAGCAATCTTAGAACCTTAACAAGGCTATGGATCTTCTGGGCCTGTATAACAAGAGAGAAACTAAAATCCCCTTTGATGAGAGAGCGTAAACACTGAACTTGAGAGCCTCTTGAGACTTCTTCATCTAAGCAATACCACACATTTTGAGCTGTTAGTATTGGGCAGTGGGATTACCGAATGTGGGATGAAAATTGAAAGCAATCATGTAAGCAATGTTATACAGATAAGAGTTTTACGACTATGAGACTTTGTTCGCTTCATCTTATTTTGCCCAGGAGTGCAAAAAGCTAAGTGTGGGGGTATTTGATGAGCACAAATTATGCCATGTTTTCCCCTATAATTCATGACCAAATTGTATGGTAAATATAAGCTTAACTGCAAACAATCCAAGCAAAAAAGGCATATAATCAGGATATAGGGAACTGAAGGATGGAAACCATCGACATCCTAAACATGTGCTAATAAAAGGAGCAATTTACATGGTTTTTAAGAGAGAACGTATAGCAAAGCTGATACTATGCTATAGCATTCTGACAGCAACTCGAATTGCAATACAAGGCATCACGAAAGCTATAGCAAAGTAGAGAACGCAATGCTATGCGGCATGTTTTTTGTTCTTTTTATCTAAGTGATTTCAGGAATAAAAGGAAAGGGCGATAATGACAGGTAGATTGATGATGTAATAAAATAGAAGATGCGGAGGATCAAAACTGAAAGATTAGAAGAATCCCACAGGATCAGTAGAATCAATCTACTGAGGACAGAAGATGCGATGGACCTCGACAGATTTGGAAAGCCCAGCTCACTGGAAATTGCGCCGCAAGAAAGGCGATTATAAAAAAGGAGCAGCGAGACAACCCTAGGGAGAGTCGTACTGAGCCAAAACAAGTTACACATGCAGCAGACTCAAAAGAAGAGTGAGAGATTTCACAAGGCACGAGACTTTCAGGACAACCCAGCATCCTTCCTTGCAGTACGACGGAGAGAAGAAGACGTGGAGTGGTTACGTGACAGGGCTTCTTCCACGCCGTTGGAACTTCATCAAGCTTTCTATTCTGTTTTCTTTTATTTTAGTAATTTGATCATAGGTCATTCTATTATTATCTGTTTTGTGTTTCCCTCGTCAGTCATGAACTAATTTTCCTATGGCTGAATGAGGATGAATCCTTAAATGTTAAATGAACCCAGTTGCTAGTTCTTAATTTAATATATTCGGTTTGCTTATCAGTGAATTAATTACTAGTCGATTAGCGAGAGCTAAGGCCTAGATTTGTGGCCTCAGCTTACTGGCAAGGAGTTGAGGTTAGACCTCGAGAAACTTGATGTTTGCTAGGCAGCCCGTGCACGGCTTGATCTATTGTTGTAGGCTTCAGGAATGGGTCTGCCTCTCATAACCATGACACCCAGTGATTAACACAGGTCTAACTAGAAAGTTGCCATAGGAATATGGAAGGAGTATAGTTAGTATCATATGTATCGGACGTGGAAGCTTCGGTAGATTATAGTGGTGGGTTAACCAAATAGCATTGTAGTTAGAGCTATGCTGTAGCATTGCGGAAGCTGTGTAGTATGGATGCTATAGCAATGGGTAGAGCAACTGGGGGATTGAGGCATTAAAGGGTGATTTCTAGTTCATCCTAACTTCTACTGATATCTTTTTAAAAACCACAATTCTCTGTTTATTTCTGTTATTAGCGTAGCTACAAAACCTCTCAACCCAATCATATTTACTTTTGTTCGCAACTATCATAGCAATTGAGCGTCACTTCTCAGTATCTCAGTCTCTGTGGGACGATACTCTACTTACACTTTATTACTTGTTCGACTGGTTCACTTGCCATCAAGGAAATCAACTTAACAATATGCATACAGAGCATGATAGGGTTTGAGTCCCTAATGTTTGTGTTCCTAGCGCTAAGGATTGGTCCGAGGCTTGCCTTGAATGGCAGCTTGACAGTTTGTGATTTCGGTAATTTTGGGGCCTGCCTTGGTAAGGCAGTTTTGCGGTGCGAAGACTTATGGTTGTGTGTATCTGTTTGCATATATGGTATATTTGACATGTGATCTGTGATTTCATATGTTGCATGATTACATCCATACACTTTGCACATTTAATACATGAGTTTTAACGGTTACTCTGGGGGCCATTATCAGACTCCAGATACTTTTTGTAGCTACAGGGAATCATGCTTGAAGCATTAAGAACCTTTTGGAGAGGTAGGGCATATCAGTGCAGTTCAAGGATAGGGGATGCTTGATGAGTGCTTTTTATGCCATGTTTTCCCTATATTATATGATTGTATTGTATGGTGAATATGAGCTTAACTGTAGTAAATCTGAGCAAAAAGACATTAATTCATTATATAGGGAACTTAAGAATGAATCTTATAAATCAAAATGAATTGCATACGCATCCTAAACATGTGCTAAGAAAAGATTGAGTTTTGAGATTTTGCGTAAAAGGCGCACATCATGGCCGATACAAAGCTATAGCATTAGGACAGCCTCATCGAAGGGCAATACAACACATCCCTCAGGCTATAATAGAGTAAATGAAGCAATGCTATACAACATTTGTTATGATCTTTTGTCAAGGTTCCTTCAAGGAATAGTGCGGTCATAAGCGGACAAGAATAACGGTTAGATTGCTAACGTATTGGAATAGAAGATGCGAAGAATCGAGACTAAGATTTGAAAAATCCCGCAAGATCAGTAGAATCAATCTACCGAGATTTGAAAGAAAGATCACGATTGGACCCCAACAGATTTGAAAAGCCCAGTTCGTTGGACGTAAGCCGCAAGTAGACTTGATTGTATAAGGAAACAAGAGCCAACCCTAAAAGGAGTCAAAGTCATCAAGAATCAAGGACCATCCCCATGTAGCCAGACTCAAAAGAAGAGTGAGAGAAGTTACAAGGCACGAGAACTCCAAGAGAACCCAGCATCCTTCCTTGCAGTGAGATGGAGACAAAAAGACATGGATTTGTGACGTGACAGGGCTTCTTCCACACCGTCGAAACCTCCACCAAGCTTTCTGCTTTTCTTTATTTAATTCTAGTTAATCTTTTGATCATGGGCTATTCTATTGTGATTTGTTGAGTGATTCCCTCGTCTATCATGAACTAAACCTCCTGTGGTTGAGCGAGGATGATTTCCTAAGTTTGGAATGAACCCAGTTGCTAGTTATTAATTCAATACATTCAATTTGCTTATCAATAATTTAAATTCTTGTCGATTAGCGAGAGCTAAGGGCTAGATCAGTGGCCTCGGCTTACTAAGAGGGACTCAGAGTTAGACATCGAGAAACTTGATGATTGCTTGGCAGGCTGGTGCGGGGCTTGACCTATTATTGTAGGCTTTGGGAATGGGTCTATTGCTCATAACCAATACACCTTAATTTGTAATGATAATCTAACTAGAAAATTGCCATAGACATATGGGAGAAGTAAGTTAGGACTGTACATATCGAACGCGAGAGCTTCAGTAGGTTAAAGTGGTGGTTTAACTAAATAACATTGTAAAAGGTGTCTATGTTGTAGCATTGCTAGAACTGTGCAGCATAAATGCTATAGCAATGCGTATTGACAAATGGGGGATTGATTTGCTTAGGAAGGATTCTGAGCTTAGCCTATCTTTTTACTGATATCTTCTTACGACTACGATCATCTGTTAACTTTCTTGTTTATTAGTATAACTATAAAAACTCCCAAACCAATCAAACTTTGTTTTATTTTCATACACAACTAATTCTGTAAGCCAGCGTCAGCATTCGGTATCTCAGTCTCTGTGGGACGATACTCTACTTACTCTCTATTACTTGTTCGACTGGTTCACTTGCCATCAAGGAAATCGACCAACAAGTTTTTGGCGCCGTTACCGGGGACAGTAGATACCTTTAGTGACAACGCACTTATCACTGAAAAGTTGTGATTTATCCAATAAAACTCACTCTTTCCCTTTTCTTGATTTTTAGGTACATTATGTAGTGTATGCATAACTCGCCTTTAGTTAACCTAGAGCCCTATGATCCTGAAATTGAACACACTTACAAGCAAAGGCACAGGAAGCATAAGTGAAGAAGTCGACTCTTTGACTCCGCGGACATGGCAGATATTGCGGTTAATCATGATCAGGAGCAAAGGGAGCCACAAGTAATAAACAGAGACAACCAGGTCCCTCTACCTCCAAATCCAGATCTGAACAAAGCTATCATGGAATTCGGGATTCCAAACTTAAATAAGTTGAATTTAGCTATCACAACCCCGACCTTTAATGCAAAGCACTTTGAGATTAAAGGTGGCATGATTTAAATGCTGAATGCAACCAGACAATTTGGAGGACTCCCTTCTGAAGACCCTCATCTACACCTCAAATCTTTCATGGAGTTGTGCGACTCATTCATCATTCTAGGAGTCACGCCCGGCACCTTTCGGATTAAATTGTTCCCATTTTCTCTTCGGGACAAGGCTCGAATGTGGCTTAACAACTTACCAGCCAATTCAATCACTTCTTGGAATGATCTAGGGAGTAAATTCCTGCTCAAATTCTTCCCACCTACTAAGAACGCCCAGCTCAGAGGGGATATCACCAATTTCCAACAAAAGTCGGGTGAATCTACATATGAAGCTTGGGACAGGTTTAAAGACCTCCTCAGAAGGTGCCCACAGCACAGACTATGTGAATGGGTCCAGCTAGAAACATTCTACAGAGGTCTCATTGGACAAACATGATCAATTGTAGATGCTTCATCCGGCGGGTCCATTTTGATGAAGTCTTATGAAAAGGCTCATGATTTATTAGAGCGCGTGGCCATAAATAGCCATCAGTGGCAATCAGATAGAGCTACACCCTCCAGAACTGTGGCCGAAATACACGAATTGGATGCTATGACTGCTCTCACAGCTCAAGTGTCATCTCTTACCAACGTGGTAAAAGGACTGACCCTTCCTTCAAGCAATACATCTATGGTGGAGAACACCCCTACTCTCAGTGCTCTGCCAACCCCAAATCAGTCAACTACGTCAACAATTTTAATAGGGGCAATAATACCAACAACTCGTACTCTAACACGTACAACCCTGGATGGAGGCAGCATCCCAATTTCTCGTGGAGCTCCCAAGGTCAACAACAGCGGGACAATCATCTGACTGATGAGCACAAATAATACCATGTTTTTCCCTGTACTAATAGGATGAATTAAATGTTAAATCCAAGCTTAACCATAGATAATCTAAGCAAAAAGGCATACATTCATGATATAGGGACTAAGGAGTAGAAATCATTTGCATGTACTGAGAATGGAACAATTTACTGTGTTCTTAAGGGAAATCGTATAGCAAGGCTGATACGATGCTATAACATTCGACGATTCGAAGTGCAATACAAGGCATCGATTGCTATAGCAAAGTAGAGGAAGCAATGCTATGAGATATGTTTTTCGACCTTTTTACCCGGATGATTTCGGGAATAAAATAAAGGGTGATATTGACGAGATAGGTTGCTAACGTAACGGAATAGAAGATGCGGAGGAGCGGATTTGAAAGATTTGGAGAATCCCGCAGAATCAATAGAAGCAATCTACTCGGATCCAAAGATATGATAGATTCCGACAGATTAGGAAAGGCCCAACTCGCTGTGACTTAAGCCGCAAGAAAAGACTGATTATAAAAGGAAACAGCAGAGCCAACCCTAACAGAGTCGGAGAGCCCTAGAACGAGATTCTGACTTTCATCAGACTCAAGAGAAGAGTGAGAGATTTCACAAGAGCATGATACTTCCAGGACCGCCAAGCATCCTTCCCTGTAGTGCGACGGAACGAAGAAGACGTGGAGTGGTGACGTGACAGGACCTCAACCACGCCGTCGAAAATTCCATCAAGCTTTTTGTTTTCAATTCTTTTTATCTTTGTTTTATTAATCATGGGTCATTCTGTTAGTGTCTGCTTTGTGTGTTCCTCATCAATCATGAACTAAACTTTATATGGCTGGACGAGGATGAGTCTTTAAGTGTTGAACGAACCCAGTTGCAGTTTCTTAATTCAATAAATTTGGTTTGCGTATCGGTGCGCTTATTACTAGTCGGTTAACGGAAGTTAAGGGCTAGATCTGTGGCCCCCGGCTTGCGGCAAGGAGTTGGGGTTAGACCTCGAAAAGCGGTGTTTGCTAGGCCGCCCGTGCACGGCGTGACCTATTATTGTAGGATTCAGGAATGGGTCTACCTCTCATAATTATTACACTCTGAGCGTAATGCAGGTCTGACTAGAAAGTTGCCATAGGAATATGGAAGGAGTATAATTAGTATCAAATGTATCAGACGCAGAAGCTTCGGTAGATTATAGTGGTGGGTTAAACAAATAGCTTTGCAGTCGGTGTCTATGCTGTAGCAATTGTGGAAGTTGTACAATGTAGATGCTATAGCATTGGGGTAGAGCAACTGGGGGATTGAAGCACTTAAGGATGATTCCCGAGTCCACGACTTCTCACTAATATCTTTTCTCGTTCATAGATCTTTTGTTTACATTTGCTAGTAGCATAGTTACGAAACCCCTCAACCAATTATATCTATTTTTCTGTTTCCACAATTTGTCATAGCATCGGTTCATCATTCCTCGGTATCTCGTCTCTGTGGGACGATACTCTACTTACACTTTATTACTTGTTCGACTGGTTCACTTGCCATCAAGGAAATTGACCAACACTGACCCACCATACTCAAACAGACCATCAAACCCCTCAGGGTTTACCAAGCAAGCACGATAATAGGGCAGTGATTCAGAACTGCAGCACTCTATGTTAACCCTTATGAAGGAGTATATGGCAAAGAACGACACAATCATTCAAAGTCAGCAGGTAACCCTTCGAAACCTTGAAAACCTGTTAGTTCTCTAAGGGTTTTGATGATTTCCATTGGTTGTAAACAAAACATGAGGTTTTGCTCTCAATTGGTGAAAAACTCACTATAAGAGCAAACCTCGAGGTTTGCCAAGAAACCTCGAGGTTTGGCCTTACGGAGGAGTCCTCAAGGTTCTATGGTTTTAACTTGAAATACCTGGTTTCACAAAGTTATGTGAAACCTCGAGGTTTAGCAAGAAACCTCGAGGTTTTGTCATTCCGAGAAAACTCGGTTTAACGCCGGTTTCCAAAACCTCAAGGTTTGAGGAAAACCTCTAGGTTTGATTTCAATAAGCATTTTATAAGTTTCTCAAAAATTGAGAAACCTCGAGGTTCTGGACAAACCTCGAGGTTTGGCTAAGGCGAGAGAGCTTTTGCATTTTTCCAATTTTCAAAACCTCCGGTTTCTCTCAAACCTCGAGGTTTTGTTTTGGTGCAAAAGCGAGAATTTGAAATTTAAAGTGAAACCTCGAGTATTGTTTTAAAACCTCGAGGTTTCGGCTTCCGAGAGAGCAAACGTCTTTCAGCGATTTTGAAACCTCCGGGTTTCCAAGAAAACCTCCGGGTTTGCTCTTATCGCGCTTTTGCAAGGTTTTACTCTCAAAGTAAAACCTCGAGGTTTACGAGAAAACCTCGAGGTTTTGATACTCGAGAGAGTAATGCTTCTCTGTCACGCCGAAAACCTCCGGGTTTTGTAGAAACCTCCGGGTTTCTTGGTTTGGACTCAAAACAAATTCAAGTATCATAGTCCAAACCTCGAGGTTTGAAGAACAAACCTCGAGGTTTACGAACGTTGTACGAAATTCAAATCCGTCGATTGAGCTATACCTTTGTTTTATCTCAATGCTTTCCATGATTAATCGCTAATGTTTCTAGATATGTTTAACCATCTTTTTAGTGAGTTTCGGCCATTAAGGAAAGTTTCCTGAAGGTTTAAAGCAAAAGCAAAAGTGATGTCAGAACATTAAATGCTCAACCCAGAAACTTGCATTCTTTTGGTTAATCCATCTGCACACGCCTACAAGGGATTAAAGAATAATTTCTACATCTAGTAGCTGCTATATCAACGGACAAATTTGCGAGAGAGTCAACTCGAACACGCCCACTGGATTAAGTGAAGTTTAGAGAGAGAAGAAGACCAAAGCTTAACCAAAACATTGGTTAATCAAAGCAACGGTTATATTGATAAATCCAACGGTCATTTAATGCACTCTAAGTATAGAGCAGTTCACAGACCGAATTGAGGAACATCTACCCTCAGAAGATGACAAACGCGAGAGTGAAGAAGCAGGCAGTACTCCTACACTACTCAACACTAAAGTGCTATAGCAAGGTTAGGATGAAGACTCTAAAACAAGCGCTACTGGGAGGCAGTCTAGCTTCCTGTTCTCTTTTCTCTGTTGTTTAGCAGCCACAGGGGTCAAGTTCGGCCTGGTTAGTGCTATAGCGAGATAGCAAGTATTATAGCTCCAACACAGCAAATCGGCTCAAGCCCACGAAGAGCGCTACCCAGGTATGCTCCCATCTATGTGAACAAAAGTTATGTGCATGTGTTTTTGTTTTTCTTACTAGTGGACCATCCTCACTAGGCCCATTATGCGCTAAATCACACCAACTCAGCACCCAAGGATCGCAACACTTTACGTGTCAGCTTTCAAACTTAAGTGTACCAACCTGATTTGTTTGGTTCATTACCCAGTCTTTTTCCCCTCGCGCCTTTTCCCCTCCATCCAATTCCCTCTCCCAACCAAACCCTCCCCTACCAACCCACCATGCCCAAATTCAAACGGGCGGCACGGCGCGGCTGTTGCCCCCACTGGTCTACACCCACATCCTCTGGCTCAACCTCCACCGCTACCATCACCGACGCCGGCGCCGGTACCACCCGCCCCCATCGAGATTCATCTCCCTCCTTTATCTCCACCGACTCTTTCACTTCGTCTGGCCCTACTGACTCATTTGACATATCCTATATCCTTACCAACGCTCCTCTCTACTCGCGCTTGGACACCAATACGAACTCCACGAATAAATTTCTCCACCCCCTTGGCCAGCTGCGCTCGGAGCTAAGACCGTTCCCCATGACCCACGAGTGTTCCTCGCCGCCCACCATTGTGGTCCGCCAACGACTATCTCTCTCTCTCAATCCCACTTAGGGAATCCTGTCGTCAATGACTTGGGCGACACTTCCGCCGACGAGGATATGGCCACTAGCGCCCGTGACCCGGTAGCCCCTCTAGCCCCCTAGTTCTTATGTTGTTTTTCCTTTTTTTCTGTTCTTTTGTTTTGTTGTCTTAAACTTGTTCTCTGTCGCTGCCCTGGCCGTTTGCCTTAGGGCCCTTTGGTGAATGATGCCCGTGAATGCTTTGATTTACCAATCTTGCTTCCGCCTCCCAAACCCCATTCTTTTTGTTTTTATTGTGTTTCTTACATGTTGCAATTAGGACATTGCATCGTTCAAGCGTAGGGGGAGGATAAGTTAATCTATGCTTGCAACTTTCTGTTTAAATGTGCTCAAATCACCCCTGAAATTAGCTTTTGCACATACTGAAATAATTTTTAAAATGCATGATAAAGCAAAACGGAGATCAATAACAGTAGGGAAAGTATCTGTATAACTCAGCATAGCATGATTGCTTGAAGGAAACTAAACTGTTAGGCTTGGGAAATTGACAATGCTAGTTAACCTGATGTGGGGTAAAGTGACGATGAGGAGGAATAGTGAGGAAACCCATGATGGAAGGATTTATTTGAGCCTAATAGTCTCTATTTTAGTGTGTTGTATGTCAGCTAACCCATGATTGATCTTTGATTTGTCTTATTTCTTTGATAAACTGTTTAGAGTAAATACCATTTCTGATCCCTGACAAAAAGCGCGATCCCTATTTTGGTCCCTTAAAAAAAAGTCCTTTTTAGTCCATAAAAAGAACGAATAAGGGTCGATTTTTTTGTAAGGGACCAAAATGGGGTCATTTATGATATTTTCTTTCCTTGTGCATTCCCTGTGAGCTTTTGTCTTGTGATTGATGAACGAAACAGAATTGCAGAAGATTTGAACCAACAAGGACTGGCTCCAAGGTTTACATAGCTTTCAAAGGTCTGCCACTGCTTGGAATGATAACAGGGTTGGTAATTTCTCAAAAAAGAAAAAACAGTTGATTCGTCGATTGGAGGGAATAGATAGAATCAGGAGACTCAATTTGCGTGACCGGGTTGTTTAGGTTGGAGAAGAAATTATGGGAGGAGTATCACAAGGTAGCTACACAAGAAGAGATCTCTTGGTTCCAGAAATCTAGAAGTAAATGGCTACAAGGGGGAGATAGAAATAATAGATTCTTTCACGCTTCTACTATTATCAAAAGGAAGAAGCAGCAGATTGGTGCCATCCTGAACGACGCGGGAGACTGGGTTGAGGATCATGATACGGCAAAAATGATGGCCCATGACTTCTTTCACAACCTTTATACTCGTGACGCTTTTGTAAAGGATCCTAATGAGTTGTGCTCTAACTTCCCTCCATTAGATGTTAACGAATTGCGTATCTTTGTCAAGGAAAATCACCGAGTCGAAATAAAGAATGCAACTTTTGCTATGGGAGCATTTAAGGCCCCGGGACCGGATGGCCTAAATGCTCACTTTTTCATACTCAGTGGAATGTGGTAGGGGACAAAATTTGTGATCTTATAGAAGACTGTTTCAATAATCCCTCCAATATGTCCCACATCAATAAATCCAAGATTGTTCTCATTCCTAAGGTCGACAACCCTTCATCGTTAAGAGATTTTCGCCCCATATCCTTGTGTAATGTTAGCTTTAAAATCATTACCAAAGTTTTGGCTAACAGATTTAGAGGGATAATGGCCCGCCTTATAAGCCAGGAGCAATTTAGCTTTATTGCGAACAGATCCACCTGTGATAACATTCTTATTGTCCAAGAGATAATCCATTCCATGAGAATGAGGGGCAGGAAAAAAGGGTTTGTTGCCATCAAGATCGATATGGAGAAAGCTTTTGATAGACTTGATTGGGGATTCATTAGGAACACTCTTACGTGCTTGAATTTGGAAAATAATCTTATTGATCTCATTATGTCTTGCATATCTACTAATTCTATGTCCATTCTTTGGAATGGTGATGAAAGCCCGAGCTTCACTCCCACTAGAGGTGTAAGACAGGGAGACCCCTTAAGTCCGTACATCTTTGTCCTTTGCATGGAGCGTCTGGGCCATCTTATTAAATCTGAATGTCAGGCCAGCCGTTGGAAACCTTTTACATTCAAAAGAGGAGGCCCTCATATCTCCCATTTATTCTTTGCCGATGATCTCATTCTTTTCACAGAAGCGTCGGCTAGTCAAATGAATGAGGTTCGTAAAGTGATGCAAGTTTTTCGTGAGGTCTCTCGGTCACCGCATAAATTTGGAAAAATCTAGAATGTTCGCTTTCTCCTAATGTTAACTTTAATGAGCTCTTGACTTAAGCGGAGTTCTTTGGGGATTGGAATTACCCCGATCTAGGGAAGTATCTTGGGGTGCCAATTATTCATAAGAGAGTAACCAAAAGTACTTATCACCCCATTGTGCAAAAAGCTCGAAAGAGGTTATCCATGTGGAAAAGCAAATTTTTAACTATCGCAGGTCGTTCTGTTCTTATCAAATCTGTTCTATCGTCTTTACCCAGCTACTATATGCGATCAACCCTCCTCCCCATTTGTACTATTAATGAAATTGATAAGATCTCGAGGAGGTTCCTTTGGTCTCAGGATGAGGATGTCAGGAAAATGCATCTTGTTGCTTGGGATAAAATTACTCGGGCAAAGAAGGAGGGGGGATTAGGATTCAAAAATCTCCGACGTCAAAATAGAGCATTCATTATGAAACTATGTTGGAGCCTCCTAACAAAAAAGCAAGCTCTTTGGGTTCAATGCTTTTGGTCTAAGTATAATTGCGGGGACCTCTCTGTGCCTAAAGTCTCTAGAAAGCGAAACTCATCCTCGGCATGGAAGGCGATCGTCGACGTTTGGGAAAAATTTCTCCAGGGAGTTGGGAAAAAAGTCAATAATGGAGTGGGGACCAAATTCTGGACCGATCTCTGGCTTCCGCTTGACCGTCCATTGGTAACCTTTGTTGCGGATCCAGCCCTAATCAATGAAAATGAGACCGTGCGGGATCAACTTGAGTCAAACGGGAGATGGGACATTAACAGGTGGCGGGGTATCCTACCCCCTCACATCATTAATAGTATCTCCAAAATGCGCCCGCCTTGTAGTAGCTCCCCTGACTGCTTCACCTGGAGAGCTGCGAAAGATGGCTATTTCTCAGTTAAATCTGCTTATCTTTATCTCTGCGATAGAGGACGTGATAATACAAATAACTTTTGGTCGCTGATTTGGAAGTGGCAACTCCCTGAAAAAGTCAAATATTTTATGTGGCAGGTGGGCCATGGGACGCTGGTCACTAACTCTCTCAGGGTTAAAAGAGGTCTTACAAATGATAATCTATGCCCATTTCATTGTAACGCGGAGGAAAGTGTGATCCATATAATCAGAGACTGTGAAAGAGCGAGGAATTTGTGGAAAGAGATTTTAAGGCCTAACTATTTCTCTCAGTTTTTTGCAGGAAATTTGCAGGTTTGGCTCAAATGGAACACTAATCACAATCCTGGAAAAGGAAGGTTCCAGGACTTCTCATGGTCACGAGTCTTTAGTTTGGGATGCTGGATCCTTTGGACATCCAGATGTAACTTCTTATTCCAAGGCGAAAACAAAGACACCAGGGAGTTGCTACACTTGTGTAATTATCTTCTTATGGAAAATTCTGTTAACCATAATCTATCTCACCAAATTTTCCAACTTGACAGGTGTGAAGAGAGATCTTGGACTCCCCCTCCTGCTGATGCGGTCAGAATTGACGTCGACGGTTCGGTTCGACATCAATTTCAAGCAGCTTGCGGAGGTGTGGTCAGGAATTCCGAGGGCAATTGGCTGATGGGGTTTTGCAAATCCCTAGGTCTTTGTACGGTTATTGAGGCAGAGCTATACGCCATCCTGCTGGGGTTAAAGTTGGCTCGTCAGATGGGGTTGCAAAAAATCCTTTTATATTCTGATTCCCTTGAGGCTATCAATATCCTCATGAGGGACTGTTGTCACGCAGACCACCCATTGAGGGACATCATCCGGGAGACGAGAGACCTTCTTTTTCAAGATTGGGACGTGAAGCTTCATTACACCCCAAGAGACATCATCTCGTGTGCCGATTACATGGCCAAGGAAGGGCATACTGCCCCTGCTGATGTGGACGTTTTGCTTATTCCGACAATTCCCACAGGCTGTATAGATATGGTCCTAAAGGACCGATTGGGTTGTCATTCCTAGTTTTGTTGTAGTTTGTTGTATTATAGAACTAGACTTTATAGTCTAGTTTCTATCTCTTTTTTCAAGCCTCGGCTTGCCTGTTCGTTACAAAAAAAAAAAATAGGGTGATATAAATAAATCGCGTTGTTGCTTGTCTTTCTTGGCCAGACTCCAGAGCATTGTTGCCGGAGTCTTGTCTTTTGGAGTCAAATTAACCATTCGGATATCATGTTCGAGGAAAATGGGGAAACAATGGAATGCTAGTCTAAATGCTCGTCATCCTTTGATTAAATCTCGTTTTTCACTTATAAGTTTCACAGTGGCATTCCGTAAATTCATATTTTCAGATCTTAAATCTAATTAATGTTGCCATTAATTTCATACCTCTAGTAGCTTTGTTTGTTTTCCCATTTCATCTTAGTGTCTTTGTTCATTCAGGTACTGAAGAATTTTAAAAATGGAGTTTAATCCAAAAAAACTGGATATTACCAATAAATAAATAACCGAAGAATTTTACTAATGCCACCCAAAGAATAATAAAACGATGGGCAAAGTTAAGCTTTGTGGTTCAAAGTTCAAACTTAAAAATTTGTTAATTTGACTATTGAAAATATATTATCATATCAATTGGAGATAAAAATATTATTATATCAGTTTTTATATACATATTAACAATTTGTTGGGATGAGTAAATTAATTAAAATAATTAATATAAGTAAAAAAAAAAATATAAACTAACATATAAGGGTAAAATGGTAAATTTGTTATTATCTCTCCTCTCATCCTCTCTTGAATCAAATGATCATTAAAAATCCTTCTCCTTTTTTCCCGTCCAATCAAACCAAATAAGAAGGTAACCATATCCTTTCCTTTTATCTCCCATCTTCAAATCAAACAGGCAAAAAAATTTAATATAGAGAATATATAAGATAAAAGAGTAAGAAAACTTACTTAAAAAATTTATACCTCACTTTTCTTATTTTTTTTAAAATAAAACTCAACAAAATTTTCCCCAACCTCCCCTCATACCAAACAAGTATAAATTTTAGGGAAAATTAAAATAAAGGACCAAGAGAAAATAATATTTATTATAAAGGACCATAAAAATTATAATTATTTAGAAGGATCAAACATCATAATATAAAGTTAAAATTACTAAATTATCCCTAATTAATCCTCATGTATTATCTCTTGTATTCAAAATTAAGAAAATAACTAAAATTAAAACTAAAACTGTCAATCATGATATGATCATATCTTTTTTTAAATACATTATTTAATTAATAATTGTTAAACTCATATTTTTCTTGATTTTTATTTTTCACCAATTTATATCATCAAGTTACCCGATTTATATTATCAACGTAGATGTCAATTAAGTTCTTTTTATAAAAATAAAAAATAAAATTATTTCATATTTTTCATGATATAATAGGTTAATTAGATTTTTTTAATTTTATTAACATTACATGAATTTTTAACCCCCATAAATTTCCTTTAAAACAAAAATAAGTCATACAAATTTTCTTGATTTAACATATATGATAAATTATAAAAGACCTTGACTTTTATTAAAACTATATAATTCCATTTTTAATTACAAGTTTTGTCACTTTTAAAAAAATATAATTTTTTGAAAATTGAAGAATGCGTAATTTTGTTTTTTCATAGATATATATTCAAGTTGTGAAAATTGAGAAAATCATTATTTAATTTAATGAAACTTAGAATTTTGTATTAGTTTTAAAAATAGAATGGGGAAGAGAATATAAGAGGGAATGAAGAATATTTTTTTAGAGGCATTTTAATAATTTTAATTTTATATTTTTATATTTGATCTTTCTAAATAATTATAATTTTTATGGTCATTCTCTATAAATATTTTTTCTTTTAGGTCCTTTATTATAATTTTTCCTAAATTTTATTGCATCTTCCACCACAACTCCAACGTCTACTTCTCCATCTCCGGTGAGTGGGAGTTCTCTTCCTTCGACTATTGCATGTTCTCCGTCTCAATCTCTATACCTCCTTCATCTTGTTGCCATCTTAATCTCCACCATCTCCCCTCCAACTGGTGGCACTTCTCACAAACACCTGATCCTCATGAAATTACAGCACAAAAATTGAAAGAGAAAACCAAACCGCAATAGAAGAAATTCGAGGGAGTGTGAGTGAGTATGGAATAGATTGAATTTGCCCAACTTGTAATGCATAAAAAGAGGAATGACGGAAGCTATTTTCGCACAGCACAAGATTTTTTATGTTTTTTCTTTTTTGAGAAAAATAGCTGCTAAATTGAGCGGCCGTCTCTAGTTAAATTCTGCTTCTTCATTTTTTATTATTAACGAATGTAATTATCATATTTTAATAATTACAAATTTATATATTAAATATCATTTATAATTATATTTTATTAAATATTTTATAAATGTTTTTAAAAAATAACTTAAGTAAGCATAAATTTTATTATATATACCTCCAACAAAGTTTGAAAAGAAAAACGTTTAAATGAATTAGGGGCAAAATTGTCCATATAAAAATATTTTGCATCCCCTCCCCTTAAACCATGGTATATTAAAATCTTACGTTAAGTATGCTTGATTTGAAGGGATGGACTGGTGATCAAATTATAATTAATGAGAAGAATTTTTTTATTTTTTTATTTTTTTTGTGAAGGTTGTATTTTTTGAATATTAAATTTTTTTAATGAATTATTTAGTACAGATAAAAAAAAAAAAAAAAAAAAAAAAAAAAAAAATTCTCTATCCTCTGCCCCTACCTCCCTTCTCCTCCGCTCGGACCAAACATAATCCCTTGCAATCCCTCCCTTCCCCCTCCTCTCGACCAAACAAACCCTCAATGTCAATATCTTATTCTTACTGCATTTTTGTTGAGGGACCCTGTTAAGAGCAGAGTTTCGACTGATGTTTATAGAATTTCTGATAACAAGAAAAACTGGTCTTCAATTTATATATTTTAGGCGCCTGAATCACCTTACGAGGAAGCACTTAACCGACGTAGTTAGTTCTGAGGTTAAGCAAAGTTGGTTAGGTTAATAGAATGTTACTGTAATTAACTTGATGTTTATATAGGTATGATTGTGTAAACATTCATATGCAATTATATCAATTCTTTTGTTCCTGTTAATTCTTATAACTATATCATGGAATCTACTTATTGTTGGCATCCCGAATCTGAGATACCTGTTTCTTTTGTTAAGCTGCGTTGCAAAGCATTTTCTTACCTCTTTGACATTTTTTTCTTTTAATGATAATGTTGCTAGGCTGACTCCTTACATGTTCACGGTGTTGTTATCCCAACAATTGATGGAATACAAAATATTCTCAAGCATATTGGTGCACAAATTGAAGGGAGGAGAGCACAAGTTCTTTGGGTTAACCTTCGTGAGGAACCAGTATGTCAGCTTGCTAGTGACTGTAACAACTCAATTTGCTTGTTTTTAATACATATCCATACTTGATGCTCTTATGCAACAGTTGGTATATGATCTATAAATTTATTTAAATATAGCTAATATGTATGTATGCCCCTTTGTTATTATTGAATCTTTCTTTCCCTTGTCTTTTTCCAACAAAGGCGGGAAGAAGAATCTTGATGCATCATGCCCCTGGCATTCTTTATTGTTTTTAGCTTTAACTTTTGAAGAGTTAAATATGTACATTAGATGCTCTATATGCTGAGGTTCCCAGAGTTTGCTTTGGCTGACATTCTGATGTATAGTGGTTAGTCAGAAAAGGGAAAAGGGCGAGGACGGAGAAAAAGGAAGAGATCCAAACAATAGAGATAAGAAACTGAGGATTAGCTGAACTATTGTATATATAAGCCATCTAATCCTTCGCAAACATTTCCTTTCATAGGATGCCTAACCAGCCAACATAGCTGGCGCATAAACTCTGCATATGCTTAATTAATAATTTACAATAATCGCATTCTGTGAACCAATATTCTGAACAAATAGTCATTCTTTTCTAAAATTTTACTTCTTTCCCCTTTTCTTGTAATCAGGTTATGTACATTAATGGACGCCCCTTTGTTCTACGTGATGTGGAGAAACCATTCTCCAACCTTGAGTACACGGTATGTCATTGTAAAATTCTTAATGCTTTAACTTGGTATGTTCTTTTTCCTTAATGGTCTCTGTTTATGAGGGTTTTATGTTGGCTGTCTACCTAATGTTACCTTTACCACATGGGATTATCTTCTTTGGGGTTGTATTGAGATAACGAATGGTAAAGCTGAAGTTATGCCTTCTCACTTGTTCTGACATTTTATACTTGATTAGGGTATCAACAGGGAAAGGGTTGAGGAAATGCAAGATTGTTTGAAAGAAGACATCCTTTTGGAAGCTGCAGGGTATGTGGTTCTACACTATTTAGTTCCTGTCTGCCACATGCAATTCATTGTCATATTTATTATCAACAACTCCTCTGTGCTTGATTGCCAAACTTATCTGCACCTTGATTTATCAGATATGGAAATAAGATCCTTGAGACTGATGAACTCCCAGATGGTCAGATGATAGACCAATGGGAACCGGTGTCATTTAATTCTTTGAAGACACCGCTAGAGGTATGGGTGGAACTTGTTTATTATGCCTTCTTGAAGCTACTCTGTTAGTCTTCTTAATGGACTTATCAAACTTGTTTTCTTTACTATAGGTGTACGAGGAATTGCAAATGGGAGGATACCTAGTTGATAATGAACGTCTTCCTATAACTGATGAAAAATCACCAAAAGAAATGGATTTTGATGCTTTGGTATTTACAGAGAAAACTCATTCTCATTCCTTGGAACTATAAAGAGGGTGAGTCTTGACGTAGGGGTAAAGTTGCTGCCATGTAACCTTGAGGTTATGGTTTAATTTCTGAAACAGCCTCTCCGCTCTTGCAGTGGTAAGGCTGCGTACATCTATCCTTCCCCAGACCTCACCTAGTGGGAGCCTTGTGCATTGAGCCGCCCTTTATTCCTTGAAACTGTGGTGTTTTCATGCGTCTTAGCTGCTTTCATTGTGATTTTAGGTTCACAAAGTTTGTACAGAGGTAATTTTTAATTGTCAAATGGGGCGTGGACGAACTACAACCAGAATCGTCATTGCAACTTTGATTTACCTTAACTAAATCGGAGACTCTGGTACTCTTTCTTACACTAATGCCTTCAATTTTTCTGACTTCACTGCCTATTTTCTCGTACTTTTTCATGATTTACCTAAGAATAGTCAATATTAGAAAGTTGATTCTTTCATTTTTACATCTGATCTTAAAATTTTTTATTTACGGAAAAAATTAAAGCAGGTAGATTATTTATTAAACGAGAGCTAGTTTACTTTTCTATGGGATTGATGTTGTCTAGATCGAATAACTGTTGCTGAAGACTAGTGGGGACCAGTGCTTGGGAAGAAAATTGTTTATATGCTTAACGTGATGTAATTTGTATTACTAGACTCTGCATATTCTTAGTGGTATTTGATTTAGCTTAAACAAAACAGGGTGTCCCAGTCGAAATGCCATGTCATTAACGGAATGTTAAATATCATCTTATTATGTGATAGGTTTTCCACGAAGCAATTCAATTGGTAGAGTTTCTTCATGTATTATTGATGTTGCTGACCATTTGTGTAACTCAGAGGAGGCAATTCGCAGGGGAGAATTTGCAGTTATAAGAAGCTTGGTCCCAGGGTGGTGTTGAGAGGAAAAGAGAAGTAGGCAAGGTTATTGACAAGTGTGCTTCAATGTAGGTATCTGTTCCTTTGGAATCTAAAACTCAGAAATAATTTTTAGGTTCTTTTTTCCATTCTGTTTTACTCTCTTGTTCAAAATATAAGAGCCAAATACATTCTTTATATTTATCAAGAAATTAGTTAAAATAAATTTAAAAAATAAATATGCGAGATGTCTACTTTTTTTTCTCCCTCAAATATATCCTTATTTATTTAGGGAGTAAGTAAATAAATAGCAAATGGAAAAAGAGAAGAAAGAGAATGTAGGGGATTTCCCATTAAGTATGCTTGTGTGCCCATTACTGATGGAAAAGCTCCTAAAAGTTCTGACTTTGATACATATGCAGCTAATATTGCTTCTGCCGCAAAGGACACTGCCTTTGTTTTCAATTGTCAGGTAACTTAGGCCTTATTTCATAAGATGTACCCTCTATGTTCGCTTTGTGTTTTCATTATAAGCTTTTTTGGTCCTCATTTCATCTTCATAATTTTATACTAATTTCTCATCAGAGTCAGATGGGTCGAGGCAGGACAACCGCTGGCACTGTTATAGCTTGTCTTGTAAACCTTTGAGTTCATCATGGGAGGCCCATTAAAATCCTGGATGATGTGACAGGTGAAGTGGATGGTGATTCCTCAAGTTAAGATGAAACTGGGGGTAAGGCTATTGTGTTACACTCTAATACTTTGCAAATAAAAACTGATGAGAAACAAAACCTTGTATTTGGTATAAATGACATCCTCTTGCTATGGTATTAGAATTGGTGTAGAGGCAAACTTTGCATCCAAAATTCCGGGACCATTGCATGGCCCTCAAAGCAAAGCAGTGTCGGCTTCGTTATTGAAAGGTAAATCCTGTTTGACAGCAAAGCGGATAAAGTAAATGCATATTTTGTTTTCCTTTTTTTGTTTTTGGGGAAACTTTGACTTGTATAATTCCTAGCCTGCTGTTGTCGTTTCTGATGTGGCAACATAGCCGAACCTGTTACTAAGTTCTATTTTTATCAAAAAGAATGCTATATAGACATTTCTTCTGTTAAGACTAGTGATTAATTATTCTGTTGTATATAGCTGATATGTACACATTGTAGATATGATTAGATGTATATGCCACATGTATGCCTATAATTTGTTTTGTAAGAATACTCACATGTGACATCCCAAATTTTGGATTTTTGGGAATTAAAGAAAAATATGATATGGGATTAATCATGGAAGATTGGGCCTTATTTATTATAAAAATAATAATTGGAAATTTAAGGCCTATTCTTCTAAAAATTAAGTATAAATAGTTAGGAATAATTTTTGGCCTAAATATTTTACAGATAATATTTTGTGGCCTGAAGAGATTATTTGAGGAAGAGAAATCCTTAAATGGAATTAAGGATTAATTTGATTTCCTAACTAATGTTGCAATTAATTGGAAAAGGTTTATAAATGTGGGAAATGAGTATTTATATATATATATATATATATATATATATATGAATACTTTCTTCAATTGCCATTGCATTTCGAGCAGCATGGCCTATGTATTTCTCCAATTCATTTGATTCTCAAAGCCCATTCCTTCAGCCCATTTGGTCCAATGCAGAGAAGGATTTGAGTGTGAAAGAGCAGTAGACTTCCTTATTTGCATGCCTCCCACGTGTCTTGCTCAACCAAACACACACACCTAGCTGATTAAAAATTCACACTCTTCCTTCAGCATTTTCATTCCTTTTGTCTGACTAACACACACACATACGACATTACCTCCATTCTCTCCTTTCCTTCTGTAAACACACCCACCTCCTCTCCTTCAACCTTCAAACAGCAAACATACACACAACCCATCCTCACCTCTCCATCCCATTTCCCTCAGTCCAAAACATAGAAGAGAAGGAGACCGTGAGTTTTGAGAGAGAGAGAGAGACAACAAGAGAGGATCAGAAGAAAAGATCACAGAACTCACATGCAAGTCTGATTTTGGAATTGGTGAGTCTTCTTTATCACTTTCCCATCTTGGTTTCCATCATTTACTGGGTATTATAAGAGTTGCTGAGGTCTGAAATTCATGGGATTGTGAGAGGAATTTGCTGTCACTGTATGAAGCATAATGGGAGTCTTGCATGTCGATTTTAAATTGGTTTTTGGGTTCCGTTGGTTCAATAAACATGCTTAAAGGCTGTGCATGCCTGATATATGTGTCTTGAGTCTCGTTTTCAAGAGCTATAACTCAGAAAATAGAATTGCATGTGTTGTCTTCTCAACTTTGCAGCATGACGTAAAAACAGAGCATATGGTGCATGGCGTTTTTGAAAGTTAGAGGTTGATTTTTGATCTGAAATTTTTACAGGAGAAAGTACACTTCTTAAGGTTCAAATTAAGCTTTGGTTCACCTAAAACGGAGGTCTACAACTCCAGATATGGTTTTTCAAAGTTGTGCTTAAAAACTGGAAATTTCTGGTATGCTTCAGGAACAGCAAAGTGACGTGGCACATCGTACAGACTAAACAAAATCATTAAAATGTGAAATTTTCCAGTTAAATACTAGACATATAGAGGTTTAATTTGATAGGTAATTCGTCGAAATCCAATAAGTATTGAAGGAGTTATGATTTCTCAAAGTTCGGTCAGAAAATCTGAAGAATTTCTGGACATGGTTTATGTTTTGAATTATGAGAATTTTTCTCAGCCATAAATCAACTTGGTGACTTTAATTTATGAAAATAGACTTATCAAGGTTTAATTAGAAATTGGAATCACTCCATTTGGAGTAATATTGGTTGAGTTATGAATTTTCCAAATTCTCAGAAAAGAAGCCTGAATTTTTGACAAGTCTTTAAAAAGTCACATAAGTTGTTAATTGTGTTAAACCTTTAAAGTAAAGGTTTCTTTGGATAAAATGCAAGGTGAAATGGCTGAGATGATAATTATCCATAGTGAATAGTATCTAATTAAATAAGTCTCAATAAGTATATATCCCTAGTCATAAGGATATTAAAAGACAAGTATTTTTGGGATGGGTCTAGAGGAGTTGAATTTATAATTGTGTTTGGATTGGTTAATGACCCATCACTATATAAATGTTAATTATAGGACACGAGAATCGCTCGTGCACGAAGGACAAGCATAGTGATAAGAATCGGTGGAAGGGGTTTTTCGGTAAGACCAACAGGTAGTAACTATAATCTCACATTCTTTGCATAGTTTGTATATGTTTTTGTATACCATATTGTATGTCCTTTGTATGAGGCCAAAGACCACTCGTGGCTCGATTGAGCGGAAGGGCCGACCATGGGGCCAACTTCCCGGTGGCTAGGCAGGGCCTAGTGCATTCATTGAATTGGTATTGAATTGCCAAAATGAATTTCCTTGCGCCAAGGTATTTGAAAGTATTTGAATGAACACTTGTATTACAATTTTGCATTATATTTGGTACGTAATACTTGTTGTTTGAATTTGAATTTGAACTTGAACTTGAATGCTTTATATCTTTGTGTGGACTACCTCGTTTGGTGAATTTACATGTATTGCATATGCTAGAATTTGAGATTAACTTTTTGTTACTACGGGATTCATTTATTTGAATCTCGAGCCTTCCATAAATCCGAGAAAATGGACGAGACTAGTAGGCAAAGAGGAAGAGCGCGGGCGTAGATATTGATTGGTCTTGAGAAGAAGGTGGAGTTGATGATGCAGATTGAAACATATAGTTTCACTTTTGTATATGAATAATTTTATTTCCTTATGACTTAGCTATTATTTTGAGGAAGCCATATGTGGCTATTGGGATGTATATATTTAATTAGATACACATGATTACGTAGAAGTAGCAAGATATATATATGCTTGCTAACGATTCTTTGCAGTGCGGGCATGTATGTAACAAGCCCAAGTTATGGTGAACGATTAATAGAGCATTAGACTAATTGGAGAAATAAGGAAAAACTCGATGAATTTTGACAAGGTTTACGAGTATGATGCAATTTTAATGACAAGTTTGAACCACTCGATAGAATGTTTTCAAAAATTTTAAATGGTTGAAGAAAAGCCCAACCGAATTTATTTATTATTTTAAAATTTCTTTTTAAAGAAGGGATTTCTTTGCAAGAACCAAAAGCGGCCGGTGGTTTCAGTTTTCATTAAATATTACATCTTTACATAATAGGTGAAGATGCTTGCTCTGTGCGGGCTCGAAGCGGTGGGGTGTTACATCATAGTAGCTGGAGGCCCTAATTACTCTGCTACATTTTCTGCCTCTATTTTGTTTTATTCTTTCTTGGCATTAGAGCTAGGTCTCTCTTTTTTTGCTTTTTTTTTCTTTTTTTCCAAGCCGCCTCTTTTCATACGATGGCATCTTCTCCTTCAATGAGCCCTAGCAACACTGCCTCTGTACACACGATGCCCTCTTCTCCTTCCATGAGCTTCGGCACCACCTCGTCGGCTCCTGTGACAGCCATCATCTCTAAAACCTATGCCCTTTTTCAATCTTCGAGTCAAATGTAGTCGATTAAGCTGGATCGAACGAACTATTTGGTATGGGCATCTGTCGTTTTGCCTCTTATCCGAGGCAATCGCCTTTAGCGTCATCTGGATGCAAATGCTCCTATTCCTCCAATGACTATTTCCTTTCTTGTCACCAATGCAGTGACCACCAATCCTGAGTTTGAAGATTGGTTCTTCGCCGATAGAATGCTTCTCGGCTGGCTTCGGAATACAATGACATAGGATATTGCAATGGAACTTCTTCACTGCCGCATTGCCTATGAACTCTGGAATGAAGCTAAAGCCCTTACATCGGCAATCTCCAAGTCACGAGTAATGGTTTATCGCTCTGAACTGCATAACACACGCAAGCACGTTTTAACCATGACTGCATACTTGACAAAAATGAAGACTAGCAGATCATTTAGCACTTGTCGGAGCTCCTCTGTCCACCAACGAGCTAATTCTACAAACACTCAATGGTCTTGACAAAGATTACAATCCAATCGTGGTTAAGCTCGTTGACCAAGTTGGGCTGTCGTGGGTTGATGCTCGGTCCTCTCTGCTGGCTTTCGAAAGTCGACTGGACCAATTAACTCAGTTTTCATCTCAACTCTAGTATTGTTATGAGGTTTACGTGCCCTTACACTTCTTCTCAAAATGGTAGAGCAGAAAGGAAACATAGACATATAGTTGAAATGGGGTTGACACTTTTAGCTCAAGCTAAAATTTCTCTTGCTTATTGGACTGAAGCTTTTCAAATGGCTGTTTATTTAATTAATCATCTTCCTACTCCTACTTTACAAGGAAAGTCTCCCCTGGCGTGTTTGCATAAAGTTGAGCCTGACTATCAGTGCCGACTATCAGTCTTTGAAGCCTTTTGGGTATGCTTGTTATCCCTATTTGAAGCCTTACAATTCTCACAAGTTGGATTTTCATAGCTAGAGATGTGTATTTCTTGGTCCATCTCCCAACCAAAAAGGGTTTTGGTGTCTAAGCTCCACTGGACATATTTATGTTTCTAGACATGTGATATTTGACATTGCTACTTTTCCTTTTCATTTTGGTTTTATGCACCAGGAACACACATCTGATGATTATTTTTCTCCTTCAACATTTATTGATTTTTTTTGATATAAAAGATGGCATGAAGCCTATATAAATAACATAAACATTACAAAAGGGGGGACATTAATCCCAAACACTCTTGATCAACCCAAGATCTTAAATACATAGGGCAAGCAGTAAAAATAGACAACTTAGACAAGCCCAATT
This sequence comes from Acacia acuminata, assembly GCA_019022655.1. Taxonomy (NCBI): domain Eukaryota; kingdom Viridiplantae; phylum Streptophyta; class Magnoliopsida; order Fabales; family Fabaceae; genus Acacia; species Acacia acuminata. The sequence continues at coordinate 6,260,802 of JAFJYI010000005.1, forward strand.
TAGCTAAAGCATCAGCTATTCGATTAATCTCTCTTAGGATATGTACAAACACAACTTCCCAATCCCAGCGCACAATGGACTTGATGTTAGAAACCAACAAAGTGTCCGAATCATCTAGTTCCCTTGGGATTAATCTGATAACCTCAGCAGCATCAGTCTCAACCACCAGCTTCCTTATGCCGAGTTCGCAAGCCAAAATTAACGCCTCTTTCACAGCCCAGAGTTCAGCAGAGAAAGGATCACAAATGCTAAGACTCTTTGAAAAGCCAACTACCCACATGCTCGCCTCATCCCTTAAAATATCGCCACAGGCTGCCTTTGCAGATCCCACGCTCACCGCACCATCAACATTAAACTTCCACCACCCTTTATTAGGTCTCGTCCAGCAAGTAGGGACCACAGAAGCCGAGGTAACTGCTGAGGTAGAGAATTAGAGCATAAAGAATAGAGCTTCCAAGAATGAAGCACTACACTTTCAGGATTAGGAGGTCTAGTGAAGTTATCACCAAACAAAGATTGGTTTCTCCAGCTCCATAACTTCCAAACAGCCACCGCAAAAAGGAATTTCCAGCACACCCCCACATCCCTTCCTATCTTCCTTTTTAAATTCATTGCAATCCAATCCTTCAGATCAGCCTGAAAAAAAGAATAAATCCAATTAGGATTAATAAGTTTCAGCCACATAGACTTAGCATATGGACAATCCCTCAATATATGCAAGACATCCTCAATCCCATCAGTACACATCCCACAGTTGGGCGAAGATCCAGACCAAGAACTACGCCATTGGTTCGTAGGAAGTCTATTCAAAGTTGCCCTCCAAAGGAAAACTTTAATTCTCTCTGCTCCCTCCCATTTCCAGATGTCTCTGAAAATTTTCTGTTTCAAATGGGGTGGATTTTTCTCTATTAAGGAGTAAGCACTCTTGACAGTAAAAATCCCATCTTTAGTAGGTCCTCAAACCAGAATATCCAGACCAGCATCCTCCGTAGGCGGAAGACATGCGGCAAGTCTAAGCAGAATACTAGGATCCACCAAATCAGAGAGGGCACTGAAATCCCACACACCTCCAGACACCCAATCAGCAACACTCGAATTATTTTGTTCTTCAGATATCTATCTTAAACAGCAATCCTTAATACTCTTTCCCTCAATCAACCACTGATCATTAAAGAAATTAACCAATCTTCCATCTCTGACACGCCATTTGGAGCCCAAGGCAACAATATCTTTATGTGAACAGATGAACTTCCAAATCTTCGAATCCCCTGACCAATAAGTCAATAAAGAATCAGTTTCCCTCGTCATATACCTCTGTTGAAGAATTTCAGCCCAAAGGCCCTTTTCCCCAATAAGTAATTTCCAAGCAAGCTTTGCTCCGCAAGCTCTATTCATAGAAGATAGTCTGCGAAATCCGAGACCCCCATATTCCTTTGGACGTGTGATTTGATCCCAACCTATCGGATGGAACCTCCTGGATGATTCAGAGTGACCCCAAATAAAATTCTGTTGTAATCTCTCTACCTCATTACACACACTACTAGGAATTCTAGCAACATGCATTGGGTAGATTGGAATAGAACTTAGGACTGATCTGGCCAAAGTAATACGCCCAGCAATAGATAGGGAATTGGCTTTCTAGCTTGCCAACTTCGATCTAACACGATCTATTATATACTGAAACATCTCCCTTGGCTTCCTACTTCTGGAGAGGGGAAAGCCAAGGTATCTTCCAATGTCACTAGTTATTCTCATACCGGATAACTCAGAGATACATTGCTTAGTTTGTTGGGGCACTCTTGGGGAGAATAAAAATGAAGACTTGGAACAGTTTACTTGTCCCCCCGAGGCCCTCATGAAAGCATCCAGACAGTTCATCATGGTGATCGCTTGATGTTCCGTGGCCACCCCAAATAGAAGAAGATCATCCGCATAAAGAAGATGAGAAATTCTCGGACCATCTCTAATAATGTATATAGGCCTCCAGTTCCCTTCGTCCATTGCATCACAGATAATATGGGACAACCTGTCCATACATAAAACAAAAAGTAAGGGAGAAAGAGGATCCCCTTGTCTCAACCCCCTATTAGGAGTAAAGGACTCGGTTTTGGATCCATTCCAAATAATACTATAAGAAACAAAAGAAATGCAATTCATAACCAGAGTAATGAAATCATTGTCAAAACCTGCCTCCGAAAGCACATTCATGACAAATTCCCAACGAATACTATCATAAGCTTTCTCTAAATCCACCTTCATAGCCAAGAGCCCTTTCCTACTTTTATTCTTGTTCATTATATGCAGGATTTCTTGGCCAATAACTATATTATCTTGAATATGTCTCCCCTTAATAAAACTAGACTGGAAAGGAGAAATCAATTTATTTATCACCTCTTTCAATCTTAAAGTGATAATCTTAGTCACACATTTGAAATGCACAGTACACAAGGCAATAGGCCTAAAGTGGGACACCAATTCCGGAGCTTCTCTTTTAGCTATAAGAGAAATGAGAGTCCTATTAGCTTCATGCAGAGAAAGATTACCATTGAAAACATTTTTATTAAAGGAGCATAAAGCCAGCCCCACAACATCCAAATTGGTCTTATAAAAAATGGGAGGGAATCCATCAATGCCAGTGGCTTTAAAAGATCCCATAGAGAATATGGCCTTTTTTATTTCCTCATCCTCCGGTATCCTAGCCAATCCTTCAACATAAAAAGACTCCAGATGGGGGAAATTAGCTCTAGTATTCAACTGCAAGGTCATTTGACTACTAGTGGAATAGAGGGTCTTGAAATAATTAAGGACTATTGATTTTATCTCCTCCTCACCATGAGTCCAGTCACCCGTTTCATTTTTTAAGGCTAAGATTCTATTTCTACGTCTTCTAATCTTTGCCTTTAAGTGGTAGAATCTAGTATTATGGTCTCCCTTCGAAATCTAGTCAGATCTAGACTTCTGGAACCATTTAATTTCCTCCAGATTAAGCAATCTCTCCAAATCCTCTTGTAATTTAAGTTCTAAGTTGCAAAGATATTCAGAATTGGGATAAGCAGGGGAATTCTGAATACCCTTCAACCTAGCCATAATGATACTTTTTTGTTTTTCAACATAACCAAACACATCCTTATTCCAAACACAAACGAGAGTCCTAGAACTTAGAAAGCAATAAATTAAAATCCCGATCGGTACCCACGTATTTTGAAGGAATTGTCTCGAAATTAACATGACCCAACCACATAGCCTCAAAACGAAAAATTTTAGAATGAATATTACTCATGGTTGGGCCGCCAAAACTAAGGCATATGGGACTATGATCAAAGAATTGGGTACGGGGCAAAACTTGTAAAGCACAGTCCGAGTAAGACAGAATAAATGATTCGTTGGAAACAGCTCTATCAAAACTTTCAAAAAGCCTCGCACATCCCCTCATCCGAGGACCCCTCCACGTGAATCTAGGTTCAACAAAGCCAAGATCCGAGAGGCCGCAGTCGAGAAGGCGATCATGGAAAATTCTCATTCTTTGCGTACTTAAGCCACGGCCGCCACTTCTTTCAGATGCATCCAATATATCATTAAAGTCTCCTATGATGACCCAAGGATCAGAAATTGTGAAGGAAAAATTAATAAGATCCTGCCATAGGGCCTGCTTGAAATTCGAATGAGGAATGGGATACACAGAGGTCAAAAAGAAAGGGACACTCCCATCAATTGAGCACCGAAAATGAAAATATTGACAGTCTTTTTTGATCTCGAAAACAGAGATGAGGTCTCTTTTCCAAGCCGCTAGCATGCCTCCAGACCGACCGCAACTAAGGACCATAGACAGCCCGTCATAACCCGGTCGCTCAAAGCACCTAAAGTGGGAAGTGCGGTCGGTTTTGGTTTCAGCGAGAACAATAATAAGGGGACGCCTTCGCTAGAGCATAGTCCTGATATTAGCAAACAATCCATTATTGCAGGCTCCCCTGCAATTCCAATAAAGAGCAATGTCCAACCGGTCCATTTAAGAACAATTGAAAGAAGTCCACGAAGATGAGGCAATTAGACACACGGATTGGGCCCAACAATATCCAATTGGGACTCCTCCACTATCTCACAGTCCATACCTTCATCATTATTTCGAGCCCAAAATTTTCCTTGTGGGCCTCCATAACGCCCACTCTCTCCTGGATTGGTAGGCATAGCAGAGAAAATAAAATTCTGGTCATTCGAATCCTTCTGGCTGGGCACACCGATCACATCGGCAGCTTCCTCCACCCTAACTTGTGATTGACCCAAAGTATCTTTACCAGCTTCCATCCCCTGTGCATTCTCGTACGAAATCCTCAGCGGTTCCTTAATGTAGAAATCATTCTTTAATGCTTTGCAACCGTGTACAGATGGATTCACCAAAAGGATGCAAGTTTCTGGGTTGAGCATTTAATGTTCGACACCACTTTTGCTTTTGCTTTAAACCTTGAGAAAACTTTCCTTAACTGTCTAGCTATAAATAGAGCTGCATTCAATTCTTCTCAACCACCACAACAACTGAAAACGCACAAGCATTCAAGTTTCTTAACTACCTTTCGGTTTTCACTTGTATTCTATCTTTTGACATTATAAGCTTCAGTGTTTATTATCATCCACTCTTAGAGAGAGTTTTTATCTGTAAATCATTTATTGAAAAGAATCACAAGTCAAGGGGACTTGGTGATTTGGGAGTTCATTGATTACAACTTGTAAGGGGGAGTGAGTTCTAGAGAGAGAACTACTCTTTGAGTACATAGTGTGTAATCTTTGTGATAGTGAAAATCCCGGAGAGTCGGGATTTGGATGTAGGTCAAGTTGTTAAGACCGAACCAAAGTATAAATTCTCGTGCTCGGCTATTCTTCTCTCTACTGTTTCATCATCTGTTTTTGTTATCTAAAAACAGAGCAGATTTGAAAAGTTTTTAAAATACCCAATTCACCCCCCCTCTTGGGTATATAGCTCCACTTTCAATTTCCACTCTGCGGCTTGCTTCCCTTGATCTCTTCTCCTTCCTCGGCTCTGCACAGATAGTAAACTCAGCATTAATTTCTTTGTACGAACCCTTATTCTTACCAGATTTTCTATGATCACCTCCGTTCTTCTCCCGAGTAGATCGTACACTGTTCCCATTCATCATTTCTGCCACCACATCACCGCCAACCTGTAGCCCCGCTCCTTCCTTCAACATTTATTGATGATCAGTCACATGAGAGAGATTATTCACCAAACACCTTAGCCCACAATACAAATTCCTTGGCTCATTCTCGTTCAGCCCCCCTTCCCCTTCATCTCTTTCCCAACCAAATATCCATTCAACTAATGCCTTAGCCCAAAATTCCATAACCACGACCCACCCTTCCTCTCCATCTCTTTCTCATACAAACCCCACCAACCACGTGTCTCAGCCCAAAATTCCATTCCCATGGCCCAACCAATTCCTTCACCATACATTAATTCCATTTTTTCTTTATCTAATAACCCGAGCCCTATCTCCTCTCCTCTCTCACCAATGTTGTCTTCTTCGCCTATCTCATCTACTTCACCCCCGTATCTACATCTCCAGATATCTAGACCTCTCCCTCTTATAATCATCACCCCATGACCACCAGATCGAAATCTGGTATATTTAAGCCTCGATTTCTGTTTGTCGGCCTCTGTGCCTCTAAAACGTCTTCTGCTCTCTCTCTCTCTCTCTCGTGCAAATGAACCTCACTCGATTGCCGAAACTCTAGCGTCTTCACAGTGGCTAAATGCTATGTGAAGTGAGTATGATGCTCTCTCTCACAATCGCACTTGGATTCTGGTTCCATATCGAGGACATAGAGTTTTTTTTATTGCAAGTGGATTTTTAAAACCAAATTCAAAACTTATGGTTCCGTTCTGAAGTAGAAGGCTAGATTAGTTGCAAAAGTTTTTCAACAGTCTGCTGGTGTTGACTATGGAGAAACATTCAGTCCCGTTGTCAAACCAACAACCATACGCTTGATGCTTACTCTTGCTGCTTCGTTCAAATGGAAAGTAAGGCAATTAGATGTTAACAATGCATTTTTAAATGGGTCGTGAACGACATGCTTGCGCCACATTCTCCCCCTACGGTCTCTGGATCTGGGATTGGCTCATCGGCGAAGAAGGCATCAAACTCACTCCCCGCTTGAGGGGTCGGAGGGATATTTAGAGTCTCGTACGACCCCTTTACTACTACTACCCCTTATGCCTACTCTACCCTCATGAACTTGTTTCCCTTTTCCTTTATCCTTAGAAACCATAATGTATAAGTTTTACCGCTACAAGTAAAGAAAATGAAAAGTTAAAAGGCGAAAAATCAAAACCTTGCGTGATTCAAAATGAGGGGAGACTATTTAAAAACCGCGTCATTTTGTAGCGGTTCTCCATGATAACCGCTACAAAATTCAGCAAGATGTTGCGGTTATAAATTAACCGTTTCATCGACCGCGACAAATCTGCCTCGTTCGTCGTGATATTTTGTAGTAGTTATTTAACTGTTACAAATTGATTGACCTTCGAGATTTTGTAGCGGTTATTGTGAATAACCGCTACAAATTGATCGGCCTTTGAGATTCTGTAGCGGTTGTTGGAACCACCCGCTACAAATTTAATATTTTGGCAAAAAAAAAATTCTAAACTAATTAGTTTTTTTAATCAAACTAATTAGTTTGGTGACAAAAATAAAAATAAAAACACTCTCAAGTAATTTAATTAGCTTCTTTAATTTCTCCAAAAAAGTCGAAGTAATAAATTAAGAATAATAAGTTTACTGAAAATAGTCTAACATGCCCGTGAAGATTCACATTCAATATAGCCACCGATCTCCCAGGAAAAACTCACTGACTCATTTTGATCAGAGATATTTTCATTAGAGAAAGATGGCTATATTGGAACCCAATCTTCAGTCGCATGTTGGACTATCTTCAGAAGAGTAAAAGTCTTCACGTCAAAGAAATAATTAAATCTAGATTGCCATTGAAGGAACTGCCTCATCTTCAAGGATGAAAGAGGCAAATATCTGCAGCTCTCATCTCCCGAGATAAGAGATCAAAGCTGTATATATCTGCATGTCTTCAACTACCAAGTCGAGATAGTTCATTTAGTGACAAGTCGAGATTTAGGAATTTCTTAATATTTATAATTGATGTACAGACAAAGTCACCTATATATGGCAGTCAATATTTGTAGCAAGTTTAGATAAAAATTGCTACAAAATTATAGAATTTGTCGCGGTCAATGCGTCGCTTTAATTTGACCTAGACGAAATTGTGTTGTTTTGCTTTTTTGTAGCAGTTCTTTTCATGTAACCGCTATAAATTCACCACGACAAAGTTTGAGCCATTACGCACCAATCACTGGCGCAAAATTTGTAGCGGAATCTTAATTATGTCAATAATAATAACATATGTTGTTTTATGGTCTAAGAGTTTAAAATAATACGTACATACTTACATACATACATACATATATATATATATATATATATAAGCGCTATATATACATATGTTGCTTCATGATCTGAGAGTTTAAATAGTAAACTAATAATAATAATAATAATAAAATAATAATAATAATAAAATAAATTAATAATAATAAATAGTATTATTATTAATAAATAATAAAGGGGTTATTGATTAGTAATAAATAAATAATAAATAGATTTTGTTATTATTATTAGTAAAAATGGAATTAATAATAAATGGAGTTATTAATTAATAATAAATAAAAGAGGGGTATTATTAATTAATAATAAATAAAAGGGTATTATTGATAAGGGAATTTTTAGGAGTTAATCCACTTTTAATCCTCTAAAAATAATTCGCATAGTTAGTTACTTTGCGATGTAAGAAGTGACTAATGACAATGATGAATGTTTATAAATATACCTTGACACCTCAACGATCCCAACACCTTGGGATAAAGTTAAGGATTCAAGTTTGTGGTTGGTAACTGTTATCTTATTAGCTTGTATGTATATATTCATGTATGACTAACTATGTTTGCTAGATAATTTGCATATGTGTATCCTATCTATGGATTGGGGCTGCGTGTCTCATAGGGCTGCGTGTCCTAAAAGCTCCGGTCCTTGGCTGATAACAGCGGTTATGGTGTGATTTGTTTACTATGAATTATTCTATGCTAAACTATATTATGTTATCATTTATACTTTATACCTGTATATGAGATTAACTGTTCCCCGGAGTTCATTCATTTGAACTCTAGACCGCATGAAAGAGACAGGTAGTGGATTGAGATCAAGAGGAAAAATGCAGCTATAAGGGTTACAACAGAAGGAACTTTTATGATAGTATAAGTAGTGGAGTGTATTAATTCGTTTATCATTTGTCTATTTTTGGATTATTGTATTAAGATCCCCACTATGAGGATAGATTCGAATCGCGAAAAATTTATCCTCATATTTTCAAACTAAGTTATTTTAAAAGCAGTTTTATTCTGCAATTAAGTCGTCCAAACTATTTCGATACATATGCGTTATAACTCTGATAAATAAATGTGCATTTAGGACGGTGTCACAACTAGACCAAACTTTGTGCAAGAGGATAGACCAACAGGTTGTCAGGTTTAGTTTTACATCCCGTATGATGCAAGATAACATTAAGAATTAATAGAAATAAATATTGAGTAAATGACGAATTCAACTTAACACAAGTGGTACAGGCTTTTTCACTTAAACTAACTGATGAAGATGATTTAAAATGACTAGTTTTATTTCCCCACAAATTATTTTAGAATATGTTACCTTGTACATATTTTTATATAGAAATCAATCAATTTATTACTTCTACGCATATGAATTTTTTTAAAAAAATTATTTTTAAATTTTTTATCATGATATATACATATTGAACAGATAAATAACAATTTATCTTATTCTAGAATATTTTACTCGTTCAAATGTAGATGGCAGTTAGATCTATTTTAAAATTTATTACTCTAGGCATCATACATGTTAGAATTTATTTTGATAACAATTTGTTTTTACCTTGCATGTATTCTCTTATAAATTTTGTTTTTACCTTGCATGTCAACATTATTGAAGTTCCAAGACCCCTCTCTCTCTCTCTCTCTCTCTCTCTCAGAGAACATGTATTTTTTCAAGACATCGGTGGTAATTATATTTGAGACATTGTCAAATACTAAATATAAACATCTTTTCCTATAAAAACTCAAACATTGATTCATTATGGTATTAGGGACTAGTTATTTGGGAGACCCAACCGCAATTGGTACCCTGACTGAAATAATGATATACACACAAAGGGGGAAAAAAGGGGACACCTTAGACGCATAAAGAACCGAAAAAGAGGCGTGAATAGTAATTTAAACCCATAAGATAATGGGAAATTTACAGCTAGGTCCTAAAGACTATAAAAAATAGCAAAAAATTCCCAATAGAAATTCACATATCAAAAAAGGTTTCTAGGGATATTTTTGATATTATTTGTATGGAAACAAAATTCAGGTTTTTAAATTTTGTTATAAATATGGCACTTTCCTATTGTAAATATGACTTTTTCTGTTGTAAACGGCCAGATTTTAAATTTTGTTGTAAATATAACACTTCCTGTTGTAAATCTAGCATTTTTCTGTTCTAAATGATCTCTATACGTTTAGGGACTTGAGTTTGAAACAAAATCCAAGTGTTTAAATGTTGTTGTAAATATGACAATTTCTGTTGTAAATATGACTTTTTCTATTGTAAATGGTCAGGTGTTTAAATCTTGTCGTAAATATGACACTTCTTATTGTTAATAAAATAATATCAAAAAAGTCCCCTAGGGATTTCTATGTAATTTGGTGATTTCAAAGGATCTAATTGTATTTATTTTTGGTCCTTGGGACCTACACGTAATTTTCCCGAAGATAATTGAGAGTGTTGATTTGTTCAATATTCCAATTCCAATGAGTGGGGCCAATAGACTACCATTATGTATTCAATTGTGCCCATCTTACACGCAATATTTATGTCCATTTCCTTGATTTGGATGTGTTGTACAAAGACTTTGACCTCAACGATATACGTGTTTTTTTAAAAAAATAAATAGAACAATTAGAAAAAGTTAGGCATGTTCTTTTTGGTAAAAGAGAGAGGCTTTAGCCTTATATATTAGATAAATCTAAACGGAGATCAAGTCTCATACAATCGTTGAGGAGCACTGGCCTCATATTTTCTGGGCAAACATTCAAGAAAGAGGATTTTAACAAACCTTTCTTAGCTAATGCATCAGCCAAAGTATTCACACCCCGGGGTATATGCTGGACAACCACCTCCCAATTCTGACTCAGCTTGCTTCTGATCTGCAACAATACGCTGCTGCTATTGGGCTCGGTTTGCACCTGCATGACCTTATCAACCAGCAGTTTTGCATCAGAAGTTAGGCATTTTCTTGCTGATTGAAAGTTCAATATTCCAATTCCAATTCCAATGTGTTGGGCCAATAGTCTACCATTATGTAATCGATTGTGCCCATCTTACACGCAATAATTATGTCAATTTCCTTGATTTGGATGATTTATCAGAAGACTTTGACCCTGACGATATATGGAATATATAGTTTTTTCAAAAAATAAAATTCTTAATTCTTTAAACAGAAAAAAAGTATATTTCTATAATTTGATTTCTTATACATCTATAAAAAATAATCTAAAAGTTAAATGGATTAATACAATTTTTAGTCCTATAAATTGCTCTCAATTTGGTTTTGGACATCAAAGAGAAAAAATACCCAAGTATATATTAAATTATAGGGATCAATATTTTAAATAAAATGAAACTTTATAGATAAAAAAATATGATTTCAAACTTAAGAGATCAAATTTAAATGAGAAGTTTTACAAGACCACTCTATGATGTGATGCTCATCTCGATGTTTTGCAATTTCATGTCCACTTTCACCATACAAGCTCCAAAGACGGAAAACTCTAATATTGGCAAAGACCATTAACAAGGATGTTTCTGTTAACAAAATTAGAAATTCTTAAAAAATAATTTTAAATTAATTAACTATATTTCCACTGTTGTCAATAATAGACGATATTAGTTTACTTGATTGCATTTCACTGATAATGTCAATTAAAAAGGTCAGATCTTTTACCTTAGGCTTTGTTTGGTTAGAGAGGAGGGGAAGAGAAAATTTTACCAAAATTTAAGGTGGTGGGGCCCACAAGGGTTTTACTCTCCATTAAATTTTTTCCCTCCCATCCCTCCCCTCCCCTCCAACCAAACAAAGCTTTATCGTCCCAAAAAATATAAGATTCATCCCTGAGAAAATGTCCGCACGGATACATATTTCACGGATTGGTTGCGGGTCAAAGAAATGTTGAATGGATTGATACAACGAACACCAAAAAAATAAAAATAAAAACCACAAGAAAATATTAATTGAATTTTAAAATCTTAAATCAGTGATTTTTTTTACTATAATAAGTAGTAAATTGCTATATTCTTATAGTTAATACCAATACTTATATAGGCAACAAAACTTATTTAGAATTTTAAATTTTAAATAGTATTTCCTTTTTTTCTTATAAAGAAATAAGTATATGAGTATATGAGTAAGAGATTTTACATTTTGTTTTATTTGGTGTTCAGTTTAAAGCAAGGTTCTAAAACCGGATCGGATTCCATGGGTTCATTGATAAAAATATTCATAATAGAGTTATACATTGGATTCAAGCCCAACAAAAAAGATTCCATGGGTTAGACCGATATTAATTAAAAAAGATAAAAATATTCATAATTAAAATAGTTATACATATCTCACTTCCCTCCTAGCTTAAGCCCAACAAAAAAGCCCAACCCTCTCTTCCTTAATAGTATCCTTTTTCATAATTTATTTTATTTTATTTTATTTGGTGATGATTATTCGTGGTTTCCCTCCGAGTTCTCATATATTCCTGATAATATCTTTCTCCAAGTCTCCAATTCTCCAATGCAACTGGAAAGGGGGTGTTTATCATGATAAAAAGGGCAAAATGGAGAGTGAAAAAAGTAGGAAAGTACAATGATGAGACAATGCAGAGGGTCACCATTCACATTTCACACTATCACATATGGGAAGTGAAGAAAGTACGAACGTAGGACAGCCCTTTCAAAGATCAGAGTCCACAATTCACACTTCACACTGGGTCCGCAAGTCTCTCCTTCATCAAGAAGTATGCCTCCATCCTCTCTCTCCTCCTTAGCTCTCTCCTCATATGCGGAAACCGTGTACAAAGAACCTCCAGATCTGAAAACCGAGAACAAAGAACCTCCAGATCTGGAAACCGTAAGTCTTGCGAGAGTGACCATTGAAGAAACACCAAACGACAGCCAGACAAGATCAATCAGATTTGATGACGAGAGGAACAAGGTTTCACGGATGGAGGTTCAGTCTTCAGATCTCTCTCTCTTCTCTTTCTCCTTCTATATTTTGTTTTTCCTCAGGCGACTTTCAGGCGAACTATGAACTATGAAGGAGTTTTAGAATTATAGGAGTATATTGAATAGGGAGAGTTTTAGAATTGAGAGTAGATTTTTTCATAACAATTAATTAATCTTCCTATATATTTGAACTATGAAGTCTCAGCCTCTTCGTTCTTCCTGTCCGATCACTGTGCATGAATCAACCAATGGCACTCTCCATTATTATGTGGACTCCTCCAGCAATAAGCACTGTGATGATATTATTATTATTATGCCCTGCCATTAGTTTCTTCCCCAATATTGCTACTGCCATGATGGCTGAGGAGCAACTTGCTCTGTTTCAAACCAAGTGGTGGAATGGACCCATTTCAGGACAGCCTCAGCTAGCAGATCTCAACTTCACTGCGTTTCCCTATCTTAAAAGTTTGGATCTTAGAGAAACAGGATTGATTGGTAAAGTACCCTCTTCTCTCATAACCCTCATTTATTTGAAATTCTTGAATTTGAGTAGTACTACTAGGATGGAGTCAATGCCTGTTCAATTCTAAATTCGACAAAATTAGGGGTGCTTGACGTTCCCGTAAATCAGCTGCTAAGTGTAAACGCGCCACCCCATACTTTTCTTTGGTAATTAACTCTACTTACTATCCCCTTAATATAAAACTCAATTGGCTAATTTATGAAAATAAAAGAAACTAAAGAAAATTACTTTAGAGTATTGATATTTATCATTTTTCCTCAAACATAGTTTGTTTGACTTATAAATAAATGTATGATCTAAAGATACAAATAAGTATTTTAGAGAAATCATGTTATATATTAATTTATTTAGTTTCCTTGATCTCTCCAAATTAATCAACTAAATTTTGTACCAAGGATTGGAGATAGTATAACATAATTAAGGAGTGTTACCACCTAGCATATGCTTTTCTCCATCAATTTGCCACGTCAATTTTAGCTGCAATTACATCTATAAAAGTATACCGAGAAGACTAAGAAAGTTGTTATATTTCAAAGAAAATTGTAGCTCTTTTCCACGCTATATTTTTTATGATAACGCAGATGCACTTGGAGTAGAGAATTAGATCCCCGGTTCTTCTAAAATTCCTCTATTTGGTAAGAAACAACTACACGCATTTGTAACTCACTTTAAAAATGTTGTACCTTCTTTTATCATACCTTGCCAATTCATTCAATTTAAAAATATTGTATTTACATCTATAATTTAATAGAGTAGGTTAACCCTAAATTCTTATTTGATAAACATAACTAACAATACATATATAATTCAAGTGATTGGCTTTGATAGGTACCATTCCAACTCAAATTGGAGCTCTTCATAATCTCACCAATTTAGACTTATCTGATAACAATCTTAGTGGTGAGTTTTCCTTCCCCTCTTACCTTAAAAATTCACTCAATTTAGAAATGTTGTATTTACCTCTATAACTTAATAAATTAGGTAAATCGCCAATTCTTATTTGATAAAGAAATAACCTACAAATATATTTGTAACTTAGATGACTCGCTTTGGCAGGTACCATTCCAACTGAAATTGGAACTCTTCAAAATCTAATTTCTTTGTACTTGTCTCATAACAATCTTACTGGTGAGTTATGTACATTCTTCTACTATATCTTGGAAATTCACTCAATTTAAAAATGTTGTATTCACGTTTATAATTTAATAGAGTAGGTTAACCCTCAATTCTTATTTAATAAAAGTAACCTACAACAAATTTATAACTCAAATTATTGTCTTTGGTAGGCACCATTCCAACTGAAATTGGAGCTCTTCATAATCTCACCAACTTAGACTTATCTGATAACAATCTTAGTGGTGAATTTACCTTCCTCTTTTACCTTACGAATTCACTCAATTTAAAAATGTTGTATTTACCTCTATAAATAAAGTAGGTCAACCCTCAACTCTTATTCTATAAGAAATAAACTACAACACATTTGCAACTCAAATTATTGGCTTTGACAGGTACCATTCCAACTCAAATTGGAGCTCTTCATAATCTAATTTATTTGTACATGTCTCATAACAATCTTACTGGTGAGTTATGTACCTTCTTCTATTATATCTTGCAAATTCACACAATTTAAAAATGTTGTATTTACGTCTATAATTTAATAGATTAGGTTAACCCTCAATTCTTATTTTATAAACAAAACCTACAACACATTTGTAACTCAAATGATTGGCTTTACAGGTACCATTCCATCTCAAATTCGAGCTCTTTATAGTCTCACCTCTTTGGACTTATCTTATAACAATCTTAGTGGTGAGTTTACCTTCCACTCTTACCTTAAAAATTCACTCAATTTAAAAATGTTGTATTTACCTCTATGACTTAATAGAGTAAGAAAATCGTCAATTCTTATTTGATAAAAAATAACCAACAAACATATTTGTAACTCAGATGAATGGCTTTAGTAGGTGCCATTCCAACTCAAATTGGAACTCTTCACAATCTAATCCATCTGTGCTTGTCTCATAACAATCTTATTGGTGAGTTACGTACCTTCTTCTTCTATACCTTGCAAATTCACTCAATTTAAAAATGTTGTATTTACGTCTATATTTTAATAGAGAATGTTAACCCTCAATTCTTATTTGATAAAAATAACCTACAACACATTTATAACTCAAATGATTGGCTTTGACAGGTACCATTCCAACTCAAATTGGAGCTCTTCATAATCTTGCTTATTTAGACTTATCTGATAACAATCTTAGTGGTAAATTTACCTTCGCCTCTTACCTTACAAATTCACTCAATTTAGAAATGTTGTATTTACCTCTATAACTTAATAGAGTACATAAATGTTAAATTCTTATTTGATAAGAAATAACCTATAAACTTATTTGTAACTTAGATAACTGTCTTTGGCAGGTGCCATTCTATCGCAAATTGGAAATCTTCATAATCTAATCCATCTAGACTTGTCTTATAATAATCTCACTGGTGAGTTATGTGCCTTCCTTTGTTACCTTGCAATGTTTCTCAATTTAAAAATATTTTATGTTCCTCCACACAATCAAAGACTTGCAATTAAGCACACAAATTTATTCATTGAATACAAAAACTAGTTTATTTGAGTCTTCATAAAATGGAGTTCATTGGTATCATTCCATCTCAGTTTGGAGCTCTTCAAAATCTCATTCATTTGAACTTGTCTTACAACAAACTTATAGATGTGTTACCATCCACCCTTTCAAACCTTATTTATCATTGATGGATTTGAGTAGAAACAATGTAGTTGGAGTCATTCCTTTAACTTTAGGTTTTATGATATATCTGAAAAATTTATTTTTGTCCTCCAATTTATTCATTGCAGGTGATATCCCATCTTCGATTTTCAATTTGAAAAATTTACAAGACTTTAATGTTTCTCAAAATCAACTAAGTGGTGGCATGCCACGACGGTTTGGAAATTTCTTATATGATTTTCATTTGAATATCTCCCAAAATAATTTGAGTGGAAATGTGCCTTACATTTTAAACGACTATTTTTATTTTCATGCTGACCTTAGTCACAACAAATTCAACGGAATATTACCATCTAGTATATGCAGTGTTCCACGAGTGTGTAGCTTTAACTTGAGCTACAATAAAATCTCTGGTAGTATACCTGGAGATCTTTTTAGGATGCAGTACATCAACTTATCATACAATCTTCTTAGCGGCTATATTCCAAGTGAAGCTTATAGCTCTTTTCCCCCGAACATCTTCTATGGTAACAAAGAATTACTTGGTCTAGAGAAGAAACATGGTTTTTCTAAAGGATTAAAGTCCTTGTTGAAAATCATTATTCCTTTGACAATTTTTCTTGTCAGCGTATTTGTTGTGGGTTTCATCTTATTTGAATCTTTTAAAAAGAACAAGAAACCCATAATTGAGACAAGAGAAACAAAAAATGGGGATTCATTTTCCAAATGGAGTTTTGATGGAAAAGTTGCATATGAGGACATCATTGAAGCAACGAGGACTTTGACATCAAATATTGTATTGGAACTGGTGCCTATGGAAGCGTTTATAAAGCACAACTTCCTAGTGGCAAAATTGTAGCTTTGAAAAAATTTCATAGAAGAGAATATGGAAACACATCTTTTGCTAAGAGTTTTCGCAATGAAGTGAAGATGTTAAGTGAAATTCGACATCGCAATATTATAAAGCTCTATGGTTTCTGTTTGCATAATCAATGCATGTTTATCATATATGAATATATGCAAAGAGGAAGCCTTTTTTATATCTTGAATAATGATGATGAGGCTAAAGAGTTGGATTGGAGTATGAGGGTGAATATCATCAAAGGAATAGCAAATGCTTTGTTCTACATACATCATCATTGTGCTCCTCCAATTATCCATCGAGATGTAACAAGTAATAATGTATTGTTGAACTCAAAGATGGAGGCTTTTCTGTCAGATTTTGGCACAGCTAGAATTCTTGACCCAGATTCATCTAATCAAACTCTTTTAGTTGGTACTTACGGTTATGTTGCTCCAGGTTAGCTTTTCAATTCTCTACTACTTGTCTTGTTGTATTGTATCTTATTTTAACAAACACTAACCTTGGGATAAATATATAATTTCTTTAATTTTTGATTTGTTGCAGAACTTGCATACACCTTAGTTGTGACTGCAAAATGTGATGTTTATAGTTTTGGAGTGTTGACATTAGAAACATTTATGGGAAGACATCCTGGAGAGTTGATATTGTCATCAAAGACCTGTAGTGAAAGCATTTTGCTAATTGATGTCTTAGACCCACGTCTCCCATTGCCATCACGGAAAGATGCACAAGATGTGACTTTCTTGGTTACGATAGCATTAGCATGCTTGAATTCATCTCCAAAATCACGACCATCGATGCACCAAGTGTCTCAAAGGCTTTTATCCTTCAATCGACCATTAGACATTCCTTTCAATAACATCTCCTTCCAACATTTAGTGAATCAATATATGCAAATAATCTAGTAAAAATTAAGGAGATTTGGCTCTATGCTAGGCACTTCAGATGATGAAACTTGGATTTCCCGCAAAGTCCAGATTTGATGTTTCCCATATGTTTAATTTCTTGCAGCTGATGACATTTGTCCGCAACAAAATCTTTACAGTTTACATGTCAAGTTTGGCATATATAACCTTATACTGTTAAAGTAATAAGATATCAAAAATGAATTATATGGAATATACATAGAGTAATTAAAATTAGAGCATCGCAATAGCAATGGAAACTCCTGCAGTATTACATTACGGTCAAAGAATTTAATCATGAATAGATTATAGTTGAAAAAAATCCCTTCTTTTCCCATGAATTAAAGATATAATAAAGATAAATTTGAGTCATAGAATCACACCAAAACATCATTTATGATTAGAGTAAAGAATTTCAAAATAGCTATGTAGTCTGAGTTGCCAACTCTTTCATCTTTCCTTATCCCCACATTTTTGTCTATAACTAGCAAGCATATTCTTTCATTCTGCACCCTTTTTATCAGAGGAGGGAATAAAGGAAGTAATGGTGTGGATAGAATAAACGAATAATCAGTCTTGTAACAAGAAAATTCAGAGAAAGTTGTATTTAGCCACAATTTAATTAAGATATAGTTGTAATCTAAACCTATACTGTATTAGTTTTCAAGCTCAATAGTTTTGTGCATGACATGATAGGGTTTGTTCACTAACTCTAGCTATAAGGTAGAGTACTTATTTCAACAATTTAAATTATTACCGTGATAAGATAAATTTGCATGGAAAAATATCAGTATGATATGATATGCTAGCATGTAACTAGCCTAACCTGGTCCATCGAACATTTCTTTTTTTCTTTTTAATATAGAATATCAAAATGACCCACAACCGTAGACATATGTGTACAAAAACATGAGTATAAACAGAATTCTAAGAGTATTACCAGGAACATTATGAGAAAATTTAGGTAGGTGTTTCTGTATGGAATGACCATGAGAAACAGTCGTACATGATAATGAATTAATAAAAATTTGCGCAGGCTATCGACTCAGCTAAAATTTTGCTTGATGTAATTTTTAATTTTAAGTAGGGTTATTTTTGAAAAATAATTATAAATAACTAATTTAACTTTTCTCCTTAATTTCTCCAAGTTCTGGTAAATAGTTCCTATAATTAGGACCGGAGGGAGTACATTTTTTGGGAATCATAATGACCTAATGGAATGTCTTTTAAGTTTTAACTACACTATTGTCTGATTATAAAATATTCTTCTTTGAGAAATTCTGCTTTCTCTTGTGAGGGTATTTAACTGCAATAAATATAAGTTAATATAAAGAACACAAATTATTTCAGCCAACTTTTCCTTTCTCGAAGGAATATATATTGTCATAAATTGCCAAACTTTTGTGCTTGTTCCTGGAGCTTGATGCTACTCTTCCTTTATTTTATTTATTTATTTTGTGTGCGTGGATACATTGCTATTCTTCCTTTTATCATTGTAAACTTTAACAATTTTGACTTGTTCAAAAAGCCTTTTGTCACTTTTAAAACAGAAAGGTAATGATCTTATCTTAACTCCAAATCCATTACTTGATTTCTAGTTAGCACAGTGACGTTAGAATTTAGAGCTCCTATGAAATATTATAAGCAAAAGATTAAAGACAGCTTTGTTATATATATGTATATGTAATTTTGATAAGGTTCACATAGACTCAAACTTGAGATTTCATACTTAAAGAAGCAAAGTCACTTCCACCAGAATTAATGCCTCTTGGTACAATTTTGTTGTATATCAGTAATAGTTTTCTAAACATTTTTTAAGAGTCTTAAAAGCCGTTACAACTAAAGTATGATTAAATAATTAGTTTATCGGCCATCCATTTTTGGGAACCTGAGATGCTTTTTTTGGGAACCAAAATTATTAAGCTATTTATCAAACAAGAAAAATTTCAATATGCAACAAACTGATGCTAAGTTAAGCTTTTTAATTTGAAAGATTAGATTAATCAGATAAAACTGCATGCCATGAGTTCTGAGATTATTTCTGATAGGGCAAAACTTTATAATGCCCAATAAACTTCGCAAGTGTATGAGCCGTATCAAGTAATAAAGTGATAAGAAAAGTATCGTTTTTACGAGGACTTCGTACCCACAACTTCCCACAACTTCAGTTAAGCATTAATTCTACACTTTTGTTTAAATTGAGCAAATCAAATTTAATTAAAGGAAAAGAAAAGAAAAATGAAATTAAAATAAACAAACTATGACAATAATCAAATGAGCAATCAAGAGTCACTAATCCCCTATGAACTTCATAAACCTTGATTTCGCTAATTTAATTGGCCTTAATATCAATTTTGTTAATCTCGAATATAATTAGCCATAAGCGGTCCAGTCTATCCCAATTGCAAATTAAATCATAATCTAATCCTATATTACTTAATCTTAGAGCCTAATTAAAATTCCCTTCGTCAAGGTAAATCCTAATTCTCAAATTCATATTCAATGATGGCCAGTCATTAAATAGATAAAGCTAAACAAAATTAAGTAACCAAAATTAATATTAATTATAACTAATTAATAAAAACAAAGTCTAATTCACACCTATAAGGCTATAAGTTCAAAGTTCCTCTAGGTTGCAAAGAAAAATTAGCCAAAACATGACTTTAACAAAAATCCAGTTCAACACAGTCAATAACAAAAAAATCAGAGTTCAGAGACAAAATAAGATATTGGAAAAGTGAACGAAACCAAGAAAATAGCAGCTCACCTCCTCTGTTTATCGGGCCTAATTCATTCCTGAAGCTTTCCGGCGACGCTGAGGAAGTGGATGAATTGAGGTGGTGGTAGGTGATGATGAGAGAATCTAGCCGGCGACGGTGAAGGTGAAGGTGTCGCCGGCGAGGAAGAAGATGCGATGGTGTGGGTATGCGAGACTGGAGGTTCAAGGTTTTGCCCAACGCTATGTCACGCGCGGAAGCACACCAGCACAGGAACTTCCCAGGGGGTCACCCATCCTGAGATTTTCCTGGGCTGAGAACGCTTAACTTTGAGAAGCACTAATCATCATGCCAAAAGCTCGAGCTGATAGCAGAGGCGCACCACATATTATTTATGCCCCAGAAACCTTCCCTCATCCTGCCCGATGTGGGACCTGTCACGGTCAGACCGTGACAGCTAGCTCTATTATCTCTCTTCAAGTCGTGGCTGCTATGTGTCTGAATAGCCGCCTCTGCTCCTTTTTAGCTTTTAGGTCTTCCATTCTTTCAATCCGTGGGCCCCCTTCAATTCAATGGAAACAATCTGGAAAAATTCATGTAAGGGCCCTTTTTAGAAAAAAAATCCTAAAAAGGGTTCCAAGATTCTGAAAATCCATTTAAGGGCCCTTTTTAGGATTGTCAGAATCTTAGGGTCTTTTTTGGGATTTTTTTCTCCAAAAAGGGCCTCCATATAGATTTTCCCAAACAATCTTTTGCCAAGTCGAGGCTTAATTTCAGCCAACTATAATATATTCGGGCATATTGCCAAGTGAAGGCTTAATTTCAGTCAACTTCTTTCCTTTCCCAAAGAGATAGTTTAGTTGATGAAAATCTTTATAAAATATTTAAAAGAATGTTATTTTTAACCTGAAAATAGAAGGTTCAAAGTTACTCTCATATTTGCGATCAAATTAAAAGAACCATCGTATAAAGTAACGCACTATATAATTTAGCCACTCAATAATGATAAAGAAAAAGTGTGCACACCTTTGTTTGGTTGTTACGGGACAAACTCGTTCCACTTTCGTCATTCAGATATCAGTCCTTAAAAGAAGTTAGCAACTTTACTACTCCTTCCACTTCAAAATATATGATCTACTTGAAAGATTTATTTTAGTAAAATAAACAGAATAATTATATAATGAGCAACAGTTAAACTCAAAAAATTTAACAACCTTGCATATAAAACTAATATCACTAGGGCCAAATATATCTAATCACCTGATCCAATTTTCAAAACACAACCAATTTAAGTAATTTTATACATGTAGTGGATAACATAATATCTGCACTCTGTAACGTCAGGTCGATTATACAAATAATAAAATTATAATTCACACACTGATCCCAATTATTTGTTTTAACCTTTATTTAACTCAAATAACTCATTAGAATCACAAGTTAACACCAATTTAATGTAATGGTACACAACCCCCAATTTAAAGTTTAAGTATTTTTAGTTTAGGTATCAATATAAAATTATTAAATTATAAATCTTCAATTATTCAACAATCTAAACCAATTAAAATTTAAATAATACCACCAATGACTCAAATAAATTGTCTAACCCAAATTTAATTAGTAAAAATATCCCATAGAAAATAATTTATAAACTGTTTACATAAAAAAATAATTATTAAATATCAAAACAACTAAATAACAAATATAGACTGATTTAAATTAACTATTTGCCTCCCTCTGCATTTCTATATAAAGTCGTGTAATGACAAAACTCAAAACTCATGTAAAACCCTAACCCTAAAATATTCTTCAATTAGTATAAAAGTACTTTAATTTGAAAGATAAAATTATGTAGAACAATTTTTATAAAAGGAGTTAAGTGAAAAAATTGTATTTGAGTACCTAAATTAGTTCCAAAATGATGTCTGTGATCAAACAATGGTGGAGCCTGTGTGAACGGAATGAGAAGGACTCGTCTCGAACCTCACTATGCACCCACCGAACATGATGAGGGCTCTACATGCCGCTTTTAATAATATATAATATATAATTCTTTTTTTAACTTTTTTCCTTTATTATTACTTCTACTTTTTTTATTCCACCGATTTCTTTTATTATCATAGATCATATTTTAAATAAAATTTTGTTATTTCACTAATTACATGATAAATCTATTTGTCATAAATAATTATTTCCTAATTATAATTAAATCCTAAAAATAAAAAGCAGGATGTTATAAATTCCCCAATTTGGTTGACCAAGTTCGTCAAAGCCAACACAACTACCATGACAGTAGAGGAGAAGCGTGCATTACTTTAGAGAAAAATAGTGGAACTTCAACGATAGTGGCTCCAACTACTATTATGACTGGCATGGCATAACGTGCTACCTCTTTGTAAATGTAATTTCAATTACCCAACCAAGAATCCATTCACAGCAACCTGGGTTAGAAGATCTCGACTTCACTGCACTTCAAAAACTAGAGTATTTGAATCTTAGTGGAATGAGGTTGATAGGTATTATTCCAATTCAGATTGGAGCTCTTCAAAATCTCAATCTTTTAAACTTACTCTATTAAAATGATAATGCATTGAAATTGAATAATAAGGAATCTATACTTAGAAGCCACTATCAAAATTTGAAGTGGCAAGTTATGGAATAAAAACTCAACTTGGTGAAACTTTTGAATATAATTAGATTTGAAGAATTAGCTATATTATTCACTGTCATTATAATATAATTAAATATAAATTTTATATTTTTGCTTGATGATGATTATATTGAATGTATTAACGTCAATTGGAATTAAAAACATTAGTTTGGAATGTAGGCTTGACATAAATAATTTAGAGGGCCTTCACTATTAGACCAAACTTTGTGCAAGAAGATAGATCAATAAGTTTACATCCCGTGTATGATGCAAGATAATATTAAGACTTAATAGAACTAAATATTGAGTAAATGATGAATTCAATTTGGCATAAGTGGTACAGGCTTTTTCACTTAAACTAACTCTGATGATTTAAAATAACTTGTTTTATTTCCTCACAAATTATTTTAGAATCTGTTACCTTGTACATATTATACAAAAATATATAGAAATCAATCAATTTATTACTTCTAAGCATATGCAAATTTTTTATTTAAATTTACTTTTAAATTTCTTATGATGATATACATATATATTGAACAGATAAATAACAATTTTTCTTATTCTAGAACATTATACTCGTGCAAATGTAGATAGCAGTTAGATCTAGTTTAAAATTTATTACTCTAGGCATCATTCATGTTAGAATTTATTTTGATAACAATTTGTTTTTACCTTGTATGTATTCTATTATAAATTTTACTTTTTCATAGAGTTCATGTCAACATTATTGAAGGTCCAAGACTTTTATCTTTTTATTTATATATATATATTTATATAATAAGCACATGTATTTTTCAAGGGATCGGTGGTAATTATATTTGAGACATTGTCAAATACTAAATATTAACATCTTTTCCTGTAAAAACTCGAACATTGATTCATTATGGTATTAGGGACTAGTCATTTAGGGAGACCCAACCGCTATTGGTGCCCTCACTGAAACAATGATATACAAACAAAGGAAAAAAAGGAAACCTTGGACGCGTAAAGAGACGAAAAAGAGGCGTGAATAGTAATTTAAACCCATAAGGTAATTGAGGGTGTTGATTTTTTCAATATTCCAATTCCAATGAGTGGGGCCAATAGAATAACCATTATGTATTCAATTGTGCCCATCTTACACGCAGTATTTATGTCCATTTCCTTGATATGTATGTGTTATACAAAGACTTTGACCTCAACAATATATGTGGTTTTAAAAAAAATAAAAAATTAACAAAAGTTAGGTATTTTCTTGCTGATTGAAAGTTCAATATTCCAATTCCAATGTGTGGGGCCAATAGACTTACCATTATGTATTCAATTGTGCCCATCTTACACGCAATATTTATGTCCATTTCCTTGATATGTATGTGTTATACGAAGACTTTGACCTCAACGATATATGTGGTTTTTTTAAAAATAGAACATTAAAAAAAGTTAGGCATTTTCTTGCTGATTGAAAGTTCAATATTCCAATTCCAATGTGTGGGGCCAATAGACTTACCATTATGTGTTCAATTGTACCCATCTTACACGCAATAATTATGTCCATTTCCTTAATTTGGAGTTATCAGACGAAGACTTTGACCCTAACGATATACGGAATATATAGTCTTTTCAAAAAATAAAATTCTTAACTTTTTAAACAGTAAGAAAAAGTGTATTTCTATAATTTGATTAATTTCTTATACATCTATAAGAAAATAAACTGAAAGTTAAATGGATTAATACAATCTTTAGTGCTATAGATTGCTCTCAATTGGGTTTTGGACATCAAAGGGAAAAATGACCAAAGTATTAAGTTATAGAGATCAACATGAAATTTTATAGAAAAAAATATGATTTCAAACTTGAGAGATCAAATTTAAATGACAGAAGTTTTACAAGACCACTCTATGATGTAATGCTCATCTCACTGTTTTGCAATTTCATTTCCAGTTTCACCATACAAGCTCCAAAGACGGAAGACTCTAATATTGACGAAGACCATTGACAAGGATGTTTCTCTTCTACTTTGATTTTTCAAAACGAAAAAGAGAGAACGAAAAAAACTATAATAATTATTAACATTATATTGTCGTTCTCATTGATTAAACATGCACGTACCAAGCTAAACAAATAATTTTGTAAATAGATCAAATCCGTGTGAAGAGGAAAACATACAGATTTTTATTTGAAATACCTTTTGAATTTGCAAAACCCCAGAAGTCTTTCGAATTTGTAAAAAAGACTGAAAGGTACAAAAAACATGAGGGATATGCAAAGTCGGGTGAAATTACCCTTTTGCCCTTAGTTTTAAATAAATAAAAATAAAATAAAATCCCCTCCCCACGCCGGCCGCCACCTGCCCGCCGCCGCCACCACCACCACCAGCGGCGGCCGTCCGGCAATGGTGGCGGCTGGCCGGCACCGGTGGTGGTGGTGGCGGGTGGCGGGAGGGGGTGAAGGATTTATTTATTTATTTATTTAAAACTAAAGGCAAAATGGTAATTTCATCCGAATTTGCATATCCCTCATAGGCCTTTTTTATACCTCTTAGTTTTTTTACAAATTCGGAAGACTTCTAGGGGTTTTGCAAATTCAAAAAGTATTTTAATGGAATTTTTCCTTTTTATTTCCTCTTAAAATTATCCAAGAAAAACTGGTTCCATATTCTTCATCTATTTTTTCCTTAATTATTTAATTCCAGGAAAATTGGCGAAAAGTTTTTGGTTCCATTATGTACTTCCACTCTCTTAGATGGTTGACAAAAATATTTTTGGTTCACTCCCACCTTTTTTTACGCACTGACTATTTCCATTTACTTCTTCTTTCTTTAATTTTCTTGACCTCTTTACTTTACTTATTTAATTCGTCTATAACCCCCAAAAAAACATCTCAAAAGTGGTCATGCATGTTTGCTTCATCTACTTTCTAAATATAGAACAAAATACCATATATACATCGCCCTACATATTCTGTGTACTGTTTTTTCCTGCATATTTTGTGTACTTCAAGGTATATATACACAAAAACAAAATTATAAATTCTTTAATTTTAAACTAATTAAGTATATTTCCACAGTTGTCAATAATGGACGATATTATTTTGCTTGATTGAATTTCGCTGATAATGTCAATTAAAAAGGTCAGATCTTTTCCCTTAGTATCCTGCATATAAGATTCAACCCGGAGAAAATACGCGCACTTATACATATTTCACGGATTGGTTGCGGTTCAAGGAATTGATACAACGAATTGGAAAAAAAAAATGTTACTTGAATTTTAAAATTTCAAATTAGTGAGTTTTTTTTTTTAAAAAGAAAAAAAGTAGTTAATTGTTATACTCCTGTAATTTATATCAATACTTTTACAGGCAACAAGACTGATTTAGGATTTCAAAAGTTTAAATAGTATTTTCTTTTTCCCTTATAAAAAAAAACGAGTATAAGTAAGAGATTTTACATTTTTATTTTGATTTATGTATTTGAAATGGTGGTTCAGTTTAAAAGGTAACAGAAAGTGTCGGTGGCTTAACGTCTCCCACGTTACTTTTTTGTCTTTTTAATTCTTTCTTATTTTTGTTTTTTTTATTATTATTATTGTAGCTGTTTCCAAAATTCTGTTTTAAAAGGCTTGGTATTCAAATTTTCTAAAAATTAAAATTAAAATTCTTGGGTAGTACAAAAAATTTCACTCTAAGTAAATTGTCTTTTTATTTTAACCTGGGTAAGTAAATTTTTCTGATATAGTAGCACAAGCGAAGACTTCTGGTTAAAAAAAGTGAAGACTTAAATAAAGGCAGCCCGGCGTGACTCTAACAAGTAATACAACGCGTTTTATTTATGTTTTTTCTTTTTTTCCTTTTTTGGGCCAACGTAGAACACGTGGACACCTTCGTTTGGTTGTTAGGGGACAAACTCGTTCCACTTTCGTCATTGAAATATCAATCCTTAAAAGAAGTTAGCAACTTTACGACTCATCCTTAATCGGTTAGGTCAATAGGGAGAGTTTTAGAATGGAGAGTAAAGTTTTTAATAACAATTAATTAATCTTCCTATATATTTGAACCATGAAGTCTCAGCCTGCCTCGGCATTCTTCCTTTCGAATCACTTTGCATGAACGAACCAATGGCACTTTCCATTATTATGTGGACTCCGCCAACAATAAGCACTCTGATGATATTATTATTATTATGCCCTGCCATTAGTTTCTTCCCCAGTATTGCTGCTGCCATGATAACTGAGGAGAAACTTGCTCTGTCTCAAAGCAAGTGGTGGAATGGCCACAACTTTTCAGAGGACCCTTGTGAATGGGAGGATGGCATATCTTGCAACCATTTTGGAAGCGTTATTACCATAAGACCATATGAACTCACTTCAGACCAGCCTCGGCTATCAGATCTCAACTTCACTGCGTTTCCCAATCTTGAAATATTGGATCTTATGCGAAACACAGGATTGATTGGTAAAGTACCCTCTTCTCTCGCAACCCTCACTTATTTGAAATGCTTGAATTTGAGTAGTACTACTAATTAGTTGGAGCTTGTTCGATTCTAAATTTGACAAAATTAGGAATGCGTGACGTTTCCCTAAATCAGCTAAGTGGAAACGTGCTGAACCCCATACTTCTATAATAATTAACTCTAGTTATTGGCTATTTAATATAAAACTCAATTTAGAAAAATTAAAGAAAATAAATAGGTATTTATATTTATTTATTTTTTTCAACATAGTTTGTTTGACTTATAAATTGATATATAATTTAATTATGCATATAAGTATTTCAAAGAAATCATGTTACATATATTATAATGAAGTAGTTTTTTTTTTTTTTATCTCCTCAAATTAAGCAGCTGTGTTTTGTAGCAAGGATTGGAGGTAGTATAACATAATTGTGGGGTGTTATATTACCACCTAGCTTATGCTTTTCTCCATCGATTTGTCGCATCAATTTTAGCTGCAATTACATCTATAAAAGTATACCTAGAAAACTAGGAAAGTTATTATATTCCAAAAGAAAATCGGAGCTCTTTTCCACACTACACTTTTAATGATAACGCTGATGCATTTGGAGTAGAGAGTTAGATCCCTGGTTCTCCTAAAATTCCTCTATTTGGTAAGAAACAACTGCAACACATTTGTAACTCACTTTAAGAATGTTGTACCTTTTTCTACTGTACCTTACAAATTCACTTACCTTAAAAATGTTTTATTTGCATTTATAATTTAATAGAATAGATAAACCCTCAATTCTTATTTGATAATAAATAACCTACAAACATATTTGTAACTCAGATGACTGTCTTTGGCAGGTACCATTCCAACTCAAATAGGAACTCTTCATAATCTAATCTATCTGCACTTGTCTTATAACAATCTTATTGGTGAGTTATGTACCTTCTTCTACTATACTTTGCAAATTCACTTAATTTAAAAATGTTGTATTTTACATCTATAATTCAATCGAGTAGACAAACCCTCAATTCTTATTCGATAAAAATAACCTACAACACATTTATAACTCAACGATTGGCTTGGACAATTACCATTCCAATTCAAATTAGAGCTCTTCATAATCTCACCGATTTGTACTTATCTGCAAACAATCTCAGTGGTGAATTTACCTTCCCCTTTTACCTTATAAATTCACTTAATTTAGAAATGTTGCATTTACCTCTGTAACTTATAGAGTAGGTAAATCTTCAAATCTTATTTGATAATAAATAACCCACAAACAAATTTGTAAATGAGCTGATTGTCTTTGGCAGGTACCATTCCAACACAAATTGGAACTCTTCATAATCTAATCTATCTGCACTTGTCTAATAACAATCTTATTGGTGAGTTATGTACCTTCTTCTACTATACTTTGCAAATTCACTTAATTTAAAAATGTTGTATTTTACATCTATAATTCAATCGAGTAGACAAACCCTCAATTCTTATTCGATAAAAATAACCTACAACACATTTATAACTCAACGATTGGCTTGGACAATTACCATTCCAATTCAAATTAGAGCTCTTCATAATCTCACCGATTTGTACTTATCGCAAACAATCTCGTGGTGAATTTACCTTCCCCTTTTACCTTATAAATTCACTTAATTTAGAAATGTTGCATTTACCTCGTAACTTATAGAGTAGGTAAATCTTCAAATCTTATTTGATAATAAATAACCCACAAACAAATTTGTAAAATGATTGTCTTTGGCGGGTACCATTCCAACACAAATTGGAACTCTTCATAATCTAATCTATCTGCACTTGTCTAATAACAATCTTATTGGTGAGTTATGTACCTTCTTCTACTATACTTTGCAAATTCACTTAATTTAAAAATGTTGTATTTTACATCTATAATTCAATCGAGTAGACAAACCCTCAATTCTTATTCGATAAAAATAACCTACAACACATTTATAACTTAACGATTGGCTTTCACAGGCACCATTCCAATTCAAATTGGAGCTCTTCATAATCTCACCGATTTGTACTTATCTGCAAACAATCTCAGTGATGAATTTACCTTCCTCTTTTACCTTATAAATTCACTTAATTTAGAAATGTTGCATTTACCTCTGTAACTTATAGAGTAGGTAAATCTTCAGATCTTATTTGATAATAAATAACCTACAAACAAATTTGTAAATGAGATGACTGTCTTTGGGAGGTACCATTCCAACACAAATTAGAACTCTTCAAAATCTAATCTATCTGCACTTGTCTAATAACAATCTTATTGGTGAGTTATGTACCTTCTTCTACTATACTTTGCAAATTTACTTAATTTAAAAATGTTGTATTTTACATCTATAATTCAATCGAGTAGACAAACCCTCAATTCTTATTCGATAAAAATAACCTACAACACATTTATAACTTAACGATTGGCTTTGACAGGCACCATTCCAATTCAAATTGGAGCTCTTCATAATCTCACCGATTTGTCCTTATCTAAAAACAATCTCGGTGGTGAGTTTACCTTCCCCTCATACTTTATAAATTCACTCAATTTAGAAATGTTGCATTTACCTCGTAACTTATAAAGTAGGTAAATCTTCAAATCTTATTTGATAATAAATAACCTACAAACGAATTTGTAACTCGATATTTTGTCTTTGGGAGGTACCATTCCAACACAAATTGGAACTCTTCATAATCTAATCTATATGTCCTTGACTAATAACAATCTTATTGGTGAGTTATGTAACTTCTTCTACTATACTTTGCAAATTCACTTAATTTAAAAATGTTGTATTTTACATCTATAATTTAATCGAGTAGATAAACCATCAATTCCTCTTTGAAAAAAATAACCTACAACACATTTATAACTCAACGATTGGCTTGGACAATTACCATTCCAATTCAAATTAGAGCTCTTCATAATCTCATGGATTTGTACTTATCTCGCAAACAATCTCATGGTGAGTTTACCTTCCCTCTTACCTTATAAATTCACTCAATTTAGGAATGTTGCATTTACCTCTGTAACTTATAGAGTAGGTAAATCTTCAAATCTTATTTGATAATAAATAACCTACAAACATATTTGTAACTCAGATGATTGTCTTTGGCAGGTATCATTCCAACACAAATTGGAACTCTTCATAATCTAATCTATCTGCACTTGTCTAATAACAATCTTATTGGTGAGTTATGTACCTTTTTCTACTATACTTTGCAAATTCACTTAATTTAAAAATGTTGTATTTTACATCTATAATTCAATCGAGTAGACAAACCCTCAATTCTTATTTGATAAAAATAACCTACAACACATTTATAACTTAACGATTGGCTTTGACGTACCATTCCAATTCAAATTGGAGCTCTTCATAATCTCACCGATTTGGGCTTATCTCGGAAACAATCTCAATGGTGAGTTTACCTTCCCCTCTTACCTTATAAATTCACTCAATTTTGAAATGTTGCATTTACCTCGTAACTTATAGAGTAGGTAAATCTTCAAATCTTATTTGATAATAAATAACCTACAAATATATTTGTAACTCGGATGTTTGTCTTTGGCGGTACCATTCCAACACAAATTGGAACTCTTCATAATCTAATCTATCTCGCACTTGTCTAATAACAATCTTATTGGTGAGTTATGTACCTTCTTC
Organism: Acacia acuminata; assembly: GCA_019022655.1. Taxonomy (NCBI): domain Eukaryota; kingdom Viridiplantae; phylum Streptophyta; class Magnoliopsida; order Fabales; family Fabaceae; genus Acacia; species Acacia acuminata. The sequence goes on from JAFJYI010000005.1 coordinate 6,291,699, forward strand.
TACTATACTTTGCAAATTCACTTAATTTAAAAATGTTGTATTTTACATCTATAATTTAATCAAGTAGATAAACCCTCAATTCTTATTCGATAAAAATAATATACAACACATTTATAACTTAACGATTGGCTTTGACAGGCACCATTCCAATTCAAATTGGAGCTCTTCATGATCTCACTGATTTGGACTTATCTGGAAACAATCTCAATGGTGAGTTTACCTTCCCCTCTTACCTTATAAATTCACTCAATTTAGAAATGTTGCATTTATCTCTGTAACTTATAAAGTAGGTAAAGCTTCAATTCTTATTTGATAAGAAATAACCTACAGACATATCTATAACTCAGATAACTATCTTTGGCAGGTACCATTCCAACTCAAATTGGAACTCTTCATAATCTAATCTCTTTGACCTTGTCATATAACAATCTCACTGGTGAGTTATGTACCTTTGGCTATACCTTGCATATTTACTCGATTTAAAAATGCTGTATTCACGTCTATAACTTGATAAAGTAGGTCAACCCTCAATTTTTATTTGATAGGAAATAACCTAGAACACCTTTGCAACTCACATGATTGGCTTTGAATGATATCATTCCAAATCAAATTGGAGCTCTTTGTAATCTTATCAATTTAGAATTATCTGATAACAATCTTAGGGGTGAGTTTACCTTCCCCTCTTACCGTACAAATTCACTCAATTTAGAAATGTTGTATTTACCTTGATAACTTAATAGAGTAGGTAAATCCTCAATTCTTATTTGATAAGAAATAACCTACAAACATATTTGTAACTCAAATGATTGTCTTTGGCAGGTGTCATTCCAACTCAAATTGGAACTCTTCATAATCTAATCTATTTGGACTCGTCATATAACAATCTCACTGGTGAGTTATGTACCTTTGGCTATACCTTGCATATTTAATCAATTTTAAAATGTTGTATTCATGTCTATAACTTAATAAAGTAGGTCAACCCTAAATTCTTATAATTATTTGATAAGAAATAACCTACAAACACATTTAATTTGTAACTCAAATGTAGTCGGCTTTGGCAGGTACCATTCCAACTCAAATTAAAACTCTTCATAATCTAAACCATCTGAACTTGTCTTATAACAATCTCATTGGTGAGTTATGTACCTTCAGCTATACCTTGCATATTTACTCAATTTAAAAATGATGTATTTATGTCTATAACTTAATAGAGTAGGCCAACCCTCAATTCTTATCTGATAAGAAATAACCTACAACACATTTGCAATTCAAATGATTGCTTTGAAAGGTACCATTCCAACTCAGATTGGAGCTCTTCATAATCTCATTCATCTAAACTTGTTTCATAACAACCTTAAAGGTGAGTTCTCTTCCACTCTTTGTACCCATAATTTTTATTTGATTAGAAATAACAGAACATATTTTTGGCTCAAAGGAATGTGTTTTGACAGGCGCTATTCCAACTCAGATGGAAAGTCTTCAACTGCTCAAGTATCTAAACTTGTCTTGCAACAATATTATTTCAAGTGAGCTAGTTACCTCTCATCCTTATCCCAACTAATTAAAAAGTAAAGAAATAATATAATGAAGACATGTGTTAAAGGATTAAAACTTAGCATGTCTTGAGTACAAAAAAAAACTATAGTATCAAGAAGTGATTTTTAAGCTTTATGATATCAACAATTCAAATACAAAAATGAAAAACAATAATACCGAATTCTCTATAAATTAACCTTAATAATAAATAACAAGAAAAAACAAGCTTTTGGTTGTAATGAGAGAAACTCCCCGAACGAAACTTCCAAAATTGATGGTATGCTCTTGTTATTTGATCACATGACTATAATAACAGCCTTTGTACTCATTTGATCATCACTTCCATTAATTATCATCACGGGATGCCAAAATTACTACCTTGACTGCAGACGACAAGCACACACTACTTGAGAGCAAATGGTGGAACATCAACGAAAATGGATTAAATTCCCATTGTGAGTGGCGTGGCGTACTCTGCAATATCTTTGGAAGAGTTATTTCAATTAACCAACCAAAAATCCAATCACAACAACCTCGGCTACCAGATCTCAACCTCACTGCATTTCCTGAACTAAACAAGTTGATACTTTCTAAAATGGGTTTGGTAGGTACAATTCCAAATGAGATAGGAGCTCTTCAAAATCTCGTCTATCTAGACTTATCTTATAACAATCTTACAGGTAAGTTATGTACCTTCTTCAACTATACTTTGCAAATTCACTCAATTTAACAATGTTGTATATACGTCTATAATTTAATAAAGTAGGTTAACCCTCAATTCTTATTTGATTAAAATAACCTACAACACATTTATGAAGACTTGTTGAGTGTAGTGTGTGCATACACTCATATAACTTAATGGAGTGGGTTATTGATAGGTACTATTCCCGCACATATTGAATCTCTTCAAAATCTCAAATATATGATCTTGTTTCAAAACAACCTAATTGGTAAGTTTTTGTCCGCTCTTACTATGTGAATTTTTATTTAATTACAAATAACCTAGAACACATTTGCAACTCAAATGGCTGGCTTTAATAGGGACCATTCCTAAGATAGGAGCTCTTCGTGATCTCATTCATTTGAACTTGTCTTACAACAACCTTATAGGTTTGTTACCTTCCACCCTTACCAATCCTACTTAGAACTATTAGATTTGAGTAGAAATAATGTAGTTGATGTTATTCCTTTAACTCTAGGTTTTATGAAAAATATCATGAACTTATGTTTGTACTCAAATTTATTCACTGTAGGTGATGTCCCTTCTTCAATTTTCAATTTGACAAAGTTAAGAGACTTTGATGTTTCTCAAAATCAATTAAGTGGTAGCATGCCAGAAGAGTATGGATATCTCTATTATCTTTCTACTCTAGATATCTCCCAAAATAATCTAAGTGGCAACGTGCCCTACATTTTGAACCATTTTGATTTTCATGGTAACTTTAGTCACAACAAATTTAATGGAATATTACAATCGAGTATATGCACTGTTCCATCAAATTGTAGCATTGATCTGAGCTATAATAATATCTCTGGTAGTATACCTAGAGAACTTGGCAGGCTGCACTACATCAACTTGTCATACAATCTTCTCATCGGCTATGTTCCAATAGAAGTTTATAGCTCTTTTCCTCATGACATTTTAGATGGTAATAAAGAATTACTTGGTTTAGAGAAGATAACCAATTCTTCTAAAGATCCAAAGTCTTTGTTGAAAATCATTATTCCTTCGACAATTTTTCTTGTCATCGTATTTGTTGTGGGTTTCACCTTATTTCAATCTTTTAAAAAGAACAAGAAACCCATAATTGAGACAAGGGAAACAAAAAATGGGGATTCATTTTCCATATGGAGTTTTGATGGAAAAGTTGCTTATGAAGATATTATTGAAGCAACTGAGGACTTTGACATCAAATATTGTATTGGAACTGGTTCCTACGGAAGTGTTTACAAGGCACAACTTCCAAGTGGTAAAATTGTAGCATTGAAAAAACTTCATAGAAGAGAATATGGAAACACATCTTTTGCAAAGAGCTTTCACAATGAAGTGAAGATGTTAAGTGAAATTCGACACCGCAATATTATAAAACTTCATGGTTTTTGTTTGCATAATCAATGCATGTTTCTCATATATGAATACATGGAAAGGGGAAGCCTTTTTTATGTCTTGAATAATGATGATGAAGCCAAAGAGTTGGGTTGGGGTATGAGACTAAATGCTATCAAAGGCATAGCAAATGCTTTGTTGTACATGCATCATGATTGTACTCCTCCAATTATCCATCGAGACATAACAAGTAGTAACGTATTAATGGACTCAAAGATGGAGGCATGTCTATCTGACTTTGGCATAGCTAGAATCATTGATCCAGATACATCCAATCAAACCCTTTTAGCTGGTACTTATGGTTATATTGCTCCAGGTTAGCTTTTTTATTCTCTATTACTTCTCTTGTTGTGTTGTGTTTTATGTTTACAATTACTTACCTTGTGATAAATATGTGATTTCTTTTACTTTTGGTCCATTGCAGAGCTTGCATACACCTTAGTTGTGACTGAAAAATGTGATGTTTATAGTTTTGGAGTGGTGGCGTTAGAAACAATCATTGGAAGACATCCTAAAGATTTGATATTGTCTTTGTCAAAGACTTGTACTGAAAGCATTTTGCTTAAAGATGTCTTAGACCCGCGCCTTCCACTACCGTCACGGAAAGATGCACAAGATGTCACTCTTTTGGTCATAATAGCACTAGCTTGCTTGAATCCATTTCCCAAATCTCGACCATCAATGCACCAAGTGTCCCAAAGGCTTTTATCCTCAAGCCTGCCATTTGTCATTCCTTTCAATAATATCTCAATCAAACATTTAGTGAATCTAGATATGCAAATAATCTAGTAAAATGCTAGGAGATCCAGCTCAATGTTTGCTCAGTATCTTAGATGAAACCTGTAAGGACTTGCCAGCCAGGAGATTTGATGTTTCCATTTCTTTCTTGTAGCTAATATGTTCTCATCAATAAACTCTTCACATGTCAAGTTTGGCATAACCTTATTATGCTAAAATAACAAGGTTTATTAATTGAATGGGTTAAGGTACAAATTAACCAACGAAGTAGAGCACCGAGCACATAAATGTTTTGAAGAGAGCAAAAATACCAACGAAAAATTTAAAACTTCGACGAAAAGACCAAAATGGAGATTGTGCTACTTTCACAAGTTTTAAATTCTTCATTGGTATTTTTACTCCCTTCAAAACATTTCTGTGCCTAGTGCTCCAAGCGTAATACTTCGTTAGCCAATTCGCATTTTAACCCTAATTGAATTATACGGAATCTATACATATAAGCAACTATCAAAATTTGAAGTGGCAAGTTATGGTATAAAAAATAATAATTCAATAAACTTGTACTTAACTAATGGAATTACTAAATGCCATACTTCGAGCACATAATAATAATAATAAATGTCATACTCAAATGAGCGTGCGAGGCACTAAGTTTTTGACCCATAGTTGATCTCCAGTCCAGTCGACCCACCTGGTTACGGATCTGGCTTCCATCCTTTACTTTTCCCATCCTCTTCCTTATCTGGGCCGTCGGATGAAGATCTGGACGGTCCAGATTTTTTTAGTAATTTACCGCATGCGGTATAAAGTTAAGGCAAAAAAGGCAGAGGACGGTCCTCTGCAGAGGACCATAGCCGAACCCCCCGATTACATATGCATACTTTTTTTTTCCTTCTCGGTTTTGAAACTCAAATTGACCACACCTCTAAATAGAAATTAAATCCTTAGAATTTGAGCTCACCGTTATTGATGCTAGAATCGCTTCTTTTTTTTTTTTTTTTTTTTTTTTTTTTTTTTTTTTTTACTCTACTAAATTTGATAAACATTTCATTGATCCAAGTTTATATGCTCTCCATTAAATTAACTCTTCCCTTCAAACACTAATCTTTCAACTGAATTCAAATTTTGTTTTAGTGACTACTTTGCTGTCCTATTTTGGTGTGTTTAGTTGATTGCAATCCGTTTTCTCCTGTAATTGTCCACTTGAATTGCCACATTGCACAAAAATTGACAAACCCATTTCATTGTCATCCTGACAAAATGAAATTCAAGAGCACTGGCTTTTGAAATCCCCAAAATCTACATATTTGTCTGTACCATAATTTCGAAAGGGAAAACAGACTTTCATTTATTTTCTACACCTTAATTTTTCATACATATGATACAACACACGTGATGGTCACTTGAGGACTAGAGTCCCAATTATACATTTCTTACAACAATCACAACACGATAAATGAGGGATTTTATCTCAACAGCATAATCCAAAAGGAAGAAAAACAAGCTACTGCCAAAATCATATGCACTGACATAATTGAGCCATATTCTATAGTTATGAAAAGAGTGTGTAGATGCTGAGTAGTATTAAGGTTGAAAAGATCATCTGGGACCCGACAGTTCATCTGGGGGGATATGTGAAGCTGAATCCGCAATCGGCCAATTATGATTAGGGAGAAGGGTTTGATTATCTCGTCGATGCATCTCGTCTTTCTGCCATTGATCCCATTTTTCAGCCAAACCATCACCTTCAAGCATCCTTACCACCTCAGACATCTTTGGTCTTTCCATAGCCGAGCTTTGTGTGCAGAGCAAGGCCACTTGGATTAGTTGCTCTACCTCCTCTTCATTATATTCACCCGCCAAATCAGCATCCACCAGTGTTTCCAATTTCTTGTCTTTCAAAAGCCCTTTCACCTGGATCCAAAGCAAAACATGTTTGATTACATAAAATCACCTCATGTAAATGTTAGTACTTAGTAACCTGTTATGAGAAAACAGAAAATATACCCAATCAAGTAACATGACATCATCATCGTTGGCAAGTCGTGCAAGATCGAAAGCCCTCTGTCCAGTTATCAGTTCAAGAAGCATCACACCATAACCAAAAACATCAGTCTTCTCTGAAGATTTTCCAGTGGAGAGGTATTCTGGTGCAATGTGCCCAATTGTACCGCGCACAGCTGTGGTAACATGAGTATCTTTGTAATTCATGAGTTTTGCCAACCCAAAGTCCCCAACAACTGCTTCATATTCCTCATCCAATAATATATTGGCAGATTTAACATCACGGTGAATGATCTTCGGATCACAATGATCATGCAAATAAGCAAGCCCCTTTGCAGCTCCCAGCGCGATTCGCTTCCGTATAGGTCATTCAAGCGGGGGGTTTGACTCCGGGCGGTCTAAGACATTAGAAGACAATTGAGGGAAAATTCAATATACATACGCGCATCTCAATATGAAACTACAATTTATATATTCAACAGAGATTTTTTTGGGAGATATTTATATCTATATTGTGTTTGCATACTAGTGCCAAATAATTAATAAGAACTGTGTAATTCATATTTCATTAACAATAAATCAAGATAAACGACGAATGAGTTCGAAATTGAAGTTAATATTAATTTTACCTGATTAGGAAATACAGTAATTCCTTTTATGCCAACCATATACAGTTTTCAATTATGAGTAGAAGCAGTGCTAATTAAATTAATCTTCCTATAAAAAAATTGTTCAAACAGCCAAAGTAGAGAATTAGGATACCTCGTAAACATGATGCCACACTACCGTTAGCCATGTAAGGATACACAAGTAACCGTTCAGTGGGTGTCATGCAAAAACCACGCAGCCGCAGCAAATTACGGTGGACGGCCAAGCTGATCATTTCTACTTCTGTTTGAAATTGCAGCTCCCCACCTTGAGTGCGTTCCTCTTTAAGTCTTTTCACTGCAACTAGAGACCCATCAGTTAACCGTCCCTTGTAAACCTTACCAAATCCACCTTTGCCCAGAATGTTTTTGTTATTAACGCCATCTGTCGCAACTTGCAGCTCACGCAGGGGAAAATTTTTAAGCTGACCAAGGTGAACTTCAGGGTCCTCCTCAGCTGCCAGTAAAAGAGCAAAATGTTGATGAATCAATTATGGCTGTCATATATTTGACCAGAAAATCACCATTCTATTCAAAATATTTAATCTGATCTCTTCTCATCTAGGAATTGAATATTTGATAAAAATAAATGAGCCACAGACTCACAAAGGCATCATCTTTGATTCAAGTCAAGAATTTAAAATAGCTATGAAGTATTTGAATTGTTAATTCTTATCTTTTTACTTCCCCACACTTCTGTCCAGAAATGGTGAGCATATTATTTCATTCTACCCTGCCACAATTATCCCACCTTGCAGGGAAAGGAGCAAATAGTGGTGTGGGTTGTTTGACCCTCACTCTTCTTTCGTTATTCGTGTAGTAATATAATATGAATATGAAAACACATCATTGGGTAACATTTCTAAGTCCAGCAAATCAGTCTTGTAATAAAAAATTTATAGTTATAATTCAAGGTAGTTATGATGCAAACCTATCTACTTTTCAAGCTCAATAGTTTGTACATGCATGAGAGGGGCGCTGTTCTCCAACTAAAGATTTAAAGTCGAGTAGTTCTTTCAACAATCTAAGTTATTATTGATAAATACATCAACAAACCTGAATGAGGTGGCGGCGGCGTTGGTGAAATTGGTCGAGCTGTAATGTTTAGTGGTTTCAAATCAGGATTATTTTGAAAAGGGCGAAGGTGCAATTTTTACACGAAGTTTCTTGAGGGAGCGCCAAGATCACCAAGTTTGAAAAGGAGCAAAAGTACACGTGACGTTACGTTTCGGAGAGCGCCCACCACGGCCGTTAGTCAACCGTTAGTTGACCGTTAACTTGGATGGAATGCGACGTGGCGGCGACGTGGCGACGACACGACCGACATGGACGGCGGCGTGGAATTAAAAATTAAAAAAAAAATTAGAAAAAATTCAAAAAATTAGAAAAAATTTCAAAAAAATTCGAAAAATTAGAAAAAAATTTCAAAAAATCAAAATAATTAGAAATTTTTTAAAAAAAATTCAAAAAATGGGGAAAAATTAAAATAATTAGAAAAAAATTTAAAAAAATGAGAAAAAAAATTAAAATACCCCGCTTGTGGGCTCCACCACCGACCACCTTTACGCTGGCCGTCGGCGGCAATCGGTTGCCCTTTATTATATACTCCCTCCGGTCTTAATTATAAGACAACATTTAAGAGTTTGTTTTTGTCCTAATTATAATACAACGTTCTAATTTTTGTCAATTTCTTCCTACAAGAAGCCTATTGATATAAATGAGGAATTATGTGAAATCAATAAGGTAGTTGACTGAAATCACATAATCCCTCATTTATATCAATAGGCTTCTTGTAGGAAGAAATTGACAAAAATTAGAATGTTGTATTATAATTAGGACAAAAAAAAAAACTCTCAAATGTTGTCTTATAAATAGGACCGGAGGGAGTATATATATTTTTCTAATAATTTTAATTATTTCAAAGTTATTTTAAGTTTTTTTCTAATTATTTTAATTTTTTCCTCATTTTTTCTAATTATTTTAATTTTCTGAAAGTTATTTTATTTTTTTTAATTATTTTAATTTTTTCCTCATTTTTTGAATTTTTTTCTAATTTTTTGAATTTTTTTCCTTTTTTTTGAATTTTTTTATTCCACGTCAGCGTCCACGTCGCCGTCCATGTCAGCGTGTCAGTCCACGTCAGCGCCACGTCAGCATTCCATCCAAGTTGACGGTCAACTAACGGTTGACTAACGGCCGTGGTGCTGGGCGCTCCCGAAACGTAACGTCGTGTGTACTTTTGCTCCTTTTTAAACTTGGTGGCGCTGAGCGCTCCCCGAAGCAAACTTCGTGTGTAAAATTGCACCATCGCCCTTTTGAAAACTATTAAGTGGAACAGAGTGATTAGAAAAACTTTGATATGTTCCTCCTCAATAATCACCTGAAATAAACAAAACCACTTGCGCCAACCTGAGTTGAGTAAATGATTGAAATGAACCATTAATTGGGATGTCTCCTTGTGGCTTGTTTGCTTAAAGATCACTAGATTCCATAATGACCATGAGCTTACACTTTATTATAGAGATATAACTTAATATCTACATTTGCTTAACATCATTGAAACTTAGTAGAAACACTCACAGGACTTGCAGTGAATTAACAGTAATCAAGGTCATGGGAATGGCTCCACTCAAGGTGTTACGGTTGAGACGCCTATTTCAGATGGCAAGAAGGATTAGTTTTCAAACAATAGTAAGCTAAGGTAATATGAAAATAATGGACAGACCATAGCATTTTGATAAATAAATAGAATGTATAACTTCAAGGCAGATAACACAAACTTGTACTTGGGAACGTAAATTTGTTAAGAACTAAATATATATATAAAATCTTTTTTTTTTTCTTTGCTCTTTGACCTAATGATCATGGTATGGCACATAGGAACACACTGTGGAGTATAGACCATCAAAGATAAATATAGACTTTTCAGCTTAAAAGCAGTATCAACTTGACAGAACCTAAGCCATCACAACCTCAATTATCTTATAATTAATATACTGTATACATTTCAAATGAGAAATTATTAAGCATTTGATTGCAATTTTACTGTTATTCAGTTTTTCTGACAATACTTAGACAGCGAAGCAACCCCCACCCTTCCCTGTTTAAAGTGCTCTTTGATATGATAAATTTGCATGGGAAAAAACTAGGAAGACAACAGGTGCTTTATTCAACTTTAACATATTGGACGCCCTCAACCAGGCATGCTTGAAAACCTTAACTATTTGACTGATGACAGTCTGATGTTAAGAAAAGCAAGAAAAATGCAGAGCAGTATGAGTGCCTAACAAACCAAGACACTTTAATCAAGAGAGAAAATACAAAAATATTTAAATATAAACTACACATTTAAGAAGAGCATGTCTTATTGGAAATGTAGTTTTTTAAGATTGCCCAATGTATCTGGGATGCTACTTGATATGCTCTTGGTGTACAAATCCAAGCTCACCAAATTTGTCAAATTTCCAAATTCATCTGGGATTTTTCCAGTTATATTTTTACTATAAATCTCCCTGGCATAGAAAAAACAATTCAGATTTGAGCAAAAAGGAAAAATAAAAAATAAAAAAATCCCAACAAAGAGTTAGATGATTAGAGATTTTAGCTTGCAATTGGTATGAAGCAGTTGAAACCTTATGCTGATTAGGTGAAAACTGAAGCAAGAACACACCAAAAAAAAAAAAATCAGTGATGGATTGTAACATCCCACTATTTGAACACACATGTACCCTGGCTTTTCTTCAATGAAGTTTAGAATTTGTATTTGGAATTAAAGGCTTATTTTTCCATAAAGATTAAAGACAAATAATTAGGAGTAATTTTAGGCCTAAATATTTTTGGAGATAATATTTTGTGGCCTAAATAAATTATTTAAGGAAGAAAAGTCCCTATTTATGATTTAGGATTATTGGTTACCACACACATCCACTCCTAATTATCTATACCTATTAGGCTAATTTATTCATTTACCTATTATGAGTCCAACCCAACGCATATACTTCCCTCATGTCCATTTATTCATTCTTCCTTTTTTTTTTTTTTTTTTTTTTTTTTTTGGTACAAGGCGAGGGGGGGGGATTCGAACACGGGGCCGAAGGGAGATATAAGGCATCTCAATACCACCTAAATTTGTGCCTTTGCACTGCTGTCCTCGTGGTTATTCATTCTTCCTTATTTGAACTATCAGCTTCCTTAGTTTATTGTTTGCATTCACCCCAACAAGCCCAAAACGCACTGTACCTCCTATTTTTCTTTCTCCAAATTTCAGCCACATAAACCCCTTATATGCAGAGTCTCATTTATTTATTTAACCATTAAAACAAAGCTAAAGCACACTTGTTCCTTCCATGAAGCACCACGCCTTCATATCAGATAGTGCAAGGATGACAGCACAGCACTTTTTCCCTCTTCCAAAATGACGCCACATCACTTCCCACATGTACCAATTAATCAATTCAACCTCCCTATCCATATGATCCATTCGGTCAAAACCCTCTAAATTCCCCATTCTCATTTGTTTGCATTTCGGCCAGAAAGAGCAGAGGGTGAGACCGAGAGAATGAGAGCATGAGAAATGGAGCTGAGAGAGGGGATCCCCGATCAAGAAGGAAGAGATCATCAACCCCACATGCAAAACTAAAATTTGTCTTAGGTAATGTAACATCTCAAATTTTGGGGTTTGAAATTAAAAAATTTTGTGGAAAGTTGATTATGAAAATTTAGCCTAAAATAATTATGTGAATTCAAGGCCTGCTTTCATTGAATTTTTGTTATTAAAAAAAAAAGAGAATAAATTCAATTAATGATATTTTAGGCTGAAATATTATAGAAAACTAATATTTTAAAGCCATTATTCATCATCATTATTCATTTACATTCGTTTGCCCAGAAGCTACAGCTTAAAGCCCAAATTCGTTTAACCTCCAACCCAATAAATCACCCAAACCCATACTCCCTCCTAAATTGACGCCACATGACCAAAAAAAAAAAAAACAAGAAGAAAAGGATCAAAGAACACCAAAACGCAACAGCAAATGTAACATTCATTAAATCAGTTTTTTTCCCCTCATTGCACGCACAGCTCCCACACCATTCGACCAACACAGAAACAAGGAAAGATATATATCAGCACCCCTTTCGTCATTCGGCCAACGGTAGCGTTAGATTAGGAAAGAAAAAAAAGAAAAAAAGAGAAGAGGAACCGCAACACGTTAATGCCGAAAACGCAGAAGGAGGAGTCACGCAACTGCAATGCTCATGCTCCCCAGACGCCTCAAGACTCAAAACGCCGTTGGGTTGTTCGTTTTCTCCACGGGACCATACTTTTGGTTTAATATATAACCATTGCTCTTGGTTCTCCTCCTGTGCGTGTTTCAACCAGTGAGAAAGAGTGAAATCAAGCTGAGAGAGAACAGGAAAGAAAGAGGAGGAAGGAAAGAGAGAGAGAGAGAGAGTCGAAGAGTGAGTGAGCTGTGACCAACTAGTATTCCTTTGCATTTTGTACCAAAGAACAGGGGAGTTTGGTGTTAACGAAAATCACAACAAGCAAGCTTGAAAACTGAGGTAAGACTCTTCCTTCAAGCTTTTAGGTTGCTGTCATATATTAAAAACTGAAACTTGCTACCTTAATATATATATGTCGCTGTGAATGTAAGAGGAAAAGAAAGGAATCTTACTATGTTATAAGCATATATTTTTTCGCTGCAAGTACGTAAAAGAAGAAGTTTGTTGTCAGTTTATTTCTTGTTGAGCATGTAAGTCGTTGCTTTTGGAAGGAGAGGGATAATAGAAAGCTTGCTGCTCATACGTGGTCAAACTTCAACTACACTAGTTACTATTTGAGCATAATGAACGTCTTGGTCTTCAAAAGATAATGTAGTCACACACACAAACACAAAAAAAAAAGGGAAAGAAAATATACAAAGTTTTAATCTTTATAAATATACACACACGTTGCATCTGAAAATGATAGAAAGACTTTGTAATCATGTATATATTAATTTATAAGTTGTTGTTTTAAATGAATAAGGCTAGTCACGTGGCTTTGATTACTTGGGAAAGATATAGGAAAAAACAAACCTTGCTGTAGGTAGGTATACATTCATGCTAAACCCAAGTTGTGTGTGTGCGTTGCATATATATATGTTGCCATGGCTGCACATAAAAAATAAGTTACTGTCATGAGTCTAAATAGTTGTGTAAATACATGTTTAAACCAAAGTTAAAAGGGTGCTTGATGTTAAGTATCAGTGTGTGTGTGTGTATTTACTTTATATATATATATACACACACGTAAACTATATATAAGAGTGGGAAGAGTTACTGTGTGGTATAATATAGTTAGGTATATATCAGTAGCGGTGTGACTAGATATATATACATAAGCAAAGAACTTGTGTTGGAGGTATATACATATATATAGGTACCTTGAAATAATAATAAAAATAAAAAGTACTTACTACTTGTACTTGTATGTCACGTGCATGGCTATGTTAATTTAGGAAGTGATAGGATTTAGAACTTAAATATTTTGCAAGAAACTTCACTGTTGAGTATTTTTATATATTGCCATTGACTCATGAGTTTTTTCTTAAAATCATTTACTTCAACAGATCAACATTAATCATGTTGTTGACTTGGTAATTTTTATATATAAGTAGATATAAATAAGTCATATTTTTTTTCTAGTGGTAATATTTAACTCAATTTTATGAAGCATATTTTACATAGCATTAGTATCTATCAAAGGTTTTAGAGAAAACCATGATAAACATTAAATTTATGCATTAAATCATATTTTATATGATGATTGGTATTTATTAAACTCCTAATTTAAAGTGACGGGATAGTCCCCAAGAGTTTAAAAGATAATTGTAGAAAAATACCAATAGATAGTATAATAATAATAATAAAATAAATAGATATTATTATTATTAGGGGGAATAAATAATAAAGGGAGTTATTAATTAATAATAAATAAAATAATGTTATTATTAATTAATGATAATTAAAAAAGGTATTATTGGTAAGATAATTTTTAGGGATTAATAACTATTTTTAATCCTCAAAAAATTAGTTCCGTAGCTAATTACGTTACGACGTGATTAAGTGACTAATGACAATGATAAACGTTTATAGGATTTCATAGACACCTCGACCGATCCCAACACTTACCGGAGGAGAAATTTAAGGATTCAAGCTCGAGGTGGGTAGCTGTTATCTTATTAGCTTGTATATATGTAATGCATGTATGTTGATCATGGTTGCTAGATAATTTGCTTGTGTGTATCCTAGCTATGGATTGAGCTGCGTGTCTCATAGGGTGCGTGTCCTAAAATGGAGCTGCGTGTTCCAAAGGGTGCGGTCCTTGGCCGTTAAGCGTGGTTACGGTGCGACTTGTTCTTGTGAATTATTCTATGCTTATACATGTGTTATCTTGTCATTTACATTTCATACCGCATATGAGATTAAGCTGTTACCCCGGGGTTCATTCATTTGAACTCCACCGCATGAAAGAGACAGTAGTGGTTCGGGATCAAGAGGCGGGATGCGGTGTGGGGTTACAGCGAGATGGAACTCTTTGGTAAAAATATGAGTAGTTAGACTGTATTTTAACGTTTATCATCTATCTATGTTGGATTACTGTATTAACATCCCACTATGGGATGGATTCGAATTGCGAAAAATTTATCCTCGTATTTTCAAATTAAGTTATTTTATGAAAGTTTTATTCCGAAATTAAATCGTCCAAATCATTTCGATGCCTGTGCGCTATAACTCTGATGAATAAAGGCTCATTTAGGACGGGCGTTACGGGTAAGCCTACTAAACTTCTTCCCATCCTTGATTTCTGCGGCGAGGTGGTTTTTGATTAGGAGGGGTGCCTGAAACTTGGGTATAAGATGAATGAATCAGCGATTTAGGTTTTTAATGGTGGCTAAGGTATATTAAGCTTGTAGTAATAATTATTGGTGTTGTACGTATTTGTTGGTTCTGTTTATTTACGGCTCAACCTAAGGTCTCTGTTTTGTTTGGTATGTTTTCTGTTTCTCTAATGGAAAGACAAGAGGAATTATAAATGGTTAGAAGAGTATGATATAAGTGTTTCTTAGTCCGTTTTAGTTGGATGATGCTAGCTGTTTGCTTTTCTCCAAGTTGCTGCCATTTCTGAAAATTTAAGTTTTGCAGCAGAAACAGTAATGTTGCAGTAAGGAAAAACCAGATTAGATGACCTCTGATGATCATGAAATTTTTTGTACACTTATTACACATAATAAGGTTCAGTGTGAGCCAAAGAACACTTAAAAATAAGGTGTATACAAGGATTTATGAATTTTCTAAGATAGACAAGAAAACTGAACGAAAATGGTTTTTCAGAATTAGGCAGTGACACTCTTGGAATAAACTGTATTAATTCAGACATTAAATTAGGTGACAATAATTTTTACTATAAACTAGACTAACAGGAGTTCGAGTAGAAATTTGAATCACCTCAATCGGAGCTTCCTAGACCCAGATATGAATTTTTAAAAGTTGGACATGAAATTCTGAAAATCCAGTTTTGCAGATTGAAGTCGTCTGTACAATTCGAAATTCTGGGAATGACTCAGTTATGTTTTGATCAGTGGATTATTTTTACTATGAAATAGACTTACAGAACTTCGATTAGGAACTCGAACCACTTGATTCGGAGTTTTCTAGACCGAGATATGATTTTTCTAAGTTCCTAGAGAATTGAAAGCTGAATTTCTGTCAAGTCTGAAATTAATCATGTTTTTGAGCAATTATAGCTAGCCTTAACTTGGAATTTTTGAAAAGACTTGAAAGGCTAGATATCTATTGTGGGAAGAATATAGAATACATAATTAGGATGACCAACCGAAGAGAATAAAAAGCATAAGCATCATGGGTCGAGTCTAGTAAGCATAATCTTAATATTGCTATTAAGATTAAATTAAGTAATGACCCATCTCAAAATATTATAGGATTTGGATACTTGTCTTGGCCAAACGATATTCAGTGCAAGAAGAACTCGGGTGAGAATAAGAAGTTGTGAAGATATTCACGTAGTAACTTTCTCTCACATACTCTGTATGCCTTTATATGCATGTATGAACCATTGTGATACTTGAATTTTGAACACCTAACCTTATCGCCGGTTAAATTTGGGAGGTAATGCCCTTGAATGTGGGGTAACCCTAGATGCCATCACGGTTAAGGCCGGGGTGGTAATCCGATAAGAGAATTGTTACGTTTGTGAAAGAAGGGCAAATGCCCATTTGAATACCCAAATGAGGGAATGGACTGTAGGTCATTTGAATGAATTTGAATTTGAATGAATGTGAACTTGAAAGAATTTGAATTTGAATGAATTTAAACTGAATTTTGAATTTGAATGGTGTTCAATTGAACTTGAATTGGAATTTGAATATTGAATTTATTGCAACTGGTTGTCTACCATATACTGTGTATGTATTTTATGTGAGTGATTAACGTTACTACTTGGGATTCGTTTGAATCCCGAGACATCCCCGAAAGTTCGGGCGTGAAAAGTACGGTAGACACGGCTCACAAGGCAAGGTGGTGGATACCCGAAATTGAAGATCTTTGTGTCGAACCAAGAACCGCCGTTGGTTATCTATGTTTTGTATTAGACTATTTTGAAAGTTTGTAATATCTCGTAAGAACCTCTTATGGATTTCAAAGTATGTATCCGAGACCTTATTATCGTATTACTATGCTAGAACTCCTTTTCTTCCTAAGTTTGTGCATCAATACTCGATGAATGTCATTATACAGAGAGAATTTGACATTCGTGGTATCTTACTCTGATGAGTTTCTAGTAAACGAATGTCGGGTGTGACATGGATCATATGACATACGATAGATAACTATTGCTTAATCAATTTATATAATCATCTCTAAAGGCCAGTTGTACCAAAAAGAAATCTCTAAAGGCCGGTTGATGTCAACTGTCAAGCATAAGCTTGGGAGAAATCAAAAGTTGTTAACACATGATAGAGGAGGAGCAAAATGCCTTAATTAGAATATCAACATCATGAATAAGCGTTGATCTAATTATAATAACAACCAACGATTGGACACAAGATTTAGGAATAATATACAGCATAGTTCATGGTAATAACTAAAGCAGATGAGTTTTTGGATTCTAGCTTTGCATAGGAGGACCCAGACTGAGATAATCTTGAATGGTTCATGAAGGTTTGAAATCACTCCCACTTTTGTATCTATTTCATATTCAGACATGAGGTTTAAAATTGAACTAGTGAAGTTCAACAGTAATAAGGTAAACTCTAAGATCAATAATATGCAACTTAAATTTCATGTCCTTTCCTACACGAATTGGGGTTCGATATGCTATACAATAATATGCACTAACTGCTAAGTCTGAATTTTATATGCATTATCATAACATTGAAGAAGGACTTGTCTATTTGATTTTTCCTTTCATTCTATCGTCATTTCTTGGTTAACTTGCCAATAGGAGAAAATTAGAGATTTGACATACTTTTTGTGGATAATCCTTAGTTGGACTTCATTTATTTATTTTTGGAAAAGTTAAAGAAGCAAACCCAAGTTCTGATGCTTGGAGGCTGCATATGAAGAGTCTAAAAACACTCAAAGCTAGAAGCCTCAAAAATACTAAAGACTGCGCCTAACTAATTTTGATCTTTCGCATATGTCTGCAAGTCCAATTACAAGGAGATACCAATCCGAGGAAGTTATAGATACTGATATGCTAGATTTGTGGCTCAATCTATCTTGTGAGTGATGTCTAAACAAGGAAGATACCAGAGTAGGACATTCATTGGAACAAGGGGAAAGAAGCTTCCTAGAGCTGCACTCAGCTTTGAAGCGCAGAGGCGTCAAACTAAGAAACAAGTAAAATGGCAGCCTACTATATAAATCCAGCCACTGTAATTAAGGTAAATTCATCA
The DNA here is from genome assembly GCA_019022655.1 of Acacia acuminata. Taxonomy (NCBI): domain Eukaryota; kingdom Viridiplantae; phylum Streptophyta; class Magnoliopsida; order Fabales; family Fabaceae; genus Acacia; species Acacia acuminata. Next base: position 6,309,689 of record JAFJYI010000005.1, read on the forward strand.
AGTAAAAGACCACTAAAGAACAAAAGAGATAATGTCTCGAGAAATAACGTCAACTCATAATATTCCCATAAAAAGATGCAAATCTGTGCACCAGAATCATATCCGATTCACAACTTACAAGTACTGTAAATTTTGGGAGTAGACCAAGCTGTGCAACTAGTTGACCCGAAAGGTTGACATTTCCAAGATCACTGACCAAAGATATATCGAATTTTTAGCATATGCAGAATGGTCATAAATGATAGGTAAAAATGCAATTCACTATTGCATGTAACATGAAACCTTGTGCAAGGATTGACAGGGGTAGCATCCCAGCTTTGAAGAACATTGTTTGGATCAGCTACGCTGGTCTTAAATGCGTTCAGGGCATCACCTGTCTTAAAAAAAATGCAATTCTCAGATGTAGAAATCCTTTAAATTAAATCATGCACCGTGTTATCCAAATTCTTATTGGTGCTACTCCTTCAGCTTTGGGTTTTATGAAAAATCTCCAATACTAACATTTGTGCTCAAATTTAACAACGGCATTATATACGACAATTAGTATATTTGAATCTTCATGACATGAGGTTTACAGGTATCATTCCAACTCAGATTGGAGCTCTTGATAATCTCTATCATTTGAACTTGTTCTACAATAACATAACAGGATATTCCAACTCAGATTGGCCGGAGCTCTTGATAATCTCTAGGTCTATTACCTTCCTCCATGGAAACCTTGCTTATTTATAATTGCTCAATTTGAATAGAAACAATATAGGTAGAGCCATTCCTTAAACTTGGGGTTTTTTTGCAAATATCAAAGACATGTTTTTGCGTACAAATTTATTCACTGTATTATGAAAACTAGTATGTTTGAATCTTCATTGAATGGGGTTGATAGGTATCATTCCAACTCATATTGATCTGTTCGTTATCTTATTCATTTGGACTTGTCTTACAACAATCTTATAGGGGTGTTTCCTTCCACCCTTTCCAACCTTTCTTATTTAGAATTGCTCAATTTGAATTGAAACAATCTACTTGTAGCCATTTTTTTGCTTGGGGTTTAAAGACAAATATCACGGACTTATAATTGTGTACAAATTTATTCACCGGACGTGGTATCCCTTCATCAGTTTTCAATTTGATAGATTTAGGAAACTTTGATGTTTCCCAAAAGCAATTAAGTAGTAGAGTGCCCTTCCTTTTGAACTATTTCAATTTTCACGGCAACATTAGTCACAACAAATCAATGGAATATTACCATCTGACATATGCAGTGTTTCATCAAATTGTAGCATTGATCTCAGCTACAATAATAGCTATGGCAGCATACCTAGAGAACTTGGTAGGCTGGAATACATCAACTTGTCACACAATCTTCTCAGCAGCTATGTTCAAGGGAAGTTTATAACTCTTTTCCTCATGACATTTTATATGGTAATAAAGAATTCATTGGTCAAGAGAAGATACATAATTCTTCTAAAGGTCCAAAGTCTACGTTGAAAATCATTTTTCCTTTGACAATTTTCCTTGTCCTCATACTTGTTGTGGGCTTTGTCTTATTTGAATCTTTCAAAAACAACAAGAAATCCTCAATTGATACAAGAGAAACAAAAAGTTGAGATTTGTTTTCAATATGGAATTGTGATGGAAAAATCGCATATGAAGATATCATTGAAGCAACAGAGGACTTTGATATAAAATATTGTATTGGAATTGGTGCCTATGGAAGTGTTTATAGAGCACATTGTAGCGTTGAAAAAACTTCATAGAAGAGAATATGTGAACACATCTTTTGCTAAGAGTTTTTACAACGAAGTGAAATAAGACATTGCAATATTGTAAAGTTTCATGGTTTTTGTTTGCATAATCAATGCATGTTTCTCATCTATGAATATATGGAAAGAGGAAGCATTTTCTGTGTCTTGAATAATGATGACGATGCTAAAGTTTTGGAATGAAGCATTAGGGTGAACACCATCAAAAGAATAGCATAAGCTATATGCTACATGCATCATGATTCTACTCCTCAAATTAGACATCGTGACGTGACAAGTAGTGATATATATTGTTGAACTCAAAGTTGAAAGCTTTTCTATCAAACTTTGGTGCAGCTAGAATTATTGATCCAGACTCATCTCATCAAACTCTTTTAGTTGGTACTTATGGTTATGTCTCTCCAGGTTAGCTTTTCTCATTCTTGTTGTATTGTATTTTATTTTTATAAGTACTCATTTTGGGTTAAATACATAATTTCTTTAATTTTGGTTGATAGCAGATCTTTCTTAAACCTTAGTTGTGACTGAAAAATGTGATGTGTGTAGGTTCGGAGTAATGACATTAGAAACAATCATGGGAAAACATTCTGAACATTTGATATTGTCTCTGTCAAAGACTTGTAGTGAAAACATTTTGCTAAAAGATGAGTTGGACCCCGTGGATCTCACTACTATCATGGAAAGATGCACAACATGCAACTCTTTTGGTCACAATAACATTAGTATGCTTGAATCCTTCTCCCCAATCTCTCGATCATCAATGCACCAAATTTCTCAAAGCCTTTTATGCTCCAACCAGCCATTGTCCATTCCTTTCAATAATATCTCAATTGAACAATTAGTGAATCAAGATCCGCAAATAATCTGGTAAAATGCTAGGAGATTTGTTGCAAAGTCTAAATTTGAAGTTTTCCATATGTTCAATTTCTTGCAGCTGATATTTGTCCACGACAAAACTCTTTACACGTCATGTTTGGTAACCTTATTCCGTTAAAACACTAAGATATCAAAATTAAGTTATATGCAATCTAAAAAGAGTAATAGGCAAGTGCGATTGCAGGGGCTGCAAATGTTAGAGCAGTAACAATTTAATTAAGGTAAATTTAATCGTATATACATTATAATTGAGAAACGCCTCTTCTTTTTCTAATGAATTAAATGTCTGATGATAAAGATAAATTTGAGTCATAGGCTAACAGAAAATCATAATCTATGAATACAGTAAAGAATTTAAAATAGCAGTCTTTGAATTGCCAACTCTTTCATTCTGAACACTTTTCACCAGCGAAAGGACTAGAATAAGTAATGGTGTGGATGGGATAAGCAGTCTTGTAACAAGAAAATTCTGAGAAAGTTGTATTTAGCCACATAATTTAATTAAGGTATAGTTGTAATGTAAACCTACATATACTTTCTACTTTTCAAGCTCAATTGTTTTATGCTTTCTACTTTCTAGCTACTTTCTACATGGGAGGGTTTGTTCTCTTAAGGTAGAGTGCTTCTTTCAACAATTTAAATTATTGCTGTGATAAAGATCAGGATGACAAGATATACTTTTGGCGATTTGGTTTTCATTATATATATACACACACACACAGTATTGGCAAATTGATTTTGATAGACATTTTAAATTACTCCAGGAACTCATAGGATTTACCCAACCTGGGGCATCGAACATTTCTTTTTCTGTTTGTTAAATATAGCTAAAATATCAAAATGATCCGCACCCATAGACACATGTGCACACAAACATGAGTATAAAGATAATTATAAGAGAATTGGTGCAACAATAAAAAATTCCATCATATTAGTACGCTCGCATCGCAATGAAAAACAGAGTTTCTAGAAAGAAACAGAGCTCACGACTAGTGAAAGAAGAGCTGCTTAAGAGAATTGGGAAAAAAATGATTTCGTCAGATAGGTGAAATCAAAATATTACAAAATTAGCATGGGTAATTTATTCTAGATGGTGTAGAGTGTAGACAATTTCTCTCCCCGTCACCCAAAAAAAAAAAAAAAAAAAAAAAAAAAAAGATCAAAGGCTAAATGCAAAATAGCAACAGGGGAGGCTTTTGGTGAAAGCCAAAATCCCCAATTAGAAAATACAGGAGATCAGAAAAGTATAAAATGGGAGGAGGTAAAATTCATTGAGGAGAGACTCAGAGACTAAAAACTAAGCTACTTTGTATAATTAAAAAAACTTAGTGATAATCAGTTAAAGTTTTTAAAATTTCAAAATTATCTTAAATGACTAAATAAATAAGGCATCAATGAGGTTTTATTAATTAAAGGAGATCATTTTTTAGTTTGTATAGAGTCTGTTCAGTTAGTTAACAAATATCAGTCAGTTCCACTTTTAGGCAGCTAATTATTTCTTGCGAAATAAGTCATGTTTGACTAGTGTTGTGTTGTGTGATTCACATAATTGACCGTCTTTAGTAAAAATAGAATAGTGCTATTTGTTGTTGTTTTACCAGTCGTATTTGGCAGGAGTCCAAACAATAACATTCAACTCCTAATTTAATGCTCATCTTTTCACTTTATAAGAAAATAAATTTAAAGGGTGTCACCTATTCCAATTAAATCTCCGTTAAATTATACAAAACTGATCCCTAAACTTTGAGTGAGTTGTATATAAACTCCTGACCTTTGATTTTTTTTAAAAATTATTATTAACCCCTTGTTGTTAATTGACAGTTAACTTTTAATAAATGATAGTAAAATTCTTAATAAATTTATTAAAATGATAAAAGTAAGGAAATGAGGTTAATATTATAAATCAAATTTTTAAGGGAGTTAAATTTAAATTTTGAAATGTTGGTAGTTATTTGTAAGTGATAAAAAATTAGGGGTTTTCTGCAACTAATCAACGTTGGGGGGTTTTTATGAAATTAGTAATTTACAAAGGATGCTACAGATCATATGTTAAGGGTAATGGGCTAACATTAAAATAAATAAATAAATAAAAGGTTAAGAATGTTAAATTTAAATTTGAAATGTCAAGAGGGTTATATGCTTATATACAACTAATTTAAAGTTCAGGAGATTTTATATAATTTAGCCTTAAATTTATAAAATTTCCAAATTAAGATATTGTTCAATAGTCGCCTCTTAACTTTATCAAAATCATTAAAACAACTAAATGGGTTACATGTTTTTAGCGACGTTGAATTGACTTGAATGTCAAAAAAAATCCAACTGTTATTTTGTTTAGAACTCTTCTTCCCCATTTACACAGCACGACAATAATCGAGTTTCTCAAAAATTTAGATTTTAATCGTTAAATTGTGACTATAAAACTGAGTTAAGTTTATTTGACGTAACCCAAAGTTTAGGGAAATTAAATGTAGTATAATTTAGTTCTTTCTGAAATGTTGTATTTTCTATTTTTTATTTCATTAAATTTCGGATGGGAACATTTCATACTTGTTTTGTTTGCTAATGTGATAATCAGAAACGTGTCTTGATATCCAAATAATTTCTCAAGGTTTTTGGTCTTCATCATAAATTTAAAATATAATTATAAAAAATATAATATGCATTAATGAAAAGGGGGAAAAAAGGAACTCGTAGCATATCAAATGATCTCTTCATTATGTTATCCCCCAGTTTTTGAAATCAATAAGAAATTCCTATCATAATTACTACAGTTGTGTAGGAAATTCTACTTTACAAAGTAAGTATCCAATTACGTATCTAATTGTCATTACTTTTGTGTGATTTAATTGTCATTCAGAAGTTTGATGTTAATGACTTTTGTAAGAATATCACTACTACGTAAATTGGCTTTTACTTCCCTGATTGGCGTCCTATTATTAAAAAAGGAAGTAAAAAAAAAAACGCGGTGGCATTTTTGTAATTAGTAGGTGACTTTTGGAGTCTAATTTTATTTCTTAAACGCCAAAAGTGTAGCTCGGCACCAAAACAAGCGAAAAGTGCGCCGAGCGAAAAAAGGAAACAATTTGGAGTCTAAATCGAGAATTAGACTCCCTAGGTCGAATTTGGAGTCTAAGTCCAATAATTAGACTCCTTAGGTCATTATTCTCCAACCCAAAACCCAATCCCGCATTGTCTCCCGCGCGCGTCCATCGATTCTCATTCTCAAGGATTTCTTCTCAACCTGGTCCACATTGTCTCTTCTCTCGCTCCACCAGTGCTACGTCGTCCCCCTCTCCACCGTAGCTCCTCCTATCAACGCCCTTTCTCTCACCGTCCTCCTTGCCTCCTCTTTCACACCGTCGGACCTTCGTGGTCGTCACCGTGGACACCGCCGCCGTTTCCTTGGTCGCTGCTGTTACCATCGCACCTTCAGGTATCTTCTTCTTCATCCCATTTGTGCTGAAAATCGTTGTTTCTCTTCTTTATTTAAAACCTAGTTGCTTCATGTGTATGCGTTTTATTTTTGCAGTATCATCACAAAATTAACTAATTAGCTCTCTTCTTGCAACTGAGGTATGTTAAATCTACCAGACTTGATATGGATCGACGCGTGCTCCAAAATCTCCTCTGTGTTCACGTGCTCCAGATCCGTAGCATCTGCGACCCACAAGCCTACCGGCAACAGCGACGGCCACGGCGGCGTCTTAGGGTTGTAGATCTACATATCTGCTTTTTTGTTTCTTTAGATCTGAAAACGCGTTTTTACCTTCTGATTCAAGCATATGTTAGGTGGGAACGAAAGGGTAAGAAGATTATAATCCTGAGCAAGAGAAGGTCAGTGATCAATATATGCCATGTCTTCCATTTGGCCTTGAATTTTCAATCTGTCATTTATTCTATTTGCTTCATCTTCCATTCTTTTATGAGTGATTCTCAATCTTAGTCACATGGAATCTCCCGTTAAAGCTATGTATTATTCTCGTCTTATTTTGTCGCGTGTGCATTTCGTTTATGATATTTCAGCCTGCCTTTGGATCTTCTATTATGGGTCTAAAACCTTTTTTCTGTGCTTTGGAAGTCCTATAACAATAATAAAGTCATATGACTGTTCATTTATAGGTCGGTGTAGGAAAATTTCATTGGCTAACTGTTGTTATTCCTACGTGGCTGAGATAGTGGCTAATGTTATTACATTTTAAAACATTGTTTGGTTATTAATTTGATTCTTTAATGTGTATAAGGGGCAGAAAATACTATCTGAACGTAATGGGCATTACTTAATTTAAGTTTTCATAATATTAACTTAAGACTGATTGGGTTTTCATTTAAGTGTTTAAATTGGTGCAGATGAAGTCAGAACTGGGAAACCTTCTCCTGAAATGTGAGATACAAGGAAGTATTTTTCATTATTGTGGATTTGATTGAGGGTTGTTTGTCTCGATTGTTGTCCTTATAAACTTTCACCTGTTGTGCTTAATTGTGTCAAATTCCTTGAAGCTGCTAAGAGATTAAAAATTGAGCATTCTAGCTGTCTTGTCATTGAGGATTCTGTGTAAGTTGCTAACAGATCTATTGTGGTTGTTGTATTTTACAATTTACAATTTATACTGAGACCTATATACAATCTTCGCCCTCATTTGTGTAGGAGAAATATGAAGCAGCTCGAAAGGAATTGTTGAAGGAAGTTGCTAGGGGTATTTCTATACAAGCATATATACGATGGGAAAAAGCTGGGAAGCCTAACTACTCTCCAGATCAACAATTGGTAACTTAATAAATATACTTTGGTTTCCCTTATCCTGTTCAATGTTGCTTAAGTGGACCAAATTCTATAACTTGTTTTTCTTCTTTTTGTAATTATATCGTTGTAGTCTTTGTTATTTCTTTATTGACACTCCTGAGGTACTCTTGAAATTGGTGTTCGTTTTTCTCTAAGGTTTTGATTATTAAGTTCTTACATCAGAAGCGATTTTGGACTTGTACATAAACCCTTAGTAGAAAATAGAGGCTTTGAGTAATACTGGATGCTATTCTATCTCCTTTATCCTCATAATTTAGTGCATTTTTTAGAACATAAGAAGTGTGATTTGACTATGTCAAAGTGTTGTAATTTTACTGGTTATTACTGGATATTTGCTAGCGGGCTCCATAGTTGGACCTGGGGGCTTTAACTTCGTCAGTGAAATGCTGCAGGTAAAAGAATTGTCAAGATGGGTTTGTCTACATCTTTGATTCACTTCAACTGGACTTTGTTATTGCCATGTTCATAGTGTGTGAAAAAAGTCAATTATAACACTTAAGTAAATGCTTGGATATTTATGTGTGACAATCTTGAGGTCCTGTTTCATGTCCAGTCATTTTGTATGTATTACACTTGACTAGAAGTAGCCTATCAAATGAGAAAATTATTGAAACAGAATACGCAAGTGTCATGCTAGCATCGTAAAGGACATGTATGATTGTAGTACATATCGATTCCAAAAAATATCGGTCTTATGTGCTCGGAACTTTGTTCAAATATATATTGTCCACCATTCCCGTGGCATGCTTGTAGTTATGAGTTATGATACACATTACCTTCTATTGGTTATCCTTAAATCAAAATAAATGTCATTTATGTATGTAGGTGGAAACGTGGCTCGCTTTGGTGTAATATTTCTTCCGTTTGCTTTGGGCTTGGAGTTCTCCATGACCAAGGTTGGCTTAAGCTTTTGATTGCTTTTCTTCCTTTTTATGCACTTTATGCAGTAACTCAAAATTAAATACCTTGTATGCCTTTGATTTCAGCTTCGAGTTGTTCGAGTAGTTGCTGTTCTAAGAGGTCTGCTTCAGGTTTTTTTATTTTTTATTATTATTTTTAATGTGCTTATGTGGAGCTGCAGCCTTGGTATTGTTTTTATGTTTTTAATTTACACTCTTTGAGCTTTTTCTCTTTGTTATTGGTCTTGATCACATTCAATAACTTATAATGAGATTCAAATTGTAGATAGCCACTTTTATCATCACCACCTTATGCTCCCATTACTAGAGCCAATTTTTTTTTTTTTTTGGTTTGTCTTATTTATTATCTACTTAAGTTGCCTTGTTGTTGTCCTTTTTTCTTTTTGGGTAAAGTTGTCATCCTTTTGGTACAAAGAAGCTCTGATTCAAAAACCAAATGGTAACATATTGAATAATTTGAAGCATTATGTGCTTGCTAATTGAATCAATGGGTTCTGGTTTAGTAAGTTGGAAGGCTAAATTCTTCAAAAGGCCCCCAAATTATGTCAAAATCGGTTGTTCTAACTTGCAAAAGTAGTCGCATTATGTGGGAAACATTGAGTTGTATGATAAAGGAGGCATAAATCTTTGAAAAATATAGTGCAAAATATTTTAAGCTTAAGTAGTGGTACAACTTAGTTATAAATTCTGGTGGTACCTGGTGTGGTCATTTTGTATCTTCTTTCCACCTTATATGTCATGCATAATTTGATTGTTTTTTCTTCTATTAATTAATTAAATATCTCTACTATAAGCACAAGTGGACTATGATGTTTGATATTCGAATCCATCACCCTTGTTGCACTATTTGTTATGTGGTGGTAAAGTTTCGAGGAGTCTTTGTTGGTTCTTTTCTTTCTATGTCTTCAACTACAGTGGTATGTATAGTCTTTATCTGATCATATTCCCATATTGCAGTCTTGAAGATGCATTTCAAGATTCCAATAAATTGTTTGTTTTTGTAACTATTAACATGTCCAGGTCTTAAAGTTTTTTTATGGAAAAGGACACCACAATTGGAATACTTATTTTGCAGGTACTTTTTTGTGTGTGTGAAACTATTTTTCTTCTTTCTCATGCTTTATGCATTTCTGCATTCTCTATTTTGCCTTTATAGGCAATGAACAACTTCATCATATTGATTCTTGTAAATTTCTTTTGCCTTAAAGGATTGAGTGTTGGACTACCGTTTGCGTTGCTTCCTGTTCTTGGTGGCACCTCAGGTGTTCTTCATGGGGTGATATCTATGACAAACTGTAAGTCTAAGAATCCTCAATCTCCAGCTTTTACTAAAATCTCAATGAAATCTTGTAAATTTTGTTTGCTTCAAGAATGGGAATAACTTGGTTAGTATATCTAATACTGCATTAATTGTTTATATGAATAACTTGGAAGTCTTCTCGCTTGGTTATGTTATTTATGTGCAATCCTTGAAAATATAATTTATTTAGAATGTGTAATTCTTTGTTGATAAATGACAAGTGGCAATTCTTGAACTTATTATTAGTGCTGTAAAATGATGTCCCATATGGCGGGCGTGTTTGATTTCATCTGATTACTATGATTTGGTTTACAGAATTTGTTTATGTCTCTGTAGTAATTGAAGTTGAATTCCTAATTCATGTTGTAATTTTAAAGGGATCGTCCCTTTGATTGATGTGATTTATTCATCTTTGTAATTTTAAAGGGTCGTTCCTTTGGATATCCACTTGTCTGCTCATATATTTATTCATGTGCCCTCTAAATATATTTTGTAACTTTATGAAAAATTACTTCACACTTCTTTTGATAGGTTAAAGCTGTTGATGAGGAAATGAGAACTCGATTTTTGGGCATTGGTTTCCAGCCAAAGTGGGAACTCAAAGACATACCTATAATGCCAAAGGTGTTTCTTTGCCTTCTTTCTATTGTGCAAGACTTTGAACTTGCTGAATATGTACATTCAATCATTTGTGGAATCCAGATTGAATTCTCTGATATTAGGATCAATTAACTGTGAAATTTCGATCAAGGCTATTTAATAAGTTCCATAAGGTGTTTCTTTGCCTTCTTTCCTATGCTTAGAGATTGCAGATATTTGCTATGTTGTAATTGAGGTTTTTCATTGTGAATTTCATGTGCAACTTTGAAGAAATAATTGTTGTCATAGTGAGGTCTCACTTGCTTTGTTTTGGATTAGATTTTGTAATCTCGAATCGATTCAATTTCGCTGAATTTGTTGCCTCTTGAATTGTTAGAAATTGCTTTGTTGCTTTTGTGATAAATCTGAATGCATGAATCCCATGTTGTTGGTTTGTCAGTATCCCGTGGTATTTCATGTTGTCATTGACATTAATTGCAATTCAGATTGAAAACAAGCGCACAACACCGCAAGTTCTTAATCTAATGATAACTCTTCGTGATTTTGTGAAAATTTTGTCACTTTTCCGCATTAAATAATTTCTTCTTCCATAGCTTTTAAGCATTTTTCTATATTTTTTATGGTTTTGAATCCGATCCGTCTTCGGCGCTCAAATCTGATTTTTTTTTTTTTTAAGTAGACTTAAGGAGTCTAATTTTTACAATTAGACTCCTAAAGTGAGACTTAAGGAGTCTAATTTTTAGAATTAGACTCCTAAAGTGAGACTTAAGGAGTCTAAGTAATGGAATTAGACTTCTAAAGTGAGACTTAAGGAGTCTAAGTATTGGAATTAGACTCCTTAATTAAGTCATGACTTAAGGAGTCTAATTCCAACTATTAGACTCCTTAACTGAGATCTGAGAGTGTAATTGTCATGACTTAAGGAGTCTAAGTTATGTAATTAGACTCCTTAAGTTATGACTTAAGGAGTCGATTCCTAACTTAGACGCCTTATGTTAAGTGTCTAATTTTAAAATAGGATTCCTTAAGTTTTACCTATGGGCCCCAGGATATACGTCCGTAAGAAAAGGACGTCGAAAGTACAAAAAATAGGACTCCTTATCCCTGTTTTGTAGTAGTGTATAATAGTACGAAAAGTATTACATCATGTAGGACTTGATCTATTATGTAAATTACCCTACACCCTATGGGCCCGTTTGGTTGAAAGAATTGGTGAGGAGGGAAAGGAACTTAAGATGAGGGAAAGGAATGGAAGGGAAGATTGTGAGGGAACTTAAAAAGAAAAATTGTTTGGTAAACATGGGAATGGAACTTAAGTTGAAGGAAAATAAAACGTTTGGTATGAAGAATTTGTGGTTGGTTAAGTGGGAAGTTGAGGCAAAATGCCCAAATTGCCCCTAAAAATAAAAAACGCTGGAAAAAACTGGAAAAAAATTTGTTTTTCCCATCGAAAAGAAAATGAACCCTAAAACCAAATCGCGCTATCGTTCGGATGGAAATTGCAATGCGACGTCGACGGGAAATAAACGGCGACAAGCATAATGACGAATTGATGTTGGAAGACGACAAGGAAGGAGCGAATTAGAGGGGAAGCAGTAGAGTATGAAAAATGTTCGGGAATGAAGATTACAAGATGTATGGGGAAGTAAATTGTGGAACATTACCCGGATGTGGAATTGATAAGCAAACCTATATAAATGGTGATAATAAGCGTGGCAAACCATTGGTAGTATTGAGTCGCTTAAATAAAATCTACTATATCCATAAGAAAAAATAGAGTTGTCTACTGAAAATGAGGAACAAGAGTGAATTGCTTGCTGTATGGCTAATTAAGGTCATCACAAGTGCAGAAATCTATTGCACAATAGAGTGAAAGCAATATGAATTGTTCAATTTGGCCTTTTCAAATTCTATATAAGAATGAACACAAACTTCCAATAATTGATGATGTAAAAAATAAAAAAGCCGTTAAACATGAGAACAAGAGAGGTTTACAATTTCATCAACCAATTTACAAGATCTTTGTTATGCAAAATGAAGTTGTGTTTTGAACAGGCCAATGCTATGATAAATGCAGCAATTAATATAAATGCATCGACTTGTCATACAATCTTCTCAGTGGCTATGTTCCAAGTGAATTTAGCTCTTTTCCTTATGTCATTTTGGATGGTAATAAAGGTTTACTTGGTCTAGAGAAGACACATGATTCTTCTAAAGGTATGAAGTCTTTGTTGAAAATCATCATTCCTTTGACAATTTTTCTTGTCATCATGTTTGTTGGGGGTTTCATCTTGTTTCAGTCTTTCAAAAAGAACACACAATCCATAATTGAGACAAGAGAAACAAGAAACGGAGATTTGTTTTCAATATGGAATTATGATGGAAAAATTGCATATGAAGATATCATTGAAGCAACAGAAGACTTTGACATCAAATATTGTATTGGAACTGGTGCCTATGGAAGTGTTTATAGAGCGTAACTTCCTAATGGCAAAATTGTAGCAATGAAAAAGCTTCATAGAAGGGAATATGGAAACACATCTTTTGCCAATAGTTTTCACAATGAAGTGAAGATGTTAACTGAAATTCGACATCGTAGTATTGTAAAGCTTCATGGATTTTGTTTGCATAATCAATGCATGTTTCTCATCTATGAATACATGGAAAGAGGAAGCCTTTTTTATGTCTTGAATAATGATGATTAGGCTAAAGAAGTTCGATTGGAGTATGAGGGTGAATGTCCTCAAAGCAATAACAAATGCTTTGTTCTACATGCATCATAATTGTGCTCCTCCAATTATCCATCGAGACATAAAAAGTAGTAATGTATTGTTGAACTCAAAGATGGAGGCTTTTTAATTTGACTTTGGGACATCTAGAATAATTGATCCGGATAGATCTAATCAAACAATTTTAGTTGGTACTTATGGTTATGTTGCTCCAGGTTAGCGTTTTTTATTCTCTACTACTTCTTGTATCGTACTCTTGTATTTTCTTTTCACAATTACTTACCTTTGGATAAATACATAATTTCTTCAATTTTTGGTCTATTGCAGAGCTGGCATACACCTTATTTGTGACTGAAAAGTGTGATGTTTATAGCTTTGGAGTGGTAATATTAGAAACAATAATGGGAAGACATCCTGGAGATTTGATATTTTCTTTATCAAAGACTTGTGCAGAAAACATTTTGCTAAGAGATGTTTTGGACTCACGTCTTCCACTTCCATCACGAAAAGATGCACAAGATGTAGCTCTTTTGGTGGCCATAGCATTTTCATGCTTGAATCCATCTCCCAAATCTCAACCACTGATGCACCATGTGTCTGAGAGGCTTTTATCCTCCAACTCGCCATTAGCCATTCCTTTCAGTATTATCTCAATCCAGCATTTAGTGAATCAAGACATGCAAATAATGTCATGAAAATCTAGTTGATTTGGATTTGTGTTTTCTTGGACCTCATATGAAACCTTTAAGGATTTTATGCAAAGCCTAGATTTAAAGTTTGCCATATGTTTAATTTCTTGTACCTGATCATATTTGTCCATTAAGAGGGAAGAAAAAAAAAACTTTATATGTTACGTTTGGCATAAACTTATTCTATTAAAATGATCCTGCATTGAAATTGAATAATAAGGACTCTATACTTAGAGCCGACTATCAAAGTTTAAAGTGGCAATTTATGGAATAAAAACTCTACTTGGTGAAACTTTTGGATAAAATTAGATTTGAAGAATTAACTATATTATTCACTATCATTATAACATAATTAAATATAAATTTTATATTTTCGCTTGATGATGATTATATTGAATGTATTAATGTCAATTGGAATTAAAAACATTACTTTGGATTGTAGGCTTGACATAAATAATAGTTTTGGGGTTTGTGATTGTCCCTTCCACACAAGTTTAGAGGGCCTTCACTACTAGACCGAAATTTGTGCAAGAGTATAGACCAACAGGTTTACATCTCGTATTATACAAGAGAATATTAAGACTTAATAGAAATACAAATTGAGTAAACGATGAATTCAATTTAACATAAGTGGTAAAGACTTTTTCACTTAAACTAACTGATGATGGTGATTTAAAATAACTTGTTTTATTTCCACATAAATTATTTTAGAATCTGTTACCTTGTACATATCATATGAAAATATAAAGAAATCAATCAATTTATTACTTCTACGCATATGACTTTTTTTTAAAAAAAAAATTAATTTTAAATTTTATCATGATATATACATATGGAACAGATAGATAACAATTTATCTTATTCTACAATATTTTACTCGTGCAAATAAAAATATAGATAGCAATTAGATCTACTTTAAAATTTATTCCTCTAGGCATCATGCCTGTTAGAATTTATTTTGATAACAATTTTTTTTATCTTGTATATATTCTATTATAAATTTTATTTTTTCCATAGAGTTCATGTCAACATTATTGAAGGTCCAAGACTTTTATCTTTTTTTATAAGCACATGTAATTTCCCAATGGAGGTAATTGTATTCGAGACATTGTCAAATACATCTTTCCCCATCAAAACTTGAACATTGATTCATCATGTTATTAGAGACTAGTCATTTAATGAGACCCAACCGTTACTGGTGCCTTGACTGAAACACTGATATGTACACAAAGGAAGCAAATGAAACCTCATTATGTGGATATTCAAACTCAAATGGACACATGAAGAGCCGAAAGAAAGATTAGGGGGCGAATAGTACCCGTTCAGTAGAAGGTAATTTAGGGTGGTCGTTTGTTTTCATCTAAAAAAATAGGCATTTTCTTGCTGATTGAAAGTTCAATATTCCAATTCCAATGCGTGGGGCCAATAGACTACCATTATGTATTCTGAAGAACCGGCAAAACCCAAGAGGGGGAGTGAATGTAACACCCCATTTTTAAAAGCGGAAAACAATTTTTTTTTTTTAATCAGAGTAGAGCATCGGAGAAAAGAGTTGAGTATCTGATAAGTAACAAAATAGTAACTGCAGTGTATCCAGATGGTTATTATAGTTGTACATTGATTCCATAATTCAAAAGTATAACTATGAAATGTTATAAGTACGACTTCAAAATATATCTCCGGTCGAGCTCCTTAGGCGGGCTGCTTGCCCTTGTCGATTGCTCTTGGTCCTCCTGACCCTGAAGCTATATTAAAAGCTAAGGTCCAATTCCCATTGGACCTCAGGTAACGGTTAACCTCATGCTTATGTAAACAATATATGACAGACAGACATTCAAGACATTACAGCAGTAATCAATACATAAGCACACAGCAGATGCAAGATTAATAACACAACAGTACATAGCACATAGCACATGTAAAGTCAATCCACGTTTGCGCAAACCGGTGCCACGATAGCTCGTCGTGTCCTCAGCGCTAGGAAAACCATCACACGGTATTATCAAGTCTATAACCCGTTCATAGCTGAATGTGTAAGACGAGTCTTAACTATGGTACATGGTCCAAGACCGAGTCCTGTCCATGACCTTATGAAATCATCTATTATATATAAGTATACAATAAGCATTAGAGTTAATGTTACAATACGCGTCCGTACCTTAACCTCGTTCGGTAGACGATATGTCGTGCTGGTACGTCTACTTGGATAGCCTATAGCAGCATTTCTTGCATTAATATCTTATAAATAATATCTTAAGAGATATTTTAACCACAAATGACCTTTTTACCCCTGGTGGATTTATTATCCTAATTAAATCCCTTAATTTCGTAAAAACGTTATTTCAGCATTTCTGGTAGATTTTTCGCCTAACTTTGATAAATCATAATTAATTCTATAAAAATCGAAACGAGGATCCGTAAAATTCCCCAGACTCCTTAGGATGTCTATTTGTGATTAAAAATACTTAATTTTACTCAGAATTGGTGAATCATTCCCAGTTTAATATTCTTTAACCTCTGCCCAGAATTTTCCAGAAAAACGTAGCCAAACTTTGGGAATTTTTATCTCTCTGAAAAAAATTCATTTTAGTATGTTCTTGGCATATTTAAAAATCCCTATATGTCTAATTTAATCATGAAAAATTTCAGAATTAATTAACTTCATCTTCAACATAAAATTATGGTGTTTCTGCCACTGATTTCAGAAACTTCTAACCGATGAATTTTCGCCGTAGCTTCGCTACTTTGCTTTTCAACTCCCAAAAATTTTGCTATACCACATGGCTCATCTAATTTTCGAAATATACTATTTTTAACTATAAAAACATGATATTAAAATTACTCTAGTATATTTAAAATCAAAACTATTCTAACTATGAATTTAAGAACTAAAACTTAAAGAACTTAAAAGCTAGAGCTAGAGAACTTACCAAGAACCTTGCTCCTCCTTCTTCAAGACTCCTCACTCTCACTTTCACTCTCTATATCAGATTTACTAAGCTTGCTTTGGTGTGAAATTTGTGAAGAGGTCGGTGCTCTATTTATAGGAAAAAGCTATGGCAATCTTGTAATTCTCTAACTTACACATCTTTCATTTTTGGTCATGGGTTTAAATCTGAATTCTCCTTCCAGCTGAGCCAAAAACGTGGCCTACCTCGCCCTCATTCTTCCTCCTTTAATTTTTCACCAAAGCCTCTTGCCTTGGTGTCAAAATTGTCCCCATGTGTAAAGCTTTTGGCCCCAAGAGTGCTTTGGTGGCTCTTCCTCCTTCATGCACTCTCCAAGCTTGCATTGTGGCCTCTCCTCCTTCATACATTTTTTTGCTTTATTCTCCTATGGTCCACAATCATCCACACATAAGCTTTGGTTGCCCTCTTGAAACATTTTATTAAATTAATTATGAAAGTTTTATTAATTTAATTAATGTAGATTTAATTATCCACTAATTTTTGGCAATTCTCTTTAATTGGTTTAATTATTTTCTCACAACTTTTTGATTTTCTATAGCCATTTATGCACCATGCATTTATTTAATAATCATAAGGGAGCTTATGGTCCCTA
Organism: Acacia acuminata; assembly: GCA_019022655.1. Classification (NCBI taxonomy): domain Eukaryota; kingdom Viridiplantae; phylum Streptophyta; class Magnoliopsida; order Fabales; family Fabaceae; genus Acacia; species Acacia acuminata. The sequence continues at coordinate 6,326,931 of JAFJYI010000005.1, forward strand.
ATATAATATTGGATTTTTGCCTCTTTAATTTCCAAAGAAAATAACCAAATAAATTACTAAAATTAGAGACAACATACTTTCCTATTTAAAATAGGTATTAATTTGCCAAAATATATCATTCAAGAGAAACATGAATTTTGGGATATTATAGTGAATTAGGTGAAGATTAAAAACTTGAAACTTTGAAAATCTTTTCGCCTTCTAAATCAACAGTTAGACATTCAAATAAACATATACTCGGAAATATAAGAGATATGGGAAGCTAATATGCAAATTGTGATTTATAATGGTTCGGCCCAATCCTTGGCCCACGTCCAGTCCCTAAGCTCCACTTGAGATTTTCAATCCACTATCCTCTTGTTTAACCATGTAATACCCTAAAATTCCTCTTTAGCTTAACCATTATACTTTGATAGGAAATGCCTATTAAAATATAGGTGAATATGTGGTCTCAAAATTTAGTAGCTTATTTGATTTAATTTAGGGAATTTTCTCCTAAAATTAAATAAAACAAAGACCCAAATTTTCTAAGTTCATTTAGGGATCATAAAATACCCTAAAATTATCATATTACTACATAATTCTTATTTGATTATAAAGAACCATAAAATGTTATAAAAATACCTAAAGCAATTAAAGGAAATTACCAACAATTAAAGGACAATTAAATTTACAATGATTAATTTAAATATATTAATTTTCATAAGACACATTAAAAGCCACCAATTAGGGATATTTTGACTTAACTAAAAATCAAGAACCAATAAGGGTTCAATATTAGCATTAAGTAAATTATTAATGATCATAATTAATTTAATAACCTATCATATTTTGACAATTGCACCTAATAACACCTAAAACACTACACTAAGGAGTTTAATTAGGATTAAACTATAATCCCCTAGAGACAATTATGTGGGGGGGGGGGGGAGAATTTCATATAAATAAAAGGGAAAGATTAGACAAAGAATATAAGATAAAGACACATGTGATATAAGGTAAAAATCTTCAATAGTAAGTAGAATTTTTCTACATAAACAAAGGGCCAAGATTTAATAAAGAGGAATCTAATGGCTAAAATTTATTACCTAATTAAATCCCAATCCATGTGAATTAAATTGAGCCAATAGGAATTCTTTATACTTTATCTACTAGGCATAAAAAAAAAAAAAACACAACACAACACAACACAAGAGTCAAAACTCATAAGGGGGCCACGGTTTTGCTTGTTGAGAAAGAAGAAGAATGATTGTATTTTAAAATCAAGATATTATCTAAACTTGCACATGGGATAATTGAATTAATTACATGGAAGAGGATAAGGGGACAAGATGGAAGAGGATGATGTACTTGGGGATAAGGCATTTAAAGAAAAGTGGAAGAGGATAATATAAGATTAATGTTGTAAGATAATGTTTAAGATAGATAGGTTTTGTAATATATATATATATATATATATATATCCAAGATATTTGTGGAAGAAGATAAGGTGGTGGAAGAGATAAGATGAGAAGAGAGGGGAGGAGGTGAGGCCACGTTTTTGAGTGTTTTTGTGTGTGTGTGTGTGTGTGTGTGTGTGTACAAGAGGAGGATTAATTGATTTAATTCAATTATTGCTAAACCAAACCAATGGGAAAATTGTAGACACAAGTAATCTAAATCCCTGATTAATTAATTGGTTCAATGAGGGATTCAAATCATGGATTTATGATCAGGATTAATCTTGAACAAACATACATAATGAGCTTGGGATAAATATCATCATGATTTTTTTTACCCAACTTATACATTTAATCTTAAGATAATAAGGGCAATTAGAGACTTCTAAAGAGGCCATGATTTTCGAAATTAAGGGGCTAATGAAGAGACTTAGATAAACCCTATAATTAACACCTAAATATACTCTTGCTTAGTTGGTAACCAACTATCACTTTGCATCTAGTTACAAAGGATATGTAGAGTAACTAATATCATTAATTGAATCATAAAAATCAACCCCAAAAGTCTTCTTGCACATGGGAAAGAGAAAGAGGAAAGAAAACTTGAAGAAGAAGAGTTTGAAAAATCTAGATATTTTTCTAATCACACATGGTATCTATTAAGCCAACAATGAAAGAGAATAAGAGAATTTATGAGTTTGGAAGAGGGTAAGAGGGAAAGAGAGAGGAGGTCACGGTTGGGAGAGGGAGGAGAGGTAGAGATCTTAGCTTCTTTCTTAAGTTAAGATCCAAGGGCTTATGGAGCTTTGCATATTTACCAAAGTTGCCATTGGAGTTTTCTATAAATAGAGACCTTAGGCTTCTTCACTCTTCACACCAAACTCAAACCAAATAGGTGAGTTTAAGAGAAGCAAGAGTGGAGCAAGAAGGTGGAAGGAGTAGCAAGGTCCTTCAAGAGGTAAGGTTCTTAAGCCTTAAGTCTTTAGTTTTATAGTTTTTAGTTTAAATGTTAGTTTAATCTAGAAAATGAGAGAATAATTTCTTACTCTTGTTTTTAGGCCTCCTTGCATTGAGAAATGCCTAATGAGGTAAAAATATGGTGGGGAATAAGTTTTGGGAAGCAAGGGATCGATATTGTGAAAATTGTAGAAATTGTCGGTAGAAAGTTTTGTGCAAATGGTGAATTAAACGTTATTACTTTATGTTGAAGAAGGAGTCAATAAATCATGAAATTATTAAGAAATAAAGTAGGCTTGTAGAGCTTTCTAAATATATAAAATATGTAGCGTTTTGATTTCTATACAAAGAGTTACAACCGGTTGAAGTTAGGCCATTTTTCTAGGTAAAATTCTGGGCTAGAGTTGAAAACATGAAACCTGGGAATTTTTCACTTATTATGGGTAGAAATTAGTATTTTTACTCAAAAATTGGCATCTTAAGGATTCCGGGGAATTTTACGGATCCTCGTTTTGATTTTTGTAGAATTAATTATGAATTTCAAAGTTAGCGAAAATTTGCCGCCCGAAATCCTCGATATCTTTATGTGTTTTGTTGTATGTTTGTTTTGCCATGTGTGTTTTTGTATATGTTTGTGCCAAATATGCATACAGAGTTATGTGGTTCCTAGTGCTGAGGACGATCGGTCTGAGGCCGGCCTTAGTTGGCGGCTGTACGGGTCGATAGGTCTTAGGGTGTCCTAGTGCAGGCAGCTTTTCGGGTCGTGACTCCGGTAAGTCCGGGGCTTGCCTTGGTAAGGCACGACGGCACGTGGTAGTCGGTGATGTGTATGCTTTCGTTTGCATATATGGCATGTTATGTTTGGCATATTATTACTCATCTTTTCATATCGATATGGTTACTTGCATACACTCTTCACATATAGTATTTGAGTACTGATGGTTACTCTGGGGGCTAACACTGGACTCTAGAAGCTTTTGTTGATACAGAGGGGCGTGCCTGAGTTATAAAGGCCTTTTTGCAGAGGTAAGGGCTATCGGTACAGATTGAAGAGTAGGGAATGCCCTATTACGTTTTGTACATATATTTGGGATGACTGTATATATATTATTTTGGTATTTATTTTCGATAATTGTACCCTTAACCCTTCGGGGACTTATATTTTCTATTTATTTTACTTTTACCAGTACAGTAGGTTGTCCAAACTGTTAGTTCTCTATGTGTTTTGATGATAGCTGACAATTGTAAACATGTATGGATGTTTTTGGATAAGCTAAATGTTTATTAAAACTTGTTGTTTTCAACCAAAAAATTCTGCCAGCGCCAAACTCGAGCCTAGACTTGGCAAACTCAAGTTTGCCATTGACAGAGGGGAAAACTCGCCAGTTTGCATTTTAAACTCAAGACCTCTACTCTTAATCCTCAAGTTTGCACCGCCAAAGAAAATCTTCAAAGAGTTTACAAAACCTATAAACTCAAGTTTGTTGGAAGCAAACTCGAGTTTGCCTCTAGCGGGAAGAATTTTCAAATGAAATATTTCATAAACTCAAGACTACCATTTTTGTGTAGAGTTTATCACCGTTGAAAATTCTTTAAGAGTTTACAAAACTTGTAAACTCGAGTTTGCAGTTGACAAACTCAAGGTTATGTTTGGCCGAGAGCTTTCAATGTTTTATAACTTAAGCAAACTCGGGACTGTATGTTTAGACCCTAGTTGGTGTCTGGTCAAGAGTTTTCCAAAAGTTTTCTAAGTTGAGAAAACTCGAGTTTACGTTTCCAAACTCGAGTTTATGCCTTACAGAGCAAAATGATTTTAACTTGAGAAAACTCTAGAGTTTGCAGGAAACCTCCGGTTTACACTTTGAGAACTAAAACTGATTTTTTACATGAACAATGACAAACTCGAGGCTACTCACTAATAGACTTGAGTTTATGTTTCACTCAAAATGTGTTCTAAAGCTCAAATCGTGACTTTCCTCTCCGGATGGAGGAAACTCGAGTTTTGATATGGAAACTCGAGTTTTGGCCAACCCGAGAGCATTGCAGTTTTTAATGTTTTGAAAACCTCCAGTTTTGGAAGAGAACCTCCAGTTTTGATATTTTGGACTTAAATCGATTTTACATACTAAAGTCCAAAACTCGAGTTTAGAGAAACAAATTTTCTGTTTATTTTACTTTTACCGATACGAGTAGGTTGTCTAAACTGGTCAAATGCTCTGCTATGATAACTTTGATATATATTAAATGGACTTAATAATGAAGGAAAGGTAGCAAGTAAAAGGAATCCCTCTAACCCGCCACCCGAAAGGGCGAGGCCGGTAGGGGTGTAACATTTACAATCTAAGAATCCAGCATCAAATAACAAGTCTAAAGCAAATTTATGTTGGCATACAAAAATTCCAATAGAATTACGAGCAATCTCCAAAACCAAGGAAGTATTTCACATCACCAAGATCCTTAATTTTGAACTGATCATCAAGAAATGCCTTAATACGATTAATCTCAGCCAAATCAGTACCACTAAGGATGATATCATCCACATAAACCAACAAAAGAGTAAAAGAAGAAGTAGTATTCTTCAAAAACAGAGAATAATCGATTGAGACTGGCAGTAACCATAAGAAATAAGAGCCTTAGACAATTTAAAATACCATTGTCGACTAGCCTGTTTAAGGTCATAAAGAGACCGCTGCAACTTGCAAACTTTAGACGAAGAAGAGACAACCAAACCCGAAGGAGGAAGCATATACACTTCTTCATCAAGGTCCCCATGTAGGAAAGTATTATTGACATCTAATTGTTTTAAATGCCAATTATGAGCATTGTAAGAGCAAGTAAGAGACGAATGGGGTTAATTTAGCAACAGGTGAAAAAATATCATTATAATCAATACCCTTAACTCGTGTATAACCTTGAGCAACCAAACAACCCTTATACCGATTAAGAGAACCATCAGAGTTAAACTACTTAACAAACACCCACTTACACCCAATAGGTAGCTTACCAAAAGGTAAATCAGTAATTAGCTAGATATTATTTTGCTCCAAAGCTGCAAGTTCAACATGAATAGCATTTCTCTAACCTTCATGTTGAATAGCTTTAGAGTAAGTTGTAGTACTATCATCAATGGAAATAGAACAAACAAAATGATGATATGAAGGAGAAAAACGATGATAAGAAAGAACATGAGAGAGTGGATGATCTATACCTTCCTCCAAAGAATCTAGTAAAACTGATGCATATTGAAGGGCGAAGTGATAATCTTGCAGATAAGTGGGTGGCCTATGTGAACGAGTTGAACGACGTGGCAAAGGTAAATCAGAAACAAAAATAGAAGGAGAGGAAGGATCAACAGATAAAGGGGAGGACTCAGAAAAATCTAGAGGAGGTGTAGCTTGGGGTGAAGGAATGGAATCAGTCCATACAACAGAATCAGAATTACAAAAAGGAAAAACTGATTCATGAAAGTATACATTGCGAGATACATGAATCTGCCGAGTATACAAATTAAGTATAACAAAACCTTTAGTACTAGTTTTATAACCTAGAAAAATACATTTATGAGCCCTTGAGTCAAGCTTGGTTCTGTTTTGTAAAAGTTTGGAAGAAAAACAGAGACAACCAAAGACTTTTAGCATGCTAAAATCAGGGATTTTATTAAAAAGCATTTCAAAAGGACTTTTATTTCCCAAAAGAGGAGTCGGCAAGCAATTAACGACATAAATCGCATGAGTAATAGCATAGGACCAAAAAAACCTTTGGCAGATTCGCTTGAAAAAGAATAGCATGAGTAACATTTAGAATATGTTGGTGTTTACGTTCCACTTTGCTATTATGTAAAGGAGTTTCAATGCAAGATGTTTGATGAAGAATGCCATGTTTAGCAAAAAAATGCAGTCATTTGAAACTCTAAACCATTATCAGTTCGAATAATCTGAATAGAAGTATGAAATAGAGTGGATACCAAAGCAACAAAATATTGAATATAAGACCAGACCTCAGATTTGTTTTTAAGAAAATAAAGCCATGTATATCACAAATAGTCATCAATAATAGTAAAAAAAAATACCGATGACCCTGGACTGAAGGTAAATGATAGGGACCCCAAATATCCATATGAACTAAGCCAAAAATTTTATTAGATGTAGTAGTGCCACTACTACAAATATTGGATATCACTACCCTAAAAAACGTCCTTATTTTAAAATAGGAAGTAAAAAATGAAGGTAGTCGCAATCTTGTAATTATATCGAAGGAAAATGAGCCTTCAGTCATTCCGAATTATTGTTTAGGACTTATAAAATTTTATTTTGTCGTCCTAAAACCATTTCAGGACGCCTAATAGCCATTGAGAATTTTTTGTTGTTTGGCGCCATGGCATTTTCGTTGGTTTTTCAAATTTAGGCGACCTGAATATAATTCAAGTCGCCTGTTTTTGAATTTAAGTGACCTGAAGTTAATTAAGGTCGTCCAAATTGGGATAAATTTGAAACTTTTTTGTTCTAAAATTTATTTCTTTGGCGCCATGTTTTTTTTTATTTTCTTTCATATAGGCGACCTGAAATAGATGAAGGTTGTCTATTTTTCAATTTAGGCGACCTGAATTTAATTTAGGTCACCCAAATCGGTTTTTTTTTTTAACATTGGGGACAGATTTTAGGTGACCCGACAAAATTTCAGTCGCCCAAATTGGGATACATTTTGGCGCCATGAAACTTTTTGTTCGAAAATTAATTTCTTTGGCGCCATTTTTTTTTAATTTTCTTTAATATAGACGACCTAAAATAGATAAAGGTTGTCTATTGGTCAATTTAGGCGACCCGAATTTAATTCAGACGCCCAAATTTCCATTAATTTTTTTTGGTCTAAAACTAACTCACCGTGTGGCTTTTTTTTTTTTTTTTTTTTTTTTTTTTTTAAACTATGGGCGACCTGATTTTAATCAAGTCGCCACTTTTCGAATAGGGACGACCTGAAATACATTTAGGTCGCCAGTTTTCTAAAAAGTGGCGACCTGAAATAGATTCAGGTCGCCTATTTTCTGAAGAGTGGCGACCTGAACTTCTTTCAGGTCGCCCATTATCAAATATGGGCGACCTGAATCTATTTCAAGTCGCCCATATTCATTAAAAAGCCCAATAGGATCCCCAAATGACCCACCCGCGCGATAGAAACCTTATCCCTCTCGCGACACACTCATCTCCACTTCCTTCCCCTTCATCATTTCCCTCTCGCGCCGGCACACTCATCTCCGCCTCCTTCCCCTTCATCATTTCCCTCTTGTGGCACACTCATCTTCGCCTCCTTCCCCTTCATCATTTCCCTCTCACGGCGCACTCGACCTTGGATTCTTTCTTCCAGTCGACCTCCACTCCATCTCCATAGTCGCCTTCTCCGGTGGTTTCTGCACGTTCGTTGAGTTTCTCCGGTACTCATCTATTTCATCTTCAATAACCATTGATTTTTTAGTATTCTATTACAATATTCATATTGTAGGGAGAACTTTATAATGGCTGAACCTTGAATGAGGATGGTGGCTTAGTATAGATTGTTTATTATTCATGATTAATGAATTGATCCACTGAAAAATTTCAACAATCTACCACCTAGGATGCACGGACACGCCAAATTTTGGAAAAGGAACGTGTCGGACTCGCGTATTGCATGGACACGCTAAATGGACTGAAATTCGCGTATTAAGGTGTCAATGATTTTTTTTTTGGGTCAAGAAGCAATCAATGATTCAAATGGCAGTTTTGTAATTTTATGAAAAGTCAAGGCTATTTTAATACATAGTCAAGGTCGTTTCAAATCGCAATTTTATGAAAATGGATCAAGACTTAGTTTACATACATAGCAATCTCCGTGTCTTATCAAGAAACAATGCGAAATATAACGAAGGAGAAAGTCATTATTGGGACATTAGTGGAGATGCGGTTGATACCTTTAATGATATTAGAGCTTTAGATGTTGTTGCCCTTTCCTTAGATGAGCCGAGTTAGAGGCAAATATTATTAGTGGAGATATGGTTTAATTATGCAAATGATTTTTATTTTATTATATTTTGTTAATGTGAAATACACTCTTTATATTAAAAATATTATTTAATACTAAGACGTGTCGGAACGTGTCGAAATATTAGTATTTTTGAAGTAACGTGTCGACATCACGATCGGTAACGTGTCGAAAATGCCGTGTCGTGTGTCGGTGCAACATAGTCTACCACATATGTTTGTTATTAGACACGTTTGTTGCAATTAATTAGACTTAATCAATCTAATGATTGCATAGTATCATGCTTTACGTTTATACCATTACGTATCTAAATGTAAGTCACTTGTATCTATTATTGGATATTAAGAAATACATCAAATTGATAAAAATTTTACATTTCCCTTTATTGAATTTTTTGTCTCTCTCTACTTTACAAAAAATTTCACATCTCTCTCTCCTCATTCTCTCTTACCAATAGAAAATAAATATGGGTAAAATTGATAAAACGCTGCAATTGACTTATATTTTGAACCATTTTTTTCCCTACAAGTGGTCTATATTTAGGCACAAAGTGTTACTTCCTCTGGTATTTAATATAAAATATGTTTACCTAACTTACTTAGATTAAGAAATTTAGTTAAGTTAGTTAATAGTATTTATTAAAACACTCTAGTTATCTTCCATAATTTTCTTCTTCCTCTCCTCTTTGATTATTATTGAGGGAGAATATTGACAAAACTTATGGTGTAATTACCACGATGGTTTCTTGTGCTCTAAATTTTAATCTAATGTCTACTTAATTAGAATTTTCTTCTATCATGCTTTATTGGTTTCTTCAAAATTTTTAAGCTTACTCTAAATTACTTATTGGAATCAATTCTGTTGGATTGAATTTAGTTATTCATGCCATCAATGATTGACAGGGGACTTGCTATTAATCAAGTTGGAATTGGAACAGATCAAGTGTTAGGGGATTAGTTGATAAATATTGATCTTATAGTGACTACTTGTTAGTGACTTGGCCACGACAACAACCCACAAGAGCTTGAGGAGTCCTAGGGTAGGTATTTTTAATCATGTTCCTTTTGTCATACAATTATTCCCTCTCATATGTTAGTTTGAATAATTCTAATGTTGTCTTTATTGTTGTTGTCTTTAGGTTGAATAGAGCAAATAAATTTCAAGGAGAGGAATTTAAAGTTGAGGTAATTATAGTTAAATATTGTTTTTTTTTTTGTTGATGTGCATTGAACTAGGTAAACTTTGTAGTATTAATAATGATGCTTAGATGTCCATAAGTTATAGTTTATGACTTAGACAACTTAGGTCAGTTGCTTTCATTTTATGCACACACACATATATTGTTCTTATATGATACCTTCTTCTTGAGAGAAAACAAGACTTCTCTCCTTATATAGTAAGTTTTGTTGAATTAAGCTGAAATTGGTTGTTATTGAAATTTTGGGATGTCTTACTTTTAAGGGGAAACGGGCGAAATTTTCTTAAAAGAAAGCATGTCGTTCTTGAAATTGTTATGAACTTGATGTTGTTGGAAATGTCGTAGGTGGTAACAAAATGGGTCATAGTTGGATGAATGCATTGAGAAATAGTGAAGAATATAAGAATGGGGTGGAAGAGTTTATTGAATTTGCTAGAAGGAATGTGGCTACAAAAAATGGGATGTACTATTGTCCATGTGTTAATTGTTTAAATGGGGTTCGAAGGGATATTGCTTGATATAAGGGACCACCTAATTTTTGATGGAATAAACCTTCGATACACAACGTGGATATGGCATGGTAAGGAGGTAACTCCCAAGTGCATCCTACGAAAATGAAGTTGAGGTAGATGATGATGGAATGGAGAGAATGATTCATGATGTTGAGGTCGAATCCTTTGCACAACCGCATGAATATGATAGCGTGCGGAGTGATGCGAGACACCTTTGTTCCCCGGGTGTACTAAGTATACACGGTTGATGGGACCTTACATTTGGTCAACTTAAAGGCAACATGTGGGTGGACCGATAGCGTTTCACGTCGTTGCTTTAATTGTTGTGTGATATGTTGCCGATAATAATGTACTTCCAAATCGTATGTATGAGGCAAAGAAAATCTGATCTACGATGGGTATGGAGTATAAAAAGATACACGGTTTGTTCTAATGACGCATATTGTACAGAAATGAGTATGAAGGCCTTAGTAATTGTCCGAAGTGTAAAACTTCACGATACAAAGTGAAGAAAGGTGGTGGTTCCGGGAGATCACACAAAAAAGGCAACCTTTGAAGGCCTTGTGGTATCTTCCCATAATTCCTCGGTTTAAGCGTCTCGTTTACTAGTGAAGCAACAAAGAAAGAAGTTGAAATGGCATTCGATGAGAGAATATCCGATGGAAAATATCTAGGGCACCCTACCGACTCTCTCCAATGGAAGAAAATAGACGAAATGTTCCCGCAATTTGGCATTGAGCCAAGAAACCTTCGGCTGAGGCTTTGTACAGATGGCTTCAATCCGTATCGAACTCTTAGCAGTACCCATAGTGCATGGCTGGTTCTCCTTGTAATATACAATTTACCTCCCTGGCTATGTATGAAACGCAAGTATGTGTTGCTTTCTATGATGATTTATGGACCAAAACAGCCTGGTAACAATGTCGATGTGTACTTGGCGTCTTTGGTTAAGGATTTGAAGAAGTTGTGGGAGGAAGGCATAGATGTGTTTGATGCATATAAGAAGGAGTCCTTCAAGTTGCGTGCAATGATTTTTACTACGATCAACGACTTTCCTGCATACGGAAATTTGTCTGGGTACAGTGTGAAGGGGCATAAAGCATGTCCAATATGTGAAGCTGACACAAACTTCTAGCAATTAAAGCATGGAAAAAAATGGTCTACCTCGGTCACGGGAGGTTTCTTGATCGGTTCCACCCATATCGTAAGTTAAGAAAGCGTTTTAACGGCTTTACGGGAGCATAGAACGGCTCCAAAGGCATTAACCGAAGAGGAAGTCTATAGTCGGGTGATGCATATCAATGTCACATTGGGTAAGCGAGAAAAGGATTGCGGGTGAGAAGAATATATGGAAGAAGAGATCAATTTTCTTTGATCTTCCATATTGGCGTAGTCTTGATGTGAGACACAGTCTTGATGTGATGCATGTGGAAAAAAATGTTTGCGATAGCCTTGTCAGTACTCTTTTGCACATACTAGGGAAGACTAAGGATGGAATTAGTGCGAGACTAGACCTGGTTGATATGGGAATAAGAGAACGGTTACATCCACGAGTAATGGAAGATGGTAAGAGGGCATACATGGAGCCAGCAGATCATACACTATCAAAAGCGGAGAAAAAATGTTTGTGTGGGTGTCTATATGACATTAAGGTTCCACAAGGATATTCTTCAAATTTGAGAAGGTGTGTTTCAATGGACGATTTGAAGTTAGTGGGAATGAAGTCTCATGATTATCATGTGTTGATGCAACAACTATTACCGTAGCTATTAGGGGCATTATGAAAGATGAAGTGCGGACCACTATAACAAAATTGTGTATTTTCTTTAATGCTATATGTAACAAAGTCATTGACATTGAAATTTTGGATGAATTGGAAAATGAGGGTTATATTATTTTGTCCCAACTAGAGATGCATTTTCCTCTTGCATTTTTCGATATAATGGTGCACCTGATAGCGCACTTGGTAAGGGAGGTAAGGCTCTGCGGTCTAGTTTACCTAAGGTGGATGTACCCTTTCGAGCGATACATGAAGATCTTAAAAGGGTATTCTAAAAATCCTTATCGACCGGAAGCCTCAATCGTTCAGAGATATGTAGTAGAAAAGGCTATGGAGTTCTGTAAAGATTATCTATCACGGGCAACGTTACAATCTCAGCATGATAAGGGGATAAGTGAGGGAACTCGAGGAATCAAACTGAAGAATATGCTTCGTGCAGAGGTGTTGCAAGCACACCTGTACATCTTGAATAATATAGAAGAAGTTCAACCATACATTGATGAACACGAAAGAGTTTGAAGAATATGAATCCAAGGAAGAATGACATGCGAGATAGCTAATGAGCAAAAAAAGACATTTATAAAGTGGTTCCAAGAGAAGGTATTACACGAGACCGGTGTGGCCATTATAATCGAGTGGTTAGCCGGGGGCCTTCTTATCAGTCATCACTTGGACAAAGTTATGATATCAACGGATATTCTTTCTACACAAAAGACCAAGATGACAAGTTCTATGCAAAACGGTGGGGTGATGGTTGAAGCTGAATCCATGCACTTTTCAAAAGTTCGAAAGACAAAAACCCGGTGTTAGCATCAATGGCATATTATGGAGTTATTGAAGAAATATGGGAGATGAGCTACACCAAGTTCAAAGTTGCTTTATTTAAATGTAAGTGGGTTACCAATAATGTTGTTGTAATAGATCCTAAATTTGGATTTGTCTCATTTGATCTTCAAAGACTTGGTCATAGAGACGAGCCATTCATTCTAGCAAGCCAGGCGAAACAAGTGTTTTATGTTACAGACCCTGCAAATAACAAAATCTCCATTGTACTTCAAAGTAAAAAATAGACGTATGGTGAAGAATCCTTGAACCTGGATGATACACTCCTTTCACAACAAATCCACCTACAACACGTGAAGTAGAATTGGTAGATGATGAAGAATATGCTCCAAGGAAGGATCATTCGAAGGAATATGGGAAACCATATAAAGTAAGATCTTAAGTTATGAAAAAGTCCTATGTTATTTTTGTACGGGTTTAACATGTTCGTTCATTTTATTCATTTGTTTATTATTTAATAATAACTCTATCTAACATTATTGATTTGTCTTTAATGAACAGGGGAATATGTCTAGCTCGACGAGTCATCGGATGATAGTGGGAATGATGTACTTGGTGGTGAGAAGGGGTAGAGGTAGCACACATATGGGTGCGTTAATTGCACGTCGTGGCGGTTAGAAAAAGAGGCTGCATGTGGAGTTCGATGCCAATATGAATCCAATTGGTCCGAGGAAGACAATTTCATTAGCTACGTAGGCTATCCGGCTCGAAGCAAAGTTCGCATTGTATTCTCTCGATTGGAAGTTGGTTCCTACTAAAACAAAGGAGTTGATATGGGCACAACTTTTGGTATCTCACTTTCGATATCTTCTGCATTTGTATCTTTAGTTTTATTACTTGATTTCTTTCATATCTTCTCTTTTACCTTAAAGAAACGTATGATGTGCCTAACAATAAGGCCATGTACAAGCATTGGATGGGCGAGGTTCGTTTACGTTGGAAAGACTTTAAGAACAAGCTCACTAAAAAATATAATCGAGGGTCAAAGAGGGACAAGGACCCATGTCGGGATTATGATTACATTTCTCCGCAGGACGGAGGGAGTTTGTGGCGTCACGCCGTAATCCCGAATTTCTTGTAAAATTTATTTCATATCTTATCTTTTAGTTGAATCTATTTGACATCGAAGGCTCAGTTTTATTTGTTTTCAAGTCATAGAAAACAAGTCAGGCCAATAGAGAAAGGTAAGCGAGAAATAAGTATCCACATTGCATGTCTAGGGGTGGCTATAAGAAGCTTGAACGGAGGCTGATGGAAGAAGAGTTGCAGAAAATGAAGGAAGCTACTTAATCCGATCCTTCCACTGTTATCCAAGCCCCTGAGCATCCTCCTCGCCACAAAAAATGGATAGCCGTGAGGATGAAGGGCGAGAAATACATAAATGAAGATGTGGTGAGGTTGCTTCAAAGATTGTAAGTAGTTAAATTAGAAGTATTAAATAGCCTCGGTTGTTTCATATTTTTAGAGTTTAATTAGTTACTATTTATGAAAAATCCTATGATACGGGATGTGCTTGAGCAAGAAAGCGCCCAAGGTTCATTCATGCCGGTACACGGATGGACATTTTGTCCATGGTGATTGGGAAGCCCGATTACCTTGATGTTGTTCGTGGGGAGCCGAGGGAGTTAGTGTCGTGAAATATTTTGGACAACTGCGTTCGAGTTGTTCGCATGACGATGACAACCATAGTCCTCGCCTTGTAGCCAAAATTCGAGCGTCCCTCGTAGATGAGGTTATGGCACAACTACGGGGTGAAATGAGGGAGATGATACAAGGGAAGGTAAATATGCAACCTTCAAACCAGGAATCCCCAGCCTTCCCAAGAAGCAAAGAAAGTTTTCACGCTCCAGATGTACCTATTAGTGAACCTTCTCATCACTCTCCAGATGTACTTATTGGCCAGCCTTCTCACACTCCACAGGGGGGACAACCCTGCACTCTATATTTGGATGACCCACACCGACATATTGTTGCCGATGGTCTTGTTTACCCAGAACAAACCACACACCACAATATGCAAATTCCACAAGAACAACGTAGGGTGACTCGACAAGTGTGCGAGAGGGGAAGAAAAGACAAAGCCATCCCGATTGATGATGAGGAGGTTCCCACGCTAGACGCTGCCACCACATCGTTCATCCTTTGGTCGCATCATCTTATTAAGGTAGGGACGACACCTCCAATGGTAGGAAATACATTACTGATTGACGATGAGTAGGGTTTAGGATTGATTTTCATTGCTAACCCACTCATAATCTGTTTATTATGTTTTCATAGCATGAACAAGCTGCGTATTTCCATACTTATCACAACCGCAAGAGCTCTACAAGGACATCGTCTCTATAGGCTTGAGATGCCCTCCGGCATTGTCGGTGCATAAGACATATCCGATATCAATTGACAAGAAAGATTTGTGAGTTTATGCATATGGACCGTTTAGATATACAAAGGGCTTCAACTTGCAATCTTGTAAGTTTTTTTTACCCTTTAATTATGTCAATACTATTTTTTTGTTTAATATATTCAACAACATTTATCATTTTATTTCGATCATAGTGTCTGCCACGACATATGCAAAAAGGGAGACCGATTGGGTTCATATGGATTCTTATGTCCTGGATCCACAGCTTCGGCTCGCAATATCTTAGCCAAGAGAGCCATTTATGTTGGTTTAATAATGGGGGACATAAAATCGTCTTGTTATCTAGCGCCAATACATGAAAGGTGCGTATTTTTTTTTATCTATATAAGATTTTTAAGGATAAAATGCTTTTTTTATCTTAGTTTAATATTAATATGTATATGTTGTAGTGGTCATTGGACCTTGTGTGTTGTTTGTCCCGCCAAGAACGCATGTTATTGGTTCGATTCCATAGGTGGCGTGCCAACCGAGGGTATCAAAAACATGTTTGCCGAGTAAGTAAATTTTTGTCTAAATCATCGATTCTTTTTTTAAATGAATTGTTTTCATGTCTCGTTAATTTCCATTTTAATGATAGGGGTCTTAGGACATATAGATAGATTGCCGGAGCACGAGAGGGGTGGATCAAGTGGTTTTATCCGAAGGTAAGTAGTTTCAATTCAAGTTTTTTCTCGAGACACGAGCTTTCTATTTAACAATTTTTTTTTTTTTTTGATTTATAGTGCCATCACCAACTAGGAACACCGAGTGCGGATACTACGTTATCGAGTTGGATGCAATCTATCGTTTCCACCGGACGTATTTCATCGGCTTGCAAAACGTACGTAATGCTCCGTGATCCTCAAATGATGATATTTTTTGTTGTGGTACTTCGTTGTTAATTATACATTGTTTTCCAATTTACGCTTTTTTCGTACCGAGGATCCGTACTCACGAGGATGACATCGATTCGGTTCGAGACATGATGGTTAGATATCTTCTTGAACATGGCTCAATGTGAATATATAGGCAAGTCATTACTTGTTAGGGTGATTTTCAATGTGAAACTTATTAAGTTTGTCTTTGATTTCGGTTTCGTAAATTATTGGTGCTGCTCTTGAATTTGCCACTTTAATTGTCAGAATATTAGGTTTGATTTTGGAAATAGATCACTGTCATATGAGGTTTGATTTTGGAATATGAGGTTAGATCACTTGTTTGATTTCGGAAATAGATCATCGTCATATGAGGTTTGATTTTGCCATTATACCTACCGCATTTGATTTTCCAATAACCAAGACTTGAGAATTTTGTTGAATCATACCATCATAACTGATTTGCTGAAAGTTTTATGTGTGCTTCTTGCTTGGGGGTGTTTGATTTGCTTGTGTGGTACGTGATTATTACTAGGTGGCTCTCATTCACTTTAGCATTAGAGTTTAGCTAAATTCTCGTATCTTTGAAACCTTGAAATTTCGTTAAGCTTTGTGTGCAAAAGTCATTGCTGCTATATATATTTGCCTCTTGTCGCATATCAAATTGTTATTGCCAATTGAAGGGAATGTTGATGCTATCTAATTGCCGCATTAAATTGTGAAAAAGTTGTTGTGAAATTTTGGAGATTAATTGCCTCCAAATGTGAGAAAAAATTGTTGTCATAGTGATGCTTTGTTTGTTGTTTTGGTCTAGTTTTAGTAACCTAAATCTAGGTCATACCTTCTTTCTTTTCTCGCGTTGAATTTATCGAAAGTTTCGATCGCTACACTTTAATTCATTATCGGTGACTTTCCCGAACTTGTCTTCTTAGGCTCGCAGTTGAAGTTTTCTCTTTGGAGTTGTTGATATTCTTGCATCCTCATGGTTATGTTGGAAGCTAAGTTGTGAATTTGATTGATTTTGTTGAACTGATCCGAGTGAATACGTAACATCTATATTGTCATTCTCTTGTATGATCTTGTATGTGTAGCCAATATTCTTTTGTTGAAGTGACTTTTACAATTTTCTTATTGAACCTTGCTGTATTCATTGTTATTTCACCTTCCTTTGATGGAATGCACATACGTCATAATATATTTCACATTCATTGTTATCTATTGTCATTCACTGCATATGCGCTTAATTATTTTGTGAAGTATTTGCAGCAAATTGGCCAAACAAAACAGCAAGCATATTTTTTTAAAAAAAAAAATAATTTAAGGCGACCTGAAAATCAATTCAGGGCGTCTTTGGATCATAAGAGGCGATTCGATTTGTAACAGTCGCCTAAAATGATAAAAAGAACAACCCGGCCCCATAAGAAGCGACCGAAAAGCATTCAGTCGCCCCATATGAGGCGACGAATGCTTTTCAAAGTCACTCATATGCGACGACCCGAACACAAATTCTGGGTCGCCACATATGAGGCGACCGAATAGTGTTCAGGTCGCTCATAAGAGGCGACCCGATTTGTGTTCAAGTCGCCTATTATGAGGCGACTGAAACAATTTCAGTCGCTAAATATACCAAGAACGACTACACTCTCCCGACGTCCCGTAGAATAAGGACGTTAATTGGGTCTTTTTTAGGTCGTCTTTTAGGTATTTTGTAGTAGTATGCTTAGAAATGGTAACTTTCGTTGCTTGGCAAAATGACAAATATCACAACAATCAAACGAAGGACTATAAGTCACAACTGGACACTGTTTATGAATTGAATATAAAGTATGTTTGGATAAATGGCCTAAACAAAAGTGCCAAAGATCAAAGGAATCAGACTTAGCATTAGTGCAAATATTACTAAACAAGGGGAGAGGGAACCATATCTGCTCGATTCATTATGTATAGCCCTTCAATCACATTAGCTAAACCAATCATCTTCTCTGAAGGTAGGAGGCGAATGTGGCAATAACGTGGCTGAAAAGTAATTGTACAAGACAGAAACTTAGTAAGCTTAGAAACTGAAATCAAATTAAATATAAAATTTGGGACATACAAAACATCCTGAATCATAAAAGATATAGAAAATTGAATATTGTCACTATATAAACCCAGTACCCGAGTACCGTCAGGCAGATTGACAGAAATCAAAGGAATTTGCTTATAAGAATGAAATAAGGAAAGATTAGAACAAATATGATCAGTAGTTCCAGAATCAATGATCCAAGAGTCAGAATATGTGGAATAAGAACAAATAAGTGATATACCAAAGTGGTAGAAATTTTGTTGATGTGAGACAAGGCAGGGCTCGACCGAGACAGAGGAAGAGGGTGTTGGAGAAGCACCATTAGCTTGTACAAGAGCAAGGAGCTTATGATATTGTTCTGGAGTGAAACTGTAGGAAGTGTTAGCAACCTGAGAAAGCTCAGTGGTGGTTTGACTAAGAGAAGGCTCAGTGGAAATGGCGTTAGTTGAGTTCCTGAATTTGAATCCTAGTGGAAAACCATGCTTCTTATAGCATGTAGCCTCAGTATGCTTATACCGTCCACAATACGGCACTGCTTAGTAGAACCAGAGTAATTTGGCTTAGGAATTCCAAGAGTAAAAGGTTGAGAACCAAATGACTTGGAAATTAAAGTCATAGCCTCTACAACCGGATACCCGAGCTCGCATTCTTGTTGTTGAACCAAGGAAAAAACATGGTTAATCGACGGTAAAGGATCTTGAAAACCGATCACTTAACCCTTTTAAGAAACGGATTACATAATCCTGGTCCAAATGGTTCTTCTACAGATCAAGTGCACCACAAGAACAACGAGGAGTGCAAGAACATCTAATAATCGGCCGAAAGGTAAGAAACTCATCCTATAAGATTTTCAAACATGTGAAGTAGTCACTTATAGTCAAATCACCTTGTTTCAAAGCTTGAATCTCCTCCTAAAGATCAGCTAGACGGAACACGTCATTCTGAGAAAACCGAGCATGAAGATCATCCCAAACATCACACGCACGATCGATCCATAAGATACTGTCTGTCTGATAGATGATGAAATCGAATGAGTTAAACAAAAAAGGACCATCATATTGCAACGCTCCCACGCTGGATACAACGGATCTGAAGGTTGTGGTACCGAAGTCAATCGATCAATGAATCGCAGCTTGTTCTTGGACATCTACGCCATTTTCATAGCGCGTGCCCAAGAATGGTAGTTAGGGCCAAGTAGGTATCGTTGATACGAGAACCAAAGAAGGATTCTCATTTAGATTTAAGTAGTAGGGATTGGCAATGGATTGAACCGAATTGGACGTCGGTGATGAAGGAACGCCGACGAAGGTCGTAGCGGAGGAAGTTGTAGTTGCCATCACCAAAAAAGGCAAAACCAGAGGAAACACAAACTCAAGTCAGGCAAAGGTGAGAGAAACAAGAAATTGAAGCAGTAGACACATGATTTTGCAGTATATCGAGCCAAAAACCAGCTGTGAGAGAGAGGAAATGGACTGCCAAATGTACAGGGACCACATGAAGCAGCAGAGAAAAGCAAGAAATCTCTGAAAAAGCTATAAAAAAAAAACAACAACAACAATTAGAAGAAAGCAAGATGTCAAATATTATCCCGCTCTGCTACCATATTATGATTTAGGAAGAAGAGAAAATGAAATATTGAATCATATTATTCATCTGGAAAATGTATGATACAAGGCCTTTATAACTACATTCCAGATTATTCTTTCTAATAGAAAGCTGTTACAATTAACAGATTAATTACCATTAACAAACTAATTATATACTCTAATAATATTTGTTGAAGGTTGCTTCAAAATCATTGTCTAACAGTTTTGCCTCATCAAAAAGCTTGCTTCAGCAAAATGCTCATATCATGATACTGTGAGCTTAACCATATGCATTTAGAAATTAAAAATACATGATATAGGAACATCAAAAAACAAAAGCATAATATTATCACATATTTTAATCATGTAGAAATCAAAGAGAGAAAGATAGGGAAAATATACTCTCATATCAATCTGTTTATTCATATGCTCAATAGGGTATTTATACATAAGAGAGAAGACAAGAGAGTAATGACTCATTATGATGATTGATTCCCTAATCACTCATAATTCCTATAATCTCTTATAATATGTGATACTAATTAATTATAATATATTGACACTGATTTATTTCCTAACAAATCAAATATAAAGAAAATGTCACATGAAAGATTAAAATCCATCATTTACCTGCCTTGCACAAATTACAAAACAATAGTACATGACGGTGAAGAAAAATAGAAAGGTTAGCTAACAGAGCAAGCTTGTATAATCAATTACGAGACGGGACGGATTCAACAAAGCTTCCAGATATAGAAAATAGGATGACCAGACCTTTGATTTCTATGAAGCAACTAAATATCATTAACTATATTTGGCCACAGAAGAAGATAAGGGGAAAAAGTAAAAACAAAAAAAAAATGAAATGAGTTTTCACAATATGCCCATGCCACTAAGACAGAGCTAACTAACATGGATATTTGGCAAGTGAAAATTCTGAACCCTGCAGTATGTGATATTAATTTTAAAAAATTCATAGGATCCCTTATTGCCTCCAGAACGATCGACTAAAAAATTCATTATTTATTCAAGAAATTGTTTTGCCAAAGATTTGCACCGAAAGAAAACTGACCAGATCTGAAATGTTTTTTCCTCATTTCATCAAACAGTAGTTTAGCTTCTTTCAGTTGTCCAGCCTTAGCAAGTCCATCCATCAATAAACAGCAAGGCATCTGCATATATACTTACACTTGTCGAGTTAGAAATTATAGACAAAGAAAAAGGTTCAAAGAAGGATATATTAATTGTTACGTCATAAATGAATTTCACAACATCAACTAAGTAGTAGCAGACTAGCAGTGCTGAGATGTATAGACTATATAGAATAATTTGGTAAACTGTCAGATTCAAATACAACAATCAACTCTCATATTTTCCAGAAGGTCTTATACCACATCTTCAGCATAGCCCAAAGATTCCAATATAAATCTGCAATTATTCTTTCCAATATAAATCAAATTCAGTGGAGGATTGCTAAAACAAAAGCTAGAAACCGGCAACAATATAAAAGATTTTTTTTCGTTGAAAAGATAAGGGAAGTCAATAGCAATTTGGAAAGATGTCTATTTATGTAGGAAATAGCCAAATATATGTTTATTAAAAATATTTAAAATTTCACCCTCTGCATAATTTTTGTTTTTTTTTTTTTTTTTTTTGAGTTCATTGTAGTATTTGGCATTTCATAGGCGAATCAAGTCCAAATTAAGGTTCTAACTTTTAAGGTTTGGTAAGCTGCTATATATTTTAGTTTGTCTACTCTTTGTTTATGTTAAAAGAGAGTAATTAAAGCTTTTTTTTTTTTTTTTTTTTTTGTGGACTAAAGACAAAGTTTTATTTTGTTTTGCGATATTCCATGGATTTAATCAAAAATTAGGATTTTCAGGCTTTGTAAGTTGCAATATATTTTACTTCATCTATTGTATATGTCTTGGTATCTTGATACCTAGTAAAGGCTTGTATGTGTTTCGTATCTTTACACCTTTTAAGTATCAACCAGCTTTTCCTTATATAGTAGTTGGTAGATTTTTACTGGAGAAGAAAGGAAGATAAATTCAAAGACAAAGGATATGGCATACATTACTGTTCAGATAAATAAAAGAAAAGGGGAAAACAGAGAATACACATCAATACACCGAAGCTCACTGATCCATCTGCGAGTTTGGTTGAGAAACCATTCCAAAAGACCATTTGCTTAAACACCCAAAAGGAACACAAGGGGAACAAAAGCGTCAAACACTCAAGCTTCATAAAAATTCAACTGCAAATGTCTTGGGCTTCTCACCAATAATGAATGCCAAAATAACATCACAGATCAGCAGATCCTATTCAGCTTATATAACTATTATGATGTTTCCATTTTAAATTCTTGAATGGTCATTGCATATCTTTGTTTCTCTCAGTTTACAGCCTTCAAACAGCAAGATGCACTACCCCATAAATTGTGAAAACTAAGGAACCTCATGTATTATGCTCGGTGAGCAAAAGCTTCCACCTTTCCCCATCAAATCATCGTAAATCTCTCTTCTGCGATATATGTTCAAATTTTTGCAGTCCCACTTCATACTTCTCAATTATAACTCATTTTCATTCCATCGCAACTTCATATTCTATTTCCAATAACACCTTCCACTATCTCAGCCCTTCAAGTATGCTTTGGCCTATAACCTTTGGCCCGCCATTCATCCACTAACACAAACAACAACAAAATTTTCACACGCTTGAATTTCCTTCCAACTTATATCATCAGCAAATGAATAGGTTTGCATACCAAATAAATACCATCTTCATGTGAATATCTCAAGAACTAATTGATCAAATTAATATGTCAAATGAAAATAGAATGATATTTTGTATAGATATATTGTCCTGGACTAAAACAATAGGAGTCAACAAAATACATAAAGACAACGTATCCAACAATCAGACTTAAGTCTAAACATCCTCACTCTCTGTATATCATGTAAATATTCTATTAATAAATATCATTTACTCCTCCAGTAATCAAATACACTTAAATAGTAGTCTAATATGATTCAAAGATTAGTTAAAATTGGAGGTATGAGTTGCCAACAATAATCGTCGAAATTGGGAGTGCAATAATAGAAGGTATGAATTGGAGGTACGAGTTACCAGCAATAATCGTCGAACTCATAGCCCACTGAGCTTTTTTCACTGCACCTAACCCAAATCAAAATGGTGCAACTCATACGCTAGCCAACAATAATCGTCGTTCACTCTGCACCTAACCTAAATCAATTGGAGGTAAGAGTTGCAGTGTGTCGTGAGAAATGGGGTTGACTTGCATAGCATTTTTTTTTTTTAATAAGGATACTATAGTCTTTTACTAATATATGATTTATTATAAAATAAAATTAATGCAAGCATTGTCTACTAATATTGCTCCATATCGAATGTAAGTTTAAAGTCTTATTTTTTCTCCCAATCCCAGTACCAATGCCACCCCCCATCCCAATTTATCAAAATTCAAGTCTGGGCACCAAACAAGGCCTGAGCGGTGAAGTTGAGAGGACCAGGAGCTGACTTGGAGGGTAATTTGGTCAAAGAAGATATCAAGTTGACCATTATGACTTAACTAAGATGAGTTGGACACAAAGTGAGACTCACCAAACTAAAAAGTGACATATTTGACATGGTCAACGAAGATGGTATTTTTATTCTATTTATAAATGCTTGTGTATTTTTACACTCTATAAAAGTTTATAGCGTCAAAAGCACATTTGAAAACAGTTTAGGGGTATTTTTTCTCCTTAGCCCAAAAATAAAACATCACGAAGTATATTTAAGAATTATTATATTATGTTCTAAGATTTAAAATAAATATATCTTATAAAACAATTCCACCCAATTAAGTCGACTATTCACTTGAGAATATATGGCTATACCGATTTAGATTATCTCCCTGGCTTTTCCTATCTTTGGCCTCTCCATTACCCAAAACTACATTGTTTTGACTTGCAAAATGATGAGCTCATCAACTTTTTTTCTTTTAAATAACATTAAGTGCTTGAAATTATTTTTTTAATATGACCTAATATCTTAAATTAATTTTTTCGTACTCTTTAACATAAAATATTTTTCGAGTAGAACCCGACTACAATTTGAATTATTTTTCAAGAACACTCGATCTTAAGTTAATTTTTAGTGCATTCATCACCTTAAATTATTTTTTTAATAACACCCAATATCCTAAAATAATATTTGTTGCATCTAATATCTTGAAATATTGTATTATTATCAGCACTCAACATTCTAAGTCTAGAATTCTTGTTGCAACAACAAAAATATTGGGAAAATCCTTGTGAAGGCCCATATTAGCAAAATAATCCTAAAAAAGGCCCAAAGAGTCTCGCAAATACAAGAAAAGGCCCCGGTGGCCCTTATATGTATTAACTTACAAGGCAAAATTACTAACACACCCACTACTAGTTAAAATGAAAAGGTCACAGCTTCCGGCGCTAAAACGAGACACGATGGAATGGAGAATTGCTAAAACTGAACGTGGGTATCGTCAGACATTTTGGTCACCTCCTTGATCGTTGATCCTTCTCTTCCCTCTTCCCTGTTCCCTCGTTTATCCTTACGGTGTATTCTGATCATCCATTGCGTTAAAGGGTCCAACTCGTAAATTTGTATTTGATGTTCTCATCGCTTTTTTTCGATCGAAGGTTTGGGACCGAAAGGTTGGAGCTTCACCTCATTTATGTTATTATCGGGTAGGACATAGGTAAGAAATGCTAAGATTTTGGTTAAGATATCATAATCACAATGCTACTTCGCTTTTAATCAATGTAGGGTTGGGTTAGTAAAATCTTGCTCTATTTTTTGGGCCTGAAAACGAGGCAAATGTCTCAGATATATGAGTGAGAATGGTGAAAGTGATCAAGGAATGAAGGGTGAAAAAACGCTAAGATTTGATAGTTGTTAATACCTACAAGTTGTAGTTGTTAATACCTTCAGTTTTAGTTGTTAATATGGTCGTTGAAGTTGTTAAGACGAGATGAAAGTGAAAACGTTGTAGGGTAGGTTGCTCTATTTTTTGGGCATGGAAACAGAGGGAGGTTTGTCTGTTAGTGGGAATGATAGGCTGAAAAAATGCTGAAATTTGATAGTTGTTAATACCGTCAGTTTTAGTTGTTAATATGACTATTAAAGTTGTTAATACTAACTTTATGTTGCAGATCATAGTTAAACATGGCTAGTACTTCAGGGAAGAACCTATTATGTTTCTTCCATGTAAGGGGTAACTTTGTACATGGGGAAGGACAACAAAGTGATTATGTTGGTGGAATGGTAAGAACAAGAGGCATCAAAGAAGGAACAACGTATGAGGAGTTGCAAAGAATCATAGCGTCTTTAATTGGACAAGAAAATTTGAAATATGCGTGAAGTTCAAACTTAGCATGGATACATCTACATTTGTTGATCTTGTAGATGATGAAGGGGTAGAACATTTAATAAGGTATAATGAAGAATATTGTCATGTGTATGTTGAAGAAAGTGAGAATAATGACAATAGAGCACAACAAATGAATGTTCAAATGGAAGAACAAGAAGTGTAAGTCTTGTTGTGTTAAGAAATGTAATTAGTTCATATATAAATTGTCATTACTTGATTCTCATTACTTGCACTAATAATTGTTGTTTGTCGCGGGAGGGATGAAGGAGGTTCAGCTACGGTGGCTATCTCACCCTCAAATGTTCAATGAAACGCAAGAGTTGTCATCATTACCTTGTAGTTCGCAAAGTGTGCCATTAAGCAGGCCTCAAATGAATCATTCTACATGGAGGGATTTGATAATGGGAAAAGGACAGATTTTGCGAATCGTGACCCTCCGTGAGACATTGTACAAATATAGCATCGCACACAAGTTTTCCTACACATTTGTGAAGAACAAGTTTAGACAAGATAATAGTGAAGTATAAGGTTGATGATTGTCCCCTGGTACATGGGTGCATATTCGCGGGACAACGTCAAGATACCGAGTTCCTCATCATTAAAACATACGAAGTGAGCACATACATAGTGCACAAGATAGCCTTATCGTATCTCATCCACCTATGTGTAGCTTGACATCATCAATTCTAATTGATGGTTTGAGAAATAATACTGACAAGACAGCTAATGAAGTTCGAACTGAATTGTATAGTGAGTATGGGGTACGGCTAAACTATCGGCAAGCATATGGTGCGAAAGAAAGAGCAGTTAGGCAATTACACGGACGAGTAGAGGACTCTTACAAGGTTATTCCTTGGTTGTGTCGCAGACTTGTAGAGAGTGATCCCGATACAGTTGCAAAATGGGAAGGGTCACATGATAACAAATTTGTGAGGCTATTTATTTCCTATGGCTGCTCTATTAAAGGTTTCAGATGGTTTGGCCAATACTCTATATAGATGGATGTCATCTCGAGTGGCCCTTATGGGGAACAATGTTGTCAGCTTGTGCGTATGATGCAGACAACCAAATGTTTCCCTTAGCATATGGCATTGTCAGTGCTGAGACATATGATGATTGGGCTTGGTTTCTAAATAATGTAAAACAGATTACAAGATCGATGATGATAACGGTTATTGTGTACGATCGAATAATTCCATTATTGGGGCTGTCAGCGGCGGTATATATTTGGCAGCGATAGACATGCATTTTGTTACGTGCATGTCAAGGAAAATTATAGTGCGAGTTCCTCAAAATCATGAGAGGGATGCCACGTACCGCGAATAGCAAGGATATTGCATTGCACCTTCTCGATGCAATTGCGTATGCAAGGCTGGGTGAAGAATTCACTGTTGCGATGGGAACATTAAAAATGTTTAGTCCACTTTTGGCACAATGGGTTGAGACCCATGGGGACGTTGATCGATGGGCTTTAAGTAAGTTTCCTTTGAAAAGGTGGGATAACATAACCACTAACATTGCTTGAATCGTTCAATGCATGGATGGTGAAAGAAATGGACGCACACGTGTCAAGGTTAATACATGAGCATAGGGAGAAGTTGGCTGCGAAGTTGCTTGCAAGCAAGATGGCTTTAGTGAATTGGAAAAATGGTGTAGGACCTAACATAGAAAAAAAAATTGCAGCAACATGTGAACTTTGCAGAAAATATGCATGCTACATATTATGGGGAGGACCAGATTTTGGTTGAGACTAGACGGTGATGCTTTAATTTATGTGAAAGTTCATGTGGGTGCAAAAGAATGCTCTTGTTTAGCATGGCAAATGAGTGGACTACCTTGCCCACATGCATGTGCAAAGAATTAAGGCACTTAATGGTAATGTGTACACATTCGTAGATGATTGCTTTACACTTTCAAGCACAAGAGAAAATTTATGCACATAGCATGCGGCCGCTTGCAACACATGATTGTCCGATGTTGATGCGCCGACGGTGACACAAATGCTAATGACACTTTCTTGGAGCCTCCAATTACTACAACGCCACCCGGTAGACGGAAAAGAAAAAGAGTGGAATCTCGTTTCAAAACAAGATGGTTTATCATTGTGGTAGATGCCATGAGCCGTGGCACTCCGTCAAGACTTGCAAGAATCCAAATCCAGCCGATCATTGATGGTGCCTTGTGTTTTTCTTTTTTGGGCATTGCGTCTCACACTCTTTTGTTGTATATGGCTTTACATGTTCAATCCACACCATATTATTTTTGGAAATGGTGTGTGATGTTGTTATTATGAATCTATAGATGCATTTGGTGTTGTAAATGAACGTTGGATATTGTTGTCACAATTGTATCCAAGTCTCATTTATGTACACATATTCATGTTGTGTTACAAATGTAAATGACGCTGACAAATATATGTTAAAGGGCATGATGTAGTGGTTATTGTATTTCGATATTGATGTTGATGTCAATGGGGCTAATGTGGTTGTTATTTTTTTTCCGATGTAGTTGTCGATTTTATTGATATGGTTGTAATTTTGTTTTGATGTAGTTGTCGATTTTTGCTGATATGGTTGTTAGTGAGTGATGTGGTTGTTAGTGGGGCTGATGTAGTTGTTATTTTTTTGTGATGAGGTTGTCATTTTTTTTGATGTGATGTAGTTGTCGAATTTCTTGATATGGTTGTTAGATTTTTCCGATGTAGTTGTTAGATTTTTGATGTAGTTGTTAGTGGTGGTCGACGATGTTGTTGTTAGTTGTTGTGTTTTGATGTTGTTGTTAGTTGTTTGTTGATGTTTAGTTGTCATTTTTTGGTTGATGTAGTTGTTAGTGGGGAAGATGTTGTTGTTAGTTGTTTGTGATGTAGTTGTTAGATTTTTCTTGATGTAGTTGTTGTTGGTGGTAATGATGTGGTTGTTAATAATGATGTTGTTGTTAGTTGTTTGTCGATGTAGTTGTCATTTTTTGGTGATGTAGTTGTTAGTGGGGAAGATGTTGTTGTTAGTTGTTTCTTTGATGTAGTTGTTAGATTTTTGATGTAGTTGTTAGTGGGGGCTGATATATATAGTTGTTAGTGCTGATGTAGTTGTTAGTGGGGACGATATAGTTGTTAGTAGTGAGTTGTTAGGTTGTTAATACGATGTTGTTGTTAGTGGTGGGGGCTGATGTAGTTGTTAGATTTTACCGATGTAGTTGTTAGTGGGGGTGATGATAGTTGTTAGTGGGTTGGCTGATGTAGTTGTTAGTGGAGGTTGATATAGTTGTTAGATTTTACCGATGTAGTTGTTAGTAGTTGGGGCTGATGTAGTTGTTAGTGATGGTGATGTAGTTGTCGATTTTGCTAATGTGTAGTTTTTAGATTTTACCGATGTAGTTGTTAGTGATATAGTTGGTGATGTAGTTGATGATGTAGTTGTTAGTGGGGGCTGATATAGTTGTTAGTTTTCGATGTAGTTGTTAGTGGGGGCTGATATAGTTGTTAGTGGGGCTGATGTTGTTGTTAGTGGGGGCTGATGTAGTTGTTAGATTTAGTTGATGTAGTTGTTAGTGGGGGTGATGTGGTTGTTAGATTTTACTGATGTAGTTGTTAGTGGGGGCTGATGTTGTTGTTAGTGGGGGCTGATGTTGTTGTTAGTGGGGGCTGATGTTGTTGTTATTTGTTTGCTGATCTTGTTGATATGGGTCCCTTATTATATCCCAATTTCCACCTTCTGCACATACTAATAACAATGAAAGAGATGCAGGAAACAATTGCCATTCTCATTCATATTAAAATGTCAAAAGGATACCTACATCATCAAATTTACTAAACTTTCACCTAAATATGAACTCGGTTCGGAACAATTGCCTTAATAAAATCTGTCATACAATCATTGAGATTTATATACACTTAAAAACAAGTCAGCCTATCTAAATTATATGATTGCTTCCTAACGGCCATCTTCCGCTTTGGGAGTCCTCAATCATGGACAACACTTTGTCTCGTTGTGTGTTGTTTTGATGATTGACCAACCACCACAATAGGCCAATCTTCACTTCTCGGATTTCATCCATAGAGTAGTAAGGCATTGTGTATCCATCCTCTTGCTCCTTGCCGTCCCACATTTGCAACCACGTAACAACATGAACACCACACGAGTCCCTAAAACAAGAATTATATAGAGGTGTTAACAACACTAATTATGTAACATGTATATTATATATATGAATGTTAAACAACTTTAGACACTTACACATCTTTTTGGACATGGACTTTAGACCATGTGACCCCTTGGGGATTCTATCCTCGTGGTCGAACAATTGTGGCTTAACCCTTAGGAGTATGTCCATGAAACGATTTCGCTGATATTAAAGTTGACACAATTAGATGACAATTATGGTGACCGTTTTCTAACATAAGTACACATTGAAATTCAGTTCAGCTTACCACACGAGTTGCCAACTGTTCCTTTTCCTTAAAGGATTGAGGTTTTTTTGCCTTCTTTGTTGACTTGGATGGCAATATATTTGCATCTTCCATTTGGGCCTGTATGCGTGAATATGTCCATGTGTCGACTAACGAATCTAGGGCGTAGAAAGTCATCGTTGTCGTGTCTACAACATAGCAAAACCAGTGATCCCACCTAAGCGACGGTCCAAAAATGAAACGATAGTCCCCGATGTTATATCCTACACGCTCGGGCAATATTTCCGCTTTGTTGGCTTCCAATGACCAATTCAGTGGAGATCTTATCATTTTGTCCATGAAATGCGCAGTGAAAATGTGTCGGGTAACTGTCCCTCCGTTCTCCACTTGATCAGCAACCAAAGTCTTGGCTACCATACTCATGACCGAATATGCACAAAATGTTAGCATGTGAGTACCGTATAACACATTTATCTAAGCGCAAGCAAATATCGAAATATTACTAATGCACATCCATTTGTACTAATGCCTTTCAGCCAGAACGAAGTGCACGGTCCATACCGTATCATTCATCCAGTGCACGTGGTTTCGAGACAATATAGCTCTTCCCTTGTAAGGTGCCAGCCGTTCATGTCAACAAATTCCCTAAATGCCAACAAATGACAATTTTAAGCATCGTATGCATTTTTTATAATATGCGTAAGTCAATGTGCACAAGTTACATATACTTACTCATCAGCCTCATCTTTCGTTGGATGAGTAGTACACAACTGATACAGCTGCTCCTTCACATCATAGGGCCTCTTTCCTTTGCACTTGCGGTTTAGATCAATCCAAGGAGATTTTAACACACTGCTCTGGGTTATCACCCTCTTGGACCTTCTAATTTGTTTGTCACTTCGTTGTCCCTCTTGTGCTTCCGGTTTGGCCACTTCTTCGTGGGTTCCACGTGAAGACCATCTTCAAAAATAGCGTGTTGTGACGATGGTCGTCGTCATCATCAAAGTCTTCAACATTTTCACCCTCATCTTCCTCATCACTCTCTTTATCGAGTCTTTCTCGACTCCCGGAACTTGAGGGTCGGTTGTTGGGTGATTCAGTTTCATGCAAGCCTTGTTGAGGCCCTTCATCTTTATTGGTGTCTCGATGTTAATCTATCTTGAAGGGCCAACATCTCCGTCCCAACATGGACACAAGCCTGAAATATGTCATGCGAACTTCTGGAGAATCAAAAATCAGTTGTTAAATCATCAATCACAAAGAACAACTCGAGTAAAGGACAATGCAAGAACCGACCAAGCAACCAAACAAAATTACATAATGTACAAGAAATTAAATTTTCGCGCACAATTGTTGTCACACATTACGGGTGAGTGAGCATCGTGTTAGGGTCAAACGAGGCCAACGGAGTGACCGATGGCTGAGGACGAGAGGCGCGAGCCAGCAAGCCATTTTGGCTTTTTTTTCTCGAGCACCACTCTGCTCTTAATCTTGTCATCAGTCCAATAAGCCATGGCTGACTCGTGCTCAGCGGCTACCACATCACCCAAAGGAAAATTTTGCAAACAAAACAGCTGAAAAAAAAGATTTCAATGCATTAATAACAACACTCAAAGCAATTGATGTATAACGTTTACATACTATCTTAGTTAAAGAGAACTTACCATGAGGAAGTATACACATCCTCCAACAGTTTTCCTCTTGCTACCCTTGGACTTGTGGGAGTCTTTCTTGAACTCATCGATTTGTTGGGTGAGTTCTTGAAGAATAAATGAGGACCAATCAAAATTCACAATTGCATCCTTAGTCGATGTCATGACCTTCAACATACGGTCACTAACATCAATGGCTGCTCTTGGAGCCAAAAGGATACCCAGTGAATAACACAAAGAGAGACTCAAAGTTTTCATCTAATTTTTCTAACAACGTGTCACCAATTTTTTTATACCTTACATTCTTGTACACACGCCTAAAGTCACTAAACACTTTGATCGGGACGGTAACTTTAACTTCTATGCCCTTACCCCCACAGGTAAACCCATAAGTTGATGCACATGTTCAGCCCCTATGACTCGGGTCTCCCCTCTAATGGACACTTGCTTTGTTGGGGGTCAAAACATGCCATATATTGTGCAATTAAGGAACGGTTTATTTTTCGGCAACTAATTTCCACCAACCTATCAAACCCAATGGCTTTCAGCCTTGCCATTGCCTCAGGTCGCTCCTTTAACTTATGGCATACATGAATGAAAGTGTTTGGTGCACACCTCATTAGGAATGGGACAATATACTTCTCTACTTTAGCAGGGCCTCTTAGTTGTTTAGCCCTCTTGGTATATTCAGATTTTTCGGTTGAACTCAACCTTTTCCATGATTCTCTCATTTCTA
The DNA here is from genome assembly GCA_019022655.1 of Acacia acuminata. Classification (NCBI taxonomy): domain Eukaryota; kingdom Viridiplantae; phylum Streptophyta; class Magnoliopsida; order Fabales; family Fabaceae; genus Acacia; species Acacia acuminata. Next base: position 6,358,811 of record JAFJYI010000005.1, read on the forward strand.
CACTTAAGTCATAAAATGTGTCGTCAGCTCCTATAGCTTTCTTCCCCTTCCCCTTGCCCTTCGCCTTTTGTTTTTGTACATGTTGCTTGAAGAATTCTTCGTGAACAAGTTATAACCGGAGAACCTTGGGTCCCTTTGACAATGCTTCATTGTTGTTAAAGCGTTGATTTCAAAGATCGCAATATGAAAATGGAAGGATGTTAAAGCGCAACACATGCAAGTTGTTTTCAATCAAGTGTTGTTAGGCATTCACCAATGTTTATAGTTATGTGGCCCATTTAGAAACTTCAATAAAACTGATATGCGAAGTAGTAAATCCCAAGCTTTCAAGGTAAAGAATGAAGAATGATTTTTTTAAAAAAATAAAAAAATAAAATACAATAATTAATATAACAACTAGTTTTGTGTTCAAACAACTCAATTAGAGATATCTTTATGCTTGAAGAAGAACTAAAGCTTTTATGGTAACAAGAACAACTTTTGATAAATTCAAAGGCATGGTGATCATTTCTACACACAAATAACAACCATATGTATCAAAATCTAATTTAGAAGAAACTTTACTCCTTAAAGCTAAAAGACAAACTTTTGTAGCTCAACATTTCGAATTCATACATTTACAATATCACCAAAATTTTAGTTTTTCTTAAAAGTGATGATAACTTTCAAGAGACATGTTTTAAGGAAACTTTAAAAATTCCACCCAAATTCCAGCTATACCAATTCAGTTCAAACAGAAGAATTCATCAATTTACAAGTAAATGCACAAACATTTGAGGCTGGGGACCATACAAGAACATGTAAAACACTCTAAAACAATATAAAAGAGTCATCAAACCAAAGCAATGCATGGAAATATTACATCAAGTATCCTTTATTCATAAAATGCTCCAAAACGTACCTCTATATTACATCTATATATGTAACGAGGTTCAAAAATGCGAAGAAACTCACAAGGCCACATATTACTCGGAAAATACAATCTTAATATACAAAATGCACTAATGTAGTGAATGTAAAAGGAAAATCAATTCAACAAGTAGCCTTATCTAAGAGTAAGTAATTCTTGACTTTAACACAACATTGAATTCTAACCGTTTATAAACAAATTTTCTACATCAATTTAATGACGGAGGCTCAAAACACGCTACATTCAACTTGTAATCAAGTATAACAATGACACATGTGAAGCAAGTAGAATAATTCACATACATCTTGAGAGGTAACAATCTATGCCGTGGGAAAACATTTTTCTAAGTAATTAAACAATGATAAGCTCATAATGATGCAACTCAATTCAAGCAATGAGTGTTTTAGCTAATGAACTTCTAATAACTAGAGTAGGTTTTTTCCACCCCCGTTTTTCAGCAACAAATTTGGACTCAGTAGTGACTTCTACAAATAATTCAGTTAAGTTTACAACTTGAAACTCAAACACTCAAAGATAAGAATGCAAGGATATCAAGACTCGAAGTGAGAACTTCAACTCCGAGTGTCAAAGAAAACAACAAGTTCAGTGAAGACACTTGATTAAGAATTAAAGTGTAGTAGTGATAAACTTCCAGCCAATTCAAGAGGCATAAATTCCAACAAGTTTGAATTAGATTTAGATCACAAAATCTGATCCAAAAGAGCAAATGAGACCCCAAAATCAAATGGATCTACGCTCAATGAAAATCTCAAGCCAAAACCAAGGACCAAAATTGTCATATGTAAGGAATAGCAAATCAGCAAATATATCGGCAATTTTATGAGCAAAACATCGGAGGAATTTAGAGAAAAATCACTCAAACCAGTTGCCAAATTCCTCTAAACAATATCTAGTCAAGTTTTAAGTCCCACAATGCCTCAAAATCAATCTTTCAACTGTCAATTCAAATATGACAACATAGGCTTTTTAAAATGAAAGCAATCCAAATGCAATAATTTCCACACATAATGGCAAAGCAATGACTATTGCACACAAATCTCAACAAAAGTTTAAGGTTTCAAGAAGAACACTTACCAATTTCTTTCAAAATCACATTCAACAGCACAACTCAAATTCTGCATAACAACTCCCAACCTATAACTGATATGGAATCCAATTCTGTACATGCAACTTCCAAACAATTCCATATTGCAATTATCCAACAAGTCCAAGATTTCAGTAGAAAATATTATAATGACAGTAGCAAGTTGATATCACAATAACAAAATCAGTGAGCTATATGATGGCCCTTGGCCCTCAATGATGCAAATTACCAACCATGTATATCTTTACATGACTTTCGACAAGCTAGCCACAATTATACAAATTTACAATTAATTCAACTATCTATCAGCCAAAACCAATCAGAAAAAACCATCATATCTAAGAAAAAATTCAATCTTCCAGCCACCCAAGCAAAACAAAACGTTGTTGACAGTCTGAAGTGGATCAAATGTTTCAAAACCAACCCAATTCTTACACCATGGATCAAGGCAAGATTAATATTCAATGAATCAGGTTACAAGGAAAACCAAAAAATTATCCAAGTGGTAGATCCCTATGATATTTCCAGAGCAGAAAATCCAACACCTCAGTCACAGATTGTCACATATCATCAATTATCGGAGAATGTTGACTGAGTGATATATATGATTGATTCTATATAAAGCCATGGACATGAAGGCAAGTGGAAAGTGAGCGTTTTTTGACGAATAACAAAAAAAAAAAAAAAAAAACAAAGTGAGGATAGCACTTACATATCATTCGTGTGACATGTGCATTACACATGCATGCAAGCACACACCAATGAGTTGTCACAAATAGTTTAGGATCTGAATGAAAAACTCTCACACCACTCATGGATACGGATTTGAACTCTCTTGATACCCGCCAATAAAGGTTGGTCTAATTCTCTAACCGTTATGTTAACCCATTTTATATAAGGGTATAAATCAAAATCATGTTGCCAATACGGGATCTTAGTAATATTTTTAATATCATTAGGCATTGCCCTAATTTGAGTGAACTCTGAAATTTAACTTACTTAAATTTTCCTCCGACAAAAAAATGGTCCCTCGATATGTATTACAAGTACCCAAAACCATACTTAATTAACTTCCCTTCCACAATTACTAGCGCCTAGCACTAGCATATTCTTTCCGTTAGCATATTACGGCCAAAAAAAAAAAAAAAAAAAAAAAAAAAACCCAAAACAAAAAACACAGACCGAAGACGCATCGCAAGCACTGCAGCCACACACACGTCACACATAGAGAAAATAAATGGACATTGGACAGTTGCAGATGCAAAACACAAAGCAAAACTGCAAATGGAAGTTGCATAGAGAAAAAGCCACACGGCCTTACGAGGTTCGTAGTCGTATGTGTACTGCGTCCGCGACGACGACGGCCGACGGAGCCAACTCAGCCAAGCACGTACGAACAAATTGAAGGCAAACAGAGCCGAGCACACATGCACAGATCAAACGGCACCAGCGAAGGGATCGGCAAACCGGACTTGGGCGAAAAAGCGAAGGGAACTACGAACGGACTTGGGCGAAAAACCGGACTTGCTGAGAATGGTCGCGAGGGAGACGACGATTTGGGATGATTTAGGGATTAGGGATGAGAGAGGAATAGGGGAATGATTCTTCGAACTTCAAACTTTTACCGAGGGCATGAATGTGATTTTGCCTTGTAAGTTAATACATATAAGGGCCCTGGGGCCTTTTCTTGTATTTGCAGACTCTTTGGGCCTTTTTTAGGATTATTTTGCTAATATGGGCCTCCACAAGGATTTTCCCAAAAATACAACGAAGATGGTATTTTTATTCTATTTATAAATGCTTGTGTATTTTTACACTCTATAAAAGTTTATAGCGTCAAAAGCACATTTGAAAACAGTTTAGGGGTATTTTTTCTCCTTAGCCCAAAAATAAAACATGATTAAATATATTTAAGGATTATTATATTATGTTCAAGACTTAAAATAAATATATCTTATAAAACAATTCCACCCAATTAAGTCGACTATTCACTTGAGAATATATGGCTATACCAGATTTAGATTATCTCCCTGGCTTTTCCTATCTTTGGCCTCTCCATTACCCAAAACTACACTGTTTTGACTTGCAAAATGATGAGCTCATCAACTTTTTTCTTTTAAATAACATTAAGTGCTTGAAATTATTTTTTAATATGACCTAATATCTTAAATTAATTTTTTCGTACTCTTTAACATAAAATATTTTTCGAGTAGAACCCGACTACAATTTGAATTATTTTTCAGTAACACTCAATATCTTAAGTTAATTTTTAGTGCATTCATCACCTTAAATTATTTTTTTAATAACACCCAATATCCTAAAATAATATTTGTTGCATCTAATATCTTGAAATATTGTATTATTATCAGCACTCAACATTCTAAGTCTAGAATTCTTGTTGCAACAACAAAAATATTTGTAAAGTGTTTTTTTTTTTTTTTTTAATTAAGATATTGGATGGTACTTGAAAAAAAAAAATTCCTGAATGTTATTCTTGAAAACATAAAAATAAAAAGGGTTGATAACCTCACCATTTTACACCGAAAAAGGTAAAGTTTGAGAGGCAAGGGACGGAAAAAGCCTGGGAGATAAGCTGAATCCAAATCAGAGTTTTGTTTTCCGAGAAAATCTAACTGAAGTAAAGGGCAAATCCAGTTTTTCCTAAACAAATCATTCGTACGTTCGAATGATGTGACATGCAATTTAGTCATTTATGATATTTTCTTTCCTTCTGCATTCCCTGTGAGCTTTTGGCTTGTGATTGAAGAACGAAACAGAATTGCGGAAGATTTGAACCACGTTATAGGGTGATCTAAATAAATTGCGTTGTTGCTAGTCTTTTTTGGCCAGAGCATTGTTGCCGGAGTCTTGTCTTTTAGAGTCAAATTAGCCATTCGGATATTATGTTTGAGGAAAATGGGGAACCAATATTGATAGTATCTAGTTGGTCAAATATTTATTAATTATACTCTTCATTTTTTTAATAAAAAATTAATGATAATTTCAATTGCTTGTGCTTCATTATTTATTTTAATTAACTTCTCTACATTTGACCGGCTATTAGATAATTTTTTCTATAATTATGGACAAGTCCTTTTGAAAAAAATGAATATATTAAGGTGTTCATATCTCTAATTAGAGGTATGTGCATAATTTTTTTTTTTCATTTTTTATATATTATATTTATTTAGATTTAAATTATATACGGCTTTCTAAGATGCATATTTTTATATATTATATTTATTTAGATTTAAATTATATGTTCGCTTTCTAAGATGTTTTTTATTTAGCTTTTTTGTATATCTCAAATTAATTAATTTCTATAAATACTGGGTGTTATAATAAATCACAGCAAGCATTGAGTTCTCGAAGAAATGTATCAGTTTTAGATTAAACTTTATATGTCTGTAGGTTGTGGGGGACTACTAATTTTGCTGCAACTTATGGAAGCTAGATTCTCTTAGGCTGCCGATATTAGAAATCATTGTATATCATGTTCGAGTCATCCATATCTCGTCTCTCCGCTTATAAGTTTCACAGTGGCATTCCGTAAATTCATATTTTCATATCTTAAATCTAATTAATTTCGCCATTAATTTCATATCTAAAGTGTCTTTGTTTGTTTCCCCATTTCATCTTTTAGTAGTGTCTTTGTTCATTCAGGTACTGAAGAATTTTAAAAATGGAGTTTAAACAAAAAAAAGAAAAAAAAAAGAAAAGAACATTAGCAATAAATAAATAAAGAATTTTACTAATGCCACCCAAAAAATAATAAAACGATGGGCAAAGTAAAGCTTTGTGGCTCAAAGTTCAAACATAAAATTCGTTAATTTGATTATTGAAAATATATTGTCATATCAATTGGACATAAAAATATTATTATTGAGTGCAGCAATTTAAAGAAAGAAATACATATATCTTCACAAAAATGTTTGTTAGACATCATGGTTTTACACCAATATGTCTTCTGGCTTGCTATAAAATTTTGATACCAACTATTAGAAGGGCTTACTTCTGATTTTTCCATTAAAAAAAATAAAAAAGGAATAGAGATCTCAAAACTTTCTTTACTTTTACAGCTTTTTAGTGCATGTAACATTTCCTGCAAATATCTGATGTCCCTTTGGTCTATATAACAAACACTTGGGCTTTATTATCCCCTAACAAATACAGCCAGTATAACCATTAGGTAGTTTATTGAATAACTAGCTCTAAATTGAGATTGGCATCTCTTTATTTGAAGGTTTCATAATACCATGACCAAATTGCCTCTGTAGTTGATTATTCAGCCACTTCAAGGAGATGGGGACTTGAAAGTAAAGACTTTATAACATAATACCTTTCTGGAAAGTTTAACAGATTGTCATCATACAAAGCTTGACATTCTCAAAAATCCCAGTCTGTTGATGTTTAGTACTCTGTTTGACGTTTCATGGTGCCCATGAGCATGCCACGTAGTCCTATTGTTTGTTTTCTTGCCCCAAATGTATTAACTATCTGTTCATTTGCAACAGGTTGAATTCAAGAAAATTATTTCACCCTTGAAGTATCAGACGAGGTGCCTTGCTGCATTTCCTGATCAACAAGGTTGCTTGGTAAGCTTTTCATACATTTCTGTGGCTCCTTTCAATATCTTGGAAGACTTATTTTCAATTCTCTTTTTATTTTTTCCCATTCAGGATCTACTGAAAAACTCTAAGTTTCTTAAATATTTCATATATTTTATTCGAAGATGTTAAATTTACAACTCTGTTGCTAATAAATAGGCAGCCATAAACTATAGGACAGGGCCCAAAAGGTAAATTAAACACCTATACTAGGAATGAAGACATAAAAGCCAATTGAAAAATCAGAGTTATGTATCCTAAGTAAGGCAACTATCCATTGATTGATTGAGACTGAACTTGAATCTGATGATATGGCCATTGTAGGTTGGATCAATCGAAGGGAGGGTCGGGGTGCATCATTTGGATGATAGCCAATAGAGTAAAAACTTTACTTTCAAATGCCACAGAGAGGGCAATGAGATATACTCAGTCAACTCTTCAAATTTCCATCCGGTAAGGTTTTGCTTTTCGTTATTTTCTTCATTATACTCCTAAGGTGATTATCAATAGGCAATATTCATGCCGAATTGTCATTTGAGTCCTTTAAATGGTGAAATTGCATTACTATCTTCCCATTTTAGTTTGAAACATCCATTCGTGCTCCAAATGGAAGTGCTGGACACCACTCTATGCTTCAATACATGCAAGGGCAAGGAGGTGTCCTTTAAAATATGTGCATTTCTTTTCAACCAAACTACCTCTAAGTTACTTGAGCAAAAAAAATTACACTCCAGTTGCACAGTTTCTCTCTTTTTGTCATCAATCTCTTAATAGGAATCAGCAAAATGTTCTCTGAAGTTCCTTGACGAACACCTCTGCTACTCAAGAACTCCTGACAAGTTATTCTAAAACAAATCAGCTGCTTGACTGTGAAGTAACCCTACTCAAATAAGAGAAAGTGATTTGGGCCTCCTAATTCTGCAATCTGTTGCTAGATTAACTTTATTGTGCGCAGCATCCTAAATAAATGATCTTGTTAATGAATCTTAGAATTCACAATCAGTTTTCTTCCTCCTTTTGTGGTGAAACCAATTGGGGGTTTTATAATGTAGAAAACTCTCCCTATTAGGGAAATGAATAATGAACTGAAAATAAGATTTACTAAGTATACACCACCTAATCAAGGTTCCATAACGTCACATCCTGGTCAGTGGTATAAATGTGTAGAATCCAGTAAACCCAAGGGACTGTAACTCTCGGCTTAGTCTTGCATTCAGATTGTTGAATAGAATGGAGATTCTTTGAAATACAAACCAAAAGGTAAATTCAAAACCGAGTAATATTGGTTTCCTCAATTCCAATAAAAGTATTACCCTGTATACCCGATGCTTATCAATTTACACACTAAAGGAGGTTTCATCTCCCATCTTCCACCCGAAGGATGTTTAAAAGTCATTCATCCCCCCCCCCAAAAAAAAAAAAAAAAAAAAACCCCACCACCCCACACAAAAACAATGCACACACACAAAAAGAGAACCTGTCTTAGATCTGTGTTCCACATCCACATGAGCCTGGTACTATTCGGATGAAGGATGCTTACCTTATTCCCTCACCTCATCACCTTCCATCAAAGTTCCAATTCATTTAAATGGTGAGGTTTTGCTTATTCTTAATGGACTGCACAGTCATCAAGGCTAAAATATCATTTTCTTTGTATGTTTTCATAAAACATACACATTTGATCCGTGCAATTGCTCCATGTATAGTTGAAGGATTAGAAGGAAAAGACAAATGATATCAAAATCATTTGTCTGATTGGAACTTTCTTCTATCATTGCTTTGTAAGGCTCTATGGACTATTTTAATTTGTGCTCTGGTCCTTGGCTTTTATTGAAGCATTCCCCTTGAATGAATTGGGTTTTGAATGTGATTGAAAACCTGAGTTTGCATAGTGAAAATCAGTAGGCTTCTCCAAATTGTGGGTTAGGATGATTTCATGTATGCTTGTAGGAACTTCTTCCACTCTGACTGATTGGTTCAAGATCTTTGCAAGTGAAATCCAAACAAATTCCCCTTGTGAACTTCCATATGGTTGAACATTTTTAGAAGTAAGACGATAATGTTGTTTTTAAAATCGGAGAACCAAATTGATATTTGTTGAAAATTAGACAGACTTAAATGTATTTATATCTCAATTTTTACTGTCTGCAAATAGAAAATTTGACTTATTCATCTTTGTTTTATGGGGTTCAATTTCTTGATAATTACCTTCTGTGTCATGTGATTTAGATTTTCTGCAAATGTTCATGCTTTGTTTTTAAAAAATTAGTCTGGAGAATATTTCACTCACGAACTATTCCTATTAGTTTGTGAGGTGATTTCTATTAAAAATAGCATATGAGAATTGTCATATAGGTAATATGAGTAATGATCTGATAAATTAGGAATTTAGTTTCTCTTTCATAAGACTCTATCTTTCTCTCTTTCGCTATTATTCTAGTTAAGTTCTTTAATAGATATATGTGAGATAGCATAGAAAATAGAAATAATGATGGTATATTTGACCTTGTGATCTATATTTAGAATTTGTGTTGATCAAGTTCAGATTTTTGTTTCTTTATCTTCAGCATTACATGGTTTTGGAATTTTCTCATAGATTTGTATGTTTTATAGTTTTTGACAAATATCTAGCAGAGTTCAACTAGGAGCAGTTGGACTATCAAAATTTTAAGGATGGAATACTTTTCATAATGAGCTCAATCATTTATTCTTTTGTCTACTTATAAGGCCAACACTTCAATCAGTAATAGACATGCTAGATATCATTAATAAAGTTTATCCATCTCAAACTTTAGCATTACAAATGTGTTATTATTTGTTAATTATTGCATTTGTTACAGGTACATCACACATTTGCAACTGCGGGTTCCGATGGTGCTTTTAACTTTTGGGACAAGGATAGTAAACGGAATCTAAAGGTTCTTCTGATGCTTTCATTACTTTTAAATTAGCGAACATTTTTCCTGTAATCAAATGCATGACCTGCATATGGATATAATAGCCTTCTCCTCCAGTCTTCAGCATAATCTTTAATTCCATATATATTGCAGTGCTCGTTTTGGTTTAATCAAATGTCCTTAATGCTTTTCCAATTTTAATGCAAGCTTTTCTAATTTCAGGCCATGTTAAGGTGCAGTCAATCTTTCCATGCAGTACCTTCAACAATGATGGTTCAGTTTTTGCTTACTCGGTACATCCTGTTTCTTCACAAGTTTGCAACTCTATGAAACAAATTTTGGCATCCTCTCTACCACACAAAACATCATTTCTCCTTTGATTTATTTATCTGCTTTTTTTTTTTTTGGGGCCTTTCACAAGTTTGCAGCTCTATAAAATAAATATTTGCTAGAATTCAAGAGAATCGTCTGGAATTAAGATAGAAAAAGAAGCAGATACATGTAGATATTTCACTGAAAAAAATGTAGGCTTGCAAAAAAAATTCCAAGAAATGAGAGCTAGTTGATGGCTTTTCATAGTGAACTTGTCTGTCAGTGTCATGTTGAAAATACAAGTTATACATTTTAGAGAAACTGGATAAGTGTCATAAGAAGCTGTAAATTATATGTTTATATCCCTGTTTTGCTATGATTGAGAAATTGTGGATTTGTGCAGTGAACTCACAAGTTTTGCTATTGCTGAAGAAAAATCTTAATGAATCTTGTTAAACCTTGTGCGAATGACATGTGTTCATATTTCTGTTTATAGGTCTGCTATGACTGGAGCAAAGGAGCTGAAAATCATAATCCTGCAACAGCAAAGACTTACATTTTCCTGCACTTGTCCCAGGTATCCGATTTGGCTGTTAAAAAAGAATGTTCTTTAATATCTTTTGGCGACATGCAAATATGATATGCTTCTTGTACAATATATGCAGGACTCTGAGGTTAAGGGCAAGCCTCAAATAGGAACTACTGGTAGAAAGTAGAGATTATTCTAGTTTGTAATACTCTTCTACGCACATAGATGTATTATACTGGAGTAGAATGGGCAACATGGTCTTGACTTTCTCTTTACCCTCTGTTCTAGTTATATATATCACGAAAAATGGATGCATGACAACTTTTTTTTTTCCTGGTAAAAAACGGGGCAATAGCCCTTCCTCATTCATGGATCAACACAGCCCGTGGGAATACCGCCCCCACTCCATCACTGTACAGACATCTAACTACCTCCTGGGGAGGATCCACAAAAAATTGTTCAGATCCTCTTGCATACAACTAACATTTGCAAGTATATTGGCACAACTATTACATTCTCTAAACACATGTACAGCCCTAAATTTTGAGAACTTCCTTATAGCCCAGCGTTTCCTCCACAGAAGCCGTGACTCCCTTGCTACATCAGCCTGCAAATTTTCTAACAGAGATACCAAAGCAAGAGAATCACACTCAAGAATTACATTATGAAAATTATAAGAAACAGCTAATTCCAGACCAGTGAGCACAGCCCAAATTTCTGCTTTAATAGCAGAGCAAAATCCCAGCTTCTTTGCAAACCCACACAGCCATTCCCCTTCACAACCTCTAATCAAACCGCCACAGCCCGCCATCTTCGTTATACTTCTGAGGCTCCATGAACGTTAAGTTTAACCCAGCCCTCTTCAGGAGCTTCCCAGTCAATATACACCTCCCTTTTTGTGCCTTTAACTATCCCAAATTCCACACCAGCCCTCTTAATTTCATGCGCATACGACTGCACTATTTTGCTCAGATTCGCAGGAATATTATACCCTTCCTCAAATCTGCTTCTATTCCTCTATCCCCATAGAAACCAGCAAGCCAAGCCGAATATCAGTCTCCAATCCCTGTCAGGATTTGACAAATTCCAGCAAACCATGGCTCAACTCTTTCCCCTTTTAATTCACTCCACAAACTCCCTGCTATTTTACAATCCCGCATAACACGATGCATGACAATTTATGACAAAGGAGGCACCACATTTTTTTTTTTTTAACTTTTCTACAAACAACGCATCATGTTAGTACCTGAGGATCCGAATCGTATTGGTTAGTAGTTTGCTAGTTTGATGATCATTATGGTTCTAGTTTCTATGAGATTGCAGAATTGCAACACATTTTACACTTTGAGGTGCATTGATACATGTATTTCATTGATAGTTGAGTTGGTGATATATGAAGAATTTAGGCAAACAATCTTAATTATCCTAAGCGTTTATTGTTTATCATGTCACCTGACATAAGGTTATGTCAAATCATCCAAAAACTACGTCATTTTGGGAGTTAAGGGAATTAATAAAAAGTGTTTTAGTATTTTTGTTTTTATATTTATTAGAAAATTCTTACATGTCTGTATAAATACATTGAGATAAACTTCTTTCGCCTTAGACACATTGCCTCCCCACGGCATCCGGATGAATTGCTCGGAATAGAATTCGACCTCTTTTCCCTGTAATTTAGCCATAAACCAACTTGGACATGAAGGGAAGTTTCTTCAGGAAGATGGACAAACACTACATATCCTATTGGATGTGATAGAAATCTTCTATACAAGTTATATAAGCTATTGTATTATATTGAGTCTGCTTAACGAGGGAGAGGCCTTCGGGGAGCATTATAGGATTAGCAGAAACTTTGGATTGATCATGAAGTGTTTTCCTAGTACCTGACAATAATCTTGCGAAGCTGTTTTTCAATCTCATCATTTAGTTCTCGCTCCATTTGTTTGTTTTGAAGTTCTCTAAATTGGTTCATTGATATGAAGTTCGAGTAACAGTGAAACCAGTACAGCTGGACTAAGACTAACTATGAAAATGCTTTACGGGCGGAGTTGGAAATTTTTCGCAATGATTTGGCTGAGGTGACTGGGTGAGGCCTCTCTCTCTCTCTCTTAATATTTGGTGCTTTGCTTGAAAAATTATTTTAGGATCTTAAAAAGATATTTTAGGACTTTAAAAAATATTTTGAAGTATATTTTTTTGGTCCAAAATAATTTTTTAAGATCCGATAATTTTTCAAGATCTGCAGCGCCATTTAGTATCATGAAATATATTTTTAGTACCAATTATTAGTACTTTCAAATTTTTTTTAAGATATGATCAAGACTCGGAAATATTTTTTGAAGATCCTAAAATAATTTTTCAAGGCCATGAAAGATTTTTTTAACTATCATCTAGTATCCGAAATTTTTTAAGGTTAAGATTCCGAATATTTTAAAATAAATAAATAAAAAAAGAGAGAGGCATCAACCTCAGGCACTTTAGATAGTGGACGAAAAAAGCCAATCCAAAATTTGGCTTTGGTGCTTTGCAGGATCACACTTTGATCTTTTTAAAAAAAAAAATAGCACGTCCTTTTCTTAAGGTTTTTTTTTTTTTAAATCTACAAAAATTCAGGCACTTTAGGTAATAAAAAGATAATTCAGGATTCATAAAAAATCCTTCATAATTGAAAAAATTATTTTAACATCTTTAAAAAAATATATATCGAGGGTATGACGGGTACTTAAAGGATACTCCGAATACTAACCTGGTATTTAAAAAATTATTTTAAGATCTCAAAAAAAATTATTTTCGGATCTTAAAAAAATAATTCGAATCGACCGCTAATAAAAATATGCTTTAGGATTTTTTTAAGATCTTAAAATAATTTTTTAAGTACCGGTTAGTATTCTGAAGTATCATTTAAGTACCCGTCACTCTGATATATTTTTTTTGAAGATGTTAAAATAATTTTTTCAAGATTATGAAGGATTTTTTCAGTACTACTCAATATTCTGAATTATCTTTTTATTACCTAAAGTGCCTGAATTTTTTTAGATTAAAAAAAAAAAAAAAGGACAAGAGTGTGTGCCTGATTTTTTTTTTTTTTTTTAAAAAAAAAAGAATTTCACACAGGTGGCGAAATGAAACAGAAATGCCTGTTCATCATTGACTTGGACCTTTTTCATTGTTTTAAGTTGTTCTCGTCATAATTTTTGCTCCGATTGGATTCATCATCATTCGGCAAATATATATAGCATGTTGAATGAGAATGATCACAGCTTTCTCTATTTATCGGATTCGAAACAGAGCTATACACACAGCTCTTCCACATTTTCCCTCCTTTCATGTGTTATCATGTTTGTTAGTCAAAAAGATTATTTTTAACGTTCAACGTTTTTTGTTTTAATTGAGGTGTGACTTTTGTAACTTTTTTATAACTATATATATATTTTTGCTTCAAAAAAAAAAAAAAAAAAAAAACATATGATCTTTGGGATTTCTTGAAGATAAAACACATGTATATATATTTTTTCCTTTACCCTATTCTAATAATTTCTCCAGGTTCTTGGTCTTCATTGTAAATTTAAAATATAATTATAAAAAATTTAATATGCATTAATGAAAAGGGGAAAAAAGTACTCGTAGTTTATCAAATGATCTCTTCATTATGATTTCCCCCAATTTTTGAAAACATTCTTATCATAATTACTACAGTTGTGTCGGAAATTCTACATTACAATTATGCATCTAATTGTCATTACTTTTGTGTGATTTAATTGTCATTTAGAAGTTTGATGCTAATGACTTTTGTAAGAATATAATACATTTCATCTTGAGTGTAGGACTTGACCTGTTATACAAATCACACTATAAGTCTTTATTTTTCCAATAAGTTACTTATTTTTAAAAAAAACAAAAACAAAAACAGTTTTTATTTTTTCTTGATGGTCTTTTGTTTTTTTATTTTTTCTATTTCTTATTTTTAAAAAAAAAAAAACAAAAACAAAAACAGTTTTTGTATTTTCTTGTTATTTTTCTATTTCTTATTTTTTGTACCATCTATTTATTATCAATACTATAATATCAACGTTGACCATTGCTATATCACTCTGTCAGAGATGGATGCCACTACGTCATTTCAAAAACAAATTTTTTTATAAAAATCGTCTAAAAAGATTTTTTTTTTTTTTAGTTTCAAGAACTTATTTTTAAAAACAATTTTATAAAACTGTTTTAGAAAGAAAAACAAAAAAGAGAAATAAACATGTCCTTGTCTTTTTCATATTTTTACACGGGGTTGGGTTTCTCTTATCATCTTTTTTCTCATTATCCCTCATAATCTCTAAATCATATCCATCCAATCAACATAGTACTATTTTTACTTTTCTCTCATTTTTTTAAATCAATGGTCAAAATATGGCCAATGAGAGACAATGAAAAAATAATAAGGAGAGTATCTCCTTCCTTTTACATGAGTCTTAATATGTCACTTGAAAAGTTGTAATATTTTTTATAGGTAAAACTTAATTTATGTTCCTAAAAAGATTACTCAGACTTTCCCATTACTTTATTCCCAATATTGCCCCTGTCATGATAGCGGAGGAGAAACCTGCTCTGCTTTAGAGCAAGTGACAGTAAGAAAGAGTTCTAAATTTTATATTGCCACAAAAATTAGTAATAATGAATATGCAAGTCTTTATAATTTTAACCGAATTTTAATCATGTCTTTGTAGTGTTTTCCTTTTTATCAAATTCATATACTTTCATTTATTTTAAATCAAGTCCCTGGAGTTTTTTTTTTTATCTAGTCTTACAGTTTCATCTAATGTTTAATTACATCTCTATAATTTTTTATTCTTGATTCCATAAGGTCTAATAAAATTTTTGTATAAATATAAAATAAAATATTTTTGTTGCCACAAAAGTTCATTCTTTTTTTTTTTTTTTTTTTGTAGTTTTTTCTTATAGCTGTTTTCAAAATTCTGTTTTACAAGACTTGGTATTCAAAATCTCAACAAAAAAAATTCTTGAGTAGGAGTAAAATAAATTTTTACTAAAAGTAAATTTTCTTTTTATTTTAACAAGAATAAGTAAATATTTCTGACATAGGAGTACAAGCGAAGACTTCTGGTACAAAAAGTGAAGAGTGAAGCCAATAAGGTGGCCCCGCATGACTCTGACAAGTAGGACAACGCGTTTTATTTATTTATTCTTTTGTCCCACGTACAACACATTGGCACACCTTTCTTGGTGGGTTGGCAGGACAAACTCGTTCCACTTTCGTCATTCAAATATCAATCCTTAAAAGAAGTTAGCAACTTTACTACTCATCCCAACGTAAAACACGTTTTCATAAAGTCAGTTCGAAAAACTATTTTGTAAATGTAAAAGTTGCTTAATTAACTGACATTAACATAATTAATTAAATAATAGGAAAAAAGATGAATAAATACCATCTAAATTTGTAAAACCCCCTTAAAACCTAAAAAAGTAAAAGAGATGACAAAGACTTTTGAGGATTATTTGCAAATTCGTGTAAAATAACCATAATGCCCTTGAGAGAGAGAGAGAGAGATGAACCGAGGCTCCATTTCCATGATTGTCGAAGCATGTTGGCGTCGTCAAAGCCACACCGCCCCGCTCGTCGACGCCACACCAATTAACCGACGCGCACCGGATGACGATGGTGAAAAAAAAAAAAAAAAAGGAGACGAAACACATTTTTTTTTTAGATCGCTCGCGTTCGCGTTGAGAGATTGGAAGATCGTGAAGGAAGGAAGAAGAGAAGGAGGCAAAAAAAAAAAAAAAAAAAAGAGTTCACTCGAGTGCACGAAAAATCCAAGAATAATAAAGTAAATTGCGTTTGAGGAAGAAGAAGAATAGTAACGCAATTTACTATTCATTCTTGGATTTTTCATTACACTCGAGTGAACTTTTTTTTTTTTTTTTTGCCTTTTCTCTTTCTTTTTCCTTCCTTCCTCCATGCCTCTCCTTCCTTCCTTCCTTCATAGTCTTCCAATCTCTCAACAAGAAATGCGAACACGAGCGATCTAAAAAAAGTTTATGTGTTTCATCTCAGTTTTTTTTTTTGTTTCACCGTCCTCATCCGGTGCAGCATCCAGCGGGTGCGGCGGAGGCGTGTGTGACTTCAACGGTGGAGGGTCAAGACGGCGGCAAACGTGCTTCGGCAGTCACGGATATGGAGCTCGGTTCATCTCTCTCTCTTTCTCTCTCTCTCTCTCTCTTTGGGCATTATGGTCATTTTATACGAATTTGTACGAATTTGCATAATCCTCAAAAGTCTTTGTTATCTCTTAGTCTCTACAAATTCAATGGGTTTCTAGGGGTTTTACAAATTCAGATGGTATTTATTTGTCTTTTTCCCTAAATAATACTACCTATTATCATTAATATAAAATTCAGTTAATTTTTTTATAATGATTAAAGAAACTAACTAAGTTACTTTAAAGTATTTATATTTATAATTTTTATACCAAACTAATTTATTTGACTTATAAAAATAATATATAATCTAATAGCAATATACAACACATGTGATGATCAAGTTATTTATTTAGTTTCCTTAATCTTTATAAAAGCAAATCAATTGGTCTTATATTAAAATTAGTATATTTGTAGAAGTTACTCTCTTCATTCCTAATTATAGGAACATTTTTATAGTGCAAATTATACTATAAAAGTGTTCATATAATTAGAACCGAAATGAAGTATATGATATGTTTTTTTAAAAATATTTTTTGATCCTTTGCATTAAAAATTACTTACCAATAAAAAATTCCTTAATATGTTAGATCAATAGGGAGAGTTTTAGAATTGAGAGTAAATTATAAAGTCAGTGTGAAAAGCTACAACGTAAAAGTTGCCGCTGGTTAAAAAAAAATAAAATAAAAAAGTTGCTTGATTAACTGAAATTAACAAATTATACTACCTTCTGTAATTAATGTAAAATTCAGTTGCCTAATTAAAATACTTTAATATTTATATTTATCATTTTTATACCAAACTAATTTGTATAACTTATAAAGCTAGTATATAATCTAACTGTTATATACAATATATGTGATTATTAAATTATTTATTTAGTTTTTTAATCTTTTTAAAAATAGTCAATCGATCTTATATTAAATACTGAAGCGAGTATATTTGTAAAATTTATATGCTAGGTTTTTTTAAAAATATTTTTTTTATCATTTGCATTAAAAATTACTGACTTAGAAAAAATTCCTTAATATGTTAGATCCATTTCGAGAGTTTTACAATTGAAAGTAAATTATAAATTTGAGAAATAAGGTGAATTAAAGTTTGGTGGGTTGGTAGGACAAACTCGTTCCCCTTTCGTCATTCAAATATCAATCCTTGAAAGCAGTTAGCAACTTTAATTACCCCTCATCCTTACCCCAACGTAAAACGCGTTTTATGGGACACCGGTTTCTCCTTTTTCATCAAGTCAGTTTGAAAAGCTATTTTGTAAATGTAAAAGTTGCTGCTGGTTAAGAAAAATGTAAAAGTTGCTAACATTAACATGATTAATTAAATTATACTACCACCTATCATCAATATAAAATTCAGTTTAATTTTTTTATAGAGATTAAGTAAACTAATTAAATTACTTCAAAAATATTTATATTTATTATTTTATACCAAACTAATTTGTGTGACTTATAAAACTAATATATAATCTAACAATAATATAAAACATATGTGATGATTAAATTATTTATTTAACTTCTTTAATCTTTTAGAAAAAAATCAATTAATCTGATATTAAATATCAGAGTGAGTATATTTGTAAAAGTTATATGCTAGGTTTTTTTAAAAAATATTTTTTAATAACTTGCATTAAAAATTACTTACCAAGAAAAAATTCCTTAATACGTTAGGTCAATTGGGAGCGTTTTAGAATTTAGAGTAAATTTTTCCATAACAATTGATTAATCTGCCTATATATTTGAACTATGAAGTCTCAGCCTGCCTCTACATTCTTCCTTTCCGATCACTTTGCATGAACCGACCAATGGCACTCTCCATTATTATGTGGACTCCTCCAACAATAAGCACTTTGATTATATTACTATTATTATGCCCTGCCATTAGTTTCTTCCCCAATATTGCTACTGCCATGATGGTTGAGGAGAAACTTGCTCTATTTCAAAGCAAGTGGTGGCATGGCCATAACTTTTCAGAGGACCCTTGTAAATGGGATGGCATAGATTGCAACAAATTCGGAAGCGTTATTTCCATAAGACGACATGAACTCATTTCAGGCCAGCCTCGGCTAGCAGATCTCGACTTCACTGTGTTTTCCAATCTTAAAAGACTGGAGCTTATGAAAACAGGATTGATTGGTAAAGTACCCTCTTCTCTCGCAACCCTCACTTATTTGAAATTCTTGAATTTGAGTAGTACTACTGATTAGTTGGATGGAGCCACGGCTTGTTCAATTCTATATTTGACAAAATTAGGAGTGCTTGACGTTTCCCTAAATTAGCCAAGTGGAATCGTGCCTTACATTAGAACCTCATACTTATTACCTTCGTTCCTTAATATAAAACTCAATTGACTAATTTAAGAAAAATTAAAAAACTAAATAAATTACTTTAAAGTATTTATATTTATTATTTTTCTTTGACATAGTTTATTTAATTTATAAACCGATATATAATCTAATGATACATATAAGTATTTTAGAGAAATCATGTTATATATACTATAATTATGTAATTTATATAGTTTTCTTGATCTACCCAAATTAATCAATTGTGTTTTGTACAAGGTTTGGAGGTAGTATAACATATTTGGGTGTTACCACCTAGCTTACGCTTTTCTCCGTCAATTTGTCGCGTCAATTTTAGCTACAACTACATCTATAAAAGTATACCTAGAAGACTAGGAAAGTTGTTATATTCCAAAGAAAATTGTAGCTCTTTTCCACACTACACTTTTAATGATAACGCTGATACATTTGGAGTAGAGAACTAGATCCCTGGTTCTTCTAAAATTCCACTATTGTGTAAGAACCAACTACAATGCATTTATATCTCACTTTACAAATGTTAGTACCTTCTTTTGCCATACTTTGCCAATTCACTCAATTTAAAAATAATGTATTTACCATTATGATTTAATAAAGTACGTTAACCCACAATTTTTATATGATAAACATAACCAACAACACATTTATAACTCAAATGATTGGTTTTGATATGTATCATTCCAACTCAAATTGGAGCTTTTCATAATCTCACCATTTTGAGCTTATCTAATAACAATCTTAGTGGTGAGTTTCCTTTCCCCTCTTGCCTTACAAATTTACCCAATTTTGAAATGTTGCATTTACATTTATAACTTAATAGAGTATTTAAGTAAATCCTCAATGCTTATTTGATAAGAATTAACCAACAAGCATATTTGTAAGTTTGATGATTGGCTTTGGCAAGTACAATTCCAACTTAAATTGGAGCTTTTTATAATCAAATCTATCTGTACTTGTCTCATAACAATCTTACTAGTGAGTTAAATATCTTATTCCACCATACCTTGCAAATTCACTCAATTTAAAAATGTTGTTGTTACATTTATAATTTAATTGAGTAGGTTAACCCTCAATTCTTATTTGATAAACATAACCAACACCACATTTATAACTCAAATGATTGGATTTGACAGGTACCATTCCAATTCAAATTGGAGCTCTTCATAATCTCACCATTTTGAGCTTATCTAATAACAATCTTAGTGGTGAGTTTCCCTTTCCCTCTTGCCTTACAAATTCACCAAATTTTGAAATGTTATATTTACCTCTATAACTTAATAGAGTAGGTAAATCATCAATTCTTATTTGATAACCAATAACCTACAAACATATTTGTAACTCTAATGACTGGCTTTGGCAAGTACCATTCCAATTCAAATTGGAACTCTTCAGAATCTAACTTATCTGAACTTGTCTTATAACAATTTTACTGGTGAGTTAAGTATCTTGTTCTACTATACCTTGCAAATTCACTCATTTAAAAATGTTTGTTAAATCGTGATTTAATAGAGTAGATTAACTCAATTCTTATTCGATAAAAATAACCAACAATCCTTTTATAACTCAAATGATTGGCTTCAAAAGGTACAATTCCAACTCAAATTGGATCTCTTCATAATCTCACCAATTTTTAAATGTTGCATTTACATTTATAACTTAATAGGGTAATTAAGTAAACCCTCAATTCTTATTTGATAAGAATTAACCAAGAAACATATTTGTAACTCCAATTACTAGCTTTGGCAAGTACAATTCCAACTCAAATTGGAGCTTTTCATAATCTAATATATATTTACTTGCCGCATAACAATCTTACTGGTGAGTTAAGCATCTTATTCCACCATATCTTGCAAATTCACTCAATTTAAAAATGTTGTCATTACATCTATAATTTAATTGAGTAGGTTAACCCTCAATTCTTATTTGATAAACATAACCAACACCACATTTATAAAAAATGATTGGATTTGACAGGTACCATTCCAACTCAAATTGGAGCTCTTCATAATCTCACCATTTTGATCTTATCTGATAACAATCTTAGTGGTGAGTTTCCCTTCTCCTCTTGCCTTACAAATTCACCAAATTTTGAAATGTTATATTTACTTCTATAACTTAATAGAGTAGGTAAATCATCAATTCTTATTTGATAACCAATAACTTACAAACATATTTGTAACTCTAATGACTGGCTTTGGCAGGTACCATTCCAATTCAAATTGGAACTCTTCAGAATCTAACTTATCTGGACTTGTCTCATAACAATTTTACTGGTGAATTAAGTATCTTTTTCTACTATACCTTGCAAATTCACTCATTTAAAAATGTTTGTTACGTCTGTGATTTAATAGAGTAGATTAACTCTCAATTCTTATTCGATAAAAATAACCAACAATCCTTTTATAACTCAAATGATTGGCTTCAAAAGGTACGATTCCAACTCAAATTGGATCTCTTCATAATCTCACCAATTTTTAAATGTTGCATTTACATTTATAACTTAATAGAGTAATTAAGTAAACCCTCAATTCTTATTTTATAAGAACTAACCAACAAACATATTTGTAACTCCAATGACTGGCTTTGGTAAGTACAATTCCAACTCAAACTGGAGCTTTTTATAATCCAATCTATCTGTCTTTGCCTCATAACAATCTTACTGGTGAGTTAAGTATCTTATTCTACTTTACCTTGCAAAATTTATTCAATTTAAAAAAAAAATGTTGTATTTACGTCTATAATTTAATAGAGTAGGTTAACCCTCAATTCTTATTTGACAAAATTAGCAAAGAAGACATTTACAACTAAAATTAATGGATTTGATAGGTACCATTCCAACTCAAATTGGAGCTCTTCATAATCTCACCTTTTTGGGCTTATATAATAACAATCTTAGTGGTGAGTTTACTTCCCCTCTTACCTTACAAATTCACCTAATATAGAAATGTTGTATTTACCTCTATAACTTAATAGAGTAGGTAAATTATCAATTCTTATTTGATGAGCAATAACCTACAAACATATTTGTAACTCTGATGACTAGCTTTGGCAGGTACCATTCCAATTCAAATTGGAACTCTTCATAATCTAATCAATCTGTACTTGTTTCATAACAATTTTATTGGTGAGTTAAGTATCTTCTTCTACTATACCTTGCAAATTCACTCATTTAAAAATGTTGTGTTTACGTCTATGATTTAATAAGTAGATTAACTCTCAATTCTTATTTGATAAAAATAACCAACAACACATTTATAACTCAAATGATTGGCTTCGACAGGTACGATTCCAACTCAAATTGGATCTCTTCATAATCTCAACGATTTGAGCTTATCTAATAACAAACTTAGTGGTGAGTTTATCTTCTGCTCTTACCTTACAAATTCACCCAATTTTGAAATGTTGCATTTACATTTATAACTTAATAGAGTATTTAAGTAAATCCTCAATTCTTATTTGATAAGAATTAACCAAAAAACATATTTATAACTCTGATGACTGGCTTTGGAAAGTATAATGCCAACTCAAATTGGAGCTTTTCATGATCTAATCTATCTCTACTTGTCTTATAACAATCTTCTTGGTGAGTTAAGTATCTTTTTCTACTATACCTTGCAAATTCACTCAATTTAAAAATGTTGTTGTTACACATCGTAATTTAATCGAGTAGGTTAACCCTCAATTCGTATTTGATAAACATAACCAACAACACATTTATAACTCAAATGATTAGATTTTCTAGGTACGATTCCAACTCAAATTGGAGCTCTTCATAATCTCTCATATTTGGACTTATATAATAACAATCTCAATGGTGAGTTTGCCTTCCTCTCTTACCTTACAAATTCACCAAATTTTGAAATGTTGTATTTACCTCTATAACTTAATAAAGTAGGTAAATCATCAATTCTTATATGATAAGCAATAACCTACAAACATATTTGTGACTCTGATGATTGGCTTTGGCAGGTACCATTCCAATTCAAATTGGAACTTTTCAGAATCTAGCCTATATATACTTGTCTCATAACAATTTTACCGGTGAGTTAAGTTTCTTCTTCTACTACACCTTACAAATTCACTCAATTTAAAAATGTTGTGTTTACGTTTATAATTTAATAGAGTAGATTAACTCTCAATTCTTATTTGATAAAAATAACCAACAACACATTTATAACTCAAATGATTGGCTTTGACAGTACGATTCCAACTCAAATTGCAGCTCTTCATAATCTCATTCGTTTGGACTTATCTTATAACAATCTTAGTGGTGAGTTTACCTTCCCCTCTTACCTTACAAATTCACCAGCTTAGAAATGTTGTATTTACCTCTATAACTTAGTAGAGTATGTAAATCCTCAATTCTTATTTGATAAGAAATAACTTACAAATATATTTTTAACTCGATGGTGGCTTTAGCAAGTACCATTCAAACTCATATTGGAACTCTTCAAATCTAATCTATCTATACTTGTCTCATAACAACCTCACCAGTGAGTTATGTGTCTTCTTCTACTATACCTTACAAATTGACGCAATTTAAAAATGTTGTATTTACGTTTATAATTTAATAGGGTAGATTAACTTTCAATTCTTATTTGATAAAAATAACCAACAAAACATTTATAACTCAAATGATTGGCTTTGACAGGTGCAATTCCAACTCAAATTGGATCTCTTCATAATCTCAACGAGTTGAGCTTATCTAATAACAAACTTAGTGGTAAGTTTATCTTCCCCTCTTACCTTACAAATTCACCCAATTTTTAAATGTTGCATTTACATTTATAACTTAATAGAATAATTAAGTAAATCCTCAATTCTTATTTGATAAGAATTAACCAACAAACATACTTGTAACTCGATGACTGGCTTTGGCTAGTACAATTCCATCTCAAATTGGAGCTTTTCATGATCTAATCTATCTCTACTTGTCTCATAACAATATTATTGGTGAGTTAAGTATCTTCTTCTACTATAACTTGTAAATTTACTCAATTTAAAAAATGTTGTATTTACTTTTATTATTTAATAGAGTAGGTTAACCCTCAATTCTTATTTGACAAAAATAACCAAAAACACATTTACAACTCAAATCATTGGATTTGACAGTACCATTCCAACTCAAATTGGAGCTCTTCATAATCTCACATTTTTAATTTTACATAATAACAATCTTAGTGGTGAGTTTACCTTCCCCTTTTACCTTACAAATTCACCCAATATAGAAATGTTGTATTTACCTCTATAACTTAATAAAGTAGGTAAATCATCAATTTTTATTTGATAAGAAATAACTTACAAACATATTTTTAATTCGATGACGGCTTTGGTAAGTACAAATCCAACTCAAATTGGAACTCTTCAAAATCTAATCTATTTGTACTTGTCTCATCACAATCTTACTTGGTGAGTTAAGTATCATCTTCTACTAGACTTTGCAAATTCACTCATTTAAAAATGTTGTGTTTACATCTATAATTTAATAGAGAAAATTAACTCTTAATGCTTATTTGATAAACATAACCAACAACACATTGTTAACTCAGATGATTGGATTTGATAGGTACCATTCCAACTCAAATTGAAGCTCTTCATAATCTCATTCGTCTGGACTTGTCTTATAACAATCTTAGTGGTGAGTTTACCTTCCCTTCTTACCTTACAAATTCACCCAGTTTAGAAATGTTGTATTTACCTCTAACTTAATAGAATACGTAAATCCTCAATTCTTAATTGATAAGAAATAACTTACAAATATATTTTTAACTCGATGACCTGGCTTTGGCAAGTACCATTCAAACTCATATTGGAACTCTTCATAATCTAAACTTGTCTAATAACAACCTTACCAGTGAGTTATGTGTCTTCTTCTACTATACCTTGCAAATTCACTAAATTTAAAAATGTTTTATTTACGTTCTACAATTTAATAGAGTAGGTTAACCCTCAATTCTTATTTGATAAAAATAACCTACAACACATTCATAACTCAAGTGATTGGCTTTGACAAATACCATTCGAACTTAAATTAGAGCTCTTCATAATCTCATATATTTAGACTTATCTATTAACAACTTAGTGATGATTTTACCTTCCCCTCTTACCTTACAAATTCCCTCAGTTTAGAAATGTTGTATTTACCTCCATAACATAATTGAGTAGGTAAATCCTCAATTCCTATTTGATTAGAAATAACCTACAAACTTATTTGTAACTTTAATGATTGGCTTTGCCAAGTGTCATTCCATTTGCAATTGGAATTCTTCATAATCTACTCTTTTTGTACTTATCCCATAAAAATCTTACTAGTGAATTAATTATCTTCTTCTACTATACTTTGCAAATTCACTCAATTTAAAAATGTTATGTTTGTGTCTAAAATTTAATAGAGTAGGTTAACTCTCAATTGTTATTTCGTAAAAATAACGTACATCATATTTATAACTCAAATGATTGCCTTTGACGGTACCATTCCAACTCAAATTGGATCTCTTGATATTCTCACCAATTTGGACTTATCTGATAACAATATTAGTGGTGAGTATACTTCACCTCGTACCTTACAAATTCACTCAATTTAGAAATGTTGTATTTACCTTCATAACTTAATAGAGTAGATAAATCTTCAATTCTTATTTGGTAAGAAATAACACACAAACATATTTGTAAATTAAATGACTGTCTTTGGCAGGTATCATCCCAACTCAAATTGGAACTCTTCAAAATCTAGTTCATTTGGACTTGTGTTGTAACAATCTCATTTGGTGAGTTATGGACCTTCTTTTCTTACCTTGCAATGTTACTCAATTTAAAAATCGTTTATTTTCCTTCCACACAATGAAAGACTTGTAGTTAAGCAAAATTTATTCATTGAATTACAAAAACTAGTTTATTTGCATCTTCGTAAAATGGGGTTCACAAGTATCATTCCAACTCTATTTGGAGCTCTTCAAAATCTCATTCATTTGAACTTGTCTTACAACAAACTTACAGATGTGTTACCATCCACCCTTCCCAACCTTATTTGTAATTGATGGATTTGAGTAGAAACTATGTAGTTGGAGTCATCCCTTTAACTCTAGGTTTTATGACGTATCTCAATAATTTATTTTTGTCCTCAAATTTATTTGTTGCAGGTGATATCCCATCTTCAATTTTCAGTTTAAGAAATTTACAAAACTTTGATGTTTCTCAAAATCAACTAAGTGGTGGCATGCCACGACGGTTTGGAAATTTCTTAACTACTTTTCATCTAAATATCTCCCAAAATAATCTGAGTGGAAACATACCCTACATTGTGAACGATTATTTTTATTTTCATGGTGACTTTAGTCACAACAAATTCAACGGAATGTTACCATCTAGTATATGCGTGTTCCTCCATCGTGTAGCATTAACTTGAGTTGGAATAAAATCTGGTAGTATACCTAGAGATCTTTTTACAATGCAGTACATCAATTTATCATACAATCTTCTCAGAGACAAAGAATTACTTGGTCCTGAGAAGAAACATGATTTTTCTAAAGGATCAAAGTCTTTGTTGAAAATCATTATTCCTTTGACAATTTTTCTTGTCATCATATTTGTTGTGGGTTTCATCTTATTCGAGTCTTTCAATAAGAACAAGAAATCTATGATTGAGACAAGAGAATCAAAAAACGGGGATTTGTTTTCCATATGGAATTATGATGGAAAAATTGCATATGAAGATATCATTGAAGCAACAGAGGGCTTTGACATCAAATATTGTATTGGAACTGGTGCCTATGGAAGCGTTTATAGAGCACAACTTCCTAGCGGCAAAATTGTAGCTTTGAAAAAACTTCATAGAAGAGAATATGGAAACACATCTTTTTCTAAGAGTTTTCTCAATGAAGTGAAGATGTTAAGTGAAATGCGACATCGCAATATTATAAAGCTCCATGGTTTTTGTTTGCATAATCAATGCATGTTTCTCATATATGAATACATGGAAAGAGGAAGCCTTTTTTATGTCTTGAATAATGATGATGAGGCTAAAGAGTTGGATTGGAGTATGAGGGTGAATATCATCAAAGGAATAGCAAAAGCTTTGTTCTACATGCATCATGATTGTGCTCCTCCAATTATCCATCGAGACGTAACAAGTAATAATGTGTTGTTGAACTCAAAGATGGAGGCTTTTCTATCTGACTTTGGCACATCTAGAATTCTTGATCCAGATTCATCTAATCAAACTCTTTTAGTTGGTACTTATGGTTATGTTGCTCCAGGTTAGCTTTTCCAATTCTCTACTACTTCTCTTGTTGTATTGTATTTTATTTTAACCATTACTTAACTTGGGATAAATAAATAATTTCTTTAATTTTTGATTTGTTTGAGTAACTTGCATACTCCTTAGTTGTGACCGCAAAATGTGATGTTTATAGTTTTGGAGTGTTGACGTTAGAAACATTCATGGGAAGACATCCTGGAGAGTTGATATCGTCATTTTCAAAGACCTGTAGTGAAAGCATTATGCTAATAGATGTCTTAGACCCACGTCTCCCACTGCCATCACAAAAAGATGCACAAGATGTGACTTTTTTGGTCACGATAGCATTAGCATGCTTGAATTCATCTCCCAAATCTCGACCATCAATGCACCAAGTGTCTCAAAGGCTTTTATCCTCCAATCAGCCATTAGTCATTCCTTTATATAACATCTCACTCCAGCATTTAGTGAATCAAGATATGCAAATAATCTTGTAAAAAGCTAGGAGATTTGTCTTGATGTTTGCTAGGCACCTCAGACAATGAAACTTGGATCTGCTGCAAAGTCCAAATTTGATGTTTGCCATATGTTTAATTTCTTGCAGCTGATGACATTTTTCCACAATAAAATATTTACTGTTTACACTTCAATTTTGGCATAACCTTATATTGTTAAAGTAATAAGTTATCAAAAATGAATTATGTGGAATATACATAGAGTAATTAAAATTAAAGAATAGCAGTAACAATTGTGGCAAGACATTACGTTCAAAGAATTTAATCATGAATAGATTATAGTTGAAAATAAATCCTGTCTTTTCCCTTGAATTAAAGATTTAATAAAGATAAATTTGAGCCATAGAATGACACAAAAGCATAATCTATGTTTACAGTAAAGAATTTTAAAATAGCTTTGCAATCTTTGAGTTGCCAACTCTTTCATCCTTACTTACCTTACATTTCTGTTCAGAATTGGTGATCATATTCTTTCATTCTACACCTTTTTATTATCAACAAAGAGAATAAAGAAATAACCAATCTTGCAACAAGAAAATTCAAAGAAAGTTGTATTAGCCACAATTTAATTAATGTATAGTTGTAATCTAAACCTATATTGTCTTAGTTTTCAAGCTCAATAGTTTTGTGCATGACATGAGAGGGTTTGTTCTCTAGCTATAAGGTAGAGTACTAATTTTAACAATTTAAATTATTATAGTGATAAGATAAATTTGCATGGAAAATGTCAGTATGATATTATATGGTTTTAGCGATTTGGCTGTTATATATATATATATATGTATGTATGTATGTATAATATAAACACACACACACCCCAACTGGGGGAGAGGCCCCAATGGAGCAAATTAAAGGTAAATGGGAGAATGGAGAGGAGAGAAGTAAAGGAGAAGATGAACTTCTTAAAACATAAATAAATTACTGAAGTTAAAGGTGCAAAAGGATAACAAAAGAAATGAAATGAAAGCACGATAGTCCAATAGGATTCAGTTCATTAGTAGAAAGAGAGAGTGATAATGCATGAGATAAATATAAAACAAGTTTATTGAAATATTAAAGAACTTACAAGGAAAGGAAATGGAAGAAAGGAAGGAGATGAAGGAATAATGAGAGGGATAGAGAACTTCGTATGGCTATCTCAAAACATGTCCAACTCTAGAGTGAGACTCGTCCTTAAATAGGCATTTGAAGTTACTATTTGAACAGTGTTTGACTTGTAGTTGGCTAGCGAGTAGCACTATTTCAACAGCTTGCTATAATGCACTACAGTGTATACTGACACTACAGTGACTTACTAATTGAACAATTTTCTATTGAAAAGCTACAGTGTCTAGTGAATAAAATAGTAATTTTCGTAAAACTGAGTTTAATCTTCACCTAGGTCAACTGTGAGATCTTCCTCATCACCTTGAAGACAATATTATTCTTCCCAATTTTTGAGGATGTTGAAGAGCTGGCCTTTGTTTGATCTTCCTGTTGTAGGAGTTTGATCATAGAGTTAAGTTGGTTTATGAATTCTAACCTATCAGTCACTGATGCAAGCTTTGATTGAATATGAGATTTTTATTCAAAAATAGTGAAGATACATTGGGAAAGCATCTCAACTAATGTTGAATTTGGTTTTGAAATTCGCAAAGGCTTTTTCGAATATTGAGGAAGTATCTTTGGTACAAGACCAAAGAAATCACACCAACACGAAACTATTGAGGAAAGTTGTACCTGATTTTTGTTTTAAAATAAATAAACCAAGTATGTTTGAAAAACCTATTTTGATCCCAAAAAGACATGAAATTAGGCATCACAATAATTCCAGTAATTGTATCCATTGGGTTTAAAGTCAATATCCCAAAATTTTTGTTTGTTTGAATTTTGTCCCCATTGGGATGGTGTGAAAACATTTAAAATTTGAAAAGTAAAATGGGTTATTAAAGGTTCATCATGTTTATCCCCTATTCGAGATAACTCAATGGATTTAGAGTGAACTAAAATAAGCTCATAATACTTGTAATAACCCACATTTTCGTGTAAATCATTGTACAAAATGAAACAATGTAATGTTAGATGAATATATGGAATTTTCATGAAGTTTATGGTAAAATAATAATAATTATCTAACATGAATCATTAGCAAAAGGAAAATGCCATAAATGTGACTAATTTGACCTAAAAGTATAAGAAGAGGATGGGTAATTGTTTATTGTCAAATAAATATGACCATGGACAACCAAAGAAAGTAGATGACAATGAAAGTCAAAAGACAAACATTCCTTCCCTTTTGGTATGGGTATTTCGGCCAAGGGAAGAATACAAGAAGGAAAGAAGAGAAATTTTCAAAGCAAGATCATGAACTTGCCAAGTGATAGGTTAAGAACTCAACATGAATTGACTAAGTTAAAGGTCAATTTCTGAGTCAAAATGAAGGCCATATTTTGGCCAAAGAGAGGAAGGAAAGAGACAGAGAATTTTCAAAAAGAAGGACACTTGGCTAGTTAAGAAGCTCACATAGAAAATACTCTTTGACTTAAGAACATATATAGGTCATGCCTAGGTAATGTGATGACGTCATAAGTTGACTTATGCATATAACTCCAAGGGTAATTAAAAGGCAACAAAATCTTCCCAAATAGGAGAAGAATTTCGGCCAAACTATGAGAAATAAGAAGATAAGGTCATATGACACAAAATTGAATCAAAAGACAATCTAGAAAACTCTAGAAAGACAAGTGTCATAAAATGTTTTTTTTTTTTTTTTTTTTTTTTTTTTTTTTTTGACTTTGTGAAAATGACACTTATCTACACATATTTAATACAACTTGAAGACTTAATTATTTTCTTCAAAGGTCCAATATTTCGGCTAAGATGAGACAAAGGAAATAAAGATACACATGACATAAAAGATGATAAGAATTAAGGAGATAAGTACCTAGGTTGCCAAGTGTTTTCATAGGATTTAAAGATGATTTTGATAAGGACTCTTGGACATGCATAATTAGTGGTATTTGAAACTCAAATGTCTACTTTCTAAAGCCATAAATTTTGGCCACAAGGGAGACAAAATGAAGAAAATATGACGCAAGCAAAAAGACACAACAAATTCAAAAGGGTAAATCGGTAATTTGCCAAAGGAGGTATTTGGGCATCTCATTAACCATAGTTTAAAGGCTTCTTCTTTCCCTTTTTCATGCCAAAAACCAACTCACACCAAGAGAAGAGAGAAAAGAGAAGAGAGGGAAACTGGAGAACTTAGAGAATAGAAGAGAAGCAAGGAAGCAAGAACTAGGTAAGTAGTTGCGGATTTTCATCCTACTTCCTTCTATCTGTTAGTTCTCTATATGTTTTGATGATAATCGACAATTGTAAACACAAGTTGAAGTTTGTCTTTGGTAAGTTGAAAAGCTTAATGTCAAAGACAAACTCGAGTTTTCATTTGAAAACTCGAGTTTGGACTTAACAGAGTAGCTCAATTTTAATGAACTAAGAAAACTCCATTTTGCATAGGCAAACTCGAGTTTATGAGACATAAAGAGCACTCCAAGTTTTTCACATTAAGACAAACTCGAGTTTAGGTTTACAAACTCGAGTTTGTACCATACAGAGACTCTTCAATATTTTCCAAAGTAAACAAAACTCCAGTTTGCAAGAGTAAACTCGAGTTTTGGTCTTACGGAGAGCTCTCAATATTTTTGAACTTATGCAAACTCCAGTTTTGATATTGAAACTCGAGTTTGTACTAAATGAAGAGTTTTGTCAAGTTTTGTGAACTTGACCAAACTAGAGTTAATGCTTTCAAAACTCGAGTTTGGGCTTGGTCGAGAGCCTCAATGCTTTCCATGCTAAGCAAACTCCAATTTTTTATGACAAACTCGAGTTTGCACTTGGCCATGAATTCTCTAAGTTTTCCAAAGTTTGAGGAAACTTGAGCTTGTGTTTGATAGAGAGCTTTCATGTTTTACCCACTTTGAGAAAACTCCATTTTGTTAGAAAACTCCAGTTTTTACTTGGCAAGGATTTTGCAAAGGTTTTTTCAATTTTAAAGAAAACTCAAGTTTATCTTTACAAACTCGAGTTTAGGCCAAGTCGAGAGCTTTGATCATTTCAGTGTTTTTGAAAACTCCAGTTTACATTGGAAACTCCAGTTTTGAGCTTTTGGACTTAAACATGTTTTCACTATAAAATTCCAAAACTCGAGTTTGTCATTAATCAACTCGAGTTTTGCTCTATGTTCAAAATGTGCTTTTAAACTCAAAACACGACATTCTTCTTTGGAAGAAGGAAACTCGAGTCAAGATTTGGAAACTTGAGTTTATCTTCTGAGCAAAGTTACAAACTCCAGTTTGTGTGAACAAAGTCGAGTTTGTGTCACAAAGTTTGAAAATCAAATTGCTCGAATTTGAGAAATCTTCATGTTTAATCTTAATACTTCTTATCATCACTCATTACTATTCCTAGCTATGTTTAATCAGTTTGCTAATGAGTTTCAGAAGTTTTACAGGACTTTAAATGAAGATTCGAACAAAAGCAAAAAGTGATGTCAGCACATTAAATGCAAAGTTCAGAAAACTTGCATCCTTTTGTACAATCATTCTACACACGTTGCAAAGGGATTAATGTTTTCTTTCCACATCTAGTAGCTATTCTTCCAACGGATTAAAAGTCAAGAAGTCAACCATAAACTTCTATGCAACTGGATTAACCAAAGAGTAGAGAGAGAACAAGACCAAAGTTCAACCTAATCCTTCCTTAGTGATGGCAACGGTCACATTGAAGATTACAACGGTCATTTAATGCACTCTTTGTATAAATAGAGCTGCATTCAATTCTTCTCAACAACCAATCTACTGAAAACGAAAATCATTCAAGTTTCCAACTACTCTTTGAGTTTTCTTGTGTAAAGTATCTTTTGATACATTTGTACTTCAGTGCTTATCTTTATCCACTCTTAGAGAGAGTTTCATTTATTGAAATCATTCATTGTAAGTGTCTCAAGTCGTGGGACTTGAGAATTACTCTAAGAGTTAGAGAGTGTGTAATCATTTGAGTTAGTGAAATCCCAGAGTGTCTGGAGACTAGACGTAGGTCAAGAGGTTGGACTGAACTAGTATAAATTTCTCGTGTCTTGCTTCTTATTCTCTTAGTCTGTTATACCCTGCTTTTAGTATTCAAAACAGAGCACTTAAAAAAGAATTTTCAAATCCCCAATTCACCCCCTCTTGGTGATTTGCTCCACTTTCATTTGGTATCAATGCAAGGTCTTTTTTAAAGAGCTTAGCATTTCGAGAAGGATCACTATGAAAGGTATTCTACCTGATAGAGCTTTGATCAAGCGGCCTCTAGCAAGACATTGTGACTATCCAATTCATATGGGGATCGATGATACGATACAACCTATCGTACAACCATGTCACGTTCCTTTTGTCACGCAATAATTTGGTCTAGGATAAGGCATGGATAGGTCAACTTCCTATTCTTGACCATTACTTTCTCGATTCTTGAGTAGTCTAATAGAAATGGAAACTCCTTTCCATTGTAGTATGGTCATACGTTTCTTAGACTCACTCATCGAGGGGCCCAGTATTATCTCTCTACAAATGTGAGGGACAAATTCCATCTTGACCATTCACATTCCTCTGCATGAAAACCACTGACCTGATCATAGCCTTTATCATCACCGGTCAAAGGTGACTTTTAACTAGGTCAAAGATCAGCAACTCATCATGTAGGAATATATGATGATCTCGGGTCAAAGGGCGTTGTGACGCGGTTATACATGAGATAAGCTTATGACTAAATCCATGCAGCTTTCTCATAGTGAGTCAGTCCAGCATCTTGTACTCTTACAAGTGCCCATGACTTTGATTCATATCTCTATATCTTATCAAAGTCATACTGGTCTTATTTCATCTTTGCTCCTGCGTAGATGACCGACCAGGGACATTTAAAATGATCTATAAGATATATCCAAGGATACAGTTATCACTATAAACATGCAAATGAAATGATAACTTAAGGAGAATACTTTAAATAACATAAACATTCAAAGTACAATGACTTGCCCCTAGGGCATAATTTCCGACAGACTCCTACTTGCACTAAGTGTAATCATTAATTAATCTAATTCCCATTGTCCTAACATGACGCTCATGTTTTGCTTGTGCAAGCGGCTTAGTAAGAGGATCAGCAACATTGTCTTCTCCTGGTACTTTGCATATCTTTGTATCACCTCTTTCATTGATTTCTCTGATAAGATGAAATCGTCTGAGTATGTGCTTGGTCCTTTGATGTGACCTAGGCTCCTTGGTCTGCAATAGCGCTGCTATTATCATAGAACAAGTCTATTGGATTTGAGACGGTAGGAACCACCCCAAGTTCAATGACGAACTTTCTGATATAATGGCTTCCTTAGCTAAATCTGATGCTGCTATATACTCAGCTTCTATTGCAGAATCAGCTACAGTGCTCTGCTTAGAGCTCTTCCAGCTTATCACACCACCATTCAACAGGAATACATATCTTGATTGTGATCTTATATCATCTTGGTCAGTTTGGAAACTCGCATTTATGTAACTAGTCACACAGAGCTCATCCTCCAAGCCACCATATACCAAGAATAAGTCCTTAGTCCTTACTAAGTACTTAAGGATATTCTTAACAGCAGTCCAGTGACCCTCACTGGGATCTTGTTGATATCTGCTAGTCATACTCAAGGCAAATGACATATTCGATCGAGTACATAACATGGCATACATGATCGATCCAATGGCGAAGGCATATGGAATCTTACTCATGCTATCTCTTTGATCTTGTGTTCTAGGACACTGATCCTTAATGAGATGGATGCCATGAGGCATGGGCATGTAACCCCTTTTAGAATCATGCATATTGAACCTATGCAATATCTTGTCTATTCATGTGCTCTGACTTAG
Organism: Acacia acuminata; assembly: GCA_019022655.1. Taxonomy (NCBI): domain Eukaryota; kingdom Viridiplantae; phylum Streptophyta; class Magnoliopsida; order Fabales; family Fabaceae; genus Acacia; species Acacia acuminata. The sequence goes on from JAFJYI010000005.1 coordinate 6,393,381, forward strand.
GCTTATCAGCGTTTTGTATCTATCTCTATAGATCCTGATCCCTAGGATGTAAGTGGTTTCGCCTAAATCTTTCATTGAGAAAGTCTTTCCTAACCAAGACTTGAGTCTTTGCAAGGTAGGAATGTCATTCCCAATGAGTAGTATGTCATCAACATAAAGCACTAGAAATACAACTGTGTTCCCACTAACCTTCTTGTAAATACAAGGTTCATCGATGTTTTAAATGAATCCAAACTCTTTGACTACTTCATCAAAACGATGATTCTAGCTCTGAGATGCTTGCTTCAATCCATAAATGGATCTTTGAAGCTTACAAACTTTATCAGAGTTCTTTGGATGCACAAAACCCTCAGGTTGTGTCATGTACACATCCTCAAGCAGCTATCCGTTAATGAAGGCTATTTTGACGTCCATCTGCCATATCTCATAGTCATAATATGATGCAATGACAAGAAGGATTCTGATTGATTTAGTCATTGCAACTGGGGAAAAGGTTTCATCATAGTCCACACCATGAGTTTGAGTCAATCCTTTTGCAACCAGTCGTGCCTTGAAGACATTTACTTTGCCATCCATGTCGGTTTTTTCTCCTTGAAAAGCCACTTGCACCCAATAGTTTTTACACCTTCAGGTGGATCGACTAAGGTCTATACCTTATTGTCGTACATGAATTGCATTTCAGACTTCATGGCATGAAGCCATCTTTCAGAGTTTGGTCCCACCACAGCCACTCGATAGGTAGTTCGCTCATTCTACTCAATGAGCAAAACATCAAGACTTCTAGTAATCAGAAATCCATATCTTTGAGGCTGTAGCCGTGATCTATCGGACCTTAATGGGCCTTGTGTTACTTGAGTAGGCTCAACAACTTGTTGTGATTCTTCTTCGTTTTCCATCTGTGGTTCTACATTGTCTTGTTACTCTCGAACTTCTTCGAGGTTCCCCTTACTCCCATTGGTTCTTTTAGAGATAAACTCTTTTTCAAAAAGATACCATTGTGGATAACAAACACTTTGTGATCTGTGGGATTGTAGACATAGTATCCCTTAGTTTCCTTAGGATACCCCATAAAAAGGCATTTTGAGGATCTGGATTATAATTTATCAGAGGCTTATTGTTTAACATAAATCTCACATCCCCAAATTTTAAGGAATGACAAACTGGGTTTCTTCCCAGTCCATATCTCATATGGTGTCTTTTCAACTGCCTTTGATGGAACACGATTTAGTGTGAATGCAGCTGTTTCTAGGGCATGGCCCCAAAAAGAAGGTAGAAGATCTATTTGACTTATCATAGATCAAACCATATCTAATAGAGTTCGATTCCTCCGTTCAGAAACACCATTCCATTGAGGTGTTCCTAGAGGAGTTAGTTGAGAGATGATCCCACAACTTCTAAGATGGTCAAGGAACTATTGGCTCAAATATTCACCACACTGATCAGATCGAAGTGCTTTAATTGTTTAGCCAAGTTGATTTTGCACTTCATTTTGGAATATTTTGAACATTTCAAAAGATGTAGGCTTATGTTTCATTAGATAGATATATCCATATCTATTAAAATCGTCTATAAATGTAATGAAGTACAAATGACCTCCTTTGGCAGAAGTATTCATTGGTCCACACACATCAGTATGTATGAGGCCTAATAAATCGATGGCCCTCTCACTATGCCTAGTAAAAGGTGCCTTTGTCATCTTTCCCAATAAACAAGACTCATATGGATCAAATGATTCAAAATCAAATGAGTTAAGAAATCCATCTTTATGGAGTTTTGAAATGTGTTTCTAATTTATATGGCCTAGACAACAATGCCATAGGTAGGTTGGATTCAAATCATTTGACTTGAACCTTTTAGTAGTTATGTCATAGATTCGTTCATTATTAGGATGTTCTAAATTAAGCACATAATGACCAGAATGCAAATCACCATGAACATAAAATTGTCATTATGATAAATTGAACATTTATGATTCTTAGTAATGGAAGTATAACCTTCCTTATCCAAATAAGAAAGCAAAATATTGTTACTACTTAAAGCAGGAACATAAAAGCAATTGTTCAAAAATAAACAAAAGCCCACTGGGTAGAACTATTTCATAAGTGCCTATGGCTAAAGCAGCAACTCTTGCTCTGTTTCCAACTCGTAGGTCAACTTCGCCCTTCTTCAATTTTCTACTATCCTTGAGACCCTGCACATTTATACAAATGTGAGATCTACATGCAGTATCTAATACCCATGTTGAGGAAGTAGAAAAGTGAATATCTATAACATAGATACTTGAAGCGATAGCCCCACTATCATTCTCATTCTTTTCCTGATCTTCTTGATAGAGTTTGCGATTCCTCTTCCAATGACTGATTTCATTGTAAAAGAAGCAGACCTCATTCTTCAGAGGTTTTGCCTTCTTGGCTTTCCGTTTCATACCCCTTCCTTTCTGAATGGTTAAAATAGTACTAGGCCTCTTCTTAAGGCTCATTTCAAGCAGTTTTGAGCATCCCATACAGTTCAGAAATTGATTCCTCCATGTTGTTCATGCTGTAATCCATGACAAAGTTATCGTAACTTCCTGGGAGTGAGTTTAAGATCACATATGTAGCTAACTCCTGGGATATGGGGAATCCAAGCCTCTCAAGGTGATCAATGTAGCCTTTCATTTTCAACAAATGTGGACTAACTAATTGACCTTCAGCCATCTTGCAAGAAAATAAGGCCTTTGTGGTCTCATACCTTTCTTGCCTTGCCTGTTGCTGGAACATTTCCATAGGATGATCAATCATCTCAGAGATCTCCATATGTTCCAGATCTCCATCGAGGTCTGGAATCATAGTGGCAGGCATCAGGAATTCAACATCCATAGAATCATCCTGATGCTTCAAGTAAGCATCTTTGTGAGCTCTTGGAGTATTGGCTGCTGGCTCGTTAGGAATAGGTTGATCGAGGAGATACTCCTTTCTTTCGTGTTTAGGATCAACGCTTAAGTTCCTAAACAAGTCAAGAAAGTTTGTCTTATCGAGTTCGTCCTTCTTAAGGACTGATCGCATTGATGGTGTTGTGGTGTTACTATTCGACATGATTCTACAATTAAAATATATGCAAAGTATAATTAGTAACCTCCCACAGAATTAACAACCCTCATTATAATTAGTGGGCTAAGATCCATATTTGGCTTAAATTTAAGTCCACTTTGGCAGGACGCTTAAAATCAAGTTATTTAGGTAGGCATAGGCTTTGCCAATTACATCACATGTAACTCTTAGATCTTTATGGGATTCGATCATCATATGACCTGGAATGTTTAATCCCATCTAATGCCTTGAGATCCAAAACTGTTTTGATAATCTCAATTAAGTCAAGACAATAATGAATGTTGAGTATCACCATTACTTATTCTTATCTCACCAAGATAACTCAAGTGCATCCACTTTGGTGGAACATACAAATGGGCGATCTAGGTTTTGACAAGTATTCATATATTGATGACATTATGACTTTAAGATTTTATTTAGAGGGTATTATCTAATTAATCCTATTAATTCTACTTATATGAATGCAATCTTTATTGTATCTCATAAAACTCTAAATTAATCATGCGGTGATCAAATCAAAACATAATTAAAACTCGACACAACATGACTTATCTATCCTAAAATCCTTTCCGACCAAAGGGAGGATTTCTCTAAATAAGAAAAAGAAATACATCAAGAGAAACCTCGTTTCAACATACAAGGGGAGTGGGATGAGAAGAGAATGTACATCAAGAGTATTTAGAGAGAGGCATGGCTCAGAGGCCATATTTAAATATTACAACAATTGTAAATTCTAGAGCCATGTTGTTCACCATACCCAAACAACATTTGAAAGGTAAAACACAATATATATTAATTCATACACTTATGAAATAAAATATTATGATAAAATTATTGAGTTGATATTATATTATATAACATATATAATATCATATAATATGATATCATGATTTAAATTCTCACGCTATGAACAGTTAGTCGGTCCCTATGGCGGTCCCACTAGAGGCGTTGTCCGAGCATGGTTGTGCGAACGAAAGAAGTCGTCCTTAACGTGTCTGATCTAAACATCCAAATGTGGTCAAGTCGAACGCTACCTTGTCATTGAATCTGGACAACTCAAAAGAAAAAGTTGAAGGACGAACCCTAACATCCCCAGCATAGTCAAGTTCGATCTTGATTAGCGTCTCCGAACTTTTCGAAGGTGACCGTCATCGAACATAATGTGCTTGAGAACTTTGATAATTGAATATTTCATACACTACTTTTTGTCTTTTGATTTATAATTTAGGACTCTTTAGCTAATAAATAATGGCTTTTATACTTATTTGGGCTTTGGGCCTTTTATTATATTTTAGCCATTATTTAATAATAAATTCCAGTTTTACATTGCTTCACCATTTTTACCATAACTCTTGAACCAGACATCGGATTTGTCTCATTTTTGTCTCATATTTCAGATGATTCAGAGAGCTACAATTGTTATGAAGACATGAAGAGCAAATTCGAACAAGAGGGCGGTCAATTTTGGAGCCGAAGTCATATGTATTTTTGGGCTCGAATTTTGTAATTAAAGTCTATTTTATTTTATTTTCCATTTTGGGCCTGAATTGTGGATTGGAGCCCCATTTTGTTTTGCCATTTTAGGTTAAGTGAGGCAGCAGCCAAAAATACATTCTCATTCACGTTTTTAGATTTCAGTGGATCAAAATAGTAGTTTTCAAATTCTCTCGCAATGTTCTTCGTGTTCTTCGCGTTCTTCATTTTTTCGTCTTTCTTAATTATGTTCAGCTAAATTTCGAGATTAACCCAACGATGAGGATTCCATCCACTATCCAGAGGATTCGCGCTTAATCGGTAACCGTCTAACTCGTTTCGCATTCTTTAATTGGATTCGATTTTTGGATTTGGATTGGTTTTTGATTAAAAACCCGGATCGACATTTCCCAAGGACGTAGTTCGGACTAGGTTAAAGTATCACTTTGTGCGATCGTACGAGAGGTGCGCCACCGATTCGAACAAATTCTGAATGATTGTTTAGTTGAGGGAATTTCGGACAATCGCAGAGATTTCGGTTTGTCAGTCGATCACGAGTTCGATTATAAACTTTTTCGTCCGAGGAAGGGAAGTGGTGGAATCCAAATCCTGGGTTAATCCTTTAATCCTGTTTTTCGTTTAATCTCTGTGTTATGTCGTTTTGTTTTCGCATATTTCCATTTTCAATCTCTTTGAATCAAAAACCCCGATTTTACTATTTACGTTTTTATTCTTGTTCAAATTAAACCGACTGTGAATTCGTTAGGAAACGACCCAGGTTACATTATACTGCAAATCCTTTTCTAATCTAGTTATTTTGGGAGATTACGGCAAATCTCTGTCAAACGTCATGCAATCTGAACTCTTTAGAGCTTCACGGATCTGAACGTCTTTGACCCACATGAAAACTGCTGCAAATCTGATTTGAACAATTCAAAAACGGCCGCCAAAATCTGACTAGCTATCCATAGAAACCCTAACGCGAACTACCTTTTCAAACGCATAACAAATCCGGTTCGGCATATATTTAAACGGATATACAGATTCGGTTTTAGCCATATATACATAACATGTATTCGCATATTGAAAACCCAATCTAAACGCACAGTTGATTTGGCTCTGATACCACTGTTGGGATCCGTACATGCAGCAGAATTAAAAACTTTTACGAATCTCATCCAAGGATCCATCAAGGGCGTTTAAATCAAGTTTGTTTGAAAGGAACCGTGCTTATATCGAATCATGGTGTGCGTCTCATTCTATTTGAACTTGTGGGCTACCTACTCGATCAACAGGAGTTGACTCTACGAATCTTCTCCCTCTAGGTATCCACACAAATAGCCTCCAACACCGACGGTGTGTTAGTGCCTTCAAGATTCTCACTTCTCTTCACGTTTTTTCTCTCTAGGATTTTTACTTTCGGCATTTGTCACACAATTTTAATACGACTAGATCTATATCTTATAGGATTTCCAAACACTAATGGGTTTGTATTAAAATATTCAAAATTAATCTTAATTAATCTTGAATTTGAATTTTAGATTAAAATAATATTAATTAAATATGTCCAATAGATCTAATCTAATCTAATCTATTTATTTTAATCCAAAATAAAAGCCTACTTGATTTAATTTATCTTTATAAATTAAATCAAAAGATATGATATCTATTTATTTAATTAAATCGAGATACCATATCTCAATTTAAATTAAATCTAAGATGCAATATCTTTCTTCAAAAATTAAATCGACATACTTTATCTCTATTTATTTTAAATATTTAATTTATCAAACAAATTAAATACAAAATAAATAATATTATATTATTTAATTTTGAATTAATATAATATAATATAATATATACAACCTAGATTAAACGTCGCATTCATTAAATCTTAGACATATCTAAGATTCAATGAATCTGGACACAATTGCTTATGTTGGACTATTCTTGTGTGCAACCCTCAGGACCCATATGAGATTGGCGGTGTTTAACATCGTACCCGACCCACAAGTTGTAAGCGGCCTCTAGCAAGATATTGCGACTATCCAATTCATATGGGGATCGATGATACGATACAACCTAATGTACAACCATGTCACGTCCCTTTTGTCATGAGATAATTTGATCAAGGATAAGGCATGTATAATGTCAACTTCCTATTCTTAACCATTACTTTCTCGATTCTTGAGTAGTCTAATAGAAATGAAAACTCCTTTCCATCGTAGTATGTCCATTTTTAGACTCACTCATCGAGGGGCCCAGTATTATCTCTCTACAAATGTGAGGGACAAATTCCATCTTGACCATTCACATTCATCTGCATGAAAACCACTGACCCCGATCATAGCCTTTACCATCACCCGGTCAAAGGTGACTTTTGACTAGGTTAAAGATCAACGACTCATCATGTAGGAATCCATGACGATCTCAGGTCAAAGGGCGTTGTGACGTGGTTATACATGAGATAAACTTATGACTAAATCCATGCAGCTTTCTCATAGTGGGTCGGTCCAACATCTTGTACTCTTACATGTGCCCATGACTTTGATTCGTATCTCATCAAAGTCATACTAGTCTTATTTCATCTTCGCTCCCACGTAGATGACCGACTAGGGACATTTAGGATAATCTATAAGATATATCCAAGGATACAGTTATCACTATAAACATGCAAATGAAATGATAACTTAAGGAGAATACTTTAAATAACATAAACGTTCAAAGTACAATGACTTGCCCCTAGGGCATAATATCTGACATGAAGCTGTGAAGAGGCACCTGCCGAGACAAGAGTTGGGAGAAGTTTAATAGGGACTAGTTCTGGCATGAATCTGATAGAGTTATTTCAAAACACTTGGTGTTTAAGAAAGGGTTGGTCAATGTGGTTACAATAATTAGTCACTGTGAAAGACGAGAAGACTCCCACCAAACTAGCATCGACCTGACCAATAGGTCTAATCAACTGTATTGGCTTCCAAGCCATAGGTCTAATTAGACCAAGACTTGAGTTTGTATTATTGTATTATGAATATTCCTTCAGGATTTTCAATGTAAACAGGATATGTCAGGGTATCAGCATATATCTGGGCATATGTTATCAGTCACTCATCGTCCGAACGATAATGCATGCTCTTCATTCCGCTTTGCTCTGACCTGTAACACCGTCAACTACGTTGATATTCCTAATACTACGTGTCATCGAACATAGTGAGTAGTATGGAATTTGGGGTGTTACACTACCTCTTATCTACTGATAGTTGTGAAATAGCTCTTAAGGACTGTGTCCTTAAACATGACTCAAATCAAGTATATCATTTGCAAGCGTTACCGCTAATAGGATATGCATAGCACTGGGAGGAGCTAGAAGATCCACTAAGTCGTGTGACAATCTAGGAGCCACTGCCAATAGAAATAAAAACATGGAGATCAATGGAGTTAGAGTAGGTTGATGGAGTGAATTCAAGGCTCCAACGCCATGTCTTCACCTACTCAATATAAAGTAAAGAACGTTTGGTTAGAGAAAACGGGGTCATATTATTGCTCCCTTTTGATGATAACGGCATATAGTTTGGTTATATAAAATATATAATTCATTCTTGGAAGATGATGAACATAATAATACATTTATTCATGAATAAAAATGATTCTTTTTCATTGAATGATGTAATGGTGGAGAAAATATGTGAGCGGATTCTAGTGATATGTAATGCACGAAGGGTTTGCAAATGGGCATTGTATTTATGTAATGCACGAAGGAAGTAGTAACGATGGTAGTGTGAGGTGTTTTTTTACTTTTGATGATTTGAAGCAAGTTCAAAGTAGTTTTGATCATTATGGGCACAACAAAGGCCATAGTCATTGAATGGGGTTTTGGAATTTTGATCCGGAGATGGTTCTCTAATACTTTATGAGTTTCCCTGTATTTTATGACTGAATTGTATGGTGAATATGATCTTAAGCGTATCTAATCTGAGCAAAAAGGCATTAATTCATTGTATAGGGAACTTAAGGATAAATTCCACATACATCCTAAACATGTGCTAAGAAAGAGCAAATTTTGAGGTTTTATGAGAAAGTCGCATAACATAGCCGATACTATGCTATAGCATTAGGATAGCTTTATCGAAGTGCAATACAATGTATCCCTGAAGCTATAGCAGAGTAAGTGATGCAATGCTATGCGGCATATATCCTGATCTTTTGTCAAGGTTTTTTTAGGAAATATAGTGCAGGTCAAAAATAACGGTTAGATTGCTGACGTATTGAAATAGAAGATGTGGAGGATCGAAACTAAAGAATTGAAGAATCCCACAGAATCAGCATAATCAATCTACCGAGATTGGAAAGAAAGATACGATCGGACCTCGACAGATTAGGAAAGGCCCAGATCATTAAATGTACGCTACAAGTAGACCAGACTATAAAAGGAAACAACAGCTAACCCTAAAAAGAGTCGAAGTCATCGAGAGTCAAAGACCAATCCAATACAGCTAGACTTGAAAGAAGAGTGAGAGAATTACGAAGCACGAGGACTCTAAGAGAACCCAACATCCTTCCTTGTAGTGAGACGAAGTGAAGAAGACGTGGAGTTGTGACGTGACAAGGCTTCTTCCATTCCGTCAGAACCTCCATCAAGCTTTCTATTTCTTTTCCTTTGTTTAATTCCAATCAATCTTTTCATCATGGGCTATTATGTAGTACTCTGTTTAGTGATTCCCTTGTCAGTCATGAACTAACTTCCTGGGGCTGAACGAGGATGATTTTCTAAGTATAGAATGAACCCAATTGCTAGTTCTAAATTTAATACATTCAGTTTGCTTATTAGTGATTTGATTTCTTGTCGATTAAGGGCTAGATCAGTGGCCTCAGCTTACTGAGAGGGAGTCAGGGTTAGACACCTGAGAAATAGTGATTGCTAGGCAGGCTTTAGGAATGAGTCGACTGCTCATAACGTTTTGTAATGATAATCCAACTAGAAAAATTGCCATAGACATATGGGAGAAGTATAGAATATGATTGTATGTATTGGACGCAAGAGCTTTGGTAGATTAACATGGTGGGTAACTGAATGACATTGCAAAGGGTGTTTATGCTGTAGCATTTGCGAGAGCTGTACAACATGAATGCTATAGCAATGCATATAGGTAGCTTAGGGATTGATATGCTTAGGAAGGATTCCGAGTTTAGTCTATCTTTTTACTTATATCTTCTTACGACTACGATCATTTAGTTATTTTCTTATTTATTAGTATAGCTATCAAAACTCTCAAACAAATTAGATTTATTTTCTTTGTAAACACAACTAATTCTGCAATTCGGGTCATCATTTGGTATCCCAGTCTCTGTGGGACTATACTCTACTTACTTTTTATTACTTGTTCGATTGGTTCACTTGCCATCAAGGAAATCGACCAACAATACCCATGAGAGAAATAAATGCTAGTGTCGAGAGAAGGTGGAGTACTTTAAGGTGGTTGTGGTGGAGGTGATTAGATAACTTGAGGTTGAGCAGAAGACGTCAGAAACAATGGTGGTGCAGAATTATTCTTGACAAATATTCATTGAAAGTGTAGAGAATTGGGTGGCACCGACGCGGAGATAATCAGGGTGCATGCGGTGTACACCGGTCAGCCACTTCATCGCTTTTAATGTGTTATGACTGCATGTCTATGGCTTTTTAAATAGAAGGACCAACATTTATGACGGATATAATTTCAAGGATCCAATAAAAAGGAAACAAACCTTAGGGATCTTCTTAAAAACTAGTTAAAACTATAAGGACTGTTAAATTAGTTTTTCCATAACTTTATTATTAAAATTGGACTTGATCCAAAAATAAAGGTAAATGTAACTACATCTCGTTCAAAATATGAAAGTCAAATAACTCAAGGGTTAAGGAGCATTTTTGCCAACAAACTATTGGTCCAGGAGCACCCAACATAATAAACTATTTTGTGGACCTTGAATGCTAACCAACTTTTGAAAACATTAAATTTGCACAAAACCGTTAGTTTACCCAAACGTCCGCTATTGTCTACCTGGACTCTCAACTTGACCATCACAAAATGACAATTTTTTGTAGAGAATGGCCAAGCAAAGCTTGGATGGATCACACACCACCATTGGATTTGGATCTATCCTCCATTCTCGTCGCCAGCGAGCTAGAATCTCAGATCTCGCAAATCGGTGATACGAGACCCGAAGTCGTTGAAGGTGAAGGCATCGACGGTGGTGGAAGTACCGGTGAAAATTCGTATTCCTATTTTCTCCTCGAAGAAGGGTTTTCTTTCACTCTCGCCTCACCTCACGCTCTTCTCTTCTCTGCGCCTTCTTCGAGAAGAGAGAAACATTGAAGAAGCAATCTCTCTACTTATCCCAATATCTCTATATCTATCATTCAATCTCTATCTCAGTTTCCTTCGATCTTCTTAAAGTTTTATCTTTTTTGCCTCTCTATAACCTAAAAAACCCAAATCCATTCTAGTTTAGCTTTTGTCACCGCTGAATCCTATCTCTCTCCCTTTAACTCACTCTGTCTTATCTAAGACAGTGCATATTCAATTTTGAAGTGAAAGATCCTGAGTTATGCAGCAAGGTGATCAGACGGTGATAAGCTTGAGACCTGGTGGTGACCGTCCTGGCGGTAGCAGGTTCCTTGCTCCTCGATTCGACTCATCCTCATCGGCTTCCTCTGCTTCTTCTACTTTTGGTTCCTTTGCCTCTAATCCTTCTCTCCTTCGTCCCCATAGCGGTGCTCCAACTTCTTTTTCCACTAAGGTATATGTTGAATCTCGCTCCTTTGCGTGGATCTGGATTTTCATTTTTTTGCCTAGTCTTATAATTCTGTGCTCATGATTATATCTCCAAATTTTGGATCGATTGCTTGCTTTTTAGCTGCTAAAATTATCATTGAAAGATTCTAGAGTGTTATGTGCATTGCCGTGGGTCTAGAATGATTTTAACGAACGTTTGTGGTAAACTAACGGTTCTGTGCAAATTTAATGTTTTCAAAAGTTGGTTGGCATTTAAAGTCCTTAAAATAGTTTATTGTGTTGGGTGCTCCTGGACCAATAGTTTATTGGCAAAAATGCTCCTCCCTTAACTAAATTATGAAATTCAAAAAAGGTATTTAAAATTAGTTGAAGATAATAAATATGTAAAAAGTATAATTTGGTTTCCTAAAAATATGTATTTATAGAGAGGGTGAGTGAAAAAATAAGATAGAATCAGTGGGAAAAAATAGGGTGTGTTTGGATTAGTGGTAATAGAAGTGTTTTTTTTTGTTCAATATGATCTTTGCAAAAACTAGATTGTGTAATATAATTTATGTATGGATTGACTTTTGAAAAAAGTCAATTTGATAAACTGAAACTTGTTTGGATGATTAATGCAAAAGTAAGTTTAAATGTAAAATGATTGAAAAACGCGTGAATTTAATAAAAATAAAAATAGTTAATGTATTATTGGGATTTTTTTGAAAATACTAAATTACTTAAATTTTAAGGAAAATTGGAGAAAAAGTCTTCCATTGAAGATTTAGTTGGTAAGAAATTAAGAATAACCTCAATCAAAATGCTGCCATTCTTTGTATATATAAATTTATTAGGTTATTAAAGATAATTAAATTTCTAATGGGGAGTGTTATTCAATGTCCCTTAAATTTTATTGTTTATTTTTTTCTTTGGATACTTTTATAAATAAGGATGAAATTGGAAAACAATCATTTTATCCTTTAAGTGGAGTTATATTTAAGACCAAAATTTTCATCTAAAAATGAACTTATAACAAGGATCAAAATTTTCATCTACAATTATTTCAAATTGATAAATCCTATCTTTAGTGGTTTATTTTACCCTTTTGGGAGGATGGAGAATAGTAGATAAATAGGTACTCACTAGGTTCTAAATATAGGATATAGTTTGTAAACCAAAAATGCTTCTTGGTAAGCTTTTAGCTTACCAAGATCGACATTAAAGAAGAACAAAGTTCTTACAAAGAGACAAAACCATTAGGAAATTTTGATTAGTCAACTGAAATGATAAAATGATACAAACAAAAAAGCCTATATAATTTGATACTCTTTCGATCCTAACTATGAGATAGAGTTGTCTTTTTTTGCAACGATTAAAGAAACTAAATAGGTTACTTAATCATATCATATGTTATGTATCCTTACATTATATGTCAGTTTATTAGTCAAACTAATTACTCCTGGCATTACAAAAATGTTCCTATAATTAAGACCAGAGGTAGTAGTTTAAAGGAACAAATATAAATATAAATACTCTAAGATAATTTAATTAGCTTCTTTGGTCTCTCCAAAAAAAGTCAATTTATCTTATGTTTAAGAGCGGAGAGAGTACAATTTAAGAAAATAACGAATTATACAAAACAAAGCATTCTCAGCTTATTCAAGTCAAATAATTGCAACAATACTTTCACACAACCTTGGTCATTAGCCTAAAAAGGTAATAAAGTTTATGACCAATTTAGTACAATGACAATAACAAGCAACCTCATCTCACTAAATAGAGTCAACTACATGGATTGCTCGACGCCATTATGTTAATCATTGTGCTCTAATAACTAGGAGGCATGAAAAAAAAGAGAATATTAGAAATCAAGATGAATAATAACATAAGAAAGCATTCGCCACGGCCCCGGGGGGGATGTACTATGTTGTTGTGTAGCTGGAGCCAAGTTCAACTTTGCATTGGAGTCCTATAGGCCTTACTTAGGCTTTGATTTCATTTCATTGGTCCAAAAGTAAGATAAATAAGGACCACTATGCCTAATAGGTGTCTTGACCCACAAATAGTTGTAATTACAAATAACTTTGTGCAAACCCACGATTGCAAAGGATCTAAGATATGAACCGCATTATTCATGTTTTACAACTAGTGTGAATTGCTAGATTTTTGTATGTTATATTGATAAGAATAAAGGACAAATTATATTCTGCTCAAGAAGACATGTTTAGTTGAACAAGGGAATCAATGTCAATACTTGCATCGGTAGATTCAATGACGTCATACCTCTGATGATTGATAACCTTTTTTTGGGGTAAAATTCGAGGTCTTAGCCCATTCTTATTCTTGTATCGTAAAAAGGTCTTCGGTATGCAATACCCATACAATTTCTGGACAGTAATCGATTTACAAACAGAGGAGGTCTATCAAAAATAATCCTACTCTCCTCATATATACAACTACGCTTGGCAAAAGCAACAGCACAACAATTGCCTTCCCTAAACACATGTCCAAAAGAAACACTCAGAAACTTCTTTACAGTTCTCCTAATCAAACCCAGTAGTTTTATGTTAGTATCAACAAATGCCTGGGTATTATTCAACATGTTTATCATAGTAATAGAATCAGACTCTACAATTATCTTGTTAAATTGATATTGTAATGCTATCTCAAGCCCCATCTGCAAGCCCATGTTTCTACTCTTAGTACAGAACGCACACCCAGTTTTTTTTGCTAAAACTATAGATCCACTGCCCATTTGAGTTACATAACAGGCCACCACACCCCACAATCTTCCCTCCTGTTGGCTGATTTCCTTGATGGCAAGTGAACCAGTCGAACAACTAATAAAGAGTAAGTAGAGTATCGTCCCACAGAGACTGGGATACCAAATGATGACACCAAATTGCAGAATTAGTTGTGTTTAAAAAGAGAATAAATCTGATTTGGTTGAGAGTTTTTATAGCTATACTAATAAACAGAAAAAAAAAACTAGATGATTGTAGCCATAAGAAGATATCAGTAAAAAGATAGACTGAACTCGGAATCCTTTCTAAGCATATTAATCCCCCAGCTGCCTGAACGCATTGCTATAGCATTCATACTGTATAGCTCAAAGTTATTCAATTAATCCACCACGTTAATCTACTAAAGCTCTCGCGTCCGATAAATACAATCTTGTTCTGTACTTCTCCCATATGTTTATGGTGACTTTTCTAGTTGGATTATCAATAAAATCAAGGTGTTATGATTATGAACGGTAGAACCATTCCTGAAGCCTACAATAATAGGTCAAGCCTTGCACCAGCCTGCCTAGAAATCACTATTTCTCAGATGTCTAACCCCGACTCTCTCTCAGTAAGCTGAGGCCACTGATCTAACCCTTAGCTCTCGCTAATCGACAAGAAATTAAGTCACTGATAAGAAAACTGAATGTATTAACTTAAGAACTGGCAACTGGGTTGATTCTATAATTAGAAAATCATCCTCCTTCAGCCTCAGGAAGTTAGTTCATGACTGACGAGGGAATTACAAAACAGAATACTACAGAATAGCCCATGACAAAAGATTGACTAGAATTAAAATAAAGAAACAGAAAGCTTGATGTAGGTTCCGACGGCATGGAAGAAGCCCTGTCACATCACAACTCCACGTTCTCTTCCCTCCATCTTGCTGCAAGGAAAGATGCTGGGTTCTCTTGGAGTCTTCGTGCTTCGTAACTTCTCTCACTCTTCTTTCGAGTCTGGGCGTATATGATTGTTGACTCTCAATGACATCTGACCCCTTTTAGGGTTGGCTGTCGTTTCCTTATATAGTCTGGTCTACTTGTAGCGTATGTTTCAACGAATTGGGCCTTTCCTAATCTATCAAGGTCCAATTGTATCTTTCTTCCAAATCTCAGTAGATTGATTCTACTGATCCTGCGAGATTCTTCAAAGCTTTAGTTTCGATCCTCCGCATCTTCTATTTCAATACGTCAGCAATCTAACCGTTATTCTCCCCCCGTAATATATTTCCGAAACAACCTTGACAAAAGATCAAGACATATGCTATAACACTGTCTTAAATGCACCTCTATTTATCAAAGTTGTAGCGCACAAGCATCAAAGTAATTTGGACAACTTAATTGCGGAATAAAACTTTCATAAAATAACTTAGTTTGAAAGTATGAGGTTAAATTTTTTGTGAGCGATATCTATCCCACAGAGGATCTCAATACAATAATCCAAAAATAGAAAAATGATAAACGATTAATATAGTCCATCTACTTACATTTTTCTAAAGAGTTCCTTCTACTATAATCCTTACAGCTACATCTTTCCTCTTGATCCCGATCCACTGCCTGTCTCTTTCATGCAATCTGGAGTTTATAATGAATGAACCCCAGGGATAACAGTTAATCTTATATGCAAATATGAAATGTAAATAATAGTATAACACATGTATAAGCATAAAATAATTCACAGTAAACAAGTCGCATCGTAACCTCAATTATCGGCCAACGACCGCAACCCTTTAGGACACGCAGCCCTATGAGACACGCAGCCTCAATCCATAGCTAGGATACATGCCTGCAAAATTATCTAGCAACCATGATCAGTCATACATGCAATACATACATACAAGCTAATAAGATAATAGTTACCCACCTCAAGCTTGAACCTTTAACTTTGTCCAAAGGTACTGGGATTAGTAGAGGTGTCAAGGTATGCCTACAAACGTTTATCATTGTCATTAGTCACTACTTGCATCGCAAAGTAATTAACTACGCGGATTATATTTATAGGATTAAAAGTGGTTATTAATCCCTAAAATTCCCTTTTCTAATAATAACAATAACAACTGAAAGTGGAGCTATATACCCAAGAGGGGGGTGAATTGGGTATTTTAAAAACTTTTCTAATCTGCTCTGTTTTTAGATAACAAAAACGAGAGATGAAAGAGAGAAGAATAGCTGAACACAAGAATTTATACCGGTTCGGTCTTAACAACTTGACCTACATCCAGTCCCAAACTCTCGGGATTTTCACTATCACAAAGATTACACACTATGTACTCAAAGAGTAGTTCTCTCTCTAGAACTCACTCCCCCTTACAAGTTGTAATCAATGAACTCCCAAATCACCAAGTCCCCTTGACTTGTGATTCTTTTCAATAAATGAATTACAAGATAAAAACTCTCTTTAAGAGTGGATAATAATAAACACCGAAGCTTATAATGTCAAAAGACAAAATACAAGTGAAAACAGAAAGGTAGTCAAGAACTTGAATGCTTGCTCATTTTCGATGTAGTAGTTGTTGAGAAGAATTGAATGCAACTTTATTTATAGCCGATAGCATTAATTGACCGTTGCATCCGATAATCGACCTTCATTGAAGATGTTCTTGAGAAGATGTGTATAGCTTAGGTCTTCTTCTCTTTAAACTCACTTAATCCATTGGCCGGATGGTCGAGTTGACTCTCTCGCAAATCAATCCGTTGGTGAGGATGTTGCTTGATGTAGAAATCATTCCTTAATGCTTTGCAACCGTGTATAGATGGATTGATCAAAAGGATGCAAGTTTCGGGTTGAGCATTTAATGTTCGACATCACTTTTGCTTTTGCTTTAAACCTTCGTAAAACTTCTCGATTTGTCTGAAATTCACTAAAAAGATGATTAAACATATCTAGTACCAATAAGGAATAATCATGGAAAGCATTGAGATCAAACATGAAGGTATAGCAAAATCGTTAAGTTCGAATTTCAAACAACGTCCAGAAACCTGGAGGTTTGTTCTCAAACCTCGAGGTTTGATCATTTAAGCTTGAACACGTTTTAATATCAAAACCTCAAACCTGGAGGTTTATCATGTTGCTATCACGAAGGTTTCTCGGGTTCACTCCAAACCTCGAGGTTTCACATCGTGTGTGAAACCCAAAGAAAGACGTGATGAAATCAAACTTGGAGGTTTCTCAAGGAACCTCGAGGTTTAAGAATGAGTGCAAGATCATTTGCTCTCGGGTTGCCACAATACTCGAGGTTTCCAGAAATACTCGAGGTTTTGCCTAAACGACCAAGTTCTTTGTTTTGACCAAAAACACAAACCCGGAGGTTTCTATGGGAACCTCGAGGTTTTCAAATTCGCTGAGAAAACCATTAGTTTTCGGGAAGCCGAAACTTGGAGGTTTCGATAATACTCGAGGTTTCGTTAAGGCACAACCTCGAGGTTTTGATGTAAACCTCGAGGTTTCACAACTTGGTGAAACCATGTTTTCTCTCGGAAGCCCAAAACCTCGAGGTTTCTTAATAAACCTCGAGGTTTCACATATTTTTGTGAAACCCAAGTTTTGCAAGTTTAAGTATAGAACCTCGATGCTTCCTTTGTCAGGCCAAACCTCGAGGTTTTCTCGAAAACCTCGAGGTTTGCTCTCAAAAGGGTTTTCCAACTTCTCGAGAGCAAATCCTCATTCTTTGTTCACAATTGTTGGCAATCATCAAAATCATTTTAGAGAACCAACAACAACAACAACAACAACAACAACAACAACAATAATAATAATAATAATAATAATAATAATAATAATAATAATAATAATAATAATAAAATTATTATTATTATTTCTCTACAATTATTTTAAACTCTCGAGGCTATCCTAATACTTTAAATTAGGAGTTTATAAATATCAATCATCATATGAATTATGCTTTAATGCATAACATATAATGTTTCTCAAAATAACAAAATGTATATATAACTTGACTCTTTACCTAGGATTTTCCAGAATTTTCTGATTAAACTTTGAAAATTCATAATTAATTCTACAAAAATCCAAATGAGGTGCTTCCAAAAGCTATGTGTCCCTTAGCATGTATATTTTCAAGGGAAATAATACTAATAGCAATAACACATTATATCATTCCCAGATTTCAAAAATGTAAACATTGTCCAGAAAGTTTTCCAAAATTGTAACTCAAATTCCAAAAATTATATCTCGAGCTATAGACCTCCGTTTAAGATGATCCAAAGCTCATTTTAAATATTATTATGTGTACTATTAACACATAAAATTTCATAGAAAAAAAATCAAAGTTTTTCCATTCCAAAATGGGACCCGAAGCCGATCACTATCTCTGGAACGCGAAATTCGTTCAGATTTTCGGTTAAACTGGAAAATCATATCTCCCTCAATACTTAACATAACTCGACGAATTACCTATCAAATTAAACCTCTATGTGGCTACTATTTATCTGGAAAATTTCATGTAAAAAATAAAAGGTTTACTGGGTCCAAAATGCAACGTCATTTTACTGCTCCAGAACTATACCGAAACTTTTTCCAGATTTTTAGCTCAACTTCCAAAAATCATATCTCGAGCTATAGACCTCCGTTTAAGGTGATCCAAAGCTAATTTTAAATAGTATTATGTGTACTAAATCTCTGCAAAATTTCAGGGTCAAAGAAGTTCGTTTACTCTGGTTTTTCATTACCCAAAGATTATTGTTCCAGCTAAAACATCCAGTTTCTAGAAAAGACGGCAACTTCTATTTTCATGTTTAGCATTTCATTTGGACTTCCCTTGACATTTACATTCTTAAAACCGACTCCATACTTCAAAAAAAAGGTTTATGGTTCGATTTATGATCCAAACAACATGAAATGTACATGAAACCTTGTTAATCATATGCTCTTAGTGTGCAAGTGTGTTTCTACCAAACAGCAAGCTTCTTGGTTCAGCAGTAATTAATTAGAACCCACTATTATTTGCATGCAATGTTAAGCTTCAAACTTCAACCAATTCAGAAGCACATGTATGCAATGTTAAACCTCAAACATTCTCTATTTTGGGACCTAAAAGCAGAGCACAATATGCAGAACCAAAACTATAACACTTCAGCTTTAAACGCAGGAAATCAGGTTGGAGGCTCACCTTGTTTGAAAACAAGCTTGGATGCATGGTTCTTCAGCTTCTCCATCTCTGTTCTCAGACTCAGCTTCCATGCTCTCATCCTCATTCTATTTTCTGTGTCCTTGCTGAGATAGCATGAATGAAGGCAGCTAAGAGATATGAATTATATAGAAGGTTGAAGGTCCAGTCCGAGGAGTAACTAGCTTTGGTCTTGAGAGGCATGGTGGGTCTGACTTGCTGATAAGAGAAAGCATGGTGCCTGGTGGTTTAGCGTGTTTGGTTGAATAGCTGAAAGCAAGATTTGTTTCTGCTATAATCTCTTTTCTCACTGACCTCTAACGTCGTGTTTAGTTGAATGGATAATGGAGAAATAGGAATGCATATAATTATATATATATTTCTATCCTACATACTTGTCACGTGTTCAGCTGAAATAAAGTAATGAATTGGAATGATTTAGGCTGATGGGTTTTTGTATTCTTATGTGTTGGGCCAAGGTAAACATAATGGGCTGAAAAGAATTAATGAATGGAGGGAGTATTATGGATGTTTGTGTGTGTTCTAAAATTATCCCTTAAAAATATTTGATAAATATTAAAATTTAATCTTAATTCCATTTAAGGATTTTCTTTCTCGCTTAATTCTTGTAGGCCATAAAATATAAATTCTATAATTTTTAAGCTCGAAATTATCCTTCACGAATATTTCTTGAACTATTCTTTTCTCAATTAATTTATTTTGGCCACAAAATATTATCTCCAAAATATTCAGGCCAAAAACTATTTCCAACTATTTATCCTTAATTTATGGGAAAATATGCCTGAAATTCCAATAATTACTTTTTAAAATAATTAAGACTTAATTTTCCATAATCAATCCTATATCATATTTTAATTCCCAAAATCCAAAATTTGGGATGTTACATACGCCGCATAGCACTGTGTCATTTACTCTGCTATAGCTTCAAAGATGCATTGTATTTCACTTCGGTAAAGCTTTCCTGATGCTGTGGCATAGCATCGGCTATGTTATGTGACTTTCTCATAAAACTTCAAAACTTGTTCTTTCTTAACACGTGTTTAGGATGTGAGTGGAATTTATCCTTAAGTTCTCTACAATGAATTAATGCCTTTTTGCTTAGATTGAATGCAATTAAGCTCATATTCACCATATAATTCAGTCATAAAATACAGGGAAAACATGGCATAATTAGTGCTCATCACCTCGTCCTTGAGAAGCACCATCTACATTCAATTTTATCCAGCCCTCAGTAGGGGCCTCCCATCTGATTAGAACATCGCGTTTAATGCCTTCACACCCACCAACCTCACTCCAAGTTTCCTATACCTCCTTTACATACTAGAGCACTACACGGACACGATCAGCCGGCATCATATAACCCTCCTAAAAGTAAATTTTGTTGCACCATGACCATAACAACCAATAGGTAATTCTGAAAGTAAGCCTCCAATTCTCATCAAAATGAGATAGATTCTGTTTTAGCCAATCGGCATCCTAAAAACTCATAAAATCAATTACATAAAAATATGGAAAGTGTTGGGATCCGTACAACGCAGCGGATTAAAATTTCTACGAATCCCGTCCTGAGGATCACTCAGGTGCGTTTAAACCAAGGCTAGGGAATCCAAAATTACCTTTGGAGAATTCGTTCACGTCTTGTTCTTCCTTGAACAGGTGGGCTACCTCTCGATCGCAGAAGACGACTCGTAGGATCGTCTTCCTCCACCGGTATCCACACACGAACAACTCCCCGAACACGGATACAGCAGCGTGCTAGCGCCTCTTGTGTCTCTCTCAAAAACACCTCTAGGGTTGCTCTTGCGGCTTTCTGTAATATGCTCGAATGAAACTCCCGTAGGTTTTTCTAAAACCTCTCGGCGTATCATATTCAGAATTTCAAATATATGGATTAAATAAATGTCAATTAAATCTATCAGATCTAATGTAACGTTTTTATTTAATCCAATTAAAACCAGATCCGAAATTTGAATTTCGAATTTGAATTAAAAGAACATATTAATTAAATCTATCTCATAGATTTAATCTAATGCTTTATTTAATTCAAATTAAAAGCCTTCTCGATTTAATTTATCTCCATAAATTAAATCCAAGAAATAATATCTATCTATTTAATTAAATCGAGATGCTATATCTCAATTTAAATTAAATGATATACGATATCTTTATTCGAATATTAAATGAGATACAATATCTCTATTTGTTTTAGATATTTAATTTATCAAATAAATTAAATATAAAACAAATAATATATAATAATATTATAATCTCTATTTATAATATTAATATATATATATATATATATATTAATTTCGAATTTATACATATATATATATTCACCCTGACTAAATTAAGTATTCATTAAATCTCGATTAATCTAAGATTCAATGAACCGGACACTTTGTTCGTGTTGGGTTATTCTTGTATGTGACCCCGCAGGCCCATATGAGATTGGCGGTGGGCCAACACGTGTCGACCCACAAGTCGCAAGAGGCCTCTATCAAGACATTGCGACTACCCAATTCACATGGGGATCGATGACACGATACAACCTATCGTACAACCATGTCACATCCCTTTTGTCACGTGATAATTTGGTCAAGGATGAGGCATGGATAATGTCAACTTCCTTTTCTTGACCATTACTTTCTCGATTCTCGAGTAGTCTAATTAGTGAAATGGAAACCCCTTTCCATCACAGTATGACCATACATTTCTTAGACTCACTCATCGAAGGACCTAGTATTATCTCTCTACAAATGTGAGGGACAAATTCCATCTTGACCATTCACATTCCTCCGCATGAAAATCACTGATCCCGATCCCAGCCTTTATCATCACCCTAGGGTCAAAGGTGACTTTTGACTAGGTCAAAGACTGTGTGACTCATCATGTAGGAATCCATGATGATCTCAGTCATGTGGCGTCGTGACGCGGTTATACATGAGATAAGCTTATGACTAGATCCATGCAGCTTTCTCATAGTGGGTGATCCAAAGACCTTGTACTCTTATAAGTGCCCATGACTTTGATTCGTATCTCCATACCTCATCAAAGTCATATCGGTCTTAACTCATCTTCGCTCCCCGTAGATGACCGACCGTGGACATTTAGGATAATCTATAAGATGTATCCAGGGATGCGTTATCAATACGAACATGCAAACGAAAATGATAACAAAAGAGAATACTTTAAATAACTTAAATATCCAAAGTACAATGAATTGCCCCTAGGGCATAATTTCCAACAAACAGTTCCTGCCATAGAGACCAAGCTCTATGACAATCTTGGAGAACATGCATTATATCCTCCTCTATGCTACTGCAGTAACAACCTGCATTACCCCCCAAGATCGCCATTTTCGCACACCTGTTAGTAGCCTAGTGTGTAGCGCCAACCAGAGGAAAACCTGTACTCTTCTTGGCCCCTTCCATCGCCATATAACACTCCAATCTCCCTCCTTACTCTCTGGTTCATTTTTCAGATAATGATACATGTCTACCACTCCATATTTATTTTTGAACTTTCTCCCCCACCTAATAGTATCTAAGCCATTCTCAAGAGCAGGAGGTAAAATAGCCCTTATAAGCTCTCTTCCCTCAACATTCACCGTACTCTCAATTTTACTCATATCCCATTCCCCTCTTTCGTTAGTCATCTTCCCCACTGTCATCCCTCTCTCCTTCGTAGATAGCTGCCTCCACATTTCGTTGATAACTTGTCTACATCTTCTACCCACTTGTCTTCCCAGAACTTTACTATCTTTTCATCACCAATTTCCCACTATATATGTTCCACTATATTTGGCCAGAGGCTAGCCAACTTCCTCCACAACTCAGAATCAGTTTTCAGCCCTATATGACTTTCTAGGAAATTACTATTTCTATTATATTTACCATTGAGAACCATAGAACACAGATTATTTGGCTTTGAAATTAAATTCCAAGCCACCCTTCCCAGTAGTGCTTCATTCATAAATGCCAAATTTTGCAATCCTAGTCCACTGTTTTCCTTTCCTTTGCATAGCAAATCCCAACTCATTGAGTGGATTTTCCTCTTCTCCCCTCACGGCCCCAAATAAAATCCCTCTATATTTTTTCCATTTGTTTCCGCACTCCCATTGGGATGACATAATTTTGCATGGAAAAAATCGCCATTTGATTAGTAACCGACTGTACAAGAGTTAGCCATCCAGTAAGAGATAGTGTTTGACTTTTCTAGCTACTTAGCTTACTTTGCATTTTATCAATAACATGATGAAAATTCTTGTTGTTCACCCTATCCTTTGATAGAAAAGTCCCTAAATATCTCCCCAAATCATCCTTTCTAACAAAACCAGATAACTCGTAGATCTGATTATAAACTCTCCTATCCACGTTCTTCAAAAAATAGACACTAGTCTTTTGAATATTGACTTTTTGTCCATACATGTTACCAAAATCTCTATAACCATACAAATTTGATCTAAATCAGCTTAACAAATGAGGTGTAAGTCATCAACAAATAATAAATGAGAAACCTCAACACCCCAATTTTATAGGTTTCCATTGTTTCTTACTCACACAATCCATGATTAAGTGAGTACGTTTTTCCATTCCTAATATGAACAGATAAGGAGATAATGGGTCCCCTTGTCTCAAGCCCCTAGATGGGACTAACTCCTCTCTCCTACTACCATTCCACATCAATGACATCTTTACCGAGGTTACATAGCCCCTAATTACCTTCCTTTAATGCTCATCCATCTCGATTTCCTCTAAAACTTTCTCAATGTACGACCAATTCATACAGTCATATGCTTTCTCAAGATCGATTTTAATTACCATGAACCCCTTATTCCCTTCTAGTTTATGCATAGAATGAACTACTTTCTTTGCAATAATAATGGTGTCATGTATACTTCTCCTAGAAATAAAACTCGTTTGATATGGGAAAATTAATTGATCAAGAAAAGGCTTAAGTCTATCCACTATGAGTTTTGCTAGACCTCTATAGATGATAGTGGTGGGTTAACCGAATAGCATTGTAGTTAGTAGCTATGTTGTAGCATTACGGAAGCTGTGCAGTATGGATGCTATAGCAACCGGTAGAGCAACTGGGGGATTGAGGCATTAAAGGGTGATTCGTAGTTCAGCCTAACTTCTACTGATATCTTCTTAAAAACCACAATTCTCTGTTTATTTCTGTTATTAGCGTAGCTACAAAACCTCTCAACCCAATTATATTTACTTTTGTTCGCAACTATCATAGCAATTGAGCGTCACTTCTCGGTATCTCTGTCTCTGTGGGACGATACTCTACTTACACTTTATTACTTGTTCGACTGGTTCACTTGCCATCAAGGAAATCGACCCAACAAGTTTTTGGCGCCGTTGCCGGGGACTGCTGATACCCTAAGTACAACGCCCTTTTGCTTAATAGTTGTGAATTACTTAATAAAAGCTCACTTCCTCTCTGTTCTTGATTGTCAGGTACATTTTGTAGTGCATGCACAAGTCGGCCTCCGCCTACCTAGAGCCCTACGATCCAGAAATCGAACACACTTACAAGCAAAGGCGCAGGAAGCATAAGCGAAGAAGTCAATCTTTTGACTCAGCAAGCATGGCGGATATACTTGTAAACCACGAGCAGGATCAATGAGAGCGTATAGTAATAAATAGGGATAACCAGGTCCCTCCACCTCCAAACCCAGATATGAATAAGGCTATCATGGAATTCGGGATTCCAGATCTAAACAAGCTGAACTGGCCATTACACCGCCAACCTTCTGTTGGAAATTATGCCCTAAGGGCAAGTCATTGTTCTCCATTTAGTTATCATTACATTCGCATGTTTATAATGATAACTGTATCCCTCGGATATATCTTATGTTGGTTCTCTAAAAGATTTTGATGATTGCCAACAATTGTGAACAAAGAATGAGGATTTGCTCTCGAAGTTGGAAAATCCCGAGTGAGAGCAAACCTCGAGGTTTTCCCTAAAAACCTCGAGGTTTGGCCTTACAAAGGAAGCATCGAGGTTCTCGTGTTTTAACTTGCAAAAAACTTGGTTTCACAAATTTATGTGAAACCTCGAGGTTTATTAAGAAACCTCGAGGTTTTGGACTTCCGAGAAAACTCGGTTTCACACCAAGTTGTGAAACCTCGAGGTTTACAACAAAACCTCGAGGTTATACATTGGCGCCAAACCGAAAGTTTTGAAATTAAATGTCAAACCTCGAGTATTGACATAAACCTCCGTGTTTCGGCTTCCAGAGCTAATGGTTTTCAAGATGATAGAAAACCTTGAGGTTTCCATAGAAACCTCCGTGTTTGTGTTTTGGCTCAAAACAAAGAACTTTGAAGTTTGGGCAAAACCTCGAGTATTGCTACAAACCTCGAGGTTTGTGAGTTCCAGAGAGCAAATGAACTTTCACTCATTCTAAAACCTCCAGGTTTCTTGAGAAACCTCCAGGTTTGCTTCCATCGTGTTTCTGCTAGGTTTCACTTACAATTTGAAACCTCGAGGTTTCTGAGAAAACCTCAAGGTTTGGAGTAAGCCCGAGAAACCTTTGTTTGTTGCATCACGAGAAACCTCCAGGTTTTATTATAAACCTCCGGTTTGAGGTTTTGGTCTTAAATCGTTTTCAACCTTAAGTGACCAAACCTCGAGGTTTGTGAACAAACCTCCGGTTTTCGGACGTTGCGTCGAAAATCAAATGTGTCGATTTTGCTATGCCTTCGTGTTTGATCTCAATGCTTTCCATGATTAATCTCTATTGGTTCTAGATATGTTTAACAATTTGTTGGGATGAGTAAATTAATTAAAATAATTAATATAAGTAAAAAAAAAAAAAAAAACTAATATATAAGGGTAAAATGGTAAATTTATTATTATCTCCCCTCTCATCCTCCCTTAAATCAAACAAATAATCATTAAAAATCCTTCTCCTTTTTTCCCGTCCAATCAAACCAAATAAGAAGGTAACCATATCCTTTCCTTTTATCTCCCATCTTCAAATCAAACAAAGCCCTATAAGGTTGTTTTGTATGATAGATTTCAAGGGGAAGGGAGGGGGAAGAATTTTTTAAGTTGGGTTTAAGAAAAACAGAAAAATGAGGTTAAAAATTTTAATATAGAGAATATATAAGATAAAAGAGTAAGAAAACTTAATTAAAAAATTTATACCTTACTTTTCTTATTTTTTAAAAATAAAACTCAACAAAATTTTCCCCAACCTCCCCTCATACCAAACAAGTATAAATTTTAGGGAAAATTAAAATAAAGGACCAAGAGAAAATAATATTTATTATAAATGACCATAAAAATTGTAATTATTTAGAAGGACAAAACATCATAATATAAATTTAAAATTACTAAATTGTCCCTAATTAATCCTAATGTATTATCTCTTGTATTCAAAATTAAGAAAATAACTAAAATTAAAACTAAAACTGTCAATCATGATATGATCATATCTTTTTTAAATATATTATTTAATTAATAATTGTTAAACTCATATTTTTCTTAATTTTTATTTTTCACCAATTTATATCATCAAGTTACCCGATTTATATTATTAACGTAGATGTCAATTAAGTTCTTTTTATAAAAATAAAAATAAACTTATTTCATATTTTTCATGATATAATAGGTTAATTAAATTTTTTAAAAAAATTTCATTAACATTACATGAATTTTTAACCCACATAAATTTCCTTTAAAACAAAAATAAGTCATACAAATTTTCTTGATTTAACATATATGATAAATTATAAAAGACCTTGACTTTTATTAAAACTATATAATTCAATTTTTAATTACAAGTTTTGTTACTTTTAAAAAATATAATTTTTGAAAATTGAAGAATGCGTATTTTTTTTTCATAGATATATATTCAAGTTGTGAAAATTGAGAAAATCATTGTTTAATTTAATGAAGCTTAGAATTTTGTATTAGTTTTAAAAATAGAATGGGGAAGAGAATATAAGAGGGAATGAAGAATATTTTTTTAGAGGCATTTTAATACTTTTAATTTTATATTTTTATATTTGATCTTTCTAAATAATTATAATTTTTATAGTCATTCTCTATAATATTTTTTCTTTTAGGTCCTTCATTATAATTTTCCCTAAATTTTATTGCATCTTCCACCACAACTCCGACGGCTACTTCTCCATCTCGGTGAGTGGGAGTTCTCTTCCTTCGTCTCAATCTCTATACCTCCTTCATCTTGTTGCCATCTTAATCTCCACCATCTCCCCTCTGAATGGTGGGACTTCTCACAAATGCCTAATCCTCATGAAATTACAATAGAGAATTTGAAAGAGAAAACCAGAATGCAATAGAAGAAATTCAAGGGAGCGTGAGTGAGTATGGGATAGATTGAATTTGCCCAACTTGTAATGTGTAAGAAGAGGAATGGCGGAAGCTATTTTTGCACAGCACAAGATTTTTTATGTTTTTCTTTTTTGAGAAAAATAGCTGCTAAATTGAGGGGCTGTCTCTAGTTAAATTTCGCTTCTTCATTTTTTTTATTAACGAATGTAATTATCATATTTTAATAATTAAAAATTTATATATTAAATATCATTTATAATTATATTTTATTAAATATTTTATAAATGTTTTTAAAAAATAACTTAAGTAAGGATAAATTTTATTATACCTCTAATAAAGTTTGAAAAGAAAAACATTTAAATGAATTAGGGGCAAAATTGTCCATATAAAAATATTTTGCATCCCATGCTTGGTTTGAAGGGATGGACTGGTGATCAAATTATAATTAATGAGAAGAATATAATTTTTTTTTTTGTGAAGGTTGTATTTTTTGAATATTAAATTTTTTTAATGAATTATTTAGTACAGAAAAAAAAAAAAAAATCTCTATCCTCTGCCCCTACCTCCCTTCTCCTCCGCTCGGACCAAACATAATCCCTTCCAATCCCTCCCCTTCCCCTCCCCCCCCGACCAAACAAACCCTCAATGTCGATATCTTATTCTTACTGCATTTTTGTTGAGGGACCCTGTCAAGAGCAGAGTTTCGACTGATGTCTATAGAATTTCTGATAACAAGAAAAACTGGTCTTTAATTTATATATTTTAGGCGCCTGAATCACCTCACGAGGAAGCACTTAACCGACGTAGTTAGTTCTGAGGTTAAGCAAAGTTGGTTAGGTTAATAAAATGTTACTGTAATTAACTTGATGTTTATATAGGTATGATTGTGTAAACATTCATATGCAATTATATCAATTCTTTTGTTCCTGTTTATTCTTATAACTATATCATGGAATCTACTTATTGTTGGCATCCCGAATCTGAGATACCTGTTTCTTTTGTTAAGCTGCGTTGCAAAGCATTTTCTTACCTCTTTGACATTTTTTTCTTTTAATGATAATGTTGCTAGGCTGACTCCTTACATGCTCACGGTGTTGTTATCCCAACAATTGATGGAATACAAAATATTCTCAAGCATATTGGTGCACAAATTGAAGGGAGGAGAGCACAAGTTCTTTGGGTTAACCTTCGTGAGGAACCAGTATGTCAGCTTGCTAGTGACTGTAACAACTCAATTTGCTTGTTTTTAATACATATCCATACTTGATGCTCTTATGCAACAGTTGGTATATGATCTATAAATTTATTTAAATATAGCTAATATGATGTATGCCCCTTTGTTATTATTGAATCTTTCTTTCCCTTGTCTTTTTCCAACAAAGGCGGGAAGAAGAATCTTTATGCATCATGCCCCTGGAATTCTTTATTGTTTTTAGCTTTAACTTTTGAAGAGTTAAATATGTACATTAGATGCTCTATATGCTGAGGTTCCCAGAGTTTGCTTTGGCTGACATTCTGATGTATAGTGGTTAGTCAGAAAAGGGAAAAGGGCGAGGACGGAGAAAAAGGAAGAGATCCAAACAATAGAGATAAGAAACTGAGGATTAGCTGAACTATTGTATATATAAGCCATCTAATCCTTCGCAAACATTTCCTTTCATAGGATGCCTAACCAGCCAACATAGCTGGCGCATAAACTCTGCATATGCTTAATTAATAATTTACAATAATCGCATTCTGTGAACCAACATTCTGAACAAATAGTCATTCTTTTCTAAAATTTTACTTCTTTCCCCTTTTCTTATAATCAGGTTATGTACATTAATTGACGCCCCTTTGTTCTACGTGATGTGGAGACACCATTCTCCAACCTTGAGTACACGGTATGTCATTGTAAAATTCTTAATGCTTTAACTTGGTATGTTCTTTTTCCTTAATGGTCTCTGTTTATGAGGGTTTTATGTTGGCTGTCTACCTAATGTTACCTTGACCACATGGGATTATCTTCTTTGGGGTTGTATTGAGATAAAGAATGGTAAAGCTGAAGTTATGCCTTCTCACTTGTTCTGACATTTTATACTTGATTAGGGTATCAACAGGGAAAGGGTTGAGGAAATGCAAGATTGTTTGAAAGAAGACATCCTTTTGGAAGCTGCAGGGTATGTGGTTCTACACTATTTAGTTCCTGTCTGCCACATGCAATTCATTGTCATATTTATTATCAACAACTCCTCTGTGCTTGATTGCCAAACTTATCTGCACCTTGATTTATCAGATATGGAAATAAGATCCTTGAGACTGATGAACTCCCAGATGGTCAGATGATAGACCAATGGGAACCGGTGTCATTTAATTCTTTGAAGACACCGCTAGAGGTATGGGTGGAACTTGTTTATTATGCCTTCTTGAAGCTACTCTGTTAGTCTTCTTAATGGACTTATCAAACTTGTTTTATTTACTATAGGTGTACGAGGATTTGCAAATGGGAGGATACCTAGTTGATAATGAACGTCTTCCTATAACTGATGAAAAATCACCAAAAGAAATGGATTTTGATGCTTTGGTATTTACAGAGAAAACTCATTCTCATTCCTTGGAACTATAAAGAGGGTGAGTCTTGACGTAGGGGTAAAGTTGCTGCCATGTAACCTCGAGGTTATGGTTTAATTTCTGAAACAGCCTCTCCGCTCTTGCAGTGGTAAGGCTGCGTACATCTATCCTTCCCCAGACCTTACCTAGTGGGAGCCTTGTGCATTGAGCTGCCCTTTATTCCTAGAAACTGTGGTGTTTTCATGCGTCTTAGCTGCTTTCATTGTGATTTTAGGTTCACAAAGTTTTTACAGAGTTAATTTTCAATTGTCAAATGGGGCGTGGACGAACTACAACCGGAATCGTCGTTGCAACTTTGATTTACCTTAACTAAATCGGAGACTCTGGTACTCTTTCTTACACTAATGCCTTCAATTTTTCTGACTTCACTGCCTATTTTCTCGTACTTTTTCATGATTTACCTAAGAATAGTCAATATTAGAAAGTTGATTCTTTCATTTTTACATCTGATCTTAAAATTTTTTATTTAAGGAAAAAATTAAAGCAGGTAGATTATTTATTAAACGAGAGCTAGTTTACTTTTCTATGGGATTGATGTTGTCTAGATCGAATAACTGTTGCTGAAGACTAGTGGGGACCAGTGCTTGGGGAGAAAATTGTTTATATGCTTAACGTGATGTAATTTGTATTACTAGACTCTGCATATTCTTAGTGCTATTTGATTTAGCTTAAACAAAACAGGGTGTCCCAGTCGAAATGCCATGTCATTAACGGAATGTTAAATATCATCTTATTATGTGATAGGTTTTCCACGAAGCAATTCAATTGGTAGAGTTTCTTCATGTATTATTGATGTTGCTGACCATTTGTGTAACTCAGAGGAGGCAATTCGCAGGGGAGAATTTGCAGTTATAAGAAACTTGGTCCCAGGGTGGTGTTGAGAGTAAAAGAGAAGTAGGCAAGGTTATTGACAAGTGTGCTTCAATGTAGGTATCTGTTCCTTTTGAATCTAAAACTCAGAAATAATTTTTAGGTTCTTTTTTCCATTCTGTTTTACTCTCTTGTTCAAAATATAAGAGCCAAATACATTCTTTATATTTATCAAGAAATTAGTTAAAATAATTTTAAAAAATAAATATGCGAGATGTCTACTTTTTTTCTCCCTCAAATATATCCTTATTTATTTAGAGAGTAAGTAAATAAATAACAAATGGAAAAAGAGAAGAAAGAGAATGTAGGGGATTTCCCATTAAGTATGCTTGTGTGCCCATTACTGATGGAAAAGCTCCTAAAAGTCCTGACTTTGATACATATGCAGCTAATATTGCTTCTGCCGCAAAGGGCACTGCCTTTGTTTTCAATTGTCAGGTGACTTTAGGCCTTCCATAAGATGTACCCTCTATGTTCTCTTTGTGTTTTCATTATAAGCTTTTTTAGTCCTCCTCATTTCATCTTCATAATTTGCTACTAATTTCTCATCAGTCAGATAGGTCGAGGCACGACAACCACTGGCACTGTTATAGCTTGTCTTGTAAACCTTTGAGTTCATCATGGGAGGCCCATTAAAATCCTGGATGATGTGACAGGTTAAGTGGATGGTGATTCCTCAAGTTAAGATGAAACTGGGGGTAAGGCTATTGTGTTACACTCTAATACTTTGCAAATAAAAACTGATGAGAAACAAAACCTTGTATTTGGTATAAATGACATCCTCTTGCCATGGTATTAGAATTGTTATAGAGGCAAACTTTGCATCCAAAATTCCGGCACCATTGCATGGCCCTCAAAGCAAAGCAGTGTCGGCTTCGTTATTGAAAGGTAAATCCTGTTTGACAGCAAAGGGGATAAAGTAAATGCATATTTTGTTTTCCTTTTTTTGTTTTTGGGGAAACTTTGACTTGTATAATTCCTAGCCTGCTGTTGTCGTTTCTGATGTGCCAACATAGCCGAACCTGTTACTAAGTTCTATTTTTATCAAAAAGAATGATATATAGACATTTCTTCTGTTAAGAAAGAATGATATATAGACATTTCTTCTGTTAAGACTAGTGATTAATTATTCTGTTGTATATAGCTGATATGTACACATTGTAGATATGATTAGATGTATATGCCACATGTATGCCTATAATTTGTTTTGTAAGAATACTCACACTCCTATATAAAGCATAGTAGCTGGAGGCCCTAATTACTCTGCTACCTTTTCTGCCTCTATTTTGTTTTATTCTTTCTTGGCATTAGAGCTAGGTCTATTTTTTTTTTTTTTTTTCTTTCTTTCTTTTTTTTTTTCCAAGCCGCCTCTTTTCATACGATGGCATCTTCTCCTTCAATGAGCCTTAGCAATGTACACACGATGGCCTCTTCTCCTTCCATGAGCTTCGGCACCACCTCGTCGGCTCCTGTGACAGCCATCGTCTCTAAAACCTATGCCCTTTTCAGTCTTCGAGTCAAATGTAGTCGATGAAGCTGGATCGACGAACTATTTGGTATGGGCATCTGTCGTTTTGCCTGTTATCGAAGGCAATCGCCTTTAGCGTCATATGGATGCAAATGCTCCTATTCCTCCAATGACTATTTCCTTTCTTGTCACCAACGCAGTGACCACCAATCCTGAGTTTGAAGATTGGTTCTTCGCCGATAGAATGCTTCTCGGCTAGCTTCGGAATACAATGACACAGGATATTGCAATGGAACTTCTTCACTGCCGCACTGCCTATGAACTCTGGAATGAAGCTAGAGCCCTTACATCGGCAGTCTCCAAGTCACGACTAATGGTTTATCGCTCTGAACTGCATAACACACGCAAGCACGGTTTAACCATGACTGCATACTTGACAAAAATGAAGACTAGCAATATTTATTATTTTTTTAATATAGTTTGTTTGACTTATAAACTAATATATAATCTAATGATGAGAAATCATGTTACATATACTATAAGGAAGTAATTTATTTAGTTTCTGTAATCTTCTCAAATTAATCAACTGAATTTTATACCAAAGATTGGAGGTAGTATAACATAATTAGGGGGTGTTACCACCTAACTTATGCTTTTCTCTGTCAATTTGTTGCCTCAATTTTAGGTGCAATTACATCTATGAAAGTATACCTAGAAAACTAAGAAAGTCATTATATTCCAAATAAAATTGTAGCACTTTTCCGCACTACATTTTTAAAGATAACGCTGATACATTTAGAGTAGAGAATTAGATCCCTGGTTCTTCTAAAATTCCTCTATTTAGTAAGAAACAACTACAACACAATTGTAACTCACTTCAAAAAGGTTGTATCTTCTTCTGTTATACCTTGCAAATTCACTTAATTTAAAAATGTTGTATTTACGTCTATAATCTAATAGAGTAGAAAAACCCTCAATTCTTACTTGATAAAAATAACCTACAACACATTTAGAACTCAAATTATTGGCTTTGATAGGTACCATTCCAACTCAAATTGGAGCTCGGATAATATCACCTATTTGGACTTATCGAATAACAATCTTAGTGGTGATTATTTTCCCCTCTTACCTTACAAATTCACTCAATTTAGAAATGTTGTATTTACTTCTATAACTTAATAAATTAGGTAAATCCTCAATTCTTATTTGATAAGAAATAATCTACAAACATATTTATAACTCATATGACTAGCTTTGGCAAGTGTCATTCCAATTCAAATTGGAAATCTTCATTATCTAATTTATCGGACTTGCCTTATAACAATCTCATTCGAGAGTTATGTACTTTTCGGCTATACCTTGCATATTTACTCAATTTAAAAATGTTGTATTTACGTCTATAACTTAATAGAATAGGTCAACCTTCAATTCTTATTTGATAAGACATAACCTAAAATGCATTTGTAACTCAAATGATTGGCTTTAAGAATTCAAATTAGAGCTCTTCATAATGTCACCAATTTAATCTTTAATGATAGCAATCTTAGTGGTGAGTTCACCTTTGCCACTTGCCATACAAATTTACTCAATTTAGAAATGTTATATTTACCTTTATAAGATAATAAAGTAGGTAAATATTTAATTCTTGTTTGATAAGAAATAACCTACAAATATATTTGTAACTCACATGGTCGGCTTTGGTAGGTACCATTCCAACTCAGATTGGAATTCTTCATAATCTAATCCTTATGTATTTGTCTCATAACAATCTTATCTTGGTGATTATGTGCCTTCTTTCACTATTCCTTTCAAATTTCACTCAATTTAAAAATGTTGTATTTATGTCTATAATATAATATAGTACGTTAATTATCAATTCTTATTTGATAAAAATAACCTACAAAATATTTATAATTCAAATGATTGGCTTTGACAGGTACCATTCAAATTCAAATTGGAGCTCTTCATAATCTCACCACTTTGGACTTATATCATAACAAACTTAGTGGTGAGTTTATCTTCCCCTCTTACCTTACAAAGAAACTCAATTTAGAAATGTTGTATTTACCTCTATAACTTAATAGAGTAGGTAAATACTCAATTCTTATTTGATAGGAAATAACCTACAAACATATTTGTAACTCCAATGACTGGCTTTGATAGGTACCATTCCAACTCAAATTGGAACTCTTCATAATCTAATCCATATGTACTTGTGTCATAACAATCTTACTAGCGATTACGTACCTTCTTCCACCATACCTTACTTCACTTAATTTATAAATGTTGTTTTTACATCTATAATTTAATTGAGTACGTTAATCCTCAATTCTTATTTTATACAAATAACCTACAAAATATTTATAACTCAAATGATTGGCTTTGATAGGTACGATTCCAACTCAAATTAGAGCTCTTCATAATCTCACCACTTTGGACTTATCGACAACAATCTTAGTGGTGAGTTTACCTTCCTCTCTTACCTTACAAATTCACTCAATTCGAAATGTTGTATTTACCTTTATAACTTAATATAGTAGGTAAATACTCATTCTTATTTGATAGGAAATAACCTACAAACATATTTGTAACTCTAGTGACTGACTTTGATAGGTACCATTCCAACTCAAATTGGAACTCTTCATAATTTAATCCATATGTACTTGTGTCATAACAACCTTGATGGTAGTTATGTACCTTCTTCCACTATACCTTGCAAATTCACTTAATTTAAAAATATTGTATTTACGTCTATAATTTAATAGAGTACGTTAATAATCAATTCTTTTTTGATAAAGATAACCTAAAAAGGATTTATTACTCAAATGATTGGCTTTGATAGGTACAATTTGTATTCAAATTGGAGCTCTCTATAATCTCACCACTTTGGACTTATCTAATAACAATCTTATGTAAATGGAGCTATATACCCAAGAGGGGGTGAATTGGGTATTTTAAAAACTTTTTCGAAAGTGCTCTGTTTTGACCAAGTAAAAAGCATGAGATGATAGCAGATGAGGAAAGGAAGGAAAGCTTGCACAAGAGAAATTATCCTGGTTCGGTCTTATCCTTGACCTACATCCAGTCCCAAGCTACACTTGGGATTTTCAATCCACTATACTCACAACCGATTACAAACTCGTACTCAAGAGTAGTTCTCTCTCTAGAACTCACTCCCCCTTACAAGTCGCAATCAATACACCCAACCACCAAGTCCCCCGACTTGTGGTTATCTCAATCAATAAATGATTTACGAGATAGAACTCTCTCACAGAGCGAGATAAGATGAACACTGAAGTACAAGTATCGATTGATACAATACGAGATGAAAGCTGAACACAATAAATGACAATCAATGAATTTTCGCTCTCAAAGTAGGTGTATCGGCTTGAGAAGAAGTTAATGAACTCTATTTATAGGTAGAGAACATTAAATGACCGTTGCTTGATGAATCCAACCGTTGTAGGTGATTAGCTTAAAGTCTGGTCATCTTCTCTCTCTCAACACGCTAATCCAGGTGTTAATTTGATCTGGTGTGATTCTCGAGAATTTGCCCGTTGGAGATTACCTTGCTTGTTGTAGTAAGCATTCTTTAACGTTCGAAGGCGTGCTCGAGATGAATTAGCTGAAAGTAGGTAGATTTGCAGAGGTGCATTAAATGCACTGAGCACTTTTTGCTTTATGGCTTTGACCTTCAATAATCTTCATCTGATCTTAATGAAATTCACTCAACAAACTTGTTAAACATAGCAAGGAATGTAATTGAATGAATTATGGAAGCAATGAGATCAAACAACAATGATTTGCAAATTCGTGTAATTCAAAAATCAGTTTTTAGCGTTGTAAACTAAGTATGTTCATGTAAACTCGAGTATGGCACACTTTGTTCACAAGTGTCCAACCGCAAGATATCCAATTGGATACTCGAGTTTGCACCTTTCGCAGGCAAACCATCGTGACTTGTATTTGAAAGACAAAACCTATACTCGAGTTTGTCTACGCATGGCAGTATTGGTTTAACTTGAAAAATCCATTTGCTCTCGTAAGTCCAATACTCGAGTTTGGCTACGCAAACTGCAGTATCGACTTAACTTGAAAAATCCATTTGCTCTGTAAGTCCAATACTCGAGTTTGGCTACGCAAACTGCAGTATTGACTTAACTTGAAAAATCCTTTTGCTCTCTGTAAGTCCAATACTCGAGTTTGGCTACGCAAACTGCAGTATTGACTTAGCTTGAAAAATCCTTTAGCTCTCTGGAAGTTCAATACTCGAGTTTGACTATGCAACTGCGGTATTGACTATTCAATACTCGAGTTTGGCTATGCAAACTGCGGTATTGATTTAACTTGAAAAACTTTAGCTCTCTGGAAGTTCAATACTCGAGTTTGGCTATGCAAACTGCAGTATTGACTTAGCTTGAAAAATTCTTTAGCTCTCTGGAAGTTCAATACTCGAGTTTGACTATGCAAACTGCAGTATTGACTATTCAATACTCGAGTTTGGCTATGCAAACTGCGGTATTGATTTAGCTTGAAAAACTTTAGCTCTCTGGAAGTTCAATACTCGAGTTTGGCTATGCAAACTGCGGTATTGACTAAGGTTGAAAAACTTGGTTGCTTTTACGGATGATCTTTACTCGAGTTTGGCCAAGCAAACCGCGGATTGATCGTTCAATACTCGAGTTTGCAAACCTATATGCGGTTTGCAACTATCGAATGTTTTTAAACAACTTTGCAAACTTCAAAACATGTTTTACATTTGTTGTTAATCATCAAAACATATTGAGAACTAACATTCTCCCCCTTTTTGATGATGACAACACTTGTAAATTATTTTGCAAAGAATTTGAAAGATGTAATTTGTTTTGAAATGAAGTTTTCAAAGTTCAATGTTGAGTTATCAGAAAACCATCCAATTTTGCATTTCAACACTTGAAGTTCAGAGAATGGCAGCGAAGTGGAATTCAAAAGTGTAAACAAGCTGAACTATATTCAATTAAGCATTCTTT
This sequence comes from Acacia acuminata, assembly GCA_019022655.1. Classification (NCBI taxonomy): domain Eukaryota; kingdom Viridiplantae; phylum Streptophyta; class Magnoliopsida; order Fabales; family Fabaceae; genus Acacia; species Acacia acuminata. The sequence continues at coordinate 6,430,900 of JAFJYI010000005.1, forward strand.
ACACAATCAATGAACAATATCAGAAAGGATAGATACTCTGATAACTACTGATATCACTACGATAATCAAAACGGGTTGAAATAGCAAAGTACAAATGAAAAAATCAAACTATCTAGAACAAACTACCTAGAACCAATAGACCCTATACATCTACATCTTTCTCTCCTTCTCCCCCTTTGTCTTCATCAACATACTCGGGATCAAGGACAACAAAAGGAGGGGAATAGAGGACCATGGCAAAGTGGATGGATCAAAGGTAGGGTCATGGTGAGCTTCATAAGGAGAAGGTGTGGGGAATTTCTCAAGAGACGGGGTAGATGGAGATGGAGGTCGGTGGGGTAGAATCTCGTGGAAGGAGTGATAGGAGACGATGGAATCACAGGGGTAGGAGTAGAAGTGGAGGCTGGGGGTGAAGTGGTGTGAGGTGGACTGGGAAAGGAGAAGGGAGGTGAGGAAGGTGGGGAAAAGTGAGTTTCGGGTGGCTGGGTCTCAGGTATAGGAGAAGATGAGGATGGACCAGTCGTGAACCCAAACGTGGATGATGAAGAAGCACCAACACCAAAGTTGTCAATCAGACGATCAATCTTATTCCGGGCTTCAGATGCAAGCTCATATGTCATGGATAGCCGGGAGTCTAGATCAATGCCCTGATCAAAAATCTCGCTCTGCTTCTGGTCAGTGGCATCCCTTCAGCTTCCCAAGTCGGCCTTCACATCCATGAGACCCATCTTGAACTCGCTCGCAAAGATGTCCAACTCGGCCTTCATGATCGGTCTATGAGATGAGAGGGCAGCTTCGATCATCTCTCTCAACCGTTCTTCGAGTTCCAATGATGGAGGAGGATGCGGCGAGCCTCGTGCGCATATGGCGTGATGCACGGGCTTGTGACCTTGGAGGAGCCCTCGGCTTTGATCCTTCGGCTCGAATGAAATCTTCATAAAATTCAATTGAGTCTTGCCGAAGGATGGGATGAACTTCATCTCGCTCATGTGGTCCCACATACCATATTTTGTGATAGAACATAATGAGGGACGCCAGTGAGGCAAAGGGCATATATGATCCCTTTTGGGATGAAAACTTGAATGCGCTCGATTTCCTTGAAGAGCCACGCCCAATATTGAGGGGATGCTTGTTGATGAATGTGAAGAATGCGTAATCCTTCCGTGCAAAGTGAGTATAGCTCCCTCCTTTCGCACAAAATTCTGAGTGTAGATATACCAAATTACTCGGTGCAGGGATGGCATGTCTGCGGGCTTGATAGACAGATGAGCAATCTGATCATCCGGTACGTCTTGAGTACGCATTAGAGTCCTATACACCTCAGCATTGGTGTATTGTGGTGTGGATGCCGGTGGAGGATGAGTAACCTTGAGGATCTTGTTGATGATGGCGGCAGACACAGTGAATTGGACCCCCTTAACACATGTGGTGATTCTCTCCTCAATCGCACTGCCTTCTATGTCCAAGAGGTGATTGGTCGCCATATTGAAGTAGAACATCTTGACCAACTCCGGGTAGTAAGCGGCATCGATGGAGACGAATGATTGATAGGGCCCGAACCATGGTGAGAGATCCACATTGCACTCTCGATAGATTTGTTCCAAGTCAACTGAAACAACCGCGTAGAAGCCACGAGTTGAATCTTTGGTCCTTGAACTTGGCATTGAGACCGGGAGGAAGTGGAACCGGGGTGACTTTGAATCCCGTAGCGCAGTCTTATGAAGTTTAATCTCCTCCATTTGCATTGTCGATGAATGGGGAGACTCCTTCGTGCTCATCTTCTTCGAGTCTCATAATCGACATAGAGCCGGTAACCTCGACGGTGGAGGGAGAGCCGAGCGGGGTGGCCCTCTTGGTCTTTGTCTTTCGTGAACAATGGTTCTTTTCCCTTTTGCTTTGCTTGACTCGGCCGTCCTCTTCCTTTTTGTGGCGATGAAGGTACCGGATCCTTTGACGACGAATCCCCTTTCTTGGGGTTTGGAGATTGTGCCTCCGGAATCGTAGAGCCTACGCCGGGAATCCTTGTATCAATGCCTCTTTGCAATTTCTTTGGAATCGATTTGCTCCTTGCAGCTTGTGGAGGAACCGGTTGAGAGGATTGAGAGACTTCCTTAGACATTTGAGCATTTAGGGTTTCGGAGAAAATGAAGATAGGAAGAATTAGACGAGGTTTGGTGAAGATTTAAGGGGATTGATGAGGGATTGTGACAGTTACAAAAGGAGAAGAAGAGAGAAAGTCGTAACTTTAGGGTTTACTGGAGTAAAGACGCGAGTTTGGAAGAACACGACTATTCAGCATATATATAGACAGACCCCTATACTCGAGTTTAGTAAACTTTCACTTACAAACTCGAGTAAAGGTGGAAGTTTTGAGTCCACAATGACCATACTCGAGTTTAGCTCCTCCTTACTCGAGTTTAGCAAACTTTCACTTACATACGGTAAAGGTGGAAGTATACTAACCTGGACTTCAAAAATGTAGTGTGAATTTTTGAACCCACGATGACCATACTCGAGTTTAGCTTTTCCTTACTCGAGTTTAGCATACTTTCACTTACAAACTGCGGTTTGCCTATTGCAAGATTTCAGGTTTGGCCTGCATGCGGTCCTAAAGCTCAAAGATACGGTACCCCATACTCGAGTTTACAATTTCTTGAAACTTCAAAATACCCTCGCAAAAGCATGACTAAACACTCCGATGCCCAAGTTAGTAAAGATTAATCATCAAAAGCATAACTAACATTAAATTTGATGAGAAATGCTTACAATTCATTGGGATTTACCATTCCCAATTCTCTCCTTATGAAGTTGAAAGGTTCTTTGGCTAAAGGCTTTGTGAAGATGTCAGCAAGTTGAAGATGAGTTGAGATGAACATCACTTTGACATCTCTTTTCTGGACATGATCCCGAATGAAGTGATGCCTCACATCAATATGCTTGGTTCTTGTATGTTGCACCGGATTCTTGGCCAAGCTTATTGTGCTTGTGTTGTCACACAAGATTGGAATTTCCTTCAAGTAAACTCCCAAGTCAGCAAGTTGTTGCTTCAACCATAGCACTTGAGCACAACAACTTGAAGTAGCCACATATTCAGCTTCGGTAGAGGACACGGCCACAGATGTTTGCTTCTTGTTGAACCAAGAGACAAGTGAGTTGCCAAAGAATTCGCATTGGCCACTTGTGCTCTTTCTATCTGTCTTGTAGCCGGCATGATCCGAATCTGAGTATGCCACCAAGTGTTCCGGTTGATCTTTGGGAAACCATAGTCCAAGAGTCTTCGTGTCTGAGAGATATCTGAATATCCTCTTCACATGTTCAGCATGGGACTCTTTTGGAGCGGATTGGAACCTTGCACACATCCCAACACCGAATTGGATATCCGGTCGACTTTTGTGAGATAGAGTAGTGATCCAATCATTCCTCTATACTTTGTGATGTTGAAATCTTTGCCCTTCTCATCAGCATCCAATGAAGCAAGTTGAGCTCATAGGAGTGTCGAACCATTACATTGGTCCATCCCAAATTTCTTCAACAAATCATTCGAGATATTTGGTTTGGGAAATAAATATTCCATCTTTTCTTTGCTTGATTTGCAGTCCAAGAAAGTAGTTGAGCTCTCCCATCATGGACATCTCAAACTCTCCCTCGCATAGTCTTTGAAAATTCTTCACACAAGGCATCATTAGAAGCACCAAATATAATATCATCGACATATATTTGAACCATTAAAATTTCATTAAGCTTATTACTCTTTATGAAGAGAGTTGTATCTCGCTTTTCCTCTAACAAAACCTTGATCAAGAAGAAATTTGCTTAATCGCTCATACCAAGCTCCAGGAGCTTGTTTCAGGCCATATAGAGCCTTCTTGAGACGATACACATGATCTGGGCAATGTTCATTTTCAAAACCGGGAGGTTGTTCTACATAAACTTCCTCTTGTATAAAACCATTCGAGAAAAGCACTTTTCACATCCATTTGATATAGTTTAAAACCTTTTACACATGCAAAGGCTAGAAGTACTCTTATGGCTTCCAATCTTGCCACTGGAGCATAAGTTTCTTCATAATCAATTCCTTCTTCTTGATTATAGCCTTTGGCAACCAATCTTGCCTTGTTGCGGACAATGATTGCAGACTCATCACGTTTGTTCTTGAATACCCACTTGGTGCCAATGACCGGATGGTCTTTGGGCCTAGGTACCAAATCCCAAACTTGATTTCTATCAAATTGGTGTAACTCCTCTTGCATTGCTATCACCCAATCATTATCCGAAAGGGCTTCATCAATCTTAGAGGGTTCTATATGAGATATAAATGCGAGAGAAGGTTACTTCATTCAAAGTACTATTTCGGTTCTTACACCCCGATTAATATCACCTATAACTTGGTCTAAAGGATGATTTCTAATAAATTTCCAACCTCTAGGTTGAGTCGATCAGGATTTTCAATATTGTTTTGGGGATCAGCCTCAAAAACATTATCAGGATTTTCAATAGAAGCAGGAGTAGTTTTCGAAAAGAATTGATTTTTGAAAACATTTTCTTCTTCATTGTCCAAGGCTTTATCAGATTTGGATTCACAGAAAACAACATGTATTGACTCTTCAACAATACGAGTGCGAGTATTAAAGACTCTATAGGCTTTACTCCTATTTGAATAACCAATGAAGATACCTATATCAGCTTTGGAATCGAATTTAGCAAGATTCTCTTTACCATTATTGTGCACATAGCACTTGCATCCAAAGACGTGTAGGTGGTGAGATTTGGCTTCCTTCCCTTGTAGAGTTCATATGGGGTCTTGTTCAGCTTCTTCCTCAAATAGGTTCGGTTGGAGATGTAGCAAGCCGTACTCATCGCGTCAGCCCAAAACACTTGAGAAGTGTTGTTCTCATTTAACATTGCCCTTGCCATCTCGTTTTGTTGAGGAGTCCTTGGAGCTGAGAAATTGTGATCAATCCCCACATTGTCACAGAATTCAGCAAAGGCGTTGTTTTCAAATTCACCACCATGATCAGTCCTTATACCTGAAATTGCAAAACCTTTCTCGCTCGACCTTTTTGGCAAAGGTAACAAACTGATCAAACGTTTCATCTTTAGATGATAAAAATATTGTCCAAGTAAATCTAGAGTAATCATCAACTATGACCAAAGTGTAAAGATTTCCACCAAGACTTTTACTCTAGCTGGTCCAACTAGATCCATATGAAGTAATTGAAGAGGTCTACTAGTTGAGATCTCATTTTTTGCTTTAAAAGAAGATTTGGTTTGTTTTCCTTTTTGACAAGCATCACAGACTATATCATTTTTGAAATTCAATTTAGGAATACCAATGACCAAATCCTTTTTCAGCAACTTGTCAAGTTGAAACATATTAACATGAGCTAATCGTTTATGCCATAGCCAACTCTCATTCAAGTTACTAACAAAACAGTTTTCAGAAACTGAAGCATTGCTAGAGAAGTTAAGAGTATAACAATTTCCACCTCTAGGTGCTCTAAATAAGGCTTTAGTTTTCAAATCATCAATGGAGACTAAATCCTTTCTAACAATCAAGCATTCATTTGAATCAAAGATAACTAGGTTACCCTTGTCGGTGCTTTGGCTCACACTTAGGAGGTTGTGACACAATCCTTCTACTAGGTAGACATCTTTGATGAGAGGACCTTCATTGTTTCCTATCTCACCAATCCCAGCAATTTTTCCCGATTGGTCTCCTCCAAATGTGACTCTACCACCATCCTTTGATTTGATTGAAAGGAATTTAGATTCATCTCCAGTCATGTGTCTTGAGCACCCACTATCAATGTACCACTTGTTGGGTCTTGATGCTCTAAGACAAACCCGCAATTCACAAGGGATCAAGCCTTAGGTACCCATCTTTTCTTGGGTCCTTTGGAGTTAGTTTTGACCTTAGGAACATAAGTTCCTTTCGGTACCCATTGATAATTTCCACAGGCTTAATTTTTCTTTAATTTCTATGAAAGCAAGATGAAGTAGAATGACCCTTCTTATTACAATAATTACAATGTGCAAAGGGATTTGAAGAATGAACTGATTTTGTGAAATAGTTCATGTACGCTTTTTGACCACTCTTCTTCTTGCCTTTCTTTTTATCAAAATCCGGTCTGTAGCCAATGCCTGATCTATCATTTATAAATCGTTGTTGTTTCAAAATCACATCAAGCATTTCACTTCCTTTAGTGAATTTTTCGAGTTCTTTTGTAAGATGTAAATTCTTTTTTCTTCAAGTCAGGACATTCTTCACAAGCAGGATTTTCTAAAGAAGAGAGTTTTTCAATTTGCAATTCAAGAGTAATATTTCGTTTTTCAATTTGAAATATTTTTCAGCAAGCTTTTCAAATTCAAATTGCACAATCATATACTCATCAAATAGATCATCATAAGGAGGTTTGCAATCATATACCTCTTCAAGTTTAGCACGTTGCTCTTCTTCTTCAGCAACTAGGCATATATTTGCATTTTCTTCCTCATCCTCATCATCTTCATCAGATGAGCTATCACCCCAAATGCCGGAGACATAATGTAACATCCCATTTTCAAAAGCAGTATATTTTTTTTTTCAATCAGAGTAGAGCATCGGAGCGATTGAGTAACCGATATTTATATTCAAAATGTCGTAAGTCGGCGATTACGGTAGCGGTACATTGTACCGAGTGTTTTCAAAGTAAATAACAAAAGAAAGTCTTCAACCTGAGTCCCTAGGCGTGTCGCTTGCCTTTCTCCTCGATCCTCGGCCCTCTTGACCCGACGCTATGCTAAGAGCGAGGTTCAATGCCCATTGAACCTCAGTAACTGTTAACCTCATGTTTATATATACAACATAGACAGTATATGAGCATACAAACAAGCTTATCCCAACAGCACACACGCCCCCTGGCAGATATGTCGCACTTAGCATATGTTTCGCACTTAGCATTTCGCACCAAGCATTTCACACCAAGCATTTCGTACCTAGCAAACGTATCCCAACACCCAACAAGCATAATAACAGTACATTGAACATACCACAGAGCTATCAACTACCTCACATAAACATACCATACACATAGCACATGTACGCATAGAATAAACATCAGAGTTAGTGTTACAGTACGCGAACGTACCTTCGTTGACGGAAAATGGTACTTTTTGACAGCGGTACGACAGCGGTACAACAGGGGTACGTGATTACAGATATCCTATAAGGATAATATCATATTATCAAGGCCCAACATCATAATAGGCATTTTAGGTACAAATTACCATTTTGCCCCTAACTCTCCTAATTGGCGGAATTTCGCTAGAACGTTACTTTAACTCTAATCTTCCAAAATTTTGACATATCTCCATCTCCAATATATTTTTGAAATAAATATCATATTTATCCCTAAAACATGATATCTAAACTAACTTGGAAGATTAAAGATTAATCTAGCATTTCTACTATAACTACCGAAGGAACTACCAAAGCTTAAGACTAGGGACCGAAGAACTTACCCAAAGACTTCGCTACTTCTTTTCCAGAGCTCCTCCTTGCTCTCACTTCTCTCTAACCTCTCTCTAGGATTCCTTTGTGAATTGGTGAGGAATGAAGTGAAGAGGGGTTGGCTATTTATAGAGAATTTCCATGGATCTCAACCCTGGATCAACTTTTGCATCAACGGTTAAGAAGACGAAGATGTAGCCTCTTGCAAACCATTCACTCTCCTCTCTTCTCTACCACAAATTTGCCCCCACATGTCACCCCATGTCACCAACATGATGTCATCCATGTGCTTTATGAACTTCTACCGATAAAGTCCCCCGTTCGGTGTTCTAATGTAATCTTAGAAAATCTCAAAAATCCGGGGGAACACACCTTGAAGTTCTATTCTTCCTCTTTGGAAATATCTGAGTTAACTAAATTTTTGATCCCATTAAGGGTATTCCGTTGTCTGTTGAACATTTTCGAAGACGCTTTATCGATTCTGTAAATTACTTCGGTAACATCAACTTCGGGACAAAAATTCACCGATTCATAATATGTCCAGTTGTTTTCTACTTAGTTCAAGGATTTCAAGTTATGATTTATTTTCCATTGGTTATCACTTTTCTTATCCGCCCTTTGTTTACAAAATATCTTTTCATCTGATCCCTTATTCGCCCGCCGGTTACTGTAAATGACTTCCGCTAACACCAACTTCGGACAAAAATTCACTTGTTTGTAATATGTCCCGACCTAAGAAACTTAGTTCATGGTTTTCTAGATAGTATTTAATTTCTATCGGTTCATTTATCCAACCTGTTCTTCCACAAATATCTTAATTATATTATTATTTAATTAACAAAATATCATGATATTATTTTTGAAAAACCTACAACCCTTTTCACACTCAAATTTTGGTTTTCTCTTCCCTTTATTATTATTATTTTTTCTTTAATTTATCTAAATTAGCTAGAAGCTTAATTAGAGCCTTAATCCCATGATTAGCAATCTTTTAGGATTTAGGGTTTTCATGTTCTCACCAATTTTTCTTAATCTTTTCTAATTGATTAGCAAGTACACTTTATGCTAATATTAGCCATAAACACTTAATTAAAGGATTTTCCATAATTTACCTTAAATATTCTCTTGTTCAGGCTTAAACAATTAGCCATTAATTACTTAACTAATCACTTTCTAATTGTTGATAATTTTCTTAATTAAGATTAATCATTATCTCACAACTATTTTACTGATATTGGTATTTTATGCTCCATGTAAAATATTAAAAATCATAGGGCAATTTATGCTCCCCAAAATTATATTTAATTTTGCCTCATTATTTTTCAAGGGAAATAATCCCAAAAATTCCTAAAATTGAGACAACATACTTTCTAATTTTCAATAAATATTTTATTGCCTCTTGGGATTTATCATAATATTTTCGTGGCATTTCATGGCCCATAATTGCATTTAGGGATTTTGACACTTTAATCCCTCTAATTTCATTAGAAATTTCCCTAGACAATAGAATAAGTATCCTACAAGGTTTTAAAACCACATATTCACCTATTTCCAAATAGGTATTATTTGCTAAAATATAGTATTCCGAGATAGATAATTATCCGGTATTACACATAAGCTTTCTTCTTGTATTTGCTTTGAACTTCTTCTTTTCTTTGTCTTTGTTGTTGTGGGCATTCGACTTGATGTGGCCAGGCTTTTGACATTCGTAGCGAGATGACCGGCTTCTTTGCCTCATGTTGGAGCTAGCTTTGTGAAATTTCTTGAAACCTTGGTCCCTCTTGTAGAATTTCTTGAATCTACGAACCATCATGCCTATTTCCTCATCTTCGTCTACATTCTCATTTTCCTCATCCGAATCTTTAACTTCTCTTGCAGCCTTGAGGGCAATTCCTTTGTTCTTTCCATGAACTTCATCAAGTCCCTTCTTGAATTTGAGTTTAGCCTCATATTCGGAGAGACTTTCGAATAGAGCGTGCCATCGACGTCATTGACTCTCCTCGAGCCTCTTCAATAGCCTGTGACTTTTGCTTCCCATTCCTTGTTAAGGATATTTAAGATCTTCCTTACTTGACTGGTTGGTCATATTCTTTTCCCAAGGCGACAAGTTGATTGATGAGATGAGTGAACCTCACTGGAACTCACCAATGGATTCACCATGCTTCATTCGCGAGAAGATCATATTCGGTCATAAGAGTATTGACTCGTTTTGCTTTACTCTACTGTTCCTTCATGAGCTATCTCCGAGCATCCCACATGGCCTTAGCCGATGATAAAGTGCAAATACAAAAATATTCTTGTTGACTTAGAGCACTTTGGAGTAGTAGCACAGCCTTGCTTTGTTGAGTGTGACATTTCTTTCGTCATTATCATCATATTCTTCTTCTAGCTTAGGAACTCTAACTCCATCTTCAAGGGTTGATGGCGCATAGTCTCCTCTCTCAAATACTCTCCCGAGAGACCATACTCGTTGCCATGATGAAAACTTTGAACTTTGCTTTCCGAAGGAGTAATGTTCTCCATTGAAACCGGGTGGTCTGTTGATAGAAGCTCCATCGTAAGATACCTTCCATATTGATCCTTCTCGAGATGTTAAGCTCTTTTGAGAAGACCTTGCTCGATACCAAATGTAAATGGAGCTATATACCCAAGAGGGGGTGAATTGGGTATTTTAAAAACTTTTCTCGAAAGTGCTCTATTTTGACCAAGTAAAAACAGATGATAGCGAGAGGAGGAAAGGAAGGAAAGCTTGCACAAGAGAAATTATCCCGGTTCGGTCTTATCCTTGACCTACATCCAAAGTCCCAAGCTACACTTGGGATTTTCAATCCACTATACTCACAAACCGATTACAAACTCGTACTCAAGAGTAGTTCTCTCTCTAGAACTCACTCCCCTTACAAGTTGCAATCAATACACCCAACCACCAAGTCCCCTCGACTTGTGGTTATCTCAATCAATAAATGATTTGAGATAGAACTCTCTCACAGAGCGAGATAAGATGAACATCAAGTACAAGTATCGATTGATACAATACGGATGAAAGCTGAACACAATAAATGACAATCAATGAATTTTCGCTCTCGTAGGTGTATCGGCTTGAGAAGAAGTTAATGAACTCTATTTATAGGTAGAGAACATTAAATGACCGTTGCTTGATGAATCCAACGTTGTAGGTGATTAGCTTAAAGTCCGGTCATCTTCTCTCTCTCAACTTCTCGCTAATCCAGGTGTTAATTTGATCTCGTGTGATTTCTCGAGAATTTGCCCGTTGGAGATTACCTTGCTTGTTGTAGTAAGCATTCTTTAACGTTCGAAGGCGTGCTCGATGAATTAGCTGAAAGTAGGTAGATTTGCGAGAGGTGCATTAAATGCACCGAGCACTTTTTGCTTTATGGCTTTGACCTTCAATAATCTTCATCGATCTTAATGAAATTCACTCAACAAACTTGTTAAACATAGCAAGGAATGTAATTGAATGAATTATGGAAGCAATGAGATCAAACAACAATGATTTGCAAATTCGTGTAATTCAAAAATCAGTTTTTAGCGTTGTAAACTGCAGTATGTTCATGTAAACTCGAGTATGGCATGTTTCACAAGTGTCCAAACTACAAGATCCAATTGAATACTCGAGTTTGCACCTTTCGAGGCAAACCATCGTGACTTGTATTTGAAAGACAAAACCTATACTCGAGTTTGTCTACGCAAACCGCAAAGATTGGTTTAACTTGAAAAATCCATTTGCTCTCTCGTAAGTCCAATACTCGAGTTTGGCTACGCAAACCGCAAAGATCGACTTAACTTGAAAAATCCATTTGCTCTCTCGTAAGTCCAATACTCGAGTTTGGCTACGCAAACTGCATATTGACTTAACTTGAAAAATCCTTTTGCTCTCGTAAGTCCAATACTCGAGTTTGGCTACGCAAACTGCAAAGTATTGACTTAGCTTGAAAAATCCTTTAGCTTTCTCGGAAGTTCAATACTCGAGTTTGACTATGCAACCGCAGTATTGACTATTCAATACTCGAGTTTGGCTATGCAACCGTGGTATTGATTTAACTTGAAAAACTTTAGCTCTCGGAAGTTCAATACTCGAGTTTGGCTATGCAAACTGCAGTATTGACTTAGATTGAAAAATCCTTTAGCTCTTCGGAAGTTCAATACTCGAGTTTGACTATGCAACCGCAAAGTATTGACTATTCAATACTCGAGTTTGGCTATGCAACCGCGGTATTGATTTAGCTTGAAAAACTTTAGCTCTTCGGAAGTTCAATACTCGAGTTTGGCTATGCAAACTACGGTATTGACTAAGGTTGAAAAACTTGGTTGCTTTCTGGATGATCTTTACTCGAGTTTGGCCAAGCAACCGCAAAAGTATTGACTGTTCAATACTCGAGTTTGCAAACCTATACCGCGGTTTGCAACTATCAGAATGTTTTTAAACAACTTTGCAAACTTCAAAACATGTTTTACATTTGTTGTTAATCATCAAAACATATTGAGAACTAACATCTTAGTGGTGAGTTTACCTTCTCCTCTTACCTTCCAAATTCACTCAATTTAAAGATTTTGTATTTACCTTTGTAACTTCTTAATAGGGTAGGTGAATGCTCACTTCTTATTTCATAAAAAAATAACCTGCAAACATATTTATAACTCAGATGACTGGCTTTGGCATGTACCATTCCAACTTAAATTGGAACTCTTCATAGTCTAATCCATCTATACTTGTGTCATAAGAATCTTTCTTGTGATTACATACCTTCTTCCAAAGTATATATAACTTCACTTAATTTAAAAATGTTGTATTTACATCTATAATTTAAAAGAGTATGTTAATCATCAATCCTTATTTGTTAAAATTAACATACAAAAGATTTATAACTCAAATGATTGGCTTTGATGGTACCATTCTAATTCAAATTGGAGCTCTTCATAATCTCACCTCTTTCGACTTATTAGATAACAATCTTAGTGGTGAGTTTACCTTCCCCTCTTATCCTACATATTCATTCAATTTAGAAATGTTGCATTTACCTTTATAACTTATTAATAGAGTAGGTAAATCCTCAATTCTTATTTAATAAGAAATAACCTACAAACATATTTGTAACTCAGGTAAATCCTCAAATTCTTATTTGAAAAAAAAATAACTTACAAACATATTTGTAACTCAGATGGTTGGCTTTGGCAAGTACCATTCCAACTCCAATTGGAACTCTTCATAATATAATCAATCTGTACTTTTGTCATGACAATCTTACTAGTGATTATGTACCTTCTTCCACCATACTATGAAAATTTACTCAATTTTAAATTGTTGCATCTATGTCCATAATTTAATCGAGTACGTTAATCATCAATTCTTATTTGATAAAAAAAACCTACAAAAGATTTATAATTCAAGTGATTGGCTTTGACAGGTAGCATTCCAATTCAAATTGGAGCTCTTCATAATCTCACCTCTTTCGACTTATTTGATAACAATCTTTGTGGTGAGTTTACCTTCCCTCTTATCCTACATATTTACTCAATTTAGAAATGTTGCATTTACCTTTATAACTTATTAATAGAGTAGGTAAATCCTCAATTCTTATTTAATAAGAAATAACCTACAAACATATTTGTAACTCGGTAAATCCTCAAATTCTTATTTGAAAAGAAATAACCTATAAACATATTTGTAACTCGATGATCGGCTTTGGCAGTGTACCATTCCAACTCTAATTGGAATTCTTCATAATATAATCAATCTATACTTTTGTCATGACAATCTTACTAGTGATTATGTACCTTCTTCCACCATACCATGAAAATTTACGCCATTTTAATTTCTTGCATCTATGTCCATAATTTAATCGAGTATGTTAATCATCAATTCTTATTTGATAAAAGTAACCTACAAAAGATTTATAACTCAAGTGATTGGCTTTGACAGGTACCATTCCAATTCAAATTGGAGCTTTTCATAATCTCACCTCTTTGGACTTATCTGACAAAAATCTTTGTGGTGAGTTTACCTTCCCCTCTTATCTTACAAATTCACTCAATTTAGAAATGTGGCATTTACCTCTATAGCTTAATAGAATAGATAAATCCTCAATTCTTATTTGATAAGAAATAACCTATAAACATATTTGTAACTCAGATGACTGGCTTTAGCAGGTACCATTCCAACTCAAATTAAAGCTCTTCATAATCTCATTTATTTGGACTTATCTTATAACAATCTTAATGGTGAGTTTAACTTCCCCTCTTGTAACACCACATTTTTAAAAGTGGTTTTTTTTTATTATCAGAGTAGAGCATCGAAGCAATGAGTTGAGTATCTGATAAGTAACAAAATAGTAATTGCAGTGTATCCAGATGGTTATTATAGTTGTACATTGTTACATAATTCAAAAGTATAACTATAATAACCATCTAGATACACTTCAATTACTATTTTGTTACTTATCAGATACTCAACTCTTTGCTCCGATGCTCTACTCTGATAATCAAAAAAAAAATTTCCGCTTTTAAAAATGGGGTGTTACACTTTATGGTATCAGAGCATTCATTCTGGCACAGATTTAACAACGTTATTCCAAAACAGTTTGGTGCCGAAGGTTGGGCTAGTCTATGTGGATAAGTCAATCAGTCACCGTAAAAACTTGGTGAGACCTACATGATAGGCACCTACTTGGCCAAATTGTTTGAGTAGCGGAGTTAGGTTCTAAGCCTTTAAACTTAGAGCATGTTTTGAAAATGAGTACTGATATAACTCTGGTGTATTACTGTAGAGATGGATAGGGAAGATAACCCTTTCATAAACTACCACGAAAGAATGAGACGTGTAGCCCGGAGATCGGTAGTCCTAGAGATGGTTGGACTAAGATTGAACCCTGATCCCATCTATCCTCCTGATCCTGTTTATCCTCCTGATCCCATCTATCCTTCACTTTCATCTGATCCTCTAGTAGTCCCGGAATATCATCCTGAACCCGAATATCTAGTTGTCCCGGAATACCATCTTGAACCTGAGTACCACCCTGGCTCGACTATTCACATGACCTTAGTTTTGATGACGAACCAGAATACCATCCCGGCCCAGACGATAATGACGAGTCTGACTGCGACCCTCTTTATGACATACCCTTAGACGTGGTGGCACCAGAAAATTCCGATAGATCATACCATTCCTCCGTTGGTGACAACTTCAACTACCTGCAGATCAGGGACTTAGAGGAGGACGATGCCAACTCCGATGACCTCGAGTATGTTCTGAATGACAACACGGTGCTTACACAGACGTTGTACTTAGACTATACTCATGCTGAGCAAGTTGCAGAGACCACACAAGGAAAGTACCTATTGTACCTAAGCCGAGTCAAAGACTTTTATGGGATGGATTCCCATTTTTAGTTCCCTTACCCTCCCGGGGACTGGATCAGATCAACCTTCCATCACTTTCCTCGAACCCACTTCTGGGTGAGAAAAACTAATGAACTTCTAAATGAAGGACCCATCCCAGACGCTTACCCTTACTTTTTGCGTCTCAAATGCCTGGTACACTTGAACATGTAATCAGATGATGGCAACCCCGCACCAGTCCAAGAAAGCCGTGGAAGTAACAATAGAAGTAGTATTATAATAGAATGACTAGGCATAGTTACTAATGTGTGCTATGATTTCCTCTAAAGGCCTTGAGGAAATGTAAAATATTTGTTAGATAAAAGGGGTTGTAACATATCAACGAGATGTAACATATTAACTTAATATATATGTATATATGTTTATGTATGTGTTAAGTCTCTATATCCCTCTAATGTCTATATTTTTTGTTTCTAAATAATTAAGGAAGTTAAAAAGAAAATGGCAAATTTACGTGGAGCCGGAGTGCCCAGAGCTCGAGGTAGACCTAGAGGTAGAGGTAGAGGAGGAGGAGGCGACAAAGATCGGTAATACCTATACCGAACACGAACCCGAACAACAGGGTAGAGTACCTAATCAACCAGAGTAGAACGAGTTACAAGAGATGAGGAGAATGTTGCAAGAACAAAGGGTCCTAATTGACGAACTCCTCGCAAACAGGCAGGAAAGACAAGTTGAAAGACAGGTGGAACGACAGCAAGCGGATGTGAACCGATAAGGAAATGCGGAGCAGGATAACTCTGAAGAGGAAGATGAACGAGACGAGGAGAACACAGAGGAAGCTGAGGAGTCAGAGAGATCTGTATCACCTCCTCCACCTAATAGAGTGAGGGCGGTACTGCCCAACAGAGTGGCTGAGACCATGCAGTACTGGGTCACTCAATTCTGTAAACTGAAGCCACCAGCTTTTCGTGGCAAGCTCGATTCAGCTGAGGATTGGCTAATGAGACTGGACAAGATCTTTGAAGTCATGGAATGCCCAGAAAATCGAAAAGCTCAACTGGCAATCTACAAGCTGGAAGGAGATGCGAGATAGATGGTGGAGAAACATTGCCAAAACTTTACGAGCACATTATTGTCCCATTACCTGAGAGAAATTTTTGGAGAAATTCAACGAACAATACTTCCCTCCCTTGGTGCAAATGATCAAGGAATCGGAATTCGTCCACATCCGGCAAGGCCATGAAGAGCCATTCGATAACTACCACGCCCGGTTTACCAATCTGTCGCGATATACATCATACCGCAGGAATAATGATGGTGAAAGTAGTATGGCAAACATATTGATTGATAGGCTAAAACATGAGATAAAAGAAAGGTGGTATCTCAGCAGTTTATAGAGTTAATCCAAGCGGTTGAATCTTGCCGACTGATCGAGCAAAACTTGAAGGAGGGTGCGTACCCCCAGGAGTTTCAACAAGCAAAGACTGTAAATCGTGGAGGTTTTAGCCACGAAAATTCCTCTCACAAGAGGAAGGCGCCATGGAATAACTTTTGAGGCGAAGGCAAGAAGCCATTCCAGTCTGGGTAGCGGAACAACGCTAAGGTACCTGAGTCCCGACCTTGTGGGAAATGCGGAAAGTACCACACCGGTACTAATTGTGAAGGGGAGCAAATCTGCTTTAGATGCCAGAGGCCGGGGCACATTAGCCAAAACTGTCCTCAGAAGACAGCGGAGATAAGGCCACAAAACCCAGGCTGAGGTTTTGCATTGACAAATGAGGCGGCCAGGAAATCTCCAGAGATGATCCAAGGTACTATCTCTCTAAATGAGACTCTACTACAGGCATTATACAATTTGGGTGCTAGCCATTCGTTTATTTCGCATGATTGTGCAAAACACTTAGGAATGCATGCCTATAGATTACCTTATGATTTGATTGTATCTACACCACTTGGCGTGAAATCCTTAGCTTCTGATGCATGTCTAAATTGTATTGTGAGTGTGGATGGGCGAGAGTCAAATATAGACCTCATCCGGTTACCACTTCATGGCATCGACGTTATTCTCAGTCTTGATTGGCTAACGGCAAACAATGGAATGATCAACTGTGGCAACAAGAAGATATTTTTCTCACCAGACAGAGAAAAGATTAATATGAGCCTTAATTTTCTCTCTGTGGCGGAAGATGCCAAGCATACATGGTCTTCTTCTTAATAAAGGCGGAAGACGAATCTTCACTCGAAGACATCTCGGTCGTAAATGAGTTCCCTGATTTATTCCCCGAGGATCTCACTGAGTTACCTCCTGATAGGGAAGTCAAGTTCACCATTGAATTGATGCTTGGAACAGGA
Source organism: Acacia acuminata (assembly GCA_019022655.1). Lineage (NCBI taxonomy): Eukaryota > Viridiplantae > Streptophyta > Magnoliopsida > Fabales > Fabaceae > Acacia > Acacia acuminata. Next base: position 6,448,100 of record JAFJYI010000005.1, read on the forward strand.
TCAATATCGAACGCGTCGTATCGTATGGCACCAAACGAGATTCAAGAAATGAAGAAGCAACTTGAAGAAATACTGGAGAAAGGATTCATCCGACCCAGTGTATCACCATGGGGAGCCCCAGTGTTATTCATGAAGAAGAAAGACGGAAGTCTGCGACTTTGTATCGACTATCGTGAGTTGAACAAGGTGACCGTCAAGAACAAGTACCCACTACCCAGGATTGATGATCTACTCGACCAATTGTCTGGTTCCTGTGTCTTTTCAAAAATTGATTTGTGCTCAGGATATCATCAGTTGCGAGTCAAAGCTAGTGATGTTCCAAAGACGACGTTCAGGACCAGATATGGGCATTACGAATTCTTGGTAATGCCTTTCAGATTGACAAATGCACCTGCTGTGTTCATGGACTATATGAACCGAATCTTTCGTCAACACTTAGACAAATTTGTAGTAGTGTTTATTAACGACATCCTTATCTACTCAAAGAGTAGGGAAGAGCACGAAGAACATCTGTGAATAGTACTAAGTGTACTAAGGGAAAAAATGGCTCTTTGCTAAACTGAGCAAATGTGAATTTTGCCTACCAGAAGTGCGATTTCTGGGCCATGTCATATCCCGCGATGGAGTTGCTGTTGATCCCAACAATGTGGAAGCAGTTCTGGACTGGAAAAGATCAGAAACAATGACGGAGATACGTAGTTTTCTGGGTCTAGCGGGATACTACCGCAGATTTATACAGAATTTCTCGCGTCTTGCCTTACCATTAACAAAGCTCACGAGGAAAAATCAACCGTTTGTGTGGGACGAGGACAGTGAGATGAGTTTTTAAAGACTGAGGGAGAGGTTGACTACAACACCAGTGTTGATCGTCCTAGATCCGAGTGAGACTTATGTAGTCTATAGTGATGCTAGTGGGCATGGATTGGGATATGTCCTGATGCAGCAGGGCAGGGTGGTAGCTTATGCCTCTCGTCAGTTGAAGCCTCACAAGTCGAACTATCCTACACATGATTTAGAGCTTGCGACTATCGTGTTTGCTTTGAAAATATGGAGGCATTACCTCTACGGTGCAACCGTAGAGTTGTACTGCGACCACAAGAGTCTGAAATACCTTTTTGATCAAAAGGAACTCAACATAAGACAATGTCGCTGGATGGAGTTGCTAAAAGATTACGACCTGGAGATCAAGTACCATCCAGGTAAAGCGAACATCGTTGCAGATGCTCTCAGCAGGAAATCGGTGCGGGTGGCATACATGTTGATTCAAGGACAGAGACTGCTCGAAGATTTCAGAGACTTGAACCTGTCAAATCAAATTTACGGAAACTTTAATGCACCTGGTGAAGCCTATCTTGCAAGTCTTCTTGTCAGTCAAGGGGAATACGATCTGAGAGACGAAATTGAGAAAGCTCAGAACCAGGATGAATGGGCTATTGCCGCACGAGAGATGATCTCTCAGGGCGAGACTCAAGATCATGACCTATCACTTAGTGGTTTAGTCAGATACAAGAAGCGGATCAACATTCTGCTGGTCGATGAGTTAAAACAGAAGATTTTGGATGAGGCTCATAAGAGTAAGTATACTCTACATCCAGGAATAGTCAAGATGTACCAGAATATAAAGTCTGAACTCTGGTGGCCTAGATTGAAGAAAGGTGTAACCCAGTATGTGGCCAGATGCTTGACTTGCCAAAAAGTAAAGATCGAACATCAACGACCCCTAGTCTTCTTCAAGGGTTAGAAATTCTGGAATGGAAGTGGGAAAATGTAACTATGGACCTGGTGGTGGGATTGCCCAAGATCCGAAACCACAATACGATCTGGGTAATTGTGGACTGACTAACTAAGTCGTCACATTTTATTCCCGTCAGCGTCAACTATTCCCCGGAACGGTTGGCAGAGATTTAAATCAAGGAGATCGTGAGACTCCATGGTGTACCTAAGAGCATTGTCTCTGACCGAGATCCGTGATTTACATCTTGATTCTAGCAAGCATTGCATGAGGCGTTGGATACAAAGCTGAGACACAGTACAGCTTATCACCCTCAGACCGATGGTCAATCGGAAAGGACAATACAGACGCTAGAAGATATGCTTAGAGCGTGTGTATTGGACATCAAAGGACATTGGGACCAACATCTCCCACTGGCCGAGTTCGCTTATAACAACAGCTATAATTCGAGCGTACAGATGGTTCCGTTCGAAGCATTGTATGGGCGAAAGTGTCGATCACCTATATGCTGGATGGAACTATCTAAGCGAGAATTTCTTGGACCAGATATAGTCGATAAGACCTCCAAACAAATCACTTTGATCAAACAAAGACTCCTAGCAGCATAGAGTAGACAGAAGAGTTATGCTGACAAGAGGAGAAGACCTCTAGAGTTCGAGGTCGGCGACCATGTGTTCCTAAAACTATCCCCAGTAACTGGTGTCGGTAGAACGCTTAAGAGACAGAAACTAAGTCCACATTACGTTGGACCATTTGAAATCTTGGCAAAGCGAGGACCAATGGCTTACCAGATAGCCTTACCTCCGAACTTAAGTAATCTCCATGATGTTTTCCATGTTTCACAGTTGAAGAAATACCAACCAGACCTTGGTTATGTCATTATGAAGACGTTGAAGTGCGACATAACAATACCTTCGTAGTCGAGCTGGAGCAAATTCTCGGTCACCAAGAGAAACGACTAAGAAACAGAAGCATTCTGATTGTGAAGGTAGTCTGGAAGGGTTTGTCACCTAACGAGGCAACATGGGAAATAGAGGAAGATATGAAAGAGAAATATCCGAGTTTATGGCCCAAAATCTAATTACAATAGAGTAAATTTCAAGGGCGAAATTTTAATTAACCGGGGGGGGGGAATGTAATACCCAAAATTTATATTTCTCTTGAATATTATATTTTTGCAAATTAATGCCTATTTAAGTGGGAGAATATGTTGTCTCTAATTTTAGTAATTTATTTGAGTATTTTCCTTGGAAATTAAAGAAGCAAAAATCCAATACTATATTAGGGACCATAAGTTGCCCTATGATTATTAAATAAATGCATGGTGCATAAATGACTATAGAAAATCAAAAAGTTGTGAGAAAATAATTAAACCAATAACTAGTGCAAAAAAGGGCTTTAAGACCGCCTCATTTAGAGCGGAGAACCGACACCCCGGTCTTAAAAGAATGACCGGTGGAGTTCAGTAAATATAAAGAACTTCTTGCAGGACCAATTTTTCACCGCTCTTAAAAACATTATTGAGACCGACTAAAAAACAACCGGTCTTAAAAATTGAATTGAAATTTCAATTACTTTATAAATATATCTCATATAGCCGTACTTATATTTTCTCGCGGTAAAACATAATAAGGAAAATTTTAAATATAAAAAGTCTAAATTTTTAAGACCGAACTTATAAAAAAGACAGTCTTAAAAGTTTTCTTTTAAGATCGGACATATGATACTTCCGATCGAAAAAAGTTCATTAATATTAAGACCGGCATTTTACAAGGAATGGTCTTAAAGGTTAAACTTTTAAGATCAGACTTTTAATATGACCTGGATTAATGTAAATATTAAGACCGTCTCTTTTGCGTTTGGTCTTAAAAATCAACGCAAGATATACATTTCTTCGCGCGAAGCTTTTGTTACTCGTGGAGAACCTCTCGTTCACGTTCCGAAACCCTTCCCTGTTGCATTACCTCTCTTCCTCGCCCACGTACCATCAACCCCGTTACTCTCTCATTTGCTCGGGCATTCCTCTCTTCCCTGTCTCAAAAATGGAAGGTGAAAACGATTCTATTCGTGTTCGGCAACGCCAGTTCGTGTGTGATCGGGTGTGAGTGAGAACGAACCCTCTTCATCTCACAATGAGGCTCGTAATCGCCCTGCACGCCGTGGTAGAAGAGGCACACGAATGATGGATGTGACCCTAAGTCGGACTTCTAGGTCAAAGCTCGAGATTCAGTTTGAGAAAGGTTGGAACCCGTCGGTCCTAATAAAAGCAAATATAATAGTTTTGTCGGCTATCTAGCACGCAAAGAAGGTTAGCATCTTGACGGATGAGTGGAAAAGTGTGGACTCTAAGAATGTAAAGGATCCTATTTGGGAGACTATCCGGGTTACATACACCGTCCCCGATCTGTCGGAAGTTGAAAGACAAGACATTGTCTTATTGTGCTGATCGGTGGAGGAAGTTTAAGACCTTTCTCGCTAACACGTATATCTTCTCCGAGGTTCCGCCCGCCAAACATCCTTGGGAAGTTTACACATTTATTGATGAACGAATTTGGCGACAATTTGTTCTTCGCGGACCACTCCGAAGCTCGGTGAGTTTATATTTAGTTTTGTTTTCCCTTTTGTTTGCTTATTAACTGTGCGGATATGTGAATGTTATTTTGTTCATCTAATCCTCGTTAGTTCTATAATGGTTCGGTGTGTGAATAGAAGTATACATTTCCCGCCTTTGTCTATATGCAAGTCTCGATATGTAAACCCCGAAAAGGTAAATTACGATGAGAAGGTATTAATTGTGTAATGGTTTGTCTTGCAAAGGAGGAAATGAATAGTCTTAAAAGGGGAAACTTTATATACCCAATTGTTACTATCTAATGGGGATCTGATCCCACTGGATGCCTTAAAAGGATCAAGTTTGTATTATTCTCGTAAGCATAATTCTCTTTTGTTTCTTAACCTATCTATCTAGCTAGCACTACAAAACATAGCTCCAATTTCCTCTACAATTCTACATCTTCCTTAAATAAAATGTTGAAACTTGATGAAGTGAAGAATTTGACTCTTCTCGATTGACGTTCATATGAAGCGAAGTTCTCTAATTTCGTTAGTGACATGCATGGCTGGAATTCATAATTAATAGATGTTTTCAATTCTGATTCACAGAAAAGAAGGGAACAAGCACAGGAGATAGGTAGAAAGAATGATTGCCCTCATAGGGCTTCTCGCGACGGATATCAAAAGGCCGAAAAAGATTTGATGGCGGCCAAGCGGAAGAGATTGGATGATGAAGCAGAATCCAATCCTTCTATGATACATGCTCCTCCATCTCCAATACGTCACGAGGAGTTATGGTTGCATATTCGGCAAAAGCCAAGCGGCGCCTACACGAGTGAACAAACTCGTCTAGTTGCTGAAAGAATTGTAAGTACCGTTATTCTCATTTTTTAGTTACTAAACATGTTTCATTACTAAGCTTTCGTTATCGTATCTTACGGGAAGATCTTAAAAAGAAAGAAGCAGAGGGATCTTTTTGTGTCGGACGGGAGGAATGATGTTCTGACCGTTGCGACTGGAAAACCGGGTCACCCGGGGCGTGTAAGGGGGATTGAAGGATGGGTAGGCATAAAGCAAGGCTTTGGTACATCCAAACGCCATAGACAAAGTATGGTTACCCGGGAGGAGATGGACCAGACGCTGGCTGCTAAAGAAGCTTCAATGACTGCAATGTTTCAATCCCAGATGAGCCAGATGAGGGAGGAACCGAGTCGGATGAGGCGCTTTTGAGCAATCGTCCAGAGACCAGTGTTCCCTTCACACACTCACCTGCAACTGTGCAGCAGAGCACTAGAGGGAGCTGCATTATTGGACAGCCAGAGCAACCTTGTAACCTTTATGTGGAGGATCCTGATCATCATGATGGACGATTATTGGTTGCAAAAGGGACTGTTCACAACTTGGGATCAACTGTACACCACCAACAAATGCCCGATGATGAAGTCGAGTGTCGGTTGAAAAGGTGATCATTGATGCACCGCTCCCTCTCCAAACTGATGAGCTGAAGTTTTGTGTTTAGAGCGATGCTTGGTTCGTGGTTTCTTAGCGAATGGTTTTGGAGGTGATTTTGAGGGAGATTTTTCCATTTGAGATACTGACAATGTGGGTTTGAGAAGATGGATGACAATAATAGGAAGAAAGGAAAAGGGATGTGAACCAGGTCGAGTGATACGGGAAGACAAAGAACATAGATTTATGTGATTTCGAGGTTGAGAATGGTTTTGTCAGAGAAGACGGTGAAAGGCAGAGATTAAGAGCATGAGGAGCTGAGTAACGGTTCGAAGAACTGAGATTAAGAGAAAGTTTCGAGACTTGGTTCTCGAGAGTGAATAAACCCAGAAAGATGTGAAATGAGTGAGGTAGATAGGGTTTTCAGAGTTTGAAAAAAAAAAAAAGAGATTGGCGGTCACGAGTTGAGAGATGAAATGACATTCCGAGATGCAAGATTAGAGAGAGAAATTCTCGAGAATTCCAATTAATTCTCGAGAGTGAACTTTTGAATGACTATTCTCGAGAATCTTGCCATGATTCTCGAGAATGCAATGAAGTAGGAATGAATTATCGATTGACCATTGGAGAGTTCAGTATGATTCTCGAGAACTCTATAGTCATTCTTCAGAATTTAAGTCAATTCTCGAGAGTATGATACTTGAACCATTCTCCAGCTGTGAACAAAATATGATTCTCGAGTACCCATTGATTATTCTCGAGAATGCGAGACTTCATTAGCCTTGAAGCACGCTGATTCTCGGGAATTCTATCATATTCTCGAGAATGCAAAAGGGGGTTGAACTGAATCCTACCTCGCCAATTCTCGAGAGTCCTAATGAGATTCTCGAGAATCTCGTTGTGAAGCAAGGCTGATGTAAATTTCCTTCTACTCAGATTCTCGGGAATTACTTTTTAATTCTCGATCATGAATATGTTTTAACCCATCAGAGAACTATTCTAAAGCTAGGCTTGATTAACTATTCTCGAGAATCCAGAATTAATTCTCGAGAATATGGAACTTTAACCATTCGGCAAAGGTTAATTCTCGAGAGCTTTGGAGAAGTTCTCGAGAGTCCAGTCGATATCTTTGTGAAGACTATGAGAGGTTTTTCTTGTCAGACAGCCAATATTCTCGAGAGATTCACTCAATTCTCGAGAACGCGAGTTTTAAGCTTTCTGCTATCTTCGCTGATTCTCATGAATTCACAAAGAATTCCTGAGAATGATCTTGTAAAGTAGAACTAACAAAAATTCTTTTCTCTTTCAGTGCTCGGGAATCCTTGATGATTCTCGGGAATTATAATTTTAAATATGAACAGTAGGATTCTACAATTCTTAAAGCATGTTAAACTCCAATAATTCTCGAGAGTTTATAGTTAATTCTCGAGAATGCTAATACTCATTCTTGAGAATAGATATGCTCTGTAAGCTTCTGTTTTTCTCACATCAAACAGGGGAACCTACAAAACATGATTTAGACACTCCGATGCTTAAGTTAGTATCCATCAATCATCAAAACACAACTAACGACATTTAACTGGGATTACTTACAGTTCATTGGGGGTTTACCATCCCCAATTCTCTTCGGATGAACATAAGTTGTTCTTTGGTCAATGGTTTGGTAAAGATGTCAGCCAGTTGAAGGTGTGTGGGAATGAACATCACTTTGATGTCTTTCTTTTGTACGTGATCACAAATAAAGTGATGCCTTACATCGATATGCTTGGTCCTTGTATGTTGAACTAGATTTTTCGCCAAGCTAATCGTGCTCGTGTTATCACATAGAATTGGAATCTCTCTCAAGTGGACTCCCAAATCAGACAATTGTTGTTTTAACCACAAGACTTGTGCACAACAGCTTGAGGCAGTAACATACTCTGCTTCAGTTGATGACACAGCTACAGTAGTCTGCTTCTTACTGAACCAAGATACAAGTGAGCCTCCAAAGAACTCACATTGTCCACTGGTGCTCTTTTTGTCAGTCTTCTGTCCAGCGTGGTCAGCGTCCGAGTATACAACCAAGAACTCTTGTTGCCCTTTTGGAAACCAGAGACCCAATTCCTTTGTGTCCGAGAGATATCGAAAGATTCTCTTGACATGCTCAGCGTGTGATTCTTTAGGAGCCGATTGGAATCTCGTGCACATTCCCACACTAAATTGAATGTCTAGCCGACTGGCAGTCAAATAGAGTAATGAGCTGATCATCCCTCTGTACTTAGTTACATTGAAGTCTTTGCCCTTTTCTTCATCCGCATCCAGCGAGGCTGTTGAGCTCATTGGAGTGTCTGCGCCATTACATTGCTCCAAGCCAAACTTTTTAAGCAAATCACGGAGATATTTTGTTTGAGAGATAAATATTTCATCCTTTCGTTGTTTAATTTGCAGTCCGAGGAAGTAGTTAAGCTCTCCCATCATTGACATTTCAAACTCTCCCTGCATTTTCTTGGAAAATTCCTTACAGAGAGACTCATTAGTTGATCCAAAAATAATATCATCTACGTAAATTTGAACTAACGGCATATCATTCATTTTATCGGTTTTTATAAAAAGAGTTGTATCCTCTTTTCCTCTTATAAATCCTTGATCCAGTAAAAACTTACTAAGTCTCTCATACCAAGCTCTAGGGGCTTGTTTAAGACCGTATAATGCTTTCTTTAGACGATAGACATGATCCGAATGATGTTCATTCTCAAAGCCAGGAGGCTGTTCGACATACACTTCCTCCTGAATAAAACCATTTAAGAAGGCACTCTTTACATCCATTTGATAGAGTTTGAAACCTTTGATACATGCAAAGGCTAAGAGTACACGTATTGCCTCCAATCTAGCTACTTTGGAGCAAACGTTTCCTCATAATCAATACCTTCTTCCTGATTATAGCCTTTGGCGACCAATTTAGCCTTGTTACGGACTATAATTGCGAATTCATCCCGTTTGTTTTTGAATACCCATTTGGTGCCAATAACCGGATGGTCTTTAGGCCTAGGTACCAAATCCTAAACTTTATTTCTATCAAATTGGTACAATTCCTCTTGCATCGCTATCACCCAGTCATTGTCTAATAGGGCTTCATCGATCTTAGAGGGTTCAATTTGAGATATAAAAGTAGAAAATGTTACTTCAATTAAAGTACTTTTTCTGGTCCTCACTCCTTGATTAACATCACTAATCACTTGGTCCAAAGGATGATTCCTTATGAACTTCCAAGCTTTAGGTTGAGATTGATCAGGATTTTCTAAATTATTTTGAGGATCAGTTTCAAAAACATCAGATTTTTCAATAGAGGCAGGAGGAGATTTCGAAAAGAATTGGTTTCGGAAAGTATTTTCTTCATCATTATCAAGAGATCCATCTAATTTAGACTCACAGAACACAACGTGTATTGACTCTTCAACTACACGAGTACATTTGTTAAAAACTCTGTATGCCTTACTCCTATTAAAGTAACCAAGAAATATACCTTCATCGGATTTGGGATCAAATTTCCCCAAATTGTCCTTACCATTGTTATGAACAAAGCACTTACAGCCAAAGATATGAAGGTGAGCCAGGTTTGGTTTCCTCCCTTTATAGAGCTCATACGGAGTCTTGTTAAGTTTCTTCCTGAGATAGGCTCGGTTTGATATGTAGCTGGTTGTGCTCATCGTATCTACCCAGAAGACTTGTGATGTCTGATTCTCATTCAACATTGCACGAGCCATCTCAGTTAGTACACGGTTCTTCCTTTCGACCACACCATTCTGTTGTGGTGTCCTTGGAGCTGAGAAATTGTGATTGATCCCGTGAGCATCACATAATTCTCTGAATGCTTAATTTTCGAATTCACCTCCATGATTCGTTCAAATAGCTGTAATACAAATACCTTTCTCGTTTTGCACCTTATTGGCAAACACAACAAACAGTCAAAAGTTTCATCCTTAGAGGATAAGAAAATAGTCCAAGTAAAATGTGAGAAATCATCGACAATCACCAAAGTATATAAATTTCCACCAAGACTTCTAACTCTTGCAGGTTCAATTAGATCCATATGAAGTAATTGAAGAGGGCGGTTTGTCGAGATTTCAGGTTTGTTTTTAAAAGATGATTTAGTTTGTTTACCTCGTTGACATGAATCACAGATCATATCATTTTTAAAACGAAGTTTGGGTAAACCAATCACTAAATATTTTCTTAGCAACTTGTCTAGTTGATGCATGTTGACATGAGCCAGACGCTTATGCCACAACCAACTTTCATCTAAGTTGCTAACAAAACATTTTTCAGAATTTAGTTTTGGTAGATCCAATGTATAACAATTTCCCTCACGTGGAGCTTTGAACAATATCTTCAGTTTACCTTTATCGATTGGGAGATCGTCTTTGTTGACAATGAGACATTATTCGGAATCAAAGATAATCCAGTTGTTCTTATCGGCACTTTGACTCACACTCGAGAAGATTGTGACGAGACCTTCCACATATACATCCTTAACTGGGGCTGTCTTTTGCACCGATTTCACCAATGCCAGTAATTTTTCTGGATTGATTTCCTCCAAAGGTGACTCTGCTTCCATCTTTAGATCTCATAGCAACAAAGTTTTCTACATCTACTGTCATGTGTCTGGAGCATCCACTGCCGATATACCACTTGTCGATTCTTGATCCTTCAAACACAGCTGCAAAAACAAAGGAGATCAAGCTTTAGGTACCCACCTTTTCTTGGGTCCTTTGGGGTTAGTCTGGGCCTTAGGAACATAGGTTCCCTTAGGCACCCACTGATAATTACCAACCGGCTTATCCCTTCTATCTTTTTTATGAAAACACAATGAGGTACTATGTCCCTTTCGGTTGCAGTAATTACAATGTGCGAATGGGTTTGAAGAGTGAACTGTTTTTCGAAAGTAATTTAAATAGGATTTTCCGCCCGTTTTCTTCTTGCCTTTTTGTTTATCAAAAATAGGATTATATCCTATTCCTGATCGATCGTTTGTAAACCTTTGTGCTTTCAAAATCACATTGAGCATTTCACTACCTCTAGTGAACTTCTCAAGTGTTTTTGTAAGATACACATTCATTTTCTCCAAATCCAAGCAATCGTCACAAATAAGATCCCCACTTGTGAGATTTTCAACTTGCATTTTAAGAGTTAAGTTTTCCTTTTCAAATCTATACATTCATTACAAACTTTTATGTATTCAGAGTGGATTTCATTGTATTCATCAAATAATTCATCATAGGTTGGTTGTATATCGTGTACCTCACTGTCGTTTTCAGTTTGCTCTTCTTCTTCTGCCACCAGACGGATGTTAGCGTCTCTTTCTCTTCTTCGCTCTCTTCTCCGAGGAGTCATCTCCCCATTCGACACATATGCCTTCTTCTTAAATTGATAAGGCTTCTTCTTCTTTCCTTTCTCACTCTCTTTCAGTTGAGGACATTCTGACTTGTAATGACCAGGCTTCTCACATTCGTAACAAATGACTTGATCTTTGTCTCTGAACTCACATTTGTTACTTGGATTCCCTCTTTGAAATCTATTTCTGAAGCCACGATCCTTTCTATAGAACTTTTTGAATCTACGTACAAACATGGCCATCTCGTCATCGTCTTCATCATCCTCGTCCTTTTCTTCTTTCTCCTTCGGGCATTAAGAGCAATTCCCTTATTTCGGCTCTTGTTGACATCATCCAGATCCTTTTTGAATCTCGTTTGCTTTCATGTTCAGCAAACTTCCGAAAAGGCAAAGAATCGAGGCCATTGATTCTCCCATGCCTCCTCATTGCGGTGACCTTTGCTTCCCGTCTTTTGTCGAACAATGAGAATCTTCCGGACTTGAGGACCTTGTTCATATATTTTACCCAAGGCCGCCAACCGATTTGTTAAATAAGTGTATCGAGTTGGAATTCGGCAATGGTTTCTCCTGACTTCATCCGTAGTAAGTCATACTCATGGTCAGAGCGTTGATACGGTTCTCCTTGATGCCGGAAGTACCTTCATATGCGATCTCTAGAGCCTTCTACATTTCTTTCATGGTTGACAGATTACATATTCGAAAGTACTCCTTTTGACTGAGAGCACTTTGAAGCATCTGAATAGCTTTACTATTGAGAGTGATATTTTTCTTATCAATCTCATCGAATTCAGCCTCTGTCTTCAGAACATTAATTCCTTTTTTAGTTTTCATCGGTACATAGTCTCCAGTTTCTATCACTCTCCGAGACCATATTCACGAGTCATCATGAACACTCTAAATTTAACTTTCCAAAAGGAATAATGTTCGTCGTTGAATCCTAGGGGTCGGTTGATTGAAGCACCATCAGGTAATATTCCTTCCATGATCTTTCTTGGGATGTTAAGTCCAACTGAGAAACTAGGCTCTGATACCAAATGAAGATGGAATATCACCTAGAGGGGGGGAAAATAGGTGATCTTTAAAATTTATAATCTTTTCTCGTGTATAGACGAAATAGAGACCAATAAGATAAAAGAACACAAGACAATTTATACTGGTTCGGTCCAATACACCGACTTACGTCCGGTCCTTTAACACTGCGATTTCACTATTTCTCAAGAACAATTACACTCTCTGTAAACGAAGGATTGTTCTCTCACTCTCGGACTACACTCCCCCTTACAAGTTGTAATTAATACACCCTTTCTTAAGGTTCCCCAACCTTAAGATACAAACTTAACAATGAAATAAGTGTTTAAGTACTCCTCACGAGTTGATAAATAAATGAACACTGAATTGCAGTTGATAAAATAGATGAAACAGCAAATGTAATTAAACTCGAATCGATTGCGCAGCGTTTCGGTAGTTGGTGAATTGAATACTTCTTGTATTTATAGTTGTCTCCATTAATGACCGTTGTTGAAGCTCATGAAGTAGCCGTTGAGTCTCTTGAATATGTCAGTTAGACAGATGATGCATTTGTTGAGGGTTTCACCGTCTTGTGCAGAGCGAACATTCTCTTTCATTCTTTTTGTTATGCCCATTGTTAAATGGCATTTAATGCGAAGTTGGAGTATATCAGAGTTGGCTTTACTTTGTTCAGAATATCGGTGTCCGAGAATATCATAGTTTTGGTAGCAGCATTTAATGCCTCTGACAAAAATTTGCTTTATTCAAATCTGTCGTTAATCCATGGTTAAATAATCTGAAACTCATAAGCACACATGTTAAAACATTTAGTGGTTGTAATGAGCAATGATCACAAGTAAGAATTATATAGCTAGATTCAAGGTTCCTGGAGTCGGAGGTTTCGAAGAACAGAGTAATCAAAAATATTGATGAGCATTCTCGAGAATTAGACATGGCATTCTCGAGAAATATCCTGGTATTGAGTTTAGTCTCAATCATTCTCGAGAATCGTATATTGATTCCAGAGAATTATATGTGTGTGAACTAATTTTAGTCATGAGGGATTCTCGAGAATCAAGCTCTTATACTCGAGAATCATGAGACTTCATAATGTGTATTAGAAGGAACCATTAGTGGATGAAGAGGAATTCTCGAGAATCATTATGTGAATTCTCGAGGATCATCAAACTGAATTATTGTATTGGAATAGAGAACTGAATTCTCGAGTATTAACCCGACAGGTTCTCGAGAATGAAAAGTGATTTTCGTTTGGACATTATTCTCGAGAATCAAGATTTTATACTCGGGAATTAGATGAGTTCAGAGAGAAGGATAACGTAAGATTGTTTAACTTGTTCTCGAGAATTAGGACATCATACTCGAGAATCCCCTCTGCACAGAATTTACACAACTTGTCAAAGAGGAAGTGTGTTCTCAAGTACTCTAAGTCCATTCTCGAGAATCCTAATTTTATATGAAGATATGTAAGTCTTTCAATACTTCCATTCTCGAGAATTTATATTGTGTGCTTGAGAATAGTATTTCAAGAAGAAAACTTTTCTTAGTTCATTCATTTAAATAACTTAAAACTTTTAAGATCATTGTCATCATCAAAACACTATTTGAGAACTAACAAGGATGTCCTTCAGGAATTTTACATAGTTGGGCATCTGTTTTAATGCCTCCACTAGAGGGATGTTGATATGCAGTTTCCTCAGCATGTCGAGGAACTTCCAAAATTTCTTTTCTTGGCTCTGCTTTTGTAGTCTTTGTGGCAATAGAGGGGGCTGCTTTATCACCCGAGATGGTCTTAGATCACGGTTTTGCTGTGATGACGATGTTGTAGCATCCCTTTTTGAGTTCGGTACTTGGTCATCTAGCGTGACAAATAGAGGGGATGTTGTAGCATCGATACTCTGCTTAGTTTGCAATGGCATTGGATGCTGCTACTTTTCTTCAAGGAATTATTTGGCACTCTCCTTTCCATTCTTCGTTTGGCCAAATTCCGGATCGGCATCCTCAATAGGCATTTTCTCACCCTCATGGGCTCTAGACTCTTGCCTCTTCTGAGTTCTATTAACTTGACTTGCTCCTTTCCTTGGATTCTGGGGACTTTAGTGTCACTTGGCAAAGATCCAAAAGGTCTGTTGTTGAGGGCAGTTGCTAGCTGTCTAGCTTGATTCTCAAGGTTCTGAAGGGTTACCTGTTGATTTTGGATGATAGCGTCGTTCTTTGTCATATACTCCTTTAGCAAGTTCTTCATAGACGTCTGTAGGTCTTAACCGAAGGCAAGTTATGCATACACTACATAATGTACCTGAAAATCAAGAATAGAGAAGGGGTGACCTTTATTCTACAAAACATAACTATTCAGTGTTTAGACGCGTAATCACTAAAGGTACCAGCAGTCCCCAGCAACAGCGCCAAAAACTTGTTGGTCGATTTCTTTAATGGCAAGTGAAACAATCGAACAAGTAACAAAGAGTAAGTAGAGTATCGTCCCACAGAGACAGAGATACCGATGATGACACAGATTCAAGCAAACATTTGTGTAAAGAAAGTAAAATAAAATATGATTGGTTTGAGATTTTTTGTGGTTATAACTAATAAGAAAGAAAATAACAAATGATCCTAGTCGTAAGAAGATATCAGTAAAAGACAGGTTGAGCATCAGATTTCATACTAAGTGCATCAATCCCCCAATTGCCTTAACGCATTGCTATGGCAATTATGCTGCACAGCTTCTGCAATACTACCGCATAGCCACCTTTCACAATGTTATTCAGTTAACCTAGTATTATATTACACAAAAGCTTATGTGTCCTATACATACAGCCTAAACTATACTTCTCCTATATGCTTATGGCGATTTTCTAGTTAAGGTTATCTTTTCAAATCAAGGTGTTAAGGTTATGAGTGGTAGATCTATGTCCGAAGCCTATAATAAAGGTCAAGCCTTACACTAGCTTGCCCAACAAACACTGCTAATCAAATGTCTAACCTCGACTCCCTTCTAGTAAGCCGAGGCCACTGATCTAACCCTTAGCTTCTGCTAACTGATAGAATTTAAGAATACTGATAAACAAACTGAATTTATTAAATTAAGTACTAGCAACTGGGTTTATTCTACACTCAAGAATTCATCCTCGCTCAGCCACAAGAGGTTTAGTTCATGACTGACGAGGGAATCACTAAACAGATCACAACAGAATAGCCCATGACAAACGATTAACCAAAATTAATAAAAGAAATACAAAAAGCTTGGCGGAGGTTTCGACGACGTAAGAGACGCCTGTCACTTGACAACTCCACGTCTTCTCATCTCCGTCTCACTGCAAGAAAGGAATTGGGTTCTCGTGCTTAGTGCTTCTCTCCCTCTTCTTTCGAGCCCGGCTGAATAGGAATGTTCTTTGGCTCTCTACGACTCGACAACCTTTGGGGTTAGCCATCTTTTCCTTTTATAGTCAGGTTTACTTATGGTGTAAGTTTAGTGATCTGGGCCTTTCCAAATCTATCAGGTTCAACTGATCTAACTTTCCAAATTCGGTAGATTACTTCTGCTGATTCTGTGGGATTCTCCAAATCTCAATCTTCGATCCTCCGCATCTTCTATTCCAATCTGTCAACAATCTAACCGTGAAGTAATGTTTGTCCATTAACTTACACTTAATTCATAAAAAAGCCTCAAGGAAAAGTTAGAACAGACGGCGCATAGCATTGCTTCCCTTACTCTGCTATAACATATGAGTTTCATTGTATTACAGCTTGATATGGCTGACCCGATGCTATGGCATTGTATCGGCAGTGCTATGTGCATTCATAATAAACCCTTAAGCTTTCCTTCTTCGTATGCACATATATAGGATATTTACGCATTTATCACAACTTATGAGATGTATCCTGCATTTCCCTATATGCGTGATTTATGACATATTTGCTCAAATAAAATGCTTTTAAGCTCATTTTCAACACACAAAACAATCACACAATATATAGAAAACTTGGCATAAATAGTACTCATCACACTTCCAGCCCAATCACCCACGACACCAAAAGTTCACAGAAGAAGAAGAGATGCGAAAACTCGCGACACCAAGGTAATTTCTCATACTACAGACCTATAATCTTCAGTTCTTCCCCCTTCCATCCCCTAATCTCATATATGTTCAGTGAACCCTAAGATCTGGTTGAAACTTGAAGAAGCCAAGGGAGGAAGAAATCTTGCAAAATTTACCAAATAACGATGAACGTAAGCGATTCTAAGCCTACTAATTGTATACTGGAGTTTGCTAGTGATTTCATTGGTTTTTGTGAATTTTTGGATGGTAAAACGACATGAGGAGGTTCTATCCATAATTTTAAAGAGGTTTAACATGAATATATAGTCTAAATAACAAGATAAAATGTGGTTAGGAACCGAAATTAGGGAGTTTGTAAAGTGAAAACCATGAAACTTGGAAAGCCACACTAAGTCCTAGGTTCGGTCAATACAGGGTAGACTAGGGGAGTTGGAGTTTGGAAGCTCCGAAATTGAATTGTGGTAAAGCCCAAAAACTACATTGAAAAGTTCTGTCTGGGCAGTCAAATATTGTCGAATTGTTGGGGTAGTAAATGATGTCCAATTTCCTTGAAATTTTTCATAATCAAAGTACACATAATAAGATTTGATTTGACATGTTGTTGGTCGATTTCCTTGATGGCAAGTGAACCAGTCGAACAAGCAATAAAGAGTAAGTAGAGTATCGTCCCATAGAGACTGGATACCAAATGATGACACCAAGTTACGTAATTAGTTGTGTTAAAAAGAAAATAGCTTGAATTGGTTTGAGTTTTGGTTGCTATACTAATAAACAGGAAAATAACTAAATGATCATAGTCATAAGAAGATAGATTGAACTCGGAATCCTTTCTAAGCATATCATTCCCCCAGCTGCCTATACAGAATGCTGTAGCATTCATACTGTATAGCTCTCGCAATTGTTACAACATGAACACCCTAAGTAGAGTTATTCAGATAACCACACCACACTAATCTACCGAAGCTCTCGCGTCCGATACATACAATCCTATTTTGTACTTCTCCCATATGTCTATGGCAATTTTTCTAGTTGGATTATCAATACAAATCAAAGTGTATAGTCATGAGCGGTAGACCCATTCCTGAAGTCTACAATAATAGGTCAAACCTTGCACCCCACCTAGCAATCACTGCTTCTCAGATGTCTAACCCCGACTCTCTCTCGGTAAGCCACGATCATTGATCTAGCCCTTAGCTCTCGCTAATCGACAAGAAATTAAATCACTGATAGGCAACTGAATATATTAAAGTAAGAACTAGCAATTGGGTTCATTCTATACTTAGAAAATCATCCTCGTTCAGCCTTAGGAAATTAGTTCATCATTGATGAGGGAATCACAAAACAGTACTACAGAATAACCCATGATAAAAGATTAAAATAAAGAAAACAGAAAGCTTGATGGAGGTTCCGACGGCATGGAAGAAGCCCTGCCACATCACCATTCCACGTCCTCTTCACTCCGTCTTACAGCAAGGAAGGATGCTGGGTTCTCTTGGAGTCCTTGTGCTTTGCAACTTCTCTCACTCTTCTTTCAAGTCTGGCTGTATAGGATTGGGCTTTGACTCTGAATGACTTGACCCCCTTTAGGGTTGGCCGTTGTTTCCTTAAATAGTCTGGTCTTACTTGCAGCGTACGTTCAATGATCTGGGCCTTTCCTAATCTATTGAGTTCCAATCGTATCTTCTTTTCCATTCTTCCTAGATTGATTCTGCTGATACTACGGGATTCTTCAAATCTTTGGTTTTGATCCTTCGCATCTTCTATTTTAGTACGTCAACAATCTAACTGTTATTCTCGTCCTGCAATATATTTCCTAAAACAACATTGACAAAAGATCAGGACATATGTCGCATAGCACTGCATCATTTACTCTGCTATAGCTTCAGGGATGCATTGTATTGCATTTCGGTAAAGCTATTCTAATGCTATAGCATGACATCGTCTATGTTATGTGACTTCCTCGTAAAACCTCAAAACTTGTTCTTTCTTAGCACATGTTTAGGATGTAAGTGGTTTTTATCCTTCAATTCCCTATATCATGAAGTAATGCCTCTTTGCTTAGATTGACTATAGTTAAGCTCATATTCACCATACAATTCAGTCATAAAATACAGGGAAAACATGGCATAATTATTGCTCATCACATGTCATTGGTGAAATTTGGATTGGTGTATACTAAGTTATGATTTTTTGAAAATGACCTATGATTCTGCAAAGCAAACTGGGCAACAATCATTGTTTGGTAAATTCTTGATTGGTATTTGTGTGACTTACTACTGGAACTATTTTTCCTTCAAAATATACTTAATAATGAGTCCATAGGCTTTGGAATCAACCCATTTAGACATTTGTGATAAGAGATGTGATTTGTCAAAGTTATAGTGCAAATTCTGGAAATGTGGTCAAATTGTGAGAAAATAATTAAAGTAATTGCACATGTTGATTATTTTGGTGTTCAAGTATTAAAAGGAATCTTGAAGATAATTTAGGTTTATTAGTGTCATGTTTAAGCATAATATATTAGATGACATTTATGAAGAGAGAATATCACCTAGGGGTGAATAGGGGATTTCAAAATTCTTTTCGGATTAAAGAATGAACAATAATAATAGAGATCAAGACAGAGAGAATGGACATTAAGAATTTATACTGGCTCGGTCGAACTCCTCGACTATGTCCAGTCCCCAGACGCCCTATATATGACACTAATTCAAAATCACAGATACAATGACACACTGTACTCGAGATGATCCTATCACTCTAGGACTCACTCCCCCTTACAAGTTGTAATTGTACACTATACTTAAGGTTCCACAACCTTAAGATTTAAACAAGAATCAAAAAATCAAATACGTATTTAACTCCTCACTGAGTAGATAAATGATAAACACTTAAGTACAAGAATATCCAAAGATATTAAATGAAACAATAAGTTGAAATAAGCTCGAATTGATTGCATAGAGTTCCGGTACATTATTTGGTTGTTGGATAACTGAATGCTTCTGGCTTATATAGCATCTTCCATTAATGCCCTTGGGAAGAGCTTTGAATATAGTTGTTGTGATACTTCAAACTTCCACTAGGCACAGATGTATTTCACTGGTACAGTCGAATTTTGCTTCATTAATGCATTCACTGTCAACATACTTGTGCATAGAAGTTGACTCAGAGTATTTTCCAAAATAAGTATCCTTGAGGGAATGATTTCGTCTGCTACCAGGTTTTGTTCTATTAGTTGGTTCTGTTTATTGTGAGCATTAAATGCTTCTGACACATAATTGTTTTATTACAATTTGGTGTTAATCCATATCAAAATCATCTGAAACTTATCAACAAACTGATTAAACATAGTTAGGAATAATTATGAGAGATGATATGAAGTAAATAAATCATACTAAGAGATTTAAGAAATTCAGAGATGATGATTTAGAAATAGACATATGAACTCGAGTTAAATGCTACTGGCTCGAGTCAAGAATAAGTTGTAAAAGATAAAACAAGTATCTGAAATACATTTCCTCGAGTCACTAAGGCTTAGCTCAAGTTCGAGCTACACTCGAGTCATATATCCCAAACTCGAGTTCTTCTTCTTCGAAAAATTAACTTTGAAAAACATAGAGGAAGCATTGGCTCGAGTTAGATAAGGTCTACTAGAGTTTAGCTCCAAACTCTATTAGTTCTCTGTGTGTTTTGATGATAAATAACAATTGTAAACACAAGATGAAGTTTGTCTTTGGTAAGTTGAAAAACTTATTGTCTAAGGCAAACTCGAGTTTTCTCACCAAAACTCAAGTTTCGACTGACGTAGAGAGTAGCTCAATTTTTATGAACTAAGGAAAACTCCAGTTTACGTAGGTAAACTCGAGTTTCGAGTTACAAAGAGCACTCCAAGTTTTTCACATTAAGACAAACTCGAGTTTAAGTTTCTCAACTCGAGTTTGTACCATACAGATATTCTTTAATGTTTTCTAAAGTAAACAAAACTCTAGTTTGCAATAGTAAACTCGAGTTTTGGTCATACAGAGAGCCTTCAATGTTTTGAACTTAAGCAAACTCCAGTTTGCACTTTGCCAAGAGTTTTCTATGTTTTCCAAAGTTTTGAGAAAACTCGAGTTTGTGTTGAGAAAGCTTTCATGTTTTAATCACTTTGTGAAAACTCCAGTTTGTTTAGAAAACAAAAGTTTCCACTTGGCAAAAATTCTTCAAGGCTTTTCTAACTCAAAGAAAACTCAAGTTTCTATTTGTTAACTCGAGCTTCTATTTGTTAACTCGAGTTTGTGCTAAGCAGAGCTTTGCTTTATTTCAATGATTTTGAAAACTCCAGTTAAGAGTTGGAAACTCCAGCTTTGAGCTTTTGGACTTAAACATGTTTTCACTATAAAAGCCCAAAACTTGAGTTTGTCATTAATGAACTCAAGTTTTGCTCTATGTTCAAAATGTTCTTCAAAACTCAAATCGCGACATTCTTCTCTGGAAGAAGGAAACTCGAGTTAGGATTTGGAAACTCGAGTTTGTATTCTGAGCAAAGTTACAAACTCCAGTTTGGATGAACAAACTCGAGTTTGTGTCACAAAGTTTGAAAATCAAATTGCCCGAATTTGTGAAATCTTCATATTTGATATTAATACTTTGTATCATCACTCATTACTATTTCTAACTATGTTTAATCAGTTTGTTTGTGAGTTTCAGATGGTATAGAGGATATTAAATGAAGATTTGAACAAAAGCAAAAAGTGATGTCAGCACAATAAATGCAATCTCTAGAAAACTTACACCCTTTTGGACAATCATTTTACACACGTTGCAAAGGGATTAATGTTTCCTTTCCACATCCAGTAGCTGCTTTTACAACGGATTAAAATTCAAGAAGTCAACCATAAACTTCTATGCAACTAAATTAAACAAAGAGTAGAAAGAGAAGAAGATCAAAGCTTAACCTAATCTTTCCATAATGCTAGCAATGGTCACATTGAAGATTACAACGGTCATTTAATGCTCTCTCGATATAAATAGAGCTGCATTCAATTCATCTCAACAACCAATCTGCAAAAAACAAAAATCATTCAAGTTTCCAACTACCCTTTGAGTTTTATTGTGTAAAGTATCTTTTGATACATTTGTACTTCAGTGCTTATCTTTATCCACTATTAGAGAGAGTTTCATTTATTGAAAAACATTCATTGTAAGAATCTCAAGTCGTGGGACTTGAAGATTGGGACATTTGATTACAACTTGTAAGGGGAGTAAGTTCTAGTGAGAGAATTACTCTGAGAGTTACAGAGTGAGTAATCATTTGTGTTAGTGAAATCCCAGAGTATCTAGGGATTAGACGTAGGTCAAGAGGTTGAACCGAACTAGTATGAATTTCTTGTGTCTTGCTTCTTCTTCCATCACTCCATTATACTCTGTTTTAGTGTTCAAAAATAGAGCTCTTAGAAAAGAATTTTTAAAAGCCCTAATTCACCCCCTCTTGGTGATTTGCTCTAGTTTCAAACTCGAGTCACCGAATCCAGACTCGAGTCTATCTTCATTTGAAAATATATCTTAGAAAAATATTGAAGATGACTCTAAGCAATCTTAACTCGAGTCTCGAAGCTTGGCTTGAGTCTAAGTCTCAACCGAGTCATATGAAAGCGCTCGAGTCAAGAACCATTTTTCATAAAAAGGTTATCGAGAGATTTTTCAAAATGCTTTGAAAACTTCGTCTAACTCGAGTCATTAAGTGATGGCTTGAGTTGTCAAAATACATTTGAATAAAATGGTCAAATCTAGGGTTCGAGTCACTAAGTACTAACTCGAGTCATTTAACCTTGAATTTTGAAAAGACTTCAAGCTTGCAAGGTTCACTAGAGTCTCTAAGCATTGGCTCGAGTTAATATCATAACTTGAGTTAGAAGTGTGTAACTCAAGTCTAGAAAACACTCAGGCTCAAGTCACTCAAGGCTTGGCTCGAGTTTGACATTCTAAACTTGAGTCAATCTGACTGCAAGTATGACAAACAGATATGATCCAAGTTTGAATAAGTTAGAAATATTTTGACTTGAATCATAACTCTTATTTTGTTGACAACGGTCAGTTATCATCAAAACACATAGAGAACTAATATTTTAAAATGTCCAGTGTTGGAATAAGTAATTACCATTGTCCATAATGTATTTTCATAGGAGCTTGTAACTTCCTGAAACAAGCAAGGAATTTGGAACCGACATAGATAGCAAAAAGACAACCAGGTAGTAACTCGAATCTCACATGCTCTATATGACTATGTATCTATATTTGAATCAAATATGTGAATGTATCCGTGGTAAAACTAGAGAAAGACCTAATGGATGGTAGGCCTTAAGTGGCTAACCTAGTTGCATTCAGGCGACTTGGTATGCTTTCGATTGAGAACACAGGTGGATTCCAGATAGAAATCTTGGTAGTTCCCTATCGTATATTCCTAGTTGGGTGTCCTAATTAAGAACTTAGATGTACAAGAGGGCTCTTAGTACATGCCAATTGGTTATTCTTGTTGGATGTCCCAATTAAAAACTCTAACATATAAGAGGACTCTCAATTCATGCCAATTGGTTATACCTAAAGCTATGGTTATGTGATATGTGTATGCTCATCTAGTTGTATATGATATTATTTCTGAATATCATACATGCTATTGTGGACTGTTTATGTTTATGATTAATATATACTTTTTATACTTTGCTTGTGAGATTAATCTGTTACTCTGGGATCCTTCAGGATTCCAGCCCCTGTTACTACCTATTAACTCTCAGACATACCTAGAGAGGCTGGACATGGCCAAAGTGGCAGGCAAAGCTCCAAAGGAGAGGCAACGAACATAGAAATTTGATGGTTGTGGATTGGGATTTTATATAGAACTGTAGTGTATAAAGTATTTAGTTAAAGTAATTTTGGATTAGTAATATTATAACATTATTGCACTAGTGGAAAAAAGGGCTTTAAGACCATCTCATTTAAACCGAAGTAATGACGCACCGGTCTTAATAGTATGACCGGTGGCAATTTTGTAAATATAAAGAACTTCTTGGACCGCATCCTTTATCAATGAGTCTTAAATATATTATTTAGACCGCTTAACAAAACAGACGGTCTTAAAAATGTTATTAAAAAAAGCTGAAAGTTCAAATTTCTTTATAGAGAAATCTCGAACAGGCTGACTTATATTTTATACGGTCCAAAATAATGAGGAAAAAATTAAATAAACTTTTAAGACCGGATATATATAACAGACGGTCTTAAAGATTATACGTTTTAGACCGGACATAAATTGTGACCGGTACTAAATAGTTTATTACTTTTAAGTTCGGAGTTTAATAAATGGTGGTCTTAAAACTTAACATTTAAGAACATCTTTTTAGTTCATCCGGTCTTAAAAATAAAGCACCAAATATATTCTTCTTCGCACGAAACGTTCCTTACGACTTACGTTGTCCCCGAACTCGAAACCCCTCTTCTTGTTGTGAAATCACTCTTCCGTTGCATTACCTCTCTTCCTCGCCCACGCAAAACGTTACCTTACGACTTACGTTGTCCCTTTGAACTCTGAAACCCCTCTTCTTGTTATGAAACCACTCTTCCTGTTGCATTACCTCTCTTCCTCGCCCATGTACCATTAACCTCTATTACGCTCTCATTTGCTCAGGCATTCCTCTCTTCCTGTCTCGAAAATGAACGGTGAAAACGATTCCATTCGTGTTTTGGGAACGCCAGTTACTGGTGTGAGTCAGAACGAACCTTCTTCATCTGACAATGTGCCTCGTAACCGCCAAAGACGCCGTGGTAGAAGAGGCACAAGAATGATGGATGTAACCCTAAGTCGGACTTCTGGGTCAAAGCTGGAGATTCAGTTTGATGAAAAGTTGCAACCTTTCGGTCCTAATAAAAGCAAATATACTAGTTTTGTCGGCTATCTTACATGTAGCAAGGTTAGCATCTTAACTGATGAGTGGAAAAATGTGGACTTCGACAAAGTAAA
This sequence comes from Acacia acuminata, assembly GCA_019022655.1. Classification (NCBI taxonomy): domain Eukaryota; kingdom Viridiplantae; phylum Streptophyta; class Magnoliopsida; order Fabales; family Fabaceae; genus Acacia; species Acacia acuminata. The sequence continues at coordinate 6,472,287 of JAFJYI010000005.1, forward strand.
GCAACCTATTTGGGACCCTATCCGGCTTACATACACTATCCCTGACTCTGAGAAGTTGAAAGACAAGACATTGTCTTATTGTGCTGATCGGTGGAGGAAGTTTAATACCTCTCTCGCTAACAAGTATATTTTTGCCGAGGTTCAGCCTGAGCAAAGGCCTTGGGACAAGTACACATTTATTGATGAACAAACCTGGCAACAATTTGTTCAGCTACGGACCACTCTTGAAGCTCTGGTGAGTTTATATTTAGTTTTTTTGCCTTTTTGTTTGCTTATTAACCTGTGCTGATATGTGAATGTTATTGTGTTCATCTAATCCTGTTAGTTAAATTGTTTGATGTGTGAATAGAAGTATACATTTCTTGCCTTTGTCTATGCAAGTCTGATATGTAAACCCTGAAAAGGTAAAATACTAAGAAGGTAATTAGGGAAATAATAATGGCATAAGAGTCAAGCCATTATTATAGTCTTAGTTCTGTTATAGTAGGTAGTGGTTAGACATTGCTGTTAGTTCTGTTACTATCTAATGAGGACTACTGATCCCACTGGATGCCTTAAAAAGGATCAAGTTTGTATTATTCTGTAAGCATAATTCTCTTTTGTTTCTTAACCTATCTATCTAACAGTACAAGACATAGCTCCAATTTATTCTACAATTCTACATCTTCCTTATATAAAATGTTGAAACTTGATGAAGTGAATTTGACTAGTGTTTGAGGTTCATATCAAGTAGAAGTTCTCTAATTTCTGTTAGTGAGATGGCTGGAATTCATAATTAATAGTTGTTTTCAATTCTAATTCACAAGAAAGAAGGGAATGAGCACAGGAGATAGGGAGAAAGAATGATTGCCCGCATAGGGCTTCTCGCAGTGGATATGAAAAGGCTGAAAAAGAATTGACGGCGGCCAAGCGGAAGAGATTGGATGATGAAGCAGAATCCAATCCTTCTGTGGTACATGATCCGCTATCTCCAATACGTAGTGAGGAGTTGTGGTTGCACATTCAGAAAAAGCCAAGCGGTGCCTACACTGGTGAACAAACTCGTGTAGTTGCTGAAAGAATTGTAAGTATCGTTATTTTTATTTCTTAGTTACTAAACATGTTTCATTACTAAGCTTCTCATTATCTATATCTTACAGGATGATCTTAAAAAGAAAGAAGCAGAGGGATCTTTTGTGTCGGACAGGAGGAGTGATGTTCTGACCCTTGCGATCAAAAAATCGGATCATGGTGGGCGTGTAAGGGGGATTGGAGGACGGGTAGGCCTGAAGAAATACTTTGGTAAATCCAAACGCCATAGACAAAGTATGGTTACCCGGGAGGAGATGGAACAAACGGTGGCCTAATTAAGTGAGGATGCAGCGGCTAAAGAAGCAAGGTATCAACCCGATATGAGCTAGCTGAGGGAGGAATTGAATCAAATGAGGCTACTTTTGAGCTCTCGTCCAGAGACCAGTGTTCCATTGACACATTCACCTGCACCCATGTAGCAGAGCACTAGAGGGAGCTGCATTGTTGGGCAGTCAGAGCAACCTTGTCACCTGTATGTGGAGGATCATGATGGTCCTGCATGATTAGTTGCAAAAGGGACTGTCTACAATTTATTGGGATCAACTGTACACCACCAACAAATGGTGATGATGAAGTCGAGTGTCGGTTGAAAAGGTGATCATTGATGATGCACCTCTCCCTCTCCCAACTGATCAGCTGAAGCTTGTGAGTGATGTCAAGGGAACCTCCATCTCTTGGCCACTGAAGCTTGTACATGTCTCTACTGGTCCTCAAGCTTCAACCCTCCTCCTCAAGCTCAATCCCCTACTGCTAAGTTGACTGGCACAGAAAAAATATCCGATATGGTGAAGAGTGGATATTTTAAAGATAAATCATTGCCTGTCAATGAAGTAGTAGGCGTCCCTCATCCTCTTCCCGTTCAAGTTGACACCGTTGATGTTGAGTCTCTGCTGCTTCCTCGATAGGAGCTTACTGATGCAATTGTTCAAATTTTTATGAAGTAAATATCTTCTTCTATGAGTACATAATTTAAATGCATCGTTTAGACACACATACATATATACTAATTCCCTGATCGATGTCATTATTGTAGGTTCTTGCATCAAGAATTGGTTCAAAAGGGCAGGAGCAACGATTTTGGATTCTTGTGCCCTGTCTATTCAAGTCAAACATCCATGGAGGAGAGACAGGAGTACATATCAAAGAGGTTGTGTGAAGTGAGAAGAAAGGTGTACTTGTTGCCATTCTTCCGCAGTACATATCACAATTCTTGTCCGCAATTCACTTAATTCTCGCTACATATATCATCGAGTATACTTTTTCTTTGTGACTTTTCAGCCGCCATTAATCGCGCTTGGTCCTCATGTGCATGGAGGAGCATAAAGTTATCTTCTTATGCTCCATTCACAAGCCGAGCCGAGTGCCTTCGTTGACGAGAACATCAACGAGTAAGCATGTCATTTTGATTCTCTTGTCTCGAAATATCTCTTTGTGAATTTTCGGTGAACATTATTGATAAATTTTTGATTTTGATGATAGTGCCATGAGGACCTTCCAAATCGAGGTAAAGAAAAGGTGTTGGTATCAGGCCAAAGACCCCAAATGGGACACACTAGAGGTTGGTACAACATTTTTGCACTGGCACACTGCCTTGTGAACTTGGTCATTAAGCTATATATGCTCTTATATATATTTCTTGTTCTTTTAAGACCCATCGGCAACCAATGGCATCCAACTTATGTGGCCAGTACATCATGAAACACATGTATGATATTATCACGTAAGGAAGGACTAAATTAACTGCAAAGGTAAATGTATTTGATGTTACATATTATGCACGCAAGTTAATTTAGTGTCCGGCTTAATGTTACATATGAAATATGCACGCAAGTTGATTCAGTTTTTGTTTTTGATGTTACGAGATGTTTGACTCCCCTGATCCCTTTTCTGATGATGAACTGGAGCACATACGCAATTTGTTTTGTGAATATCTGTATGCCCCGATCTTAGAGTTAGGACAATAATTAATGTCCTAAATTCATTTGTAAATATATCTGTACAACAATAATATTCTCAGTAAATTTGTTTATTTTTCCGAACAATATTCATTTGTAAATATACATAGGCAATGTAAAATTCAATAAATAAATTTGTTTAGTTTTTCAAACAATTTTCTTGTGTCCATTTTGGGTTTCTGAATGTATTGGATAGTGGATAAAGCTATTTAGTGCTTGAAATTTGAGAAAGATCTCGACTTTTAGGACCGTATATTAATTAAAAGTCCGGTCTTAAAAGTCCGCATAATAAACATCCGGTCCTAAAAGTGTCCGTTTTAAAAAATATGAGACTTTTAGGTATAAATAGATTTTTAGGACCGTATATTGTAAACATCCGATCCTAAAAGTCTTATGAGACCGTATATTATTTTCTTGTCCCACTCCTAAAAGTCCTCTTATTTTTATTTTAGAAAGTTGGCTTAACCTTTAGGACCATGTAATTGTTAAATGTCCGGTCTTAATAGTCTTCCTTTAAATAGAAATGTTCACTCGCTTTTCAGACAAATCATTAGGGTTTAAGCAACCAAGGTTCTGGCGTTCTGCTCAAGCTAGGTCCTTCATTGTAGTCGATTTTACCTCTCCTGGTTTTGAGCAGCATTATCGATTTCCCTTTTCTTTGTCTCCTTTCTTTTGTCGAAAAAGAAGGAAGATAATGAAAAGGACACTTTGTTTCAAACCGGGCGAGGTAAAACCGACGACAATGACGGTCCAACCTTGAGAAGAATTGTCACCGTGTTTGTTTTTATTCAAATAAGGTAAAAGATGTTTTTTGTTTTTTGTTTATGTTCTTAACTGTATTCTGTGAATTTCTATTATTGATTTACATGAGGGCAATGTTTTGTTTGTTTCTTTTTTGTAGGAAAAAGAAAGACGATAATGAAAAGGACAAGGCGATCGAATATGGAAACCAAAGCTGACAAAAAATGGCGGTGTTTTTAGGACCCTTGATTTACTAAGTGTGCGGTCCTAAAAGTCTTCGTTCTTTCATCTTAGTTTTTTGAGTCTGCCATTATCCATTATTAATTAATTATTATCTTTATCCAATCCTGATTGGATACAACCTTGGATAATTCATAAATTATCCTTAATCTCCTAACCTCTTTATAATTGGGCTTGAAGTTCTAACCCAATTACTCCAATGGTCTTGACAAAGCCCAATAACATTTATTGATCCAAACTTGCTAATTTAAGCAATCAAGAATAATCTTAGTATGTGATCCATTAGGCTTAATTAGTTACTGACATAGATAAACTTGAACCAATTAAACTCCTTTAATAAGTCAATTTATCTAATGACTACATAAGACACTAGCAATGCTCTGCAGTCCCAGAACTAATCAAGTTGGTCAAGTGATCTACCTTTCTAATTTGGATACTGTGTATGTATCCTCCCTCACAATGTTGTTCACTTTTAGTCGAGAGCAAGGATAGAGTATCACCTCTCTTAATTGACTAAATGTAGCTATTCCACAGAACTAAGAATATTCTTCTATTGACTCTAAGATGGATCATGACTCTTCATGATCACTTACAATTCATAGATTCCCGAGTCAACTAGAAGTCATCCAAGCCCTATCGGTCTTGTGAACAACTAATCCCTTCTAGGGGACTGTAAGTCCTTTTGGCATGTCCATCTATACTCATGTATTCAAGTTACACCCAAGAGTACATTGTTCTCCCCATATTTCAGGCGGATAGAGTTGTACAGTCAAAGTATAATCCTAGGACATAGTGTTCGATGACATCCTCAGGTCTAGGACGATCCGCACTACCAAATGATGAGAGACATTACAAATCTAATGATACTCGCTGATAATTGAATATTTCATACACTACTTTTTGTCTCTTGATTAATAATTTAGGACTCTTTAGCTAATAAAAAATGGCTTTTATACTTATTTGGGCTTTGGGCCTTTTATTATGTTTTAGCCATTTTTAATAATAAAATTCCAGTTTTACATTGCTTCACTATTTTCACCATAATTCTTGAACCAAACATCGGATTTGCCTCATTTTTGTCTCATATTTCAGATGATTCAAAGAGCTACAATTGTTATGAAGACATGAAGAGAAAATTCGGTCAAGAGAGTGGTCGATTTTGGAGCCGAAGTCATATGTATTTTTTGGATTTCAGTTGGGCTCAAATTTTGTAATTAAAGCCCATTTTATTTTATTTTTGTTTTGGGCTGACCCATTTCCATTTTAGGTTTAGGTTTAAGTTAGATGGCAGCCACAAACATTCAGTCATTCATGTTTTTAGATATCAGTGGATTAAAATAGTAGTTTTCAAATTCTCTGCAATGTTCTTCGTGTTCTTCATCTATTTTTCGTCTTTCTTAATTATGTTCGGCTAAATTTTTGAGATTAACCCAACATGAGGATTCCATCCACTATCCAGAGGACTCGCGCTTAATCGGTAACCATCTAACTCATTTCTGCATTCTTTAATTAGATTTGATTTTTGGATTTAGATTGGGTTTTTAATCAAAAACCCAGATCGACATTGCCCAAGGACGTAGTTCGGACTAGGTTAAAGTATCACTGTGTGATCGTGATCGTGCAGGTGCACCACCGATTTGAACAAATTACGAACGATTGTTCGGTTGAGGGAAACGGACAAACACGAGAGATTTTGGTTTGTCGAGTCGATCACGAGTTCGGTTATAAATCTGTTTTTGTCGAGGAAGGGAAGTGGTGGAATCCGAATCTTGGGTTAATCCTTTAATCCTCTATTTTCTGTTTAATCTGTGTTGTTTCATTTTTTTCTGCATATTTCCGTTTTCAATCTCTTGAATCAAAAACCCCGATTTCTTGTTTGTTTTATTCTTTGTTCAAATTAAATTGGCTACGAATTCGTTGGGAAACGACCCAGGTTACATTATACTGCAAATCCTTTTCTAATCTGGTTATTTTGGGAGATTACGACAAATCTCTGTCACTCGCTACAATGAACCCTTGTGGAGTCTCTCAGCAGGTCAGTTCAGTGCTATATGTTCTCTAACAGATCCACCCACGACATCAGCTAAGGCATCAACATGCCTTCATTCCATGAGGTCCCTACCTTGTATCACTATACAAGTAGATGATGTCGTACTAGTCTTATTGAGATCACCAATGCCCTTTCTTGGTGATTCAAAACTAGGAACAAGTTTCAGGCAAATGACATGCAGTGTCCTCGAGTCCTCATGATCATGATCTCTATCATAGATCCTCAAGTGAACACCTATTCTATTCCTAGGGCCTTTATCTTTAAACTCATATTAACCATAAAATATAGGTAAGACATAAATATGATAAAGATAAAGTATGCTCAAATAAATGAATCATGAAATACTAAATAGTAAAAGGTGTTCAACTGATAAAAGAGATTGCCTTTAGGACACCTTTATACTAATAAAGTTTATCTATGAAATTTTGAAATACGATAGTTTACTCCCAAAGCTTTAAAACAAGCTTTGGATCACCTAAAAAGGAGGTCTATAGCTCGAGATATGATTTTTGAAAGTTGGGTCATGATTCTGCAAAATTTCTAATATGATTCTGGAGTGATAATTTTTGAGTAGGCTAAAACCTAAGTAAATGACCTCTTCTGGCAAACAAACTTTGTGAACATGTACTACACTCCTTGAGCTTTAATTTGAGTCAAAGAACACATATTTTGGATAAGTATATAAGGAGTTATGAATTTCTGAAATTGAGTCACGTCCTAGAAAGTTATCGGGATTCACATTTTTGAAATGGGAATTTTTGGCATATGATAAAATAGGTTTTTGAAGTACCTGATTTGGACGCCTACAACTCCAGATATGGATTTTTGAAGAAAACATTGAAATCTAGAGGTAGTCAACTTGTGTAAAGTTTTTGAAAACATATACAAAGCCCACAAATTATGAAACTTTCCAGATGTGTAGTAGACACATAGATCTTTATTTTGATATCTAGTTTGTGATTTTTGAAGCTCAGTATAATGAGTCATAAATTTTGCAAACTAGCCTAAGCTCCTAAAAGTTTATATTGGACAATAGATTTTTTATGAAATTATAAATGTTAAGGAGCACGTGATTTTTAGAAGAACATCATTTGGATTTTTGTGCAATTAAATATGAATTTTCGAAGTTTAGTGAAAATTCTAGAAATTAAAGATTGAATCCGAAAATGGATAAAATAAAAGACAAAATTAAAGGTCTTATCCAAATAGGGTTATCAGTAATTTAACATGATAATAACAACCCTTTTAACCTTCCTAAATGACATGATACTTAACATAGTATATTAGAATTATTATAGGACTTCAAAGACTACCTGGGACTATTCAAACGCCAGAGGGTTTTATAAGTTGTTTGGAGTCTAGGTGTTTGGAGTCCAGGTAGTAACTTTAATCCTCTATGTCATGTGTATGCTTATATATGTTGGTTATCTGTGATTGTGGATTTGTGTCTATGACACGTGATTTGCTATATTTAGTGTTTATGCTTATTGGCTAATATCAATAAGTGTCTTTCCTAAATGCTGGGGAACTCGAGACTGGCAAGGTCCTACATCTGCATATTTTTCCTCATATTGACGAATTTGGGACTTATAAGGTCCTGTGTTTATATATTTTCCTAGCACTGGGGAATTCGGGACTTGTAGGGTCTTGCGTATACGGGACTTGTAAGGTCCTACATTTGTTGAACTTGCAAGGTCTATTCGCAGTAACATAACAAGTATGTATACTATTTAATGTTGTTGTGCATATACGGTAAATGTTGAGTTGAAATACTTTACCTAATTGTAGTTGATTATCATATTATGTTAGGGTGAAGATTGGCCAACGAACTTTTACTCTAGGAGAGTCCAGCACAAAAAAATTTTAAGTGGACCAAAATTACCAAAAAAACTTTTAAAAATATAAAGTCAGCACAACGTCGTTAGAAAAAAAATCAACATCTGTTAAAATGTAAACTTTTAAGGGTTAAGGTGCAGATTGGCTAACAATGTTTTACTCCAGGAGTGCCTAGCACAAAAAAGTTTTACTCGAGGAGCCCCCACCACAAAAAGTCCATATGTAATCCACCAAAAATCCAATTGTTAAAACTCCTTTCTCGGACCCTCCAACCATGTGCATTAGGGTTAGAAAAAGTGAATGCAACAAAAAAATCACAAACGTAATGAGTAGATTGCATTTTAAGTATGGGTGGTAAGTTTTTAAACGTGCTCGAGAAAGTTCATGTGCTATCCACCCAAAATCCAACTGTTGCAAATCCTTACCCGAACCCCCAAACCATGTGTATTGGGGTTAGGAAGAGTGAATTCAACAACAAAATTCACAAATGTAATGAGTAGATTTCATTTTGAGTAAGGTGGTAAGTTTTCGAACATACCCGACCAAGTCCATGTGCCATCAACCCAAAATCGACTCATTACATTTGTGATTTTTTTGTTGCATTCACTCTTCCAAAACTCAATGTACATGGTTGGAGGGTCCAGGTAAGGATTTGCACCACCGGATTTTGGGTGGATTGCACAAGGACTTTTTCATCTTCGGGCGCTCCTACAAGTAAAACATTTTTGTGCTAGGCGCTCCAGGAGTAAAAATTTGTTGGCCAATCTGCATCTTAACCCTTAAAAGTTTACATTTTAATGGACTTTGAGTTTTTTTCTAATAACGTTGTCTTGACTTTACATTTTCGAAGGTTTTTTTTTTTTTTGTATTTTTGGTCTACTTAAAATTTTTTTGTATTGGGCACTCCGGAGTAAAATTTTGTTGGTCAATCTGCACCTTACCCCTATTTTGTTTACATTATATATAAAGATTAACCTATTACTTTGAGATTCAATTTTGAGTCTCAGACTTAAATAAATATTTAGCGAGTAGATCAGGAAGGAAAGGCAAGATAGTCTTTGTGAGGTGGTGGAAGAAGGAGGAACTCGGGAGGAGTTCATATGGTATTTCGTATATATATTTTGAATAGTTTTGGACGGATTGTCTAAGGATGTTTTTTTGTCTTATATTTTATTTGGGGATAATTGTATATTAAATATCCCTATAGGGAATAGTAGTTGCACCTTACCAAGTTTAAGTTTTTGCATCTATTATGAATTACTCATTCGTCCAAACTAGATCCATATCCTCTATTGCATTAATACTTTGATGTATGATGGTAGTTATAAGGGGTGTTACAAAATGAAACACAGAAAAAAATGGTTACCTGTTGGTTGAATTCCTTGATGGCAAGTGAACTAGTCAAACAACTAATAAAAAGTAAGTAGTGTTAGCTCTCGATATTTTGATGATCACAATCTCTGAGTTATTGAATTAAGTAATCTGTGTCTAAAATGAGGTTTGCTCGAGCAGAGATTGATTCACGCCCAAGCACAGTCAAACTAATAACTAATAGACTGCTAAGTGTTTCAGAGAGCATGCTCAAGCAAGGAATTTAGAATGCCCGAGCATCATCAGGCTCAAAGCAAAGAAATGCAGATGGCTGAGTCATGCTTGAGCAGAACATGTTGCATGCCCGAGCATCATCGAGCTGAGTAAGTAAATTGCAAGATTTATGAGTCTTGCTCAAGCAGAGCTAAAGGCTTGCTTGAGCACCATGCTCGAGTAGAGAGTTAAGGTTGCTCGAGCATCATCATTTCATTTCTCATTCTTTAACCTTTGGCTGACATGTGCCTGAGCATGGAAATATCATGCTCGAGCAGAAGAAATAGTCCGCTCGAGCAGCGTCGATGAATAGATGTCTTCTTCTTCCTGTCTAGCATTTACTCGAGCATGCCTTTATGAGTTGCCCGAGCATCAACGATAGTCATTGTTATTTTAAAAAGATATAAAAGGAAGCTTGCCCGAGAAAGCTTGGGGCCTTGCTCGAGTATTGTATCCATTGCACTTTGAAACTACTCTTTCTCCATTGATGCCCGAGCACACTACTTATTCATGCTCGAGCATAACCACCCCTGTTTTCAAATCATCGTTGTCGAAAATCTTAGATCACTTTATGATAAATCATTCTTCATATTACCACCGATTAACATTGCTAATTTCTTTTAACCAGTTTACTAATGAGTTTCAGATGCATTTATCAAGGATTAACTGCAAATTCACATAAAGAAATTATGTGTCAGAAGCATTAAATGCAATTGCCAAAATCGGTGATAATCTCCATCACCAATACTTTGATCAATGTAAAGCTTTCTCGATATCCCACCTGTGCATTAAATGCTATTTCACAACGGGCAAAACAAAAGGAATGAAGAATGTTGTGACTGCAAAATCCACCTGGATCATTTGAATGATAAAATTCTTAACCAAAGCTTCATCTGTCTAATGGATACATTCAAGACTCTCAACGGCTATTCCTCAAGTTTTATCAACAGTCATTAAATGCAACATCTATAAATAGCCGAAGCATTGAATTCGCCAACTATCAAAACACAGTGCATTCAATTTGAACTTATTGCAATTTGCTATTTCAACTGTTTCATTAATATCTTCAAATATTCATTGTTCTTTAGTGTTTATTTATTATCTACTCGTGAGGAGTTATTTAAACACTTATTCCATTTTCGGTTTAAATCTTAAGGTTGAGGAACCTTAAGTGTGGGTGTACGATTACAACTTGTAAGGGGGAGTGAGTCCTAGGGGATTAGGATCATCTTGAGTACAGAGTGTGTAATTGTAACCATTTGTGATTAGTGAAATACCCAAAGGATTTGGAGACTGGACGTAGGTCGATGTGTTAGACCGAACCAATATAAATTGCTTTGTGTCTTTCTCTCTTCTCTGTTTCAGTCTTACCAGTATTTGTGTGCGATTTGCAAAAAAAATTTTGAGATCACCTATTCACCCCCTCTAAGTGATATTCCTACCCTTCAAGTAGAGTATTGTCCCACAGAAACCGAGATACCGATGATGATACTAGGTTCGAAGATAGTTGTATTTAAAAAGAAAAGAAAATTATTATTGGTTTGGGTGTTTTTGATTATAACTATCAAACAAAGAAATAAACAAATGATCGTAGTCGCAAGAAGATATCAGTTAAAAGATAGGCGGGCTTAGACTTCATCCCAAGCATATTACTCCCCTAGTTTGCCTTAACGCATTGATATAGCAATTATGCTACACATCTTTCGCAATGCTACAGCACAGCTGCCTTGGCAATGTTATCCAGTTAACCCACCACTATGCTATACAGAAGCTTCCGTGTCCTGTAACTACAATTCTAGTTATACTTCTCCCATATTCCTATGGCAATTTTCTAATTCAGATTACCTATCCTAATCAAGGTATATGGTTATGAGCGGTAGACCCATTCCTGTAGCCTACAATGATAGGTCAAGCCTTGCACCACCGCCTAGCAAACACTACTTATCAAATTTCTAACCCCGACTCCCTTCCAGTAAGCCGAGGTCACTGATCTAGCCCTTAGCTTCCACTAACCGATAAGAGATTAAAATACTAATATACAAACTGAATTTATTTAATTAAAAAACTAGCAAACAAGGTTCATTCTATACTCAAGAATTCATCCTTGCTCAGCGAAAGGAATTTTAGTTCATGATTGATGAGGGAATCACAAAACAAATTACAGCATAATAGCCCATGGAAAAATATAAACTAAAAATCAATGAAATAAAATAGAAAGTTCGTCGGAGGGGTCTGTTAGTTCCCCATGTTTTGATGATAACAATTGTAATGTAAATATTCAAGGAAAAATGTTTTGAACTCATAGTAAATGTTTGTGGAGTTTCTGTGAAAGCTTAACTCTAGTTATAAATTATTTACCTCGGTTAATTGGTTCAACAAATTGACTTGCTTATGATATGCCTCGAGGTTAATCGGTTTCAATTGGAAGGTAGTTAATATCAAGAGTAAATACCTTTTCTGGTCCTTGACAAAAAACGCGATCCCCATTTTGGTCCCTTACAAAAAAAGGTCCTTTTTAGTCCATAAAAAGGACGAATAAGGGTCGATTGGTTGACATTTTGATCCATCACAAATTTCCAAAAGGTCCTTTTTAGTCCATAAAAAGGACGAATAAGGGTCAATTTTTTTATAAGGGACCAAAATGGGGTTAGTGTTCTTTGTCAGGGACCAGAAAGGGTATTTACTCTAATATCTAACTCGAGTCAAACTCATTTTTGCCTCGAGTTATTGCTCTATAAAGTTTTGAAATTATTTGTTTTTAACTCCAGGGGACCTTTGGTTACACTCGAGTCAGTTTTAACTTGAAGTTTTAAAAATAGTTAACCGAATTTCACAGGAAATTATTGCCTCAAGTCATTTTGACTCTAAGCACTCCTTCTCTAATATACTTTAACTTGCGATAAAATCATGCTTTGCCTCAAGTCAACTTTCAAGTTAACTTTACTCTTTCCATTCAACATATCAAGTTAACTTTCTCTGTATCATTTGAAAATTTCCTCGAGTTATATTTGTTCCTACCTCAAATTAGTTTAACTCAAGGCAACTTCATTTTAACTGGAAGTTAAACTTCTCTTATTTCAAAATCACCGTCTTCATAAATCCAAAATCATTGATTGTGATTTAAATTCTTCATATCATTACTCATTATTATTCCTAATTACTTTTAATCAGTTTGCTAATGAGTTTCAGATAATGTTACAAAGGATTAATGACAATTTATCATAAATCAATTTATGTGTCAGAGAGTATTTAATGCACTTGCTTTATCGAGACACAATCTCAGTAACCATACCTTTGAGCAATCGAAAGACATTCCTGCTATTCCATTCATACAATAAATGTTGTTTCAAAACGGGCAAAACAGAAGGAATGAAATAATGCCGTGACGACACAATTTTACTTGGAATATTAATGGTGAATGTGATTACCAAAGCTTCATCCATCTAACAACTATTTTTGAAGAGTCACAATGGATAATCATCAAGCTTTACCAACGGTCATTAATGGCAAGTATTATAAATTCAAGAAGCATTGAATTCGCCACCTACCAAAACTATGCGCATCCAATTTGAACTTATTGCAAGTTACTGTTTCATTAGTTCCATTTAATATCTTTGGATATATTCATTGCTTCAGTGTTTATTATTCATTTACTCTGTAAGAGAGCTTAAGCACTTATTTCATTAAGTGATTATCTGTTTAATCTCAAGGTACTTGGGACCTTGAGTGTGGGAGTATGATTACAACTTGTAAGGGGGAGTAAGTCCTAGTGTGAAAGGATCATCCTGAATTGCAGAGTTTGTAATTGTATTCATGTGTGAAGAGTTTGTGAACAATCCCAGAGTGTCTAGGGACTGGATGTAGGTCAAGGAGTTGGACTGAACCGGTATAATCTGTTTGTGCCTTTTCTCCCTATCTTTGTCTCTGTTTTGTTGCCTTTGCTTCTTCCACAAAAAGATTTTTATAATCACCTATTCACCCCACCTCTAAGTGATATTCCACCTTCAGGGTCGACGACGTAGGAGGTGCAAGTCATGTGACGTATCCACGTCTTTTAATCTCAATCTCACTACAGGGAAGCATTCTGGGTCTCTTCTGGAGCTTTTGTACTTCGTAAGTTCTCTCGCTCTCCTTTGGAGTCTAGCCAAATAAGAATTCTATTGACTCCTTCACAACTCCCATGGATTTAGGGTTAGCCGTCTTTTCCTCTTATAGCCAGGTTTCCTTGCGGCGTACGTCTAGTAAGCTAGGCCTTTCTAAATCTGTCAGGTCCAACTTTCCAAATTCGATTGATTGATTATGTTGGTACTGCGAGATTCTCCAAATCTTATCTTCGATCCTCCACATCTTCTAATTCAGTCATCAGAATATAACCGCCGTCTAAACGTCCGTCTAATAACATGTACTTAATTTCCTAAAATAGCCTTAAGGAAAAGTCAAAATACAAGGCGCATAGCAGTGCTTCAATTACGCTGCTATAGCATTATGGTTGCATTGTATTGCGGGCATGCCATAGCTTACCAGATGCTATAACATTGTGCCACTATGCTATGTGCTTTTACGATAAACCTCAAACTTGTCCTTTTCTTATGCACATGTATAGGATAATTATGTAGTTACCACAATTCATGAGATTCATCCTTCATTTCCCTATATGGGTAAATTATAACATATTTGCTCATATTAGATACATTTAAGTTCATATTCATCACCATACAAAACAGTCATACATTATAGGGAAAACATGGCGTAAATAGTACTCATCAAATACCCCTACACTTAAGGACTAGTCATCTGGGAAGAAAATAAAACCTTATTCTGTGATATTCAAACCCAAATGGACGCGTACAGATGAGCCAAAAGAGAGGTGTGAATGGTAAGTTAAACCCGTTTAGTAGAAGGTAATTGAGGGTGTTGATTTGGTGTTTTTCTTGCTGATTGAAAGTTCAATACTCCAATTCCAATGTGTGGGGCCAATAGACTAGTATTCAATTGTGCCTATCTTACACGCAATATTTTTCTCCATTTCCTTGATTTGGGTGTGTTATCCGAAGACCTTGACCCTAAAAATATATGTAGTTTTTCTTATTAAAAAGAAATCTTAATTTTTTAAACTATAAGAAAAAGTGTATTTCTATAATTTGATTTCTCATACATCTGTTAAAAAAAAAAAAAAAAAATCTGAAAGTTAAATGGATTAATACAATCTTTGGTCCCTTAAATTGCTCTCGATTTGGTTTTGGACGTCAAAGGGAAAAATTGACCAAAGTATCTATTAAGTTAGAGATAAGTGTTTTAAACAAAATGAAACTTTATAGATAAAAAAATATGATTCAATTTCAAACTTGAGAAATCAAAACTAAAATGACAGAAGTTTTACAAGATCACTCTATGATGTGATGCTCATCTCACTGTTCTGCAATTTCATGTCCACTTTCACCATACAGGCTCCAAAGACGGAAGAGTCTAATATTGACGAAGACCATTAACAAGATGTTTCTGTTCTACTTTGATTTTTCAAAACGAAAAAAGAGAATGAAAAATACTATAATAATTATTACCATTATATTGTCGTTCTCATTGATTAAACATGCACGTACCAAGCTAAAATAAAAATTTTATAAATAGATCAAATCTGTGTGAGGAGAAAAACATATAGATTTCATTTTCTCTTAAAATTATCAAAGAAAAACTAGTTTCCATATTCTTAATATTTTTTTCTTCATCTATATTTTTCCTCAAGTATTTAATTCCAAGAAAAGTGGCGAAATTGTTTTGGTTCCATTATGTACTTCCACTCTCTTAGATTGTTGACAAAAATATTTTTGGTTCACTCCCCCACCTTTTTTAACGCACTGACTATTTTACATATTTATTTTTTTTATTTATTTGGTGATGGTGGTTCAGTTTAAAAGGTAAAAGAAAGTGTCGGTGGCTTCACGTCTCCCATGTTTTTTGTCTTTTTAATTCTTTTTTTTTTTTTTAATTGTAGCTGTTTTCAAAATTTTGTTTTATAAGGCTTGCTATTCAAATTCTCCCAAAAAAAAAAAAAAAAAAAAAAAAAATTGTGTAGTAAAATAAATGTTTACTTCAAGTAAATTGTCTTTTTATTTTAACCTGGATAAGTAAATTTTTCTGATATGTAATAGTACAAGCGAAGACCTCTGGTTAAAAAAAAAATGGAGACTTAAATAAGGCAGCCCAGCGTGACTCTAATAAGTACTTTCTTTCGTGTCTATTATAAAACATCAACTAATAATTCTTACAAACCAATAAAAATAGTTAAAAATAATAAAGTTGTCATACAATTTAGTAGCTTACAATATTACCCTTTCTAATTGAATTAAACTCTAATACTTATATAATTATTAGTTTCACCTACTATCCTTATTCATTAGGGGCAAATGTGAAAAAAAATAATTAATATTCCTTAGGAATAAGTAAGTGTGTTATAAAAATGACCAAATAAACTTACTAGATGATGCCTTATAATAAGAATCCAAGGGAGTAATACAACGTATTTTATTTAATTAAATTTTTTTGCCAACGTACAACACGTTGACGCCTTTGGTGGGTTGATACGACTAATTCGTTCCACTTTCGTCATTCAAACGCGTCGGTTTCTCATTTTCCTAAATGTAAAAGTTGCTGCTGGTTAGAGAAAAAACAGGTAAAAGTTACTTAATTAACTCACATTAACATAATTAATTAAATCATATTACCTCATATTATTAAAGTAAAATTCAGTTGAATTTTTTTTATAGAGTTTAAAGAAACTAATTAAATTAATTTAAAATATTTATATTTATCATTTTTATACCAAACTGATTTATAAAACTAATATATAATCCAATAGTAGTATACAACATATATTACGATTAAATTTTTTATTTAACTTTTTTAAAGCAGTCAATTGATCCTATATTAAAGACCAGAGCAAATATATTTGTAGCAATTATATGCTAGGTTTTTTAAAAATATTTTAATCATTTACATTAAAAATTACTTACCAACAAAAAATTCATTAATATGTTAGGTCAATAGGGAGAGTTTTAGAAGTGAGAGTCGAATTTTTCATAACCATTATTTAATCTTCCTATATATTTGAACTATGAAGTCTCAACCTCTGCATTCTTCCTTTCCGATCACTTTGTATGAACCAACCAATGGCACTCTCCATTATTATATGGACTCCTCCAACAATAAGCGCTGTGATGATATTGCTATTATTATTATGCCCTACCATTAGTCTCTTCCCCAATATTGCTTTTGCCATGATAGTTGAGGCGAAACTTGCTCTGTTTCAAAGCAAGTGGTGGAATGGCCAAAACATTTCAGAGAACCATTGTAAATCTTAATGTTTTAAACAGTAAGAAAACATGTATTTCTATAATTTGATTTGTCATACATCTATAAAATAATAATCTGAAAGTTAAATGGATATACAATCTTTCGTCCGTTAAATGTGCTCTCGTTTTGGTTTTGGACATCAAAGGGAAAAATGGCTCAAATATCTATTAAGTTATAGGGATCAATGTTTTAAATAAAATGAAACTTTATAAATAAAAAATATGATTTAAAACTTGAAAAATCAAAATTAAAATTATAGAAGTATTATAGGACCACTCTATGCTGAGGTGCTCATGTCACTGTTTTGCAATTTTATGTCCACTTTCACGATACAAGCTCCAAAGACGGAAGACTCTAATATTGACGAAGACCATTAACACTGATATTTTCAAAATTCTGTTTTATAAGGCTTGCTATTCAAATTCTCCGGGAAAAAAAAAAAAAAAAGTTCTTGTGTAGTAAAGTAAATTTTTACTTTAAGTAAATTGTCTTTTTGTTTTAACATGGATAAGTAAATTTTTCTGATATGTAGTCGTACAAGCGAAGACTTGTGGTTAAAAAACAAGTGAAGACTTAAATAAAGGCAGCCCCGCGTGACTAACAAGCAATACAACGCGTTTTATTTATTTATTTATGGCTTTTGTTTTTGTTTTTTTTTTTTTTTTTTTTTTTGCCAACGTAGAACACGTTGACACCTTTGTTTGGTTATTAGGGGACAAACTCGTTCCACTTTCGTCATTCAAAAATCAATCCTTAAAAGAAGGTACTACTCTGGTCCTTATTATAAGGCACCAATTAACTTTTCTCACAAACCAATAAAAACAGTTAAAGTCAATAAAGTTGTTCTAAGATCTAATTAATTTCCAATATTAACCTTATTAATTGCCCTAAAGTCTAATTATTATTCTCACCAACCACCCTTATTAATTATGGACAGACATGAAAAAACATAATTAATACTCATTGGGAATAAGCAAGTGCCTTATAAAAAGGACCAAATAAACTTGCTAGTTGGTACTTATAATAAGGACCAGAGGAAGTAGCAACTTTATGACTCAGCCTTATCCCAACGCGTTGGGTTCTCCTTTTTCTAAATGTAAAAGTTGCTGCTGGTTTAAAAAACAAAATGTAAGAGTTACTTAATTAACTGACATTAACATAATTAATTAAAGGGTGAAGGAGCAATTTTGCCAAACAACTATTAGTCCAGGAGCATTGTAGCCAAATAACTTTTAATGGGACCAAAAAGGCAAAAAAAACAATTGAATTTGTTAAAAAAATACAAAACCGTCAGATCCCTTTTAACTCTGTTTACACGTGGCATTCAAAGTCCAGCTGGTCCTTTATATTTTTTTGGTCAATGCCCAGGTGGCTTTTCTGTTTTTTGCTGAAGAATCCCCATTGCTTCATCTTCTACCATGGAGGATTGGAAACCCTCTCTCTCCCCCTGAAACAGACCCGAGAAGGAGAGACCTGGATATACATTAAGAGAGCGCCGCGAATGAGATCTTCCCGCTCTCACGACCTGGACTTTTGACGCCTCACCTTCGATCTTTCATCATCAACCTCACGCTTCCTCAAAGTCGCCGGCGGTCTTCACCTTCACCACCATCGCCACCGGCGACCTCCGTTATTCCTTCCGTCGACCCTATCTCAGACAGCCTACACCGCCGGGGACTAAGGAAGCAGAGAACTTAGCCGAGAGAGACTCCATAGCCAGAACTCACCATAGCCATCATCTATTTTCTATTTTGGACCACCGTTGGAGATCACTTCACTGCCAACTCTCTCTTTCCCAACCACCAGTGACTTTCGTCACCACTGATTCTCCTTCCTTCTGGATCATCGACGAAACATGGGGAAGAAAATTCAAAGCTTCAATTTTTTTGGGAGATCGGGAGCTAGAGGAGGCTGAGGAAGAGAATAAGGAGCACGACCGTTGATGATTGAATATTATTGCACTTATTTGTATCTCTTGGTGAATAAATTTAGGATTGTTTAGTTAATAAATAATGGATTTTATTACTTAATCGAGCTTTGAGCTTTCAATTGGATTTGATTCATTCTTTATGATTAAATTCCATATTTATAGTGATTTAGTATTTTTGCCATAACTTTTGATCTAGGTATCCAATTAGCCTGATTCTTCTTTCCTTTTTTAGATGATTCCGAGAGCTACAATTGTTATGAAGACTCGGAAGGCTGATTCGGACAAGAAGATGGACGAAATTGGATCTAAAGACAGACCCATTTTTCTGGATTTTTTATTCTGCTCGAATTTTGTAATAAAGACCATTTATTAGAGGTTTCCTATTCTTAAAGGTTTCCTATTTTTGGGCCAATCTTGTAGCCCTAGTGTTTCCTATTTATAGGTTAGATTAGATGGCTAAAAACATATTCTCAATTACGTTAAATATGTTATGAATATATTTATAATGTGAATGTCCATTGCATAGTAATCCTTGAAGGTCTATAAATAGAGGTCTTGTGTAAACATTATGGATACACTTGAAATAAGAATTTCTTCATCTCTCTTCATCTCTCTAGAATTTCTCTCTGACTTCTCCATACTTTTCTTTACATTCTCTTCACTTTTATAACACATTATCAGCACGAGGTTCTAATCAACTGAGCCTCTTCCTCCTTCCGATGATGGATTCTCCAGTTTCCGGTGAAACTTTGTAGTTTCCGGCGATATTTTCCAGTTTCCGGTGAAACTTTGCATTTTCCGACGATATTCTCCAGTTTCCGGTGGATCTTTGCATTTTCTGGCAATATTCTCCAGATTCCGATGAATGTTTTGAAGAAGCTGTAATGAAAGGAGTTTTCCAAATCGCTCCAAAGGAGGTATTTTTAGCTGAAAGATTGATTTTGGATCGGTGAAAATGATTTCTTTTCACCCAGGTATGTTTTCTATTAATTTTTAATTGTTGATTTAAGAAATATTTTGTATTCGATTCCTACCTGGGGTTTTACCTCCTAACTGGAAGTCTAGATTTAATTTTATTATTATTTTACTAACATAACATTTAAATTAAGCATTTATTTTTTATGTTACTAACATAACATTTAAATTATGCTTTTACTTTTATGTTACTAACATAACATTTAAATTATGCATTTACTTTTATGTTACTAACATAACATTTAAATTATGCATTTATTTTTATGTTACTAACATAACATTTAAATTATGCTTTTACTTTTATGTTACTAACATAACATTTAAATTAACATTTAAATTATGCATTTACTTTTATGTTACTAACATAAATTTAATGCATTTACTTTTATGTTACTAACATAACATTTATTTTATGTTACTAACATAACATTTATATTGTTCCTAACATAACATTTATTGTTTATGTTTTATTTATTATTTGTCATTTTATTATTGTTATTATTATTTTTAATATTAATATCTTTCTCATTATATGATCAGGCGTCATATATATAATGGCGAGAAACCTTTGTTTATCCCGAAGATAAATAGTTGGAAGCCATCTTGATTTAATTTCTCTTGAAGAGAAAAATGGCATGAAGATATATGACAAAAGTTGGCGTAAAGCCAAGAGAATGCATAAATTGTCCAGATGCCAAGAGAGAGCATAAGGTTGGCCGAGAAGCCAAAAGAAGGCACAATTTGGTGCGGAGCCAAATAATAATCTGGTCGATGCTAAAAGACAAATTTGCTTGAAGTTATGAGACAAGGCGTGATTCATGAATTTTGTATACCATCAGTTGTATAAATGTCTCAAAATTGAATACTTGGCATTAAAAAATTCTTTTGTTCTTTAGAACAAATTAGTGGGATTGCATAACCACCGAGAAGATGGTTGTTCTTCTAAAAGTTTATTATAAATGGGAATATTCAATTTACATGTAGTAGCAATATTGTGGAGGAATCAAGAAATATTTTGAATTAATTTCTTGTCTTTATATGATCAAACAAAACAGTGAGTTTTTGTTTTAAGGATTATGAATTTCCTCCAACAGAATCAACTACATTCTCAGAAGTGAATGTAGTAATGAATGAATTTAATTGTGGTTATGGACATGTCTATAAATATGTTTACATATGGACATGGTTTTATTTATGGTGGTTCAAATTCTCACCGGAAGTGAAGAAATATTATTAATAAGAACCACAAAAAGGGAAATTAGTGGGTATAAAAATTCATGTTATTGTTATGGTAACAAGGGTCATTGGTTTTGTACCTATTGTATGCCATGATATATTTTTTAAAGCTCAAATATTGATATAAACTATCGATAAGATAAATATTATTTGTAAATCAGCCTCAAAATCAATTTCAATAGTTGGAGGTGGTGATTTTCGGAAAATGGGACTAATTTGGAGTTTTCACATTTCAAGGTATTATTATGTAATTTTACATGGTACTAAATAGTAAAATGTTATTTATTTTGGAGTCAAGTTATGTAATTTTCCCCAAACAAATTTTTCAAACCTTCCACATGAAGGCAGAAGAAAAATTTGGACGCATTTTGTTTCGAATCTACCCATGGGTAGTGATGAGTACGCACGTGTCTGAATCAAACTTTGTTTAATATTACTATTTGCATAGTACTTACTATTCACAAAAGAATTTTGTTGTTGTTGATATTTAATTCTATTGAATGTCTAGTAGTCATAATATTACGATTTTATGGCAAGAAATCTTATCATTTTTATTATTGCCATAAATTTATTATTTGATATTAAGAAGTTTATCAATTTTATAATTGTTCTTTTGTAAAAGAACGATATTGGTTTAAAGAAATGGCATAACAAGAAAATTTTATAAACTATTAAGACCCGAAGGTATATGTATCAAATATTGTATGATACAATCATTTTAGTAGCCTTGGAAAAGTATTGTCCTAGAAGAAAATAACTTGCAAAGATTTATGTCGTAATAAGTAAAAAAGCTAATAGTTTTGGGGACTGATTAGCATATTTTTCCCCCTTTATAAAGAGGCTAATTAATATATATGATAGTATAAATTTGATTGAAGACTCGAAAAAACTAATATTGTTACCCGAAGTAACAAATATTTTACTTTCTAAAAGAAACTTATTGAGTTTTAAAGATATCATATTAGCAAATTAAATGTTTGCTAATGCAACTATTGAGATATTAAAAAGGCAATAAGCTGTAGAGAATTATTTATTTTGAAGTCAAGGCTCAAAAGAAAGAATAAGTCCAGGAAAAGGTAATACGATGTTTAATTTGTTATTTGGTTATCATATTCCATAAATTTATTGATATGAGATTTTTTTGCTAGAATTACCATATGTGTGGTTTTAAGTTACTTTGATTATGAATATTGGTGGACTATATATTTTGCATATATAAACAAATTGAAGTATATTATAAGATTATCTAGTGATGCAATATTATATGCTTATTCCTGAAGAATCAACATAATTTTTCCTTTCGAGGTTTAAAGGATTTGAAAGTAATTTTGAAATACAGAACTCACACTTGAGGGGGGATTGTTAGAAAACAAGTGTGAGTTATATAATACAATACAAGTGTGAGCTAATTTTTGAAAAGTTGAAAAGTTATATACTTCCACACAAAGTCTAATAGATTGAAAAGTTTATTATTGGTTGAGATATGTTACAGTAAACCAGAAGTTTACTGATTTAACTAAATTTATTGTTGGCATGACTTGTTTGATTATCCAAGTCATATATATATATATATATATAATGCAAATAAGATTATGTATTGACATCCATTGAAGAACCAGAAGATTCTTCATGAATAACCAATATATTGTTTATGTACTGTTTGTTCTCAAATAGATTTGACTATGAGAATATCATTGGTCATGATTGGTAATGGATCTCTAGAAATATATCAAACATATATGGGCCCATTGAAATGACATGTAAACCATACAAATTTGAAAGATGCATCTGGTTACATGTGAGATTATTAGCTTACAACCAGAAGTTTGTAAGAATGCAACCTGAAGTTTGCAAAAATGATTGCAACATGGAGTTTGTAATAATGTTTGATGTTTGAATAAATTAAGCGCGCAATTTCCAGATTACATGATCCAGGAATCATATATTAAAGACTCCATAGATAAGATGGATGAATGCTTATGAGAACAAAGATTTCTATGTTGGTATATTTGATTATTGCAGCATTTATATAAGCTAACAAAATTCTCCCGTAAAATTGGTTTTTGGTCGGGAACGAGACAATTCCATCACGGAAAGTTTTTGAATGTGCAATGCTTATAAATCCACCACATTGCACATAGATGAATATAGAAAGAAAGTTGGGATAAATGCTTTGTGTAAGGACCTTCTTCTTCTTGTTTGTCTCTAAATGAAACGAGAATGATGTTTCTAATGGTAACAAATGGATTTAGGAGACTTATACTGCATAATTTGTCAATTGAGATTTGACATTGTTTTCCCAACATGAGGGGGAGAAAATAAGCAGTTGGGTAAAGAGATTAACTGGAATGAATTATCATTGGCTCATTTTGATCTCGTACAAAATAATGTGAACGGAAGTTCAAAAGATAATTCATTTACAGAATTTAGCTAATCAAATGCCAGAAGCATTTACCGACCCAAAGAAAGTGACAAAGTCACATGTCCCAGTTGCTAATGCTCCTATTGATGTCCTTGAAGGGCAACCTATTATAAATGAATTGAAAGCATGCTTGAAGCATGGTAGGTCCATTGGTTTCAAAGATATAAATCCTCGAAAGAGAAAAGGAGCTAAGAATATAGACGATCAAGTTGAGAATAATTAAGAAAAGTTAATTAGTTGCTCCAGAAGAGCCATCTCTTGAAGAGATATTATTTCCAGTAGAGATATCTCTAGAAGAGAATGTTGTAGTCGAGAAGACACCCGAAAAGTACACTGAAATATGTGAAAATTATGAGATCTCAATAAATTATGTTATGAAAAGAATCCGATGGGACCGACATTAAGTCAACGTTGACGACATCTTTGCTTATAATATAGCATATGATGTAATGAATGATATGAGGGTCACAAGCCAAAATCCATTAGCAAGTGCCAATAGTGAAAGAATTGGCCCCTATGGAAAAATGCTATTAATGCTGAATTAAAATTACTGGCAAAACGAAAAGTATTTGAACCTGTTATCCATACACCTGAAGATGTAAAGCCAGTTGGATACAAATGGGCTTTCGTATGAAAGAGAAATGAAAAGGGTGAAATTATAATATATAAGGAAAGCCTTGTAGCCCAAAAGTTTTTACACAAAGACCTGTTTTTGATTTTGAAGAAACATATTCACCAGTAGTTGATGCAACTATTTTCTCATTATTTGATTAATCTAGCAGTTTTGCATTTGTTTGATATTATTATATATAGCCTATGGCTGACGAAATTATGAAGATTGCATAAGAATCTTCAAAGGATCTGCAAGTGTTAAAAGCATATGTCCCAGAAGGACTTAAAGTGCCAGCGGCACATGTTCACTGAAGGATTCGAAGTGCCAGAAGCACAAGTCCCCGAAGGACTTAATGTGCCAGAAGCCCCTGAAGGACTCAAGATGTTAGAAGCATCTAATTCAAATTCTCGAGAACAATACTTGATTAAGTTAAATAAGTCCCTGTATGGCAGGGCGCATGTGGTATAATTGTCTGAAGGAATATTTGTTGAAAGAAGGGTACAAAAATGACCCAATATGCCCATGCATTATTATGAAAAGATTTAGAAATGAATTTGTTATAATTGCGGTCTATATTGATGATATCCATATCATTGGAACTCCTGAAGAGCTCAAAAAGGCAATTAATTGTTTAAAGAAAGAATTTGATATGAAAGACTTGGGCAGAACAAATTTCTGTCTCGGACTACAAATTTAGTACATAAAGAATGAGATCTTTTGTTTATACAAAGAAGGTCTTAGATCGATTTTATATGGATAAATCATATCCATTATGTACTAAAATTATTATAAAGTATTTGCAGGTGGATAAAGAACAATCTTGACCTCAAGCAAAGAAGTTGAAGAAGAACGCTTGGTCGAGATGTACCATATTTTAGTGCTATTGGAGCACTAATGTATTATACTTATTAGCAAGAGATATAGTTCTTCACCAACACAAAGATATTGGAAGTAATGTAGTCATCGGGGAGTAAATTTGATGTATTTTACAAGGGTAAGTTGATATACTGTACTCTTTTTTCCTTATCTAGGTTTTGTCCCACTCGGGTTTTCCTAGAAAGGTTTTTAATGATGCTGTGAGTAGAAAATCTGATGTAATTAAGAGGGGGAGTCGATACACGTTGTACTCTTTTTCCCTTATCTAGGTTTTTGTCCCACGGGGTTTTCCTAGAAAGGTTTTTAATGAGGCAACATTAGCAAGTGTATCGATGGATGATGTACTCTTTTCTTTAGCTAGGTTTTATCCCACTGGGTTTTCCTAGTTAAAGTTTTTAATGAGGCACATTCATAATGGACATCCAAGGGGAGTGTTATGAATATATTTATAATGTGAATGTCCATTGCATAGTAATCCTTGAAGGTCTATAAATAGAGGTCTTGTGTAAACATTATGGATACACTTGAAATAAGAATTTCTTCATCTCTCATCTCTCTAGAATTTCTCTCGGCTTCTCCATACTTTTCTTTACATTCTCTTCACTTTTATAACATAATAGTATTTCTTTTGGTTTTCTTCTTCCTCTTTTCTTTTCGTGTTTTGCTTAGCCATGCTTGGCTAAGCTTCTATGGTTAACCCAACGTGAGGATTCCATGATTCATCCAGAGAACTTGTGCTTTATCGGTGATTTAACTCGTTTCTATTTTCATCTTATTGGATCCAATTTCTGGAAATAGTTCGAATATTAGATTTAATATTCGGTTTGGTTTATCCCAAGGACCGAGTTCGAACTAGGTTTTAAGTTTTTGTGCGATTGCACGGTGGGACGCCGCTGTTCGGACATATTCTAGGCGATCGTCTAGTCGAGGGATTTTACGGACGAATGCGAGAGATCTCGGTTCGTCGAGCCAAACGTGGGTTATTTATATTTTGTTCAATGATAGAAGTCTCGGAATCCGAATGTTGGGTTGATCGATTTTAATCTGCTTCTTCTCCTTTTCTTATATTCTATTTTATCTACGCTTCATTTAAATTGCATTTCTATTTTAGTTTATTAATTTTAAAATCCAAAACCCAATCCCCCTTGTTTTCATTGCATTTGCATGACATTTAGATTACTTAGGATTCAATAAAAGGCTCTTCGAGAAGAGAGAACGATCCTAGGTTTGCCTATATGCAATCCTTGGTTAATTGTTGATTGTGGACCCCAAGGCTAATGACAAAAGGTCTTCATCAAATGGCGCGTTCTTGCCGGGAGCTAAGTAATTGGCTCCCTAGGTGATTTAATTGTCAAATTCACTTTTGACAAGGGGTTTCTTGTGTGAAGCTTGTTAGTTTTGCATTTTTGATTTTTCATTGCATATAGTTTAGGATTTTTTATTTAAGTAGCTTGCATAGCACTCATTGCATTATTGAATTAACTTGGTAGCTTTGTGTGGTGTGTTTGTATAAAATTCGATATGATTTTGAGCTTATTTGTTTGATTTCACCATGTCTCCAAGTTAATTCATAGCATACTTGCATATTTCATCATTTTTGGCAAAAAAAAAAATCTTCTTTTCTTTTTCACTTGCATTTGTATTTTATTATATTCCTTTTCTTAATTTTTATAGTTAGATAGTTATCTTGTGATTCACTCGGGAATTAATTGCATTGAACTTTCATGGCTTGGCTTTACGGTAATCATAATCTACCTTGCGATTCTCACTCTTTTGTAGGTACTCAAGAATGTGATGGCTCATTTCACCACCAATACCATGAACCTTACCAACAACCTCCATTCCAACAATATCACCAACACTCTCACTTACCATACCATCTGTTATTCCATCCCACTTCCATACCATGCCATCCATCTTATGAATCCCTATACCCATTTGACCCACCTTATGAACCTCATTCTCAACCATGTATGCCCAACCAAGATCCTTCACTTTGTCAAGTCATTGGAGATTTCCAAAATCAAACGGCTTGGGCCTTAAATGAGGAGTGGTCACATAATGACGACTTTCATCAACAAATGGACTTTCATTTTAGAATGATGGAACAACAAGCGAAATCGTATGAGAGATTAGTAAAGGAAATTGAGCAGCAAACACAAGTGTTGAAAATGAATTTTCAAGAAAATCCTTCTCTCATGGTCACACATGCACAAGAAGTGAAGCAAGTGCAAAAGCACATTGAAGAGTCTTCCCTCCCATTTGGTAATGATCTTAACCTTATAGAAGTAGACTCTCCTACTACTTTGGCTAATGAAGCAATTCATGACTTGAGTGATAATGATGTGGACGAGGAAATCATTGTTGAATCCCCTCAATTGTTTGGAAATGTAATTGTTCAACCAATTGGATTTAGTAGTAGTAATTCGATTGTACTTGTTGATGAGTGTGATCCTATTTCTTCATGTGATGCTTTAACTGTTGAAGATGCTTCTCTTCATAGTACTAGTGATGATTGCAAAAAATTGAATGACATATTTTCATGCTGTTGTGAAGAATATCAATATGTGTAGATTGTTATCATGAAAAATGTCATTTACTTGTTGAGATTCAAAAGAAAGCATTTAGTGAAGTGGTTGATTCTACCATTGATCAAAATGCACCCTCTTGTACTATTAATGATAGTAAGCATGCCAATTTTGAAAAGGCTGAATCAAGCATGAATGCCAATGTTGTTGATGATGTTCTTGCTCAATGGTATGTTGATTATCCTGATTTTGCATGTACAAGTAATTATGCCAATTGTGCATGTTGATAATGAATGGTGCCCTGTTTGCACCGAGATTCTTGATCGATTTTGACTTGCTTAAGGAATCTGATGTTGATTTCGAATTTGAGTGCATTCTAATCGATGTGCATCCCGAGATTAATGCTGCATTATTTGGTGATTGACTTGCTTAGTGATTCTGCATTACTTATGGATTCTATTGTTGATGTGAGTGAGAAAGATCATAGCTTAGAATACCAAATGCATAAAATTCCCATTGGATTACCTCCTTATAGTCTTGTTGGTGACAAAGATTCTAAAATTTTGATTGATAAAATCCTACATGTTGATGAATCTTTTCAACAAGTACTTTATTGTGATTTGCCACCTGATTTAGAAAAACAAGATAATTGTTTTGAATCTTTACACATTCCAGGTGGTGATGAATCTTTACACATTCCAGGTGATGATGATTTGAAAAATTCGCTTCATTCTTCCACTCTTTTCACTTCCATCTCTTGTGATTGCAACATGATGTGGTGTACTCCAACACTAAGTTGGATTCCACACCTTCCATTTTGCAAGCACAAGAGAATGTTCACAATATGATTGGCTGCTTGACTCCTACTGATGGGAGTATCATTGATTTCCTTGGATGTGATAGTTACTTGGAGAGTTTGGAACTTAACATGCCCCTAATTCACATGAAATCTCTCCATGTCTTTGTTTTTGGATGGGATACTACTATTTGCTTGTCTTATTTGCAGGCACATTCTTGGAAAGGTTGTCGATGGAACCAACATCCACCGTACATTCTTGGACCTCTTCCAATAGATCCTGAGCCACCTCCACCAAGGAAATTCAATGTGGGAGAAGATGTTTCACGGGAAAAATTCATGATTATCATCAAATATGAGAACTTCTCCTTCAAGCAACTCAAGATACTCTAACAAAGGTTGTCTCTTTCCTTACTTATTTTCTTCCTAATTCATATGAATACTTGGGCTTAATTGTTGTATGAGGAAGATAAGTATGGGGGAGGGACACAATTCGATAGAAATAATGTAGTTCAAGAGGTAAAAAAAAAAAGAGTTTTTATGAATAACACACTCTCTTTCTATGATTGCTCTACCTCTTGTGAACTTTGACATCTTGGTTTTGATGGATCCTTCGTTTGAGGTTGAATTTCTAGACTCTCGGATTATATTTCTTGGTAGTTAATTTTCGGATCTCGATTGCATGATTCGGTATTCACCTTTGTGAGATTTTGGGCCTACATGAATGGAATTCATCTTTTACCATTCTTTCTTTCATGTGTGCATCTATTCATGATTTGTGTTCTCTAGAACTTGCTCCTTTTCTTTTTTGAAGCTAAATTTTTCACTTACGTGCATAAGTATGATGGAAGCTTGTTTTCTTTCTTTCATTTTCCCACTTTGGCCAAATAGCCTTTCCCTTACATTATATTTCCTTTGCTAGCCCCTTTGTGCCTTCTTGACTCTTTTTTTTTTAAGTCACATTACAAGCCTAAGCGTAAAACCATTTTATTCCATACCTTGAAAATTTATTGAGTATTGGTTTCACTTTGGTTCTGTGTTTTAGTGTGGGGGTTGCCCTGGTGTGCAACATTTTAAGTGTGGGGGGAGTATTTGATTTTGATTTTGTACCATTCTTCATTTGGCATTGAAAAAAATCTAAAAAAAAAAAAAGAGTACAAAAAAAAGGAAAAAAAACAAGAAAAAGAAAAAAAAAAAAAAGAAAAGAAAAGAAAGAGAGAGAGAAGGAGGAAGCAATGTAAAGAAGGAGAAATAAAAAGAAATGATATTGAAGTGATTTGCTATTATTAACTGACATTCTTTGAATTTCTTGGGTGCTTAGCCTATCATATCCATACTTATTCAAACCTATACCCTAGCCCCATTACAACCTTCAATAACAAGCTCTCTTGATTTTTGCATGCATGTGTTATAAGTAGTGGAGAAGTAGAAATTGAGCAAGCCTATGGTAGAACAATTTTTTTGAGTAGAATTTGAGCGATACACTTATCGACCCTATACACTTGAGAGATAGATTGAGGGCATCCTTGAGAGACCATCTTGTGTGATTAGCATCATTGATTGAGATTACCAGGATTTGTAATTTGAGATGAAAGGATTGTGGTCTTGATTGATTGGTCTTTTGAAGCTTTGCGTCCCTTGTTAAATTTTTGCATTGTTAGCAATTGTTAGAACGGAAGAGTTTTTCATTTTAGTCTTTTTCTTTTAATTTTGCCCAGGAGTGCAAAAGGATAAGTGTGGGGGAATTTGATGATTGAATATTACTGCACTTATTTGTTTCTCTTGGTGAATAAATTTAGGATTGTTTAGTTAATAAATAATGGATTTTATTACTTAATCGAGCTTTGAGCTTTAATTGAATTTGATTCATTCTTTATGATTAAATTCCATATTTACAGTGATTTAGTATTTTCGTCAAAACTTTTGATCTAGGTATCCAATTAGCCTGACTCTTCTTTCCTTTTTTACATGATTCTGAGAGCTACAATTGTTATGAAGACTCGGAAGGCTGATTCGGACAAGAAGATGGACAAAATTGGATCTAAAGACAGACCCATTTTTTTAGATTTTTTATTCTGCTCGAATTTTGTAATAAAGACCATTTATTAGAGGTTTCCTATTCTTAAAGGTTTCTTATTTTTGGGCCAATCTTGTAGCCCTAGTGTTTCCTATTTATAGGTTAGATTAGATGGCTAAAAACATATTCTCAATTACGTTGAATAGGATTTCTTTTTGGTTTTCTTCTTCATCTTTTCTTTCGTGTTTTGCTTAGCCATGCTTGGCTAAGCTTCGTGGTTAACCCAACGTGAGGATTCCATGATTCATCCAGAGAACTTGTGCTTTATCGGTGATTTAACTCGTTTCTATTTTCATCTTATCGGATCCGATTTCTGGAAATAGTTCGAAGATTAGATTTAACATTCGGTTTAGTTTATCCCAAGGACTGAGTTCGAACTAGGTTTTAAGTTTTGCTATGCGATTGCACAGTGGGACGCCGCTGTTCGGACATATTCTAGGCGATCGTCTAGTCGAGGGATTTTCCGGGCGAATGTAGAGATCTCGGTTCGTCCAGAGCCAATCGTGGGTTATTTATATTTTGTTTAATGATGGAAGTCTCTAGAATCCGAATGTTGGGTTGATCGATTTTAATATGCTTCTTCTCGTTTTCTTATATTTTATTTTATCTTTGCTTCATTTAAATTGCATTTCTATTTTAGTTTATTAATTTAAAAATCCAAAACCCAATCCCCCCTTGTTTTCATTGCATTTGCATGACATTTAGATTACTTAAGATTCAATAAAAGGCTCCTCGAGAAGAGAGAACGATCCTAGGTTTGCCTATATGCAATCCTTGGTTAATTGTTGATTGTGGACCCCAAGGCTAATGACAAAAGGTCTTCATCAACCATGAACAGTTAACATAATAAGAAAGAATATGATTGAAGAAAGCTAAAACTGAAACGTGTAGAGAATCGACATGGCTCAGACACAATCATAAACTAAAGTATAAATTATCAGCGCACATGAACCCAGAAATCTAAAAGGGAAAACGTTGGACTAGCAAACACAAGATCGGTGAAAACATGAAGACTTCAGAATGGAACACACTTCAACGAACTTGACCATTAAAATGGGGACACCCACTTGAAGCATTAGGCCTTCAATCAGAGAATGCACTTCGACCATCCTAAAGAGGACTAGGAATCAAGTCAACTGAGAACCAGAGGATCGAGAAAACAACGTTGCGAAGAAGAAGAAGAATGGGTAAAAATCTCACCTTTAAAGCGGTCACGAGAGCAATGACAAAAACTACGATTAATGCGAAGAAGAGAGAAGAGGAAGAAAGAGATCTGGGGTGGAGGGAGATCTATCGCAGTCCAAATTGGTTAGAAACGAAGGAGGGAAATGAGAGAAGAAAGAGGAAGCTATGGGATTCTTCAGCAAAAAACAAAAACAAAAAACAAAAAACAAAAAAGCCACCTGGGCATTGACCAAAAAAATATAAAGGACCAGTTGGACTTTCAATGCCACGTGTAAACAGAGTTAAAAGGGATCTGACGGTTTTGTATTTTTTTGACAAATTCAATTGTTTTTTGGCCTTTTTGGTCCCATTAAAAGTTATTTGGCTACAACGCTCCTGGACTAATAGTTGTTTGGCAAAATTGCTCTTTCACCCTTAATTAAATTATACTACCTAATGTAAAATTCAGTTGACTTCTTTTACAAAGCTTAAAGAAACTAATTAAATTAATTTAAAATATTTATATTTATTTTTTTATACTAAACTCATTTATCGATTTATAAAATAAATATATAATCTAATAGTATACAACAAATGTGATAATTAAATTATTTATTTAGCTCCCTTAATATTTTTTAAAGTAGTCAATTGATCTTATATTAAAAACCGGAGTGAGTATATTTGTAGAAGATATATGCTAGGTTTTTTTTTTTAAAAAAAAAAATTGATCATTTGCATTAAAAATTACTTACCATGAAAAAATTCCTTAATCATGTTAGGTCAATAAGGAGAGTTTTAGAATGGAGAGTAAATTTTTTCATAACAATAATTAATCTTCCTATATATTAGAACTATGAAGTCTCACTCTGCATTCTTCCTTTTCGATCACTTTGCATGAACCAACCAATGGCACTCTCCATTATTATGCGGACTCCTCCAACAATAAGCGCTGTGATGATATTACTATTATTATTATGCCCTACCATTAGTCTCTTCCCCAATATTGCTTTTGCCATGATAGTTGAGGTGAAACTTGCTCTGTTTCAAAGCAAGTGGTGGAATGGCCAAAACATTTCAAAGGACCATTGTGAATGGGTTGGCATATCTTGCAACGATTTTGGAAGTGTCATTTCAATAAGGCGAGATGGACTCATATCAGGCCAGTCTCGGCTAGCAGATCTCAACTTCACTGCGTTTCCCAATCTTGAAAGATTGGTTCGTGTAGGAACAAGATTGATTGGTAAAGTACCAACTTCTCTCACAACCCTCACTTATTTGAAATTCTTGAATTTGAGTAGCAGTAATAATTAGTTGGACGGAGCCATTTCTTGTTCAATTCTAAATATCACAAAATTAGGAGTGCTCGACGTTTCCCTAAATTAGCTAAGTGGAAACATGCCTTACATTAAGAACCCCATGTAACATCCCAAATTCTATACTATTTATTGTACCCGGTAACATGTAGTATCTAGGAATACGACATTGACAGATCAAAGTAAAGCAGAATGGAGAGCATGCATTATGTTTGGACAATGAGTAACTGATATAAAATGCCCATACATATGTTGTTTAAATTAAATATCTCGAATGAATATTCATGTGATACAATTACAGACTCAAATATTGGTCTATGTAGACATGTGGCTTGGAACCCAACTCAATTAATCAAACTATTGGCCAGGTCAGTCTTTTAGTCTAGTGGAAGTCTCCCCATCTTTCACGGTGACTTATGACTGAATCACATTGACCAACCCTTCTTTAGTTTAAGCACCAAATGATTTGAAATAACTTTATCAAATTCATGCCAAAAACTAAGCCCTAGCAGACTTCTTCTGACTCTCGTCTCGGCTGGTGCATCTTCACGGCTTCATCCATCAATTCCTCTTCATGGCTCCGTCCATCGATGCCTCTTAACGGCTCAGTCCACCAGTGCCTCTTCACGGCTCCGTCCACCAGTGGCTTTCCCGACTCCGTCCACGTCGACTTCTTAGATCCAGGTTCATTTCCTAAACCTTTAGTCAAGTCTGAGATTCAATTCCCATTGAATCTTAGGTCATAGTTAACCTTTATAACATATATAAACAATGTATAACAGATATTCATTACATTTCAGCATCAACCATACATAGCACACAACAGATGTAAGGTTACAACAATGCATAGCACACAACACATGTAATGTTAACAACATTTGCACTTACCATTGCCATGACTCCTCATGTCCTCAAAGCTAGGAAAATAATCCTACGGTATTATCATGACTATAACCCACACAACACTAAATGTATAGAAACGGTGACCTAAGACCCATATCTTAGTTTCGGTGCATGGCTCAAGACCTATAGTCTTTCCCATAACTTCATAAATCATTCAATAATATATAATCATACAAGTTATAGACAATTATAGTTAAATTACACGAACGTACTTTCCACCGTGTAGTTAGCAATACGCCCGACCTTTGAATCCGACCCCACAATTCCGGATATCCTATAACATTATCGTCGGATTATTTCCTTTTTCATAACTTATATGATATCATAATCAATATCATATTGCCTAAAATAATATGAAAAAAGATTTTTTAAACCTATTTTGACCTTTTTACCCCTAGTGGATTATTTAGCCATTTTTACCCTTACATTTCTCAATAACGCAATTCTGGGTTTTATTGGTAGATTTTGCAGCAACTTTGTAAAATCATAATTAATTGTAAAAAAATCAAAACAATGTGCTTACAAAGCCAAAATAACCCTTGACAAGTGTATTTTCTTGGAAAAATAACACCTGGAACTGGAAATGTTAAAGTCATTCCCAGATTTAACATTTTCAATCATTGTTCATATTTAAATCTAGTAAACAAGGCTTATCTTCAAAAATTCCTATCTCCTTGTCCAGAGGTCAAAACGTTTCATATTTTATATATCTACAAATCCCTAGATGTCAAATTTATTCATACATAATTTAGTGATTTTTAAAGCTCGTTTAAAACATAAAATAATAGTCTTAACACAACTGACTTTAACAAACCCACTTTCTAGGAATTTTCACAATTTTGACATATTGATTCCAAAAAATTATTTCCTACCATTTTTTTACTCCATTTTGTGTTTTAAAAGCAATGGAGCCTTAAAAAAATGTAAAGGAATTTATTCCCTAATTTTATGAATTAAACTACAATTTTATCAAAAACTAACAAGCTAGAGCTTAGGAACTTACCCTTGAAGCTCTACTCCTTACCCATTGTTTCTCCAATTCACCTCTCTCACTCTCACAACTAAGGATCAGCTGTTGCTTTGTGGTTTGGTGTGAATAATGAAGAGGAAGGGCATTCTATTTATAGGAAAAATAATCAAGCCCATGTGAACCCAACTACATGTGATTATTTTGCTCTTCTTTCATTTCAACCCTTGGTTCTAAACTTAATCAAGAAGTTTTAATCCCCCCCCAATCCATGCTTGGCTAAATTTGAGGGACTCTTTTGAGGCCCTTGGATGTGTTTTTCTTGTGTCTTCATCCAATGGTTCATGTGCTCTCATTTCTCCCATTGGTCCAATTAATTAACCAGGGATTAAGACTTAATTAGGTAATAATTAAGACCATTGGATTGAATTATATGTGCAACAATCTCAACCATTGATCTTAGTTGCAATTGTTGACTTTTGGGGCAGTCTTGATTAAGCTTAATTACCCCCTTAATCAAGTTGCTTATATGCCTCTTAATTGCATTTTTCATTGGTTAATTGATTCGTTAACAAACCATGGAAATTAGTGCTTTATTAGACAAGCTTAATTTTTCATTTTTGGCCCTTATATATTTCAAAATAATCATCCATTTTTTATGATCTTAATTTTCCTTTAATTAAATTGAAGAATTATGCCACTATTCTCAATTAGTGCAAGCTTATTTGCCAAGTTGCTAAATTGACACTTAATTTAATTAAGATTTTTTATAATCTTTCCATGGCTCATTTGAACTTAAAAATAGCCATTATTTTATGTGACTCTATGTCACATATGTTAGCCAATTTATTATGGTAACATATTCCTAAAATACAAGATTTTCGTAAATCAAAAAATCAAGTATTATACCCCATACTTTTCTATACTAATTAACTCTAGTTACTATCTCCTTCATATAAAACTCAATTTAATAATTTAGGAAAATTAAAGAAGTTAGATAAATTATTTTAAAGTATTTATATTTATTATTTTTCTTTAACGTAGTTTGTTGGACTTATAAACCGATATATAATCTAATAATGCTTATAAGTATTTAGGAAAAATCATGTCACATATATTATAATGAAGTAATTTATTTAGTTTCCTTGATCTCTGCAAATTAATCAATTGAGTTTTGTACCAACGATTAGAGGTAGTATAACATAATTAGGAGTGTTACCATCTAGCTTATGCTTTTCTCTCGTCAATTTTGGCTGCAATTACATTCCAAAGAAAATTGTAGCTCTTTTCCATGCTACATTTTAAATGATAACACTGATACATTTGAAGTAGAGAATTAGATCCCTAGTTCTTCTAAGATTGCTCTATTTGGTAAGAAACTAATTAGAACACATTTGTAACTCACTTTAAAAATGTTTACCTTTTTCTATTGTACCTTAAAATTTCACTCAATTTAAAAACATTGAATTTACATCTAACATTTAATAGAGTAGATGAACCCTCAATTCTTATTTGATAAAGATAAACTACAACACATTTATAACTCAAATGATTGGGTTTGACAGATACAATTCCAACTCAAGTTGGAGCTCTTCATGATCTCACCTATTTGGACTTATCACATAACGAACTTAGTGGTGAGTTATGCTCCTTCTTCTACTATACCCTACAAATTCACTCAATTTAAAAATGTTATATTTACATCTATAATTTATTAGAGTAGATAAACCTTCAATTCTTATTTGATAAAAATAATCTACAACACATTTATAACTCAAATGTTTGGCTTTGATAGGTATCATTCCAACTCAAATTGGAGCTCTCCCTAACCTCATGGAGTTGGACTTATGTGATAACAATCTTAGTGGTGAGTTTACTTTCACCTCTTACCTTACAAATTCACTCGATTTAGAAATGTTATACTTAACCTTTATAACTTAATAGAGTAAGTCAATCATCAATTCTTATTTGATAAGAAATAACCTACAAACATATTTGTAACTCATCTGACTGTTTTTGGTAGGTACCATTCCAACTCAAATTGAAACTCTTCATAAACTAATACATTTGAACTTGTCTTAGAACCATCTCACTGGTGAGTTATGTACCTTCAGTTATACCTTGCATATTTACTCAATTTAAAAATGTTGCATTTACACCTATAACTTAATAGAGAAGGTCAACCCTCGATTCTTATTTGATATCAAATAATCTATGAACATTTGCAACTTAAATGATTGGCTTTGACAGGTATCATTCCAACTCAAATTGGAGCTTTTCATAATCTCACCGATTTGGATTTATCTCGATAATAATCTTAGTGGTGAGTTTACCTTCACCTCCTACCTTACAAATTCACTCAATTTAGAAA
Source organism: Acacia acuminata (assembly GCA_019022655.1). Lineage (NCBI taxonomy): Eukaryota > Viridiplantae > Streptophyta > Magnoliopsida > Fabales > Fabaceae > Acacia > Acacia acuminata. The sequence goes on from JAFJYI010000005.1 coordinate 6,509,285, forward strand.
TGTTGTACTTACCTCTATAACTTAACAGAATAGGTAAATCATCCATTCTTATTTGATAAGAAATAACCTACAAATATATTTTTAACTCATCTTATTGTTTTTGGTAGGTGCCATTCCAACTCAAATTGGAACTCTTCATAAACTAATCCATTTGGACTTGTCTCAGAACTGTCTCACTGGTGAGTTATGTACCTTCAGCTATACCTTGCATATTTACTCAATTTAAAATGTTGCATTTACATCTATAACTTAATAGTAGGGCAGAGCAATGGGCGGGTTGGGCAGCCTGAGGCCAAACCCGTAGCCCACCCATTTAATTTTAAATGGGTATGGGTTAGCCCATACCCATACCTCAACCCATTTAAACTCGTATAAATGGGCTAGCACATAAATGGGCGGGCTAACCGGGTTTTGGGTAACCCATTTACATTTGACTTGTTTATTTTTCTTTAAAAAAAAACATACATAAGCATTAAGAATCCATCCAAATTCATTATTCCAATTTCTGAAATTTGAATCTTCGAGTTTCATAATTACAATTCACACAAAACAATATAAATTCAGACAAGTACCATCATTATATAATCTTGAGAGTTGATGGTCATTATGGTCATGGATTAGAGGTGGTTGAATACTTGAGTAAGAAGGAATTCAGGGAATGCTTTAAGTGGAATGCAGAATGGGATGGGTAGTTAATAAAAAAATTAGACTAAATGGGCGGGTATGGGCAGCCCAAAGGTGTGCCCATAGCCCACCCATTTAAATCTTAAATGAGCGGGTTCTAACCCAATCCATTATAAATTCTTTTTGGGCAAGCTCAATATGGCCCAATTACATTGGCTTTTGGGCGGGCTCATGGGTTTTGGGTTTCATGCTCAGCCCTACTTAACAGAGAAGGACAACCCTTGATTCTTATTTGATATGAAATAACCTATGACACGTTTGCAACTTAAATGATTGGCTTTGAAAGGTACCATTCCAACTCAAATTGGAACTCTTCATAACCTAATGCATCTGACTGGTCTCAGAACTATCTGACTGGTGAGTTATGTACCTTCATATAAGTTATATCTTGCATATTTACTCCACTTAACAAAGTTGCATTTACATCTATAACTTAATAGAGAAGGTCAACCCTCAATTCTTATTTGATATGAAATAACCTAAGACACATTTGCAACTTAAATGATTCGCTTTGACAGTACCATTCCAACTCAAATTGGAGCTCTTCATTATCTCACCGATTTGGACTTATCTCATAACAATCTTAGTGGTGAGTTTACCTTCACCTCTTACCTTTCAAGTTAAATCAATTTAGAAATGTTGTATTTACCTCTTTAAATTAATAGTGTAGGTGAATCCTCAATTTTTATTTGATAGGAAATAACCTACAACATATTTGTAACTTAGATGACTCGCTTTTGACAGGTATCATTCCAACTCTAATTAGAGATTTTGATAATCTTGTTGATTTGGGCTTATCTAACAACAATCTTTGTGGTGAGTTTACCTTCACCTCTTACCTTACAAATTCACTCAATTTAGAAATGTTGTACTTACCTCTATAACTTAACGAGAATAGGTAAATCATCCATTCTTATTTGATAAGAAATAACCTACAAACATATTTGTAACTCATCTGATTGTTTTTGGTAGGTCCCATTCCAACTCAAATTGGAACTCTTCATCAACTAATCCATTTGGACTTGTCTCAGAACTATCTCCCTGGTGAGTTATGTACCTTGAGTTATACCTTGCGTATTTACTCATCAATTTAAAAATGTTGCATTTACATCTATAAATTAATAGAGAAGGTCAACCCTCGATTCTTATTTGATATGAAATAACCTACGGAACATTTGCAACTTAAATGATTGGCTGTTAGGTACCATTCCAACTCAAATTGGAGCTCTTCATAATCTTATCGATTTGGATTTATCTGATAACAATCTTAGTGGTAAGTTTACCTTCACCTCTTACCTTACCAATTCAATCAATTTAGAAATGTTATATTTACTTCTATAACTTAATAGTGTAGGAAAATCCTCAATTCTTACTTGATGAGAAATAACCTAAAACATATTTGTAACTTAGATGAATGGCTTTGACATGTACCATTCCAACTCAAATTGGAGCTCTTCATAATCTTGCCAATTTGGACTTATTTGTTAACAATCTTAATGGTTAGTTTACTTTCACCTCTTACCTTACAAATTCTCTCAATTTAGAAATGTTATATATACCTGTATAACTTAATAATAGAGTAAGTATATCTTCAATTCTTATTTGATAAGAAATAACCTACAAACATATTTGTAACTCATCTAACTATTTTTGGCAGGTACCATTCCAACTCAAATTGGAACTCTTCATAAACTAATCCATTTGGACTTGTCTCATAACAATCTGGCTGGTGAGTTATATACCTTCTGCTATACCTCTCATATTTACTCAATTTAAAAAATGTTGCATTTACATCTATAAATTAATAGAGAAGGTGAACCCTCGATTCTTACTTGATAAGAAATAGCCTACAACATATTTGTAACTTAGATGACTAGATTTAACAGGTACTATTCCAACTCAAATTGGAGCTCTTCATAATCTTGCCAATTTGAACTTATTTGTTAACAATCTTAGTAGTGAGTTTACCTTCCCCTCTTACCTTACAAATTCTCTCAATTTAGAAATGTTATATTTACCTGTATAACTTAATAGAGTAAGTATATCTTCAATTCTTATTTGAAAACAAATAACCTACAAACATATTTCTAACTCAGTTGACTATCTTTGGTAGGTACCATTCCAACTCAAATTGGAACTGTTTATAATCTAATCCATCTGAACTTGTCTCATAACATTCTGACTGGTGAGTTATATACCTTCGGCTATACCTCTCATATTTACTCAATTTAAAAATGTTGTATGTACATCTCTAACTTAATAGAGTAGGTCAACCTCAATTCTTATTTGATAAAAATAACCTACAACACATTTACAACTCAAATGATTGGCTTTGACAGGTAACATTCCAACTCAAATTGGAGCTCTTCATAACCTCACTTATTTGGACTTATCTTATAACAATCTTAGTGGTGAGTTCTCTTCCACTCTTATTACCCATAATTTTGATTTGATTAGAAATAACAGAAAATATTTTTGACTCAAAGGAATGTGTTTTGACAGGCGCTAGTTCCCAACTCGATAGAAAGTATTCAACAGCTCGCATTTCTAGACTTGTCTTGTAACAATATTAGTTCAAGTAAGCTAGGTACCTCTCATCCTTATCCCAACAAATTGAAAATTAATGAAATAATACATTGGAGACATGTTTTGAAGGATTAAAACTTAGCATGTTTTCTCGGGGGGAGGGGGGAACTATAGTATCAAGAAGTGATTTTTAAGCTTTATGATAAGAACAATTCAAATACAAAAAAGAAAACAATAATACTGAATGCTCTATAAATCAACCTCAATTCCAAAAGTGATGGTCTGTTATTGTTATTTCATCACATGACTATAATAACAGCCTTTGTACTCATTTGATGAACACTTCTATTAATTATCATCCAAAATTACTGCCTTGACCGTAGAGAAAAAGCACACACTACTTGAGAGCAAATGGTGGAACATCAACGAAAATGGATTCAACTCCCATTGTGAATTACTTGTTTTAGAGAAGAAACATGGTTTTTCTATGGGATTAAAGCATTTCTTGAAAATCATTATTCCTTTGACAATTTTTATTGTCATCATATTTATTGTGGGTTTCATCTTATTTGAATCTTTCAAAAAGAACAAGAAATCTATAATTGAGACAAGAGAATCAAAAAATGGGGATTTGTTTTCGATATGAAATTATGATGGATAAATTGCATATGAAGACATCATTGAAGCAACAAGGGCTTTGAGATCAAATATTGTATTGGAACTGGTGCTTATGGAAGCATTTATAGAGCACAACTTCCTAGTGGCAAAGTTGTAGCATCGACAAAACTTCATAGAAGAGAATATGGAAACACATCTTTTGCTACGAGTTTTCACAATGAAGTGAAGATGTTAAGTGAAATTCGACATCGCAATATTATAAAGCTCCATGGTTTTTGTTTGCATAATCAATGCATGTTTCTCATATATGAATACATGGAAAGAGGAAGCCTTTTTTATGTCTTGAATAATGATGATGAGGCTAAAGAGTTGGATTGGAGTATGAGGGTGAATACCATCAAAGGAATAGCAAATGCTTTGTTTTACATGCATCATGATGTGATCCTCCAATTATCCATCGAGACGTAACAAGTAATAATGTATTGTTGAACTCAAAGATGGAGGCTTTTTTGTCTAACTTTGGTACAACTAGAATTCTTGATCCAGATTCATCTAATCAAACTCTTTTAGTTGGTACTTATGGTTATGTTGCTCCAGGTTAGCTTTTTCAATTCTCTACTACTTCTCTTGTTGTATTCTATTTTATTTTAACCATTACTTGCATTGGGATAAATACATAATTTCTTTAATTTTTGATTTCTTACAGAACTTGCATACACCTTTGTTGTGACTACAAAATGTGATGTTTATAGTTTTGGAGTGTTGACCTTAGAAACATTCATGGGAAGACATCCTGGAGAGTTGATATTGTCATTTTCAAAGACTTGTAGTGAAAGTATTTTGCTAATAGATGTCTTAGACCCACATCTCCCACTGCCATCATGGAAAGATGCACAAGATGTGACTTTTTTTGACAGGATAGCATTAGCATGCTTGAATTCATCTCCCAAATCTCGACCATCAATGCACCAAGTGTCTCAAAGGCATTTATCCTCCAATCAGCCATTAGCCATTCCTTTCAAGAACATCTCACTCCAGCATTTAGTGAATCAAGATATGCAAATAATCAAGTAAAAAGCTAGGAGATTTGGCTCTAAATGTTTGCTAGGCACCTCAGATGATGAAACTTGGATTTGCCGCAAAGTCCAGATTTGATTTGATTTCTTTCAACAATTTAAACTATTACTATGATAAGATAAATTTGCATGGAAAAATATCAGCATGATATGATATGGTTTTAGTGATTTGGCTGTCATTATGTGTATATATATTGGCTAATCGAGATTTGAAAGAAAATTTAAATTAGTTCAAGAAAGTAACTTGCTCAACCTGGTCCATCAAACTTTTATTTATTATTATTTTTTTAAAAAATATAGAATATCAAAATGACACACAGCAATAGACATACGTACACACAAACATGAGTATAAAGAGAATTCTAAGAGATTTGGTGCAACTAAAGCAATTCCTTCATATTTTTCCCATCTGTGTGCATTAACAGCGCCCATTATATGAAACAAATGGAAGAAACCAAAGTGCAAGGACAAGAAGTTAACAACAAATCAAGCAACTAAAATTGCAAACCGGATCGAGTAGAACACCCAGAAAGACAATTTCTATCTCCATATGTCTCATCCTCCTCAACCATAACCCCATCAGCTCAATATTCTTCATTTATCGGATAATTAATTGCAATAAATATAAGCTAATATAAAGTACACAAATTATTTCAGTCAACATTTACTTTCCCAAAGGAATATATATTGTCATAAATTGATGAAATTTCGAGCTTGTTCCTGGAGCTTGCTACTCTTCCTTTAAAAAAAAAAAAAAAAAAAAATACATTGCTACTTTTCCTTTTATCATTGTAAACTTTAACAATTTTGACTCATTCAAAAGCCTTTCGTCACTTTTAAAACAGAAAGGTAATGATCTTATCTTAACTCCAAACCCATTACTTAATTTCTGGGTAGCACAGTGACGTTAGAATTTAGAGCCCCTATGAAATATTATAGGGAAAATTACGTCCAGGTCCGAAGGACCAGAAATAATTACAATTAGGTCCTTTGAAATCACCAAATTACACAGAAGTCCCTAGAGACTTTTTTGATATTATTTGTATTAACAATGTGAAATGCTATATTGACAACAGCAAGTGTCATATTTACAACAACATTTAACCACCTATCCATTTACAATATAAAAAGTCATATTTACAACAAAAAGTGTCATATTTACAACAACATTTAAATACCTAAATTTTGTTTCAAACTCAAGTCCTTAAATGTACAGAGGTCATTTATAACAGAAAAAGCCATATTTACAACAAAATTTAAAATCTAGCCATTTACAACATAAAAAGACATATTTACAACAGGAAGTGCCATATTTACAACAAAATTTAAAAACCTGGATTTTGTTTCCATACAAATATATCAAAAAAATCCCTAGGAACTTCTGTGTAATTTGGTATTTCAAGGGACCTCATTGTAATTATTTCTAGTCCTTGGAACCTGCACGTAATTTTCCCAATGTTATAACCAAAAGATTAATACAGTTTTGTTATATTATATATATGTATATATAGTTTTGGTAAGGTACACATGGACTCAAACTTGAGACTTCATACTTAAATAAGCAAAGTCTCTTCCATCAAACTAATGCCCACAGGTACAATTTTGTTATATATGATTAATAGTTTTCTAAACATTTTTTAAGAGTTTTAAAAGCCGGCACAAGGAAAGTACGATTAAATAATTCTTTTATCAACCATCCATTTTTGGGAAAACCCTAAGATTCTTTTTGTGGGACCAAAATACTAAACTATTTATCAAACAAGAAAAGTTCCAATTTCAAACAAACTGATGCTAAGTTAAACTTTTTAATTTGAAAGATTAGATTAATCAGATAAAACTGCATGCCATGATATTAGAGATTATTTCTCCTATGTCCTGAAATTACAACCCTTTTGCATTATGTAGCGGTTATTGCCTTATAACCGCTACAAACCATGAAACGGTTTGTAGGGTTCACTAGTTGTAACCTTTCCATTCTGTAGTGGGTTTTCCTTGTTAACTGCTACAAACAACCATGCCATAAATGTGGCGCCAAATTTTGTGGCAATTAGTATGGCTCAACCACTACTAAGTAACCACTACAACCATGGCGCCACATTTTCTAACGGTTTTTTTGTTTTATGTAACTACTACAAAGTACCATCTCTCACTGACATGTCATTCGGCGCGAATCATACTGTTGCAAATGTATAGCGATTTCCTTTAAAACCATTATAAATAATGATATTTGTAGCGCTTTATTGTAACCGCTACGAAATAATAGTTTTTTTGTAGTGAAAATAAAGCCATCAACCAGCTCCACCTATATATGGGGCTCAACACACACATACGACATTATCATTGACAGTTACTAAAATTTTAAAGTGGTGACAAAGCTTCTATAAACGAACAAAAAGAAGTTGCAAAGCTATTTGATTATTTTTAATCTCAGACTAAAAGAACCAACAGACAATTAAGTGCTCCATATCAATCAACCACATTTATAAAGAAAAAAAAAAGCGTAAAAGCGTTTTAAGGCTGCTATTGGACAAAGTCGTTCCACTTTATTCACCAACACTGTTACATTTCAACGTTAGGGTTAACCACTATTTTTTTTTTTTTTGAAAATTAAAACAAAAAAATTATCTCAGCCATAAGATATTTTTCATAACAAGCCTGAGATTTTTCTTTGGAACAAACAAATGTTAAATTATTTATCAACCAAGAAAAGTTCCAATTTCCAACAACACTAAGTTAAACTTTTTGATTTGAAATTCTAGATCAATCAAACAAAATAAACAACAAGCCGTGAGATTATTAATTCCTCCTATATCTTGAAACTTCACGTCTCACGCAAAACATGCAAGCTATTATATAATAATATATCTTCAATGTTCGTACGCATTAATAACACTTTACTTTAATTATTTTCTTAAAAAAAGATTCAAGATTAATCTTCAAATCAAATCAAACAAATGCAAAGATGATTTCCACTATCAATTAATAAAACCGTAAAGTATTCCACTATATTGCAAGTGGAGCCTTATTTTCAGCCAACCTCTTTACTTCCCAAAAAAAATAAATTATTAAAAAGAAGTTGTAAAGTTATGATTTTTGCTACCAAATTAAAAGAACCAACGTATAAACGCACAATATCATTTACCCACTCAATGATGATCCCTATCTTTTTAAAGAGCAACACAAGACGCAAAATTGAAAGCAAGATCATGAAGGCACGTTAGGTTCGTTTCTTTATTTATCCCCAAATTACTTTAAATCCTGTTCTATATTGGTTAGATTAATTTTTTTTTTTTTTTTTAAATTTATACAAATTTTCCCACAAAAAAGAAAAAAAAAATATTAAGGCCTTTTTTTCTTTCCTATTTCCAAAAATTAAAATCCATGAAAACTTCACTTGAAAATAAAGAATAAACTATACAAAAACTTATTGAGATTTTGCTAAATTTACATGTACTAATCCATTTTCTTTTGTTTATAAAAGTTTAGGAGAAGCAATTGGCGTTATTAGTGAAAGGGCCAGGGTTTCATATTGCCGTTTAAGTCCAAGGTTACAAGTTCAAAATTTCCTATGAAGGCAAAAGGTTGCCTTGGCTATACCACTCATGTTTGGTTGTTAACTTGTTATGAGAAAAATTCATTCAACTATCATCAATTCAAATACCAATCCCACATATATAAACTATAAAGACTCTGTGCTTTTGTACTCATTTGATGACAATGTATTGAAAAGTGAAAACGTCCTATGTCAAGCAAGAATCAGAGTAGGAGTATACAGGAAAGTAGTGGAACACATTTCTCTCGCCTATTTAAGGATAGGCGGGGGGCAGATCTCCCATCTAGACCATCCAGATCCCATATGGATGGTCCAAATTTAATTTTTTTTAATTTGGTGATTTTTAAATAAAAAATTATTTTTTGAAAAAATATTAGTTAAGAGATTATCTTTATTTTAGATTCTTTTCCCATTAAAATAATTTTTTTAAAAAATAGAAAGTAAAAAAAATTAAATGGACCATTTAGATCCCATCCGGACGGTTCGGATGGGATTTGCACCCCTACCTATCCAAGGATAGGCGGGGAAACACGTTCCAGAAAGCAGCAATATTTCTTACATTTGTAAAACACCAATCATAAGGGCAGGCCCAAGGGGGCTAGGGGTAAAAAACAGAGAAATGGGATCACATGATTGGCAGTGGCGGAACCTTGCTTGTATTTTGGGATGAAATTTAATGGGCCTCTTGCAGCAAGTGACCCAATAACTACCCATAGCCCACGCCCCTCTATATAATATATGGTTGATGGTTCATTCCTTGCAGCTCGCGCACTATTGGCACTCAGCACAGAAGAAGCAATTGCTGCAATGAACATAATGAGATTTAAGGTTCACATATGCCCCTCTTAATTCATTCCTCATAGTCGGCACAGAAGATTTATTTGGGTATGTAGGTAAGTGATATAATTTATCATTTTAGTCTCTTATCTTTTAGTTGGATGGAATTTGTTTTATGGAAAATTCAATTTAGGGATTTGTTAGATTTTGAAATTTTGAGGCTTCTAGATGATCATTTTGCCTTTAATGGAGTTAATGAGGCTTGAGTAAAAGTTGTATAGTTTATCCTTTTTCTTGAGTGGTTGATTTGAGGACAATAGTTAGGGGTTTGTTATAAAATTTGTCTTATTATATGGAGTTTGTGATATGGAATTTGCGATATGGAATTTTGTGAATTATATCTCTATGTGAAATGGAATGTGTGATATGGAATTTCTTGAATTAATTCATCTTGTTTGTAAGTGATTATTATGGGGAAGAGTGTTGCCATTGATACTTATTTTAAGAGAAAGAATAGTGAGTTTTTGTCATCGTCTACTCCAAATATTGAATTTGTTAAGGCTAATAGATAATTAGTCATTATATAAATATGATTAGCATAGTACCGTTGTAGATATTTGTTGGCCAATTTCTTTGATGGCAAGTGAAGCAGTCGAACAAGTAATAAAGAGTAAGTAGAGTATCGTCTCACAAAGACTAAGATACCGATGATGATACTGATTTACAGAAACAATTGTGTGTGAAAAGAAAATAAAAGTTAATTGGTTTGGGAGTTTTGTGGTTATAACTAACAAATAAGAAAATAAATTAATGATCGTAGTCATAAGAAGATATCAGTTAAAAGATAGGTTAAGCTCAGATTTCATCCTAAGCATATTACTCCCCTAGCTTGCCTTATTGCATTGTTATAGCAATTATGCTGCACAACTTCTGCAATGCTACAAGATAGCCGCCTTCACAATGTTATCCAGTTAACCCACCACTCTACTCCACCGAAGCTTCTACATCTGGTACATACAATCCTAACTTTACTTCTCTCATATGCCTATGGCGATTTTCTAGTTCAAATTATCATTCCAAATCAAGGTATTATGGTTATGAGCGGTAGACCCATTCCTAAAGCCTACAATGATAGGTCAAGCCTTGCACCAGCCTACCTAGCAAACACTCCCTATCAGATGTCTAACCTCGACTCCCTTCCAGTAAGCCGAGGACACTAATCTAGCCCTTAGCTTCTGCTAACCAACAAGAGATTAAAATAATGATAAACAAACTGAATATATTAAATTAAGAACTAGCAAACTGGGTTCATTCCACATTCAATAATTCATCCTCGTTTAGCCATAGGAATTTTAGTTCATGACTGACAAGGGAATCCAAAAAAATTATAGCATAATAACCCATAGAAAAAGATAAACTAAAAATCAACAAAACAAAAGGGAAAGTTTTCGGGAGGAATCGACGGCGTGAGAGGCGTTTGTCACTGGACGTCTCCACGTCTTCTCTTCTCCGTCTTACTACAAGGAAGGTCACTGGGTTCTTTTGGAGCTCTTGTGCTTCGTAACTAAGGAATCAGATGATGATGAAGATCCAGACGAAGATCAGGAGATTGGTATGATGGTCTGGAGATTCAAGAAATTCTACAAGAAAGACCAAGGTTTCAAGAAGTTTCACAAGGGGAGCTCTAGCTTTGAGGCAAAGAAGCCAATCATTTGCTATGAGTGTGAGAAGCCTGGCCACATCAAATCAGAATGCCCCAATCTAAAGAACAAAGACAAAGAAAAGAAGAGATTCAACAGATTCAAAAAGAAGGCATATGTCTCTGGTATTTGGGGAGATAGTTCATCTGATGAAGATGATGAGGATGAGGAAGAAAAAGCAAATATATGCTTAGTTGCTGAAGAAGAAGAACAACGTACCAACTTTGAAGAGGTATATGATTGCAAACCACCTTATGATGAGTTATTTGCTGAATATATGGCTGTGCAATCCGAGTTTGAAAAACTTGCTGAAAAATATTTCAAGTTGAAAAACAGAAATCTTACTCTTGAATTTCAAGTTGAAAAGTTTTCCTCCTCTGAACATCTTGCTTGTGAAAATTGTCCTGATCTGAAGGAAAAGAATTCATATCTTACAAAGGCACTTGAGAAATTCACTAGAGGAAGTGAAATGCTCAATGTCATTTTGAAACAACAAAGATTTATAAATGACAGATCAGGAGTTGGTTACAAACCTAACTTTGATAAAAGAAAGGAAGAAAGAATCTGGTGAAAAATCCTATATGAACTATTTTACAAAATCAATCCATTCTTCAAACCCATTTGCACACCGTAATTATCTTGCAAAAGAAAGGGTCATACTACTTCTTCCCGCTTTCATAAGAAGGAAAGAAAGAGTAAACCCATAGGAAATTATCAATGGGTGCCAAAGGGATCTTACAAGATTCCTAAGACACAAACTAACCCCAAAGGACCCAAGAAAAGATGGGTACCTAAGCCCTGATTTGTTGTTTCTTGCAAGTTTGTCTAAGAGCATCAAAATCGAACAAATGGTACATTGACACTGGATGCTCTAGGCACATGACTGGGGATCAATCCAAATTTGCCTCAATCAAGCCCAAGGACGGTGGCAAGGTGACCTTTGGTGAAGATCAATCTGGAAAGATTGATGGAGTTGGTGAAATTGGCAACAATGAAGGACAACTAATCAAAGATATCTACCTAGTCGAAGGACTTTGCCACAATCTCCTCAGTGTAAGCCAAAGTAGTCTTGATAAAGGTAACTTAGTTATCTTTGATTCGAGGAGTGCTTGATTGTGAGTAAGGATATTCTCCCTTTAGAAAACATAAAATCAAAAGCTTTATTTAGAGCCCCTAGAGATGGCAATTGTTATACACTTCGTCTCTCTAGTAATGGTTCTGTTCGAAAAATGTTTTGTCAATTAACTTGGATGAGAGTTGGCTTTGGCACAAGTGATTAGCTCATCTCAATATGATTCAACTTGAGATTGCTTAAAAAGATCCGGTGATTGGTGTTCCTAAACCGCATTTTAAAAATGACATGCTTTGTGATGCTTGTCAAAAAGGGAAACAAACCAAATCATCATTCAAATCTAAAAACGAGATTTCAACTAATAGACATCTTCAATTGCTTCATATGAATCTAGTTAGACCAGCTAAAGTGAAAAGCCTTGGAGGCAATCTTTATACTTTGGTCATAGTTGATGATTTTTCAAGATTTGCATGGACTATATTTTTATCCTCTAAAGATGAAACATTTGATCAGTTTGTTGTTTTTGCCAAGAAGGTCCAAAACGAGAAAGGCTTCTCTATTTGGGGAATCGAACGATCATGGAGGAGAATTCGAAAACAATGCATTTCTTGAGTTTTGTGACAAAGATGGGGATAGATCACAACTTCTCGGCCCAAGAACTCCCATCAAAATGGTGTTGTGGAAAGAAAAAATTGAGTTCTCACGAGATGGCAAGAGCCATGTTGAATGAGAACAACACTTCTCAAGTGTTTTGGGCTGATGCAATGAGCACCATGTGCTACATCTCAAATCGGGCATACCTCCGAAAGAAGTTGGACAAGACTCCTATGAGTTTGTACAAAGGAAGAAAACCAAATCTAGCTCATCTGCATGTGTTTGGATGTAAGTGTTTCGTTCATAACAATGGTAATGATAACTTGGGAAAGTTTGATCCCAAAGCAGATGAAGGTATATTTTTGGGTTATTCTAATAGGAGTAAAGCCTATAGAATCTTTAATACTCATACTCGTATTGTTGAAGAGTCTATGCATGTTGTTTTCTGTGAATCCAAGTCCGATAAAACTATGGATGATGATGAAGGAAATGTTTTCAAAAATCAATTCTTTTGAAAACTACTCCGCTTCTATTGAAAATCCGTAAAATGTCTTTGAGGCTGATCCTCAAAAACAAGATCGAAATCCTGATCAAACTCAACCTAGAGCTTGGAAATTTATTAGAAATCATCCTTTGGACCAAGTTATAGGTGATGTTAATCAAGGAGTAAGAACTAGAAATAGTACTTTAAATGAAGTAACTTTTACAGCATTTATATCGCACATTGAACCCTCTAAGATTGATGAAGCCCTTTTGATGGTGATTGGGTGATAGCAATGCAAGAGGAGTTACATCAATTTGATAGAAATCAAGTTTGGGACTTGGTACCTAGGCCTAAGGACCATCCGGTCATTGGCACTAAATGGGTATTCAAAAACAAACGAGATGAGTCAGCAATCATTGTCCGTAACAAGGCAAGATTGGTGGCCAAAGGCTATAATGAAGAAGAAGGAATTGATTACGAAGAAACTTATGCTCGATTGGCAAGATTGGAAGCCATAAGAGTTCCTCTTGCCTTTGCCTGTGTGAAAAACTTTAAACTCTATCAAATGGATATGAAAAGTGCTTTTCTGAATGGTTTTATTCAAGAAGAAGTTTATGTAGAACAACCTCCTGGTTTTGAAAATGTTCATCATCGAGATCATGTGTATCGCCCCAAGAAGGCTCTATATGGTCTTAAACAAGCTCTTAGAGCTTGGTATGAGCGATTAAGCAAATTCCTTCTTGATCAAGGTTTTATTAGAGGAAAAGCAGATACAACTCTCTTCATAAAGAGTAATAAGCTTAATGAAATCCTAATTGTTCAAATATATATGATGATATTATATTTGGTGCCTCTAATGATGCCTTGTGTGAAGAGTTTGCTAAGAATATGCAGGGAGAATTTGAGATGTCCATGATGGGAGAGCTCAATTATTTTCTTGGCCTGCAAATTAAGCAAAAGAAGGACGGAATCTTTATATCTCAGACCAAATATCTCAACGATCTGCTAAAGAAGTTTGGGATGGATCATTGTAATGGAGCTGATACTCTTATGAGTTCAACTGCTTCATTGGATGCTGATGAAGAAGGCACGGACTTCAACATCACAAAATATAGAGGAATGATTGGATCATTACTCTATCGACCGCAAGTCGCCCGAGACATCCAATTCGGTGTTGGAATGTGTGCAAGATTTCAATCTGCTCTTAAGGAGTCACATGCTGAGCAAGTAAAGAGAATATTCAGATATCTTGCTGATACAAAGATACTTGGATTGTGGTTTCCTAAAGGTCAACCTGAAAATTTAGTAGCATACTCGTATTGACCATGTTGGGTACAAGACCGATAGGAAGAGTACAAGTGGCCAATGTGAGTTTCTTGGAGGTTCACTTGTGTCTTGGTTCATCAAGAAGCAAACCGGTGTGGCCGTATCATCAACCGAAGCCGAGTATGTGGCTGCCTCAAGTTCTTTGTGCTCAAGTTTTATGGCTCAAACAAAGAACTATCGATCTAGGAATCAACTGAAGGAGATCCCTATATTGTGTGACAACACAAGCACAATAAGCTTAGCCAAGAATCCAATGCAACATACTCGGACTAAGCATATTGATGTGAGGCGTCATTTCATAAGGGATCATGTTCAGAAGAGAGATGTCAAAGTCATGTTCATCCCAACTCATCTTCAACTTACTGATATTTTCACCAAACCTTTGGCCAAGGAGTCATTCAACTTTATTAGAAGAGAATTGGGAATGGGAAATCCCAACGAGTTGTAAGTAATTCTTGCTAAAATTAGTGATAAATTGTGGTTTTGATGATTAAAAGTCACTGACTTAAGCATCAGAGTATCTAGATATGTTTTATACAGGACATTAAGTAACGTGGTTTTGCTGTCAAGGAGCAAAACCTCGAGGTTTTAGAGAAAACCTCGAGGTTTGGTGGACCATGGTCAATCGTGGTTTTGTTTGAGGAGAAAAACCTCGAGGTTTTGGGAAACCTCGAGGTTTGGTAGAACATGGTCAATCGTGTTTTGTCGCCAAAAGCAAAACCTCGAGGTTCGATGAAAACCTCAAGGTTTCGATGAAAACCTCGAGGTTTAGTGGTGCATAGCCAAGGATTTAAAGCTTCGGAGAAATCAAACCTTGAGTATTCAAGGAAACCTCGAGGTTTGGATGAGACAGAAAAATGAATAATCGAAGGACGGTAAAACCTCGAGGTTTTGAAACAAACCTCGAGGTTTGCATCGATGAGTCAAAGGTTCACGTAACACCTCGACATCCAGGTTGGTATTTTTTTTTCAAACCTCGAGGTTTGGCGTGAAACCTCGAGGTTTGCTATCATCTATATATATGCATACACTGTTCATGTTCTTCAAACCTCGACCTAAACCTCTAGGTTTTGCTCTCTCTCTCTCGTCACCCACTCTCTGAACCTCCCATTTTCGACCAAATCCTTCCTTCTAAACCCTCAAATGGCCTCGAAATCAAAATCCCAAGCCATTTCTGCTTCTGATTCCAGTGAGGAAGAAACAAAATCATGGTCTCCTCCTCCTCCTCCTCCTCGTCAACCAGAACAAACACCCCCTTCCTCTGGTCGCCCAGTAAGGGTCAAGACTCGCTCTACTCGCCTCCGTTATGGTATAAACAAATCAATTAGAGGTGTTCAGGGTGAGATTGCTGATGAACGATCACCATCGAAGGGAAGAAAGGAAACCAAGGGTCCAAGGAAAGAGGTCTCCTTCAAGGAACCTGCCAAAGAACCTGCCGAGGGTCCTTCAAAGAAGAGAAAAGAGCCTGAACCCAAAGGAAAAGGGAAAGGGAAAGCTTCTGCCTCTGGAACAGAGCCTACTGGAAAGGATAAATCCAAGAAATCAGGAACTTCCAAATCCACTAAATCTCCGACTAAGGCTAGAACAAAGAGGGCCTCATTTGCTAAGTCCCAACAATCATCAAGGGGTCAGTCATCCTCTCATAATCCTCACCCTCAACAAGAAGAGGAAGAAGATGGGCCTCCTGTCATGGAAAATGCGATATCAGACATCTACAAGAATATCTCTCCACCAAATGGATTTGTCACTACTCTTGCTGCTCTTCCCAAAGACGACAATGAAAAATTCAGGGAAGCATATCTTCATCGTCTTTTTTGTCCTGTGGTTGTTATTGATTTGAAGGCATTTAAGAAAGAATGTCACTTTGATTTATCCCCTTGGCTAAAACAATACGAGTCCTTCATTTCAATATATGCTCCTTATACTCCAAACATAGTTCGATTGTTTTATTACAAGATGGAGTATAACAATGAATTGGGCGATTATGGCGAAGTGATTGAGGAGAGGGTCACCACCACTGTTAGGAATGTCACATTTACACTGCCAGCTGCCATCTTGAACAAAATTCTAAGAATTGACAATCCTCCATCTGTTCCTAAGTTTTCTTACAGTAACCAGGAAGTTTTTGAAACACTTAGGCCTGGTGTGCCTTTCCTCCGATCGAACTCGACTCACATTCGACCAAGCTCCATGCCCGCCGAGAATCGTGTCCTATGGTATGTCTACTCTAGGAACTTCATTCCTAAAGGCGGCAACTAGACTCACTTCACTCAGAATGACTATGTGCCATTTATCGCCTTTGGGAAAGTTCCTTCTACCTTGGTCATCGGGTTCCTCAAAGGGATGATCGAATTCAGCTTTGCCAAGAGGCGTTATCTCATATTCCATATCCCTTATTGATGTCTGTCATTCTCTTCTACCACAAGATCTGGTATGTGAGTGCTCCTGACACACTTGAGTATCCCCCCTTCTTTGGGAAAACACAGATGAATTTGATGAAGATCAAGTTTGGGGAAGAAGGCTTTGCTCAATCTCAGGCTCCTTCAATATCACATCCGCGCTCACAAGCTCAAGAGGCCCAGTCAGCACCTCCACCTCCTCAGACATCACTGTCTTCTGACCTTGCTTCTCAGATTAAGCAAATTGTGGATCCTGCTCTTGCCACCATGACTATGCGCATGGAGTTTGAATTGGGAAAGTTACGATCTGAGATGACTCGTGGGCATACTGGTCTAATTGAGATTCAAGATGCCATAAAGGAGCATCTTGAAGCTGTTGCTGGGCAATCAGCCGAGGTTAAGGAAAAGACTGAAGAAATTGAGCTCAAGATGTCCACTCAGCTCATTTCTCATATGGACCTCACTGATAAGGTGGACAAGATCATGAAGCATCTTCACATTGGTTCCTCCTCCACTCCTGGCTCTACTTCCGGCCCAAGTACTTCGGCCCCCGCTCTAGTTCTCCCTCACCATCCTTCACCTTCACTTCCCCTCCTATCCCTTCATTCTCTCAAGCTCCCTCAACTCCCATTTTCCCTTCTCAAGTCACTGAGGCTACCACTCCAACCACAGTAATCCTCCCTTTACCATCTACTCCCCCACTGAGATATTTCCCTTTCCATCCATCTCAACTCCTGCTCGGAGTTCTTCATCTTTCTCCTCCCTCTACAACCCTCCTTTTGAAGATGACAAAGGGGGAGAGAAAAGCAAGGAGTAGCTTTTGAAGTTTAGAGAGCTTTGAGGATCATGTGCATTTTTTATTTTGCTTTGTATTACATTATCCTGTATTGCTCTTTCTATTGAACTGAAATACAACTTATGTTTTCATGCTTCTACTCATGACTGCTTGATGCCTTGTATTTACATTATGCAAATGGCTAAGTTCTTGAAACCTCTGACATGAAATTTTTTTTGAACTTTCCAAAGATGTTTGCTTACAAGTGTTGTCATCATCAAAAAGGGGGAGAATGTTGGTTCTCTAAAATATTTTGATGATTGCCAACAATTATGAACAAAGAATGAGGATTTGCTCTCTCCGAAGTTGGAAAATCCGGGTGAGAGCAAACCTCGAGGTTTTCCCGGAAAGCCTCGAGGTTTGGCCTTACAAAGGAAGCATCGAGGTTCTATGTTTTAACTTACAAAAACTGGGTTTCACAAATTTATGTGAAACCTCAAGGTTTATTAAGAAACCTCGAGGTTTTGAACTTCTAGAGAAAACTCGGTTTCACACCAAGTTGTGAAACCTCGAGTTTTCCAACAAAACCTCGAGGTTATGCCTTGGCGCCAAACTGAAAATTTGAAATTAAATGTCAAACCTTGAGTATTGACAGAAACCTCCAGGTTTCTAGCTTCCAGAGAGCTAATGGTTTTCCGTATGATCGAAAACCTTGAGGTTTCCATAGAAACCTCCAGGTTTGTGTTTTGGCTCAAAACAAAGAACTTTGAAGTTTGGGCAAAACCTCGAGTATTGCTACAAACCTCGAGGTTTGTGAGTTCCGCAGAGCAAATGAACTTTCACTCATTCTAAAACCTCCAGTTTCTTGAGAAACCTCCGGGTTTGCTTCCATCATGTTTCGCCGGGTTTCACTTACAATGTGAAACCTCGAGGTTTCGAGAAAACCTCGAGGTTTGGAGTAAGCCCGAGAAACCTTTATGTATTACATCATGAGAAACCTCCAGGTTTTATTATAAACCTCCAGGTTTGAGGTTTTGGTCTTAAATCGTTTTTAACCTTAAATGACTAAACCTCGAGGTTTGTGAACAAACCACCGAGGTTTCGGACGTTGCTCTCGAAAATCGAATGTGTCGATTTTGCTATGCCTTCGTGTTTGATCTCAATGCTTTCCATGATTAATCTCTATTGGTTCTAGATATGTTTAACCATCTTTTTGGTGAGTTTCGGGCATTAAGGAAAGTTCTTGAAGTTTTAAAGAAAAAGCAAAAGTGATGTCGAACATTAAATGCTCAACCCAAAAACTTGCATCCTTTTGGTTAATCCATCTGCACACGGTTACAAAGCATTAAAGAATGATTTCTACATCAAGCAACATCTTCTCCAACGGATTAATTTGCACAGAGTCAACTCTGACCATCCAGCCAGCTGGATTAAGAGAGTTTTAGAAAGAGAAGAAGACCTAAGCAGCTCACAACTTCTGCAGATCATCTTCAATGGTCTTATTATCAATGCAACGGTCTATTAATGCTATCTGGCTATAAATAGAGTTGCATTCAATTCTTCTCAACAACTACTACATCGAAAATGAAAAAGCATTCAAGTTCTTCAACTACCTTTATTTTTCACTTGTATCTTGTCTTTTGACATTATAAGCTTCGAGTGTTTATTATTATCCACTCTTAGAGAGAACTTTTATCTGTAAATCACTTATTGAAAAGAATCACAAGTCAAGGGGACTTGGTGATTTGGGAGTTCATTGATTACAACTTGTAAGGGGGAGTGAGTTCTAGAGGGAGAACTACTCTTTAAGTACAGAGTGTGTAATCTTTGTGATAGTGAAAATCCCAGAGAGTCTGGGGACTGGATGTAGGTCAAGTTGTTAAGACCGAACCAGTATAAATCTATGTGTTCACCTGTTCTTCCCTCTACTCTGTTCATCTCTTTTTTTGTTGTCTAAAAACAGAGCAATTTACAAAAGTTTTTAAAATACCCAATTCACCCCCTCTTGGGTATATAGCTCCACTTTCATTTAAGGTTCATATCAAGTAGAAGTTCTCTAATTTCTGTTTGTGAGATGGCTGGAATTCATAATTAATAGTTGTTTTCAATGTTGATTCACAGGAAAGAAGGGAACGAACACATGAGATAGGGAGAAAGAATGATTGCCTGCATAAGGCTTCTCATGGCGGATATGAAAAGGCTGAAGAAGAATTGATGGTGACCAAGCGGAAGAGATTGGATGATGAAGCAGAATCCAATCCTTCATGCGGTACATTATCCACCATCTCCAATACGTCGCGAGGAGTTGTGGTTGCACATTCGGAAAAAGCCAAGCGCGCCACACGAGTGAACAAACTCGTGTAGTTCGAAAGAATTGTAAGTATCGTTATTGTTATTTTTAGTTACTAAACATGTTTCATTACTAAGCTTCTCGTTATCCGTATCTTACGGGAAGATCTTAAAAAGAAAGAAGCGAGAGGATCTTTTGTGTCGGACGGGAGGAGTGATGTTTTGACCGTTGCGATCGGAAAACCGGATCATGGTGGGCGTGCAAGGGGGATTGGAGGATGGGTAGGCCTGAAGGAATACTTTGGTAAATCCAAATGCCATAGACAAAGTATGGTTACCCGGGAGGAGATGGAGCAGACGGTGGCCAAATTAAGTGAGGATGCGGCTAAAGAAGCAAGGTATCAATCCGAGATGAGCCAGATGAGGGAGGAATTGAATCAGATGAAGCTACTTTTGAGCAATCGTCTAGAGACCAATGTTCCCTTCACACATTCACCTGCACCTGTGCAGCATAGCACTAGAGGGAGCTGCATTGTTGGACAGTCAGAGCAACCTTGTGACCTATATGTGGAGGATCGTGATCGTCCTGCACGATTAGTTGCAAAAGGGACTGTCCACAGCTTATTGGGATCAACTGTACACCACCAACAAATGGCGATGATGAAGTCGAGTGTCGTTGAAAAGGTGATCGTTGATGCACCTCTCCCTCTCCCAACTGATCAGCTGAAGCTTGTGAGTCATGTCAAGGGAACCTTCATCTCTTGGCCAGTGAAGCTTGTACATGTCTCTACTCTTCCTGAAGCTTTATCCCCTCCTCCTCAAGTTCTACCCCCTCGTCAAGCTCCATCCCCTCCTCAAGCTCTATCCCCTACTGCTAAGTTGACTGGCACGAAAAAAATATCCGATCTGGTGAAGAGTGGATATTTTAAAGATAAATCGTGGCCTGTTAATGAAGTATTAGGCGTCCCTCATCCTCTTCCCGTTCAAGTTGACACCGTTGATGTTGAGTCCCTGCTGCTTCCTCGACAGGAGCTTACTGATGCAATTGTTCAAATTTTTATGAAGTATCTTCTGTCTATGAGTACATAATTTAAATGCATCATTTAGACACACATACGTATATACTAATTCCCTGATCGATGTCATTATTGTAGGTTATTGCATCAAGAATTGGTTCAAAAAGGCAGGAGCAACGATTTTGGATTCTTGTGCCCTGTCTATTCAAGTCAAACATCCATACAGGAGAGACAGGTGTACATATCAAAGAGGTTGTGTGAAGTGAGAAGAAAGGTCTACTTGTTGCCATTCTTCCACAGGTATATATCACAAATCTTGTCTGCAACTCACTTAATTCTGCTACATATATCACTGAGTATACTTTACTGCTGTGAATTTTCAGCCACCACTAGCAGTTGGTCCTCATGTGCATGGAGGAGCATAAAGTTATCTTCTTATGCTCCACTCACAGAGAGCCATTGCCTTCGTTGATGCAGACCATCAACGAGTAAGCATGTCATTTTGATTCTCTTGTCTGAAATCTCTGCTGTGAATTTTCAATGAACATTATTGATAAATTTTTGATTTTGATGATAGTGCCATGAAGACCTTCCAAACCGAAGTAAAGAAAAGGCCTCGGGCTAAAGATCCCATCTGGGACACACCAGAGCTTGGTAGAATATTTGCACACTGGCACACTGCCTAGTGAAGTTGGTCATTAAGCTATATATGCTCTTATATATATTTCTTGTTCTTTTTAGACTCATCGGCAACCACTGGGGTCCAACTTATGTGGCCAGTACGTCATGAAACACATGTATGATATTATCACGGGAGGAAGGACTAAATTAACTGCAACGGTAAATGT
Source organism: Acacia acuminata (assembly GCA_019022655.1). Classification (NCBI taxonomy): domain Eukaryota; kingdom Viridiplantae; phylum Streptophyta; class Magnoliopsida; order Fabales; family Fabaceae; genus Acacia; species Acacia acuminata. The sequence goes on from JAFJYI010000005.1 coordinate 6,531,022, forward strand.
ATTTGATGTTACATATTATGCACGAAAGTTAATTCGATTAATGCGGCTTAATGTTACATATGAAATATGCATGCAAGTTAATTCGGTTTTTGTCTTTGATGTTACGAGATGTTTGACCGCCCGATCCCTTTTTCGATGATGAACTGGAGCACATACGCAATTTGTTTTGTGAATATCTCGTATGACCCGATAAAGTCGGACAATAATTAATGTCCTAAATTCATTTGTAAATATATCTGTACAACAATAATATTCTCGTAAATTTGTTTATTTTTCTGAACAATATTCATTTGTAAATATACATAGGCAATGTAAAATTCAATAAATAAATTTGTTTAATTTTTCGAACAATTTTCTTGTGTCCATTTTGGGTTTCTGAATGTATTGGATGGTAGATAAAGATGTTTAGTGCTTGAAATTTGAGAAAGTTCTTGACTTTTAGGACCGTATATTAATTAAAATTCCAGTCTTAAAAGTCCGCATAATAAACATCCGGTCTAAAAGTGTTCGTTTTTTAAAAAATATGACATTTTTAGGACCGCATATGTAACACCCCAGGTTGTGGGACTAGGAGTTTAGTAATAAGAATGAGATAAGAAGACTGTTAAGTCAGAAATAGGCAAAAGTATTAAGCTTATTATGAGGAAAGGCTTGGGATAGTATTAAATATTATTTGTGGACCTTGAAAATTTAGGGAAAAAGTATGAAATATTACTTTGAGGATTTCGAAATATTATAGGTGGTTTAATTATGGAAAAAAAACAAAAATAGTTTTAAAGCTATTATTTGGGATTTAGGACAAATTTATCTGAAAATTCAAAGAAAAATAATTAGAGGATAAATTTTGGCTAGGAAATTTTAGGGTCGATGTTTTAAGGCCTAGAGAAGTTAATTGAGGGGAAAAAATCCTTATATAGAATTAAGAATTAATTTCTAACACCTAACAAATGTTTGCAATTAAATAAGAAAAGGACTAGATTGCAAAAAATAGCCAAGTAGGGAGTTAAATGAGATTATTTTAAGTGGACCCCACATCACTCTATCCTTTCATGCATGTTTGCCACATGTCCTCCTTCTCATTTTTTTTTCAGTCCGGACAAACATACATACAAGACATCTCTCCTCTCCCTTCATCCGGATATATACGCACACATACTCCTCATTTTAATTATTTATTTTTCCCATCTCATTCCATTTCTTCAACCGGCCTAATATTTGCACACCCCCTCAATTGACGACACACCTACTCCCCATTTTCTCATTGATTCATTTCGGCCACAATCCCAGAAAATGAGAGGCTGAGTGCGCGAGAGAGGGGGGCCGAGAGTGAGGTGCGCCCCGAGAGAGAGAGAGTCGCCGGAGAAGAAGAGAAGGGGAAGAAGAGACCTTGGATCCCACTTGCAACACTAGTATCCAACTGAGGTAAGCCCACTAAGTCTATCCTCCCATCTTTAGTTTCTTCTATTGGATTAGATTTGGGGGGGCAGAGGAGTGATCGAATTCTTGATCTGAAGTGGGAGAATTATCTATTAAGGGTTGGAACAATAAATAAAGGTAGATTAAAGATAATAAATTGTGTTGCATGTGCTTTAATGACTCTAATTTGTGATATCTCGAAATGGATGATGTCTCTTAGTGTGAGGCGTCGATTCTTTGAAATTAAAGATAAAGGAAGTAGAACTTTTAAAAGACTATGAAATTAGTGCTATGGGAGTGTGTAGATGTCTTTCAAGTGGTTGCATGTTGATTTTGTCGAGCGTATTAAGTGAATTTGGAATCCAAAAGCTTCTCCCCTGTTTTGATGTGTGTGGCATTGGACTTTATTTTAAAATTATTGGGAAGAAGAAGGAAATCTTATCAGTAGTGTATAAGAGGATTTGAGTTGAGATATAAGACTGCATGTGAGAAATTAATTTCAATTTTCTGATTTTTGAAAAAGCTAAGGTATTTTTCAGATTTTGTTATGTTGCTTTTTGAAACTTTATTGATGGTTAAAAACTAGTTATATCAGAGGATTCGTTAAGTGATTTGTTTGTAATAAATATAGAATGAGATGATGCAAAGTTTATGAAGGTTTTCTAGTTGCTACCTTTTCATGATTAGCAGCTACTTTAAGGGATAAAGTTTATAATTGAAGAGTTGTAATTTTATTTTTAAAGTATGTAAAACAATTTTTCTATACTTAGGAAGAAAGGGGTATCTGAAATTGTTGACGTTGGACTTATAGAAAGGTGTTATTGATGCATATGAGAGTGGTGAAATGATGGATTTAAGGATATGTATAAAGCTGGAAATTTTTTTTTTAGAGAGGTGTTGTGTATGTGTTTGGGTGTCAAAGAGTACTTCGTAAATGAGGATAGAATCAGTGTTTTTGAAGTTGAATTTTGAAGAATTGAGATTTAGAAACATAGATAATTGTGTGATAGGTGTGATTGAAAGATGTTTAGGTACTTAAGGATTTTTGACTTAAGTAGGTAAATTCCATCAAGGTTGATATGTGAATTTCAAAATTTATAGGAATTGGTGATTTCTAGAGCTCAAGAGAAAAGCGAACAAAAAAAGATTTTGGTAAAGGTATAGTTTCGGAAGGAGAACAGGTGAGTGAATAACGTCCCTAAATTTTATAAATGATATTTTTATTTTTGAACTTTTATGTTTATTTTCATATGTAATAGTATGATTTTGTGAAGGAATATTTGTTGACAAGATATATGAGTAAAGAATGATGATTTTATTTATTATTAAGCATTTTCTTCCAATTGTTTCAAAGCATAATTCATGATTATGCGTTAGATGAAAATAAGAGTTTTGAGATATTTTTCGTAAATTTTATATTGAAATGATCTTTGATTCTCGGAAAGTTTATAAGCTTGGATTTATTATTTGAAATGAAATGTTTCTACATGAGTTTTTAATATTTTAAAAGGATTATATCGCAGGATTGAGATTGAATTTGAAGGTAAATTTTGGAATATTGTTTGTGAAACTTCATGCTGGGGACTTGATTATAAAGGATGAGATAGAGTGGTTATTATCTTGAAGGAAGTATTCCTATTACTTTGATAAATTGACCCCAAGCATGTTGAAAATGTTTTGGAGAGGATCTGAATATCTGAACGGTTACTAACAAGCAGATCGTTAGTCCTTGGTGCACCATGGTTAACCTCGAGCTCGCTTGATATTCATGGGATTTATTCTCATTCTTGTTTCATGGACTGTGTGTCCATGCTTATTTCATGACCTTGAGTCATGCTTGGTTAGTTTACCCTCATGGACCGTGTGTCCATGCTTGTTTCATGGCCTTGAGTCATGCTTGGTTAGCTTACCCTCGTGGACTGTGTGGCCACGCTTGTCATCTGTTCTGTAAGAAGTTCTACGAAAAGATGAGGTTTTGAGAATTATGTTTAAATTTGATTATGTTAAATAAAGGTTTTATTTCGTACTTGAAAATATTTGTTTAACGATATTTTATATAGAGTTCTACTTTATCTATGATTTACTGTTTTAAAACAGTTTTGTCAAACAAAATAATTTATTACGTATTTTGAGGTAATTGATTGATGATCCAATATATATAGAGTTTTGTTTTTACTTATGATCTTATGGTTTTGAAATTGAACTTATTGCCATATTGATATTATTAGCAGATAAAAATGTTTAATTATTTACTTTTGAATTTTATTGAATTAAAGGAATGAGACGTTATTCATCGGAAATTTTTTTTTTTGGTTCGACAATATTGGTGATCATGGATCTCTTCGAGCGTGAAGGGTCTCCTTAATGATTTAAAGTTCACTGACTCATCTTGAGGTGCTACTAGTTGATGTAATCATAGCCGTAGTCTTTTGTATTTTTATTGAAAGCTAGATGCTCCATGTAATTTATAGGTAGGATCCATGTATTTTGGAACACATGTTTGTAAGTTTCAGGCTTAAGGAATATGTTTCCACTTATATTGCTTGCCGGTCACCCCTCTAGGTTTCAGGGCGTGACAGCATATTAATTAAAAGTCCGATCTTAAAAGTCCACATTGTAAACATGCGGTCCTAAAAGTTACTTTTATTTTAGAAGTTGGCTTAACCTTTAGGACCATGTAATTTTTAAATGTTCGGTCTTAATAGTCTTCCTTTAATAGAAATGTTCACTCACTTTTCAGACAAATCATTATGGTTCGAGACAAATCGAGGTTACGCGTTCCGCTCAAGCTAGGTCCTTCATTGTAGTCGATGTTACCTCTCCCGATCTTGAGCAACATTATCGTTTTCCCTTTTCTTTGTCTCTTTTCTTTTTGTCGGAAAAAGAAGGAAGATATTGAAAAGGTACTTTGTTTCAATTTAGGGGATGTAAAACCGACGACAACGACGGTCCAACCTTGAGAAGAATTGTCACCGTGTTTGTTTTTATTCAAATAAGGTAAAAGATGTTTTTTGTTTTTTGTATGTTCTTAATCGTATTACGTGAATTTCTATTGTTGATTTACACGAGGACAATGTTTTGTTTGTTTCCTTTTTATCAGAAAAAGAAAGACAATAATGAAAAGGACAAGGCGATCGAATATGGAAACCAAAGCTGACCAAAAAAGGTAGTGTTTTTAGGACCCTCGATTTACTAAGTGTGCGGTCCTAAAAGTCTTCGTTCTTTCATCTTAGTTTTTTGAGTCTGCCATTATCCATCTTTCATAGTTGCCTTGTTTATTGCTTTCCAGGTTCAGATAATGGATAAACTAACGAATTAAAGACTAAACTCGCACGAGAACAAAAGAGTGTATAATATTTTATATAATAATGGGGCAGCGATTACAACAAAAAAAAAAAAGCAACAAAAAAACAACTAATCCTCTTCGTAGACGGAGAGGGAGGGGGAGCCAGAGTCGTCGGAGTCGGAGTCGTCTTCAGCGAGATCGTACTCCACGTCATTGGCGTGAAGTACCATGTTCAGCTTGTTGTTCACGGTATGAACAAGTTGAACCAATTGGCCCAAGCATCGATCCATGTGATCGACGGGCCCTTAACGACTCGCACCAACCGCTTGGGCGGTCGGAATTGGAGGAGGAATGGCGGAAGGGGCCGAGGTTGAAGAGGAGGAGGAGGAAATGGAGGACCTGGGGAGCAGCCATTACAGGTGGAGGCTAGGCGGTGGAGGAGACCGTGTAGAAGTGATGGAGAAGAATGTGAAGAAAGTACAAAGAACAACGGGTTTAAACAGAGAACCCATCCTGAACAATGTGAAACAAATAGAGATATTGTATCTCATTTAATTTTCGAATAAAGATATCATATATCTATTTAATTTAAATTGAGATATAGTATCTCGATTTAATTAAATAGATAGATATCATTTCTCGGATTTAATTTATAGAGATAAATTAAATCAAGGCTTTTGATTTGGATTAAATAAATATATCGATTAGATCTATTAGATAGATTTAATTAATATATTTTAATCTAGATTCAAAATTTGAATTTCGATTAGCCTTTTAATGCGGATTAAATGTGTTACATTAGATCTAACGATTGATTTAATTAATGTATTTTAATCCATATTTGAAATTCAAAATTCAAAATTCATGAGGATTAATTTACGATGATCAGTTTTAGAAAAGCTACGGGACTTTTTGTCAAGCGTATTATAGAAAGCCACGAGAAACCCTAGAGTGAAATTGAGAGAGACGCAAAATTCTAAAGGCGCTAGCACGCTACCGCAATCGGGTTCGGGAATTATTCGTGTGGATACCAGTAGAGGAAGCCGATTCAAAGAGTCGTCTTCTGCTGATCAAGAAGGTAGCCCACCAGTTCAAGTCGAAGGAGACTCGTATAGTTTCGACGCGTAGGTAATTTTTGGTTCCTTAGCCTTGGTTTAAACGTGCTGAGTGATCCCCGACACGGGATTCGTAAAAATTTTAATCTTTGCGTTATGCACGGATCCCAACACAAACTTCTGTAGGCACAGGTGATTTCTGTTGAAATTAATCGACCGTTGCTTCATTAAATGCTTCGTCGTTGATTGTACTTTATGCAAAGGTTGACTCAGAATAATAACCAGAATAAGCATGCCTCAAAGGAATATCTTTGTCTGTCACAAGCTTTAATTCCGATTGTTGCTCTATTTCTAAGACGTATTAAATGTGTCCGCCACGTCGGATTTTGTCATTCAAAAACTCGATTAACTCGATTAATCAACTGAAACTCAATCAAAAAGATGATTAAACATGATATAAATAAGTTCATATATGATTAATAGATAATACATAATGACCCATTGATTTTATGAAATCGATTAGCGACACTGGAAAAATCATAGAATTGAGAAGAACTCATTCTCGAGAATTGCTTCAGTCATTCTCGAGAATGCTATGACTAGAAAGCTAATTGATAGAATTGAACTGAGCATACTCGAGAATCATGTTCATATTCTTGAGAATCAGAAGAGTGTAATTACTTGAGAGCTTATGGATCAGTGAATGTTAACCGTGCATTCTCGAGAATCATCTAGCCATTCTCGAGAATTGCTCGATCAAGAATAGTTATAGAAATATGATAGCCACACTCATTCTTGAGAATTAGCTAGCATTCTCGAGAATTGATCTGATCGAAAATTGGTATGGAAACAATCACGCTCATTCTCGAGAATCATGGAACCATTCTCGAGAATCACATTTTAAGTTAATACTGAAGAGGAATATAGCCAGAGTTATTCATCGTTAATTCTCAAGAATTGATTTCTCATTCTCGAGAACCATTATCGAGAATTAATCACTAATTCTCGAGAATCTCATCGAAAGATTATTTCATTGAGATCCTATCGAGGAATTCTCGAGAATCACTTACAAGTTCTAGAGAATCATTCTCACAGTGAGCTTGCGATGGTGAAATTGTCACACTCATTCTCGAGAATTCTTGATATATACTCGAGAATCAATTTCACATGGAGATGCAAGTTAGTTAATTCTGATTTGAATACTTAAACTCTTTAAAGCCTTCTTTCTGATGCAAGAAGAATCAACTCCAAACTCATTGTAGTTCGTCCGTTATCATCAGATAAATAGAGATAGTTCTTAACCAGAGTTTTTGCAATATCCTGAACTGACCGCCAACTTCAAAACATCATATCTTCTTCAATTAATCTCTGTTTTTCGTGATCTTGATGTTTTTGAAAATGTATGTGAGTCTAGATTCAATTGGAACTAGTTTCAGCTCATTTGGATTTGTCATTTGTGAGAAACACTCAAAATACCGAAGGTGGGTTTGCTGTGTGACGTTGATTTATGTGGCAAATTGTAAAATTCATAGCTCTCTCATCTTAACTATTTTGGACTTGAACCTTTTCCAAAATGATGCATTGGAAGTCTAGTTTCCAACAAAATTGGTTTCTCCTCAATCTAATCTCTGGTTTAGGAGATATCATTGAATTACCAGACGTTGCCCAAGTGAAATGTGAAGCATAGTCGAACAGAGTTGCTGAAACACGTCCATTCTCGAGAAATTCAATACCATTCTCGAGAATCACAATATCATTCTCGAGAATCACAATGTCATTCCCGAGAATGACTGAAATTTATGCGCAGGGACGGAGCAATTAAACCGTAGCAACTCCTATTCATCGGGAAGCGTGAATTTGCTTATTTTAACTCCGAATTGAGCCGTTCCAACTTCCATTTGATCATAGAGACTTCAATATTGATATTCTCCTTTCTTAAATCTCCTCTCTTGATCATTCTTCATTGTTCAAACTTCATATCTACATTAAATAGGAGAATTAGTCAAAGTATAAGATAAATGCAAGTATGCAAGCTTTTTGCTCCTAAGAATGACATCTATATAAAACATCATCAAAACTAATCATATATAACAATACATTTGTCAATTAGAGATGATTTATTTAACATATATGAGCTTATCAATAGGCACGTACTTTGTGATTTGTCAATATAGTCACATATATTTATTAATATAAGCTGCTTTATTTAATATATATGAGTTTGTCAATGGCCCTCTACAACTTCTCAATACAGCGATATGCACTTGCCTATAGGATAAATTCACAATTGAAATCTATATCACTAAGGTCCCTTGAGACTTTTTTGATAGATGAAACTACATTAGAACTTTTAAATTTTTTTGTCCTTAAAACCTGAGTGAGATATTCCTTATGATTTGTCCTTTTTGGCCATGTGAATATATTTTTTAAACCTATAATTTGATTTAATTAGGAAAGAAAAAGAGATCATTAACCTCAAACAATAAAATAGTACTAAATATAGAGCAGAGTCTAGACTTGTTTTTTCCCTAACAAAAAATAATTATAGTATAAAATAAAATATAAAATGATGAAAGTACAAATTTAACATGAGATAAGAGGGTAGCCACACTTCCCAAAACCGACTTTAAAAAAAATAAAAAATAAAATAAATGTTAGGGTTAAAGGGCTAAATGCCCCGTAGGTTAATACCAATAGGTACCGGGTACCTAGTAGTTTTTGAGGTGTTAATTTTATTGTAGGAGTTTTTTTTTTTTAAAAAATAGTGCAATATTACCCCATCGTTTAAATTGTTAATTTTGACCGTTGAAATTAATTAATTTATCTATTGTCATGACTCATGCCCTCATCACCCCATCTCTACCTCACCCTTCCTTTCATCTCTCACCCTATGAAGATACCCAGAGGCGGATCCAAGTATTAAATTAGGGGGATAAGTGGCCACCCTTGAATTGGGAAATTGAGATTCTTTTTTTTTTAAAAAAAAAAATACATATTTGAATGATTGTCCATCCTTAATACATCAAGACTGTACTTAATGATCGGATAGGGGATGAATGGTTGAATGATTTATTTAGTGCCTTATATTGAAAAAGATGTATTTGTTACCATTGATAATAAGGCAATTATGATGGAATTTGGAAAAAATAAGGCCTAGAAAGATGACATTATAATTATTTTTATTGTAATATACTTTTATTATTAAAATATGGGTTTAACGTTTGTCATGTGACTTGACATAAAGTTTTGTCAAGTCACCCCAAAATTACGTCATTTTGGGAGTTCATTAATTCCCCTAACCCCAAAACTACGTCTCTGGGAGTTAGGGGAATTAATGAAGGGTGTTTTGGTATTTTTGCTTTTGTATTTATTATATGAATTGTACCAAAACACCGCTCATTAATTCCACTAACTCCTAAAACGGCGTAGTTTTGAGGTCAGGGGAATTAATGAACTTCTAAAACGACGTAGTTTTAGGGTGACTTGACAAAACCTTATGTCAAGTCACATGACAAACGATAAACCCTTAAAATATATGTACTTGAACTTGTTGAGTGCCCACATTTCATTGAAATTTATGTAGCCGCATTTGTAACACTACTTAGCCTTGCTTTTTTTTAAATGACAAGTTTGTAAAATAACCGTCTCTCTTATTACATCATCAATATTCACTTGCTTTCATGAATATTTTTTTAATATTCTTTTCTTTTCTTGTTTATATTTTTTTATTTTTTAATATATTTAAAACTTTCCTTTAAAAAAAATTAGGGGCGCCGCTCGGAACCTCGAATCCCCCTTCCACCGATACACACTCCTTCATAAATTTTCTAGATCCACTCCCGAAGATACCCAGTCCCTCACTCTCTCCTTATGAAGATATTTAGCCGTGTATGAAGAGGGAAAGTCATTTTACCCAGAATTTCTCTATTATCGACTAAATGAACAAATTTTTCGGTTAAAATAAAATGGCTATGGTCCTTTATGTTTGCCTCTACTATCATTTTAGTCCCTTAAGTTTGTAAAGTACACGTTTGGTCCTTTAATGTTAACACGTTAGTCCGACTTAATGGAAAATATGACTCAACAATTTTAAGTGATGATCGTGCAATTAAATGCCGACCAAGCAAGTTTATATGTTAGTATTTTAATAAATTAATATTTTAAATCCTATTAATTAAAAATATTTAATCTTCTTCGACAAAAAATATATATATTTAATCTTCACAAACTATAAAAAACCCTAAAACAGTTTATGAAGATTAAATATTTTTCAATTAATAGGATTTAAGATATTAATTTATTAAAATATCAATATATAAGCATATTTGATCAACATTTAGTTGCATAGTTATCGCTTAAAATTGTTGAGTTAGCATTTTTCGTTAAGTCAGACTAACGGTGTTAACATTAAGGGACCAAATGTGTACTTTACAAACTTAAGGGACTAAAATGATACCAGAGGCAAACATAAAGGACCAAACGATACTTTAACCAAAAAAAAAAGGACCAAATGAACAAGTCAAGCAAGCCTTAGGTATATAGCAATGACGAGAGGGAAAATCCATCTCTGCTTGAATGCGTGGCGATGCCTGAGGTGCATGTAGTATCTCTTCAATTTCTTAATTTTCGAACATAATGAAGAAGAAATTATATATCAGAGAGGAACAGAGATTCAAGTGAAGCAGATATTGGGGAAGACAAAGAAGAAAACAAGTAACGAAGACAAAATCAACGACATCTCCCTACCTTCATCTCTTGCTCGAGCCACCTGCATTCCTCTCACTCTGTCATCTAACCCTCATCATTCTCAAATGGGACAGCATTGTCAAGATGAAATAAAAACCAAATTTAAATCAAGGATATCAACACTAAATTAAATTTAATCCAATCTAAAGCAAGAGAAAAATTCAGCGATGAGTGTGAAGAACCGAAGAAAACCTCTCCCTTCGTTCTTAAGTTGCCCGTAACTACCGACCTATAGGTCTTGCCAGATCTACATTCGACCTTCTCGATCTCCTACTCCACATCCACGCCCTCCAATATAAAACCGCTACAAATATTGTCGCCTAAACTGCTACTAAATGAAATCGCGGTTACATCCCAAATTTTGGGATTTGAAAATTTAAAAATTATATAGGAATTAAATTATGAAATTTGGCTTAAAATAATTGTGAGAATAATTATTGAAAATTGGAAATTAAGGCCTATTTTTCCATTAATCAATTAATTTGGGGAAAAAGAATAAATTCAAGAAATAGTTGGACCCTTGCAAAGAAGGACTATGGTTTTCAGGCTAAAATAAATTATTTAAGGGAGAAAAATCTTTATTTAGGATTAAGGATTTTTGTCTACCACGTACACCCACTTCTAATTATTCATACCCATTTGGCAAATGTTCCAACAACAAAAAAAAAAACCCATTAGGCCAATTTATTTATAGGAAAAAAAAAACCCTCTTGGACTCATCTAACAGTCCACGCCTTTCGATCTAAGACGTGCCTTGCACCCCGGGTTCTATCCCTCCGATGCCGCAAGCAACAACCGCCGCTATCACAACGCCGTCGCATGGGTCCCATCTCTATTGGTGTTTGCCTTATCCAACAAGAAGGCTTAACCGCTCTTTTCTCCCACGTCTCCACCACCGTCCTACGCCAGTGCCTCATTTATTAATGTAGTAGTGATAGTTGTTTTTTTAATAGTTATTTGGTATTTTTTTTCACTTTTTAATAGTTCGTTGGCCAATTTGGTCCCTTCAATTGTTTTTTTGTGCCAGAGACTCCTTGGGTAATAGTTCGTTGGCAAATTTGCACCTTAACCCTTTTTTTTTAATAAATACATTGCTACTTTTCCTTTTATCGTTGTAAACTTTAACAATTTTGACTTATTCAAAAGCCTTTCGTCATTTTTAAAACAGAAAGTTTATGATCTTATCTTAACTCCAAACCCATTACTTAATTTCTGGGTAGCACAATAACATTAGAATTTAGAGCCCCTACGAAATATTATAGGGAAAATTACGTGCAGGTCCCAGGATCAGAAATAATTACAATTAGGTCCCTTGAAATCACCAAATTACACAGAAGTCCCTAGGGAATTTTTTGATATTATTTGTATTAACAATAGGAAATGTCATATTTACATTAACATTTAAACACTTGAACATTTACAACAGAAAAAAAGTCATATTTACAACAACAAGTGTCATATTTACAACAACATTTAAATACCTAGATTTTGTTTCAAACTCAAGTCCCTAAACGTACAGAGGTCATTTACAACAGAAAAAGCCATATTTACAACAGGAAGTGCCATATTTACAACAAAATTTAAAATCTGGCTATTTACAAAAGAAAATACTATATTTACAACAAAATTTAAAAACCTGGATTTTGTTTCCATACAAATAATATCAAAAAAGTCTCTAGGGACTTCTATGTAATTTGGTGATTTCAAGGAACCTAATTGTAATTATTTATGGTCCCTAGGACCTGCACGTAATTTTCCCAATATTATAACCAAAAGATTAAGATAGTTTTGTTATATTATATATATGTATATATAGTTTTGGTAAGGTGCACATGGACTCCAACTTGAGAATTCATACTTAAAGAAGCAAAGTCTCTTCCATCAAAACTACTGCCTGCTGTTACAATTTTGTTATATATGATTAATAGTTTTCTAAACATTTTTGAAGAGTTTTAAAAGCCGGTAAGAGGAAAGTATGATTAAATAATTATTTTATCAGCCATCCATTTTTGGGAAAACCCTAAGATTCTTTTTTTGGGAACCAAAATACTAAACTATTTATCAAAAATAGAAGTTCCAATTTCAAACAAAATGATGCTAAGTTAAACTTTTTAATTTGAAAGATTAGATTAATCAGATAAAACTGCATGCCATGGGATCAGAGATTATTTCTCCTATGTCTTGAAGTTACAACCCTTTGCATTATGGAGCAGTTATTGCCTTATGACTGCTACAAAGCATGAAACGGTTTGCAGGGTTCACTAGCTGTAACCTTTCCATTCTGTAGTGGGGTTTCCTTGTTAACCGCTACAAACAACCATGCCATAAATGTGGCACCAAATTTTGTGGCAATTAGTATGGCTCAACCACTACTAAGTAACCACTACAACTGTGGCGCCACATTTTCTAGTGGTTTTTTTATGTAACTGCTACAAAGTACCATCTCTCACTGATGCGTCATTCGGCGAGAATCATGCTGTTGCAAATTTGTAGCAATTTCCTTTAAAACCATTATAAATAATGATATTTGTAGTGCTTTCTTGTAACTGCTAGGAAAGGACAGTTTTTTTGTAGTGAAAATAAACCCATCAACCAGCTCCACCTATATATGGGGCTCAACACACACATACGACATTATCTTTGACAGTTACTAAAATTTAAAAGTGGTGACAAAGCTTCTATAAACGAACAAAAAGAAGTTGCAAAGCTATATGATTATTTTTAATCTCAGACTAAAAGAACCAATAAATAATTAAGTGCCCCATATCAATCAACCCCATTTATAAAGAAAAAGCGTAAAAGTGTTTTAAGGCTGCTATTGGCCAAAGTCGTTCCACTTTATTCACCAACACTGTTACATTTCAACGTTAGGGTTAACCACTGTTTTTTTTTTTTTTTTTTTTAAATTAAAACAATAAAATTATCTCAGCCATGAGATTTCTTTCATAACAAGCCTGAGATTTTTCTTGGGAACAAACAAATGTTAAATTATTTATCAAACAAGAAAAGCTCCAATTTCCAACAACACTAAGTTAAACTTTTTGATTTGAAATTCTAGATCAATCAAACAAAATAAACAAGCCGTGAGATTATTAATTCCTCCTATATCTTGAAACTTCACGTCTCACGCAAAACATGCAAGCTAAAATATAATAATATATCTTCAATGTTCGTACGCATTAATAACACGTTACCTTAATTATTTTCTTAAAAAAAGTGTCAAGATTAATCTTCAAATAAATCAAACAAATGCAAAGATGATTTCCACTATCGATTAATAAAACCGTCAAGTATTCCACTATATTGCAAGTGGAGCCTTATTTTCAGCCAACCTCTTTACTTCCCCAAGAAAATAAATTATTCAAAAGAAGTTGCAAAGTTATGATTTTTGCTACCAAATTAAAAGAACCAACGTATAAACGTACCATACCATTTACCCACAGAATGATTACACTATCTTTTTAAAGAGCTACACAAGACGCAAAATTGAAAGCAATACCATGAAGGCACGTTAGGTTCGTTTCTTTATTTATCACCAAATTACTTTAAATCCTGTTCTATATTGATTAGATTAATTTTTTTATTTTAAAATTTATACAAATTTTCCCACAAAAGAAAAAGAAAAAAAAAAATTAAGCCCTTTTTTCTTTCCTATTTCCGAAAATTAAAATCCATGAAAACTTCACTTGAAAATAAAGAATAAACTATACAAAACTTATTTAGATTTTGCTAAATTTACATATACTAATCCATTTTCTTTTGTTTAAAAAAGTTTAGGAGAAGCAATTGGCGTTATTAGTGAAAGGGCCAGGGTTTCATATGGCCGTTTAAGTCCAAGGTTTCAAGTTCAAAATTTCCTATGAAGGCAAAAAGTTGCCTTACCTATACCACTCATGTTTGGTTGTTATGAGACAAATTCGTTCAACTATCATCAATTCAAATACCAATCCTCTGTATAAAAACTATAAAGACTCTGTGCTTTTGTACTCATTTGATGACAAGGTATTGAAAAGTGAAACGTCCTATGTCACGCTAGAATCAAAATAGGAGTATACAGGAAAGCAATGGAACGCATTTCTCTGCCTATCTAGGGATAGGTAGGGGGCACAGATCTCCCATCTGGACTGTCCAGATGCCATATGGATTGTCCACATTTAATTTTTTTTTTTTTAAATTTGGTGATTTTTAAATAAATTTTTTTTTTGAAAAAATATTAGTTTAGAGATTATCTTTATTTTAGATTCTCTCGCCCATTAAAATAATTTTTTTTAAAAAAATAGAAGTTAAAAAAATCACGGACCATTTAGATCATATCCGGACGGTCCAGATGGGATCTGCGCCCCTGCCTATCCAAGGATAAGCAGGGAAACGCGTTCCGAAAAGCAGCAGTATGTCTTACGTTTGTAAAATACCAATCATAAGGGCAGACCCAAGGGGGCGAGGGATGAAATTTAATGGGCCTCTTGTAGTAAGTAACCTAATAACTACCCATAGCCCACGCCCCTCTATATCATATATGGTTGATGGTTCATTCCTCGTAGCTCATGCACTATCAGCACTCAGCACAGAAGAAGCAATTACTGCAATGAACATAAAAAGATTTAAGGTTCACATATGCCTCTCTTAATTCATTCCTTATAGTTGGCACAGAAGATTTATTTGGGTGTGTAGGTAAGTGATATAATTTATCATTTTAGTCTCTTATCTTTTAGTTGGATGGAATTTGTTTTATGGAAAATTCAATTTAGGGATTTGTTAGATTTTTGAAATTTTAAGTCTTCTAGATGATCATTTTGTTTTAAATGGAGTTAATGAGGCTTGAGTAAAAGTTGTATAGTTTATATTTTTCTTGAGTGGTTGATTTGAGGAAAATAAAGTTAGGGCTTAGTTATAAAATTTGTGATTTATGATACGGAGTTTGTGATACGGACTTTGTGATACGGAATTTGTGGTATGGAATTTGTGAAATGGAATGTGTGATATGGAATTTCGTGAATTAATTCATGCTTTGTTTTTGTAGGTGATTATTATGGGGAAGAGTGTTACCATTGATACTTATTTTAGTAGAAAGAATAGTGAGTTTTTGTCATCGTCTACTCCTAATATTGAATTTGTTAAGGCTAATAGATAACTAGTCATTATATAAATATGATTAGCATAGTACTGTTGTAGATATTTGTTGGTCGATTTCTTTGATGGCAAGTGGACCAGTCAAACAAGTAATAAAGAGTAAGTAGAGTATCGTCCCACAGAGACTGAGATATCAATGATGATACTGATTTACAGAAACAGCTGTGTGTGAAAATAAAATAAAACTTAATTGATTTGGGAGCTTTGTGGTTATAACTAACAAATAAGAAAATAAATTAATGATCGTAATCATAAGAAGATATTAGTTAAAAGATAGGCTAAGCTCATATTTCATCCTAAGCATATCACTCCCTAGCTTGCCTTAGCGCATTGCTATAGAAATTATACTGCACAACTTCTGCAATGCTACAGCATAGCCGCCTTCACAATGTTATCCAGTTAACCCACCACTCTACTCTACTGAAGCTTCCGCGTCCGGTACATACAATCATAACTTTACTTTTCTCATATGCCTATGGCGATTTTCTAGTTCAAATTATCATTCCAAATTAAGGTGTTATGGTTATGAGCGGTAGACCCATTCCTGAAGCCTACAATGATAGGTCAAGCCTTACACTAACCAGCCTAGCAAACACGGCCTATCGATGTCTAACCCCGACTCCCTTCCAGTAAGCCGAGGTCACTGATCTAGCCTTTAGCTTCCACTAACCAACAAGAGATTAAAATACTGATAAACAAACTGAATATATTAAATTAAGAACTAGCAAACTGGGTTCATTCCACACTCAAGAATTCATCCTCACTCAGCCACGAGAATTTTAGTTCATGACTGACGAAGGAATCACAAAACAAATTACAGCATAATAGCCCATAGGAAAAGATAAACTAAAAATCAACAAAACAAAAGGTAAAGATAAACTAAAAGTCAACAAAAAAAAGGGAAAGTTTTCCGGGGAATCGACAGTGTGAGAGGCGTTTGTCAATGGACGACTCCACGTCTTCTCTTCTCCATCTTACTGCAAGGAAGGTTGCTGAGTTCTATTGCAGCTCTTGTGCTTCGTAACTTCTCTATCTCTTCTTTCGAGCCAAGCTAAATAAGAATTTCTTTGACTCTAACAACTCAATAGATTTTAGGGTTAGCCGTCTGTCTTTTTATAGTCAGGTTTACTTGCTATGTACGTTCAGGGAACTGGGCCTTTCCAATTCGGTTAGGTCCAACTAGTCTAGCTTTCCAAATTCGGTAGATTGATTCTGCTGATCCTACGAGATTCTCCAAATCTTAACTTCGATCCTCCGTATCTTCTATTCCGATACATCAGCAATCTAACTGTTGGCTAACGTCCGTTTGTTAACCTGCACTTATTTTCCTGAAACGGTCTCGAAGATAGATCAGAACATATGACGCATAGCATTGGTTCACTTATGCTACTATAGTATCAGGGTTGCATTGTATTGTGATTTGTTATGGCTGTCCTGATGATATATTATTGTATCGGCTATATTATGTGCTTTTCACATAAAACCTCAAGCTTGTTCTTCTCTTATGCACATGTATAGGAAGCTTATACAATTTGCTATAATTTATGAGACTCATCCTTCATTTCCCTATATGATGAATTAACACATTTTTGCTTAGATTAAATGCAATTAAGTTCATATTCACCATACAAAACAATCATACATAAAGATAGGAAAACATGGCATAAATAGTACTCATCAATATTCTGTATAGATTGTGCACTAGCTAGATTGTATATCTCTGTCAACATGTGTAAGGTCCATATGCGTCTATAACAAATTCTGTTATGATTATTTTGCTATATATATACAATTATAAGGTCTAAGGCTCATTACTCTCAGCCATTACAATCCATTTTGGTATCCAAAATCTTTCTAAATTGTCAAATACTGAGACCCCTTCTTCAAAGTCTCCTAGAATAGAAAATAAATAGGTAGTTAAAGAAGTTGATCTTGATTCATTGGAAAGAGATCTTGTACTACACCCTCCAATATGGAAATATCCTATAAATCAACAAGATGAAATTTGTCGTGCTTATCTTAAACTTGGTCCATTTCAGTGCAAGCTTCAAAATTATCCTTTTTCTAAGTGAGAGAAGAATCGAAGTCATTTTTACTCTTCTTCGTTTTGATTTGCATCCATCTTGGTTAGAGTATTCTCCAAGTAAAGATGCTGCGTTTTGTTTGCCTTGTTATTTATTTAGTAAACCGTGAGATAGTAGTGGTCATTTTGGACTTAATACATTTGTTGTTGGGGGATTTTGAAATTGGAAAAAGGTTAATGATAGAGAAAATTGTGCTTCTCTATGCCATGTTGGAAAAAGTTATCTTGATGCATAAAAATGTTGTGAGTTCATGTAATGATCTTATGAACCAATCTCAACATATTGAGATATTGGTTGAAAAACTTACTTCTCGGGAAATTGCAACTAATCATTTGAGACTATAGGTTTCCATGGACGTAACAAGATGATTTGCTCTTCAAGGATGTGCTTTTAGAGATCATGATGAAAACTTAGATTTACTTAATCAGGGTAATTTTCTTGAGATGAAAGTTTTTAGCTTCCTATAATCAAGAAATTACAGCAGTTATTTTAGAAAAAGCTCCTCAAAATGCATCATATAGTTCCCCTCGAATTCAAAAGGAAGTTCTTCATGTTTTCTCTTAAAAGGTAAAGAACACAATATAGGAAGAAATTTCCAATACCAAGTTTTATCTTATAGTTGATGAAGCTAGTGATGTATCTAAACAATAGCATATGGCTATTGTTTTGAGATACATCAATAAAGATAGTTTTATACAGGAAAGGTTTTTTGGTCTTGTACATGTGGAAGATACAAGTGCTAATACTTTGAAATAAGGAATATTCAACACTCTTCGTCACCATAATCTTGACATTCAAAATATTCGAGGATAAGGCAATGATGCAGCTAGCAATATACAAGGTGAATGGAATGGATTGCAGCCTTTAATTTGCCCTGAGCACTCATATGCTTATTATGTCCATTGCTTAGCTCATCGCCTTCAACTTGCCTTGGTTGTTGCATCTCATGAGGTAAAACATGTTCATTAGTTTTTTGAAAATTTGAACTTCATAATTAATATTGCTACTTCTTCTTGTAAGCGTATTGATGAGTTAAGGGTTGCCCAAACAAATGAAATTGCAAGCATGATTGCTATTGATGAACTCGAAAAGTTGGTCTTAATCAGATTGGTGCTTTGTATCGAGCTGGAGCTACTCGTTGGAGTTCTCATTACAATTCCATATGCAGCTTTTGTTAAATGTTTCAAGCCACATACGAAGTTCTTGACAATATCTCTAATAAAGACAATATCACATCGTGGAGATGCAGATAAATCATACTCATCATTGACATCTTTTGATTTTGTCATCATATTGCACCTTATGAAAGAAATTATGGGTATTATGCGAAGTCCATTTGTCAAGCTTTGCAACAAAATTCATTACTAAAAAAAAAATACTAAAAGGACAATGGGATTTTAGGAAAAAAATCTGTCACAATTTTGCAACGGAATTTGAGAGGGAACAAAATTCGTTAGAATTTGCAAATGAATTTGTGAGGGAAAAAATCCGTTTCAAAAATGGGATTTTGTAAGGGATTTTGCAATCAAAAATTTGCGATGGATTGTTTTTCCACTTACCCATTCGATCCCTTTCTTTCTCATTTTTCTCCATGGTTGAAACTAAACTTCGTCATTTTTCTCAAGAATCACAAGACTCAAACCCTAACCTCATTCCTCATTATCTCTTACCTCACTCGGCTTCCAAACCAACCCTCACCATCATCACCTCCATCGTCCCTCTTATTTGTTCATGTTGTGACTCCTTTTACTTGTTAGTTGCCGGAATAACATCCACATCAAGATAGAGTAGTCCCGCCAACACCACCCTTTCCCCCATTGTGACATCACCATCTCTGATGACCATCTTTACCATTCTTCTTCCACCATAAGACCGAACCCATCCCTTCACAATCACTGTCACTCCTTCATTATTTGGTTTCTCTCTTCGTCCGCTACCTTCATTTTCTTTCTTTCTCTTTGCCCCCAACAATCCCCCACCATAGTCAGATTTTACTCACTGTCAAGAGCAAGGAGTCCAGAAACTGTTACAGACTCGTATAAGGCCTATTTAATGA
The DNA here is from genome assembly GCA_019022655.1 of Acacia acuminata. Lineage (NCBI taxonomy): Eukaryota > Viridiplantae > Streptophyta > Magnoliopsida > Fabales > Fabaceae > Acacia > Acacia acuminata. The sequence goes on from JAFJYI010000005.1 coordinate 6,550,795, forward strand.
ATGGCCACACAAGGGGCAATCTACGTGACCTAGATATGGCGGCATAATACTTGGGCTTGGAAGCACAAAAGCGCATAATTCCAAACCCTAACCCTGCAGGTAAACTTTATAAATATGAGGTAAACCCTAAAGGTATGATCATTCTCTCTCAATTACTATTTTGTCATCATTGTGCACACACACCAGCCCCTTTGTCTAAATTCATCTAATTCTTGCATAGTAATATGCTATTCTCAAAGGTATCTAATTCATAGATACCTCAGAGAAAGTTATCTGATCCTAAATTAACATACTAGTCCAACGGACTAGATATCTGTGTCAATCTAGACAGAACAATTGGATCCATCTATAGGGAAGTGATAAATTTTGATTCCCAGTACCAAAGATGGTTAATACCAGAAGCAACAATCAACTACCCTTGCACAAGCAGTCACCTGAAAATCCGCCGCAGTAAAATCAAGAACAGCAGCAACCTGTGGATGTCCTAAATTTTGACGTAATGCATGTTAGTGACGTATCAAATACGGCTTCCTCCCCAGCACTCACGACAACCCCTTAGAATGTGATTTTCCAACAAGTCCAGCAGCAAGCCCCTCCTCCGCAAGTTCCAATTGTAGATTCGGACACCTCCTCATGCAAACTGCCTTAAATTCTATATTAAGGCAAATATCAGAGTTAGAGCAGCGCAACAATATCCAGTAGCAAAAAGATCTCAGAATAATGCAGGAGGATATGGATCTTCATAATATGACTCTGCGACGAGAAGAGATTCAAAGAATGCAGTTGGTAGAGGAACGTCTCAGATAGATTGAGAACCCAGTTCGTAATGAGAACCAGAGTAAGGAAAATAGAAGCTGAGAAAATGGGAATCAGGATGTTAATAACTATACCCGGGTTAATGCTTTGGGTTCTGTTCAAGTAAATGCTTGCGGTCCTAAGCAAGTCCGGGTTCGAATTCCTAAAACTTAAGGTTTAGGTTCCAGACTACAGAGCTAACATGCTGAGTATAACCAGGATGGAGGAGATCAGAATCAGGATATGGTACCTCGAACGCAAAATGCTCCTGGGACATATAGGAGGAAGTACATTAGGGCGACAATAACAGTCGGTCCCTTCACTGACAAGATTATGAATGCTCCTTACTTGGAAGATTTTGATTCCGCCTTTTTGTCAAAGTACGATGGAAGTCAAGATCCACAAGTCCATATCGATACTTTCAATATGGACATGTATATGAGGGGAATTGATGAGCCCATTATTTTCTGGATGTTTGCTACAACATTGACAGGAGCTGTGCAAACTGGTTTGACAATTTGTCTGCAAATTCAATTCGAAATTTTGAAGATTTGGGAGACAAATTTTTGCTGAATTTTGCAACAAGCAAAAAACAACTAAAGTCCGAGTTTGCTCTCGCAAAGATTAAGAACAATTGTGGGAAACGCTCCAAAAGTACTTGGATCGTTTTAAAGATGCCGCTTTACAAGTACATGGATTGCAAGAAAATGTGCATGTGCACTTAATCATAGCTGGCTTGGATGGCTCAACTCGGCTAGCAAAGTCAATTTATAAGGATCTCGTCAAGACCCTAGTGGAGTTTAGAACTCGGTCAAAGAAATACCTGGAGCTAAAGTAAATGGAGATAGCTAATGCCACCTCACAAAGGAAAAGAACAATCGAGAATTCAAAAGCAAGATTTTTGCGGAGGAAACCCAAATGATAAATTTTGGGCTGGAAAGTATGAAGTAGAGTTGAGAAGTATACTCCTTTAAATGCTCCATGGTCTCAAATTTGGAGGGAGGTAGCACTGACCGAGATGAAAAAAGCGGAATGACCTTGTCCACTTTACAATAAAGCGGGTAAAGGTCAATCCTGGTTCTGTGTGTTCCATGATGGACCAGGACATACAACTGATCAATGCTAGGATCTCGAGATGATATGGGAAAATTTGTCATAAAGGGTAAATTACGACAATATGTAATAACAACCTAGGGACGAAAGAATAATAAGCACAAGCAAGCAAGTCGTAGTAAGAACTCGGTTCCTGAAAAGAAAAGGGGAAATAAAAAGCAGAAGAAACCAAATGGCAATGACAATGAATTTCAAGAAGCCGAGTTTGACTGCAACATTATTAGTGGAGCTCTTAGAGGTGGAGATACGGTAAGCCATAGGAGAAAGTATTTAAGGGAGGTCCTTTCTGTAAGGGATTAGCCAAAGTTTAAAGAAGACTCTAGAAAACCATAAGCTCCTCTGTTGTACTTCACTAAAGATTTGAAGAATGTAGTCCCAGGTCATTAAGATGGATTGGTGATTACGAGAACCTTGGTAAATTGCCGAGTTAGGAAGATTTTCATAGATGTTGGAAGCTGTGTTGACATTATCCTCTGGGATGCTTTTAAAAGAATAAACCTCAATCAACAAGATTTGAAGTCGTGTACATAGGTTTTAATGGAGAACATACTCCTCCTAAGGGGTATATTGATCTCATATTAATGCTAGGAACAAATGAAGCATTCAAGTTAGAACAAGTAAAGTTCATTGTTGTTGATTTCCCATCTCCGTATAATATAATCTTGGGGAGGCCAACTATTCACAATTAAGATATGTTGGTTTTCACCAAGTATCAGAAGTTGATGGTAAGTAACAAGAATAAAATTGTTACTATTAATGGGGATTAGAAAGAATCTCGGCAATGTTATTTTGAAATTGTCAAACAAGGTGAAGGCAGACCTTCCTTTCCACCCCAGATTTGTGAAGAAAATAGGAGTGGTGACGGAGGCAATAGTAGACTTGGCTAAAGAGTCACGACCGCTCTGGAGAAGTTTGGAGCTTAGATAGACACAATCGAGACACGGATCAACAAATTTCTCCATGTTCAAAGATGAGGTGGAGGTTTTTTTTTGGCTCATGAGGTGCGGAGTAGAATAACTCTCACCTAGACCTTTAATAGTGAGGGATCCCGGGTTAGTCCTGCTTGTACCCTGTGGTTGGGGTATGTCAGATGCTAGGATAGGTTTATTCTTACCCAGGCTCTCAGTTTTTGGTGGTTGGGATCCCTTTTTACTGCCCCCATTACGATTTCCACGAAGCAATATCTCTTCCTTCTCTTTTTCAGTAAAGGGAATACCCCAAAGCCAGAACCGACCTCCAGGAGGAACCATTTGATGTAACTCTTCTTCCTCTTCTGGAGTTATTTTATCTCGATTCGAAAAGGGTAAAGGAATACCTTTATCCATGGTTAACAGAAAGAACAACCACAGATATGCAATGTGTTTGGAAAAAAGAGGGGAGGGAGATATAACGAGATGATTCTAGGTTCGATAAGATGATCTTATGATGGATGGCAGAAGTACAACACACTACAGATTTAACGCGCGACACTAGAAACTAAGTAGCAAGAATAAAGAACAAAGGTTCATATTCAAAGAAAAGTCTACCTAAAATCCCAGAAAGGAAAGTCTACCCAGAATCCTAAAAATTGAAATCTTCAAAGACATAGATTAAGAAACAAGAACAAAGCAAGAACTAATTTAAGCACATCAAAGCAAAAGCAAAGGAGGTAGTGAGGAATGGTAGAAGTACCTGATCTGGAAAAGGTTTATAAAACCCTAAATGTGCAAACCGGAGGATCGAAAAAAGGCAAATCTTTGAAGGAAATGAGAGGTTTCTTGGAAGAAAGAGTAAGCGACGAATCAGAAGTGATGAGAATGGTGGGACATGTGAATATATAAACGTACCATTGAGGTTATGAATTGGAAGAGGTAGGGGAAAGAGAGACAATTCATCCCAAAAAGCAATGATGACATATGTGAAACGTCGTGTGCATTAAATGCGCACAAATGCCGAAGACGGCAAGAGGTGGTTGTTTTACCCTACAACAATGGCAAGTATACAGCTGTAAAGTTATCATAAGAAAATTGAAGCCGTTGCTAAATCATATAAACCCAAAAACCTAGATGTTTGATGTAGTCCGAAGTTCGGTAAATCTCGGATAAAAGCTGAAATGAAAATCAAGCAATCAGGTGGTAACGGCTCGATACAAGACTGAGTTAAATAATAAATGCACTCAAAGAGCCTAGAGACCTTGACTACCAGCCGGGGCAACCGTTAAAGACCCGTATGTGGCCCATTTAATGAATGGCCCAACAAGGGGCAATCTACGTGACCTAGATATGTCGGCATAACACTTGGGCTTTGATATTGCCTAGCATCTAATCAAACACATGGTGAGCTCATTGTGCGATCACACAACACTCTCTATAACCTAGTCCGACCTATATCCTTAGGATATCAATCTGGATATTAAATCTAATACCCAATCCTCAGTCATAATCGGATCCGATTAAAATAAACATAAACAAATTACGTTACTGATTGAAGCGTGGTCCTCCAGATTTGTGGAGTCCTCAATCCATGGGCCAACCACAGAAGCTTAGCTAAGCATGGCTGGCAAAACGCAGAAGAAAAGATGAAGACTGTGAAGAACATGATGAACAACTCAGAGAAAATAAAAAGCTTCTAATTTAATCCAAAAATCATAAAAGATGAAATGTAGAACGTGTTTGTAGCCGCCAACGAAGTTAATCTAAAAGGGAATGACAGCTAGGGTTTCAAAACAGGCTAGGGTTCCAAAATAGGCCCAATGTTGGAAGCCTCTAATAATAATTAGTCTTTTATTACAAAATTTGAGCCCAATAAAAATTCAGAAAAATGTGTCTGTCTTTAGCTCCAATTTCGTCCATCTTCTCATTCGAATCATCCTTCCAAGTCCTCATAACAATTATAGCTATCTGAATCATCTAAAAATTGAAAGAAGAATCAAGCTAATCGGATATCTAGATCAAAATTTATGGTGAAAATATTAAATCACTGTAAATCTAGAATTTAATCATAAAAATGAATTAAATCCAATTAAAAGCCCAAAGCCTAATTAAGCAATAAAAAACGTTATCTATTAATTAAAGATTCCTAAATTACTAACCAAGCGATACAAATAAGTGAAATAATATTTAATTATTAGGCTTGGAGGCATAAAGGCCCATAATTCCAAACCCTAACCCTACAGGTAAACTCTATAAATATAAGGCAAACCCTAGAGGTATGATCATTCTCTCTCAATTACTACTCTTCCGTCATGTGCACACACACCACCCCATTCGGCTAAAGTTGTCCAATTCATGCATAGTGATATGTTATTCTCATAGATATCTAATTCATAGATACCTATAAGAGAGTTATCTGATCCTAAATTAACATACTAGTCCAACGAACTAGACATCTCTGTCAATCTAGATATAACAGAAACGAAGCCGCTTCTCGACCTTTTCCATTCTAGGGTTGGTTCATCTTTGAACTTTTTCACCCGTCTCATTGTCTTTACAGCTCTGTCTCACCTCTGTTTCTGTTTTGCTCTTGTTCCTTATCACAGAGGTATAATCTGTATCTTTTCCTTGGGTTATTTTGGTTTTGGGTAGTTTCATGGGGAAAATATGAGTAGAGTTGCAATGTGAGAGGTTTGTGATTTTGATTCTAAATATAATCATGCTAAATTGAGGCTTAAACTAATGTGTTTTTATTTGAGGATTAGTAGACAATCTCTGCAATGAACATGTTTAACTTACTATCAATTCACTCTATATCAGCTTGGTTATCTTGAGAACTAATAATATTGCTTTCTGAAGCTTGAAGCTGCTATGGAAATATTTCAAAGATTTTTTTTTTTTAATTCCCTCTGGGTTTAGATTAGGTTTCTAAATTTATAGCAAGAGATCAATGGTTTTTCACAACTGCATCTTTGATTATAATCTTGAGAACTAAGAAGGTTATTACTTTTTGAACCTCACTGCCACTTTGGAAAAATGTTTCAAAAACATGAAAAATTCAGTTGTGAAATTCCCTTGAATTCATGTTATAAATGAAGACTAAAAGTTTCGTGGACGTTGCCTTTTACTCCAATCCCAAGTTTGCAGAACCTAAAGTTGAACCTACAGGATTTAAACATGAAAAATTCTATGTGGAAGTGGACATTTTTCAAAGTTCTCATGTTTAGAAATGTTCTATTGATTACCTGTGTATACTTAATGGTGTTGACAATTTTTTCCTTTTTTTTTTTTTTTTTTTTTTTTTTTTTTTTTTTTGCTCTAAGAGGCTATTGGGACTGTTGAGAATTAGGCTTGAATTTAGATGTGAAGTGAGGATTAGCATGTGGCAACTAGTGATGGTTGCTCTATACATTTTGTCTTGGATCTGCTGATTCATTTTGGGTGTGTCTTGGATTAGCATGTGCCAACCACGATGCTTGCTTTCTATCTGTCTATCTCACTACCCTTGTTAAATATGAGTATATGGAAAAATATTTAATATCCTTTGAAACTAGCAAATTCCTTCTAAAGTTACTTCCCCCTCCTTTTCTTTCCATTCTTGTTTGTTTATCGAACGAGCCATAGCGTGATGTTTCAATTAGGGGAACTTTTAGATGCCAACGCCTTGGTCATTGCTGGGCCATATTCATGTGATCAAAGTTTCATTGGAGGACAAATGCTATTATCATTTTAAAGTACAATAGAGAGAAGTGTTTTGCCGTTTAGATCCTCATTGATACTACTATCTAGGTGAAATATAATTAACAGATTAAACCTCATGTATTCTTTCATTATAGCAAATTAGTGCTTGTTTGGAGCTTCTTATTTTATGATTTTTGTGCTCTTTAGTTCATTTTGTTGGCAACATTGTTGTTTATATTTCGTTTTGTTTATATATAATTTTTTAGGATTACTTTTGTATATATTTCTTCATATACACTTTTTTTTAATACATTATTCAGTATTGTTTATTTTGTAATATTTTTTTTCTTTATTTGAATGGTTATTATGGAAAAGCTCTAATAATTAAAATCTTTTTTTTACTAATTCCTCAATTTGCGACAAATTTTTTTCCATATTCCGTAGCAATTTGCGACCCATGACTCAAGATCCGTTGCAAATTTCGTTTGTAGCGAGGGTTTTTCTTACGGATTTTTTTTTTTTTTCTGTTGCGAGTGCACTTTTTGCAACGGATTTTATCTTTCTAATGATGGATTTTGTCTGTCACAAGACAAAGTTTTTTTTTTTTTTTTTTTTTTGTAGTGATTCTCAAGATATTTCAAATGCTTTACATCTAGTTTCAACTTCAAAAAATTTACTTCAAAAATTAAGAGAGACAAGTTGAAATGCTTTCTTGGTTCATGTTCAAGAATTTTGCATAAAACATGACATTGACATTCCAAATATGAGTGCAAAATATATTGGATGAGATGTCGTATTCGAAATGAACAAAGTGATTTTTCTATTGAAAAATTCTGTAGGGTAAATAATTTTTTGTGCTACAATTGATTATCAATTGTAAGAATTAAATAGCAGTTCAATGATAATATTTTGTTAAATTACTTGCTTTGAGCTTGACTTTAGATCCAAGAAACAGTACAAGTCATTCAATAGTGATGATATTTACAAACTTATTGATAAATTTAATTATAGAGATTTCACAGAACAGGAAAAATTGCATTTGAAGATAGAGTTACAACATTTTGAGCTTGATATTCCTAAACATCCAGATTTTATTAATTTATCAAATATATCTGGATTATGTCAAGGGCTAGCAAGAACTGGAAAGTTCATAATTTACCTTCTTATTGATAGAGTATTAGACTTGTAAGTACTTTTCCAATTTCTACAAAGAACTAGGGTGGAAATAGGCCAGACTTCTATCGATGGCCTACTGACGACCTATTTGAGGCGTAGTCTAGCCTGGCCTCGTTTGTTAAAAATGTCGCCAAGACCTATTTAAAAGCCTAAATGTGTAAATAAGCCGTGCCTATTTAGTTAAGGTCTGACTGTTTACACATCAAATAAATATAATTATATTTATATAATATAAATAATATAATATTTATTATTTTTCATTCTTATATTCTACTAAAAGCCTACATTTATATAGTTTTTGATAGGCTCAAGGTGCGTAAAGCCTATTTATCCTCTAAGGCCTACAATATGAAGCATTTTTGTAACACCCCTACGGTCTTAACCAACGTACTTGTAGTTAGCAATACTCTAATTGGAAGAAATATCTGGGAAAAGTTGAAGGAAGCCCAAAGGGAGATACCCTGTTGACCAATGGGACCCGCGGGGGACCGGTAGATGGAGACCGGATAGGATAAAATGGAAAGACTAGGGGAAATGGGGAGAGAGAATTGTGTGGGCCTAGAGTGGCACCACCTAGCTCCCTTAATTTTTATAAAATGATTTGGAAAGCAAGAAAGAGAAAAGTCAATGAAAGTCAACTGTGGGCCTCGTTGACTGGACAAAAAGGGAATAGGTCAGATAAATTGGGAGAAGGAGGATAAGGACCAAGGGATCTGAATTGTGGGGTCTAGTAGGTGCCACTTAGGCATAGGAAAAGTGTAGAAGACTTGGGGAAAAAGTCAAGGGTAATTATTGAGCTCGGGCCAAAATTGGCAATTTCCATAAATTTCGGGCCAAACTAGGTAATTTTCTCTAAATGTAAAGAAATATCTAGACATTTGTGGAGGAAGAGGTGCCACGTGGCAGCAACCTAGGAGCCTCTGGAATTCTCTAGAATTGCTTGGAAAGAAGGAAAAGAAAAATCAGTACAAAAGTCAACCGTGGGACCCACGCTTTGGACAAAAAAGGTAAAATGGGAATAAATGTGTAAAAAATAATTGGATCAGGTATGTGGGCCCTAAATGGCGCCACATGTGTCCATTTGGGCAGACAAAAATGTGGGGAAAGTTTGGTAATTATTAAAACGTTCCAGGCCATAATTGCAATTTTCAAAAGTTTCGGGCCAAAACGTGTAATCCGCCCTAAAAGCAAAAAAAAAAAAAACAAAATCCAGATATTTTTGGGTGAGGACTGCAGCACGTGGCAGCACCCTAGGAGGCCCTGGAGAATTCTAGAAATACTTGGGAATTAAGCCAAAAGTCAGATACATTTTACACCGGAATTTACGCCTATTAGCTCTAATTTTACCGGATCAAATTTACCTTTATAAAAAGGTGTTTAGCTCTTCATTTTCAACCCAAAGGGGGCAAAAATTTTAGAGGGCAGAGAGAAAGAGCTCAGCAACCTCCATATCCAAGCTTCAAGATCCAAAATCTCAAGAGCATCCACCGATTTTCCGATCTTAAGGTAACCCGAAAAATCTCATCTTCTTGAGTTCTAGTTATGGTAATTTCGTGCATGAAGTAGGTTCTTGGTATTATGGTTGGATTCTTGAATTTTTAAGGTCACCAATAGCTCTGGAACATGATTTTGTGTAGGGTATGTCTATAACTTAAGTTTCCGAAGTCAAGAACACCGAAAAACCCCTTAAACTAAGCTTATTTTCGCCGGGATTTCGCCGGTGTGTCTTCAACTGAGTCCTAAAGATAGTAAACGAATTCAGTTGTGGCTGAAATTTTACAGGTATAAATTACACATCCTAAGGTTCACTGTGAGACATAATTTTGTATGATTTAGAATTTTCTACTAGGAGATAAAAATTTCTCAATTTGGTACGCATGCAACTCGGTCGAATCAACCAGGAGGTGTAAAAGTGGTTATAAGTTAAAATACATGTACTTGGTCTGAATGTATTTTTCCTGAAAAATAGACTTCCTAATGGTTTAAAGGGAACTGGTTTCATGTGAAAATGAGTTTTTTGGAATTTTCTAAAAATCGTTGAAGTAGGGACAAAAATACTGGATTTCTGGAAACTTGGGTTAAACTCGGTTTTTGTAAATCAGAAAAAGGATATGAACCCAGATGGATTTTGTAATTATTTTTCCCATAAACTAGACATCCCAAGGGTTCTATTGACACTGATTTTGTGTTAATATGATTTTTCTGGAATTTATTAAAAATCAGAAAGATCGAACAGCGGTCGATTCTGGAAAATTTTGTTGTAAGCGAAATTCATAGAAATTAGGAGTAGAGTTAGCTTACATAATTGAAAGTGTGATATTTTGTTATAACTAGGGTGTTAGCTCATGAGGACTATATTCTCAACATCGAGAGAAGTGTTTGCTAATTTCAAGGAATGCCAGGTAGTAACTGTTGACTTGCATACTCTACGTTGCTTTTGCATGTGTGTTTTATCATGATGTGGGAGATCGGGCTGTGGTACCTATAGGACTGCGTGTCTTTAGGGCTCTGCTGTAGTACCGAGGACATGTATGATCGGGATGTAAGTGCCTATTGGACTGCGTATCCTTAGGTTTCTACTACAGTACTGAGGTTTGTGAGGTAAGTAGGGCCTATATGACTGTGTGTTTATAGGTTGCTACTAAAACCTCGTGGGGTAGGTGGTTAGGGTCTGCAGCCCCGACCACTGAGGCCCTTGTGCGCTAATTGTACCAAGGGGCTTGTCTTGACTAGGCGGTCCTACGGATTGTGCCAGAGGCAGAACATACATGCCAGAGGCAGAATTTATTTTTACTTTCCTGATTGTGATTCGCATTACATACACCGCATACATATTGTATTTGAGTCTAACAGTTACTCTGGGGTTCAACTTTGAACTCCAGACTGTTGTGAAGGTACAGGGTGAGAAAGTACAAGTGGATGCAGAAGAAGGTGGGCAAAGCGCGTCGGGTTGAAGAAATAGGGAATGCTCTATCGCTTTTTGTATTATCATATTTTGGATGATTGCACTAATTAATATTGTATTCGGATGACTGTAACTAACCCTTCGGGGACTTATTTATCTGTATGAGTTTTATACGTTTATCAGTACCATAGACTTGTCCAAATCTCGTCCCGTGCTTTGCTGCGTTCACTCTGATAAATATCTAAATGGACCAAGTAATCAAGGAAAGATAACTAAATAAAAGAAATCCCTTTAACCCCCCACTCGAAAGGGCGAGGCTGGTAGGGGTGTAACAATTTTTAAAGGCCTATATTATAAATAGGCCTTTAAAAAGGCTTTAGGCTCGACCTGGCCTTACGAAGACTCGGGCTTGAGCCTTTAAAAAAGCATGCATTCAGGCTCGAAAAAAAAAAAAAAAAAAAAAAAAAAAAAAAAAAAAAAAAAAAGAGGCATTAGTTACAAACTTTCAAAAGGGGGGAACACAAGCTTTTATAAACTTTAGAAAAGAAGTAGCAAAGCTATATAACACTACCTTCAATTCAAATTAAAAGAACCAAATGATAAGGGCCCTATTAGTCAACCACGATGATAAGGAAAACGCGTAGAAGTGTTTTATGGCTGCTATCGGACAAACTCGTTCCACTTTATTCACCAACACCGTTACATTTCACTGTTAGGGTTAACCATTGTTGTTTTTTTTTTTTTTTTTTTTTTTTTTTTTTTTTTTTTTGGTTGTTGAAAATTACAACAAATAAAATTATCTTAGCCATGAGATTTTTCATGGGAACAAACAAATGTTAAATTATTTATCATACAAGAAAATTTGCAATTTTCAACAATACTAAGTTAAACTTTTTAATTTGAAATTTTAGATTAATCAAACAAAATAAACAATAAGCCGTGAGATTAGTAATTCCTCCTACATCTTGAAACTTCACGTCTCACGCAAAACATGCAAGCTAAAATATATTATGTCTGTACGCATTAATAGCAAGTTACCGTAATTATTTTTTAAAAAGTTTCAAGATTAATCTTCAAATCAAATCAATCAAATGCAAAGATGATTTCCGCTATCGATTAATAAAACCGTAAAACATTTCACTATATTGCAAGTGGAGCCTTATTTTCAGCCAACGTCTCTACTTCCCCAAAGAAATAGTTTAATTGAAGAAATTCTTTATATAAATTATTAAAATGAAGTTGCAAAGTTATGCTTTTTTCTACCAAATTAGAAGAGCAGCATATCATTTACCCACAAAAAAGAAAAAAGTTAAGGCCTTTTTTAAAGAGCACCACAAGACGCAAAATTGAAAGCAACATCATGAAGTTACGTTAGGTTCGTTTCTTAATTTATCACCAAATCACTTTAAATCCTATCCTATATTGATTAGATTAACTTTTTTATCTCAAAAATTCATACAACTTTTCCAAACGAAAACGTAAAAAATTAAGGCGTTATTAGGTAAAGGGCCAGGGTTACATATGACCCTTTCAGTACAAGGTTTTATGTTCAAAATTTATTGTTCAAAAAAAAAAAAGTTTAAAATTTCCTATAAAGGCAAAAAGTTGCCTTAGTTATATCACGTAAGTTTGGTTGTTATATATGTCCAAAAAAAAAATGTTTGTTTGTTATGTGACAAATTCATTCAACTATCGTCAATTCAAATACCAATCCTCTATATAAACTATAAAGATAGGTGCTTTTGTACTCATTTGGTGACAATGTATTGAATGTGAAAACGTCCTATGTCAAGCAAGAATCAGAGGAGGAGTATACAGGAAAGCAAAGTAGTAGTATGTCTTACGTTTGTAAAACACCAGTGATAGATAATATTTTCTACACATAAAGTGTTGTCTACCCCAATTATAACTATAATCAGCGTAATAATGGTTAAGCGATACAAAGTTGTCTTAATTTTTATAGGAGTTTCAAAATTCTAAGAAAAGTTTTTTTATATTCTTTCTTTAACTTCTTAAAAGAAAAGGAACAAGTTAAAAAATTTCAAAAGGAGGAAGACGAGCTTTTATAAGCTTTAAAAAAAGTAGCAGCAAGGCTATATAATACGTCGACGATGATAAGGACGTCCAATTCAAATTAAAAGAACCAAATGATAAGGGCCCTATTAATCAACCACGATGATAAGGAAAAAGCGTAAACACGTTTTTTTTTTTTTTTTTTTTTTTTTTTTTGAGAATCAAAGTTGTTAAACTTTCGTCATGTGAATACCAATCCTACAAATAAAGACTCTGCCTCTGCATTCATTTCATTAAACTTGCAAGAAGTAATGAGTGAAGATGCCATTCTCCAATATTCTGTCCATTTCACCAAGAATGGCTGCATTGGTGATATTATTATTATGCCCTTTCTTTGCTGCTTTGTTCTCCAATGCTAATGCTAATGCCATGAGAGAAGATGAGAAGCATGCTCTACTTCAGACCAAATGGTGGAATATCAGCAATCTTCCCTACAATTTCTCGGACCCTTGTGACTGGGAAGGCATTTATTGCAATGACTTTGGAAGCATTGTTAAGATAAATCAACCCATTATCACTTCACAACGCCCACGACTAGCAGATCTCAACTTCACTGCATTTCCCAACCTAGAACATTTGACACTTCGAGGAAGGGGTTTGATAGGTATCATTCATAATTACATAAGAGTTTCTCGTAACCTCATTTATTTGGAATTGTCTTGTAACGATCTTACTCATGAGTTCTCCACCTTCCACGCTTAATTACGTTGCAAAGTTGAAATGTTGTATTTACCTTTACACAACCTAATACGTCTACTGACAGGCACAATTCCAGTCCAAATAGGAGCTCTTCAAAAACTCAAATATATTGATTTGAGTGAAAACTATCTTACCGGTAAGTTATCATTTACTGTTACTGATACCAATCTTGATTTTGAATATTTGACACTCATAACGAAAGGGTTTTTATAGGTACCATTTCAAATCTGATAGGAACTCTTCATAATCTCATGTATATAGACTTGTCTTTTAACATCATCACGGGTGAGTTAAGTACCTTCCACTCTTACCTTGCAAATTAAATTAATATAGAGATGTTGCATATTTACCTCGACATAACCTAATAAATCTAATGACAGGTACCATTCCTGTACAAATAGGGGCTCTTCAAAATCTCACTTCTCTTTATTTGAGTCAAAACAATCTTATTGGTAAGTTACGATTTACTCTTACCAAATAAGTCATTATATACTCTTAATGGTACCAATCTTAATTTGGAATATATGACGCTCCAAGGAAGGGCTTTGAATGGCATCATTCAATAGGATTTTTTTCGTAATCTCATTTATCTGAGACTATTTTATAACAATCTTACTGATGAGGCATATACCTTTCACACTTTTATCTTGAAAATTTTACTCAATTTAAAAATGTCATATTTAACTTCACACAACCTAATACCTCAATTGACAGGTACAATTCCAACCCAAATAGGAGCTCTTCAAAATCTCAAAAATCTTGAATTGAATCTAAACTTCCTTACTGGTAAATTACCATTTACTCTTGACAAACTCGTTCATTTGATCGTAATTAGGTACCGTTTACTCTTAATGGTACCAATTTTTTTTTTCAAAATATTTGACACTCATAGGAAGGGGTTTGATAGGTACTATTCCATATCAAATAGGAGCTCTTCATAGTCTCATCTATCTGAACTTGTATCATAACAATCTTACTGGTGAGTTATGTACATTCCACTCTTTCCTTGCAAATTAATTTAAAGTAGAAATGCGGTATTTACCCCCACAACCTAATACCTCTATTAATAGGTGTGATTCCAAGGCAAATAGGAGCTCTTCAAAGTCTCACCGGCCTTTTTTTGAATAAAAACAAGCTTACTGGTAAGTTATCATTTACTCTTACCAAACTCCCTATTTACTTGTAAGTTTCTCTTAATGGCACTTGATTTTTATTTGGCATAATTGACACTCAAGGGAAAGGGTAGGGCTGCACAAAAAACCTGTTAGTCTAAATAACCCAGTCAAGGTAAATTAAAAATGCCCCGAGCAAGTAATCAGTTTGGTTGGTTTGGCTAGATGAATCGAATGACTATGTCAAGACCACCTCTTCTAATCTGGTCTAGCCCAAAGCTTTTTTAAATATATATATATATATATATATTTTTTGGTTCACCCTTGAGGATAGGTCACTTTTTTCTCTCCCTATGAGCTTGTTTGGTATGAAAAAATGTAGGGAGGAAAGATTTTCCTTTTCCAAAACCCATTTGGTGCACCATTTTAGCCAGGAGAGCGATTTCCTGCCAAGCTACATTTTCCCTTATACATGTGGAGTGCGCTACCCACCCTTTTTTGGGAATTGATTTTCGCGTCCGGATCTTCTCATTTTCGGTTTTCTACCCATTTCTCATCATGGGTAAATCGACCTGTTGAAATCTTGATCTAAGGGCCGAGAATAATTTTAAAAAAACCGCACGCGGTTTTGTTTGCCGTGTGTTTTTTTTTTTAAAATTATTCTAGGCCCTTGGATCAAGATTTCAACGGTCAGGATCAGCCTGTGAGAGAAAATGAGAAATCTGCTTATGAGAGTATCCTCTTCGTGGGAAAGTCCCAAAGACAAGTTTGTCCCTTTCTTCTCCTTCTATGTTGCGGCCTCACTTCATCTCGCTTCAAGATTTCATTTTGAGGTATAATGAATGAAGAAGGTGTTATGATTGACCTTATTACCCTCGCTCCATCCCTCGTCTATGCAAAATCCAAACACTAGAAACCATAAAGGCAACACCGTACCCTCCCTCCCTCCTTTTTCATGGAATTGATTTTCCTGCTCAGCAGATTTGCTGGGCAGGGAGAGCTAAGAGATTCTGGGCATCCATATCAGATCTGACGGCTCGGAATCTCCTAGTTCTCGCTACTTAGGGAAATAGGGTCCTCTTTCTCGTGCATCAAAAAATTGAATTACTTTAGACATAGATATGAGCTATTAATAATCTCATCAATTGTGAGTTGTTTACCTTCCACTCTTACCTTTCAAATTGAATTAGTTTATAAATGTTATATTTACCTCTCACGCAACCCAATACCTCTATTGACAGGTGCCATCCCTAAACAAATAGGAGCTCTTAAGAATCTCATTGATTTTTCTTTGTTTGGAAACAACCTTACTGGTAAGTTACCATTTACTTTTTACCCCTCAATCATTTAGAATTAAGTTGCAGTTCACTCTTAATGGTGCCAATCTTGATTTAGAATATTTGACACTCAAATGAATTGTTTCATAGGTACAATTCCAATTCAGATAGGAGCTCTACATAAACTTACTTATCTGGACTTGTCTTCTAACATTATCAATGGTGAGCAATGTACCATCCACTCTTACCTTGAAAATTGAATTAATTTATAAATGTTATATTTTCTTACCTAGTGAGATAAGACTTTGTTGTTATTGTTGTTGCTATTTAAAATGTTATGTTTACCTCCAAAGACCCTACTACATCAATTGACAGGTGTAATTCCAATGCAAATAGGAGCTCTGCAAAATCTCACTTATCTTGATTTGTCTCTAAACAATCTTACGGGTAAGTTACCATTTATTATTACCAAACTCAACTCATCTATAGGTAAGCTATCGTTTACTCTTAATAGTACCAATCTGGATGTGGAATCTTACACTCAAGGGAAGGTGTTTAATAGGTACCATTCCAAATCAAATAGGAGCTCTTCAAAATCTCATCCATCTCTTTTTGGATCACAACAATCTTACAGGTAAGTTAACATTTATTATTACCAAACTCAACTCATCTACATGTAAGCTATCGTTCACTGTTAATAGTACCAATCTTGATGTGGAATATTACACTCAAGGGAAGGTGTTCAATAGGTACCATTCCAAATCAAATAGGAGCTCTTCATAATCTCAACTACATGGACATGTCTTGTAATAATCTTAATGGTGAGTGATGTACCTTCCCCTCTTACATACCTTGCAAATTCACACAATTTACAAATGTTGTATTTACTT
Source organism: Acacia acuminata (assembly GCA_019022655.1). Taxonomy (NCBI): domain Eukaryota; kingdom Viridiplantae; phylum Streptophyta; class Magnoliopsida; order Fabales; family Fabaceae; genus Acacia; species Acacia acuminata. Next base: position 6,567,427 of record JAFJYI010000005.1, read on the forward strand.
CAATGCAACCTAATATATGTATAACTTAATGGAGTGGATTATTGATAGGTAGTATTCCCGCACATGTTGAATCTCTTCAAAATCTCGAACATCTAATCTTGTTTCAAAACAACCTTATTGGTAAGTTCTCCTCCGCTCTTACTAAGTGAATTTTTATTTGATTAGAAATAACCTACAAGACATTTGTAACTCAAATGACTGGACTTTAATAGGTACCATTCCAAATAAGATAGGAGCTCTTCATAATCTCATTCATTTGAACTTGTCTTACAACAACCTTATAGGTTTGTTACCTTCCACCCTTGCCAATCTTACTTAGAACTATTAGATTTGATTAGAAATAATGTAGTTGATGTTATTCCTTTAACTCCAGGTTTTATGAAAAATATCATGAACTTATATTTGTACTCAAATTTATTAACTACAGGTGATGTCCCTTCTTCAATTATCAATTTGACAAAGTTAGAAGACTTTGATGTTTCTCAAAATCAATTAAGTGGTAGCTTGCCAAAAGAGTTTGGATATCTCTATTATCTTTCTACTCTAAATATCTCCCGAAATAATCTAAGTGGCAACGTACCCTACCTTTTGAACCATTTTGATTTTCATGGTAACTTTAGTCACAACAAATTTAATGGAATGTTACCATCGAGTATATGTCTTGTTCCATCAAATTGCAGCATTGATTTGAGCTATAACAATATCTCTGGTAATATACCTAGAGAACTTGGTAAGCTGCACTACATCAACTTGTCATACAATCTTCTCAGCGGCTATATTCCAATAGAAGTTCATAGCTCTTTTCCTCATGACATTTTAGATGGTAATAAAGAGTTACTTGGTTTAGAGAAGATAACCAATTCTTCTAAAGGTCCAAAGTCTTTGTTGAAAATCATTATTCCTTCGACAATTTTGTTTGCCATCATATTTGTTGTGGGTTTCACCTTATTTCAATCTTTTAAAAAGAACAAGAAACCCATAATTGAGACAAGAGAAACAAAAAATGGGGATTTATTTTCCATATGGAGTTTTGATGGGAAAATTGCATATGAAGATATCATTGAAGCAACTGAGGACTTTGACATCAAATATTGTATTGGAACTGGTTCCTATGGAAGCATTTACAAGGCACAACTTCCAAGTGGTAAAATTGTAGCATTGAAAAAATTTCATAGAAGAGAATATGGAAACACATCTTTTGCAAACAGCTTTCATAATGAAGTGAAGATGTTAAGTGAAATTCGACACCGCAATATTATAAAGCTGTATGGTTCTTGTTTGCATAATCAATGCATGTTTCTCATCTATGAATACATAGAAAGGGGAAGCCTTTTTTATGTCTTGAATAATGATGACGAAGCCAAAGAGTTTGATTGGAGTAAGAGAGTAAATGCCATCAAAGGAATAGCAAATGCTTTGTTTTACATGCATCATGATTGTACTCCTCCAATTATCCATCGAGACATAACAAGTAGTAATGTATTGATGAACTCAAAGATGGAGGCATTGCTATCTGACTTTGGCATAGCTAGAATCATTGATCCAGATACATCCAATCAAACTCTTTTAGCTGGTACGCATGGTTATATTGCTCCAGGTTAGGTTTTTTTATTCTCTATTACTTCTCTCGTTGTTTTGTGTTTTATTTTTGCAATTACTTACCTTGTGATTATTATGTGATTTCTTTTACTTTTGGTCCATTGCAGAGCTTGCATACACCTTAGTTGTGACCGAAAAATGTGATGTTTATAGTTTTGGAGTGGTGGCGTTAGAAACAATCATGGGAAGACATCCTACAGATTTGATATTGTCTTTGTCAAAGACTTGTACTGAAAGCAGTTTGCTAAAAGATGTCTTAGACCCACGCATTCCACTACCGTCACGGAAAGATGCACAATATGTGACTCTTTTGGTCACAATAGCACTAGCATGCTTAAATCCATCTCCCAAATCTCGACCATCAATGCATCAAGTGTCTCAAAGGCTTTTATCCTCAAGCCTGTCATTTGTCATTCCTTTCAATAATATCTCAATCAAACATTTAGTGAATCAAGATATGCAAATAATCTAGTGAAATGCTAGGAGATTCAGCTCAATGTTTGCTTAGTATCTTAGATGAAACCTTTAAGGACTTGCCAGCCAGGAGATTTGATGTTTCCATTTCTTTAATTTCTTGTAGGTAATATTTTGCCATCAATAAACTCTTCACATGTCAAGTTTGGCATAACCTTATTATGATAAAATAATAAGGTATATTAATTGAATTATAAGGAATCTATAAATATAAGCAACTATCAAAATTTGAAGTGGCAAGTTATGGTAAAATGAAAACTCAAGTTTTAAAATAATTCAACAAGCTTGCCAATTTGCATCTTAATCTTAATTGAATTATAAAGAAGTTAATAAATGCAAGACTCAAAATGAGTATGTAGGTATAAAAACTCAATAATAATTCACTAAAGGTTTTTGACAAAATAATAATAGTTGATGCCATACTCAAATGACCCACATTAGGGTTTTTTTTTTTTTAGTAAATACCGATTATTTTATAGTATTATTTTTCTCATTTTTTCTCAATTTTGAAACTCAGCCCAACCACAACTCTAGATAGAAATTAAATCCTTAGTATTTGAGCTCACCATTATTGATGCTAGAATCGCCTTTTTTTTTTTACTCCTCTAAATTTCATAAACATTTCATTGATCCATATGAGTTTATATACTCCCCATTAAATTAATTATTCCCATCAAACACTAATCTTTCAACTGAATCCAAATTTTGTTTCAGTGACTACTTTGCTGTCCTTTTTTGGTGTGTTTAGTTAATTGCAATCCGTTTTCTCCTGTAATTGTCCACTGGAATTGCCACATTGCACAAAAATTAACAAACCCATTTCATTGTCATCCTGACAAAATGAAATTCAAGAGCACGCTTTTGAAATCCCCAAAATCTACATCTTTGTTTGTACCATAATTTTGAAAAGGAAAACAGACTTTCATTAATTTTCTACACCTTAATTTTTCATACATATGATACAACACACGTGATGGTCACTTGAGGACTAGAGTCCCAATTATACATTTCTTACAACAATCACAACACGATAAATGAGGGATTTTATCTAAACAGCATAATCCAAAAGGAAAAAAAACAAGCTACTGTCAAAATCATATGCACTGACATAATTGAGCCATATTCTATAGTTCTGAAAAGAGTGTGTAGATGCTGAGTAGTATTTAGGTTGAAAAGATCATCTGGGACCCGACAGTTCATCGGCCAATTATGATTAGGGAGAAGTGTTTGATTATCTCGCCGATGCATCTCGTCTTTCTGCCATTGATCCCATTTTTCAGCCAAACCATCACCATCAAGCATCCTTACCACCTCAGACATCTTTGGTCTTGCCATAGCCGAGCTTTGTGTGCAGAGCAAGGCCACTTGGATTAGTTGCTCTACCTCCTCTTCATTATATTCACCCGCCAAATCAGCATCCACCAGTGTTTCCAATTTCTTGTCTTTCAAAAGCCCTTTCACCTGGATCCAAAGCAAAAACATGTTTGATTACATAAAATCACCTCATATAAATGTTAGTACTTAGTAACATGTTATGAGAAAACAGAAAATATACCCAATCAAGTAACATGACATCATCATCGTTGGCAAGTCGTGCGAGATCGAAAGCCCTCTGTCCGGTTATTAGTTCAAGAAGCATCAGACTATAACCAAAAACATCAGTCTTCTCTGAAGACTTTCCAGTGCAGAGGTATTCTGGTGATGTGCCCAATTGTACCGCGCACAGCTGTGGTAACATGAGTATCTTTGTAATTCATGAGTTTTGCCAACCCAAAGTCCCCAACAACTGCTTCATATTCCTCATCCAATAACATATTGGCAGCTTTAACATCACGGTGAATGATCTTCGGATCAAAATGATCATGCAAATAAGCAAGCCCCTTTGCAGCTTCCAGCGCTATTCGCTTCTGTATAGGCCATTCAAGCGGGGGTTTTGACTCCGGGCGGTCTATGACATTAGAAGACAATTGAGGGCTTATCCAATAAACATACGCGCATCTCAATATGAAACTACAATTTATATATTCAACATAGACTTTTTTTGGAGATATTTATATCTATGTTGTGTTTGCATACTAGTGCCAAATCACTTATAAGAACTGTGCAATTCATATTTCATTAACAATAAATCAAGATAAAATACGAAGGAATTCGAAATTAAAGTTACCATTAATGTTAACTGATAAGGAAATACAATAATTCCTTTTATACCAACCATATAGAGTTTTCAATTATGAGTAGAAGCATTGCTAATTAAATAAATCTTCCTATAAAAAATTGTTCGAACAGCCAAAGCAGAGAATAAGGATACCTCGTAAACATGATGCCACCCTACCGTTAGCCATGTAAGGATACACAAGCAACCGTTCAGTCGGTGTCATGCAAAAACCACGCTGCCGCAGCAAATTACGGTGGAAGGTCAAGCTGATCATTTCTACTTCTGTTTGAAATGGCAGAAATGAGAGGTTCTGTTCTCTTAACTAAAGATTTAAGGTAGAGTAGTTCTTTCAACAATCTAAGTTATTATTGAAAAGGACATCAACAAACCTGAAGGAGATGGCGGCCGCGTTGGAGAAATTGGTCGAGGTGTAATGTTTAGTGGTTTCAAATCAGGATTATTCTGAAAACTGTTAAGTAGAACAGAATGATTAGAAAAACTTTGATATGTTCCTCCTCAATAATCAACCGAAATAAACAAAACCACTTGGCCAACCTGAGTTGAGTAAATGATTGAAATGAACCATTGGTTGGGATGTCTCCTTGTAGCTTGTTTGCTGAAATATCAGTAGATTCCATAATGACCATGAGCTTACACTTTATTATAGATATATAACTTAATATCTACATTTGCTTAACATCATTGAAACTTAGTAGAAACACTCACAGGACTTGCAGTGGATTAACAGTAGTCAAGGTCATGGGAATGGCTCCACTCAAGGTGTTATTGTTGAGAAGTCTATTTCAGATGACAAGAAAGATTAGTTTGCAAATAATAGTAAGCTAAGGTAAGGAGCAATATGAAAATAATGGACAGACCATAGTATTTTGATAAATAAATAGAATGTATAACTTCAATGCAGATAACACAAACTTGTACTTGGGAATGGAAATTTGTTAAGAACTAAATATGTCTAAAATAATTTTTTTTCCTTTGCTCTTTGACCTAATGATCATGGTATGGCACATAAGAACATATAGACCATCAAAGATAAATATAGACTTTTCAGCTTAAAAGCAGTAGCAACGTCATGGAACCTAAGCCATCACAACCTAAATTATTTTATAATTAATATACAGTATGCATTTCAAATAAGAAATTATTAATCATTTGATTGCAAGTTTACTGTTATTCAGTTTTTCTGACAATACATTAGACAGCGAAACAACCCCCCACCCTTCCCTATTTAAAATGCACTTTGATATGATAAATTTGCATTGGAAAAAAACCAGGAAGACAACAGGTGCTTTATTCAAGTTTAACATATTTCTCACCCTCAACCAGGCATGCTTAAAAGCCTTAACTATTTGACTGATGACAGTCTGATGTTAAGAGAAACAAGCAAAAGGCAGAGTAGGGTGAGTGCCAACAGACCAATACACTTTAAGCAAGAAAGAGAATAGAAAAAGATTTAAATATAAACTGTAGATTTAAGAAGAGCATGACATACAGGAAACACAGTTTTTGAAGCTTTCCAAATGTTGTGGGTATGCTACCAGATATGTGATTGGTGCACAGATCGAAGCTCATCAAATTTTTCAAATTTCCAAACTGGGATTTTTCCAGTTATCTTATTGCTATAAGTCATCATTCTCTTTGGTTTGCACAACCAAAAAATTATTCCGAGAGTCTACAAGAAGATAAAAAAATACGGGATTGTATCAAGAATTATGTAAAAGAAATATGAAAATATCTTCTGGTATCACGGGAATTGCATGGATAAAGATTCAAAAAAGAATCGATCTGATTCAAGTCATAATCCATATGGGATTTCCAAAGTTATTAATAGAAGGTAAATCTCGAAGAATCGAAGAATTACAGATGAATGTACTCTGGCATAGAAAAGAACAAAAATTGAGATTAGAGTAAAAAGAAAAAACAAAAAAATCCCAACAAATGGCTAGATGATGACAGATATGAGCTCAAAATGGGTATGGAGGAGTTGAAACCTTATGCTGATAAGGTGAAAACTGATGCAGAACACACACACACACACAAATCAATGATAGATATGAAATACGATCTGTAATTTTTGCTTCAGCAATTTATATAAAGGCCAGTTGATGTCAACTGCCAAGCAAAAGCATGACTGCTCCACAAATTGAGTCTCTCATACAACAGAGGGGGAGAAAGATGCCTTAGAATATCAACATCATGAATTAGAAAGTTGGTCTAATTATAGTAACAACCAGCGATTGACACCACAAGATTTCGGAATAATAGACAGCATAGTTCATGATAATAAATAAAGCAGATGAGATTTTGGGTTATAGCGTTGCATAGGAGGACTCAGGCTGAGATAATCTTAAACGGTTCATGACCTTAAGGTTTGAAATCGCTCACATTTGTGTATCTATTTCATCTTCAGACATGAGGTTTAAAATTGAACTAATGAAGTTCAACAGCCATAAGGTAGGCTCTATGATCAATAATATTCAATTTAGATTTCATGTCTTTTCCCATTCGAATTGGGGTTTGGTATACCATACAATTGAAAGTGGAACTTAATACCCAAGAGGGGGTGAATTGGGTATTCTACAAATTTTCGAAAAACACTCTGTTTTCAAGTGATAAAAACAGAGGTGAGTAGAGCAAAGGGAAGAGCAGCTGAACACAATGATTTATCTGGTTCGGTCCTAACAACTTGACCTACATCCGGTCCCAGTCTGCGGGATTTCTCACTATCTCAAAGATTACACACTCTGTAACATCCCATTTTCAAAAGCAGTATATTTTTTTTTCTTTTCATCAGAGTAGAACATCGGAGCGATTGAGTAACTGATATTTATATTCAAAATGCCGTAAGTCTAGGCGATTACGATAAGAATTACATTATATCGAGTGTTTTCAAAGTAAATAACAAAAGAAAGTCTTGACTGAGTCCCTATGCGTGCCGCTTGCCTTTCTCCTCGATCCTCGGTCTCCCGACCACGACGACGCTATGTTAAGAGCGAGGCTCAATGCCCATTGAACCTCAGGTAACGGTTAACCTCATGCTTATGTGTGACAAAATATGTATGATAGATATTCATAACATTACAGCATTAACCAATACATAGCACACAGCAGATGTAAGGTTACAACAATACATAAGCACACAGCAGATGTAATGTCACTCACAACAACAAGTACATAGCACACAAAGACATGCACGATCAACCATGTTTGCACTAACCGGTGCCACGACGCCTCTCGTGTCCTCGCGCTAGGAAAACTCAACGGCATTACCAAGGCAGAACCCGTATAAACAAAGCTGAATGTATAAACAAAGTGAACTAAGACGAGTCTTAGACACGGTGCATGACCCAAGACAAAGTCATGTCCATGACTCTATGAAATAGTCTATCACATATAAGCATACAATAAGCATCGAGTTAGTGTTAAAGACGCGAACGTACCTTCGTTGACGGAAAATGATCCTTTTTGACGGTACGTGATTACGGATATCCTATAAGGATAATATCATATTATCAAGGCCCAACATCATAATAGGCATTTTAGGTACAAATTACCATTTTGCCCCTAACTCTCCTAATTGAGAATTTCGTCGGAACCGTTACTTTAACTCTAATCTTCCAAAATTTTGACATATCTCCATCTCCAATATATTTTTTTTGAAATAAATATCATATTTATCCCTAAAACATGATATCTAAACTAACTTGGAAGATTAAAGATTAATCTAGCATTTCTACTATAACTACCGAAGGAACTACCAAAGCTTAAGACTAGGGACCGAAGAACCTACCCAAGACTTCGCTACTCCTTTTCCGTAGCTCCTCCTTGCTCTCACTTCTCTCTAACCTCTCTCTAGGATTCCTTTGTGAATTGGTGAGGAATGAAGTGAAGAGGGTTGCCTATTTATAGAGAATTTCCATGGATCTCAACCCTTAGATCAACTTTTTGCATCAACGGTTAAGAAAACGAAGATGTGGCCTCTTGCAAACCATTCACTCTCCTCTCTTCTCTACCACAAATTTGCCCCCCACATGTCACCCCATGTCACTAACATGATGTCATCCATGTGCTTTATGAACTTCTACCGATAAAGTCCCTCGTTCGGTGTTCTAATCACGTAATCTTAGAAAATCTCAAAAACCGGAACATGGCCTTGAAGTTCTATTCTTCCTCTTTGGAAATATCTGAGTTAACTAAATTTTTGATCCCATTAAGGGTATTCCGTTGTCGTTGAACATTTTGAGACGACGCATCTCCGCTTGTCGATTCTAAATTACTTAGGTAATGCTAATTTCGGGACAAAAATCCTTGATTCATAATATGTCCAGTTGTTTTCTACTTAGTTCAAGGATTTCAAGTTATGATTTATTTTCCATTGGTTCTCACTTTTCTTATCTGCCTTTGTTTACAAAATATCTTTTCATCGATCCCTTATTCGCCGCATGGTTACGGAAATGACTTCCGCTAACACCGACTTCCGGACAAAAATTCACTTGTTTGTAATATGTCGACTAAGAAACTTAGTTCATGGTTTTTAGATAGGATTTAATTTTATCGGTTCTCATTTATCCAACTAGTTCTTCCACAAATATCTTAATTATATTATTATTTAATTAACAAAATATCATGATATTATTTTTGAAAAACCCACAACCCTTTTCACACTCAAATTTTGGTTTTCTCTTCCCTTTATTATTATTATTATTATTTTATTTATCTAAATTAGCTAGAAGCTTAATTAGAGCCTTAATCCCATGATTAGCAATCTTTTAGGATCTAGGGTTTTCATGTTCTTAATCTCACCAATTTTTCTTAATCTTTTCTAATTGATTAGCAAGCACACTTTATGCTAATATTAGCTATAAACACTTAATTAAAGGATTTTCCATAATCTACCTTAAATATTCTCTTGTTCGGGCTTAAACAATTAGCCATTAATTACTTAACTAATCACTTTCTAATTGTTGATAATTTTCTTAATTAGGATTAATCATTTTCTCACAACTATTTCATTGACATTGGTATTTTATGTCCACATATCATATTAAAAATCATGGGGCAACTTATGCTCCCCAAAATTATATTTAATTTTGCCTCATTATTTTTCAAGGGAAATAATCCCAAAAATTCCTAAAATTAGAGACAACATACTTTCTAATTTTCCATAAATATTTTATTGCCTCTTGGGATTTACCATAATATTTTCAGGGCATTTCATGGCCCATAATTGCATTTAGGGATTTTAACACTTTAATCCCTCTAATTTCATTAGAAATTTCCCTAGACAATAGAATAAGTATCCTACAAGGTTTTAAAACCAAATATTCGCCTATTTCCAAATAGGTATTATTTGCTAAAATATATTATTCCGAGATAGATAATTATCAGGGTATTACACACTCGCACTTAAGAAGCGAGTTCTCTCTTTAGAACTCACTCCCCCTTACAAGTTGTAATCAATGAACCCAACCACCAAGTCCACGACTGTGGTTCTTTACAATAAATGATTTACAAGAGAGAAACTCTCACACAGAGTAGTTAAAGATAAACACCGAAGCTCTTGTATCAAGTGATACTACACGGATGAAAAAGCGAATAAATGTGAGACTTGAATGATTTTTGTTTTCAGCGAGATGCAGTAGTTGGGAAGACTTGAATGCAGTTCTATTTATACTCACAGATCATCAAATGACCGTTGCTAACCCAATAGATCCGTTGGAGAAACTCTGCCAAGGTTAGGAAGTGGTTTAGGCATCTTCTCTCTAATCTCGGCTTAATCCAGTTGTCCAAGTATTGAGTTGACTTCCTCGAATTAATCCGTTGTAGAAGCAGTTTCTTGATGTAGTAATCATTCATTAATGCTCCGCAATCGTGTACGGATGGATTACCCAAAAACATGCAACTTTCGGACATAGCATTTAATGATTTGAACCACGTTTTGCCTTTTCCTTTAACCCTTCAAAAACATTCTCTAAACCATCGAGATTCACTAATAAAGTCATTAAACATAGTTAGGAATATCAGAGATCAATATTTTAGAGTATTAAGATCAAACAAGAATGTTTTCCAAGTTTGTCAGATTTGAATTTCTGGATCAGTGTCACGAACTCGAGTTCAGTTCATGCAGACTCAAGTTTGAAGCTTCAAAGTGTAAAGGCATTTTAAGTTCAAAACTTCTAAAGCGGAGGTTTGCAAAACGGAACCGAGGTTTTCGAGTCATTAAAACTTCTTTGGTCTCGGGTTGGTTTAAACTCGAGTTTGGTCTGATGAACTCGAGTTTCCTTCATCGGAGAGGAAGTCGCGATTTTAGCTTTTTGAAATACTTTGAGCAAAAGCACGAACTCGAGTCTATTAGTAGGTAGGCTCGAGTTTGACATTGTTTAAACTAAAACTTGGATTTTGTTTTCAAAGGCAAACCTGAGGTTCTCAATGCAAACCTTAGAGTTTCTCTCAAGATAAGAAGTCATTGCTCTCTGTAAGGTTTAGACTCGAGTTTGAGACTTGGGCTCGAGTTCGTTCGACTTGAAAAACTCTGAGCGCTCTCGGCCTGAAATAAACCTGAGGTTTAAGGAGCTAAACTCGAGTTTACTTGGTTAAAAACTTTTAAGAGTTCTCTCGCACGAGGTTCGAGAAAGACAGGCTCGAGTTTAGTTTGATTGTGAGTCTTTAAGAACTTTTCAAATTTGAAAAACTTTGCTTGCAATGAAACAGTGAAGAGTATCCAAAAGCATTAGAATTTTGAAAAATCTTCCCCTTGAGGAGGTAAACTCAAGTTTGACATACCAGGCTCGAGTTTAATGGTTATGTATATCAACCAATATTTCCTCTCGGAGGTCCAAACCCGAGGTTTAGAACTAATAGGCTCGAGCGTAAAAGTATTTTAAGATTAGAATGCTCTCAGCCTCTTGCAAACCTGAGGTTTCAATGTGTAGGCTCGAGTTTACACAAAGCATGCAAAAACTTAGAGCCACACTCAAAACAAACCTCTGGTTTGGTGTAAAGTTCAAAGTGCCAATTGGCAAGTTTGGCCCTTGGTTAGAAGCAAACCTCCGGTTTGAAAAAGTAGGCTCGAGTTTGGTGATGCCAGAGTACTTTGGATCGAAATCAACAAGTTCCAACTATATTTAATCTTGTTTACAATTGTCAATTATCATCAAAACCCTTAGAGAACTAACAACAATAATATGCACTAACTGTTAAGTCTCAATTTTATATACATCATCATGACATTGAATAAAGACTTGTCTATTTAATGTCATTTCTCGGTTAATTTGCTTATAGGATAAAATTATATATTTAACATACTTTTATGTGGATAATCCTTGGTTGGACTCACTAGTGCAAAAAAAGGCTTTAAGACCGCCTCATTTAGAGCGGACAATGCACACCCGGTCTTAAAGGAATGGGTGGCGTTCCGTAAATATAAAGAACTTCTTGCAGGACCAATTTTTCACCGCTCTTAAAATCATTATTGAGACCGACTAAAATACCACCGGTCTTAAAAATTGAACTGAAATTTCAATTACTTTCTAAATATATCTCATATAGCCGTACTTATATTTTTGCGGTAAAACATAATAAGGAAAAATTTAAATATAAAAAGTCTAAAGTTTTAAGACCGAACTTATGAATAAGACGGTCTTAAAAGTTTTCTTTCAATACGGACATATGATACTTGCGGTTTGAAAAAGTTCATTAATATTAAGACCTATAGGCGTTTTAAAGGAAACGGTCTTAAAGGTTAAACTTTTTAAGATCGGACATTTAATATTACCAGGATTAATGTAAATATTAAGACCGTTTCTTTTTCATCCGGTCTTAAAAATCCAAGCAAGTTATACATTTCTTCGCACGAAAGCTTTTGTTACTTCTGTGGAGAACCTCATTCACGTTAAGAAACCCTTCTGTTGCATTACCTCTCTTCCTCGCCCACGTACCATCAGCCCCCTGTTACTCTCTCATTTGCTCGGGCATTCCTCTCTTCTGTCTCGAAAATGGACGATGAAAACGAATCTATTCGTGTTCGGCAATGCCAGTTCTGGTGTGGCGGGTGTGAGTGAGAACGAACCCTCTTCATCTCACAATGAGGCTCGTAATCGCCCGCACGCCGTGGTAGAAGAGGCACACGAATGATGGATGTGACCCTAAGTCGGACTTCCGGGTCAAAGCTCGAGATTCGAGTTTGATGCAAGGTTGGAACCGTCGGTCCTAATAAAAGCAAATATAATAGTTTTGTCATTTGTCACGCAAAGAAGGTTAGCATCTTGACGGATGAGTGGAAAAGTGTGGACTATAAGAATGTAAAGGATCCTATTTGGGAGACTATCAGGGTTACATACACTTTGTCCCTTTGTCGGAAGTTGAAAGACAAGACATTGTCTTATTGTCTTGATCGGTGGAGGAAGTTTAAGACCTTTCTCGCTAACACGTATATTTTCTCCGATGTTCCGCCCGCCAAACATCCTTGGGAAGTTTACACATTTATTGATGAACGAATTTGGCGACAATTTGTTCTTGCGGACCACTCGAAGCTCTGGTGAGTTTATATTTAGTTTTGTTTTCCCTTTTGTTTGCTTATTAACTGTGCGGATATGTGAATGTTATTGTGTTCATCTAATCCGTTAGTTATATAATAGTTCGGTGTGTGAATAGAAGTATACATTTCCCGCCTTTGTCTATGCAAGTCGATATGTCAACCCGAAAAAGTAAATTACGATGAGAAGGTATTAATTGTGTAATGGTTTGTCTTGCAAAGGAGGAAATGAATAGTCTTAAAAGGGGGAAACTTTATATACCCAATTGTTACTATCTAATGGGGATTTCTTGATCCCATTTGGATGCCTTAAAAAGGATCAAGTTTGTATTATTCGTAAGCCTTTGTCTATGCAAGTCGATATGTCAACCCCGAAAAGGTAAATTCGATGAGAAGGTATTAATTGTGTAATGGTTTGTCTTGCAAAGGAGGAAATGAATAGTCTTAAAAGGGGGAAACTTTATATACCCAATTGTTACTATCTAATGGGGAATTTGATCCCATTTGGATGCCTTAAAAAGGATCAAGTTTGTATTATTCGTAAGCATAATTCTCTTTTGTTTCTTAACCTATCTATCTAGCTAGCACTACAAAACATAGCTCAATTTCTTCTACAATTCTACATCTTCCTTAAATAAAATGTTGAAACTTGATGAAGTGAAGAATTTGAGTCTTGTTTGATTGACGTTCATATGAAGCGAGAAGTTCTCTAATTTACGTTAGTGACATGCATGGCTGGAATTCATAATTAATAGATGTTTTCAATCCTGATTCACAGAAAAGAAGGGAACAAGCACAGGAGACAGGTAGAAAGAATGATTGCCCTCATAGGGCTTCTCGCGGTGGATATCAAAAGGCCGAAAAAGATTTGATGGCTGCCAAGCGGAAGAGATTGGATGATGAAGCGAGAATCCAATCCTTCGTGATACATGCTCCTCCATCTCCAATACGTCGCGAGGAGTTGTGGTTGCATATTCGGCAAAAGCCAAGCGCGCCTACACGAGTGAAAAAACTCGTCTAGTTTTTGAAAGAATTGTAAGTATCGTTATTGTTATTTTTTAGTTACTAAACATGTTTCATTACTAAGCTTCTCGTTATCCGTATCTTACGGGAAGATCTTAAAAAGAAAGAAGCATAGGGATCTTTTGTGTCGGACGGGAGGAATGATGTTCGACCGTTGCGGCCGGAAAACCGGATCACCGGGCGTGTAAGGGGGATTGGAGGACGGGTAGGCATAAAGCAAGTCTTTGGTACATCCAAACGCCATAGACAAAGTATGGTTACCGGGAGGAGATGGACAGACGCGGGCTGCTAATAAAGCTTCAATGACCGCAATGTTTCAATCCGAGATGAGCCGGATGAAGGAGGAACTGAGTCACCCGAGGCTGCTTTTGAGCAATCGTCCGAGACCAGTGTTCCCTTCACACTTACTCACTCGCAACCGTGCGAGAGCACTAGAGGAGCTGCATTGATGGAGAGTCGAGCAACCTTGTGACCTTTATGTGGAGGATCCCGATCATCATGATGGACGATTATTGGTTGCAAAAGGGACTGTTCACAACTTGGGATCAACTGTACACCACCAACAAATGCCTGATGATGAAGTCAGAGTGTCAGTTGAAAAGGTGATCATTGATGCACAGCTCCCTCTCCAAATAGATGAGCTTAAGCTTGTGAGTGATGTCAAGGGAACCTTCATCCCTTGGCCAGTGAAGCTTGTACATGTCTCTATTGCTCCTGAAGCTTCAATCCCTCTTCCTCAAGTTCCATCCCCTCGTCAGGCTCCATCCCCTCCTCAAGCTCTATGCCCTACTGCTAAGTTGGCTGCTGCCAGGGAAAAAATATCCGATCTAATGAAAAGTGGATATTTTAAGGATAAATCGTGGCCTGTCGATGAAGTAGTAGGTGTCCCTCATCCTATGCCCGTTCAAGTTGACACCGTTGATGTTGAGTCCCCTTGCTTCCTCGACAGGAGCTTGCGATGCGGTTGTTCAACTTTTTATGAAGTAAGTATCTTTGTCTATGAGTACATCATTTAAATGCATCGTTTAGACATACATACATATATATATTTCCCGATCGATGTCATTATGGTAGGTTCTTGCATCATGAATTGGTTCAAAGGTGCGGGATCAACGATTTTGGATTCTTGTGCCCTGTCTATTCAAGTCAAACAACCATGGAGCAGAGACAGGAGTACATATCAAAGAGGTTGTGCTCAGTGATCAGAAAGTTATACTTTTTGCCATTCTTCCATAGGTACATATCAAAAATCTTGTCCGTAATTCACTTAATTCTGCTACATATATATATCATCGAGTATAGTTTACGATGTGAATTTTCAGCCGCCACCGGCGGTTGGTCGTCATGTGCATGGACGAGCATAAAGTTATCTTCTTATGCTCCACTCACACCGAGCCATTGCCTACGTTGGTGCGAGACCATCAACGAGTAAGCATGTCATTTTGATTCTCTTGTCCGACATCTCTGCGTGAATTTTAAGTGAATCATTGATAAATTTGTGATTTTGATGATAGTGCCATGAGGACCTTCCAAAGACTAGAAAAGAAAAGGCGTGCTACTCAGGACAAAGACCCCATATGGTACAAACCAGAGGTTGGTACAATATTTAATTTGTAGCACACTGCCTTGTGAACTTGGTCATTGAGCTATATATATATATGCTCTTATATATATTTCTTGTTCTTTTTAGACCCATCGGCAACCATAGGCGTCCAACTTATGTGGCCGATTACATCATGAAACACATGTATGATATTACAAGGCGAGGGGATACTAAATTAACGCAAAGGTAAATGTATTTGATGTTACATATTATGCAAGTTAATTCAGTTTAAACTCTTGTTACAAATGAAATATGCACGCAAGTTAATTCGATTCTTTGTCTTTGATTTGAGATGTTTCAATGCAAAACTCCCTTTTCTGATGATGAACTGGAGCACATACGCAATGTGTTTTGTGAATATCTGTATGGTCTGATCTTAGAGTCAGAAAAATGACAATAATTAATGTCCTAAATTCATTTGTAAGTATAACTGTAGCAACAATAATCGATCTTACGTAAATTTGTTTATTTTTTTGAACAATTCATTTGTAAATATACATAGGCAATGTAAAATTCAATAAATAAATTTAGTTAATTTTTCGAACAATTTTCTTGTGTCCATTTTGGGTTTCGAATGTATTATTGGATGGTGGATATAGCTATTTAATTTAGTGTTTGAAATGCGAGACTTTTAGGACCGTTCATTAAAAGCATGTCCGGTCTTAAAGGGCCGCAAAATCTTAAGTGTAAAAAGTATGAGACTTTTAGGACCGTATATTTCTTTAGTGTCCGCTCCTAAAAGCTTAAAAACCACATGAACTTTTAGGTCCGGACGTATTATAAAAGGTCGGTCTTAAAAGTCCGCCGCTTAACTTTTAGGACCGTATTTTTATATATAATCGGTCTTAAAAGTCTTTTGGTTAAAAGTATGCTTAACTCTTAGGACCGTATGTTGTTATTTGTGCGATCTTAAAAGTCATTCACCTATAAATACCTCTTTTCAGATAAATTAAATGGTTAGGGTTGAAGACAACCGAGGTTACGGCGTTCGCTCAAGCTAGGTCCTTCTTTATCATCATTTTTACCTTTCCATGTGTAGAGGCAGCATTATCGGTGTCCCTTTTATTTTGTCTTTTGTCTTTTTGTCGGAAAAAGAAGGAAGATAATGAAAAGGACACTTTGTTTCTCACATGGGGAGGTAAAACCGACGTCAACGAAGGTCCAACCTTGAGAAGAATAGTCACTTTGTTTGTTCTTGTCCGAATAAGGTAAAAGCTCCTTTTTTTTGTATGTTCTTAACTGTATTCTGCGAATTTCTGTTGTTGGATTTACACGAGGACAATGTTTTGTTTGTTTCCTTTTTGTCGGAAAAAGAAAGACGATAATGAAAAGGACAAGAGGCAATCGGATATGGAAACCAAAGTGACAAAAATGGCGGTGTTTTTTTAGGACCGTCGATTTACTAACTAAAGTCTTCGTTATTTTATTTTAGGTTTTTTAGTCTGCCATTATCCATCCTTCATAGTTGCCTTGTTTATTGCTTTCCGAGGTTCGAGATAAAGCACGAGAACAAAATTTAAAAATATTTTATTTACTAATTTTTACGCGCCTATAGGGCGCGATCACACAAAAAAAAAAAATGCAACAAAAAAAAAAAACTAATCCCTCTCGTAGTCGGAAAGGGAGGGGCGTCGGAGTCGTCGGAGTTGTCGGAGTCGTCTTCGGCGGGATCGTAGTTCACGTCATTGGCACGGAGTACCATGTTCAGCTTGTTGTTCATGGTATGAGCAAGCTGAACCAATTGGCCCAAACGTCGATCGATTTGATCGACGCGGGCCACCGATGACGCACCAACCGCTTGCTTCACGATCGGATTTGGAGGAGGCGGTGGCGGAGGGGGCTGAGGTTGAAGAGGAGGAGGAGGAAACGGAGGACGGGGGAGCAGACCATTACGGTGGGGGCCGAGGTTGAAGAGGAGGAGGATGAAACGGAGGACCGTGGGGGGGGAGAAGAATGTGAAGAAAGTACAAGTAAATACTGAGGTTTAAATAGAGAACCCATCCCGAACAATGTGAAACACCGAAAGCTTTAATGAGGAGACGCATTGTTCATCGAATACGAGGCGACGCCTAGTTGGGAAGTTTATCGGAAGCCGAAGAGACTCGCATGATTCATTTGAACGGTGTGTAAGTGCGGGTAAATGATAAAAGGTCGGTCTTAAAGGTAATACTTTTAGGACCGGACTTATTATAAAAGATCGGTCTTAAAAAATTAAAAAATAGAATTTTATACCGCATACCTATAAGTACCGGGTTAATGATAAAAGGTCGGTCTTAAAATAAAATGAATTGGAAAAATATTAAATAATGGAATTTTATACCGCGTACCTATAACTCCTTATTAATTCCTCACTACCTCGTAACTCCAAACTACGTACGTGGCTATCTGAGAACAGCTCTCGCCTCTATTAATTAACTCCTCATACCTCTCGCCCCAACTTGCTCAAACCATGGTTAGATTCAAGAGAAGCTGCTCGTAGGGGTGCTCTTAGTCGTGATGCTCGTGCCTTCCGTCGATCGTTATACGGTGCGCCTCCTCCATCGAGAGTCCGTCCTATTGTGACGAGAAGAGTCTCGGGTCGTTGGACCCATTGTTATTTCTTCGGATGATGAAGAGGTTCCCGCTCCCCCTCTCCAACCTCTTGGCCCCACCGCGACTACTACCGACCCCTCTCCTCTTTCCTCTAATGAAGCATTGTGGCTGATTCGAGTAAGACGTAAACTTGCGATCTCCCCAGAAATTAATCTTTGTTCACGCCGAAATCGCCAAGGCTTTGGAGGATAATAAGCTTTAGGAGATGTTTAGTCGATTCTTGTTTTTGATAATTTTCTGCTTGTTTTTGTTTTGTATTTTTTCTTGTGTACGTGCATATGCAAGTAATATATGTAATTAAAGAAACTCCAGTTTTCCTTTAATTTTTATTCATTCGATTCTTTGCGCTCGCCAAATCCTTTGTTAGAAATCACAAAAAGAATTTTAGGATAGGAGTATTATAAAACGGCGGTCTTAAAAAGTTGTAGATATACAACCGTCTCCTTTTAATGAACCGGTTTAATTGTCTCAATTTAGGTCCAGGAGGATTATAAAACTCCGGTCTTAATAAAATCCCAAATATAAAACATGTCTCGCTCGTCGCGGAATATTAAATTTCCCTCTACGAACTTCTCTTGTCGCGCCTAAAGTGTTACTCGGGTTCGTAGCCGCCACTTCGTCGGTTCGCGTTGCTCTCTCGACAATCACTTTACGGTTCCTTAGCTAAACGTCTATAGACCAAGCTGTAAGAGGTGTTTCGGTTATATAACTTTATGATTTTCCGCTCATCGTTGGGTTTTCCTGGGTTGAGCAAAATCGATCAAATGTTCTTGTGGGTTTTTACGTGTTGTTAATGGATATTGTATTTTGAAGATTATAATTGCATTTTAGACCTACCCAACTGACCAATAAATGTTTTTAGGGTACTCTTTCCGTACGCAACATCAACGTTCGTGGCGGGAGAAGAAAGACTAAGCAAACGCATTTGAATCTATATGATACGGTGAGTCCACAAGACCTTCACGCGATGAATTTAATTTCCTCGTCATGCATTTATTTTGGTTCTTGGATTCTCTGCGATACATTTATGACCAAAAGTGATTCTTCGTTCTGCATTTAATGAGCAAGTTTATCCGAAAAAAAAAAGGAAAAAAAAGACTTAACCGACATTTGAGCATATATATATGTATGTTAAATCTTTCCGTCTATATATATAGGAATTCTACTATGGATCACGGTTGGATAAATGCTAAACGGACGAGTGTTGAATATCGAATGGGGTGAGAGACTTTATAAAATTTGCTAAACAAAATGCCCATGCGAGGGTGGGAAGTTTTATTGCCCTTGTGTAAAATGTTTGAATGAGAGGCGACTAAGTCCTGAAGTTATACACACAATTTAATTTGTGAAGGAATTTGTAAGACTTATACAATATGGGTATGGCATGGTGAAAAAATACCAAGTGGGTCTCAACATAGGGAAGTGGCCTTTGATGATAATGACACGGATATGGATGATCACATAGAGGACATTATCCGTGATGTAGGAGAAGAGGCTTTTCATCAATCACATGCATATGGTAATATGTGCGGTGATGCGAGAGACCCTCTATACCGTGGGTGTAAAAAATACCAATTGTTGAATCTTTGTATTGAAATTGGTAAGCTTGAAGGCACGTCATGGATGGAGCGACAAGAGTTTTTCGAAATGCTTGAGGCTTTTAAGGACATGCTTCCGGATGATAATGTGTTGCCGCATCGATACTATGATGCTAAGAAAATACTTTGTCCACTGGGGATGGAGTACAAAAAGATCCATGCATGCCCGAATGATTGCGTGTTGTATAGAAAAGAGTTTGAAGAGGAGCGAGTTGTCCGAAATGTGAAACCCCAAGGTACAAGTCAAATAAGGGGCCTGCAAAAGTGTTGTGGTATCTTCCAATCATACCAAGGTTCAAGCGGTTGTTTGCGAATGAAAATGATGCAAAAAATTTGAGGTGGCATGCAGATGAGAGGATTTCTGATGGAAAGCTTCGACATCCGGCCGATTCTTCTCAATGGAAGAAAATCGATCAATTATTTCCGAACTTCGGCGAAGAACCTAGGAACCTTAGGCTTGCCCTTAGCACGGATGGTATGAATCCATATGGAAGCCTTAGCAGCATACATAGTTCATGGCCTGTACTCCTGATTATTTACAACTTATCTCCGATGTTATGCATGAAACGAAAGTACATCATCTTGTCTATGTTGATTTCGGGACCGAAACAACCAGGAAATGACATTGATGTTTACCTTGACCCTTGATCGAAGACTTGAAGGAGTTGTGGGTAGAAGGTGTTGATGTTTTTGACTCTTTCAAGAAGGAGGTGTTTAAAATGCGAGCCATGATATTTTGTACTATAAACGACTTCCCACAGATATGGGAACTTGTCGGGTATAGTGTAAAAGGCCATAAAGCATGTCCGGTTTGTGAAGAAGGCACACGCTACCATCAACTTCAACATGGAAGAAAGATGGTTTATCTTGGACATAGGAGATTTCTTAGACGGGGCCACCCATATCGTCGATTGAAGAAAGCCTTTTTTGGTGGCCAAGAGTATGAAGATGCTCCGGTGGCATTGATCGGGGAGAAAGTTTATGAAAAGGTGAAAAATATCAATGTCGTATTCGGTAAGAAGACTGCAAAGTGTAGAAAAGAAACAAATATATGGAAAAAGAGATCTATATTCTTCGATCTTCCATATTGGCGCAATCTTGATGTGAGACACGAGTATTGATGTCATGCATGTGGAGAAAAACGTATGTGATAGTATTGTCGGCACGCTTCTCAACATACAAGGTAGTTCCAAGGATGGTGTGAAGGCAAGATTGGATCTGATAGCAATGGGAATACGCAAAGAGTTACATCCAAGGCTAGATGGGAAGAGAACTTATTGTCCCCCGGCTTCTCATACTTTGTCTAAGGATGAGAAACGAAGTTTTTGTGAGTGTTTACATGGCACAAAAGTTCCCACGGGGTATTCTTCAAATTTGAAGCGGCTTGTATCGATGAAGGACTTGAAATTAGTAGGCCAAAAGTCTCATGATTGTCATGTCTTGATGCAAAGCTGACTACTCCCAATAGCTATTCGAGGCATCGCCGAATATGATCTTCGGGTCGTTTTGACTAGACTTTGTGTCTTCTTCAATGCGCTTTGTGGTAAAGTTTTCGAGATTGAAAAGTTGGATGAATTGGAGAATGAAGGATATCTTATCTTGTGCCACCTTGAGAAGCTTTTTGTTCCTACATTTTTTGACATCATGGTTCATCTAATTGTTCATCTAGTGAGGAGATAAAGATGTGCGGCCCTATCCATTTACGGTGGATGTACCCAATTGAAAGATCTATGAAATTCCTAAAAGGGTACGTGAAGAACGCATACCGCGGGAAGCATCGATTGTTTAGAAATATGTTTCGAAGAAGCCATGGAATTTTGTCAAGATTATTTGGCCAAAGTAAGACATATTGGGCTTCCAAAACGTCGGCATCTTTTTGATGGGGGTAGACGAGGGGCTTCCGTAAAGAGTGTGGATCCCGATGAATTGTCACAAGTCCACTTATACATCTTGAATAATGTCGATGAAGTTCAAGCCGCATAGCTGCACATAAAGCATTTGTAAGGAAAGGAAAGAAAATCATCGAATGAGCGAACAAAGGTTGATTAGGGAGCATAACAGAACTTTTGCAAACTGGTTCAAACAAAAGGTCGAGGGAGAGGAATGTGTTTCGATACAATCAAATGGTTAGCGGTGGTCCCGAGGTTGATGTCATAAGTTGGAATTCGTATGTGATCAATGGTTATACATTTTACACGAAGTCCCTAGATGATACGAACACGATCCCCGGAAACGGTGGTGTTATGTTAGAGGTGAATCTATGCACTTCTCCGATTCGAAAGATAAGAGCCCTTTATTGGCGGTCATGCCATATTATGGGGTTATTGAAGAGATTTGGGAGGTGGACTATGTGAAAATTAGATTTCCCATTTTCAAATGCAAGTGGGTTAATGTCAATAATGGTGTTCGGATCGATCGGCTAGGATTTACATTAGTCGATGTCAATGGTAGAAGTTTTGGAGATGAACCTTTTATTATGGCGAGACCACTGTGCAAAACAAGTGTTCTATATCACCGATCAAGAAAATAAAATGTGGTCCGTAGCTCTCCAAGGAAAGAGGGTCATTGATATTGATGAGGAAATGAATTCAAATTATGGTATTCCCGAGAGTACTCCTTTTTCAAGGGGTCTAGGACATGAACGAAGAAGATGAAGCGGATAATGAACCCGGCATAAGAAGTGATCATCAAGAAGGGATATGGGAAGATATCACTTTATAAAAGAGTCAATTCATAAGGTAATATTCATATGCAGATTTCTTTGAAGACTTTAAGGCTTTAACTATATATATTATATTCCTTCTATCTATGTTCATAGTTAATGTCATGATGACTATGAATTTTGTTCTTGTTTTATTTTTGTGGCAGGATCCGATCCAAAGGGGCATGTTATATAAGAGGATGTTACGTTGTTGGGTGGGGGAATCGAGATGAAGGCATGGTGAATATTATTTTGGGCGCATGTATGTTGTACTTGTAACTTATTGTATTTGTAAGAAAGTTATCTTATTGTATGAATTAATTTAGGTGTTGTAGTCATAGTAATCATTAATTAAGAGGCCAAATAGCTCATGGTGAATAATATTTGTATTCTTTTTCCAATTCAATTTATTCAAATAATTGTTCATAGCTTGTAGCTTAAAGTATCGAATTTTATGTCTTGGATTGGGTGGTGGATTTGTGTATATATATAATCGGGAAGAACAATGAGGAAAAATTCGGGAAAATTTAGACCGAAAATAATAAGACGGTCTTAAATGTTCACTTGTTAAGACCGGATGTAATTATATGACCGGTCTTAAAGATCGTGATATTTTAACATGATCTTTTAAGACCGGTATATTTAGACGTCCGGTCTTAAATTAAAATATTTAAGACCGGATGTTTTTATCATCCACTCTTGAAAGTCAGTCCTTTAAGACCGTGTGTAATTAGTCGTGTGGTCTTAGAAGCCGCTAATTTTCAGACCGTATGTGTCTTGTCCGGTCTTATAATTACGATCTTTTAAGAGCGACCTAATTTTTGGCCGGTCTTAAAAGTTGAGCATTAGGATCGAACAAAAAATATTTTGGCTTCATTTAGTTCAACTTTTTAAGACCCAAGTTTTTAAATGTCCGATCTTAAAAGAGTTTCTTTAAGACCGGTTGAGTCCGGTCTTAAATGGTAGACTTTTTAATGAAATTTGGAACAAGACCGGTCGCATATCCGGTCTTACGACCCCCCTTTTGTCCGGTCTTAAAAGCATTTTTTCCACTAGTGACTCCATTTATTTATTTGTAGAAAAGGCAAAGAAGTAAAGAGAGCCCAAGTTCTGATGCTTAGAGGATGCTTATTAAGAGTCTAAATGGATGAGTCTAACATCACACAAAGCCAGAAGCCTAGAAAGTGGTAAAGATGGAACCTAACTAAGTTTGACCTTTCCCATATCTCTACAAGTCCAATGACAGGGAGACACTAATCTAAGGAAGGTATAAATACTGATAAGCCAAATTGGAGGCTCAATCTATCTTATGAGTGATATCTAAAACTGGAGAGGAAGAAACCAGAGTAGGACATTCATTGCAACAAGAGAAAAGAAGCTTCCTGGAGCTGCAGGGATAGTGAAATAGGGAAGTCATTGTGCATCAAAGAAAACTTCAGCTAGGAAGTTCTTTGTTCTTCACTAATTATTATTTATTCAGAGAGTCCCCATATCAAAGGACAAGGACAAAAAGGAAATTTCATTACATTTATATACATCCCTAGTTGATGAATTTTAATATGCCTTTTAATTAATTTTGCAAGTTAATACAATTAATTATTGTAACTTTAATTGCCCTTTATTGGTAATTTCCTTTAATTGATTTATGTATTTTCATAACATGTTTTTGGCTCTTTATGATTAAATATAAACTATGTTGTAATATGACAATTTTAGGGTATTTCATGATCCCCAAATGAAGATTACAAAATTTGGGTCTTTAGTTATTTAATTCTAAGAGAAAATTCCTTAAATTAAATTGAATAAGCTACTAAATTTTGAGACCACATATTCACCTTTTTCCAATAGGTATTTTTCACCAAAATATAATGTTTATAATGAATATGAATTTTAGGGTATTACATTTCTCCCCCCGTTAAATAAAATTTCGTCCTCGAAATTTGCTCTATACTAACTAAACTTTGAACCATAAAGTATGGAAATGTACTCTAACAGAATGTTTTTATGTCTAAGCCGCTTCTTTCGATGATCGAGAATTTGCTCCGGCTCAAATACGAAGGTATGGTCATGTCGTACCTTGGCACAACAAAAATGTTTCCGTGGCGCCTACACACAGTGGCCACTTAAGACACCTCATACTCTATGTCACGATTGCGGTTTGATTGATATAATTGAGAAACACAGAAAATGTTATGGAGATTAATTAGGTTCAGGGGTAAGGTTATCTGGTAAATGACTGGTTCACATTTAGCTAAAATTTCAAATGGTCCTATGTAACGCGTACTAAATGTTCACCTCTGAAGCGTTCTATTGACACCGGTTACTAGGGATATCTTTAGAAACATATGATCGTCGACTTCGAACTCTAGAGGTCTACTCCCGTTGTCAGCGTAGGTCGTCTGTCTGCTTTGTGCTGCTAGGAGTTGTCTTTTGAAGAAAGTGATTTGTTCGGAGTTCAGATCAATTTAAATCTGGTTCAAGCAACTTCTGCTCAGAAAAGGATGACTGACACTTTCGCCCGCGAAATTTGATCGTATAAACTCGGAAAAACTCTAGACATCTCATCTATCTCCTTACTATGCATGCTTACTTAGCACGCATTCTATCATTCATTTTGTATCCAGGTATAGTATTCAAACATAGGACCTACTTGTCCATCCTCTCCGTGCTTGGTTACGCAGGCCTTACTGCCTGACCCATTCAGCCTCTTGGCTTAACACATATTGGGCTTCCGGCTCAATCCATTACCACAGCACTAGGGATTTTAGCCTTAAATACCTAGGAGATTATCCTCAGGCTTTAGGCATTTCAACTACTACCTGGTACAATAAATGTTTTGCCATACTCAAGACGTACTGTAGACATACTAGTCTAAAGTCACTATGACAATTTGTATTTCACACGGTGCTAAGTAACACTGTCTTAAGGCCTAGGGATACCGCCTTATGCACATTTGCACACCTAGATCTCGAGCATCTGCTCGTCTATTTTATCTGAACCTTTCCCCAGTCAAGCTCTCAGTCTATATTAGGACCTCAATTATTCCTTAGGTCTCTAAGGTTTTTACTAGTTTCCCCTCAAGAATAAGAATTATTGATTGTATTAGCAAATCTTTTCTTAGCCAAAGTAAACAATACGCCAAACTTCTTAACAAAAGATGAGGAGTTAAATTCTCAACATTTTTATTAGGAGTGAGGAAAGTCAATGTACTATTCTCAAAGTAACCGAAAAGCAGTTTCAACGAAATCAGAACAACTTTTAAGTATCATTTAGTTCCTATGAAATTCACATGCTACTACAAATTTTATGTCCAATACTTATCAATAGATGCAAATAATATGAAGACAAAAATTCAACTTCAGTTACTACAGTAACCTACACATTCCAATTTATGTTTTATATATCTGAAATCTAATGGTTTGGACAGGAATTCAACACGAACATGTTAGTACGGTTGTGTACTAAAGTAGGGTTTCAAGAGTGTCAACAACAAACATACTAACTCTTCATTTAAATGAATGTTCAAGATGTACTAAAATGCACACTCAAAATCTCATTTTAGAGCTTTATTTCTTAATGTCCAGGGATCTAATTCCTATGGTTTCTATTTTTACCAAACGCAATAGATATCCTTCAAAACTTTTGAGTCAAAAAGTTCATGTTTAACTTAAAGGCGTTCATCAAAATTTTAAAATGAAACAAGGATATATAATGCAAGGTTATTTCATTATGCTAAAGTGAGAAGAAATCTTAATGGATCAAAAGTACAATGTATTTCAAGACATGGTTCCTATGAAATTCCTTCATGTGCCCTTTTAATAGTTAAGACTAGTTTATTCATCAGGTTTCATTTAATTTTTACATGCATCATTTTGAAGCTAATCTCGTTTAACATACCAATGACTAACAATCAAGTTTACAACAACAGAGATTACCAAAAACAATGATCGATCAGGTATTTTGAGAGAAATGATATTAACCACATCTATTTGTCCAAATTTCATAAAGTGTGATAGCCGATATTTAAAGAATGGTAATGCACATACAAAATGGAACTTAATATAGTATAGTCCAAGCCACTTTTATGAATTTAATCCGTTCTGATTTTCTTGTATAATGAAATAAAATTTCCGAACTCGATTTTCCAATTAAGTGAGGCAAGTAATATTACAAGGGTGTACATGTCATAGCATCATTGGACATGGAAACTTTTTTTATTATTATTATGAATATGTTAACATAAAACACTTAGATTTTCAACTAGCTACTTAAGTGTTACTTACAACATATGCCTAATCCTACCAAAATCTTATGCAAGTGTCATAATTTAGAGTTCAGCTAGTTGGTCTGGGACTAAAATAATTACATGTTCAAGTTTTAATGAAGTACTGTAGCAATGCGCGCTTAACAATACTCAGATTTTAACAAATTCTCAAAGAGGGACCACTTTTAAAAACATAGTTTCACACTAACTTAGTTTGGAAAATTCAAGTGAAACACTCAGGTTAGATTTCTAAGTGATTAGATAAATGGGACAATATGGTTCCTATAAGTTAGATCTGGTTGGGAATTTTTAGAAATAGGATAAGTGTTCAAACATACGTATACAGAGATTTGGGAAACATTTAGAAGCAATAATTCATACAAGTTTAGAGTTTCAACAGCAAGTTCAGAGTATACATGCCCAATGCAAATTTCATTTTTCATACAATATGTTCAGCAACCGGCATTTGATCACAAAAGAAACAGAACAAAGGGAAATTCCTCTCTTATGTCTTAATTTACCTCCTTTTTGTAATATGGATTTCAAGAACCGGGGAAGGCTCAATAGTAAGCCCTTCTTACTCTTAGCGAGTCAAACAAAGAAATCCTTTTAACTTATAAAACGATAGTAATCCAAGACAAATGTCCAAAATTGAGTTCGGTTAATAAAATTCGGTAGAACAAGGAAAGGCGAGGGATGATTGTACTGTAATTTAGTTTTAAAGCGGGAAAAATAAATAATTTTACTCAAAAGGTGAAACAACCTTTATAAATGTAGCTATTCAACAAGATGAATAGCACAAAATGCATGGTGTAAACTATAAAACTTTTCTTTCCCCACCATTTCAAACAAACTTATAAGAACATACAATGCAAAAGATTTTCAATGTCAAATTAGAGAATATTAGTTAAAGATTTAATTATATCCAGATTCTTTTAACCTTTCTCTAATAATGATGGTTTCAATTAAGAAATACCAACCAAACATGCCACAATCTCGAGGCTTTTTCATGCTTTGAGTTTAAAAAAAAAATGAAATGTACTACTTGCAATTATGACCAATAGATTGTCTCAATAATAGAAGAGAGTTCACACAAGGAATTGTTTGATTTATCACCAATTTCATAATGATGTCAAAACTCTATTGAATAAGGCATATATTTTTATAACTACATAAAGAAAGGGATTTCCGAGACATATCTAAAACCTTTAGAAACGTGATTAATCATATCGGGAAGATCCAAAAATCATATTCCACATAAACCTCACCTCCCCTCTTATGTGTTTTCTAAAAGAATATTTCTCTTTCAAGTTTTATTTAAACATTAGTATGGATGCCGACAAGTTAACAGATAACTGTTTTCTAGACTTGTTTCCTAACACATACTTAGGCATTAGTCTACTAATACTTTTCTTCCTTGAGTACATACTTTATAAAGAGTCTCTCAATACTAGCTAATCCTTCCCTCATCATTAAGATATCTCATACTATCTATGAAGACAACCTGGCCTATAGGGGTAGAGCAAAATGGACCACCTATACGGCCCTCAATGATGCCTTGATTATGATTATACCCGGGTTCATAACGATAATCGAGACCCCAATGAAAACATTGCTCTAGGTACTGGAATTGGCTTTATTTGCGGTTGTTTATTTCTACCTCTACATCTATCTCTATCTTTACCTTTGGGGAACCCAGTCCCTTATAAGCATCGGAATGAAACAGCGATTAGCACCTATTGCAAACATATATATATATATTATATTACTGTAGTTGCTACGTCATAATACTTCATAATAGTCAACTATGTTCAGTTATCACTATCTTCATAGCTTCCCTTGACTGGTGCTAGGTTCATATTCCGTTCTTCGACTACATGTTATCTAAAACTAGCCTTTGGAGATGATTTAGAAAGGAGTGGAAATTGGCTGTACGTTCTTCGTCTAAGGGTTCATTCGCCTTTTCTATCAAAAATGGTTCCTAGGAAAGAGGTATAGATTTGACATCACCCGATTGTTTAACGGGTAGGGAAGACCCTTGCGTCGTTTTGTTCGTAAGTCATATTGACTTGACCTAGATACTGAAAGTATGTTCCTTTGCTAGTCTTACAATGTTGATTTGTCATCATGTACTTTGTTCGTGAAGCGCCTATCAATTCCAGAACACGTCATAAGAAAGTTTGGATTCGTAAGAGGACTCACTCTCAGAGTCATTTTGACAGCTGAAGATATTCACTATTGTCGATATCAGATGTATGATCCGATACTATAGGTTTCTCTGGTTCAGAGGGTATGCTAGCCATTGGTTCTGGGTACACTATGTTCAGGGATACTTGAATGAAAAGGTCATTGGTCATATATGATCTTATAAGGATGTTCTGGTCGAGGGTGGTATTTAGGTTCGGGATCAATTATCGGAGCAATATCATATTCAGGAGTAGAAAGATGTATTAGCTCAAGGTTTAGTTCTAGAGTGGGGTATAACTGATCAGGTTGAAGTACAGGTTCAGGATTGTACACTAGCTTAGGATGGCATACTTCTGAGGGTTTATGGTTATGAATGGGTACAAGGGCTCTTTCAGGGTTTGGGTGATCTACCGACTCAAGGTGGTATACTGGTTCAGATTGATATACTGGTTTGGAATGGTACACTTGTCTAGGGTTGTATATGGATTCGTCAAAATACTCTGGTTTGAAATGATACTCGGGTTCCGGATCAGCTACATGTTCGAGGGGTGGGTAGATTAAATCAGGGTTACGTCTATATTTGACCAGCTCAGGATTTACTATTTCCTAAGCGGTATCCTTATCCTTCTAAGATAATCTAAATAAAGGGTTTCGTCTTTGTCCACCTTTACAACAATATACCAAGGTTTTATCAGTACTATTTTCAAAATAGGTTTTAAGATAATGGCTTAGAGCCCAACTTAGTTAATCAAACCGATTGGCCAGGTAGGTGTCTATCATGGGGGTCTCACCGACTTTACGGTGACTGAATGACTAACCCACATAGACTAGCCCTACCTTCGGCACCAGTGGTTTACTATAACTGAGCCAGGTTCTTGCCCGGTAAAATGCTCTTAGTTGAAAAACTCCGAACCTAACTCCGTTACTCAAACAATCTGGCCAGGCCGGTGTATTTGTGGAAGCCTCGCCGAGGTTAACGACGATCGATTGACAACCACAAAACCCTTTCTAGACACCAAACTATTTGGAGCAAAGCATAGTTAAATTCGTGCCGGGATGTCTGCTCTGATACCAAAAGTGTAACATCTCAATTTTCTAAAGTGTTTTCAAAATAGTTTCATCAGAGTAGAGCATCGGAATAATTTAAAAAAAGTGAGTATCTGATAAACCTTCACTGCTGGTGTGTCTAGTTGCTATTATAGTGGTACAATTATCCGAATATTTAATAATACAGTGATACAATATTTCATAACAGTCTTCTCCGCCCGTGTCCTCACGCGTGCTGTTTACCCTTGTCCTCGGTCCTAGTTCCTCCGGACCCTGAATTTATAGTGAGGGCTGAGGTTCAATTACCATTGAACCTCAGGTAACGGTTAACCTCATGCTTATGTAACAGTTATGTATGATAGATATTCATGACATTCAGCAATAATCAACATAAAAACTCATAACAGATAACGGTACACAGCCACTGCATATGTCCGTTATCTCTAGTCTGCACTATTCACTAGTGCCACGATGTACGGTCGTGTCCTCAGCGCTAGGAAAACTCAACGGCATTATCAAAACCATAACCCGTGTATAAAGCTGAATGTATAAGTAGTGATCTAAGCCCCATAACTTAGTCATGGTGCATGACCCGAGACAGAGTCCCGTCCATGTCTTTATGAAAATATCTATCACATATAAGCATACAATAAGCATCAGAATTAGTGTTACAGTACGCGTCCGTACCTTCGTTGGTGATATCGGTACGTTCGTCGGTCGGAGTATGATCACGTATATCCTATAAGGGTAATATCGCATTTATTAATTCACAAATAATATTCTAGTAGATATCTTAGTCACTAATGACCTTTTTACTCTTGGTGGGATTATTTTTCAACTTATTTCCAAAATTTCGTAGAAAAACGCTGGTACAGTATTTCTGGACAGATTTTTCGTCTAACTTCATAAATTCATAATTAATTCTAGAAAAATCGAAACGAGGATCCGTAAAATTTCCTGGAAACCTCAGAATGTCTATTTTTGTGAAATAATATTGGTTCACACCCAGAATTTTTGATTCATTCCCAGTTTGATGATGTTCATCCTCTGCCCAGAATTTTTCCAGAAAAACGTAGCCTTATTTCCAGAATTTTTATCTCCCTCTACAGACCTCTAATTGATGCATATTTTATATCAATAGAAAGCTATACATGTCTACTACATTCATGCATTATTTCAGAATTCTTGAAGATGATTTTGCATATAAAACATCACTATCTAACTGCCTGACTCCCATTGCCCAGCAACACCCCACAATTCCCATCTTACTCTAACTTGTTTTATTAATCCTAGAAGTCACCTCCCAACATGTTCCCACCTCATCAGGCATCTTTCGATGCAATAAGGCCTGAGAACAATTATGGAAAATTACTTTACCTATTTCCTAGATTAAAACTAACAATTCTACTAAAAGCTACTAAGAACTAAAGAACTAAAGACTAGAAACTAAAACTAAAGACAAGCTTACCTCTTGAAGACTCTTGCTTCTCCTCCTTGCTTCTTAGAAATCACCACTTGGTGGTTTCTTTGGTGTGAAGAATGAGGAAAGGCAAGGCCTCTATTTGAGGGAAAAACTCAAGGTTAAAATGGTAATCTCAAGCCTAATGTGGGCCCCACCATTTGCCTCTTCCTTAATCTCAACCATTAGATCTAAACTTAATCAAGAAGTTTTAATCTAAACCCTTCACTAATAAGCATGTGCTCTTGTGATGTCATCCTTGTGATGTCATCTTGATGACATCATCAAAGCTTAAGTGTCATTAGCAAAGTTTAATTAACTCTTAATTGCATTTGCTAGCTAACCATGGAAACTAGTGCTTAATTAAATCAAGCTTTATGCACCTTAATATTTACTTATATCCATTTGTATTTTAATTGATCCTTGATTTTTAATTAAGACACTCCCTAATTATTGCTTCTTAATTTGCCCCTTGATTAATTATGAAGATTTACACAATCATTTAATTAGTGAAAACTTAATTGTTCATTTATCTTTATTAATTTCCCTTAATTCGTTTAAGTATTTTTATAACATTATCTTGCTTCTTTTAAGAACCGTGGTTTAATATGATGATTATTGTGTATTTTATGATCCTTAAATGTGGTCTTCAATTTAATCTTTAGTTTATTAAATTCTAAGGAAAAATTGTCTAAAATATAATTAATAACTTGCAAAATTTAGAGACAATATACTCTCCTCTATTTCTTTATTTAACATGTATTATTTGTCAAATCTTTCATTACATATATATAGATCCCTAGTTGATGAATTTTAATATGTCTTTTAATTAATTTTGCAAGTTAATACAATTAATTATTGTAACTTTAATTGCCCTTTAATTATTGGGAATTTCCTTTAATTGATTTATGTATTTTCATAACATGTTTTTGGCTCTTTATGATTAAATATAAACTATGTTGTAATATGACAATTTTAGGGTATTTCATGATCCCCAAATGAAGATTACAAAATTTGGGTCTTTGGTTATTTAATTCTAAGAGAAAATTCCCTAAATTAAATTGAATAAGCTACTAAATTTTGAGACCACATATTCACCTTTTTCCAATAGGTATTTTTCACCAAAGTATAATGTTTATAATGAATATGAATTTTAGGGTATTACAGTGTGTTTTATGGAAAATTGTTTATGTTGCCTTATTGATATGAAATTACCAAAAAGCTCTTCTTTAAAATTAAATAAATAAGTGACCAAAAGATATTTTAACCTACTCCCTCTTTTCTAATTTTTCCCTTTACATCTCTTAAACACGGTTGAGCATAGGAGACCGAGTAATTTTTGAGATTCTTCCGAGCCTTCTTTCTTCTTCTTCAGCGTTGCTTTTCTCCCTCGGTTGCCGATGGTTTGTGTGGATAGCCTTGATCATCTTTCTTCTTTTTCGCTCTTCTATACCTTCTAGCCTCGTCGTCACCTTTGTCCTTGCCATGAAAGTTGATTTCCTTCCCTGTTTTGGCTAGTCGCGGTCGTGGAGTTTTGCCTCTCCTCCTTTCTCTCTTCTTGCGTGTTTGACTCGATTGGTATGTTCGAGACTTCTTCCCTTCTTCCCTTATGTTATGTTTGTGTGTAGTTGGTTGGATTAAGGGCGCTTTGGTTCATCTTGTTTCTTTCTACTTGGTTTGTATGTTCGGAAATAGTTGGGAATGGAATTCTTTTCTGCAGTTGCTTTGGTTCAAAAGTGGAAGAAAACTAGGGATTTCCAATCTAACTATTAAAAAAAAAAGAAGAAAAAGAAAGAAGAAGATCTATTTTAATGAGAATTTTGAACTACTTTTCATTAGAATAATATGAATTTTTGGTGTTGATTTTCGTTAGGTTAAATTGATTAGTAATAAAGAGTAGTGTTAGAAAGTATAATAAATTTTATGTATATATATTTTGACATTTTAGAATAACTGGTCACGAGATTTGGATAGTCGGAAGTTTAATTAAGTTGTTTGATCATGGTTGTACATAAGGTGTTTGTCAAAATGCTCGAAAGAAAGTTTGTAACCAAATAAATAGATGAAGCTGATGTTACCCCCTCTTTTTCTTAATTTCTTTTGTTTGTTGTATGTGTTGAAAAGGTTGGGGAGTTGTATATGGTTGCTCAAATTGTGTTAGTTGCTAATAAGGTTGACTCCTTGTATTGTTGTTGGCTAGGAAAGGTTTATGGGATGGGACTGCTATTTTTTTTAAAAAAAATAAATATTATTTAGGATGCATATGAAATTTGTTAATAACATAAGAGAGATGGTCATTGAGTGTCCATAATGTGCTGATGAAACTTGTAAAACTATTTGGCTGTGTGGTTGATCATTGATGAGTTATGATGATGTATTAGACTATTTAGTTTTTAAATCCAAAGTCGTATCTTGCGTGATGATGTTGTAAAAAGCATATATGTGTGTGTATATACATATGAATCATTCTTTATATCTATTGAATTGGTATGAGCTTAGAACAATGGGTGTGCTTATAGGCTCATTGAAAGTTATTACTATATAATCTAAAGAAATTGGATTGATGCTGGCAACATTGGTGACCATAATAATAGGATGGGTATTGCTAAATAAGTAGCAGTGCAGATTTAATTAAATGGGTTCTTTGAATTTTCATAAAGGTTGTGAGAGAGGAATTACAATAGCTTTGTTTGGGCATCAGCACGAGAGAAGTGGACCCCACATGAATGTTGCTAGTAAAGTGAATTGTAGGTATTTGGCAACTTAGCAGGTGAGTGAATAGCGTCCCATTATATTTTTTATAAATGATAATTCTACTAGTTGTCATATTTTGATGTGAATTACCATATTTACGACTTTGTGAAGGGAAGTTATCATATTTGTTTCATTTTCTTATTATGCTAAACGAGTAAATGTTGATGACTTTATTCGTTATTCTTTATCTCCTTCCAATAATTCATGATTTTGCACTTAAAATGGTAAGGAGACTTTTGAGATATTTTTCATAAATTTCATATTGAAATTATCTTGCGGTTTGGAAAGTTCATTCGCTAGAATTTATTATTTGAAAAGGATTTTGTTGTCATATTGAATTTGAAGGAAAGCTTGAGATATTGTTTTTGAAATTCCATTGGGGTATCTTATTATGAAGTATTTGATACGAGCTATCATTACCTCGACACAAAGGGACTTTTTATTGCTTTTGATAAATTAGCCCCAACCATGTTTGAAAACGTTTTTGAGAGGACTGAACACAGAACGCTGGTTACTAACAGCAGTACTGTTAGTCCTTGGTGCACCATGGTTAACCTCGTAGGATTTGTTCTCACGCTTGTTATTCGTGGGTTTTTACATGCGCTTGTTTTCGTGGCTTCGCCACCCTTGGTTACTTACCCTCGTGGACTGTGTGTCCACGCTTGTTTTCGTGGCCTCCAGCCGCACTTGGTTAGTTACCCTCGTGGACTGTGTGTCCATGCTTGTTATTCCGTTCTGTTGAAGTCCTACTAAAATATGAGATTTGAGATTTACTGTTTTTTAAACTGATTTTGTTAAACAAAATGTTTTGTTACATATCTCGAATTATTTGATTGATGATCCTCTATAGAGTTTTATTGTTTTTCCATGATCATATGATGTAGAAATTGTGATTTATTTTTATATTGTTATTATTAAAAGATAAATATGTTTAAATTATTCTCTCCTATATTTCATTAAATTATATAAATGGGACGTTATTCACCGGAAAATTATTTTTGGTCTCTGACAGTGCAGCTGACTTGGATCCTCTTGGTGATCACTAAAGGTCCATACTGATGTTCGAAGTTGAAGCGTCATGTTGAAAATTCTCAGTTAATGTAACATTCATACCTTTGTATTTATTGTTGTAATTTAGGTGCTCCACGTATGCTATAGATAGGGTCCTCACCTGATTTGCATGTTGTGTATTTGATGATAAGGAGCAAAGCTCCTCTTGGCGATATCATACTATTGTAGAATTTTTGGGAGGTCCTGCTTGCAGGGGTGATCCTATCAAATTTTCTGCAAATGTTAATTAGTTATGTTATGTGAAATATGTTTGTGGTATTTATTTTACATATATTGTAAATATGTCTATAAATAAGTATTAGAAATTCTATATGTTTTAAGGCTTAAAGAATGTGAGTTCACTCACATTCTCAGGTCGATCACCCCTAAATTTTTGGGGCATGTCAACAACATTTAAGAAAAAGTCTGAGGATTTAAGAATTGGAGCAATGAATTGCACTCAAGTTTCAAGCTCAGAGGCGCCAAACTAAGAAACAAGTGAAATGGAAGACTTCTATATAAAGCCAGCCGTAGTAATCATGGTAAAATCATTAAGTAAAAAACCACTAAAGCACAGAGGAGATCATGTCTCAAAAAATAATGTCAACTCATAATATTCCCATAAAAAGATGCAAATCTGTGCAACAAAATCATATCTGATTCACAACTTACAAGTACTGCAAATTTGGGAGTAGACCAAGCTGTGCAACTAGTTGACCCGAAAGGTTGGAATTTTTAACATATGCAGAATGGTCATAAATGATAGGTAAAAATCCCAGAAATAACTTACACACCGGTCACGCTATTATCACTATTGAATGTAACATGAAACCATGTGTAAGGATTGACAAGGGTAGCATCCCAGCTTTGAAGAACATTGTTTGGATCAGCTACGCTGGTCTTAAGTGCATTCAGGCATCACCTGTCTTAGGAAAATGCAATTTTCAGATGCAGAAATCCTTTAAATTAAATCAGACCCAACAATTCTCAATGAAGTATAAGAACACAACAGTTTACTCTGAGCATATAATAAAATTTTTCCTTTATTATGGATAATCAACCCAAGCCAGGGCCAACAAATATAGCATAAGAACAAATTTTATGAAAACCTTCCATTCCTCTCTGTTCATGCTCGAACAAAAGAATTACAAACGAAGAAGCTTGAAGTTGGAATATTAAAATTGCGGCTCCATCAAGAAATCATACTAAGAAATTTTATGAAAACCTTCCATTCCTCTCTGTTCATAGATTGTTGATCAAATAGAATGAAAAAGGTAGACAGATAGATGGAAAAGGTAAAGCAACTGTACTTTGCTAGATGGGAGCACACAGGGAAGATAGACAATACTTTGCCAATATGGTCAATATTTAAGAAAAAGTCTGAGAATTTAAGACTTCGAGCAATGAAAATTCCACTCAAGTTTGAAGCTCAGAGGCGTCAAACTAAGAAACAAGTGAAATGGCAATCTACTACATAAAGCCAGCCACTGTAATTATGGTAAAATCATCAAGTAAAAAACCACTAAAGAACAGAAGAGATAATGTCTCAAGAAATGATGTCAACTCATAACATTCCCATAAAAAGATGCAAATCTGTGTAACAAAATCATATCTGATTCACAACTTACAAGTACTGCAAATTTGGGA
Organism: Acacia acuminata; assembly: GCA_019022655.1. Taxonomy (NCBI): domain Eukaryota; kingdom Viridiplantae; phylum Streptophyta; class Magnoliopsida; order Fabales; family Fabaceae; genus Acacia; species Acacia acuminata. The sequence continues at coordinate 6,604,134 of JAFJYI010000005.1, forward strand.
GTAGACCAAGCTGTGCAACTAGTTGACCCGAAAGGTTGGCATTTCCAAGATCACTGACCAAAGATAAATAGAATTTTTTACATATGCAGAATGGTCATAAATAATAGGTAAAAATCCCAGAAATAACTTAGACACGGGTCACACTATTATCACTATTGCATGTAACATGAAACCATGTGCAAGGATTGACAAGGGTAGCATCCCAGCTTTGAAGAACATTGTTTGGATCAGCTACGCTGGTCTTAAATGCATTCAGGGCATCACCTGTCATAATAAAATGCAATTTTCAGATGTAGAAATCCTTTAAATTTAATCAGACACAACAATTCTCAATGAAGTATAAAAACACAACAGTTTACTCTGAGCATATAATAAAATTTGGTCTTTATTGTGGACAATCAACCCAAGCCAGGACCAACAGATATAGCATAAGAACAAATTTTATGAAAACCCTTCAATCCTCTCTGTTCATGCTCGAACAAAAAAATTACAGACGGAGAAGCTTGAAGTTGGAATATTAAAATTGTTGCTCCATCAGGAAATCGTACTAACTTATCTAGTTATGTATGACAATCAAGAAGTAATATAGCTAACAAAGCAAGCAGAGCAGCCAAGTAATGAATTTTCCCATCTCAATGCATTAAAAAGCCTCCAAAATAACATTAATTAAGGAAACAAAAGAACAGTAAAAAAACTGGCAGCGAAACAATAACCTCCATCCTTCCCATTTTAAAATGCATTTTATAATAATAAATTTACATGGGAAAACCTAGTATATGGAAGATATGAAGTTAGAATGGAAGTTTGATCATTTGTGTTTAAATAATAATTTTCGTGCAGCTGATTTTTCATTTGGATATGAATTGATTTTGGTGATTTTGAGGGTCCTAAAGTGTTTAAAATGAGATTTTGTATAAAGGTGAACTTAGATCAAACTCTATCCCAACAATGACAACTCAATATCAACACATGCACACCCTCATATCCATAATGTAATACCCAAAATTCTTATTTGTCTTAAATACAATATTTTGGTGGAATGTAACATCCCAATTTTCTAAAGTGTTTTCAAATATAGTTTGAGCAGAGTAGAGCATTTAAAAGGAATAATTTAAAAGACTTGTCAAATTTTGGCAATTAGGCCTAATAACCCCTAAAACACTATATTAGCAACATTCGATAAACCTTCACCGAAAATTACTAATTAAAGAGTTAAGAAAATTGTATTAATCCTTAATCCTAAATCATTAACAAATATCACTAATAGTGTTTAGTCTCCAACCCAACATCAAAGGCTTAGATTAAATATTATTGTTATTACAATGAGAACTCTTGCTTCATGATAATGTAAGGTAAATGGTACAATTATCCGAATATTTAATAATACGGTTGATACAATATTTCATAAAAAGATCTTCTCGCTCCGTGTCCTCATGCGTGCTGTTTACCCTTGTCCTCGGTCTGGTTCCTCCGGACCCGAAGCTATAGTGAGGGCCGAGGTTCAATTACCATTGAACCTCGTGTAACGGTTAACCTCATGCTTATGTAACTTGATTATGTATGACAGATATTCATGACATTACAACAATAATCAACATAAAACTCATAACAGATTTTTCCGGATAATGGTACCAACCACTGCATATGTCCATTATGTCTAGTCTGCACTATTCACCAGTGCCACGATGGCCTATCGTGTCCTCGCGCTAAGAAAACTCAACGGCGTTATCAAGACCATAACCCGTGTACAGCTGTATGTGTATGAAACTTTAAAACAATTTTTGAGTCTATGAATACATCTATCACATATATGTACACCATAAGCATCAGAGTTAGTGTTACAGTACGCGTCCGTACCTTCGTTGACGATTTTGGTACGTTCGTTGATCGGACTGTGGTCACGCTTATCCTATAATGGTAATATCGCATTTATTAATTCACAAATAATATCTTAGTAGATATCTTAGTCACTAATGACCATTTTACTCATGGTGGAATTATTTTTCAGCTTATTTCCCTTATTTTTCAGAAAAACGCTGGCACAGTTTCTGGGCAGATTTTTCGTCTAACTTCGAAAAATCATAATTAATTCTAGAAAAATCGAAACGAGGATCCGTAAAATTATTTGCAATCCTTAGGATGTCTATTTTCAAGTAAAAATACTAAACCTTTCCCAGATTACACGAATCATTCCCAGTTCTTAAGTTTTGAGCCTCTGCCCAGAATTTTTCCAGAAATTCGTAGCCCAACTTTGAGAATTTTTATCTCCCTGTACAAAACTCATTTTAACATGTTCTTGACATATTTAAAAATCCCTATATGTCTATTTTAACCATGAATTTTCCCAGAATTTTGTTACTATATTTTCAATATGAAATTCTGGCGTTTTCATGGCTGATTCCAGAAATTCGAAACCGATGAAATTTCGCGTAACTTCGTTACTTTGATGTTTCTCTTCCAGAAATTTTGCTATATAACCTCCCTCATCCTTTTTTCGAAATAAAGCCAATTTTTCCCATAAAAACATGTAAATAGAATTATTCTAGAATATTTAAGATCTACACTACTTCTATCTAAGAATTTAAAAGCTAAAGACTAGAAACTAAAAACTAAAGACTAGAAACTAAAAACTAAAGACAAGCTTACCTCTTGAAGCTTCTTGAACTCCTTCCTCCTTCTTAGAAATCACCACTTGGTGGTTGATTTGGTGTGAAGAATGAGGAGAGGCAAGGCCTCTATTTATAGCAAAAGCTCATGAATTTTATCCCTTGGATCAACTTTTCTTATCAATGGCTAATATTAATTTGTGCTTCTATGAAGATACAATTTGTGAGCAAATGCTTCCCATTGGTTAGAAACAATTACATTGGATTTAGCTAATTATCTTAATTTCCAAAATTAAATCCCCCATGTGCACAAAATATAATATATTTTAACTCTCTCTCTCTCTCTCTCTCTCTCTTCCATCATCTTTTTCCTTGCTTTAACGAAATTCATTTTTGGTTGCCTGATCAATCACTAATACTTTTAAATTCTGAGTATGCTTTTTGATTAGTAGTTGGATATCCAGATTTATGGTCTAATTAGATTCCCCTGGTTGTACTAAGCTTATTCTTCAACGTTTGCAAAAATAGCCTTTACTAGGCTTACTTTCGAGGTTAAATTACGTGGGTTCAAGATAAGTCCTTATATTTTCTCCAGGGTTCCTACTTCTTCACAACTATTTAAATTTGTATAAATTCTCACTTTATTTGTTGTTTTGAGTTTTTTTGTGTACATAAGATATTTCTTGGATTTCAAACCATTATCCAATTTACTTTAGGATTTCAAACTTTATCAAATTTGCTTTAATTTTCTTTTTCTCTCTTGATTAATTGATTTAACTAAACATGAAAATTAGTGCTTAATTAGGAAAGTATTATTTCACCCTCATTTTATACTTTTATTTTGCCTCTTGATTATTTTGCAACTAATCCCAATTAGTGCAAGCTAACTTATTCATTTGTTCATATGAGAACTATAGTTTAATATGGTATTTATATCATATTTTATGATCCTTAAATATAATTTCAAAATTGGCCCTTGATTCTTCATTAAGTTAAAATATCCCTAATTGATGACTTTTAATTGCCACTAAATTTATTATGGACATTTATAAAATTATTTTAATTAACGTAAATTTAATTGTCATTTATTTATTGGTAATTTCCTTTAATTGATTTAGGTATTTTCATAACATTCTATGACTTTCTATAATTAAATAAAACTATATTGTAATATAATAATCTTAGGGTATTTTATGATATCTAAATCAAATTAGAAAATTTGGGTCTTTGGTTTATTTACTTCTAGAACAAAATTCCCTAAATTAAGCTACTAAATTTTGAGACCACATATTCACCTATTTCTAATAGGTATTATTTGCCCAAAAATAGTATTTATGAGAATTATAAATTCTTGGGTATTACATTTCTCCCCCGTTAAATAAAATTTCGCCCTCGAAATTTGCTCTATACTAACTAGACTCGAGTCTATGAACTCTGAATGTATCTTCTTTTGTTTCCCAAAGTATCTCTTTTGGAGACAATCCCTTCCAGACTAACCTCACAACCGGGATACCCTTACTTAAAAGCCGCTTCTCTTGGTAGTTGAGAATTCGTTTTGGCTTGACTATGAAGGTATTATCATGTTGTACTTTGACTACTTCATACTCCATGGTCTCAAAAATGTCTCCGTGGCGCCCATATACCGTGGCAACATAAGATACTCAATGACACGATCGTGGTCTGGTTGGCATAACCGAGTAACATGGAAAACGTTATGGAGATTAATTCGGCTCGAGGGTAAGGCTATTTGGTATGCGATTTGTCTATGTGTGGGTAAAATTTCGAATGGTCTTATGTAATGCGGACTAAATTTTCACTTTTAAAGCATTCTACCGACATCGACACGGAGACATCTTTAGAAACATATGATCGCCAACTTCGAATTTTAGAGGTCTTCCTCTCTTGTCGGTGTAGCTCCCTCATGCGCTTTGTCTTTGCTAGGGGTTGTTTCGTGCTTACCATGATTTGTTTGGAGGTCCGGTCAATCAGATTTGGTCCAAGCAATTTTCGCTTAGATAAGGGTGATCGATACGTTCGCCCTTGATATTTGATCGTATGAACTCGGAAAACTCTAGACATCTCGCCTATTTTCTTACTATGCATGCCTACTTTGCACGCACTCTAATATTCAAATAATAATCTCAGTCATTTTGTACCCAGGTCTAGTATTAAAACACAGGACCTACACGTCCATCCACATGGTGCTTGGTTACGCAGGCCTTACCGCCTGACCCATTCAGCCCTTCGGCTTAACATATATTGGCCTACCGGCTCAATCCAAAACCACAGCACTAGGGATTTTAGCCTTAATACCTAGGAGATTATCCTCAGGCTTTAGGCATTTCAACTACTACCTGGTACGATAAATGTTTTGCCGGACTCAAGACGTACTGCAGACATACTAGTCACTATATCAATTCGCTTTTTACACAGTGCTAAGTACTACTGTCTTAAGGCCTAGGGACATAGCCCCGTGCACATTTACACACCTAGATCTTGAGCATCTACTCGTTTATTTCATCTCGAACCTTTCCAGTCAAGCTCTCAGACTATATTAGAAACTCGATTTTTCCTTAGGTCTCCAAGGTTTTTACTAGTTTCTACACAAGAATAAGAATTATTGATTGCAACAGCAAAACTTTTCTTTGCTAAAATAATCACTACGCCAAACTTCTAACATAAGATGAGGATTTTACATTCTCAATATTTTTATTAGGAGTGAGGAGAAGTCAATGTACTATTCTTGAAGCAACCGAAAAATAGTTTCAACGAAATCCAGAACTATGAAATTCACATGCTACTACAAACTTCATGTCCAATACTAATCAACGAGATGCAAATGGTAAGAAGACAAAAATTCAACTTCATAACTAAAGTAATCTACACATTCCATTTGATGTTTTATATACCGAAATCTAATGGTTTGGACAGGAGTTCAACACAAACATATTAGTACGGTGGTGTACTAAAGTAAGGTTTCAGGAGTATCAACAACAAAGATACTAAAATAGATGTTCAAGATTTACTGAAGTGCACACTCAACATTTCATTTTAGAACTTTATTTCTTAACATTCAGGGATCTAATCTCTATGGTTTCTATTCTTACCAAACGCAACACATAACCTTCAAAACTTTCAAGTCAAAAAGTTCATGTTTAACTTTAAAGGCGTTTATCAAAATTTCAAAATGAAATAAAGGTATATAATGCATGGTTATCTCATTATAATAAAGTGATAAGAAATCTTTATTTCAATGGATCAAAGGTACAACGTATTTCAAGACAGGGTTCCTATGCAATGCATGCCACAAAATTTCACCAAGTGTCGTTTCAATAGTCAAAACTAGTTTATCCATCATGTTTCATCTAATTCTAACATACACCATTTGAAGCTAATCTTGTTTAACATATCAACGACTAACAATCAAGTTTACAACAAATAGAGATTACCAAAAACAATAGTCGATAGAATGTAATACCAAAAACAATGGTATTTGAACCTCAGGTAATTTGAGAAAAATGATATCAACAGTATTTTATTGGTCTAGACCTTCACAAAGTGTGACAGCAAAATTCAAAGAGTGGCAATGCACACACTAAAATAGAGCTTAGAATGGTACACTCCAAGCCAATTTCATAAATTTTAATCCGTTAAAAATATTTCTGGTATAGTGAAGTAAAATTTCCGAACTCAGATTTGCCAATATAATTAAATGAAGCAAGTAATATCACAAGGATGTACAAGTCATAGCATCATTAAACATGTAAACTCTTTTTAGAGTAGGTTAACACAAAACACTTAGATTTTCAACTAACTGTTTAAGTGTTACTTCCAACATATGATTAATTCTTACCAACACCATGTGCAAGTGTCACCATTTAGAGTTCCTACAGCTAGCTAGTTGGACTACAATAATTACATGCATAAACTCTTAATGAAATACCGTAACAATTTGCACTTAACAATATTTAACAAATTTAAAGAAGAATCACGTTCAAAAACATAGTTTCAAACTAGCTTAGTTTGGAAAATTTAAGTGAAATGCTCAGGTTAGATTTCTAAGTGAACAGATAATAGGACAAAAATGTTGCTTAGAAGTTAATTTCCAAAATAAAAATGAGTGTTCAATCACATGTGTATAGAAAGTTGGATAACATTAGAAGCAATATCTCATATTACATACAACATGTTCAAGAACTAGCATTTGATCACAAAAGAAACAGATCAAAGGGAAATTCTTCTCTTATGTCTTAATTTACCCCCTCCTATGAATTTCAAAACCAGGGAAAGCTCAATACTAAGCTCTTCCTTCAAAGATTTTTTTTTTTTTAAATATAAAACGATAGTAATCCAGCAAAAATGTCCAAGGTCAACAATTTTGTTAATACTAAGCAGAATGTTGTAGGATAAAGAAACTGAGGGATAATTGTACTGAAATTTAGTTTTAAAGCAGGAATAAATAATTTCACTCAAAAGGTGAAATAATCTCTAGAATTATAGCTATTCAACAAGATGAATAGCACAAGATGCATAACGTAAACTATAAAAATTTTCTTTCTCCACCATTTAAAAGAACATACAATGAAGAGATGATCACAAAAGATTTTCAATGTCAAATTGGAGAATATCCGAGAAAGATCTACTTATATCCTTCTTTTGTGCCAAGTTCTTCAACTTTTCTCTAATAACAACGGTTTTAATCAAGAAATCTCAACCAAACATGCTATAATCTAGAAAGTTCTTCATGCTTTGAGTGAAAATTGAGAAATGAAATGTACTATTTACAATTGTGACAAACAAATGGTCTAAATGATAGAAGAGAGTTCATACAAGGCTTTGCTTGATTTAGCATAAATTTCAACGATACATAATGATGTTAAAACTCTATTGAATAAGGCAAATATTTTCATAACCACATAAAAAAAGATTTACTGAGACATATTTAAAACCTTTAGAAACGTGATCGATCATATTAGGAAGAGCAAAAATCATATTCCACATAATCCTCACTTCCCTTCTTATGTGTTTCCTAAAAGAATATTTCTCTTTCAAGTTTTATTTTAATTTCCCGTATGGATACCTATTTCGATGTTAGAAAACTACTTCACAGATTTGGTTTCCTCACACATACTCTAGGCATTAGTTTACTAGTACTTTTTCTTCCTTGTGTACATACTTCATAAAGAGTCTTTCAATACTAGCTAATCTGTCCCTCATCATTTAAGATATCTCATACTATCTATGAAGACAAACTGGCCTAGAGGGGTAGAGCAAAATGGACCACCTATACGGCCCTCAATGATGCCTTGATTATGATTATGCCCGGGTTCATAACAATAATCGAGACCCCAATGAAAAACATTGCTCTTGGTACTGGAATTGGTTTTATCTGTGGTTGTTTATTTTTACCTCTACATCCATCTCTATCACTACCTTTGGGCACTGTAGTCCCTTATAACATCAGAATGAAGTAGTAATTAACACCTATTGCAAACATATATATATATATATATATATTTCTTCCTTGCAAACTTACTATATTATTGTAGTTGCTAAGTCATAACAAATAACTATGTTTAGTTATCACTATCTTCGTAGCCTCCCTTGATGGTACTAGGTTCATATTCCGTTATGTGACTACATGTTATCTGAGACTAGCCTTTGGAGATGATACAGAAAAGAGTGGAAATTGGCTGTACGTTCACCGTCTAAGGGTTCATTCGTCCTTTCTATCCATAAGCGGTTCAAAGAAAAAGGGTATAAGGTTGATATTACCCAATCGTTTAACGGGTAGAGAAGACCCTTGCGTTGTTTTGCTCGTAAGTCATATTGACCTTTTCAAGATACTTGGAGGTATGTTCTTTTGCTAGTCTTATAGTGTTGATTGCCATTATGTAGAGCGCCTATTAATTTTCGTTGATATCAGGACTCGTCGCAAGAAAGTTTGGATTCGTAAGAGGACTCTCTCTCAGAGTTATCTTGTCAGCTGAAAATACTCATGGTTGTCATCATTGGATGGATGATCCGATCCTATAGGTCTCTCTGGCTCAGAGGGTATGCTAGCCATTAGTTCCGGGTACACTATGTTCGGGATACGAATGAAAAGGTCCTTGATCATATATGGTTTCGTAAGGATATTCCGGATCGGGTGGTATTCGGTTTGGGATCAATTATCGGAGCAATATCATATTCGGGAGCGAGAAAGATGTATTAGCTCAAGGTTTAGTTCTAGAGTGGGGTATAACGATCGGGTTGAAGTACGGGTTTAGGATTGTACACTAGCTTAGGATGGCATACTTCGAGGGTTTATGGTTATGAATGGGTACAAGGGGTCTTTCAGGGTTTGGGTGATCTACCGACTCAAGGTGGTATACCGGTTCAGATTGATATCCTGGTTTGGAATGGTACATTGGTGTAGGGTTGTATATGGATTCATCAAAATACTTTGGTTTGAAATGATACTCTGGTTCTAGATCAGCTACATGTTCGGGGGGTGTGTAGATTAAATCAGGGTTACGTCTACATTCGACCAGCTCAGGATTTACTGTTTCCTAAGCGGTATCCTTATCCTTCTAAGATAATCTAAATAAAGGGTTTCGTCTTTGTCCACCTTTACACCAATACACCAAGGCTTTATCAGTATTCTTTTCAAAACAGGTTTTAAGATAATGGCTTAGAGCCCAACTTAGTTAATCAAACCGATTGGCCCGGTAGGTGTCTATCATGGGAGCCTCACCGTGCTAGGGTGATTGATTGGCTGATCCACATAGACTAGCCCTGCCTTCGGCACCAATGGTTTACTATAACTGAGCCAGGTTCTTGCCAGATAAAAATGCTCTTAGTTCAAAAACTCCAAACCTAACTCCGTTACTCAAACAATCGGCGGGCCGGTGTATTTGTGGAAGCCTCACGAGGTTAAGGGTGTATCGATTGACAACCACAAAACCCTTTCTAGACACCGATTTGTTTGGAGTAGCATAGTTAAATTCGGGCCAGGATGTCTGCTCTGATACCAAAATGTAACATCCCAATTTTCTAAAGTGTTTTCAATATAGTTTGAGCAGAGTAGAGCATCGGAATAATTTAAAAGAGCGAGCATCTGATAAACCTTCTTTCTTTGGTGTGTCGGTTGTTATTACGGTGGTACAATTATCCGAATATTTAATAATATAGTGATACAATATTTCATAACAGTCTTATCCGCTCGTGTCCTCATGCGTCTTTGTTTACCCTTGTCCTCGGTCTGGTTCCTCCGGACCCGAAGCTATAGTGAGGGCCGAGGTTCAATTACCATTGAACCTCGTGTAACGGTTAACCTCATGCTTATGTAACAGTTATGTATGACAGATATTCATGACATTACAGCAATAATCAACATAAAAACTCATAACAGATTTTTCCGGATAACGGTACACGCCCACCGCATATGTCCGTTATCTCTAGTCTCGCACTATTCACCGCCACGATGGCCTATCGTGTCCTCAGCGCTAGGAAAACTCAACGGCGTTATCAAGACCATAACCCGTGTACAGCTGTATGTGTATGAAACTTTAAAACAATTTTTGAGTCTATGAATACATCTATCACATATATGTACACCATAAGCATCAGAGTTAGTGTTACGATGACGCGTCCGTACCTTCGTTGACGATTTTGGCACGTTCGTTGATCGGACTGTGGTCACGCTTATCCTATAATGGTAATATCGCATTTATTAATTCAAAAATAATATCTTAGTAGATATCTTAGTCACTAATGACCATTTTACTCATGGTGGAATTATTTTTCAGCTTATTTCCCTTATTTTTCAGAAAAACGCTGGCACAGTATTTCTGGGCAGATTTTTCGTCTAACTTCGAAAAATCATAATTAATTCTAGAAAAATCGAAATGAGGATCCGTAAAATTATTTGCAATCCTTAGGATGTCTATTTTCAAGTAAAAATACTAAACCTTTCCCAGATTACACGAATCATTCCCAGTTCTTAATTTTTGAGCCTCTGCCCAGAATTTTTCCAGAAATTCGTAGCCCAACTTTGAGAATTTTTATCTCCGTGTACAAAACTCATTTTAACATGTTCTTGACATATTTAAAAATCCCTATATGTCTATTTTAACCATGAATTTTCCCAGAATTTTGTGACTATATTTTCAATATGAAATTCTGGCGTTTTCATGGCTGATTCCAGAAATTCCAAAACCGATGAAATTTCGCCAGAACTTCGTTACTTTGATGTTTCTCTTCCAGAAATTTTGCTATATAACCTCCCTCATCCTTTTTTCGAAATAAAGCCAATTTTTCCCATAAAAACATGTAAATATAATTATTCTAGAATATTTAAGATCTACACTACTTCTATCTAAGAATTTAAAAGCTAAAGACTAGAAACTAAAAACTAAAGACTAGAAACTAAAAACTAAAGACAAGCTTACCTCTTGAAGCTTCTTGAACTCCTTCCTCCTTCTTAGAAATCACCACTTGGTGGTTGATTTGGTGTGAAGAATGAGGAGAGGCAAGGCCTCTATTTATAGCAAAAGCTCATGAATTTTATCCCTTGGATCAACTTTTCTTATCAATGGCTAATATTAATTTGTGCTTCTATGAACATACAATTTGTGAGCAAATGCTTCCTATTGGTTAAAAACAATTACATTGGATTTAGCTAATTATCTTAATTTCCAAAATTAAATCCCACATGTCTCTAATATAAAATATATTTTAATACTCTCTCTCTCTCTCTCTCTCTTCCATCATCTTTTTCCTTGCTTTAACGAAATTCATTTTTGGTTGCCTGATCAATCACTAATACTTTTAAATTCTGAGTATGCTTTTTGATTAGTAGTTGGATATCCAGATTTATGGTCTAATTAGATTCCCCTGGTTGTACTAAGCTTATTCTTCAACGTTTGCAAAAATAGCCTTTACTAGGCTTACTTTCGAGGTTAAATTACGTGGGTTCAAGATAAATCATTATATTTTCTCCAGGGTTCCTACTTCTTCACAACTATTTAAATTTGTATAAATTCTCACTTTATTTGTTGTTTTGAGTTTTTCTTGTGTACATAAGATATTTCTTTGGATTTCAAACCATTATCCAATTTACTTTAGGATTTCAAACTTTATCAAATTTGCTTTAATTTTCTTTTTCTCTCTTGATTAATTGATTTAACTAAACATGAAAATTAGTGCTTAATTAGGAAAGTATTATTTCACCCTCATTTTATACTTTTATTTTGCCTCTTGATTATTTTGCAACTAATCCCAATTAGTGCAAGCTAACTTATTCATTTGTTCATATGAGAACTATAGTTTAATATGGTATTTATATCATATTTTATGATCCTTAAATATAATTTCAAAATTGGCCCTTGATTCTTCATGAAGTTAAAATATCCCTAATTGATGACTTTTAATTGCCACTAAATTTATTATGGACATTTATAAAATTATTTTAATTAACGTAAATTTAATTGTCATTTATTTATTGGTAATTTCCTTTAATTGATTTAGGTATTTTCATAACATTCTATGACTTTCTATAATTAAATAAAACTATATTGTAATATAATAATCTTAGGGTATTTTATGATATCTAAACCAAATTAGAAAATTTGGGTCTTTGGTTTATTTACTTCTAGAACAAAATTCCCTAAATTAAGCTACTAAATTTTGAGACCACATATTCACCTATTTCTAATAGGTTTTATTTTCCCAAAAAATAGTATTTATGAGAATTATAAATTCTTGGGTATTACAACAAATTCTAGGCTAGTTGAAGAGTGAGTTTCGGTCCAAATAAAAGAGGAAGAAGCAAGTGGGATTAAATTAATATTAAACATATAAAGATGAGAGCACATGCAAGCATTAAAAGTTGGAAGAGGATAAGGGTCCTTTATATAAGACTTTTGTGGCAAAAAATGATGTAAGCTTAGGTAATTAATGGGTAATTAATAAAGGGTAAGATAAAAACCATTGGGATTAATTCAAGACACAAGTAAATGAGAACTAATAGAAAATAAATCGTATCTTCAAAACCTTTGATCATAGAACAAATATGAGTAGATATTATGAACAAGCATAATTTAACCTTGAACATAGTTGTCTCCAAAGTGATTTTTATAAAATTTTGAGATTCATATTTAAGTGATTTAAGAGTTTAAAAAGGACCTTTAATTAAGCCATAAAATGAAGATTTAAAAAGTGGAAATGGATCTTGAATAAAAACACCAACTTGTAACTAAATTGGCATTTCGGGATGGGAAAAAGATGAAGAGTATAAGAGAGAAAGGGGGAGGACGGTTCATAGCTGTATGGGAGGGATTAAAACCTCTTTGTTAAGATTAAATCCAAGGATTAAAAGTAATTTGAAGTTGCTAGGTAGTTAACCCAAGAATTCCTATAAATAGGGCGGGTAGTGCATTCATAAATCCTCACCAATTCACAAAGCAACAACATCTGAAATATAGAGAGAAAGTGAGAGTGAGAGTCTTGGAGGAGAAGGAGCAAAGTTCTTGGTAAGTTCTCTAGCTCTAGCTTTAAGTTCTTTAAGTTCTAGTTCTTAAATTTTTAAATAGAAGTAGTGTAGATCTTAAATATGCTAGGGTAATTTTATTTACATGTTTTTATGGTCAAAATTGGCTTTATTTTGAAAAAATGATGAGGGAGGTCATATAGCAAAATTTCTGGAAGAAAATCATCAAAGTAACGAAGTTCTGGCGAAATTTCATCGGTTTCGGAATTTCTGGAGGCAGTGATGAAAACGCCAGAATTTCATATTGAAAATATGGTCAAAAAATTCTGATAAAATTAATGGTTAAAATAGACATATAGGGATTTTTAAATATGCCAATAACATGTTAAAATGAATTTTGTACAGTGAGATACAAATTCTCAAAATTAGGCTACGGATTTCTGGAAAAATTCTGGGCAGAGGTTCAAAACTTAAAACCTGGGAGTGATTTATATAATATGGGCAGAATTTATTATTTTTACTTGAAAATAGACATCCTAAGGATTCCAAGGAATTTTACGTATCCTCGTTTCGATTTTTTTAGAATTAATTATGATTTTTCAAAGTTAGACAAAATTCTGCCCAAATTTGTACCAGCGTTGTTCTACGAATTTTGAGGGAATAAAGTGAAAAATAAATGTTCCAAGGGAAAAATAGTCATTAGTGGCCAAAATATCTCTTAGGATATTATTTGTACATTAATAAATGCAATATTACCATTATAGGATAAACGCGATCACAGTCCAACCGTCAACGTACCGACATCACCGACAAAGGTACGGACGCGTACTGTAACATTAACTCTGATGTTTATTGTATACCTATATGTGTGATAGTCGTATTCCTAGACTGAAACTCTATTTTAAAAGTATTGATCGTACATATACAGCTATACACGGGTTATGATTCTGATAATACCGTTGAGTTTTCCTAGCGCTGAGGACACAGATGTACACCGTGGCACGGGTGAATAGTGCAGACCATAATAACGTTCATATGCAGTGGTTGTGTTCTGTTATTATCTTTCATATGTGAATATTGCTATCATGAATATCTGTCATACATAATTGTACATGAACATGAGGTTAACCGTTACCTGAGGTTCAATGGGTATTGAACCTCAGCTCTTACCATAGCTTCAGGATCCGGAGTAAACAGGACCAGAGACAAGGGTAAGCAGGAGATATAGGAGCAGTGGAGGAAGCCCTTTTGTTTTGTACTTTATGATAACACTTGAAATTTTTGTACACGCTGTTAAAGCTAACACATACAGTGGATGTTATCAGTTACTTTCTTAAATACTATTTACTTCCGATGCTCTACTCTGATCAAATATTTCAAAAAAAAAAACGCTTCCGAAAATTGGGATGTTACACATAACCTAGCACCTGCTCAGCCTAGACACCATATCTCCAACCCGGTATCTTATAAAGATTCGATAAAACGTTGATATGCAAGAATGAACGACCTTATAAAAGAGTATCATTACATAGTCGTGTAGTTCAGTACTTTGCGATGTCGGCAGTGACTAATGACAGTGATAAACATTTATAGGCATAATTTGACATCTTTATTGATCCCAACAACGTCGACTGGATTAAGGATTCAAGTTTGAGGTGGGTAACTGTTATCTTATTAGCCTGTATATATGAATTACATGTATGACTGATCATTGTTGCTAGATAATTTTGCATGTGTGTATCCACTAGTGCAAAAAAAGGCTTTAAGACCGCCTCATTTAGAGCGGACAATGGACACCCCGGTCTTAAAGGAATGACCGGTGGCGTTCCGTAAATATAAAGAACTTCTTGTACCGGACCAATTTTTCACCGCTCTTAAAATCATTATTGAGACCGACTAAAATACCACGGTCTTAAAAATTGAACTGAAATTTCAATTACTTTCTAAATATATCTCATATAGCCGTACTTATATTTTCTGCGGTAAAACATAATAAGGAAAAATTTAAATATAAAAAGTCTAAAGTTTTAAGACCGAACTTATCAAGAAGACGGTCTTAAAAGTTTTCTTTCAAGACTGGACATACGATACTTCCGGTACGAAAAAGTTCATTAATATTAAGACCGGCGTTTTAAAAGGAACAGTCTTAAAGGTTAAACTTTTTAGATCGGACGTTTAATATGATTGGGATTAATGTAAATATTAAGACCGTCTCTTTTTCATCCGGTCTTAAAAATCCACGCAAGTTATACATTTCTTTCGCGAAAGCTTTTGTTACTCGTGGAGAACCTCCGTTCACGTTCCGAAACCCTTCTGTTGCATTACCTCTCTTCCTCGCCCACGTACCATCAGCCCCCGTTACTCTCTCATTTGCTCGGGCATTCCTCTCTTCCCGTCTCGAAAATGGACGGTGAAAACGAATCTATTCGTGTTCGCAACGCCGTTCCTGGTGTGGCGGGTGTGAGTGAGAACGAACCCTCTTCATCTCACAATGAGGCTCGTAATCGCCCGCACGCCGTGGTAGAAGAGGCACACGAATGATGGATGTGACCCTAAGTCGGACTTCCGGGTCAAAGCTCGAGATTCAGTTTGATGCAAGGTTGGAACCCGTCGGTCCTAATAAAAGCAAATATAATAGTTTTGTCGGCTGTCTAGCACGCAACAAGGTTAGCATCTTGACAGATGAGTGGAAAAGTGTGGACTTTAAGAATGTAAAGGATCCTATTTGGGAGACTATCCAAGGGTTACATACACTATCCCCGTCGGAAGTTGAAAGACAAGACATTGTCTTATTGTGCTGATCGGTGGAGGAAGTTTAAGACCTTTCTCGCTAACACGTATATTTTCTCCAATGTTCCGCCCGCCAAACATCCTTGGGAAGTTTACACATTTTTTGATGAACGAATTTGGCGACAATTTGTTCTTCGCGGACCACTCCCGAAGCTCTCGGTGAGTTTATATTTAGTTTTGTTTTCCCTTTTGTTTGCTTATTAACCGTGCGGATATGTGAATGTTATTGTGTTCATCTAATCCTGTTAGTTATATAATAGTTCGGTGCGTGAATAGAAGTATACATTTCTGCCTTTGTCTATGCAAGTCCGATATGTCAACCCCGAAAAGGTAAATTGCGATGAGAAGGTATTAATTGTGTAATGGTTTGTCTTGCAAAGGAGGAAATGAATAGTCGAAAAGGGGGAAACTTTATATACCCAATTGTTACTATCTAATGGGATCGCTGATCCCTTTGGATGCCTTAAAAAGGATCAAGTTTGTATTATTTACGTAAGCATAATTCTCTTTTGTTTCTTAACCTATCTATCTAGCTAGCACTACAAAACATAGCTCCAATTTCTTCTACAATTCTACATCTTCCTTAAATAAAATGTTGAAACTTGATGAAGTGAAGAATTTGACTACCTTGTTTGATTGATGTTCATATGAAGCGAAGTTCTCTAATTTCGTTAGTGACATGCATGGTCGGAATTCATAATTAATAGATGTTTTCAATCGATTCACGTAAAAGAAGGGAACAAGCACGGGAGAGAGGTAGAAAGAATGATTGCCCTCATAGGGCTTCTCGACGGATATCAAAAGGCCGAAAAAGATTTGATGGGCGCTAAGCGGAAGAGATTGGATGATGAAGCGAGAATCCAATCCTTCGTGATACATGCTCCTCCATCTCCAATATGTCGCGAGGAGTTGTGGTTGCATATTCGGCAAAAGCCAAGCTAGCGCCTACACGAGTGAACAAACTCGTCTAGTTGCTTTGAAAGAATTGTAAGTATCGTTATTGTTATTTTTTAGTTACTAAACATGTTTCATTACTAAGCTTCTCATTATCGTATCTTACGGGAAGATCTTAAAAAGAAAGAAGCGAGAGGGATCTTTTGTGTCGGACGGGAGGAATGATGTTCGACCGTTGCGACTGAAAACCGGATCACCCGGGCGTGTAAGGGGGATTGGAGGACGGGTAGGCATAAAGCAAGTCTTTGGTACATCCAAACGCCATAGACAAAGTATGGTTACCCGGGAGGAGATGGACCAGACGGGGCTGCTAATAAAGCTTCAATGACGCAATGTTTCAATCCGAGATGAGCCGGATGAAGGAGGAACTCGAGTGTGAGGCTGCTTTTGAGCAATCATCCGGAGACCGGTGTTCCCTTCACACACTCACTCGCAACCTGCGGCGTGCGCGAGCACTAGAGGAGCTGCATTGTTGGACGTCGGAGCAACCTTGTGACCTTTATGTGAAGGATCCCGATCATCATGATGGACGATTATTGGTTGCAAAAGGGATTGTTCACAACTTGGGATCAACTGTACACCACCAACAAATGCCTGATGATGAAGTCAGAGTGTCAGTTGAAAAGGTGATCATTGATGCACAACTCCCTCTCCAAAGTGATGAGTGAAGCTTGTGAGTGATGTCAAGGGAACCTTCATCCCTTGGCCGGTGAAGCTTGTACATGTCTCTACTTTGCTCCTAAAGCTTCAACCCCTCCTCCTCAAGTTCCATCCCCTCGTCGGGGCTCCATCCCCTCCTCAAGCTCTATCCCCTCCTCAAGCTCTATCCCCATCGCTAAGTTGGCTGCTTTGCCCTGGGAAAAAATATCCGATCTAATGAAAAGTGGATATTTTAAGGATAAATCGTGGCTTTGCCAATGAAGTAGTAGGTGTCCCTCATCCTATGCCCGTTCAAGTTGACACCGTTGATGTTGAGTCCCCGCCGCTTCCTCGACAGAGCTTACCGATGCGGTTGTTAGAATTTTTATGAAGTAAGTATCTTCCGTCAATGAGTACATCATTTAAATGCATCGTTTAGACATACATACATATATACTAATTCCCTGATCGATGTCATTTTGGTAGGTTCTTGCATCATGAATTGGTTCAAAGGTGCAGGATCAACGATTTTGGATTCTTGTGCCCTGTCTATTTAAGTCAAACAACCATGGAGGAGAGACAGGAGTACATATCAAAGAGGTTGTGTAAAGTGATCAGAAAGTTGTACTTTTTGCCATTCTTCCACAAGTACATATCAAAAATCTTGTCCACAATTCACTTAATTCTGCTACATATATCACTGAGTATAGTTTACTGATGTGAATTTTCAGCCGCCACTAGCAGTTGGTCGTCATGTGCATGGACGAGCATAAAGTTATCTTCTTATGCTCCACTCACACCGAGCCATTTACTCGCGTTGGTGCGAGACCATCAACGAGTAAGCATGTCATTTTGATTCTCTTGTCTGACATCTCTGCTGTGAATTTTAAGTGAATCATTGATAAATTTGTGATTTTGATGATAGTGCCATGAGGACCTTCCAAAGAGTAGAAAAGAAAAGGCGTGCTACTCAGGACAAAGACCCCATATGGTACAAACCGAGAGGTTGGTACAATATTTGTAGCACATTGCCTTGTGAACTTGGTCATTGAGCTATATATATGCTCTTATATATATTTCTTGTTCATTTTAGACCCGTCGGCAACCACGAGAGTCCAACTTATGTGGCTAGTACGTCATGAAACACATGTATGATATTACAAGGTGAGGGGATACTAAATTAACTGCAAAGGTAAATGTATTTGATGTTACATATTATGCAAGTTAATTCAGTTTAGGCTTACTTGTTACAAATGAAATATGCACGCAAGTTAATTCGGTTTGTCTTTGATGTTACGATGTTTCAATGCAAAACTCCCTTTCCGATGATGAACCGGAGCACATACGCAATGTGTTTTGTGAATATCTCGTATGGTCCGATCTTAGAGTCGAGAAAAATGACAATAATTAATGTCCTAAATTCATTTGTAAGTATATTACGTAGCAACAATAATCGATCTTCTGTAAATTTGTTTATTTTTTTGAACAATTCATTTGTAAATATACATAGGCAATGTAAAATTCAATAAATAAATTTAGTTAATTTTTCGAACAATTTTCTTTTGTCCATTTTGGGTTTCTGAATGTATTATTGGATGGTGGATATAGCTATTTAATTTGGTGTTTGAAATCTGAGACTTTTAGGACCGTTCATTAACAGGATGTCCAGTCTTAAAGGTCCGCAAAGTTCGGTGTAAAAAGTATGACACTTTTAGGACCGTATATTGCTTTAGTGTCCGCTCCTAAAAGCTTAAAAAACCACATGTACATTTAGGTCCGGACGTATTATAAAAGGTCGATCTTAAAAGTCGCCCGCTTAACTTTTAGGACCGTATTTTTATAAATAATCGGTCTTAAAAGTCCTTTGCTTACAAGTCTGCTTAACTTTTAGGACCGTATGTTGTTATTTGTCCGATCTTAAAAGTCAATCACCTTTAAATACCCCTTTTCAGACAAATTAAATGGATAGGGTTGAAGACAATCGAGGTTCTGGCGTTCTGCTCAAGCTAGGTCCTTCATTATCATCGTTTTTACCTCTCCATGTGTAGAAAAAGCATTGTCGGTGTCCCTTTTATTTTGTCTTTTGTCTTTTTTCGGAAAAAGAAGGAAGATAATGAAAAGGACACTTTGTTTCTAACATGGGGAGGTAAAACCGACGTCAACGAAGGTCCAACCTTGAGAAGAATAGTCACTTTGTTTGTTCTTATCCGAATAAGGTAAAAGCTCCTTTTTTTTATATGTTCTTAAGCGTATTCGAATTTCGTTGTTGGATTTACACGAAGACAATGTTTTGTTTGTTTCCTTTTTTTCGGAAAAAGAAAGACGATAATGAAAAGGACAAGAGGCAATCGGATATGGAAACCAAAGCCGACAAAAATGGCGTGTTTTTAGGACCGTCGATTTACTAACTAAAGTCTTCGTTCTTTTATTTTAGGTTTTTTAGTCTCGCCATTATCCGTCCTTCATAGTTGCCTTGTTTATTGCTTTCCAGGATCAGATAAAGTACTAAACTCGCACGAGAACAAAATTTAAAAATATTTTATTTACTAATTTTTTTATGTTGCCCTATAGGGCAGCGATCACAAAAAAAAAAAGAAAAATAAAAAAGCAACAAAAAAAAACTAATCCCTCTCGTAGTCGGAAAGGGAGGGGGCGTCGGAGTCGTCTTTAGCGGGATCGTAGTTCACGTCATTGGCGTGGAGTACCATGTTCAGCTTGTTGCTCATGGTATGAGCAAGCTGAACCAATTGGCCCAAATGTCAATCAATTTGATCGACGCGGGCCACCGGATCGCACCAACCGCTTCACGGTCAGATTTGGAGGAGGTGGTGGCGGAGGGGCCGAGGTTGAAGAGGAGGAGGAGGAAACGGAGGACTGGGGAGCAGCCATTACGGTGGGGGCTGAGGTTGAAGAGGAGGAGGAGGAAACGGAGGACCCGGGGGAGAAGAATGTGAAGAAAGTACGGTAACAACGGGTTTAAATAGAGAACCCATCGAACAATGTGAAACGCCGAAAGCTTTAACGAGGAGACGCATTGTTCATCGAATACGAGGAGACGCCTAGCTGGGAAGTTTATCCGGGAAGCCGAAGAGACTACTGCATCATTCATTTGAACGGTGTGTAAGTACGGGTAAATGATAAAAGGTCGGTCTTAAAGGTAAGACTTTTAGGACCGGACTTATTATAAAAGATTGGTCTTAAAAAATTAAATAATAGAATTTTATACCGCATACCTATAAGTACCGGGTTAATGATAAAAGGTCGGTCTTAAAATAAAATGAATTGGAAAAATATTAAATAATGGAATTTTATACCGCGTACCTATAACTCCTTATTAATTCCTCACTACCTCGTAACTCCAAACTACGTGCGGCTATCGAGAACAGCTCTCCGCCTCTATTAATTAACTCATCATACCCTCTCGCCCCTAACCTTGCTCAAACCATGGTTAGATACAAGAGAACCGCTCGTAGGGGTGCTCTTAGTCGTGATGCTCGTGCCTTCCGTCGATCGTTATACGGTACGCCTCCTCCATCGAGAGTCCGTCCTATTGTGACAGAAGAGTCTCGGGTCGTTAGACCCATTGTTATTTCTTCGGATGATGAAGAGGTTCCCGCTCCCCTCTCCAACCTCTTGGCCCCACCGCGACTACTACCGACCCCTCTCCTCTTTCCTCTAATGAAGCATTGTGGCTGATTCGAGTAAGACGAAACTTGGCGATCTCCGGGAAATTAATCTTTACATTCACGCCGAAATCGCCAAGGCTTTGGAGAATAATAAGCTTTAGGAGATGTTTAGTCGATTCTTGTTTTTGATAATTTTCTCGCTTGTTTTTGTTTTGTATTTTTTCTTGTGTACGTGCATATGCAAGTAATATATGTAATTAAAGAAACTCCAGTTTTCCTTTAATTTTTATTCATTCGATTCTTTGCGCTCGCCAAATCCTTTTTTAGAAATCACAAAAACAAAGAATTTTAGGACCGGAGTATTATAAAACGGCGGTCTTAAAAAGTTTTATATATAGAACCGTCTCTTTTTAATGAACTGGTTTAATTGTCTCAATTTAGGTCCAGGAGGATTATAAAACTACGGTATTAATAAAATCCCAAATATAAAACATGTCTCGCTCCGTCGCGTGAAATATTAAATTTCCCTCTCGAACTTCTCTTGTCGCGCCTAAAGTGTTACTCGTTCTGTCGCCACTTCGTCGGTTCGCGTTGCTCTCTCGACAATCACTTTCTGGTTCCTTAGCTAAACGTCTATAGACCAAGCTGTAAGAGGTGTTTCGGTTATATAACTTTATGATTTTCCCGCTCATCGTTGGGTTTTTCCTGGGTTGAGCGAAATCGATCAAATGTTCTTGTGGGTTTTGTGTTGTTAATGGATATTGTATTTTGAAGATTATAATTGCACTTTAGACCAACCCAACTCGACCAATAAATGTTTTTAGGGTACTCTTTCGTCTACGCAACATCAACGTTCGTGGCGGGAGAAGAAAGACTAAGCAAACGCATTTGAATTTATATGCTACAGGTGAGTCCACAAGACCTTCACGCGATGCATTTAATTTCCTCGTCATGCATTTATTTTGGTTCTTGGATTCACTGCGATACATTTATGACCAAAAGTGATTCTTCGTTCTGCATTTAATGAGCAAGTTTATCCGAAAAAAAAGGAAAAAAAAGACATAACCGACATTTGAGCATATATATGTATGTTAAATCTTTCCGTCTATATATATAGGAATTCCGCTATGGATCACGGTTGGATAAATGCTAAACGGACGAGTGTTGAATATCGAATGGGGTGAGAGACTTTATAAAATTTGCTAAACAAAATGCCCATGCCGAGGGTGGGAAGTTTTATTGCCCTTGTGTAAAATGTTTGAATGAGAGGCGACTAAGTCCCGAAGTTATACACACACATTTAATTTGTGAAGGAATTTGTAAGACTTATACAATATGGGTATGGCATGGTGAAAAAATACCAAGTGGGTCTCAACATAGGGAAGTGGCCTTTGATGATAATGACACGGATATGGATGATCACATAGAGGACATTATCCGTGATGTAGGAGAAGAGGCTTTTCATCAATCACATGCATATGGTAATATGTGCGGTGATGCGAGAGACCCCTCTATACCGTGGGTGTAAAAAATACCAATTGTTGAATGCTTTGTATTGAAATTGGTAAGCTTGAAGGCACGTCATGGATGGAGCGACAAGAGTTTTTCGAAATGCTTGAGGCTTTTAAGGACATGCTTCCGGATGATAATGTGTTGCCGCATCGATACTATGATGCTAAGAAAATACTTTGTCAGTTTGGGGATGGAGTACAAAAAGATCCATGCATGCCCGAATGATTGCGTGTTGTATAGAAAAGAGTTTGAAGAGGAGCAGAGTTGTCCGAAATGTGAAACCCCAAGGTACAAGTCAAATAAGGGGCCTGCAAAAGTGTTGTGGTATCTTCCAATCATACCAAGGTTCAAGCGGTTGTTTGCGAATGAAAATGATGCAAAAAATTTGAGGTGGCATGCGAGATGAGAGGATTTCGATGGAAAGCTTCGACATCCGGCCGATTCTTCTCAATGGAAGAAAATCGATCAATTATTTCCGAACTTCGGCGAAGAACCTAGGAACCTTAGGCTTGCCCTTAGCACGGATGGCATGAATCCATATGGAAGCCTTAGCAGCATACATAGTTCATGGCCTATACTACTGATTATTTACAACTTATCTCCGATGTTATACATGAAACGAAAGTACATCATGCTGTCTATGTTGATTTCGGGACCGAAACAACCAGGAAATGACATTGATGTTTACCTTCAGCCCTTGATCGAAGACTTGAAGGAGTTGTGGGTAGAAGGTGTTGATGTTTTTGACTCTTTCAAGAAGGAGGTGTTTAAAATGCGAGCCATGATATTTTGTACTATAAACGACTTCCCAAAGATATGGGAACTTGTCGTGGTATAGTGTAAAAGGCCATAAAGCATGTCCGGTTTGTGAAGAAGGCACACGCTACCATCAACTTCAACATGGAAGAAAGATGGTTTATCTTGGACATAGGAGATTTCTTAGACGGGGCCACCCATATCGTCGATTGAAGAAAGCCTTTTTGGTGGCCAAGAGTATGAAGATGCTCCGGTGGCATTGACGGGGAGAAAGTTTATGAAAAGGTGAAAAATATCAATGTCGTATTCGGTAAGAAGGCGCAAAGTGTAGAAAAGAAACAAATATATGGAAAAAGAGATACGTATTCTTCGATCTTCCATATTGGCGCAATCTTGATGTGAGACACGGTATTGATGTCATGCATGTGGAGAAAAAACGTATGTGATAGTATTGTCGGCACGCTTCTCAACATACAAGGTAGTTCCAAGGATGGTGTGAAGGCAAGATTGGATCGATAGCAATGGGAATACGCAAAGAGTTACATCCAAGGCCAGATGGGAAGAGAACTTATTGTCCCCGGCTTCTCATACTTTGTCTAAGGATGAGAAACGAAGTTTTTGTGAGTGTTTACATGGCACAAAAGTTCCCACGGGGTATTCTTCAAATTTGAAGCGGCTTGTATCGATGAAGGACTTGAAATTAGTAGGCCAAAAGTCTCATGATTGTCATGTCTTGATGCAACGACTACTCCCAATAGCTATTCGAGGCATCGCCGAATATGATCTTCGGTCGTTTTGACTAGACTTTGTGTCTTCTTCAATGCGCTTTGTGGTAAAGTTTTCGAGATTGAAAAGTTGGATGAATTGGAGAATGAAGGATATCTTATCTTGTGCCACCTTGAGAAGCTTTTGTTCCTACATTTTTTGACATCATGGTTCATCTAATTGTTCATCTAGTGAGGGAGATAAAGATGTGCGGCCCTATCCATTTCGGTGGATGTACCCAATTGAAAGATCTATGAAATTCCTAAAAGGGTACGTGAAGAACGCATACCGGCGAAGCATCGATTGTTGAAATATGTTTGAAGAAGCCATGGAATTTTGTCAAGATTATTTGGCCAAAGTAAGACATATTGGGCTTCCAAAACGTCGGCATCGATGGGGGTAGACGAGGGGCTTCCGTAAAGAGTGTGGATCGATGAATTGTCACAAGTCCACTTATACATCTTGAATAATGTCGATGAAGTTCAAGCAAAGCATAGCTGCACATAAAGCAGTGTAAGGAAAGAAAATCATCGAATGATGAACAAAGGTTGATTAGGGAGCATAACGAGAACTTTTGCAAACTGGTTCAAACAAAAGGTCGAGGGAGAGGAATGTGTTTCGATACAATCAAATGGTTAGCAGGTGGTCCCGAGGTTGATGTCATAAGTTGGAATTCGTATGTGATCAATGGTTATACATTTTACACGAAGTCCCTAGATGATACGAGCACGGTCCCGAAACGGTGGTGTTATGTTAGAGGCTGAATCTATGCACTTCTCAGTTCGAAAGACAAGAGCCCTTTATTGGCGGTCATGCCATATTATGGGGTTATTGAAGAGATTTGGGAGGTGGACTATGTGAAAATTAGATTTCCCATTTTCAAATGCAAGTGGGTTAATGTCAATAATGGTGTTCGGATCGATCGGCTAGGATTTACATTAGTCGATGTCAATGGTAGAAGTTTTGGAGATGAACCTTTTATTATGGAGACGGGCAAAACAAGTGTTCTATATCACCGATCAAGAAAATAAAATGTGGTGCGTAGCTCTCCAAGGAAAGAGGGTCATTGATATTGATGAGGAAATGAATTCAAATTATGGTATTCACGAGAGTACTCCTTTTTCAAGGGGTCTACCCGGACATGAACGAAGAAGATGAAGCGGATAATGAACCCTAAGCATAAGAAGTGATCATCAAGAAGGGATATGGGAAGATATCACTTTATAAAAGAGTCAATTCATAAGGTAATATTCATATGCAGATTTCTTTGAAGACTTTAAGGCTTTAACTATATATATTATATTCCTTCTATCTATGTTCATAGTTAATGTCATGACTATGAATTTTGTTCTTGTTTTATTTTTGTGGCGGGATCCGATCCAAAGGGGCATGTTATATAAGAGGATGTTACGTTGTTGGGTGGGGGAATCAGATGAAGGCATGGTGAATATTATTTTGGGCGCATGTATGTTGTACTTGTAACTTATTGTATTTGTAAGTAAGTTATCTTATTGTATGAATTATATTAATTTAGGTGTTGTAGTCATAGTAATCATTAATTAAGAGGCCAAATAGTTCATGGTGAATAATATTTGTATTCTTTTTCCAATTCAATTTATTCAAATAATTGTTCATAGCTTGTAGCTTAAAGTATCAAATTTTATGTCTTTGGATTGGGTGGTGGATTTGTGTATATATATAATCAGGAAGAACAGCAGGGAAAAATTGGGGAAAATTTAGACCGGAAATAATAAGACGGTCTTAAATGTTCACTTGTTAAGACCGGATGTAATTATATGACCGGTCTTAAAGGTCAGGACGACTTTTGATTTTTGATATTAAACCCGGTCTTAAAATATTTAGACGTCCGGTCTTAAATCAAAATATTTAAGACCGGATGTTTTTATCATCCACTCTTGAAAGTCAGTCCTTTAAGACCGTGTGTAATTAGTCGTGTGGTCTTAGAAGCCGCTATTTTTGACCGTATGTGTCTTGTCCGGTCTTATAATTACGATCTTTTAAGAGCGACCTATTTTTTGGCCGGTTTTAAAAGTTGAGCATTAGGATCGAACAAAAAATATTTCGGCTTCATTTAGTACAACTTTTTAAGACCCAAGTTTTTAAATGTCCGGTCTTAAAAGAGTTTCTTTAAGACCGGTTCGAGTCTCGGTCTTAAATGGTAGACTTTTAATACCATTTGGAACAAGGCGGTCGCATATCCGGTCTTACGACCCCTCTTTTGTCCGGTCTTAAAAGCCTTTTTTGCACTAGTGATCCTAGCTATGGATTGAGGCTGCGTGTCTCATAGGGCTACGTGTCCTAAAGGGTTGCGGTCCTTGACCATTAACTACGGTTACAGTGCAACTTATTTCACTGTCAATTATGCTATGCTTAATGGTGCAACTTATTTCACTGTGAATTATGCTATGCTTATACATGTGTTATATTGTCAATTACTTTACATACATGCATGTGAGATTAACTGTTACTCCTAGGGTTCATTCATTTGAACTCCAGATCGCATGAAAGAAACAGGTAGTGGATCAGGATCAAGAGGAAAGATGCAGCTGTAAGGATTACAGTAAAAGGGATTTTTGTGATAGTATAAATAGTTGGACTGTACTAATTTGTTTATTATTTTTCTATTTTTGGATTATTGTATAAAGATTCCTCTATTGGATAAATTCGAATCGCGAAAAATTTATCCTCATATTTTCAAACTAAGTTATTTTAACAAAGTTTTTATTCCATAATTAAGTAGTCCAAATTGTTTTGATAACTGTCCGCTTAAACTCTGATAAATATAGGCGTATTAAGTCAGGGTGTCACCCCCTCCCCCTGTGCGCGCGGCTATCAATGAAGCTCCATCTCTACTGCTAAGGCTCCCAGAGTTTGCTTTGGCTGACATTCGATGTATAGTGGGGGGGGGGGAGGGCATACATACAGTTTTTGAAAGCATTTCACATATTACCATTCCATCACAATAGTAACAATCTCAAGCATAATTCCAAATCATACATACAAGTCAAGTCAAAAAATATATTGCTTCACTAAACTAAGGTTATATTCAAACATGCACATGATAATCCAAGTAATATTGATGAAAGAAATGTTTAGAAAACACTTTACAACCCAAAGCATGTGTATAAAATCAATTAGCCCTTGTTACCTCAACTCCAAACTTAACTTGGAGAGCTTTAAAAGCCAAAAGAACCATTCACAATTTAGCTCACAAATTAATCTACAAAATAGTGTAGATACAAATTTAATACACAAATTGAACCATTGATTTAATTATAACTTTAAAGTTTTGAATTAATTACCCAAAAGTTACAATTTCACACCCTGATTCAAATTATTTATTTTGACCTTAATTTAATTCAAATAACTTATTGGAATCACAAGTTAACACCAATTTAATGTAATTGTACAAAACCGTCAATTTAAGGTTTAGGGTTTCAATACAAAATTATAAATCTTCAATTTATTCAACAATCTAAACCAATTAAAATTTCAACAATACCTCCAATGACCCAAATAAATTGTTTGACCCAACTTTAATTTGTAAAAATACCCTATAGAAAATACTTTATAAATGGTTTATATAAAAAAGTAATTATGAAATATCAAAACAATCAAATAATAAATCTAAACTATCAAAGTTAACTATTAGCCTCCCTTTTTATTTCTATCTATAGCCATCTAATGGCAAAACTTGAAACTCACATAAAACCCAAACCCCAAAATATTCTTCAATTAATATAAAAGTACCATCATTTGAAAGATAAAATTACGTAGAACAGTTTTTATAAAAGGAGTTAAGTGAAAAGAATTGTATTTGAGTACCTAAATTAGCTCTAAAATGATGTTTAAGCTCCAACAATGGTGGAGCCGCTACATGCGTATATAATATATATTTCTTTTCTTTTTACCTTTTTTAGTTATTATTACTTCTACTTTTTTTATTCCACTGATTTCTTTTATTATTATAAATCATATTTTAAATAATTTTCTTTTATTTCACTAATTACCGATGAACCTATTTTCACTACTACAAAACAGGTGTAACATCCCAATTTTCTAAGTTTTTTTTTTTTTTTTTTTTTTTTTTTTTGAAATATTTGATTAGAGTAGAGCATCAAAAGTATTTAAATTGAAGAGTAAGAATCGATAAACATCCACTGTATTGTATATGTTTGCTTCCATAGTGATACAAAAATTTCGAATGACTACAACGTTAAGTACATATCAAAAGAACTTTCTCCTGCCAGTCCCTATGCTGCTTGCTTACCCTTGTCCTCGATCCCGTTCACTCCAGGATCCACGAAGCTATAGTAAGAGCTGAGGTTCAATACCCATTGAACCTCAGGTAACGGTTAACCTCATGCTTATGTAATAGTTTATGTATGACAGATATTCATGACATTACAACAATAATCAATACAAAAGCCCATAATAGATGTACAATTAGAAATACATAACCATGTATGTAAGATAATAACAACGTATGTAACATAACCACATATGCTACAGCAATAGTTAGAACATAACCTCGTATGTGACATAACCACGTATGTAAGTCTTAGTCGATGAACACAACAATCATATATAATCATACAATAAGCATCAGAGCTAGTGTTATAGTACGCGAACATATCTTTCACCGTGTAATGGCCACATGCCTGACCTTTGAACCCAGCCCCGGACATCCCCGATATCCTAACATATCACCATAGTACTTAGAATAATATCCTAAGGGATATTTTTACCTCTATTTACCTCTCTACCCTTGGTGGGTTTGTTATTTACAATTTTCCCTCACATTTATTTAAAAACGCAGTGCAGTATTTTCTGGGCAGATTTTTCGGTAACTTTGAAAAATCATCATTAAATCTACAAAACTCGAAACGAGGATCCGTAAAATTCCTTGGACTCCTTAGGATGTCTATTTTTAAGTAAAAATATTAAATTTTTTCCCATATTACATGAGTCACTCCCAGTTTTAAATTTTTGAGCCTCTGCCCAGAATTTTTCCAGAAATTCATAGCCCAAATTTGAGAATTTTTATCTCACTGTAAAAAACTCATTTTAACATGTTATTGGCATATTTGAAAAGCCCTATATGTATAATTTAACCATGAACATTCCCAGAATTTTGTGACTTTATTTCCAACATGAAATATTGACATTTTTACCACTGATTTCAGAAATTCCTACCCGATGAATTTTCGCCGAGCTTCGCTACTTTGCTCATAGTTTTCCAGAAATTTTGCTATACCAAGTGGCTCATCTAATTTTCGAAATATCACTATTTTTGACTATAAAAACATGATATTAAAATTACTCTAGCATATTTAAAATCAAAGCTACTTCTAACTATGAATTTAAGATCTAAAACTTAAAGAACTTAAAGCTAGAGCTAGATAACTTACCAAGAACCTTGCTACTCCTTCAAGAAGCTCTTCACCCTCTTCCTTACTCTCTCAAATATGGTTAATACCTTTGTGAATTGGTGAAGAATAATGAAGACCAAAGCCCCCTATTTATAGCAAAAGGCTATGGCACCTTGGTAAATATTTCAAACTTAACTCTTCTTGTGTATGAACCCTTGGATCTAAACTTAGTAAAGAAGTTTTAATCTCATCCATCCATGTGATTAGAAAACCCTAACTTAATCTCTAAGTTTTGCTTTTTGAGAATTAATTTACTTTAATGAAATCTATTTTTGGTTGCTTGATCAATTACCAATACTTTTGAATTTCCGAGTATGCTTTTTGATTACTAGTTGGATATCAGATTTATGGTCTAATGAGATTCCCCGATTGTACTAAGCTTATTCTTCAATGTTTGCAAAAATAGCCTTTACTAGGCTTACTTTCGAAGTTAAATTATGTGGGTTCAAGATAAGTACTTATATTTTCTCGGGGTTCCTACTTCTTCACAACTATTTAAATTTGTATAAATTCTCACTTTATTTGTTGTTTTGAGTTTTTCTTGTGTACATCAGATATTTCTTGGATTTCAAATTAATATTGAATTAAGTTTATTTTCTCTCTCACTCACTAGACTCACAACATTAGCACTCACAACACTCTCTCTCTTTCTTACACACACATACACACACAACTCTCCCTCTCTCCTTCATCAATTTTGCAATTAATGAACCCAACCCATGTGTTTGATTCAAATAATATCTAGATATTATGAGCTCAAACTCCTCCTATTGGTTCTTTAATTATCACATGGATTAAGCTTATTTATTAATTAACGCCATTAGATTACACTATTAAATTAAATCTTGGCCTTTTATTTTTCAATCTCTCATTGGCCCAATTAATTTCATGACGATTAAGAATATTTTCTTGATTTATCATTGGTCAATTCAATTTCACAAAGATTTGGCTTTATGAGGCTTAATTAAGGCCTTTGGATTTAGCTTTATTAAATTTAATCTTAATTAGCATCCCTAATAAAGTAGTTAAGTGTAATTGTCAAAATATGATTGATTCTAAGATTAATTATGATCATTAGAAACCACTTCTATGCTAATCCTAGTCCTTCACTAGCCATTGTTTCTTAATTAAGGTAATATATCCTTAATTATGCCTTTAACATATGCCACTAAATTAATTGTGAATGTTCATAAAAATAATTCAATTAACATAGATTGAATCATCCACTAATTGTTGGCAATTTTCTCTAATTGGTTTAATTATTTCCTCACAACTTTTTAGCTTTTTGTGGCCATTTATGCACCATGTATTAATTTAATAATCTTAGGGCAACTTATGGTCCCTTAAAATAACATTGGATTTTTGCCTCTTTAAATTCCAAGGAAAATAAACAAATAAATTACTAAATTTAGAGACAACATACTTTCCTATTTTAAATAGGTATTATTCGCCAAATTATAATATTCAAGAGACATATGAATTTTGGGGTATTATACCATTATTTTAATTAGTGCAAATTTAATTGCCTCCTAATTGTGGTTAATTCCCTTTAATTAATTCAAGTGGTTTCATAACACCCCTTGATTATTTTGGTTTACACAAGAACCATGTTTTAACATGATAATTCTATCATACTCTTAAAATTGGCCCTTCAATTTTAATTAATATCTCTTAATAAATTTTAGTATCTCCATAGTATTTTATTGCTCTTATGATTATATAAGACTAGGCTTTAATATGGTAATTTTGTGGTATTTTATGATCCCAAAATAAAATTAGAGAATTTGGTTTTTGATTACCTTAATCCTTAGAGAAAATTTCCTAAATTAACATAAATATGTTACTCAATTTTTGAGACCACACATTCACCTATTTTTAATAGGCACTTTTTATCAAAATATAATATTTATGATAAACATGAACAAGGATACGAGTCCTATTTTTTGCACTTTTGACGTGCTTTTCCTGCGGGACGTATATCTAGGGGCGCCGTAAGGAAAATTTAAGAAGTCCTATCTAGAATTGGACTCCTTAAGTCATAACTTAAGGAGTCTAATTTTATAACTTAGACTCCTTAAGTCATGACAATTACGCTCTCAGATCTCACTTAAGGAGTCTAATAGTCGGAATTAGACTCCTTAAATCATGAGTCTAATAGTCGGAATTAGACTCCTTAAGTCATGACATTTACGCTCTCAGATCTCACTTAAGGAGTCTAATAGTCGAAATTAGACTCCTAATTAAGTCATGACTTAAGGAGTCTAATTCCAATAATTAGACTCCTTAAGTCTCACTTTAGAAGTCTAATTCCATTACTTAGACTCCTTAAGTCTCACTTTAGAAGTCTAATTATAAGAATTAGACTCCTTAAGTGTTCTTTTTTTTTTTTTTTAATAATTGCTTCTGTAAAACCCTAAAATTTATATGCATTATAAACATTATATGTTGGTAAGTAATACCTATTAGAAATATGTGAATATGTGGTCTCAAAATTGAGTAACATATTTATGTTAATTTAGGGAATTTTCTCTAAGAATTCAGGTAATCAAAAACCAAATTCTCTAATTTTATTTTGGGATCATAAATTGCCCTATAATTATTGAATTAATACATGGTGTATAAATGGCCATGAAAAGCTAAAAAGTTGTGAGGAAATAATTAAACCAATTAGAGAAAATTGCCAACAATTAGTGGATAATTCAATCTATGTTGAATTATTTTCATAAACATTCACAATTAATTTAGTGGCATATGTTAAAGGCATAATTAAGGATGTATTACCTTAATTAAGAAACAAAGGCTAGTGAAGGGCTAGGATTAGCATGGAAGTGGTTTCTAATTAATCTTAGAACCAATCATATTTTGACAATTACACTTAACTACTTTATTAGGGATGCTAATTAAGATTAGATATGGAGGGCTAAGATTAAATTTAACAAAGCCTAATCCAAAGGCCTTAATTAAGCCTCATAAAGCTTAATCCATGAGAAAAGGTTTTGACCAATGAGAGAGAGAGAAAAAAGAATTAAAGCAAATTGGATAATGGTTTGAAATCCAAGTAAATATCGATGTACACAAGATAAAAACTCAAAACAACAAATAAAGTGAGAATTTATACAAATTTAAATAGTTGTGAAGAAGAAGGAACCTTGGAGAAAATATAAGGACTTATCTTGAACCCACATAATTTAACCTCGAAAGTAAGCCTAGTAAAGGTTATTTTTGCAAACGCTGAAGAATAAGCTTAGTACAACCAGTGAAATCTAATTAGACCATAAATCTTGATATCCAACTACTAATCAAGATACATACACAGAATTCAAAAGTATTGGTAATTGATCAAGCAACCAAAAATAGATTTCATTAAAGTAAATTAATCAACAATGACACCTAAGTTTTGATGATGTCATCAAGATGACATCACAAGGATGACATCAGAAGAGCACATGCTTTATAATGAAGGTGAGGATTAAAACTTCTTGATTAAGTTTAGATCTAATGGTTGAGATTAAGGAAGAGGCAAATGGTGGGGCCCACATTGGGCTTGAGATTACCATTTTAACCTTGAGATTTTTCCTATAAATAGAGGCCTTGCCTCTCCTCATTCTTCACACCAAATCAATCACCAAGTGGTGATTTCTAAGAAGGAGGAAGGAGTTCAAGAGCTTCAAGAGGTAAGCTTGTCTTTAGTTTTAGTTTCTAGTCTTTAGTTTTTAGAATTCTTAGATAGAAGTAGTGTAGATCTTAAATATTCTAGAACAAATTTTATTTACATGTTTTTATGGTCAAAATTGGCTTAGTTTTGAAAAAAATTATGAGAGAGGTTATATAGAAAAATTTTTGGAAGGAAATCATCAAAGTAACGAAGTTTTGGCGAAATTTCATCGGTTTTGAAAATTCTGGAATCAGTGATGAATATGCCAAAATTGCATATCGAAAATATAGTCGTAAAATTCTGGGAAAATTCATGGTTAGATTAGACTCATAGGGATTTTTAAATATGCCAAGAACATGTTAAAATGATTTCTGTAGAGGGAGATAAAAATTCTCAAAGTTGGGCTACAAATTTCTGGAAAAATTCTGGGCGGAGGCTCAAAACTTTAAACCTGGGAGTAGTACGTGTAATCTGGGAAAAATTTATTATTTTTACTTGAACATAGACATCTTATGGATTCCAAGGAATTTTACGGATCCTTGTTTCAATTTTTCTAGAATTAATTATGATTTTTCAAAGTTAGATAAGAATCTGTCCAGAATTCTGGACCAGCGTTTTGAAGAATTAAATGTGATAAGTTGAGAGATAATCCTACCAAGGGTAAAAAGGTCATTAGTGACTAGGATATCGGCTAGGAAGTTATTGGGAATTAATAGATATGACATTACCGTTATAGGTTGAACACGATCACAGTCCAAACGTCAACGTACCGACATCATGACTAAGGTACGTTCGCGTACTGTAACACTAACTCTAATGCTCATTGTACACTTATATATGATAAATACTTTCATAAAGACATGGACGGGACTCTGTCTCGGGTCATGCACTGTGACTAAGTTTATGGGGCTTAGATCACTACTTATACATTCAGCTTTATATACGGGTTATAGTCTTGATAATGCCGTAAGATTGTTTTCCTAGCGCTGAGGACACGATGGGCCGTCATGGCACTGGTTAGTGCAAACAGGGATGACTTTACATGTGTTGTGTGCTATGTACTGTTGATATGTTAATCTTGCATCTGCTGTGTGCTTATGTATTGATTACTGCTGTAATGTCATGAATATCAGTCATCCATATACGTATTACCCGAGCATGAGGTTAAGCGTTACACGAGGTTCAATGGGCATTGAACCTCGGCTCTTAACATAGCGTCGAGGTCGGGAGGACCGAGGATCGAGGAGAAAGGCAAGCGGCACG
Source organism: Acacia acuminata (assembly GCA_019022655.1). Lineage (NCBI taxonomy): Eukaryota > Viridiplantae > Streptophyta > Magnoliopsida > Fabales > Fabaceae > Acacia > Acacia acuminata. The sequence continues at coordinate 6,638,624 of JAFJYI010000005.1, forward strand.
CATAGGGACTCATCTGAAGACTTTCTTCTTTTGTTATTTAATTTTGAAAACACTTGGTATAACGTACCACTACTGTAATCAGCCAGACTTACAACATTTTGAATATAAAATCAGTTACTCAATCGCTTCGATGCTCTACTCTGATGAAAAAAAAAAATTATTCCGCTTTTGAAAATGGGATGTTACAGCTTCGTATATTCACTATCCCACAATTTCTTACAAAAACATCCTTACATAAACAATAACCATAATGTGATAAGAGCTAACCTTATACAGAAGTATATGCACCTTTATCTTGCTTATTCAGCAATCTTCATTTTTTTCCTTTACTTTCATCATTTCAAATTAATTCCGTAAATTACATTGTTTTAAAGTAAATGTCAATATCTACTTGACTTTAACAAATAAAAAGCTTTGCAAATTCTAAGGCACTAAGAAGCATTTGAGAAAGTCGAATATCACCTTCTCTCGTTCCTTTGATTACGAAATAGCCACCGGTATCAAGAGGGCACTCACCTATCCAATGGAAAATAGAAGGTAAATTTTTGTAAGGAATCCATGAGAGGAAAAGGTAAAGGCACAGAACGCCCAAATCATATCCTCTACAAATACGGACCAAGTTTTGCAAGTTCAGCTTCATCTTTCCTATACAGGACACAGCAGCAACTCCGTAACATAATAGACATATGCTATACCTTAATTTGCTTGGTGTGTTTGTATCCATATATATCTATTCTTATGTTCTGGATTTATGAAATATCCAAAGCATATGAAGAAGATAATTTTTTTTTTTTTGAACAATTCTATTGAATTCATTAACATTCAAGAAGGTATTACATCAGCAACAAAGAACACTCACGAAAGGCACTAAAGTAGGAAAAGCCACAAAGAGACAATCGAAACTAAGACGAGGAGACTAAATAAAGACGAGGACTGTAACATCTCATTTTCAAAAGCGGAATAATTTTTTTTTCCATCAGAATAGAGCATCGGAGCGATTGAGTAAGCGATATTTATATTTAAAATGCCGTAAGTCCGGACATTTGATTACGGTAGCGGTACGTTATACCGAGTGTTTTCAAAAGTGAATAACAAAAGAAGAAAGTCTTCAGCTGAGTCCCTATGCGTGCCGCTTGCCTTTCTCCTCGATCCTCGGTCCTCCTGACCCTAATGCTATGTTAATAGCTGAGGTTCAATGCCCATTGAACCTCAGGTAACGGTTAACCTCATGCTCAGGTAATATAGTATATGTATGACAGATATTCATGACATTACAGCAGTAATCAATACATAAGCACACAGTAGATGCAAGATTAACATATCAACAGTACATAGCACACCACACATGTAAAGTCATCCCTGTTTGCACTAGCCAGTGCCACGATGGCCCCTCGTGTCCTCGCTAGGAAAACTCAACGGCATTATCAAGACTATAACCCGTATAAAGCTGAATGTATAAATAGGTGATCTAAGCCCCATAAACTTAGTCACGGTGCCTGGCCCAAGACCTAGTCTTGTCCATCACTTCATAAATCATTCTATCACATATATGCATACAAGACACATCAGAGTTAAAGTTACAGTACGCGGACGTACCTTAGTCATGATGTCGGTACGTTGACATTTGGACTGTGATCGTGTTCAACCTATAACGGTAATGTCATATCTATTAATTCCCAATAACTTCCTAGCAGATATCCTAGTCACTAATGACCTTTTTACCCTTGGTAGGATTATCTCTCAACTTATCACATTTAATTCTTCAAAAACGCTGGTCCAGAATTCTGGACAGATTTTTATCTAACTTTGAAAAATCATAATTAATTCTAGAAATATCGAAATGAGGATCCGTAAAATTCCTTGGAATCCTTAAGATGTATATTGTCAATTAAAAATAATCAATTTTTCCCAGATTACACGGACTACTCCCAGGTTTAAAGTTTTGAGCCTCCGCCCAGAATTTTTCCAGAAATTCGTAGCCCAACTTTGAGAATTTTTATCTCCCTCTACAGAAATCATTTTAACATTTTCTTGGCATATTTAAAAATACCTATGAGTCTAATTTAACCATGAATTTTCCAAGAATTTTGAGACTATACTTTCAATATGAAATTTTGGCTATTCATCATTGATTCCAGAATTTTCAAAACCGATGAAATTTCGTCAGAACTTTGTTAGTTTGATGATTTCCTTCCAAAAATTTTTCTATATAACCTCTCTCATCATTTTTTCGAAACTAAGCCAATTTTGACCATAAAAACATGTAAATAAAATTTATTCTAGAATATTTAAGATCTACACTACTTCTATCTAAGAATTCTAAAAACTAAAGACTAGAAACTAAAAACTAAAGACAAGCTTACCTCTTGAAGCTCTTGAACTCCTTTCTCCTTCTTAGAAATCACCACTTGGTGGTTGATTTGGTGTGAAGAATGAGGAGAGGCAAGACCTCTATTTATAGGAAAATCTCAAGGTTAAAATGGTAATCTCAAGCCCAATGTGGGCCCCACCATTTGCCTCTTCCTTAATCTCAACCATTAGATCTAAACTTAATCAAGAATTTTTAATCCTCACCCTTCATTATAAAGCATGTGCTCTTGTGATGTCATCCTTGTGATGTCATATTGATGACATCATCAAAGCTTATGTGTCATTGTTGATTAATTTACTTTAATGAAATCTATTTTTGGTTGCTTGATCAATTACCAATACTTTTGAATTCTGTATATGTATCTTGATTAGTAGTTGGATATCAAGATTTATGGTCTAATTCGATTTCCCTGGTTGTACTAAGCTTATTCTTCAACGTTTGCAAAAATAGCCTTTACTAGGCTTACTTTCGAGGTTAAATTATGTGGGTTCAAGATAAGTCCTTATATTTTCTCCAAGGTTCCTACTTCTTCACAACTATTTAAATTTGTATAAATTCTCACTTTATTTGTTGTTTTGAGTTTTTCTTTTGTGTACATCGGATATTTCTTGGATTTCAAACCATTATCCAATTTGCTTTAATTCTTTTTCTCTCTCTCTCTCATTGGTCAAAACCTTTTCTCATGGATTAAGCTTTATGAGGCTTAATTAAGGCCTTTGGATTTGACTTTGTTAAATTTAATCTTAACCCTCCATATCTAATCTTAATTAGCATCCCTAATAAAGTAGTTAAGTGTAATTGTCAAAATATGATTGGTTCTAAGATTAATTAGAAACCACTTCCATGCTAATCCTAGCCCTTCACTAGCCCTTGTTTCTTAATTAAGGTAATACATCCTTAATTATGCCTTTACCATATGCCACTAAATTAATTGTGAATGTTTATGAAAATAATTCAATTAACATAGATTGAATTATCCACTAATTGTTGGCAATTTTCTCTAATTGGTTTAATTATTTCCTTACAACTTTTTAGCTTTTCATGGCCATTTATGCACCATGTATTAATTCAATAATTATAGGGCAAGTTATGATCCCAAAATAAAATTAGAGAATTTGGTTTTTGATTACCTTAATTCTTAGAGAAAATTCCCTAAATTAACATAAATATGTTACTCAATTTTGAGACCACATATTCACCTATTTCCAATAGGTATTACTTATCAACATATAATGTTTATAATGAATATGAATTTTAGGGTTTTACAAGGACCAAGAGAACAAACATGAAAACCTGATACAGCCACTACTACAAAAATTGGATATTACTACTCTAAAACACGTCCTAAATAAAAAACAGGTAGTAAAAAATGATTCTTGTAATTAATATATAATGAAAATGAGTTTTGAACGTCCTGAATGGAAGTTTAGGTCATCTAAAATTGATTTTTTGCGTTCTAACATTTTTTAAGGTCGTTTTAATTGCTTCCGCCGGAGAATTTTTGTTTGGCGCCATGGTATATTTGATTTCTATGGAAAAAAAAATACATTTTTGGCGTAAATAGGCGACACGAAAATGGTTTGGTCGCCACTTTTGTAAGATAAGGCGACGATATAAAATCAGTCGCCACTTTTTGATATTAGGCGACGATTCTCTATCAGTCGCTGTTTTGTGAAAATGGGCGACTGATATAAAATCGAGTCGCCTAATATCAAAAAGTGGCGACTGATTATCTATCAGTCGCTGTTTTGTGAAAATTGGCGACTGATATAAAATCGAGTCGCCTAATATCAAAAAGTGGCGACGATTTTATATCAGTCGCCTATCTTACAAAAGTGGCGACACGAAACCATTTTCGGTCGCCTATTTGGAAATAAAATACCACTCTTCCGCCAAAACCCTCGATCACAATCATTTCTCTCTCGCGGCACCTCCACATCTCCGCCTTCTTCCCCTTCACATCTCCGGCCGCCTTCGAGCCAGCCAAGCCCCTTTTATCTTTTTTTTTTCCTCCATTTTCGTTCTCTGCCCTATCTCTTTTCCCCCATTTCCCTGCGTCTGGCTATCTCATTCCCTCTGCCCTATCTCGTTTTCCCCCATTTCCCTGTTTCGCTCTCTCGTCTCCAATTCTCCGTGCAGCCAACCACGCTCTCTGCCTCATAGAGCAGTAGCAGCAACAGCAAAACGGAAAGCGTTGTGGTCGATTGTGGAAGGCGTCGAAGCTCTTGCGGTTATTGTAGATTCCCTGGTCGCACCAGCATCTCTCACGGTTTGTTTCTTCCGATTTTTTATCCTTTTCATTTCTTTTTTAACCTTTTCCCCTTTACATTTGGGCTCCCCTTTTTTCATTCAATCAGTTCCTGAATTATCGTTTTCTATCTTATGGAGCTGTATTCTTTGATGGGATTTGGCACGGTTGTAAATTCGTTTGCTCTACCAATTTCGTATGTGTTAGAATTGTTCCCGTCCTTTCCAAAGACAAAATTGTGATGAGGATAGTTAGTTCATGGAAAATCTGAATTTTTCTCCTGTAAAAACTTTTGATTTAACTAAGGACACTGAGCATCGGATTCAAAATTGGGGTAAATTTGAACATTGAAGGTTACACGTGCAATTCCTAAGTTTCTTGATTGAACTAGTTTTGCAGGGATTATCTGAGGTCCTGCCAAATTCACGTACGTTCTGTTTACATGCTTATTCGAGAATAAGGCAATCTAAAAGCTGGAGCGTTCTTCTGAACTTTTTTCCCTAGTTGGCATTATAAACCAGAATTAGGTTCTCTTTCAATGCTAAAAAGATTGAGCCCAAAAATCATTTGAATCCTAACAGTCCCTTCATTGAATTTTTCTCAATTTTGTTGTTGAATATTGAATAAGGGATCAAGTGGGTACGGCATTGACGGAGAGGCCAATCCTCAGTCTTAAAAGTGCAACATAACAATATATTCTTATAAAAAACAAAGAATAAGCTGAGGCTAACAAAAAATGAAAAAGACAATGGTCATGTCATTTAGATTAGACTTGGAAGGTATTTTAGTCTGTTCCTTCTCATAAATATATGATAGAGCTTGATGAGAGGGAACTTGATGTGATTTCAATTAAGTTAAAATTATGAATTAGAGATTAGTGGATAGCAAATTTCTTTGGCTATGTATATGGTTCATGGCAAATTTTTTCTTTCATATGTAAGGTGTTTGTAAGCACTACTTTATGTTTTATATTATTTTTTATGAATGATTTGTTTTAATGCTTCTTTTTTAAAATATCATTTCTTTTCAAATACTTTACGGTAAATTACATATTCTTCCTTACTCCATCACTTTTTAACTTTATTGGTTGAATGATATGCTTAGGGTGGCAAATTGGTAGTTTTCTTGGTTCATGTCTTTTCACTTTATAATTTTGGCGAACGAAGCGAGAAAAGCATCGACATAGAGAGTGTTTGTGAATTACCTACTCTTGTATTGGGTTCCCAATTTCCGTCCCAAGTCAACCTATTTGTGGAATATTTAAAGGTGAGTGCTATTTTTACAATGTTATTGTCTTTGTTCATGATGCTTTGAAAATCTTGAGTCACTTGCCCTTCATCTTTATAGTTAAATATTGTTTTTGTTGTTGATGTGCATTGAACTAGGTAATCTTTGTAGTATGAATAATGATGCTTAGATGTCCATAAGTTATAGTTTATGACTTAGACGACTTAGATATATTTTAGTTTTTTGTATTGATGAAAGTATTGGATTTAATAGCTGATATTTTCTAAATTGCCTTAGTTAGTAAGTTTTGTTGAATTAAGTTGAAATGGTTTGTTGTTGAAATTTTGGGATGTCTTCTTGTTGAGGGGAAATCTTTGCCGAAATTTTTTGAAATTGTTATGAACTTGATTTGTTGTTGGAAATGTCATAGGTGGTAATAAAATGGGTCATAGTTGGATGAATGCGTTGAGAACTAGTGAAGAATATGAGAAAGGGGTGGAAGAGTTTATTGAATTTGCTAAAAGGAATGTGGCTACAAAAAATGGGATGTACTATTGTCCATGTGTTAATTGTTTAAATGGGGTTCGAAGGGATATTGCTTGATATAAGGGATCACCTAATTTGTGATGGAATAAACCTTCGATACACAACGTGGATATGGCATGGTGAGGAGGTAACTCCTAGTGCATCCTACGAAAATGAAGTTGAGGTAGATGATGATGGAATGGTGAGGAGGTATGACTTAGCTCTCATGCGGCCTTCCCTTGTTAATATTGTACAAATTGGTTTTGTTTTACGGTGGTATAGTTAAATTGTTGTAGTAACTTGTTCGGCGGATAGTTTACGAGTGCGGTAGTTGAGTGAATGACTTGAATTTGATTGATTGTATCTGTAGTTTTGTTGTAAATCATGGACAAGTATGTACCATTAAAGTTGTTTGAATTTTGCTATGGTTGGTCAAGTATTATGGTAAAAACTTGTACATTTTGAGTTATTGCCTTGTTGTAATTGGTGTTAGAAAAACATGAATTTGGCAGGAAATTGCTATAATTGAGTTATGAATTGCCTTCTTTGTAATTGTGAAGTATTCGGTTTTGCGAGAATATTGGACAAACAAAGAGCGAGAACTACTTTTTTTTTTAAAAAAAAACTAATATAAGACGACCTGAACAACATTTAGGTAGTCTATTTCACACATTAGGCGACCTGAAAATCAATTAAGGTAGTCTTTTTAATCAAATAGACTACGAACATAATTTAGGTAGTCGTTTGAAAATAAAATAATGTCGTATTTTGAATCAAATAGGCGACCTAAAACCAATTTAGGTAGTCTTTTGGATGCAATAGGCGACCTGAAATCCATTTAGGTAGTCTTTTGAACCGAATAGACTACCTAATAACAATTTAGGTAGTCTTTTGGATGCAATAGGCGACTGAAATCCATTTAGGTAGTCTTTTGAACAGAATAGACTACCTAATAACAATTTAGGTAGTCTTTTTGGTAGTCTTTTGCCTATTGGACTAACTAATAGGCGACCTGATTCGCCATTTAGGTAGTCTTTGTTTTTAAATAGACTACCTGAATCCATTTAGGTAGTCTTTTGAAAGGAATAGACTACCTAATAACAATTTAGGTAGTCTTTTAGGTAGTCTTTTGCACGACTTAATTGGACTAACTAATAGGCGACCTGATTTCCTATTTAGGTAGTCTTTTTGTTTAAATAGACTACCTAAACAATATTTAGGTAGTGTCTTTGGATCATATTAGGCAACCTGATATGTATTCAGGTCGCCTAATTGTCCACCAACTACTACGCTCTCCCCGACGTCCTATAAAATAAGGTCGTCTTTTGAGTCTTTTTTAGGTCATCTTTTTAGTGTTTTGTAGTAGTGAGCTACGACAAAGCAAACAGGAGAAATAAAACTAACAACTTTCACACAAACGGAACTGCACGATATGGGATTACATTGCTCTGGTACAGCTGGTTCCTAGCATCCTTAAGATAATAACTATATGGCAATGTGAAGTGATGAGTCAATGTTTAAATTCAATTATTTTTGAACTTGGATTTTTGAAGTCGAGAGCAAATTGATCTCTATTAATTATTGACAGATTATATTTATATGACAATGTAAAGAAAAGGCCGAATGTTAAACTCCAAAAAGTCATAAATCCATAACTATATGCAATATTAGATAAACCTCTCACCAATCAATGTTGTTAGCCTTTCATTTCATTTGTGATTGCTAGCCCTCTCTTCTTTCCTTTTCAGATTGAAGATTTCAACATTGGGAACTCTGCAAAATTAAAACTTGGATCAATATTCTCAATTTCCCACAATAATTATCAAATAAACGAGTTACTAACATTGATACAATATATATGTAATATAATATTACCTTGAGTCTTTAATATAAAAGCTTATTTGTAGTACAATTTACACTATAAATGAAACCCAAAGTAATATGATTTTTTCATCAAACTACAATATTTATAACATGTAGCATTACCAAAATAATTGTCATTAGCATTTAGAGTTTTACAAATTCTTCAAGTTCATACCAATATTCCAACAAGTCAAAGTAGGATCAGTTTGTTTGTTTGTTTTTAAAAAAATAAAAAATTAGGGCAAGTAAAACACAACTTAAGCTCAAAAATATTCTTCACAAATAGCAACATTAGTCTCACAACCAATATAAAATACTCATTTGGCTTACTCTTCAAATGTCTATTTTTTTCATAATGTAAAAGCTTCCCAACCAGCTACGAGATCAAGCAAGAATGGAAAGGAATAGAAGGGGAAAGCAAGAATCGAAAAGCGTAACTTCACCTCACTAAGAAAAACAATTTAAAAGAAAATTCAGCAGCATTTCCCATTTAAAATAATACATCCTAAAATTTAAACAACAATTCGATTTAGCCGTATTCAAACAAAACTAACTAAAGCAATTCAAGACTATATTAACAACAATTTAATCAAGTAATTTCAGCAATCCAGAAGATAAAAATAATAATAATAATAACAAAGTTGTCTAATTCACGGTCCCAAGCACAATTCTCAAACTTGCAATTAAATCCACCACAATTTAATCCATTAAGAAGATAAAAATTTCATGCTATGAATTGCAGAATTACCTAAGCTTAGCTCCAACAATCCCTTCTTCATGCCCTGTTCTGACAGTGGACTTTACCAAGGAAGGAGAAATTGATTATTCATTGTTTCATTTCATTAGCTACTTTATTTCAACCTTCAATCACCTTTACCTATGAGTGTTGTTGGAAGCTAGGTGCTTCTTCCTTTATTTCTTCCTATTTTTCTTCTCTTCTTTTTCTCACTAATGATTCTATGGCTCTTTTGATATGCTTGAATAAAATGCTTGAATGAAAAGTTAAAATCAATTGCAAAAATATATATGCACATTAATAATAAATCAAGTATAGTAATTGTAATCAACATTTGATCATCAATAGAGTGAAGCCATACTCAGAATCAACAGCTTAAACTAGCAAAATAGCCTAAAGAATAATTAAAAGTTTATGTCAACTATACTAATTAGTGTATGAACAGCCCAAGAACAAAACAATAGAAATGTCACATGCAGAATTACGTCCAACATTCAATTCCTCCTCTATGTATCGATTCTAGGAATTTAAGGGACCTCATTGTCAAAAAGATCAAATAAAAGGCTTCTAACCTCATTCAATATGGGGTTGTAAACAACACCAACTGTAGGGACTTTTTGGATGGTTAAACCAATGGAGACACAAACAAAGGAAACCTACCCATGAGTGGTCCTCTAAATCAAACACTCGTAACAAGACAATCTTTTTTTTAAACAGATTAAAAAGAGAAGCCATGGTTTAGGATTACAAAGAATAGCAGAGCAAAGAAATCGAGATTAGAAAGAAAAATATCAATGAAATATTTCAATAGTGTAAAATTCAACAGTTAAATTCCTTCTTGTGACATTTGCAAAGAGGATTCAAATTCCCAGAAACCACGATGACGAGTATTTCCCAACCAGAATTCACGACACCGACCAAATTAATTTTCGCAGGAAACAAACAAAAAATGGATTAAACGAAATCTTGAGGTCTAGGCGCTTCTCCCAACCATTAGGGACCTGCAAGTCGAGGTCCAATTCCTGAGATTCAACAACAGATTGAAAGGACCCACCAAGCAAGTCACGAGTAACACAAGATAGTAAACTAACTTGCCGAGGTAGAAGAAACAAACCGACGATGGACGATCAAACAAGAGGGCGGCAACGGAGGTTGGGGTCGAGGTTTGCAGGTATGAAGAAGGAGAGGAAGATGAGAAGACGACGGAGCGTGACTGCGTGGTGTGAGAGATGGATGAAGAGCGATGCGAGATAGCGGAGCGAGCACAGCGCTAGAACGAAGGGACGACGAAGCAACGACGGAGTGAGGGCAGAGACAAGGCGGACCAGGGTTTGAGAAGAAATCCGAGAGAATGAGAATCGATGGATACGCACGTAGGAGACAACGCGGGAATGGGTTTTGTGTTGGGGAAAAATGACCTAAGGAGTCTAATCTTGAACTTAGACTCCAAATTCCGACCTAGGGAGTCTAATTCTCGAGACTTAGACTCCAAATTGTTTCCCTATTTCCACCTGGGCCCACTTTTCGCTTGCTTTTGGCGTGAGGGCTGCACTTTTGGCGTTTAAGAATTAAAATTAGACTTCAAATGCCACCGCGTTTTTTTTTTACTCCTTTTTTTTTTTTAAGAATAGGACGCCAATCGGGGATGCAAAAGCCAATTTCTATAGTAGTGTTTTCATAAATAATTCTTTTTAATTATAATTAAGTTCTAAAAATAAAATTCAGGATGTTATAAATTCCCCCTATTTGGTTCACCAATGCTAACACAACTACCATGACTGTAGAGGAGGAGCATGTACTACTTCAGAGCAAATGGTGGAACTTCAACGACAGTGGCTCGAACTATTATTGTGACTGGCATAGCATAACATGCAATCTCTTTGGGATCGAATGTGATTTCAATTATCCAACCAAGATTCCATTCACAGCAACCTCAGTTAGCAGATCTTGACTTCACTACATTTCAAAAACAAGAATACTTGAATTTTACTGCAATGAGGTTGATAGGTATTATTCCAATTCAGATTGGAGCTCTTCAAAATCTCAATCTTTTGGACTTGTCTTACAACAAACTTACAGGTGTGTTACCCTCAACCCTTGCCAACCTTATTTCGGATTGTTGGTTTTGAGTAGAAACAATGTAGTTGGAGTCATTCCTTTAACTTTGTGTTTTATGACAAATTAAATCTTAAGAGGACTTATAATTATAGTCAAATTTATTTACTGCAGGTGATATCACTTCTTCGATCTACAATTTGATAATTTTACAATATTTTGATGTTTCTCAAAATAAATTAAGTGGTAGATTGCCAAGAGGGTTGGACAATCTTATTATCGATCTCAATCCAGCATTTAGTGAAGCAAGACATGCAAATAATGTAATGAAAATCTAGTTGATTTGGCTTTGTGTTTTCTTGGACCTCATATGAAACCTTTAAGGATTTTCTGCAATGTCTAGATTTAAAGTTTGCCATATGTTTAATTTCTTGTACATTATCATATGTGTCCTTAAACGAACTTTACATGTTACGTTTGGCATAAACTTATTCTATTTAAATGATCATGCATTGAAATTGAATAATAAGGAATCTATACTTAGAACCGAATATAAAAATTCGAACTGGCAAGTTATGGAATAAAAACTCAACTTGGTGAAAATTTTGGATAAAATTATATTTCAAGAATTAACTATATTATTCACTGTCATTATAAGATAATTAATATAAATTTTATATTTTTGCTTGATAATGATCATATTGAATGTATAAATGTCAATTGGAATTAAAAACATTAGTTTGGATTGTATGTATTAATGTCAGTTGGAATTAAAAACATTAGTTTGGATTGTAGGCTTCATATAAATAATAGTTTTGGGGTTCGTGACTCTCTTTGTCACACAAGTTTTGAGGGCCTTAATTACTAGACTAAACTTTGAGCAAGAGGATAGACCAACATGTCTACATCTAGTATGATGCAAGAGAATATTAAGACTTAATAGAAATAAATATTGAGTAAATGATGAATTCAATTTAACATAAGTAAAGGCTTTTTCACTTTAAATAACTGATTATGATGATAAAATAACTTGTTTTATTTCCACACAAATTATTTTAGAATTCGTTACCTTGTATATATTATTAAAAAAAAAAGAAATCAATCAATTTATTACTTCTATGCATATGGAAAAAAATTTAATTTTTTTAATTTCTTATCATGATATATACATATTGAACAGATAAATAAAAATTTATCTTATTCTAGAATATTTTACTCGTGTAAATAAAAATATAGATAGCAATTAGATCTATTTTAAAATCTATTACTCCAGGCATCATGCCAGTTAGAATTTATTTCGATAACAATTTGTTTTCACCTTGTAGATATTCTATTATAAATTTTATTTTTTCATGGGCAAAAGTTCATGTCAACATTATTGAAGGTCCAAGAGATTTATCTTTGTTTTTTTATTTTATAAGCACATGTATTTTGCTAATGGCGGTAATTGTATTCAAGACATCATCAAATACTAAATATGAACTTCTTTCCCCGTCAAAACTCAAACATTGATTCATCATGTTATTAGGGACTAGTCATTTGGGGAGACACAACTGTATTGGTGGCCCCCCACTGAGACATTGATATGCACACAAAGGAAGCAAATAAAACCTTATTATGTGGATATTCAAACCCAAATGGACGCATAAAGAGCCAAAATAGAGATTAGGGTGTGAATAGTAATTTAAACCCTGTTTAGTAGAAGGTAATTGATGGTGGTTTTTTTTTTTTTTTTAAATTAAAAAAATAGAACAATTAAAAACAATTAGGCATTTTCTTGCTGATTGTCAATATTGCAATTCTAATGAGTTGGGCCAACAGAATACCATTATGTATTCAATTGTGCCCATCTTACACGCAATATTTTTTTTTCCATAACCTTGATTTGGATGTGTTATCCGAAGACTAATTTGACCGTAACAATATATGTAGTTTTTTTTTTCTACACTTTAAACAGTAAGAAAAAGTATATTTCTACAATTGGATTTGTCATACATCTATAAAAAAAAATATAACATGAAAGTTAAATGCTTTAATATAATCTTTGGTCCATTAAATTTGTTCTCATTTTGGTTTTGGACATCAAAAGGAAAAATGGCCCAAGTAACTATTAAGTTATAGGGATCAATGTTTTAAAAAAACATGAAACTTTATGGATAAAAAATATGATTTGAAACTTGAGAGATTAAAACTAAAGCGATAGGAGTTTTATAGGACCACTCTATGCTGTGTGCACATCTCACTGTATTGCAATTTCATGTACACTTTCACCATAAAAACGCCGAAGATTGAAGACTTTAATATTGATGAAGACTTAACTACTTTGCCCATCTCACACATGAATACTCCAACCACATTGACACGCAAATAATAATTTCAAAGAGATTCAGTCTTACTCAATCCATCAATACAAAGACTTAGATTACATCTATAAAACAATAATCTCAAAGTTAAATGTATTAATACAATCTTTGGTCCCTTAAATTTGCTTTCATTTTGGTTTTGGACATTAAAGGAGAAAAATGGCCCAAAGCCCCAAATATCTATTAAGTTATAGAGATTAATATTTTAAACAAAATATAACTTTAGGAATAAAAATGTGATTTGAAACTTGATAAATCAACCCTAAAATGACAAGAAGTTTTATAGGACCACTCTATGCTGTGTGCACATCTCACTGTTTTGCAATTTCATGTACACTTTCACCATAAAAACGCCGAAGATTGAAGACTTTAATATTGATGAAGACCATTAACTACTTTGCCCATCTCACACATGAATACTCCAACCACATTGACACGCAAATAATAATTTTAAAGAGATTCAGTCTTACTCAATCCATCAATACAAAGACTTAGATTACATCTATAAAACAATAATCTCAAAGTTAAATGTATTAATACAATCTTTGGTCCCTTAAATTTGCTTTCATTTTGGTTTTGGACATTAAAGGAGAAAAATGGCCCAAAGCCCCAAATATCTATTAAGTTATAGAGATTAATATTTTAAACAAAATATAACTTTACGAATAAAAAATGTGATTTGAAACTTGATAAATCAAAACTAAAATGACAAGAAGTTTTATAGGACCACTCTATGCTGTGGTGCTCATCTCACTGTTTTGCAATTTCATGTCCACTTTCGCCATACAAGCTTGTACCTCATCTGAAACCTTTAAGAATATTCTGCAAAGTCTAGATTTAAAGTTTGCCATATGTTTAATTTCTTGTACCTGATCATATTTGTCCATAAAAAAAACTTTATATGCTACGTTTGGCATAAACTTATTCTATTAAAATGATAATGCATTGAAATTGAATAAAAAGGAATCTATACTTAGAACCGGCTATCAAAATTTGAAGTGGCAGGTTAGGGAACATAAACTCAACTTGGTGAAACTTTTGGATAAAATTAGATTTGAAGAATTAACTATATTATTCACTGTCATTATAATATAATTAAACATAAATTTTATATTTTTGCCTGATGATGATTATATTGAATGTATTAATGTCAACTGAAATTTAAAAAAAAAAATAGTTTGGATTGTATGTATTAATGTCAATTGGAATTAAAAATATTAGTTTGGATTGTAGGCTTGACATAAATGATAGTTTTGGTGTTCGTGACTCTCCCTTCCACACAAGTTTAGGGGGGCTTCGCTACTAGAGCAAACTTTGTGCAAGAGGATAGACCAACAGGTTTAATTTCGTATGATGCAAGAAAATATTAAGACTTAATGTAAAACCCTAAAATTCATATTCATTATAAACATTATATGTTGGTAAGTAATACCTATTAGAAATAGGTGAATATGTGGTCTCAAAATTTAGTAACATATTTATGTTAATTTGGGGAATTTTCTCTAAGAATTAAGGTAATCAAAAACCAAATTCTCTAATTTTATTTTAGGGATCATAAATTGCCCTATAATTATTGAATTAATACATGGTGCATAAATGACCATGAAAAGCTAAAAAGTTGTGAGGAAATAATTAAACCAATTAGAGAAAGTTGCCAACAATTAGTGGATGATTCAATCTATGTTAGTTGAATTATTTTCATACACATTCACAATTAATTTAGTGGCATATGTTAAAGGCATAATTAAGGATGTATTACCTTAATTAAGAAACAAGGGCTAGTGAAGGGCTAGAATTAGCATGGAAGTGGTTTCTAATTAATCTTAGAACCAATCATATTTTGACAATTACATTTAACTACTTTATTAGGGATGCTAATTAGATATGGAGGGCTAAGATTAAATTTAATAAAGCCAAATCCAAAGGCCTTAATTAAGCCTCATAAAGCTTAATCCATGAGAAAAGGTTTTGACCAATGAGAGAAAGAGAGAAAAAAGAATTAAAGCAAATTTGATAATGGTTTGAAATCCAGTAAATATCTAATGTACACAGTAAAAACTCAAAACAACAAATAAAGTGAGAATTTATACAAATTTAAATAGTTGTGAAGAAGTAGGAACCTTGGAGAAAATATAAGGACTTATCTTGAACCCACATAATTTAACCTCGAAAGTAAGTCTAGTAAAGGCTATTTTTGCAAACGTTGAAGAATAAGCTTAGTACAACCAGGGAAATCTAATTAGACCATAAATCTTGATATCCAACTACTAATCAAGATACATACACACGAATTCAAAAGTATTGGTAATTGATCAAGCAACCAAAAATAGATTTCATTAAAGTAAATTAATCACACCTAAGCTTTGATGATGTCATCAAGATGACATCACAAGGATGACATCTGTAACATCCCAAATTTTAGAATTGGGGAATTAGAAGTATTGAATGGGATTTTGATGGAAATTTGACCTGAATAATTATAGAGTTAATTATTAGAAGTAAAGGTCAATTTTTCCTTAAATTCTTGAGAAAAGAATTTGAGAAATTTGAAAGAGACAAGGAAATGTTTAATCAGAATTTTGAGAAAAGAATTGTTGTAGTCTTATGGTACAATATTAGAATTTTAGAGAAGGGAATTGATGAAGTTTAATGGAAGGAGAAAAGCTTATCATGAGTTTATTTTAATTGATAGATTCCCTAAGCGAATTATGATTGATCTCTAATATCCATCAAAAGAAGTCACGTGGTCCCCTTGGTCCAGCGCATAAGAGACCATAGCAACCATTTCTCCATTAATTCATTAGGGACAGAAGAATTATTTGGGCAAAAAAGTCATGGGCCCCTTATGCTTGACACTTCAATTTAATATTCATTGTTAATTGGATAAATAAAGACCCAACATCCACTACTACAAAAAGTGGATATTACTTCCCTAAAAAACGTCCTTATTTTTAAAAAGGAAGTAAAAAGTATAGGCGGTGGCATTTTCGTAATTATTTGGCTGAATCTTGAGCCTTAGGCGTCCGAAAATAACATTAGGACGCCAAAATGGAATTTTAGGAGTCCTAAAATATATTTAGGACTCCTAAAATGAATTTTTTAGCGCATATTGATGAATTTTTTGGCGCCAAGAGTTTTTTTGGCGTCTTGAAAAATCAATCGGGACGCCAAAATGGAATTTCGAAGTCCTAAAATATATTTAGGACTCCTAAAATGAATTTTTTGGCGCATATTGATGAATTTTTTGGCGCCGGGAGTTTTTTGGCGTCCTTAAAATCAATCGGGACGCCAAAATGATATTCATATACGCATAAAATATTTATGAAACTTAAATATTTATAGAAAGAAGTATATTGAGTGGCTTTTTAAATTTAATTAAAATATAATTATAAAATACTATAATAATAAAAGAAACACCAAAAATCTAGCTCAAATCAAAATCCAAAGAATCTGCTTTTTTGTAAGGAAAAATCAAATTAATATATGTTATTTAAAAATCTCCATACTTTTTCATATTTATTCATTTAAAAGTAATTATCTTGTAAACGACAAATACGCATAAAATATTTACGAAACTTAAATATTTATAGAAAGAAGTATCTTGAGTGGCTTTTTAAATTTAATTAAAATATAATTATAAAATACTATAATAATAAAAGAAACGCCATAAATCTAGCTCAAATCAAAATCCAAAGAATATGCTTTTTGTAACCAGAAAAATCAAATTAATATCTGCTATTTTAAAATCTCCACACTTTTTCATATTTATTCATTTAAAAGTAATTATCTTATAAACGAAAAATACGCATAAAATATTTACGAAACTTAAATATTTATAGAAAGAAATATCTTGAGTGGCTTTTTAAATTTAATTAAAATATAATTATAAAATACTATAATAATAAAAGAAACGGGCTTTTTTCCCTATTTGCCACCTTTTTAATAATTAATTATCATTTTGCCCTTTGTTTTCAAAATATTTCCCAATGTGCCACCATTTAGTCGACTAAACTAAGGTTTAGTCGACTAAAACACGGGTGGCTGATTTTTTTAAAATGCCCCCGAAATTTAGTCGACTAACTCACTTGACTTAGTCGACTAAATATAAACCGATCAAAAGAAATTAAAATGAAGGACCTAAATTAGATAATATTTATAATTATAATACTATATTTATAATTATAGTATTATATTCGTTCATTTTA
Organism: Acacia acuminata; assembly: GCA_019022655.1. NCBI lineage: Eukaryota > Viridiplantae > Streptophyta > Magnoliopsida > Fabales > Fabaceae > Acacia > Acacia acuminata. The sequence continues at coordinate 6,656,217 of JAFJYI010000005.1, forward strand.
AAGAACTAAAAGGGAATAATCAAAATATTAAATTAAATATTTATTTAATATTTTGTATCTACTTCCACATTATAATTAATTTACAAAATATTGTGTAATTGTCTCCCCCATTATTTATCTTTCATAACTGCCACTCATTACTATTATTTTTTATTTTAGTGTTTTGAGTTTGCACCTAAATTAGATGCTTCTTTGCTATACTTTTATATAATCAAAAAATTTATAATTAATTCATTGGAATCCCTATTTTTTCTATTGATTAGTTCCCCTAAATTTAAGCATTTGCATATATTTACGTTTATAGGTATAGTGTTATATTATTTCTTTTTAGAGTTCTCAAGAGGAATAATCAAAAAATTAAATTAAATATTTACTTAATATTTTGTATCTACCTCCCCATTATTAATTCAAAAGTCTAACTAATTTATTAGAATCCCTATCTTTTCTATTGATTAGTTCCCCTTCATTTGAACATATTTATATTTATAATTGTAGTATTATATTCGTTCTTTTAAAGATATTAAATTAAGTATTTACCTCTCCCATTATTAATTTATAAAATATCATGTAACTATTTTCCCCATTATCTATCTTTCATAACTGCCTCTCATTTTTTTTTTTTTTTTATTTTTAGTATTTTGATGCTACAATTATACTAACGTGTCGCTCAAGGAGATACTTACTGCTCTACTTTTATGTAATTAAGATATTAATAGAAAAAAAAAAAACACAAAATCTCTCATTTTTTCAAAATTATATTTTTATTTTTAAAATTGACAAAAAAAGATTAGTCGAAATTAAACATTATATAATTTTAGGAAAACTCAAAATTTTTTATAATTTATTATATACATTAAAGAAATGTTATATATATTAAAAAAAATTAAAATTGACAAAGTCATGTTCAAGACAAGTGTCATCTTCCCGTGTTGATAACAAAGGATAAAAAATCAAACCTTCTATTTATAGAACTATAAATTACAAATGATGATGATATGATTATGAGGATGTTAGTTAAAGTTACAGAAATTACAAATAATGATGATATGATTATGTAGATGTTAGTTGAAGTTTTTAAAAAAAATTATGATTTGACGGTTGGAATTTTCTTGAAAAATATAATTCAAATTACTTTTAAAATAGAATGTGGGAGATATTGAAGGAGAGAATGTAGGAAGTTTAATTAAGAACATTTAGTATTTGGAAATTTATATTTTAAAATAGAATGTGGGAGATATTGAAGGAGAGAATGTCGTGTTTTTAAATAATAAAAAAAACCTGTCGAGATTTAGTCGACTAAGTCAAGTGAGTTAGTCGACTAAATTTGAGGGGCATTTAAAAAAATCAACCACCGTGTTTTAGTCGACTAAACCTTGGTTTAGTCGACTAAATGGTGGCATATTGGGAAATATTTTGAAAACAGTGGCAAAATGGTAATTAATTATTAAAAAGGTGGCAAATAGGGAAAAAAGCCAAAAGAAACGCCATAAATCTAGCTCAAATCACAATCTAAAGAATATGCTTTTTTGTAACCAGAAAAATCAAATTAATATCTGTTATTTTAAAATCTCCACACTTTTTCATATTTATTCATTTAAAAGTAATTATCTTGTAAACGAAAAATAAGCATAAAATATTTACGAAACTTAAATATTTATAGAAATAAATATCTTGAGTGGCTTTTTAAATTTAATTAAAATATAATTATAAAATACTATAATAATAAAGGAAACTTAATAAATCTAGCTCAAATCAAAATCCAAAGAATCTGCTTTTTGTAACTGGAAAAATTAAATTAATATCTGTTATTTAAAAATCTCTATACTTTTTCATATCTATTCATTTAAAAGTAATTATCGTGTAAACGACACATAAAATATTTACAAAACTTAATATTTATAGAAAGAAATGTCTTGAGTGACTTTTTAAATTTAATTAAAATATAATTATAAAATACTAATAATAAAAGAAACGCCATAAATCTTGCTCAAATCAAAATCCTAAGAATCTGCTTTTTGTAATAGGAAAAATCAAATTAATATCTGTTATTCATCAAAAATCAAATTTAATTAAACAAATTTTTGGCGTCTGAAGCAAGTTCAAGACGCCAAAATAAATTTTTTGGCGCCCTAAATCTAATTTAGGACGCCTAAAATTAAATATTTGGCGCATTTTTAGAAATTTTTTGGCGCCGGGGAGTTTTTTGGCGATGGTGACAAATTTTGGCGTCTGAAAGAAGTTCGGGACGCCAAAATAAATTTTTTGGCGCCCTAAAATAAGTTTAGGTCGCTACAATCAGTATTTTAACGCCCTGAATTTTAAATCCGGACGCCAATGTTTTTTTTTTTAACAGCGCCAAATCCGGACGCAAGGTGTTGAATTATTTGAGCTTTGGACTTTTGGGAGATCGTGCCAAATCCGTCCAAAGCATATATCAATCACCACGAGACTTTCTTTTTCTACATTTCCCTCACACAGACGATCGGTTGTGGCTTTTCCTCTCTTCCCTTGCTCACACTCAAACAAAGCCTTTCTTTTGATCTTCTCCATATCTCGTGTTTTCTTATTTTTGCTTATGGATTTCCATATCTCTACTAGGTCTATAGCAAAAGCTCGGATCTTCTTCTTTGGAAAGTGTTGTTAGAACCCTTAGATGTTTACCCACTTTGGCTTGCTCTTGGAATCTTATAATTCTTGGAAACTTCTTCTGCGCACTGAAAGCATCCGGCCTTCGGTTTTCTTCCAACTCAAACTCGGATGAGATGACATCGCCGGTCTTGGTTTCTTCCAGTTCGAAGGCTATCGCGAGCCAGATCTGCCGCCCCAATCGAAGATCCAGATCGAAGTTGTGGGAGATGACGTCGTCGGTCTTGGTTGTAATCCGGTGAGTATGTGTTTCAATGGATATGAAATGGAGCCTTGCCTAGATCTGGATTTCGGGTAGGTGGAAGAAGCGCGGGAGCGAGAAAAAATGGTGTATATATTTTTTGTTGGCTTTACGTTCTTTGTTCTTGAATTTGAACTTGTTTGTCGATATAAGTATGTAACTATGAATTTTGGTGGTGATAATATAATATTGGAATCTCCGAATCTATAGCTTCTCCTTTGGTTTTTTTATTGTTGATTGCTAATGTGTTGTTCTTGCTAGTATTCGGAATAATGTTGATTGTTGATGTGTTTTTCTTGGTTCTTCTTCCAATTCCACGGCCAACCCCCAAACCTCGGGTTTGGAGGTTTTTTTTTATAAAAAAAAACAATATATGGCGTCTGTGGTTCCTTCGGGACACCTTTTTAAAGGCGTCCTATGATTAATACGGGACGCCTTATTTTAAGGCGTCTGTATTAATCATAGGACGCCTTAAAAAAGGCGTCTGAAGGAACCACGGGACGCCTTTTTTAAGGCGTCTGTATTTAATATAGGACGCCTTATAGACAATATTTACAACTACCCCTAGTCAGACGTCATTCTCAAAATGGACGTTAATTGCCTCTAATTAAGGACGTTGTTGACGTTTTTTGTAGTAGTGATCATTTGGAAAGCAAGGCACACGTACAGCTCCTTTAATATTCAAAACTCACTCAGCCCAATTCTCTCCATCATTTAATTAAACATCGGTTGGCCAATAGCACACTTGCTTCTTTCATGATACAACACGTCTTCATATCGGATGATGATAAACACACACTCTCCTCTCTTAATCGCTGGACACATATACGCACACACACTCGATCTCTCAAGTCCGCCACGTACACCCCCACTCCCTCAATTCTCCTTTTCAATGGCATCTAAACACAATCACCTATACACCCTATTTATTATCCATTCCCTTCAGCCACAATACAAGAAAATGAGAGGGTGAGTGTGTGAGAGAGGAGCCGAGAGTGAGCCGGTCGAGAGCGAGAGAGGGTTCGGGAGGAAGAGGAGAGGCCAATCATCACATGCAACCATAGATTTTGATCAAGGTGAGTCTCCGAACATTCTCCCACCTTCATTTATCCTCTTCGGCCAAAACTCCCAAACACGAGAGAAGGAACCGAGAATGAGAGCAAACGAGAAAACGAGAAATGAAAACACAAAGTGAGAGAACAAGAAAGAAATCTTCAGAATCGAGAGGGATTGTTGGAAGAAGAAGAGTCGAGGAGCGCATACGGGGAAAAACAGAAACTTGAAGTAAGACTTTGAAAGAGGAAGGAATTCGGGAAGCACGAGAGTTGGAAGAGAAAGAGTTTAAATGTTGCATGCAAGCTTGGATTCAAACAAGTGAAGGTGCTAAAGAGAATAAGAGAAGTTTAAGAACCACATGACAGAGATTTGCCGTAATCTCCCAAAATAACCAGTTAGAAAAGGATTTGCGAGTATAATGTAACCTGGGTCGTTTCCCAACGAATTCGCGGTTGGTTCAATTCGAACAACAATAAAACGGTAAAAAATTGGGGGTTTTGATTCAAAGAGAATAAAAATGAAATAACATAACGAAACGAAGTAAACACAGATTAAAGAGATAAAAAGAAGATTAACCCAGGATTTGAATTCCACCACTTCCCTTCCTCGGACGAAAATAGATTATAACCGAACTTCGTGATCGACTCGGGCAAACCGAAATCTACGCATTTGCCCAGAAATTCCCTCAAGTGAACAATCGTCCAGAATTTATTCGAATCGGTGGCGTATCTCTGCGTACGATCGTACAATGATACTTTAACCTAGTTCGAACTACGTCCTTGGGAAATGTCGATCCAGGCGTTAAATCTAACACCAATCCGAAAGTAAATCGAATCGAAATTACAAAACAGAAACGAATTTGTTACCGTTAAGAACGAGTCCTCTGGATAGTGGAATCCTCAATCCATGGGTCAATCACGGTAGCTTAGCTAGTCATGATTATGCAGAACGAAAATCGAACGAAATGAAGAAGTTCATCATGAACACGAAGAACACGATGAACGAGAGGAAGAACAGAGATGAGAGAAAATAAAACTTCGTATTTGATTCAAAACTATCTAAAAACGTGAATGAGAATGTGTTTGTGGCTGCTGCCTCACTTAACCTAAAATGGCAAAACGAAATGGGGCTCCAATCCACAAGTCGGGCCCGGAACGAAAATAAAATAAAATGGGCTTTAATTACAAAATTCGAGCCCAAAACTACATATGACTTCGGCTCCAAAATCAACTGCCCTCTTGTCCGAATTTGCTCTTCATGTCTTCATAACAATTGTAGCTCTCTGAATCATCTGAAATATGAGACAAAAATGAGGCAAATCCGATGTCTGGTTCAAGAGTTATGGTAAAAATGGTGAAGCAATGTAAAACTAGAATTTATTATTAAATAATGGCTAAAATATAATAAAAGGCCCAAGGCCCAAATAAGTATAAAAGCCATTATTTATTAGCTAAAGAGTCCTAAATTATAAATCAAGAGACAAAAAGTAGTGTATGAAATATTCAATTATCAAATTCCCCCACACTTATGTTTTTGCACTCTGAGCAAAATTCAAAGAAAAAGACCTAAAGGAGAAACTCTTCTTTTCTAACAATTGCTAACAATGCAAAAATTGAACAAGGGACACAAAGCTCCAAAAGATCAATCAATCAAGACCACAATCCCTTCATCTCAAATTACAATTCATGGTAATCTCAATTAATGATGCTAATCACATAAGATGGTCTCTCAAATGATGCGCTCAATCAATCAATCAATCAATCTCTCAAGTGTTTAAGGTAAATAAGTGTATCGCTCAAATTCTACTCAAGAAATTTGCTCTACCATAAGCTTGCTCAATTTCTACGTCTCCACTACTCATAACACATGCATGCACAAATCAAGAGAGCTTGTTATGAAAGGTTGTAATGGGGTTAGGGTGAAGGTAGGTAATAGTATGGAATGAGAGGTTAAGCACCAAGGAAATTAAAAAGAGCACTAATTAACACAATCATTCTCTATGTAAGAAAATTTTTATTTTACTTATATATCTCATTTCTTTCTATGTATTTTCTTTCTATATTTCTTCTCTTTTTTTCTTTTTCTTTTTTTTTTTTCTTTTGCTTTTCTTTCTTTTTTTGAGAAAAAAAAATGAAACTATACTATATACATAATCACAATGACAAAAGCAAACATCCCCCCCCATACTTAAATTGTTGCACTCCTGAGCAACCCCCACACTTAAACACAAAACCAAGGTGAAACCAATGCTCAATAAATTTTCAAGGTGCAGAATAAAATGGTTTTTCGCTTAGGCTTGTAATGTAGCTTTGAAAAGAATGAGTCAAAAAGGCACAAAGGGCTAGCAAAGGAATCATAATGCAAGGAAAGGCTATTTGGCCAAAGTGAGGAAAATAAAAGAAAGAAAACAAGCTTCCATCATACTTATGCACTTAAATGAAAAATGTAGTTTCAAAAAGAAAAGGAGCAAGTTCTAGAGAACACAAATCATGAGCAGATGCACACATGAAAGAAAGAATGGCAAAAGATGAATTCCATTCATGCAGGCCCAAAACCTCACAAGGTCAATACCAACTTAGGCAATCAACAACATCAAATCAACTACCAAGACATGTAATCGAAGAGTCAAGAATGACAGACCAAACAGAATGATCCATTAAAACCAAAATGTCCAAGTTCATAATATGGAGCAATCATAGAAAGAGAGCGTATTTATTTCAAAAAGCAAAGTAGAAAAAGGAAAACAAATAGAAGAAAAGGGAGAAAGAAAGAAGAATACTCCCCAAGGGGTTTATGGAGGATAAGTGGCATCAATGAGGAGAATCTCTCGCTTCCTTTTAACTGTCAGGATCCTCATGAAATGGCTTGAGGCGATGCCCATTAACCTTAAAGGTTCGTCTGTGGGTGGATCACATAGCTCAACAGCACCAAATGGAAAAATGTTAGTGATCTCAAAAGGGCCATCCCATTTAGATCGAAGCTTACTGCATAAACTTCAAACGGGAGTTAAACGGAAGAACTTTCGGCCCACTTTGAGAAAATTCTTTCCTCGAATATGCTTATCATGGAATGCCTTAGTCTTTTCCTTGTATAACCGTGAGCTTTCATAGGCATCCAATCTAAGCTCATCCAACTCTTGCAATTGTAGCTTCCGCTCCATCCCGACTTGGCCAAATCCATGTTACCTTTGTTTAATGGCCCAATAGGCTTGATGCTCCAACTCAACCTAGGAAGATGACATGCCTTACCAAAGACAAGCCGATAAGGAGACATCCCAATCGGAGTCTTGAAGCGGTGCGATATGCCCACAAAGCATCCTCTAATCGCTTACTCCAATCTTTCCGGGTAGAGTTAACGGTCTTCGAAGGATTTGCTTAATCTCTCTATTTGAGACTTCAGCTTGGACCGTTGGTTTGAGGATGGTATCTTGTGGAGACCTTGTGAAGCACTCCATACTTGTGTAACAAGGCACCCATGCTTCGGTTGCAAAAATGGGAGCCCGGTCACCGATAATAGCTCTAGGAATGTCAAACTGCGAGAAAATGTTAGACCTAACAAAATCCACCACCACGGAAGAATCATTAGTCCGAGTGGCTTTCGCCTCAACCCATTTCGAGACATAATCAACAACAAAGAATATGTAAGTATAACCATATGAAGCGGAAATGGACCCATAAAATCAATACCCCAAACATCAAAGATCTCACAAAACAATATAGGGTTCTGGGGCATTTCATGCCTACGGGAAATACTCCCTGCTCTCTGACAGTTATCACATGACTTACAAAAGAGATGGGAATCATGAAACAAGGAAGGCCAAAATAATCCACTGCCTAACACTTTCCTAGCAGTTCTTTGGGGTCCAAAGTGACCACCACAAAGCGAAGCATGAGCAAAATGCAATATAGAGTGAAACTCATGATCGGGCACACATCTCCTAACTACTTGGTCACTACAAAATTTCCACGAGATAAGTGGTCATCCCAAACATAATATTTAGACTCACTCTTTAATTTAAGGGTTTGGGCCCTAGTGGAATCTATAGGCAAAACACCGGCTACCAAGTAGTTAACTAGATCAGCATACCATGGAAGCTTACCTTGCGGTGAAGAAGTTGCTCATCGGGGAAATCATCCCGAATAGAAGAGGGTGAGAGGGAGAATGAGTGATGCGACTCAAGTGGTCGGCTACCCGGTTTTGTGCTCCACTGTCTCGAATCTCAACATCGAACTCTTGGAGCAATAACATCCACCGGATGAGTCGGGGCTTAAGCATCTGTCTTTTTCAAAAGAAACTTCAAAGCAAAGCATGGTCGGAAAACAATTACTCTACTTGCTAGCGAGATATGACCTAAACTTATCAAAGGCAAATACGATAGCCAACAACTCTTTCTCGGTAGTGGTGTAATTAGGCGAGCGGGATCCAAAGTCTTGGAGGCATATGCAATCACATGAGATGCTCTATCAACTCGTGCCAAGATAGCACCAACCGCATAGTTGGAAGCATCACACATCAACTCAAAGGGAGGCACCAATCGGGGCTTGGATCATTTGCAGCCGTAGTCGAGCAACGCTTCAAATGATCGAAGGCCGCCTTGCAAGCATCATCAAATACAAAGTCGGTGTCCTTATGTAAGGTTGGACAAGGGTCGGGCAGTCTTGCTGAAATCCTGAATGAAACGCCGATAGAAACCTGCATGACCAAGAAAAGAGCGAACTTCCCGCACAAATGCGGGGTAAGGCAAAGAAGTAATTACATCTATCTTAGCAGGATCTACCTCAATCCCTTTCCTAGACACTATGTGTCCCAAGACTATACCCGACTCAACCATAAAGTGACACTTCTCATAATTCAAGACAAGATTAGACTCAATACACCTATGCAAAACTCTAGACAAATTAGCCAAGCATGCATCAAAATCAGACCCATATACGGTGAAATCATCCATAAAAACCTCCATGCGGTCCTCTAGAAACTCGAGAAAATGCTTGCCATACAACGTCGAAAGGTGCCGGGTGCGTTGCAAAGGCCAAAAGGCATCCTTCGGTAGGCATATGTTCCAAAGGGGCATGTGAAGGTCGTCTTCTCTTGATCCTCGGGAGCAATATGGATGGAAGTATCCGGAGTAGCCATCCAAGAAGCGGTAATGGGACTTGCCGACCAATCGCTCTAACATCGATCAATGAAAGGTAGAGGGTAATGATCCTTGCGAGTGGCTTGGTTGAGTCTCCTATAGTCGATGCAAACTCTCCAACTATTCTCGAACTCGAGTAGGAATGAGCTCATTCTTCGATTGGCTACCACGGTGACTCGGATTTCTTAGGAACCACTGGACCGGGCTAACCCAGCGGCTATCGAAATGGGATAGATGATACCGGCTTGCGAAGCTTAGTGACCTCCTTCTTCACCACATCAAGGATAAGAGGATTAAGGCGTCTCGGGGTTGCCTCACCGGTTTAGAGTCCTCTTCCAATAGAATGCGATGCATACACATGGAAGGGCGATGCCAACAATATCGGCTAATGTCCACCCAATGGCCTTCTTGTTCGCCCTCAATAAGCTTAGCAGCTTCTCTTCTTGGTCGGGAAGAAGATTATTTGCCACAATGATCGGTAACTGTTCATCCACCTCCGTAAATGCATACTTCGGGTGATCTGGAAGGGATTTCAGCTCAAGCTTGGGTGGTTGCTCGGTGGAGGAAGAAGCTTGGGTGGTTGTTGCAACAACTCGATGTCATCACACTGGAAATGCACGAAACCACATTCAAAGAAACGAAAGGATTTGTGTTTATACATTTCTCAATGTTAACATCGAGAATCAAGCTCATCAAAATCGAGTTAAGCTCATCAAAATCGGAATCGGGATGCACATTAGGATCGGGGTGAAGCTCAAACTCGGAATCAATATCGAATCCACATGTAATGTAGAATCACCAAGCAAGTCGAATCACCAAATAATGCGAAGCATTAAGCAAATCGGTGCAAACAGAGCACCATTCATTATCAAGACATGCACAAATGGGAGAATCACTCTCGGATGCAAAATCGGGATAATCAAGACACCAATCGCCAATAACATCATCCACAAGATCATCAATCACATCAATGCAAAACAGAATGTTCTTCCCTAGGATGTCTCATGGCATCAAAAATATTGAAATTCACAGATATATCACTAAACTCCATGGAAAGAGTACCGAGAATGCACATCTATCTTAGTCCTATTTGTTTTCATGAAAGGCCTCCCTAGAATGATAGGTGATCTACTACTAGGAGACTCATCCTCCATATCTAAGATGTAAAAATCAGCGGGAAATATCGGTTCATTAACCTTGACTAATACATCCTCAACTAAACCAAAAGGATGAACATTACTCCTATTAGCTAGCCTGAACAACAACACCGATAGGACGTAAAGGACCAAGACCAAGAGATTTATAAATAGATGCGGGCATGACATTAATAGAAGCACCTAAATCTAGCATGCAATCATCAAATCTATAGTTACCAAAATAGCAAGGGATAGAAAACATCCCTGGATCCTTGCACTTCGCGAGGCATCGTAAATTTGGATGAGTGCCGATACATTCGGTTCAAACTCACTCGTTCACTCCCCTTCATTCGCCTCTTATTGGTGCACAACTCCTTCGAGAAACTTGGCATATTTAGGAATTTGTTTGACTACATCTAAGAGAGGAATGTTGATCTCTACTCTTCGAATGTCTCAAGTATATCCTTCTCTTGTGCTTTTTACGCCAACTTCTTAGATTGAGCGCTCTCGAGGGAAAGGAAGAGGAATGGGGATGTCTTCCTCTTCACCTTGCCGCACTTGCCTTTTTATTTTTAGAGTCAATCTTCACATTTTTCGACTCGCTTCTCGATGTGGAAGTCACATCTGACCATTTGGTTTAGGTTCCTCCAATTGCTTGCCGAACGAAGGGAGATAGCACTCACATTCCCCTTAGGATTAGGAATTGTTTGTGAAGGAAGAGTGTTGGATCCACGAGGTTGAAGCTGGTTGAGGTTGCCAACCGCCCAATCTGTGTTTGCAAACTCGAATGGAAGTGTCGGTTCTTTGTTGGAGGCGCATATTGGGCGTGACAAATTGCTTCATCATATCCTCAAGGGAGGAACCACCACTACCACTACTACTAGCCATTTGTTGTTGTGTTGCACTGTGGAGGTGCACATATGGCGGGTCGAGAGGTGGTGCTAGCAAAGGCAAAGGAGGTGCAGATTGCTTTGTTGGAAATTCGTGGTCTATACTTGTCTCGTTGGTAATTCCCCGAATTTTGCCGATATTGGTTACTCGGTTCGATTCCGGTTCCAACGGAAATTGGGGTGATTTCTCCAACCAGGATTGTAGGTGTTGGAGAAGGCATTATTCTCGCCGGGTATTGTGGCTTTCTGGAAAAGCTCCCAATCGAAGCTACCGATTGGTCTTGATAAGTAGGATCATGCAAGGTAGGGCAAGAGTCGTAGAATGGTAAGGGTCGAAACGTAACCCACATGAGTACCCAACTCGAGGAGGAGAAGATTGTACTTGTATGCGTGTCTTTGCCGGTGCCTCACCGAGAGAGGTCGGATCATCAAGTCTATTCTCTAATCTCGAGAATCGTCTTGGATTTGGAGGTGTTTGAACATGGTAAACGGGAGTACTATTGGCCCCTGGTGCCAAATTGCGAGAGTTGGCGCCATCTCGATATCAAGTCTCGGGCATCTTCGGGTGTCTTGTTACGTAGAGCCCCACCACTAGAAGCATCCACTAAACCTTTGTCTATCGGAAGAGACCATCATAGAAATGGGTAATCAAGTCTTTCTCGAGAGATCGGTGGTGTGGACAGCTTGCACACAACCTTTTGAACCTCTCCCCGGTACTCATACAAAGTCTCCCCATTGACTTGCTTAATGTTGGCAATTTCCTTCTTGATCGCGTCGCTCTTGAAGAAGGAAATATTTCTCCATAAATAACCTCGAACCTCGGCCCATTGACTCCCAATAGATGAAGGTCAAGGTACAACAACCATCTTTGGCTCCACCTTCCAATGAGAAAGGAAAAGCTCTCGGCTTGATTTGATCTTCATCAATTGCATGTGGTTTCATTGTCTTGCACACTAGATGGAATTCCTTCAAATGCTTAATGGCACACTCACTGAAAGGCCATGAAACTTAGGCGGCAAGTGTATTAGACCAGATTTAAGCTCAAAGTTAGCGACAAGGGCGAGGATATTGAATGCACAAAGGTTGATAATTAACATCGGGTTCATTCAATTCCTTTAAAGTAGGCCGATTTTCTGTTCTTCGCCATAATTTTCGAGTTAGGAAAATTGCTACTAGAATCGGTTGTAAACAACAAGACTATCGAAGTACTATCGAAACACAATCGAAAGATCAACAAGTATGGACACAATCGAATGGCCACAATCGGACTCTCAAGTGCAATGTCCAATTCAAAGTATTAATCCCACGACTTAGCCTAACAACTCTTCTAGCAAGTAAGAATTGTCCTTTCTATTTCGGGATCAAATGGCAACAAGTCTTCTGCATTGATAGTGCTCCTAGTACTCATGCAAAGCATAGTCACAGGCGTAATCTGCAAAAAAATCAGAATTACGAAAATGCCACCAGCCAATCAGAATTACGAAAATGCCACTAAAAGTGGTATAAAGTAGAAAAACACTAGAACACAAAAGCGAACACAAAAACAAAAACCTATGGTAGAAATTGACCTAAACAAGTCCAGAAACACTATCAAATGATTTTTAAAATTTTTGGGACTTGGACGGGCAACTCCTAGACCATTGGGGAACCAAAAAATGGAATAAAAAAACTTCAAAAATTGAAAAAGTGGTCTAAACGATGGAATTTGGCAAAACGGAGCTTAGCACATGGAAAATCAAAGATTTTCGATGTGCATTGTGAGATAGGCCATTTTCTATCACTGTACCAAATTTCAGCCAAATCGGGATACTCCGAAAAAAACTGACTAGTAGAAATCATGAAACCAGAAATTAAAACAGCGAAAAAGTGGTCTAAACGTTGGAATTTGGGGAAAATAGGGTACCCCTCACTCCCAAGGAGAGTGACTCTTTCTTAGAATGCCCAATTCCTTGTGAATAAGACCTGGTTTGAGTGATCAGGTCGAAAAAATTTCGTCCGTCACCGAACCACCTAAACTACCAAAAAACGAAGCTATTTACACTACATTACTAATCAAACCGATGCAAATTCCCCGCAGCGGCGCCATATTTTGACAGAGATTTGCCGTAATCTCCCAAAATAACCAGATTAGAAAAGGATTTAAAGTATAATGTAACCTGGGTCGTTTCCCAACGACAAGTGCTTGGTTGGTTCAATTCGAACAAAGACAATAAAACGAGTAAAAAATTGGGGGTTTTGATTCAAAGAGAATAAAAATGAAATAACATAACAGAACGAAGTAAACACGCATTAAACGGATAAGCGAAGATTAACCCAGGATTTCGAATTCCACCACTTCCCTTCCTCGGACGAAAACAGATTATAACCGAACTTCGTGATCGACTCGGCAAACCGAAATCTCGCATTTGCCCGAAATTCCCTCAACCGAACAATCGTCCGAATTTATTCGAATCGTTGGCGTATCTCGTACGATCGTACAATGATACTTTAACTTGATTCGAACTACGTCCTTGGGAAATGTCGATCCGGGCGTTAAATCTAACACCCAATCCAAAAGTAAATCGAATCCGAAATTACAAAACAAACGAATTTGTTACCGTTAAGAACGAGTCCTCTCGGATAGTGGAATCCTCAATCCATGGGTCAATCACAGTAGCTTAGCTAGTCATGATTATGCGAACGAAAATCGAACGAAATGAAGAAGTTCATCATGAACACGAAGAACACGATGAATGAGGAAGAACAGATGAGAGAAAATAAAACTTCGTATTTGATTCAAAACTATCTAAAAACGTGAATGAGAATGTGTTTGTGGCTGCTGCCTCACTTAACCTAAAATGGCAAAACGAAATGGGGCTCCAATCCACAAGTCGGGAGAACGAAAATAAAATAAAATGGGCTTTAATTACAAAATTCGAGCCCAAAAATACATATGACTTCGGCTCCAAAATCAACTGCCCTCTTGTCCGAATTTGCTCTTCATGTCTTCATAACAATTGTAGCTCTCTGAATCATCTGAAATATGAGACAAAAATGAGGCAAATCCGATGTCTGGTTCAAGAGTTATGGTAAAAATGGTGAAGCAATGTAAAACTAGAATTTATTATTAAATAATGGCTAAAATATAATAAAAGGCCCAAGGCCCAAATAAGTATAAAAGCCATTATTTATTAGCTAAAGAGTCCTAAATTATAAATCAAGAGACAAAAAGTAGTGTATGAAATATTCAATTATCACCACACGTGCAGAATTGGGTTGAACAAGGTGAGTCCTTAAGCTTCACCCTTATCATTTATGTGATTTCAAATGACGTATTCGAGTTGAAGCTTACGTAACATATTTTTGTTGCTGCATGTGGCTCTGTTTTTATGAGCACCGAGACAGAACTTGAGTGTAAGATTAAGGTTAAGGACTAAACCCATTCATCTCTGTTTTTGGAGTGCAGAAAGGCGTTAGCTAGAGTAAATTCGTAGAGGAACAGTGCATGTGTTACTGTAGCATCATCACCATTTGCTGAAAACTGAACTTGTAGCTGAACAGCGATATTTGAGTAAGGTAAAACCAGGGTAAACGGACTCTTTTGACTCTGAAATTTTGTAGATATTTAGTACACATCATGATCTTTAATATGAGCCAAAGAACACACAAATCCCATGTGTACAAAGAGAATTATGAATTTCCAAAGTTCAACAGAAAAACTGAAACACTGTCAGTTTTCAGAAATGAACAGTCGTCTTCAGGCTGAATTTTGAAATAGTAAATGAGCTATTTTATCTGTGAAATTTTCCAGAAATAAACTAGACATAACAAGGTTTAATTTGATAGGTCATACGCCTTAATCGAGTTGTATCCAGAGAGATACGAATTTTTGAAAATGACCTATTAAGCTGGAACCTTTTTCTGGACAGCGAAGAAAGAGTGAAAAACTGGGAATGATACAGCAAGAAATAAGTCTAGTGACTATTTTTACATGAAATTAGACTTAATCTTAATTAGTGACACATAGAATTTTGAACCACCCCAATCGGAGTTCTGTAGAATTAATAATGATTTTTCGAAGTTAGGCCAAAATGCTGATAGCTTTTAGCTATCAAGCAAAATCAAGAAAGAAATAGCCAAAGAAATAAGAATAAACTCCAAGGGTGTAAGAATGCCTAGGAGGCAAAGATAAGCCATTAGGTATTTGTTTTACTTGGCTCTAATAACATGATGACGTGTTTAGGGCCATGAGAAGTCAAGAAGAAAAAGAATGAAAACGAATGAAAGATACTTCAAGCAACTCCGTAGTTGAAAGAGAAGGTACAGTTTAGGAGGACATAGGCTAAGGTAGTGGACTTACCCTACTTGCGTGTATTGATTTATCTGCTTGTGTGATAATATGCATGATTGCTTTACTTGCTTGTTTAACAGATTTGAATGGTTGAAGCTCTGTTTCTATTTATGCTATGGCCATGAGTATATTTTATGAAGCATTGTAGCATGCATAAATGTCATTATGTTAATATGAGCCTGTGTAAGGCAAGCATATCATACACTAGCATTTATCTTACATGCATTGTTCGGTAATGTTTGCTACGAGATTCCCAGAATCTCACCCCTACAACCAACCATTAGGCGGGTGAGCACGATAGAGAAATGTTGCACCGCATCGAGAATGGAGTGTCACTTGAAGACGGCACATTGAAGGGAGTGCTTGAAGTTGCCGTATTTAAGAATGAGGAGATCAGAGAGCAAAGACACCCTGATAAGAGCTATGACGATGGCCTTGAAGTATGTTGACGCTTCCCTACGAATAATATAGGGCTGGGTGTCTAATTTTTGAGTACGTGTTTTGGGAACGCTTCCGCATATGCCAAATAGAGAAGATCCAGATGGGTTGTTAGAATCACACTACCCGCCACCCGTAAAGGGCGAGGCCGGTAGGGGTGTTTTACAACATCACAAAAGCACATGCTTTATAATGAAGGGTGAGGATTAAAACTTCTTGATTAAGTTTAGATTTAATGGTTGAGATTAAGGAAGAGGCAAATGGTGGGGCCCACATTGGGCTTGAGATTACCATTTTAACCTTGAGATTTTCCCTATAAATAGAGGCCTTGCCTCTCCTCATTCTTCACACCAAATCAACCACCAAGTGGTGATTTCTAAGAAGGAGGAAGGAGTTCAAGAGCTTCAAGAGGTAAGCTTGTCTTTAGTTTTTAGTTTCTAGTCTTTAGTTTTTAGAATTCTTAGATAGAAGTAGTGTAGATCTTAAATATTCTAGAATAAATTTTATTTACATGTTTTTATGGTCAAAATTGGCTTAGTCTCGAAAAAATGATGAGAGGGGTTATATAGAAAATTTTTTGGAAGAGAATCATTAAAGTAACGAAGTTCTGGCGAAATTTCATCGGTTTTGAAAATTCTGGAATCAGTGATAAACATGCCAAAACTTCATATTGAAAATACAGTCACGAAATCCTGGAAAACTTCATGGATAAAGTAGACATATAGGGCTTTTTAAATATGTCAAGAACATGTTAAAATGATTTTCTGTACAGTGAGATAAAAATTCTCAAAGTTAAGCTACGTTTTTTCTGGAAAAATTCTGGGCAGTGGTTGAAGATCATTAAACTGGGAATGAATCAAGAATTCTGGGTGAAAACCAATATTTTTTTCTCAAAAATATACATCCTAAGGATTCCAAGGAATTTTACGGATCCTCGTTTCGATTTTTCTAGAGTTAATTATGATTTTTCAAAGTTAGATAAAAATCTGTCCAGAATTCTGGACCAGCGTTTTTGAAGAATTAAATGTGATAAGTTGAGAGATAATCCTACCAAGGGTAAAAAGGTCATTAGTGACTAGGATATCTGCTAGGAAGTTATTGGGAATTAATAGATATGACATTACCGTTATAGGTTGAACACGATCACGGTCAAACGTCAACGTACCGACATCACGACTAAGGTACGTCCGCTTCTTGTAACTTTAACTCGATGTGTCTTGTATGCATATATGTGATAGAATGATTTATGAAGCGAGGACAAGACTAGGTCTTGGGCCGGCAACTTGTGACTAAGTTTATGGGGCTTAGATCACCTATTTATACATTCGGCTTTATACGGGTTATAGTCTTGATAATGCCGTTGAGTTTTCCTAGCGCCGAGGACACGAGGGGCCATCGTGGCACCAGCTAGTGCAAACGGGGATGACTTTACATGTCTTTGTGTGCTATGTACTTGTTGATATGTTAATCTTGCATATCTTGTGTGCTTATGTATTGATTACTGCTTTGTAATGTCATGAAGATCTCATCCATATTGTATTACCCGAGCATGAGGTTAAGTTACTCCGAGGTTCAATGGGTATTGAACCTCATTCTCTTACTATAGCTTCGGGATCCGAGGTGAACGAGGATCAAGCGTGCGAAGGACCTACTGGAGGAAGTTCTTTAGATATGTACTTAATGATGTAGTCATTTGAAAATTTTGTATCGATAAACAAATACATTACAGTGGATGATTATCAGTTACTCTGCAATTTAAATACTTCCGATGCTCTACTTTGATCAAACTATTGTGAAAACGCTTTCGAAAATTGGGATGTTACAATTTTGGTATCAGAGCAGTTGTCTTGGCATAGATCTGACTAAGTTATTCCAAACCTTTTGGTGCCGAAGGCAGGGCTAGTCTATGTGGATCGGCCAATTAGTCACCCTAGCACGGTGAAGCTCCCATGATAGACACCTACCTGGCCATTTGGTTTGAGTAACGGAGTTAGGCTCTACGCCTTTTTAAGAACATGTTTTGAAAATGAGTACTGATATAAGCCTAGGTCGGAGTACCACCTTACTTCGGTATACCAGTCTGAACCGGTATACTATCCTAAACCAGTGTGCCATCCTGAACCAATGTACCACCCTCTGTCGGTGCACCACTCTAAACCAGGGCTGGTGTATCCATCGCCTGTACCTACATCGATATTAGGCTCCGATAATTCTGATAATTCTAATAATCTCCAGTTTGTACTGGGCATTAATTCCATTCTAAATCAGAGCTTAGATATGGAGCTGGGCCATGCCGGATAAGACTCAGAGATATAGTAGATAACATAGAACATGGGTTCTGTTACTAAGCTCAGGACTTCGATATAGAAATTGGAGTCGAGTTAAATCCCTTTGAGTGTTTCAAGGCAATCGTTACGGAGAAGTCAGTCTTGCTTAGGTTTTCTGTAGACAATGACTATTAATTTAGTTTCCTTGTAGAAACAGTAACTTACTAAGTTACCACGAGAGGAAAATCACGCTTGCAAAAACCGGACACCATGCGTGTAACGAGGCATGACTCTGAGGATGAAGGTCTTTTGACTAAGTCCTTGACGGTGGTGACCGTTAGATAAAAAGGGGAAAGTACCCAGTATTTCTGAGGAGGCAGTTATGTCGTACTAGTACCTATGAGAGTGGTCGGTATGCAGTGGTATGCGTACCGATATTAGTACCCAGATACGATAGACATTGTGAAGTTAAGCATGCTTAAGCTAGAGAAATCTCAGGATTCTTAACCCCTGGGATATAGCATAAGGATTTGATATCCTTTAAGCAAAGGCCTAAATACCTTGCGGTATGAAACATAGTAATCCTTTGGAATACTATGAGAAAAGATAGAGTGATGATAGGCTTGAGACAGAGAGTGCTTAGGTCAATGTATGGTGAGCATTGCCCAGGTTCCGATATCTGAGAGTAGGAACCCTGAGAAAATGTGAGTAAGGTTGCCTTAGGTTTGAATACCTGAGAGTTGGTTCCTTAATGAAACCCTACGATAGCTAAAACCTCAGTGATCACAGGTTATGGTTTCAAGGTAGGACCGATAACCTTAGAGATGTTAGTGGCTAATAGATCCCCAAAGAAGTGGGTGGTTACCCGATAGGGAAATTGAGATAAGGTTGTTGACTGGAGCTAGGAAGTCCACAAATAGAATGACCCTAGATGAGATGGAAGAAATAGAGACAGTAGATTACGGAACCTGATAGAGATCTGAGTTCTCGTTATAATGATTCAGAGATGATCAACTGAAGAAAGTACTACTTATGGGAAGTTGTGATCGGAGGTGGCTACTTACGGGGAGATCTGTTCAGAAAGGGCTACCTACGGAGGTTCGACCGGAGGTGCTTGACCAATCGGAGGGATTGAGTGAAGCGTCGAGTGAAGTACTTGTAGAGTGAAGCCACCGTGACGACAAACCGTAGAGTGAAGCTGCCATCACAACGAACCATAGAGTAGAGCTAGCAGTGTATCGATTCTCAAGGTAATTATAGCGAGTCCTATATCTAATCGGTTCCCTAAAGAGAAGGTTTTCATGATCCAGTATATCGCCATAGGGTACTCTAGTGCTGTATAGCATATATTGTGCTATGATATCCAACCAAGAACCGAACTTGCACAAGAAGAAATTCTAGTTGTGAACAAGTTCCCCGAGTTGTTCTAGAAGCTCTCGGATTACCACCGTAGAGGAAGTCGAATTCACTATTGGGTTGATGCCTAGTCTTGAATCAATATTAAAGGTGCCGTATCAGATGGTTCCAAATGAATGAGTTTTTGAGAGACAAAAGTACACACCAAAACGAATATACCAATCCGGGAATTTCGATTCCTACCACATCGGGAGGGTGTATGGCCCACGATGATGGTCGACGCCATTAATGCCTGGTGAATCAACTCCAGTCTGGTAGATTGGGTAGTGCGTGAGGCCAAAAGGAAGCGATGGTCGTGGATCAGATGGATCCAATGGTTGTAGTTGAAGCTGCACAGGATTGGGGGTATGTCCGGGTAAGGACGAAGTGGTGATGTATACCTCTCAAATGTTTATTATGGGCAATAGGACCTTTTGTGACCGGTGTGTCCATAGGTCATTGGATATGTATATGTTCGACAAATAGCCCTAAGTCCTGTGAGACTATTATGTCTATAGGCTGGCAGAAGCCCACGGTTGTTAGACAGCAAATACTGGGAAGTGTCTTGAAAAGTTTGTGAAACCTGTAGATAGCGGGTGATATCCGGAATAGTCGGAAGATTAAAGTAGAATAGACTAAAGATTCTACGGATGGCTTAAGTAGCCAAGGACAAATGTCAAATGCGTTTAGTTAGTGATGACCTTCTAAGGTGAGTTGTCTGGTTCCTAAATGGGTTTAAAATTGAATTTTTAAACTTGCCAATACACTTGCTATATTTGAAATTCTCGGAATTGATTTTTGAACTTGTGAATTTTGAAACTAAGTTTTCGAATGAAATGTTTTCAATAGAATTTAAGACCACAGTGATGGTTATTTTGAAATGATGTTGTCTTATAAAAAGGGGTTTGTTAGAACCCAGAGTTTGAAACTGAGTTTTCAAGCTTGTGTTGTGGCAAAGTCGGTACGGAAGTGGGAGGCCGGAAGTTTGTTGTAGATGTACACGGTTTCTTTGGGTCTTGCCAAATGTTTTGAAATGGTTGAAATCGCTGGCCTTTGATAAAGGCTCTTTTTGAACAAAGAGTGTTTGGAGGGATTTTGTTTGAGAGAATGAAAATCGCACCCGGAAGTGAACGCACCCAATCCATAACATTTCGCCTAGGGCGTATGTTTTGTCTAGTAGGACCTGACTGTCTATGGCTGGAATGAGTTTCGGTAGATAGGGTTGCTACTTTATGTGCCAGTGTGAACACTGGGTCTCTTATGGGAGGGGTGGAGGTACTTCCACATTGTTTGATGGTACTGTTGATGCCTGGTGACTCGACTTGAGGCCAGAGGGATACAGAGGCCGGATTTGGGGATTGGGATAAGACGCTTGTTGTACCAAGTGGTTGAAATGGTGGCGTGAGCTCTCAATTGTTAAAAGATTTTGTAAAATCAATTATTTCCCTCAAAGATATGTGCCAATAGTAAAAGTTTTTGAAACTAATTCGGCGAGTGAATGTGTTTTTACAAATGATGTTGACGTGATTAAATTTGAAAATATGAGAGCACTATTACTTTTTGTATAGTGTGGATTGTGAAATGTATTGAGACCACAAGAAATTTTCAGTGTGTGAAAACTTGAAAATAAGACAACAAAATGATTTTGAGTAATGGTGACATGGTTGTCGATACCATTGTGTTGAAAAGCGGTGTAGTTGGAAATTTCTATATAGGAACAGAAACTATTAGAAAGGTCTAGAACACTAAGATAGTTAAGCCAAATAGTAGTTTTAGCTATAGTGCTAAGTAAGTGAAAGTAGTCTAAAAGCTTGAATGGGAAAGGCTCGGATGAAATAGACAAGCGAGAGGCTCGGCGATAAGACCTGGTGTGCAAGTTGGCATGGGGCGGTGTCCCTGGGCTATAAGACCTATGATGCTTAAGCACCGTGCGAAATGCTTATTGTCATGGTAACTTTAGACTAGTATGTCTACAGCACACCTTAATTAGTTTGGCAAAACATTCATTGTACCAGGTAATAGTTGAAATTCCTAAGGCCTGAGGATGAATTCCTAGGTAGTAAGGCTAGAATCTCCAGTGCTGTGGTAATAGATTGAGCAAGAAGGCCAATATGTGTTAAGCCAAGAGGTTGAATAAATCGGGCGGTGAGGCACCGTGTAACGAGCAGCATTTGTGAGAATAGACCAATGAGTCCGTAATTGAGTACTATACGGGTACAAGTTAAATGAGACTTTTGAATAGCAGGATGTGTGCTAGGTAAGCATGCATAGGGAAGGAATAGACTGGAGGTCTAGATAACCATTCGAGTTTATATGTTCAAATTTCGAGGGCGAAATTTTATTTAACGGGGGGAGAAATGTAAAACCCTAAAATTCATATTCATTATAAACATTATATGTTGGTAAGTAATACCTATTAGAAATAGGTGAATATGTGGTCTCAAAATTTAGTAACATATTTATGTTAATTTGGGGAATTTTCTCTAAGAATTAAGGTAATCAAAAACCAAATTCTCTAATTTTATTTTAGGGATCATAAATTGCCCTATAATTATTGAATTAATACATGGTGCATAAATGACCATGAAAAGCTAAAAAGTTGTGAGGAAATAATTAAACCAATTAGAGAAAATTGCCAACAATTAGTGGATGATTCAATCTATGTTAGTTGAATTATTTTCATACACATTCACAATTAATTTAGTGGCATATGTCAAAGGCATAATTAAGGATGTATTACCTTAATTAAGAAACAAGGGCTAGTGAAGGGCTAGAATTAACATGAAAGTGGTTTCTAATTAATCTTAGAACCAATCATATTTTGACAATTACACTTAACTACTTTATTAGGGATGCTAATTAGATATGGAGGGCTAAGATTAAATTTAATAAAGCCAAATCCAAAGGCCTTAGTTAAGCCTCATAAAGCTTAATCCATGAGAAAAGGTTTTGACCAATGAGAGAGAGAGAGAGAAAAAAGAATTAAAGCAAATTTGATAATGGTTTGAAATCCGAGTAAATATTTGATGTACACAAGAAAAAAACTCAAAACAACAAATAAATGGAGAATTTATACAAATATAAATAGTTGTGAAGAAGTAGGAACCTTGGAGAAAATATAAGGACTTATCTTGAACCCACATAATTTAACCTCGAAAGTAAGTCTAGTAAAGGCTATTTTTGCAAACGTTGAAGAATAAGCTTAGTACAACCAGAGAAATCTAATTAGACCATAAATCTTGATATCCAACTACTAATCAAGATACATACACAGAATTCAAAAGTATTAGTAATTAATCAAGCAACCAAAAATAGATTTCATTAAAGTAAATTAATCACACCTAAGCTTTGATGATGTCATCAAGATGACATCACAAGGATGACATCACAAGAGCACATGCTTTATAATGAAGGGTGAGGATTAAAACTTCTTGAAATATTAAGACTTAATAGAAAGAAATATTGACTAAACGATTAATTCAATTTAACATAAGTGGTAAAGGCTTTTCCACTTAAACTAACTGATGAAGATGATTTAAAATAACTTGTTTTATTTCCACACAAATTATTTTAGAATCTGTTACCTTGTACATATTATACAAAAATATATAGAAATCAATCAATTTATTACTTCTAGGCATATGAATTTTTTTTCATTTATTTTTAAATTTCTTATCATGATATATACATATTGAACAGATAAATAACAATTTATCTTATTCTAGAATATTTTACTCGTGCAAATGTAGATAGCATTTAGATCTATTTTAAAATTTATTACTCATGCATGTTAGAATTTATTTTGATAACAATTTGTTTTTACCTTGTATGTATTCTATTATAAATTTTATTTTTCCATAGAGTTCATGTCAACATTATTGAAGGTCCAAGACTTTTATCTTTTATATATACTATAAGAACATGTATTTTTCCCATGGATCGGTGGTCATTGTATTTGAAACATTGTCAAATACTAAATATGAGCATTGGAAAATCCTTTGAGGGCCCTTTTAAGCAAAAAAAACCCAAAAAAAGCCCAAACATTCTGAAAATCCAAAAAGGCTGACAAAATGATATAGTTTTTGGCATCTGAATTGGAGCTTATAATGTCAATGTATAAGCTTTTGGCACCAATTCAGATAAATACATCCTTTATTAAAAAGGGTGACATAATCCAAGTGACATGTTAAAAACTCAAACCATTATGGGATTTTCTAGTCATTTGGGGAGACCCAACCGTTATTGGCCCTGACTTTTGAAACCCTTATTATTTTTTGCTTAAAAGGGTAATTTAAACCCATAAGGTAATTATGGATTTTTCCTAAATCTTTTTCCATCAAAACTCAAACATTGATTCATTATGGTATCGCAATAATTATGTCAACTAGTCATTTGAAGGAGACTAACCATAACCGCTTTGATTTTTTTTTTTTTTTTATATTGGTGCCCATGGGGACGACACTGATATACACACAAATTTTAACCAAAAAAATGAAACCTTATTATGTGGACATTCAAACCCAGGTGTATGTTGATTTATTCAATTGTGCCCATCTTAGACGCAATAATTATGTCCACTTCCTTAATTTGGATGAGTTATTAGAAGACTTTGACCCTAACGATGTACAGAATATATAGTTTTTTCAAAAAATAAAATTCTTAAATTTTTAAACAGTAAGAAAAAGTGTATTTCTATAATTTAATTTCTTATACATCTATAAAAAAAAATAATCTGAAAGTTAAATGGATTAATACAATCTTTAGTCCTGTAAATTGCTCTCAATTTGGTTTTGGACATCAAAGGGAAAAATGACCAAAGTATCTATTAAGTTATAGAGATCAATGTTTTAAATAAAATGAAACTTTATAGATAAAAAATATGATTTCAAACTTGAGGGATCAAAACTAAAATGACAAAAGTTTTACAAGACCATTTTATGCTGTGATGCTCATTTCACTGTTTTGCAATTTCATGTCCACTTTCACCAGACAAGCCCCTAAGACGGAAGACTCTAATATTGATGAAGACCATTAACAAGGATGTTTCTGTTCTACTTTGATTTTTCAAAACGAAAAAGAGAATGAAAAATACTATAATAATTATTACATTATATTGTACTGTTTTTTTCCTGAATATTTTGTGTATACTTCAATGTATATATATACAAAAACAAGATTAGAAATTCTTAAAAATTAATTTTAAACTAATTAACTATATTTCCACTGTTGTCACTAATAAACGATGTTATTTTACTTGATTGAGTTTCGCTGATAATGTCAATTAAAAAGGTCAGATCTTTTACCTTAGTATCCCCTGCATATAAGATTCATCCGGAGAAAGTGCCCGCACATATACATATATCACGGATTGGTTGCGGGTCAAAGAAATGTTGAATGGATTGATACAACGAACAAGGGTTAAAAAAACAAATCAAAGAAAATATTAATTAAACTTTAAAATCTTAAATCAGTGATTTTTTTATTATAATAAGTAGTAAATTGCTATATTCTTATAGTTAATACCAATATTTTTATAGGCAACAAAACTGATTTGGAATTTAGAATTTTAAATATTATTTTCTTTTTTTCTTATAAAGAAATACGAGTATATGAGTAAGAGAATTTACATTTTTATTTGGTGATGGTGGTTCACGTCTCCAATGTGTAGATGCCTTCACGTCTCCAATGTTTTTTGTCTTTTTCATTCTTTCTTATGTTGAAACCAAAATGAATTCTCTCTCAAATAATATTAATTTTTACTATAAGTAAATTTTCTTTTAAAAAAGTGAAGACTTAGTAGTATAAGATAAGACTTCTCCTCAAAAAAAAAAAAAAAAAAAAGTGAAGACTTATATATAAGGCGGGCCCTAACAAGAGTACAACGCTTTTTTTTTTTGGGGCAACGTACAATGCGTTAATAGGGAGAGTTTTGGAATTGAGAGTAAATTTTTTCATAACAATTAATTAATCTGCCTATATATTTGAACTATGAAGTCTCAGCCTGCCTCTACATTCTTCCTTTCCGATCACTTTGCATGAACCAACCAATGGCACTCTCCATTATTATGTGGACTCCTCCAACAATAAGCACTTCGATGATATTATTATTATTATTATTATGCCCTGCCATTACTTTCTTCCCCAATATTGTTGCTGCCATGATAGCTGAGGAGAAACTTGCTCTGTCTCAAAGCAAGTGGTGGAATGGCCGCAACTTTTCGGAGGACCCTTGTGAATGGGATGGCATATCTTGCAACGAGTTCGGAAGCGTTATTTCCATAAGAGGATATGGACTCACTTCAGGCCAGCCTCAACTAGCACATCTCAACTTCACTGTGTTTCCCAATCTTGAAAGTTTGCACCTTAGCGAAATAGGATTGATTGGTAAAGGAC
Organism: Acacia acuminata; assembly: GCA_019022655.1. Classification (NCBI taxonomy): domain Eukaryota; kingdom Viridiplantae; phylum Streptophyta; class Magnoliopsida; order Fabales; family Fabaceae; genus Acacia; species Acacia acuminata. Next base: position 6,682,143 of record JAFJYI010000005.1, read on the forward strand.
CCTCTTCTCTTGTAACCCTCACTTACTTAAAATTCTTGAATTTGAGTATTACTACTAATTAGTTGGATGGAGCCATTGCTTGTTCTATTCTAAATTTGACAAAATTAGGAGTGCTTGAGGTTTTCCAAAATTAGCTAAGTGGAAACGTGCCTTACATTGAGAACCCCCTACTTTTTTATGGTAATTAACTCTAATTACTACCTCCACTCCTTAATAGAAAACTCAATTGACTAATTTAGGAAAATTTAAAAAAAAAAATTACTTTAAAATATTTATATTCATTATTTTTCTCTAACATAGTTTGTTTAAGCTATCAACTGATATATAATCTAATGATGCATATAAATATTTAAGAGAGATCATGTTACTATATTAAAACGAAGTAATTTATTTAGTTTCTTTTATCTCCCTAAATTAATCAACTGTGTTTTGTACAAATGATTGGAGGTAATATAACATAATTAGGGGATGTTACCGTTTAGCTTATGCTTTTCTCTGTCAATTTGTCACGTCAATTTTAGCTGCAATTACATCTATGAAAGTATACCTAGAAAACTAGAAAAGTTGTTATATTCCAAAGAAAATTGTAGGCTTTTTCCATACAACAATTTTAATGATAACGTTGATACATTTGGTGTGCAGAATTAGATCCCTAGTTCTTCTAAAATTCCTCTATTTTGTAAGAAACAACTACATCACATTTGTAACTGACTTTAAAAATTTTGTACCTTATTCTACTATACCTTGCAAATTCATTCAATTTAAAAATGTTATATTTACATCTATAATTTAATAGAGTAGGTTAATCTCCAATTCTTATTTGACAAAAATAACATACAACACATTTATAAATCAAATGATTGGTTTTTATAGGTACCATTCCAATTCAAATTGGAGCTCTTCATAATCTCACCAATTTGGACTTATCTTATAACAATCTTAATGGTGAGTTTACCTTCCTCTCTAACCCTACAAATTCATTCAATTTAGAAATGTTGTAATAACCTCTATTGTCACGCCCTGCAAAAACCAAAGGGGTGATCGACACGGAATATGAGTAGACTTACATTCCTTAAGCCTTAATCTTCTGAAATGCATGGATCCTACCTATAAATTACATGGAGCATCTAACTTTAAATAATAATACAAAAGTCTAGGGCTATGATTACATCAACTACTAGCACATCATGATGGATCAACGATCTCTACATCATTAAAGAGGCCCTTCACCTCTCAGCAGGAGATACATGGTCGGCAATATCGTCTGAATCAAAACAAATTTTTTCGGTGAATAAATGTCTCATTCTTATAATTTAATAAAATACAAAAGTAAATAATTTAAACATTTTTATCTTCTAATAATAACAATATGACAATAACTTTAGTCTCTATATCATATGATCATGAATAATAACAAAACTCTATATAAGATCATCAATCAACTACCTCGATAATAAATCGTTTTGTTTCACAAAACCTTTGTAAAACAATAAATCATAATTAAGATAGAACTTCATATAAAAATATCATTAATCAAATAATTTAATGTACGAAATAAAACCTTTAATTTAATATAATCAATTTAAAACATAATTATCAAACCTCATATTTTCATAGAACTTCTTATAGAACAAATGACAAGAGTGCCCACACAGTCCACGAGGGTAACTAACCAAGCATGAGTCAAGGCCATGAAACAAGCATGGATACACAGTCCAGGAGGGTAACTAACCAAGCATGGCTTGAAGCCATGAAACAAGCATGGACACACAGTCCATGAAACAAACATGAGAACAAATCCCATGAATATCAAGCAAGCTCGAGGTTGCCATAGTGCACCAAGGACTAACGAAGATGCTAGCATCAAGAACGAGTGTTTTGTATTCAATCCTCTCCAAAACATTTTCAAGCATGCTTGGGGTCAATTTAACAAAGTAATAAAAATTCTTCTTTCAAGATAATAACAACTTTATCTATTAGTTCATAATCAAATTCCCAGCATGAGCTTTCTCAAACAGTATTTCAAAACTCTCATTCAAATTCAATCTGTCGATAAAATCCATTTAAAACATCAAGAACTCGCGTAAAAACATTCCATTTCAAATAATAAATTCTAGCTTATAAACTTTCCAAAATCCAAGATCATTTCAATATAAAATTTATGAAAAATATCTCAAAAGTCTCATTTTCATTTAACTACATAAGCATGAAATATGCTTTCAAACAATTGGAAGAAAATACATAATAACGAATAAGATCACCATTCTTTACTCATATACTATCAACAAATATTATAAAAGTATTGGAAATTAATCCTTAATAGTGTATAAGGATTTTTTTTTTCCCAATTAGCTTCTCTAAGCAATAAAATATCAATTCTAAAATTTCCAGGCCACAAATTATCCTCTAACTATTTTTCCTTGAATTTTAAGGAAAATAGGCCATAAGTTCCAAATAATAGCTTTAACATTATTTAGGCCAAATTTTTCGTCATTAACCCCTTCATAAAATTTCTACATCCTCAAAATAATATTTCATATTTTTCACCATAATTTTCAAGGTCCAAAAATAATATTTAATAATTATCTTAAGCTTTTCTTCATGATAAACTTAAGACTTTTGGCTTCTACTAGCTTAGTAGCCTACTCATCTCAATCTTATTCATAAACTCTTTGTCCCAAAATTTGGGATGTTACATCTATAACTTAATAGAGCAAGTAAATCCTCAATTCTTTTTTGATAAGAAATAACCTACAAACATATTTGTAACTTAGATGATTGGCTTCGACAGGTACCATTCCAACAAAAATTGGAACACTTCCTAATCTAACCCATCTGGACTTGTCTTATAACAATTTCATTAGTGAGTTATATGTACCTTCTTCTACTATACCATGCAAACTCACTCAATACAAAAATGTTTTTATTTACGTCTATAAAACATTTTAGAAATGTTGTATTTACCTCTGATAACAATCTTAGTGGTGAGTTTCCCTTCCCCTCTTACCTTACAAATTCACCCAATTTAGAAATGTTTTATTTACCTCTATAACTTAATAGAGTAGGTAAACCCTCAATTCTAATTTGATAAGATATAACCTAAAAACATGTTTATAACTATGACGACTGGCTTTGGTAGGTACCATTCCAACTCAAATTGGAACTCTTTGTTATCTAACCCATCTAAACTTGTCTCATAACTATCATACTGGTGAGTTATGTACCTTATTCTACTATACCTTGCAAATTCATTTGCTTTAAAAATGTTGTATTTATGTCTATGATTTAATAGAGTAAGTTAACCCCCAATCTTATTTGACAAAACTAATGTAATACCTCAAAATTCATATTCATCATAAATCTTATATTTTGATGAATAATTAGCATAAAACAAAGGTGAATATGTGTCTCAAGCAATTATAATTTATTGGTTATAATTTTAGGGAAATTACTTTAGGAAATTAATACACAAATAGTAGGATTTGAGACTACACATAAGGGCTACAAAAATGTGACATAAAATCAAAGGAAATAATAGCTATTTTAAATGCTCATAGGACAAGAAAAGGGAATAGGGAAACACTTTGTTTAATTGTTATCTATTAACAATTATCCTTAGCAAAATAAGCTTGCACTAATTGAGATTAGTTGCATAATTCTTCAAGATGATTAGAGGAAAATTAAGATCATTAAAAGGGGTTGATTATTTTGAAATATATAAGGGCCAACAATGAAGAATTAAGCTTGTCTAATAAAGCACTAATTTCCATGGTTAGTTAACAAATCAATTAACCAGTGACAAATGCAATTAAGAGGCATATAAGCAACTTGATTAAGGAGCTAATAGCACATGGGATAAATTAACCATTGATAAAGCTTAAATCCTCAAATAAATTAATTAAAATTAGTGTTGAAAAGTCAAATATTTCAACTAGCTAGTTAGGAGTTTGAAACAAGAGATGTTTTGTTAATTAAAAAACACATTAAATGGCTGTTGAGAGGAGGGGAATGTCGGCTAGCTATGGAGGGTGAGATGTGGTTCCATAAAGTGTCATTTTAATCCAAAGGTTGAGAGGAAAGAAGAGAATTTGGACTACCTTGCATAAGTTTGATCCTTTGCCTCTAAATAGAGGCTCAACCTCTCTTCATTCTTCACACTAAATCAGCTCTAAACATCTGATTTATAAGTGAGAGTGAGAGTTTCTTGGAGCAAGAAGAAGGAGTTTCAAGAACCTAAGGTGAGTTCTTGAGTTTTAGTCTTTAGTTCTTAGTAAAATTGCAGTTTAATCTAAAAAATTAAGAAGCAAATTCCTTTACATGTTTTTAGGCCTCTATTGCATTTAAAATGCTGAATGAGTTAAAAACATGGTGGAAAATAATTTTTGGAATCAATTGAGCAAAATTGGAAAAATTCCTAGATTTCAATTTTTTTTGGAATCAGTCACCTTGTAGGCATTATTTTATGTATCCAATGAAGTCCTAAAATCATGAAATTTTATAGGGGTAAAGTATACATGTAGGGATTTTTTTAATATAAAATTTGTAAAGTTTTGAGTTTTTTTTACAAGGAGATACAAATTCTTGAAGTTGGGTCATGTTTTTGGAAGATAATCTGAACAGTGGTTGGAAAAATTAAAAATGGTATTGAATCATGCATTTTGAGTTAAATCCATTTTTTAGACATGTCAAGGGTCATTTTGGCTTTGTAATCACATCGATTTTGTACAATTAATTATGATTTTTCAAAGTTAGAGGAAAATCTGGGCAAAATGTTGGAAATTGTGTGTTTTTTTAAAAGAAATGTAAGGATAAAATTGGAATAACAAATCCACCAAGGGTAAAAATGTCAATGGTGGTGAAAATATCTCTTACGATATCATTCTAAGTCATATGGTATTTATTATAATATCATAATGTGGTGATAATTATATAGGGTATCTAGGAAAGTTCTAAAGTTAATCGGATAGAAAGGAAATCGAAAACTCGATCGCTTAGCTACACGAAGAAAGATACGTATGACTTGTGAGCGGAAGGATTTGAATTTTAACGCATAGCGTAACTTCACCACAAAAAAGGGTCATTAGTAGTGGTTAATATCGCACATTTGTAGCGGTTTTTGGCACTACTAATGACATTTGTAACGGTTAACAAAACCGCTACGAAAACCACTGAAACAAAGCAATTTGTATCGGTTAAAATAACCCGCTACTACATCGACAAAAACCGCGTATCGATAGTTCGGTATAAATCTTAGCGGTCCAAATTGATCGCCACTATATGAGGATGCGCTCGAGAGGTCGACTACTTGTGTCCACATTAGTCGCGGTCTACATATTGCTACAAAATGAATTTGATCATTTTTGTCGTGGTTACATAACCGCTACAAAATATTTCGAAATATTTTGTAGCGGTCGGAGAACCGCTACTAAATAGTTCAAATTTTTGAAAACAATTTTACCACCAGATTATTTGTAGCAAGTGGATAACGCGCCTACAAATAATTCCCGCCATTTTTTATAAAAAAGTTTTGCCGCCATTTTTTCATTTTTTATATTTGTAGCGGCTTATAAACCGCTACTGCAACGGCTACAAGATATTGATCCCATTTGTTTGAAAAGTAGATTTGATGCATGCGTGGGTATTTTGGTGATGAAATTAAAAAAAAAAAATTAACAATCATTATTGTAATTAAAAAAATTATATTATTAAACATTTATACATTTTTACTTGAAAAATAAATGATATTAAAATATGATATTCGATTGTATACGGTTTGCCATATATGTGTAAAACAATGAGAATATGTAAGTATAATAACAACAATTTATGAGTTAATTAAAATAAAATTGATTATAAAACAAAAGTGTGGGAAAGTGGATCGAATAATGTATGTGAAAGTAGAAAAAATGTTGAAAAATTGACATAATGCACCTGTAAAATAACAGAAGTTAATATCAGCAGTAGAAGAAAAAACAAATATTTTGATAATCACTAGATTTGATCCGGTTGAATGACACTTACCCCATTCGAACACTTAACCTCGTTGAGAAAACATCAAAATATGATAGAAGACGGAGAGAAAACGTGTGTAGAAAACAAAATTGAAGCATATTAAATGTGGTTTGGTGGGGGTATTTATTTTGATATCAGTGCATCACTTTGTAGCGATTGAGGTGTCGGTTGTTGTAGCGGTTTCATTTAGTAGTTGTTAGTTTGAGCTTTTGTAGTGGTTGATAGTTTGTAGCGGTTTTTTTTTGGTTTTTTAACTATTATAAACCACTACAAAAACTAGTGTGGGTTTTTTTAACTAAAAATAATAATATGAAGAGCAGGGATAATTTTTTTCTCTCAATCTTCGTCAGCATCCCTACAAAGAAAGTTTGTATAAAAAGTTACGTGTGAGTTGAATATGTAATAACACATATAAAACTTTAGTTAAATGATATTATTTCATATAGCATATATTAAAAAACGTACCAAACTATAGGTAAAGTGTCATCGCCATCTGAGAAGAAGTTTTCGAAATTGGCGGGTTGGAGCGGCTCACAATTGTAGGCGACGTTCACCATCGCCCATATTGTAAAGGTCCCAAGGCTTTAAGTGAACTATCATATTCCATTCCCTGTGCCTCTCATTGGCGACATAATAAACCTGATGGGCCCACTACTACAAAAATTGGATATTACTACCCTAAAAAACGTCCTTATTAAAAAATAGGAAGTAAAAAATGAAGACAGTGGCATTCTTGTAAATATATGGAAGGAAATGAGTCTTAGGCGACCGAATTCCCAAATTGGAATAATTTTGTTTTTTTAGAATAAAATTTATTTGTTTGGCGCCGTAAATGGGTTTGTTTTTTTAATTTTTTTAACATTCGAATTCGAATTAAATTCGTGTCGCCAATTTTGATTTTAGGCGATTCAGTCGCCTTAAATTCGGATTTGGGCGACGATTTGCATTCAGTCGCCTAAAATGAATTATTTGGATTTTTTTGGCTCCAAAAAACTCTTGAAAATTGATATCATTTTTGAGATTTTAGACTACCTAAATACCAATTCAGTCGCCTAAAATGAAATTTTTGGCACCATTTAGGATTTTTTGGCTCCAAAAACTCTTGAAAATTTATAACATTTTTGAGACTTTAGACTACCTAAATACCAATTTAGGTCGCCTAAAATTTTTTAAGACTTTAGACTACCTAAATAGTAATTCAGTCGCCTAAAATGCAATTTTTGGCGTTATTTAGGATTTTTTTTTGGCTCAAAAAACTCTTGAAAATTGATAATGAGACTTGAGACTACCGTAAATACCAATTCAGGTCACTTAAAATGAAATTTTTGGCACCATTTAGGATTTTTTGGCTCCAAAAAACTCTTGAAAATTGATATTGAGACTTGAGACTACCTAAATACCAATTCAGTCACTTAAAATGAAAATTTTTGCACCATTTAGGATTTTTTTGGCTCCAAAAAACTCTTGAAAATTGATATTGAGACTTTAGACTACCTAAATACCAATTCAGGTCGCCTAAAATGAAATTTTTGGTGCCATTTAGGATTTTTTTGGCTCCAAAAAACTCTTGAAAATTTATATTATTTTTGAGACTTTAGACTACCTAAATACCAATTTAGGTCGCCTAAAATTTTTTAAGACTTTAAACTACCTAAATAGTAATTCAGTCGCCTAAAATGCAATTTTTGGCGTTATTTAGGATTTTTTTGGCTCCAAAAAACTCTTGAAAATTGATATTGAGACTTGAGACTACCTAAATACCAATTCAGGTCACTTAAAATGAAATTTTTGGCACCATTTAGGATTTTTTTGGCTCCAAAAAACTCTTGAAAATTGATATTGAGACTTGAGACTACCTAAATACCAATTCAGGTCGCTTAAAATGAAATTTTTGGCATCATTTAGGATTTTTTTGCCTCCAAAAAACTCCTGAAAATTGATATTGAGACTTTAGACTACCTAAATACCAATTCAGGTCGTCTAATGTAAGACGACCTGAATTAAATTCAGGTCGCCAAAAGTATTTTTTTTTACTACGCCTCACGAGATGTCCCTAGAAAAAAGGACGTTATATGGGTCAAATTTAGGACGTTTTTTATGTTATTTTAGTAGTGGCCTCTAAGGCAAGAATATACGGCTCGTCGTCTTCAGACTGACCAGTGTTAATAGGCTGAGACAAATTCACTGATGTTATGCCTAAGTCATCAGTCATGAGCCCCCGGGACGTTGTCATATTTTCCCACAAACACTTGAACAATGTCACAGAGAAAAGACCTTGGTAAGTTATCCTGACCACATCAAGCGCCTTTCCATAATACGGACGTCACCGAACCGCATGTTCGTTATCGCTGCGTCGCATAACTCCTCGTCCCAAACATGCCATATACACCTGAGTTTTGGGTCAGCAATCCCTGATCTCATGAAACCGTGCAAAACTTGAAACCATTGACATTGTATGCCGTAAATCTTTGGGCGTGGTCAAGCGGGCCGAGTGCAAGAGCTCTGAATTCTGGTGAGTGTGGGTTGTGGTCATTCATTATTCTCCTCCTAAACCAACCCTGGAATTCTCTGTGGACCTTTCTATCAATTTCGTAGGATGTCTATGTACGGATCCTCAGTTGACACTTCACATGACTCTTGAATTCCCTACAATTAAGCATGCGATGACGAGCAAGAAATGTGACTATAAAATCTAAGGAAACGTATAAGATAACATATATATATCTGTGTGCAATCCTTACTAAAGGTACAGTTCAACTTTAGTGCAATTAACCAAGACATGTCTATGTGCTTGAAACTTCTCAAGTGCCGTGAGTTTGAAGTTCTCACATCCGCCAATTGGTTTACCAACACGAGGGAATAACAACTCTGTTGCTGATGGCTCTGGATCTAGCCCTGGCTCAGGACAATCGTCTACATGAGGGGGTCGGTTGAATGATGCCTCAATGTCATCAAAGTACTTGGAACAAAAATAGAAGACCTCATCCCCAATATAACCTTCCGCTATTGAACCTTCAGGCCACGTCTTATTCCTCACATAAGATTTCAGTTTCCCAAGAAACCTATAAAGTAATGAGGAAAAATGTCGATACATCAGTGGTTAGACGTGCGACTAGGAAGTAATGCTGAAGTAATTATTTTTAAAAGAGTACTCTCAATAGGATACATCCATCGGTAGTGAACTGGGCCAGAAAGCTTTGTTTTGTGAACAAGGTGTACCGTCAGTGAACCATGACCGTGAAAATGACGGAGGAACTATCATCTCCAAATGGCACAACGTAAGAATGATTTGTCCGTTGTAAATGGGTCGAACTCCTCCACGATTAACACCTTGGAACACAACTTGCGAAAGAAAGTACAAAGCTCGACCAAAATGATCGACACATCGAGAGACAACATATTTTTGATGGGCAGTGGAAGTAACTGTTGCATAAGCACATGTGAGTCATGACTCTTCACCCCAGTAACCTTTCGAGCCTACACGTCAACACACCGTGAAATGTTGCTTGAATACCCATCAGGAACTTTTATTTTCTTCAAAGTGGTGAGGAAGATTTCCTTATTCGGTTTTGTTAGGGTGAATTTTGCCGGTTGAAATCTATCATGCTCACCGGCCACGCGTCTCCACGAACTCCCATCTCCAATAAATCTTTCCTCACTTGAAGATGATCTTTTCACTTGCCTGGTTCATTCATAATCGTGTACAACACATTGTCGCACACATTCTTTTCAATTTGCATGACATCCAGATTGTGTCGAAGCAAATTATCTTTCCAGTACGGAAGAGTGAAGAAGACGCTTATCTTCCGCCATTACTGGGTCGCAGAACCAGGAGCCCTGACCATCTTTGTCCCGGCCTTTGCTGAATTGTCTTTTTTCCCATACGCAAATCCAACATCTACAAGCTGCTTTATGATTTCTGTACTAGATAATATGCAAGGAGGTCCTCTTTTTTCCTGTTGCCCATTGAAATCATTGCGTTGCAACCTAAACCTGTGCATGTCATCGAGAAACCTCCGATGACCTATGAAGCACCACTTACAACTGTGGGGAAGGCACACTGAGTCAGAGTCAAAATTGCAAGCTGGACATGCAAGGCCGGTATGCACATTCCACCCGGATAATGTTCCCAGTCCGGGGAAGTCGCTGATAGTCCACACACTAGTGCAAAAAAGACTTTTAAGACCGGACAAAAGAGGGGTCGTAAGACCGGATATGCGACCGGTCTTGTTCCAAATTAAAAGGTATTAAAAGTCTACCATTTAAGAAGAAACTTTTAAGACGGACATTTAAAAACTTGGGTCTTAAAAAGTTGTACTAAATGAAGCCGAAATATTTTTTGTTCTGTCCTAAAGCTCGACTTTTAAGACCGGTCAAAAATAGCTTCTCTTAAAAGATCGTAATTATAAGAGCGGATAAGACACATACGGTCTTAAAAGACCGACTTTCAAGAGTGGATGATAAATGCATCCGGTCTTAAAGATTTTTATTTAAGACCGGACTTCTAAATATACCGGTCTTAAAAGACCAACTTTTAAGACCAGGTTTAATATCAAAACTCAAAAGTCGTCCTGACCTTTAAGACCGGTCATATAATTACATCCGGTCTTAACAAGTGAACATTTAAGACCGGCTTATTATTTCTCGGGTCTAAATTTTCCCAATTTTTCCCCTCATTGTTCTTCCCGATTATATATATATATACACAAATCCACCACCCAATCCAAAGACATAAAAGTCGATACTTTAAGCTACAAGCTATGAACAATTATTTGAATAAATTGAATTGGAAAAAGAATACAAATATTATTCACCATGAGCTATTTGGCCTCTTAAGTAATGATTACTATGACTACAACACCTAAATTAATTCATACAATAAGATAACTTACTTACAAATACAATAAGTTACAAGTACAACATACATGCGCCCAAAATAATATTCACCATGCCTTCATCTGATTCCCCCACCCAACAATGTAACATCCTCTTATATAACATGCCCCTTTGGATCGGATCCTGCCACAAAAATAAAACAAGAACAAAATTCATAGTCAAGTGACATTAACTATGAACATAGATAGAAGGAATATAATATATATAGTTAAAGCCTTAAAGTCTTCAAAGAAATCTGCATATGAATATTACCTTATGAATTGACTCTTTTATAAAGTGATATCTTCCCATATCCCTTCTTGATGATCACTTCTTATCCCGGGTTCATTATCCGCATCATCTTCTTTCGCTCATGTCCAGAGACCCCTTGAAAAAGGAGTACTCTCAGTGAATACCATAATTTGAATTCATTTCCTCATCAATATCAATGACCCTCTTTCCTTGGAGAGCTACGCACCACATTTTATTTTCTTGATCGGTGATATAGAACACTTGTTTTGCCCGGTCCGCCATAATAAAAGGTTCATCTCCAAAACTTCTACCATTGACATCGACTAATGTAAATCCTAGCCGATCGATCCGAACACCATTATTGACATTAACCCACTTGCATTTGAAAATGGGAAATCTAATTTTCACATAGTCCACCTCCCAAATCTCTTCAATAACCCCATAATATGGCATGACCGCCAATAAAGGGCTCTTGTCTTTCGAACGGAGAAGTGCATAGATTCAGCCTCTAACATAACACCACTTTCGGGACGTGCTCGTATCATCTAGGGACTTCGTGTAAAATGTATAACCATTGATCACATACGAATTCCAACTTATGACATCAACCTCAGACCACCGCTAACCATTTGATTGTATCGTAAACACATTCCTCTCCCTCGACCTTTTGTTTGAACCAGTTTGCAAAAGTTCTCGTTATGCTCCCTAATCAACCTTTGTTCACCATTCGATGATTTTCTTTCCTTACAAATGCTTTATGTGCAGCTATGCTAGCTTGAACTTCATCGACGTTATTCAAGATGTATAAGTGGACTTGTGACAATTCATCAGATCCACACTCTTTTACGGAAGCCCTCGTCTACCCCCATCAAAGATGCCGACGTTTTGGAAGCCCAATATGTCTTACTTTGGCCAAATAATTTTGACAAAATTCCATGGCTTCTTTAGAAACATATTTCGAACAATCGATGCTTCCGCCGGTATGCGTTCTTCACGCACCCTTTTAGGAATTTCATAAATCTTTCAATTGGGTACATCCACCGTAAATGGATAGGGTTGCACATCTTTATCTCCCTCACTAGATGAACAATTAGATGAACCATGATGTCAAAAAATGTAGGAACAAAAGCTTCTCAAGGTGGCACAAGATAAGATATCCTTCATTCTCCAATTCATCCAACTTTTCAATCTCAAAAACTTTACCACAAAGCGCATTGAAGAAGACACAAAGTCTAGTCAAAATGACCCGAAGATCATATTCGGCGATGCCTCGAATAGCTATGGGAGTAGCGTTGCATCAAGACATGACAATCATGAGACTTTTGGCCTACTAATTTCAAGTCCTTCATCGATACAAGCCTCTTCAAATTTGAAGAATACCCCGTGGGAACTTTTGTGCCATGTAAACACTCACAAAACTTCGCTTTCTCATCCTTAGACAAAGTATGAGAAGCCGGGGACAATAAGTTCTCTTCCCATCTCGGCCTTGGATGTAACTCTTCGCGTATTCCCATTGCTATCAGATCCAATCTTGCCTTCACACCATCCTTGGAACTACCTTGTATGTTGAGAAGCGTGCCGACAATACTATCACATACGTTTTTCTCCACATGCATGACATCAATACTCGTGTCTCACATCAAGATTGCGCCAATATGGAAGATCGAAGAATACAGATCTCTTTTTCCATATATTTGTTTCTTTTCTACTCTTTGCGCCTTACCGAAGACGACATTGATATTTTTCACCTTTTCATAAACTTGCTCCCCGTCAATGCCACCGGAGCATCTTCATACTCTTGGCCACCAAAAAAGGCTTTCTTTAATCGACGATATGGGTGGCCCCGTCTAAGAAATCTCCTATGTCCAAGATAAACCATCTTTCTTCCATGTTGAAGTTGATGGTAGCGTGTGCCTTCTTCACAAACCGACATGCTTTATGGCCTTTTACACTATACCTCGACAAGTTCCCATATGCCGGGAAGTCGTTTATAGTACAAAATATCATGGCTTGCATTTTAAACACCTCCTTCTTGAAAGAGTCAAAAACATCAACACCTTCTCGCCCACAACTCCTTCAAGTCTTCGATCAAGGGTCAAGGTAAACATCAATGTCATTTCCGGTTGTTTCGGTCCCGAAATCAACATAGACAAGATGATGTACTTTCGTTTCATGCATAACATTGGAGATAAGTTGTAAATAATTAGTAGTATAGGCCATGAACTATGTATGCGCTAAGGCTTCCATATGGATTCATGTCATCCGTGCTAAGGGCAAGCCTAAGGTTCCTAGGTTCTTCGCCGAAGTTCGGAAATAATTGATCGATTTTCTTCCATTGAGAAGAATCGGCCGGATGTCGAAGCTTTCCATCGAAATCCTCTCATCTCGCATGCCACCTCAAATTTTTTGCATCATTTTCATTCGCAAACAACCGCTTGAACCTTGGTATGATTGGAAGATACCACAACACTTTTGTGCCCCTTATTTGACTTGTACCTTGGGGACTTTCACATTTCGGACAATTCTCGCTCCTCTTCAAACTCTTTTCTATACAATACGCAATCATTCGGCATGCATGGATCTTTTTGTACTCCATCCCCTGAACAAAGTATTTTCTTAGCATCATAGTATCGATGCGGCAACACATTATCATCCGGAAGCATGTCCTTAAAAGCCTCAAGCATTTCTGAAAAAATCTTGTCGCTCCATCCATGACGTGCCTTCAAGCTTACCAATTTCAATACAAAGATTCAACAATTGGTATTTTTTACACCCAAGATAGGGTCTCTCGCATCACCGCACATATTACCATATGCATGTGATTGATGAAAAGCCTCTTCTCCTACATCACGGATAATGTCCTCTATGTGATCATCCATATCCGTGTCATTATCATCAAAGGCCACTTCCCTATGTTGAGACCCACTTGGTATTTTTTCACCATGCCATACCCATACCGTATAAGTCTTACAAATTCCTTCACAAATTAAATGTGTGTGTATAACTTCGTGACTTAGTCGCTTCTCATTCAAACATTTTACACAAGGGCAATAAAACTTCCCACCCTCAAGCATGGGCATTTTGTTTAGCAAATTTTATAAAGTCCCTCACCCCATTCTCGATATTCAACACTCGTCCGTTTAGCATTTATCCAACCGTGATCCATAGTAGAATTCCTATATATATAGACGGAAAGATTTAACATACATATATATGCTCAAATGTCGGTTATGTCTTTTTTTTCCTTTTTTTTTTCCGGATAAACTTGCTCATTAAATGCAGAACGAAGAATCACTTTTGGTCATAAATGTATCACAGTTGAATCCAAGAACCAAAATAAATGCATGACGAGGAAATTAAATGCATCGCGTGAAGGTCTTGTGGACTCACCGTAGCATATAAATTCAAATGCGTTTGCTTAGTCTTTCTTCTCCCGCCACGAACATTGATGTTGTAGACAAGAAGAGTAACCTAAAAACATTTATTGGTCAGTTGGGTAGGTCTAAAGTGCAATTATAATCTTCAAAATACAATATCCATTAACAACACAAAACCCACAAGAACATTTGATCGATTTCGCTCAACCCAGGAAAAACCCGAACGATGAGCAGAAAATCATAAAGTTATATAACCGAAACACCTCTTACAGCTTGGTCTATAGACGTTTAGCTAAGGAACCGTAAAGTGATTGTCGAGAGAGCAACGCGAACCAAATGACGAAGTGGCGACTAACCCGAGTAACACTTTAGGCGCGACAAGAGAAGTTCGTAGAGGGAAATTTAATATTCCGCGACGAGAGCGAGACATGTTTTATATTTTAGATTTTATTAAGACCGGAGTTTTATAATACTCCGACCTAAATTGAGACAATTAAACCAGCTTCATTAAAAAGTAGACGGTTCTATATATAAAATTTTTTAAGACCGCCGTTTTATAATACTCCCGGCCCTAAAATTCCTCGTTTATGTGATTTCTAAAAAAGGATTTGGCGAGCAAAGAATCGAATGAATAAAAATTAAAGGAAACTCGGAGTTTCTTTAATTACATATATTACTTGCATATGCACGTACACAAGAAAAAATACAAAACAAAAACAAGCAGTAAAATTATCAAAAACAAGAACCCGACTAAACATCTCCTAAAGCTTATTATCCTCCAAAGCCTTGGCGATTTCGGCGTGAATGAAGCATTAATTTCCCGCCGGAGATCAGCAAGTTTCTGCCTTACTCGAATCAGCCACAATGCTTCATTAGAGGAAAGAGGAGAGGGATCGTAGTAGTAGTCGCGGTGGGGCCAAGAGGTTGGAGAGGGGGGGAGGGAACCTCTTCATCATCCGAAGAAATAACAATGGGTCCAACGACCCGAGACTCTTTTGTCACAATAGGACGGACTCTCGATGGAGGAGGCGCACCGTATAACGATCGACGGAAGGCACGAGCATCACGACTAAGAGCACCCCTACGAGCGGTTCTCTTGTATCTAACCATGGTTTGAGCAGTTGGGGCAGAGAGGTATGAGGAGTTAATTAATAGAGGCAGAGAGATGTTCTCAGATAGCCACGTACGTAGTTTGGAGTTACGAGGTAGTGAGGAATTAATAAGGAGTTATAGGTACGCGGTATAAAATTCCATTATTTAATATTTTTGCAATTCATTTTATTTTAAGACCGACCTTTTATCATTAACCCGTACTTATAGGTATGCGGTATAAAATTCTATTATTTATTTTTTTAAGACCGATCTTTTATAATAAGTCCGGTCCTAAAAGTCTTACTTTTAAGACCGAACTTTTATCATTTACCCTAAGACTTACACACCGTTCAAATGAATGATGCAGAGTCTCTTCGGCTTCCGATAAACTTCCCAACTAGGCGTCTCCTCGTATTCCGATGAACAATGCGTCTCCTCGTTAAAGCTTCCGCGTTTCACATTGTTTAGGATGGGTTCTCTATTTAAACCCGTTGTTACCGTACTTTCTTCACATTCTTCTCCCCAGTCCTCCGTTTCCTCCTCCTCCTCTTCAACCTCAGCCCCCACCGTAATGGCTGCTCCCCAGTCCTCCGTTTCCTCCTCCTCCTCTTCAACCTCGCCCCCTCCGCCACCGCCTCCTCCAAATCCGATCGTGAAGCAGCTGGTGGTAGCCATCATTGGTGGCCCGTCGATCAAATCGATCGACATTTGGGCCAATTGGTTCAGCCTTGCTCATACCATGAACAACAAGCTGAACATGGTACTCCACGCCAATGACGTGAAGTACGATCCCGCCGAAGACGACCGACGACCGACAACTCGACGACTCGACGCCCCCTCCCTCTCCGACTACGAGAGGGATTAGTTTTTTTTTTTGTTGCATTTTTATTTTTTTTTTTTTTTGATCGCCGCCCCTATAGGGCAAAAAAAAAAATTAGTAAATAAAATATTTTTAAATTTTGTTCTCGTGCGAGTTTAGTACTTTATCCATTATTTGAACCCGGAAAGCAATAAACAAGGCAACTATGAAGGATGGATAATGGCGTACTAAAAAACCTAAAATAAAAGAACAAAGACTTTAGTTAGTAAATCGACGGTCCTAAAACACGCCATTTTTGTCACTTTGGTTTCCATATCCGATTGCCTCTTGTCCTTTTCATTCTCGTCTTTCTTTTTCCGACAAAAAGGAAACAAACAAAACATTGTCCTCGTGTAAATCCAAAAATGTAAATTCACGTAATACGCTTAAGAACATACAAAAAAAAGGATCTTTTACCTTATTCGGATAAGAACAAACAAAGTGACTATTCTTCTCAAGGTTGGACCTTCGTTATTGTCGGCTTTACCTCCCCATGTTAGAAACAAAGTGTCCTTTTCATTATCTTCCTTCTTTTTCCGACAAAAAGACAAAAGACAAAATAAAAGGGACACCGATAATGCCGGTCTACACATGGAGAGGTAAAAACAAAGATAATGAAGGACCTAGCTTGAGCAGTAACGCGTAACCTCGGTTGTCTTCAACCCTATCCATTTAATTTGTGTGAAAAGAGGTATTTAAAGGTGATTGACTTTTAAGATCGCACAAATAAAAACATACGGTCCTAAAAGTTAAGCAAACTTGTAAGTAAAGGACTTTTAAGACCGATTATTTATAATAACATGGTCCTAAAAGTTCCCGTGACTTTTAAGACCGACCTTTTATAATATGTCAGACCTAAAAGTTCATGCGGACTTTTAAGCTTTTAGGAGCGGACACTAAAGCAATATACGGTCCTAAAAGTCTCATACTTATTACACCGAAGACTTTTATGGACCTTTAAGACCGGACATGCCGTTAATGAACGGTCCTAAAAGTCTCAAATTTCCAACACTAAATTAAATAGCTATATCCACCATCCAATAATACATTAGAAACCCAAAATGGACACAAGAAAATTGTTCGAAAAATTAACTAAATTTATTTATTGAATTTTACATTGCCTATGTATATTTACAAATGAATTGTTCAAAAAAATAAACAAATTTACGTAAGATCGATTATTGTTGCTACGTAATATACTTACAAATGAATTTAGGACATTAATTATTGTCCTTTTTGTGACTCTAAGATTAGACCATACAAATATTCACAAAACACATTGCGTATGTGCTCCAGCTTCATCATGAGAAAAGGGAGTTTTGCATTGAAACATCTCGTAACATCAAAGACAAGAATCGAATTAACTTGCATGCATATTTCATTTGTAAAAGAAGTTTTTTAAACTGAATTAACTTGCATAATATGTAACATCAAATACATTTACCTTTGCGTTAATTTAGTATCCCCTCGCGTGGTAATATCATACATGTGTTTCATGATGTAATCGGCCACATAAGTTGGACGGTGGTTGCCGACGGGTCTAAAAAGAACAAGAAATATATATAAGAGCATATATATATATATAGCTTAATGACCAAGTTCACAAGGCAAGTGTGCTACAAATATTGTACCAACCTCCGGTCCGTACCATATGGGGTTGTCCCGAGTACCACGCCTTTTCTTTTCTACTCTTTGGAAGGTCCTCATGGCACTATCATCAAAATCACAAATTTATCAATGATTCACTAAAAATTCACAAACAGAGATTTCGACAAGAGAATCAAAATGACATGCTTACTCGTTGATGGTCTCGCACCAACGTAGGCAATGGCTCACCGTGAGTGGAGCATAAGAAGATAACTTTATGCTCCTCCATGCACATGAGGACCAACGTCAATGGCGGCTGAAAATTCACAAAGAAGTAAACTATACTCAAGTGATATATGTAGCAGAATTAAGTGAATTCGGACAAGATTTTTGATATGTACCGTGGAAGAATGGATAAAAGTACAACTTTCTTTTCACTTCACACACCCTCTTTGATATGTACTCCTATCTCTCCTCCATGGATGTTTGACTTGAATAGACAGGGCACAAGAATCCAAAATTGTTGATTCTGCCATTTTGAACCAATTCATGATGCAAGAACCTACAATAATGACATCGATCAAGGAATTAGTATATATGTATGTATGTCTAAACGATGCATTTAAATTATGTACTCATAGACATAAGATACTTACTTCATAAAAATTTGAACAACTGCATCAGTAAGCTCCTGTCGAGGAAGCAGCAGGGACTCAACATCAACGGTGTCAACTTGAACGGGCAGAGGATGAGGGACGCCTACTACTTCATTGGCAGGCCACGATTTATCCTTAAAATATCCACTCTTCATCGATCGGATATTTTTTCCCGGGCAAGCAGCCCAACTTAGCAAAGGGATAGGGATAGAGCTTGAGGAGGGGATGGAGCTTGACGAGGGGATGGAACTTGAGGAGGAGGGGTTGAAGCTTCAGGAGCAAGAGAGACATGTACAAGCATCACCGGCCAAGGGATGAAGGTTCCTTGACATCACTCACAAGCTTCACCATCACTTTGGAGAGGGAGCGGTGCATCAATGATCACCTTTTCAACCGACACTCTGACTTCATCATCATGCATTTGTTGGTGGTGTACAGTTGATCCCAAGTTGTGAACAGTCCCTTTTGCAACCAATAATCGTCCATCATGATGATCGGGATCCTCCACATAAAGGTCACAAGGTTGCTCGATCGTCCAACAATGCAGCTCCTCTAGTGCTCGCACGCTTGCAGTGAGTGTGTGAAGGGAACACGGTCTCTCGGACGATTGCTCAAAAGCAGCCTCATCCGACTCAGTTCCTCCCTCATCCGGCTCATCCGGGATTGAAACATTGCGTCATTGATGCTTCTTTAGCAGCCACTGCCCGGTCCATCTCCTCCCGGTAACCATACTTTGTCTATGGCGTTTGGATGTACCAAAGACTTGCTTTATGCCTACCCGTCCTCCAATCCCCCTTACACACCCCGGTGATCCGGTTTTCCGGCCGCAACGGCCAAAACATCATTCCTCCCGTCCGACACAAAAGATCCCTCTCGCTTCTTTCTTTTTAAGATCTTCCCGTAAGATACGTATAATGAGAAGCTTAGTAATGAAACATGTTTAGTAACTAAAAATAACAATAACGATACTTACAATTCTTTCAAAGAACTAGACGAGTTTGTTCACTCGTGTAGCGCCGCTTGGCTTTTGCCGAATATGCAACCACAACTCCTCGCGACGTATTGGAGATGGAGGAGCATGTATCACGTAAGGATTGGATTTCGCTTCATCATCCAATCTCTTCCGCTTGGCCGCCATCAAATCTTTTTTGGCCTTTTGATATCCGTCGCGAGAAGCCCTATGAGGGCAATCATTCTTTCTACCTATCTCCCGTGCTTGTTCCCTTCTTTCTCGTGAATCAGATTGAAAACATCTATTAATTATGAATTCCAGCCATGCATGTCACTAACGTAAATTAGAGAACTTCTCGCTTCATATGAACGTCAATCAAACAAAGTAGTCAAATTCTTCACTTCATCAAGTTTCAACATTTTATTTAAGGAAGATGTAGAATTGTATAAGAAATTGGAGCTATGTTTTGTAGTGCTAGCTAGATAGATAGGTTAAGAAACAAAAGAGAATTATGCTTACGTAATAATACAAACTTGATCCTTTTTAAGGCATCCAAATGGGATCAAGCAATTCCCCATTAGATAGTAACAATTGGGTATATAAAGTTTCCCCTTTTAAGACTATTCATTTCCTCCTTTGCAAGACAAACCATTACACAATTAATACCTTCTCATCGTAATTTACCTTTTCGTGGTTGACATATCAGACTTGCATAGACAAAGGCAGGAAATGTATACTTCTATTCACACACCGAACCATTCTATAACTAACAGGATTACATGAACACAATAACATTCACATATCCGCACAAGTTAATAAGCAAACAAAAGGGAAAACAAAACTAAATATAAACTCACCGAGCTTCGGGAGTGGTCCGTAAGAACAAATTGTCGCCAAATTCGTTCATCAATAAATGTGTAAACTTCCCAAGGATGTTTGGCAGGTGGAACCTCGGAGAAAATATACGTGTTAGCGAGAAAGGTCTTAAACTTCCTCCACCGATCAAGCACAATAAGACAATGTCTTGTCTTTCAACTTCCGACGATCGTCAGGACATTGTATGTAACCCGGATAGTCTCCCAAATAGGATCCTTTACATTCTTAGAGTCCACACTTTTCCACTCATCCGTCAAGATGCTAACCTTTGCGTGCTAGACAAGCCGACAAAACTATTATATTTGCTTTTATTAGGACCGACAGTTCCAACCTTGCATCAAACTGAATCTCGAGCTTTGACCGAAGTCCGACTTAGGGTCACATCCATCATTCGTGTGCCTCTTCTACCACGGTGTACATGGTGATTACGAGCCTCATTGTGAGATGAAGAGGGTTCGTTCTCACTCACACCACACCAGAACCGGCGTTGCCGAACACGAATAGAATCATTTTCACCGTCCATTTTCGAGACAGAAGAGAGGAATGCCCGAGCAAATGAGAGAGTAACAGGGGGCTGATGGTATGTGGGCGGGGAAGAGAGGTAATGCAATAGGAAGGGTTTAGGAACGTGAACAGAGGTTCTCCACAGAGTAACAAAAGCTTTCGCGCGAAGAAATGTATATCTTGCGTTTATTTTTAAGACCGGATGCAAAAGAGACGGTCTTAATATTTACATTAATCCCGGTCAT
This sequence comes from Acacia acuminata, assembly GCA_019022655.1. NCBI lineage: Eukaryota > Viridiplantae > Streptophyta > Magnoliopsida > Fabales > Fabaceae > Acacia > Acacia acuminata. The sequence goes on from JAFJYI010000005.1 coordinate 6,703,430, forward strand.
ATTAAAAGTCCGAACTTAAAAGTTTAACCTTTAAGACCGTTCCTTAAAACGCCGGCCTTAATATTAATGAACTTTTTTTCTACCAGAAGTATCATATGTCCGGTCTTAAAAGAAAACTTTTAAGACCGTCTTTTTGGTAAGTTCGGTCTTAAAAATTTAGACTTTTTATATTTAAATTTTTCCTTATTATGTTTTACCGCAGAAAATATAAGTACGGCTATATGAGATATATTTAGTAAGTAATTGAAATTTCAATTCAATTTTTAAGACCGGTTGTTTTTTAGTTGGTCTCAATAATGTTTTTAAGAACGGTGAGAAATTGGTCCGGTGCAAGAAGTTCTTTATATTTACGGAACTGCCACCGGTCATTCCTTTAAGACCGGGGTGTCGATTCTCCGCTCTAAATGAGGCGATCTTAAAGCCTTTTTTTGCACTAGATGATCATAGACATAATGAAGGAGCTTTGTTTGATACACATCCAAGGGGGCAAATTGTAGGGTATCAAAACAACTGGTCATCATATACTATAACTTGTGCTGAGATTCCCAAACGGATTAAAACCGTCGATCACTAAAGCAAGAAGAACATTTCTAGGGTCCGCCGTGAAATCAAGAAAGTCTGAGTTAAACGTTTTCCATGCTTCAGTATCCCGTGGATGTCTGAGTTTACCATCTTCGCTCTTGTCGGCTTCATGCCACCTCATATGCTCAGCTGTCTTAGACGACATAAATAATTTTTGTAAGCGAGGTTTTAAAGGAAAGTACCTTAAAATCTTTGTGGGTTTCTTCTTCTGCTTTTTTCCTTTCTGAACTATCCTGAACCTCGAAGTGTGACACTTCTTACAAGTCTCCCTTCGAGCGTCCTCTCCCCAATAAAGCATATAGTTGTTGGGGCAGGCATTAATTTTTTCGTAGTTCAAGCTTAATCTATTGATTATCTTCTTGGCCTCGTAGAAGGTTGTGGGAATGGCCGTGTCAAGGAAAGCATCTCATAGTAATTCAAGCAACATCAACATCACCTTATTAGTGATCCCACACATGCACTTGATATGGTACAATTTGATCAGAAAGGATAATTTTGAGTATTTCTAACAACCTTGATACAAAGGACGATCGCTCTCATCCATGAAGCTGAAAAATTCCCGAGCTGCTTCATTCCTGGAGAAAACTGGTTCTGGACCCTGCACTTCTGCTGTGAAGTTGTCGTCTTGAACACCAAAAGTGTCGCAAACAGCTTCAATTTAACTGGATCATCTTGATCTAGTTGATTTTCTACTTATGAGATTTGAGGAAGATGATCCCTATATCTCATACCATGTTTCTCACCATGAACACCCCAGAATGTATATGCTTCTAGGAAAGGCTTAATAAGAAGATGTTTCATAGCACCTTCTCGTGTTTGCCACTTCTTAAACTTGCATCTACAACAAGGACAAACGATCTTGCCATTAATGCTAGCATGAGAGAAGGCGAAATCTAAGAAATTTTTCAATCCCGCTAAATATACAAGAGAACTGCGTGGCAGCTTGATCCATGACTTATCCATTTGTAGTAAACAAAGCTAGGATAGCATATAAATGTGGAGGAAATGTTTAATTACTTTCATTGCATCACTTGAGATCTTTAAATGCAACATGGAACACTTTGTAGCGGTCCCCAACCGCGACGGCAACCGTGACCAAATGAAGAAGAAACTTTGTAGCGGTTTTATAACCGCTACAAATTTGAATTCAAAATCCCGTCATAGACTAGTCGCGGTTCTGAAACCGCTACTTCAATCGTGACCAAATGAAGAAGAAACTTTGTAGCGGTTCAATAACCACTACAAATTTGAATTCAAAATCCCGCCACAGACTAGTCGTGATTCTGAAACCGCTACTTCAACTGTGACCAAATGAAGAAGAAACTTTGTAGCAGTTCAATAAATGCTTCAAATTTGAATTCAAAATCCCACCATAGACTATTCGCGGTTCTTAAACCGCTGCGGTTCTTAAACCGCTACGTCAACAGTGACTAAATGATGACCGTTATATTTTTGTAGCGGTTTATGGCTAAAATAGCAACAAATTGTTGGTGGTTATTTATTTACTTTGAAATTCAAATTTGTAGCGGTTTCATTATATTTAACCACTACAAATATATTTTGTGGTGGTTCTAACATCAAAACCGCTACAAAATTTATTTTTAGCCATTCAAAATTTGAGAACATGTCTTTTTATTCACAAATTATTAACTCCGTTTATTATTTTACAAATGAAATATAAGTATTGAAATAATATTACAATATCAAAAACCTACTAAAAAAAGATAACAAATATTTAAATTTAATAAAATTGTCAACAAATCAAATAAGATAAAAAAGGTGAACAAACATCCAATAGTACAAAATTAATTACTTCGAGAAAATAAAAAATAGCTATCGGAGCCCGATGATCAGGTCCTATCTCTGAGGGGCTCTCTCAGGGGGTCCCTCTCAAGGGCGGCGTGGCACGACTAGAGGTAACAACGCCCTTGTCATCAATAGTAGCATAACCCGGATGCGAATCCTCGTAGACGAACGGAGGGGGCTGAGGAGGCAGGGGGAATCCTCATAGATGAACGGAGGGGGAGGCTCGAGAGATAGAAACCATCTATTAGGTAGCAACTCTGTCAAGGCCCCGGTAATTGAGTCCTAACTCTGCCTTTAACTTGTGTACCAACGCTCGTATTTCTCCGCCATGCGCCTATTCCTGGCCCTCTATGCAGCAACCTGCTCGGCAACCTGTGCGGCAACTTTCTCGGCAATCATCGCATCAACCCCGTCTGGTGGTGGCCTTTTCAAGCCGGAGGTTCCAGCGTCAGAGCAAGAGGCCTTGCCGTACACCATGCTAGGCCTGACACTTAGCCCCATACCCCTATCACGGCTAGGATGCTCAACTAGGCCCACAGTAGCTTTCAATGGGGCCGTAGGATCTATAGACCCCTGTAACTTCGGGGGCTGTGATGCTTGCAGCTCTTGCTGGCTCTACTCATTCCAGGCCTAACGCACATATTTCATAAAACATTAATGAAAGAATTTAATTAAATTTAAATATACAACATTAACTATATAATTAGTTTTTTTGTAACTTACTATTATCTCCTCTGCTGCCTCAAAGATCGGTGTCCCATCACGGTGTCTATAGGTGCGTGTATACAACTCCCCATAGTCCATTTGACGGTTCTTCTCTCGAGCCTTCTCTTGCTAAAAGAATATAAACTTTGTTATTTCTAAAACAAAACAATAATCATTTAAACATAAAATTAATTTAACTTTTAACATACCATCTCTGTTTGTAGGTCACAAGAAACGTCTTGGATCCTGCCGTGTGATTGACCCTTTGATTTGCCCTGCATCTGGTGTTCCTCTACGATAGAGCTTGCAAAATAAATGAGATGTTTGTGTAATTTAGGTAAAATAGAGGGGTAGTCAATGTATTTTACTCTAAATTTTGTCTATATTTAAATTTTTAAACTACATTTAAACAAAATTAATTAAAACAAATTTTAAACTATACAATACCCTCATGTTAAAAAAAAAACTAAACTATGATTAATTAAAAAACGTACCTGTCCCTCTGCACTCCTCCTATATTGGACAAAAGCTGCCCAGTCATTTGGCTCCACGCCGTCTGGGACGTTCTCCATCAGTTGCTGCAGAGGCATAGTCCCATCTCCATTATGCTGGGTGTAGAGACGACCCCTCCGGCTCTTCCACGCTTCCCCCAATTTCATCTTTACATACCTCTTCGCGTCGGCTCACAGTTTATACTTTTTCTCGTATCATAAAATAATTAGTAATTAAGTAATAATTAATTAAGAAATAAATAACTAAATTAACCACAATTTATAACTATTAACATGTAAAATTTAATTAAACAACATAACTTACCCGCACAACGTCCTCAAACGCATTGTCCTTGTTCTCCTTCAGGATCTTTTTCCAATCGTGGAAAAAGATCGGGAACCATGCCCAATTCCCGCCAAATTCTGACAGGAATCAGTTCAACAAGTGACCACCACTGCCGATTGCCTGGTCTGTGTCCATGTTCCAGGGGACTACCACGAGGTACCCCTCCAGCTGACTGAGAATGGGAACATCCAACGTCCTCCTGCTGTTGTTCCCATGTGTTCTACACAATTATAACAAAATTGTTGTATTGTATTTAAATAAATTTTAATTACACGTCAGGAATTTAAATTTATTTTTTGTCAATAAACTACTTATACTTACCTTCGACATCCACCGTAAATCTGGTGGAACATGAAGACGATGGTCGGGGGTTCCCATGCTCTCGCTCGTTCTCCTGGTCGAGAAACCGCTTTGCATCCTCTATGGGAATGTCAAAATGGATCTCCTCATCTTCTTCTTCATTGATGATGTTTTCCAACGACAGACTTGCTTGTCGATCTCCCCCTACGGTCTTTAGGGTCTCTGGGTTTTGGATTTCCTCATCTACAAAGAGGTCATCAAACTCCCTCCCCCCTCCCTTTAGGGGGAAGGGGGATATTTTGAGGCCCACGCCCTCTTCTACAGCCCCCTCTACTACTACCACCCCCTGATAGGCCTTTTTTGGGGTTCAACAGCTTTCCATTTTCCCTTATCTTGAGAAACCATGATGTTGAAAGGTACAAGTTGAAAGGTTAAGGTAAAAAGTAAAAACTAGCGCGCGTGAATTTCAAAAATGGGACGAATAGTATAAAAACTGCTGCACTTAGTAGTGGTTAATCCAATCACACCGCTACAAAGTTAATAATTATGTAGCGGTTAATCCAATGACACCGCTACAAAGTTAATAATTTCGTAGCGGTTCAGCTAAACCGCTATCGGAACCGCCACAATTATGCTTCATTCTTCGTGAACATTTGTAGCGGTCACATAACCGCTACAAAATGAAATTCTGTAGTGGTTAGATAGGTGAACCACTACAAAATAATTGTCCTTTCAAATTCTGTAACGGTTTCTCACAAAACCGCTACAAATTTATTTTTTTTAAAAAAATCCAAACTAATTAGTTTATGAGTCAAATTAATTAGTTTGGATTTTTTGTTTATTAAAATAAAAACGCTCTCAATTAATTTGATTGTTTTCTTTAAGTTCCCTAAAAGAGTTGAGGTTAATAAATTAGGAATAATAAGTTTACTGAAAATAGTCCAACATGCCCGTGAAGATTCGGATTCAGTATAGCCACTGATCCCCCAAGAAAAACTCACCGACTCATTTTGATAAGAGATATTTCCCAGAAAGAAAGGTGACTATATTGAACCCAATCTTCGGTGGCATGTTGGACAATATTCAGAAGAGTAGAAGTCTTCAAGTCAATGGAATAACTAAATCTGAATTGTGTCGAAGGAACCTCCTCGGCTTGAATGATGAGAAGGGAGGCAAATATCTGCAGCACTCATCTCTCAAGATCAGGGTTGCAGATATATGCATGTCTTCAACCACCAAGCCGAGAATGTTCATTCAATGATAATCCAGATTTAGATACTTTTTGAATATTTATAATTATTGTACGGACATACTCGCCTATTAATAGAATAAATAATTGTAGCGGTTATAGGAAAAACCACTACAAAATTTTAGAATTTGACGCGGTTAAGTCGTCGCTTTCAGCCCACCGTTACAAACCTGTGTCATTTCAAGTTTTTGTAGCGGTCATTTTCCGTAACCGTTAAGAAGAAACCGCAACAAACTTCGTGCCATACTGGCGCCATATTTGTAGCGGTTACTACAAAAAAATTGCAACAAATGACACGCCACAAACTTTCGTGCCATTACGCACCAAGCTGGCGGCACATTTGTAGTGGTTTGTTTTTACCGCTACAAATAACGCAGCAAAATGCTCGCTATTTGGTGCCAATGCTTCCGTGACTAATTTGTGGCCGTTTCGTGAAACCCCGCTACAAAATCATGAATTTGTAGCGGTTATTTGGGACCGCGACAAATAGTACTTTTTTGTAATGCTTTATGAAAGTGGAGCCTAAATACCCAAGAGGGGGGGTGAATTGGGTATTCTTAAAATTTTAAGAACTAGGTCTGTTTTTGGACAAGTGAAAACATAGTATATCGGAGGAGAAGGGTAAGGAAAGCTTGCACAAGAGAAATTATCCTGGTTCGGTCTTATCCTTGACCTACATCCGGTCCCAAGCCACACTTGGGATTTTCAATCCACTAAAACTCAACAATTGATTACAAACTCGTACTCGAGTAGTTCTCTCACTAGAACTCACTCCCCCTTACAAGTTGCAATCAATACACCCAACCACCAAGTCCCCCGACTTGTGGTTATCTCAATCAATGAATGATTTACGAAATAACTCTCTTACGGAAAGCGAGATAAGATGAACACTGAAGTACAAGTATCAAATTGATACAATACGAAAGAAGTCTGAACACAATAAATGATACTTAATAAATTTTCACTCTCGTAGGTGTATCGGCTTGAGAAGAAGTTAATGCACTCTATTTATAGGTAGAGAACATTAAATGACCGTTGCTTGATGAATCCAACCGTTGTAGGTGATTAGCTTAAGGTGCGGTCATCTTCTCTCTCTAAACTTACGCTAATCTAGGTGTTAATTTGATCTGGTGTGATTCTCTCGAGAATTTGCCCGTTGGAGATTACTTTGCTTGTTGTAGTAAGCATTCTTTAACGTTCGAAGGCGTGCTCGGATGAATTAGCGAAAGTAGGTTGATTTGCGAGGTGCATTAAACACCTTTGTACACTTGTTGCTTTATGGCTTTGACCTTCAATAATCTTCATCTCGATCTTAATGAAATTCACTCAACAAACTTGTTAAACATAGCTAGGAATATGATTGAATGAATTATGGAAGCAATAAGATCAAACAACAATGATTTGCAAATTCGTATAATTCAAAAATCGGTTTTTTACCGTTGTATACTCGAGTATGTTCATGCTTACTCGAGTATGGCACCGTATACAAGTGTCCATACTGCGGTATCCAATGGGATACTCGAGTATGCACCTTTCTGAGGCAAACCAACGTGTCTTATGTTTGAAAGACAAAACCTATACTCGAGTATGTTAGTGGCTTACTCGAGTATGGCACTATTTGCGTGAAAAATTCTAAGTTCAAAATGCCTCTATACTGGAGTATCCATTGGTATACTTGAGTACACAAGAACAAGTGCCAGGTTGAAAAACAATTTAAGAGCTCAATACTCGAGTATGTAAACCCTTACTCGAGTATGCATTAGTTATAAAATGTTTGGAGCTCTACGTAACACTCTATACTCGAGTATGCACTCCTTTACTCGAGTAAGCAACTTTGTTTGAAAAATCCTTTTGCTCTCGGAAGTCCAATACTCGAGTATGGCTAACCATACCGTATTGACTTAACTTGCAAAACTTGGTTGCTCTCTGGATGGCCTTTACTCGAGTATACATACCTTTACTCGAGTATGCACTTGTAAAATGCAATTGAGCAATCTTTTAATAGTCCTATACTCGAGTAAGCAAACCTATACTCGAGTATGTAACTATCGAATGTTTTTAACGACTTTGCAAACTTCAAAACATGTTTTACATTTGTTGTTAATCATCAAAACATATTGAGAACTAACACTTTAATCTTCTATATCTTGTATGTATATATGATTGTTTGATTCATGATTGATTGGAGTCATGGGCAAGACTAGATCTTGGGCCATGCACCGTGACTAGGACGTGGTCCGAGGTCACGTGTGTGTTTACATTCACTGTAACTGTGGATTGTTGTGATAATGTTGCATGCTTGTTTTCATAGTGTTGAGGATCCGTGACGAGGTCACAATGCACGGGTGAGTGCTTAGGCGGTAATGATACATGTGCTGTATATCATTGTAGTCGGGTATCGATGTGTTTGCTTGATGTTGTAGTTATCCATGTTATGAATATCTGTCATATATTATATTTGCTATATAGGTTAACTGTTACTTGAGATTCAATCCGATTGAATCTCAGACTTAACCCTAGCTTCAGGATTTGGAGGATTGGGAGCCAATATAAAGATTAAGTTGCATGCGTGAAGACTCGGAAGGAGTTTTAAATGTTTTGGATTGTATATACTCTGCTAGATACTTAGTATCTGAATACTTGGATAAATTGTACCAATATTATACTCGACGAGATACATCGTAATTAGTTCAAAGTTATAGCCACGTCTATGTATCAGTTACTCAGGCACTCAACCCAACATATATGCTCTATCGCTCCACTCTGATGATATCCACATATACTATGTGTTAATACGCATAATATGTAGTATTGGATTAGTCGTGTTACAACTAACCTACAACACATTTATAACTCAAATGATTGGCTCAATGATAGGTACTATTCCAACTCAAATTGAAGCTCTTTATAATCTCACCCATTTGGCCTTCTCTTATAACAATCTTAGTGGTAAGTTTCCCTTCCCCTCTCACCTTACAAATTCCTTCAATTTAGAAATGTTGTAATTACCTTTATAACAAAATAGAGTAGGTAATCATCAATTCTTTTTTGATAGGAAATAACCTCCAAACATATTTGTTACTCAAATGACTGGCTTTGGCAGGTACCATTCCAACAAAAATTGGAACCCTTCATAATCTAATCCATCTGGACTTATCTGGTAACTATTTCACCGGTGAGTTATATGTACCTTCTTCTACTATGCCTTGCAAACTCATTCAATTTAAAAATGTTATATTTACATCTCTAATTTAATTGAGTAGGTTAACCCTCAATTCTTATCTGACAAAAATAACCAACAACACATCTATAACTCAAATGATTGGCTTTTACAAGTACCATTACAAATCAAATTGCAACTCTTCATAATTTAATCCATCTGTATTTTTCTCATAAGAATCTTACTGGTGAGTTATGTACCTTCTTCGACTATACCTTGCAAATTTCAATCAATTTAAAAATGTTGCATTTACTTCTATAATACAATAGAGTAGATAAGCCCTCAATTTTTATTTGATAAAAATAACCAACAACATATTTATAACTCAAATGATTGGCTTTGATAGGCACCATTCCAACTCAAATAGGAGCTCTTCATAATCTCACCTATTTGGATTTATCTGATAACAATCTTAGTGGTGAGTTATGTTCTTTCATTTATTGTACCTTGCAAATTCACTCAATTTAATAGAGTACGTTAATCCTCAATTCTTATTTGACAAAAATTGTAATACCCTAATTTTCATAATTCATATAAACATTGTATTTTGGAAAATAATTACTAAAATACAAAGGTGAATATGTGTCTCAAAGAAATATAGTCTATTGATTATATTTTTGTCCAAATTTCACTTTGGAATTAATTAACCAATGGTTGATTATTAAGACCACATATTAGGAATTGTAAAATGTGACATAAAATCACAAGGATGACATCACAAGAGCACATGTTTTATAGTGAAGGGTGAGGATTAAATTTAATAAAGTGGATTTGATCCAATGGTTAAGGTGGAAGATGAGAAAGTTTAACCAATGAAAAATCAAGGAAATTAGGCCTAAATCCTATGTAATTAAATCAACCAATGAGAACCTTTTCTTCATAAATTGAGTCTTCAAGAAGACCAAATTCCATGAGCCATTGATTAAGAAAGATGATCCAATGGTTGTCGATCTTGAACTTTTCCTATAAATAGAGAGGTTCCTCCTCTTCATTCTTAACACCAAACTCATATCAAAATGGTTGAGTTTAAGAGAAGAGTGAAGTCTAAGAAGCAAGAAGGAGGAAGGAGAAGCAAGGTTCTTCAAGAGGTAAGCTCTAGCTTTTAGTTTTCTAGTCTTTAGTTTTTGTAGTTCATAGTATAAATGTTAGTTTAATATAGGAAATAGGAAGTAAAATTCCTACTCTTGTTTTTAGGCCTCCTTGCATTGAGAAATGCCTAATGAGGTAAAAACATAGTAGGCAATAATTTTTGGAAAGCAATAGATCAATGTTGTGAAAATTGTAAGATTTTCGGTTGTTAAGCTTTGTGCAACCAACAAGAAAGGTGCTATTATTTTATGTAGAAAACGAAGCCAATAAGTCATGAAATTTTGCATGAATAAATTAGACATGTAGGGATTTCTAAATATATAAAATAAGAAGCATTTTGAGTTCTACAGGAGGAGATACAATTTGTTAAAGTTAGGCCATTTTCCTGAAAGTGAATTTGGAACAGCGTTGAGAAACATAAAACCTGGGAATGATTCTTGACGTTCTAGCTTCTGGGAATATTGTTTTTGAAAATATACATGTTGAGGGTCATGAGGAATTTTATAGAACCTCAAAAAGAGTTTTGTAGAATTAATTATGATTTTTCAAAATTGCAGCAAAATTTGCCCAGAAAATTCAGTATTGCGTTTTTAAAATAAATGTAAGGGAAAAATTGTAATAATAAATCCACCAAATGTAGAAATGTCAAGAAAGGTGAAAATATCCTTTTTGATATTATTCTAGGAAATATATTATTAATTACAATATCATATAATAATCCGACAATAATGTATAAGATATCTGGGAAGTTCGGAGTCGGGTTCAAAGGTTTGACATGTTGGCCATTACACGGTGAAAGATATGATCACGTACTGTAACTTTAACTCTGATGTGTCTTGTATGCTTATATGTGATAGATGATTTCATTAAGTCATGGACAAGACTTGGACTTGAGTTATGCACCGTGGTTAAGACTCTGTCTTAAGTCACTATTTAGTTATATACGGGTTATAGTCTTGATAATGCTATGAGATTGTTTTCCTAGCGCTGAGGATACGACGGGCCATCGTGGCACTGGTTAGTGCAAACGTGGATAACTTTAGTGTGCTATGTACTGTTGTTGTGTTAACATTACATATGCTGTGTGCTTATATACTGTTGTAACCTTACATCTGTTGTGTGCCATGTATTGGTTAATGCTGTAATGTAATGAATATCTATCATACATATACTTTTCATACTTTTCATATGAGGTTAACTGTTACCTGAGGTCCGATGGGTATTAGACCTCAGATTTTTCTAAGGTTCAGGAAAGGAACCAGGATCTGAGAAGGCACCGATGGACAAAGTCAAAAAGAGGCACCATTGGACGAAGCCGGGAAGAGGCACCGGTTAAAACAAATGCCAGGACGAGCTTCATCAGAGAACTATTTTTGGCAAGAATTTGACAAGGTTATTTCAAACTGATTGGTGTCTAGAAAGGGTTTGCCTATGTGGTTCAGTCAATAAGTCACCGTGAACTCGAGGAGACTTCTACTAGACACCGGCCTGGCGAATACGTTTGATTGACTGAGTTGGGTTCTATGCCCCAAGTCTACCTAAGGCTTGGTTGAAAATTGTATAGTTACATGTAGGAATTGTAATTATACAAAGCTCTGTAGTATTGTATCACTTGAATATTACTTCGGGAAATTTTTAATATACCAGATTATGTCTGGGCATTTTATATTAGTTACTCATTATCCAAACATAAGTGCATGCTCTCCTTCCGCATTACGCTGAGTTGTAGCACCTCAAACTCTGTCAATTTTTCTAAAACTAAATGTCAACGGACACGATTTCAACTATGGAATTTGGGGTGTTACAAAAATAACCTACAACACATATATAACTCAAATGATTGGATTTGACAAGAACTATTCCAACTCAAATTGGATCTCTTTATAATCTCACCCATTTGGCCTTATCTGATAACAATCTTTGTGGTGAGTTTCTCTTCCCCTCTCACCTTACAAATTCTTTTAGTTTAGAAATGTTGTAATTATCTCTAAAACTTAATAGAATAGGTAAATAATCAATTCTTTTCTGATAAGAAATAACCTACAAACATATTTGTAACTCAAATTATTGGCTTTGGCAGGTACCATTCCAACAAAAATTGGAATGCTTCATAATCTAATCCATCTAAACTTGTCTTATAACTATTTCACCGGTGAGTTATATGTACCTTCTTCTACTATACCTTGCAAACTCACTCCATACAATAATGTTATATTTACGTCTATAATTTAATTGAGTAGGTTAACCTTCAATTGTTATCTGATAAAAATAACCAACAACACATTTATAATTCAAATGATTGGCTTTGACAAGTACCATTACAATTCAAATTGAAATTCTTGATAATTTCATCAATCTGTACATTTCTCATAACAATCTTACTGGTGAGTTATGTACCTTCCTCTGCTATACCTTGCAATTTCAATCAATTTAAAAATGTTGCATTTACGTCTTTAATACAATAGAGTAGATAAACCCTGAATTCCTATTATATAAAAAGAACCAAGAACACATTTATAACTCAAATGATTGGCTTTGACAGGCACCATTCCAACTCAAATAGGCGCTCTTCAAAATCTCGCCTATTTGAATTTATCTGATAACAATCTTAGTGGTGAGTTATGTACTTTCTTCTATTATACCTTACAAATTCACTTAATTTAAAGATGTTGTATTTACATCGATAATTTAATAGAGTAGGTTAATCCTCAATTCTTATTTGACAAAAATAACCTACAAGACATTTATAATTCAAATGATTGGTTCTCACAGGTACCATTCCAACTCAAATTGGAGCTCTTTATAATCTCACCCCTTTGGCCTTATCTTATAACAATCTTAGTGGTGAGTCTCCCATCCCCTCTTACCGTAGAAATTCCTTCAATTTAGAAATGTTGTAATTACCTCTATAACTTAATAGAGGAGGTAAATCATCAATTCCTTTTTGATAGGAAATAACCTACAAACATATTTGTAACTCAGATGACTGGCTTTGCAGGTACCATTCCAACAAAAATTGGAACCCTTCATAATATAATCCATTTGGATTTGTCTTATAACTATTTCACCGGTGAGTTATATATACCTTCTTCTACTATGCCTTGCAAACTCACTCAATTTAAAAATGTTATATTTACGTCTATAATTTAATTGAGTATTTAACCATCAATTCTTATTGGACAAAAATAGCCAAGAACACATTTATACCTCAAATGATTGGCTTTGACAAGCACCATTACAATTCAAATTGAAACTCTTCATAATTTAATCCACCTGTAATTTCCTTATAACAATCTTACTGGTGAGTTATGTACCCTCTTCGACTATACCTTGCAATTTCAATCAATTTAAAAATGTTGCATTTACTTCTATAATACAATAGAGTAGATAAACTCTCAATTCTTATTTGATAAAAAGAACAACAACAAATTTATAACTCAAATAATTGGCTTTGAGAGGCACCATTCCAACTCAAATAGAAGCTCTTCATAATCTCACCTATTTGGATTTCTCTTATAACAATCTTAGTTATGTGTTATGTGGTTTCATTTATTATACCTTGCAAATTCACTCAATTTAAAAATGTTGTATTTACATCGATAATTTAATAGAGTAGGGTAATCCTCAAGTCTTATTTGACAAAAATATCCTACAACACATATATAACTCAAATGATTGGCCTTGATAGGTACTATTTCAACTCAAATTGGAGCTCTTTATAATCTCATCCATTTGGCCTTATCTTACAATAATCTTAGCGGTGAGTTTCCTTTCCCCTCTTACATTAAAATTAATTCACCCAATTAAGAAATGATATATTTACCACTATAACTTAATCAAGTAGGTATAACATCGATTCTTTTTTTATAAGAAATAACCTACAAACATATTTGTGACTCGGATGACTAGCTTTGGCAGGTACCATTCCAACAAAAATTGGAACTCTTCATAATCTAATCCATATGGACTTGTCTTATAACCATTTCACCGGTGAGTTACATGTACATTCTTCTACTATGCCTTGCAAACTCACTCAATTTAAAAATGTTATATTTAATTCTATAATTTAATTGAGTAGGTTAACCCTCAATTCTTTACTGACAAAAATAACCAACAACACATTTATAACTCAAATGATTGGCTTTGACAAGTACCATTACAAATCAAATTGGAACTCTTCATAATTTAATCCATCTGTACTTTTTTCATAAGAATCTTACTAATGAGTTATGTACCTTCTTCGACTATACCTTGCAATTTCAATCAATTTTAAAGTGTTGCATTCACTTCTATAATACAATAGAGTAGATAAACCCTCAATTCCTATTTGATAAAATGAACCAACAACACATTTACAACTCAAATGATTGGCTTTGAGAGGCACCATTCCAACTCAAATAGGAGGTCTTCATAATCTCGCCTATTTGGATATATCTAATAACAATCTTAGTGGTGAGCTATGTACTTTCATCTATTGTACCTTGAAAATTCACTCAATTTAAAAATGTTGTATTTATATCGATAATTTAATAGAGTAGGTTAATCCTCAATTCTTATTTGAGAAAAATAAACAACAACACATTTATAACTCAAATGATTGGATTTGACAAGTACCATTCCAACTCAAATTGAAGCTCTTTATAATCTCGCCCATTTGGCCTTATCTTAAAACAATCTTGGTGGTGAGTTTACCTTTGCCTCTCACCTTACAAATTCCTTCAATTTAGAAATGTTGTAATTACTAGGATAACTTAGTAGAGTAGGTAAATAATCAATTCTGTTTTGATAAGAAATAACCTACAAACATATTTGTAACTCGGATGACTTGCTTTTGTAGGTACCATTCCAACAAAAATTGTAACTCTTCATAATCTGATCCATCTGAACTTGTCTTATAACTATTTCAACGATGAGTTATATGTACCTTCTTCTACTATACCTTGAAAACTCACTCAATTTAAAAATGTTATATTTACATCAATAATTTAATTGAGAAGGTTAACCCTCAATTATTATCTAACAAAAGTAATAATAACACATTTAAACTCAAATGATTGGCTTTTACAAGTACCATTACAATCAAATTGCAACTCTTCAAAATTTAATCCATTTGTACTTTTCTCATAACAATCTTGTTGGTGAGTTATGTACCTTCTACTACTATACCTTGCAATTTCAACCAATTGAAAAATGATTCATTTATGTCTATAATACAATAGAGTAGATAAACCCTAAATTCTTATTTGAAAGAAAGAACCTAGAACACATTTATAACTCAAATGATTGGCTTTGATAGGCACTGTTCCAACTCAAATAGGAGCTCTTCATAATCTCGTCTATTTGGATTTATCTGATAACAATCTTAGTGGTGAGTTATGTACTTTCTACTATTATACCTTGCAAAATCACTCAATTAAAAAATGTTTTCTTTACATCGATAATTTAATAGAGTGGGTAATCCTCAATTCTTATTTGACAAAAATAACCTACAAAATATTTATAACTCAAACGATTAGCTTTTATAGGTACAATTCCAAATCAAATTGGAGCTCTTTATAATCTGACCCATTTGGCCTTATCTCATAACAATCTTAGTGGTGAGTTTCCCTTCCCTTCTTACCTTACAAATTCACCTAATTTTGAAATGTTGTAATTATCTTTATAACTTAATTGAGTAGGCAAATAATCAATTCTTTTTTGATAAGAAATAACCTACAAATATATTTGTAACTCAGATGATTTGCATTGGCAGGTACCATTCCAACAAAAATTGGAACTCTTCATAATCTAATCCATCTAGACTTGTCTTATAACTATTTCACCAGTGAGTTATATGTACTTTCTTGTACTATACCTTGCAAACTCCCTCAATTTAAAAATGTTATATTTACGTCTATAATTTAATTGAGTAGGTTAACCCTCAATTGTTATCTAACAAAAATAACCAACAACACATTTATAACTCAAATGATTGACTTTTACAAGTACCATTACAATTCAAATTGAAACTCTTCATAATTTAATCCATCTGTACTTTTCTCATAACAATCTTACTGGTGAGGTATGTACCCTCTTCTAGTTTACCTTGCGATTTCAATCAATTTAAAAATGTTTCATTTACATCTATAATACATTAGAGTATATAAACCCTCAAATCTTATTTGATAAAAAGAGCCAACAACACATTTATAACTCAAATGATTGGCTTTGACAGGCACCATTCCTACTCAAATAGGAGCTCTTCATAATCTCGCCTATTTGGATTTATCTGATAACAATCTTAGTGGTGAGTTATATACTTTCTTCTATTATACTCCCTCTAGTCCTAATTATAAGATATATTTAATCGATTTTGTAGAGATTAAGGAAAGAAGTTAATTTTTTTTTTTTACTCATTTTCCTAAAATGTCCTTATATAAATTTAAAATGATATAAGTAAAAGTGAATCAATAACTCCTGCCACATATCTCTCCAATATCATGTATCCTAACACACAAACACATATCTACATATGTACACACACACATATATATACGCGCACACACACACATACACACACAAAGAGATATATATATCTATATATGCATGTATGTATATATGTATGTATGTGTGTGTATGTATGTGTGTGTGTGTGTGTGTGTGTGTTTGTATATGTACACATACACATATATATTGACAGACACACACACAGATATACATATATGTCTACACACACACACACACACATATATGTGTGTATGTGTCTATATATATTTGTGTGTAGACACACACACACACACACATGTGCGTGTCTATATATATTTGTGTGTAGATACATACATACATACATATACATACATATATGTATCTACACACACACAAATATATGTGCGTGTGTGTGTCTATATATATTTGTGTGTAGATACAAAAATATATACATATATATATATATATATATATACGCTCGCGCACATACACACATACATACAAATATGTCTGCACACACACATATATGTGCGAGTGTGTATGTCTATATATATTTCTGTGTAGACACACACCTATATACATATATAGACACACACACACACACACATATCTCTAAGTTTCATTGATTGGAAGAGTCTACACACCCACATATATATATTCACCAAAAACCAAACACATTTGAGAAAATAGGGGTGTTTTAGGAAGAAATTGACAAAAATTAGAATGTTGTCTTATAATTAGGACCCAAACCAACTCCCAAATGTTATCCTATAATTAGGACCGGAGGAGTACCTTGCAAACACACTCAATTTAAGAATGTTATATTTACATCGATAATTTAATAGAGTCTGTTAATCCTTGATTCTTATTTGTTAAAAATAACAAACAACACATTTATAACTCAAATGATTGGATTTGACACGTACTATTCCAACTCAAATTGGAGCTCTTTATAATCTCACCCATTTGGTCTTATTTGATAACAATCTTAGTGGTGTGTTTCCCTTCCCCTCTAACCTTACAAATTCCTTCAATTTAGAAATGTTGTAATTACCTCTATAACTTAATAGAATAGGTAAATCTTCAATTCTTTTTTGATAAGAAAAATACCTACAAACATATTTGTAACTCAGATGACAAGCTTTGGCAGGTACCATTCCAACAAAAATTGGAACTCTTCATAGTCTAATCCATCTAGACTTGTCTTATAACCATTTCACCGGTGAGTTACATGTACATTCTTCTACTATGCCTTGCAAACTCACCCAATTTAAAAATGTTATATTTAAGTCTATAATTTAATTGAGTAGGTTAACCATCAATCCTTATCTGACAGAAATAACCAACAACACATTTATAACTCAAATGATTGGCTTTAACAAGTACCATTACAATTCAAATTGCAACTCTTCATAATTTAATCCATCTGTACTTTTCTCATAACAATCTTACCGGTGAGTTATGTATCTTCTTCTACTATACCTTGCAATTTCAATCAATTTAAAAATGTTTCATTTACATCTATAATACAATAGAGTAGATAAACCCTAAATTCCTATTATATAAAAAGAACCAACAACAGATTTATAACTCAAATGATTGGCTTTGACAGGCATCATTCCAACTCAAATAGGGGCTCTTCAAAATCTCGCATATATGGATTTATCTGATAACAATCTTAGCGGTGAGTTATGTACTTTCTTCTATTATACCTTGCAAATTCACTCACTTTAAAAATGTTGTATTTACATTGATAATTTAATAGAGTAGGTTAATCCTCAATTCTTATTTGATCAAAATAACCAACAACACATTTATTACTCAAATGATTGGATTTGACAGGTATCATTCCAACTCAAATTGGAGCTCTTTCTAATCTTACCCATTTGGCCTTATCTGATAACTCTCTTAATGGTGAGTTTCCTTTCCCCTCTTACATTACAATTAATTCACCCAATTAAGAAATGTTGTATTTACCTCTATAACTTAATAAAGTAGTTAAATCGTCAATTTTATTTGATAAGGTATAACCTAAAAAAATATTTATAACTATGATACTTGCTTTTTATTCCAACTCAAATTGGAACTCTTCGTTATCTTAACCATCTATACTTGTTTCATAACAATCATACTGGTGAGTTATGTACCTTCTTATACTATACCTTACAAATTCACTCAATTTAAAAATGTTGTATTTACATCTATAATTTAATAGAGTATGTTAACCCTCAATTGTTGTTTAATTTGATAAAAATAACTGACAACATATTGATAACTCAAATGATTGGATTTAGCACGTACCATTGCTAATCAAATTAGAGCTCTTCATAATCTCACCTATTTGGACATATCTGATAACAATTTAGTGGTGAGTTCACCTTCCCCTCTTACCTTACAAATTCATCTAATTTAGAAATGTTGGATTTACCTCAAAAACTTAATTAATAGAATAGGTAAATTCTCATTTCTTATTTAATAAGAAATAACCTACAAAAATATTTGTAACTAGTTGACTGTCTTTAGTAGGTACCATTCCAACTCTAATTGGAACTCTTCATACTCTAATCTATCTGGACTTGTCTGATAACAAATTTACTAGTGAGTTATGTACCTTCTTCTACTATACCTTGCAAATTTACTCAATTTAAAAATGTTTTATTTACATCTATAATTTAATAGAGTAGGCTAACCCTCAATTCTTATTTGATAAAAATAACCTACATCACATTTATAACTCAAATGATTGGCTTTGATAGGTACCATTCTAACTCAAATTATTGGAGCTCTTTATAATCTCACCCATTTGGCCTTATCTGATAACAATCTTAGTGGTGAGTTTCCCTTCCCCTCTTACCTTACAAATTAACCCAATTTAGAAATGTTGTATTTACCTCTATAACTTAATAGAGTAGGTAAATCCTCAATTCTTATTTGATAAGATATAACCTAAAAACATATTTATAACTATGACAACTGGCTTTGGCAGGTACCATTCCAATTGAAATTGGAACTTTTCATAATCTAATCCATCTGGACTTGTCTTATAACAATCTCCTTGGTGAGTTATGGACCTTCCTTTCTTACCTTGTAGTGTTACTCAATTTAAAAATATTTTATTTTCCTCAACAAAATCAAGAACTTGTTCTTAAGCAAAAATTTATTCATTGAATTACAAAAACTAGTTTATTTGAATATTCATAAAATGGGGTTCACAAGTATCATTCCAACTCAGTTTGGTGCTATTCAAAATCTCATTCATTTGAAATTGTCTTACAACAAACTTACAGATGTGTTACCATCCACCCTTTCCAACCTTATATATAATTGATGGATTTTAGTATAAACAATGTAATTGGAGTCATTCCTTTAACTTTAGGTTTTATGACATATCTCAATAATTTATTTTTGTCCTCAAATTTATTTGTTGCAGGTTGTATCCCATCTTCGATTTTCAATTTGAAAAATTTACAAGACTTTGATGTTTCTCAAAATCAACTAAGTGGTGGCTTGCCACGACGTTTTGGAAATTTCTCAAATGATTTTCATCTAAATATCTCCCAAAATAATCTGAGTGGAGACGTGCCCTACATTTTGAATGATTATATTTCTTTTCATGGTGACTTTAGTCACAACAAATTCAAGCGGAATATTACCACATAGTATATGCAATGTTCCACAATTGTGTAGTGTTAACTTGAGCTACAATAAAATCTCTGGTAGTATACCGGAGAGCTTTTTTCTAAGATGCAGTACATCAACTTATCATACAATCTTCTCAGCGACAAAGAATTACTTGGTCTAGAGAAGAAACATGGTTTTTCTAAAGGATTAAAGTCCTTGTTGAAAATCATTATTCCTTTGACAATTTTTCTGGTCATCATATTTGTTGTGGGTTTCATCTTATTTGAGTCTTTCAAAAAGAACAAGAAATCTATAATTGACAGAAGAGAATCAAAAAATGGGGATTTGTTTTCCATATGGAATTATGATGGAAAAATTGCATATGAAGACATCATTGAAGCAACAAACGGATTTGACATCGAATATTGTATTGGAACTGGCGCCTATGGAAGCGTTTATAAAGCACAACTTCCTAGTGGCAAAATTGTAGCATTGAAAAAACTTCATAGAAGAGAATATGGAAACACATCTTTTGCTAAGAGTTTTCACAACGAAGTGAAGATGTTAAGTGAAATTCGACATCGCAATATCATAAAGCTCCATGGTTTTTGTTTGCATAATCAATGCATGTTTCTCATATATGAATACATGGAAAGAGGAAGCCTTTTTTATGTCTTGAATAATGATGATGAGGCTAAAGAGTTGGATTGGAGTATGAGGGTGAATACCATCAAAGGAATAGCAAATGCTTTGTTCTACATGCATCATGATTGTGCTCCTCCAATTATCCATCGAGACGTAACAAGCAATAATGTACTGTTGAACTCAAAGATGGAGGCTTTTCTGTCTGACTTTGGCACATCTAAAGTTCTTGACCCAGATTCATCTAATCAAACTCTTTTAGTTGGTACATATGGTTATGTTGCTCCAGGTTAGCTTTTCCAATTTTCTATTCTTCTCTTGTTGTATTGTATTGTATTTTATTTTAACCATTACTTACCTTGGGATAAATACATAATTTCTTTAATTTTTTATTTGTTGTAGAACTTGCATACACCTTGGTTGTGACTGCAAAATGTGATGTTTATAGTTTTGGAGTGTTAACATTAGAAACATTCATGGGAAGACATCCTGGAGAGTTGATATTGTCATTTTCAAAGACCTGTAGTGAAAGCATTTTGCTAATAGATGTCTTAGACCCACGTCTCCCATTGCCATCACGGAAAGATGCACAAGATGTGACTTTTTTGGTCACGATAGCATTAGCATGCTTGAATTCATCTCCCAAATCTCGACCATCAATGCACCAAGTGTCTCAAAGGCTTTTATCTTCCAATCAACCATTAGTCATTCCTTTCAATAACATCTCACTCCAGCATTTACTGAATGAAGATATGCAAATACTCTAGTAAAAAGCTAGGAGATTTGGCTCTATGTTTTGTTAGGATCCTCAAGATGATGAAACTTGGATATGCCACAAAGTCCAGATTTTATGTTTGCCATATGTTTAATTTCTTGCAGATGATGACATTTGTCTACAACAAAATCTTTACACTTTACACATCAAGTTTGGTGTAACCTTATACTTTTAAAGTAATAAGATATCAAAAACGAATTATATGGAATATACATAGAGTAATTAAAATTAGAGTGTCACAGCAGCAACAGAAACTCCTACAGCAATACATTACGTTCAAAGAATTTAATCATGAATAGATTATAGTTGAAAAATCCCTTCTTTTTCCATGAAGTTAAGATTTAATGAAGATAAATTTGAGTCATAGAATCACACAAAAGCATCATCTATGTTTACAGTCAAGAATTTTAAAATAGCTATGCAATCTTTGAGTTGCCAACTTTTCATCTTTCCTTACCCTCACATTTCTATCTAGAACTGGCAAGCATATTCTTTCATTCTGCACCCTTTTTAACAGCGAAGGGAATAAAGGAAGTAATGGTATTGATAGAATAAACGAATAATTAGTCTTGTAACAAGAAAATTCAAAGAAAGTTGTATTTAGCCACAATTTAATTAAGGTATAGTTGTAATCTAAAGCTATAATGTCTTAGTTTTCAAGCTCAATAGTTTTGTGCATGACATGAGGTTTGTTCTCTAACTCTAGCTATAAGGTAGAGTACTTCTTTCGACAATTTAAATTATTACTGTGATAAGATAAATTTGCAAGGAAAAATATCATTATGATATGATATGCTTTTATGAGTTATATATATATATATATATATATATATATAAGGGATAGGATATTGTTACTACTAGTTTTGGTCACTACCAAGTCACTACCACTTTTTTTACCGTTAGATCAGAATCTCTTCTACCTTTATCATTTCTCTCTCCTATTGAGATTTTAATCTACCGATGAAAAAAGTGTTAGTGACCAAAATTGGTAATGAGAATATCATATCTCATATATATATATATATATATATATATAGGTTAATTGAGTTGAAAAAATTATTCTTTTAACAATTTTCCTTAACATCATATTTGTTGTGGATTCATCTTTTTTGAATCTTTCAAAAACAACAAGAAATCCTCAATTGATACAAGAGAAACAAAAAATGGGGATTTGTTTTCAATATGGAATTATGATGGAAAAATTGTATATGAAGATATCATTGAAGCAACAGAGGACTTTGGCATCAAATATTGTATTGGAAGTGTTTTTACAACGAAGTGAAGATGTTAAGTGAAACAAGACATCACAATATTGTAAAGCTTCATGGTTTTTGTTTGCATAATCAATGCATGTTTCTCATCTATATATGAATATATGGAAAGAGGAAGCCTTTTCTATGTCTTGAATAATGATGACGATGCTAAAGTTTTGGAATGGAGTAGGAAGGTGAATGCCATCAAAGGAATAGCAAATGCTACATGCTACATGCTACATCATCATGATCCTACTCCTCCAATTATCCATGGAGACATGAGAAGTATTAATATATTGTTCAACTCAAAGATGGAAGCTTTTCTATCTAACTTTGGCACATCTATAGAATTCTTGATCCAGATTCATCTAATCAAACTCTTTTAGTTGTTACTTATGATTATGTTGCTCCAGGTTAGCTTTTTTCATTTCTGTTATACTGTATTTTATTTTAATAAGTACTCACCTTCGGTTAAATACATAATTTCTTTAATTTTGGTTGAGTGCAAAGCTTGCTTACACCTCAGTTGTGACTGAAAAATGCGATGTGTATAGTTTTTGATTGGTGACATTAGAAACAATCATGGGAAACATCCTGGATTTTTTATATTGTTTGTCAAAGACCTGTAATGAAAGCATTTTGCTAAAAGATGTGTTGGACCCACAGCTCCCACTACCGTCACAGAAAGATGCACAAGATGCAACTCTTTTGATCATGGTAGCATTAGCATGCTTGAATCTATCTCCCAAATCTTGACCATCAATGCACCAAGTTTCTCAAAGGCTTTTATGCTCCTACCAGCCATTATCCATTCCTTTCAATAATATCTCAATCAAACAATTAGTGAATCAAGATATGCAAATAATCTAGTAAAATGCTAGGAGATTTGTCGCAAAGTCTAAATTTGAAGTTTGCCATATGTTCAATTTATTGTAGATGATTTTTGTCCATGACAAAATTTTTACGTCATGATTAGTACCTTTATTCTGTTAAAACACTAAGATATCAAAATTAAGTTATATGCAATCTAAATAGAGTAATAGGCAAGTGCGATTGCAAGGGCTGCAAATGTTAGAGCAGCAACAACAGAAACTCCTGCAGTAATACATTACATTCAAAGGATTTAATCATGAAAACATTATAACTGAGAAACGGCCTCTTTTTTTTATGAATTAAATATCTGATGATAAAGATAAATTTGAGTCATAGACAAACAGAAAAGCATCATCTATGATTACAGTAAAGAATTTAAAATAGCTACGAAGTTTTTGAATTGCCAACTTTTTCATTCTGCATACTTTTCATTAGCAAAAGGAATAAAGTTGTTGTGGATGGGATAAGCAATCTTGTAACAAGAAAATTCAGAGAAATTTTTGTTTAGCCACAAAATTTAATTAAGGTATAGTTGTAATGTAAACCTATTTATACTGTCTACTTTTCAAGCTCAATTGTTTTGTGCATGACATGGGAGGGTTTGTTCTTTAACTAAGTGTCTGTTTGGATTGATGGTAGAAGCCGCTTTTCTAATATATTTATAGTATACAAGGTAAGTTTTTAAGAGGAGTTTTGTCTAAGCTTACATGAACATGCTTTTAAAACGCTAATTCAAACTAGTTCTATAGAGTGGTTCTTTCAACAATTTAAATTATCACTATGATAAAGATCAGGATGACATGATATGTTTTTGGCGATTTGGTTGTCATTATATATATGTATATATTGTAACATCCCAAATTTTGGGGTTTTACAATTAGAATATTATGTGGAAATTGTTTTTGAAATTTGGCTTAAAATAATTATGAGAATTATTTTGGAGATTTAGGCTTATTTTTCCCTTAATTTATTTTGGGGAAAAGAATAATTCAAATAAGGAATAAATTACGCCTAAAAATTATAGAAATAATATGTGAGAATTAAACGGTGGGAGTTGGTCTAATGATTAAAATTAATTATTTGGAGAATTAAGAATTATTTTCCTTAGAATATTTGGAAAATAAAATCAAGGAAATAATTAGGAGATAATTTTGGAATAAAACCTAGTAGCACATAAGCCCAACATGCAGCCTTCTTTACTCAATAATTCTCTTTGGGCCCATATACATGTGTACAATTACACCTAACCCATTTCAATTATTCTCATTCTTTAACACGCTCAGGACACGCTAGTAGGAGAAAGAATTGATAGCAATACCTCAGCCCATATATTTAATTACCCCAAAACTTCATGTTCCATTCTCCCACAAACTTCAACCCAACAAAAAACACACCCCACAACCATTTAATTGATTAATCCTTTCGGACAAACATGCAAGCAAAGAGAAGTCCATAGTGGAGGAAAACTGAATCCATATCACAACACCTTTCACGTGACAGCAAAGAGATCACACGCAACAGTGGAAGGCTATGCTTCTCAAGCCTTGCATCTTCTACCATATATCTCGAGCCCAGCAAGCCATACTCTCTCATTAC
Source organism: Acacia acuminata (assembly GCA_019022655.1). Lineage (NCBI taxonomy): Eukaryota > Viridiplantae > Streptophyta > Magnoliopsida > Fabales > Fabaceae > Acacia > Acacia acuminata. Next base: position 6,728,443 of record JAFJYI010000005.1, read on the forward strand.
AAACCACTTGGACATAGAGAGAAAGAGAAAGACAGAGAAACCGAGAGTGAAAGGAGAAAGAGAGAGAGAGAGATAGAGAGAGAGCATTGGAGTTGCGTGCGTGTGTGCTCTATGTTAAAACCAGAGAACAGAGAGAGACCGAGAAAGAAGAGTGAGGGTCAGCTATGTGTAGTAAAAATTACGAGCAATCTGGAACAGGAACGGTATAAGTGATCTGAGTCGCGTGTAGAAACGCTGTCCTATAGAGTTATTCCGCAACCACCGGCAAACTGGAAACGGTACTCCCCAGGATTAAACAGACCCTTCTTGCTATATGGCAAGGCGCGAACCGCGGAAGGTAATGGTAATCGACAAAGCAATTAAAATAGGCGAGAGGAGAGAAGGTTGGATATATTCTCAGACCGAGCACTTCGTCCGAATTCCTTTTATAAACACCGTACGCATAGAGCCAACAGACGCGAAACCATTCGGACGACACGTCCTCATGACCCAACAGACACCCCATTTGGAGAAGGCGAGTCTATTCGGTGACAACGGTAATTCGTCGGATAGACGCTCGTTGCTTGTGATCACGAAGGGTTCCCAACTTTTAAACCCCAAAAATAGAGCCTTTCCAGTAAGCCTCTTAAAATAAATTATTATTATTATTATTATTTTAGTAAACTAAAATAATATTTCGGGAGCAAAAATATTTTCACAAAAGTCTTTGGTGTCATATATTACTCACGCGGGGGGTGAAATCGCCGGATTTCCACTGCGTTTGCCTCTTGGTGGCCCATTGTTGTGTGCGCGAGCCCACTACTCCTCTAAGCCTCTTTACAAGCCCAATATCATATTACTCTATATATAGGCTAGTACTCTCCTTTCCCCAAGCAATGTGGGACTTGTTTCTTTGACACACCCACACATTTACTCATGTTTACAACAATCCCCCACATGTGTCAAAGAAACCCTCGTGTTACCCACGGGACTATAACCATTGTATCCGGTGGTCCTTAGAACTATGAACAGACCTAGACCAATAATACTTAATACACAGATAAGTTAGTGAAGCATGCTTCTATGAACTAACAAATCTTGGTGTGTATTAGAGGCATTAATGGTCAGATTATATCCTAACATTTCCGCTGTTAATCAACGATTTTGAGCGTTATGACGGCCATGCGCATGCCTGGTGCATAACGAATGCTCTAGAGATTCGCCACGATCTCATAGGAGCGGCCACACTCCACATTCGTAGAGGTGATTTCATGTAAGTGTACTCGCACTAAGTACACCGTCATGTAAGACTATGAAATCATTAAGAGCTTTGCTCACCCTCAAAACATGCATTCTAGCACTTTCTCATTGTCATAGGAAGGGACAAATAATTTTCGTGCTAGTCGAAATTGACGAACAACTTGTTCTTACCCATTGAACCTTCTTCATGGGATTTTTACATAATTGATTGAGATAACACCATCCTTTAGCAGCTGCCTTATAATATTATGTCTCAATCGTATGTGTCTACTCTTACCATTGAAGGTTTTGTTCTTTTCTTTGTGGCTATTGCCGCTTTATTATCACAATGCAACGACAATCGATGGTGTTGGTTTGTCACCCAGTGGGATATTTGCTAAGAAGTTTTTCAACCACTCAGCCTCAGTACCAGCCAACTCCATAGCAATAAACTCAGAATCCCTTGAGGACGGTGCTATTAAGTTTTGCTTGGCTGATTTCCATGTGACTGCACCACCACCAAGAATAAAGACATAGCCACTAGTGGATTTTGTTTCATCTGAATCCGAAATCCAGTTAGCAACGCTGTACCCTTCTAATACAAATGGGATACCCACTATATCGTATTCCATAATTCATGGTACCTCTCAAGTATCGTAATAATCTTATGAGAGCCTCCCAATGTTTCTCGCCGGGCAAGTGAGTATACCGCTCAATCTACACACAAGATATGCTATGTCTCGGTCTTGTGTAATTCATCAAATGCAACAAACTCCCAATGATTTGTGCATATTTAGATTGAGCTATTGGATCTCCTTCATGTTTTGTGAGATGTACACGCTATCATAAGGAGTACTTAAAGGATCTTCATTAAACTGTTCAAACTTTCTCGAGAATTTTCTCAACATAGTGTTCTTGAGAAAGTTGAATACCACGTTCATTCCTTATGATTTCTACACCCAATATTACCTTTGCTTCTCCAAGATCTTTCATATCAAAATTTGAAGCAAGAAACCCTTTTGTCTCAAGCACAATATTTAAACTAGTACCAAAGATAAGCATATCATCCACATATAAACAAATAATCACACAATCATTATTCACAACTTTTATATAAACACATCTTTCTACTTCAAAAGTAGAGAAACCACCACTTATCAAAACTTGATCTAATTTCTCATGCCACTTTGTTTAGGTGCTTGCTTCAAACCATACAATGACTTAACTAACTTGCAAACTTTGTTTTCTTGCCCTGGAATGATACACCCTTCAAAGTTGAACCATATAAATTTCCTCTTCTAATTCACCATTTAGAAATATTTGTTTTCACATCCATTTGATGTATAACAAGATTATGAATAGAAGCTAATGCAATTAAGACTCTAATAGAGGAAATCCTTGTTACAAAGTAAAACGTATCAAAGTAATCAATGTTTTCCTTTTGGGTAAAACCTTTGGCTACTAATCTAGCTTTATATTTGTCTATCGAACCATCAGGAAAATATTTTTTCCTAAACACCCATTTACATCCAATAGGTTTTGCTCCTAAAGGCAAGTCTACTAAAACCCAAGTTTTGTTTTGATTCAAAGAATCTATTTCAGTTTTAATAGCTTTTTCCCAAAACTTTGCATCTATAGAAGAGATAGCTTCATAATAATTCATAGGTTCACCTTCTACTAAACATGTATAGAAATCATCTCCAAAAGAGGTTTCTTTTCTTTGTCTTTTACTCCTTCGTAGGTTTTCAACTATATCTTCATTTGAGTTTTGTTCAGAAATCTGTTCAATTCTCTTAGGAATATGCTCAACTTTTAAAGGGAAAATACTTTCAAAAAATTCTGCATCTTTAGTTTCAATAATTGTATTATGTTCTAAAATTTCACTTTTTAAGACTAGAAACCGATATGCAGGACTTTGTTGGGCATAACCAATAAACATACAATCGCAGTTTTGGAACCTATCTTTTTCCTTTTAGGATCGGTAATAATACTTTTGCTAGGCACCCCCACACTTTCAAATATTTCAAGTTTGGTATAAAATCTTTCTACAACTCGTAAGGTGTCTTCTTAGTTTTCCTATGAGGTATTCTATTTTGTAGAAAACATGCAGACTGTAAAGCTTCCCCCCACAAGTTATTAGGAGCAGTAACAGAACTTACAAGTAAAGCATTCATCATTTCCTTTAAGGTTCTATTTTTCCTTTCAGCAACACCATTAGATTCAGGTGAATATGGGGGAGTTACTTCATGGATTATTCCTTCCTTTTCACAAAAATCATTAAGCAACAAGTACTCTCCTCCTCTATCTGACCTTACTCTTTTAATCTTTTTATCTAATTGATTTTCTACCTCGCCTTGTATAAAAGAAATTTTTCAAAGGCCTCATCTTTATTTCTAAGTAAATATACTCTAGTATATCTTGAAAAATCATCAATAAAAGTAATGTAGTATCTCTTTCCACCTCTTGTCTCTGTTTGTTTTAAATCTCCTAAGTCAGTATGTATTAGAGACAACAATTCAGTTTCTCTTTGAGTAACAAAATGTGTTTTTCTAGTTTGTTTTTGTTTCTGCACATACTTCGCATTTATTAATATCATTAATATTAATTCCAGAAATTATCCCAAGATTTTGTAATCTCTTTATATAAGATTTATGTATATGTCCTAGTCTAGCATGCCATAAATCAAAGGAATCAATCAAGTAAGCGTAAGAAGAAGCATTATCATTATTTCCATCAACACTCGCACAAAAAGACCCCGATTACAATAACCCTTTCCTATCGAACATTGTTCTTTGTCATAATAATCTTATCTCGATTCAAATGACACCTTAACCCTGATTTTCCTAATAGAGCCACAGAAATCAGATTTGCTCTAAGTTCAGGCACGTATAGAACGTCAGTCAACGCCAATGTCTTTCCTGATGTGAGTTTCAACTCCACTTTTCCTTTTCCTTGAACTTTTGCAGTTCGTGAATCAGCCAAATAAATGTGGTCTTCTGCTTCTTGGAAAGTGGAGAACATATCCTTAGTTGCACAAATGTGCTTGGTAGCTCCAGAGTCTACCACCCATTTTTTCACATCAGTAACTAGTAAGGCTTGTGAAGAGATCATTGCAACGATAACTTCATCATCACTGTTTTCATCTCTAACAACCAAATTTACATTTGGCTTTGGAGGATTTTCGTCTCTCTTACGTTTTTCAATTCGCCTTTTTCCTACACTTAGCAGCAAAATGTCCTGGCTTGCCACAGAAAAAACAACTACCATTCTTCTTGAATTTGGGGTTAGAATCACTGGGTTTGTAATCAGATTTCTTTTGTATTGGTGTTTAGAATCGTACCTCTTGTTGTGCAGCTTTCCTTCCACTAGATTTGCTTTTGCGATGTCTGTTTTCCTTTTCTCGCTTGTATTGCCTTTCTATTTGTATCTTCTATAATGATGTGTGTAATCAGATCTGACAGCGACAATTGTTTCTGCTTATGCTTGAGTTGCTCCATGTCTCTGGCAATTTTTCAATCAGAACTCCTGCCACGAATTCATCTGGCAGATTGATATTTTCAGCCCGGAGTTTGTCTAGCAGTTTATGATACTCATTGATTTGCAGCTTGATGTCTTTGTCTTCAACCATTTCCCATTTATAGAAATTTCCCACAACAAACTTTTGTTTTCCGGCATCTTCAGCAGTCTATTTGTGGATGAGCGACTCCCAGATCTTTTGTGCCTCCTTGTATACACAATACACATCGAACAGATCATTAGACAGTACTTATGAGGGTGTGTCGCAAACTTTATTGGCATATGTCCATGCATCCTTTGCACCGATCGAGTCTAACGCAGTTGTGGTTGATTGAGAGCGTAGCCACACCATGCATGTCAAGGACTGAATGAACTCGTTCTTGCCACCGTCTCGAAATTCTTTCCATCGAAAACATCAATCTTGGATGTATCGAAAAGGTCCGGGAAGTGGCATTGCAAGAGGCACCGTACGGCATTGGGATTAGGAACATCGTGATGCTGAGGAATGTTGTTACCAGCGTCGTTGTCCATGCTCGCTGTCTAACTCTATAGATTGTAGTAAAAATTACGAGCAATCTGGAACAGGAACGGTGTAAGTGATCTGAGTCGCGTATAGAAACGCTGTCCTATAGAGTTATTCCGCAACCACCGCAAGAACCGAAACAGTACTCCCCAGGATTAAACGCACCCTTCTTGCTATATGGCAAGGCGGCGAGATCCGGCGGAAGGTAATGGTAATCGACGTAATTAAAATAGGCAGAGGAGAGAAGGTTGGATATATTCTGCGCGAGCACTTCGTCCGAATTCCTTTTATAAATAGAGCCAACGGACGCGAAACCATTCGGACGACACGTCCCTCATGACCCCAGACACCACCGTGGAGAAGGCGAGTCTATTCGGTGACAACGGTAATTCGCCGGATAGACGCTCGTTCTTGTGATCACGAAGGGTTCCCAACTTTTAAACCCCAAAAATAGAGCCTTTAGGTAAGCCTCTTAAAATAAATTATTATTATTATTTTAGTAAACTAAAATAATATTTCGGGGAGCAAAAATATTTTCACAAAAGTGCTTTGGTGTCATATATTACTCACGCGCGGGGAAATCGCGGATTTCCACTGCGTTTGCCTCTTGGTGGCCCATTGTTGTGTGCGCGAGCCCACTACTCCTCTAAGCCTCTTTACAAGCCCAATATCATATTACTCTATATATAGGCTAGTACTCTCCTTTCCCCAAGCAATGTGGGACTTGTTTCTTTGACACACCCACACATTTACTCATGTTTACAACACTATGATCATTGAGCTCTGTTTTAAAGTCTAAAAATAGAGGTAAGTTTTAAGCTTCCTTTCCTTCTTGGTTCCATGTTAAACTCACGTAAGCTTGTTGTTTTAATGATAGGTATTGAACCCAAAAACTTGTTATTCGGTATATGTAACATCCCAAATTTTAGGGTTTGAAATTTAGAAAATTAGGAATATTATATAGAAATTAAATTATGAAATTTGGCCAAAAATAATTATGAAGTTAATTATTGGAAATTAAGGCCTATTTTTCCTTAAATTTATTTTAGGAAAAAAGTACGTTCAAGGAATATTTGTAAAAGATCATTTATGGCCTAGAGAAGTTAATTGAGAAAGAAAAATATTTATATGAGATTAAGGATTTATTTTGGAAATTTAGACTTATTTTTCCCTTAATTTATTTTGGGAAAAGGATAAATTCAAGTAAAGAATAATTTAAGCCTAAAAAAAATATGGGATTAATATTCTAAGGCCAAAAGAAATTTAAATTGATAAAGAAAAAAATCCATATGTGGAATTAAGTTTTTATTCTTAACACTTATTCCCTTATTTCCCATTATTCTTATATTGCATGTGCAAGACACATAAACTCCCATAGTCCAACGGATGGGCTCAGCCCATATAACACAAGTCTAAACCAAGTCCATCTCATTATTCTTCATTCCCATCTCATTGGGCCAACAAAAACTGAACACGTAGGAGAGGAGGGGATGCAACAAAATCAATGTCCATTGTGTCTTTGATCCAAATACCCCTATATAAGCAGATCATTCTTTCTAGCCCGTACATCTTGCAATTAATATCCATATTAATTAATGTCCATATTCCTAACACCTTATTATTCATTCTTTCCAGCCCAATACGAGAACAAGTCCATTTCACTTCTATTTTTTTAAAAGCACATCTTGTGAAAGCAAAGAGATCACACACAACAATCAGATGGAAACACATTAGTTATAAAAAAAGGGGTAGCAACAGTGTGAACACGAAACGCAGAGAATTGACAGCAAAATTTCTCCAATGCGTTACCTCCCTTTCGTCATGTTGGCCAACTGCAGCGCTAGATTAGGAAAAAGGAAACACAGCGCCGAAAACACAGAAAAGGGAGACACACAACAGTTCTTGAGGCCAGCGTCAATGCTGGCTTTTCATGCTCCTCGGACCAACGTTTTTGCCTCTGACTGAACCCAATAGTTTTTAAATACCCATGCTCCTTAGCTTCATTCATCTGCTTTGATTAGCTTAGGAAAGCTGAGACGTGAGTGAGTGAGAGAGAGAGGGAGAGCCGAGAAAGCTGAGAAACAAACATATATATGATTGTGTGTGAGGGGGAAAACGTTGCCCTTATATACTGCTACACAAGCACATACTATATATATATTGCTGCACATGACAGCGTGTAAAACCACATGCAACCTTACTGTGTGTAAAACCATATTGCTACATATGAACCTTGGAAATTTTGCTGCTCATATAATATATATATCGCTACACTCTCACGTTGGACATATATTGCTTCATATATATTCCACTTGGTGTGGAACCAAATGGGTTGTGGTAATAGGTATATATGACGCAGTGAGCATGGTAGGAAAAACTAGATATTTTTAAATGTGTGTATTTATATATATATATATATATATATATTGATAGGGCAAAACTTTAAAGCCTATAAACTCCGCAAGTATACGGGCCGTATCAAGTAATAAAGTGATAAGAAAAGTATCGTTCTCACGAGGACTTAGTATCACAACTTTAGTTAAACATTAATTTCACAATTTAATTTCGTTTAAGTTGAGAAAACCAAATTTAATTTAATTTAGAGAAAAGAAATTAAAACAAACTAATCGCACACTAATGAACGAGCAACCTAGAGTCACTAATCCCTTATTTGATTCTTAGATTTTATTCCCACCAAATTAACTTTGACTTAACTTAATCAGCTAATCTAGAGTATTAATGTTTATAAGTGCCTGTCGGTCCACTTATACACCTACCTCAAATAATTATGCAATGTCTCACAAATTAATTAAGGTGCAATTCAAATCGGGCTCACTCTAATTTAACTATGCGGAGCTTCTAGGTATATGTCTATCCTAGACGCAAATTAGATTAAGACATAACTTCACGTTAAATTTAAACCTAATTCCACATTATTTATTCCCATGTTCAATTTAGGATTCCCTCTTTCAAGTCCAAACCTAAATCCCCATAACATGCTCAATGGTGGCCACTCACTAAGCAATAGCAATAAACACAAGATTAAATAAACTAGAATAAAATTAAGCAAAACCAATCTGTGGGAATAATCTCTAAAACCCAAACAAGTTCATAGGTTCTCTAGATTGCAAAACCAACTAGCCACACATGGCTTTATTCAAATCCATAACAAAAATGAAACTCAGGTTCAAAGAATAAAGAGAGAGAGGAAAGAAAATTTCTCCGTCGCCTCCACAGTCCTTTCGTCTTTCCGTGGAGATGATGAAGAGAACTGAAACGCTCAGCCTCTGCTCCTCTGCTTCTTCGTTCCTTCTCGTTCTGCGTCTTCCCCATCTCCTCTTCTTTCTTGTCTCTGCCTCCCTATTTATAATTTAGGTCTTGGGTAACTGATTCTCCTTTTCTTATTACAAAGATATCTCATATCTTGTAATTCACTCTACCAGATCACGCAATTGATTTTGTTTCTATTTTTCTTGCGTGAGACCATTGAATTTGGCTGATTGCATATCCTCTTAATTGCTTTTTCTACTTCTTTCCAAATCAGCTAATATTTCCTGCACAATAAAAATAGGATATGGGTAGATTTTATGTTGATTTATTCTTTGATCCTAATTTGAAGCAATGATGGAAAAGTTCATAAAAGATAATTAAATAGGCATATAATATTAATAACTCCAACTAATTCTTATAAAATATACACCTATTTAATCATAAAATATACACTTATCATATATATATATATATGTATAAGCAAGTGACTTTCATGGGTGTGTTCAAAGAAAACGAGGGAGTATGTTATTGAAACAAAAGATGCCAGCTGGAAATAAAATAAGAGAGACATTAAAACATTGCTTGGGTCATTAAAACGTTGAAAGAAGTTGCATATATATATATATAAGTCACTGTACATGAAACTATTATATTTTAAGTGGTGATAATAAGGCGAAATTAAATCAAAGTTTTATTTCCTCTAGTAATGTTTTACTAATTACTAATGTTCTTTCCATTTATCAAATAAAACTCACGATTTCCCCTTCAAATGTTGGAGTTTCTCTGATATTTCATCTATATCAGGTGGAGGTTTCTAAGGAGTCATTGTGGTTTTAAAAGAATACCATAAGTATTTTTGAGTGACTATTTGTAATTTTCTTTCTCTGTCCTCTATATGGTTAATTAGCTTATGAGTCCTATGTTTGATAAGTAATTGCTGCATAAATGTCTATCTTTAAATTAGAGGGTCTAATCTTTTGAAATTGTGGATTTTATGTACAAAGGGAAGATGTTTGAGAATAGTTGAAGTTAGTGAATGTACAATGATGAATTATGACTAAAATTGATAATTATTGATAGGTTGTGGATGATTAATAAAGCCTAGTGTTTAGTGGTAATAACGATAATAATAACAATAAATAGTAAAAAGAAAAAAATAATAAATAATAAATCAATATAGTTATTATTAAGAAAGGTAATAAATAATAAAAGGTGTTATTAATTAATAATAAATAAAAGAATGTTATTATTAATGATAATTAAAAAGGGGTATTATTATTAGGAAAATTTTTAGGGATTGATAACCATTTTTAATCCTCTAAAATTAATTCGCGTAGTTAGTTACTTTACAACGCAAGAAGTGACTAATGACAATGATAAACGTTTATAGGCATATTTTGACACCTCTATCGGACCAGTTAAGGATTCAAGTTTGAGGTGGGTAACTGTTATCTTATTAACTTGTATATATGTATTGCACGTATGACTGATCATGGTTGTTAGATAATTTTGCATGTGTGTATCCTAGCTATGGGTTGAGGTTGCATGTCTCATAGGGCTGCGTGTCCTAAAGGGCTGCGGTCCTTTGCCGATAACTGCGGTTACAGTGCGACTTGTTTACTGTGAATTATTCTATGCTTATACATGTGTTATACTGTCATTTACGTTTCATATTTTCATATAAGATTAAATGTTACCCTTGGGGTTCATTCATTTGAACTCCAGACTGCATGAAAGAGACAGGTAGTGGTTCGGGATCAAGAGGCAAGATGCAGCTGTAAGGATTACAGCAGAAGGAACTTCTTGGAAAATATTAGTAGACAGGCAGTATTAATTCGTTTATCATTTGTCTATTTTTGGATTAATATATTAATATCCTATATGGGATGGATATCACTCGTGATAGGATAGATTCAAATCGTCAAAAATTTATCCTCATATTTTTCAAACTAAGTTATTTTATGAAAGTTTTATTCCGCAATTAAGCCATCCAAATTATTTCGATGCCTATGCACTACAACTCTGATAAATAAATGCGCATTTAGGACAGGCTTTGCGGTATAGGTAGAGCTGGGAATCAGGGCCGGCTCGGCCCTACAGGGCCTGGCCTTCCAGGGCCTGGGCCCTACAGGGCTTGAGATAAGGAAAACATCTGTTTTTCAAAGCCCGGCCCGATAGTACCAAGGCCAGGGCCGGCCCTACAGGGCCTGGAAATTACTATTCCAAATTTTAACTATTTTTTTCTGGGTTTTTTTCAAAGAAATATAATTAGTAAATTGCAACCATTAAAATTCTAATCTATCACATAAATATTATCAACATTAATATTTAAACAATACAAATCATCCAACAAATAAACACATTCATTAATTCATAATAAAAAACAAACCATTGTCCACAATTGCCTCACATAAAACGTAAGAAGCATTAAACTAAGCAACATTAAATAACTCACATAAAATATAAAAGAATACCATTATCATTGTCAATTGTCACCTTCTTCATCACTATCATCAATTTCATGGATATTTAATTGGGCTTCACTTTGAGCAGAAGGTTGTGCTTCACTCTTTGACTAATTTTTTTTTTTAAAAATGAAAATGCTACGACAAGAACAGGCCTAACGGGCCGACCCGAGGCCCCGCGGGCCGGCCCGATAAGCCCGAGGCCCACGGGGCCGGCCTGCAGGCCAATTTCAAATTTCAGGCATATTTTTCAAGCCCGAGCCCTACAGGGCCAGGGCCTAAACGGGCCGGCCCGACGAGCACGGCCCGATTTCTCGGCTCTAAGTATAGGTATATATATATATATATATGGATATATGTGAAGATGGAATAGGTGATCTTTAAAAAATAAAGATTTCTCTCGTGAATAAACGAAATAGAGACCAATAAGATAAAAGAACACAAGACAATTTATACTGGTTCGGTCCAATACTCTGACCTACGTCCAATCCCCAGAACTCCTGGGATTTCACTATTTCTCAAGAACAATTACACTCACTATAAACGAATGATGATCCTCTCGCTCTCGGACTCCACTCCCCCTTACAAGTTGTAATTAATACACCCACTCTTAAGGTTCCAGAACCTTAAGAATCAAAACAAGAATAAGAATGATATTTAATGACTCCTCGCGAGCATATAAGAAGATGAACACTGAAGTACACACTGAAGTACAGTTAATGAAACAGATGAAACAGTGAATGATATTAAACTCGAATTGATTGCGCAGCGTTTCGGTGGTTGGCGAATTCAATGCTTCAAGAATTTATAGTTGATACAATTAATGACCGTTGGTGAAGCTTTGAATGAATTCATTGTGACTCTTAAATATAACCGTTAGATAGATGAAGCTTCGTTGGTCACTTTCGCCGTTAATGATTCAAGTGGATTTTTACCGTCACCACATTCTTTCATTCCTTCTATTTTGCCCGTTGTGAAATAGCATTTATTGCCGGATAGGAATAGCAAGAATATCTTTCGAATGTTCAGAAGAATGGTTGTTGAGATTGTGTCTCGATATGGTAAGCGTATTTAATGCTCTCTGACATTCAATTTGCTTTATGATAAATTGATGTTAATCCAAGATATAATTATCTGAAACTCATCAGCAAACATGTTAAAAGCATTTAGGAATAGTAATGAGTTAAGATATGAAGTAATGAAATCACACCGAATGATTTTTGATTTCCGACGGTGATTTTGAAAATTTAGAAAGATATGACTTGAGGAGCATGACTGGAGGCATATTAATTGACTGAAGGTAAGAATAAAGCATTTGAAGATTTTGCCTTGAGTCAAAAATATGATGCCTTGAGTTATCATGCCTAGAGGCAATATCTTTGTGACTAGAGGCAAATACGATGTTATTAGTTGTGAAAACAAGCAATAGGATAATTTGCCTAGAGTCAATTAATAGATGCCTAGAGGTAATATGACTAGAGGTAGATAATAAGTGACTAGAGGCATGGTCTTTGATATAACTGGAAATGGTGAAGCATCGACTTGACTGGAGGCAATAAATAAATGACTTGAGGCAATTTGAAAAGATGAAAGAAGAAATGCCTAAGAGTCATATATTTATGCCTTGAGTCATATTGCCTAGAGGCATGAGTTACTTGACTGGAGGCAAAAACAAGAGCATAGAAATATTGAATAAAAGAATGGTTTGCCTAGAGTCATGAGAATGCCTAGAGTCATATTGCCTAGAGGCAATTATGTAGTGACTAGAGTCATAAGGTGAAGTTCAGCGTAATTACTGTTAGTTCTCTATGTGTTTTGATGATGAGTGACAATTGTAAACCAGCTGTGAGTTTTGTCTTGGGAAGTTAAAAAAGTTTCCCACAAGACAAAACTCGAGTTTTGTTTTCAAAACTCGAGTTTTGGTCTTGCAGAAAAATGGTCAATTTCAATGATCTAAGCAAAACTTGAGTTTTAAGTAGAAAACTCGAGTTTTGAGAACAAGGACTTTTAAATTTTCAAACTCGCCTCGCGCCTTGTCATCGAAAAATGAATTATTATGTTTTCACATGATAAAATGAAAACTCGAGTTTTGATATTAAAACTCGAGTTTTGGCCAACCCAAGAGCATTACAAGTTTTCAAAGTTTTCATGATAAAATGAAAACTCGAGTTTTGATTTTAAAACTCGAGTTTTGGCCAACCCAAGAGCATTACAAGTTTTCAAAGTTTTCATGATAAAATGAAAACTCGAGTTTTGATTTTAAAACTCGAGTTTTGGCCAACCCAAGAGCATTACAAGTTTTCAAGGTTTTCATGATAAAATGAAAATCGAGTTTTTTGTTTTTAAAACTCGAGTTTTTTACAAGTTTTCAAAGTTTTTTAAAATGAAAACTCGAGTTTTGAATTTAAAACTCGAGTTTTGGTCAACCCGAGAGCATTACAAGTTTTTCATAGTTTTCATGATAATATGAAAACTCGAGTTTTGATTCCAAAACTCGAGTTTTGTTCAAGCAAAGAACAACTCACTTTATCGAGCCTTTGAAAACTCAAGTTTTGTTTTGAAACTCAAGTCTTGGAGTTTTGGACTACAACATACTATTTTCACTAACAATCCAAAACTCGAGTTTGGTTTTGGAAACTCGAGTTTTGAGATTCATTCAAACTTTGGTCCAAAAGCTCGAAACACGACTTTGCTCTCGGAAGATGAAAACTCGAGTTTGAGTTTTGAAACTCGAGTTTTGGCTTAAGTGCATAGCTTGAAAACTCGAGTTTTGATACACAAACTCGAGTTTCTAACGGTGATTTTGAAATTCGATTTCTACGTTTTTGCAAAATGTCCCCGTTTGATCCTAATACTTTCCAGGAACATTCTCTCTATACCTTGCTATGTTTAATGATCTTATTAATGAGTCTCGTGTGATTTAAAGAATGATTTTGGAGTGATAAAGCAAAAAGCAAAAATGGTCGTAACATTAAATGCACCGGGGATGAGAGTTGCATTACTTTGGGTATTTGATCTGCACACGATTGCAAAGCATTAAAGAATGTTTACTACATCAAGCAACTGTGTTTCCAACGGATATATTTGCAGAAGATCAACATAGTCTTCTTGCCCAGCTGGATTAAGCTGAGATTAGAGAGAGAAGATGCCTAATCTCACTTCCTAACCTTGCGCAGTTTCTCCAACGGATCTATTGAAGTTGCAACGATCATCTACTCGATCTCTCGAGTATAAATAGGACTGCATTCAAGTCCTCCCAAAAAACTAACACAACAACCGAAAACGCACAAGCATTCAATTTTCTCAACTACCTTTCGGTTTTCACTTGTATTCTCGTCTTTTGACATTATAAGCTTCAAAGTGTTTATTATCATCTACTCTTAGAGAGAGTTTCTATCTGTAAATCATTTATTGATTGAGATAACCACAAGTCAGGGGACTTGGTGGTTGGGTGTATTGATTACAACTTGTAAGGGGGAGTGAGTTCTAGAGAGAGAACTACTCTTGAGTACAGAGAGTGTGTAATCGTTTGTGAGTTTAGTGGATTGAAAATCCCAAGTGTGGCTTGGGGACTGGATGTAGGTCAAAGATAAGACTCGAACCAGGATAATTTCTATTGTGCAAGCTTTCCTTACCTTCCTCCTCTGTCTGTCTCTGGTTTCATTACTTCAAAACAGAGCATATTTCTAAAAGTTTTTAAAATACCCAATTCACCCCCCTCTTGGGTATATAGCTCCATTTACATTTGGTATCGAGCAAGGTCTTCTCTTAAGAGCTTAACAACTCGAGAAGGATCATTATGGAAGGTATCTTACCCGATGGAGCTTCTATCAACAAAGCCACCCGGTTTCAATGGAGAGCATTACTCCTTCCTCGGAAAGCAAAATTCAAAGTCTTTGTGAATGCTACGAGTATGGGCTGTGGAGAGTATTTGAAAGAGGAAATTATGAGCCATCAACCGTTGAAGATGGAGTTAGAGTTCCTAAGCTTGAAGAAGAATATGATGAGAATGACGAAGAAGTGTCACACTCAACAAAGCAAGGCTGTCCTACTTCTTCAAAGTGCTCTTAGCCAACAAGAGTACTTTCGTATTTGCAATCTATCTTCTCGCAAAACAAATGTGGGATGCTCGGAGATAGCTCATGAAGGAACAATGGAGTAAAGCAAAAAAGAGTCAATACTCTCATGACCGAATATGACCTTCTACGAATGAAGCATGGTGAATCCATTGGTGAGTTCCAGCTAAGGTTCACCCATCTCATCAATCAACTTGCTGCCTTGGGAAAAGAATATGACCAACCACCCAAGTAAGGAAGATCTTGAATATCCTTAACAAGGAATGGGAAGCAAAGGTCACAGCTATTGAAGAGGCTCGAGGAGAGTCAATGACGTCGAATCGCTGCTCTATTCGGAAGTCTCTCTCGAATATGAGGCTAAACTCAAGTTCAAGAAGGGACTTGATGAAGCTCATGGCAAGAACAAAGGAATTGCCCTCAAGGCTGCAAGAGAAGTTAGAGACTCGAGATGGGGAAAATGAGAATGAAGACGAAGATGAAGAAATTGGCATGCCGGTCCGAAGATTCAAGAAGTTCTACAAGAAGGACCAAGGCTTTAAGAAGTTTCACAAGGGTAGCTCCAGTTATGAGGCAAAGAAGCCAATCATCTCGCTACGAATGTCGAAGCCCGGCCACATCAAGTCCGAATGCCCTCGCCTGAACGACAAAAATAAAGAAAAGAAGAAGTTCAAGCAAATACAAGAAGAAAGCTTATGTTTCCAAAGATTCGGGGTGATAGCTCATCGATGAAGATGATGAGGATGAGGAAGAGAAAGCCAATATATGCCTAGTTTGAAGAAGAAGAGCAACGTGCTAAACTTGAAGAGGTATATGATTGCAAACCTCCTTATGATGATCTGTTTGATGAATACATGACTGTGCAATTTGAATTTGAAAAACTTGCTGAAAAATATTTCAAACTGAAAAACAGAAATCTTACTCTTGAATCTCAAGTTGAAAAGTTGTCTTCTTCGTAAAATACTATTTGTAAAGATTGTCCGATCGAAGAAAAAGAATTCATATCTTACAAAGGCTCTTGAGAAATTCACTAGAGGAAGTGAAATGCTCAATGTCATTTTGAAACAAAGAACGTTTTATAAATGATAGATCGGCATTGGTTACGAGACCAGATTTTGATAGAAAGAAAGGCAAGAAGAAGAGTGGTCGAGAAAACATACATGAACTATTTTACAAAATCAGTTCACTCTTCAAATCCCTTTGCACATTGCAATTCGTAATAAGAAGGGTCATTCTACTTCATCTTGCTTTCATAAAAAGGAAAGAAAGGTTAAACCAAAGTGGGAAATTATCAATGGGTACCAAAAGGAACTTATGTTCCTAAGGTCAAAACTAACTCCAAAGGACCCAAGAAAAGATGGGTACCTAAGGCTTGATCCCTTGAAAATTGCAGGTTTGTCTTAGAGCATCAAGACCCAACAAGTGGTACATTGATAGTGGGTGCTCAAGACACATGACTGGAGATGAATCAAAATTTCTCTCAATCAAATCAAAGGATGGTGGTAGAGTCACATTTGGAGGAGACCAATCGGGTAAAATTGCTGGAATTGGTGAGATAGGAAACAATGAAGGTCCTCTCATCAAAGATGTCTACCTTGTAGAAGGATTGTGTCACAACCTCCTAAGTGTGAGCCAAAGCACCGACAAGGGTAACTTAGTTATCTTTGATTCAAATGAATGTTTGATTGTTAGAAAGGATTTAGTCCCCATTGACGATTTGAAAACTAAAGCCTTATTTAGAGCACCTAGAGATGGAAATTGTTATACTCTTAACCTCTCTAGCAATGCTTCAGTTTCTGAAAATTGTTTTGTTAGTAACTTGAATGAGAGTTGGCTGTGGCATAAACGATTAGCTCATGTTAATATGTTTCAACTTGACAAGTTGCTGAAAAAGGATTTGGTCATTGGTATTCCTAAATTGAATTTCAAAAATGATATAGTATGTGATGCTTGTCAAAAAGGAAAACAAACCAAATCTTCTTTTAAAGCAAAAAATGAGATTTCAACTAGTAGACCTCTTCAACTACTTCATATGGATCTAGTTGGACCAGCTAGAGTAAAAAGTCTTGGTGGAAATCTTTACACCTTGGTCATAGTTGATGATTACTCTAGATTTGCTTGGACGATATTTTTGTCATCTAAAGATGAAACATTTGATCAGTTTGTAACCTTTGCCAAAAAGGTCCGAACGAGAAAGGTTTTGCAATTTCAGGTATAAGGACCGATCATGGTGGCGAATTTGAAAACAACGCCTTCACGGGAGTTCTCGTGACAATGTGGGGATTGATCACAACTTCTCGCCCAAGGACTCCTCAACAAAACGGTGTGGTTGAGAGGAAGAATAGAGTCCTCACTGAGATGGCAAGGGCAATGTTAAATGAAAACAACACTTCTCAAGTGTTTTGGGCTGATGCGATGAGTACGGCTTGCTACATCTCCAACCGAGCCTATTTGAGGAAGAAGCTGAACAAGACCCCATATGAACTCTACAAGGAAAGGAAGCCAAATCTCAGCCACCTACATGTCTTTGGATGCAAGTGCTATGTGCACAACAATGGTAAAGAGAATCTTGGTAAATTCGATTCCAAAGCCGATATAGGTATCTTCATTGGTTATTCAAATAGGAGTAGAGCTTATAGAGTTTTTAATACTCGCACTCGTATTGTTGAAGAATCAATACATGTTGTTTTCTCGTGAATCCAAATCGATAAAGCCTTGGACAATGAAGAAGAAAATGTTTTCAAAAATCAATTCTTTTCGAAAACTACTCCCGCTTCTATTGAAAATCCCGAAAATGTTTTTGAGGCTGATCCCCAAAACTCTATTGAAAATCCCGATCGACTCAACCTAGAACTTGGAAATTTATTAGAAATCATCCTTTAGACCAAGTTATAGGTGATATTAATCGGGAGTAAGAACCAGAAATAGTACTTTGAATGAAGTAACTTTTTCTCGCATTTATATCTCATATAGAACCCTCTAAGATTGATGAAGCCCTTTCGGATAATGATTGGGTGATAGCAATGCAAGAGGAGTTACATCAATTTGACAGAAATCATGTTTGGGATTTGGTACCTAGGCCCAAAGATCATCCGGTCATTGGCACCAAATGGGTATTCAAGAACAAACGTGATGAGTCCGCAATCATTGTCCGCAACAAGGCAAGATTGGTTGCCAAAGGCTATAATCAAGAAGAAGGAATTGATTATGAAGAAACTTATGCTCCAAAGTGGCAAGATTGGAAGCCATAAGAGTACTTCTAGCCTTTGCATGTGTAAAAGGTTTTAAACTATATCAAATGGATGTGAAAAGTGCTTTTCGAATGGTTTTATACAAGAGGAAGTTTATGTAGAACAACCTCCTGGTTTTGAAAATGAACATTGTCCAGATCATGTGTATCGTCTCAAGAAGGCTCTATATGGCACGAAACAAGCTCCTAGAGCTTGGTATGAGCGATTAAGCAAATTCCTTCTAGATCAAGGCTTTGTTAGAGGAAAAGGCATACACAACTCTTTTCATAAAGACTAATAAGCTAAATGAAATTTTAATGGTTCAAAT
This sequence comes from Acacia acuminata, assembly GCA_019022655.1. NCBI lineage: Eukaryota > Viridiplantae > Streptophyta > Magnoliopsida > Fabales > Fabaceae > Acacia > Acacia acuminata. The sequence goes on from JAFJYI010000005.1 coordinate 6,747,066, forward strand.
ATATGTGGATGATATTATATTTGGTGCTTCTAATGATGCTTTGTGTGAAGAGTTTTCAAAGACTATGCAGGAGAATTTGAGATGTCCATGATGGGAGAGCTCAACTACTTTCTTGGACTGCAAATCAAGCAAAGAAAAGATGGGATATTTATTTCCCAAACCAAATATCCGAATGATTTGTGAAGAAATTTGGGATGGACCAAAGGTGCAATGGTGCCGACACTCCTATGAGCTCAACTGCTTCACTAGATGCTGATGAGGAGGGCAAAGATTTCAACATCACAAAGTATAGAGGAATGATTGGATCACACTTCTCTATCTTACAGCCGAGTCGCCCGGACATCCAATTCGGTGTTGGGATGTGTGCAAGGTTCCAATCCACTCCAAAAGAGTCCCATTCTGAACAAGTAAAGAGGATATTCAGATATCTCTCGGACACAAAGACTCTTGGACTGTGGTTTCCCAAAGGTCAACCGAACACTTGGTGGCATACTCGATTCGGATCATGCCGGCTACAAGACAGATAGAAAGAGCACAAGTGGCCAATGCGAATTCTTTGGCAACTCACTTGTCTCTTGGTTCAGCAAGAAGCAAACATCTGTGGCCGTGTCCTCTACCGAAGCTGAATATGTGGCTGCTTCAAGTTGTTGTGCTCAAGTGCTATGGTTGAAGCAACAACTTGCCGACTTGGGAGTTCACTTGAAGGAAATCCCAATTTTGTGTGACAACACAAGCACAATAAGCTTGGCCAAGAATCCGGTGCAACATACAAGAACCAAGCATATTGATGTGAGGCATCACTTCATTCGGGATCATGTCCGTAAAAGAGATGTCAAAGTGATGTTCATCCCAACTCATCTTCAACTTGCCGATATCTTCACCAAGCCTTTAGCGAAGGAGCAATTTAATTTCATACGAAGAGAATTGGGAATGGTAAATCCCAATGAACCGTAAGAAATCCTCACTCATTTTAATGTTAGTTATGTTTTTGATGATCAACAATTACTAACTTAAGCATCGGAGCTTCTAGATGTGGTCTTTGCGGGACATTCTCCAAAATCGAGTTTTTGTCGATAGGCGGAGAAAACTCGAGTTTTGATCCAAAACTCGAGTTTTGGTGAAGTATCGGGGAGAGAGAAAGAAACTTGATTTTTGAAGAAGCTCAAAACTCGAGTTTGTAATTTGGAAACTCGAGTTTCCATCGACGAGAGCAACTTAAAGTTTTGAGGAATGAAAACTCGAGTTTGAAAAATAAAACTCAAGTTTTGATCGAGGAATTTCAAAAGTTCACATTACACTTTTGAAGTCCGGGTAAGCTATTCTTCAAAACTCGAGTTTTGAAAGTAAAACTCGAGTTTTAGTCGAGGTATATATTTTTGATTTTCACTTATTTTCCATAACTTGCTTCAAAACTCAAGTTTCACCCTAGTTTTCACTATTCTCTCTCTCGACTCATCTCTTCTTTTCCCTCAATTCCTTCAATCCTTTCGACCAACTCCCATCAAAACCCTAAATGGCGTCGCCCCCTTCCTCCAACCCCAAAGGAGGACCTAATCCTACTTCCTCTCCTTCAGAACGACCAGTGAGATTGAAGACTCGGTCCTCTCGTCTTAAATTTGGAGTCGACAAGAAGATTAAAGGGATTCCAGACGACATCTCTTCAGGCAAAGTCACCCACCACTAAGGGTGTTTCTATTGACGATAGGCCCGAGCTTCGAACCAAGAGAAGACATGACTCGAATCTTCCCCAAAAGAAAAAGGGAAATCAACGACATGACTCTGAATCTTCCCTAAGGCTAAACGATCCAAGACGTTTTCTGTTCCAGAAAAAGGACAAGGGTCCTCGGTGCCTGACTCTGCTCCTGGTACTCCTGAACTCCCTGAGGTTATGGAAGACGCCATAACAAAAATCTACAATCATGATTCTCGCTCCGCAGGGCTTTTCAACCGCTCCTACCCGGATGAATCAAGAGGGGCCGACGGGTTTAAGGAATTTTTCTTAACAAATCATTTTGTCCCTTTGTCACCGTGGATTTAGTTAAATGAAGGATGACCACAACTTAGACCTCTCACCCCGGCTCAAAGATTATGAATCTTTTATTTTCGTGTCCGCTCCCTACTCCACAAATTTAGTTAAAATCTTTTACTTCAATATGGTATGGGATAACATTGAGGATTTACGTGGGCAACCTGGTAGAGCAGAGTAACAACATCGTTAAAGGTGTTCGGTTCACATTATCTCGCAAACATCATCAACAAGATCCCGAAAATCGCTCATCCACCCAATGTCCCTGAGATAAGATTGAGCAATCGTGACATCTTCACCACTCTTTGTCCCCACAAACCTCTTCCTGACAATCTGCTCATACTGTCCTTCAAACCATCTGATATGCCCACCACCAACAGAATTCTGTGGTACATTTACTCCAGAAATTTCATTCAGAAAGGTGGGAATTACACCCATTTTACTCAAAAGGACTTCCCCTGTGTTCACGCCTTTGTGAGGCAAACTTCATTCAATATTGGCCTTTGGATTTTTCAAGAAATGGTTAAGTTCAGATTTTCCTCTCGTCGACCTTCTCATATTCCCTATCCATCCCGATCTCTCGTCATCTTTGTTCTACCACAAGGTCCGGCATGTGGGTCCTCCGATACCATGAGAAAGCCACCCATTTTTGGAAAGAATCAGCTTAACTACATGAAAATATCTATTGAGGGTGAAGGGTCCGGTCAATCACATGTTCCCACCGGATCCCACACACAAGGAACCTACCCCCAAACTCAAGAGGCTCAATCTCGATCATGTTCAACCTTCGTTCCCCTCGATTTCGAATCCGGATCAAAGGAATTGTGGATAGAGCGGTGCGCTATGCAAATTCGAATGGAGTTTGAAATGGGTAGAATTTTGAATGAGATCACCGGAGGAAATGATGAGATCATTGCCTTTCAAGATCAACTGAAATCTCAAATCACAAGCCATCCGGCCAAGATATCGAGTTAACACAAGAACTTAAGGGTGTGCACTCGAGCTCTACGATCGATCACATGATTTGGATGCCAAAATCTCTTCACAATGGGTGTCAATTTGCAGTTCCAATGACAAGCTTGATAGGATCATGAAGCACCTAGGGATTGGTCTCTCCTCTGCTAGCACCTCTCATCCTAAGCCTGAGCCTGAGACTCCTTCTTCCCCCTCCTTCACTTTTCCTACAACCCAACCTAACCCATCTACCCCTGCTACCATCGTCCTACCCTCCCTCTCCACTCCAACTACTGAAATCCTCCCTGATTCCTCTACCTCCCCTTCCACTCCTCCCACTGAACCTTTTCTTCTCCATACTGATCCTCCCCAATTTGAAGATGACAAAGGGGGAGAGAAAGTGGAATAGTTCGGAAATTTTTGGGAATTTGGGGCTTTTTGAACTGGCTTAGCTTTAGTCTACTGAATTTAGCCTCTGCATGATAATCTCTTTTACTTGATTTGGTGTTTATGTCATTTACTAGCTATTTGATTTCTTGTTCTTAATGAATTGTACAACTCTAGCTTTATGAATGAAACTCATTGCTTTCGTTGTCTATCTCGATTTGCATAAGTATTGAATTCTATCCTTCCTAATTTCAAAAGTGAATGATTTTCTTTAATTTCTTGGAAGCCGGTTTACAAGTGTTGTCATCATCAAAAAGGGGAGAATGTTAGTTCTCTATGTGTTTTGATGATGAGTGACAATTGTAAACCAGCTGTGAGTTTTGTCTTGGGAAGTTGAAAAAGTTTCCCACAAGACAAAACTCGAGTTTTGTTTTCAAAACTCGAGTTTTGGTCTTGGCAGAAAAATGGTCAATTTCAATGATCTAAGCAAAACTTGAGTTTTAAGTAGAAAACTCGAGTTTTGATGAGAACAAGGACTTTTAAATTTTCAAACTCGGTCTCGCGCCTTGTCATCGAGAAAAATGAATTATTATGTTTTCACATGATAAAATGAAAACTCGAGTTTTGATATTAAAACTCGAGTTTTGCCAACCCAAGAGCATTACAAGTTTTCAAAGTTTTCATGATAAAATGAAAACTCGAGTTTTGATTTTAAAACTCGAGTTTTGGCCAACCCAAGAGCATTACAAGTTTTCAAAGTTTTCATGATAAAATGAAAACTCGAGTTTTGATTTTAAAACTCGAGTTTTGGCCAACCCAAGAGCATTACAAGTTTTCAAGGTTTTCATGATAAAATGAAAACTCGAGTTTTGTTTTTAAAACTCGAGTTTTGACCAACCCGAGAGCATTACAAGTTTTCAAAGTTTTCATGATAAAATGAAAACTCGAGTTTTGAATTTAAAACTCGAGTTTTGGTCAACCCGAGAGCATTACAAGTTTTTCATAGTTTTCATGATAATATGAAAACTCGAGTTTTGATTCCAAAACTCGAGTTTTGTTCAAGCAAAGAACAACTCACTTTATCGAGCCTTGAAAACTCAAGTTTTGTTTTGAAACTCAAGTCTTGGAGTTTTGGACTACAACATACTATTTTCACTAACAATCCAAAACTCGAGTTTGGTTTTGGAAACTCGAGTTTTGAGATTCATTCAAACTTTGGTCCAAAAGCTCGAAACACGACTTTGCTCTCTGGAAGATGAAAACTCGAGTTTGAGTTTTGAAACTCGAGTTTTGGCTTAAGTGCACAGTTGAAAACTCGAGTTTTGATACACAAACTCGAGTTTCTAACGGTGATTTTGAAATTCGATTTCTACGTTTTTGCAAAATGTCCCTGTTTGATCCTAATACTTTCCCAGGAACATTCTCTCTATACCTTGCTATGTTTAATGATCTTATTAATGAGTCTCGGGTGATTTAAAGAATGATTTTGGAGTGATAAAGCAAAAAGCAAAAATGGTCGAACATTAAATGCACTTTGGGAGAGAGTTGCATTACTTTGGGTATTTGATCTGCACACGATTGCAAAGCATTAAAGAATGTTTACTACATCAAGCAACTGTGTTTCCAACGGATATATTTGCAGAAGATCAACATAGTCTTCTTGCCCAGCTGGATTAAGCTGAGATTAGAGAGAGAAGATGCCTAAACTCACTTCCTAACCTTGGCAGAGTTTCTCCAACGGATCTATTGAAGTTGCAACGATCATCTACTGATCTCTGAGTATAAATAGGACTGCATTCAAGTCCTCCCAAAAAAAAAAACACAACAACTGAAAACGCACAAGCATTCAATTTTCTCAACTACCTTTCAGTTTTCACTTGTATTCTGTCTTTTGACATTATAAGCTTCGGTGTTTATTATCATCTACTCTTAGAGAGAGTTTCTATCTCAGTAAATCATTTATTGATTGAGATAACCACAAGTCGGGGACTTGGTGGTTGGGTGTATTGATTACAACTTGTAAGGGGGAGTGAGTTCTAGAGAGAACTACTCTTGAGTACGAGTGTGTAATCGGTTTGTGAGTTTAGTGGATTGAAAATCCCAAGTGTGGCTTAAGGGATTTGGATGTAGGTCAAAGATAAGACTGAACCAGGATAATTTCTATTGTGCAAGCTTTCCTTACCTTCCTCCTCTCCGTCTGCCTCTCGGTTTCATTACTTCAAAACGAGCATATTTCTAAAAGTTTTTAAAATACCCAATTCACCCCCCTCTTGGGTATATAGCTCCATTTACATTTGGTATCGAGCAAGGTCTTCTCTTAAGAGCTTAACAACTCGAGAAGGATCATTATGGAAGGTATCTTACACGATGGAGCTTCTATCAACAAAGCCACCCGGTTTCAATGGAGAGCATTACTCCTTCGGAAAGCAAAATTCAAAGTCTTTGTGAATGCTACAGTATGGGCTGTGGAGAGTATTTGGAAGAGGAAATTATGAGCCATCAACCGTTGAAGATGGAGTTAGAGTTCCTAAGCTTGAAGAAGAATATGATGAGAATGACGAAGAAGTGTCACACTCAACAAAGCAAAGGCTGTCCTACTTCTTCAAAGTGCTCTTAGCCAACAAGAGTACTTTCGTATTTGCAATCTATCTTCTCGCAAAACAAATGTGGGATGCTCGGAGATAGCTCATGAAGGAACAGTGGAGTAAAGCAAAACAGAGTCAATACTCTCATGACCGAATATGACCTTCTACGAATGAAGCATGGTGAATCCATTGGTGAGTTCCGGCTAAGGTTCACCCATCTCATCAATCAACTTTGCCTTGGGAAAAGAATATGACCAACCGGTCCAAGTAAGGAAAATCTTGAATATCCTTAACAAGGAATGGGAAGCAAAGGTCACACGGCTATTGAAGAGGCTCGAGGAGAGTCAATGACGTCGATGTAGTTGCTCTATTCGGAAGTCTCTCCGAATATGAGGCTAAACTCAAGTTCAAGAAGGGACTTGATGAAGCTCATGGCAAGAACAAAGGAATTGCCCTCAAGGCTGCAAGAGAAGTTAGAGACTCGAGATGGGGAAAATGAGAATGAAGACGAAGATGAAGAAATTGGCATCTTTGGTCCGAAGATTCAAGAAGTTCTACAAGAAGGACCAAGGCTTTAAGAAGTTTCACAAGGGTAGCTCCAGTTATGAGGCAAAGAAGCCAATCATCGCTACGAATGTCGAAGCCCGGCCACATCAAGTCCGAATGCCCTCAATTTGAACGACAAAAATAAAGAAAAGAAGAAGTTCAAAGCAAATACAAGAAGAAAGCTTATGTTTCCAAAGATCGGGGTGATAGCTCATCGATGAAGATGATGAGGATGAGGAAGAGAAAGCCAATATATGCCTAGTTTGAAGAAGAAGAGCAACGTGCTAAACTTGAAGAGGTATATGATTGCAAACCTCCTTATGATGATCTGTTTGATGAATACATGACTGTGCAATTTGAATTTGAAAAACTTGCTGAAAAATATTTCAAACTGAAAAACAGAAATCTTACTCTTGAATCTCAAATTGAAAAGTTGTCTTCTTCAGAAAATACTATTTGTAAAGATTGTCGATCTGAAGAAAAAGAATTCATATCTTACAAAGGCTCTTGAGAAATTCACTAGAGGAAGTGAAATGCTCAATGTCATTTTGAAACAAAGACAACGTTTTATAAATGATAGATCAGGCATTGGTTACGGACGATTTTGATAGAAAGAAAGGCAAGAAGAAGAGTGGTCGAGAAAACATACATGAACTATTTTACAAAATCAGTTCACTCTTCAAATCCCTTTGCACATTGCAATTACCGTAATAAGAAGGGTCATTCTACTTCATCTTGCTTTCATAAAAAGGAAAGAAAGGTTAAACCGGTGGGAAATTATCAATGGGTACCAAAAGGAACTTATGTTCCTAAGGTCAAAACTAACTCCAAAGGACCCAAGAAAAGATGGGTACCTAAGGCTTGATCCCTTGAAAATTGCAGGTTTGTCTTAGAGCATCAAGACCCAACAAGTGGTACATTGATAGTGGGTGCTCAAGACACATATTTGGAGATGAATCAAAATTTCTCTCAATCAAATCAAAGGATGGTGGTAGAGTCACATTTGGAGGAGACCAATCGGGTAAAATTGCTGGAATTGGTGAGATAGGAAACAATGAAGGTCCTCTCATCAAAGATGTCTACCTTGTAGAAGGATTGTGTCACAACCTCCTAAGTGTGAGCCAAAGCACGACAAGGGTAACTTAGTTATCTTTGATTCAAATGAATGTTTGATTGTTAGAAAGGATTTAGTCCCCATTGACGATTTGAAAACTAAAGCCTTATTTAGAGCACCTAGAGATGGAAATTGTTATACTCTTAACCTCTCTAGCAATGCTTCGTTTCGAAAATTGTTTTGTTAGTAACTTGAATGAGAGTTGGCTGTGGCATAAACGATTAGCTCATGTTAATATGTTTCAACTTGACAAGTTTTGAAAAAGGATTTGGTCATTGGTATTCCTAAATTGAATTTCAAAAATGATATAGTATGTGATGCTTGTCAAAAAGGAAAACAAACCAAATCTTCTTTTAAAGCAAAAAATGAGATTTCAACTAGTAGACCTCTTCAACTACTTCATATGGATCTAGTTGGACCGGCTAGAGTAAAAAGTCTTGGTGGAAATCTTTACACCTTGGTCATAGTTGATGATTACTCTAGATTTGCTTGGACGATATTTTTGTCATCTAAAGATGAAACATTTGATCAGTTTGTAACCTTTGCCAAAAAGGTCCGAACGAGAAAGGTTTTGCAATTTCGGGTATAAGGACCGATCATGGTGGCGAATTTGAAAACAACGCCTTCGGCGAGTTACGTGACAATGTGGGGATTGATCACAACTTCTCGGCTCCAAGGACTCCTCAACAAAACGGTGTGGTTGAGAGGAAGAATAGAGTCCTCACTGAGATGGCAAGGGCAATGTTAAATGAAAACAACACTTCTCAAGTGTTTTGGGCTGATGCGATGAGTACGGCTTGCTACATCTCCAACCGAGCCTATTTGAGGAAGAAGCTGAACAAGACCCCATATGAACTCTACAAGGAAAGGAAGCCAAATCTCGGCCACCTACATGTCTTTGGATGCAAGTGCTATGTGCACAACAATGGTAAAGAGAATCTTGGTAAATTCGATTCCAAAGCGATATAGGTATCTTCATTGGTTATTCAAATAGGAGTAGAGCTTATAGAGTTTTTAATACTCGCACTCGTATTGTTGAAGAATCAATACATGTTGTTTTTCGTGAATCCAAATCGATAAAGCCTTGGACAATGAAGAAGAAAATGTTTTCAAAAATCAATTCTTTTCGAAAACTACTCCGCTTCTATTGAAAATCCACGAAAATGTTTTTGAGGCTGATCCCCAAAACTCTATTGAAAATCTGATCGAGACTCAACCTAGAACTTGGAAATTTATTAGAAATCATCCTTTAGACCAAGTTATAGGTGATATTAATCGGGAGTAAGAACCGAGAAATAGTACCTTGAATGAAGTAACTTTTTTCGCATTTATATCTCATATAGAACCCTCTAAGATTGATGAAGCCCTTTCGGATAATGATTGGGTGATAGCAATGCAAGAGGAGTTACATCAATTTGACAGAAATCATGTTTGGGATTTGGTACCTAGGCCCAAAGATCATCCGGTCATTGGCACCAAATGGGTATTCAAGAACAAACGTGATGAGTCTGCAATCATTGTCCGCAACAAGGCAAGATTGGTTGCCAAAGGCTATAATCAAGAAGAAGGAATTGATTATGAAGAAACTTATGCTCCGGTGGCAAGATTGGAAGCCATAAGAGTACTTCTAGCCTTTGCATGTGTAAAAGGTTTTAAACTATATCAAATGGATGTGAAAAGTGCTTTTCGAATGGTTTTATACAAGAGGAAGTTTATGTAGAACAACCTCCTGGTTTTGAAAATGAACATTGTCCAGATCATGTGTATCGTCTCAAGAAGGCTCTATATGGCACGAAACAAGCTCCTAGAGCTTGGTATGAGCGATTAAGCAAATTCCTTCTAGATCAAGGCTTTGTTAGAGGAAAAGCGAGACACAACTCTTTTCATAAAGACTAATAAGCTAAATGAAATTTTAATGGTTCAAATATATGTGGATGATATTATATTTGGTGCTTCTAATGATGCTTTGTGTGAAGAGTTTTCAAAGACTATGCAGGAAGAATTTGAGATGTCCATGATGGGAGAGCTCAACTACTTTCTTGGACTGCAAATCAAGCAAAGAAAAGATGGGATATTTATTTCCCAAACCAAATATCGAATGATTTTGAAGAAATTTGGGATGGACCGGTGCAATGGTGCGACACTCCTATGAGCTCAAGCGCTTCACTAGATGCTTGATGAGGAGGGCAAAGATTTCAACATCACAAAGTATAGAGGAATGATTGGATCACTTCTCTATCTTACGGTGAGTCGCCGGACATCCAATTCGGTGTTGGGATGTGTGCAAGGTTCCAATCCACTCCAAAAGAGTCCCATTACGAACAAGTAAAGAGGATATTCAGATATCTCTCGGACACAAAGACTCTTGGAATTTGTGGTTTCCCAAAGGTCAACGAGAACACTTGGTGGCATACTCGATTCGGATCATGCCGGCTACAAGACAGAGATAGAAAGAGCACAAGTGGCCAATGCGAATTCTTTGGCAACTCACTTGTCTCTTGGTTCAGCAAGAAGCAAACATCGGGCCGTGTCCTCTACCGAAGCTGAATATGTGGCTGCTTCAAGTTGTTGTGCTCAAGTGCTATGGTTGAAGCAACAACTTGCCGACTTGGGAGTTCACTTGAAGGAAATCCCAATTTTGTGTGACAACACAAGCACAATAAGCTTGGCCAAGAATCCGGTGCAACATACAAGAACCAAGCATATTGATGTGAGGCATCACTTCATTCGGGATCATGTCCGAAAAGAGATGTCAAAGTGATGTTCATCCCAACTCATCTTCAACTTGCGATATCTTCACCAAGCCTTTAGCGAAGGAGCAATTTAATTTCATACGAAGAGAATTGGGAATGGTAAATCCCAATGAACCGTAAGAAAACCTCACTCATTTTAATGTTAGTTATGTTTTTGATGATCAACAATTACTAACTTAAGCATCGGAGCTTCTAGATGTGGTCTTTGCGGGACATTCTCCAAAATCGAGTTTTTGCGATAGGCGGAGAAAACTCGAGTTTTGATCCAAAACTCGAGTTTTGGTGAAGTATCGGGAGAGAGAAAGAAACTTGATTTTTGAAGAAGCTCAAAACTCGAGTTTGTAATTTGGAAACTCGAGTTTCCATCGACAGAGAGAGCAACTTAAAGTTTTGAGGAATGAAAACTCGAGTTTGAAAAATAAAACTCAAGTTTTGATCGAGGAATTTCAAAAGTTCACATTACACTTTTGAAGTCCAGGTAAGCTATTCTTCAAAACTCGAGTTTTGAAAGTAAAACTCGAGTTTTAGTCGAGGTATATATTTTTGATTTTCACTTATTTTCCATAACTTGCTTCAAAACTCAAGTTTCACCCTAGTTTTCACTATTCTCTCTCTCGACTCATCTCTTCTTTTCCCTCAATTCCTTCAATCCTTTCGACCAACTCCCATCAAAACCCTAAATGGCGTCGCCCCCTTCCTCCAACCCCAAAGGAGGACCTAATCCTACTTCCTCTCCTTGAACGACCGGTGAGATTGAAGACTCGGTCCTCTCGTCTTAAATTTGGAGTCGACAAGAAGATTAAAGGGATTCCAGACGACATCTCTCCGGCAAAGTCACCCACCACTAAGGGTGTTTCTATTGACGATAGGCCGAGCTTCGAACCAAGAGAAGACATGACTCGAATCTTCCCCAAAAGAAAAAGGGAAATCAACGACATGACTCGAATCTTCCCTAAGGCTAAACGATCCAAGACGTTTTCTGTTCCAGAAAAAGGACAAGGGTCCTCGGTGCCTGACTCTGCTCCTGGTACTCCTGAACTCCCTGAGGTTATGGAAGACGCCATAACAAAAATCTACAATCACGACTCTGCTCCAGAGGGCTTCTCAACTGCTCCTACCCAGATGAATCAAGAGGGGGCTGACAGGTTTAAGGAATTTTTCCTTAACAAATCCTTCTGTCCCTTTGTCACTGTGGATTTAGTTAAACTGAAGGATGACCACAACTTAGACCTCTCACCCTGGCTCAAAGATTATGAATCTTTTATTTCTGTGTCCGCTCCCTACTCCACAAATTTAGTTAAAATCTTTTACTTCAATATGGTATGGGCTAACATTGAGGATTCTGTGGGCAACCTGGTAGAGCAGAGAGTAACAACATCAGTTAAAGGTGTTCAGTTCACATTATCTGCAAACATCATCAACCAGATCCTGAAAATCGCTCATCCACCCAATGTCCCTGAGATAAGATTGAGCAATCGTGACATCTTCACCACTCTTTGTCCCCACAAACCTCTTCCCGACAATCGCTCATATCGTCCTTCAAACCATCGATATGCCCACCACCAACAGAAGTCGTGGTACATTTACTCCGAAATTTCATTCGGAAAGGTGGGAATTACACCCATTTTACTCAAAAGGACTTCCCTGTGTTTCTTTGCCTTTGTGAGGCAAACTTCATTCAATATTGGCCACTTTGGATTTTTCAAGAAATGGTTAAGTTCAGATTTTCCTCTCGTCGACCTTCTCATATTCCCTATCCATCCCCGATCTCCGTCATCTTGTTCTACCACAAGGTCTGGCATGTGGGTCCTCCAGATACCATGAGAAAGCCACCCACTTTTGGAAAGAATCAGCTTAACTACATGAAAATATCTATTGAGGGTGAAGGGTCTGGTCAATCACATGTTCCCACTGGATCCCACACACAAGGAACCTACCCCCAAACTCAAGAGGCTCAATCTGATCATGTTCAACCTTGTTCCTCGATTTCGAATCCGGATCAAAGGCATTGTGGATAGAGCGGTGGCCGCTATGCAAATTCGAATGGAGTTTGAAATGGGTAGAATTTTGAATGAGATCACCGAGAGGAAATGATGAGATCATTGCCTTTCAAGATCAACTGAAATCTCAAATCACAAGCTGTCGGCCCGGTATGCGAGTTAACACAAGCAACTTAAGGGTGTGCACTCGAGCTCTACGATCGTCACATGATTTGGATGCCAAAATCTCTTCACAATGGGTGTCAATTTGCAGTTCCAATGACAAGCTTGATAGGATCATGAAGCACCTAGGGATTGGTCTCTCCTCGCTAGCACCTCTCATCCTAAGCCTGAGCCTGAGACTCCTTCTTCCCCCTCCTTCACTTTTCCTACAACCCAACCTAACCCATCTACCCCTGCTACCATCGTTCTACCCTCCCTCTCCACTCCAACTACTGAAATCCTCCCCGATTCCTCTACCTCCCCTTCCACTCCTCCCACTCGAACCTTTTCTTCTCCATACCGATCCTCCCCAATTTGAAGATGACAAAGGGGGAGAGAAAGTGGAATAGTTCGGAAATTTTTGGGAATTTGGGGCTTTTTGAACCGGCTTAGCTTTAGTCTCTGAATTTAGCCCTCGCATGATAATCTCTTTTACTTGATTTGGTGTTTATGTCATTTACTAGCTATTTGATTTCTTGTTCTTAATGAATTGTACAACTCTAGCTTTATGAATGAAACTCATTGCTTTCGTTGTCTATCTCTGATTTGCATAAGTATTGAATTCTATCCTTCCTAATTTCAAAAGTGAATGATTTTCTTTAATTTCTTGGAAGCCAGTTTACAAGTGTTGTCATCATCAAAAAGGGGGAGAATGTTAGTTCTCTATGTGTTTTGATGATGAGTGACAATTGTAAACCATTTGTGAGTTTTGTCTTGGGAAGTTAAAAAAGTTTCCCACAAGACAAAACTCGAGTTTTGTTTTCAAAACTCGAGTTTTGGTCTTGCGAAAAATGGTCAATTTCAATGATCTAAGCAAAACTTGAGTTTTAAGTAGAAAACTCGAGTTTTGACAGAACAAGGACTTTTAAATTTTCAAACTCGTCTCGCGCCTTGTCATCGAAAAATGAATTATTATGTTTTCACATGATAAAATGAAAACTCGAGTTTTGATATTAAAACTCGAGTTTTGGCCAACCCAAGAGCATTACAAGTTTTCAAAGTTTTCATGATAAAATGAAAACTCGAGTTTTGATTTTAAAACTCGAGTTTTGGCCAACCCAAGAGCATTACAAGTTTTCAAAGTTTTCATGATAAAATGAAAACTCGAGTTTTGATTTTAAAACTCGAGTTTTGGCCAACCCAAGAGCATTACAAGTTTTCAAGGTTTTCATGATAAAATGAAAACTCGAGTTTTGTTTTTAAAACTCGAGTTTTGACCAACCCGAGAGCATTACAAGTTTTCAAAGTTTTCATGATAAAATGAAAACTCGAGTTTTGAATTTAAAACTCGAGTTTTGGTCAACCCGAGAGCATTACAAGTTTTTCATAGTTTTCATGATAATATGAAAACTCGAGTTTTGATTCCAAAACTCGAGTTTTGTTCAAGCAAAGAACAACTCACTTTATCGAGCCTCGAAAACTCAAGTTTTGTTTTGAAACTCAAGTCTTGGAGTTTTGGACTACAACATACTATTTTCACTAACAATCCAAAACTCGAGTTTGGTTTTGGAAACTCGAGTTTTGAGATTCATTCAAACTTTGGTCCAAAAGCTCGAAACACGACTTTGCTCTCACGGAAGATGAAAACTCGAGTTTGAGTTTTGAAACTCGAGTTTTGGCTTAAGTGCACAGTTGAAAACTCGAGTTTTGATACACAAACTCGAGTTTCTAACGGTGATTTTGAAATTCGATTTCTACGTTTTTGCAAAATGTCCCTGTTTGATCCTAATACTTTCCAGGAACATTCTCTCTATACCTTGCTATGTTTAATGATCTTATTAATGAGTCTCAGGTGATTTAAAGAATGATTTTGGAGTGATAAAGCAAAAAGCAAAAATGGTCAGAACATTAAATGCACTGGACAGAGAGTTGCATTACTTTGGGTATTTGATCTGCACACGATTGCAAAGCATTAAAGAATGTTTACTACATCAAGCAACTGTGTTTCCAACGGATATATTTGCAGAAGATCAACACGGTCTTCTTGCCCATTTGGATTAAGCCGAGATTAGAGAGAGAAGATGCCTAAACTCACTTCCTAACCTTGGCGAGTTTCTCCAACGGATCTATTGAAGTTGCAACGATCATCTACGATCTCTCGAGTATAAATAGGACTGCATTCAAGTCCTCCCAAAAAAAAAAAACACAACAACTGAAAACGCACAAGCATTCAATTTTCTCAACTACCTTTCAGTTTTCACTTGTATTCTGTCTTTTGACATTATAAGCTTCAGTGTTTATTATCATCTACTCTTAGAGAGAGTTTCTATCTGTAAATCATTTATTGATTGAGATAACCACAAGTCAGGGGACTTGGTGGTTGGGTGTATTGATTACAACTTGTAAGGGGGAGTGAGTTCTAGAGAGAGAACTACTCTTGAGTACAGAGTGTGTAATCGGTTTGTGAGTTTAGTGGATTGAAAATCCCAAGTGTGGCTTGGGACTGGATGTAGGTCAAAGATAAGATCGAACCAGGATAATTTCTATTGTGCAAGCTTTCCTTACCTTCCTCCTCGTCTCTCTCGGTTTCATTACTTCAAAACAGAGCATATTTCTAAAAGTTTTTAAAATACCCAATTCACCCCCTCTTGGGTATATAGCTCCATTTACAATTACAACTTTGCCATTAAAAGTGAATTTCAAAGTAATTACGATTTTGCGATTACAATTAGATTTTCCGCATAATTACCACTTTGCCATTAAATAAAACTTCAAAACATAGAAGAGATACCTTGAGTCACTTATCAATTGACTTGAGGCATTTTAAGGCGCGAAAATGACTTTTTAAATATTTAAGCAAGATAACTCGAGGTACAATTAAATTACCTAGAGGTAAATTGAGACTTCAAATTTTCATCCAAAATTAAGATTTAATTACATTATAATTGTTATCATCAAAACATGAGAACTAACAGTATGTGTTGCTGTTAATAGGGAAAAGCTGATTTAGTTTGCTGCACATATATAAGACTGAGACGGGAAACTTGTATGTTTAATACACACACACGTTGCTGCATGAGAATGGAGAAAGGAATAAGAAAAGCTGATATATATATATATATATAGCTAAACATGGAAAACAAAATAAAAGCTTACTGTAAATATATAGACACACACATATAAGTTTGCTGAATGAGGAAGCTAATAGAGAATCTTATTATATGGTTTTATGTGTGTGTGTGTGTCATGAACCAAAGATATAAGAATGTATTATATCATTGTACATGAAACTTCATCGTGTACGTGACAAATGGAATTGAAACTTGTTGTCATATTTTTTTATGTGTTGCTGCATAAGAAAGAAAGAGAAGAAAAGCTTATTGAGTTGTATATATGTGTGTTATATGTTGCTGCACATAGAATATATATAAGTGTCACTTTGCTGGTTTATAACAGGAAAAACTCATATATATATATATATATATATATTTATATATTGGGTTTATCGTTTGTCAAGTTACTTGACATAAGGTTATGTCAAGTCACCCCAAAACTACGTCATTTTGGAGTTAGGGGAATTAATGAACGGTGTTTTGGTATTTTTGTTTTTTTTTTAATTATATGTATTTTACCAAAAGATCCTTCATTAATTCTCCTAACCCCAAAACTACGTTGTTTTGAGAGTTAGAGGAATTAATGAAGGGTATTTTGGTATTTTTATTTTTGTATTTATTATATGAAGTTGGCCAAAACACCCCGCATTAATTTCCCTAACTCTCAAAACGACGTAGTTTTGGGGTGACTTAACAAAACCTTATATAAAGTGTCATGACAAACGATAAACCCATATATATATATATATGTCTGTGTGTGTGTGTGTGTGTGTGTGTGTGTGTGTGTGAGTATGTCCTTATACATGAAAATAATAAGAAACTAGTCTCATATATATATATATATATATATATTGCTGAACCTTGTCCAAACATTGCTTGTTGCTTATATATATACACAAACGCTGAGTATAAAGAATCCTTTTCCTAAGTAGTGAAGTAATAATAATAAATATTATTATTATTATTATTATTATTATTTTAGAAAGAGGAATAAATAGTATAATTATTAGTAAAAAGAGAATAAAGAATAAAGAGAGTTGTTAATTAATAATAAATAAATGATTGGTATTTATAAACTCCTAATTTAAAGTGTTAGGATAGCCTCACGAGAGTTTAAAATAATTGTAGATAAATAATAATAATTAGTAAAATAATAATAATAATGATAATGATAAATAAATAAATATTATTATTATTATTATTAGGAAAAGGAACAAGTAATAAATTAAAAAGGGTATTATTGATAAGAGAATTTTTAGGGGTTAATCCACTTTTAATCCTCTAAAAATAATTCGCGTAGTTAATCACTTTGTGACGCAAGTAGTGACTAATGACAAAGATAAGCGTTTATAGGCATACCTTCTGTGACACCTGTCTTTATTGTGCCTTTATTTATTAGAGTTATAGCCACATGCATCGAAGTAGTTTGGATGACTTAATTGCGGAATAAAAACTTTCTTAAAATAACATAGTTGAAAACATGAGGATAAATTTTTCACGAGTGATATCTATCTTATAGTGGGATCTTATACAATAATCAAAAAATAGACAAATGATAAACGAATTAGTACAGTCCAACTTTCTATACTATCACAAAAAAATCCCTTTTGCTGAAATCCTTACAGCTGCGTCTTTCTTCTTGATCCCGATCCACTACCTCTTTCTTTCATGCGATCTTGAGTTCAAATGAATGAACATTAGAGGTAACAGTTAATCTTATATGCAAATATGAAATGTAAATGACAGTATAGCACATGTATAAGCATAGAATAATTCACAGTCAAACAAGTCGCACCATAACCGCAGTTATCAGTTAAGGACCGCAGCCCTATGAGACACGCAGCCTCAATCCATAGCTAGAATACTCACATGCAAATTATCTAGCAAACATGATCAGTCATACATGAATACATGCATATACGCTAATAAGATAACAGTTACCCACCTCAAACGTGAATCCTTAATTCGTCCAAAGGTGTTGGGATCAGTAGAGGTGTCAAGGTATGCCTATAAACATTTATCGTTGTCATTAGTCACTTCTTGCGTCGCAAAGTGACTAACTACGTGAATTATTTTTAAATGATTAAAAGTGGTTATTAACCCCTAAAATAATAATACTCTTTTTAATAAATAATAATATTATTTATTTATCTATTTTATTATTTTTTCCTTTCCTAATAATAAAAATAATATTTATTTTTTTTATTATTATTACTATCTTACTAATTATTATTATTTCTCTACAATTATTTTAAACCCTCGAGGTTATCCTAACACTTTAAATTAGGAGTGGTTTCGGGGGTATGGGGTTGGGGGTTGAGGTTTGAGTTGGAGGGATCCGGGATAAGGGGTGAGTGGTTAGGGGTTCGGGGTTGAGGTGTGGGGGTCCGGGATCGGGGTGAGGTGTGAGGGGTCTGGGATCTAGGGTGAGGTGTGAGGGGTCCGGGGATCTAGGGTGAGGTGTGAGTAGTTGAGGGTTGAGGGTCCGAGATCTGGGGTGAGGGGTGAGTGGTTGAGGTATAACAGCGAATCTATTTATATAACATATAACAACAACTTCTCTCATTCATTTTCCTTCCATGATCATGGCAGTATTAGCATATATATGACAGTCAAGTTTTTACTCTTTCTTATACAAAGTAGTGATGCATTGATATATAATCTTATAGCAACAGCTTTCTCATTCTTTTTTCCAAAAGCAGCAACACACACACACACACACACACACACACATATATTTGATATAGTGACTTTTCCTCTCCTTTTTTTTTGGAATTGGGGACCTAATGGTCGTGGGCAGGTCGAACCCTGATACAAAGGCTGGATAGACCAGCGTCATACCACTACTCTACCTGAGCTCTTGGTGACTTTTCCTCTCCTTTGTTTTCATACATTCATCAATATATATATACACATAGGTAGAAGAAGATATATTTAGCTTAATGGCTTACCTTGTTAATCTTTCAAATATGTTAAAGCTTGCTGCTTCCCAACACCACACCAACCTCTGTTTTCCAAAGCAAGAAAGGGCAACAAATGCTTGGACTCTCTCTCTCTCTCTCTCTCTCCCCTTCAGTTCTTATTCTCAATTTCCCTCTTACTCTCTATTTCACTTGGGCTGATCAAAAGTGAATGAATGAAGATCAAGAAACAATGTTTAAATAAAGACTCATGGTGTGATGCCTTGGCTTAATATGCCTATATTTATCAGAGTTTAAGCGCACAGACATCGAGATGATTTGGACGACTTAATTGCGGAATAAATCTTTCATAAAACAACTTAGTTTGAAAACATGAGGATAAGTTTTTCGCGATTCGAATCTATCCTATCACGAGTGATATCTATCCCATAGTGGGATGTTAATACATTAATTCAAAATAAACAAGTGATAAACGCTAATTACAGTCCAACTACTTAATTATAACAAAATATCCCTTCGCCGTATCCCTTACAAACGTCTGCGTCTTCCTCTTGAACCCGATCCACTACCTGTTTCTTTCATGCGGCCTGGAGTTCAAATAAATGAACCCCAAGGGTAACAGTTAATCTTATATGCAAATATGAAATGTAAAAGACAATATAACACATGTATCAGCATAGAGTAATTCACAATAAATAAGTTACACCGTAACTGCAGTTAACGGCCAAGGACCGCAACCCTTTAGGACACGTAGCCCTATGAGACACGCAGCCCCAATCCATAGCTAGGATACACACATGAAAATTATCTAGCAACATGATCAGTCATACATGAATACATACATACAAGCTAATAAGATAATGTGGTTACTCACCTCAAACTTGAATGCTTAACTTTGTCCGAATATGTTGGGATCGAAGAGGTGTCAAAGTATGCCTATAAACGTTTATCATTGTCATTAGTCATCACTTGCTCCACAAAGTAACTAACTATGCGAATTATTTTAGAGGATTAAAAGTGGTTATTAACCCCTAAAATAATAGTATCATTTTTAATAAACAATAATAAATATTATTATTTATTTATTTATTTATTCACCTCCTAGAAATAATAATAATAATTTATTTATTTATTATTATTTCCTTTGTAATAATTTCTTTGGGTTGAGGGGATTCTGGGTTGCGAGGTTGAAGGGTTCTAGGATAGGGATCTTGGGATGGGGTGTTGGGATCGGGGTAGTGTTTCTTTGCGGTGGTAAGGTCCGGGGTGGTGTTGCTGAGGTGATGAGGTCCGGGGTAGTATTGCTGAGGTGCTGAGGTCCAAGGTAGTGTTCTGAGGTGCTGAGGTTTGAGGTAGTGTTGCTGAGGTGGTGTGGTGATAATTGAATATTTCATACACTACTTTTTGTCTCTTGATTAATAATTTAGGACTCTTTAGCTAATAAAATACTTATTTGGGCTTTGGGCCTTTTATTATGTTTTAGCCATTTTTAATAATAAAATTCCAGTTTTACATTGCTTCACTATTTTCACCATAACTCTTGAACCGACATCGATTTGCCTCATTTTTTCTCATATTTCAGATGATTGAGAGCTACAATTGTTATGAAGACATGAAGAGCAAATTCGGTCAAGAGGGCGGTCGATTTTGGAGCCGAAGTCATATGTATTTTTTGGATTTCAGTTGGGCTCGAATTTCGTAATTAAAGTCTATTTTATTTTATTTTCGTTTTGGGCTGACCCTTTTCCATTTTAGGTTTAGGTTTAAGTTAGATGGCAGCCACAAACATTCAGTCATTCATGTTTTTAGATTTCAGTGGATCAAAATAGTAGTTTCCAAATTCTCTGCAATGTTCTTCGTGTTCTTCGCGTTCTTCATCTGTTTTTTGTCTTTCTTAATTATGTTCGGCTAAATTTTTGAGATTAACCCAACGATGAGGATTCCATCCACTACCCAGAGGACTCACGCTTAATCGGTAACCATCTAACTCGTTTCTGCATTCTTTAATCGGATTCAATTTTTGGATTTCGATTGGGTTTTTAATCAGAAACCCAGATCGACATTTCCCAAGGACGTAGTTCGAAGTAGGTTAAAGTATCATTGTATGATCGTACAGAGGTGCGCCACTGATTCGAACAAATTCCGAACGATTGTTCGGTTGAGGGAATTTCGGACAAACGTAGAGATTTCGGTTTGTCCGAGTCGATCACGAGTTCGGTTATAAACTGTTTTTGTCCGAGGAAGGGAAGTGGTGGAATCGAATCCCGGGTTAATCCTTTAATCCTCCGTTTTTCGTTTAATCTGTGTTATTTCGTTTTGTTTCGCATATTTCCGTTTTCAATCTCTTCTGAATCAAAAACCCTCGATTTTACTGTTTATGTTTTATTGCTGTTCAAATTAAACCGACTACGAATTCGTTGGGAAACGACCCAGGTTACATTATACTGCAAATCCTTTTCTAATCTGGTTATTTTGGGAGATTACGGCAAATCTCTGTCATGTGGTCCCAGGTGGTGTTGAGGTCCGAGGTAGTATTGCTGAGGTGGAGTGGTCTGAGGTAGTGTTGCTGAGGTCTGAGGTAGGGTTGCTGAGGTGGTGTGGTCTGAGGTAGTGTTGCTAAGGTGGTGAGGTGGGTGCTAAGGTCCGAGGTAGGGTTGCTGAGGTGGTGTTAATATTTGAAAAATCATAACTCCCAATCTACTTGTCAGTTTTTGCTGTTCTTTTGCTCGTTCTAAACTTTATTGAGTCTACTATCTACTGTATAAATTTTCATGAAAAATCTCAGTAATGGCTAATCTGTTTCACTATATATATATATGAACAACTTCCTAGCCTCATATAGACATTAAGATTGGGCCTCAATATGCTAAAACTTCCTCTGTTTAAACTCTTAAAAACAGAGTCTTATAAGCAGCAACTAAACCATGAAATCAAGGTTGAAGGATTACCTCTTGCAAAGCTCAACTCCCTTGCTATCACTGCTTCTCTATGCCACAACAACCCCTGCTTTTATGGAGCAAGGACATAGCAACCAATGCTTGAACTCTCTCTTTCTCTCTTTGCTCGCCTTCTCTCAAACTCTCTCTTTCTTAGTTTTGGATGCAGGAAGATGAATGAATGAGACTTAAGGAATAACACTTATACAAGGACCTAAGGGTCTGGAGAAGCATGGCGCTGCTGGCCTTGCGTGTGAGTTAATCTCGCTGGTGAAGTATGGCTATTAGCTAATTTGCTGACTAAATTCAGCGCCTTTTATGTGTTCAGACCAAAGTGTGAAATGAAGAGAGAGAAAACTGATTTAATGAATATTACTTATGTTGTTGCATTTTGGGGGCAAGTCAAACAGGTTGGGTATTATTGAATAATGAAGAAAAATTGCATTTTTGGGTGTTATTCCCAAAATTATCCCTTGCAATTATTTCCTTGATTTTTATTTTCTAATTATTTCCAAGAAATTAACTCTAAACTTCCTAAATAATTATTCTCATAATTATTTTAAACCAAAAATTTATAATTAATCTCCATATATTATTCATATTTTATAATCCCAAAATTTAGGATGTTACACATGGTCCAATCCGAGAGGCATGAGTAGGAAGATGAGAAAAAACATTTTCAATTTGTGAGGCTCAAGAAGCATGGCTTCGCTATTGCGTGACCTATGAAAGTCACCGTGCTCTCTCGCTACTTTTATGTTTTTCAGTTTAATAGATTTTAGAGAAATAGGATTATATATATTTTGCTGCCTTTCTCTATTATCACGTGTTGGGTTGAAGAGAGGAGAATGAAGAATGAGATGGGCTTTGTGTTTAATAGCTTATGGGCCAACTGAATATATGGATTTTAGATGGTTGGGAAACTTTTAAAACATTATCTTACTTGATCCTCTTCAAGATTCATATTTGCAAGTATTGGATAATTATCAAAATTAAATCTTTAATCACATATACGGATTTTCTTTATTAATTAATTTCCCTTGACCATAAAATATTATCTCAAAAATATTTATGCCAAAGATTGTCCCGTAATTATTTATCCTTCATTTATGGGAAAAATATGCCTTAAATTCCAATAATTAATTTCATACTTATTTTAAGGCAAATTTCACAATTCAATTTCCCATATAATATTCAAATTCCAAATCCCAAAATTTGGGATGTTACATTTCTCCCCCTGATAATTTAAATTTCATCCCCGAAATTTGCTACATATTTTGTAAACTCTGAGCCATAAATTTCAGGTATTTTTGCTTCCGTTTCCCTCTGTTTCCCAAGTTGCTTCCCTAAGAGATAACCCTTTCCAAACCACTTTCACAAATGGGGTACTCTTGTGCCTGAGTTGCTTCTCCTGATGGTCAATGATCTGTATCGGTTCAATTAGCTTCCTCTCGGATAGCTCTGCCCAATAAATGGGTTATTGACATTTTTTGTCATATAACACTTCAAATGGAGCCAACTGGATGCTCGAATTGAAGATATTATATGCAAACTCTGCTAATGGGAGATATTGATCCTTATTCCTTTTGAAGTTCAATACACATGATCTCATCATATCTATTAGTGTTTGTATGGTCCGTTCAGATTGACTGTCAGTCTGGAGGTGATAGGCTGTGCTAAATTCTAACGTTGACCCTAGAGCTTCATGTAAAACTTGCCAGAATCGGGAAGTGAATCGTGGGTCTCTGTCAGAAATAATACTCTTTGGTATACCATTGAGTCTTACTATCTCCTTGATGTAGACCTCAACCAATCTCTCAAGAGAATAACTAGCACTGATGGGAATGAAATGTGCCGACTTAGTTAAACGATCAACGACTACCCAGATTTCATCAATATGCCTGATCTTGGGCAATCCCACCACTAAATCCATGGTAACATATTCCCACTTCCATTCTGGAATTTCAAGTCTCTGCAATGGTCCTGTAGGCCATTGGCGTTCAATCTTCCCTTTCTGACAAGTTAAACATTTGGCCACACAATGGGTTACATCTTTCTTCAACCTTGGCTTCAAGAGCTCAGATTTCATATTCTGGTACATTTTGACCGTGCCTGGATGTAAGGTGTATTTACTCTTATGAGCTTCATCCAATATTTTCTACCTTAACTCAATATTTGGCGGTACATATACTCTTTTCTTATAGCTAACCAATCCGCCAGGTGATAGATCATAAGCTTGAGTCTCATTCGAGATATTAACTTTTGTATAGCATTTGCTTGTTCATCTTGCTTCTGAGCTTCTTCAATTCCATCCCTTAGATCATACTCTCCTTAGCTAACAATACGACTTGCAAGATAACCCTCATAGGGCTCATTCAGTTCTATAGCAATTTGGTTGGAAAGATTCAGATCCCTAAAATCTTTTAGTAATTTCTATTCGTGGATCATGATGAATGTTGTCTGCACCACCTTTCTACTCAAAGCATCTGCAACAACGTTAGCTTTCCCTAGGTGATATTTAATCTCCAGGTCATAATCCTTCAGCAACTCCATCTGTCTATGTTGTCTCATGTTTAGCTCTCTTTGATCAAAGAGGTATTTTTGACTCTTGTGGTCACAATACAGTTCCACGGTAGTACCATACAAATAATGTCGCCATATTTTCAATTCAAAAACAACAGCTGCGAGCTCCAAATCATGAGTTGGATAGTTTGACTCGTGAGGCCTCAGCTATTGAGAGGCATAAGCCACCACTCTGGCGTGTTGCATCAGGACACATCCCAATCCATGCTTACTAGCATCACTATAGACAACATATGTCTCACCAGAATCTAGGATAATCAATACTGGTGGTCAAACTCTCCTTCAGTTCTCTGAAGCTACCCTCACAACGCTCATCCCAAACAAATGATTGGTTCTTTCACGTCAGCTTCATTAATGGCAAGACAAGTCTGGAGAAATCCTTTATGAATCTACGGTAATATCCTGCCAGACGCAAGAAACTCCATATTTCAGTTACCATCTTTGGTTTCTTCTAGTCTAGTACAGCTTCTACTTTACTAGGATCAACAACGACCCCATCTTCTGATATCACATAGCCTAAAAATTTCACTTCTGAAAGCTAGAATTCATATTTGTTCAGTTTAGCATACGAGTTGCTTCTCTCTCAACACATTCAATAATCTGGCAAACTTCTACTGCTTGATTCATCTCGTAACACCCCATTTTTCAAAAGCGGAATAATGTATTTATATCAGAGTAGAGTATCGGAGCAAATAAGTAAGTAACTGATAAGTATTAGAAATCTTAACCATAGTGTATCTGGCTGATTATAATAATGGTACATTTGTCCCATAATTCA
The DNA here is from genome assembly GCA_019022655.1 of Acacia acuminata. Taxonomy (NCBI): domain Eukaryota; kingdom Viridiplantae; phylum Streptophyta; class Magnoliopsida; order Fabales; family Fabaceae; genus Acacia; species Acacia acuminata. Next base: position 6,771,903 of record JAFJYI010000005.1, read on the forward strand.
AAATAATATATACATCCCAAAAATAAAAATCTCCGGTCGGATCTTCATACATGCTGCTTAACCTTGTCGTCGCCCCTCGGTCCCTCCAGCACGAAGCTATGGTAAGAGCCGAGGTCCAATACACATCAGACCTCAGGTAACGGTTAACCTCATGCTTAAGTAAAACGATATATGTATGACAGATATTCATGACATCACAACAATAATCAATACATAAGCACACAGCAGATGTAAGATTAACACACCAACAGTACATAGCACACAGATCATGTAAAGTCATCCACAACAATACATAAGCACACATCATATGTAATGTTATCCATGTTTGCACTAACTAGCGCCACGATGGCCCCTCGTGTCCTCAACGCTAGGAAAACTCAACGGAATTATCAAGACTATAACCTGTATAAAGCTGAATATATATCAACAGTGAACTAAGACCGAGTCTTAGCCAAAGTGCATGACCCAAGACATAGTCATGTCCATGACCCTATGAAATCATCTATCACATATATGCATACAATAAGCATCAGAGTTAATGTTACAGTACGCGTCCGTACCTCAGTCTGTGTAGTTTAGAGATACGTCTCCTAGATAGCCTATAATAGTACCACCATATTATTTCCTTAATAAAAAATATCCTATGAGAGGTTTACCCACTATTGACCCTTTGTACCCCTGGTGGATTTGTTATTCCAATTACATCTCTCTATTTCAAAAAAAAAAATGCTGCTTTAGGATTTCTGGGCAGAATTTTCACTAACTTTGAAAAATCATTATTATTTCTACAAAAATTGAAATGAGCTTCCATAAAATTATTCGAAAACCTTAGCATGCCTATTATCGAGGAAAAATAATGGCGTTCTCTGGAAACATGGAAATCATTCCTAGTTTAATGTTTTCCAACCTCTGCCCAGATTTTTCCCAGAAAACGTAGCCCAACTTTAGGAATTTTTATCTCCTTCAACAGACCTCTAATTGATACATAATTTATATCAATGGGAAGCTATACATGTCTACTATAACCATGAATTATTTCATAATTTTTGAAGATAAATGTACATATAAAATAATGCCCTCTAACTGACTGACTCCAATAGTCCAGCAAACCCAACAATTCCCTAATCAATGGCTTAGGTTGATTTGTGTTTTTTTGAAGACACAAATTATGCATAGAAGATTCTCATTGGTCAATTTTAATTACATAGGATTTAGCTAATTATTTTTATTTCCCTTTTTTAATTCAACATGTGCTCTTAAAAAACTATATTTTAATCTCTCTCCCCCCTATCCTCTTCCATTTTGCATCCATGTGCTAGCTTAATTACATTATTTTTAAAGAATTTTAAGGTATTACATTTCTCCCCCCATTAAATAAAATTTTGCCCTTGAAATTTGATCGTATAACTTTAGAGAACTAATCTAGACATCTAGTCTATTTCTTTCCTATGGATGCTTACTAAACATCCACCCTGACAATCTCATTCACCTTGTACTCAGGTATAGTATTCAAATACAGGACTTCTTTGGTCCATTCTCACAAATAAGCTTGGTAACGCAGCCTCACCGCTCGACTCATTTAGCCTCTTGGCTTAACACACATTGGCCCTCTGGCTCAATCTATTACCACAGCACTGGAGATTCTAGCCTCACCACCTAGGAAATCATCCTTAGGCCTTAGGCATCTCACTTATCACCTGGTACAATGAAGCTTTTGCTAGACACAAGATGAACTGTAGACATACTAGTCTAAAGTCACCATGACAATTAGCATTTCACACAGTGCTAAGTACCACTGGTCTTATGGCCTAGGGACACTGCCCCATGCACACTTGCAATACAATTTAAACATGTATTAGAAGTTAAAGTTTTCACGCCAAGTAGGGTAGCTATTATCAAGTCATAGGGCAATCTATATGCATGTATTCCTAGGTAATTTGCACAATCATATGAATTAAATGAATGATTAACACCCGAATCATACAGCGCCTGAAGTAGATTCTCATTGAGAGAGATATTACCTTGGACCATCTCCGGAGATTCCCTGGCCTCCTCATTTGTCAAAGCAAAAACCCAGCCTGGGTTTTGTGGCATTTTCTCCGTAGCCTTCTGAGGACATTCCCTACTATAGTGTCCTGGCTTCTGACAATGGAAGCATACTTGTCTCATGTCACAATTAGTACCATAATGGTTCTTCCCACATTTTAGACATGGTCGGGTTTCCAACATTCTTGAATAGTTCTGTTGCCCATACTGAAATGGCATCTTGCTTCCACCATGGGAGTTACTTCATGGTGCCTCCCTCTTCTGTGAGGAATTTCCACGGCTAAAACCGCCATGACTTGCACTACTGCTGTTGTAATTTCTTGATGTACGTAGTTCCTTCAAGTTACGTTCGATCAATTGGCATGACTCCACCACTTGAATTAACTCTTGGAACCGTTGCGATACAAGCCTTTCCCTTAACTCATACTTCAGCCCATGTATTAGTATACATGACTTCCAGCTTTCATCATCGTAACGCTTCAGATATGATGAATACCGTGACAGTCTAGTAAATCGGGAAAGGTAATTATCAAATGACTCCTCTGACCTTGACGGATATGAAGGAATTTCGACTCTTTGATCACCTGAGTTGAGGGAGAAAAGTACTGCTCATTAAATTTCTCTAGAAATTTCTCCCACGTAACGGGATACTAAAGTGTTCATAAGTTCACCACAATGATCCTCCACCATCTGTCCGCATCTCCTTCCATCTTGTAGATTGCAAGTTGAGCCTTTCGATTCTCCAGACACTCCATGACCTCAAAGATCTTTTCCAGTCTCAGTATCCAATCTTCAGCTGAGTCAGGCTTGCCATGGAAAGCTAGTGGCTTCAGCTTGTAGAATTGGGTGACCCAATATTGCATAGTCTCTGCTACTCTATTGGGTTAAGGTAGTACTGCCATTGCTCTATCATGTCTAAGAGGTGACACCGATCTATCAGACTCCTTAGCTTCTTCCGTGCTTTCCTCATCTCGTTCGTCTTCCTCTTCAGAGTTATCAGCATTTCCCTGTCAGTCCGCTTCAGCTTATTGTCGCTCAACTTGTCTCTCCTGCCTGTCTGCACGAAGTTTGTCAATCATCGCCCCTTGTTCTTGCAGTATCGCCATCACTTCTTGCCAGACATGTTGGTTTGGTTGATTAGGTATCTGTTGTTCAGGTTCTAGTACTGGTATTGGTTATACTCGAGGTTGTCTACCTCTACCTCTACCTCTACCTTTGCCCCGTCCTCCGGAACTCCAGCTCCACGTAACTTTGCCATTTTATCTTTCTATATTTGATATCACAAGAATGACAAATATCAATATCAAGGGATAATATAGTCTGTAAATCAAACATATATTTCACATAAGATATAATGTACATGTAACACCCGCCGGGGTGCCAGTATACTTAGCCATATTCTTACACAGTAGTGTGGCAAAATCAGAAATATTTCGTTACTGATACAACGGAATTTAGATTTGATTACATGCTGAAAGTAGAGCTATATACCCAAGAGGGGGGTGAATTGGGTATTTTAAAAACTTTTGTAAATTGCTCTGTTTTTAAACAACAAAAATAAAGATGAACGAGTAAAGGGAAGAACACGAACACGAGAGATTTATACTAGTTCGGTCTTAACAACTTGACCTACATCCGGTCCCCGGCACTCGGGATTTTCACTATCACAAAGATTACACACTTTATACTTAAAGAGTAGTTCTCTCTCTAGAACTCACTCCCCCTTACAAGTTGTAATCAATGAACTCCCAAATCACCAAGTCCCCTTGACTTGTGATTCTTTTCAATAAATGAATTACAGATAAAAGCTCTCTCTAAGAGTGGATAATAATAAACACCGAAGCTTATAATGTCAAAAGACAAAATACAAGTGAAAACAAAGGTAGTTGAAGAACTTGAATGCTTGTTCGTTTTCAGATGTAGTAGTTGTTGAGAAGAAATGAATGCAACTCTATTTATAGCCGATAGCATTAATAGACCGTTGCATTGATAATAAGACCGTTGAAGGTGATCTGCAGAAGTTGTGAGTTGCTTAGGTCTTCTTTTCTCTCTAAAACTCACTAATCCAGCTGGCTGGATGGTTAGAGTTGACTCTCTGCAAATCAATCCGTTGGAGAATATGTTGCTAGATGTAGAAATCATTCTTTATTGCTTTGCAACCGTGTGCAGATGGATTAACCAAAAGAATGCAAGTTTCTGGGTTGAGCATTTAATGTTCTGACATCACTTTTGCTTTTGCTTTAAACCTTCTGTAAACCTTCCTTCATCTGTCTAAAACTCACCAAAAAGATGGTTAAACATATCTAGTACCAATAGAGAATAACCATGGAAAGCATTGAGATCAAACACGAAGGCATAACAAAATCGTTACATTCAATTTTCAGGCAACGTCCAGAAACCTGGAGGTTTGTTCACAAACCTCGAGGTTTGGTCATTTAAGGTTGAAAATGGTTTAAGACCAAAACCTCAAACCGGAGGTTTATAATAAAACCTAGAGGTTTCTCATGATGCAATCACAAAGGTTTCTCGGGCTTGCTCCAAACCTCAAGGTTTTCTCGAAACCTCGAGGTTTCACATCGTGTGTGAAACCCAGCAGAAACATGATGGAAGCAAACCCGGAGGTTTCTCAAGGAACCTCGAGGTTTTAGAATGAGTGAAAGTTCATTTGCTCTCTAGAACTCACAAACCTCGAGGTTTGTAGCAATACTCGAGGTTTTACCCAAATGACAAAGTTCTTTGTTTTGACCCAAAACACAAACCCGGAGGTTTCTATGGAAACCTCGAGGTTTTCAAACACACCGAAAACCATTAGCTCTCGGGAAGCCGAAAACCTAGAGGTTTCGTCAATACTCGAGGTTTTACATTTAATTTCAAATTTTCAGTTTGGCGCCAAGGCATAACCTCGAGGTTTTGTTGTAAACCTCGAGATTTCACAACTTGGTGTGAAACCGAGTTTTCTCCGGAAGTCCAAACCTCAAGGTTTCACATAATTTTGTGAAACCCAAGTTTTGCAAGTTTAAACATAGAACCTCTATGCTTCCTTTGTAAGGCCAAACCTCGAGGTTTCTGGGAAAACCTCGAGGTTTGCTCTCACTCAGGGTTTTCCAACTTCTGAGAGCAAATCCTCATTCTTTGTTCACAATTGTTGGCAACCATCAAAATCTTTTAGAGAACCAACATTCTCCCCTTTTTGATGATGACAACACTTGTAAGCAAACATCTTTGGAAAGTTCAAGAAATTTTTCATGTTGTAATTAGACTTTGAAATTAGCAGAGGGTTCAACAACTTAGCTATTTGCATAATGTAAATACAAGGCATCAAGTAGTTACAAGCAGAAGCATGAACACATAAGTTGTATTTCAATTCAATAGAAAGAGCAATAGAGGATAATGTAATACAAAGCAAAATACAAAATGCACATGATCCTCAAAGCTCTCTAAACTTCAAAGGCTACTCCTTTTTCTCTCCCCCTTTGTCATCTTCAAAAGGAGGGTTGACTAAGGGTGTAGAGGGAGGAGAAAGATGAAGAACTCGGTAGCAGAGGGGGAGTGGCGATGGATGGGGAGGGAAATATCTCGTGGCGGGAGTAGATGGTGAAGGGAGGATTACTGTGGTTGGAGTGGTAGCCTCAGAGACTGGAGAAAGGAAAATGGGAGTTGAGGGAGCTTGAGAGAATGAAGGGATAGGAGGGGAAGTGAAAGTGAAGGATGGTGAGGGAGAACTAGAGGAAGGGCCAGAAGGACTTGGGTCAGAAGTAGAGCCAGGAGTGAAAGAGGAACCAATGTGAAGATGCTTCATGATCTTGTCCACCTTATCGGTGAGGTCCATATGAGAAATGAGCCGAGTGGACATCTTGAGCTCAATCTCTTCACCTTCTCCTTGACTTCCGATTGCCCAAGAACGGCTTCAAGATGCTCCTTTATGGCATCTTGAATCTCAATTAAACCAAGTATGCCCACGAGTCATCTCAGCCCGAAGTTTTCCCAATTCAAACTCCATGCGCATAGTCATGGTGGCGAGAGTAGCATCCACAATTCGCTTAATCTGAGAAGCAAGCTCAGAAGACAGTGATGTCTGAGGAGGTGGAGGTGTAGACTGGGCCTCTTGAGCTTGTGAGCACGGATGTGATCCGGAAGGAGCCTAAGATTGAGCGAGTAACCTTCTTCCCCAAACTTGATCTTCATCAAATTCATCCGTGTTTTCCCAAAGAAGGGGATACTCAAGTGTGTCGAGCACCCACATACCATATCTTGTGGTAGAAAAGAATGACAGACACCAATGAGGGATATGGAATATGAGATAACTGTCTCTTGGCAAAGCTGAACTCAGTCATCCCTTTGAGGAGCCAATGACCAAGGTTGAAGGGAACTTTCCTCACAAATGCAGTAAATGGCCTGTAGTCATTCTGAGTGAAGTGAGTTCAGTTGCCGCCTTTAGGAATGAAGTTCCTAGAGTAGACATACCATAGGACACGATTCTCGCGGGCATGGAGCTTGGTCCGAATGTGAGTCCGAGTTGCGATCCGGGAGGGAAAGGCACACCAGGCCTAAGTGTTTCAAAAACTTCCTGGTTACTGTAAGAAAAGTCAGGAGCAGGCGGAGGATTGTCAATCCTTAGAATTTTGTTCAAGATGGCAGCTGACAATGTAAATGTGACATTCCTAACAGTGGTGGTGCTTCGCCATAATCGCCCAATTCATTGTTATACTCCATATTGTAATAAAACAATCGGACAATGTTTGGAGTATAAGGAGCAGATATGGAAATGAAGGACTCGTATTCTTTCAGCCACGGTGATAAGTCAAAGTGACATTCTTTCTGAAATGCCTTCAAATCAATAACAACTACAGGGAAAAAGAGACGATGAAGATATGCTTCCCTGAATTTTTCATTGTCGTATTTGGGAAGGGCAGCGGGGTAGTGACAAATCCATTTGGTGGAGAGATATTCTTGTATATGTCTCGATATCGCATTTTCCATGACGGAGGCACATCTTCTTCCTCTACTTGTTGAGGATTATGAGAGGATGACCCGACCCCTTGATGATTGTTGGGATTTAGCAAATGAGGCCCTCTTTGTTCTTGCCTTAGTTGGAGACTTAGTGGATTTGGAAGTTCCTGTTTTCTTTGATTGATCCTTTCCAAAGAGGCTTTGTTCCGAGGCGTAAGCTTTCCCTTTCCCTTTTCCTTTGGGTTCAGGCTCTTTTCTCTTCTTTGAAGGACCCTCGGCAGGTTCTTTGGTAGGTTCCTTGAAGGAGACCTCTTTCCTTGGACCCTTGGTTTGCTTTCTTCCCTTCGATGGTGATTGTTCATCAGCAATCTCACCCTGAACACCACGAATTGACTTATCTATCCCGTAACGGAGACGAGTAGAGCGAGTCTTGACCCTTACTAGGCGACCAGAGGAAGGGGGTTTGATCTGGTTGACGAGGAGGAGGAGGAGGAAGAGACCATGATTTAGTTTCTTCCTCACTGGAATCAGAAGCAGAAATCGCTTGGGATTTTGATTTCGAGGCCATTGGAGGATTTAGAAGGAATAATTTGGTCGAAAGTAGGAGATTCAGAGAGTGGGTGACGAGAGAGAGAGCAAAACCTAGAGGTTTAGGTCGAGGTTTGAAGAACATGAACAGTGTATGCATATATATAGGCGATGGCAAACCTCGAGGTTTCACGCCAAACCTCGAGGTTTGATGAAAAAATACCAACCTGGACGTCATAGGTGTTCTGTGAACCTTTGACTCATCAGCACGCAAACCTCGAGGTTTGTTTCAAAACCTCGAGGTTTTACTATCTTTCAGATTAATCATCTTTCTGTCTCATCCAAACCTCGAGGTTTCCCTGAATACTCGAGGTTTCATTTCTCTGAAGCCTTCTGTCCTTGGCTATGCACCACGAAACCTCAAGGTTTTCATTAAAACCTCAAGGTTTTGCTTTTTGGCAGCAAGACACGATTGACCATGTTCTACCAAACCTCGAGGTTTTCTCCAAAACCTCGAGGTTTTGCTCCTCGACAGCAAAACCACAATAGACCATGTTTCACCAAACCTCGAGGTTTTCTCCAAAACCTCGAGGTTTTGCTCCTTGACAAAGAAAAACCATGTTACTTAATGTCCTGCATAAAACATATCTAGACACTCCGACGCTTAAGTCAGTGACTTTTAATCATCAAAACCATAATTTATCACTAATTTGAGCAAGATTACTTACAACTCGTTGGGATTTACCATTCCCAATTCTCTTCTAATAAAGTTGAATGATTCCTTGGCCAAAGGTTTGTTGAAGATATCAGCAAGTTGAAGATGAGTTAGGATGAACATGACTTTGACATCTCTCTTCTGAACATGATCCCTAATGAAATGATGCCTCACATCAATATGCTTAGTCCGAGTATGCACTTTGGATTCTTGGCTAAGCTTATTGTGCTTGTGTTGTCACACAATATAGGGATCTCCTTCAAGTTGATTCCTAGATCGATAGTTGCTGTTTGAGCCATAAGACTTGAGCACACCTGAAGAACTTGAGGCAGCCACATACTCGGCTTCGGTTGATGCTACGGCCACACCGGTTTGCTTCTTTTGAACCAAGATACAAGTGATCCTCCAAGAAACTCACATTGGCCACTTGTACTCTTCCTATCGTCTTGTACCCAAGCATGGTCCGAATCTGAATATGCTACTAAATGTTCGGGTTGACCTTTAGGAAACCACAATCCAACTGTTTTTGTGTCGGCAAGAATATCGAATATTCTCTTCACTTGCTCAAGATGTGACTCCTTAGGAGCAGATTGAAATCTTGCACACATTCCAACACCGAATTGGATGTCCGGCGACTTGCGGTCGATAGAGTAATGATCCAATCATTCCTCTATATTTTGTGATGTTGAAGTCCGTGCCTTCCTCATCAAGATCTAATGAAGCAAGTTGAACTCATAGGAGTATCGCCCCCATTACAATGGTCCATCCCAAACTTATTCAGCAGATCATTGAGATATTTGGTTTGAGATATGAAGATTCCATCCTTCTTTTGCTTAATTTGCAGGCCAAGAAAGTAATTGAGCTCTCCCATCATAGACATCTCAAATTCTCCCTGCATATACTTAGCAAACTCTTCACACAAGGCATCATTAGAGGCACCAAATATAATATCATCAACATATATTTGAACAATTAAGATTTCATTAAGCTTATTATTCTTTATGAAGAGAATTGTATATGCTTTTCCTCTAATAAAACCTTGATCAAGAAGGAATTTTCTTAATCGCTCATACCAAGCTCTAGGAGCTTGTTTAAGACCATATAGGGCCTTCTTGAGATGATACACATGATCTGGATGATGGACATTTTCAACACCAGGAGGTTTTCTACATAAACTTCCTCTTGAATAAAACCATTCAGAAAAGCACTTTTCACATCCATTTGATAGAGTTTAAAGTTTTTCACACGGGCAAAGGCAAGAAGAACTCTTATGGCTTCCAATCTTGCCACTGGAGCATAAGTTTCTTCGTAATCAATTCCTTCTTCTTGATTATAGCCTTTGGCAACCGGTCTTGCCTTGTTACGAGACAATGATTGCGACTCATCTCGTTTGTATTTTAATACCCATTTAGTGCCAATGACCGGATGGTCCTTAGGCCTAGGTACCAAGTCCCAAACTTGATTTCTATTAAATTGATGTAACTCCTCTTGCATTGCTATTACCCAATCATTGTCTGAAAGGGCTTCATCAATCTTTGAGGGTTCAATATGTGATATAAAAGCTGTAAAAGTTACTTCATTTAAAGTGCTATTTCTGGTTCTTACTCCTTGATTAACATCACCTATAACTTGGTCTAAAGGGTGATTTCTAATAAATTTCCAAGCTCTATGTTGAGTCTGATCAGGATTTTCGATATTGTTTTGAGGATCAGTCTCAAAAACATTTTCGGGATTCTCAATAGAAGCGGGAATAGTTTTCGAAAAGAATTGATTTTTGAAGACACTTCCTTCATCATCATCCATAGTTTTATCGAGACTTGGATTCCCGTAAAACAACATGCATAGATTCTTCAACAATACGAGTACAAGTATTAAAGATTCTATAAGCTTTACTCCTATTTGAATAACCTTAAATATACCTTCATCTCGCTTTGGGATCAAACTTTCCCAAGTTATCCTTACCATTATTATGGATGAAACACTTACATCCAAACACATGCAGATGAGCTAGATTGGGTTTTCTTCCTTTGTACGGCTCATAAGGAGTCTTGTCCAACTTCTTCCGAAGGTATGCCCGATTTGAGATGTAGCACGCGGTGCTCATTGCATCAGCCCAAAACACTTGAGAAGTGTTGTTCTCATTTAGCATGGCCCTTGCCATCTCAGTGAGAACTCGATTCTTTCTTTCCACAACACCATTTTGTTGGGGAGTTCTTGGGGCTGAGAAGTTGTGGTCTATTCCCATCTTTGTCACAAAACTCAAAATGCATTGTTTTCGAATTCTCCTCCATGATCGATTCCGATTCCTAAAATAGAGAATCCTTTCTCGTTTTGGACCTTCTTGGCAAAAACAACAAACCGATCAAATGTTTCATCTTTAGAGGATAAAAATATAGTCCATGCAAATCTTGAGAAATCATCAACTATGACCAAAGTATAAAGATTGCCTCCAAGGCTTTTCACTCTAGCTAGTCCAACTAGATCCATATGAAGCAATTGAAGAGGTCTATTAGTTGAAATCTCGTTTTTAGATTTGAATGATGATTTGGTTTGTTTCCCTTTTTGACAAGCATCACAAAGCATGTTATTTTTAAAGTGTAGTTTAGGAACACCAATCACCAGATCCTTTTTAAGCACCGCCAAGTTGAATCATATTGATATGAGCTAATCGCTTGTGCCAAAGCCAACTCTCATCCAAGTTCTTGACAAAACATTTTTCTAAAGAACCATTACTAGAGAGACTAAGTGTATAACAATTGCCATCTATAGGGGCTCTAAATAAGGCTTTTGATTTTATGTTTTCTAAAGGGAGTATATCCTTACTCACAATCAAGCACTCCTCAGAATCAAAGATAACTAAGTTACCTTTATCAGTGCTTTGGCTTACACTGAGGAGATTGTGGCAAAGTCCTTCGACTAAGTAGACATCTTTGATTAGTGGTCCTTCATTGTTGCCAATTTCACCAACTCCAAAGAATCTTTCCAGATTGATTTCCACCAAAGGTCACCTTGCCACCATCCTTAGGCTTGATTGAGGCAAATTTGGATTGATCCCAGTCATGTGCCTAGTGCATCCATTTTGTCAATGTACCATTTGTTGGATTTTGATGCTCTTAGGTAAACCCGCAAGACACAAAGAAATCGGGCCTTAGGTACCCATCTTTTCTTGGGTCCTTTAGGGTTAGTTTGTGTCTTAGGAATCTTGTAAGATCCCTTCGGCAACCATTGATAATTTCCTATGGGTTTACTCTTTCTTTCCTTCTTATGAAAGCAGGAAGAAGTAGTATGACCCTTTCTTTGCGATAATTACGGTGTGCAAACGCGGTTTGAAGAATGAACTGATTTTGTAAAATAGTTCATATAGGATTTTTCACCGGACTTCTTTCTTCCTTTCTTTTTATCAAAATTAGGTTTGTAACCAACTCCCGATCTGTCATTTATAAATCTTTGTTGTTTCAAAATGACATTGAGCATTTCACTTCCTCTAGTGAATTTCTCAAGTGCCTTTGTAAGATATGAATTCTTTTTCTTCAGATCGGACAATCTTCACAAGCAATATTTTTCGAAGAGGAAAACTTTTCAACTTGAAATTCAAGAGTAAGATTTCTGTTTTTCAATTTGAAATATTTTTCAAACAAGTTTTTCAAACTTGGATTGCACAGCCATATATTCAGCAAATAACTCATCATAAGGTGGTTTGCAATCATATACCTCTTCGAAGTTGATACGATGGTCTTCTTCTTCAAAGAACTAAGCATACGTTTGCTTTTTCTTCCTCATCCTCATCATCTTCATCGATGAACTATCTCCCCAAATACGAGAGACATATGCCTTCTTTTTGAATCATTGTTGAATCTCTTCTTTTCTTTGTCTTTGTTCTTCAGATTGGGGCATTCGATTTGATGTGGCCAGCTTCTCACACTCGTAGCAAATGATTGGCTTCTTTGCCTCATAGCTGGAGCTACCCTTGTAAAACTTCTTGAAACCTTGGTCCTTCTTGTAGAATTTCTTGAATCTCCGGACCATCATACCAATCTCCTCATCTTCGTCGGATCTTCATCATCATCGATTCCTTAGTTTCTTTGATGACTTTAAGGGCAATTCCCTTATTTTTGCCATGGACTTCATCAAGTCCCTTTTTGAACTTGAGCTTGGCTTCATATTCGAAAGGCTCCCAAAAAGGGCTCGCCACGAGATGCCATAGAATCTCCACTAGCTTCTTCAATGGCGGTGACTTTGGCTTCCCATTCCTTATTGAGGATGTTGAGAATTTTCCTCACTTGGACAGGTTGCTCATACTCTTTGCCCAATGCAGCAAGTTGATTGATCATATGAGTGAATCTCACTGAAATCACCAATAGATTCTCCGACTTCATACGAAGGAGATCATATTCTGTCATTAGAGTGTTGACTCTATTTTACTTAACTCCAACGGTTCCTTCATGAGCAATTTCCCGAGCGTCCCACATGGCTTTAGTAGAGGTTAAGTTGCAAACGCGGAAATATTCTTGTTGACTAAGAGCACTTTGCAGAAGGAGAACCGCCTTGCTGTTGAGTGTGACATTTCTTCTATCATTTTCATCATAATCTTCTTCTTCCTTTGGAACCATGAGACCATTTCCCAGGACAGTTGGAGCGTAGTCTCCTCGTTCAAAAACTCTCTAGAGACCATACTCTGTAGCCATTACAAACACCTTGAATTTGGCTTTCCAGAATGAGTAATGTTCTCCACCGAAACCTGGAGGTCTATTGATTGAAGCTCCATCGGGTAGAATGCCTTCCATTGGATCCTTCTCGAGATGTTAAGCTCTTTAGAGAAGACCTTGCTCGATACCAAATGAAAGTGGAGCTATATACCCCAAGGGGTGAATTGGGTATTTTAAAACTTTTGTAAATTGCTAACATTTTTAAACAACAAAAACGAGAGATGAACGAGTAAAGGGAAGAACAGCTGAACACAGAGATTTATACTGGAACGGTCTTAACAACTTGACCTACATCCAGTCCCCAGACTCTCTGGGATTTTCACTATCACAAAGATTACACAATCTGTACTTAAAGAGTAGTTCTCTCTCTAGAACTCACTCCCCCTTACAAGTTGTAATCAATGAACTCCCAAATCACCAAGTCCCCTTGACTTGTGATTCTTTTCAATAAATGAATTACAGATAAAAGCTCTCTCTAAGAGTGGATAATAATAAACACTGAAGCTTATAATGTCAAAAGACAAAATACAAGTGAAAACAGAAAGGTAGTTGAAGAACTTGAATGCTTGTTTGTTTTCAGATGTAGTAGTTGTTGAGAAGAAATGAATGCAACTCTATTTATAACCAGATAGCATTAATAGACCGTTGCATTGATAATAAGACTATTGAAGGTGATCTGCAGAAGTTGTGAGTTGCTTAGGTCTTCTTCTCTCTAAAAACTCACTTAATCCAAATCAATGGATGGTCGAAGTTGACTCTCTCGCAAATCAATCCATTGGAGAAGATGTTGCTAGATGTAGAAATCATTCTTTATTGCTTTGCAACCATGTGCAGATGGATTAACCAAAAGAATGCAAGTTTCTGGTTGAGCATTTAATGTTCTGACATCACTTTTGCTTTTGCTTTTAAACCTTATGTAAACCTTCCTTAATCTGTCTGAAACTCACCAAAAAGATGGTTAAACATATCTAGTACCAATAGAGAATAATCGTGGAAAGCATTGAGATCAAACACGAAGGCATAGCAAAATCGTTACATTCAATTTTCGGCAACGTCCGAAGCACGGAGGTTTGTTCACAAACCATGAGGTTTGGTCATTTAAGGTTGAAAACGATTTAAGACCAAAACCTCAAACCTGGAGGTTTATAATGAAACCTAGAGGTTTCTCATGATGCAATCACAAAGGTTTCTCGGGCTTACTCCAAACCTCGAGGTTTTCTCAGAAACCTCGAGGTTTCACATCGTGTGTGAAACCCGGCGAGAAACATGATGGAAGCAAACCCTGGAGGTTTCTCAAGGAACCTCGAGGTTTTAGAATGAGTGAAAGTTCATTTGCTCTCGGAACTCAAACCTCGAGGTTTGTAGCAATACTCGAGGTTTTGCCCAAATGACAAAGTTCTTTGTTTTGACCCAAAACACAAACCCGGAGGTTTCTATGGAAACCTCGAGGTTTTCAAACACACTAAAAACCATTAGCTCTCTGGAAGCCAGAAACCTGGAGGTTTTTGTCAATACTCGAGGTTTTACATTTAATTTCAAATTTTCAGTTTGGCGCCAAGGCATAACCTCGAGGTTTTGTTGTAAACCTTGAGGTTTCACAACTTGGTGTGAAACCGAGTTTTCTCGGAGTCCAAAACCTCGAGGTTTCTTAATAAACCTCGAGGTTTCACATAATTTTGTGAAACCCAAGTTTTGCAAGTTTAAACATAGAACCTCGATGCTTCCTTTGTTAGGCCAAACCTCGAGGTTTCTGGGAAAACCTCGAGGTTTACTCTCACTCAGGGTTTTCCAACTTCTGAGAGCAAATCCTCATTCTTTGTTCACAATTGTTGGCAATCATCAAAATCTTTTAGAGAACCAACACATGACGGGGGTATTCCCAGGGCTTATACCCCTTTACATTCATTTACAAACAGTGAAAACTTAAAATACATAAATCATTGTCGCCCCTCAGTTCTTCAAGATGTTCTTCTGCTTGGCCTTCTTCAAGCAACGCTCCCTCTTTGAACCTCATGCAGCACTTATCTTCCTATGCTCACCTGTCTACTGGTTGGTAGTAGGGGGTGAGATTCTGAGGAATCCCAGTAGTAGACAATACCAATACAATGCATGCAAGATAAATGCTAATGTATGATATACTTGCCTTGCACAAGCTCATTTTTGAAGGTGGAGCTAAATCACCAAGAGGGGGGTGAATTGGGGATTTTAACACTTTTTCATTTTGCTCTGTTTTTGTGCAGCAAAACAGAGGTGAGCAGAAGAGGAAGAGAAGAATAGCTAGACACAAAGATTTATACTGGTTCGGTCTAACTCCTTGACCTACGTCCGGTCAAATTCCCGGACACTCGGGATTTCCACTATGTCAATTCGATTACACACTCGTACTCAAGAGAAATTCTCTCTCTAGAATTTACTCCCCTTACAAGTTGTAATCAATGAACCCAATCACCAAGTCCCTTGACTTGTGATTCTTTACAATAAATGATTTGCGATAAAACTCTCTCTAAGAGTGAGTGATGATAAACACTGAAGCTTATAATGTCAAAAGACAGATTACAAGTGAAAACTGAAAGGTAGTTGAGTAACTTGAATGCTTGTGCATTTTCAGATGTGCTAGTCATTTAAGAGACTTGAATGCAGTCCTATTTATACTCAGAGATCATTAAATGACCGTTGCTATCCCAATAAATCCGTTGGAGAAGTTCAGCCAAGATTAGCAAATGGTTTAGGCATCTTCTCTCTCCAATCTTCACTTAACCCAGCTGGCTAGATGATCAGAGTTGACTCTCTGTGAATTTGTCCGTTGGAATAGCAGTTGCTTGTTGTAGAAATCATTCTTTAATGCTTTGCAACCGTGTGCAGGTGGATTAGGCAAAAGTATGCAAGTTTCTGGTTTCAGCATTTAATGTTCTGACATCACCTTTTGCTTTTGCTTTTAACCTTCAATAATCATTCTTTAAGCAGTCTGAAAATCACTAAACAGATGGTTAAACATAGCGTGGAATAGTAGAAAATAATCCTGGAAGATATTATGATCAAAGACTAAGGATTCACAAATTGCCCGATTTGATTTTCAAACTTGGCGCTCAATACTCGAGTGTGTTCATCAACACTCGAGTATGTCACTTGTGCACTTAAGTCAATACTTGAGTATTCATTCGATACTTGAGTATTCTTCTTCCAGAGGAATCATCGAAGTTTTGACTTTGGACCTTATCATTGAAGTAAGGTCAATACTGGGTGTCCAAGTCAATACTCGAGTTTTGAACTTTGGTATGAAAATAAGTTTAAGTTCAAAACCTCAATACTTGAGTATTGACTCCAATACTTGAGTGTTCAGATCATTGACAAAGACAAAAGCTCTCGGTATGCCCAACACTGAAGTTTCCAACTCAATACTCGAGTATTCATTTATTTTGAAAACTTTGTGAAGTCTTTCCCAAGTCAATACTTGAGTTTTGAAATGAATACTTGAGTGTTCAAATTGTTGTCAAAGATGAAAGCTCTCTGTCAGAACTCCAATGCTCGAGTTTTCAAATCAATACTCGAGTGTGCATTTGATTTAGAAAAGCTTAGTGAAATCTTTGCCAAGCCAACACTGAGTATTGAAGTGAATACTTGAGTATTCAGTATATGTATAAAGCTTGTAGATTTTCTGTGGTCAATACTCGAGTGTGCAAAAACAATACTCGAGTATTCTAGGTGCTTGAAAACTTTGATAAATTGATGACAATGCAATACTTGAGTTTTCAAATGAATACTTGAGTATTCATAAACACATGTCAAATATGAAAGCTTTGTGAAAGACTAATACTCGAGTGTGTAAAACCAAAACTCGAGTGTCCATAAGATGAACAACTTGATATCTCTTTGTATGGCCAATACTTGAGTATTCAATGGAATACTCGAGTTTGACTCAGGGTTGAAAAACTTGGAGTGCTCTCTGTAAGTCCAATACTCGAGTGTTTTGTCCAACACTTGAGTATTGTTTTGTGTAATGATTTTAGAGCAACTCTCTGTCACGTCAATACTCGAGTTTCGAAATCGATACTCGAGTGTGGCTTTGATAGTAAGTTTTCCAACTTGCCAAAGACCAATTTAAATGAATGTTTACAATTTTTAATTATCATCAAAACACATAGAGAACTAACAATTTTAACATAATGACATCTGCATGCTCAATGCTTCATGCATCATACTCGTGGCCATAGCATAATCATAAACAGAGCTTCATCATTCAAATATGTTAAACATAGCAAGCAAGTATAACAATCAAACATATACATACAAGCAATAATATCAATACATGCAAGTATGGTAAGCCCACTACCTTTTAAAGACTACTGTCCTTACACGGGTTCCTCTTTTCGCTAAACGTCAAGGTTGCTTGAAGTTCTTTCCTTCATTCTTCTTATGGCCCTAATGATATAACCATACTTTTAGAACCAGGGAAAATGAATATTTACTTTTTCCTTTGTAACCCTTATTTCATAAGGGTTTAATTTAGTAACTTAAACTTGTTACTTTTAGCTTTTATCTTTCACGCCCTTAAAAATCCAACAACTTCAACTATTTTTAATTAATTCTAAACAAATCATTTTAATGTTCCATCACCTCTCACATGTTTCTAGAGAAGTCCAATTTCATAGAAAAATACTATCAAAGGTCAAGCCTTGTCAAATAATTCCCAGAATTTACGTTTTTCTTGACTGTCCAGATTTGTTTCCAAAACGCAGGGTCATTTTGTATAATTTATTTCTCTATGACCAGAGCTTATAAAAATACGAAATACCCACAATTTTAAAGATATACATGTCTAATATCTGCTTGAATATTTTAATAATTTCTAAGTGACTTTTACTTTCTCAAACAACACAGAAAACCGACTTAACTTGGGATTTCCAAAACTGGCAGTTTTGACTTCCTTAATGAGCTTATTATTTTATGATTAAACACCCCTTTAAAAATTCATTCACTAGCATATTCCCACTCCATTTTCCATGAGGAACACATTGGTGGCCTCAGAATTTCGAAATTCCAAGTATTTCTTTAATTTTACCACAGATTACAAAATCTGGGTTTTAACCAAAAATTCCAAAAGTTTGAAGAGAGGATGAGTGTTCTTACCAATAGGCTTGTTCTTGAGCTTGTGGTCTCTTTTACCACACAATCCTTGTTCAATCTTCAGCCTACTGCCAAAACCATGTGCATGTGTATTATTTTCCAATAATCACAACATGCATGAAGGTAAGAAGGATCCTTGAATTTCACAAGAAACCTTACCTTGAGTTTCTTGTTCTTCCTCTTCCTATTTCCTTGCTTCCAACCCGTGGTGATGCAAGATGATTTTGAATTTGATGTTCATGAGAACAGAGGGGAGAGGTGGTTTGGGTGGTTGGAAGTTGGGAGGGGAGGAGAGTGCCGTGAGTTAGAGAAGGGAATTGAGAGAATTGTGTGTGTTAGTGTGTGAGTGTGCCATGAGGATTGGAGAAGAAGTGAATGGAATTAATTGGATGTGTGTGTGTGTTGTGTTTTGTGCATGGAGAAATGATGAGTAAGGAGGGAAATAACATCAGATTTAGGTGTTAAAATGAGTGTGTGACAAATGTATGCCATGCGAAAAGGCAAGTGTGTGTGAGAGAAGGGTGATTACCGTGAGAATTTGAGGGAGGGAGTGAATGAATGATTTCAGATTATGGGGATGGGGCATTGTGCGTGAAATGAGAGGGAAATTGCTGTGAGAAAAGAGAGAGGGAAAGAAAGAGTTAGTGGTTGTGTGTGTATATCTTGTGTATGTGACACGTGGGTTGAGGGGAGTGTAGTGTTGACAAGTGTATTTGTTGGGTGTGTGTATTAATATGTATGTGCGTCCTAAATTGGGAGAGGGAGAGAATGACCTGATGTATATAAGTGTGTATATGTGTGTGATTGTGGGAGTGCACGGCTAACAGGGGGAGGAAAAAGAAGAATGTTTTATTGTCTAATTAAGGGTGCAATTCATCTTAAAGGAGGGAAATTATATTTGCCCTCCAACTATGCTCATTATTACCCATAAGCCACTTGGTTAAAGTTCAATCATTTAGTTAGGCCCAAATGGCTTTTCCCTCCTTCTCCAATAATCTCTTTAGGCCATAAAATATTATCTCCAAGAATATTTAGGCCAAATATTATTCCCTAACTAATTATCCTCAATTTATGAGAAAATATGTCTTAAATTCCAAATTTTAGCCTTATAATTTATCCAGGCTAAATTTCCCATAAATAATTCTATCATAATATTTTCGTATCCCCAAAATATTATTTCATAATTTTCCCTTTTTTGTCTCTTGGCTGGAGATATGGCGCTCTTCGAGGATGTCACGCTTCTTGGACTTGGCTTAGTTGCCCGCCTAATTTAGGCATATTCTCAAGTCTCAATGTCCAAAATTCAGGATGTTACAGTACATATCAACATATGTTACATCATCCAACTGGTTTATGACCAGTGGTTATATCTTACACCCCCATATTGTCATATTTTATAGCTCCTCGTTTACATGTTGTTTAAAACTAGCCCTTGGAGATGATTTAGAAAGAAGTGGAAATCGGTTATACGTTCTCCTTCTAAAAGCGCATTTGTCTTTTCCATCCAGAAGCGGTCTCGGGGTAAAAGGTATAGCGTTGATATCACCCAATCGTCTAGTGGGTAGGGGAGTCCATTGTGTTTTCTCCGTTCGTAGGTCGTTTTGATTTGCTCTAGGCACTGAAAGTACATCCCCTTCATGGTCCTACTGTGCCGCTTCGCCATTAGGTAATCGGTTCGTAGTGTGCCTATTAGCTTTTTGTTTGTATCCAGGACATGTCGCATGGATTTTGGTTCGTAAAAAGATTCACTCTCGGAGTCATTTCGATAGCTTAGTAGCTGGAAATATTCATGGTTGTCGTCAACGGATGAATGATCCGATCCTACGGGCCTCTCCGCTCAGAAGGTATACTAGCTATTGGTTCAAGGTAGTACACTGGATCAAGGTCGTGTACAGGTTTAGGGTTGTATATCAGCTCAGGATGGTATACATTCGAGGGTTCATGGTCATGAATACATGGGGTTTTTGGGTTAAGGTGATGCATCGACTCAAGGTGGTACACTGGTTCAAGATGGTATACCGGTTCGGAATGGTATATCGAACTAGGATGGTATACTGGTCTAGGTTTGAATATCGATGTTACTTTCTTGGACAATCCTTCGTGCAATACGTCTTACTTGTCCATAGTAGTTTATATTTGGAGGTCCATCTCCATTCATCTCTACTACATCACACCAGAGTTATATCAGTACTCGTTTTCAAAACAAGCTCTTAGTTAAAGGCTTAGAACCTAACTCATTAATCAAACAATTTGGCCAGGCCGGTGTCTTTACGGAAGTCTCCCCGAATTCACGGTGACTTATTGATTGATCCACAAAATGAACCCTTTCTAGACACCAAACGGTTTGAAATAACTTCGTTAAATCCGTGCCAGAATGAATGCTCTGATACCAAAAGTGTAACACCCTATTTTTCAAAAGCGGAATAATGTATTTATATCATAGTAAAGCATCAGAGTAAATAAGTGAGTAACTGATAAGTATTAGAAATATTAAACCATGGTGTATCTGGCTGGTTATAATAATGGTACATTTGTCCCATAATTCAAAATAATATATACATCCCAAAAATAAAAATCTCCGGTCGGATCTTCATACGTGCTGCTTACCCTTGTCGTCAGCCCTCGGTCCTCCAGACCCAGAAGCTATGGTAAGAGTTGAGGTCCAATACACATCGGACCTCAGGTAACGGTTAACCTCATGCTTAAGTAAAACAATATATGTATGACAGATATTTATGACATTATAGCAATAATCAATACATAAGCACACAGCAGATGTAAGATTAACACACCAACAGTACGTAGCACACAACTCATGTAAAGTCATCCACAACAATACATAAGCACACAACAGATGTAATGTTATCCATGTTTGCACTAACCAGTGCCACGACGGCCCCTCGTGTCTTCAACGCTAGGAAAAATCAACGGAATTATCAAGACTATAACCTGTATAAAGTTGAATGTATATCAACAGTGACCTAAGACCGAGTCTTAGCCACGGTGCATGACCCAAGACATAGTCCTATCCATGACCCTATGAAATCATCTATCATATATATGCATACAATAAGCATCAGAGTTAATGTTACAGCACGCGTCCGTACCTCAGCCTGTGTAGTTTAGCGATATGTCTGTCGGTTTGATGCGTCTCTTGGATAGCCTATAATGGTACCACCATATTATTTCCTTAATAAAAAATATCCTAGGAGAGGTTTTACCCACTATTGACCCTTTGTACCCCTGGTGGATTTGTTATTCCAATTACATCCCTCTATTTGAAAAAAAAAAAAAGCCGCTTTAGGATTATGGGCAGAATTTTCACTAACTTTAAAAAATAATTATTATTTCCACAAAAATCGAAATGAGGTTCCATAAAATTATTCGGAAACCTTAGCATACCTATTATCAAGGAAAAATAATGGTGTTCTCTGGAAACATGGAAATCATTCCTAGTTTAATTTTTTTCGACCTCTGCCTAGATTTTTGCCAGAAAATGTAGCCCAAATTTAGGAATTGTTATCTCCTTCAACAGACCTCTAATTGATACATAATTTATATCAATGGTAAGCTATACATGTCTATTATAACCATGAATTATTTCATAATTTTTGAAGATAAATTTACATATAAAATAATGCCCTCTAACTGACTAACTCCAATAGTCAAGCAAACCCAACAATTCCCTATCTTACTTTATCTTGTTACATTAATCCCTAAAGTATTTTCCCAACATGTTTTTTCCTCATCAGGCATCTTTCAATGCAATGAGGCTTAAAAAAATTATGGAAATTTACTCTACCTATTTTCTAGATTAAACTAACATTTATACTAAAAACTACTAAGAACTACAAAACTAAAGACTAGAAACTAAAAGCAAGCTTACCTCTTGAAGACTCTTGCTACTCCTTCCTCCTTCTTGGTTCCCTCTCTACTTTTAGAAATCACCACTTGGGGTTGATTTGGTGTGAAGAATTGTGAAGGGGGTTGCCCTCTATTTATAGGAAAAGTCCAAGGATTACAACCTTTGGATCATTTTCCATAATCAATGGCTTAGGTTGATTTGTGTTTTTTTGAAGACACAAATTATGCATAGAAGATTCTCATTGGTCAATTTTAATTACATAGAATTTAGCTAATTATTTTTATTTCCCTTTTTTAATTCAACATGTGCTCTTAAAAAAACTATATTTTAATCTCTCTCTCCCCCTTATCCTCTTCATTTTGCATTTATGACCCCATGTGCAAAGATTAATTACATTATCTTTAAATATTATCTCAAATTTCATATTATCCTCTTTCCTTGATCCCTAACCATTGGATTTGGTTTTGTGTTTGTTTAAATTAAATCCTCACCCTTAATCCATATCTTAATTCTCCCATTTCGGGTCTATTTAATTTTCACAAGGATTGAGCTCATTTCTTTGATTTCTCATTGGCTTATCCATTTACAAGATGATTAAACTTATTTATGGGATTTATTAACCCTTAATTGCATTTGCTATTGATTTGTTAACTAATTATGAATATTAGTGTTTAATTATTCGTTAAATAGCCCTTTGATTAATTATGAAGGTTTACATAATTATTTAATTAGTGAAAACTTAATTTCTCATTAATCTTATGAATTTCCCTTAATTCATTTAAGTGTTTTCATAACATTTTATTGCTCCTTTTGATTATTCAAGAACCATAGTTTAATATGATAATTATTTTGTATTTTATGATCCTTAAATGTGGTTTTTAAATTTAACATTTGGTTTATTTAATTCCAAGGAAAAATTGCCTAAAATCTAATTAATAATCTACCAAAATTTAGAGACAACATATTCTTCTTTATTTATTATGTATTATTTATCAAAATTAGTACTTATGATTAATAAGAATTTTAGGGTATTACAATCTATGTCTTTCAGCTTATTCTATCACTATAGCCTGGATGTTTGGGCTTTACTACTTAGAGAATCAACCCCATGTCATAATCATCTTACCTACAACTTGGTACAGTTTGAGTAGTCTGCGAGCCTCAAAATATACTTTGGACCCAATGGTCTCAAAGTTATTATACTAGACTAGACACAGTGTTAGGCATACAGGTCTTACGGCTTAGGGATACCGTACTAGTGCAAAAAAGCGCTTTAAGACCGCCTCATTTAGACTGGAGTACTAACGCACCAGCCTTAAAAGTATGACCGGTGGCAATTTTGTAAATATAAAAAACTTCTTGGACCGGATCCTTTATCAATGGGTCTTAAATATATTATTCATACCGGTTAACAAAATAACCGATCTTAAAAATGTTATTAAAAAATTGAAATATCAAATTACTTATAGAGAAATCTTGTACAGCCCGACTTATATTTTCTGTAGTTCAAAATAATAAGGAAAAATTTAAATATAAAGATAAAAATACTTTTAAGACCATACATATATAAACGACGGTCTTAAAGGTTATAATTTTAAGACCGGACATTTATTGTGCCCGGTACTAAATATTGAAAAAAATTAAACAAAAATTTAAATAACTTTAAGAATAGGTGTTTAACATAAGGGTCTTAAATGTATACTTTTAAGATCGGCATTTTAATATATTCGGTCTTAAAAATAAATATTTTAAGACCGGACTTAAATTGTTGCCGGTACAAAATATTGAAAAAATTTAAACAAAACGTTTATTACTTTTAAGACCGGAGTTTACTAAAGGACAGTCTTAAATGTTAACTTTTAAGATCGTCGTGTTAGTTCATCCGGTCTTAAAAATAAAGCACCAAATATCTACCTCTTCGAGCGAAATCTTACCTTACGACTTAAGTCGTTCTCTCTGAACTCTGAAAGCCTTGTTCCTGGTACAAAACCACTCTTCCTGTTGCATTACCTCTCTTCCTCGCCCTTCACCATTCTCAACCTCTCTTCCTTTCACAAAAATGAACAAAGAAAACTCTTCTCTTCCTGTTCCTTCAATGCCAGTTACTGGTGTGACTGGTGTGAGTCCGAACGAACCCTCTTCATCTCATAATGAGCCTCGTAACCGCCCTGCACGCTGTGGTAGAAGTAGCACACGAATGAAAGACGTATCCGTAAGTCAGACCTTTGGGTCAAAGTTTGAGATTCTGTTTGATGAAAAGTTGGAACCTTTCGGTCCTAATAAAAACAAATATAATAGTTTTGTCAGCTATCTAGCAAGCAGCAAGGTTAGCATCTTAAAAGATGAGTGGAAAAATGTTGACCTTCGCACAATAAAGGATCCTATTTGGGACACTATCCGGCTTACATACACTGTCCCTGGCTGTCAGAAGTTGAAAGACAAGATATTGTCTTATTGTGCTGATCGGTGGAGGAAGTTTAAGACCTTTCTGGCTAACAACTATATTTTGCCGAGGTTTAGCCTAACCATAATCCTTGGGACAAGTACACATATCTTGATGAACAAACTTGGCAACAATTTGTTCAACTGCGGACCACTCCTGATGCTCTAGTGAGTTTATATTTAGTTTTGTTTTCTTATCAACTTGTGCGGATATGTGAATGTTATCGTGTTCATCTAATCCTGTTAGTTAAATGGCTTGGTGTGTGAATAGAAGTATACATTTCTTGCCTTTGTCCTGCATCAGAGGAGCATGTCTTAGTTCTTTGCAAGTCTGATATGTAAACTGTGAAAAGGTAAAATACTAAGTAGGTAATTAGGGAAATAATAACGGCATAAGATGTTAGGATCCGTACAACGCAAAGCCGGATTAAAATTTCTACGAATCCCGTCCGAGGATCACTCAAGTGCGTTTAAACCAAGGCTAAGGAATCCGGATATTACCTTTGGAGAACTCGTTCGCGGTTTCTTCTTCGTTGAGAAAGGTGGGTTACCTCCTCGATCGCGAAGACGACTCGTAGAATCGGCTTCCTCCACCGCAGTATCCACACGAACAATTCCCGAACACGGCTACGACGGCTTTAGCGCCTTTTTGCGTCTCTCTCTATTTTTCACTCTAGGGTTTCTCGCGGCTTTTTAGAATACGCTCGATTGAAAGTCCGTAGGTTTTCTAAAACACGATTAGGTGTATTTAATGCAAAATTAATCGTATTAATTTTTAAATTCAAACTTTAGATCTGGATTAAATATATATTAATTAAATCTATCCGATAGATCTAATATAATAATATTTATTTAATCGAATTAAAAGCCAGATCTGAAATTTTGAATTCGAATCTAGATTAAAAATAATTAATTAAATCTATCGATAGATTTAATCCAACCTATTTATTTAATCGAAATTTAAAAGCCTTCGATTTAATTTATCTCAATAAATTAAATCCGAGAAATGACATCTATCTATTTATTTAAATCGAGATACTAATATCTCAATTTAAATTAAATAGACAATAATATCTTTATTCGAAAATTAAATGAGATACAATATCTCTGTTTGTTTTAGATATTTAATTTATCAAATAAATTAAACATAAAACAAATAATATTTTAATAATATTTTAATCTCAATTAAATAATATCATTATATTATTTTCGAATTTAAATATATATATATATATTTACCCCGATTAAATTCAAGTATTCATTAATCTCGATTAATCCGAGATTCAATTAACCCGGACACTTTTACCCGTGTTGGATTATTCTTGTGTGCGACCCTACAGCCCATGTGAGATTGGTGGGCCAACATCGTGTCGACCCACAAATCGTAAGCGGCCTCTAGCAAGACATTGCGACTCCCAATTCACATGGGGATTGATGACACAATACAACCTATCGTACAACCATGTCACGTCCCTTTTGTCACGCGATAATTTGGTCAAGGATGAGGCATGGATAATGTCAACTTCCTTTTCTTGACCATTACTTTTCGATTCTCGAGTAGTCTAATAAGTGAAATGGAAACTCCTTTCCATCACGGTATGGCCATACATTTCTTAGACTCACTCATCGAGGGGCCCAAGATATATCTCTACAAATGTGAGGGACAAATTCCATCTTGACCATTCACGTCCCTCCGCATGAAACCACCGATCTCGATCCCAGCCTTTATCATCACCCGGTCAAAGGTGACTTTTGACTAGGTCAAAGACAGTGATTCATCATGTAGGAATCCATGATGATCTCAAGTCATGGGCGTCGTGACGCGGTTATACATGAGATAAGCTTATGACTAGATCCATGCAGCTTTCTCATAGTGGGTCGGTCCAAAGACCTTGTACTCTTACAAGTGCCCATGACTTTGATTCGTATCTCCATACCTCATCAAAGTCATGCTGGTCTTAACTCATCTTCGCTCCGCGTAGATGACCGACCCGAGGACATTTAGGATAATCTATAAGATGTATCCGGGGATGCGATTATCAATACGAACATGCAAACGAAAATGATAACTAAAGAGAATACTTTAAATAACTTAAATATCCAAAGTACAATGAATTGCCCCTAGGGCATAATTTCCAACATAAGAGTCAAACCATTATTATATTCTTAGCTAGTTCTGTTATAGTAGGTGGTGGTTAGACATTGCTATTAATTAGTTAGTATGTTAATTGTGTAAAGGTTTTGGTGCAAGCTGTTATTGGGCCTTAAAAGTCAAGCCTCTAACTATATATAAGAGGTTAGACTAATATGTGTAGGAACCAGTTATGATCAATGAATGAATTGACTGAGTTGGCAGTAGTTCTGTAACTCCCTTTCCTTTGTTTCTCCCAATTTCTTCTACAATTCTACATCTTTCTTAAATAAAATGTTGAAACTTGATGAAGTGAATTTGACTAGTGTTTGAGGTTCATATCAAGCAGAAGTTCTCTAATTTCTGTTAATGAGATGGCTGGAATTCATTATTAATAGTTGTTTTCAATTCTGATTCACAAAAAGAAGGGAACAAGAACAGGAGATAGGGAGAAAGAATGATGGCCCGCATAGGGCTTCTCGCAGCGGATATGAAAAGACCAAAAAAGAATTGATGGAGGCCAAGTGGAAGAGATTGGAAGATGAAGTTGAATCCAATCCTTCTACGATAGTTGATCAACCATCTCCAATACGTCGCGAGGAGTTGTGGTTGTATATTTAGTCAAAAGCCAAGCGGCGCCTACACAAATAAACAAACTTGTTTAGTTGCTGAAAGAATTGTAAGTATCATTGTTGTTATTTTTTAGTTACTAAACATGTTTCATTACTAAGCTTCTCGTTATCAGTATCTTACAGGAAGATCTTAAAAAGAAATAAGCAGAGGGATCTTTTGTGTCGGATGGGAGGAATGATGTTTTGATCATTGCGACCAGAAAATCGGATCACTCGGGGTGTGTAAGGGGGATTGGAGGATGGGTAGGCCTAAAGCAATACTTTGGTAAATCTAGACATCATAAACAAAGTATGGTTACCCGGGAGGAGATGGAACAGACGTTGGCCAAATTAAGTGAGGAAGCAGCAGCTAAAGAAGCTTTATTGACTGCAATGTTCCAATCCCAGATGAGCTAGATGAAGGAGGAAATGAATCAGATGAAGCTACTTTTGAGCTCTCAGACCAGTGTTCCCTTCACATATTCACTTGCACTTATGCTGCAGAGCACTAAAGGGAGCTGCATTATTGGACAATCAGAGCAACCTCATGACTTGTATGTGGCAAAACCTCATAGACAATTATTTGCAAAAGGGACTGTCCACAACTTGGAATCAACTGTACACCACCAAAAAATGGCTGATGATGAAGTGAAAGTGTCAATTGAAAAGGTGATCATTGATGCACTTCTCCCTCTCCCAACTGATCAGTTCAAGCTTGTGGGTGATGTCAAGGGAACCTTCTTCTCTTGGCCAGTGAAGCTTGTACGTGTCTCTACTCTTCCTTGTCAAGCTTCATCCCCTACTGCTAAGTTGACTGCCAAGGAAAAAATATCCGATATGGTATCTAATGGATATTTTAAAGATAAATCGTGGCCTGTCAATGAAGTAGTAGGCGTCCCTCATCCTCAATTGGTTTCGTTGACACCGATGATTTAACGTCCCTACTGCTTCTTGGAAAGGAGCTTACTAATGCAATTGTTCAAATGTTTATGAAGTAAGTATCTTCTTCTATGAGTATATAATTTAAATGCATTGTTTAGACACACATACATATATACTAATTCCCTAATCGATGTTATTATTGTAGGTTCATGCATCAAGAATTGGTTTAACAGGGCAAAATCAATGATTTTGGATTCTTGTGGCCAGTCTATGCAAGTACAACATCCAAGGAGGATAGACAACAGTACATATCAACGAAGTTGTGTGAAGTGAGAAGAAAGGTGTACTTGTTTCCTACTACCAAAGGTACATATCACAATTTCTTGTCTGCAATTCACTTAATTCTGCTACATATATCACTAAGTACTTTACTGCTATGAATTTTCAGCCACCACTGGCAGTTGGTCCTCATATGTATGGAGGTGCATACAGTGATCTTCTTATGCTCCACTCACAGCGATGCAGTGCCTATGTTGATGCAAACCATCAACGAGTAAGCATGTCATTTTGATTCTCTTGTCTGAAATCTCTGCTGTGAATTTTCAGTGAACATTATTGATAAATTTTTGATTTTGATGATAGTGCCATGAGGACCTTCCAAATGACCATAAATAAAAAGCATACGTACGAAGTCCAAGATCCTAAATGGCTCAAACCAAAGGTTAGTACATATTTGGACACTGACACACTGCCTTGTGAACTTGGTCAGTAAGCTATATATATATTTTTTGTTCTTTTTAGACCTGTCGGCAACCAAAAGGGTCCAACTTATATGGCCCGTACGTCATGAAACACATATATGATATTTTTTGGTTATGAATAGTTTTGATGATGTATTATATAGATGTCATTATTAAAAGCAAAAAGATTGAGTAATATAGTTATCTCCTACATTGACTAACTACTATGCTTAATGTAGATTAGTCCAAGTTGAATCATGCAGAATAATCAAGAAGGAGATAACGGATGAATGAAAAAAAGAACTTGCACAATCTAATAGGAATATCAACATTCAAGTTCTTGTGATACTGGAAGTCTCTATGATAAGCAAAAGTTGGAATGAAGCTTTATCACTTTCTAGATATTGAAGAAGGTAGAAGCTACAAAGAATGATGAGCCCAAGTTAAATGAAGAATAATGATCAAGTTGGGAGATGGAAGAAGGAAGAACTTGATGAATGGAATGAGAATATAATTATTCAAGTTATTATATTGATGCTAGAAGTTTCCAAGGTCATATGGAAGTTGGAATGGCTCAATTCAGAGTTAAAGTCAGCAAAAATCAGCTTCAAGATGAGAAAACTCAAGTTCACAACTCAAAACTCGAGTTTCCTACTTCGCTACAATAATTTGCTCCTCTGGTATGAGAAAACTCGAGTTTTGGACTCAAAACTCGAGTTTAGGAATCAAAACTCGAGTCAGCCATCACAAAAATCGAGTAGTGTCTTCAGCACCTCTGGCGTCTCTGGACTAGGAAAACTTGATTTTACAAGTGAAACTTGAGTTTACAGTGGTCATCAGCTCTTCAGCTCCATTCTGTTTCACATTCAGCACGGGCGACGTCTGGTTATTCGATGATATCTCCTAAACTAGAAATCGGATTAAGGTGAACCAATTTTTTATGAAACTAGACTCCCAATGCGTCATTGTGATATAAAATTCAAGCCCAAAGGAGTTCATATCAAGGAGCTATGAATTGTGGAAGTTGACAATGAAATCCAAGCCACACAGTAAACCAAGCTTCAATGTTTTGAGTGTATCTCACAAACTACAAATCAGATTGAGCTGAAATTAGTGGCATATGAAAGTAGACTCAGAGAGATTTCCATCAAGATTTGAACGGACCAAAACAAAGTTCATACCAAGGAGATATGACCTTCTAAAGTTGAAAGTTAGTTCAAGAAGGCTCAACAAAGTCAAAGCTCAAGTTTGTAAGTACAAAACTCAAGTTTTGGGTTACAAAGAGCAGTGAACTTCATAACATCTTCCAAACTCAATTTTGTGAAACCAAAAATTGAGTTTGATCAGATAGAGAGCAATCTAGAGTAATGCAACCTCAAAACTCGAGTTTTGCAAATGAAAACTCGAGTTTTCATCTTAGATTCAGAAAATCACCATTTCGAAAATCCTGATTCTTCTAATAAACTTCCAGATGATTACCCAAATGATTTATAACACTTCTTAACATTATTTATATGATTTTTGTACATGTTTTAGATGATCAAAGGTTGTTAAACGAAGATCAAGAGTAAAGTAAATCGATGTCATAGCGGTTGAAAACGAAGTTCTAATGGCTAGTTCTATCGAGTCTAAAGGCTATATTTCTTTATCCAACAGTCATTGAATCTTCTCAATGGTCATATATTGATCTCTACTTATAAAAGAAGAAGCATTCAAGGTTGATAAGAGAGAGCCTGCACTATCAAGATGCCAATATTCTGAATCTATAGTTCATCTCATACACACTCTATTTTCAATGCTTACATAGTTCATCTTAGATAGTGAAATTATTTGTAATGTACTTCAGTATTTATCTTATTCACTTCAGAGAGAGAAGGTTCACTATAATCATTCTATCTAATTATCGAGAGTTACTCAAGATTGGGTGATCTTGAGTGGGAAAGCAGATTTAACCTTACATTGTGTAAGGGAAGTATCTCGGTGAGAGATTTGGCTTCACAAGTGCGAGTGAACTTGTGGGATTGTAAAGGCTTCTCTTGTGTCCAAATTAAACAAGAGGATAGTGGATTGAAAATCTTAAGTGGAGCTTGGGGACTGGACGTAGGTCAAGGATTGGGCCGAACCAGTATAAATTAGTTTGCATATTCTCTTCCCTTATCTCTTATATTTCCAAAGATATATATTTGAAGCATATATATTTGAATGACTAATTATCGCTTTTTAAATTACTTCTGTCATTCAAACTACTTTCAGTAAGTTGCGAAAAGATTTTCAAAGTAACTAAAGTTTTATTAAACACCCAATTCACCCCCCTCTTGGGTGATAGCCAGGTTTTTCAATATTATCACACAAGGAAGGACTAAATTAACTGCAAAGGTAAATGTATTTGATGTTACATATTATGGCTGAATTCAGTTTCTGGCTTAATGTTACATATGAAATATGCACACAAGTTAATTCAATTTATGTCTTTGATGTTACAGAGGTTTGCCTGTGCTGATCCCTTTATTGATGATGAAGTGGAGCACATACGCAATGTGTTTTGTGAATACTGTATGACCTCTTAAAGTCAGAACAAAAATTATAGTCCTAAATTCATTTGTAAATATATGTTGTAGCAACAATAACCTTCTGTAAATGAACAATTGCACAATTTGTGTAATTCAATAATAAATTTGTTTTTTTTTTGAACATTTTTCTTGTGTCCATTTTGGGTTTTTGAATGTATTGGATGGTGGATAAAGCTATTTAGTGCTTAAAATTTGAGGTACAGGATGTTGTAAATGAGCAGTAAAAGACTCTGAAAAGTATTCGTGACTTTTAGGACCGCATATTTTTTTACATATCCGGTCCTAAAAGTCTTCTAAAAGATATGGCTAGACTTTTAGGACCATATGTTTGTTAAAAGTCCAGTCTTAAAAGTCTTCATTTATTTTAAACTTATGGTGAGACTTTTAGGACCATATATTTGTTAATTGGCCGCTCCTAAAAGTCTGGTCTTTTAATTCTAAAAAATATGGATAGACTTTTAGTACCGTATATTTGTTAAAAGTCCGGTCTTAAAAGTCTTCCTTTATTTTAAAAATATGGCAACACTTTTAGGACCACATATTTATTCAACGTCTGGTCCTAAAAGTCTTCCTTTAATTGTAAAAAATATGGCTAGACTTTTAGGACCGTATGTTTGTTCAAAGTCCAGTCTTAAAAGTCTTCGTTTATTTTATTTTTATATAGCGAGACTTTTAGGACCGTATATTTGTTTATTGTCCGCTCCTAAAAGTCTAGTCTTAAAAGTCTTCATTTATTTTAAAAGGGTTAAAGGTCTAATTTGCCACGGAAGTTTTGCTAAGGGAGCACTCAGCACCCAGAAGTTTTTTGGGTATCAAATTTGCCCCGAAAGTATAAAAAAGATACCAATTTGCCCCGGAAGTATAAAAAGGTAGCAAATTTGCCCCTCCGTTAATTTTGACCATTAAGTTTAACTGAGTGTACACATGGCATGCCACCTCATCAACCCAATAAGAGTTAAGTATCATT
This sequence comes from Acacia acuminata, assembly GCA_019022655.1. Taxonomy (NCBI): domain Eukaryota; kingdom Viridiplantae; phylum Streptophyta; class Magnoliopsida; order Fabales; family Fabaceae; genus Acacia; species Acacia acuminata. The sequence continues at coordinate 6,804,180 of JAFJYI010000005.1, forward strand.
TTTTCCTTGGAATTTTTCATTGAGGAGAAAGTTTGCCCCGAAAATTTTCATTAAGGAGCAATTTTAGCCCGGAAGTTTACAAAACGTATCAATTTTTCCCTTCTTTCCCACATATTAAATTTGACTATTAAATCAGTCAAAGACCACACATGTCATGCCTTGAAAAGGTCAAACTAGGAGTCAGAGAAGGAGATCCTTGAGATGTTGAGCTCAAGGCAGCCAGAATTTGTGAAGCCGAACTGGTCACAGGAAGCATCACTTATGATCTAAGCAAATGATCCGTCTATACAAACGTAAATATTATCACTATTTATTTGTTTTACAGAACCAATTTTTAGAACAATTAACTTCTTGTTTTACGTTTCATTTTCTTAGATCATAAGTGATGCTTCCTCTGGGTTTTGGGATAGACCTTTCAGTCCCTGAGACCAGTTTGACCCCACAAATTTTGGCCGCCTAGAGCTCAACATGTCAAGGATCTCCTTTTCTGACTCCAAGTTCAACCCTTTCAAGGCATGACATGTGTGGTCTTTGACTGATTTAATAGTCAAATTTAATATTGGGAGAAAGAAGGGCAAAATTGCTCCTCAATGAAAACTTTCGGGGCAAAAATGATACTTTTGATTGATGAGGTGGCATGCGACGTGTGTATTCAGTTAAACAGAACGGTCAAAATTAACGGAGGGGCAAATTTGGTACCTTTTTCATACTTCCAAGGCAAATTTGGTACCCTAAAACTTCCGGGTGTTGGGCACTCCCTTAGCAAAACGTCCGTGGCAAATTAGACCTTTAACCCATTTAAAAAATATGGCTTAACCTTTAGGACCGTGTAATTGTTAAATCTCCGGTCTTAATAGTCTTCCTTTAAATAGAAATGTTGACTCGCTTTTCAAGACACATCATTAGGGTTCAAGACAACCGAGGTTCTAGCGTTCTGCTTAAGGTAGGTCCTTCGTTGTCATTGTTTTTACCTCTCTTGGTTTTGAGCAGCATTATCAATTTCCCTTTTCTTTTTGTCCTTTTTCTTTTTGTCGAAAAAAGAAGGAAGATAATGAAAAGGACACGAAAATATTCAAATTAGGGCGAGGTAAAACCGACGACAATGATGGTCCAATCTTGGGAAGAATTGTCACTGTGTTTGTTTTTATTCGAAAAAGGTAAACAATGTTTTTTTTTGTATGGTCTTAACTGTATTCTATGAATTTTTAATGTTGATCACACATAAGGACAATGTTTTGTTTGTTTCCTTTTTGTCAAAAAAAAAAAAAGATAATGAAAAGGACAAGGCGATCGAATATGGAAAACAAAAATTTTATTTATTATATTTTTTTATGTTGCCCAGTGAGGGGCAGCAGTAGTACAGAACAAAAAAAACATAAAAACATCTACTCCTCCTCATCGTTGTAAGAGGGGGGAGGAGGGGTCGGAGACGTCGTCATCAGAAGGATGGTACTCAATGTCATTGGCGTCAAGTACCGTGTTCAGCTTGTTGTTGACAGCGTGATAGACCTGAAACAGTTGGCCCAAGCATCAATCTATATGATCGATGCGGGCCAGAAAGTGCTGCATCATCTGGTAGAATGACGGGTTCGGAGGCAACGGAGGAGGGTACACTACTACAAAAAACCCTAAAAAGTCCTAAATAAGACCTAATTAACGTCCCTTTTCAAAGGGATGTCTCGAAGGGGGAAGTTATAATTTTCAGACTTTTGGCGACGCCTTAATAAAAATTCACGATGCCTTACTCAGCATGCAATCTACAAATTCAGGAAGCCTTGAATAAGGCGTCCTGAATCAAAATTCAGGATGCCTTAAATAAGGTGTCCTGAGTTTTGATTCAGGACGCCTTATTCAAGGCTTCCTGTATTAAATTGTGTGGTGCGGTGTTTGCCCCGACATGTTGTAGTATTGAGGAGATTGCATCTTTGGGAAGCTCCCTTGGGTTCCGATCCAGATTTCGATGTCTCATCCTGTGAAAAATGAAAAATAGACAATACTGAATTCTAGTCCCAAATATGAGGAATCAAATGGAAATAGTCTCGGATCAAGAAATGAACTTGTCACACAAGATAATCTAAGAATAAATCCCAGAATACAATTAGTAGTTTTCCCATTCAATTTGCTTCAACTCATTTAAAGCTTGATTATAAAAAATATAAAGGAAGGAGAAACTCTAGTTAACATCTCTACAAATTGAACAAAATTAACTCAGGCACTTGTCATGAATAAACAAGCAGCATAATCAAAAAAAGTCACTATAGCCATATTCTAAATAATATTAACATGGTCAAGATTCAAATATCAATGCAGGGGGAATGCATCTCCTTTGATGGACAATTCATGATTTAACAAGGTCCTTAAATGGATAAGGAACGAATATAAACACTAATGAGCATAAAAGCTTATGATATATAGCAGATTACAAACTTATATTTTATCAACAAAGCCAATGAGACTTGATATTAATCAGTACTTGTAGCTTGTGATATTCATTCATGATCTTTCACCATTTTCCAAATGACATGAATCTGTGGATTGATTTGAGTGTTACCCTAATTCTAATTGTCCAAATAGATGAATTTTCTAATTTAATCAAAATTCAGAAATTTCAATTTTCTTCCATATTTACATTTTAAATATCTTTCCCAATGAGCATAGAAGCATCATGTGTCAAGCACAGCCCCCTTGTTGCGAAAGATAATAACTTCAAAGACAACATTACAAGGAATTTCATTGAGCAACCAATCGTCGAGATAAAACAAAAAGAAAACACTCTGAGAAGCCCAAAGTATATCATATGAATCTTGTTGTTGCTATTATTTTGAAGGTGCATATGATATTCTATTATCTTGTACCAGCCCAAACATCCACATAATTGTCAAGATTGTGAGGTCTTGAAGATTCCTTGTTGTCTGGTAATTGTGGCTCTGCTGCAGCAGCGATCTTTGGTGAGTCAAATCCGATACTTTGAATGTGGTCATCCGTATGTCCACCGCTTGCTTCCGAAACATAAGTAATAAATGTAAAAAGCCATCTTCATTGAAGAGAATGAATAAATGGCAACAAATATAAATGTACAAACAAATTAAAAGTAGTAGTGGTCCACGGGTATTCCATTGTCAGGTTACCATCTTTTCCCACAAGTGAGTTAGCATAAGAACTACTAGGAACAAATAATTGTTTCAATGAGTTGTCGGAAGAATGTCGCTGAACACCAACAACCCCTACTTTACTCCCAATGGCTCCAATAGTACCTGATGATCTAGAATCAAGAGAAGGCACATGAACTGGATCTGTAGAAGAAGAATATACTCCAAATGCCGTGCACTTTTAGAGGAATGCATATGTGGTCAAAAATGCAAGGTGAGAATAGTTTCTTACCTAGGATCTATTCCATTGTCAATACTACAGGACCATGCATATCCGTGAAGCTTGGCTTCTTCCCTTTGTTGCATGCACCAAATCTCCATTTGGAGACTGCCTCACCTTTAAAATCTGCACGCACATCTGTTGGTTAGGATTTTGCAATATCTCCATCCCAACTTTGCCAACAAAAAAAGAAAAAATATTAAAATCAAGCCTCTACTTCGGTTAAAGCCCTATCTTTACTAATTTCTTTCTCTAACCAATCCCGAACTCGTAAGGCGCAAAGAGCATCCCTTGATAGAAGAATAGCCCAATTAGTTACATGTTGAATATCATTTATATTTGCAACTTTTTACATTAAAACTTCACAAACAATTGGGAGTATCCAACAAAGGATAGCTCAAATGAATATAATAGTAAATTTTTCTTTGGGTCCTCAAAGATACATAATTTTTCTATGATTTCAATCTTTGAAATTGATTGTTTCAATTTGATTTATATCGGTCATTACGTACATCCTAAATTCTTTAAATCAACGAATGGATATGTGTGAGAAGATGAAATAGAGGAAAATTGAAACAATTAAAGATTCAATTTGTAAAAACATAGATATCAAAATGGTTACAAATCATTTAAGTGATATGTATAACAATACTAATTATCGAAGATCATCCAAGCATGGAAACCAAACATCAACATGCAAAAATATTGACATTTATTATCAGCATGCTAATATATGGTAACCTTAAATGACAGTTCCTCATCCCTTCCAACTCTAATTCATTTTTTATGGCCTTTGCCAACAATAAAGGGGAGAATTTGTGCACTACGGTGGGTCCATTCAAGTTCTCTTTGGATCCCGGCAATCCTTAGCTTCGTTTAGTCACTTGGATATGATAATACTTATCACAAGCAGCTTTGTAGGTATTTACAATAGCAACAGCATTCACGAGATGAAGTATCCAACCAAACGGAAGCGCCTTTTTTTGCTACCAAACTAAAAAGGAAAAATATGCTACGTTTGAATGTGATGTTCCATTTAGAAGCCACTTTAGCCTTTTAGCAAAAAAATTTGCCAAATATTTCCATTAAAAGATGCAAAAATCACAGCCTCCCTAAATAGCTGGACTCCCAAAAATTACCTTTCAATTTCATATAGAATTGAATCATATTGCCTCAACTCTATGCCCCTTCTTAAGTGATCACTCACCTCTTTTGTGACTTTTAAATGATCTATAAATAGTTTTTTTCTCTGTCAATCTCCACAATCAAATATGTATACATGACGGTGAATGTGAAACCTCACTTCCTCTCGTAAACAAAGAGAATGATTGGAATAAAGAAAACAATTTGGTACATAAAATGAAATGCAATGGACAAAGAAAATGTTGAAGTTTTTTTTAAAAAAGGACATTGTGTAGTTTGAAAGTGTGTGTTGTCAACTAAACAAAAAAATTAAAACGAGAAAAAAGAGTAGCGATTCTTGTTAAGTAATAACAAAAGGGATATCATATACGTTACAATATACATCTCATCTTTTGTACATTGGAAATAGAACCAAATGCTCCTTAAAATAACCATGTAAATCTAGAATGAGCCCGAGCAGCTGGAAAATAGCGAGAAAGATAACCGAACATAAGCATAAAATGTCGTAGACAAATTAGTTTATTTTCGGTAAGCGAGAAAGACTAGGTAACAAAATCAATTTAGAGTAATATAGAAACAAAATAAGAAATGTACTTTCTCTTTTTCTCCAAGCCTTCTTCTTGCTACCAGTGGCACGCTTCTTATGCATGGACAATGGGCAAAACTTCAGAGTACGTTTGGTGGACCTCTTTTTCAAATTTGCATCAACAATGGGCAAAACTTCAGCAAATCCTACCAATAATATTTGCAATTCACAATTTTCTCATAAAATTGAAATAAAAAAAAGAAGGAAAAGGAAAAGTAGAATTGACGAAAAAATTACAGTACAGGGCCGACGATTCCAAGGGTGGAGGTCGCATAAGGTTTGGCATGAACAAGAACAAGCTTAAACAGAGGATTAGGTATGGGCGTGAAGAAATGATCCAAAGTCCATTTGAGAGCGTAATCCCGTGCACCGTGAGTCATGACCAACCAGTGATAGGGCTTGTGCGGCGGAATGTGAGGGAAATGAAAGAGACGGAGCAGCCGGAGGAGGCGGAGTGTGAGAGAACCAAGGGAGTGTAAGAGAAGGAGGAGACGAAGCAGCTAGAGGTGTGGTGCGGTGCAGTGGAGATGGAGGCAAGGCGCAAAGTGAGAGAAATGAAGATTTGGAGTGCGAGAGAGCTGTGATAGATTAACTGAGAGTGTGAGAGAGCTGTGTGATAGAGCATGGTATAGTTATTTCAACTTTGGTGTCCTGAACCTTCTTTCAGGTCACAAAATATTTGACTTTGGCATCTTGAAATATTTTCAGGACGCCAAATATTTTACTTTGACGCCCTTAACATATTTCAGAATGCAAAAAATAATTTTTTAGCATCCTGAATCTATTTTAGGACGCCAAAAAAACTTCTACCGCCAAAAAATTTCCCAAATATCCCAATTGTGCCGAAAATGCTGATTTTAGGCGTCCTGAAATAGATTTAGGACTTTAAAAAAAAATTAGGCGTCCTAAATAAATATTCAGGACGTCTAAAGTCTCAAAGTCAAGTAAATAATTATGAAAATGCCACCGCCTTCACTTTTTACTTCCTTTTTTAAAAAAGGGGCGTCTTTTAGGGTAGTAGTATCATATTTTGTAGTGGTGGTATGGAGGTGGTAGATGATTAAGAGGAAAAGGACGACCTCGTGGTGGTGGAGCAGCCATTACGGTGGAGGTTGTAGAAGTGATGGAGAAGAATGTGAAGAAAGTAAAGTAACAACGGGTTTAAATAGGGAACCCATCCTGAACAATGTGAAATGCCAGAAACTTTAATGAGGAGACGCCTAGTTGGGAAGTTTATCTGGAAGCCGAAGAGACTCTGAATCATTCATTTGAACAAAGTGTAAGGATACGACTCTGCTATCTGAGTAATTTGAAAAGAATGAACTTTTAATACCGGATATTGTAAAAGTTCCATTCTTAAAAGTAATATTTTTTAAGAAAAATTCTTACTTAAAAAAATTGAATTGAAAAAAATAAATAAATGAATTTTTGGACCGAATACAAGATAAAAGGTCGGTCTTAAAAGTAATTGAATTGATTGAAAAAATAAATAATAGACTTTTAGACCGGATATATTATAAAAGGTAGATCTTAAAAGTAATTGAATTGAAAAAATAAATAATAGAATTTTAAGACCGCATATTTATAAAATCCGCTCTTAAAGTAGATAATTGAACATCTATGAATTGCATATCTCTCCTACTCTCTGCCTTTATTAACTCCTCACACTATCTATGTCCTTCTTAACTCCTCACTACCTCGTAAGTCCACACTACATAGCTCTCTACCCCAACTCCTCAAACCATGGTTAGATACAAGAGAACCGCTCGTAGGGGTACTCTTACTCCTTAAGCTCATGCCTTCCATAGATCGTTATACAATGTGCCTCCTCCAGCAAGAGTGTGTTCTTTTGCGACCGAAGAGTCTTGGGTCGTTGGATCCATTGTTATTTTGGATGATGAAGAGATTGCCACACCCCTCTATCCTTTTGCCGACCCTGTCTATGTGAGTTCTTCCGTATTCTTGATGGTGAAGAGATTTCTAGCCCCCTCCAGCCTTCTGACCATGAAGAGGTTCCTGCTCCCCCTCTCCAACCTGTTCACCCCAGCCCGCCTACCTCTGATCCCTCTCCTCTTTCCTCTAATGATACATTGTGGCTAATGCAACAAAGACAAGAACTTGCTAATCTTTGGCAAGAAATTAATGTTGTTCACGTCGATATCACCAAGGCATTGGATGATAATAAGCTTTAGGATGTTTAGTTAGATTCTTGTTTTTGATAATTTTCAACTTGTTTTTCTTTTTTTTTTTTCTTGTGTACGTGCATATTCTCCAGTAATGTATGAAACATTAAGAACTAAGCTTGTGTATCTTTTTGTTCATATTCTCCAGTAATTAAAGAAGCTTATTCTCCAATGTTCCTTTAATTTTATTCATTCAGTTGCTGCTACGCTCGCAAAAGCCAATCCTCTTTTTTTTTGTTAATAAATGAGGACCTTTAGGACCAGATACTTTATGATTAACTGGTCTAAAAAGTATTTGACTTTTAGGACCGAAGTTTCATAAAACGTCCTATCCTAAAATTAAATGAATGTTAGGACCAAAGTCTTATAAACCTCCAGTCTTAAAATTTTAATTATATCTTTAGGACCGGATACTTTATAATTAACTGGTCTTAATAAAACCCAAAACACTAAAACATGTCTTTGCCGCGTGGAAATTCTGAACTTCTCTTGTCGCGCCGAAAGTGATTACTCAGGTTCTGTCTCCAGTGTTTGTGTGTTACTTCGTCGTTGCTTCGCGTTGCTCTCTTGACAATCACTTTCTGGTTCCTTAGCTAAACATCTATAGACCAAGTTTGTAAGAGGTTTTCGGCTATATAACTTTATGATTTTCCTGCTTATCGTTCTAGGTTTTTCATTGGTCGAACAAAATTGATGAAATGTTCTTATGGGTTTCTGGCATTTTTAGGTTATTCTTGCTATCTGCAACATCAATGTTCGTGGCCGGAGAAGAAAGACTCAGCAAACGCATTTGAATTTATATGCTTGAGTCCACAAAACCTTCATGCGATGCATTTAATTTGCTCGTCATGCATTTATTTTGCTTCATGGATTCACTGTGATACATTTATGACCAAAAGTTATTCTTCATTATGCATTTAATGGGCAAGTTTCACCGTAAAAAAAAATGACAGAACCGACATTGACCATATATATGCATTTGTAGTTGGCTTATTTTATATGCAAGTTTGAATTTTTTTGGATTATGTATGTTAAATCTTTCAATCTATTGTAAGACTTATACAGTATGGGTATGACATGGTGAAAAAATGCCAAGTGGGTCTCAACATGGGGAAGTGACCTTTAATGATAATGACACAGATATGAATGATCGCATAAAGGACATTATTTGTGATGTAGGAGAAGAGGCTTTTCATCAATCACATGCATATGGTAATATGTGCAATGATGCAGAGACCCTGCTATACCCTGGGTGTAAAAAATACCAATTATTGAACGCTATATTGAAATTGGTAAGCTTGAAGGCACGTCATGGATGGAGCGACAAGAGTTTTTCTGAAATGCTTGAGGCTTTTAAGGACATGCTTCCGGGTGATAATGTGTTGCTGCATCGATACTATGATGCTAAGAAAATACTTTGTCCACTAGGGATGGAGTACAAAAAGATCCATGTATGCCCGAATGGTTGCGTTTTGTATAGAAAAGAGTTTGAAGAGAAGAAGAATTGTCCAATATGTGAAACCTCAAGGTACAAGTCAAATAAGGGGCCTACAAAAGTGTTATGGTATCTTCCAATCATACCAAGGTTCAATCGCTTGTTTGCTAATGAAAATGATGCAAAAAATTTGAGGTGGCATGCAGATGAGAGGCTTTCTGATGGAAAGCTTCGACATCTGGTTGATTCTTCTTAATGGAAGAAAATCGATCAATTATTTCCGAACTTCGGCGAAGAACCTAAGAACCTTAGGCTTGCCCTTAGCACGGATGACATGAATCCCTATGGAAGCCTTAGCAGCATACATAGTTCATGGCTTGTACTCCTGATTATTTATAATTTATCTCCTATGTTATGCATGAAACGAAAGTACATCATGCTGTCTATGTTGATTTTGGGACCAAAACAACCCGAAAATGACATTGATGTTTACCTTCAGCCCTTGATCGAAGACTTGAAGGAGTTGTGGGAAGAAGGTATTGATGTTTTTTACTCTTTCAAGAAGGAGGTGTTTAAAATGCAAGCCATGATATTTTGTACTATAAACGACTTCCCAGCATATGGGAACTTGTCAGGTATAGTGTAAAAGGCCATAAAGCATGACCGGTTTGCGAAGAAGGCACACGCTACCATCAACTTCAACATGGAAGAAAGACGATTTATCTTGGACATAGGAGATTTCTTAGATAGGGCCACCCATATCGTCGATTAAAGAAAGCCTTTTTTGGTGGCCAAGAGTATGAAGATGCTCCAGTGGCATTGATTGGGGACCAAGTTTATGAAAAGGTGAAAAGTATAAGTGTGATCTTCGCTAAGACTGCAAAGAGTAGAAAAGAAATAAATATATAGAAAAAGAGATCTGTATTTTTCGATCTTCCATATTGGCGCAATCTTGATGTGATACATTGTATTGATGTCATGTATGTGGAGAAAAACGTATGTGATAGTATTGTTGGCACACTTGTCAACATATAAGGTAGTTCCAAGGATGGTGTGAAGGCAAGATTGGATTTGTAAGCAATGGGAATACGTGAAGACTTACATCCAAGGCCATATGGGAAGAGAACTTATTGTCCCCGGCTTCTCGTACTTTGTCTAAGGATGAGAAACGAAGTTTTTGTGAGTGTTTACATGGCACAAAAGTTCCCGGGTATTCTTCAAATTTTAAGAGGCTTGTATAGATGAAGGGTTTGAAATTAGTAGGCCAAAATTCTCATGATTGTCATGTCTTGATGCAATAGCTACTCCCAGTAGCTATTCGAGGCATCGCCGAATATGATCTTCAACACATTTTGACTAGACTTTGTTTCTTCTTCAATGCGGTTTGTAGTAAAGTTTTCGACATTGAAAAGTTGGATGAATTGGAGAATAAAGGATATCTTACCTTGTGCCACCTTGAGGAGCTTTTTGTTCCTACATTTTTTTACATCATGATTAATCTAATTGTTCATCTAGTGAGGGAGATAAAGTTGTGTGGCCCTATCCATTTATGGTGGATGTACCCAATTGAAATATCTATGAAATTCCTAAAAGGGTACGTGAAGAACGTATACCGACCAGAAGCATCAATTGTTCATAAATATGTTTCTGAAGAAGCCATGAAATTTTGTCAAAATTATTTGGCCAAAGTAAGACATATTGAGCTTCCTCAACGTCAGCATGCTGAAGGGGGTAGATGAGGGGCTTTGGTAAAGAGTGTGGATCCTGATGAATTGTCAGAAGTCCACTTATACATCTTGAATAATGTTGATGAAGTTCAAGCCAGCATAACTGCACATAAAGAAGCTGTGAGGAAAGAAAATCATCGAATGACTAAACAAATGTTGATTAGGGAGCATAACAGAACTTTTGCAAACTGGTTCAAACAAAAGGTCGAGGGAGAGGAATGTGTTTCTGATACAATAAAATGGTTAGCACGTGGTCCTAAGGTTGATGTCATAAGTTGGAATTCGTATATGATCAATGGTTATACATTTTACACCAAGTCCCTAGATGATGGAGAACCTTGTCGAACGCTGGTGTTATGTTAGAGGCTGAATCTATGCACTTCTCCAGTTCGAAAGATAAGAGGCCTAAATTGGCAGTCATGCCATATTATGGGGTTATTGAAGAGATTTGGGAGGTGGACTATGTGAAAATTAGATTTCACATTTTCAAATGCAAGTGGGTTAATGTCAATAATGGTGTTGGATCGATCGGCTAGGATTTACATTAGTCAATGTCAATAGTAGAAGTTTTGGAGATGAACCTCTTATTATGGCGGACCGAAACAAGTGTTCTATATCACCAATCAAGAAAATAAAATGTGGTGCGTAGCTCTCCAAGGAAAAAGGGTCATTGATATTGATGAGGAAATTCATTCAAATTATGGTCTTCACGAGAGTACTCCTTTTTCAAGGGGTCTTGATAATTGAATATTATTACACTTATTTGTATCTCTTGGTGAATAAATTTAGGAAGGTTTGACTAATAAATCATGGATTTTGCTACTTAATTTGGCTTTGAGCTTTTAATTGGATTTGATTCATTTTTATGATTAAATTCCAGATTTATAGTGATTTCATATTTTTGCCATAAGTTTTGATCTAGATATCCGATTAGCCTGATTCTTCTTTCCTTTTTTAGATGATTCATAGAGCTATAATTGTTATGAAGACTCGAAAGGCTGATTCGGACAAGAAGATGGACGAAATTGGAGCTAAAGATAGACACATTTTTCTAGATTTTTATTCTGTTCGAATTTTGTAATAAAGACTATTTATTAGAGATTTCCTTTTTTTTTTTTTTTTTTTCGCCAATCTTGTAGCCCTAGTGTTTCCTATTTATAGGTTAGATTAGATTGCAAAAAACATATTCCCAATTACGCTTTATGGGATTTTCTGATTAAATTAGAAGCTTTTTATTTTCTCAGAGTTGTTCTTCGCGTTCTTCTTCCTCTTTTCTTCTGGGTTTTGCTTAGTCATGCTTGGCTAAACTTCTGTGGTTAACCCAACGTGAGGATTCCATGATTTGTCCAGAGAACTTGTGCTTATTGGGTAATTTAATTCGTTTCTATTTTCATCTTATCGGATTCGATTTGGAAATAGTTCGAATATTAGATTTAATATTCGGTTTGGTTTATCCCAAGGACTGAGTTCGAACTAGGTTTAAGTTTTTTGTGCAATCGCATAGTGGGACACCACTGTTCGGATATATTCTAGGCGATTGTCTAGTTGAGGGATTTTCTGGGCGAATGCAGAGATCTCGGTTCGTCTAGAGCCAAACGTGGGTTATTTATATTTTATTCAATGATAGAAGCATCTGGAATCTAAATGTTGGGTTGATCGATTTTAATCTGCTTCTTCTCATTTTCTTATATTCTATTTTACATTTGCTTCATTTAAATTGCACTTCTATTTTAGTTTATTAATTTAAAAATACAAAACCCAATCCCCCTTTGTTTTCATTGCATTTGCATGACGTTTAGATTACTTATGATTCAATAAAGGCTCCTCGAAAAATAGAGAACGATCCTAGGTTTACCTATACACAATCCTTGGTTAATTGTTGATTGTGAACCCCAAGGTTAATGACAAAAGGTCTTCATCAAATGGCGCCGTTGTCGGGGTGCTAAGTAATTGGCTCCTAAGTGATTTAATTGTCAAATTCACTTTTAACAAGGGGTTTCTCATGTGAAACTTATTATTTTTGCATTTTTTATTTTTCATTGCATATAGTTTAGGTTTTTTTCCATTTAAGTAGCTTGCATAGCACTCATTGCATTATTGCATTGTCTTGACTTGGTAGGTTCTATGTGGTGTGTTTGTATAAAATTCGATATGATTTTGAGCTTATTTGTTTGATTTCACCATGTCTCCAAGTTAATTCATAGCATACTTTCATATTTCATCATTTTTGGGAAAAAAATTCCTTCTTTTCTTTTTCACTTGCATTTGAATTTTATTAGATTCTTTTTCTTAATTTTTATAGTTAGGTAGTTATCTTGTGATTCACTCGGGAATTAATTGCATTGAACTTTCATGGCTTGGCTTTACAAGTAATCATAATCTACCTTTCAATTCTCACTCTTTTGTAGGTACTCAAGAATGTGATGGCCCATTCCACCACCAATACCATGAACCTTACCAACAACCTCCATTCCAACAATATCATCAACACTCTCACTTACCATATCATCCGTCATTCCATCCCACTTCCATACCATGTCATCCATCTCATGAATCCTTGATGCTACCAAAATTTAACTAAGCACGCAAGTGTACGGGTCATGAAAATAGTAAGTGGCAAATCAAGGTCATCCCAGAGACTCAATCAAACTAGTGATTAGGTATCAAATTTCCTTTTTTCTTTTAAGTTGAGCAAATAAGAATTGTTTTCAATAATAGTAAAACAAAAGAATCTAATAAAAACAAGCACGTTCGAGAGAGAGAGAATTCAAATATCAAGGAGGACAACCTAGAAATACTAATCCCTTGTTTGTTTCTTAGATTTTATTCTCACTAAATTAATTCTAACTTAACTTCATCAGTTAATATATTAATGTTTATAAGTGCATGTCAGTCCACTTACACACCTACCTCAAATAATTATGCAATGTCTCACACAATTAACTAAGGTGCAATTCAAATCGGGCTCACTCTAATTTGACTATGCGAAGCTTCTAGGTATATGTCTATCCTAGACGTAGATTAGATTAAAACCTAATTCCACATTATTTAATCCAAGGTCAATTTAAGATTCCCTTCGTCAAAGTTCAATCCTAAATCCCTAAAACATGCTTAATGGTGGCCAATCACTAAGCAATAAATAATAAAAACAAGATTAAATAAACTGATTAAAATTAAGCAAAACTAATGAGGGGGAACAATTTCTAAGTCTCAAACAAGTTCATAGTACTCTAGGTTGAAAGAAAATTAGCCACACATGGCTATAAGAAAATCCATAACAAACTTAAGAAATTGATTCAAGCATAAAGAGAAGATGAATAATAAAGAAGAGATCCCGAACAACTTTGCTTCTTGAATTAATATCACGCTCCGATTCTTCTTTTCATCTCCAGCAAAATCTCTGCGCTCCAAGTTTTCTTCACATCGTGTCGTGCGTCTCTGCTCTCTTCAATCCCCAAAGTTGCCAAAACCATGCATTGGAGATTGACCAAATAATCAGCTTGTGCTTCCCTTAGTGTAATCAAGAAAAGGAAATTATATAATAATAATAATAATAATAATAATAATAATAATTGAGTTTATTCAAAACCTCTCATTACTATGATTTATTTCCTAAACTCAAAAACTTGTATTTTAAATTGAAATCCCATTGATGATGCATCCAGTGAGATTGATTTCTCTTAAAATCTCAATAAAATCTCTTCAATTTAGCATTGATAACTTCCTGAGTATATCAAAGTATATCAAAAATCAATCAAAAATAGGAAGTCATCAATCCCTATACCCATTTGAGCCACCTTATAGACCTCGTTCTCAACCATGTGTGCCCAACCAAGATCCTTCATTTTGTGAAGTCATTGGAGATTTCCAAAATCAAACGGTTTGGGCTGTAAATGAGGAGTGGTCACATAAGGACAACTTTCATCAACAAATGGAATCTATTTTTAGAATGATGAAACAACAAGTGAAATCATCTGAGAGATTAAGAAAGGAAATTGAGCAGCAAGCATAAATGTTGAAAATGAATTTTCAAGAAAATCCTCCTTTCATGGTCACACATGCATAAGAAGTGAAGCAAGTACAAAAGCACATTGAAAAGTCTTCTCTCCCATTTGGTAATGATCCTATCCTTATAGAATTAGACTCTCCTACTACTTTGACTAATGAAGCAATTCATGATTTGAGTGATAATGAGGTGGACGAGGAAATCATTGTTGAATCCCCTCAATTGTGTGGAAATGTAATTGCTCGACCAATTGGCTTTAGTAGTAGTGATTCGATGGTACTTGTTGATGAGTGTACTCCTATTTCTTCTTGTGATGCTTTAACTATTGAAAATGCTTCTCTTCTTAGTACTACAGATGATTGCGATAAATTGAATGACATATTTTCATGCTCTTGTGAGGAATATCAAATATGTGCAGATTGTTATCATGAAAATTGCATTTACTTGTTGAGCTTCGAAAGAATGCATTTAGTGAAGTAGTTTATTCAACCATTGATCATAATGCACCCTCTTGTACTATTGATGATAGTAAGCATGTCAATTTTAAAAAGAATGAATCAAGCATGGATGCCAATGTTGATGATGATGTTCTTACTGAATGGTATGCTGATTATCCAGATTTTTCATCTGTGAGTGAATCTGTTGTATGTGATTATTCTGATAATGAATGGTGCCCTATTGTACTGAGATTATTGCATCAGAGTTTGACTTGCTTAAGGAATCTGATGTTGATTCTGAATCTGATTTGCATTCTAATCCTTATGTGCATCTTGAATACATACTTACTTCTGATTTAGCCAATCATTGTGAGACCATCGTGAGTGATCATTTGAATTATTCTTTAGGAGTTTGACTGTTACGGAGGAGAGTCAAATTGATTTTGTGGGTTGCTCAAAATATCGTGAAGTTCAAACATTTTCTTTTGATCAATTTCTTTTTGGATCTTCCTTGCTTCTTGATAAATTGAGTTTCATTGATTCTATTTTTGTGGGACAAGATACTACTGGGTGTTGTGATTTTATGTAGGCACATGGATTGGTTACTCCTGTTCGAACATCGTCTGTACTTGAGCTGAAATATTATTTGTGGACCTGGAAAAAGATGTTTTTTGAATATAAAGATAAAGAGAAAACGCCAATGATTCTTTCATGTGATTTACAACTGCACAAGGGAAAGAAGCCAATTCCACTACTTCATTTTAGTCCGGTCGTACTCTCTCCTTACTCTTTTACTTGCATTCCCTACTATTATTGGTTATATTTATCTTTTGCACTAAGGCCAATGCATGATTTAAGTGTAGGGGAGGGATTTTGTTCTTACTTTTGGTTTTTGTTCTTTGTTTTCAAAATGAGAAAAAGAAAAATATTTTTGTTTTTCCTTTGGCTTTTATTCATTGTTTTCAAGAAAAGGAAGAAAAGTTTTCTTTTGTGAATAATTTCCCTTTTTAAAATAAAATTTTTTTTTTTTATGAATAATACTCTCTTTCTATGATTGCTATACCTCATGTGAATTTTGACATCTTGGTTTTGATGGATCCTTCTATTTGGGATTGAATTTAGGACTCTTTGATTATATTTTTTGCTAGTTAATTTTGGGATGCTGGTTGCATGATTCGGTATTGACCTTTGTGAGATTTTGGGCCTACATGAATGGAATTCATCTTTTACCATTCTTTCTTTCATGTGTGCATCTGCTCATGATTTGTGTTCTCTAGAACTTGCTCCTTTTCTTTTTGAAGCTAATTTTTTTCACTTACGTGCATAAGTATGATGGAAGCTTGTTTTCTTTCTTTCATTTTCCCATTTTGGCCAAATAGACTTCCCCTTACATTATATTCCCTTTGCTAGCCCCCTTGTGCCTTCTTGACTCATTCTTTTCTAAGCCACATTACAAGCCTAAGCGTAAAACCATTTTATTCCACACCTTGAAAATTTATTGAGCATTGGTTTCACCTTGGTTTTGTGTTTCAGTAGGGGGGGAGTATTTGATTTTGATTTTGTGTCATTCATCATTTGACATTAATGTTGGTCATTGTGATTCTATACAAAAAAAAAAGGTACAAAAAAGAAAAAGAACAAGAAAAAAGTATGAAAAAAGAAAAAAAAAGGAAAAAAGAAAGAAAGAGAGAAAGAGAGAGAGAGAGAGGAAGCAATGTAAAGAAGGAGAAATGAAAAGAAATGATATTGAGGTGATTTGTTATTATTAACTGATGTTCTTTGAATGTCCTGGGTGCTTAGCCTATCATATCCATACTTATTTACACCTATACCCTAGCCCCATTGCAACCTTCAATAACAAGCTCTCTTGATTTTTGCATGCATGTGTTATAAGAAGTGGAGAAGTAGAAATTGAGCAAGCTTATGGTAGAACAATTTTCTTGAGTAGAATGTGAGCGATACACTTATTGACCCTATACACTTGAGAGATCGATTGGGGCATCCCTTGAGAGACCATCTTGTGTGATTAGCATCCTTGATTGAGATTGCCAGGATTTGTAATTAGAGATGAAAGGATTTTGGTCTTGATTGATTGGTCTTTTGAAGCTGTGTCCCTTGTTAAATTTTTGCATTATTAGCAATAGTTAGAAAGGAAGAGTTTTTCATTTTAGTCTTTTTCTTTGAGTTTTGCTCAGGAGTGCAAAAAGATAAGTGTGGGGGAATTTGATAATTGAATATTATTACACTTATTTGTATCTCTTGGTGAATAAATTTAGGAAGGTTTGACTGATAAATCATGGATTTTGTTACTTAATTGGGCTTTGAGCTTTTAATTGGATTTGATTCATTTTTATGATTAAATTCCAGATTTACAATGATTTAGTATTTTCACCGTAACGTTTGATCTAGATATCCGATCAGCCTGATTCTTCTTTCCTTTTTTAGATGATTTAGAGAGCTACAATTGTTATGAAGACTCGGAAGGCTGATTCGGACAAAAAGACAAACAAAATTAGAGCTAAAGATAGACTCATTTTTCTAGATTTTTATTCTCGCTTGAATTTTGTAATAAAGACCATTTATTAGAGTTTTCCTATTTTTTGGGCCAATCTTGTAGCCCTAGTGTTTCCTATTTATAGGTTAGATTAGATGGCTAAAAACATATTCCCAATTACGCTTTATGGGATTTTTGGATTAAATTAGAAGCTTTTTATTTTTCTCGAGTTTTTCTTCACATTCTTCTTCCTCTTTTCTTTTGCATTTTTCTTAGCCATGCTTAGTTAAATTTCTGTGGTTAACCCAATGTGAGGATTCCATGATTTGTCCAGAGAACTTGTGCTTATTCAGTAATTTAACTCGTTTCTATTTTCATCTTATCGGATTCGATTTCTGGAAATAGTTCGAATATTAGATTTAATATTCGGTTTGCTTTATCCCAAGGACAGAGTTCGAACTAGGTTTAAGTTTTACTATGCGATCGCATAGTAGGACGCCTCTGTTCGGACATATTTTAGGCGATCGTATAGTTGAGGGATTTTCTAGGCGAATGTAGAGATCTCGATTCGTCCAGAGCCAAATGTGGGTTATTTATATTTTGTTCAATGGTGGAAGTATCTGGAATCCGAATGTTGGGTTGATCGATTTTAATCTTCTTCTCGTTTTCTTATATTCTATTTTACCTTTGCTTCATTTAAATTGCATTTCTATTTTAGTTTATTAATTTCAAAATCCAAAACCCAATCCCCCTTTGTTTTCATTGCATTTGTATGACATTTAGATTACTTAGGATTCAATAAGATGCTCCTCGAAAAAGAGAGAACGATCATAGGTTTGCCTATACGCAATCCTTGGTTAATTGTTGATTGTGGACCCCAAGGCTAATGACAAAAGGTCTTCATCAGGTCTACCGGACATGAACGAAGGAGATGAAGCGAATAATGAACTAGGCATAAGAAATGATCATCAGGAAGGGATATGGGAGGATATCCCATTATAAAAGAGTCAATTCATAAGGTAATATTCATATGTAGAATTCTTTCAAAACTTTAAGGTTTTAACAATATTCCTTCTATATATGTTCTTAAACAATGTCACTGACTATGAAATTTGTTCTTGTTTTATTTTTTTGGCAGGATCCGATCGAAAGGGGCATGTTATAAAAGAGGATGTTACGTTGTTGGGTGAGAATCAGATGAAGGCATGGTGAATATTATATTGGGCATGTAGATTTACGAGTTGTATTATATTTGTAATCATTGTATTTCTAAGTAAGTTATCTTATTGTATAAATTAATTTAGGTGTTCTACTGTCATAGTATAATCCTTAATTAAGAGGCCACATAACTCTTGGTGAATAATATTTGTATTCTTTTCCCAATTCAATTTATTCATAATGGATTGTTCATCGCTTGTAGCTTAAAGTATCGACTTTTATGTGCTGGATTGGGTGGTGGATTTGTGTATATATATGATCAGGAAAAACAGAACAGGGAAAAAAGTAGGGAAAATTTAGACCGGAAATAAATACGTCGGTCTTAAAAGTTCACATTTTAAGACCAGATATATTTATATGTTTGAGAAGCTTTATTTTTTATTATTGTTATTGTTATTGTTATTTTGTAATATTCCATTGGAGAAATAAATAAAAAGAGGAAAGAATAAGGGCAAAGTAGTCAAATTCCTTGTCCTTTTTATATTGAATTTCATCCATCATGAGAGAGAAGAGAAAATCATATGGTTTAGTCATATTCAGGCCCAAACTCAAAATACGGGTCCCACCGGTGAGTAATCGCTAGAAAAGGGACCGATAGGGACCAGTTAAGGGTTTCCTTTGGACTGAATGGCACAAGTGTGGGGCCACTCTAGGAATTTTAGAGGGCACCACATATGAGTGTCTATTCAGGGGGGAATATTTGAAAATGATGAGGAAAAGTGTAAAGGAAAACAACCTGTTGACTAGTGGGACCCACATGGACTGGTAGACCAAGAATTGGATTGATAAAGTGGAAAATGTTGGATATGATTAGTTTTGATGATGTCTTATATAGATGCCATTATTAAAAGCAAAAAGATTGAGTAATATAGTTATCTCCTACATTAACTAACTACTATATTTAATGTAGATTAGTCCAAATTGAATTATAGATCAAGAAGGAGATAAGAGATTACATAAAGGAGAAACTGGAGAAAATGTCAAGTTCAAGAAGAAGAAGAGATATTGAAGAAGGTAGAAGTTGCATAGAATGATGAGTCCAAGCTAAATGGTGAAGAATGATCAAGTTGGGAGGTGGAAGAAGGAAGAACTTTTTGAATGGAACGAAGATATAATTATTCAAGTTCTTATATTGAAGCTAGAAGCCTCCAAGATCATATGGAAGTTGGAATGACTCAATTCAGAGTTAAAACAAGCAAAAATGAGGTTGGATGAGCAAACTCGAGTCTCCAAGTATTAAACTCGAGTTTACTACCTTCCGCAAACAATTTGCCTATCGATATGAGCAAACTCGAGTTTAGGAGTGCAAACTTGAGTTTAGGACTTCACACTCGAGAAAACCACTACAAACTCGAGCCAATAAGGGTCTTCAGCATTTTTGGTGTCTCGGACTAGGCAAACTCGAGCCTGTAAGTACAAACTCGAGTTTGCGGTGGTCATCGCACTTGAGCTCCATTCTATTTCACTTTCGGCTCTAGCAAGGTGCGGTATTTCGATGCTATCTCACAAACTAGAGACCGGATTGAGATGAAACTAGTGGCATATGAAACTAGACTCCCAATGTGCCATTTTTATATATAATTCAAGCCCAAAGGAGTTCAGATCAAGGAGCTATGAATTGTGGAAGTTGACAGAGAAATCCACGCCACACAGAAAACCAAGCTTCAATGTTTTGGGTGTAACTCACACTATACAAATCCAATTGATCTGAAATTAGAGGTATATGAAAGTAGACTCAAATATATTTCCAACCAGCTTTGAATAGACCAAAACGGAGTTCAGACCAGGGAGATATGGTCTTCAAAAGTTGACAAAGTTGCAAACTCGAGACTAGACCAAGTCAGAAGCAACCAAGTCACAGTACAACTTGCAAACTCGAGTTTATCAGTCACAAACTCAAGCTTGAGAGTTCCAGAGAAGAAATGAACATTTGGAAAAAGCCAAACTTGAGCCTATAAGTGAACAAACTCGAGTTTAGCTCAGACAGAGAGCAACCAGGTCCTAAAGAACATCCGAACTCGAGCCTATAAGTAGCAAACTTGAGTTTGCGGGTTACGAGAGCAAAGATTGGTTTTAAAGAGAACCAAACTCGAGTCTATTAGTTGGAAACTCGAGTTTAGACAATACAGAGAGCATCCGAGCTATTCAAGACAAAACCAAACTCGAGTCTATAAGTTGCAAACTCGAGTTCGCGGGTTTTCCAAGTTCTCAATTCAAATTTTCCTTCGATCAAAACCATCTTCTAAGCTGAAAGGATAGCAAACTCGAGTCTATAAGTTACAAACTCGATTTTGGCTCAGGCAAAGAGAAATCCAACCTTCAACGACAAAAGGAAACTCGAGTCTATCAAATGCAAACTCGAGTTTACATCGTCAATACGAAATTCAAATTCGACGATTTTGTAAAACCTTCTTGTTTGATCTTAATACTTTCCATTATCATTCTTCTATGCTCCTAGATATTTTTAATCACTTTGTTGGTGAGTTTCAGATGATTTAGAAGATGTTTATTGAAGGTTTAAAGCAAAAGCAAAAAGTGACGTCAACACTTTAAAAGCAAAACCCAGAAAAGTTGTATACTTTTGGATAATCCTTCTGCGCATGTCAACAAAGAGTTAAAGATAGCTTTCCACATCCAGCAACTGCTATTCCAACGGATTAATTTTCCAGAAGTCAACTCTAAACAATTTGCATTTGGATCAAGCAAAAACTAGAGAGAGAAAAGACCAAAGCTCAACCGAACCTTATGCAGTTATGGGCAACGGTTATAAACGGTCATATATTGTTCTCTACCAATAAAAGAGGACAGATTCGAGCAGAAAAAGGTGGAGATACAAGCCTACACTTCCAACATGTTGATACTCTGCTTTTACATCATTTACTCTCTGTTTTTCATGTTTAGATAACTTAGAGAGTGAAGTGATTTGTATTTGATCTTCACTGTTTATCCATTCACTTCTGAGAGAGGAGATTTATTGTAAACACATTATCTTTCTATCTGAGAGTTACTCAAGATTGGGTGATCTTGAGTGGGATATACATTGTGTTGATTACAACTTGTAAGGGGGAGTGAATCCTAGTGAGAGGATTACTTCGAGTACAGAGTGTGTAATCAAGCAATGTATTGATTACAGTTTGTAAGGGGGAGTGAATCCTAGTGAGAGGATTACTCCAAGTATAGAACGTGTAATCAAGTTGAAAGAAGTTAGTGGATTGAAAAACTCAAGCGGAGCTTGGGGACTGGACGTAGGTCAAGGATTGGGCCGAACCAGTATAAATCAGTTTGCATATTCTCTTCCCTTATCTCGTATATTTCCAGGATATATATCTGAATGTCTATACATGTTTGAATGACTGACTATTGTTTTATCAATTATTATTGTCATTCAAACTGATTTCAATAAGTTGTGAAAAGTTCTTCAAAGTTTCTAAAGTTTTATACTTCACCCAATTCACCCCCCTCTTGGGTGATAGCCAAGTCTTTCAGAAAAAAGGAAATTAAATGTAGGGGATCAGATTTGTGGGCCCCATTAGGCACCACATACCCCTTATAATCATTAAAAGTTAGCTTGGAGGAAAAGAAAAAGAAAAGTCAGTGTAAAAGTCAACTGCGGGTACCACTTTTTAGATAAGAAGGGTAAATCAGGAACAATTGTGTAAAAATGATTGGAGCATATATATGGGGACAAAATGGCACCACATATGTACTTTTGGCTGACCAAATTACATGGGAAAAGACAAGAATAATTAATGAGTTCAGGGCCACAATTGTAATTTACAAAAGTTTCAGGTCAAAGAGGTAATTTGCTCCAAGAGAGGAACAATATCTTGATATTTTGGAGGGGAATTCACCACTTGGAGGCACCCTAGAAACCCCTGGAATATTTTGGAAAACTTGGAGATAAAGTCAAGAAAAGCAGATCCCATTTATTACACAAAGGACATAAATTTACGCCTGTTAATCCTAATTTTACCGGATCAATTTACCTTTATTAAAAAGGTAATTGACTCTTCATTTTCACCCTAAAGGGAAAAAATTCCAGAAGCAAGAAGGAGTGACCAGCAAGCCTCCATAGCCAAGCTCCAGGACCAAGTTACCAAGAACATCCAACGGTTCTCCGATTTTAGGTAACCCCGAAAACTCTACTTTCTTGAGTTCTTCCTAAGGTATTTTCGTCCAAGAGGTAGAGACTTAGTGTTATGGTTGGATTTTTATATTTTTGAGGTCTCCAATAGTTCTGTAACATGGTTTTTGAAGGGGTATAGTCATGGTTTAAGTTTCCAAAGTCAAAAACACCGAAAACCCTAAGTAAGAGCTTGCTGCCAGTTTCTAGGAATCTGGGCAGTGAAGCTTCGAAAATATTATGAAGGAGTAAACGAACTTGTTTTAAGCTAAAATGTTACATGAAGAAACTAGACATCCAGGGCATGAATCTGGATATATAATATGATAACTTTCGAATAAAAATATTAGGGGAAATAAATGGTCGAAAAAGGGTCTAAAACCAGTGACGCGAATTGAACCAAAGGGTGAAGTTTGAGCCCCACAGTAAAATATGTGTACTTTCAGGGTCTGGGTGTATTTTCTTGAAAAAAAGAATTTTCAATGGTTCACATGGAGCTAGTTTCATGTAAAAATAATTTTTGTGGAAGTTATGAAAAATCCTAGAATTTGGGCTAGAAACATTGAATTTTTGGAAAATTCTAGTTGGGCTCGGATTTAGCAAGAAAATGCAAGGGTATTATTGGAAATTCTAAAAATGGTGTATTTTGTTATTATTCAGGTCAAGGGTATTGCCGGAAATTCATCGGGCACAATAAATATTAAAGGCAGTGTATAGCACACTAGATAGTAACCGCTTTACTCAGATATCTTTATGTGTTTTGTTGTATGTTTGTATTTGCCATATGTGTTTTTGTATATGTTCTGCCAAATATGCATACAGAGTTATGTGGTTCCTAGCACTGAGGAAGATCAGTCCGACGTCGGCCTTAGTTGGTGGTGTACGGGTTGATAGGTCCGGGGTTGTCCTGGTGCAAGCAGCTTTACAAGTCATGACTCCGGTAAGTCCAGGGCTTGCCTTGGTAAGGTAGCCTGACGGCACGTGGTAGTCGGTGATGCTTTTATTTCTGTTTGCATATGTGGCATGTTTGGCTTGTTACTATTATTTTCGTATCTGACATGGTTACCTGCATACGCTGTACACATATAGTGTTTAAGTACTGCGGTTACTCTGGGGGCCATTATTGGACTCTAGACATTACTGAAGCTACAGGGGTGCGTGCCTGAAGATCAAGAACCTTTTTGGAGAGGTAGGGTATTTTAGTGCAGTTGAAGAATAGGGAATGCCCTATTATAGTTTGTATTTACATTTTGGGATGACTGTATATTGTTCTGGTGTTTAATTCGGATGATTGTACCCTTAACCCTTCGGGAACTTATATTTTCTGTTGTGTTTTTTACTTTTACCAGTATAGTAGATAGTCCAAACCGATCCTGTGCTCTGTTGTTCTTACTCTAATATATGTTAAATGAACTTAATAATAAAGGAAAGGTAACAAGTAAAAGGAATCCCTCTAACCCGCCACCCGGTAAAGGCGAGGCCGGTAGGGGTGTAACAGATACTTTTTAGGCCGGATTGATTTTTGTCCGGTCTTAAAATGCAGATCTTTTAAGAGGGTCTGATTTTTTTGTCTCCGGTCTTAACAAATAATATTTCAAATCTATATAGTACAACTTTTAAGACTTAATGTTTTAAATGTCCGATCTAAAAGAGTTTCTTTAAGATCGGTTCGAGTCCGGTCTTAAAAGCTAGACTTTTAGTACCGCCTGGAACAAGACCGATCGTGGATCTGGTCTTATGATGCCTCTTCTTGTCCGATCTTAAAATCCTTTTTGTACTCATGTCGCCCCGTGCAAACCTGAATACCAGGTCTTACCACCTTGAGCCTTTGCTCGTCTATCTCGTTCGAGTTTCTCCAATTTTAGCCCTTAGAATACTTTCTCTTACTTAGCACCGTAGCTGGCAAGTCCTATCCGACCTACCTGGTTTAAATCTCTATACCATCCTAACAATTTTTGTTCCGATATCAATACAATCACCAACTGCACCGCTTTTCTATTCAACTATGCTGCCTCATTTTTAAATTGTCACATATTGAAAATTTATATGGTCGTAGTACGTTTCACAATCTGCACTATACAAACAGTAATAATGCTATCACCTTTTTAAAAGTATTCGCTGCTAGCTCAAATTTTCGTGAAAATAATTCATTGCCAGACTATTTTCAGAAAATATTTATTACCGGCACACATCAATAAGTGGGACCATTCATTTCCCAAATTTAAAAGCTCTCGCCACTACTTCAACCTTTCGGTACAGCGACATATCTCAATCCTTTCATACACAAACCACCGAAGTGGCAACATACTTGTTGGCCAATGCAAAAAATTTTGTCCCTACTTAGGACCCAGTGTCCGTACTGGCACATTAACATGCCACCCCACCAGAATCCCTACCCGGGAAAAAAGGACAATGTCCAGGAGCCCTACTCCAAATGCATGCGTGTGTTACGCCTCTACCGGCCTCACCCTTTCGGGTGACGGGTTAGAGGGATTCTTTATATTAGTTACATTTCCTTCATTATTAGGTCCATTTAACATGTACCAGAGTAAGCGCAACAGAGCATTTAACTAGTTTGGATGATGTTAGTTCTCTAAGGGTTTTGATGATTTCCATTGGTTGTAAACAAAGCATGAGGTTTTGCTCTCAATTGATGAAAAACTCACTATAAGAGCAAACCTCGAGGTTTGCCAAAAAACCTCGAGGTTTGGCCTTACAGAGGAGTCCTCAAGGTTCTACGTTTTTAACTTGAAAAATCTGGTTTCACAAAGTTATGTGAAACCTCGAGGTTTGGCAAGAAACCTCGAGGTTTTGCCCTTCCAGGGAAAACTCAGTTTAATGCCAGTTTTCAAAACCTCCAGGTTTGAGGAAAACAACCAGGTTTGATCTCAATCAGTGTTTTATAAACTTCTCAAAAATTGAGAAACCTCGAGGTTTCGGACAAACCTCGAGGTTTGTCTTGGCAGAGAGCTTCTGCATTTTTCCAAGTTTTTCAAAACCTCCAAGCTTCACTCAAACCTCCAGGTTTTTGTTTTGGCGCAAAACTGAGAATTTGAAAATTAAGGTGAAACCTCGAGTATTGTTGCAAACCTCGAGGTTTTTGGATCCGAGAGCAAACTCCTTTTCACCGACTTTGAAAACCTCGGGTTTCCCGAGAGAAACCTCCGGGGTTGCTCTTGGCGCAAAACCGAGAATTTTTGAACTTCAAGACAAACCTCGAGTATTGAAGAAAACCTCCGGAGTTTCTTGATCGAGAGAGCAAACGCCCTTTTGCAAGGTTTCACTCTCAAAGTGAAACCTTGAGGTTTCGAGAAAACCTCGAGGTTTTGTCACATAGAGACAAAATGCTTTTTCGCTCTTTGAAAAACCTCTACGCTTTGGAGAAACCTCTAGGTTTGGTGTTTTGGACTTAAACTTCTTTTACTTGCTACAATCCAAAACCTCAAGGTTTGAGAACAAACCTCCAGGTTTCTCAGCGTCTTCAGAAATTCAAATCTGATGATCTTGCTATGCGTTCTTGTTTGATCTTAATGCTTCCTATGATTAATCTATAATATTCCTAGACATGTTTAACCACTTTATTACTGAGTTTCAGATAGATTAGAGAATGTACATTGAAGGTTTAAAGCAAAAGGAAAAGTGATGTCAGCACATTAAATGCAAACCCAAAAAGTTGCATTCTTTTGGGTAATCCATCTACACACGCCTATAAGGGATTAAAGAATGATTTCTACATCTAGTAGCTGCTATTCCAACGAACAAATCTACAGAGAGTCAATTCTGAACTTCTGCCCAGCTGGATTAAGTGAAGTTTAGAGAGAGAAGAAGACCATAGCTTGACCAAAACATTGGTTAATCAAAGCAACAGTTATATTGATAAATCCAACGGTCATTTAATGCACTCTGAGTATAAATAGAGTTGCATTCAAGTCTTCTCAATAACTACAACTACTGAAAATGCATAGCATTCAAAGTTCTTCAACTACCTTTCAGTTTTCAGTGATATTGTGTCTTTTGACATTATAAGTTTCAGTGTTTATCATTATCCACTCTTAGAGAGAGTTTCTATTTGTCAAAAATTTATCGTAAAGAATCACAAGTCAGGGGACTTGGTGATTTGGGAGTTCATTGATTACAACTTGTAAGGGGGAGTGAGTTCTAGTGAGAGAACTACTCTTGAGTGCGAGTGTGTAATCAATTGTGATAGTGAAAAACCCGGAGAGTCGGGGATTTGGACGTAGGTCAAGTGGTTGGACCGAACCAGTATAAATCTCTGTGTCTAGCTCTTCTTTTCTACACTATGTTCATCCCTGTGTTTGCTGTTACAAAACCGAACAGTTTTTTTAAAGTTTGTAAAATCCCCAATTCACCCCCTGTTGGGTATTTTGCTCCATTTTCATTTGGTATCAGAGCAAGGTCTTCTCTGAAGAGCTTAACATCTCGAGAAGGATTACAATGGAAGGTATTCTACCTGATAGAGCTTCAATCAACAGACCTCCAAGTTTCAATGGAGAACATTACTCATTCTGGAAAGCCAAGTTCAAGGTGTTTGTGATGGCTACAGAGTATGGTCTCTAGAGAGTTTTTGAACGAGGAGACTACACTCCAACTGTCTTGGAGAATGGTCTCAGGGTTCCAAAGGAAGAAGAGGATTATGATGAAAATGACAGAAGAAATGTCACACTCAACAGCAAGGCTGTCCTTCTTTTGCAAAGTGCTCTTAGTCAACAATAGTGTTTCTGTGTTTGCAACCTAACCTCAGCTAAAGCTATGTGGGATGCTCTGGAAATTGCTCATGAAGGAACTACTAGAGTAAAGCAAAATAGAGTCAACACTCTAATGACAGAATATGATCTCCTTCGTATGAAGCCTGGAGAATCCATTGGCGATTTCCAGCTGAGATTCACTCATCTCATCAATCGCCTTGCTCGAGTGGGCAAAGAATATGAGCAACTTTGTCCAAGTGAGGAAAAGTCTCAATATTCTCAACAAGGAATGGGAAGCCAAAGTCACTGCCATTGAAGAAGCTCGTGGAGATTCTATGGCATCTGTAGCAGCCCTCTTTGGAAGTCTCTCTGAATATGAGGCAAAGCTCAAATTCAAAAAGGGACTTGAAGAAGTCCATGGCAAGAACAAGGGAATTGCCCTCAAAGCTGTCAAAGAGGTTAAGGAATTTGATGATGATGAAGATGAAGACGATAATGAAGAGATCAGGATGATGGTCCGGAGATTCAAGAAATTCTACAAGAAGGATCAAGGTTACAAGAAGTTTCACAAGGGTAGCTCTAGCTATGAGGCTAAGAAGCCAATCATCTGCTACGAGTGTGAGAAGCCTGGTCACATTAAATCAGAATGCCCTAATCTGAAGAACAAAGACAAAGAAAGGAAGAGGTTCAACAGATTCAAAAAGAAGGCATATGTCTCTGGTATTTGGGGTGATAGCTCATCTGATGAAGATGATGAGGATGAGGAAGAGAAAGCAAATATATGCTTAGTTGCTGAAGAAGAAGAGCAACATACTAACATTGATGAGGTTTGTCTAAGAGCATCAAAATCCAACAAATGGTACATTGACAGTGGATGCTCTAGGCACATGCTGGGAGACCAATCCAAATTTGCCTCAATCAAGCCCAAGGATGGTGGCAAGGTGACCTTTCGTGGAGATCAATCTGGAAAGATTCTTTGGAATTGGTGAAATTGGCAACAATGAAGGACCACTAATCAAAGATGTCTACCTTGTGGAAGGACTTTGCCACAATCTCCTTAGTGTAAGTCAAAGCACTGATAAAGGTAACCTGGTTATCTTTGATTCTGAGGAATGCTTGATTGTGAGCAAGGATACTCTCCCTTTAGAAAACATAAAATCAAAAGCTTTTTTTAGAGCCCCTAGAGATGGCAATTGTTATACTCTTAACCTCTCTAGTAATGGTTCTGTTTCTGAAAAATGTTTTGCTAGTAGTTTGGATGATAGTTGGCTATGGCACAAGCGATTAGCTCATGTCAATATGATTCAACTTGGTAGACTAATTAAAAAGGATTTGGTAATTGGTGTTCCCAAACTTCGTTTTAAAAATGACGTGATTTGTGATGCTTGTCAAAAAGGGAAACAGACCAAATCATCTTTCAAAACCAAAAATGAGATTTCAACTAATAGACCTCTTCAATTGCTTCATATGGATCTAGTTGGACCAGCTAGAGTAAAAAGCCTTGGTGGCAATCTTTATACTTTGGTCATAGTTGATGATTTCTCAAGATTTGCATGGACTATATTCTTATCTTCTAAAGATGAAACATTTGATCAGTTTGTTGTTTTTGCTAAGAAGGTCCAAAACGAGAAAGGTTTCTCTATTTCAGGAATCAGAACTGATCATGGAGGAGAATTCGAAAACAATGCATTTGCTGAGTTTTGTGACAGCATGGGGATAGACCACCACTTCTCGGCCCAAAGGACTCCTCAACAAAATGGTGTTGTGGAAAGAAAGAATCGAGTCCTCACTGAGATGGCAAGAGCTATGCTGAATGAGAACAACACTTCTCAAGTGTTCTGGGCTGATGCAATGAGCACCGCTTGCTACATCTCAAATTGGGCATACCTCCAGAAGAAGTTGGACAAGACTCCCTATGAGCTGTACAAAGGAAGAAAACCAAATCTGGCTCATCTGTATGTGTTTGGATGTAAGTGTTCCATTCATAACAATGGTAAGGATAACTTGGGAAAGTTTGATCCCAAAGCAGATGAATGTATATTTTTGGGTTATTCTAATAGAAGTAAAGCTTATAGAGTCTTTAATACTCGTACTCGTATTGTTGAAGAGTCTATGCATGTTGTTTTCTGTGAATCTAAATCTGATAAACCTTTGGATGATGATGAAGAAAATGTTCTCAAAAATCAATTCTTTTTGAAAAGTACTCCTGCATCTATTGAAAATCTTGAAAATGTATTCGAGGCTGATCCCCAAAATAATCTTGAAAGTTCTGATTGGTCTAAACCTAGAGCTTGGAAGTTCATAAGGAATCACCCTTTGGACCAAGTTATAGGTGATGTAAATCAAGGAGTAAGAACCATAAATAGTACTTTAAATGAAGTAACATTTTCTGCTTTCATTTCTCATATTGAACCCTCTAAGATTGAAGAAGCCCTTTCAGACAAAGATTGGGTGATAGCAATGCAAGAGGAATTACATCAATTTGATAGAAATCAAGTTTGGGATTTGGTACCTAGGCCTAAGGATCATCCGGTCATTGGCACTAAATGGGTATTCAAGAACAAACGAGATGAATCAGCAATCATTATCCGGAACAAGGCAAGATTGGTTGCTAAAGGCTATAATCAAGAAGAAGGAATTGATTATGAAGAAACTTATGCTCTAGTGGTAAGATTGGAAGCCATAAGAGTTCTTCTAGCCTTTGCTTGTGTTAAGCAATTCAAGCTCTATCAAATGGATGTGAAAAGTGCTTTTCTAAATGGTTTCATTCAAGAGGAAGTTTATGTTGAACAACCTCCCGGTCTTCAAAGTGAACATCATCCAGATCATGTTTATCGTCTCAAGAAAGCCCTTTATGGCCTTAAGCAAGCTCTTAAAGCTTGGTATGAGCGATTAAGCAAATTCCTTCTTGATCAAGGTTTTATTAGAGGAAAAGCAGATACAACTCTCTTCATAAAGAGTAATAAGCTTGGTGAAATCTTAATTGTCCAAATACATGTTGATGATATTATATTTGGTGCTTCTAATGATGCCTTGTGTGAAGAGTTTGCTAAGAATATGCAGGGAGAGTTTGAGATGTCCATGATGGGAGAGCTCAACTATTTCCTTGGTCTGCAAATCAAGCAAAAGAAGGATGGAATCTTCATATCTCAGACCAAGTATCTCAATGATCTGCTGAAGAAGTTTGGGATGGATCAATGCAATGGAACTGACACTCCAATGAGCTCAACTGTTTCATTAGATGCTGATGAAGAAGGTAAGGACTTCAACATCACAAGAGATAGAGGAATGATTGGATCATTACTCTATTTGACTGTAAGTCGTCCAGACATCCAATTCAGTGTAGGAATGTGTGCAAGGTTCCAGTCTGCTCCCAAGGAGTCTCATGCTGAAAATGTGAAGAGGATCTTCAGATACCTTGCTGACACAAAGACCCTTGGTCTGTGGTTTCCCAAAGGTCAACCTGAACATTTGGTGGCATATTCAGATTCAGACCATGCTGGGTACAAGACTGATAGAAAGAGCACAAGTGGCCAATGTGAGTTCCTTAGTGGTGCACTTGTGTCATGGTTCATCAAGAAGCAAACTAGTGTGGTTGTATCATCAACTGAAGCTGAATATGTAGCTCCCTCAAGTTGTTGTGCTCAAGTTTTTTGGGTCAAGCAGCAACTATCAGACTTGGGAATCAATCTGAAGGAAATCCCAATATTATGTGACAACACAAGCACAATAAGCTTGGCAAAGAATCCAGTTCAACATACTCGGACCAAGCATATTGATGTGAGGCACCATTTCATAAGGGATCATGTTCAAAAGAAAGATGTCAAAGTCATGTTCATTCTAACTCATCTTCAACTTGCTGACATCTTCACCAAACCATTAGCTAAGGAGCAATTTAATTTCATAAGAAGAGAATTGGGAATGGTAAATCCCAATGAGTTGTAAGCAATTCTTGCTCAAATCTTGTGTTAAATTATGGTTTTGATGATTAAAAGTTACTGACTTAAGCATCGGAGCATCTAGATTTGTTTTATGCGGGATGTTAAAAATATGGGTTTTGCTTTCAAGGAGCAAAACCTCGAGTTTTCAAGAGACAGAGAGCTGACCAAGTTCTGAAGGTTGCAAAACCCCGAGGTTTTGAAGAAAACCTCGAGGTTTGGATGCTAATGATTTAAAGGTTCACTGAACACCTTTGAAGTCCAGGTTGGTGATTTTACACACCAAACCTCGAGGTTTGGCATAAAACCTCGAGGTTTGCTAGAGTCTATATATATGCGTGTACTGTTCATATTCTCCAACCTCAACCTAAACCTCTAGGTTTTCAGACTCGCTCTCTCTCTTCTCTTTGAATCTCTCATTTCCCGACCAAATTTCCCTCTTTAATCCCTCCAATGGCCTCAAAATCACACTCCCAAGTCGTTTCTATTTCTAATTCCGGTGAAGAAGGAACAAAATCCTGGTCTCCTCCACCTCCACCTCCTCGTCAACCTGTGGAAACACCTCCTCCTTCTTCTAAACGCCCAGTAAGGATAAAGACTCGCTCTACTTGTCTACGCTGTGGCATTGACCCATTGATTAGAGGAGTTCAAGGCGAAATTCCTGAAGAGAAGCCACCAAAAACCAAAAGCAAAGGGGTTTCCTTCAAGGAACCCGCTAAGCAATCAAAGAAACCTGGTGAACCTGCTGAAGCATCGCCAAAGAAGAGGAAGGAACCTGAAGAACCCTCTAAGTCACCAGCTAAGAAGCAGAAGAAATCTGGGCACAAAGGGAAAGGAAAGAAGAAAGCCTCTGAACCAGAACCAAAGGGCAAGGGTAAGGCAAAGGCTACTGAGACTCCCAAACCACCCAAACCATCAAAACAAGCAAGAACAAAGAGAGCATCTGTGTCCCAGATTGGGCAATCATCTCAAGCTACTACCTCTGCTCAGAATCAAGATAAAGAGGCAGAAGAGGATGTTCCTTCAGTCATTGAGGATGCAATTTCAGAAATCTACCGCAATGCCGATCCACCCAAAGATTTTAAAATTTCCTCTGCCACTCTTCCTAAGGAAGAAAATGAGAAATTCAGGGAAGCATATCTTCATCGTCTTTTCTGTCCTATGGTTGCCATTGATCTGAATGAATTTCAAAAAGAGTGTCATTTTGATTTATCTCCTTGGCTGAAACAATATGAATCTTTTATTTCCATATCTGCTCCCTATACTCTAAATATTATTCGTCTGTTTTATTACAAGATGGAGTATGATAATGAGTTAGGAGACTATGGTGAAGTGGCTGAAGAGAGAGTCACTACAGTGGTTAGAGATGTCAAAATCACCTTGTCTGCCTCCACTCTGAATAAAATTTTTAAAATTGCCAATCCTCCACCTGTTCCTGAGTTCACTTACAGTAACCAGGAAGTTTTTGAAACACTCAGACTTGGTGAACCTTTCCCTCCAGACCAACAACTAAGACTCTCATTCAAACCTAGTTCCATACCTCCTGATAATCGAGTCTTGTGGTATGTCTACTATAGGAACTTCATTCCTAAAGGAGGCAATTACACCCACTTCACCCAACATGATTACAGACCATTTACGACCTTTGTGAAGAAGATTCTGTTTAACCTTGGTCACTGGCTTCTCCATGGCATGACCGAATTTAAATTCTCAAAAAGACAGCTCTCTCATATACCATACCCTTCATTGGTCTCTGTCATACTATACTATCACAAGATTTGGTATGTGGGTTCTGTTGATACACTGGAGTATCCCGCATTCTTTGGAAAGACACAGATGAATCTAATGAAGATCAAGTTTGGGGAGGAAGGTTTTGTACAATCCCAAGCTCCTTCAAGATCACATCCAAGGTCTCAAGCTCAAGAGGCTCAGTCAGCACCACCACGGTCTTTACTGCCATCTGACTTTGCTTCACAAGTAAAGGAAATTGTGGATGCGGCTCTTGCCCAAATGTCTATTCGAATGGAGTTTGAAATAGGGAAATTGAGGGCTGAGGTGACTCGTGGGCATAATGGTCTCATTGAGATTCAAGATGCCATGAAGGAGCATCTTAAGCAGTCTCTGGTTAGTCAGCTGAGATTAGGGAAAAGGCTGAAGAAATTGATTCCAAGCTAACCACTCAGATTGTATCTCATATGGATCTTAGTGACAAAATGGACAAGATTGTGAAGCATCTGCACCTTGGTTCTTCTTCACCTCGTGGTCCTGCAGCTGGTCCTAGCACTTCTGGCCCTGCTTCGACTCCCATCTTACCTTCTCCAGTTCAAGCTACCACACCAGCCACTGAAATTCTTCCCTCACCATCTCCACCAGCAATTGAGGTTCTCCATTCACCATCCATGGCCACTCCTTCCACTGAAATTTTCCATCTTTCCCCTCCTTCCACACCTTTGGTCAACCTCAATTTTGAAGATGACAAAGGGAGAGAGAATGGCAAGGATTGAACTTTGAGTTTTGGAGAACATAGCTTTTTGAACTTAGCATTTTTCTGATATCTTGTATTTCATCATGCTATTTCATTCTGCTCATGTACTACTTCATTGTTACTGATATGGAATATAAAGTTCAGTTATGCTCACTATGTCCAATTTCATTCCGTTGCTCATCTCTGATTGGAATGTGTGTGCTTAAGTTATATGTTTGCTCATCTCTAACATTTCAGCAAGCCCAAGTTTTCAAAAATAAGAATTTCCAAAATGCGAAAGTTGCAAAGCTTATTTCAATTTGAAAACTCTCTCAAACTCTCAAAGATATTTGTTTACAAGTGTTGTCATCATCAAAAAGGGGAGAATGTTAGTTCTCTAAGGGTTTTGATGATTTCTATGATTGTAAACAAAGCATGAGGTTTTGCTCTTAATTTGTGTAAAATTCACTATAAGAGCAAACCTCGAGGTTTGCCAAGAAACCTCGAGGTTTGGCCTTACGAGGAAGGAGTCCTCAAGGTTCTACGTTTTTAACTTGAAATATCTGGTTTCACAAAGTTATATGAAACCTCGAGGTTTGACAAGAAACCTCGAGGTTTGACAAGAAACCTCGAGGTTTTGCCCTTCGAGAGAAAAATCAGTTTAACGCCAGTTTTCAAAACCTCCAGGTTTGATCTCAATCAGTGTTTTATAAGTTTCTCAAAAATTGACAAACCTCAAGGTTTCTGGACAAACCTCGAGGTTTATCTTGGCAGAGAGCTTCTGCATTTTTCCAAGTTTTTCAAAACCTCCGGGCTTCACTCAAACCTCCAAGTTTCTCTTTTAGCGCAAAACGAGAATTTGAAAATTAAGGTGAAACCTCGAGTATTGTTGCAAACCTTGAGGTTTCGGATCCGAGAGAGCAAACTCCTTTTCATCGACTTTGAAAACCTCCGGGTTTCCGGAGAAACCTCCAGGTTTGCTCTTTAGCACAAAAGCGAGAATTTTTGAACTTCAAGAGAAACCTCGAGTATTGAAGAAAACCTCCGGGTTTCTTGATCCGAAAAGTAAACCCCCTTTTGCAAGGTTTCACTCTCAAAGTGAAACCTCGAGGTTTCGAGAAAACCTCGAGGTTTTGTCACATAGAGACAACGCTTTTCGCTCGTTGAAAAACCTCCAGGCTTTGGAGAAACCTCCAGGTTTGGTGTTGTGGACTTAAACCTCTTGCACTTGCTACAATCCAAAACCTTAAGGTTTGAGAACAAACCTCCATGTTTCTCAGCGTCTTCAGAAATTCAAATCTGATGATTTTGCTATGCGTTCTTGTTTGATCTTAATGCTTCCTATGATTAATCTATAATATTCCTAGACATGTTTAACCACTTTATTACTAAGTTTCAGATAGATTAGAGAATGTACATTGAAGGTTTAAAGCAAAAGCAAAAGTGATGTCAGCACATTAAATGCAAACCCAGAAAGTTGTATTCTTTTGGGTAATCCATCTGCACACGCCTACAAGGGATTAAAGAATGATTTCTACATCTAGTAGCTGCTATTCCAACGAACAAATCTGCAGAGAGTCAATTCTGAACTTCTGCCCAGCTGGATTAAGTGAAGTTTAGAGAGAGAAGAAGACCATAGCTGACCAAAACATTGGTTAATCAAAGCAACAGTTATATTGATAAATCCAACGGTCATTTAATGCACTCTGAGTATAAATAGAGTTGCATTCAAGTCTTCTCAATAACTACAACTACTGAAAACGCATAGCATTCAAAGTTCTTCAACTACCTTTCAGTTTTCAGTGATATTGTGTCTTTTGACATTATAAGTTTCGGTGTTTATCATTATCCACTCTTAGAGAGAGTTTCTATTTGTAAAACATTTATTGTAAAGAATCACAAGTCGGGGACTTGGTGATTTGGGAGTTTATTGATTACAACTTGTAAGGGGAGTGAGTTCTAGTGAGAGAACTACTCTTGAGTGCGAGTGTGTAATCAATTGTGATAGTGAAAAACCCAGAGAGTCTGGGGACTGGACGTAGGTCAAGTGGTTGGACCGAACCAGTATAAATCTTTGTGTCTAGCTCTTCTTTTCTACACTCTGTTCATCCCTGTTTTGCTGTTACAAAACAAAATAGTTTTTTTTATGTTTGTAAAATCCCCAATTCACCCCCTCTTGGGTATTTTGCTCCGTTTTTCGGATGATCTTGTCTTTGGTAAAAGTAAAATATCAAAAAGTAAAAGTTCTCACAGGGTTAAGGGTATAGTTATCCAAAATAAACAACAAATAATATATATAGTCATCCGAAAGTAAAGTACAAAATATGATAGGGCATTCTCTTTTCTTTCTGCATTGCCATGCCCTACCTCTCCAAAAAGGTTCTTCTATATCAGGCACGTTCTCCTGCATCTATAGAAGTTTCTGGAGTCCGGTAAAGGCCCCCAGAGTAATTGTCAATACTCATATACTAAATGTGTAAATTAAAATGTGCATGCAACCATGACCGAAATAAAATCACAGTAATAGGCCAAACATACCACATATGCAAACAGAAACATACACATCACTGACTACCACGTGCCATCAAGCTGCCTTATCAAGGCAAGCCCCGGACCTATCGACCCGTAGAGTCACCAATTAAGGCCAACCCTGGAACACAATGGTTGGGACTCGAACCCCAACATGCTCTATATGCATATTTGGCAACAATACACACAAAACATACATGGTAATCACAAACATACAAAAACACATAAAAGTATAGGAGTAAAGCAGTTACTACCTGATGGGTTTGTACTATCTTAATATTTTACCATTCCTGATCAGTTTTCCAAATATGACCTTGACCTAACTAACACCAAAATACCTTATTTTCAGTATTTCCAAAAATGCCCTTACATTTTCTGTTAAATTATAACCTTAAACAATTTTCCAGAAAATCCAGTGCATCAGATCCAACTTCAATGATTTTTAATAAACTCCATTGTAACCATTAAGATGTCTACTTTTCAGGAAAAATATTTCCAGAATCCAAAAGTACCCATACTTTGGCGTGTAGCTCATTTTCCACTCTCTGGTCAGATTGATCCTGATGCTTTTTAAACAAAATTTATGAATTTTTATCTCCTAGTAGAAAAATCCAAAAGACATAAAATTATACATCTCGGTGACGCACAGGAAGGTTGCTTTATGCTTGTAAAATTTAAGCCAAAATCGAGTTCATTTACCCCTTCAAAAAATTAGTTGAAGCTTTCTTTGCCCTAGATTTTCGGCGGCAAGCAAGATTCCCAATCATGTTTTTCGGTGTTTTCAAATTCGGAAACTTAAACCATGACTTAAACCTACACAAAATCACATGTCAAACTCATTTGAACCCTAAAAAACACCAAAATCAAACCACAACACCAAGCTCCAACAACATTGACGATATCTTACCTAAATCGGAGATTCGAATGATGGCTTGGATGTTTTAGCTCTTGATTTGAGTGTATGTAGGTTTCTGGACTCTTCTTTCCCTTTCAGCTGAGCACGCCCCTTAGTGTCCAAAAATGAAGAGTCATAGCTTTTAAATAATAAAAAGGAAGTCAGGCAGTCCAAAATAACTGGAATAAATTCATGTCCAGTAATTAATGAATTTGATCTGGCTTTTTGACTTAATTGCCAAGAAAATCCAGAAGACTCTAGGGGCAGGACATGTGGCGCATCCCCCTCCTTTCATTCAGATTTTTATCTTTCAAATGGAGAAAATTACCTACTTTGGCCCAGAATTTATGAAAATTATCAGTTTTGGCTCGGAACTTATATATTATGCTTTTCTTTTTCCCCAAGCTCTCTAAGTGATTCCTAGGGCTAGGTGGCGCCATCTTGGACCCACAAATCAGATCCCTTAATTTTTATTTTATTTTCCCAATTTATCAGATTTATCCCTTTTTATCCAGAAAGTGGGACCAACACTTTGACTTTTGGACTATTTTGCTTTTCTTTTACTCCAAGAAAATTTTTAATAATTATAAGGGCTAGGTAGCACCATTTAGGCCCCACCAAATCTGCCCTCATACTTTTCCTCTGCCTTTTCCACTTATCCGGTCCAATCTCTTTCCACCGGTTCATGCTGGGTCCCGCTCGTTAACAGGGTGCTTCCATTTGTACTTTTCTTCAACTTTTAAAATATTTTCCCCTCACTACCTTCTCATATGTGGAGCCATCTTAACTTCCCAATATAACCTCACACTTGTCTCATTCAGTCCAAAAGAAGCCCCTAACTAGTCCCTATCGGTCCCCTTTCTATCGGTTAACATCCTATGGGACCCGTATTTTGTGTTTGGGCCTAAGTATAGATAAATCATCTAATTTTTCTTTATCTCTCCTGGGTGGACGAAATTGAATGCTTAAGGGGTAAGAATTTGACTATTTTGCCCCTGTAATCATTACTTACTTTTTATTTTTCAATCCCGTAGTGACACATGTCCCCAGATAATTATTACAACTAACTTTTCATTCTTATCTCTTCAAAAACGCAGGAAATCTTTACCTGACCAGGAAATGTCCCGTGCACACTTATTTGAGCGCATTTTTGCTTAGCTAATCATCGCATACCTTAGGGCATAACTAAATATCATTTTTACTAACTTATTAACACTATATAAGTGTTTTTGTGCCCTTCTACACTGACACTTTTGTTGGTTATGATTAGTTTTGATGATGTCATATAGATGCCATTATTAGAAAGCAAAAAGATTGAGTAATTTAGTTATCTCCTACATTGACTAACTGATATATTTAATGTAGATTAATCCAAGTTGAATTATAGAGATTGATCAAGAAAGGAGATTAAAGATATTAAAGAAGGTAGAAGTCAGAGAATGAATGATGAGCCCAAGCTAAATCATGAAGAATGATCAAGATAGGAGATGGAAAATGGAAGAACTTGCTGAATGGAATGAAGATATCATTATCCAAGTTCTAAAATTGCTCCTAGAAGTCTCCATGATCAAATAGAAGTTGGAATGGCTCAAATCAGAGTTAAAAACAAGGAAATATAAGGTTCGGGAATGATCCAACTCGAGTTATGAGGTTGCAACTCGAGTTAACCACTTTGCTACAGTGTTTTTGGGTTTCTGGACTGATCCAACTCGAGTTATTTTGAATAACTCAAGTTAAGAAATGTGATTTTCGTCTCTGGACTAGGAGTAACTCGAGTTAACACTAGTAACTCGAGTTAACAGTGCTATTTCAACTACTCTATTCACCTCTGTTTCACGTTTCAGCTGGTGAGGTCTGGTATTTCAATGATATCTCACAAACCAAAGATCGGATTGAGACGAAACCAAAGGCATATGAAACTAGACTCCCAATGTGTAATTTGGATATAAAATTCAAGCCCAAAGGAGTTCAGATCAAGGAGCTATAAATTGTTGAAGTTGTCACTGAAATTCACGCCACACTACTGAACAAGCCTTAATGTTTTGAGTGTAACTCACAAACTACACATCCAAATGATCTCAAACTAGTGGCATTTGAAAGAAGACATAAAAATATTTCTGGGGATAGGTCATTTGCTATATTTTGAATTGTATTCAAAGAGATATGGCCTTTGGAATTTGACAGTCAGTTCTATATGTTACAAAAATGCTGGTCAAGAACAACCTCCATTCATCTAATGTTAGTGGACGAAATACAATGAATCTAGAGCTGATTCTTATCGAACTAGAAAGAAGACTTAAAGAGATTTCTGAGATGGGGTGATTTTTCAAATTTAAAGCTACATCAAAGATGACATGTTCACTGGGAATTGGGTCATGTGCTGCCGATGCTATTGCGTTTCTGAGTCTGAAATGTAAACAAGAGTAGGAGTATGTAAGTTTATATCGAAGAAGTTATATTTGATTTGATTCGACAAAAGCATGTTTACTAGTATAACTCGAAGTTATGCACAAAATAACTCGAGTCATGCGACTCTTCAATACCGATGAACTTGGAAAGAATTGCAATGAACTCGAGTTATACTTGGCAACTCGAGTTATAACTCAGACAGAGAGCAACCAGAAGCTTGTAGACAAGATACAACTCGAGTTATGAAGGATAACTCGAGTTACTCGCAGACAAAGAGGAAATGACATTTTCACAACTCGAGTTACAGACGACAACTCGAGTTAGAATTCAAACAAAGCTTCGGCATTTAAAGCAACTCGAGTTACATGGCATAACTCGAGTTAATCTCTCTACATCGCAAATCACCGTGTCCGAAATCACAAAATCATTGATTGTGATTTCATTACTTCTTATCATCACTCATTACTATTCCTAATCATGTTTAATCAGTTTGTTAATGAGTTTTAGATGATTATATGAGGGATTAACATCAGATTACAAAAAGGAGATTATTACGTCAGAGTTTACAACGGTAACATTCTCCAACGGTCGAATAGTTCCAACGGTCATATACGCTCACAATAGTCATATTCAAACCTGGAAGAATTACACAATGATCTTCATTAGCTATAAAAGAAGAAGCATTCAAAATGGAGAAGAAGAGGATGAGAGTCGAAATGCGATATTACGAATCCTACGTTCAG
Organism: Acacia acuminata; assembly: GCA_019022655.1. Lineage (NCBI taxonomy): Eukaryota > Viridiplantae > Streptophyta > Magnoliopsida > Fabales > Fabaceae > Acacia > Acacia acuminata. The sequence continues at coordinate 6,844,585 of JAFJYI010000005.1, forward strand.
CTCACACGCACTGCTTTCGAATATTATATAGTTTTCAGCAAAGAGTGTGATGATCGATTATGTACTTCAGTGATTATTATTTATCTACTCGAGTGAGAGAGTCTAAACACTTTGATTATATGTTTAGTGATCAAAACTCAAGGTTGTGGAACCTTTGAGTGTGGGTGTACAATTACAACTTGTAAGGGGGAGTGACTCTGAGAGTAAAAGGATCATCCTTCATTTACGGAGTGTGTGATTGTATCCTTACAATGTGTAAGGGAAGTATCTTGGTATGAGATTGTAAAGGCTACACAAGTGCCCGACTAAACTTGTGAGGTTGTGAAGGCTTTTCTCTTGTGCCCGGTTAAACAAGGAGATAGTGGAGAAAATCTCAAGTGGAGCTTAAGGACTGGACGTAGGTCAAGGATTGGGCCGAACTAGTATAAATCTCGGCTTTCGTATTCTCTTCCCTAAACTCTTACATTTCCAGCATATATGTTTGAATAACTGACTATTGCTTTGTAAACTATTTCTGTCATTCGAACTACCTTCAGTAAGTTTCAAAAAGATTTCCAAAGTTCCTAAAGTTTTTATCATACACCCAATTCACCCCCCTCTTGGGTGATAGCCAGGTCTTTCAACTTTAATTTCTATGATTCTTGAATTCTCTGTCCAAATACTCGTAGGAATCCCATAAAATATTTCCAAATTTAATATCACACTTCCTAAATAGGGTCTAGTCGTCCGCCTGCGACAAGCTTATTCTCAAGTCTCGGGCCCAAAATTCAGGATATTACATTTCTCCCCCCGTAAAATAAAATTCATCCTCGAAATTTAGGCAATACGCTTATTCATATTTTGGGACATAAAATCAGGGTAACACTTCTTTTTGTCTTCTAGTTTCTGGGTAGTTCTTTCTGAATGATCCTCAGTTTGGGGATGATAAGCGGTACTGAATTTCAATTTTGTCCCCATTACCTCATGTAATGCTTGCCAGAGTCGAAAAATAAACCGTGGATCCCTATGGTGTCAAATAATTTCTTTGATATAAATCTCCGCTAACTTCTTTGGTGAATAGTTCACACTTATAGGGATAAAGTGTGCAGATTTGATGAGTCAACCAACTATTACCCAGATAGCGTCATAATGTCTAATCTTGGGCAGACCCACTACATGATTCATGGCAACATCTTCCCATTTCCATTCAAGTATCTCTATACCCTTTAAGAGTCCTCGAATTTCGAACATCTATAGCTCAGGGAATCATTCTGACCATTCAATTTATTTCTTTTCTATACATGCTAACAAAACATGCAACATAGTCGTAAGACATAATTTTACTTACTTTTGTGCATGCTCATTATGCACACATCGCATTTGTAAACTATTCTCTTTTATTTTGTACCCAAGCGTAGTACCTCATTATACAAGACCAACTATCCATTTTCATATTGCTTGATCACGCAGTTCTTACTGCCGGATTTATTTACCACTTGGCTGATCATATTCTAACCCTCTGGCTTATTCTATTATCATAACACTGAATTTTCTAGCCTTATCACCCAGGGAATCACCCTCAGGCTTTGGGCATCTCATCTACCATCTGGTACAGATTGCATGGTTTCCTAGCCTCAAGAGGCACCTTAGACACACCATTTTAAAGTCACCATGCCAATATGTATTCTACTCGGTGCTAAGAATCACAAGTCTTACAGCCCAGGGTCACCACCCCATGCAACCCTTGCACACCGGGTCTTACTACCTCGAGTCTCTGCTCATCTATTACGTTTGAGCTTCCTTAAATGTAAAGTTCTCAAACCATTTTCCTCTTGCTTAGCACGATAACTGGTAAATACTTTTTGATTTAATCCACTTAGATTTTTAGACCATTCTATTAGTTTTTGTTCCTGTATTAGCATAATAACCAACTGCACAGCTTTTCATTTCAATACAGCAGCAACGACAGTCATGTCACTGCTTACTATGTTGTCTCATATTTCAAAATTTTCATATATTTGAAAATCTTTATGGTTCAGTACATTTTACATTCCTCACTATTCAAAAGTAATAGTGCTATCACATTTTCCAATTCAATTGCTACTAGTTCTAATTTTCATGAAAACAATTTACTGCCGGAACATTACTCAATCTTAGGTTCATCAACCTAATTTCTAAGACCTCAACCATACAAATATGCTACGATCATCATGATTCATAGCCGATAGCATTTAGGCACTATCCTTAAAATAAACCTCGAATTAATAATTGTCAGATTCACGATGACTCCTAGAACCTCAACATCGGTTAGGCTAAGGAATCATATTACTTTAACAATACCTAAGATACAAACTAGGATCATAATTTATATTCCTAGTCTAAACCTCAAAATATTCGAATAACATCAACACTATTCCCGAGGTTCTATCTCAATCTTCAATATCACAGGGTATAATCTAACATTATTCTATTATCTCAAGGTTAATTATTAATCCTCAATCATACCCAATCATTCTAACAATTCAATATCGATTAATATTCATAGGGTTCCTATTCTCAGGTATTGGAACTTTAATACAACCTTAATCACATTATATCATCTCTAAGGATCACCATAAGTAATACCTCAAGGTACTAAGGCCTTAATTCAAGGAAATCTAAAATTCCTATAGTACTTCCCAAGAGGTCACCCATCCCGAGATTTTCCTCGCCTAAGCACGCTTAACCTTAAGGGTCTGATAGGGTTTTGGGGATCTAAATCATTTATCAACTTATCATCCAAAGCTTTTAGATTAGCAACAGAGTCTATATTATGTGTCATCTCAGCTATCCCCAAAGTGCTCAACTTTCGGAGCCTGAACCTTGCTCCTCGGGGTATATCTCTACTGCTCCATCTGCATAAAATTACTTCAGTACCCTTAACAATTTACCTTTTACCATTACCATCCAAACCTTGCTAGATACCACAATTGTTACACCCCACCGGCCTCACCCTTTTGAGTGATGGGTTAGAGGGATTCCTTATATTAGTTACATTTTCTTCATTATTAGGTCCATTTAACATGTATCAGAGTGTGTACAACAGAGTATTTAACCAGTTTGGACGATCTAATGTGTTGGTAAGAGTAAAATATTAGAAAGTAAAAAGGGTTAAGGGTACAGTTATCCAAAATAAACACCAAATAATATATACATTTATCCAAAAGTAAAGTACAAAATATGATAGGGCATGCCCTTTTCTTCACTACACTGCCATGCCTTACCTCTCCAAAAAGGGTCTTCTATATCAGGCACGTCCTCCTGCATCTAAAGAAGTTTATGGAGTTCGGTAAAGGCCCCCAGAGTAATTGTCAATACTCATGTACTAAATGTGTAAATTGTATGTATGCAACCATGTCAAAAATACAATCACAGTAATATGCCAAACATACCACATATGCAAACAAAAACATACACATCATCGACTACCACATGCCGTTAGGTTGCTCATGACCCATAGAGCCGCCTGCACCAGGACTACTCGGACCTATCGACCCGTAGAGTCGCCAATTAAGGCCAACCCCGAACCTCTCTTCAGAACTAGGAACACAATGGTTAGGGACTCAAACCCCAATATGCTTTATATGCATATATGGCAACAATACACACAAAACATATATGGTAATCACAAACATACAAAAACACATAAAAGTACCAGTAGTAAAGTAGTTACTACCTGATGAGGTTTGTATTGTTTTAATATTTTATCGTGCCTGATCACTTTTCCAAATATAGCATTGACCTAAATAACACCAAAATACCTTATTTTCAGTATTTCCAAAAATACCCTTACATTTTCTATTAAATCAGAGCCTTAAACAATTTTCGAGAAAAATCCAGTGCATCGAGAACCAAATTCAATTATTTTTAATAAATTCCACAAAAAATCATATTTGTACGAAAACAACTCCATCTGAACCATTAAGATGTCTAATTTTCAGGAAAAATATTTCCAAAATCCAAAAGTAGTCATACTTTGGCGTGTGGCTCATTTTCCACTCTCTGGTTAGATTCGTCCTGATGCTTTTGGAACAAATTTTATCAATTTTTATGCATGTAAATTGTAAGCCAAAACCAAGTTAATTTACCCTTTCAAACAATTAGTTGAAGCTTCACTGCCCAGATTTTCCAGAACTGGCAGCAAGCTTTCCTTTTATGTTTTCGAGTTCGGAAACTTAAACCATGACTTAACCCTACACAAAATCACGTCCCAAACTCATTGGAACCCTAGAAAACACCAAAATCAAACCACAACACCAAGCCCCAACAACATGGATGAAATCTCAACTTTAAACCTTAAAGAGTTGAGTTTTCGATGTTTTACCTAAATCGGAGATTCGACTTGGTGGCTTAGGTGTTTTAGCTCTTGATTTGAGTGTATGGAGGTTGCTAAACTCTTTTTTCCCTTTCAGCTGAGCACGCCCCTTAGTGTCCAAAAATGAAGAGTCATAGCTTTTATATAATAAAAAGGAAGTCAGGCAGTCCAAAATAACTGGAGTAAATTCCTATCCAGTAACTAATGAATTTGATCTGGCTTTTTGACTTAATTCCCAAGAAAATCCAGGAGACTCTAGGGGAAGGACATGTGGTGCATCCCCCTCCTTTCATTCAGATTTTTATCTTTCAAATGGAGAAAATTACCTACTTTGGCCCGGAATTTATGAAAATTACCAGTTTTGGCCGGAACTTCTTTCTTATTCTTTTATTTTTCCCCAAGCTCTCTAGATGATTCCTAGGGCCTTGGACCCACAAATCAGATCCCTTAATTTTTATTTTATTTTTCCCAATTTATCAGATTTATCCCTTTTTATCCAGAAAGTGGGACCCACACTTTGACTTTTGGATTATTTTGCTTTTCTTTTCCTCCAAGCAAATTTTTCATAATTATAAGGGCTAGGTGGCACCATTTAGGCCCCACCAAATCTGCCCTCATGCTTTTCCTCTGCCTTTTCCACTTATTCGGTCCAACCTCCTTCCACCGATTCATGCTGGGTCCCGCTCATTAACAAGGTGCTTCCTTTTGTACTTTTCTTCAACTTTTCAAATATTTTCCTGTGACTACCTTCTCATATGTGGTGCCATCTTAACTTCCCAATATGGCCCCACACTTGTCTCATTCAGTCCAAAAGAAGCCCTTAACTGCTCCCTATCGGTCCCCTTTCTATCGATTAACATCCTGTGAGACCTGCATTTTGTGTTTGGGCCTGAGTACAGATAAAATCATCTGATTTTTCTTTCGTTCTCCTGGGTGGATGAAATTGAGTACTTAAGGGGTAAGAATTTGACTATTTTGCCCCTGTAATCTTTACTTACTTTTTGCTTTTCAATCCTATAGTCACACGTGTCCTTAGGTAATTATTACAGCTGACTTTTCATTCCTATCTCTTCAAAAACGTAGGAAATCCTTACCTGACTAGGAAATGTCCTGTGCACACTTATTTTAGCACATTTTTTCTTAGCTAATCATCCCATACCTTAGGGCGTAGCTAAATATCATTTTTACTAATTGATTAACATTGTATAAGTGTTTTTATGCCCTTCTACACTAACACTTTAATTTCTATGACTCTTGAATTCTCAGTCCAAATACTCGTAGGAATCCCATATAATATTTCCAAATTCAATATCACACTTTCTGAATAGGGTCTAGTCATCTACCTGCGACAGGCTTATTCTCAAGTCTCTGGACCCAAAATTCAGGATATTACAGCGTGGGTCCCAGCCAAACAAGGAAAAACACGTGCCCCTGCAAGGCTAAACTACTCAGATTGGATGCAGACACTCCTAGTGCGAGTATCAGCTTCCCAAAAACAAACCCTCTCAAATGAGGTTTCAATAATAGCTAGCGATTCAAAAACATTTTAAACACATTTGGCAAGAACCAGCAAATTGAGTACGTCTACTACAGTTTTGGCCTCTTCCAGTTTCGTACTGCCTTTAACACAACATGGTTGAAAACTCAGTTTCAAATCCTGGGTTCTATCAAACCCCTTTTATGAGACAACATCCTTTCAAAAGTGACCATTATTGTGGTCTCAAATATTATTGAAAACACTTGTTTCAAAAACTCTATTTCGAAAATTCACAAATTCAAAAATTCAATTCCGAAAATTTCACATACAGTAAGTGTATTGGCAAGTTCAAAATTCAATTTTTAAACTTAACCAAGAACCATACAAGTGTTCTTAAAAGGTCATCATCGCTAAACGTATTTTAGCCTCTGTCCTTGGCTACTTAAGCAATCTATAAAACACTTAATTTATTCTATCTCAACTTTTTGGCCATTTTCAGGACATCATCCATGTCTATCGGGCTTTGCAACCCCTTCGGGCATTGTCCAAAATCCATCATCTAATAACGTTGGCTTTTCCCAACCTATGAACATACTAGTCTCGCAGGACTTAGAGCTTCACGTATCAAATCTGACAACCTAAGGACATATTGGTCCGATAGGTTTATTTATCCACCATACATTCTCAACAAGAGTGTACTTAGTTCTTCCTATTTGGTATTCTACTATACCTTAGGAAATCCATCAGTCACCAATATCTCTATGGTTATCTATCCCAACCATAAAACCATAACCCGTGGCTACTAAGGTTCTAGCTATCCTTCAGTTCTATCGAGGAACTAATTCTCAATCATACACTGGAAGGAATATTCTATAATCAAGATCTTTCCCCTAGGCTAGATCAGTAGCTAACATCCTCGAAATACCTCATAACATTTAGGTACCATATTCTAGTACCTCAATTCTTTCAAATCAATCTATACTATACTCTAGTACCACAATTCGTTATGATTGATTCAATTTCCCAAAGAATCACTCAATAATAAAGTTGGGTCCTTAGGTCTCTATTCGGTTGGTATCAACCCTCTGGATGTCTACCCAACTCTTAGGTTCATCAATCCAATTTTGAAACCTCGATCATAACTAATAAGCATGCTACGATCTGTTGGTTATGTTTAGTTTTGATGATGACAAATATACTTATCATTATTAAGAGCGAAAAGCTTGTATGATATATTTATCATATACATTGGCTAACTGATATATTAATGTAGATTAGTCCAAGTTAATTTATGGAGAATGATCAAGAGAAGAGAAGAAAGAAAGAGTTAAGTTATGCAAGATGTTCAAGAGAAGAAAAGAAAGAAAGAGTTGAGTTATGGAGATTAATCAAGAAGGAGATAAGAGTTCACAGCAAGAAGAACTTGCAAAGGTTGTCAAGGAAGCAAGAAGTTATCAAAGGACTTTTGGGAATAATCTAGAAGAAGAGGATAGATTGAAGAAGGAAAAACTTGATGAATGGAATGATAATATCATTATTCAAGATTTTAGATTGATACTAGAAGTCTCCACGATCAAATGGAAGTTGGAATGGCTCAATTCAGAGTTAAAATCAGCAACAATAAGTTTCAGAATGAGTCAAAATCGACATAAGGCATCTTGATACTTGTAGTAAAAATTACATCTAGGTTGTTGATGAGATCTTTGTCGCTAGAACCTTGAGAGAAAGCATCCAGATGTGCATCACGTCTCAGCCTCCCACATGTGCAGTTGAGCTGAATTTATTTCCCCCAATTTAAATTAACTAATGGACGTCAGTGAGGGTGTAATGTTTTTGTGGTGATTTAACATTTTAAATAGTTTGTTGCTATTTAAGGTCCAATTAATAGTTAATTGTGTTTGACGCTCCTCAACTAATAGTTTATTGGTCAAATCGCACCTTAACTCATAAAGATAATTGTAAGAGAATTGGTGAAACAATAAACATTTCTTTTCCTTCATATTAGTACGCTCGCATTGCAATGAGAAACACATTTTCTGGAAAGAAACAGAGCTAGCGACTAGTGAAAGAAGAGCTGCTGAAGAGGACTGGGAAAAAATGATTTAGTCAGAAGGGTGAAATTAAAATATTACAAAATTTAGCCTGGGTAATTTATTATAAATAGGGCAGACAATTTATCTCCCCGTAAAAAAATAATAATAATAATAATAATAATAATAAATAAATAAATAAACCAACCAAACACTAGGTTTGTGAAATTTTTGGATGGCTTTGTCCCCCCCCCCCCTCTAATTCTCGTCTAAACTGATTAAAGGCTAAATGCAAAATAGCACCAGGGGAGGCTTTTAGTGAAAACCAAAATACCCAATTAAGAATAAGAAAATACAGGAGATTAGAAAAATACAAAATGGGAGGACGAAAATTCATTGAGGAGAGACTCAGACTAAAAACTAAGCTACTTTGTATAATAAAAAAAACCTTAGTGAACATCAGTTAAAGTTTTAAAATTTCAAAATTACCTTAAATGACTAAGTAAATAAATAAAACATTAATAAGGTTTTATTGATTAAAGGATATCATTTTTTAGTTTGTTAAGAGTCTGTTTAGTTAGTTAAGAAATACCAGTCAGTTTCCTAGCTAGATTCTAGTGTTTCAACTGATAGCTCTTGAAGGGCCATTTTAGGCAGCTAATTATTTCTTGCGAAATAAGTCATGTTTGCTAGTGTTGTGTTGTGAGATTCACATAATTGACCGTACTTAGTAAAAATAGAATAGTGCTATTTGTTGTTGTTTTACCAGTCATATTTGATAGGAGTCCAAACAATAACATTCAACTCCTAATTTAATACTCCCTCCGGTCCTAATTATAGGACATATTTAACCAATTTTGGGGAGATTAAGGAGAGAAGTTAAATTAGTTAATTTTACTCATTTTCCTAAAATGCCCTTATATAAATTTAAAATGACATAAGTAAAAGTGAATTAACAACCCCTACCACATACTTTTCCGACTTATAATTTTTCTTTCCACACGCTTTTTAATTGAAATAATGTTCTTGCTATATACACATATATGTGTATACACACACGCACACATAGTATATATGTATGCATATAGATATAGATACACACACATATACATACATATATCTACACACAGTGGAGGACCCAGGATTTAATGTTTGTGGGTGCACAATTAGTGGTGGGTTCAGGGGGTTGCCCCAGAAATTTTTTTTCAAGGAGGATAAAAGGCAACCCACTTCTGCATAAAGTTTAGGATTAGAAATGGGGTTCAATTGAAAAGTATTTCCGAGGAAATCAATTTCAACAGAACAATATACTCTAATCCTATGGCATATAGATACCCAAATGTTACACAATCAAATTCCAAAGCAACATGCAACGAAAGATTATTATGAATTGTGCCACTACAAGTAGCCAGAATTTTGGAACCATCTTGGAAGGTTAACAGAAACAGGGGATATGGATTTATAGGAAGTATATAATGCAAGATTAGAACATAAATGGTCAGTAGCACCTGAATCTAAGATCCGAGAACTGCAAAAAATTGAGAAATGGAAGAACAATGCTCACCTTTGGCTGAAATGCTATTAACAGAGGCAGAGGGCTTAGAGGATTGATTATCAGCTTGAACTAGTGCCAACAACTTATGATATTTATCGGGGGTAAAACTATATGTTTGATTGATGACCTTGGTGGGTTCAGATAAGTTTTTACTAGCATAAACTAAATCAGCGGTAGTAACATGAACAGAAGCATTACGGAATTTAAATCCTGGGGGAAAACCATGTTTCCTATAACAAGATGCTTCAGTATGTCTTAATTTTCCACAATAGCTACATTGCTTTCCGAATTAGACAAAATATTTACGTGAATTCTAGAACAAAGATACCGTGGAGCAGGATTTCTGGCATGAGTAGAGAAGGAAATCGGAGGCTCTGTCGCCATTGATGAGGCAGAACAATCTCGAAGATGAAATGACGATTACAGCAGCGGAAGACTAGGGTTATTTGTTACGTAAAAGTAGAATCGATGGAAGGCGATTCGAATCCCGCCATTATTACCGCGGCGAAGATCACGAGGTCATGTGTGTAGGTTCCATGGCGATATACCAGAAATCAACGAAACAGTGGTTAAGAACAGATCCGTCAAAAACGAATCGGAGAAAGGAACAAACAAAGGGAAATGTTCGGTTGAAATGAGAAAAAATCTCGAAGAAACAGGAAGAAGGTGATCCGATCGGAAAAGACGGAAGAACCAGATGAAGCATGGCTAGGGCTCGAGCTGAGAGAAAAAATTAGAGGACTCGCGAATGGAGGAAACACGAGAGCGTGAAAAAAAAAGGGTATAAAGAAAGGAAAGGGTATAAAGAATTGAAGGTATGAGGTTCGAACTGGTGACCTAAGGGAAGGAAAGGGAATAAAGAATTAACCAATTGCACTAGGTGGACATATTGTTACTAAATTCTCTCAAATTTTATATATTTTGTGTCTGCACTTGCCCACATTGGCACAGGTGTAGGTCCGCCACTGTCTACACACATATATATGAACACACACACGTAAATATATATATAGACACACACATATATGTATATATATGTGTGTGTTTATATATGTACACACATATATATTGATAGGCGCGCGCCCACACACACACAGATATACATATATGTATACACACACATATATACACAGATACACACACACTCACAAATATATATGTACAGTGGCGGAATAAAAAAAAAAAATTTAGCTTGGGCCAAAAAAATAAACATATTGAAACTCTTTAATTCTTATTTAAAGGTACCAACTAACAAGTATATTTGGTTCTTTTTATAAAACACTTGCTTGTTTCCAAATAGTATTAAATATTTTTTCCATGTATACCCATAATTAAAAAGGTAGTGAGTGAGAGTAATAATTAAAAAAAATTAATTATTACTCTTTTTTTCGAGGAAACAAAACAAGTAATAATGAATATGATATTAGAGTTTAGCGTAATTAATATGGATAATATTGAAAATTCCTTAAATTTTAGGACAAATTTAATTATTTTAACTTTTTTTATTGACTTGCGAGAATTGTTAGTTAGTTCCTTAAATAAAGACCAGAGGGAGTATTTACTAAATAGTATCAAATAACCTGGAAAATACAAACAAATAATAACAGATAATTATAAATTAAAACAATATATAAGATGATACTACTCTTTTCGGTATCTCAAACAAGAATTTTACTTTCCTCTCACAACCTAATGAGTAATGAAACAAACATTATCCTTATAGAGAAGATAAAAAATTAGTTGGGGCTAAATTTGTGGCCAAATAAAATATCATATGATAAATACATATTTTAACAGATTTTATAATATCAGTCCGGGCCAGCTGGGGCCAAGGCCCCAACTGGCCATAAAGGCATTCCGCCACTGTATATGTGTGTGTATTTATATATGTTTGTGTCTATATATATATATATTTTTTTTTTTTTATTTATTTGTGTATATATGTATATGTATTTGTATATAGACACACACACACATATGTAATCACAAAAAACCAAACACACTTGAGAGAATAAAATAGGGGCATTTTTTAAAAAAGTTGATAAAAATTAGAATGTTGTCTTATAATTAGGACCGGAGGGAGTCCCTTTTTTTTTTTATCAATGCTAATTTAAATACTCATTTGTTCACTTTATAAGAACATAAATTTGATGGGTGTTACCTATTCCAATTAAATCTAGGCTAGATTATAGAAAATTGATCCTTAAACTTTGATTGAGTTGCATATAACCCGTGACCTTTGAATTTTTTATTTTTTTATTATTATTAACCCCATGCCATTGACTAACCGTTAACTTTTTAACAAATGATAATAAAATTCATAATAAATTTATTAAAATGATAAAAGTAAAGATATGGGGTTTAATATTATAAATCAAATTTTGAAGGAGTTAAATTTAAATTTTAAAATGTTGATAATTTTGTGTAACTGTCTAACTGATCAAAAATTATACGGTTATTTGCAACTAGTCAAAGTTTGGGGGGTTTTATGAAATTAGTAATTTATATAAGATGCTATGTATCATATCTTAAGGGCAATGGGTTAATAGTAAAAAAATAATAAAATGTTAAGAAGGTTAAATTTAAACTTTGAAATGTCACGAGGGTTATATTATACTCGGGGCGGAGCCACGTTGGGGCAAGTGGGGGCAAGTGCACCCACAAAATTTTTGATAATATATATATTTTCAACGGATCTTTTTTCAACTTATGCAGATGGTGTGGTTGGTTGGTTTGGTTAAACTCTTACACTTAACTGTGAGGTCCACGGTTCGATTCCTCCTCCCTTCTTTTCTTTTCATTGTTCTCTCCCCTTTTTCCCCTAAATCCCTAATCTCTTCCCCTTCATTCGTCTTCCCCGTCATTCCCCGTCGCCTTCATCTTTCTTCCTTTCATTCGTCTTCCCCGTCGCCTTCCGCCCTTCCCCGTCATTCCCCGTCGCCTTCCCCGCGTCATTCTTCTTCCCGTCGCCTTCCCCGTCATTCTTCTTCCTCGTCGCCTAAATCCCTAATCTCGTCTTTCTTCCCTTTCATTCTTCTTCCCGTCGCCTTCCCTCGTCATTCTTCTTCCCGTCGCCCTAATCTCGTCTTCTTCCCCGTCGCAGACAGCTAAGACAGCTTCCCCGCTTCCGCCGTTCAGCTCTGTCTTCCGCCGTTGAGTCCGCCAGCTAAGGCTCATTCCTGTGGTGCTTGGCAAGATTCGAGGGCTGGTCATGCTTAATTTGTTGAGCAATAAGCTGATGGTGAGTAGATTTTTAATTTTTCCAAGTAGTTGTTATTTCTTCTTCTTTGCTTTCATCCTCCGTTTCTCCCCTCTCTCCTCTCCCCTGCCAATTGAAATTAAATCTCGTTGACTCATTTAGATATGATCTCGATGACATTCCCATTAAAATTTTCAAGTAATGCTACATGATTAATAGGTGATAAATATTTTCCATGAAATTGTGAACCTGAAAGCAATGTATTGGCTGCATTATCTGCTGGAACATCAGATGAAATCATTTAACAGTCCTCTCCCCCTTTTCTATTAAATTTCTAGATTTTGTTAGTTGTTTCTAGTTTGTGAAAGTAATGATAATTGTCACTCTTTCTTGTTAATGTCGGTTTAGTTACCGATTCTTGACATGTGTTGAAGATGATTTTGCGGGATTAATTGGATTGGTGCTCTGTCACTTACATGTCCTTTGTAATATGGTTTAGGTTCTACTCCAAACCTACCAGATATTGAGGCAACATCTAATTGTAATTCTCAGTGCTCCAAGGATGAGGAAGGATGAAGATGTTCATTCCTTCACAAATTGCATCTGAGGTAAGATATACGTGCAACTCGCCATTTCTTATGTCAATATAGCTGAAATTGTAGAAAACCTGTGTGTTAAACGTGAAGTATAACTTTTAGAGGTTAGATACAAGGCCTTAAAATGTTATGTGGAGATTTAAAAGAAAAATTGATTGAGTTTGCTAGATTCTATTCTTTAGAGTTGAGCTTGCAGATATTCCTTTTCTTTCTTCAAGTCTCGCTAATTCTCCAAATTTTAAGGATATGTTTTGAAATTTTTGCGAAAAAAGAAGCTGGTGGAATTTGTTTTTAACTGATTCATACTCATATCATATGCATGTTGAGTTTGTTTGTTTTGTTTGGGCTGGATTGGATTGAATGGAAACAACTTCAATTTATTATACTTATATGCAACTAACTTAAAGTTCAAGGGGTTTTGTATAATTTATCCTTAAATCTATAAAATTCCCAAATTAAGATGTTGTTCAATAATCGCCTCTTAACTTTATCAAAATCATTAAAACAATATGAGTTATTTGACTTTAATGTCACAAAAAATCCAAACTGTTATTATTTGTTTAGAACTCTTCTTTCCCATTTCCACAGGACGACAATAATCGAGTTTCTAAAAAATTTAAATTTTAATCGTTAAATTGTGACTATAAAACTGAGTTAAGTTTATTTGACGTCAAAGGGAAATTATATTAGTATAATTTAGTTATTCCTTAAATGTTTTATTTTCTATTTTTTATTTCATTCAATTTCGGATTGGAACATATCATACTTGTTTTGTTTGTTGATGTGATAGTCAGATACGTGTCTTGATATCCTAATAACTTTTCCGGGTTCTTGGTCTTCATCGTAAATTTAAAATATAGTTATAAAAACTTTAATATGCATTAATGAAAAGGACAAAAAAGTACTCGTAGTATATAAAATGATCTCTTCATTATGTTTTCCCCGAATTTTTGAAAACAATAAGAAATTCTTATCATAATTACTACAGTTGTGTAGGAAATTCTACTTTACAATGTAAGTATTCAATTATGCATCTAATTGTCATTACTTTTGTGTGATTTAATTGTCATTTAGAAGCTTGATGCTAATGACTTTTGTAAGAATATAATACATCTCATCTTAAGTGTAGGACTTGACCTGTTATGCAAATTACACAATAAATTAAGTCTTATATTTTTATTGAAAGATTATTAATTTTTTTTTTTATAGATCTAATGAGTTATCTTTTATTTATTTTCTTTTTATTTACTCACAAGTAAGTAAATTAGACTTATATTTTGAGACATAAGAGAAAAGACTTTGATATTGACTAGGGTTATTTCATTCCAATTTGGCCGCGGAACACTTTGATGGTTGTTTCATTTTGTTTTTAGAAATAGTTTTTTGTTTTTAAAAATAAAATTAAAAAAAAATATTTAGAAAATTGTTTTCAATAAGTTATTTTTTTAAAAAAATAGAAATTTTTTTTTTTAAAAAATGAGAAACAAAAACAATTTTTAGGTATTTTCTTGATTTTATTTTTCTATAATTATTTTTTTTTTTTTTTTGTAGGCTACTATCTATTTACTATTTACTATTGACACTATAACACCAGAGCTGACTACTATTATGTCACTGTTGGTGCTGGCTGCCATTTTTTTTTTTTTATATCAATTCAAAAAAAGATTTTTTTTAGTTTCAAGAACTTATTTTTAAAAACAATTTTATAAAACTGTTTAAAAAATCAAAACAAAAAAGAAAATAAACATGACCTTGTCTTCTTCATGTTTTTACACTAGTCTTAACATGTCACTTAAAAAGATGTGATATTTTTTATAGGTAACAAATAATTTATGTTCCTAAAGAGACTTAGACTTTCCCATTACTTTCTTCCCCAATATTGCCCCTGTAATGATAGCGCAGGAGAAACATGCTCTGCTTTACAGCAAGTGACGGTAAGAAAGACTTCTAAATTTATTTTGCCATAAAAATTAGCAATAATGAATATGCATGTACTTATAATTTTAACCGATTTTTAATCATGTCTTTGTGGTGTTTTCCTTTTAATCAAATTCATATACTTTCATTTATTTTAAATCAAGTCCCTGTAGTTTTTTGTTTTTTTTTTTTTAATCTAGTCTTACAGTTTCATCTAATGTTTAACTACATCTCTATAATTTTTTATTCTTGGTTCTATAAGTTCTAATAAAATTTTTGTATAAATATAAAATAAAATATTTTTAATATTATTGTATAAAGTATAATATTCTAGGAATAGTATGTTATTCTAATAGTTTTATTTTATTTTATTTTCAAATGTTCAAGTAAACATATATATATATATATATATATATATTATTTATTTTATAGATCTAATTATTTATTTATTTTTATCATTATAGTTTTCGAATCAATATTATAAATATTTCTAAAAATATAATATAAATATAGTTAATTATTACAATTAATTAATCATTTATATAAAATTTTTTATAATAATAATTTTGTATAATTATATAATTATTTATAAAAAAAATTTAAATGTATTATTAACATTTAAACTTTAATGTTATTTATTTAAATTAAATTGATAATAATAAAACTTCTTTTACTTTATTTAATCAAAGGTTTTCCCCTGGAGGCTTAGAGAGCAAAGGATTCTCACATCTTCCAACAAGTGTGCTTTTCGGATTCAAACTTGTATTCTTCTCCTTATGAAGGTGAGGCCCATTCTCACTTCAATCAACAAATTTGTTAGTAATAAATATAAAATTACAGGGACCTTTTAAAAATAAGTGAAAGTATAAGGATCCAATAAAAAAGAAAAAAAAACTATAGGATCCAATTAAAAAGTTGTTAAAATTATAATGATTTGCAAATTAATTATCCCTTAAAATATATAATTCTAAAGGTTAAAAATAAATGATCTGTCTTTTGAAATATCATGGGTCCCCTATGCCGCTTTGGCAATTTCATCTCCATTGTCACCATACAAGCTCCAAAGATGGAAGACTCTAATATTGACGGAGGGCCCATTTGAGAAAGCGTGGTAGAAATGGCTTTTGTCTTTTCGATCGATTTTTCTTGATAGATTTTTTTACCGGACTTTTCCTGATGTGATTTGTATTTAGGATAGCGGTGGCAGAAATGATTTTTGCTTCTGATGGGCACTTGTTTGACATAGCTTTTGAAAAGATAGATGAGATGGAAAATGACTAAAAAGGGCATGAATCAAATTCATATATATATATATATATATATATATATAATATGATAATTTGGGATAAAAAATTTAAAATAAGTATAAATTTGCTAAATAGTATTCACCTCAAATAAATAAGAAAAAAAAAAAATCATGCTCAAATTCTTCAAGGGGCAAACAAAAAGAGAAATCCATAATTCACCTCAAATTTTGATTATGCTGGTTAAAATATCTTTCACGATAATTAAAAAAAAAAATTCTTTTATATTATTTCCTCTATCGTATTTTTGAATGAAAAAATTAGTAAAAGGGAAAAAAATAAAACAAAAGGTAGAATCACTAAAAGACGTTATAAACCCAACGATTTAATTGCAGTTGATAACGCCGGGGAAATTGAAAGAGGAGAGAAGAGGCAACAGGAGCACGACTTGAAGGAGGAGAGAAGTTTTTTTGGGGGTGGTCATTTTTCAAATGGGTCCACAAGAGCAATTGATGGAGAAGCTATTGATGGAATGAGTGATAATCAGCTTCAAACCTTAAAACCCATTAAACAAAAAACTATCTCAAACACGCAAAATTTGAGCTTTCACTTTTGTTAGGCTTTCACTGGACTTTTTTCTGCTTATGCAGCTATGTCAAACAAGCCCAAAGACCATTAACAATGATGTTTCTGTTCTTCTTTGATTTTTGGGTGAAGGGGCAATTATGCCAACGAACTATTTATGAAAGAGCACCAGGCACAATAAACTATTTTGGGTATCTTATATACAAAAAAACAAATAAAACATGGAAAGAAACACAAGGCCGTCAGTTTTCTGCCTAACGGACGTCTCAACGCTTATGTGGCATTATACATGTGGCATAGCTTTAACCCTAGGTTTTTTTTCCCTTTAGCTTCGACCATCAGACGAAGAGAGCAGCGAAGTGTGGTCGAAAACGCGATCCTGAGAGTGAACAAAGAAGGTAGAAAACGCGATCAACCCCAAATCGACGGCAAGGAACCTGAAAAAATGATTGATTCTCCGAGATTGGCTGCTTGCGAACGTGGTTCTCTGGAATCGTAAAGCAATCGCGCATCCTATTTCCGTAACGACAGTCGATCTAGGGTTCAGGGAGCTGCAATTTATGAACAAAGAAGGTAGAAAACGCGATCAACCCCAAATCAACGGCAAGGAACCTGAAAAAATGATTGATTCTCCGAGATTGGCTGCTTGCGAACGTGGTTCTCTGAAATTGTAAAGCAATCGCGCATCCTATTTCCGTAACGACAGTCGATCTAGGGTTCAGGGAGCTGCAATTTATGAACAGGTAAGGGACGATTTTGGGCAATAAATGGTGTTCTTTGTTGTTTACAGTCTGTTAGCTACTAAACGAAGAGTAAGCCAGGTGCGTAATCAAGCTCATCTCCTCCTGTCTTCCCTTGAAAGGGAGTTTCGTTTCAGTTCTCCTTTAAGGTTCTCTTCGGTAATTAAACTAGTTAGCAGGGACAGATTCCACTGTGCTTTCAAACTCAAAGATTCAATTAAGTAAGCTTGGCTTTGGCATTTGCCATAGGAAGTTTCTTTTGTGACAAAGTTTTGACTGGGTACCTTGCTGCAGTGTTAATGGCGGATAAAGGGAAGGGCGTAGCTCGTTCAGAAGATGAGACGGGACCTGTGTTGGGAGGCAACGATAAGGTATTGGAAATTAATTACTTGAGTAAGCCGAGGAAGGTAAGTGAGGTGGTTTCGTTGAGGAAGAATTGTTAGAACGTTTTACATAAGGTCGGGTCAGGGGGAAATTGAACTTGATGGTGATTGTATAGAAGAATTAGGTGAGGTAGATGATTTAGATGACTTAAATGACATAGGCATATTAGAAGACATTCCATTGAACCAAAATGTTGGTGAGACAGGGGAAGATGATTCTGACATTGATGATGATAGCTTTATGGCACAATCACCGTCGAATCTTCGAGAGTGAAGACAGCTTTAGACAATGATTATGAAATACATGAACAAACTAAAGTTAGTGATGAGGAAGAGGAAAATTTAGAATATGGTGGGCCTGTAGAAGAGAGGCTGAGTTTAAGTCAGTTGGATGGGTCTGAAAGAAGGGCCTATTTCACTGTTGGAATGACGTTCTTGGATAGGGTTGAGTTGAGGAGGGCTATTGATAAGTATGCTATAGACAATGGGGTTTGTGTGAAAATAATTAGAAGTGAGAAGAAGATGGTAATTGCAACTTGTCAAGAGGGTTGTCCATTTAGGTTGTATGCATCTAGAGATAGCCTTGGAGTTGGATACATTTTGAAAACACTTGTTCATGAACACATGTGTGCTAGGGTTTATAAGAATCCAAGAGCTAGTGTGAGATGGCTAGCTGAACACTTCAAGGATAAAGTCCAAGACAATCCTCAATATAGTGCAAGTGAGATGAAGAAGGAGGTTGAGCGTGAGTTGAAACTGTTTGTGAGCAAATATAAGTGCAAGAGGGCCAAAAGGAGAATAATGCAACATATGGAAGGGAGTTATGTAGATGAATTTGACAAATTAGAAGCTTATTGCAATGAGCTCAAGGTGTCAAATCCGGGTCCGATGTAAGTGTTGAGTTAAGCCCCGAAGCGTTAGATCAAGGCGAGGAGGGTTTTTAGAAGAATGTACGTGTGTTTTAATTCATCGAAGGTATGACATTCTTGTGACATTGTCTTATTTACGCTTGTCAACTATTGGTTTGAACAATCAGTCCCTTAATTGGCTTGTAACGTTGTTAGTTTGCAAAGACCAGACTTGTATGCCTTATATTTTGGTCTGTGTGTATGCATAAGTTGTTGTGATTTCAGTCTATATTTAGTTTGGTTTTGTTGCCTTTGTATTAGGTTGGATGGAAAGTTGGGTGTAGACCATTTATTGGCCTTGATGGTACCTTTTTGAAAGGGAGAGCTAGAGGGATTTTGTTGACCGCAGTGGGGTTAGATGCAAATGATAGTATGTACCCAATTGCTTTTGGGTTGACCGAGAAGGAAACTAATGTTAACTGGACTTGGTTCTTAGAGTTGCTTACGTGTCTCTTGAACTTGACCAAGGTGGTAAAGTAACAATTATGTCGACATGCGAAGGTAAAGTCATAATTAACATTTTCAATTATGTTCATCTTTGTTTGATAGTTACAATACACATAAACATACTAACTGTTTGGTACATGCATAGGGGTTGTTACAAGCTGTCACTATTGTGCTACCGTTGGCTGAACATAGGCTGTGTGCAAGGCATATTTATGCCAATTGGAGTAAAAAATGGAGGGGACATGAGCTGAAGAAGAAATTTTTCACTTGCGCCTGGAGCACCTACAAGGAACAATTTAATGACAACCTCAAGGCAATGGAGAAGGTTAATAAGGCAAGATTGTTGTTGGTCTTGTAAGTTACCCCGTCAATGGATGGGTAAGAGCGTATTTTACAAATAGGTGCCTCGTATGATTGTAGACAATAATGTGAGTGAGAGTTTTAATGCGTGGATATGTGAGTGTCGGTATTTCCCTGTAATTAAGATGTTTGATGGCATTAGGCTTAAGCTGATGGAAAAATGGGCTGCTAGTGATAATATTGTTAGCACTTGGAAGGGTAGCTATAGCCCTAAGTGTCTTGCCTTGTTTGACACGAATAGATACTTGGCTGTACATTGTAGGGTTTTCTTTAATGGTGATGATGGGTATGAGGTGGTTGAGGGGAAGGATAGACACTCAGTACAGCTAGATAGGAAAATGTGCACTTGTAGAGCATGGGATTTGACTGGAATCCCATGCCAACATGCCATATGTGCAATGTATGATGCTAAGGTGGACCCCATTAGTCAAATCTCACGTTATTACCATAGGGAAACATTTGTTGCGAGTTATAGGACCAAATTCCAGCCGGTGAGGGGACAACAATTTTGGGAAACACACAAGTACCCTCCATTCTTTGCCCCCACCCGTATGCAAATTACCAGGCGGAGACCTCAAAGCGAAGGAAAAGGACCGAAGAAGCACAAAGAAGACGCAATATCTCCAATGCCACTACAAGTGAAGCATCTGATTTTAATGCTTCTGCACCTCTGCGTGCAGAGAAATTAAGCAAAAAGGGGACTGTTATGAGGTGCAGCTTCTGTAGGAAAGAGGGGCACAATAGAAGCACGTGCAAAGAGGTGAATAAAATTTTTTACTTGCATTACTTGTGACTTGTATTGAGCATGATATTAGCATGATAATATGTATTACTTGTGAGTTGTGACTGATCATATTTGTTGGTTGCAAATGAAAGCAATGAATTTCTTGGTTACTTGATCATGAAATGCATCTTGTAATTACATATGTTTGGATGGCCAGCTGCAAAATCACCAGGTACTCCACAATAATTTGTGGTTGTGGGAACTTATGTATATTTATTTGATGTTGGTCAGCTTGATGTTGAGTTCAGTCTTATTTGCTGTTAGGGCCCTTTACAATTAGAGATATTGCATAATCAGAGTTTTCCCTGTTTCTGCGTAATTATTCACTCAGTACAGTTTGTACATTTGCTTGGGATTGACCCACTTCGGTTTGTTGATTTGTTGTTGCTTCACCCTTTTCATCAGTATTTTTTCATCAATATTTGTTCAAGGCATATTTCTTGTTCAGGCCCCCCCTCGAACAACTCTCATCCTGGACGGAAGAGAACAACACCTAATCCAAGTCAACAATCTTCATGCTCACCTTCCCAACAAACACCACAAAGCACAAACCACTCAACCTTCCAACCAGTCAACCGATGAGGACTCGCACGCGAGTTGGATTTGGAATAATGGTGGATGAAGACACTTTGGAAGAACAGTTTACAATGTGAGATTTGTGCAAACATTTCATTGTCGTTCTTAATTCTGGTTTTTTTTTCATACAGAGTTAACATATTGATTTCTTTTGTTTGTTTTCCTTTAAATTTTTGTAGCCTAGCTTAACTTCTGAACAGGTAATTGATTCGGGTACACCCATAGAGTTTCAAAGACAATGCCAACCCTCAAACAAGATTTGCAATACCAAACGAGGCAGAAATCGGAAGATCTACACCGCAACATTGTCCTCCCACGAAGGTCCCGTAAAGATTGCCTTCCCATCTCATACTAATTCACCACCGCGCAGAGAACCACCGGATTGCGAGTGGAACGGGCAGCCAAGTATTAGTGGCTTACAACCGAGAATACAAAGCCAACAGATTATGTCAAGGCGAACATCACAAACTACAACAACAAAGGGATCAACTTATCACCAGGAATATGCCTAGCTCCTCCAAGTAGAAGTGTTTAGATGGCTATTTTTTGTTGGGTGATTTCTTTTGGGATATATGTGAAATCCCCAAGCTTTTTGTAACCGAAAGCAAGCAAATGTGTAGTTGTTTTGTGTTTGGTCTTATGACCAACCTTTTGCCTTTCTCGAATTAGGATATCTTTGTATTTATTTCGATCCGCATGCATTTGATTCACTGTGTATCATTGCTTGTATATTTTGGCAGGTCTGAATGAAATATATCTTCATTAAAGTTTTTGCTGTCATTGTTTTTGCTGTCAACAAGTTCATCAAAGTTTGATTTCACTTGTCTACTTTTGTTATCAAAACACATTAATGCAGCAGTTGTATCTGTATACTGCTATCAATATTTTAGCTTGCTGTGCTTGTGTTTTATTTCCAAGCATGTGGAATCATTGGTGTACCCTGTATGTGCATGTTGTCGCACCTTGTTTCATCAAAATTCACTCATGGGATTTTGTCATATCATATTGGTAATCATTGTTATCAAAACATTAATGTCTGCAGTGAATAAATTGTTCTTGCATAGTCACTTTGTACAAAGCGAGTTACAAGTCTAACTTAGCTATGAACTAAGGTTAGGAAAATGAGCTACCAAAATACAGTGATTTTGTAATCAACCTAACCAAAACAAAATACACAGATTTTTCCATCAACCTAAGCAAAACTTTGTTACATATAGCTACATTTTCAAATACAATACACACAACCAAACACAAGTTAAAAATAACAATGACATCGCTACTTTAAACTTCCTTTCCCCCTTCCTAAGTTCCCCATCATATATCTCATGTCTCGCGTTGTAGCTTTTCAAATCCGTGTGTATTGCATCGGGCTTTTTCACTCTTTGTCCATGCTCTGTTCTTGAAGCAAAGAATTTTCATCATATAATTTGTCAATGACGTCTAATAGCTCCTTAATCACAAGTATTTGGTCCGTCACCGAATTCGTCATCATGCCAAGCAAAGAATCCGCACCCACCATCCTGTATGAAAAAGGATACGTCAAATAAAATTTTACAAAGCTTAATATGCAAAAAATCAATTTCCAATAGCCAACTTATGGCAGAATTATCCCCACTAAAATCAATGGTAAAACCCACATCACAACATCCAACAATAAAACTTCTAGGATGTCACCTAAACTCACAGCTGGAACAAACTTTCCCATCAAACCAATTTGAGTCATGCCACGGTACTATAAACTAAGCATTGCTGCCCAAAAATGATATTTAGAAAGCAAAAAATGGATTCCTTCCTATGAACCACAGGATTGGTGCAGGAGCTTTATTTCTCTTCAACAAATGCTTGGTACTTGAGGTTGAGGTAGGATAGAAATCTAACATTTGAAGTTTACAGAAAATTAAACATAACTTTTTGTTGTTGGTAACTTTCTTTTTCATTGTTAACATTTTGAACGAAAACCAATGAGCAGAATACATGAAGATTATAGTTCATAGTTCATGTATTATTTCAAATCAAATGAGTAGGGTCGAATGAGCACAATGGAGCACAAAGCCAATGAGCAGAACACATGATTTTAATGTTAACCACTAAGCAAGTATTAACAACAAATACACTACATCACGCCGTCGTCAATTGCCTGAGAAAACCAATGACCGAATCGAGTCCGGAAGCAACAAATACCCAGAGTTGAATAATACCCAATCTCCAAAATACCCAAATCGGATTAACCACAAACCCAACGACCAGAACATATTATTTTAATGTTAGGCCTCTCGTCAATCGCACAAAAAACCAATGAGCACAATACCGTCTGGACACAACAAATTTCCAGAGTTGAATAATACCCAAACTCGAAAATACCCAAATCGGACTAACCACAAACCCAACGACCAGAACATATTATTTTAAGGTTAGGCCTCTCGTCAATCGCACAAAAAACCAATGAGCACAATACCGTCTGAACACAACAAATTTCCAGAGTTGAAAATACCCAAACTCGAAAATACCCAAATCGGACTAACGTTTCTTACCTGGTAATAGTATGGGCATCCGTAGAACCTCCGACCCGGGTTCCCCTCGACCCACGCCGTCCATCTCGAAGCCACCATTCCCGTGATAACAAGTACCTTCTCGGAGGTTCATAATCTTCCTCACGACTGGGTTCCCGAAGAAGCACCACCCTCCGCCTGCTTCTTGCCGTCGAGGATGAAGAAGATGATGCGTTTCCAGATCGCCGTCGCATTTCCCTCCGAGATCGCGTTTTCGCCCTCCTTTCTTCTTCTCCGCTATCTCGGCTTTTCTCAAGATCACATCTTCGTCTTCATCTCTGCTCCCCATCGTATAGGGTAAAGCCACAAAAAAAAAAAATTGCAGATTTATATTTAATGCCACATGTATAATCCCACAAGCACCCACATATAATGCCACATAAGCGTTGAGACGTCCGTTAGGCAGAAAACTGACGGCCTTGTGTTTCTTTCCATGTTTTATTTGTTTTTTTGTATATAAGATACCCAAAATAGTTTATTGTGCCTGGTGCTCTTTCATAAATAGTTCGTTGGCATAATTGCTCCTTCACCCTTGATTTTTCAAAGCGAAAATTATATCAATTTTCTTTTTTTCTCAAAACGAAAATGAGAGAATGAAAAATACTAAAATCTTACCTCTAGTCTTAAATATAGGAGATACTTTATAATCAGAAACTAGATCATTCATTGAAGACAAGAGGAGTAATTATTACCATTATATGGTCGTTCTCACTTATTAAACATGCAAGTGCTAAGCTAAAAAATTGATTTTATAAATAGATCAAATCCGAGTGAAGAGAAAAACATATAGATTTCATTTTCCCTTAAAATTATCCAAGAAAAACTAGTTTCCATATTCTTAATCTATTTTTTTCCTTAAATATTTAATTCCAGGAAAATTGGCGAAATTTTTTTGGTTCCATTATGTACTTCCACTCTCTTACATTTTATCTCCATTTTCTCATGGATCGATGTCTCAGGATGTCATCTGTGTGGCATTTGTTTATATATATAGGCAACTTGAAGCTGTTATTAATTATTTTAAAAACAAATGTTACAACTTTAATTTCTCTTTTGAGGGATAGAGTAACCTCCCCCACACAGACACACAAGTTCATTCATTCTTAACTTTTTGTTGTTTTTTTTTTTTATTGTACCTGTTTTCAAAATTTTGTTTTACAAGCTTGGTATTCAAATTCTCTTTTTTTTGTAACCAAAAAAAAAAATCTAGGGTAGTAGTAAAATAAATTTTTACTAAAAGTAATTTTTCTTTCTATTTTGACCAGAAAAAGTAAATATTTCTGACATAGGAGTACAAGCGAAGACTTATAGTAAAAATAGTGAAGACTTAAATAAGGGGGCTCTGCATGACTCTAATAAGTAGTACAACGCGTTTTATTTATTTACTTTTTTTGCCAACGTACAACACGTTGACACCTTTGGTGGGTTGGTAGGACAAACTCGTTCCACTTTCGTCATTCAAATATCAATCCTTAAAAGAAGTTAGCAACTTTACCACTCATCCTTACCCCAACGTAAAACACGTTTTATGTGACACCTCTGTTTGAAAAACTATTTTGTAAATCTAAAAGTTGCTGCTGGTTAAAAAAAATGTAAAGGTTGCTTAATTAACTGACATTAACATGATTAATTAAATTATACTGCATGTTGTTATTAATATAAAATTCAGTTAACTTTTTTTTTAATATAAAGATTAAAGAAACTAATTAAATTACTTTAAAATATTTATATTTATTATTTTTATACTGAACTAATTTATTTGACTTATAAAACTAATATATAATCTAATAGTTATATACAACACATGTGATGATTAAATTACATATTTAGCTTCCTTAATTTTTTATTTTTTATTTTTAAAAAGCAATCAATTGATTTTATATTAAAGAATGGAACAAGTATATTTGTAGAAGTTATAATGTATGTTTTTTAAAAATATTTTTTGATCATTTGCAAACAATGAATTAATCTTCCTGTATATTTGAAATATGAAGTCTCAGCCTCTGCATTCTTCCTTTCCGATCACTTTGCATGAACCAGCACTCTCCATTATTATGTGGACTCCTCCAACAATAAGCACTTTGATGATATTATTATTAGTATTATGCCCTGCCATTAGTTTCTTCCCCAATGCTGCTACTGCCATGATAGATGAGGAGAAACTTGCTCTGTTTCAAAGCAACTGGTGGAATGTCGACAGCTTTCAGAGGACCCTTGTGAATGGGTTGGCATATCTTGCAACGATTTCGGAAGCGTTATTTCCATAAGCGGATTTGTCATCATTTATGGCCAGCCTCAGCTAGCAGATCTTAACTTCACTGCGCTTCCCAATCTTGAAAGTTTGCTTATTGTACGAATCAGATTGATTGGTAAAGTACCCTCTTCTCTCACAACCCTCACTTATTTGAAATTCTTGAATTTGAGTAATATTACTAATTAGTTGGATGGAACCATTGCTTGTTCAATTCTAAATTTGACAAAATTAGGAGTGCTTGACGTTTCCCTAAATCAGCTAGCTAAGTGAAAACATGTCTTACATTGAGAGCCCCATACTTTTCTATGGTAATTAATATAAAACTCAATTGACTAATTTATGAAAATTAAAGCAGCTAAATAAACTACTTTAAAATATTTATATTTATTATTTTTCTCTAATATAGTTTGTTTGACTTATGAACTGATATATAATTTAACAATGCATATAAGTATTTAAGAGAAATCATGTTACATATACTATAACGAAGTAATTTGTTTAGTTTCTTTGATCTCTCCAAATTAATCAACTGAGTTTTATACCAATTAGAGGGGTGGTACTACCTAGCTTATGCTTTTCTCCGACAAATTATTTTAGCTGCAATTACATCTATGAAAGTATACCTAGACAATTGTAGCTCTTTCACACGCATACATTTTTAATAATAGCGCTAATACATCTGGAGTAGAGAATTAGATCCCTAGTTCTTCTAAAATTCCTCTATTTGAAAAGAAACAACAACAACAAATTTGTAACTCACTTTAAAAATGTTGTATCTTCTTTTATTGTACCTTATAAATTCACTCAATTTAAAAATATTGTATTTATGTCTATAATTTAATAGACTAGATAAACCATCAATTCTAATTTGATAATAAATATAACTTACAACATATTTAAGTGGCTTTTACAGGTACTATTCCAACTCAAATTGGAGTTCTTCATAATCTCACCTACTTGGACTTATCTGATAACAATCTTAGTGGTGAGTTATGTACTTTCTTCTACAATACCTTGTAAATTCACTTAATTTAAAAATGTTGTATTTACATCTATAATTTATTATTAGAGTAGATAAACCCTCAATTCTTATTTGATAAAAATAACCTACAATACACTTATAACTAAAATAATTGGCTTTGATATGTACCATTATTCTAACTCAAATTGGAGCTCTTCATAATCTCACATATTTGGACTTATCTGATAACAATCTTAGTGGTGAATTTACCTTCCCCTTTTACCTTACAAATTCTCTAAATTTAAAAATGTTGTATTCACATCTATAATTTAAGAGTTGGTTAAACCTCAATTGTTATTTAATAAAAATAACCTACAACACATTTATAATTCAAATAATTAGCTTTGATGTATTATTCCAATTCAAATTGGAGCTCTTCATAATCTCATCAGTTTAGACTTATCTGATAACAATCTTAGTGGTGAGTTTACCTTCCCCTCTTAACATACAAATTCACTCAAATTAGGAATGTTGGATTTACCTCTATAACTTAATAGAGACAATAACTACTCAATTTTTATTTGATATAAGAAATAATCTACAAACATATTTGTAACTCAGATGACTAGCTTAATTGGCAGGTACCATTCCAACTCAAATTGGAGCTCTTTATGATCTCACTTATTTGGACTCATCTAATAACAATTTTAGTGGTAAGTTGTGTGCTTTCTTTTACTATACCTTGCAAATTCACTTAATTTAAAATTGTTGTATTTATGTCTATAATTTTCGGTTGCCCATCCGGTATCCAGAGCTTCGCCCTGACTAATCCGAATCCGACCCGGGTCGCGCACCTGGCTATGGTGGGTGAGTCTCCCAGCGGGGCTTTTCTGCATTCACCTATTTGGACTTATCTGATGACAATATGAGTGGTAAGTTTACCTTCCCCTCTTACCGTACAAATTCACTCAAATTAGGAATGTTGGATTTATCTCTATAACTTAATAGAGGTGGTAAATACTTAATTTTTATTTGATATAAGGAAAATATACACGCACATTTGTAAATCAGATGACTAGCTTTGGCAGGTACCATTCCAACTCAAATTGGAGCTCTTCATAATCTCACTTATTTGGACTTATCTGATAACAATCTTAGTGGTGGGTTATGTACTTTTTTCTACTATACCTTGCAAATTCACTCAATTTTAAAATGTTGTATTTACATCTATAATTTAGTAGAGTAGATAAACCCTTAATTATTATTTGATAAAAATAACCTACAATAAATTTATAACTAAAATAATTGGTTTTGATTGGTGCCATTCCAACTTAAATTGAAGCTCTTCATAATCTTAACTATTTGGACTTATCTAATAACAATCTTAGTGGTGAGTTTACTTTCCCCTTTTACCTAACAAATTATATAAATTTAAAAATGTTGTATTTACATATATAATTTAAGAGTAGGCTAACCCTCAATTCTTATTTAATAAAAATAACCTACAACACATTTATAACTCAAATGATTGGCTTTGACAGGAACCATTCCAACTCAAATTGGAGCTCTTCATGACCTCACCTATTTGGACTTATCTAATAACAATCTTAGTGGTGAGTTTTCTTCCACTCGTATTACCAGAAATTTTATTTGATTAGAAATAACAGAAAAGATTTTTGACTTAAATGAACATTTTTTTTAACAGGCACAGTTCCAACTCAGATAGAAAGTCTTCAACTACTCAAGTATCTAAGCTTCTCTTGTAACAATATTATTTCAAGTGAGTTCGCTATCTCTCATCCTTATCCCAACTAATTAAAAATAAAGAAATAATTCATTGAAGACATACTTAAAAGGATTAAAACTTAGCTTGTTTTGAGTTAAAAAGAAGGGTTAAGGTGCATTTTTGCCCTTAAAGTATGCGTCCAGGAGCAATTTTACCCCTAAAGTTTTCGGTGTAGCAATGTTGCCCCTGAAGTATGAATGCCTGGCAGACTAAGTGTGACTCCCGTCCTTTATATGCCTTTATTCATCAAAATTACAACGCACATGCATCAAAATAATTTGAACGACTTAATTACGGAATAAAAACTTTCTTAAAATAACTTAGTTTGAAAACATGAGAATAAATTTTTCACTATACGAATCTATCCCATAAGGGAATCTTAATACAATAATCCAAAAATAGACAAATGACAAATGATAATTACAGTTCAACTACTTATATTATCACAAAAATATCTCTTCTTCTGTATTCCTTACAGCTGCATCTTTCCTCTTGATCCTGATCCACTACCTATCTCTTTCATGCGATCTGGAGTTCAAATGAATGAGCCCCAGGGGTAATAGTTAATCTTATATGCAAATATGAAATATAAATCATAATATAACACATGTATAAGCATAGAATCATTTACAGTAAATAAGTTGCACCGTAACCATAGGTAACGACCAAGGACTGTAGCCTTTTAGGACACGCAACCTCAATCCATAGCTAGGATGCACACATGCAAATTATCTAGCAACCATGATCAGTCATACATGAATACATACATACAAGCTAATAAGATAACAGTTACCCACCTCAACTTGAATCCTTAATCCAGTCGACTTTGCTGGGATCAGTAGAGGTGTCGAAGTATGCCTATAAATGTTTATCATTGTCATTAGTCACTTCTAGCGTCACAATATACCTTACTACGTGACTTAATAATAATACCCTTTTTAATAAATGATAATATTATTTATTTATCTATTTTATTATTTATTCGCTTTCCTAATAATAATAATAATAATAATAATTTATTATTATCATCATCATTTTCCTTGCAATTATTTCTCTGGGTTGAGGGGTTTCAGGTTGGGGGTAGGGGGTTCCGGCAAACCAAAAGGAGCTATCTGGCCCATCATCATGAGAAGGAGGAAGCATACCTCTAATTAAATCAACCATGTTCTGGGGAAGTAGGCTTTGTAATATAGGCAAGTCCCATTGACCATGTTGATCCACAAACCTATTAACCACACAATCTCACAACTCAGCAAGAATGGGTCTCACTACTTAGTTTTTAAGACAAATGGAAGAGGACACCCACTTATCTTTCCAAAAAGAAATATCAAAGCCATCTCCAATTTCCCATACCACCTCATCCTTCATATTAATAAAAATGTTGCATAAAGAAGTCCAGAACGTTGAACAACCAGTTTTAAGAACTGGCAAGTTTCCAATTTTCACCTTATACTTACCTCGTAAGAATCTCACCCATAAAGCATCTTTCTCGTTTTGGAACCTCCAGCCACACTTCATAAGGATAGCATCATTCATAGTCGCTGCTGATTTTAAACCAAGTCCTCCCATGGTCTTAGGACTAGTCAAAACATTCCAACTTAAAGCATGATGAGCTTTACGAAGGTGGGAATCACCCCAAATGAAATTCCTTTGAATTCTATCAATTTCATTGCATATATTTAGGGGGAGCCTAGCATATTGCATATGAAATAAAGGAATAGTAGATAATACATAGTTGATAAGAGTTATTTTACCTACCTGAGACAGGCACTGCTGTTGCCACCCACCTAGCTTCCTCTGTAACTTCTTTAACTCTCTTGAAGCCACTCTTAGCCTCCAAGGAACCAGCCAAATCCTCAGATATGTGTTTGGAGAAATAGATGATAGTTTTCTCCATGCTAACCATTAGACCTGAAATCTGTTCAAAGAAAGATAAGCACTTCATAATAGTTTCCAACTGATTGGACTTTGCCTCTGCAAATAGCATAAGATCATCATCAAACATTAAATGAGAAACCGGTGGACCTCCTTGGCCCACCTTAATAGGGGTCCAAAGCCCTCCACTAACAACCGTAGATATAATATGAGACAATTTCTCCATAGCTAGTGTAAATAAGTACGGGGATATAGGATCGCCCCATCTGATGCCCCTAGAAGGCTGGAACGAAGAAGTTTTACCCGCATTCCATAAAATGCTGAAGGATGAAGTAGAAACAGCCTGCATAATCAATTCAATTCACGTGGCAACCCAACTTCCTCCAATATGCTATGCAAAAACTTCCAGTTCACACGATCATACACCTTTTCTAAATCAACCTTAATTGCCATAAATTGTCTCCCTCTCATTTTGTTCATTGAGTGAATCAATTCTTGAGCAATGACAATATTATCGTGTATTTGTCTGTTAGGGACAAAGCTGGATTGGTAAGGTGAAATAACAATCTCCATTATCGGTTGCAAGCACCTCACAATCAGTTTAGTGATCAGTTTATACAAGACTGAGCATAATGAGATGGGTCAAAACTGAGACATAGACGTAGGCACCTGCACTTTAGAATGACCTGTAACATTTGCATATCGATTAGATTCTGAAACGTTTAGAGACGATGATCATACTCGACATAGGTTAAACCTGAGTCGAACACGTTTGGATTCGCGAGGATGTTAGGGTTTATCCTTCAACGTTGTTTTTCTGAGCTGTCCAGATTTGACGATGGTCATGTTAGACATGGCCGTGTTCGGACGTTCAAATCAACACGTTAAGGACGGCCTTCTTCATCCACGCGAAATCACGTTTAGACGATGCCTTTTGGGGGTTAAAATTATTTTTACGAAAGAAATATGATGTTTTCAAAAGCTCTGGGGGTGCTGCCCCCTGCCCCCCCGCAACCGGCTAGCGGGACCGCCGTAGGGACCGGCTGATTGTTCGTAGCGCGAGTAATTAAATCATGATATATTATATATGTAATATATAATATAATATAAAATTAGAGAATTTTAACCATGAATTAATATATGTTATAATTTACCTTTCAAAGTGTTGTTTGGGTATGGTGAACAACATGGCTCTAGAGATTTTACAAGTGTTATAATTTAAATATGGCCTGCGAGCCATGCCTCTCTCTCTAAATAATCTTGATGTGCATTCTCTTCTCATCTCACTCCCCTCGAATGTTAAAAAAGGTTTCTCTATATGTATTTTCTTTTATTATTTAGAGAAGTCCCCTCATTGGCTTGAGCGGACTCTAGGTTTAGATGAGCCATGTTGTGTTACGAGTTTTTAATTATGTTTGATGTGATCATTGCATGATTAAATTAGACATTATATGATATACAATAATGATTGCACTCATATAAGTAGAATTAATAGGATTAATTAGATAAATATCAAATAATACCCTCTAAATAAAATCTTAAGTCACAATCTTTGTCAATTAATGAATACTTGTCAAAACCTAGATCACCCATTTGCATGTTCCACCAAAGTGGATGCATCTGAGTAATCTTGGTGAGGCAAGAGAGAGTAATGGTGATACTCTATATTCATTATTGTCTTGACTTAATTAAGATCATCAAAACGGTTTTGGATCTCAAGGCATTGGATGAGATTAAACATGCTAGGTCATATGATGATCGAATCCCATAAAGATCTAAGAGTTACATGTGATGTAATTGGCAAAGTCGTTGCCTACCTAAATAACTTGTTTTTAAGTGTCTTGCCAAAGCGGACTTAAATTCAAGCCAAATACGGATCTTAGCCCACTAATTAGAATGAGGGTTATTAATTCAGTGGGAGATTATTAACTGACTTTGCATATCTTTTAATTGTAGAATCATGTCGAACACTAACACCACAACAATACCACTGCGATCAATCATTGAGAAGGAAAAACTAAATGGGACAAACTTTCTTGACTGGTTTAGAAACATGAGAATTGTTCTCAAGCAGGAAAGAAAGGTTTATGTCCTTGATCAACCCATTCCGACGAGAGCTGCGGCTAATGGTCCAAGAGCTCAGAAAGATGCTTACACGAAGCATCAGAATAACTTTGTGGATGTAGGATGCTTGATGCTTGCCACCATGGTCCCAGAGCTCTAAAGAGATCTGGAACACATAGAGGCTTTTGAGATGATTTCTTATCTCAAGGAAATGTTCCAGCAACAAGCGAGGTAAGAGAGGTATGAGACCACTAAGGCCTTACATTCCTGCAAGATGGTTGAAGGTGCATCAGTTAGCCCTCATGTTTTGAAGATGAAAGGCTACATTGATCACCTTGAGAGGCTGGGATTTCCCATGAGTCCAGAGTTAGCCACAGATATGATCTTGAACTCACTCCCGGACAGTTATGACCATTTTGTCATGAACTATAATATGAATAACATGGAGAAATCAATTTCTGAACTGCATGGGATGCTCAAAATAGCTGAGCAGAGCATTAAGAGAAGGCCCAGCACTGTTTTGATAGTTCAGAAAGGAAAGGGTATGAAGAAGAAAGGCAAGAGCAAAAGATGGGGCAAAGGCTCAACTGGTAAGACCAATGAGCCAGCCAAGCCTGAATCTAAGCTCGCAGCCAAGAAGGCAAAGCCTCCAAAAGGATGGGGTTTGCTATTTCGCAATGAACCGAGTCATTGGAAGAGGAATTGCAAACGCTATCAAGAAGGTATGAAAAAGAACAAGAAGGATAGTGGCGCTATCGCTTCAGGTATCAAAGTCATAGATATTCATTTGTCTACTTCCTCTACATGGGTATTAGATACTGCATGTGGATCTCACATTTGTACAAATGTGCAGGGTCTCAAGGAAAGTAGAAGATTGAATAAGGGCGAAGTTGACCTATGAGTTGGAAACCAAGCAAGAGTTGCTGCTTTAGCCGTAGGCACTTATGAACTAGTTTTACCCAATGGGCTTTTGTTATTGTTGAACAATTGCTTTTATGTTCCTGCTTTGAGTAGTAACATTATTTCGCTTTCTTATTTGGATAAGGAAGGTTATACTTCCATTACTAGGAATCGTAAATGTTCAATTTATCATAATGATGTTTTTTATGCTCATGGAGAATTGCATGCTGGTCATTATGTACTAAATTTAGAACATCCTAATAATGGATGAATCTATGATATAACTACTAAAAGGTTCAAGTCAAATGATTTGAATCCAATCTACTATGGCATTGTCTAATGGCATTATCGTGGAGAGGCCATATAAATGAGAAACTTATTTCAAAACTCCATCAAGATGGATGGCATTGTCATCTAGGCCATATAAATGAGAAATGCATTCATTTGATTTTGAATCATTTGATACATGTGAGTCTTGTTTATTAAGAAAGATGACAAAGGCTCCTTTTACTGGACACAGTGAGAGGGCTACCGATTTATTGGGCCTCATACATACTGATGTGTGTGGACCGATGAATACATCTGCCAGAGGAGGCCATTTGTACTTCATAACATTCATAGACGATTTTAGTAGATATGACTATATCTATCTAATGAAACATAAGTCTGAATCTTTTGAAATGTTCAAAATATTCCAAAATGAAGTGCAAAACCAACTTGGCAAAACAATTAAGGCACTTCAATCTGACCAAGGTGGTGAATATTTGAGCTAAGAGTTCATTGACCATCTTAGGAGTTGTGGGATCATCTCACAACTTACTCCTCCAGGAACACCTCAATGGAACGGTGTTTCTGAACGGAGGAATCGAACTCTATTAGATATGGTTCGATCTATGATGAGTCAAACTGATCTACCACCTTCCTTTTGGGGCCATGCCCTAGAAACTGCTGCGTTCACACTAAATCGTGTTCCGTCAAAGGCAATTGAAAAGACACCATATGAGATATGGATTGGGAAGAAACCCAGTTTGTCTTTTCTTAAGATTTGGGGATGTGAGGTTTATGTTAAACAACAAGCCTCGATAAATTATCATCCAGATCCTCAAAATGCCTTTTTGTGGGGTATCCTAAGGAAACTAAAGGATACTATGTCTACAATCCCACCGATCACAAAGTGTTTGTTATTCGGAATGGTACCTTTTAAAAAAAAAGAGTTTATCTCCAAAAGAACCGGTGGGAGTAAGGTAAACCTCGAAGAAGTTTGAGAGCCATAGGACAATGTAGAACCACAAATGGAAACCGGAGAAGACTCACAACAAGAAGTTGTTGAGCCTGCTCAAGTAACACAAGGCCCACAAAGGTCCGATAGATCACGGCTACAGCCTTAGAGATATGGATTTCTGATTACTGGAAGTCGTGATGTTTTGCTCATTGAACAGAATGAGCCAACCACCTATCGAGAGGCCGTGGTGGGACCAAACTCCGAAAGATGGCTAGATGCCATGAAGTCTGAAATGCAATCCATGTGCGATAATAAGGTATGGACCTTAGTCGATCCACTTGAAGGTGTAAAAACCATTGGGTGCAAGTGGGTTTTCAAAGAGAAAACTGACATGGATGGCAAAGTAAATATCTTCAAGGCTCGTTTTATTTTATTTTCGTTCGGGCCCGACTTGTGGATTGGAGCCCCATTTCGTTTTGCCATTTTAGGTTAAGTGAGGCAGCAGCCACAAACACATTCTCATTCACATTTTTAGAATTCAGAGGATCAAAATAGTAGTTTTCAAATTCTCTGCAATGTTCTTCGTGTTCTTCGCGTTCTTCATCTGTTTTTCGTCTTTCTTAATTATGTTCGGCTAAATTTCTGAGATTGATCCACGATGAGGGTCGCATCCACTATCCAAAGGATTCACGCCTAATCGGTAACCGTCTAACTCATTTCGTATCCCTTAATCGATTTGATTTTTGGTTCGGATTGGGTTTTTTGATTAAAAACCCAAATCGATATTTCCCAAGGACAAAGTTCGAATGGGTTAAAGTATTTCGTGCGATCGTACGGAGGTGCGCCACTAATTCGAACAAATTCTGAACGATTGTTCGTTGAGGGAATTTCTAGACAAATGCGAGATTTCGGTTTGTCTAGAGGAGATTACGGCAAATCTGCCGGTTGCAAAAGGATTCACTCAAACTCATGGTGTGGACTATGATGAAACATTTTCCCGCTTGCAATGGCCAAATCAATCAGAATCCTTCTTGCCATTGCATCATATTATGACTATGAGATATGACGGATGGACATCAAAAACAGCCTTCCTTAACGGAAAGTCTGCTTGAAGGATGTGTACATGACACAACCGAGGGTTTTGTGCGTCCGAGGACTCGGTAAAGTTTGTAAGCTTCAAAGATCCATTTATGGATTGAAGCAAGCATCTGGAGCTGGAATCATCGTTTTGATGAAGTAGTCAAAGAGTTTGGATTCATTCAAAACATAGATGAACCTTGTGTTTACAAGAAGGTTAGTGGGAGCACAGTTGTATTTCTAGTGCTTTATGTTGATGACATCCTACTCATTGGGAATGACATTCCTACCTTGCAAAGTGTCAAATCTTGGTTAGGAAAATCTTTCTCAATGAAAGATTTAGATGAAGCCTCTTATATCCTAGGGATCAAGATCTATAGAGATAGATCCAAGAGGCTGATAGGTCTAATTCAGAGCACATATATAGACAAGATACTACATAGGTTCAGTATGCAGGAATCTAAAAGGGGTAACATACCTATGTCTCATGGCATTCATCTCAGTAAGGATTTGTGTCCTCGTACACAAGATCAAAGAGACCACATGAGTAAGATTACATATGCCTCCGCCATTGGATCTATCATATATGTCATGTTATGTACTCGACCAGATGTATCATTTTCCTTAAGTATGACCAGCAGATATCAACAAGATCCCATTGATGGTCATTGGACTGCTGTCAAGAATATCCTTAAGTACTTAAGAAGGACTAAGGACTTATTCTTGGTATATGGTGGCTTGGAGGATGAGCTTTGTGTGACTGGTTACACATATGCGAGTTTCCAAACTGACCAAGATGATTCAAGAACGCAGTCAGGATATGTATTCTTGTTGAATGGTGGTGCGGTGAGCTGGAAGAGCTCTAAGCGAACAGCATCGTAGGCGATTCCGCAATGAAGCCGAGTATATAGTAGCATCGGATGCAGCTAAAGAAGCCGTTTGGATCAGAAAGTTCATCACTGAACTGGGGGTGGTTCCTACCATCTCAGATCCAATAGTCTTATTATGTGACAATAATGGCGTTATTGCGTAGACAAAGGAGCCTAGGTCACATCAAAGGACCAAGCACATACTCAGTGATTTCATCTCATCGAGAAATCAATGAAAGAGGTGATACTAGCATATGCAAAGTACCAGGAAAGACAATGTAGCAGATCCTCTTACTAAGCCGCTTGCACAAGCGACACATGAGCGTCATGTTAGGGCAATGGGAATTAGAGTAATTAATGATAGCACCTAATGCAAGTGGAATCAAGTTGGAAATTATGCCCTAGGGGCAATTCATTGTACTTTGGATATTTATGTTATTTAAATATCCAAAGTACAATGAATTGCCCCTAGGGCATAATTTCCAACAAAAGTATCATTTAGACAACGAATATGAGAAGGGTTACGCCAAACATCTACAACCAATCGCATAATCTGATGATGAAGCTCACTCCACTGTCTTTGGAAGAACACTTCAGGGAATCCGTCAATACCAGGGGCTTTATAACTTCCCATGCTAAACAAACAACTCCGAACCTCCTCACATGTAGGAATTTGACGTAATCCATCTATTAGAATACATGGAACACTCGGCTAGGTAGAACTAAGCCACCGCGATGGGCTCCCCATCTAAAAACAGTCTATGGAAATATGCAAGAGCCATATTTTTGAGTTGATCCTCATTTTCCACCCAAATATTGTGCTCATTCTTCAGACGAGCTATCTTATTAAAACTCCTCCTAGTAACAATTTTCAGGTGATAGAATTTAGTATTACGGTCCCCTTCGGTTAGCCATTGATGATGGGACTTTTGAAACCAGAGCAATTCTTCTCGCTTTAAAACCTCATTCAATCGTTTTTGCATTCTACCTCCTGTAATTCCCAGCTAGCAAAATCATTAATCACACGTTGCTGTTGCACCTCTTCTAGTTCAGAGGTCAAGGAAATCTTCATCTGGAAAATATTACCATAAACCTCCCTATTCCATCGACTCAAAGGTTTGACAAGCCAAGCTAACATAATAGGAAGGTCAATACTAGACTTTGAATGATCAGTCATAAGATTCGAAAACTCAGAGTGATTTAACCAATAGCTATGAAACGAAAAGGTCTAACATGTTTACCTTTTGGTGGACCAGCCAACCTCATCAACATAGGATTATGGTCCAAATTATAACGCGGGAGATTAACCACATCTGCCTTGGAAAAAGACATTCGCCAGGAAGCATTAGCAATAACGCGATCAAGCTTCTTGTAGACACGAGCCAGATGACCCCACTTTGGGCCCATCCATGTATAATAACTCTCTGATACCTTAATATCACCAAGTTGCCACCCTAACATTCGGCTCCGAAAAACCCAACACAGTCCAATTGAAGCAGCATTACCTCCTTTTTTTTCCTTTACATCCACAATCTCATTAAAGTCACCCACAACTACTCATCAATCTACAGAAGATCCTGCAATGTTATCCAGGCACTCCCAGAGAATTTTGTGTTTCTCCTCCCTAGGACTTCCATATATAGCGGTAAAATGGAAAACGTGATCCATAGCATTCACTTCCATATGAACATGCTGAAAAGAATTATTTACAACAGTAACTTGAGAACATCCTGAGATTTCCAAAACTTTATTATTAAAATTGGACCTGATCAAAAACAAAGGTAAATATTACTACTTTAAGTTCAAAATATAAAAATCAAATAACTATATTACAAAATTTGAAAAGATAATTAAAATTAGTTAAAGATAATGAATATGTAAAAAGTATAACTCACGTCCCTAAAAACATCCGCATTTATAGAGAGGGTGAGTGGAAAAAGAGAAGAAAGGATCAATGGGGGAAAAAAGGTAGCGGTAGTAGAAATGTTTTTTTTTTCTCTTTAAATATGATTTTGCGAACGTAAGATTGAGCACAAGTTAGATTGCGTAATGTGATTTATATTTGGATTGACTTTTTTAAATAATGTGATTTATATTTGGATTGACTTTTTTTTTTTTTTATAAAAACAAATATGAGTTTGATAAACTGAAACTTGTTTAAATGATTAATGTAAAAGTAAGTTTAGATGTAAAATGATTGAAAAGTACATGAATTTCATAAAAATAAAAATAATTAATGTATTAGTGGGAGAACTTTGAAAATATTAAATTACTTAAATTTTGGGGAAATTTGGAGAAAAGTCCTCCTTTAAAAATTTAATTGGTGAGAATGATCTCAATGAGTGTACTTGTCTTTCTTTGTATATATAAATTTATCATGTTATTCACGTTATATAAATTTTAATGGAGGAGTTTTTTCAGATTTCCTTAAATTTAATTATTTATTATTTTTTAGATTCTTTTATAAATAAGAATAAAATTAGAAAACAAAGATTATTAACCTTTAAATGTAGTTATATTTAAGACCAAATATTCATCTACAAGTAGAGTTATAACAAGGATCAAGATTTTCATCTACAATCATTTCAAATTGAGCAATCCTATCTTTAGTGGTTTATTTTACCCTTTTGGGAGGATGGAGAATACTAGATAAAGAGGTTTTTAAAAAAATTTATAGGGACACTGACCAATCGCCTTGGTCTCAATCTGATCCAACCAACTCTTTAATGTAAATTTTAAGCCTCCTTGTCCACAAAATCCATCAAATTCTTCACTACCATTCCAAGATATGCTAACTCACAAAGCAATTAGATAGAAATACCCCTACAAATAATCAGCACCATAGTCCATGGTTCAAAGCCACACTCTTCACAGGTCAAGTTTTTCTCAACATCTCTCATAATCTATTAATTATGTCCGTTCAATCAATCATAGTTAAGTCCAAACATCCTCACTCTTTGTACATTATGTAAATATTTTATTAATAAATATCATTTACTCCTCTTGTGCGTTACAGGGGAACAATACACTTAAATAGTAGTCAAATATGATGTAATGATGTTAGTTAAAATTTTATAATGAATGATAAGTATATATTTTATAATTAAATAGGTGTATATTTTATGGTATAATGAGTTGGATTTATTAATATTTTATACCTATTTAATTATATTTTATATGTTTATCTATCTTTTAATTAACTATAGGATAAAATAATATTATAATAAAAAAATCTATTTATATCCTATTTTATTATGCCTCCCTTTAATTATCCAGAAGATATTATAGGAAGATAGAGATAAAAACGGAATCAAATAATTAAATCTCAGGCAAGCATTGGTGCAGCTTTCATCTAAGTATAATATAATATAATATCTATAATATATTATATTTGATGAAAAGGCATCTGATGATAAATCGAGTGAGATTTGGATAAAGACAAAAAACGCACGCGGCCCAAGACCCATTACACAAAACGTGAACCCTGAGCAATATCTATTAAGGAGAATTAGAGGCAGCGGGAGGAGGGAGATTAGAACACGCACACCACGCACGAAACTAAACGAGAGGAAGAATTCGGACGGCAGCAGAGTGAGGGAGACTTTTTGGTTATCTTCTTCATCTCTATGGAAGGACGAGAGAACCGTGGAGGTGACGGAGAAGCTTTTTTTCCTCTCTATCTCTTTATTATTTAAATATGAATTCCTATCCTTTTGTTATGTATTTTAATCTAGCCATGTGTGGCTAGTTTCTTTGCAATCTAGAGAAGCTATGAATTTATTTGTGGATTAGATTTTATTTTCATTGTTTAGTAATAATTAATATTAATTTTGGTTACTTAATCTTGTTTTGATTTATCTATTTAGTGATTGACTATCATTGAATATGAATTTGAGAATTAGGATTTACCTTGACGAAGGAATTTTAATTAAGCTCTGAGATTAAGTAATATGGGATCAGATTACGATCTAATTTGCGATTAGGATAGACATATACCTAATGGCCCTATATAATTGTTGAAGAGTGTGTTTGATTTTTGTTGCCTCTTGAGTAACTATGTTAGACATAACAAGTTATACTTAAGAGAGGGTTGTAAGTGGACCAAGTGCACTTATAGCTATTTATATGTGAGATTAATAAAATTGATATTAAAACTAATTAAATTAGTGAATATAAGGTTTATAAAGATAATATGAGATTAGTGACTCGGGTTGTTCATTTAATATTTATAGTAGTTAGTTTATTTTGATTTTAGTTTTCTCTTAATTAAATTTAATTTGGTTTGCTCAACTTAAACAAAAATGTAAAATTAATGTTTAATTGAAATTGTGGGTACTAAGTCCTCGTAGGAACGATATCTTACTTACTTTTTATTACTTGATACCGCTCGTGTACTTGTAGAGTTTTTTTAGGCTATAAATTTTGCTCTATCAATGAATCACACTCATTATAACCATGAAGAGTGTCAATAGTTTCATTACACTTTCAATGATCATGACCATCAACAACAAAAAATATAGAAAGAAAACAGTAAGAAAGAAGTTGATATACAACAAAAACTTGAATGTAAATGAAAAAGATATCAGCTGTAATGCATTAATAAATTATGTATTATACTAGCAACACCTTGAGTTAAAATCACATAACTGTATATATTATAAGTGTTAAGATTGACATAGAAGATTAGCAGTATCGATAGCTGAACAACTATATCAGAGTACATTGCTAGAAGATTTGCAAGTTCTGGGTAATAGCATGCATATTGATTAAAAGGTACACATAAGGCCAAATTTGCTCCAACAAATGAGGGAACTTTGCATGACATTTTCACTAACCTTTGCTGAAATGTAACCCCATAATGTAAGGATCTAGATAACATCTGATATTGAGATTTGAGATTACTCAATCCATTAGTTAAAACCTTCAAAATGGAGGAAAATAATTATACAGCCCAACTGTATGAACCATCAAACATGAGTTTTATAAATTAATGAGATTAAAAAAAAATACAAAAAAAAATCACCCTGCTCTACTTATTTTGAATTGCAAATTGTTTTTTGGTTATGCATAATTTCCCTTGAAATCTCCCTCATGTCTAAAGCAGCGAGCTCATGTCAACATTATTGAAAGGTCCAAGACTTTTATCTTTTTTTATAAGCACATATATTTTTCCGATAGAGTTAATTGTATTCGTGACATTGTCAAATACTGAATAGGAAAACATTTCCTTGTCATACTCAGATATTGATTCATTATGTTATTAGGGACCAGTTATATGGGGAGACCAAACCGCTATTGGTGCCCTGACTGAAATACTGATGATATGCAGATAAAAGAAGCAAATTAAATGAAACCTTATTATGTGGATATTATATTCAAACCCAAATGCATGCATAAAGACCCGAAAGAGGTATTAGGGTGTGAATAGTAATTTAAACCCCGTTAGTAGAAGGTAATTGAGGGTGGTGATTTGTTTTAGTTTTTTCAAAAACAGAACAATAAAAAAAAAAAAGGCATTTTCTTGCTGATTGAAAGTTCAATATTCCAATTCCATTGTGTGGGGCCAATAGACTCCCATTATGTATTCAATTTTTCCCATCATACACGCAATATTTATGTCCATTTCCTTGATTTGGATGTTGTTATCCGAAGACTTTGACCCTAACAATATATGTAGGTTTTTTGCTTAAAAAAATAAAAAATAATAATAATAATAATAATAATTTTTTAAACAGTGAGAAAAATGTATTTTTATAATTTGATTTGTCATACATCTATAAGAAAAATAATCTCAAATGTTACAACTTCAATTTCTCTTTTGAGGGATAGACTAACCACCTCCCATACACACGCACACAAGTTTATTCTAGGAAAAATATCAATGAAGTCCCAAGGTAAATAAAAAATATAAAAAAAGTCCCAACTCCAAATCCCCTCACAAAAAATTCCCTAGGGAATTTTTTGATATTAATTACGAAATTCCTCTCGCAAGAAAAGTCTCGTTTTCAAAATTACATTTCACGTTATCAAAATGGCTTTATTAGTTATTAAAATGTCCCTATGAAAATCTCTTTGTCAAAATGACTTCTAATGTTGTCAAAATAACTTTTCATGTTATCAAAAATTCTCCGAGTTTTTCCTCCAACGTGTAGAATTTTAGAAACCTAAAGAATTTTTAATAATATGAAAAGTCATTTTGACAACATAAAAAACTATTTTGATAACGAGATTTTCATAAGGATATGTTAATAACTAATAAAGTCATTTTAACAATATGAAAAGTTATTTTGACAACGGGACTTTTTTGCGAGAGGAATTCCATAATTAATATAAAAAAAGTCCATAGAGACTTTTTTGAAAGGAGATTTGGGGTTGTGATATTTTTTATATTTTTTATCTACCTTGGGACCTCACCGATATTTTCCCTTCATTCATTCTTTTTTTTTTTTTTTTTTTTTTTTTTTTTTTGGTAGTTGTTTTGCAAGGCTTGGTCTTCAAATTCTCCAAAAAAAAAAAAAAAAAAAAAAATTCCTGTGTAGTAAAATAAAATCACCCGGTTAAGACGCTAATTCAAACAAATAAAGAGAAAATAATAAAAATTAATAATATAATGAAAAATGGCATGAAACACAATATAAATACACATTTTTTTAGTGTTATATATAATATAGGGAAAAACCCTTTAGGTCTTAAGAGATTAAGAAAATATTTTTAAAAAAAAAATCACAAAAAATTATGATATCAAAAAGGTCTCAAAGAGTTGTCAACCTACAGATAGAGTTGTTAATCACTTACTGAATAAGTTGTTATTGAAAATTTTTTGACATCGAATTTTCTATTGGACTTTTTGATATTTTCTTGGTCCTTTAGGACCTTAAAGGGATTTTCCTATAATATACTATACTTCGGTGGGCTGTAACATCCCAAATTTTGGGATTTGGAATTTGAATATTTTATGGGAAATTAAATTGTGAAATTTACCCTAAAATAATTATGAAATTAATTATTGGAATTTAAGGCATATTTTCCCATAAATTAAGGACAAATAATTAGGGAATAATTTTTGGCACAAATATTTTAGAAATAATAATTTAAGGCCAAAAGAAATAAATCGATAAAGAAACATCCTTATATTAAAATAAGGATTTATTTCCCATAATTGCAATTAAATGAGTAATGGCCCTAAATTATAAATAAGAGACTTATAGGGAATCAAGTGGGATAATTATTTATTTCACAACACATAAAAGCTCATTCTTACAATTTATATTTCCTATTCCATTGGCTCAAGAACTATATTGGACGGTGCAGCACCTATGGCATCCATTAGATAGAAAGTCCATTTCACTTTCATTTTTAGCCCATCTTGTGAAAGCAAAGATATCACAGAAAAATAACTTCAACCTCAGCTTACCAAAACACAGGAGACACCCACACAAGCCCAAAACAACAACACCACACCAGGCCATTTTAAATTGCTTCCTTCGGCCATATGAATATAACCTATTCAGCCCACACTTCCTCATTTAAAATCAGCAAATCACCAAAACACAATAGCACAAACAATGTCCATTAATAACCCTTCGTCCTTGCATTCAACTGGCGTGGGGGTCGGACTTCCTCACTTTAAGGGAGGGGGCTCGATCCCTACATTGGTCAAGGCGCTGGAAGAGGCATCCTAGGGGTCTAGGAAGCAGTAGAAACGCTAGTCGAGGTGGAGGCATGTGTACTCTCAGGCCATATGCCCTGTGGACTGCGCTCCAAG
This sequence comes from Acacia acuminata, assembly GCA_019022655.1. Lineage (NCBI taxonomy): Eukaryota > Viridiplantae > Streptophyta > Magnoliopsida > Fabales > Fabaceae > Acacia > Acacia acuminata. The sequence continues at coordinate 6,889,041 of JAFJYI010000005.1, forward strand.
CGCCCTGCCTTTGGACTGTAGGTGAGCCCAACCCCTTTCCTAAAATTTTTATATCAAAAAAAAAAACAATGTCCATTAATTCCTTTCACCTCCAGCTCACTAAGACCCAACAGAGATCATGGTCAAAACATGAAACCATATCGTCTACAGGAAGGAGAAGCAGCAGCTCAACTCCATACTTCTCACGTCACAGTAGCTCAACCTCATGCTTCTTGAGCTCCACACCACTTCGCGACTCCTCTTTATATCAGCAGATCAGTCAGCAACAAAGAAAGAGAGAAACAAAAACAAAAAAAAACGTAGAGAGGGAGAGACGAGAGTTGTAACGAGAGCAAGGCGGAGAAAATGAAGGAACTCATTGTGAAAGCTTGAGGAATCAACCTAGGTAAGTTCCTTAAGACTTATGTTTCCTATTTTCATGGTTTTAATCAGCTACAAGTGGTCGTTATGATGCAAACGTGATACTACTCTGTTTTTCGGGCTGTGAACAGAGCATCTTGTGCTGGTCTGCTTCTACGGAAAATGTTTGGGTTTTTGCACAAAATTTTTATGGAAGATAGTAGACATATTAACCTTTAAAACAAGTCAAAACCCAGCCAAAACAGACGTATAGATTGAGAGATATGATTTTTCAAAGCTTAGCCAAAAAAATTTGGAACATTTCCGTACTTCCAGAGAGTAGGTGGGTTTCGGGTTTGATTTTGAAATGGTAACCCTTTGAGGTTCTCCTTGAAATTTTTACAGTAAATATTGCACTCAATAAGGTTCAAAACGAGCAAAAAATCAGCCAAAAAAGACGTACATATTGAGAGTTATGATTTTTCAAAGTCAGACACTGAAAACTGGAAAATGAAGTGAACAGTATTTTTCAGGTTCACTTTTGGAATGATAAATGATCGATTTTTTCCATGAAACTTTCCAGAAAAAAGAGTAGACACATATAGGTTTAATTTTATAGGTAATTCGTCCAATTCCAATAAGTTTTGAGAGAGATATGATTTTCTGAAGTTTAACTGAAAATCTGGATGAATTGTGTTTCAGGAATAGTGATCATTTTCGGGCATGGTTTTGGAATATTAAACCTTTGAGTTTTTCCATGAAATTTTGTATGTTAATAGTACACATGATAATATTTAAAACAAGTTTTGGATAATCTTAAACGGAGCTCTGTAGCTCGAGAAATAAATTTTGGAAGTTGAATCACAATTTTGGAAAGTTTTCTGGACAAGGTTTACATTTTTGAAATCTGGGAATGATATAATGTGTTATTTATATTAGTATTATATTTCTGTAAAAATAGACACGTTAAAGAACACGTAGCTTTTGGAAGCACCTCATTTGGATTTTTGTAAAATTAATTACGAATTTTCAAAATTTAATTAAAAAAATTGGAAAATCCTATGTAAAGAGAAGGGGGGTTTTGTAGTTGAATATAAATATATATGTTATTGCATGAAAAGATGCTTATATATATATATATATACACACTAATTCATGTGCATTTGGATAATAATAGGAAAATGTTGATGGTTACAAAACCATGAGAAACATTATATGCAACGCATTAAAGAATATTTTATATGGCGATTGGTACTTATAAACTCCTAATTTAATTAAAATTTTGAAATAGTCTCGGGGAGTTTAAAATAATTGCGAAGAAAATAATAATAATAATAATAGTAGTAGTAGTAGTATGAAAAGATGCTTATATATATATATATATATATATAGACACACACATTTTAATTCATGTGCATTTGGAAAATAATAGGAAAATGTTGATGGTTATAAAACCATGAGAAACATTATATGCAACGCATTAAAGAATATTTTATATGGCGATTGGTAAATAATGATAATAATAAATATTATCATTATTAGGAAAAGGGATAAGTGATGAACAAAATAGATAATATTATTATTTTATTAAAAAGGGTATTATTATTATGGGAATTTTTAGGGGTTAATCCACTTTTAATCTCTAAAAATAATTCGCATAGTTAGTTACTTTGCAACACAAGTAGTGACTAATGACAATGATAAACGTTTATAGGCATGCCTTGACACCTCTACCGATCCCAACAACTCCGGATAAAGTTAAGGATTCAAGTTTGAGGTGGGTAACTGTTATATTATTAGCTTGTATGTATGTATTCATGTATGACTGATCATGATTGCTAGATAATTTGCATGTGTGTATCCTAGCTATGGATTGAGGCTGTGTGTCCTAAAATAGGGCTGCGGTCCTTGGCCGATAACTGTGGTTATGATGTGACTTGTTTACTGTCAATTATTCTATGCTTATACATGTGTTATACTGTCATTTACATTTCATATTTGCATATAAGATTAACTATTACCCCTGGGGTTCATTCATTTGAACTCCAGATAGCATAAAAAAGACAGGTAGTGGATCGAGATCAAGAGGAAGGATGCAACTGTAAGGGTTACAGCAGAAGGAACTCTTTGAAAAAATATAAGTAGATGGACTGTATTAATCATTTATCATTTGCCTATTTTTGGATTATTGTATTAAGATCCCTCTATGGGATAGATATTGTGAAGGTGGAACATCATCTAGAGGGGGGGGTCAATAGGTGATCTAAAAAATCTTTTGCGAGTTAAACACAAATGTAAGTAAAAAGAGAAAGAGAAAGAGAGATAGACACAAAACGATTTATACTGGTTCAGTCTAATACTTTGACCTATGTCCAGTCCCAAGCACACCTTGGGATTTCCACTAACTCTTTAAAACAATTACAATTATACACTCTGTAACTTAGGATGATCCTTTCACACTCGGACTCACTCCCCCTTACAAGTTGTAACTGTATACCCTCACTTAAGGTTCGACAAACTTAAGATTTTCAAAAAAAATAATTGAATAAGAGTTTAGAAACTCCTCACGAGTAGATAAATGTTAAACACTAAATTACACAAAAATATCCGAAGATATTTGTTAGTTCCCTATTGGTGTTTTGATGATGACTAAGGATGAAAAGAATATATGTTAGTGAAATATGAGAAAAATAACTTTACCACAGTCAAAATCATAGTTCATCAAAAAAATCATTTTGCTGTCACATTGGCTGGAGCCAATGTTGTAGACTCGAGCCAAGCACATAACCATCTATCGTCAAAATCTAACTATGACTCGAGCATGTCAAAAGTTTGCCTCGAGTCTGGGTTTAGACTCGGGCCTAGCAACTCAAAGACTCGAGTTAGAGTATGCTAATCTTAAAATATTTTCAAAGTATTTATTTCCTAAATCGAGCCTACCTAAAGCCTACCTCGAGTGTGACGCTAAACTCAAACCAGAACTTTGAGAGACTCGAGCTAGTGTTCTTGAATTTTAAAATGAATTTCAACACAAGAATTTCCTGACTCGAGCCTAGATCTTTGTGCCTCGAGTCTCAAACTTGTTTAAACAAATGATAAAATTTTTCTTCCTCTCAGGTGACTCGAGCCTATTCACATGCCTCGAGTGTATAGATTGACTCGAGCCTTACGTTTTGCCTCGAGTAAAAAATCTTCAATGTCTTTCATCAATCTTTTATGATTGACTCGAGCCTGGAATATATGTGCCTCGAGTCTATGGCTAGACTCGAGCCAAGGTATTTGTTGCCTCGAGTCAAGGTCATTTTTCAAATGTAATTTCTGGCTGTCACGATGCATTGACTCGAGCCTGTAAGAATGTCGACTCGAGCCAAGTTAGTCTCTATTTTCACAAATGCTTATCTTTTATCCTAGAATTTCCTATGTATGCTTATGGATTCATCACATCATTCTTCATTGATATACTTAACCCGACTTAATCAGTTTGTTAGTGAGTTACAGTTGATTAGAACATAGATTATTTCAGAATTTTGAATAAAGTAGTCGACGTGTCAGAACGCATTAAATGCGGTTACCTATTCAAGACCTTAACCAACAGACAAACCTCTAAGCATTCGAAAGACATTTTGGGCAAGAAAGTTTCATTCCTTCTACTGGGTTCTCAACGGTCATAATTGGTGGAATACAATGATTAAAGAATATGGTAGCTGCGATCATACCCAGAGCCTTAGCGCTTCAACTCTAACGGGCATTTTGAAGAAAACCCAATGGCTACATTCAAGCTTCATCAACGGTCATTAAATACAAACATCTATAAATACCTAAAGCTTTAAATTCTTAACGGAAAAAAACTAAAAACGTTACATAATCAAACAAGCCTTAAATAACTTAAAAGGATTCATCCCAACTGTCTGAATTCAGGATCTATCTTATATTTTTTAAAATCCATGAAATCTTCACTTGAAAATAAAGAATAAAATGTATAAAACTTCTTTAAGTTTTGCTAAATTTACATGTATGACTAATCCATTTTCTGTTTAAAAAAGTTCAGGTGAAGCACTAGGCATTAGTAGTGAATGGGCCAGGGTTTCATATCACCGTTTAAGTCCAAGGTTTCAAGTTCAAAAGTTCCTATGAAGGCAAAAAGTTGCCTTAGCTATACCACTCATATTTGAATGTTTGAGACAAACTCATTCAACTATAAGGACTCTGCTTTTGTACTCATTTGATGACAAGGTATTGAAAAGTGAAACGTCCTATGTCAAGCAAGAATCCAAATGGGAGTATACAGGAATGCAGTAGTATGTCTTACGTTTGTAAAATACCAGTGCTAGATAATATTTTCTACCATAAAGTGTTATCTAACTATAATCAACGTAATAATGGTTAAGTAATACAAATGTTGTCTTAATTTTTTGGCAGTTTCAAAATTCCAAGAAAAGTTTTTATATTCTTTCTTTTAACATTTTAAAAGAAAAGGCGTAAATTACAAAATTTCAAAAGGGGGAACGCAAGTTTTTCTAAATGTTAGAAATATAAGGCGAGATTAAATGATTAGTTAGTGAGTTAGAGAGTTAGTTAGAGCCCTAGTCTATATAAAGGGATCTTAGCTAATATGATTGTGTCCATCACGTTCCTACTCTACTAGAACAAAAAAACAAAAACAAAAACCAAAACAAAACAAAAGGTGATCTCCAATATTCACCTACGCTCTGCTGCACTGAGAACTAAGAACGATTGACTCACGAACATGAGACGCACAGATGTGAGATGCACGAAAGGCATTTTGCCCCTGCAATCTTCGACAAGCACTGATCTCCGCCACATTCTCTACCAAGAACCAAGCCCGGAAGATGCACGAAAGGCTTTACCCCTTCGATCTCCGATAAGAACCACGCTTTGTCAAGATTCACCGGCCGGAACTCCTAGAACGCAAGATGAAAGACAATAATTCAAGAATTGGCCCATAACTGAATAGAGTAGAGAGCAGAGACAGGCCTCCTCCTCTAGGTCAGCAACTCATCCACACATGCCCTCCATTCTTAGTTTTCCGCTGTGTTAGGCGAGCAGCATTGAAGACGAGTGTGCGTGTGTCCTCGCGATTTCTCCATGACGGCGAGGTGGTGCTCGGACTCAAAAGGGAAACCTATTTGAAGCATCTGACCATTCTTTTTCTCTAGCAGCACACGAAAGGTAGCCATGCCCCTGCGCTCTGAACCGAGACCCGTGAAACAAGAACGATTGAACGGAGTCAAAGCACACAAGGAGATCTTCACCCCTGCAATCTCCGTCAAGACCCTCAGAAGTTGTTGCACAAAAGGAGTATTAATAGCTACGCCCCTGCGCTCTGGACCAAGAACCAAGAACCAGGATCCTAGACGCACACAAGGTGATTTGAATATGCTCTTCCTCGCCCATGTGATCTGATCCAAGATCCGCCATGATCTCCACCAAGAACCCAGAACGGACACCGAAAAGCGTTTCTCCCATGAAGATTTATCCATTCTGATCTGAGTCAGCCAGATGCACGAAAGGCATCAGCCCCTACGATCTAGACCCTACCGTCGTCGCTTTGAATACCACGGACACCTGACGAGGATGTAAGATGCAAGATGATTCTCCCGTCAAGATCCGCTGCGATCTCCACCGACGTCCACTGTCACTCTGAAGCACTACGCAAGATTCAATGTGAGGAACGAAGAGGCTATTTCTAACTTATCTGCAAACTTGATTTTGGACTCTACATCACTTCCGCTACTCCAACTCCCATGAGACAAATAAAATTTGCATATTCTCGATTTTGCCTCTGATATGGTATGAGCATTTTGCCCTTTTTGGACATTTGCATCTAATCGATTCTTCATAATCAATACTTGGCCGTGAATTTGTCACTGGATCATTTGATAGTAAAGTAAGAATTTTCCAATATACTCATCTCTCAACAAGTTTACAAGGTTTTATGTTCAAATTATTTCGTAGAGTTTCCTAATTTGCCACTACGATTCTACTGTAAAGAAACCATTGATTCACATTGTTTTTTGAAGATCTGTGTGACATTGATAAGGTCTTTGTTATCGTACTTCCATCCAAATCTTTCCAACAATGGCTTCTTTTATTAGAGCGCAAGTATTTCTTGAAGAGACTCCATGAAATACCAACAGTATTATGAATGTCTTAAGGAATCTAAGAGAGAGATAGGGAGAGTAGGTGAACCCAGTTGAGATGGCACAGGGGCTGATTTGCTTTTGTGTTCATTGTGAACAATAAGTTGATGCATCTTGATTTGTTCAGTGATGTATGATTTGGTTCATCTGTGGCTATTTGTGGCCATTGGAATTATTTGGTTTATTCTTGCACATATTGAAGGAGTGGGGTAATAAACTTGACAGTTAGGTAGATTCCATGAGGCTATGCATGAATTTGCTACAATGAGAAACCAATTGAGAGCAGAGAAGACAAATGGTTATGCACAACCCGATTCAGAACATACGCAGAGTTGAGAGCAGAGAAAAGTCGCCTCCTTGCTACTATCTTGCGATTCCGACTATTATGGAACATTGATGGGTGTGTTCATTCCGTGCTTACTTATTCTCGCAATGGCTGAGGCAGCAACAAGAGATATGGGTTGAGTACTATTTCCAAGTCTTGATTTTGTTGGATGAGAGCAACTCAATTGGTGTGCTTGGAAGTTCTGGAAGAGGCCTCACTGTATTTTGTAAAGTTCCAGTTGAGAAGTTAGATATATAACTGCTGATATGGACATAGACATTTACACTAATGTGCTAGTTAAATGGGATATTGAAACAGCAAGCATGAGGATTAGCATGGAGAAGAATGTTATGGAAGAAGATTGTTCTGAATTGAAGAAGTTTTTGTATTACTTTTGTTGATTGAAAACTAGTCAATTTAATTCACCTTACCCCTTATTTTTATGTTGTTCAAGTTGAGCATATTTAAGAAAAGTAGTGTTCAACTTGAGAGGACGTGTTAGAAATATAAGGTGAGATTAAATGCTTAGTTAGAGAGGTAGTGAGTTAGAGAGTTAGTTAAGACCCGAGTCTATATAAAGGGATCTTAGCTAATATGATTGTGTTGTGGGGTGTAGAGCCTTCACCATTACTCTTTGTAAGAGCATTATACTCTATTGTTTTTCTTTTTTTGGTCAAAATACTCTATTGTTAAATAATACATCATTCTTCATCTTCTTTCTCCACATTATCTTCATTATCTTCTCTAACTATACTAGCTAACACTAAACTTTAAAAAGTAGCAAAGCTATATAATACTACCTCCAATTCAAATTAAAAGAACCAAATATAAGGGCCTTATTAATCGACGATGATAAGGAGAAAGCGTAAAAGTGTTTTATGGCTGCTATTGGACAAACTCGTTCCACTTTGTTCGCCAACACTGTTACATTTTACCGTTAGGGTTAACCACTGTTAAAAAAAAAAATACAACAAATAAAGTTATCTCAGAAATGCGATTTTTTTAATAACAAGCGTGAGATTTTTCTTGGGAACAAACAAATGTTAAATTATTTATTAAACAAGAAAAGACTCAATTTCCAACAATATTAAGTTAAACTTTTTAGTTTAAAATTTTAGATCAGTCAAACAAAATAAACAAGAAGCCGTGAGATTAGTAATTCCTCCTATATCTTGAAAATTCAAGTCTCACTCAAAACATGCAAGATCATGAAGGTACGTTAGATTCGTTTCTTTATTTATCACCAAAGTACTTTAAATCCTGTTCTATTTTGATAAGATTAAATTTTTTATTTTTAAAATTTATACAACTTTTCCCAACAAAAAAGAAAAGAATTAAGGCCTTTTTCAAAGAGCACCACAAAACTATCTTTTTAAAGCGCACCACAAGACGCAAAATTGAAAGCAATATCATGAAGGTACGTTAGGTTCGTTTCTTTATTTATCACCAAATTACTTTAAATCCTTTTCTATAATGATTAGATTAACTTTTTTATTTTTAAAACTTATACAAATTTCCCCAAAAAAAAAAAAAACTACGGCCTTTTTTATTGCCTATTTCCAAAACAATGTTTTGATTCTTTCAAAAATACAAATAAAAACTCTTTTAGTGATTAAATTTTTATAGTGCTTTATAAAATACATAAGTTTGTTCTAAAAAACAAACAAAAATAAAACTGTTATGAATATAACAATATATATGAGATAATAGATAGAGAACAAGAACAAGAGAATAGAGAAGAGAGAAAGAGGAGAGTAATTCTTATTTCAGTGTGTCTCAAATACATAACATATGCCTTCTATTTATAGACACAACTCTCTCATCTACAATTAATGTGATTTCGTAATCATAGTGATTAATGGGTGAGAATAGAAAACTATGGAGAATAGGAAATAATGGGAGATATGGACATCCACAAATATAATATTCATAACACTCCCCCTTGGATGTCCATTATGAATGTGTCTCATTAAAAACTTTAATTAGGAAAACCTAGTGGGATAAAAACCTAGCCAAAAAAAAGAGTACATCATCCATTGATACATTTTCTAACGCTGCCTCATTAAAAACCTTTATAGACAATTTGCTTTGAGAACAAGCAGCACATAATTCATAAATAATATGTTGGTTATTCATGAAGAATCTTCTGGTTCTTCGATGGATGTCAACATGTAATCTTATTTGTATTATATGACTTGGATGATCAAACAAGTCATGCCAACAATTTAATAAATTTCTTTGGATTTGTAACCTTCTGGTTTATTGTGACATATGTCTCAATCAATCATAAAATTTTGAATCATAATCTGACATCCATTTTGGGCGATCTATTAGGCTTTATAAAGGAAGTATATAACTTTTCAAAAATTAGCTCAACTTATATTCAAACTCACACTTGTCTTTTAACAATCTCCCCCTCAAGTGTGAGCCATATAAACATATGTAAGAATAAAACTTAAACTTTAAAGGGTAAAGGAGCAATTTTACACATGTGTTTTTCCCCAGGAGCGCCACACCATGCAGAAATTTTCTGGACCAAAAATACACATGTGTTTACGTTTTGGAGCGCCCAAGACCATTACTGTTAGTTGACTATTAACTTGGATGGAACACCGACGTGGCGATAATTTGGACCGACACGCTAACGTGGACGATGACGTGGAATAAAGATTCAAAAAATTAGGAAAAATTCAAAAAATTAGAAGAAAAAAACATCAAATAATTAGAAAAAATTTCAAATAATTAGGAAAAATTTCAAATAATTAGGAAAAATTTCAAAAAACAAGGGAAAAATTCAAAAAATCAGGAAAAAATTCAAATAATTAGAAATAAATTCAAAAAATTAGAAAATAAATTAAAAAATTAGAAATAAATTCAAAAAATTAGAAAAAATTAAAAAAATTAGAAATAAATTCAAAAAATTAGGAAAATATTAAAATACCCCGTTAGTGGGCCCCACAACCGGCCACCCTATCGTTGGACTGGCCGTGTTATTTTCGAGGAAAAGAATGTATTTTTAGTCTTTTATGGCATTAAATTTTCATATGAATATTTTTAATCTTTATTTATTATTATGTAGATAATTATTTTTTTGAAAAAAATGTATAGTTAAATAGGTTTAAAGTTAAAAAATTGTTAAATTTTGTGATAGAATTAATTAAGTTTAAAATTTTGTAGTCGGTCCCCACCACGCAACCGACCACCACGCCCAACCGGCGGCGGCGAAGGTAGGGTGGCGGTTGTGGGGCCCACTAATGGGGGTATGTTAATTTTTTCATAATTTTTTGAATTTATTTTCTAATTTTTTGAATTTATTTCTAATTTTTTAATTTTTTTTTTCCTAATTTTTTGAATTATTTTCCTAATTATTTGAATTTGTTTCTAATTATTTTAATTTTTTCCTAATTTTTTGAATTTTTATTCCATGTCGTGGTGTCAGTCCAAATCATCGCCACGTCGGTGTTCCATCCAAGTTAACGGTCAACTGATGGTCAACTAACGTCCGTGGTGTTGGGCGCTCCAAAATGTAAACACATGTGTATTTTTGGTCCAAAAAATTTCTCGTGGTGCGAGGCGCTCCTGGGGGAAAAACACATATGTAAAATTGCTCCTTTACCCAACTTTAAATGATGAAATAAAAAATATGAATATAATATCAAGTAAGGATAATGGGAGAGAAAACACCAATACATGAGCAATATTAAATGAATATTCACAAACATTAGAAATTAAGTGCTATTATTGTAATACCCTAAAAATCGTATTTAGCATAAACCACTATATTTTGATAAATGATACCTATTGAAATAGGTGAATATGTGGTCTCAAAATATTATAGCTTATTTAATTTGATTTAGGGAATTTTCTCCTAGAATTAAATAAACCAAAGACCCAAATTTTCTAATATTCTTGTAGAGATCATAAAATACCCTAATAACTCATATGAATATCATATCTTAGCAAATAAAATACAAAGGTGAATTTGTTATAATCTATGAGTTATATTTTCATCTAAATTCCACTTTGGAATTAATAAACCAATGGTTAATTATAAAACTACATATTGAAGGCAATAAAATGTGATATTAAATCACATAAGATAACAACTATTTTAAATGATCATAAGGCAAGAAAATAGCACATAAATTAGTGATTAATTTATAACCAAAAGTGATGAAACCACTTAATTATATTAAAGCAAATTAGCAACAATAAATGAACAAATGAGCTTGCAATAATTAAGGTTAATGGCAAAACACATGTAACTTCCTATCAGGGGAATACTTTGGCCTAAATACAAGTGGTAGATGGCAATGAAAATAAATAGATATTAAAGAGAATGAAATACCCTATAATTTTCACATTGAATCATAGTTCCTATTTATTTCTAAAGGGCCATAAAATGTTATTAAAATACCCAAAAAAATTAAAAGAAATTGTCAATAATTGTTGGGCAATTAAATTTACATCAATTAAAGTATTCGCATTTAATTCTTATATCATCAAGAATAAACCATAGATGATTGTGAAAATGATTAAGGTAATAAAGAGCATTAAAAACCATTATTGGGAAATTAAATTGATATTAATTGGATTATTTGCATTAACATTCATAATTAATCTAGTGGCAAATATTAATAAACAATTTGGAATATTTGGACTTAAGTAAATATTAAAGAGTAGTAAGGGTTCAATATTAGTATCAAATGAGTTTCCAGAGATCACAATTAATGTAATAAATCAATCATACAATTATAATTAAGCCTTGTAACAACTAAAACACTATATTAGGGATTATAACTTGAATTAAATTAACAAACCCTAAGGGTATAATAAGGGGCTAAATTTATGGTAAATTAAGAAGCAAAAGATTAAACAAAAATATAAGATAGGAGCACAAGTAATATAAAATAAAAATCTACCAAAGCAAGTAGGATTTTTCTACATAAATGAGGAAGTAAGAATTGAAAGAAGTTCTAGAAGATTCAACATCTTGGAGAGCAAGTTGGGAAAACTTGGAGAGCAAGAGTCAAAAGCACATGTGCAACAACTTGTTGGACAAGGAGGGCAACTTCTTGAAGAATGATGAAAAAGATGAAGGAAGAGAGAAGAGGAGTGACTTGTTGGAGAAGTTGTTTGTAGCCTATAAATAGAAAGCAAATCCCTCTTCAATTCTTCACACCAAAACTCAACCAAGAAGGTGAGTTCTTAGAAAGCAAGAGTAGAGAGAAAGTGAGAGTGAAGGGTCTTGGAGAAGGAGTAGCAAGGTTCTTCAAAGGTAAGTTCTCACGTTCTAGCTTTAAGTTCATAGATAGAAGTCATTTTGATCTTAAAAATGCTAGAGTAGTTTTATTTTCATGTTTTTATAGTTAAAAATAGATTTATTTATAAAAAATGATGAAGGAAGTAATAGAGCAAAATTTTTTAGAAAGAAACACCAAAGTAACGAAGTTCGGTGAAATTTTTCGGGTAGGTGATTTCTGGAGTCAGTAGTAAAAATGCCATAATTCTATATTGAAGATGAAGTCAATTAATTCTGAAGTTTTTCATGGTTAAAGTATACATATAGATCTTTCCAAATATACCTATAATGTGTCATTTAGAGCTTTGTGCAAGGAATTAAAAATTGTAGAAAATAGGCTACGAAATTCTGGAAATTTTCTGGGCAAGATATGAACACGTGAAAACTGGGAATTGTTCTTAAGTTCTAGGAAAACCTTAGTATTTTTTCTCAAAAATAGACATCCTAAGGAGTCCGGGGAATTTTACGGATCCTCATTTCTATTTTTTTGGAATTAATTATGAATTTTCAAAGTTAGCGAAAATTCTGCCCGAAATGCTGAATCAGCGTTTTTGTAAAAATAAAGGGATATAATTAAAGTGACAAATCCACTAGGGGTAAAAAGACCGATAGTGGCTAGAATATCTCCTAAGATAATATTTACGAGGTAATAATGCGATAATACTATTATAGGACATCCGGGAAAATCGGGAGACGTACCGACCAAGCAAGCGTACCGCTATCCGAACGGACTAAGGTACGGACGCGTATTGTAACACTAACTCTGATGCTTATTGTATGCTTATATGTGATAGATACTTTCATAAAGACATGGACGGGACTCTGTCTTGGGTCATGCACCGTGACTAAGTTTATGGGGCTTAGATCACTGCTTATACATTCAGCTTTATACACGGGTTATGGTTTTGATAATACCGTTGAGTTTTTCTAGCGCTGAGGACACGAATGTACATCGTGGCACTGGTGAATAGTGCAGACTATAATAACATACATATGCAGTGGCTGTGTTCTGTTATTATCTTTCATATGTGATTACTGTTGTAATATCATGAATATCTGTCATACATAAACTGTTACATAAGCATGAGGTTAACCGTTACCTGAGATTCAATGGTCATTGAATCTCAGCTCTTACCATAGCTTCAGGGTCCGAGGAACCAAGGACCGAAGACAAGAGTAAGCAGAGTAAACAGCACGCGTAAAGACCCAACTGAAGATCCTATTTCTAGACTTGTACCGTTATGACAAATATACTGTACACTATGAACAGACGAATACGCCACAGTTAATGATATATCAGTTACTCACTCTTTTACTTGCTCCGATGCTCTACTCTGATGAAAAAAAAAATTATTCCGCTTTACAAAATTGGGGTGTTACAATTGTCAACATAATTTATTTCAATATTTGACCCTTTACCAATGTATCTTAGCGTATGACAAGTACGAGACCATTGATCCTTGCCACCATAGCGAAAATATGGATTTTTTTTTTTTTTGCATGCTTATTATGCCCACTAGTTTCCTTTTGTGGTTCTTATCAATAATCTTTCTCCACTTTAGGTGGGAATTTGAACTACCACGGTTACAACCTTGGCTATGCCCAAGGCTATAACTACATTTACACCTATATCAGTGACCACAATACATTCTTTATCTCATTCACTTCTGGGAATGGAGTTGAGCCTATTGGATGGGATTCATGATTATTGCAACAAAAACTTACTGCTTTTTTTAGCCTTATGGGGTCAAGAAATTAATTCAACATATTTCTTAAGACTTATTTCACAATATTGCTACTGCAGGATCAAATTGGAAGCATCCATTTATAATGAGCTTTTGGAAGAACAACCAACCATCTTTGGTGGCAATATAATTCCTTTAATATGTTCTAAAGAACAATAGGGTTTTATAAGGCCAAATATACAATTTTAATGTTTCATGAACCACAAATTTAAATTTCATTATTCAATAAAAAAAAATTTATGAGATATAAAACACAATATAATAACATAATAATAGATTCATAAAGACAATAAATAATCCATAAATTATGATATTACAACGAAATTAAAAATTTATCAAAATGTTATGGCTTCGAGCCAATGATGAGAATTTAGGATTATATGGCTTTTGGCCTTTTATCTTCAGGATAGATAAAAATTAAATATATGATTCTAGCCATCCAATAAAATAAAAGATGAAAAAGTATATGACTTTAGGTCATGTAATAGGGAATTAAATGAATATGGCTTCTAGCCATATAATATAAAAATAGAAATAAAAGGAATATGGCTTCTAGACATTTTATATCAAAGTCAAAATGTAAGTCATATAATCTCAAAATAGGGATAAAAAGACTATGGCTTCTGACCATGTCATTTCAAAATATGAAATCAGAGGTGTATGGCTTCGGCCATAATAATATTAATAACATAAAGAGTTTGTATAAAATAACATAATATTAAAAGTTAGCCATAATAACAGTAAAGTGTTATGTTAAAGTTAGTAATAATAAAATCTCAAATTAAATTAAAACAATAAAACGGAAAGCTTAAATCTAGACTTCCATATAGGAGTTAGAACCTTCCATGTAGGAGTCAAATTAACAATAATAACAAAATATAAAATAACTCATAAATGAAATCAAAATAATATATAAAAACAATAATAATCTCTAACCTTAACCATAGAACCCGATATTAAGAACAATCGGTAAAAGTATGATAGACAAACAAATAGTTAAAGAAAGTAGATGAATCGTTAAATAAAGGAATTATACCGATATATCCGAGATAATAGATAGAGAACAAGAATAAAAGAATATAGAAGAAAGAAAGAGGAGAGTAATTCTTATACCTAATGTGTCTCAAATACATAACATATGCCTTCTATTTATAGGCACAACTCTCTAATCTACAATTAATGTGATTCCATAATCATAGTGATTAATGGGTGAGAATAGGAAACTATGGAGAAAAGGAAATAATGGGAGATATGGACATCCACAAATATGATATTCATAACAAAAACAACATTATATGTATTATTATTTTTTATTTCATAAATTTTTTATGGTTCTTTAAAATCTGCAATAAAACGTAGAACAACCCTATATTCATTCAACCGCTTGATCGCTTGAGCTCTTGCCCTTTAACCTTGAACTCATCCGAGTTTCCTTTATAATCTCAATCTCCTCAATTATGATTTTTCTTGGAAAATATTTCTAAACAGATTCTTTTTTATTTTTTTCCTTTTCAAAACTTGTTTTGAATAAAAATTTTATAAAACTATTCTAACAACATTAAAACTAAAAACATAATCAAACAAGGCCCAAAAATTGTACATTTGGCCTCCAATTTTTTTTTTTTTTTGTAAAATTAGTTAATGAGTATACATTCCCCCCCCCAAATATTTATCTCAAGCTTTGTCCCTATTTCTAAATGAAGAGGTATAGTGTTCAAGAGTCACCACTTAAAAACATTGATTCATTGTCTACAAATACCCCAATTGGGCACCATTTGAAAAAGAGAACAAGAAGCATCGGTAATCTCTTGCTATTACTTTATCTTCTACCAGTTCTATTGTCTTGATTTACTAAGAAGAGTTCGTTTAATCCTCGAGAGTACCGCTTCCTCTTTGTCGGTGGTCGTGGAATAACTCTATAGGACAGTGTTCTTGGACACAAATCAAATCATCCGCTTCTTTGTTTTTCCAAATTTCTTGTAATCTACAACAAAAATACAGAATAAACTATACAAAACTTTTTTCTATTTTGCTAAATTTACATGTACTGATCCATTTTCTTTTGTTTAGTTTATTCTGTAATAGGCAATTTTCCAAAAAAAAAAAAGGCAATTTTCCTTGTCCTAATAAATGATGTAGAAAGTATGAGACTTGGCAGTTCAGACGGAAGTAATTTTTTTTTTCCTCTTGTTGGTAGATAAGAGAGCTGAACCTGAACTAGCCTTTCACATTATGCAGCAAAGCAGAGTACCATATCTAATGAAAAGTGATAGCCTTAGGATTAGGCATCGCCACTTTTTAACAAGAGCATGGTAAAAAAGGGTCATCTTTTTTAGCAGTTAAATTTCTCAACTAATCTTACTCAACAACAAAAAATGTTATAAATCAATCAAAAGTAAACTTACCGAATTGGACCAATTTACAAATGGTTATGCAATTACCACATCTGGCTAAAACAAAGAGCAAAACTGCCAACTGCACATTACTTAGGTTATGCTCAGAATTTTCAATTTGGTAGTGACTCTTTCATTAGAACTCCAAAAATATGAAAAAACAAAATTTGAAGTAATATGCAGCTCACACACATGGATGTTTAACATGTTTAAGATGTTCTTATAAAACACTCATTTCAAAACTTTGCTGGAAATGACAAGGGAATGAAATAATGTAATGTGTGAGTAGAGAGAATATTAATTACCTTCATTATGGTATCGGGATCTCCGAAAAAAAGGGCTCGAGTTTAGAAAGTAACTCATTCAAGCATAAAAGTAGTTTCACAAAGTCCCAATATTCCATTCAATAACAAAATTTAGCATGAAATTCTCCTTTCAAACATTTTATCAAACACTTAGTGTGCATTTCATATTAGGCATACTCCAAAAATTTTCAGTCCTTATCACAACCCAAAAATTCATATGTTCCAACTATAAATCCACTTCTATTCAGTGTCCAAACTTGGGACAGCAAAATCAAACACCAATTAGGAGAAAGGCAACAATTTCCCAAACCATATACAAGAAGACATGACAAGAAGGAAAAGAAGACACAACACTAAATTTTCAACAGGGTAATAATAAAACTAAATTTCTCTTTACGCAGGGGACAAGCTTGTTTATGATTCAGAATATCCAACAACCATGCATATGAAGAGCATTTTATATGTACATATATATAATAACAATATGGGAACAAATTCAAAACAACTTCACCTAAAACAAGGATGAATAAATTAATGAACAAACTCTTTATTATATGTTTCTTTGATGGTGACGAAGTTTTAAATATTAAATCCAATGGTTTGTGCTTTACAACTAGAAAAGCACACGAAGGTTCACTTGCCCTCTATTTTTGATTTACTATATCTTCCCAACATCCTGGGTGTTCATTTCCCACTCGTGTCCAACCAATTATAAGACGTTTATTCATCTTAGGACAACGAGCCTGCCCATATATATATATATATATATAATGGAAGCATTTTCAAGTGCAACTTGTGTAATGAAAAATAAGGGTCAATTATTTCATTACACGTCTATTAGTCTTGACACAACTTGCCTTTCCATATTTAATGGAAGCATTCATTTTATTAGTACTATACCGCGATATGTGTATTAATGAAAAACAGGGGCCAACAAATTGATTAACAGTAAGAAACACTAGTTACTATTATTAGTAAGTAAGCTCTAAAAATGGGTTAAGTGAGCTTAATGTGCCAACTCTTGACTAATTGTAAGTTCGACGATTTAACTCATTTACTTCATTTTAATTTGGCGGTCCATGCAGATTAACTGGCTCACTAAACCCCCCAAAAAAATCTGGAACAGCTTAATTCCGACATGCCTAAAAAAAGTTGAACATCTCATATCATTCTAATTTGTTAATTCATGGACCCGACTGCAATACCTCTCAAGAATCCAAATCCGCAGAAAAGAACAAGATCCTCAGAATCGATAAAAAAACAAAATGAAAACAAGAAGCGGGAAATCAAAGAAGAAAAACAAGCATTACCTAACAATGGAAGCAATTAAGCACCATTTCAGAGAAAAAATCACTTAGGAAACCCCCAATATGTAGCCATCAGGTACTGCGAGTCACGAGCTTCAGAGGGTGGATGTAGGGTGGGTCAAATGGTGAAGAAGAGAAGAGTGAAGCGAGACTTAGAGAGCGAGAGGAGAGTGAGGAGAGCCGAGGATGGAATTTTCCATAGAGGAGGGAAAGTTAATTTGTTTCCTAAGCAATGAAGAGAGACTTGGTTTTTGCTTTGTCAGGATCAACGGCTTGCACATCTTGCTCGCACTAGACATCGAAGATTTAGGGCTTGTTGAACTTGAGAGAGGTGAAGGGAGATGATTTAGGGGCTGGTAGATGATTTAGGGCTGAGGTTTTACATGGAGGGAAAGGGAAGAAAATTCGCACAGGACTGAACAGAAGAGGCGTCAGACCAAAAATGAAAACAAGGCGCTCAAATTGTATTTAGGGATTTAGGGATTGCAACTTCTTAATATAAAACAAATAAATTTCGCAAAACACAGAAGTAAATCTCCTAGTTCAGTTGGTTAGACGACTTTGTATCTTCTCCCTCATCCCGTGTTCGAACCATACAACAACTAATAATTCCATCAATTTTTTTCAAAACATGTAAAATCACCCACAAAATTGTTGGGTTAATGTGCTCTTTAGTCACTTAAGCCCAATAAGGCTTAATTGAGACTACAGCCTAAGAACTCTATGGCCCATGTGGTTTAGGGTTAGGTCTGGGGTGTAGTAGCATATAAACCTACTTTCACCGCTTGGAAAAGAGACCCACGCATAAGGAGGCTCTCATCAAAAACAAACTTAGAGGCGCGACGTTCATAATCTGAACGGTTGCCCACACAACCATCTCATTCCCCTCGAGAGATAGTCTGGAAGATCGATCATAGAGCGGACGACGACTGTTCGTGGAGAGGCTTTCAGATCGCTGCATCTTTCCAAGTAATCAAAACGATGAAGGTTTTAACTTTTCCTGTATCGTGTGGTACGATACGCTTCGCGTTTCGATTAGATTCCTACAATTGGTATCGAGCCAATAGCGATGAGGAAAAGAACCAAGTTTTGATATTAATTTATATTTCATGTGATTCTTTTCAAAAATTATTTTTGAAAATATGGCATCTTTTTCTATATTTGTTATTTATTTCATGGTAGTTATTCATTTATAATTCATATTTGATATTAGTTTTAATTTCAATCGGTTAATCGCTTTAATCCATAGTTAGATTCTCTCGTGTATTTCTTGATTTGTAACAAGGAGGCTAATCCCATATTATTAGGTTTCCTCCTTGTTTTTTTTTTTTGAATTTCTATGTATTTTTTGAATTTCGTAAAAGTTGGAGATCAGAAACCGCGAAGAAGATGACTTCGGGCCGATGGCGTGGCGAAGTGATGGCTAGGGTTCCTCTTTTGTGTCCTAGGGTTTCTAGCCAAGGATTGTGTTTTTATGCTTTTGGGCCCATAGATACCCTAAAGGGGCTTGAGACAGATGCTATGGGTCGGACGAAAGAGAAATTCCAAAGTTGTAAATTTTATTTTTAAATTTTTATAGGAAAGCCATGGATTAAAGTTATTTGTTTAATTATTTAATGCTTTTATTGAATTGTATGAATTATATTTACGATTAACATGATGTTTGTAATAACATGCCATATAGAATAGGAAGATGTCATATTGTTGCATAATCACATGTCATAATAGCATAATAACTATTATGTTTTCAATCGACTAGTATGATAGTTATTATGCGAGATTATTTAGGTTATCTACTAAATTAATTATCAATTATTATGATTTTAAATTAAAATCTAGAATAATAATTGGATTAATTAATTATGGAATTAAAATCTAGATAAATAATCTAGGAAATTTCCTAAGAGAATTGTATTTTTGAGAGTAATTTGTGGGTTATTTAAAATGATCATGTGAAGCACACTCGCCAATCATGACTAGATTTTAGATACCAAATGATTTCAATTAAAGTTGTTGATCTTAGACAAAGAATACTCTAAAATGAACAAATTCTTGGAAATTAAAATTTAAAAAAATTCTAAATTTAAAATATTGAATGGGTGAAGGTTTTAAATTAAGCTTTTAATTTTAAAACCTACGGGCCCCAATTGTGGGTTTATTAGTGAAATGGTTATCGAAGACCCATCGGATAAGGATAATCGGATTTCGCAAGATTAAACCCTAGTATTTTCAAAATTTTAGTAAAGTTTTTGTACGGCCCATCATCGGCAACACTTAGACACTAAAGATAATTTTGAAAGTAAACAATGGTTAAATACATTCAACTTTGGTAAAATTGTTAACCCTCCCATCGAAGCTCGCAATGGAACTCGAAGGCCCAAACTAACAATATTAGTTTTACAAGAATCTTGCCCATCGTAAGCCTTGTAAAGATAACTAATGGATTGTTAAACAATAAACGAATAGTAGTTGTTAGAATCTACTAGCGATATATCTGTTTGTTGTTAATTATAAGTTTGTAAATAGTGTGTTTTTCTTTTTCCTTATTTTCAGAAAAATGTCTTCATTCAATCCTTTAGCTACAATCTTGAGCCAAAAACCTATGGATGGTACAAACTACAAACAATGGAAAACTAATCTGGATATTGTTCTTCAATATGAAAAGCTCAACTTTGTTCTCACTACCCCTATGCCAAAGACGCCCGCTATAGATGTGTTTGATGCAATTCGGACTCGATTTCAAGCAGGAGAAGGAAAGATGGGAGAAGGCGAATGTGGTTATTTCGCTACATTTTGGCCAGCCTCACCAATCACCTTCGGGAGCAAGTGAGCATGATTGAGAGTGGAGCAACAATGCTCCAGACTCTTGATGGCATCTTTGCTATGCCTAGCAGCTCTGCTAGGCAAAATGCACTGAATTCAGTTACCAAGACAGTGATGTCTGGAGGAAGTGTGTGGGATCATTGTCTAACAATGATAGCGAACTTCAAGAAGGCTGATGACCATGGTATCAAGTTTGAACAAGAAGTAAAAGTTGACCTTCACTTACAATCACTGCCTGAGTACTTCAATCAATTCAAGATGAATTATAATATGAACAAGATGAATCTTGACCTCACTCAACTGATGCACGAGCTTGAGAGTGTTGAACAGTCTCTGGTTAAGCAGGGAAGTGCATTTTTTGCTGGTGAAAGTTCTGTGAAACCTAAGGGCATACCCAAGGGAAAGAACAAGAACAAGAAAAAAGAAGAAATCAGGTACTCCAGTTGCCAAAACAGTTGCAATGAAGCAGCCAAAAGGCAAGTGCTTCAAGTGCGGACAAAAGGGGCATTGGAAGAAAAATTGCCCACAAATGAATAAACCAGGTATGGGTAATTTACATGTGATTGAGGCTTGTTTAGTGGAGAATCACGATGATAAATGGTTCGTTGATTCAGGAGCCACTAACCATGTTTGTTACTCTTTGCAGTGGTTCAAACATAGCTTGCCTGTAAGTAAAGGATTTGAAGCTTGGAACTGGGGAGCTTGTGTCTGCACTAGCAGTGGGACAAGTTATTTTATCTTTTGATAATTATAAAACTTTGGTTTTAGAAGACTGTTTATTTATTCCAGATTTTAAAAGGAATTTAATTTCGTTAGTTGTTTGGATAAACATGGTTTGACAGTTCAGTTTAATTCCTCGTTTCAATAAGAAGTTCATCTTCTTTTATTTGTTCTGGTGTAAAGTTTAATGGTCTTTATTTCCTTAGTCCTCGTTCCCTCGTGAAGTTAATCTGTTGAATTAAAAGATGTTGAGCATATTAATTCATCAAAGAAAAGAAAAGTTTCCAATGAAACTTATCTTTGGCATTTGAGATTGGGTCATATTAACTCTAACAGATACAAGGTTTGGTCAAAAGTGAGATTTTAAAATCCTCGAACTTTGAACCGATACCGCATGTGAATCCTCTTTAGAGGGTAAAATGACCAAGAGATCTTTCAAGGCCAAGGGAAAACGTGCCACACTTCAGTTGGAATTGGTACATACTGATGTATGTGGACCGATAAATGTCCAAGCCAGATGTGGGTATCAGTATTTCATCACATTTACTGATGATTACTTTAGATTTGGACATGTGTACTTGATGCGTCACAAGTCGAAGCTTTTGGAAAATTCCAAGAGTTCAAGGTCGAGGCGTAAAAACATCTTGGTGTTCAAATTAAGACTCTTCAATTTGATCGAGGGGGTGAATACCTATCCGGAGAGTTCAGTTCTTACCCGACCAAAGAGGGGATAGTTTCACAATTATCTTCTCCAAGGACACCCAAAGAAATGGAGTTGCCGAAAGGAGAAATAGAACCCTTTTAGAAATGACAAGATCTATGCTCAGTTATTCATCTCTTTCGATTCATTCGGGGATATGCCTTAGAAACACTATGTATCTATTGAACTTAGCTCCGTCCAAGTCGGTTTCAATGACACCAATAGAATTGTGGAAAGGGTGTAAGCCCACCATGAATCATATTCGGATTTGGGGTGCTCCAAGCACATGTCTTGAAACAAAACCGAAAAGATGGACTCATGTACTGAAGTATGCATGTTTGTAGGCTATCCTAAAGGAACCAGAGGTTGGTTGTTTTATAGTCCAAAAGAAAAGAAGGTCATAGTGAGCACTCACGCGACTTTCTTAGAGGAGGACTATATGACAAATTATAAGCCTAGGAGTAACGTTATTCTTGATGAGCTAGTCTCAGATCAAGTTTCACCACAACCTCAAGCGGTTCCAGCTTTTATTCTTGTGGTTGTTCAAAGAGGGGAAAATGTACCTGAACATACACATGAACCAGAGACAGAACTAGAAGTTCAAAGATGATGATGAACTTAATGAAGAACAAAATCATGAATTGGTTGATCCACTTAATGAGGGTCCTCATCTAGAAATAGTTAACCCACAAAATGTGGACCCCCGTAGATGCACAACATCAAGTGCGACAAAGTCGTAATGGGAGATTGATTTAAACCCGCAAGACATCTCTTGTTGGGTGAGTCAAATCGGGATGACATCATTGCGAGAAGATGGTGATCCCACGAGTTATGACGAAGCACTAGGAGATGTTGATGCTCGGTGATAATTGAATATTTCATACACTACTTTTTGTCTCTTGATTTATAATTTAGGACTCTTTAGCTAATAAATAATGGCTTTTATACTTATTTGGGCCTTGGGCCTTTTATTATATTTTAGCCATTATTTAATAATAAATTCCAGTTTTACATTGCTTCACCATTTTTACCATAACTCTTGAACCAGACATCGGATTTGCCTCATTTTTGTCTCATATTTCAGATGATTCAGAGAGCTACAATTGTTATGAAGACATGAAGAGCAAATTCAGACAAGAGGGTGGTTGATTTTGGAGCCGAAGTCATATGTATTTTTTGGGCTCGAATTTTGTAATTAAAGCCCATTTTATTTTATTTTCGTTCGGGCCCGACTTGTGGATTGGAGCCCCATTTCGTTTTTCCATTTTAGGTTAAGTGAGGCAGCAGCCAAAACACATATTCATTCACGTTTTTAGAATTCAGAGGATCAAAATAGTAGTTTTCAAATTCTCTGCAATGTTCTTCGTGTTCTTCATCTATTTTTCGTTTTTCTTAATTATGTTCGGCTAAACCTCTGTGATTAACCCAACGATGAGGATTCCATGATTCGTCGAGAACTCACGCTTAATCGGTAACGTTACTCATTTCTGTTTTCATATATCGGATTCGATTTTTCGAAATAGTTCGAATATTAGATTTAATATTCGGTTTGGTTCATTCCAAGGACGAGTTTCGGACTAGGTTTAAAGTTTTGCTGTGCGATTGCATAGTAGGACGCCACTATTCGGACATATTCTAGACGATCGTCTAGTCGAGGAATATCTGGATGAACGCAGAGATTTCGGTTCATCCAGAGCCAAACATGAGTTCATTCATATTTTGTTCGATGACGGAAGTTTCTGGAATCTGAATGTTGGGTTGATCATCTTTACTCTGTTTCTGTTTAATCCATTTCGTTTCTGTTTATTCGTTCTGTTTCTGCATATTTGTGTTTTCAATCTGTTTTGAATCAAAAACCCCCAATTTTTCTGTTTCTGTTCTATTGCTGTTTCGAATTGAACCGACTGCAAATTCGTTGGGAAACGACCCAGGTTACATTATACTGCAAATCCTTTTGGTTAATCTGGTTATTTTGGGAGATTACGGCAAATCTCTGTCAAAATATGGCGCCGCTGCCGGGGAATTTGCATCGGTTTGATTAGTAACAGTAGTGTAAATAGCTTCGTTTTTGGTAGTTTAGGTGGTTCGGGTGGCTGGACAGAAATTTTTCTCGACTCAGATCACTCAACCCAGGTCTTATTCACAAGGAATTGGGCATTCTGAGCAAGACTCACTCCCTAGGGGGAGATGAGGTCTCACCTATTTTTGCCAAATTCCATCGTTTAGACCCTGTTTTTACCATTTTTTGGTCTCGGTAGGATATATCGGGTATTTTAGCAATTGTTTGACTTACTCCGATTGGGCTGATTTTTGGTGAGTGAAGGAAAATGTTATTTAACATAGGACACAAGCTAAAGCGCCGTGGTCTTGAGATATAAGCCAAATTCCATCGTTTAGACCACTTTTTCAATTTTTGAAGTTTTTTTATTCCATTTTTGGGTTCCCCAACGGTCTAGGAGTTGCCCCGTCCAAGTCCCAAAAATTTTAAAAATCATTTGATAGTGTTTCTGGACTTGTTTAGGTCAATTTCTACCATAGGTTTTTGTTTTTGTGTTTGCTTTTGTGTGTTCTAGTGTTTTTCTACTTTTTACCACTTTTAGTGGCATTTTCGTAATTCTGATTGGCTGGTGGCATTTTCGTAATTCTGATTTTCTGCAGATTCTGCCTTGTGACTATGCTGCATGAGTACTAGGAGCACTATCAATCCAGAAGACTTGTTGCCATTTGATCCTGAAATAGAAAGGACAATTCTTACCTAGAAGAGTTGTTAGGCTAAGTCGTGAGATTAATACCGAATTGGACATTGCACTTGAGTCCGATTGTGGCCATTCCGATTGTGTCCATACCGTTGATCTCTCTCGATTGTGTTTCGATAGTACTTCGATAGTCTTGTTGTTTTCACCGATTCTAGTAGCAATTTTCCTAACTCGTAAATTATGGCGTAAGAACAGAAAATCGCCTACTTTAAAGGAATTGAATGAACTCGATGTTAATTATCAACCTTTGTGCATTCAATATCCCGCCCTTGTCGCTAACTTTGAGCTTAAATCTGGTCTAATACACTTGCGCCTAAGTTTCATGGTCTTTCAAAGTGAGTGTGCCATTAAGCATTTGAAGGAATTCCATCTAGTGTGCAAAGACAATGAAACCACATGCATTGATGAAGATCAAATCAAGCCGAGAGCTTTTCCTTTCTCATTGGAAGGTGGAGCCAAAGATCGGTTGTTGTACCTTCACCTTCATCTATTGGGAGTCAACTGAGGTTCGAGGTTATTTATGGAGAAATATTTCCCTTCTTCAAGAGCAATCGCGATCAAGAAGGAAATTGCCAACATTAAGCAAGTCAATGGGGAGACTTTGTATGAGTACTCGGGAGAGGTTCAAAAGGTTGTGTGCAAGCCGTCCACACCACCGATCTCCGAGAAAGACTTGATTACCCATTTCTATGATGGTCTCGGGCTCCCGTAGACAAAGGTTTAGTGGATGCTTCTAGTGGTGGGGCTCTACGTAACAAGACACCCGAAGATGCCCGAGACTTGATATCCGAGATGGCGCCCAACTCTCGCAATTTGGCACCGTGGCCAATAGTACTCCCGTTTACCATGTTCAAACACCTCCAGTCCAAGACGATTCTCGAGATTAGAGAATAGACTTGATGATCCGACTCTCTCGGTGAGGCAAATGGCAAAGGACACGTACATTACAATCTTCTCCTCCTCGATTGGGTACTCATGTGGGTTCCGTTTCGACCCTTACCATTCTATCGACTCTTGCCCTACCTTGCATGATCCTACTTATCAAGACCAATCGTAGCTTCAAGTGGGAGCTTTTTCCAGAAAGCCACAATACCAAAGAGAATAATGCCTTCTCCAACACCTACAATCCCGGTTGGAGAAATCACCCCAATTTCCGTTGGAACCAGAATCGAACCGAGTAACCAATATCAGCAAAATTCGGGAATTACCAACGAGAGACAAGATAGACCACGTAATTTCCAACAAGCAATCTGCACCTCCTTTTACCTTTGCTAGCACCACCTCCTCGACCACCATATGTGCACCTCCACAGCAACACAACAACAAAGCTAGTAGTAGTGGTAGTGGTGGTTCCTCCTTGAGGATATGATGAAGCAATTTGTCACAGCCTAATATGCAGTTCCAACAAAGAACCGACACTTCCATTCGAGTTTGCAAACACAGATTGGGCAAGTTGGCAACCTCATTGAACCAGCTTCAACCTCGGGATCCAACACTCTTCCTTCACAAACAATTCCTAATCCTAAGGGGAATGTGAGTGCTATCTCCTTCGTTCGGCAAGCAATTGGAAGAACCTAAACCAAATTGCAGATGTGACTTCCACATCGAAAGAGAGTCGAAAATGTGAAGATTGACTCTAAAAATAAAAAGGCAAAGCAGCAAGGTGAAGAGGAAGACATCCCCATTCCTCTTCCTTTCCCTCAAAGAGCAGTTCAATCTAAGAAGTTGGCAGAAAAAGCACAAGAGAAGGATATACTTGAGACATTCAGAAGAGTAGAGATCAACATTCCTCTCTTAGATGCAGTCAAACAAATTCCTAAATATGCCAAGTTTCGAAGGAGTTGTGCACCAATAAGAGGCGATCGAAGGGGAGTGAACGAGTGAGTTTGAACCAGAATGTATCAAGACTCATCCAGCCTACGATGCCTCGCAAGTGCAAGGATCCAGTGGACGTTTTCTATCCCTTGCTATTTTGGTAACTATAGATTTGATGATTGCATGCTAGATTTAGGTGCTTCTATTAATGTCATGCCTCGCATCTATTTATAAATCTCTTGGTCTTGGTCCTTTACGTCCCCATCGGTGTTGTTGTTCACCTAGCTAATAGGAGTAATGTTCATCCTTCCGGTTTAGTTGAGGATGTATTAGTCAAGGTTAATGAACCGATATTTCCGCTGATTTTTACATCTTAGATATGGAGGATGAGTCTCCCAAGAGTAGATCACCTATCATTCTAGGGAGGCCTTTCATGAAAACAAGCTAGGACTAAGATAGATGTGCATTTCGGTACTCTTTCCATGGAGTTTGGTGATATATCCGTGAATTTCAATATTTTTGATGCCATGAGACATCCTAGGGAAGAACATTCTGTTTTTCGCATTGATGTGATTGATGATGCCGTGGATGATGTTATTGCCGATTGGTGTGCCGATTATCCCGATTTTGCATCCGAGAGTGATTCTCCCATTTGTGCATGTGCCGATAATGAATGGTGCTCGTTTGCACCGATTTGCTTAATGCCGCATTATTTGGTGATTCCGACTTGCTTGGTGATTCTACATTACATGTGGATTCCGATATTGATTCCGAGTTTGAGCTTCACCCCGATCCTAATGTGCATCCCGATTCTCGATTTTGATGAGCTTAACTCGATTTTGATGAGCTTGATTCTCGATGTTAACATTGAGCCGTATAGACACGCTTCCGTTTCTTTGAATGTGGTTTCGTGCATTTCCAATGTGATGACATCGAGTTGTTGCAACAACCACCCAAGCTTCTTCCCTCCACCGAGCAACCACCCAAGCTTGAGTTGAAATCCCTTCCGCATCACCCGAAGTATGCATTTCGGAGGTGGATGAACTTTCACTATCATTGTGGCAAATAATCTTCTTCCCGACCAAGAAGAGAAGCCGCTAAGCTTATTGAGGGCGAACAAGAAAGCCATTGGGTGGACATTAGCCGATATTGTTGGCATCAGCCCTTCCATGTGTATGCATCGCATTCTATTGGAAGAGGACTCTAAACCGGCGAGGCAACCCCGCAGACGCCTTAATCCTCTTATCCTTGATGTGGTGAAGAAGGAGGTCACTAAGCTTCGCAAGCCGGTATCATCTATCCCATTTCGATAGCCGTGGGTTAGCCCGGTCCTGTGTGGTTCCTAAGAAATCCGGAGTCACCGTGGTAGCCAATCGAAGAATGAGCTCATTCCTACTCGAGTTCGTAATAGTTGGAGAGTTTGCATCGACTATAGGAGACTCAACCAAGCCACTCGCAAGGATCATTACCCTCTACCTTTCATTGATCGATGTTAGAGCGATTGGTCGGCAAATCCCATTACCGCTTCTTGGATGGCTACTCCGGATACTTCCAGATCCATATTGCTCCCGAGGATCAAGAGAAGACGACCTTCACATGCCCCTTTGGAACATATGCCTACCGAAGGATGCCTTTTGGCCTTTGCAACGCACCCGGCACCTTTCGCCGTTGTATGGTAAGCATTTTCTCCGAGTTTCTAGAGGATTGCATGGAGGTTTTTATGGATGATTTCACCGTATATGGGTCTCGATTTTGATGCATGCTTGGCTAATTTGTCTAGAGTTTTGCATAGGTGTATTGAGTCTAATCTTGTGCTGAATTATGAGAAGTGTCACTTTATGGTTGAGTCGGGTATAGTCTTGGGACACATAGTGTCTAGGAAAGGGATGAGGTAGATCCCGCTAAAATAGATGTAATTACGCTTTGCCTTACCCCGCATCGTGCGGGAAGTTCGCTTCTTTTCTTGGTCATGCAGGTTTCTATCGGCGTTTCATTCAGATTTCAGCAAGACCGCCCGACCCTTGTCCAACCTTCGCATAAGGACACCGACTTTGTATTTGATGATGCTTGCAAGGCGGCCTTCGATCATTTGAAGCGTTGCCTGACTACAGCCCCAGTGATCCAAGCCCCTGATTGGTGTCTCCCCTTTGAGTTGATGTGTGATGCTTCCAACTATGCGGTTGGTGCTATCTTGGCACAAACGAGTTGATAGAGCATCTCATGTGATTGCATATGCCTCCAAGACTTTGGATCCCGCTCGCCTAATTACACCACTACCGAGAAAGAGTTGTTGGCTATTGTATTTGCCTTTGATAAGTTTAGGTCATATCTCGCTAGCAAGTAGAGTAATTGTTTTCCGACCATGCCGCTTTGAAGTTTCTTTTGAAAAAGACAAAGATGCTAAGCCCCCGACTCATCCGTGGATGTCATTGCTCCAAGAGTTCGATGTTGAGATTCGAGATGTAAGTGGAGCACAAACCGGGTAGCCGACCACTTGAGTCGCATCACTCATTCTCCCTCTCACCCTCTTCTATTCGGGATGATTTTTCGATGAGCAGCTTCTACACCGCAAGGTAAGCTTCCATGGTATGCCGATCTAGTTAACTACTTGGTAGCCGGTGTTTTGCCTATAGATTCCACTAGGCCCAAACCCTTAAATTAAAGAGTGAGTCTAAATATTATGTTTGGGATGACCTTATCTCGTGGAAATTTTGTAGTGACCAAGTAGTTAGGAGATGTGTGCCTCGATCATGAGTTTCACTCTATATTGCATTTTGCTCATGCTTCTCTGTGGTGGTCACTTTGGACCCCAAAGAACGCTAGGAAAGTGTTAGAGGTGGATTATTTTGGCCTTCCTTGTTTCATGATTCCCATCTGTTTTGTAAGTCATGTGATAACCGTCGAGAGCAGGAGTATTTCCGTAGGCATGAAATGCCCTTAACCCTATATTGTTTTGTGAGATCTTTGATGTTTGGGGTATTGATTTTATGGGTCCATTTCCCGCTTCATATGGTTATACTTACATATTGCCTGGCCGTTGATTATGTCTCGAAATGGGTTGAGGCGAAAGCCACTCGGACTAATGATTCTTCCGTGGTGGTGGATTTTGTTAGGTCTAACATTTTTCGCAGGTTTGGCATTCCTAGAGCTATTATCGTGACCAAGGCTCCCATTTTTGCAATCGAAGCATGGGTGCCTTGTTACGCAAGTATGGAGTGCTTCACAAGGTCTCCACAAGATACCATCCTCAAACCAACTCAAGCCGAAGTCTCAAATAGAGAGATTAAGCAAATCCTTCGAAGACCGTTAACTCTACCCGGAAAGATTGGAGTAAGCGATTAGAGGATGCTTTGTGGGCATATCGCACCGCCTACAAGACTCCGATTGGGATGTCTCCTTATCGGCTTGTCTTTGGTAAGGCATGTCATCTTCCGGTTGAGTTGGAGCATCAAGCCTATTGGGCCATTAAACAAAGTGTAACATGGATTTGGCCAAGTCCGGGATGGAGCGGAAGCTACAATTGCAAGAGTTGGATGAGCTTAGATTGGATGCCTATGAAAGCTCGCGGTTATACAAGGAAAAGACTAAGGCATTCCATGATAAGCATATTCCCGAGGAAAGAATTTTCTCGTGGGCCGAAAGTTCTTCCGTTTAACTCCCGTTTGAAGTTTATGCCTGGTAAGCTTCGATCTAAATGGGATGGCCCTTTTGAGATCACTAACATTTTTCCATTTGGTGCTGTTGAGCTATGTGATCCACCCACAGACTAACCTTTAAGGTTAATGGGCATCGCCTCAAGCCATTTTATGAGGGATCCCAAAGCACTCGAGGAAGCAGAGATTCTCCTAATTGATGCCACTTATCCTCCATAAACCCCTCGGGGGAGTATTCTTCTTTCTTTCTCCCTCTTTCTTCTATTTGTTTTCCTTTTTCTACTTTGCTTTTTGAAATAAATACAGTCTCTCTTTCTATGATTGCTACATATTATGAACTTGGACATTTTGGTTTTAATGGATCATTCGTTTGGTCTACGTCATTCTTGACTCTTCGATTACATGTCTTGGTAGTTGATTTGATGTTGTTGATTGCCTAAGTTGGTATTGACCTTGTGAGGTTTTGGGCCTGCATGAATGGAATTCATCTTTTGCCATTCTTTCTTTCATGTGTGCATCTACTCATGATTTGTGTTCTCTAGAACTTGCTCCTTTTCTTTTTGAAACTACATTTTTCATTTACGTGCATAAGTATGATGGAAGCTTGTTTTCTTTCTTTTATTTTCCTCACTTTGGCCAAATAGCCTTTCCCTTGCATTATGATTCCTTTGCTAGCCCTTTGTGCCTTTTTGACTCATTCTTTTCAAAGCTACATTACAAGCCTAAGCGAAAACCATTTTATTCCGCACCTTGAAAATTTATTGAGCATTGGTTTCACCTTGGTTTTGTGTTTAGTGTGGGGGTTGCTCAGAGTGCAACAATTTAAGTATGGGGGGATGTTTGCTTTTGTCATTGTGATTATGTACATAGTATAGTTTCATTTTTTTCTCAAAAAAAAAAAAAAAAAAAAAAAAAGAAAAGAAAAAAAAAAAAAAAGAAAGAAAAGCAAAAGAAAAAAAAAGAGAAGAAATATAGAAAGAAAATACATAGAAAGAAAGGAGATATATAAGTAAAATAAAAATTTTCTTACATAGAGAATGATTGTGTTAATTAGTGCTCTTTTTAATTTCCTTGGTGCTTAACCTCTCATTCCATACTATTACCTACCTTTACCCTAACCCCATTACAACCTTTCATAACAAGCTCTCTTGATTTGTGCATGCATGTGTTATGAGTAGTGGAGACGTAGAAATTGAGCAAGCTTATGGTAGAGCAAATTTCTTGAGTAGAATTTGAGCGATACACTTATTTACCTTAAACACTTGAGAGATTGATTGATTGATTGATTGAGCGATCATTTGAGAGACCATCTTATGTGATTAGCATCATTAATTGAGATTACCATGAATTGTAATTTGAGATGAAGGGATTGTGGTCTTGATTGATTGATCTTTTGGAGCTTTGTGTCCCTTGTTCAATTTTTGCATTGTTAGCAATTGTTAGAAAAGAAGAGTTTCTCCTTTAGGTCTTTTTCTTTGAATTTTGCTCTCGGAGTGCAAAAAGATAAGTGTGGGGGAATTTGATAATTGAATATTTCATACACTACTTTTTGTCTCTTGATTTATAATTTAGGACTCTTTAGCTAATAAATAATGGCTTTTATACTTATTTGGGCCTTGGGCCTTTTATTATATTTTAGCCATTATTTAATAATAAATTCCAGTTTTACATTGCTTCACCATTTTTACCATAACTCTTGAACCAGACATCGGATTTGCCTCATTTTTGTCTCATATTTCAGATGATTCAGAGAGCTACAATTGTTATGAAGACATGAAGAGCAAATTCAGACAAGAGGGTGGTTGATTTTGGAGCCGAAGTCATATGTATTTTTTGGGCTCGAATTTTGTAATTAAAGCCCATTTTATTTTATTTTCGTTCGGGCCCGACTTGTGGATTGGAGCCCCATTTCGTTTTTCCATTTTAGGTTAAGTGAGGCAGCAGCCAAAACACATATTCATTCACGTTTTTAGAATTCAGAGGATCAAAATAGTAGTTTTCAAATTCTCTGCAATGTTCTTCGTGTTCTTCATCTATTTTTCGTTTTTCTTAATTATGTTCGGCTAAACCTCTCGTGATTAACCCAACGATGAGGATTCCATGATTCGTCCGAGAACTCACGCTTAATCGGTAACGTTACTCATTTCTGTTTTCATATATCGGATTCGATTTTCTGGAAATAGTTCGAATATTAGATTTAATATTCGGTTTGGTTCATTCCAAGGACAGAGTTTCGGACTAGGTTTAAAGTTTTGCTGTGCGATTGCATAGTAGGACGCCATTGTTCGGACATATTCTAGACGATCGTCTAGTCGAGGAATATCTGGATGAACGCAGAGATTTCGGTTCATCCAGAGCCAAACATGAGTTCATTCATATTTTGTTCGATGACGGAAGTTTCTGGAATCTGAATGTTGGGTTGATCATCTTTACTCGTTTCGTTTAATCCATTTCGTTTCGTTTTATTCGTTTTGTTTCTCGCATATTTGTGTTTTCAATCTGTTTTGAATCAAAAACCCCCAATTTTTCTGTTTCTGTTCTATTGCTGTTTCGAATTGAACCGACTGCAAATTCGTTGGGAAACGACCCAGGTTACATTATACTGCAAATCCTTTTGGTTAATCTGGTTATTTTGGGAGATTACGGCAAATCTCTGTCACTCGGGAATGACTTGAGGCTATGAATCGTGAAATGGATTCTATGTATACCAACTCGCTTTGGTCTCTTGTAGATGCACCTAAAGGGGTAAGATCCATTGGGTGTAAGTGGATTTACAAGAGAAAGAGAGGATCAGACGGGAAGGTTGAAACCTTCAAAGCTAGATTGGTGGTGAAAGGGTACTCCCAAAAAGAAGGTGTGGATTATGATGAAACTTTTTCGTCGGTTGCCATGCTCAAGTCCATCCGGATTCTCTTAGTCGCCGCAAAGAAATCTTGATTATGAGATTTGGCAAATGGATGTCAAAACCGCTTTTCTAAATGGAAATTTGGAAGAGGAAATCTATATGCAGCAACAAAAGGGTTTATAGCCAAAGGGCAAGAAGAAATGGTATGCAAGTTGCAAAGGTCCATTTATGGACTTAAGCAAGCGCCCGCATCATGGAACATCGATTTGATCAAGCCATTGAGTCTTATGGCTTTGAGAAAAGTCCCGATAAGCCGTGTGCGTATAAAAGGATCCAAGGTAATGCAAGATCTTTCTCGGGTACTTTATGTGGATGATATACTCCTTATCGGAAATGATACGAAGTATTGTTAGGCATAAAAACTGGCCGAGTAAGCATTTTGATATGAAGGACCTGGGGAAGCCAATTATATTCTTGGTATTAAACTCTTGCGAGATCGGAAGAATAGGGTTTTGGCATTTTCCTAGGCTAAATACATTGACAAAATACTTGCCAGGTTTAGCATGGAGAATTCCAAGAGGGGAATTATACCCTTCGTGCATGAAATTCATCTCTAAGAAGCAATCTCCTAAAACTCCCCGAGAGAGAACACATGAGTAGGATACCTTATGCTTCGGCAGTAGGTAGTCTCATGTATGCTATGCTATGTACTGCACGATATCTACTATGCGGTGGGAGTAGTAAGCCGGTACCAATCGGACCCTGGAGAGAAACACTGGGTAGCGGTTAAACATATACTCAAGTACCTACGGAGAACGAGAGATTATATGTTGGTCTACTCAAGTGGGAGTCTTGAAAGCATTGGTTATACGGACTCAGATTTCCAAGGAGATATTGACTCAAGAAAGTCCACCTCGGGATATGTGTACACCCTTAATGGCGATGCCATTTGTTGGAGAAGTGTAAAACAATCATGTGTGGCTGACTCTGCCACAGAGGCTGAGTATGTAGTCGCTTTCGAGGATGCAAAGGAAGCGCATGGTTAAAGAAGTTCCGACCTTCAAAGTGATACCGGTGTTAATTGTCCTATCACACTTTACCGTGACAACAACCAAGGTAGCACGTCCAAGGAACCAAGGTGTCACAAGAGACAAAACACATAGAGAGGAAGTACCACTTGATCCAAGAAATAATTAAAAGAGGAGATACATTGGTAGCAAAGATAGCATCAGACGAGAACCTTGCTGACCCTTTTACTAAGAGTTTGCCTGAACGTGTGTTCGAGAGGCATGTTTCATCTATGGGTCTTAGGAGGATTCCAGATTTGCTATAGCTTTAGGTAGTTGTTATTTTACTTTGTTATTTTGTGCCTTTTGAGCAAGACATTATGACATTGCATTTTTCTGAATGTTAATAAATGAGGTGTTTTTCATTTATTTCGCACACTATTTACAAACTCTAAGGTCCGGATCGATTGTGGAGTATATGATCATATGAATACGTTCATAGGGGACATGGTCATAGGTTCTCACAATTGATGAATTGGTTCACAACTATTAAATTAAGTTGGACACTTTATTTAGGCTGCAATATTTTATGAAATGGTTTAGTCTGAATCATTATAAAATATTGGTGTGAGTTAAATACTTACATTGAATGGACCAAGGAGATATTTGATTAAGGTTGTTCTTTCTGTCATAAGGAATCAAATCTCCAAATAACTATAGTCATGTAGTTGCTCTTAATCCTGTATTTATTTTAAATAGGTAGTCAAATAGTTTTCATTCTTTGATTTACCAACGGGTGAGGTTTGATCTATATGACGGACAACAACTCGGCATTTTGGGATTGAGACTGTTTGGTTATCGGTGTTTATGAGATAAACAACATGGAATTTATAGGAAATGTCCCCTTGATATGTTTCGGTACCTGGATATTGAAGACACTGGCCAGTGCATGTAATCCATTAGAGAAACTATTAAAGTTTAGGGAATACATAATTGATTGGGTTATAGAAAACTAGTCAATCAAGTTATAGACATTCTATAAAGGGGTAATGCATATTCCTGTTATAAGTGTCATCAATCTTGGAGATCACATTCGGGCTTTAGTGGAGTAGCACCGAACTAGATAATCTTCGTAGATTATCATGAGCCTTGATGAATGACAAATGGTAGATCCCTGTGCTAGCTCGAGACAAGGGATGGGGTATATTATCGATGATGATGGCTTATGGGCTACATGGTCTTGGGTTTACGAACTCAAGTTTGTATCTTAAAGAGCAAGTGGGAGATTGTTGGGTTAATGTGCTCTTTAGCCACTTAAGCCCAATAAGGCTAAATTGAGACTACAGCCCAAGAACTCTATGGCCCATGTGGTTTAGGGTTAGGTCTTGGGTGTAGTAGCATATAAACCTACTTTCACCTGCTTGGAAAAGAGACGCACGCATAAGGAGGCTCTCATCAGAAACAAACTTAGAGGCATACGTTCATCATCTGAACGTTGCCCACACAACCATCTCATTCCCCTCGAGAGATAGTCTGGAAGATCGATCATAGAGCGGACAACGACTGTTCGTGGAGAAGCTTTCAGATAGCTGCATTTTTCCAGGTAATCAAAATGATGAAGGTTTTAACTTTTCTTGTATCATGTGGTACGATACGCTTCCGCGTTTCTGATTAGATTCCTACAGAAATTAGCCACGGAATTCGTGGGTAATGGAAACCGTCAAATTACCCAGGGAAATTCCATGGGAAATATTTTATTTTTAAAAAAAATCTTGTAATATTTCCCATGGAATTCCGTCGGTAATCCGTCTCTAATTACCGATGGAAATAATTCCGTCTCAGATTCCGTGGGTAATTTCAATTTATTTTGTAGTGGTTTGTAAAACACCAGTGATAGATAAGATTTTCTAGAATAAAGTGTTATCTACCATTATAACTATAATCAACGTAATAATGGTTAAGCAATACAAACGTTGTCTTAATTTTTTAGGAGTTTCAAAAATCCAAGAAAAGTTTTTATATTTTTTCTTTTAACTTTTTAAAAGAAAAGACATAAGTTACAAATTTCAAAAGGTGGAACAGAAGCTTTTATAAACTTTAAAAAAGAAAAAAAGAAAAAGAAAGAAAAGAAAAGAAGTAGCAAAGCTATATATCATACTACCTCCAATTCAAATTAAAAGAACCAAATGACAAGTGCCCTATTAATCAACCACGATGATAAGGAAAAAGCGTAAAGACGTTTTTTTTTTTTCTTTTTCTTTTGCTTTTTTTTTTTTGGGAGATCCAAAGTTGCTAAACTTTCGTCATTTGAATACCAGTCCTACAAATAAAGACTCTGCCTCTGCACTCATATGATTAAACTTGCAAGAAGTAATAAGTGAAGATGCCATCCTCCAATATTCTATCCATTTCACCAAGAATGGCTGCATTGGTGATATTATTATTATGTCCTTCCCTTGCTAATTTGTTCTCCAATGCTAGTGCCATTGCCATGAGAGAAGATGAGAAGCATGCTCTACTTCAGACCAAATGGTGGAATATTAGCAATATTCCCTACAATTTCTCAGACCCTTGTGACTGGGAAGGCATTTATTGCAATGACTTTGGAAGCATTATTAAGATAAATCAACCCATGATCACTTCACAACGCCCACGACTAGGAGATCTCAACTTCACGGCATTTCCCAACCTAGAACATTTGAGACTTCAAGGAAGGGGTTTGATAGGTATCATTCATAATTACATAGGAGTTTTTCGTAACCTCATTTATTTGGAATTGTCTTGTAACGATCTTACTGACGGACGAGTTATGTACCTTCCACTCTTAATTACCTTCCCAATTTGAAATGTTGTATTTACCTTTACACAACCTAATACCTCTATTGACAGGCACAATTCTAATCCAAATAGGAGCTCTTCAAAAACTCAAATATATTAATTTGAGTGACAACTATCTTACCGGTAAGTTATCATTTACTCTTACTGGTACCAATCTTGATTTTGAATATTTGACACTCAAGGAAAGGGATTTGGTAGGTACCATTCCAAATCTGATAGGAGCTCTTCATAATCTCATGTATCTAGACTTGTCTTTTAACAGTATTACGGGTGAGTTAAGTACCTTCCACTCTTATCTTGCAAATTGAATTAATTTAGAGATGTTATTTATTTACCTCCACAAACCTAATAATAAATCTAATGATAGGTACTATTCCTGTACGAATAGGGGCTCTTCAAAATCTCACTGATCTTTATTTGACTCAAAACAACCTTATTGGTAAGTTACGATTTAACCTTACCAAATAAGTCATTATATACTCTTAATGGTACCAATCTTGTATGATTCTCCGAGGAGGGCTTTGAAAGGAATCATTCATAATTAGATAGGAGTTTTTCGTAATCTGATTTATCTGAAACTATTTTATAACAATCTTATTAATGAGTTATGTACCTTTCACAATGTTACCTTGAAAATTTTAATTTACTCAATTTAAAAATGTCATATTTACCTTCACACAACCTAATACCTCAATTGACAGGCACAATTCCACGCCAAATAGGAGCTCTTGGAAATCTTCTCTCTCTTGATTTGGGTGAAAACATCCTTACTGGTAAATTACCATTCGCTCTTGTCAAACTCATTCATTTAATTGTAAGGTATCGTTTACTCTTAAAGGTACCATTTTCTTTTTTTCAAAATGTTTGACACTCATAAGAGGGGGTTTGATTGGCACTATTCCAAATCAAATAGGAGCTTTTCATATTCTCATCTTTTTGGCCTTTTATGGTAACAATCTTACTGGTAAGTTATATACATTCCACTCTTACCTTGCAAATTCACTTAAAGTAGAAATGTCATATTTACCCCCACAACCTAATACCTCTATTGACAGGTGTCATTCCAAGGCAAATAGGAGCTCTTCAAAAACTCAGATATATTGATTTGAGTGACAACTATCTCACCGGTAAGTTATCATTTACTCTTACTGGTACCAATCTTGATTTTGAATATTTGACACTTAAGGAAAGGGATTTAGTAGGTACCATTCCAAATCTGATAGCTTATTTATGATTGACCTCCAACCCTCGCCTATGCAAAATCCAAACTCTAGAAACCATTTTGAACCAAACCATATGGCCCACACCCTCCCTCCCTCCTTTCTCGTGGAATTGGTTTCCTTGCTCATCATATTTACTAAGCAAGGAGAGTTAGGAGATTAGATCTGACGGCCCAGAATCTCCTAACTCTCCCTGCTCAGCAGATTGCTGAGCAAGGATTTAAGGTCCCCTTTCTCTTACATCAAAAAATTGAATTAGTATAGAAATAGATATGAGCTATAAATAATCTCATCAATGGTGAGTTGCTTACCTTCCACTTGACAGTGCCATCCCCGAACAAATAGGAGCTCTTAAGAATCTCACCGATCTTTATTTGTCTAAAAACAACCTTACTAGTGAGTTACCATTTACTTTTACCACTCACTCACTTAGAATTAAGTTACAATTCACTCTTAATGGTACCAATCTTGATTACAATAGTTGACACTTAAATGAATGATTTTACAGGTACAATACCAATTCAGATAGGAGATCTACATAAACTTATTTACCTGTACTTGTCTTATAACATTATCAATGGTGAGCAATGTATCATCCACTCTTACCTTGAAACTTGAATTAATTTATAAATGTTATATTTTCTCACCTAGTGAGATAAAGCTTTGTTGTTATTGTTGTTGCTATTTGAAATATTATATTTACCTCCAAAGACCCTAACACATCAATTGACAGGTGTAATTCCAATGCAAATAGGAGCTCTTCAAAATCTCACTTATCTTGATTTGTCTCGAAACAATCTTACGGGTAAGTTACCATTTATTATTACCAAACTCAACTCATCTACAGGTAAGCTATCTTTTACTCTTAATAGTACCAACCTTGATGTGGAATAATATTACACTCAAGGAAGTTGTTTAATAGGTACCATTCCAAATCAAATAGGAGCTCTTCATAATCTCACTTACATGGACATGTCTTGTAACAATCTTAATGGTGAGTGATGTACCTTCCACTGTTACATACCTTGCAAATTCACACAATTTAGAAATGTTGTATTTACTTGCATGCAACCTAATACATGTATAACTTAATGGAGTGGGTTATTGATAGGTACTATTCCCGCACATATTGAATCTCTTCAAAATCTCCAATATCTGATCTTGTTTCAAAACAACCTTATTGGTAAGTTTTCGTCCGCTCTTACTAAGTGAATTTTTATTTGATTAGAAATAACCTAGAACACATTTGTAACTCAAATGGCCGGCTTTAATAGGTAGCATTCCAAAAAAGATAGGAGCTCTTCATAATCTCATTCATTTGAACTTATCTTACAACAACCTTATAGGTTTGTTACCTTTGACCCTTGCCAATCCTACTTAGAACTATTATATTTGAGTAGAAACAATGTAGTTGGTGTTATTCCTTTAACTCTGGGTTTTATGAAGAATATCATGAACTTATATTTGTACTCAAATTTATTCACTACAGGTGATGTCCCTTCTTCAATTTTCAATTTGACAAATTTAAAAGACTTTGATGTTTCCCAAAATCAATTAAGTGGTAGCATGCCAGAAGAGTTTGGATATCTCTATTATCTTTCTACGCTAAATATCTCCCAAAATAATCTAAGTGGCAACGTGCCCTACCTTTTGAACCATTTTGATTTTCATGGTAACTTTAGTCACAACAAATTTAATGGAATATTACCATTGAGTATATGCACTGTTCCATCAAAGTGTAGCATTGATCTGAGCTATAATAATATCTCTGGTAGTATACCAAAAGAACTTGGTAGGCTACACTACATCAACTTGTCATACAATCTTCTCAGCGGCTATGTTCCCATAGAAGTTTATAGCTCTTTTCCTCATGACATTTTAGATGGTAATAAAGAATTACTTGGTTTAGAGAAGATAACCAGTTCTTCTAAAGATCCAAAGTATTTGTTGAAAATCATTATTCCTTCGACAATTTTTCTTGTCACCGTATTTGTTGTGGGTTTCACCTTA
Source organism: Acacia acuminata (assembly GCA_019022655.1). Taxonomy (NCBI): domain Eukaryota; kingdom Viridiplantae; phylum Streptophyta; class Magnoliopsida; order Fabales; family Fabaceae; genus Acacia; species Acacia acuminata. Next base: position 6,929,305 of record JAFJYI010000005.1, read on the forward strand.
TTTAAATCTTTTAAAAAGAACAAGAAACTCATAACTGAGACAAGAGAAACAAAAAATGGGGATTCATTTTCCATATGGAGTTTTGATGGAAAAGTTGCATATGAAGATATCATTGAAGCAATGGAGGACTTTGACATTAAATATTGTATTGGAACTGGTTCCTACGGAAGCGTTTACAAGGCACAACTTCCAAGTGGTAAAATTGTAGCATTGAAAAAACTTTCATAATCTCATCTATTTGGACTTATCTGATAACTATCTTTTTGGTGAGTTATGTACATTCTTCTACTATATTCACTCAATTTTAAAATGTTACATCAACGTCTATAATTTAATAGAGTAGATAAACCCTCAATTCTTATTTGATAAAAATAACCTACAAAACATTTATAACAGAAATGATTGGCTTTGATAGGTGTCATTCCAACTCAAATCGGAGCTCTTCATAATCTCATCTATTTGAACTTATCTAATAACTATCTTAGTGGTGAGTTATGTATGCACCTTCTTCTACTATACCTTAAAATTCACTTAATTTAAAAATGTTGTATTTACGTCTGTAATTTAATAGAGTAGATAAACCCTCAATTCTTATTTAACAAAGTTATAACTCAAATGATTGACTTTGGTACCATTCCAATTCAAATTGGAACTCTTCATAATCTTACCGATTTAGACTTATATAGAAACAATCTTAGTGGTGAGTTTACCTTCGCCTCTTACCATAAAAATTCACTCAATTTAGAAATGATGTATTTACCTCTAACATAATAGAGTAGGTAAATATATATCCTCAATTCTTATTTGTTAAGAAATAACATACAACACATTTTTAACTCAAATGACTGTCTTTAATAGGTACAATTCCAACTCAAATCGAAGCTCTTCATAATCTCATCTATTTGGACTTATCTGATAACTATCTTTTTGGTGAGTTATGTACATTTTTCTACTATACCTTGCACATTCACTCAATTTAAAAATGTTGTATTTATGTCTATAATTTAATCGATTAGATAAACCATCAATTCTTATTTGGTAAAAATAACCTACAACACGCTTATAACTCAAATGACTATCTTTGACAGTACCATTCCAACCCAAATCGAAGCTCTTCGTAATCTCATCTATTTGGACTTATCTCGATAACTATCTTATTGGTGAGTTATGTACATTTTTCTACTATACCTTGCAAATTCACTCAATTAAAAAATGTTGTATCTACATCTACAATTTAATAGAGTAGATAAACTCGATTCTTATTTGATAAAAATAACCTACAATACATTAATAACTTGAATGATTGGCTTTGATAGGGACTATTCCAACTCAAATCGGAGCTCTTCATAATCTCACCTATTTAAACTTATCTAATAACTATCTTAGTGGTAAGTTATGTATGTACCTTCTTCTACTATACCTTAAAAATTCACTTAATTTAAAAATGTTGTATTTACGTCTATAATTTAATAGAGTAGATAAACACTCAACTTTTATTTGATAAAAATAATCTACAACACATTTATAACTGAAATGATTGGCTTTGATAGGTACCATTCCAATTCAAATTGGAGCTCTTCATAATCTTACCGATTTAGGCTTATATGGTAACAATTTTAGTGGTGAGTTTACCTTCACCTCTTACCATAAAAATTCACTCTATTTAGAAATGTTGTATTTATCGCTATAACTTAATAGAGTAGGTAAATCTTCATATCTTATTTGTTAAGAAATAACCTACAAACATATTTGGAACTTAGATGATTGGCTTTGGCAGTTACACTTCCAACTCAAATTGGAACTCTTCATAATCTAATCCATCTGGATTTGTCTCATAACAATCTTGCTCATGAGTTCTGTAACTTCTTATACTATACCTTGCAAATTCCTCGATTTAAAATGTTGTATTTACGTTTAGAATTTAATAGAGTAGATAAACCCTCAATTCTTATTTGATAAAAATAACCTACAACACATTTATAACTCTAATGATTGGCTTTCATAGGTACCATTCCAACTCAAATTGGAGCTCTTCATAATCCCACCGATGTAGACTTATATGTTAACAAACTTAGCGGTGAGTTTACTTTCCCCTTTTACCTTATAAATTCACTCAATTTAGAAATGATGTATTTACCTAAATAATAGAGTAGGTAAATCCTCAATTCTCATTTGGAAAGAAATAACCTACAAACAAATTTGTAACTCAGATGACTGGCTTTGGTAGGTATATTTCCAACTCAAATTGGAACTCTTCATAAGAAAAACAAATAATACTGAATGCTCTATAAATTAACCTCAATAGTAAATGAAAAGGACAAACAAGCTTTTGGTTGTAATGAGAGAAACTACTTGATCGAAACATCCATAAGTGATGGCATGCTCTTGTCATTTGATCACATAACTATAATAAGAAACTTTGTACTCATTTGATGATCACTTCCATTAATTATCTCACGCGATGCCATAATTACTTCCTTGACCACAGAGGACAAGCACCCACTACTTGAGAGAAAATGGCGGAACATCAGCGAAAATGGATCCAACTCCCATTGTGAATGGCATGGCATAAGCTGCAATATCTCTGGCACAACCTTTGTACTCATTATTCCTTTGACAATTTTTCTTCTCATCATATTTGTTGTGGGTTTCTTCTTATTTGAATATTTTAAAAAGAACAAGAAATCTATAATTGAAACGAGAGAATCAAAAAATGGGGATCTATTTTCCATATGGAATTATGATGGAAAAATTGCATATGAAGATATCATTGAAGCAACAGAGTGCTTTGACATCAAATATTGTATTGGAACCGGTGCATATGGAAGCGTTTACAGAGCACAACTTCCTAGTGGCAAAATTGTAGCATTGAAAAAACTTCATAGAAGAGAATATGGAAACACATCTTTTGCTAAGAGTTTTCAAAATGAAGTGAAGATGTTAAGTAAAATCCGACATCGCAGTATTATAAAGCTCCATGGTTTTTGTTTGCATAATAAATGCATCTTTCTCATATATGAATACATGGAAAGAGGAAGCCTTTTTTATGTCTTGAATGATGATCATGAGGCTAAAGAGTTGGATTGGAGTATGAGGGTGAATACCATAAAAGGAATAGCAAATGCTTTGTTCTACATGCATCATGATTGTGATCCTCCAATTATCCATCGAGACGTAACAAGTAATAATGTATTGTTGAACTCAAAGATGGAGGCCTTTCTATCTGACTTTGGCATAGCTAGAATTCTTGATCCAGATTCTTCTAATCAAACTCTTTTAGTTGGTACTTATGGTTATGTTGCTCCAGGTTAGGTTTTCCTATTTTCCACTACTTCTCTTGTTGTATTGTATTTTATTTTAACCATTACTTACCTCGGGATAAATACGTAATTTAATTTCTTTAATATTTGATCTGTTGCAGAACTTGCATACACCTTAGTTGTGACTACAAAATGTGATGTTTACAGTTTTGGAGTGTTGACATTAGAAACATTCATGGGAAGACATCCAGGAGAGTTGATATTGTCATTTTCAAAGACCTGTAGTGAAAGGATTTTCCTAATAGATGTCTTAGACCCACGTCTCCCACCGCCATCACCGAAAGATGCACAAGATGTGACTTTTTTTGGTCACAATAGCATTAGCGTGCTTGAATTCATCTCCCAAATCTCGACCATCAATGCAACAAGTGTCTCAAAGGCTTTTATCCTCCAATCAACCATTAGCCATTCCTTTTAATAACATCTTACTCCAGCATTTAGTGAATCAAGATATGCAATTAATCTAGTAAAAAGCTAGGAGATTTGGCTCTATGTTTGCTAGGCACCTCAGATGATGAAACTTGGATTTTCCGCAAAGTCCATATTTGATGTTTGCCATATGTTTAATTTCTTGCAGCTTATGACATTTGTCCACAACAAAATATTTACAGTTGACACGTCAAGTTTTGCGTACCCTTATACTGTTAAAGTAATAAGATATCAAAAACGAATTATATGGAATATATAGAGATATTAAAATTAGAGGATCGGGGCAGCAACAGAAACACCTCCTGCAACAATACATTACGTTCAAAGAATTTAATCATGAATATAGTTGAAAAAAAATCCCTTCTTTTCCCATGAATTAAAATTTAATAAAGATAAATTTGACTCATGGAATCACACAAAAGCATCATCTATGATTACAGTAAAGAATTTTAAAATAGCTATGCAGTTTGAGTTGCCAACTATTTCATCTTTCCTTACCCCCACATTTCTGCCCAGAACTAGCGAGCATATTCTTTCATTCTGCATCCTTTTTATTAGCGAAGGGAATAAAGGAAGTAATAGTGTGGATACAACAAAGGAATAATCAGTCTTGTAACAAGAAAATTCAAAGAAAGTTGTATTTAGCCACAAATTAATTAAGGTGTGGTTGTAACCTAAACCTATACTGTCTTAGTTTTCAAGCTCAATAGTTTTGTGCATGATATAAGAGAGTTTGTTCTCTAACTCTAGCTATAAGCAGGTAGAGTACTTCTTTCAACAATTTAAATTATTACTATGATAAGATCAATTTGCATGGAAAATATCACACGGGTACAAAAAAATATTTTAAGACCGGACAAAAGAGGCATCGTAAGACCGGACCCGTGACCGGTCTTGTTCCAGGCGGTATTAAAAGTCTAACATTTAAGACTGAACACGAACCGGTCTTAAAGAAACTCTTTTAGACCAGACATTTAAAACATTAGGTCTTAAAAGTCGTACTAAATAAACCTGAAATATTTGTTTCGGTCCTAAAGCTCAACTTTTAAGACCGGACAAAAACTAGGCCGCTCTTAAAATATCAGAATTTTAAGACCGGACAAAAATAAATCCGGTCTAAAAAATAGCGGCTTCTAAGACCAGACGACTAATTATACGCGATCTTAAAAGACTGACTTTCAAGACTGGATGATAAATACATCCGGTCTTAAAAATTAAATTTTAGACTAGACGTATAAATACACCGATCTTAAAAGACAAACTTTTAAGACCGGCCTAATATCAAATATGTACACCTGACCTTTAAGACCGGTCATATAAATACATCCGGTCTTAACAGTTGAACATTTAAGATCGGCGTATTTATTTCCGGTCTAAATTTGCTCAAATTTTTTCCTTGTTCTGTTCTTTCTGATTAATATATACACACAAATCCACCACCCAATCCAGTACATAAAAGTCGATACTTTAAGCTACAAGCTATGAACAATTATGAATAAATTGAATTGGGAAAAAGAATACAAATATTATTCACCATGAGTTATGTGGCCTCTTAATGAATATTATACTATGACTACAACACCTAAATTAGTTTATACAATAAGATAACTTACTTACAAATACAATGAGTTACAAATACAACACGTAAATCAACATACATGCCCAATATAATATATTCACCATGCCTTCATCTGATTCCCACCCAACAACGTAACATCCTCTTTTATAACATACACCTTTTGATCGATCCTGCCACAAAAATAAAACAAGAACAAACTTCATAGTCAGTGACTTTGTTTAAGAACATAGAAAGAATATAATATAGTTAAAACCTTAAAGTTTTCAAAGAATTCTGTATATGAATACTACCTTATGAATGGACTCTTTTATAAAGTGATATCCTCCCATATCCCTTCTTGATGATCATTTCTTATGTCGGGTTCATTATCTGCTTCATCTTCTTCGTTCATGTCTGGTAGACCCCTTGAAAAAGGAGCACTCTCAGAAAGACCATAATTTGAATGACTTTCCTCATCAATATCAATGACCCTTTTTCCTTGGAGAGCTACAAACCACATTTTATTTTCTTGATCGGTGATATAGAACACTTGTTTCGCCTGGTTTGTCATAATAAAAGGTTCATCTCCAAAACTTCTACTATTGACATCGACTAATGTAAATCCTAGCCGATCGATCTGAACACCATTATTGACATTAACCCACTTGCATTTGAAAATGGGAAATCTAATTTTGACATAGTCCACCTCCCAAATCTCTTCAATAACCCCATAATATGACACGACCGCCAATTTAGGTCTCTTGTCTTTCAAACGGAGAAGTGCATAGATTCAGCCTCTAATATAACATCACTGTTCTGGACTGTGCTCCTATCATCTAGGGACTTCATGTAAAATGTATAATCATTGATCACATACGAATTCCAACTTATGACATCAACCTCTAGACCACATTCTAACCATTTGATTGTATCAAAAACACATTCCTCTCCCTCGACCTTTTGTTTGAACCAGTGTGCAAAAGTTCTGTTATGCTCCCTAATCAACCTTTGTTCAGTCATTTGATGATTTTCTTTCCTTAAAACTTCTTTATGTGCAGCTAGGCTGGCTTGAACTTCATCAACATTATTCAAGATGTATAAGTGGACTTGTTACAATTTATCAGGATCCACACTCTTACTGAAGCCCCTCGTCCACCTCCTTCAGCATGCTGATGTTTTGGAAGCCCAATATGTCTTTGGCCAAATAATTTTGACAAAATTCCATGGCTTCTTCAGAAATATATTTCTGAACAACGGATGCTTCTGGCCGAAATGCGTTCTTCACGTAACCTTTTAGGAATTTCATAGATCTTTCAATTGGATACATCCACCGTAAATGGATAGGTCCGCACAACTTTATCTCCCTAACTAGATGAAATATTAGATGAACCATGATGTCAAAAAATGTAGGAACAAAAAACTTCTCAAGGTGGCACAAGATAAGATATCCTTCATTCTCCAATTCATCCAACTTTTCAATCTTGAAAACTTTACTACAAACTGCATTGAAGAAGAAACAAAGTCTAGTCAAAATGCGGTGGCATGGGAGCTTGGCTCCCCTCCCCATGTCCAGGGTTCGAACCTTGCCCCCTCCCCTACTATGTATATAAAAAAAAAGAAACAAAGTCTAGTCAAAACGACCCTAAGATCATATTCGGTGATGCCTCAGATAGCTACTGGGAGTAGCTATTGCATCAAGACATGACAATTAGGAGACTTTTGGCCTACTAATTTCAAGTCCTTCATCAATACAAGACTCTTAAAATTTGAATAATATATACCCCGAGGGAACTTTTGTGCCATGTAAACACTCACAAAAACTTTGTTTATCATCCTTATACAAAGTATGAGAAGTCGGGGGACAATAAGTTCTCTTCCCATATGGCCTTGGATGTAAGTCTTTGCGTATTCCCTTTGCTTGTAAATCCAATCTTGCCTTCACACCATCCTTGGAACTACCTTGTATGTTGAGAAGCATGCCAACAATACTATCACATACGTTTTTCTCCACATACATGACATCAATACAGTGTCTCACATCAAGATTGCGTCAATATGGAAGATCGAAGAATACAGATCTCTTTTTCCATATATTTGTTTCTTTTCTACTCTTTGCAGTCTTACCGAAGATGACACTTATATTTTTCACCTTTTCATACATTTGCTCCCTAATCAATGCCACCAGAGCATCTTCATACTCTTGGCCACCAAAAAAGGTTTTCTTTAATAGACGATATGGGTGGCCTCATCTAAGAAATCTCCTATTTCCAAGATAAACCGTCTTTCTTCCATGTTGAAGTTAATGGTAGCATGTGCCTTCTTCACAAATCGGACATGCTTTATGGCCTTTTACACTATACCTTGACAAGTTCCCATATGCTGGGAAGTCATTTATAGTACAAAATATCATGGCTCTCATTTTAAAGACCTCCTTCTTGAAAGAGTAAAAAACATCGACACTTTCTTCCCACAACTCCTTCAAGTCTTTGATCAAGGGCTGAAGGTAAACATCAATATTATTTCCGGGTTGTTTTGGTCCCAAAATCAACATAAACCTCATGATGTACTTTCGTTTCATGAATAACATAGGAGATAAGTCTTAAATAATCGGAGTACATGCCATGAACTATGTATCTTTTGCTAAGGCTTCCATAAGGATTCATGCCATCCGTGCTAAGGGCAAGCCTAAGGTTCATAGGTTCTTAAATAAGTTCAGAAATAATTGATCGATTTTCTTCCATTGAGAAGAATCGACCGGATGTCGAAGCTTTCCATCGAAATCCTCTCATCTCGCATGCCACCTCAAATTTTTTGCATCATTTTCATTCTCAAACAACCGCTTGAACCTTGGTATGATTGGAAGATACCACAACACTTTTCGGTGCCCCTTATTTGACTTGTACCTTGGGGTTTCACATATCGGACAACCGCTTCTCTTCAAACTCTTTTCTATACAATACGCAATCATTCGGGCATGTATGGATCTTTTTGTACTCCATCCCCAGTGGACAAAGTATTTTCTTAGCATCATCGTATCGATGCGGCAACACATTATCATCCGGAAGCATGCCTTTAAAAGCCTCAAGCATTTCAGAAAAACTCTTGTCACTCCATCCATGATGTGCCTTCAAGCTTACCAATTTCAATACGGTGTTCAACAATTGGTATTTTTTACAAGGGTATCCGCATCACCGCACATATTACCATATGCGTGATGCAGACATATATATGCTCAATGTCGATTATGTAAAGCATTTATCCAACTGTGATCCATAGTAGAATTCCTATAGACGGAAAGATTTAACATACATAGTCCGAAAAAATTGAAAATTAGCTTGCATATAAAATAAGTCAACTCCAAATGCATATATATATGCTCAATGTCGATTATGTCTTCTATTTTTTTACTTTTTTGTTTTACAGAGAAACTTGCCCATTAAATGCATAACGACGAATCACTTTTGGTCATAAATGTATCACAGTGAATCTAAGAAGAAAAATAATTGCATGACGAGGAAATTAAATGCATCTTATGAAGGTCTTGTAGACTCACTTGTAACATATAAATTCAAATGCGTTTGCTGAGTCTTTCTTCTCCCGCCACGAACTTTGATGTTGCGGACAACAAGAGTAATCTAAAAACACTTGTTGGTCAGTTGGGTAGGTCTAAAGTGCAAATATAATCTTCAAAATACAATATTCATTAACAACAGAGCAACCCACAAGAACATTTCATCGATTTCGTTCAACCCATGAAAAACTCAGAACGATAAGCAGGAAAATCATGAAGTTATATAACCGAAACTCCCTTACAGCCTTGGTCTATAGACGTTTAACTAAGGAACCAGAAAGTGATTGTCGAGAGCAACGCGAAGCAGCGATTTAAGCAACACACAAACACCGGAGACAAAACCCGAGTAATCACTTTTGCGACAAGAGAAGTTCGAGAGGGAAGTTTAATTTTCCGCGCGACCGAGACATGTTTTAGTACTTTGGATTTTATTAAGATCGATTAATTATAACGTATCCGATCCTAAAGATAAGCATTTTATTAATTTAATTTTTAAGACCGGAGGTTTAAAAAACTCAGGTCTTAAAGTTTTATTATTCATTTAATTTTAAGACCGGAGTTTTATAAAACATCCAGTCCTAAAAGTCAAATACTTTTTAGACCAGTTATAACGTATCCGGTTAATTATAAGACCGATTAATTATAACGTATCAGGTCCTAAAGATAAGCAGTTTATTAATTTAATTTTTAAGACCGGAGGTTTAGAAGACTCTGATCCTAAAGTTTTATTATTCATTTAATTTTAAGACCGGAGTTTTATTACTAAAGAATAAGCTTCTTTAATTACTGGAGATGAACAAAAAAATGACAGAAGCTTAGTTCTTAATGCTTCATACATTACTGGAGAATATGCACGTACACAAAAAAAAAACAAAAGGAAAACAAGCTGAAAATTATCAAAAATAATAATCTGTCTAAACATCCTAAAGCTTATTATCATCCAATGCCTTGGCGATATCGGTGTGAATAGCATTAATTTCCCGCCGAATATCAGCAAGTTCCTGTCTTTGTTGCATCATTAGACGAAAGAGGAGAGGGGTCAGCGATAGGTGCGCTGGGGCCAAGAGGTTGGAGAATATTGCATGAAGGCTGAAGAGGGAGAGCGCGAACCTCTTCTTGGTCTAGAAGACGGAGGAACTCAGCGAGAGGGTCGCTGGGACCAAGAGGTTGGAGAATATTGGTAGAAGAATGGAGGGAGGTTTCAGCAATCTCTTCATCATCCGAAATAACAATGTTTCCAATGACCCGAGACTCTTCGGTCACAATAGAATGTACTCTCACTGGAGGAGCCGTACCGTATAACGATCTGATGAAGGCACGAGCTTCAGGAGTAAGAGTACCCCTACGAGGAGTTATCTTGTATCTAACCATGGTTTGAGGCTTTGAGAAGTTAGGGCAGAGAGCTAGGTAGTGAGAAGTTAGGAGGTAGTGAGGAGTTAATAAGGACAAGGACAGAGAGGTAGTTTGACTGTATGAGGAGTTAATAAGGACAAGGACAGAGAGGTAGTTTGACTGTAAGAGGATTTAATAAGGACAGAGAGGGTGAGGAGTTAATAAGCAATTGATGGTGATGGTCTAATTTAAGAGCGTATTTTATAAATATCCGGTCTTAAAAGTCTATTATTATTTTTCAATTCAATTACTTTTAAGATCTACCTTTTATAATATATCCGGTCCTAAAAGTATATTATTTATTTTTTCAATCAATTCAATCACTTTTAAGACTGACCTTTTATCTTGTATCTGGTCCTAAAATTCATTTTAATTTTTTTTCTTAAAATATCTTACTTTTAAGAACGGATCTTTTACAATATCCGGTATTAAAAGTTCATTCTTTTCAAATTACTCGATAGCGTAGTCGTATCCTTACACTCTGTTCAAATGAATGATTCAGAGTCTCTTCGGCTTCCAGATAAACTTCCCAACTAGGCGTCTCCTTATATTCTGAGGAACTATGCGTCTCCTCGTTAAAGTTTCAGGCATTTCATATTGTTCAGGATGGGTTCTCTATTTAAACACGTTGTTACTTTACTTTCTTCACATTCTTCTCCATCACTTCTACAACCTCCACCGTAATGGCTGCTTCACCACCACCAGGTCCTCCTTTTCCTCGTCCTCTTCTTCAACCTCTGTACCCTCCTCCGTTGCCTCCCAACCCGTCATTCTACCGAGATGATGTAGCACCTCCCGGCCCGCGTGATCATATAGACCGACACTTGGGCCAACTGTATCAGGTCTATCACGCCGTCAACAACAAGCTGACCGCGGTACTCGACGCCCATGGCGTTGAGTACCATCTGTCTGATGACGACGTCTCCGACGACTCCCTCCCCTCCGACGACGATGGGGAGGATTAGATATTTTTATGTTTTGTTTTTTTGTATGTACTATGCTGCCACTCACTGGGCAACATAAAAAAATATAATAAATAAAATTTTTATTTCAATTTCTACATATTTTTCTATTTCTCATCGCAAGTTAACTTCAAAGACCTTAGCATTTCTTCGCTGGATAATAAAGTCAAAAGAGAATCACACTCAAGAGAAAAAATCAAATAAATTTTAAGCGGGAGAACCAGTGTTACAAAGGAATGGAGAATTTTATTGATGAATCAAGTATCTCACGGTGTGGAAAACTAAGATTAGCATTTTTTCATTATCTTCTTTTTCTTTCCGACAAAAAGGAAACACACAAAACATTGTCCTTGTGTGATCAACATTAAAAATTCACAGAAGACAGTTAAGACCATACAAAAAAAAACAAAAAAAAAAACACCGTTTACCTTATTCGAATAAAAACAAACACAATGACAATTCTGTTAACTCCTAATGTTTTGATGATAACAAGTACTTAAGTTTTGAAAATGGAAACTAACTTGAGGAAATTTTATCTTAACATGAATTCTCGAGAATAGGATTATGATTCTCGAGAATGGTAGTCTGAAAGTTTCCATTGTGCTAAGACAATTCTCGAGAATGAAGCTTCAAAGAGTAACATATGTTCACATTGCTAAGATTCTCGATAGTACACTTGTGATTATCGAGAATGGAACTCATCTTTAATAAGCTATGCAATTTTCACTGTGCAAAGACAAATTCTCGAGAATGCTATTATAAATGTTCATATTTATTCATCTCTTTGCATCAAACCAATTCTCAAGAATGAGAAGCAATTCTCGAGAATTAACAATAGTCACTCTGATCTCATTCTCTTGTGTAGTTCTTATCTAAGTGATTCTCGAGTATGAAAGATGCATTCTCGAGAATGCCTTATCACGACACTTGCCAAAATTCTTTCAACATACCATTCTCAAGTATTAACATATAATTCTCGAGTATATAAGAAACGAGTTTTTGGGAAAACTTTTCCTATTGATTCTCGAGAATCATAAGAACAATTCTCAAGAATGCACACTAGTTTTTCAAGTCTTCGCTCTAGTAATTTGTAAATCCTTGATTATGGATTGTGTGTTTTATATTATTGATTTATACCTATTCTAACCAAGTTTAATCAATTTGCTAGTGCTTTTCAGTGATGATTAACATGCTTTAAACATCAAAGTCCCATAAAGCAAAAATGTGTCAGATGCATTAAATGCTAATATAGAGACGAAGCACGAAAGACGAAACTAAGCTTCTGAACAACCGTCAAGCATTCCGGCTATTTCCGATCAAGTTTTTGAACTAAGTCTCAACGGTCAATTCGAACAAAGAATGTCAACGTAACATTTTGACCAACATCAGAGCATTACGAAGAGACAGAGCAATAGATACATTTATCACTCACAACGGGTCATTCATCTCTCTTCAACGGTCATTAATTGCTGTCATCTATAAAAGCCAGATGCATTCAATTTCTCAACAACGAGTTTATTGTTATTCGCTGTTTCAACTGTTTCATTAATATCTTCGGATATTCATTGTGCTTCATTGTTCATTTATTATCTACTCGTGAGGAGTTGTTCAAACATTTAATCCATTCTAGATTTAAATCTTAAGGTTGTGGAACCTTAAGTGTGGGTGTACAATTACATCTTGTAAGAGGGAGTGAGTCTTAGTGTGAGGATCATCCAAGTACAGTGTAATTGTTCTTGAAAGATAGTGAAATCCCAGGAGTTCTGGGGACTGGACGTAGGTCAGAGTTTTGGACCGAACCAGTATAAATTGCCTCGTGTCAATTTCTACTTCTCTGTCTCTGTTGCTATTTGATTTTGTGTGGGTTTAGCGATGAAAATTTTAAGATCACCTATTCACCCCCTCTAGGTGATATTGCATCTTCAAATTCTTCCCAAGGTTGGACCGTCGTTGTCGTCGGTTTTACCTCGCCCTGATTTGAATATTTTCAGTGTCCTTTTCATTATCTTCTTTCTTTTTCTGACAAAAAGAAAAAAGACAAAGAAAAGGGAGACCGATAATGCTGCTCAAATTCAGGAGAGGTACAAACGACGACAACGAAGGACCTAGCTTGAGCAGAACGCCAGAACCTCGGTTGTCTTGAACCCTAATGATTTGTCTGAAAAAGCGAATCACCATTTCTATTTAAAGGAAGACTATTAAGACCGGACATTTAACAATTAGAATTTTAAGACCGGAGTTTTAACAAACATATGGTCCTAAAAGTCTATCCATATTTTTTAGTTAAATTAAACGAATACTTTTAAGACCGGAGTTTTAACAAACATACGGTCCTAAAAGTCTTTTTAGAATGAAATGAAGACTTTTAGGACCAGACGTTGAATAAATATGCGGTCCTAAAAGTCTCGCCATATTTTTAAACGAATACTTTTAAGATCGGTGTTTTAACAAACATCTGGTCCTACAAGTCTAGCCATATTTTTAAGACTTTTAAGACTGGGCTTTTAACAAACATATGGTCCTAAAAGTCTAGCCATATTTTTTAGAATTACACAAAGACTTTTAGGACCGGACGTTAAATAAATATGTGGTCCTAAAAGTCTCGCCAAATTTTTAAAATAAACGAAGACTTTTAAGACCGTACTTTTAAAACATATACGGTCCTAAAAGTCTAGCCATTTTTTTTAGAATCAAACAAAGACTTTTAGGACCGGATCTTTAAAAAATATGCGGTCCTAAAAGTCGTGAATACTTTTCAGGGTCTCTTACTGCTCATTTACAACATCCTGTACCTCAAATTTCAAGCACTAAATAGCCTTATCCACCATCCAATACATTCAGAAACCCAATATGGACACAAGAAAATTGTTCAAAAAAAATAAATGAATTTATTATTGAATTACACATTGCGTATGTATATTTACAAATGAATGAATTGTTCGAAAAAATAAACAAATTTACATAAGATTATTGTTGCTACAACATATATTTACAAATGAATTTAGGACATTAATTATTGTTTTGACTTTAAGAGGTCATACAGATATTCACAAAACACATTGCGTATGTGCTCCACTTCATCATCAGAAAAGGGATCAGGATAGGCAAACCTCTGTAACATCAAAGACAGAAACTGAATTAACTTGCGTGCTTATTTCATATGTAACATTAAGCCAGAAACTGAATTCAGCCATAATATGTAACATCAAATACATTTACCTTTGCAGGGAATTTAGTCTTTCCTTGTGTGGTAATATCATATGTGTTTCATGACATACCGGCCACATAAGTTGGACCCCTTTGGTTGCCGACGGGTCTAAAAAGAACATAAAATATATATAATATCATATGTATTTCATATGAACGTCAAACATTAGTCAAATTCAGTTTATCAAGTTTCAACATTTTATTTAAGGAAGATGTAGAATTGTAGAAGAAATTGGGAGAAATAGAGGAAAGGGAGTTGCAGAATTACTGCCAAATCATTCAATTCATTCATTCATCATAACTGGTTCCTACACATATTAGACTAACCTCTTATATATAGTTAGAGGCTTGACTCTTAAGGCCCAATAACGGCTTGCACCGAAACCATTACACGTTAACATACTAACTAACTAACAAAGAATGTCTAACCACTACCTACTATAAGAACTAAGACTATAATAATAGCTTGACTCTTATGCCATTATTATTTCCCTAATTACCTTCTTAGTATTTTCCTTTTTAGAGTTTACATATCGACTTGTGTAGACAAAGGCAGGAAATGTATACTTCTATTCACACACCAAACCATTTAACTAACAGATTAGATGAACACAATAACATTCACATATCCGCACCCAAAGTTAATAAGCAAACAAAAGGGCAAACAAAACTAAATATAAACTCACCAGAGCTTTAGGAGTGGTCCACAGCTGAACAAATTGTTGCCAAGTTTGTTCATCAATAAATGTGTACTTGTCCCAAGGATTGTGGTCTGGTTGAACCTCGGCAAAAATATAGTTATTAGCTAGAAAGGTCTTAAACTTCCTCCACCAATCAGCACAATAAGACAATGTCTTGTCTTTCAACTTCTGACAGTCAGGGATAGTGTATGTAAGCCAGATAGTGTCCCAAATAGGATACTTTACTGTGCCAGGGTCCACATTTTTCCACTCATCTATCAAGAAGCTAACCTTGTTGCGTGCTAGATAGCCGACAAAACTATTATATTTTCTTTTATTAGGACCGGAAGGTTGCAAATTTTCATCAAACTGAATCTCGAGCTTTGACCCAGAAGTTCGACTTAGGGATACATGCATCATTCGTGTGCCACTTCTACCACGACGTGCACAGCGGTTATGAGGCTCATTGTGAGGTGAAGAGGGTTCGTTCTAACTCACACTAGTCACACCAGGAACTGACGTTCCAGGAACACGACTAGAATCGTTTTCACCATTCATTTTTGAGACAGAAAGAGAGGAATGCCTGAGCAAATGAGAGAGTAACAGAGGCTAATGGTACGTGGGCGAGGAAGAGAGGTAATGCAACAGGAAGGGTTTCACAACATGAACAGAGGTTCTTCAGTGAGAGTAACAAAATCTTTCGCGTGAAGAAAAATATATTTGGCGCTTCATTTTTAAGACCGGATAAAGAAAAAGACGGTCTTAATATTTAACATTTAAGACCGGTCATATTAAACTCCAGTCTTAAAAGTAATTAATTATTTATTTAATTTTCTTCAATATTGTTGTACCGCCCACATTTTAAGTCCAGTCTTAAAATATTTAACTTTAAGACTTGACAAATATTACTCGGTCTTAAAAGTTAACCTTTAAAACCGGTCTTTATATAACTCTGGTCTTAAAATTAATTAATTTTTTATTTAATCTTTTTCTATATTTTGTACCGGCCGCATTTTATGTCTGGTCTTAAAAGAATAATTTTTAAGACCGGCTATTTAACTATGTTCGGTCTTAAAACTTTAATACCTTTATATTTAAATTTTTTATTATCATTTTTGACCGAGAAAATATTAGTCCTATTTGTATGAGATTTCTCCTTAAAGTAATTGATATTTCAATTTTTTAATAACATTTTTAAGACCGGTTGTTTTTTTGACGAGTCTGAATAATATATTTAAGGCCTAGTAAAAAATGATCCGGTATAAGAAGTTCTTTATATTTACAAAACTGCCACCGGTCATACGTTTAAGACTGGGGCGTCGATAGTCCGGCCTAAATGAGGCGGTCTTAAAACCCTTTTTTGCACTAGTGTCAGTATGATATGATATGTTTTTGGCAATTTGGAATATATATATATATATATATATATATATATTAGCTTATTGAGTCTTGAAAGACATATAAGTTCGGTTTGGGCCTCTAATGTATTTCTCTTTAATGTCTTTTGTCTTCTTTATTTTTACCATTAGATTATACATAAAAACAAGCGACACTTTGATATTTCACGAGAATAAAATGGTGCGGATCTGAATTTTTTTTCATACTTTTAAAGAAAAAAATTAAAATCGTGTAGTTTTGATTTCTATTTTAAAAAAATCGTAAAAAAAATTAAAACTGCACTTTTTATGCCTATTGAATATCAAAATGTCACTCATTTTAAATAAAATCTAATGATTAAAGAATAAGAAAAAAATATTTGGACAATAATATATTTAAAAGGGCATAAGACGGATAAACATGTGAATGAGAGGATTAATTGTTAGGAATTTGAAGTGATGGAGAGCGTCGTTATTGGGGGCAAGAAATATAGACAATCAAAGATGAATATAGACTTTTCAGCTTAAGAGCAGTGCCAACCTGAATGAACCTAAGCCATCACAACCTAATTTCTGAAGCTAGATTAGTTGCAATGAAGATTAGTGGATTGCAATAAGCAATAAGCCAAATCAATATCAATATGCTAATCCTCGCTTATAGACACTGGTGTCATCAATATAAAAAAACAATCTTACATTATTGAAAAACTGTTTATGAAAGTACTTTTTATAAATAAAATAAAAAAATATATCCACCGTTGAATTTGAAGCTATTATCATAAATAGCTCACAAAATTTGGCATTAATCCAAGTTGTTTATGCCACATTCACTTGTCTTTTTTCTTTTATACAAAAGAAACTCGTAAAATTATGGAATGGAATGAAACTAGGTAGAAGACGATTAATCCATTCATTGGGTGCTTTCACTTCATTCCCAGAGAGCAAGACAAAAGAGTCCATTAGGTTCCACTTCACTTGGAAAAACCAGCAAAACGCAGAGCAGTATGAGTGCCTAGCAGACCAAGACACTTTAATCAAGAGAGAGAATAGAAAAATATTTAAATATAAACTGTACATTTAAGAAGAGCATGTCTTACAGGAAACACAGTTTTTTAATATTGCCCAATGTAGCTGAGATGCTACCAGATATGCAAATTGGTGTAAAGATCCAAACTCACTAAATTTGTCAAATTTCCAAACTCGTCTCCAGTTATATTATTACTATAAAGCTCCCTAACATAGAAAAAAGCAATTCAGATTTGAGCAAAAAGAAAAAAAAAATGCCAACAAATAATTAGATGATTACAGATATGAGCTTGAAATTGGTATGAAGCAGTTGTAACCTGAAGCAAGAACACACCCAAAAAAAAAAAACAAACAAACAAACAAACAAACAAATCAATGATGGATTATATGACATATGATAGGTAATTTTTGCTCCATCAATTTATATAATCATCTCTGAAGGTCAGTTGTAACAAAAAAAAAAAAAAAATATTCTCTAAAGGCCAGTTGATGTTAATTGTCAAGCATAAGCTTGGGAGACAGCAAAAGTTAGCAAAAAAATCAGTTATTTTATACAACCAGAGGAGGAGCAAGATGCCTTATAATATCAACATCATGAATTAGAAAGTTGATCTAATTATAATAACAACCAGAGATTGGTCACAAGATTTAGGAATCATAGATAGCATAGTTCATGATAATAACTAAAGGAAGTGAGTTTTTGGTTCTAGCTTTGCATAGGAGGACTCGGGCTAAGATAATCTTAAATGGTTCATAAAGGTTTGAAATCACTCTCACTTTTGTATCTATTTCATCTCCAGACAGGAGGTTTAAAATTGAACTAATGAAGTTCAACAGTCATAATTAAGGTGGGCTCTACGATCAATAATATTCAATTTATATTTCATGTCCTTTCCTACACAAATTGGGGTTTCGTATACGATACAATATATGCACTAACTACTAATTCTCAATTTTATATGCATTATCATAACATTGAATAAGGACTTATCTATTTGATTTTTCCTTTCATTCTATCATCATTTCTTGGTTAAAATGGCCTATAGGAGAAAATTATAGATTTGACATACTTTTTGTGGAAAATCCTTAGTTGGACTTCATTTATTTATTTGAGGAAAAGTTAAAGAAGCAAAGAGAGCCCAAGTTTTGATGCTTGGAGGCCGCATATGAAGAGTCTAAATGAATGAGTCTAAAAAGACTCAAAGCTAGAAACCTTAAAAGTAGTAAAGGTTGCGCCTAACTAAGTTTGATCTTTTCCCATATGTCTACAAGTCCAATTACAAGGAGACACCAATCCAAGGAGGGTATAGATACTGATATGCCAGATTGGAGGCTCAATCTATCTTGTGAGTGATGTCTTAGCAAGGAAGAAACCAGAATATGACATTCATTGCAACAAGGGAAAAGAAGCTTCCTAGAGCTGCAGAGATAGCGAAATAGGGAAGTCATCGTCATTGTACGTCAAAGAAAACTTCAACTCAGAAGCTCTAGGTTCTTCACTAATAATTATTTATACAGAAAGTCCCCATATCAAAGGCTTAAGTTAACGAGAAAATTGTATACAGCAAGGAGAAAAAGATAAAATTTTGATACTATTGCAATTTCTACTGCAGGAAACCAGAGGAGGTAAACAAGGGATAGACAACAAAAAAAGTACCAATGAATAGTCAAAAGGAATGACAAGTTCCAATATGAAGTGTCTGTATGGGGGCATAGGCATAGAGTGAAAATAGACAATACTTTGCCAATATGGACATACCCGAATTGCTAAGTTCCTCCCCTGGCATTGTGTATTTTTATTAAATGTGGAAACTTCAATTTTTCTGACTTCACTGCCTATTTTTTCGTAATTTTTCATGATTTATCTTAGAACAGTCAATATTAGAAGGTTGATTCTTTCATTTTTACATCTAGTCTTAAAATTTTTTATTTGAGGAAAATATTAAAGCAGGTAGATTATTTATTAAATGAGAGCTACTTTGCTTTTCTATGGAATTGATGTTGTCTAGATTGAATAACTGTTGTTGAAGACTAGTGAGGACCAGTGCTAAAATTGTTTATATGCTTAACGTGATGTAATTTCTATTACTAGACTCCGCATATTCTTAGTGATATTTGATTTAGCTTAAACAAAACAGGGTGTCCCAATTGAAATGCCATGCCATTAACGGAACGTTAAATATCATCTTAATATGTGATACGTTTTCCACGAAGCAATTCAATTGGTAGAGTTGCTGACCATTTGTAACTCAGAAGAGGCAATTGGCAGGAAGAATATGCAGTTATAAGAAGCTTGGTTCCAGGGTGGTGTTGAGAGGAAAAGACAAGTAGGCAAGGTCATTGACAAGTGTGCTTCAATGTACGTATCTGTTTCTTTTGAATCTAAAACTGTATTTCTCAGAAATAATTTTCAGGTTCATTTTTTCGATTCTGTTTTACTCTCTTGTTTAAAATATAAGAGCCAAATACATACAATATATTTATCAATAGATTAATTAAAATAAATAAATATGTAAGATGTCTACTTATTTTCTTAAGTATACCCTTATTTATTAAGGGAGTAAGTAAAAAGGGTAAATGAGCAAAAATACACATGTACTTTATTTTAGGAAGCTTCTAGTACCATATGTTTTTTTAAGCAGCAAAAAATACACACAAACTTTTTCAAATGGAGCAAAAATATCATCTCCGTTAACTACCTTTAACTCTGTTACTTTTTTAGTTGGTGGCCTCACAATTATCACCTCTTTCCTCCTTTATTCCGTCTGGGCCCCACACACACACTCTCTCTCACACCCCATTTCTCTATTTCTTCATTCCCGTGAATCCCTTTCTCTCTTTCTCTCATTGATGATACACCGTTGGCATACAGGATTCAATTTTAAAGAAAAAATTATTATTAATTATTATCTTGAACTACAAATTTGTAGGGAATATGATAGAGGATTGACGAGAAACTCACAGGCCAAAGGAGAAAGACTTGGCGCTGCAATCAGAATGACGAGAGGCATCGTTAGCTTTATTGTGATGAGATCCCTCACACCACGGGGTTGGCTACGGTCCTTCCCTTCCTTCTCGTTTTCTTCTCCATCCTCTTCTTTCATTCAATCGTTGGATTGAAATCTTAACCGTTCGATTTAATCTTTTATAAAACTATTATTTTAAATATTTTTTTAATTTTTTACTAATATTTTTATAAAAGATTAAATTTGAACCGTTAATCTTTCAATCTAACGGTTGAGATGAAGAAGAGGATAGGAAGAGGATGGGAAGGGAAGTGGATGGGAGCCAACTCCCACACCACTTGCCTTTCTACTACTCTTGCTCTTCTTCTACTTTCTCTTCTTTCTCCCTCTATATAGTCTCTGTCTCTTCTTCTTTTTTCTCTATAGCAAACCATTTCTCTCATCCTTCTTCCTCCACTCTCTCTTTTTCTTTCAGCTATGAACCCGTCTGATCAATTTGTGGAACATCGAATATCTCAGCTGGTACTCTTTCTCTTTCTCTCACTCTGAAGTGTGAAATAAGTAACTATCACCACTCAAGATCATTTTCTTATGAATAAATTTCTGCCTCGTCGTTATTCCACAAATGCCTTCTTGTTTCCCCGATATTTCCTGAGACGTATAATGCCGTTCATTTCTTTGAGGTCTTGGTCTGATTGTTAAGAGTTAAATGGGGTTGGATCGATTGTTACTCAGAGATCAATGTATGTCCGAAGGACATTGCTTGGTTGGGTTCTGATAGGGATTATATACAATCTTTAGAATGGTCTACATGTAATTAATTACTAGTTTACTACAAAATATACGTGCTTATTTAGTTTTTTTGGTTCCTGCATCATAATTTTAAGAAGACATCTTGTGCGACTATGCTTACTCTGGCTTATCAAAGTCTTGGAGTGGTTTATGGAGACCTCAGCACTTCCCCTCTTTACGTTTACAAGACTACCTTCTCAGGGAAACTGAGCCTTAAAGAAGACGATGAAGAAATATTTGGGGTGATTTCATTTATTTTCTGGACTTTCACTGTTATTGCGCTCTTTAAATATGTATTCATCGCTATCTTGATGGAACTTCCCTGCACTCTGGCTCAGGGACGGACACACACTAGTGCCACTGTGGGCAGGTGCAGACACAATATATATATAATTTGTAAGAAATTTATAAGAGTATGTATAGGTAGAACAGATGGTAAAGACTCTCATTCTCTTACCCTTAGGTCTACGGTTCGAGCGACCGAGCTTCCCTTTTCCCTCTTTTTTTTTTTTTTTTTTTTTTTTTTTTTTTTCCAATTTCCATCGCCCTCTCTCCTTCTCTTGTCACCTAAATACCTAATCCCGACATTTCCCCCAAAAGTTCCATCGTTTGCCCTCTCTGTCCCGACATTTTCCCCTAAATCGTTGCCCGACGCTCTCTGCTGAGGTTAACAGCGACATTTACTCAAACAATCTGGCCAGGCAGGTGTATTTGTGGAAGCCTCGCCGAGGTTAACAGTGACTGATTGACAACCACAAAACCCCTTTCTAGACACCAGACCGTTTAGAGTAGCATAGTTAAATTCATGCCAAAATGTTCTCGCTTCCGATACCAAAAATTTAATATCCCAATTTTTGGAAGCGTTTTTTTTTTTTGAAACATTTGATCAGAGTAGAGCATTGGAAGTAAATAGTATTAAAGAAAGTAACTGATAAATATCCACTGTAATGTATGTGTTAGCTTTTAACAGCGTTACAAAATTTCGAATGTCATCATTAAGTACAAAATAAAAGGGCTTCCTCCAGCCGGCTACTATATCTGTTGCTTACCCTTATCTCCGGTCCTGTTCACTCCGGATCCTGAAGCTATGGTAAGAGCTGAGGTTCAATGCACATTGAACCTCAGGTAACGGTTAACCTCATGTTCATGTACAGTTATGTATGACAGATATTCATGATATCACAGCATTATTCACATATGAAAGATAATATGAGAACACAACCACGCATATGAACGTTATTACGGCCGCACTATTCACTGGTGCCACGGTGTACACCCGTGTCCTCGCTAGGAAAACTCAACGGTATTATCAGAACCATAACCCATGTATAGCTGTACGTGTACGATCAATACTTTCAAAAACAGAGTTTCAGTCTAGGAATACAACTACCACACATATAGGTATAAAATAAACATCAGAGTTAGTGTTACAGTACGCGTACGTACCTTTGTCGGTGATGTCGGTACGTTGACGGTTGGACTGTGATCGCTTTATCCTATAATGGTAATATCGCATTTATTAATCTACAAATAATATCCTAAGAGATATTTTGGCCACTAATGACTATTTTGCCCTTGAAACATTTATTTTTCACTTCATTCCCTCAAAATTCGTAGAACAACGCTGGTACAAATTTGGGCAAAATTTCGTCTAACTTTGAAAAATAATAATTAATTCTATAAAAATTGAAATGAGGATCCGTAAAATTTTTTAGAATCCTTAGGATGTCTATTTTCAAGTAAAAATAATCACCTTTTCCCAGACTACACGAATCACTCCCAGGTTTTAAGTTTTGAACCTTTGCCCAGAAGTTTTCCAGAAATTCGTAGCCTAACTTTGAGGATTTTTATCTCACTGTACAGAAATCATTTTAACATGTTCTTGGCATATTTAAAAATCCCTATATGTATATTTTAACCATGAATTTTCTCAGAATTTTGTGACCATATTTTCACTATGAAATTCTGGCGTTTTTATCATCGCCTCCAGAAATTCTGAAACCGATGAAATTTCGCTTTAACTTCGTTACTTTGATGATTTTCTTCCGTAAATTTTGCTATATGACCTCCCTAATCATTTTTTCGAAATAAAGCCAATTTTGACCATAAAAACATGAAAATAAAATTATCCTAGCATATTTAAGATCTACACTACTTCTATCTAAAAATTTATGAACTAGAACTTAAAGCTAGATCTAGAGAACTTACTAAGAAATTTGCTCCTTCTTCTCCAAGATTCTCACTCTCACTTTCTCTCTATATTTCGGATGTTGTTGCTTTGTGAATTGGTGAGGATTTATGAATGCACTACCTCCCTATTTATAGAAATTCTTGGGTTAACTACCTAGCAACTTCAAATTACTTTTAACCCTTGGATTTAATCTTAACAAAGAAGTTTTAATCCCTCCCATACACCTATGAACCGTCCTCCTCCTTTCTCTCTTATACTCTTCATCTTTTTCCCATCCCCAAATGCTAATTTAGTTAGGTACAAGTTGGTGTTTTTATTCAAGATCCATTTCCACTTTTTAAATCTTTATTTTATGGCTTAATTAAAGGTCCTTTTTAAACTCTTAAATCACTTAAATATGAATCTCAAAAGTTTATAAAAATCACTTTGGAGACAACTATGTTCAAGCTTAAATTACGCTTGTTCATAATATCTACTTATATTTGTTCTATGATCAAAGGTTTTTAAGATACGATTTATTTTCTATTGGTTCTCATTTACTTGTGTCTTGAATTAATCCCAATGGTTTTTATCTTACCCTTTATTAATTACCCATTAATTACCTAAGCTTACATCATTTTTTTGCCACAAAAGTCTTATATAAAGGACTCTTATCCTCTTCCAACTTTTAATGCTTGCATGTGTTATATGTTTAATATTAATTTAATCCCACTTGCTTCTTCCTCTTTTATTTGGACGGAAACTCACTCTTCAATTAGCCTAGAATTTGTGTTTCATTTACCTCATATTATCATGAAGCAAGAGTTCTCATTGGTTGTTAAATTCTCACTTGGATCATGCTTTATGAAATTCATTTTAAAGCCTTTAGATTAGCTTTATAATATTTAATCTAAGCCTTTGGTGTTGGGTTGGAGAAAAATCTAAACACTATTAGTGAAAATTGTTAATGATTTAGGATTAAGGATTAATACAATTTTCTTAACTCTTTAATTAGTAATTTTCGTCACTTTTATTAGTTAAAGGAAGAATTAATTAATCTTTGGTTAATGTTGCTAATATAGTGTTTTAGGGGTTATTAGGCCTAATTGCCAAAATTTGACAAGTTTCTAAATTAATTTTGATGATTAAAAACTCCTTGTATGCTAATCTTAACTTTCAAATATCATTTGGGTCTTAATTTAATTGATATTTCCTTAATTATGACCTTTTTAAATTAATTATTAATTAATTTCAAAAATTACTAAAATATCACAATTATTGCAAATTTAATTGCTTGATAATTGTTGCTAATTTTCTCTAATTGATTTAGGCATTTAGATGACATTTAATCGCCTTTATGACATAAATAAGACTTATACCTAATTATGTTAATCTTAGGGTATTTTATGATGCCTAACAAAATTTATTAAATCATTGGTTACCCTAATCCTAAAGAAACATTTCCTAGAAAATAGGATAAACACATCTTAAAATTTGAGACCACATATTCACCTATTTTAAATAAGCTTTATCCACCAAAATATTGTATTTAAGACAAATAAGAATTTTGGGTATTACACAAGGGGCCAACTCAACCAATTCTTAAACCATTCCCTCAAACGGAACGTATGGAAGAATGCGTAGATTCAATCCTAAGTGGTATGAAGAATTTGGTTCCTGGTTAGAGTATAGTGTATCAAAAGATGCATGTTTTTGCTTGTATTGTTATCTACTTGATATGGAGGTTGGAGGTAGTGGTTCGACGCAGGAAGCATTTGTTGGTGTGGGGTTCAAAAATTGGCATAAGAAGGATAGAATCAAAGTTCATGTTGGAGATCATAAGAGTGCTCACAATAGATGTTATCAAGCTTGTCAAGATTTGATGAAGCAAAAGCAACATATTGATGTTGCTTTTTCAAATATTTCTGACCAACAAAAAATTGATTATCGTCTCCGGCTGAAAACATCTTTAGATTGTGTTAGATTCCTACTACGCAATGGTAAGTCTTTTCAGGGAAATGATGAATCTACAAGTTCAAATCAACAAGGTTTATTCCTTTAAATTCTAAAGTTTTATTCTAAGCCAAATAAAGAGATGAGTGATGTGATCTTAGAAAATGCCCCCGATAATAACACATTGACTTTACCAAAGATTCAGAAAGATCTTTCTCAAGCTTGTGCTGATTTGACTGTTAAAGCAATAATTAGTGATCTCGTGATGATTACTTTTCCTTGCTAGTGGATGAAGCTCGTGATGTTGCAATTAAAGAACAAATGGGGGTTGTACTTCGGTATGTAAATACAAAAGGGTCCATTGTTGAACGTTTTATTGGCATAATTCATGTTTCAGATACTACTGCACAATCACTAAAAGCAGCGATTGATGCCCTATTTTCTAAACTTGGTTTAAGTTTGTCTAAATGTCGCGGCCAAGGCTATGATGGTGCTAGTAATATGCGGGGTGAATTCAAAGGGCTTAAGAGTTTGATTTTGGAAGACAAAGAAATCGCATTCTACATTCATTGTTTTGCTCATCAATTACAATTGGCACTTGTGAAGGTTGCAAAACATCACAAGAAGATTCAAGAATTTTTTGACATGCTTCAAAAGATGGCTACTGTTGTGGGGGGTTCATGCAAGCGGAAGGAAATTCTTCAAATGAATCAGTATGAGGTAATAGTTGAAAGAATTGCTAGTGGTGAAATATCGATCGAAAAGGTTTAAATCAAGAGACAACCTTAAAGCGACTGGAGACACTCGTTGGGGTTCCCATTTTGGTACGGTTACAAGTGTTATCTCATTATTTTCTCCAATAATTTCCTTGATGAACTTTATTGAAGTCGAGCCGAAAAATGATACAAAGAAGAAACCGATGCAGTTGCATTTTGTATGCCATGGAGGATTTTGAATTTGCATTCTTGTTGCATCTTATGAAATTGATCTTGGGGATTTCTTATGAGTTGTCACAAGCACTACAAAGAAAAGATCAAGACCTTTTAAATGCAATTGGTTTAGTGAAGGTAGTCAAGTCTCATTTACAAGAGGTGAGAGATAATGGTTTTGATGAATTGCTTCAAGAAACGAACATTTTTGCCAATAAATATGATATTGACATTCCAAATATGAATGATTTTTATTTTCCTAAAGGGAGATCGAGACGGAGATTGAAAACATTCACATTCTTCCACTACTTTAAGGTGGAGTTATTTAATACGTTGATTGATACTCGATTCAAGAGTTGAATGATCGATTGGATAATGTCAATACCAAGTTGCTTGAGTGTTTGAGTTGTCTTAATCCTCGTGATTCATGTGCTAATTTTAACAAAGAAAAGTTGATTGAGTTTGCTAGATTCTATCCTTTGGAGTTTGATGAGCTTGCAGATATTCCTTTTCCGTCTTCAAGTCTCGTAATTTTATTGTTGATGTGAAAGCCGATTCGATTTTGGCAATTTGCAAACAATTTCTGACCTTGCTTTGAAGATGGTTGAGAAGGGAAAGGATATTGTTTATCCACCGGTCTATTTGTTGATAAAGTTGGCACTTGTTCTACCTAAGTAGCAACGCTAGTGTTGAGCGAGTTTTTTCTGCAATGACTTTTGTTAAAGATAAGTTGCGAAACCAGATGAGTGATGATTGGTTTAACTCATGCATGCTAACTTATGTTGAACATAATATATTTGATACGATTGATGATGAAGATATAATGCAATATTTTCAAGGAATGAAGAATCGAAGAATGCTTTTGTAATCTTTCTGATGTAAAGGTTAGTTGATTCTTGATTATTATTTTTCTATGTTAAGTTTTCTTTTCTTTTATTGTTTATATTCTTTTGTTTTTTAATGCATTTAAAACTTTCCTTAAAAAAAATTTCGTTCGGCTTGTTATCTTGGATCTCGATTATTTGTGTTCCCCCCATTGTTGTTATCGTCGGTTAATGGAGGCAAGAGGATCGCCCGACATTTCGTTGTTCAACCACTCCAGCTCTCTCGAGAAACTCATATTCCCCATGTGGATGATGAACAACGATTCGTTCGACAGTAAGCTCTATTCTGGTGCTCCTATGTTTGTCCTAGCGAATACATGGCGGAAGGAATCTTGTATGCCGACGGTGTATCATCAATGAGACAAAAAGAGAGAGGGATTCATGGGAATGATGCAGAGAAATGGGGTGTGAGAGAGAGTGTGTGTGGGGCCCAGACGGAATAAAGGGAGAAAGAGGTGATAATTGTAGGGCCCACCAACTAAAAAAATAACGGAGTTAAAGGTGGTTAACGGAGATGGTATTTTTGCTCCATTTGAGAAAGCTCGTGTGTATTTTTTCAAAAAAAAAAAAAAACATATGGTGTTGGACGCTCCCGAGGGTTATTTTCCAAAATAACAACTTTTAGCAAAAAATGTACTAAAATAACACAGCTTTAGAAAGTATTTACCAGATTAGGGTTGTTTTAGGCCAGTCACGTCACCAAATACAACAGCACTATTAGTACTGTCAGACTGTCTAACGCCACTGGTTGTAGCGTCAGATAGTCTGACGCCACACTTTTGTATGTTGACGCCACGTAAAAGTGTATGGCAGAACCATCAATTGATGCCACTTTTTAAAAAGTGGCATCAATTGATGTATTAAATTTTTTTTTATTATTTTATAATTATATTAAAAAAATATTTTATTTGATAAAAAATATTATTTTATAATTATATTTAAAAATATTATTTTATTTGATAAAAAATATAATTTTATAATTATATTTAAAATTATAAATAATAAAAACAGTAAATAATAATTCTAATTAATAATTAAAAGAATTAAAATATTTAAAATTTATTATAAACTTGTGAGGCTTGCCTTACCCCGTGAGATCCGAGTGATGGACATCTTCCAAAAATCTCTCGTGACGCCGCCTCACCCTCAAAGACTTATAATCTCCCGTGTTCCACATAATTTTTAAAAAGTGGCATCAATTGATGGTTCTGAATGTTGACGCCACACTTTCTTTGACGTCACGACCAGTGGTGTCAGACAGTCTGACGGTACTAATAGTGTCGTTGTACTTGGCGACGTGACTAGCCCAAAACAACCCTACTCTGGTAAATATTTTCAAAACTGTGTTATTTTGGTACATTTTTTGCTAAAAGTTATTATTTTGGTGTTTTTCCCGCACTCCCGAAGATAAAGCACATGTGTATTTTTACTCCTTTACCCAAGTAAAAGAGATAAACAAAAGGGGGGTAATGTGGGGGATTTCCCATTAAGTATGCTTTTATGCCCATTACTGATGGAAAAGCTCCTAAAAGTTCTGACTTTGATACAAATGTCGCTAATATTGCTTCTCCTACAAAGGACGCTGCCTTTGTTTTCAATTGTCAGGTAACTTCAGGCCTTATTCCATAAGATGTACGATCTATGTTTGCTTTGTGTCAGGTAACTTAAGCTTTTTTAGTCCTCCTCATTTCATCTTCATAATTTGCTATTAATTTATCATCAAAGTCAGATGGGTCAAGGGAGGACAGCACTGGCACTCTCTTGATTTTATCTCCATTTTCTCATGGATCGATGTCGCACGATGTCATCTGTATGGCATTTGTTTTATACATATAGGCAAATTGCAGGTATTATTAATTATTTTAAAAACAAATGTTGCAACTTTAATTTCTCTTTTGAGGGATAGAGTAACCTCAACTACTACAAAATAGGAATTTAACGACCCCCAATTAACGTTTGTTTTAAAAAATATAGATGTTAAAATCTAGGCGGTGGTACTATTGTAATTTTTTCCTTACTTTTAACGTCCGTTTTTTAAAAACAGACGTTAAATGTTTAGGCGATGGCACTATTGTAATTTTTTTCCTTACTTCTAAAGTCTGTTTTTTAAAAACAGACGTTAAATGTTTAGCCGATGGCACTATTGTAATTTTTTCCTTACTTTTAAAGTTCGTTTTAAAAAAGACGTTAAATGTTTGCACTATTGTAATTTTTTCCTTACTTTTTTTAAAACGGACGTTAAATGTTTTGATACAACGACTGTTTTTATAAAAAACAGTAGTTGTATCTTAGACACTATTTATTTTTATTTTGAGACACCATTTAATTTTATTTTGTGAAAAATTAGTGCTACTTACTATTAGAATAAAAGCTTCAAGATTATATGACCACTATAATTTTTTCCCATATTTATAGCTATTTCCTAGTATATAGCCTATAATTTTGATAGTTAAGACAAGAAATCTGTCCGTATTTTCATTTAGTTAGTTCCTAATAATCAAATTTAATAAATCAAACAATATATCTCTTATATATATATATATATATATATATATATATGATTTTATCTCATATTTATAGTTATTTCCTAATATGTAGCTTATAATTTTGATAGTTAAGAGAAAAAAATCTGTCATACAAAGATTTCATTTAGTTAGTTCCTAATAATTAAATTTAATAAATTAAACAATACATATCTTTTATATATATATATATATATATATTATTTTATCCCATATTTATAGTTATTTCCTAGTATGTAGCCAAGAACTTCGATAGTTAAGAGAAGAAATTCATTTAGTTAGTTCCTAATTAAATTTAATAAATTAATTAATATATCTCTTTTATATATATCTATAAAAAATATATTAATATCATTTAGTTCAAGCCTCCCTCATGCTATTTTATTTTATTTTTTATTTGAGTTACAATGACCGGTTTTTCAAAACCAGCTTGTTGAAACTCAAATTTTTTAGATATTTTAACTTCAATCTCGCACCTTCGACATTTTATTGTTCCCTCCCTTCCAAATTTCTCTAGATATTTCAACTTCAATCTCGTCGACATTTTATTGTTCCCTTTCTTTCATAAAAATATAAAGTTTTCTCTTCAAAATCCAACTGCGTAATGTCTTCCTCAAATCTATCCTAAACACAACCTTTCAAGAAGAGTCTCGAGACCTACCCATCTCTCGTCATCGCACCCAATGGCCTTACCCTTGCCACCAAGGAGGTTTTCTATCGCGGTGTGAGCGACTTCGACTCCGACTCATCCTCTGTCGTGAACTACGAGCATGCCGCATGCCCTCCGCCTATCATTTGCCGCCGGTTAAAGATCTCGGTTGCAGATCCGTGTCTCTCTCTCTCTCCCCTCTTATTAAACAATATGTTGAGCAACGATCCCGAGCATCGTGAAGAGGAGGAAGCCCCCCACAAGTGATGATGAGGATATCGGAGCTCTACTTCTTGGTGCTTTCTTCTATTGAAAATTTTGAATGGATATTTCATTGTAGTGTTTTTCTGCTCTATTTCTTGGTGCTTTCTTTTATTTGTCTTCTGTTTCATTCAGTTAAGACTTGGTATGTTTTATTTATTTTTTATTTTTCTTCTTATTTTGTGCTTCGTTGGACATGAAACGCTCTATTTCTTGCGTCAAATCTTGAATGGTGTTGTTTAATCTTTGGTTTATTTAATTCCAAGGAAAAATTGTCTAAAATCTAATTAATAATTTGTAAAATTTAGAGACAACATATTCTCCTTCATTTATTATGTATTATTTATCAAAATTAGTATTTATGATAAATAGAAATTTTAGAGTATTACATTTCTCCCCCCGTTAAATTAAATTTCGTCCTCGAAATTTGATCGTATAACTTCAGAGAACTAATCTAGACATTCAGTCTATTCCTTGCCTATGGATGCTTACTAAACATGCACCCTGACAATCTCATTGACCTTGTACCTAGGTATAGTATTCAAATACAGACTCGTCGGTCCATTCTCACAGCCGCTTGGTTACGCAGCCTCACCGCTCGACTCATTTAGCCTCTTGGCTTAACACACATTGGCCCTCCGCTCAATCTATTACCACAAAGATCGGGAGATTCTAGCCTCACCACCTAGGAAATCATCCTCAGGCCTTAGGCATCTCACTTATCACCTGGTACAATGAATGTTTTGTCAAACACAAGATGTACTGTAGACATACTAGTCTAAAGTCACCATGACAATTAGAATTTCACAAAGTGCTAAGTACCACCGGTCTTATGGCCTAGGGTCACCGCTCCGTGCACACTTGCACACCAGGTCTTATTGCCTTGAGCCTCTGCTCGTCTATTTCATCTGAGCCTTTCACATTCAAGCTCTCAGACTACTTTCACTTACTTAGCACTATAGCTGACAACTACTATATGACTTAACTAGTTCAGTATTTTAGACCTTTCTAATAGCTCCTGTTCCTATGTCATAAACTCCAAGTACACCGCTACTCTTTTCAATACGATAGCATCGACAATCATGTCATCACTACCCAAAACCATTATGTTGTCCATTTTCAAATTTTCACACATTGAAAATTTTTCGTGGTCACAGTACATTTCGCAATCCGCACTATACCACAAAGTAATAGTGCTATCACATTTTCAAACTTAATGCTGCCAAAACAAATTTGTGAAAGCACATTCACTGCTAAAACAGTTTTGAAAACTTTTACAGCGAGCGTCTTATCCCAATCCCCAAATCCGGCCTCTGTATCCCTCTGGCTTCAAGTCGAGTCACCAGGCATCAACAGTACCATCAAACAATGTGGGAGAACCTCCACCCCTCCCATAAGAGACCCAGTGTTCACACCGGCACATAACGTAGCAACCCTATCTACCGAAACTCAGTCTAGCCATAGACAGTCAGGTCCTACTAGATAAAACATACGCCCTAGGCAAAATGTTATGGATTGGGTACGTTCACTGCTAGTGCGATTTTTATCCTCTCAAACAAAATCCCTCACAACTCTTTGTTCAAAAAGAGCCTTAATCAAAGGCCAACGATTTCAAACATTCTAAGACACTTGGCAAGACCCAAGAACCGTGTATATCTACAACTACTTCGGGTCTCCCAGCCCGTACTAACTTTACCACCACACAGTTGAAAACTCGTTTCAAACTCCGGGTTCTAGCAAACCCCTTTTATAAGTCAACATCATTTCAAAAAGATAATGGTCACTTTTTGAAAACATTTCATTTGAAAAATCAATTTCAAAAATTCACATGTTCCAAAAATCAATTCTGAAATGTCAAATATAGCAAGTGTATTGGCAAGTTCAAAAAAGTTAAAATTTTAAACCCTACTCAGGAACCAGACAACTAACCTTAGAAGGTTATTACTAACTAAACATATTCGGACCTCTCGCCCTTAGCTACTCAAGCCATCCGTAGAATGTTTAGTCTGTTCTACTTTAATCATCCGGCTATTCTGAGCATCGCTCGCTATCCTCGGGTTTCACAAATTTTTCAAGACACTTCTCGTATTCATTGTCTAACAACCGTGGGCTTCTGCCAGCCTATAGACATAATAGTCTCACAGGACTTAGGGCTTTTCATTGAACATATACATGTCCAACGACCTATGATCACAGCGGTCCCAAAGGTCCTGCTTCCCACTAGGATCAAGGAATTTGTTCACAACTAGAATGTCTTCTAGTGCGAGTTCAGTTCTTTCTTGGATATCATAGCATAATATATGCTATATAGCACTGGAGGACCTTATGGCAATATACTGGCTTACGTAAACCTTTTCTCTAGGAAACCTATTCGATGTGGGACTCGTTATAATGTGTACTTACCTTGAGAATCGATGCATTGGTAGCTCTACTCTATGGTTTGTTGTCACAGCGGCTCCACTCTATGGTTCGTCGTCACGGTGGCTCTGCTCTACGGCACTTTACTCAGCGCTTCACTCAGCCTTTTCTGACTAGTCAACCTCTCCGGTTAGCATCCTCATTTACATGTTGCTTAAAATTAGGCCTTGGAGATGATTTAGAAAGAAGTGGAAATCGGCTATAGGTTCTCCTTCTAAAAGTTTATTCGTCTTTTCCATTCAGAAGAGGTCTCGGGGTAAAAGGTATAGCGTTGATATCACCCAATCGTCTAGCAGGTAAGGAAGTCCATTGTGTTTTCTCCGTTCGTAGGTCGTTTTGACTTGCTCTAGGCACTGGAAGTACGTCCCTTTCATAGTCCAACTGTGCCGCTCCATCATTAAGTAATCGATTCGCAGAGCGTCTATCAACTTTTTGTTTGTATCCAGGACATGTCCTAGGGAATTTGGTTCGTAGAAAGATTCACTCTCAGAGTCATCCCGATAGCTTAGTAGCTAGAAATATTCACGGTTGTCGTCAACGAATAAATGATCTGATCCTACAGGCCTATCCGATTCAGAAGGTATACTAGCTATTGGTTTAGGATAGTACACTGGATCAAGGTCGTGTACAGGTTCAGGGTTGTATACCAGCTCAGGATGGTATATATTTGAGGGTTCATGGTCATGAATGGGCGTAGGGGGTTTTTCTGGGTTAGAGTGATGCACCAACTCAAGGTGGTACACCAGTTCAAGATGGTATACCGGTTCGGAATAGTATACCGGGCTAGGGTGGTATACTAGTCTACAGTTGAATATCGGTGTTACTTTCTTATGGACAGTCCTCCACGCAGTACGTCTTACTCGTCCATAGTAGTTTCTATTTGGAGGCCCATCTCCGTTCATCTATACTGCATCACACCAGGGTTATATCAATACTCATTTTCAAAACATGCTCTAAGTTAAAGGCTTAGAACCTAACTTAGTTAACAAATATATTGGCCAAGTAGGTGCCCCTAGTGGAAGTCTCCCCGAATTCACGGTGACTTAATGACTGAACCACATAGACTAGCCCTGCCTTTGGCACCAAATGGTTTGAAATAACCGTGTTAGATTCATGCCAGAATGAATGCTTTGATACCAAAAGTGTTAGACCTCATTTTTCAAAAGCGGAACAACATATTTTTATCATAGTAGAGCATCAGAGTAATTCAAACGAGCGAGTAATTGATATGTATGTGACAAAATATTAACCATGGTGTACCCGGTTGGTTATAATGGCGGTACATTCATCCGAATATTTAAAAATTTTAACTATGTAGAAACGTAAATACATCTCCAAAATAAAACTCTAGCTGAGTCCTTCGAGCGTGCTGCTTACCCCTGTCACTGGCTCCCGATCCTCCGGATCCTGAAGCTATAGTAAGTGCTGAGGTCCAATACCCATTGGACCTCAGGTAACAGTTAACCTCATGCTCAAGTATGACAAAATATGTATGACAGATATTCATAACATTACAGCATTAACCAATACATAGCACACAGCAGATGTAAGGTTACAACAATACATAAGCACATAGCAGATGTAATGTCAACAAAACCACAGTACATAGCACACATCACATGCACAGTCACCCATGTTTGCACTAACCAGTGCCACGACAGCTCCTCGTGTCCTCAGTGCTAGGAAAACTCAACGGTATTACTAAGACTGTAACCCGTATAAAGCTAAATGTATAAACATGTGAACTAAGCCCCAAAACTTAGCCACGGTGCATGACCCAAGACCAAGTCTTGTCCATGACTCTATGAAATTATCCATCACATATAAGCATACAATAAGCATCAGAGTTAGGGTTATAGTACGCGTCCGTATCTTAATCCGTGTGGATAGCGGTACGTCTGTCCGTCGGTATGTCTCTTGGATAGCCTATAATAGCATTTACCGCATTATTCTCTTACAAATAATATCCTAAGAGATATTTTAACCACTAATGACCTTTTTACCCCTGGTGGATTTATTATTCCAATTATATTCCTTAATTTTCGTAAAAAAAAACGTTGTTTCAGTATTTCTGGGCAGATTTTTCGATAACTTTGAAAAATCATAAC
This sequence comes from Acacia acuminata, assembly GCA_019022655.1. Classification (NCBI taxonomy): domain Eukaryota; kingdom Viridiplantae; phylum Streptophyta; class Magnoliopsida; order Fabales; family Fabaceae; genus Acacia; species Acacia acuminata. Next base: position 6,964,478 of record JAFJYI010000005.1, read on the forward strand.
TAATTCCACAAAAATAGAAACAAGGTTCTGTAAAATTTCCCGGAAACCTTAGCATGGCTAGTTTTGTGGAAAAATCATGGTTTTCACCCAGAATTAGTGAATAATTCCCAGTTTAACGATCTTCAACCTCTGCCTAAATTTTTTTCCAGAAAACGTAGCCTTATTTCCAGAATTTGTATCTCCCTCTACAGACCTCTAATTGATACATATTTTATATCAATGAAAATCTATACATGTCTAATATAACCATGAATTATTTCATAATTTGTGAAGATAAAATTATACATAAAATAATGCCCTCTATGTGACTGACTCCAATAACCCAGCAAAACTCAACAATTCCCTATCTTACTCTAACTTGTTCCATTAATCCTAAAAGTCACCTCCCAACATGTTTTTACCTTGTCACGCATCTTTCAATGCAATGAGGCCTTAAAAAAATTATGGGAAATTACTTTACCTATTTGCTAGACTAAACTAACATTTATACTAAGAACTAAAGACTAGAAAGCTAAAAGCAAGCTTACCTCTTGAAGACTCTTGCTACTCCTTCCTCCTCCTTGCTTCACTCTCTACTCTTAGAAATCACCACTTGGGGTTGATTTGGTGTGAAAAAATGTGAAGGGGTTGCCCCCTATTTATAGGAAAAGTCTAAGGATTTCAACCTTTGGATCATTTCTCTTCATCAATGGCTTAGGTTGTTTTGTGTTTTCATGAAGGCACAAATTATGCACAAAAGCTTCTTATTGGTCAATTTTAATTACATAGGATTTAGCTAATTATTTTTATTTCCCTTTTTAATTCAACATGTGCTCTAAAAATATTATATTATAATCTCTCTCTCTCTCTCTCCCCCCTCTCTCTCTTTCTCTCTCCCATGTGCAATCTAACACTTCTTTCCTCTCCCATTGGTCTATTTTTTTTTCACATGGATTAAGCTTATTTCTTTGATTTTCCATTAGCTAATTCAATTACACAAGGATTAAGGTTAATTATAGAATTAATTAGGACCATTGGATTCCATTTGTATTTGTTCAAGTTTAATCCTCACCATCAATCTATGGTTCAAGTCTCCTATTGGTCCATTTAATTTCATGAGGATTAAGATCATTTTCTTGATTTATCATTGGCTAATCAATTTACAAGAGGATTAAGCTTTATTTATAGGATTAATTAACCCTTAATTGCATCTCGTTGACTTTTCAAAGGTTGATTAAAGTTTAATTAACTTCTTAATCAAGTGCTTTAATAGACAAGATTAATTCTTCATTAATTAGCCTTTTGATTAATTATGAAGATTTACACAATCATTTAATTAGTGAAAACTTAATTGTTCATTTATCTTTATTAATTTCCCTTAATTTGTTTAAGTATTTTCATAACATTATCTTGCTTCTTTTAAGAACCATGGTTTAATATGATGATTATTTTGTATTTTATGATCCTTAAATGTGGTCTTAAATTTAATCTTTGGTTTATTTAATTCCAAGGAAAAATTGTCTAAAATCTAATTAATAATCTGTAAAATTTAGAGACAACATATTCTCCTTTATTTATTATGTATTATTTATCAAAATTAGTATTTATGATAAATAGAAATTTTAGAGTATTAACTGAAAAGAGTGATATTTATAATTTTGAAGTGGTGGCATTAGAAACAATCATTACAAGACATCCTGGAGATTTGGGTGTGTTTGTGTGTGTAAATTCTGAGTGTAACTGAATCATGAAACTTTATACTAATATATAACTTTTATACATATATAATACAAACTCAAGTAATGACTACCCGGACTCAAATCAGTGTCAGCTTAATGTATATATCCTTGTAGTGAAAGGGTATGTCATGTCTATTGTCAATTTTCCTCCTCCTTTGATTTTTCAAAAAGAAAAAGAAAGAAAGAAAAAATGTAAAATTATAATACTAGCTAGTAACATTTAATTTGTTTTCAAAATCCCATTTTGAATATTTGCCAAACGCGTTTGGAAGTCTTAAAATCCCATAATAGAAGTAGTTGTAGAATTTTGCCTCTTTGCTTGAATTGTAAGAGGAAAGTAATTAATATGTGACCCTATACAAAGTCTTTAACTTACTACCCCATCTTTCAAGTTATTCAAAGATGGAGGCTTTTTTATCTGACTTTGGGACATCTAGAATAATCGATCCGGATACATCTAATCAAACGATTTTAATTCTACTTATGGTTATGTTGCTTCAAGTAAGCATTTTTTATTATCTATTGCTTCTCTTATTGTACTCTTGTATTTACTTTTCACAATTACTTACCTTTGCATAAATACATAATTTATTCAATTTTTGGTCTATTGCAAAGCTGGCATACACCTTAGTTGTGACTAAAAAATGTGACGTTTATAACTTTGAAGTGGTGATATTAGAAACAATAATAGGAAGACATCCTAAACATTTGATATTGTCTTTATCAAAGACTTGAGCAGAAAACATTTTTCTAAGAGATGTTTTAGACTCATGTTTTCCACTTCCATCACAAAAAAATGCACAAGATGTAGCTCTCTTGACTGCCATAGCAATTTCATGCTTGAATCCATCTCCTAAATCTCAACCACCAATGCACCAAATATCTGAAAGGCTTTTATCTTCCAACTCGCCATTAGCCATTCCTTTCAACATTATCTAAATCCAGCATTTAGTGAATCAAGACATGCCAATAATGTAATGAAAATCTAGTAGATTTGGCTTGTCATACTTGGATATTGATTCATCATGTTATTAAGGACTAGTTATATGGGGAGACCGAAACTGTCAATGCCCCGACCGAAATATTGATGATATGCAGATAAAAGAAGCAAATGAAACCTTATTATGTGGATATTATATTCAAACCCAAATGGATGCATAAAGACCGAAAGAGATATTAGGGTGTGAATAGTAATTTAAACCCCGTTTAGTAGGAGGTAATTGAGGGTGGTGATTTGTTTTAGTTTTTTCAAAAATAGAACAATTTAAAAAAAAAAAAGGCATTTTCTTGCTGATTGAAAGTTCAATATTCCAATTCCATTGTGTGGGGCCAATAGACTCCCATTATATATTCAATTTTGCCCATCTTACACGCAATATTTATGTCCATTTTCTTGATTTGGATATTGTTATCCGAAGACTTTGACCCTAACAATATATGTAGGTTTTTTTCTTTAAAGAAAATATAATTTTTTAAACATTAAGAAAAAATGTATTTTTATAATTTGATTTGTCATACATCTATAAAAAAAATAATCTCAAATGTTACAATTTTAATTTCTCTTTTGAGAGATAGACTAACCACCTCCTGTAATACCTCAAATTCCATACTTCGTAGTGTGTCAGTTGACACATAATTTTAGGAAAATTGACAGAGTTTGAGGTGCTACAGCTCAGAGTAAAGTGGAACGGAGAGCATGCACTAATGTTTGGACAATGAGTAACTGATATAAAATGCCCAGACACAAGCTGGTAAATTAAATATTTCCCAAAGGAATATTCATGTGATACAATTATCTAGAATGTGCATAATTACAACTCTTGAATAGTAACTATACATTCCTAAAGCAAGCCTTAACTAGACCTGCGGCTTGGAACCCAATACAGTTAATCAGACCCTTTGGCCAAGCCGGGTAAAGTCTAGTGGAAGTCTCCCCGTCTTTCACGGCGACTTATGACTGACCCACATAGACGACCCTTTCTTAGTTTAAGCACCAAATGGTTTGAAACAACTCCATCAGATTCATGCCAGAAACCAGTCCTATCAGACTTCTTTAGACTCTCGTCTTGATCGGTGCCTCTTCATGGCTCTGTTCATCAATGCCTCTTCTCAGCTCCGTCCACGTCGCCTTCTCAGATCCAGGTTCCTATCATGAACTTTTAGTCAAGGCTGGGATTCAAAACCCATTGAATCTCAAGTAACAGTTAACCTCATGTTCAAGTAATAACAATATATATGGCAGATATTCATTACATTTCAGCATCAACCATATATAGCACACAGCAGATGTAAGCTTACAACAATACATAACACACAACACATGTAATGTTAACAGCACAACAATACATAGCACACAGCAAATGTAATGTTTGCAACGTTTGCACTAACCAGTACCATGACAGCTCCTCGTGTCCTTAGCGGTAGGAAAACAACACTATGGCGTTATAAAGACTATAACCCGCACAAAGCTGAATGTATATAAACAGGTGACCTAAGCCCTATAAACTTAGTCACAGTGCATGACCTAAGACCTAGTATTGTCCATCACTTCATGAATCATTCAATCATATACATGCATACAAGACACATTAGAGTTAAAGTTACAAGACGCGAATGTACCTTTCACCGTGTAATTGCCAAAACGCCCAACCTTTTGAATCGACTGACTTCCTAAATCCTACAATGTTACCGTCGGATTACTTCCTTTTCCATGATATTATAATTAATATCATATTTCCTAGAATAATATCAAAAAGGATATTTTCACCTATTTTGACATTTCTACCCTTGGTGGATTTGTTATTACAATTTTTCCCTTACATTTTCTTTAAAACGCATTGCTGGATTTTCTAGGCAGATTTTTCAGCAACTTTGAAAAATCATAATTAATTCTACAAAAGTTGAAATGAGGTTCTGTAAAATTTCTCACAATCCTTGACATGTCTATTTTGGAGGAAAAATAACGCATTCAATGTGAATCAATACCAGTTTAATGTTTTCTAATCACTGCTCAGATTTTCTTCCGTAAAACGTGACCCAACTTCAGGAATTTGTATCTCCTTCTACAGAATTCAAAACACTACGAATTTGGTATTTTTAGAAAGCGCTAGATGTCTAATTTAAACATGAAAATTTTCATAATTTAATGACTTTATATTATCCATAAAATAATGGCCTCAATGTGACTGACTCCAGAAAACAGCAAACCAAAATTTTACCAACAATTTACTACTTTGATCTTCAACTTCAAAAAAAGATATCCCACCATTTTTTCCATCAAAATTTCGTGTTAAACTCATTTCTAACCTCAAAAAACATGAAAACAAAATTACTTTTGAAGATTCAAGATCAAAACATAATTTTACTATAAATCTAAAGACCAAAACTCAAGAACTCACCTTGAACTTTGCTTCTACTCCTTCAAGCTTCTCCACACACACTCTCTCTTCACTATATTCAGATGTTGGAACTCATTTTGGTGTGAAGAATGAAGAGGTTTGACTCTCTATTTATAGCAAAAATTCCAAGCTTATATGGAATTTCCACACCCAATTACTTTGGTCCTCTTCCATTGGATTCAATTCACTTTGTTAGACCTAATCACTAGTGCAAAAAAAGGCTTTAAGACCGCCTCATTTAGAGCGGACAACGGACACCCCGGTCTTAAAGGAATGACCGGTGGCAGTTCCGTAAATATAAAGAACTTCTTGCACCGGACCAATTTTTCACCGCTCTTAAAATCATTATTGAGACCGACTAAAATAACACCGGTCTTAAAAATTGAACTGAAATTTCAATTACTTTCTAAATATATCTCATATAGCCGTACTTATATTTTTCTGCGGTAAAACATAATAAGGAAAAATTTAAATATAAAAAGTCTAAAGTTTTAAGACCGAACTTACCAACAAGACGGTCTTAAAAGTTTTCTTTCAAGACGGACATATGATACTTGCGGTATTTAAAAAGTTCATTAATATTAAGACCGGCGTTTTAAAAGGAACGGTCTTAAAGGTTAAACTTTTAAGATCGGACGTTTAATATGACCGAGATTAATGTAAATATTAAGACCGTCTCTTTTTCATCCGGCCTTAAAATCCAAGCAAGTTATACATTTCTTCGCGAAAGCTTTTGTTACTCTATGGAGAACCTCGTTCGCGTTCCGAAACCCTTCCCGTTGCATTACGTCTCTTCTCGCCCACGTACCATCAGCCCCCGTTACTCTCTCATTTGCTCGGCATTCCTCTCTTCCCCGTCTCGAAAATGGACGGTGAAAACGAATCTATTCGTGTTCCGCAACGCGCTTCCCGGTGTGACTCGCGTGTGAGTGAGAACGAACCCTCTTCATCTCACAATGAGGCTCGTAATCGCCCGCACGCCGTGGTAGAAGAGGCACACGAATGATGGAAGTGACCCTAAGTCGGACTTCCGGGTCAAAGCTCGAGATTCGCTTTGATGCAAGGTTGGAACCCGTCGGTCCTAATAAAAGCAAATATAATAGTTTTGTTACTGTCTAGCACGCAAAGAAGGTTAGCATCTTGATAGATGAGTGGAAAAGTGTGGACTATAAGAATGTAAAGGATCCTATTTGGGAGACTATCCGGGTTACATACACTCGTCCCCGATCGTCGAAGTTGAAAGACAAGACATTGTCTTATTGTGCTGATCGGTGGAGGAAGTTTAAGACCTTTTTCGCTAACACGTATATTTTCTCCGATGTTCCGCCCGCCAAACATCCTTGGGAAGTTTACACATTTATTGATGAACGAATTTGGCGACAATTTGTTCTTCGGACCACTCCCGAAGCTCGTGAGTATATATTTAGTTTTGTTTTCCCTTTTGTTTGCTTATTAACTCCGTGCGGATATGTGAATGTTATTGTGTTCATCTAATCCCGTTAGTTATATAATAGTTCGGTGTGTGAATAGAAGTATACATTTCCCGCCTTTGTCTATGCAAGTCCGATATGTCAACCCCGAAAAGGTAAATTATCGATGAGAAGGTATTAATTGTGTAATGGTTTGTCTTGCAAAGGAGGAAATGAATAGTCTTAAAAGGGGGAAACTTTATATACCCAATTGTTACTATCTCGATGGGGATCGCCGATCCCACCGGATGCCTTAAAAAGGATCAAGTTTGTATTATTCTCGTAAGCCTTTGTCTATGCAAGTCCGATATGTCAACCCCGAAAAGGTAAATTACCGATGAGAAGGTATTAATTGTGTAATGGTTTGTCTTATGCAAAGGAGGAAATGATCGAATAGTCTTAAAAGGGGAAACTTTATATACCCAATTGTTACTATCTAATGGGGATCGCCGATCCCACCGGATGCCTTAAAAAGGATCAAGTTTGTATTATTCTCGTAAGCATAATTCTCTTTTGTTTCTTAACCTATCTATCTAGCTAGCACTACAAAACATAGCTCCAATTTCTTCTACAATTCTACATCTTCCTTAAATAAAATGTTGAAACTTGATGAAGTGAAGAATTTGACTACTGTTTGATTGACGTTCATATGAAGCATAAGTTCTCTAATTTCGTTAGTGACATGCATGGCTGGAATTCATAATTAATAGATGTTTTCTATCCCGATTCTGCGTAAAAGAAGGGAACAAGCACAGGAGATAGGTAGAAAGAATGATTGCCCTCATAGGGCTTCTCGCGGCGGATATCAAAAGGCCGAAAAAGATTTGATGGTCGCATGCGTAAGAGATTGGATGATGAAGCGTAATCCAATCCTTCGTGATACATGCTCCTCCATCTCCAATACGTCGCGAGGAGTTGTGGTTGCATATTCGGCAAAGCCAAGCGTCGCCTACACGAGTGAACAAACTCGTCTAGTTGCCGAAAGAATTGTAAGTATCGTTATTGTTATTTTTTAGTTACTAAACATGTTTCATTACTAAGCTTCTCGTTATCCGTATCTTACAGAAGATCTTAAAAACAAAGAAGCAGAGGGATCTTTGTGTCGGACGGGAGGAATGATGTTCGACCGTTGCGACCGGAAAACCGGATCACCCGGGCGTGTAAGGGGGATTGGAGGACGGGTAGGCATAAAGCAAGTCTTTGGTACATCCAAACGCCATAGACAAAGTATGGTTACCCGGAGGAGATGGACCAGACGCCGGCGCTAATAAAGCTTCAATGACCGCAATGTTTCAATCCGAGATGAGCCGGATGAAGGAGGAACCGAGTCACCGAGGCCGCTTTTGAGCAATCGTCCGAGATCGTTGTTCCTTCACACACTCACCTGCAACTGTGCAGCAGAGCACTAGAGGGAGCTGCATTGATGGAGAGTCAGAGCAACCTTGTGACCTTTATGTGGAGGATCCCGATCATCATGATGGATGATTATTGGTTGCAAAAGGGACTGTTCACAACTTGGGATCAACTGTACACCACCAACAAATGCCCGATGATGAAGTCGAGTGTCGTTGAAAAGGTGATCATTGATGCACAGCTCCTCTCCAAACCGATGAGCCGAAGCTTGTGAGTGATGTCAAGGGAACCTTCATCCCTTGGCCGTTGAAGCTTGTACATGTCTCTACCGCTCCCGAAGCTTCAACCCCTCCTCCTCAAGTTCCATCCCCTCGTCGCTCCATCCCCTCCTCAAGCTCTATCCCCATCGCTAAGTTGGCGGGCCGCTGTGGAAAAAATATCCGATCTAATGAAAAGTGGATATTTTAAGGATAAATCGTGGTCTGTCGATGAAGTAGTAGGTGTCCCTCATCCTATGCCCGTTCAAGTTGACACCGTTGATGTTGAGTCCCCGCCGCTTCCTCGACAGAGCTTACATCGATGCGCTTGTTCAACTTTTTATGAAGTAAGTATCTTCTCGTCTATGAGTACATCATTTAAATGCATCGTTTAGACATACATACATATATATATTTCCCTGATCGATGTCATTATGGTAGGTTCTTGCATCATGAATTGGTTCAAAGGTGCAGGATCAACGATTTTGGATTCTTGTGCCCCGTCTATTCAAGTCAAACAACCATGGAGCAGAGACAGGAGTACATATCAAAGAGGTTGTGCTCGTGATCGAAAGTTGTACTTTTCGCCATTCTTCCATGTGTACATATCAAAAATCTTGTCCGCAATTCACTTAATTTCGCTACATATATATATCACCGAGTATAGTTTTCGATGTGAATTTTCAGCCGCCACCGGTGGCGTTGGTCGTCATGTGCATGGAGGAGCATAAAGTTATCTTCTTATGCTCCACTCACACCGAGCCATTGGCTACGTTGGTGCACCGTCAACGAGTAAGCATGTCATTTTGATTCCCTTGTCCGACATCTCGCTGTGAATTTTAAGTGAATCATTGATAAATTTGTGATTTTGATGATAGTGCCATGAGGACCTTCCAAAGACTAGAAAAGAAAAGGCGTGCTACTCAGACAAAGACCCCATATGGTACAAACCAGAGGTTGGTACAATATTTAATTTGTAGCACACCGCCTTGTGAACTTGGTCACCGAGCTATATATATGCTCTTATATATATTTCTTGTTCTTTTTAGACCCGTCGGCAACCACCGCGCGTCCAACTTATGTGGCCGACGTCATGAAACACATGTATGATATTACAAGGCGGGGATACTAAATTAACCGCAAAGGTAAATGTATTTGATGTTACATATTATGCAAGTTAATTCAGTTTCGGCTTATCGTTACAAATGAAATATGCACGCAAGTTAATTGATTGTCGTCTTTGATGTTACGATGTTTCAATGCAAAACTCCCTTTCCCGATGATGAACTCGGAGCACATACGCAATGTGTTTTGTGAATATCTCGTATGGTCCGATCTTAGAGTCACAAAAAGGACAATAATTAATGTCCTAAATTCATTTGTAACTATAATCAGTAGCAACAATAATCGATCTTTCGTAAATTTGTTTATTTTTTTGAACAATTCATTTGTAAATATACATAGGCAATGTAAAATTCAATACATAAATGTAGTTAATTTTTCGAACAATTTTCTTGTGTCCATTTTGGGTTTCTTAATGTATTATTGGATGGTGGATATAGCTATTTAATTTAGTGTTTGAAATCGAGACTTTTAGGACCGTTCATTAACATCATGTCCGGTCTTAAAGGTCCACAAAATCTTCGGTCTTAAAGTATGAGACTTTTAGGACCGTATATTTCTCTAGTGTCCGCTCCTAAAAACTTAAAAACTTCATGAACTTTTAGGTCCGGACGTATTATAGAAGATCGGTCTTAAAAGTCGCCCGCCTAACTTTTAGGACCGTACGTTTTTATTTATGCGATCTTAAAAGTCAATTTTAAATACATCTTTTCGACAAATTAAATGGATAAATTTGAAGACAACCGAGGTTCGCGATCTGCTCAAGCTAGGTCCTTCATTATCATCGTTGTTACCTCTCCATGTGTAGAGCAAAGATTATCGGTGTCCCTTTTATTTTGTCTTTTGTCTTTTTGTCGGAAAAAGAAGGAAGATAAAGAAAAGGACACTTTGTTTCTAACATGGGGAGGTAAAACCGACGACAACGAAGGTCCAACCTTGAGACGAATAGTCACTTTTTTTGTTCTTATCCGAATAAGGTAAAAGCTCCTTTTTTTTACGTATGTTCTTAACCGTATTCTCGCGAATTTCTCGTTGTTGGATTTACACGAGGACAATGTTTTGTTTGTTTCCTTTTTGTCGGAAAAAGAAAGACGATAATGAAAAGGACAAGAGGCAATCGGATATGGAAACCAAAGCCGACAAAAATGGCAAGTGTTTTTAGGACCGTTGATTTACTAACTAAAGTCTTCGTTCTTTTATTTTAGGTTTTTTAGTCTGCCATTATCCGTCCTTCATAGTTGCCTTGTTTATTGCTTTCTAGGTTCAGATAATGGGCTAAACTCGCACGAGAACAAAAATTAAAAATATTTTATTTTCTAAGTATCCCGACTTTTAGGACCGTATATTTATTTAGTGTCCGCTCCTAAAAGCTTAAAAGATACATGAACTTTTAGGTCCTGGGACGTATTATAAAAGGTCGGTCTTAAAAGTCCCCACTTAACTTTTAGGACCGCATGTTGTTATTTGTGCGATCTTAAAAGTAATTCCCCTTTAAATACTCCTTTTCGACAAATTAAATGGTTAGGGTTGAAGACAACCGAGGTTACGCGTTGCTCAAGCTAGGTCCTTCTTTATCATCGTTTTTACCTTTCCATGTGTAGAGGCAAAGATTATCGTTGTCCCTTTTATTTTGTCTTTTGTCTTTTTGTCGGAAAAAGAAGGAAGATAATGAAAAGGACACTTTGTTTCTCACATGGGGAGGTAAAACCGACGTCAACGAAGGTCCAACCTTAAGAAGAATAGTCACTTTGTTTGTTCTTGTCCGAATAAGGTAAAAGCTCCTTTTTTTGTATGTTCTTAACCGTATTCTCGCGAATTTCGTTGTTGGATTTACACGAGGACATTGTTTTGTTTGTTTCCTTTTGTCGGAAAAAGAAAGACGATAATGAAAAGGACAAGAGGCAATCGGATATGGAAACCAAAGCCGACAAAAATGGCAAGTGTTGTTTTTAGGACCGTCGATTTACTAACTAAAGTCTTCGTTCTTTTATTTTAGGTTTTTTAGTCTCGCCATTATCCGTCCTTCATAGTTGCCTTGTTTATTGCTTTCCGTGTTCGATAATGGGCTAAACTCGCACGAGAACAAAATTAAAAATATTTTATTTACTAATTTTTTTACGCGCCCTATAAAGGGCGCGATCACAAAAAAAAAAAAAAAAAAAGCAAAATAAAAAAGCAACAAAAAAAAAACTAATCCCTCTCGTAGTCGGAAAGGGAGGGGGCGCGAGTCGTCGGAGTTGTCGGAGTCGTCTTCGCGGGATCGTAGTTCACGTCATTGGCGTGGAGTACCATGTTCAGCTTGTTGTTCATGGTATGAGCAAGCTGAACCAATTGGCCCAAACGTCGATCGATTTGATCGACGCGGCCACCGTTGATCGCACCAACCGCTTCTGATCGGATTTGGAGGAGGCGGTGGCGGAGTGGGCCGAGGTTGAAGAGGAGGAGGAGGAAACGGAGGACCGGGGGAGCAGCCATTAGAGTGGGGGCCGAGGTTGAAGAGGAGGAGGATGAAACGGAGGACCGGGGGAGAAGAATGTGAAGAAAGTACAAGAATAACGGGTTTAAATAGAGAACCCGTCCCGAACAATGTGAAACGCCGGAAGCTTTAACGAGGAGACGCATTGTTCATCGAATACGAGGAGACGCCTAGTTGGGAAGTTTATCCGGAAGCCGAAGAGACTCGCATCATTCATTTGAACAAAGTGTGTAAGTACGGTAAATGATAAAAGGTCTGGTCTTAAAGGTAAGACTTTTAGGACCGGACTTACTATAAAAGATCGGTCTTAAAAAATTAAAAAATAGAATTTTATACCGCACACCTATAAGTACCGGGTTAATGATAAAAGGTCGGTCTTAAAATAAAATGAATTGCAAAAATATTAAATAATGGAATTTTATACCGCGTACCTATAACTCCTTATTAATTCCTCACTACCTCGTAACTCCAAACTACGTACGTGGCTATCCGAGAACAGCTCTCTCCGCCTCTATTAATTAACTCCTTATACCTCTCTCGCCCTAACCGCTCAAACCATGGTTAGATACAAGAGAACCGCTCATAGGGGTGCTCTTAGTCGTGATGCTCGTGCCTTCCGTCGATCGTTATACGGTGCGCCTCCTCCATCGAGAGTCCGTCCTATTGTGACAGAAGAGTCTCGGGTCGTTGGACCCATTGTTATTTCTTCGGATGATGAAGAGATTGCGACACCCTCCATCCTCGCTCCCCTCGCCAACCGCTTGGCCCCAAGATGCCTCCCGCTGACCCCTCTCCTATTTCCTCTAGTGATGCATTGTGGCCAATGCAATGAAGACAGGAACTTGCTAATCTCCGGTGGGAAATTAATGCTGTTCACGCCGAAATCGCCAAGGCTTTGGAGGATAATAAGCTTTAGGAGATGTTTAGTCGATTCTTGTTTTTGATAATTTTCTCGCTTGTTTTTGTTTTGTATTTTTTCTTGTGTACGTGCATATGCAAGTAATATATGTAATTAAAGAAACTCCAGTTTTCCTTTAATTTTTATTCATTCATTCTTTGCGCTCGCCAAATCCTTTTTCGTAAATCAAAAAGAATTTTAGGACCTAGAGTATTATAAAACGGCGGTCTTAAAAAGTTGTATATATAGAACCGTGTTCTTTTAATGAACCGGTTTAATTGTCTCAATTTAGGTCCGGAGGATTATAAAAGTCCGGTCTTAATAAAATCCCAAATATAAAACATGTCTCGCTCTGTCGCCCGGAATATTAAATTTCCCTCTCTGAACTTCTCTTGTCGCGCCTAAAGTGTAACTCAGTTCCGCCGCCACTTCGTCGCTGGTTCGCGTTGTACCTCTCGACAATCACTTTCCGGTTCCTTAGCTAAACGTCTATAGACCAAGCCGTAAGAGGTGTTTCGGTTATATAACTTTATGATTTTCCCGCTCATCGTTTTGGGTTTTTCCCGGGTTGAGCGAAATCGATCAAATGTTCTTGTGGGTTTCGTGTTGTTAATGGATATTGTATTTTGAAGATTATAATTGCATTTTAGACCTACCCAACTCGACCAATAAATGTTTTTAGGGTACTCTTTCGTCCGCAACATCAACGTTCGTGGCGGGAGAAGAAAGACTAAGCAAACGCATTTGAATTTATGTGATACAACAGGTGAGTCCACAAGACCTTCACGCGATGCATTTAATTTCCTCGTCATGCATTTATTTTGGTTCTTGGATTCTCTGCGATACATTTATGACCAAAAGTTATTCTTCGTTCTGCATTTAATGAGCAAGTTTATCCAAAAAAAAAAGGAAAAAAAAAAGACATAACCGACATTTGAGCATATATATGTATGTTAAATCTTTCCGTCTATATATATAGGAATTCTACTATGGATCACAGTTGGATAAATGCTAAACGGACAAGTGTTGAATATCGAATGGGGTGAGGGACTTTATAAAATTTGCTAAACAAAATGGCCATGCCGAGGGTGGGAAGTTTTATTGCCCTTGTGTAAAATGTTTGAATGAGAGGCGACTAAGTCCCGCAGTTATACACACACATTTAATTTGTGAAGGAATTTGTAAGACTTATACAAAGTATGGGTATGGCATGGTGAAAAAATACCAAGTGGGTCTCAACATAGGGAAGTGGCCTTTGATGATAATGACACGGATATGGATGATCACATAGAGGACATTATCTCGTGATGTAGGAGAAGAGGCTTTTCATCAATCACATGCATATGGTAATATGTGCAAGTGATGCGAGACCCCTCTATACCGTGGGTGTAAAAAATACCAATTGTTGAATGCCGTATTGAAATTGGTAAGCTTGAAGGCACGTCATGGATGGAGCGACAAGAGTTTTTCGAAATGCTTGAGGCTTTTAAGGACATGCTTCCGGATGATAATGTGTTGCCGCATCGATACTATGATGCTAAGAAAATACTTTGTCCACTCGGGGATGGAGTACAAAAAGATCCATGCATGCCCGAATGATTGCGTGTTGTATAGAAAAGAGTTTGAAGAGGAGCAGAAGAGTTGTCCGAAATGTGAAACCCCAAGGTACAAGTCAAATAAGGGGCCGGCAAAAGTGTTGTGGTATCTTCCAATCATACCAAGGTTCAAGCGGTTGTTTGCGAATGAAAATGATGCAAAAAATTTGAGGTGGCATGCAGATGAGAGGATTTCTGATGGAAAGCTTCGACATCCGGCCGATTCTTCTCAATGGAAGAAAATCGATCAATTATTTCCGAACTTCGGTGAAGAACCTAGGAACCTTAAGCTTGCCCTTAGCACGGATGGCATGAATCCATATGGAAGCCTTAGCAAAGATACATAGTTCATGGCCTGTACTACCGATTATTTACAACTTATCTCCAATGTTATACATGAAACGAAAGTACATCATGTCGTCTATGTTGATTTCGGGACCGAAACAACCAGGAAATGACATTGATGTTTACCTTCAGCCCTTGATCGAAGACTTGAAGGAGTTGTGGGCGAAGGTGTTGATGTTTTTGACTCTTTCAAGAAGGAGGTGTTTAAAATGCGAGCCATGATATTTTGTACTATAAACGACTTCCCAAAGATATGGGAACTTGTCGTGGTATAGTGTAAAAGGCCATAAAGCATGTCCGGTTTGTGAAGAAGGCACACGCTACCATCAACTTCAACATGGAAGAAAGACGGTTTATCTTGGACATAGGAGATTTCTTAGACGGGGCCACCCATATCGTCGATTCAAGAAAGCCTTTTTTGGTGGCCAAGAGTATGAAGATGCTCCGGTGGCATTGACTGGGAGCAAGTTTATGAAAAGGTGAAAAATATCAATGTCGTATTCGGTAAGACTGCAAAGTGTAGAAAAGAAACAAATATATGGAAAAAGAGATCTGTATTCTTCGATCTTCCATATTGGCGCAATCTTGATGTGAGACACGTATTGATGTCATGCATGTGGAGAAAAACGTATGTGATAGTATTGTCGGCACGCTTCTCAACATACAAGGTAGTTCCAAGGATGGTGTGAAGGCAAGATTGGATCGATAGCAATGGGAATACGCGAAGAGTTACATCCAAGGCCGATGGGAAGAGAACTTATTGTCCCCGCTTCTCATACTTTGTCTAAGGATGAGAAACGAAGTTTTGTGAGTGTTTACATGGCACAAAAGTTCCCACGGGGTATTCTTCAAATTTTAAGAGGCTTGTATCGATGAAGGACTTGAAATTAGTAGGCCAAAAGTCTCATGATTGTCATGTCTTGATGCAACTTGGCTACTCCCAATAGCTATTCGAGGCATCGCCGAATATGATCTTCGGTCGTTTTGACTAGACTTTGTGTCTTCTTCAATGCGCTTTGTCGTAAAGTTTTTGAGATTGAAAAGTTGGATGAATTGGAGAATGAAGGATATCTTATCTTGTGCCACCTTGAGAAGCTTTTTGTTCCTACATTTTTTGACATCATGGTTCATCTAATTGTTCATCTAGTGAGGGAGATAAAGATGTGCGGCCCTATCCATTTACGGTGGATGTACCCAATTGAAAGATCTATGAAATTCCTAAAAGGGTACGTGAAGAACGCATACCGGAAGCATCGATTGTTCGAAATATGTTTCGAAGAAGCCATGGAATTTTGTCAAGATTATTTGGCCAAAGTAAGACATATTGGGCTTCCAAAACGTCGCATGCCGATGGGGGTAGATGAGGGCTTCCGTAAAGAGTGTGGATCCCGATGAATTGTCACTAGTCCACTTGTACATCTTGAATAACGTCGATGAAGTTCAAGCCAAAGATAGCTGCACATAAAGCAGTAAGGAAAGAAAATCATCGAATGACTCGAACAAAGGTTGATTAGGGAGCATAATGAGTAACTTTTGCAACCGGTTCAAACAAAAGGTCGAGGGAGAGGAATGTGTTTCGATACAATCAAATGGTTAGCAGGTGGTCCCGAGGTTGATGTCATAAGTTGGAATTCGTATGTGATCAATGGTTATACATTTTACACGAAGTCCCTAGATGATACGAGCACGCATCGAACAAGTGGTGTTATGTTAGAGGTCAATCTATGCACTTCTCCAGTTCAAAAGACAAGAGCCCTTTATTGGCGGTCATGCCATATTATGGGGTTATTGAAGAGATTTGGGAGGTGGACTATGTGAAAATTAGATTTCCCATTTTCAAATGCAAGTGGGTTAATGTCAATAATGGTGTTCGGATCGATCGGCTAGGATTTACATTAGTCGATGTCAATGGTAGAAGTTTTGGAGATGAACCTTTTATTATGGGCGCACTGTGCAAAACAAGTGTTCTATATCACCGATCAAGAAAATAAAATGTGGTCTCGTAGCTCTCCAAGGAAAGAGGGTCATTGATATTGATGAGGAAATGAATTCAAATTATGGTATTCCCGAGAGTACTCCTTTTTCAAGGGGTCTACCTAGGACATGAACGAAGAAGATGAAGCGGATAATGAACCCGACATAAGAAGTGATCATCAAGAAGGGATATGGGAAGATATCACTTTATAAAAGAGTCAATTCATAAGGTAATATTCATATGCAGATTTCTTTGAAGACTTTAATTAAGGCTTTAACTATATATATTATATTCCTTCTATCTATGTTCATAGTTAATGTCATGACTATGAATTTTGTTCTTGTTTTATTTTTGTGGGGATCCGATCCAAATGGGCATGTTATATAAGAGGATGTTACGTTGTTGGGTGGGGGAATCAGATGAAGGCATGGTGAATATTATTTTGGGCGCATGTATGTTGTACTTGTAACTTATTGTATTTGTAAGTAAGTTATCTTATTGTATGAATTAATTTAGGTGTTGTAGTCATAGTAATCATTAATTAAGGGGCCAAATAGCTCATGGTGAATAATATTTGTATTCTTTTTCCAATTCAATTTATTCAAATAATTGTTCATAGTTTGTAGCTTAAAATATCGACTTTTATTTGCTGGATTGGGTGGTGGATTTATGTATATATATATATATATAATTAGGAAGAACAGCAGGGAAAAATTCGGGAAAATTTAGACCGGAAATAATAAGCCGGTTTTAAATGTTCACTTGTTAAGACCGGATGTAATTATATGACCGGTCTTAAAGGTCAGACACTTTTGAGTTTTGATATTAAACCCGGTCTTAAAAGTTGGTCTTTTAAGACCAAGTATATTTAGAAGTCCGGTCTTAAATAAAAATCTTTAAGACCGGATGTATTTATCATCCACTCTTGAAAGTCAGTCTTTTAAGACCGTATGTGTCTTGTCCGGTCTTATAATTACGATCTTTTAAGAGCGGCCTATTGTTTGACCGGTCTTAAAAGTCGAGCTTTAGGACCGAACAAAAATTATTTCGGCTTCATTTAGTACAACTTTTTAAGACCTAAGTTTTTAAATGTCCGGTCTTAAAAGAGTTTCTTTAAGACCGGTTCGAGTCCGGTCTTAAATGGTAGACTTTTAATACCGGCTGGAACAAGACCGGTCGCATATCCGGTCTTACGACCCCCTTTTGTCCGGTCTTAAAAGCCTTTTTTCCACTAGTGAATCCTAACCCTTCATTGTGTCTAGAAAAATCCTAACACTATTGAAGATTTTTATTTTAAAATACATGTGGTTTTATTAATATTATTAAATAATCTCTCTCTCTCTCTCTCTCCTTATCCTCTTCCACAATCTTATCCTCTTCCACAAAATCCTATCCTCTTCCACAATTCTATCCTCTTTTACCCTAACTTAACTAACAAGTTGGCTTAGTAAAGATCAATTTACTATTGATGATCTTTTCCTAATTTTGCATGTGCTTTTTCATGACAAATCTTGGATATTTATTTGTCGATCCTATCCAAATATTTTTCCCATGTGCCATGCGTCCTTACTCTTGACTTTGGGGCTGAATATTTAATCCCAATTAGCATTCAATTGAAGTGTTTAAATGCCCCATTGATTATATGTTTCATTGGTTAATTGATTTATTAGTTAATCATGACCATTAATGTTTTAATTAACAAGCTTAATCACACAATCTTTGGCCCTTAATTTTTAAAATAAGACACCTTGATGCTTTTTAATTTGTCTCTTGATTTTTCATCGGCTAGATGCCATTGTTGACTTTTCAACATTAATTAACAAAGTTTAATTAACTCTTAATTGCATTTGTTAACTAACCATGGAAATTAGTGTTTAATCAATCAAGCTTTATGCACTTTAATCTTTACTTATTTCCATTTGTCTTTTTATCAACTTGAAGACATATGCTACTAATATTTATTTAGTGCAATCTTAATTGCCAATTAGCATTTACTAATTTTTTTCTAATTTAATTAAGTGTCTTCATAACCTTTTATTGTCCTATGATCATTTAAAATAGCTATTTATTTCATGTGATTTAATGTCACATTTTATAGCCTCTAATATATAGTCTCATAATTAACCATTGGTTAATTAATTCCAAAGTGAAATTTGCACAAAAATATAATCAATAGATTATAATTCTTTGAGACACATATTCACCTTTGTATTTTAGTAATTATTTTTCCAAAATACAATGTTTATAAGAGTTATGAAAATTAGGGTATTACACCTCCCATACACACGCACACTAGTTTATTCTAGAAAAAATATCAGTGAAGTCCCAAGGTAGATAAAAAATATCAAAAAATTCCCAACTCCAAATCCCCTCACATTTGATATTAATTATGGAATTCCTTTCGCAAAAAAGTCTAGTTTTCACAACGACATTTTCATGTTATCAAAATGGCTCTATTAGTTGTTAAAATGTCCCTATGAAAATCTCCTTGTCAAAATGACTTCTAATGTTGTCAAAATTGTAACACCCCATTTTTCAAAAGCGGAATAATATGATTTAAACAGAGTGGCGCATCGGAGCAATTCAAAAGAGTGAGTACTGATGAGTATGTTACAAAACATTAACCATGGTTGGTTATAGTAGTGGTACAGTTATCCCAATAATTCAAAATATTATACAGTCCAAAAGAAAACAAAACTCCCCGGTCCTCACGCAGCCGCTTACCCTTGTCGTCGCCCTTGGTTCTCCGCACTCGATGCTATAGTAAGAGCTGAGGTCCAATGCCCATTGGACCTCAGGTAACGGTTAACCTCATGCTTAAGTAATACAGTATATGTATGACAGATATTCATGACATTACAGCAGTAATCAATACATAAGCACACAACAGATGCAAGATTAACATATCAACAGCACAGAGCACACAACACATGTAAAGTCACCCACGTTTTCACTAACCAGTGCCACGATAGCATGTCGTGTCCTCAGCGCTAGGAAAACAATCCTACGGTGTTATCAAGACTATAACTTGTGTAAAGATGAATGTATAAATAGTGATCTAAGACCAAGTCTTAGTCTATGAAATCATCTATCACATATAAGCATACAATAAGCATCAGTGTTAGTGTTACAGTACGCATCCGTACCTTAGTCCGTGTGGGTGGTGGTACGTTTAGCTGTCAGTTCATTTCCTTGGATTGCCTATAAATGTATAACCGCATTATTTCTTTATAAACCGCAGTCTAAGAGGTACTTTAGCCACTATGACCCTTCTTATCCCTGGTGGATTTATTATTTCAATTATATACCTTAATTTTTGTAAAAAAACGCTGTTCCAGCAATTTCTGGGCAGATTTTTTGATAACTTTGAAAATTCATAACTAAATCCACAAAAATCAAAACGAGGTTCCGTAAAATTTCTTGGAAACCTTAGCATGTCTATTTTTGTGGAAAAATAATGGTTTTCACCCAGAATTAGTGAATCATTCCCAGTTTTACAATCTTCAACCTCTACCCAGAATTGTCCAGAAAAACGTAGCCTTATTTCCAGAATTTTTATCTCTCTCTACAGACCTCTATTTGATACATATTTTATATCAATGAAATCTATACATATCTACTATGACCATGAATTATTTCAGAATTTTTGAATATAAATTTACTCACAAAATAATGTCCTCTAACTGACTGACTCCCATAGCCCAACAAAACCTCACAATTCCTATCTTACTCTAACTTGTTTTATTAATCCTAAAAGTCACTTCCCAACATGTTCCCACCTTGTCAGGCATCTTTCGATGCAATAAGGCTTGAAAACAATTATGGGAAATTAATTTACCTATTTTCTAGATTAAACTAACATTTATACTAAGAACTACTAAGAACTATAGAACTAAAGACTAGAAACTAAGAACTAAAGACAAGCTTACCTCTTGAAGACTCTTACTTCTCCTTCTTGCTTCTTAGAAATCACCACTTGGTGGTTGATTTAGTGTGAAGAATTGTGAAGGGCAAGGCCTCTATTTATAGGAAAATGCAAAGGATTTCCACCTTTGGGTCACTTTCCATAATCAATGGCTTTGGTTGATTTGTGCTTTTATGAAGACTCAATTTGGGAAGGAAAATACTCTCATTGGTTGATTCTAATAACATAGGATTTAGCTAATTATTTTTATTTTCTATTTTAATTTAACATGTGTTGAAAAAATAATATATTTTAATCATTCTTCTCTCTCTCCTCCCTTTCTCTCTCTCTCTCTCTCTCTCTCCCTCTCTCAAAACCGACCCCCTTTCTCTCTCTTGTCTTCTTCATTTTTGCATTAATTGCCCCATGTGTTAGTGTATTTATCCTATTTTAATTATTATCTTAAAATTCTTACATTATCCTCTTTCATTTTGCATTTATGAGCCCATGTGACAATTTTAATGACATTTTCTTTAAATATTAAATAATCTCTTATCCTCTCATCTTGATCCCTAACCATTAGATTAGATTTTGTGTTGTTTAAATTAAATCTTGGCCCTTCACTATAAAGCATGAGCTCTTGTGATGTCATCCTTGTGATGTCACTTTGATGACATAACCTGTGACACCTCTACCGGCCTCGCCCTTTCAGGTGGCGGGTAGTGTGATACCTCTTAATTCTTATATTATATTACTTAACAACATGTATCAGAGTAAATTACACAGCAGAGCATACCTTCGCTTTGGGCATAGTGTACTGGTAAGATATTACGAGTCTTGGTTACAAATCTTAAACATAAATACATAAAATATCTACAAATCTTCCTTGAATGATTTGAAACCCGTCCGACACCTTCATGTGCTAGCATCCACCACTTTATCATGGGAGTTACTTCCAACAGGCTGTAATACACAGGTAGTAATATAGACTGGAATCCCGAAGGATCCCAGAGTAACCGTTAATCTCATACACAAAGTATATTCAAGGTATGTAAGAAAACCATATATATCATTCAGTAAATTGCACACAACGAGGCACAAAGCCTAATCCGGAACAAGCAGTCTCTATAGCACATAGCATAGACTGTAGGGCACAACAAGGCCCTAGTCACACACAGCGGTTCCGGTACCAAAGCGCTTGGCAAATAACAACACCGAATGCATACACAATCATGGTAAAGCATACATACATAGACATACAAAGTATATGAGGATTAAGGTTACTACCTGGTAAATTCTTAGATTGATAATCAACTCCCAAGATTCCTTAAAGCTTCGATCGAATAACGATACTTCTTGTCTTTGATCTTAGCTTTTCCTTGAAATCTTTCCTCTTTGAACTCCCTTGTATTTTCAATCAAGACTTCAAAACACCATAAAAGAATCATTCATCAAGGTCTTAGAAATGTCTATAAAGATTGAAGGGAGTAGAGCAAGAATTCAAGTCTTACCTACCTCGATTCTGTGATTGGTTTGGAGATCTGATAGCATCTCCACCATGTAAACGGCATCAAACACCTCATATCAAGAATTAAAAACCATAGAAAGATTGCTTTTGCCAAAAGGAACAACATTGGAGAAGGCCCTGGGTGCTAAAAACACCAAATCAGAGGTGAAATCGGACCCTTTCTTCTCCCTCTCTTTCTCTATTTCGTTTTTCCCTCTCCCTCCCCTCTCTTTTCCATGCTTTGGCCAAGAATGGCCTAAAGACAAATGAAGGGGGAAGGGGTATATATAGAACACGGGTGCGGTCCAGAACGTGCCACGTGTCTGGTCCAGAATGCGCCGCGTGTATGGTCTAGAATGCGCCACGTGTCTTCTTTCCATTGGACCACATAAAAGTAGCTTTATGCCTTGTCATGATTACGAGCCACGTGTCGCGATCTTATGGCGATGACTCAAAAGTTATGTCATAATGAGGGGACACGTGTCACATTTCCATTTGACCAACAAAAGTAGCTTTTGACTTGTCAATTTATGATGACATCATCGATGACATAAGTATGACATCATCCATGACATAAACATGTTCAAAGTCAAGAGATATTTGTTAATAATGCTCTTCATTTTTCCATGTGTGTTTCTTCTTGAGCTTTCTATTATCTTCTCATGCCACCTCTCAAAAACGCAGGGCATACCTGACTACCCTGAAAATGACGTATACTTACTTATACTGGCATATTTTCACTCAACTAATTGTCCTATACCTTAGGACATAGTTGGGTAGCATCTTTTCCAACTGGATTTACACTGTATGGGTCTTTTGTGCCCCTTTTTCATTAGTACTTTAATTCCACGGCTTATACATACTAAGTCCACTAACCCGTACAACTGAGTTACTTAGTCTCCTGAGAGACTTCCTATCCCTCGACAATCTTGGGACCTACTCGAACGGGCTTAGTTGCCGCCTTTTATAGGCTTATTCCCAAGTCTCTAAGTTCAAAATTTAGGATATTACACAACCAAAGCTTAAGTGTCATTAGCAAGGTTTAATTAACTCCTAATTGCATTTGTTAGCTAACCATGGAGACTAGTGTTTAATTAAATCAAGCTTTATGCACCTTAATTATTTATGAAGGTTTACACAATTATTTAACTAAGTGAAGACTTAATTGCTTATCAATCTTTAATAATTTTTATTAATTTGTTTAAGTATTTTCATAACATTATCTTTCTCTTTTTGATTATTCAAGAACCATAGTTTAATATAATAATCATTTGTATTTTAGGATCCTTAAATGTAGCCTAAAGATTTGCCTTTGGTTGTTTTAAATTTCCAAAAGAAAATTGCCTAAAATATAGCTAACCAATTACAAAATTTAGAGACAACATACTCTCCTTTATTTAATATGTATTATTTGTCAAAATATAGCTTCCATTATAAATAGGGATTTCTAGGGTTTTACAAAAATAACATTTTCATGTTGTCAAAAATTCTCCGAGTTTGTCCTCCAACGTGTAGAATTTTAGAAATTTGAAGAATTTTTAATAATATGAAAAGTCATTTTGACAACATGAAAAGCTATTTTGACAACGAGACTTTCATAAGAACATTTTAACAACTAATAAAGTCATTTTAACAACATGAAAAGCCATTTTGCACTAGTACAAAAAAGAGCTTTAAGACCACCTCATTTAGACCGAAGTATTGAAGATCCAGTCTTAAAAGTATGATCGGTGGTAGTTTCATAAATATAAAGAACTTTTTAGATCGGATTATAGAGGATTAGGTCTAAAAACTATGGCCGTAGCAATTTCATAAATATGAAGAACCTTTTTAGACCGGATTATAAAGGATTAGGTCTAAAAAGTATTACCGATGGCAGTTTCAGTAAATATAAAGAACCTTTTTTAGACTAGATTATAGAGAATAAGGTCTAAAAGGTATGACCGGTGGCAGTTTCGTAAATATAGAAAAACTTTTAAGATCGGATGTTTGAGAAACCCAGTCTAAAAATTATACTTTTAAGATCGGATTTTTAAGAAGTCCGGTCTTAAAAGTCCTTTAAGACCGGATGTTTAAGTCCGGTCTAACAAAAACCCACTTTCTTCATAACTCCGCCCTTCCTATCTGCGAATTTCACTCTCTCACACACATATAGAGACAACTGTGTAGAGAGACTCTGTCGACTCCATTCCTCCAAGCATCGACTCTGTTCTTCCAAGCGTCAACTCCGTTCCCGGTGTCGAATCCATAAATGCAATGATTTTTGAAGACGATGAAATATCAGCCAAGATTTTCCTTCCCAAAATAACGAATCCAGATCTGGAATTACCTATTCTTGTTTACTTGTTTTGGGGAATGGTTCCGATCTTGTCTCGTTCAAGAAGAGATCCGGCTCAATCTTCATGCCGATTTAGGGAATGGTTCCTCTGATTTAAGTATTTTTAGTTATTTCCTTTCCTCTGATTTTGTCTGTTTCGATTTTTATTCTTTTCTTCCCTTTTAATTTTTTTCCCCTGCTTCCTTTTGTATTGTTGTATCTTTTTCATTCGATCACTTAGATTTGTATTATATTGGTTGAGACTTTTTTTTCTTTCTGTGATTTTGGATATGTTCATATGTTCAATTGGTATTTGTTGTCTACATATTTTTCTGCTTCTCGCGATTGACTCTACTGAAATTAGGAATTTTGGGTGCTCAATTTCAACAAATCGCGGAATTAGGTTTTCGAGCATGAGTCTCCCATTCGCTTAAGATATTATTTTTGTAACGACTTTTTTCTTTCCCGGTTTGTGCTTGTTGCTGGTTAATTGGTGAGGGAATTCAAATTGTCATTGTATCGGAGTGAGTGCGAGCCCTTCCTCTTCACCATCAAGCACTGGTGGCCTAAGGTAGAGGTGCTTTTAGCGCAGGTGCTCCGGGGAGGGGAGAATTTTTTTTTTTTTTTTTTTTTTTTTTTTTTTTTTTTTTTTTTTTTTTTTTTGGTTTCGCCAATTTTTTAAGACTGGATGTTTAAAAAGTATAATCTAAAAAGTCTTATTTTTAAGATCGGTCATACATCCGGTCTTAAAAGTAACAGACTTTTAAGACTACCTGTATCAAGACCAGTTCTAGATCCGGTCTTAGAGGGTACTTTTCGTCCGGTCTTAAAAGTGTTTTTTCTACCCGTGTTGACAACGGGACTTTTTTGCGAGAGGAATTCTATAATTAATATTAAAAAAGTCCATAGATACTTTTTTGAAAGGAGATTTGGGGTTGTGACATTTTTTATATTTTTTATCTACCTTGGGACCTCACCGATATTTTCCCTTCATTCTTTTTATTTTTATTTTTTTTTGTTGTAGCTGTTTTCGAAATCTGTTTTGCAAGGCTTGGTCTTCAAATTCTCAAAAAAAAATTTCCTGGGTAGTAAAATAAAATCACCCAGTTAAGACGCTAATTCGAACAACTAAAGAGAAAAGAATAAAAATTAATTAATATAATGAAAAATGGCACGAAACACAATATAAATATACGTTTTTAGAGTGTCATATAATATAGGGAAAAACACTTTAGGTCTTGAGAGATTAAGGAAAATATATATATATATATATATATATATCTCAGAAAATTCTGATGTCAAAAAAGTCTCAAAGAGTTATCAAAACCCACAAATAGAGTTGTTAATCACTTACCGAATGAGTTGTTATTAAGACTTTTTTGACATCAGAATTTTCTATTGGACTTTTTTGATATTTTCTTAGTCCTTTAGGACCTTAAAGGGATTTTCCTATAATATACTATACTTCAAGTGGGCCTATCGCACAGGATGTGATTTATGTCCATTTGCCATTGGACGCACATTAAGGTTTTGAAACCCAGATCGGTCATGGTACTGGGTCAAGAGTTAGTAAATCAAACCGGAGTCAAACCGGAGCTAAACCGAGGCCAAACTGATGAAAATTGGAAGATTTTAGGGTTATTAATATGAAATTATAAAGAAAATTTAAAATGAAAAATTGATTTTTTTTTTTCTTTTCTTGTTTTTATATAAAAAAGTGAACCGGTTTAACCCCTAGACCAGACCGGTTAGCTGGTTTCCGATCGGGTTTGGGTTTGAGAACACTATTTTTAAGGCTGCTATTGGACAAACTCGTTCCACTTTATTCACCAACACTATTACATTTCACCGTTATTGATAGAATGATTAGACTTGTACTCACTCTTCCAGTTTCTACAGCAACTACTAAAAGATCTTCATCTTCTATAAAGATAATCAAGAATAGGCTTTGAAATAGAATTGAAGACCAATTTCTTGATGATTCTTTGATTACATATATTGAAAAAGAAATTATATTGAGTTTTAGCATGTTTTCAATTATAAATGAGTTTGACAATATGAAAACACGTAGAGTAAAAGTCAAGTAAAGTGATCTTAATTCCTATAATAGATTTCTTTCAATTTTTTGTATATTAGGTTTGTATTGTATTTCAAGTGCTTTTATTTATGTTATAGTATTTTTTATTTTCTCCCCGTCACTAAAATTCTTGGGTCCACCATTGACCAATGATAGATAATATTTTCTACACATAAAGTGTTATCTACCTTAATTATAACTCTAATCAACGTCATAATGGTTAAGCAATACAAATGTTGTCTTAATTTTTTAGGAGTTACAAAAATCCAAGAAAATATTTTTATATTCTTTCTTTAACCTTTGAAAAGAAAATGCACAAGTTACAACATTTCATCAGGGGGAACCCAAGCTTTTATAAACTTTAGAAAAAGAAGTAGCAAAGCTAGATAATGCTACCTCCAATTCAAATTAAAAGAACCAAATGATAAGGGCCCTCAGGCCCTCTTAATCAACCACGATGATAAGGAAAAAGCGTAAAAGTGCTTTATGGCTGCTATTGGACAAACTCGTTCCGCTTTATTCACCAACACTGTTACATTTTCACCGTTAGGGGTAACAAATGTTTTTTTTTTTTTTCTTTTTTTGGAAATTTACAACAAATTAAATTATCTCAGCCATGAGATTTTTTTCATAACAAGCCTGACATTTTTTTTTTTTTTTTTTGGAACAAACAAATGTTAAATTATTTATCAAACAAGAAAAGTTCTGATTTCCAACAATACTAAGTTAAACTTTTTTATTTTGAAATTTTAGATCAATCAAACAAAATAAACAACTAGCCGTGAGATTAGTAATTCCTCCTATATCTTGAAACTCCACGTCTCACGCAAAACATGCAAGTTAAAATATAATTATATATCTTCAATGTTCGTACGCATTAATAACACGTTACCTTAATTACTTTTTTTTAAAAAAAAAAAAAAGTTGGCTAAAGTATACTTTTAGTCCTTTAAGTTTACATGAGGTATACTTTTGGTCCCTTAACTTTTTAAAGTATACTTTTAGTCCTATAATTCTAACACCGTTAATTTTGCTACTAGAAAATGCAAACTCAAGTGATAATAGTGTAAACTTAAGTTATAATTGTGTAATTAAATGCTATTAAACTTAAATTTAAAATATGGGTAAATTGAAGAATATATAAAATGTGTGTAATTAAATACTATTAGTTGTCACTTGAGTTCACTACGCTAGCATTTCCATTAGCAACATTAATGGTGTTAGAATTTTAGGACCAAAAGTATACTTTATGAAGTTAAGGGACTAAAAGTATGCCTTATGTAAAACTTAAAGGACTCAAAGTATACTTTAGCTAAAAAAAAAAAGTTTTAAAATAAATCTTCAAATCAAATCAATCAAATGCGAAGATGATTTCCACTAGTCGATTAATAAAACCGTAAAATATTCCACCATATTGCAAGTGGAGCATTATTTTCAGCCAACCTCTTTACTTCCCCAAAGAAATAGTTTAATTGAAGAAATTCTTTATATAAATATTAAAAAGAAGTTGCGAAGTTATGATTTTTGCTACCAAATTAAAAGATCCAACGTATAAACGCACCATATCTGTTACGGACCGGCCCAAAAGTCCAAGTCTTTGGCGCGGCCCAAATGGAACCAGGAGGTATGATCCGCTAATCATGGGGTGAGATCCGGAATCTTGGCTAGGCACGATCTACCCATGTCGTAACGGCATTCCGAGACACTCGCCCCGCAGATAGCGGCCGGATATCGCACAGTCGAGATATTCGCCCGGACACCTCTATAAATACGGAGGTCGGGTAACCAGTGCACGATTCTAACTCGACTATTTACATACAGTCTTACTGTACACACACACCACCCCTTTGTCGTGTACAGTGATCCCATGCTCTCCTGATTATCTCCTCCATAGATATTCAGGCAGAGCCTAGCTATCCAAGATCAAAGTACCAGCCCTTAGTTGGACATCTGTGTTCTACAACAGAACATTGGCGCCGACCGTGGGGAACCTTAAATTTCTATCCCCGTGACCACTAATGGCAAACACCAGAAGCCACTGGCAAAGCCAGCAGTTAGACCAGCCCCAGGATGAAAGCAATTCACCACCAAATCAACCTCAGGCCGGACCGAGTCAACCGTAGACTCATGATCAACCTCTAAGAGAAACTACTCCAGAGGGTCACGTTACTGACACGGCAACCACATCTCCTTCAACCGACGAACCTTTGCAAGAAGAGCCGTGAGAGGTCCAAGCTCCGACAGTCCCGGCTCCAGACGCTCAGGTACTAGACACCGACATCCGCACTTTGAGGAGAACGCAGGAGTCGATGCTTCAGAGGTTCGAAAATAAAGAAAAACGAGATCACCTCCAAAGACAATAGGATTTTCACGCTCTGGAGTTAATGATCGAGGAAAAGCTCGAAAACATGTTCCACCGCGAAACTCAGAGAAGTTCAAGGAAGGGAAAGGAGGTTATACACCCGGACAGCATGAGTCCGCGTAGTAGCCCAGAATCAAGGCGACGGGCCCGCGGCAGGAAAAAGGGGGAAGCAAGAAGGGAGCGAGAACGCCAGCCAACCTCCACATGAAAAAAGGAGAGGCTATTGCGGATCCGGGATGATGAAGACCGAGGTCGAGAAGATCGCCATGACGGTCATAAAGACCGAAACCGTGATAGTTATGAAGACCGAGACCTCGAAGTGGATCAGTACTCGGACGAGAATCGAGAGGTAATCAAAGCACCTCAGACACATGGGTCACCGCGGCAATATAAGATGAAGTACTTGGCAGGCTCTGGTGGGACCCCATTCTCCAGAGCAACGGCCACAACCCCCTACCTGAAGAATTTTGACCTAGCTTATCTTCCCAAGTACGATGGGACCCAGGATCCACGCCACCACCTTGAGATATTCGAAAAGCTGATGTGGGTCAGGTCGATAGAGGGCCCGGTCATCTTACGGCTCTTCTCGGCCACGTTGACCGGACCGGCCCATAAATGGTTGAGTTCGTTACCTAATAATTCCATTCGGAACTTCGAAGGCCTTGGCCGCAAGTTTGAATTGCACTTCGCCACCAGCAAGAAACAACCAAAATCTCAGTTCACTTTGAGTAAGGTAAAACAAAAGAAGGGTGAAACACTGCAGAAGTACCTGGATCGGTTCAGAGGCACGGCAATACAGGTACGCTTATTACCTGAAGAGGTCTACGTACATTGTCTCGTCAATGGTCTGGACCCAACAACACGCTTGGCTAGACATCTGTGCAAGAATCGAGTCTATTCACTGACTGAATTCTACACCGAAGCGAAGAAGCACCTGGATGTCGACCAGATGAAGATCTCCAATGCAGACGAACCTGAGAAGGCCAGGAATGCATCGCCCGAAAGAAGGGATCCGACAGACAAGCAGAAGGTGGAACCCCGTAGACGCGGCAGAGAGAGCCGATCCCGACAAGAGAAGACAGATAATAAGGCAAAGTACGACAACTACACCCCCTAAATGTTTCACGATCGCAGTTATGGAAGGAGGTAGCTCAGATCGAGATGAAAAGGGTTGCCAAGCCGAAGCCTATCAGAAATCGGTCCACTACAAATCGGGGAAAATTTTGTACTTTCCACGATCGCTCCGGCCATACAACCGACGAGTGTTATGAACTCAGGGATGCTATTGAAAAGTTCGGGAAAGAAGGGAAACTTCGC
Organism: Acacia acuminata; assembly: GCA_019022655.1. NCBI lineage: Eukaryota > Viridiplantae > Streptophyta > Magnoliopsida > Fabales > Fabaceae > Acacia > Acacia acuminata. The sequence goes on from JAFJYI010000005.1 coordinate 6,994,568, forward strand.
CAATACGTGATCAAAACTCAAGGTAAAACAAGCAGGCGGAATAATGGCCGCCAAGAGTCCGGACTACGGACACTCGGGAACCGAGAAGAAACGAAAAACCGGACCGATCGACGGTTTCCCGAGACTGATTTCCAATGCAATGCCATCGGCGGCGGGTTCGGAGGAGGTGGAGATATGATAAGCCAGCGCAAGAAATACCTGCGGGAGGTGCTGACAATGAGAGATATACCAAAATTCAAAGGCGGCTCAACGAAACTGAAACCACCTCCATTAGTCTTTACCGACGAAGAGCTAAAGGATGTTATTCCCGGCCACCAGGACGGACTGGTTATCACCGGAATCCTAGTAAATTGCCGAGTCAAACGGATCTTCGTGGATGTAGGGAGTTTGGCCGACATCATAAGCTGGGACGCATACCAGAGGATGCACCTCGACGGTGAAGACTTAAAGCCGTGCAAGTCAACCCTTATTGGGTTCAATGCAGAGTGTTCCTTCCCAAAAGGGTATATAGACCTCAGACTGACGCTAGGAACCAAGGAAGCTTTCAAGACAGAACGTGTAAGGTTCGTAGTGGCCGACTTCCACTCTCCCTACAATATTATATTGGGCCGACCCACTATACACAATTGGGACATGCTAGCATCTATTAAGCACCAGAAACTGAAGTTGATCAACGATAAAAATCAGGTAGTCAAAGTGTCCGGGGACCAGAAGGAGTCACGGCAATGCTACTTTGAGACTCTCCGAGTCGAGGAGGAAGGACCTTCATCCCCGCCACGGCTCCGAACCAACAAAGTTATGGCCGAAGTCAGAAATGATAGGTAGCCCCGGCGGTCGGTTAATATGGTAGAGCTGGATCTCCGTGAACCAGAAAATCCACGCCCGAGCCGGAAGGGGAGCCTGGAGGAGTTGACCCGGGGACGGATCCCTCCAAGACAAATAAAGTCGGCAGAGATATGAGCGAGACTTAAAAGCGCAACTGATCAAGTTTTTAAGACAAAATCAGGACGTCTTCGCCTGGACGTCAGCCGAAATACCCGGGATCGACCCACACTTTTGCTGCCACAAACTCGCCATATGGTCGGGGTCAAAGCCAGTGGCCCAAAAGAAAAGGAATATCGCAGACATTGAAGAGCTCCTTGCCGCTGGATTCATCAGAGAGTTACAATATACAACTTGGCTCTCGAATGTGGTCATGGTGTTAAAACCAATCGGCAAATGGAGGGTGTGCATCGACTACACCAATCCGAATAAAGCGTGCCCGAAGGACTCCTACCCTATGCCCAACATTGATCAACTCGTTGATAACTCGGCCGGTACCGTTGCTTTCCTTCATGGACGCCTACTCCGGCTACAATCAGATTGCCATGCACCCAGACGACCAAGAGAAGACCGCCTTCATGACCAACAAGGCTAACTATTGCTACAACGTCATGCCGTTTGGATTGAAGAATGCCGAGCTACGTACCCGAATGATGAACCGCGTCTTTGAGGACCAAATCGGGCGAAATGTGGTGGTATATATAGACGACATGATCATGAAGTCAAAACAACCGAGGAGCATATCCGGGACCTAGAACAGACGTTTGAAAAATTAAGACGACATCGAATTCGGTTGAACCCGGCCAAATGTGCTTCCGGAGTTCCCGCCGGGAAATTCCTAGGTTTTATGTTAACCAATCGAGGGATTGAGGCTAACCCAGACAAATGCAAGGCCGTCCTAGACATGCACGCCCCAAACTCTAAGAAGGAGGTTCACCAATTAACAGGTCGCTTGGCTGCCCTGACAAGATTCTTACCCAGATCGGCAGAGAAGGCGTTACCTTTCTTTAAATTATTGAAGAAAGAAACTCATGGAGGATGGAATTCGGATTGTGAAGCAAAGCATTTGAAGAAATTAAGCGATGTTTGGTAACCCCTCCGTACTAACGGCCGGAGCAAGGGAGACCTTGTTCTTGTACTGTCTGTGGGAGACGAAGTGGTAAGTGCCGCCTTGGTAAGAGAAACCGAGGCCGGACAGACACCCATCTACTTTGTGAGTAAAGCATTACAAAACGCTGAACTTCGATATCAGAAGCTGGAAAGATGGCGTTCGCATTACTGACGACTGTGAGACGGCTTCGGCCATACTTTCAGGGACACCGGATAGTAGTCCGAACCAGCCAGCCAATCCAGCAGATATTACACAAACCAAACTAGGCGGGACGAATGACGAGCTAGGCGATTGACCTATCCGAGTTCGACATCACTTTTGAAGCCGGCATGCGATCAAATCACAAGCGTTGGCCGATTTCATCAGAGAATTGACTCCAATTATGGCTAGCGAGGAATTCTGGAAGGTATTTGTAGATGGATCTTCCAATCCAAAAGGCAGTGGAGCAGGAGTCATCGTTGAGAGCCCCGAGGGGGTCGCTACTGAGCATTCCCTCCAATTGGAGTTCCCGACCTCCAATAACCAGGCCGAGTACGAGGCCCTCCTAGCCGGATTGTTTCAAGCAAAAGAAAATGGAGCGCGGCGAGTTAAGGTATTCACCGACTCACAACTTGTTGCCGCACAGATCGATGGCAGCTATCAAGCAAAAGGCCCCCTGTTGGCAAAGTACTTGAACAAAGCAAAAGAAGTAATGACCGAGTTCGAAGAAGTAATTGTTGTTCATATCCCGAGAGAAGAGAATACCAGGGCCGATATCCTCTCCAACCTAGCAAGCACCAAAGGTCCGGGCAGTCATAGAACTGTGATCCAACGAGAATCCGGCCGAGCCCACTGCGTCATGAATATCTCGTCCGTCACGGGATGGAGAAAGCCAATCGAAGATTACCCGGAAAGGGGATCATCCCCCGATTCCACCGAAGTGAAGAAGCGATCGGAGAAGCCGCCATCTACACCATGGTCGATGATCAGCTATACAGAAAAGGAGTGCACTGCCCGATGATGCGATGCCTAGGTGAGTCCGAAGTGAGGTACGTGTTGACCGAGATACACGAGGGATGCAACGGCCAACACATGGGGGGCAAGGCTTTGGCAAGAAAGGCGTTACGCACCAGTTATTATTGGCCCACCATGAAGCATGACGCCATGGAAGCCGCCAAGAGGTGCGACAGTTGCCAGAAACACGCCGGGATTCTATGGCCACCACCGACGGAGTTAAAAGGTATGACGCCCCCCTGGCCCTTCTATAAATGGGGAATGGACATCCTCAGACCATACAAACCAGCACCTAGACAGCTGAAATGGCTCATCGTCGCCGTAGACTATTTCACCAAGTGGATTGAAGCGGAGGCATTGACTACGATCACCTCGTCTCGAATTATGAGATTCGTTCGTCATAACATCTTTGCTCGATTCGGGATACCTCGAAGTCGTCACGATAATGGGACCCAGTTCACGAACCATAGATTCCAGGCCTTAATGTCCAACTTGGACATCCAGCAACACTTCTCCTCCATCGAGCACTCGCAATCTAACGGCCAGGCCGAGTCAGCTAATAAAATCATTCTGGACGGATTAAAGAAACGCATGTTAAAGGCCGACACCAGCTAGACCGAACAGATCTACAGCGTTCTATGGGGCTACAGGACGAGTGTGCAGTCCTCGACCCAGGAAACCCCATTTCGGCTGACCTACGGTTGTGAAGCAATGATCCCGGTCAAAATCGGGCTGCCATCATGGAGAAAGATTAGAGCCAGACAGGATGGGCAGACGTCAAATGACGACGCCCTAAAGACAGACACTGGACCTAATTGATGAGATCCGAGTCACACGCATTATCGGAACTTGCCGCCAAGAAACTCCTCGCGGCAAAGTATAATCGGAAGGTTCGACCACGATCCTTTAACCGAGGGAACCTTGTACTTCGGCGGGCCGACATCAGAAACAAGAATGCCCAAGACAGAAAACTAGCGGCAAATTGGGAAGGCCCTTATCGGATTAAAGAAAAACTCGATGGTGGGGCATATGTTCTCGAAACCCTGGCAAGGAAGTCGGTTAAGAGAACATGGAACGCCGACAAGCTAAAGATCTATTACAGCTAGGTCTAGGCTCAGCCCCGTAGACACCAAGGCTACTGTTCGGTTATTTCTTAGTTTTCCTTATGTTTTTCCAAACTTCATTTGTTCTTTATTTTTTATCTGAATAATTCATGACCATTTGTAAGCTCTTTAGAGCTGTTTTATTTAATGAAGGATTCCATCAAGGAAATTCATCAATGTGCACAATTACTTGCTTAAGCGTGAAACCGAGGCCATTAAGCCCGGTCAAAAACCTGACACCGAGGTACTTACACCCGTTCACTAAAAAAAACATCTAGATGTATGACACCGGCCGTTGTACTCCGACGTGCATTGGTCAGAGCTCGACGAAAATGCCATAGTGGCCTTCGCGAAATTAACGTGTCAACGCGCCCGATTTAAGAAAGCGGGCTGTTATTTCGACCGATCAAGTCAAAATGTTAGATTAGAGGTAATAGACACCTCGGTTGACACGTGATGGCCTCGCCCTTAATTCGGTTACTATCAACTTTTCCGACTAGTCAAGCCGAAACGAGGTAGTGCGGTTAAGTTAACACCCCAGAGGTTAAAACATACGACCCTACCCCATCCACCCACACGTCAGTGTTGGTCGAGTAAACAGACTCGTATCTACTACAGTCAATAGATTTCAATGCTAAGGTTGGAATTTACAAGATGGCAGAAGGGTGAAGAAATAATTCATCCATTGTCATAAAAATTTGTACAAAACGGCAAAAAGGCCGGAAATGTTCAAAATAGAGGGGCACAGACGCCTACAGAAGAACGAAGTGTAAAAATAAAAATTAACTAGATGGACCGGCCTCAAGACCTCCCTTTGTTGCCTCACTCTCTGCATCAGCCTCTCCTCCTTCTTCTTCAGATCGGGACGCACTGGTGGTAGGAGATTGGTACGGAACTAAGACTCCGTCCTTGGCAAAGGCGCGAAAATCATAACCGTCCAAGTTAAGCTTCACCGTCGGATTCAAGAGCTGGATCTGCTCAAAGGCCATGTCAAGGGAATCTTTGCGCCTCGCTTTAAGATCTCATCGGACTCCAAGTGCGCCTCGTCTTGTTCCACTGGGCGAGGGCCTCCTCGGTTGTTTTAAGCTTAGAGGACAGCAGAGCACGCTGTTTCTGAAGGGCTTTCACCGCCTCAAGACTCTCACCCAACGCTATCTGGGCCCGGGAACACTCGGAGGCCGACTTATCCGCCCCCTCCCGCGTGAGTAGAAGTTCTTGATCCATCTTCATGACCGCGGCCTTAGTAGCATCCCGCTCGGCCCGAGCGACATCCCGGCCTTGTTGCAAAATCTACACCCGGCCTCGACTCGCCCAAGGCCTTTTCGTTGACTTGGCCTCCTCCGAGCCTTTTGCTTAGCCGTCACCTCTTCCCGAGACGCTCGGGCGTTTATTCTCTCAGACGGACATGGAATACTTCTCCCTCATGAGAATATAGGCTTGAAGCAGCCCAACTGATTTACATAAATACCGTTGAGCTGCATACACCTCATCAACGTTAGGCGGAGACAGGGGCCGGCTCTCCATAAATTCCCGCGGAGGAAGGAACGCAACGTCCAGTTCCTTGGTCACCCCCTTATCCCATATGAAGCCACGAGGAAGCACAGAAGAAGGATGAGACAACCCGGTATGAGGAGTGGCGGAGGTGTCGGGAGCACTGAAACCGAAGGAGTAGTCGCGATAACCACAGACACAGATTCATCCACAGACACAACGACCTGTTTCCCCTTCGAAGCTTAGGAAACAACTCCCTGAGAAGGCCCGGAGAAGATAGATGGAGCCGACCCTTCGCCGCCCAGACCTTAGCTCTTTGTGGCAACAGAGGCAGTAGCGGCCTCGGGCGCAGCACCTTCGGCAGGGACGACCCATTTCTGAGTCTGCCGCCTCGTCGATGACGCGGCCGGATTCACCTTTGCCAAGTAACCTGGAAGAGCCCTCATGTCTTGAGCCGAAAGGACAAATAAAGGAAGTCGAAATAAACACAAATTACTACAACAGATACCAAATTTTACGTAAAGACAAACAACATTGCAAAGGAGGGACTCCTACAAGTAAAGGGGATTGGCTTAGATCCCTCCCCGGAAATGAAAAAGGCCACACTCTGGACGCCATACTTCTCCACGTAGGCGTCCAACCGAGGCACGAAAGGGGCTGTCTCCGGCAAGAGGTCATCTTTGGAAATTTGGAAGGATGAGGGAGCAGCTTTATGATGACTCTCCATCCAATCTAGAGGAAAACGCCACTCTACGTCGGTGGCCTCAACCCCCTTCAAAAACCAGGTTTGTTTACCAGGCACCGCGACAACCTTGAAGAACGCATTTTTGAACCGCTTAAACGACTCGGAGTAGGGCTTCATGAGTTTCCGATCTGGATTGCAGCGGAGAGATACCAACCCTTTTAGCTTGTCGCTTTCTTTGGGAGAGCCGGGGGTAAAGGGGCCGAAGTAATAGAAAAAGAGATTGGTCGAGGGAATCGAACGGGAAGGAGGACACGGTTGCTCGAACGCAACAAGATAAGCCCACCCGTTCGGATGAAGTTGAGACGAGGCAAGCCTCGGGTGCAGCGGGGCCATTATCCGGAACTGGGTGAAAGGGAAGCAAACACCGACCCGAGTAAGGTAATCCCGGTAAAAGAAAAAGAAATTGGGACTGCCTACTTCCCGTTCCGCGCAAATAGGCTCGTCGGCCTCCGGGCGGCGTATAACGCACCCCTCCATGACGGGTAGATCCAAATGTGCAATGTCGGTATCCGACATCGATGACCGGGTCTTCAAGACCTCATGGGACACCCAGGGAAATCTACGACACAAAGCCTCGGGAGGACTAGAAGAGTCCGATTCCTCAGCCTCGGTCCTTTGCTTGGAGGGCAGAGATTTGGGAGCCATTAACCTATAGGCAAAATAAAATGAAATTAGCAGAGTTGGAAATACTTGGTAAAAGCATGTTAGAAGGCAAAACAGATGGCAGACTCGGACGAAAGGGTACGCCAAAAGAAAGGCCCGAAGGTTGCCGATACCGGCAAGAACCAAGAATCGAGGAGGCTCTTGAGTCTCCGCCGTGCGCAATGTGGAAGGCACCATTGGCCAAGCAGTCCCAGCAGGGGCCGAGGTAATCCTCGGGATAAGGATCCGAGCTCACAGAAGGTGGACCCTCACAGAAGTTGAGCGGTTGGGCCAATAAGGCCGGAGACCTGGAGCCGGCGACGTAACCGATCCCGGCCTGTACCGTCAATGAGATAGGAACGTTGTGTGCAGAAGCTCGGGGAGGAGGAGGAGACAGAGCTCTAACAGTAGTAGGTTGAGGCCCGACTCATCTTGACTGACCGACCCCGTCTCGGAGTAAAGGGGCTGACCTCTCCGCTTCCGAAAGCTCGGTTCCAAGAACCCAATAAGAAGCTCGCGGGAAGCGAGTGTGAAGAAACTCCTCTTCCTCAGGGGTTAACATTGATCTGGGTTTAAGAAAATGCCTATCTCTATCCATAAGGAAGGAACTAAGAACCTAAGAACTAAAGGTCTTATGTCGAAAGAGAGGCAAGTACAGACGCGGATGTGTCAAAAGCAAGCAAAACGCAGAAAATGGTCCCAAAAGCTTATTCAGAAAACCAGAAAGGAGGAGGAGTAGGAACGCAGATAATGGACCAAATGATATATAATCGGTAAGAAGTACGTTATGCCGTAAAAAAGTAAAGAAGAATAAGGAAAATACCTGTATGAGTAAGAAGAGGGAAACTCGAACGATAGAAATGGAGAACAATGGAGTTTTGGCAAAGGAGATGATTCTACAAACCCAGAGCAAAACCAAAAAAAGGTTGTAGCGGGAAAAAGTGAGGAGCCAAACGCAAAAAAAGTTACTTCATAGGTGTGATAGGGAAATGGAACGCCAGGGGTAATTCGGTCTTTGAACCTAGACACGACAGGAAATGCACAGAACGACGTAAGAGCATTAAATGTGCACGTAAATCGGCACACGAAGGGGCGCGACGGCGGCAGACTCTTTCCAATCAGGGCAAGCCAGGTGTAAAGCAACAATGATGGCGCCTACGGAAAGAATGCCAAGTGACTCACTCACGAACAGGGGGCTAATTACGTAAGTCCGAGGCCGTTCGAGACGCCCCGGTCAGGCGCGACCCAGGACACCACACGGACTGTTACGACAGGAACAAGCCACGGCGTTAGAGGCCGGTCCGGATGAAGCATAGGCCCCGGACCTCAACAGGGGCCGGGGGCATTGAATAGCTCGGCCGCCCAGAAGCCTGGACAACCAAGCTGGGGGACAACTGTTACGGACCGGCCCAAAAGCCCAACTCCTTGGCGCGGCCCAAACGGAACCAGGAGGTATGATCCATTAATCATGGGCTGAGATCCGGAATCTTGGCCAGGCACGATCTACCCATATCGTACGGCATTCCGAGACACTCGCCCCAGAGATAGCGCAGCCCGGATATTGCGCGCCCCGGATATCGCACCAGGCCGAGATATCCGCCCCAGACACCTCTATAAATACAGAGGTCAGGTAACCAGGTGCACAGATTCTAACTCAGAATATTTACATACAGTCTCACTGTGCACACACACCACCCCTTTGTCGTGTATAGTGATCCCACGCTCTCCTGATTATCTCCTCCATAGATATTCAGGCAGAGCCTAGCTATCCAAGATCAAAGTACTAGCCCTTAATTGGACATCTGTGTTCTACAATAGAACAATATCATTTACCCACTCAATGATGATCCCTATCTTTTTACAGAGCACCACAAGGCGCAAAATTGAAAGCAAGATCATGAAGGTACGTTAGGTTCGTTTCTTTATTTATAACCAAATTACTTTAAATCCTGTTCCATATTGATTAGATTAAATTTTTCATTTTTAAAATTTATACAAATTTTCCCAGAAAAAATAAAACAATTAAGGCCTTTTTTCTTTCCTATTTCCAAAAAGATTTTTTGATTCTTTTTAAAAAAAAAAAAAAAAAAACTTTTTAGCAATGACTTTTTTATAATATTTTATAAAATACATAAATTTGTTCTGAAAAACAAAAACAAAAATGGAACAATGGAACAACTTTTAAATGTTTTCTTATTTTTTATTTTGTAAAATTATTTTTGTTCTCTAAAATCAGGAATAAAACATAGAACAGCCCTATATTCATTCAACCGCTTGAGCTCTCGCCCCCTCATCGGAGTTTCCTTTATAATCTCAGTCTTTTCAATTATGATTTTTCTTCGAAAAATTTTCCAAACAGATTCTTTTTTATTTTTTCCTTTTTAAAACTTGTTTTGAATAGCAGTTAATTCATAAACCTAATCTATCAACATAAAAACTATAAACATAATCAAACAAGCCCTAAATAACTTACAAGGATTCATCTCAACTGTTTGAATTCAGGATTTACTTATATTTTTGAGTAAAATACTCTTCGCCCTCTTTTGCCTTAATTACATGACCTCCTCTCTATTTTAGAAACCTAAATAAACCCCCCTAAAATTAAAATATATATTACACAAACTTCCCTTATATTTTGATATTCTATTTCTATCCGCCCAAACCGTTAGTTGACCATTATGTTTGACTTTTTTAAACCTTTTTTTTTTTTACCAAAACGTCTCTCTTCGATATTAAAATTATTTCAACATATATATAGGCTAATAAAAATTTATACAACCAAAAATTTATTCTAATAGGTTTTTTTAAGAAAGTTACAAAATTTATTAATTTTGATATTATAGATTAATTTTGACTTAAAATATATATTAAACACATATATTTTTATCAAATATAATAAACTATATAAGTTTGAGATTGTATGTGTCATTTAAATTATAATTTAATAAATTGTTTACAAATATTTATAAACACATTTGAATAATCAATGTTTATTTAGAGACTTACTTGAATATTCAACGTGGTTTGTGATATTTATTACATTAACCAATGCTAAAATCATCAAACAAATAACTATTTGTAAAGATATAAATAGAAATTAAGAAACATAAAAAAATTCTTAAATTCCTTAAAACAATTTTAGTCAAAATGTGCAAGACAAAATAAATACACCAACCATGTGTAAATTTTCTTATAACATCCAATAAATTTAGTATTAAGGGTAAAATAGTAAATAAATTTTATTTTTATATAAACTTTAATTAAAAAATATATTCTTGGAAGATTTTTAGAATATTCTTCACGGAGTTAACTGTTTGGAGTTCAATGTATGTTTTTAAAATAGAGAGAAAGTATGTGTAATTAAGGCAAAACAAGAGCGTGGTCGAGTATTTTACTCTATATTTTTTAAAATCCATGAAATCTTCACTTGAAAATAAAGAATAAACTGTATAAAACTTCTTTAGATTTTGCTAAATTTACATGTACGACTGATCCATTTTCTGTTTAAAACTGTTCAGGTGAAGCAATAGGCATTATTAGTGGGTTTTCATGTGACCGTTTAAGTCCAAGGTTTCAAGTTCAAAATTTCCTATGGAGGCAAAAAGTTGCCTTAGTACCACTATTGTTTGATTGTTTGACACAAATTCATTCAACTATAAAGACTCTGCTTTTGTACTCATTTGTTGACAAGGTATTGAAAAGTGAAACGTCCTATGTCAAGCAAGAAAGGGCGTAGGAGTATACAGGAAAGCAGTAGTATGTTTTACGTTTGTTAAAAAACCCAGTGATAGATAATATTTTCTACACATAAAGTGTTATCTACCTCAATTATAACTATAATCAACGTAATAATGGTTAAGCAATACAAATGTTGTCTTAATTTTTTTGGGGTTTCAAAAATCCAAGAAAAGTTTTTATATTCTTTCGCTTAACTTTTTAAAAGAAAAGGCGTAAGTTACAAAATTTCAAAAGGGGGAACGCAAGCTTTTCTAAACTTTTTTAAAAAAAAAAAAAAAAATTAGCAAAGCTATATAATAGATACTACATCCAATTCAAATTAAAAGTGTTTTATGGCTGCTATTGGACAAACTCGTTCCACTTTTTTTTTGCTCAGAGAAACATGTATATTGCTAATAAAATATTACAAGACGTAAACGTAGCTTAAACAACTACCAGCAACAGATACAAGGCCAACAAGTCAAATAGCAAGACATTTAAACGTAGCTTAAAACAACTACCAGCAACAGATACAAGGCCAACAAGCCAAATAACAAGAACATAACAGCTAACACCGATACAATAATACTGAACTAATAAAGCAACCGAAGTAACTATTATATAAAAGCAAATCAGCCCCCATTCGAACCAGTGGAATCGGGATCATGCTCGTTGGGAATTTCCGCCTCTTGCCTATCCAAAGTTAGTAGAGAAACTAAAGCAAGTGCTCGTCTCACAACCCACCCAATTGGGTACACCTCTTTATAAGCATCCGCTGCTAGGGAGTCAGCTACACGATTTCCCCTTCTAGGGGTGAAGGAAATAGAAAGCCCAACCTTGGAATTAAAAAGACGAAAGATATCAACCAAAATACTCCTACTTCTCCAATCTGCTAAATCAGTTGACTGTGTACCAACACATTTCTGTAGAGAGAGGCAATCAGTCTCAAATATAATCATATCCAGACCTAAATCCATTACTAACATCAATGCCCTCTTTAATGCTCGAGCCTCGAACATGAAAGCAGAAATAGATTTTACTTTGTCAACAAATCCCCAAATAAACTTACCAAAATTATCCCTGCATACCACTCCAATAGAACCAGTATTTGAATCAGCAAAGTAAGATCCATCGCAATTAATCTTCAGCACATTAGGAGGTGGGGCAACCCAATGGGCTGTCTTACTAACCGTCTGACCCGACAAATCAGCCGCAACAAAATTATTTTCCAGCACAGACCAGTAATCAAAATTACTATTTAGAGCAAAGCTAATCACAACAGCAGGATTGGGGTTTACCTGATCAAAGATTTTTCCATTCCTCTGCTTCCATATGAACCAAAGTAGCCAACAGATGAGGGATATATCCTGTGGGAAAAGATCAGACCTCCCTGTAATGTGTAACCACCAAGATTGAAAATTTGTGACATCAGTTGCTTCAGCCCAGGCACCTAAAGGACTACCAAACCAGACACATTTTGTCCATGAGCATTGAAAAAAGAGATGTTCAATGCTTTCTTCCGCCTCCTCACAGATCGGGCAGCTGCTGATTCTAGATCGTTTCTGGCGGAACAAAGAAGCATTTGTGGCAATTACCCTGTTAAGTATACGCCAGATAAAGTGCTGGACCCTGGGTATCGTTTTTAGTTTCCAAACATCTTTCCGGAGGACGGAGGAAATACCACGAGATGGCCCGGCTTGTACGATCCCTTCAAGATTCCTACCTTTCTCCTTATAATATCCCGCTTTCAAGTGTAAATCCCATTTATAGAGAGCCAAATGAGCTTGTCTTCTAAGCCATTAGAGGGAATTGGGATATTATAAATAGCACGTTGAACATCAGCAGGGAGATAACATGAGATTGGGGACAAATCCCATCTTCCTTCCACTATCAAATCGCTGACCCTCCCCTTTAACACATAAGGATCTTCACTATCGATGGGTTTCTCTAGAAAAACCACATTGGGAACCCAATTATCACCCCATATCCTTATGTTAGCACCAGATCCAACATCCCACCGGAGCTCCTTCTTTATCGCTCCACATCGAGTAAGCTAGACCAATACCAAGAAGCTCTAGAACCCTTCTTGGCATCGATCAGCTCCCCTTTAGGAAAATACACACTTCTTATCACTTTTGCCCACAAATCCTGAGGTTTCACTATCAATCTCCACGCGGTTTTGGCCAGCAAGGCATCATTCATTATCAATAATTCCCGGAACCCCAGTCCACCATCACTTTTACCCCTAGAAAGCTTGTCCCAAGACTCGCCAATGTATCCACCCCATTAACTTGTACCTTCCACCGTAAATTGGCAAATAATCCATTTAACTCCTTACATAGCTGAACTGGAAATTTGAAACAGTGCATAGAGTATATAGGGATAGCTTGGAGAACCGCCTTGATCATTACTTCCCTACCAGCAAAGGAAAGCAATGAGTTGCCCCAACCTTGAATTTTCTTCACCACCCGTTCTCGAATATAAGCCAAAGCTTGAGTTTTCGTCTTTCCCCAAATGCTAGGGATGCCCAAATACTTTCCCGGGTCTTCTACCGCTTGGATACCCAGAATTGAACCAACCATATCTATTGTGGCACTTGGAGTATTGCTAGAAAAAAATAGACTTGACTTATCTAAATTGATAATCTGTCCAGATGCTTTGCTATAAATATCCAGTATGTAAGCCAAGTTCCTGCAATCCTCTCTCTCTGCCTTCATATATAGCAATGTGTCGTCTGCAAAGAAGCTATGTGTGAGTATAGGGCAGCCAATGCTAAGTTTAACCCCCTAAATTTTCCCAGCCAAATGATTCTTGGAAATCATCAAAGATAAAACTTCAGCAACTATGATGAAGAGGTACGGCGATAACGGGTCGCCTTGCCTCAACCCTCTACTTGGGGATATGGAGCTTACCGCATCACCCAGGACAAATGTTTAAACGGATTGAGACTTGACGCATTTCTTGATCAAAGAAACCCATTCATCACGTAAACCAAACGCAAAGACAATACATTCTCCGGAAAACCCATTCAACTCTGTCGTAGGCTTTGCTCATGTCCATCTTCAATGCAAACTCAAATTTACCACTAGTTTTCTTCCGTCGGAGGTAGTGGTATACTTCATATGCAATTATGATATTGTCTTGAATGAAGCGACCGGGAACAAAAGCACCCTGACTTTGAGACACACATCCATCCAGAAGAGGCTTCATCCTATTTGCAATGATCTTCGAAATAATCTTGTAGGAGAAATTGCATAATCCGATAGGGTGAAATTGGGAAATATGTTCCGGTTTATCCACCTTGGGGATCAAAGTCAGATTGGTTTCATTCAACACCTGAACTGAGGACTTCCCAGCAAAAAAATCTGACACCATAGTGCAAACGCTGTCACCCACCTCCTCACATGCCTCTTGATAGAATATACCGGAAAATCCATCCGGTCACGGGGCTTTTGATTTCCCGAGGCTGAAAGCCGCCACCCTGATTTCCTCCCTAGTCACAGTTTGCATCAAACCCTGATTCATTTCGTGCGTCACCTTGGGTTCGATATAATCCAGAGCAATATTCATTTCCGAAGCTCCCAAAGACGACGTAAATAGGTGCTGGAAGTATTGTGTAAAATTCTTAGCTATCTCGTCTTTCCCTGTCAGCCAAGTTCCCGAATCATCTTTGATGCACTGAATGCAGTTTCTCCTCCTTCTCTTTATAGTGGCAATGTGAAAAAAACGCGAGTTCTTGTCCCCTGCAGCTAGCCAGTTAATCCTTGATCGCTGCCACCAATACGAATCCTCAAGGGAAAGAGTCTTATCCAAATTCGACTTCAAATCAGCTATAGCGCACACCGATTGGCTGTTCAAATTTCCGTGCATAAGAGAGGCCAACTGAGCCTTTAGCAATTCAATCCTCCTGGCTGTGTTGGGGAATTCAGATCTACTCCAATGAATTAGCTCATATTTGCATCTATTCAAATTGTTCACAAAATCTGACATTGCAGCTAAGTTACCCACCGGCTCATACCACCAGTTAGCTTTGACCACTTCTTTAAAATTTTGATGTTCCACCCATCTAGCTTCAAAGCGAAAGCTTTTTTTCCTATGGGGTTCCGTTATCGGCATTGGATCCATAAAGGCAAGTGATCCGACCCAATTGGCTCCATATGCGAGAACCCGGAGATTGGGGAAAGAGACCCGTAGACTTTCATTCCCCAGTGCCATATCAATACGTTCTCTAATAGTGTCCGGATCCTCACGCTTGTTGCACCATGTAAAGCGATACCCATTATATCCCAGGTCCTGTAAATCAGACTCAGCCAAGAAACAGTTAAACTTCAGAATTTTTCGCCACTCCCTTGGCCTTCCTCCACTCTTATCCTCCTATGATATGAGATAGTTGAAATCGCCCACACACATCCAAAAATCACTCAAATTCTGCCCAAATCTCCTAACCTCTTGCCAACACTTATCCCGCTGCTCCTCATCAGTGGGACCATATACAAAGGAAATTAATTGAGGTGCATCCAGTTCGCCTGAATCTATAGATGCATGGATAAAATTAGCGGAGTAGGAGAGAATAGTTACCTTTACTTGATCCGACCACCACAATGCTAGCCCGCCGCTCCAACCAATTGGATCCACCATCCATTCCTCACTGTATCCACATCTTCTTCTAATCTTACGGACATACCTCGGCTTTTGTTTTGTTTCCATAAGAAAAACCATTTGGGGCTGTTTACGCACACACTCATCCTTCAGATTCTGAACTGTCAAGGCAGCCCTAAGCCCTTGATAGTTCCAAGATAGTATATTCATGGTGCACCGGTGGTTGGTCCCATCCAACCACCGACGTTTTGGGTCGCAGAATCACACTGAGAGGAGGAGAGCTCGCCATTACCTTGAACCCAACCGTCTGGGAAATCTATTTCCAGTGAAACCGAGTTAGCTCCCATATTTGGCGGGCTCTGAACACTATGCTTTCCTCGTAGGCTCGCCTTCACCGACCGATAAGATTTCCAGCGCCCTTGGTGAGAATTAGACTTCGCAGGGGAACTTGACTTAGGGATCGAATGAGGAGCAGAAGAGTGATCTGGTATGGGGACAGGGTCAGTAAACTACAATTTCATTTGTCGTTTAGGAAAATCTTTGCTCAAGTCCATCTCATAGGGCCTCTTAATATGACAGTCTTTGAAGGATACTGCCACGGCTGATACTGGTGAAAGCCCACTATGAGGAACTATTGCCGAATAAGTGGACTCAGGTTCCCCTGGAAATTCTACACGGTACTCCTGCACGCACCTATCTCCAACAGGGCCCAAGTCTGGAGAATCTACCCCATCCGAGTATGGCTCCGAGACTACCCCAATTGGGCTTTTATTTAACAAAATCCGCGGCCCTGCATCTAAATGTGGCCTCAATGCGGGACCCCCTGTCTCCTGGATGGCCCACTTAGTCTCAAGGACTTGGCTTCCTGCATACTCCACAGAGTCCCTTGGCGCTTCAAGTGAAGAATCAGCCCCATGCCCATTTAATGCGATTTGACCCTCCTGCCTGTCCTGCCCTACTTCACCCATATTGTCCGCCGTATTCCCCTGACACACATCAACCTTCCTCTGACTCCCACTCCTAATCTCTTCATTCAATTGTCCTTTGTCCTGCACCAAAGTCAACCTAGGACCTCTCTTCTCTCCGGTCATCCCTTCTAACTCCGGTGGCCAACTCCGACGCGAGCATCCCTCCTCCTTCCTGTGATCTCCAACCGTGGCTTCACACCAGCCTTCCACACATACCTCGAGCACTTCAACCATGGTTCGAACCGCAATGGTTTCGAGCCAACTACCAAACTCCTTTCTTCCCACCCCGTCCTCGCTCATTCATCGAAGGAAATCTGCAGCCCGATCATCATGTCCAAGCCTACACGTTATGGCAGAAATTCTGAAGTCTTTCATACCTACCGAGATACCCAGCAGATTCTTTCCAAACCTCGGAACCCAAAATCCGGCTACCAAAGGTTCCTCCACATTTATCGTGAACGCACTCGGATAAATCCTCTTCCAAATCTTCCTTCCACATTTGGTCGCTCAAACATAACCAAAGCTTCCCAACCGAGTTACCGAGGATCTTTGCATTATCATCATCAAATGCCTCTAGCGGTAGGCCATGGAATTGCACCCAGTACGGTGTCTCTTCAAAACGAACATCTTTTAAAATCATACAATCTTCCCAAATTTGTAGATTCAGGAGGAAACCCTGAATTGACCATGGGCGTCCTTTAAGAATTCGGGAGTAATCCTTGGAATCCCTGAACCTAAATAAAAATGCCAGTTGAGAACGTTCGAGCTCATGGACCTCCAAGACGTCATCCCTAAGGTGCCACCCCTTCTTGATCATCGAAATAACAGTAGGAATGTTTAAATGCTTGCCGGTCAAAATTTTCCCGACAAGTGTACCCCCTGATTCCTCACCTTCCTATCCAAATTCAAGACCACTTCCTTTAAACCACCCCCAACGCTACCTTGCCCTGCTTCCATGCCGCCGGAAACCCTCCTACCTCAACCTTACCCCTCCCTCACTTGTACTCTCACAGAACCAGCCCCTCCAATTACGCTAGAGCGTTAAAGACGAAGAGACTTATGGATGAAACACCACACCGATCGCTATTCGGGAAGAAAGCTATGCCCAAACCGAACCACTAAGATCCAAGCAAGCCCTCACGCAGGAGAGAGGAGCACTCACGCAGGAGAGAAGTTTTACATAGTGTAAACTCGTTCCACTTTGTTCGCCAATACGTTACATTTCACCATTAGGGTTAACCACTGTTTTTTTTAAAAAAAAATTACAACAAATAAAATTATATCGAAAAGATATTTTTTCCATAACAAGCATGAGATTTTTCTTGGGAACAAACAAATGTTAAATTATTTATTTAAAAAAAAAGTCCCAATTTTCAACAATATTAAGTTAAACTTTTTAGTTTGAAATTTTAGATCAGTCAAACAAAATAAACAAGAAGCCGTGAGATTAGTAATTCCTCCTATATCTTGAAAATTCAAGTCTCACTCAATACATGCAAGATCATGAAGGCACGTTAGGTTCGTTTCTTTATTTATCACCAAAGTACTTTAAATCCTCTTCTATATTGATAAGATTAACCTTTTTATTTTTAAAATTTATACAACTTTTCCCAACAAAAAAAGAAAAGAATTAAGGCCTTTTTTAAAGAGCACGACAAAACTATCTTCTTAAAGTGCACCACAAGACGCAAAATTAAAAGCAATATCATGAAGGTATGTTCGTTTCTTTATTTATCACCAAATTACTTTAAATCCTTTTCTATAATGATTAGATTAACTTTTTTTATTTTTAAAACTTATAGAAATTTTCCCAACAAAGAATAATAATAATAAAAAACTACAAAGCCTTTGAAGCTTGTGAGTGATGTTAATGGAACCTTCATCTCTTGGCCAGTGAAGCTTGTACATGTCTCTACTCCTCCTTAAGCTTCATCCCCTCCTCCTCAAGTTCCATCCCCTCGTCAAGCTCCATCCCTCCCTCAAACTCTATCCCCTACTGCTAAGTTGATTGCCAAGGAAAAAATATCCGATATGGTGAAGAGTGGATATTTTAAAGATAAATTGTGGCTTGTCAATGAAGTAGTAGGCCTCCATCAACCTCAACCGGTTTACGTTGACACCGATGATGTAACGTCCTTGTTGCTTCCTGGACAGGAGCTTACTAATCCAATCCTTTAAATATTTATGAATTAAGTATCTGATTCTATGAGTACATAATTTAAATGCATCGTTTAGACACACATACATCTATACTAATTCACTGATCGATGTCATTATTGTAGGTTCATGCATCAAGAATTGGTTCAACAAGGCAGAATCAATGATTTTGGATTCTTGTGCCTAGTCTATGCAAGTACAACATCCAAGGAGGAGAGACATGAGTGCATATCAACGAGGTTGTGTGAAGTGAGAAGAAAGGTGTACGTGTTTCCGTACTACCACAGGTACATATCACAATTCTTGTCTGCAATTCACTTAATTCTGCTACATATATCACTGAGTACTTTATTGCTGTGAATTTTCAGCCACGACTAGCAGTTGGTCCTCATGTGCATGGAGGAGCATAAAGTTATCTTATGCTCCACTCACAGCGATCCAGGGCCTACGTTGATGCAAACCATCAACGAGTAAGCATGTCATTTTGATTCGCTTATCTAAAATCTCTGCTGTGAATTTTCAGTGAATATTATTGATGAATATTGTGATTTTGATGATAGTGCCATGAGGACCTTCCAAATAGAGGTAAACAAAAAGCGTGGGTATCAGGCCACTTATCCTAAATGGCACACACCAAAGGTTGGTACATATTTGAACACTGGCACATTGCCTTGTGAACTTGGTCAGTAAGCTATATATGCTCTTATATATATTTCTTCTTCTTTTTAGAGCCGTCGGCAACCAACGGAGTCCAACTTATGTGGCCCGTACGTCATGAAACACATATAAGATATTATCAAGCAAGGAAAGACTAAATTAACTACAAAGGTAAATGTATTTGATGTTACATATTATGGCTGAATTCAGTTTCTGGCTTAATATTACATATGAAATATGCACGCAAGTTAATTCAGTTTTTGTCTTTGATGTTACAAAGGTTTGCCTTTCCTAATCCCTTTCCTGATGATGAAGTGGAGCACATACGCAATGTTTTTTGTGAATATCTGTATGACCTGATCTTAAAGTCGGACAATAATTAATGTCCTAAATTCGTTTGTAAATATATGATGTAGCAACAATAATCTTCTATAAATTTGTTTATTTTTTCGAACAATTCATTCATTTGTAAATATACATACGCAATATGTAATTCAATAATAAATTTGTTTATTTTTTCGAAGAATTCATTCATTGATTCTAGCTACTTAGTGCGTAAAATTTAAGGTACAGGATGTTGTAAATGAGCAATAAGAGACTCTGAAAAGTATTCGAGACTTTTAGGACCGCGTATTTTATAAAGATCCGGTCCTAAAAGTCCTCGTTTAATTCTAAAAAATTTGGCTAGACTTGTAGGACCGTATATGTTTTAAAAGTCTAGTCTTAAAGGTATTTGTTTATTTTAAAAATATGGCGAGACCTTTAGGACCGCATATTTATTAAACATCCGGTCCTACAAGTCTTCGTTTAATTCTAAATAGACTTTTAGGACCGTATGCTTGTTTAAAGTCCGCTCTTAAAAGTCCTCGTTTAATTCTAAAAAATATGGCTAGACTTTTAGGACCACATTTTTTTTAAAAGTCCGGTCCTAAAAGTCTAAAAATATGTCTAAACTTTTAGGACCGTATGTTTGTTAAATGATCGGTCTTAAAAGTCTTCGTATATCTATAGTGAGACTTTCGGGACCGTATATTTGTTTATTGTCCACTCCTAAAAGTCATTTTTAAAAGTCATCTTTTATTTTGGAAATATGGCTTAACCTTTAGGACTGTGTGAGTATTAAATCTCGATCTTAATAGTCTTCCTTTAAATAGAAACATTGACTCGCTTTTCGGACAAATCATTAGGGTTCAAGACAACCAAGGTTCAAGGCGTTCGCTCAAGCTAGGTCCTTCGTTGTCGTCGATTTTACCTCTCCCGATGTAGAGCGGGATTATCGGTTTCTCTTTTCTTTGTCTCTTTTCTTTTTGTAGGAAAAAGAAGGAAGATAATGAAAAGAACACTGAAAATATTCAAATCAGGGCGAGGTAAAACCGACGACAACGATGGTCCAACCTTGAGAAGAATAGTCACTTTGTTTGTTTTTATTCGAATAAGGTAAACGATCTTTTTTTTAATTTTTGTATGTTCTTAACTGTATTCTATGAATTTTTAATGTTGATTTACATGAGGACAATGTTTTGTTTGTTTCCTTTTTGTCAAAAAAAGAAAGACGATAATGAAAAGGACAAGGCGATTGAATATGGAAACCAAAAATTTGTTTATTATATTTTTTTAAATGCTGTTCTCACGAGGCAACAGCAGTACAGACAAAAAAAACCTAAAAACATCTACTCCTCTACATCGTTGTCGGAGGGGAGGGAGTCATCGGAGAGGTTGGAGACGTCGTCATCTAAAGGATTGTACTCAACGTCTTGGGCGTCGAGTACCACGTTCAGCTTGTTGTTGACGGCATTGTAGACTGAAAAAGTCGGCCCAATCGTCGCCTATATAATCGACGTGAGCCAGGAGGTGGTGCATCATTTGTTTGAAGGTCGGGTCCGGAGGCAGCGAAGGAGGAGGGTACGGAGGAGGAAGAGGATTAAGAGGAAATGGAGGACCTCGTGGTGGTGGAGCAGCCATTACGGTGGAGGTTGTAGAAGTGATAGAGAAGAATGTAAAGAGAATAAAGTAACAACGGGTTTAAATAGAGAACCCATCCTGAACAATGTGAAATGCCGGGAACTTTAATGAGGAGATGCATAGTTCATCAGAATACGAGGAGACGCCTAGTTGGAAAGTTTATCTGGAAGCCAAAGAGACTCTGAATCATTCATTTGAATAGAGTGTAAGGATGCGACTGCTATTTGAAAAGAATGAACTTTTGATACCGGATATTGTAAAAGATCCGTTCTTAAAAGTAATATTTTTTAAGAAAAAAATGCTTACTTTTAAAGAAATTGAATTGAAAAAAATAAATGAATTTTAGAACCGGATACAAGATAGAAGGTCGGTCCTAAAAGTAATTGAATTGATTGAAAAAATAAATAATACACTTTTAGGACCGGATATATTATAAAAGGTCGGTCTTAAAAGCAATTGAATTGAAAAAATAAATAATAGAAGTTTAGACTGCATATTTATAAATTCCGCTCTTAAAGTAGATTCTCATTTATCAATTGTGTATCTCTCCCCGCTCTCGCCTTTATTAACTCGTAACTCCTCATACTCACGAGCCAAAAAAAACAAACAAAAAACTCCTCATACCTCTTTGTCCTTATTAACTCTCCTCACTACCTCATAACTCCACACTACGTGACTCACTGCCACAACTACTCAAACCATGGTTAGATATAAGAGAACCGCTCGTAGGGGTACTCTTACTCCTGATGCTCGTGCCTTCCCACCAGTGTAATTTGTACAAAGGATGAAATATGGTTGTATTTACTTAGGATACTCACACTTAGATGTTAATGACAATTAGAGGAGAAGTTTTCTTAGTTCCCTAATAAATAAAAATTTATCGGTGGAAGCTTTCGATACACCGTAACTTGAGTTATTTTGCCAGGAAACTCTAGTTACATCAGAAAATCAAAATCTGATGTCGCGAAAAACATTTGAAACCATGAAGTACATCGCATAACTTGAGTTATGATTAATAACTTGAGTTACTATATTCCAAAAATCATTTGTATGCATTTTCATAAATCAGAGTGAATTGAAATCCAAAACATAACTTAGAAATGTGCATTTTGAAAATATAAACTCAGAAAGTTATGCATACTCACTTACGGTCCATTTAGAAATCTGAAAACATTTTGAGAAACATAAATGATTGATTGCTAAAGGAATGCAATAATGGACAAGTATTCATTACCCACATATATCATTCATTTAAGTGCAAAATAGGGTAGGGATTAGATATCACTATAATTCCTCTTTTCCTTATAGAAGCTTGCTTGATTAAGATGGATTGATGTAGATGACTCCTTTTTAGACGTTGATCATCAACATCAACCATTGCTTCTTTAGCTTCCTCAAGAGTTGAATTGTTTCTCTATATAGTTGCATTCTTGATAAGCTTTTTCTTTGATCCTATAGAGACATACAAACCTTTTTCTCCCATGGTATCCAACCGTGCTTGGATCCATTCATTGTTAGCTTGTAGGAACCAAAAGTAAATTCACATGCTCTTATGAATATAATCAATACAGAACAACAAAGCATGGTGAATTAATCATGAGTTCATGCATAAAGAAATACTCTCTTTCCAAATCATCATATATGCATAAAGAGTTAAACCTATTGAATATTGCAATCTGTATATATATCAGAATGTGAAAAACCCAATTTAAAACAAATAGTTTGCAATGCTCATTCATAAGGTTACAAAATATAAAACCTCAATGATTATTTCAGATGATAGCGTAGGAGGTTTTACCATTGCATACCTTAGCCTTAGGTACTTGAAGGATTGCATTCGCTCACCCAATTTATCATTCGTTGATACTTTGTCTTCTTGAATTTAGTCTTAGGATGAAGCAACGCTTTCTCACATGATGTAGACTGCAAGAATCTTTTCCCTTGTGCATAAGAGATCCTTCTTTTCTTATTCTCCTCAAGATAGTTGAATGGTACTTTGTGGTAATTCATTCTTGAGGTAGATGATACTCTTCTTGCTTGTATCTATTGCTTCCTTTGATGTTTAAACCTTGTAGTTCCAGCAATGGGTGCCCCGTGAGTTCTCTTGCTTGATATAGATACCATGACCTTCTTCATTGGTGCATGAGAAACTCTTGGCTTCTTGTTCATCTTCTTTGTATTCTTATGTCCATTCTTTCTGGAATCATCTTGCACATATAAAGTACTAGATGGACATTTTGGTACCCACTTATACTTGGGTCCTTGACTGTTAGTATTGGACCTTGATTGTCCTTTAGGAACCCAAACAAATTTATTTCTCACATTAGAATTTCTCCTAATATAGCATGTGTAAGAAATATGACCATATTTACCACAATAATTGCAAATTGTAGAATGATGCTTATTATGAATGTTTCTGCAAGTATTGTTCTAGTTAAGTGGATGCAATGTTAGATGACCCATATTTGTACATTCTTTCTTCCCATATGATTTCCCAGCATGATTGAAAACATTTTTTTTTTCAAAACAGAATCAGTAATTGGTTGTAAAACAATTTTATGCAAATGTTCAAAATCATTTTTCTTAACTACACAAGAAGAATTGGAATTGTTTACCACATGTTCATCTTGAGCTTCTGATAATGATTTACCAAAATCGTGCATGATGAGTTCTTCCCGGGAGATGTCTTTCACTTGTTGTTCTTGGCCGATCGAATCATGAAGATAATCTAAGATTTCTCCTTCTTCATCCTCAACTTCCAATTGTTCATCAATTGTGGATATACAACTTATAGCTTCGATGAAGCACAAAGACTATCAACTTCAACATATTTGTTAGAAACATATATAGAATCAAGAGTATCCCAGATATCTTTAGCACTAGAGCAAGACTTGATTTTCTCAAAATCATTTTCGGTTAAAGCACTGTATAAAATTTTCATTGCTCTAATGTTCAACGAAAACATTTTCTTTTCTTTTTCTGTCCAATCTTTTCTTGGTTTGAAATCAAAAACATTTGTGAAAACATTCCACATATAAAAATCAGTTGCTTTGATAAAACTAGTCATTCTAGCTTTCCAAAACAAAAAATCAATATCTTTGAAAAATGGTGGAACGGTATAATCAAAACCTTCGAGAAAGCAAGCAACACCCAAGATTAGCCATTGTAACTCTTGAGATGGTTAAATCCTTTAAACAAGAGCCAGGCTCTGATACCAAATGAAAGACCTGGCTATCACCCAAGAGGCGGGGTGAATTGGGTATATGATAAAACTTTAGGAACTTTGAAAATCTTTTCGAAACTTACTGAAGGTAGTTCGAATAATAGAAATAGTTTAATAAAGCAATAGTCAATCATTCAAACATATATCTTTGGAAATGTATGAGTTTAGGGAAGAGAATATGCAAACGGGGATTTATATCTTGGTTCGGCCAATCCTTGACCTACGTCCAGGTCCTCAAGCTTCACTTGAGATTTTCAATCCACTATCTTCTTTCAACTTGATTACACACTTTGTACTCGAAGTAATCCTCTCACTAGGATCCACTCCCCCTTACAAGCTGTAATCAATGCACCCACTTGATTGCACACTCTGTACTCGAAGCAACCCTCTCACTAGGATTTACTCCCCTTACAAGCTGCTTTCAAGACAATGGGTTTCCCACTCAAGATCACCCAATCTTGAGTAACTCTCGAATAGAATGTTTGAGATAAATCTTCTCTCTCGAAGTGAATGAATAAACACGAAGTACAATATAAATCATTTCACTCTTCTATGATAAGCTATATAGGCATTGAGAATAGAGTGTGTATGAGATAAATGTTTGATTCAGAATGTTGGCATTTCGACAGTGTAAGCTCTCGTCTTCAACCACTTCTATCTTGAATGCTTCTCCTTTTATAGTTAGTTGCAATTTATGACCGTTGAGGAGAGATTAGTGAGCCGTTGAGATTAATGAATATGACCGTTGAGATTACGTTTGCTCCGTCTCGTCGTATGCTTCCGACATTCACCCGTTATTCTCCTTTGACATTCTTGATTCAAATTGTCCGTTGAAATACGCTCGAATGTTGTGCGGGAACAAAGAATGCTTTTTCCTTGCTCGAAGGTTTCTTGCCAAAATGGTGAATGTCTCGCTTTGCTTTTAATGCTTCGACATAATCTTGCTTTATGGTAATTTGAAGTTTAAACCTGATAATCATGTCCGAAACACACTAGCAAACTAATTAATCTTGGTTAGAAATGATAAGAACCAATAATATCAAGTACCCAAAGCATAATCGAAGATTTCGGTTACGAGGACGATGAATTCGAAATTCGATATATGTAACTCGAGTTGTTTACCATAACTCGAGTTATACTTAAAGCATTTCAATTCCGAGAGAAGAGTCTCTCAATGATGTAACTCGAGTTACATTCCTTAACTCGAGTTGCACTTGTGGCAACTTAATAGAGAGAAAATTGCATATTGCTTAACTCGAGTTGCATCGATAACTCGAGTTGCTTCATCGCACAGAAAAGCTTCAGAAATTTCCTTGAATTATATAACTCGAGTTATGTTATGAATAAAATCAGACAGAGAGCAATTGTGAATAATCTAACTCGAGTTGCTACCAGTAACTCGAGTTGCTTTATATCAGTTGAAGTTTTCTGATATGCCTATAACTCGAGTTATATCAGATAACTCGAGTTACCTCAGTTGATTAAAAATTGATATCACGAGAAGCTTTTTTAAAAACTGGAAGTACACTTCATTGACTCGAGTTTCTAAGTGATAACTCGAGTTGTTACCTTTTGTTTGTTCCAGAGTGTCTACCTTGACATTGTTGCATTCTGTCTTCTTCAGAAAATGGGCAAACTTCCAGAAACCATATCTCTTCGAATATAACTCTAAATATAGCAAATGACCTATCCCTAGAAAGGTCTTTATGTATTATTTCAAATGCCACTAGTTTGAGCTCATTTGGATGTGTGGTGTGTGAGATACACTCAAAACATTGAAGCTTGGTCTGCTGAGTGATGTTAATTGATGTTCCAACTTGTCAAATTCATAGCTCCTTGATCTGAACTCCTTTGGGCTTGAAACTTTGTAAAAATGACGCATTGGGAGTCTATTTTCATATTCCACTGGTTTCGTCTCAATCCGATTCCTGGTTTGTGAGATATCATCAAAATACCAGACCTCGCCAGCTGAAACACGAAAAAGAGGTGAACAGAGTTGCTGAAATTGACCGGTAACTCGAGTTACTAAGTGGTAACTCGAGTTACTCCTATCTGAAAATGTTTTGTAACTCAAGTTATCATACATAACTCGAGTTGGGTCAGTCCAAAAACCCAGAAACACTATAGCGAAGACTCTAACTCGAGTTGGACCCCATAACTCGAGTTGGATCATTCTGAACCTTATATTTCCTTGTTTTTAACTCTGATTTGAGTCATTCCAACTTCCATTTGATCATGGAGACTTCTAGGATCAATTTTAGAACTTGGATAATGATATCTTCATTCCATTCAGCAAGTTCTTCCATTTTCCATCTCCTATCTTGATCATTCTTCATCATTTAGCTTGGGCTCATCATTCTCTTCAGCTTCTACCTTCTTCAATATCTCCTCTTCTTTTCTTCTCCTAATCATTCTATACTTCACATCTACATTAAACATAAGAATTAGTGCAAGTAGAATGTAAATGTAGTATGCAACCTTTTTGCTCTTAAGAATGGCATCTATATAAGACATCATCAAAACTAATCATAACCAACAAAGTACAGGTAACAACAAAACAAATTAAGAAGCAATGATGATAGACAAAATTGCATGAGTGGGAGAGAAATCGTGAAGGAAGGTTGTTTGTGGGAGGGCTCTTGCCAAGATGTTTCAGTCAAGAATTCGTTTTTTTTTGGGACTCGAGGTGTGTTCCAGTAATTGCATTGGTAAAACATATGTATTGCATTGTTCACTTTGAAAGTGAACACACCTTTTTCTCGTTGGCTCTTGGTTAGCTATATTTCCTTTTCTGCTTGCTTTTTTTTCATTTCTTATTGTAAAATCATGCCTGGATATGGAAGTGATACGATAGGTTTTATCATTAATTTATTAAGTTCATTGTGTTATGTTCTGGTGTTTAGCTCTCAAATATTTTTAATTCTTAATGCAATAACATGACACTGGATCATTATTTATGTTAGTTCGTTCATCCAAATGTTTATCTTTAAACATTTTTCTTTTTTTATTGTGTTTAAATATTACTCTTCCAATGTAGTCACCCGGCTTGGTCAATGGATTGAAGGTTATTTAACTTGGTTTATATGTTTACTTGTTTAGTTTTGATTGGAAATGCAAAAAAATGTCATCTTTAATGAATTATCATAACAAGACAAAAGCCCTCTCCAACCGCTTGATGTTAATGCTCTTTATTAATTGAATTATCATCACAAAACAAAGGACACGCTGAATAGCCGACAGATTCACATGTTAAGTTTTGGAGTCTACTCTTTGCTGTAATGTATGGTTTTGTTGCCTTTTAAGAGAGTGTCCCACAATGACTTTGGAGAGTCAATGTGGAGACAGATTCACATGTTATGTTTTGGAGTCTACTCTTTGCAATAATGCATGGTTTTGTTGCCTTTTAAGAGAGTGTCCCACAATGACTTTGGAGAGTCAATGTGGAGACCCCACATGCTTCCTGTGGCTAATAGGCTAATCCCTCTGTTTCGTGGCTTTTCAGTTGTGAAAACTACTACCTCTTCCCACAATCCCACCCTCATCTCAATATGACGCTTTGATGACCAAAATTTTATAAATATAAGAGATTTAATTGTAAAGAAGTGTTTTTTTAAAAAAAAATGTTACTCCTGTGGATGAAAATAATTTTGAAGAGACCAACAAACATTTGAGTGTTGCTCACATACAATTTTGTATAATTGTTCACTACATTTAATTGGAATTCCTTAACTTTCTTCAAGTATTTTGCAGTTATTTCCTGTTAATATAGCATTTGAATGAAAGTTTGTTATTGCAACAATTTGATTGGCAATGTAATATTGAAAGATACGCCTTTCGTATCATCTAGAGACTTCGTGTAAAATGTATAACCATTGATCACAGATGAATTCCAACTTATGACATCAACCTCAGGTCCACCTGCTAACCATTTGATTGTATCAGAAACACATTCCTCTCCCTCGACCTTTTGTTTGAACCAGTTTGCAAAAGTTCTGTTATGCTCCCTAATCAACCTTTGTTCGGTCATTCGATGATTTTCTTTCCTTACAATTTGCTTTATGTGCAGCTATCGGCTTGAACTTCATCGACGTTATTCAAGATGTATAAGTGGACTTGTGACAATTCATCGGATCCACACTCTTTACGGAAGCCCCTCGTCTACCCCCATGACATCGACGTTTTGGAAGCCCAATATGTCTTACTTTGGCCAAATAATTTTGACAAAATTCCATGGCTTCTTCGAAACATATTTCGAACAATCGATGCTTCCGGCCGGTATGCGTTCTTCACGTACCCTTTTAGGAATTTCATAGATCTTTCAATTGGGTACATCCACCGTAAATGGATAGGGCCCCACATCTTTATCTCCCTCACTAGATGAACAATTAGATGAACCATGATGTCAAAAAATGTAGGAACAAAAAGCTTCTCAAGGTGGCACAAGATAAGATATCCCTCATTCTCCAATTCATCCAACTTTTCAATCTCGAAAACTTTACCACAAAGCGCATTGAAGAAGACACAAAGTCTAGTCAAAACGACCGAAGATCATATTCGGCGATGCCTCGAATAGCTATTGGGAGTAGTCATTGCGTCAAGACATGACAATCATGAGACTTTTGGCCTATTAATTTCAAGTCCTTCATCGATACAAGCCTCTTCAAATTTGAAGAATACCCCGTGGGAACTTTTGTGCCATGTAAACACTCAAAAAAAACTTCGTTTCTCATCCTTAGACAAAGTATGAGAAGTAGGGGGACAATAAGCTCTCTTCCCATCGGCCTTGGATGTAACTCTTCACGTATTCCCATTGCTATCAGATCCAATCTTGCCTTCACACCATCCTTGGAACTACCTTGTATGTTGAGAAGCGTGCCGACAATACTATCACATACGTTTTTCTCCACATGCATGACATCAATACGTGTCTCACATCAAGATTGCGCCAATATGGAAGATCAAAGAATACAGATCTCTTTTTCCATATATTTGTTTCTTTTCTACTCTTTGCAGTCTTACCGAAGACGACATTGATATTTTTCACCTTTTCATAAACTTGCTCCCCAGTCAATGCCACCGGAGCATCTTCATACTCTTGGCCACCAAAAAGGCTTTCTTTAATCGACGATATGGGTGGCCCCGTCTAAGAAATCTCCTATGTCCAAGATAAACCATCTTTCTTCCATGTTGAAGTTGATGGTAGCGTGTGCCTTCTTCACAAACCGGACATGCTTTATGGCCTTTTACACTATACCCGATAAGTTCCCATATCTTTGGGAAGTCGTTTATAGTACAAAATATCATGGCTCGCATTTTAAACACCTCCTTCTTGAAAGAGTCAAAAACATCAACACCTTCTCGCCCACAACTCCTTCAAGTCTTCGATCAAGGGTGAAGGTAAACATCAATGTCATTTCCGGGTTGTTGCGGTCCCGAAATCAACATAGACAGCGTGATGTACTTTCATTTCATACATAACATTGGAGATAAGTTGTAAATAATCAGTAGTACAGGCCATGAACTATGTATGCTACCAAGGCTTCCATATGGATTCATGCCATCCGTGCTAAGGGCAAGCCTAAGGTTCCTAGGTTCTTCACCGAAGTTCGAAAATAATTGATCGATTTTCTTCCATTGAGAAGAATCGGCCGGATGTCGAAGCTTTCCATCAGAAATCCTCTCATCTCGCATGCCACCTCAAATTTTTTGCATCATTTTCATTCGCAAACAACCGCTTGAACCTTGGTATGATTGGAAGATACCACAACACTTTTGCGGGCCCCTTATTTGACTTGTACCTTGGGGTTTCACATTTCGGACAATTCGCTCCTCTTCAAACTCTTTTCTATACAACACGCAATCATTCGGGCATGCATGGATCTTTTTGTACTCCATCCCCAGTGGACAAAGTATTTTCTTAGCATCATAGTATCGATGCCGCAACACATTATCATCCAGAAGCATGTCCTTAAAAGCCTCAAGCATTTCTGAAAAACTCTTGTCGCTCCATCCATGACGTGCTTTCAAGCTTACCAATTTCAATACAGCATTCAACAATTGGTATTTTTTACACCCACGGTATAGAGGGTCCTCTGCATCACTGCACATATTACCATATGCATGTGATTGATGAAAAGCCTCTTCTCCTACATCACGGATAATGTCCTCTATGTGATCATCCATATCCGTGTCATTATCATCAAAGGCTACTTCCCTATGTTGAGACCCACTTGGTATTTTTTCACCATGCCATACCCATACCGTATAAGTCTTACAAATTCCTTCACAAATTAAATGTGTGTGTATAACTTCAGGACTTAGTCGCTCTCATTCAAACATTTTACACAAGGGCAATAAAACTTCCCACCCTCGGCATGGGCATTTTGTTTAGCAAATTTTATAAAGTCCCTCACCCCATTCTAATATTCAACACTCGTCCGTTTAGAATTTATCCAACTGTGATCCATAGTAGAATTCCTATATATATAGACGGAAAGATTTAACATACATATATATGCTCAAATGTCGGTTATGTCTTTTTTTTCCCTTTTTTTTTTTCCGGATAAACTTGCTCATTAAATGCAGAACGAAGAATCACTTTTGTCATAAATGTATCGCAGTGAATCCAAGAACCAAAATAAATGCATGACGAGGAAATTAAATGCATCGCGTGAAGGTCTTGTGGACTCACCGTAGCATATAAATTCAAATGCGTTTGCTTAGTCTTTCTTCTCCCGCCACGAACGTTGATGTTGCAGACAACAAGAGTAACCTAAAAACATTTATTGGTCAATTGGGTAGGTCTAAAGTGCAATTATAATCTTCAAAATACAATATCCATTAACAACACAGAAACCCACAAGAACATTTGATCGATTTTGCTCAACCCAAGAAAAACCCGAACGATGAGCGGGGAAAATCATAAAGTTATATAACCGAAACACCTCTTACAGCTTGGTCTATAGACGTTTAGCTAAGGAACCAGAAAGTGATTGTCGAGAGAGCAACGCGAACCGCGATGAAGTGGCGACGTAACCCGAGTAACACTTTAGGCGCGACAAGAGAAGTTCGAGAGGGAAATTTAATATTCCGTATGACAGAGAGTGAGACATGTTTTATATTTTGGATTTTATTAAGACCAGAGATTTATAATACTCCGGACCTAAATTGAGACAATTAAACCAGTTCATTAAAAAGTAGACGGTTCTATATATAAAATTTTTTAAGACCGCCGTTTTATTATACTCCGGTCCTAAAATTCCTCGTTTATGTGATTTCTAAAAAAGGATTTGGCGAGCGCAAAGAATCGAATGAATAAAAATTAAAGGAAAACTGGAGTTTCTTTAATTACATATATTACTTGCATATGCACGTACACAAGAAAAAATACAAAACAAAAACAAGCAAAAAATTATCAAAAACAAGAATCGACTAAACATCTCCTAAAGCTTATTATCCTCCAAAGCCTTGGCGATTTCGGCGTGAACAAACATTAATTTCCCGCCGGAGATCAGCAAGTTTGTCTTACTCGAATCAGCCACAATGCTTCATTAGAGGAAAGAGGAGAGGGTCGTAGTAGTCACGGTGGGGCCAAGAGGTTGGAGAGGGGAGCGGGAACCTCTTCATCATCCGAAGAAATAACAATGGGTCCAACGACCCGAGACTCTTTCGTCACAATAGGACGGACTCTCGATGGAGGAGGCGCACCGTATAACGATCGACGGAAGGCACGAGCATCACGACTAAGAGCACCCCTACGAGCGGTTCTCTTGTATCTAACCATGGTTTGAGCAGTTGGGGCAGAGAGGTATGAGGAGTTAATTAATAGAGGCAGAGAGCTGTTCTCAGATAGCCACATACGTAGTTTGGAGTTACGAGGTAGTGAGGAATTAATAAGGAGTTATGGTACGCGATATAAAATTCCATTATTTAATATTTTTTCAATTCATTTTATTTTAAGACCGACCTTTTATCATTAACCCGGTACTTATAGGTATGCGGTATAAAATTCTATTATTTATTTTTTAAGACCGATCTTTTATAATAAGTCCGGTCCTAAAAGTCTTACTTTTAAGACCGACCTTTTATCATTTACCCGTACTTACACACTATTCAAATGAATGATGCGAGTCTCTTCGGCTTCCAGATAAACTTCCCAACTAGGCGTCTCCTCGTATTCTGATGAACAATGCGTCTCCTCGTTAAAGCTTCCGGCGTTTCACATTGTTCAGGATGGGTTCTCTATTTAAACCCGTTGTTACTGTACCTTCTTCACATTCTTCTCCCCCAGGTCCTCCGTTTCCTCCTCCTCCTCTTCAACCTCGCCCCCACCGTAATGGCTGCTCCCCCAGGTCCTCCATTTCCTCCTCCTCCTCTTCAACCTCAGCCCCCTCCACCACCGCCTCCTCCAAATCCGACTGTGAAGTAGTTGGTGCAGTCACTGGTGGCCCGCGTCGATCAAATCGATCGACATTTTTAATTGGTTCAGCTTGCCGATACCATGAACAACAAGCCGAACATGGTACTCCACGCCAATGACGTGAAGTACGATCCTGCTGAAGACGACTCCGACGACTCCGACAACTCTGACGACTCTGACGCCCCCTCCCTCTCCGACTACGAGAGGGATTAGTTTTTTTTTGTTGCATTTTTATTTTTTATTTTTTTTGTGATCGCTGCCCTATAAATTAGTAAATAAAATATTTTTAAATTTTGTTCTCGTGCGAGTTTAGTACTTTATCCATTATCGAACCTAGAAAGCAATAAACAAGGCAACTATGAAGGATGGATAATGGCGACTAAAAAACCTAAAATAAAAGAACGAAGACTTTAGTTAGTAAATCGACGGTCCTAAAAACACGCCATTTTTGTCGCTTTGGTTTTCATATCCGATTGCCTCTTGTCCTTTTCATTCTCGTCTTTCTTTTTTCGACAAAAAGGAAACAAACAAAACATTGTCCTCGTGTAAATCCAACAACGAAATTCACGAGAATACGTTAAGAACATACAAAAAAAAGGATCTTTTACCTTATTCGGATAAGAACAAACAAAGTGACTATTCTTCTCAAGGTTGGACCTTCGTTATTGTCGGTTTTACCTCCCCATGTTAGAAACAAAGTGTCCTTTTCATTATCTTCCTTCTTTTCGACAAAAAGACAAAAGACAAAATAAAAGGGACACCGATAATGTTGCTCTACACATGGAGAGGTAAAAAACGAAGATAATGAAGGACCTAGCTTGAGCGTAACTTGAGTAACCTCGGTTGTCTTCAACCCTATCCATTTAATTTGTGTGAAAAGAGGTATTTAAAGGTGATTGACTTTTAAGATCGCACAAATAAAAACATAAGGTCCTAAAAGTTCAGCAAACTTGTAAGTAAAGGACTTTTAAGACCAATTATTTATAATAACACGGTCCTAAAAGTTCCTGTAACTTTTAAGACCGACCTTTTATAATATGTCAGGACCTAAAAGTTCATGCGGACTTTTAAGCTTTTAGGAGCGGACACTAAAGCAATATACGGTCCTAAAAGTCTCATACTTATTACACCGAAGACTTTTGCGGACCTTTAAGACCGGACATGCTTTGTTAATGAACGGTCCTAAAAGTCTCAAATTTCCAACACTAAATTAAATAGCTATATCCACCATCCAATAATACATTCGAAACCCAAAATGGACACAAGAAAATTTTTTCGAAAAATTAACTAAATTTATTTATTGAATTTTACATTGCCTATGTATATTTACAAATGAATTGTTCAAAAAAATAAACAAATTTACGAAGATCGATTATTGTTGCTACGGAATATACTTACAAATGAATTTAGGACATTAATTATTGTCCTTTTTGTGACTCTAAGATCAGACCATACAGATATTCACAAAACACATTGCGTATGTGCTCCGAGTTCATCATGAGAAAAGGGAGTTTTGCATTGAAACATCTCGTAACATCAAAGACAAGAATCGAATTAACTTGCGTGCATATTTCATTTGTAACGATAAGCCGTAAACTGAATTAACTTGCATAATATGTAACATCAAATACATTTACCTTTACAGTTAATTTAGTATCCCCTCGCGTGGTAATATCATACATGTGTTTCATGATGTACTAGCCACATAAGTTGGACGCCGGTGGTTGCCGACGGGTCTAAAAAGAACAAGAAATATATATAAGAACATATATATATATAGCTTAATGACCAAGTTCACAAGGCAGTGTGCTACAAATATTGTACCAACCTCTGGTTTGTACCATATGGGGTTGTCCTAAGTACCACGCCTTTTCTTTTCTACTCTTTGGAAGGTCCTCATGGCACTATCATCAAAATCACAAATTTATCAATGATTCACCGAAAATTCAACAGAGATTTCGACAAGAGAATCAAAATGACATGCTTACTCGTTGATGGTCTGCACCAATGTAGGCAATGGCTCACCGTGAGTGGAGCATAAGAAGATAACTTTATGCTCCTCCATGCACATGAGGACCAAGCCGTGGCGGCTGAAAATTCACGTGTAAACTATACTCGGTGATATATGTAGCAGAATTAAGTGAATTGCGGACAAGATTTTTGATATGTACCGTGGAAGAATGGATAAAAGTACAACTTTCTTTTCACTTCACACACCCTCTTTGATATGTACTCTGTCTCTCCTCCATGGATGTTTGACTTGAATAGACAGGCACAAGAATCCAAAATCGTTGATCCCGCCATTTTGAACCAATTCATGATGCAAGAACCTACAATAATGACATCGATCGGGGAATTAGTATATATGTATGTATGTCTAAACAATGCATTTAAATTATGTACTCATAGATTTAAGATACTTACTTCATAAAAATTTGAACAATCGCATCGGTAAGCTCCCCCGAGGAAGCGGCGGGGACTCAACATCAACGGTGTCAACTTGAATGGGCCGAGGATGAGGGACGCCTACTACTTCATTGGCGGCCACGATTTATCCTTAAAATATCCACTCTTCATCGATCGGATATTTTTTCCCGGGCAGACGACCAACTTAGCGATAGGGGATAGAGCTTGAGGAGGGGATGGAGCTTGACGAGAGGATGGAACTTGAGGAGGAGGGGTTGAAGCTTGAGAGCGGTAGAGACATGTACAAGCATCATCGGCCAAGGGATGAAGGTTCCCTTGACATCACTCACAAGCTGACTCATCACTTTGGAGAGGGAGCGGTGCATCAATGATCACCTTTTCAACTGACACTCTGACTTCATCATCAGGCATTTGTTGGTGGTGTACAGTTGATCCCAAGTTGCGAACAGTCCCTTTTACAACCAATAATCGTCCATCATGATGATCGGGATCCTCCACATAAAGGTCACAAGGTTGCTCGATCGTCCAACAATGCAGCTCCCTCTAGTGCTTTCTTGCACGGTTGCGAGTGAGTGTATGAAGGGAACATCTTGGTCTACGGACGATTGCTCAAAAGCAGCCTCATCTCGACTCAGTTCCTCCTCATCGCTCATCCGGGATTGAAACATTGCAGTCATTGATGCTTCTTTAGCAGCCGCCGTCGGTCCATCTCCTCCCGGTAACCATACTTTGTCTATGGCGTTTGGATGTACCAAAGACTTGCTTTATGCCTACCCGTCCTCCAATCCCCCTTACACGCCCGGGTGATCCGGTTTTCCGGCCGCAACGGCCGAACATCATTCCTCCCGTCCGACACAAAAGATCCTCTCGCTTCTTTCTTTTTAAGATCTTCCCGTAAGATACGATAACGAGAAGCTTAGTAATGAAACATGTTTAGTAACTAAAAAATAAGCGTAACGATACTTACAATTCTTTCAGCAACTAGACGAGTTTGTTCACTCGTGTAGGCGCCGCTTGGCTTTTGCCGAATATGCAACCACAACTCCTCGCGACGTATTGGAGATGGAGGAGCATGTATCACGAAGGATTGGATTCGCTTCATCATCCAATCTCTTCCGCTTGGCCGCCATCAAATCTTTTTCGGCCTTTTGATATCCGCGAGAAGCCCTATGAGGGCAATCATTCTTTCTACCTATCTCTGTGCTTGTTCCCTTCTTTTCTATGAATCGGGATTGAAAACATCTATTAATTATGAATTCCAGCCATGCATGTCACTAACGAAATTAGAGAACTTCGCTTCATATGACCGTCAATCAAACAAAAGTAGTCAAATTCTTCACTTCATCAAGTTTCAACATTTTATTTAAGGAAGATGTAGAATTGTATAAGAAATTGGAGCTATGTTTTGTAGTGCTAGCTAGATAGATAGGTTAAGAAACAAAAGAGAATTATGCTTACGAGAATAATACAAACTTGATCCTTTTTAAGGCATCCGGTGGGATCAGCAAGTCCCATTAGATAGTAACAATTGGGTATATAAAGTTTCCCCATTTTAAGACTATTCATTTCCTCCTTTGCAAGACAAACCATTACACAATTAATACCTTCTCATCGTAATTTACCTTTTCGGGGTTGACATATCGACTTGCATAGACAAAGGTAGGAAATATATACTTCTATTCACACACCGAACCATTCTATAACTAACGGGATTACATGAACACAATAACATTCACATATCCGCGGAGTTAATAAGCAAACAAAAGGGAAAACAAAACTAAATATAAACTCACCGAGCTTTAGGAGTGGTCCGCAGCAGAACAAATTGTCGCCAAATTCGTTCATCAATAAATGTGTAAACTTCCCAAGGATGTTTGGCAGGCGGAACCTCGGAGAAAATATACGTGTTAGCGAGAAAGGTCTTAAACTTCCTCCACCGATCAGCACAATAAGACAATGTCTTGTCTTTCAACTTCTGACAGTCAAGGACAGTGTATGTAACCGGATAGTCTCCCAAATAGGATCCTTTACATTCTTAGAGTCCACACTTTTCCACTCATCCGTCAAGATGCTAACCTTGCCGCGTGCTAGACAGCCCGACAAAACTATTATATTTGCTTTTATTAGGACCGACGGGTTCCAACCTTGCATCAAATCTGAATCTCGAGCTTTGACCCGAAGTCCGACTTAGGGTCACATCCATCATTCGTGTGCCTCTTCTACCACGGCGTGCGGGCGATTACGAGCCTCATTGTGAGATGAAGAGGGTTCGTTCTCACTCACACCCGATCATACCAGGAAGCGGCGTTGCCGGAACACGAATAGAATCGTTTTCACCGTCCATTTTCGAGACGGGAAGAGAGGAATGCCCGAGCAAATGAGAGAGTAACAGGGCTGATGTTACGTGGGCGAGGAAGAGAGGTAATGCAACAGGAAGGGTTTCGGAACGTGAACAGAGGTTCTCCACAGAGTAACAAAAGCTTTCACGCGAAGAAATGTATATCTTGCGTTTATTTTTAAGACCGGATGCAAAAGAGATGGTCTTAATATTTACATTAATCCCGGTCATATTAAAAGTCCGAACTTAAAAGTTTAACCTTTAAGACCGTTCCTTATAAAACGCCGGTCTTAATATTAATGAACTTTTTTCGTCGCAGGAAGTATCATATGTCCGGTCTTAAAAGAAAACTTTTAAGACCGTCTTTTTGGTAAGTTCGGTCTTAAAAATTTAGACTTTTTATATTTAAATTTTTCCTTATTATGTTTTACCGCGTAAAATATAAGTACGGCTATATGAGATATATTTAGTAAGTAATTGAAATTTCAATTCAATTTTTAAGACCGGTTGTTTTTTAGTAGGTCTCAATAATGTTTTTAAGAACGGTGAGAAATTGGTCCGGTGCAAGAAGTTCTTTATATTTACGGAACGCACACGGTCATTCCTTTAAGACCGGGGTGTCGATTCTCCGCTCTAAATGAGGCGATCTTAAAGCCTTTTTTTGCACTAGTGAAAAGTGATATTTGAAAGTTAAAGATAGAGTTGGAGATTTTAAATCTATATAATTAAATTGATTACTTTCTTAGCAATATGATTGATAAGGAATGATATAATAATGGTGTAGATTGAAGTTAAATTATTTGATATTGGCAAATTGGAATTATTCAAGCGTTGGTAAAAATAGGCTTGGTGTAAAGGTAACAATGGTTATTAGTTATTGTTTTATATACTTCTGGCACGCACCCACATAATGGTGTAGATTGAAGTTAAATTATTTGATGTTGGCAAATTGGAATTATTCAAGCGTTGGTAAAAATAGGCTTGGAGTAAAGATAACATTAGTTACGCGTGTATTTTGCTATTTTTTATAATCCTTGAGACTTGAGTGTGATTTTCCCTATAATTTAGGCGCTTATCACAAGTGAGAATAATATAATTTAAGGAAAGTCTCATTCAAGTCCCAAAGATAAGAAAAAATATCAAAAAGTCCCAATGTTGATTCTTCTATTAGAAAAAGTAATGTTTGGTTTGAGGGGATTGGAGCGGAAGGGAGGAGGATGGAGGGATTTTTTGCCCCCTCCCCCCGTTTGCCTGATCATATTTTTTAGGAGGGGAGGGGAAATTTTTTAAAATTTCCCCCCCTCTCCCTTCAAAAACGTCACCCCCCAAATCGGACGGATTCGGAGGGATTTTAAAAAAGGGTTTATGAGAGGACAAATTTATCCCTAATCTTTTACTGTTATACCAAAAATATCCCTAGCCGCCGGCCAATTTGGGCTTATCTCCCGTGATAGCGATGCAGCATTATTGGGACCCCAACTTCCAGGTCTCACCGGAGATGGTTCAGAGACGCCGCTGTTATCAACACTGCTACGAGGAGGAGGAGAAATGGAATAGAGAGGCTTCATCATCTTCTTTTGCTGCATCGCCATTGTTTGAAGAGAGAAAAGGAGAATAAATACTGATAAGGCAAAAGGTTTGTCTTTTAGCGCAGCTTTTGTTAGCTTTCAATTGGGTCAGTTATAGTCCTTCAGAGTTTCTATTTATTTAGGAAAAACTTGAGACCCGCAATTTCAGAAACCACTGTTTTTGTTCAAACATGCCTTCATCATATCATCACTGGGTGAAAATGAAATCACAACACCCCCCCCCCCAACAAAAAAAAAAATCATATCATCACTGGGTGAAAATGAAATCACAATCCCCCCCCCCCCCCCCAAAAAAAAAAGTTTATTACTATATACTCCTAATATATATAGTAAGGAATTAAACTCACGCTAACCAATGATTCTGGAGGTGGAGAAACACGTGATAAGAAGAATGTATGTGGTCTGCTTTTTATATGCAGTAATTTAAAACTGCCTTAAGGAAAGGGGGAAAAAGCTTTTGAAATTACTCGCGTCTGCAAGCTGTATATAGGGTGAGGACACTTATAGATATGCATCACAAATTTCGGGGGAGGACACTTATAAGCTGATTGAAGAGAGTGGATGTGATGAGGATAAGATCGATATCATCTACTGCTTCCTCATGAACGATTTGAGCAAACTCAAAGCAGTGATTCAATGCCCCCCCTCCTCGGCGCAAGAAAGTCATTATGTGAATGGTTTTCAATGATTAGATTAGCTCATTTGCTTAGAAAATAGATTTGAGGACATTTTATTTTGCCTATGATGGATATCTTTTGTTAGATTTTGGTGCTACCTTACTTATTTTAATTTGCTTTGTGATGGCATTTGATGCCACTATTCATTTTTTGGTATGAAGAACTTCTTATTTTGGTAAATGACAGTGTTTGGTTTTATTTTGGTATGAAGAACATTTTTTACCTATTTAAAAAAACCCGTGTATATTTTATCTCTACACTTAATTTGTCAAAATTATGGTATCATATGCATGCCACTGCTTAGCTTGGTGGTTGATTTGTATAGCTTGATAAAATATTGTCTTGACTTTCAATATATACATATATATGTGTTTTAAATGTTAATTTTCATTTTAGGGCATAAAAATGTTATTTATAATTAAACATTACTATAAATTTAATAAAATTTGAAAAAAAAATTACTTATAATATAAGTAAAGTTGTACGTGTGAAGATAATTTTCCTCCCCTCCCCTTCTGAATTAAATAAGGTAACATTAAAACCCCTCTTCCAATATAAGGGTAAAGTTGTCAAT
Source organism: Acacia acuminata (assembly GCA_019022655.1). Taxonomy (NCBI): domain Eukaryota; kingdom Viridiplantae; phylum Streptophyta; class Magnoliopsida; order Fabales; family Fabaceae; genus Acacia; species Acacia acuminata. The sequence continues at coordinate 7,034,782 of JAFJYI010000005.1, forward strand.
GTTAAAAAAAATTCCCTCCCCTCCCCTCTCCTCCTAAACCAAACAAGGTAATATTTAAATCTCTCCCTTCGCTTCCTTCGATCAATCCAAACAAGGTAATATTAAAATCCCTTCTTTCCCATCCCTCCCCCTCCCCCATTAAAATCGCTCCCTCCCCCTCCTCTCCGTTGAACCAAACTGACCCGTGTAGATTCCTCAAAAAAAAAAAAAAAAAAAAAAAAAACAAAACAAAACAAAAAGGTCCTTCGTTGACATATATGAGCTTATCAATGTCCATTCTTTGACTTATCAATATAGTCACATACACTTGTTAACGGAAGTTGTTTTAATTAATATAGACGAACTTGTCAATGACTACTCTATAACTCCTCAGTATAGTGACACATACTTGTCAACGAAAGCTGATTTAATTGATATAGATGAGTTTGTCAACAGATACTCTATTACTTGTCAATATAGTCATATACATTTGTCAATGAAAGATGATTTATTTAACATATATGAGCTTGTCAATAGACACGGTATGATTTATCAATATAATCACATATACTTATTAACATAAGCTATTTTATTTAACATATATGAGTTTGTCAATAGCCCTCTACAACTTCTCAATACAATGATATACACTTGCTTATAAGATAAATTCACAATTGAAGTCTATGTCCCTTAAGACTTTTTTGATAGATGAAACTACAGTGGAACTTTTTAATATTTTTTTGTCCTTAGAGCCCGAGTGAGATTTTCCTTATGATTTATCCTTTTTGGCCATGTGAATATATTTTTTAAACCTATAATTTGATTTAATTAGGAAAGAAAAAGAGATCATTGACCTCAAACAGTAAAATAGTACTAAATATGGAGCAGAGTGTAGACTTTCTTTTTCCCCCTAACAAAAAACAATTATAGTATAAAATAAAATATAAAATGATGAAAATACAAATTTAACATACGAGTGGAGCCACACTTCCAGAATACCGACTTTAAAGGTTAGGGTTAAAGGGCTAAGGGCCCGTTTGGGAGTGGATTTTGGAAAATGATTTTCACCATTTACAAGGTAAAACCTAGGTTTTGGAGAAATGATTTTAGAGAATGATTTTTGGAGAATGATTTTGAAAAAAACTGATAGTGTTTGGATGTTTTTATCGAATAGCTTTTGAGGGATCAAATTTACCAAAAAGGACATTAGCTTTTTGTATAATTACATTTAAAGGATAAACCTGGTATTTTAAATATCATAAATATTATATTTAATAATAAATACCAAAAATTACATAAAATTGTAAAATTGTTAGAAAAATAAATTGAATATATAAAGAAAAACCAGAGTTTATTTTCAAAAAAAAAAAAAGAACCAGAGTTTTTTTATGTTGCATTCTCTTTAAATACTCTGTTAGTACTAGTACGTGCTGCTGCATTTCATTTCGACGACGACTTGGCCCCTCTTCTTGATGACCTCCAGTGTGTATATATATAAAGAACCAAAGTTCTGAGCGGAAAAAAAAAGAAGAAGAGCCAGATTTTTTTTTTTTTGCTCAAGTATAAGAACCAGCAAAAAAAAAGAAAGAAGAACCAGAGTATACATATTGAGGGTATTTTGGGGTTTTCATTAGTTATAGTGGGACCCATAATCTGCAAAATGGGTTTTGAAAAGCTGAAAATGAAAAAAAGTTGGATTTGGCAAAACCTAGGTTTTGAGCCCAAAACCTAGGTTTTTGGTGGAAAATCATTTTAGAGAAAAATTGAGGTGTTTGTCAAACCTTTAACAAAACCTAGGTTTTGGAAGTTGCCAAACAGGCACTAAATGACCTGTACCGTAGGTCAATACCAATGGGTACTGGGTACCCGGTAGTTTTTGAGGTGTTAGTTTTACTCCAGGAGTTATTTAAAAAAAAAAAAAAAAAATAGTGCAATATTACCCGATCGTTTAAATTATTAATTTTGAAAGTTAAAATTAACTAGTTTACCTATTGTCATGCCCTCATCACCCCATCTCCACCTCACCCTTCCTTTCATCTCTCTCCCTATGAAGATACCCAGTCCCTCACTCTCTCCTTATGAAGATATTTACCGTCAGGTATATATGAAGAGGGAAAGCTGTTTACCCAGAATTTCTCTATTATCAGACTAAATGAACAAATTTTCGGTTAAAAAAAAGACCAAATGAACAAGTCAAGCAAGCCTTAGGTATATAGCAATGACGAGAGGGAAAATCCAACTGTGCTTGAATCCGTGGTGGTGCCTGAGGTGCATGTAGTAGCTCTTCAATTTCTTCATTTTCGAACGTAATGAAGAAGAAATTATATATTAGAGAGGAACAGAGATTCAAGCGAAGCAGAAATTGGGGAAGACAAAGAAGAAAACAAGTAACGAAAACAAAAGCAACGACATCTCCCTACCTTCATCTCTTGCTCGAGCCACCTGCGTTCCTCTCACTCTGTCATCTAACCCTCGTCATTCTCAAATGGGACAACGTTGTCGAGACGGAATAAAATTAAACCAAAATATAAATCAAGGAAATTTAATATAAATTTAATTTAATCCTATGTAAAGCAATTAAAAAAAAATCCGGCGATGAGTGTGAAGAACCGAAGAAAACCCCTCCCTTCGTTCTTAAGTTGCTCGCAACCATTGACCTAAAAAGGTCTTGCCAGATCTACATTCGACCTTCTCGATCTCCTTCTCCACATCCATCCCCTCCAATACAAAACCGCTACAAATATTGTCGCCTAAACCACTACTAAATGAAACCGCTGTTACATTCCAAATTTTGGGATTTAAAAATTTAGAAATTATATGGAAATTAAATTATGAAATTTGGTTTAAAATAATTATGAGAATAATTATTGAAAATTGAAAATTAAGGCCTATTTTCCATTAATCAATTAATTTTGTGCAAAAGAATAAATTCAAGAAATATTTGAACCCTTGCAAAGGACTATGGTTTTCAGTCTAAAATAAATTATTTAAGGTAGAAAAATCCGTATTTAAGATTAAGGATTTTTGTGGACCACATACATCCACTTCTAATCATTCATACCCATTACACCAATTTATTTATTTTTCCACTTTGGGTCAAACCAATAGTAAAAATGCAGCCCACATATACATACATACTTAAACCTATCCAACACTTCATCTCATATGGCCCATTTATATGACCCAGCCCAATATACAACCCAACAATTAAACTATTCATTTTTCTTCAACCTTCAGCCCAAAACGCGTAACAAGCCCCTTCAATATACAATTAAACTAGCCCATTTTTCCTTCTTCCATTCTCCTCTCTCCAGCCCCACGTGACAACTAAATAAACCAGCTAAATAGATATAAACCAGGACCCTTTCAATGTTTATTAACTCATGGAAGATAAAAAGAGAAAGACTGAACACGTAAAGGCAGAGACCACACGATCAAAGGCAGAGGCCAAACGCAATAGTACTTCTCGAGCCCAGCAACAGTAGCGCCATACCCTCTGCTTCTCTTCATCTTCAGCATGGCAATAACACCACACTTCATACCCCCTCTGTTCGTCATGCTTCTCGGTCTAACCACCCCCTAGGTCCTTATATATTGATTTCTTTGGTTCTCATTCAGAAACGAAACATAGAGAGAAGCCAAGAAAAGGAGTCCACCTGTCTTGTTCCTCTGCATTTAGCTTCGAAAATAGGGGTAGTGAACGACGTTGAACGAGAAAGAGAAGGAAGGTTGAGAGAGAGAGCTTCAGCCATCCATCTTTCTCTGCATAAAGGTTCAGAAAACAGAGGTAGCCTTAAGCTTCTCTCCTTCCGGTTTCAATGAGTTTCCCACGTTAGTTTTCCATGTATGCTCTGCTGGATGAGTGTTAAATCAGAAGAGGTTGCTGGACTCTATATATATATATATATACGTAAGGTCTATGGTCATGGATTAGTGATTATTAAAAAAAAAAACTATTGTTGGTACACCGTACACATACACCCACGTCGCTGCACATAAGAAAACTAAAGAGAAAGCTTGATAAGGTATATATTTCACACGAGGCCTATGTCAAGAACCAAAGGAGGTGCTTGCTGGATTCCCACGTTAGTTTTTTATGTATTGAATAATGATGCTGAAGCTAAAGAATTGGATTGGAGTATGAAAGTGAATGTCATCAAAAGAATAACAAATGCTTTGTTCTATATGCATCATGATTGTGCTCCTGCAATTACCCATCGAGCCATAACAAGTAGTAATGTATTGTTGAACTCAAAGATATGGAGGCTTTTTTATCTGACTTTAGGACAGCTATAATAATTGATCTGGATACATCTAATGAAACAATTTTAGTTGGTACTTATGGTTATGTTGCTCCAGGTTAGCGTTTTTGATTCTCTACTACTTCCCTTATTGTACTCTTGTATTTCATTTCACAAATACTTACCTTTGGATAAATAGATGATTTCTTCAATTTTTGGTCTATTGCAAGGATGGCATACACCTTAGTTGTGACTGAAAAATGTGATGTTTATAGCTTTGGAGTGGTGATATTAGAAACAATAATCAGGAAGACATCTTGGAGATTTGATATCATCTTTATCAAAGACTTGTGCAGAAGACATTTTGCCAAGAGATGTTTTAGACTCACATCTTCCACTTCCATCACTAAAGGATGCACAAGATGTAGCTCTTTTGGTGGCCATAGCACTTTCATGCTTGAATCCATGTCCCATATCTCAACCACCGATACACCAAGTGTCTGAAAGCCTTTTATCCTTCAACTCGCCAGTAGCCATTACTTTCAATATTATCTCAAATTCTCAATCTAGCATTTAGTGAATCAAGACATGCAAATAATGTAATGAAAATCTAGGTGATTTGGTTTCGTGTTTTCTTTGGACCTCATATGAAACCTTTAAGGATTTTCTGCAAAGTCTAGATTTAAAGTTTGCATTATGTTTAATTTTTTGTACCTGATCATATTTGTCCATAAGAAAAACATTATATGTTACGTTTGGCATAAACTTGTTCTATTAAAATGATAATGCATTGAAATTGAATAATAAGGAATCTATACTTAGAATTGACTATCAAAATTTAAAGTCGCAAGTTATGGAATAAAAACTCAACTTGGTGAGACTTTTGGATAAAATTAGATTTGAAGAATTAACTATATTATTCACTGTCATTATAATATAATTAAATATAAATTTTATATTTTTGCTTGATGATGATTATATTGAATGTATTATTGTCAATAGGAATTAAAGACATCAGGTTGGATTTATGTGTTAATGTCAGTTGGAATTAAAAACATTAGTTTGAATTGTAGGCTTGATATAAATAATAGTTTTTGGATTCGTGACTTCTCTTCCACACAAATTTAGAGGGCCCTTCACTACTAGACCAGACTTTGTGCAAGAGGACATGTTTACGTCCCGTATGATGCAAGAGAATATTAAGACTTGATAGAAATAAATATTGAGTAAATGATGACTTCAATTTAACATAAGTGGTGAAGGCTTTTTCACTTAAACTAACTGATGATGATGATTTAAAATAACTTGTTTTATTTCCACACAAATTATTTAGAATGTGCTACCTTGTACATATTTAATAGAAATCAATTAATTTATTACTTCTACGTATATGAAATTTTTTTAAAACAATTTATTTTTAAATTTCTTATCATGATATATAGATATTTAACAGATAAATAAATTTATCTTATTCTAGAATATTTTACTTGTGCAAATATAGATAGCCATTAGATCTATTTTAAAATACCTTACCCTTGGCTTCATGCCTGTTAGAATTTATTTTGATAATTTTTTTTTACCTTGTATATATTCTATTATGAATTTTATTTTTGGCTTTTATCTATTTTTTTTTTTTTAATAAGCACATGTATATTTCAAATGAAGGTAATTGTATTCAAGGCATTGCTAAATACTACATATAAACAGCTTTTTCCATCAAAACTCAAACATTGATTTATTATGTTATTAGAGACTAGTCTTTTGGAGAGACCCAACCGCTATGTTGGTGTCTATTATATTTTAGGAATATATCTTTTAAGATATTATGATTTGATTTGATCTTATTAGATTTGATTAGATTAGTTTATAGGTTTAGGGGTAGTCTATTAGTTTGCCTATATAAAGGCCTTATTGTACTCTTATTTATTCTTAAGGATCAATAATATTTAGAGTATTTTTCATATGCTTCAATGTGATCCTTCCTATATAAAGGCCTCATATTGTACTCTCTTTTATTCTTTAGGATCAATAATATCTGGAGTATTTCTCATGTGTTTCAATATGATCCTTCAATCTCAACAGTGTCCTGGCTAAAAAAACTGATATATACACAAAGGAACCAAATAAAACCTTATTATGTGATATTCAAACCCAAATGGACGCATACAAAGCCTAAAGAGAGGTGTGAATAGTAATTTAAACCCGTTTAGTAAAAGGTAATTTGATTTGGTCTTTTTCATGCTCAGTGAAAGTTCAATATTCCACTTCCAATGTGTGGGGCCAATAGACTAGTATTCAATTGTGCCCATCTTACACGCAATTTTTTTCTCCATTTCCTTGATTTAAGACTTTGACCCTAACGATATATATATATATATATATATATATATAGTTTCTTTAAGGAAAAAAATTTCTTGATTTTTTAAACAATGAGAAAAAGTTAATTTTATTTGCCATACATCTATGCAGAAATAATTTGAAAGTTAAATAGGTTAATATAATCTTTGGTCCCTTAAATTTTCTCTCTTTTTGGTTTTGGACATTAAAGGGAAAAATGACCCAAGTATCTATTAAATTATAAGGATCAATGTTTTAAATAAAATAAAACTTTATAGATAAAAAAATATGATTTAAAATCTAAGAGATCAAAACTAAAATAACAGAAGTTTTATTGGACTAACATTGACAAAGACCATGTTCCTGTTCTTCTTTGCTTTTTCAAAAGGAAAAGAAGAGAATGAAAAATACTATAATAATTATTACCATTATTTTGTCGTTCTCATTGATTAAACTTGCACGTACCAAGCTAAAACAATAATTTTATAAATAGATCAAATCCGTGTGAAGAGAAAAACATATAGATTTCATTTTCTCTTAAAATTATCCAATAAAAACAAGTTTTCATATTCTTAACCTTGTTTTCTTCTTCTATTTTTTTTTTCCTTAAGTATTTAATTCGAGGAAAATTGGCGAAATTTTTTTGGTTCCATTATGTACTTCCACTGTCTTAGATTTTGTCTCTATTTTATCATGGATCTGTATGGCATTTGTTTTATATATATATGCAACTTGCAGTTATTATTACTTATTTTAAAAAACAAATGTTACAGCTTTTAATTTCTCTTTTGAGGGATAGAGTAACCTCCTCCCACACACACAAACACACAAGTTCATCATTCTTTCTTTCTTTTTCTTTTTTTTCTTTTTTTGTAGCTGTTTTCAAAATTCTGTTTTACAAGATATTCAAATTCTCCAAATTCTTTTTCTTGGGTAGTAAAATAAAATCACCCAGTCAAGACGCTAATTCGAACAAATAAAGAGAAAAGAATAAGCATTAATAATATAATGAAAAATCGCATGAAACACAATATAAATACACACTATAAGTATTTTTTTTTTAATCAAGATAAGTAAATAGGAAAATTCATATCATAGCCCTTTTAATAGAAAAAAAAAAAAAAAAATCTAAAAAAGGCCCAAAGATTGTGAAAATCCCAAGTAAATGATGACTTCAATTTAACATAAGTGGTGAAGGCTTTTTCACTTAAACTAACTGATGATGATGATTTAAAATAACTTGTTTTATTTCCACACAAATTATTTAGAATGTGTTACCTTGTACATATTTAATAAAAATATATAGAAATCAATTAATTTATTACTTCTACATATATGAAATTTTTTTTAAACAATTTATTTTTAAATTTCTTATCATGATATATAGATATTTAACAGATAAATAAATTTATCTTTTTCTAGATTATTTTACTTGTGCAAATATAGATAGCAATTAGATCTATTTTAAAATATCTTACTCTTGGCTTCATGCCTGTTAGAATTTATTTTGATAATATATTTTTTACCTTGTATATATTCTATTATAAATTTTATTTTTGGCTTTTATCTTTTTTTTTTTTTTATAAGCACATGTATATTTCAAATGAAGGTAATTGTATTCAAGGCATTGCTAAATACTACATATGAACATTTTTTTCCATCAAAACTCAAACATTGATTTATTATGTTATTAGAGACTAGTCTTTTGGAGAGACCCAACAGCTATGTTGGTGTCTATTATACTTTAGGAATATATCTTTTAAGATATTATGATTTGATTTTATCTAATTAGATTTGATTAGATTAGTTTATAGGTTTAGGGGTAGTCTATTAGTTTGCCTATATAAAGGCCTCATTGTACTCTCTTTTATTTTTAAGGATCAATAATATTTAGAGTATTTTTCATATGCTTCAATGTGATCCTTCCTATATAAAGGCCTCGTTGTAATTTCTTTTATTCTTAAGGATCAATAATATCTAGAGTATTTCTCATGTGTTTCAATATGATCCTTCAATCTCAACAGTGTCCTGGCTAAAAAAACTGATATATACACAAAGGAACCAAATAAAACCTTATTATGTGATATTCTGTAACATCACATTTTCAAAAGCAGTATATATTTTTTTTTCATCAGAGTAGAGCATCGGAGCGATTGAGTAACTGATATTTATATTCAAAATGCCGTAAGTCCGGCTGATTACATGTAGCGGTACGTTATACCGAGTGTTTTCAAAGTAAATAACAAAAGAAGAAAGTCTTGGTGAGTCCCTATGCGTGCCGCTTGCCTTTCTCCTCGATCCTCGGTCCTCTTGACCCCGACGCTATGTTAAGAGCGAGGTTCAATGCCCATTAAACCTCGGTAACGGTTAACCTCATGCTTATGTGTGACAAAATATGTATGACAGATATTCATAACATTACAAAGATTAACCAATACATAGCACACAGCGAGATGTAAGGTTACAAAAATACATAAGCACACGGCGAGATGTAATGTCAATCACAACAACAAGTACATAGCACACAGCACATGCACAAGTCAACCATGTTTGCACTAACCAGTTCCACGACAGCTCCTCGTGTCCTCGGCGCTAGGAAAACTCAACGGCATTACCTAGATCGAACCCGTATAAACAAAGTGAATGTATAAACGGTGAACTAAGACGGAGTCTTAGACACGGTGCATGACCCAAGACAAAGTCATGTCCATGACTCTATGAAATAGTTTATCACATATAAGCATACAATAAGCATCAGAGTTAGTGTTACAGTACGCGAACGTACCTTTCACCGTGTAATGGCCAACATGCCCGACCTTTGAACCCGACCCGGACTTCCGGATATCCTAACATATCACCATAATACTTAGAATAATATCCTAAGAGATATTTTCACCTCTATTTACCTCTCTACCCTTGGTGGATTTGTTATTTATAATTTTGCCCTTACATTTATTTAAAAACGAAATACTGAATTTTCTGGGCAGATTTTGCTTCAACTTTGAAAAATCATAATTAATTCTAGAAAAAACGAAACGAGGATCTATAAAATTCTCCGGACTCCTTAGGATGTCTATTTTCAAGTAAAAATAATAAATTTTTCCCAGAACTCACGAATTACTCCCAGGTTTTAAGTTTTGAACCTCTGCCCAGAATTCCTTCATAAATTCGTAGCCCAACTTTGAGAAATTTTATCTCCTTGTACAGAACTCATTTTGACATGTTCTTGACATATTTAAAAAGTCCTATATGTCTACTTTAACCATGAAGTTTCCCAGAATTTTGTGACTACATTTTCAATATGAAATTTTTGCATATTCATCACTGATTCCAGAATTTTCAAAACCGATGAAATTTCGCGAACTTCGTTACTTTGATGATTTTCTTCCAAAAATTTTGCTATATAACCTCTCTCATCATTTCTTCGAAACTAAGCCAATTTTGACCATAAAAACATGTAAATAAAATTTATTCTAGAATATTTAAGATTTACACTACTTCTATCTAAGAATTTAAAAGCTAAAGACTAGAAACTAAAAACTAAAGACAAGCTTACCTCTTGAAGCTCTTGAACTCCTTCCTCCTTCTTAGAAATCACCACTTGGTGGTTGATTTGGTGTGAAGAATGAGGAGAGGCAAGGCCTCTATTTATAACAAAAGCTCATGAATTTTATCCCTTGGATCAACTTTTCTTATCAATGGCTAATATTAATTTGTGCTTCTATGAAGAGACAATTTGTGAGCAAATGCCTCCCATTGGTTAGAAACAATTACGTTGGATTTAGCTAATTATCTTAATTTCCAAAAATTAAATCCCCCATGTGCACAAAATATAATATATTTTAATCTCTCTCTCTCTCTCTCTCTTCCATCATCTTTTTCCTTGCTTTAATGAAATTCATTTTTGGTTTTTGATCAATCACTAATACTTTTAAATTCGAGTATGCTTTTTGATTAGTAGTTGGATATCAGATTTATGGTCTAATTAGATTCCCCTGGTTGTACTAAGCTTATTCTTCAACGTTTGTAAAAATATTCTTTACTAGGCTTACTTTCGAGGTTAAATTACGTTGGTTCAAGATAAGTCCTTATATTTTCTCCAAGGTTCCTACTTCTTCACAACTATTTAAATTTGTATAAATTCTCACTTTATTTGTTGTTTTGAGTTTTTTCTTGTGTACATCGATATTTCTTGGATTTCAAACCATTATCCATTTTGCTTTAATTCCTTTTTCTCTCTCTCTCTCTCATTGGTCAAAACCTTTTCTCATGGATTAAGCTTTATGAGGCTTAATTAAGGCCTTTGGATTTGGCTTTATTAAATTTAATCTTAGCCCTCCATATCTAATCTTAATTAGCATCCCTAATAAAGTAGTTAAGTGTAATTGTCAAAATATGATTGGTTCTAAGATTAATTAGAAACCACTTCTATGCTAATCCTAGCCCTTTACTAGCCCTTGTTTCTTAATTAAGGTAATACATCCTTAATTATGCCTTTAATATATGCCACTAAATTAATTGTGAATGTTTATGAAAATAATTCAATTAACATAGATTGAATTATCCACTAATTGTTGGCAATTTTCTCTAATTGGTTTAATTATTTCCTCACAACTTTTTAGCTTTTCACGGCCATTTATGCACCATGTATTAATTCAATAATTATAGGGCAATTTATGATCCCAAAATAAAATTAGAGAATTTGATTTTTGATTACCTTAATTCTTAGAGAAAATTCCCTAAATTAACATAAATATGTTACTCAATTTTGAGACCACATATTCACCTATTTCTAATAGGTATTACTTACCAACATATAATGTTTATAATGAATATGAATTTTACGGTTTTACATATTCAAACCCAAATGGACGCATACAAAGCCTAAAGAGAGGTGTGAATAGTAATTTAAACCCGTTTAGTAGAAGGTAATTTGATTTGGTCTTTTTCATGCTCAGTGAAAGTTCAATATTCCACTTCCAATGTGTGGGGCCAATAGACTAGTATTCAATTGTGCCCATCTTACACGCAATTTTTTTCTCCATTTCCTTGATTTAAGACTTTGACCCTAACTCCATTTCCTTGATTTAAGACTTTGACTATATATATATAGTTTCTTTAAGGAAAAAAATTTCTTGATTTTTTAAACAATGAGAAAAAGTTAATTTTATTTGCCATACATCTATGCAGAAATAATTTGAAAGTTAAATAGGTTAATATAATCTTTGGTCCCTTAAATTTTCTCTCTTTTTGGTTTTGGACATTAAAGGGAAAAATGACCCAAGTATCTATTAAATTATAAGGATCAATGTTTTAAATAAAATAAAACTTTATAGATAAAAAAATATGATTTAAAATCTAAGAGATCAAAACTAAAATAACAGAAGTTTTATTGGACTAATATTGACAAAGACCATGTTCCTGTTCTTCTTTGCTTTTTCAAAAGGAAAAGAAGAGAATGAAAAATACCATAATAATTATTACCATTATTTTGTCGTTCTCATTGATTAAATTTGCACGTACCAAGCTAAAACAATAATTTTATAAATAGATCAAATCCGTGTGAAGAGAAAAACATACAGATTTCATTTTCTCTTAAAATTATCCAATAAAAACAAGTTTTCATATTCTTAACCTTGTTTTCTTCTTCTATTTTTTTTTTTTCCTTAAGTATTTAATTCGAGGAAAATTGGCGAAATTTTTTTGGTTCCATTATGTACTTCCACTGTCTTAGATTTTGTCTCTATTTTATCATGGATCTGTATGGCATTTGTTTTATATATATATATGCAACTTGCAGTTATTATTACTTATTTTAAAAAACAAATGTTACAACTTTTAATTTCTCTTTTGAGGGATAGAGTAACATCCTCCCACACACACAAACACACAAGTTCATCATTCTTTCTTTTTTTCTTTTTTTTTTTTTTTTTTTGTAGCTGTTTTCAAAATTCTGTTTTACAAGATATTCAAATTCTCCAAATTCTTTTTCTTGGGTAGTAAAATAAAATCACCCAGTCAAGACGCTAATTCGAACAAATAAAGAGAAAAGAATAAGCATTAATAATATAATGAAAAATCGCATGAAACACAATATAAAGACACACTATAAGTATTTTTTTTTTTAAATCAAGATAAGTAAATAGGAAAATTCATATCAGAGCCCTTTTAATAGAAAAAAAAATCTAAAAAAGGCCGATTGTGAAAATCCCAAAAAAGGCAATATATCTTCATTAAAACGTTAGTTGTTAACGAGACTGATATAGTTATTAACATGTACTGATATAGTTGTTAACGGTGCTGATATAATTGTTAACAGGGTTGATATAGTTGTTAATGACCTACCTGTTAACAACTATATCAGCCTCATTAACAACTAAAATTTTAATGAAATTATACCAGAGGGGTTTTTTCTAAGATTTTCAAAATCTTTGCGTCTTTTTGAGATTTTTCTATTAAAAAGGCCCATATAGATTTTTCCTAAGTAAATTTCTGACATAGTAGTACAAGCAAAGACTTCTCGTAAAAACAAGTGAAGACTTAATTAAGGTGGCCCCGTATGACTCTGACAAGTAGTACAACACGTTTTATTTATTATTATTTATTTTATTTTATTTTTTTGCCAACCTACAACGCGTTGAGACCTTTGGTTGGTTGGTACGGGACAAACTCGTTTTTGCGATCAAATTAAAAGAAGCATAGGAAAATCCTTCTGATGGATCATTTTAACAAAAAAAACCTAAAAAGGGACCTAAGAATCTGACAATCTCAAAAAGATCCTTTGGCCCTTTCTCGGATAAATTCATTAAAAATTTACAACTAAATCAGTCTCATTTACAACAATTTTTTTACTTGTTTACAACTAAATCAGCCTCATTTACAACAATATCGTCACAGTTAACAACTATATCGATCTCATTTACAACTCACCAAAATTCTGACAAACCCAAAAAAGGACCAAGGGACCTTTCTGAGATGGTGAGATTCTTATGTCCTTTTTTAGGTTTTTTTAGTCAAAATGGTCCCTCAAAAGGATTTTCCCAAGAAGCATCGTGTAAAGTGTCAAGCAAACTCACTATATAATCTAGCCACACATCGTGTAGAGGATGATAAATAAATAAAAAAGGTGTAGACACCTTTGGTTGTTACGGGACAAACTCGTTACGTGTAGACACCTTTGGTTGTTAGGGGACAAACTCGTTCCACTTTCGTCATTGAAATATCAATCCTTAAAAGAAGTTAGCAACTTTACGACTCATCCTCCCAGCGTAAAACGCGTTTTATTTGACACCTGTTTCCCTTTTTTATAAAGTCAGCTTGAAAAGCTATATTCTAAAGGTAAAATTTTCTGTTGGTTTAAAAAAAATGTAAAAGTTGCCTAATTAACTGACATTAACATAATTAATTAAATTATACTACCTCATATCATTAATATGAAATTCATTTAAATTTTTTTTATAGGGATTGAAAAAAACTAATTAAATTACTTTAAAATATTTATATTTATCATTTTTATATCAAACTAATTTGTTAATTTATAAAACTAAAATATAATCTAATAGTAATATACAACATATTTGATGATTAAATTACTTATTTAACTTCTTAATTTTTCAAAAATAGTCAATTGGTCTTTTATTAGAGACCTAAGCGAGTATATGCATAGAATTTATATGCTATGCTTTTATAAAATATTTTTTAGTCATTTGCATCAAAAACTACGTACCAAGAAAAAAAAATCATTAACATATTAGGTCAATGGGGAGAGTTTCAGAATTCAGAGTAAATTTTTTCATAAAAGTTAATTAATCTTCCTATATATTTGAACTATGAAGTCTCAGCCTCAGCATTCTTCCTTTCCGATCACTTTGCATGAACCAACCAATGGCACTCTCCATTATTATGTGGACTCCTCCACCAATAAGCACTTTGATGATATTATTATTATTATTATTATGCCATGCCATTAGTTTCTTCCCCAATGCTGCTACTGCCATGATAGATGAGGAGAAACTTGCTGTGTTTCAAAGCAACTGGTGGAATGGCCACAACTTTTCAGAGGACCCTTGTGAATGGGATGGCATATCTTGCAACGATTTTGGAAGCGTTATTTCCATAAGCAGAGATAGACTCATTTCAGGCCAGCCTCAGCTAGCAAATCTCAACTTCACCGTGTTTCCCAATCTTCAACATATGGTTCTTCTAGACACTGGATTGATTGGTGAAGTACCCTCTTCTCTCGCAACCCTCACTTATTTGAAATTCTGGAATTTGAGTAGTGCTACTAATTAGTTGGATGAAGTCATTGCTTGTGTTAAATTCTAAATTTGACAAAATTAGGAGTGCTTGACGTTTCTTTAAATCAGCTAAGTGGAAACATGCCTTGCATTGAGAACGTCATACTTTTAAATGGTAATTAACTCTAGTAACTACCTCCATTCTTTAATATAAAACTTAATTGGTTAATGTAGAAAAATTAAAGAAGCTAAATAAATTACTTTAAAGTATTGATATATATTATTATTTTTAAAACATAATTTGTTTGACTTATAAACTGATATATAATTTAATAATATATATAAGTATTCTAGAGAAGTCGTGTTACTTATACTATGACGAAGTAATTTATTTAGTTTCTTGATGTTTTCAAATTAATTTACTGAGTTTTGTACCTAGAATTGGAGGTAGTATAACATAATTAAGGGGTGTTACTACCAAACTTATGCTTTTCTCCTTCGATTTGTCGCGTCAATTTTAGTTACAATTACATCTATTAAAGTATACCTAGAAAACTAGGAAAGTTGTTATTTTCCAAAGAAACTTGTAGCTCTTTTCCACACTACATTTTTAATGATAACGCTGATGCATTTGGAGTAGCGAATTAGATCACTAATTATTCTTCTAAAATTCCTCTATTTGGTAAAAAACAACTATAACACATTTGTAACTCACTTTAAAAGTATTGTACCTTCTTCTACTATACTTTGCAAATTCATTCAATTTAAAAATGTTGTATTTATGTCTATAATTTAATAGAGTAGATAAATAATGAATTCTTATTTGATAAAAATAACCTATAACACAATTATAATTCAAATGATTCGCTTTGATAGGTACCATTCCAACTCAAATTGGAGCTCTTCATAATCTCATCTGTTTGGACTTATCTAACAACAATCTTAGTGGTGAGTTTACCTCTCCGTCTCACCTTACAAGTTTGCTCAATTTAGAAATGTTGTATTTAGCTTTATAACTTAATAGAGTAGGTAGATCCTACATTCTTATTAGACAAGAAATAACCTATAGCCATATTTGTAACTCAGATGACTGGCTTTGGCAGGGACCATTCCAACTCAACTTGAAACTCTTCACAATCTAATACATTTGCAGTTGTCTCATAATAATCTTACTGGTGAGTTATGTGCCTTCTTCTACTATACTTTGCAAAATCATTCAATTTAAAAATGTTGTATTTATGTCTATAATTTAATAGAGTAGATAAGTCATGAATTCTTATTTGATAAAAATAACCTATAACACAATTATAATTCAAATGATTCGCTTTGACAGGTACCATTCCAACGCAAATTGGAGCTCTTCATAATCTCATCGATTTGGACTTATCTGGCAACAAACTTAGTGGTGAATTTACATTCACCTCTTACATTACAAATTCACTCAATTTAGAAATGTTATATTTACCTCTATAACTTAATAGAGTAGGTAAATCCTCAATTCTTATTCAATAAGAAATAACCTACAAACATATTTGTAACTCATATGACTGGCTTTGGCAGGTACCATCCCAACTCAAATTAGAACTCTTCATAATCTAATCCATCTAGACTTGTCTTATAACAAACTCTTTGGTGAGTTATGTACCTTCGGCTATACCTTGCATATTTTGTCATTTTACAAATGTTGTATTTAGTCTATAACTTAATATAGTAGGTCAACCTCAATTCTTATTTGATAGGAAATAACCTACAACACATTTGCAACTAAAATGACTAGCTTTGGCAGGTAACATTTCAAATCAAATTAGAACGCTTCATAATCTAATCGATCTGCACTTGTCTCATAATAATCTTACTGGTAAGTTATGTACCTTCTTCTACTATTCTTTTTAAATTCACTCAATTTAAAAATATTGTATTTACGTTTATAATTTAATATAGTAGGTTAACCCCTAAATTCTAATTTGATAAAAATAACCAACAACATATTTATAGCTAAAATGATTGACTTTGACAGGTACTATTCCAACTCAAATTGGAGCTTTTCATAATCTCACTGATTTACACTTATCACATAACAATCTTAGTGGTGAGTTTATCTTCCCCTCTTACCTTACAAATTTACTCAATTTATAAATGTTGTATTTACCTTTATAACTTAATAGAGTAGATAAATCTTTAATTCTTATTTGATAAAAAATAACCTACAAACATACTAGTAACTCAAATGATTGTCTGTGGTAGGTATCATTCCAACTCAAATTGGAACTCTTCATAATCTAATCCATTTGAACTTGTCTTGTAACAATCTCACTGGTGAGTTATGGACCTTCCTTTCTTACCTTCCAATGTTACTCTAATTAAAAATATGTTTTTCTCCCGCACAATAAAAGACTTTTAGTTATGCACAAATTTGTTCATTGAATTACAAAAACTAGTTTATTTGAATGTTCATAAAATGGGGTTCATGAGTTTAATTTCATTCCAACTCAGTTTGGAGCTCTTCAAAATCTCATTCATTTGACCTTGTCTTACAACAAACTTACATATGTGTTACCATCCACCCTTCCCAACCTTATTTATAATTGATGGATTTGAGTAGAAACAATGTAGTTGGAGTCATTCCTTTAACTCTAGGTTTGATGACACATCTCAATAATATATTTTTTTGTCCTCAAATTTATTTGTTGCAGGTGATATCCCATCATCAATTTTCAATTTGAAAAATTTACAAGACTTTGATGTTTCTCAAAATCAACTAAGTGGTAGCATGCCGCGACGGTTTGGAAATTTCTTAAGTCCTTTTCTTCTAAATATCTCCCAAAATAATCTGAGTGGAAATGTACCCTACATTTTGAACGATTATTTTGATTTTGATGGTGACTTTAGTCACAACAAATTCAACGGAATATTACCATCTAGTATATGCAGTGTTCCGCCATTGTGTAGCATTAACTTGAGCTACAATAAAATCTCTGGTAGTATACCTAGAGAACTTTTTAGGATGCAGTACGTCAACTTATCATATAATCTTCTCAACGACAAAGAATTACTTGGTCTAGAGAAGAAACAAGGTTTTTCTAAACGATTAAAGTTTTTGTTGAAAATCATTATTCCTTTGACAATTTTTCTTGTCATCATATTTGTTGTGGGTTTCATCTTATTTGAATCTTTCAAAAAGAACAAGAAATCTACAATTGAGACAAGAGAATCAAAAAATGGGGATTTGTTTTCCATATGGAATTATGATGGAAAAATTGCATATGAAGACATCATTAAAGCAACGGAGGGTTTTGACATCAAATATTGTATTGGAACTGGTGCCTATGGAAGTGTTTACAGAGCACAACTTCCTAGTGGCAAAATTGTAGCACTGAAAAAACTTCATAGAAGAGAATATGGAAACACATCTTCTGCTAAGAGTTTTCACAATGAAGTGAAGATGTTAAGTGAAATTCGACATCGCAATATTATAAAGCTCCATGGTTTTTGTTTGCATAATGAATGCATGTTTCTCATATATGAATACATGGAAAGAGGAAGCCTTTTTTATGTCTTGAATAATGATGATGAGGCCAAAGAGTTGGATTGGAGTATGAGGGTGAATACCATCAAAGGAATAGCAAATGCTTTGTTCTACATGCATCATATTTGTGCTCCTCCAATTATCCATCGAGACGTAACAAGTAATAATGTATTGTTGAACTCAAAGATGGAGGCTTTTCTGTCTGACTTTGGCACATCTAGAATTCTTGATCCAATTTCATCTAATCAAACTCTTTTAGTTGGTACTTATGGATATCTTGCTCCAGGTTAGCTTTTCCAATTCTCTACTACTTCTCTTGTTGTATTGTATTATATTTTAACCATTACTTACCTTGGGATAAATAAATAATTTTTTTAATATTTGATTTGTTGCAGAACTTGCATACACCTTAGTTGTGAGTACAAAATGTGATGTTTATAGCTTTGGAGTGTTGACATTAGAAACATTCATGGGAAGGCATCCTGGAGAGTTGATATCATCATTTTCAAAGACCTGTAGTGAAAGCATTTTGCTAATAGATGTCTTAGACCCACGTCTCCCACTGCCGTCTCAGAAAGATGCACAAGATGTGACTTTTTTTGTCACAATAGCATTGGCATGTTTGAATTCATCTCCCAATTCTCGACCATCAATGCACTTAGTGTCTCAAAGGCTTTTATCCTCCAATCAGCCACTAGCCATTCCTTTCGAAAACATCTCACTCCAGCATTTTGTGAATCAAGATATGCAAATAATCTAGTAAAAAACTAGGAGATTTGGCTCTATGTTTGCTAGGCACCTCAGATGATGAAACTTGGATTTGCTGCAAAGTCCATATTTGATGTTTGCCATATGTTTAATTTATTGCGCCTGTTGATATTTGTCCACCACAAAATCTTTACAATTTACATGTCAAGTTTGGCATAAACTTATACTGTTAAAGTTATAAGATATAGAAAATGAATTATATGGAATATACATAGGTAATTAAAATTAGAGCATCGCAACAGCAACAGAAACTCCTACAAAAATACATTACATTCAAAGAATTTAATCATGAATAGATTATAGTTTTTTTTTTTTTTAAAAAAAAAACCTTCTTTTCCCATGAATTAAAGATTTAATAAAGATAAATTTGAGTCATAGAATCACTCAAAAGCATCATCTATGATTACAATAAAGAATTTTAAAATAGCTATGCAGTCTTTGAGTTGCCAACTCTTTTATCTTTCCTTACCCCCACATTTCTGTCCAGAATTAGCGAGCATATTCTTTCATTCTGCACCCTTTTTATCAGCAAAGGGACTAAAGGAAGTAATGGTAGTGTGTGGATAGAATAAAGGAATGATCAATCTTGTAACAAGAAAAATTCAGAGAAACTTGTATTGGCTAATTGAGTATTGAACGACAATTTAAATTAGTTCAGGAATTTATGTGACTTGCCCAACCTGGTCCATCGAACATTTCTTTTTCTTAAAAAAATATAGAATATCAAAATGACCCACAACCATAGGCATATATACACACACAAACATGAGTATAAAGAGAATTCAAAGAGATTTGGTGCAACAATAAAACAATTCCTTCATATTTTTCCCATCTCCGTGCATTAAAAAAGCCCATTATATGAAACATATGGAAGAAACCAAAAAGCAAGAACAAGAAGTTACCACCCACCTCTAGTACTACCAGAAACATTTAGCAACAAATCAAGCAACTATAATTGTGAAGCGGAGTAGAACACTCATGAAAGACAGAATTACTCTCTTCATATGTCTCATCATCCTCAACCATAAACCCATGAGCTCATTTGCACATTGTCCTTGTTGGCCAAAAGGACTCTCTGATTTTCCAAAATCAACTTCAGGATAGACAGGGAAAAGATAGGAGAGGAGCTTTGAAATTTGCAAGGCATTGTAAGGATAATATAATTTTATCCTTCATTTATTATTGTGTTGACTTTCTTCACATACGGGTATAATATATATTAAATAGGGATAAAGTTGGAAAGGTGTTGAATTATATGACATAGATGATGAAATTTAAATTTTTTCTTGGTCTATATAAAACATATAAATAGAACCAGAAAGGGAAGTGATAATATTAAATTACATTGATACCTTTTTTGGGAATCATAAAGACCTAATGAAATGTCTTTTAAGTTTGGGTAAAGGTGTAAAAATGCACGTGTGCTTTGCCCTTAGGATCACTCAACACCAAATTCTTTTTTAGGTGCAGAAATACACATTTGGTTATAGAAAAGGTGTAAAAGTCACAGTCTCAGTTAAATACATAATGTTGACTGTTAGTTTTACTGAAAATTGCTGACATGGAAGTTGACGTCAGCACTTTTGAATTTGAGTTCTCCAGTTTGACCGAGGTCCATCCCACCTCACCTTTTATTTTTCCTCCCTTCCTCATTCACTCTTTTCTCGGGGAAAAAATAATTCTCAGTCCTTCAATCCCGCACCCACAGCATCCCTCATCCCCACCCACATCCATGAAAAATCTAAGATGAGAGTTCATTTCTGGTCTTCAATGGTAAATATATTATAACTAATTAACATAACCTCAAAAACCAGAGTTCCAATAAGAACGAGAAGAAAGGAACCTTTACAAAGGCGGGGCATATTGTGTAAGATTGCTAGCATTCTCCGATGTAGATACGCAGTTCTTAGTTGCCGGACATAGAGCCAATGCCGGTGGATTTTACTGAACTCCCAAGTTAATCAGGTTTTTCTCCATTGAAATAATGATTCCCTGTAAGTTTGTTTTTTGCTCGCAATCTCGACCTTTTAATGGGGAGAGAATAATACGACAAAGTAATTTATTAACTTTTTTCGGGATCGAGATTATTTAATTTACGCAATGCGAATTGAAATAAATCTGTCAGAATAATTGTATTTCATAAGGTACAAAAACTAATTATTTTAAGGATGATCTGAGAAATACATAAAAAATTATTCAGTTTTTTGGGATTCACAGATTCTCTACGATCAGTATTTGTTTATTTATTTTTAATTATTTTTTTGAAAAAACTATAATTGCGGCAGTTCAAGTGTAATACCCGGATAATTATCTATCGGAATACTATATTTTAGCAAATAATACCTATTTGGAAATAGGTGAATATGTGGTTTTAAAACCTTGTAGGATACTTATTCTATTGTCTAGGGAAATTTCTAATGAAATTAAAGGGATTAAAGTGTCAAAATCCCTAAATGCAATTATGGGCCATGAAATGCCCTGAAAATATTATGATAAATCCCAAGAGGCAATAAAATATTTATTGAAAATTAGAAAGTATGTTGTCTCTAATTTTAGGAATTTTTGGGATTATTTCCTTGAAAAATAATGAGGCAAAATTAAATATAATTTTGGGAGTATAAGTTGCCCCATGATTTTTAATATGATATGTGGGACATAAAATACCAATGTTAATGAAATAGTTGTGAGAAAATGATTAATCCTAATTAAGAAAATTATCAACAATTAGAAAGTGATTAGTTAAGTAATTAATGGCTAATTGTTTAAGCTCGAACAAGAGAATATTTAAGGTAGATTATGGAAAATCCTTTAATTAAGTGTTTATGGCTAGTATTAGCATAAAGTGTGCTTGCTAATCAATTAGAAAAGATTAAGAAAAATTGGTGAGATTAAGAACATGAAAACCCTAAATCCTAAAAGATTGCTAATCATGGGATTAAGGCTCTAATTAAGCTTCTAGCTAATTTAGATAAATAAATAAAAAATAATAATAATAAAGGGAAGGGAAAAACCAAAATTTGAGTGTGAAAAGGGTTGTGGGTTTTTCAAAAATAATATCATGATATTTTGTTAATTAAATAATAATATAATTAAGATATTTGTGGAAGAACCAGGTTGGATAAATGAGAACCGATAGAAATTAAATCCTATCTAAAACCATGAACTAAGTTTCTTAGGTCGGGACATATTACAAACAAGTGAATTTTTGTCAGGAAGTTGGTGTTAGCGGAAGTCATTTTTAGAATGGCAGGTGGGGCGAATAAGGAATCAGATGAAAAGATATTTTGTAAACAAAGGGCGAGATAAGAAAAGTGAGAACCAATGGAAAATAAATCATAACTTGAAATCCTTGAACTAAGTAGAAAACAATTTGGACATATTATGAATCGGTGAATTTTTGTCCGAAGTTGATGTTACCCAAAGTAATTTATGGCAAAACGGCGTCTGTACGAAAATGTTCAACAGACAACGGAATACCCTTAATGGGATCAAAAATTTAGTTAACTCGAGATATTTCCAAGGAGGAAGAATAAAACTTCAAGGCAGTGTTCCCAGATTTTTGAGATTTTCTAAGATTACGCGATTAGAACACCGATCAGGGGATTTTATCGGGTAAATGCATAAAGTAAGGGGACATTTTTGTGGTGGAGAGAAGAGGAAAATGAGTGATGCTCATAAGGCCACATCTTCATCATCCTAGCCCTTGATGCAAAGGTTGATCCGAGGATGAGATCCTTTAGCTTTTTTGCTATAAATAGCCTTTCACATGTCTCTCTTCAAACTCACCAATTCACAAAGGAATCCTAGAGAGAGGTTAGAGAGAAGTGAGAGCAAGGAGGAGCTACGGAAAAGGAGTAGCGAAGTCTTTGGGTAAGTTCTTCGGTCCCTAGTCTTAAGCTTTGGTAGTTCCCGGTAGTTATAGTAGAAATGCTAGATTAATCTTTAATCTTCCAAGTTAGTTTAGATATCATGTTTTAGGGATAAATATGATATTTATTTCAAAAATATATTGGAGATGGAGATATGTCAAAATTTTGGAAGATTAGAGTTAAAGTAACGAAGTTACGGCGAAATTCCGCTAATTAGGAGAGTTAGGGGCAAAATGGTAATTTGTACCTAAAATGCCTATTATGATGTTGGGCCTTGATAATATGATATTATCTTTATAGGATATACGTAATCACGTATTTGTCGTCGTTGTCAAAAAGTATCGTTTTCCGTCAACGAAGGTACGTTCGCGTACTGTAACACTAACTCTGATACTTATTGTATGCTTATATGTGATAGACTATTTCATAGAGTCATGGACAGGACTTTGTCTTGGGTCATGCACCGTGTCTAAGACTCTGTCTCGGTTCCTTTGTTTATACATTCAGCTTTGTTTATACGGGTTACGGTCTTGGTAATGCCGTTGAGTTTTCCTAGCGAGGACATGAGGAGCGCGTCGTGACACCTTGGTTAGTGCAAACATGGTTGATGTGCATGTCTTTGTGTGCTATGTACTTGTTGTTGTGATTGACATTACATCTACTTGTGTGCTTATGTATTGTTGTAACCTTACATCTCGCTGTGTGCTATGTATTGGTTAATGTAATGTTATGAATATCTGTCATATATATTTTGTCACACATAAGCATGAGGTTAATAATTTACACGAGGTTCAATGGGCATTGAACCTCGCTCTTAACATAGCGTCGGGGTCGGGAGGACCGAGGATCGAGGAGAAAGGCAAGCGCACGCATAGGGACTCATTTGAAGACTTTCTTTTGTTATTTACTTTGAAAACACTCGGTATAACGTACCGCTCATCGTAATCGCCGGACTTACGGCATTTTGAATATAAATATCGTTACTCAATCGCTACGATGCTCTACTCGATGAAAAATATATATATATATACTGCTTTTGAAAATGGGATGTTACATCAAGGCAAGCATTATGGCGCAAAGTGGCAGTACCTTCAAACTTAATCAACCCATACCGAATAGTCATCGTGCTGCGTCTAATCATCCTAGCTTTCTTCTTCCGCTTCCGTATTTCCAATCCAGTTCGCGATGCCTACGCCTTATGGCTCACCTCTGTAATCTGCGAAGTCTGGTTTGCTCTGTCCTGGGTTCTCGATCAATTTCCCAAATGGTTTCCTATCACGCGCGAAACTTACCTGAACCGCTTGTCCATTAGGTTTAAGCGCAATGAGCCAAGCCGTCTAGCCTCTATTGACGTGTTTGTGACCACTCTAGATCCGTCGAAGGAACCGCCCATTGTAACGGCTTGTCTTGACTTTGCTGACTCCACCTGGAGGTTGCCTGTGCTGGCGTCGACTAAGGCGAAGATATTCAGAAGGCGACAGCAGAAGCGGCGGAGGCATTCCGTCCTGGGACGGAATCAGAGAGCGACGAACTGTAGGTGCGGGATGGAAGGACTGAGAATGATTTTTTTCCCCAAAAAAGAGTGAATCAGGAAGAGACGAAAAAGACACGGTGAGGTGTGATGGACGTCGGTCAAATCGGAGAACTCAACATTTTAAAGTGCTAACATCAGCTTCCATGTCAGCAATTTGCAGTCAAACTAACGGTCAACGTTTTGTATTTAATTGTGACTGTGACTTTTGCATATTTTTTATAACCACATGTATATTTTTGCACCTAAAAGAAACATTTGGTGTTAGGTGCTCCTGAGGACAAAGTACATGTGCGTTTTTGCACTTTTACCCTTTTAAGTTTTAACTCCATTTTTGTCTGATTATAAAATATTCTTCTTTAAGATATTCTTCATTTCTCTTAGGAGGGATGTCTAACTGCAATAACTATAACTTAATAGAAAGTAGAAAAATTATTTCAGCCAATCATTCCTTTCCAAAAGGAATATATATTGTCATAAGTTGATGAACTTTTGTCCTTGTTCCTGGAGCTTGCTACTCTTCCTGTTTTTTAGATATATTGCTTCTCTTCCTTTTATCATTGTAAACTATAACAATTTTGACTTATTCAGTGTAATTTCATGAATTTTGGTCTCAAAGACTTGAGGATAGGTCTATATAGGCAGATATTGTGAAAGGAATTTCCCTTAATGCTGGCAAGCTAGATTTTTTGGGAGGCAATCATGAGTTATGAATTTTCTGGCAGGCTAGAATTTCCCTTATTCAGAATCAAAGTATACATGATAAGATTTAATTTGATGAGTCATATAGGTCCATTGGGTTTGTATACTATGAGTTATAAACTTTTGTAATAGCCTTGAAATCTGGAACGTTTTTTATGAATCAGTGTGCATTAAATTGTGATTCTGGAATAGTTGACATGTAATTGACTTTGGGAGGTATTTTGCTCTGAAAATATACTTATGAATGGTCACATAGCATTTGGAATCACTGCAATTGGACATTTGTGCATAGAGATACGAATTTTCAAAGTTGGTTCAAAATTCTGCCAATTTGTGCGGGAAAAAGTTTTGTAAGGGTAAAATGGTCAAATGAGGTACGTGGAGTGTGGGGTCCATGAATTTGGCCTCTAAAAAATTCAAGACACTCTCTATTCACCTCTTTCACTCTTTTTTTTTTTTTGATACAAGGTGGGGGGAATCAAACTAAGGACCTGAGGGGGGATACACATCCCAATACCATTGCACTACAAGGAGTGCTGGTCACCTCTTTCACTCTTCAAAAGTTGGCCAAGAGCCCAAAGGAAGTGAGGAAGAAAAGCCCAAAAAATTCTAACTATATAGTTGGGTTGTAACTAGGTGGCATGGTTGTAAATAAGTGGCTAGTTAGAGCCGAAATGTTTCCCTTCATCCCTTGATTGACTTGGACCCTTATATATCCTTTAAAACTCTTATTCTTCCTCCAAAATTCAGAGACATACTCTCACACCTATGAGGAAGCCATAGCTGAAATCTCAAGAGGAAGAGGAAGAGAGAAACTTCAAGAATCAAGAGGTGAGTCCTTGTGCAATGGTTCCTATCTGTTCTAAACTCCTTCTTGGCATCTAAAAGCTCTTGTTTATGGTTTTTAGAGGAGAGGGCTGAAAACCCTAGTATGCCAAGAAGAGAAGTTAAATTGTAAGAACACAAGACTAACTCAAGGAAAGAGATATTCCTAGCTTTATTGTGGTGTATTTGGACTTGGGTTGGTTTGTGGTGATTTCTTCTTGCTTCTTGTGATTTTGGAAACCCTAAGTGTTAAGTGGAGGTTCTTTTCAATTTTTCTAAAATGAGGTGAAGCATGATTTAAGCCTAAATCTATAAACTAGAAGGTGATTAGAGGCTAAAAAAATGTTGTGTACATTTAGGATAGAACTTGGAAAATCAAAACTTGTCTTTTCCTTGCCATATTGCGGCCAGAATAGGGGACTCATGAGAAGTGGGATTTTTCCCATTTTGATGCTTCCAATGTATTTAAAATAAAAAATTGTGTAGGTTAAAGGTTAGGATGTGATTTTGGAAGCATTGGGATTAAATAGGGCCAAAATGCTAATTGCTGCCAGATTGGTTTCTGTGTGGCAGTGTGTTTGTGTTGTATATTTTACTGCCCAAATGTTGTATAATGGTGTTGAAAATTTGTAGGATTGTATTAGACATCCTAAGATTTAATTTGCTATATATCATTTGGGTTAGTAAACTGTAAGATATGAATTGTTGAAGTTATAGCACTGAAACATGATTCAATTCTTGACAATTTGGTTGTTTGAGGATTTCTTGAATGTTATGCATCCAGTTGGCTAAGCATGATATTTTTCCTCGAATCTGGACTTAATAAGGGCTGTTTACTCTCTAGAACCACCTCAATTGAGTCTGTGTGGATTTAGTTATGATTTTTCAAAGTTGGACCAGGGGAAACTACAAAGTCCAAGTTTTCAAATGTGGCTGGCACGTTCGAGCTTAATTGTGGATTTTTTTCATTTCTCACATCCAGAGGCTATTTACAACAACAACAAAAATGCTATATTTACAACAGAAAAAGCATATATTTACAACAACCTTGGAAAACCTGGATTTTTTCATTTCTCACGTCTAGAGGCTATTTACAACAGAAAAGGCATATATTAACAACAACAACAAAAATGCTATATTTACAACAGAAAAAGCATATATTTACAACAACCTTGGAAAACCTGGATTTTTTCATTTCTCACGTCTAGAGGCTATTTACAACAGAAAAGGCATATATTAACAACAACTTTCGAAAACCTGGATTTTTTCATTTCTCATGTCCAAAGGCTATTTACAAAAACAAATGCTATATTTGCAACAAAGAAAGCATATACTCACAACATTTTCTGAGAATTTTGACAGCTATATAAGGCTAGCTTAAGAAGTGAATATCATTTCAAGCTGAAAATTCCTTAATACATATTAAGGAAACTTCCGTATTATGATTTCCCATGTTTATGTAAAATATGAGAACTTTAGACCCTGGCAACCTGGGAATGCAGAGGATAAAGAGAATAAGGCAAAACCCCAACAAACCCTTAAGCAAAACATATCAAACGGAAAGTAAGCAAGCAGGAGATAAATCACAACACCAGAGAAAGAAACCCAAATCTTCAAACGAAAAGTGAGCAAGCAAGCAAAGGAAAAATCAATCACAGTAACCAGAGAAAGAAACAGAAACCTAAAGAAACAAAACGCGAAAGTTCCGGCAATATGTATTAAGAAAATTTCAGAATTTTCGTGCGAAAATTCCTTAATACATATTAAAGAAACTTCCGTGTGATTTCTCTGATTTAAGTAAACTCAGCGAAATTTAAACCCTAGCAAGTTGCAAGCAAGGATATCGGGTTCTTAGGAAGGAGATACATTACAGGGAAGGAGAGAAGCAGGTCGCAAACAAAGGAAGCAAAAAATAGAGAGAGGGGAGAGAGAGGAGAACGAAGAGAGAGGGGGATTGGAAGACATGAGAGGGAAGGTCAAAATGGTAATTTTACATTCATAAATAATTACAACCAGGTCCCTTGGGACTTCTATGTAATTTCATGATTTCAAGAGACTTTATCGTGATTAATTCTCTTCCTTAGGACCTGCAAGTAATTTTCCTTTTATATTTCATACTTGCATATAAGATTAACTGTTCCCTAGGGTTCATTCATTTGAACTTCAGATCGCATGAAAGATATAGGAAGTGGATCGTGATCAAGAGGAAAGATGCAGCTGTAAGGATTACAACAGAAAGAACTTTTTGAAAAAATATGAGTAGATGAACTGTACTAATTCGTTTGTCATTTGTCTATTTTGGATTAATGATGAACTGATTCGTTTGTCATTTGTCTATTTTGGATTAATGTATTAATATCCCATGATGAGATAGATTCGAATCGCGAAAAATTTATCCTCATATTTTCAACTAAGTTATTTTAAGACAGTTTTATTCCGCAATTAATTCGTCCAAACTATTTTGACACCTATACGCTATAACTCTGATAAATAAAGGCACAATAAAGACATGTGTTACAATAATTCCTTGTGTTCATCTTCTTCTACTCTCTCTCCCTCTCTCTCTGTTAGCCTCTGTTTCTATGGTAAAACTCTGGGTTTATCTAAAAGTTTTTAAAATCCTCAATTCACCCCCTCTTGATGATATTCTGTCATTTACATATACAACTTTTCAAAACAAAAAAGTAAAAAAATTAAGGCTTTTTTTAAAGAGCACCATAACACTATCTTTTTAAGGAGCACCACGAAGGTACGTTAGGTTCGTTTCTTTATTTATCACCAAATTACTTTAAATCATGTTCTATATTGATTAGGTTAACTTTTTTATTTTTAAAAAATGGTTAAGATGCAAAATTACACGTGGTTTGTCCAAAAAAAGTCCAACACTAAGTGTAAAAGTGACTATGTGATTACAAAAGTAGCGCAAAAGTCACATATTCGGTTAATAGTTGAAGACACCATTAGTTTTCCTAGCTGGAGTCATACGTGGCATATATGTGGCCAATCTTTTGAATTAACCTTAAAAAAAAGTTTCTTTTGGAATAATTAAGGTTGTTTGGGCATCTTTGACAGTTCTGAGTTGGGCATGTCATGGTGAGTGCATCTGCGTCAAGTTATTCCTTCTCTTGGAACCTCTATTTATTACGCCATACTTCAACCTCAGCTCAGCTTCCCCTCTTACCTTTATTCATCTCTCTGTTTTGTAGGGTTGACCAGAGCATCCTTCACGGTAATACGCCCTCCACGAGACTGCAATCCCTTCGATCCACCCCCTCACTGAAAAACCATAGTACTTGATTCTGTAACCTTCATCACTAAGTTTTTTTCCCTATGTTCCCTCTTCTCTGTTTTATATCTTCAAAATAGAGTTGAATAGAGCCTCTCTCTCTCTCTCTCTCTCTCTCTCTCTCTACAAAGCGAGCAGATTCTATGGACAAAGGTAGAATTGACGCCGTAAAGCTTTTCCAAGACAAGTCGGTAAGAAGAGATATTAACTTTGTGGTGGTGATGTCCCTGCTAAAAACATATGAAAATAATGTTAGATAGGCCAGTGAAAATTGGAAGAAAGATGGTTTTCTTTTCTTGGACGTGGGAAATCAAATATTATAGCCAAAATCATTAGTCTTAGTGAGTATGGTTTTAGAATATACCAGCCGCAGAGAGCAAATGATAGGTATAATTAGTCAAATTTAATTTCTAATGTACTGGGGATAATTTAAAAATTACTTCAGATACTAAAGGGTCATATTCTTCAAAAGTGACTGATGGCGTAAAACAAGGTTTCTCCACCCCTCGTCAACTTTTGCCATTGTGCTTCGTATCTGCTTCCTCATAAGTCTGGAGAAATAACTTTTAAAAAAAAAAAAAAAAAAAAAAAAGGCTAACACTTCCTTCTAACAAGGTGACAAAAAGGCCTAAGCACAAGAAAAAGAATAAAGACAGAGACACTGACCACCCCTCATCCTCCGCCAGCGGCTGCGGGAAGATGAAGAAGGAGAAGGAGAAGAAGGGCATACCGAAAGATTGACCACGTATATGAGCAATGACTCCAACTAGGAAAATTAACAGAAAAATAACCGTGTCTTCAACCACTAACGGAATTTGTGACTTTTGCTCCACTTTTATAACCACATAGTCACTTTTGCATCTAAAAAAATCACTTGGTGTTAGACACTCTTTTGACCAAACCATAGGTGTATTTTTACACCTGAACCCTTTTAAATTTTATACAACTTTTCCCAACAAAAAAGAAAGAAATTAAGGCCTTTTTTAGAGAGCACCATAACACTATCTTTTTAAAGAGCACCACAGGCGCAAAATTGAAAGCAAAGAATTCCAAAACAATTTTTTGATTCTTTAAAAAATAAAAACTTGTTTAGTGATTAGATTTTTATAGTGTTTTATAAAATACATAAAATTTTTCTTAAAAAAAAGGAAAAATTTTATATGTTTTCTTATTTTTTTATTTCGTAAAATTATTCTTGTTATTTAAAATCAGCAATAAAACATAGAACAACCCTATATTCATTCAACCGCTTGGCCGCTTGAGCTCTCACCATTTAATCTTGAACTCATCGGAGTTTCCTTTATAATCTCAGTCTCCACAATTATGATTTTTCTTAGAAAATTTCTCTAAACAGATTCCTTTTTATTTTTTTCGTTTTCAGAACTTGTTTTGAATAACAATTTTATAAAACTATTCTAAAAACATAAAAACTAAAAACATAATCAAACAAGCCCTAAATAACTTACCAGGATTCATCCCAACTGTCTGAATTCAAGATTTATCTTATATTTTTTAAAATCCATGAAAACTTCACTTGAAAATAAAGAATAAAATATACAAAACTTCTTTGGATTTTGCTAAATTTACATGTACGAATCCATTTTCTTTTGTTTATAAAAGTTTAGGTGAAGCAATAGGCGTTATTAGTAAAAGCGCCAGAGTTACATATGACCGTTTAGGTATAAGGTTTCAAGTTCAAAACTTCCTATGAAGGCAAAAAGTTGCCTTAGCTATACCACTCATGCTTGGTTATTATGAGACAAATTCATTCAACTATTGTCAATTCAAATACCAATCC
Source organism: Acacia acuminata (assembly GCA_019022655.1). NCBI lineage: Eukaryota > Viridiplantae > Streptophyta > Magnoliopsida > Fabales > Fabaceae > Acacia > Acacia acuminata. The sequence continues at coordinate 7,065,881 of JAFJYI010000005.1, forward strand.
TATATACGAACTATAAAGACTCTGTGCTTTTGTACTCATTTGATGACAAGGTATTGAAAAGTGAAAACGTCCTGTGTCAACCAAGAATCAGAGTAGGTGTATACACAGGAAAGCAGTAGTATGTCTTACGTTTGTAAAACACCAGTGATAGATAAGATTTTCTACAATAAAGTGTTATCTACCTCAATAATAACTATAATCAACGTAATAATGGTTAAGCAATACAAACGTTGTCTTAAATTTTTAGGAGTTTCAAAAATCCAAGAAAAGTTTTTATATTCTTTCTTTTAACTTTTTAAAAGAAAAGGCATAAGTTACAAATTTCAAAAGGCGGAACACAAGCTTTTATAAACTCTAAAAAAAAGAAGTAGCAAAGCTAGATACTGCTACCTCCAATTCAAATTCAAAGAACCAAATGATAAGGGCCCTATTAATCAACCACGATGATAAGGAAAAAGCGTAAACACGTTTGTTTGTTTTTTTTTTTTTTTTCAGTTGGGAATCAAAGTTGTTAAACTTTCGTCATGTGAATACCAATCCTACAAATAAAGACTCTGCCTCTGCACTCATTTCATCAGACTTGCAAGAAGTAATTAAGTGAAGATGTCATTCTCCAATATTCTGTCCATTTCACCAAGAATGGCTGCGTTGGTGATATAATTATTATGCCCTTCCTTTGCTACTTTGTTCTCCAATGCTAATGCTATTGCCATGAGAGAAGAGGAGAAGCATGCTCTACTTCGGACCAAATGGTGGAATATTAGCAATATTCCCTGCAATTTCTCAGACCCTTGTGACTGGGAAGGCATTTATTGCAATGACTTTGGAAGCATTGTTAAGATAAATCAACCCACGATCACTTCACAACGCCCACGACTAGCAGATCTCAACTTCACGGAATTTCCCAACCTAGAACATTTGACACTTCAAGGAAGGGGTTTGATAGGTATCATTCATAATTATATAGGAGCTTTTCGTAACCTCATTTATTTGGAATTGTCAACGATCTTACTGACGACGAGTTATGTACATTCCACTCTTAATTACCTTGCGAATTTGAAATGTTGTATTTACCTTTACACAACCTAATACCTCTATTGACAGGTACAATTCCAGTCCAAATAGGACCTCTTCATAAACTCAAATATATTAATTTGAGTGACAACTATCTTACCGGTAAGTTATCGTTTGCTCTTACTGGTACCAATCTTGATTTTGAATATTTGACACTCAAGGAAAGGGGTTTGATAGGTACCATTCCAAATCCGATAGGAGCTCTTCATAATCTCATGTATCTAGACTTGTCTTTTAACAGTATTACGGGTGAGTTAAGTACCTTCCACTCTTACCTTGCAAATTGAATTAATTTAGTGATTATATATTTACCTCCACACAACCTAATAATAAATCTAATAGTAGGTACCATTCCTGTACAAATAGGGGCTCTTGAAAATCTCACTGATCTTTATTTGACTCAAAACAACCTTATTGGTAAGTTACGATTTAACCTTGCCAAATAAGTTATTATATACTCTTAATGGTACCAATCTTAATTTGGAATGTATGATTCTCCGAGGAGGGCTTTGAAAGGAATCATTCATAATTAGATAGGATTTTTTCGTAATCTCATTTGTCTGAATCTATTTTATAACAATCTTATTGATGAGCTATGTACCTTTCACACTCTTACCTTGAAAATTTTACTCAATTTAAAAATGTCATATTTACCTTCACACGACCTAATACCTCAATTGAGAGGCACAATTTCACGCCAAATAGTTGCTCTTGGAAATCTTCTCTGTCTTGATTTGGCTGAAAATATCCTTACTGGTAAATTACCATTCACTCTTGCCAAACTCATTCATTTAATCGTAAGGTACCGTTTACCCTTAAAGGTACCTTTAAAAAAAAAAAAGAATATTTGACACTCATAAGAAGAGGTTTGATAGGTACTATTCCAAATCAAATAGGAGCTTTTCATAATCTCATCTTTCTGGCCTTGTATGGTAACAATCTTACTGGTGAGTTATGTACATTCCACTCTTACCTTGCAAATTCACTTAAAGTAGAAATGTGGTATTTACGCCCACAACCTAAGACCTCTATTGACAGGTGTGATTCCAAGGCAAATAGGAGCTCTTCAAAGTCTCACTCGCCTTTATTTGGATAAAAACAAGCTTACTGGTAAGTTATCATTTACTCTTACCAAACTCACTCATTTACTTGTAAGTTACCATTTTCTCTTAATGGCACTGAATTTTTATTTGGTTGACACTCAAGGGAAAGGGTAGGGCTGCACCAAAAAATATGTCACTCTAAATAAGCCGGTCCAGGTAAATTAAAAATGCCCTGAACAATCAATCAGTCTGGTTGGTTTGGCTAGACAAAGCTAATGACTGTGTCAAGGCCACCTCTTCTAATTTGGTCTATCTCCTGAAGGTATATATATATATATATATATATATATGTATGTATGTATGTATGTATGCATGTGTGTGTGTGTGTGGGGGGGGGGCGGGATTATCGTTTGTCATGTCATTTGACATAAGGTTATGTTAAGTCACCCCAAAACTACGTTGTTTTGGGGCTAGAGGAATTAATGAACTCTCAAAACAACATAGTTTTGGGGTTAAAGGAATTAATGAAGGATCTTTTGATAACATTTATATAATAAATACAAAAACACCCTTCATTAATTCCCTTAACTCCTAAAACGACGTAGTTTCGAGGTGACTTGACATAATCTTATATCAAGTGACATGACAAACGATAAACCCATATATATATATATATATATATATATATTGTGTTCACCCTTGTGGATAGGTCAGTTTCTTCTCTCCCTATAAGCTTGTTTGGTATGTAAAAATTTAGGGAGGAAAGATTTTCCTTTTCCAAAACCTATTTGGTCCACCATTTTAGCCGGAAAGCATTTTCCAGCCACCCACCCTTTATTATGGGAATTGATTTTCAGTGGCAAAATCCCAAAGACAAGTTTGTCCCTGTTTTTTCTTCTTCTTCTATGTCGCGGCCTCACTTCGTCTCGCTTCAAGATTCCACTGTGAGGTACAATGAATGAAGAAGGTGATGATGATTGACCTTATTACCCTCGCTCCAACCCTCGCCTATGCAAAATCCAAATACTAGAAACCATTTGGAACCAAAGCATAAAGGCCACACCCTCCCTCCCTCCTTTCTCATGGAAATGATTTCCTTGCTCATCAGATTTACTGAGCAGAGAGAGCCAGGAGATTCTAGGTCGTCAGATTCAAAATCTCCTAACTCTTCCTGTTCAACAGATTACTGAGCAAGGATTTAGGGTCTCCTTTCTCATACATCAAAAAATTGAATTAGTTTAGAAATAGATATGAGCTATGAATAATCTCATCAATGGTAAGTTGCTTACCTTCCACGCTTACCTTAAAAATTGAATTAGTTTATAAATGTTATATTTACCTCCGCACAACCTAATACCTCTATTGGCAGGTGCCATCCCTGAACAAATAGGAGCTCTTAAGAATCTCATTGATCTTTATTTGTCTAAAAACAACCTTACTAGTAAGTTACCATTTACTTTTACCACTGAATTAAGTTATAATTCACTCTTAATGGTACCAATCTTGATTTAGAATAGTTGACACATAAATGAATGGTTTTATAGGTACAATTCCAATTCAGATAGGATCTCTATATAAACTTATTTCTCTGGACTTGTCTTATAACATTATCAATGGTGAGTAATGTATGATCCACTCTTACCTTGAAACTTGAATTAATTTATAAATGTTATATTTTTCTCACCTAGTGAGATAAGGCTTTGTTGCTATTGTTACTGCTATTTGAAATGTTATATTTACCTCCAAAGACCCTAACACATCAATTGACAGGTGTAATTTCAATGCAAATAGGAGCTCTTCAAAATCTGACTTATCTTGATTTATCTCAAAACAATCTTACGGGTAAGTTACCATTTATTATTACCAAACTCAACTCATCTACAGGTAAGCTATCGTTTACTCTTAATAGTACCAATCTTGACGTGGAATATTACACTCAAGGGAAGGTGTGTAATAGGTACCATTCCAAATCAGATAGGAGCTCTTCATAATCTCACCGACATGGACATGTCTTGCAACAATCTTAATGGTGAGTGATGTGAAAGTGGAGCTTAATCACCAAGAGGGGGGTGAATTGGGGATTTTAAAATTCTTGTCTAAGTGCTTTGTTTTCAAACACTAAAACAGAGCTGAACAGAGAATAGGGAAGAAGAGCAAGAGACAAGGATTTATACTGGTTCGGTCCAACCTTTGACCTACGTCCAGTCCCCAGACTCTCTAGGATTTTCACTATCTTAATTGATTACACACTCTGTAACTCAAGAGTAATTCTCTCACTAGAACTTACTCCCCTTTACAAGTTGCAATCAATAACCCAATCTCCAAGTCCCCAGACTTGAGATTCTCACAATAAATGATTTACAATGAATGAACTCTTAGATTAGATAAAGATAAACACTGAAGATCAATGTATCAAAAGATACTTTACAAATGAAAACTAAAAGAGCAGTTGGTAAACTTGAATGCAATTCGTTTTCAGCAGATTGGTTATTGAGAAGACTTGAATGCAACTCTATTTATATCAAGAGAGCATTAAATGACTGTTGAAATCCCTAATGTAACTGTTGGAGACATTTAGCAAGGATTAGGGTGAACTTAGGTCTTCTTCTCTAACTACACTTTGCTTAATCCAGTTGCACAGATGTTTGTGCTAGACTTCTTGACTTTTAATCCATTGGAAGAAAAGCTACTGGATGTGAAAAGGAAACATTAATCCATTTGCAACGTGTGTAGAATGATTGTCCAAAAGGATGCAAGTTTTCTGAATTTTGCATTTAATGTGCTGACATCACTTTTTGTTTTAGTTCAAATCTTCATTTAATATCCTCTAAATCATCTGAAATCCACTAACAAAGTGGTTAAACATAGCTAGGAATATTACTAAATGATGATAGGAAGTATTAAGATCAAACAAGAAGATTTCACAAATTCGTCAGATTTGAATTTCAAACTCTGCGACGCAAACTCGAGTTTGTTCAACAAAACTCGAGTTTGTCCTTGTGCACTAATAGCAAAACTCGAGTTTCCTTCTTCTAGAGAGGAACGTCGCGATTTGAGCTCTGGACCATAGTTTTGAAGAGAACTCAAAACTCAAGTTTCCATTCCAAACTCGAGTTTTGGACTTTTAACATGAAATATGAATTTTAGTCCAAAACATCAGAACTAGAGTTTTCATCCAAAACTAAAGGTTTTCAAAACATTGAAAAAGACCAAAGCTCTCGGCTTGGTCAAAACTCGAGTTTCCAAAACAAAACTCGAGTTTCCATTTATGTATGAAAACTTTGAGAAAACTATATCAAGTCAAAACTGAAGTTTTCGATGAAAACTGGCGATTTTCAAAACCTTGAAAAGAGCGAAGCTCTCTGCTTGGCCAAAACTCGAGTTTCCATTTAAATATGAAAGCATGGAGAAATCTATGCCAAGTCAAAACTAGAGTTTTCCATTAAAACTGGCGGTTTCAAAAATTGAGTAAAACTTGAAACTTCTCTGCCAGGTCGAAACTCGAGTTTCCAAACCAAAACTCGAGTTTTCACAAAACATAGGAAAACTTAGAAAACTCATGGCAAACTGAAAACTAGAGTTTCCATATCAAAATTGCAGTTTTCATAAGCTCAGAATGTTGAAGACTCTCTGTATGACCAAAACTCAAGTTTCCAAATGGAAACTGGAGTTTTGACTTTTCCAGAAAATATTGTGGAGTCTCGTATGGTGGTGGCGGAGTTTTCTCTGAAAACTGGAGTTTGTGTAAATGTGAAAAACTTAGAGTGCTCTCTGTAAGACCAAAACTCGAGTTTTCAAATGGAAACTAGAGTTTTGCTTAGTTCATTAAAAACTGAGCTATTCTCTGTCAAGTCAAAACTCGAGTTTTGAAACCAAAACTCGAGTTTGCCTTTGACAGTAAGTTTTTCAACTTACCAAAGACAAACTTCACATTGTGTTTACAATTGTCAGTTGTCATCAAAACACATAGAGAACTAACATGATGTACCTTCCACTCTTACATACCTTGCAAATTGACATAATTTAGAAATGTTGTATTTACTTGCATGCAACCTAATACATGTATAACTTATTAATGGAGTGGGTTATTGATAGGTACTATTCCCGCACATATTGAATCTCTTCAAAATCTCCAATATCTGATCTTGTTTCAAAACAACCTTATTGGTAAGTTTTCGTCCGCTCTTACTAAGTGAATTTTTATTTGATTAGAAATAACCTAGAAGACCTTTGTAACTCACATGGCTGGCTTTCATAGGTACCATTCCAAATAAGATAGGAGCTCTTCATAATCTTATTCATTTGAACTCGTCTCACAACAACCTTATAGGTTTGTTACCTTCAACCCTTGCCAGTCCTACTTAGAACTATTAGATTTGAGTAGAAACAATGTAGTTGATGTTATTCCTGTAACTCTAGGTTTTATGAAAAATATGATGAGCTTATATTTGTACTCAAATTTATTCACTATAGGTGATGTCCCTTCTTCAATTTTCAATTTGACATATTTAGAAGACTTTGATGTTTCTCAAAATCAATTAAGTGGTAGGTTTGGATATCTCTATTATCTTTCTACTCTAAATATCTCCCAAGATAATCTAAGTGGCAACGTGTCCTACCTTTTGAACCATTTTGATTTTCATGGTAACTTTAGTCCAAAAAATTTAATGGAATATTACCGTTGAGTATATGCATTGTTAGTGTAGCATTGATCTGAGCTATAATAATATCTATGGTAGTATACCTAAAGAACTTGGTAGGCTACACTACATCAACTTGTCATACAATCTTCTCAGCGGCTATGTTCCAATAGAAGTTCATAGCTCTTTTCCTCATGACATTTTAGATGGAAATAAAAAGTAACTTGGTTTAGAGAAGATAACCAATTCTTCTAAAGATCCAAAGTCTTTGTTGAAAATCATTATTCCTTTGACAACTTTTCTTGTCATCATATTTGTTGTGGGTTTCACCTTATTTCAATCTTCTAAAAAGAACAAGAAACCCATAATTGAGACAAGAGAAAGGAAAAATGGGGATTCATTTTCCATATGGAGTTTTGATGGAAAAGTTGTATATGAAGATATCATTGAAGCAACTGAGGACTTTGACATCAAATATTGTATTGGAACCGGTTCCTATGGAAGCGTTTACAAGGCACAACTTCCAAGTAGTAAAATTGTAGCATTGAAAAAACTTCATAGAAGAGAATATGGAAACACATCTTTTGCAAAGAGCTTTCACAATGAAGTGAAGATGTTAAGTGAAATTCGACACCGCAATATTATAAAACTTCATGGTTTTTGTTTGCATAATCAATGCATGTTTCTCATCTATGAATACATGGAAAGGGGAAGCCTTTTTTATGTCTTGAATAATGATGATGAAGCCAAAGAGTTGGATTGGATTAAGAGACTAAATGCTATCAAAGGAATAGTAAATGTGTTGTTGTACATGCATCATGATTGTACTCCTTCAATTATCCATCGAGACATAACAAGTAGTAACGTATTGATGAACTCAAAGATGGAGGCATTTCTATCTGACTTTGGCATAGGTAGAATCATTGATCCAAATACATCCAATCAAACTCTTTTAGCTAATACTTATGGTTATATTGCTCCAGGTTAGCTTTTTTTAATTCTCTATTACTTCTCTCGCTGTGTTGTGTTTTATGTTTGCAATTACTTACCTTGTAATAAATATGTGATTTCTTTTACTTTTGGTCCATTGCAGAGCTTGCATACTGATAAATCCATATTTTAATATAGATTATCCCGCCTTAATCATTTATTTGGGGATTATTTTAGGCTAATTTGGAATTATTAGATAATATTTGAATTGTTAGCCAATTTTAGGAAATAATATAAATCTAAACTGATTATGAGATTATTGGACTTAAATTATTAATATCCTAATTGTTATCTTGTGATTAAATAATATTTCTTGATATATGATAGATCATGATTTTATCATATTAGGAAATCCTATGGTGCATAATTTTTCAGGAAGCTAAAAGGAAATCTAATGGTAGAATTTTATTAGGCTTCTCATATTTTAATGGGCTCAAGTTGATACCCTAAAAGCCCTCTCATCATCCCATTAAATAAACGTAGCAGCCGGATATAGAGATTGATTCACGCGGAGGTAGAGACGCTCAAGAGGATCATTCATTCATTCATCTTCAATTCCCTTTCTCTCAGACTGACCACACCACTTGATTGGAGATTGGGAATTCATTCAATTATTATTCCTCTGCGCAGTGACCAAGGATTGATTTAGTCAATAATTCCACTCATCCATTCCTTTAATTCAATCCTCACGGGACCCACGTCACTCTTTCTTGGACATCAATTGACTCTAGCGCATCAATTTTGGCGCCGTTGTCGGGGAGCAACGGTTAGGCTTTAGGTTTGAGTTTTTAGGTGACTTCGTAGGTAGTTGTTTGTTGCATGACCCGATCCTCTTCTAAAAATTGTTCGAATCTAACCCTGAGATTGAGAGGACATTTCACCAACGAAGAAGAACTAAAGTAAGTACTTTTGTAGGCAATAGTTCCTCCCATTGTTGAATCCTTTGATTCTAAGGTCAATATGGATGGTGATAATATTCTTGTCAATGCTGATGATAATGCAAATCTAGATGCTCATATTGTTGATCCTGTTATGACCATTAATGAATTGGGTTCACCTAATCTGCATTTTCAAAAATGGTGCATAAATTATCCTGATATTAATGTGAATTTTGAGTTGAAATCTGGATTGATACACTTACTTCCAAAATTTAATGGCCTTTCGGGGAGGAAGCATACAATCACTTGAAGATGTTTCACGGGGTTTGCACTTGCTATGAAACCGGTTAATGTGACTGAAGATCAAATTAAGATGTGTGCCTTCCCATTCTCTTTGGAAGGATCGGCTGAAAGATGGTTGCTTCGTTTGCCCCCTGGATTTATTACTTCATGGAATCAACTGAAGAAACTATTCTTGGAAAGGTATTTCCCAGCCTCTCGCACTTCATCTATCAGGAGAGACATAAGTAGATGTCAACAAATTGTTGGGGAATCCTTATATGAGTATTTGGAGCATTTTAAAACACTTTGTGCTAGCTGCCCTCACCATCAAATCATAGATACATTATTGATCGAATACTTCCATGAAGGGCTCTTACCTTTAGAGAGAGATTTGTTAGACTCGGCCACCGGTGGTGGTCTTCTTGACCTGACTGTCAATTATGCTTGGGAATTGACTGAAAAGAAAGCTAAGAACAGCCAACAATTTGGTTCTAGAAAACCAGTAAAAGTTAATGAGGTGGAATTGCTTTCTTCTAATTCTGAGTCTTGCCTAGTGAGCAAAATTGATAGGCTTGCATCTGCTATGGAAAAAATAGCTATGTCCCATATGCAAAATTCTTCTAATATGGTCAATTCCATGGGGCACTCTACTTCTTTTACTCCATAGCCTACCTCTTCTGCTTTAATAGGGCCACTCTATTCTATTTGCTCTCTAGCCACTCATGCTACTGACTCTTGCCCCTACCTGAATGACAAAGCTGAATCTTGCAATGCAATATATCCTTCTAGACCCATGAACCAAGGTGGCCAAAAATATGATCCTTACTCCAATACATATAATCCTAGATGGCGTGACCATCCAAATCTTCGATATGGAAATGGCCAATCTCAGCAAGCACAATTTAATCAAAGTGGAAATTCTAATGGCAAAATGTTTCAACAAGTTAGACAATCAGTGCTAGTGCAACATGAAGGTTCAAAGTGGGATAGCAAAATGGAAGCTGTGATGAAAATCCTAATGCAACAGCAGCAGCAACAACAAATTGAAACTCTTCTAACTCATATTGGTCAATCGTCTAATGTACATGGTAATGCACAGAGTTAAGGTTTAGGAAGGCTTCCATCTCAAGCAGTAACCAATCCAAACGTTGGAACTCAGCAAAATCCTAATATAGGTAGAGTCAAAGCTATATCTCTCCGACATGGGAAGATAATCCCCTCTGCAGATCCTGTTACCATCAATACTCCAAAAGACAAGGAAGTTGCTTATGACTCTCTTTCTGCTTCCACATCACAAGATAAATCCACCTTATCAAACACACCAGTGGTACCTAATGAAGAACAAGAAAAAGGGGATAAAGGAAAGCAATTGATCAAGCAGACCCTACCTTTTCATACTGTGGTAGCTAAGGCTCAAAAGAAAAAGAAGGAAACTAAGATGTTCAATGAAATCTATGATATATTCAAGAAGGTGGTGATTAATGTTCCACTAGTTGACTTAGTCACACAAGTGCCCAAATATGCAAAATTCTTGAAAGAATTGTGTACCACAAAGAGAAAGTTTAAGCATCAGGGCAAGGTTGACTTGGGGGCAGTTGTCTCCTCTCTTTATCAAATGCCAATGCCAATGAAGTGCAAAGATCCTGGTAGTTTTCTCATACCTTGCACTATTGGGGATGTTGAATTCTCCGATGCCTTAGCAGATTTGGGAGCCGCTATTAATGTTATGCCAAAATCAGTCTTTGATCAACTCAAAGGTGTAGAGCTTAAGCCTACAAATCTTGTTGCATCCCTTGCTGACAGACGTTGCACAGTCCCAGAAGGCCCTGGAGGACATCTTGGTTAAGGTAAAAGATTTCTTATTCCCTGCAGACTTCTATGTTCTTGATATGGATGATGGTCGGTTTAGGCAAAAAGGACATTCATCTTTAATCCTAGGTAGACCCTTCCTTAAAACTGGTAGAGCTATGATAGATGTGCATGCTGGTAGCCTTACTCTAGAATTTGCTGGTGAAACTATTAAATTTAATGTGCTTGAATCTATGAGACACCCCTTTGATAATTGTGCGGAGATAGATGTTAATGTTATTGATGCTATTACAGATGATTCTGTTGTAAATCTTAAAGAGAGTATGCTTAGTAGATCCGTGATATTCTTTGGTTTAGATGATACTATCTCTTGCTCATATGCTAAAATTGGTAATTGTGATACATGTGCTGACCTTGATGATGCCGATATTGATATTTTCACTGATGCTATTGAGATTATGAGACATTCTAGACATTATGCTTCTGTGCCTATTTGTAGTATTAGTGGTTCTAGTGGTCGTGTATCCGATACTACTCTTGATTCTGATGGATTTTCTCAGTTACTTAGTGTGATTGATGCCATAGATAAAATTGAATTATCTTCACTATCTGATTCTAAGTTATTGATTAGCATTGATAATATTTCTAATGGGGAGATCTCTGATTCTAATTCTATCTATGACATGAGTGCTACTGATGGCACTATTGGTGTTGATTGTGATGTGTCTGTTGATTCTTCTTCTCTTGCAGTTTCTACTGATACTCTCCAATGTAGGAAAGTTTTCTCTTCTATTTGTGAGTCTGTTGTGTAGGTTTCTAGCTTGACTAATGTTGAATTGAAGCCGCTCATACCTTCGATTCAACAACCTCTATCTTTAGAGTTAAAGCCACTTCCTGACTCATTGAAGTATGCCTATTTGGGGAAAGACGAGACACTTCCTGTGATTGTAGCTAGTGACATAGCTGCTGAAGAAGAGACTCACCTGCTAGAGGTACTTAGGCGATGGATGAAAGCTATCGGATGGACTCTTGCCGATATCCCTGGAATTAGCCCAAATGTGTGCACGCACCGGATCCTGCTAGAAGATGGTGCCAAAGCTGTGCGACAGCCACAGCGACGACTCAACCCATTGATCCTTGATGTGGTAAAGAAAGAAGTCTCTAAACTTCTTTTACGGGTATAATCTACCCTATTTCGACAGTAGTTGGGTAAGTCCAGTTCAAGTAGTACCTAAGAAAACCGGGTATTACTTGTGGTTCGTAATGATAAAGGTGAGCTAGTTCCAACTAGAGTTCAAAACAGTTGGAGAGTATGTATTGAATATAGAAGATTGAATTCAGTAACTAGAAATGATCATTACCCCTTCCCTTCATAGATCAAATGTTAAAAAGACTGGCTGGTAAATCACATTACTGCTTTTTGGATGGTTTTTCTAGTTATTTCCAAATTTCTATTGCACCTAAGGACCAGGATAAAACCACATTCACATGTCCATTTGGAACCTTTGCATATAGACGCATGACATTCGGTTTATGTAATGCACCAGGTACTTTTCAGCGTTGCATGGTTTCCATATTCTCTTATTTTCTTGAGTACTGCATGGAAGTTTTCATGGATGATTTCACTGTTTACAGTGATTCTTTTGATGCCTGCTTAGCTAGTTTGGACATGGTTTTGGAAAGATGCATTAAATATAATCTTGTATTGAATTTTGAAAAATGTCATTTCATGGTTAAGAAGGGAATTGTTCTAGGCCATGTTGTTTCACATGATGATATTGAGGTTGATAAAGCTAAGGTTGATATTATTTCCTCCCTTCCATATCCTTCATGTGTCAAAGATGTACGTTCCTTTCTTAGGCATGCTGGATTTTATAGAAGATTCATCCAGGATTTTAGTAAGACGACATTGCCATTATCTTGTTCATTACAGAAAGATGTGGGTTTTGTTTTTTATGATGCTTGCAGGTATGCATGGGATGAGTTAAAGAAGAGACTCACTACACCCCCATCATTCAGCCACCTAATTGGAGCCTTCCATTTGAGCTCTTATGTGATGCTTCTGACTATGCATTAGGTGCCGTTCTTGCCCAAAAGTAGAAAAGAGACAATGTATCATAGCCTATGCATCTAGGACTTTAGATGCTGCTCAAGCTAACTATATACCACAAAGAAAGAGTTATTTGCAATTGTCTTTGGGCTAGAGAAATTTCGATCCTACATTCTTCACATGAAGGTGACTGTGTTTACCGATCACTCAGCTATCAAGTACTTATTTAAGAAACCGGACTCCAAACCCCGCCTTATTAGGTGGGTGTTTCTGATACAAGAGTTTGATGTGGAGATTCGTGATAAGAGTGGGGCAGAGAATATGGTAGCTGATCATTTGAGTAGGATTGAAACACCTGCGGTAACATCTCAACCTTTAGATGACTTTCCTAATCAAAAGCTCTGTGAGGTTGTTGTTTCTATCCCTTAGTATGCTGATATTGCTAATTATTTAGTTGCATCTGTTTTGCCTGATGATATGAATAAACATCAATTGAATAAGTTTAAGAGAGATGCTAAATTCTATATATGGGATGATCCCTACTTGTGGCACATTTGTAATGATCAAATTATTAGGCGATGCATTCCTAATGTTGAATTTGAATCTGTCTTGACTTTTTGTCATACTCTTGCATGTGGGGGACATTTTAGTGCTAAGCGTACTTCTAGGAAAGTTTTGTAAAGTGGATTATTTTGGCCAAGTCTATTTCATGATGCCCATGAATTTTGTAAGAAGTGTTCCAGGTGTCAATTTTTGGGTAATATTTCTAGGAAGCATGAGATGCCCCAACAACCATTATTATTCTGTGAAGTCTTTGATGTTTGGGGAATTGATTTCATGGGACCTTTTCCCACTTCATTTGGTTATTTGTACATCCTGCTAGTTGTGGATTATAGGTCAAAGTGGGTTGAGGCCATCCCTACTCATACTAATGACTCCTCTGCAGTGGTTTCCTTTGTTCGCTCTCACATTCTTTGCAGATTGGCATTCCTAGAGCCATCATTAGCGATCAAGGGACTCATTTTTGCAATCAGAGTTTGCAGAGCTTGCTTGATAAGTATGGGGTGATGCATAAGGTGGCCACTCCATACCACCCTCAGACGAATGGTCAGGCAGAACTCTATAATAGAGAAATCAAGCTCATTCTAGAAAAGACAGTGCAACCCAACCAGAAGGATTGGAGTAAACGGCTCGATGATGCACTTTGGGCATATTGTACAGCATATAAAAGTCCCATTGGCATGTCTCCATACAGGATTATCTATGCAAATCATGTCATTTTCCAGTGGAGGTGGAGCATAAGGCATACTGGGAAATTAAAAGGTGCAACCTCGATCTTGCTAGTGCCGGTATTGAAAGGAAGTTGCAATTGCAAGAGCTTGAGGAATTAAGAAGAGAAGCTTATGAGAATGCTAGAATTCATAAGGAAAGAACTAAAGCAGCCCATGACAAACTTATTATGAAGAGAGACTTTCAATTGGGCCAAAGAGTTCTACTCTATGTTTCCCACTTGAAACTTATGCCTGGAAAGCTCCGCTCTCGATGGGAGGCCTATGGAGCTGTGAAGATCAAAATGGAGCCACATGGAAAATGCTTCACCGTCAATGGACACCGCTTAAAGCTGTTCTTTGACAGATTCTCCACTCAGACAGTGGAAGTTGCTGCACTGCCTGACACCATGTAGACATCGGTTGTATTCCTTCCTTCACTCTTTTATTTTGCTTTGTCATATTACTAAGTTGTTAGTGCTACGTATTACTTAACTTTGTGATCTATTAGGACTATTTTGCAATGAGGACAATGCAATGTTTAAGTGTAGAGGAGGGATTAACTATCTTGAATGCGAAAATTGCAAGTTTTAAGTAACTTTAGTATGATGCATTCTTGATTTGAAAAGTGATTGGTCATGTTTTGAGTTGGTGAACCTAGTGGCAATGAATTTGATTTTGGTGAATTTAGGCTAGTGATCATATTCCTAGTGAGATTTTGAGCCTAATACATATTTTTTTTAGTGTGTACCCCCTATCTCTTTACTTGATCTAGAACTTGACTTGAATCTTATTTGAGGCTGCATTTTATGCATTTGTATTCATAAAAATGATAAAGGCATTCATTTTATTTTAGCCAGATAAGCCAAAAAGCCTACCATTTTCATATATATACCCTTTGTTTAGCCCTTTGAGCCTATTTATTTAATTTTTTTTCCATTTTCTCTACACCCATAGCCAAAAAAAAAAAACCTCTATCCTTTTGAATGTCTTGAGAGTTGAAGAACCTTGTATTATTTCTATTTTGGATGAAAGAACATGCATGAAATTAGGAATTGGGTCATTGTGAAAAATATGGCATGTTATTTTGAAAAATAGAAAAAAAAAATGGAAAAAAAAATGATGGAAAAAATTGGAAAAGAAAAAGAAAAAGAAAAGATGAATCATGACTCGGTTCAGGTTTGGTTAGTTTCTTGCATCTCATATTCTCTATTGTATCGTTCTCTTCATCTTTTAAGATATTCAACTTTGTTTTTCCAAACATCGTACCCTTTCTTTCTTAACATTAGCCCCATTACAACCTAATAAAAGCCCTTTGGATTTATGCATGCACTTGCTTTATTAGTGGTGGAGAATTTAGATTCTTGTGAAGCCTATGGAAAGAGTATTGGATAGTGATGAATTTAAGCGTAGAATTTTATTGGGCTTCTCATATTTTAATGGGCTCAAGTTGATACCCTAAAAGCTCTCTCTTCATCCCATTAAACAAACCTAGCAGCCGGATATAGAGATTGATTCACGCGGAGGCAGAGACGCTCAAGAGGATCATTCATTCATTCATCTTCAATTCCCTTTCTCTCAGACTAACCACGCCACTTGATTGGAGATTGGGAATTCATTCAATTATTATTCCTCTGCGCAGTGACCAAGGATTGATTTAATCAATAATTCCACTCATCCATTCCTTTAATTCAATCCTCAGAATTTTACCAAGAGGTCTCCTCTCTTCTCTCCTCCTCTCTGTACTTCATCTTCTTCATCGCATACTCCCTCACTGGCGGCTTGTGCCTTACACACAAGCCACCGCTGACCACCGCCTTTGTGCCACAGATGAGTCCGAGTGGTTGTTGCAATTCCATATCTTTGATCTGCGGTCCAGGTGCTTTGGAGTCTAGATCCTTGATCTATGGTCCTCTCCCTCAGAGTTCTGTTAGACGTGACCTTCTCTCATCCTTGTGGAGAGCCCTTTCCTCTCCTTTCCAGATCTGATCTGTGGAGGTGAGATTTATCTGTTTTTTTAGTACTTTTCTGTAATTCTGGGTTGTCTGGTGGTGTTTTTATCTCATGAAATAAGCAGATATGTAAGATCTACAAGATCTGCATTCAAATCCTCTTAGGTGGACGGCTGTATGAACATTATAAGATCCGATTCTCCCTTGGTAGTTCGGATCTGCGTTCCTGGGGGCAGATTTAAAGAGGCATTGCTTGTTGTGTGGCCAAGGTCACCAGATCTGATTCAACAGAGGAGCAAAAGATGTTTTCTGGACATCATGGGTCTTCTTACGTCTGAGGTTAGGTTTTTTGTGTTCTTAATCCCAATATGGGGTACCTGTACAGCTACTCTTGTTCTGGCTAATGCTTATAAGGAGGTGTGCCCGTTTGGGTGGGTTTTACAACCATCACTTTCTTCGTTGTCACTTCTAACCCGAAATATTGAGGAGGCTGCTTTGTCTATGATTCTACTTTTACTTCTAAATATCTTATGTACGGTGATTTGGCTGTTTTTGTTGTTGTTTTTGTCTTGAATGTATTTTGTTGTACTGGATCTGACTTTACTTGTATCTAGATATTGTACCTGTTTTTAGTATTAATATAAATATCTTTCCGACCAAAAAAAACAAAAACCCTCGCGGGACCCACGTCACTCTTTCCTGGACATCAATTGACTCTTGTTCATCAATTTTAATGGCTGTGAGGAGTTGCTTAACATGTGAAGGAGAGGATTCCATGGTAGCTTAAGCGTATTTAGGAGGTAACTTGGGAGGAGCATGGGGAAAGCTAAAACCTAGGAAGCTTACCCTTGAAGACTATAAGGGAGTGTTGTTCTTTTTATCTTTTTAATTTGAGACTTGAGATAATTTAGTTTTAAATGATTTCAAGTTATGTTAATTGAGAACAATCTAATTTTAGATTGTAAACATACTTTTATTGGATTGGATTGATAAATTGAAGTTTTATATTTGAAACAATTGCTGGATTTTTTTTTTACAACCCTTGGATTGTCAATTGATTTAATAATTGAGTTTTCATTATCAATTTAATTGTCAATTGGGTTTATCGATTTAATTGTTTAATTAAGTTGATAAATTGTTTAGTTATTTAATTAGATGATTGTGAACAAGATTCCAAAGTTATTTAGAAATTAACTGTGATTGGTTTTTTTTTTAGTTTAATTAGCCACCGCTTATTTCACTATGAGTTTTCTAGTGGAATAAGTGTTATTGAACTTGAGGGTTTCCCATATTTCAATTAGGTAATTAAATTCATTAATTTCAATCCTTCATTAATCCCTTTGGTCTAATTAATTGATTTAGGCTAAGAAAGTTAACTCCATGTGAATCTTAAGTTGTCCCCTTTATCATCATAACTGAACTAGATTGTCTTTGTTTGATTTGCTTTTATTTAATATTCTTCTTAGGATTTTGATTATTTTTCTCACAACAAAAACCCTCCAAAAATTGCATTCGAATTCATCTAGATTAGTTTCATTCTCATATAGGTTTAGAGTCATTACCATCTTGCATTTAGTTAGTTTAGTTTTATTTTGTTTGCATTTTTTATCACCTAAATTCAACTTAAAGAAAACCCACAGCTTGCTCCTTGGGAGAATGACTTAGGCTGATCCTAAACTGCATAATTAATTAGGACCTAGTTTAATTGATTACTTTCGCGACAAAAGCAACGCATCACATACACCTTAGTTGTGACTGAAAAATGTGATGTTTATAGTTTTTGGAGTGGTAGCGTTAGAAACAATCATCGGAAGACATCCTAAAGATTTGATATTGTCTTTGTAAAAGACTTATACTGAAAGCATTTTGCTTAAAGATGTCTTAGACCCACGCCTTCCACTACCGTGACGGAAAGATGCACAAGATGTCACTCTTTTGGCCACAATAGTACTAGCTTGCTTGAATCCATTTCCCAAATCTCGACCATCAATGCATCAAGTGTCTCAAAGGCTTTTATCCTCAAGCCTGCCATTTGTCATTCCTTTCAATTATATCTCAATCAAACATTTAGTGAATCTAGATATGCAAATAATCTATTAAAATGCTAGGAGATTCAGCTCAATGTTTGCTTAGTATCTTAGATGAAACCTTTAAGGACTTGCCAGCCAGGAGATTTGACGTTTCCATTTGTTTCATTTCTTTCTTGTGGCTAATATGTTCTCATCAATAAACTCTTCACATGTCAAGTTTGGCATAACCTTATTATCCTAAAATAACCAGGTATATTAATTGAATGGGTTAAAGTGCAGATTGGCCAACGAAGTATTAGCTAGGAGCACCGAGCACATAAATGTTTTGAAGGGACCAAAAATACCAATAAAGAATTTAAAACTTCGGCAAAAAGACCAAAATGGGGATTGTGCTACTTTCACAAGTTTTAAATTCTTCATTGGTATTTTTGCTCCATTCAAAACATTTATATGCCTAGTACTCCAAACATAATACTTCGTTGGCCAATTTGTATTTTAACCCTAATTGAATTATAAAGAATCTATACATATAAGCAACTATCAAAATTTCAAGTGGCAAGTTATGGTATAAAAACACAATAATAATTCAATAAACTTGTACTTAACTAATGGAGTTACTAAATGCCATACTTTTGAGCAACAAATAATAATAATAAATGTCATACTCAAATGAGCGTGCGAGCACTAAGTTTTTTAACCCATAGTTGATCTCCAGTCCAGTCGACCCACCTGGTTACATATGCATGCTTTTTTTTTTCTTCACATTTTTGAAACTCAGCCCAGCCACACCTCTAGATAGAAATTAAATCCTTAGAATTTGAGCTCACCGTTATTGATACTAGAATCGCTTTTTTTATTTTATTTTTTTTACTCTAATAAATTTCACAAACATTTCATTGATCCATATGAGTTTATATGCTCTCTATTAAATTAATTCTTCCCTTCAAACACTAATCTTTCAACTGAATCCAAATTTTGTTTTGGTGACTACTTTGCTGTCCTTTTTTGGTGTGTTTAGTTAATTGCAATCCGTTTTCTCCGGTAATTGTCCACTTGAATTGCCACATTGCATAAAAATTGACAAATCCATTTCATTGTCATCCTAACAAAATGAAATTCAAGAGCACTGGCTTTTGAAATCCCCAAAGTCTACATCTTTGTCTGTACCATAATTTTGAAAGGGAAAACAGACTTTCATTTATTTTTTACACCTTAATTTTTCATACATATGATACAACACACGTGATGGTCACTTGAGGACTAGAGTCCCAATTATACATTCCTTACAACAATCACAACACGATAAATGAGGGATTTTATCTCAACAGCATAATCCAAAAGGAAGAAAAACAAGCTACTGCCAAAATCATATGCACTGACATAATTGAGCCATATTCTATAGTTATGAAAAGAGTGTGTAGATGCTGAGTAGTATTAAGGTTGAAAAGATCATCTGGGACCCGACAGTTCATCTGGGGGGATATGTGAAGCTGAATCCGCAATCGGCCAATTATGATTAGGGAGAAGGGTTTGATTATCTCGCCGATGCATCTCGTCTTTCTGCCATTGATCCCATTTTTCAGCCAAACCATCACCTTCAAGCATCCTTACCACCTCAGACATCTTTGGTCTTTCCATAGCCGAGCTTTGTGTGCAGAGCAAGGCCACTTGGATTAGTTGCTCTACCTCCTCTTCATTATAATCACCCGCCAAATCAGCATCCACCAGTGTTTCCAATTTCTTGTCTTTCAAAAGCCCTTTCACCTGGATCCAAAGCAAAACATGTTTGATTGCATAAAATCACCTCATATAAATGTTAGTACTTAGTAACATGTTATGAGAAAACAGAAAATATACCCAATCAAGTAACATGACATCATCATCGTTGGCAAGTCGTGCGAGATCGAAAGCCCTCTGTCCAGTTATTAGTTCAAGAAGCATCACACCATAACCAAAAACATCAGTCTTCTCTGAAGACTTTCCAGTGGAGAGGTATTCTGGTGCAATGTGCCCAATTGTACCGCGCACAGCTGTGGTAACATGAGTATCTTTGTAATTCATGAGTTTTGCCAACCCAAAGTCCCCAACAACTGCTTCATATTCCTCATCCAATAATATATTGGCAGCTTTAACATCACGGTGAATGATCTTCGGATCACAATGATCATGCAAATAAGCAAGCCCCTTTGCAGCTCCCAGCGCGATTCGCTTCCGTATAGGCCATTCAAGCGGGGGGTTTGACTCCGGGCGGTCTAAGACATTAGAAGACAATTGAGGGAAAATCCAATAGTTATACGCGCATCTCAATATGAAACTACAATTTATATATTCAACAGAGATTTTTTTGGGAGATGTTTATATCTATATTGTGTTTGCATACTAGTGCCAAATAATTAATAAGAACTGTGTAATTCATATTTCATTAACAATAAATCAAGAGAAACGACGAATGAGTTCGAAATTAAAGTTAACGTTAATGTTACCTGATAAGGAAATACAATAATTCCTTTTATGCCAACCATATACAGTTTTCAATTATGAGTAGAAGCAATGCTAATTAAATTAATCTTCCTATAAAAAATTGTTCAAACAGCCAAAGTAGAGAATAAGGATACCTCGTAAACAAGATGCCACACTACCGTTAGCCATGTAAGGATACACAAGCAACCGTTCAGTCGGTGTCATGCAAAAACCACGCAGCCGCAGCAAATTACGGTGGACGGCCAAGCTGATCATTTCTACTTCTGTTTGAAATTGTAGCTCCCCACCTTGAGTGCGTTCCTCTTTAAGTCTTTTCACTGCAACAAGAGTCCCATCAGCTAACCGTCCCTTGTAAACCTTACCAAATCCACCTCTGCCCAGAATGTTTTTGTTACTAAAGCTATCCGTTGCAACTTGCAGCTCACGCAGGGGAAACTTTTTAAGCTGACCAAGGTGAACTTCAGGGTCCTCCTCAGCTGCCAGTAAAAGAGCAAAACGTTGATGAATCAATTATGGCTTTCATATATTTCATCAATCATTATGTATACCATATTTTTCATGATTCAACTTACCAGGAACGTCAAAGAAATAATCTTGTGGTTTCCTCTTCCGGCAATACGCAAGTGCAATTGCAGGAGCTGCAAACATTAGAGCAGCAGCAGCAGCAACTCCTCCAGCAATAGCTCCAGTAGTACTACTGCCTAAAACAGTTTACACATTACAAGATGACCAGCAAATCACGATTCTATTCAAAATATTTAATCATGATCTCTTCTTATCTATGAATTGAATATTTGATAAAAATAAATAGGCCACAGACTCACAAAGGCATCATGTTTGATACAAGTTAAGAATTTAAAATAGCTATGAAGTATTTGAATTGTTAATTCTTATCTTTTTACTTCCCCACACTTCTGTCCAGAAATAGTGAGCATGTTATTTCATTCTGCCCTGACATAATTATCCCACCTTGCACACTTCTCTTCAGGGAAAGGAGCAAGCAGTGGTGTGATTTTTTAACCCACACTCTTCTTTCGTTATTCATGCAGTAATATTTTGACCCAAAAAAAAATTCATGCAGTAATATAATATGAATATGAAAACACATCATTGGGTAACATGTCTAAGTCCAGCTAATCAGTCTTGTAATAAGAAATTTATAGTTATAATTTAGGGTAGTTATAATGCAATTGCAAACCTATACTGTCTACTTTTCAAGCTCAATAGGTTTGTACATGAGAGGGTCTGTTCTCCTACTAAAGATTTAAGGTCGAGTAGTTCTTTCAACAATCTAAGTTATTATTGAAAAAGACATCAACAAACCTGAACGAGATGGCGGCGGCGTTGGTGAAACTGGTCGAGGTGTAATGTTTAGTTGTTTCAGTTCAGGATTATAGTTAAAACTGTTAAGTGGAACAGAGTGATTAGAAAAACTTTGATATGTTCCTCCTCAATAATCAACTGAAATAAACAAAACCACTTGCGCCAACCTGAGTTGAGTAAATGATTGAAATGAACCATTAGTTGGGATCTCTCCTTGTAGCTTGTTTGCTGAAAGATCACTAGATTCCATAATGACCATGAGCTTACACTTTATTATAGATATATAACTTAATATTTACATTTGCTTAACATCATTGAAACTTAGTAGAAACACTCACAGGACTTGCAGTGAATTAACAGTAGTCAAAGCCATGGGAATGGCTCCACTCAAGGTGTTATTGTTGAGACGCCTATTTCAGATGGCAAGAAGGATTAGTTTGCATATAATAGTAAGCCAAGGTAGAGAGCAATATGAAAATAATGGACAGACCATAGTATTTTGATAAATAAATAGAATGTATAACTTCAATGCAGATAACACAAACTAGTACTTGGGAACGTAATTTGTTAAGAACTAAATATGTCTAAAATATTTTTTTTTTTTTCTTCGCTCTTTGACCTAATGATCATGGTATGGCACATAAGAACAGACTATGGAGTATAGACCATCAAAGATAAATATAGACTTTTCAACTTAAAAGCAGTACCAACGTGACGCAACCTAAGCCATCACAACCTTAATTATCTTATAATTAATATACAGTATACATTTCAAATAAGAAATTATTAATCGTTTGATTGCAAGCTTACTGTTATTCAGTTTTTCTGACAACACTTAGACAGCGAAACAACCCCTCACCCTTCCCTATTTAAAATGCACTTTGATATGATAAATTTGCATGGAAAAAAACCAGGAAGATAACAGGTGCTTTATTCAACTTTAACATATTGCACGCCCTCAACCAGGCATGCTTAAAAGCCTTAACTATTCGACTGATGACAGTCTGATGTTCAGAAAAACAAGCAAAATGCAGAGCAGTATGAGTGCCTAACAGACCAAGACACTTTAATCAAGAAAGAGAATAGAAAAAGATTTAAATATAAACTGCAGATTTAAGAAGAGCATGACATACAGGAAACGTAGTTTTTGAAGATTGCCAAATGTTTTGGGTATGCTACCAGTTATGTGATTGGTGTACAGATCCAAGCTCACCAAATTTGTCAAATTTCCAAATTCATCTGGGATTTTTCCAGTTATCTTATTGCTATAAAGCTCCCTGGCATACAAAAGAACAAAAATTCAGATCAGAGCAAAAAGAAAAAAAATTCCCAACAAATGGCTAGATGATGACAGATATGAGCTCAAAATTGGTATGGAGCAGTTGAAACCTTATGCTGACAAGGTGAAAACTGAAGCAAGAACACGCCCAAAAGACAACAAATCAATGATGATATGACATATGATATGTAATTTTTGCTTCAGCAATTTATATAATCATCTCTAAAGGCCAGTTCATGTCAACTGTCAAGCAAAAGGTTGGGAGACAGCAAAAGTTGTAAACACATGACTGCCCCACAAATTCAGTCTCTCATACAACCAGAGGGGCAGCAAGATGCCTTAGAATATCAACATCATGAATTAGAAAGTTGTTCTAATTATAGTAACAATCAGCGATTAACCACAAGATTTAGCAATAATAGACAGCATAGTTCATGATAATAACTAAAGCAGATGAGATTTTGGGCTATGGCGTTGCATAGGAGGACTCAGGCTGAGATAATCTTAAATGGTTCATGACCTTAAGATTTGACATCACTCCCATGTGTGTATCTATTTCATCTTCAGACATGAGGTTTAAAATCGAAAAAATGAAGTTCAACAATCATAAGGTAGGCTCTATGATCAATAATATTCAATTTGGATTTCATGTCTTTTCCGGCACAAATTGGGGTTTGGTATACTATACAATAATATGCACTAATTGTTAAATCTCAATTTTATATACATCATCATAACATTGAATAAGGACTGGTCTATTTGATTTTTGCTTCCATTCTATCGTCATTTCTCGGTTAATTTGCCTATAGGAGAAGTTTATAGATTGACATGCTTTTATGTGGATAATCCTTGGTTGGACTCCATTTATTTATTTGTAGAAAAGTCAAAGAAGCAAAGAGATCCCAAGTTCTGATGCTTGGAGGCCGCTTATGAAGAGTCTAAATGGATGAGCCTAACATTAGTCAAAGCCAGAAGCCTAGAAAGTAGTAAAGATGAAGCCTAACTAAGTTTGACCTTCCCATATGTCTACAAGTCCAATTAAAAGGAGACACTAATCTAAGGAAGGTCTAGATACTGATAAGCCAAATTGGAGGCTCAATCTATCTTGTGAGTGATATCTAAAACTGGAGAAGAAGAAACCAGAGTAGGACATTCATTGCAACAAGAGAAAAGAAGCTTCCTAGAGCTGCAGGGATAGCAAAATAGGGAATTCATTGCACATCAAAGAAAACTTCAGCTAGGATACTCTTTGTTCTTCACTAATTATTATTTATTCAGAAAGTCCCCATATCAAAGGCTTAAGTAAATAAAAAAGTTGTCTAGAACAAAGGACAAAAAGGAAATTTGGATACTGTTGCAATTTCTACTGCAGGAAACCAGAGGGGGAGAACAAGGAATAGACAGCAAAACAAGTACCAATGAATAGTCAAAAGGAATGACAAGTTCCACGATTAAGTATCAGCATAGCACGGTATTCATGTATTAAATATTACAAGAATAAGGACTGCTTTTCCCCCAAAATAATATATCCTATTCATAGATTGTTGATCAAATAGAATGAAAAAGGTAGACAGATAGATGGAAAAGGTAAAGCAACTGAACTTTGCCAGATGGGAGCAGAGAGGGAAGATAGACAATACTTTGCCAATACGGACAATATTTAAGAAAAAGTCTGAGAATTTAAGACTTTGAGCAATGAATTGCACTCAAGTTTGAAGCTCAGAGGCGTCAAACTAAGAAACAAGTGAAATGGCAGCCTACTATATAAAGCCAGCCACTGTAATTATGGTAAAATCATCAAGCAAAAAACCACTGAAGAACAGAAGAGATAATGTCTCAAGAAATAATGTGAACTCATAATATTCCCATAAAAAGATGCAAATCTGTGCAACAAAATCATATCTGATTCACAACTTACAAGTACTGCAAATTTGGGAGTAGACCAAGCTGTGCAACTAGTTGACCCGAAAGGTTGGCATTTCCAAGATCACTGACCAAAGATAAATAGAATTTTTAACATATGCAGAACGGTCATAAATGATAGGTAAAAATCCCAGAAATAACTTACACACGGGTCACGCTATTATCACTATTGCATGTAACATGAAACCATGTGCAAGGATTGACAAGGGTAGCATCCCAGCTTTGAAGAACATTGTTTGGATCAGCTACGCTGGTCTTAAATGCATTCAGGGCATCACCTGTCATAGGAAAATGCAATTTTCAGATGTAAAAAAATGAAGTATAAGAACACAACAGTTTACTCTGAGCATATAATAAAATTTGGCCTTTATTATAAGACAATCAACCCAAGCCAGGACCAACAAATATAGCATAAGAACAAATTCTATGAAAACCCTTCAATCCTCTCTGTTCATGCTCGAACAAAAGAATTACAGACGGAGAAGCTTGAAGTTGGAATATTAAAATTGCCGCTCCATCAGGAAATCCTACTAACTTCTCTAGTTATGTATGACAATCAAGAAGTACTATAGCTAACAAAGCAAGCAGAGCAGCCAAGTAATGAATTTTCCCATCTCAATGCATTAAAAAGCCTCCATAATTACATTAAAGAAACCAAAGAACGGTGAAAAAAGGTACCACCCACCTTCGGCGTTACCAGAAACATTCAGCACCAAATTAAACACTAAGATTGCGCAAAGAAGTAAAGCACCCATGAAAGACGAAATCACTCTGTCCGTATGTCTCATCCTCTTCAACTAGAATCCCATGAACTTCATAGCCAAGCATAAACTCACAAGCACGTTGACCTCATTGACCAAACAGACTGTTCAGGATTTTCCACAATCAGCTTCTGGGTAGCTTCGATCTTTCTCCTCCCTCAGTTTTTACTCT
Source organism: Acacia acuminata (assembly GCA_019022655.1). Taxonomy (NCBI): domain Eukaryota; kingdom Viridiplantae; phylum Streptophyta; class Magnoliopsida; order Fabales; family Fabaceae; genus Acacia; species Acacia acuminata. The sequence goes on from JAFJYI010000005.1 coordinate 7,091,836, forward strand.
GAAATCTGAAGCTGTAATCTCATATGGGTTCGATTAATTAAGCTGAAAATGGTGGAAAACGGAGACAAGATAGGAGAGGAGCCACAGAATTTGCAAGAGTAGACTGTAGAAATGAGAGTAAAGCCGAGTCAATGCATGCTACGTCGTTCTAACTGAGAAATTTCTTCGCTTCTTTTTCTCCCTTCCTTTACCCTTCTTTTTTTTTTTTGCTTTTTTCTTTTTTTGTTTACTTAATTTTGGTTTGTTACTTTGTTTTCATTTGATTTGTCATTTACTTAAACGTTTGTCACACATGAGGATGAAATAATTTACCCTTTCTGGCCATGAAAATATTTTATAATTTTCAAAACAAAAAATCTTGATTAAATATATTTAAGGAAATTATTAATATTATGTTAATTAAGGACCTTGAAATCAATATATGGCCTATAATCACTATTCGCTTAGAAATATATGGTTTAATTATATGGCATGCACAAAGAATTTGAGATTGAAAGTATAAACATGTTCTTTCAATGGTTTCTAGATAAATCACGTGATGGCACAGCAGAAATTAAAAGCAATACTGAGTTATTGATATCAAGTATTACAAATTTAACAGATGCCATTGTGCCATCCACTTTGGTCGCTCTGTTGGATAATCTAAATAATAGTTCATGTACTTTACTAATTGTCAAACTTTCTTGCATACTAATGTTTAGCATATACTAATAATAGTTAGTTTTCAATGTAAATGATCTATGCAAAGGGTATTTTTGGAAACCAACTTATATTTCTTATATAAATAAATAAGTAATTTAACTAACTTTCTTTAATTTCCATAAATTAATTATATTATAACTCCTACATTTTGGATTAGATGGATATAATCTTTTTAGGGTTAAGGTGTCGTAACACCAAGTTTTTTTTTTTTTTTTTTTTTTTTCTATACAAAAGTGAATATGTGATTACAAAAGTGGCGCAAAAGTCACATATTCTGTTACTTTATGTCGGTGGGGCCCACAATCACTTTAAGAGAATATGTGACTTTTACTTTACTTTTTGAAGCATATGTCATTTATTACACCCAAAAAAATATTTAGTGTTAGGTGCACTTTTAGAAAAATTACGTGTGTATTTTTTTATACCTTAACCCATCTTTTTTATTTTATTTCTATATTTATGTCTTTTTTTAATGAAATGGACCCAAAGGGGGAGTGGAGGACAAAAATTTTGGAATGGGTCAATCCATTTTTGGTCAAAAAAAATGTGTCGGGGCCTTTTCTTTTTCTTCCGTGTTTGACCCACCAGCTATTTTAAAACTAATAATAATGACCTTTTTTCGTTTTTGTATTTTTATTTCTGCTTTCTTTTCAATTCCATTTCCCAACCAATGAAAAGCTTCTTTCATGACCTAACACGGCATGGATTTTTCTTTTCTAAAACTACTTTTTTTAAAAAAAAAAAAAAAAAAATTCCATGTGTTTACATTTTTTACTAATTTTTGCTACTGGTGTCCAAATTCAGATATTTTTATTGCATAATTATTTAAAATATTAACTTACTTAATAATGAGTCTCTTTCAAAATAATTAATTTGATTTTATGTAATAAACTAAGACATGCATGCATGTTAAGAATACCTATATTTTCTTAAATGACTATGATAGATGTCGAAATCAGAGAATGTGATATTTTTAAATTCATCTTAGTATCATTCAATACCGTTAATTATATTAAACCTATTTTCAATTTTTTTTTTTTTTTTTAGTTACAGTCTAAGCTCCAATTGTCGTAGCCACGTTGATTGAAGTTGTTTTATGCTTTGGCCTTTTGTGTTCTATTTCCTTGGTGTTAAATAATAGTAATGTCATTATCATTTTGATAAATAAAAAATCTAAACATTATTTTTTTTTTCCAAAAGCCATTTTCCAATAACCATTTTTACCTTGTAAATCCAAAAGCTATTCTCCAGAAACAACTTCCAAACGGGCTCTTACATGAATAAATAAAATTTTAGGTTTTTCTTGATTTCAATGAAATTTGTTGAATGTGCTTTTATAAGACGAAGGGCGGGGGAGTACTTATTTGTGTATAGGTTAAAATTTATGGGGTTATCCGCAAATAACTCAAGGTTTATAGGAACAATGTGCTTTCAAAAAAATGAGAGTTTCGTTGTTAAATTTAAAATGTTAAAATTAATAATTGTACATAGTTAAAAATTCACTAAAGTCTTGTGTAATTTAGCATGAGGATGATGAAGAGTTAAATCATGACTGTTCAAACGTTTAATGGTAACAATAAATATACGTACTCTTTTTTTTTTTTTTTTTTTTGTGAACTCAAATTATCCCAAGTCACTTTAGATTTAACTTTAATTGTTGTCAGGCCAAAAACGTTAAGATTAAAGCCTTCTCAATAAGTATGTTTTTGAAATTCAAATTTATGTTATCCTTCTTATAGAGTGAGATAACTTTTTTTTTTCTTTATAAGAAAAAGTTTAGGTGGGGGTAGACATCGGTCTTGCAGTCGAAGCATCTTCAGCTCGAGAGTAGCTTTCTGAATCTACTGAGATCGTCACCAACAAGCCCTCACATTGACCAAGTAGCGTATTGAACCTCCTCCTTTTTAAGGGTGAAAACCAAATCCTTACCTAACTATTATCTCCTCATCGTTGCAGATTAAGATAACTACCCATATCAACAACCAACAGTTTGTTGGTACCAATATACATTTTATTCAATGTTAAAAAACCAATAGACACTATAAGATACTAAAGGATGATGTTTGGGCCGGTGGCAAAAAGTTTTGGCCCAAATAGTGTTTGGGCCGGGCCTAGTGGGACGGATTATATGGATTTAGCTGCGAACTTCTCTTTTATTTGGGCTTGGTTACATCATTTTCTCTTATACGTTTATGTTGTCATCTTCTCTTTCAAATGCTCATTGATATACCTCGACTATAATTTTAAAAGCTGTTTCACCAAAAAAATGTAATCGTGGTGGGAAAAAAATATCAATATCAAATATTAAATATATAAGGAACTCACTGATTCGTAAATAAGAAATAATATAACTCACTTCAAAGTTCGCAAAATATATGGAAAATTGTGTCTGGTTTAAAATTTAAATGTAAATGAGTTAAAAATATTAAAAGTATTATATCAAATTCAAGACCGAAAAAAGAAAAAATGGCAGCAAAAAAATTACGAATACTTAATATAACGGAAATAAATCTTGGACCCCACTATATACGAACTTGTCAATATAGTATCTGTTTTGGTATTCATATTAAAATGGTTTTAAAATAAAAGAAAATTTTTCTTAAGAGTCTTAAATTATAACTCTTTCAATGTACAAAGGGTTAAAATGTAAATTTGTTTCTCAGAAGTTTTCGCTAAAGAGTAGTGTTACCTCCAAAAGTTTTTTCAGGTTCAGTGTTGCCTCAAAAGTGTAAATATAGTGCAATGTTACCCGTTACGGTTAAAAAAATTAACGATCAATGTTAATTTTTTAACTGCTAATATTAGTTTCTTTAATGATATAAGACAACAATGTTACGTTTAAAAATTTCAGAAAGTCTAAGGCAATACTACTTCTCAGTAAGAAAATTGAGGACAAATTTACAACTCTATAAAAAAATCTTTAAATTTTTAATTATTTTTTCTCATATTTATATCCACAAAGATACAATGAAAGTGTGATTGTGACTCGTGATCCCACAGCTACTTAAAAAGCACCCTATTGATGGAATGATATTGTTGGGAATTGGATAAGAAAGCTATAGAGTAAAAGGAAAGAAATCCATTTATCATAAACATAAAATACTTATAAATCTCATCATGCATTACAATTTATTTAACACACTTTATATATCTTCATAAATTATATTTTTTTGGTTGTTTGTAGATATGTATCCTCCATTTGTCAACTTAGAGGCCTTTTTATAAAAAAAATTAAAATTAAATATTTTGCATTTATATAATCATGAATTTTAAAAGAGAAATTGTAAGAGAATGGTATCGTCTGGTGAGCTTTCAAAGCTAAATAAGAGGCAAAAAGTAATAGGAGAATTGGGACATTTGAATCACTAAAGACTTTGTTTTATGTTTTGGAAAAAAATATATATTTTTTTTCCGAAAACTCATTCACAAAACATAAAAGTCATGAAAAATTCAGTTTAGAAAATATAATTTACGGTTTTAAAACTTAGTTTGGAAAATTTTCTTTAGATAAAAGAATGATTTAAATTAATGACATTATGTATAAATCATTTTAGTGGTTTGATTTCGTACACAAAGAAATTAAGTTAGAAAATTTTATGCATAATGAAAACGGTTAATTTAATGTTTTTACATCAACAAGGGTAAAATCATTGACTCTATTTGGATATAAAAAAGATTTTTAACTTTGCTCATACAATTAACCCAAGCTTTCATTTTATAAAAAATCTCATACATTTAAAAAATCATAAATGTTTTTAAATTATCTCCCATTCTCCAATGCACATTTAATAAGATCATACCAAGTATATAAATTTTAAATTTAAAGTATACGTTTTGGTCCTTCATTTTTGCTCGATTTTATTTTAATCCTTAAGTTTAAAACGCATTTGGTCCCTTAATGTTAATTTTTGTTAGTTTGACTTAACGGAAAATCTTGACTCAACAATTTTTAGCGATTTTGCAAGCGGAAAATCTTGACTCAACAATTTTAAGCGATATTTGTACAATTAAATGCTAATAAAAAATGTTTATATGTTAGTATTTTAATAAATTAATATTTTAAACCCTATTAATTGAAAAATATTTAATCTTCTTCGACAAAAAAAAAATATTTAATCTTCACAAAGTGTGAATAACCGTAAAACAGTCTGTGAAGATTAAATATTTTTCAATTAATAGTATTTAAAATATTAATTTATTAAAATATTAACATATAAACATGTTTATTTAGCATTTAATTGCATAGTCATCGCTTAAAATTATTGAGTTAGTATTTTCCGTTAAGTTAGACTAACGATGTTAACATTAAGGGATCAAATGTACACTTTACAAACTTAAGGGACTAAAATGATACTAGAGGTAAACATAAAGGACCAAACGTATACTTTAGCCTATGTTTTAATGTGAAATGACTTTTCTCTAGTTTATTAAACCTTGTCTAGTTGTCTCTCACTTTCAACGCAGTGGTTCAACCGGAACAAATAGCTCATTAATTGAAAATGAAATCTCGTCTAGACCTTTTTGGGAATAATAAATTATATTATTTATAATTATATTTATAAATAATAAATTTTTTATAGGCTTAATCTTAATTATATATATTTCATTTGTTGAAAATAAAATCAATCTCATGAAGTCTTGTCGGAGAATAATTAAATATGTTTAAAGCATCACAACCACCACAAACGTTAACTAGCCTCCCTGATCCCTACCTATTACAGTATTACTCTCATTCCTCCTTACCGTCTATGTTAAATTTGATAGAATCGACAATAAAATAATATAAATGAGAATTTAAATGTTAATTAATAGGGATATAAATGTACTCATCACTTATATTCTTATTAAATATATGTTTTGAACATGATTATTTATGTATTATTATGTCCCGTAGGATGGAAATATAATGTGAAGGGAAAGATAAAGTATCAATGGTCTAAATTATCTTTATAATCAAATTTTTTATAGGTATATACGGGGAAAATCCGAATTTTGATCTTTTATTCCTTTTATACACCACCTCTGATTATTAATATAAAATCTAATTAATTAATTTAAAAAAATTAAAGAAGATAAATAAACAATTTTTTTTTTTTTTTTTTTTTTTTTTTTTGCTTAGAGCATCCGTAGAGACCGGGTTGGCCCCCTGGGTTGGCTCCTTTCGGGGGAAGCCTCTACCACCCCCGGATTGGTCCAGACCAAGACCGGGTTGGCCCCTAGGTTGGCTCCTTTCAGGGGGAAGCCTCTACCACCCCTGGATTGGCCCCTTTCAGGGGGAAGCCTCTATCACTCACGCACTTTGCATTCCCACGTCTCGAACTCAAGACCCGTGGTTAAGTTAGAACAATCCCTTACCAGCTGATCTAAGCGTTTGGTGGTATAAATAAACAATTTTAAATGATTTATATTATCATTTTTCTCTTAACTAATTTACCTAAATTATAAACCGATATATAATTTAATGATACACATGATTATTTTAAAAAAAGATTATATATGTTCCTAAGTTATTTTGTTCATCATATATACTTTCTCTGTTATTTAATATAAATAACTTACAATGAATTCATTGTAATCAAGAAAATTTGATTAAATTATTGAAGTTATTTAAAAATGGCTTTGATTTCCATCTTTAGCCCTAATGAGTACCATAAATTTTAAAAAAATATATGCTTTCTATTATTTCATTAAAAATCAAGAAAAAAATGCATATTTAGAATTAAACACTTAATGCTACACAAAACTCTCACAAAATACAAACTCATTAGAGTTAGGGCTTACCTCAAACTCAACAAAATGTTTACTGATGTACTTACTATCATTCACTAGTCACCAATAAGATATCTTAACATTAACATCATAATTGCATTGAATCTACATCCTACGATCTTGTGAATTAGGTCAAATTTTTTATCGTCTAGATCAACTTTTTTAAAAAACACAAATTGCATTTTAAATCATAAACAATACAACCATTTAAAATTCTACACATATGTATGAGATCCAATTAGTTTTTTTAATAAATTAATAAAATTTACAATAATGAGTAGTGATTGAATTTTCTTTGATCTTTTGATGGTATACAAATAATAAATATTCTTTTTGGTATAGGCAATAAATATTTTTTATTACTTTGCAAAAAAATTATTTTTTTTTCTTGGTACTTAAAGATACAAGTCCACATTATGTGCACATACGTTATATGCTTCTTTTGTGCTCATACCTCTATTAGAGGTACGAGCATATATTTTTTTATATATAATGTATTTATTTAGATTTAAATTATATCGCTTTTTAAGTTTTTTTACACCTAGTATATCAAATTAATTAGTTTCTAATTCTACTTTCAGAAATATTTGTCTATAATATTAGTATCATAGAAACTAATTAATTTGAGATACTAGGTGCAAAAAACATGTCGAAAAGAAGCATGTAATTTAAATCTAAATAAATATAATATATAAAAATGCTCATACCTCTAATAATAAGGTATGTGTACATAATGTGGACTATTAAGGACACATATAGTCAGATTTTCATCCAGTTTTATAAATTAAACTATAAGGCACACTATTCATAACTCTTAAATATTTTAAGTTTCTTGAACCGCAGCTAATATGAAGAAAAGACAATTCTTTTTGGAAAAAAAATAGTAAGAGAAAAGGGGGAAAAGCCATAATAATCATATTCATACTTGACCATATATATATATCGTTAAAGTTTTGCCATCATCAAGCCTCATGAAAAAATGTTATAATCAGTTCAAACTTAAACAGATGAGACAAGCTAGCTAACAAAATAGAATGATATATGCATGTGTTGGTTCTGCCTACCAATAATTAATTTCCCCATAATCAGTTTTTTAATTGTACATTAATTAATAAGTATTTAATATATTATGGAGTATGTTGGAATCTGTACCTAACTTAATTGACATATCGTGTTGGTTAAGCTGTGATAATCTATGAATAATATATAATGCACATGCAACCTTTATATGATTCTGAAGGACTAGCTACAATTATAACAATATTAAAACTTAGAAAATGACAAGGAAACTTTGGTCTTTGACTGTTTAAAAATAATTCAAAGAAGGAATAAAACGCTCTTGACTGAAAGTGGGTTGTTTTGGGATAATTAATACTAATACTCGTTTGTTTTTAATCATATTTGCAGATAATTAATAATGTAAAATTTATGATTTAATTTTAGATTATAAATAAATTTTTTGAAATAACTTACCACTCATCTTCTATCATATATGATTCAATTGTAGGTTCACTACTTACAATTAATTTTTGAAGATTGATTTGGAAATGTTTTATAAAAATTATCTATAATAATTTAAAATTTTTGTTTCCCTTGATATCATAATTTACAATTGAATGATTCAATATTTGCAACTAATAATGTGAATGTAATTATAACTCTATTTTCGAAAATCACTAGAACTTTTTAAATTTATCTTAATTAAATTGTAAAATCAGGCTAATTATATTTACTTAATCCCTCTCTCCAATTAATTACAAAATTTGTTAATGATATTTATTAAATTTTACAAAATAACATATCTTAAATACTCAAAATTTTTAAAATGTGCCTAAGTAGTTAAAAATAAATATGCAATAATATAATGTTTTATAAAATAGCAGGGTCAAAGCTGTAAGAACATGTGAGCCTATTAGAGAGTTGAACTTTCAATTAATCATAATAATAAAAATAGTCGTTAGGTTAAAGGGTTGAACTGTAGCCTTAGAAGTTGATGAAGTTTAGGTCTGTGAAGCCTTTAATTTAGGTGGGATAGACTTAAGAAGCATACCCTAGCATTAGTAATATGTCAACTTAGTTTGACTAACCAAAAAGATATATATAAAAATATAACCCCACATTCCTGCTTTAGACTTTTGTATAAAATACCTTCTAAGAATACTTCGTTTAATGTTCAATCTTAATTAAGCTAAGAACTTATTGAAGAATTTGTTTTGGTCTTAAATATAAAATTTTAAATTTTTATCTCTACCATTTATTATTTTTCTAAATCATCCTTATGTGCAATGAATGGAGGTAAATTTGGAAAAAATATATCTTTTATAAAATGTTAAAGTATATTTTTAGTCATTTATTTATATAAAGTATATTTATGGTCATTTAACTTTATAAAGTATATTTTTAGTTTTATATTTCTAACACAATTAATATTACTAACGGAAAATGTTGAGGCAACAAATTCAAGTAATGATGTGTAGCTGGAAAAATATATTTAAGTTTTAATTTTTTTTTAAAATTTGATATATTTATATTATTAAACTAAAATAAATAGAAAAATCGCTACAAATGAAATATAGGTTTTGATATTTAGATTATTAAACTATATTAAACTAAGATTTTTTTTTTAATACCATAAATGTTTTGATATTAACTGCTTCATTAGGTTTTCATATCTTTTTTGATTTACACTTATTCTAAATTTAATATTAATAACATTCAATTACAATGTCATCACTAAAGCTTATACAATTATTAATTGAGTTTGCTGTGTCAATATTTTTTTATTAATTAACAACATTAATGATGTTAAAATTATGTAATAAAAATTATCTTTATAAAGTTAAAAGATTCAAAATAAAATGAATTTGAATAAAAAATATACCTCAAATAAATTTAAAAGAATAAAAAATATATTTTAACCAAGAGCATCGACTTTTGAGCATTGCACGTGCTAATGTCCGAGCTCTCCACACCGCCAGTAGAATCAATCAACATGTTTCAAACTACTCTCTCTTGTGTGTTGTAATAGGGTTTTATTCAATGCTCCAATCATAGACTCTTTTCCATGTTTCGTTGAGGTGTGTCTTCTTGTTCTTTAGAACTTTTGGCAACATCAATCGTGCATACAGGTGTCATGGTTTTGGGCGTTTCTTTCTAGTTTTGTGTTCTATTTTCTAGGAATAATCCGTATTTTTACTTGTTGGACCGTGATTTTTTTTTACTTTTTTATTTTTTATACATTTTGATGACCTAAAATGAAACTCCCGATTTTTTTATAAAAAAATAAAATAAAATAATCGAGGTAGTTTTTCAATGTAAACTTTATGTGAAACTCCCTTTTATAAAAACAAGTAAAATAAAATGGTAGTTTTTAACCAAGAAATGGTATTTAACCAAAAAAAAAAAAAACAACAACAAACAAACAAACTCATGTTCTTCTAAAATTAACAAATTTAACAAATTTTATTAATCTATATGAATTAGTCATTCACTCTCTATATTTAGAATGGAAGAGAGTATTTTATTATCCCAAAAATATAAGTTAATTTAATTTATAAATGTTTCCATAGCATTCTCCTCGGTTCTATTGATAAAAAAATGTTTTCTTTTGAATTTGTGATAACTGAAAGTAAATATGACAACCAAAAAAATTTTTTGAATAAATTTTAGCATACTCCTTTTGGTCCTTAATATATGATTTATTTTGGGATTTGATTTTAATCATAAATATAATACTTATTTTTTTTATTTGTCGATATTTTTATTATTATCATTTATCTCTATTGATATTCCCTCAATAATAATCCATGAGAGGAGACAAAATGATGCAATTATGGACTGTGATTATGATGTTTTAAAAAATATATGTTATATTAACTAATTTCTTTAATCTAATCATATTAAATAAATATATTTTATATTAAGATCAGAGGGAATACTATGCAATGAATGCCAAAAAAAAAAAAAAAAAAAAAAAAAAAAAAAGTTGCATTTATGACTTAATATACGATTCAAAATCAAAAATGTAAAGACGATAGTAGTATGAAAATAAATTACTATAGTTGTTTCATATGATGAATCAAAAAGGGAGTTATATTAATAACATAGTATTTGATTTAAGGTCATAATCAGTCTAATGAATCAATTAATATCCATGCCATAAAACATCATTGATAATGGCCAATCATTTTCTAGGAAACCTTATCTTGAAGCGATGTTTTTGAGTAGCTTTCCAAACTTTCCAAAAGCTGAGAGATTGCTTCGTTTTACAATGACTTTGACTTTACGGGAATTTTATGATCCGCTAGGACATATGCTTAGGAAAATTACAGAGAAGCCATTTTTAAGAAATTTAATTATCAATAAGTCTTATCTTTATCAAACTGTTAGTGACATGTAAATATCATTGATACATAAAGGGGACCTATTAATAAAAAATAAAAAAATTAACTGAAACTTCTTTGTGATTTTTCCTTATATTTTAATAATGAGTTATTAAAAAAAGAAGTAATAAATGTGTATGACTGAGAGAAAGAGAAAATAGATGACTAGATGAGGCCTCGTGCTTGTCTCTTTTGATTTCATTGATGCATGGGGGAAAAGTTGGGACATGGGAATGATGAAAATAAAATGTGAAAATCAATAAGTAAGTATAAAAAAATATTAATTATGAATGATATAAATTTTTAACTGATATTATGAATCATACACTGGTACAAAAAAACAAATGTTTTTAGACCACCATATTTAGATCGGATTTAGAGGATTAGGTCTAAAAAATAAATGGTGACTATATATTTCATAAATATAAATTTTACCGATTTCTTTAATATGAGGTCTAAAATATATTATTTAGACAAGTTTCCCAAACAACCGGTTTAAAAACTAAAATAAATAAAATATATATCAATTACTTTTGGGACATGAACATGATGAAAATAGGGTTAAAGTGTAAAAAACACATATATATTTTATTAAAATAGCGTCCAACACCATTTTTTTTTTTTTTTGTGTGCAAAATTTCGTGGTTAGGAAATTGGAACAAATATCATACAAACGGTTATTGTATTGTTAATGGGGTAATTTTAACACGGTCAACGTCCACCACTTTAACGGTTTGTGTGATATTTGTTCCAATTTTATAACCACGTAATCACTTTTATATATAAAGAAAATAATTTGTATTGGATGACTATTTTGACAAAAACACATCTATATTTTTGTACCTTAACTCATGAAAATAAAATGTGAAAATCAATATGAAGTATAAAAAAATTAAAAATAATATAATATTTTAGCTGATATTATGAATTATATATTGACATAATAAGAACCGAGTTCTAACTAACTCAAAACTATAAAAACTAAATTGTAGTAGGTCAAAATTTGAGGGATTAAAGGATTTATTTTCTGAGTTACATGTACAAAATAATTTGTAGTTGATTTATTATTTTATTATTAAATTTTGTCTTATTTTTGTTTTTCCCAGCAAATTGAGTCTTGCATTAAAGATAAGAAAGAGCATATTAATGATTTTGGCGTAGGTGTTTCACGTGAGGAGAATGCTTTCCAGTTACTGTTCAATAATGGCTGGACCTCACTTTATTGAGTTATTTTATGTGGGTGTAAGTTGGTCAAACTCGTAAGTTGAAGTAAATTTATACGACAGCGAACGTAAATTTGTATTAGGAACTCGAACCATAAATTTGTAAGGGTTTATTTTTATTATTAAATATGTATTTATAGTATATAATTAAATAAATTAAAATTTAAAAAATGACAAAAAATGGATCTAAATATATTTTAACAAAAGACATCAATGAAAGAAAAAGATATAAATAAAATCAAAATTGAAATTAAGTACATAAAATTCATAATGTACCATGCTTAACAAAGGGATTTATATAAAATTAATATACAAAGCCATTGAGTATAATCAAGTAGATAAAATTAACATGAGTTTAAGAGTGGGTTAAGAAGGTTTTGTAAGAAATTAAAACGTAAAAGGCGGTAAAATTGCGAGTTTATATGAGTTTACGACTAGCATGAGTTTACTAGTGATTTGACACGATTTTGTAAAGGAGAAACGTATAAACAGAAAATTTGGAGAGTCAACTCACAAGTTTGACAACAATGCGTGGGTGTACTCTATATTTTATGAAGAGCTAGGCTGTTTTCAATTTTTTATTTTTTTTACTTGTGCTGTTTTAATTTAAATTAAATGTTGAACATTAAGTATTATTTTTAAAATGATATATATGTTATAAAAATAAATAAAAAAATTTGACATGAAGAAACCGTTAACTTTTAATTGTAATCTATTATAGCAGAGTTAATAGTTAAGACATGAAATATTATATATTTTTTAATTTAAATTTTCAAGAATTGTAAATACATTGAAATTATAGACATTTCAATACATGCCTATAATTTAATAAATTGTTCAGGTAAAAAGAAACACTATTATATTGGATTTGAGTTTTTCCTGTATAGTTTAATTGTTCTTTCAAAAACAATACCATACTCCCTCCATTACTTTAATATAATTTGATCTTAGTCTTAAATAATAGATATGTTTTTTATATTTGTCAATTTTTAATAATTTACCCTTAGCGATGCTCCATAAATATTAATCAAAGAGCAAAGGAAAGAGAGAATTAAAAAAGATACTAGGCTATTTTAGAAAATACCATTCTAGTCCTATTTATAAGTCTAATTTGACTAAATCTCACACATCAAAGAGAGATAGTTGACTCAATGATTATGGGAGTAAATTTTTAATTTGTCCTCATTTATGATTATGTATTTTTCAATTATTTCTTCTCTCTCTAACTTTATGAGACAATTAATATGGTTAAAATTGTCACAATCTCATTTATTAAATGAAACTAGACTTATAAATAGGATCAAATTTTTTGCTCAAAGTGCACTTATAAATAGGAGTAGATTGGTATACGTCATATTAACTAACTTAACTAATTTCTTTAATCTAATTAAATTAGATAAATATATCTTATATTAAAGATGGAATGGAGTAATTTATAATATTCATTTAAAACCACGAGAAGGTCTTCATCAATGAACGTTGTACCCTTTCATAACCGACCACACAAAAGTTGGATTTTTTCTACTCTATTTATTTTATGGCAAAGTCATACAAAAAGTGACAACTAAAATTGGTGTAAAAAAATTGGTGTAATTGAATTCTCTTAATAATGAGTACCCAATGGGTAGCATATTATTGGTTCCTTCAATATTTTTGAAAAAAAAAAAACATAATCTGATTAAAAATATTGCAATAAATAATAATGTCAGAATTGTTTGCAATTGGTACACAAATAATAATAATTTCACCATGCTCATAGTGCAAGTAGGTCAATGAAAGAAATTGACAACCCCACTTCATTTATTTTGGAACAGTGTGATGAAAAGGCTCATACATAGTTAGTGATATATAGGAGCAAGTTGGGATTTGAGAGATGTGTATACGTACATCTTCACACAGCTAAGCTTCACAAGATTCATTTCCCTTCTTCATAGTTAGTTTGCTCACGTACATTTGGAATCCTTTCTCATGTAGTAAGTGTGGCCATTTATCAATCACTCCTTCCACTTTCTTCCTCTTAAATCATCCACTTATTATATATTTAAGACCTCAAATAGTTAGGAGATTTATTTTGCTGAATCCATTTTGTTTTTTAAATTTATATTTTTTTTTTCTAAATTATCTCTATTGATTTGATTGATTGTACATATTTAAGGGGGTCAAATTCCAGTGCAATTGAATAGATATGGTATTTTAGAAAAATTAACACATTTTTTACAAATTTTATAAGAGACTTTTAGTCTTTTAAGTTTACATGAGGTATATTTTTGGTCCCTTAACTTTATAAAATATACTTTTAGTCCTATAATTCTAACACCGTTAGTTTTGCTAACGGAAAATGTAAACTTAAGTGATAACAATGTAAACTTAAGTGATGATTTGTATAATTAAATGCTATTAAGCTTAAATTTAAAATATGGGTAAATTGAAGAATACATAAAATTTGTGTAATTAAATGTTATTAGTCATCACTTGAATTATTTGTGTCGTGTCGTTTTCCGTTAGCAACATTAACGGTGTTAGAATTTTAGGACCAAAAGTATACTTTATAAAGTTAAGGGGCCAAAAGTATGTCTTATATAAAACTTAAATGACTAAAAGTATACTTTGGCCAATATTTAATTGTATTAGAAAAATCAGGTCAGATTTAATATCTTTATCAGTCTCTTGGCTAAGATCATAATGTAGAAAAATTATGTTAGATATAAGAGTTGTTATTGTAAGTAAGAGTAATTCTCCTACATATTCATAATATTTTTTCCTAGATCTTTAATATAAGATTTGTTTATAGTATAATTTACATTATAAACAAGATCTTATATTAAGAATTTCGGAAGTGGTACTAAAAACTAAATTAGATATTTCACTTTAGATTGTTTTTAGTATTTAGAAGGTAAATAAATGACTTTATCTTTTTATCATCAAGTGATTTTGGATGAATTAGAGATAGGGAGAAACATGAAATGGTATATTTCATTTTTGTTATGAAATCCCACAAAATGGCGTATGCGTTTTTGAACCTTTTTTTTTTTTTTTTTTTTTTTTTTTTTTTTTTTTTTTAAAAAAAAACTTTATCTTTCACACTTCACCTAAAATATTCTAGTGGAATTAAATTTATGTGGAATCATTCAAAAACACAAAAACAAAATAATGTAATCATGTTTAGGGTGTACATCTCTTCCATTTATACTCACATTTTGTTCATTTTTCTTTCAAACTTTGCTTTAGTTTTTACAAATACAAAAAGTATTGATACCTTATCCCAATAATAAAACAAACATTTTCTAGTACTAAAAGTTGGAGAGAAAATATTTTAGAATAAAGTTTTTTGAGATGAAAACTTAAAATTATACACACACATATAGATGTATGTATATATATATGTATCCATTTTCTTATAAATTTACATATTTAAAGTTATTGATTATACTGACCATATTCAGCATTGTGAACTATTCACTTCAATTATTTTTTATCATTTTTTCCCCAACTACATTACATGCCGTCCAGGGAGGCCAGTCCACAGTGATTCAAATCCTAAGATTTTTTGCATAAAAACATGACATTTTGTTGATAAGGTTGCAACTTACACGAAAGTTGATACTTGCTGTTGTTGGCTTAATACATTATTTAATTAAATTTTAAAAAATAACATCTTTGTGTTTAATCCACGATTTCAATTCAATATTCATAAACCCTTTTTGTCTCCTAGTGAATATCAATTCTTCTTTCCAATCTTTTTTTACAATAAACTCTCACAGTTTGAGATGAAATCATGATTCCCATGAAACGCCAGACGCTACCCCTCTAATGATTTAGATTTAATTTTTTTAAATTGGTAAATTTTTAATAAAAAATTATTCTTTAAGAGATTATTTTTATTTTATATTTATTAAAATTTTTTTTAAAAAAAAAAAAATTAAATCTAAACCATTCAAATCTGATATAGACCCTATAGATCGGACGAATGCCTGGCAGGCACCGAAATTAGTTGGGATTCCCATCTTCACGTCCTGTTCAAGAAAAGAAACTCTGACCCATTTTAGAAATCACGATACCAAAAAGAATTGTTATTTATTATTATCCATTATTTTCTTATTACACTCCACGCACTGCGTAATATAAATTACAAACCAAAGTACTGAAACTTCCGAAATCCGAACCACCAAACAAACCCTTTCCGTTGAGGAAACCAGAGAAATTTTCTCTCAGAAAAACCTGAGAGAAAAACTCTGTACAGATTCTTTCCCTTCTTCTTCTTCTTCCCTCTCTTACATTGAATTCCGGTAGTATAAACCATACCCATTTCATTTTTTCTCATAAAAACCAAACCCATTTCATTTTTTCTCAACCCCATTTATTTTTCAAGCCAGAATGGCCATTACCAGAATACTAAGAAACAGATCACCGAAGGTCTCTGTTTCACACTCTGTTTTCCTCTGTTTTCAACTCTCCTTCTTCTTCCTCTCTGTTCTACTAAGTCCTGTTCGAGTTTCAGGCCAAACATCACCAGTTTTTGCCTGTGATGTGGTCAAGAATTCGGAACTAGCCGGGTTGGGATTCTGCAACAAGTCATTGTCGCTGGAAACAAGGGTGGGGGATTTGGTAAAGAGACTGACTCTGCAAGAGAAGATAGGGAATTTGGTGAATTCTGCAGCGAATGTGAGCAGACTTGGGATTCCAAAGTATGAATGGTGGTCTGAGGCACTTCATGGGGTATCAAATGTGGGCCCAGGAACTCAGTTTTCAAGTTTGGTTCCTGGGGCTACCAGTTTCCCTATGCCTATTCTTACTGCTGCTTCTTTCAATTCCTCTCTGTTTGAGGCCATTGGAAAGGTCAGATTTTTTCTCTCTCTTATCTCTATTCATTTTGTTTGTTTTTAGCAATGTGTGTGATGTGTCTGTGAAATTGTGATTCTTTCTAGCAATCATGATTTTGCCTTTTTGGAAAGAAGAGAGAGCAGACGTTAGGACTCCAGATTTTGTGTATCTTTTTTTAGACGTTGCTTTAGTTGCATTGACAAAATCTATAATAATAATGATAATAAATGAAGAGTTCAAGGGCATTGATGGAAAGTGCATTGCAAAGTTTTAATTTCTTTTTACCAACACCAAATAAAAAATTACACACTTAATATGATAATTAAGTAGTGTAATATAATACTTCACTTCTAAATATAAAATATATTTATATAATATAGTTTGTATTTATAGTGTAAATTACACTATTGCACTATAAATTATATTTTATATTTAGAATAGTAGATAATATTATATATCTTGATATCTTAAATATAATATTCACTTTTGCATTTTATACTTAGTAGTGGAGGCAATACTATTTATCTATGTTTATAGTTTATAGCCATACTTCTCATAATCTCACTTTTGAAGAAGGTGGTCTCTCATCTTGACAACTTGACCTAACTATAAGTGGAATAAATAAATAAAAATTACGACACATAGGCACCCATGATAAAATTAAATATGAGACATGAGGTCATATTTGATTTCAAATTGAATATGTGTGTGTCTCATGGGATAGTTTATGGGTGCGTGGAACATGAGATCATTAACTTTCAGAATTATTTATTCATATATCAATTAGCAGATAGCAACAACTTTATACGATAGTTAAAAAAAAAAATTGTCCAAATAATACTTCATATATATATGTACAAATATTTTTTCCGTGTTTTTAATTTGTAAAGGACATGGAATCGAATTTAAGGAAGGATCTGGCTTTCCTCCTATTTTTCTTATTCTCTTTTTTCCTCCTCTTTCATTTTTCATTGTTGGATTAAGATCTCAACGATCTATATTTTTGACATATTATATTTTTAAAGTAAAATTATAATAATATTATAATTTTACTCTAAAGATATAATATGTCAAAAATATAAACCGTTGAGATTTTAATTCAACAATAAAAAATGGAAAATGAGGGAAAAATGAGGAAATCCAAATCGGGGGATAAGATAGAATGATCTTCATTTTTTGTGGTCTTATTCTTGGTTTTTCCGATGTTGAAGAAATTTATTTTGGTATTAAATCTAATTATAAACGAATCATTCTTAATATTATAATATTATGATAAAAATTTTATGCCTAGGAAAAAGAAAAGAACGATTTTATCACAAGTATTGTTTTTAAATTAAACTAGTAATAATTATTTAATAAAGTATGATATTTGGGGTGTTTTTCGATATATTACAATATTATAATCTAAGTTTGTTGGTTCAACAAACAACGTAGTTGGTCTGCTTTGGTTTTTGAAATGAAGCTTCATTCATTGGACTTGATAGCTGTCTGTGAACATGTTATTAATGTCGTATCCACAACAAGGTGAGTTTTGAATAATAAATATTATGAATTTATGATCTGGAACGTTTGATTCCCTAAACTTAAATGTAAGTTGGAAAATTCTTTGGATTGCATTTATAATGAAATTTAATATAATTTCTTTATCAAAAGAGTATAACTTAATATAATTGAAGAAGTAGAAATAGATAAGAATATTTTCATATAATATGAAAAATACTACTAAAAGATCAAACAGTAGTTGAATAAAAAAATTCAAATATTACAAATAAATTAGTTCATAATTGGAAGAGTTATTTCCTTTATTTATTTGCCAACACTCAATATAAATTAGTTTATAGTACAAAATAATTTTAAAAATTATCTAGGCAGAATATATACTTCCATGAATTTTCCAACTTTTCAGTTCATTAATGCTTGAGAGAAGTAGATGGAGGGTAGTTAGAGGGGTTGATTTTTGCTCTGTCCCTGTTGATTTTTAGGCCTAAGAGTTTAAATCTTTTGGGTATAAATGTATGATTGAAGTAACTATACATTATACAATATAATAAATGACCCAAAAAAAAAAAAAAAAAAGGAAATGTAGGTTGAAGTCCAAGTGGGATCTTGCAGATTTGGAGTACGCTTTTTTCCCCCCGGACAAAGGAGTATGATTGATACATTCAAAGTATCCAGCTTTCTTTCATGTTGAATCCAACTTGCATGTTGAACTTTACGCCAAGGGTGTGAAAATGATATGAGTAATGCTGATAGATTTTGGACATAATTGGAATAATAAATAAATAAATCAATCACATTTACAAATTGTTGGCATTAAATTTAATTAATTGGTTGAATAATTCCCACGTTCTGCAGCTTAAACTAAAGTTGAGGTCGAGTCATTACTCCCCCTTGGTCTTAATTATAAGGCGCAGTTGACTTTTTTTTTGGAGAGATTAAAGAAAGCTAATTAAATTACTTTAAAGTATTTTTATTTTTATTTTTTCTCAAAACTAATTAGTTTGACTAATAAACTAATGTATAATCTAAAGATACATAACATATAAAATGATTAAGTAACTTATCACTTTGTCTCTGGTCCTATTTATAAGTCCAGTTTGACCAAATCTTACATACCAAGGAGAGGGAAGTATCTCAATGATTATGGAACAAATTTCCAACTTTACCCTCATTTATGAATGGGTATTTTTTAAAATTTAAAATCTCTCTCATCTTTTTCTCTTTCCAACATTAGCCAATCTCTCTTATCATTATTACTATGGGCAAAATTGTCACAATCTCATTTATTTAGTCAAAATGGACTTATAAAAAAGGACCAAATATTTTTTTGCCACAAGACATTAATATTGTCAATTAATCTTATAATTAGAATTGGAGGTAGTAATCACTTTACTGGTCTATATTCTGCCACAAGACATTGAATCTGTGACCAACTTTCGGTTATTAAATGCCAATTCATTATTTTTGTTACCTTTCAATATTTTCAAATTTAATCAACATAAATTTTTTATTCATTAAGTTCATATCTTTTAACTTTATTTAATGGTAATTGGGTTTCTTCCACTTGATCTAATTGCCAATGATAATAGCAATTCATTATTTAACTATTAGTTTATGAATAAAATTATGTTGTGTGGTACTTATTTAAAAACATAGAGAAATGAATTGACTGACAAAATTTGGGTACCATCTTTTTGTTTTTGTTTTGATAATCGGCAATCACTACCATCTGATTGTAGTGTAAATTATAATTTAGGGTTTTTTTTTTTTTTTTTTTTTTTTTTTGGGTTGAAGTTTTGGATAATTTTGTAAAGAGTGGACCCATAAGAATTTAGTACATAGGCCCAATAGTAGGCCCATATTGTTATTGCTATTTTTATGGCTAATACTAGTCTGACCTTGTCCTTTGCACAGAGATGTTAAAACTTTGTTGTTGTTTTTAAAAGCATGGACAGACTGGCGAAGAATGGTCTTGCTGATTCCTTTTTTTATGACAAATGTCCCTCTTTTTTGAGGTCTATGTATGCGCAAGATTGTATGGGAATTTATTCCCCCTCATTTTCTAATTTAAGTTAAAGGCTTTGCCTTCTTTCATATCAAAAAAAAAAAAAAAAAAAAAAAAAAAAAAAAAAATTGAAGGGTGAAAAGACCAGTAAAAAAAACATTACTAAATGATTGTTCTTTTTATATAATTTACTGATAAATTGATGATTTTGTGGTCATCACAGGTGGTCTCAACAGAAGCAAGAGCAATGTACAATGTGGGATTAGCTGGTCTAACATTTTGGTCTCCAAACATTAACATCTTTAGAGATCCAAGATGGGGAAGAGGGCAAGAGACTCCTGGAGAAGACCCTTTGCTTTCTAGTAAATACGCAACTGGGTATGTTAAGGGCTTACAGCAAACCGACGATGGCGATTCGAACAATCTCAAGGTTGCCGCTTGTTGTAAGCACTACACAGCTTATGATTTGGATAATTGGAAAGGTGTTGATCGCCTCCACTTCAATGCTGTGGTAATCTATAGTTTAAAATCAACGTGTTTTTATTTAATGCTCTTTTAAAGCAGAATTTTTTTTAAAAAAAATCATATTTTCCTCTGTTTTTTGTTAGGTGACACAACAAGATTTGGATGACACTTTCCAACCACCATTCAAGAGCTGTGTGATTGATGGGAATGTAGCAAGTGTCATGTGTTCCTATAATCAGGTTAATGGAAAGCCAACCTGTGCAGATCCTGACCTTCTTAAAGGAATTATTAGAGGCCAATGGAAATTAAATGGGTATAACTCGTATTATACAAACTCAAAATATTCTTATATGATTTTTTTTTTTCCGAGTGTTGAGTCATGTTTGATACTAATATTATTGTTTTGATGTGTGTGTATTGGAATGTAGATATATTGTTTCTGATTGTGATTCAGTTGAAGTGCTTTTTGATGACCAACACTATACAAAGACTCCTGAAGAAGCAGTAGCTAAAGCAATTCTTGCAGGTAAACTAACTACAGTATTAAAAGAATTACAAGATTCCTTCAATCCTAAACACAAATTGGCTATTGAGGTTATGATATGCCTATCAACTTACTTTTTTATCTGCAAAAAATGTTAATGGATGGACAGGATTGGACTTGAATTGTGGGAATTTCTTGGGGAAGTATACTGAAAATGCTGTGAAACAAGGGCTTGTGGATGAAGCATCCATAGACAAAGCAGTGTCCAACAACTTTGGCACTTTGATGAGGCTTGGTTTCTTTGATGGTGATCCAAGCAAGCAGGCTTATGGGAATCTTGGTCCGAAGGATGTGTGCACGCAAGCGAACCGAGAACTTGCTCGTGAATCTGCAAGACAAGGGATTGTTCTGCTCAAAAACAGTCCAGGATCTCTACCTTTTGATGCCAAGACCATAAAATCTCTGGCAGTTATTGGACCCAATGCTAATGCCACTAGGACCATGATTGGAAACTATCAAGGTACACAAATTCTCCAAATCTTGAAACTAGTCATGATTTACTCATCAAGTTTTAAGAAATTAAAGATGAACTAAAACTTGACTTGACCTGCAAAATCCACAAAATTTTGTGTGTTTTTTTCATAGGCATACCTTGTAGCTACACTTCACCATTGCAAGGGCTATCAGCATTGATTCCTACAAGCTTTGCTGCCGGGTGCACTGATGTGCAATGCGCAAGCGCGGAGCTAGACGATGCGAAGAAGATTGCAGCCTCTGCAGATGCAACTGTGCTTGTTGTGGGAGCAAGTTTGGCCATAGAAGCGGAGAGCCTTGACAGAGTCAACATTCTTCTTCCAGGGCAGCAGCAACTTTTGATCAGTGAAGTTGCTAATGTGTCTAAGGGACCTGTGGTTCTTGTCATCATGTCTGGTGGAGGCATGGATGTGTCATTTGCTAAAAATGATGATAAGATTACAAGTATTTTGTGGGTTGGCTATCCCGGCGAAGCCGGTGGCGCTGCCATAGCTGATGTTATTTTTGGATTGCACAATCCAAGTAAGTCTCTCATACTCTCTTCAACAAAACACCTTCATGTGCACACAGTAGTCAAATATGTGTTGTATAAAAGATGTGATTATGTTTAAGTAGCTAATTTAAACTCTAAATTTGATCCTTTAGGTGCACATATATTCATATATTCCAAAAGGTTAAATAGACAAATGTGAACTTTTTAATGCAGGTGGGAGACTACCTATGACATGGTACCCACAATCCTATTTAGATAATGTACCAATGACTAATATGAACATGAGGCCTGATCCAGCCACAGGGTATCCTGGGAGAACATATAGATTCTATAAAGGAGAAACTGTATTTTCCTTTGGAGATGGAATAAGCTACTCCAAGTTTGAACATACACTAGTTAAAGCGCCTAAATTGGTCTCTGCTTCCTTAGCTGATGATCATCCCTGCAAAACTAGTTCCTTGGAGTGCACGTCACTTGATGTTGTTGATGAAGAGCACTATTGCTCAAACTTGACTTTTGAAGTTCATCTAATGGTGAAGAACAAGGGCAAAATGAGTAGTGGACACACAGTGTTCTTGTTCTCTAGCCCTCCTGCAGTGCACAATGCTCCTCAGAAACACTTGTTGGGATTCGAGAAACTGCATTTGGCGGGAAAATCAGAAGGATTAGTTAGGTTTAAGGTTGACATTTGTAAGGATTTAAGTGTGGTTGATGAAGTTGGGAAGAGGAAAGTTGTCTTGGGACAACATTGGCTTCATGTGGGAGACTTGAGGCATCTCTTGAGTGTGAGGGTTTGATACATACAAGTTTTCAGATCCTCATCATTGACCTTTTTCTCCAGTTGTTCTTTTTCAATATACTATCATTGCGCATAAGGGTGTGGGTTTACATGGATAGTTGAGATAAGGAGATAATTGTATCAAATTCTTTTGATTTTTTCCTCTATTATTCATATTAAAAAAAAATGTAAAATGTAAAATTCAAATGAATTTGTTTCCTTATATTGTTTCTGAGATATGATGGAAAAAAAGGTGAAAGACATGTTTAAGTTCGTGTCCCATATTTTTTTTTTTTTTTTTTTTTTGGGAAATTTGAAAGTGCTTAAATTCATCGAGAATGCCGAACTAGCGGATGCAGAAAGCAATTGAAGGCGTTCTAGTTTGTTCAATGTAGTTTGAAGACCTACAACAAGAGGACCCCTATAAAGCCCCTAGTTGCCAAAGATCAGGAAGCTCTTTGTTATGAAGAAGCCACAAATAAATCAGAGGAAAATTCTGGTCTAAAGCATATAGGGGTTGGCCCTTTACCTTATCCTTATTACGGCACCCTATAGGGCTCGTTTGAGATAGGGTGGAAGAAATGATTTTTGTTTCGATGGACTTTTCCCGATGGACTTTTTTCGATGGACTTTTTTCGATGTGACTTGTGTTTGGGATAACGGTGGTAGAAGTGACTTTTGTTTTTGATAGGCACTTGTTTGGCATAGCTTTAAAAAGATTGATGAGATGGAAAATGACTGAAAAGGGTGTGAATCAAATTCATACACACACATATAAAATATGATAATTTTGGATAAAAAAATTAAAATTAAATATAAATTTGCTAATAAAATAATAAATTACCATTAAAAAAATTACAAGACAATGAAGTGCTTATTTTACAAAAGACAATAATATAATGTTTTCAGCTAGTTACCAACATATGCTTTTACCTGTTTATCTTTTTATTGAAACAATGTTTTCATATGTACAAGTGTGCCTAGAAGCACCTCCTAGCTAGAAATATTGTGTATCTTTCTAAGCACATTCTTAAATATTTTCATGAGTTAACGTATACATTTAATCCCTTATGTTTTGTGATATCATTTTAGTCGTTTTAGTTTTAAGTTTGTAAAGTATTCATTTGGTCCTTTAAAGTTAACACCGTTAGTCTAACTTAACGGAAAATACTGACTCAACAATTTTAAGTGATGACTGTGCAATTAAATGCTGACCAAGTATGCATATATGTTAGTATTTTAAATCCTATTAATTGAAAAATCTTTAATTTTCACAGACTGTTTTACGGTTTTTCACTGTCTGTGAAGATTAAATATATATATTTTTGTCGAAAAGATTAAATATTTTTCAATTAATAGGATTTAAAATACTAACTTATTAAAATACTAACATATAAGCATGTTTGGTCAACATTTAATTGCACAATCACCGCTTAAAATATTTGAGTCAGTATTTTCCGTTAAGTCAGACTGACGGTGTTAACATTAAGGGATCAAACGTATACTTTACAAACTTAAGGGACTAAAATAATACCACAGACAAACATAAGGGACTAAATGTATACTTTAGTCTGTTTTCATGCATCAAAGAGTGTAATACCCGATTTTTAATTTACCGAAAATTCGGTATTTTGGAATATGTTACCATATTAAATTGGTTAACATATGTGACTTAGAGTCACATAGAATAATGACTATTTTAAGATTAAAAGAGCCATGAAAAAGTTATAAAAATACTTAATTGAATTAAGTGTCAATTAGAAAATAATGGGCAAATTAGCTTGCATTAATTAGCAGGATTAATTGCATAAATTCTCCTAATTAATTAGAGACAAATTAAAAGCATCAAAAGAGGGCTAATTATATTTGAAAATAATTAAGCCAAAGAGAATGAATTAATATTTGTCTAAATAAGCACTAATCACCATGATTTAACTAATGAACCAATCCTATAATTAAAGATTGTAATTAAAGGAAATGTAAACATTTGATTTTAATGCTAATTAAAGATTGAATAACCTACCCCAAAAGTCAATATAAGTGGCGCTGGATAAGTTTGCTTGGGATTTATAATAAAATAATTGAGTTATTTTGCTAATAAATGACACAAAAACAAAAGCAAAAGCAAAACACATTAAATGGCAAAAAGAAGTAGGCATGTCGGCACACAATCAAAGAATGAGAAGAGATGAAATTTTTGTTGAAAAGTCAACTATTTCTACAACCAATTAGAGAATAGAACCATGGAATATTTGATTAATTAAAATAGCACCTTAAATGCTTATTAAATGGAAGCCTGTCGGCATACACATTGAAGGTGGAGATTGAGTTTCAAAAAGTGCATTTCTAATTCAAGGGTTAAGGTGAGATTTGGTCACAATTAATTGCCATTTGTATCCTTAAAATTTCTCTATAAATAGAGAGCACTTTTCTTCACAATTCTTCACACCAAAACACTACAACACATCTGATTTTAGAATTAGAGAGTGAGTAGAGTGAAGTTCTTGAAGAAGGGAGAAGAAGTTCAAGATCCAAAGGTAAGTTCTTGAACTCTAGTTTTTAGTTCTTAGTATAAATGTAGTTTAATCTAGGGAATGGTTAGGAAAATTCCCTTTCATGTTTGGAAGTCTCCATTGCCTTTAAAACGCAAAATGGAGTGGAAAACATGTTAAGGAATAAGTTTTGAAATCAATTGATCAAGATTGTGAAAATTGTAGAATTTCCAGTTTTAAGCTTTTTACTGGCAGTGAATATTGTGTCTATTATTTTATATTGTAAATGAAGTCATTAAATCATGAAATTTTACAAGAATAAAGCATACATGTAGGGATTTCTAAATATATAAAATATGTAATGTTTTGATCTCTGGACAAGGAGATATGAATTTTTGAATTTAAGCCTTATTTATGGAGTTATAAACTGGGCAGCGTTGAGAAAATATTAACCTGGGAATGATTCTTGATGTTCTAGCTTTTGGGAATATTTTTTCTTGAAACTAGACATGTCAAGGGTCATGAGGAATTTTTAATCACTCAAAAATTATTTTTTTAGAATTAATTATGATTTTTCAAAGTTGCTGAAAAATCTGCCCAGAAAATCCAGCCTTGCGTTTTTGAGAAAATGTAAGGGTAAAAATGAAATAATTAATCCACCGAGGGTAGAAAGGTAAATTAAACCTTTAGGATACTATTCTAAGCAATATGATATTCATCACAATATCATATAATAATCCGACGATAATGTATAGGATATCCGGGAAGTCCGGAGTCGGGTACAAAGGTCGGGCATGTTGGCCATTACACGGTGAAATGTATGTTTGCTACTGTAACTTTAACTCTGATGTGTCTTGTATGCTTATATGTGATAGATGATTTCATTAAGTGATGCACAATGCTTGGTCTTGGGTCATGCACCGTGGTTAAGACTCTATCTTAAGTCGCTGTTTATACATTCAGCTTTTTACGGGTTATAGTCTTAATAATGCCGTGAGATTGTTTTCCTAGCGCTGAGGACACGACGGGCCATCGTGTCACTGGTTAGTGCAAACGTGGATAACTTTACATGTGATGTGTACTATGTATTGTTGTTGTGTTGACATTACATCTGCTGTGTGCTTATGTATTGTTATAACCTTACATGTGTTGTGTGCTATGTATGGTTGATGCTGAAATGTAATGAATATCCGTCATATATACTGTTCATACTTTTTATATGAGGTTAACTGTTATCCGAGGTCCGATGGGTATTGGACCTCAGATTTGACTAAAGTTCAAGAAAGGAACCTGGAACAGAGAAGGCACCGGTAAATGGAGCCGTGAAGAGGTACTGATGAACGGAGCCGTGAAGAGGTACCGGTCAAAGCAAATGCCGGAAGAAGTTTAACAGAGCCTACTTCTGGCATGAATCTAATAAGGTTACTTCAAACCATTTGGTGTCTAGAAAGGGTTCGTCTATGTGGTTCAGTCAGTAAGTCACCGTGAATTCGAGGAGACTTCCACTAGACACCGGCCTGGCCAAAATGTTTGATTAATTGAGTTAGGTTCATTGCCCCAAGTTTAGTTAAGGCTTGGTTTAAGGTTGTATAGTTACCATGTAAGAATTGTAATTATACAAGCTCTGTATTGTTGTATCACACGAATATTCCTTCAGAAAATTTTTAATATATCAACTTATGTCGGGATATCAGCATATGTCTGGGCATTCTATATCAGTCACTCATTGTCCAAACGTAAGTGCATGCTCTCCTTCCGCATTACGCTGAGCTAGGCATGTCCATGGACCAGACCAGACCGGGTTGGGGTTCAGCTCGGGGTCTAGTCCAGGAGGGACCTCGGGCTGGAATATCCAGACCGAGGTCTGTCAGTCCGGCTCGGGCCGAGCTCGGGCCGGTCCGGGGGATTTGCCTAGACCGAGTCCAAGCGAGCCCGGTTT
This sequence comes from Acacia acuminata, assembly GCA_019022655.1. Taxonomy (NCBI): domain Eukaryota; kingdom Viridiplantae; phylum Streptophyta; class Magnoliopsida; order Fabales; family Fabaceae; genus Acacia; species Acacia acuminata. The sequence continues at coordinate 7,119,423 of JAFJYI010000005.1, forward strand.
TTTTTTTTTAAAAAAAAATTCTTTTGCCACTTCTAGAACAATAATTAAATCAATGAATCACTTGTGGGACAATAAATAAACATACAAACATCTTAAATCCAATCTTAAACCCATAATAATCTCCAACAACATGTCATTGAATAAGAATACAATATAAAATAGAGGTAATGGTTTTTTTTTAAAAAAAAAATTAAAAAACACTTCCAGCCGAGCCAGGACCGGTCCATAGGATCGAATCCCCGGGCCGAAGTCCGATCCAGCCCACTGCACTGCACCGGACTAGTCTGGGGTGAACGGTCTCGGGCCAGCGTTTTTTCCATCTGGACCGGACCGGGTTGGACTACCGGATTTGCCGGGTTTTTGGATATCCCTACGCTAAGCTGTAGCACCTCAAACTCTGTCAATTTTTCTAAAACTAAGTGTCAACCGACACAATTTAGAGTATGGGATTTGGGATGTTAAAAAGAGTGTCTAGAACCTATGCTTTAGTTGAAACTCTTCAGTAGTGTGCTTGTTTGGATGACCTTATTTTTTACTTATTTTTAAGTGCTTTTGCAAAGTACGGGGTAAATATATGAGTGAAATTTTGTCTTAATAGCGTAAATAAGTGCTTTTAGGGTGCCCAAATAACTAAGCACTTGTCACCATTATTGCCAAGGCTTTCCCTCTCTTATTTCTCCTAATTTGGTTGAAATTCTGCTGTGCTAGCATGTTTGTTTGGCCTAGTAGAATAAAATATGTCATGGGAGTAGTGTGAAATTTGAACCAAATCAAAACTTTCTATATTCTGTATGCTAAAAAGAACTTTCTATATTCATTTTTACTCAATTTTTTCCCTCTATATGTAGTGATGTTACCTGTAATTAAACCACAACATTCAATAGCATGATCGATTATCCTAAAACTATAGGGATCGCACTATTACATGAATTATTTAAATATAATTCATCTAAAGATTGTAACAATAAGCATATTCTTGGGCAAAACAAAAACAAGGATACCCATTTTGAGCTTTACGAAAGAATAAATTAAAGATCATACTACCTTGGGCTCTTAATTGCATTATAAAGTAGATCTTATATTAAATATTATAGGTAGTGCCTAGTAGTAAAATGATTGTAACCTCCTCTTTTTGTTAAATCAGACGCATGTTTTGTTACGCTAAAAGCTTATTTATAACTTCAAGAATTACTTTTTGTTCTGAGTCGTACATATTGGGAAGCCTCACAAATGCAATATGATTTATAAGCTAAGGGGTTCTTGCTCCTAATAGTTTACCACTTTGGTCCTATTTATAAGTTCAGTTTGGTCAAAAAAATTTAGTCCTATTTATAAGTTCAGTTTCATGTAATAAATGAGATTGTGACTATTTTACCCATACTAATTATACCCGTAAAGATAGAGAAAGAAGAAACAATTAAAAAATACCCAATCATAAATGAGGGCAAAATAAAAAATTTACCTACATAATCATTGTGTCAACTACCTCTCCTTCGTATGTGAGATTTGGTTAAAATAAACTTATAAATAGACCAAAGTGGTAGTTTTTTGGGATGAGCTCTCCTTTTAAGTGTGTGATCTAGAATAGTGAGTGTTGGAGAATGGTGGTTGGTCACTTTAGCTTGAGGCAGTGTCCATGAAGCAATGAGATGTCATTTTCGTTTCTTCAATGCGAATTAAGGTGTACCATGAAAATTTATGACCCTGACTCATTTCGATCGCCATACCTGTTCCTCTTTTCATTTATTTTCAATCCAATACATATATATATATATATATATATATATATATATATATATATATGCACAGCAACAAGGAATTGTCCTTTTGGGTTGCATTAATAGAGAGAGGGAAATCGTTTTAAAGGGGGCGGATCCTCTCATTGGCATTTTCTTATTGTCCTCATTAGTTTTTAAATCAACCATACATTTGATAAAATTGTCCACACCAAGGTTGTCAAACTCACGAGTTTAAGCAAACTCGTGACATGTGGACGTAAACTTGTATTGAACCAGATAAATCGTAAACTTCGTAAGAGTTTACTTTTATTATTAAATAGATATTACTAGTGTATAATTAAATAATTAAAATATAAAAATGACAATAATTTGATTTAAACTATTTTAAATCCAAATAATTGAAATTAAATCCATCAACATTTATCATTTATCATATTTAAGAAAAAAATTTCTATATAAAGCTATTGAGCATGATCAAATCAAAAAAGTTAACACGAGTTTAAGAGTAAGTTAACATGGTTTTGTAATCTAGAAACGTAAAAACGGTAAAATCAGTGCATAAACTCGTGAGTTTAATCAAGTTTACAACTAGCACGACTTTACCACTAAGTCAACTCGTTTTTCCAAGTTAAAAGCGTAAAAACGGTAAAATCGGAGAGTCAACTCGCGAGTTTGACAACCATGGTCCACACCAACAACTTCATTATGTCAAATCAATGATTTGGATTGGATGATGAGAGATGAGGAGAAAATTTGCTAATGAGAGAATTTTCTTCCTACAAAGGGAAGTCATCAAAGATGAGACAGATATGGGGCAAAGATTTATATTATTTCATGTAAAACAAAAAAGGTGATGTTGTGGATATTTATTGTTAAAATTTTCATAAAATGGAAAAGTTTTGGTCACAATGATCACTGCAAAAGATGATGGTGTAAATGACCATTGGATAATGTGATTGGTTATTATGTAGGGAGAATCCCTTATAAAGACGGTTGAAATAGAAGAATTCTTTATAATTTGGTAAACTCAACAAATCTTAAATTGGATCAATAACCCAATCTAGAATATTTAAATGTTGGTTATTTTCCAATAATACCCCTAACCTATAGCTCAAAAAAAGAAAGAAAGGAAAAACAAGAATTCCGATGTCTATCACACTTGTTACCATCTTAGCTCTCTTTCGAACCATATGGAGTATGAACGCCGCCATGAACTGGGTGTTTTTCTGACAAATTTGTAGGTCGGGTATAAATTTCTGCCCTTAACAAAGAAATATAGAAATAGAGGGGTTGGTCTTTATTGGGGGTGAGACGGAGAGGGTAGCAGGTTACAATAGAATGGAAGAGAACGAAGGAAGCGCGATGACTTGTGTATCCTCCCATTTGCAGGACTCCGATTGTTTCCCCATCTGCTTGGAACTCATGCTTCAGGAATCCGACCTCGACAAATGTTTTCGTATGCAAGATTTATATTCCCTTTTGATATGATAATTTACAGTGTTTTTTACATCGGAAAAGCGTATTTTTGGATCCAAGAAAGTGGATGGAATTGTTCTAATTCACAATAGCTTTGTGATTTTAGCTTCAATTGCATTTCACGCTGGTCCCAGGTACGTGTTTGCTGGCAAGCACCATTCTCCACCTTCTTTGGCAATGGACATAGCAAAGCGGATATCTCTATGTTCTGATTCGATGACGAGCCTCTTCCAAAGGAAATTTTCAATTCAAAGAACATCGTATGTTATAGTTGATGTTTGAAATAAATTTTTCGATAATTTATGGGTTTGAAGGAAGTTATTTTCAATGGCAATATGTGAATGAGGATTTTGGGAATAGGGTTGTCAATCTGTTTCTAATTTCTTTTAATAACTAAGGGACATAGAGGTAATTTAGTCCAAATTCTAAATCTTTAATTGTGTCACATAACTTAATTAGTAATTTGTTAAATTTAGTAACCCAAATTAGAATTTAGATAATTCAACCGTCTTTATATAGAATTTTCCCTATTATGTATATAGCTAATATATCTACAATTTGATTAAATTTAGGTTTTTGTGGCCGATTACTTAGCCAAGAGAGCTCTCAGCATGGGCACAGGTTGTAACACCCCAAATTTCATACTTCAAAATGTGTCGGTTGACACTTAGTTTTAGAAAACTTAACAGAGTTTGAGGTGCTACAACTCAGCGTAATGCGGAAACGGAGAACATGCGTTAGTTTTGGACAATGAGTGACTGATATAAAATGGCCAGGCATATGCTGATGCCCTGACATATGCTGATATATTAAAGATTTCCGAAGGAATATTCATGTGATACAACAATACGAGCTTTGTATAATTACAAATCTTTATACAATCTTCAACCAAGCCGTAGCTAGACTTGGGGCAATGAACCTAACTCAGTTAATCAAACAATTTGGCCGGTAGGTGTCTAGTAGAAGTCTCCTCGAATTCACGGTGACTCACCGATCGAACCACATAGACGAACCCTTTCTAGACACCAAATGGTTTGAAGTAACCTTATTAGATTCATGCCAGAAGGTAGGCTCTGTTAGACTTCTTCCGGCATTTGCCTTGACCGGTGCCTCTTCATAGCTCCGTCCATCAGTGCCTCTTCACAGCTCCGTCCATCAGTGCCTCTTCACGGCTCTTGTAACATCCCATTTTCAAAAGCAGTATATATATTTTTTTCATCAGAGTAGAGCATCGGAGCGATTGAGTAACTGATATTTATATTCAAAATGCCGTAAGTCTGGCTGATTACAATAGCGGTAAGTTATACCGAGTGTTTTCAAAGTAAATAACAAAAGAAGAAAGTCTTCAGCTGAGTCTCTATGCGTGTCGCTTGCCTTTCTCCTCGATCCTCGGTCCTCTTGACCCTGACGCTATGTTAAGAGCCGAGGTTCAATACCCATTGAACCTCGAAGTGATTAACCTCATGCTTATGTAACGGTTATGTATATGAGATATTCATGACATTACAGCAATATTCACATACGAAAGATAATAACAAGATTAAGAACACAGCCCTTTGCATATGAACGTTATTATGGTCTGCACTATTCACCGGTGCCACGGTGTACATCCGTGTCCTCGGCGCTAGGAAAACTCAACGGCATTATCAAAACCATAACCCGTGTATAAAGCTGAATGTATAAACATGTGAACTAAGCCCCATAACTTAGCCACGGTGCATGACCTGAGACAAAGAGTCCCGTCCACGTCTTTATGAATTAGTCTATCACATATAAGCATACAATAAGCATCGAGTTAATGTTACGACGCGTCGAACGTACCTTTCACCATGTAATGGCCAACATGTCCGACCTTTGAACCCACCCGGACTTCCGGATATCCTAACATATCACCATAGTACTTAGAATAATATCCTAAGGGATATTTTCACCTCTATTTACCACTCTACCCTTGGTGAATTTGCTATTTACAATTTTGCCCTTACATTTTATTAAAAACGCAGTGCAGTATTTTCTGGGCAGATTTTGTATCAACTTTGGAAAATCATAATTAATTCTAGAAAAATCGAAACGAGGATCCGTAAAATTCCCCAGAATCCTTAAGATGTATATTTTCAAGAAAAAATACTTTTATATACCCAGAATTTATGAAAAATTCCCAGTTTTCATCTTTCACAACGTTGCCCAGAATTTCGTCCAGAAAAATAGCCTAACTTCAACTGATTGTATTTCTTTGTATAGGAATCAAAACGCTACATATTATATATATTCGGAAAGCCCTACATGTCTACTTTATTTCTGGAAATTTTCGTGATTTATGGGCTTTATTTTCAACATAAAATATTATCATTTCTTTTGCTGTTTGCCCAGAAATTTTACGGAAAATTTTGCCAGAGTTTCGCTACTTTGATCTATTGCTTCCCAAAAATTATTCCCTGCTATGTTTTTACCTCGTCAAGCATCTTTCAATGCAATGAGGCCTAAAAACAAGTATAAGAATTTATTTCCTAATTCTCTAGATTAAAACAACATTTCTACTAAGAACTATAAGAACTAAAAACTAGAAACTAGAAACTTGCTTACCTCTTGAAGCCTCTTGCAACTCCTTCCTCCTCCTTGCTTCACTACTCTTAGAAATCAACTCTTGGAGCTTGATTTGGTGTGAAGATTATGAAGAGAGGAGCCTCCTATTTATAGGAGAATTCTAAGGGTTAAAGTGGTCTTTTACCAAGCAATCCAATTTTCCTTCTTTCCTCTCATTCATTAGATTTAAATGGACTTTATCAAATCATATCTCAACCCCACATATGGCTGCCGACATGCTCTTTTTATTCAGCATTTAGTATGTATTTATTCATTAGCCATTAATTGAGTTTTTCAATTTATACAATTGATTATTTCATTTCATTAAAAAAAGAAAAGAAAACCCTATCCACTATGCCGACATACTCCTCTTTTTAAATCACATAATATGCTTTTAGATAGCCAAAAAGCATTGTTTATTCAATGCAACATTTCCATTAGCTTTAATCCATAACTCATGCGCCTATTTTGTTGACTTTTGGTAGGTGTTTTAATTAGTTGATTATTGTACTAAACAAGTGGTTATATATTATTTTATCACAAGTGCTAAAGTAAGGTTGGTTTGTTAATTGATTATAGTCATTAGTGCTCTAATAGACAAGCTTTAATCGTTCATCTTTGGCCCTTAATTTCTTTTTATTTAAATCAGCCCTCTTTTGATCCTTTTAATTTGTCTCTAATTAATTTAGGAGAATTTTTGCAATAAATCCTAATTAATGCAAGCTAATTTGCCCATTATTTTCTAATTGTCACTTAATTCAATTAGGTGTTTTTATAACTTTTTCATGGTGTTTGTTTAAACTAAATCTTCTCCTTTGATTACCTTTGATATTAGTTAATTGATTAATTAACTAATCATGAAAATTAGTGTTTAATCAGACAAATGTTATTTCATCTTTATTGGCTTAATTATGTTCAAGATATTATTTTAGAAGGCTTGGCTCTCATGGCTCCAACAAGGCTATTTTGACTTTAATTACTCCATGGGATTTAATTAAGATAATATCTTAGATTTTATTACAAACTTTATCTTGTATATTATCCTCTTCCACTTCATTGATGATCCCATGAGCATCTTATCTTAAGTACATGATCATCCATCCAATTTGTCTCCCTTAATAAATGCTTGCATGTGCTTAAATTAATATGTGTGTGTTTGTTTAATATTAACAATTCAATTCTTCTTCTTCAAGCTAGTTACAAACCGTGCCTTCCCTTCTTAATTGCCTCTTCATTTGTGCTTCATTTGTCTCTTAAAAACTTGTGTTAAAACTTCTCATTTGTTTAATTAGTGCAAATTTAATTGCCTCCTAATTGTTGTTAATTACCTTAAATTAATTTAAGTGTTTTCATAACACTTCCTTGATCATTTTGATTACATAAGAACCATGTTTTAATATGATAATTTTATCATATTTTATGTTCCTTAATTGTAGTCTTAAAATTGGCCCTTCAACCTTAATTAATTTCTCTTAATTAATTTAGGTACTTCCATAGCATTTTTATTGCTTTTATGATTATATAAGACTAGGCTTGAATATGGAAGTTTTGTGGTATTTTATGATCCCAAAATAAAATTAGAGAATTTGGTTTTTGATTACCTTAATTCTTAGAGAAAATTCCCCAAATTAACATAAATATGTTACTCAAATTTGAGACCACATATTCACCTATTTTTAATAGGCACTATTTATCAAAATATAATATTTATCATTTTTAGGGTATTACAGCTCTATCTACCGGGTGCCTTCTTTGTTCCAGGTTCCTTTCCTGAACTTTAGTCAAATCAGAGGTCCAATACCCATCGGACCTCAGGTAACAGTTAACCTCAAATAAAAAGCATAAACAATATATATGGCAGATATTCACATTTGGAAAACAATCAATCATGAATCAACCAATCATATCAAAGCCATACAAGACATATGAGAGTTAAAGTTACTGTAAGTGAACGTACCTTTCACCATGTAATGGCCAAACGTCGCCCTTTGATCCGACTCCGGACTTCCGGATATCCTATACGTTATCGTCGGATTATTATATGATATTTGATAAATATCATATTGCTTAGAATAATATCCTAAGGGTTTAATTTACCTTTCTACCCTTAGTGGATTTGTTATTTACAATTTTGCCCTTACATTTTATTAAAAACGCTACTTCAGCATTTCTGGGCAGAATTTTTGGTAACTTTGAAAAATCATAATTAATTCTAGAAAAATCGAAACGAGGTTCCGTAAAATTCCTTAGAATCCTTAGCATGTATATTTTTGAGGAAAAATACTTGTGTTCACCCAGAACTAGTGAATCATTCCCAGTTTTAACGTTTCTAAACGCTGCCCAGATTTTCGTCCATAAAAATAGCTTAACTTCAAAAATTCATATCTCCTTGGTCGGAGATCAAAACGGTACATATTTTATATATTTGGAAATCCCTACATGTATAATTTATTCATGTAAAATTTCATGATTTAATGATTTCATTTGCTACATAAAATGATAGCCTCAACATGGCTGACTCCAGAAAACTCCAAACTGTAAACTTTACCGAATTTCGCTACTTTGATTTTCATCTTCCAAGAATTTTGCTCCACCATATTTTCCATCATATTTTCAAAATAAAATCATTTTTAACCATAAAAACATGAAAACAAACCTACTTTTGAAGATTAAAGATCAAAGCATAATCTAACTATGAATTTAAGGACTAAAACTCAAGAACTTAAGAACTTACCTTTGAAGCTCTTACTCCTTCCTCCTTCTTGCTCCAAGACTTCACTCTACTCACTCTCTAACTCTAAAGTCAGATGCTTTGAGCTGATTTGGTGTGAAGAAATGAAGAGGATTGCTTCTCTATTTATAGGGAAAATCCAAGCCCTTACTTACCTTACAAGTTGTCTCTACTTCCTCAACAAGTTGTCTCCCTTCTTCAATAAGTTTTCTCCTTTCTTCAACAAGTTCTCTCCCTTCTTCAACAAGTTTATGATGTCATTGATGACTTTTAGGCGGCCTTGATTAAGCTTAATTACCCCCTTAATCAAGTTGATTATATGCTTCTTGATTGCATTTGTCATTGGTTAATTGATTTGTTAACTAACCATGGAAATTAGTGATTTATTAGCAAGCTTAATTCTTTATTTTTGGCCCTTATATATTTCAAAAGAATCAGCCCCCTTTGATGCATTTAATTTGTCTCTAATTAATTAGGAGAATTATGCAACTAATCTTAATTAGTGCAAGCTTAATTTTGTTAAGGATAATTGTTAATAGATAACAATTAACTAAGTGTTTCCCTATTCCCATTTCTTGTCTTATGATCATTTAAAATAGCTATTTATTTCATGTGATTTAATGTCACATTTTATAGCCCTTAATATGTAGTCCCATAATTAACCATTGGTTAATTAATTCCAAAGTGAAATTTACACAAAAATATAATCAATAGATTATAATTCTTTGAGACACATATTCACCTTTGTATTTTAGTAATTATTTGCCAAAATATAATATTTATAAGAATTATGAAAATTAGGGAATTACACAGTTGCAGATCCTATCAGAAGGGTCCACCTCAGCTCTACTTCAGGACAGGGGCGTCATGTAGCTGTTTTTTTCCTTTTAGTTTTATTGGTTGTTTTTAATGTCTTTTGCTTTCATCATCTATCACAAAAGGTTCACCTCCAGACACAAATTGTGAGATAAAATTTTTGGAAATTTCCAGAAAAATACCTTCAAAATTTGAACATCCTAAATTAGTGTTTTCTTACTAAAATGAGTAGTCAATTGCTAATCAAGTGTAATTAATACTTAATGTAACATCCCAAATTTTGGGATAAAGAGTTTAAGAATATGACTGAGATAAATAGGTCAAGCAAGTAAGTGTCTAAAGTCTTAAGCTTTTTATGAGGAAAAACTTAAGATAATTATTGGATATTATTTTGGATCTTGAAAAAAAAATAGGGGGAAATTATGAAATGTTGTTTTGAGGATTTAGAAATATTACGAGGGGATTAAATATGAAAAATTTGGCCTCAATAGTTTTAAAGCTATAATTTGGAATTTATAGCCTATTTTACTGGAAATTCAAGGAACAAATAGTTAGAGGAAAATTTTAGCCTAGAAAATCTAGAGTTGATATTTATGGCCTAGAGAAGCCAATCGAGGAAGAAAAATCCTTATATAATATTAATGATTAAGTTTTAGAAATTATTGAAGGATTTTGACATAATAGATAAATAGGAAAGTTTAGAATAAGAGCTAAAGGGGGTAAATGGGTCAATTTATTTTTCCATTAAATAAGACACATCAGGTGCCTTGTTCAACATGTACATATTCATGCAAACTCTCTCTTTTCCTCTCGCGCCACCTCAGCCCCTCCCCCTCTCAATTTGCGACACATTGCCACACATACTCCCTATTTGTCTAATTAAACCAATTCCCTATGCCTTATTTAATTCACTTCGGCCAGAACCCATTTCCCCTCAATTATCCATTCGGCGAGATTATACCAATTCCATTCTCATCTCATTCGACCAAGACTCAAAACAGACAAAAGGAAAAGAGTAAGATCGAGAAGTGAGAGCAAGAGAAAGTCGGATGATCAAGGAGAGGCCGATCATTACATGCAACTTAGGATTTTGATTAAGGTGACCTTCCCAAATCCTTTCCCACCTTCAATCTGACGTATTGCTTTTGTTTGGGGATAGAAAAATAATGGAATCTTGGTTTGGAAATAAGAAATCTATGATTAAGGGTTTGAAAAGGTATCTAAGGGTAGAATAAAGCTTATAATCGGTGTTGCATGTATTTCTTTTGTTCTATTTTTGTCATGGCCGAACCTGCTCTGTTTTGTTGGGTATATCTTTTGTCTATCTAAAGAAAGGATAAGAGGAATTATACATGATTAAAAGTGCATGATAGAAGTGTTCTTTGATCGGTTGATGTTTGTTGATGTTGTTGGTCTTGATGTGTTGCTGTCAAAAGGTTTTATGGCTGGACAGATTTGACTATGAGTGGTTGAGTGGGTTGAGTTTGCTGCTGAATCTGAAAAATATTTCAGACTTCAAATATACTCACGCCATCCATAAAGAAAAGGAAAGAAGGTGTCTTTAAGGTTTACGTATGGGTGCTGATGTTTGAGAAGGGTGGGATATGAGTTTTAAATATTTCCTATCCCTTATTCTCGGCCAGCAACTATTAAGGACAGAAAGAATTAACTCTTCTAAATATAATTATTCCTATAGGCTCAAAGAGGATTATGTATGATATGGAACCATTGGCAAAATAGAAAGATGATTCTTGAGTTGCAAACTTATTCAAGTTACTGTTTGAGGCCTCTTTAGTTTAAATAATTATTTGGCTAATCTGAACAATGCTTAAGGTATTAAAATGATAATCTTCTTGGATAAATATATCTACTCATGAGTTGAGAGTTTTGGGTAGGATAATAGGAATTTAATTATTTGTTGGTGAGTATATATGTATAAGGATAAAATATTATAAATGATGACATATCTATATGAATTTTAAAAATTATAGGAATTGACAATTGCTTGAGTTCAAGAGAGAGAAAAGTGAACCCAAAGGATTTTGGTAAAGGTATAGTTTCAGACGGAGCAACAAGTGAGTGAATAACGCCCCTAATTTTTATAAATGATATATTTTTATTTGAACTTTATTGTTTATTTTCATATTTAAAAGTATGATTTTGAAAATGAATATTTGTTGATAGTATATGTGTAAAGAATGGTGATTTTATTATGTATTTTCTTCCAATTGTTTTAAAGTATAATTCATGATTATGCAGATAAATAGTAAGGAGACTTTTGAGATATTTTTCATGAATTTTATATTGAAATGATCTTGCATTTTGGAAAGTTTATGAGCAGGAAATTATTATTTGAAATTAAATGTTCTTACGTGAGCTTTTAATGTTTTAAAAGGATTTTATCGATGATTTACTTTGAAGGAAAGTTTTGAAATATTATAGGTGAAATTTCATCTTTGGGGATTTGAGTATGAAGTATGAGATAAAGTTGTTATTATCTTGAAAGAAGAATTTTTATTGCTTTGATAAATTGACCCCGAGACATGCTTGAAAATGTTTTGGAAAGAATTGAATCTGAGCGGTTACTAACAAAGAAGATCTTGTTAGTTCTTGGTGCACCATAGTTAACATCGAGCTCGCTTGATATTCACGGGATTTGTTCTCATACTTGTTTCATAGATTGTGTGTCCATGCTTGTTTCATGGCCTCGTGTCATGCTTGGTTAGTTTACCCTCATGGACTGTGTGTCCATGCTTGTTTCATGGCCTTGTGTTATGCTTGGTTAGTTACCCTCATGGACTGTGTGGCCACGCTTGTCATTCGTTCTGTAAGAAGTTCTATGGAAAGATGTGGTTTTGAGAATTTTGTTTTAAATTGATTATACTAGATTAAAGGTTTTACTACGTACATGAAATTATTTGATCAACGACTGTTTTAAACTGATTTTGTCAAACAAAAGAATTAATTACGTATTACGAGGTAATTGAATTTGATGATCCTATATATATAGAGTTTTGTTTTTAATATAGAGATTGAAATTATTGCCATATTGTTTTTATTAGAAGATAAAAATGTTTAAATTATTTACTCTTGTATTTTATTAAATTATAAGAATGAGACGTTATTCATCGGAAAATTTGTTTGGATCAGATAGCATTGCCGATGTACCTCCTACGACCAATGAAGAGTCTCCTTAAGGGTATAAAGTTCGTCGATCCATCTGGTACTGGTATTAGTTGATGTAATCATAGCCCTATACTTTTGTATTATTATTTAAAGTTAGATGATGCTCCATGTAATTTATAGGTAGGGTCCATGTATTTTAAATTGTATATTTATAAGTTTAAATCATATTGAGACCCTAATGGACATATATACAAGACTACAATGGTGATAAGGCAAATTTATTTAGGAATATAATAGAATGTACTTATCTAAATTGTTGTATCTTGTGATATGTGAGCTCCGGATGAAACAAAGGTGGAATCAAAGGTAAACAAATTTCCATCTTTTTCATGTTAAAAGAAGTTTGTATTTGAGAATGTTATGGCAGCAAATTATTTTTATGGGACACTTCTGCTGGGATTTATAGATTCCGTATATGTGGAGGGAAATGACATTATTTTAACAATCACTTTGATTCTAATATTCAAAATTCCAATAGGTTGCTAAATTAAGATTTATCTTTTATGCTTTAACATTTCCGTCAATCAACTATTCTTAAATGACTATGACTAATAGTTGGTGTTGATACAACGAAATGTTTTTAATTCATATAAAGGAATGGATTAGTGCTTAATTTATGCACACAGTTTATCCAAACAAATTGCACATATCAAACATTGGATTACTCTAATGCGATTGTCCATTTAGTTACGTCTACTTGCGTTCACTCCACACGTGCATCGCACGGGTTTGCTGAGAGTCCAGAGAGAGAGAGGGGAAAAAAAAAAGTATGCAACTATGTACGTGAACACCGGCCTCCATCAGTTCTCCAAATCTTTCGTCTTTTTATTCTTTTCTTCTTCTGGAGGAGGCCTCACAATAACACCACGAGCAATGTCTCTAAATGCAAATATTTTTAAAACGATGTCGGGAAAAATTATTATTATCAATTTTAATTAACAGAACTAAAATTGTCAGAATAAAACTCACCATTATACACCACTAAGTTGCATCCTTGGAATAATATTTTCCAATATCCCGTAATGTATCTATCCCGTACACAGGCTTCCCGAAGACCACATGAGATCTGAAACAGATTCCTAATAAAACATATTTGGGGTGATGATCTTTGTCTTAAACATAAGACTACATATCTTTTGTCAATCTTTTCTAACTTATCCATGTTACCTCAACAATAATCAATGAGAAAAAATAAAGAGGAAATTTAGAAAAATGACTAAGATATTTAAAAAAATACATGCCATATTAACTAAACTAACATCTTTAATATGATTGAATTAAGTAAATATGTCTTATATTAAGAAAATAAAGGAGGGAGTATGAATTTCGACAAAGGTCATGTTTGCAGAGTCCACGGTTATATATATTCACACCCCAACCGGTCATGAGACGGTAAAAAAAGAGTTAACCATATAAACGAACTTATCTAGGCTTTGATCAACTTTCAATGGGATCAAGAATTTAGAACGAGAAGCTTCCTGATCTCTTCTAGACATCAACAGTAGCCCTTCTTTGTCATGCTTTAAGTCATTTGGCTCAACTAAAATAAATCACAACAACGTTTAACAATAATAGTCAATTGCTAGTCTTAATTCAATCATACTGTTTAACAACCCAAATGATTTGAAAACAGAAGATAGAAAATTTGCTTAAAATCGATATATCAATATGTAAAAATTTACAAGCTTTAGAAAGTAGTCAAAGGTGCCATCCTAAGGTCAATGCATCACTAGAAAACGTACCAGTTTTGTAGCAAAAGCCTCCCTGCAAAAGGGAAAGTAGCTATCAGTACATAGTTTTTATGGCACATTTCAAAGAAAACCGTTCTGGAAATTTAAAGGCCTATTTAGTATTATAAGATGGACAACTTAGTAAGTATAAGCTTAAACCATACCAGTACATACCTTCACGTAGGATCTACCTTCATTAACCCCATGAAAGAAACTATTGAAATGCCACAGATACTCTAGTTGTGGGACTGAGTCCCTTTTCCCTAAACATATAGAAAATTAAATGAGAAATGGGAAAGTCATATCATAAACCATAAATCAAAATAAATTATCACATCCAAGGGCTTGCACATATACATAGCGCATGGAAATTTTCTGCAGTGAAGGGGGAAATGTCACAGAATAGCCGGGAGGACAAAAGAATTCATTAGGTTCCATTTCTACTCTAATAATAGTCAAAGTTGAAAAATTCACAAAATAAAAACTTCATCATGATATATGATCATTGTCATTATTAGGTTCTTAGTTTGACCCGCTTATCATACCAAGATGATAAGAACAACAATATTGACCTTATCAATCGACATAACACAGATCATAAACGGGACTACATGATTAGGGGAGATTATTTTCACTTATAACTATTAGAGTTTACAAAGTCTTTTCTTATTCACTTATTTCTTATTGACTATCATGATGAAGCTCAACTTGCTGCAATGCTAAACAAAAGCATGAAACTTGACTTGCTCGGCTAATTTGCTAGAAAGCTAAGTTTTTATTTTATACATAAAATTTTAGGTGAGTTGGGTCCAGTGCCTGACTGGGCATACCTGCGGACTCAAATTACAATTGTACTTACAAATTACAAATTTGCTAATTTTCTAGAAAGCTACATCATAGTAAAAATTATGTATCATTTTTACCATAAAAAATTTCATTAGTTTGTAAGGTTATTTCTGGGACTAAACAACATTTTGAAAAATAAAGCTGTCTTACTATGGCCTCAAACACTATTAGAATGTCTAAGCCTCCAAGTTATATACAACAAATATTTTGTATTCCAAAAAAACATCTAAACAATGGTATATTTCATCCTTCTAACAATGATGTGACCATATTTTATGACATTTGGATATAGAATATGGCATCGTACATAAGGGTAAATGAACAAATTGCAAAGGTTCTGGATGTGGCACTTCAAACTAGAGGGAGATGTTTGGCCCAAAAAAGGGTAAATTCTCAAACCTAGCTTCGCTTGCAGTATTATTGATCACGTCTTGAATAAATTTCTGATTGAAAATCAAGTACCAAAAAACACAGAAATAATGAAGAGTAAGAGTTTTTCAGTAACTTAAATTTCAGAGAAGCTCTGTATTGAGGAAAACAGGGAGAGTCAGCGATTCTAGCAGCACCAGGGTCTTTCAAAAAAATGTCGAATGCTTGCTCTGTTCGTTCAGATCGCCAAGGGGAGGCTTTAATGAGACTGGGTGGGACTGAAGCCTCAATGGAAAGAAAATTAGAGAAGAAAGAATATCAAGAGAAAAAACTGCCAAAAATGACAATTATTTTAATTTACAATTTTGGGTTTTCTTTTCTAGCATTCGTTCCCCTTATTTTCTCCTAATTTTTCTTCTTCTTTTCTGTTTTGAAAATGATCAAATCCATTAAATAAAAAGATTATGCATCACGATTCTACAATCATAACAGGACATGATTGTAGAGAATTAAAGACATTTCGATGAATGTAATTTACTCTAGTGAAATATAAAAGAGGTAATAGGGAGTATTATTGATTGGTATATTAATTGTGATGGTAATATGACAATAATTCATATTTTATGCATTTTTTATATTAAAATCATTTGTGAGGGTAGTATGACTGAAGGCTGAGGGAGTGTCCATGGAGACTCAAGGCATAAATAAGAAGACTGATTGCGATGAAGACTGAAGGCGATGAAAGGAAGCAAGGAGCAGAGGGCGCGTTTGGTGGTGAGGGGCTAAATTATTTAAATTATTTACGGGAGAAGATTTTACAAATTGAAATTATTTAGAATGACCAACTAACAAAATAAAGTTTTAAAACTACTAAATTACACTTAATCAAACCCCTATATCCTCTCATGATATCACCATATTCTTTAATACTTTCACCATTTAATGAAAATAGTCAACTTTTATTCAAATAAAATCAAACAAATTTGAATTTTATAGTCATAATTCATAAACTAACCTAATTAATTAAATGGTTAATACAATTTTTGGTCCATCAAATTTACCCTCATTTTGATTTTGGTCTTTTAAAGGGCAAAAAGTGGTCCAAATGAGTCATCCATTCCTTACCCACGAGAATATAAGTTTTGTATATGCTTTCATCAAAAATTTGTTTTTTGGAGTTATAAATGCAAGCCATAACTTGAAGTGACGAAACTAGGGTAAATTCCTGAATACAGAATCATACATCACAGAATATGAATAAAATTAAGTAAGGTGTTGTCTATCCTCAAGGTATACATTCCGATACAAACACCTCCGGAAGTAGGGCCTCTCGAAGGTGTTTCGTTTCGATGTGTTTTGACTTTGGATGTCCTTCCGAGTTCCGTGGCAAGAAACTCAACACGTACGAGGATCTCAACTATATATGACACCTTTTTAAAGGGTGATCAAGCGCACATTCCTCATAACAAGGATGAGCGCATCTATGAAATTTACATGGTTAGATATATAAATGTGCCATGTCTATATATGAAGCCTATTCAGAAGCAGTTTCAACACATGCTTTTTTTAGACAAGTTAATCCCCTCCCATCCCCTCTGAAATTTACACACATTACACACGCTGACACACACTCTTATGTTAAACAAATATTCCATCACACTCACATCTATTTTGGTTGTTCGGATATAGAACTCACGACTTACTATATGAGAAGAGGAGTGAGGTGTCATGTGAGTTACAAGCTCTATGAAATATTTTAACACTTACAATCTCATCACACAATTGAAAATGTTTATAGCATAAATGAAAACCAAAGCGAATTCCCATCAACCGATTGTAATCCATATGCAAGAACTATTTGTTCTTTTCTTTCTGGGCCATTTTTTTCCCCACAATTCATTAAGATTAAGATATATTTGACACTTTCATTCTGGCATGCACCGCTTTTCTTACATGTAAGAAGAGGTTCTTTCAGGGAAAAAATTAGTCAAGAAAGGTATACATAAAAAAGGGATTGTAGGGGATTGTTTAAAGATGTATTTTTACGTCAAAATGTGATTAATAAATCAATGGAAATAAACGAAAATAATTTTAAATTAAATAAAGTAAATATATTTCTTTGTTATATTAACTCTTGTATGCTAAAAGAGCCAGAGGTATTCAATTAAGAGCAAAAAAATCTCCTGTTGACCGGTTCTCCTTGATTTCAAGTTAAGTATTAACTTAAAATGGTGTTTGATTTCGTTATTTTCCTAAACCCTTGATCTCTCCCTTCGCTCGATTATTCTCCTTTCTGTCTTTCTTCTGCAGAAAAAAACAAAGAATAAGAAAGACTAGGAGAGAAGAAGAAGAAGAACACCAACATATAAAGGCATGCATGTACAAGATAAGCTATAAGGGAGATAGATATATATACACATACACATATAATCCTATAAAATATTAATAATGGGGTTGTTTTATATGTTCTCATTGGCTCTAACAATTGGGATGGTGATTCTTACGTTGAAATATTTTGCTGGACCTGATGTACCTAAGTATGTGTTCTTCACCGTTGCTTACACCTGGTTCTGTTCCCTCTCTATCATCGTCCTCGTCCCAGCCGACATATGGACGGTATTTCCAACCCATTGTGATTTGTGTGTGCGTTTGTGTGTTTTTTTTTTTTTTTTTGGGGGGGGGGGGGGAGGTTCAGGATGTATTATACTTATGGTAGTATTCACGTATGGTAATTATCTGAATTTGATAAGCATATAAAAGTCGATTCAGTTGAATTGCATGACATTCTTGTTGACAGCTTTATATATAAGTTTAACGTTCATGTTTTCATGAGGCAAGGAGTTAAAAGAAGATAAGGGTTCATTATAGAGAAAATAAATTTGTCAGTCTTTATAGTTTTTTATTGATTTTGAATCAGATTTCTGTACGCATATTCTTTTAACGGTACTTTCACAGTTCATCTTTCTGGTTATAATATGTTAATTAGGGCTAACATGGATGCTAATTAGGTGACTTGTAAATTACTGTGCAAAAAAAAGGGGGTTTTATTGGGAAGACTTGAATATAATTCTGGAACATGGAGTCTTGGATGTGGATTTCTTCAATAGGATTGAAATGAATAAATGATTTCTATCAAAAAAAAAAAAGAAATGAATAAATGATGGGAAGAAGAGGAAAGACATATTTCACACACACACACACACACACACACATATTTATTTATTTTTGCTTAGTTTGATCTATATCAATGCTGGATTAGAACCGCATAATCTTTGTATTAGTGCCCTCTAACACCATTAAACTCACAAATTAACGGATTATTTATAGGCCGGGATCGATGTAGTGGCTATAAGGACTCAGTAAAAAGAAAGTTATAGGAACCTAAATTATAGGGATTCAGATTAATCCCTTCATAATGTATATTTAATCTGATTTCCATGGGACTAATTAAAATGTTTTAAAGTTTTTAATTATTGTTTTCGTTGCAAAAGCTGTTTAATGATATATGTTGTTTAATTAGGATTCTGATGTGTTTTATTTTATATAGATTAACTGCATCTGAAATGCAACCTTACCCTAATCATTTTATTTCATGAAATATATATAGACGATTCATGGAGATTATAGTGGTGAGATTTCCTTCTTGTGGAGTTTGTCATATTGGAGCACCTTCTTACTTACATGGTAAGCTTCTTCCTTATGGAGCTTTCAAAGATTACTCATTATTAAACTCTTAAATGTTTGATAGGTCTGCTTCCTTGAGATCTACATTATATAACGTTGTTTTAAACCTTGGCCTTAGCTAAACCTTAATTAATGAATAAAGATGATAGGTTGATAGAATTACAAAACTCATATAGAGATTTAAATTAAATTAATTATTCGTCTAAACAGGGCTGTGGTTCCCACTATTCAGGGTTATGAAGATGCTGGAGATTTTTCAGTGAAAGCAAAGCTCAAGACAAGCTTACATGGAAACCTAGTTTTCTATCTCTCTATTGGTCTTGTCGGCCTTCTTGGACTCATATTACTTGTTATTTTCCACACTGACTGGTTTGCTTCTTACCTTTGTCCACAAAACCTTTACTAAACTTAATTAATTTAGCATGCATTATTGGATAATTAATTAATGCCTTAAAATGGTTTTTAATTATAGGAGTGGAAATATTATGGGTTTTGCCATGGCTTGCTCTAATACATTTGGGCTGGTGACTGGTGCATTTCTACTTGGATTTGGATTGAGTGAAATTCCAAGGAGCCTTTGGATTAATGCAGATTGGAACACTCGCCAAAAGGTTCTTTCTCACATTGTTGCAAAAATGGCTGTCAAATTAGACAATGCTCATCAAGAATTCTCAAATGCTATAGTGGTAAGCCACTTGTTTCTGTTCTGTTATAATAATTCTATTATATCTAAGTCAAAAAGTAAATCTCTACCACTTACCAATAGTGGCTTGGTCAATGGAATATAAAAAAAGGTTCATACATGTGTTATAAGTCTCATTTCAGGAAGTGTGACTTGTGTGTTTAAGAGGCTATCTTTCCCAATAAGCTAGTTTTTTAAGATGAATTCTTCATTTAGACTTGTGCTTATAACATTGGTATTTTCATTAAGAGTTCACGGGGAGGGAGGGCTACCGGTAGGAGATTTTGATTGGCAGGAGGTCAAGTGAAGTGATGTGGAGAGGAACTGCAGGGTTTAAAAGTTCAGTGGGTTTTCCCATCTAACAAGCTATTCTCTTGAGATGAGCACTTTCTTTAAACTTACAAGATAGAAGCTAGAACTGCCTCTAGTTTGGATTCTAACAACACTTAAATCTTGATTAGTCAATACATTCAACCATACCACTTAGCTATTTTGAAACCCAAATTAGTCGATCTAATAATAATAATCAAGCCATTTGACAAATCCTTATCAAAACATCGGTATCATGTTGTTCAAAAAATAAAAAACCAAAATCTTTCCTCCTATATTTTGTATTTTGCAGACATAATTTCTGATGATGATGGTGTGCATTATCATCAGATGACACAAGCAACTTCGAAGCAGATGCCCAAGCGAGATGCTTTGAAACCCTACATGAATGTCATCGACAACATGTTGCTTCAGATGGTAATGAGGTCTATTATTGTATTTATAATTTTATATAACTGATGTTTCAGAGTTCGTTCAATGAAAATATAATTATTTTTTTTTTTTCTTTTGATTTTCTTATAGTTGAAGGAAGATCCGTCCTTCAAACCCCAGGGAGGGAGATTAGGGGAAAATGACATGGATTATGACACTGATGAGACGTCAATGGCAGCATTACGACGTTACCTTAAAAGATCTCAGGAAGAGTATTACAGATATAGGAGGTATATATGTGTGTGTGTGTCTGCATATATAAATGGTACTTAGCACTTGCTAATTGTTACAACAAAAAGCGTACACAATGGCACAGCATTATTATTTTTTACTCTGAAACAGACTCTTCCAATAAGCCATTAATCAGGAGATTCTGATTAATGACTTGTTTAAGTGTTCTCCTTGAACTCCTTTTACCTCTATTTATCGGGTTAAAAACTATCTGTTCACCGCTCCTTAGCTTGTATCTCTAATAAGCTACATCGTAAACAAATTATTTTGACCATTTTCTCATCAATAGATGATGCAATACTGATTTGCATGCATCTATCTCAACATGCTCATCTTTGCTACACAGTCTCTTTTCTGGACATGTTGGCCTTTCAAACCACAACCTTCTCTTCCATATGCCATAGCATCCTACTAGATGTAACAGAATTTTCATGAGCTTAGAGTTGGGGTGATGAGTTAGATATTTGTCTTTCCTTCTAGAACTTTGTTAAGTTCAAGTTAATTATAGATTGATTAAATTGGCTTAACTGTTTTTCCCCCTTTTGCAGTGAATATATAAAGTTTGTCTTAGAAGCCCTGGAGCTGGAGGATACCATAAAAAATTTTGAAAGTCGCAAAAATACCGGATGGTTTGCCCCTAACTTTTATTACTTTTGAGTACCTTGTCACCATTGATTAGTCAAGGTTGGATTTTTGGCATTATATTCTTATATATCTACGACAAGTTTTTATGAACTGTTCAAATTAGATATGAAATATATAAAGTCAAGAGACCTGTTGCCTCATTCCAGTAATTAATGATATCCGAAGTTGACTTAAAAAATTCACATCATTTTTAGTAATTAAAAGGTTTGATCGATTGACTATTCTGCTGCATAACATTCAAAGTTGTATGAGCTGGATTTTAAAAGGTTGGGAAAGTGGGGTTGTAAAATTTTAATGAAGAGAGGATAGAAGATAAAAGAGTAAGAAAAACTAGTTTAAATTAAATCTTTTAGCCCCAATTCTCTATTTTTTTTAAAAATCTAACTCACAAAAATTCTCTGCCCCCTCCCTTCCCCATCAAATCCTTCATACCAAATAGACCCTTAAAGTCCCCCATTCTCAACTAGTTTGCCTTAGCTTTTTGTTGATAGAAAATTTCTGTCACATATACATAGTACCTTCAATAGATCATTTTGGAGAGCCCCTTGAATGTGCAACAACTTGTTTCTTACCACTTCTACTTGTTGTTGGGGAAACAATTTCTTTTTAGTTTTCCCACTGCTTGCATTAGCTTGAAGCCATTGATTAGCCTCACATCTCCAATGTTCACGAACCAATGTTTTAAATTGCTCAGACATAGTCCACATATTGAAAAATTTAAACTGCTTTCTTCTCTAACCTCCATATGGTTTCCAATCTAACCGAAAAATGTGAAAATCTCAGAATCTTCAAAAAGACCAGAACTCTCAATTTTTGAGAAAACCCCTGCCTTTTAGATCCTTCAGTGAGCAAGCCTCAACACAATCTCTTAAATCAAAAGCAAAACAAAAGAGGTACACACACTCACACAGAGGGAGACAATTTTGCTGTTACTTAGCTAGGAACTTATTCTTGTAATTAAGATGTTCAAAATATATTTACATATTGCTAATTAAACTCTTCTATTTGTTCATCACAAAACTAAGTTAATATTTTATATCATTGCAGGAAATATGTTTCATGCTTCAGGCCTGAACGAACCGGCACATTGGCTGGATTTTTGGATACAATGGGTATGCTTTACCTCGAAAAACTTATGTTTTAACTCATGTATCTTTCATGATAAACAAATTCAGAACAGTACGTAGGTCTTTTTCTCCTTTTATAGTTTAATTTTATTGGAAACATTTTTTACCATTCCAAACTCCAAAACGATCATATATTGTTCACCTAACTACATCATGTATAACTTAGAGTACTGAAAGACAGATGAGGATGAATCAAGACAGATAATTATAGAGATTTTCTTAACATATGCCACTTAATTTATTTATTGATTATTTCTTAATTAATTGTCAGAGTTTGTATGGAGATGCATATTGAAAAAGCAACTAGAGAAGTCATTATCTGTGACATTGGGTTGCATGTCAGTGGCAATTCTATTAGCAGAGGCCACCATTCTACCAAGTGGTGTTGATCTCTCCCTTTTCTCTCTCTTAATACGTGCTCTCTCAAGAAAAGAAATGCTTGTGCAGGTATATATATAACTCATCATGCAAGTTTCATATTTCACACATTTTCTTGCATAGTGACCCCTCTAGGATAAAGTATAAGGTATTTCCAACTATATCATGCAAGTTAAGAAAGGTTTGTTACACTATGTCACAAGAAAGAAAAAGTTTAAGATTGCATGTTTACTTCTATTAATTAAAAGAATATATATAAACATCATTATTATTTATATATCAATTTATGAGATCACTCATTTAAAAACATGCACGAAAATTAAGACAAAGTATTATAGGAGACATTTTATAATATATGACACATTTTAGAAGAAATTCTTAGTTCATAGTATAAGTCACATAGAGAGTTATCACTTATCATTTTCAGTTTTACCTTTATTTATTGGAAAATACTATATATATAGTGGGGCATATGAGCTATATTGTTTATATTTTACGAATTATTAACTTATTTATAGATCTGTTGGATTGTTTGATATGGCCAGTTAGCAGCTTTCATCCCGTTGATGTATATGTTTGTATGTACATATTATTCCTTGTTCAAAATGGGAATGCTCATGTTCTACTCCCTCACTCCAAGACAAACCAGCTCCGTAAATTTGCTGATGATTTGCTCGTAAGTTTCTCTATCTCCCTCTCTAAATGGATTAATGATAAAGTTTATTAGATAGAGTTAAATCAATTAAAAAAATAATATTTTAAATTTCAAATCGTCAAAACGTCATAAGTTTACTCAAAATGAATCACTTTCTCCCACATAAAAAAAGAAGAGGAAATACGCAAAGTTTGCTGCTTAATTATAGATCATATGTTTTATATTATTATTTGATATTTGATAATTTGATTATCAAGACAATCATTCTAAATATTGGGGCTCTTGTTGTGACGTGTTTTCTGTAGGATGGTTGCAAGATATGCACCTCCCATTTCATACAACTTTCTCAACCTTATTCACCTTGATAGGGGTGCAAAGACCATTTTTGAGCAGGTCATTTACTATTGTACGTCCCTGATTAATTGATTTACTATTTCGCAAACGATACCAAAACTATTGTTAAACATGTGTGTGAGGCTTATGTATTACATAAATACTTTGACAATTCTTCTGTAACTTTATTTAGGGGGAATTATTATAAGGTCCTTAGAAAGAGATTTAATCACCCACAAGTCTGATAACAATTGAGGATTGACAAGTTCCAGTGCATGACAACAGATTTATGGTACTCACTTGTCATTGGGGCTTTTTGATTATTAAATCCCTTTTCTGAAACCTTGTGGTAATTCTCCCTTTTCTTTAATCTTCTTGAACAGGTGTATTTGAATTGGGAATTTTCATCAAACATAGACCAATATTGTTTTATGATTTGAGTAACTTTTTGGAGTTGATTACGTGATATTGATATTGTTTTTTAATTTGTGCAGAGGATGGGAAATATTGACGATGCTGTACCTTTCTTTGGGAATGGATTCAACAAAATTTACCCACTCATCATGTTTATATACACACTTCTAATAGCAGGAAACTTTTTTGATCGGATCATAGATTATTTTGGAAATTTGGATATTTTCAAGTTTTTAAGAGATGAAGCAGAAGATATGGATGGTTTTGACCCTTCTGGAGTAATCATTTTACAAAAAGGTGAGTATATACTATATTTAATTAATACCAGAAAACATGTTAGTTGGAAATACTAGATAGAATATAATTTTTCAAACAAAAAAAATAGGACTTTAAAATCGATCCTTTTAAGTAAAGCCTTGATTTTGTATCTTATGAATAATACAATAAAAAAGGTCCCATAGGAAGATGTTATCCTAATCTAAAAAAATTTAACTTTACTCCTCAAAGCCCTTGTTAGTTAGTATATACTCTCTCCGATGCTAAACGTAAGAGGCAATACTTTGTTGGAGTTCTAAATATAATATTTTAGCCTATTTTGTCTACAAAATTGATAATCTTTTCCTAAACTCACCCGATTAATTGATATCAAGGGGGATTCTCCATCTAATTTCCAATGCCAATTATTAAAATAAATAATTTAAGGATACCAACGTATTTTTTTATAACTATACCAACTAATGTTTGTATTATATAACTCTTACATTCAGAATTGGACGATGTACAAGATGACAGATGGCTTCACACACACACACGCATATATATAAATTTCTTCATGTTTTTCAGAGCGTTCCCTTCTACAAAAAGGGCACAAGGTTGCTGAGCATGTTTTCCCTCTAGCAAGGAGTTTCAGCAATAGTATTGATGTTGAGTCCACCCACAAGACTTCGTTGGTTTGTCACCTTCAAATTTAACTGCAAGATATATTTTATATCTATCAAATTTCAAATCCTTCTAATATATATATATGTATTTGCCTTTATATATTCAGAAACAAAGGAGGATATCACTGAGGCTACACAAAACAAAAATAACGGTAAGCAGAGATTGACAGGTGATGAAGATGAAGTGATTCAAAGTGACAAAAGCAAAATTTTTGAGAGTAGAAAGTATGTTGCATTAAGGGCAAACGTGAACGAAGAAGAAGTTGGGATTAATTATAGTACCAATGATACACCAACGCTACAAAGAATAGCTTCAAGATGGGAATCCATGAAAAGTGGAATTTCCAGTTTGAGGCCTAATAGATTCCTTCCTCTTACGACTACTCAGGATAATCATTATCTAGGAGGCAACAATAATGGTGTTGCTTCACAATTTTCAAGTGGTTCGCTTGATGAAATCTTCGAGAAATTAAAGCACCCATCTTCATAATAGACAGATTCTTTACCATAATAATGCGATGAAATTCTGTCCAATAAGTATTGGTGAGAAACCGGGACCTTTTGATTAATAATCAATTTAAAGATTTAGTTTTGAATAAAGCATATTGGTCTTGTATTGTGCAATCCATATAGTTGAATCCACCTAGTTAAAGCATATTGGTGAGAAAATATATGAGTGTAGTTAGGTAATATACTCCACTATCCTTGGACATAGGTTATGCTAAGCGTTTTCTCATTTAGTACTGTTGTTCACAGTTAGATAAACTACTATTTCCTCTAGTTTTTTTATATGGCACCAATTATAAACAAATTTTAGTCTCAAATAAAAGGCACCAACTACTGCATTAATTATTTTTTCCACTTTACCCTTGTTATCGAGGTTCAGAGTTGAAACAAATATTAAGTCACTTAATTTAAAGAGGGGTAAAGTTGGAAAAATTTCTTAACTAAGGAGAAATTTAATACATAACTATTATTCCTTGGTCCATGAGAATTTGTAGTTGATGTCTTATAATTAATAAAGATAAGAGGGAGTATATGATTGTGAAATATTCTCATTGAAGGTGAGATTTAGCCGTCATATTAGTCCAAATGTGCGTGTGTAGTGTAGATAAATGTAACATTATATTCAATCATTTGAGTATTATAAGTATATTAGTGGTATAGTATTGTACTCATCTGGTTCTTAATGTAAGATATATTTATTTAATTGATTAGATTAAGAAAATTAGTTGAGTTAGTTAATATGACATGTATCTTTTGAAACACCCTAGTCATCTTCTTTAGTTCATCATTCCCCCTCGTCCTGGATTATTATTAAAGGAACATCAATAGAGGTAAATTAGAATATAATTGTCAAATATGAAAACTATGTTTTATATTTAGAATCAAGATTAAGCTTCAAATATATCTTTTATTGATACCAGAGGAGTATAATAATGATCACGTACAATTGAATAATTACAACAGAAAGGAAGGGGGAAAAATTACAAATATATCTCAATCGAACAGGTCGGTGGACTCGACCAATGAACTAAGAACCAATCTAAAAGATTATACTGACTCAATTTGGTTACAACCAAAAACACCAATTCACATATTGCTATAGATACTCATACTATTACTATTTATTACTCCTCCTATCTTTAATATAAGACCTAATTGAGAAGTTAATATTTATTCTAAATGTAAGACCTATTTCTCATATTTATTAGCATTTTTCTAATTTACCCCTATTATTGTTTCATCAACAATGGTAAAGATAGATTAAAGGAATTAAGGAAGATGGTAGGGTGTTTTAGAAGGAAAAAAAAATCAGATTAACTTAATTACTTAATCTAATCAAATTCAATAAATAGCTCTTATATTAAGGATCAAAAGAGGATTTTGTAAAATTATCACATTAATATTGACTCAGTTTAGTTAGAACAAAATGCGGGAGAGATGATGAGATAAATTCAGTTTTTTAAAAAAAAAAAAAAAAAAAAAGAAAAAGGAGAATTAAGTTTTTAGAGAAAACTATAATGATCAAACATTGTATAAACTTTATGTTGCTTGTAAAGGGTTAAAAACATTTTTTAAATCTAATGGCTAAAAAAATTACATACATATATATATATATATATTAAAAACATATTTTCAATTTAATGGCTAAAAAAATTATATATATATATATATATATATATATATTGGTTTTGAAATACACGCAGAGCTACTATTTATTGCACAAACATACATCACGACATAAGCTATAACACCTTACTTTTATTGGGATAAGGATCTTAAATGCGATGGAAGTTTTCACTCAGGAACACTGGTAAGACGAAAGTTTTTTTTGGACCAAAAATGCCACGGAAGTTTTCATTGATGAGCAATTTTGCCTCGGAAGTTTTATTTAAAGAGCGAATGTTGCCCCAAGTTTTCACTAAGGAGCAATTTTGCCCTTACGTACAAATATTAAATTTGACTATTAAATCGATCAAAGACCACACATGCTATGCCTTAAAAAGGTCAAACTTGGAGCCAGAGAAGGAGATTCTTGAGATGTTGAGCTCAAGGCGGCCAGAATTTGTGAAGACGAACTGGTCAAAGGGACTGAAAGGTCGATTGTCACAAAACCCAAAGAAAGCATCACTTATGATCTAAGCAAATGATCGTCTATACAAACGTAAATATTATCACTATTGATTTGTTTTACTGAACCAATTTTTGGAACAATTCATTTCTCGTTTTGCGTTTCATATGCGTTTTGTGACGTAGATCTTCGATCCCTTTGACCGATTTGGCTTCACAAATTCCCGACCGCCTTGATTTCAACATCCGAAGGATCTCCTTCTCCGACTCCAAGTTCGACATTTTCAAGGCATGACATGTGTGGTCTTTGACTCGATTTAATAATCAAATTTAATATTTGGGGACGAAGGGAAAAATTGCTACGTTTTGTAAACTTTCGAGGCAAAATTGCTCCTGAGTGTAAACTTCGAGGGCAAAATTGCTCATCAGCGAAAATTTCCATGGCAAAAATGATACTTCCGGGGCAAAATTGCTACGTCTTGTGAACTTTCGTGGTATTTTTGGTCCAAAAAAAACTTCCGTCTTACCGGTGCTCCTGAGCGAAAACTTCCATGGCATTTAAGACTCTTATCCCTACTTTTATTCAAAGTTTGATGAGTTACTTAATTAATAAAGATTTTGAACCACTAAGCTAGGTTAAGTCCTAGGGAGCAGGGAGGACCTAAGGGGGTTAGGGGTGGCCCCACCCCTAAAATTATAGAATATGACCCAACTTTTTAGAAAATTGTATTTCTACCTCATAAAACTTTCAGCTTTTTCACTTTAGCTCTCATCAAAGGTTTGATAAAGGAACTAAAATGAAATATTGAAATTATTATATATAGGGTTGAAATATAATTTCATGAAAACCTGGGTTGTATTTTGTAAATTTTGCCCCTCTTAATTTCAACTCCTGATTCCATCCTTGTTAGGGAGTAAACACTTTCGTAAGAAAATTTAACCCAAACACAAAGTTTCACCCTATAAAATGAATGGGTTTTCCTAAAAAACTTTAAAAATTTCTAAAATAATTTATGAGTGGTTCAAACTTATATATGTTTGAGACTTTCTAATGTATTATATATGTAAATAATGGCAGTATATATTTAGATATCTTGGATAAAACAAACGTTTTTAAATTTTAATGAATAATTTTTACTTTAGAATTTTAAATAAATAAATAAATTTTCTTAGAATATAATTCATTAATTTAAATATATTTTTATGGATGATTTTTATATTGAAAGTAAACTAAAACTTATATTTTGAAGATAAAAAATATATTTAATTCCAATAAAAATTATTGGAATTATATTGTCTTAAACTTATATTCAATTCCAATAAAAATTCATTAATTTAAACTTATTTTAATGAAATATATTTTTATATTGAAAGTAAACATATAATTTATTTCAGATAATATTACCAAACGTTCCTTTACGGGGAAAAAAGAAAGTTAGCATTATATTGTTTTTAGTTATAAAAGTTTGAATTTATATAGGGAAAATTAGAGAGAAAGACCTAAAAAAATAATATTTACTAGAAAGTATCATTACATTGTAATTATTGAGAAGTATACAATATATAATAATTATTGTAATTATTAACGTACCTTTTCTTTAGCGAGACATATATCGCTAGAACAATGTAACCCATAGAGATAATGGTGGATCAGGCTATTTTCTAACGGCCCCTAATCAAACTCCCATATATTTTTTGTTCAAAAATCGAACTCTCATATTCTCTCTCACCACTTCTTACAAATTAAATACTCCCCATATTTTGAGGGATCAATTGCTATTATGCACTTATCAAAAAAAAAAAAAAAAAAATTTGCTATTATGCACAACAACGTTAGCAGATTTTGAGTTTTTTTTCCCCTCTTAATCTTGATGCTTGCGCTTCATAAAATAAATAATAATACAAAATAATTAAAATTAAGAGAATATACAATTCTAGATATAAAAATAATATGAATAGTTTAAGTTTTATTATTTAAAAAAATTGAAGTTAAAAAAATTGTTAAGAAATATATTTATAAAGGTCTTAAATTCATATATTTTTACTGTTTATTTATATATATTCAAAAACACTTAAAATATATTTATTTGTTTTGTACAAAATATGTTTGTTTAAATTTAATTATAATTATTAAAAAACATATATTTTAAGACAATCTAAAAAACAAAGGTAAAGAAACAGATATTTTTTTTAAAAAAAAAGATGGAATATCAATTTAAACATGAAGAAATGCAAAGATAAAAATTAACAATTTCTCAAACTATTATAAAACTCAAATTTTATCATGTTGAAGTTGTAATAATAACAACATGTTATTATGTTGAGTTATGAATTTTTTTTTTCTTTGGTGAGTTGGGTCCAGGGGGTTTACCAGAGTTAGGGATTCTTTTGAGCTCAAAAATACTTAGAAAGATACTTATCAATAGCCATCGATAAGGTTCTCATGTCGGTGGAGTTAAGATTTATGAAGCTGATCATTCCTTTAAATCCTCGTCATGATATTTTTATTACTTGCTTTTAAAAAAAAAAAAATTTAAAACAAGCGTGCAGAAGCAACCACCACAACTCTGAAGTTCATAAAATTGATGCAACTGAAACAATCGAGCCTATTGCTGAGCTGATCCAAATTATTGACACTGCTAGTGAATTTTTTTTTTTTTTTTTTTTTTTTTTTTTTTTTTTTTTTTTTTTTTTTTTTTTTTTTTAAGTAGCACGTACAGGTTCATTTGGTTAAGCTCAGAATAGTGTTAATATTACCAAGATATTTCTTAAATATTGATTTTTTTTTCACTTGCTAAAAGTATCTTTATTTTAGTTTTCACATCTATCAAAATAAACCAGCCCATTACTATATTTCAAGATTTGGACAATCCAAATCTTGACCATATCCAAATTTGGCCGCACGGTTGTAAACAAAGTGATATTCAATTTTGAGAAATACTTACATAAGATTGTCACTTCTATTTAATTAAAATATAACAATTCAGCGTATTTTAGTTCTACTTGATTGATCAAGTAATTCATATTTTAGTTTGTTTTAAAGAAAATTAAATATCTTAATTTGGTCGGATGAGTTTTCGTTTTTCCAGACCATGTAGTTTATTTTTCTAGAAAATAAAACAAGATGAAAATGTTTTCAGATGATTTACCAAATCAACTAGGATTAAAATATGGTGAGTTATTTTATTGTGATTGAATAAAGTTCAGATGATGTGGCGCTATCTCTCTTAAATATAAATCATTCAATTATACTTATTTTAAATTTACTTTACCAAAATAATTGATTAAACATCGTTTCCAAGAGGAAAAAAAACGCTCCTATGTTCATCAGTTTAGACTTCAGAATTGCAACTGTTTTCACTCTCGATAAAGCAGGTATTTTTCCCCCCTTGCCAGAAACAAGTATTTTTATATTTAAAAAAAAAAACAAGATTATTTAATAAAGCAGACTTTGATTCTACAACTTATTACAAACTAAGATTGAAATATTGTGACTCAATTTATTGGACATTTTTAAATTAAATGACAAAATAAGGTTTTGATAATGTGGGGATTTGGTCGATCACACACGTTAACACTAATTAGCTTGCATTGACTACAGTAGAAATCTGAATATGATTTGGTGTTGAAACACTTTCTCTTTCGCTTCTTCCTCAAAACAATAATATGCATATAGTATGAGTTGAACAGCCCCTGATATTGCTCCAAGCCCATTACTAATCTGCCACAACATTATTCATAAACACAACATATTATACGTATGTGCGTGTGTGTATATATATAAGTGCTTTAATAGTAATTAATTAATTAATTACCAAAACATAAATGTCGAATGGATGAATGAGTGCATATGTTGTCCAGCACAAACCATTTAAAAAGTTAGTCACCGAAAGCCAAAATGGCATATACTTCACGCTTTTGCTTCTTATAACCTTTGCCTGTTCATCACATCCATTAACATAGGCAAACAAAAAAGTTTCTTGAGTATACACAGAAGAAAATGAATATACAACCTTTTATATATATATATATATAGAGAGAGAGAGAGAGAGAGAAGAAAATAATGTGTGTTTACCATGATTGTGAGAGGAGAGGCGTACATCATGACATTGAAAACATCACTGAGAATACCCACTACCATGACCTTCTTTTAGTCTCATGAAGTGCCAGCATGGTTATCAGAACAATGGCAGTGAAAAACACAGCTTCAACCAAAAGCCACACCACCACCTTCTTCTAAAAAGCTTAATTAAAATTAGAGATCCATATGAAACACGAGTACAAGTCAATATATATAGTTCTTACGAACAAGAAGCATATGCACACATTCGTACCCTTCCCTTTTTTGTGGCATAGATATAAAATATGATGACATAGACAAATTCATGCACAAGTCCAACACTATTGATGGTGAGCACCAGTATGCTATGAGGATGCACAAACGGCATTCCGTACAACACCCAAAACGCACAGTTTAGTAATGTTGCAATATAAGGATCTGGCTTGAACTCTTCCACTGTCTTCTTCTTCATTATCCTATAAAATGTTGGACTGTAAAACCCACCACATAGAAGAGTGAGAAGTCTGAGAATAAAGCAAAAGGACAACAAAGTAGAGAAGGAAAGGCAACAAAGATCATATTACGTTGGTGAGAGGAAAAGGCCGAAAGAGATGACATTGCCTGCGCAAAAAAGATGGAAATGGTTTCAAGTAATGGCAAACGAAAAGTGAATACGTAAACAAAGAGACTCCAAAGTAGTTGAGTGACAAACCGATAATGCCCACAACGTTACGTGCTATAGCAGCCCTATTCGCCATTTTAAAATCGTTTTTTGTTATTGCACAGTCAAGATATCACACCCTATAATATGAGAAGAGAAAAAACTATAGCTAAGCTTGGATTCTAAGTCATATTCACTCCGACTTATATACCAACATTTAGCACTTAGTTTCCTTACATATCCTTCCGTTCTTCCTAATTTAAATCACATTTCTATAAAATACTATATGAGATTAAGAAACTGCAGGTTATTTTAATTTTAAAAATCTTGTTGGGAAAATTAGCATTTGAGTTTATTAGTTATACAGCTCTAAAAGGCAACGTGCAGATTCTCTTATGTACGATCCCAAATTCGTCACTCTAAAAATGATCATGGTGCATGTATGCATTAAATTTTTTAAGATTTTCTTTCTATTGTTCATCATTTGAAATTCGTATCCTATTAAGGAGAAATGAATCCTGGTCATCATCACTTGTATACTTATTTTGAAGATTTACTTAAATATCTGTTTTAAATATATTACCAACTACTCTGAATTCTAGCATATATATTGTTGGATGGACCAAGCTAATTTATTTTTTTCTCCATCAGTAAAAAAATTGTGATATTTTCTTATGTGCAAACAAGAATCCTGAACAGATCATTTCCTAACGTGGGTCAAAAAATTACAACGTTGATCGATAAATACACTTTGTGCCTCCCCAAATAAGATGGGCCAACTGCATATACCCTGTCCTGTTATTATTATATTACACGATCATCTAATATAACATATTTTTTAAGTATTAATTTTTTCATCTAATTTCTCTAATTAATTATAAAAAATTCTAATTAAAAAGTTCCTCAAACTAATAACTTCACTATTGAGAGTAATTTAAAAAATTTCAAAAAAATAATTAATTTTTAACTAACTATCTTAATTTGCAAAAAGTCGCTAGTTGGTGCTTTTGTATAAACAATTGGTGGAAGGTTTTTTTTTTTTTTTGGCGAACAACGTTGGCAAACTTCATTTTTTGGAAAGTGTATTATGAAAACGCTTTTTGTGTGTCCATGTACACAATATCAACCAATAATTATTGGGAGCAAATAGAAAGCGACTAATTGCTATCCCTTAACTACATTTTTCAGTTCCAGGCATTAGAGTAGAAAAAATAGTGTTGAGACCCTTACAACCATGGATCCGACACAGGGCAAAATCTAAATTAGTCGAACCGAGTGGGATAAAAAAAATAAAAACAAAAACAAAAACAAGAAGAAGAGTACACAATATCAAGATAGAGAAATTTCCCCTCATATCTTTATGTGCACATATTCCAGGGGGCTTCTTGTTGGGCTCGGAGTGGGCCGGACTTGGGGAGAAGTCCCAATTGCTAATCCCTAATGGAAATGGGAATCTTTCAGAGGGGAATAAAGAAACTAAGGAATTAATGGAACATTATTTAAATGGAAGGATGTGTAATGACACTAATATGGAGACTATTCCATTAATAAAAATAGAGAGATAGAGTGAAAGCAACACCATCACTTTTATTTATATGTGTGTGTATGGATGTACTATCTCTCTCTCTCTCACCATATGCTCTCTCGATTACTTTAGTTTGCACCATTATCCTATATATCCACCATACAAAAGCCCACTTTCACACTCTCCCCTTTTTCGAATGCATTCTCTTCTTCCTTTATTGCCTTTTCATTCCCCCACTCCTCATGCATGCATTGTGGAAATTGAAGAATGAATTATAAAGTTCACTACTTGTAAATAATGCATCTTGTTATCTATTTTATTTTCGATATTGTGTCCTCTTATCCAGAATCGTTTGGGTCGCTAAATAATAGGATTCAAAAGACTAGCAATTGAGGCTTTTAATAGGATCATTTTTCCCGTTATAAATATTAGAGTAAAATACTCTGATTATCCTCCTGTTTTACCTTAATTACACAAACCTCCTATCTATTTTAAAAACTCATAGAAACCTCCCTTAAAATCAAAATGTATGTTACACAAA
Organism: Acacia acuminata; assembly: GCA_019022655.1. Lineage (NCBI taxonomy): Eukaryota > Viridiplantae > Streptophyta > Magnoliopsida > Fabales > Fabaceae > Acacia > Acacia acuminata. The sequence goes on from JAFJYI010000005.1 coordinate 7,154,112, forward strand.
CCTCTTTTATATTTTAAGATCTATTTCCATCCACCCAAACCGTTAGTTAAATTAAGTTTTATTTTTGAACTTTTTTTTACCAACATGTCCCTCTTCAATATTAGAATTATTTAAGTATATAAAACCAAATTTATACAACCAAAAATGTATTCTAATAGATTTTCTAAATTTTTAATTTGTTAAAAAATTTATTAGTTTTGATATTATAAATTAATTTTGACTTAAAAATATAAATTAAAAACATATATTTTTATCAAATATAATAAGCTATATAAGTTTGAGATTTCATGTGTCATTTAAATTTCTAATTTAATAATTTTTTCACAAATATTTATAAACACATTTGATCAAGCACATATTTATTTAAAAATTTTTTTGAATATTTAACATCCTGTGATATTTACATTAGGGTAAAATGCTCTAACCACCCTTTATTTTACTTTAATTACACAAACCTCCCCTCTATATATTTTGAAAACCCCCTATATACCTTCCTTAAAATTAAAATGTATGTTACACCAAACATCCCTTATATTTTGATATTCTATTTCTATCCACCCAAACCGTTAGTTGACCATTAAGTTTGACTTTTGATCTTTTGTTTTACCAAAATACCCTTCTTTAACATTAGAATTATTTAAACAAATATATATCTATGTGGGTAAATAATTTTTTATCCTAATAGATTTGTTTAACTTTATGAATTTTGAGATTATAAAATTTATATTTTTAATTTTTACCATATTTATTAAAAAATTATTTACTTTTAGTTTCTTAAATGACTAAAAATATATATCAAACACATTTTTTCTATCAGATATAATAAACTATAAATGTTTGAGATTTGTATTAAGTCATTTAAATTTAAATTTTGATATTTTTTTCTACAAACATTTAAAAAACTAACTCAAAATTTTTTTAAAATTTTATATTTACAAATTGTCAATTAAAATTTAGGATTTAGCATTAAGGGTAAATTAGTAAATAAATTTTATTATTATATAAATTTCAATTAAAAATATAATTTTAGAATACTCTTAACGGAGTTAACGATTTAGACTTAAGTGTTATATTTTCAAAATAGAGGGGATGTCGTGTAATTAAGATAAAACAAAAGGGTAGTTAGAATATTTTACTCTTTACATTAACCAATGCTAAAATAATTAAAAAGATAACTATTTGTAAAGATAAAAAAACTCTTAAATTATTTAAAACAATATCAGTTAAAATATAAAAGTAAAACTAGAGATTAAGTATTAAGAGTAAAATAATATATAAATTTTATTTTTATATAAACTTTAATTAAAGAATATATTTTTGGAATATTTTTAGAATATTCTTAACATAGTTAATTATTTGGACTTAAATGTATATTTTCAAAATAAAGAGGAGATCTGTGTAATTAAGGCAAAATAGAAGGGTGGTCGAGTATTTTACTCATATAAGGAAGGTTTATGTAACATACATTTTAATTTTAAGGGAGGTTTCTATGGGTTTTTAAAATAAAGGGGAGGTCTATATAATTAAAACAAAACGGGAGAGGGTGGTGAGTATTTTACTCTAAATATTATCACTTATGTACTGTATTATTTTTAAGTGTGTGGTTAAACAGTGTATCTGTTTTTTTTTTTTTCCCAAACAACAGTGTATCTGTTTAAAAACCCCAATATTAACCATTTTTTGCTGTGGCTGTTAGTGTAAATGTAAGTCTTCAACTAATAATATATAAAAATATCATTTTACAAATATTTAATCCGTCTTTCTTGTATTTGGTTTCTTTCCTCTTCTTCACCATTTTAAGCTCTATCCATTAGAGTAAATATTCTCAACTCATTCGCCAGATGAGGATTATATAGGGGAAAAGATCGGGCCGTCATGAGGTGAACAACCAGTGATTAAGTACATTGCTGATGATTGTGTACTTTTGAGGTGGAAGAGAGGTTTCACAAAAGGAAAAGAGGTTTAAAGAGAGCAATTTCAAATTTTGGCTCCAAGAAGAGAGGATACGTACAGTGATCGAGTTTTATTTTGGCACTAATCCTTTAGACCAGTTGTTCAACCGGTCTTTAAAGTTCCCCTTTGAAATCGGTAATGATCAATTATCCGGTCGAAAAGTAATATTTTCCCCCTTCTCTTTTAGCCGGTTATTATTAACTATGATTATAAAAGTTTCATATTTTAAACCTGTTGTTAATAACAACCAGTCTAAAAAGTAAATCAACATTTTATTTTATTTTGACTTTTTAGAGCATTTTCGTCCTGGTTGTTTGGAAAACTAGTCTAAATGATATATTTTAGACCTTATATTAAAGGAATATGTTTAAAAAGTTCTTTATATTTACGAAACTAAACCGATCGTACTTTTTAAACTTGATCCTCTATAATCTAATCTAAATGTGATGATCTTAAAATCTTTTTTTGTAGTAGTGAACAATGAGTTTTTTTTAAAGATGGTGAGTGAAAGTGAATGTCATGAAGACATTTGGAAACAATTTAATAATATGAATTTAACTATTTTAAAGAAAAAAGTTGCGGATGTTGGGTATGTGCGGCAAGGAAAATTAGGAAAGTGTAACATTTATGTTAAATCAATCCAACATGGTAATTCAAAAGAACAATATGCAAATATGTCAACAGTTACCCGATGTGGTCCGTTATTATTTGTATGTGGCGATAATGAGTATAACATCTACTATTGGAAAAGTTCGATCATACTTTGGAGACATTTGTCATAGATAATCGGGAAGAGCTAGTATATGACAATCATCCTTCTAATCTCTTATTAAAGTTGATTAGATGTGTGTGTATTTATGAATTTCGTTTATTCCAGCTATTCGATCTTGTTTAGTATCACGCTTTTTGGTATCGAAGTATCAAACTTTTGACACTAAAATTAATAGTTCAAATCTCTATTTTGAATGAATTGAGGGAGTAAATGGGGTCATAAGTGAATCCAGTTAAACATGATTGTTTTTATTGAAATGGGGTACGAATAAGCTCGTCGGTTTATGGTGTTGTTTCTAATATAATGAGTAGGTAGAAATTGAATATAAAGTACACGGAATATCAAAATAAGAATCTGTATTTATTAAATAGAGCATCTAGGAAACATTCACTTAGTCCGTATAAAATAAAAAAGTCGTAAAACGAACTCACAAGATGCGATATGGAATGGAAAAATGCGAAATCTGGGCCCAACTTTCGTTGTGTCCTTAAGACAATTTTGCTCCCTCAATAGGATGAAGGTTTTGAACAATTGCCTCCCAGGATAGAGCGGATTATTTGTCTCGAGAAAGATGGCTCATGCATGCATCAAGCCCAAGCGAAGCCAATGAGTCTTTGAACGCACGAGTGTTTATGCGAATGCGAGAGAGAGAGTGTGCGAGAGAAATTGTGTTTTTAAAGCGTGACTAGGCGCCCTATTTATAGACTACGAAAGAACACGATCAGATCGACAAGTCTGCTTGTGAATTGGTGCGTTGTGCAAACAGACGCACCAGAACGGAACGAACAGAGGTGACCCGCGTCTGTTCACAGCGAATTGGTGCGTCTTGACGAATAGTCACATTAGAACGAAGCGAACGGAGGCGACCCGCATCTGTTCACGGCGAACTGGTGCGTCTTCACGAACAGACGCACCAGAATGAAGCGAACGGATCGCAAAACGCAGCCGCTGGTTGGAAAAGTCGGAGAGGCACAACGGGAATATCTAAACGTTCGGAAATTCAAAAAATTATTTAATAAAAAATTATTTTTTAATCCAAAAAATAATTTAATAAAAAATTAATATTTTATTTCACACGCGGGCCGGACCGGCCGGACAGGGCAGACGCCATGGCCAAAACAGGCAGAGCGCGGCGTGTGGTGGACCAAGGGTCACCTAAGTCCTCACCCTCCACAAAAGTGGGTTGGCCCAAGGCCCCGATTAGTAGGAGCCAAGTTGGGGCTTATATACCCTCCAACTTCTCTCCAACTAAGCGATGTAGGACTATTCTCTCACACACATTCCTTCTTCCTTTTTTTCATCTTCTTTTCCATCCTTCTTCTTATTCATAACCCATGGGATTTTATCCTAAAATTCCAACATATGGTTCTTCAATAACTAAACAATCATGATAGGTAATTAGTTTGCTACCAATTCTGATACCAAAAAATGGTTGAAATTAAAGCTTATATTTTATTTATAAGAAACATTCTCTCTCAAAGGCTTGGTCCTATATAAAAACAATTTTGTTTTGTCTAAAAGTTCTATTCACTAGAAAATGATTTGGAATATGTCTAAATTAAGAATTTTTTTAGGATGACTAGTCAAAGTGAAGGTCATGAAAAAATATGGAAAAAAAATTTAATAATATGAATTTAACTTTTTAAAAAAAGAATTTGTTGATGTTGGGTATGTGCGGTAAGGAAAATTTGGGAAAAGCGCAACATTTTTATCTTGAATCAATTAAACATGGTGATTCAAGAGATGCTGACAATATGCAAATATGTCAACAGTTAGCCCATGGATTCATTATTATTTGCATGTGGGGATAATGAATATAATCATCTACTATTAGAAAAGTTCGATGAAGGTGACCTTGTTCACACAAAACCTTGAGCATGCCTCATGGGATTGAGGCAAGTGTGGGACAATTTGTGCCAAACTACTTCTTGATATGATTTACGATAACAGAGTAAGTTTGTGAGATGACTTTGTCTCAATTTATGGGAACATGTTTTTCCAACGTCAACTTAAATATGCCCAGATTTTTTTGACAGGTGTCAATAAGAAGTGATTGCAGCCAAATAGTGGAACTGATTCGACATGGAAGGGATGATATGCATGACGATAGGCCTTTGAGCTTAGAATTCGTTAATATGACACCCTGCTTGATCAATAGAAATCAATACATGTACCACTTTGGTTTTATATATTTAAAAGTCTTTTTTAACTAAAAAAATTAGTACTATTTACAAGTCCAATTTTATGTTAGTAAATGATATTATAACAATTTTTCTCATATTAATTGTACCACTGAAAATAGAAAAAGAAAAAAGAGTTGAAAAACATACATGCATAAATAGTACTAATTTATGGTTAAGGAGCAATTTTACTAATAAACTATTGGTCCAGGAGCAACCAACACAACAAACTCTTATGTGGACCTTAAATACAAATAAACTTTTGAAAACATTAAATGGGCACAAAGACGTTAGACACCGTGCAACGTCCGTTTGTTGGAATTATATTGATGGAAATGAATTGATTTCAAATAGAACACGTGAGACTTGAGTCAGCAAAACATGGAAGCAAAAACGCATCACATCTGTTCAATGTCAAACTCGCATTCATTGTTGCTCGTTCAATGTCCCTCCCATTGTCATCGTGTCTAATGGCGGCATCACAAACACGAGGCACCTTCATCCACTCCTTCTGGTCGTGGTTGTGACCACGCCCAGACGACGGCGCGTGTACCTTCTCCCACTTCTCCTTCCCTCTCGCATGATGGAGACGACGACTCTGTGTTGAGTCTGAGTGCTGGGCTCGCAGGCGGAGCGATAGCTTCATTTTGGTGTTTTGACCAGGGAGACCTAGCTGACCCGCTAGCTGAGGGGGATTTGGAGATTAAAATTGAGAAACAGCGCCGCTAATGGGGGCTTGGTCTTCAGCACACCTTCACACCTTCGACAATCTGAGACCTCCAAGTCGACCTTCATCCTCATCACTTCTTGGTTACTGGCGATGATAGCTTCCTTCACTGTCGCCGGCGATGCTCCTCCATAATCGCCCACCTTCACCGTGAGCTGAGGGAAAGAGAACGCTGCGAGACTGAAACCAAAGAACCACTCCATCCTTCCTCTCTCTCGACCTTGCTTTCCCAATGCCTGAGAAGCGAGACCTCCATTGCCGGCGACTTGACCACACACCACCGCCAGCCCTTTTCTTGTTCATCCCATTCCAGTTTCATCCAAAACCCATAGCTTCCTCTGTTCCAGATTCACATTAGGATCAACGCGGGGTAACCCTCGAAATTTATCTAATGGACGTTGAGGGGGAGTTAACGGTTTTGTGCTACCTTCACTTTTTAAAAAGTTTGTTGGTATTTAAGGTCAAGTTTTTAGTTGTTTGTGCTGAGCGCTCCTGGGTTAATAGTTTGTTGGCTAATTCGCTCCTTAACCCTTCATTTTATAATCATTTAGTTAACTACCTCTTTTTTATATACTCCTCTGGTCCTAGTTATAAGGCCTAGTTAACTTTTTTGAAGAGATTAAGAAAAGCTAATTAAATTACTTTAGAGTATTTTTTTTTTTTTCTTCAAATTAGTTTAACTAATAAACTAATATATAATCTAAGGATAGACAACATATATATGAAATGATTAAGTAACTTATTTAGCTTCCTTAATCTCTTCAAAAAAAGTCAACTATGTCTTATAATTAGGATCGGAGGTAGTAGTTTTTTTAAGCATAGTTGCTTTTTCCTTTCTCTCTCTTGTATAAAAAACAGTAAAAATAATTCATTTTTCTATTTTTATCATTAATTAATTCTATATATTTTCCCTATTCATTCTCACCATCACTCATTTTCTTCATAAATAAAGATAAATAAGGGTATATTTTTTAAAAAAAAGTTATATATCTTATGCATTCATTACTTTTGACTAATTTTAATCACAATTTGTTATACATAACTTAGTTACTTAGGTAGTTCTTGGCTTCCTGCTAAAAAAAGATAGGAAAGAATGTATTTTTAGCTCTTGAAGAGCACCCTCAACAACAAAAAAAGTTCCAAATAAACAATAGGATTATAATAAGGGCAAATTTTTTTTTAAAAAAAAAAAATCCATTTAAATTACAAAAAGCCCAAAATATCTACTAAATTAACAAAAATAAATAAATAGGTAATCTAGTAAGAATAAGAGATTTTGAAGTTTTAGTGTTAATAACTTGAGTATAGACAATGACAACTTAAAAAATAGTAATTAGTAACTTAAGTATACACCATAAAAACTTGGAGAGCTCAAAATATCGATCTTTATATTCTATATCCAAGTTATTAATTCCTATATTTAAATTGTCAATATCCTAACTTCAAAATCTCAAATTCTTACTATATTATCTATTTGTCATTTTTCTAATTACTAGAAATTGTGCTCCGTTGTGCTGGGCCAGAGGCCACGTGGGCAAGCTTTCAACTGTCTCACCATGAAATGCCCATTCGCACACTTGTCTGTCTGTAACTGGCTCATAAAACTACACATAATGGACAGTCAAAAATAATCAAACCCACCACTTAACGCCTCCAAGCCGATGCCACAGTCACCCCCAGCTTACGTCATTATCTCCAGCTCAGCACGGGTCATATGGATTCTTATTTGGGAGAGGCAATCAACTACGGCAACAGTCCACATTCGAATGACCCTGAAACCGTCAATCTCACATAATCATTTCAAACACGTAAATGTCAATACAACCTACGGTCAATAACTGAATATTGCCTGTGGTCATTTGCAGGAGATTGGGACCTATGAGGGGACCACTTCAACTGTCGGCTTGGGCTCGGCCATTAATTTATAAGAATCTTTTTTCGACAAGTCCCCAAGATAGCGACAGACATCGAAAAGACGATATTACCCTCGTTTAACTGGATATGCCCATGCGTACAAGATAGGGACAGTTTCGGGATTTCATTTGGATCATTTTCAATTAAAAATGTATCCGAACGAGTAACTGCTCAGATAATAACATGTGAAACTTGTTTTATTCGTCACTAGCGTCATTTTTAAGGTCATGGAAAAAAAAGGAAGGGGCGGCATCTGATCAAAGAAAAATAGTCATTTTTGAGGTTTGGCCCTTGATCATCAAGGCCACGGTAGGCCTATAGGAAAAACACATATGGAATCAGAAATACTTTTTTCTAAGTTTTTAACTTTTAGAATTCTCAATAAAAGATGTTCTTATAAAGTTAATTTTAAAAAATATAATAATAACTAAACATTTACAACATCATTAAAAAATATAAAAATTAATAATATTATTATCATAAATAATTTTAGGAAATAAAACAAATCATCTAGGCCTAAAATTGTTGGCCCTTTCACACCCTCGACTCTAAAGGGGTGATCTTTTTTAGGCCTATTTTCACTTTTAAGGCAAAAAACTTAAGCCCGTCTGTTATAAATTCAGACTTAAACATGTCAATTTAGGCAGATTTCGACCCGTTTGGCTCTAGTCATTTTTCATATTCCATGAGCCACATAATTTTATATATGTAATTATGTTTTACTAAATATTTATATTCAATAATTTTTAACCTAAGTTTTTATCTATACATGTAATTATTATTATTTTTTTGCTAACATACATTTAATTATTAACATTTTATCATATATAAAATATTTTTAATTTTGTTAATATTTTTATCTCATATAATCATAGACGGAATGGTTGAAAAGCTATAAGCATTTTGATGCAAATGCACATAGTAATAATTAAAACAAATAAAAATGATTCGAGAAAAAAAAATGGTTTGAGGGGGTTTTGACATGTTCAAATAAGGTTATTGAGTGTGATAGTGAGGATGGTTAACCTTTTTTTTTTTTTTTTTGGTATTATAGAATCATTTAAAAAGAGGTAGTTTAAGATATTGACAAATACAAAAAAAACACTCTTCATGATTTTTAAAAATAAGATTATAAAGTTAAAAAATACTTGAGGATATGTTTGAGTTAATAATATTTTATCCTAAGATAAAAGATCTATTTTTTTTAATAGAGCATAATCACGAAATATTTTTTCAACATCCTAAAATAATTTACATAAATGTCCTTTTTTGAGATAAGACTTTGTTGTTACTCTTATTGAATAGTAACAAAGTTGAAAGAATATTAATACTCCGAACACTTTGATCTTTAATATCCAAAAGATCTATTTTTTTATCTCGTCGTGCGATTTACCAAATTTAATTAGATGAATAAAATTAGTTTAACTCCCTTTGATCTTTAATATAAGACATATCTTGTCTACCAAATTTAATTAGATGAATAAAATTAGTTAAACTAATTAATATGATTTTTTAATTCCCTCATTTTGCTTGTTGTTGAAGGAGCATCAATAGAGTAAATTGGAAAAGAAAAATTGTTAAATATAAAAAAAAATATATATATATTTAAAATTAAGATCATCTTCACAAATATGTCATATATTAAAGATGAAGGGAGCATAAAAAATTATTGTGTCTCTATTTTACTTAGTTCCATGTGTCTTTAATATAAGACCAATTTGAGTTTTTTAAGAGATTAATTAATCTAAATATATTATTTAATCATAATATATGTTCTTGAGATATGATATTATCACAATCAATTTTGATAACTACAAATGTTACTACCACTTTTTCACCTCAGACGTTCATCTATCTTTATCATTTCTTTCTCTTATTGAGATTCTGATCTAATGGTGGAAAAATGGTAGTGACATTGGTAGTGACAATATTCTATCTCTATGTTCTATATCATTAAATTACATATCAATTCATAAGTTAGAAAAAATTAGTTTAAAAAAAGATAAAAACAAATACTTTAAAATGATTTATTTAGTACTCCCGGCCTCTAATTATAAGACTTAGTTGACTTTTTTGAATAAATTAAGGAAGCTAATTAAATTACTTTAGAGTATTTTTATTTTTATTTTTCTCAAAACTAATTGGTTTAACTAATAAACGAATATATGAATATATAATAAGGATACACAAATGATTAAATGATTATTTAACTTATTTAACTTTCTTTAATCTATTTCAAAAAAGTCAACTGATTTAAGAAATGAGATATGGTACTATCTTTGGTCTTAAATATAACATCTAATGGATTGTTTTAAAGAGATTTTATAAGTTTAAGAAACAAAATAAGTTATATTAAAGTATTTATAATTATTTCATTTTTCTTTAAATTAAAAACTTAGTCAACTGATTTAAGAAATGAGATATGGTACTATCTTTGTCTTAAATATAAGATCTAATGGATTGTTTTAGAGATATTTTATTTTTTTTTTTTTTTTTTGCCCAAAGTTTTAGAGAGTTTAAGAAGCAAAATAAGTTATATTAAAGTATTTATAATTATCATGTTTCTTTAAATTAATTATTTAACTTATAAGCTGATTTATAATCTAATAATATACTCCATATAACATATGTTAAATCAAGTGATCTACTTTGATTCTTTAATATCTTTAAGAAAGTTAAATAGATATTATATTTTGGGCTAATTCATTATTTTTTTTATATATATTTCCATTTCTGGCCATTTTTTTCGAGCAATTGTTACGTAATAAATATCCCTTCCCCACATCGGCGTCTGGTTTTCGGTCGTATTCTTCTTCTTCACTTTCAAAGCAAAGCCTTATTCTCTCCACTGCAGACTTCGGATGCTCAGGAATACTCTTCAGCGTTTCCCAGATCTGGTAATTATTTGAAAATTCCGTCAAGATTTTTGATAGCCGCTGCGTACATTTTGACTAAATTTTCCATAATTCAATCTTCTTGTGTGTTTCTGTCAATTACATCCTTGATTTTGCTTTTGCATTGAAATTTCGATGACATCGCTTCCTCTTGCTGGTTTCACCTGATTTTTTGTCTGCTGCTGCTACTGCTTTTCATTGACTGTAATTGCTGTGTTGTGGAGTTTCGGAATTCAGGGATGCTTTTGAGTAGAGGATCGATTTGCTATGGATTGAAACTGTTTTGTTACTATTTGAAATGGTCATAGCTTCAATTGATATTTTTCAGGAGTGGTGGAAGATTTTTCTGGTTTTGAATGTGAAAGTTTTGCACTTATTTGGGTTTTTGTTATCGTTCTAGTCCAGTTAGAATCTCCCAGAATCTCACTAGAAAACTTTATTCGGCGTGATTCTATTTATGATTTGGTTTCTTGAATTATAAGAATGATGCTGAGAATGGGCAGTCTCTTACAGGATTATCATGGTTGTTCCTTTTTATCCGTATAAATTCCCTTTTTGTAAAATTATGTTGTGACTTCTTTAAAACTAATCTTCCGAGGGAAAGGGATTTGTGAAATTGTTATGTTGTTTGTACGGATCCCCTGCATAATATAATAATTAGTTATTTGTACTCTTAGCAGCATAGATATTAAAAATATGCAGAATTTTCCTACTGATAGAATATTATGTTATTTGATGAAGTATTTAATGGTAATGAATTATAATTATCTTGTTAAGTTGAATATTCAGTTCTCGATAAGTATGCCTTCGTAGCTTTAATCTTGAATTGCTTCATGACCCCAAATTCCATGCAGAAGCAAATTGACATTTCTTTGGCTGGATTTTAGTAGGAGTCTTGGAGATGACAAAGAATGGAGATTTTATAGAGGACTGATAAAAATGTTGGAGTACTAAAGATTTACTAGCCCCAACTACGTCATTCAAATCCAAAGAAATAAGCTTGCTGGGACGACTTTGGCGTTCTCTGGTGTTTTTGAAAAATCAATTCATTTGGATACATTTCATATTAATTTATGTTCTTAAAGCAATTTTTTTATTTGAGCTCCATTTTTCGGTGGGGGATTGGATCATGCTACATCAATTAAGATAGTCAAGGTCAGAGAGCTTCTGCCGTTGCTTTACTATTAAACTCATGTTTTACATTCTTTCCTCTTCTCTGCCATTTTCATATTTCCTTCCTCGTCTTTAGGCTAATGTGCTTTTCCCCACATGTTTTCAACTTTTCTTGAACATGTATCTCCTTCATTTTTCTTTGTCAGGATTTATGAAGAAGGAACTCATTAAATCAGCATTACGAAATCTGGTTAGAGGTTTCTTTCCAATAGCTGTCATAAAATAGTTTTGGCATCATTGACGTCATTGAAAGCACATGCAACTTTAGTAAATATGGACAGATCAGATACATCAGGCTTTGTGAGTGGTGGATGTTGTGCATTGGAATTTCTTTTCCACCATTGTAGCTCCTGTAGCTGTGTGTGGTGAAGTTTTTAGCGCCTATAACCCATTGAAGCATAGGCGCAGGACATAGAATGGATTTGAACCAGAAAGCCTTACTCTATTCTCATGATGCTGAACTTAGGATAAAAGATGACCTAGGTGATGCTACATTATCGTTGAATGGGTTTGGCTTTAGGGAAACCAATACAACCAGTTATAGCAGTAGTAAGAACAATGCCGGATTGAATTTCTTCAACTCTTCTGATGATCAATGCAGGTTGGTTCTAGGACTGGGCCCACCTCCAAGGCCATATGACAATGAATTCTTCAATCTTGGGGCTAGAAAGAGGAAGGAAGGAGACAGTTTGTTTCCACAATGCATGCAATCTGAATGTGATTCAATCCTGCAACTTGGTCTTTTTGGAGGAGCTTATGAAGCTTCAAGTGTTCTGGACTGCTCAGGTTCATCTGAGAATGAAGAAAACATGTCCTGTCTTTCAGGCCGAACGTCTGCTGAGAATACCTATCCTATGGTTCCTGTTGTTGATGAGGGCTCTACCTCAGCAAAGAAATCAGGTGGCTATATGGGTTCACTTCTCCTGGCTCCAAAAGCGGATATTGGTAAAGCTTCATTACTGGCACAAGAACCATCTGATGCTACAAATTACTCACTTGGTCCTTCATCTTTGGAGAACCGAGCAAGCAACTTCAAGGGATGTAAGTTTCTTGGATGTACAAAAGGAGCTCGAGGTGCTTCAGGATTTTGCATAGGACACGGGGGTGGACAGCGATGTCAGAAGCCAGGCTGCAATAAGGGTGCTGAGAGCCGCACAGTTTATTGCAAGGCTCATGGTGGAGGGAGGAGGTGCGAACACTTGGGTTGCACTAAAAGTGCTGAGGGGAAGACAGAATACTGCATAGCTCATGGTGGTGGCAGGCGATGTGAGCATCCGGGTGGGTGCACTAAGGCTGCAAGAGGCAAATCAGGACTCTGCATAAGACATGGAGGAGGCAAGAGATGTAAGATTGAAGGGTGCACCAGAAGTGCTGAAGGGAAGGCAGGGTTCTGCATCTCTCATGGGGGCGGACGCCGGTGTCAGTACCAAGGATGCATAAAAGGTGCCCAAGGAAGCACCATGTTCTGTAAGGCTCATGGTGGTGGAAAGCGTTGCTCATTTGTAGGTGCGTATGACAGATCCCACCCATCCCCCCCCCCCCTTCCCAAAAAAAAAAAAAAAAAAAAAAAAAAAGAAAAATCATAATCATGACTTATTTAACTATGTATATGTTTAAATTTGTTACAAAATGACATAAAAGTCCTTTTTTAAAATCTTTGATCAAATTTTTTTTTTTTTTTTATCTAACTTTGAAGTTTTACAAATATGGTTCATTAAGAAAAAATGGTAAGATGCACAAACTTTTCAAAGCTTAGGTCATCTATGGATAGATAGCAAAAAAAAAAAAAAAAAAAAAAAAAAAAAAAAAAAAAAAAAAAGGTCATCTGCAGATAATTTGGTTGACATTATTCTAGGGTTGACCATAAAAGGTCATCTAACTTCAACTTTAATGTTTGGAAATAATTGGATCATAATGTAGCTAAGGTGATTAGACTCTTGCGAATACTTGTTGCCATCACTATTTGCAGGTTGTACCAAAGGTGCTGAAGGGAGCACACCACTATGCAAGGCACATGGAGGAGGAAAGCGTTGCCTCTTCAATGGTGGTGGTTTATGCCCCAAGAGTGTCCATGGAGGTACCAACTTTTGTGTTGCCCATGGTGGTGGGAAGAGGTGTGCTGTGCCTGGCTGCACCAAGAGTGCCCGTGGCCGAACAGACTGCTGTGTTTGCCACGGTGGGGGTAAACGATGCAAGTTTGAAGGTTGTGGGAAGAGTGCTCAAGGAAGCACTGATTTCTGCAAGGCCCATGGTGGGGGAAAGAGATGTGTTTGGGAGGATGGTAAGTGTGAGAAATTCGCAAGGGGTAAGAGTGGCCTCTGTGCTGCTCACAGCAACTTGATGCAGGGGAAGGAAACCTACAAAGGAAGCCTGTTCGATTCAAGACTCTTCCGAGGTCTTGTACCATCTGCTTCCATTGCTCATAGTGGTTCTTGTAACAATTCCTCCTCTGGAGTCAGTGCTGTTTCTGAGCGCAATGATTCTAAGGAAGAACCAACAAAACTACAGTATCTTATACCAGAAGAAGTGTTGGTTCCACTCTCAATGAAGTCATCTTCATCGCCATCATCTCTTCCTCACTTCTTGTCTACCAAGAAGCCAAAAGAAGGTAAAAACAAGAATGTTTTGGAGGAAGACTTTAATTTTGATATCCCAGAAGGTAGGGTTCATGGTGGTGACTTGATTTTACATCTTGGTGGAAATTTCAAGAATGCATCCAGTGTAATCAGGAGGGATCCGGTTGGCTCAAGTTTGTAAATTCATTTTAGGAATTACGGACATGTTCATTATCAAAATGTGAATAAGGTTTCTGCTGCTTGTCCATTATCTATTGTAAGTAGTATAAGGTTGATTGGTTGGTTGCTAGGCTATTGTTTGTGGTTTGATCTATGGCTTTTATTCTTGAATAAGTAGGTTGTATCATAAACAACAGCAAAATGCTGAAATACTTGGCTAAACTCATTAGCCAAGTTAATTGACACATTAAAAGGGTGGTTCCTTTTAATAAAAGACTGTATCTTCAAATTCTTAATGTTATACTAATAACTAGGTGAATAACTAGGTTGTAGAAGAAGAATTAGAGAAGAGGAGACATAGTCGAAGCAAGGCTCATTACTTTCATACACATCAACTGAATCCATACATACCTTCCTTAGTCTAATAGCCATATATATATAGTGTCTCATAGGCTTTAGACTCACAGCCCAGTAAGACTAGCTAGGTATTCTTAAGTATTACAACTAACTACTAACCCAGCGGCCTCATGGGATTAATATAGTGCCTCTGGTACTCCATCCTATGTGTGGTTGGCCTCATAGGATTAGTGTGGCTGCCATCTATATAACTACTAATTACTAACTACGTCTTATGCAACATATACTTAAGCTTCAATTTCTGGAGTTGCTATTATTCAAGCATCATGGTGTTGGCCTATGGAGATATAATCTTTAATTCTCTTTTATGGAAAACAGGCTTACAATTCCCTAAAATTTTTTTTTTTTTTTTCTTTCAAGGAATGAAACAATTTTCACCTTTAGTTATGATTATTGTCATCTATAAATTGCAATGAAGCAACAACGTTATCAAAGCGCACCACCACCACCACCACAAATGAAGTTTGGACTTTGGACCCAAATAATTCTTATATTCTAAAGTATACTTTTTTATTTGGACTCGGCAAATTTAAAATAGTAACATGTCTAAATTTTAATTATTTCATATAATTACTTTTATATTTTAATTTTGAAATCAATCTTTTGGAAGTACGTGTTAGCACTTTAAATTTGCTGACTCCACATCTTTTGTTATTTAAGTTAATGGTGTTAACTTAAAAAGACTAAAATAGAACTTTATATTATATCTGGTCCTAATTATAAGACCCAGTTGACTTTTTTGGAGAGATTAAGGAAGCGAAATAAGTTATTTAATCATTTCGTATGTTGTGTATCCTTAAATTGTACTCCCTCCGGTCCCTAATTATAGGACATATTTAACCGATTTTGTAGAGATTAAGGAAATAAGTTAAATTGGTTAATTTTATTCATTTTCTTAAAGTGCCCTTATATAAATTTAAAATGACATAAGTAAAAGTGAATCAATAGCTCATGCCACATATTTTTCCAACATAAAATTTTCCTTCCCCCACACTACCTAATTGAAATAATGATATTTATGAATATATATATATATAATTGTGTGTATGTACATAAATCCACATACATATATATGCACACACATGTGAAAAAAAAAACACACACACACACATGTATATATATGTGTGTATGTTTATATAAGTACATATATACACACATATTTATTGGCACACACATGTTTATACATATATTTATACACCCACACATATGTGTGTGTCTATATATATTTATGTGCAGACACACACACACATATACATATATATATACAGAAACACACATATACATACATATATATATACACACACACATATATATTTGTGTGTAGACACACAAATATATACATATATAGATACACACACACACATATATACACAAAAACACACACACACATACATATATGTATACACAGACACATCTATATACATATATAGAAACACATACACATATATATCTTTAAACGTTTCATTAATTGGAAGAGTCTATGCATCCACATACATATAATTACTAAAAATCAAACACATTTGAGAGAATAAAATAAGGGTATTTTAGGAAGAAATTGATAAAAATTAGAATGTTGTCTTATAATTAGGATCAAAACCAACTTCCAAATGTTGTCTTATAATTGATTTGGAGGGAGTATATTAGTTTATTACCAAACTAATTAGTTTGAAGAAAAAGATAAAAATACAAATACTCTAAAGTAATTTAATGAAACTTCCTTAATCTCTTCTAAAAAATCAATTGCGCCTTATAATTAAGGCCGGGAGGGAGTATAAATTTGTAAACTCCGCATTTTAAACACATTTTTTTAAGAAAAATAACTAAAATAGAAATTTATATAAATTAAAAGAACTAAAACTATACTTTAATTATTTTTATACTCATTTTTCTAAGAAAACAAGTCACAATCGAGACATGTAAATATACTTTAAATTTTAATTTTTTGAAAAAAAAATGCCATTACCTAAACTTGCGTTATCAGTCCCCAAAGGCCCAAAAGCCACGTTCCAATGCTCTTTCTCGGAAACCTTATCCAATGGCTATCACCTTCTCCTTCCCCTGCTCCAACCCCTCCTTCATCTCTTCTTCTTCTTCCCGTAGGTTTTTCAGATTCAATCTCCAATCCTCCTCAAAGCTTTCCCCCACCACCACTCTTCCTCTTCAAACCACTTCCTTCCCCAAAACTGGTGTTATTGTCATCGGAGCCGGTCTTGCCGGTTTAGCTGCTGCCATCCACCTCAACTCTCACAACATTCCCTTCCTCCTTCTCGAAGCGTCTGACGCCGTCGGCGGTCGCGTCCGTACTGAATCCGTTGATGGCTTTCTTCTCGACCGCGGATTCCAAATCTTCATCACTGCTTACCCAGAAGCCCAGAAGCTTCTCAATTATCAAAGCCTCGACCTCCAGAAGTTCTATTCAGGAGCTCGGATTTTCTACAATGACGAATTCCACACTGTCGCGGACCCTATTCGCCATTTCTGGGACTCCGCGGATCCTTGTGAATCCTATTGGTTCCGTCGTCGACAAATTACTCATTGGCGCCACGAGAGTCCAGGTATTGACCAAATCTGATGAAGAGATTTTGAGTGCTGAGGAATCTACCACGATTGATTTGTTACAGAAAATAGGGTTCTCCGATTCGATCATCGGAAGATTCTTCCGGCCGTTCTTCAGCGGAATCTTTTTCGACAGAGAGCTTGAAACGACCTCCAGGTTGTTCAATTTCATCTTCAAGTGTCTCGCTCTCGGTGAGAATACTCTTCCGGCCAAGGGCATATCGGCCATTCCAGAACAACTTGCTTCGAGGTTGCCTTCCAATTCAATTATGTTCAACTCGAAAGTAACTTCTATCGATCTCGTTGAATCCGAATCGCCAACTGTGACATTACAGAACGGAGAAGTTGTGACGAGTGAGCTTGGAGTGATTCTGGCGGTTGAAGAACCGGAAGCGGTCAAGTTGTTGGCGGGAAAGGGTGGTCCGGTTCAGAAGACCCCCGTTCGGAGCACGGCTTGTGCGTATTTCAAAGCAGGCCGAGATCAAATCCCGGTTCAAGATCCGGTTCTGTTCCTGAACGGGTCGGGTAAAGGAATAGTGAATAACATGTTCTTCGCAACCAATGTGGTTCCATCTTACGGCCCACCCGACAAAGCTTTGATATCTGTTTCCCTAATCGGGTCGTACGAAGGCGTGACTGATGAAGATTTAGAGGCTAGAGTTGTGGAAGAACTTTCGGGTTGGTTTGGGGAGAAAACAGTTCGGGCATGGGAGCACTTGAGAACTTACAGGGTCGGGTTTGCCCAGCCCAATCAAAGGCCACCCACGAATTTGAAGAAGAGCCCAAAAGTCGGGCCGGGTTTATATATCTGTGGGGATTATGTGATCTCAGCTACGTTCGATGGTGCTTTGGTCTCTGGAAGAAGGGCTGCTGAGGCTTTATTGAAGGATAAAGCATTAGCTCGAGCTTAACAGTAATGTATTTTAACTAAAAATTCTTTCTTAGAGAAATTAATATAATTCGTTTCTTCACTAAGAGAAATAAAAAACATTCTAAACTAATTTTCACATGTTTTTTTTAAAAAAATTAATTTTTATGTCCTGTGATAGTTGTTAGTTAGTAGCTACAAAACCTCCGTACAGCCTTACATGATTGTTGATGAATCATAAACATTTACATGATGGTTTATCTAGATAACAAACACAAAACTTATGTCAATTATAAAATATTTTTAAAATAATAAGTTATATTAATAGAGAAATGGTAACCAAGTCACAGGGAATAGTCATCATGACAACACAAGTGAAACAGATTTTTTATTTAAAAAAAATAAATAAACAGATGGAAAAAAGTTATAGGGTTTAGGTGCATGGAGGTAGAAGCAATCGGAAAGAAGACCCTTCTGTTTTTTTTTTCCCCTTCTGGACAGACCTCAAAACTCAGATGGGAGGCAAAATGCTTTTACACCAGGCAAACAATTACAGAATTAAGATTTGTTAACAATTAGCAGGAATTAAATATATGTGGACCTCGTATTTGATTTGTTAAGACCTGGTTTAATCCAATTTGAAATTAACAATAAAACCTAAGAAGCATACTTAGGTTTTAAATTTAAACTATTATACAATATTTCTATGACAAGATTAACCCTATGACTTGTGATGAGAAGGTTGCCAATATAAAAACATTCGACTTTCATTTTCAATAAATATTTAAATGGGGGATATCTCTTCCAACTTCTTATTAAATTAAGAAATAAACATAAAAATAGTAGAGCCTAACGGATCGGCCCTACAGGGCCAATTTCACTTAACTTCTCTAGTTTTCAAGCTCGACTCTTGAAGGATCAGGGCCTAAAAGGGCCGGCCTGATTTCTCGGTTCTAGCCTTAGCCACATATTTTTAGCATAAGGACAATCTCTCAATATGTGTAAAATATCCTCCACTCCATTATGGCAGAACTCGCAAAGGGCTGACCGTTGAGACTAGGTACTCCGCCATAGGTTAGTTGGAAGCCTATTTAGTAATAACGTCCATAGGAAAGCCCTACTTTTTTCAGCACCATCCCATTTCCACATGTCCTTAAATAAATTATGGAAAATGCATTTAAGGGCCCTTTTTACATAAAATTTTTTTCAAAAAAGGCCCCAAGATTCTGTAAATCTCAAAAAAGGCCAAGGGCCTTTTCTGGAATTTTCAGAATCTACGTGAGTTGTTAACGAGGCTGATATAATTGTTAACCAAGGTTGATATTGTTGTTAATGTGACTGATTTATTTGTTAAAATATTGTTGTTAATGCGACTGATTTAGTTGTTAACGGGTATTGATTTTGTTGTTAATGTGACTGATTTAATTATTAAAGTTTAATGAATTTATACCAAATTTTGGAATTTTCAGAATCTTGAGGCTTTTTTGAGATTTTTTTTTTTTTCTCTATAAAAAGGGCACTTAAATGCATTTAATAAACTATGCCTTAGGTGCAGAGGGTTTTGTTCAATAAGGAAGTAGGCACTTTTAATGGAGAAGGCACTATCACTGGAGGCCCCCAGGACAAGAAATCATTTCCAACATCCTCTCTAGGTGGTAAGGAAGCAATGACTCTACAGAAAACATCAGGATCTACAATACTTTCCAACCTACTGTAATCCCATGAGCTCCTCGTTCCCAATTAACTACTGTAGATAAATCCTCTTCCTCGGTCAATGGTCTCTTACATAGGTCTTTTAATTTCTTCCCATTTATCAGCCACTGGTCATTAAAAAAATTCACCATCTTACCATTTCTCACTTGCCACTTCGAACCCAAAGCAATTATGTCAATTTGGGTCCAAACCGAGGAATTACCTGTCTTGCTTGACAAAAGGGAATCGCCATCCCTCCTCATGTGTCTCTGCTGCAAAATCTCAAACTATAGACCAGATATACCTAGCACTAGCTTCCAAGCAATTTTAGCCCCACAAGCACGATTAAAAGAGCAAAGTCTCAAGAATCCCAATCCCCATACTCCTTTGGTCTTGTAATTTGATCCCAACCAATGTAAAATGAAACTTTCGAGAGGAATCAAGATGGCCCCATATGAAATTGTATTGTAATCTTTCAATCCCAAGACAAACACTTCTAGGTAACCTTGCTACCTGCATAGGATACAATGGGATGGTGCTCAAGATTGATTTGGCTAGGCTAATTCGTCTAGCCATGGATAGGTAATTAGCTTTCCAAGCCTTGAGCTTTGAACATAGTTGGTCAATTATATAGTGTAACTTATCCGATGGCTTCCTATTTCGAGAAAGTGGACCGATGTATTTTCCAATGTCACTGGCTATATGCATTCTGGACAAAGCCTTAATTTTCTGCCTAGCATGAGCTGGGACCCTTGGGGAAAAGAAAATAGAAGATTTTGAAAAAGTTATCTTGCCCCCTAATGCGATCATAGAAGTATCCAAACACCTCAGCATAGATACTATTTGTTGTTTAGAAGCTACACCAAACAGAAGGAGGTCAACAGCAAATAAAAGATGTGACACTTGAGGACCTGATTTAGTTACAGCAATGGACTTCCAAAGTCCTTCCTCTATAGCATCGCAGATTACATGTGACAGTTTCTCCATACATAGGACAAATAACGGGCAAAATAGAATTCCCTAAACAGAGGCCCCCTCTTTGGAGAGAAGTATTCAGTTTGTGCCTCATTCCATATGATATTGTAGGAAACAGATGATACACAGGGGATTATAAGATTAACAAATGCACTATCGAACCCCACATCTAGAAGGACTTGGTGCAAGAATTCTCAATAGATTCCATTATGGGCTTTCTCTAAGTCAATCTTCATAGACAATAAACCCTTCTTACTTCTGTTCTTGACTCATAACTTACATGGTCTATGTTCTCTTGGGCAAGCATTGTGAATCACAAGGAACAGGCCCATTGACTTGAAGCCTGAAAACGTTCACACGAGATTTTGGGCCCTCATCGTGCTATTTACTTAAAAGATAGCTAACTTGATTTCCCAGCACCAATGATGATGCATATATATGGTTCAGCAACCAAGTTCAGTTTTTCTTTTTCTTTTTCTTTTTTACCAGAAATGACAGCAAATTTAATGCAGGGGTATTTAATGTATGCATATATACTTCAACACGTTCATGTATTTATCTAAAGATAGAGTAATGCTTTGTTTTTTTGTTTTCCTTTCTCTTTCCAATTGCAGAAATTTATACAGAAACGTTTTTCATGACAACTAGAACCCCTCTTGCACAATCTACTTTCGTGATGTTACTATACCACATGACAGCAAGCTAACCATTATTCTCCCATGCATACGATACATTTATAAGAATGAAGCTGCGGGTGGTTGTTTAGAGTTTTCTAACATGAGACACTTGTTAAACCTCCTCTGTTTTTAACTCCTAAAAACAGAGGTCTATATGCAGATTTAAATCTCCGATACACAAGCAAGATGAAAAGCTTACCTTATTCAAAACTCATACTTGCTTCCTTGTTGCTCTCCCTTTGTGATTTTGAAGGCGAACGGCGGAAGAAAAGAATGAGAACGACAAACCCACACTCTCTCCATCTCTCTCTCTCTCACTGCAACTGACTTTCGGTTTGCAGGGAAAACCAACTGGTTATAATGGGAAGGAGGCTGGTGCTTGGCTCCGGAAGTATGGGGAGGTCTGAGGTCACGTGTACAGTGAACGCCGAAAGCAATGGGATCAGCTTTGGTCCGCTGCAGACTTATGTCAGCTGCGGACCGCTGCATTAAACTGTGCCGTTTTGGCATAGTTTAATGCCGCCTGATCCCCTTTTTATTATTAAAAAAAAAAAAGGGAGAATTACACTCAGGTCCCAAGGAATAGAGATATTTACATTTAGGTCTCTTGAATTCATAAAATTACACAGAAGTCCCTAGGGACTTCTGTGTAATTATTTGTGGAAGCAAAATTACTTTTTTGCCCAAAGGAGAAAAACGCCTTTGGACCTCATAATTTAAAAAAATCCAGGTTTGTAACAAGAAATTCTATATTTACAATGAAAGAAATTCTTATTTTAATAACAAGTTTTGAAAGCTTGTATTTTTTCAATTTTGAGGTCCGAGGCCATTTGCAACAAGAAATTCTATATTTTACAATGACCAATTCCTATTTTAACAACAACTTTTGAAAATGTGGATTTTTTCAATTTCGAGGTCGAGGCCATTTGCAACAAGAAATTCTATATTTACAATGACCAATTCTTATTTTAACAACAACTTTTGAAAACGTGGATTTTTTCAATTCTAAGGTCCGAAGCCATTTGAAACAAGAAATTCTATATTTACAACAACTAATTCATATTTTAACAACAACTTTTTGAAAACCTGGGTTTTTTCGATTCGAGGTCCAGAGGCCATTTGCAACAAAAAATTCTATATTTACAACAGCCAATTCCTATTTTAACAACAACTTTTGAAAACCTAGATTTTTTAATTCTGAGGTCCAGAGGCCATTTGCAACAAGAAATTCTATATTTACAATGAGTTAATTCCTATTTTAACAACTTTTGAAAACCCGATTTTTTTTTCAATTCTAAGGTCCAGAGGCCATTTGCAACAAGAAATTCTATATTTACAATGACAAATTCCTATTTTAACAACAACTTTTGAAAACCTGGATTTTTTAATTCGAGGTCCGAGGCTATTTCTCCTTTGGGCAAAAAAGTAATTTTGCTTCCACAAATAATTACACAAAAGTCCCTAGGGACTTTCGTAATTTCATGAATTCAAGGGACCTAATTGTAAATATCTTTGTTTCTTGGGACCGAGTGTAATTTTCCCAAAAAAAAATCTGGCTCTATTCGGTAGTGAAAAGAAAATTCAGGATACTAATTTTTTTTTTCATGATCTTGAAAAAATTATTTTAGGATTTTGAAAAAATACTTGAATCTTATCGACTGTACTAAAAAGATATTTGGGATACTAAAAAATAATTCATGATATTAAAAAAATTATTTTTGGAAATTGAAAAACTAATTCAGTCTTGAATGCTATTAAAAATATGCTTTAGAATATTTTTTTAAGATACTAAATAATTTTTTAAGATTGTGAATTATTTTTCAAGATTGTCAATATCTCGAAAGTATCATTTTGGTACCGAGGTTAGTATCCTCAAATAATTTTTAAGATCCTAAAATAATTTTTCAAGATCTTGAATAATTTTTTCGGTAGCATTAAGTATCTTAAATGCAGTTTAATGCTGACCTAATCCCCTTTTTCATTAAAAAAAGAAAAAGAAATCATTACATCGTCATTTGGTAAAAAGATCATTTAAGATATTGAATGTTACTAAAAAAATTATTCTTGATCTTGAAAAATTATTTTAGGATCTTGAAAAAATATTTCAGGATACTAAAAAAAAATTTGAGGATACTAACTGGTACCAAAATGATACTTCGGGATACTTGAAAAAATAATTCACAATCTTAAAAAATTATTTGGTATCTTAAAAAAATATTCTAAAGCATATTTTAAGTAGCATTCAGTACCTGAATTAGTTTTTCAAAATCCAAAATTAATTTTTTTAAGATCATGAATTGTTTTTTAGTATCTTGAAGATCTTTTTTAGTACTAGTCAAGACTCTTAGTATTTTTTTCAAAATCCTAAAATAATTTTTTCAAGATCATGAAAAAAAATTTAGTATCCCGAATTTTCTTTTCACTACCGAGTAGAGCCAGATTTTTAAAAAAAAAATAATAAAAAGGGGATTAGGCGCATTAGACGTGCCAAAAGCTAAGACAGAGTTTAATGCGGCCGGTCCGCAGCGGACACAAGTGCAGCGGACCAAAGCTGATCCCGAAAGGAATATATGCTGACGAGTGTGGCGTGACGTTGCTGGCCGAGAATGAGATTACACATTAAAAGAAGATTTTTTGTCAGTTCTCTTTCGGCACCTCTCTCATTGTCGCGTGTTGGATCGAAGTAATAAGAGAGGGATACTGATGCATAGAAACAATGAGTTGGCTTAAGGGAAGGTAATGGGTTGGGTTGTGCATATCATCCATGGGCCATGAGGTTTGGAGGAGAAGAGAGTGGGAATTGAGACGTGCTGGTGAAACCGATTAACTCTCAGGCGGCAATCTCTACGGAGAAGGAAGATTTACTAGAAAGGAGCTCTAAGAAGATTAAAAATGTGATACATCGGGATTATGTGGAAGGATTAGAGGGTCACTGGCCGAAACTGGGGAGCAAACCAAGTATCCACAATACTGGGGGACCTTCATTTGTAGATAAGCTGAAAGGTACGTGTGCTGGGGACGATGCCTTGGGTGGGAAGGAAGATGCAACTAAACCGAATTCATCAGATAATCCTTTATCCGATGATTCGATAAGTGACTCAGAAGGTAAGGAGGCGGAAAAGAAATGTAAGATTTCTGAAAATGCTCGGTTTCCTTCATTTAGTTTCTCAGACAAAATGAAGCAGAGACTCTGCAAAGCATGGAGTAAGGCTGTTGTCGTTAAACTGCTTGGTAGGAGTATTGGGTTCCGGGCTCTGGAGAAAAGGCTACAGATGTTGTGGGCAAAGCGAGGTGTGTTAACACTGATCAACATGGGACATGGGTATTTTGTGGTTAAGTTCACCAATGGAGATGATTACTCAAATGCTCTTACTGGAGGTCCATGGTTAATATATGACCATTATCTTACAGTGCAACCTTGGGAGCCTACTTTTAAGCCTGATAAAGCTAATATAGACAAGGCTGCTGTCTGGGTGAGAATTCCAAAGTTGCCGTTACAGTATTATGATAAGGAGGCCCTAACTACGATTGGTAACACGATAGGGAAGACATTAAAAGTTGATGTCAATACTTCCTGCCAACTTAGGGGCCATTTTACAAGGATCTGTGTTTTGGTTGAATTGGGCAAGCAGTTAATGCAAGGCTTTTACCTGGATAAGGAAGCTTTTTACCTAGAGTATGAAGGTTTACACCTTCTGTGCACGATGTGTGGCCATTACGGTCATAAATTTGAAACTTGCCCAAGTCGAACGATGGAAAAGGAGGTGGATAAGGGCAAAGATATGGGAAATAATAATGGGAATGAGGCTAAGGGAGCAGGTCAAGAGACGGAGGAGCAGTGGAGAGTTGTTCAGAAGTAGCGTCGGCCAAAAAAGCTGACGGAGAAAACTAGTGATGTGGCTAAACAACAAAATGTGGGATCACGATTTGGGGTATTAGCTGATGTGGATGGAGTTAATGAAGTAGTTAATGATGCTACGAAGGATTTAAACATGTTTTGGTTTCCCCTATTTGGAGACCGATAGAACAGAGTGCAATGAGGAAGATGAAAGGGAAAGGGAAAGGCACGAGGAAGGGCACGGGTACGGATTCTGTTATGGATGTTGTGGAGAACGCACAAGCAGCAATCGTGCAGCAGCAGAGCAGGCGAGTGGAGAAAAGAACGTGCGATGTGTCAGAAAACAAGTGTACGAAAATCCTAAGGATAACAATGGGGGACGATTGTGACATGCATGAGAATGAAAAGTTAGCGGGTGACGAGCGGGACAATGAAGGTGAGTCAACAATGGATCATAATTTACATTCGGAGCCCACAATTTTTGACCCTGGTGAAAAAGAGGCAAATCCTGATGGGCTGATGGATGAGTGCAATGACAAGGTTGTTAGAAGCCTAGTTGAGAACGATGGTTCTTTATGCGAAGATGGGCTGGACTTGGACATACCCATGGTTCCAGAAACCCAAATGTGATTGTTTCAAGGGTTTTCCCAATTCTATTAAAATCTTTTTATGGATTGTACATTTTATTGGAATACCAGAGGGGCTTGTAGAAGAGGCCTTCTTAGGAATTTAAAGTTATTGTGCCATGGGCCGAAGCCCAGTCTTTTAGTACTTGCAGAAACAAGAACGGATGATGCTTCTCATTTTCGTGGCTTGGCAACGCTGGGCTATGACTCAGTTTGAATCATTCCTAGCGTGGGAAGATCTGGAAGTTTAGCTATCGCTTGGATTAGTTCCCGTATCTCAGTAGATGTAATTGAAGAGGATAGACAGTTTTTCCATCTTCATTGCCGAATTGATCAAGTTCCCTCCTTCTCGCTGATGGTAGTGTATGCCATTCCCCATTCGAATTTCAGAGAATTGCTCTGGGAGAATATTTCGTTATTATCGAACATAATCTCAGGGCCTTGGAGCGTTTTGGGTGATTTCAATGATATCCTTAATGCTCATGAGAGAATCGGAGGCTGCAGGAGTTTTAGTCGAAGGATGCAATGGTTCCGTGATCAGTTAGTTGATTGTGGTCTCAATGATATGGGAGCAATTGGCCCTAAGATGACTTGGAAAGGGCCTCGTCGACAAGGATGCTCAAGACTCTACGATCGGCTGGACAGAGTGCTAGTCAATAATTTGTTTCTGGAGCTCTTACTTGAATCGTACGCAAAGGTATTACCTCAAACTAACTATTCTGATCATAATCCATTATTATTGATTGTTATTGATAATAGAATTAGTCGAAATATGAAGCCTTTTAGATTTGAAGCCATGTGGCTATCTCACATTTCTTTTAATGATTTCCTTAAGAATAACTGGTCAAGTGGTGTTAGTCTCCCTGTTAGCTTGAATAATTTAAAAGGAAGCATTGAAGAATGGAACAAGAATGTCTTTGGATTTGTTGAAAAGAAGAAATCCAATTTACTGGCTAGGCTCAATGGAATCCAAAATTCATTGGCTTATCCTCGCTCAAGGTTTCTTTGTGAGCTTGAAATGCAGTTATAGAATGAATTGACTGCTATTTTGCGTGAGGAGGAGCTGAAGTGGTTTCAGAAATCCAGAGCCTTATGGATCACTAAAGGTGACCGTAATACTCGCTACTATCATCTTAAAACTACTATGCGTAGAAGGAGAAATAGAGTTTTAGCTCTAAAAGATGATAATGGTAAGTGGGTTGATCAGGAAGATGAAGTTAAACGATTAGTCTTATTCTATTTTAAGAATCTCTTTCAGGCAGAAAGCACGGGAGCAGAGCTTCAATCTGTCATGAATTTTCCAGACCTCGATGTAGAAGTTCGCCAAAGTCTGGGTGTTTTACCATCAGATGAGGAAATTAAGGAATCATTATTTTCGATGGGTCCTTATAAAGCTCCGGGAGTGGATGGCTATCCTCGTATTTTTTATCAAGCTAACTGGGACTTGGTGGGTGCTTCGGTTTGTCAGTATGTAAAAGAAACTTTCAGTGGTTCCTTGTCACTAGAGGAATCTAATAGAACCTTGATTGCATTAATTCCTAAAATAGATCGCCCGGAGCTTGTAACACATTTCCGGCCGATCTCACTATGCTCTGTTCACTACAAGTGTCTATCCAAGATCATTACTAGAAGATTAAGATATGTCATGGATAAGATCATCTCCCCTTACCAAGCAGGTTTTATTAAAGGGCGGCAGATCCAAGATAATATTTTAGTTGGTCAAGAAATACTACATACAATGGGGAAGGTTAGAGGTAAAAAAGGTTTGATGGCTCTAAAGATCGATTTGGAAAAGGCTTACGATCGCATTAGCTAGTGCTTTCTTAAGCAAGTCCTTTTTGAGGCTGGTTTTGATGATGGGTTTGTGACTCTTATTCTGAATTGTGTGTCTTCTGTTCAGTATAGCGTTTTATGGAATGGGAATCAAACAGATTTCTTCTCCCCAAATCGTGGATTACGACAAGGGGACCCCATTTCCCCTTATTTGTTTGTGTTATGTGTAGACAAACTTTCTCACATTATTAATGATGAAGTAAGTCAGAGCAGATGGAAACCCATAAGGACTTCACAAACAGGGCCTGAAATTTCTCATCTAATGTTTGCGGATGACATCTTGTTCTTTGGAGAAGCCTCTTTAGCTCAAGCAGATTCTATTATGGAATGCCTTAACAGATTTTGTGATGCATCTGGTGAAAAGGTCAGTTTGGCCAAGTCCTCTATGTTCTTTTCTAAAAAGGTTCCTGAGGCTTTGAAGAAAGGAATTCAGGGAATTACAAAGATGAAGATATCTTCAGAAGTGGGTAGGTACCTTGGTTTCCCACTCATAAGAGAAAGAAGCACAAGAGTTAAATTCCAATATGTAATAGACAAGGTGAAAGCTAGAATTGCAAATTGGAAGATGAATACTTTATCAATGGCAGGACGAGTAACCTTAGCGAAATCAGTCATTAGCTCTATACCTCTTTATCCTATGCAGGTTTCTCAGCTACCAGTGAGCATTTGTAGAGAAGTAGAGCATTTACAATGCAACTTTGTTTGGGGTAGATCTAATAGCCGTGGTTATCATAATGTAGGATGGAACACACTGTTGCAACCTAAGAACTATGGTGGTCTCGGCTTCAAGAGGCTTTCATCTATGAACCGGGCTTTTGGCTGTAAGCTCGCTTGGAGTTTAATTGCTGGTCCTAACAGATTATGGACAGAGGTTTTGTTTCATAAATACATGATAAGGAACGAAAACAACTTGCTTGATTCTCGAGCTGGGGATTCATCCCTTTGGCGTTTTATCAGTAGGCAAAAGGAATTTATTGAAGAAGGGGGGTCATGGCGTGTAAGGAATTGGAACTCAGTCAAATTTTTCAGTGATAAATGGCTTATGAAGGGAGAAAAAATAGATCAGTATTGTTTGAGGACCTTAACTGAGGATGAAAAGTTGAGTAATGTATCAGAGTGGATAATTGATAGATCCTGGGATGTCAATCGGCTTAGAACTATCATTCCTAAGGAAGTGTTGCAAAAATTAGTTGCTACTTTACCTCCAATGGAAGAGGCAGGTGAGGATGTATTGATTTGGAGTGCAGCAACTAATGGAGCCTTTTTTATTAAATCAGCTTATTTTTTGATACAGCCTACAGAAGTTCATTTATTAGAACCTACATACAAGCTAATCTGGAGGTGGCCTGGAGCAGAGCGTGTAAGGGTGTTATGTGGCTTGTCTATCATAATAGGCTTCCTACAAATGATTGGCGCAGCAAGTGGTCCTCTCCTTCAACATTATGTCCTTGCTGTCATTCACAAGCAGAGACCATCCTTCACATTATGAGGGACTGTACGTATGCAAAGAATATGTGGAAGTCCTTAGTCCATATCAGGTTTCATTAATCTTTCTTTGCAAAACCATTACATCAGTGGTTGTTTATGAATCTCCGGCAGCAGATTGGTATTTCTGCTATTTCTTGCTGGAATCTGACTTTTAGTGTCGGCATTTGGAAATTATGGTGCTGGAGAAATCAAGAATTATTTGACAGCAACTTTGTCAAGCCATCTCATCCAGCCTCGGTCATTATGCATATACAACATAATTTTGTCATTGCAGGAGTTCAATCTGTGAATGTTAGCACGCCTGTAGCAGCAAGGAAGTGGACTAAACCACCACCACAGTGGGTTAAACTCAACGTGGATGGAGCTGTTTCAATCTCGAGGAAAGCTGGTTGTGGTGGTGTCATTAGGGATTCTCAAGGATCTTGGAGAGTGGGGTTCATGGATACCCTTGGTTATTGTAGCCCTCTTGAAGCCGAGGAATGGGCTCTATTAAAGGGACTTCAAGCGGCACGGAATCAAGGATTCAAGGAAGTCATTTGTGAATCCGATTCTACTACTCTTGTTGAGATGTTAGCTGATGTGAATATCTCAAATTCTCACAGCCTAGTCTTATTTGAGATAAAGAGGATGTTGAAGCTTAGCTGGAGCTTGCAGATACATCATATTCCTCGTGAGATGAATCAGGTTGCGGATAAACTAGCGAAGGAAGGATTGTCTAAGTCTTCCCTTTATGTTTTATGTCCGAGTTTTATTCGGCCTTTATTTGCTGAAGATTGTATGGGACATTGTTCCCTTAACTCTCTGTTTTAATTAAATTCCCTCGTTGACATCAAAAAAAAAGAAAGAGAATGAAGTGAAGTGTGTGTGTGTTGTTTATGCGTGAAGTAAAATAAGGGAGAGTTTATGTGTGTGTGTTGTGTGTGTGGGTCGGATGAAGGGAGTTTGGGCTTGAGGATTAGCGGATTGAGGGACTATATTTTGCCTGCTGTACTAATGAATTATTTGTTTTTGCATGAATAGACACACATGCCATGCACATGCATAAGTATATACCACAAATATATACACAACACTCATTTTCTATACCTATATACCTTTTCCAATTTAATTGTAACATTAAATATGTCATGGAAATTAATCCTTATTTTCTTTCAAGGATTTTTCCCTTCACAACTTAATTCCTTTAGGCTATAAAATATTTTCTCTAAAATATTTAGGCTAAAATTATTCCCAACTATATGTCCTTAATTTATTGAAAAATATGCCTTTAATTCCAATAATTATTTTAGGCCATAAATTATCTCTTCCATATATTCCTTGAATTTATTCTTTTCTGGGAAGTTTCAAGAAAAGAAAGTAAAGCCTTTATCTCAAACAATTATTCTCATAATTATTTTTAAGCCAAAATTTCATATTCAATTTCCATAAAATATTCCAATTCCAAATCTCAAAATTTGGGAGGTTACTGAAAAGGCAGATAGAGAAGTTATTTATTGTTTGCTTTATCAGGCTTTTTCCTTTTAAGTTGAACCCTTACCTTAATAATGCAACACTTCTATTGGGCCGCCATTCTCTACGTTTTCTGTATATAATTTGGGTCACAAACAACATTTTAGCTCATGCGGCTATTCCTAAACCCCTCATGATTTTCATCACTATTAAAAAAAAAAAAATTATATTTTTCAATCTAGTTATTGAATCTTTTTGCGTCTATTTTTGTTAAAGGGACGCGTAATAGTTTAAAACTTCTCCATACAATTACAAAAATATAAACACCTTTATTTTTTACTTCTTTTTTTTTATAAAATAAATGTTTTTTGGGAAATTAAAATCTACATTTTATAGTAGCGTGCATTCCATTCTATTAACATAACACTCTGATGATTTACTCACATGCACGCCAAATCTACCTTGGTTGCATGCTCTTAATTAGTTTGTAAACCAAAGGAGGAAAAAGGGAAAAATCTTATGTTAATTCTAAAATGATGAGTAGCGTCTCATTGATGCTTTGAATCTGCTATTGTTATTAGAAATGTGCTAATATAATGTCTTGTGTTGCACACAACTATATATAAGTTGTATGTAGTTGAAAAAAAGTTCCATGTCAAAAATAGGTTATGAACAATCTGTTGGTTTAGGTGGTACGTTGCCTTATCCACCTAAACAGCAGGACAACACAAGTTTAGTTCACACCAAGTTCTTTTTATTAGCATTAATTTCATGGGATTATATTATCATGATATTCCATGAGTAATATTCTCATGAACAAATGATCATAATCGATAAAGGTCAAATAACCATGAACTATATCCCTGTAGGCACCAAAACAAATAAAAATTTAAAAGTCAAGCGTGAATTCAAATACACCTAAAAACTTCTAAATAATAATTAAAAGAACAAAATGCATACATGCCTTGTTAACTTTATGTGCAATGGGATAGGATAGGTCTTAGAAGCTTTAAGTGCTAATGGCTGATACACATCATTATTCACATAAAAACATAGGTAAATCATATTTAGAGAATTTTGACATATATGTTTAATCTTCATCGAATCATGGGCTCTGTACTTTTAATACGAACTCTATCTTTTTGTAACATATACGGACGTTATCAAAATTGTGATTATGACGTTCATATGACCGATTTTCAGAAGGATTTTTGTCTTAATAGTACTGAAAAGCTAGATGTTATTGTGATCGACTTGATAATAATTAAATATTTCATAGTATGTCAAAATTCTTCAAAGATAATTGGTGATCATTTTTACGTGAAAGATGGTGTATATGCACTTAGTACTTGGAAGGTACAAGTAAATTTACATTATTTTGTTATAGAAAAAGGAGAAAAGCTTTTGCATGAGGGCTATCCTACCGTTCTTTTCCCCCTGTACATGCTATCCTATCATTCTATACAAGAAATGACATAATTACGATAAACATTTTATTAGCTTCTATAGGACGCCACATAAGAGATGTATACATGTGAGATGTGTCTTCTATTAATGTGATATGGCAATTTATGCCATAAAGATATACGACAAGGGTTCATAATAAAAATAAAAAATAAAAAATCAAGGTTATATTTAAAGTTTGGAATATCATAGAGGTTATATACAATTGCCCAAAGTTCGATGTGTTTTATGTAATTTAGCCTAAAAATATAATAGAATTGCCTTCATACCTTTAGGTACTCTAACAAACTAAAATTTTTAAATTTAATATAATGATCAAAAGCTTACTATTTAATAAAGAAAATGATTAAAAACCAACAACAAAATTTTCAAGCAAAGTCTTAAGGTATGTCTTATGCCTACACTACTAGAAAAAATGTCTTTTAGATAGGTTGAAATTGGTTTTCTTAGATCGGCTTTAAGTCTTGTTTTATATCGATTGGTTTAAAAAGTATGTCTTTATTAAGACTAGACATATAACTGATCTTGAAAGTTATTTTTTCAAACCGATTGTTTAAACGACCGGTCTTTAAAATTTTTAATTTATAATAAAAAATGTATACTCTTTAGACCAGGTAATTTTGTGCTTGGTCTAAAAAGTGGGCAATGCTTTTTTTTTTTTAATAAAAAATGTACGTTTTATTTTGTTTCACAGAAGCCTTATTGGATATTATTATGTCTAAAAGCCATATTATGCAATATGAATTCTACAAACGACCTTAAAAATACAAATGCAATCGATATAAAAATAATGATAACTAATAATCAGAAATCTAAGCCCTATATTATTAGGTAACTATTGAATCTTAATTCCCGCACTTGTTTTTTTCAAGGTTCACTTTTTTGCTTGCATTTTCCCCACCTCCGAAGAAGTTAGATGATTTCTTAGGGTTAGACTTAGTGGATGCAATTTTAGGACTGGCATTTGCATGTTATTGTCGCATGATTTATATTTTGAGCATCCCTAAAGTTGAATGCAACTACTCATGGATTAGGTGTTACATTACCATACTTTATGCATTTTGATTCTTTTGGACCTCAAGTATGGAACATGGCTCGCCCTACCCTAGTCTAAGAGGATAAAGGAGAAGATTCTCATTTAATGAACCTAAGTATAACAGAGTTAATATATAAATATGAGAATTGAATTTTATGTGAGTGAATTTGTTACCTTGATCAAGATTTGGATGAGATGGAAAATTAGATGAAGGCCAATAATAAGGAAGTAACCAACTAGGTGGAAATACTAATGATGAGATAAGGATTAATAACACTAAATTGGAGGGTGAAAAACATTGGCTGGATGATCATCGCTTGCAATGACAAATTTGTTGGACTATGTCATAATCTAGTTCAATGAATTTTTCCTTGCAAGCATAGAAAACCCGGCCTACATTTTTCATCATTGAGTTTATATGTCTTAATCATCAACCCATCACTAGTAACTCTACCTAGTCAAACAGCTCCTTATTATTGGCCTTCACTTTGATTTCCTCTCAACCAATACCTAATCACACTATACAACCATACAAAATAGAATTCTCAAGTTTATATATCAACTATGTTAGACCTAGCTTTATTAAATAAGATACTCCACCTTTATTGTCTATATTTGAGGTAAGCCAGATCCATATTCTACTTGAAGTCTCAAAAGAGCCAAAATTTCTAAGATTAGTAAACTTAGCACTTAATCCAATGGTGTTGACTTTGACTCTAAGGATGGCCCACAATACGAACCACACACCGACAACTCTCACACGACAAAACTCGCCACCACACAGAGACTCTTCAATATTTTGAAGAAGTCAAAACTCCAGTTTCCGAGTTAAAATTACAATCCAACACTTAATAATGATCTTAACGCTTTCAAGGAGGAGGCATCAACACATTAAATCCAAAGTTTAGATAACTTGCATCCTTTTGGACAAAAAAAAAAAACACTTGAAAAAGAACAAAGGTGTGACAACACAGATTCAATTAAACAACCACATAAATAGATAAATATGATAATGTTGATACAATTTCATTAAACATGAACAAATCAACTTGATGCTTCTAATAATATAACATAACATGAGATAACATTTTATATGATATTGATGTCTTGTTATATCATGAGAAGCACCGAGATAGGTTCATGTTTAATTAAAGTGTATGATTCTTATAATGACAAGTTCAGATTTTTATCCACAATGTATTATATTTATACCTATGGAAAGAAGGCTTTCCAAAGGCCAAAATTAGAATCAATGTCTCATATCCTTTCTATGGCGCTCTTCACATGTCTTTTTGGCCTTCTTCATATTATTGGAATCAATTTCAGGGGTTATTACTTGAATAAATTTGTAATGTGCAAATTAAATACAAAAGAATTGTAATGAAAAGAAAGCTTTTTACTTACTCATGAATATATGGTCTACATTGCATTTAGAGCAAGCATCAAATAATTCTGACAACCAACAGCACCACATATATCACATCAGATACTTGGATCTCAAGCTCTTTATACTCTCTTCATACTCATGAATATATGGTTTGGTTTAGTACTCATCTAGCCTCTGTGCTATATTTGCATGCATGTCTTATATGTCAATTTCCATTGCAAGTTAAACTTTGTGATATATGTGATGGTTGGAGGACATAAGGCATACATACATAGAGCACAAAGGATAAAAGGAATGAGGATAAGTGATTTAACAAAGAATGAAAATTTTGAACTTTTAATCAAGGTTTTCGACAAAGAACGAAAAGGTGTAAGTATTGGTGTTTCAACAAAAAAAAATAAAATGAGTGAGCATCAGGATCAACCGATTAAAACGTCCATGCAAGCAAAGACAAAGAAAGAGGGCAAGTGAGGGTTTGTGAAAGCCAACAATTTTTGTCGAATGTGAGAGTAAAATGGCGATGATAGAGAAGGAGAGCCCCATGGAAAGGAATAGCAAGTCATCCCAATGTTGGAGAGAAAGAGAGAGATTACAGTGGCTCAAAGAGGCGAGAGAGGGGAAGGGTGCATGTGTGACTTCAAGAGGTGAAAGACTAAGTTTGAGCTCAAAAATGAGTATAAACATTAGGGAATTTTTTAGACTTTTCCTCTTTAAAGATGGACAAAATATATATAATGAGTCCAGCTTTTAGGACACCTGATCTCAATATGTTAAAAAACATTTTTAATTCATAACAAGACTGTTTTTTAAAACAGCTGGTCTAATATGTAATTTTTATAAACAAACAAATAAAATTTAAGAAACAAAATTTATAAATAAGAACTTAAACGATGTGAATGATGGTCATATAACACAAAAATGAAGATCATAAACAGGAAATAATAATAATAAATTAAAATATATAAAAAGATTGATTTTATTAATAGTCTTCGCCTGAAGGTAGCAGTACATGGATATATATTATATATGATGATGATCGAGCAACAAAAAAAAATTATATCAAAATATGTATACAATAGGGGGTTCTTGAGACTAGGCCATTAGACGATCAACATCATTTCAGGAGAAAATCCATAGTCCAAGCAGTCTATGATATCATCTAGCACTGCTGCCAACTGCAAAGTGATTTTTCTTGGTAAAGACCTCCAAAATGGTGCTTGGGATGCAAAAGATGGCCTCAACGATTTCTTCCTAGGTCAAAGGTGGAGGAGGTTGTGAAGAAGAATTGTTGGTGACTGTCACTACAAGAGGAGAAGGAGAAGGGGAACATTGGTTCTTTGTTCTTGTCATTGGAAGTGTTGCCGCTCAAAGAAGAAAAGGAGAAGTAGAAAGAGACTTTTGAATTTGAACTTTAGAACTAAAAGTGTCGTGGTATTTATAATTGAGATTGATGTTTGGTAACTTTAGATACTAATGAGACATGATGATATACGTTGGAAGCAAGGGTGGATCTAGGAATTTATGAAAGGGGGGCACTATTGGCGAGAGGGGTGCGGGGGTTCGGGGGCAGCGCCCCCGAAATTTTTTTTTCCACTTGTCATCAAAAGCACAAAAAATAATACAGGATTCAGAAGGTTTTCACTTGTCATCAGTTGCAAGTTTTATCATCATCAATAAGAAAAAAAGCAAGTGTTAGCTATAAAATGTTTATGACAGAAAATTAGCAATCAACATGCTCCAAGCAATTTTTTGTGCTCCGAATATCCACATAAAATACAAAGAAAAAGGCAACAAAATGTTAGGAAAATATCTCAAAAAAGGAAGTAGATCTTTCCCAATTGAGGTCACAATGCTAAAATATGTCCACAAGGTGAACCAATTGAATAAAATATGTCCGCAAGGTGAGTGTACCCCTTTCTTTGAATAAAATATGTTCGGATCACCTTTGAATAAAAGCTTTGAATTTTTTTTCTTAAAAAAAAAAAACAAAAATCAAGGGGGGGCACGTGCCCCCCTTATCTTATACTTGCATCCGCCTATGGTTGGAAGTTGAAATGTTAAGTATTTACATCGGTTGGCTTCTAAAATACTTTCTAAATAATACATATGAGACTAGATGTTCATCTTATCCAGTCTAAATAAAAAATGAATGTTAAAAGATTAAACTGCCTTCAGACTAGTTAAGAGCTAAATGATGGTTCAAACATATTTATACCTTGTGCTATTACAACCGATCTTAATATATATAATTAAAAAAAATTAGATAATATTATTTACTAATATAACACACACATATAAATACATCTATGTACACACACACACACACACACATAATCATAAAATTAACTTGTCGAGCCAGAGACATTGAACTTAGATAAAGAGACATTCAAGATCAAGATTAAGTAATTTATCTATTGACAGAACTTAATGGTGTTGTTTGATCCATGTAGCCGACCCCACATAGTGGAATTAAGGCCTGTTGTTTTGATATTATATATTTTTCGTCATATATAAGAAATACATCATTTTACATAATAAAATGCTCATCATCCTTCATCGCCATGAGGCAGGGGAGGAGAAGAAGGGTCACATGAAATATTATACTCGACATTATTAGCGTGAAGTACAAGATTCAACTTGTTTTGATAGTGTGCAGTTGAGTGGGGAGTCTTTCAAGGCTTTGCTCCATGTGTGCCTCCCTTACATGGAGATGGTCAAGAACCTCCCTCAATGATTGCTACAATGGAGGTAGAGGAGGAAATAGCGGATAGACTGATGGAGTTCTAATGTGTCGCACTATAACATGATTCAGAGAAGAGAAAATTGGAGCTTAAAAGACAATTCTAGAGAAACACAATGGCTGGAGGAGATTAAATAGACATGAGGGTTGAAGAGAACATTTATTGGAGTGGATGGCTTCAGATTTTGAAAAGACGCATTGGGAAGTTTACTTTGGAAGATGAAGAAACTCTGAAATATTCAAAACCAGATGGAAAGAAACAACGATCTGCAAAAGGATGTTTGAACCAGATCTATTAGGTAAGGTCTAAAAAGAATTTCAATTTTGAAATTTTATAATATTTAATACTTATCGAGACCGCATTAAAGTGTAACTGATTTAGAAAGGGCTTTTTTTTCCCCCTAGTAGTGCAAAGTCAATAATCAATTATTATTATTTTTGCTAAGGATTTTGTAGTCTAATAACATGAAAAATGCCTTTCCTGTAAGTGGGATGTTGTAGCCTCGTAGGTCAGGTTCAATCTCGCTTGTAACCTCAAGAATGTATGCCCTTTAATTTTTTTCAAAAAACTAGTATTAAGCTTTAAAAAATGAAAAATGGAGAAAGAGTACACATAACTATAGAAAAGTACTTTCATCACGATTATTGTCGACCATACAACCATTATATATATGCAAGGGCTATATATGGTTGTCT
Source organism: Acacia acuminata (assembly GCA_019022655.1). Lineage (NCBI taxonomy): Eukaryota > Viridiplantae > Streptophyta > Magnoliopsida > Fabales > Fabaceae > Acacia > Acacia acuminata. Next base: position 7,192,202 of record JAFJYI010000005.1, read on the forward strand.
CAAATATTTAAGAGTTCCAAACCGTAATGTAGTAAGGACGTAAGGACATACTTAATAGTGTTTTGACTTAATAACCGTGATGTACTTGGAACATGGTCAATGTTGTTATTTAGGTTTATTGTTAATATTTATTATATAAGGCGCAACATAGTCATTGATAATAATAAGATAATAGTATTATATAAAAATATATTTATTATATTCAAAATTCAATACATTATAGATACACATCATACAATTTAAAATACGTGAATCACTTAAACTCCCACATAATATTATCTTATAATATTTTTTAATTCTAAAATAAAATCTATTAATAAAAAATTTCATAATATTCTCTAATGCCTTTATTATAGATTGTCCAAAGATCACATATACTTCCAAAGTTCCTGTCACATATCCTTTAACTTCAAAAGGATAATATAAATATGAAAATAAGAATATATATAGTAAAAATAAAAATATAAAAACTTGAGAAAATCTCATAATATAAATATGAAAGTTAAAATATATAGTAAAAACAGACAAATATAAAAATTTGAGCAAGTCTCAAAACTTGATTAAACAAATATGATTTCAACCTACATTTTAGAATGCTAAAGTTTTGGAACGTGAGATGCTTGAAATTAAGGAATTAACCAACATTCAAGTAGACCGTGATTTAACTTGTTAAAAATTAGGAGAAAATTTTGTTATTTATTTTTAGTCTATATAATCTAGTGTGATCAAAATGATTTTCACGGCAATAAAACAGCAATTAAAAAATCCAACATCTTATCTCATCATCTTTTTGGTACTTTCTACTTTTCTGATGCATTTTTTTTTCTTTTGTTCTTATCTTCAAACTGAAGGCTATCATTAAAAATTAGATATTATCCTTGGTCTGCGATCATAATCCTGATTGGAGACCTTGAGACCCAACATACAAGCTCTTGTTATATATATAAAAGATAAAATAAAAATAAAAACGTTATTTAAAAAAAAATGAAAGCTTGCACGAGGAAGAATTATAAGAGGAAAGAGCTACATATTGAAGAATCATGACAGTGGTTGAGGGTGAGACTTTCAACAGTAGAGCAAAACTCATTAAAAAATTGAGTATGAGACCTGAGGAAGCTCAAAAAAGTTTGAAAAGGAGTTGGAAGAGTTACGTGAATTAAAAACAAATTCAGAATCCTACCTCCTTATATTTGATATTTTCAAAATCCAACCTTGTAATATTAAAAAATACTTAAGGGTTCTTTGTGAAGAACTGTCAAGTCTTGTCAAATAATGTTTTTTTTTTTTTTTTTTTTTTTTTAAAAAAATCCTGCCTTCTTATATTTGATATGTTTCAGAATCCCGCTTTCTTATAAATAACAGTTATCTTTTTTAACAGTTAAGTACTATTAAAGAATACATAACAGTTCTTTATGAAGAATTACCAAGTATTGTTAAATAAATTTTTCCAAAATCTCACTTCCTTATACTTGATATTTTTCATAATCCCACTTTCTTATATATGAAACTTCTTATTTTTAATTGTTAAGTATTATTAATTAAAGAATATATAATTGTTCTTTTTGAAGAACCATCAAGTATTGTCAAATAAATTTTTTTTAGAATCTCATCTCCTTATATTTAATATTTTCCAAATTCATGCATTCTTATATATGACACTTATCATTTTAACAGTTAAATATTCTTAAAGAATACATAATATTTCTTTGAGAAGGACCATCAAGTATTGTCAGATATATATATATTTTTTTTAAGAATCTAGCTTCTTATATACAGTTATTATTTTTAACTGTTCATTATTTAGGAATCAAATTTTACGATTAATTATTATAACCATTATGTATTTGTTTTCGCTCATATAAGGTTGAGAAGATAAATCCTTTGAAAGTGTTATATAACAGTTGTTTAACCGTCATGTTTGTCAATCAATACATGACGGTTAATAATTATAACCGTTATATTTTTGTTTTCGTGAATTCTGCCTGTTAATATATGACAATATGTATATTTAACCGTTAGTTATTAGGGTTATACATTCTTACACAAACTCGGCCTCAATATACATTACACTCATTCAATGTAACCGTTGTTTATTCAGTGTTGTATAAATAAGATTCTGTAGCAGTGACAGAAAATTATGGATCTTGATTAGTACCACAATTTCGTATAGTCACAGCACACGATTGGACATATGACAAAGCCCCAACGACAAAGACGAAAAATTTGGCTTTATATGGATAATATGTGGCCACTTTTGCTGAAAATTCGTGGATAATTTGCTTTTAATTTCTATTATTGACCTCGTGAGAAGTTAAAGATTAGCATGCTTCAGCTTTGGTAGGCACGCACGTACATAAAAGATTAAAGAATATTTTTTGTCTCTTGCGTAAGCCTTAAGTATGTTTAATCAAATATACATCTCCTCTTCTTCTATTTAATTAAAAATAATTTATTTTGAGTTGATCATTTTGATCACTATGTTAGGTTACATATGGTATAAATTTAGCCAAAAGAATCTATTCACAAATTGTAATTAATTATGCTTCTTTTGGCTGAGTCCAACGTCAGAAATCAATTTAAGGTATCACAAAAAGAAGGAGAGAGATAAGACTGTTTTTCTTTTTTTGGGAGAAAATAGGATTTATATTTTAGTCTTGATTAAACTATCATTGTATGTTCGTAATCAGTCGTGGAATCACAGTGGGGCAAGTGACTGCATGTGCAGACATTAATTCCCCAATTGCTCATTAGCAACCAGAGCCTATAAGGCATGTTTAATGGCCCTGTTTGGGTCCACGTTATATTCAGCGTTGCAGGCCAAATATAGAGCTTTACTGAAAAAAATCTCAAGAAAGCGTTTGAGTTAACAAAAATGCCCATATAAGTGTGTTTGGGTTGGCTTTTTCTTTATTGGGCTTTTTGCATAAACACCCATTTAAAAAAAGCTCCCCTCTCTAGCTTTTGGGCTAATGAAACGTAGCCTTTTGTGGGGCCCATCTGTTTTCTGACGCAGACTGAGGAAGAGAGAAGGAAGGAGCAGTTTTCTTTATTTTTGTGGGCCCATTTTCTGAGCCAAACAGGAGAAAGGGGAGAGAAGGGAAGGAAAAAAATGGAGAGAGAAAAAAGCTATTTTTGTGGGCCCATTTTCATACCCTTTTTAGTCATTTTTTATTTCAACTGACTTTTCAAATAATAATCCAAATACTCATCAGTTTAGAAAAAAGCTACTTCTGCAAAAAGCCAAACAGACAATCCAAACACAAATCACATTTATAACCTGACTTTTTTCCTACCGAGCTTTTACAAAAGTCAGATAGTTTTTAAGCCACCGTTCCTACCGCTAACCCAAACAGCCCAAGTGTGGTGGCAAATTTTTGTTGCACTGGGAATTTTCTTCCAACCAAATCTTTTCACCATGACAAGAAGACCAAATGATTATACGCAAAAATAGTGATTTTGGATGCCTTCTTTGCAAGGTTTGACACATGAGGCATAGATGCACTATCTCTTAAAATAAGATTCAAACAGTGAGCTACTCAAGGTGACCAATAAATGGTTTTATATTTTTCTTTTATCAATCTACCACATGCTATATAGTTAATTGCATTATCAGTCACCACATGGACTATATTTTTAGTACCAATCCACTCAATAACTTCTCTAAACAATGAGAATAATATGTTGGCATCTTTAACTAAATATAAAGCATCAACATATTTCACAAAAACTATGTCATGTGCTGAATAGACTAAGAAATTAATCTAAGTTCGTTGTCTAACTTTAGTCCAACCATCAACCATGAATGTGTAACCATTTTCTTTCCATTTAACTCGATGACTATCAATCACAAGTTGACATTCTTTTTTACAATCCCTCAACAAGCTAACTTTGTACTCATGAAGACTAAGGAACTTAAACTCAGGACCAATTGCAATAGCAGCATGACAGCATCAATAGCTTTTTGAAATAAGGAATAAGTCAATGCATTAAATGAAACACGATTCACATAAGCCAATTGAGCAATAATAATTTTTACATTATATTGTGCTTCTTGAGTTGCCCATGCACTCTTGATACTTGGTTGAGCACCAGGAGTTGTCCTAGGTGCAAAATAATTGAGAACCCCCACAGCCTTAGGAGCTTTCCTCTTTGAAATAAATAGTTCTTTACTTTCTCTAGTTGCATTGCCTTCATCCACATTATCGTTATTAACAAGATTTTTCTTTGAACCTTCTACTAACGATTCTTTCATTCTAGAATGTATATCATGGGAAATGTTTTTACAAGAATTCACTTGACTACTCACACTGGCTAAATTTCAATCTATTTATCCCACCTCCCCTATAACTTGAAGTACATAAAATGCATGTAAACACATTTACTTTCCCCTCTTTCTTAACATAAACATATTCCTAAGTAGGGTCGGTTTTTGTTTACACTCAACTAGGGTGGCTTTGAACTATTGTTCGGGGGATTGCTAACTCAATATTAGGGGTGGTAGTATTCGAGCAACTTCATTACTAATATTTCCCTCCATTAACAAATTGAAAGCAAACCAACACTACCCTTTCAATCAAGTGATCAATACAGTTCAATTATCGTCCAAAACCACAGAAAGCAAATCGAGCACCAGAAAGCAAGCCAAAACTCGGTTTATAACATCTAGCTACAATGAATGAACAAAACAATAACATCCAAATGTCAAAAATAGAGGACCAGCAAGCCATAATCGTTTTCAAGCAAAATGAACACAACCGAACAATTAAAAGCGCAAAAGAGAAATATAGATAAAGGAAATAAGAGATACATAAAGCAAACCAAAAAATCGAAGACTAAAGTTACACAAAGTCATAGACCAAGATTCAGCATGACAGCACCAGAGTAATGAACCCAAAGGTTCTAGCTTTCAAAAAATGCCTCTCAAAGTAACGAACCCAAAGCTTCCACCTTTCAAGGCAACAAGGCAAAGATGGAGTCTAAGAAAAAATAGAGCTCTCAAGGCAAAACAAAAAAAAAAAAAGGTGGATGAAGCAAATGGAAGAACAAAGCGAGAAATCGAGAAACAGACTAAGCTACAAAGTTGGAGCTTTCAAGGCAAAATGGTGACCAACGAGAAGTAAAGTACCCAAATTTACAAACCCCAAAATGAACCTGAAAAGCTTTAGAAACAGCAACCAAGATTGGAACTAAAGAATGAAGCAAATGTATCACCTTTCACGGTGAAACAAAGATGACTATAACTTGAGAGAGTTTCTAAAACTTGGCGCCATGTGTGGAGTTAGAGATTAAGAATGAACTCAGAGGGAGAGGGACCCACGAAGCACTACAAAAAAACTTCAAATCAGGGACGGAATTACCGGCGGCAATAATTCCATCGAAAATTACTGACGAAATTCCGTCGGTAATGTCTTATGCCACCGTTTTTTCTGTCACAGACGTTTTCCATCGAAAATCCAATTATTGATGGAATTCGTCGTAATTCCATAAGTAATTTCAATTATCGACGGAATTCTGTTAGTAATCCAGCGTTTTTTTGTAATGGAGGGTTTGATTTTGAGAGATTTTCTTTTCCATTGAATATTATGTTTTATACTAGTTCATCACTTCATCATGTCACCTCTCGCCTCCCAATCCCTTTAGTCAATTTTTTTTTTTTTTTTTTTTTTTTTTTTTTTGAAAAAATCAAAGAGAGGAACAGAACTACTAAATTTCATCATGTGGAGATGGAAAAAAATTAAAATTGTTAACTCGGTGACTCGCTCAACTCGACCAAATCACTTCGAGCCCGCTAAGTCGCATCGACCTAGGTCTAAATTGTAGCTCGGACATGTTTTCTAACCAGTTGGCTATTTTCCGGTTTGAATCGAATGTCCGGTTCAGGTTAATAACCTTATTGTCATCGTCGTTGTGCTCTCATGTTTGACAAACATCATTGGCTTTCAAAAATCCTTGTTAGCCCTCTTCTATAAGTGCTCTCCTTCGTTGTCTTTGCTTGTATGGAGGTTTTAATCAATTGTTCATGATACTTAACCCTTTTCATTCTTTTTCGAAACCCTGAGTATGTACTTGCCAAGAAAAGATAACAGTAGACAAGACATTGATGATGTAGGTTTTCTTGTTGAGAGTTTTGGTGGTTCGGCGGTGGCTTTGGCATTAGCGTTGAACTTGGTACTTTTTCTTCCCTCCACATTTTTCTGTTTGTGCTACACAACTTATGATACATGAAAGTTTTTTTTTTTTTTTTTTTTCCCCTTAAATATACATAAATGACAAGAAAGTTACCTGCTTGTATGTGCACCTTCGTGTGATTTTTTTTTTTTTTTTTTTTTTTTTTTTTTTTTTTTGCTTGGTCAATATTCTTTGTAGTTGTTGCAGTTATTATATGCGAAGTTTTATCCATGAATTCCTTTCCATTGGAATTCCAATCATCACAAATTCTACAAACAAAAATTTGCATACAGACATGTTTCAAATATATACTGATATTATTGGTAGCTGGTAGTGTGTGTGCTCATTTATCTATAATTATATGTTGTAGCTTTTGTATGTGAATTTTTGTCCATAGAATTCCTTTCATTGGGATTACAAACTTGTGATTATGACAATGATTCAATTTTATTGCATCATTCTCATAATGGCAAGTTTCACAAATTCAATCATCACGAATTCCATGAACAAAAATTCGCATACACATATGTTTCATGTATATGTAGTTTTTAACCTCGACGTGTGGGAGCTATCACACACCATCCTTAAAGTTGAATGCAGTGACCCTTAGATATATTAGGAGCTAAGTTTACTAAGCTTAGGCATTTTGACCCTTTTAGGCTTAAAATAAAATATGGCTTTGGCTTACCTTAGTTTTAGGTGATAAAGGTGGAGAATCTTATTTAACAAAGACAAGTTTAACATAGTTGATATACAAATTTGAGAATTCTATTTTGTATGGTTGAATATGATCATGTGATGATGTATTGTTTGAGAGAAAAATCAAAGTGAAGGCCAATAATAAGGAGCTACCCGACTAGGTAGAGTTACTAGTGATGAGTTGATGATTAAGATATCTAAATTAGATGATGACAAAGGTAAGACTAGTGATCTCGTCTTGAAAGAAAAAATTCATTGAGTTTGCTGACCGAGTGATGATTGGACAAATTAAATTTTGAATGAGTAAGTTGTTACAATCAATGCCTGGTTATCAAGGTCAACCGATTTGACATTCCAAGTCTAGATCATCATCCATATGTTTTTTATCCTCCAATTTAGAGTTTTAATCCTGACCTTGCTACTAGTATTTCCACCTAGTCGGTTACTTTCATTGTCCTCAACCCATAAAAAACCCGAACGATAAGCGGAAAATCATGAAGTAATATAACCGAAACACCTCTTACAGCTTGGTCTATAGACATTTAGCTAAGTAACAGAAAGTGATTGTCGAGAGAGCAACGCGAAGCAACGACAAAGCAACACACAAACATTGGAGACAGAACCTCGCAATCACTTTCGGCGCTACAAGAGAAGTTTAGAGAGGAAAATTTAATTTTCCGCGCGACAGACATGTTTTAATATCTTGGATTTTATTAAGACCGATAAATTATAATGTATCCGGTCCTAAATATTTTTTATTAATTTAATTTTTAAGACTATAGGTTTATTACATTTTATTCAATTACTTTTAAGATTTTCCTTTTATAATATATCGGGTCCTAAAAGTCTACAATTAATTCAATTACTTTTAAGACCGAATTCTGATCCTATATCCTCAGTTTGTTTTCCATCTCACCGAATATCTCCTCATGATATCCTATATTCACTCATATAAAATCTAATTCTCACATTTTGTATATTAACTCTATTATACTCAAGTTCATTAGATAAGAATCTACTCTTTTATCACTTAAGACTGGAGTAGGGCAAATCAATGTTTCATATTTTAGGTCTAGAAGGATCAAAATGCATGAGTATGGTAACCTAGCACTCAATCAAGTAGATGCATTCAATTTTAGGGATGCTCACAATATGAATAATGTGTCAACAACATGTAGATGTCGAACCTAAAATTGCTTCCACTATATCCAATACTAAAAAATATAATCTAATTCCTTTGGAGGTGGAGAAAATTCAAGCCAAAAAAAAAAAAAAAAGTAAACCTTAAAAAATAAATGCCAAAATTAAGATTTAATTATTAATATTTGTAAATTTACATGTTAGTTAAGTATTTTTGAAGAGAATCTCATTTAAATCCAGTTGAAATACAAAATCCAAATTCTGGCCTATACTTTTAACAAATTCTTTATCAAACCAAGAGGCCTCATTAGGGATTTTTAAATATTGTTAAAAGACCAAAATGTCCCTATGTAGTTACAGAAAATTGAAAATATATAGGCATAGGCCTACTTTTGTTTTTATTTTTTAAAAAAAGATTTAATTGATATTTTCCCTTCTTTAAATATTACGAGAATCATCTAAAAACCAAAAAAAATAAAAAATCAAGATTAACATTACGATTTCACGAATCATGCAGGGCTGATGAATTCGTCTTCAAGATTTAGTCAATATCACATTTTCATTACATAAATAAAAAAAGAACTAAAAAGCCATAATTGAATTGATATAAAGTTTACAATTTCAGTAATCACTACGATGGGCTGAAGATTCACAATGGTTAGCACAAATGCAAATCATCATACGCTATTATTATCTCAAGGATTATGCTTTCAATTTTAAACCAGAACAATGACATGGAATGAATTGAAACATGGGCAAGAGATGATTGTATACTTGTAAAAAATACTATCTTAAAAATTATTGTTCCTTTGTTTCACGAATTTTCCTTACACTAAAAGTATAGTGAGCCCCTTATTATTAGAGAAACACTGAAGATGAATTAATCATCTTGAACGTGATTTGCAAAATGTAAAAATTAACCTTCACATATATCATAAAATTCCATGAATCTTTGATTCGTTATCATGTATTATTTATCTTAATTTTTCAATTGACTTATTAGGAAAAATCCGATTAAATTTAGTTGAAATAACCATTATTCCTACCTTTAATTTTATTTTTTTAACTGTAAAGAGGGTATTCTGGTCTTTTAGTAACATTCATAAATTCTTAATGAGGCCTCTTGGCCTAATTAAGAATTTATTAAAGGTTTAAGCCTGAATTTGGATCCTAATATTTCATATGGATTTCAATGGGATTCTCCACTTTCTTATATAAATTGCATTTCTATTTTTAGAGGTGTGTGTTGAATTTATATTTCATAATATAGATTTAGATATAAGAATTCAACAAGGCTTTTGTGAAAATAAATATTTTAAAAATATTTCCCACTTTTTTGATCAAGTATGAAATTACTGGGTCTAAAAAGGAGGGCATTTTTTTTATTATTATAAAATGATACTTTTTAAGACCGGTCAATAAAAAAAGGTCTTAAAAGTAACTTTTTAGATTGATTGTAAAAACCAATTTTAATAAAGACAAACTTTTTAAACCAATTGATATAGTACATAACCCAAACCCGGTCTAAAATACCCACTTCAACAAGTCTAAAAAGGCTTCTTCTTCTTTTTTCTACTAGGGCTAATTAACAAGAACATTGTGACCATTCACAAGATAAATGAGGGTATATTGACAAGATAAATAAAGACATTTATAGAATAAATAAAGGGATTCAAAAGAACCCAAGGAATCAAAAATATTTTGACTATTCACAAGAAAATTAATAAGTACTCATAAGACAAATAAAGGGATTTAAAAAATAAAGCGAGGGCATCATCTTTTCATACACAAAACTTAATTTCATTTTGATTGAAGGATTGAAGTGAAGTTTCAAAATCTCTTAAAGTTGACTAAAATCTCTTCAATAGGGGCTAAATGAAATTTAATTTTCCCTAGAAAAAAAGTTTGTTATGTTATCAAAATAACAATAAGTAAGGGAAAAAAAACCCATTGAATTATTGATGATTGACACAAATATTATTATGGAGATTAATTATGTTAATTGTTAAGAGAATAAAAATGTGAATAATTCAAAAACAATACTAATATAGTTTTGAATGTGTAATACTCCACCGGCCTTAAATGTAAGAGTAGTTGATAAAGAGATTTGATTTAATTCTAAATATCAGACTTCAATTCACTTAATGACTTAAATTTATTTTTTTTTTTATAAACAACTCTCACTACATATATTTATACAATTGTTGCTCATTGTCCGTGGTTTGAGTTTTTGAAGAGTGAGTTGAGCAACATTGTTCGATATGGCCTATCGCTATGCCTTCATTGGGTATCTACCTTCTACATTTGGCCGGTTTGAGTTCGTTGTCGAGCTCAATCACCGATGCCTAGTTCTTTGATTGGTGTGGTCGACCTCCGATGAGATGACAGGGGCGTGTCGCCGTGGATGAGTACGCAGAAGACATTACCGGGAGGGAGGGGGAGAGAGATGAGGTTATAGGGGTAATTTCATCTGAAATCATTAATCCCAAGATTGCCTTTTCAATCTCATGAGAATGGGAAGGGCCAGGTTTGCATAATCCCATGAAAGTGGAACTATTGAGTAGTGCTAAGAATTGTTGGTGGAACTGTACCAAATATGTCAAATGAAAAATAAAAGTGTTTTCTAATTTCAATCCCAATTCTAACTCTCTAAAATACTTTCTACCAAACATGGCCTAAGAATCTAAAAGTAAAAGAGCGTAGAATAAAACAAAAAGCCCTCATGTATTTGTTTAATTTTTTTTTTAATAAGAAAATGAACAAACTACGATAATGACTAATTATTACGGATTCATGGACTTGGGTACACTCCTGGAGGCGGGTCCCCCTGGTTCAATTGGTCAGGGACCAAACCAATCCCCTCTTAGGTGCCACGTGTACGGCTACAGGTTAATGATGTCAGCATGAAGTGTGATATGATGATATCCCACTCCATCAATTTTTCTTTTCTTATTTTTCTCAAAATTATTTAAAAATGTTGAAAAATATCTCATTGTAAAATTTAATTTTAAAAAATATTTGAAATTTGTTTAAAGATTTATGTGCAACCTGCCTTCAGCAACGTAACTCTTCTTCAGTTGGTTGTAACTTATTCTAATTATATATAAAATGAAAAACATAATCCTACACATAATTAAAGATATATTATCATCTACTCAAAGATCTAATTCTTTTAACTATGTTTGCGATAAATTTTGCAACAGCTTAGCTTGTTTGTTACCTTAAAACATGAAAACAAAACATTATTAACTCAATACTTAAACCTCTTCAATACAAGTCTTGCCATATCACACTTCCTCATAAACTATCGAATCATATACGTTTCATATTTTCTTTTAAGAATAATTTGGTATCAACATGTGATCAAATCACCGCCAATATACATATATATAAAATTTCCTCTTCTTCTTACCTTCCTTGGCTTTCTATAAATACTATTACTTCCAAACCAGAAACTTGACACCATCTTCATCATCATCGATTTCTTTCTCTCTCTACTCTTCTTCTTCAGTGATCCCTCTTCAATGGCAGATAACACGGTGAATCTTCCTCCTGGGTTCAGATTCTGCCCCACTGATGAAGAATTGATAGTCCATTTCCTTCACAGAAAAGCTTCACTCCTACCTTGTCACCCTGATGTCATCCCTGACCTTGACCTCTATCCCTACGATCCATGGGACCTCCAAGGTACATATATAAGTAGCTAGAACTGTTAATCTTTCTCAATTCGTCATCATTCTCACATCTGAACAAAGTTTGTTTTTGTTTTTGTTTTGTTTTTTTTACTGTTTTTGTAGGGAAGGCTCTACAGGAGGGAAACCAATGGTATTATTATAGCAGGAGGACTCAGAATAGGGTTACAGTGAATGGGTATTGGAAGGCAATGGGAACGGAAGAAACAGTGATTGCGGCAAACAGCAATAATAAGAGAGTTGGAATGAAGAAATATTTTGTGTTTTATGAAGGAGAATCTCCTAATTCTGGTATCAAAACCAACTGGGTAATGCAAGAGTATCGTCTTTCGGATTCTTCTTCTTCTTCCTCTAGAAGAAGATCACAACCAAAACCAGTGAGTGTGTGTATATATATGTATATATTATAGTTATATAACAGTATGCGAGAGTTGTACTGATGCGTTATGTTTTGTTTGGTTGTGAGCAGGATTACAGTAAGTGGGTGATTTGTCGAGTTTATGAGCAAGATAATGACAATGATCATAGTGGTGGAGGTGGTGATAATGGAATAGAGCTGTCTTGTTTGGATGAAGTGTTCTTGTCCATGGATGATCTTGAAGAAATAAGCTTACCAATTAGTTAGCACAGGCAACAACTGAATCTGTGTGTGTTTGTGTGTATGTCCTCATTCTAGCTAGTTGTGTTCTTTTTGCAAAATATTCCCTTACTATTTCAAGACAAGAGCGAGAAAGGGAAAGATTAAATGATCATCATGCTGCTTTTCTCTTAACTTGATCCTTTCTCTCTAATTGTAATTAGAGATAGACATATATGTAATGGTGAATCATATTGGACTATGAAATACCACCTCCGGTCCTAATTATAAGAACATTTCTGTAATGTAATTTGAACAACAAAAGTATTCCTATAATTAGGACCGGAGGGAGTACATATATCCAGCTGCCATATGAATTTTCTCTCAATACATCTATTCGTACATAATTTTATATGTGTATTTAGTCAATTATCCATTACATCTAATAGCTATATATGTAACTATTATTATCACTTAAATACATACTTTTGAAAACAAGCTTATTTAGTATCCAACTATTATATTTAGTTTGATTTAATGTCAGAATGGGTGATCTTTCACGGTTAAATCAAATAAAAAAGACTAAATAAATAGAAGAGATTATATATGGAGGGAAATGTTGAAAAGAAGTATGAAAATATCATTTTTCCAATCTTTTAAAAAAGTACCTTAAACTTTCTCCAATAATATAAACTTTGTAATTTATAATAAAGAACTGTGACAAAATTTATGATTATCTAGCAATGTAGATTATATTGACTGAAGGGTAGTCGTTTAGGAAAATCATTATGAAGTGGAAATGTAATTACTAAAAAATCTCGCAACACTAGTAGTATCCAATATGAAATATTTCATTTCTAGTATATAAAATGACAATATATAGGTCCATTTTGTTAACTTTCTATTTAAAATTTTGGTAATTATATTTATTTCTTTCTTAAGACCTTATAGTAATGCTTCTTCCCTAATTATAGGAAGTGCATTGTAATCCAATGACATTAAACACATTTCTCAAAACTTTTTTAAGCCTAAGAGTTTAAGAGTCTCTGTAAGTATGTTAGGTGTGTGAGCTATGAAAAAAAAAAAAAATTGTAAATTTTTTTAGATTAATTAAAAGATCATAAAATGAAGCTAGCTAGGTAGATGGGATAGGGTTGTGGTAGCTAAATGATCTCTAGAAAGAACCTATGAAGTGGGGCACTACGTGGGATTCAGAGCCAAACAATGTGCTCTTTTGTGTTGTTATGCTTTTGACAGATCCATTTCACTGCCCACAAACAATCACTTGCAAAATTTTATTCTCCTCATTGTTTTGCATGATGAAACATGTGTGCATCGTCATATTATATATTAACATAATTTTTTTAAGAAAATTCTGCCATTTCTCTGTTTTACCCTTTTACTATTAAGAATTACGAAAATGTTTGTTTTATCTCCAAAATTTACACTAAGCTTTAATATAATTTTATAATTCCGTATAAAGATTCTATACTCCGGCGGCTTGTTGAAGTCATGAATAAGACCACACATTGCAATTGAAAAACCAAAAAAAAAAAAAAAACATCAACTAATATTTAAATTGAAATTTGGGTTAAGGGGCTATTTTATTCGAAAGTTTTCACTTAAGTGCCAAATTTGCCCGAAGTTTTTCGGTCGGCAATTTTGTCCCATAAGTTTCAAAATGAGAGCAATTTTACCCTAGCGTTATCTTAGTTAATTTTGATCGTTAGTTGACTAAATATACTAAGTTCGTAGTCCATATGTCATTTTTGTTAAGGTGAAAATTTGCCAGGAAGTTATGAATCTAACATTGAAAAAAAAAATTTGAAATAGATTATAATATATGGACTTCTAGGGAAAATTTGCACCTTAACAAAAATAACGTGGATGACATGTGAACTGTCAACTCAAGATATTTAGTCAACTAACGATCAAGATTAATGAGATAACGGTTAGGGCAAAATTACCCCTCAACCCTTGAAATTTTTAAGTTACATTAAAATGTAATAAGCTTTTTGCTGTACCTTTTTCCCCTTGACATTTTTTTTTCAAAAAAAAAAAAAAAAAAAACTTTGAATCAGTATAGCATTGTATATATAGTTTATTAGCATTCTATGAAGCGGATGATATTGACATAAAAATAGACTACTATATATTAAAATAAATAATAAATTATCTTTTAAAAATTCAATTAAAAAATTCAGATTAATTGAATCTGTAAAACCTTACTTTTTTTTAATATAATCTTTTAAGAGAGGAGGGGTTTAGTGGAGCCGATGGAGCATGGGGAGGGAGAAGCTTTGGAACTGAGGATTCTTGCAATAATTTGTTTTTGTATTGTTATTATTAAGCTTTTTTGTAGCTTTTTGGCTACTTTTTGGTACTTGTCTTGTGTCACACTGCTAACGAAACATTTATCTTTTTCCTTTTTCTTTTCATAATGAATGAATGCTTAGGAAAGCATCAAGTCATGTGTGATGCAAGCACACCTATTATAATTGGGCTATTGGCGTTATCAATAAAAAAAATATTCATGATTTATTATAGCATTGAAATTTGAAACTCGAACTAAACTAGCCAGCCAGACCGGTGAATTGGTCACTTGGTTAGTGTAATCAGCCAACTAAACTAGAAAATTAATAAATGACTTGAAATTATTGACCAAGTGTAGCATGGTCAACTTGTCGAGTTGGTAGATTCTAATTGATATAATTTTTCCTTACTAAGTTGGAAACCAATGTTATTAAACTCCGGACCAGTCAGGTCAACCCAAAACTCAATGACTAATCAAATACAAGAGGAAGAGATTCCTCTTCCTTTATACTCTTTTTACGAACGTTGCATCCTCTCATTGTAACACCCCATTTTTCGAAAGCGGAATATATCATTTAATCTGAGTGGCGCATCAGAGCAATTCCAAAAGAGTGAGTGCGATGAGTGTATTACAAAAAGTTAACCATGGTTGGATATAGTAATGGTACATTCATCCCCATAATATTATACGGTTCAAAAACAAAAAGAAACTTCGGCCGGGTCCTCAAGCGGGCTGCTTGCCCTTGTCGTTTGCCGTCGGTCCCCTAGATCCCGATGCTATAGTAAGAGCCGAGGTCCAATGCCCATTGGATCTCAAGTAGCGGTTAACCTCATGCTCAAATAATACAAAAGTATATGGATGAGATATTCATGACATTTATGATAATCAACACATAAGCACACAGTAGATGCAAGATTAACATATCAACAGTACATAGTACACAGCACATGCACAGTCACCCACGTTTGCACTAACCAATGCCACGACAACTGCTCGTGTCCTCAGCGCTAGGAAAACAATCTTACGGCATTAGCAAGACTATAACCCGTATATAAAGCTGAATGTATAGGTAGTGATCTAAGCCCCATAAACTTAGTCACGGTGCATGACTCGAGACGAGTCCCGTCCATGTCTTTATGAAAGTATCTATCACATATAAGTATACAATGAGCATCGAGTTAGTGTTAAAGACGCGTCCGTACCTTAGTCGTGATGTCGGTACGTTGACGTTTGGACCGTGATCGTGTTCAACTTATAACGGTAATGTCATATTTATTAATTCCCAATAACTTCCTAGCAGATATCCTAGTCACTAATGACCTTTTTACCCTTGGTAGGATTATCTCTCAACTTATCACATTTAATTCTTCAAAAACGCTGGTCAGAATTCGGATAGATTTTTATCTAACTTTGAAAAATCATAATTAATTCTAGAAAAATCGAAACGAGGATCCGTAAAATTTCATGGAATCCTTAGATGTCTATTTTCAAGTAAAAATAATAAATTTTTCCCAGATTACACGGACTACTCCCAGGTTTAAAGTTTTGAGCCTCCGCCCAGAATTTTTCCAGAAATTCGTAGCCCAACTTTGAGAATTTTTATCTCCCTGTACAGAAATCATTTTAACATGTTCTTGGCGTATTTAAAAATCCCTATGAGTCTACTTTAACCATGAATTTTCCCACAATTTTTTGACTATATTTTCAATATGAAATTTTGGCATATTCATCACGATTTCAGAATTTTCAAAACCGATGAAATTTCGCCGAAGCTTCGTTACTTTGATGATTTCCTTCAAAACAATTTGCTATATAACCTCTCTCATCATTTTTTTCAAACTAAGCCAATTTTGACCATAAAAACATGTAAATAAAATTTATTCTAGAATATTTAAGATCTACACTACTTCTATTTAAGAATTCTAAAAACTAAAGACTAGAAACTAAAAACTAAAGACAAGCTTACCTATTGAAGCTCTTGAACTCCTTCCTCCTTCTTAGAAATCACCACTTGGTGGTTGATTTGGTGTGAAGAATGAGGAGAGGCAAGGCCTCTATTTATAGCAAAAACTTATGAATTTTATCCCTTGGATCAACTTTTCTTATCAAGGGCTAATATTAATTTATGCTTCTATGGTGATACAATTTGTGAGCAAATGCTTCCCATTGGTTAAAAACAATTACATTGGATTTAGCTAATTATCTTAATTTCCAAAATTAAATCCCACATGTGCTCACAATTATAATATACTTTACTTTAATTAAATCTATTTTTGGTTGCTTGATCAATTACCAATACTTTTGAATTCTGTGTATGTATCTTGATTAGTAGTTGGATATCAAGATATATAGTCTAATTAGATTTCCCTGGTTGTACTAAGCTTTGTAAGTGGAGCTATATACCCAAGAGGGGGTGAATTGGGTATTTTAAAACTTTTCAGAAAATGCTCTGTTTTGAAGCTATAAAAACACAAGTAAACGAGTGAGGGAAGAAGAAGCTGAACACAAGGATTTATACTTGGTTCGGTCCAACTCTTTGACCTACGTCCGAGTCCCGAAACACTGGGATTTTCCACTATCACTCAATTACAATTACACACTCGTACTCGGGATGATCCTCTCCCTAGGACTCACTCCCCTTACAAGGCGTAATTGTAAACAATCGATACACACTCGTACTCAAGAGTTATCCTCTCCCTAGGACTAACTCCCCTTACAAAGTTGTACTACGATTACAATCGATACCCACTCGTAAACGAAGGATGCTCCTCAACCTAGGACACACTCCCCCTTACAAGTTGTACTCTGATTTTCCTAATCTCCAAGTCCACTGACTTGAGATTATTACAATGAATGATATACAAGGAAACAAACTCTCTCTAAGAGTAGATAAGATAAGACCGAAGCTCAATGTATCACAAGATACTACACGAGATAAAACGAAGAAATAAATATGAGACTTGAATGATTTTCGTCTTCAGTAGTTGTGTCTATGGAAAGGCTTGAATGCAACTCTATTTATACATAGAGATCATTAAATGACCGTTGCTTTCCAAATAGATCCGTTGGAGAAGTTCTCCCAAGTGTTAGGAGGTGGCTTAGGCACTTTCTCTCTCCAATATTTTCTTCAACCAGCTGGCCAAGTAATCAGAGTTGACCTTCTGCGAATTAATCCGTTGGAGATGCAGTTGCTTGTTGTAGAAAACATTCTTAAATGCTTTGCAGACGTGTGCAGTGGATTAGCCAAAGTTGTGCAACTTTCGATCGGTGCATTTAATGTTCTCAACCACTTTTTGCTTTTTGCTTTATCACTTCAAAATCATTCTCTAAGCTACCTGAAATTCACTAATAAAGTCATTAAACATAGCTAAGAATAGTAGAGAATAATCGTAGAAAGTATTAAGATTAAACAAGAATGATTTGAAAAATCGTGTAAATCAAATTTCAAAATCGATCAAAACTCGAGTTTTGTTCTTCAAAACTTGAGTTTTCAACTGTGCTCAAGACCAAACTTGAGTTTCAAGATCCAAACTCGAATTTGCTTCTTCCAGAGAGCAACATCGCGATTTATGCTTCAAACCGGGTTTTTCGATGAAAAACCCAAAACTCGAGTTTTGCCCAAAACTCGAGTTTTGGACTATTGATATGAAAATGTAGTTTTAGTCCAAAACATCAAAACCGGAGGTTTTCATCCAAAACGGAGGTTTTCAAATGAAGAGAATCCGATGTTCTCGGGTTGCTCGAAACTCGAGTTTGTCTTCCCAAACTCGAGTTTTCACTTATATCATGAAAACTCGAAGACTGTGAACATATCAAAAGCTGGCGGTTTTGCTTCAAAACCGGCGGTTTTGTATTTGTGAAAACTTGAGTGCTCTCGCGCAGACCAAAACTCAAGTTTTGCTTCCAAAACTCGAGTTTTCATATATTTGTGAAAACTCTTAAAAAATCCGTTGATAACAAAGCGGCGGTTTTCAAACCAAAACGGCGGTGTTCATATGTTCAAAAATCATCTCTTTGAGTAACATACCAAAACTCGAGTTTTGACCCCAAAACTCGAGTTTTGAACTATTTCACAAAATATGAGAAATTCTTTGAATAGTTCAAAAGCGCGGTGCTCTTTGAAAACCGGAGGTTTTGAGACTTGGAAAAATTAGAAGCTTTCGGCCAAACCAAAACTCGAGTTTTGTCTCCAAAACTCGAGTTTTCATGTTTTTCATGAAAACGCGACGATTTTAACGAAAATCGGCGTTTTTGCTTTGTTCGGGATTTTCTCGTAAAACTCAAAACTAGAGTTTTACTTCAAAGCGGAGTTTTCCCTTGACAAAGCAAAGTTCTTCAAATTTGCAAGAGAAAACTTCTCACTTTGTGTACAATTGTTAAAACATCATCAAAACACATATAGAACTAACAAGCTTATTCTTCAAAGTTTGCAAAAATAGCCTTTACTAGGCTTACTTTCAAGGTTAAATTATGTGGGTTCAAGATAAGTCCTTATATTTTCTCCAAGGTTCCTACTTCTTCACAACTATTTAAATTTGTATAAATTCTCACTTTATTTGTTGTTTTAAGTTTTTTTGTGTACATCGATATTTCTTGGATTTTAAACCATTATTCAATTCACTCTAGGATTTCAAACTTTATCAAATTTGCTTTAATTTTCTTTTTCTCTCTCTCTTTCTCTCTCTTGAATACTAGACACACACACACACACAACTCTTTTCTCTTATTGGTGGATTAAATTTCACATGGATTATACTTTATTAAATTAATTGTAAAACCCTTAGATTAGCTTTTGTGTTGATTACATTAAATCTTGGCCCTACACCATTAAGCATGAGCTCTTGTGATGTCATCCTTGTGATGTCACTTTGATGACATCATAAAGGCTTAAGTGTTATTAGCAAAGCTTAATTAACTCCTAATTGTGTTTATTAGCTAACCATGGAGACTTAGTGTTTAATTTACTCAAGCTTTATGCACCATAATTCATCATGAAGGTTTACACCATTATTAAGTGGGGACTTAATTGCTTATCAATCCTTAAAAATTTCTTAAGTATTTTCATAGCATGATCTTGCTTTTTTGATTATTCAAGAACCATAGTTTAATATAATAATCATTTGTATTTTAGGATCCTTAAATGTGGCCTAAAGATTTGCCTTTGGTTGTTTTAAATTTCTAAGAGAAAATTGCCTAAAATATAGCAAATAAACCTACAACATTTAGAGACAACATATTCTCCTTTGTTAAACATGTAGTATTTATCAAAATATAGTTTTCACTATAAGTAGGGATTTTAGGGTTTTACACTCATCATAAAAGCCAAAGCCATTTACTTCAGAACGGGGCTTCCGCTCACCATGTCATTTCTTCTAACCAACAATTCATCTTCTCATAATTAAGGAATGTTGTAATTGACTCCGCATCCAAGTGCAAGGGGGAGGAGTTGCGTTGCTAATTGGAAAGGGTGTTTGAAAGGTTCATCGATGAGTGTTTGATCACATAAATCAACATTAGTATACTCAGATTTCAATCCCAAGGTAAGTTGTTCAATCGTCGTGTGGTTAAATAGGGATCTCTACCATCGGTCTCAAGATAATGCAACTAATGAGGTTGAATGCGGTTGATATGCTTCATAGGTATATTGTAATGTATTGGTGAGCTTAGAGGATTCTGTGATGTCATGACTACTATATATATATATATATATATATATATATATATATATATATGATGTTGTCAGAACGATTGTGTTATGTAGTAAATGAGATAGATTGTGTAACTCCAAAGTTAATTGTTGTGGATTTGTTCTCTTATTATGATTTTAATATGGAAGTTCGATAAGTATTGTTATTGTTGTGTGAATATTTGTTGGAGAGTCAGTGTACTTTGTGTATGGCTTACTAGGCTAAGTGGAATTATTTGACTTAGCCAACGCGCCGATCACAACTCAGATTTTGGGTTGTGACAATAAGTTTGATAGAACAATTTTAAATCTAATAACCTTGTTTGTTGGATTTCTTTTAAGAAAAAATTATAAAAATTTTCATTAATTAAACATCAAATAAAATATTTTGTTAGTAATTATTAGACTAGTATAATATTGAAGAGGATTTGACACCTATATTGTTCATCCTAGGATCATTGTTGGGAATGCACAAATATAATTAAATCAGTGGGATATGACTTTAATTCATGCATGATTCAAATACGCACGCTTTCGATTTTACGTTAAGTGTTGAAATCATTAATACTATTCAAATATATGTTTAGTCTTATAAAAGGAAAATAAATAGTAACATCGATCGAGTCAGTAGCCTATCATTTTAGGGTATTTAAATGTATTTAATATGTGTATTTAATATCTTTATTCTGACTAGTCAGAGTTAGGAACCTACCTAGATTTTATAAGGTTGAACTTGGTTTTACGTACTTTGTGGTTCAGTTCTTTCGACATTAAATTTCAGAATTTAAATTTTCTTAACCGAATAAGTTATAGTACTATATAAAGAAAATTTGTATTTAAAAAAAAAATCTACGTAAAGAAAATAATATAAAAATGAAAATTTTGAGTGAGTGTATAAAGTAAAACTGTAAATAAATAAAATAGACCTAACTTCACAAAAAATAAATAAATATAATAGACCTCATATATTTTTATTTATTTTATACATAGGTGTTAGGCTTTCATTTTTTAAGTGATTTTATCCAGTACGAAGTAAACATGTAAAATGTGTTTTGTTTCATAAAATACAAAATTTCTTTTTAGCAAGAAGGTAAATTCTTTTTCACCATTTAAGTTAAAGTAAATTGACCATACATCATTCTCTCTCTTCGAATATTATTACAATATTATTTCAGAGAATCTTGATATTGTTCTTATTATAATATAATATTATAATTCATTACCTCATGGCCTTGAAACCACTAAGCCTTCTTAAGCTATTATATGTTTAGTTTCATGATGAAAATACCATGAAATCATATACTTATTCATTAAGCAAATCATGGTTTAGAACCACGTGTAAATTAAATGTGAATTCAAACACAAGGTTATTATGTGTTTGGTTTTATATTAAAAATTATTTAACTTATGGTTTTGGTGGAAGAATATAACTTATTAATTTTAAATATGAAAACAAATTAAACATGTTGAATCATTTTTCTGCTTTAAAGAGGTAAACGACAATTTCAAACTTCAAAGTGAGCAGAATTAGAGAGAACATGATTATACTTTGCGGCTCTCTATCACGATTATATTATATTAAAAAAGAATAAATAAAAATTAAGAAGAATAATTATGATGTCATAAAAAATTAATTAATAAAAAGTCACAATGACAACTGGGCATTAGTATCAACTTGTTATCATTTCAAGTACTTGAATTTGTTATTGTATGCTAATAACTAGCTCCTTGGTTATTATCAGACTTTTGAATGATTAAGTGATTCCTTAGAACCTCATGGTAATTCCCCAGAACTGTTTCTTCACAAAAATTGAAATTAGGTAAACCTTTTTTTTTTAATACTATTCCAAAATGACAATAGGGAAAACTAGGTAACTTTTGAAAAAAATTCTTTTTTGAAGCATTTCTATGCATGTACTATCTTTTATAAATTATTTTATACATGTATTTTTTTTATTGGCCTCGCATGTAAATTGATCTATTCCCATATATAGTTAAAGAAAATCAGTACTTTAAATTATTGGCATGCGGCTTTTGCAACATAAATCTAAATTGTTCATTTTAGGTGAAAAACTGAAAAATAATCTTTAAATAAAATCAGAGTAATTTTTTTCCCTTTAATTTATTATTTGAAATATTTAGTTTTTTTAATAAATTAAAAATATTTTACGTGCATTACATAGAGTATAAGTTAAGTTATACGTTTATATTCTATGCCCAATATGTTTTGTTATGAATTTTATATTTTATATATATGATACATAATCCAAAGGAGTCTGAGATGAGTTTGTATGGTCCTAAATGATAAACTCATTTATCAAATATCATGTTTGATCCTTAATATAAGAACTAGATAACTAATTTATGGATATTCAGAAAAATAGTTAAATTATAGTTATTTTCAATAAATAGGTGTTTGC
Source organism: Acacia acuminata (assembly GCA_019022655.1). Classification (NCBI taxonomy): domain Eukaryota; kingdom Viridiplantae; phylum Streptophyta; class Magnoliopsida; order Fabales; family Fabaceae; genus Acacia; species Acacia acuminata. The sequence continues at coordinate 7,214,898 of JAFJYI010000005.1, forward strand.
TTCACTAAAAAAAACCCTCTTTAATCATGTTCATTATAACTATCTTTTAATTAAAATCCTATTAATATGGGAAATCAATATATATGTTCTATCATGGTGTGGTCATTATGTACTAAGAATATTTTTAAGTTAAATTCTTATTAATTATCACACACACATATAATATATATATATATATATATATATAATGAAAGGGGAAAAAAAGAAAAAGAAAATTAAAACAAAATAAAAACCCTCTCGGCTTGCTAGCTATATATGTTGTATGATGATGGGGTTTTGACTTTTGACAAAGGCAAAAGTGAAACTGTTGTATGTGGGAGCAAGAATGATTGTGAGGCCAATGTGTTGCTTTTAAGTGAAGTTAATTCTTGCTCCACATCCATTCCCATGCAACTACTACATACTAAAAGGTCAACCCAAAGTTTCAAAATTAGTCAACTTCGCAACAATAAAAAATATTAGTCTTTTTTTATAAGAAACAATCTTTCTCATAAGTCCTTAATATAATAAACAAATCCTTTTTGTTCAAAATTTTAAATTGGTTCTTTCATTTTTATACCCTATTAATTATATCTCACTCATTATCTCTCATATACTCTCTTTATAAATAAAAGTATAATTAAAAAGAAGAATAAAGTTTGAATTTTGAAAGAAACACATGTGAAGTGACTAGATTTTAAGGCAAAAGTTTAAGATTTTTCTTAGTTCTGGTGAAATATATTAGAAGTAACTTATAAATAGAACCAAAGGAGTATAAGTCATTTTTTATATATATACTAGAAAAATAATAATTTTTCTGTGGAGCAATCAAATAGGGTCTAAATGCACACAACGCAGAGACTATAGCTTTGTGCTCTTCACCATAATAAGGATGGAAGAGAACAACACCAACCCAATAGAGGACCACAAAATGTAGGATATATATAGTAATATAAACAAAGTTAAAGGCATAAAGTTCAAAAGCATTAAGGAAGTAGCGTGACTTTGTGCACACATATAATTACAGGTTTCTTCAAACATATCATATATATAAACCAGACAACTTCTCAGAAGGTCAATTTCAAGTTTTTCCTTTTAAGCACAGCATAATGAAGGCTGGTGGACTATGACGTATCACGACGACTCATTTGTCTTTTGCTGATAATTTAGTAACATTCTAGAATGCCTTAACTTTTATACGCTGCAATAATAATCCAGTAATTTATTTGTATTCATATTTATATACCAATGAAGTAAAAAAAAAAAAGAGAGAGAGAGAGATTGGACCAGCAATAGTTGAATTGAAAAGTCCATGAGCCAGCGTTTTATCTGGTTTGAAATTAAGGGGAATAACAACTTAGTTAAGAACTTGTGAAACTAGTCATAACTAATGATCTTTTTTTTTTCCTCATCTGAACCATTTTTTAATGCAATATCCCAAATTTAATTTATTATTGTTGGATAGAATTTATTTGGCTTACTAGAGGCTTAACCGCTTAAGAACCCTTAAAATGGACTAAAGTTGGTTATTGGGCTTTTTGGGCCCATAAATAGGAAATGAATATGAAGCCCAAAACAGTGGGCCCAGAACTAGGAAATTGTAGGGCGGGGTTTTTCTTTGCTTTTTGCTAAGGGTTTTCAGTTTTTCACGCCATTCTGGTCCCTATTTATAAGTCTTTTTTTTTTAACTAAATCACACATACATACCAATAAGAGATAGTTAAATCAATGATTATAGGGTAAATTTTCAACTTTGCCCTCATTTATGAATTGATATTTTCAACTCTTTCTTCTCTCTCCTTTTTCATTGATAATATTAATATGGGCAAAATTATCTCAATTTCATTGTACTACCCTGAAACTAGACTTATAAATAGGACCAATTTTTTTTTTTGTTATAAATGACTTGTAAATAAGACTAAAGTGATATTTGGGAGTTTGGGTGGCATTTTAGAGCTTTTAAATACCTAGGGCAAGCTCTCCTAACTTGCTTTTCACCTTTAAATCGTGGCTTTTTCATTGGACTAGAGAAGGGAAGTGATGTGTTAAAGGTGGATTTTTATTGTTACTAGAATGTTGAGAGTGGATTTTGAAGAATGAGACTTCTAGCAATTTAAATGAGTTGTTCGGGTTTATTTTGATATTCTACTGGATTGAATTTGTGCCGATTGTGGTTTTTCAAAATGGGAGCAAGTTTTGATAAACCCTGAGTTAGGAATTTGGGGATTTTGATGATTTTGAGGCTTGGCATGGTTTATCTTGTTACTAGAAGAGAAAAGTTTAGGTATGTTAGGGAAGAGCTAGCGAGGGTAATGAAGAATTGTCAATAAAAGTTTGAGGAGATTATAAATTCTTAAAGGTTACAAAGAAGTGTTTATTCTAGCTTTGATTCATAAGAAATTCTGTTACTATGTGTAGATTCACACTTTGGATTGAGAAGCTAGTTTAGTAAGTGAATTATCAAGGTTTTTGTATTGTAGATAAGGATTGAGGTAATCATAGTTAAGTTCTCCTGTAAACTTACTTATTACGTGCTTTTAAGATTTTATATGTTGTGAAATATGGTGCTATGCTTGAGCAAAAAAAAAAAATGGTGTTATGCTATGAAAAATAAATGAAATTTTTTTTTTGGAACTTATTTATTTATTTATTTATTTTTGGTCGAAATTTTTGGAACTTATTCGGTTAAGTGAGAAAGATGAAATGTGATTTGGGAAGAAATTATGATATATTTGTAAATACACATGATTGGGCTACATAATGATAACCTTTGTACTAGCATGATTATGGTTGTGTTGTGAATTTAGAGTTGGGAATCAGCCTAAGCTGGTCCTGGTCCTACTTGTACTAGCATGGTCGGCCCATGAAGGTCGAGGGCTAATAGGGCCGGGTAAAAAAAATACATGTTTTTCAAAACCCAGCCCAAGAGCACTAGGGCCAATAGGGTCGGCCCTTTAGGGCCTAGAAGTTACTATTCTAAATTTTAACTATTTTTTCTTCTTTTTTTAAATAAATATAATTAGTAAATTACAACAATCAAAGTTTTAATTTATCAAATAAATGTTGTCAACATTAATCTTAAAACAACACGAATCATCCAACAAATAAACACAGTCACTAATTCATAATCAAAAGCAAATTATGTTCACAAATAACTCACATAAAACATAAAAAGCATACCACTAAGTGACATTAGTACAATGACTATTATTATCGTCATCTTTGCCACTATCATTAACTTCAACGACATTTAATTGTACTTCACTTTGAGTAGGCTTTAGTTCATGAGTAAGAATATCATGATTTTCTTCTCCCGCATCATGAATACATCCATAATTTTTATTTGCAACAAATAATAAACCAAATTATAAAATTAGTGTATAGTTATTATGTATTTGTACTTAAATTGATAAATAACTTTATAACAAATACAAAATACATATAAATTAGTGAATTACCATCATATGTAAATCCATGCATCTAAAAAATAATAATAATAAATTAAAAGGGCCTGCAAGCCGGCCCTTTTAAGCCCGAGACCCTTCAGGGCTTATTTCATTAAGCTCCTATAATATTCAAGGTCGACCCTTGACCCTGGCCCGATGGCCTCAATCTGATTTCTCGGCTCTAGTTGTTATTGACTATTATGTTGGGAGATTCATGTGTTTGGATACCATGCATGTCGTATGCCACCATCATATAGAGCTCATGGTAGGCTCATGTCTCATTAGGAGCTTGTCGTAATTTCTGATCTTATTGATATGAATCTTACCAAGGGACGAGAATCGTAGCTTATGGTCTTGGTCTGAGAAAATGGGCAGATATGTGGGAGGTTGTGATTGGCATGTTTTTGTTTTTTTGATATGTTCAAATACTCATTATGGTGAAAGCAAATTTTCTCGGGAAAATTTATATGGGGCCCTTTTAAGAGAAAAAAAAAACTCAAAAAAGGCCCAAAGATTCTGAAAATCCCAGAAAAAGCCTCAGAGCCTTTTTTGGTATAATTTCATTAAAACTTTAGTTGTTAACGGGTAGGTCATTAACAACTATATCAGCCCCGTTAACAACTATATTCTAACAACTATATCAGCTCTGTTAACAACTATATTCTAACAACTATATCAGCCCGTTAACAACTATATCAGTAGCTGTTAACAACTATATCAGCCCCGTTAATAACTAACGTTTTAATGAAATTATACTAAAAAGGCCTTAGGGTCTTTTCTGATATTTTCAGAATCTTTGAGCTTTTTTGGATTTTTTTTTTCTGTTAAAAGAGCCCTAATATAAATTTTCCCTATTTTCTCCTACTTAACTAACTCACGAATCATACTTGGCATGCATTATGGTGAATTCGCCTTGTGTTACTTGAAGAAGTACATGAACTAGTGTCATTAGTTAAGAGTAATAATTTCATAGTCTTTATGTGCATTTGTCTGTTTGAATTGGTGGTAAGGACAGAACTAGAACTAGGGAGCTAGGGATGACTCCCCTAAAATTACATAATGGAACCCAAATGTTCAAAAAATTACATTTAAGCCTCATAAAAATTTCAATATCTTCCTTTAGTCCCCATTAACTGCTTTGTGGAGGGGCTAAAATGAAAATCTTGAAATTTTATGGGGTTTAATGTAATTTTATGAACATTTGGGTTCTATTCCGTAATTTCCGCCCCCTAATTACAATTCCTAGCTCCACTGGTCGGTGCTAAAAGCTGCTTGTTCATTGTGATTTACAATATATAAGGTAATTATGTAAAAAAAAAAAAAAAAAATATCTCTACTTACGTAAAGAAAGTGTTTGTGTAACACTAACTGAGAGAGGCCCTCTTACCCGAATTTTGTTGCTCAAGTTATGGCTTTTAGAAGTTAAAAATTAGGGAAAATTCCATTTAAATACCAGTTGAATTTGTAAAACCCCCAGAAGTCCTCCGAATTTGTAAAAAGACTCTTAGGTGATTTGGACCTTTCAGGGTTTTACAAATTGGTGACAAAAGACCACACTGCCCTTGCCCTTAATATGTTAGGAGATAGGATATTAAAAGTGATTGGCTGTACAGTTCATCTTCAAAGGCAGACAAGAAAATTGACCCCCACTGCTGGAGATCGTTGCGTCGTCTGGACGCGCCACCGTCGACCGCCCATCCACCGCCGTTGGCTCCGCCGTGGACCACCCACCCACCGCCGTTGAAGCACAAAACTGGAGGACGTGAAAGAACAAGAGGCACGTGGAGCTCTTTGTTCCCAATTTAATAACTTCCCTTTGATTTGTAAGTGTGCAATCATTTATGACAGAGCTGCAATATCAAATGGAAACGAGTGTGAATGAATTTAAGTTTGACATCATTAAAACTGGGTTTTAAATTGCTAAAGGGGAGTCATTTGGTTTCTCCCTCTGTTTTTATGCTTAGGTTCGTGTTCCCAAAATTTTTTTTTTCTAAAAAATTGATTAATGGTCATGAATTGTATGAGCCCTACCTTTGTCTCTTAGTTATGAAATAAAGCTTTGAGAGGCATTGGTTTGATTTGTATTTTAAAAAAAAAAAAAACAGAAATAAGCATCTGTTTTTGTGTACAGTGCATCATAAAGGCTGCTGCACAAGTTCAGCATTCAACGCACCAACTAAAATTAATTAAACTTTGTGCATTCATTGTAATTATTTGCTCTTTGGAACACATTTACGCATTTCTCTGCATTTAGGTTTTTGCTTTCACCGTTGGAACCTTTTTTATGATTGTCTCCATATGCATAATTACCGCATAACTTGTCTCCATATGCATAATTCTTTTGCATAACTTGTCTCCATATGCATAAATGCTGCATAACTTTTTATATGGATTTTGTGAAAGTTCATTTTTTGTGGGTTTTACAAAACATGCTTGAAGAAGTGAAAAAGTGAACCCTGGACTTCACAATGGTAATATTCACGAAATGGTAATTTTCACTTCCGAAATGGTAATTCTCACTTCACGAATGGTAATTCTCGACTTCAGGTTTTGTAAAAGTCTTTTTTTTTTTTTTATGTTTTTACAAAACATGCTTCATGTAAAAAAAGTGAACCCTGGACTTTACAATGGTAATTCTCACTTCTGAAATGGTAATTTTCACTTCACGAATGGTAATTATCACTTGAGGTTTTGTAAAAGTCCATTTTTTTTATGTTTTTACAAAACATGCTTCATGTAAAAAAAAGTGAACTCTAGACTTCACAATGGTAATTTTAACTTCTGAAATGGTAATTCTCACTTCATATGTGTAATGGTAATGGAAATGACTTAAAATCCTTGAAGCACTTGTAAATGCACTTAAAGGCACTTGTAAAATCCTTGAAGCACTTGTAAATGCCAATACAAAGTATGTTGTAAATAATATATTTTGTGTTAATCCCATATCCTTCAATCAACTTTACTTCCTTCTCTTCGTTGTTTGTTGCAGGTTGGAATGCAAGATGACAACAAATATGGCGGCAACACCTTCTTCAAAGTCACTAATTTGTTTTTTCCATGTTGGGGGGAGTTTGTAGCCAATGGTGAAGGTGAAGTTAAATATAATGGTGGGAGTGTGAGGGTAAAATCGATAAAGGAGGGGATGAAAGTTGAAGAATTGAGGGTAATGATAGGAGAATGGTTTGGTTTAGATGGTAATGGGTGTGACATTAAATACACTTTAAGCTTTGATGAAAAGATTTTAGTAGACATGGTTGATGATTATGAAATGGATAATCTGTTTACTTATAATGAAAGAAGTGCACATGTGTATGTAGGATGTAAAGGTACTCATATTGCAGCAAGGGGGATGGATGATCAAGAAAGGTATGTCCTAGTAAGTTTATTTAGAACAACAATAATCTCATATAGGGTTGTTGGTAATATCTTGATAAAAGTTGTCATTATCTATGTAGGGTTCATCAATTCGTGGATCTTATAGAGCAAATGGCTTACATTGAGGAGCCAATGTCATATGGAGCGAGTGATGATTATGCAAACAACGAGGGCGTGGAATACCTCTTTTGAGCCTTCCGTGTGCAAGTCAAAGCGCACCAACACCGATGCCGAGAGATGAACTCTAACAAGTGGAAGGACTTGGTCATAGGAGTGAATCGACATTTGCAAATTCGATGAGTTCAAGAAGGTCTTGCACAAGTTCAAGTATTGGCCACAAATTTGAGTACACATATGTGAAGAACGCAAGGGATTGTGTGTATGTTAAATGCAAGGTTGAAGATTGTCCATGGAGGATAACCGCAAGGGAAATTGGGAAGAGCAATGATTTCTTACGTGTGAGAAGATACACCGAATACCATGATCATACAGCTCAAGACAATCTTCGGGTGACACATGCTCGAAGTCTGCTTTGACAAGTACAATTATTATTGAAGAGGTTAGAAATCACACGAGACAAGCGTCCGAATGATATAAAGAACAATTTGGCAAGAGAGTTCGGTGTGCACTTGACATATAAGCAAGCATATCGGGCAAAGGAGAAGGCCATGGAGGAAATTCATGGTAGACCTGAACAGACATACATGTTGATACCATGGATATGTGATAGATTGAAGGAAACTGATGACAAGACTGTGGCTGAATGGGTGGCTAGTGGGAGCAACACCTTTGAACGTGTATTTATAGCGTATGGTTGTTGTATAGAGGGGTTCATTCTTTGGGGCCGGACCTGTTTTATACATCGATGGAAGCCACTTAAGTGGACCATATAGGGGGACTCTCCTGTCAGCTTCTGCATTCGATGCAGACAGTGAGTTGTTGCCGTTTGCCCTTGCTATTGTCCATGGAGAGACAATTGAGGACTGGACATGGTTCCTTGAAATGGTGAGGAGGACACTTGGAGGGTTGCAGATTACAATTGTGTCCGACCGACACAATGCAATCATCATCTTGTTCGCGGAGTTTTCGGGTCTGAGAGGCATGCATACTGTTATAGGCACATTAAGGAGAACTTTAGCGCCCAAATGATTAAATTGAATAAAGGAAAGAGGAAGATATGTGGGCAACAAAGACAAACAGCACTTCAATTACTTGATGCAATTGCATATGCGAGACTTGATTGTGACTTCGAATGCGCGATGGAACAAATGAGGCTTTTCAATAACGAAGCATTTGAGTGGGCGATACATCATGGTGATATTGACAGATGGGCAATGAGCAAGTTCCCATTTCAACTATGGGATAAAATTACCACAAACCCGGGCCGAGTCCTTCAATGCTTGGATGGTGAAGGAGAGACATCATAATGTTGCGCGGCTTATACATGAGCACCGTGACAAAGTTGCAAAGAAGATGTATGCAGCAAGCATGGCAATGAGTAAGTGGAAAAATGGTGTTGGCCCGAACATCGAACAACAAGTGCTGGAAAATGTGGCACGGGCTGAATACATGAATGTTCAGGTATATGGAGGAGGAAGGGTGCAGTCCGTACTGGCAAGTGGGGCGCTAAAGGTTGAGTTGAACTGCGCGCGTGCACATGTAAAGCATGGCAAATGTCAGGTATTCCTTGTCCCCATGCGTGTGCAGCCATCAAGGGTGTTCATGGTAATGTGTACAATTATGTTGATGAATGCCTTACGTTAACAGCCCAAAAAAAGATTTATAGCCGTACCATGACTCCTGTTGTCACAATAGACATGCCAAATCCAAATGACTTCCGCCTATATGACTTAGGAAGTCAAGTGTTCCCGGCACCTCCCAAGACTAGCCGTCCACCTGGAAGGCCAAGAGTTGAAAGGATAGAGTCACAATTTCGCAACAAGAAGATTTACCATTGCAGCTCCCGCCACGAAGAAGGACACACAAGAAGAACTGTAAAAATCCAAACCCAACTTAACTTGCGATCGGTTGGGGTTGTGGGGTAAATATTGTACAAGTCATCTTTTGGTATATATACAATGACTTGGATCCCTTTACATCTTTTTGGGTAGAAGGGCTATAATACTTATAGGATCGTGAATATGTAATTTTGAAATGGCACGAGAATATGTTCTTGCATGGGAATGACACGGAAACATTACGTCAATGTGGATCGTAATGTTCTCTTGTCATTTTACTTTATTTTGTAAATGTTGTCATCCCATTATAACTTTTTGTAATTGTGTACCTATGAACACCAAAATGACTGACAAGTGGTGGAGACTATGTAATAGTAGTTACATTTATGGGAAGCATCATTATCAAATGTTGTGTCGGGATTTGTAAATGACTATCTGTTGTCATTACGGAATGGTAATTGTCACTTGTGAAATGGTAATTCTCACTTCAGGTTTTATAAAAGTTCCATTTTTTAATGTTTTTACAAGACATGCTTCATGTAAGAAAATTGAACACCGGCGAAAACAATGGTAATTCTCACTTACGGAATGGTAATTGTCACTTGTGAAATGGTAATTCTCACTTCAGGTTTTGTAAAAGTTCCATTTTTTTAATGTTTTTACAAGACATGCTTCATGTAAGAAAATTGAACACTTTGGCGAAAACAATGGTAATTCTCACTTCGGAATGGTAATTGTCACACGAAATGGTAATTCTCACTTCAGGTTTTGTAAAAGTTCCATTTTTTTAATGTTTTTACAAGACATGCTTCATGTAAGAAAATTGAACATTTGGCGAAAACAATGGTAATTCTCACTTCGGAATGGTAATTGTCACTTTTGAAATGGTAATTCTCACTTCAGGTTTTGTAAAAGTTCCATTTTTTTAATGTTTTTACAAGACATGCTTCATGTAAGAAAATTGAACCTTGGAGAAACCAATGGTAATTGTCACTTCGGAATGGTAATTGTCACTTCGAAATGGTAATTCTCACTTCAGGTTTTGTAAAAGTTCCATTTTTTAATGTTTTTACAAGACATGCTTCATGTAAGAAAATTGAACCTTGGAGAAACCAATGGTAATTGTCACTTCCGGAATGGTAATTGTCACTTCGAAATGGTAATTCTCACTTCAGGTTTTGTAAAAGTTCCATTTTTTAATGTTTTTACAAGACATGCTTCATGTAAGAAAATTGAACCTTGGAGAAACCAATGGTAATTGTCACTTATGAAATGGTAATTGTCACTTCGAAATGGTAATTCTCACCAGGTTTTGTAAAAGTTCCATTTTTTTAATGTTTTTACAAGACATGCTTCATGTAAGAAAATTGAACCTTGGAGAAACCAATGGTAATTGTCACTTCTGGAATGGTAATTGTCACTTGTGAAATGGTAATTCTCACTTCAGGTTTTGTAAAAGTTCCATTTTTTTAATGTTTTCACAAGACTTGCTTGAAGAAGTAAAAAAAGTGAACCCTGGTAATGGAAATGACTAAAAATCCTCGAATCACTTGTAAATACACGTAAAAGCACCTGTCAAAATGCTTCAAGCACTTGTAAATGGCCATACAAAGTATGTTATAAGTAATATATTTAGTGTTAATTCCATATCCTTCAGTCATCCTTACTTCCAATATTTACAAGTTATTTGCAAACATACATCACATGAAAAAAATGAATTGACTCCTACGTAACAAAAGTGTAAAAATAATTTAACAAATCAGCATCTAACAATAATGCTCATGTCTTCCTTCTCTTCCTTTGGGTTCTTTGGAGGAGTCGGTAGTCCCAAAGCAACATCTTTGGCGATATTCAATTCGTGGTTGACCAGCCACCACATGAGGTTACACCTATACTCGTTCAGCTGGTCATCACCATACTGCATAATTTTGTTGGGTTTCCAATTGTGCAACCAGATCAAGACATGCACGCCACAGTCTTGCCTACAGAACACATGAACACACCAATTAACAAATTTACAATAGCCTAGCATTTTTGACTTTCTGTCACAGAGTGACACTCACAAGTTTGGTTGTTGTGGAACGGGTGGCCAACTAATTTCTGTTCTTTGCATCTTGGCTTTGTCATTTGGTTTCACAAGTTGTATAATCTCTTCAAAACGATCCCTCTTGTAAACAACACACATGCATTAAATAAGTGTTTACTCCACTCAATGGTAAATGAAATTTGCGGACATGTAACATACAATATGTTTAATCGCCGTTGCACGGGGATTAACAAATGTTTTCTTCTTTTTTAGGACTCATTCATACTCATGGCGATGTTTGTCTTCATTGAGTCTAAGACATAAAAATTCTTTGTGGCTGGATCAATGGCAGTGCAAAACCAAGTGTTGATCAACCAATACCGGTCCCATTATCAATTCACAATCGCCAATGTTGTAATCTATATATTCGAGCAATAGTTGTTCCTTCCATCGAGAAACTTTCCATTCCGGCGGTTTTCTCGGCCAATAAATCCCGCATAATCAACAAATATTGAAGTCAAACATACCTATGTCAATGGGAAATAAATTATGAAGATCCATAAATGCTTACCATTTGATCAGACCGAAAATGTGCCTCTTCACTTGGCCCTTTTTTTCGCATATCTCTCATCAATGTTTTACATACAATAGACATAACCCGCATGTGCGAACACATTGATAAGTGCGGTTCAAAATGTTGAAATTTTAGCTTTTTTAGTACCTACCCGATTGCTTAATCTATTCCTCCGGCCTAGTGTTTGCAAGAGCTCCGGGTTATGTCCTCGTCGTCTATTTGTATGAGAATCCCGTAAAAGATAAACAATGTCATCATGTAATCGTACACATGCCAAATCCACACAAAACGGGTTTTAATAATGAATAGTCATTGAAATTAACTTTTTTATTACTTACTCATCGACTCATCCTTGGTGCAGGATCCGGAGATAATGTCAAAAAAATTTCCCTCTTTTCTTTTGCCTTCCCTCTAGGCCGCTTTATTGGCTTCGTCAACGTCACGGCGACATGTTTTTGGGCTTCTTCGCCTCTCGTGACCTCCGTGGTGCATCTTCTTGTGCTGCATCTTCTTGTTCATCGTGGTATGGAACAATTGATTGTTCTACATCGTCATCATAAATGTTGATTGGCGTTCCGACTGATGTGTGATCCTCATAACCACCTTCAACATCATCTTCGCCATCATGGTGACCATCACCATCACCTTCTTGGCCCTCATCATCACCATGAGCATGTTGGCCCTCATCATCCTTATCATCCTCAGCTTCACCATCCTCATCTTCACCGTCTTCTTCGCTTCCGCTGCCTTCTAATGTTAACTTGTGCTTTTCGTGACTCATCTTGGACAACGGCAACAATTTTTTTGTGATTTTCGTTGATTGCACCCATCAACTTGTCATACAACTCCTTTAAAACCTACAATTAACACAATTTTTCACAGGTCATTAACATAATAGCCAATAACATAATAGCCAAGCATGAATTAAACTTCTTATGTGAAAACACTTATCGGGTCTAAAGAGGCCCCAAAATCCGTTTCCAAACCGTCCTTCTTAGCCTCTTTACCCGCCTTCACGGTATACAACATCCCATTGTCGCTCTTCTTCTCTTTGTCAATCATCTCATTGACCTTGTCTTTGGTCCTAAACTCAATTGGACTCTTTCCTTTATGATCAACTGCCTTCCCCAATGGGAACCGCTCCCCCAAATATAACTACAACGACAAGGTTAAACACATAAATGTTATGTCAAAAAAATATGTTAACACAAATGACAATCATAATACTTACCAATAAGATATATATGCACCCTCCGACGTAGGAGTTGCAATCTTTGTTTTCTCTTATTGCGTTGACATAATAAGAGAGCGCGTTTCGAAGGTCATTGGCAACATATGTGGCCCAGTCGAACCGAGCAAATCCTTTACCGGTCGATGCTAATACCTTCAAAGAATCGCAAACTAGGAGTTGTGCTTGATGTTGGAGCGAGAAAAGTCCCCAACATGTGCATCATAAATAAGGTTTCAAATCGCTCAACCGATTTCCCGAAGTTATGACTTTTAAAATGTCGTCATACTTCATTTTACCGTACTCCTTTCTCAGTTGTAGGTAAACTGGATCTGTATCAGTCACTGTCATTGTTACCTCCTTCCCACTATGTGGCACCCCAAGCAACTTAGCCACATCTTTTGCTTCTATGACTTGTGTCTTCCCCCTTATTCGGAATTGATTGGTGGGGATCATAAGCTCTCATTATGGGGACTAACATTTCCGGGCGGTCTCATACTCCGAATTTTAAGCAACCGCCCAAACCCTAACTTCTCGGACCTTTTTCTTTAATGTTTCGTCGAGTTCACAAATTCTACCAGCTTGGAAAATTTGTTCAGCGAGCATCGTGATGGAAAAGGAGTGGTGGAGGAGGAGGTGGAGGTGCCCTTCTTGCCGGAGCCTTCCTTCTTTGGCTCTATCAAAGTATACTTTCCTCTCATCGACACTCAATCCCCTCCACGCTTTTGCGCACTCCCGACTCATGTCAGTAAAGTCAGCTACTTTATTCTCTTTTTTAAACTCCTTGCTAAACATAAAGTATGCATTAGTAGTGGACATGTTGCTACACTTTTGCTTTGGTAAACCTGAAAAAATGAAATGGCAGTACACAAAATTATGAGAGTTCATGCACCACATATAACAGCGAAAATATTTGTATAAACCAGTATCTTGAAGGCTATAAGTTTATTGTGAGCAAAAAAAAAAAACAATTACTTTGGGGTTGAGAAAGTTATGATGATATAATAATAAAAAAGCATAATGAACCTTGGAGAAGTATAGAGGATAATTTTCGATATTTCAAATGGAACTGTAAGAATAGAGTCATATATTTATACTACACTAAAGGTGGTTCAGCCTGAAATGCAACCAATTTCCGAGTGTATCTAAATAAAGAATCAAAGACAAAGTAATATTCTAAGAGCATATAAATCAAATGCACTGACTTGTTGCAAAAGTAGGTGATTTGTCCTTTGATATACTTAAAGTAGTAATGAGTAAGAAAAGTAATACACATCATTCTCCTAGAGTATGCAATATGTACACTTGCGGGATACATGCCAAAGTTTGTGAAATGGTTAAAAGAAGGAGGTAATTAGCAACAGAGTCAAGCCATAAACAAGTAAACTTGGAAGAAAAGTTTATCTCAACATAGGTTTGAAATCCCCAATTATATGCGGTTTAACCAAACAATAGTAATCGTCACCAAATTGTTGGAGGGGATGGCAATAATAGTAGAAATATGAATTCAAATTGAACAGAATTAACATCTTCCTTATTCTAAATCTTTTAAAGGAATGTTAGAATAGTCCTCCAAATTAAGCGATTACAAAAAGAATAGTTCACAAGGCAAAGACTAGCATGAAAGATGCAAGAATGCCTTCAAGATTTCATGGATTTTAACATTTGACAATCCTAGAAGTGATTATTCAACCAATGTTCAGATAAGCAAAATAAGTGAACACGAAAACATTTCAAAGCATGCTCCTTCCCGCCAAACATTCCAAATAAATTACGCAATCGCTCCAAGTAGACCCGTGCTACACTAAGTAATCTGAAATATCAAAATTTTGAACAAGGAACAAACAATTTGGAGGACAACCTAGTAGTCATTTTTTAGGTAAGGAAAGGCAATGGAATCGAGTTAATTAATCACCAAAAAGAGCAACATATATATTTCAGAACAAGAAAATCTTTAACTGCTATTATTTAAAACACGTTTTTTGAATACTTCTGGTATTTGTTGACCCAAAGCAGCATTTCTAACCAATATATAATCCAGTCAATGGTAATAAAAATGTTTTCCCCTTCAAACTTATTAATTTAATTTGGGCATATATATATACGTGAATTTTTCAAACTTCATATGATATTACGCGCAATTAAAGGCAATGAAGCAATGAAGGTTTTTTGGGGTCAACAAAGCAGTGAAGGTTGATTATCTATAATGCCATCATTATTTCGGTGGGGTAGTTGAAGAACACAACAGTTTTCAAGGAGCCATTTTTGGTATATATATGAATCCAAAGATACACTAGTGCGGTTCGGCGACAATGACGGCAACACAAAGAAAAACGAGCAAAGAATGAGGGCTCAAAACTAATGAGATGACGAAGATACCTGACGGCGGTGGCGAGCACGGCGTACACGGCGACGACAGCGACAAAGCGGCGGCGGCAGCGGTGGTTCAAATGGGACAACGACAGACTTTGGTTCGACGACGGCGACGCTAGGCAAGCAAATCTTCGAAAGGGAATCGAGTGAAGTGTCGATTGTGATTGAGAATGAAATAAAGAGAAGTTAGTAAGGGGTAGTGTGGTCTTTTGTCACCAATTTGCAAAACCCTGAAAGGTCCAAATCACCTAAGAGTCTTTTTACAAATTCGGAGGACTTCTGGGGGTTTTACAAATTCAACTGGTATTTAAATGGAATTTTCCCTTTTTTTTGTCTTTTTATTCTAAAAAATTATTTTACAAAATTGTTCACTCTTTATTCATGATTTTCAAAGTTTTTGGGGATTCTATAGCATGATGACAGCCTGATTGATCTAATCTTACATAAATCTTCCTCTACTATTATGTGTTAATTAAGTTGGTGATACGAGGCACTTTTATTTATATATATATATATATATATATATAAAAGTTTCGGTAGGGTACCACAGAGTTATGGTACGTCTCCAGGTTTAAAGAATGCTTACAGATCACCTCCTAATGACGCTCTCACGTCAACCAGTAGGTATTGAACCTCCTCCTTTTTAGGATGAAGGCCAACGCCTTAACCAACTATATCAATCCTTATTTTTTTTTATTTTATACATTGGCATACAAGGCAAGTTCTTACAAAACGCATGAGCATCTTTGTGAATGTTGGACCTTCTTGTACAAAGTTTGCTCTGGGCTTTGTTTAATGACTTGAATGTCTTGGCCCCAAATGCGCTCTTGTACTTTGGCATAGATGGTAAGGGATCCAGGACTAGGCCTAAATGGTCGTGTGTTCGATCCCCTCTGTCATCGCTGGGACTCCTTTGGTAGGCGATCTCGTAAGTCCCCAGTAAGTGCTCATAGAGCCCGGGGCCATGCCCTGGCCTTGGTGGGGGACTGATGTCGAACCCCTCCTGTTCTGGTATAGAACACAGATGTCTAGCCTAGGGCTGGTATATTGATCTTGGATGGATAGGCTCGCACGGATATCTATGGGGGAGATAACCGGGAGAGCGTGGGATCACCGTACACCGACGTAGGGGTGGTGTGTGTGCACAATGAGACTGTATGTAAATAGTCTAGGTTAGAATGTGTGCACCTTGTTACCTGTCCTCTGTATTTATAGAGGTGTCTGGTGCGATATCCGGGGCACGCCATTAATGGCGGGCCATTAATGGGGTGGATATCGGGTGATACGCCATTAATGGGACGTGTCATTAATGGGGCGGATATCCGGGGTACGCCATTAATGAGACGTGTCATTAATGGGGCGAGTATCTCGGTAGGCCGGTACGATAGGGGTGGATCTTGCCTAGCCGAGATTTCCGGATCTCCTGCTATGATTAGCGAATTATGCCTCCTGGTTCCGCTTGGACCGTGCTATGGACTTGGGGCTTTTGGGCCGGTCCGTAACAGTTGCCCCCCAGCTCGGCTGTTTAGGCTTCTGGGCGGCCGAGGTGTATAATTCCCTTGGCCCGGTTTGTGACCGGGGCCTGTGCTTCAGCCAATTTGGCTTCTGGCGCCGTGGCTTATCCCTGTTCTGACAGTCTAGGTGGTGCCCTGGGTCATGCCTGACCGGGGCGTAGTGAGCGGCCTTGGACTTACGTGGTTAGTCCCTTGTTCGTGGGTAAGTCGTTTGGTCTTCTTTCCGTAGGCGCCATCATTGCTGCTTTACACCTGGCTTGTCCTGATTGGAAAGGGCCTGCAGCCGTCGCGCCCCTCCGAGTGCCGATTTACGTGCACATTTAATGCTCCTACGTCATTCTGTGCATTTCCCATCGTGTCTGGGTTCAAAGACCGAACTGCCCCCGGCGTTCCCTATCCTTTTCCTTATATGAAGTATTTGTTTCGTGTTTGCCTATTTCATTATTTCCGCTACGACTTTTTGTGAACTTGCTCGAGTTTCCTCTCGCCAAAACTCCATTGTTCTCCATTTCCTTTGTTCAAGTCTCCTTCATCTTACTCACACAGGTATTTTCCGTCCTTCTCTTTACTCTTTTACGGCGCACTTCGTACCGTTTATATATCCTTTGGTCTCTGATCTACATTTCCTACTCCTTTTTCTTTCTGGTTTTCTGAGTACCCCTTTGAGACCATTTTCTGGGTTTTGTTGCTTTTGACACATACGCGTCTATGTTGGCCTCTCTTTTGTCATAAGGCCTTTAGTTCTTAGGTTCTAGTTCCTTTCTGATGGATAGAAATAGGCATTTTCCTAAACCCATATCAACGCTCACCCCTGAAGAAGAGGAGTTTCTTCGTACTCGTTACCCGCGAGCTTCTTATTGGGTTCTCGGAACGGAGCTTCCGGAAGCGGAGAGGTCAGCCCCTTTACTCCGAGGCGGGTTCGGTTCTTCAGGATGAATGAACCCCAACCCGTACCTGCTAGAGTTCTGTCGCCTTCTTCTGTCCGAGCTCCTGCATACAACGTTCCTACCTTATCACCTATACAGACCAGGGTTGGCTCCTTTGCCGGATCCATGTCTCGGCCTTGTTGGCCTAACCGCTCAACTTTTGTGAGGGTCCGCCCTCTGCGAGCTTGGACCCTTATCCTGATGATTATCTCGGCCCCTGCTGGGACTGCTTGGCCGAGGGTTCATTCCACATTGCGCACGGCGAAGACTCCAGAGCTTCCTCGGTTCTTGGTTCTTGCCGGCATCGGCGACCTTCGGGCCCCTCTTCTGGCGTGCCCTTTCGTCCGAGTCCGCCATCTGTTTTTCCTTCTAACATTCTTTTACCAGGTATTTCCAACTCTGCTAATTTCATTTTATGTTGCATATAGGTTAATGGCTCCGAAATCTCTGCCTTCCAAGAGAAGGGCCGAGGCTGAGGCATCGGACTCTTCTAGTCCCCCCGAGGCTCTGTGTCGTAGGTATCCCTGGGTGTCCCATGATGTCTTGAAGACCCGGTCCTTGATGTCGATACGGACATTGCCCGTTTGGATCTACCCGCCATGGAGGGGTGCGTCATACGCCGCCGAGGCCGACGAGCTGTTTGCGCTGAACGGGAAATAGACAGTCCCAATTTCTTTTATTTTTACCGAGATTATCTTACTCGGGTCTGTGTTTGTTTCCCTTTCACCCATTTCCAAATGCGGCCCGATGCACTCGAGACTTGCCCCGTCTCAACTTCATCGAACGGGTGGGCTTATCTTGTAGCGTTTGAGCAACTGTGTCGATCCTACCCGGTTCCGATTCCCTGCTCGACCAATCTTTTCTTCTACTACTTTGGCCCCTTTACCCCTGGCTCTCCCAAGGAAGGTGACAAGTTAAAAGGGTTGGTGTCTCTCCGTGTTAATCCCGATCGAAAACTCATGAAGCCCTTCTCCGATTCATTTAAGCGGTTTAAGAACGCGTTCTTTAAGGTTGTCGCCGTGCCTGGTAAGCCAACTTGGTTTTTGAAGGGGCTGAGGCTGCCGACGTGGAGTGGCATTTCCCTCTATATTGGATGGAGAGTCACCACAAAGCTACTCCCTCATCCTTCTAGATTTCGAAAGATGAGCTCCTGCCCGAGATGGCTCCTCACGTCCCTAGGTTGGACGCCTACGTGGAGAAGTATGGCGTCCAGAGTGCAGCCTTTTTCATTTCCGGGGAGGGATCTAGGCCAATCCCCTCTACTTGTAGGGGTCCCTTATTCGCTATATTCCTTGCTTTTTTGGTCATATTTTGTATATTGTTGGAGTAATTTGTGTTTATTCCTGATTTTCATTTACATGTCCTTTTCAGCTCAAGACATGAAGGCCCTTCCCGACTACTTGAAGAAAGTGAATCCGGCGCGGCATCACCGAGTGGTCGGTCTCGGAACGGGCCGTCCCTCGTCACTAACTTTGCGCCGAGGCTAATGCCTCTGTTGTGACAAAGAAGGCTAAGGTTTCAGGTGTCGAAGAGTCAGCTCCATCCGTACCCTCTGGACCACCCTAGGCAGTTGTTTCAGATACTTCTAAGGGGAAATAGGTCGTTGTCTCTGCGGGGGAGACTGTATCTACGGTTGTCGCAACTACTCCTTCGGCATCGGTTCTTCCGGCACCTTTGCCAACTCCGCCTCCTCCACCTCCTTCAACCGGGCCCTCACGTCCTTCTTCAGTGCTTCCTCGCAGCTTCATATGGGACAAGGGGGTGACCAATGAGCTGGACGTCGCATTCCTTCCCCCCCGGGAATTTATGGAGAGCCGGGCCTTGTCCCCGCCTAGCGCTGAGGAGCTGTATGCAGCGGAACGATACTTATGCAAATCTGTTGGGTTGATGCAAGCTTATGTTATTGTGAGGGAGAAGTATGCTTTGGTGGATGCAGAGAATAGACGCCTGAAAGCGTCTCAGGAAGAGGTGGCGGCCCAACGAAAAGCTCTGGAGGAGGCCGCGTCAACGAAAAAGGCTTTGGCCGATCGCCGAGGCCAAAGCGCACATTATGGAGGAGGAGCGGGATGCCACCCGGCTTGAGCGGGATGCTTCTAAGGCCGCGGTTGTGAAGATGGAAAAAGATCTTCAACAGGCGCGGGAAGGGGCGGAGAAGTCAGCCTCCGAGTGTGCCGGCCCGTAAAGCGGCGGGCGAGAGTATGGAAGCGGTGAAAACCCTTCAGAAGCAGCGTGACACGCTGTTCTCTAAGGTTACAACAGCCGAGGAGGCTCTCACCGTAGCGCAGCAGGCGCGCTTGGAGTCCGACGAGCTCTTAAAGCAGACTGCCGCCGATTGCTTTGACAATGCCCTGGAGCAGATCCAGTTTTTGAATCCGACGATGAAACTTAACTTGGACGACTATGATTTTCGTGCCCTTGTTGAGGACGGAGTCTTAGTTCCGTATCAATCTCCTTCCGCCAACGGGTCCCGATCCGTAGAAGAGGGAGGAGAGTCGGACGCAGAGAGCGAGGCGACCAAGGGCTCTCATGAGGCCGGCCCATCTAGTTAAGTTTAAATTTGGTCTTTGGTGGGCGTCTGTGCCCCTTTATTTTGAAGATTTTCGGCCTTTGTGCCGTTGTGTAAATATTTGTATGACTATGGATGAATTATTTATTCGCCCTTCTGCCATTTTTTAAATTCCATATTTGAAATTTCTTGACTGTAGTAGATACGAGTCGTTTACTCGACCAACACTAGTGTGTGGGAGGATGGGGTAGGGTTGTATGTTTTAACCTCTTGGGGTGTTAACTTAACCACACTACCTCGTTCCAGCTTGACTAGTCGGAAAAGTTGAACCGAATTAAGGGCGAGGCCATCACATGTCGACCGAGGTGTCTATTACCTCAAATCTGACATTTTGACTTGATCAGGGTCGGAAGGACAGCTTGCTTTCTTAAATTGGGCGAGTGTTGACGCGTCAATTTCGCGAAGGCCACGTATGGCATTTTCGCCGAGCTCTTATCAATGCACGTCGGAGTACAACGGCCGGTGTCATACATCTAGATGTTTTTATGTTAATGACCGGGTGTAAGTACCTCGGTGTCGGGTTTTGGACCAGGCTTAAAGGCCTCGGTTTCATGCTTAAGCAAGTAATTGTGCACATTGACGCATAGCCTTGATGGATTCCTTCATTAAATAAAGCAGCTCTAAAGAGCGTACAAATGGTCATGAATTGTTCAGATGCGAAATAAAGAACAATTGGAAAACAATTGGAAGAAACATAAGGGAAAGTAAGAAATAACCGAACAAACGGTAGCCTTGGTGTGCGGGGCCGAGCCTTGACCTAGCTGTAATAGATCTTTAGCTTATCGGCGTTCCATGTCCTTTTAACCGCTTCCTTGCCGGGGTTTCGAGAACATATGCCCCAAAGATCGAGTTTTTCTTTAACACGATATGGACCTTCCCAATTTGACTTTCCGTCTCGGGAATTCTTGTTTCCTATGTCGGCCACGAAATACCAAGTTACCTCGGTTGAAGGATCGTGGTCGAACCTTCCGATTATATTTTACCGCGAGTAGCTGCTTGGCGGCAAGTTCCTGGCAATGGGCTGTGACTCGGATCTCATCTATTAGGTCCAGGTCTGTCTTTAGGGCGTCATCATTTGACGCCGGTCCTTCCTATCCGGCTCTAATCTTCCTCCATGATGGCTGCCCGATTTCCACCGGGATCATTGCTTCACATCCATAGGTTATCCGAAATGGGGTTTCTTGGGTTGAGGACTGCACACTCGTCCTGTAGCCCCATAGGACGCAGTGGAGCTGTTTCGGTCAGTGAGTGAGTCGGCCTTTAACATGCGTTTCTTTAATCCGTCAAGGATGATCTTATTAGCTGACTCGGCCTGGCCGTTAGATTGCGGATGTTCGACAGAGGAGAAGTGTTGCTGGATGTCCAAGTTGGACATTAGGGCCTAGAATCTATGGTCCGTGAACTGGGTTCCATTATCAGTGACGACCTCAGCAAGTATCCCAAATCGAGCAAAGATGTTATGACGAACGAATCTCATAATTCGAGACGAGGTGATCGTCGTCAATGCCTCCGCTTCAATCCATTTGGTGAAGTAGTCTACGGCGACAATGAGCCATTTGAGCTGTCCAGGTGCCGGCTTGAACGGTCCGAGGATGTCCATTCCCCATTTATAGAAGGGCTAGGGGGCCGGCATCCCTTTTAACTCCGTCGGTGGTGGCCATAAGATCCGGCGTGTTTTTCGGTAACCGTCACACCGCTTGGCGGCTTCCATGGCGTCATGCTTCATGGTGGGCCAACCGATGAGCCGGCGTAATGCCTTCCTTGCCAAAGCCTTGCCCCCATGTGTTGGCCGTTGCATCCCTCATGTATCTTGGTCAAAACGTACCTTGCTTCGGACTCACCAAGGCATCGCATCATCGGGCAAAGGCACTCCTTTCCGTAGAGCGATCATCGACCATGGTATAGATGGCGCCTCTCTCATCGCCTTCTTTGCTTCCGTGGAATCGTTGGGATGATCCCCCTTTCCGGTAATCTTCAATTGGCTTTCTCCAGTCCGTGGCGGACGAGATAGTCATGATGCATGTGAGCTCGGCCAAATTTTTTTGGATCACAATTCTATGACTCCCTGGGCCTTTGGTACTTGCGAGTTTGGAGAGAATGTCGGCCCGGGCATTCTCTTCTCTCGGGATATGAGAGACAATCACCTCTTCGAACTCCGTCATTACCTCTTTTGCTCTATTTAAGTACTTAGCCAACGGGGGCCTTTTGCTTGATAGCCGCCATCAATACGAGCGCGACGAGTTGTGAGTCGGTGAACACCTTAACTCACCTCGCTCCGCTCTCTTTCGCTTGAGATAATCCGGCTAAGAGGGCCTCGTACTCGGCCTGGTTATTGGAGGTCAGGAATTCCAACTGGAGGGAATGCTCAGTGGCGACTCCCTCGGGGCTTTCAAAATTGACTCCTGCTCCACTGCCTTTTGGATTGGAAGATCTGTCAACAAATACCTTCCAGAATTCCACGCTAGCCATAACCGGGGTCAACTCCCTGATGAAATTGGCCAATGCTTGTGATTTGATTGCCTACCGGGCCTCAAAAGTGATGTCGAACTCGGACAGTTCAATTGCCCAGCTTGTCATTCGCCAGATTGGCTGACTGGTCCGGACTACTATCCAATGTCCCTGGAAGTATGGCCGAAGCCGTCTTGCCGTTGTTAGTAATGCGAACGCCATTTTTCTAGCCACGGTATCGAGCTCAGCGTTTTGTAACGCTTTGCTCACAAAGTAGATGGGTGTCTGTCTGGCCTCGGTTTCTCGTACCAAGGCGGCGCTTACCGCCTCATCTCCCACAAAGAGGTACAAGAACAAGGTCTCCCCTTGCTCCGGCTTCGTTAGTACTCAAGGGGTTGCCAAACATCTCTTAATTTCTTCAAAAGCTGTTTCACAATCCGTATTCCATCCTCCCTGAGTCTCTTTCTTCAATAATTTAAAGAAAGGTAACGCCTTCTCGGCGGATCTCGGTAAGAATCTTGTCAGGGCCGCCAAGCGACCTGTTAATTGCTGAACTTCCTTCTTGGAGTTGGGGACTTACATGTCTAGCACGGCCTTGCATTTGTCCGGGTTGGCCTCAATTCCTCGATTGGTCAACATAAAACCTAGGAATTTCCCGGCGGGCACTCCGAAGGCACATTTGGTCGGGTTCAACCCGATTCGGTATCGTCTTAATTTTTCAAACGTCGCTCTAAGTCCCGGATATGCTCCTGCGGGTCGTTTTGACTTCACGATCATGTCGTCTATATAGACCTCCACATTTCGTCCGATTTCGTCCTCAAAGACGCGGTTCATCATTCGTTGGTACGTAGCTCCGGCGTTCTTCAATCCAAATGGCATGACGTTATAGCAATAGTTAGCCTTGTCGGTCATGAAGGCGGTTTTCTCTTGATCCTCCGGGTGCATGGCAATCGATTGTAGCCGGAGTAAGCATCCGAAAGGAAAGCAACTAGTACCGCTGAGTTATCAACAAGTTGATCAATGCCGGGCATAGGATAGGAGTCTTTTGGACATGCTTTATTCAGATTGGTGTAGTCGGTGCACACCCTCCATTTTTAGGTCGGTTTAAGACCATGACCACATTCGAGAGCCAAGTCGTGTATTGTACCTCTCGATGAATCCGGCGGTAAGGAGCTCTTCGATGTGACTCTCAAGGGCTTTCTGCCTGTCATTCGAGATATTCCTCCTTTTCTGGGCCACTGGCTTCGAACCCGGGCATATGGCGAGTTTGTGACAGCAAAAGTGCAGGTCGATCCCTGGTATTTCGGCTGACGTCCAGGCGAAGACGTCCTGGTTTTGTCTTAAGAACTTGATCAGTCGCGCTTTTATATCTGCGTCCATGTCTCTGCCGACTTTAGTCTTCTTGGAGGGATCCGTCCCAAGGATTAATTCCTCCAGCTCCCCTTCCGGCTCTGGGCGTGGGTTTTCTAGTTCATGGAGGTCTAGCTCTACCATATTAACCGAATGCCGAGGTCGCGCCGCATTTTCGACATCGGTCATAACCTCGTTGGTTTGGAGCCGCGGCGGGGATGAAGGTCCTTCCTCCTCGACTCGGAGAGTCTCAAAGTAACATTGCCGTGATGCTTTCCGGTCTCCGGACACTTCAACCACATGATTCTTATCATTGATCATTTTCAATTTCTGGTGCTTAGTGGACGCCAGCATGTCCCAATTGTGTATAGTGGGTCGGCCCAATATAATATTGTAGGGAGAGCGGAAGTCGGCCACTACGAACCTTACACGTTCTGACTTGAAAGCTTCCTTGGTTCCCAACGTTAACTTGAGGTCAACATATCCTTTTGGGAAGAAACGCTCTCCATTAAACTCGATTAGGGTGGATTTGCCCGGTTTTAGGTCTTCAACATCGAGGTGCATCCTCTGGTATGCGTCCCAGCTTATGATGTCGGCCGAACTCCCCGCATCCACGAAGATCCATTTGACCCGGCAATTTACAATGATCCCGGTGATGACCAATCCATCTTGGTGGCCGGGAATAACCTCCTTGAGCTCCTCGTCCGTGAAGACTAATGGGGGTGGTTTTGGTTTCAATGAGCTGCCTTTAAACTTTGGTACATCTTTTATCGTCAGCACCTCCCGCAGGTATTTTTTGCACTGGCTTATTGTATCTCCACCTCCTCCAAAACCGCCACTGATCCCATTACACTAGAGGTCAGTCTCTGGGAAACCCTCAGCCAGGCCGATTTTCTGTTTCTTCTCAGGTTCTCGAGCGTCCGTAGCCGAACTCCCGCTTCGGCGGCTACTATTCCACCTCGCTTGTTTTGCCTTGAGTTTTGATGACGTATTGGCGCAGCTTTCCCTTCTCTCACAAACTTTTCGATAGCATCCCCGAGTTCATAACATTCATCGGTGGTATGGCCGGAGCGGTCGTGGAAAGTGCAAAATTTTCCCGATCGACCGTAGTGGACCGATTTCGAGAGGCCTCGGCTTGGCCACCCTTTTCATCTCGCCGGGCTACCTCCTTCCACGGCTCGCGAACACGGCACATTCAAGGGGGTGTAGTTGCCGTATTTCGCCTTATTGTCCGTCCTCTCTTGTCGGGTCGACTCTCTCTCGCCGCGTACGTGGATTCCGGCTTGTGCTTGTCCGTCACATCCCTTCTTTCGGTGATGAATTCCTTGCCTTCTCTCGGTTCATCGACATTGGCAATTTCCATTTGCTCGACATCTAGGTACTTCTTTGCTTCGGTATAGAATTCAGTCAATGAATATACTCGATTCTTGCACGAGATGTCCGGGGCGTGTCGTTGGATCCGCACCGTTGACGAGGCAATGTACATGGACCTCTTCGGACAATGATCGTACCGTATTGCCGTGTCTCCCCGAATCGATCCAGATACTTCGCAACGTCTCGCCTTTCTTTTGTTTTATCTTACTCAAAGTGAATTGAGATTTTGGTTGTTTCTTGCTAGTGGCAAAGTGCAATTCAAACTTACGCCGAGATCTTCAAAGTTCGAATGGAATTATTGGGTAATGAACTCAACCATTTGTGGGCGGTCCGGTTAACGTGGCCGAGAAGAGCCTTAAGATGACCGGACCTTCTATTGACCGACCCACATCAACTTTTCAAATATCTCGGGTGGTGACGTGGATCCTGGGTCCCATCGTACTTGGGGAGATCGGCTAGGTCGAAATTCTTCGGGTAGGGGGCCGTGGCCGTTGCACGGGAGAATGGGGTCCCACCTGAGCCAGCCAAGTACTTCATCTTATATTGTCGCGGGGACCCTCGTGTCCGAGGCATCATGATTGCCTCTTGAAGATCATCTGAGTCCTGATCAAAGTCTCGGTCTTCATGACCTTTATAACCATCATGGCGGTCTTCTCGACCTCAGTCTTCCGCATCCCGGATCCACAATTGTCTCTCCTTATTTCTTCTGGGGGTCGGCTGACGTTCTCGCTCCTTTCTTGCTTCCCCCTCATTCCTGTCGCGGGCCCGTCGATTCGACTCTGGGTGGGTACGTGGACTACTGCTGTCCAGGCGTACCACCTCCTTTCCCTTACGAGGGCTTCTCTGGGTTCCGCGTTGAAACATGTTTTTGAGCTTTTCCTCAATCATCAATTCCAGAGCATGAAAATCCTCCTACCTTTGGAGGTGATCTAGTTTTTCCTTGTTTTCGAACCTTTGAAGCATCAACTCTTGGGTTCTCCTTAAAATGTGGACGTCGGTGTCTAGTACTGAGCGTCGGAGCCGGGGCCGTCTGGGCTTGGACTCTTGGCGGCCCCTCCCGTGAAGATTCGTCAATGGAAGGAGATGTGCTCTGCGTGTCGACAACATGTCCCTCTCGGAGTCTTTCCTCGTGGAGGTTGATCATGAGTTTGCGGTTGACTCGGCCCGGCCCGAGGTTGATTTGGAGGTAAAATGCTTTCATCGTTCGGTACGGCCCCGATCGGGCTTTGCCTCGTGGCTTCTAGTGTTGGCCATTAGTGGTCACGGGGATAGAAATTTAAGGTCCCCACAGACGGCGCCAATGTTCTGGTATAGAACACAGATGTCTAGCCTAGGGCTGGTATATTGATCTTGGATGGATAGGCTCTACCTGGATATCTATGGGGGAGATAACCAGGAGAGCGTGGGATCACCATACACGACAGAGGGGTGGTGTGTGTGCACAGTGAGACTGTATGTCAATAGTCTAGGTTAGAATGTGTGCACCTTGTTACTTTGTCCTCTATATTTATAGAGGTGTCTCGGTGCGATATCCGGGCACGCCATTAATGGGGCGGATATCGGGTGATACGCCATTAATGGGACATGTCATTAATGGGGCGGATATTCTGGGTACGCCATTAATGAGACATGTCATTAATGGGGCGAGTATCTCGGTAGGCCGGTACGATAGGGGTGGATCTTGCCTAGCCGAGATTTCCGGATCTCCTGCTATGATTAGCGGATTATGCCTTCTGGCTTCGCTTGGGCCATGCTATGGACTTGGGGCTTTTGGGCGGTCAGTAACACCTCCAAAACTTTTATGAATCAGAACACATAAAATTTTATTTAATTATTTTTTCGGTAAAGATGTAACTAGCCACCCTAATTAATTTTGTCCAACATTTTAAAATATTAAAAGTACAATTTTACCCCTCATATATTAAAAATAAAGCAGCTTTATCCCTCACTCTCAGAGCCAAGAAGAATAGAGGGACCAGCAACAGCAATGGCGCCCTTGGGTGTTCTACCTCCAGCTTCTTCTTTTTTTTCTCAAGATAGACACTTATTTATTTGGCTTCTTTATTTTCTATCATAGTAAACACATTTATATTTGGTTTGTTTCTTTTATATTATGATAGAGTACTATGTCTTAAAAAACCTGTAAGGTGTTAAGTATTATGAAAAAAGACTATATATAAACATAATTATAGACTTATAAATATTTATTTGCATTATAAATATCTTACATCTCATCATTATTTTATTTTATTAATTATTAAATATTAAATATTTATAAAAATTATACTATAAATTATACTTCTTATGTTTATGCACTTTATATTTTTAATTAATGAATGAATCTTATGTGAAATCTGTAACACCCTTATTTTTGCAAGCAATGTACAAAGCATATATTAAAGCAATATTGAGAGGGTTTTGGGCTACAATTAAATTGCTATTTTCATGGAACCTTTTTAATTATATTAAGTAGCAAAAATGGCATATTAATTAATTATTTTAGACATCCTATGACAAGATGAAAGTCACTATGATTGTGACCTAATTTTCAAATTAAAAAGCAAAAACATTAAGGGATTGATTTGAATTAAATTAAGGCCAATATATTGTGAGTTGACTTGCCAACATTAACAAGGACCTAAGGGACATCGGAATAAATGAATGGACCTTTAAAAAGGTCAAAACTTTCGCCCAACCATAGTGAAAAAGGGAATGGAAATGAAACTTTAGAAGCTTAGTCACATGAAATCTAGTTAATAAAAGACACATGTGGCATGAATCCTAAAGGAATTAAAAAGCAATAATTTGTCCCATTTTGACCAGGATCTCGCCACCCAAAGAGAATATGGGACACGAATATCTTCCCAATGCAAAACAATAATAAGAAGTCAAAAGAAAATTAATGACAAATGAACCTAGGCTAAAGATTGAAGCCAACCAAGAATTACATCATCAAGATGATGTAAGTCACCTTGGTGTGCAAGAGTTAAAAAAGGGTATCATGAAAGCACAAAATGCTTCCTCAAGAAGCATGAATTTGTTGGTCATGAAGGAGAAGCAAGTGATCAAGTGCAAAACACACAGGCAAAAAAACAAAAACAAAGGAATTAAGCATAGAAGGACAAGTGGCAACTTGGGGAGATAAATTAGACTTCTGAGAAGACAAAGTACAAAAGTAGTTCAAGTTAATTAAGGGCCATTTGAAGTCAAAATTCTTGGCTACCAAGAATGAATTTCGCATCAGCCAAATGGAAGGAAGAAAAAGCTGATTTAAAACACACTTAAAGCCAATATGAAGCCAAACTAAAAAGTCAAATACTTGGGAAAAAAAGGTAGCCAATGAGAAGAGACCAACTAAGGACCAAGAAAGGCTTATTCATGAAGCTAATTTGGACAAAATTTGACCCCCCCACTACCAGCAATAAAATCGCATCAGCTAAGAATGAAAGGGAAAAAGGATGATTTCAAGTCAATGTGAAGCCAAAAGGGAGGGTCAAACACTTAGGAAAAATTAACGAATAAGAAAGCACCAACAAGGGATAAATAAAAGCATTTTTTTTAAGCCACTTGAGACAAAATCAGAACCTTTTGCATCCCATAAATTTCGAATCAGCATGAAGGACAAGAGGAGCAAATCAAGTCATAACTACAAGAAGCCAAGAGTCAAAGAAGCTTGGAGTTGAAGCCAACAAATTGTACTTGGAAATAGATGTAAATTGAATAAAAGGACACATGAAGTAATTAAAATCTGATCAACATGGAGCAGATCTCGTCAGCCATTAAGAAGGGAAGAAAAATCATAAACTTGTGGTAAAAGGAAGGAAAAACAAATCGTTAATCACTTTGGACCATTGGACAATAAGTTACTAGGATAATTTGCATAACCAAGGTATTTATTAAAGGACCATTCAGCTCTTATATGGCTGACCCAAGACGTGTAAAAGCAAGAGGGTAGAGTGAAAGCAAGCTTACATACAAAGAAGGAAGAGAAAGCACACACACATTGAAGAATAAGGTAAGTTAGATGAAAGTTTTGGGTTAAATAAGCCTTCCACCCTCTTCAATCCTTCATCTAATATTCTTATAATCCTTTTATGCTCAAGGCTGACCTTATTCAATGGCTCAAAGAAGAAGAGGTGCAAGTAGAACCAAGACACAAAAGAGTAAGTCACTAACTTAGCTTGTTTGTGACTTGCGTTTTGGATTTTGGTAATTTTCTTGATGATGGCTGATTAAGGAAGTTGTATTTTCTTAAAAGGAAGCTCTGACTTAATTACTAAAAAGGGGTATCGAATGATTAAAGATAAGATAATGGTGTCAAAAAGAAGATTCAGCCAGGATATGGTTAAATATGAAGCAAAACTGAAAGTTATGGTTGTTGACTTCATAAAGTAATTTTCGTCCAGAGCTGAATATATGTGGTTATGATATGTTTTTGGTATTTTTTATGGTTCCAAATTGTTTAGAACAAAATTTTGTATTGTCCAAGTGGTAACCATAATTTTAAAATTCAAAAACCCTAAATTGCAAGTAAAAGTGAATCTGCCAACTTCAGCGAATTTTGGGTAATCGTACTTGAAAAATGGTTTTAAAATATCAAATGAAGTTAAATGGCCATGAAAATTTGTAGGATTAAAATAGACATCTGGAGCTTCATTTTGGTATATAATTTTGTAATTTTACA
Organism: Acacia acuminata; assembly: GCA_019022655.1. Lineage (NCBI taxonomy): Eukaryota > Viridiplantae > Streptophyta > Magnoliopsida > Fabales > Fabaceae > Acacia > Acacia acuminata. The sequence continues at coordinate 7,244,719 of JAFJYI010000005.1, forward strand.
ATGTGTTTACTGGGAGAAATGAATTTTTGAAAATAGCCCAAAAACCTGGACTTTGACTCTGACCAGTGAGCAAAGATTTTACACAAAAAAGTCCTACGAATTTTTGTGGCATCTATAAGTATTTTTAGTAAAAACTAGACATGTCAACGGTTAAATTACCACTGGAATCATGCTAAAAGTATTTTTCTATAATTAATTATGAATTTTTGAAGTTAAGGCATATTTTCTGGAATTTTTGGAAAATAGGCTAATTTCATAAAATTAAGAGAAGAGTTTGCATAAGTGAATAAAATAGAGTTTATTTTCTTTATTTAGGGTCAACATGTGTCCATAGTAAATTTCCAATCATCGGGAAAATTTATTGATTTCTAATAAAATTATCAGGTAGTAACTGTTTACTCACATACTCTATGTTACTTTGTATGTTTGTGGGTTATGATTGAGGAATGCATAGGGTTGTAGGGCCTAGTGGACTGTGTGTCCTTAGGTTGTACCGAGCCTGAGATACATTTAGGGTAGTTAGAGTTTGAGACATTAACTACTGTGTTTTCCAAGCGCTGAGGATTTCGGAGTTGGTCTTGTTAGGCGGCTCGACGGTTATGAGCATCTGGCGCCTGTCTTGGTAAGGCAAGCCCAACAGTGTGTTGATTGTGATTCTGAATGCATGTGGTATGTTTACCATGATTGATGTTGTGATTTTCCTAATTGTGGATTGCATACATGCACTGCATATATATTGTATATGAGTTTAACAGTTACTCTGGAGTTGAATTTGAACTCCAGACCGTGCTAGGGACACAGGTGGATCTAGTTGAGTTGACCTGGAGATTTGAGGTAAGGCATGGAGTTGAGGGCTGAAGAAATAGGAAATGTTCTATCACTTTTTGTACTTTACATTTTGGATGATTGTATATTCTTACCTACTGCCTGGTACTTAATTTTTTGGATTATTGTACCCTAACATTACGGGGACTATTTACTTTCTAGTTATCGTACTTTTACCAGTATTACGCATTCGTCCAAACCGATTCAATGTTTTGCCACGTAACACTCTGATACATGTTAATATAGAAATAATTAAAGGTAAAGTAACAACTAAATAAAATATCCCTCTAACCCACCTCCCGAAAGGACAAGACCAGTAGGGTTGTAACAAAATCAATCTTCTATATATGTTTATTATTTTTATCTTAGTAATTGATTAAATATATTAACTTGATCATAACCGTTTTGACCAAAGTATAACTATGAAGAAAAAACCATTTTGTAGGTGCCTTATTTTCCTTTAATTTTTAAAATCTCCCTGAGAAGATTTGAAATCCTTCTTCAGATTACAAGTTGAATTCCACTATCACTTAGGTTACATTAAGAATTTGCATTTCTTTAATTAATTAACTCATGATAATTAAGAAATTTTGTTAATAGCAGATTATATTCTTAATTAATTTTGTCTCAAATAAGAATTATTCCTCCCAGCTCCTAGTCACTTTTAAAATAGAAATTTTTTTAGGCTTCCCTCTATTTATATTTATATATATAAAAAAATTAACTTCTTGTTTGGAGTTTTTATTAAATTTTTATTTTTATATCCTCATTAAAAATGAGTATTTATTAATGAGATCAATTACTAAAAGCCACCGACTTATTTTTTTTTTTTTGAACAATACCGACTTATTATTAAATTAGGGTATTTTCTAAAATTGTATAAATCTTCTAGGGAAAATTCCATTAAAATACCATTTGAATTTGCAAAACCCCCAGAAGTCTTCCGAATTTGCAAAAAGACTGAGAGATACCAAGAACCTATGAGGGATATGCAAATTCGGGTGAAATTATCTTTTTGCCCTTACTTTTAAATAAATAAATAAAAATATTAAAATGCCCTCACCGGAGGGCCGCATCACTGGGCCGGCGACCACGCCATCGGTGGGGTTTTTTTTTTTTTTGTGTGTTTTTTTTAAAAAACAAAACAATACATTGCAAGTGTGGGGGGTGGGGTTCGAACCCCCCACCCCTCACACAGGAACCAAGTAGCCCAAGCAGTTGGGCTACTTGTTTCCTTCATTATATATATACATTAACAAATATATATATTCTTCTTGACATTTTTTCAATGGTATTTACAAATCCTGAAACGAGAATTACCATTCCATATATGAGAATTGTTAGTTCTCAATGTGTTTTGATGATTAACAACAATTGTAAACATGTGTTGAAGTTTTTGCAAAATCTGTCTAAAACCATTTATCAGTTGTTTACTCAAGTAAAGGAATGATATACTCGAGTAAAGGTCATCCAGAGAGCAAATGTGTTTTTCAAATTGTTCCTTACTCGAGTATAGGTTTTCATACTCGAGTACAGGCCATCCAGATAGCAACCAAACTTTTCAAATTAAGTCAATACTGCAGTATAGATCGCTATACTCGAGTATTGGACTTACAGAGAGCAAATGAACTTTTGAACTTGAGTGTATACTCGAGTAGACACTTGCATATTCGAGTAAAGAGTCTTACAGAGAGCTCCCAAGTTTTTCTGACTCACGCATACTCGAGTAGAGGTTTTCATACTCGAGTAATGAGCTCTTAAACCGATTTTCAACTTGACTCATGTTCTTGCATACTCCAAGTATGAATTTGTTTACTCCAAGATAGACATGGAATGACTTCACACTTTTTCAAAAGGTGTTGCATACTCAAGTAAGGATATGCATACTCGAGTATGAGACCATACGAGAGAAGTCATCATTCGCTTGAACTTGCTTTACTCCAAGATACAAATGTATACTGCAGTATAGAGGCACTTTTCACTTAAAATTTTCAAGCAAATAGTTTCTTACTCGAGTACACCACTAGCTTACTCGAGTAAAGCCTTTGGTTTCAAAAGTTCAAGTCTCGAAGGTTTGCCTCTGGAAGTTGCTTACTTGAGTATCCTTTTGGATACTGCAGTAAAGACTCTCTCACACAGTGACTTACTCGAGTAAAGAAGAACTTACTCGAGTAATCAACGCTGAAACCAATTTTTGAATTATACGAATTTGCAAATCACTCGTGTTTGTTCTAATTGCCTTCATGAATCATTCACTTATGAACCCAACTATGTTTAACAAGTTTGTTGAGTGAATTTCAGTTAGCACAGATGAAGATTATTGAAGGTCAAAGCCATAAAGCAAAAAGTGTACGGCATTTAATGCACTTCGCAAATCAACCTTCTTTTGGATAATCCACCCGAGCACGCATTCTCAACGGTCAAGAATGCTTTCTTCATCAAGTAAACTCTTCTCCAACGGACAAATCCTCGAGTTCCACATCGATCATATTAGCACTGGATTAGTTGGAGTTTAGAGAGAGAAGATGACCGCACCTTAAGCTAATCACCTACAACGGTTGAATTCATCAAGCAACGGTCATTTAATGTTCTCTACCTATAAATAGAGTGCATTAACTTCTTCTCAAGCCGATACACCTGCGAGAGCGAAAATTTATTGATTGCCATTTATTGTGTTCAGCTTTCACTGTATTGTATCAATCGATACTTGTACTTCGTTGTTCATTTTATCTCGCTTCTGTGAGAGAGTTCTATCCAAATCATTTATTGATTGAAATAACCACAAGTCGGGGACTTGGTGGTTGGGTGTATTGATTGCAACTTGTAAGGGGGAGTGAGTTCTAGAGAGAGAACTACTCTTGAGTACAGAGTGCATGTCGGTTTGTGAGTATAGTGGATTGAAAATCCAAGTGTGGCAGGGATTTGGATGTAGGTCAAGGATAAGACTGAACCAGGATAATTTCTCTTGTGCAAGCTTTCCTTCCCTTCCTCCTCTCGTTATAATATTTTTTTACTTGGTCAAAACAGAGCATTTTCAGAAAAGTTTTTAAAATACCCAATTCACCCCCCCTCTTGGGTATATAGCTCCATTTACAAGAATTACCATTCCACAAATGAGAAATTACAATGTTTTCTATAGGGGTCCCTTTTTTACTCTTTGATGTATGTGAATGAATTTGTAAAAAAATGCACTTTTACCATTCTATATATGAGAATTACCATTCCACAAATGAGGAATTACCATTCCATATATGAGAAATTACCACGTTTTCTACAGGGGTCCCTTTTTTACTCTTTGATGCATGTGAGTGAATTTGTAAAAAAATGCACTTTTACCATTCCATATATGAGAATTACCATTCCACAAATGAGGAATTACCATTCCATATATGAGAAATTACCACATTTTCTACAGGGGTCCCTTTTTTACTCTTTGATGCATGTGAGTGAATTTGTAAAAAAATGCACTTTTACCATTCCACAAATGAGAAATTACCATTCCACAAATGAGAAATTACCATTCTATATATGAGAAATTACCACGTTTTCCCTTTTTTTACTCTTTGATGCATGTGGGTGAATTTGTAAAAAAATGCACTTTTACCATTCCATATATGAGAATTACCATTCCACAAATGAGAAATTACCATTCGATATATGAGAAATTACCACATTTTCTACAGGGGACCCTTTTTTACTCTGTAGAAAATGTGGTAATTTCTCATATATGGAATGATAATTTCTCATTTGTGGAATGGTAAAAGTGCATTTTTTTACAAATTCACTCACATGCATCAAAGAGTAAAAAAGGGACCCATGTAGAAAATGTGGTAATTTCTCATATATGGAATGGTAATTCCTCATTTGTGAAATGGTAATTCTTATATATGGAATGGTAAAAGTGCATTTTTTTTATAAATTCACTCACATGCATCAAAGAGTAAAAAAGGGACCCCTGTAGAAAAGGTGGTAATTTCTCATATATGGAATGGTAATTCCTCATTTGTGGAATGGTAATTCTTATATATGGAATGGTAAAAGTGCATTTTTTTACAAATTCACTCACATGCATCAAAGAGTAAAAAAGGGACCCCTGTAGAAAATGTGGTAATTTCTCATATATCGAATGGTAATTTCTCATTTGTGGAATGGTAATTCTCATATATGGAATAGTAATTCTCGTTTCAGGATTTGTAAATACCATTGAAAAAATATCAAGAAGAATATATATATTTGTTAATGTATATATATAATGAAGGAACCAAGTGGCCCAACTGGTTGGGCTACTTGGTTCCTGTGTGAGGGGTGGGGGGTTTGAACCCCACCCCTCACACTTGCAATGTATTGTTTTATTTTAAAATAAAACACCCCCCAAAACAAAACAAAACAAAAAAACCCCCACCGGTGGCCAGTGGTCGCCGGCCGGTGGTGGCCCTCCGATAGCCTTCCGGTGAGGGCATTTTAATTTTTTTTATTTATTTAAAAGTAAGGGCAAAAAGGTAATTTCACCCGAATTTGCATATCTCTCATAGGTCTTTGGTATCTCTCAGTCTTTTTGCAAATTCGGAAGACTTCTGGGGGTTTTCCAAATTCAAATGGTATTTTAATGGAATTTTCCCAATCTTCTATTTATTTTGAACATCTATCTAAACCTGTGCCAAAAAAAGATAAATTTTGGATATCTTCCGTATATCGCTTTTATATGACAGCATTATTATATTAGTTTTATGGGATATGATATTGTCACTACTAATTTTGATCACTACTAACTTAGTACCACTTTTTTCATTATTAGGTCATAATCTCATCTACCTTTATCATTTCTCTCTCCTATTGAGATTCTAATCTAAGGGTGAAAAAAGTGATAGTGACTTGGTAATGATCAAAATTGATAGTGTTTCATCCTTTGTATAGGAGAATCAAATGGACCATTGGTACATATATAAATAAATTAAATTAAATAAATTTGATTAAAAAAAGGATAGGATATTATCACTACCAATGTCACTACCACTTTACCACTTTCTCACCTACCTTATCACTTCTCTCTCCTATTCAGATTCTGATCTAACGGTGAGAAAGTGGTAGTGACATTAGTAGTGACCAAAATTGATAGTGACAATATCATATAAAAAAAGGGGTTAAGGTGCACATTTGCCAACAAACTATTACCCAAGGAGCGTCTGGCATAAAAAACAATTGAATGGACCAAATTGGCCAACGAACTATAAAAAAGTGAAAAAAAAAACACACACACACACACACACACACAATTTTGAGCAGATTTGCCAACGAACTATTACCCCGTCACTAACTTGGTGTCTCCGTCTTGTATTGATTTGTCGGTTGTCGCAACGTCGTCGTCGGCATCTCCAAAGCTTCCATTGTTGCTGGGTGTTCCACTCATCCCCTTGAACCCATCCAGCAGTCCACAGCTTTCGACCGGCATGCGCCTTGCTCTCTAGTTACGTCCCTTCGATGCCACAAGCAGCAACCGCCGCTGTCACAACGCTGCTCGCATGGGTCCCATCTCTGTTGTTGTTTGCCTTATCCAACAAGAAGGCTTAACCGCTCTTTTCTACAGTGTCTCCACCACCGTCATATACCAATGCCTCATATTTTAACGTAATAGTGATAGTTATTTTTTTAATAGTTATTTGGTATTTTTTTTTTTTTTTTTCACTTTTTAATAGTTCGTTAGCCAATTTGGTCCCTTTAATTTTTTTTGTGCCAGATGATCTTTCCTCGGATAATAGTTTGTTGCTAAATCTACATCTTAACCCTAAAAAAAATAATAGAAAAAGTGACACTCGTATTAATAAAAAAACTAACCAAAATGAAACTATTGTTGTAGAATAAGATATTAATATTTTGGAATTATTATTAGTTGGGCCTTAAATAAAAATAAAATAAAATATGAAAAGAAATAAAGGGATTGCGCGGTGTGTTTTGGGGGGGGGGGGGGGGTGGTTAGTCTTACTGGATCAATTAATGGGCCGACTTGTTTCACTCCCAAGCCCAACTTAAATTCCAAACTTAATTTTGACCGAAAAATCACTGAAGCTAACCCTAATTCATAAGAGCCAGCGCTTCCACGTTCCTCTTCTTCTGAGACTTCTGTAATTCTGACCGCCTAGCTCTCCCCTTCCCGCCGTCGAGATGGTAAACTTCTTCATCTCCGCCGACTCAATCTTTCTGTATTATTGACTTTGTTCTGTTTCACTTACTTGCTAATGTACAAATTAGGGTTCATTTTCTCAATTTTTCTTTTCGTGATATATTGGATGTGTATTGAAAGCCAAGGTATTTTGGATTTTCCATGTTCTTTATTCGTTTTTTAGAACTCCATTTTCTTTTGCATTGCATTTAGTCAGAAGAATCAGGATTTCAAAGTTGTGAAATCCCCCGCCCGTGGGTGGTTGGGGGTGCAATTTTACTTTTGATGAATGAAAAATATTGGTTTGTGTGCAAAGTTTAGAGGTTCAAGTTCAATGCCAAATAGTCATGGATCTATAAATTTAAGCTCCTAGATATAAATTCATAATTAGTTTTCGTCAACACCATGAAAATCGGTCTTCCAAATGCCAAGAAGACTCTGTAGCTCTGGCTTTGTCATCCTTGCATTTCTTTTAAGTTCAATTTGATAGCCTGAATTATTACCAAGAGGGTTGGGCAGCGTCTTTCTTCATTCGTGCCTCTTCCTGTTTCTGTAAGAAGTCCTGAGATCTCAATTTTTCAGTTATCTAATTCCGAACTATTTTATTTATGTATCCTTTTAAATTTTTATTTGGCTGCATGCTTGTCGTTGAAAATTTGTCTTGGCATTTATTAGGTGGTGAGCTATTTTCTTCTCCACTTTGTTATTAAACTGTTCCTTGCCTGAAGTTGTTTTGCTGGCTTTTTTAGGGGGGGAATTTCAATGCCCAAAACTCATTCTTCGTAACCCTTGATTAGGAATTAACTTTAAATTAGTGCCATTATATATTATGTGAAATATTTTACTTGTCTATAACTTTAGATATGATTCAGAAGTTAAGAAACAGGGTCTCTACTATTTCTTTTTTATAATGTAACTGGTATATGCAAATATAAGAACATTTAATGAGATGTTTTTTCTCCAGGTTAACGTTCCAAAGACCAAAAAGACTTACTGCAAGAATAAAGAATGCAAGAAGCACACCTTACATAAGGTAACACAATACAAGAAAGGGAAAGATAGCCTTGCTGCTCAGGGCAAGCGCCGTTATGACCGCAAACAGTCTGGATATGGTGGCCAGACAAAGCCTGTCTTCCACAAGAAGGTAAAGTCAATTTGCTGTTTCTGTGTTCCTTGTTTCTGTAACCAATTGTTGAGGCATGCTAAATGTCCTTTGTGGCACATAATTTTGCATTCCACAGTGGGTGGGTGGTTTGCTATTTGAGACATATTTCTAATTCACTATGGTTTTCAATGCTTTTCATTACTTAGGCAAAAACCACCAAGAAAATCGTCTTGAGGCTGCAGTGTCAGTCGTGCAAACATGTGTCCCAACATGCAATCAAGGTTAGTAGAGCATAGGATTATTTTATTTTTGTTCTGTTGTTGGAATTCATCAGTGATGGCTAATTTTTATATTTTGCAGAGATGTAAGCATTTTGAGATTGGTGGTGACAAGAAGGGGAAGGGAACCTCACTGTTTTAGGTGGAGAAAAGGGATCTGCTGGCTGTTTGCTAATATGTTTGGCTTTTCTATTTGTTTTAGTATGGGATATTTCTTCCCTGACATTTCTTATTTATATGTTACCTAGTGTTATCACTAGATTTTTTGGAGCACTTAACTGAACCTATTCAAATGCTGCGGTCAATTTTGATACTGTTGTACCTCTGAAAATTTCAGGTTTCAAATGAAAGATGTTTTTTTTTTTTTTTTTTTTTGTTCTTAAATGAAATGCTCCCAGTAGGTTTATTTCATGCCAAGATGGTAAGAATCAAAAGCCAATATGATACACGGAAATTAAACTAAGCCTAAACAAGTTTTAATGATAATTGCAGCTGAAAGTTTGTTCTATCACTTTCTCTTCCTAATTGTCTGAATGGAATTGTCCAAGATGTTCCATTGTTCTGATACGTACTAAGAGTCATTTTGTTTGTGTTGAGTCATTTTATTCAAGATGGAGGGGGAGCGTTTCTGTCACAGGAAAACTGGCAATAAAATAAGGGAAAGGGCACCACTTTGAAATTCTTTTTGGGAGTGATCATTTAATGGCACTATTTAATTACACTTGACATTCATCTTGTTCAGTACCGCTGGAATGTTTACAACACCGTATGAGAACCATGAGAGAGAGTGCGTTAAATAGATACAAACTATTGAAAATTCTTCCTAGTTAGTGATAATAAAAGTTTGTTGGGTACCCTCCCATGTAAGTACTAGGTTGTATCCTTGTCATCCCGACATGTCCCTGCATGCCATTTTTTGCATATTGCTGCCACAATATTTGTTCCTCCGTCAACGATCTCTGCTTCTTCTCCATCTCTGACATTTGAACATAAGCAGGAGGTGCCACCGCCAATGAAGCTGCAAATGGGTCTGCATTATTAACCCATCCTGAAGAAGCCGCCGGTGGTGCAGGCAGGGTGAGCATCGGTGGCCTTCCGGCTGGATTTTGAACCATACTGCTCGCACTTCCGGCACCGTAGTTATAGCTTTGAATAGCTGAATTTGTAGCTGCTTGGTTATACATTCCATCCAACAATAGTGTATCAAACCGACCTCCTAACGTTGGCTTTTGGTTTGACAATTTGCTAGCTGATTCCACCAATGTGTTTTCCCAATCTGAACCATCTTCAAAAGTATGCCATGGAAGAGCTAGTGTGGCACTAGACGCCTCGGAAGTTGTCGGTCCTAATCCGTTGAAGAGAGCCAAGGCTAGTTTATTTTCATGATCTTCACTTGTAGTCACCATGTCATCATCTCCTAATTGCAACAAGTCACCCTCTGTTTGTAGAAGTTTTGGTTCCTCCTCCATTTTTGGCTCCTCTACTATTGGTTCCTCTATTGTCTCTGGTGGTGGTAGTGCCTTTATTGCATTCATATCTTCTTCTTGTGGTGGCTCTGGTTTTTCTGGTTCTTCAACACTCTCTTCTTGGGGTTTTGCATTTCTTTTTGAGTTTTCCATGCTGGTTCTCTCTCTAATGAAATCATCCATGATCTCGAGTTTTTTTGAGGTAATCCTTTCAATCTCTGGGAACTCGGAAGATCGAGTAATTCCCATATTCTTGTTCCATGTGTAGAAGAGGTCTAGCTCATCGTATTGCTTTCCGACTCGACAGAAAATGTCATAAACCTTGATGCAATCTTGAACTTCCATGTCCTCAAAACGGGCAATTAAGATATCCAAAATTTCTGTCATGTCACAATATATTTGAAAACTCTCCTTCAATATAGGGTAGAGAGCCACTATCACAATTCGATGGTGCTTTGCTTTTCCTGCAACAGGAAGAATAATAATAAGAATGTGATTTAGTTTACATTCTTAAAGACACAATATGGAGATCAAAAGTTTTAGATGCTTGGTTGATTCTTATTCTCTCTTTATCAAGAAGCAGAAACATCTTAGTGTATTATATTCAAGGTAAAAATCATACACACATCAAATACAATACAATTCATAGTTTCTCGCCCAAAAGTCATGGAAGTTCGATTAAGAAAAATAGTACTCACTACTGTCCTTAACATATAACCTATTATTTGAAGAATTAATCTTGGTTTTAAATATAAGACATATTTTTTCATATTTATCAATGTTTTTGTACTCCCTCAACAATAATCAATGAGGAAATAAGAGAGAATGAAGAAAAATGACTAGTTTGTTTAAGAAAAAATGTCATATTAACTAAAATAGCTTCCATAATCTAATTAAATTAAGTAAGTAGATTTTATATTAAGGATTGGGGTTAGTATTACCTGGGGGACGACAAGCCAAGAACCTCTCAAGCAAAAACTGTAAATGTTGCATCTTAGAGAACAATGCCTCTGTCCTTTTCTCATGTAATGGCGATCCTCCCATGCTTTCTGATCTATTCTTGTCTTTGTCTATGTCTTCTTCTTTGTCTCGTTCTCGTTCTCTGTCTGTGTCTATATCCTTATATGTAAGCACATATCTATCTTTATTATCCTTTGCATAGAATTCCTCCTCATACCCAAACGAGATTCTTCTTCCTCTCTTATTCATCATCTTATACTCCAACCTCTCATCCAAGTACAATGCAAACGTCCTCACGAATGCCGAGAAGTCCCACGAGTTGGCCATCGAGCTATCCCGAAAGTCTGACATGTTGAGAAGCCGAGTGCCCCGCCGCGTGGCGAAGAAGATCTCCGTCTCGTAGGCGGGATCACCCTCTTGGAGGAGCCGTTGGATGAGGACGAGGGACTTTAAGGCGACGGTCCAGCTTCGAGTCCGGCTGAGACGGCGGGAGATGGCGGTTACGCAGGCACTGACATGGGAGCGGGAGTAGCTTGTTAAGCTAAGGATCTCCCTAACATGTTTCTCATCGCCTGGTGACTCATTGTGCTTGGTGGCCTTGACAATGGCGACATCAAGGTCGGAGAGCGAGTTGGAGCTTCCGACCTTGGCTAAACCGATGCTTGTTTGATCCTTAACTGCCCCAAGTGCCCCTCTCCAGATCTTGCTTGTCATTTATCAATGTGATCAAGATCTGGAGGCTATGGCTTTTTGGATTTGGTTTGAGATACCACCTGCAAACAATTTCTTGCATGTCACGTAAGGAACGAACAATGTAGGCACATCGTATGTTTCGTTAACACTAAATTAAAAATAAAAAGTTTGAGCACAAAAAATGTTATATCTAGCTCTCTTATGAAGCCATAATCGTAAAAAGTCATGAACAAAAGGCGAGTTCAGATTCAAAATGCAAAGTAGGTACCTAAATGTTAAGGGATCAATGTGGAATAAAAATCACTCCTTATTTAGGTGTTCCTTTTGCTTGCAAAGACAAAAAAAAACTCAGAAGAACATCCAAGTGTTTTTTTTCCTTTCGATTAATTTCAAACCTTAATTGGAGGAAAAAGAAAGAAAGAAAGAAGGAAAGAGAATTGAAAGTGTTTCAATCTTCACAGCTCGTTCCTTCTTTCTTTGTTTTTTCGGTTTTTCCTTTCCTCTGTTTTTCTTCCTTGGGTCAAAGCATGTTATGATTACTTTCTCATCAGTTTCTCATTAGCCAACCATATGACCTCTTTTTTTAGCGTTTAAATTTGGGGATTTTGTGAGATATTCTTGGCTCCTTTCTATATTTAGTGGAATCTGAGACACATTTCCGTTGTTCTCTGACATTTTCAAATGCTTCAAGCTATGTCTTCAGTTTTTTAATTCATGGTCAATATTGGTTCTCAAATGATATCTCTCATTGTTCTGTGTGTGTATATATTTTCTAGTGGTCTAATTAATTAATCTCCATTTTACACAATTAAATATCACAACAATTAAATATAGGAGTGCATCAATTTAATATTTGTAATATATTTTAAATTTTAATTTACTTAAATATCTCCACAAATTCATCATTATGCTATGCCCAAAGAAAAATACCACCTCGTTTTCCTGCTAAGCAAAGTAGTTAGCAATGAGAGCTAATCAAATTTAGACCATCCAAATCTGTTCGATCTAGATTCTTTTTAAAAAAAGTTTATGTTTTTTGAAAATTATTTTAATGGGTATACAATATAAAATAAAGATAAGGCTAGAGTATACATTTAATCCTTTATATGTGTATCAAGGTTCATTTTAGTCTCTTACGTGTAAAAAGTGTATTTTAGTCTTTTAGTCTTAATATTGTTAATCTCATCTAACGAAAAAATCTTGACTCATAAAGTCACATTATTATTTTAATCCTAGTTGGTGTCACATAAACTCAAATTTTTTAATAAATAGATATTTTAATTAAAATAATAATAATAGTGAAAAAAAAATCTTTGTTTTAATTAATTTTTGTTTTATCCTCCATGAATCTAGAAAAGGCCATTGAAGATTGAATTAGGAACATATATAGCGTAGGATTCAAGCGAAGAGAGGAAAAGAAGGGTTTTTTCCGAGGAGCGAGTGGATGGTTCTTCCAATTTTTGAGTTTCTAATTTATAAAGGGTTAAAGTGTAGATTGACCAATAAATTTTTACTCTAGGAGTGCCCAGCACAAAAAACTTTTTAATGGACCAAAATTACCAAAACACTTTTAAAAAAGTAAAGGGAGCACAAATCTGTTAGAAACACATTAACGTCCGTTACTTTGACTAAAATGTTGCAGATGTGGCATGCTTGTGTCAGCTACCTCTTCCCTCAATGGATCTTTCTCTGCTGTGCCGTGTCGGATGGGTGCCCACGGACCCTTGTCTCTGAATCTTTCTTTTCCTCCATCGGCAAGTTGTGGAATTCATGAGCCTTGTTCATGACCTCCTCCATTAGCTTCTCCGATATCCCATGGTTCATCACCTGCCACAATATTCACACATTGTTAACCTCTAATGGAAAACGATTTATCGCATGTTTGAATTTTTTACCATGAAAAAACCCCATTCGGCACAAGCCTTGTCGAGTTGGGAGACGGAGTCGGCGTGGATCTGAGGGGGGGTCGGAGGTGAGGAGAGAGAAATCGATGGCGGGAATAGAGGAAGCGAGGTGGTCGGCGACATCGTCTCGGGCTTCAACTATAGAATAGTTGGAATTGGGGAGAGTCCATTGGCGTTGGCAAAGGCATTGATGCTTCCGATGTCGGAGGCCTTGGGAGGTTCCGACGAGGACACGGAAACTGTAGGTGGTGGAGCCATGGTGCCGGGATAAGACAGGTAAAATCAGAGAGAGTGATGAGTGAAGTCGTGGCCTGTTTTGATCAAAATCTATGACATGCATTAGAAAATTTCTTGTTATTCATTTTTGGGTATCTTCCCATTTGCCGAAATTTTATTAAAGAAAAAAAAAGGTCACCGGAAAAAGGCACACGAAGTTGCGGGTTTGTGACCGGTTGCGTTTGTGGGTTGTGGGTCGGTGAAGGAATGGGAAAGATCTAAGCCATAAATGGTTCCCTGGAACTCAATGGACCATAACTACTATTTTTTTTTTTTTTGGCTCAATAATGGACCATAGGGTGTTGCTGGATTCTTGTGTGTGTGTTGCAGAGAAAGATCTGTTGAGGGAAGAGGTGGTGACTCTTGGATGCCATATTCGCAACAATTCCGATCAAAGTAATGAGTTAATTTGCTTCTAACGGATTTTGTCTTTGCGTTTATCTTTTTAAAAGTTTTTGAGTAAATTTGGTCCACTTAAAAGTTTTTTGTGCTGGACGCTCCTAGAGTAAAAGTTTGTTGGCCAATCTGCACCTTAACCAATTTATAAAAGGTAACATAGAAATCTTAAACAGTTTCTCCCAAGGTAGGATGTGGCAGGAACTTAGGACCCGTTTGGTTGAGAGAAAGTTAAGAGAAGGAAAGGGCGCTTGGAGTCCGACGAACTCCTAAAGCAAACGGCCGCCGATTGCTTTGACAATGCCTTGGGCGAGATCCAGTCTTTGAATCGACGGCGAAGCTGAATTTGGACGGCTATGACTTTCGCGCCTTTGTTGAGGATGGAGTCTTAGCTCCGTATCAAACTCCTTCCACCAATCCGTCCTGCTCTGAAGAAGAGGGAGGAGATTCGGGTGCGGAGAGCGAGGCACCCAAAGGTTCTCAAGAGGCCGGCCCGTCTAGTTAAGTTTGTCTTTAGTCTTTATTGGGCGTCTGTGCCTCTTTTTCTTTTGAAGATTTCCGGCATCCCTGCCGTTGTGTAACCATCTGTAAATGTTTTTTATGACTTATGAATGAATTATTGCTTCACTCTTCTGCCATTTTATAAGTTCCATAGCCGAAACTTATTGACTGTATCAGATACGAGTCGTTTACTCGACCAACACCGAGGTGTGGGAGTGTGGGACAGGGTTTTACGCCTTACCCTCTGGGGGTATTAACTTAACCGCACTGCCTCATCCCGGCTTAAATGGCCGGAAATGGTGATAGGAACCGAGTTAAGGCGAGGTGTCACATGTCGACCGAGGTGTCTATTACCTCAAATCGACATTTTGACTTGATCAAGGTCGGAATGGCAGCCTGCTTTCTTAACTCGAGTGAGCGTTGACGCGTCAATTTCGCGAAGGCCACGTATGGCGTTTTCACCGAGCTCTTACCAATGCACGTCGGAGTACAACGGCCGGTGTCATACATCTAGATGTTTTTGTGTTTTTGACCGGGTATAAGTACCTCAGAGTCAGGTTTTTGCCGGGCTTAGTGGCCTCGGCTTCATGCTTAAGCAAATAATTGTGCACATTGACGCCTTTCCTTGAGGGATTCCTTCATTAAATAAAGCAGCTCTAAAGAGCGTACAAAAGGTCATAAATTATTCAAATGCAAAGCAAAGAACAGTTGGAAAGCAATTGGCAAAAACATAAAAGAAGTAAGAAGTGACCGGGCAGTAGCCTTGGCCTAGCTGTAATAAATCTTTAGCTTATCGGCATTCCATGTCCTTCTAACTGGCTTCCTTGCCAAGGTTTCGAGAACATATGCCCCAGTGTCGAGCTTTTCTCTTACCCGATATGGTCCTTCCCAATTTCTGCGCCGGTTTCCGTCTCGGGAATTCTTATTGCCTATGTCGGCACGCCGAAGTACCAAGTTGCCCGGTTGAAGGATCGTGGTCGAACCTTACGATTATATTTTGCCGCAAGTAATCGCTTGGCGGCGGTTCCGGCAATGAGGCGTGACTCGGATCTCTATGAGATCCAGGTCTGTCTTTAAGGAGTCGTCATTTGACGCCAGCTCTTCCTGTCCGACTCTGATCTTCCACCATGATGGCTGCCCGATTTCGACCGGGATCATTGCTTCACATCCATATGTCAGTCGGAAAGGGGTTTCCTGGGTCGAGGACTGCACACTCGTCCGTAGCCCCATAGAACACTGTGGAGTTGTTCGGTCCAGCAAGAGTCGGCCTTTAACATGCGTTTTTTCAATCCGTCAAGAATGATCTTATTGGCGGACTCGGCCTGGCCATTAGATTGCGGATGTTCGACGGAGGAAAAGTGCTGTTGGATGTCCAAGTTGGACATTAAGGCTTGGAATCGTGGGTCCGTGAACTGGGTTCCATTGTCGTGACGACCTCCGCGGGTATCCCGAATCGAGCAAAGATATTGTGACGAACGAATTTCATAATCTTGGACGACGTGATTGTAGTTAATGCTTCCGCTTCAATCCATTTGGTGAAGTAGTCAACGGCGACAATGAGCCATTTGAGTGTCCGGGTGCCGGTTTAAATGGTCCAAGAATATCCATTCCCCACTTATAGAAGGGCCGGGGAGCCGGCATCCCTTTTAACTCCGAAGGCGGCGGCCATAAGATCCCGGCGTGTTTCTGACAAGTCACACCGCTTGGCGGCTTCCATGGCGTCATGCATCATGGTGGGCCAATAATAGCCGACGCGCAATGCCTTCCTTGCCAGAGCCTTGCCGCCCATGTGTTGGCCGTTGCATCCCTCATGTATTTCGGTCAGTACATACCTTGACTCGGACTCGCCGAGGCATCGCATCATTAGGCAGTGTACTCCTTTCCGGTATAGCTGATCATCGACCATAGTGTAGATGGCGGCTTCTCTCATCACTTCTTTGCTTCGGTGGAGTCTCGTTGGGATGATCCCTCTTTCCGGGTAATCCTCAATTGGTTTTCTCCGGTCCGAGGCGACGAGATAGTCATGATGCATGTGGTCGGGCCAAATTCGTTGGATGACCGTTCTATGACTCCCGGACCTTTGGTACTTGCGAGTTTGGAGAGGATGTCGGCCGGGCATTCTCTTCTCTCGGGATATGAGAGACAATGACTTCTTCGAATTCCGTCATTACCTCTTTTGCTTTATTCAAGTACTTGGCCAACGGGGCCTTTTGCTTGATAGCTACCATCGATACGTGCGGCGACGAGTTGTGAGTCGGTGAACACCTTAACTCGCCGCGCTCCGTTCTCTTTTGCCTCGAAGCAATCCGGCTAGGAGGGCCTCGTATTCGGCCGGTTATTGGAAGTCGGGAATTCCAACCGGAGGGAATGCTCGCAGCGACCCCCTCGGGGCTCTCAACGATGACTCGCTCCACCGCCTTTTGGATTGAAAGACCCGTCAACAAATACCCTCCAGACTTCCTCGTTAGTCATAATCGGAGTCAATTCCCTGATGAAGTCCGCCAATGCCTGTGATTTGATCGCCTGCCGAGCCTCAAAAGTGATGTCGAATTCGGATAATTCAATCGCCCAACTTGTCATTCGTCCTGCCAAATCCGGTTTGTGCAAAATCTGCCGGATTGGCTGATTGGTCCGGACTACGATCCGATGTCCCTGGAAGTATGGACGAAGCCGCCTTGCCGTTGTTAGTGGTGCGAATGCCATTTTCTCCAGCTCTTTTCGATATCGAGCTCGGCGTTTTGTAACGCCTTGCTCACAAAGTAGATGGGTGTGTGTCCGGCCTCGGTTTCTCTTACCAAGGCGGCGCTTACCGCTTCATCTCCTACCGAGAGGTATAAGAACAAGGTCTTCCCCTGCTCCGGCTTCGTTAGTACCGGCGGGGTTGCCAAGCATTTCTTAATTTCTTCAAAGGCCGTCTTGCAATCCGTATTCCATCCTCCCTGGGTTTCTTTCTTCAATAATTTAAAGAAAGGTAAAGCTTTCTCGGTACGACCTCGGTAAGAATCTTGTCGGGGCCACCAAGCGACTGTTAATTGCTAGACTTTCTTCTTGGAGGTGGGGACTTGCATATCTAGCACGGCCTTGCATTTGTCCGGATTGGCCTCAATCCCCGGTGAGCGCTCATTTTCCCTTATTTGAGGGAAAGTGCTTTCCATTCAAAAATGGATGGAAAGCTCGTAACTTTCCCGGGAAAGTGCTTTTTTGGACATTTACCCCCGAAGTTCGACCGGGCGAGAAAGTTCGAACCGGGCGATTTTTTTTTTTCCACGAGTTCGAACTTAACAAGAATATATTTTTTTTAAATATATTTTAGCAAAAAAAATATTTTTCTTTTTTATTTTGAATTAATTTCTTTTAAGGGTAAAATAGACATTTCATAATTCTTTACCAACTACCACCTCTACATTTTCTTTCTACCAAACAACTCAAGCCATATTCCCTTATCTTTCCAATCTTCCTTTCCTTTCCTTTCCATTCCTTTCCTTTCCTTTCCTTCCCCCAACATTCAATAACCAAACGGGTCCTTAGGGATTATAACCTATGATCCATTGGCACTACACCATGCTTTCCATTTGTCTCTTGTAGTCCCTCTAATGCCAATGCTCGATATGTGGATTTTTGCCCTTGAAATTTTGCTACTAAATTGCCAGAATATGTCTCTATGTACAAACTTTGGTGTTGAAAATTCTTGTTGGAGCTCTTGAGGACAGCCAAGTTGGCCCAAGTGGCCATTGAAGATTCATGGAGGAAGATGATGTTGGCGATAGGAGAAGGGTTTAGACAAGGAGAGCATA
The DNA here is from genome assembly GCA_019022655.1 of Acacia acuminata. Taxonomy (NCBI): domain Eukaryota; kingdom Viridiplantae; phylum Streptophyta; class Magnoliopsida; order Fabales; family Fabaceae; genus Acacia; species Acacia acuminata. Next base: position 7,263,074 of record JAFJYI010000005.1, read on the forward strand.
TGAAAAAATAATAATTTAAATTGAGATTTTTTCTCCTATTATTATTATTTTAATTAAAATATTTATTTGTTAAACTAATAATGTGACTTGATGAGTTAGCATTTTCCGTTAGTTGAGACTAATAGTCTTAAGACTAAAGGACTAAAAATGCACTTTTTAAACATAAGAGATTAAAATGAACCTTGATACAAACATAAAGGATTAAATGTATACTTTAGCCTAAAGATAATTTGTTAACTATTAATTTTTCAATGATTTCTTAATTAAAAAACCATCATCTAAAAAATCCTTAAATCTGGACTGTCAAATATCATATTTGGACAGTCCAAATTTGATAAGCAAAGTACTTAGCACAGAAACCTGGTCTAAAATAGTCATGCTTTGGTACTTTAAGAAATGTTACAAGAATTTTATGATAACTCCAATATAACAAAGCACCATATTTTATTCAGAAGATAGTAAGTTTGAACTTTACATATAATAACAATAAAATTGAAAAAAAAGGCACAGTAGTCATCAACTTAAATCCTATTCATCCTAGAAAACTAAAGAGAAATAGACATACATATTGACGAGTCTCATTTAATAGATGCAACACTTACTGTTGTATTTATCAATAACTTATATTCGTTTTACTGAAGTTAAATTAATTGATTGATTGATTAATTAAAAGAAGAACACTTACGCCTAATCTCTCCAAGTGAACCAGTCTTGACTCCAATATGACCCATCTTCACAATAGAATCAACAAAATCAGCCTCAAAAGATGAAGCAGACGTTGGATCAAAGTATGAGTTAACCACACTTCTTGTGTTCTCATCATCACCAAGCCTTGCATCTGACGCCAACACTGCAAATCCTCGCCTTATGTTCTCTAATATGTGCTTGTCGAATTTCCTTTCACTCCCTTCGTCCATTGCCAGCCGGATGTTGACGTTGCCGTCCCTCGGACACCTTGATGTCAGCACCGGCAAGAACCTTGGGCTGATTGATGGGTCAGGTCCGCCACCCGGCATGAAGTTGTAGAGTCTTCTTGTCATGAAGAAGCATGCTGTAGTACCTATTGTATGTGCAGCTGAAAATAGAAGGAGTGGAGTGAGTTATTAATTATACAGATGATGAAAATAATACAATCAAGTTGAACCATTGAGCAATTTATGACTTGACATGTTAATCTAGACTGCTGAAATTGTAGAGTTTGTCTCATGTTCAAATTTTATAGATAAATCAAGATAATTATGAATATGTAATAAGTAACTACAAGAAATTAAAAACACATGTAGAAATAGAAATTAAAGAAAAATATAAAAAGGTATAAAAATTATAATTTTAATCTCTATAGTTCGATTCCATTATTACTTTTTTACCATTAGATTCAGTTACTGATTTATTCCTTATAATTTAAAAATAATGACAATTAAGTAGTCATAATTTTAAATTTTTATTAAATTGCATTTATCCCACTAATGCTTATTGTAAACTAAGAGAAGTAGGGATATAACTTGGAAAATTAACATACATGATAAAATAATGGACTTATATACATATTTTTATGCCGAGGAGGACTAGATTAGAATTTGAATAAATTATAATAATGAAAGTGTGATTTTGATTTTGTAAAAATTAACCTTAACATCGTTTTTTTTAGAAAAAAGTAAATGTGGGGAAAAAAAAACTATGGCGCCATATGATCCATTAACTCATGAATACAGACACTGCATAACAAAATAACAAAACTCATTTTGATGGATATATTTAGTTCTTGTTTATTTAATAAGTAATTTACTTATTATAACTAAAATAAACTTAGTTTAAGAAATCTCCATAAATAGATAAAGTTGTTGTGACAAGTAAACAATATATCATCGTCACATTAATGTTGCATTTTATATGTTTCTAATTAAATGAAGACTTACCTGAGATTCATTGTCTAAAAATTCCCTAGGTGTCTATGAATGCACTTAATTAATAGCTCCAATTATTATATAAATATATAGAATAGTGTGAGTGTGACTGCGACTAGGATATGTAACGGCTTGGCCTGGCCTTTTTTTTTTTTTTTTTTTTTTGTAATTTTTCTGATTTTAGCCTAATTCATATAATTTTAACTTCTCAACAACCATGATTCACTAGCTTCGCATGCCAAAAATTGAAGTGGTTTTTGTGTGTAAGCGAAAGAAAAGGACACTTTCCAAAATACGAATTTTAATTAAGTTTACAACTTTTGTAGAATTTTTTTTTTAAATCTTAAATCCATTTTTTCAGTGGGTAAATCCATTTTAAATGACAGAGATACTAAATAGTTAAAATGTGTGAAGGATTGTGAGATGAATTTTTCCGCATTTAGATTGTTTAAAAATTTACTTTTTGAGCAATTTTACATCCATAGAACCATTTGAACTCATATCTTTGTGAAATATAGAATATAGTCATTTTCATGACCTTAATTAATTTTTATTAGTGTTTTTGTATCCTTTTATTTAGAAAAATTAAATTCATAATTTTATGGACATTTATGTCAAATATTTAAATTTAGAAAAAATATGAAGTATGAAATAACAAGCCATTCAAGAAAAGAACACTCTATTGGTAAATTCGAATGAGTATCATTAGCTTAGGTTCAAAATATAAAGAAATGACTCAGATAAATCTAAGATTTAGTATGCAGCGTAATTTGTATTATAAACTAAATTTTATATTTAAAATTAGAGAGTAACATAATAAATATTACTCCTTGTTTTTTATATAGTTTACAGTGTAATTTACACGTATCAAGAACTTATGTGTTTGAATAATTGTTTTTCATTTTTAATGGTATCCCTAATTAAAAAGGGTATTTTTAAAATATCATTTATAAAATAAATTTTTTTAATGTTATAAAAAGTGACCTAAATTAAAAGTATAAAACAAATTAAAATAGGGAAGCGTACTCCTCTCCAGTCGAGTTCTACTCATAAGACAAAGAAAAAAGATTTTATTTTTATGGTATTTATAAGTCAAATGATTAAATTATTTACCTGACTGCTTAATTTTACCTTGCATTTGTTATGCATAGACATTAAATTTTTGTATTTTTCATGGGAACATGAAATTTAAAATATTTCATGTTTTAGATAAAAAAATGTTAAAAATATCTAATAAATAAGATAAGGGAAATGAATATAGAGAGGGATATGTACCGGTGAGAAGGACGAGGTCTTTGTCGGAGAGACCCTTGTTTCGGAACTTGGCCTTGAGCTGGAAGATGGAGTCGGACACATCAGGCATGTCATCTGCAAGTGCAATGTCTGAAACCAACCCATCTCTTCTTCCTGTTGCCACTCTGTATGATGGCCCCTTTGCCTTCACATTTCAACCATATCAATTTATTATCTCATTCATTATATACATGTGTTTCTGTATCTATCACATTATCACTATAATTCTGTAACCAAACACATCATTTATACATTAATTAATGAACAATTATCCTCAATATATATATGTGTGTGTGTGTGTGTGTGGGGTATCTGATATTACCCATAACCACTACTTGGTTTTACAAAGTTTTGTGATACACCACTAAAGTCGCATGCTATACTCCTGTAAGTAAGTTTTTTTCAGGAAAGTTTTAGGGTTTATCCTTAATATAACAATTTTTTTTTTATGTCTCAAAATTTGAACTACTTGTTTTTTTTTCTACCCCTATTAAATACAGATTTTTATATTAATTATTCCTCATTTATAACTAATTCTCTTTTATTTAACTATTTATTTCTTATTCTATTTCTCATTTTTTACTTATTCTCTCTATATCTTTTAATAAATATGGGTATATTTAGAAAATAAATGATACTCCCTCTTATCCTAATTATAAGACCGGATTGACTTTTTTTAGAAATTAAAGAAGTTATATAAGTTAATTACTTAATCATATCATATGTTGTATATTTATATATTTATATTAGTTTATTAATCAAATCAATTAGTTTAGAGAAAACAATAAAAATAAAAATATTCTAAAGTAATTTAATTAGTTTCCTTAATCTTTAAAAAAATTAACTTAGTTTTATAATTAGAACTAGATGAATTATTTATTATTTATAACTAATATTAACTAAAAGTTCGTTTTGTCAATAGTAATAAAAAAAATTACTTATAAGATAGATACGAGAGAGTACATATATTTTTATTAATTGGATGAAACACCTGTATTAACAATAACCTAACTCAACTAATGTCTCCCACCTAAATGTTTTTCCTCCATCTGTAGAGATCAATCAAGCTCGATACCTCTAGTTAAGAGGCTAAAATGCCTACTACGTTGACCATCTTCACATTGATAGTCCATGTGATGTTGTGTGTGTCTCAAAATTCCGAGGTTGCCGTTTATTACGACAATGTTATGAAAGAAGAAAGGAATGAAAATCAAAGTACCAAGGAAACGGCGTCTCGGGCAGCTAAAGCGACAATGTCAGCGCATGAAACGACACCAGGGCAAGTGGTTTCCAATTCAGACTTGGCTCTCTCTATCACATCAAACCCTCTCACTCCTTGATGCCCAAACGCATTCTTCTCTGATTTCTTCCCATTCTCTATCAGAATCGACCCATCACATCCCTACACATTTTTTTTTTAAAAAAAAAAAGATATCTTCATGGTCATTGATTTTCACATGTGCAAGGGTGTTTGAATATATATATATATATATATATATATATATATATATTAAGAAAAATCATCTCATAATTTATCATTTATTAAATTAATCAAAACTGGTGCTAATGATTCACAACATCCAAACACATCTTTAAAACTAGCATCACATCAGTTACCTAGCTTCTTTGGATTAATATTTAATTTCATGACCTTTACAAATTGGGATTAAGTGAAAAAACAATTAGTGTAATATAACTTATATTTTGACATGTTTTTATTGAAAAAATTGCTTATTTAAATGATATGTTGAAAAGCTAATTAATTTCATAAACTTCAAATTTATAAAGAAAATCACCAACAAAAATAGTTGAAGTTCTAAAATCTGGCTTCTAACCTAACTGTCTTTTTAATTAAGAAAAAATCAATTGCTATTAATGTTAAACCAAACATGATTTTTGACTTAAACTTAGTTCAAGTCTCAAAAAAAATTAGATTTGGTAAAAATTAATTAATGTAATATGATTTTATAAAAAAGTTGTCGGCAAACTTACTTGAAAAATATATTAAAAATATAATATTTCAAAAATTCCAAACACACACATAGATATATATATATATATATATATATATTAAAAAAAGAGAAGCTAAAAGCCAAAAACTGGAACTCCAAAATAACCTCCAACCTGACAGACTTTGCGAAGAAAATCTCATTTGCTCCCCAAAGCTAAACCAAACATGAATTTTGATTTCTACTCATCCAAAAGTCAGATTTAAGATCCCAAAGTCTCTTTCTTTTAGACACACAAGCATATATATATATATATATATATAGAAAGTGAGGAGGAGGAGGTGGCTGACCTCAACGATGCAGTCATGGTAGTGAAGGCGGAGCAAGACGGGGGCCATGTTGGGGTCAGAAGAAACGGCGTGGTTTACTACGTTTCTCACGATGGACTCTGCGTCTGGGCATGTTTCTGAGTAGAAACCCACTTGAAGAGATTGTGCTTCACTATTACGGCTCAACATCGTCACAGAGAAGCAAAGCCCAAGCATAATGATGAGTAACTGAAGAAGCAAGGCCATTATTATCAACAACAATGGAGGAATATGGATCAGTCGGTGCTTCTGTAAAGGTTCCAGAAATGAAGAAGAACACAGAGAAGTGATAGTGACGATGATGTTGATGAGTGATGATTTGAGAAGTAGCCAAGAGGAATTTGGCATGTTATATACTCGTATATACACAAACGGCAATTCAACTTCTAAACGACATCTTGTGCTGACACCTTTGAGTGTAAAATGTAAATGTGTCAAACACCAACTATATGAATTAATTAATTCGTTGGGAAATAAAAAAAAAAAAAAAAAAAAAGAATGAATTAATTCTCTCCCTGCATGGAAAAACAAAAAAAAAAAAAATCTTGTGGGAATTAATTATAGAAATACTCAATCATTAATATCTATTTATTGTTTGTATGACTTAGTGATATGGCAAGAAAATTACCTCCATATTTTTTGTTATTATAGTTATATTATCACTTTAATCTTATTTATAAGTATAAATTAATTAACCATACATATCAAGAAGAGTTAGTTAACTTATTAATTAATTAATTATTTTTTCTTTATCTATGATTGGTTTCAAAAGTTAACTTGAATAATTTCTTTTTATTTATTGCAATTAATAAAAGAAAAAAAGTAAAAAATAAAAAAAAAAAAAACAAACACACATTTATTACTTTGAAACTTGATTTATAATAAGGACAATTTTTTTTTTTAGTTAACATAGATTTATAAATAGGACTAGAATAGTATAATAGCACATATAAGAAAAAAAAATTGTATTCAAGCTAAGTTCTTATTTATCTATTTAAATTTTATTATTAATTATCATAAATCACGGTTATTTGGTGAAATATTTAATTTTTATATAATTATTCATATCGAATAATCCAATAATGGCTTATAAAATTTTCATAATAAGGACTACATTAAGAATTTCATAAGTTATAAATATGTAATTTCAAATTATAAATCATAAATATTAAGCTAAGAACTAAATAAAATTATATGAGGCAAAATAAAGTTGTGAACTTTCTTATTCACATGATATGAAATGTAACTATTGTCATTCTTTTTCTTTTTGTATAACAAATAGTAAAAACTCATATATGTAGCTAGCTGCTAGCGTACTTTAAGTGTTGTATGTGGTAATTATTATACATTAATGTAGGAACCTTTTATTTTATTTTATTTTTTGTTTTACTTTTTTTTTTTTGATGAAATTGATGTGCGAGCTAATTAGTGTGTGAAGGTGGAACATGTCCTAATTTGCTATTATAATTATTTTTGGTCAAAAATCAAATCTTTTTTTTTTTTTTTTTTTTTTTTTTTTTTTTGGCCTTGTGTTTGTGAAATGTGAATGTTGTTCCTTCGATTCCAAAGTCAGAAAGCAGCTGCGCACACGCACTTCAACTTCCAATTATAGCACTTTGTCTTTTTCTATTTTATTTATTTATTCATTTATTTTATTTTATTTGCTCAAATGTCTTTTTCTTTCTTCAACCAGCTGTACTTCATTACATCACCTTACCACAATACATTAACTTGTTCCCAATTTGTGTTTTTCTTCTTCCTATCTCCTATCCTTAATATTTATTAGGATCCTCTTTCTTATTCGGAAAATTTAGAATAAGGAAAAAACTTGAAAATATCAAAATTTCAAATCAATTTTATTTTTAGATATTAACAACATTTGATCAACAATTACAACTTTTTTTTTTAGAAAATGATTTATTTAATATTTTCAAATTTTGAAGGTGTTTTTCAGAATTTTTTTCAATATCCAACTCAATTTTAAATGTTAATTTATTTTACTTTCTTCTTTCTAACTCTTTGGACTTCTTGACCCAAAAAAAAAAAACTCTTTGGACTTCTCGCAGTATCTAACACTTCTTGTAATAATATTATAAAGGATATACGAGCATCGACTAATCTGAATAAGACTTTGTGACTAAGATGCTTTCTACTAAAATTATAATTCTGATCGTTTTCTTTGTTTAACTTCTAAAATATTTTTCCATATTACAAGAAATATAAATTATATAAGTCTGTATTATGTGATTATACGACTTGATTGAGTTGGATTTTTGTTGTTGTTGTTGTTGTTGAGTTTGATAACAATGTTATTTTAAGTTAAAAAAATAGCATTCCATAATATTTACTCCTTCCGGTTCTAATTATAGGACAATATTTGAAAGTTGATCTTGGCTCTAATTATATGACAAATTCATAATTTTTTGTCTATTTCTTCCTAAAATATCCTTATTAATACTTTATCAATAATAATTAAACATGATAATAATTTAATAATGCACCTATATATTCTATAAAATAAATAATATTTGCAACTTATTAATATAGCAGATGCCTCAATTCTACTATTTTTTTAAATAAAATAATTTTGAGCATATCATATTCTTCCCATATCACTCCTACTAATACTTCATTCACAATATTTTTCCACACGGCTATATTTGTGTCCTTTTTGTTGCTCTTTTTCTTTAAACATGGTCCTTTGGTCTCTTTTGTTCTATAGTAAAATAGTTCATTTATTTATTTAAAAACAAAAACCGACGTTATTTTATCTCCTTATTATCGACCACCATGTCACGGTCTTAGACAAATTCCACCCAAAACCGTGCCGGCCTTAGCGTGATCACTCCCTTGATCTTGGCTAAGTCAGCCGAACCCTCACAAGTAGGCAAAGAGCACAAGAACAAAGAGAACTTTTAGAGAGAGAAGTAACTTAGAGAGAGAAGCTCTGAAAGTGCAAAGAACTTGTATTGCTCTTGGATGGTTACAAATGTGGGTGGCACCTCCTATTTATAGGCAACCACCTCCTCAATGAACGGCTATGATTCAATCTATCTAACGGTGGATATTGGTTCTCCAGAACCTTCTCCCAAAATATCTAGATATTTACATTTGCAAAGGAGTCTCTAGAATTCTCCACACAATTCTAGTTCTATGTACAAAGTTCTACAATGATGTGGAATTCTCTAGAAACCTCTTGTGGAGTGTCTTGTGCACGAAATATCTGGCGTTCTCTATGATTCGTGACACTCTCCCCCACCTAATCCGGTGACGTCCTCGTCGGCGACTTGTCTTTGTACCGGTGTAGGTGGTCTTCGAATTGCCAAAGATCCTCCGAGGTTCCCATGTGGCTTCGCTCTCGGCAATCCTTTCCATTTGATTAAGTATTGGGTACTTGGTGGTACCCCTAAATCGCCGCACAACTCGGTCAGCTAGCACCTCTTCTACTTCTCGATCAAATGACTTGATCATGGTCGGAGGTGCTCTTGTCGAGATGGCTCGACCAGGATCATCCACGTCTTCATGGAACGGCTTGAGCATACTAACATGGAAGACGGGATGAATCTTCAAGTTTGGGGGTAGATCCAGCTTGTAGGAAACCCTTCCTACTTTCCCCACAATCTTATACGGGCCTTCATATTTACGGATGAGGCCCTTGTGTACTGTCGAAATACTTTGAATTGTTGAGGAAGAAGCTTCACCATTACCATGTCTCCCACTTGGTACTCGGAAGCACGCCTCTTCCTATCTCGCAAACTTTTTCATCCGCTTGGCGCCTTGACAAGAAAGGATTTTGTTACCTTGCTTGTTCCGCCAAGACTTGGCCATGTGATAGGCTCCTGGACTCTTGCCCTTGTAAGTGGTGGCAAGGGCATGAGGAGTGAGTGGCTGTTGTCCCATTACCGCTTCAAAGGGACTCCTTCCGGTTGCCTCACTCTTTTGTAAGTTATAAGAGAATTGAGCCACATCGAGTAGCTTGACCCAATCCTTTTGGTTGGCACTCACAAAGTGCCGCAAGTAGCATTCCAACAAGGAATTCACCCTTTCTGTTTGTCCATCGGTCTGTGGGTGAAAACTCGTGGAGAAGTGTAGCTCAGTGCCCAAGAGCTTGAACAACTCCGTCCATAGCTTGCCTGTGAAACGGGGTCTCATCAACGATGATTGTCTTAGGTAAGCCCCCAATACTTCACCACATTCTTGAAGAATAGTAGCCGCCGCCTCTTCGCTGTACAATCCGTTGGGGCAGCTATGAATGTTGCATACTTTGAAAATCGGTCTACTACCACCATGATAGAGCCGCACCCTTCGGACTTTGGCAAAGCTGAAATGAAGTCCATGGAAACACTTTCCCATGGTTAATCTGGTATAGGGAGAGGCTCCAACAGTCCTGCAGGTTGTTGGTTCACTATCTTGTCTTGTTGACATACAAGACAAGTCTTCACATAAAGTTCCACCTCGTCCCTCATCTCGCGCCGTAATAAGTCGCTTCCAGTAAGGCAAGCGTGCGTCTTTGTCCCGGATGACCGGCCCACTTGGAGTCATGACACTCCTTAATGAGCTCTTTTCGTAGGTTCTCCCATTTTGGGACAAAGACTCGCCTCCCAGCAGTATAGAGAAGGCCATCCTCTAACCAAAACCTCTTGGTTTTCCCCTCCTTGGCCATCTCTACAAGTTGTCGAGCAACGGGATCATGGCTCATACCTTTAATGATTTTTGTGATCAAGTCGCCCTTAGCTTGACTCATTGACGCCAGCTCTGCTTTCCGGCTTAATGCATCCGCCACTACATTAGCCGTGCCGGGTTTGTACTCCATCACATAGTCAAACTCGGCTAGAAAATCTTGCCAACGAGCTTGTTTGGGCGTTAACTTCTTTTGAGTTTGAAAATAGCGAGTAGCCACATTATCGGTCTTGATCACAAACACGGATCCCGGCGAGATAATGCCTCCAAGTGCGCAAGCAATGCACCACGACCGTCATCTCCTTCTCTTGGACTGTATAATGCTGCTCGGCATCATTGAGCTTGCGACTCTCAAATGCTATTGGATGCCTTTCTTGCATGAGTACTCCTCCAATAGCAAAGTCAGAGGCATCCGTGTGAACTTCAAAAGTCTTGGAGAAATCCGGGAGAGCTAGTATGGGTTCCTCCATTACCGCGCCTTCGAGATCCTCAAAGGCATCATGGCACTCTTTGGTCCATTCCCAAGGCTTGTTTTTCTTCAACAAGTCTGTCAAAGGGGCTGCCCGGCGAGTAGCCCTTAATGAACCGCCTGTAGTAATTCACCAACCCGAGAAAAGATCGTAATTCAGATACTCGGGTGGGTGGCTCCCATTCCTCAATGGCACGGATCTTCTCCTTATTCATCATAAGGGTCCCTTGGCGAATGATGTGTCCAAGGAAGTGCACCTCCTCCCTGGCAAAAGAACACTTCTCCTTCTTGACATATAGTTCGTTCTCACGCAGAGTCTGGAACACGGCCCGTAAGTGTTCTACATGGGTCTCCAAGGTGTCACTGTAGATGACTATGTCATCCAAGTAGACCACCACGAACCGATCAAGGAAAGGATGAAAGATCTCATTCATCAATGTGCAAAATGTCGCCGGTGCGTTGGTTAGACCAAAAGGCATCACTAACCACTCAAAGGACCCATACCTCGTCACACAAGCGGTCTTGGGTTCATCTCCTTCGGCAATGCGAATTTGATGGTACCCCGACCTCAAGTCTAATTTGGAGAAGTACTTCGCTTTGCCCAACCTGTCAAACAAGTCAGCTATTAAGGGAATAGGATACTTGTTCTTAATAGTTACCTTATTAAGGGCCCGATAGTCGATGCAGAGTCGTAACGATCCATCGTGCTTGCGTTGGAACAAGACAGGTGCCCCATAAGGTGCTTTGGAAGGCCGTATATGCCCAGTATCAAGCAACCCTTTCAGTTGTCTCCTTAGCTCTTCCAACTCAGGCGGTGCCATGCGATAAGGTGCCATGGCGGGTGGATGTGCTCCCGGTTCCAACTCGATCTTATGATCCACCTCCTGTCTAGGTGGCAACCTCTTAGGAAGTTCTGGCGGCATTATGTCCTCGTTCTCCTTGAGGACGTTCGAATGATAGGGGAAGGCTTCCACTATCCTCTTCCTTCGAGTCCACCTCCTTTAAAGCTGCAAGGTAGGTGACTTCCCCTCTTTTAATTCCCTTTTCTACCTGCATGGCTGACAAGTGAGCAATCCGATCATCACTTGTTGCAGGTACTGTGCACGCGAGCCCCTTTTCCATGATACACACTGAGTCATAACATGGCATGAGGAATGCTTTTGCCTTGCGCAAAAAGTCCATCCCAAATACCACTTTGAAATCATCCATAGGGGCCATTTGATAGATCCACGGTCCCCTTCCATGTGCCAAGGCATAGCTCCACTCCACTTGCTACGCCATTAAGGGGTGCAGCGAGGGCGTTCACAGTCTTCAACCATCCTCCTCGTGGTTGAGTAACTGAGAGGCCAACTCGCTTAGCCTCCTCTGGAGTAATGACATTATGGGTTGCCCCGGTATCCACCATCACCTTCACGGGCTTCCCGTTCAGTTTGGCCTCCACATACATGAGACCGTTACTTCTTGGAGCAGGTTGCACCGGTTTGGCCTTTAGAGCATTCAAGAGTCTAAGAGACCCTATTTGAGAGCTTGGCCCTTCCTCGTTGGGTACATCTTGCCCTTCAACAATAGCGGACAAGGTACCGAGCTTGGGACAGTTGGTCATGCGATATGGCCCTTTGCACACGAAGCAGCTGATTGTATAGTTCTTGTTCTTCTTCTTCTCCTCATATTGATTCTTATGGAAGGACTTGCCAGCTCCTCCCTTGGTGATCTCCTTGCCTTTGTCTCCCCCACCTTTTCCTTGATTAGGTTTGGAAGACTTAGGTTTGGAAGACTCACCTTTCTCTCCCCTTGAGTACTCGGTAAGGCTTTCGGCGAAGGTAATGGCTTCATCTACATTCGTTACGCCACGCCTTTGGAGCTCGTTCTTAGCCCGGCCCGAAGACCGTCTATGAAGTAGAACAATGTTTCTTCATTGGTCAAGTTGGGGATTTGCAATATGAGAGTAGTGAAGTCTCGTACATAGTCGGAGATTGTGGTCTTGTGTTTAAGTTCCCTCAACTTCTTCCGAGCCTCGTAGACCACATTCTCCGGATAGAACTGCTTCTTCAATTCTTTCTTAAAATCTTCCCATGTTGTAATAGTGCAAAGGCCCTTTTCCATATCCGCATGCTTCCTACGCCACCATAACATAGCATTATCGTAAGGAATAAGGAAGCAGTGCGTACCTTGTCCGTGTCGTTGGCCAAGTTCATGCTCTCAGCATATCGCTCCATTTGCCACAAGAAGTTCTCGACCTCTTTGGCATCACGAACACCTTTGAATTCCTTCGGTTTAGGGAGGTCTAGCCTCACCTCCCTTCCTCCACTGGTCCCAACTCCCAGCGGAGTCCTAGTCTGACTCTCCAAAGAAGCCTTAAGAGAGTTAAGTTGATCCTGCATGGTAGTGATGGCATCCATCACCTTTGCCTCGAGTCTCCTCATGGACTCGGCCGTTCCTCCTCGACATTGAGGTGCGAATCAAGATCCGACCTCGGATTGTCCAAATTTGTTCTAGGGTGTGAGACTCGAGAGTCACAAAGTCTCCTTCCACTTTATCCACCCTAGCAACCACTTCTTGCAAGGCCTCTTCCAAAGCCTCCACCTTTACCGTCAAGGTGGCAACATCCGTGGCTTGGCGAGACTTGCTTGTGCCCCGAACCTTCTTGGGTTGATGAGGAGGTTGAGTCTCCCTACCCCTCTCTTCTCCAACCACAATGTCCTCAGTAGTGCCCGACATACTTGCCTACACAATGGCTCCCACGAACCACACTCAAAGCTTCGAACCAAAGCTCTGATACCACGTTGTCACGGTCTTAGACAAATTCCACCCAAAACCGTGCCGGCCTTAGCGTGATCACTCCCTTGATCTAGGCTAAGTCAGCCGAACCCTCACAAGTAGGCAAAGAGCACAAGAACAAAGAGAACTTTTTAGAGAGAGAAGTAACTTAGAGAGAGAAGCTCGAAGTGCAAAGAACTTGTATTGCTCTTGGATGGTTACAAATGTGGGTGGCACCTCCTATTTATAGGCAACCACCTCCTCAATGAACGGCTATGATTCAATCTATCTAACGGTGGAGATTGGTTCTCCGTAACCTTCTCCCAAAATATCTAGATATTTACATTTGCAAAGGAGTCTCTAGAATTCTCCACACAATTCTAGTTCTATGTACAAAGTTCTACAATGATGTGGAATTCTCTAGAAACCTCTTGTGGAGTGTCTTGTGCACGAAATATCTGGCGTTCCCTATGATTCGTGACAACCTCTTGCTTTTACGCCAGGGTGTAATTTGCATCACGTGACTGCAATTCTGTTTCGTTAGAAGGGTATTTTAAGAAAATAAATAAAATTAATTAATTTAACTACTATTCTTAATCTCTCCAAAATCTAGTAAATATATCATATAATTAGAACCGAAGAGAGTGTTCTTTAGTAACTCTATTTTTTTTTATTATATACATGATTTTTTATATGAATGTTTGATTTATGGGTTTGATTTGGATTAATGAAGGGTATTATTGGGTTTTTATTTATAACTTATTACTCGAGAAATACTTTTCCCTTGGTTCAGTATATTAATGGGCTTTTATTTAAATATTGCTCTATTCAGGGTTGTATACTTGTATATTTTTTTTTTTTTATAGTTTAATTAAATTAGTATATTTTAATCATGATTGGGTTAACCAACTGATTTAACCACGGTTAGCAATTGACCCTTGAATTATTGTTTTCACCGGTGCAGTTTTTATATCTTGCTTGTCATATGCACATCAACTCTTAAAAATTATTAAATTAGAAGTTGGGCATATTAACTTTCAAATATTGTTAGATAAAACCCCAGACCAATGTTTGATTTAATTAATAGGACGTATTTCTCTAAATATAATTTTACCTTTCTTAAGAAAAATTAAGTCCCTTTCACCCAATTTAACCACAATTGGTAATCTTTTACTTCTCCTTTATTTGAACTTTTTTCCTTCCAAGTGATGTAATAATAATGGTTTCTTTTTAAAGTTAACATGTTCATGACAGATAAGTTTGATGTAACCTTTGGGATTATTATGACATTGAAGGGTAAAATGATATAACTTTAATTTTACATTGAGAGAATTGAAGGGCCTAATTTTCAAATTTTTTTTTTTTAATGGAAAATTTTAGTAAAGGAATTGGGCTCACCACGATCTAGGGGCAAAAGCCGTCTTATACCCTCGGAACCGGAGGCACCCAAGAGTTAGGATTTTCAACATCTTGACTAACTTTAGGATAGAACTCCTCCCTTTGATAAAAGTGTCCGATCCCTTTATTAGTTAAACCAAAGGACGAGGAGTTATAATTTTCAATTTTAAGCAAGTGACAAATGAATTTTAGCATTTTCCGTTTTATAGATTAGTACACCCAAAATAGGCTTAGGCTAAGAAGTATATAAGATGGTATATATCCTTTTTTTATTGAGTATATTTGTTTCTATGTTCGCCATTGATGGGAAAAATATTAATATGAGATGGTAAAAATAGTTTGCGTGAGAGCGCGAGATGATATAAATAGACAAGAATATGTAAATAGGATAATTATACAAAGAAAATATTTTAAAGTCATAGTATTAATGAATTCAATTCAAAACTGCTTTTGTTGATTGTGAGCTTGATGGGGATTTAGATTTTAGTGAGAGGTGGATTCAATTGGAGGTTGTGACCTGTGACAGTCCTTGTTTTGATTCTTAATTTTATATTAAGTTTATCAAAATTATTTTTCAAAAGCATTTGATAAATGAACTTGATTAAAGTAGTTATGACAAAAATGAATTTTCCAGCAAAGTGGATTCGATTAATCCAACAAAATATACATATATATTGGAACACCAAGTTCAATTTAATGGGGCAACAGATAATATAATAGCATCAACAAGTGGTCTTAGCTAAGGAGATCCATTGTCTCCTTACCTCTATGTAGAGCCGGGAAATCGGGCCAGTTTTTTTAAACTCTGGCCCTTCAAGGGTCAGGCTTGAAAATTAGAGGAGTTTAATAAAATAAACCCTGCAGGCCGGCCCTATAAGGCCTCGAGTTTAAAAGGGCCGGTCGTGGAGGGCCTCGGGCCGACCCTTTTAATTTGTTATTGTTATTTTTTGGATGCATAGATTCACATATAACGGTAATTTACTAATTTATATGTATTTTGTATTTGGTAGAGTTATTTATCCATTTAAGTACAAATACATAATAATTGTACTCTAATTTTATGATTTGGTTTATTATTTATTGCAGATAAAGATTATGGATGTGTTCATGATGCGGGAGAAGAAATTCATAATATTCTTACTTATGAACCAGGGCCTATTCAAAGCGAAGCAAAATCAAATGTTGTTGAAATTGATGATAGTGGCGAATATAACGATAATAATAGTCATCATACTAATGTCGCTTAGTAGTTTGTTGTTTATATTTTCTATGAGTTATTTTTTAATATAATCTGGTTTTGATTATGAATTAGTGACTGTACTTATTTGTTGGATGATTTGTGTTGTTTTAATATTAATATTGACAACATTTATTTGATAAATTTAGAGCTTTAATTATTGTAATTTATTAATTATATCTATTTTAAAAAAGGAGGAAAAATAGTTCAAATTTGAAATAGTAACTTCCGGGTTTTGGCCCTAGTGCTTTCGGGTCGGGTTTTGAAAAAACATATGTTTTTTTACCCCAAGCCCTGGAGGGCCGATCCTATAGGGCCGGACTAGCCCTGATTCCCAACTTTACCTCTTCACCCTTTTAGGAAACGTGTCGTCTTGTTTAATCTCTAAACTTGAATCTACTAAACAATGGAAAGAAATAAAAGTATGCATTTCATCCTTAGCAGTTTCCCACATTCTATATGCTAACGATTCTTTATATTATTTTTTGAATGCTCGGATAATTTGATGATGGTTCAGCTAGTTTTGAAAAATATAAATTCTGGTCTGGACAGGAAATAAATAATTCCAAGTTCTCTATTATTTTTAGCCCCTATGTTCCTCATCATGACAAGGTTTGTCTTTCTTAAATATTGAGTATTAGTTTTCAACTAGATTGGGAAAATACTTAAGAACTTGGGTTGACCCAAGGAGGAGTAAGTCTTTCATCTTCAATCAAGTTATTGAATTTATTGAAGAAAATACTAGGTTATGTTTGATCAAATTAGTCTTGTGCTCAATTAACACTCACATTGTTTCTTGTGTTTAACTTCCTAAATTTGTTTGTGATAAGATTGATGGCCACTACATGTATTTCTTTTGAGGTTGTTCCGGGGATAAAACAAAAACCCATCTCTTTAAAAAAGACCATTTATTATTGCCAATGGATAAAGAAGGATTTGGAATAAGACCATCCGAATTGGTAAATCAATCCTTTCTTCTCAAACAAGTCTGGAGGATTTTATCATCTGAGGCTTCATCTCTTGTTGCTTCTACTCTCAAAATTAAATACATTGATTGTTCTAAAGCTCAAGTTGTCAAATGCCAATATGATTCTTCGTGGATTTGGAAAGGTATATTGGACTCTGTGAATCTTATTATCGGGAATTGGAAATGGAAAGTTGCTTCTGGTTCACTTATTCCTTTCAACCACCATTTGTGGTGGCACATGTATTGATATTTACCTTCATCTATGAAACTTCATAATGTGGCTGATCTCATATTGCATTCTTCTGCCAATTTTATTTTAGCTAAATGGAATGTTTCCTTGATCTGAAGCTTATATTCCCCTTAGATAACAGATAAAATTATTTCAACTCCAATATCTTTTTTCCCCCTGATGAAGACTTCTTAGTATGGAGAGACAATTCTATGGGTCTTCTACTCTTCCAAGGATCGTTTTGTTATAAGTTTGTTAGACTCTTACTCATTCCTTTAGATATTGATCCTTTTTGAAAGTTTTTATGTTCAATCTCACATTCCTATAGATCATTGCTACTCATTTGAAATCTCTTGCATAAAAGCATTGTCTTCATCTGACATCTTAAAGGCATATCATCTCAATACATTGGTTATTGTCTTTTTAGGTGTGACCAAGAGGAAATACTTGATCGTCTTTTCATCTCTTATCCATTTACTAGATTTATTTGGTTTGGTTGCTCTGTATTAGATTTGATGCTTCTAATTTGTCTTCATTCCAATCTTGGTTGAAAAGGACTCTACAACAACTCTACGAAAATCATAATTTTTTTTTTCTTATATGATATAATCATCCTCGCTCATAAATACTTTGTGGCATAAAAGGAATTTAATTCTTCATCAAGGTGTCTCTTTGTCATTGGAATTAATTGTCAATGCAAAGAGATCACTAGAGAGGCTGAATACAATTCCATGGCTTTCTTTTACAAATCATAAAGAAGATCATCTATCGCTTATTTGCAGATTTGAATCATATTATGAAATTATCATAACACAACGTCATTTCCCCTCCTTTGTCTTAGAGCAATCTTTTTTCCATCTTTTGCAAGATTAGAGACCTTTTCTAACATTCTAACAAGCTGAGCATCAACACTCATTGCTCGAGACCACCATAATATTGTTTGCAATGATATTAAAATTATGCTTAGATCTTTTTCCACTTTTCAATGTTTTTCAATGTTTTTTGAAATACACCATCATTTTTCTTATGGTACTCTATAATTCCTTTAAACTTATTAATATCATTTTGACCTTTCTTCAAAAACATAAAAAAAAATTATTTATTAAAATTAAGAAAAACTCAAAAAATCGAAGGAAAAAAAATGTGTGTGTGTGTTGGAGCTAAAAACTGGTTTATAAAATTTAAGAAAATTAAAGGTAAAAAAAAAATGTGTTGGTTTTTCTTTTAACCTCATACTTTAACATTGAAAAATTACATTGAAAGACGTTTATTAATTAAGATAATGGAGTGAATACTTTATAATTAAAATTAATTAGTTAGCTGGTTATCAAAAGAATTAACTGAGTTCTGCAAATTGGTGAGTGGGATGAACTTTCGACCTCCCGCTGAATTTGGTCATAAACATAAAAACCAAATATATCAATGATGATTAAGGAGGTATTTTATATGAAAACCAAAATTCTTCTAATTTTTTTTTAAATAACTTTAACTTAAGTAATTTTCTTAAATTTTATAAACCAGTTATCTTAGCAGAAAACCAACACACACACACATTATCAATTGAATAATCCAGGTAACTACCTTAACTAATTTTCTGAAATTTTATAAATTAATTATTTATCTCCAATGTTTAATTAGTACAATAGAAATGTTATTATTGTTGTTTTCAAAATTAGGTAATTTATGCCTATGAATTTATAATATAGTGGCATGAAAACTTCTCTATATATGAAAGGTTGCAGGTTGGATTTGATTTATAATCTCATGTCTTCAGGGCATATCTTTATAATTAAAGGAAAAAGAATTAGGTAACTTATCCGGTTTTGTCAGTACTATGAACAAAACTTTTTCAGTAATTTGTCTGGAGTTATTTGGGCCTTCTAGCATTGGGTCAAGGGGTAGTCTGATCCAAAATCATATCCCCACAAGACTGGCCCAAAGCCCATTACTGAAGTTAGGTAGGCTCAGTTTTGTTTCTTCAATCCTTTTTAGTTTTTATATATTCAACAATGAACTATGAAGTATTCGTTTAAGTAAGGTTTCGGGGTCGAGTCTTGTGAATGCAAAAAACCCTGTTGGGAGACTCTCCCACCATAAAGAGCGGAGTCGGATCCGGATTAGTTGAGGCAACAAAAAAAAAAAAAAAAAAAAAAAAAAAACCATGAACTATGAAGTACTCACAAGAGGAGTGACCTTCGACTTCCCAAAAAGAGAAGGTTCGATATTCACTGGTCAATATGAGGGCCTTGTTGATGGACGATATGTAAGTACTTTTGTAAGCGCTCTATTAGCTTGGAGGCATACTCTGACCCTAATTGGTTACCGTATCTACCCCCATCTAAACTTTTTTTATATAAAAAAAAGTGTTCTTTTTGCTTCTAAATATAAGATAGAATTGACTTTTTTGTATTTGGAGAGATTAAGAAAGCTAAATAAATTATTTAATCAATTCATATGTTGTGTATTTTTATATTTATAATCGGAGAGAGTATAACAAAGCACATATTTCTGTTTTGGTTGAAGACAAAACACATATTTCTAAGCTTTAGTTTCTATAACAGCCATCTAAAACTGGACTAGGTAATTTTGAACTTTTTTGTTTCTTTTTTAAAAATAAGCAGCACCAACAATCTAACTTTTTTAAAATTGTATGGAGCTCAATAAAAATAAATTGAGGGTCATCTATGTCAATAGTTTGACAAAAAAAAAAAAAAAAGAAGATAATTTTTCTCTCAAGAAACAGCAACTGTGAGTTTCTCTCATGTTTGGTTTACCTGAACAAATTGTTTAAGGTCATAATTGCCCCCAAGTATGGTTTTACCACCAACATTTTTCATCAAGGTCTAAATTGCTGTGATATATTTTCCATTTTAATCATAGTTTTATTCTCCCCAACATAGTAATACAAAAATTATTTTTCTCTTATTTCAAACATAGTAAACAAAATTTTTTGTATCATAATTCGCCAAGTGAAATCCTACTAAAAGTTGACCTCAACCTCCAATTTATGTAAAAACTTAAGGAGGTATTTAGTGTCATTTGAGACAAACAACTCTAACATATCAAAACAATACTCCCTCCGTTTCCTTTTATAAAGAATAATATTTCTCACAGGAGTGGTCCTAAATATAAGGAACAAATCTTTTTTGATTTGGAATTTTAAACTAATATTTTTATTTTTATCCCTATTAAATATATGTAATTTATTATATATCCGTAATAAATTTTCACCTATTATCTCTCATATATCCTCTTTATAAACAAGGGTATAATTAAAAGTTGACCTCATTTTAATACAAAAATTATTTTTCTCTTATTTCAAACATAGTAAACAAGATTTTTTGTATCATAATTCGCCAAGTGAAATCTTACTAAAAGTTGACTTCACAACCTCTAGTTTATGTAAAATTTAAGGAGGTATTTAGTGTCATTTGAGACAAACAGCTCTAACATATCAAACAAGATTGTGAAGGATACTCTCTCCGGTTCCTTTTATAAAGAATAATCTTTCTCATAGAGGTGGTCTTAAATATAAAGAACAAATCTTTTTTTGCCTGAAATTTTAAGTTAATCTTTTCATTTTTATCCTTATTAAATATATGTAATTTATTATATCTTTGCAATAAATTTTCACTCATCATCTCTCATTTATCATCTTTATAAAAATGGTATAATTAAAAAGAAAAAAAAATATATAGTTGACACATTTATTACTTTCAACTAATATTTTAAACCGTGTGATTTTGATAATTATTTTTTTATAAAAAGGATTTGATGAAGTATATTATTATTCTCATTTTTGGGCACACCCAACATACCATAACACTATAGTACATTAGTGCTTATTTAATTTATTTTTATATAATGTATTTTTATATAATGTATTGAATTTGGAAACTGGACTACAATTTCCCCAAAAAAAGAAAATAGTAAGCCCAGGATCTGGGCCCTAGATCTTCGTAACCCTACTTAAACGTTGTCGTTTGATAAAAGCAGCGATGTGGTGGAATGTAGATGGTGTACAGGAGGCAAACCGAACCCATCTGAACGCGATGTTGGATGTCACTCGCGTTGCGTTGCGTCAAATGAGCACGTGTGGAATAATTGGGTGTAGATAGAGATAGAATCCAAAGGCGTCGGGGCCTGATTCGGTAAACACGCTGTGGAATTTCTTCCTCTTAAAGTAAATTGTACTGCTTGCTTCAGCTTCTCCGCTAGGTTTTCCGCCATTCCTCGCCGATAAGAGAAGAGAGATTCCCTTGACCGGACCGGATCATTACAAAACTGGTATAATTCTGTAAATCCCATGCACGATTTCAATTTTCTTTCCTCTCCGGGAGATTGCTATATAGTTATTTTCGCATTCTGTGTTCCAATTGGATTTTTTTTTCTTTTTTGGTGGACATAGTTTCCTGTGTGACCTTTTGCATCAAAAGTTCAATTAGAAAGTGGTTTTTGTTTGGATTGTGCACGAAATTTGTGGGTTATTGCTTTAGCTTGTGTAGGCCCTAGAAATCAGAATGTGGAGGTGAAGGTGCTGATCTTTTCCTCCTCTATTCAATCTGATGCTTTTGGGAGTAAGTTGGTTTAACTGAGCTTTGTGAGGCTTAATGATTAGTCCTGTTGAGAAGTAGCTTGGGAGCATGCGTGGAGCAGTGGAATAAGCGTGAATTCTATTTTTGTTTTAAGGAATTGTACTTGATAGAAATAAACTAATAACTAATATGCCTTGTGTGATGTGTAGAATTGACATCTAAGGTTGGCTATTCCTATATAGGAGATTTATTCATACTTATTAATTCATTATGTATTGCATTTTGGATAAGTACTAACATACTTCTTATTTGTGATGGTGATGTTTATCCTCAGTTGCCCAAAAATAGAAATAAATTATTGCCATGTTAAGACAGTCTTGTTGTGCCAACTCTTGGACATTTTCTTCTCATGCAACATGCCTATCAAATTCATTTATGTACCTATATTATTTATGATTCTTGTGTGAAAAATATTTCATCCCTCAGAGGGCCTTGTAAAACATCCACAGAGTTTTACTTGATATGTCAGAAAATTTCATTTAGCACACAGACTCTGCTTAAGTTTTGCATTACATCTTTTAGATTTCATAATTTCCTGCTTCCTTCTGCTTCCTCTATTCAATTTCCGTCTCCATCAACATTTATAACTGATAGTCTATTTTTCATAAAATAAAATATTTACATAAATCTGTGAAATAATTACAAACTACTAATAAGAGTCCAAGTGTCATTCATCTGTGTCAAAATAGCACCTCTAACTTGGTGTTCTTCATAATACCTAATTGGTTTAAGCTAGTTCTTTTTGGTCGGGTAATTTCAAATTGTGGATTTGTACCTGTTCTTTCCTTGTTCCCCACTTCTATGCTTTAGTTGGTAAAGCCTTACACCTAGAAGATCCTCCCCTTAAAAAATTCTGCAACTGCAATGTTTGATTTGGATCTTAACCTTTGGCAATATTGTATGGCTCTAACTATTTGATCCCAGAAGCATATAACTTACCTGGAGCATAAATATCAACTCTATAGCCTTTTAACTTATTATAATGACAGTGAAACGTAGGATCATCCTCCATCTAAGCTCTTGATATCTTTGGTTCAAGACACTTGTTATGATCGTATGACAACTGACCTCAAGTATACTTATATGAACTGTATAGTTGTTTAGTCTCCCATCTTGAGAAATGGAAGCTTTCAACTTTAAATATCAGGAGCTTCCCTACATCTTAGCTATCATAATCTGCAGCACCTGAAGTTTCAGGTCTTGAGTACAACATTCAGACTTGATGCAACTTTCTGTGAAAAATGGTAAAAAGTTAATTTATACTCAAGAAGTAAGAAGGTGTTTTCTATTAAATCGTTCTATTTTCTGCCAACTTCTTACAGTAGCTTGTGACATATTCTTTCTTGTGAGTTTTGTCAACAAGAGAAATTGTTTACTAATTTGCACTGTTTCTATATAACACACTTTCTCTCATTTTGTTCCATATAAGTGGAATCATTTTGAGGCATCTTATTGATGCACATGTTGCAGGAAAAAGAATGGTGAAATTGAAAAATGTAACTTGTAATAATAAATTATAATACTGTGCTCCCTCTTGTCTATGGGGTTTCTCAATTTTTCTATTTCTTGTTTGAAAATGATAAGATTTATTCATGTGAAGTGGGCTTCTTCCACTCATGTGAGTCAAATGACTAATTCAAAAATTCTATTTCAATGCTTAATTTTTGCAAAATATGTAGTTAGAAATGTCGGAAGTGGATGAGTATCGTTGCTTTATTGGTGGCCTTGCATGGTCAACATCTGATAGAAAGCTGAGGGATACGTTTGAAAAGTTTGGCAAACTCATTGAGGCAAAGGTATTGAATTGTATTGCATTACTATGTCTCAATTATTTGTTATCATAATTTCTGTTGTTGCAACTTACAACCACATTTGATGATCATGCGTTAAATTTTATTTTTGCTGCAATAGTGAAATAGTGAATATAAAAAGAATATGGATTTGTTCTGGTTTTATTAACAACTGTATCTATTTTAGTAACTATTTCTTTGAACTTTGGTGATCACCCTTCTTCTAGTTGTCCATCCTTCCAGTCATGGTTTTAAATATATCCTTGATGTAGGTGGTGGTTGACAAATTCTCTGGCCGCTCTCGTGGTTTTGGATTTGTTACATTTGATGAAAAGACAGCTATGGAAGAGGCTATTGAGGCTATGAATGGGATGGATTTAGATGGTCGAACTATCACTGTTGATAAAGCTCAGCCTCAACAAGGATCTACTAGAGATGACGGTGATCGTTACCGTGATAGGGGTCGTGATCGTAACCGAGATTATGGAGGTGGTCGAAGCTCCAATGGTGGTGAATGTTTTAAATGTGGTAAACCTGGTCATTTTGCCAGGGAATGCCCTAGTGAAGGAGCAGGTGGGGGAAAGTACAGTGGCAGGGAAAGTAGATATGGTGGCAGGAGTGGCAGTAGTGGTCACTATGGTCCTGATAGGAATGCAGATCGCTATTCTGGTGGGCGTAACAGGGACTCAGGTAGTCGTGGAGATTCTGGAAGTGACCGGTACCCTCGTGACCGTGCTGGACCTTATGAGCGTCGAGGATCAGGAGGCTCTCGTGCTGGATAGTGCATAATCTTCATTGAGGTATGCAACATGAATGGATTCTCCTTTTCCTGGGTGATTTCTATTTGTGTTTGGTTCTTTGTGCTAATAGAAATTTCAATATTACTTTTGCAGCTGCAAAATTGGATGTGTTGCTATTGCTGCCTCAACTTCCTTCATAATGGCCATGTTCTGGGATTCTTGTTTGGGGATCAATGATGACAGTGTTTTCATGGGATCAATGATGACAGTGTTTTCATATGCCATACTCAGCACATATATCAAACTCATTTATGTTCCAAAAATGCTGACCATTTGGTCCGTTGAATCTTATGCATGATTGACTTGCTATCCAAATTGGTGTTGTGCTCTATGCTATTGATAAATGCTGCCGGGTACCTTGTGAGTTGTGACTTTCGTGCATGGGGAATTGGGTGTGGCATATTTGGTACCGGATTCCTAGTTTCAGTATATTGGAGAGTATTCGGTAGTGGATGGATTTTTGGAGGGCCAAGCTGGAAGTCCGTATCTGGGAGAGTTTGCTTAGAGTTCCCGTTTGGCTATACTATTTCTGGATCTATGAATTAAACTAACCCAGGGGGTAAATTTTTGATATATTTTTCTCATACTCCTACCTTCTAATGGGTTAGATTCCAGTTTTTGGGTTGTGCTTCATTAATGTTATTAAATTTTGGCAGGGTGCTTGACTTAATGTGGTCTTTCTGGATGCATCCATGTGGTCCTTTGTTGCTAATTGGATATGCATGATTTTCTAAATTTAGAACTTATCAGCTGCAACAAGTCATCTGCAGTTTCATTCAGTAATCATGCCGCCACCTTTGTTTTCTGCATGGCCTCTGATGGAAAGGTGTGCTGGTCATACGTTTTATCTTCATGCATGTGGTTTGTTGAGCTTGTTTGCTGAGATTCGATTAAGTGATCGTACTCCATCAAACCTGAGTTATGGTCCCAAATTTCCATTCTGTTCTGCAAGATGGGTTCATGATCTATTGAGATTTGAGATTGCTACCTCGTCCTTTAATCCTTTTGTGGCCCAAAATTTCCATCCTGTTCTGCAAGATGAGCTTATGATCTAATGTCATTTGAGATTGCTGCCTTTTCCTTGACCTCTATACAGTGATTCTGAAAGGAAGTTCTGTGGTCACCTTAGAATACTTTTTTTCTGTTTCCTAGTAACCTTTGTTCTCTCATTTATACTATTTGTCTGTATGTCCATAGAACAAATAAATCATACTCAAGTCATGGACTTGAAGATGAGTTTGTGTTTTGAGTAACTGAACGCAGTAGGGATTAACTACCATACAGTTTTGCTTTATGATTTCTCTTACATTGTATGAAGTGTGGGAATAAGTTGCAATGCCTTGTCCTTAGTATTTGATTATTGATACTTTGTATGTCACCACCACACAAAGTTATTAGAGAATGGTAGTAAGATTTACTTGAGCTAAGCTGCTGCGGCAATTCCTATGTAAATTGCATGCAATGCAGCCAATGCCTATGGAGAGTAAGATATGAATGGATAATTGATGATCTGATTAGGAAATTTGGTAGAAGAATGAAGCAACTTGATGATATTTTTTGTTCTGGATAGTATTTGTTCAAGAGTGAATAGTATAAAAGAAATAAACTTGTGTGGTGATTGGATGCTGTTTTTTTCCTTTAAATTTTATTTTAAATGCTTATTATCTGTCATATTTCTCTGCTTGTGGATTGCATTGCATGCGATACCTGTTAACGAAGATAATTAGGATTGACTAAAAGGCTCCTTTGGTGTAAAATTCCAAGAGAGAAATCTCATGCGATTGATGTAGTTAGTCAGGTTGTGAGTTTATCACTTTATTGTCTCTATTTTTATGAATACGGAGTAATTTAATTTTTATTATCCATTTATGTTTCACTAGATTTAGTTGTAACGGCAAGCCTGATCCTAACGGGCTAGCCCTTGAAAAGCTGGGCTGAACAAGGGTGGGGTTGAAAAGTTTCTTTACCAAATAAGCCAAACTCTATTAGCCCTTGTACATGGTTTAAAGGATCCATCCTTCCTGCAGCCCTTGTGTTAATTTTTTTTTTTTTTTAATTAAAAAAAAAGCTTCCTGAATGAACAAAACAGATAACCCAACATTCATAATTCAAATAATATTATATTAAAAAAAAAATAATTCAAATAATAAAATAAGGGATATGTTATTCTGCCTATTCTTATTTTGTCTATCACTCTTAGTACCATTAGATTATAGTCTCATCAAACGGTAAAGATTTGATGGATAAAATAAAATTTTTTATCCCTTTCTCTCTCTCACCACCTCTCACTCTATCTCTCGGATCTGTGATGCCGCAGCAGACAAATTTTTCTCATTTTGCCTACCTTTGGTGCATCATCCTATTCTTGATTTTGGAATCGTCAAAATGACGTACCCATAAAAAGCATCTTTTTCCTAATTACGACACCGTCCTTCTAGGTCAGACCATCCATTTACTGTATACTTCGGGTCAGAAAGATACAAGAGGATCAAATCTGTTTGGAAGACATGTAACATCAAACAAATCAATGTACTGATTGTTATTTTTACATGATTTCGATTTTGAATGAGTTAATTTTAATAGGCTTTAAGTCAAATACGATCGATTTGGTCTGTGTATATAAGAATATGATTTTCTTTTCTTTCCGATGGTTTAAGACTACCCCACTTGACTAGATATTTCACTTTAGTTTTAGCTTTGTAGAGTTCATTTTCAGTGGTAATGGTGTTGTTCATACTTGCTGATGAAATGAGAAAAATTTGTGCTCGAAGTAGGGGGGAGAGAGAGGGTGGGAGGCAGTAGGAGAGAGGAAGAGATAAAATGGTTTATTTTATCACTCAAATCTTTATCGTTGGATGAGATTATAATCTAATGATATTGAGAAAGGTAGGTAAATGTAGGTAAAATAAGAGTAGGCAGAATAATCTAGATAATTTAAACACATGATTTTTCAATCAAATTTATATGTGAAGTAGCTTTAATAAATAATGGAAATTCATTTTTAGACTACAACTACGGGTACTCCATCCGTTTGAAAATATAGTTCTTCTAAGGTTTTGGCACACGTTGAAAATTGAAATTGATATGACATAATTTTTTGACATTTCCAAGTTCATCCTCAATTCATTTATAATTAATTAAAATAAAAAGTATGAATCTTATAAATTCATTGAAATCTCTTACTATATATTACTCCCTCCGGTCCTAATTATATGAGCAAATTTTAGAGTTGGTTTTAACTTTTGTTAATTTTTTCCTATAATGCCCATATTTATACTTTCTCAATAATAATTAAAGATGTTACGGACTGGCCCAAAAGCCCCAAGTCCATAGCGCGGTCCAAGAGGAGCCAGGAGGCGTAATCCGCTAATCATAGCAGGAGATCCGGAAATCTCGGCTAGGCAAGATCCACCCCTATTGTAACGGCCTACCGAGATACTCGCCCCATTAATGACACGTCCCATTAATGGCGTACCCTGGATATCCGCCCCATTAATGACTCGTCCCATTAATGGTGTATCCCGGATATCCGCCCCATTAATGGCGCGCCATTAAGGGCGTGCCCCGGATAGCGCACTAGACACCTCTATAAATACAGAGGGCAGGTAACAAGGTGCACACATTCTAACCTAGACTATTTACATACAGTCTCACTGTGCATACACACCACCCCTTTGTCGTGTACGGTGATCCCACGCTCTCCTGGTTATCTCCTCCATAGATATTCAGGCAGAGCCTATCCATCCAAGATCAATATATCAGCCATTGGCTGGACATCTGTGTTCTATAACAGAACATTGGCGCCGTCCGTGGGGACCTTAAATTTCTATCCCCGTGACCACTAATGGCCAACACCAGATGCCACAGGCTAAACTAGCGATCGGACCGGCCGAACGATGAAAGCGCTTTACCACCAAATCAACCTCAGGCCGGACCGAGTCAACCACAGACTCATGATCAACCTCTATGAGAAAAGACTCCGGAGGGTCACGTTACTGACACGGAGAGCACATCTCCTTCCAACGACGAACCTTCGCAAGAGGGGCCGCCAAGAGTCCGAGCCCAGACGGCCCCGGCTCCAGACGCTCAGGTACTAGACACCGACGTCCACATTTTAAGGAGAACACAAGAGTCGATGCTTCAGAGGTTTTAAAACAAGGAAAAACTAGATCACCTCCAAAGGCAAGAGGATTTTCATGCTCTGGAATTGATGATTGAGGAAAAGCTTAAAAACATGTTTCAACGCGGAACCCAGAGAAGCCCTCGTAAGGGAAAGGAGGTTGTACGCCTGGACAGCAGTAGTCCAAGTACCAGACCAGAGTCGAATCGGTGGACCCGCGACAGGAATGAGGGGGAAGCAAGAGAGGATCGAGAACGCCAGCCGACCCCCAGAAGGAACAAGGAGAGACAATTGCGGATCCGGGATGCGGAAGACCGAGGCTGAGAAGACCGCCATAACGATTACAAAGACCATGAAAACCGAGACCGTGATCAGGACTCAGATGAGCTTTGAGAGGCAATCACGATGCCTCGAACACGAGGGTCCCCGCGGCAGTATAAGATGAAGTACTTGGCTGGCTCAGGGGGGACCCCATTCTCCCGTGCAACGGCCACGGCCCCCTATCTGAAAAATTTTGACCTAGTCGATCTTCCCAAGTACGATGGGACCCAGGATCCACGTCACCACCTGGAGATATTTGAAAAGTTGATGTGGGTCAGGTCAATAGAAGGTCTGGTCATCTTAAGGCTCTTCTCGGCCACGTTAACCGGACCGGCCCACAAATGGTTGAGTTCATTACCCAATAATTCGATTCGGAACTTTGAAGACCTCGGGCGTAAGTTTGAATTGCACTTTGCCACCAGCAAGAAACAACCAAAATCTCAATTCACATTGAGTAAGGTAAAACAAAAGAAAGGCGAGACGTTGCAGAAGTACCTGGATCGGTTCAGAGACACGGCAATGCAGGTACGCTCATTGTCCAAAGAGGTCCATGTACATTGCCTCATCAACGGTCTGGATCCAACGACACGCCTGGCCAGACATCTGTGCAAGAATCGAGTATATTCATTGACTGAATTCTATACCGAAGCAAAGAAGTACCTAGATGTCGAGCAAATGGAAATTGCCAATGCCGATGAACCTGAGAAGGCTAGAAATTCATCGCCCGAAAGAAGGGATCAGACGGACAAGCACAAGCTGGAACCCCATAGACGCGGCAGAGAGAGCCGACCCCGACAAGAGAGGACGGACAATAAGGCGAAATACGGCAACTACACCCCCTTGAATGTTCCACGTTCGCAGCTATGGAAGGAGGTAGCCCAGACCGAGATGAAAAGGGTGGCCAAGCCGAGGCCTCTCAGAAACCGATCCACTACAGATCGGGGAAAATTTTGCACTTTCCACGGCGCTTGGGTCATACCACCAACGAATGTTATGAACTCGGGGATGCTATCGAAAAGTTTGTGAGAGAAGGGAAAGCTGCGCCAATACGTCATCAAAACTCAAGGCAAAACAAGCAGGCGGAATAGTAGCCGCCGAAGCAGGAGTCTGGCTACGGACGCTCGGGAACCTGAGAAGAAACGTAAAACTGGCCTTGCCGATGGTTTCCCAGAGACTGATCTCCAGTACAACGGGATCAATGGCGGTTTCGGAGGAGGTGGAGATACTATAAGCCAGTGCAAGAAATACCTGCGGGAGGTGCTGACGATAAAAGATGTACCAAAGTTTAAAGGTAGCTCATCGAAACCAAAACCACCCCCATTAGTCTTCACGGACGAGGAGCTCAAGGAGGTTATTCCCGGCCATCAAGATGGATTGGTCATCACCGGGATCGTTGTAAATTGCCGGGTCAAACGGATCTTCGTGGATGGCGGGAGTTTGGCCGACATCATAAGCTGGGACGCATACCAGAAGATGCACCTCGATGTTGAAGACCTAAAGCCGTGCAAATCCACCCTAATCGGGTTTAATGGAGAGCGTTCCTTCCCAAAAAGATATATTGACCTCAGATTAACGTTGGGAACCAAGGAAGCTTTCAAGTCAGAACGTGTAAGGTTCGTAGTGGCTGACTTCCGCTCTCCCTACAATATTATATTGGGCCGACCCACTATACACAATTGGGACATGCTGGCGTCCACTAAGCACCAGAAATTGAAAATGATCAATGATAAGAATCAGGTGGTTGAAGTGTCCGGAGACCAAAAAGTATCACGGCAATGTTACTTCGAGACTCTTCGAGTCGAGGAGGAAGGACCGTCATCCCCGCCGCGGCTCCAAACCAACGAGGTTATGACCGATGTCAGAAATGAGGGGCGGCCCCGGCAGTCGGTTAATATGGTAGAGCTGGACCTCCGTGAACCAGAAAACCCACGCCCAGAGCCGGAAGGGGAGCTGGAGGAATTAATCCTCGGGACGGATCCCTCCAAGACAACTAAAGTCGCGAGAGAGATGGACGCGAGATATAAAAGCGCGGACCGATCAAGTTCTTAAGACAAAACCGGGGACGTCTTTGCACTGGACGTCGGCCGAAATACCGGGATCGACCCACACTTTTGCTGTCACAAACTCGCCATATGGCCGGGGTCGAAGCCAGTGGCCCAGAAGAGGAGGAATATCTCAGACGACAGGCAGAAAGCCCTTGAGAGTCACATTGAAGAGCTCCTTGCCGTCGGATTCATCAGAGAGGTACAATACACAACTTGGCTCTCGAATGTGGTCATGGTCTTAAACCGACCGGCAAATGGAGGGTGTGCACGACTACACCAATCTGAATAAAGCATGTCCAAAAGACTCCTATCCTATGCCCAACATTGATCAACTTGTTGATAACTTAGCCGGGTACCAGTTGCTTTCCTTTATAGATGCTTACTCCGGCTACAATCAGATTGCCATGCACCCAGAGGATCAAGAGAAAACGCCTTCATGACTGACAAGGCTAACTATTGCTACAACGTCATGCCATTTGGATTGAAGAACGCCGGAGCTACGTACCAACGAATGATGAACCGCGTCTTTGAGGACCAAATCGGACGAAATGTGGAGGTCTATATAGACGACATGATCGTGAAGTCAAAACAACCAGAGGAGCATATCCGGGACCTAGAGCAAGACGTTTGAAAAATTAAGATGTTACCGAATCGGGTTGAACCCGGCCAAATGTGCCTTCGGAGTGCCGCCGGAAATTCCTAGGTTTTATGCTGACCAATCGAGGGATTGAGGCCAACCCAGACAAATGTAAGGCAGTGCTAGACATGCAAGTCCCAAACTCTAAGAAGGAAGTTTAGCAATTAACAGGTCGCTTGGCGGCTCTGACAAGATTCTTACCCAGCTCGGCCGAGAAGGCGTTACCTTTCTTTAAATTATTGAAGAAAGAGACTCATGGAGGATGGAATTCGGATTGTGAAACAGCCTTTAAAGAAATTAAGCGATGTTTGGCAACCCCTCCGGTACTAACGAAGCCGGAGCAAGGGGAGACCTTGTTCTTGTACTGTACGTGGGAGACGAGGCGGTAAGCGCCGCCTTGGTAAGAGAAACCGAGGCCGGACGGACACCCATCTACTTTGTGAGCAAAGCATTACAAAACGCGAGCTCGAGACCGAAGAAAGCTGGAAAAGATGGCGTTCGCATTACTAACAACGGCAAGACGGCTTTGGCCATACTTCCGGGGACATCGGATAGTAGTCCGGACCAGTCAGCCAATCTGGCAGATTTTGCATAAACCTGATCTGGCAGGGCGAATGACAAGCTGGGCAATTGAACTGTCCGAGTTCGACATCATTTTTGAAGCCCGACATGCGATCAAATCACAAGCATTGGCCGATTTCATCAGGGAATTGACTCCGATTATGGCTAGCGAGGAATCCTGGAAGGTATTTGTAGACGGATCTTCCAATCCAGAAGGCAGTGGAGTAGGAGTCATTGTTGAAAGCCTCGAGGGGGTCGCTACTGAGCATTCCCTCCAGTTGGAATTCCCGACCTCCAATAACCAGGCCGAGTACGAGGCCCTCTTAGCCGAATTGTCTCAAGCAAAAGAGAGCGGAGCGAGGCGAGTTAAGGTGTTCACCGACTCACAACTCGTCGCTGCACAGATTGATGGCAACTATCAAGCAAAAGGCCCCCTGTTGGCTAAGTACTTAAACAGAGTAAAAGAGGTAATGACGGAGTTTGAAGAGGTGATTGTCTCTCATATCCCGAGAGAAGAGAATGCCCGGGCCAACATTCTCTCCAAACTCGCAAGTACTAAAGGTCTGGGGAATCATAGAACTGTGATCCAACAGAATTTGGCCGAGCCCACATGCGTCATGACTATCTCGTCCCGCCACGGATCTGGAGAAAGCCAATCGAAGATTACCGGAAAGTAGGATCATCCCAACAGATTCCACGGAAGCAAAGAAGGCGATGAGAGAAGCCGCCATCTACACTATGGTCGATGATCAGCTCTACAGGAAAAGAGTGCACTGCCCGATGATGCGATGCCTCGGTGAGTCCGAAGCAAGGTACGTATTGACCGAGACACATGAGGGATGCTACGGCCAACACATGGGGGGCAAGGCATTGGCAAGGAAGGCATTACGAGCCGGCTATTATTGGCCCACCATGAAGCATGACGCCATGGAAGCCGCTAAGCGGTGCGACAGTTGCCAGAAACACGCCGGGATCTTATGGCCACCACCGACGGAGTTAAAAGGGATGTCGGCCCCCTGGCCCTTCTATAAATGGGGAATGGACATCCTTGGTCCGTTCAAACCGGCACCTGGACAGCTCAAATGGCTCATTGTCGCCGTAGACTACTTCACCAAATGGATTGAAGCGGAGGCATTGACTATGATCACCTCGTCCCGAATTATGAGATTCGTTCGTCATAACATCTTTGCTCGATTTGGGATACCTGCTGAAGTCGTCACTGATAATGGAACCCAGTTCACGGACCATAGATTCCAGGCCTTAATGTCCAACTTGGACATCCAGCAACACTTTTCCTCCGTCGAACATCCGCAATCTAATGGCCAGGCCGAGTCAGCTAATAAGATAATTCTTGACGGATTAAAGAAACACATGTTAAAGGCCGACTCCAGCTGGACCGAACAGCTCCACAGCGTTCTATGGGGCTACAGGACGAGTGTGCAGTCCTCGACCCAGGAAACCCCATTCCGGCTGACCTATGGATTTGAAGCAATGATCCCGGTGGAAATCGAGCAGCCATCATGGAGGAAGATCAGAGCTGAGCAGGAAGGACTGCCATCAAATGACGACGCCCTAAAGACAGACCTGGACTTGATTGATGAGACCCGAATCACTGCCCATTGCCGTCGCCAATCCCTAAAACGGACTATGTAATGTACTTTATCCGCTGGGTTACGGGTGGGCATTTTACCAGAGGTTTCTATTGTATCAATCTACCCCTGTGTGATTCCTGTTGAAGCATATAGGGGGGTGGGTGCAGGGCAGACGATTTCAAAACGGACTCCCCGCCAAGCAGCTACTCGCGGCAAAATACAATCGGAAGGTTCGACCACGATCCTTTAACCGAGGTAACCTGGTACTTCAGCGGGCCGACATCGGAAATAAGAATTCTCGAGACAGAAAACTGGCAGCAAATTGGGAAGGTCCTTATCGTATTAAAGAAAAACTCGATGTTGGGGCATATGTTCTCGAAACCCTGGCAAGGAAGCTGGTTAAAAGGACATGGAACACCGATAGGCTAAAGATCTATTACAGCTAGGTCAAGGCTCGGCCCCGTAGACATCAAGGCTACTGTTCGGTTATTTCTTACTTTCCCTTATTTTTCTTTCAATTGTTCTCCAATTGTTCTTTATTTTGCATCTGAATAATCCATGACCATTTGTCACAACAGAGGTGTTAGCCTCGGGTGCAGTATTTTTGACAGGGACGGCCCGTTTCCGAGCCTGACCACTTGGTGATGCCGCGGCCGGATTCACTTTCTTCAAGTAACCTGGAAGGGCCTTCATGTCTTGAGCTGAAAAGAACAGGTAAAGGGAAGTCAGGAATAAACACAAATTACTCCAACAATCTACAAATATGACCAAAAGACAAATAGCATGGCAAAGGAGGGACGCCTACAAGTAGAAGGGACTGGCCTAGATCCCTCCCCGGAAATGAAAAAGGCTGCACTCTGGACGCCATACTTCTCCACGTAGGTGTCCAACCTAGGGACATAAGGGGCCATTTCTGGCAGAAGCTCATCTTTCGAAATTTGGAAGGAGGACGAAGAAGCTTTATGGTGACTCTCCATCCAATATAGAGGGAAACGCCATTCCATGTCGGCAGCCTCAACCCCCTTCAAAAACCAGGTAGGC
Organism: Acacia acuminata; assembly: GCA_019022655.1. Lineage (NCBI taxonomy): Eukaryota > Viridiplantae > Streptophyta > Magnoliopsida > Fabales > Fabaceae > Acacia > Acacia acuminata. Next base: position 7,297,827 of record JAFJYI010000005.1, read on the forward strand.
TTACTAGGCACGGTGACAACTTTGAACAACGCACTCTTGAACCGCTTAAACGAATCGGAGAAGGGCTTCATGAGCTTCCGGTCGAGATTAACGCGGAAAGATACCAACCCTTTTAGCTTGTCACCTTCCTTAGGAGAGCCAGGGGTAAAAGGGCCGAAGTAATAAAAGAAAAGATTGGTCGAGCAGGGAACCGGAATCGGGTAGGAGCGACACAGTTACTCAAAAGCCACAAGATAAGCCCACCCGTTCGGATGAAGTTGTGACAGGGCAAGTCTTAGGTGCAGCAGGGCCAGCATCTGGAAGTGGGTGAAAGGGAAGCAAACACCAACCCGAGTAAGGTAATCCTGGTAAAAGTAAAAGAAATTGGGACTGCCTATTTCCCGTTCCGCACAAACAGGCTCATCGGCCTCCGGGCGGCGTAAGACGCACCCCTCCATGGCGGGTAGATCCAAACGGGCGATATCCGTATCCGACATCAAGGACCGGGTCTTCAAGACCTCATGGGACACCCAGGGATACCTACGACACAGAGCCTCGGGTGGACTAGAAGAGTTCGATTCCTCAGCCTCGGTCCTTTTCTTGGAGGGCAGAGATTTCGGAGCCATTAACCTATGTGTAACATAAAATGAAATTAGCAGAGTTGGAAATACCTGGTAAAAGAATGTTAGAAGGCAAAACAGATGGCGGACTCGGACGAAAGGGTACGCCAGAAGAGAGGCCCGAAGGTTGCCGATGCCGGCAAGAACCAAGAATCGAGGAAGCTCTGGAGTCTTCGCTGTGCGCAATGAGGAATGAACCCTCCGCCAAGCAGTCCTAGCAGGGGCCGAGATAATTATCGGGATAAGGGTTTGAGCTCGCAGAGGGTGGACCCTCACAAAAGTTGAGCGGTTGGGCCAATAAGGCCGGAGACATGGGGTTGGCAAAGGATCCAACCCCAGCCTGTCCGGGCGATAAGATAGGAACGTTGTGTGCAGAAGCTCGGACAGGAGAAGGAGAGAGAACTCTAGCAGATACGGGTTGGGGCCCGATTCGTCTTAAGTAACCGAACCTGCCTCGGAGTAAAGGGGATGACCTCTCCGCTTCCAGAAGCTCGGTTCCGAGAACCCAATAAGAAGCTCGCGGGTAGCGAGTACGAAGAAACTCCTCTTCCTCAGGGGTTAGCATTGATCTGGGTTTAGGAAAATGCCTATTTCTATCCATCAGAAAGGAACTAGAACCTAAGAACTAAAGGCCTTATGTCGAAAGAGAGGCAAGCACAGACGCATAGGTGTCAAAAGCGGGCCAAACCCAGAAAATGGTCTCAAATGGATCCTCAGAAAACCAGAAAGAAAAAGGAGTGGGAAATGTAGATAAGAGACCAAAGGATATATAAACGGTACGAAGTACGCCGTAAAAGAGTAAAGAAAAGAACGGAGAATACCTGTGTAAGTAAGAAGAAGGAGACTTGAACGACGGAAATGGAGAACAGCGAAGTTTTTGGCAGAGCAAACCCAGAGCAAGTTCACAGCGAAGTTGTAGCGGGAAGAAATGAAAGAGGCAAATACGAAACAAATGCTTCATATAAGTGAAAAGGATAGGGAATGCCGGGGGCAGTTCGGTCTTTGAACCCAGACACGATGGGAAATGCACAGAATGACGTAGGAGCATTAAATGTGCACGCAAATAGGTACTCGGAGGGGCGCGACGGCTGCAGACTCTTTCCAATCAGGGCAAGCCAGGTGTAAAGCAGCAATGATGACGCCTACGGAAAGAAGACCAAACGACTTACCCACGAACAGGGGGCTAACACGTAAGTCCAAGGCCGTTCGCTACGCCCCGGTCAGGCATGACCCAGGACACCACCCAGACTGTCATAACAGGGATAAGCCACGGCGTCAGAAGCCGAATTGGCTGAAGCTTAGGCCCCGGACACAAACCGGGGCCGGGGGAATTATACACCTCGGCCGCCCAGAAGCCTGAACAGCCGAGCTGGGGGGCAACTTTTATGGGCCGGCCCAAAAGCCCCAAGTCCATAGCGCGGCCCAAGAGGAGCCAGGAGGCGTAATCTGCTAATCATAGCAGGAGATCCGGAAATCTCGGCTAGGCAAGATCCACCCATATCGTAACGGCCTACCGAGATACTCGCCCCATTAATGACACGTCCCATTAATGGCGTACTCCGGATATCCGCCCCATTAATGGCGCGCCATTAAGGGCGTGCCCCGGATAGCGCACCAAACACCTCTATGAATACAGAGGGCAGGTAACAAGGTGCACACATTCTAACCTAGACTATTTACATATAGTCTCCTTTGTGCACACACACCACCCCTTTGTCGTGTACGGTGATCCCACGCTCTCCTGGTTATCTCCTCCATAGATATTCGTGCGAGCCTATCCATCCAAGATCAATATACCCGGCCCTTGTTTTTGGACATCCGTGTTCTATAACGAGAATAAAAGACAATAATAATTTAATAATATACCTATATATTTTTAAAGTAAAAAATGTTTGCAACTCATTAATGTCATATATATCTAAAGTATACTTTTTTATATAAAATAATTTTGAGCAATTTTTGTCATATTTTTTCCATATCACCCCTACTAATATTTCTTCCACAATAATTAATTTAACAACACGTTTATATTCTATCAAGTGAGATATTCTACTTTATTTTTTATTTTTAAATAAAATAATTTTAATATTCCTTTAAGATTATTTTTTTAAACTAATTTTATTCTATTAATTAACGTTGTTTCTTCTTTTATTACAATTAATTTTATGCCATATACACGTCAAGTATAATACATTATTATACACGATAAGTAAAATATACGTAAAATAAATGACCTTACGAACATGAGTAATCTAATATATATATGCATGAAACGTACCGACATAGCAAAAATAATTAATTAACGTCATTTTAAATTTTGGTTCAGGATATTTTAGGAAAATATACATAATTAACGAATTTAACTTCCTTCTTTAATCCCTCCAAATTCTAGTAATTTACTCCTATAATTAGGACCGGATGGAGTACTATATAAAAAACGGTTTGACCAACGGGGGTTGGTACAAGTGGTAAGCGGCTTGTGTCGCTTAAGTAAGGTCTCGGGTTCGAGCCTTGTGAATGCAAAAAATCCCCGTTGGGAGACTCACCCACCACAGCTAGGTGTGCGACCCGGGTCGGATCCGGATTAGTTGGGACGAAGCCCCGGTGAACCGGGTGGGCAAAAAAAAAAAAAAAAAACAGCGGTTTGAGCAGCCCTCTCACTGCCACCCACATAAGCATTTCCCCTAACTTATTCTTCATTTAAATATTTTATTTTATAATTTTTCTCAGCGCTTTATTTTAGGGAAAATTAGGTGAAGGACCAATGAAGAAATATGTTTTTTTTTATACCAACATTTTAGGAAAGGGGTTGGGTTCACAATGAAGAAATATATTTATTAATAAGCATCTTAAAAATTTTAATTACTTTCAAAGACTAAGTTAAAATATAATTTTTCATTTACAAAATTAACCATGACCAAACTCACTATATTTTCTCTAACTCATTTCAACTATTAGATGGTTAATTATCATTAGATAGTTAATGTTGCTAACAAAAAATATTGACACAACATACATAAGTGATGATTGCGTGGTTGACAAATTATATTTAATTTTTAATTTTCTTAATATAATATATTTAGATTATTAAATTAAAATAAACTGATGAATCACTAGAAATAAAATCGACGTTTTGATATTTAGATTATTAAACTAAAATTTCTTAAAATAATTGATGTTTGATATTGATTGTTTCATTAGGTTTTTAGATATTTTTTAATTTACATATATTTTAAATTTAAGATCAATAACATTTTTTTTTTTTTTTTTTGATACCAAGATCAATAACATTTAGTTACATGCTTATCACGTAAGTTTGTTGCTTTAGCGTTTTCCGTTAACAACATTAACTGTGTTAGAATTATATGACTAGAAGTATACTTTATAAAGTTCAGTGATCAAAATTATATTTTATAAAATTAAGGGATAAAAAGTATACCTTATGTAAACTTAAAGGATTATACTTAAACCTTTAAAATAAATATATTATAATATTTTTTATTTTTAAAGGTTTTTAAAAATAATGAAACTTAGAAAGCGGTGGATGTCAAATTATTTCTAGATTCTAGAGGCGATTTTAATTTGAGTACCTTTAAAAGCTAATTTGATGTGTATGAGACTATAAGAGAATAACATAAAAATATTAAGTTGCTTACAGATTTCTTTTTTATCAAATATACATGTAGATATCAACAGATTTGATAACTAACGTCAAATAGTTGAGATACGGTTATAAAAAAACCTTGGTTTGATCCGCTGGTTATTATTGTAATTAAAAATATACTTTTTAATTGTTGGTTCTTAACAATAATTACAATTTTTAAGTTCTTTATTAATGAATATCTTTTTTCCTTGGTCCTCTCTAATTCTCTCTTTATTTTAAATGTTTAAACTTAAGAAATAATTTCCAATATATTCGTAACAACCCACCACTCCCAATAATGACATTCTAAGTATTTTAATAAGAAATTTATTCGTTTTTGTTATTTCAAATATTTTAAAAATTTGTTTATATTACTTTAAATTAGAAGAAAAAAATTTTGTATGCGTGGGAAATCTGGTCTTTTGAGTTTTATATTTTCTACATTTAAATATTTTGACTTAAATGATAATATCATAACTGAATTATATTTTACGGTTAAGGTGAAAATTTGCTTGACAAGTTTCCGATGAGGAGAAATGTTACATGGGGAGTTTTTTTAAGTTCAATATTGTTTCAAAAGTGTTAAAATAGAGCAATATTACCATTTTCCGTTAAAAGGTTAATGATTAATGTCAAATTTTTAACAGCCAATGTTAGTTTTTTAACAGTACGAGGTAACACTATTATGTTTGAAACTTTTGATGTGACATTGATTCTGAAAAACTTACAGAATAATATTGCTCCTCAACAAAAACTTTTAGAACAAATTTGCACCTTCACCTTATATTTATATATTTTGAAGGCAAATTATGTAACGCCTTAATTATTTAAAAGATTTAAATTAATGTTTAATATATCTATTCATTCTATTTTTTTTTTTTTTTTTATCTATTGATTATATAAAATGAGAGTCCCTCCCAATATATGTGGCCACTAGGCACTATCCTACTATCAATAACCGGGTTCACATTAGGTGCACATCCTTATGTGCACCTTATGTGCTTGTCCCTCTATTAGAGGGATGAGCACATTTTTTTAATTTTTTTTTTAATTTTTTTATAGATTATATTTATTTAGATTTAAATTATATGATATTTTTTGAAATTTTTTTTTGGACCCAATATCTCAAATTAATTAATTCCCAATCCCGCATTCAGAAATTTTCTCGTAATACCGGTATCATGAAAATTAATTAATTTAAGATACTTTTGGGTCCAAAAAAATTCCAAAAAATATCATATAATTTAAATCTAAATAAATATAATCTATAAAAAATTAAAAAAAATTTTAAAAAAATGTGCTCATCCCTCTAATAGAGGGATGAGCATGTAAGAAGCACATAAGGTGACAAGCACCTTATTTGCTCCCATAAAATGACAAGCACCTTCTGTGCTCCCATAAAATAAAATGGGTTCACATTAGGTGCACATCTTTATGTGCACCTTATGTGCTTGTCCCTCTATTAGAGGGATGAGCACATTTTTTAATTTTTTTTTAATTTTTTTATAGATTATATTTATTTAGATTTAAATTATATGATATTTTTTGGAATTTTTTTGAACCCAATATCTCAAATTAATTAATTCCCAATCCCGCATTCAGAAATTTTCTCTGTAATACCAAAAGTATCATGAAAATTAATTAATTTAAGATACTGGGTCCAAAAAAATTCCAAAAAATATCATATAATTTAAATCTAAATAAATATAATCTATAAAAAATTAAAAAAAAATTTAAAAAAATGTGCTCATCCCTCTAATAGAGGGATGAGCATGTAAGAAAGCGGTTTGAGCAGCCTTCCTGCTGCCACGTAAACATTTCACCCAACTTATTCTTCATTCACATATTTTATTTTATAATATTTTCAAGCATTTTATTTTATATGTTTTAACTTAAGAAATAACTTCCAATATATTTGTAACAACCCACTAGTCTCACTAATGAAATTATAAGTATTTAATTAATTTTTATATTATTTTAAAAATTTTAAACGTTTGTTTATATTACTTTAAGTTATAAAAAAAAATTCCGTATGCGTGGGAAATTTAGTCATGGTTTTTTGAGTTTTATAGTTTATATATTTAAAAATATGTTAATTTGCGAGCCACGATAAATAAGGGTATAATGAAAAGAGTGTCGATAAATATGGCATTGAACTTTGGAAGGAAATGTACAATGGATCAAACTTTTTCCCCCTAATTTTGAAACGATGGGAGAATTAAGTAATTATACTCGGTACTTATTAAAATGGGTTTGGTTTAATTAAATAAATCATACTCTCTCTGGTCCTTATTGTAGGAATTTTTTTGTATTGTAATTTGTCTTGTAAAAGTGTTTATATAATAAGGATCAGAGGTAGTACTATATAGGCATTATTGTCAAACTAGCGAGTTGACTTTCCGAATTTACGTTTTTGCGTTTCTAACTTACCAAATCGAGTTGAGTCATTGGTAAATTCATTACCGTTTTAAACTCGATTAAATTCACGAATTTATATACCTAGTTTATCGTTTTAATATTTCTATCTTACAAAACTGTGTTAACACACTCTTAAACTTTTGTTAAGTTTCATAATTTGATCATGCTCAACAGCTTTATATACGAGTTTTATAGAAATTTATTTGTTAAATATGGTAAATTTTGAATGTTGATGAATTTAATTTCAATTATCTAGATTTAAAATATATTTAAATCAAATTTTTGTCATTTTTTATATCTTAATTATTTATTATACACTATTAATACATATCTAATAGTAAAAGTAAACTTTTACGTATGGTTCGAGTTCGTGTTATGAGTTTATGTTGTTGTCAAGAGCTTACTTAAACTCGTAAGTTTGACAACCTTATATATAGGTCTAGATATTTAATTTATATATTTTGAAAAAGAGTTCAACTTACAATTTACAAAGCAATTATATAATATGATTGACCAGTTGCATAGCTCTTATGCTCCTGATGAAACATTTTTTCCCTAGCCACTTGGCTCTTGAACATATTTTTTTCCCTATCTTTTATACAATTATTTCTCCTATAATTATTGTGATTTATTTGCATGAGCAATAACAAGATGGCAAGAATAAAAAAATGATACGAGATTATATTACTAGGTAAATCTAAGGTGGGAAATAATAATGTGATTACAAAATTGAAGATGGAATTTAAAGTGTCTCTTTCCACAAATTAGGTTAGGAATCCTTTTAAATGAATTAACTATGTATGATATAATGATATATACAATCAAAGTGATTAATTAACTTTATGATGTGTGGTTTCGATCATGTAGATGCATGTTGCAATAATATAATCAAGAGTGTGGCAGGCACACGCATCTTTGACAATAATATTCAATACATGATTTCTTTAGCTATGTTAATTTGCATAAAAGCATTCTCAAAGTGTCCATTCTTGATGGATTTATTTTAATGAAGTACACCCTCTGGTCCTAATTATAAGACTAAATTGATTTTTTTGGAAAATTAAGGAAATTAATTAAATTACTTTACAGTATTTTTATTTTTTTCTTCAAACTAATTAGTTTAACTAATAAACTAATATATAATATAAGGATACACAACATATGATATGATTAAGTAACTTATTTAGCTTCCTTAATCTCTTAAAAAAAAGTCAACCCGATCTTATAATTAGGACCGAAGGTAGTATTAATTTATTTGGGTTTACTTTGCTTAAATTAGGTTGCTTAGTTGCTTTGGAATAGGAGCATAGAGAGTTGGCGGTGTTGTAAAGCATCAAAACTAATAGTCTCTAGAGCTTATCAGCACTACGAAAAATAACTACTACTTTTGATTTTATATATAGGGGTAGATATATAATTAATTTATACTCATTAAAAAAAAAATAGTTAGGTTACCATTTTGGTCCCGATCATATTACTTTCTAGAAGTAATATATAGTTCTTATTATAAGTTACTAACGGGTACTAATTACGTTTTTTCCAAGATTTCTTTTATTTAAAGTTTGATGCAATTTTTCATTTTTACTTCCCAAGATGTAATTCATGATTTTAAATACAAACCAACGTTTCATACAAGCAAAACGTAAGGAATGAGAAACATGTTATCGAACTACGTACATGGACCAATTTCAAAATGCAATCACGCAAAAAGGATCGGACCAACAATAGTATCAACATTTTAGATTTTTCTTTTAAATTTTCAAACATATCTAATGACTTAATCACCTCTTATTGTTTCTGGTGAAGTGGTTGTAGGTGACTCATAAAAGGGACTACAGTATAATTATATATGTGGTGGTTTTTATAAAATACTCCATTTAATCATTTGTATTAAAAATTACCCCATTAATTGATAGAAACCCCTTTGGTATATGTTTCAGTTAATAGAGATATTTTGAGAAAAAGAAATATAAACCGGGGAGATAAAATATATTGAGATACCTTACATTTAGGATCAAAACAAAACTTTTACATTTAGAATTTGACTGAATAATATTCATAATTAAGTTCTTACAAGTTATACCTATCAACAAAGTCTTTATATCAAGTTGAACTTACGTCTTCATTGAATTATGAATAAATACTAATCAAACTAAAGCAACTCTGGTGGTAGATTTATTCAAATCAAATTTAAAGTACTAAGATTAAAAGTTAGCTGCCTATAGCCTATAATTGTTATAAAACAGCACAATAATACTGCTGCTTTTTCATTAGTACTGAGTTGTTAATTAGTCTATGCCTGTAAACACCACTTTACTCCCCAATACATGGAAAAAAATCCAAACAAATTAAATAAATAATTAAAGAAAACCAACGGATATTAATGGATGTATCACTACTAAGATTTGAAATGAAAAAGTTTGGATTTACGCTTATAATGGAACTATTAAATTTGAACGGCCTGTGGCTTTCGTGTGGAAGGCACACTTCTGCAAAATATTCATATACTGCACACATTCCACCACAACTAATTAATTCCCTTCACTAATTAATTAATATTTATGTGCCACTATATGCCACTACTTATATGGATTGCACATACGATACAATAGCTTAATAATAATAATAATATTGCTTAACAAAATCTCTCTCTCTCTCTCTCGTATCTTTCTATATATTCATGCACCTGTGAAATGCTTAATTATTAATTAGCAAAGGGAATATACCCTCTACTCATTGTGTTTGACATGCATTTTTTATTGGGTTAAATACCTAATTTGCCCCAGAAGTTTTGCTAAGGGGGCGCTCAACACCCGGAAGTTTTTTTTGTACCAAATATGCCCTGAAAGTATTAAAAAGGTATCAAATTTACCCAAAAGTGACGGAAGTCCACGTATATTGTTAAAATGCCACCTTATCACACGTGGGATGCCACCCCATCAATCAAAAGTATCATTTTTGCCTGGAAATTTTTATCAAGGAGCAATTTTGCCCCGGAAGTTTTCATTTAGGAGCAATTTTGCCCTTCTTTCTCCCAATATTAAATCTGACTATTAAATTAGTCAAAGACTACACATGTCATGCCTTGAAAAGGTTGAACTTGGAGTCAGAGAAGGAGATCCTTGACATGTTGAGCTCAAGGCGCCGAATTTGTGAAACCGAACTCGGTCACACTACAAGAAAAATCAAGTTTTGCTACGGAAAAATTCCGTAGCAAAACAGCTTTTTCCGTAGCAAAACGAGTTTGCTACGGAATTTGCTACGGAATTTTTCCGTAGCAAAAACCGGGGTAGCAATTGCGACGGAAAATGAAATTCCGTCGCAATTTGCGACGGAAATTCGTTTCCGTCGCAATTTGCTACGGAAAAAAATTCCGTAGCAAATTTGCTACGGAAAAAAATCCGTAGCAAATTTGCTACGGAAACAATTCCGTAGCAAATTTGAAATTTTGCTACGGAATTTTTTCCGTAGCAAATTCGAAATTTTGCTACGGAATTATTTTCCGTAGCAAATTTTGCTACGGAATTTTTTTTTCCGTAGCAAATTCCCAAATTTGCGAAAATTTGCTACGGAAAAAATTCCGTAGCAAAATCGATAAATTTAAAAAAAAATATTTTTTTTAAAATTTTTTTCTTGAGAAAAAGTGAGTACAAAAAGTAGTGTACCATGGATATAATAACAATTACAAAGAGTTTACAAATTTTAAAACAAAATATATATAATAATGTTGCAAATAGCAAATAGTAAAAAGTATCCTAAACAGCAGCATTGTGATCATCATCATCACCAGCATGGTCATCATCACCAGGAGCGCCCCAGAACCCTTGTCTTTCATTAGAGACTTGAGTTGAAGCGCATACGTATCATCATCTCCGCTTGCTTGAGTCATCCGTTCTTTGCATCATCTCTCGTTCTCGAATCGCCCCATTTCTTTGCATCATCTCCGCTTGTTGGGTCATCTCGTCTTTGCATCATCTCTCGTTCCTTAATCATCTGTTGCCTCATCATCTCCTGTTCCTGAGTCAGTTGCCTCATCAGCTCCTGTTCCTGACTCATCTGTGTTGCTTGCTCCTGCACCAAAGCCTTCATCTTCTTGGCTCATCTCGCAAAAACATTATGAAGTACATTTATTAGTTGAACTTCATTTGAATGGACAAAGACAATGGAAATTATCTATATTAAATGTATTACATTTACGAAGAAACACCTTCAATGTCGCATAAGGAGCGCTTTGTTTGCTTGATCGGGTGGCGGAGAGGCACCGTATCCAAAGACTCTCCCTTTCTTGTTAAATCCGCTCGTAGCCTCAAAGAACAGACTCTCGTTATCGGACCGAGAGGATGTGGGGTCTCTCTCCCGTGACAACTCACGAAAGGTTTCCTACAAGTACAAAAATACATAACAAATAAGACATGTAAAATGAAATAAATATGGTGGTGCATAAAATAAGTAATAAAGGAAATAAATGTCTAACCGCTACTTGCTGCGCCTTTGGGTTAATCCACTGCCTCTCACTCCCTTCAGACTGCCGGGAATGGGTGCGCTCAAAGGTAACCCACTCAATCGATCCTACAGAACTTCCCGGACTCTAACCGCAAACGCAAATGATGACATTAATTAATCACTTCAAAGTACAAAATATTAGATACCTAAATAGAAAATAACGTGTACTTACAACTTTTCGTCGATGCTCACTAATTGGAATGGAGCCGCCAACATATGACGGTCCTTCCATTTTAGCCCTATTTTCCTTATTTTTCGCACTTGTGTCATGAAACTTCGCATCGGTGGCCCAACTCTCAAATAATTCGTCTGCAGTCATTTGTGGAATCCAATCTTTCTTGCCTCTTGCATGTCTCAATGAATAAAGCTTTTGAGACAACCAACGAGCTGCCCTGTGGTTATAAGCTTTTTTCAGATCTTCACGATGTTCAGGCAAAGACATATGATTATCCTGAAAATCAATAACGAACAATTAGTGCTCCAAATTTTAGAAGTACTTAATTAATAACCATAAAACAAATAACTTACCAAGAACTCATTGAACCAAGCATCTCGATTGTCCTTAGGAATCTCTTTCCACTTGGTCCAAGGATGATTGTAATTACGGAATAATTGGGCCGAGATGAAATTCCCCACCGGATTGTGAGGCACAATGTCAAGACGAGAGGACATCATGCAAATATTAGCATACAAATCAATTAGAGTAGAAATTTGTAACATTATTGGTAACTTGGCATGACTTACTCATCGCTGTCAGGACAGATCCAAAGCTTCCCTGTCGAAGGATCTGTTGTGCCCCATATTGGTGTACCGGAGGAACTCCATTCTTCCCCGACGTGGCTATGAGGCGACCCAGTGTGCTAAGGAAGGAATGTGAAATATTGAAGATATTTGTACATAGATGATTTCGGGAAACTAAAAATACGTAAATCAATCGAAATGGTAAAGTAAACCTGTTGTCTCCTTCTTTGTGGATCGGTGTGGGTAGACGGTGACGACGACATATGAAGCGTCGACGGTGAAGATGCATTATAACCCGACGGTGAAGATGACATATCAAATGGCACCCGGGGAAGTCTTGACCCCTCTACCTCCGGAGGGAGCAAATGGCGTCGCCCTACCCCCTCTTATAGGAAGGGGTCGGGCTCGACCACGACCACGTCCACTACTTGAACGTCCTCCTGGATGCTCCATTTCTGAACACTTATAGACATAATGTCAAAAACTATAAATAAAAAAAAGATATTTGGTTAATATTATAGTAGCGAAGTAACAATGTATGTAGTATAACAGATCGTCGAAACAAAGAACTAACACAAATCAACCGGACGATTCTGTTCATCGACATCTGCTTGCACGGCTTCCTCGAAGTCTCATAGTCATCGAACTCAGATTCACTATCGAGTACATCACTTCGCCTCATCGTCGATTCCGATCGTCAATTTGTATAGGAATCAATTCTAAATCCGCGATAGAATCAAAGAGATTCCTTGGTACTTCGTCGTCGAAGATGTTTATGGGCAATACATGTTCCACATCAGCTTGGAACGGTTCCTTCATGCCGTCATTTGCTTCCGACTCTTTCGACTTAGGTATAATATTCCGTGCTTTGGTTTTGATAACTCCCACCCACCCTTGGCGGGATGTGGGGTATGATGTATAGTAAACTTGTTCTTTGTTGAGCAAGGATGAATGGGTCATAACTAACCGTATATCTCCTTGTCCAGTGGATCTCAATATTTCCATGTTTGTCCACTTTTGTCCCACGCGGACTGTTATCAAACCACTCACATTTAAAAAGGGTCACCACCTTGTCCCACGGGTAACTCGGCTGAATTATGTCAACTAACTTCCCGTAGTAGTTAGTCTCCACCCCGCCAACTTGGTCACCTCGACAACATACACCGTAATTGCAACATAGTGTACTGCGTCCGCGTCAACGGTTGAAAATCGATACCCATTGATTATATATTTGTTGCATCGGGTAACACTAATTGCAGCTCCATAAGATAAACTCCACGCAACTTTATTGGGATCCGGTCGATTTTTCACGAAATATTGACGAAACCATTTTGGAAACTCAGAGTTCGTGTATTGATCAACTTGTGACGCCGACATTGAAGGATTGTCCGATCGGACCCAATTAGAGTAGAAACTGTAACAAAGAACTGAAGTTAATACTTTAATATTTACCGTAATAGAAAAAAAAATCTTACTTTAAGTACTGGGCGACCTCTTCACAGTTGTTTAGAATGTACCACTCTGCTACTTGCTTATCTCTTCCATCAAGAGTTGACCTCCAATGTTTTCCCACGACTCGCCCTGGATAATTAAATATTGATATTTGATCACTCGTATCACCGCGGCAGCATCGTTGCGGGGTACCCCTCTCCATCTTGTCATCATTTCGGGGGATAATAGTATGACGCAAATTTTGCGGCCTCTTCGACTAGATATGCTTCAGCGATAGATCCTTCAACGTACCTTGGATTTTTGATCTTGTGTTTAAGTGTGCGTAAAAACCTACAATGGAATATCGAGGGTATTTATAAATTAAAGCACCATATCGGTCAATTAATAACGGCGCGAAAGAAATATATGTATTACCTCTCAAACGGATACATCCACCTATATTGTTGTGGCCCTCCTACCCTTGCTTCGTAGGCCAAGTGAACGGGCAAGTGTTCCATTGAGTCAAACATGCTAGGAGGAAACACCATCTCTAACTTGCATAGCATTATGGGCATGCTCGTCTCCAGGTGTCGTAACTTTTCAACATTAAGCTCAGAAGCACATATTTCTCTAAAGAACATGGAAAATTCAGTCAGAATAGACCATATATGATTCGGTAGTGCTTTGAAGGCCCACGGCAACAATCTCTAGAAAAAAACATGACAATCATGACTCTTCATCCCGAATAACTTCCCCTCGTGCATGTTGACACATCTTTTCAAGTTTGACGCATAACCGTCCGGGAGTTTCAGATCTTTAACCCATTGCAACAATTCTAAATCCTGCTCTTTGTTGAATGTGTAAGGCGCTCTAGGTTTGGAAATCCGTCCGTGCCATTCTGCAGCAAATGCAAAGCGGGCCTTTTGCAAATCGCTTCTATGTCTAGTCTTGCGTTGATTTGTGTCCTTCGTCTTGCCCTTGGTGTCCATCACGGTGTTCAGAATATTGCAAAACACATTCCTCTCGATATGCATGACATCGAGGTTGTGTCTTAACAATTGATCTTTCCAATATGGTAGTTCCCGAGAAGATCTTTGCGTTTGTTCCAATGATGATCAACGCCATATCCCTCGAGGTTATTGGAAGCGGCCCCCTCTTCGACACTTTGAATGTACTTGACCTGTCCCATATTTCTTGGCCACTTAAACGACGAGGTTGATCTGCTTGTTCGACAACATTTCGCGTAAAGTCTTTTCTATTTCTCCGAACGGATGATCGGGGGTAGGAATCGCCGGTGCTGTCAAACCAACAGACTTTGTGAGCGTGTTGCAAGCTAAAACCCATGTTCTGTTCAAGACATACCGGGCATGACTTTCCGGACGTTTGCCGGCCCACTCAACATACCATATGCGGGGAAGTCATTTATCGTCCACATTAAGGCGGCACGCATTGTGAAATTCTGGCTCAATGATATATCATACGTCGAACCCCTTCACTCCACAACATCTTCAACTCGTCTATCAAAGGCCCGAGGTACACATCTATCTTCTTTTTGGGTTGGATGGCCCGGGGATTAACGCGTTAAGGAACAAAAACTCTCTTCTCATGCACATAGAAGGTGGGAGGTTGTACGGTGTCACAATGACGGGCCAACGGGAATAATTCCTGCCCGTATTGTCAAAAGGAGCGAACCCGTCCGAACATAGACCAAGACGGACATTACGGGGATCCATAGCAAAGGAAGGATTCACCTCGTCAAATTTACGCCATGCTTCGGCCTCGGATGGATGCGTCACAAAGTTTTCATCCCTGTGATGCTCCCGATGCCATCTCATGTGAGTAGCTGTTTGTTCTGATGCATACAATCTCTGAAGTCTGGGCACCAGAGGAAAGTACCACATCTTGCTTAATGCTTGACGGGTCATTTTCCTTCCTTTCCCACAACTTTATATCTATCATGTCCACAGAATTTACAACTGGTCAGCTCAGCATCATCCTTGTAATACAACATACATCCTCTAGGGCAGCAATGGATTTTTTCACATCCAAGCCCAAGCTCTTTCACCTTTTTTTTGCTTGGTAAAAATCCTTCGGCAAATTATTGTCTTTGGGAACAACCTTGCTTATGATCTGCATCATTTCATTGTAGTTCCTCTCACTCATATGATGATCAGTCTTCAAGCTTAGTGTTGCTAGGGTAGCTGATAGCGATGAATATTCACTATTTTCAAAGTGTTCGCAACCTTCCCATAACGGACGTTGCGCTTCTTGGAGCATTTTATAGAACCTATCGGCTTCCGGATGAGGATCCTCTCCCATGTATGATGGTTGACTATGTGTATTGGTCTCCTCGCCATGTATGACGGTTCATCATGAGTAACGGGATCGAAATATCGGCCGATCGACGGTCCCCAGCGTCCATAACCAACTGCTCATATTGATTAAGGTTGTCTCGATGACTACTTGTCCCGTAATAACCACTCTGTGTCGGTGTACGTCGGACTTCGCCATGACATTCCCAACACTCATAATCTTTCATGAAGCCCTTTTTACACAAATGGATTTTAACCTCCTCAAAATCTTGAAATCTTAAACACCTACATTTGACACACGGACACCGATCTCCCTACTTGAATTAGATGAATGTGCCAAAGCAAATTCGATGAACTCTTTCAAACCCGCCAAGAATGCTAGAGTTAGTTGTCTTCTATCAGTTAGACGATTGTACATCCAACTTCTATCATGGTTGCCTTCCATATTTCCTAGCTAGTTCAGTTACTAAATTAATTAACATCTCAACATGCAACAAATATATAAAAGTGGTCAATTCAACGGAATAAGTATTTAATATAAAATTTATCAATTTACAAATTATTTTAATAAATAAACCATTGATTTGAAATTTTAAAGTGCAATTGGTATTTTTTTTCCATGTATACTTTTTAAGGAATATTTATAAGATATTTTTAAAAAGAATAAAGAATATTTAGCCGAATAAATTTTTTTCCAATTTTCGTTTTTACGACTTCTAATGTTTATTGCAATTTTTTGCTCCTTTTTTCATTTAAGCGTGAGTTTATGTTGCAAACTTAAAATTCCAAAAAAAAATTAGTAAATTAATAAATTTTTAATATTGAAAATACTAAAAATGCCTTGAAAGTACAAACTTTCTATAAAAATATTTATAAAAAAAAGTATACTTTCACCTAACATTAAAAGTGCTAGATAAATTAATATCCTATACATTTGGGAATATTTTATTTTAAAGGGAACAAAAAAAAAAACAAATAACATGTACACAAAGTAAACTAATTAAAATAAAATATTATTACCAACATAGGGTTGGTTTAGCGGTATAAGGCTTTGATTACTTTTGTAATTTATTTTCGTCCCAAAAAACAATGCAAGATTAAAAAAATCAAAATTATTAAAACTCAATAATTAAAAAAATCATGAAATCTTCTACACACTATAACTATAATCCAAATTAATAAATACATTGCGTATAGAGATCTTTATGTAATTAATAGATTCAGCCAAAGAAGATACTAAAACAAAAAAAAAAAAATCTAAACTCATATAATTGATAATCTTTCGCCAACATACATATTTCCACTATGTAATCTAACATAGATATCATATAACTATAAGCAAAAAAATATACTTCAAGCTAACTTTGTAAAATTATAAGTGTTAGGATTTGTTTGATAATTCCCTTGTGAAGATCTTAATACTAAGTACCTACAATAATTTTTTGTGTCGTAATAAAATCATATAGAAGTGTTTCAAAAAAAAAAAAAAATCACCCGAGGGCGAAGGGCGCGAGATGGTGGCGAGCCGGGGGCGCAGATGGTGGCGAGAGCCGAAGGGGGGAGGAGCCGAGGGCGCCGGAGGGGGAGCCGAGGGCGGAGGAGCTGAAGGAGGAGGAGCCGGGGCGCGCCTTGACCCGTCGCCGAGGGCGTGAGCGAGGGAGGGAAGGAGGCGAGGGCGTGTCCCGGGGGGGGGGAGGAGCGAGGGCGCCGGGAGGGGGGAGCCGAGGGCGGCCGGGGGAGGCGGCGGGTGGGGGTGGGGAGGGGGGCGGCGTGGGGTGGGAGCGGGGAAAGTTCGGTCGGGCAAGGGAGGAGGAAGACGAGGTCATTAATGACCTCGTCATTTGCGACGGAATCCATTTCCGTCGCAATATCCAATTTTGCGACGGAAATTCATTCCGTCGCAAAAAGCAAGTAAAAGGGCGGCATAATGCCGCCCTTTGCGACGGGAATCTGCCGTCGCAAAGAACTTTTTGCGACGGACAACACGTCCGTCGCAAAAAGCAAAAAAAAGGGCGGCCATTTTGGCGCCCTTTTGCGACGGATTCAATATCCGTCGCAACATTTTGCGACGGATATTGAATTCCGTCGCAAGATCTTTGAGAATGGGCGGCCTTTTTGCCGCCCATTTGCGACGGAATTAAATTCCGTCGCAAGATCTTTGAGAATGGGCGGCCTTTTTGGCCGCCCATTTGCGACGGATTGTATTCCGTCGCAAACTTTGCGACGGAATTGAATTCCGTCGCAAAGTTTGCGACGGAATTGACTTCTGTCGCAAATTTTTTTATTTGCGATGGAAAAACAATTCCGTCGCAAATTTTTGGAATTTGCTACGGAATAAATTCCGTAGCAAATTCCGTCGCTATATTTAGAATTTCTAGTAGTGTCACGGGGACTAGAGTCGGAAAATCGGGCCGGGCCCGTTTAAGCCCTGGCCCTGCAGGGCTTGGGCTTGAAAAATAAGCCAGAAATTTGAAATTGGCCTGGAGGGCCTCGGGCTTAATCGGGCCGGCCCTGCAGTTTGTATAGACTGATCATTTGCTTAGATCATAAGTGATGCTTCCTGTGACCAGTTCGGCTTCACAAATTCTGCCTGCCTTGAGCTCAACATCTCAAGGATCTCCTTCTTTGACTCCAAGTTCGACTTTTTCAAGGCATGACATGTGTGGTCTTTGACTGATTTAATAGTCAAATTTAATATTGGGAGAAAGAATGGCAAAATTGCTACTTTTGTAAACTTCCGGGGAAAAATTGCTCCTCAATGAAAACTTCTGGGGCAAAAATGATACTTAACTCTTATTGGGTTGATGAGGTGGCATGCCATGTGTCATGAGGTGGCATGCCACGTGTACACTCGTTAAACTTAACGGAGGAGCAAATTTGGTACCAAAAAAACTTCCGAGTGCTAAGCGCCCCCTTAGCAAAACTTCCGGGACAAATTAGGCATTTAACCCTTTTTTATTTTATAAAATGATCAAATATATTAATAAAACGTTAGTTCAAGATAAAACACTGCAGAAATATAGAACACATAAGAACGGACATCACACATCAGACACCAACAAATGGAAAAGTACACAATACTGCACCTGAAACTATAGACACAACTATGACAATCAATCGAAGTAACAGTACAAAGTTGGTGATTGATGAACATGACATGAACAAGTAAAACATCTGAAAAATCTTCATACTAAATGCCACATAATGAAAGATTCACGAACAAGAAGTAGATGAACAGGTATGTTATTTTGAAGAAAGTGTCTGACATGCATACACACACAGATAATATACTCTTGGTATTTTTGAGACTTGAATTTGTGGCAAATGAAACATTTAATAAATATCGTCGATTAATTCTCTATCTATCTATATATATTAATTGCTCCTTTTATGATTTTCTTACTTATTCTTTTTTTTTAAAAAAAAAAAAAATCAATCCTATAAATATAACAATTAAAAATAAACTACCTTATATATATATATATATATATATATTACTATTACGTTCCTAGAATCATAAAACAAATTAAACCTTTCCTGAAAAAGTACTCCCTCTGGTCTTAATTCTAGTTACACTTTTGTAGTATAAATTACACTATAAAAGTGTTCCTATAATTAGGACCAGATGTAAGTATCTTAAAATTTGGTATTTTTTAATAATAAATTGCAGCCAAATTAATCAATTTTGAATCTTTTTAACCATTATACGTGAATAAATATAATATAATAGAGAGATAGAAAAAATATATATATAAGCAAACAGAAATAAGCTTTATATTAAATACTTATTATGTTGAGATTCAAATCACTATATTACGATCTAAGGAAGGACTCATGCCAATTTAGATTAGTAGTAGAAGTTGCTTTTTCAAACATGATTTATGGTATACAAGGTGAATTTTTAAGAAGAGTTTTATCTCGACTTGCATAAACATGCTATTCCAACACTAAGTCAAATATGTCTTTAATTGCCAAAAAATCTTATAACAACTTAATAGCGAGTTCCCATATGAATAATAATATAATGAAGACACCTTCATGAGAATCATGACTGCCTTCGCTCTAATTCTAAAACTTTCCAGCGATTGCATTCTTTCATTCAAACCTTATTAAAAATTTTCTCGTTATGTTCGTCCTGGACCAAAGGAAAAGGTCCACTGTCCTCCTCTTAGATGAACATAATAATGTTGTAGTAACCAAATTATTATTTTATATAATTATCAATTGTTAATAATATACCATCATTAGGCTCAGATGTCACAACATCCATTACTCGTTTATTATTAATTGAATCCTCCACTTGTTGTTACTTAGTGCCCTCCACACACACACCGTCCCTTTTCAAATTTAAAAATAAATTATTTGGTCAAGCGTGTGTTCTCCACAAGCGCTCTTAACTTATCGATGATGATGATGATGAAGTTACACTATAAATATCATCCATTACAAGCGTGTGTTCTCCACAAGCTCTCTTAACTTTCACAACCTTATTCCTCACATTCTCATGGCTTCCATGACCCCTCGTAACAATGGAACATTACAAAACGGTGACATGGTTATCGAGATTCCCAACCATCATACAAATGGAACAACAACAACAACAACTCAGCCAAACCCTAACCTTAAGCCCACCACTCTACCCTCCATCGGAGAAAACCCTAACAAGGACGACGACAGCACAGACTACTCTCAGAGGGCTCAATGGCTTCGTGCCGCCGTCCTGGGAGCGAACGATGGCCTTGTCTCCGTTGCCTCCATCATGATGGGCGTGGGAGCCGTCAAGGAAGACATCTCTGCTATGCTCCTTTCCGGCTTCGCAGGGCTAGTCGCCGGAGCTTGCAGCATGGCGATTGGAGAGTTCGTGTCCGTGTACACACAATACGACGTAGAGAAGGAACAACTCAAAAGAGAAGCAGAAGAAGAAGTTGATAATAATAATATTGATGATGAAGAGATGAAGAAGCTTCCAAGTCCATATCAAGCAGCACTAGCATCAGCACTGGCATTCTTTGTAGGAGCAGTGGTTCCATTGCTAGGAGCTGCATTCATAAGAGACTATAAAATTAGGTTAAGTGTGGTTGCCATAGTGGTGAGCTTGGCCTTGCTTGTGTTTGGAGGTGTAGGAGCAGTTCTTGGTAATACTTCTGTGAAGAGGTCGTGCATTAGGGTTCTTATTGGAGGTTGGGCCGCCATGGCCATCACTTTTGGCCTCACCAAGTTGATCGGAGTCGCCGGGCTTTGAATGTATAGAGGGAGACCAAACGGTTATGATAATAAATGTGCAATATATATGTGTGTGTGTGTGTGTGTGCAGTGTGTTTGTGTGTATCGAACGTACGTTCATATATATATTGCATGTATAATTGTACTTTAGACTTAAGTGTGTTTGTGTGTGTGAGTACGAGGAAGGTTTATTATAGGAGCTAGGAAGCTTGATGACAAAGGTTTGGCTGTCTTTGTTGGTCTTCTTGTTAAATTATGGGTAACAAATGCAAGTACTGTCATAATTGCGATGGCTTAAAAAACGAAGTACTTGCATAATTGTATGTGTTACTTTTTAATATATGTTTGGCTGTTCTTGGAGATTTTAGGGTTATATATAGGTGTTTTGTGGTAATCGGGATTCGATAAGTGCAGATTTTTTTAGATAATCATGTTAATTAAATACTACCCAAAATGGCCCAGTCACACAAGAATAGCCAGGACATACTTATTTTCATTGGTGCTGATTTTTTATATTACCCCAATTTTTAAAAAACCTACATGAATTCTTAATGTGAGAATTTAAGAAAGAATGGTGCTCTATTAATATGAGTAGCAAAAGTTTCGAATGCGTTTATGGTGTTAGAATACCCATGTATTGAAGATTTGCCAAAAAGTTTAACTTTCTACAAAGTCAACATTTTTTCTTTTTAAATGAAAAAATTATGTGTGTGTTGTTAAAAATAATTTGAATTTCTCGGAAAATACAAATAACCAAATACTAAAAATGAAAATTTGTCTTTCCACTTTTACCTTCATTGAATAAATGCCTTTATAATAATTACTATCACTCATACACTAAGAATGAGAAAATTCCTCCATTTGGCATCTGTCTACAATAAATTATAATTATTTTTCATTTTTTAAAATTATTCTTATTTCCACTCATTATCTCTCTACTTAAATTTCCACTCATTATTTCCCTCTTTTATGAATAAGGGTATAATTGAAAAAACAATTTCATATATCATTTTGATTTACATAAAAGTGGTAACTGCTACTCATGAAAGGAACAGGCGAGGAGTAACTTATATACTCCCTCTGATTCTTATTATAAAGCACCAACTAACAATTCTCATAAATCACCAAAAACAGTTAAAGTCAATAAAGTTATCTTACAATTTAAGTAACTTCCAATATTACCCCTACTAATTGCACTAAACCCTAATATTATATTCCCTTTGGTTCTTATTATAAGGCACCAACTAATGATTCACATGAACCAATAACAACAGTTAAAATCAATAAAGTTATCCTAAAATTTAAATAATTTCCAATATTACCTCTACTAATTTCACTAAACTCTAATATTATATTATTATTACTCTCACCCATTACCCTTATTAATGATGGGCATACATAGAAAAAAAATAATTAATGTTCATTGGAAACAAGTAAGTGTTCTATAAAATAAATAAAAAAATCAAATGCACTAGCTAGTTGCTGCCTTATAATAAAGATTAGAGAGAGTATTAACTTGAATTCAAAAGGCGCCACGTTCCTAACAAGTTAAATTTCCACGAAGTTGCATACAATTGAACACCACCCCCCCCCCCCCCCCCCAAAAAAAAAAAAAAAAAAAAAAGGATCCAGGCCTTGGATTATCACTTGCAAGCATGTTAATTATTTGCGTGGCATCTTCTTCACAAAGTATTCCACGTGGCTGCCATCTCATCCGACATCCTGTCCTCATTTATCCTGTGCAGCGACCAAGGACAAATTAATGTGCTAATGAAGAAACATAAGAGGAACGTTATGTAGATAATAATAGGTTCCAAACTACCAACAAAAGTTATTTCAGTTGCTAAAGGAATCGGCTTATAAACATAAGGTTGAGTTTAATTTAAATTTCACTAATGTGAAGACCTTATTGGTGGACGATCTGTAAATATTTTTGTCGAGTCTTTCTTTAAATCCGGAGGCATGTTATGACCTTAATGAGTCCTTGAGACCCAACTTAACAAAACTATTATTTTATAATATATAAAAAATGAGGTTCCAAAGACGTGCCTTAATTATCAATAATTCCCATTCCCAATGACAACTAAACAGGCAATGCCAAGTTTCAGAATAAGAAATGACAACATTTTACTTGTTATTGAGACTTCTCAATAATTAAGTTTCTTATGTTGGACCTCATTGTAGTTATTACTTCAGGGACCCGTTTCTAAACCTAGGTAAAGTTTAGCGACTTATAGGTTAATTTTCTTTAATCTATTATAAATTATATGCTTCTTTTGGTCAATTATGGTAAAATTTAGTTTTAGGCTAAAATATACTTTTAGTCCTTTAAGTTTACATGAGGTATACTTTTGGTCCTTTAACTTTATAAAGTATACTTTTGGTTCTAAAATTCTAACACCGTTAATGTTTTTAACTGAAAACGTTGACGCAGCAAATTTAAGTGATGACTAATGACATTTAATTACAGAAATTTTATATATTCTTCAATTTATCCATATTTTAAATTTAAACCTAATAGCATTTAACCATACAGTCATCACTTAAATTTACACCGTTATCACTTGAGTTTGTATTTTCTGTTAGCAAAATTAACGGTATTAGTATTATAGGACTAAAAGTATACTTTATAAAGTTAAGGGACCAAAATTATACCTCATGTAAACTTAAAGGACTAAAAGTATACTTTAGCCTTAGTTTTATTATTAAGTTATTACATGAGCCGTACAATAATATCATCTTTTTTTCAAAAATTTATCCTCTCCTTTTCCCTATTTTTCAATCATTTATAAATAAAAAATAAGATAAAATTTATCAAATATTTTTTGATTCAATTATATAATATGGAGTATGGAATTTCAAAATTTACGCATCTTTTATTGAAGATCTACTCTGAAATTTTGTTGAACAAATATATAAACTTCCCTTTTTATTTTCAAGAGAAATTTGTGTAAATTTTTACAAATCGATAAAACTTTGTATAACTTGAATGAAATTTAAAATACATATATTGAGCTTGATTAATTAATTTTAAAATATAATCAGTCAGTCAGTTAGTAATTAATTAATTGAGCAAAGTGTGGGCTTTTAAACCCATTAATGGGAGCTCGACGACAAATTATGGGGAAAATTAGAATGAATGACCTGAAGGAAAAGATATTTAGTAAGAATGACTATAAAAATTGTAGTTATTTAAAAGAACTAAATACAAAAATGTAAAATTAAGAATACTAAAATACACTTAAAGAAATCTTCTACATTCCCTCTTGCATTTTTTTAATTACAAACTAATAAAAAATTCTAAATTTTATTAAATTAAATAAAAATTTTCTCAATTTTTATTTTTCACAACTTACATAGATATCTATAAAAACAAATTATGAATTGTTCAATTTTTTCAAAATTATAATTTTTTAAATCAACAAAAATTGCTATTAAAAATATGATTATAATAAAACTCAGGTATTTAATAATTTATTTTATTTTTTAAACAAAAAAAGTTCATGTCATTTATTTTTAGTTTAGAAGAAATTTATGTGATTAAATTCATTTAATGTTAATAAAATTAAAAAAAAAAATCTATTATATCCTAACCAAACATGAAATGAGTTTGGTTATTATTTTTGTTAGAAGAACTTAAGTGATATCAACATTATACTTGATAATATAAATTTGGCAACTTTATGATATATTCGTTAATTAAATGATCTATTAATTATATGAATCTGGAACTTGTTGAAAAAATAAAAATTAAAAAATATGAGTTTGAACCGTAGTCAATTAAATAATATATTGATTTTACTAGAGTATGAAACTCAGTGAAAAATATAAATTTTTTTTAAAAAAATTACCATCATATTACATGTGGATGATGGCTGGTTTTACTTTTAATTTTAGTTTTTTTAAAAAAAAAAATATGAAAACAAGAGATAATGTAGGAGGTTTGTTAGAGACAATTTAGTAATGAAACTCAGTGAAGAATATAAATAAATAAATAAAAAAGTTATGATCATATTACATGTGGATGATGGTCGGGTTTACTTTTAATTTTATATATTTTTTTAAACAAATATGAATACAAGAGATAATATATTAGTTTTATTAGAAACAATTTAATAATTTAAATTTATATTATGATATTTAGTACTTTAAAGTAATTATAAGTTTTATGGTCATTTTCAATAAATATTTTTTCTCCAAGTTATTCGTTCTAATTTTCCCCAAATTATATCAAGATGTAGCTTAGTACCACATTAGAGTGAACTGATATAAAAAACTTTGAAGTAATGGCACAAAATTATGGTTAAAACTAGAATAAAATATTCTGACCATCCTTTTATTTTTCCTTAATTATATATACCTCCCATCATTTTGAAAATATACACTTTAGTCCAAACCACTAACACTATTAAAAAATATTTTAAAAATTTTCTTCAAGTATATTTTTTAATTAAAAATCATAATATTGTTTACTAATTTACTCCTCATTATAAAAAAAATCCATAATTTATCTATTAACATTAACATTTATTAATGATATGCTTAATATTTTTATTAAATTATGAACAAGTTTAAGTAACTTTTATGTGAAAAATATTAACAATTTGATAAAAATTTGAGTAATATTCTTAACAAATTTTTTTTAATGAAATATATTTAAAATATTTAAAATAATAATATATTAATATAAAAATATTAAAAATATACCCCATATATATATATATATATATATATATATATATATATTATTTTAAATATTTTGGCTAACTTATATGTATTTAAAAGATTACAACATAAGTAAATGATAATAAATAAACGAGATTAAAAATTAAAATTAATTGAAATTTCAAAATTTATTATGATAAAATTAATTAACTTTGTAATATGATAATCAATTTAACAGTGTCACAAATTTTTTTATAAAATAGTTAAAATTATTTTTTAAAATTCTGGATAAAGATATGTGATTAAATGATTATTTTATGACAAAGATTACACGACTATTAGGTAATATTTTTTTAAGCAGTGACACTTTGGTCAAAATAATGAATCAAAGTTATGATTTAACGGTCAACTAACAGTTTGGTGGATGGAAGTCAAATCTTAAAATTAGAAAGGAAGTTTATGCAACATATATTTTAATTTTAAGTGTTGTCTCTATAATTTAGAATAAATAGATGGAGGTTGTTATATTTTACTCTTAAAACTACATATTCAGAAAAATTAGGATTGAAAATTAATAAACTTGCATTCCCTCCTGCCAGGGTAAAGTTGAAAAGATCTTCTTGATTTAAAATATCGAGTATGATGTGATATTTATATTTTTTCCGCCTAATTTTACCCCCTATTTTAGTTTATTGCACCAACTTGTTGGCATACTTTTAATTTTGGCACATTACTTTATTGTGAATATCAATTTCAGTTAATAACTATATATATATATATATATATATAAAGAGTATACCAAATACTACTATTTAAGAACAATATAGTAGTTAATTTTACAGTATAATAAATATCAGAGGAAATATAATACTAGTATATTATAATTTATAAGACCTTTTACCCAAATGAGGTAAATACTAGTGCTTCAACAATATTCTATTGTTGATCAACCTTTTTCCAGTCAAAATAGAGAGAAACTTAATATTACATAATAATTATAAAGCCACATATGTAGTTTCCCCCATAGTTTGATGATATGAAAGAGACTTGATAACTTAAAAATAAGGTTAAAATTAATTTTTAGGCAATATTTATATACATATAGAAAAATTATGAAAAGACAAATAATAGGGTCAATACCTGAAATCCCAAGTCAAAGCAGAATGAGGAATATGGGATTTACAAAGCTCCTCCCTCTCCTCTAATTCTCACCGTCAGCCTACACTGCACCACTACCACCCAAAGCTTCTCTTTTCAGGGCCCGTTTGGGAGTTACTTTTGGAAAATGATTTTTATTATTTACGAGACAAAACCTAAGTTTTGGAGAAATGATTTTGGAGAATGATTTTGGAAAAAACTGATAGTGTTTGGATGTTTTTATCAGAATAGCTTTTGAGGGATCAAATTTACCAAAAAGAACATTAGTTTTTTGTATAGTTGCATTTAAAGGATAAAGTGGTATTTTAAATATCATAAACATTATATTCAATAATAAATACAAAAAATTACATAAAATTGTTAGAAAAATAAATTTCTACCATTAGTGAATTATGTAACATGATAAAAATTAGATCAAACATATATGTATTAATAAATTGTATAGAAAAAATATTTGTAAAAAATTTTAACATACTTTTTTGCTCAGAAAAAAAAAAATCAACATACAAGATTGATGTTTCATAAAATGGTGAGAATGTGAATTGGTTCGATGATGAAGATGAGAACGTGAAGTGGTCTGCTGGAACGAGTAAGGAGGTAGGTTTAAAGGATTAAAATTGAGGGTATTTTGGGGTTTCTTCAATTATGGTGGGACCCACAATCTACAAAATGAGATTTCAAAAGCAAAAAGTGGAAAAAAGTTGGATTTGACAAAACTTAGGTTTTGAACCTAAAACCTAGGTTTTAGGTGGAAAATAATTTTGGAGAAAAATTGAGGTGTTTGTCAAAACTTTAACAAAACCTAGATTTTAAAGGTTGCCAAACAGGCTCTCATTCTCTGCCTCGCGTCCATATAATGCAGTCTAGCAAACAACGTGGACCCTCCGATTTATCAGTCATACAAGGCAAGAAAGAGAGAAAGATTTCAACAAGAGTCGTCTCAACTGATTAACTTGGTCCATTATTTCTGATTTGGCTCATTGTCTCATATTCAACGTCTCCTACAATTACTCATAAAAAGCAAAGTTGGCAATGGAAATTAAACACACCAAGGCCGTCGAATCAACCCAGTGGTTCACACTTATTCTGGAATATAATAGACGCAACAAATAATAGAATGATAAAATAATATAAATAAACAGGTCCGTTGTGTGTTTATACACCGCCGCTCCTGGGAATCTATTGCAAAGACTCCCTGCTGTCGAAGCTCCATCGTCGACGACGTCGGTGACCGGAGGGAAAACTACTCTACCGTTTGCGAATAACACTCGTCCACTATTCCTCTGTTGATCCATGACCATTCCTTTCAGCTCCGTGGCCGTGCCTTAAAACGCGCCGTCGCTCCTACGTTCTACCTTAAGAAAGTCGCCGAGCGAAGCTGCCATCCCTGCATAGGCTCCACCATTTCCTCCGCCTTTCTTGGATTTTCCCAAAAACACCATGTTATAATAACTCAGCTTCCCAGGTATACAATAATCTAATAATGTTTGAATAGTTGGGAATCCTGTAGATACTAGGTGGTTGAGAGAGAGAGAGAGGTCCACGTTTCACACAAACAAAAAATTATACCAACATATCTTTACAAGAACAAACAAAAGATGGTGCTAATTAATTAAAGTGTTTCCAATCTGTAAAATAATCGAAGTTTATACATAATAAATACTCCATTTGGTGCCCATAATAGGTTTAGTTAAAATTAGTTGTTAATTTTTCACAAAAAACTATTGAAATTAAATCACCCTCCATACAAAGTCATTAATTAGAAGAGTTTGATTAATAATTAAGAAATTTATAGTCAGTAAGAGATATTAGGTGAAAAAATTAATACTTAGATAAAACATGCTAGAAATTTTATAATAAAGGAGTAAACAAATATGACAATTACAAACAATCAGACTGTTTGTTTCGATGCTGCTAAAGTGCCTCCTGGTGTCCTAGACATAAGAGAGTCTGCAATGGCGGAACTAGAAAATTTTTTTAGGGACAGTGTAGTGTGAGCATTTTTATTATAGTGTGAGCATTTTTATTATCAAAAAATAAATATATTCAACTTTCTCTTTAATTCTTATTATAAGGTAACAACTAACAAGTATATTTGAATTTTTTTTTTTTTTATAAAACACTTGCTTGTTTCTAAATAGCATTAAATATTTTTTTTTCCATGTATACCCATAATTAAAGAGGTAGTGAGTGACTCTTTTTTTCGAGGAAAAAAAAGGAGTAATAATTAATATGATATTAGAGTTTAGTATAATTAATAGGAATAATATTAAAAATTACTTAAATTTTAAGACAAATTTAATTACTTTAACTTTTTTATTGACTTGTGAGAATTGTTAGTTGGTTCCTTAAATAAAGACCAAAGGGAGTATTTACTAAATAATATTAAATAACCTGGAAAATACAAACAAATAATAATAGATAATTATAAATTAAACCAATATATAAGATAATACTAGTCTTTTCGGTATCTCAAATAAAAATTTTACTTTCCATTAAATACATATAAGAGCTGGCCATAAAGGTGTTCCGTCATTGAGATACTAGTCTTTTCGGTATCTCAAATTATAAATTAAATACATATATATTTTAATAAATTTTATAAGATCAGTCAGGGTCTCAGCTAACCATAAAGGGGTTCCGCCATTGAGAGTCTGTACGGTGTCGGACCCTTGGAGAGATAAATGTTCCAGACACGCATAAGCTCATTTTTGTTGTTTGGACCTCAACCTCTTAAACCAGCTAAGTAAACTCTCAGACAAAAATACTTGAAGATATACTATCTTAGGTGTTCAGTATAAGAGCTAATTGACTAATATAGATAGATTAAAAAAGTTGGTTATGTTAGTTATTTATAATAAATATAGATTTGTTTTCCTAAAATATCATATTTTATTGTGAGTACCTTAGATAAAAATTCCTTAATGTATGCAATCAATAAGAATATTCAGAAGAAAATACTTTATAAATTTGAGAGACGGTAAATTGAAGTAGTCTTATATTTATCAGATGTAGTATATACATATATACACACTACACCCACTTTATTTTATTGTAGTTTTCTTGGGACAGTTTTCTTAATTAATTTAATCACAAACCTCTTGATATATATACATAGGGTATAATCCAAGATATATCGCCCTAGATGTATCCAAGACAGCATGCCACGACGTGTGAAAGGATACAACTATGATTAGAGAGTTCAAGAGTTTAATGAAAGTGTCGTCGTTTGTGTAGTCTTTCCTATCTCCACTTTCATTGTATTTTCCTTTCCTTTTTTTCTTAGTATTCGCCCATATAAAAAGATTAGGGAAGTAGTAGTGATGAAATCAAGACTTAATTTTTGGATCTTCCATGGAGAGAGAGAGGCACAATATTATTTATTTGACTTACATGTTAATCAACCTCTTGTATTATACTCATATGTTTCTATTTATAAGATATCGAAAAGGGGTTTTTTACTAATAATTTCATGAAACTTTTCATAACAATTTACAATTTTACTCTTCATTTATAATTGTGTTCTCCTCATGTTCACAATACAAGTTACTTTTAGAAGAACTCTTTAATCTACAATATAAGTCACTTGGAATGTAATTAATGTTTATTTATTAATTTTGCTTTTGTCATTATTGCTTAAATATGACTCTTTCTATTTTTTATGTTCAAAATCTCATTTACTATGGTAAAGTTGGGAAATTTTCAATTTCAGACGAAGTTAATGATTTAACTATCATTTTTTGATTATAATGAAAATATATTGTATACCGAAGAGAGTATACTTTATTCTTATAGGGTCACTAGTGTAAAAAATGATTTTAAGACCGGACAAAAGAGGGGGTCATAAGACCGGATATGCGACCGATCTTGTTCCAGCCGGTATTAAAAGTCTACCATTTAAGACCGGACTCGAACCGGTCTTAAATAAACTCTTTTAAGACCGGACATTTAAAAACTTGGGTCTTAAAAAGTTGTACTAAATGAAGCCAAAATATTTTTTGTTCGGTTCTAAAGCTCAACTTTTAAGACTGGTCAAAAAATAGGCCGCTCTTAAAAGATCGTAATTATAAGACCGGACAAGACACATACGGTCTGAAAAATAGCGGCTCCTAAGACCAGACGACTAATTATACACGGTCTTAAAAGACTGACTTTCAAGAGTGGATGATAAATACATCCGGTCTTAAAGATTTTGATTTAAGACCGGACTTCTAAATATACCGGTCTTAAAAGAACAACTTTTAAGACCGGGTTTAATATCAAAACTCAAGTCGTCCTGACCTTTAAGACCGGTCATATAATTACATCCGGTCTTAACAAGTGAACATTTAAGACCGGCTTATTATTTTCGGTCTAAATTTTCCCGAATTTTTCCCTATTTGTTCTTCCCGATATTATATATATATATACACAAATCCACCACCCAATCCAGCACATAAAAGTCGATACTTTAAGCTACAAGCTATGAACAATTATTTGAATCTATTGAATTGGAAAAAGAATATAAATATTATTCACCATAAGCTATTTGGCCTCTTAATTAATGATTACTATGACTACAACACCTAAATTAATTCATACAATAAGATAACTTACTTACAAATACAATAAGTTACAAGTACAACATACATGCGCCCAAAATAATATTCACCATGCCTTCATCTGATCCCCCCCCCCAAAACAACGTAACATCCTCTTATATAACATGCCCCTTTGGATCGGATCCTGCCACAAAAATAAAACAAGAACAAAATTCATAGTCAATGACGTTAACTATGAATATAGATAGAAGGAATATAATATATGTAGTTAAAGCCTTAAAGTCTTCAAAGAAATCTGCATATGAATATTACCTTATGAATTGACTCTTTTATAAAGTGATATCTTCCCATATCCCTTCTTGATGATCACTTCTTATGCCGGGTTCATTATCCGCTTCATCTTCTTCGTTCATGTCCGGTAGACCCCTTGAAAAAGGAGTACTCTCGGGAATACCATAATTTGAATTCATTTCCTCATCAATATCAATGACCCTCTTTCCTTGGAGAGCTACGAGACCACATTTTATTTTCTTGATCGGTGATATAAAACACTTGTTTTGGCTGGTCTCGCCATAATAAAAGGTTCATCTCCAAAACTTCTACCATTGACATCGACTAATGTAAATCCTAGCCGATCGATCCGAACACCATTATTGACATTAACCCACTTGCATTTGAAAATGGGAAATCTAATTTTCACATAGTCCACCTCCCAAATCTCTTCAATAACCCCATAATATGGCATGACTACCAATAAAGGGCTCTTGTCTTTCGAACCTGGAGAAGTGCATAGATTCAGCCTCTAACATAACACCACTGTTCGACCGTGCTCGTATCATCTAGGGACTTCGTGTAAACCGTATAACCATTGATCACATACGAATTCCAACTTATGACATCAACCTCGGGACCACCTGCTAACCATTTGATTGTATCAGAAACACATTCCTCTCCCTCGACCTTTTGTTTGAACCAGTTTGCAAAAGTTCTCGTTATGCTCCCTAATCAACCTTTGTTCAGTCATTCGATGATTTTCTTTCCTTACAGCTGCTTTATGTGCAGCTATGTTGGCTTGAACTTCATCGACGTTATTCAAGATGTATAAGTGGACTTGTGACAATTCATCAGGATCCACACTCTTTACGGAAGCCCCTCGTCTACCCCCATCAGCATGCTGACGTTTTGGAAGCCCAATATATCTTACTTTGGCCAAATAATTTTGACAAAATTCCATGGCTTCTTCAGAAACATATTTCTGAACAATCGATGCTTCTGGCCGGTATGCATTCTTCACGTACCTTTTAGGAATTTCATAGATCTTTCAATTGGGTACATCCACCGTAAATGGATAGGGCCGCACATCTTTATCTCCCTTACTAGATGAACAATTAGATGAACTATGATGTCAAAAAATGTAGGAAGAAAAAGCTTCTCAAGATGGCACAAGATAAGATATCCTTCATTCTCCAATTCATCCAACTTTTCAATCTCAAAAACTTTACCACAAAGCGCATTGAAGAAGACACAAAGTCTAGTCAAAAACGACCGAAGATCATATTCGGCGATGCCTCGAATAGCTATTGGGAGTAGTGTTGCATCAAGACATGACAATCATGAGACTTTTGGCCTACTAATTTCAAGTCCTTCATCGATACAAGCCTCTTCAAATTTGAAGAATACCCCGTGGGAACTTTTGTGCCATGTAAACACTCACAAAAACTTCGTTTCTCATCCTTAGACAAAGTATGAGAAGCCGGGGACAATAAGTTCTCTTCCCATCTGGCCTTGGATGTAACTCTTCACGTATTCCCATTGCTATCAGATCCAATCTTGCCTTCACACCATCCTTGGAACTACCTTGTATGTTGAGAAGCATGCCGACAATACTATCACATACGTTTTTCTCCACATACATGACATCAATACGTGTCTCACATCAAGATTGCGCCAATATGGAAGATCGAAGAATACAGATCTCTTTTTCCATATATTTGTTTCTTTTCTACTCTTTGCAGTCTTACCGAATACGACATTGATATTTTTCACCTTTTCATAAACTTGCTCCCCGGTCAATGCCACCGGAGCATCTTCATACTCTTGGCCACCAAAAAAGGCTTTCTTTAATCGACGATATGGGTGGCCCCGTCTAAGAAATCTCCTATGTCCAAGATAAACCGTCTTTCTTCCATGTTGAAGTTGATGGTCGCGTGTGCCTTCTTCACAAACCGGACATGCTTTATGGCCTTTTACACTATACCCTGACAAGTTCCCATATGCTAGGAAGTCGTTTATAGTACAAAATATCATGACTCGCATTTTAAACACCTCCTTCTTGAAAGAGTCAAAAACATCAACACCTTCTGCCCACAACTCCTTCAAGTCTTCGATCAAGGAATGAAGGTAAACATCAATGTCATTTCCGGGTTGTTTCGGTCCCGAAATCAACATAGACAGCATGATGTACTTTCGTTTCATGCATAACATTGGAGATAAGTTGTAAATAATTAGTAGTATAGGCCATGAACTATATATCTTTGCTAAGGCTTCCATATGGATTCATGCCATCCGTGCTAAGGGCAAGCCTAAGGTTCCTAGGTTCTTCGTCGAAGTTCGGAAATAATTGATCGATTTTCTTCCATTGAGAAGAATCGGCCGGATGTCGAAGCTTTCCATCAGAAATCCTCTCATCTGCATGCCACCTCAAATTTTTTGCATCATTTTCATTCGCAAACAACTACTTGAACCTTGGTATGATTGGAAGATACCACAACACTTTTGCAGGCCCCTTATTTGACTTGTACCTTGGGGTTTCACATTTCGGACAATTCTGCTCCTCTTCAAACTCTTTTCTATACAATACGCAATCATTCGGGCATGCATGGATCTTTTTGTACTCCATCCCAGTGGACAAAGTATTTTCTTAGCATCATAGTATCGATGCGGCAACACATTATCATCCGGAAGCATGTCCTTAAAAGCCTCAAGCATTTCGAAAAACTCTTGTCGCTCCATCCATGACGTGCCTTCAAGCTTACCAATTTCAATACAAAGCATTCAACAATTGGTATTTTTTACACCCACGGTATAGAGGGGTCTCTCGCATCACTGCACATATTACCATATGCATGTGATTGATGAAAAGCCTCTTCTCCTACATCACGGATAATGTCCTCTATGTGATCATCCATATCCGTGTCATTATCATCAAAGGCCACTTCCCTATGTTGAGACCCACTTGGTATTTTTTCACCATGCCATACCCATACTTGTATAAGTCTTACAAATTCCTTCACAAATTAAATGTGTGTGTATAACTTCGGGACTTAGTCGCCTCTCATTCAAACATTTTACACAAGGGCAATAAAATTTCCCACCCTCGGCATGGGCATTTTGTTTAGCAAATTTTATAAAGTCCCTCACCCCATTCGATATTCAACACTCGTCCGTTTAGCATTTATCCAACTGTGATCCATAGTAGAATTCCTATATATATAGACGGAAAGATTTAACATACATATATATGCTCAAATGTCGGTTATGTCTTTTTTTTTCCTTTTTGTTTTTTCCGGATAAACTTGCTCATTAAATGCAGAACGAAGAATCACTTTTGGTCATAAATGTATCGCAGTGAATCCAAGAACCAAAATAAATGCATGACGAGGAAATTAAATGCATCGCGTGAAGGTCTTGTGGACTCACCTGTAGCATATAAATTCAAATGCGTTTGCTTAGTCTTTCTTCTCCCGCCACGAACGTTGATGTTGCAGAGAGCAAGAGTAACCTAAAAACATTTATTGGTCAGTTGGGTAGGTCTAAAGGCAATTATAATCTTCAAAATACAATATCCATTAACAACACAAAACCCATAAGAACATTTGATCGATTTCGCTCAACCCGGGAAAAACCCGAACGATGAGCGGGAAAATCATAAAGTTATATAATCGAAACACCTCTTACAGCTTGGTCTATAGACGTTTAGCTAAGGAACCAAAAAGTGATTGTCGAGAGAGCAACGCGAACTAGCGACGAAGTGGCGACAGAACCTAAGTAACACTTTAGGCACGACAATAGAAGTTCAGAGAGGGAAATTTAATATTCCGCGCGACAGAGTGAGACATGTTTTATATTTTGGATTTTATTAAGACTGGAGTTTTATAATACTCCAGACCTAAATTGACACAATTAAACCGGTTCATTAAAAAGTAGACGGTTCTATATATAAAATTTTTTAAGACCGCCGTTTTATAATACTCCAGTCCTAAAATTCCTCGTTTATGTGATTTCTAAAAAAGGATTTGGCGAGCGCAACAACTGAATGAATAAAAATTAAAGGAAAACTGGAGTTTCTTTAATTACATATATTACTTGCATATGTACGCACACAAGAAAAAATACAAAAGAAAAACAAGCAGAAAATTATCAAAAACAAGAATCTGATTAAACATCTCCTAAAGCTTATTATCCTCCAAAGCCTTGGCGATTTCGACGTGAATAGCATTAATTTCCCGCCGGAGATCGGCAAGTTTGTCTTACTCGAATCAGCCACAATGCTTCATTAGAGGAAAGAAGAGAGGGGTCGTAGTAGTCGCGGTGGGGCCAAGAGGTTGGAGAGGGGGAGCGGGAACCTCTTCATCATCCGAAGAAATAACAATGGGTCCAACGACCCGAGACTCTTTGTTACAATAGGACGGACTCTCGATGGAGGAGGCGCACCGTATAACGATCGACGGAAGGCACGAGCATCACGACTAAGAGCACCCCTACGAGCGGTTCTCTTGTATCTAACCATGGTTTGAGCGGTTGGGGCGAGAGAGGTATGAGGAGTTAATTAATAAAGGCAGAGCTATTCTCGAGATAGCCACGTACGTAGTTTGGAGTTACGAGGTAGTGTGGAATTAATAAGGAGTTATAGGTATGCGGTATAAAATTCTATTATTTAATATTTTTGCAATTCATTTTATTTTAAGACCGACCTTTTATCATTAACCCAGTACTTATAGGTATGCGGTATAAAATTCTATTATTTATTTTTTTTAAGACCGATCTTTTATAATAAGTCCGGTCCTAAAAGTCTTACTTTTAAGACCGACCTTTTATCATTTACCCGGTACTTACACACTGTTCAAATGAATGATGCAGAGTCTCTTCGGCTTCCAGATAAACTTCCCAGCTAGGCGTCTCCTTGTATTCGATGAACAATGTGTCTCCTCGTTAAAGTTTCTGCGTTTCACATTTTTAGGATGGGTTCTCTATTTAAACCCGTTGTTCGTACTTTCTTCACATTCTTCTCCCCCGGGTCCTCCGTTTCCTCCTCCTCCTCTTCAACCTCGGCCCCCACTTTGTAATGGCTGCTCCCCAGTCCTCCGTTTCCTCCTCCTCCTCTTCAACCTCAGCCCCCTCCGCCACCGCCTCCTCCAAATCCGACTGTGAAGCAGTTGGTGCAGTCACTGGTGGCCCGCGTCGATCAAATCGATCGACATTTGGGCCAATTGGTTCAGCTTGCTCATACCATGAACAACAAGCTGAACATGGTACTCCACGCCAATGACGTGAAGTACGATCCCCGAAGACGAAGACGACTCCGACAACTCGACGACTCGACGCCCCCTCCCTCTCCGACTACGAGAGGGATTAGTTTTTTTTTTGCATTTTTTTTTGATCGCGCCCCTAAGGGCCCTATAAAATTAGTAAATAAAATATTTTTAAATTTTGTTCTCGTGCGAGTTTAGTATTTTATCCATTATCGAACCGGAAAGCAATAAACAAGGCAACTATGAAGGATGGATAATGGTAGACTAAAAAACCTAAAATAAAAGAACGAAGACTTTAGTTAGTAAATCGACGGTCCTAAAAACACGCCATTTTTGTCGGCTTTGGTTTCCATATCCGATTGCCTCTTGTCCTTTTCATTATCGTCTTTCTTTTTCCGACAAAAAGAAACAAACAAAACATTGTCCTCGTGTAAATCCAACAACAGAAATTCGCAGAATGCAGTTAAGAACATACAAAAAAAAAAAGGATCTTTTACCTTATTCGGATAAGAACAAACAAAGTGACTATTCTTCTCAAGGTTGGACCTTCGTTATCGTCGGTTTTACCTCCCCATGTTAGAAACAAAGTGTCCTTTTCATTATCTTCCTTTTTTTTTCCGACAAAAAGACAAAAGACAAAATAAAATGGACACCGATAATGTTGCTCTACACATGGAAAGGTAAAAACGACGATAATGAAGGACCTAGCTTGAGCGTAACGCCGTAACCTCGCTTGTCTTCAACCATATCCATTTAATTTGTGTGAAAAGAGGTATTTAAAGGTGATTGACTTTTAAGATCGCACAAATAAAAACATACGGTCCTAAAAGTTAAGCAGACTTGTAAGCAAAGGACTTTTAAGACCGATTATTTATAATAATACGGTCCTAAAAGTTCCTATGACTTTTAAGACCAACCTTTTATAATACGTCAGGACCTAAAAGTTCATGCGGACTTTTAAGCTTTTAGGAGCGGACACTAAAGCAATATACGGCTCTAAAAGTCTCATACTTTTTACACCGAAGACTTTTGCGGACCTTTAAGACTGGACATGCTATTAATGAACGGTCCTAAAAGTCTCAAATTTCAAACACTAAATTAAATAGCTATATCCACCATCCAATAATACATTCAGAAACCCAAAATGGACACAAGAAAATTGTTCGAAAAATTAACTAAATTTATTTATTGAATTTTACATTGCCTATGTATATTTACAAATGAATTGTTCAAAAAAATAAACAAATTTACGAAGATCGATTATTGTTGCTACGAATATACTTACAAATGAATTTAGGACATTAATTATTGTCCTTTTTGTGACTCTAAGATCGGACCATACAGATATTCACAAAACACATTGCGTATGTGCTCCAGTTCATCATGAGAAAAGGGAGTTTTGCATTGAAACATCGTAACATCAAAGACAAAGAATCGAATTAACTTGCGTGCATATTTCATTTGTAACAAGTAAGCGAAACTGAATTAACTTGCATAATATGTAACATCAAATACATTTACCTTTGCAGTTAATTTAGTATCCCATCGCGTGGTAATATCATACATGTGTTTCATGATGTACTGGCCACATAAGTTGGACGCCGGTGGTTGC
Organism: Acacia acuminata; assembly: GCA_019022655.1. Lineage (NCBI taxonomy): Eukaryota > Viridiplantae > Streptophyta > Magnoliopsida > Fabales > Fabaceae > Acacia > Acacia acuminata. Next base: position 7,336,204 of record JAFJYI010000005.1, read on the forward strand.
CGACGGGTCTAAAAAGAACAAGAAATATATATAAGAGCATATATATATATATATAGCTTAATGACCAAGTTCACAAGGCAAGTGTGCTACAAATATTGTACCAACCTCCGGTCGTACCATATGGGGTTGTCCTGAGTACCACGCCTTTTCTTTTCTACTCTTTGGAAGGTCCTCATGGCACTATCATCAAAATCACAAATTTATCAATGATTCACTGAAAATTCACAGCAGAGATTTCAGACAAGAGAATCAAAATGACATGCTTACTCGTTGATGGTCTGCACCAACGTAGGCAATGGCTCACCGTGAGTGGAGCATAAGAAGATAACTTTATGCTCCTCCATGCACATGAGGACCAATCGCGTTGGCGGCTGAAAATTCAAAAAGTAAACTATACTCAATGATATATGTAGCAGAATTAAGTGAATTGCGGACAAGATTTTTGATATGTACCTGTGGAAGAATGGATAAAAGTAAAAATTTCTTCTCACTTCACACAACCTCTTTGATATGTAATCCTGTCTCTCCTCCATGGATGTTTGACTTGAATAAATAGGGCACAAGAATCCAAAATCTTTGATCCTGCCATTTTGAACCAATTCATGATGCAAGAACCTACAATAATGACATCGATCAGGGAATTAGTATATATGTATGTATGTCTAAACGATACATTTAAATTATGTACTCATAGACGAGAAGATACTTACTTCATAAAAATTTGAACAAGCGCATCGTAAGCTCTGTCGAGGAAGCGGCGGGGACTCAACATCAACGGTGTCAACTTGAACGGGCCGAGGATGAGGGACGCCTACTACTTCATTGGCAGGCCACGATTTATCCTTAAAATATCCACTCTTCATCGGATCGGATATTTTTTCCGGGCAGCAGCACCAACTTAGCGATAGGGGATAGAGCTTGAGGAGGGGATGGAGCTTGACGAGGGGATGAAACTTGAGGAGGAGGGTTGAAGCTTCGGGAGCGGTAGAGACATGTACAAGCATCACCGGCCAAGGGATGAAGGTTCCCTTGACATCACTCACAAGCTTCAGCTCTTCAGTTTGGAGAGGGAGCGGTGCATCAATGATCACCTTTTCAACTGACACTCTGACTTCATCATCATGCATTTGTTGGTGGTGTACAGTTGATCCCAAGTTGTGAACAGTCCTTTTGCAACCAATAATCATCCATCATGATGATCGGGATCCTCCACATAAAGGTCACAAGGTTGCTCGACCGTCCAACAATGCAGCTCCCTCTAGTGCTCGCACACGGTTGCGAGGTGAGTGTGTGAAGGGAACACGGTCTCTCGGACGATTGCTCAAAAGCAGCCTCATCGACTCAGTTCCTCCTCATCCGGCTCATCCGGGATTGAAACATTGTAGTCATTGAAGCTTCTTTAGCAGCCGCCGTCGGTCCATCTCCTCCCGGATAACCATACTTTGTCTATGGCGTTTGGATGTACCAAAGACTTGCTTTATGCCTACCCATCCTCCAATCCCCCTTACACGCCCGGTGATCCGGTTTTCCGGTCGCAACGGTCGAACATCATTCCTCCCGTCCGACACAAAAGATCCCTCTCGCTTCTTTCTTTTTAAGATCTTCTGTAAGATACGATAACGAGAAACTTAATAATGAAACATGTTTAGTAAGTAAAAAAATAACAATAACGATACTTACAATTCTTTCAGCAACTAGACGAGTTTGTTCACTCGTGTAAGCGCCGCTTGGCTTTTGCCGAATATGCAACCACAACTCCTCGCGACGTATTGGAGATGGAGGAGCATGTATCACAAAAGGATTGGATTCTGCTTCATCATCCAATCTCTTCCGCTTGGCCGCCATCAAATCTTTTTCGTCCTTTTGATATCCGCGAGAAGCCCTATGAGGGAAATCATTCTTTCTACCTATCTCCGTGCTTGTTCCCTTCTTTTACGTGAATCGGGATTGAAAACATCTATTAATTATGAATTCCAGCCATGCATGTCACTAACGAAATTAGAGAACTTCGCTTCATATGAACATCAATCAAACGGTAGTCAAATTCTTCACTTCATCAAGTTTCAACATTTTATTTAAGGAAGATGTAGAATTGTATAAGAAATTGGAGCTATGTTTTGTAGTGCTAGCTAGATAGATAGGTTAAAAAACAAAAGAGAATTATGCTTACGAGAATAATACAAACTTGATCCTTTTTAAGGCATCCAGTGGGATCGGCGAGTCCCCATTAGATAGTAACAATTGGGTATATAAAGTTTCCCCCTTTTAAGACTATTCATTTCCTCCTTTGCAAGACAAACCATTACACAATTAATACCTTCTCATCGTAATTTACCTTTTCGGGGTTGACATATCGACTTGCATAGACAAAGGCAGGAAATGTATACTTCTATTCACACACCGAACCATTCTATAACTAACGGGATTACATGAACACAATAACATTCACATATCCGCACAAAGGTTAATAAGCAAACAAAAGGGAAAACAAAACTAAATATAAACTCACTTTGAGCTTCGGGAGTGGTCCGCGAGAAGAACAAATTGTCTCCAAATTCGTTCATCAATAAATGTGTAAACTTCCCAAGGATGTTTGGCGGGCGAGAACCTCGGAGAAAATATACGTGTTAGCGAGAAAGGTCTTAAACTTCCTCCACCGATAAGCACAATAAGACAATGTCTTGTCTTTCAACCGATGTCGGGGACGGTGTATGTAACCCGGATAGTCTCCCAAATAGGATCCTTTACATTCTTAGAGTCCACACTTTTCCACTCATCCGTCAAGATGCTAACCTTGCTGCGTCCTAGACAGCCGACACAAAACTATTATATTTGCTTTCATTAGGACCAACGGGTTCCAACCTTGCATCAAACCTGAATCTCGAGCTTTGACCCGGAAGTCCGACTTAGGGTCACATCCATCATTCGTGTGCCTCTTCTACCACGGCGTGCAGGGCGATTACGAGCCTCATTGTGAGATGAAGAGGGTTCGTTCTCACTCACACCAGTCACAACAGGAACTGGTGTTGCCGGAACACGAATAGAATCGTTTTCACCGTCCATTTTCGAGATAGGAAGAGAGGAATGCCTGAGCAAATGAGAGAGTAACAGGGGCTTATGGTACGTGGGCGAGGAAGAGAGGTAATGCAACGGGAAGGGTTTCGGAACGTGAACGAGAGGTTCTCCACGAGTAACAAAAGCTTTCGCGCGAAGAAATGTATATCTTGTGTTGATTTTTAAGACCGGATGCAAAAGAGACGGTCTTAATATTTACATTAATCCGGTCATATTAAAAGTCCGATCTTAAAAGTTTAACCTTTAAGACCGTTCCTTGTAAAACGCCGGTCTTAATATTAATGAACTTTTTCGTACCGGAAGTATCATATGTCCGGTCTTAAAAGAAAACTTTTAAGACCGTCTTTTTAATAAGTTCGGTCTTAAAACTTTAGACTTTTTATGTTTAAATTTTTCCTTATTATGTTTTACCGTAGAAAATTTAAGTACGGCTATATGAGATATATTTATAAAGTAATTGAAATTTCAATTCAATTTTTAAGACCAGTTGTTTTTTAGTTGGTCTCAATAATGTTTTTAAGAGCGGTGAAAAATTGGTCCGGTGCAAGAAGTTCTTTATATTTACGGAACTGCCACCGGTCATTCCTTTAAGACCGGGATGTCGATTCTCCGCTCTAAATGAGGCGGTCTTAAAGCCCTTTTTTGCACTAGTGGGTATTGTATGTATTAAATAGAGATAAAGTTTAAAATTGTTACATTTTAAGGTAGAGTTAATGATATTTAAAATTTTCTTGGATTTTAATGAAATATGTTGGAATCAACTTATAAATAAGGTTATATGAGTATAATTGTATTTTGCATTACCTATCATGGCTTTAACTTTTTTTTTTACCCAAAGCACTTTTTATTAACAATTATGGCTTAACTTTTTCATGGCAAAAATTCATTACCAGTTAAAACATCCCATTGAATACTAAGAACAGTTATGGAAGAGTAGCATAAATATTAGACACAAATTATAAATAACTACTTTAAGTAATTTTTTAATCAAGTTTATTAAAAAGCTTTAAAGTATTCAGGACTAGAGGGAACATGAAGCTTTCTCTTCCAACATTCAGATGCTGATACTGAGGACATTTAATTTCATTCTTGAAAGATTATACAGTTCTTCGTTTTCGTTTTATTGTTTGATATTTTAAGATTGAAATATCACTCTAATATTCAAGTGCAAAATTTTAAAATTAGTTTGGATTTTTTTTTTTTTTTTTTTTGGGGGGGGGGGGGGGGGGGGGATAAACCCAATAATAATAATAATTATTTTTAAAAAATAAAATCAAACAATAGAGAGCAGGTCTAATCACAATATATATTAAATATAAGATTAATGTGCAATTTAAACAACGAATTTTTACATCATGATCGACGCACAATAAAGTTTTGAAGGTTAAAAAAACAGACAATCTTTTTAAAATGAAAACTATTCGTTGTAAAAAGTACAACTTAACCCTTAAATATATTGCTACTACCAACAAGTGTTTCTGATTAATTTGTCTTCCGTATTTGATAGGAAGATTACAATCAAACTCAGATTCTTCAAACACCCGTAAGATCATTTTGCACTCAATATTACAAAATTAATAACGTTTATTTTCAAGAAGAAAAGTTTGAAACAGAAACCATCGAGTTATTTATGTTGCATATTAATCTGCAGGCCACAACTGAACAGAAATCAAAGATGATATCACTGATTATAAATTATTTCCTGACAATATATAATCCCTCAACCAACAATTCCAGACACACTTCATTTTCATGAGGAAAATTGATTGACATTCTGAAAGAAACTGTATTGTAACTCTAGAAAATATAATTTGAGAGGATGTAAAGAGGATATAGATAAAGTGTAGCAGAGTCACTAGCCAAACGACAGTGATTTATACTCATGTTTTCATAACAGCACTCCCCCAGAATCCAGCGCTTTGATTAACCCAAAAGTGACAGCCATCGCCATCCATCCTCCAACCAGAACCCTAAAACAAGACCTAACCACAGGAGTCTTTCCCCACACAGCTCCCAACCCTCCAAACACCACAAGAGCCAAGCTAGCCACAAGCACAACCACCATTAGCCTCACCTTGTAGTTTGTTATGAATGCAGCGGCAAGCAAAGGCACCAGTGCTCCCACAGAGAAAGATAATGCAGAAGCCAGAGCAGCCTGAAATGGATTCGGTAATTTATTCCTTTGCTCTGTCTCCCCTGTTTCGTTCGCATATTTCACGTCTCTCTCCATCTGCATAAGCTCGACGTCGTATTGAGTGTACACAGACACAAATTCTCCTATGGCCATACTACAGGCTCCTGCAATTGTACCTGCAAAACCAGCAAGAAGCATGGCTCTCACATCTTCTTTCACGGCTCCTACACCCATCATCAATGAAGCAACCGAGAGCAGCCCATCGTTGGCTCCCAAAACTGCAGCTCGAATCCATTGTCCCCTCTGAGAATAATCGAAATTGTTACTGCCATACTCCTCTTGGCTAATGCTTTTTTCATCTGCATGGTTTGGAGCTGCTGCCACCTGCTTCAAAATGACCTGAACACCAGATTCAGGGGGAGCCATGTGGGTGAGCATGAATCAACAAAGAAAGGAGAGGAGAGAGAAAAAGCTTAAGCCAGAGACAGACTGGAAATTAAAGGAGTTTCATGTATTTAAAAAGATATGTGATGAGCTATTTTGTCCTTTTGGCCTCCAACGGAATATTTTAATGCATGCTGCTCACAACAAGAACCAAAGGGCAACATGAAAAGCAATGATGATTTTATTTATGCGTAAACTCCCATCCCATGGATAATACTACTGTGATTTAATTCTTTAAAGTGTATTACCACCAATTCATTATTAGCATATTTTCTCAGGGATGGCCAATTCAAACTTTGACTCGGTGGTAGCATTCTCCTCTCATCTTTATGTCTTGCATTAGACTTGGCAGTGAGGGCATTGAATTGACCATGACTCAATGATTCTTATTACCATTTGGTCCTAAGTATATGATTAAAATCTTACTCGTATGTTTTTAGAATTATAATCAAATCAGCCACTTAAACTAACTCAAGCGGTCAGGACAAGGTGAGATAGGAATAGCGATCACTACTTGGATTCACATTCTCTTAATGCAACCAAAAAAAAAAAAAAAAAGAAGAAGAAGTATTAAGACAATAAAATTTCAAAGATTAAATTTGTTACATTCAAATTGGGAATACATTAGTAACATATCTTCTCATTGCTCCGATCTCCTACTCATCACTCTTAGGGTGGAAATAGGCTGGGCCTCATAAAAGAGGCCAGGCTATAAGCCTATTTACAGGCCTACTAGCTTAAACAAGCTAGGCTTTAATTTTTTCTTGAGGCAGGCCTGATATATATATTAAATTGAGACTATAATACACACACATAATAGTTTATTCTATATAAAAATTAGGTGTTTTTTTAATTATATGTAGCCTTTAAAGCCTACCAAAAACTTACATTTAGGTAGGTCTTAGTAGGCTCAAAGCCTATTTATGGCCTTCAATGCCTATAACATAAGGCATTTCTCAAGACCTACATTGTCAATAGGCCTTTAAAAAGGCTTTAGGCCTAGATAGACTTTTTGAAAGCTCAGGCCCGAGCCTAAAAAAAAGCCTAAATTAAGCCTAGGCTCAGGCCTGAAACTCTTCTTATAGTGTTACAGGCTCAAACCTATTTAGCTAAAACCTGACCTGATCTAGCCTATTTCCATCCCTAATCTCTCTGTCTATCTCGGCATGAAAACCCATCAATTATTTTAAGTGAAAAGGGGCAACTTTTTCACTACTGACCTTTCAATAAAATTATTAAAGAAAATGTCAAATTTTAAACCCAATGACACTGCAAAGGTCACAATAGATCTTTTTCCCAGAATATTTACTCGGAATAAGTAGTTTATGAAAATAACTTTTGGCATGAACAATGAACCATATGTACATAGACATAGTTCCCATCTCATCTTTGAAAATTTGGATGATAATATTATTATATTAATGCAAGCCTTTGTATTTCTTTTTCTTATCATTCACAATATTCCTGGAAGCCCTTTTATACAAAGCATCTCGCAGCAAACTGATAGAGTTGCTTTTGCTGATCAAAATTATAAAAGTAAAACTAGAATATGCAAGAAAGAGGAAAGCCACTTTCTGATTGCCGGGCACTGACCTCAATATATTTACTCTTTTGGAGAAAGAAACCAAGCATTAGAGTTGGTTTAGGGTTACTATAGGTCTGATTAGGAAAAGGTTGTATTGGGGGTTGTGAGAGTCACTTTGTTGGACTATAATAGTAGTTGTTTTCTCCAGGGGAAGGTATGAACTATTTTGTATTGTGACTTGTGAGTGTAGTGAGGAGAGCATCTGACCTCTGGAAAGTCAAATTGGAGGTGGAGGAAGATCATCCTTTCTTCATCATTTTTATCTCTGTTTTAGTGCTAGTTCTTTAGTATCATTGTATGAGGTTAGTGTGAGTTATCTGCTGTAATTCTTCCTTTTGGTTCTTGAGGAGGAAATATTTTGTTAAATCAATATCAGCCAACACTATTTTCCTACTGTTTTATCTTTGGCTCTAACACAAACAGATTCCATATTCATTATTTTCAGGTCGACAGATATTTGGTCCATCAGAATAATCCAAAGAATACAATGCATTTTATTCATGTCCGTCATCACAAGTAAATGCATCAAAACTAGGAATACCAGAACTAATAAGAGCATAAGCAAAAGCATAAAACTAGGGATACCATAAACAAGAACATTACTATTTTTTGCTTCCTCAAGATGGAGCTAAACAAACACGTGAATTCATAAAACAAAGTTTACAAAATGTGTGATCATTGCTAACCAGTTGTTTTTGCTGTGTGTTTATCAATTGCAGTTTAGGCTCAACCATGTTTCAGTGCTAGCATTAGGACTTCAATTTGTTTCACTTTAAGGAACCTTGTCTGGAAATTCACTGGCTTCCATATTCTCTTGAATAAATTCTTCAGCTTTCTATTGGTCCAATTTTTTTGATATGGTTTTCTTTGTCCTTCTCTGCTTATTGAGGATTTTTCTATTTTATTACTCTGACATATATTTAAACTTCCAATTATATTTGTTTTAATTTTCCTCAGGCCATATGAGATCGGCCCTAGTCTCCCAATCATTAAAATGGTTTTAATGTTGCCCTTCCACTCAATTTTCATCCAAAATCCACTAATTTGAACATTATAATTTTCAAGTCGATGGAGTATAGACTATTAGGTCTGATGATAAATTTTCGTTGGAAGGGCAACAAGCAAGCATTTGAAAAAAAATAAAAAAAAAATAATAATAACAAAAGTTCCAAAGAAAAATTTGTGGGATACCAAAATGATAGTCTACCATTTTATCAAGGACTGAAATAGGATTTCTTCTAAGCTTTTTATTTCCCATTTTCTATCTTATAGATCTATGTTGAGGTTACGGGTTACTCTAAGAGTATTTTTTAACTAGGACAGACTTATACTATTAAGGTAATTTAGCCATTTTTTATCAAGTTTAATAAAAAAATTAACATATTCCAACTTTACAATATATATTATCTCTCTATCAACTAATTCAACAGAGTTTTCTCCACATGTCTTGCTTCTATTTAAGGACTTAATAGCAATTATCTAAGAGCTACACAAAATCTGCCTTAAATCCATCTAACAAGTCTTGCTTAACTACTATTATTACCTAAACCAACATTCAGACCTTAGGAAATATAAGACAATTGTGTATATGGACGAGTGTTTGAAGCCAGTGGCAATGAAGCATCAAGTAAAGCATGGACTAATCGTGAAAACAAGGAACAGACCTAGATTAATCATAGCATCAGAAAGAAAGAAACGACACGATCCCACAAGAGCCACAATAAATCATCAGAAGCTTTACAGTCTAGTATGCCAAGACCTAGCAAATCCATTAACGAATCCACTCAAACAAATGTTCTCAAGTGAAGAATATGAACATCACAGTCACACACACAGACACACAGATGTGTGTGTGTGTGTGTACGTCTATATATATATATATATATATATATATCAGATCACACACACAGACACACAGATATATATATATATATATATAAATTCAGATCACAAAAGAACATTTAGGCTAAAGTAGCTACTGCATACCATTGGTCATTTGTAAAATTAAACTGACTATTGTTTTGGTTTTTGACAGATACAGTTCTTTTAGTTTGGAACTTTAAACAACTGCTTGAATGTTTTAAAGTGATTTAATTTAATCGGGGCACACTTAAGACTCTAGAAGCATAAGGAATACCTTGATTGAAACAAATTAAATACTTGAGAACAAAAAAATAGTTAAAATAGAAAAAGCAGTCAATATGTCTGTTGCATATTCTTACCCACACGTTGCAGAATCTGCTTGCTAGTGACTATCATAAATGCTCACCAAAGTTAGTTTCCGTGTTAGAACAGCTCTTCTCCCCCTCCTTCAGAAACTCTTCTCCAATCTCTTCTTCAGCATCATATTCAGCTAAGCTCTAAACATATTTTGACCCAGTTTTCATGTAATTCCTTCCATTCATGCAGAGATAATTCATGTCCACTGAAGAATCACCCTCTAAAATGTTCGCACTTCTTAAACCCAGTATCTTGGCCATGAAGTACAGCCACTTGAAAACAGAGCCCGGTCCATGTTCAACGTACGGACACTTGTGTTATACACAAATCACAATATGGCACTATCACTATGTGACACTATAAATTAGAATTTAAGGCTTCAAATTTAACCCTATCACTGTGTTTTGTCAATGTCACGTTCTGTCTATGGTAGTGTACAACTGTACATGCTTCCTGGATTCTTTATCAATCAGATCTTTCATTACAAATCAATACCGGAAGCTCCAGTCTTTCACGTATATTAATATTTTGCATTAAATAAGCAACAGTTCTAAAAAATCGTTGAAGAACTATTCATTTACCAAGAACTGTAATCCTTTGATCATCAATAACCCTCCTAGCTTCTGTCTTGAGATAATCATTCAAAATATTTTCATCTCTGTTTGCTACTAAACCCAGAGGCAAAGCACTGTTTAGTCATCACAGCCTTCCCTCCAGCCAAAGAAGCTGCCTCAATCACCTTCTCCATCAAAATTGCATCCTCAACCACAGACAAATAACTTAGCAGAATCTCCACCTTTTAATACCTTAAAAATTCCCTTTTCTATTCTAATCATATACCTTATCCTGAGATTTCCATTACTATTTACATTTATTGATTGCAGACTCGGGATTCTAGCAATCCACACATACAGAAAATTCCCAGCCCAAGCAAACATAAAGGCACGGACCATCATGTCTTTGTTTCCCCCCTTTTTTATTTTCACTCTTGAAAGGAGCATCATTTTTGCAGTTCAATGAGCATATTTGGCAACATTCATTGAAATGAAAACATTTCAGTCTGCAGAGATGAACTATACACCAATTGGTAAAAGGTTCTAGAGTCCGATCCTACCATACAGTGCAAACGCCAACTCTGAAGCCACAAGATGGCACTTCTGTCAAATAGAGCAGGAGCCTTGTTTTCTTCTGCAATGGAGGATTGGAATCCGAATGAAGAGGGCATTCATCTTTCATTGAACTTCATCTTCTTCGTGGGCCAAGTCCGATGAGACTGAGCAAAATTTTGATCCGGAAAGCTTAGTTATCCGGGCTATTGCAGGGGGCACAGGACACCGGACGGCCGATGGAGATTTTCATTTTACGCTTAGGGTTTTGCGAGGCGCCAATTTTGCAAGCCGTTGGGCGTTTACACAACACGCGCTATGCATGCGAGGGAAACATTTTGATGCATTGAGATTGAAGGGAATCCGTTGTGGAAAACATTCGATTTCCAATCTTGCCCTTGGAGGGAAACAAGTGAATACACGTGTCAGTGTTTTGAAAGGGTAAACGCCGTCCAAAATATCAATGAAGAACTTTTTTTGACCACTAAAATATCAATGAGCTTTGTTCTTTATGCAATTGTTATTTTTATACGAATACTCCTCATGTCATTAATTATTACATATTTGCCGTATTAATTTTAAATATAGGGACAACTACCAATTTATTACTAAGTTACTACCACTTTTTCATCGTTAAATCAGAATCTCATCTACCTTTACATTTTTCTCTCCTATATATTCTGATTTAATGGTGAAAAAAAAGTGGTATTTCAAGAAATGACATAAAATGATAGTTACAATATCATATCCCTTAAATATAAGACATAATTTTTTATTTGTCAATTTTTTTTTTATTCTTATTAATGTTCTCTCAATAATAATCAAGTAGGAGAGAGAATTAAAGAAGATAACTAGAATGTCTTAGAAAATACATGTTATATTAATCAACTTAATCAACTTCCTTAATCTAATCAACCTATATAAATATGTCTTATATCAAATATCAAAAGGCTATTATTTATTTTTGAAAAATATAAGTGCAAATGAAAATCTAAAGTTATAAAATCACAAATTCATTTAGAATTTTTTTTGGAATTGATTTCTTTTGTTACCTAAAATTTTTGACATTGATTATATTTTTAGTCATAGGATATTGTCACTATCAATTTTGGTCACTACCACTTTTTTCACCATTATATCAAAATCTCAATAGAAGAGAGAAATGATAAAGGTAGATGAAATTCTGAGCTAACGGTGAAAAAAAGTGATAGTGACCACAATTGGTAGTGACAATATCCTATCCACATTAACTATTGCTAATATTGGAAGAAATTTTTTACTTTTAGAATTGTCTAAATTTTAGATTAGATAAGCGAATGCTATATAAATTAAATTGAATGAATTAAGACTATTAATTATTGAGACTAAAATGTTAGGACCATTTTATCATAAAAGTTTGATAAATAACTTTGCAACTTAGAAAGATTTTTAAAAAATTGAGAATTTATGAATTACTTAATCCGATTTTTAATATAAGATATATTTGATGAGTTGGTTTTTTGTCCTAATTATAAAACGTAGTTTTTAACTTTTCATATTTATCAATCTTTTTTAAATTTATCGTTATTGATGCATGTCCGGTATTTACAATTACTTTTAGAATATGATTGAACAAATGGATACATGCATCTAGAAATACTCCATCTAGTCCTCATTATAAAGCACCAACTAAAAATTATATTTGGTCATTTTTATAATGCATTTGTTTTTTTCAAAGCGTATTAATTATTTTTTTCATGTATGTTCATAATGAATAAGAGTAATGGGTGAGAAGTAATAATTAATATAATATTAAAATTTAGTGTAATTAATAGGGTTAATATTAAAAGTTATTTAAATTATAGGATAATTATATTAATTTTAATTATTTTTATTGATTTATAAAAATTATTAATTGTCATACTGTGCCTTATAGTGCTTTATAGGAATAGCAAGGAACACTATGAATATATAGATAATGATACCGTCTGGCTAGGAATCATGCTGTCTTTTCTGCCTTAAAATCAAATCTAGTTTGGCGTTTATTAAATGATTGAGAGAGGAATTTGATCCAATAATTAGAGTCACGTGTAATACCCTATGAAACTGTTAAATCAAGCGCGCGTCTCAGTTGTAGAGTCAAACTGATAGACCTAATGGGCATGGATATATTGTTTAAAAAAAAAAAAGGGCATGAATATATAAAATTTAGGATTAATGTAAAAAAAAATGCCCGAATTTTCATTAAAAGTGTATTTAAAGCATGACAGTAAAATTTTAAAAGGGTTTAATATTTTTGTTTTTGTTAGAGAAACATTTTTTCTGTCACATAAGTGGGTTAGTGAGACAGAAATAATAGTGACAATTCTGTTTGATCATTTAACTTTAACCGTGTTTAACTATATATAATAACATAGACGCTAAGTTAGGTTAATTAAAATCCACGTGTCAGTCTGCTAATGAAACACACACAACCACAACATCTGTTTTAAATTTCATTATGTGTTTTTTTGGCCTTTTAATTTATCCTAGTTCCTTATCGTCACGCTGTTGGTGGCTGTGGACCGCCACGTATAGCCGCTTTTCGACGCGGCAACACGTCTTCTGCTCCACCGGACAAATTTATAATAGTGGGTGTATTTTTTAGAGAAAAAATTCGTCGGTATTTTTGTAACTTAATCTTAAAATTTATGATATTTGGATTTATGTTACAGCAATACTTAACGGTTACCTTGGTAATCTACGTAGCATTTCTGAGCAAAAAAAAAAAAAGGTAAGATATGCATACATTTTGTGGTTTTTTCTTTTTTTTTCTTAATACATAAAAGTTTAGGTGTAAAGAAAATTGTTAAGAATATTTGAATATGTCACAAGTATTGGAGTATATGATTATTTTATCTGATCCAAAGTATTGAAATGATATATAGTATGTCAAATTTAAGTTGGTGTGATGAGAAATTAATTATTTTATTTTTTATCACCCATTAGGTCTAGGCCCGAGTTGACTCACATCAACCGGTAGGTTCAATCTCCGGTCGATTTTTAGAACTTTGCTTTTAGGGGAAAAAAAAACGTGGGTATTTTTGTAACTTAATCTTAAAATTTATGATAATATTCATTAGCATAAGATATGCATACAAACACACATACACCGGACCAATTTGAGATGTCGGAGGCCATTTTGCATGTGCCCTTACAACACAATGCACAAAGATTTAGATCACTATTGAGTTGGGGGTTGGAGAGCAGTTGATATGGAACGTGAAATTACATTGGAAATTGTAAAGGGTTTTTATAAAAATGAATAGGTTTTGGATCTGACAAGAAGATTTTTGTTAAGAAAAAAAACCTATAAAATTTTAAATATTACTATCATATAAAAAAAAGTCAATATATTTTTATAAATAAAAATACTTTCTTCATAAAACTATTAAAGCAAAAATAAATAAAAAAAAAATCAAGAACTTGAATAATAATGATGGCCTCTATTTTTTTTTTTTTACTGTATTTAAAGAGGAAATAATATGTTTTTTTTAATGAAAACTAGAATCGATTAATAACTCAAAAGAGCAACTACAACCTATTATCACTCACCAACAACCTCCTCCTGGTACAAAAGTGGTGAATAATCAATCAAATAAAAGTTTCTTACGATATTATGAGCTAACTTAGCCAAATAATCCGCTAAACTATTTTATTCCTTATGAATCTGACTGATTAAAACTTTCTATTTTTTATAATTACAACTGGAGGGGAAAATTTGCGACATCAACTATAATGTCCTTAAAGGAGTGAGTTTGATCATAACCCTTAGTCAAAACATTAACAGCTTCAACACAATCCAATAGTACAACATTTTTATATAATTTATTCCAATATATTTGAAGACCTTGGGTGACCACAATGATTTCTACTATTGCTGGGGGAGCTGTCGTGAGTTTAAAAATGAATCCACATATCCATCATTTATAGTCTCCACTAATAGCGCCTCCACAATTATTTCTCCCTAACTCAAGAATTGAAGCATCCACATCGAGAGTGATAAAACCTTGTTGAAATTCCCAGTTAACCTTAGCTTCCTGCAATATTCTAGTTAGAGTAAAATTGATATTTTGTTATCATATCTGTATCCAAGCTTGTTTTGAAAAGGCTAGCATATGCATTTGTGCTGTCTTTGGTGAGGTCCTTAGCAAATAATTTCTTGCAACGATCTACCCAAATGTCCCAACAAATATAACCGAACAATGGGCCCATGGGATTTTCTTGGTGAAATCCCTTCCGCTTTATGTTTGAGATTCCATTGTAGCCACTTTGTGCCCCGAGTAATGTGAACTTCTCTCAAAAGGCCAGGGTAACTACTGAAATCCATCTTTCCTTCATGTTACTACAATCCCTCATTGAGTGCATTAAGCCCTCCTCCTGGTTGCATCCAAACAGGCATCTTGTTGACTCCTCAATGCCTCTATGAACTCTCAGTCGAGCCGTAAGTACTCTCGCATGTGAAAACGTCCACATAAAAGACTTGATCTTCTCCGTGATAGCTCATCTCCGCAACATCTTCCTGACAAAGTCTCCGTCTCGATGTATACCTGTAAAAAGAAAATGGTATGGATACTTTACAGAAAAACAACCATCAAATAAAAGGTTCCCAATAGTAGTACTTATCCTACCTTCTCTCCTCCCAGTGAAGGGTGTGCACATATGATCTGATCAACAACTTTTGATCAACTTGTTTCGATCCCATTCTCCCTAACACTCAACATAATCATCAACTTTCTCATTCTAGTCCGTGAAAGCTTCATAACCAGGTAGGGTGTGCACACATGATTCGATCAATAACTTCTGATCAACTTGTTTCGATCCCATTCTTCCTAACAGTCAACATAGTCAACAACTTTCTCATTCCTGTCCGTGAAAGCTTCATAACCAGGAATAAGGTCAATAAGGGGTCTATTGATTTCAGATCAATTGTTGAACCAAAAGGATGCCGATACACCATTTCCAAGTTTAACCCCAACACCCTTTTGAAACATTTTCCAAACAACACATATCCTTCTCCATGTAAAGGACGTCCCTTCCTTCTTCTG
Source organism: Acacia acuminata (assembly GCA_019022655.1). Taxonomy (NCBI): domain Eukaryota; kingdom Viridiplantae; phylum Streptophyta; class Magnoliopsida; order Fabales; family Fabaceae; genus Acacia; species Acacia acuminata. The sequence goes on from JAFJYI010000005.1 coordinate 7,351,834, forward strand.
GATTTCAGGTCTGAAACCTTCTCCACCCTTATACTTAATACGCAACATCTTACCTGAAGTGCTTCCCTATTGCACAAAACATTCCAACACAATTTCATAAAGAAAGCTTCGTTCTGTTTGCCTAGATCTTTTATTCCAACGCCACCATCCTTCTTTTCTTTAGTTATATGCTCTTATGATACCAGGTGGAGCTTCTTTCCCTTGTTGTCATCACCCCATAAGAAACCATTGCTCCTCTTCTCCAATTCCTTTACCAACCATTTTGGGATAAGCATTGTTTGCATATAATAAGATGGTAAAGCAATGAGCACTGCTCTAATAAGGGTTGTTTGACCAACGAAGTTCAAGCATCCATGTTTCACCGTGATAAGGAAGTCTGTTTGTTTTTTTCGGAATGAACTTTTGATTTCGCAGGTACATCAGGGAACTGCACATTGTTCTTTGATTTGGTAGATTCAGGTACTTCTTTCTTTTTCCCTGTGTAGCATATGCCTTTTTCATGTTGGGGTTGAACTCCGGATTTAGCTCCCTCAGAATGTTGTAGTGAGACCCAGCGGATTTTCCTTCTTGTTCCGCCATTGATCGAGCGTTACTAGCCGACTTGGGGATTTGTTGCTTCTCTGGCTCAGTTTCTTGGGTACGACACCTAGCAGATGATGTAACCTTCATCCACGCGCCAAACTCTTCCTCACTGGAACACCAGGAACACTAACGACTAGCTATTTTCCTTCCCTCTTGTTTCCCTATGCCGACTATTAGCTCTGTGACATCCCTTGATCTATTGGAGGTGTTTGGTTACTATGTTTTGGTTGGGCAATTCTCTTGAGTATGATCTTATAAACCAGAAGTGAAATATATTGTATCAAGCCCCTTGAACTCCATTGGATATATACGATTCCCGAGTGAAAATATGGATTGAATTTGCTTATTCAGGTCTATTTCAACACTCACTATAGCAAACTTCCCTCTTTCTACTACATGTTGATTATTCTCTTTTGTGCTAACGTATGAAGATCAACCTTAAGGGCTCTTCCAATTAGATTCCCAATCTCCATATTTTATTCCTTCGAGTATATGTGCATTGGATGGGTAGGAATGCTTACCCAAATCGCAACCTTTCGCACCTTGTTACAATATGGATTAAAATTTGGACTCCACCATTGAACATCAAGGTAGTGTTCTTGTATAAGCCAAGGTCCATCAAATAATAGTTTGTTGCATAAAGTTTCTTCTGCTATTATGAAGATAAACTAATTGTTAGGATGGTCAATAAGCTCAAAATTTTTAGAATGAAATAGCCACTTAATTATGTCTTTAAGCATATATCAAGATTAGTATTCTTGCCTAAGACGGTCAAAATAAGAGCATCTTTCCATAACCTACAAAGATCTTTGAGTCTTTTATCTAAAACATTCAAAGTGGGAAGTGTTCCTATCATCTTGAAAGAGAAAAAAATAATTTTATCTTATATTTAGAAGCGGAGAGAGTAATAATATATATATATATATATATTTTTCCCTTTTTTTTTTTTTTTAAACCAACGAAACATGCAATAATTTCCGAATTTCCAGTAACATGTGAAACCAATATTTGTAGGTGTATGGAAAATTTGATAGGCCCAATCAGAAGATTCCACATAGCAGAACCCACGTCAGCGGAATCTTACTGTGAAACACATGCAAGTGGATCCACCAAGCCCCATCGGAAGCGCGTGACTTGCCCCCTATAAATATCCACGTCCTCTGCCAAAGCTTCATCCTTCATCCCGAGTCTATTGCGTCGCCGGCCATTGCCCCAAGACGCTTTCTCGGTACCAAAATCTGTCCATTGAATCATCCCAAGCATTGCGGGTTTTCTCTTCTTCTTCTTCTTCCTTTCTCAGATCTGTGTTTTAGAGAGATACGTTCTGTCTAGCTCATTTCTTATTGTTCGACCAACTTAATCACTGCCCCAATCTCGCCCCGCAGGCCATTTCTGATTGTTCATATTGACGGACACACTTTTTCGGAAGCTGGTTTTCGTCTTCGGAAATACCGCTTGAAGCTTCTTTCTTTGGCTGATTGAACCTTGTCGTGAGGTTTGTGTTATTATCTTCAATTGTATTTGATTCCAGTTTCTGCGGTGCGGTAATCTTGTTTGATAAATGAGCTTCCTGAATTGTCGATTGAGATTATGTCCCGCATTTTTTGAATGCTTAGATCCGCAAATTATGCTTAACTTCTTCGTCTGATGGTCGTATTTCAGTGAATTTGTATGTGGTATGTTATGGCCTAGCAATTAACTTTGTAAGCCTTATTCTGTAAAACGGATGTAATATGTTTTTAATGGAAATGAACATTTCCGAGAATTCGTGCCTCTGTAGAGGCAGTTCATGCTGTATGAGGTGTTCTTTGCTTTGTGGGCTACGTGCTTTAATTTTTGTTTTTGTCCTTTGTCTAATATCCTTCAGGAAAGGATCAATTCCTTCTCTAAATTCTACTTGGGGTCACTCCTTGGAAAGATCTTCATTCAAAATAATAATCTTGCCCCCAGAGGATTTTTTCTCTCAAGAAAGTTAGAATGTTATATGAAATATGAACCGCTTCTCTTTTTCCTCACATAAACGTCTGGTTTTATGTCTAAAACCCCTGCTTGCCCCATTTTCATTTTAGTCTTGTCTTTTGCTTGATATTTTGATTGCACCGGTAGTTCTTTTTCTCAAAATTCACTCCTGTATCATGTCTCTTACAGGTTATTATCGTGCTAGGGCTTGCAAAATGGACATAAGTGTTGGAATTGCGGCTTATGAGTCGAGCATCATGAAAGCAGTTGAGCCATTGCCAGAGGATTTTGATCCAACAGCTGTGATTAAGGATCCTGTGCCACCCGTAGTTGAAAATAATGGGAGTGTTCGTGGGGCGACCAAGATGAGGGAGGATAAAAGAGAGATAGTACTAGGCAGAAATGTTCATACCTCATGCTTGGAAGTCACAGAACCAGATGCTGATGATGAGATGACTGGGGACAGGGACGCTTATATGGCAAGTGTTTTGGCTAGATACAGGAAATCTCTGATGGAAAGGACAAAGCATCATTTAGGTTTGGCAATGTCTCCTCTTACTCAAATTGCTTCCTCTAGTGCATTTTTGATGTTTATGTTGTTTTATTTGATGTGTTATGAAGATGTTTCATAATGGGAAAGCTCTTTTTATGTAAAATTTACTTTTAGGTTTTGGTTTGAGATTCTGGTTATCTTAGAGGAGCTTCATAAAATCGTCTCACAGTTAGCTGAATTATAGAGATTTGAAGTAGACCAATAGAGCATTTTATTTCTGATTGCATTTTCTTTCTTAATAATTAATACTTTATTTTTCAGAGGAAACTAGACAATGCTTATGATCTTTCGTGTTTAGGGAATTTATTTGCTAATCTTCAAAAACGCATTCATATATCTTTTCTTGTCAGGCGAGACTTTAAACGAGTTTGGGCTATTTTTGAAGTTCATATTTTTTTCCTATCAACCTTTTGAGGTCTTATTTATATTTTTATTTATGAACTACCTATTGCAGGTTATCCCTATAATTTGGATTTTGACTATGGTGCCCTTGCCCAGCTGCAGCACTTTTCTATAAACAACTTAGGAGATCCATTTATTGAAAGTAACTATGGGGTCCACTCACGGCAGTTTGAAGTAGGTGTTTTGGATTGGTTTGCCCGATTATGGGAGATTGAGAAAAATGAGTACTGGGGCTATATAACAAACTGTGGCACAGAAGGGAATCTACATGGCATTCTAGTTGGGTTAGTTTCATAAATTTCAATTAGGTTGATATTTTATATATTAGTAAAATGATTGCCTGATATGGTGAAAATACCTTTGCAGGAGAGAGATTTTCCCGGATGGGATTCTGTATGCCTCACGTGAAACACATTATTCTATTTTCAAAGCTGCTCGTATGTACAGAATGGAATGTGTGAAAGTTGACACTCACTGTACTGGGGAGATTGATTGTGATGATTTCAAGGCCAAGATTTCTCGTAACAAAGACAAGCCAGCAATTGTAAATGTGAATATAGGCAAGTTTCTACCCCCTCCCTCACACACACAAGCATGCCTTTGTGCTCTCTACACATCACCCCTACATCTTGTTGACTCTTGCGCTTACACTTGAATCTTGCAGGCACAACTGTCAAAGGAGCTGTGGATGATCTTGATCTAGTAATAAAGACTCTTGAAGAAGCAGGATTTTCACATAACCGATTCTACATCCACTGTGATGGAGCTTTATTTGGTCTCATGATGCCTTTTGTCAAACGCGTAAGTGTTGAATGGGTTCCATTATGCTTCCTTTTGACCATCTAATAATTGATTTAGCACACAGAAATTTGGTTTGTCCAATGCCCTGATCTCTTTTATAACCAGCTTCTGCCTGATAACTCACTCAGCAATTTTGTTGTCTTCTTTTGGGGGAATTGCAGGCTCCAAAAGTCTCTTTTAAGAAGCCTATAGGGAGTGTGAGTGTTTCTGGCCATAAATTTGTGGGGTGCCCTATGCCTTGTGGTGTGCAGATAACACGATTGGAGCATGTCAATGTTCTCTCGAGGAATGTGGAGTACCTAGCTTCTAGGGATGCCACAATCATGGGCAGTCGAAACGGACATGCTCCCATCTTCCTCTGGTACACCTTAAACCGTAAGGGATACCGGGGTTTCCAGAAAGAAGTACAGAAATGCCTGAGGAATGCACATTACCTGAAAGACCGCCTCAGAGACTCTGGGATTGGTGCGATGCTTAATGAGCTTAGCAGCACGGTTGTGTTTGAGCGGCCACATGACGAGGAGTTTACTCGCAGGTGGCAACTAGCATGCCAAGGCAACATTGCTCATGTCGTGGTGATGCCAAACATTACAATTGAGAAGCTCGATAAATTTCTGGAGGAGTTAGTGGAGAAACGAGCAAAGTGGTTTGAAGATGGCAAGTGCCAGCCTCACTGCATTGCGTCTGATGTGGGTGAAAGTAGCTGCCTCTGTGCCTTGCACAAGTGAACTGGTGGCTAGCCATTTTAGGAACTATTTAGGATTCTTTGAGTTTGTTGTTCGTCTGTGTTGTTATGTGGCTTTTATGCAGATGTGTTGCACTGAATCTTGCATTCACAATAATTTATTGTGCATGCTTTAATCTGGCCCTTAACATAGATGTCTTGGTTTCTTCCAAGAAATTAATGGGCGGATGACTTGTGGAAGGCCTGCTTTAGTACTAGCGATTTAAACCCATTTTCCTCTCTTTATTGGAGGGGCAAGGGAGTGTTAGGTGATTTATAAAAGTTTGTGGGCGAAACCCCCTTTTTTGTAGAAAAAAACAAAGATCTCATTAACTCTCTGTTTCTCTCTCTTTTTTGACAGATCTCTTGATTAAGCTTGTGTGATGTAATACTGTACTGTTTATTTGACTCTCTAAACCAGTTGTTGTTATAGGTTATGCTTGAAAGTTTGCATGGTCTTGAATATAAATCACAATGTCAAATATCTAGAAGTCTGAGTATTTAGAGTTTAGTACTGAAACGTCTGCTTCTGTAGTTCTGAGTTATAATTTAGAAGGAAAAAAACGTTATTTTAAGGGGCAGTAGTTCCGAAAGATCTCTTCAAGGTCTAGCCCAATCTTTTTTGACCTTTTTTCTTGGATAAAGGACAAAATGATGCAACATGCAATTAGTCTCATAGGCTCAAGGAAGCAGGACAAAAACAAGTAGAATTAAAGTTGTATAAGGAGAAACCTGCTGCGAGAGGCAGTGCCTTTCGGAGGATACTTATGCTTGGGAAAAAAAAGTTGTACAAAGGAGCTTTAGGGATAACACGAACATCATAGCAAAGAAAGTGTTGAACCAAGTCTTTGACGCCCTGCAATATGACATTGAATTGTTCTCTCAGAAGAAAGGTGGGTTTGATGAATAATTTCTTGACACACCAAATTCCTAACCCTCCTTATCCAGTGAAAATTGAGAGAACACATTGAATTTCAAATTCACAAGAGAGAAGAGCCCCCGTCCTTGGGTTCAATTGGCAAAGGGGTCAGAAACTCTCATCAAAGGGAGGAGATTCAATCTTGGAGTTGGTTAAGGCATTGGAGGAGGCATCCTAACTCCTAGGTTAGCCTTGCCCAACATTGGTATCATGTAGAAAGAAAGGAGATTTCGATTTAATTACCAAAATGTTAAATCGCGAGGAATGTCAAATTTTAGCATAAGTAATAACAACAAGGATGCTACTCACCTATCATTAAAACTTGTTATTAATTAAATCTATTCCTTGAAACTTCAACTCTTTTTCTAAAATTTTTATGTCAAAAAAAAAAAGAAAAATCATAAAAGTGAAGCTCTGAGGGATTTAATTACCAAAATGTTAAATAACAACTGAGGAATGTCAAATTTTAGCATAAGTAATAACAACAAGTTTATGCTACTCACCTATCATTAAAACTTGTTATTAATTAAATCTATTCCTTGAAACTTCAAAGCAATTCTTTGTTGAATGAATGTCAGGAACCATGGAGACAGCTTACTTGACGCTTTCTTCCCTTCAATTAATTTGTGCAAGATGATAATCCAATATTTGATGTTGAAAGTTGAAACCTCCATGGATGTATAAGCAACAGCCAACAGGGGACTTAATGCTTCACATTGAAAGATAGAGACGTGTTAGGACAACATGCTTAGAATTTCATGAAAGTTGATGATACCCTGATTCATGGCAATGTTGCGCTTAAACCATATTCCTTCCATCTTGATAAAATTGACATAAGCACGTTGTTTGATTTTCTCTTTTTTTTTTAAATTTTTTTTTAAAAAACAAATTGACTCAGCATAAGGATTAAGGGCACGATATGAAGATGTGTTCTAGAGATTCTTCATGATCACATCTAAAGAGGCAGCTTCTCGAGTGATTGGCGTGATGTTGCATTGATGCTATGTTTGGTAGCGGGGAAATAACGCCTGGGAAGTAGAAATAAGGAGGAAACTAAATATTTGAGCTTTGGTGTGTGAAAACCACAGTTATTAAAACTAGATCTCTTACTAAACCGGTCGAGGTATTGGTTCAAGGTTGATGGGTCGATGAGAGTCAAATCGAGCTAACTCAAAAATAAACCGGTGAGCTGCGAAAGTGAAGATTTTAGGGGTTGTTAATATGAAATTATAAATAAAATAATAAAAAAATCAATTTTTTTCCTAAAAATTAAATCAGGTTATTGCTTGAACCGGACCGGTTTATCGACCAATTTTTGAGCCAAACTAACTGGTCCAACTTTAATTACAATAGTGAAAAGCCAATTCTTGTGGTTCCACACATATACCCAAGGAATTGAGTTCCGATTCCCTAGAAATGAATAAAGTGACTATTTTGCCCACCACCCCCTCTCCCTTAAAACAGTCGACGGTCGATGGCTATAAATGGAGGTGAGACAATGAACGATGGAGATTCGTGTGAGGTCAACCACGAAGGTGACGGAGGATGGCACTTTGATCTTTGATCTAGTTTTTATTTTTTCAGACCACATTCCTTCATTCTCTTCCTTCGTACTTCAATCTACCGCTCGTGTTCTCTCCTCTCCTCTCCCTCCAGTCCACACTACGGTGTTTTGAGGTGGCTAGGGTTTTTTTTTGGAAGGCTATATTGGTAATTTTATATTTAAATAACATATTAATTAAAAATTATATCATACTTCCATAGTTATGCATACTTTTATATCCCCACTTCCATTAATAAAAAAAAACCTCTTCCATGTTACCAAACATGGCATAAAATTTCATACGTAGCGACGACATTGTGAAGAAGCTTCCATTAGTTCCATGATAGAAGAAGGGAGATAGAAAAAGGCATTTTCAAAACGGGTCAAAAGAGGCAATGTTGGACCCATCTTTGGCTCTCAAGTTACCATTTCAGCACAATTGGTCAGAATGAGCTTTGTGAGAAAGAGGAAGACGAAAACTTTTTGGTAACAACAGAAGAAGAATATAATCTACAAATCAAAGAAGCATTCCATTGGATGAGCTAAAGTATACTTTTGCTATTTTAAGTTTGCATCAAATTTTTTAGTAGTTATTTTAATTTTCTTAATACGAACAACATTAATCTCATTAATAAAAAAAAAATATATTGACTGAGCGAATTTAAATAATAAATTTTCAATTAAAATTATATGATATATTAGTCTTTAATTTAAAATTTATAAATTGAAAAATATTTAAAATAAAACATAATGAAGATTATGTTTGATCAAAACTTTCAAGTTTCAACATAACAACTCATCTTTCAAAATTTTAAATAATTATATTAAAAGATTAAATCTTACACATTCTTTGTCTGTATTCAATCACAGGGTCACCATTTAAATTCAAATTCGTTGAGTTGGCATTTTTATTTAAAAAGAATGGTGTTAACAATAAGAGAGGTTGAAAATACAATTTATAAAGTTAAGAGAAAGACAAAACCTATACTTTGACCTTAATTATAGTATTCATGATCTATAACCCATTCAACATGTCATAATTTTTTCATACAACTACATGATATTTAAATATATCAAAAGTAGCTAGGTTCAAATATAATCAAGACAAATTAACAGTAATTCTTATAACGTAATTATTATTATTATTATTGATGTGATAACGTAATTTTTTTAAATTCATTAGTTTTGAACTTGAAGCCTTATTCTTTTTAAAAATAATTAAGACTGATCTAGTTAACACGATGAATAATTATTATAAATTTTATATTCTATAGTGGTGATAGTGCTGCATTTGTGACTTTGAAGATGAATATCATCACTTTTTTTTTTTTTTTTTTATTTTTCCTATTTTAGAAAATTAAGAATAAAAAATAAAGGCTTATGGCTTTCGTGTGGGCAACACACTACTCTCTCGTATTTTATTTCTAAATTACCTTCAAATGCCTCTCACCATCATCTCAGTCAGCAAAGCACATACAAAAGATAGATATTAATTATTGGCATATTCCCAATCAATCAGAAATACTTTATAAAATTAAAATGTGTGGCCATAATAAAACACCACTTTAATTTGCGCACTGATTTGTACTATGAAATATTATATCTGAGCACAAGGATTCTGTAAATTTTAGATTAATTTCAATTGAAAAAAAAAATCCCAATTGAACTCAAGGACTGAAATAAACATATTAATATAATAAATAAGAATATTAAATAATAGGTTTTTGGTCAAATTTTGAATTTTAGTTGTATTAGTAAAGTGTTTACACTTTCAACTGTTAGGAGGGTCGCCCTTTACCACTACAAAACCCGAATCCGGATTAGTTAAGACCAAGATGGGATACCAAAAAAAAAAAAAAAAAAAAAAAAGTGCTTACACTTTTCTCTCTTTCAATATTTTTATTATCTTTCACCCAAATTTTCCTACCTCCATTTTAAGTCATAACCCATCTATCTATATATGATAACGGTTATTATAATATTAGTGTATATTTGAAGATTTATTTCTAAAACATACATAAAATAAGACAGTTCTCTAATACTTAATTAATACAAATTCTTTTTATAACTTGATCGTGATTTTAGTGCTTGCAAATAAATTTTAAATTTTTTAATGAGTGAGATTTACAAAATTTAGGCCCTTAAAGTATAAATATCGATAGCCTGCACATGCGCACATTCACAGATATGGGCAGATATACATATTTTTTAAATTCTTCAAATGAGATTGAAATTTATTATATAAGTTTTTAGTCGATGTACATGTAAATCAGATTTCATTGAATTTTGTTTTAAATGTTTATATTTTTTTTTTTTTTTTTTTTTTTTTTTTATAAAACAAGTCTTATAACACAAACAAAGCTCTCCAAATATTTTTCAAAAACTGATTATTTCAATTTAAATAATAAAAATAATTAAATTTGAATCCTCCTCATTTAATTTAAATAAGTCAAATAAAAATCTATATGAAAATTCTATATGAACCATATACTTGTTTGCGAATTTTAAAGTCAAATTCTGATCATAATCAACATTATTATACAGAAGCCATAAACTGTTTGCGATAGCATGGAAACCATATTTAGTTATATGTAGTTGGAGAAGATCAATGAGTCATGCTTAGCTTTATATTTGAATGTATATTTTGTAGGTTACATCCGTAATTATTAATTTAATAATACATATATAATTGATTATAATACTCTATTCAAAAAAAAAAAAAAAAATAATAATAATATGAGCTACATGTTTCTGCTAAAAAGATTTGGTTTTGCCAAATACAATAAAATAAATCCTATTGTATTTTCAACATATCAATATGAGATATTCTAAGTACATAATTTCATTTTCCGTTATTAACCTCGTCAAAATTTGTCAAAGTCCAATAATTTCACACACACACATACTGCTTTTAACTGTTTTATGTGTGAGCGTGCGAGTGTGAAGCTCTAGTGTTTTTTTGAAAAAAAACCAAAATGAAAGTAGTTAAAAATGAAAGTAGTTAAAATTCTTCCATATTCTTCCATAAGAAAACTTATTTAAATTTATTGTATACAAACTACTTAATGAATATTTATCGCACATATTTCTAAACAATATCTAAATCTTAAAGTTGATAACTTTTTTTATTTCTAACATATTTATGAATTAACTTTTTACAATGTCACTTGACAAAATAAAAACACTTTAAGGGAACAAAATTATTTCCGTAATCTAACATAAAATTAAATATGATATAATCCAAATTTTAAATAATCTAAATTATTTTTTTAATTTCAATAATGAAAGAGTCAATAATGTTCAATCCAAAAAAATGTGTAAGTAAATAAATAAAACAAATAAACCTGCAATATAATGTCCTTTTCATGAATCGTTTGCACTTTATTTGGACATTACACCACTAAAATAAAGAATATTAATTGTCTGTAGAACAATATATGGAATCACTTTATTTTTGCCTTTCTTTTTTCTTTATTAACTTTATAGCCATTTAATGGGATTCCTTCTTGTAAGGAAAGAAACCGATACTTTATACAAAATATTTACTCTAGGTTTAATATATAAGCTATTTTGTATTCATTTAAAATGCTAATTAACATATCAACACTAGCTGAAATAGTATAGTTACTTCGAAATTTTAGTTTTACATTAAAATAATAATTGGTGTTTTAGGATCATATTAGCCTTCCAATAATGAAAAGAAATGTTATAAGTGGAGTCAAAGTAAAATTGGAATAATACTTTTTTAATCATAAAAAAGATTTTGGACATTTCAAAACAAGAGTATTGTAGTTAAAAAATAATAGATTTCACTACGATTTAGACTATCTAATGTTTCTCTTAATTTGACTCTATGATCGTATATGAAATCATTTTAAAATAGAGGTACCAATAAATCTAATAAAAAGCAAATATTTGTGGATAACACATGTCTCTAAATTAATTAATTTTTTTTTGGATAATAAAGGCAAGCCAAAGCTTGAAAGGATATTTAGGAACTAGACTAAGAAAAACTATTCCTGAATACAACAAAGCCGAAAATAAATTACAAGTGACAGGATCATTGATCCTTCAAAATCATATTAAGGCATCTTGTAGGAATCATTTGAATCAGAGTCACCTCCGCATCAACATCAACTCCATGACCTTCTTTGGCCATATAATCAGCACATGAAATGTTATCTCTTGGGGTATAGTGTAACTCCATATCCCAATTCCGAAACAAGAGATCTCTAATTTCGCCAATGATGTCTCTAAATTAATTTCAAAAGATTTCAGCGAACAGAAAAAATGAATGAAGAATTTTGGTGTCTGGTAAATTGAACTTTCTAGCATGGTTGGCAAGGTTTATACTCATACCATTAATTTGTGATTCAATAGGTCATTCTAGTTCACAGTAATCTTTACTTTTTCTAGACACAGTACCCACCCCCAATATTCAGTATTAGTGTGTCCACTTTGAGCTTTCATACAGACTCAAATTTGAGATCTTGATTTTAAGTGGCGATAACTAATTATGTTAGAAAATGGCTTGTTGATATATAATCCATATTAATATTTGATCACTACAAACACACTTGCACATACTAGATATATCTATCTGATTTGATTAGATTAAGGAAGTTGATTAAATTAGTTAATATGACATGTATTTTCTAAAACACCATAGTCAGTTTTTTTAATTCTCTTCATTTATTTCTTCTCCTCCTTGATTATTGTTGAATTAGGAACATCAATAGGGGTAAATTATGAAGTTAATAAATATAAAACTTTGACTTATATATTTAGGATAAAGATCAACTCTCCAAATATTAAGGATAGGAGGAGTAAAAATATAAATGTTTAGTGTGCCCACTTGGTTTGCTTCATCATCACTCTGCTCCCCATATATATATATAGACACAGACACACACATACATATATGTATGTACTACACAGAGACATATATATACCTCCTAATGTGTCTTCCACTTTTTATTCGTATATATGAGGCACAAGTGCGTATTAAATTATTCATAAATATTTCCCCACTATACTATTTGATGCTTGTTTTGAGATTATGTAATCAAAATAAAAATAAATACAAGTGAATCCCAATATAACTAACGCCCCAACATGCCAAAAAAAAGGGCGCATGGAATTACAGAATCTGTGAAACTCTAAAATAACAGCAAGAGAAGGAATGAAATTATTAAAATACAATTTTTATCTTATCACTTTAGCGAAGCCTTCAGCTTAAAATTACATCAACATATAGAGATACATAGATAGATCTATATTTGGCTACTTTTTGAACAACAAAAATTATTAAAAGCTTTTTAAATTGAAACTAAGATATGATCAAAGCCCAATGGAATCCACTGACTTTGTTAAGCCAAAAGTGATTCCCATGGCCACCCAACCTCCAAATAAAACCCTCAAAGTTGACTTTACCATCGGAGCTTTCCCTAAAACTGCACCCACAACTCCGAACACCAACAAGGCAAGGCTCACAACAGCCACCACTACCCCTAACCTCATCATGTAATCTTTTATGAACGCCGCCCCGAGCAGCGGCACCAAAGATCCCACAGCGAAGGCGATTGCCGAGGCCAGCGCGGCATAAAACGGGTTTGGCAACTCGGCTTTCTTCACCTCTTTGCCTTCCCTCTTCAGCTGAGCTACCTCGATGTCATACTGCGAGTACACAGACACAAACTCTCCTATTGCCATGCTACAAGCTCCTGCGACCAAGCCGGCAATTCCAGTGAGGATCATCGTCTTGACGTCCTTTCTCACGGCTCCTACGCCCATCATGAGCGAAGCTGTTGAGAGCAAGCCGTCGTTGGCTCCAAGCACAGCTGCTCGAAGCCATTGAGCCCTTTGGGTATAGTCAACGACCTTAATCTCATCTTGTTGGTGGTGATCATTAGGATTTTCTTGGTTTGATTCTACGTCGAAAATGAAGGTTTTTGTTGTGGTTTCACTGGGAGAAGCTGGAGTGATTTGGCTTGGCTTGTGATCTGCCATGGAAGCAACTTATGGCCAGATATGGTGTTTTCAGGAGGAAGAAGAAGGTAATGAATTAATGAGATTCGGATATATGGAAGTGTGGAGGACACACGCCTTGGGAAGATCCTATTTATAGAAGAGAGAAAGTAGGGCTTACGTGGAAATAATTAAATATTTTTTGTCTCGAAGCACGAAAGAAATTAAGAAAGAGAGAAAAAGAGAATATGGAAGTAGTAGTGGGATGGTGGAATCTTATGCGTTCACACTTTGGAAATAAATTACTAACAACAACCATCACCTCCAATTAATGTTGTCGTTTTTGTTTTTTTTTAAAAAATTTGTTTTTCTTAAAAATAGAAAAGGACAGTTTTTATCCAGAGATTGATTCTCTGTAATAATTCAAGTTAATGGTTGGGTAGGAAAAGTATTCTCCGTTAATTGGTAAGTTGATATTGGTACATATACGGTATAACTACATTGAAATATTTAGTTAGCACTGATAATTTATACGGAGTAACTTGAAACATTGATTGCACCAATCATAATGAACTTAATTATTTCAATGGTTATTATTTTGAGTCCTATTTTGTACTCTATGATTTATAAGGAATAAATTCAATGTTGGAGAAAAAGAAGTAGACGCGCGCGTATAATTAGTGTGTGTGTGTTGTATTTTTACTGTCATTTCACTCATTTGGTAGCGTTATTTTTATTATCTTTGATTAATTCTTATTCTTGATCTTCCCATATTTAATTAAGGGATTCATTTTTTTTTTTTTAGAAGAATAAAAATATGAAATACATGAGTAGTCAACTAAGATTAATATTAATTGTTGTATTTTAACTGATTAGACCACAAATGACATTACAAACCAGGTTAACACAAGAATTTCTCTTTAACTCTTACAAGTATTATTAAATATAATATAATCTTGATCTTCCCAACATGCTTGGGTCCTAAAGGAAGGGGCTTTAGCGGCTGAAATATACAAGATCATGAATTCGAATAAAAAATCTTTAGGAGAGTTGTTCTCAATAAAAGTCGACAATGTTTGAATTTAACTCAATTAAATTAGATACTCATATTAAAAAGAAGTAACTGTGGTTTCAAAAATTGACCCAAATTGGACGGATTAACTATTTGCACCAAAAGCCGAAAGTTGTTAGCCTTACAATTTAGTTGACTTTATATTTCTTTTAAATTCAATGTAAATATGTATTATTTTAGATGATCAATAATACTTATTATTAATAGTTTTTCTGAAGAATTTGTGAAAAAATATAACGAATTAGTTGTAAATTGTTAAATTTGACTCCTAAATATTACAAGAGACATGTAAAGCTTTTCTTATTGTATAGTTTATGGTTGAACTGAATCTTTTACAAGACCTCCTATTATCTTTACGAATGAAAATTAGAAATTCACAATTTATACTGTGTGTTTTTGCTCTAGTTCTTCAAAATTTTATTAATAGCAAATCAATGAAAATGTCTTTCGGAGGGCTATGTGCCTGACAAGACTCAAATGGAAGAATGACATTTAGGTCACAACCAAGGAAAATAATTCATTGGCAAGTCCCATAAGTTATTGATGGTAATTGATTCACTTGTCAATCCCCCTGCTCACTTGTTAATGAGGATTTTTTAATATTATTTCTCTTAGTTGTGACCTAAAAGTTATTCTTTCAACTCAAATTTTACCCATGATATTAAAAAACTGTTTGCTCAAAATTATATATAATATTGTGACAATATTTTTGTCAACCAAATTGAAGAAGGAAGTCATATTAGTAAATAATTAACTGTTTAGTTTCACCGAAAAGTGAAAAAATAAAAGAAAAAAAAAAATTAAAAAGAGCATTACTTACACACACATAATCACTTTTTTGTTTGTTTGTTTTTTTGCCAATGTATTTAATAAGATCCAAAGAATAGAAATAGTTTCGTCAAACTCTACTTTCTATGGGATCAAATTCCGAGTTATGTTTAAACTGTATAAGGAATAAATTAATCATATATATATATAGAGGTGAAAATGTCTGTCAGACCACGATTTATGGGCATTCTATGGATTAAGTTTCATGAAAAATTAAATATGAAATTATATATACGTGTGTGTGTGTAAATATAATTATTATTTCCAGTGTGCTCCGTGCTTTTGCCCTACGTCAGTTGATAAGGTTTGTTGACCGCTTGATGAATACTGTGCATCTTTTCAAGGGGATATAATTCCTAAACAAGTAAACATTGACGGTTTCGAATGGTTTTATTTTTATTTTAACACTTTTATTTTGAAAATGTTAAACCGTTAAAATGATACAGGAATATATTCTAGAATTTGAATTCCACGAGTATTCTTTTGTTTTTCACCCCTATAAAATTCCATCATGAGTTTTTCTTAACTTCCATAATTTTCTGGAGAATTTTATTGGATGACACCGACATATTAATAATTTATGTTTCTTTTTTAAAGCTAACAGAGAAAAGGTTTGCTAACCGTTAGTCTTAGGGGAAGGCAATTTAGCCGCTTAATAAATACAAAATCTTAACTTTGAGTCTGTGTAAATGTAAAAAATACTTTTGGGAGAATTAACCTCAATTAGGTTTGGCTATACTTGAATCTGACCATATCAGATACTCATAATTAAAAATAGTAAGAAAAGGTTCATAATTGAAAAAGGGACATGGGGGATGAGGGATATGCAACTTGGGGTGAAAAGTGGACATTACCCTTGAAGACACTAGAGGGAGGAAGGCCACCTCATTTTCATTCGAAATTCATTCGCTCATTCGACTACCCTCACGCATGTTCGTCTTCATCTTCATCGCGACGCCGTGAATCAGCGAGTTGTATGCTTTGTTTAATTGATAATCGATGAAAATGAATCTGTTTATTATTGTCCCAAACATTTGGAAACTGGATTTTCAAAAACTTCTTCGCTTTGGGTTTGACATCTAGGATTATGGTTCTATTCAGGGGCCATGCCTAGTGTTGCAATATTGCTTTCTTTTTTCTTTTGACCATTGTATATCGAGGTAAGATCTTATCATTAGTGAGGAAGTTTTCGTCACTATTTGAATCGTTCTCTTGACTTTTGATTTCCAATTGTCTGGTTTTGCGGGCAATCAAGCTGCTAACATGTTTTTGTGTTTTTTCTTAATCTGATAACCTTTAACCAACTTTATAACCTAGTTGATTGGTAGATAGAATTTGTGGATTGTAACATGCCAAATTCAACACCCGAAAATTTGGCCAAAATATTTGGAATACCTCAAATGGGGATTCTTAACATCCAAATTATTAAATTGCATAACTATTTCAAATAAGATTCATTATACAAAGTCATAATAAATTCCCAAAATATTTTAGAGTTAAATAAAATGCTGAAGTCCTAGGTCACTACTAGGAAAGAGTAAAATTGCGACGGAACTTTTTTCATTAGAAAATTAAGGCTTTTTGCGACAGAATAAAAATTTCATCGCAAAAATGAAGTTTTTGCGACGGAAATGGTAGTCTGTTGCAAACCCCACGGGGGCTTACGATGGACAAACGCGTCCATCGCAAGCCTTCAATGGGCTTGCAACGGACAGATGCATCCATCGCAAGTTGGAGGAGAAAACTTCGCCAGTTTGTGAAGAAGTATAGTATGTCGGGGGCTTGCAACGGACAGACGCGTTCGTAGATCTGGTGGAGAATACTCCGCTAGTTTGCGACGGAGCGTAGTCCGTCGCAAGCCCCCTTGGGCACTTGCGACAGAATACAAGGTTCGGGGGCTTGCGACAGATCACACGGTCCATCACAAACTCTTTTAAATTCCCCCTCATTTCGACTTTCACTCTTACTCTCCCTGCGATTTCACTCTCCCTCTCCCTACGGTGCTGCTCTCGGTCCGTCGTCAGTTCTCCCTCCCTATTTGGTCTCTACCGTCCGCCGCCAGTTCTCCCCTTTAATTGGTCTCCATGTTCCAGTCGTCGCCGGTACTCTTCCTCAGTTTCTAGGTATTTTTTTTAATAGTTGAATCTATTTCTAATATGTGTTTTGATTATATACTATAATATATACCTTTTCTTTATTAGATTCTTACCATCTACAATCTTTTGTTGTAAGATAATGTAATTTAGCTTTATTTAACTTATAAATAATATGGTGATTTTGCAATTTTTGAATTGTGTTGAAGTATCTTTTTTTTTTTTTAAATATATATATATATATATATATATTTATATATTTATATACCTTGTGTAACTGTGAGCTTTCTACCACTGTCATATGCCATAAATCAATTATACAACTAAATGTGTTGTTGTTCATTGTATATATTTTAAATTATTTGTGTATATGTAAAGTTTGTAAATCATTTATATATGTGCTCGTAAAGTGTAAACATGAGAATGAATGATTTTTTTTTTTGAATGAATAGTATAGCAAATAGAATAATTTATTAATGAGTATTCCATTGATGAATTAAATCATTTACATTGGATGTTTTGATTGGATGTGATTAGTGAGAATATTAACCTTGCATTGTTTTTTTATGGTTTATTTTGTGTAGTGAAAAAATTGTGTGAGAAAATTATGATCTTGTATTAGTTGGTAATGATACATAAATCTATAAATAGGATGGTGTTGAAATTAGAAAAGTGAAGTGTTGAGAAGTGATGTTTAGGGATAAGAGAATTAATTAATTAATGTAAAGTATGAGGAAGGTGTGACTTTAAGGAATAATAAAATTTTTATGTATGATAAAAATTAGTGAAATTAGCTAGTTGATTTAGTCTCTTATAAAAATGACTGTTAATTTTTTTTTTTTTTAAAAATTATCTCATTTAAATTTTTGATTTAAAACTGTCCTTAACAAGTTATACAATAAACACGGATAATTTGAAAAAACAAATTACAAATACTCTTTAGATTAAAAAATAATTATAAATACAAAAGATAAAGTTGGGAGTTGTATAGTAGATAAACTTGATTATGTCTTATATAATATTGTCTTAAATAATCACATGGACTTGCCCCATATTAGAAAACATCAAATTCATCCTATGCCATGTTATAAAATTGCATTAGGCTTTAATATAACCTCATAAAATTGTCTTAAATAATCAAATGGATTTATCCCCATCTTCTGGTGTACTATCCTCATTCTCTGATTGCTTGCTGGAATCTATTCTTAGTTCAATGCATGTGTTTGTTTCTCACTTTCTTGATTAAGTGCAGTTGGTTGGCATAAGTGGCCAGTTGTATTGGCCACTTATATTTGTGACATATTGTTTTGTGGACTGGGGTATATCCCCATTGTATATATTTGGGTAGGGTTGGGTTAAGGAAGTATGGAAGGCGATCGTGATAGGAGTTGTGTAATACCCTAAAATTTCTACTTAGCTTAACCACTATATTTTGATAATAAATACCTATTGAAAATAGGTGAATATGGGGTCTCAAAATATTATAAGCTTATTTAATTTAATTTGGGGAATTTTCTCCTAGAATTAAATAAACCAAAGACCCAAATTTTCTAAGTTCATATTTAAACATAAAGAGCCATAAAATATTATAAAAATACCTAAACCAATAAGAGGCCTTGAACATGGGATATTTTGAGATAAAGAAACACAAAAACAAGAGGCAAGGAGGGGGCCACGGTTCTAGCTTGGAGGGAGGATATTTGGGATTTAATATACTATAGAACACATGGGTAATTAAAGTCAAGAAGAAGAAGGGATTATGCTCTTACATTTAAACTAGCCTTGTTGGAACAATGAGAGTCAAGTATTCTATCTCAAGTAATTAAGTCAATAAAGGTGAAACAATATTTGCACTAATTCTCATGATTAGTTCATAAATCAATTAACTAATATCAAAGGCAATTAAGGGTGAAGGTTTAGTTTAAACAAACACAATGAAATCCAATGGTTATAAGGAATTCTACATTTAACCTTAATCCTTGTAATTAAATTAGCCAATAATAAATCAAGAAGTAAATATTATGAATCCCTAGTTAATTAATTTAGATCAATAAGATTAGCATAAATAAAAGACAATCAGGGACATCTAATGAAGGGTGTAATTTTCGAAATTAGGGAGCTAAATGGGAAACTTGGAAGTAACACCTAAATGTGCCTTATTTATTAACCAACCATCCCTTTTGCATCTAGTCCCTAAAGAATAGTTAAGAGCTAACTAATCTTCTAAAAATCTAGATATTTCCCAAAATCACACATGGTGCCAATTAAGCCAACAATGCAAAAGGACAAGGCATCAATTAGATGAAGAAAAAGGAGAGGGAAGGAAGAGGCCACGGCTCATGTGGCTTGTGGAAGAAGAAAATTTTGAAAAAAATCTAGATATTTTGGTGAAATTGGATGAGGAAGAATTACCAAAGTTTCCACCACAACTTTCCTATAAATAGGGACCTTGGGTTCCATCATTTTTCACACCAAAACAAGCCACAAGAGCTGAATATAGAGAGAGGTGAGAACAAGTGGGGAGCAAGAAGGAAGAAGTTCTTCAAGGGTAAGTTCTCTAGTTCTTGAGTTTTAGCTTTAAGTTCTAGTTCTTAAATTCTTAGATAGAAGTAGCTTAGATCTTGATTATGCTAGGATAATTTTGTTTACATGTTTTTATAGTCAAAATTAGCTTTGTCTTGAAAAAATGATGAGGGAGGTCATATAGCAAAATTTCTGAAAGAAAATCATCAAAGTAACGAAGTTCTGGCGAAATTTCATCGGTTTCGGAATTTCTGGAGGCAGTGATGAAAACGCCAGAATTTCATATTGAAAATATGGTCACAAAATTCTGAGAAAATTCATGATTAAAATAGACATATAGGGATTTTTAAATATGTCAAGAACATGTCAAAATGATTTCTGTACAGAGAGATAAAAATCCTCAAAGTTAGGCTACGAATTTCTGAAAAAATTCTGGGCAGAGGCTCCAAACTTAAAACCTGGGAGTGAATCGTGTAATCTGGGAAAATGTGATTATTTTTACTTGAAAATAGACATCCTAAGGATTCCAAGGAATTTTACGGATCCTCGTTTCTATTTTTCTAGAATTAATTATGATTTTTCAAAGTTAGACAAAATGCTGCCCAGATTTGTACCAGCGTTGTTCTACGAATTTTGAAGGAATAAAGTGAAAAATAAATGTTGCAAGGGAAAAATAGTCATTTGTGACTAAGATATCTATTAGGATATTGTTTGGGAATTAATAAATGCGATATTACCCTCATAGGATATCTGTGAACGCATTTTTGACCGACAAACGCATCGTATTCATCAACGAAGGTACGTTCGCGTCGTAACACTAGCTCGATGCTTATTGTATGATTATATATGATTGTTGTGTTCATCGACTTAGACTTACATACGTGGTTATGTCACATATGAGGTTATGTTCTAACTATTGCGGTAGCATACGTGGTTATGTTACATATTTGTTATTATCTTACATACGTGGTTATGTATTTCTAATCATACATCATTACGGGCTTTTGTATTGATTATTGTTGTAATGTCATGAATATCTGTCATACATAACTGTTACATAAGCATGAGGTTAATCGTTACCGAGGTTCAATGGCCATTGAACCTCGGCTCTTAACATAGCGTCGTGGTCGGGAGGACCGAGGATCGAGGAGAAAGGCAAGCAAAGACGCATAGGGACTCAGCTGAAGACTTTCTTCTTTTGTTATTTACTTTTGAAAACATTCGGTATAACGTACCGCTACTGTAATCAGCCATACTTACGGCATTTTGAATATAAATATCAGTTACTCAATCGCTCCGATGCTCTACTCTGATGAAAAAAAATTATATACTGCTTTTGAAAATGGGATGTTACAAGTTGGATGTACAATCGTCTAACTGAGAAAAGACAATTAACTTAAGCATTCTTGGAGGGTTTGGAGGAGTTCATCCAACTTGCTTTGGCACAATCAACTAATTCAAGTACCTGGATCAGTTGTTCATGTGTCAAATGTAGGTGTTTAAAATTTCAAGATCTTATGGAGCAAAAAAAAAAAAATTTCAAGATCCGGGCACGGTCAGAATCCATTTGTGTAGAAAGGGATTCATGAAGGATTATGAATGTTGGGAATGTCATGGCGAAGTCCGACAGACACCGAGTGATTATTATGAGGATAGTAGTCATCGAGACAACCTTAATCAATATGAGCAGTTGGTTATGGATGCCGCGGGACCGTCAATCGGCTTAATATTTTGATCCTGTTACTCATGTTGAACCATCATACATGGCAGAGGAGACCGGTACACATACTCAACCATCATACATGGGAGAGGATCCTAATCCAAAAGCTGATAGGTTCTATAAAATGCTTCAAGATGCACAATTTCTATTATGGGAAGGTTGCGAACACATTGAAAATAGTGAACATTCATCGCTATCGGCTACCCTAGAAACACTAAGCTTGAAGACTGATAATCATATGAGTGAGAGGAATTACAACAAAATGATGCAGATCATGAGTAAGGTTGTTCCGAAAGACAATAATTTGCCGAAGGATTTTTACCAAGCAAAAAAAAGGTGAAAGAACTTGGGCTTAGATGTGAAAAAATCCATTGTTGCCCCAGAGGATATATGTTGTATTACAAGGATGATGCTAAGCTGACCAATTATAAATTATGTGAACATGAAAAATACAAAGTTGTGAGGAATTGAAGGAAAACGACCCTTCAAGCATTAGGCAAGATGTAGTACTTTCCTCTCGTACCTAGACTTTAGAGATTGTATTCATCAGAACAAACAGCTGCTCACATGAGATGGCACTGGAGCATCGCAGGGATGAAAAATTTGTGATGCATCCATCTAATGCCGAAGCTTGGCTTAAATTTGACGAGGCAAATCCTTTGTTTGCATCGGATCCCCGTAATGTCCGTTTTGGTTTATGATGGGTTTGCTCCTTTCAACTAGACGGGCATGAATTATTCCTATTTGGCTTGTGATTGTGACTCCGTACAACCTCCCACCTTTGATGTGCATGAGAAGAGAGTTTTTGTTCCTTAACGCATTAATCCCTGGGCCATCCAACCCAAAAAAGAAGATAGATGTATACCTCAGGCCTTTGATAGACGAGTTAAAGATGTTGTGGAATGAAAGGTTTCTTACGTACGGTGTATCATTGAGCTAGAATTTCACTATGAAGGCTTCCTTAATATGGATGATAAATGATTTCCTTGCATATGGAATGTTGAGTGGTTGGCAAACGTCGGGGAAGCTTGCATGTCTGGTATGTCTTGAATAAAACGTGAGTTTTAGCTTGCAATACAGTCGCAAGGTTTGTTGGTTTGACAGGCACCGGCAATTCCTGCCCCTCGATCATCCGCTCAGGAAAAATAAAAAAGACTTTAGGCGGAATATGGTCGAACGGGAAAATCAACCTCGTCGTTTAAGTGGCCAAGAAATATGGGACAGGGCCAAGCACATTCAAGTATTGAAGAGGGGGCTGCTTCTAGCGAACCTAAGGGATATGGTGTTGATCATCATTGGAACAAACACAACATCTTCTGGGAACTATCATATTGGAAAGATCAATTGTTAAGATATAACCTCGATGTCATGCATATAGAGAGGAATGTGTTTTGCAATATTCTATACACCATGATGGACACCAAGGGCAAGACGAAGGACACAGTCAACGCAAGATGGAACATAGAAGCGGTTTGTAGGAGTCTTGATTTGCATTTGGCAGGGTATGCCACGGGATGGACTTCCAAACCTAGAGCGCCGTACACATTGAACAAAGAGCATAATTTAGATTTGTTGCGATGGGTTAAAAATATGAAACTCTCGGACGATTATGCATCAAACTTGTCAAGATGTGTCGACATGCACGAGGTGAAGTTATTCGGGATGAAGAGTCATGATTGTCTTGTTTTTTTTTTCCAGAGATTGTTGCCATGGGCCTTCAAAGCACTACCAAAGCATATATGGAGTATTCTGACTGAATTTTCCATGTTCTTTAGAGAAATTTGTGCTTCTGAGCTTACTGGTGACAAGTTATGGCAACTGGAGGCAAGCATGCCAATAACACTATGCAAGTTAGAGATGGTGTTCCCTTCTAGCTTATTCGACTCAATGGAACATTTGCCTGTTCACTTGGCCTACAAAGCAAGGGTAGGAGGTCCGCAACAATATATGTGGATGTATCCATTTGAGAGGTAATATATATACTTCTTTCGCGTAGTTATTAATTGACCCATATGGTGCTCTAGTTTATAAATACCCTATGATTGTCCATTATAGGTTTTTATGCACACTTTTGAAGGATCTATAGTTGAAGTGTATCTAGTTGAAGAGGCCACTAAATTTGCGTCATACTATTATCTCCCTAAAATTATATCAAGATGGAAAGGGGTACCTCGCAATGATGTTGACGGTTATACGAGTGATTAGATATCAATATTTAATTTTCCAGACCCCGAGTCATGGGAAAACATTGTAGGTCAACTCTAGAAGGAAGAGATAAGCGAGTAGCAGAGTGGTACATTCTAAACAACTATGAAGAGGCGCCCTGTACTTAAAGTAAGATTTCCTTTATTTTTATTGTTACGGTAAGTATTAAAGTATTAATTTCATTTTTTTTGTTACAGTTACTTCTCTAACTAGGTCCGATCCACAAATCCGTTGATGTTGGATTCCGAAGTTGATCAATTCATGAACACTGAGTTTCCTTAATGGTTCTGATCCTACTTTGTGAAAAATCAATCAGCTCCCTATGATGTTGCATGGAGTTTATCTTACGGAGCTGCAATAGTTGTTACCCAGTGCAAAAAATATGTGATCAATGGGTATCGGTTTGCAACTCTAGAAGCGAACGAAAATACACTAAGTTGCAATTCGGTGTATGTTGTCGAGGTGGCCAAGTTGATGGAGTTGAGGGCAACTACTACAAGAAGTTAATTGACATAATTCAGCTGGATTATGAGTGGGACAAGTCGGTGACTCTATTTAAATGTGAGTGGTATGATAACTCTCCTCATGGGACAAAAGTTGACAAATATGGAAATGTTGAGATCCAATGGTCAAGGAGATATACGATTGGTTATGATCCATTCATACTTGCTCAACAGGTGGAACAAGTCTATTATACATCATACTCCACATCCCGCCAAGGGTGGAAGAGAGTTATCAGAACCAAAGCACTGAATATTATACCCAAGGTAAAAGAGTCAGAAACAAATAACTGTATGACTGAACCGTTCCAAAATGATGTGGAACATGTATTGCCCGTAAATATTGCTGAGGATGATGTAGCAAGCAATCTGTTTGATTCCGCTACAGAGTTAGAGTTGATTCCTATCCATACTGACGATAAGGAATCAAATGATGAGGCACAAAAGATTTACTCTGATAGTGTATCTGAATTCGACGACTATGAGACTCTAGAGGAAGGCGTGCAAGCAGAGGTCGAAGAACAGAATCATCTGGTTGATTTGTGTTAGTTCTTTGTTTATGACGACCTGTTATACTAGATACACCGTTACTTTGATAGTGACATATTAAGTATATATTTTTATATATTTTGGTATAATGTTTATAAGTATTCAAAGATGGAGCATTCAGTAGGGCCTTTAGGTAGTGGTAGTGGTGGTGGTAGAGCCCGCCCTGTCCTATCAGAGGGGGTAGGGCAACATCATCTGGCCCCTCTGTAGGCAGAGGGCTTAGCTCTTCCCCAGAGCTGCCGCCACTTTATATGCCATCGTCACTGTCCACTACCAACTCTGTTATGGGCGGTATAGGTGTGCTGTTACTCCCACTATCCACAGTAAGCAGAGCAGGTTTACTTTACGATTTTTGATTGATTTACGTATGTTTAGTTTTCTTTAAGCATTTATGTACTAACATTTTCAATACTTTACATTTCTTCCTTCATCATACTACATCGCATCGAAGCCAAGTCAGGGAAGCTAGTTCCTCCGATACACTAGTCTGGGGAACAATTGATCCTACGATAGGGCTGGTGTGGATCCATCCTATTGGCAACCAAGAGTAAGTCATGTAAAGTTACTAGTAATGTTACGATTTTCTACCTTTAGTTTGTATGCTAATATTTGCATCATTTCCTCTGTCTTCAGATTTGAGCCTTATAATCTAGTGACGGATTTCATGTCAGCTCAAATATTCCGTAATTTCAATTAGCCTTGGACCATTTGGACATAGATTCCTAATTTCAACTGAGAAGCTTGGTTCAATGAGTTCTTGGTAAGTTATGTGCTTTATGGTTATTAATTTCTTATCCAAATGCAAAACTGATTAAGTACTTTTATAATTTAGAGCACTAATTGTTCGTTATTGATTTACAGCATTAGTTTGGTGGTTGCATGACCATCGGGAAAATTTGAAAAAAGCTTATAACCACAAGGGAGGCCGGTGGTTGTCTGAGAAGTTTTATAAATTGGGAAAGAATAAAGGCATTCAAGATTGGATTCAACCTGAGATGGAGACAAATTATTTCAAAGATGGGCCGCTGATGAAAACTTTAAGAAGAAAAATGAGAAAAATAAAATAAACAGGGCCCAAATGGATGGACCGTCATATACTGGCGGCTCCATTCCATATAGTGAACATCGACGAAAAATTATGAGTACACATTATTTTCTATTTCAGTATTCAATATTTTGTACTTTGAAGTAATTAATTACGGTCATCATTTGTGTTTGCAAGCGGCGTCTGGGGAAGTTCCTACATGATTAGTTGAGTGGGTAAATCAAACATCTCATAAAACGTCATCGGGCCAATATGTCATTTCTGAAATTCAGGACTAAACTGTCATTTCTGAACTGTAACTTTCATGGGTACCAACCTGTAATTTTCATGGGCACAAAGTGTAATATTCAGTTTTGATTATAATAATACATATACATATAATTCATTCTATAAAAAAAAAAAGTTTATAATCATACACAATTCACAAGTATATGAAAGAACATTCAGAGTTACCTGTTACTCTTTAGTTCCTAAATAATCACCAAAAAGTTGGTATAAAGCTCCCAAATATTTCTCATCTTACTCTCCTTCTCTCTCACACTCTCCTCTAGCGAACAGTGAAAGTGTGTGTGTAGTGTATTTGATGGGCATGGTATGTGTGTGACTGGTGGGGGGTTATTATAGGAAGGAAAAACCCTTCCACCAATCAATTAGGGGGGTAACAACGCCCCTTTTGTTGAATTAATGGGGAGAGTTGGCACCGCAACCCCCAATTTTCAAAAAAGTTGGCACACCGCAACTTTTCAAATAGGGTGGGCCTCACCCTTTTTTTCCTTTCTTTCTTTCCTTTTTCTCCTCTTCTTTCTTTCCAACGCTCCAACCTCCACTTTCTCTCTTAATATATAATATATTAATATTATATTATGATAATAATAAATATAATAATATTTTAATAATATATAAATAATAATAACAACAACAACAACAAATTTTTATTTTATTCTCTAGATCTCCTTTAAACCTTAGAACACTTAATAAATCATACCTGAAAGATACTTAATTACCCAAAAAAAATATAAAAATAAAAAATTAGGATGTTACATGCTCTTTGTTGATATTTTTGGTGAAGATGTAGATTATTATTATTTAAATGGAAACAGAGGTTTTGATCACTCATGCCTGAAAGGGAAACTTCAAATGAGTCATCTTAATCTCCATGTGTCAGTTTGATCAAATCATGTTGAGCTCTCTACTCCTCTACTGTTTATCTTTTCCCTTCAGACCTTGTGTGCATGGAAGGATTAGCTTGTAACTTCCAATGAGATATTGATTATGAATTTGCAAGAATTGTGAGAATTTTATATTTGATCTCCATGCTTAAGTGATGTTAATGAAGACGCAAAATTATTTTTAATCACTTGATGAGATAATATTTTTTTTATTCAAAATTATACATTTAGTTGAAAGGTAGTTTTCCTCACTTTCAGGTATGGAGTGTTTTGACATCTGGAAATAAAAATGTTGCAATTCTTAGAAGGATTAAAGCGGTTATTTGTTGAAGCAATAAATTGTTGTGATATTGATATGTCTAAGCAAACTACGGGTTTATTAGATGATCCAGAAGCTCTTGCAAGGGAGACAGTCTATAAATTGAAGGTGGAATATCACCTAGAGGGGGTAAATAGGTGATAATAAAAACTTGTTGCAAATCACACACGAACACAATTAAAACAGAGACAGATAGAGGAAATTGACACAGATAAATTTATATTGGTTCGGTCTAACACTTTGACCTACGTCTACTCCCCAAGCACACCTTGGATTTTTCACTAACTCTTCAAACATGAATACAATTACACACTCTGTAACTTAGGATGATCCTTTCACACTAGGACTCACTCCCCTTTACAAGATGTAATTATATACCCACACTTAAGGTTCCACAACTTTAAGTGTTTAACAACTCCTCACGAGTAGATAATAAATGAACACTGAAGTACAAGAAATATCTGAAGATATTAAATGAGTTTTAATGAAACAGAAAGAGTAGTTGAGACAAATTGATTGCGTAGAGTTTCGGTAGTTGGTGGAATTGAATGTGGTGAGCATTTATACCATTTGTCCATTAATGCCGTTGTGAAGCTTTGTAAACTAGCCATTGAGTTTCTTCATAATTCCGTTAGGCTCAGATATTTCCATTGAGCATATTCGACCATTGCTTCATTAAATGCATTCGCCATCGATTCTACTTGTGCAGAGGGTGACTCAGAATAATAGCTGGAAAAAGTATGCGTTAAAGGAATGTTTTCGTCTGTCACGAGCTTTTGTTCTGATTTTTGTCTCTGTTTCTGAGACGCATTTAATGCAACTTGACACGTAGGATTGCTTTACGGCTAATCTTAATTTAAACACGGTCAATCAACTGAAACTCACTCAAAAAGGTGATTAGATATGACATAGATAAGTTTGGGTAAGATTAAAAGGGATTAGTTAATAACCCAGACAATTTAAGATAGCGATTAGTGATACTGTAAAAAAGATAAAGATGCTAAGAAGATATACTCGAGAATTACCTTATCATTCTTGAGTATGCCTTAAGAAGAAGGCTTAACGGATGCCATCTCTCGATAATACTCGAGAGCCAAGATTCTCTATACTCAAGAATATCGAGAACAAAGAGTAGTTTAACATGTGGAATTAAACATACTCGAGAATCATCTTACCAATACTCGAGAACCATACTCGAGAATCAAAACATTAATACTCAAAAATTCCACGACCCGAGAGCATTTTACCATATTAATCTAAACATACTCGAGAATCAACTTACTTATTCTCGAGTACGATACTTGAGAATCAATTTCCTAATACTCGGGAATTGCTCTGATAGAAGACCAACGATGTTAATGATCTAACCATATACTCGAGAATCCAAAACCCATACTCAAGAATCGTGTCAGAAAATACTTAACCCATTCTCGAGTACTGCTACCTGAAACACTTACAGAAAGATTAGATCAACTATTCTCGAGTACCACTATGTAATACTTGAGTACTCATTAAAGCAATTATTTAATCCTGATTCAAAGCCTTAAAATCATTCAAGTCATGTTATCATCAAAACATTGGAGTTAACATATATGTTGAAAGTGGAGCAAATCACCAAGAGGGGGGGTGAATTGGGATTTTAAAATTCTTTTCAAAGAACTCGATTTTTGAAAAAAAGAGTAGAACAAAGCAATAGAAGAAAGAGCAAGACACAAGGAATTTATAATGGTTCGGTCCAACCTCTTGACCTACGTCCAATCCCCAGACACTCTGGGATTTCACTAACTCAAAATGATTACACATTCTGTAACTCTTAGATTAATTCTTTCACTAGAACTTACTCCCCCTTACAAGTTGTAATCAAATATCCAATCTCCAAATCCCCACGACTTGAGATTCTTACAATGAATGTTTTTCAATGAATGAAACTCTCTCTAAGAGTGGATAAAGATAAGCACTGAAGTACAAATGTATCAAAAGATACTTTACACAAGAAAACTCAAAGAGTAGTTGGAAACTTGAATGATTTTCGTTTTCTGCAGATTGGTTGGGAAGAAGAATTGAATGCAGCTCTATTTATATGAAGAGAGCATTAAATGACCATTGTAATCTTCAATGTGACCGTTGCCAGCATTAAGGAAGGATTAGTTTGAGCTTTGATCTTCTTTTCTCTCTACTCTTTGATAAATCCAGTTGCACAGAAGTTTATGGTTGACTTCTTGAATTTTAGTCCATTAGAAGAGTAGCTACTGGATGTGGAAAGGAAACATTAATCCCTTTGCAACGTGTGTAGAATGATTGTCCAAAAGGGTGCAAGTTTTCTGGACATTGCATTTAATGTGCTGACATCACTTTTTACTTTTGTTCAAATCTTCATTTAATATCCTCTAAACCATCTGAAACTCACTAACAAGCTGATTAAACATAGTTAGGAATAGTAATGAGTGATGATAAGAAGTATTAAGATCAAACATGAAGATTTCTCAAATTCGAGCAATTTGATTTTCAAACTTAGTGACACAAACTAGAGTTTGTTCATCCAAACTGGAGTTTGTAACTTTGCTCAGAAGATGAACTCGAGTTTCCAAATCCTAACTCGAGTTTCCTTCTTCCAAAGAAGAATGTCGTGATTTGAGTTTAGAAGCACATTTTGAACATAAAGCAAAACGAGTTCATTAATGACAAACTCAAGTTTTGGACTTTTATAGTGAAAACATGTTTAAGTCCAAAAGCTCAAAACTCGGAGTTTTCAATGCTTAACTCGGAGTTTTCAAAATCAATGAAATAGAGCAAAGCTCCCTGCTTGTCACAAACTCGAGTTAACAAATCCAAACTCGAGTTTTCATTAAAATTGAAAACCTTTGGAAAATCTTTGCCAAGTGAAAACTGGAGTTTTCTCAAAGTGGATAAAACATGAAAACTCTCTGTCAAGTACTAACTTGAGTTTACAAATACAAACTCGAGTTTTCTCAAACTTAGAAAACTTAGAGAAACTCTTGGCTAAGTGCAAACTGGAGTTTCCATATCAAAACTGGAGTTTGCTTAAGTTCAAAACATTGGAGGCTCTTTGTATGGCCAAAACTCAAGTTTACTATTGCAAACTGGAGTTTTGTTTACTTCAGAAAACATTGAAGAGTCTCTGTATGGTACAAACTCGAGTTTGTAAACTTAAACTTGAGTTTGTCTTAATGTGAAAAACTTGGAGTGCTCTCTGTATCTCAAACTCGAGTTTTCCTACACAAACTGGAGTTTTCCTTAGTTCATAAAAATTGAGTTACTCTTTATCAGGTCCAAACTCGAGTTTTCTAGCCAAACCTCGAGTTTGTCTTTGACAGTAAGTTTTTTCAACTTACCAAAGACATACTTCATCTCGTGTTTACAATTGTCAGTTATCATCAAAACACATAGGGAACTAACATTCTCCCCCTTTTTGATGATGACAACACTTGTAAACCAAGAGTTCCAGAGTTTGACAGAATTTTCATTTTGAAATGAATTTGGCAAAAATAATATAGTGAAATGCATAGTCTGACAAAATCATATATCAGAGTTTATGAGTAGCAGAAGTCAATGAAATTTGGAAAGTGACATTTATATCATATCAAAAAAAACTTCATAACATTGTCATTTCATAGAAGCAAAAAGCATTACATCAGATATATCATTCAGAATCAAAATGCACAATTGCAAAACCAAAAGAGAAACTGCATAAAAAGAAACTCTCTACAAACTAACTCTACTCTGCATAAAAACTCTCTACAAACTAACTGCAAACTCTACTCTTCGCTTTTATCTCCCCCTTTGTCATCTTCAAAAGGGGATGGAGCTAAGATAGAAGGGTCAGGAAAAGGGTCTATGAAAGGAGTAGGAGGAGGGGAGTCAAGCTTTATAGTGGAGGAAGGAGATGGAGGGATGACTTCAGTAGTGGGAGTGTGAGAGGAGGAAGAATCTCAGTGGCTGGGGTAATGGGAGAGGAAGTAAATATGATCTCTGTGGTAGGGGTGGAAGTTACAGGTGGAGAGGTAGAGACAAGGGGAGTGGTGAAGGTGAATGATGGTGAAAATGAGGGTTCAGGATTAGGCTTAAGACCGACATCTGGACTAAAATCAGAATCAGAAGCATTGGGACCAGCAGGGGTGCCAAAACCAGATGAGGAACTAAGATGAAGAACCTTCAAAACCTTGTCCAACTTATCACTGAGGCTGACATTAGAAATCATTAAAGTAGTGAGGTTGGCATCGTGGTCTAGCATATGAACAATGAGGTTTTCCACCTTCTCTTTCATCTCATCTTGAACATCAACCATCTCATGATTACCTCTGGTCACCTAAGCTACCAATTTTCCTACCTCAAACTCGATTCTCATAGACATAGCAGCAGTGGCAGCATCCACAATAGCCTTGACTCTAGCATCAAAGTCAGAGGGCACAGAAGATTGAGGAGGAGGAGGTGCAGACTGGGCCTATTGGGCTCTAGTATGTGAGGCTCTTGATCGTGAAGGGGCCCTTGATTGGCCTGAGCCTTCTCCTTCAAAGTTAATTTGCATGAGGTTCAACTACTGTTTGCCAAAAGGTAGAGGAGTCTTGATTGTTTCAGTAGCACCAATATACTAGATCTTGTGATAGAAGAGAATTACAGAGATAAGAGTTGGAAATGGAATATGGGAAGGTCTGCGAGAAGCAAATTTGAATCTAATCATCTCCTGGAAGATCCAATGCCCAAGATTCAGAGGAACTTTCTTGACGATGGCAGCAAAGAGAGGGTAATCCTTCTTTGCAAAGTGGGTGAAATTGCCACCCTTCTGAATGAGATTCCTAGAGTAGATATACCAAAGGACTCTTGATTGGGGGCATAGACACAGGATTGAAAGAAAGAGAGTGCAACTGATCTTCTGGGATAGGCTCATTGGGTCTGAGAATTTCAAAAATCTCTTTGTTGCTAAACTCAATTGTAGGAACAGGAGGGGGATTGTCAATTTTCAAAATAGAATTGAGGATAGAGGCAGAAAGAGTGAATGTCACCCCTTTGACTGTATTAGAAACTCTCTCCTCAACTAACTCTCCCTCAGAATTGACAAGATTGTCATAAACCATATTGAAATAAAATAGCTTGACATTATTGGGGGTATATGAAGCAGAGATGGAGAGAAATGATTCATAATATTTTAACCAAGGTGCAAGGTCTAAACTGCACTCATCTTTTAACTTGGCTAAATTGACAGAAACTACAAGACAAAATTCTATCTTAAGGAAAGAATCCTTGAACTTGGCAGCTAACTCATTAGAAAGAATAGAAGTAGCAGAGACAAACCCGGAGGAGGGGAATGATGATTGTAAATATCCTCTATAGCATTGGGAATGATTGGAGGCTCCTTATCGGGTTGGGTAGTAGCAGAGGTAGGCTTCGATGAAGCTTGGCCTTTCTCAGTTCCTTGTGACTTAGAAGCAACCTTAGATTTCTTCTACTTGGGAGGCTTAGAGGTTTCAGAAGCCTTCTTCTTTCCCTTTCCCATTACAGGTTTTGGTTCATGTCGCTTCTTGGTGCGAGTCTCAGAGGGTTCTTGGATAGTAACCCCTTTAGGTTTAGGAGATGAGGCATGTATATTCTCACTAACCCCTCGAATGGATCGATCAACTCTATAGTGAAAACGTCTGGGGGTAGATTTAATCCTCCTGGGTTGCTGAAGAGGAGGAGGTGATGGAGACCTTGAAGCTTTATGGTTTGATTCTGCATCATGAGAAGTTTTGGCAGAGGATTTGGAGGCCATTTAGGGTTTTGGGAGACGAACTTAGGAGAGAATGGCGAGAGAGATGAAGAGACGAGAGAAAACTCTAGGGCAAACTTGAGTTTTGAAGAGCGTGTAGATGAACAGGCAAAGCAACACATATATAAAAGACGCGCTAAACTCGAGTTTATACTAATGAACTCAAGTTTTCATGAAATGTACTTACTTGGACATCAAAGGTGTATGTGTGAACCTTTGACATTCCACGATAAAACTCAATTTTGTACTTACTAGCTCGAGTTTGCATTTCTTTGCAATAGTCTAGTTGCTCTCTGTCTGGTGCAAACTCGAGTTACTCATTTAATGACTTGAGTTTTGAACTTCTCCAAAATCAGAGGTTGCTCTCTGTCCCCAATAAACTCGAGTTTTGTTTCCAAAACTCGAGTTTGCTTCTTTTGACAGCAAACATTAGCATTCTAAGCATCCTGCATAAACCATAGCTAAACACTCCAATGCTTAAATTAGTTTTTAATAATCATCAAAACCATAACTAACATTGAATGAGAGATACTTATAGCTCATTGGGATTTACCATTCCCAATTCTCTTCTTATGAAATTGAATTGTTCTTTTGCTAATGGTTTGGTGAAGATATCAACAAGTTGAATATGAGTTGGGATGAACATGACTTTGACATCCTTCTTCTGAATATGATCTCTTATGAAGTGATGTCTCACATCAATATGCTTGGTCCGAGTATGTTGTACTGGATTCTTTGCCAAGCTTATTGTGCTGGTGTTGTCACATAGAATTGGGATCTCCTTCAAGTTGATTCCCAAGTCAGATAGTTGTTGCTTGAGCCATAAGACTTGAGCACAACAACTGGATGCAGCAATGTACTAAGCTACAGTTGATGACATAGAGATGGTTGTTTGCTTCTTGTTGAACCAGGAGACAAGTGAGCCACCAAGGAATTGACATTGACTACTTGTGCTCTTCTTATCCATCTTGTATCTAGCATGATTTGAATCTGAATATGCCACAAGATGTTTAGGTTGAGCTTTGGGAAACCACAAGCCAAGGGACTTTGTGTCAGCAAGGTATCTGAAGATCCTCTTCACATTCTTAGCATGAGACTCCGTGGGAACAGACTGAGACCTTGCACACATCCCCACACTGAATTGGATGTCAAGGCAACTCACTGTAAGGTAGAGTAATGATCCAATCATTCCTCTACATCTTGTAATATTGAAGTCCTTGCCCTCTTCATCAGCATCTAATGAAGTGTTTAAGCTCATTGGAGTATCAGCTCCATTGCATTAATCCATCCCAAACTTCTTCAGCAGATCATTGAGGTACTTGGTCTGTGATATGAAGATTCCATTCTTCCTTTGCTTGTTTGGCAGACCAAGGAAATAGTTGAGTTTACCCATCATGGACATCTCAAACTCTCCTTGCATATTCTTAGCAAACCCTTCACACAAAGCATTGTTAGAGGCACCAAATACAATGTCATCAACATATATTTGAACAATTAAAATTTCATTAAGCTTAATACTCTTTATGAAGAGAGTTGTATATGCTTTTCCTCTAATAAATCCTTGATCAAGAAGGAATTTGCTTAATCGCTCATGCCAAGCTCTTGGAGCTTACTTAAGACCATACAAAGCCTTTTTAGGTCGATAAACATGATCTGGATGATAATCATTTTTGAAAACTAGGATAGAGCTTGAATCCTTTGACATAAGCAAAGGCTAGAAGAACTCTTGTGGCTTCTAATCTTGCCACTGGAGCATAAGTTTCTTCATAATCAATGCCTTCTTCTTGATTATAGCCTTTTGCAACCAATCTTGCCTTGTTACGGACAACATCTTGTTTGTTCTTGAATACCCATTTAGTGCCAATGACCGAGTGGTCTTTAGGCCTAGGTACCAAATCCCAAACTTGATTTCTATCAAATTGGTGTAACTCCTCTTGCATTGCTATCACCCAATCATTGTCTGAAAAGGGCTTCATCAATCTTAGAGGGTTCAATCTCTGATATAAAGGTAGAAAATGTAACTTCATTCAAAGTACTTTTTTTGGTCCTTACACCTTGATTTACATCATCTATTACTTGGTCCAAAGGATGATTCCTAATGAACTTCCAAGCTCCAGGCTGAGATTGATTAGATTTTTCAAAATTATTTTGAGGATCAACCTCGAAAACATTTTCAGGATTTTTAATAGAGGTAGGAGTATTTTTAAAAAAGAATTGATTTTTGAAAACATTTTCCTCATCATCATCCAAAGATTTATCAGATTTGGATTCACAGAATATAACATGCATAAACTCTTCAACAATACGAGTACTAGTATTGACTCTATAAGCTTTACTCCTATTCGAATAACCCAAAAATATACCTTCATCCGCTTTGGGATTGAACTTTCCTAAGTTATCCTTACCATGTTGTGGATGAAGCACTTATAGTCGAAAACATGCGGATGAGCTAAATTGGGTTTTCTTCCTTTGTACAACTCATATGGGGTCTTGTTCAACTTCTTCTGGAGATATGCCTGATTTGAGATGTAGCAAGCCGTATTCATTACATCAGCCCAAAATACTTGAGAAGTATTATTCTCATTTTGCATTGCTCTTGCCATCTCGGTGAGGACTCGATTCTTTCTTTCCACAACACCATTTTGTTCAGGAGTCCTCGGGGCTGAGAAGTTGTGATCAATTCCCATATTGTCACAAAACTCTGCAAAGACATGATTTTCGAATTCTCCACCATGATCAATCCGAATTCTTGAAATAGAGAAACCTTTCCCATTTTGGACCTTCTTGGCAAAAACAATAAACTGATCAAATGTTTCATCTTTAGAAGATAGAAATATAGTCCAAGAAAATCTAGAGAAATCATCAACTATGATCAAAGTATAAAGATTGCCACCAAGGCTTTTTACTCTAGCTGGTTCAACTAGATCCATATAAAGTAGTTGAAAAGGTCTATTAGTTAAAATTTCATTTTTATTTTTGAAGGATGATTTGGTTTGTTTACCTTTTTGACAAACATCACAGATCATGTCATTTTTAAAATGAAGTTTTGGTAAACCAATGACCAGATCATTTTTCAGTAACTTGTCAAGTTGGATCATATTGACATGAGCTAAACGCTTGTGTCATAACCAACTTTCATCCAAGTTAACAATAAAACATTTTTCAGAAATAGGACCATTTCTAGAGAGATTGAGAGTGTAACAATTACCTTATCTAGGAGCCCTAAATAAGGCTTTAGATTTAACATTTTCCAGCGAGAGAACATCCATGCTTAGATCAAGCATGTCACACCCCAAAAATTTAGGGGTGACCGACACAGAATGTGAGTGGACTCACATTCCTTAAGTCTTAAAACATATAGAATTTCTAATACTTATATATAGACATATTTACAATATATGTAAAATAAATATCATAAATATATTTCATATAAGAACTAATTAACTTTTGTAGAAAATTTGATAGGATCACCCCTGCAAGCGGGACCTCCCAAAAAAAACAATAGTCTGATATTGTCAATAGGAGCTTTGCTCCTTATCTTCAAATACAATCATGCAAATTAGGTGAGGACCCTATCTATAGCATACGTGGAGCACCTAAATTACAACAATAAATACATGGGTATGAATGTTACATTAACTGAGAATTTTCAACATGACACTTCAACTTCGAACATCGAATGGACCTTCGGTGATCACCAAGAGGATCCAAGTCAACCGCACCGTCTCGAGACCAAAAATAATCTTCCGGTGAATAACGTCCCATACAAATAAATTAATGGAATATTATAGAAAATAATTTAAACAAATTCAGCTTTTAATAATTCATGAAGATAAATGTTAGTATCCACAATATAAAATCATAAGCATGAATGAAACTATATAAAAGACCATTCCTTGAATGAACTCAAGTACAAATAAAATAGTTTGTTCCATAAAATTAGTTTAAAAAAATAACTATCAAATCTTATCTTTTCGTAGGACTTCAACAGAACGAATAACAAGCGTGGACACACAGTCCATGAGGGTAACTAACCAAGCGCGGCTCAAGGCCACGAACACAAGCATGGACACACAGTCCATGAGGGTAAGTAGCCAAGCGCGGCGTGAAGCCACGAAAACAAGCGTAGGTAAAAACCCACGAATAACAAGCGTGAGAATAAATCCCACGAATATCAAGCGTGAGCACTATACCCATGAATGTTAAGCGAGCTCGAGGTTAACCATGGTGCACCAAGGACTAACAGTACTGCTGTTAGTAACCAATGTTCTGTATACAGTCCTCTTAAAACGTTTCAAGCATGCGTGGGATCAGTTTACCATTTGTAAACAAGAAAGATCTAATCTTGAAAACTCATAAGGAATATCTCATGAGTGATCCCAGCATGAAGGTTTTCAAGATAATAACTTAAAAAAAAATACTTTCAAACATGCATGGAGTCTAAATCTTTCAAATTCCTTTCAATAAAAATTCAACATCTTTTTCTTTTAGAAACAATCCTTTCTTCATCTCCATGCGTGAGTCACAATTGTCAAATACTCCATATATTAGAGGATCATGTTCAAGTTCAAAATGCAAGAAAAATTTATATATAAAACTCAAGAAGAGCAAAAACATTAGATAAGATCCTTGTTCTTTACTTATTTCAATATCAATGTGAAAATGAAACAATTCAAATAAAAGTTATAATGGGACATTATTCACTCACCTGCAATGTTCCCAAACATATATAACTCACTGAAATATATCAGCTCTGGAGCTATATTTACTCGTTAATTCCCTAATGTCCATAACAAAATCATTGTTATTTCTCTTCATAGACTAAATAACTTTAAATTATCATTTCCTAAAATTTCTATTTTTCAATAGTAACTACCAAATCATAAAGCACTGGAACTTCAGCCTATCCTCCACAATTTACTCAGGATATGATTCAAGGACTCAACGAACTCAATCTCCATTTTTAACATTACAATCAAGAAAACAAATTATGATTCAACATTCTACGCATAGAAGACAAAAGAGGCCAATCAATGCATCATTATAATATAAACGCAAATATACACACAATATTCACACCTTCTGAGTCTTATTATTAAGAATAAATATCTCATCAATAAGAATAAATAACTCCTGCACTACAATTGATTTGACGTTACCGTCAGCTTGTTCAGTTCCATGAAATTCCCTTCTCAAACATTACATTAGTTACCTTAGATGCACTACAAATTCAAGCACAAGAACATTCAAATTAATATTTGTGTTATTAACAAATACGTTTTTGGCTCCTTCACTAGCTTACTTGAATACCTCCTTATATAGAGAATTCATACAGTTAACCCATCTTCACAGCTCCTTTCCAACATATACAATTTAAACTCGATTTTGTTTTATTCATAAACCCATAATTTCCTTAACTTATAAAGAAACAACTTCACTTTTTATGGTAAATCCAATATTGTATGCGCTACGATACTTTACCCACCATTAACTACTCATTTGAGTTATAATTTCCTCTCAAACATTTCAACAAACACCTTGTATGCATTAACATTTGACCAAGTTCACCAAACTTCTTAATTTCCAAATCCCTAACCCATTATTGAACAAACATCAAACTTACAAAGCTACCCAAACTCAATTATTTACCTAGAATAAATTTAAACTCAAGGAAAATCAGAACCTTAATCAATCTTCTAATTACAGCAACCAAAACAATTGTAAGTGGGATTACCTACCCTACCTCAACTCTTGACTGCACTTCCATATGCTTAATATCCATCCTTTCTCTTGTCCTCACACAAAACAGATGGCGACCCAAAGCATCAATGAACGAAGGATCCTCCACGTACATATACCAATAGCTAGAAGAAAGAACAGAAGGAAAAAGACAAGCTGAAACCCTACACTCCCATGTTCATCGCCGGCCAAACATGGAAAAAAAGAAAAGGAGGAATATCGGAAAGGAGGAAGGGCGATGGGGATCTCAAAATTTCAGAATCGCGAAGCTTCCTCTAGTCTTATGGAAAGTCGGGGAAGAGGGGAAAAACTGTAGGGTTTTTTTTTTTTTCATCCTTTTTTTTTGGTACAAAAGGACCTTTTAGTAATCTCATGGTATTAAAACAGGAAAAGAAAAGTCGCATATGTCATGGTTTGGATTCGAACACAGTGGCCCAAGGCATGCAGCAGCCTCTTTTGCTACTAATTACAGGCTTAACTTGTTTTTAGAAAAAAAAAATGCAATTACTAATTGAAATATATTTTAATTAATTAATTAATTAATATTTTGTTATTACTATATTTATTATTATTATTATTTTTTTAATTCTCAAATGTCTTGGTTATTACATTCCTCCCCCTTAAGAAATTCGGTCCTCCGAATTTAGTTGCTTAGATGATATGGTACGACATTGCCGCTAGCATTACACAATTAATAATATAACATAATAATATTAGGGTAATACATCACCACATCCAATAAGACCCATTGACTTAAATTTTTCTTACATAACCAAATTGACAAGTATATAAAAAAAAAATAGCAATATTGCATTTTTCTTAGAATCACAGTTTCCATAACCTGACTTACATTCTTATATATATATATATATATATATATATTTTATATTTGTGTTCAAGTCAGAGACATCACAATATTAATCCACGGGGCGGTTTGTCCTATTCCCATTTTCAATTACAGTTCATGAACTTATTACAACAAGAATATTGCTTTCCTTTAACTTCTAAAAAAAAATCAAACAAAATGCCAATTTATGTAGTCCCAAACAACATTAAGGTATCAAAGCATCATCTCTAGCAATACTAAGACCAAACTATCATATTCTTATGTCAAAACAAATTGACAATAAAACTCACATATCTGCAACAACAACAAAAATATGTATTTTATGCATAATTACAACCCATTAGGAGCGTTTCATACTTTAACTAAAATAACAACTACATCATATTATTATAAATCTTCGTGAAGATCATAACCAAACAAGCACCTTTCAAGGTCAAACCCAGTCATAAATTTTTTTATCAATAAATCTCTAATATAAGTTAGCCTCATCCCAGCTTTAAATATAAAGATGAAAGAATGAAGTTTTCAACATGTTACGTGGAGCAAGGATACTTCAGTGGGGTCTCAATTATGATTATGAACCCGGGCATAATCATAATTGAGGCATCATTGAAGACCTTATAGGTTGTCTAGTGTTGTGTCCTTCTTATCTAGGTTAGACATGTTTTATATTTATTTGTAGTATATATTTAACAACAACAAAGGAATCTTCTATTATCTTATATAATGAGTATGTTTTGAAGATGTCGAGTGTCTAGTAGATGGACTTATGGCTGATAGGTTTTGATAGATTGGGGGAAAAATAGATGTGTGTGCTTGAATTACCTAAATGCATGTTTGGTGCTATAGCTTTATAAAAAGATTAGTTTGTTTATTATTCTCCTTGGGCATGCAGTCGGTTAAAATGGAACTTGAGGGAATATATTCTCTAAGAAGTGTAAAAAGGAAGAAGTGAGGTATATATGTCTATATATAAGTATTAGAAATTCTATATGTTTTAAGACTTAAGGAATGTGAGTTCACTCACATTCTGTGTCGGTCACCC
Organism: Acacia acuminata; assembly: GCA_019022655.1. NCBI lineage: Eukaryota > Viridiplantae > Streptophyta > Magnoliopsida > Fabales > Fabaceae > Acacia > Acacia acuminata. The sequence continues at coordinate 7,392,702 of JAFJYI010000005.1, forward strand.
CTAAATTTTTGGGGTGTGACAAAGCACTCCTCAGAATCAAAGATAACCAAGCTACCTTTATCAGTGCTTTGACTCATATGAGGAGATTGTGGCATAAACCTTCAACGAAGTAGACATCTTTGATTATTGATCCTTCATTGTTTCCAACTTCTCCAATACCAGCAATATTTCCGGATTGATTTCCACCGAAGGTCACCTTACCACCATCCTTGGGCTTGATTGAGGCAAATTTGGATTGATCTCCTATCATGTGTCTAGAGCATCCACTATCAATGTACCACTTGTTGGATTTTGATGCTCTTAGACAAACCTATGAATCAGGTCTTAGGTACCCATCTTTTCTTGGGTCCTTTGGAGTTAGTTCGGGCCTTAGGAACATAAGTTCCTTTAGGTACCCATTGATAATTACCCACAGGTTTACTCTTTCTTTCCTTTTTATGAAAACAGGAAGAAGTGGTATGAGTGTATGACCCTTACGATTGCAATAATTGCAATGAGCAAAAGGATTTGAAGAATGAACAGTTTTTCTAAGATAATTCATATATGACTTTTCTCCAAATTTCTTTTTGCCTTTCTTCTTATCAAGATCAGGTTTATAACCAATGCCTGATCGGTCATTTGTAAATCTCTGTTGTTTTAAAATCACATTGAGAATTTCACTACCTTGAGTGAACTTCTCAAGTGTTTTTGTGAGATGTAAATTCTTTTTCTCTAAATCAAGACAATCTTCACAAGCAGTATTTTCACAAGAGAGATTTTTAACTTGCAGTTCAAGAGTCAAATTCTTCTTTTTCAAAGATATATATTTTTTAGCAATCTTTTCAAATTCAGTTTGTAAAGTAATGTACTCAGCAAATAATTCATCATAAGAAGGTTGCGAGTCATATACCTCATCATTGTTTTCATGTTGCTCTTCTTCTTTAGCAACTAAACAGATATTGGCCTTATCGTCCTCATTAGCTTCATCTTCATCAGATGAGCTATCTTCCCATACTGCTGAGACATAAGCCTTCTTTTTGAGCTTATTGAATTTCTTTTTCTCCTTATGTTTGTTCTTCAGCTGGGGGTATTCAGACTTGATGTGGCCAGACTTTTCACATTCTTAGTAGATGATCGGCTTCTTCACCTCAAAGCTGGAGCTGCCCCTGTGAAACTTCTTGTATCCTTGGTTCCTTTTGTAGAATTTCTTGAATCTTCAGACCATCATGCCTAGCTTTTCATCTTCATCTTCATCTTCTTCATCAACATTTGACTCTTTAGCTGTTGGGATCCGTACATGCAGCGGAAGGATTTTCATCCCTTTAAAAATTTACGAATCCCTTGAGAGGATCTATCAACGGCGTTTAAATCAAGTTAGAAAAGAACCGAATCATACTTATACGAACTGGTGTGCGTCTCGTTCAAATTTGAACTCGTGGGCTACCTACTCGATCAACAGGAGCTGACTCTGTGAATCCACTCGCTCTACCGGTATCCACACCGAACAGAACTCGAACACGGACGGCAGCGTGCTAGCGCCTTCAAACTTTGCGTCTCTCCTTTTCTCTCTAGGGTTTCTCGCGGCTTTTCTAATACGTCTGATAAAATGTCCAACAAGGACTCAAGTAAATCCCAGCATTTCCATTCACCACCTACCCCACAATCTTTATTACAAATCTTGAACAGGCTTTTGCAATCAGTTTCAACAATAAGCGCTGATCTGGCAAACATATATTTGTGTAACAAGGCTTCTCTTAGTGACAGGAATTCAGTCATAAAAGGAGATGACGCCTCGATAGCCTTGGCCATACCCCCATAAACCTACATCATTATTCCTACATACTAGTCCAATGCCTGCTTCCCCAGTGGCCTTTTTAAAAGAGCCATCTATATTGAATTTAATTGTCTCAGGAGGAGGTGTTACCCACAGTGCATTTCTAGAAAAAACAGAGCTAAACACTTTAACATTTCTAGCATTAGATTTAGTCTCTGACCGCTAAAATTCTTCTACCTGGTGAAAGAGATTTGCCGTGTCCCTCAAGATAACTAGATTCAATAAAAGATTTGTAGTAATAGGGAACCTAGGTCGTTTTCCCAAAGAATTTGTAGCGGGTCTGAAGGGACAGCAACAACGAAGCAGAAACAGTAAAAATGGGGGGCTTTTTTTTTAGTTCAAACAGATTAAAACAAAAATAAACAGAAACAGAGCAAAATATTTAGAACTAGATTAAAATCGATCAACCCAACATTTGGATTCCAGATACTTCCATCATTGAACAAAATATAAATAACCCACGTTTGGCTCTGGACGAACCAAGATCTCTGCATTCACCCAGAAAATCCCTTAACTAGACGATTGCCTAGAATATGTCCGAACAGTGGCGTCCCACTATGCGATCGCACAGTAAAACTTAAACCTAGTTCGAACTCAGTCCTTGGGATAAACCAAACCGAATATTAAATCTAATGTTCGAACTATTTTCAGAAATGAATCTGATAAGATGAAATAGAAACAGTTAAATTACCGAATAAGCACAAGTTTTCTGGACGAATCATGGAATCCTCATGTCGGGTTAACCACGAAGTTTAGCCAAGCATGACTAAGCAAAACGTAGAAGAAAAGATGAAGAAGAACGTGATGAACATTGTCGAGAAAATTCAACTCCTGTCTTTCAATCCAAAAATGTCTAAAACATGAATGAGAATATGTTTTTAGTCATCTAATCTAACCTATAAATAGGAAACACTAGGGCTACAAGATTGGCCCAAAAAAAATAGGAAATCTCTAATAAATGGTCTTTATTACAAAATTCGAGCAGAATAAAAATCTAGAAAAATAGGTCTGCCTTTAGCTCCAATTTCGTCCATCTTCTTTTTCGAATCAGCCTTCTGAGTCTTCATAACAATTGTAGCTCTCTGAATGATCTAAAAAAGAAAAGAAGAATTAGGCTAATCGGATATCTAGATCAAACGTTATGGCGAAAATACTAAATCACTGTAAATCTGGAATTTAATCATAAAAATGAATCAAATCCAATTAAAAGCTCAAAGCTCAATTAAGTAACAAAATCCATGATTTATTAGTTAAACCTTCCTAAATTTATTCACCAAGAGATACAAATAAGTGTAATAATATTCAATTATCACCTGGCCAATAACAATCCGTGTGACTTCATTTGCATCCAATACCTCACCATTAAACACCCAATTACATCGTTTGCTCCAAATCCACCAACATGTCATAGCAAACAGCGATTTCCCATATTCATCCAGCCTATCATTGTCATGTAAAATGTCACACAACCATTCCTCACATCTTTTTATGGACCACTTACTAAATTTGAGACCTAAGGGAATACCAAACCAGACATGTTTCGTCCATGGGCATAAGAAAAACAAATGTTCAATAGTTTCCTTCTCAGATAAGCAAATAGGATAGGCATGACTCACTGGACATTTTCGTTTAAAAAGCGCCTCCTGAGTTACTATAGCTCCAGCTCCTAATCTCCAAAGAAATGTTGGATTTTAGGAGGAGCTATAACCTTCCAAATGCTCTTCCACATAGCTTTTGGAATAATAAAAGATGTACCTGGATCTTTAACTTGCTCCCTCTCGCCACAGCTCCTCGCCACCATATAACCAGATTTAACGTTGTAAATGCCATCATTGTTAGCTAACCAGACATCATGGTCAGTACTCCCAGGAGAGGAATTTGACATCTTCAAAATCAGATCCTTCTCTAGTGACGTAATCTTTGAAATAATAGTCCCAAGATTCCAATTTCCATTAACGATAAGGGATTTCACCTTACTCCTATCACTTTCCACAGACCCTTCCTACTTTGGAGCTTAGAGCCATTTAATCCCAGGACCCATGAGTCATTCCAGATAGAGACAGATCCCCCATTGCCAATTTTCCAAGAAAGTTCTTGTAGGAGTAATTCTCTATCAAGCTTGACCACCCCCACGAAGCATGTCACCCTTTCCTAGGCCTCATAAAGCTCTCTTTGGGGAAATACATTCCTTTCAGAGTCCTACACCATGGATCATTTGGGTGATTTGAGAGTCTCCAGATTGTTTTAGCTAGTAGACCTCTGTTAAAACAGAGAAGATCTTTAAATCCCGTGCCACCATCACCTTTCCTCATTGTCATCCATCTCCATTGCTTCCAATGAATAGCACCACCCTCAGCCTTTTGACCTTACTAGAAGTTAGAAATCAAACTATCTATCTCCATGCATGACTTCTTTGGAAATAAGAAACATGCCATAGGATAAGTGGGAATACAATTTGCTATTGCTTTGATTAAAACTTCCCTACCAGTGAATGTTAATAACTTATATCGCCACCCTTGTAGTTTTAAGCCAATTTTATCATGTACAAATGCTAGAGCCGCTGACTTAGAATGCCCCCATATAGTTGGTAAGCCTAAATATTTTCCAGCTTGGTCGGTACAGGGAATTCCCAGCTCAGTCGAGATTCTTGTCTTAGTCAACGTAGGAGTGTTGGCCGAAAAGAAAAGACTAGATTTCTCAACATAGATCAGTTGTCCTGAAGCACCACAGTAGACATCTAGAATCCTCTTCAAAACCTTGCAATTAATTGTGTCAACCTTGAGAAATAAAATGGCGTCATTCGCAAAAAGACAATGGGAGAGTGTTAGAGCTCTATGCGCCAATTTAATTCTAGATAAATCTTTTCGGTCAATATGAGCTTGTATCATAAGGGAGAGGACCTCTAAGGCAATAATAAACATGTATGGGGACAATGGGTCCCCTTGCCTTACCCCACGCTCAGGCTAAAATGAATCCACGTTATGCCCGTCCACTTTCAAAGTGAAAACTGAAGAAGAAATGCACTCCATCACCCAATTCACCCAACTAGTAAAGAACCCTATTCTTAGCATCGCAGCCGCTAGAAAATCCCACTCCACCTGGCCATAGGCCTTATTCATATCAATTTTTAGGGCAAACTCCTATTTCCCTTTTTTTTTTTTAACTTTTCAGATAATGAAAAGCCTTATGTGTAATGATGATATTATCTTGGATAATTCGGCCATCAATGAACGCCCTTTGATTATGAGAGATAATCCTATCCATCAGCCCTCTCGGTCTATTAGTTAGGATCTTTGCAATTATCTTGTAAATCACATTGCAAAGTCCTATAGGTCTGAAGTGATTTACCCATTTTGGTTTGTCGACCTTTGGAATCAAAACAATTTTGATAGCATTAATTTCTTTTTGCCCCGAGATACCTTCAAAAAAAAAAAAAAAAATCATGCACCATGCCATACACCTCTTTACTCACTTCCTTCCAAGAGGACTGAAAAACAATGCAGAGAATCCATCTGGGCTCGGGCTTTATTGGCTTCCAACTGAAACCAACATCCTCAATTTCCAGATCAATCACAGGACTCATTAAAGCCACATTATCCTCCTCAGTCACCACTTTTTTAACGTAGGAAAGTGTTAGTTATCTGTGTGTTTTGATGATAATTGACAATTGTAAACAAAAGTTGAAGTTTATCTTTGGTAAGTTGAAAACCTTACTGTCAAAGGCAAACTTGAGTTTTGGTTTCAAAACTCGAGTTTTGACTTGACAAAGAGTAGCTCAATTTTTATGAACTAAGCAAAACTCCAATTTCCATGGGAAACTCGAGTTTTGGTTTTACAGAGAGCACTCCAAGTTTTTTTATCTTGAGACAAACTCAAGTTTTGACTTGCAAACTTGAGTTTGCATCATATAGAGACTCTTCAATATATTCTGAAGAAGACGAAACTCCAGTTTCCATTTGGAAACTCGAGTTTTGGTCATACAAAGAGTCAACATTTTGAACCTTTGAAAACTCTAGTTTTGATATGGAAACTCTAGTTTTCAGTTTGTCATAATTCTTCTAAGTTTTTCAAAGTTTTGGGAAAACTTGAGTTTTACTTTGGAAACTCGAGTTTGCGTTTGATGTAAAGTTTTCAAGTTTTACTCAGTTTTTGAAAACTCCAGTTTTGACTTGGCATAAATTTATCAAGGTTTTCATACTTAAATGAAAAATCAAGTTTGGCTTTGAAAACTTGAGTTTTGACCAAGCCGAGAGCTTTATTCATTTTAGGGCCCATTTGGATGGGCTTTTAAAAAAGTGTTTTTTTAAAGTGCTTTTCTTTTAAGCTCCAAATTGGAACTTTTAAAAAAAAGCATTTTGGCTTTTTTTTTTTGTGACTTTTGCTTTTTTTTTTTTTAAAAAAATAATCTAAACACATAAATTAATAAAAAAAAAGCATTTATTTTGCATTAAAAAAGTGCTTTTTTTAATAAAAAAAGCCCATCCAAACGGGCACTTAGTGTTTTTGAAAACTCAAGTTTACTTTGAAAACTCCAGTTTCAAAGTTTTGGACTAAAACTCATTTTACATATCAAGAGTCCAAAACTCGAGTTTGGAAATGGAAACTTGAGTTTTGAGCTCCATTCAAAAATATGGTCCAAAGCTCAAATCGTGACGTTCCTCTCTGGAAGAAGGAAACTCGAGTTTAGTTATGGAAACTCAAGTTTTGCTATTAGTGCACAGTGACAAAGTCCAGTTTTAGTGAACAAACTCGAGTTTGTGTCGCAGAGTTTGAAATTCAAATCTGACGAATTTGTGAAACCTTCTTGTTTGATCTTAATACTTCCTATTGTCATTCATTAATGTTCATAGCTATGTTTAACCACTTTGTTAGTGAGTTTCAGATTGTTTAGAGAATATTAATGAAGGTTTGAACAAAAGCAAAAAGTGATGTCAGCACATTAAATGCAATGTTCAGAAAACTTGCATCCTTTTGGACAATCATTCTCCACACGTTGCAAAGGGATCAATGTTTCCTTTCTACATCCAGTAGCTTCTCTTCTAATGGATTAAAAGTCAAGAAGTCAAGCACAAACATTTGTGTAATTGGGTTAAGCAAAGAGTAGAGAGAGAAGAAGACATAAGCTCACCCTAATCCTTCCTGAATGTCTCCAACGGTTACATTAGGGATTTCAACGGTCATTTAATACTCTCTTTGTATAAATAGAGCTGCATTCAATTCTTCTCAACAACCAATCTGCTGAAAACGAATTGCATTCAAGTTTACCAGCTATTCTTTCAGTTTTCACTTGTAAAGTATCTTCTGATACATTGATCTTCAGTGTTTATCTTTATATACTCTTAGAGAGAGTTTCTTTATTGAAAATCATTTATTGTAAGAATCTCAAGTCTGGAGACTTGGAGATTGGGTTATTGATTGCAACTTGTAAGAAGGAGTAAGTTCTAGTGAGAGAATTACTCTTGAGTTACAGAGTGTGTAATCAATTGATATAGTGAAATCCCACAGTGTTTGGGGACTGGACGTAGGTCAAGAGATTGGACCGAACCAGTATAAATTTCTTGTGTCTTGGTTTCCTCTCTTGTTCTCTGTTCATCTCTATTTTAATATTCGAAAATAGAGCAACTCAAAAAGAATTTTAAAATCCCCAATTCACCCCCTCTTGGTGATTTGCTCCACTTTCAGAAAGGGCTTGCTCCATCGGCCTAAAACCACTAGAACAAAAAAGCTTCCTATAGAACTTGCTGAAGGAATTATTGATTGCCATCCTCTCTTCTAGCCAGACCGCATCCTCGCCCTTAAGTCTCAAAATTTTGTTAAGCTATCTATGTTGAATCACGCTACTATGAAAGAATTTGGTGTTTTGATCACCACTCTTTAGCCACGAGATTCTTGATCTTTGCCACCAATAGGTTTCTTCTCTTATCCAAGTCTCTTCAATAAGCCCCACCATATTCTCAGCCTCCTGTAGTTTTTCCTAAGTTAAGAGACCCTCATAGTAGGAAGAAAGTCTACTATGCAGTTGATCAATGATCTTCCTAAAGTTTGGAAATTCCTTCTTGCTCCATTCCACCAGCCTTCCTTTACATATATTCAGTCTCCAGATAAGGTCCAGTAAACGCTTATCAGTAAAACTAGCCTGTTCTGACCAGCTTCTCTTTACAACTTTTAAAAAATCCACATGTAATACCCAATTAGCTTCAAATTTGAATTCGCTAACAACTCTCACCTCAATATAACAGCAATCAACGACTAAGGCATGATGGTCTGAGCACACTGGTTCTATATGAAAAACTACAACATGATCAAATTCAGTCCTAAACTCTACATTTCCCAATGCACGATCAATCCTCTCCCTAACAAGGTCGTTGTCTCTTTAATTTGTTGCACCATGTAAACTTAGAGCCTTTGAATTCCAGGTCAAGAAAATTACAATTTGACAAGAGACTTTGGAAGTTTAGAATCTTCCTCATGGCTCTTGGATTACCCCCTCCTTTTTGCTTTGGGAAAGAAGATCATTAAAGTCTCTTAAAACCGGCCATGCCACCGTTATACCAATGCTAGACGCCTTAGAGAATCCCATACTACTCTGCGCTCACCTTCTTTTGGTGGACCATAAAACAAATATAGTCAATCGTGGTACACACATACTCCTTGGTTCCAAATAAACCTGTATAATATTTTTAGATTTATATAGCACAGCCACTGAAATACTGTCCAGTCACCACACAGCTAGGCCACCAAACAACCCACATGGATCAACATATAGCTCATGATCAAAACCACACTTTAGGCGAGCCTTCTTACAATTTATTGAACTTATTTTGGTTTCCATTAGGAAGATTATAGAGGGACGAAACTTCTTTACCATGTCCCTTAAATTTCTGACTTTCAAGGTTCTTCTTAGGCCTTGACAATTCCAAGATATTATTTTTATGGCCCCTTGGTGGCTGTTAGAGGCCAGCCACCATCTCCTTCAGTATCTGTTTTCTTGCACTTACTACCTTTGGTTTTGAACACAAACCCTTGGTCCAGAGAAATTAAAGCATCAGACTCTTCCATTGCATCAACCCAATCAATTCCTCCTCTGGAATGTTTTCCTTCTCTCCTCTGTTTTTCCTTTTACCGTACCTCCTCAAGTGAGTCTTGGTTTTCCTCAGGTTCCTGCATAAGTGGAGATGGCATTTGAAACATAGCCATATTCTCCAATATTCATTTTTCTCCTCGTAAGGTGTGGCAATTCCAGATCCATCTCCACACGTCTCTTCAGCCCCAAACAACTTAAGATAGTAATAACCTCCTTCAAGGAGTCTAACCACATCATCAAGAGGCTTAGTCTTGTTGGAAATGCGGACCTCAACTACCTGATTTGATGTCGAGATCGGACCCCTAGAGGTATCTTCAACTGTTACCTCCCTTGAGCTACCACTACTACCGAATGATTTAACTTCCTCCGAGGATTTGTTTTTATATGTCTTATTCCCCGCCTTCTCCCGGGGGGGGCTTGTCCGTAACATCTACATCCTCCACAACTAGCAAACGATCGTCCACTCTACTATGTGATTCCCCCTCCCTTCTAAGTTTAGAGGATGAATTCAGTTTGATGAAGAATAGCTCCTCATCCAACACCTTGGAATCTCGGCTTATCTCTTGACTGAGCTCTCTCCTCCTACACGAAATAGCCTCCTCCTTTTTCCTCCTAAAATAGCCGGCCTCTTCCCAATTATTTCGTACCACCTCCAACGAATCCTCACGATTCCTACATTGACTGATAGTGGTCCACGGGCCAAAGCAAGGTTCATTACCATTAGCCACTGACATCAACCGCTCAGATCTACATACTCGATTGTCATGACTGATTTTGCCACAATTGAAACAAATGCTCTGTAACTTTTCATATCGGATGGAAATCCAAACTCTACCACCATCCGGCTTATTCATCCAGAAGCCATAAGCCAATGCCTTCCTTAGATCCAAAACTACTCTCGCACGCAAGAAATTACGAAATAACCTACCATTAAGGCTCGGATCCTTCACAAGTACCACCTCTCCAACATAACCACCAATCATGATTGCATTTTCCAGGCACATAGCTTCCATCAGAATATTATGGATTTGAATCCAAACTGGACATAAACTAAACTCAAAATCCTCACACGCTTTATACTGCGATCTCACCAAAAGATTCAATAGGCAACCATTGATGGACCAAGGGCAACCACAAAGGATTCTACTATACTCCTCCTCATCTGAGAATTTGAACATGAGTGCATTTCCGGTGATCTCAATCACGTCAAATCCAGATTGGAGATTCCACGCCTTTTGTAAGATCCTCTCAATCGTGACACGAGAGTACGATTTAGGTGACATAATCTTGCCGATGAGTGTCTTTTCAGCCTCATTCTCCTTCCAGATTAGTGGATCTGAAATAACAGGTTCCTCCATGGTAGAAGATCCAAATTCTGTAACCCACTGCCTCCAGTGAAAAAGCTCCAAGCTCTTCCCCTACTGTCCATCACTGTTACCTAGTCTCTGTCGTACAACGATTCACCCTCATAACACCCGGCCACCGTCGCGCTTCGAAACCCCCTTATCACTCTCGCACTTGGCGGAGAGAACGAGACTCCCACACGAGTGCATGGGGAGAACTTTTTTTACTCTATTTTAAAGTTAAAAGCCTTATTTTTATTAAGAAAGTTATTTAAATTAGTTAATTTGACATGTATTTTCTAAAACACCATAGTTGATCATATTCCATAATTCTTTCCTTCCCTCTCCTCTTTGATATATATCTATAGTAATCTTTAATCACTATAAACACACTCGCACATACTCGCCGGTTCTTAATATAAGACATATCTACATAATTTGATTAAATTATGGAAGTTAATTAAACTAGTTAATTTGACATATATTTTATAAAACACCATATTCATCTTCCTTAACTCTCTCATTCCCTCTCCTCCTTAATTATTGTTCAAGAAGTATCAATACGAGTAGATTATGAAGAAGTTGACAAATATGAAAAACCATATCTTACATTTAGGACAAAGATCAACTCTTTAAATATGTCTTATATTAAAGATCAGATGAGTACATATATAAATGTTCAGTGTGCCCACTTGGTTTAGTCCATCATCTATCTACTCCCTGTATATGTATATCTACCCACACACACACATACTAAAAAAAGGACTTTCAGCGGCAACAAAAGTCCCCGTTGAAAGTACAAAAGTCACAGCTGAAACCATTTCAGTGGTGACAAATTGTCACCGCCTATACGACTGTCGCTGATACTTTTTGGTGGCGACATTTTTATGTCGCCGCTGAAGTAGACAATTAATGTCGGCACTAAAAGTACATCAGAAGGCACCAAAACAAGTGTCGCCACTGAAAGTAGGTAGAGGCGGCGACTATCGGCTGTGACAAAGTGTCCATAATTCGAAACAACTTACTTTTTTTATACAAAACCATTTGACTTGGTTCTTTAAAAGGTAAGTATCCAGCCATCAGAACAAAGAGAATGACGACGCATGACCAAATATCAGCTGTTGAACCATCATAGCCTTTAGTATTAGCATTTAGCACCTGATGCAGACAGTGCATTAGATAACACTCAAAACAGTTGGAAGACTTGTGTGGTCTCCCATCACATAAATTGAAGACATATACTAGGTACCTCAAACATCAAGGGCAAAACCATAATGAATTTCCATAGCATTAGAAAAACATAACGGGATGGTAATAACACTTCAAACTTCAGAAAAAATTCTTTTAATCATAAAGACAAGCAAGAAGCTTATGCCAATCATATAGCAGCTAATCATAAATACTCACTTGCTGTGAGTATGTAATCAGTCCAAAATCTGAAACTTTAAGAATACCATTTGAGTCCAGAAGAAGATTCTTAGGCTGCAAAGTAGAAAAAGGATGACTTTGAGTCTTTACTGTATTAGAATTTAGAAATGTACAGAATAAAAGTAAATCAATACTGAATACCCTTGTTAACCCATGATAATAAGAAATATCTAGAGGGACTGAGGAAATTTTTTAGTTCCTTAAAGTCTCTGTGAAAGACACCTCTACTATGGCAGTAATCAATAGCATTAATAAGTGTTGGAAATATTACCTTGCTTCATTCTCCTTAAGCTTCCCATCATTAGCCTAGAAATCAAAGAGGCAATAAAGCTGATCCTTAGATACAGATTACATTACAGATAAATGCTAGATCATCAACACAAGACATCAATGTGGTCAAAGAAATATGTGCATATTTTAACGTACCGTCCCTTGAAAGGAATAGGCAAAAGAATGAAGGAAAAAAAGTATCAAAGAGAGAAATATATGGGGAAAAATTGTAACTTACTATTTTTTCAAATAGTTCTCCCCCACCAACAAACTCCAGGACAAAGTAAATCTTTGTTTTACTTGCCATCACACATGAGGAGTTAGAAACGTTAAATAACTTGCATCTGAAGAGTAGAAAAATGAAATTTTCATCCAACATTTGAACCCAGGAATCAAGAATGTAGTTTTTAATATTTGTAATCATACATTCTACCATGAAATTATTCTAAAAAGAAGGTATGACTATTGAAATATACCGTAGCGATCAAGCTTCTCAGAGAAAAAGGATCAAGAGACTTTGTAAGTGCTCTTCCTTTATATATGTTAGTTCTCTATGTGTTTTGATGATGAGTGACAATTGTAAACTGAGCTAAGAGCTTTGTGTTAGAAAATTGAAAAATTTACTAACATGACAAAACTCGAGTTTTGTTTTTCAAAACTCGAGTTTTGGTCTTGACGAAAATGGCCAATTTCGTGATCGAGCAAAACTTGAGTTTAGCATGGCAAACTCGAGTTTTGAGAACAAAGTCTTTAAGTTTTTCAAACTCGGTCTCGCGCCTTGTCACCAAGTTTTCAAAGTTTTCATGATAAAATGAAAACTCGAGTTTTGATTTTAAAACTCGAGTTTTGGCCAACCCAAGAGCACTACAAGTTTTCAAAGTTTTCATGATAAAATGAAAACTCGAGTTTTGATTTTAAAACTCGAGTTTTGGCCAACCCAAGAGCACTACAAGTTTTCAAAGTTTTCATGATAAAATGAAAACTCGAGTTTTGATTTTAAAACTCGAGTTTTGGCCAACCCAAGAGCACTACAAGTTTTCAAAGTTTTCATGATAAAATGAAAACTCGAGTTTTGATTTTAAAACTCGAGTTTTGGCCAACCCGAGAGCATTACAAGTTTTCATAGTTTCTCATGATAATATGAAAACTCGAGTTTTGATTCCAAAACTCGAGTTTTGGTCGACAGAGAACAACTCACTTTTTCGAGTCTATGAAAACTCAAGTTTTATTTTGAAACTCAAGTCTTGGAGTTTTGGACTACAACATACCATTTTCACTAACACTCCAAAACTCGAGTTTGGTTTTGGAAACTCGAGTTTTGAGGTTCATTTAAACTTTAGTTCAAAAGCTCGAGACACGACTTACTCTCGGAAGTTGAAAACTCGAGTTTTGTTTTTGAAACTCGAGTTTAGACTTAAGTGCACGAGTTGAAAACTCGAGTTTTTCTTTGAACAAACTCGAGTTTCCAACGCTGATTTTGAAATCCAATTTCTACGTTTTTGCAAAGTGATCTTGCTTGAACAAAATACTTTCCGGGAACATTCTCTACTACTCTTAGCTATGCTTAATGACTTTATTAGTGAGTTTCGGGTGATTTAGAGAATGATTTTAGAGAGATAAAGCAAAAAGCGAGAAAATGGTCGAGCATTAAATGCTTTGGGATGAGAATTGCATTACTTTGGGTATTTGATCTGCACACGATTGCAAAGCATTAAAGAATGTTTACTACATCAAGCAACTGTGTTTCCAACGGATATATTTGCGAAGATCAACACAGTCTTCTTGCCCATTTTGGATTAAGCCGAGATTAGAGAGAAGATGCCTAAACTCACTTCCTAACCTTGGCAGAATTTCTCCAACGGATCTATTGAAGTTGCAACGGTCATCTACGATCTCTCGAGTATAAATAGGACTGCATTCAAGTCCTCCCAACTAACACAACAACTGAAAACGCACAAGCATTCAATTTTCTCAACTACCTTTCGGTTTTTCACTTGTATTCGTCTTTTGACATTATAAGCTTCGGTGTTTATTATCATCTACTCTTAGAGAGAGTTTCTATCTCGTAAATCATTTATTGATTGAGATAACCACAAGTCGGGGGACTTGGTGGTTGGGTGTATTGATTACAACTTGTAAGGGGGAGTGAGTTCTAGAGAGAGAACTACTCTTGAGTACGAGTGTGTAATCAGTTTTTGAGTTTAGTGGATTGAAAATCCCAAGTGTGGCTTGGGGATTTGGATGTAGGTCAAAGATAAGACGAACCAGGATAATTTCTATTGTGCAAGCTTTCCTTACCTTCCTCCTCTGTCTGTCTCTGGTTTCATTATTTCAAAACAGCATATTTCTAAAAGTTTTTAAAATACCCAATTCACCCCCCTCTTGGGTATATAGCTCTATTTACATTTGGTATCGAGCAAGGTCTTCTCTTAAGAGCTTAACAACTCGAGAAGGATCATTATGGAAGGTATCTTACCTGATGGAGCTTCTATCAAAAGGCCACCCGGTTTCAATGGAGAGCATTACTCCTTTCGGAAAGCAAAATTCAAAGTCTTTGTGAATGCTACGAGTATGGGCTGTGGAGAGTATTTGAAAGAGGAAATTATGAGCCATCAACCGTTGAAGATGGAGTTAGAGTTCCTAAGCTTGAAGAAGAATATGATGAGAATGACGGAAGAAGTGTCACACTCAACGGCAAAGGCTGTCCTACTTCTTCAAAGTGCTCTTAGCCAACAAGAGTACTTTCGTATTTGCAATCTATCTTCTCGCAAAACAAATGTGGGATGCTTTCTGGAGATAGCTCATGAAGGAACAGTGGAGTAAAGCAAAACGAGTCAATACTCTCATGACCGAATATGACCTTCTACGAATGAAGCATGGTGAATCCATTGGTGAGTTCCGGCTAAGGTTCACCCATCTCATCAATCAACTTGCTGCCTTGGGAAAAGAATATGACCAACCGGTCCAAGTAAGGAAGATCTTGAATATCCTTAACAAGGAATGGGAAGCAAAGGTCACGGCTATTGAAGAGGCTCGAGGAGAGTCAATGACGTCGATGGTTGCTCTATTCGGAAGTCTCTCGAATATGAGGCTAAACTCAAGTTCAAGAAGGGACTTGATGAAGCTCATGGCAAGAACAAAGGAATTGCCCTCAAGGCTGCAAGAGAAGTTAGAGACTCGAGATGGGGAAAATGAGAATGAAGACGAAGATGAAGAAATTGGCATCTTTGGTCCGAAGATTCAAGAAATTCTACAAGAAGGACCAAGGCTTTAAGAAGTTTCACAAGGGTAGCTCCAGTTATGAGGCAAAGAAGCCAATCATCTGCTACGAATGTCAGAAGCCTGGCCACATCAAGTCTGAATGCCCTCAGCTGAACGACAAAAATAAAGAAAAGAAGAAGTTCAGCAAATACAAGAAGAAAGCTTATGTTTCCAAAGATCGGGGTGATAGCTCATCGATGAAGATGATGAGGATGAGGAAGAGAAAGCCAATATATGCCTAGTTCTTTGAAGAAGAAGAGCAACGTGCTAAACTTGAAGAGGTATATGATTGCAAACCTCCTTATGATGATCTGTTTGATGAATACATGATTGTGCAATTTGAATTTGAAAAACTTGCTGAAAAATATTTCAAACCGAAAAACAGAAATCTTACTCTTGAATCTCAAGTTGAAAAGTTGTCTTCTTGAGAAAATACTATTTGTAAAGATTGTCGATCTGAAGAAAAAGAATTCATATCTTACAAAGGCTCTTGAGAAATTCACTAGAGGAAGTGAAATGCTCAATGTCATTTTGAAAAAAGACAACGTTTTATAAATGATAGATCAGGCATTGGTTCGGACAGATTTTGATAGAAAGAAAGGCAAGAAGAAGAGTGGTCGAGAAAACATACATGAACTATTTTACAAAATCAGTTCACTCTTCAAATCCCTTTGCACATTGCAATTCTTTGTAATAAGAAGGGTCATTCTACTTCATCTTGCTTTCATAAAAAGGAAAGAAAGGTTAAACCGGTGGGAAATTATCAATGGGTACCAAAAGGAACTTATGTTCCTAAGGTCAAAACTAACTCCAAAGGACCCAAGAAAAGATGGGTACCTAAGGCTTGATCCCTTGAAAATTGCAGGTTTGTCTTAGAGCATCAAGACCCAACAAGTGGTACATTGATAGTGGGTGCTCAAGACACATGACCGGAGATGAATCAAAATTTCTCTCAATCAAATCAAAGGATGGTGGTAGAGTCACATTTGGAGGAGACCAATCGGGTAAAATTGCTGGAATTGGTGAGATAGGAAACAATGAAGGTCCTCTCATCAAAGATGTCTACCTTGTAGAAGGATTGTGTCACAACCTCCTAAGTGTGAGCCAAAGCAATCGACAAGGGTAACTTAGTTATCTTTGATTCAAATGAATGTTTGATTGTTAGAAAGGATTTAGTCCCCATTGACGATTTGAAAACTAAAGCCTTATTTAGAGCACCTAGAGATGGAAATTGTTATACTCTTAACCTCTCTAGCAATGCTTCAGTTTCGAAAATTGTTTTGTTAGTAACTTGAATGAGAGTTGGTGTGGCATAAACGATTAGCTCATGTTAATATGTTTCAACTTGACAAGTTTTGAAAAAGGATTTGGTCATTGGTATTCCTAAATTGAATTTCAAAAATGATATGGTATGTGATGCTTGTCAAAAAGGAAAACAAACCAAATCTTCTTTTAAAGCAAAAAATGAGATTTCAACTAGTAGACCTCTTCAACTACTTCATATGGATCTAGTTGGACCGGCTAGAGTAAAAAGTCTTGGTGGAAATCTTTACACCTTGGTCATAGTTGATGATTACTCTAGATTTGCTTGGACGATATTTTTGTCATCTAAAGATGAAACATTTGATCAGTTTGTAACCTTTGCCAAAAAGGTCCAGAACGAGAAAGGCTTTGCAATTTCAGGTATAAGGACTGATCATGGTGGCGAATTTGAAAACAACGCCTTCGCTGAGTTCTGTGACAATGTGGGGATTGATCACAACTTCTCAGCTCCAAGGACTCCTCAACAAAACGGTGTGGTTGAGAGGAAGAATAGAGTCCTCATTGAGATGGCAAGGGCAATGTTAAATGAAAACAACACTTCTCAAGTGTTTTGGGCTGATGCGATGAGTACGGCTTGCTACATCTCCAACCGAGCCTATTTGAGGAAGAAGCTGAACAAGACCCCATATGAACTCTACAAGGAAAGGAAGCCAAATCTCAGCCACCTACATGTCTTTGGATGCAAGTGCTATGTGCACAACAATGGTAAAGAGAATCTTGGTAAATTCGATTCCAAAGCGATATAGGTATCTTCATTGGTTATTCAAATAGGAGTAGAGCTTATAGAGTTTTTAATACTCGCACTCGTATTGTTGAAGAATCAATACATGTTGTTTTCGTGAACCCAAATCGATAAAGCCTTGGACAATGAAGAAGAAAATGTTTTCAAAAATCAATTCTTTTCGAAAACTACTCCCGCTTCTATTGAAAATACGAAAATGTTTTTGAGGTGATCCCCAAAACTCTATTGAAAATCTGATCAGACTCAACCTAGAGCTTGGAAATTTATTAGAAATCATCCTTTAGACCAAGTTATAGGTGATATTAATCAGGGAGTAAGAACCAGAAATAGTACTTTGAATGAAGTAACTTTTTCTGCATTTATATCTCATATAGAACCCTCTAAGATTGATGAAGCCCTTTCGGATAATGATTGGGTGATAGCAATGCAAGAGGAGTTACATCAATTTGACAGAAATCATGTTTGGGATTTGGTACCTAGGCCCAAAGATCATCCGGTCATTGGCACCAAATGGGTATTCAAGAACAAACGTGATGAGTCTGCAATCATTGTCGCAACAAGGCAAGATTGGTTGCCAAAGG
This sequence comes from Acacia acuminata, assembly GCA_019022655.1. Classification (NCBI taxonomy): domain Eukaryota; kingdom Viridiplantae; phylum Streptophyta; class Magnoliopsida; order Fabales; family Fabaceae; genus Acacia; species Acacia acuminata. Next base: position 7,410,547 of record JAFJYI010000005.1, read on the forward strand.
CTATAATCAAGAAGAAGGAATTGATTATGAAGAAACTTATGCTCCGAGTGGCAAGATTGGAAGCCATAAGAGTACTTCTAGCCTTTGCATGTGTAAAAGGTTTTAAACTATATCAAATGGATGTGAAAAGTGCTTTTCTGAATGGTTTTATACAAGAGGAAGTTTATGTAGAACAACCTCCTGGTTTTGAAAATGAACACTGTCCAGATCATGTGTATCGTCTCAAGAAGGCTCTATATGGCCTGAAACAAGCTCCTAGAGCTTGGTATGAGCGTTTAAGCAAATTCCTTCTAGATCAAGGCTTTGTTAGAGGAAAAGCAGACACAACTCTTTTCATAAAGAGTAATAAGCTAAATGAAATTTTAATGGTTCAAATATATGTGGATGATATTATATTTGGTGCTTCTAATGATGCTTTGTGTGAAGAGTTTTCAAAGACCATGCAGGGAGAATTTGAGATGTCCATGATGGGAGAGCTCAACTACTTTCTTGGACTGCAAATCAAGCAAAGAAAAGATGGGATATTTATTTCCCAAACCAAATATCTCGAATGATTTTGAAGAAATTTGGGATGGACCGGTGCAATGGTGCGACACTCCTATGAGCTCAACTGCTTCACTAGATTTGATGAGGAGGGCAAAGATTTCAACATCACAAAGTATAGAGGAATGATTGGATCACTTCTCTATCTTACAAACAGTCGCCGGACATCCAATTCGGTGTTGGGATGTGTGCAAGGTTCCAATCCGCTCCAAAAGAGTCCCATGCTGAACAAGTAAAGAGGATATTCAGATATCTCTCGGACACAAAGACTCTTGGATTTGTGGTTTCCCAAAGGTCAACCGGAACACTTGGTGGCATACTCAGATTCGGATCATGCCGGCTACAAGACAGATAGAAAGAGCACAAGTGGCCAATGCGAATTCTTTGGCAACTCACTTGTCTCTTGGTTCAGAAGAAGCGCAGACATACGTGGCCGTGTCCTCTACCGAAGCTGAATATGTGGCTGCTTCAAGTTGTTGTGCTCAAGTGCTATGGTTGAAGCAACAACTTGCGACTTGGGAGTTCACTTGAAGGAAATTCCAATTTTGTGTGACAACACAAGCACAATAAGCTTGGCCAAGAATCCAGTTCAACACACTCGGACCAAGCATATTGATGTGAGGCATCATTTTATAAGGGATCACGTTCAGAAAAGAGATGTCAAAGTCATGTTCATCCCAACACATCTTCAACTTGCTGATATCTTCACAAAGCCATTAGCTAAGGAACCATTCAACTTCATAAGAAGAGAATTGGGAATGGTAAATCCCAATGAGCCGTAAGCTATCTTTCACCCAATGTTAGTTTAAGTTTTGATGATTGAATGTTCCGACTTAAGCATCGGAGTGTCTAGTAATGTCTTTTGCGGGACATTTTACAAAATCGAGTTTCGCGATAGGCGGAGAAAACTCGAGTTTTGATCCAAAACTCGAGTTTTGGTGAAGTATCGGGGAGAGAGAAAGAAACTTGATTTCTGAAGGAGCTCAAAACTCGAGTTTGTAAATTGGAAACTCGAGTTTCCATCAGGCAGAGAGCAACTTAAAGTTTTGAGGAATGAAAACTCGAGTTTGGAAGGTAAAACTCAAGTTTTGATCGAAGAATTTCAAAAGTTCACATTACACTTTTGAAGTCCGGGTAAGCCATTCTTCAAAACTCGAGTTTTGAATGTAAAACTCGAGTTTTAGTCGGGGTACATATATACTTGATTTTCACTTATTCCTCATTACTTGCTTCAAAACTCAAGTTTCACCCTAGGTTTCACTATTCTCTCTCTCGACTCATCCTCTTCATCTCCCTCAATTCCTTCAATCCCTTCGACCAGCTTCCATCAAAACCCTAAATGGCGTCGCCTCCTTCCTCCAACCCCAAAGAAGGCCCTAATCCTCCTTCCTTTCCTTCAGAACGACCAGTGAGAGTAAAAACCAGGTCCACTCGTCTTAAATTTGGAATCGACAAGAAAATTAGAGGGATTCCAGACGACATTTCTCCGGCAAAGTCACCCACCACAAAGGGTGTTTCTATTGACGATAGGCCTGAGCTTCGAACCAAGAGAAGACATGACTCGAATCCTCCCCAAAAGAAAAGGGAAATCAACGACCAGACCCTCCAGAATTTCCCAAACCTCCTAAGGCTAAACGATCCAAGACGTTTTCTGTTCCAGAAAAAGGACAAGGGTCCTCGGTGCCTGACTCTGCTTCTGGTGCTCCTGAACTCCCTGAGGTTATGGAAGACGCCATATCAGAAATCTACAATCATGATTCTGCTCCAGAGGGCTTTTCAACTGCTCCTACCCAGATGAATCAAGAGGGTGCTGACAGGTTTAAGGAATTCTTTCTTAACAAATCATTTTGTCCCTTTGTCACTGTGGATTTAACCAAAATGAAGGAAGACCACAATTTAGACCTCTCACCTTCGGCTCAAAGATTATGAATCTTTTGTTTCGTGTCCGCTCCCTACTCCACAAATTTAGTTAAAATCTTTTACTTCAATATGGTATGGGATAACATTGAGGATTCTATGGGCAACCTGGTAGAGCAGAGAGTAACAACATCAGTTAAAGGTGTTCAGTTCACCTTATCTGCAAACATCATCAACGAATCCGAAAATCGCTCATCCACCCAATGTCCCTGAGATAAGATTGAGCAATCGTGACATCTTCACCACTCTTTGTCCCCACAAACCTCTTCCTGACAATCTGCTCATACTGTCCTTCAAACCATCTGATATGCCCACCACCAACAGAATTCTGTGGTATATTTACTCCAGAAATTTCATTCAGAAAGGTGGGAATTACACCCATTTTACTCAAAAGGACTTCCCTGTGTTTGCTGCCTTTGTGAGGCAAACTTCATTCAATATTGGGCACTGGATTTTTCAAGAAATGGTTAAGTTCAGATTTTCCTCTCGTCGACCTTCTCATATTCCCTATCCATCCCTGATCTCTGTCATACTGTTCTACCACAAGGTCCGGCATGTGGGTCCTCCGGATACCATGAGAAAGCCACCAATTTTTGGAAAGAATCAGCTTAACTACATGAAAATATCTATTGAGGGTGAAGGGTGCGGTCAATCACATGTTCCCACTGGATCCCACACACAAGGAACCTACCCCCAAACTCAAGAGGCTCAATCGATCATGTTCAACCTCCCGTTCCCTCGATTTCGAATCCGGATCAAAGGAATTGTGGATAGAGAAAGGCAGTCGCTATGCAAATTCGAATGGAGTTTGAAATGGGTAGAATTTTGAATGAGATCACCAGAGGAAATGATGAGATCATTGCCTTTCAAGATCAACTGAAATCTCAAATCACAAGCTTGTCCAGCCAGTATACTGAGTTAACACAGCAACTCAAGGGTGTGCACTCTGAGCTCTCTGATCAGTCACATGACTTGGATGCCAAAGTCTCCTCTCAATGGGTCTCGATCTGCAGTTCCAATGACAAGCTTGACAGGATCATGACTCACTTAGGGATTGGACTCTCCACAGCTGGCACCTCACACCCTCAGCCTGAACCTGAGACTCCATCTTCCCCCTCCTTCACTTTTCCTACAACCCAGCCTAACCCATCTACCCCTGCTACTATTGTTTTACCTTCCCCCTCCACTCCCACTCTGAGCTCTTACCGATTCCTCTCCCTCTCCTACTACCCCAACCACTTTGTTGTGTTGCCTTCCCCTTCTTCTCCCACCACCGAACTGTTCTTCTCCATCCTTCTTTTCCCCAATTTGAAGATGACAAAGGGGAGAGAAAGTGGATTAATAGTTGTTTGGGAGTTTGGGTCTTTTGAACTGAATTAGCTTTAGTTTACAGTATTTAGTCTTTGCATGATGTTTTATTTTACTTAATTTGGTACTTTTGTCATTCGCTAGCTGTTGTTCTTTGGTTCTTAATGAATTGTACAACTCTAGCTTTATGAATGAAACTATCAACCCTATCATAGCTTTATTTTGTCTATCTCGATCTGCACAAGTTTTAAATACTATCCTCTTAGAATTTCAAAAGCCAATGATTTTTTTAAATTCTTGGAATTCAGTTTACAAGTGTTGTCATCATCAAAAAGGGGAGAATGTTAGTTCTCTATGTGTTTTGATGATGAGTGACAATTGTAAACCAGCTAAGAGCTTTGTGTTAGAAAATTGAAAAATTTACTAACATGACAAAACTCGAGTTTTGTTTTTCAAAACTCGAGTTTTGGTCTTGACAGAAATGGCCAATTTCAGTGATCTGAGCAAAACTTGAGTTTAGCATGGCAAACTCGAGTTTTGTGAGAACAAAGTCTTTAAGTTTTTCAAACTCGGTCTCGCGCCTTGTCACCAAGTTTTCAAAGTTTTCATGATAAAATGAAAACTCGAGTTTTGATTTTAAAACTCGAGTTTTGGCCAACCCAAGAGCACTACAAGTTTTCAAAGTTTTCATGATAAAATGAAAACTCGAGTTTTGATTTTAAAACTCGAGTTTTGGCCAACCCAAGAGCACTACAAGTTTTCAAAGTTTTCATGATAAAATGAAAACTCGAGTTTTGATTTTAAAACTCGAGTTTTGGCCAACCCAAGAGCACTACAAGTTTTCAAAGTTTTCATGATAAAATGAAAACTCGAGTTTTGATTTTAAAACTCGAGTTTTGGCCAACCCGAGAGCATTACAAGTTTTCATAGTTTCTCATGATAATATGAAAACTCGAGTTTTGATTCCAAAACTCGAGTTTTGGTCGAGAAAACAGAGAACAACTCACTTTTCGAGTCTATGAAAACTCAAGTTTTATTTTGAAACTCAAGTCTTGGAGTTTTGGACTACAACATACCATTTTCACTAACACTCCAAAACTCGAGTTTGGTTTTGGAAACTCGAGTTTTGAGGTTCATTTAAACTTTAGTTCAAAAGCTCGAGACACGACTCTACTCTCTGGAAGTTGAAAACTCGAGTTTTGTTTTTGAAACTCGAGTTTAGACTTAAGTGCACAGTTGAAAACTCGAGTTTTTTGAACAAACTCGAGTTTCCAACGCTGATTTTGAAATCCAATTTCTACGTTTTTGCAAAGTGATCTTGCTTGAACAAAATACTTTCCAGGAACATTCTCTACTACTCTTAGCTATGCTTAATGACTTTATTAGTGAGTTTCAGGTGATTTAGAGAATGATTTTAGAGAGATAAAGCAAAAAGCAGAAAATGGTCAGAGCATTAAATGCAATGGGGATGAGGAGAATTGCATTACTTTGGGTATTTGATCTGCACACGATTGCAAAGCATTAAAGAATGTTTACTACATCAAGCAACTGTGTTTCCAACGGATATATTTGCGAGAAGATCAACACAGTCTTCTTGCCCATTTGGATTAAGCGAGATTAGAGAGAAGATGCCTAAACTCACTTCCTAACCTTGGCGGAATTTCTCCAACGGATCTATTGAAGTTGCAACGGTCATCTACTGATCTCGAGTATAAATAGGACGCATTCAAGTCCTCCCAACTAACACAACAACTGAAAACGCACAAGCATTCAATTTTCTCAACTACCTTTCGGTTTTCACTTTGTATTCGTCTTTTGACATTATAAGCTTCGGTGTTTATTATCATCTACTCTTAGAGAGAGTTTCTATCGTAAATCATTTATTGATTGAGATAACCACAAGTCGGGGGACTTGGTGGTTGGGTGTATTGATTACAACTTGTAAGGGGGAGTGAGTTCTAGAGAGAGAACTACTCTTGAGTACGAGTGTGTAATCGGTTTTGAGTTTAGTGGATTGAAAATCCCAAGTGTGGCTTGGGGATTTGGATGTAGGTCAAAGATAAGACTGAACCAGGATAATTTCTATTGTGCAAGCTTTCCTTACCTTCCTCCTCCGTCTGCCTCTCTGGTTTCATTATTTCAAAACGAGCATATTTCTAAAAGTTTTTAAAATACCCAATTCACCCCCTCTTGGGTATATAGCTCTATTTACAATATATATATATATATATAAAAGTTTGAATAAATACACATTGCACACGCACGCACTAAAAAATGTGCTTAATTCCACACATCATGATTAACTACGTAGGCTTATGGAGTTGATGAGCACTAAAGGGTGCTTGTATAGCACAAATGACCTGCCAAATTTGTAGCTCTTAGGTATCTGTTGACCTCTTGTTTTTCTAAATTACTCGGTGAACCTTTTATATTTTTAAAAAAATTTAGTTAAGGAAAAAGCATCATCCTAGAATGTTGAGACATATCGGATTCAAGCACTCCGATTCTGATCGGTACGCTGCCAGAATAATGCTAAAGTAGCTCTCGCTCTCAAGAGGGTGAACTTATGTGCTTTACTAACAAAATATATGACTGAAAATATCAACAGTTCTAAGAAAACCACTTTCTCTAATTCAAGTAAATTTGAAAACGCAAAACAATTGATTGAAAGCGCATCTTACTTCAAAGTAATAAAAGAAAACACTTTTGCTGTTGCTGGAAACAATCACAAGAAATAAGAAACGAGTAAAAAGGAGACATTAACTCCAGAAAATAGTAAGAACCCTAAGAAGGAGCGGGAAATTCCTATACGCCAAACAAACTAGATATAGGAAGCAAAAGAGAGAGCACCCGCCTCCTGATCTTGCAGAAAGAAAAGCAGAACCTCGGAGCCAGCGGATGTGAACAACGATTTTTCTTCAACTATAAAAGCACCGGATGTCGATTCTTTTTCCTAATGTTTGGGTTTGGTGAGGAGGGTGGAAAAACAAAGAGATCGACGGCACCGTGAATGCAGTCGCTGAGATCGATGGCGCCGTGAATAAAGTCGCTGAGATCGACGGCTAGCTGAGAGAGGTGAACCGGAAAAGTGAAGAAGAAGAATGAGACAGGATAGAAAGAACCGAGAAATTGTCGGGAGATTGAAAGCTCCCACTTTCAGCGGTGACAATCAATTATCACTGCAGAAAGTAATACCTTTCGCGGCAACAAAATATGTCGCTGCTGAAGTCTAATTTTCAGCCGCCAAATGGCGGAAAGTTATTATTATTTTTTTCGTAGTGATAGTATTTCAACAAATATATGTGTTAGTCTAAGGTTCAAAAACATTTGACAAAGTTTTTTCAAGTCAAAATCAAATTTCTCTTTTCATTAAAATGTACAATCTCTTACTATAATTAATGAAATTCAACTTTAAACAACAACCTTAATGTGAATATACAATGTTAGTAAACATATATTTATTTTGCCAACAAACATCCACGATAAAACAAGAAATTCTTTAACTTTTTGATTGGTATTTTGACATGCACATTTTCTTTTATAAACTTCTTTTTATGTACATTTTGATTTTAAAAATAGTTAAAAGGAAAAAAAAAAAAAAAAAAAAAAAGTGTTGGAATATTATCAACTTCTAAGAGTTAACAACACTATACCACTCTCTTGTTCTCACTCTCTCATGCACAACACATTATCTCTCAAACTCTCATTATTTCACAATAATCGGAAGAATTAAGTTATTTATTCGAACGAAATTACATCAATAAATATATTTATTGTATAAATATCATAAGTTCAAAAAAAAAAAAAAACTTACAAATAAGACTTTTGGTGGTGACACTAAGTTGCCCTTGAAACACCCTTCGGTGGCGACAAATGAGAGTCGCCACTGGAAACAATTCTCGTCCATTTGAACGTTAGACCTTCAATGGTGACAACAAAATGTCGTATTTGAAGTCTAATTTTCGGCCGCCAAATGGCTAAAAGTTATTATTATTATTATTATTATTATTATTATTATTATTATTATTTTATAGTGATAGTATTTCAACGAATATATGTGTTAGTCTAAGGTTCAAAAGCACTTGACAAAGTTTTGTCAAGTCAAAATCAAATTTCTCTTTTCATTAAAATGTATAATCTCTTACTATAATTAATTAAATTCAACTTTAATCAACAACCTTAATGTGAATATGCAATGTTAGTAAACATATATTTATTTTACCAACAAACATACATGATAAAACAAGAAAATCTTTAACTTTTTGCTTGATACTTTGACATGCACATTTTCTTCTATAAACTTCTTTTTATATACGTTTTGATTTTAAAAATAGTTAAAAGGAAAAAAAAAAAAGTGTTGGAATATTATCAATTTCTAAGAGTTAACAACACCATACCACTCTCTTGCTCTCACTCTCTTATGCACAACACATTATCTCTCAAACTCTCATTATTTCACAATAATCCGAAGAATTAAGTTATTTATTCGAAAGAAATTACATCAATAAACATATTTATTGTATAAATATCATAAGTTCAAAACAAAAATTACAAATAAGACTTTTGACGGTGACACTAAGTTGCCATTGAAACACTCTTCAAAGCAACAAATCGAGTCGCCACTAGAAACTATTACTTTCAACGGTGACATGTGTTGTCGCTGAAAGTTACACCTTCGATGGCGACAACAAAATGTCACCGCTGATGGTAACACTTTTAGCGACGACTTTAAAAGTCGCTGTCGAAAGTCAATAATTTCAATGGCAACACCAGTGTCTCCATTGAAAGTCATTTTTCTTTTGTAGTGACACACACACACACTCCTTTGGTCATAAATATAAGACATAGTTTGTAGTGTAAAATGTACTACAAACTATATCCTATATTTAGGACCAAAGATACGCAGTATATGTGTATCCCAATGTGTTATCCACTTTTTATTCGTTCTATATGAGGCACAAGCGAGTATTGAATTATTCATAAATATTTCCCCCCTATACTATTTGATGCTTGTTTTGAGATTATGTACTTAAAATAAAAAATACTACCTCCACCGGGTTGATTTTTTTTTTTTTTTGGAGAGATTAAGGAAGCTAAATAAGTTATTTAATCATATCATATGTTGTGTATCCTTAGATTATATATTAGTTTATTAGTCAAACTAATTAGTTTGGATAAAAAAATAAAAATACTCTAAAGTAATTTAATTAGCTTCCTTAATTTCTCTAAAAAATTCAACTTAATCTTATAATTAGAAGCGGAGGAAGTAATAAATACAAGTTAATCCCAATATAACTAACGCCCCAATATGCCAAAAAAAAAAAAAAAGGTGCGCATGGAATTACAGAATCTGTGAAACTCTAAAATAACAGCAAGAGAAGGAATGAAATTATTAAAATACAATTTTTGTCTTATCACTTCAGCGAAACTTTCAGCTTAAAATTACATCAACATATAGAGATACATAGATAAATCTAGATTTAGCTACTTTTTGAACAACAAAAATTATTAAAAGCTTTTTAAATTGAAACTAAGATATGATCAAAGCCCAAAGGAATCGACTGACTTTGTTAAGCCAAAAGTGATTCCCATGGCCACCCAACCTCCAAATAAAACCCTCAAAGTTGACTTTACCACCGGAGCTTTCCCTAAAAGTGCACCCACAACTCCGAACACCAACAAGGCAAGGCTGACAACACCAACCACCACCCTTAACCTCACCATGTAATTTTTTATGAACGCCGCACCGAGCAGCGGCACCAACGATCCCACAGCGAAGGCGACTGCCGAGGCCAGCGCGGCATAAAACGGGTTCGGCAACTCGGCTTTCTTCACCTCTTTCCCTTCCCTCTTCAGCTGAGCTACCTTGATGTCATACTGCGAGTACACCGACACAAACTCTCCTATTGCCATGCTACAAGCTCCTGCGACCAAGCCGGCAATTCCAGTGAGGATCATCGTCTTGACGTCCTTTCTTACGGCTCCTACCCCCATCATGAGCGAAGCTGTTGAGAGCAAGCCGTCATTGGCTCCGAGCACAGCGGCTCGAAGCCATTGAGCCCTTTGAACATAGTCAACAACCTTAATCTCATCTTGTTGGTGGTGATCATTAGGAATTTCTTGGTTTGATTCTAAGTCGAAAATGAAAGTTTTTGTTGTGGCTTCACTGGGAGAAGCTGGAGTGATTTGGCTAGGCTTGTGATCTGCCATGAAAGCTATATATGGTCAGATATGGTGTTTTCAGGAGGAAGAAGAAGAAGGTAATGAATTAATGAGATTTAGATATATGGAAGTGTGGAGGACACACGCCTTGGGAAGATCCTATTTATAGAAGAGAGAAAGTAGGGCTTACGTGGAAATAATTAAGTATTTTTGGGTCTCGAAGCACGAAAGAAATTAAGAAAGGGAGAAAAAAGAATAGAATAGTGGGACGGTGGACTCTTATGCGTTCCCACTTGGAAATAAATTACTAACAACGACCATCACCTCCAATTAATGTTGGCTTTTTTTTTTTTGGAAAAAAAATTGTTTTTCTTTAAAATAGAAAATGTCAGTTTTTGTCCAGAGATTGATTCTCTGTAAAAATTCAAGTGGATGGTTCAGTAGGAAAAGTATTCTCCGTTAATTGGTAAGTTGATATTGGTACGTATACGTACATAGAAATATATGGTTGGCGCTGATAATTTAAACTGAAATATTAATTGCACTAATCGTAATGAATTTAATTGATTATTTCAAAGGCCATTATTTGAGTCCTATTTTGTATGCTTTATAAGGAATAGATTCCATGTGGCCATGTGGGGAAAAAGGAAGTAGACACGTATATTTAGTGTGTGTGTGTGGGTGTTGTATTTTTATTGTCTAAGGAGCGTTATTTTCATTATCTTTCATTAATTCTTATTCTCTCCCTATATTTTGTACTTAGCGTACATATTATTCTAACTCTTTATAAGTGCCAAATAATCATATGATTAATCAGGTCAAAAAAATAATCATGATTAATTTTTAGCCAACACTTTTTGTTTTTAATGGAAGAGGCTTTAACTTCTTAAATATACAAAAATCTTTGGGAGAGTTATTCCGAATAAAAGTCGACAACGTTTAAGTTAACCAGATATTCATATTAAAAAAAGTAATTGTGGATATACCAAAAAAAAAAAAAAAAAAAAAAAAAAAAAAACAGTAATTGTGATTTCAAAAATTGAACGAGATTGGACGGGTTAACTATTTGCACCAAAAGCCGAAAGTTGTTAGCCTTACAATTTAGTTGACTTTATATTTCTTTTAAATTCAATGTAAATATGTTTTATTTTTTATGATGAATAATACTTATTATTAATATTTTTTCTATTAACTAATTTTTTTCCATAAAAATAATGTCTTTTTGTGCCAAAAAAAGTTGCCGTTTGCGTGTTTCTATATATAATTATATATAGGAACAAGTTAGGGAAAATCTCAGAAAAAGACTTCCAAAATTTTAAAATCCCAAGTCAGTTTCATAACTCAAATTTGTTAGAAATAACTTATTTCATATTTTAAAATTTTGGAAGTCTTTTTCTCCGATTTTCCTAAAAAGTTGCTTATAACATAGAGCTAAGTAAAATAATTATTAATAGGTCTCATGAAAATGTATCCAAAAAAAGTTCTCATGAAATTAACTAACTTATTATTAATAGTTTTTCTGAAGAATTTGTGAAAAAATATAACGAATTAGTTGTAAATTGTTAAATTTGACTCTTAAATATCACAAGAGACCAGTGAAGCTTTTCTTATTGTATAGTTTATGGTTCAACTGAGAATTTTTTAAATTAGAAATTGACAATTTGACCGTGTGTTTTTTCCTATTCTTCAAATTTATTAATAGCAAATCAAATGTAAGAAACGTATTAGAAATAAAATAAATATACATATGTAACTATTTTAGAAAATGTCTTTGGGAGGGCTATGTGCCTAACAATACTGAAATAGAAGAATGACATCTAGGTCACAACTAAGGGAAATAATACATTGATTAGTTCCATAAGTTGTTAATATATAATAATTGATTTACTAGTTAATCCTCCTATTCACTTGTCATGAGGACCTTTTTTATATTATTTCTCTTAGTTGAAACCTCAAAGTCATTCTCCCAACTCAAATTTGACCCATGATATTTAAAAAAGTGTTTGCTCAAAAGTATGTATAATATTGTGACAATATTTTGTCAACCAAATTAAAGAAGGAAGTCATATTAATAAATAATTAACTGTTTAGTTTACCGAAAAGTGAAAAAAAGAAGAAGAAATAATTAGAAAGAGCATTACTTACACACACATAATCACTTTTTTTTTTTTTTTTTTTGCCAACGTATTTAATAAGATCCAAAGAATAGAAATGGTTTCGTCAAACTATACTTTCTATGGGATCAAATAAGTTATGTTTTAAGCTGGATACTGAATAAATTAATCAAATATATATAGTTGAAAATGTATGTCAGACCATAATTTATGGGTACTCTATGGATTAAGTTTCATGAAAAATTAAATATTAAATGATATATATGTGTGTATAAATATAATTATTATTTCCAGTGTGCTCCATGCTCTTGCCTTACGTCAGTTGATAAGGTTTGTTGACCACTTGATGAATACTGTTTATCTTTTCAAGGGGATATAATGGATCATCTCCTAAAAATTGACGGTTTCTAATGGTTTTATTTTATTTTTTATTTTAAAACTTTTATTTTGAAAATGTTAAACCGTTAAAATGTTACAGGAATATATTTTACAAGGGTTAAGGTGCAAAAATTATTTTACCCGAGGGCATCAAACACTAAGTGTTTTTTTTATGTGTAAAAATATACATTTGATTACAAATTAAATGCAAAAATACCATTCGACCGTTAAGTTTGACTTTGTGGCTTTCAAAAGTATAAAAATACAAATGTGGTTTGATAAAAAGAGCGTTCAACACCATTTTTTTTTTTATTTAATAATTTTATTTTAATTAAAGAAAAATTATTATTTCTCTCGATAAAATTCTTGGGAGGCCAATTTTTTTTTTCTGATTTATCATTTTTGGAAGGAGGATTTATTCAATAGGTAAACACTGTAAAAAATTTATTTCCATCATTTATTTTTTTTAAAAAAATCCTTATTAAATTTTCTAATTAATAATTCATAAATGAGTATTTATGAATTTGAAATTTGATATTATAAATAATATATTTACTTAAAAATAATTTTAATTTTTTGAAAAATAAATAGTTAAAAAATAATTCATTTATTCTATGAAAAGATATAATTCATTTATTCTGAAAAAGTCATCTTTATAACTATAAAGTCTATAATATTCTTTGATTTAATTTCATTCATCATATAAATAGAAATAATTACTCATTTAGAGGTGCAAACGTTTATATTACATACCATATTTCTCAATACAATAAAACTTAAATAATATTATTCGATTTTGATTGAAAAATTATTTAAATAATTTTTTTATTCAATTTTTTTGATCAAAAATTTAAAATTATTTTTAATTAAACATGGTATTTATCATATCAAATTTCAAATGCATAAAAATTTATTAATTATTAATTAGAAAATTTAATAAGAATTTTTTAAAAAAATAAAATAAATTATGGAAATAAAAAATTTGGCCTTCTAGGAATTATACCTAAAGAAATAATAATTTTTCTTTAATTAAAATAAAATCATTAAATTAAAAAAAAAATAATTTGATGTTGGACACTCTTTTTACCAAACCACATGTGTATTTTTGTACATTTGAAAGCCACAAGGTCAAAATTAACGGTCAAACGGTATTTTTGCAATTAATTTGTAACCTTGGTTTAAGCGCTCATCAAGTAAAGCACATATGTATTTTTGCACCTTAACCCATTTTAGAATCTGAATTTCACGAGTATTCTTTTGTTTTTTCCCCTGTAAAATTCCATCATGAGCTTTTCTTAACTGTTAAAATGTACAATAGAGTGTTTATTCAACCGACATTGCCAGTTGTCCACATACTTTAACAAAATTAACATAATCACAGTCGCATGTTATTTAAAAAACATTTTCACTTGATGAATATATAATTACGAATAAATTGATTGAGTTTATGTGTTGTATATATATGAATGCTAATATTTATCAATAATGCACCTATTTTTAATTCTGATTTTGACGTGATTTTCCTTATTTATCAATAATAATGCACCTATTTATCGATATTTATCAGTCACATGCTTCAAAATTATTAATTATAATTTTTAAAACTTTAAAATGTTTTTGATTCTGATCTTGACGTTTTTTCCTTATTTATCCCTATTTTTTTCCTGATTATAATTCCAAATTTTCTTAATGAAAATGCATTCATGAAGTATTTTTAGATAATTGATTTTTCAATAAATTATTTATACCTTTTATTTCGATCACATATTTTTCTTTTGGCCCTGAGCGTTACCACATAATTTTTTTTATAAAGGACAAAATTATATTACTAGAAAATTCTTAAGGTCTTGTAACAAGGAATCAAAGCAAACACTACATATATATAGTTACCACATAATTAAAACGTTTCTTACTCACAAATATATATGACATGATTTGTAATTATGATTTATTCACAACATACGTAATGAATGATGCTGGTCAATCTGTCTGTATTTAGGACTTTGCAGTTTTTAGGAATTATTGAAGTATTTTTATTTTTTTTTTTAAAAAATCAACTTTAGAGTTATTAAAATATTAAAGGCTTGTGCCTTGCGTGTGGACAACACGTTGCTCCCATATATTTTAATGTTCCCCGACTTTGGAAAGCCTCCCCCAGTTCACTCGAGTATGGACAAATGGCACATTCCTTCTATTCATCATTATTAATATTAATAATATACCCATTTTGATCTTAAATATAAGATTTGGCTGAGATGATTATTTTGGTTTTGAATACTACCTCCAGTCCTAATCATAAGATTTTGTTGACTTTTTTTAAAAGTATTTAGGAAACTAAATAAGTTACAAAATCATATTATATTGTTGTGTATTTAGATTATATATTTTTTTATTAGTTAAACTAATTTATTTGGAGAAAAAAAAATACTCTAAAGTAATTTATTTAGCTTTCTTAATTTTTTTTTCAAAAAAGTCCATTTAGTCCTATAATTAGGATCGGAGGGAGTATAAGATTCCGATTTTCTTTAACTCTTCCTATATGTAGGACCTAGTTTGAGGTAAATTTTGGTCCTAATTAAATGTAAGATTTTTTTTTCCTTCATTTTATCAACTATATTATTTATCATATTTATCTAAACTAATTTGTTTAATTTATAAACTAATATATAATATAATATTAGACATAAGTATATTAGAGATATCATGTTATGCATGTTATAATATACTAACTAGTTGAAGAAGTGTGTCGGCTTATACCTTAGTAACTTTTTCAAAATTTAACCAATGATTGCAACATAGGGTGCAATCCCGAATTGTCTCTTGATGAGTATTTTATTAATCACCTTAGCAACTAAATGTGATAATTAATATAAAACAAGTTAAAAAGGATTTTTAAGCTTTTTATCTATCAACTAAATTTCAATTAAACTAAAATGCTTTTAAAACAAATATTTTTTTATAATAAAGTAGAGTGAAATGGATGCAGTGAATCTCTTAAAAATGGATACAATCCGCGTTCAAATAATGATAATGGAAGTCAATTTGCTAACTCTGTCAAAAATGCTCGAAAGGCCCTTTAAACTACCTTGAGTATTATTGATTAAACAGTTTCAAACTGGGCAAGGTTAACACTTCTAACTAAAACTCAATACAAAACACTAGCAATCACTATTACAAAATAGGGCTACGACGTCCTATTTTTGGCATATTTGACGTCTTTTTTTATTTGGACGTCTATCTAGGGGTGTTGTAGGGAAAACTTATGGAGTCTAATTATTGGAATTAGATGTCTTAAGTTCAGACTTAAGACGTCTAATTTTTTAAAATTAGACACCTTAAGTACATAGAAATGGCTTTCATATCTATAGTTAAGGCGTCTAATTTTCTTAAGTCCAGGCTTAAGACGTCTATATATTAAAGTTAGACGCCTTAAGTACACAGAAATGGCTTTCATGTCTATAGTTAAGGTGTCTAATAATTAAAATTAGACGTTTTAAGTCTGGACTTAAGATGTCTAATTCCAATAATTAGACGCCTTAAGTGTTTTTTTTTTTAAAAAAATATTTTGCTTCGTGTGGTTGCCCACTCTTACAAAAAATCCTTCTTACATATATCAGCAAGTAACAATCACCACAATGTGATAAAATAAAACAACACACCTATGTGCTAAAAAGGTTAGCTCAGCTAACCTTATATTGTTGGCACGAAAGTGTAGCAACAAAGTGTAAGACATAAACAGAATACATGCATGTATATATAACAAATATCCCAAGATACATAGTTCATGATGAATTGGACATAGAGGTAGAAAATAAAGTAGTAACAACAAAGTGTAAGTGGCTAACTTCAATTCATCTTAACCAATTTGCTCTAACTAATTCAAGTAGGGATGAAATATTGACACTCAAGTAAAGTCATCTCCCGTAAGCTGTTTCGATTGTCCGGGTCTTGAGAATGCGAGCTGCTTTCACTCACATTATCAAATCATTGTAGGAGGAAATTTAAAACGTCATTGAACAAGAATGCAAGATTTACACACAGAAAAACACCAAGCCATCCCACCCGAACTTGGACACAGTATAAAGCATACACCGTTGCCATTAGTACCACCAAGCGTGCATGATTTAGGGCGAATAAATAACCTGCATTTGTGGAATACAAAAACAAGAATACAATCGCTAAGAACTCAATTTTATGCAAATCACCGCCCAAAATCACATTTTAGATCCGAGTAATGCATGCATTTAGTGAAAAAAAAATATAGTCATATGAGGAAATGACATCAAGAAATGAAATTGAGGACACATAATAGTAATGATGAATACTTTAAGACCATAAAACAACAGCCATGAATCCTCACGCGATCATTAGAAGAATACATCTTAAAATCCAAGGTGAGTAACAAATCCAATACCTCCAACAATAAACAATGTTCCTGTTATCCAGAAGTTAGCATACATCCACAAGATAAGGATAGCAAAAATCCCTATAATGAGAACGCCAGAGTATAACCCAAGTATCGGATGAAAGCTCCAAGAACACCCTAAAGCATCCAATTGAATCGAGTAAGAAGTATAAAATTTACTCTATAAATTATGCGTCGCTGCATGGAAATGATAAAGCCGAGTAAAGAGCATTCTAAGAAATGTCCCCCCTCAGCCTCTTAAATAACATCAAAGAAAACGTCAAAAGAACCAAAAATCTGAAGAATGCAGTCTCACTAAAATGACAAAGAGAGAAGTATTGAATAATATCAAAAGGGCATTATAGAAAAGTTGGTAAATAATGGACAGAACGTTGGACTCCAAAAATAAGCGCAAGGTAAGTTGAGCTTACTGTGCCCACATAAAAGTTTAATCTCCATTATTGCCAAAAAGTTCTAGCATCACAAAGGTACTAAAATCAAGGGGTCACTACAAGCAAGCCAAAGGAACAGTCATAAAAACTTTCTACCACCTAACAAAAAAATCTTATGTCAAAGTTGTGGTGGATTTCGGGAAGAATGGTGAAGGCACGACGGTGGGAGAGGGAGCAAGAGATGCCAAGGATTTTCGCGAGAGGAGGTGGAGTGGCGCGCTGGTTTCGACCGTGAGGAAGACTGAGACAAATGGTAGGGCCAGGTAACTAAAATTAGGGTGCGTTTGGCGTCTAATATAATTACTTAGACGCCTAAATATATCAAATAGACGTCTAGGAAAAATAATTAGATGCCATAAACAATTCCCATGGCGCCAAAAAATTGTCAACATGCACCAAAATGTCAAAAACTTCCATTTTAGGTTTCTGAATAAAATATTTAGATGCCAAAAGTCAATCTTTCTCACAAATAATTACAAAAATGCCACCGTCTTTATTTTTTACTTCCTTTTTTTTTATTAATAGGACATCTTTTAAGGACGTAAAAGCCCTTTTTTGTAGTAGTGTAGTCCAAATCTCAAATTAAACAAAACTAAGTACTTAACCAAGTAACAAAGGTCTAGCAACATAAATACAATCTCCAAAACTGAAAATCATAGCTACAAAGCGAAATTATTGATTAAACATAAAACTGTTGTAAATATATGAATACATGTGTGGGTGTGTTGAAGAAACTAGTCCCACATTGCTTGGGATTAAGAGAGTATAAGCCTATATATATAATCATATTATATTGGGCTTGTAAAGAGGCCTAAAAGAGTGTTGGGCTTGTCGCACAACAACGGACCACTGAAAGGCAAACAAGTAAATACTTGTATCGGCACTTTTGTGAAAATATTTTTCTACCGAAAAGACTCGTCATTGCGGTGGTTTTTTTTCGCTCTTGAGGGACATGTTGTCCGAACTGTCTTGCGTTCGTTGGCTTTCTGTGGACCGTGCCTATAAAAGGGGCTTAGACAAAGTGTTCAGAACCAACTAAATATTTTTCTACCCAAAAGACTCGTCATTATAGTGGTGTTTGTTCGCTCTTGAGGGACATGTTGTCCGAACTATCTTGCGTTCGTTGGCTTTCTGTGGACCGTGCCTATAAAAGGGGCTTAAATAAAGTGTTCAGAACCAACTTTCTAATATCCTCCTCTGCATCGTTTTTCCTTGCTCTTGTTATTATTATCTTCCGCTGATTCCACTGTCTTGACTTGTGTTAGTATTTAGGTGTCTTAGAGACAACCTGTAAGGACAAATAATTACCATTTCTATGTTCTAGTATTTCGTTATTAATAAATTAGCACATTTTATCTTTATCATATTTATGTCTCACCTTTATTTTAAGGTAAATATGTGTTTGAAGATAAAAGCTCTAGGAATAGAACATGTGTTAATCTTGAGGATCAATGATAAGGATCATGATCATGAGGACTCAAGGACATTGGATATTTATTGCCTAAAACTTGTTCCTAGTCTTGAATCACCAAGAAAGAGCATTGATGATCTCAATAAGATTAGTACGATATCATCTACATGTATAAGATACAAGGTAGGGACCTTATGGAATACATACATGAAGATGCCTTAGCTGATGTCGTGGGTGGATCTGTTGGAGAACAGATAGCACCGAACTGACCCGCTGAGAGACTCCATAAAGATTTATTGTAAAGATTATCATTGGATATGTAAAGTCTCTCATCGTTTTGTAGTGCGAATCATCCTGGACTTAAGGATGTCATGAAACACTATGTCCTAGGGTTATACTTTGACTGTACAACATTATCCGCCTGAAAATGGGGAGAACAGTGTACTCTTGGGTGTAACTCGAATACATGAGTATAGATGGATATGCTGAGAGGACTCATAGTCCCCTACAAGGGATTAGTCATTCACAAGACCGGTAGGGCTTGAATAGCTTTTAATTAACTCAGGAGTCTGTGCGCAAAACAAGTGATCATGAAGAGTCATGATCCGCTGTGAATTAGCTACATTTAGTCAATTATGAGAGATGATACTTTACCTTTGCTCTCGACTAAATGTGAATGACGATGTGAGGGATGAAGATTGCACGGTATCCAAATATGAAAGGTAGATCACTTGATCAACTCAATTAGTTCTAGGGCCATAGACCATTGCTAGTTTCTTATGAGGTCATTAAATAAATTGGGTCGTTAAAGGAGTTTTAATTGGTTTAAGTTTATATATGGCAGGACTAATTGGGCCTAATGGGTCACACACAAAGATGGTTTCCGATTGCTTAAAATTAGCAAACTTGGGCCAATAATTATTATTGGGCTTTATCAAGAGTAAAGTTGTAATTGGGTTGGCGTGAGACTCCAAGCCCAATAAGCAAAATTACGTCACATATATGGTCCCCGGTGGGAAATTAGTTTCCCCACAAAAAACCCAAATGTGTTGGAAGACCCAACAGGGTCTTAGACCAAGTTGAATTTGGAATTTAAATTTTAAATTTAAATTCAAAAGGTTAGGTTATAGAAGATAATTTTGAATTATCTAATATATATATATAAAGATCCAATAATGATTGGATGAAGATAGGAGGAAAAGAAAATGAGGATTGAATTAAAAATGATTTTAAATTTCAGTTTAAGATATGAACATGATTCATCATCGTAAATTATTATTGAATTAATTAATTAGAATATAAACGTGATCCATCATCTTAAATGGTTGACTCAATCAATCAATCAAAAAATAAATGTGATCCATTATCTTAAATGATTGATTCAATTAATCAATCAAGATATGAATGTAATTCATTATTTTAAATTCAATCAATCAATTAAGATATGAATTTAATTCATTATGATTTAGATTTTCCAATTCAAGCTTGGGTTTGGCTTTTTTTGTAAGCACTTAAATTAGGGTTAGATTCTTATAAAGTGCTGATTTTTGGTGTGCCTTGGGGTTGCACGTTTTTCTAGGAGAAAAACAAGATGCCTTGTGCTCTCTAAATTTTGGTCTTCACCAAGGTTTAGAGAGAAAAAGGCGCCATCCACAAGGGCAAGGTTCAAATGATCTTTCTCCTATCTTCAACCTAATACCAAGAAACCATCACCTTGAAAAGATAAAAACTCAAGGAGACCAAACTTCAACGTTGTCTTCGCCTAGCAAGCATCCAAGGAAAGGAAGGTTTCAAGAGAAGGAGTTCTCGTTGCAACCAGGGGATAGCCGTGTGGATCAATTCATGAGGACTGTAAGGAGTTACGGATTCCACAATGATTAAACAAAATTTTTGTCTTCAACCTCATGGAACTTTGCATGAAATTCATGTAATAGGCAAAATTAACCCACAACTTGTTCAAGAAGGGTTTGTTTAATCTTGGGGAGAACTACTTCCTCTTTTTCATGGTTGTAAAATAACTCTATAGGAGAGTGTTCTTAGACATGACTTAGATGATTGAGTTCTTTGTATTCCAGATTGCTTGCAAACTACAACAATCTATAGAGTTATTTTCAACGAGTATGGTTAAGAGATATTTCCTGCTAAGTGAATCATGATGGATATTCTTCAATTTATTTGGTTGACTGCAAAGGAAATGAGTAGTGATATAAATTGCATCATTTGGTCCGATGACATTCAAGGGAACAATGGACATGCCATAACAGCCGTGATATTCATGTTGGATGGTATGTTCCTTCCAATAAAGATAAAAGTGAGTTGGGTTCGAGAACTTGTTGCTGCCTCTCATTCATCTGACTTGTTTTCTTTTAGAAATTCGGAGATCTATGAGAAAATTGCTATATCTGGAGAAAGAATATTAAAATAAGTTTATGCTTTAAGGCGGCGGGTAACCAAAGTTCCCCTTTAGTGTATGTTTGGTTAACTTTTGTAAAAGCACTTTTTTTGGGGAAACCATGGTTTGGGGGAAAAATCCCAAACATATGAAAATCTTCAGAATCACTTCCCCTTCAAAACCATGGTTTTTGAAAAAACTATATATATATATATAAATAATTTTTTTTTCACTTTTCTCATCTCTCTCCTCCTTTTTCTCGTTCCTTTTGTTGTCTTTCTTCTTCCTTTTGCCATTCCCATTTCTCTCTCTTCTTCAACTCTCGACTTTCCTTTTTCCAATCGATCAGAGAAGGTGGTGGGTGGTGGTGGTGGTTTGTGACAATCAGAAAAGGTTGGTAATGAGTTTATTTCTTTGTCCTTTTGTCATTTCTTTCCATTCGCATTTCTTTCAACTTTCGACTTCCATCTTCCAGTTGATTGGAGAAGCTGGTGGAGGTACCGGACACGGTAGTGGCGGCCCACGATAGTAAGGGGAAACTGATGGTGGTACTTGTTGGGATCCGTACACGTAGTGGAAGGATTTCATCCATTAAAATTTATGAATCCCATAGAAGAGGATCTATCAACGGCGTTTAAATCGGGTAGTAAGAATCGTACCTTTGCGAACTCATGTGCGTCCTACACGAACTCGTGTGTGTCCTACTCGATCAACAGGAGCCGACTCTACAAATCCACTCACTCTTCCGGTATCCACACCAAACAACACTCCAACACGGACGGCAGCATGCTAGCGCCTTCGAGCTTTGCGTCTCACATCTTTTCTTTCTAGGGTTTCAATTTTGTAGCTCTCCTTATTTTAATACGACTAGATCTTATCTCTTATAGAGTTTCTAAAACCCTAATTGGGCCATATTAAAATATTCAAAATTAATCTAAATTAATATTGAAATTCAAATTTGGATTAAAATAATATATTAATTAAATCTGTCCAACAAATCTAATATAATCTATTTATTTAATCCAAATTAAAAGACCACCGATTTAATTTATCTTTATAAATTAAATCGAGATATTATATCTATCTATTTAATTAAATCGAGATACTATATCTCTATTTGTTTTAATTATTTAATTTATCAAATAAATTAAATATAAAACAAATATTATATAATAATAATATTATATTATTTTCAAATTTAATAATATATATATATATATATATCCATCTTAGATTAAATGTATTCATTAAATCTTAGACATATCTAAGATTCAATGAATCCTGCGGACACTATTGCTCGTGTTGGACTATTCTTGTGTGTGACTCTGCAGGCCTACATGAGATTGGCAGCGGCCCAATACTATACGAGCCCACAAGTCGCAAGCGGCCTCTAGCAAGATATTGTGACTACCCAATTCATATGGGGATCAATGATACGATACAACCTATCATACAACCATGTTACATCCCTTTTGCCACGTGATAATTTGGTCAAGAATGAAGCATGGATAATGTCAACCTCCTTTTCTTGACCATTACTTTCTCGATTCTTGAGTAGTCTAACAATTGAAATGGAAACTCCTTTCCATCGTAGTATGACCATATATTTCTCAGACTCACTCATCGAGTGGCCCAGTATTATCTCTCTACAAATGTAAGTGACAAATTCCATCTTGACCATTCACATTTCTCTGCATGAAAAGCACTGATCCCGATAAAAGCCTTTATCATCACCCGGTCAAAGGTGACTTTTGACTAGGTCAAAGATCAGCAACTCTCATGTAGGAATCTATGATGATCTCAGGTCAAAGGGCATTGTGACGTGGTTATATATGAGATAAGCTTATGACTTAATCCATGTAGCTTTCTCATAGTGGGTCGGTCTAGCACCTTGTACTCTTGCAAGTGCCCATGACTTTGATTCGTATCTCCATACTTCATCAAAGTCATACTAGTCTTACTTCATCTTCGCTCCCGTGTAGATGACTAACTAGGGACATTTAGGATAATCTATAAGCTAGATACATCAAAGGATATAGTTATAACTATAAACATACAAATGATATGATAACTAAACGGAGAAATGCTTTAAATAACATAAACATTTAAAGTACAATGATTTTCCCCTAGGACATAATTTCCAACAGCACTAGGGGTGGTGTGACTGTGATAGGTGAAAGGAGTTAGTTTCTCCCTCGATCTCCTTGTGGTGGAAGTTGCGGTGACAGTTGTAGGCAGTGCATTTGAGAGCGTTGGGCATGCCTTCCTCTCCCGCCACCGGAAACTCACCATAACAATCAACGGCATGGCCACCGATGTTGACGGTGTGATTCTTTTGATACTCTTTGTATCTGACTGTTCCCATTAGACTTCCTTTCTTGCCACCAGTCGGGTCGGATGCACCTCCTTTGGGTTTGAAGGCAGTGCCTAGTTTGGACCAAGCTGAGTCTTAACTCGTTGGAGGCATGGGAATCCCCATTTCTTGCTCTACCTCTTTGTGCTCTTGATCGATCTTGCTGCTCGACTTGTGTGTTGTGGTCCACTTTATAATTTCTTACAATCAGCAAGTTGTGAGCTTGTAAAATTAGGGAATAGGTTGTGCTGGAGAATGAAATGGGGATGATCTATAGGAGTAGGGGGAGAATAGTGGTAAAACAGAAGTAATTTGATTGAGGATTAGAAGGGGTTGAATTTAATTAAATCAGAGTAAAATACGAGTACCTTGGGGGGGGGGGGGGGGGGGGAAGAGTGATAAAACATAAGCATTTGATGTACCATGAAAAAATTGTGTTTGATGTTAGTTTTGTGGTAAACTATTTTATTGTTAAATGATATCAATATGAGTATTTGCTTTTATAATGGAGAAACACTATGTTTATAAAGAACTTAGTTAAATTTTGTCAGTTTTAAAACAAAACATCACTCTTATATGTTTATGTTCCATTTTTTAGCCATCAAATATTTAACTATCGAATAAATTTTGTCTACCAATCTGAAAGATATTGTTTTAGATACTTACTCTTTATAAAGTATTTTTTGTCTATACAACTTATTATTAATACATATATGTTTGATCTATTTTTTATAATGTTACATAATTTACTAATGTTATAATTTAAATTTGGTATACAAATTTATGTAATTTTTGGTATTTATTCTGAAATTTAATATTAAAAATATTTAAAATAAAACATTGTGTTTTATATGTAATCATCACAAAAAAATAATGTCTTTTTAGTAATTTGAGCATGAAAAAGCTATTTTAGTAATAATATCCAAACATTATCATTTTATCAAAATCACTTTTTCTTCATCGAATATATTCTACTAATAATTTATTATAAAAAAAGCACTTTTACCACTTTTTCTCTAGAAGCTATTCTCTAAAAACCAATCCAAATCGATTTTGAGGGCGTCATTGCAAACATAGGAAAGAGGCAGAAAAGAAGTCTGCAAGTTTGATCAGAGAAAGGGATGGTCTTTGCAACGTTTTGATGAAGGAGGCGTATGTCTATTGGCAACCGTAGATTCTCCGATGAAGAAAGAGTCATATTTCTTCACCGTAATGAAACCGCAATGAGGTGCGCATCATTTAGGTTAGAATATTAAAATATACTCGTCTATATCTATTGGTGGGCATATATTAAAAATTTAACAATGCGGTTATAGCTTTCAATATTTGATGTGCCTATGCCCATAGAAATCAATGTTATTTAATTATTTATGCTAATTATTGATTACTTGCACGGTGAATTTACTTCCATTGAAAGTTTGATTATCTTTAGTTAATAAATATATTAGTTTTGATTGATAGGGTAGTTAATCAATCTCCTACCATCTCTCCTTATTTTAATGAGGATTTGATGGATATTAAATTAATAAAGTGAATATAATGTATATCTTATGACTTATGG
This sequence comes from Acacia acuminata, assembly GCA_019022655.1. Lineage (NCBI taxonomy): Eukaryota > Viridiplantae > Streptophyta > Magnoliopsida > Fabales > Fabaceae > Acacia > Acacia acuminata. The sequence goes on from JAFJYI010000005.1 coordinate 7,435,543, forward strand.
GGCAAACCTTTTCCTTTTAATAAGCCCTTGGCTTCATCGGGGGATTTTTTTTTCCCTTCAGTTAGTGAATATTTTTAATTAGATTAGATATCCTAAGGAGATCAAATTTTGATGATAATGAGATCATTATTGGGTTCATGCTTGTTATTCTCCTACTATCTTGAAATTCATAGATTTTTAATGCTGCAAATTATGTTTATATTTCGGTGATTTTTATAATCTAATAATTTGAAATTTCAAAGAGAATTTGTAGCATTGGTTTCACATACATGTTTAAATAGGGGTGAATGTTATTAAGTTTTGGAATTTAAAATAATAAAATATTTAGAAATTTATATAAAGCAGCGTCACTCAGACTCCTATCATTTTCTCTCAAGAAATCCTGTAACTCTATCAAAATATGGTTGTGTAATTCTACCTCCGTAAAATAGAAATCTGGAAATACTAAAAAAAGGAGGTTACATTTAAATTAAGAAAAAAGATAAATTTACCATGAAAATTTATATTTTATTTGTAATTATGCATTGTAGTTAGATACATAATATAAATAGATATATTGCAATGTACTGACTGACTACTGAGGACAATAATAAACCGAGACAACTCTCAAATCTGCCCTTCATTCATATTCTTTTGATGGCGCTGAACAAAACTGCTACGTACACTTGCATCGCATGTATCCGATCACCAGTGGCGGATCTTTGAAGGGGCCGGGGGGCCGCCAAAGAAAAAAAAAAATTTTGTTTAAAAAAATTAATTATGCAAATTAAATGTAGGAATGTGGAATCTTTTAAATTAAGCAACAAAATATGGGAATTGTTCAACCAATTAATTAAATTTAATGGACGATGAACAATTAAATGTGATTGATTGATTATTCCAATTATGTCAAAGATAACTCATTTGGTAACGCATATTATTCTCCCAATCTCCCTTCCCTCGACAACTCATTTGTGATTTTTCGGCTCTTGCTTGCTACGGGTAAATTCTCCCATCTTATTTCTTTGCTCGATTCAACTCCATATTTACTTTGTTTGGTCTTGATTCTATGATTTTTTTTTCTATTTATATTTAGTATGATAATAGTTAATTATATTGTTTAAATTGTTTATAGGTTATTTGGAAAGTGATAAAATCTAAGAATAGCTCAGTGATGAAGAATAAAACAATTGATTCATTTTTCAAGAGGAAAACTAGTGATCACATAGAGGAAAGTAACATAGCTTCTACATCTTTACCAGTTGAAAAGACTTGCCATGATGCTCTAAGGTTTGAATGTGAGCAACAACCTTCTAAAATTCCTAAGGTTACTTCCAATGAATTTGATATTAGTTCCTTAGAGCGTGATCCCGCGTAAACATCTATACTAGAGAAAGGTATGTTATCTTATACATTAGATTGTTAAAATACTTTTATTATAACTCTGAATATTTTAAACATGTTATAAAATCATAAAATTTTTTAATTAGTTAATGAGTATATATTTGGCCCCCCAAATATTTATTCCAAGATCCGCCACTCGCCGATCACCCTACAAACCCAAATATAAACGTAATAATTAGGCAGGTATTTTTTTTGAGGAGGAAAAAAAAGTAGAAATACAAATGAGAAACAGAAAGAAGATAATAAAACCACATCCATATCCTGCAACACCAGCTCAACGGTTGGACGAAGCATTCTCATTTATGTATGGGTATATCATCTTCCATAGCCTGGGATTCATGGTTGCGAAGGGAAATTAACATCCGTTACTCTAAATCAATGGAAATATACTAGCGTTTTTAGGATACTTTTTAATCACTACAAAAAAACTGATGGTTCATAGCGGTTAATTTGTAGCGATAAAAAAACCGCATCAAATATCATATTTTGTAGAGGTTTAGACCAAAACCGCTACAAATTTACAACAGGACAACTCACGCCATGACGCGCGCTGGTTAGGGAATGAACTTTGTAGATAACCGCTGGCCCCAATTTTGCAGCAAATATTTTGTAGCATTTTAATTTAATAAACTGCTACAAATGTGGAGCAAGTAAGATGTGTTATGGTATGAAAGATGTGGTAGTTTTTTGTGTGTGTCAGTTTGAAGTAAAAACGGCTACAGAAGTCAAAGATTATGAACTTTTGTAGCGTTTGTATGTAAAAACCGTTGCAGAATGAAAAGAGTATTGCACATCTGCACCCAGTTAAGGTTAATAACCACTACATAATGCAAATCATTGGAAAATTTGTAGCGATTTCCTATAAAAACCGCTACACAGTTTGAAGCTATATAAGCACTTCCATGCAAATTATATTTTGTGAAGAATTATCAGTAAGAAGCCAAACATTGGTTTCAAAGTAATTGCGTGCGATGAAAATTTGCAAATAGGTTGTGTTGGGTATCATATTCTATGTATCAAGTTACCTAGCACCACATTTGCATATTTTCATTGGGGGAAACTTTGTTTCAAACCAATGTTTAGCTTCTTGCTGCTATTCTTCAATAATAACAAAAGTTTGTAGCGGGTTTTATTATAATCGCTACAAAGTTGAAGTCCTTATAAGAACAATCGATGTTTTCATTATTTTTCATTGAAGTTGAATACTTGCTGACCTAGTTCAAACTAGGAAGGTTATACAAGATGAAGCTGGACTTGTATAGCTTTCCGAGTTTGAACAGGAGGAGCAATTCTTCAATTATCTATAATAAAAGATGTAGGGATTTTAGTAACCACAACAACATGCTAAGAGTCTTGCACATTTATAGTGGTTACTCACAAAAACCACATAGAATGTAAAGAGTCTTCACATTTGTAGCGGTTACTCTCATAAACCGCTACAGAATGCAAACCGTCTTCACATTTGTTGCGGTTTTTTTTACCGCCACAAAGTGTCACACTCATAAGAAATGAAGAATATTGTAACAGTTAGTGTAAAGGTTTTTTTTATAAACGGCTACAAATGTTTAAACTTTGTAGTGATTTTTTCGTACAAACACTACAAATGTTGTAATTGTTTAAATGCAACAGATGACCCATGTGCATTTCACTCTCACCATGCAAATTTCATTCTCACGTGTTGTCTTGTGATGTTTAAGTATAGTATTTATAGACTTATGGCTTCAGGGAGGGATTTACAAAAGGGAAACGAGGTGATATGGGGTAGAGCACCTCGATGAGGGGGCAGTAGTAGAGGGCAACACAAGGATATAAATTTCCTCGTGCCATCGCAGCATGGGACCCAGCCTCAGCAGATGTTCCCAGAGGGGGCGGCCCCTCATGTACAGGAAGTGACTCCGCATGTGCAGGAGGCGATCCTATCGCCTCATGTTAAGGATGAGGAGGTAGAGCTCAGTTTAAGTGACTATGAGCAAGATGGGGAGTTTGAATTGAACATTCCTGTACACAAGATGGATCGATTCTTTGATGAGGAGCTCATCCAGGATTAGGGAAACCCCTGTCATCATCTTCACAGCAACTGGGTTCGACGTGGAACTTGAAGGTAAAGTTAATTATTTTAATAAATTTAACATTTTATTCCATACGGTTTATTAAAATTAAGTGTATTTAAATATAATAAAAATGTTGTAAATTGTGCATATTTGTAGGGGAACATCATCAATAGGAACCTGGACGTGGCCAATGTGAATGTGATGGAAGGGCCATGTGTCATAGTTTTGTGGAATGAGCACACAGATCAACCGAATGGGAATGGTGGTAACCTCTTCAACCGTTGGCCCATCCACTCCAGATGTGGAAGCAAGTTTCGAAGGATCTGAAGGACAAAGCCTGTGAAGAAGTTGTTACAGTAATTATTTGCATTTAATTATATTATAGATCTAAATAGTTATAAATGATGGTTTTTTAATTAATTAATTAATAATTCAATTGTGATACATCATAAGTTTGCCGTCTACGACAATAGGAAGAGGTACTCACTGATCAAGATGGAGGATGGCTGGAAGAAGCGAAGGAGTCATCTCTTCCTCATGATAAATAAGGATAGGACTCTTCCTCTACATCAGCTGATTGAAAGCCTGCCAAATGGCATCCCAGCATTAGACTATGCTAGTTTTGTCCGATTCAGGAGGAGTTTGAGGGCTAGGTAAATTCTTATTTAATTCTAAATTTTTTAATAATTAAACATTTTATAATTATTATTTGAACTTATTTTAAAGTTTCGTCTCTTCAACAGCTCTTGATCGGAGGAATACCAAGCTCCAGTGCGAGAGGTTCCACCATATACAGGATCTTAGATTTTTGCTATAACCTACAGTGAGCTAGTATTTTTTAAAGTTAAATTAATTTTAGCTTTAAATTATTAATTTTTTTATTCTTACAAAAACTAAGTTCATATTTTTTTTAATTTTTTTAGGAGAGTAAGGCTCATGAAGAGAACTACCAAACGGACTATGGCAAATTATTCACATACACCTATAGACAACGGGACGGGATGTTGACCTCTCAACAAGCAAATGATGCCATTGTAGGTTATATATAGGGTCAAAGTGCAGATTTGCCAAGCAACTATTACTCGAGGAGCGCCTGACACAAATAACTATTGAGGGGACCAAAATGGCCAATCAACAATTAAAAAGTGAAAAAAAAACACAATTTGGAGTATATTCGCCAACGAACTATTACCCCGTGACTATCTTGGTGTCTCCGTCTTCCATTGACTGTCACAGTGTCGGCGATGTCGGCATTTCCAAAGCTTCTATTGTTGCTGGGTGTTCCACTCACCCTCTTGAACTCATCAGTAGTCCACAGAGTTCGATTGGCACGCACCTTGCACTCTAGTAAAAAGATATAATTTATGTAATTTATTTAAACTTGATGCAATTGTTTCATTAATGTCTTATAAATTGCTCGCGTTAGGTGTGGATTTACTTGTCCCAAACAGAGTTGCCACAATTCTATACCGTGGAGTCACAGGGGTCTGAGGATCCCACTGCCCCTTTGAAAACTGATCTAGGCCAACTTGAGCACTCTGGACGTATTAGGGGTATAGGGGATAGGTGCCAGGCCTAGAATGGTCTACAGTTGGAGCGCCCCCTCTGAGGCTGGAACCTCTCCAATAGTGACCTCCGGTGTGAGAAGGCCGACGGAGTAGTTGGTTCAGGAAAAAGATGAGGCAATGGCTCAGGAAATCCACGCGGATCGTACCAAGTAGATTCAAGACCAAGCCCAAACTTGGTACGCTCAGCAGAGGCAAAGCTGGGAGTTCATGTTGAGGGCGTATACTCAGATGTTTCCTAACGAGGAGGTTGCACTGCCCTTGCTTCCTCCTATGTTCACCATCGATCTGGTCCCTATGTTGTCTCATGCTAATGATGATGGTGCTATTACCTCTGGTTAGCGCATTGATTCTTCCCCCATGAAAGAGGACCTGATGATCAGGCTCTGGATAGTTAGTTAGGTTATATTTCTGTTTTAGGATATACATAGTTATTTCAAATTTTTTTTTTAATTTTATTTATGATACCATCAGACATTCGATAATATATCTTATATGTTTGTATTGTAAATTGATGATAGCATTGCTACTTGTTTTTTTTCCTTATATCTCGTAAATGTCTTTTTTATACTTGTACTAATGCATTATTATTTAACGTTAATTATATTATATAATAATTGTTATTGAAAGTAGATAGAAAGTACCATATTTTCCACTTTATTCTTTTTCAATTATCTTCAAATTTTTGAAATTAAAGTACACATATAAAATACATAATTTGAACATTTTGTAGCGATTTTACTTTTAAAACCGCTACAACAATATGAAATTTTGATATTCAAAATTTTTGAATCTACCAATTTTGTAGTGTTCGAAAACTAAAACCGCTACAAACTTTGGAAATTTGAATTTGAAGTTTCCCGCATGTAAAAGTCACAAGTTTGTAGCAGTTTTAGGAGTAAAACTTCTACAAAATTAAAATTTTGAAATTTGAACTTGGTAACCCACCAATAGTCTTCATTTTTGTAGCGGTTATGGTGGTGATTTTTTGAACAACTACAAATTGTAGTTGTTTTTTGCATAATAATCGCTGCAAAGTGATGAATGTTGTAGCGGCTAGTATAGTTTTTTTTTTTTTTTTTAATCGCTATAAAATTTACTACAACTTTGAAGTAGTTATGGTAGCGGTTTTTAAACCACTACAAATTGTCTAATGGTTCATTTAAGTATCCCAACACACATCATTAAGAGAATTAAACATTCTTTCTTCGCCTATCTTCTCTCCTAAGTTTTTTCACTACATATAGATAAGTCATGGATCAAATTGTCGTGCAATTCTCGAGCGTATTTGGCTAGATTGAACACTTTCTTGGATTTTGCATTCTCTCACGGAAGTTGTAATGGTAAGATCGTTTGTCCGTGTTGTTGATGCAAGTTTAACAAGTGGCATACACGAGAAGTTGCTAAGGAACATTTGCTTGTGAAGCATTTCCCATAAGAATATACATTCTAGAGAGTTCATGTTGAGAAACCTCATGCGAGATATTATGATCATCTTCCTCGAAGTTCACAAGTAGGAGTTCAAGTAGATCAAGAGGATCCTGTTAATTATGCTGTTTGGGATGTGTTTGGTTTTCAAGATGACAACTTCACCGCAAAAGTTTAGGGTGTAGACCCTATTTTCTTGAGAATGATGCATCTCAAAAAAATATGTTGCCTCCTCATGTTTTGATCGTTTTGGTGGAGTTGTGTTCTTTCTTTCAAAAGGTGTGTTCCAATGTTTTGATTGTTGAGGAGCTCGATGAGTTGCAATAGAAAATCATCACTACAAAAAAAAAAAACACCTTTAGCGAGGGACAAAATCTAAGCCTTTAAAGACAAAATCTGTTGCAAAAAGGGTTTGCAATGGAATTTGCATGGGAAAAAACTTTGTCGCAAAAACCATCGTTGCAAATGAAATTTTCAATGGATTTTGTGTCATCCAAATTCCGTTGCAAATTGCAATGGATATATTTGGACCATAAATTGTGTAAATCTGTCGCTAAAATGCATGCCTGCCCACATTTAAAAAAATGTGTAAATCCGTTGCACATTGCGACGGAATATGGAAAAGAATCGTCGCAAATGTTGTGACAGTTTGTGACAGAATATGGAAAATAATCCGTCGCAAATTGAGGAATTAGGGAAAAAAATATTAGGGTAAATGTCGTAAATTGTGACGGTATAAGATATTTCATCGCAAATGATGTGACAATTTACGACATATATGGAAACAATTCCATCTCAAATTGAAGAATTAGGGGAAAAAATTATTAGGGCTCTTCTACCGCAGCCACTCAAATTTAAAAATTATATAAATATATATATATATATATTATGAAATAAAAAATAATGAATAATGTATTTAAAAAAGTATATATGAAGAAATATGTACAATAGCAATCTTAAAAAATTATACATAAACAAAACGAAATATAAACAACGATGTTGCCAACAAAATGAACTAAAAAGAACAAAAAGCATAAATAATGTCTATATAGTAGCGACCTGGTCATGCTCATCATTATCACCCAGAGCCGACCCCTAATCCTTGTTATTTTCCTGCTTGTCCTTCAATTGGGCCTGGAGCTATTCTTGCATTTGCTTCATCATCTCCACTTTCTGATTCACTTGTTGTGTGGTAGCTTCCAAATGTTGTGTGGTAGCAGTGAGCTACTGTTCTAACACCTTCATTCTTTTTAGCTCATCCGCAAATACGTCATTAGGAAGTAAGTTTATGTTTTGTACTTAATTTAAATGGACTAGGGAGTGAAAATGTAATACAATTAAGATCAAATGTATTACGTTTACCTGCAAAAACAACTCCAACATGCTTGGATGAGAATGCATGCAAGAGAATCGTCTAGAATTAAGCTAGAAAAAGAAGCAGATACATGTAGGTATTTCACTGAAAAAAATGTAGGCATTTCACTGAAAAAAATGTAGGCAATCAAAAAAGTCTCAAGAAATGAGAGCCAGTTCATGGCTCTTCATATTGAACTTGTCTTTCAGAGTCATGTAGTAAATACAAGTTATACATTTTAGAGAAACTGCTTCAGTGTCATAAGAAGCTGTAAATGATGTGTTTATGTCCCTGTTTTAGAAATTGCGCATTTGTGTAGTTCACTCACAAGTTTTGCTATTGCAGAAGAAAAATCTTAATGAATCTTCTTAACCCTTTTGCTATTTATAGGTCTGCTATGACTGGAGCAAAGGGGCTGAAAATCATAATATAATCATGCAACAGGAAAGACTTACATTTTCCTACATTTGCCCCAGGTATCCGATTTGGTTGTTAAAAGAGAATGTTCTTTAATATTCTTTTGGCGACATGCAAATATGGTATGCTTCTTGTACAATATATGCAGGAATCTGAGGTTAAGGGCAAGACTCGAATGGGAACTACTGGTAGAAAGTAGTAGAAATTATTCTAGTTTGTAATACTCTTTACGCACATAGATGTATGTATTATATTGGCGTAGTAAACTTAACTCACCAAAACTTTTATATGCTTAATATAAACATTTTGTTTCCTTTTTCTTTTCAAATAACTGTAATCGAAATCAGTTTGAAAATTTATTCTGCATCCATCTTACTAAAGAAGACAATATTGGTGATTATAAAATGGTTGAGAACTTTCAGCAACCTACAGCAGTTCAGATTATTGACCAAGCAAATAACAGATTGTTATTTTTTATCAACAAACACGGTCCAGCACATATGAATAAGAAACACATCTCATAGAAACAAGGACTACATACTAAACCAAATAGTAAACAAGGACTACATAATAAACATGCTACAGAGTAAAGAGCATCAAATGGAGGCTTAAAAACTACAAATACCATTGTCATTTCCAGATTGCATCGAAGAGGGAAGAGCAGAGCAACAAGTCTAACCATACATATCTGAGACACTAAATCAATAAACCAGAAATTCCAAATCAGCATAAAAATGAAAATATCACAACTTTCCCCGCATTTTGCATAGCAGTAGCACCATCATATCGCAATGAACGCTGAACTTTCTATGGGAATGAAATGGAGGCTTACATTGATATCGGAACTACATAGTAGAGAAGATATATGATCATTACAAATATTTTGGCACATCTAAAGCCCAGGAAAATTACTCAGAGAAAGAAAAGGCAGGGTTTAAGAAAGAAAATAATTACCTCCGGAAATGAGCTTATGATCGCGAGCTTCAGGAGTGGCAGAGAAGGCAGTGGCTTGGGCGATGAGCTGAATGAGATGTCGAGAGTCTCAAGACAGACGAGGCGCTGTGGAGAGTGGAGACTGGAGAGATCGACAGAGACGAGCAGCGCCTGGAACTGGAGAGATCGAAGATTTGATATACTACAATACTACAGAAGTGAATAACCCACAAAATATAATTTTCGATTGGCGACGAAAACTTCAGTTGGCGTGCCTTTTTCCTGCCCAGAATTTTTTGGTATCCGTCGCCATTTGCAATGGAATGCGATGGAATTTGGGACGGAAATATATATGTAACATTTTATAATTTTAGTTTATTTTTAACGGTGGCTTGATGATTTTTTCCCCTTTTTATTGGACCTTTATAGTTTTCTCTATATGTATAATTAGTTCTTATACGTATAATATTTTAATTTAGAAGAGAGCGATGACATGACTCTCACTCAAAATAACGAATTAATTTTGTCACACGAATACTTAAATAAAATCAAAATCAACTAGATTACAAATTACCACTTATTTATATTTGAAACGCAGAGTTTACCAACTCAGCCTACAGCATTGAAACAAAGTGGTGGGTTCATTTATATTTGAAGTTCGTTTTCACAGATTTCTCTGGTCTCCCGCCTGATGAGGTTTCTACTTTCAAATTAATTTATAAATATTGTTGCTACATTAACTCAACTCTTGAATTCACTCTACGCTTACCGTACCACTATGTAACTGGCTTCTCTCTGCTCTAACCTTCCAGGCATTCAAACATCTCACCTAATACCTTTGTATGTTCTTCAATGTTCATGCAACTATTGTACTGCTGCGTTTGGTTTTAAATTGCAGCCTCATCTATTTCTTAATCTGAATTTTGCAACATAAGTCACTGGCATGTAAGAAAGTTGCAGAGACACCATAATACGGCTGTAGGAAACCACACTCCTGTGGAATCATTTTTTAAAAGTTTTTAAATCTTTTCACCCATAAATAGTAAGCAAAAAAAATTTAATTTCTTATGAATTGTTTTCGATAAAATTAGGGAAAAGTCACAAATTTAAAATTTTGTTGGTGGTAGAATTATCTAAATTAGAGTATTGCTATTATTAAGTAGAAAATTTACAACATGCTTTTTATAAATCCTTTTGACCTATACAACATTTAATAAGAGACTTTTTCCTAGTTTGTTTCCTTTATTTATATACATGCCCCTACAGATACATGGAATTGATTTACTTCATTTTTCCACAATTGATTTTTTCCTCATTTGTAATAATAAAATTCATTAAATTATATTTCGCATTTGTGATTGGATAAAATTGTGTCACAAATTATTATACTTATGTCCGTCGCAAAATCCCTTACAAAACACATCCTGAAAGCCCGTCATAAAAACCAACGCAATTTACGACAGAAATACCCTTATAACCGTCGCAAATTGTGCTCCCAAGTCTTGCGAGAGATTCCTCGTCATAAAATAGTTCTATCGCAAATTATTCATTTTTGCAATAGATTTGTTTTTTCGCAAATTCTCGACAAATTAATTTGGCGTGACCTTACTGACAGGACTTGCCACGGACTGCGGTTGGTTCGTGGCGGAATCTTAACCTATTTCTCATTGCAATTTTTGGGCGGTCGTAAATTCCATTGCAAATTGCAACGGACTTTTTCTCTCTCAAATTCCGTCACCCTTTCGGTATTTGTAGTAGTGCATTCTTATGATGTGTCATTTGGAGATGATCTTTTCTCCATCCCTTTTCACGGTGATGGTTCACCTGACAATACACCTTGTTTATGAAATGAAGCTAGCTAGCCCAGTACAATTTCAATAAATGTCCGATTGAGAGGTACTCATTTTATATATGCACATCAACATTATTCTCTAAATTTGCTAGTTGCATATTTCAACATTTATTGACATTTTTCCTTCTTTATTTTATAGGTTTCTTGGGAAATTGATATCTTACGTAAGGAATAATGTGTGGCTAGAAGGTTTTATAGCTGAAGGCTATATAGGGGTTGAGGTCCTCTATTTATGTCCAAGGTACTTTGATGACATTGAGATATCTTTCAACCGAACGCCCGTGTAGACGATTGTCCTGAAGCTGAACTTGAGCCATTATCATGAGAGTTGTTAATCCCTCGTGTTGGTAAACCAATTGGAGGAAGTGAGAGATTCAGTCGACAACAACTGAGAAGTTTGATGCACATAGACATGTCTTGATTAATTACACTAAAGTTGAACCCTTCCTTCAGTAAGCATTCTACACTCACATGTTATCCTATATATTTTCTTACATTTTATACTTACATTTCATGATTGTCATGTCATAATCAAATGTAGGGAATTCAGAAGTCATGTGAAGCGTCAACTCAGGATCCGTACATAGACATCCTCCAAAATTGACAAAAAAAAAGGCCCATAGAGAATTCCCAACATGGTTTGCGTAGAGAATACTAAATGACCACAACTTGCAGGATCCAGATTTCAAAGCTCTAGTACTCGACCCTCTTTACCATGCAACCAGGTTTACAACATATTATGTCAATGGTTTCAAGTTTTGCACGGTTTCACGAGATCAACGATTGCTAACCCAAAACTCAAGTGTTTATGGCACCTTTGGGACGAGGAGTTATGTGAGCAGTAGTGACGGGATGATGAGCATATATTTTTGCCTCAAAGGTACACCAGGTTTATTATGTCAAGGACGAGACGAACATGGATAGGAATATGTTGGTCCACTTAAAGCCTCGAGACCTCTACGACATGGCAATGGTGATAACATTTTGCCTATGAGAGTGAGTTGTTCCAGCACAACTAGGAAAATGCACTATTTGCGAAGGAAAAAACAATCCATTGCAAATTTGAGTAAATTTGCGAGGGAACTAAGTTTCCCTCGCAAATGGTCAATTTTACGAGGGAAACTTAGTTCCCTCGCAAAATGGTGATATTTACGAGAGAAAAATTGTTCCCTCATAAAATCTAACCATTTTGCGAAGGAAAACTAGTTCCCTCGCAAAATTGACGGAAATTTGGGGGAAAATTCCTGTCAATTTTCCCCCATTTTGCGAGGGAACATTATTTCCTCGCAAAGTTACTTACTTTTACGAGGGATAAGAGTTTTTCCTCGCAAAAAGTCGGATTTGAACCCGAGTTACCATAATGCCATCAGTTAAATAATTATACCTTCAGATTTTTTTCCCTACTTCTTATTCCCCTTTTCCAGCGTCAATCACGGGATTTCAAGGGAAGAAATTTTCTGGATTCTTCTTGGGTTTTCTTGCTTCCGTGATGTCGACTACTTCTTCTTGTCGTTGGTGAGTGGGGCTCCATCTTGAAGCACCAAACTACCTCTTCTTTTCTTATGTGCTGAACATCGAAATTGCTGCTGCGTCCTTAGCTTCATCCTTTAACTTCCACGTTTTATTCCTCTATTTTGATCGATGTTGATGTAAGTGTGGGAGGCTGGTTCTTTATTCTCTCCTTCTATTCTTCTTGTCCGCTGGATCGTGCATGTGATGAGGAGGGAAAGAAATTTGGGGTTTCCACATAGTTAAGTCAGTGAAGAGAAAGATCTTCTTGAGTAGGTATTTTGAAGTATTTCTTATTTAATACTATAGAGGAATAAGATGGATTTGAATTTCTTTTTTTTTTTTTTTTAAATTGTGATTAAAGGTTAGGTTCTGTTATGAAATTGAATTAAGGAAACTTTAATTTGTGAACCCATTTGAATGTTTGATGCGCCAGTGGTTCGTGATGTGCCAGAGAAGGGGGCGGATCCAAAGGAACTGCAACAGAACCAGGGAGAAGAAGAGCACGAGCGACGAGCGACCTGAGGCGGACCGTCACAACCAAGGTGCTTTTTTTGTAATTATTTTATAAACCTTTGAATATACTGTAGTTACTTTATATACAAACATTTGAATATAAAAAATACATTGTTCGTTTATTTTCAATTCTTTCTTGTTGATAAATTTCCTTGAAGTTTTCCCCTGATTATCGCATTTTTCCCTTGGATTCTGTCATTAATTGGATTCATTTTTAATTAAATAAAAACAGCTCAAAAGAAATATTTCTTTACTGTGTCTAACTACAAAGCATACACCCCTGTTGTGTTGTATACGACACTCTGACATATGACCACACTTTAAATTGCATCTAAGCATTATACCATATCTTTGTGTCTTCATAAATTCAGATCTAACTTTAATAGTTACAATGCAGATTTTGACTTTTGCAGATAAAGTAGGAGTCTTTAGATTAATCTAATGAAGAGCACTAGAGTCTAGAACAGTTTGTCACGGTCTTAGATAAAATCCACCCAAAACCGTGCCGGCCTTAACTTGATCACTCCCTTGATCTTGGCTAAGTCAGCTGAACCCTCACAAGTAGGCAAAGAGCACAAAGACAAAGAGAACTTTAGAGAGAGAATAAGAGTTCTAGAGAGAGATGCTCTGGAATGCAAGAACGTATTGCACTTGGATGGATTACAAATGAGGGAGACACCTCCTATTTATAGCCTAACACCTCCTCAATGAACAGTCATGATTCAATACATCCGACGATGGAGATTGGTCCTCTAGAACCTTCTCCCAAAATATCTAGATATTTACACTTTACATGAGGGTTCTAGAATTCTCTATACATTTCTACATCTTTGTACAAGAATCTACAACAATCATGAATTCTCTAGAAACCTCTCTAAGAGTGCCTTGAGTACAAAATATCTTGTGTTCCTGCAGTGCGTGACAAGTTGCTTCTTTTAGGTTGATATATCATATTGATATCTTTATATGTGAAGATGGTTGAACTATGGTTACTGGTTATTTGTTCATTCAGATATCCCAAGCCTGACCAGTGGTTCATATGCTAGCTGTGTCAAAGTTGACGTATGTCATCATGCTTGGTGGCAAGTGATGATATTAATAAACCATTAAATGGCCTGATTTGTATTGGTGTACATAAATGGATATAGCTCAATGCACAGATGGAGATGGTACAGCGTGACTTGGATTCAGAGACAGAATGAGCAATGCGTCTCTTTTTTCCACCTCCGTCACATTTGCTACAATGGTTTATGATTGTTATAATTTGTTTTTATGATATACAAATCTTTTTTATTTTCTAATTTTTAATATTTTTTTATGTAATTATTTTATTTTTTCTGATTTTTTATAATTTTTTAAAAATTAATTGGCATTTGCGAGGGAAAATGTTTCTCTCGCAAAATTCATGAGTTTGCGAGGAAGTCGCACTTCGCGACGACAGAAAATTGGTTTGCGAGGGCGATTTTTACGACGAAAATTATTCCGTCGCAAATCACTTTTGCGACGGAAAATAGTTTTTTTGTGAGGGAATTTTTTCGCCGCAAAAAACAATTTTTTTTTTTTTTTTTTGTAGTGCAGCTTGCCAATTTTGAAGACTTCTTCCTTGAAGGCGATGACAATTTACCTATCGTTCATTGAGACCGAGTTTTTTTTTAAGTTATGTCTTATTATCAATTAATTTAAGTTTAATTTGTGTTCAAACATATTAAACTCACAAATAACATTTTCTCCAATATTTTTATCTTATTGTTATCTGTCTATATTTTTTTTAAGAAATAAACAAATTTATTTTAAAACCACTACAAAATAAAACCCAATCGTTACAAAACTTGAAACGCTACAAATGTCACATTAACAGCCTACAAAAATCGTCACATAAATGCTACAAGTTTGACGATATCCTTATAAATACTACCATCACACCTTATTACACACTCTTTCATTTCTTCCTCCCTAACTTCCCTCTCATTTTATTTTTCCCGCAATGTTTTCTAGAGGGTTAAATGCTTGATCAAGCTTATCAAATATGGTAAATAATTTTTTTAAAAATCTTTGATTTTCAATTTTTTACTTTCTTATTATTTTATGATATTTTATTTATTTATTTTTTAAAAAAATCAGAACGTTAAGGACATTCCCTTAACATTCCTTTTATAATCATCAACACTCATTTGTTAATCAAATATCATCTCATGGGCAAGATAATAAGTTTATATCATTTACACATTCTCGTATTCAACTTATGTAATATCCCTAATCAAATATCGTCTACGAGTATTAGTTTTTAAATATTAAAATGTATCATATAAATTATCAATTAAATAATAACACTAAAATGATAAAATAAAATAAAGCAACTAAAATTACGGATTTTTTATTTTTAAAATATAATATTTTTTGTAGCGGTTATGTAGCTACCACAAAATTTGAAGAAAAAAAATATTTGGCGCAATTTTTAGAATTTCACATAATTTGTAGCCGATGAACAACCGCTAGGAAATTTCCTATCATGTATCGGTTTATAACTGCTACAAGTTTAATTCAAAAGTTTTGGCGTCTGTAAAACCCTAAAATTTCTATTTATCATAAATACTAGTTTTGATAAATAATACATAATAAATAAAGGAGAATATGTTATCTCTAAATTTTGTAGATTATTAATTAGATTTTAGACAATTTTTCCTTGTAATTAAATAAACCAAAGATTAAATTTAAGACCGCATTTAAGAATCATAAAATACAAAATAATTATCATATTAACTATGGTTCTTAAATAATCAAAAGGAGCAAGAAAATGTTATGGAAATACTTAAAAAAATTAAGGGAAATTAATAAAGATTAATGAGAGATTAAGTTTTCACTAATTAAATAATTGTGTGAATTTTCATAATTAATTAAAGGGCTAGTTAATGAAGAATTAAGCACTAATTTTCATGATTAGTTGAACAAATCAATAGCAAATGCAATTAAGGGTTAATTAATCCTATAAATAAGCTTAATCCTCTTGTAAGTTGATTAGCCAATGAGAAATCAAGAAAATAGGCTCAATTCTCATAAAATTAAATGGACCAATGGGAGAATTAAGCCATGGATTAATGGTGGTGATTTATCTTAAACAAACACAAAATCAAATCCAATGGTTAGAGATCAAAGTAAGAGGATAATATAAAATTTTAGATAATATTCAAAATATCTTAATTAATCAAGCACATGAGATAATTAATGCAAAATCGAAGAAGATAAGGAGAGAGGGGGGACGATTTTAGGGAGGGGGAGGGAGGGAGGGGGAGAGAGAGAGTTTTTATATTTAATTAATATGAGCACATGTTGAATTAAAAAATAATAAGCTAAATCCTATGTAATTAAAATTGACCAATGAGAATCTTTTATGCTTATTTTGTCCCTTTATAAAAACACAAATCAACCTAAGCCATTGATGAAGTTTTGGAAATGATCCAATGGTTGTGATCCTTGGACTTTTCCTATAAATAGAGGTCTTGCTCTCTTCATTAATTCTTCACACCAAATCAACCCCAAGTGGTGATTTCTAAAGAGTAGAGAGTGAAGCAAGAAGAGAAGCTAGAGGGAAGCAAGAAGAAGGAAGGAGTAGTAAAGTTCTTCAAGGGTAAGTTTTCTAGTTCTTAATCTTTAGTTTTTAGTAGAATTGTTAGTTTTAATCTAGAAAATAGGTAAAGTAAATTCTCATAAGTGTTTTTAGGCCTCATTGCATTGAAAGATGTCTGCAAGGTAAAAACATGTTGGGAAATAATTTGTGGGATTAATGGAACAAGATAGAGAATTTTGGGTTTTGCTGGGCTATTGGAATCAGTCGGATAGAGGGCATTACTTTATGTGTAAATTTATCTTCAAAAATTATGAAATAATTCAGGTTTATAGTAGACATGTATGGATTTCCATTGATATAAACTATGTATCAATTAGAAGTCTGTCGAAGGAGATAAAAATTCTTGAAGTTGGGTCATATTTTCTAAAAGAAAATCTGAACAGTGATTGGAAAATATTAAACTGGTATTGATTCACATATTTCGAGTGCAAACCATTATTTTTCCTCAAAAATAGACATGTCAAGGATTGTGAGTAATTTTGCGGTGCCTCATTTTGAGTTTTGTAGAATTAATTATGATTTTTCAAAGTTACCAAAAAATCTGTCTAGAAACGCTGAAATAACGTTTTAAAGAAAATGTAAGGGCATAATTGGAATATCAAATCCACCAGAGGTAAAAAGGTCAATAGTAGCTAAGATATCTCTTAGGATACTATTTATGAAGGAAATAATGCGGTGATACTATCATAGGATATCCGGGAAAATCAAGAATCGAACCGAACAAACGAACGTACCACTAGCTACACGGACTAAGGTACGAACGCGTACTGTAACTCTAACTATGATGCTTCTTGTATGCTTATGTGTGGTAGATGATTTTATACATTCAGCTTAATACGGGTTATAGTCTTGATAATGCCATTGAGTTTTCCTAGCGCAGAGGATACATGGAGCTGTCGTGGCACTAGTTAGTGCAAAAACATGGATGACTTTATATGTGTTGTGTGCTATGTACTGTTGTTGTGTTGACATTACATCTGCTGTGTGCTTATGTATTATTGTAACCTTACATCTGCTGTGTGCTATGTATTGGTTAATGCTGTAATATTATGAATATTTGTTATACCTATATTGTTATACTTGAGCATGAGGTTAACCGTTACCTGAGGTCCAATGGGTATTGGACCTCAGCACTTACCAAAGCTTTAGGATCCGGAGCATCAAGAGCTAGTGACAAGGGTAAGCAGCTCGCTTGAAGGACTCAGCTGGAGTTTCTTTTGGAGATGTATTTATATTTCTACATAGTTAGAATTTTGAATACTCGGATAAATGTACCGTTATTATGACCAACCGGATATACCTTAGTTAATATTTTGTCACATACTTATCAGTTACTCACCTTTTCCTTGCTCTGATGCTCTACTCTGATGAAAATATATGATTCTGCTTTTGAAAAATGGGGTGTTATCGCAATTTTTACAATTTCATCCAATATTTTGCTAAAAACTTTTGCCACCATTTTTTAAAATGTTTTGCTACCACTCAAACTTTTCCTATCAATTTGTAAAAATTTGTGGACGTAGTTAGTAGCGGTTTATAAACCGCTACAAAAAATGTCCAATTTCATCTAGTAGCAGTTTCTAACCGCTACAAAATATTAACAAAATATGGCATATGGATGTCATCATGTAGCGGTGATATAGAACGCTACAGTATCAGTAGTGGTTATGATACTTGAGTAGCAATTTGTTTAAACCGCTATAAAATAGCTTGCCACAAGGCATTTTATAGCGGTTTTTGTGACCGCTACGCATGTTATTAGTAGTGGTTAAAATTGCTACAAATACACACTTTTGATCGTTATAAAAGGTCTTTTTCTTTGGTGAGTATAATGTTCTTGGGTATATATTTTTGCACCAAAAAAATGTTTACGGTGTCTGTAGCTCCTTTGGGAAAAAAAAAGGGTAGTTTTGCTCCTTAACCCTTATTTATAATGTGATATTTAGTTAAATACACTTATAAAAATGATGACTGGGCTAATGTGTTACATTTACTTCTGATGTGTTAATTCTGTGAAAATATTAACACGTCAACTTTCAAAATTAACGCGTTAAAGAAAAACTTCTGAATTATTGGAAATGAGAAGTAGCCATAGTAGACTTTTTCATATTTTTTTCCTCGTAGGTGCGTGGTTATTTTTCTAGTGATGTTATGTCCCATTATATTTCTTTGTGTCTCAAATTCGAGTCCTAGAGAATACACATGTATTGGGAATGATAGTTACGACTGGATACCAGATAATAATATTTAAAAAAAAGTAAAAACTATGAAAACCATATAATTTTCATGAAAGCATCGTTTTGGCAGAATCATGCAATTATGATTTGCATATTCAAAGGGAAGAATTTCAATAAAAGTCTCTCAGAAGCAAAACATAATCTCTATTAAGTCTTAAAAGATAGTCAAATTGGTGTTAAATTACCAAAATAGCATTTTATTAATTGAACATCAGAGTATAAGATTTAACATTCAAATATAATTTATTTTTTATACTTAAACAATAGACTGAAATTTCAGAATCTTCTTATACCTATTGAAAAATGTTACTTCTATGAGAATTTATTGAAATTATCCATATTCAAAATTATGATTTTTGCTCGTTTCAATAGTATATCAAGTTGAATAATCAGCAGTGGATTCTCTTTCTTCTGTTTCTGAAGCAGCAGCCTCTGTTGCGGATTCCAACTCCACCTCCGGAATATGATTTTTGTTACACCCTTCTAATAATATATCACACATCAGAACATTATAGCATAGCACAGTGGCAAAATGGTTTGAGCGTAGTATGCTGATAATATATTAAAAATCCTGAATATAAATCTTAAACATAATTACATCAATTTTCTACAGATATTCCCCGAATAATGTGAAACCAATCTGGCACCTCCCTTTTGCTAACATCCGGCGCTTTGTCCTGAGACCTACGTCCAAATAATGCTGTACAAATCACATGTAGCAACCAGAGCTGGAATCCCGAAGGATCCTCGAGTAACATATTAATCTCAAATACAATGTATAAACAACATATGATTGTCAACCACAATCATGAAAATAAATAGTACGACATTCAATGTTTTAAAACCGTGATACTTATTCCGGTCACATAATGCACACGGGCCATGAAATGCCCTGAAAATATTATGATAAATCCCAAGAGGCAATAAAATATTTATTGAAAATTAGAAAGTATGTCGCTCTAATTTTAGGAATTTTTGGGATTATTTCCTTGGAAAATAACACACATCAATTTTCGGAAGTTGCCCCAGATTTTTAATATATATGCACAATGAAATAGTTGTGAGAAAATGATTAATCATAATTAAGAAAATTATCAACAATTAGAAAGTGATTAGTTAAGTAATTAATGGCTAATTGTTTAAGCCTTAACAAGAGAATATTTAAGGTAGATTATGGAAAATCCTTTAATTAAGTGTTTATGGCTAATATTAGAAAACAACTGGACATATTATGAATCAATGAATTTTTGTCCCAAGTTGATGTTACCTGAAGTAATTTCAGAACGACGGCGGTTATCCGAAAATGTTCAACAGGTTACGAAATACCTGAATGGGATCAAAATTTAGTTAATCCAAATATTCTTAAAGAGGAAGATTAGATCTTCAAAGTGAGCTAAGGACTTTTTGAGATTTTCTAAGATTACGCGATTAGAACACCGGAAGACTTATGAGAAGAAACTCATAAAGTGAATAGATGACATCATGTTGATGACATAAGGGGACATTTTTGTGGTGGATTTAAGAGGAAAATGAGTGATGTTCATAAGGCCACATCTTCATCATCCTAGCCCTTGATGCAAAGGTTGATCCAAGGGATGAGATCCTTTGGCTTTTGCTATAAATAGCCTTTCACATTTCTCTTCAAACTCACCAATTCACAAAGGAATCCTAGAGAGAGGTTAGAGAGAAGTGAGAGCAAGGAAGAGCTCTGGAAAAGAAGTAGCGAAGTGCTGGGTAATTTCTTCAGTCTTTAGTCTTAAGCTTTCGTAGTTTTTCAGTAGTTATAGTAAAAATGTTAGTTTGATCTTTAATCTTCCAAGTATTATTTTAATATCATGTTTTAGGGTTAAATATGATATGTTCAAAAATTATGTTGGAGAAAGAGATATGGCGAAATTTTGGAAGATTAGAGTCAAAGTAACGGCTCCGGGGCGAGATTCCGCCGATTAACGGGTGTTGGGATACGCGTTCTGCTAGGTGAAATCTACGATCTACGCGAAACGATCCGGAATTGTTTGTATGCTATGTTGTATATATCATATATTCACACACCAATGATGACACGTGGCATGCCACCTCATGACACGTGGCATGCACACAACAAATTCTAAGGAGCAATTTTACCCCGAAGTCCATGTCGAGAGAAGGAGACCGGGGAAATCAACGATAAAACTTGAATGCAATAAACGCGTGTCCCGGCTTCACAAATTCGGCCGCCTTGAGCTCAACATGTTAAAGATTTCGAATCATAATCATGGTACAAACGAAAGAAGGGCAAAAGCCTAGAGGTGGCATGTAACGGTCAAAATTAAGATATATAGAGAAACTTCCATTGCAAAAATGGCCTTTAACCCTATATATAGAGATTAGAGTTACTACCTGGTAGATTTCTAAACGGACAATCAACTCCCAAATTCTTTTAAAAGCTCTCAACAACGGTGCTTCCTATAATTATAAATAATATTAACCACTTTTTCAAATTCTCCAAAACTCAAATAGTACTTGAATTTATTACCCTTTAACACTCCTTTGATTTAAAGTACTTTATTAATGTCCAAAAAAGCCAAAATTTCCACTTTTTCCCTTGTTACTTTCACTTTCAAATTTTCTCAGAATTTATCACTAATTTTGAAAAATTCATAATTAATTATGCACATATCTAAACCAAGTGCTTCGAAAGCCTAAATTACCCTTGATATGTCTATTTTCAAATAAACATATCAAAATTAGCCATAAAAATACGTTATTTTTCTAGTTTTACAAAAATACCCTTGATGCTTAGATTTCAATTCTAGAATTCAGGGCCGACTTCAAAAATTCATAACTTTTTGCATATAGCTCCGAAAATTACAAATTACTTATCAAATTAAATCTTATAATGTCTACTTCAATTATGAAAAATTTCATAATTATTTGACCTTCTTTGCTTAGTCAAAAATACATCACAAGCTTACTGGCCCAACAGGATTTCCCTGAACAGTTTTGTAACTTCCTTAATTTAACCATTAAGCTTCCATAAATTATTGCTTAACCTTGATCCTATACTATTTTCCATTTTGCACACCTTGGGAAGGTCAAAACAACCAAAATCATGCTGCTCCTTTGTGGTTTGGTCTGGCTGAAATTACCATCAACATGGGGAACTTATTTTATCTTTTTAATCCTTATAATTTTATATAAGTTTTGTCCTTTTTGCTCCATATTGAGGCCTAATTCGTGCTTAAACATACATATTAAGTCTCTATATGGCATCCTCATTTTGAAGTGATAATCTTAAATCTACAAAATAAGAGCAGATTAATTCAAAATAACAACATATTCAGGTACACAAAGTCATGTAGGCACTTACTTATACACTTGTGAAGTCCATTGCCTTCCTTCTTCTTCTCCTTCCAATGTTCAACCTACTCAAGAAAACACTATGACCATTAGCTTTTCTGTCCATATGATACTCATAAACATTGAAGGAGAAGAATAGGAACTCAAGTTATCACACCTTACCTTAGCTTCTTTGAGATTTCTCTTCTTTCTTCCTTCTTTCTCCAAGTTTTGGTGCTCACTTTTCTCTTGAGCCCTTGGTTGAAATGTTCATATGTCAAGAGGGTAAATTGGTATTTTATAATTGATGGCAAATGACCCCAAATAATCCTCATGATACTTGTCTATGTTACCTTGTTTTAAGCCCCTTTTTATATTTAATTTTCCAACTTCCTTCTCTTTATCTCTTGTTGGTTGAACTTGGCCTTCTCTTGGTCCTCCATTTACCTTGTTTTTATGGTAAATCTTAGATCTACATGTCCTCCTTATGTGTGAGCCGTAATCTATGGCTAAAAGGGAGGATGAATCATCAAATTTTACTCCCTTCGACCTTGCTTTGTTGGCTCTTCCATTTTCCACAATTTTTATCAATCTCTTATCTCTTCTTTTACCACCTCTTCTCTTTGTTTTTTTTTTTTTTGGTTTTTTGTTTTTGTTACTTTCCTTGTTGGAACTTTTATGTTTATACATTCCACCTACCATTTGATGTGGCCTTTTATTGTTCATTGGTTGCTCTCTTACTTCTTTACATGCTTTGTTGGCACCTTTATCTTCCATAATTTTCGCCTACGGCATGATTTATCATCTTGTGGTTCTTTTATTATCTTTTTAGCTTATCTCATAACAAATATTTTATCTCCTTGGAATTTCCTTGAGTTGGCCGAAATATATCTAAAAGAAAGGGATCCAAAATTGTCTTTATTTTCCTCTAATCACATGCTTTCTTGATCGATTATGTTAACTATTCCTTAATTCAATATAAAATTATTCTTCCCTTTTTCTTTCTCCAATATTTCAAAAATAATAATGATTATAGAGTATCCAAATTCCATTTTCAAATAACCCCAAGGTAGCCACAAGATCTTCTAAAAATTCACTTGTTGACCAAAATCAACAAGTAATCTCCTAAATATGAAAATAATAACATTAAATTGCCATTTATATTTCCTTAATTATATTTACTAAGGAAAAATTCAAATAACCTCCTTTTTCCCAAATCATAACCTCAATTTGTCAGTGAAATATTAATCCCATACAATATTTCCTAAATTTAATATCGCACTTCCTGAACTGGGTCTAGTCGTCTATCTGATACAGTCTTATCCTCAAGTCTCTTGGCCCAAAATTCAAGATATTACATCTCTCCCCTCATTCAATAAATTTTGTTCTCAAAATTTGAACATGCATACCTTAGGGAATCATTCTACATACTTAGTTTTATTCCTTTTTCTATCCGTACTCACTAAGTATGCAACATAATCATCATACAACATTTTCCTTCACTCTGTACCTAGTTGTAATATTCAACACAAGACCCACTGGTCTATCCTCACAGTGACTAGGTCACACAGGCTTTACTACCTAGTATATCCTACCTTTCGACTTAATTCATTCTAGCTTTCGGCTTATTATATTACCACAATGCTGGATGTTCTTGCCCTATCATTCAAGAATCATCCTCTGGCCATAACCATCTCAACTTCAACCTGGTATAGTTTGAATACTTTGCCAGCCTCAGGACGTACTCTAGACATTCTGGTCCAAAGTTACCATGCTAGGCAACAAACACAAAGCTAAGCATACAGATCTTATGGCCCGGACACTGCCTTATGCAAACTCTCACACCGGGTCTTTTCACCTCGAGCCTTTGCTTGTTTATCTTGTGTCTAAGCTTCTCTAATTCAAGCTCTCAGACCATATTCCACTTGCTTAGCACTGTAGCTAGCAAGTACTATTGGATTTGACCAATTCAGATTTCTAGACCATTCTATCAATTTATGTTCCTGTATCAAGATAATCACCAACTGTGCCACTTTTAATTTCAACATATTGGTAATGACAATCATGCCACTGCCTTTCATTCCACTATGTTGTCTCATATTCAACTTTTGAATTTCAAAATTTCAAAATTTTGGTAGTCGCAGTATGTTTTCATAGTCACTCTAAAAAAAGTTGTTCTTTAACATTTTCAAAGAAAACATAATCGATGCCTAGCTCAAGTTCAAGAAAACACATTCACTATTGACTCAAATTTCGAGAAAACATATTTTTTTGCCGCCTTAATTCACAAATGAGATATTTCATTTCACAAAATTTATCGGTTCAGAGGTACACGCCACCATTCTGTCCTACCTTACCAAACATATCCCAATCCTTTCATAAACACACCACCAAAGTGGTAACGCGCTTGTCAGTTGATGTGGGAGAGTTTTTGTCCCCCATAAGGGACCCAGTATCCACACTAGCACATCTAATAACAGGCCACCCACCAGAATCCCTTACCAAGAAAAGGACCACTGTCCACAGAGCCACTGCTTTGAATGCCTGTGTGGTACCGACCATACAAGGCCAAAAATGCATCCTTACAAGGCGAAACTACTCAAATTTGGAATATTCACTATTGGTCGAGTGTCAACCTCTCATATCCCATCAAAAAAAAAAAATTCTAGTTCAAACGAAGTATATCAATGACAAGCAATTCAAGAAACATTCTAAACATATATGGAAAGATCCAACAAACTGAGTATTTCTACAACAATTTCTGGCCTCTTCCAATTCCATACTACTTCCAACACAAGCATGATTCACAATTGAATTTCAAATCTGGGTTCCATCAAGATCCTATTTATGAGACAACATAGTTTAAAAATGACCACTTCAAACTAGCCTCAATTCTACTAAAAAACATTTCATTCAAAAATTTAGTTCAGAAAATTCAATTTCAAAATTTCACAAA
Source organism: Acacia acuminata (assembly GCA_019022655.1). Taxonomy (NCBI): domain Eukaryota; kingdom Viridiplantae; phylum Streptophyta; class Magnoliopsida; order Fabales; family Fabaceae; genus Acacia; species Acacia acuminata. The sequence continues at coordinate 7,460,687 of JAFJYI010000005.1, forward strand.
TATAGTAGGTGCATTGGCAAGTTCAAGATTTAATTTTCAAATATACCATAAACCAAACAATTAATACAGAGGGTCATGCATTATAACACATTCCAGTGTCTTACTCTTACAACTCAAGCCATTCGTGGGACATACAGTCCATTATATTCCATCCATATAGTCATTCCTGAAAGTGGAATATTACCTAGAGGGGGTGAATGGGAGATTTTAAATTTCTTTTTGTAAATAAGCCATAGAGAGATAAAATAGAGTCAAAGACAGAGAGAATGAACACAGAGGATTTATACTGGTTCTGTCCAACTCCTTGACCTACGTCCAGTCCATAGATACTTTGGGGTTTTCACTAACTCTTAATCACAAATACAACTGCACACTCTGTACTCGAAGTAATCCTTTCACAATAGGATTCACTCCCCCATACAAGTTGCAATCGTACACCCAACACTCAAGGTCCCACTACTTTGAGATTAAACTGATAAACTGATAATCAAATAAGTGTTTATACTCTTGACTGAGTAGATAGAAAATAATCGCTGAAGTACAATGATATCCGAAGATATTAAATGAAACGAATGAAATAGTAAATTGTAATCACTTCGAATTGAATGCGTAGAGTTTCAGTTTTTTGGTGAATTTAATGCTTCTAGTATTCATGTTGGTTGACATTAATTACTGTTGGAGAAGCTTGAAGATTATCCGTTATGACTCTTCAAAGTAGCCTTTAGATCGTAAAATTTTGATAGTCACTTTCGCCATTAATGTTCCAAGTGTAAATGTGGCGTCTCAACATTCTTTCATTCCTTTTGTTTTACCCGTTAAGAAACATCATTTATACACAAATGGAATAGCAAAAATTGTTAGTTCTCTATGTATTTTGATGACAATCGACAATTGTAAACTTAAATGAAGTTTGTCTTTGTTAAGTTAAAAACTTATTGTTAAAGACAAACTCGAGTTTAGAATTGTCAAACTCGAGTTTGGACTTGACAGAGAGTAAGTCAAGTTATCTTAGTTAAATCGAGTATGGTGGAAACTTGAGTTTATCCTTGGTCGAGAGCTTTCAAAGGTTTTGCAAGTTAAGTAAACTCGAGTTTGTCTTGGTAAACCCGAGTTTACGTCAAACCGAGAGTTCTCAAAGTTTTTCATGTAAATGTAAACTCGAGTTTGTCTTAGTAAACCCGAGTCTATGCCAGATTGAGAGTTTTCAAGGATTTTTTAAATTAAAGAAACTCAAGTCTATTTCTTAAAACTCCAGTTTGAGTTTTTCTGGACTTAAACTCATTTCCAGTATGAATAGTCTCAAACTCGAGTAAAGAGTTGTCGCGATATTCATTTCTAAAGAAGAACTAAACTCGAGTTTGGGAAATTAAACTCAAGTTAGACACTTGAGTGAAAAATTCTAAACTCTAATTTCAGTCCTACAAAGACGTCTTCATTTTCAACTTCAAATCCTTTCTAAAGAGATGTCTATGAGACTCGAGTTTAGAAGAGTACACTCGAGTTACAAACTTCAATTTGCTTGAACAAACTCCAGTTTAAAGCACTCTGTTTTAAAATAATCTTGCTCGGATTTCCGAAATCTTCCTATTTGATCTATATACTTCGTTTCATTTTTCACTACTACTCTTAACTATGTTTAATTAATTTGTTAGTGAATTTCATATGATCAAACTTTTATTAAACATAAGATTAAGCGTAAAGCAAAAAGGTGATGTTAGAACATTAAGATTGAGCATCCTTTTATTTCTTAGCAAAAAGGTGATGTTAGAACATTTATTGCTGGCCCAGAAAACTTAGCAAAAAGGTGATGTTAGAACATTTAAAGCAAAAAGGTGATGTTACAACATTTAAGGTTTAAATGTTTTATTTCCTCCTATGGAAGCCACATCATCCAACGGTTTATTTCAAGGAAAGTCAACAAGAATATCTGAGCATCTGGATTAACTCAAAGCATGAGAGAGAATGAACCTAGTTGCAACCTAACAGCTTCATTAATGTTTCCAATAGTTACATTAATGTTTCCAATGGTCATTTAATGCTTCCAACATATAAGCTGGAGCATTCAATTCTCAACATCTACCAGAATACAGAAACCGAAAATCTATCAAGTGTTATTTGCATTTACTATTTTCTACTCATCTATAAAGTATCTTTTGATACATTGAACTTCAGTGTTGATTTTACGTCTTCTCTTTTAGAGAGTTTAGTTTTGATTAATAATCATTGTATGAATCTCAAAGTTGTGGGACTTTGAGATTGAGTTTATCAGTTTACAACTTATAAGGGGGAGTGTATCCTAGTGAGAGGATAACTTTCGAGTACAGAATGTGAAATTGAACATAGTGAAAGTGAAAATCCCAAAGTGTCTGGGGACTGGACGTAGGTCAAGAGTTAAGACCGAACCAGTATAAATCTTCCTGTGTCAAGCTCTTATTCTCTATCTTGGTTTTACCCTATTTTGGTATCTTCATTTTGGGTGTTAATTTTTTTTTTTTTTTAAAATCCCTAATTCACCCCCTCCTGGTGATTTCCTCCTTTTACATTTGGTATCAGAGCAAAATTTTCTCAAAAGAGCTTAACATGTCAAGAAGGATCAACATGGACAGAATATTACCTGATGGAGCTTCAATTCACAGAGCACTGGGTTCCAATGGTGAGCATTACTCCTTCTGGAAGGCTAAGTTCAAAGTCTTTGTATTGGCCACCGAAAGGCCTGTAGAGGGTGTTCGAGAGAGGAGATTATGCTCCAACCACAGTTGAAGATGGCGTTATATCTCCAAAGCTAGAAGAAGAAATGATGATAATGAAAGAAGGCTAGTCACTCTCAACAGCAAAGCAATCCTAATGCTTCAAAGTGCTCTAAGTCAAAAAAGAGTATTTCCGTATCTACACTTTGTCATCTGCTAAAGCTATGTGGGATGCGCTTGAGATTGCACATGAAGGGACAACTGGAATCAAGGAAAATCGAGTAAATACATTTATGACTAAGTATGATTTACTTTGTATGAAGTTTGGGGAATCCATTGGTGAATTCCAGCTTAGATTCACTCATTTGATCAACCAACTTGCTACATTGGGTAAAGAATATGATCAACCTTGTCAAGTGAGAAATTTTTTGAATATCCTCAGCAAGGAATAGGAAGTTGAAGTCACTGCAATCGAAGAGGCTCATGGAGAATTGATGGCTTCAGTGGCAGCTTTATTTGGCAATTTCTCTGAGTATGAAGGAAAGATCAAGTTCAGAAAGGGACTTGATGATATTGGTGGCAAGAACAAGGGAATTGCCCTTAAGATTGTCAAAACGGTAAAAGAATCAGATGATGAAGAAGATGAGGACGAAGATGAAAAGCTAGGCATGATTGTCCAAAGATTCAAGAAATTCTACAAGAAGGACTAAGGTTTCAGAAAGTTTCATAAGGGTAGCTCCAGCACTGAGCCTAAGAAGCCAATCATATGCTACGAGTGTGAAAAGTCTGGCCACATCAAGTCAAAATGCCCCTAGCTGAAGAACAATATTTACCACCTCTTCTCTTTGTTTTTTTTTTCTTTACTTGCCTTGTTGACACTTTTATGCTCATACATTCCCCCTACCATTTGATGTGGCCTTTTATTGTTCATTGGTTGCTCTCTTACTTCTTCTTTACTTGCATTGTTGGCACCTTTATCTTCCATAATTTTCGCCTACCACATGATGTGGCATCTTGTGGTTCTTTGATTATCTTTTTAGCTTATCTCATAACAAATATTTTATCTCCTTCGAATTTCCTTGAGTTGGTGGAATATATCTATAATAAAGGGATCCAAAATTGTATTCATTTTCCTCCAATCACATGCTCTATTGATCAATTATTTTTACTATTCCTTAATTCAATATAAAATTATTATTCCAGTTTTTTCCTTTTCCAATATTTCAAAAATAATAATGATCATAGAGTATCCAAATTCTATATTTAAATGACCCCAAGGTAGCCACAAAATCTTTAAAAAAATCACTTGACCAAAATCAACAAGTAATCTCCTAAATAGGTAAATAATAACCTTAAATTGCCATTTATATTTCCTTAATTATATTTATTAAGGAAAAATTCAAATACTCTCATTTTTTCCAAAATTATAACCTCAATTTCTCAGTGAAATATTAATCCCATATAATATTTTCTAAATTGAATATCACACTTCCTAAAATGGGTCTAGTCGTCTGCCAGATACAAATTTATCCTCAAGTCTCTAGGCCCAAAATTCAAGATATTACAATTTTTAATTGTAATATACAAGAATCTAGGTCGTACGCCCTGAATGAAAGATGGTAGTAAAAAACATTAATTGACAAAGATGAAATATTCTTAACATCCATCCTATACTCAAAGCACGTAATAGTAATTGTAAACAGACTTTAAATTAAAAACTATACGTGTTTGCGTATTTGTGGGTATAATCATCATCATGTTCAAATCCCAGTCAAATCAACACATTTTGTTAAGCCAAACGTGATTGCCATGGCCACCCACCCTCCAATCAGAATCCTAGAAGACGACTTCACCACAGGTGCTTTCCCCAAAACTGCACTCACCACTCCAAACCCTAACAATGCAAGGCTCACCACAACTTCCACCACCACCAATCTCAACTTGTACTCCTTTATAAACGCCGCCCCAAGCAATGGCACCACCGCACCCACAGAAAAAGCGACCGTGGAGGCTGCCGCGGCGTAGAACGGGTTTGGCAACTTTGCTTTCTTCACCTCTTTTCCTTCTCTCTTCAACTGAGCCACCTCCATATCATACTGTGAGTACACAGACACAAACTCTCCGATTGCCATACTGCAAGCTCCACCTACTAAACCAGCAACTCCGGCGAGGATCATTGTTTTGACATCCTTCTTCACGGCCCCAACTCCCATCATGAAGGACGCCGTTGAGAGCAAGCCGTCGTTGACTCCAAGAATGGCAGCTCGAAGCCACTGTGCCCTTTGGGTGTGGTCAACAATGACGACGTCATCCTCATGTTGCTTATGATGATCATCGACATTAGAGTTTTGTTGGAGAGATTCCATGTCACAAAAGTTGGCTTCTGAAGAAGCAGCTAAAGCAATTTGGCTAAGTTTATGATCCGCCATTGAAATGTGATGTGTTATAGTAAGGAAGAAAGTGATGAGAGTTTGATTTAGGCGAGTGTGGAGGACACGTTCATGAAATGAAACTATTTATAGAAATGAAGGCAAATAGTGAGACTTCTTAAATGCAGCTATATCTAGAAATGAAGGTTGGGGTGGTCCATTGTATTTGTCACATGCTAAATGCATGAGTTAAAAGACAAAAAATTTACTTCGATCCTAAATATAAATATTACCCACAAGCTGTTGGTTGGAATGGTAAGCGGACTCACTCTCATAAGTAGGAGAACACGTAAGTTTAAATATCAGAAAGTACGCTTGTTGAGAGAGGAAAAAAAACACTTTGTACTCTAAATCTTGAAAGGGGTTATACCCTTTACCAAATAAAATAAATAAATGTAAATATAACACCTCAATTAACTCTCTCCCAAATTTTTAAGAATTTGAATATATTTATGATAGATTTTAAAAATGAGAAGAATATACAAAAGTAAACTTGGAAGTCATTACATTTTAAAATAGAGTGAATGAAATTTTAAGAATTTTCTTACACTACTGCAAAATATGGATTTTACTTCTATAAAAAAAAAAAAAAGAACTCTTTTTTCAAAAAGGAGAATAAAAACTAAAGCGCAATGTGACATTTTTATAATTCTTTAAAAGATTTTGGCGTCTCAATTTTAAAAAGGATGCAAAAAAAAATCTACTTTTAGCATCCCAAAGTTAGAAAATGAATGCCAAAGGGTTGGGCAACGAGGTGAACGAGATGTCGAGAGTCTCTAGATAGATGAGACGCCATGGAGAGTGGAGACGGGAGAGATCGACAGAGACGAGCAGCGCCTGGAACTGGAGATATCAAAGATTTGATATACTACGGAAGTGAATAACCCACAAAATATAATTTTCGATTGGTGACGCAAACTTCCATCGACGTGCCTTTTCCTGCGCCGAATTTTTTGATATCCGTCGCAAATTCCCTGTTCCCATTTGTGATGACATTTGGGCTGGAAATTAATATGCAACATTTTTTAATTTTAGTTTAATATCCGTCGCAAATTCCCTGTTCCCATTTGTGATGACATTTGGGCTGGAAATTAATATGCAACATTTTATAATTTTAGTTTATTTTTTACCGTGGCTTGATGATGTTTTTTTCCCCTTTTTATTGGACCTTTATAGTTTTCTCTATATGTATAATTAGTTCTTATACTCATACTTTTGATTTATAAGCGACTCGATGACATGACTCTCACTCAAAAGAACGAATTAATTTTGTCACGTGAATATTTAAATAAAATCAAAATCAACTAGATTACAAATTACAACTTATTTTTATTTGGAACGCAGAGTTTACTAACTCAGCATGCAGCATTGAAACCAAGTGGTGGGTTCATTTATATATGAAGTTCGTTTTCACAGATTTTTCTGGTTTCCCACCTGATGAGGTTTCCTCTTTCAAATCAATTTATAAATATTGTTGCTGCATTAACTCAACTCTTGAATTCACTCTATGCTTACCCTACTAACTATGTAGCTGGCTTCTCTCTGCTCTAACCTTCCAGGCATTCAAACATCTCACCTAATACCTTGTATGTTCTTCAATGTCCATCCAACTACTATACTGTTGCGTTTGGTTTTAAATTGTAGCCTCATCTATTTCTTAATCTGAATTTTGCAACATAAGTCACTGGCATGTAAGAAAGTTGCAGAGACACCGTAATACGGCTGTAGGAAACCACGCTCATGTGGAATCATTTTTTTAAAATTTTTTAAATCTTTTCACCATAAATCAATATAAAAGTATATTCAGTAAATTTGTTTATTTTTTTTAATTTCTTATGAATTGTTTTCGATAAAATTGGGGAAAAGTCACACATTTAAAATTTTGTTGGTGGTAGAATGATCTAAATTAGAGTATCGCTATTATTAAGAAGAAAATTTACAACATGCTTTTATAAATCCTTTTGACCTATAAAACTTTTAATAAGAGACTTTTTCCGAGTTTTTTTTTCCTTTATTTATATACATGCCTGATGCTCCTATAGATACATGGAATTGATTTACTTCATTTTTTAACAATTCATTTTTTTTTTCATTTGTAATTATAATCTCTGCAAATTGTGCTCCCAAGTCTTGCGATAGATTCCTCATTCGTAAAATACTTATGTCGCAAAAGATCCGTTTTTACGACAGATTTGTTTTCCATCGCAAATTTTGATGGTCCTGTGACACACCGCCACGGATTCTACGGTGGTTGGTTCATAGCGGAATTTTAGCCTATTTCCCGTCGCAATTTTTGGGTGGTCACAAATTCCGTTGCAAATTGCGACAAACTTTTTCCCTCGCAAATTCCGTCGCCCTTTCGATATTTTGTAGTAGTGCATTCTTACGTTGTGCCATTTGGAGATGATATTTTCTCCATCCCTTTTCATGGTGATGGTTCACCTGACAATACACTTGTTTATGAAACAAAGCTAGCTAGCCCAGTACAATTCCGATGGATGTATCCAATTCATAGGTACTTATTTTATATATGCACATCAGCATTATTCTCTAAATTTGCTAGTCGCATATTTCAACATTATGGACATTTTTCTTTCTTTATTTTATAGGTTTCTTGGGAAATTGAAATCTTATGTAAGGAATAATGTGTAGCCAGAAGGTTTTATAGCTGAAGGCTATATAGCGGTTGAGGTCCTCTATTTGTGTCCAAGGTATTTTGATGACATCGATACATCTTTCAACTGAACGCCCGTGTAGAAGATTGTCCTGAAGCTGAACTTGAGCCATCATCATGAGAGTTGTTAATCCCTCATGTTGCTAAACCAATTGGAGGAAGTGAGAGATTTAGATTGATGGCAACTGAGAAGTTCCATGCATATAGACATGTCTTGATTAGTTGCACTAAAGCAAAACCCTTCCTTCAATCACTCATATGTTATCCTATATATTTTCTTACAATTTATACTTACATTTGATGATTTTCATCTCATAATCAAATGCAGGGAATTCAGAAGTGACGTGAAGTGTCAACTCAGGATCCGTAAACAGACATCCTCCAAAATTGACAAAAAGGTCATAGAGAATTCCCAAGATTGTTTGCGCGGAGAATACTAACTGACTACAACTTGTAGGATCTAGATTTCAGTCCTCTTGTCCTCGACCCTCTTGACCATGCAACCAGGTTTACTGTAACACCCCATTTTTGTAAAGCGTTTTCAAAATAATTTGATCAGAGTGGCGCATCGGAACAATTCAAAAGAGCGAGTACTGATGAGTAAATTACAAAATGTCATCCATGGTTTGTTATAGTAGTGGTACATTCATCCCAATAATTCCAAAATATTTTACAGTCCAAAAATAGAAAGAAACTTCTAGGGTCCTCAAGCGGGCTGCTTACCCTTGTCAACGACCTTTGGTCCTCCAGACCCTGATGCTACAGTAAGAGCTGAGGTCCAATGCACATCGGACCTCAGGTAACGGTTAACCTCATGCTTAAGTAATACAGTATATGTATGACAGATATTCATGACATTTCAGCAGTAATCAATACATAAGCACACAGCAGATGCAAGATTAACCATATCAACAGTACATAGCACACAGCACATGTAAAGTCACCCACGTCTGCACTAACCAATGCCACGATGTGCGGTCGTGTCCTCAGCGCTAGGAAAACAATCCTAACAGCGTTATCAAGACTATAACCCATGTAAAACTGAATGTGTAAACAGTGATCTAAGACCGAGTCTTAGTCTATGAAATCATCTATCACATATAAGCATACAATAAGCATCAGAGTCAGTGTTACAGTACGCGTTCGTACCTTCGTTGGTGATACTGGTACGTTCGTCCATCGATGTATGATCATGTATAGCCTATAACGGTAATATCACATTTATTAATTCACAAATAATATTCTAGTAGACATCTTAGTCCATAATGACCTTTTTACTCTTGGTGGGATTATTTTTCAACTTATTTCCAAAATTTCGTAGAAAAACGCTGGTACAGTATTTATGGACAGATTTTTCGTCTAACTTTGAAAAATCATAATTAATTCTAGAAATATCGAAACGAGGATCCGTAAAATTTCCTGGAAACCTAAGCATGCCTATTTTTGAGAATAAATATTGGTTTACACCCAGAATTTGTGATTCATTCCCAGTTTGATGATGTTCATCCTCTACCCAGAATTTTCCAGAAAAACGTAGCCTTATTTCCAGATTTTTTATCTCCCTCTACAGACCTCTAATTGATACATATTTTATATCAATGGAAATCTATACATGTCTACTACACTCATGAATTATTTCAGAATTTATGAAGATGATTTTGTATATATAATATCACTATCTAACTGCGACTCTAGGGCCGAGCATGGAACCCACAACCCGGTGAGCCCGCCCACAACCCAATGCAATTGGGCCATTTTGAGCCCGCCCAAAAAGCCCATAATGGGTTGGGTTAAAACCCGCTTTATTTAAGACTTAAATGGGGCGGGCTATGGGCGCACCTTCGGGCTACCCAAACTCGCCCATTTAGTTATATATATATATATATTATTAACTATATGGACACTTGGACAATAGTACGCCACATTGTCATGAAATACTCATTCCTGATTTCCCCATTTAACCATTTCCCCACTTGGAGTTTGAAATCAAAATTATGTTATGATAACACTTGTCTAAATTTAGATTCTTTTGTGTAAATTATGATTATTGAATTTTGAAGATTCATATTTCAGAATTTAGAATGATAAATTTGGGTGAATACTTAATACTTATATATATTTTTCTCCAAAAAAATAAACTTGTCAAATGTAAATGGGTTACCCAAAACCCGGTCAGCCCGCCCATTTATATGTTGACCCACTCAACATGGGTTAGAATGGGTTGAGCTACAGGTATGGGCTAACCCATACCCATTCAAAGTTAAATGGGCGGGCTATGGGTTTAGGTATGGGCTGCCCAACCTGCCCATTGCTCTGCCCTACCTGACTCCCATTGCCCAGCAACAACCCACAATTCCCATCTTACTCTAACTTGTTTTATTAATCCTAGAAGTCACTCCCCAACATGTTTCCATCTTGTCGGGCATCTTTCGATGCAATAAGGCTTGAAAACAATTATGGGAAATTACTTTACCTATTTCCTAGATTAAAACTAACAATTCTACTAAAGCTACTAAGAACTACTAAGAACTATAAGAACTAAAGACTATAAACTATAAACTAAAGACTAGCTTACCTCTTGAAGCCTCTTGCTTGCCACCTCCTTCTTGCTTCTACTCTATTAGAAATCAACTCTTGAAGTTTGATTTGGTGTGAAGAATTATGAAGGGCAAGGCCCCTATTTATAGTAAAAGCTCATGGATTACATCCCTTGGATCAAATTTTCTTATCAATGGCTCATGTTAATTTGTGCTTTCATGAAGACTTAATTTTGGAAGAAAAACACTCTCATTGGTTGATTCTAATAACATAGGATTTAGCTAATTATCTTAATTTCCAAAATTAAATTCAACATGTGTTCTAATAAAAATCATATTTTAATCACTCTCTCTCTTCCTCTCTCTCTCTTTCTCTCTCTCTCTCTCTCTCTTTCTCTCTCCCTCTTTCTCTCTTTTTTCTTTTTCTCTTTTTCTCTCTTTTTTCTCTCTTTTCTCTCCCCCCATCTGTGCTCCCTCTTCCTCTCTCTTGCCTCCTTGCATTTTTTTGCATGTGTGGTCCCACGCAAGTGTTTTTATCCTATTTTTAGTTTTATACTAAATTCTCCTATTTATCCTCCTCCATTTTTGCATTTATGAGCCCATGTGCTAAATTTAATTATGCAATTATTTAATTTTGTTAAATAATATATTATCCTTTTATCTTGAACCCTATCCATTAGATTGGATTTTGTGTTGATTACATTAAATCTTGGCCCTACACCATTAAGCATGAGCTCTTGTGATGTCATCCTTGTGATGCCACTTTGATGACATCATAAAGGCTTAAGTGTCATTAGCAAAGCTTAATTAACTCCTAATTGTATTTATTAGATAACCATGGAGACTTAGTGTTTAATTTACTCAAGCTTTATGCGCCATAATTCATCATGAAAGTTTACACCATTATTAAGTGGAGTCTTAATTGCTTATCAATCCTTAAAAATTTCTTAAGTATTTTCATCACATTATCTTGCTCTTTTTGATTATTCAAGAACCATGGTTTAATATAATAATGATTTGTATTTTAGGATCCTTAAATGTAGCCTAAAGATTTGCCTTCGGTTGTTATAAATTCCCAAGAGAAATTTACCTAAAATATAGCTAACAAATTTACACAATTTAGAGATAACATACTCTCCTTTGTTAAACATGTAGTATTTGTCAAAATATGGCTTTCTTTATAAGTGGAGATTTTAGGGTTTTACATTTACAGCATATAATGCCAATGGTTTCAAGTTTTGCACGATTTCACGAGATCAAGGATTGCTACCCCAAAAATCAGGTGTTTATGGCACCTTTTGGACAAGGAGTTATATGAGCAGCAGTGATGGGAACATGCAGTTCGGAGACATCCCTATTATGGAAAGCTTTTTGATGTCGTCGAAATAATTACCGAGGCCGTTTCCTCGTGACATTGTTCAAGTGTTTGTGGGAAAATATGACAACTTCTCAAGAACTCATAGCTGACGACTTAGGCATCACATCGATAAATTTCTCTGGCCAATTCACACTACTCAGTCTCAAGATGATAAGCCATATATTTTTGCCTCAGAAGCACACCGGGTTTATTATGTCAAGAACGAGAGGAAAATGGATTGGAATATGGTGGTTCACTTAAAGCCTCCAGAACTCTACGACATGGGTGATGGAGATAACATTGCCTATGAGAGTGAGTCATTCCAACCCGCCAATTTCGAAGACTTTTTCCCTGGTGGCAATGACAATTTACCTATTGTTCACTGAGTTTTTTTAAGTTACACTTTATTATCAATTAATTTAAGTTGAATTTGTGTTCAAACTTATTAAACTCACAAATAACATTTTTTTCCCAACATGTTTTGTAGTGATGGCGAAGAAGATTGATTAAAAAAATATGTTTATCTTATCGTAACTGTCTTTTTTTTTTTAAAGAAAAAAACAAATGTATTTTAAAACCGCTACAAAATAAAACCCAGCTGCTACAAAACTTAAAATCTCTACAAATAACAACTGCTACAAAAATCATCACATAAACCGCTACAAGTTTGACGTAGATATCCCTATAAATACCACCACCACACCTTATTACACACTCATTCATTTCTTCCCGCCCAACTTCTCTCTTGTTCTATTTTTCCCATCAATGTTTTCTGGAGGTTAAGTGCTAATCAAGTTTATCAAATATGGTAAATATTTTTTAAAAAATATTTGATTTTCAATTTCTTACTTTCTTATTATTCTCCGATACTATTTTTTTAAAAAAAAAAAAAATTCCGAACGTTAAGGACATTCCCTCAACATTCCTTCTATAATCACCAACATTCATTTTTTGATCAAATATCATCTCATGGGCAGCATAATAAGTTTATATCATTTACACATTCTCAGTATTATACCTATATAATATCCATAATCAAATATCATCTACGAGTATTTTTGTTTAAATATTAAAATGTATCATATAAACTATCAAGTAAATATGATACATTACAGATTTTTTTATTTAAAAAATATAATATTTTTTTTGTAGCGGTTATGTAACAACTACAAAATTTGAAGAAAAAAATTATTTGGCACAATTTTTAAAATTTTGCCTAAATTTGTAGCGGATGCGCAACCGCTACAAAGTTTCCTATCCTGTATCGGTTTTATAACTACTACAAATTTAATTCAAAATTTTTGGTGTCATTTTTACGTTTTGTCCAATATTTTGCTCCAAACTTTTGCCACCAATTTTTAAAATGTTTTTTGCCACTCAAACTTTTCCCACCAATTTGTAAAAATTCATGGACGTAGGTAGTAGTGGTTTATAAACCGCTACAAAAAATGTCCACTTCAATCTTGTAGCGGTTTCTTAACAGCTACAAAATGTTAACACAATATGACATCTGGATGTCATCATGTAGCGGTGATGTAGCACCGCTACAATACCAATAGCGGTTATGATATTTGAGTAGCGATTTGTATAAACCACTACAAATTAGGTTGCCACAAGGCATTTTATAGTGGTTTTTGTGACCGCTACACATGTCATTAGTAGTGGTTAAAACCACTACAAATACGCACTTTTGACTGCTACAAAAGGTCTTGTTTTTTTTTTCTTAGTGAATGTTGTTGTGTATATATTTTTGCACCAAAAAATTGTTTATGGTGTCTGTAGGTCCTTTGGGAAAAAAAAAATTGGGTAGTTTTGCTCGTTAACCCATATTTATAATGTGATAATTACTTAGAATGTTAGTTATGATTAGTTTTGATGATGTCTTATATAGATGTCATTATTAAAAGCAAAAAGATTGAGTAATATAGTTATCTCCTACATTGACTAACTACTGTATTTAATGTAGATTAATCCAAGATGAATTATAGAGATTGATCAAGAGAAGAGAAGAAAGAAAGAGTTAGAGCTATGGAGAATGATCAAGAGAAGAAGAAAGAAAGAAGAACTTGTTGAATGAAGTGAAGATATCGTTATTCAAGTTCTAAGATTGATGCTAGAAGTCTCCAAGGTCATATGGAAGTTGGAATGGGTCAATTTGAAGTTAAAGTCAGCAAAAATCAACTTCGGGATGAGAAAACTCGAGTTTGGAACACAAAACTCGAGTTTGAGACTCAAAACTCGAGTATACAACTCAAAACTTGAGTTTGTAGTGTCTTCAGCACTTCTGGCATCTATGGACAAGGAAAACTCGAGTATGCAAGTGTATACTCGAGTATGCGGCGTGATCAGCTCTTCAAAGCAACTCGTTTCACGTTCAAGCACGGGCGAGGTCCGGTAATTCGATGATATCTCCCAAACCAGAGATCGGATTGAAGTAAAACCAGTGGCATATGAAACTAGACTCCCAATGCATCATTTTAATATAAAATTCAAGCCCAAATTAGTTCAGATCAAGGAGCTATGAATTGTGGAAGTTGACAGTGAAATCCACGCCACACAGCAAACCAAGCTTCAATGTTTTGAGTGTATCTCACAAACTACAAATCGGATTGAGTTAAAATCAGTGGAATATGAAAATAGACTCAAAGAGATTTCCATCAAGAGTTGAACGGACCAAAACGGAGTTCAGACCAGGGAGATATGGCCCTCAAAAGTTGACAGATAATTTCAAGAAAGCAATCAAATTTGTTGAACTTAAGTGCATACTCGAGTATAGGAATGCATACTCGAGTAAAGGCCATCCAGAGAGCAACCAAAATTTTCAAACTAAGTCAATACTGTAGTATGGGTAGCCATACTCAAGTATTGGACTTCCAAAGAGCAACCAGAATTTTCAAACTAAGTCAATACTGCAGTATGGGTAGCCATACTCAAGTATTGGACTTCCAGAGAGCAACCAGAATTTTCAAACTAAGTCAATACCGTATGGGTAGCCATACTCAAGTATTGGACTTCCAGAGAGCAACCAGAATTTTCAAACTAAGTCAATACTGCAGTATGGGTAGCCATACTCGAGTATTGGACTTCCAGAGAGCAAAAGGATTTTTCAAACAAAGTTGCTTACTAGAGTAAAGGAGTGCATACTCAAGTATAGGTTTTATCTTTCAAACACAAGACACGTTGGTTTGCCTCTGAAAGGTGCATACTCAAGTATCCCATTGATATCCGCAAAGTATGGACACTTGTATACTGAGTGCCATACTTGAGTAAGCATGAACATACTCCAAAGATACAACGGTAAAAAACGATTTTTGAATTATACGAATTTGCAAATCATTGTTGTTTGATCTTATTGCTTCCATAATTCATTCAATCATATTCCTAGCTATGTTTAACAAGTTTGTTGAGTGAATTTCATTAAGATCAGATGAAGATTATTGAAGGTCAAAGCCATAAAGCAAAAAGAGTACAAAGTGCATTTAATGCACCTCGCAAATCAACCTACTTTCGGCTAATTCATCTGAGCACGCCTTCTGAACGTTAAAGAATGCTTACTACAACAAGCAAAGTAATCTCCAACGGGAAAATTCTCAGAGAATCACACCAGATCAAATTAACACCTGGATTAGCAGAAGTTTAGAGAGAGAAGATGACCAGACCTTAAGCTAATCACCTACAACGGTTGGATTCATCAAGCAACGGTCATTTAGTGTTCTCTACCTCTAAAAGAGGACAGATTCAAGTAGAAAAACGCAGAGACACAAGCTTACATCTTCAAAATGTTCATACTACTGTTTCTCATAGTATTTACTCGTTTTCAATGTTTACATAGCTTAGCATAGAGAGTGAAATTATTCATAATGCACTTCAGTGTTTATCTTATTCACTTCTGAGGGAGAAGATTCATTATACACATTCTATCTGTTTATTTGAGAGTTACTCAAGATTGGGTAATCTTGAGAGGGAAACAGATTATAACCTTGCATTGTGTAAGGGGGAGTATCTCGGTGAGAGATTTGGCTTCACAAGTGCCTGAGTGAACTTGTGGGATTGTAAAGGCTTCTCTTGTGCCCGAATTAAACAAGAGGATAGTGGATTGAAAATCTCAAGTGGAGTTTGGGGACTGGATGTAGGTCAAGGATTGGGCCGAACCAGTATAAATCAGTTTGCACATTCTCTTCCCTTATCTCTTACATTTCCGGCTTATATATACGAATGTCTATACATGTTTGAATGATTCTTGTTGCTTTATCAATTATCATTCAAACCACTTTCAATAAGTTGCGAAAAGATTTTCAAAGTTCCTAAGTTTTTATTAAACACCCAATTCACCCCCCCTCTTGGGTGATAGCCAGCACTTTCAAGATACACTTTTAAAAATGATGAGTGCGGTAATGTGTTACATTTACTTCGACGTCTTAATTCTGTAAAAATATTAACACGTCAACTTTCAAAATTAACACGTTGAAGAGAAACTTCTGAATTATTGGAAATGAGAAGTAGCCATAGTAGGCTTTTTCTTTTTCTTTTTCTTTTTTCCTTATAGGTGCTTGGTTATTGGTCTAGTGATGTAATGTCCCACTAGATCTCTTTGGGTCTCGAGTTCAAGTCTTAGAGAATACACATGTATTGAGAATGATAGCTATGAACTGGATACCAGATAATAATATTGAAAAAAAGTAAAAAACTATGAAAACCATATAATTTTCATGAAAGCATCGTTTTGGCGAGAATCATGCAATTATGATTTGCATATTCAAAGGGAAGAATTTCAATAAAAGTCTCTCGAAGCAAAACATAATTTCTATTAAGTCTTAAAAGATCGTGAAATTTCATTGTTTACGAATAAAATTAAAATTAAAATTTACTGTTAAATTACCAAAATAGCATTTTATTAATGGGTTAAGGTGCAAAAATACACATGTGCTTTGGTCAGAGGAGCGCCCAGTAGCAAGTGTTTTTTTTAGGTGCAAAAGTGACTATGTGGTTACAAAAGTGGAGCAAAATTACCATTGACCGTTAGTTAACTATTATCCGATCGACATGGTAGTGGGGTCGACTTCTCTATTAAAATACTGCCATTTGTTGCTCCTTCCCACTCTTTCATTCTCAACTTCTTCTTCCTCTCTTCTTTCTCGCCACATCATCTCTCTGCTTCACACCATCTTCACGCAGGGCCAACTCCGCCGTCGGTGAGAGAGCTCTGGCTTTGGATCGAAGTTACAAGGAATGTTAATTCCCGATACGCATCCTTCATACTCGCACCTGCTTTGCCAATATATAATTACAATATCCAGATGATGCGGGCAGATCTTTGCTTTACCTAGCAATGAGAAATCCTTCCTTCGTTCTTTCGCATTTGGAGTTGGGTCCCAGTAAAGACAAAAACAAACTAGGGGAAGTTTTCAATTTTATTCATCTCGTAAAGTAAACGTGAAATAGAGCTACTAGTTATGGAGACCAATGAAATTTGACAATTCCTTCCCTTTTGCGTTGATCTAGATCTAACGCGTCTATATTTTTTTCATGTGAGGAGGAAGGGGTTTTGGTTACTATCCACAGTTTCAAAACTTCTCCATAAATTCATTCCGCAACTATCCCATCCATCAGGTGGTCTTGTGTTCCAGGTAATTTGATATCCCCCATGCTATCTATAATAATCACCATCATCATTATTATCTTCTTTGCTAATATTATTATTGTTTTCATTTTCGATGTATCGATATATCTTTCTATTCAGGGAAAATCATTGAATTTCTACTGGGATTCCGAGGAGAAACATTGGGTCTGTATGCGAATAAGGACCGACAAATCAACTCCAAATGAGATCAACACTTATAGAAAGGTTCTATACAACACCATTTTCTCTCAAATACAGTACCTTTCACTGTTATCTCATATTATCTTTTGTGTGTTTCAGGTATTACGTAGCATAATAAAGGATAACATAACAAAAGAAGTTGTATTGAATGAGATAAATGAGATTATACGCCTTCCCTTGTATGCGGACAGAATAGCGAGGGATATAAAGGCTCACCAACAGATGGTCTCTGCAAGGCGAAGATAAGGTTGAAGTAGTGAAGAAGATAACCAATGAAGCTAAACATGTCTCTTTCTCTGCCCCAAGTGCCTCATGAGAGAGGTAGAGCAGCTCTTAGTTTTTGGGGACTGGTATATAATACACACTCACACGAGATATTTTTCTCTAGATTCTGTGACGTACTCTGTATCTTAGTTTTGTTTTGGTCTATTTGATTCATTTTCGGAGTTCCAACATATCCCTTATACAAGCGTCTAGCATCAGCTCTATTGAAGTGTATGAGTTCTGGAGCATTTTTCAGGATTTGCAATCATTTAACCATGATCTGTGATTGTAGTCACATCCAGCAAAAAGGAAATGAGTGGCAAAAATTGATCATTGGGATGAGATCGGAAATAGTGAATGTGCATTCTCCATTGTTATTGAATTATCACACAGGAAAGCATTGTGTGTTTAATGGAGAATGGAAGAGAGGGAAGATGAAACACATGGAAGTATGTTTAATGGAGAAATCAGACTGAGCTGGTCTCTCTGGTCCACCTCTCGGGTTTGTTTCTGGAGGAAGAAGAAGGTCCCTGGTTAAAATGCAAGTTTTTACTAGGGACTAAAATGAAAATTTTAAAAGTTTATAGAGGGACTAAATTGAAATTTTTTGAAATGTATCCGGGGCTGAATTGTAATCCATAAAGCGTTAACATACACATCATTGTCCACGTCATCATTTTCAGTACATAAAAAGTCAACTAACGGTCAATGTGTAATTTTGCTCCACTTTTGGAACCACATAGTCACTTTTGCACCTAAAAAAAGCACTTGCTTCTTTCGGGCGCTCCTCCGACTAAAGCACATGTGTATTTTTTCACCTTAACCCTTTATTAATTGAACATCGAGTATAAGATTTAACATTAAAATATAATTTATTTTTTATTCTTCAACAATAGACTGAAATTTCAGAATCTTCTTATACCTATTGAAAAATGTTACTTCTATGAGACTTTACTGAAATGATCCATATTCAAAGTTATGATTTTTAATTGTAATATACAAGAATCTAGGTCGTACCGCCTGAATGAAAGAGGTAGTAAAAAACATTAATTAACAAAGATGAAATATTCTTAAGATCCATCCTTTACTCAAAGCACGTGCTTAAGCACGAGATTATTGATAGTAACTGTAAACAGACTGTAAATTAAAAACTATGTGTTTGTATATGTGTGTGTATAATCATCATCATGATCAAATCCCAATCAAATCCACACATTTTGTTAAGCCAAAGGTGATTTCCATGGCCACCCACACTCCAATCAAAACCCTAGAAGATGACTTCACCACCGGTGCTTTCCCCAAAACTGAACTCACCACTCCAAACCCTAACAATGCAAGGCTCACCACAACTTCCACCACCACCAATCTCACCTTGTACTCTCTTATAAACGCTTCCCAAAGCAATGACATCACCACACCCCACGAAAAAGCGCTGTGGAGGATACTACGGCGTAGAATGGGTTTGGTAACTTTGCTTTGTTCACCTCTTTTCCTTCTCTCTTCAACCGAGCCACCTCCATATCATACTGTGAGTACACAGACATACTCTCTAATTGCCATACTACAAGCTCACCCTACTAAACCGGCAACTCCAACAAGGATCATTGCTTCGACATCCTTCTTCACGGCCCCGACTCTCGCATGAGGGACGCCGTTGAGAGCAAGCCGTCGTTGGCTCGAAGAATGGCAACTAGAAGCCACTTTGTGCCTTTTGGGTCACTACAAAAAAAGTCACGATTTGCGACGGACAAAATCTGTCCCAAAAACAATTTGCGACGGATTTATGTCCGTCTCAAAAAATGTCATTGCAAAGCATTTTTTGTGACAGAAAATATAAGTTCCGTTAGAAAATTCTTCATTTGCGATCGAATTACTATTCCATGTAAAATTCAATTCCTCAAAATAAAAAATTACGAAATAAAAAAGTAGTGTATATCATGAAAATATATAGTAGCAATCATAAGAGTTTACATAGAGAAAACGAAATATAAATAATAATGTTGCCAACAAAATGGAGTAAAAAAAATGTCTAAATAGCAGCAGTATGGTCATCATCATCACCAAGAGCTGACTCTGTACCCTTGTCCTTTAGTAGGGACTAGAGTAGATCCTACATCTGCTTTATCATCTCCGCTTGCTGATTCATCATCTACTCTTGCCGGTTCAGCTTCTCTGCTTGCTAATTCAGCTGCTTTGCTTGTTGACTCACCAACCATTCTGTTAGAATATTAGGAAATAAAATCACTCATTTATTAGGAGCCCTTGATTAGTGCCTGATTATAGGATCTGATTAATCACTCATTTATTAGGATCCCTTGATTAGTGCCTAATTATAGGATCTGATTATAGCCTCTTAATTACTGAGTTATTAGTCTTTATTATACTTTATTGTATTTCCTAATGTACCTCCTCTGTTCTCCCTCACTTATCTTATAAATACTTTGTAATCCTCTTCATCAAATAATACAATACAGAGAGTGTGATACCTCTGATTTTTCTCCTCCGATTTTAAACATGGTATCGAGCTAAGGACATCGTCCGAGGCCGGGAAGGTGAGAGAAAACGGTGAGTGGTTGTGAGGCGAGAGAAATGCGAAGAGGTTCGGTGAGTCTAGGGTGAAATTTCTAGATTCCGGCGATCGATTTTCTTCCAGAAACATGGACTCCTCTCAGTTTCCTCCAATTTTCGGATCAATTCCCAGAAAAACAACCGGAACATCATCTCCCATGGTTTTTCTGTCCGGTACCGATTCTCAAACTCAAAATTCCTCATCTTCTTCCTCTATAACTAGCAACCCAGTACCAAACAGAACCTTAGAGATGGCTTCAGAATTTTCAGACCATCACGTTATGGTTATTAGCCATAAGTTTAATGGCAGGAACTATCTCTAGTCGTCACAAAGCGTCGAGGTATATTCGAGGTAAGAGAAAGGAGAAATACATTAATGGGGCAGCCCCTCAACCAGCCCCCGATGACCCTAATTTTGACACATGGTTTCTTGAAAACAACCAAGTCATGACGTGGTTGTGTAATTCAATGACCTTGGAGATCGGTGAGGGATATCTGCTTGCACACACAGCAAAGGAAGTATGGGATGCCACTAGGAGGACCTACTCCTCCCTTGAAAACACTGCTGCCTTGATTCACCTGAAGAGACAACTCTGGGATTTACGACAAGGTAATATGTCAGTAACTGAATATTATGCATTGCTGAAATTGTGGCAACAACAAGACTTGTTTGAGGTTCACCCCTGGGAAAGTCTCAAAGATGCACAATTTTACAAACAAATTGTGGAAGAAGGAAGGATACACGAATTTTTGTTAGGCCTAAATGACACTTTCGAAGAGATAAGGGGTAGAATCATGGGGCTAAAGCCACTCCCACAACTCTTCGATGTGTTTAACTTTGTGCAATTCGAAGAAAGTAGGAAGCTGTTGAACTGAAGTGGACCAAGCAACATTGAAAGCTCCGTACTCGCGATTCGGGGACCACATGGGGAACAAAAAGCTAATAAATGGTGCAACTATTGTAAAAAGAAGGGCCATAATAGGGAAGAATCTTTGGAAACTCCATGGCAAACCTTCCGGGGGAAAACCAAACTTTCAAAGTCACCTGACCACAGCTGAACCAAAGGTGGAGAATGATGATCGCTTGAGTTCGGAGGAATTACAGATGTTTCACAGAATGCTCGATAAGCAGAATAAGTCTAATTTTGTTCCCAACGTAAATCTTTTACAATCAGGTAATTCTATTATCGCTCTCAACGCTGTGATGACTAGTGACCACACCTGGATTGTTGACTCAAGAGCTACGGATCATATGACCGGTAACAAAACTCTATTCCACAACCTTAAACTCTGTCATGAACACCTCAAAGTAAAGGTAGCTAATGGGGTATTCACACGGGTTGAGGGTATTGGCACTGTTACGTTATCTAATCCCTTGCAAATACATAATGTTCTATTTGTACCGGAACTTACTTGTAATCTGATCTCTATAAGCAAGTTGACTAGAGGTCAAATATGTCGAGTGATTTTTGATAATGATCTATGTGTTTTTCAGGATTTAAGAATGAGGAGGACGATTGGGACTTCTAGAGAATGGGATGGATTGTTCTACCTTGAAGGATCAACCTCAAAGAATAAAGATACGTGGAAGGCAAGACGAGCGCTGGTTAGCTCGAATTCACAGAATAATGATGTATTATTGTGGCACTGTCGGTCAGGTCACCCTAGTTTTGATTATATGAAACATGTGTTTCCTAGTTTATTCAATAAAAATTCTATTCCTTTTCATTGTGAAACTTGCCAATTTGCAAAACAGACACGATCTTCATATCCCAAACAGCCCTATACTCCCTCCTCACCATTCACATCGATTCACAGCGATATTTGGGGCCCTTCCTGAATAACTACGCTCACTCATACTAGGTGGTTTGTTACTTTCATTGATGATCACACTCGAACCACATGGGTTTATTTAATGAAAGACAAATCCGATGTCGCCAAAGTCTTTCAAAACTTCTATACCTTTGTCCGAACCCAATTCAATACATCCATTAAGATCCTTCGAAGTGACAATGCCAAGGAATATATGAGCACAGCCTTCAAAGAGTTTCTTGATCACCAAGGAATTCATCACCAAAGTTCTTGTCCTTACACCCCTCAACAAAATGGGGTAGCCGAACGGAAAAACCGTCACCTGTTGGAAGTAACTCGTACCTTGCTCATGGAACGAAATGTTCCCACCATATTCGGGGCGATGCCATCCTCACAAACGGCCTATCTAATTAACCGCATGCCTTCTAAAGTTCTCAAATATGACACTCCAATTCAAAAACTTCGGAACTCTTTCCAAATTGCCCCCTCATCAATTCATTACCTCCCAAGGTGTTTGGCTGTGTTGCCTTTGTTCATAAAAAGGAGGGCAACAAATTTAGTGCTCGACCTGACAAGTGTATCTTCCTTGGCTACTTCTCTACTCAAAAAGGTTACAAATGCTACTGTCCGTCTTCCAAGAAACTTATTGTCTCCCGGGATACAGTGTTCTCAGAAGACTAGGCTTATTATCCCAAATTACCCATTCAGCGGGAGTATTCTGATATTGAATGGCTAATCTTGGAAGCATCTAACTCCAACACCTCAAACTCACCTGACACATTATTATCAGTGCCACCTAACCTTATAGCCTCTCTTGACTCACTTGCTCCCACGAACCAGCCTCATACATACATTCCACCCCAACCTGAACCCAATGAACTGGAAACACATGTTGAGATCAATGTAGGGATGGACGTAGAATCACGACAGGAGATAGAGTCCAGCTCACAAGTTCAAACCGAACTATTACATCGGTAGAACTATCTCTCTCATTCAAAGGAACGACCATGAATCGAATCCAGAATTAAATCCTGACGAATCGGGTTGGCCTATTGCCTTGAGAAAAGGGGTAAGATTGTGTACTCATCATCCAATTCAACGATTTGTCTCATATGGTAAATGTAATGCGCAAAAATGCAAAGTTTTGTTGTAAACAGTGCACAGATAACCATTTGAAACACATTTCAACAAGCTATGACTGTTCCAAATTGGAAGCAAGCTGCAGAAGAGGAATTGAGAGCACTCAAGGAAAATAGAACATGGGAGATCACGAATCTTCCTAAAGGAAAGAAACCAGTAGGATGCAGGTGGATCTTCACTCCGAAATTCAATCCCGATGGTAGCATCAACAAATACAAGGCGAGACTTGTTGCAAAAGGATATACCCAGACATACGGGATCGACTACCAGGAGACATTTGCTCCAGTGGTCAAGTTTAATACCATTCAAGTACTGTTATCACTCGCAAAGACAAACTTGGATTGGTCACTATACCAACCGGACGTGAAAAATGCATTCCGAATGGCAACTTGGAGGAAGAAGTATACATGGAGATTCCGGATGGAGTTTTAGCTCCTAATAACTCGTGTGTAAGCTAAGGAAGTCATTATACTACTGAAACAATCTCCAATGGCATGGTTTGGTAGATTCACCAAAGTAGTGAAAGGGCTTGGATATACTCAGGGACAAGCAAATGACACGTTGTTCACCAAACGTGTTAATGACAAAGTCACCATATTGATCGTCTATGTTGATGACATAATCATTACAGGAGATGATGAAGAATCCATTGCTAAACTAAAACAGGACTTGTCGACTGACTTCCAAGTGAAAGACCTTGGACAAATGAGTTATTTCTTAGGCATGGAAGTAGCAAGAACCAAGAAGGGCATCAATGTCTCTCAACGCAAGTATGCACTAGACTTGTTACATGAGAAAGGAATGTTGGACACTCAAACAGAAGGGATACCAATGGAAGAGGGATGCCACTTAGAGATCAAGCCACAAGGTGTTCCAGCTAATGCAGAGAGATATAGAAGACTTGTGGGAAAATTGATATACTTAACCCACACACGTCCTGACATTAGTTATGCAGTTGGAATAGTAAGTCAGTTTATGCATCAGCCCCAAGAAGAACACATGGAGGCGGTATATAGAATTTTGAGCTACCTGAAGCTTAATCTTGGAAGGGGAATATTCTTTAAGAAAGGTACTACCAGAAACATAGAAATCTACACTGACGCATACCATGCAAGAGATAGAGAGACCAGGAGGTCAACCTCAGGGTACTGTACATACGTGTGGGGAAATCTGGTTACCTGGAGAAGCAAGAAACATACAGTGGTGTCAACAAGCAGTGCCGAAGCAGAACTAAGAGCTATCAACAAAGGAGTATGTGAAGGAATCTAGATTATAAGATTACTGACGGAGTTGGGAATTCAACATGAAGGACCAATGCAACTTTGGTGTGATAACAAGGCCAGCAATGAAATGGTCAAGAACCCAGTATATCATGATAGAACCAAACATGTTGAGATAAACGAGACACTTCATTAAAGAAAAGATTGAAGTAGGCATTATGACATTGTCTCACATAGGATCTGCAGACCAAATTGTAGATATCCTAACTAAACCACTCGGTCGAACGAAATTTGAAGGATTTCGTGGCAAGCTGGGATTGATCGACATATACTCTCCAGCTTGAGGAGGAGTGTTAGAATATTAGGAAATAAAATCACTCATTTATTAGGAGCCCTTGATTAGTCCGATTATAGGATCGATTAATCACTCATTTATTAGGATCCCTTGATTAGTGCCTAATTATAGGATCGATTATAGCCTCTTAATTTGCGAGTTATTAGTCTTTATTATGAGTTATTAGTCTTTATTATACTTTATTGTATTTCCTAATGTACCTCCTCTGTTCTCCCTCACTTCTCCTATAAATACTTTGTAATCATCTTCATCAAATAATACAATACAGAGAGTGTGATACCTCTGATTTTAAACACATTCTAATACCTTCACCCTCTTAAGCTCATCTGCAAGAACAACATTAGGAAGTCATTTTATTTTTTGTACTTCATTTAAATGTACGAGGGAATGAAAATGTAACAATTAATATCAAAAGTATTACGTTTACTTGCAGAAAGAATCAATAGGTATCAAAGCTAGCACTCAGTGGTTCTAACAAATTGTATATAGAGAGTTCTAACAAATTATGTGAAATGTCTGTGTAGCAAATGAGATGTTGCCTTCCCAAGGACTTATAATTGATGGAGACCAATGTTATGATGCCTATTTTACATTGAATATTGCGGATCATTCAACTGGATACTTAAAAAGTTACAACTATGGAACATTTCTCCTCACAACTAAAGGCTACTGCACGAAGACAACATAAAAAACAAGTAACCTCAACTGAATAGCCTCTTACATCATTAATATAGAACATAAAAAACATCAAGCCATACTTCATAAGAAAGGACAAACAAAGATCTACCTGGATTAGCCAGCCGTTCCATCACTTCACGGAGAGAATCAGATCGCAAGCACATCTGACATCTTTGACTTCTAAGTTCATAAGGCTGATAAGAATCCTGACCCAATTGCAACGACTAGAGACATGGAGCATATAAGGGAAAGTAAGAACCGAGGAATACAATCAAGATCACACGTTTTAATATTACTCTTAAATTTTGATAGACCTATAAATCATAATTTATAAAAACACTATACAAAAAACAAAAACCAAGAATCAAGGTTCTTATCCACAAAATAAGGCACATGTCATAACTCCTCCAAATAGAAATCTTCGTCGTATTATTGTTAATACTTAATACGGAGCTATTGCAATGATTTGTTGGATCTCCATTGAGTACTATATAAGGCCAAGAACTGGAAAATTAGGCTCCTTGTACTAAAGTTCATAATATGAATTAATGACTCGACTTAAAAGTTGGCACTGGCTTCAACCCTCAAGCTCAGTAAAATAGCCAGACTAATAACAAATAGATGTTGCTATTCATCTCATAAATAAATAGCAAAACTATGCTGATAAAGAAACTAACATAACTTGCCTGATAAACAATCATTTCATCAAGATTAATATGCGTATAAGCTCTGTCATTTGCCAAAGCTATTATATCACTATCAACAAAGGATAGGATAGAAGGTGAGAAACATGACAAGCCACTGTAAAGAATGAACAGCTAAGAAATTCAAGCTCAAATCTTAGACTAATTCAAGTACCTCAAAAAATGGATGAAGTATAGTAATGATTTTTTAACACAACTAACCTCCGGCGATATATATCCAATAATGAGTCATTATCATCAACTATTGGTATCGAACTTGGGCTGCAAAAGCAGAGAACAAGATGAAACATAAGGAAGACCATGTCATTTTTCAAATAAACCACACAATGGAATTACCCTTGTTTCCTTTTAGCTGAAAGATTCACCCTCTCTTTTTTATGATTAACCACACAAAAGATATCACCACTACTACAAAAAATATTTTTAACGTCTTAAATTTGATCCAATTTACGTCTTCTTTTTTTAAGGACGTCTTTTGAGGGGACATAGCTAGAGGGAGGGATCCGACGACCCCAATAAATTTTGGGACATCTTAAGTATGATTTAAGGCGTCCCAAAAGAATTTTGGGATGCCAAAAATTAAATTTTGGGACGCCAAAAATTAAATACCACTAAAGGCATCCTAATTTAAAATTTGGGACGCCATAACTCTTTACTTTTTTTTAAAAAAAAAAAGTGGCAATGTTCGGAGATCACAAACACTTCTTAATCAATACATCTGGACACCATTGTTATGTGGAGATCTGCAAGTTAACACTTGGGACGAATAGCCTTAAGTGAAAATCATAACTGGGATCTCTAAGGAACCCAAACGAAATAATGAAATCGCAGAAATTAAGTTAGAAAGGAAGAGTTAACAAATAAAATGGAATCACAACACTAACCAGATCTAACAAATAAAAAAAATAAAAAAAAATACAAGCTTGCCGTCAGCCTTTTTGTTATGTCGTTTCCATGATCATCGCATATGGAATCAATTCAAATCTTGCCGCCACCCCATGATGGCTTCCTCGGAAATTGTCCACCATAGTTAGAGGAGAAATCAAATATAAGCTCAATATAAATTAAATCTAAACAAATATTAGCCTATCAACACAAACAAAAAGAGATTGAGAAATGAGGACCAAAAGCCACAGCCATTGCCTCCTCCTCCTCCTCCTCCTATCGATCCGAAGTCTATGGCATGCTCTCCCTCCTCCTCCTTTCCTTCCTCGCTCTCCAAGCCGAGAATGAAACAAAAGCATGTTTTCATACACATAACAGATCATACAAACATTGGCATACATGCAATCTCTGGACTTCATGCTAAATAAACTTAACAACCAACGGTGATTAAAAGCGAACCCAAAATCGAGCTTGAAATTACTGTTATCAAAAGTGAACTCAAACATTGACCTATGATCCGAAAAATCCCATTGGAGAAATTCTTGTCATTAAAAGCGAACCCAAAATCGGTGTAACTAACCATTGATGCAAGGATTTTAGAAGACAATCTCGGGGAAAGAGAAAAAGATAGAGAGGAAGAGAGGATTTGAGAAAAATATGAGGAGTAACTAACCATTGATGAGCTCAAGCCGGAGGTCAAAATCACCGTTGTACTTGTAGGTGGATGTGGAGGATTTCTCTCATTTTGGTGCAACCGAAATGGAGAAAAGAGGGTTTTGGCGTTGAATAGAGGAAAGGTGAATAAGGGTGGAGGCGGAGTAGAAAATAAGGGTTTTTTGCGACGGACAAATATTTTCGTTGCAAATATTTGCGATGCATTTGTTTTTCGTCACAATTTGCGATGGAATTTGTTTTTACGTCGCAAAACTTTGCGACGGATTTGCTTTTCCGTCACAAATGGGGAAATTTTTTTAACTTTTGCGACGGATTTGCTTTTCGTCCCAAATGAGGAATTGTTTATTTTATTTTTGCGGCAGATTTGTTTTTCCATCGGAAATGGGGAATTTTTTAAAAAAAAAAAAAAAAAATTTGCGGCAGAATTTGTTTTCCGTCGCAAAGTTTTACACAAATGCGGTTTTTTTCCACAACAGATTTATTTTTCTGTCACAAATGGTGAATTTTTTTAATTTTTACGGTGGAATTTTTTTGTCACAAAAGGGGAAATTTTTTTATTTTTGCGATGGATTTGTTTTTCGTCACAATTTGCGACGGAATTTGTTTTCCGTCACAAATTGTGATAAATTTTCCTTTCTATCACAAATTTCATTGCAAAATGTGATGGATTTTTTCCCTCACAAATTATGTTGCTATTTTGATATTTTCTAGTAATGGGTGTAGTCAACAACGTCGACGTCATTCTCATGTTGCTTATGATGATAATCGTCATTAGGGTTTTGTTGGAGTGATTCTATGTCACAAAAGTTGGCTTCTGAAGAAGCAGCTAATAAAGCAGTTTGGCTGAGCTTATGGTTCGCCATTGAAATGTAATGTGTTATAATAAGGAAGAAAGTGATTAGATTTTGATTTAGGCGAGTGTGGAGGACACGTTCATGAAATGAAGCTATTTACAGAAATGAAGGCAAATAGTGAGACTTCCTAGGAATCTTATGAGTTTATTTTTGGTACTTCTTATATGCAAAACCATAATTGTATTTTTCACATGCTACATCCATGTGTTAAAAGACGAGAAATTTACTTTGATCCTAAATATAAATATAACCCACAATTTGTTAGTTGGGGTGGTAAGCGGTCTCACTCTCATAAGAAAGAGAACACATAAGTTTAAATATTAAAAAGTACAGTTAAAAGAGAAAAGAACCTTTTGTACTCTAAACCTTGAAAGGGATTATTCCCTTTACCAAATAATATAAATGAATGTAAATATAACACCTCAATTAACTTCTCTTTCCCAAATTCTTAAAAACTTGAATATATTTATGATAGATTTTAAAAATGAGAAGAATATGCAATAAAGTTGGAAGTCATTAGATTTTAAAACAAAGTTAATGAAATTTTAAGACTTTTCTTACACTACTACAAAAAATAGATGTTACTTCCCTAAAAAAGTCCCTTTTTTCAGAAATGAAAGTAAAAACTAAAAGAGGGGCGGTATTTTTGTAATTGTGGAAGATTTTGGTGTCTCAACTTTAAAAGGGATGTCAAAAGTCTACTTTTAGCGTCCCACTTTAAAAAAGGGACACCAAAAGCAAGGACTTTGGCGTCCCAATTCTAAAGTGGAACTTTAGGTCCCAATTTAAAATTGTGACGGCTGAAGTTCCACTTTAAGCCACCTAATTATAAATTAGATGCCTAAAGTCATAAATATCTTCCCTTAATTTCATTTGCTTCTTTCTTCACCAGCTTTCATCTCAATGTTCTCACTCCCCTCACAAATATATTTTCATAAATATTATATTTTGATAAAAAGTGCCTATTAAAAATAGGTGAATATGTGGTCTCAAAAATTGAGTAACATATTTATGTTAATTTAGGGAATTTTCTCTAAGAATTAAGGTAATCAAAAACCAAATTCTCCAATTTTATTTTAGGGATCATAAATTTCCCTATAATTATTAAATTAATACATGGTGCATAAATGGCCATGAAAAGCTAAAAAGTTGTGAGGAAATAATTAAACCAATTAGAGAAAATTGCCAACAATTAGTGGATAATTCAATCTATGTTAATTGAATTATTTTCATAAACATTCACAATTAGTTTAGTGGCATATGTTAAAGGCCTAATTAAGGATGGATTACCTTAATTAAGAAACAAGGGCTAGTGAAGGGCTAGGATTAGCATAGAAGTGGTTTCTAATTAATCTTAGAACCAATCATATTTTGACAATTACACTTAACTACTTTATTAGGGATGCTAATTAAGATTAGTTATGGAAGGCTAAGATTAAATCTAATAAAGCTAATCTAAAGGCTTGAAAATGGATTTCATAAAGCATAATCCATGTGAAATTAAATCCACCAATAAGAAAAAAGAGTTGTGAGTGTGTGTGTGTCTAGTATATAAGAGAGAGAAAAGTCAATTGATCCACCAATAATAGAAAAGAGTTGTGAGTGTGTGTGTGTCTAGTATTCAAGAGAGAGAAAGAGAGAGTGGGAAAGAAAACTAAAGCAAATTTGATAAAGTTTGAAATCCTAGAGTAAATTGGATAATGGTTTGAAATCCAGTAAATATCTGATGTATACAGTAAAAGCTCAAAACAACAAATAAAGTGAGAATTTATACAAATTCAAATAGTTGTGAAGAAGTAGGAACCCGGAGAAAATATAAGGACTTATCTTGAACCCACATAATTTAACCTCGAAAGTAAGCCTAGTAAAGGCTATTTTTGCAAACGTTGAAGAATAAGCTTAGTACAACCGGGGAATCTAATTAGACCATAAATCTGGATATCCAACTACTAATTAAAAAGCATACTCAGAATTTAAAAGTATTAGTGATTGATCAAGCAACCAAAAATAGATTTCATTAAAGTGAAATATACTATAATAGAGCACATGTGGGATTTAATTTTGGAAATTAAGATAATTAGCTAAATCCAATGTAATTGTTTCTAACCAATGGGAGGCATTTGCTTACAAATTGTCTCTTCATAGAAGCACAAATTAATTTTAGCCATTGATGAGAAAAGATAATCCAAGGGATAAAATCCGTAAGCCTTTTGCTATAAATAGGGGCTTTGGTCTTCATTATTCTTCACCAATTCACAAAGAAATCTGATTCTAAGAGTAAGAGAGTGAGTGAGAGCCTTGAAGAAAGGAGGAGCAAGTTCTTGGTAAGTTCTCTAGCTCTAGCTTTAAGTTCTTTAAGTTTTAGTTCTTAAATTCATAGTTAGAAGTAGCTTTGATTTTAAATATGCTAGAGTAATTTTAATATCATGTTTTTATAGTCAAAAATAGTGATATTTCGAAAATTAGATGAGCCACTTGGTATAGCAAAATTTCTGGAAAACTATGAGCAAAGTAGCGAAGCTCGGCGAAAATTCATCGGTAGAAATCTCTGAAATCAGTGATAGAAATGCCCATATTTTATGTTAAAAATGTAGTTACAAAATTCTGAAAAACTTCATGGTTAAATTAGACATATAGGGCTTTTTAAATATGTCAAGAACATGTCAAAATGAGTTCTGTACAAGGAGATAAAATTTCTCAAAGTTGGGCTACGAATTTCTGGAAAATTTCTGGGCAGAGGCTCAAAACTTTAAAACTGGGAGTGATTCGTGTAATCTGGGCAAGATTGATTATTTTTAATTGAAAATAGACATCCTAAGGATTCCAAGGAATTTTACGGATCCTCGTTTCGATTTTTTTAGAATTAATTATGATTTTTCAAAGTTAGACAAAATGCTGCCCAGATTTGTACCAGCGTTGTTCTACGAATTTTGAGGAAACAAAGTGGAAAATAAATGTTGCAAGGGAAAAATAGTCATTAGTGGCCAGGATATCCCATAGGATATTATTTGTAAATTAATAAATACGATATTACCATTATAGGATACGCGTGATCACCGCCCAACCGTCAACGTACCGACAACACCGACGAAGGTACGGACGCGTACTGTAACACTAACTCTGATGTTTACTGTATACCTATATGTGATAGATACGTTCATAGACTGTGACTCTATTTTTTAAAAAAAGAATTGTTCATACACATACAGCTTTATACGGGTTATAGTCATGATAACGCCGTTGAGTTTTCCTAGCGAGGACACGGATGTACACCGTGGCAGTGAATAGTGCATCGTAATAACATTCATATGCGGTGGCTGTGTTGTTATTGTTTTTTTTATATATGTGAATATAGCTGTGATGTCATGAGATAACTGTCATACATAACTGTACATGAACATGAGGTTAACCATTACCTGAGGTTCAATGGGTATTGAACCTCAGCTCTTACCATAGCTTCAGGATCCGGAGTAAACAGGATCGAAGACAAGGGTAAGCGGCAGATGTAGGAACCGGCTGGAGAAAGTCCTATTGACATGTACTTTACGATATCGACATTTGGAAAAAATTGTAACTCTGTTAAAAGCACATACATTACAGTGGATATTTATCAGTTACTTTTCAATACTATTTACTTCCGATGTTCTACTCTGATCAAATATTTCTGAAAACGTTTCCGAAAATTGGGATGTTACAATTTTGGTATCAGAGCAGACATTCTGGCACGAATTTAACTATGCTACTCCAAACAGTCGGGTGTCTAGAAAGGGTTTTTGTGGATCAGCCAATCAGTCACCCTAGCATGGTGAGGCTCCCATGATATACACCGGCCTGGCCAGATTATTTGAGTAACGGAGTTAGGTTTGGAGTTTTTCAACAAAGAGCATTTTTTTTCCTGGCAAGAACCTGGCTCAGTTATAGTAAACCATTGGTGCCGAAGGCAGGGCTAGTCTATGTGGGTCAGTCATTCAATCGCCGTAAAGTCGGTAAGACCCCCATGATAGACACCTACCTGGCCAATCGGTTGATTAACTAAGTTGGGCTCTAAGTCATTATCTTAGAGCATCTTTTGAAAACAAGTACTGATAAAACCCTAGTGTTGTTGTAGTGAAAAACAGACGAGTTTCCCTACGTAGATTATTATGGGAGAAGGAGACATATAGCACGTCGGTCAGTAGTCTCTGGAAACGTAAAAGTAAGATTGAACTCGGAACCAACAAATCCACCCCCTATGCCTATGCTCGAACCAGAACCATATTTCCCCGCTTCAAAATACCATTTAGACCACAAGTATATGCCAACTACCCGATGACGAACCGAGCGAGAATACCACCCGAACAAAGACATGTCGCCCAATAAATGAGCCCGAACCGTGGTGATCCGAACCCGAGTACCATGTCAAACCGAGTATTTTGATGAATCCTACAACCATAGACCAGAGTATCATTTTAAACTAGTATATTAATCTCAACCAGTGTACCACCTTGAGCCGGTAGATCACCCAAGCCCAGAAAAAACCCCTTGTACCCATTCATAACCATAAACCCTCAGAAATATACCATCCTAAGCTAGTGTACAATCCTGAACCTGTACTTCAACCTGATCAGCTATACCCCACTTTGGAACTTAACCTTGAGCTAATACATCTTTCTGCTCCTGAATATGATATTGCTCCGATAATTGATCCTGAACCTGAACATGAAAGTGAAGGAAATCACCAAGAGGGGGGGTGAATTGGGGATTTTAAAATTCTTTTCGAATCACCCACACAACAGATAATGTCAAGGCAAAGTAGAGATAGAGAAGAAGAGCTTGACAGAAGATTTATCTTGGTTCGGTCTAACTCCTTGACCTACATCCGGTCCCCGGTCACTGGGATTTTCCACTATCACTCAAGAACAATTACACACTCGTAAACGAAGGATGCTCCTCACTCTAGGACTCACTCCCCTTACAAGCTGTAATTGCTTACAACGATACACACTCGTAAACGAAGGATGCTCCTCAACCTAGGACACACTCCCCCTTACAAGTTGTACTCAATCGGATACCACTCGTAAACGAAGGATGCTCCTCAACCTAGGACACACTCCCCCTTACAAGTTGTACTCGATTTTCCCAATCTCCAAGTCACGACTTGAGATTATTACAATGAATGATATACACGGAAATAAACTCTCTCTAAGAGTAGATATGATAAGCACCGAAGCTCAATGTATCAAAGATACAATCAAATGATAAACAGAGAAACCGATGTAATTCGTGTAAGCTTTACGTATGTGTCTTCTCTCTCTGTCCAACTTCAAATCTTCATGTATTTATAGCGATTTGAAGCTTGTGAACGTTATAGATCCATTGAGGCTTCAACCCATTCGAAAATATAGCTGTTATGGGTGTTGCTTCATGAATCTAGCTGTTATACAAGTTCTTTGTTTGAAATATAGTTTGTTGGAGACTTTTGCAGATTTGAATTCTTCGGTTGGGAATAGAGTGCTTCGGTTTTGGCTCCTCAAATTCGTCCCATGTTCTTGAAGATCTGCTTTAGCTGGTGGAGACTTTAGTTGTTTGTATTAGGTGAGAAATCTGCCCACAACTCAGTTTGTCTTCCATTTGCTATTTTGTCTTTGAGGATAAGTTAAAATAATTCAAATGTTAAACATTCAAATCCTCGAAAACTCATAAGCAAACTTGTTAAGATTGGTTAGAAATAATAATAAGAATCATATAAAACATATTTAACCAATTGCAGATTTAAGTCAATGTATAAATCAATATCGAACATTTTCTCGCAAAAGCTGTGTTTTACGTCGATGCTTCAAAACTCGAGTTTTGCCAATCAAAGCGGAGTTTTGAAGCGTACGTCACCAAAGCGCGGTTTCAAAACCGAAACTCGAGTTTTCCTCTTCCAAAGAGGAGTATCGCGATTTTGAGCTTCGAAGGGAGTTTGGATGTAAAACTTCAAAACTCGAGTTTTGATCCCAAAACTCGAGTTTTGGACTATTGATGTGAAAATGTAGTTTTAGTCCAAAACATCAAAACTGGAGGTTTTCATTCAAAACCTGGAGGTTTTCAAGTTGAAAAATCGATGCTCTCGGGTTGCCCAAAACTCGAGTTTTGCTTCCCAAAACTCGAGTTTTCACTTAAAACATGAAAACTCGAAAAACTCGTGAACATATCAAAACCGGCGGTTTTGCATTGTGAAAACTTAAGTGCTCTCGCGGACCAATAACTCGAGTTTTGCTCCCAAAACTCGAGTTTTCATATGTTCAATGAAAACTTGATGAAAACTCGCGTAAAACGAAAACTGGAGGTTTTGACCCAAAAGCGGCGGTTTTCATATGTTGTAAATCGATGCACGACCAACAGACCAAAACTCGAGTTTTGACCCCAAAACTCGAGTTTTGAACATTTCCGAAAATATGAGAAATGTCAAAGCTGGCGGTGCTCTTTGAAAACCGGAGGTTTTGTGACTTCGAAAATCCAAAGGCTCTCGGCCAAACCAAAACTCGAGTTTTACCCCCAAAACTCGAGTTTTCATATGTTCATGAAAAACTCAAAAGCGGCAAGTAATGCTTCTTGATTAGATTTTCCTCGACAAGCCAAAACTCGAGTTTTCATGTTTTTCATGGCGAAAAAGCGGCGGTTTAACGAAAACCGGCGTTTTTGCTTTGTTCAGATTTTCTCACAAAACTCAAAAGCGGAGTTTTACTTCAAAACCGGAGTTTTCCCTTGACAAACAAAGTTTTTCAGATTTGCAAGAGAAAACTTCTCATTTTGTTTACAATTGTTAAAACATCATCAAAACACATATAGAACTAACAGAACACCCTTTGAATTTCATAGAAACTAAATAGTACTTACAAGTTGTTTTGGGTTTCGTTGAAACTATTTTCCGATTACTTCGTATGTTGACTTCTCCTCACTCCTGATAAAAATATGGAATATAAAATCCTCATTTTATGTTAGGAATTTGGCGTAGTAATTACCTTAGCAAAGAAAAGATTTGTCGTTGTAATCATTAATTCTTGTATAGAAATTAGTATCAAGCTTCTAATATAGTCTAAGAGTTAGACTTGGGAGAGGTTTAGATAAAATAGACGAGCAGATGCTCGAAATCTAGGTGTACGAATGTACACGGGGCAGTGTCCCTAGGCCTTAAGACAGTAGTACTTCTCACTGTATGAAATGCGAATTGTTATAGTGACCTTAAACTAGTATGTGTCTACGAGTAAACCTTGAGTCTGGAAAAACATTTACCGTACCAGGTAGTAGTTGAAATACCTAAAGCCCGAGAATAATCTCCTAGGTACTAAGGGTGAGATCCCTAGTGCTTTGTGGTAATGGATTGAGCCGAAGGCCAATATGTGTTAAGCCGAGAGGCCGAATGGGTCAGTGGTAAGGCGCGTAACCAAGCACGATGAGGATGGACGAGAACGCCCGAGTTTGAATACTATACCGGGTACAAAAATGAATAAAATTATTATTCGAATATTAGAGTGCGTGCTAAGTAAGTATAGTACGGGAATAGACTAGATGTCTAGAGTTTTCCGAGGTTATACGATCAGATGACGAGGGCGTACGTGTCAGTCACCCTTATCTGAGCAGAAATTGCTTGGGCCAGATCTGGTTGACTAGACCTCCGAACAAATCATTTTATTCAAGAGACAACTTCTAGCAAAGACAAAGTGGACGGAAGAGCTACGACGAAAAAAAGGGGAGAAGGCTTCGAGGCGAAAATTTAGTCCATGTTACATAAGACCATTCGAAAATTTTAGTTAAACGTGAACCGGCCACTTACAAGATAACCTTACCCCGAACCCGATTAATCTCCATAACATTTCGTGTTTCTCAATTATACCAATCAGATCGCAATCGTGACATAGAGTATGAGGTGTCCTAAGTGGCCACCGTGTGTAGGCGCCACGGAAACATTTTTGGTATGTCAAGGTATGACATGACCATACCTTCGTAATTAAGGGAGCAAATTCTCGATCACCGAAAGAAGCGGCTTAGACATAAAAACATTTCGTCAAAGTACATTTCTAGAATTTATGGTTCAAAGTCTAGTTAGTATAGAGCAAATTTCGAGGACGAAATTTTATTTAAAGGGGAGAAATGTAATACCCTAAAATTCATGTTTATCATAAATATTATATTTTGATAAAAAGTGCCTATTAAAAATAGGTGAATATGTGGTCTCAAAAATTGAGTAACATATTTATGTTAATTTAGGGAATTTTCTCTAAGAATTAAGGTAATCAAAAACCAAATTCTCCAATTTTATTTTAGGGATCATAAATTGCCCTATAATTATTAAATTAATACATGGTGCATAAATGGTCATGAAAAGCTAAAAAGTTGTGAGGAAATAATTAAACCAATTAGAGAAAATTGCCAACAATTAGTGGATAATTCAATCTATGTTAATTGAATTATTTTCATAAACATTCACAATTAGTTTAGTGGCATATGTTAAAGGCCTAATTAAGGATGGATTACCTTAATTAAGAAACAAGGGCTAGTGAAGGGCTAGGATTAGCATAGAAGTGGTTTCTAATTAATCTTAGAACCAATCATATTTTGACAATTACACTTAACTACTTTATTAGGGATGCTAATTAAGATTAGTTATGGAAGGCTAAGATTAAATCTAATAAAGCTAATCTAAAGGCTTGAAAATGGATTTCATAAAGCATAATCCATGTGAAATTAAATCCACCAATAAGAAAAAAGAGTTGTGAGTGTGTGTGTGTCTAGTATATAAGAGAGAGAAAAGTCAATTGATCCACCAATAATAGAAAAGAGTTGTGAGTGTGTGTGTGTCTAGTATTCAAGAGAGAGAAAGAGAGAGTGGGAAAGAAAACTAAAGCAAATTTGATAAAGTTTGAAATCCTAGAGTAAATTGGATAATGGTTTGAAATCCAAGTAAATATCGATGTATACAAGAAAAGCTCAAAACAACAAATAAAGTGAGAATTTATACAAATTCAAATAGTTGTGAAGAAGTAGGAACCCGGAGAAAATATAAGGACTTATCTTGAACCCACATAATTTAACTCGAAAGTAAGCCTAGTAAAGGCTATTTTTGCAAACGTTGAAGAATAAGCTTAGTACAACCAGGAATCTAATTAGACCATAAACGGATATCCAACTACTAATTAAAAAGCATACTCAGAATTTAAAAGTATTAGTGATTGATCAAGCAACCAAAAATAGATTTCATTAAAGTGAAATATACTATAATAGAGCACATGTGGGATTTAATTTTGGAAATTAAGATAATTAGCTAAATCCAATGTAATTGTTTCTAACCAATGGGAGGCATTTGCTTACAAATTGTCTCTTCATAGAAGCACAAATTAATTTTAGCCATTGATGAGAAAAGATAATCCAAGGGATAAAATCCGTAAGCCTTTTGCTATAAATAGGGGCTTTGGTCTTCATTATTCTTCACCAATTCACAAAGAAATCTGATTCTAAGAGTAAGAGAGTGAGTGAGAGCCTTGAAGAAAGGAGGAGCAAGTTCTTGGTAAGTTCTCTAGCTCTAGCTTTAAGTTCTTTAAGTTTTAGTTCTTAAATTCATAGTTAGAAGTAGCTTTGATTTTAAATATGCTAGAGTAATTTTAATATCATGTTTTTATAGTCAAAAATAGTGATATTTCAAAAATTAGATGAGCCACTTGGTATAGCAAAATTTCTGGAAAACTATGAGCAAAGTAGCGAAGCTCCGCGAAAATTCATCGGGTAGAAATCTCTGAAATCAGTGATAGAAATGCCCATATTTTATGTTAAAAATGTAGTTACAAAATTCTGAAAAACTTCATGGTTAAATTAGACATATAGGGCTTTTTAAATATGTCAAGAACATGTCAAAATGAGTTCTTTACAAGGAGATAAAATTTCTCAAAGTTGGGCTACGAATTTCTGGAAAATTTCTGGGCAGAGGCTCAAAACTTTAAAACTGGGAGTGATTCGTGTAATCTGGGCAAGATTGATTATGTTTAATTGATAATAGACATCCTAAGGATTCCAAGGAATTTTACGGATCCTCGTTTCGATTTTTTTAGAATTAATTATGATTTTTCAAAGTTAGACAAAATGCTGCCCAGATTTGTACCAGCGTTGTTCTACGAATTTTGAGGAAACAAAGTGGAAAATAAATGTTGCAAGGGCAAAATAGTCATTAGTGGCCAGGATATCCCATAGGATATTATTTGTAAATTAATAAATACGATATTACCATTATAGGATACGCGTGATCACCGCCCAACCGTCAACGTACCGACAACACCGACGAAGGTACGGACGCGCATCGTAACACTAACTCGATGTTTTGTATACCTATATGTGATAGATACGTTCATAGACTGTGACTCTATTTTTTTTAAAAAGAATTGTTCATACACATACAGCTTTATACGGGTTATAGTCATGATAACGCCGTTGAGTTTTCCTAGCGCTGAGGACACGGATGTACACCGTGGCACCGGTGAATAGTGATCGTAATAACATTCATATGCGGTGGTTTGTGTTGTTATTACTTGTTTTTATATATGTGAATATAGCTGTGATGTCATGAGATAACTGTCATACATAAATGTACATGAACATGAGGTTAACCGTTACCCGAGGTTCAATGGGTATTGAACCTCGCTCTTACCATAGCTTCGTGGATCCGGAGTAAACAGGATCGAAGACAAGGGTAAGCGACAGATGTAGGAACCGATTTGGAGAAAGTCCTATTGACATGTACTTTACGATATCGACATTTGGAAAAAATTGTAACTTTGTTAAAAGCACATACATTACAAGTGGATATTTATCGTTACTTTTCAATACTATTTACTTCCGATGCTCTACTCTGATCAAATATTTCTGAAAACGTTTCCGAAAATTGGGATGTTACAATGTCCACCCCCCAGACAACATCGAAAAGACCACAATTGCTGATATTCTCATAGTAAATAATTATGTCTCCCTTTTTGGTGATTCTATCGGTCAGCAAGTCCATTAATCTCATAAAATGATGAGAAAATATCACTTAGGTCCCAAGAAACATAAAATATCAAAAAAGTCTCAATCCAAAATCACATATCAAAAACTCCCTAAGGACTTTTTTTATATTAGTTGTATTGACAATAGGAAGTGCTATATTGACAACAAAATTTAAAAACCTAGCCATTCACAACAAAAAAAGCTAGATTCACAACAGGAAGTGTTATATTCCCAAAAAAATTTAAAAACCGGATTTTATTTCAAACTTAGGTCGCTAAGCGTACAAAGGCAATTCACAACAGAAAAAGCTAGATTCACAACAGGAAGTGCTACATTTACAAAAAAATTTAAAAACCTGAATTTTGTTTTAAACTCAGGTCCCTAAGCATACAGAGATCATTCACAACAGAAAAAACTATATTCACAACAGGAAGTGCTATATTTACAACAAAATTTAAAAACCTGGATTTTATTTCAAACACGGGTCCTAAGGGTGTGCATGGCAACCATTCTGTTCCCGATCTTGTTTTTGAGATGAAACAATTTTTTTCGATTTGCGCTGGAAAGAGTTCTAAGAATCAGAATTACGTTTGTTAACTCATTTTATTTTTACTCCGAGAATCAGAATTACGTTTGTTAACACATTTTATTTTTATTCCGAAAATTAGAATTACCTAATACAATACAAATATATTTCTTTATTTTTTTTACAGATTTCATCAACGTTATAAAATAATAAATTTTAACCAAAATGCAACATTTCATATTTTTTTAAAAAAAAAAAAATCTGAAAAATATATTTCATGATAAATGTAACCATAACCAGTCACAACATCTCATCTAAAAAAACATCTTATTTCAATCTGAATTCAACATACTCATCAACTTGCATAGTCATCGGCATTTTCTTTCCCACAAGGGATTATCATCAGACATATATGGCATAAGTTTAACCCATAGCAAATCCGGCCAAAACATAAAAAACACAATGTGGGAGTAAAACAAAACACAAGGGGAGAAACAAATCATGTCTCCTTAGGAGGGGCTTTCTTTGCAGCCTCAACAACTGCTTTCTCTGCTTCAATCTCAGCTACAATGGCATCAATTTCAACTTCCTCAAGTTGTCAAAGACCATGCTCCTTAGTCATCACAACAACTTCTATATTCTTACCTCCACTCTCAACAACCTAATTACACATGCAAAAGAGGACAAATTACAACTGCCGTACAAGTTCAAATGTAAAATATGCAAACCATCATTGAAACTACAAATGTAATAATGCATCAGGCACAGACAATAATTTGTTACTATGCAGAGATCTATTGTCTAAAAAAGACCAACATAATGGTTTCACTATGCAGA
This sequence comes from Acacia acuminata, assembly GCA_019022655.1. Lineage (NCBI taxonomy): Eukaryota > Viridiplantae > Streptophyta > Magnoliopsida > Fabales > Fabaceae > Acacia > Acacia acuminata. The sequence continues at coordinate 7,501,705 of JAFJYI010000005.1, forward strand.
ACAATGGAAAATTATCTAGGAAGCAAGGATACTAACTCGGGCATGAGCCAAAAAGCAGACACATGCAAAGTAATAAACACTATTCTCATCACTTGCAATGCATGATAAAATAACAAGGCAAAAAATTGAAGGAAACGTTAGAGATATGTTAACCAACCTACATACCAAGAGATTATACTTGAAACCGAATTCTTGGTAAATTGATTTTGTGGTTTTAATAAATACTATGTTAAGTTCAAATCATAGAAAGGTTCGAACACACAGTAAACCGCTTGCATCAGAATTTTATTTTTAGCCGAATCAGAAGGTTAGGGATCCATCCATTAGAATTCTAACCAAAAAACGGAGCCCTAAAACATCCTTAGTTATCCAAAAAAGGGTCTGCAGTGACGTTAGGACAACAAAATAAGGAAGTACCTGGTGTCTTGAAGTTTGGTAGCGAACTTTTTCTCGAAGCCGAGAACGACAATGTCGGTTCCGCGCACGCCAACGGCGGCTTTTCCCTTACGGACATCTTCGACAGTGTATTCGACTTGAAATAGATGGCCATCTGGTGAGAATACAATTATAGCTCTATCATATCTCGTCATGTCAATGGAAGTTCCCTTTGTATATTCTCAAATTTAACAAAGGTCGAAGTTTTCTTTCTCTGCTTCACCACATAGCAATGCCCGATCGTAAGAGAAAATGATTCTCATTTTCTGGAGATGCAAAAAATTTTAGCTTCTTTTTTTTTTACTCCCCAACACACAAAAAAACTGGTTCATCCCGGGAGCCAAAAAAAAAAACCGGATTTACCAAACATAATTCCCATCCATTTTTATTCCTGGGCACAGAAATTAAGAAAAAACTCATTCTGGGAGCGTTACCATGCACACCCTAAACGTGCAGGCATTCACAAACAAAAAAGCTATATTGACAACAGGAAGCTAAGTGCTATATTGACTTGAGTTTCAAAATGGCTCCAGGTTTTTATATTTTGTTGTCAATATAGCACTTAATGTTGTCAATATAGCTTTTTTTGTTGTGAATAGTCTCTGTACGGTTAGGGACTTGAGTTTGAAACAAAATCCAGGTTTTTAAATTTTGTTGTAAATATAGAACTTCTTGTTGTGAATCTAGCTTTTTTGTTGTGAATGGCCAAGTTTTTAAATTTTGTTGTCAATATAGCACTTCTTGTTGTCAATATAGCATTTCTTATTGTCAATACAACTAATATCAAAAAGTTCCTAGGATGTGACTTCAAAGTGCCGTCGAACAAGGTGGTGACAAGGAAAGATGCAAAAGGGGTAACCGGTGCAGAGATGAGAAATAGCCCTAACCTTGCCATTCATCCCGCACGGCGTGTCCGTGTTTGTCACTGCGGCGGTCGGTTTTAGATATGGTTTGGTCTCGGATTTCCATTTTGGTGTTCAAGGTTAGGCTTGGAGCTTTCAGTTTGAATTTAAATTCTCAGATTTGTAATTTCTCAAGACATTCCAAATTTCTATTTGGCTATCGTAGTTCACAAAGTAAACGCGTCTATTTTGGTCTTTTTTTTTTGTTTAAAAAAAAAGCCTTACGGTATCTCTTTTTAAAAGGGATGATGTAAGTCACTTATGAGTCTCTTACGATATCCCTTTTTTTAACGGGCGTTGTCCTAACTTTTTTAAGTCCCCGGCATAGGCGTCCCCCTATTAGACGTCAAAATGTAGTTTGTAGTATTGTTAGTTCCAATAAAACGTATTAAAAGTGACTTTTTAAAAGCAGAGGAAAAATAGGTAATATGAAAAGAAGTACTAGAATTGAATAATAATGAATAAATTAAAGGAAATACTAAGAAAAGCATTTGTGATTAAATATTCCTCCAAACTAAGGACCTTCTAGAGACACATACAATTGCTGCTGCCCGGGGGAATGGGGTGAGCAATATCGGTTAGATTTAACAGAACAAATGGAATGAAGAAAATCTATGTTACATTAAATAGTTATTACTATTTTCCTCTGAATGGGACCAGTCAATACACTCGTGAGAAAAAAATACAACAGGGCATTTTGATATTATACCTAACTAGTTGATTTTCTCATGCGTCGCATGAGGGCAAGAAGAAAGTGTACCAAGGATTATTTATGACTTGTACCAAATAATATATAACTCCAAAGATTATTTATAACTTGTACAAGAAAGCGTACCAAATAATGTATAACTCCCATTCCATTTATTCTTATTACAGAATCGAAATAATTAATTTGTAGATATAAAATATATTATTTAACTTAATTATTTATAAAAACTATGTATTAGTTTCCCCAAAGTAATAATTTTAATAATTTCCATTGGAATTACGTAATCCTTCATGAAAATTCTCTTATGTGCAATCAATAATGATGGTTTAGGAAAAAATTATAGATTTGAGAGATAAAAAGGACTAGGTCGTACAAGGATTAACAAAAATCAATTGACTAACTCGTATATTTATGACAAAATAGAGTAATATTGGGATCCAAATCCTATCTCTTTTTTTTTTTTTTTTTTTTCCTTCAAATCTCATTTCCACCCGTTAGATAAAAAAATGAATGATGTAGATTTAATATCTTATAAAACTGTTATTATAATATTTTATAAATTAAAATTTCTATATTTTTCCTATATTGCAACTATAAACTATGGAGGACAAATTTTAAGATTAACAGAGGACAAATAAAGTTTATCTGAGTAATACTGATGATAATGATGTGTTTATTGGTTTTTTCATTTTGATCTCCCAAAGCAACGGCAACAGACTTGAACAAATAAAACACAAAACAAAACAAAAACGTTTACAATACGCATTGGAATATCAAATTAAAACTTTCCCTACGTACACGGCACATTAATCCCCTCTTAAAAAATTTCAGTCCATAAGAAATATCAGCCGCATTAGCAAACAAGGAAGTAACTTCGTACTATGTGTGTGTGTGTTCTTTTCCATCTCAGCCTTTTCCATAACTAAATCTTGACTCCAACATGAACTTAAGTGATGAAGAATGATATTTGATTAAATGAAGTAAATATATATTTGGTGTGTTATAAACAGAAATGGACATTTAAATTTGATCGGACTATAATTTTGTTATTAAAAAAAAATATTATTTATGAGTTTTATTATTTTTTTAAAAAAAATTGAAAAAACTAGTCTGTGTATTCATTATTAAAAAACCTCAAAGTGGTGCTAATGGGACATACCTTCAATTCATGCATGGAAGGAATGAAAAACACCACTTGGAAGTATGGAATCCGTCACAAATGATAATGGAATAATTTTTTAAGTGCCATATCTCTAAAATATATGTATATGTTACGGACCGGCCCAAAAGCCCCAAGTCCATGGTGCGGCCCAAACGGAGCCAGGAGGCATGATCCGCTAATCATAGGGGGAGATCCGGAAATCTCAGCTAGGCAGGATCAACCCGTATCGTAACAGCCCTCCGAGATACTCGCCCCATTAATGGCGCCGGATATTCGCCCCATTAATGGCGCGCCCCATTAATGGCGTGCCCGGATATCGCACCAGACACCTCTATAAATACAGAGGACAGGTAACAAGGTGCACACATTCTAACCTAGACTATTTACATACGTCTTACCGTGCACACACACCACCCCTTTGTCGTGTACGGTGATCCCACGCTCTCCTGGTTATCTCCTCCATAGATATTCAGGCAGAGCCTAACCATCCAAGATCAATATACCAGCCCTTGGCTGGACATCTGTGTTCTATACCAAAACATTGGCGCCGACCGTGGGGACCCTTAAATTTCTATCCCCGTGACCACTAATGGCAAACACCAGAAGCCACAGGCAAAGCCAGCAGTTAGACCGGCCGCACGATGAAAGCAATTTACCACCAAATCAATCTCAGGCCGGACTGAGTCAACCACAGACTCATGATCAACCTCCACGAGAAAAGACTCTGGAGGGTTACGTTACTGACACGGAAAGGAGCCGTGAAGAGTCCAAGCCCCGAAAGCCTCGGCTCCAGACGCTCAGGTACTAGACACCGACGTCCACATTTTAAGGAGAACCCAAGAGTCGATGCTTCAGAGGTTCGAAAACAAGGAAAAACTAGATCACCTCCAACGGCAAGAGGATTTTCATGCTCTGGAGTTAATGATCGAGGAGAAGCTTGAAAACATGTTTCAACGCGGAACTCAGAGAAGCTCTCGGAAGCGAAAGGAGGTTGTACGCCCGATGACAGAGTCCGCGTAGCGAGCCCCGAGTCAAATCGACGGCCCGCGATAGGAAAAAGGGGAAGCGAGAAAGGAACAACGCCGGCCGACCCCACACGGAAGAAGGAGAGGCAATTGCAGATCCGAGATGCTAAGGACTGAGGCGGTGAGGATGGCCAAGACGGTTATAAAGACCGAAGCCATGATCGTTACGAAAACCGAGACCTCGACGTGGATCAGGACTCGGATGAGCTTCGAGATGCAATCACGGCGCCCCGGACACGGGGGTCACCGCGGCAGTATAAGATGAAGTACTTGGCAGGCTCAGGTGGGACCCCATTCTCCCGAGCAACGGCCACGGCCCCCTACCCGAAGAATTTTGACCTAGCCGATCTTCCCAAGTACGATGGGACCCAGGATCCGCGTCACCACCTGGAGATATTCGAAAAGCTGATGTGGGTCAGGTCAATAAAGGGTCTGGTCATCTTACGGCTCTTCTCGGCCACGTTAACCAGGCCAGCCCACAAATGGTTGAGTTCATTACCCAATAATTCCATTCGAAACTTTGAAGACCTCGGGCGCAAATTTGAATCGCACTTTGCCACCAGCAAGAAACAACCAAAATCTCAGTTCACCTTGAGTAAGGTAAAACAAAAGAAAGGTGAAACGTTGCAGAAGTATCTGGATCGGTTCAGAGACACGGCAATGCAGGTACGCTCATTATCTGATGAGGTCCACGTACATTGTCTCGTCAACGGTCTGGACCCAACGACACGCCTGGCCAGACATCTGTGCAAGAATCGGGTCTATTCATTGTCTCGTCAACAGCCTAAGCAAAGAAGTACCTAGACGTCGAGAAGATGGAAATTGCCAATGCAGACGAACCCGAGAAGGCCAGGAATTCATCGCCCGAAAGAAGGGATCCGATGGACAAGCAGAAGTTGGAACCCCGCAGACGCGGCAGAGAGAGCCGACCCCGACAAGAGAGGACGGATAATAAGGCGAAGTATGGCAACTACACCCCCCTAAATGTCCCGCGTTCACAGTTATGGAAGGAGGTAGCTCAGACCGAGATGAAAAGGGTCACCAAGCCGAGGCCTATCAGAAATCGGTCCACTACAGATAGGGGAAAATTTTGCACTTTCCACGACTTTCCGGCCATACAACCGACGAGTGTTATGAACTCGGGATGCTATTGAAAAGTTTGTGAGAGAAGGGAAACTTCGCCAATACGTCATCAAAACTCAAGGGAAGACAAGAAGTCGGAATAGTGGCCGCCGCGGGAGTCCGCTACGTACACTCGAACCCGAGAAGAAACAGAAAACCGGCCCTGTCGACGGTTTCCCAGAGACTGATCTCCAATGCAATGGCATCAGCGGCGGTTTCGGAGGAGGTGGAGATACGATAAGTCAGCGTAAGAAATACCTGCGGGAGGTGCTGACGATAAAAGATGTACCAAAGTTTAAAGGCGGCTCATCGAAACCGAAACCACCCCCATTAGTCTTCACAGACGAGGAGCTCAAGGATGTTATTCCCGTCCACCAGGACGGATTGGTCATCACTGGAATCGTAGTAAATTGCCAAGTTAAACGGATCTTCGTGGATGCAGGAAGTTCGGCCGACATCATAAGAGTTTGGGACGCATACCGAGGATGCACCTCGATGTTGAAGACCTAAAGCCGTGCAAATCCACCCTAATCGGGTTCAATGGAGAGCGTTCTTCCCAAAAGGATATATTGACCTCGATTAACGCGGGAACCAAGGAAGCTTTCCGGTCGAACGTGTAAGGTTCGTAGTGGGTGACTTCCGCTCTCCCTACAATATTATATTGGGCCGACCCACTATACACAATTGGGACATGCTAGCATCTACTAAGCACCAGAAACTGAAAATGATCAAAGATGAGAATCAGGTGGTTGAAGTGTCCGGGGACTAGAAAGTGTCACGACAATGTTACTTCGAGACTCTCCGAGTCGAGGAGGAAGGACCGTCATCCCCGCCGCGGCTCCGAACCAACGAGGTTATGACCGATGTCGAAATGAGGGGCGGCCCAGTGATCGGTTAATATGGTAGAGCTGGATCTCCGTGAACCAGAAAATCCACGCCCAGAGCCGGAAGGGGAGCTGGAGGAATTAATCCTCGGGATGGATCCCTCCAAGACAACTAAAGTCGGCAGAGACATGAGCGCAGATTTAAAAGCGTGACTGATCAAGTTCTTAAGACAAAATCAGGACTTCTTCGCCTGAACGTCAGCCGAAATACCTAGGATCGACCCACAATTTTGCTGCCACAAACTCGCCATATGGCCGGGGTCGAAGCCGTGGCCGTAAGAAGAAGAATATCTCGACGATAGGCGAGAAAGCCCTTGAAAGTCACATTGAAGAGCTCCTTGCCGCTGGATTCATCAAAGAGGTACAATATAAAACTTGGCTCTCGAATGTGGTCATGGTGTTAAAACCAACCGGCAAATGGAGGGTGTGCACTGACTACACCAATCTGAATAAAGCGTGTCCAAAGGACTCCTACCCCATGCCTAACATTGATCAACTCGTCGATAACTCGGCCGGGTACCAGTTGCTTTCTTTTATGGACGCTTACTCCGGCTACAATCAGATTGCCATGCACCAAGAGGATCAAGAGAAGACCGCCTTCATGACCGACAAGGCTAACTATTCATCGAATGATGAACCGCGTCTTTGAGGACCAAATCGGGCGAAATGTGGAGGTCTATATAGACGACATGATTGTAAAGTCAAAACAACCAGAGGAGCATATCCGGGACCTAGAGCAGACGTTTGAAAAATTAAGACGACACCGAATCAGGTTGAACCCGGCCAAATGTGCGTTCGGAGTGCCCACCGGGAAATTCCTAGGTTTTATGCTGACCAATCGAGGGATTGAGGCTAACCCGGACAAATGCAAGGCCGTGCTAGACATGCAAGTCCCAAACTCTAAGAAGGAAGTTCAGCAATTAACAGGTCGCTTGGCTGCCCTAACAAGATTCTTACCCAGATCGGCCGAGAAGGCGTTACCTTTCTTTAAATTATTGAAGAAAGAAACTCATGGAGGATGGAATTTGGATTGTGAAACAGCCTTTGAAGAAATTAAGCGATGTTTGGCAACCCCTCCGGTACTAACGAAGTCGGAACAAGAGGAGACCTTGTTCTTGTACCTGTCTGTGGGAGACGAGGCGGTAAGTACCGCCTTGGTAAGTGAAACCGAGGCCGGACAGACACCCATCTACTTTGTGAGCAAAGCGTTACAAAACGCGAGCTCGTGTACCGTAAGCCGGAAAGATTGCGTTCGCATTATCGACGGCGCGAGACGGCTTCAGCCATACTTTCAGGGACACCGGATAGTAGTCCGGACCAGCCAGCCAATCCGGCAGATTTTGCACAAATCCGACCTGGCAGGGCTAATGACAAGCTGGCAATTGAACTGTCCGAGTTCGACATCACTTTTGAAGCCCGGCATGCGATCAAATCACAAGCATTGGCCGATTTCATCAGAGAATTGACTCCGATTACAGCTAGCGAGGAATTCTGGAAGGTATTTCTAGACGGATCTTCCAATCCAAAAGGCAGTGGAGCAGGAGTCATCGTTGAGAGCCCCGAGGGGGTCGCTACTGAGCATTCCCTCCAGTTGGAATTCCCGACCTCCAATAACCAGGCTGAGTACGAGGCCCTCTTAGCCGGATTGTCTCAAGCAAAAGAGAGCGGAGCGCGGTGAGTTAAGGTGTTCACCGACTCACAACTTGTCGCCGCACAGATTGATAGCAGCTATCAAGCAAAAGGCCCCCTGTTGGCTAAGTACTTGAACAGAGCTAAAGAAGTAATGACGGAGTTCGAAGAAGTAATTGTCTCTCATATCGAGAGAAGAGAATACGGGGCCGATATTCTCTCCAAACTAGCAAGTACCAAAGGTCCGGGGAGTCATAGAACCGTGATCCAATGTAATCCGGCCGAGCCCACATGCGTCATGACTATCTCATCCGCCACGGATTGGAGAAAGCCAATCGAAGATTACCTAGAAAGGGAGATCATCCCAACAGATTCCACTGCCGCAAAGAAGCTGATCAGAGAGGCCGCCATCTACACCATGGTTGATGATCAACTATACAGAAAAGGAGTGCACTGCCTGATGATGCGATGCCTAGGAGAATCCGAAGCAAGGTACGTATTGACCGAGATACATGAGGGATGCAACGGACAACACATGGGCGGCAGGGCTTTGGCAAGGAAGGCATTACACACCGGTTATTATTGGCCCACCATGAAGCATGACGCCATGGAAGCCGCCAAGCGGTGCGACAGTTGCCAGAAACACGCCGGGATCCTATGGCCACCACCGACGGAGTTAAAAGGGATGCCGGCCCCCTGGCCCTTCTATAAATGGGGAATGGACATCCTCGGACCATTCAAGCTGGAACCTGGACAGCTCAAATGGCTCATCATCACCGTAGACTATTTCACCAAATGGATTGAAGCGAAGGCATTGACTACGATCACCTCGTCTCGAATTATGAGATTCGTTCGTCATAACATCTTTGCTCGATTCGGGGTACCTGCTGAAGTCGTCACAGATAATGGGACCCAGTTCACGGACCATAGATTCCAGGCCTTAATGTCCAACTTGGACATCCAACAACACTTCTCGTCCGTCGAACACCTGCAATCTAACGGCCAGGCCGAGTCAGCTAATAAGATCATTCTGGACGGATTAAAGAAACACATGTTAAAGGCCGACTCCAGTTGGACCGAACAGCTCCACAGCGTTCTATGGGGCTACAGGACGAGTGTGCAGTCCTCGACCCAGGAAACCCCATTGCGGCTGACCTACGGATGTGAAGCAATGATCCCGGTTGAAATCGGGCAGCCATCATGGAGAAAGATTAGAGCCGGACAGGATGGACAGGAGTCAAACGACAACGCCCTAAAGACAGACTTGGACCTAATTGATGAGATCCGAATCACAGCGCATTGCCGGGAACTTGCCGCCAAGAAGCTACTAGCGGCAAAGTATAATCGGAAGGTTCGACCACGATCCTTTAACCGAGGTAACCTTGTACTTCGGCGGGTCGACATCGGAAACAAGAATTCCCGAGATGGAAAACTGGCGGCAAATTGGGAAGGCCCTTATCGGGTTAAAGAAAAACTCGATGCTGGGGCATATGTTCTCGAAACCCTGGCAAGGAAGCCGTTTAAGAGGACATGGAACGCCGACAAGCTAAAGATCTACTACAGCTAGGTCTAGGCTCGGCCCCGTAGACACTGAGGCCACTGTTCGGTTATTTCTTACTTTTCCTTATGTTTCTCCAATTGTTCTTTATTTTGCATCTGAATATTCATGACCATTTGTAAGCTCTTTAGAGCTGTTTTATTTAATGAAGGAATCCATCATGGAAATTCATCAATGTGCACAATTACTTGCTTAAGCGTGAAACCGAGGCCACTAAGCCTGGTCCAAAACCTGACACCGAGGTACTTACACCCGGTCATTAACATAAAAACATCTAGATGTATGACACCGGCCGTTGTACTCCGACGTGCATTGGTAAGAGCTCGGCGAAAATGCCATACGTGGCCTTCGCGAAATTGACGCGTCAACGCTCACCCGATTTAAGAAAGCCGGCTGTCATTCCGACCCTGATCAAGTCAAAATGTTAGATTTGAGGTAATAAGACACCTCGGTTGACATGTGACGGCCTCGCCCTTAATTCGGTTTGTATCAACTTTTCCGACTAGTCAAGCCGGAACGAGGTAGTGTGGTTAAGTTAACACCCCCGAGAGGTTAAAACATACAACCCCGCCCCACCCTCCCACACTCGGTGTTGGTCAAGTAAACGACTCGTATCTACTACGAGTCAATAAATTTCAATTACGGAATTTACGAAATGGCAGAAGGGTGAATAAATAATTCATCCATAGTCATAAAAATATGTACAAAGCGACACAAAGGCCGGAAACGTTCAAAATGAAGGGGCACAGACACCCACTGAAGAACGAAGTAAAAATTAACTAGACAGGCCGGCCTCATGAGATCCCTTTGTTGCCTAGCTCTCCGCATCCGACTCTCCTCCCTCTTCTTCAGATCGGGGCGCTTTGGTGGAAGAATTGATACGGAACTAAGACTCCGTCCTCGACAAAGGCGTGAAAATCATAACCGTCTAAGTTAAGCTTAGTCGTCGGATTCAAGAACTGGATCTGCTCTAGAGCATTGTCAAAGCAATCTTTGGCGGTCTGCTTTAAGAGCTCATCGGACTCCAAGCGCGCCTACTGTGCTACGGCGAGGGCCTCCTCAGTTGTTGCAAGCTTAGAGGACAGCATATCACGTTGCTTTTGAAGGGCTTTCACCGCCTTAAGACACTCGTGCAGCGCCTTCTGGGCCCGGGAACACTCGGAGGCCGACTTCTCCGCCCCTTCCCGCGCCTGTAGAAGTTCTTTATCCATCTTCACGACCCATGACCTTAGAAGCATCCCGCTCGGTCCGGCGGCATCCAGCTCCTCTTCCAAAATGTGGGGCACGGCCTCGCACTCGGCCAAGGCCTTTTTTGTTGACACGGCCTCCTCCAGATCCTTTTGCTTGGCCGCCACCTCTTCCCGAGACGCTCTCGGGTGTTTATTCCCCGCATCCCCCAAAGAATACTTCTCCCACACAAGAATATAAGCTTGAAGCAGCCCAACAAATTTGTATAAATACCGTTGCGCTGCATACACCTCATCAACGCTAGGCGGGGACAGGGGCCGGCTCTCCATAAATTCCCGGGGAGGAAGGAACGCGACGTCCAGTTCATTGGTCACCCCTTGTCCCATATGAAGCTGCGAGGAAGCACGGAAAAAGGACACGATGACCCGGTAGAAGGAGGTGGAGGAGGCGGAGTTGGCAAAGGTGCCGAGAGAACCGATACCGAAGGACTAGTCGCAATAACCGTAGACACAGTTTCGCCCATAGAGACAACGACCTGTTTCCCCTTCGGGGTGTGGGAAACAACTTCCTGAGATGGCCCGGAGGGGATGGATGGAGCCGACCCTTCACCGCCCGAGACCTTAGTCTTCTTTGTAACAACGAGAGCGCGTAGCCTCAGGCGCAGCATTTTCGACGGGGACGGCCCGTTTCCGAGCCCGACGATTCGATGATGTCGCGGTCGGATTCACTTTCGTCAAGTAACCTGGAAGAGCCCTCATGTCTTGAGCTGAAAAGGACAGGTAAAGGGAAGTTAGGAATAAACACAAATTACTCCAACAACATACAAAATTTTACCGAAAGACAAATAACATTGCGAAGGAGAAACTCCTACAAGTAGAGGGCATTGTCCTAGATCCCTCCCCGGAAATGAAAAAGGCTACACTCTGGACGCCATACTTCTCCTCGTAGGCGTCCAACCTAGGCACATCAGGGGCTGTCTCTGGCAAGAGGTCATCTTTCCAAATTTGGAAGGAAGAAGGAGTAGCTTTATGATGACTCTCCATCCAATATAGAGGGAAACGCCATTCTACGTCGGCGGCCTCAACCCCCTTCAAAAACCAGGTTTGCTTACCAGGCACGGCGACAACCTTGAAGAACGCACTTTTGAACCGCTTAAACGAATCGGAGAAGGGCTTCATGAGCTTCCGATCTGGATTGACGCGGAGAGATACCAACCCTTTTAGCTTGTCACTTTCTTTTGGAGAGCCGGGGGTAAAGGGGCCGAAGTAATAGAAGAAGAGATTGGTTGAGCGGGAATCGGAACCGGAAGGAGCGACACGATTGCTCGAACGCAACAAGATAAGCCCACCCGTTCGGATGAAGTTGAGACAGGGCAAGTCTCGGGTGCAGGGGGCCGATATCGGAAATGGGTGAAAGGGAAGGAAACACCGACCCGAGTAAGGTAATCCCGTAAAATAAAAAGAAATTGGGACTGCCTACTTCCCGTTCCACACAAATAGGCTCGTCGACCTCTGGGCGGCGTATAACGCACCCTTCCATGGCGAGTAGATCCAAACGGGCAATATCGGTATCCAACATCGAGGACCGGGTCTTCAAGACCTCATGGGACACCCAGGGAAACCTACGACACAGAGCCTCGGGAGGACTAGAAGAGTCCGATTCCTCAGCCTCGGTCCTTTGCTTGGAGGGTAGAGATTTCGGAGCCATTAACCTATATGCAACATAAAATGAAATTAGCAGAGTTGGAAAAACCTGGTAAAAGAATGTTAGAAGGCAAAACACATGGCGGACTCGGACAAAAGGGTACGCCAGAAGAAGGGCCCGAAGGTTGCCGATGCCGGCAAGAACCAAGAATCGAGGAGGCTCTGGAGTCTCCGCCGTGCGCAATATGGAATGCACCCTCGGTCAAGCAATCCCAGCAGGGGCCGAGGTAATCATCGGGATAAGGATCCGAGCTCACAGAAGGTGGACCCTTACAGAAGTTGAGCGGTTGGGCCAATAAGGCTGGAGACCTGGAGCCGGCAAAGGAACCAACCCCGGCCTGTACGGGCGATAAGATAGGAACGTTGTGTGCAGAAGCTCGGACAGGAGAAGGGGACAGAACTCTAGCAGGTATGGGTTAGGGCCCGATTCGTCCTGAGTAACCGAACCCGCCTCGGAGTAAAGGGGCTGACTTCTCCGCTTCCGGAAGCTCGGTGCCGAGAACCCAATAAGAAGCTCGCGGGTAGCGAGTGCGAAGAAACTCCTCTTCCTCAGGGGTTAGCATTGATATGGGTTTAGGAACAGGCCTATTTCTATCCATCAGGAAGGAACTAGAACCTAAGAACTAAAGGTCTTATGTCGAAAGAGAGGCAAGCACAGACGTGGATGTGTCAAAAGCAGGCAAAACCTAGAAAATGATCTCAAATGGATACTCAGAAAAACAGAAAGGAAAAGGAGTAGGAACGCAGATAAGGGACCAAAGGATATATAATCGGTAAGAAGTACGCCGTAAAAGAGTAAAGAAGAATAAGGAAAATACCTGTATGAGTAAAGAGAGGGAAACTCGAACGATGGAAATGGAGAACAATGGAGTTTTGGCAGAGGAGATAATCCTACAAACCCAGAGCAAGTTCACAGAGAAGTTGTAGCGGGAAAAAGTGAAGAGGCAAACGTGAAATAGTTACTTCATATAAGTGACAAGGAAAGGGAACGCCGGGGGCAATTCGATCTTTGAACCCTGACACGATGGGAAATGCACAGAATGACGTAGGAGCATTAAATGTGCACACAAATCGGCACTCGGAGGGGCGCCACGGCTGCAGACTCTTTCCAATCAGGGCAAGCCAGGTGTAAAGCAACAATGATAACGCCTACGGAAAGAATGCCAAACGGCTTACCCACGAACAGGGGGCTAATTACGTAAGTCCGAGGCCGATCGAGACGCCCCGGTCGGGCATGACCCGGGGCACCACCCAGTGTGTCACAAACGGGGATATGCCACGGCATTAGAAGCCGGTCCGGATGAAGCATAGGCCCGGACCTAAACCGGGCCGGGGGCATTACACACCTCGGCCTCCCGAAGCCCGAAGCAGCCAAGGCGGGGGCAACTATTGCTGCACCGCCCAAAAAGCACCAAGTCCATGGCGCGGCCCAAACGGAGCCGGGAGGCATGGTCCGCTAATCATGGGGAGATCCGAAATCTCGGCAGGCGGGGATCAACCCGTATCGTAACGGCCCTCCGAGATACTCGCCCCATTAATGGCACGCCCCATTAATGGCGTACCTCGAATATTCGCCCCATTAATGGCGCGCCCATTAATGGCGTGCCCGATATCGCACTGACACCTCTATAAATACGAGAGGACGGAGTAACAAGGTGCACACATTCTAACCTAGACTATTTACATACGGTCTCACTGTGCACACACACCACCCCTTTGTCGTGTACGATGATCCCACGCTCTCCTGGTTATCTCCTCCATAGATATTCAGGCACAGCCTAACTATCCAAGATCAATATATCAGCCCTTGGCTGGACATCTGTGTTCTATACCAGAACAGTATATATTAATTTTTTTTCCTTTCTATCAAAATAACTAAAACAAATTTAATAGAAATTTGCTTAAACTTGTGTACTCTTAGTTTATCTTCCAATTAGTCCATATTATGTGGATATTCAAACATCAAGGAGCCAATTAACCAAACCCACCATGAAAAACTTTAATTTGTGGAGAAACCCTAAAATTTGATCTCTCTTCTCTCGCCTCACAACCCTCCTTCATTTCTTTCTCGTCGGTAGCTTGTTGCACCATCACAAGCCGCCGGCGAGTATTATTCTATGCCACAATTGCGTCAGAGTGGTAGATCGGTTCCCAGATCTTTGATTTGTGGCCTTCTCCCTCTAATTTCTGGGGGTTGTGGACTTCTCTCGTCCTTGTGGCGAGTTTTTTTCCTGTTCTTCTTCAGATCTATTTTGCGGTGGTGAGAGTCATTTGTCTTTTGTTTCTTTGTTTTGTGGTGCTAGATTTTGTGGCGGTATTCTTGTTTTCTCGGAAATAAACAGATTTGTGAGATTTGAGTATAAATCCTCTTGGTTGGATGGTTGTTTGAACGTTATTGGATTCGACTATCACCTGGTGGCTCAAATCTGCGTTCTTGGGGGAAGATTTCAAGAGGTGTTGTTCAGTGTGTGGTCAAGGTCACCATATTTGGTTGAACGGAGGACCGAAGTGGTCCTCGAGGATATCATGGGTTTTCTTTGATCTTTACCTCAAGTCGAGGTGTCGTGTAGGTAATGCTCTAATTGCAGCTAATGCTTATAAGGAGGTGTGCCTGTTAGGATGGGTTTTACAACCAACACTTTCTTTTATGTCACTTTTAACCTTGCATATCGAGGAGGCCAGTTTTGTCTATACTTCTACTTCTACTCTTAAATCTTTAATGTACGGTGATTGGCTATTCTTGTATTTGGCTTAATTTGTTGTATTTAATTTATCTTTGTTTGTATTCCATCTTCAGTTTATTTTCATGTATTGCACCAGTTTGCAGTAATAATATAAATAGCTCTTGACAAAAAAAGAAAAAGAAAAACCAAACCCACCGCCTTATGGATTCCAATTCCATTTCTCATTATTCCTAAATAATCAGCAAACATTTCTAGAAAGCAAGTTTGACCATATGGTCTCTTTAAATTGTGGAATATTTTTATGCGCGATAAGTGAGCTAGCTAGTCGTAATGCGAATAAGAATGACAGTGCTGTTTCATAGAATGAGGTCAATATATTTAGTATAGGCTATGAAAAGGAATGAACGAAAATAATATAAAGGAAAAATTTATCAAAATAATAATTTTAAATTTTTTATATTTAGAATAAAGTATTTAAATATTTATTTTTTAAGTTTTTTGAATTTGTAAAAGCTTTTTTTTTTCAAAATTCAATAAAAATAATAAACATTTATAATTAAAATAATAAAAAATTTCATAAATAAATAGCATCAAAAATTAATCAAGTTCGAAATTTATTTTTGAGTTTGTGGGTTCTAATTTACAATTTTTATGGGTATTCTATCTCTGTGGCTGGATAAAGTTCATAGAGAAGCTGAAATTTATTAATAAATAGTCTCTCCATCTAAAATATAAGACATATTTGACTTTTTTAAGAAATTAATGAAACTAAATGAGTTAGTTAATCATATCATATATTGTTTATCATTAGATTATAATATCAGTTTATATGTTAGACAAAATAATTTTTTTTAAAACGATAAATATAAATATTTTAAAGTAAATTAATTGGCTTTCTTAATATTTCAAAAAAAAAAAGTTAAATTTGTTTTATATTTAAGACCGGAGAGAGTAGATAAATTATTATTTTAGTGTGCCCCCGCTTTTTGAAAAGCCCTTAAGCCAGTATTTGATAAGTCTTAACACCTGAACTAATCCATTTAAAAGCTTGTAAGTGGGCTTTTTGAGATTGAACAATTGTTTTGAGGATTTCAAAGTTTGAAGGTAATGTATCTTCTGCTCAGAGAGTTAACTTTTTTAATATTTTGATCCGAAGTAGTAGGACCCTAGGATTCAGGTTGAATAAACTTTTTTGGCTTAGATGCAAACTAAACTATTGATAATAATCTCTCTTTATTTATATATGCATGCACATTTTTTTAATAAAATTTGTTTAGATCATCATCAGCATCAGAATATGTATGTTGAACATTCTAATTATTAACATGTCTAACGGTGAATATGTTACATAACTTTTTGTATAACTTAGTCAGGGAGAACTTTTCTCATTGGTAGTGGAAGGTACCATATATAAATGTATAATGATTTAATTTATCTTAAATTTACAACAGTAAAACAAACAGCACATAAAATAAGTAACCGAGATGAAAATTAAAGTCCATTTTTTAATACTATTGAACTTTTTCACTCTTTATTGTTGAAACTTGCAAACTACACGTACATGATCAAACAGCAATGGAATCCACAAACTTTGTTAGGCCAAAAGTGATTCCCATGGCCAGCCACCCTCCAACCAAGATCCGAGAAGACGATTTCACCACCGAGGCTTTAGCCAAAACAGCACTCAACACTCCAAACCCTAACAAGGCAGCGCTCACCACACCCACCACCACCACCAACCTTACCTTGTACTCCTTTATAAACGCCGCCCCAAGCAGTGGCACCACCGCGCCCATGGCAAACGCGACGGCAGAGGCGGCTGCCGCATAAAATGGATTCGGCAACTTTGCTTTGTTAACCTCTTTTCTCTCCCTCTTCAGCTGAGCTACCTCCATATCATACTGCGAGTACACTGACACAAACTCTCCGATAGCCATACTACAAGCTCCAGCGACTAAACCAGCAACTCCGGTGAGGATCATTGTCTTGACGTCCTTCCGTACGGCTCCGACTCCCATCATGAGCGACGCGGTAGAGAGTAAGCCGTCATTGGCTCCGAGAACAGCAGCTCGGAGCCACTGTGCCCGTTGGGTGTAGTCAACGACGATGTCGTCGTTCTCATGTTGCTGATCATCTTGAGGATTTCTCTGAGGTGCCTCAATGTCAGTTGGAGAAGAAGATGGAGCGATTTGGCTGAGCTTATTATGATCTTCCATAATCAAACGAAGGTTGTTTATAATAAGGAAGAAATTTTAGTGTAAGTGAGATTTTTGAGCAAGAGAGTGCGTGGAGGACACACGCCTCCATATGAAGCTATTTATAGATTTGGAGGGAAAATGTGGCACTCAAGTGGTGAGTATACGCGGAAGCATCTGATGATTTATGCTTTCCCATTTGGAAGGATATAAAAAGAATTTAGTTCATCCACAGTTAATTTTTGTGCCTTGTATATTAAGACTTTATCGTTTTCTTCCTTTTTTTTTTAAAAAAAATAATAAAATAAAATAACTTTTGTGTCACCTAGTTTGAGATTTGGATAACCGAAAGGAAAATTCCCGCGGTTTTTATGTCGCTGTACGTCTTATGTGTGTTCTTTTTTGGCCGTGTCTCTTTGTCTTGTTTCAGAAATTTTGGATCTTCTCAACTGAGCCCTCTTAATTAATTCAGGGTTATTAATTAATTGTTAAATTGTGATATGACTGTGTATTTTTAAGTGAAAATAATGATTAAAGACTTGTTGTTTATTGTTTTGATAAAATAAATTCCTCAACACCATTAGATCATAATCTAATTGCTAATATATTTTTCTCAATTGAGAGATATTAAAATCGGTTTATTTTTGCTAAGCCTTCTGTTTTTTCTTTTGTTCATTTTTTCCTCTGTTTTACACATACCAAAAAGAACAACTTTAAAAAGTTAAAAGAAAAACACTGGGGATAGGCAGGTCGATGTGAGTTTGTAAGAGTTAGCGGAGTCGATTTTTTCTTTCTTTCTTTCTTTTGTAGTTATATATTTTTATGTCTAACTAAATTAGAAGGTGTATAGAATTTGAAATACAAGTCATATTGCTTATACTTTATAAATATAGTGCTAATTAGATTTTATATTAAATATAAATATAGATATAGATTTACATTAACTCTAGCCTAGTTCAAATAATTATTTGATTATACATTGATTGTTAAAGTATATAAAGTTGACACGATTTCACGTTCATTTTGTGAAAAAATTAATTAAATAACAAAAAAAAAACCCTAGCATCATATAATGAAGGCATGAGACTCCACGAAAAATAAATTATTAGTAAATGTTTGTAATTGAAATATATACCCTCACATGTTGATTCGGACATCCATTACTACTAAATTGATATGATCATATGAAACGAACATTTAATCAAAGTCTAATGTTTTCTTTTTGGTCGGCATTCTTTTGCTTTGTCGTTCGTACTTTTACTTTCACCTTTTAAATTTTTAAATAGAAAAAACGAATATTTTTAATGAAACTAATTTAGACGACTTACAAAGATGTGTGAATATAATGGTGGAAACGTGTTCTTGACAAGATTAAAAAGGTCATGTTCAGATTAAGTCCGGGAATAAGATTCTTATGAAGGTGCAATTTTATTAAGGGTAATGACTACACACGCGGTTCTTTCAAAAAATGCGTCCAACATTATGTATTTTTTTAAGTGTAAAAGTAACTGTATTGTTACAAAAGTGGGGCAAAAGTCACAGATTCCGTTAAATTTAGATGATCAAATTAACTTTAATCTAACGGACGTCATCTATATTTAACAGAATCTATGACTTTTATCCTATTTTTGTAACTACCTAGTTACTTTTACACATATATTTAATAGAATCTATGACTTTTATCCTATTTTTGTAATCACGTAGTTATTTTTACACCTAAAAAATGCACTAGATGATAAGGAAAAAAAAAAAAAAAAAAAACACATGTATCTTTTTACACCTTAACTACTTTATTAATGAAGCTTTTTTTAGAAGTATCTAAATAAATAAGTTTTACGGAATGTAAAAATACACAAACCTTTTTAGACAAAGAACAACACCACCGTTAACTCACTGTCACTTCATATATTTGTAGGGCCCATAGAATCCAATAGAATTTGGGAAAATCCCCGCAGACCAAGTTATCAAAATATTATTAAAAAAACCTATAAAAAAATCAGATGTCAGAAAATCTCTAAAGTCTTTTCAAGTATTATTTCAAAATACGTTTATCTTGGTATAATTGTTAACTTACACTTTGATATAGTTATTAAGTGTACTGATTTAGTTGTTAGAATATTGTTATTAACGTATATTGATATAGTTGTTAATGTTATACTGATATAGTTGTTAACGTTTATGAAATAATACCAGAAAAGGCTCTAAGATCTTTTTTGATATGTGACTTTTTTTGGTCTTTTTTTGACAATTTTTTTTTTTTACTTGGGTCTTGAGGGGGATTTTCCCAAAGAATTTTCTGCTTTTATCCAGGTCATATCTCTCTCACCCTCTCACCCTTCTCTCTTCGGCTCTCTCTCTGTTCTGGCCACGGACTAGTTCCAGATCCCACTATCTACAGACAGCCCCACTTGATAAAATAGGGTTGAAGCTTTAATAATTCAAAGCTCCAGATTGAATGATTTAAGCTGCTATAGTCATCTATTTATCATAAAGTGGTATAAAACAGATATGGCACTGATAAATGCAATATTCATGACCCACCGAGAAGTCCGAAGAACATGAGGATATAAAGAGGAGTGACAATGAAGAGGGTGATAAGGGAGGAGCCCATAATGATCTGAATGATTCTTGGGCTGTTCGCACAAAGAGAAACTACTATATATAGTCTCAAACTCTCACAGTCGATCTCTCTCTCAGACTTTCCTCATTTTCATCTTCTTCTACTCCTCCTCCTCTGTCTACCATGTAGCAATAATGGCGAAGCTTCCCACAGACAAAGACATATGGTGAAGTCAAACTCCCACACGCTTCCTCCGTTGCCTACCCGTTCCTCATCTTCCTCCGGCTGCTCCAACGGTTACCAACATTCCCTATTCAACGCCACCGATTGTGACTCTTTCCGCCCGAGCTCCGTCACTGACGACGATGACATCAAGCGATTTCGCAGAAACATCAACATCAGCATCATCAGCAGCACAGAACGGAGGCCGCCAGAGCGAAACCGACTTCATTTTCGTCTCTGTTGGCGAGAGAGGAGAAGGGTGAGAGGATGAGAGAGAGAGAGAGAGAGAGAGATGACGTGGATCAGAGGGAAGAAACTTTTTCTGGCCCTACAAATACATAAAGTAACGGAAGTTTCACATGAGTTAACTGGGTTGTTATTTTTACCCTATTTAAAAAGTTTGTGTGTATTTTTGTACATCACAAAACTTATTGGGAAAATTACACACAGGTCCCAAGGAATGATATATTTACATTTAGGTCCTTCAATTCATGAAATTACGAAGTCAGGGACTTCGTGTAATTATTTCGATTGTCAAATTACCCTTTTGGACATAGTGAATAAAAAAGGAAAGAATCAGATGGGAGCATTCACGAGAATCGTGCAACCTGGTTTTCTCAAAAAAGGGAAAAACGGAAAACGAGCACAAAGGGGATCGTTTGGCCATTCTATCGAACCCTACTCTCACTCGCTCTCGCCGTTGCTCGAAGAAGCCTCGCGTTCGCCGTTGATCCTGTGGTCGGGAAGTTTATTCGGATCTTCTTCTTCGCCTCTCGTCGGCTATTGTTCTTCATTACGGAAGTTTATTCTTCGCCTCTCCCGGTCATTTGTCGTGCGTGCGTCGTCGTTCATCGGTTCCTTTTTGGGTCTTGTGTGGATCTCGTTCATTTGTGATTTTAGTTATCACTCTACTTCGAAAACTTTCAATTTGTCATGTCGACTTCAGAGGCGATTAACAACAGAATGCATAAATTAACAACACAAAATGCATAAATTAACCACAATTTTCGAAAACCTTCAATTTGTCATGTCGACTTCCAGGCGATTAACAACAGAATGCATAAATTAACAACACAAAATGCATAAATTAACAACAACTTCGAAAACCTTCAATTTGTCATGTCGACTTCCAGAGGCGATTAACAACACGAGAATGCATAAATTAACAACACAAAATGTATAAATTAACAACAACTTCGAAAACCTTCAATTTGTCATGTCCGACTTCTAGAGGCGATTAACAACACCGAATGCATAAATTAACAACACAAAATGCATAAATTAACAACAACAACGAAAACCTTCAATTTGTCATGTCGACTTCCAGAGGCGATTAACAACAAGAATGTATAAATTAACAACACAAAATGCATAAATTAACAACAACTTTTGAAAACCTTCAATTTGTCATGTCTGACTTCCAGAGGCAATTAACAACACAAAAGGTATAAATTAACAACAACTTCTGAAAACCTTCAATTTGTCATGTCGACTTCCAGAGGCGATTAACAACACCGAATGCATAAATTAACAACAACTTTCGAAAACCTTCAATTTATCATGTCGACTTCGAGGCGATTAACAACCGCGAGAATGCATAAATTAACAACACAAAATGCATAAATTAACAACAACTTTTGAAAACCTTCAATTTGTCATGTCTGACTTCCAGAGGCAATTAACAACACAGAATGCATAAATTAACAACACAAAATGCATAAATTAACAACAACGTTGGAAAAGTTTGACACCTATATAAGGGTTGCAAAATAAGTGAATATCATTTCAAAATATTAAGTTGTATGAGTAAGTGCATATTTGCACCTACTCATTGAACTTAATATCATATATAGTTTCAGGTCAATGTGTAAGCTGTAATTACAAGTTCTTGTCCACCCACCAAAATACAAAAAGGTGTTACAAGAAGTCACTAATACAAGGTGATGCCATGAGGATGGACACACGGTGAGGACATGCAAAAATCCAAATCCCAACTAAAATTAAGATTCAATTCGTTTTCTTTTTGGTCTCCCTACTGGCCTTGTAGTAATGGGAGGCTCCAAGAAAGTCTGTGTCAGCATATGTGTCACTGTCGGAGCATTAGCACGTGGACAATAATGTGTTGCAACTGGCCTCATGCTATGCACATATATTTTCTCTTGTGCAAAAACTTTATAGCACTCATCAACAAATGTGTACACATTACCATTAAAGTGCTTTATGGCTGCACATGCATGTGCACAAGGAAGGCCACTCATTCCCATGCTAAACACGTGCACTTTTTTTCACGAAGGTCTACGTTAACATATCTTGGACCATCACCACATGTAGTTTGCACTAAAAACTGATGGTCTCCATAATATTGCACAGGCATATTTTCAGCATATTGAACTTGAAGGAACAACCACTACTACAAAAAACGTCAAAAACGTCCTGAATTAGAGGCAATTAACGTCCTTTTTGCGAAGGACGTCTGACTAGGGGTAGTTGAAAAAATAATCTATAAGGCGTCCTATGTTAAATATAGGACGCCTTAAGAAAGGCGTCCTGTAGTTGATTCAGGACGCCGTTTTTAGGGCGTCCTACATTCAAAACAGGACGCCTTTTTTAGTAGAAAAGGCGTCCTGAATCAATTGCAGGACGCCTCTTTTAAGGCGTCCTCTATTTAGCACGGGACGCCCAAAAAAGGCGTCCCGAATCAACACAGACGCCTCTTTTA
The DNA here is from genome assembly GCA_019022655.1 of Acacia acuminata. Classification (NCBI taxonomy): domain Eukaryota; kingdom Viridiplantae; phylum Streptophyta; class Magnoliopsida; order Fabales; family Fabaceae; genus Acacia; species Acacia acuminata. Next base: position 7,524,402 of record JAFJYI010000005.1, read on the forward strand.
AGGCGTCAAAAATCAGTTTTGGGCGCCCCGATTTCAAATCGGGGCGACTTCTATTATAATTTTTTTAAAAAAAAAATGTCCCTGTTGCATTGATATAAATCAAAACCTATAGCAATAGAACAATGCAAATAAGACCAACAACAACAACAACAACAACAAAGAAAAAACCAACAACAAAACAAGGCACCTTGGCAACCAAAGAAGACCAACAACAAGAACAAGGCACTTGGCAAAGAAAAATGCAAATAAGAGATGCAAAAACCAACAATGCAACAAGTTACTTTGGCAACCAAAGCCAAGACCAACCACAAGAACAAACAAACAACAACAAGTGACCAAAACTTTTAAGATCCAATAAGATAGATCAGTTTAGACCAAAACGCACTTGGCAACCAGCAAGACCAACAACATCAACAAGGCACTTGGCAACCAGCAAGACCAACAACAGCAACAAACAAACAACAGCAAGTGACCAAAACTTTTAAGACCCAATAAGATAGATCAGTTTAGACCAAAACGCACTTGGCAACCAAAGAAGACCAACAACAACAACAATAGCAAGTGACCAACAACAACAACAACAAACTATTACTTAAAGCGACCAAAAATTCAACTTTTAGCTCCGAGTTTCAATTCCAATACGAACAAAGATCACACAACAACAAAACTCTAAATGATTGATATGATTTAATTTTGGGGCTATTTACAAAACGAGTTACCAATTCCGCGAGAAACCAAGAGTATTAAAGGCGAACAAGGCAACACATGATGTACATATCTATATGCGTTGAACAAAATTTGCAGCCAAAGCATCTCAAACTGTATCAATCTCTTCCTCCCAACACGGATCCAGACTATCAAAAAGCTATAAATTGGAAAACAAGTATAAGTTAAACCAATGAAGCGAATAAAATAATTAACTCAAGTAGAACAAAAAATATTATCATTTGAGAAACAGAGAGCGATTGCGTACGTTTTGAAAAACTGTAGTACGTCCGCTCGTAACGATGGTATGCATATAAAACATAACGAAGTATCCGCACTCAGAGTTCCTTGGTTGTTTTGGGCACTATAAATCAAAAGCAAATTGTTAAAACGGATAAAGGCATATCGAAAGCTACCATTGTGTCAATGAAATAACTTGAATTGAAACTAATTACTTTTGGATGAAACCACTTCGGTCCACCTCGCTCTGGTGCTCCAGCCGATCGATCTAGCCTCGAATGCACTACATTAAAATGGAAATTAATGAGACATGAAAACAGATCATATAAATGAAGAATCAATGATTTAGACAAAAATTTACTTACTTGGCAAACATGGATTTGATTTCATCGTTCGGCTTGCCACCTCTTAAGGGATCAAACCAATAACATGCGTTCTTAGAGGGACAAACAACACACAGGGTTGAATGACCACTACAACAAACACATTATAATATTAATTAAGATAAGAAAGGAATTTTTCTTAAAAATCTTAAATAGACAACTAAATTACGTACCCTTCAAGTATTGGGGCTAGATAACAACGATCATCTTTGGACAATTGTAGCACCAACATAAAGCGTCCTTTTGGTTAACACACTGCGAGCCCGGGCCGTGTTTATTGGACGTAAGAATCCATACAAATCCTTTCGGCCTTTTCGGACGCATATGTCGTAGCACACTATGATCGAAATAAAATGATAAGCGTTGTTAAGTATAGCAAACAAAAAAGATCAATGCAATAATCAAAGGGGGAAAAACTTACATTATCGCAACTTCAAGAACGACTAAATCTAAATCCTCCATATGCAAAAATTCGAAAAGATCTTTTTGGTCAACTGTAAACTCATAGGTCTTGTCTATGCCGACAATGCCAGGTTGCATCTTGAAGGAGAGATAGCTAATGTGTACATGGATCGTAGCAGTGCTAAGTGTGGAAATTTGCCCTCATCCACTTCATTCTATGAAAACATAAACAAACATATTATGAGTGAGTTACCAATGAAAAGCAAGTTCTAGTAATGTATTTCCTACCATTGGAGGTGTCGCCGCCACCATCTAAATAAGATGATTCGGCCAAAGGATGAACGATCCTATGGCCCGACCTAAATCAGGAACCTCGTCATCTTCAATCGGGATGTCTGTTTTGTCTTCCCCCTCTCGAACACATTTCACGGTCACCCTACGTAGGTCTTTTGGAATTTCAATATTATGGTGGGTGGTGTGATCCGTGTAGATAAGAGCATCGGCAACAATACGCCGGTGTGGAACATCCAAATAGAGAGTGCAAGATTGTCCTCCCTGTGGAATGTGAGAAGGTTCGCCGAGATGAACATCCAGAGAGTTAAAACTCTCTTTACTGCTAGGGAAGGCCGGGGATTCACGGGTTGTATGATTCGTATTGTCCCTCGAATCCATCATAGTTTTCACTTCGGATCGTACTTGTTGCATGATTTCGTCAAATAGTCCCACCCGAATTTTGGCTGGCGAGGACTAGGGTTGTTATCGTCATAGAACCATGAACGCCGTCCAAAATATTTTGCGGCCGTAACTCCTCTAGGCTCCCCTCGAATGTTGTCGTGGTAATCCGCTTCCCAATCGCCGTTGACAAAATGTCCATCCGTGAACCCGGCGTAAATGAACCTTGGGAACTCGCTCCTCAAGTGCATCCCGTATCATAAGATGTTTCATAAATAACAACTAAACCCTATAATATGAAACAGCGAGGCTATTTAAAATGTCTAATTTAACTACTTACAATCTTTGAGGCAACCTCAGCAACATCTGCATTTATGTACTTGTCGCCCTTCATCCTTGCAGCTTTCCATTTCTTGTGACGAGGAGGACGTTCAGGGGGCTGGACAACAGTGAAAGGATTGGATTGGGAAGCTTCCTTCATTCTCTCTACCTGCTCCTCCATCATTCTCCATTCCAGCTTTCTGTACCCACCACGAGACATACAATACGGATACTTATTTGCCGCTTGTCTCTCTTTATTGGCTTGACTCATTTCATATGACACGAAAACAATTAAAACTAAGTTGTGAAATAAAAGAAATGATATGAAATGAAATAAATTTTAATTTTACAATAAACTCGGATTTTGCCGTGACGCCACAAACTCCCTCCAGTCCTCCGGAGAAATATAAGGATATTTCGACATGGATCCTCGTTCTTCCTTTCCCCTCGAACAAACTTTTTAGTCAGCTTATTCTTGAAGTCTTTCCAACGTATACGGACTTCCCCCATCCAATGCTTTTCCATTTCCTTAGTGTTAGGGACGTCGTACGTTTGCTGCAAGGTAAAAGGAAAGATAATTAAATTTCAAGTAACAAGCCAAATGATACAAATGCAAATATATTGAAAGTGACGAACCAAAAGTTGTACCCAAATCAACCGCTTCGTTTTCTCCGGAATGAACTTCCAAGCAGAGATCATAATGCGAACTTTGCTTCGAGCCAAATAGCCTACATAGCTAATGAAATTGTCTTCCTCCGGGCCAATTGGATTCAACTTGTCATCAAAGTCCACATGCAGCCTCTTTTTTGATTGTCACGACGGCCACTAGCGCACTCATCTCGTCATTGTGCAACTTCTACCCCTTCTCACAACGGGCTCGTCACCTCTCTCACCTCCCCGACTCATCGAGCTAGAGCTAGACATGTTCCTGTTCATCAAGGACAAATCAATGTTAGATAGGTTATTAAATAGTAAATGATTAATAAAATACACTAAAATGTTAAACCATCTTAAGTTATGACATATTACTATTTCATAACCTAAGATCTTACTTTATATGGTTTCTCATATTCCTTCACAATGATCTTTTCTTGCAAAGCATCTTCTTCATCATCTACCAATTCCACATCACACGTTGTAGGGGGATTTGTTGTGAAAGGGGTGTATCTTCAAGGTCGAAGGATTCTTCACCATACTTCTGTTTTTTACTTTGAAGTATAATGGACATTTTTTTATTTGCGTGGTCTCGTAACATAAAACACTTGTTTTTCCGGCTTGCTAGAATGAATGGCTCATCTTTATGACCAACTCTTTGAAGATCAACTCGAGACAACTCCAAATTGTGGATCTATTACAACAAAGCATTATTGCTAACCCACTTACATTTCAATAGAGCAACTTTGAACTTGTTGTAACTCATCTCCCATATTTCTTCAATAACTCCATAATAAGCCATTAATGCTAATAGGGTTTTTTTTTGTCTTTCGTACTCGCAAAGTGCATGGATTCAACTTCAACCATCACCCCACTATTTTGCACAGAACTTCTGTCGTCTTGGCCTTTTGTGTAGAAGGTATACCCGTTTATTTCATAACCGCACCAAGTGATGACCTGAAAAGAAGGCCCCCAGGCCAACCACTTGATTGTATCCGACACTCCGGTCTCGTGCAATACCTTCTCCTCAAACCACTTTACGAACGTCTTCTTTTGCTCATGAGCTATTTGCATGTCATTCTTCCTTGGATTCTTATTCTTCAAACTCTTTCTGTGATCATCAATGTATGGTTGAACTTCTTCCATATTATTCAAGATGTACAAGTGTGCTTGCAACACCTCTTCACGAGCCTTATTCTTCAGTTTGATTCCTCGAGTTCCCTCGGTTATCACCTTGTCATGCGAGATCGTATCGTCGTCCCCGATAGATAATCTTTGCAAAAGTCCATAGCCTCTTCAACTACATATCTCTCAACTATTGAGGCTTCCGGCGATAAGGATTTTTAGAATACCCTTTTAAGATCTTCATGTATCGCTCGAAAGGGTACATCCACCTTAGGTAAACCGGACCGCAGCCTTACCTCCCTTACCAAGTGCACTATCAGATGCACCATTATATCAAAAAATGCAGGAGGAAAATGCATCTCTAGTTGAGACAAAATAATATAACCCTCATTTTCCAATTCATCCAACTTTTCAGTGTCAATGACTTTGTTACAGATAGCATTAAAGAAAATACACAATTTTGTTATAGTGGTTCGCACTTCATCTTTCATAATGCCCCTAATAGATACGGGCAATAGTTGTTGCATTAGCACATGATAATCATGGGACTTCATCCCCACTAACTTCAAATCGTCCATTGAAACACAGCTTCTCAAATTTGAAGAATATCCTTGTGGAACCTTAATGTCATATAAACACCCACACAAACTTTTTCTCGCTTTTTGATAGTGTATGGGCCGGCTCCATATATGCCTTCTTACCATCTTCTTTTACTTGTGGATGTAACCGTTCTCTTATTCCCATATTAACCATGTCTAGTCTCGCACTAATTCCATCCTTAGTCTTTCCTGGTATATGCAAAAGAGTACCGACAAGACTATCACAAACATTTTTCTCCACATGCATCACATCAAGACTGTGTCTCACATCAAGACAATGCCAATATGGAAGATCAAAGAAAATTGATCTCTTCTTCCATATATTCTTCTTACCCACAATCTTTCTCTGCTTACCCAATATGACATTGATATGTTTCACCCGACTATAAACATCCTCTCCGGTTAATGCCTTCGGAGCCGTTCTATGCTCCGGTAAGCCGTTGAAACGCTTTCTTAACTTACGATATGGGTGGAACCGATCAAGAAACCTCCTGTGACCGAGGTAGACCGTTTTTTTTTCGTGCTTTAGTTGATGGAAGTTTGTGCCTGCTTCACATATTGGACGTGCTTTATGACCCTTGACACTGTACCCTGACAAATTTCTATATGCGGGAAAGTCATTTCTCGTGGTAAAAATCATTGCACGCATCTTGAAGGACTCCTTCTTATATGCATCAAAACAATTTCTTCAAATCCTCAACCAAGGGCGCCAAGTACACATCAATATTGTTCCCGGGCTGTTTTGGTCCAGAAATCATCATATAGAGCATCACATACTTGCGTTTCATACATAGCTAGGGAGGTAAGTTGTATATTACAAGGAGAACCGGTCATGCACTATGGGTGCTGCTAAGAGTCCGATACGGATTGAAGCCATCTGTACAAAGACCCGATGAAGATTTCTTGGCTCACCGCCAAATTGAGGGAACATTTCATCTATTTTCTTCCATTGCGAGAGAGTCACCGGTGCCAGAGATATTTTCCATCGGATATTCTCTCATTAGAATGCCATCTCAACTGCTTCGCCGTCGCTTCACTAGTAAAGAGACGCTTAAACCGCGGTATTATTGGAAGATACACAATGCCTTCACAGGTTGCCTTTTTGTTGTCTCATCATCTCCGTAACCACCACCTTTCTTCACTTTGTATCGTGAAGTTTTACACTGAGACAATTACTCAGCCTTCATACTCATTTCGTACAATATGCAGTCATTAGGGCAACCGTGTATCTTTTTATACTCCATACCCATCGAAGACAAGATTTTCTTGGCCTCATACATACGATTTGGAAGTACATTATCATCCGGCAACATATCACACAACAATTGAAGCAGTGGACGTGTAACTACTATCGGTCCACCCACAAGTTGCCTTTAAGTTGATCAAATGTAAGGTCTCGATCAACCGTGTATACTTAGTACACCCAGGGAACAACGGTGTCTCGCATCACTCGCACGCTATCATATTCATGCGATTGTGCAAAAGATTTGACCTCAACATCATGAATCATTCTCTCCATTCCATCGTCATCTACCTCAACTTCATTTTCATGCGACACACTGGTACTTATTACCTCCTCATCATGCCATATCCACGTTGTGTATCGAAGGTTTATTCCATCACAAATTAGGTGATCCCTTATAGTAGGAATATCCCGTCGAACCCCATTTAAGTAATTAACACATGGACAATAATACATCCCTTTTTTTGTAGCCACATTCCTTCTAGCAAATTCAATAAACTCTTCCACCCCATTCTCATATTCTTCATTAGTTCTCAAAGCATTCATCCAACTATGCCCCATTTTAATACCACCTACGACATTTCCACCAACACTCAAGTTTATATAACAAAAAAAGAAACGACATGCTTTTTTCTCTATCTTTTAAAAAAATTTCGGCAAAGATTTCCCCTTAAAAGTAATGCATCCCAAAATTTCAACAACAAACAATTTCGGCTTAATTCAAGGTGATTGAATAATATCATCCATTAAATGCATCAATTTCATCATTACAAAATAGAATTGATAGAGGATTGAGTAACTACACTATAAAATGCAAAAAAGGGCTGAAATTGATAGACTATGCTCTTCTGGCATTATGCTAATCAAAATAACATACAAAGAACCCTACCAATATGGGAAATTGTAAAAATTAAAATTACGAGTACAGATCGAAAACCAACAAAACATCAAGAAAGCAAAGCCGAGCACAACAATATTGAAAGAAAGAAAATGCATAAACATATAAATGTGGATTAATGATTCAAGTCTTGTGGATACATACCGATGATGCCGGAAGAATATGAAGTCTCTCTAGTTGTGGAAAGTAACTACTTGTCAACCTTTAAATTCTGGATCTTGGGCAAAAACCGATTGTATTAACCTATCAAAGAAAATAATTGAAGAATTAAGAGTAGAAGGAAAGGTTCTAGTAAAAAAATAAGTACATACAAACTCACATTCACTTGCGAAGAACAAAGGAAACCAAAGTTAAACATATAAACAAAAAATGACGTTTTGGTTAAATTAGTCAACTATGTGTGTGTGTGTGTGTGTGTGTGTGTGTGTGTGTGTGTAATTCCAATGTTAAAGAAATGACGTGTGTGTGCGTGTGTAATTCCAATGTTAAAGAAATGGTGTGTGTGTGTGTGTGTGTGTGTAATTCCAATGCTAAAGAAATGGCATGTGTGTGTGTGTGTGTAATTCCAATGTTGAAGAAATGGCGTGTGTGTGTGTAATTCCAATGTTAAAGAAATGTGTGTGTGTGTGTGCGCGTGCGCGTGTGTAATTCCAACGTTAAAGAAATGGCGTGTGTGTGTGTGTGTAATTCCAATGTTAAAGAAATGTGTGTATGTGTGTGTGTAATAAGTACATACAAACTCACATTCACTTGAGTGGATGAATTCCAATGTTAAAGATAACCATTATGTTTGTGTGTGTGTGTGTAATTCCAATGTTAAAGAAAGAAATGTGTGTGTGTGTGTGTGTGTGTAATAAGTACATACAAACTCACATTCACTTGAGTGGATGAATTCCAATGTTAAAGATAACCACTACTGTGTGTGTGTGTGTGTGTGTGTGTGTGTGTGTGTGTGTGTGTGTGTGTGTGTGTGTGTGTGTGTGTGTAATTCCAATGTTAAAGAAATGGCGTGTGTGTGTGTGTGTGTGTAATTCCAATGTTAAAGAAATGTGTGTGTGTGTGTGTAATAAGTACATACAAACTCACATTCACTTGAGGGGATGAATTCCAATGTTAAAGATAACCACTATGTGTGTGTGTGTGTGTGTAATTCTAATGTTAAAGAAATGGCGTTTTGGTTAAATTAGTCAACTAATAGTTTGATGATTACTGAGAATTTTTTGATGATTAATGAGATTTTTAAAGTCATACGGTCAATATGTTATGTAAAAAAACTTATTGTTGAAAGGCAAAATGGACAGACTGATATTATAGACATAGGCAAAATAAAGCCAAAAACTTATGTTCTCGCATGTATCTTTCTACTTTACATAACATCTCTAAAAGGCATAAAAAAGAATCTAAACCGATAAGGACATGTTTCTTTTGGTTTGATTGTCCATTGACTTTTGGGTGGATGATTGGTCGGCAAAGGTTAGATTAAGGTTCCACTCTCATCTCAATGATGGACCACACAATGAGAAAGCATTACTTAAGAATTGAGATTAAAAAAAACAAAGACATAACATGGACTCCTTGGTCGGATATCCTAGATGCAAATTTCAAACTAACACTTTCCATTTTCTTGGTTATAAACATAAATCCTGAAAAGAGAGTCAATTTAGTAAATGATCGATTGTTCTCACAGAGTGTTACCAATTAACCCTTTTCCAAAACAACTAATATATCATATTTTATATTGTTGAATCCTTTCTTCCAACTGTCTGCAAATTATTTGTATCTTCCAAGGCCTTCAATATATAACATAGTTATTAATTTCAACAATATCCATTGGTTCAAGTAACATTCTTACAAAGCACAGACTCAATACCAATCAATCAAATATAAGCAGATAAGCATATCAAATGTAAGTAGACTCAATACCAATCAATCCCATATTCATTAAGAAGAACTGAAGAGTGCACTCAAATGTAAGGTTTTATAGGAATTCCTTTTCAGATAAGCAGATCATGACCATGGCATAACAACTTAATAGCTATAAATAATATCAATAACAACATAATAACTATAAACTAACCTTTTCTGGATCCCATGATGAGCTTCAGGTCCACTAATTTTAATTACAAAAGAACCCTACAGTAAAAACAGTAGCAGTAAGAAGAACTAAAGAGAGCACAAATGTAAGGTTTAAACCTTGCAACCATATCAAGAAACCAAAAATAACTCAAAACACTCATAAGAATTTCAACCTAACTTGAGCCATTGAAACAGACAACAAAAACAAAAAGATCAAAGACTTTGTTAGTGATGTATTAAAGGCAAAAAAACTGCTCTTGAAGCCCCAAGCCCCAACTGACTTCATTAAGTTGTTCCATTTAAACTGAAATTCAAATTTCATCTAATCACCAGACAAGCTAAAGCAAAAATCAAGCGACAATTAAAACGGAAACCACAATTTCCCAATCCAAACAAACGACTGAACAGAGAGTAAAAGGATAATAGTCTGCATGTATTCAATATGATAGCACCCTAAATACATATGAATAAGAGGATCTTTAAACATACCCCATACCAATTCACGCATAGCAGCGAAGGAGGAGAAGAGAACAATTTTTAGTGCATCACTCTCAAAGTGGCAGTGGACGGACAGGGACGAGGAGAAAGAAGAACCTAACACCCAAAAGATGAGGAGCGGAACTCGGTGATGCAAGAAGGAAAAACGGTGAAGGAGCTTCTACCAAAAAAATCAGAGCTTCGCGAAAGAGAGAAGGAGAAGAAGACGAGAGGAGATCGACGGCGCACAATGTTCGGTGGGGCGTCGGAGACGGAGGAGACGATGGCGTCGTTGGGAAAAAGAAGAACCGAATAACGTCTCGAAGCCGCGAAGAGAGGTTGAGGGAGGAGACGGCCGTGAGGTATCCAGTGAATACGCTAGGGTTGAGAGTAATTGAGTGGGCCGGCACAAGACGCGGGTGTAGACTTAATTAAAATAAAATGGACTATCGGCGTCCTGATAAGGGAATCAGGGCGTCAAAAAGGAATATAAGGCGCCCGATTTAATATCGGGACGCCTTATAATAAATTAGGGCGCCCCTGTTTTTAAAGTAGGGCGCCCTAATTTATTTTTGGCGCCCTAATGCACTTATGAGGACGCCAATTAAAAAAAAAATTCCAACAATAACATTTATTTTTTCTGAAAAATATTAAATTAGGCGTCCTGATAATAAATCAGGACGCCCTAATTTCCACCTAGAGCCAAAAAATTTCAGAAATGGCGCCAAATAAAGTCGATCTAAAACATTTATTTTTAATTTGGCTGAAAAGTAGTAAATTAGGCGTCCTGATAATAAATCAGGACGCCCTAATTTCCACCTAGAGCCAAAAAATTTCAGAAATGGCGCCAAATAAAGCGATCTAAAACATTTATTTTTGGCTGAAAAGTAGTAAAATAGGCGCCCCGATAATAAATCGGGACGCCCTAATTTCCACCTAGTGCCAAAATAATTCCGAAATGGCGCCAAAGTTCTAAAACATTATTATTTTTGGCGGAAAAATATTAAATTAGGCGTCCCACGGTTATTTAAGGACGCCTTAATTTGTTTTAGACACCACGAAACAAGTTTACGGACGCCAAATTTGATAATATCACCATTTATTTTACAAAAATGCCACTACGTTCACTTTTAACTCCCTTTTTAAAAATAAGGACGTGTCTTAGGGAAGTTGTTGCCCTTTTCTGTAGTAGTGAACTTTTTTTCAATATTTGGTCCAACGCCATTTTTCCAATTCGCCAAACCCATCTTGCTCGCAACCAATTTCCGTGCCAATTTCTCTCTATGCTCTTGTATTAAAACAAGGTGACGGTGTGCTTCTCTCTTTCGGCATCCATGCATTAAAGGACTCGGCAAGATTAGTGGTTATGTTATCCCACTTCTTGAAAGGAAACTTACTAAGAGCCCATTGGTCTACATCCCCATTTGTCTCCACCCATTGTGCCAATTGTGGATTGAACATTGTTAATTTTCCCATCGCATCGGTGAAGTCCTCCGGGGCCTTGCATAGGCGATGCCATCAAGGAGCTTGGTGCGGTGTCTTTGCTATATCCCGATGTTCGTCTCACACCTTTACTTAATTTCAAGAACTCGGCATGCCAAATTGAAGGTTTTCAGAACTTGTAATTACAGCTTACACATTGACGTGAAACTATATATGATATTAAGTTCAATGAGTAGGTGTAAATACTCACTTACTCATACAACTTAATATTTTGAAATGATATTCACTTATTCAGCAACCCTTATATAGCTGTCAAACTTTTCCAACGTTGTTGTTAATTTATGCATTTTGTGTTGTTAATCGCCTCTGGAAGTCAGACATGACAAATTGAAGGTTTTCAGAAGTTGTGGTTAATTTATGCATTTTGTGTTGTTAATTTATGAATTCTGTGTTGTTAATCGCCTCTGGAAGTCAAACATGACAAATTGAAGGTTTTCCGAAGTTGTGGTTAATTTATACATTTTGTGTTGTTAATTTATGCATTTTGTGTTGTTAATCGCCTCTAGAAGTCAGACATGACAAATTGAAGGTTTTCAGAAGTAGAGTGATAACTAAAATCACAGCGAACGGCGACCCACAGCTGAAGACCCAAAAAGGAACTGATGAACGGCGACGCACGCACGACGAACGACTGGGAGAGGCGAAGAATAAACTTCCGTAACAGCAACAATAGCCGACGAGAGGCGAAGAAGAAGATCTGAATAAACTTCCCGACCACAGGATCAATGGCGAACGCGAGGCTTCTTCGAGCGACAGCGAGAGCAAGTGAGAGTAGGGTTCAGTAGAATGGCCGAACGATCCCATTTGTGCGCGTTTTCCGTTTTTCCCTTTTTGAGAAAACCAGTCGCACGATTCTGTGAATGCTCCCATCGATTCTTTCCTTTTTATTCACTATGTCCAAAAGGATAATTTGACAATTTGAAATAATTACACGAAGTCCCTTGGGACTTTCGTAATTTCATGAATTGAAGGGACCTAAATGTAAATATATCTTTGTTCCTTGGGACCTGTGTGTAATTTTCCCAAACTTATTTGTGTCAGTTGCACCTATGAAAAAAATTTGTTGATAAAATTGCACATCAATCTTAAATTTGTTATATCATTTGTTATATTTTCATAATTATTACTTCTTCAAATAATAACTAGATAACTAATTTGTAGATATTTTTTATAAAAAAAGTTAAGGGTGAGTTGATTTCTCTAGACTATCCTGTTTAATAATTTGTGTTGGAACTATCTCTCAATGAAAATCATATTAATTTGTGTCATCCACAAAAATATTGCAGAAAAATAATTATAAATTTAAAAGACAAAGTAAAATAAGGTATTGTATTTAATATACCAAAAGTAAACCTCTAAGTCCTAACTAGCTCTTACTTTCATTTAGGACTAAAGGGAAGTGAGTATATGATATTTTTATTATTCTTTTAAATAAGAACGAAAATTATTTTTAAATTTATTCTTAAAGTTATTTGTATTTTATTTTGTACACCAAATAAACCAAAGCACAGATCGTCTGACTTAAAATTGACTCATAAATGAAGTCAATGATGAGAATTGCTATAAAAAGATCCCATTGATTTTCTAAAAAAAAAATTATATTGATTTGGAATCAAATTAGCATAACAGTCGTGCGGATCTACGATTGTAATACTCAATATGTACGTGAGTGTACATACATATATAAATTAAATGGAAAATGACCGGTTAGATGATTATTTAGCTTGATTATTTTTATGAAGAGAAATTTTCTCATTTTTCAAACATAAAATTGCATGGTCTTAACTACAAGATCATATATAGTTAAGAATTATTTATTCATATTGTAAATAGCTATAATAGATCATATTAGAGTATTATTGGACCTAATTGAAGATAATTTTCCCAAACACATTTTCAATATTCCTGCATGAAACTAAAGTGACGGAAGTCCCTTCATCAGAACTAAAGCTAGATACACTACTACAAAAAGTTCCTTTAATGACATTAATTAACGTCTTTTTTTTAAAAAAAAAAACTAAAATAAAACTTAAAAAAGATGCGATAAATTTTTTGAAATTTTGGCTTATCTTTCAACAACTGTTTATCTAAAAACAATTGTTGAAAGTTATTTTCAACAACAATTTTTGTTATCTCATCACCACATCCAACATCTTTCTTCACTTTTTATTATGAAGTTTTACTTTTCCGACACTCATTTAGTCTTTCATACTCCTTTTCTATGCAATACGTAGTCATGGATAAGGGCAAGCATGTATTTTTAAACTTCATAACCAGCGTAGAAAATATTTTATTGGCTTCATACATACAATTTAAAAGTACTTTATCCTCGAAAGCATATCACAAAATAATTCAAGTAACAATGTGAAACTACTATCGGTCCACCCATAAGTTGGCCAAATGCAAAATACATGACAAGCATGTATACTTAGTACATCCAGAGTACAAAGGTGTCTCTACATCACTCCGTACACCGTTATATACACGCAATTGTACAAAAGATTCTACCTTAACATTATGAATCATTTTCTCCATTCGATCTATTATCATCTATGACATCCAAAACTTCCTTCTCACTGGACACACTAGCAGTTACTTCCTCATCATGCCATATTCGCATTGTGTACCAAGATTTATTCCATCACAAAGTAAGTTATCTCTTATATCATCAATGTCGAGTCGACTCTCATTTAAACACTTAACACAAAGACAAAAATACTTCCCATTTTTACTAGGCTCATTCATTTTAGCAAATTCAATAAATTCTTCCACCTCATTCTCATATTCTTCACTTGTTCCCAATGCATTCATCCAACTATGATCCATTTTATTACCACTTTATCTATTTTCAACAATACTCAAGTTTAAAGCAATTGTTATTATGACATGTGAATATGAGGAAGAAGTTGTCTTACTCATTTTTTAAATTTTTTAGCAGCATTTTCCCTTAAAAATAAGACATCCAAAGATTTCAACAACAATCCAATTCAACTTAATTTAAACAAAAAAAAACTGCAGCAATTCAAGATAAAATCAACAATTTAATTAAGCAATTTAATCAATCCAAGTTCATAATGCCTCTAATAGCTCAACCAATGCCAACTACCTATGTGTAACCATAAATTTATAGTTTTGCATATTCTATCAAGTTCATACCAATAGAGATAGAGGACAAAGGACACACTGGAACATGTCGTTACAATAAACTCATAAGCCAAAATGAAAAAAAAAATTATCAAAGAAAATCAGGAAAAAAAAACTAAAAGTGGAGAGGACAGAGCACACTTATACGATTGAAGACATGCAAGGAGGAGATGAGAGAGTAAATCATGAGAGCGCAAACGGAGGGGCAAAGGGCAAAGGGCAAAGGGTGTCAACTTTAAAAGGTAGAGTACAACGGTGTGAGTTTGACGATGCAACTGAAGGAGCAGAGGCCGTCAGCGACAAAGTATGTCACTACAAAAAAAGTCTTGTTTTGTGATGGAAAAAATCCATCGCAAAAGTGGTTTGCGACGGATTAATGTCCGTCGCAAAAAATGGTGTTGCAAACCATTTTTTGCAATGGAAAAAGAATTTTCTGCCGTAAATACGAAAATTTGCGATAGAAAATAAGTGGGAATTTGCGACATAAATAATATTCATCGCAAATTCCCACTTTTTGCGACAAAAAAAATATTCGTCGCAAATTGGAAAATTTACGATGGATGTGATTTTCCATCACAAGTTTGGCAATTTGTGATGGAAAGGTTAGCAATGGATACACAGATCCGTCGCAAACCGTTGGTGGTTTGTGACGAATAGGTATGGTTCATCACAAACCAGTGGTCTTTAAGACTGCCGGTTTGCGACAGATCAGTATATCCGTCGCAAACCTCATGGATTTTGTGACGGATGTATGATCCATCACAAAATCCAGTTATTTGTGACGGATTTATAATGTCCGTCGCAAATCTTTTTAGTTTGTGATGGAATTTTTAATCTGTCGCAAATATTGAAAAAGTTGTGACAAATAAAATTTCCATTACTATTTCCCTATTTTCTAGTAGTGTGCGTCCATGTAAGGTCGAGGAGGAGAGGGGTCACGTTTGGATGGAGGGCAAAGGTTGCGTCTAGGGTCCAAGAGGGGGCCGGACGATGTGATTTTGTTGGATTAGGGCTTGGAGGTGGATCAAAGATGGAGAAGGAGGGCAAGGTGCAAGAGAAATCAAAAGAGAGAGTTGGAGGTGTGAGAGAGTACAAGAGACACATTTGTAAAAGATGAAAATGTGTTATTTTCAACAACCGTTTTTGAAAAATTAGTGTTGGAATTAATCTTTCAATGGCGAGTTATAAAAAACGATAGTTGAAAGTTTTATTTCAACGACTATTTATAGAAAATGCTGGTTGAAAAGTAAACTTTCAATGACTGTTCATTTAGAAATAGTAATTAAAAGATAAGATGAAATTTTAAAATTGCCACTGCTTCCTTTTTAACTTTTGTTTTATAAAAAATGGACGTTAATTAGTGTCGTTAAATGAACATTTACAGTAGTGTTATGATAAGTTTCATCATGATGTCACTGTTGATATTGAACCTTGAACTAGGTATTCGACTAATATCGAGCTTCTAAACGTTGTTTAAAATAAAATAAGATATTTTTAAATTGTACCTCTGTATTACCATTGTTGCAGATTACTTATTTAGCTCTTTTTCTATCATTTTAAAACCCATATTATAGGAATTGGTTGAAATGCTTGCGCATAAAAGTACAGCGCATTTAATATATATATATATATATTGGAAGAAGGACACGTGAGGGTACGGGCAAATTACCACAGCCACAAAAAATGTTTAGATATTACAACCTCTAATTCTACAAAGAAGACGCTTTTAACGAATTTTGGAAGATTAAAGAAGTTAAATAAATTATTTAATTATATCAACATCTTTCTAAAATACTATATGCATCATTAGATATAGATCATATATTAGTTTATAAGTAAGACATATTAATTTAAAAAAATAATAAATATAAGAGATAAAAGAAAAAAAAGTCTTATACTTATAATCAAAACTCACTTATAAATTAGGTCCTATGTTTAGGACAAAAGATAACACTATATTATCATTTTAAACTACTCTTATCATCCTATTCATTTTTGTAATACCCCAAATTCCATACTTCAAAGTGTGTCGGTAGACACTTAGTTTTAGAAAAATCGACGAGTTTGAGGTGCTACTCAACGTAATGCGGAAGGAGAGCATGCACTTACGTTTGGAGAATGAGTGATCGATATAAAATGCCTGACATATGCTAATGCCCGGTCATAAGCCGATATATTAAAATTTCCTAAAGGAATATTCGTGTGATACAACAATACGAGCTTGTATAATTACAATTCTTGCATGATAACTATACAACCTTAAACCAAGCCTTAACAAGACTTGGGGCAATGAACCTAACTCAGTTAATCAAACGATTTGGCCAGGCCGGTGTCTAGTGGAAGTCTCCTTGAATTCACGGCGACTGATTGACTAAACCACATAGACGAACCCTTTCCAGACACCAAATGGTTTGAAGTAACCTTATTAGATTCATGCCAGAAGGTAGGCTCTGTTAAACTTCTTCCGGCATTTTCTTTGTGGGGTGCCTCTTCACACTCTCCGTCCATCGGTGTCTCTTCACGGCTCCATCTACCGGTGCCTTTTTATGTCTCCGTCTATGTCATCTTCTTAGATCCTAGTTTCTTCCCTGAACCTTTAGTCAAGGCTGAGATTCAATCGAATTGAATCTCAGGTAATAGTTAACCTCTATAGCAGATATAACAATATATGTATGACGTATATTCATGACATTACAAAGATTAATCAACACATAAGCACACAAAGAAATGTAAGATTAATATATCAACAAGTACACATCACATGTAAAGTTATTTATGTCAACAGTACACATCACATGTAAAGTTATCTATGTACCGCACCTCACCGTGCCACGATGGCCTATCGTGTCCTCGCTTAGGAAAACTATAACGGTATTATCAAAACCATAACCCGTGTATAAAGCTGAATATATAAGTAGTGATCTAAGCCCCATAAACTTAGTCACAGTGCCTGGCCCAAGACCTAGTCTTGTCCATCACTTCATGAATCAATCAATCATATAGGCGATTAAAGTTACTAGTACGGTTATACCTTTCACCGTGTAATGGCCACCATGCCTGACTTTTGAACCCGACTCTGGACTTTCCGGATATCCTATACATTTTTGTTGGGTTATTTCCTCTTCCATGATATTATAATCAATATCATATTTCCTATAATAATATAAAAAAGGATATTTTCACCTATTTCTACCCATGGTGGATTTGTTATTACAATTTTGCCCTTACATTTTATTTAAAAACGTAATGCTGATTTACTGGGCAGATTTTTCAGCAACTTTGAAAAATCATAGATAATTCCACAAAAATCAAAATGAGGTTCCGTAAAATTTTTCATGACCCTTGACATGTCTATTTTCAAGGAAAAATATTCCAAGAACTTAGAACATCAATAATTATTCCCAGGTTTTTCGTTCTCAAATACTGTTCAGATTTAAATCCAGTAAACAAGGCTTAACTTCAAAAATTCATATCTCCTTATCCAGAGATCAAAACATTACATATTTCATATATTTAGAAAGTCCTACATGTCTAATATATTCATGTAAAATTTCATGATTTAATGGCTTCATTTTATATACAAAATAATAGCCTCTATACGACTGACTTTAACAGCCTAGTTTCTACAACATTTATCTTAATGATTTATTGAGTCTATAAATTATTCCCTAACATGTTTTCCACTTCATTTTGCGTTTTAAAAGCAATGGAGACTTCCAAACATGAAAGGGAACATTTCTAACAATTTCCTAGATTAAACTACATTTATACTAAGAATTAAAAAGCTAAAGACTAAAAAACTAAAAGCTAGAGCTCAATAACTTACCTCTTGAAGTTCTTACTCCTTCTCCTTACTCCAAGAACTTTGCTTCTCACTCTCACTACTTTAGAAATCAACTCTTGGAGTTTGATTTGGTGTGAAGAAAATGAAGAGGGGAGCCCTCTATTTATAGGGAAAATGTCAAGGTTAAAATGGTAATCTCAAGCCCAATGTGGGCCCCACCATTTGCCTCTTCCTTAATCTCAACCATTAGATCTAAACTTAATCAAGAAGTTTTAATCCTCACCCTTCACTATAAAGCATGTGCTCTTGTGATGTCATCCTTGTGATGTCATCTTGATGACACAATCAAGGCTTAGGTGTTATTGTTGACTTTCCAACACTAATTAGCTTTAATTATCATGTTAATCAAGTGTTTACATGCTCCTTAATTATATTTTGCCATTAGCTAACTCAATTACATGAAGATTTAGACTTAATTACTTGAGATATTATTTCATTCTCTTTGGCTTAATTATTTTCAAATATAATTAGCCCTCATTTGATACTTTTAATTTGTCTCTAATCATCTTGAAGAATTATGCAACTAATCTCAATTAGTGCAAGCTTATTTTGTTAAGGATAATTGTTAATAGATAACAATTGAACTAAGTATTTCCCTATTCCCTTTTCTGTTTTTATTAGCATATAAAATAGTTATTATTTCATGTGATTTTATGTCACATTTTATAGCTCCTAATATGTGGTCTCATTAATTAGCTATTGGTTAATTAATTCCGAAGTGAGATTTGCATAAAAATATAATCAAATAGATTATAGTTCTTTGAGACACATATTTACCTTTGTATTTTTGTAATTATTTCCAAAATACAATGTTTATAAGAGTTATGAAAATTAGGGTATTACATATCTTACTTCTAACATGTTTCTCTATAATCAAGAAAAATATTAAAATTCATTAACTTAGCTTCAAAATTTAACAACTTTTTAACTTCACTTTTATTTAATATGCACTATGCCCCATGAGAATAAAATATACACAATAATAAATAATGATAAAATTATACATTTATATGAAAAATTTAGTCACGTGAATTATAAATACATAGGATTAAAAAATCTCATACCAACCCTATTACAAGTAAGACCATAAAGGAGTAATAATGCTACCTAGCTCAAAAGTAAAGCCAACTCATATCTAATTATAATCACTCTCAATCTCCTCCCTTTGCAATCTTGTCTGTGTGATAAACATGGATCTGGTTGCAGTATTTTCCCAAGCAATGTAGTGTGTAACATCCCAAATTTAAGGATTTTAAAGTTTGAATAACATAAGGAGAATTATTATGAAATTTTGGCATAAATATTTTAGAGATAGTATTTTAAGGCCAAAATATATTTGGAAAGAAAATAATTTTTTTAAAAAAAGAATTAAAGGTTTAATTTTAATAATTATCCAATACTTGCAAAGATGAGTCTTAAAGAGGATCAAGTGGGATAATCTTTAAAGTAGCCCAATACATATAGATTAGCCCAACAACAAAGCTTCAGCCCATTTGAATTGCACCAAAACGCAGCAACAGAAGTAATACCTATTAAATCATTTTCTCTTTCTTCACTGCATACTTGAGTCTCGATCACGTAAAAGACGCTAAGTACGATCAGCAAATAAGAAATTAGCCATACTTCACCAGTGGCACCATGCTTTTCTTGAACTCTACCATATATTTTGAATTCAGCACCCATTTACCTCTGAATATTTCCAGTTGGACCGGACCCTTAAGTCTCTATATAAGTGTTGTTCTTGGAACTTCATTCATTCATCTTTTTGCAACCAAAACTGAGACTAAGAGCAAGAGGGAGAGCAAGAAAGGAAGAGAGATAGCTGTGAAAGATCATCGTTTTCATCTTTCCTTGTGTTTTGCACCTAAAACAGGTGAGCAATTCCAATGAAGATCATCACGTGCGAGCTAGCAAACTGAAGGTAATCATGGAGTCTTTCTTCCTTCAAGTTTCTATCGGTTTCCAATGTAGTTTATGAGTAATAAACTGTAGGAATAAACCCAGGATGTTTATGCTAAAAATAACCATAGAAGCCAAGCCATGAGAATCCTCTTATGCATAAACCATAAATCTGGGGTTGTGTTGAAGAAAGATAGATTTTGTTTCCAGAATACATATATCAATGTCGTATTTGCATGATAAGGGAAGGAAAACTTGGGTAGTATGCATATATGTATGGAAACCAAGAGCCTTGCGGTGTATTGTCGACATTCTGGTAAAAGCTACACACTTAGAAAACCATAGGAATCGACCCTGACATCCTCTATCAACCCGTCACCTTAACCCATACACTCCATCATGAACCCGGTAATCTTTCTTAAACCACATCGCCACCATACACGGAAACTTGATCCAAGCAACAACTCACAACATCAACACATACCCACAAACTCGATTACGGCAACAACAACTCAACAACGTATACACACAAACTCGATCCTGCAAGGCAACAACAACTCAACATCGCATACCCACAAACTCTATCCCGACAACAACTCAACAACGCATACACACAAACTTGATCTCGACAACAACAACTCACAACATCAACGCATACTCACAAACTCGATCCGGCAACAAAAACTCACAACATATACACACAAACTCAAAACCAATAACAACAACTCAACAACGTATACACACAAACTCGATCCCAGCAACAACAACTCAACAACACATACACAAAAACTCAACAACAACTCAACAAAGCATACACACAAACTCGATCCAGGCAACAACAACTCAACAACACATACACACAAACTCAACAACAACTCAACAACGTATACACACAAACTCTATCTCGGCAACAACTCACACCATCAACACAAACACACAAACTTTGTCTCAACAACAACATCTCAATATTAACACATGCTCACTAACTCGATCCCAGCAACAACAACTTACCAACTTAACTCATACACACCATCACTATCCCGGCAACTACCCTTAACTCTACCTCAGCCCATGCACCTATACGATCCCGGCAACCCCTCATAACTTGTCACCTGCTCAGCCTATACATCATATCTCCAACCCGATATCCTCTAAGGATTCGATAAACATTGATATCTAAGGATGACGACCTTATAAATAGGGCATTATTTATAGTCATGTAGTTAAGTACTTTGCGACGTCAGCAGTGAGTAATGACCTTGATAAACGTTTATAGGCATATTTTGACACCTCTATTGATCCTAGCAACAATGACCGGATTAAGGACTCAAGTTTGATGTGGGTAATTGTTATCTTATTAACTTGTATGTATGTATTACATGTATGACTGATCACAGTTGCTAGATAATTTTGCATGTATGTATCCTAGCTATGGATTAAGGCTACGTGTCTCATAGGGCTGCGGTCCTTAGTTGTTAAATACGGTTACGGTGCGACTTATTTCACTGTGAATTATGCTATGCTTATATATGTGTTATACTGTCAATTACATTATGTACCTGCATATAAGATTAACTGTTACCCCTGGGCTCATTCATTTGAACTCCAGACCGCATGAAAGAGACAGGTAGTGGATCGGGATTAAGATAAAAGATGCAGCTGTAAGGGATACAGCAGAAGAGATATTTTGGAACAATATGAGTAGATGGACTGTATTTTATCGTTTACCATTTGTCTATTTTGTATCAATGTATTAACATCCCAATATGGGATAGATTCGAATCACGAAAAAAAATTCATCCTCAAGTTTTCAAACTAAGTTATTTTGAGAATGTTTTATTCCACAACTATGTCGTCAAAATCATTTTGATGCCTGGGTGCTATAACTCTAATAAGTAAAGATGTATATAGCCAGGGCGTCACACAGTGTATACTATGAGGTGGCGCAAACTTGAACTGGTAGCTCTGGCGAAGCCCAACCCTTGTGAAATGAAATTGCTCTTCGACATTGGCGACGAAAAGGGTTTAAGATTTCAGATACCAAATAAACACTTTTATCGTCACAAGCCTTCCAAGAAAGGAAAGGATGCAGCTCAAGTCATTAAGAAGGCTCTCTCTTAGGCCCTACTGTTTTACTATCCATTTGCAGGTCGACCCAGGGAAAGACATGGACGCAAGCTTATGGTTGATTGTACTGAAGAAGGAGTCATCTTCATTGAAGCTGACACTGACATCTCTTCAACAATTCGGTGACACTCTTCAACCTCCATTCCCACATTTTGATGAACTTCTTTATAAGGTTCCTGGTTTTGAAGGAGTTATCAACTGTTCTCTTAATTATCCAGGTCTTCATTTGGCCCAATAGTTTGATTTCTCTTTGGAGATGATAATGCTTACATTTGACTTATTTAGAAATGCTAGATATCTTATAATTGTTTGACATATTATTTTACCGTCTACAAGCACGTATAGAAAATTCCTATAGGGGAAGATTTATACTTAAATACCTGTCACCGTGCTCATTAATGGTTACACATATTGTTATGGGTTACACGCCTCAAATGTGGTGGATTCATCTTTTCCTACCGCCCAAATCACACTATGAGTGATGCTGCTGGCATAATCCAATTGCTAAATGCCATGGCCGACATTGCCAGCGGAGCATGTGAACCTTCAATCACTCTGGTATGGCTGAGAGAGCTCTTATCAACGAGAGACTCAACTTAAGTTACTTGCACGCATCGCGAGTATGAGAAAGTATCTAATAATTATGATCCAATATGCACTCAACGAAAGTTTTCATTAATAATATTCTCTCGTCTTATTTTTTCTTCACTTTTCTCTCCAAGGAAAGCAGGGTTGGGGTTTTTTTTGTTCATTACTGGAAGATTGATTCCTTAATATATTAGTTTAGAAGTTAGGTAAAATAGCTTGAAAAAAAAAAACAAATATAATTACTTTAAAGTAACTTAATTGACTTCCTTAATATCTCAAAAAAAAAAAAATAACTATATATATCTTATATTTAAAACCGTAGGGAATAATTAATAATGGAAAATTGGTCACGTAGAGAAGAGGGTGTGAGGAAAATGACGAGGCCTTTTCTTCTTTAGTTTCCTAATTTTCTGCCTACCAACGGATTGGTTGAGTAATTGAGGACCCACTTTATATGCCATCCTACCTAGCTACGTACAATAATGACTAGTGAGGCGCATGCATGGTTTTAATTAGGATTGTACGTACTCGCGCCTGGGGCTAAGGCTCTCTCTCTCTCTCTCTCTCTTCTTTTTTTTTTTCTTCTTTTTTTAAATTTTACGTACAATAATGACTAGTGAGGCACATGCATGGTTTTAATTAGGATTGTACGTACTCGCGCCTGGGGCTAAGGATCTTTTAAAAAAAAAAAAAAAAAAAAAAGTTTAAGGGGTAAAATTGAACAAATAAAAAAATATAAGAAATTCAATTTTGCATTTATGACTGACTAATTTGGAACTATTGAATTTTGAATCACCAAAATGAATTTTTAGATTGGGGAGGTATTTATTTTGAATTTTCTCACAATACTACTTTTAATTAATCTAAGGGGGATTGGTTATTTTTCATACTCACCTTGGTAGTGATCAATGTAGATTTGATCTTGACTATCCACCTTATGTACGTATATAGCATGGGATCCATCAAGTTTGGACGACGGGAGTATGGGCACCATAAGCTTATCAAATATGAAATGTTTAGATTTCATTGGTTGCTCTCCTTTTTCTGGATCCAATCATAATATAAAGACAATAAATTCAAAAAAAGGAACGGCTACAGATCTCTTCTCCACTGGGTGGTATGACCAGCTCAACCGTGTTTCTTGGTGGCTAGACTTTGCCGGTGGAAGCTATTATGTTGCATGTGAAACGTTAACTATTGGATATCCTAGATTGCAAGTTTTGACGAAGAAAAGTGAAATATCACTTTTGGCATTCTGAAAATTCCACTAGATTAATGTGAACCATATTTTCATTCTTAGTACTATCAATTAATTTTATGCATTAAATCTTATCATACCCGCTTCAAAACCAGTTTAACAAAAACGAGTCAGGTAACCATATAATTTAATTAATCCATGCATGCATAATTAATTAACACCCATTCAATTAATACCCGTTAAAGTAATTTCCTTTTAAAAAAAATACAAATTATTCCTTAATATAGACAATTTCCTTTAACTCTAGAAAGTCGACATCTTCAATAATAACTGAGGACTAAAATTATGCATTCCGTTTCCAAGTTATTCAAATTTATTGGGATATTATTCCCATTTAGTTCTCATTTTTTGTTATTAGGGTTTGAAGATAAGGGATGAAGTAAATTGAATTTGACATTAGACATTGAATCATGAATTCAATTTGAATGAATTTGAGAAAAGACATCAAATCATGAAGGGTAAAGGAGCAAAAATATACATGTAATTTTCCCCCGGGAGCGCCCAGCACCATGTGTTTTTTTTTTGGAACAAAAATACACATGTAATCTCAAAAGTGGAGCAAAAATACCATGGCCGTCAATTTTGTTTAACTGCCGTTTCTTTTTCAGTGGGCCCCACCTTATTAAAAAAATGAAAAATGCCTTTTTCCCCTTAATTGACCTCACTGCCCTCGCGCTCTCTCACTCATCACCATTTCAATCCCCACACCCACCGTCCCAACCCAAAACGGATAAGCCGACGCCATCACTGGCGAAATTCCGGTCATCGATCTCTCCCTCGGGAACACATAGCCTGGTCTCTCAGGTCAGCAGTGCATGCAAGGCATCAATCACGACGTTCGATTAAAATCTTGGGTTTCGATTCATCAACCATCGCCGACGTTGTTCAAGTATATGGATGTGGGTGTTCGAGTCTAATTTCTTCTTTCTTCAATCCTGGGTTTAGGGAAGGCAACATCCACAAAGTCGAACACCCTAAGCCCGACGATTTATATTGTTCCTCCAATTTCTTTGTCTTTCTTTCGTTTTGGGTTAGGGTTCAAAACCTAATCTTATTATACGAAACACATTTGGGGCTTAGGGTTCAAGATATGACGTGTCGATCTATAAATCTCGCTGGGCAAATTCTCCCTTCTATCGCACTGGTACGATCTCCCTCTACTTCTTCTCATCGTTTTGAATTGAAAATTTTTCAAGCTGTGCTTGACTACTGGAGATTCGAAGAACTCTGTTTTTCTTTTGTAGGGGGAACAAGAACGGTACTTTATAAATGGAGAAAGCTCCGTCTCTTCGAAATGGTTTAATCTGAGATTGTGACATGAATCTCTAGTATTCACCAGGAATGAGTTGTGATTTCGGATCAGTTTTTTCCGATTTGATTTTTATGTTGATTATTGGATTTGATTTCTGGATCTGTAATTGGTATTTGAAAGGTTGATGAATCTCTCTGGATTTTTTTGTCAATGTGCTTAAATATCTGCTCTTCTATCCTGTAATTTTGTCGGAATGATGAAGAATTAACAAGGTAGGGTGATGAATCCAGGGGGAGGTAGGAGGAAATTGGGGTTTTTGTTGAGTTGAGGGGTATTTTAGTATTTTCAAAACGTAAGTAACGTCTGTGAAGTTAAACTAATGACCATGGTGTTTTTGCTCCACTTTTGAGAATTCATGTGTATTTTTGCTCCCCAAAAAAAACTCGTGGTCTTGAAAGTGCTCTCGGGGAAAATTACATGTATTTTTGCTCCTTTACCCAATCATGAATCATAAATCATAATCACGTAATAGACATTTGTTGTAATGCCCCAGCATTTAATAATAATAATAATAATATATTAATAATAAAATTAAAAGTTTAATAATATTGGTATTCGAGTATGTTTTTTGTAATTAATAAGAATGAGTTGATAATAGTCAAAATAATAAGAAATTAAAAAGAAAAGGAAAAATAATAATAATAAGCCCAGCTCATATCTAAACCCTAAACCTAAGCTATAAATAGCCTAACCCTAGCCAACCCTTAGTATTCCTCTTCTACTCCTTTTTGCCTCTACTACTCCCCCTCTTCTTTCTTCCAAAAGTTTATTTTAATCTTTATATATTTTTCTGATTAGCAGCCGGTTCTCTACTCCAAATGACTCTTCTAGAGACTAGCAAAAAATGGAGACCAGGTAATCCTAATCCCTAGGTCAATAGAAATCAATTGTCATATGTCGTATTTTTAAATCAAAAACTGCGGTCTCGGTTTTTTTAGGTGAATTTCCTTATAAGTCTCACGCTACATGTAGACATATTGTTCATAAATTGACTTCCTCGAATCTTGTGCATCTCCTTAGTTTGAATTTAGATTGTTGTGCACTGTATATACATGTATGTCGTGTGTGTTTCTCCATGTGTGTGTTTGTATATATGCATGTTGTTGGTGTTCGCTGTATCAACACAACAATTGTATGTTGTGTTGATTACAATTGCTTGTTTTTTTATTTCTGTGCATGTAGTGTGGTGCGTCATATGCATGCATACATACATACATACATACATAAAATGTATACAAGTGTTCCAAACATATATGTGCAAGTACGATTTGAACTTCAATATAAATTAGGTTGTTTCAAATTTGCTTTGTGCCTCGGTATATATATGTATATTGATTACCCATTGTTTGATTACACATATTGGAAATAATTTGGGAATTTTATTATCTGTGTATTGAAACAATTTAATAGTCAGAGGATAGCTTTGGGATGGTACCTCCCAAAGTGATCAACACAACCTTTGGGTTTTATGCCTCCAATTTTAATTTATGTGAAAAAGAAAAAGATAGTATCCGTTTTTCCTAAAGTGGTGTCTAGCAGGATATCTGGGATACTGGTAGCAACTTTGGGAAAAGGTGTACACGCTAGGAAGAGATGTTTTTGATAATGACCAATTTTGATTTGATGATTTGTGACTGGTAGGATTTCTGGGTCACTGGGTAGACTGGCAGGATATCCTGGTCTACCATGGTTGTAATGACCACCAAAAAAAAAAACTTTTAAGTTTCAAGGATGAAACTTACTTTAAGGATGGTAGAATGTAATACCCCAGATAATAATAATAGATTAAGATAATAACAATAATAATAATATAGTAATAATAAAAATCTAGAAACTAATAATGTTTGTATTGTTTTATAATTTATTAATTGGCAATAATTAAAGAGCCCAACCCATAGCTAAACCCTAAAATTTTAATTATAAACTTAGGTCTAGCTGTCTAAACCTAGCGAACGCTCGATACTTTTCTTCTCAAATCCTCTTTCTGTACTCTCATCAAAATATTTTTCTAGGAGACTAGCAAATACGGAGACCAGGTAATTATAATCCCCATGAGTCTTAGGTTAGTTTTATGTAAATTTGGATAGGTAATTCTAATCCCCATGAGTCTTAGGTTAGTTTTATGTGAATCTTGATAGGTAATCGTAACCCCTAGAACAACCTTGTGTCTCGTGCTAATTCTTTTTCTCTGCATCCCGTTTTGTCGTTCTTGTATGCGTCGTCCGACTATATGCATCTGTGCATCTTCCTGCTTTTAATGGATATAGTGTAGGGTCTTTGCAACGGGTCCCACACCCTCCTATTTCCCTTTTAGTTTGACATTTTGACCAATTTAGATGTTGCATCAGACTACATAATTGCATATTCCTCCTTATTGAATTACGTGTTGGACTTTTTTTGCAAAAGCCATTACCATTCAATATGCATACCTGTACATAGTCATTGTGATCACTTTGGATTTCGTGATTGGAAGATACCTAAACCCTTTCATATATATAATGCCTTACGTTGCTGTTGCTCTAGATTTTGGTATTGAATATATATAATTCTTCTTCTCCTTTTGCGTATTTGTTTTTTTGTTTTTGCTTTTTTTGCCTCCCTCTTCTTCAGATCGGGACGCATTGACGGTAGGAGATTGGTAGGGAACTAAGACTCCGTCCTCGACAAAGGCGCGAAAATCATAGCCATCCAGGTTAAGCTTAGCCGTCAGATTCAAGAACTGGATCTACTCCAAGGCATTGTCAAAGCAATCTTTGGCAGTCTTCTTTAAGAGCTCATCGGACTCCAAGCGCGCCTGCTGTGCCGCGGCGAGGGCCTCCTCAGTTGTTTTAAGCTTAGAGGACAGCAGATCATGCTGTTTCTGAAGGGCTTTCACTGCCTCAAGACTCTCGCCCAGCGCTTTCTGGGCCCGGGAACACTCGGAGGCCAACTTCTCTGCCCCCTCCCACGCAAGTAGAAGTTCTTTATCCATCTTCACGACCGCGGCCTTAGAAGCATCCCGCTCGGCCCGGGCGGCATCCGGCTCCTCTTGCAAAATCTACACATTGGCCTCAGACTCAGCCAAGGCCTTTTTCGTTGACTCGGCCTCCTCCAGAGCCTTTTGCTTGGCTGCCACCTCTTCCTGAGATGCTCTCAGGCGTTTATTCTCTGCATCGGACATGGAATACTTCTCCCTCATGAGAATATAGGCTTGAAGCAGCCCAAAAGATTTACATAAATACCGTTGCGCTGCATACACCTCATCAATGTTAGGCGGAGATAGGGGTCGGCTCTCCATAAATTCCTGGGGAGGAAGGAATGCAACGTCTAGTTCCTTGGTCACCCCCTTATCCCATATGAAGCCGCGTGGAAGCACAGAAGAAGGACGAGACAACCCGGTTGAAGGAGGTGGAGGAGGCGAAGGTGGCGGAGGTATCGGGAGCACCAAAACCGAAGGATTAGTCGCGATAACCACAGACACAGATTCGTCCACAGACACAACGACCTGTTTCCCCTTCGAGCTTGGGAAACAACTTCCCGAGAAGGCCGGAGGATGGATGGAGCCGACCCTTCGCCGCCCGAGACCTTAGTTTTCTTTGTAACAACGAGGCGTAGTGGCCTCGGGTGCAGCACCTTCGGCGAGGGACGGCCCGTTTCCGAGTCCGACGACTCGGTGATGCCGCAACCGGATTCACCTTTGCCAAGTAACCTGGAAGAGCCCTCATGTCTTGAGCTGAAAGGACAAGTAAATGTAGTCAGGAATAAACACAAATTACTACAATAGCATACCAAATTTTGTGTAAAGACAAACAATATTGCAAAGGAGGAACTCCTACAAGTAGAGGGGATTGGCTTAGATCCCTCCCCAGAAATGAAAAAGGCCGCACTCTGGATGCCATACTCCTCCACGTAGGCGTCCAACCTAGGCACGAAAGGGGCTGTCTCCGACAGGAGGTCATCTTTGGAAATTTGGAAGGATGAGGGAGCAGCTTTAACATGACTCTCCATCCAATATAGAGGAAAACGTCACTCTATGTCGGCGGCCTCAACCCCCTTCAAAAACCAGGTTTGTTTACCAAGCACGGCGACAACCTTGAAGAACTCATTTTTGAATCGCTTGAACGACTCGGAGTAGGGCTTCATGAGTTTCCGATCTAGATTGCAGCGGAGAGATACCAACCCTTTTAGCTTGTCGCTTTCTTTGGGAGAGCCGGGGGTAAAGGGGCCGAAGTAATAGAAAAAGAGATTGGTCGAGCAGGGAATCGGAATGGGGAAGGAGCGGCACAGTTGCTCGAACGCAACAAGATAAGCCCACCCGTTCGGATGAAGTTGGGACGGGGCAAGTCTCAGGTGCAACAGGGCCATTATATGGATTTGGGTGAAAGGGAAGCAAACACCGACCCGAGTAAGGTTATCCCGGTAAAAGAAAAAGAAATTGGGACTGCCTACTTCCCGTTCCGCGCAAATAGGCTCGTCGGCCTCTGGACGGCGTATAACGTACCCCTCCATGACGGGTAGATCCAAACGTGCAATGTCGGTATCCGACATCGATGACCAGGTCTTCAAGACCTCATGGGACACCCAGGGAAATCTACGACACAAAGTCTCGGGAGGACTAGAAGAGTTCGATTCCTCAGCCTCGGTCCTTTGCTTGGAGGGCACAGATTTGGGAGCCATTAACCTATAGGCAAAATAAAAGAAAATTAGCAGAGTTGGAAATACCTGGTAAAAGCATGTTAGAAGGCAAAATAGATGGCGGACTCGGATGAAAGGGTACGCCAGAAGAAAGGCCCAAAGGTTGCCGATGCCGGCAAGAACCAAGAATCGAGGAGGCTCTGGAGTCTCCACCGTGCGCAATGTGGAAGGCACCCTCAGCCAAGCAGTCCCAGCAGGGGCCGAGGTAATCCTCGGGATAAGGATCCGAGCTCACAAAAGGTAGACCCTCACAGAAGTTGAGCGGTCGGGCCAATAGGACCGGAGACCTGGAGCCAGAGACGGAACCGATCCCGGCCTGTACTGGCGATGAGATAGGAACGTTGTGTGCGAAGCTCGGGCGGGAGAGGAGACGAGCTCTATAAAGCAATAGGTTGGGGCCCAACTCATCTTGATTGACCGGCCCGCCTCGGAGTAAAGGGGCTGACCTCTCCGCTCCGAAAGCTCGGTTCCAAGAACCCAATAAGAAGCTCGCGGGAAGCGAGTGTGAAGAAACTCCTCTTCCTCAGGGGTTAACATTGATCTGGGTTTAGGAAAATGCCTATCTCTATCCATAAGGAAGGAACTAAGAACCTAAGAACTAAAGGTCTGATGTCGAAAGAGAGGCAAGTACAGACACGGATGTGTTAAAAGCAAGCAAAACCCAAAAAATGGTCCCAAAAGCTTACTCAGAAAACCAGAAAGGAGGAGGAGTAGGAATACAGATAATGGACCAAAGGATATATAATCGGTAAGAAGTACGTTATGCCGTAGAAAAGTAAAGAAGAATAAGGAAAATACCTGTATGAGTAAGAAGAGGGAAACTCGAACGATAGAAATGGAGAACAGTGAAGTTTTGGCGGAGGAGATGATTCTACAAACCCAGAGCAAAACCAAAGAAAAGTTGTAGCGGGAAAAAGTGAGGAGCCAAACGCAAAAAAGAATTACTTCATAGGTATGATAGGGAAATGGAACACCGAGGGTAATTCGGTCTTTGAAACTAGACACGATGGGAAATGCACAGAACGACGTAAGAGCATTAAATGTGCACGTAAATCGGCACACGGAAGGGCGGGACAACTGCAGACTCTTTCCAATCAAGGCAAGCTAGGTGTAAAGCAACAATGATGGCGCCTACAGAAAGAATGCCAAGCGATTCACTCACAAACAGGGGGCTAATTATGTAAGTCCGAGGCCGTTCGAGACGCCCCAGTCAGGCACGACCCAGGACACCACCCGGACTATTACGACAGGAACAAGCCATGGCGTTAGAAGTCGGTCTGGATAAAGCATTGGCCCCGGACCTCAACAGGGGCCGGGGACATTGAACACCTCGGTCGTTCAGAAGCCTGAACAACCAAGCTGGGGGGCAACTATTACGGACCGGCCCAAAAGCCCAAGTCCATGGCGCGGCCCAAACGAAACCAGGAGGTATGATCCGCTAATCATGGGGTGAGATCCGGAATCTTGGTTAGGCACGATCTACCCATATCGTAACGGCATTCCGAGACCCTCGCCCCGAGATAGCACGGCCGGATATGGCGCGCCCGGATATCGCACAGTGCCGAGATATCGCCTCGGACACCTCTATGAATACGGAGGTCGAGTAACCAGTGCACACATTCTAACTCGGACTATTTACATACAGTCTCACCGTGCACACACACCACCCCTTTGTCGTGTACGGTGATCCCACGCTCTCCCGATTATCTCCTCCATAGATATTCAAAGCGAGCCATGTTATCCAAGATCAAAGTACCGGCCCTTAGCTGGACATCTGTGTTCTACACCAGAACAATATTAAAATTATGTCTTATATTTATGATCAAAATTAACTCTCAAATATTGTCTTATAATTAGAGTCGGACAAGTGTTTATTTAGAACATAACCCCATAAATATGAATTTATGAATTTAGATTTGGTGCTTCTTAAGGTTCATCTCTCTTTAACGTTCGTATTTAATCTGAACCAAGTAGTTTTTTTCCTTCCCGATGTCAATGTCATGTGGAGGGATAATCAAGTAGGAGAGAGAATGATGGAATTAAGGAAGATGCTTAAGGTGTTTTAAGAAATATATGTCATATTAATTAACTTAACCAACTTTCATAATCTAATCAAATTAGATAAATATATAAATGTCTTATATTTATAACCGGAGGAGTACTTCCAAATCTAAATTCACATTGACAATGTTAAGAAAGACATAGTTCAACATAATTTTCAAAATCCATGAAAATAAATTCTTAAATTATAGGGGCCCAACTAAAATTATAGAAAGAACCAAGGGAAATGGTTAATATAGTGAAGTAGAAAAAAGTTAATTTCCCCATGACCTATCACTATTTTAAGTTATATTGATTAATTAAATTAAATTTAAAAAACGGAATCATGAACTTAAAACGAGAGTTAATGATAATTTGGATCAATAATTTTCTTAGATATTTTTGTTGGGACACCAATTTTGGTGGATATATTTTGAGGGCTGGCAGTGTCACTAATAATAGAGTCAGTAGAATTTTTGGCGCTACATGATTGAATGATTAATATTAAATGAAAGTAGCGGTACTGTGTGTCCGACACATGGGCATGCGAGAATTAAAATGGGATGACTTTTACTTAGTTTTGGACCAATCAGGTTGAGGGATGGACCAAGAAAACAGTAAAAGTACGTGAGAGTGAGGGGAGCCGAAATGAATGGCCAGGATTAAAAGAAACTAACGGTCTTAATGAGATTATGAGAGAAAAGTTTAGGAGACAATCTCCTCCCCATGGGATCCATCAAGTTTGGACGACAGGAGTATGGGCACCATAAGCCTATCAAGTATGAACGGGTTTCATTGGTTGCTCTCCTTTTTCTGTATCCAGTCATAATATAAAGACAATAAATAATACAAAGAAAGGGTCACATAACAACCTCGATTTTGTTTCTTTGTGGCTAGACTTTGCTGGAGGAAGCTATTATGTTGCATGTGAAATGTTGACTATTCGATATCCTAGATTTGTTCGAGGAAGCTATTATGTTGCATGTGAAATGTTGACTATTCGATATCCTAGATTTGTTCGTTTATTATTGCAAATCCATTACTTTGAAACTCTCTCCCTTGAAATCAATAGAATTCCACTTCACTACATCCATGTCTAGCTAGCTTCTCGCATATGAATCAAGTAATTTAAATTAAGGAGCACATTCAATATCCACTTATAACATATTTTGGCTAGTAATTTTTATTAAATTTCCTTATTCATATAGGATCCATTCTTACCTGCAATATAAAAAGTTAGAGTAGAGAAAAGAAAACTCAGTGACAATGGTTGTCTAAGGAAATAGGAATAAAAAAACTAAACATATATTAACTAAAAAGATATGTCTTCAAAAATCAACTAAGCACAACAAGTAACATATATAACTAGATTTTACCTCGTATATTTTCTATAAAAACTGAGACAAACTATTCCTATTGGAATTATAATATTTCGTTTGAACATCATCAAACTAAACTTATAATAATTACTATGCTTCGCTGAATAATGACACAAATTAAGGGAGAGATAGTGAACTAGAGTTAGGATGTGAAACTTAGTATTAATGTTGAATAAATAATTTTATAAATAATATATAAAATTAACTTAATTATATTATATGTAATTATAATAGTGAAATTTTTTTAAAAAAATATATATATAAGGCAGGCTAGGCTTTGTGTATTTGCAATAAACCCGCCTGATATCCTACTTGCATCCGTAGCCACAAAAGCAGCGGGTCCTTTTCTGGAATTGATTGAGTTCCAAAATGCAAAAACCCAGGCAAAGACAATTAATGCAAGAAAATAAACCGCCAAAGATCTGGTCACCATGTATTGAATAATGCAGTTGCAAAACGAAGGCAAATTTAATTTTTCCGGGAGAGGTACAAAGGCAAATAACCACAGCCACACAATATTTACATATTATTATTATTATCCTAATCCAGATCGTACGAGACGAGGTAGTATTTTCATTTAAATATTGCTTCAAAGATAAACCCAACTCAAAACATATTTCATAAGTAACACTCTCAGTCTTCTCCCGTTGCAATCTTGTTTGTGTGATAACATGGCTCCACCTTCAGCGTTTTCCGGTGATGTAGTGCTTGCTGTGAGGCGGCGCCAACCAGAACTGGTGGCTCCCGCGAAGCCCACCCCTCGTGAACTGAAACTTCTGTCGGACATAGATGACCAACAAGGCTTACGATTTCAGATACCAATGATACAGTTTTATGGTCACAAGGCGTCCATGAAAGGAAAGGACCCAGTTCAAGTCATCAAGAAGGCTCTGTCTCAAGCTTTAGTGTTTTATTACCCATTTGCAGGTAGACTCAGGGAAGGACCTGGACGCAAGCTTATGGTTGATTGTAATGAAGAAGGAGTCATCTTCATCGAAGCCGATGCCGATATCACTCTTCAAAAATTTGGTGACATTCTTCAACCTCCATTCCCATCTTTTGATGAACTTCTTTATAAAGTTCCTGGTTCTGAAGGAGTTATCAACTGTCCCCTCTTAATTATCCAGGTCATTTTCGCCAACACTTTCATTTCAACCATATATAAAGTATGGGCAAGATTAATAGATTAATATAAGTATGCTTATGTTTTTATAGGTTACACGCCTCAAGTGTGGTGGATTCATCTTTGCCTACCGCCTAAATCACACTATGAGTGATGGTGCTGGCATAGTCCAATTCCTAAACGCCGTGGCCGAGATTGCCCGCGGAGCATGTGAACCTTCGATCGCTCCGGTATGGTGCAGAGAGCTCTTATCAGCAAGAGACCCACCTCGAATTACTTGCACCCATCGTGAGTACGAGCAAGTGCCTAATAATTATGATCCAATATGGACACAACAAAGCATCGCTCACCAATCTTTCTTCTTTGGCCCCAAAAAGCTAGAGGCCATCCGTCAATTGTTCTCCCCTTATAATGCTCAATACGTTTCTAGGTTTGAAGCTCTCACCGCTTTCCTATGGCGTTGTCGTACTAGAGCATTGCAATTAGAACCCAACGAGGAGGTTCGCTTTTTGTGTATCAATAATATAAGGGGCAAATCAAATCCTCCATTATTGCCACTTGGTTATTATGGAAATTCTTTTGTGTACCCAGCTGCAGTCACAACCGCAGGGAAGCTCTGTGAAAATTCATTAGGGTTTGCCTTAGAATTGGTGAAGAAGGCGAAAGCTGAGGCGACAACGGAGTATATACAATCTGTGGCTGATCTTATGGTCATTAAAGGACGACCCTGCTTCATTATGCCTGGAACATGGTTTGTGTCGGACACGTCGCGTCTTGGGTTTAGAGATGTGGATTTTGGGTGGGATAAGGCGGTGTACGGTGGCCCGGCAACAGCAGGAGCCGGTCCCTTTCCCGGAGTAAGCTATTTTGTTGCATGTGAAAATGCAAAACGAGAGGAAGGTATAGTTGTACCATTCTACTTCCCGCTCAATGCTCTGAAGAGGTTCGTTCAAGAATTGGAACAAGTACTTGGGTAACTTTAACAATTATCAAGGTTCTAAAATATGGACCTTTGCTTGTAGCTAGCTGTCATAACTATATGCTTGCTGGTTTGGTTATAGATCTTTGTCGTTTCGGAGGCCAGGTTCCATGTTTTTATTGATCGCGTTTTTGTTTGTTTTTCTCTGCACATTAATGCATGCGCGCGCGCGTGCATATATATATATATAGTCTGTGTTATGCATTTAGGGTTGGGCTTTTCTCCTTTTTCTTTTGCGGTCTAGTTCCATCTTTTTCCCTAAAACTATATAAAACAAAGCAATATGGAAGCATTAACTTTTAAAAGAGAGAGAGAGAGAGAGAGAGAGAGAGAGAGAGAGAGAGAGAGAGAGAGAGAGAGAGAGAGAGAGAGAGCATATAGTACTTTAAAATATATTTTTCAATAGCATTTAGTATATTAAATTAATTCTTCGTATATAATTGGTGCATGAGTTATGGTTTTAAAACAAAACTCTAAACTAAAAGTATACAAGCAGATAAAAGTAGAGTTAGTTTGTGTGTGGTTGTTAGTTATTTTAAGGACCTTAGAGTTATAGTGTTTTAAGATTTAGTTTGCCTAAAAATCGAAAAATATATAAATGACTTATTATAATGTGTTTTCAATTATTCAGTACAATATATATTTTGAGTATTTTATGTACCGTATATATTTAAATTAAAGGCCGACATTCATAAAACCTCCTAAACTAATTACAGCGAGTTCATATAATCTCCCTAATATTTCAAAGTTTAAATTTAACCCTCTTGACAGTTTAATATTTGACATTAAGCACGTCGCCGTTAATTTTTCCGTTAAGTTACTGACCAAGCTGCCACCTCTGGTTAATGAGAATAGCGTGGCATCCTACATGGCATCTCCATAAGTTAATTAATTGACGTTTCCCTCTGAAGAATTTCTTAATATAGAACTGATTTTTTATTACACATACATTTCATCCTTAAACTTTTCTTCATTCTTTTCAAATTATTACTATATTTATTTCCTTGTAGCGAGAAAATATGACATTGAAGAAATTGCCTGGAAAGAGTGGCGAGCAAATATATTTATAGAGCTTCTAACTTTTGTATATATTAATATAAAAGAAAATGTAAATATATCATTCTTCTCCATACTTGATACAAATAAATATTGTCTTATATTTATATATTACAAATGTAAATAATGACAACTTATACAATAAGCGCACTGGTTTTATAAAAAATTTATTTTTAAAAGTTATAATAAAGTTTGTACTATTAACTATTAAGTTTAAAAAAAAAAAGTATTATTTTAGGTCCTAATTAGAAGATAAAGTTTATAGTGTGATATGCACTACAAATTTTGTCATATAATTAGGACATGAGGGAGTATAATTTTGAGCACTAACTATTTATAACAATTTTCTTAATTACAACATTGACATTTTCCCACTCAAATATCCGGGTTTTTTTTTTCGCCCTTCATTAATGTCTTCATATAGTATTCACGTGATACACGGCGTTTGACTATTCAATGGAATTATTACAGTAATATGCCCCTCAGGCCCAAATGACGCATAAAAAAATGCTTTAAAAAAAAGTTACATGTCATAAAAGCGCCTTAGGACCCTTTTAGGTATTATGTCAATACTTTAACAACTATATCGGTATAATATTAACAACTATATCAATACATATTAATAACTATATCAAGATAACGTTGTAATTTCATTTCTAACACAATTAAAAGGGTCCTATGACCTTTTCTGACATATGACTTTTATTTTTTGTTTTTGTTTTTTTTAAAACATCTTGATCACTTGAACACGGATTTTCCCAATTATTAATGAAGCGGGACCGGGACCATTGGATGTATTAAAGATGGAGATGTGGTACTGAAAAGGACACCTCACGACGTGGAGAGCATTAATTTTTTGGGAAAAATTATAACCAAGTCCCAATGACAAAAAAAAAAAAAAAAAAAAAAAAAAAATTGCAAAAAATTCCCAATAAAAAATCACATATCAAAAAAAGTCTCTAGGGACTTTTTGATATTATTTGTATGGAAAAAAATTTCGAGCTTTTAAAATTTTGTTGTAAATATGGTTTTTTTCATTTGTAAATGGTCATATTTTAGATTTTATTGTAAATATAAGATTTCTTATTAGCTCTAGCCACTTTTCTATTGTAAATGACCTCGATAAACACTTTATGACTTGAATTTAAAACAAAATCCAAGTGTTTAAATGTTATTGTAAATATAAAACTTTATGTCGTAAACATGGTTTTTTCTTTTGTAAATGATCATGTTTTTAAATTTAGATTGTAAATATAGTCTTTTATGTTGTAAATATGACGTTTTATTGTTAATACAAATAAAATCAAAAAAGTTCTAAGGACTTCATGTAATTTGGTGATTTTAAAGAACTTTGTTATATTTATTTTTAGTCCTTGAGACCTGCACGTAATTTCCCCTAATTCTTTGTAGCAAAGTACTTATAACAAACAAAATCCCAAAGACCAAAAGCTCTACACGATTCCTAATTCTTCTCTCTCTCTCTCTCTTAATGGTATTGTTGTTTTGTCGGTTTTCATCCCGGAACTGGTAAGGTTCTCTCTTCCTTTTCTTTCTTCTTCCCCTTCTTTTCTTTTTTTCCTAACCATAAAATTAGTAGTTGAACAGTTTAAATTTAACCTTTTATAGATTTTTTTTAAATTTTTTTATAAACTATTCAGATTAAATTTACCCTTTTTTCAGTCCAAATTTTTTTTTTTAAGTTTACCCATTTGTATTTAATTATTTATCTTTGTCTATAATTTAATATTTTAAAAATACCCTAGTTACATTCCTTAATTTCCTCATTTCCTCTCCTCCTTAATTATTGTTGAGGAGCTCAATAGAGATAAATTACAGAAAGATCGACAAGTATTAAAACTTTTTCTTATATTTAGGATTAAAATCAACTCCATAAAAATATATTGTATTCATGATTAAAATCAACTCCATAAATTTAATCTAACAATTAGAAACGGACAAGGGGGGAAAGAGATGGGAAAAGAAGATGAGATAATCGTTTCCCTATAATTGTAATTGAGCTCCACCTTAACTCTGTCTTCTATATATATATGGGTTTATCTTTTGTCATGTCATTTGACGTAAAAAGCTTATATCAAGTCAACCTAAAACTACGTCGTTTTGGGAATTAGAGGAATTAATAAAGCGTGTTTTTGTATTTTTGTTTTTGTATTTATATATGAATTTTAGCAAAAAATCCTTCATTAATTCCCTAACCGTAAAACTACGTCGTTTCGAGAGTTCATTAATTCCTCTAACCCCAAAACAATGTAGTATTGGGGTGACTTGACATAACATTATGTCAAATGACATGAAAAATGATAAACAATATATATATATATATATATATTGAAATTTCCTCAATTTGATTTTCGTTTTATGACTAAATACTCCCTAATGCCTTTGAAGTTTGAATATGCGCTTATATATATTTATTTTGACTATAATATCTTTAATTTGAATTTATCATTTATATATGATCATTTATAAGTGAACTAAAGAATAATATTCTTTTCGCTGCTAAGATACCCATTTCTTACGAGATATTTTTTATGGAGAAAAAGAAAATCACTTTTGAAAACTTTTACAAGGTTTATAGTTAGAAAAATCTCTCCCTCCTTTGTGAAGGCTTCGTTTTCTCACCTAGTCTTTCCCTTATGAGAGCCATTGCTTCTCTCCAGCCACTAGTGAGAGTTTTGTTTTCAGTGCTTCTTTCCAATTGTAGCAAATGGAGGAAGGAGTTAGTCAATTTGACTCGTGTTCTAGTTCTAGGAAGCTTAACAAATGTAAATTAGGCTAACCCTCCATTGTATAAATTCGAAATCACACACTGGTGAGTTTATTGGTGTGGCCATAGAGAGGTTAGTGAAGGATCTATAAAGGTTTTATGGTTCTCTATT
This sequence comes from Acacia acuminata, assembly GCA_019022655.1. NCBI lineage: Eukaryota > Viridiplantae > Streptophyta > Magnoliopsida > Fabales > Fabaceae > Acacia > Acacia acuminata. The sequence goes on from JAFJYI010000005.1 coordinate 7,564,020, forward strand.
CTCATAAAGTGCATATATCAGAATCGATGGAACTTAAAATATGATGGTGTTACGGATCTATATCAGGCCCAATAGTAGGACGGCCCAACAATAGATATAATGTATATCAGAATCTATCTAATATAAAGGAGGATCCTAACTCACCCATAATCAAAGAAGAATATCTTTAGATATGATATAGCAGTTAGGATGCTCAGGCCAAAGATCACATGAGGCCCACGATATCCAACCTAAGGTACACCCTATAAATGCAGATGTCAAATCCTAAGGTACACACATTCTAAACCCTGAACTATTTACATACTGCCAAACTGTATACAAACATCACCCCCTTTGGCAAAAAGCGCTCGTTTGTGACGGTGATCCCACGCTTCTCCTGGATATTTGCCTCATAGATATTCTGGCAAGGCCTATCGATCCAATATCAAAGCACTAACCTACCAGGCTACACATCTGTGTTCCAAACCAGAATAGATGGAAAATGAGCAAGTCTAAATAAAAGGAGGTGTGAGATAATGCTGAATTTTGCAAATTAAAATGTATTAAAGATATATTTAAAAAAATGATGTATTCCCTATATCAATTGATTTAAGTATTTTGAAAAAAATGCAACCTCAACATATACCAATAAAAAAATTATATTATTGTGTAAATGAGTCCTCTAATAGAAGACTAGGAAAAGTTAAAAGATGACGTAAAGGGGGGAAAAATGATGATATGACCCAAATCTTCTAAGACTTAAAATAAGTACAAGCTTAGGCAAAAGAAATAAGAAGAATGTAAAAATGTATTAAAAGAAAAAAGAAGTACAAGCTCAGCTCAGCAAAAGAAAAAAGTGAATAAAAAATAAATAGGAGGACTATCAAAATTAATTAAAAGAAGTCAGTTTTGTATTGATTTAAAGGTGTGTGTATATAAAGATGAGGTATGCTCTATCTAAAAATTTCAACATTGAATGGGTCTCATACATGGATATGAATAAGATTTTATTTGGTGCCTGATGTAAACATGTGGAGCGAAATTTTCTATACTATTAGAATCAATGAAATTAGAATGCGAATAATGTGATACACGGGGTGTGACTATTCAATGGAATAATTAATGAAGTGAGACGACAGGGCATCAAACGATTGGATGTGGTAAAGATGGAAATGTGGGGAAAAGGACACCTGACGACATGGAGACCATTAATTTCTTTCTAGCAAACTGCTTATAACAAACAAAATCCCAAAGACCAAAAGCTCTACGGAAGCACATAAGGTATTTGTCCCTTACGTGCTTTTTATATGTTTGCCCTTTTAATTAGAGGGACAAGCAAAATTTTTTAATTTTTTTGTTATTTTTTTTTTTATATGTTATGTATTTTGATTAAATTATTTTTCGCTTTTTAAAAAACTTTTTTGATCAAGTATCTCAAATTAATTAGTTTCAAGTTTGCGTATAGAAATATTTGTCATGTAAAGACCAAGTATCCTAAAACTAATTAATTTGAGATATTGGGTGGAAAAAAAATCAAAAAGCAACATATAATTTAATCTTAATAAATAAAATATATAAAATAATAAAATAAGAAATCAAATATGAATCGTACAAATTTTAATCTAACAATTGGAAACGGACAACGAGGGAAAGTGATATGATTAGAAAGAAAGGATGATTGGATCAACTAGGAATGGAATTTCGCATCAGAAATTCAGCCTCCAACACGTCATGATAAAAACAGAATGTATCTCAAGCTGTAGACCTCAAATTTGAGTGATTCCAAAACAAGGTGAAAGATGGCTTTCGAAACACGATTTTAGCTCAAAAATCACCGAAAAAGGATAAGGGAATCTGGAGATACGAAACCAAGAAATTTAGAACGAAAATTGAAGTTTCACTACTACAAAAATTGGATATAACTACCTTAAAAGACTTCCATATTAAGAAACAAGTAAAAAATGAAGGTGGTGGCATTCTTGTAATTATTTGCAAGGAGGTCGAGCCTTCAACTTCCTAAATTAGAGATTAGGACTTCTTAAATTGATTTTTGGTGTCCTAATATTTTTCCAGGACTCCTCATATCTGGGAATTATTATTTCGCGCCATAGCAAATATGAGAATTTTTTTCTTTGGCGCCATGGGATTTAATTTTTTTGGAATAAAATTAATTTTTGGCGTCCTATATTTGTTTCGGGACGCCTAAAAATCATGGGAAAGATATGTGAAATCTTTGTTTGGCGCCGTGGATGATTTTTATCAATAATTAAAAATATTTTTAATATTGGCGTCTGATTAAAAAGCGGGACGCCTAAAAGTCATTCACAAAAAGCGGGAAAGATATGAGAATTTTTTTGTTTGGCGCCACGGATGTTTTTAATCATTAAACTAAAAATATTTTTAATATAGGCGTCCTGATTTAAAATCAGGACGCCAATGTTTTTAATTTTGGCGCCCTTAATGTTAATCGGACGCCGATGTTTTAATATTGGCGCCCTTGTTGTTAATCAGGGCGCCTATATTAAAAATAATGGCGTCCCGATTAACATTCGGTGTCAAAGATTGAAAATAGGTGTCCTGCAAGATAATTCAGGATGCCTATATTTGTTAAAACTCAGCGTTTTGAAAAACCGGAAAAAAAGCCCTATTCATCTATCGTGCTTGTTGGCGCAGCTTTCACAATCCGGAGGCCACACTCTTCCTCTCTTCCACTCACCCAAACCGTCGTCTACTCCTTGTTCCTTCAATCTTTCATGACCTAGCGAGAGTGCGAGATCCAGAAGCTCGAAAGTCCATCGCCACTCACCGCCGTGACTCCGTCGTCCATACTCCATCGGCGCGCACGACCCATTTCATGACCTAGCGAGAGTGCGAGATCCAGAAGCTCGAAATTCCATCGCCACTCACCTCGTGACTCCGTCATCTATACTCCATCGGCGCGCACGACCCAGAAGCTCGGACCCGAATTCCTATTCATGATTTCAAGATTGCGCAAGAGGAGAGGATTGAAGAAACGCGTTCCTCGCTTGACGAAGAGAAACTGAAGCAGATTTACTACATCAACAGGTAAGAGTAGTCTCAGTTTTTGATTTTATTAAATACTTATATAATTTGATTTGCCTTTTGTTGAAAAATCTGAATCTGATGCCTATGATTTTTTTTTTTTTTTAGATGTGACTCTATTCCTTACGTTATGTGATTTAATCTTTTTGCATTGGAGATTTTGGATGTCGATTAATCTGTTTTGCATCGATTCAAATATTCAATTGAAGCATGTGATTCAATCTGTTTTGCATCGGAGATTTTGGATACTCATTCTACGTTTTGATTTATGTTGCACTAATCTCTTGCATCGGAGATTTATGCTGCAATTCCAGCTTACAACAAAGAATATCCTCATCGTTACATGTAACAAATTAATGATTTTTTTGGGGACTCTTTCATATTTCTTGCCAGACTTTGTTGTGCGGGCTTATTGGAATCCCTCCATCCAATGGGGTCATTCCTCAATCTCTAATGCATACAAAAAGCTTAGCTACTCTAAAACATCGGTAATACCATCTTTACTTACCTTTGAACAGTAAATCTTTCATCGATTAAACAAAGTTAAGTCATCTTTTATATTTATTCAAGCATGTAGTTCAAATCAGATTTTATCATTGAATGATTATTATTCCTGTCTTGGTATGTTCTTACTTTGCGTCTTCTTGGATTGTGCATCTTTGTTAGTATAATTTGAGTTTTGAACTATTAAGTCGTGATATTTCTCTTCTTAATCAATCCTTGTCCTCAATAATTGTAGGGAAGAAAAATGTTATAGCATGTGTTACAAAATTAATGCGTGTTACATAGATGCGGTTCTAATAGCACTTAGTCTTGTTTTTTTCCTTTATATTCTTTTATTTTTTAATGCATTTAAAACTTGACTTTAAAATTTATTTATGACTGTGGTTGTTTTAAAATTTACATGAACTTCCTTTGAAAACAATGTGTAACTTATGCAGAATTACACGCAAGTTTTGTTGAAATTCCTCATTTTTCAAAACACACCAATTTTTCTTAAAAATAAAAAGGGTCTATGATTCTTGCAAATTTAGGGTAAGTCTACATAGTATTTAGTGTTTCTTGTGTTCATGCTGCTTTTAGTTTCAAAACACACCACTTTGCTTTTAGTTTATTGTTGAAACTATATGCTAGTGTCAAGAGTGTGTGTATATGTATTTTGAGCCATTTATTTTTCCTACTGTTTGTGATTTGCCTTTTAAGAGTTCTCCCTAGCTACTACCTCTTGATGTCATTCTACATCAATTTTCCTTCTTGATTTTTCATTTCTGTGAAACTTTATGGTTGTTGGGATATATAATAGAAGTTTACTATCTGGAAATTTGTAGTTTTAAGTTCTCGGTGATTACTTCTTTTTCGACTACGGAAGCTAATAACCTTTTTGACTATTGTGACTTGGCCACGACAAGAACCCACAAGACCTAGCTTGAGGGGTCCTGGGGTAGGTATTTGTAATCATGTTCCTTTTGTCATACAATTATTCCCTCTCCCATATGTTAGTTTGAATAATTCTAATGTTCTCTTTATTGTTGTTGTCTTTAGGTTGAATAGAGCAAATAAGTTTCAAGCATCAGAATTTAAAGTTGAGGTAAGTATAGTTAATTATTGTTGTTGTTGTTTTTTTTTTTTTTATGTGCATTGAACTAGCTAAACTTTGTTGTATGAATAAAGATGATTAGAAGTCCATAATTTAATAGTTTAAGACTTAGACAATTTAGCTATATTTTTATATTTTGTATTGATGAAACTATTGGATTTAATAGTTGATATTGATCTGAATTGCCTTAGTTAGTAAGTTTTGTTGAATGAAGTTGAAATTGTTTGTTGTTGAAATTTTGGGATGTGTTACTTTTAAGGGGAAATGCTGCCGAAATTTTTGTTCAAGATTGACAAAAAAACATGTCGTTCTTTAAATTGTTATAAACTTGAGTGTTGTTGGAAATGTCATAGGTGGTATTAAAATAGGGCATAGTTGGATGAATGCTTTGAGAACTAGTGAAGAATATGAGAATGGGGTGGAAGAGTTTATTGAATTTGCTAGAAGGAATGTGGCTACAAAAAGTGGGATGTATTATTGTCCATGTGTTAATTTCTTAAATGGGGCTCGACGGGATATTGCTACTATAAGGGATCACCTAATTTGTGATGGAATAAACCTTCGATACACAACGTGGATATGGCATGGTGAGCAGGTAACTACCAGTGTGTCCCATGAAAATGAAGTTGAGGTAGATGACGATGGAATGGAGAGAATGATTCATGATGTTGAGGTTGAATCTTTTGCACAACCGCATGAATATGATAGCGTGCGGAGTGATGTTGTTGTTGCTATTGTTGGTCTTGCTGGTTGCCAAGTGCGTTTTGGTCTAAACTGATCTATCTTATTGGGTCTTAAAAGTTTTGGTTACTTGCTGTTGTTTGTTTTGTTGCTGTTGTTGGTCTTTGATTGAACCATATTTTTACATGATTTTTGATAATTAAATTGAGATTTTTAATGTACTTTATCATAGTTATTGAGCCTAAAATGTCTTTCTTGTGATAAATTAAGATTAAGAGTAAATACATTAAATTAGGGCTAAAAAGGGTAAAATTGTCAAAAAAAAAAAAAAATGCATTATGAGAATATTTGATGTTAGATTAATTAGTTTAAATTGTAGGTACTTGAAGAAATTGGACTAAAATTTGAAAAGGGAAATTTAAGTTCAAGTTTTAAAAGTTTCAGTTTGATCCTTATTTCAGAACTTTTATAATTTTCGATTAGGTCCCTGTGGTTAAGCTGTGCGTTTTGGGCCATTGAATAATTAGGGATTTTGATTCATTCAGCAGGGATATATCAGATACGAGAATCAATTGGGAGGGGGGAGCGCCGCGAAAAACATGGATTGAAGAATAAAGAGAACGAGCGCGCGAGCTCGTTATTCATTCTCCATCAACGACTTCATCCTTGATCATTCATCCTTCTTCCTTCACCTTCATCATCCTCCATTCACCACCATTCCCTCTTCTTGGTGATTTTACAGGGAAATAATTCTCATTTCCAGCAAGCTTATTTTTCCAGTTATGCATGAGTTAGTGTGGTTATTCCAATGAACATGTGTAGTGATTTATTTGCTTCTTGGTGGAGGAGATTGGCTTGAGTTCAGAGCTTCAAAGGGGAGTTATTCTATCATTCTATTAGTCTAGATTTATATATTTAGGTTGCCTAGTTTTAGGAATTATTGTGTATAAATTCTGGAACTGAGATTAATGTTTATTGTCTCTGTTAGTTTGATAATTGTAGTTGAGATTGGATTTTGTAGTGTGAAAAATATATGTGTTTTAATTTCTTGTGGTTGCAATGAGATTAAATTAACTAGCGTGTTATTGTCTAGTTAATGTGGTTGATTTGTGCCCTTTTGAGGGACTGTCATGTACTCAATTTTAAGAAGACTCATGTTGCATTATTCCAATTTTAATTGCACATCAAGTGGTTTTTAACAATTTTTCAAAAGGTAGTGGTTAGCTATGTTTGTAGGAGCTACTATTAATTGAGAATATTGGACTCAAGTGGTATCTTGGGGTTTTTCTTAAAGACTTGATGAATTTTAACTCCCATAATCTTTTTGAGCAAGCATAGTCATTCATTCATCACCAAGAGCGTCATCTTCCATATTTTCAATTCGATTTCATTTAATTCTTTCATTCACCTATTTTATAAAAAATACCAAAAACAATTAGTTTAGCATTTAATTTAATTACAATTTTATTTTAGTTTATCAATTGAAAAATCCAAAACCAATTTCCCCTTGTTTTAATTGCATTTACATGTCATTTAGATTACTTATGACTCAATAAAAGGCTCCTCGAGAGAGAGAACGATCCTAGGTTTGCCTATACGCAATCCTTGGTTTATTTTTGATTGTGGACCCCAAGGCTAAAGACAAAAAGGCCCTCATCAATGGCGCCGTTGCCGGGGAGCTAAGTAATTGGCTCCCTAGGTAATCTAATTGTTAAAATCATTTTTGACAAGGGGTTTCTCGTGTGAAGTTTAATAGTTTTTCATTAAAAAAAGAAAAAAAATTCCATTGCACATATTTTTGGATTTTTGCATTTAGGTAATTTGCATAACATTCATTGCATTATTGCATTGTTTTGACTTGGTAGCTTCTGTGTGGTGCTTTTGTATTAAATTTGATACGATTTTAAGCTTATTTGTTTGAATTCACCATGTCTCCAAGTTAATTCATAGCATACTTGCATTTTTATTTTATTTTATTTTCTTTTTCTTTTGCATTTGCATTTGCATTTTCTTAAATTCATTTTCTTAGTTTTTATAGTTTATAGTTAGATAGCTAGTGATCTTGTGATTCATGGCTTGGTTTAATGGTAATCAAGATTCACCATTTCAATCCCACTCTTTTGTAGGAAATTCAACTGGAAGGGAAGAGTCTATCTCTCAGAGAATCGATTCCATTCAACAAACAATACGGGCTCTTCAAGTTAACTTGGGCATTCAAGATAAGAATCCAATTGGTCAAGAATGTCGTGATCCATTTCACCACCCATACCATAAACCTTATCACCAACCCCCATTCCAACCTAATTGCCCACCGCACCCACCGTATAGGTTATACCATGAGCCTTCACCACCATACAACTGCATGCCATACCATGGACCCCCTCCTCCATTCCATCCCACTTCCCGACCATGTCATCCATCTCGTGAATTCCTAAACCCATTTGAGCCACCTTCTGAACATCATTCTCAACCATGTGTGCCAAACAGAAAACCTACCATTCGTGAAGTCCTTGAAAAATTGCAGAATCAAGTGAATCAGACTTTAGATGAGAAGCGGTCACAAAAGGCCAATTTTGACCATCAAATGGACTCTATAATGAGACGAATGGAACATCAAGAGAAAGGGAATGAGAGAATGGAAAAGGAAATTGAGCGTCTCACTCAACAATCACAAGTTTTGAAGACTAATTTCCAAGAAGACCCTCTTCCCATGTTCACCCATACAAAAGAAGTGGAGCAACTAGAAGACAACAGTAAGAAGTTGGAGAAAGCTATGGAGTGGCCTGCTCAAGAGTCTTCAATGTGCCATAACCTACAAGAGACTGGTCCACCACATACACTTCCATATGAGCAACCCACTCCACCATGCCCCAAACATCAATCCCAACCCTCTACTCCTCAACCTTCCGGACTTGATGCCTTCCTCACCTTGCCATACATGGATGCTCAAACCCTTACCTTAAGAAGAATGTATGACCAACTAAAGGTTCGGCATCAATTTTTATTCAATCTCAAAGAGGCGCTGTCTCGTGGCTTTTCTGAGGAAATGGAGGGCATTGAAAAATTCATCAAGGATTTTATTCATCATGTGCTATGGATAAAAACCGAAGGAGAAGAAGGAGCTCCATGGTCATGTACCTCCAATGATGATGGGAAAGCCGAAGAGCAACACCTAAATACCACTTCACAAGTGGAAATTTCCAATCCTTCGGTACCTATTCCCACACAAGCACAAGAAGTGAAGCAAGTACAAAAGAGCATTGAAGAGTCTTCTCTAACACTTGGTAATGATCCTATTCTAATAGAAGTAGACTCTCCTACTACTTTAACTAATGAAGCAATTCATGATTTAAGTGATGATGAGGTGGATGAGGAAATTGTTGTTGAATCCCCTCAAATGTTTGAAAATGCAATTGCTCAAACCATTAGCTCTAGTAGTAGTGATTCGATTGTACTTGTTGACGACTGTGCTCCTACTTCTTTGTGTGATGCTTCAATTGTTGAAAATGCTTCTCTTCATAGTGCTAGGGATGGTTGTGATAAATTGAATGAGATACTTTCATGTGCTTGTCCGGAATATCAAATATGTGTAGACTATTATCATGAAAAAAGCCACTTACTTGTTGAGTTTCAAAAGAAAGCATTTAGTGAAGTGGTTAATTCTACCATTGATCATAATGCACCCTCTAGTACTATTGATGATAGTAAGCATGTCAAATGTGACAAGGTTGAATCTTGCATGGATGATAATGTGGTTGATTTAAGTGAGAGAGACCATAACTTTGAAAAAGATCTTTATTTTGATTCCAATGAATTGCATGATAGTTTAATAAGAGAAGATTCAATTGTTTTGACTGATGATATTACAAATGAAAATGGATCTTTCCATATGATTCTTTCTTGTGATTTGCCACCCGATATAGACAAAGAAAATGATTCTTTTGAAAATTCAAAAGTTTTGGGTGGGAACAATTTGAAAAATTTTCTTCCTTCTTCCACTCTTTTGCCTACCATCTCTTGTGATTGCAATGATGATGTGGTGTACCCCAACACTAAGTTGGATTCCGCACCTTCCCTTTTGCAAACACAAGAGAATCTTCAAAATGGAACTGCTTGTTTGACTCCTCTACGATGGGAGTAGCGTTGATTTCCTTGGATGTGATAGTTACTTGGAGAGTTTGATTCCTAAAGTACCTTTAATTCACTTGAAATCTCTCCATGTTTCTATTTTTGGATGGGATACTGTTGGTTGCTTGTCTTCTTTACAGGTGCATTCTTGGAAAGGTCCTCGATGGAACCAACATCTACCTTACATTCTTGGACTTCTTCCAATTGATCCTAAGCCACCTCCACCAAGGAAATTCAATGCGGGAGAAGAATTTTTCAAAGCTAAATGCATGATTCTCATCCGGGATGAGAACTTCTCCTTCAAACGACTCAAGATACTCTAACACAGGTTGTCTCTTTCCTCACTTATTTTCTTCCTAATTTCTATGAATTTTTGGGCTTAATTGTTGTGTGAGGAAGATAAGTGTGGGGGAGGGACACAATCCAGTAGAAATAATTTAGTTTAGTAAGTAGAATAAGAACTCCCTATGTATGCTTTGCATCTTAGCCACTACCCTGTTTGATTACCATTGTGCCTCTTCATTCTAATTTTCTCTGTTATTTTGGCTTGTTTCTTTTCTCTTCTCTCTTATTATGATGTGATGTGTTGTGCTTCAATTGCAATTGGACTTCACAACTTTCCACTTCATTAAGGAACAAGTTTGAATAATAGAGTTGCTTTACAAACATTGAGGACAATGTGTTGATTAAGTGTGGGGGAGGGGAATACATTTTGAGTCCCAATTAATTGGTTGTTTTTAAATAAGAAAATTCCTAAAACTAGAAATTTTTTCAAGAATGACTTACTTTAATGCATATCCTAGGTGGTAAAGGGTCGCTTTTGCCACTTTGGAAGTGTATAATTTGTGAGAAATTCTTTGAGCTTTCATGAGATCTAGTATTTTGGCAACTTTTTAAAAACCATGTTTTGCTTTTCAAGTGAATGGGAAGAAAAATGAACCCACAATTGATTCTTGCTTACTCCTTATTTTGAAAAAAAAAAGTTTATATATCATTTGTGCATTTAGGAGTAGAGCATTGTTTTAACGATTGCAATGTTTTGATTGGTCGTGTTTGTAAGGTTAGCGCTTGGAATAGTTAAGTAGATGTTTTGTGGTTAGTTTACTATGCAATTGATTTTGTTAGAGTGAGCATTAGAGAAAAACCTTGTTGGAAGGATATTTGAGCCTTAAATTCTTTTTCATGTGTGCATGTTCACTTGGTTTTTCATCTTCTAGAACTTGTTTCAACTCTGTTTCGAAACAACATTTGCATTAGTGTTATGGAAATGAAAGAGGCATTCAATTCTAAACCATATTCATCCAAACACAAACCTACATACATCTACCATTTGCTGCCCATTTTGAGCCATTCCTATGTTGTATGCATGTCATTATTTAGTGTTCATAGTTTTCTAAAATTCAAAAGTGAATTGCCAATAAAAATAAAAATAAAAAAGAAGAAGAGATTTGAACAATGTATATATTCAAATGCCAAGTCTAAAAAAAAAGGTGAGTAAAAAAGAAGAAAAAGAAAAGAAAAGAATTAAAAAAAAGAGAGAGAAAAATGGAAAGTGTTATGTAGATAAATTGAAAGAAAAAAAAAACAAAGAAAGAAAGGAAAAAAAATATATCAAGTAGGCATTTGTTCATGGTTTTCAAAATAATTGGCAAAAGTTTGTAGAGTTATTTAGATGCTATAAACTTGGTCATTAACTTTGACTTGCATATCAACTATTCATTTTTTTTTTTTTTCATTTAGCCTTCATCCATCGTTACAAGCCTTTGAAGTCCTCTTGATTCATTACATTAATTGCTATTAGTAGTGGAGATATTAGAGTTGCTACAAGCCTATGGTAAGGTGTTGACACTACTACAAAAAACATCAAAAACGTCCCGAATTAGAGGCAATTAACGTCCTTTTTACGAAGGACGTCGACTAGGGGTAGTTGAAAAAATAATCTATAAGGCGTCCCATGTTAAAAACAGGACGCCTTTTTTAGGGCGTCCTACAATTAAAAGAGGACGTCTTTTTTAGTAAAAAAGGCATCCTGATTCAATTGCAGGACGCCTTATTTAAGGCGTCCTCTATTTAGCATAGGACACCCTAAAAAAGGCGCCCGAGTCTACACCGGACGCCTCTTTTAGGCGTCAAAAATCAGTTTTGGGCGTCCCGATTTCAAATCGACGCCTTATATTATAATTTTTTTAAAAAAAAATGTCCCCTGTTGCATTGATATAAAACTGAAACCTGTGCAATAGAACAATGCAAATAAGACCAACAACAGCAACAGCAACAACAGCAAAAACCAACAACAAAACAAGGCACTTTGGCAACCAGCAAGACCAACAACAGCAACAAGGCACTTGGCAACCAGAAAAATGCATATAAGAGATGCAAAAACCAACAACAGCAACAAACAAACAACAAGCAAGTGACCAAAACTTTTAAGACCCAATAAGATAGATCAATTTAGACCAAAATGCACTTGGCAACCAAGAAGACCAACAACAAAGAACAACAAGGCACTTGGCACCAAACAAGACCAACAACAACCGCAACAAACAAACAATGACAAGCTAAGTGACCAAAACTTTTAAGACCCAATAAGATAGATCAGTTTAGACCAAAACGCACTTGGCAACCAAAGAACAAGACCAACAACAACAACAAGGCACTTGCCAGCCAAGAAGACCAACAACAAAGAACAAACAAACAAACAAAGCAAGCTAAGTGACCAAAACTTTTAAGACCCAATAAGATAGATCAGTTTAGACCAAAACACACTTGGCAACCAAGAAGACCAACAACAACAACAATAGCAAATGACCAACAACAACAACAACAAACTATTACTTAAACTGACCAAAAATTCAACTTTCGGCTCGAAGTTTCAATTCCAATACGAGAACAAAGATCACAAAGAACAACAAAACTCTAAATGATTGATATGATTTAATTTTCGAGGCTATTTACAAATGCGAGTTACCAATTCGCGAAACCAAGACTATTAAAGGCGAACAAGGCAACACATGATGTACATATCTATATGCGTTGAAGAAAATTTGCAGCCAAAGCGTCTCGAATCAGTATCAATCTCTTCCTCCGAGCACGGATCCAGACTATCAAAAAGCTATAAATTGGAAAACAACGTATAAGTTAAACCAATGAAGCGAATAAAATAATTAACTCAAGTAGAACAAAAAATATTATCATTTGAGAAACAGAGAGCGATCACGTACGTTTTGAAAACCTGTAGTACGTCCGCTCATAACGATGGTATGCATATAAAACATAACGAAGTATCCGCACTCAGAGTTCCCTGGTTGTTTTGGGCACTATAAATCAAAAGAAAATTGTTAAAACGGATAAAGGCATATCGAAAGCTACCATTGTGTCAATGAAATAACTTGAATTGAAACTACTTACTTTCGGATAAAACCACTTGGTCCGCCCGTTTCCGGTGCTCCAAAGAATCGATCTAGCCGTCCCGAATGCACTACATTAAAATGGAAATTAACAGACATGAAAACAAATCATATAAATGAAGAATCAATGATTTAGACAAAAATTTACTTACTTGGCAAACATAGATTTGATTTCATCGTTCGGCTTGCCACCTCTTAAGGGATCAAACCAATAACATGCGTTCTTGGAGGGACAAACAACACATAGGGTCCAATGACCACTACAACAAACACATTATAATATTAATTAAGATAAGAAAGGAATTTATTCTTAAAAATCTTAAATAGACAACTAAATTACGTACCCTTCAAGTATTGGGGCTAGATAACAACGATCATCTTGCTGGACAATTGTAGCACCAACATAAAGCGTCCTTTTGGTTAACACACTGCGAGCCTGGGCCGTGTTTATTGGACTTAAGAATCCATACAAATCCTTTCGGCCTTTCTGGATGCATATGTCGTAGCAAACACTATGATCGAAATAAAATGATAAGCATTTTTAAGTATAGCAAACAAAAAAGATCAATGCAATAATCAAAGGGGGAAAAACTTACATTATCGCAGCTTCAAGAACGACTAAATCTAAATCCTCCATATGCAAAAATTCGACAAGATCTTTTTGGTCAATTTGTAAACTCATAGGTCTTGTCTATGCCGACAATGCCAGGTTGCATCTTGAAGGAGAGATAGCTAATGTCCTTGTACATGGATCGCGACGGTGCTAAGTGTGGAAATTTGCCCTCATCCACTTCATTCTATGAAAACATAAACAAACATATTATGAGTGAGTTACCAATGAAAAGCAAGTTCTAGTAATGTATTTCCTACCATTGGAGGTGTCACCGCCGCCATCTGAATAAGATAATTCGGCCAAAGGATGAACGATCCTATGGCCCGGCCTAAATCGGGAACCTCGTCATCTTGAATCGGGATGTCTGTTTTGTCTTCCCCCTCTCGAACACATTTCACAGTCACCCTACGTAGGTCTTTTGGAATTTCAATATTATGGTGGGTGGTGTGATCCGTGTAAATAAGAGCATCGGCAACAATACGCCGGTGTGGGACATCCAAATAGAGAGTGCAAGGTTGTCCTCTACGTGGCGTGTGAGAAGGTTCACCGAGATCAACATCCGGAGGGTGAAAACTCTCTTTACCGCTGGGGAAGGCCGGGATTCACGAGTTGTATGTTCCGTATTGTCCCTCGAATCCATCATAGTTTTCACTTCGGATCGTACTTGTTGCATGATTTCATCAAATAGTCCCGCTCGAATTTTGGCTACAAGGCGAGGACTAGGGTTGTTATCGTCATAGAACCGTGAACGCCGTCAAAATATTTTGCGGCTGTAACTCCCCTAGGCTCCCCTCGAATGTTGTCGGGGTAATCCGGCTTCCCAATCGCCGTTGACAAAATGTCCATCCGTGAACCGGCGTAAATGAACCTTGGGAACTCGCTCCTCAAGTGCATCTGTATCATAAGATGTTTCATAAATAACAACTAAACCCTATAATATGAAACAAGCGAGGCTATTTAAAATGTCTAATTTAACTACTTACAATCTTTGAGGCAACCTCGGCAACATCGCATTTATGTACTTGTCGCCTTCATCCTTGCGGCTTTCCATTTCTTGTGACGAGGAGGACGTTCGGGGGCTGGACAACGGTGGAAGGATTGGATTGGGAAGCTTCCTTCATTCTCTCTACCCGCTCCTCCATCATTCTTCGTTCCGGCTTTACGTACCCACCACGAGACATACAATGCGGATACTTATTTGCCGCTTGTCTCTCTTTATTGGCTTGACTCATTTCCTATGACACGAAAGCAATTAAAACTAAGTTGTGAAATAAAAGAAATGATATGAAATGAAATAAATTTTAATTTTACAATAAACTCTGGATTTTGCCGTGACGCCACAAACTCCCTCCAGTCCTCCCGAGAAATATAAGGATATTTCGACATGGATCCTCGTTCCTCCTTTGCCCTCGAACAAACTTTTTAGTCGGCTTATTCTTGAAGTCTTTCCAACGTATACGGACTTCCCCATCCAATGCTTTTCCATTTCCTTAGTGTTAGGGACGTCGTACGTTTCTTTGCAAGGTAAAAGGAAAGATAATTAAATTTCAAGTAACAAGTCAAATGATACAAATGCAAATATATTGAAAGTGACGAACCAAAAGTTGTGCCCAAATCAAGCGCTTCGTTTTCTCGGAACGAACTTCCAAGCGAGATCACAATGCGAACTTTGCTTCGAGCCAAATAGCCTACATAGCTAATGAAATTGTCTTCCTCCGGGCCAATTGGATTCAACTTGTCATCAAAGTCCACATGCAGCCTCTTTTTTTGATCGTCACGACGGGCCACTAGCGCACTCATCTATGTGCAACCTCTATCCCTTCTCACAACGGGCTCGCCACCTCTCTCACCTCCCGACTCATCGAGCTAGAGCTAGACATGTTCCCTGTTCATCAAGGACAAATCAATGTTAGATAGGTTATTAAATAGTAAATAGATTAATAAAATAAACTAAAATGTTAAACCATCTTAAGTTATGACATATTACTATTTCATAACTTAAGATCTTACTTTATATGGTTTCCCATATTCCTTCACAATGATCTTTTCTTGCAGCATCTTCTTCATCATCTACCAATTCCACATCACGCGTTGTAGGGGGATTTGTTGTGAAAGGGGTGTATCTTCAAGGTCGGATTGTTCACCATATTTTGTTTTTTACTTTGAAGTACAATGGACATTTTTTTATTTGCGGCGAGTCCGTAACATAAAACACTTGTTTCGCTGGCTTGCTAGAATGAATGGCTCATCTCTATGACCAACTCGTGAAGATCAACCGAGACAACTCCAAATTGTGGATCTATTACAACAAAGCATTATAGCTAACCCACTTACATTTCAATAGAGCAACTTTGAACTTGTTGTAACTCATCTCCCATATTTCTTCAATAACTCCATAATAAGCCATTGATGCTAATACCGGGTTTTTGTCTTTCGTACTCGCAAAGTGCATGGATTCAGCTTCAACCATCACCCCACTATTTTGCACGAGAACTTAACTTCGTCGTCTTGGCCTTTTGTGTAGAAGGTATACACGTTTATTTCATAACCTTGCCAAGTGATGACTGAAAAGAAGGCCCCCAGGCCAACCACTCGATTGTATCCGACACTCCGGTCTCGTGCGATACCTTCTCCTCAAACCACTATATGAACGTCTTCTTTTGCTCATGAGCTATTTGCATGTCATTCTTCCTTGGATTCTTATTCTTCAAACTCTTTCGTGATCATCAATGTATGGTTGAACTTCTTCCATATTATTCAAGATGTACAGGTGTGCTTGCAACACCTCTTCACGAGCCTTATTCTTCAGTTTGATTCCTCGAGTTCCCTCGGTTATCCCCTTGTCATGCTGAGATCGTATCATCGTCCCTGATAGATAATCTTTACAAAAGTCCATAGCCTCTTCAACTACATATCTCTCAACTATTGAGGCTTCCGGGCGATAAGGATTTTTAGAATACCCTTTTAAGATCTTCATGTATCGCTCGAAAGGGTACATCCACCTTAGGTAAACCGGACCGCAAAGCCCGACCTCCTTACCAAGTGCACTATCGGGTGCACCATTATATCGAAAAATGCGGGAGGAAAATGCATCTCTAGTTGAGACAAAATAATATAACCCTCATTTTCCAATTCATCCAACTTTTCAATGTCAATGACTTTGTTACAGATAGCATTAAAGAAAATACACAATTTTGTTATAGTGGTTCGCACTTCATCTTTCATAATGCCCCTAATAGATACGGGCAATAGTTGTTGCATCAAGACATGATAATCATGGGACTTCATCCCCACTAACTTCATATCGTCCATTGAAACACACCTTCTCAAATTTGAAGAATATCCTTGTGGAACCTTAATGCCATATAAACACCCACACACACTTTTTTTCTCAACTTTTGATAGTGTATGGGCTGCTGGCTCCATATATGCCTTCTTACCATCTTCTTTTACTTGTGGATGTAACCGTTCTCTTATTCCCATATCAACCATCTCTAGTCTCGCACTAATTCCATCCTTAGTCTTTCCCGGTATGTGCAAAAGAGTACCGACAAGACTATCACAAACATTTTTCTCCACATGCATCACATCAAGATTGTGTCTCACATCAAGACTACGCCAATATGGAAGATCAAAGAAAATTGATCTCTTCTTCCATATATTCTTCTTACCCACAATCTTTCGCCGCTTACCCAATATGACATTGATATGTTTCACCCGACTATAAACATCCTCTCCGGTTAATGCCTTTGGAGCCGTTCTATGCTCCGTAAGCCGTTGGAAACGCTTTCTTAACTTACGATATGGGTGGAACCGATCAAGAAACCTCCGTGACCGAGGTAGACCGTTTTTTCTGTGCTTTAGTTGATGGAAGTTTGTGTCTCGCTTCACATATTGGACATGCTTTATGACCCTTGACACCGTACCTCCCGACAAATTTCCATAAGCGGGAAAGTCATTTATCGTGGTAAAAATCATTGCACGCATCTTGAAGGACTCCTTCTTATATGCATCAAACACATCTACGCCTTCCTCCCACAATTTCTTCAAATCCTCAACCAAGGACGCCAAGTACACATCGATATTGTTCCCAGCTGTTTTGGTCCGTAAATCATCATAGAGAGCATCACATACTTGCGTTTCATACATAGCCGGGAGGTAAGTTGTATATTACAAGGAGAACCGGCCATGCAATATGGGTGCTGCTAAGAGTCCGATACGGATTGAAGCCATCTGTACAAAGCCCAGACGAAGATTTCTTGGCTGTTTGCCAAATTGAGGGAACATTTCATCTATTTTCTTCCATTGCAGAGAGTCAGCCGGGTGCCGGAGATACTTTCCATTGGATATTCTCTCATTAGAATGCCATCTCAACTGCTTCGCCGTCGCTTCACTAGTAAAGAGACGCTTAAACCGCGGTATTATTGGAAGATACCACAATGCCTTCACAGGTTGCCTTTTTGTTGTCTCATCATCTCCAGAACCACCACCTTTCTTCACTTTGTATCGTGAAGTTTTACACTTCGGACAATTACTCAGGCCTTCATACTCATTTTTGTACAATATGCAGTCATTAGGGCAACCGTGTATCTTTTTATACTCCACACCCATCGAAGACAAGATTTTCTTGGCCTCATACATACGATTTGGAAGTACATTATCGTCTTGCAACATATCACACAACAATTGAAGCGTGGACGTGAAACTACTATCGGTCCACCCACAAGTTGCCTTTAAGTTGATCAAATGTAAGGTCCCAGTCAACCGTGTATACTTAGTACACCCAGGGAACAACGATGTCTCTGCATCACTCCGCACGCTATCATATTCATGCGGTTGTGCAAAAGATTCGACCTCAACATCATAAATCATTCTCTCCATTCCATTCGTCATCTACCTCAACTTCATTTTTAAACGACACACTCGGTACTTATTACCTCCTCACCATGCCATATCCACGTTGTGTATCGAAGGTTTATTCCATCACAAATTAGGTGATCCCTTATAGTAGGAATATCCCGTCTAACCCCATTTAAGCAATTAACACATAGACAATAATACATCCCTTTTTTGTAGCCACATTCCTTCTAGCAAATTCAATAAACTCTTCCACCCCATTCTCATATTCTTCACTAGTTCTCAAAGCATTCATCCAATTATGCCCCATTTTAATACCACCTACGACATTTCCACCAACACTCAAGTTTATATAATAGAAAACAAAAACGACATGCTTTTTTCTCTATCTTTTAAAAAAATTTCGTGCAAACATTTCCCCTTAAAAGTAATGCATCCCAAATTTTCAACAACAAACAATTTCGGCTTAATTCAAGGTGATTCAGAACAATATCATCCATTAAATGCATCAATTTCATCATTACAAAATAGAATTGATAGAGGTTGAGTAACTACACTATAAAATGCAAAAAAGGGCTGAAATTGATAGACTATGCTCTTCCGGCATTATGCTAATCAAAATAACATACAAAGAACCCTACCAATATGGGAAATTGTAAAAATTAAAATTACGAGTACAGATCGAAACCAACAAAACATCAAGAAAGCAAAGCCGAGCACAACAATATTGAAAGAAAGAAAATGCATAAACATATAAATGTGGATTAATGATTCAAGTCTTGTGGATACATACCGATGATGCCGGAAGAATATGAAGTCTCTCTAGTTGTGGAAAGTAACTACTTGTCTACCTTTAAATTCGGATCTTGGGCAAAAAGCGATTGCACGTGCATTTAAAGGATTAACATAGATGCATAAACAGACAGACAATGACAGAGGAGAAAAACAATTACAGCTCAGTGGAAAGTTTCACAATTTCAAGGGATACAACTCACATGGGCTCCAATTAAAAAGATTATTAAAAAGGAAAAAAAGAAAACTGTACCCCCAAGCGAATTCCAAATTCATTAACATAATCACAAAATTTTAGATAAAGCGCCTTCCATGATGGTATAAAGAAAACATTACAAGATAGAATAAAAGTACAAAATCATTCAATCTCATCATACAAACAAGTTGAAAGGTGGCAATAATGATGTCAGTTAACTTTCCTAAGAACTTTAATCAATTCACAGCAGTATCAGTGTTTACTTGATGTACACGACTAAAAGGGAACAATAAATATATCAGGTAAAAGAATTTTAGCCAACAAAAAATAACTAGACAGTAACACAGTAAACAATTTAAAACAGAAATAAATGAAGAAATCATCATCACCAAAGCCTGTACAAGTCAAAGACGAGCACATGGGCGATAGGATTATGGGAAGAGGGAATTTGATTCTGATTTGGGAGGAAAAGGAACAAGTCGAGGCTATACATTACATTTACGGGATAAGAGAGACACATATCTACAAAAATTGGTAAAATCGAAATAGAAAAGGAGAGACAAACCACAATCGCTCGTCGCTCGATCACCGGGTTCGAAATCGTCGGAGTTGAAGGAAAGAGGTGGACCGTGGATGAAGAACCGGAGTTGGAGCTCGAGAAGCCTCGAGGAAGGAAGAGAGCTGGACGAGTGTAGAGGGGAGAGGGGACTCACGGGAGAGAAGAGAATGGGTCACAATCACACATTGCCTTGCGGCTCAATGAATCAAATCAACACCTTAGCATTTCCTACAATATACAAGATCATCACAAACAAATCATCACATGAGAATGGGGCAAAGAAAAACCAATAATTTCTTGTTTTGCTCACTTAATCATGCATTCAATAACCTAAACTGTATGTATCAAGGATTACAAGAAATCATTCATGCTAGTCAAAGGTTCTAAAATCATTAACTAAACTCTCTCAAGTTAAGACTGATTTTTCATTTTCATTAAAATTATTAAATGTCCTGTTTATAATTAATGAAAACCATATTTCCAAAGCAATCCTTCAATATACTATGCTAGGTTGTTAGATATATTTCTATTCTAACAACAAACCATCCATTTAATCACTAACAAGATTTTTCTTAATTTCTACAATCAAAATGGCTCTCTCAAGCATCTTCCAATTAAACTACTCTAATCATGTGGTGATCAAGTACAACATAGCATTGAGCACAAAGAAAAATCAACTTATATACTCATCAACCGACAAAACCAAGATAATCTAGTAGTTTGAATTCATACAATGGAGAAAAGCAATCCTAAATGAGAGTTTTTAGCTACTCATGGTCTATACATGCCAAAATCCTGACAAAAAAAATCAACCATTTGATTTTCAATATCATGAAAGCAAGGGCCAATCTCATACAATGGAGAAAAGTAATCCTAAATGAGAGTTTTTAGCCACTCATGGTCTATACATACCAAAATCCCACTAAAAAAATCAACCATTTGATTTTCAATTTCATATCTAGTAGTTTGAATTCATACAATGGAGAAAAGTAATCCTAAATGAGAGTTTTTAGCAACTCATGGTCTATACATGCCAAAATCTCAAAGAAAAAGAAATCAACCATTTGATTTTTAATATCATGAAAGCAAGGGCCAATCTCAAAAATTTGATTTTCAATATCAAATATGAATAACGATCCCTATAATCCCTAACTAAAAAAGTGTCATCACATATGAAATTTCCAATGTTCTCAACGCCCAAATAATCAACACATCAATACGTAGTTAGAAGAATGGGGTGGACCGATGGACTTACCCAACGAGAGCGCACAATGTGAGAACAACGGCCACCGCGAAGAGCTGACGGAGAACACCGCCGGAGAGCAAGACGAAAAGAGAGAACGAGAACCACGCACACCGACGGGACTGTCGCGATGGGAAGAGACGACGGCGCACAAACGGCGCACAAGTGAGAGGAAGGGTTGAGGGCTCAGATGAGAACGAGGTAGGAGAGTGCGGTCAACTATTGCGAAGGCCCAGAAGACACGGAGGAGGAAACGGCGCACAAATGATCAGAGAAGAAGGTAGGGTTGAGGGAATCGAATGAAGCAGAATGAGGGATACGCGTGTGCAAAATAGGGTTTATTTTGCAATAAAGGCGTCCTGAAATCATATTCGGGTGCCTTAAAAGAATTAAAGGCGTCCGAAGTACAATCGGGCGCCTTTAATTCATTAAAGCGTCCGAAGTTGAATCGGGCGCCTTTAATAACATTAACGATGTCCCGAAGTTGACTCGGGCGCCTTTAATGTTATTAAAGGCTCGATGTTGAGTCGGGCGCCTTTAATGCTTTTAAGGCGTCCGATGTTGAATCGGGCGCCTTTAATTCTTTAAAAGTGTCGATCTTCTATCGGGACGCCTTAAAACTTATTAAACAAATAAAAAATTAATTCCTCATCATTCTTCGATCTTTATTTTAAAAAAATTCGTGAAATGGCGCCAAGGCGCGCTAAAACATTAATTTTTGGCGGAAAAAATTTTAATTTAAGCGTCCTGAAATTATTGTAGCACGCCTTTATTTATTTTAAACTATCTTAAACTGGTTTTAGGACGCAAAATTTGATAATATCAGTATCTATTTTACAAAAATGCCACTACGATCACTTTTAACATCCTTTTTAAAAATAAGGAAGTCTTTTAGGGAAGTAGTTACCCTTTTTTGTAGTAGTGTGATTACGTGAACTAGAGTGAAATTATTCCAATGAGGTGAGATGAGTGAAACACTAATAATACTTTGAGAGCCCTCTTATGCTTCATTCTAATATTTTGGATTGTATGGTCAGCTAATTTCTTCACATCACTTGATTATCACTAGTGTTGGCTTGACGAATTTGATTAATTGATCCATTGCTCTTAAATTATGAAATTGCTCATTTTTTTCAAATGCATTAGTGATTTGGACTTGAAATTGTGTACTCAATTGCCTTTGTTCGGGAGTACAAAGGTTTAAGTGTGGGGGAATTGATTGAACGATATTTTTACATGATTTTTGATAATTAAATTGGGATTTTTAATGTACTTTATCATAGTTATTGAGCCTAAAATGTCTTTCTTGTGATAAATTAAGATTAAGAGTAAATACATTAAATTAGGGCTAAAAAGGGTAAAATTGTCAAAAAAATGTAATTACTCTTAATTATTGATTTTTATGAGAATATTTGATGTTAGATTAATTAGTTTAAATTGTAGGTACTTGAAGAAATTGGACTAAAATTTGAAAAGGGAAATTTAAGTTCAAGTTTTAAAAGTTTCAGTTTGATCCCTATTTCAGAACTTTTATAATTTTCGATTAGGTCCCTGTGGTTAAGCTGCGCGTTTTGGGCCATTGAATAATTAGGGATTTTGATTCATTCAGCAGGGATATATCAGATACGAGAATCAATTGGGAGGGGGGGGCGCCGCGAAAAACATGGATTGAAGAATAAAGAGAACGAGCGCCGCGAGCTCGTCATTCATTCTCCATCAACGACTTCATCCTTGATCATTCATCCTTCTTCCTTCACCTTCATCATCCTCCATTCACCACCATTCCCTCTTCTTGGTGATTTTACAGGGAAATAATTCTCATTTCCAGCAAGCTTATTTT
Source organism: Acacia acuminata (assembly GCA_019022655.1). NCBI lineage: Eukaryota > Viridiplantae > Streptophyta > Magnoliopsida > Fabales > Fabaceae > Acacia > Acacia acuminata. The sequence continues at coordinate 7,586,975 of JAFJYI010000005.1, forward strand.
CCAGCATTATGCGGTTAGTGTGGTTATTCCAATGAACATGTGTAGTCGATTTATTTGCTTCTTGGTGGAGGAGATTGGCTTGAGTTCGAGCTTCAAAGGGAAGTTATTCTATCATTCTATTAGTCTAGATTTATATATTTAGGTTGCCTAGTTTTAGGAATTATGGTGTATAAATTCTAGAACTGAGATTAATGTTTATTGTCTCTGTTAGTTTGATAATTGTAGTTGAGATTGGATTTTGTAGTGTGAAAAATATATGTGTTTTAATTTCTTGTGGTTGCAATGAGATTAAATTAACTAACGTGTTATTGTCTAGTTAATGTGGTTGATTTGTGCCCTTTGAGGGACTGTTATGTACTCAATTTTAAGAAGACTCATGTTGCATTATTCCAATTTTAATTGCACATCAAGTGGTTTTTAACAATTTCTCAAAAGGTAGTGGTTAGCTATATTTGTAGGAGCTACTATTAATTGAGAATATTGGACTCAAGTGGTATCTTGGGGCTTTTCTTAAAGACTTGATGAATTTTAACTCCCATAATCTTTTTGAGCAAGGATAGTCATTCATTCATCACCAAGAGCGCTATCTTCCATATTTTCAATTCGATTTCATTTAATTCTCTCATTCACCTATTTTATAAAAAATACCAAAAAGAATTAGTTTAGCATTTAATTTAATTACAATTTTATTTTAGTTTATCAATTGAAAAATCCAAAACCAATTTCCCCTTGTTTTAATTGCATTTACATGTCATTTAGATTACTTATGACTCAATAAAAGGCTCCTCGAGAGAGAGAGATCCTAGGTTTGCCTATACGCAATCCTTGGTTTATTTTTGATTGTGGACCCCAAGGCTAAAGACAAAAAAGCCCTCATCGGTCTTCTTTGGTTGCCAATTGTCTTGTTGCTTGTTGTTGGTTTCTCGCATCTATCTTATTTGCATTGTTCTATCATCGTTTACGGGTTTTAGTTTATTCTTTGTAATCAAATAGCTCCCGAAATAGCAGGGGACATTCTTTTTAAAAAAATTATAATATAAGGCGTCCTAAATTTACGTCTAGGACGCCTTATTTAAGGCGTCCGAGGTTACATACAGGATGCCTTAAAAAAGGCGTCTTGTATTACGTATAGGACGCCTTAAAAAAGGCGTCCAGAATAAACCATAGGACGCCTTTTTCAAGGCATCCTTATATAACCTAGGACGCCTTATAGGCTATTTTTACAACTACCCCCAGTCAGACGTCCTTCTCAAAAAGGACGTTAATTGCCTCTAATTCAGGACGTTTTTGACGTTTTTTTGTAGTAGTGTTTATAGATTATAGGTAGGCGCCACAACTCCAAATAATTGATAAGCCCAAGAACGCCACAAGGATTGATGCCCTTGATAAGTTCAGAGATTCTCAAAGAACCCTAGAGAAGCTTGTCTCTCACCAAAAAGGTTAACTTTTAATTCAAATCTGTCGTCCCAAAAGCTATGGTGTTCTCTTATATAGTGGACAACATCCATATTAAGTTTAACCTACATATACTTACACACAAAGGAAAATAAGATAGCCCAATAAGCCTTATTACAAAAGTTTAACTAAATGTAAGAAAGATAAAACTAAGTGCAGAATTTGGGCCAAGTAAAATGAAGCCTTCATGCATATCCATTGAGACTTATTCTTCAAGGTTTCAATCTGAATTAAGTGTATCATTTCGGCCTCTTCTTCCTTTAGACTTGGGCTTGTCTAGCTTTTGCTCTTGTCATTGGGTCTCCAAGACCTTGTATGTCCTCCAAGTTTGTTGCCTTGGTCATGCCGCCTCCTATGTCCTCATCAGAAAGAGATGGGAAAAGAAGATGAGAGAATCATTTCCCTGTAATTGTAATTGAGCTCAACATTAACTCTGCCTTAAGATAGATAGATAGATAGATAGATATATATATATATATATATATATAGTGAAATTTCCTCAATTTGACTTTTGTTTTATGACTAAATACTCCCTAATGCCTTTGAAGTTTGAATATGCGCTTATATATTTATTTAGACTGTAATATCTTTAACTTGACTTTATCATTTATATATAATCATTTATAAGTGAACTAAAGAATAATATTATTTTCGCTGCTAAGATACCCATTTCTTATGAGATATTTTTATGGGGGACAAATCACTTTTGAAAATTTTTGCAAGGTTTATAGTTAGAAAAATCTCTCCCTCCTTTGTGAGGGCTTCGTTTTCTCACCTAGTCTTTTCCTTATGAGAGCAATTGCTTATCTCCACTAGTGATTGTTTTGTTCTGAGTGCTTCTTTCCAATTTGAGCCAATGGAGGAAGGAGTTAGTCAAATTGACTCATTTTCTAGTTCTAGGAAGCTTAACAAATGTAAATTAGGATAACCCTCCATTGTATAAATTCGAAGTCATACACTGGTGATTTTATTGGTGTGGCCATGAGAGGTTAGTGAAGGATCTATAAAGGTTTTATGGTTCTCTAATCTCATAAAGTGCGTATATCAGAATATCGATGGAACTCATATATGATGGAGAATGAGCAAGTCTAAACAAAGGAGGTGTGAGATAATGCTGAATTTTGTATATTAAAATGTATTAAAGATATATTTTTTAAAAAAATGAGGTATTCCCTATCAATTGATTTAAGTATTTTGATAAAAATACAACCTCAACATATACTCATCCATATAAATATAAAAAATATTATTGTGTAAATGAGTCCTCTAAGACTAGGAAAAGTTAAAAGATGAAGCAAAGAAAAAAAAGGAAGATATGACCTGAAGCCTCTAAGACTTAAAAAGAAAAAGAAGTACAAGCTTAGACAGAAGAAATAAGAAGAATGTCAAAATGTTTTAAAAGAAAAAAGAAGTACAAGCTCTGCTCAGCTCTGCAAAAGAAGAAGAAAAAATGAATAAAAAAATAAATAGGAAGAATATCAAAATTAATTAAAAGAAGTCAGTTTTGCATTGAATTAAAGGTGTGTGTATATAAAGATGAGGTATGCTCTATCTAAAAATTTCAACATTGAATTCATGGATCTCATACATGGATTTAATAAGATTTTGGTGCCTGATGTAAACATGTGGAGCGACATTTTCTATACTATTAGAATCAATGAAATTAGAATGGGAATAATGGATAATACTCCCTTCAAGTATTTAATATAAGATATATTTATTTAATTTGATTAAATTAAAGAAGTTAGTTAAATTAGTTAACGTGACACATATTTTCTAAAATGTCTTATTCATCTTCCTTAATTTCCCCATTCATTTTCCTCATTTGAGTCAGTATCAATAGGAGTAAATTAAAAACATATTGATAAATATGAAAAATATTTCTTATATTTAAAACTAAGATTAACTCTATAAATATATCTTTTATTAAAGATAAGATCGGAGAAAGTATGATATATAATCTTGCGGCTGAAGGAGTGGCTTAATTTTGTGTGGTTACGTGATTTCATGGAGATTAATGTTGCCTTCTAGAAATTTTCCTCTTTTTTAAGGGAAAGTTTGAAAATTGCGAACATTGAAGCAGATTTGGTGATACAAGTGTTGGGCTCCCTTGTGGAGCGAATTTACCACTTCCTTGGCACAAGGTGTCATTGGGAATTTTACTACTAGTATTATTTTGACGCCTGCTTATCTTATTGGCCCTATTACTCTCTTTTGTTCTGACTTTGGGGTTGTTTTGTCTGATTATGGTTGCCTTTGATTATTGATTGATAATGGGAGTGAGATAATTGGGTATGGTTTGGAAAGATTTAAGTGCCTAAATAACAGTCGAATTTTTTAAAAATGCAATAGTAATCATAAATTATTTTTTTGGAAGTAAAAGTAATCATAAACATTATAAAAGAGGGGAAAAGGTGAATATGCGTTAATAATCTTGACGGTTGAGGTGTTAAAATAACCTTTAAATTTTATCAAAAGTGCAAAAGTAAAAATAAACTATTTTTTGGAGTAAAAGTAATGATAACCTTTCAAAATTGGGGAAAAATTGTTAAAACTAACTAATTTCCATCTATTATAATGGGGAAAATTCATCTTTTGGCCCTTAAAGTTTAACTCACTTATAACCTAGTCCGTAAACTTTTGGCTTGCTTGCACTTAGTATCTAAAGTTTTTGAATCATCCTATGTGGCAAAAAAAAATGTTAAAATACTGTTAAAGATTGCTTAGGTGGATTTTATATAAATTAAAAAATAAAAGATAAATGAGCGGCGTCCCCATCTCAACCAACTCGCATCCCCTCCGCCTCTATTTTTCAAAATCCTTGTTGGGCATCCTCAACGTCTTTTAGAAGCTCCTTTCAATCATAACTTAAGAAATATCTTTTCTTACAACGGTTTTTTTTCTTCCATACTTGGGTGCTTTGTCAAAGTTCAAAACATTATAAGTGGTTTCAACCTATTCTCCAATTTGAATTGTTTGCTGCACTTTAGTGCTTCGAAATGATCTGTCATAAATGTCACAGATGCCTGGGGAGGCTTCTAGAATATAGAGGGAGAAGGGATGCTAGTTGTTGGGGATGGAGACGCTATGTTATTTTTTTCATTTTTTATTTATGTAAAATCCACCTAAGCAATTTCTAATAGTATTTTATTCTTTTGTCACATAGGATGACTCAAAAACATTAGAGACTAAATTGCAATTGAATTAAAAGTTTAGGGATTAAGTTATAAGTTAATCAAAACTTTGAGGGTCAAAACATTAATTTTCCCCATTATTGAAGTTAGTTAGGCTTAATGATTTTGCCCCAATTTTGAAAGTTTATTATTACTTTTGCAATTTTGATAAAAGCTGAAGTTATTTAAGCATCTTAACTCTAATCTCAAACGTCTGGTACTGTGAACTTTTTAATGAAAGGTTAAAGTGTTAAAATAATCATTAACTATTACCAATCATAAACTTTATTATTATTATTATTAGGGTAAAAGAGCAAAAATACACATGTGCTTTACCCTTGGGAGCGTCCAGAACCATATGCTTTTTTTAGGTGCAAAACTACCCACGTGGTTACCATTTGGGAGCAAAAGTTGTTAGTTATGATTAGTTTTGATGATGTCTTATATAGATGTCATTATTAAAATCAAAAAGATTGAGTGATATAGTTATCTCCTACATTGACTAACTAACGTATTTAATGTAGATTAATCCAAGATGAATTATAAAGAATGATCAAGAGAAGAGAAGAAAGAAAGACTTAGAGTTATGGAGAATGATCAAGAGAAGAAGAAAGAAAGAAGAACTTGTTGTATGAAGTGAAGATATCATTATTCAAGTTCTAAGATTGATGCTAGAGGTTTCCAAGGTCATATGGAAGTTGGAATGGCTCAATTCGAAGTTAAAATCAGCAAAAATCAGCTTCGGGATGAGAAAACTCGAGTTTGGAACACAAAACTCGAGTTTGGGACTCAATACTCGAGTATGCAAGTGAATACTCGAGTATGCAAGTGAAAACTCACCTCGGCGTCTCTGGACAAGTGAATACTCGAGTATGCAACTGTTATCAGCACTTCAGCAACTCTGTTTCACGTTCAGCACGGGCGAGGTCTGGTAATTCGATGATATCTCTCAAACCAGGAATCGGATTGACGTGAAACAAGTGGCATTTGAAACTAGACATCCAAAGCGTCATTTTGATATATAAATGAAGTCCAAAGGTGTCAAGATCAAGGAGCTATGATTTTTACAAGTTTCCACAAGAATCAACATCACAGTCCAGACCCACCTTCGGTATTTTGAGTGTAACTCACAATCTAAAAATTGTATTGAGCTGAAATTGGTGGCATATGAAAATAGACTCAAAGATCTTTCCATCAAGAGTTGAACGGACCAAAACGGAGTTCATACCAGGGAGATATGGCCCTCAAAAGTTGACAGATAATTTCAAGAAAGCAATCAAATTTGTTGAACTTAAGTGCATACTGGAGTATAGGTTTGCTTACTCCAGTAAAGGCCATCCAGAGAGCAACCAAGTTTTTCAAACTAAGTCAATACTGTGGTATAGGTTTGCTTACTCCAAGTAAAGGTCATCCGAGAGAGCAACCAAGTTTTTCAAACTAAGTCAATATGCGGTATAGGTTTGCTTACTCCAAAGTAAAGACCATCCAGAGAGCAACCAAGTTTTTCAAACTAAGTCAATATGCGGTATAGGTTTGCTTACTCCAAAGAAAGACCATCCAGAGAGCAACCAAGTTTTCCAAGCTAAGTCAATACTTCCACCTTTACTGGAGTATGTAAGTGAAAGTATGCTATACTCTAGTAAGCATGAACTTACTCCAGTATGGACACTTGTATACAGTGCCATACTTCAGTAAGCATGAACTTACTCCAGTATGGACACTTGTATACAGTGCCATACTCCAGTAAGCATGAACTTACTCCAGTATACAACGATAAAAACCAATTTTTGAATTATACGAATTTGCAAATCACTCTTGTTTGTTCTAATTGCTTTCATGAATCATTCACTTATGAACCCAACTATGTTTAACAAGTTTGTTGAGTGAATTTCAGTTAGCACAGATGAAGATTATTGAAGGTCAAAGCCATAAAGCAAAAAGTGTACAGTGCATTTAATGCACTTCTGCAAATCAACCTTCTTTTGGATAATCCACCTGAGCACGCATTCTCAACGGTCAAGAATGCTTTCTTCATCAAGTAAACTCTTCTCCAACGGGCAAATTCTCAGAGAATCACACCAGATCAAATTAACACCTGGATTAGCAGAAGTTTAGAGAGAGAAGATGACCAGACCTTAAGCTAATCACCTACAACGGTTGGATTTATCAAGCAACGGTCATTTAATGTTCTCTACCTATAAATAGAGTGCATTAACTTCTTCTCAAAAAAAAAATACACTCGTTCTTTGAAGACGAAAATCATCCAAGTCTCATATCTATTTCTTCAGTTTTATCTCGTATAGTATCTTGTGATACATTGAGCTTCAAAGTGCTTATCATATCTACTCTTAGAGAGAGTTTATTTGTGTATATCATTCATTGTAACAATCTCAAGTCGGGTGACTTGGAGATTGGGATAATCGAGTACAACTTGTAAGGGGGAGTGTGTCCTAGGTTGAGGAGCATCCTTCGTTTCTGAGTGGGTATCGATTGTAATCGAGTACAACTTGTAAGGGGGAGTTAGTCCTAGGGAGAGGATAACTCTTGAGTACGAGTGTGTATCGATTGTTTACAATTACTGACTTGTAAGGGGGAGTGAGTCCTAAGGAGAGGATCATCCCGAGTACGAGTGTGTAATTGTTATTGAGTGATAGTGGAAAATCCCGCAGTGTTTAAAGGGGACGGACGTAGGTCAAAGAGTTGGACCGAACCAGTATAAATCCTTGTGTCCTTCTTCTTCTTCTTCCCTCACTTTGTTTATCTCTGTTTTCATAGCTTCAAAACAGAGCAATTTCTGAAAAGTTTTAAAATACCCAATTCACCCCCCTCTTGGGTATATAGCTCCACTTACAAAAGTCACACAAAACTTTAGGTTAGAAAACCTCTGTTATCTTGGTGTTAAATTGTGCCCTCTGTTAGATCCTTGCAATTGTGGAGATGGAATTAATTAAAATGTTGAAAGTGCCGTAAACCTACATGTGTCCAAACAGATTTTTTTTTACTTTTATATTTTTTATCAAAAATAATTTTGTGATCTAAAATAAAGGCAATTGTAAGATTTTTAAAAAAATGATGAAAAAAAAATAAAAACGAAAATAAAAAATGTTGATCTGAAGCTCGTCCAAAGGAAATAAACTGATTCCAGCACAGGTTCTTTATATTGCTCGTCCAAAGGACGAGCAGGTAAACTGATTCCAGCAGCAGGTTCTTTATATTGCGCTGAACTGCAGAGCATTTCCACGTTCTTTTGAGACGGAGAGATCTTCTCTTTCTCACTGTGATCCCCCGTGGCTGCACCGTTGCCAGCACCGGATAGACCGACGCCTACGACGGCCACCATGGCCACTAGGAGTATCCCAAATACCGAAATAACAGCCATCTTCTTCTGTCTTTCATGCTCACCGTTACCCATATTTATTGTTTCCTACTCTACCTGTAGAGATTTGTATGTAAGAAAGTTATAATTCAATATATTAAAGAGAGACCAACAAGAAGAGTAGAAGTTAGAATATTGTTGGCTCTCTCTTGCTGAGCAGTTTCTGAGAATTGCCGAAAATTGGTCGTTCTTAAATCTGCTGTTTGGATCTGGTTTGGTGTTTTCATTTATATAGAACCCTTTTTTTGGAACGCAAAATTTGTTTGTTGCAACGAGATTTGAGGAAGACCTCTCCTGAAAAACCAACCAGCATGCTCTGCTCAACAGTTAAAATTGCAGGAAAATTAGTAAAACAGAGTGTAAAAAACTTTCCCAATTCATATGACAAACCCAAATCAACAAAAATTAGGGTAAGCAAAACACTACCAAGCGTAGAAAAAAGCATAATCGGATCGCAAAAATCATACGTCACCCCCGTTCCCATTGATCTTCTGTCTAAAAAAGTAATTAATCAGTTCCTTATCCGTAGGACGAAACCTAAAGCCTAGAGGGAGTGAACTCAATGGCAATACCGCCATCTCATCAGCGCGCGGCGGACAACACTCGACGGCCGCACCCATAGAGTATCACGACACAGTTTTGAGTCCCAACAAAGAGATAAAGGAAGAAAAGAGTGTTCGAAGAAGCTCTCAATTAATAACTATAAAGAAATACATAGAACGCGGATTTGAGAATCAGAGATTCGGAAGATGTTATGGCGTAATGGCCCCTTTTCTCTTTTTCAAGCATCGAACGAGACAAGCCAGAGAGAGAGAGAGAGGAGCTTCCTGGGAAAGTCAGTAGGGAGACATTTGGACCTGTTTGAACACAGGTGGCACAATTTAACGTCAAGATAACAAACGTTTTCTTTTTGTGTGACTTTTGCCTTTCTCGCCACTTGGATGATTCATCATAAAATTACTTTTGCCTTTCAGCTACGTTAGATCAGTATCTATTTGATAAATTACTTTTAATAGCTTCTGAAAGTAACTAAATGTACTAGATAAGAGAGAATGCTCACAAAAACATCATAAAATTTGAAAATCACTAAATAATAGGAGAAATATGTTGTATTTCAATAGAAGAAAGGATCCCTCATAATACCTCGTGAAATTCGAACATGCCTTTTCAATTCAAAGAAAGTAAATAGCATCACTAACGTAGGCAAACAAGACTCATCTGTTAGCCCTGCTAAATTTTAAAACAACACACAAATGAGAATGCAAATTCCTGAAAGATAATCTAATAAAAGAAAAGCCAGTACAAAACAAATGGTTTATATGGAGGACCTTCATTCATTGCATCACAAAGAACAAGTTGTCCCACATGCCAGATTTGACCCTTCAATGTGAAGTTAATTATTCATTGCACGACAAAATCCCACTTAACAAGTCAGATATACCAACACCATCAAGTAAAAAAGCATCCTTCCAAATTTAAAGGAGCAAAGATTTTGCCAGTTCTTTAAAATCGACCTTAAGATCACCGTGAGTACAAACTTTCACAGTAACCACAATAAGATGCGTGCAGAAATATAGTTTGGGTACAAAATCAAATATCAGGGAACAATTTCCAACTAAAGTAGGAGATGAGAAGACAATTATCACAATATGCCATAATCATCAGCCGTTACTTCAGTTTGGAGAAACTTGCTTTTTATATTTTTGGATGTAATCCATGATTCAAATTATCTGAAACTCATATAACCAAATATGTTTAGTAGCATGAGTATTAATCTAATGTAAACAAGAGTTAATCAGAAAATTTAAATTCTCAAAGCGAAAGTTCAATGTTGCAAGAACAGACACTCGAGTGTCATTCCAGGTACACTCAAGTGCTGCACTTGAGTGTACATTTTGTCACACTTGATTGTTGATAGATTTGTCTGGTAGAAAATTGTTAAAAATAGAGTATCATTAAAAAACTTTCAATTTCTACCAAACACTGTGTCACAAAGTCCCACTCGAGTGTTAAACATAAAACTTTCATAAATCAAACGAGTGTGAGGCAAAACTTCTTACGAGTGTTGGCCAGCACTTTAGTGTCCAACACAACACTTCCAAAAATGAAAGTGTCAGGCAAAATCCTTGCAAGTGTTAAGCCAACACTCGAATGTTCTGAGTCTTATCACTTGAGTGATCTTCTCAGATCACTTTGTAAGAGTTCCTTATTCAAGATTTAGTTCAAATAACGGTTGCTTGTTTTGAAAGACACACTCAAGTGACTTGAATCAACAAGTCTTCTTTCTTTTCCAAGTTTGTTTCATCTAAAGATAAACCGAGAACTAATAGTGTTTCCACCTTCATTTCCCTCTCTCCTTCATAGTCACCACCTCTCTTCACTGTTGGACCCTTTTTCCGACCTCCCACCGTGTTCTCATCTCAATTTCTAGGCCGTAGCTCCTTTATCTTTGGTTTCTCTGGTAGCCACCAAATTTCCACTATTCAGCATTAATTTGTCACTTTAATTGGTGATTTTGTGACTGGGTGTTTGAATCAGAGTGGTTATGTTTTTTGAAGCTATTCTCATGAGTGTTTAGACAATTTTGTGCTCTTGGAGATGATTTAGAGATGGCTTAAGCTCACATGTGCTTCAAAAGGGAGTTAATTAAATTACCCATAGCCCATTATATTCGTGATTTCTTACAATTCCCTTTATAATTTTTCAACTAATTTTCTTATCTCCCTTTATTTAGAATTTTTTATTATTTCGTTAATCATTTATATTATTTAAAATCCCATTAATCCTACTAACGCTCCAAATAAACTAATGTGACACCACTACTCCCTCGAAGGATTGATTTCTTTTGGAAAAAGTAAAAATATACATTTTAGAGATAACAGCAATTTAGTTACCAACACCCCACAAAAATTTATATCAAAATCTTAATATATATATATATATATAAACAAGTAAATTAGCTATTTTATTAAATCATTTAGATTATTTTAAATCTCACTAATCCCTCTTTTTTATAGAGAATTGTCATGCATGGTATGGTACAAAACAAGGTTTTATTTATAATACTTGTGTCTTCACATGCTGCAGGGTATTGATATGACTCTGCTAGACTCTGCCGACCAAAGTTCAACCGTTGTGGCGTATAGTGACTTGGTGCCTAATAAAAATGCAAGTGTTGATGGGTTGATGCCAAGGTCGATGGTATAGTGTGGGTTGCATATACAAGAACATAAAAGTAGAGTTAGTTTGTGTGTGGTTGTTACTTGTGTTGAGGAGCTTAGAGTTATAGTGTTTCAAGATTTAGTTTGCCTAAAAATCCCAAAATATATAAATGAGTTATTATAATGTGTTTTCAATTATTCACGATTTCATGTACACTGTATATTTTGAGTATTTTATGTATGGTATATATTTTTAAATTAAAGGCTAGAATTCATAAAACCCCCCATAAATTTTGAGTGAGTTGCATATAATCTTCCTAATATTTTAAAATTTAAATTTAACCTTCAAGGCAGTTTAATATTTATAATTTTTCCGTTAAGTTATTGACCGAAGCTGCCACCTTTGGTTAATGAAGATGGCCTGGTATCCAGAGCAGATCTTAGTAGAGACAATCCCCCTCCTCCCACACACACAAAAACCAAAAAATAAATAAATAAATAGTACAGAATTTTTTTAAAGATTTTAATATAATTATAAATTTATGTTATCTTATATGTTAAACTTGTTAAAATACTTTTATTATACATTTGGCCTCTTCAAAATATATTTTTTTAAAAATAGTTAATTAATAGACATTTGGCCCTCCAAATATTTATCGCAAAGATCCGCCACTGGTGGTATACTACATGGCATCTCCATAAGTTAAATTAATTGACGTTTCCCTCTCAAGAATTTCCTAATATAGAACTGACTTTTTATTACACATACATTTGATCTTTAAGCTTTTCTTCATTCTTTTCAAATTATTACTATATTTATGTCCTTGTAGAGAAAATATGGCATTGAAGATGTGTGCCTTTGGAACCGTGGCTAGCAAATATATTTATAGAGCTTCTACCTTTCGTGTATATTAATATATAAGAAAATTTAAATATATCATTCTTTTCCATACCTAATACAAAAGAAACAGTCTTATATTTATAGATTACAAATGTAAATAATGACAACTTATACAATAAGCACCTGCGCACGGGTTTTATAAGAAATTTATTTAAAAGTTATAATGGGCCTATTTGGAGAGAGCTTTTAAGTAGGTTAAAGCCGGAAGAAAAAAAAGTAACAATAGAAAAAGAGCTAAAAGTGAAGTGTTTTGCTTGAGCTTTAAGTTCAATGGTTTTTTTTTTAAAAAAAACTCCTAAAAGTAAGTTAAGGAAAAAATTCAATGGGGTAGCTTTTTCCAAAAAGCTTTTCAGTTTTGGACGTGAGCCCCGCCACTTCTACCATCATAATTCCAAACACAAATCATATTATAACTTGGCTTTTTCTCTATCGGACTTCTAAAAAAATCATATAGAAAATAAGTCACCGCCCCACCGTTAACAAAAACAGGTCCAATAAAGTTTGTACTATTAAGCTTTAAAAAAGTACTACTTCCGGTCTAATTATAAGATAAAATTTATAATGCTTGAAATTAAGACAGGAGGGAGGAGTGTAATTTTCAACACTAACTGTTTATAACAATTTCCTTAATTACAACATTGACATTTTCCCACTCAAATATTCGAATTTGTTTTTGCCCTTCATTAATGTCTTCATATGGCATTAACGTGATAGACGGGGTGTGACTATTCAATGAAATTATTAATGAAGTGAGACGACAGGGCATCAAACGATTGGATGTATTAAAGATGGAGATGTGGAGAAAAGGACACCGGACGACCTGGAGAGAATTAATTTCTTTCTAGCAAAGTATTTATAACAAACAAAATCCCAAAGACCAAAAGCTCTACACGATTCCTAATTATTTAGAATGGTATTGTTGTTTTGTCGGTTTTCATCCCGGAACTGGGAAGATTCTCTGGTTTCTCTCTCTTTTCTATCTTCTTCAATCTTCACCTTCTTTTTCTTTTTTCTCATAATAATAAAATTAGTATTTGAACAGTTTATATTTAACCTCTTATAGATTTTTTTTTTTATTACAGATATAAAATATTCAGATTAAATTTACCCATTAGTATTTAATTATTTATCTTTGTATATAATTTAATTGTTTTTATATATACTATAATTTAATATTCTTAAAACACCCTAGTTACATTCCTTAATTCCCTCATTTATTCTCATCCTTGATTATTGTTGAGGGAGCCTCAATGTGAGTAAATTAAGAAAAACTTGACAAATATGAAAACTTTGTCTTATATATTTAGGCTCAAAATCATTTATAAGTGAACTAAAGAATAATATTCTTTTCGCTGCTAATATACCCATTTCTTATGAGGGAAAAAAAATCACATTTTGAAAACTTTTACAAGGTTTATAGGTAGAAAAATCTCTCCCTCCTTTGTGAGGGCTTCGTTTTCTCACCTAGTCTTTCCCTTATGAGAGCAATTGCTACTCTCCACTAGTGAGAGTTTTGTTCTCAGTGCTTCTTTCCAATTTTAGCCAATGGAGAAAGGAGTTAGTCAATTTGACTCATTTTCTAGTTCTAGGAAGCTTAACAGATGTAAATTAGGATAATCCTCCATTGTATAAATTCGAAGTCACACACTGGTGATTTTATTGGTGTGGCCATAGAGAGGTTAGTGAAGGATCTAAAGGTTTTATGGTTCTCTATTCTCATATATCGGAGTCGATGGAACTTAAATATGCTCGAGAATGAGCAAGTCTAAACAGAGGAGGTGTGAGATAATGCTGAATTTTGTTTATTAAAATGTATAACATACACCCATATATAAAATAAATATATATATATATATATATATATATTATTGTGTGAATGAGGCCTCTAAGACTAGGAAAAGTTAAAAGATGAAGCAAAGAAAAAAAAAATGAAAATATGATCTGAAGCCTTTGAGACTTAAAAAGAACTACAAGTTTGCAAAAGAAAAATGAATGAAAAAAAGAAATAGGAAGAATGTCAAAATGTATTAAAAGAAAAAAAAAAAAAAAAAAACAAGAAGTACTAGCTCAGCAAAAGAAAAAAATGAATAAAAATAATAGGGAAAATATCAAAATTAATTAAAAGAAGTCTCGTATATAAAGACAAGGTATGCCCTATCTAAAAATTCAACAATGAATTCATGGATCTCATACATGGATTTGAATAAGATTTTGATGTAAAGATGTGGAGTGACATTTTCTCTACCATTAGAATCAATGAATTTAGAATGGGAATAATGGATAGTACTCTTTTCAGTCCTTAATATAAGACATATTTATCTAATTTGATTAAATTAAAGTAGTTCGTTAGATTAATTGATGTGACACGTATTTTCTAAAATGTCCTAGTTATCTTCCTTAATTTTCCAATTCCTTTTCCTAATTGATTATTATTGAAGGATTAATAAGATAAATTAAAAAAATGTCTTATATTAAAGACAGGCCAAAGGATGGTATATAATCTTGCGGCTGAAGGAGTGGCTTAATTTTGTGTGGTTACGTGATCTCATGGAGATTAATGTTGTCTTCTACAAATTTTCCTTTTTCTTTATGAGAAAGTTTGAAAATTGCGAACATTGAAGCAGCTTTGTTGACACAGTTGTTGGGCTCCCTTGTGGAGCGAATTTTCCCATTCCCTCGGTACAAGGTGTCGTTGGGAATTTTACTATTATTTTGACGTCTGCTTGTCTTATTGGCACTATTACTCTCTTTGGTTCTGACTTTGGGGTTGTCTTTTTGTCTGATTATGATTGCCTTTGATTATTGATTGCAAAAAAGGAAGGTGCTTCACTCGCAATCTTCCTTATTTTGCTGCCATGAAAACAACCAAAGATTAAGAACGTAACTGTAACTAAAATCTTTAATCTGATAAAAATATTCTTAGGATTTTACTGTATGTGTCACTGTTTCTCAAAAAATCAATTGGATGTCTGAAAGTAAATGTAGGATTCTCAAAAAATATGCTGATCATATAGTGAAAGACGCATAAAAGAGATTACCTGTGAATTTTATACAGAGCTAGAAGGAGGTTGAAGAATGAGAAGGTTGAAGTCAGGTGAAGCTAATTTATAAAATGGTAAAGGTACAAAAATGCACATGTGCTTTGCCCTCAAGAGCACCCAACACCAAATACTTTTTTTTTTTTGTGTAAAAGTACCCATGTGGTTATAATTTAGGAGCAAAAATCACAAAAACGTTCAATGAGACTATGTTGACCGTTAAGTTGCTAATGTGTATAAGAAAGAGAGAGACAAGATCATCATTTTCATCTTTTCTCTCTCTACCACCGTCGAACTCTCCCTTTCTCTTCCACCTCACCACCACCAGCCTTCCTTCTCCATTCTCACCGCCGGCAACAATTTTGTTTTGTGACTAGATACACCAATGTCAAGTGCACACCATAATCTCATGCCAAACTCTTCCTTATTTCATTTGGATGCTTGCCTTTTTTATTTCTAACCTCTTCAATAACAATTTATTATGTCAAGCTAGCACTTTGTGCGTGTGTCACGTCAACCTTGTCTTGGGCTGTATGAACATGTCCTTTGGTGTATCTAGTGGCAACCAAATTGTTGCTCTTCTTAATTGCCCTTACAGTTGTCCTCCATGGACAATCTTCAACCTTACATTTAACATACACAACTCCTTTGAATTCTTTACATACATGTACTCAAATTTGTATGCAATACTGAACTTGTGTAGCACCTTCCAAACATCATCCACATGTGCAAATGTTTCATTCACTCATACCAGCAATTCCTTCCACTTCTTAGAGTTTATCTCAGGGATCAATGCATGTTGGTGCGTGCTGAACTACAAACGGAAGGCTCAGAAGAGGTCCTGCACTGCACACTGACTTGTCAATAAGACATTTTCTCTGCAAGTCCTCAGAATTTATCAACCGTACATGGATAATGAAAAGTGTTGTCAACATATTACCAAAAAACAATATAGGAAATACCTACTTCTCTAACCAAACTAACTATCACATACCTTCCTGGATCATCCATTTCCCTTCCTACATTATCACAACCTTTACATGTTACAATACACATATGCACTACTATCATTATAATGAAATAGATTTTTCAATTTATAATCATCAATCGAATCTACTAATATCTTTTCATCAAAGCTTAAAGTGGACTTAATGTCACATCAATGACCATCTATACCAACCCAACCTCCTATCATTACCCTCAATTCTTCAACTGTCATCCCTTCTTTTATCGATTTTACCCTCACACTCCCACCATTATATTTAACTTAACCTTCAACATTGGTTACAAACTTCCGCCTGACATGGAAGAAAAAACAAGTGACTTCAAAGAAGGTGTTTACCACATATTGGATGTCATCTAGCATTCTAACTTCCGACAAAAAGTGAAGATTACATCATAATGTTAGTCCTATAGCAATCATATTACATCACTAAAAAAATCCCCACAACACACCCACTTGGACCATTGACTACTTCCTAAAAGGGTTTGACAATTCCAGTTTCGCAATTAACAACAGAGTTCAGCCTTTATTAAGTATTTAACCTCCAATTGCACACCCATATCATGGCAGCATACATTTCTAAAGAAATTGACTAAATTAGTAATTGTCTTGGCAAAATCCGTTATGTGTACAATAGTAATGGTGTTGACAAATTCCATAATGATTTTGACAAAATTTGTAATGGTTTTTACAAAAACAATAACTTCTTACAATATGTGTCAAAGGATTGACCAAGAGTTTTGGGTTGTTACCAATTCAGTAATAAGAGTGACAAAACCAGTAATGGTGTTGATAAATATCGTCATGGTTTTCACACAATCGTAACATCCTGACAAAATTAGTAAATGGCTTGACTCCTATTGTTAATGGTAACGACAAATTTAACAATGGTAATAACAAGTTCACCTATGGCGTTGACCGAAAACTATAAATTTTCATGACATTTACTATCATGCAAGTAGTCAAATACTGAACATTACTCATTCCAGTACACCTAATGGATAAAAATCATCAACCCCACAGAACATGTTCCTTTCCATATACATATTTTGCAATCCATTTTCACCATTAACAAGTCATCTACAATAAACACCCATGTCATCCCCACCCAACTTATCATATTCAACTCATCCACACCCATATCAATTCTTCCCTCCAATCAGTTCGTTGTCCCCCACTAATTAAATCTGTCACCTATTTCAAATCAATAAGCTCTTCATTATACTCCCTCTCACAACTAAAACGAACAAATAAATATTGAAAACACACATAAAGTCACAACCTTTAATCCGCCTCCTCCTACAAACCCACAACCCACAAACAAAACACACATAAAACACCTATAATGACAACAACATGGTCATTGCCTAAGGACTATATTGAATAACTCAAATAAATTATCTTCAGCACCCCACCATGAAGGTCCTAACGTAAACCCCCAACTTTTCACTACACCTACACCGTCAAACCTGTTTAACCATACCCAAAACCCACCAACATGAATAATGGGAAGAAGAAGGCCCCATTTCTAAGGAAAAATATAATGGTTCTCCAAAAGTTACTTACACTTTACTGTTTTATTAGCTTCCCTTTCTTCAGCGTCGATCACCTCCATACTTCATCACCTTCACTTTAGCCTTCCTTTGCTTCAATGTGCTAGGCAGTCCTCCTTTATGACAAAGGAGAGTTGAAATCCTCTTTTATATTAAAAATGGCGCTTTGTTCTTTTTGCAAAATTATCAAAAACTCATATTCTCACCCCATCCCTTCTCTGTCCTTTCCACATTTTAATGGTCTTTTTAAGGTTTTGGATTTTCATGTAGTATTTAAGTGTCATTCTCCCAATTACTTATTTAGCTCTTTTACTATCATTTTTAAACCCATATTATAAGGATTGGTTGAAATGCTTGTGCATAAAAGTACAGTGTATTCAACTTTTTTCTGGAAGAAGGGCACGTGTGGGTACGGCCAAATTACCACAGCCACAAACAATATTTAGATATTACTACGTTTAATTCTAATTAAAATATATTACTCAATTATATCAATATCTTTCTAAGATACTTATGTGTATTATTAGATACAGAATATATATTAGTTTATAAGTATTAGTTTAAAGAAAATTAATAAATATAAGAGATAATAGAAAAAAAAAGTATTATATTTAGAATCAAAGTTCACTTCTAAATTAAGTCTTATATTTAGGACATGAGATAATACTACATTATCATTATAAACTACTCTTATCATCCTATTCATATCTCACTTCTAACATGTTTCTCCATAATTAAGAAAAACATTAAACTTCATTACCTCAGCTTCAAAATTTAACAACTTTCTAACTTTACTTTTAGTTAATATGCAATATACCTCAGGAGAACAAAATCAACACAGTAATAAATTGAGGATAAAATTGTCAGGATCCGTACAACGCAGCGGATTAAAAAAAACTTACGGATCCAATCCCGAGGATCACTCAGGTGCGTTTAAACAAGGCTAGGGAATCCGAAATTACCTTAGGAGAATTCATTTGTGGCTTGTTCTTCGTTGAACAGTGGGCTACCTCCTCGATCAGAAGACGACTTGTAGGATCGTCTTCCTCCACCGTATCCACACGAACAACTCCCGAACACGGCTACGGCAGCGTGCTAGCGCCTCTTGTGCGTGTCTCTTGATTTTCCACTCTAGGGTTTTTCTCGCGGCTTTCTGAATGCGCTCGACAAAATGTCTCGTGAGTTTTCCAAACCCGTTCAGCGCATTATATAAAATTAATCCTCATTAATTTTGAAATTCAAATTTCAAATATGGATTAAAATACATTAAATACATCAATCAAATCGATGTAACGTATTTAATCCGCATTAAAAGCTAATTTGAAATTCGAATTTGGAATCGGATTAAAATAAATGTATTAATTAAATCCATCTAATAGATCTAATCAAATCCATTTATTCAATCCAAAATTAAAAGCCTTCGATTTAATTTATCTCTATAAATTGAATCCAGAAATAATATCTATCTATTTAATTTAAATTTGAGATACCATATCTCAATTTAATATTAAACAGATATACGATATTTTTATTCAAAAATTAAATGAGATACAATATCTCAATTTGTTTTAGATATTTAATTTATCAAAAAAATTAAATACAAAACAAATATTATATATATATATTAATATTATAATCTCCATTAATAATATTAACATATATTAATTTTGAATTTAATATATATATATATACATACATATATATATATATCTATATATCCTAGATTAAATTCAGTATTCATTAAATCTTAGACATATCTAAGATTCAATGAATCTGGACACATTTGCTCGTGTTGAGTTATTCTTGTGTGCGACCCTGAAGGCCCATATGAGATTGGCAGTGGGCCAACACATTGTCAGCCCACAAGTCGCAAGCGGCCTCTAGCAAGACATTGCGACTACCCAATTCACATGGGGATCGATGACACGATACAACCTATCGTACAACCATGTCACGTCCCTTTTGTCATGCGACAATTTGGTCAAGGATGAGGCATGGATAAAGTCAACTTCCTTTTCTTGACCACTACTTTCTCGATTCTCGAGTAGTCTAATAAGTGAAAATAGAAACTCCTTTCCATCACAGTACGGCCGTACATTTCTTAGACTCACTCATCGAGGGGCCCAGTATTATCTCTTTACAAATGTGAGGGACAAATTCCATCTTGACCATTCACATTCCTCCGCATGAAAACCATTGATCCCGATCCCAGCCTTTATCATCACCCGATCAAAGGTGACTTTTGACTAGGTCAAAAGTCAGTGACTCATCCTGTAGGAATCCATGATGGTCTCAGGTCATAGGACGTTGTGACACGGTTATACATGAGATAAGCTTATAACTAAATCCATGCAGCTTTCTCATAGCGGGTTGGTCCAGCACCTTGTACTCTTACAAGTGCCCATGACTTTGATTCGTATCTCCATACGTCATCAAAGTCATACTGGTCTTACCTCATCTTCACTCCTGCGTAGATGACCGATCAGGGACATTTAGGATATCATCTATCAGATATATCCAGGGATCAGTTATCATTGTAAACATGCGAATGAAGTGATAACTTAATGGAGAACAATGACTTGCCCTAGGGCATAATTTCCAACAAAAATTATACATTTATATGAAAAATTTAGTCACATGAATTATGCATAAATAGGATTGAAAAAATCTCCTACCAACCCTATTGTAAATAATACCATAAAGGAGTAATAATGCTACCTAGCTCATAAATAAAGCCAACTCAAGTCTCACTATAATCACTCTCAGTCTCTTACCTTGGTGATTTAGTCTGTGTGATAAACATGGCTCTGGCTGGCTGGCTGCAGCATTTTCTGGCAATGTAGTGTATACTGTGAGGTTGCACGAACCTGAACTAGTAGCTCTGGTGAAGCCCACCCCTCGTGAAATGAAACTGCTTTTTAACTTTAAGATTTCATATACCAATGATACACTTTTATCATCACAAGCCTTCTATGAAAGGAAAGGACGCAGCTCAAGTCATCAAGAAGGCTCTGCCTCAGACCCTAGTGTTTTGCTATCCTTTTGCAAGTTAACTTAGAGAAGGACATGGACGCAAGCTTATGGTTGATTGTACTGAAGAAGGAGTCATCTTCATTGAACTGACACTAACATCACTCTTCAACAATTCAGTGACACTCTTCAACCTCCATTGCTACCTTTTGATGAAATTCTTATAAGGTTCCTGGTTCTGAAGGAGTTATCAATTGTCCCCTCTAAATTATCCAGCTCTTCATTTGGCCTAACACTTTGATTTATTTCTCTTCGGAGATGATAATGCTAAAATGTGAGTTATATAGAAATGCCAGATATCTTATAATTATTAGACATATTATTTTATGGTAAACAAGCACTTGTATAGAAAATTCCTATAGTAGAAGATTTATACTTAAATACATGTCACCATGCTTATTAATGTACACATATTGTTATAGGTTACACGCCTCAAATGTTGAGGATTCATCTTTTCCTACCTCCTAAATCATACTATGAGTGATGGTGTTGGCGTAGTCCAATTGCTAAACGCTTTGGCCAAGATTGCTGTCGGAGCATGTAAACCTTCTACCTATCCGATATGGTGGAGAGAGCTTTTAGCAACAAGAGACCCAACTCGAGTTACTTGCATGCATCATGAGTACGAGCAAGTGCCTAATAATTATGATCCAATATTGACACAACAAAGCATCACTCAACAATCTTTTTTCTTTTGACCCAAAAAGCTAAAGGACATCCATCAATTGTTCTCTCATTATAATGCTCAATACATTACTAGGTTTGATGACAAGTGCAAAATAATTTTAACTAGTTAGTTTCACATTCAGTTATGTATTAGTTAGTTTCATATTCAGTTAAATACCCAATTTGTTATATATTATGTCATATATACACATTATATATATAAAAACTAGTCTATCAATAATAATCATATTCATTTTTCCCTTTCACAATATTTCGTCACATGGTATCCAGAGCCATATAGATTTTTTTTCCTTCCGTACTGTAATATCCTGAACTTTGTGCCTAGAGACTTGAGGATAAGCTTGTATCAGGCAAACGACTAATCCCAGTTTAGGAAGTGTCACAAATGTTTTGAGGGGAATTTCCCTTGACGCTGTCATATTAGGATTTCTGGGAGGCAATCAGTTTGAGATGTGCCTTTGACTAACCAAATGATATCCAATGGCTATGAAATTTTTCAGATTTAAAGTCGACATATCAAGCTTTAATTTGATATGTCATACAGATAATTTGGATTTGTACACATTGAGTTATGAATTTTTGAAATTAGCCCTTGTTATTACTTGTGAAATAGACAGTGCACTGGACATGGCTCCCAGGGTAAGACTGCGAATGTCATCAAATGGAGATGCCAAATCTAGTTCAGTTTAGTCGTGGTTATTTTTTGCGGAATGTTTTAATTATGTTAGAGTTTGTAAATAATATGTTCGAACCCTATAGATATTTTTTGTAATATAATCAAGAGCTTTATATCATTATATTGTGTTATTTATGTTTTGCCTACTGAACTGCATATAAATACTCTGATGAATGCCCATTAAGTTGTGCATTAATGGTGATATACCAGTAGGGTATGACACGTATCCTTCAAATTTTCTCTTCTTTCTTTACCCTTTATTCTTTCTTGAACTCTCCGCTTCATCTTTGCATCCTCTAGCCATAGCTACTGACTCAATCACAATTCAGCAGCCCTTTCTATATTCGTCCCAACAAACCCTTCTTTTGTCCTTGGTGCTCCACCGCTCGATGACTAAAACTACCATAGTTGGGCAAGTGCTATGCGAATGGCTTTACATTCAAGAAATAAACTCAATTTTGTCAATGGTTTCATTCTTTTGCTACCGTCACCCAATTCCTTATTTCCTGCGTGGGAGGAATGCAATAATTTTGTCCAATGTTGGCTCACGAAATCTCTTTCACCAACTATTGCAAAGAGTATCCTCTAGTTCGATTTTGCATTTGAGATATGGGTTGACCTCAGATCACGTTTTTCTCTATCAAATCTATTTCACATGTCGATCTTTAGGAAGAAATTGGCAATTTCTAACAAGGTAATTTGAGTATTATTGAGTATTACACTCGTTTGAAGATTCTTTGGGATGAATTAATGAATGCTCGTCCTCTGAAACTATGTGTGTGTGGCTTCGTTAGCACTGCTCTTTACCACCATGATGAAGATCAAGTCATCCGGTTCTTGAAAGGCCTCAAAGAGCAATTCACCTCCATCAAATCTCAAATCATGCTCCTTGATCCTCTACCTCCTATTAATTGTATTTTTCTTTGGTTCTCGAGCAAGAAAGGGAGCTTCACATTCCTATTGAATCTAAGGTTCTTCTTGCCAAAGCACCACAATATATTTCTTCTCGTTCCAAAATGAAACTGTGTTCATATTGTGGCAAAAATCGCCACACCAAAGATACTTGTTACTAGAAACATAGTTTCCCACCTGGCTACAAATTTCACTCCTCTGGTTCTCCTACCACAATAAATAATTTTTCAACTCAAGCCTCTAAAAATGGTCAAACTTCTATTGCTATGGCTTCTTCTCCAATTCCTTCTTCTTCACAAGTTGCTATTTTTCCACAATTGTATGCTGATCAGTATAAACGTCTTCTTAATCTTCTCAATTCTTCTTCACCTTCAAAACCATCAGGTAATCATTTGTCTGCATCTACCTCTATTCCTATTGAAGGTATATGTTTTTCCCTTTCTTCTCATACTTATTTATCCCAAATCATTGATTCTAATGCAACCAATCATGTCCATTGTTCTCTTGCATTATTTTCCTCTTGTAGTTCTATTTTTTCTGTAAGTCTCACTATAAGTTCTCAAGCTATTAATTGCTTCTCAAGAACAATTTGCATCTCTACCTCATTAGTTTTACATAATTTTCTTTATCTTCCTAAATTTTCTTTCAATATTATGTCAGTGTCTCTCAGTTGACATCTTCTTTTAATTGTTTCTTAACTTTTTCTTCTCATTATTGTCAAATAAACTCAATTCAACATTCGTTGATGATTGGTTCAGCTAGACTTTTTGAGGGACAATACATTCTATTTACAGATATGCCTTCACAAGACAAATCATCTCAGATTCTTATGGTCAACACCACTATTGCCTCTCATTCTACTCTTTGGCATTTTTGTCGGGGTCATCCCTCTGCCTCTATACTTTTTCCTTTACATACATAAGTTCCTGATATCCTTGTATTTCTCAATCGTTTACTATGATGCTTGCTATTTTGCTAAACAAAAGTGTTTAACTTTCCTATAAGCACAAGTTCATGCAATAAAATTTTTTATTTCATCCATGTTCATATGTGGGGCCCTTTTTCGATTCCCTCTATTCAGGGTCATCATTACTTTCTTACAATTATAGATGACTAGCTAGGTATACATGGCTCTTTTAATGCAACATAAATCGAATGCAAGAACTCACATTGAAAAAAATTGTGCTCTTGTTGAAACTCAATTTTCCTCTTCTATAAAGGTTTTACGTTCGGATAAAGGTGTTGAGTTTTATATGCCTCAATTCTATTATTCTAAAGGTGCTATTCATAAAAACTCTTGTCTTTAAACTCCTCAACAAAATGGTTTAGTTGAACGTAAACATCAACACATTTTAAACATGGGATAAGGGTCTTAAATGCCATGGAAGTTTTCACTCAGGAGCACTGGTAAGACGGAAGTTTTTTGTGGACCAAAAATGCCACAAAAGTTCACAAGACGTAGAAATTTTGCCCCGGAAGTATCATTTTTGCCACGGAAGTTTTCGCGAGGAGCAATTTTGCCGGAAGTTTTTTGAGGAGCAACTTTACCGGAAGTTTACACTAAGGAGCAATTTTGCCTCAGAAGTTTACAAAACAAAGCAATTTTTTCCTTCTGTCCCCAAATATTAAATTTGATTATTAAATCAGTCAAAGACCACACATGTTATGCCTTGAAAAGGTCGAACTTGGAGTCAGAGAAGCAGATCCTTCAGATGTTGAAATCAAGGCGACCAGAATTTGTGAAGCCGAACTGGTCAAAGGGACTGAAAGGTCTGTCACAAAACGTAAATGAAACACAAAATGAGAAATGAATTGTTCAAAAAATTGGTTCAGTAAAACAAATCAATAGTGATAATATTTACGTTTGTATAGACTAATCATTTGTTTAGATCATAAGTGATGCTTCCTTTGGGTTATGTGTGATCGACCTTTCAGTCCCTTTGACCAATTCGGCTTCACAAATTTCGCCGCCTTGAGCTCAACATCTTAAGGATCTCCTTCTCTCGCTCCAAGTTTGACCTTTTCAAGGCATAACATATGTGGTCTTTGACTGATTTAATAGTCAAATTTAATATTTGGGGACATAAGGGTAAAATTGCTCCTCAGAGAAAATTCCGTGGCATTTTTTGTGCAAAAAAAACTTCCCTCTTACCAGTGCTCCTGAGTGAAAACTTCCATGGCATTTAAGACCCTTCCCTTTAAACATTGCATGCACACTTCTTTTTCAATCTAATATTCCTATTTCTTATTGGTCTTTTTTCATTATGCATGCCACTTACATAATCAACTGTCTACCTTCTCCTATTATTCAAAATTGTACACCATTTGGATGTTTACAAGGTTTTCCGCCTTTGTATTCCAATTTTAAAGTCTTTGGTTCACTTTGATTTTCATCCACTTTATCCACTAATCGTTCATAACTTGATCCTAAAGCATGAAAGTGTGTTTTCTTAGGCATTCCGCCAAGTTCAAAAGCTTTCACTTTGCTAGATATATCTAACAATCAAATTTTTCTTTCTCATGATGTCATTTTTCATCAACATGTGTTTCCCTTAAAGATTGATAGCATTACTTCTTTATCTTCTCCTTGGCCTGAACCGCAATCTTGTTCCTTTTTGTTAGATGATTCTCATGTCCCTTCTCTACTCCATGTATCAAAATGCTCTTCCATTCCTCCACCTATTAATTTTTCCATTTCTCCATCTCCTACCTTTCCTCATTCTACTCGGCCTCATCATCCCCTTCATATTTGTAGGATTATCATTGTTCCCTCACATCTTCTACTAACTAATCATCATGTAAAGGTGGCCCTAGGTATCCCTTATCCTCTGCTCTTTCTTATTCTTCTCTTTCTCCTTCTTACAAAACTTGTGTCAATGTTGTTACTGTTTCTCCTAATCCTACTACTTATAAGCAAGCTATGAAAGATTTTGTCTAGAGAGAAGCTATGCATGCAGAAATTAGTGCACTTGAACAAAGCCAAACTTGGGTTCTTACTCAATTACTACCTAGAAAGAGGATCATTGGATACAAATGGTTATTTCAGACCAAATTTAAAGGAAATTGTGAAATAGAACAACATAAAGATAGACTTATAGGTAAAGGGTATACTCAAACTGAGGGCATTGATTATTTTCACACTTTTCGCATGTAGCAAGATGACAACTCTTCATTTATTGCTATCCATTGCTGCTGACAAAAAATGGCATTTACATCAACTAGATGTCAACAATGCTTTCCTACATGGAGATTTGCATGAAGAAGTTTATATGGAGCTTCCTCAAGGATTTAAACCTTCTCAACCAAATCAAGATTGTAAGTTTCAAAATCACTTTATGGGCTCAAACAGGCTAGTCAACAATGGTATTCCAAACTATCTTTCACTTTATTATCCTATGTTTATTCTCAATCTGCTTCTGATCATTCCCTCTTATTTAAGGCATCTACCACTTCATTTATTATCATACTTGTTTATGTTGATGATGTGGTGCTTGTTGGCAATGATTTAGCTCAAATTACATTGGTTAAAAAGAAATTAGATACAGCCTTTACAATCAAATATCTTGGTAAGCTTCCGTATTTTCTTGGCCTTGAACTTGCTAGATCTAAGGATGGTATATTTTTATCTCAACAAAAATTGCTTTAGAGTTACTTGAAGATACTGGATATTTGGCTTGCAAACCAGCTAATTGCCCTATGGATCCTCATTTAAAGCTTTTTAAAGATCATGGTAAGCTTTTACTTGATCCTCAATCTTATCGCAAGCTTATAGGAGGTTTACAATAGCTTACAACTACTCGACCTGATTTAAGCTTTGTTACTCAACAACTTAGTCAATTCATGTCTAGCCCTCAGAAAATCCATTTAGCAATTGCATACCATGTCCTTTGTTACATTAAATCTTCTCCTAGTGCTAGAATTTTCTTTTACGCTAACTCTGATTTGAAGTTACAAAGTTTTGGTGACTCTGATTGGGCTGGTTGTGTAGACACATGCATGTTAGTTGCTGGTTTTGCTATTTTTCTTGGTTCATCTTTGATCTCTTGGAAAGCTAAGAAACAAGCCACGATTTCCAAATCTTTTCTTGAAGCTGAATATAGAGCTTTGGCATCTACTACATGTGAGTTACAATGGCTCATCTATCTTTCGAATGATTTTCATCTCTCTCACATGGATCCTGATCTTCTCTACTATAATAATCAATCAACAATTCAAATTGCTGCAAATCCCACTTTTCATGAAAGAATAGAGCACATAGAGCTAGATTTCCATCTTGTAACACCCTTGCTGTTGTAAATAGTGTGAGTTGTAATCGTTGAGAAACTAGTGAAGCATTTTGACTGTAATTGAATTGTTACTATTTGTGTAATATCTTGTGATAAAAATATTAACTGAAAAAAAGATGTCTGTATAGTGGGAGACAGGAAAGTGGACCCTAGAAAGATCCAAAAGGGTCACCCACTTTGACCAGAGGAAAAGAGTCTCTGGCGGGCCCAGGTTTGGAAAGGCGCGGACCCAAGGCAAGATATCGGTGAGGCATAAAGCCGGTATAATGAAGCAAGGGCAAAATGGTCAATTCCTTGATCTTTGGGCATTCAATTTCATTTTGTATGAGAAGGGAGAGAAAAACTGATGATTTTATCCACATTCTAGTCCGAACACAAGACACGGGACCCGCAGGCGATAAACCATCAAAAGGGGGACCAATAGCGACCAGTTAGGGGATTATTTTTGGGACAGAATGAGACAAATATGGGGCCACCTTGGAAAGAGGGAAGACGCCACATGAATATACCCAAGCAGAGGAGAATATCTGGCAAAGTCGAGAGAAGTATAAAGACGCGTTTTTGGACCCGACGGGACCGTTAAGAGCCGTAGACCCGAAATTGACCAATAAAGTGGAAGAATGGATATAATTATTGGAGTTCAGATTTTGGGACATACCATGCGCATGAAATCTGCCCAAATTTGACAAAATTTGAATATTCAAGCTTGGTCAAGTGAGTCAAAGCATGTGGGTCCAAAATCTTTCTAGAAAAACATATGGGATAATTCATATAAAAATTAAAATGGGAAAATCAGATCATGGGCAGAAAACTCACACCATTTGTGCTCCTAGAAAGGTCCAAAATCTGCACATGCAATTATCCAAGTAATCATGGTTAGTCTCTAACTAAACTAGAAATTTTAATTAGTTACATGAACTAAATGGTTACATTTGGGGATATTATTATAAAGTTTGCACAGCCATTTTCTTCCCCAAATTTCGTGCTCCATCTACAGAGGAAGGAGGAGACCACCAAGCTTCCAAAGCTCAGCTCAAGCTCTCAACCACTTGGTCCACCAATCCAAAGTTCCGAAATAGGTAACTACCGACAACTTGAACCTTTAAAGCTTTAACTTTGGATTTTCGTGCAACTGGTTGGGACTTGGTTCTAGGGTCTGATTTTGGAGTTTTTAATGGTTCCAAAGTGTTTAAAACATGATTTTGTGTGGGGTTAAGCCATGGTTTAAGTTTTCTAACCAAAAACCCCAAAAATTCAAAGAAAAGGCTTCGCGTTGCTAGTGTTCGGATTCCGGGCGGCGAAGCTTCAAAGACGTTTTTAGAGCAGTAGCGATATTGGTTTGAGTTTCAATTTTACAGATGAAAATTAGACATCTGGGATAGGTAATTCGATATATTTTTGATGTACCGATTGAGAGTTAAAAATTTTCTAAGTTAATTCTGCCTGCATCAGGGCGAAATCAGACCCAAGTGTGAAGAGTGAGAGACACGCCAAAATAAAAGTACTTTTAGAGTCTAAAAATATTTTTCATGGAAAATAGACATTTCAATGGTTCAAATGGCGCTGGTCTCATGTAAAAATTATTTTTTTGGAATTTATTAAAAATCCTACAAGCTGGGTCGAAACTTTGGATTTACGGAAAGTCATGTTGGGCTCGGTTTTGGTAGGAAAAATGTAGTGGCATTTTTGTAAATACTGAATAAGTGTATTTTAATGATATTTAGGTCAGGACACCCTTGGAAAATTAGTGGGCCCAATAAAAGAGTAAGGACAGTACTCACCACATCAGGTAGTAACCGTTTTACTCAGATATCTTTATTTGTTTTGCTGTATGTCTGTGATTGTCATGTGTGTTTTTCTCTGGATGTGTTGTGCCAAATATGCATATAGTGTTATGTGATTTTGAGGCCAGCCTTGATTGGCGGCTGTGTGGGTTGAGTTTCAGTCCGGGGTTGGCCTAGTGAGGGCGGCTTTACGGGTTGAGAGTCCAGTGAGACCGAGGCTTGCCTTGGTAAGGCAGCTGTGCGGGTTCATGGATTGTGTTATGTATTTTATTGTGGTATGATCTGGATGCATATATGGTATTTGTTTGGCATGTTCTGTATTTTTATCTGGCATGGTAACTTACATACTCCTTGCACATTTAGTATTTGAGTATTGACGGTTGTTCTGGGGACCACTTTTGGACTCCAGACGCTTCTACAGCTGCAGGGGAGCCTACCGACGAGTGAGGATCTCTGTTGACAGGGTAGGGCCCAGTGTTGTTGTGAAGAGTAGGGAATGCCCTACCGTATTTTGTATTTTACTTTTGGATGACTGTATTATATTCCTGGGGTTTACTTTGGATTACTGTACCTTTAACCCTCTGGGGATCTATACTTTCTGTTGTTTTTACTTTTATCAATACAGTAGTTAGTCCAAACCGGTCCTGCACTCTGTCTCGCATACTCTGATGCATGTTAAAGTACTTAATAATTAAAGGAAAGGTAATTATTAAAAGGAATCCCTCTAACCCGCCACCCGAAAGGGCGAGGCCGGTGGAGGTGTAACACATCTAGTAAGGGAAAAACTTTAAGCCAACGTTATTGACATTTTTCCAGTGTAGTCTTCTGATCAAATTGTAGATATTTTTACCATACCTTTGCATACAACTCGATTTCATGAGCTTATATCCAAGCTGGGATTAAAGAACATTCATACTTCATGTGGGGTGACAAGTATAAAATAATTGTAACTAGTTAGTTTCACATTCAATCATGTGTCCAATCTGTTACATATTCTGCTATGTATACTGTATATATAAATATTGGTATGTCAATGAAGATGAAATATCACCTAGAGGGGGTGAATAGGTGATCTCAAAAACTTTTCGCGAGATAAATGCAAGCGCAAGTAAAATAGAGACAGACAAGGAAAATAGACACAGAGCAATTTATACTGGTTCGGTCTAACACTTCGACCTATGTCCAGTCCCGAAGCACACCTTGGGATTTTCACTAACTCTCCAAATACGAATACAATTACACACTCTGTAACTTAGGATGATCCTTTCACACTCGGACTCACTCCCCCTTACAAGTTGTAATCGTACACCCACACTTAAGGTTCCACAACTTTAAGATTTAAATTGAAAATAGAATAAGTGTTTAATGACTCCTCACGAGTAGATAAAATATGAACACTGAAGTACAACCAATATCTGAAGATATTACATGAAGTTAATGAAACAGTTGATCGCAATAATATAGAATTGAATGCGCAGAGTTTCGGTAGGTGGCGGAATTGAATGTGGTGAGCTTTTATAGCGTTCGCCATTAATGCCATTGTGAAGCTTTGCAAACTAGCCGTTAAGACTCTTCGTATTTTCTGTTAGGCACAGGTGCACTCCGTTTGTAAATAGTCGACCGTTGCTTCATTAAATGTGTCCGCCGTCGACGTACTCGTGCAAAGAGTGATTCAGAGTAATAGCTGGAATAGGTATGCCTCGAAGGAATGTCTTCGACTGCAACGAAAATCTCATTCTGATTGTAGCTTTGCTTTTCTGAACAAGCATTTAATGCGTCTGCCACGTTGGATTGCCTTTCGTTCAAAAACTCAGATTAACTTGATTAATCAACTGAAACTCATTTAAAAAGATGATTAAATATAATATAAATAAGTTCAGATATGATTAAGAATAAATAAATAAAGACCCATTGATTTTATGAAATCGATTAGCGTCACTAGAAAAATGATTGAAATGTGAAGAACAATTCTCGAGAATTGTTTGTATAATTCTTGAGAATTCCTTATCAGAAATTCTTTATAAATGAAGCTATTCAATAATACTCGAGAGCAATACATTCATTCTTGAGAATGTTATGTTCAAAGAACTACTCAAATGAATTGAAATGGTCATACTCGAGAATTATATTGCTATTCTCGAGAATCAGCAAACGTGTAGCTATTTGAGGTGAATAGGACCAGTGAACTGCATTCTTGAGAATCTCTCTGATGCAAGATGGATAGATAATTGAATAATCATGTAAGCCATTCTCGAGAACTATTTTTCCATTCTCGAGAATTGACTTAGCATACTGGAGAATTGCAGACACTCACATTCTCGAGAATTAACATTCCATTCTCGAGAATTACAGCCACATACTCAAGAATCAGAATTGCATTCTCGAGAATGATAACAGTGTAGAAACTTGTTTCAAGTTGATATGCCATTCTCGAGAACCCACTTCTCATACTTGAGAATGGTAACTGCACTTAATTGAAAGAGTTTGTTCATACATTCTCGAGAGCTATTTAACAATGTTTGAGTATCATTAATTCAAAACTTTAAAATCTTTCAAGTAATTGTTATCATCAAAACACTAGGAGCTAACAGTCAATAATAAAGACATTCATTTTTCCCTTTCACAATATTTTGTCACATTTGAAGCTCTCAAAGCTTTCATCTAGCGTTGTCATACTAAATCAGTGCAATTGGAACCCTATGAGGAGGTTCGCTTTTTGTGTATCAATAGTATAAGGGGAAAATCAAATCCTCCATTATTGCCACTTGGTTATTATGGCAATTCTTTTGTGTACCAGCTTCAGTCACAACTGCAGGGAAGCTCTGTGAGAATTCATTAGGATTTTCCTTAGAGTTGGTGTCGAAGGTGAAAGCTCAGGTGACAACAAAGCATATACAATCTGCGGCTGATCTTATGGTCATTAACGAATGACCTTGCTTCACTATGCCTGGAACATGGATTGTGTCTGATCTTTCGCGTCTTGGGTCGATGTGGATTTTAGATGCGCTAAGGCGGTGTACAGTGGGCCGTCGATGACCCAAGCCAATTCCTTCCTAGGAGCAAGCCATTATGCTACTTGTGAGAATGAAAAAGGAGAGGAAGATATAGTCGTACCATACTACTTGCCGCTCAAAGCTATGAAGAGGTTCATTCATAATATCAAGCTTCTAAATATATGAAGTGTTGCTTGTAGTAGCTACTATCTTTTAATTATGCTTTGGTTTGGTCATAGATCTTTGTTGGATCCCTCTTTTTAAATAAAGCTGACCAGGATCACTACAAAAAAAAAGGTCATTAGTCGCGGTTAAAATGGCATATTTGTAGCGGTTTTTGGCGTTACTAAGGCCATTTGTCGCGGTCATAGAAACTGCTAAAATATCTACCGTGGCAAAACTATTTGTCGCGGTTTTAGAAACCCGCTACTCCATAAACATTGACCGCTACTATATCTGTAGCGGTTTTAATGATCGCCACTATATGAGGCTGATTTGACTCGTTGTTTGAACTTTAGTCGCTGTCACAAAACTGCTACAAATTTGAATTTGTGCAATTTTGTAGCGGTTCCATAACCGCTACTGGTTATATCAAAAAGTAGCACCAAATGTTTGAAAATATTATGTAGCGAGCGGATAACCGCTACAAATTTCCCGCCAAATTTTGGGAAAACATTTTGCCGCCAACATTTTGAATTCTTTGGAATATTTGTAGCGGTGATTAACCGCTACAAGTAAATCACGCCATATTTTTGACAAAAAAATTTTGCCACCATTTTTTCATTAATTTATATTTGTAGCGGTTAACAACCGCTACAAAATACTCCACTCATTTTTTGAAAGTAGCTTTGGCACGTTTTTTGTATCTTTGTTTGTATTTGTAGCGGTTGTTTAACCGTTACAAATGCATGAAATTGAAAAAAATAATAATTAATTATTATAGTCATTAAGTAAATATTGGATTATTAATAATTTATATTTTTAGTGAAAATAAATAATATTCAAATTTGATATTTGATTGTGTAAGGTTATTATCTAGATTAAAACAATGAGAATATATAAGTATAATAACAACTAATTATGAGTTAATTAAAATAAAATTAATTCTTAAAAAAATGTGTGTGAAAGTGGATCCAATATGTATGTGAAAGTAGAAAAAAGTTCAAAAATAGACGTAATACAACTATAAAATAACAAAAGTTAGTAATAGAAGAGTAGAAGAAAAAAGAAATATTTTAATAACCATTAAATTTGATCCGGTTGAATGGCACTTAGCCCCTTAAACACTTAACCTTTTTGAGAAAACGTAAAAATATAAGAGAAGACGGAGAGAAAACGTGCTTAAAAAGGAAACTGAAGCATATTAAATGAGGTTTGGTAGAGGTATTTATTTTGATATCTGTGTGTACATTTGTAGCAGTTGAAGTGTTCGCTTTTTGTAGCAGTTCTAATTAGTAGCGGTTACTAATGCGTATTTGTAATGATTGTTTGAGTTGTTTTTTGTAGCGGTTCTTTAAGTTTTGTAGCGGTTAAGAACCGCTACAAAGTATTTTTTTTTTAAAAAAAATAATAAGAAGAAGAAGAAGATTACATCATAGGCATAATTTTTCTCTCAATCTTCGTCACCATCCCTATAAAGAAAGATTGTATAAAATGTTACATGTGAGTTGAATATGTTTGAACATAAATAAAACTTTAGTTAAATAGTATTATTCCACAAAGCGTATATTAAAAATGTACCGAACTAAATATTATTATTCCATAAAGCGTATATTAAAAACGTACCGAACTATAGGTAAATTGTCATCGCCGTCTGGGAAGAAGTTTTCGAAACTGGCGGGCTGGAACGACTCACTCTCGTAGACGATGTTATCACCATCGCCCATGTCATAAAAGTCCCGAGGCTTTAGGTGAACCACCATATTCCAATCCCTGTGCCTCTCATCAAGGACATAATAAACCTAATGCGCCTCTGAGGCAAGAATATACGACTCGTCATCTTCAGACTGACCAGTGTGAATAGGTCGGGAGAAATTCACTGATGTGATGCCTAAGTCGTCAGTCGTGAGTCCCCAGGACATTGTCGTATTCACCCACAAACACTTGAATAGCGTCACAGAGAAAAGGCGTTGGTAAGTTATCCTGACCACATCAAGCAGCTTTCCATAGTACAGGACGTCACCGAATTGCATGTTCCTATTACTGCTGCTCGCATAACTCCACGTCCCAAGCATGCCATCTACACCCAAGTTTTGGGTCAGCAATCCCTGATCTTGTGAAACGATGTAAAACTTGAAACCATTGACATTGTATGCCATAAATCTTTGGGCGTAATCAAGGGGGCCGAGTGCGAGAGCTCTGAATTCTGGTAAATGCGGGTTGTGGTCATTCATTATTCTCCTCCTAAACCAACCTGGGAATTCTCTGTGGACCTTTCTATCAATTTTGGATGATGTCTGTGTACGGATCCTCAGTTGACACTTCATATGACTCCTGAATTCCCTGCAATTAAACATGCGAAGACGACCAAGAAATGTGAGTATAACATGTAAAGAAATATATAGGATAACATATATCTGTGTGTAATCCTTACAGAAGGTACAGTTCAACTTTAGTGCAATTAATCAAAACATGTCTATATGCTTGAAACTTCTCAAGTCCTGTCAGTTTGAAGTTCTCAGTTCGCCAACTGGTTTACCAACATGAGGCATTATCAACTCTGTTGCTGATGGCTCTGGCTCTAGCTTTGGCTCAGGACTATCGTCTACACGAGGCGATTGGTTGAATGATGTCTCAATGTCATCAAAGTGCTTGGAACAAAAATACAAGACCTCATCCGCAATATAACCTTCTGCGATTGAACCTCCAGGCCACGCCTTATTCCTCACGTAAGACTTCAGTTTCCCAAGAAACCTATAAATTAATGGAGGAAAAACGTTGATACATTAATGTTGAAATGTGTGACTAGGAAGTAATCCTAAAGTAATTAATTTTAAATGAGTACCTCTCAATAGGATACATCCATCGGTAGTGAACTGGGCCAGCAAGCTTTGTTTCGTGAACAAGGTGTACTGTCAGGTGAACCATGACTGTGAAAAATGACGGAGGAAAGATCATCTCCACATGACAAAGCATAAGAATGAGTTTCTGTTGCAGTTGGTCGAGCTCCTCCACCATCAAAACTTTGGAACACAACTTTCGGAAGAAAGAACACAACTCGACCAAAATGATCGACACATCAGAGGCAGCGTATTTTTGATGGCCAGTGGAAGTAACTGTTGCATAAGTACATGTGAGTCGTGGCTCTTAAGCCCAGCAACCTTTCGAGCCTGCACGTCAACACATCGTGAAATGTTACCTAAATACCCGTCTAGAACTTTTATAGCTTTCAATGTTGCGAGGAAGATTTCCTTATTCAGTTTTGTCAGGGTGAATTTTCCTGGTTGAAATCTGTCATGCTCATCCAATCACGCATCTCCATGAACTCCCATCTCCCGTAAATCTTTCCTCGCTTGAAGATGATCTTTTGACTTGCCTGGTTCATTAAGAGTCGTGTACAACACATTGTTGCACACATTCTCTTCAATGTGCATGACATCCAGACTATGTCGGAGCAAATTATCTTTCTAATAAGGAAGAGTGAAGAAGATGCTTATCTTCCGCCATTGCTGGGGCGCGGAACCAGAGCCCTGGTAGTCTTTGTCCTGGCCTTTGCTGGATCGTCTTTTTTCACATACTCAAATTCAACATCCATAAGCTGCTCTATGATTTCTGCACCAGATAAATTCCTAGGAAGTCCTCTTTTTTCCTGTTGCTCATTGAAACGATTGCGTTGTAACCTAAACTTGTGCGTACCATCAGAAACCTTCGATGACCCATGAAGCACCACTTATGATTGTGAGGAAGGCGCACTAAGTCAGAGTCAAAATTGCAAGTGGGACACGCAAGGCCGGTATACACATTCCACCAGGATAATGTTCCCAGTCTAGGAAAATCACTGATAGTCCACATCAATGCTGCACGCAAGTTGAACAGTGTCTTCTCGTGCGCATCATACATCTCAACCCCTACATTCCACAACTCCACCAACTCCTTGATAAGCGGTTGGAGATACACATCGATGTCATTTCCCGGTGCCTTTTTGCCTGGAATGATCATAGACATAATGAAGGAGCTTTGTTTCATACACATCCAAGGGGGCAAGTTGTAGGGTATCAATGTAATTGGCCATATACTATAGCTTGTGCTAAGATTTCCAAACGGATTAAAACCATCGATCGCCAAAGCAAGACGAATATTTATAGGGTCCGCCAAGAAATATGGAAAGACTGAGTCAAACGCTTTCCACGCTTCACCATCCCATGGATGCCTAAGTCTACCATCTTCGTTCTTGTCAGCTTCATGCCACCTCATATGCTCAGTTGTCTTAGACGACATAAACAATCTTTGTAAGCGAGGTTTTAAAGGAAAGTACCTGAGAATCTTTGCGTGTTTCTTCTTCTTCTTTTTTCCCTTCCAAACTGTCCTGAACCTCGAAGTATGACACTTCTTACAAGTCTCTCTTCGAGCGCCCTCTCCCCAATAAAGCATACAATCATTGGGGCAGGCATCGATTTTCTCGTAGTTCAAGCCTAATCTATTGATTATCTTCTTGGCCTCGTAGAAGGTTGTGGGAATGTCCGCGTTAGGGAAAGCCTCTCGTAGTAATTCAAGCAACATCGACATTGCCTTATTAGTGATCCCACACAAGCACTTGATATGGTACAATTTGATCAAAAAAGATAATTTTTAGTAATTCAGACTACCCCGATACTAAGGATGATCACTCTCATCTATGAGGCTGAAAAATTCCTGAGCTGCATCATTCTTGAAGAAAACAGGTTCTGTGCCCTAAACTTCTTCCGTAAAGTTGTCGTCTTGATAACCAAAAGCATCGCGAATAGCTTCATTAACCGGATCATCTTGATTTGCTACTTGTGAGCTTCGAGGAAGATGAACCCCATGTCTCATACCACGTGGTCTCACCATTAACTTCCCAGAATGTATATGCTTTCGAGAATGGCTTCTGAAGAAGATGTTCCATAGCACCTTCTCGTGTCTGCCATTTCTTAAACTTGCACCGACAACACGGACACTTGATCTTGCCATTAATGCTGGCGTGAGTGAAGGCAAAATCTAAGAAAGCTTTCAATCCCGCTAAATATACGGGAGAATTGTGTGGCAACTTGATCCATGACTTATCCATAGTAGTAAACAAATCTAAGATAGAATACAAATGAAGAGAGAATGTTTAATTATCTTCAATGCAAGCTTCGACATCTTTAAATGCAACATGTCCCAATTTGTAGCGGTTGTAAAACCACTACAAATATACAATTAGTAGCGGTTTCAAAACCGCGACAACAACCAACACAAATTAAAATTTGTCACGGTTAAAAGAGAAACTGCGACAAATTTTAGCGCCTTTTTTCCATTTGAAATTCAAATCTGTAGTGGTTAAAGAACCGCCACATTAACCACTACAATATTAAAATTTGTCACGGTTACAAAGAAACCGCAACAAATGTTGGCGCCTTTTTTCCATTTGAAATTCAACTTTGTGGCGGTTACTAAAGTCGTGGCGCCTTTTATCCATTTGCTACAAAGTTTAACTACAAATTTTAACTTCTTTAAATTTTAAAAAATGTCTTTTTATTCACTAATTGTTAACTCCATTTATTATTTTACAATATCGTTTTTTATTTAACTATAATAAATGTATATTATAGGTAACAGTAATTAATGACCTAATATAAATGAAAAAAAAGTATTCAAAAACTACTCCAATATCAAAAAACCTACTAAAATAAAAGATAACATTTAATTTGAAGAAATAAAATTGTCAACAAACCAAAATAATAACATAGTCCGTGAGCAAACAAATTTAACCGAGATGAGCAAATAAAAACTAACTATCAGGAGACTGATGATCAGGTCCTATCTCAGGGGGCTGTCTCAGGGGGCACGTCCGCGACTAAAGGTAACAACGCCCTCGTCATCTACAGCAGCAGGACGCTAATGGGGATCCTTGTAGATGAACGAAGGGCGAGCCGGGGGGAATCCTCGTAGATGAACGGGGGGAGGCTTGGGAGATGGAAACCGTCTGTTAGGTAACAACTCTGTCAAGGCCCCGGTAATAGCATCCCAGCTATGCCTTTGATTAGGATACCAACGGTCGAGACTCTCTTGCATGCGCCTATTCTTGGCCTCAGTATTGGCCCTCTCTGCAGCAACCTGCTCGGCAACCTACGCAGCAACTTTCTCGGCAATCATCGCATCAACCGCCTCCGGTGGTGGCCTTCTCGAGCCGGAGGTTCCGGACTCAGAGTTGGAGGCCTTGCCGTACACCATGCTAGGCCTAGCGCCTAGCCCATACCCCTAACACGGCCAGGATGCTCGACTGGGCCCACAGCAGCTTCCAATCGGGCTGTAGGATCCACAGACCCCTGTGACTCTGGAGGCTGTGACGCTCGCAGATCTGCCTGACTCTTCTCAATCCGGGCCTAACACATAGTTTTCATAAAACATTAATAAAACAATTTAATTCAATTTAAATGTATTAAATTAAATATATAAATATTTTTTTTGTAGCTTACTATTATCTCCTATGCTGCCTCTGAGGTCGGCGTCCCATCATGATGTCTATGCGTGCGTGTGAACAGCTACCCATAGTCCGTCTGACGGTTCTCCTACCGAGCCTTCTCTTGTTGAAACAATTAAAAGAATATAAATTTTGTTATTTTAAAAATAAAATAATCATCATTTAAACCAGAAATTAATTTAACTTTCAACATACCATCTCACTGTAAGTCATAGCAAACGTCTTTTTTTTCGCCGTGTGATTGACCCTCTGTTGTTGCCTACTTCTGGTGTTCCTCTGCGATAGAGCCTGCAAGGAGGAGCAAACAAAATGTTAAGTTAAATTAATAATTGTTTTGATATCTTCTAAACTATATTTAAACTACATCGAAACTATAAATAAATTAATTAATTAATTAAAACCAAATGTAAACTATGATTAATTAAAAAACGTACATGTCCCTCTACACTCCTCCTATACTGGACAAAAGCCACCCAGTCATTTGGCTCCACGCCATCTGGAGGGCTCTCGATCAACTGTTGCAGAGGAATCATCTCATCTCCATTATGTTGGGTGTAGAGATGACCCCTCCGGCTCTTCTACCATTCCCCTATTTTCATCAATACGTACCTCTTCGCGGCAACGCGCACGTTAAACTTTTTCTGTATCATAATTTAATTAGTAATTAATTAATTAATAATAAATAAATAAACCACAAATCATAACTATTAACATGTACAATTTAATTGAGCACCATAACTTACCTGCACAATGTTAGCGAACGCTTTATCCTTGTTATCCTTCGGAACCTTCTTCCAATCGTGGAAAAAGATCGGGAACCATGCCCAATTACCACCAAATTCTGACAGGAACCGGTTCAGTAGGTGACCACCGTTGCCAATCGGATGGTCCGTGTCCTCGTTAAAGGGGACTACAACACGATACCCCTCCAGATAAGTGACCCCGGAAACATCCAACGTCCTCTTGCTGGTGTTCCCATGTGAATCTGCACAATTATAAAAACATGTTTGTGTTGCGTTTAAATAAAATTTAATTAAACGTAACGAATTTAAATTTAACTTTTGTCAAAAAAAAAAAACAAATTACATTTACCTTGTACCTTGACCTCAAATCTGGTAGAACGCGAAGACGACGGTCGGGGATTCCCTTGGTCCCGCTCGTTCTCCCCGTCCAAAAAGCGCTCCGCCTCGGCTATGCGAATGTCAATATGGATCTGCTCATTTTTGTCGATGTCGCTCAACGACAAGCTTGCGCCTCCTTCTCCTCCTACGGTCTCTATGCCTGGGATTGGCTCATCAGCGAAGAGTTCATCAAACTCGTTTCGCTCCTGAAAGGGCGGAGGGATAGACAGAGCCCTATGCCCTCTCGTACAGCCCCGGCCTCTACTACTACAACCCCTTATAGGCCTACTCTCCCATTCAACAGCTTTCCCTTTTCCCTTATCCTTAGAAACCATGATGTTCAAAGGTACAAGTTGAAAGGTTAAAAGATGAAAAATCAAAACCTTGCGCGCGTTATTGTGAGAATGACGCGTGCCATTAAAAAACCGCTACATTTTGTAGCGGTTTCCCTTATTAACCGCTACAAAGTTAATAATTCTGTTGCGGTTTCTCATTAACCGCTACAAAAACCGCGACAAATATGCCTCATTCTTCATGAACCTTTGTAGCGGTTATTTAACCGCTACAAAATGCAGACCTTTGTCATTCTGTAGTGGTTTTCCTATTGAACCGCTACAAAATGTTTGTCCTTTGAGATTCTGTAGCGGTTATTCCTGAAAACCGCTACTAATTCAAATTTTTTCCAAAAAAAATTCGAAACTAATTAGTTTGGAAATTTTTTTGAAAAAAAAAAATTATATTAGTGCGAAAATAATTAGAATACAAAATTCTCAATTAATTTAATTATTTTCTTTAATTTCCCCAAATTAGTCGAGAAAAATAAATTAGCAATAATAAGTGTCCTGAAAATAGTCCAACGTGTTCATGAAGATTCGATTCAGTATAGCCACCGATCTCCCAGGAAAAACTCACTGACTCATTTTGATCAGAGATATTTTCCAGAGAGAAAGGTGGCTATATTGGACCCAATCTTTGATCGCATGTTTGACAATATTCAGAAGAGTAAAAGTCTTCAAGTCAAAGGAATAATTAAATCTGGATTGTCACTGAAGGAACATCCTCAGCTTCAAAGATGAGAAAGGAGACAAATATCTGCAGCACTCATCTCCAGAGATCAAGGCTGAGATATTTGCATCTCTTCGACTACCAAGCCGAGAATGTGCATTCGGCGACAATCCAGATTTAGTAATTTTTTGAATATTTATAATTGATGTACGGGACTGATTTGCTATATATAGCGTAAATATTTGTAGCGGTTAAGGCTAAAACCGCGTCAAATTTAATGATAGAATTTGACGGGGTTATGACGTCGCTTTACTTTGACCGCGATAAAACTGTGTCGTTTCGCTTTTTTGTAGCGGTTTATTTCGTATAACCGCTACAAAATAACCGAGGCAATGTTCGCGCCAATACTCGCCACTGCTGGCGCCAAATTTGTAGCGCTTATTCTCAATAAACCGCAACAAAGTTCCCGCCACAAATATTCGCGCCATTACGCGCCAAGCTGGAGCAAAATTTGTAGCAGTTTATTTAGGATAACCGCTACAAATATCGCAGCAAAGATGCCCGCCTTTTGGCGCCAATGCTTCTACTATTAATTTGTTGCGGTTTCATCAAAAACAGCTACAAATTGATGATTTTATAGCGGTTTATTATGACCGCTAAAGATTAACCCCGACAAATGATGGTTTTTTTTGTAGTGGATCCATGTTATGTTGTTATTAACTTATTATTAATCCAGCCAAGATGTGTGTATTGTTGTTTGTTTTTCTCTGTGTCGGAGATGTATATTAATAAACGCACACGGTATTTGTTAAGATTTTATCTTAATTTATAAGATAAGATCATGTATGACTTAGTCAATGACCCTCCTCGATACAAGGGCCTATTTATTGTCAATGTGTCGTGTCGTGAAGGGTTGTTATACTTGATGTGTTACCGTTAACTCTATATTTCGATAGAGACAAAATTAGGAGTAAATAATATTATGAGAGAAAACTCAAAAAACAAAAAAAAGTAAATTTTTATACCACTTTTAAAATTTTAT
The DNA here is from genome assembly GCA_019022655.1 of Acacia acuminata. NCBI lineage: Eukaryota > Viridiplantae > Streptophyta > Magnoliopsida > Fabales > Fabaceae > Acacia > Acacia acuminata. The sequence goes on from JAFJYI010000005.1 coordinate 7,628,811, forward strand.
TTTTTTAATATTCTCTAGCCATATTCTCCCATTACTTTTCTCTCCATAAATTGAGGGTTGGGGTATTCTTTTTGTCTATGGCTGGAAGATTCTTTGTAATAATTAATAAAGGAAAATTGGTCACGTCGAGAAAAGGGTGTGAGGAAAATGATGACGTGGTCTTTTCTTCTTTCTTTTTCCTAATTTTCTGCCTACCATACGGATTGATTGAGTAATTCAAGACCCACTTTATATGTCACCTTATCTACCTACAATAATGACCTAGTGAGGCACATGCATGGTTTTAATTGGCATTGTCCGTACTCGCACCAGGGGCTAGGGATTTTCTTTAAAAAGAAAATGTAAGGGGTAATATTGAACAATTACAAAAATGTAAAAAAATTCCATTTTGTATTTATGACCTTTTTTTTTTTTTTTTTTTTTGCTCAAATATTTATGACTGACTAATGTGGAATCATTGAATTTTGAATCACCAGAATGAGTTTTTAGATTGGGGAGGTATTTATTTTGAATTTTCCCAAAATACTACTTTTAATTAATCTAAGGGGGATTGTTATTTTTCATACTCACCATGGTAGTGATCATGATCAATGTAGGCTTGATCGATCTTGACTATCCACCTTATGTGTGTGTAGCATGGGATCCATCAAGTTTGGACGACGGGCAGAGGTGGATCCAGGTTGAAGAGAAGGGGGCAAGTGTCCATCCTTAAATTATGATGGAATTCTAAAAAATAAGGGAATTAAAATTATGATGTATTTAATAGTATTGATAATAAGGCAATTATGATGGAATTCAAAAAATAAGGCTTAGAAAGATGACATGGTAATTATTTTTATTGTAATATACTTTTATTATTAAAATATATGTACACTTATTGAGTGTTCACCTTTTATTGTAATTTATGTAACTGTATTTCTAACCGCACTTAGCCTTACTTTTCTAAATGACAGGTTTGTAAAATAACTGTCTCTCTTATTACATCATCAGTATTCACTTAATTTCATTAATATTTTTTTGATATTTTTTTTTTCTTATTTATATTCTTTTGTTTTTTAATGTATTTAAAGCTTTCCTTAAAAAAATTCGGGAAACTCTCTAAATCCCCCTACTAATTGCACAGACACAAACAAAAAATCCTAACTTCATTACTGATGCCTACCCTTCATTAATTTCTTGGATCTTGACGAGAGTATGGGACCATAAGCTTATCAAATATAAACGGGTTCAATGGTTGTTCTCCTTTTTCTGTATCCATTCATAATATAAAGAAAATAAATTCAAAGAAATTAAAGGAACGACCGAAGATCTCTCCACCACTTTCTAGACTTTGTCGGAGGAAGCTATTATGTGGCATGTGAAATGTTAACTATTGGATATCCTAGATTAGTTTCGTTTATGATTGCAAATGTATTACTTCTTATGGTTTTTATTACACGGCTTCAACTAACAATAATATTTTACCTTTTTTATAAAACACTGGCTTGTTTTTAAAGCGCATTAATTATTTTTTTATGTAGGCCCATAATTAATAAAGGTAGTGGGTGAGACTAATAATAAATATAACATTAGAGTTTGGTGCAATTAGTAGGGGTAATATTGAAAATTACTTAAATTATAGTACAACTTATTGACTTTAACTGTTTTTATTGGTTTGTGAAAATTATTAGTCGGTACCTTATAATAAGGACCAAAATGAGTACTTTGTAACTCTCTCCCTTCAAATCAATAGAATTCCACTTCATTACATCGATGTCTAGCTTCTCGCATATGAATCAGGTAATTTAAATTAAGGAGCACATTCAATACCCACTTGAAACATATTTTGGCTAGTAATTTTTATTAAATTTCCTTATTCCTATAGAATCTATTCTCATCTGCAATATAAAAAGTTCTATGAGTGGAGAAAAGAAAGCTTAGTGAAAATAGTTATCTAAGGAAATAGGGAAGAAAAAAAATTAATCATCTATTGACTAAAAAGATATATCTTCTAAAATCAAACTAAGCACAACAAGTAGTATGTATAACTAGATTTTACCTCTTATATTTTCTATAAAAACTGAAACAAACTCTTCCTACTTAAATTATAATATTTTGTTTGAACATCAATAAAATAAACTTATAATACTTATTATGCTTTGCCGAATAATGACACAAATTAAAGAAGGGGGAGTGAACTAGAGTTTATGTCTTGTGTGATGGGGGGTTGTTTGAGCGACTTGTGAATGAAATGATTGAACTTATGTAATATCTTTGAAAAAATAAATAAATAATATATATATATATATATATATATATAGGAAAAAACACTTCTCATGTTGTAGGAGAAGTGTTTTCTCATGTCACACATATAATGCTAATTTTATATATATATACATATAATTAGCATTATATCTATGTGGGTCCCATTATTTCAAATGTGTGTAGGAATCTTCTTCTTCTCATGCAACATGAAAAGTTTAAACCCCACACTAGTGCAAAAAAGGCTTTTAAGACCCGACAAAAGAGGCATCGTAGGACCGGACCCGCGACCGGTCTTGTTCCGGCCCGGTATTAAAAGTCTACATTTAAGACAGGACTACGACCGATCTTAAAGAAAATATTTTAGACCGGACATTTAAAACATTGGGTCTTAAAAGTCGTACTAAAATAAACCGAAATACTTTTTTTCGGTCCTAAAACTCAACTTTTAAGACCGGCTAATAATTAGACCGCTCTTAAAAGATAGAATTTTAAGACCGACAAAAATAAATACGGTCTTAAACTTAGCGGCTTCTAAGACCGACTAATTATACGCGGTCTTAAAAGACTGACTTTCAAGACTGGATGATAAATAAATCCGGTCTTAAAAATTTTATTTTAGACCGCATGTATAAATTTATCGGTCTTAAAAGACCGACTTTTAAGACCGGCGCTTTTCGACCTTTAAGACCAGGACATATAAATACATCCGGTCTTAAAAACTCACCATTTAGGACCGGCGCATTTATTTACGGTGTAAATTTTCCTAAATTTTTTCCCCGTTCGTTCTTCCCGATTGTATTATACACACAAATCCACCACCCAATCCAAGACATAAAAGTCGATACTTTAAGTGTAAACTATGAACAATTATTTGAATAAATGGAATTGGAAAAAGAATACAAATATTATTCACCATAAGTTATTTGGCCTCTTAATTAATGATTATACTATCACTACAACACCCAAATTAATTCATACAATAAGATAACTTACTTACAAATACAATAAGTTACAAATACAACACACATGCCCAAAATAATATTAACCATGGCTTCATCTGATTCCCACCCGACAAAGTAACATCCTCTTTTATAACATACCCCTTTGGATCGGATCCTGCCAAAAAAATAAAACAAAAACAAACTTCATAGTCAGTGACATTGTTTATGAACATAGAAGGAATATAATATAGTTAAAACCTTAAAGTTTTCAAAGAAATATGCATATGAATATTACCTTATGAATTGACTCTTTTATAAAGTGATATCTTCCCATATCCCTTCTTGATGATCACTTCTTATCTTGGGTTCATTATCCGCTTCATCTTCTTCGTTTATGTCCGGTAGACCCCTTGAAAAAGGGTACTCTCGGGAATACCATAATTCAAATTCATTTCCTCATCAATATCAATGACCCTCTTTCCTTGGAGAGCTACATACCACATTTTATTTTCTTGATCGGTGATATAGAACACTTGTTTTGCACGGGTCCGCCATAATAAAAGGTTCATCTCCAAAACTTCTACCATGGACATCGACAAATGTAAATCCTAGCCGATCGATCCGAACACCATTATTGACATTGACCCACTTGCATTTGAAAATGGGAAATCTAATTTTCACATAGTCCACCTCCCAAATCTCTTCAATAACCCCATAATATGACATGACCGCCAATAAAGGGCTCTTGTCTTTCGAACCGGAGAAGTGCATAGATTCAACCTCTAACATAACACCTTTGTTCGGGATTTGTGCTCCTATCATCTAGGGACTTCGTGTAAAATGTATAACCATTGATCACATACGAATTCCAATTTATGACATCGACCTCGGGACCACGTGCTAACCATTTGATTGTATCGAAACACATTCCTTTCCCTCGACCTTTTGTTTGAACCGGTTTGCAAAAGTTCTGTTATGCTCCCTAATCAACCTTTGTTCGGTCATTCGATGATTTTCTTTCCTTACGACTTCTTTATGTTCAGCTATCCGGGTTGAACTTCATCAACATTATTCAAGATGTATAAGTGAACTTGTGACAATTCATCGGGATCCACACTCTTTACGGAAGCCCTCGTCTACCCCCTTAGCATGCGACGTTTTGGAAGCCCAATATGTCTTACTTTGGCCAAATAATTTTGACAAAATTCCATGGCTTCTTCGAAACATATTTCGAACAATCGATGCTTTCGGCCGGTATGCGTTCTTCACGTACCCTTTTAGCAATTTCATAGATCTTTCAATTGGGTACATCCACCCTAAATGGATAGGGCCGCACATCTTTATCTCCCTCACTAGATGAACAATTAGATGAACCATGATGTCAAAAAATGTAGGAACAAAAAGCCTCTCAAGGTGGCACAAGATAAGATATCCTTCATTCTCCAATTCATCCAACTTTTCAATCTCGAAAACTTTACTACAAACCGAATTGAAGAAGACACAAAGTGTAGTCAAAACGACCCGAAGATCATATTCGGCGATGCCTCAAATAGCTATTGGGAGTAGCTGTTGCATCAAGACATGACAATCATGATACTTTTGGCCTACTAATTTCAAGTCCTTCATCGATACAAGCCTCTTCAAATTTGAAGAATACCCCGTGGGAACTTTTGTGCCATGTAAACACTCACAAAAACTTCGTTTCTCATCCTTAGACAAAGTATGAGAAGCCAGGGGACAATAAGTTCTCTTCCCATCTGGCCTTGGATGTAACTCTTCGCGTATTCCCATTGCTATCGGATCCAATCTTGCCTTCACACCATCCTTGGAACTACCTTGTATGTTGAGAAGCACATCGACAATACTATCACATACGTTTTTCTCCACATGCATGACATCAATACTGTGTCTCACATCAAGATTGCGCCAATATGGAAGATCGAAGAATACAGATCTATTTTTCCATATATTTGTTTCTTTTCTACTCTTTGTAGTCTTACCGAAGACGACATTGATATTTTTCACCTTTTCATAAACTTGCTCCCCAGTCAATGCCACCGGAGCATCTTCATACTCTTGGCCACCAAAAAAGGCTTTCTTTAATCGATGATATGGGTGGCCCCATCTAACAAATCTCCTATGTCCAAGATAAACCGTCTTTCTTCCATGTTGAAGTTGATGGTAGCGTGTGCCTTCTTCACAAACCGGACATGCTTTATGGCCTTTTACACTATACCCGACAAGTTCCCATATCTTTGGGAAGTCATTTATAGTACAAAATATCATGGCTCGCATTTTAAACACCTCCTTCTTGAAAGAGTCAAAAACATCAACACCTTCTGCCCACAACTCCTTCAAGTCTTCGATCAAGGGTTGAAGGTAAACATCAATGTCATTTCCGGGTTGTTTTGGTCCCGAAATCAACATAGACAGCATGATGTACTTTTGTTTCATGCATATCATTGGAGATAAGTTGTAAATAATCAGTAGTACAGGCCATGAACTATGTATGCTGCTAAGGCTTCCATATGGATTCATGCCATCCGTGCTAAGGGCAAGCCTAAGGTTCCTAGGTTCTTCGCCGAAGTTCAGAAATAATTGATCGATTTTCTTCCATTGAGAAGAATCGGCCGGATGTCGAAGCTTTCCATCAGAAATCTTCTCATCTGCATGTCACCTCAAATTTTTTGCATCATTTTCATTCGCAAAAAACCGCTTGACCCTTGGTATGATTAGAAGATACCACAACACTTTTGCAGGCCCCTTATTTGACTTGTACCTTGGGGTTTCACATTTCGGACAATTTTGCTTCTCTTCAAACTCTTTTCTATACAATACGCAATCATTCGGGCATGCATGGATCTTTTTGTACTCCATCCCCAGTGGACAAAGTATTTTCTTAGCATCATAGTATCGATGCGACAACACATTATCATCCGGAAGCATGTCCTTAAAAGCCTCAAGCATTTCAGAAAAACTCTTATCGCTCCATCCATGACGTGCTTTCAAGCTTACCAATTTCAATACAGCGTTCAACAATTGGTATTTTTTACACCCACGGTATAGAGGGGTCTCTGCATCACTACACATATTACCATATGCATGTGATTGATGAAAATCCTCTTCTCCTACATCACGGATAACGTCCTCTATGCGATCATCCATATCCATGTTATTATCATCAAAGGTCACTTCCCCATGTTGAGACCTACTTGGTATTTTTTCACCATGCCATACCCATACTGTATAAGTCTTACAAAATCCTTCACAAATTAAATGTGTGTGTATAACTTCAACACTTAGTCGCCTCTCATTCAGACATTTTACACAAGGGCAATAAAACTTTCCACTATCATCATGAGAATTTTGTTTAGCAAATTCAATAAAGTCCCTCACCCCATTCTGATATTCAACACTCGTCCGTAAAGCATTTATCCAAGCGTGGTCCATAGTAGTATTCCTATAGACGGAAAGATTTAACATATACATAATCCGGAAAAAGCGAGAGACTTGCATATAAAATAAGCCAACTCCAAATGCATATTTATGCTCAATGTCGGTTATGCATGTCCTTTTTTTTGGTTTTACTGAGAAACGCCCATTAAATGCATAACGAAGAATCACTTTTGGTCATAAATGTATCACAGTGAATCCAAGAAGCAAAATAAATACATGACGAGGAAATTAAATGCATCGCATGAAGGTCTTGTGGACTCACCTGTACCATATAAATTCAAATGCGTTTGCTGAGACGTTCTTCTCCCGCCACAAACGTTGATGTTGCGATGAGAAGAGTAACCTAAAAACATTTCTTGGTCAGTTGGGTAGGTCTAAAGTGAAAATATAATCTTCAAAATACAATATTCATTAACAACAGAGAAACCCACAATAACATTTCGTTGATTTCGTTCAACCCATGAAAACCCCAGAACCATTAGAAGGAAAATCATAAAGTTATATAACCGAAACATCTAGTACAGCTTGGTCTATAGACGTTTAGCTAAGGAACCAGAGAGTTAATCTCGAGAGAGGAACGCGAAAAGCAAGAACGACGTAAACACACTTTGGAGACAACCGTGTAATCACTTTCGACGCGACAAGAGAAGTTCGAGAGGGAAATTTAATTTTCCCCGCGACATAGACATGTCTTTATATTTTATATTTTAATAAGACCGGTTAATTATACAGTATACGGTCCTAAAGATATAATTCTATTAATAAATTTTTAAGACCGGAGGTTAACAATACTACGGTCCTAACTTTTAGTATTGAGTTAATTTTAAGGTCGGAGATTTATAAAGAGTCCGGTCCTAAAAGTCAAAAATTTATTAACTAATTTTTAAGAACAGCGGTTAAGAATACTCTGGTCCTAACTTTTAGTATTCATTTAATTTTAAGACCAGCGGTTATAAGAACTACGGTCCTAAAAGTATTTCGTTTATTAATTAACCAAAAAAAAAAGAAGAGGTTTGCATTTGGTGAGCTCAGTAAACCGAGTTAATAAAATAAATTAAAGGAAAACTGGAGAATATGAATATTAGAAAGACACAAGCTTAGTTTCTTCGCTTCCATACATAACTCGGAGAATATGCACGTACACAAGAAAATTAAGAGAGAAAAACAAGCAAAAAATTATCAAAAACAAGAATCGACTAAACATCCTAAAGATTATTATCCTCCAAAGCCTTGGTGATTTCGGCGTGAACAGCATTAATTTCCCGTACGGAGATCGGCAAGTTTCGTCTTACTCTCATCGACACAATGCTTCATTAGAGGAAAGAGGAGAGGGGTCAGTAGTAGTCACGGTGGGGCCAAGAGGTTGGGGAGGGGGAGCGGGAACCTCTTCATCATCCTAAGAAATAACAATGGGTCCAATGACCCGAGACTCTTCTCAGCAAAGAATAGGACGGACTCACGATGGAGGAGGCGCACCGTATAACGATCGACGGAAGGCACGAGCATCACGAGTAAGAGCACCCCTACGAGCGGTTCTCTTGTATCTAACCATGGTTTGAGTAGTTGGGGCAGAGAGGTATGAGGAGTTAATTAATAAAGGCAGAGAGCTGTTCTCAGATAGCCACGTACGTAGTTTGGAGTTACGAGGCAATGATGAGGAATTAATAAGGAGTTAAGGACAGAGAGGTATGAGGAGTTAATAAAGGCAAAGAAACTTTTAAGAGCGGGATTTATAGGTACGCGGTATAAAATTCTATCATTTAATTTTTATTTTAAGATCGACCTTTTATAATATGACCGGTCCTAAAAGTCTATTTATTTTTAAAATCAATTCTATTACTTTTAAGATCGACCTTTTATAATATGTCTGGTCCTAAAAGTATATTTATTTTTAAAATATTCAATTCTATTACTTTTAAGACTGACCTTTCATCATTTACCCGGTACTAAAATTCATTCTTTTCAAATTCGGATGGCGAGTCGTATCCTTACACTCTGTTCAAATGAATGATTCGAGTCTCTTCTCCTTCCGAGATAAACTTCCCAACTAGGCGTCTCCTCGTATTCGATGAACTATGCGTCTCCTCATTAAAGTTTACGGCGTTTCACATTGTTCGGGATGGGTTCTCTATTTAAACCCGTTGTTCTTGTACTTTCTTCACATTCTTCTCCATCACTTCTACACGGCTCCTCCACCGCCTAGCCTCCACCGTAATGGCTGCTCCCCCGGGTCCTCCGTTTTCCTCCTCCTCCTCTTCAACCTCAGCCCCCTCCGCCATTCCCTCCTCCAATTCCGACCGTGAAGCGGTTGGTGCGTCGTTAAGGCCCCGCGTCGATCACATTGATCGACGCTTGGGCCAATTGGTTCAGCTTGTTCATACCGTGAACAACAAGGTGAACATGGTAATTCACGCCAATGACGTGGAGTACGATAAGGCTGAAGACGACTCCGACTCCGACTCCGGCTCCCCCTCCCTCTCCGTCTACGAAGAGGATTAGTTGTTTTTTTTTTAGTTGTTTTTTTTTTGTTGCTTTTTTTGTAATATATAAAATATTATGCACTCTTTTTGTTCTCGTGCGAGTTTAGTACTTTAATTCGTTAGTTTATCCATTATCTGAACCTGGAAAGCAATAAACAAGACAACTATGAAAGATGGATAATGGCAAACTCAAAAAACTAAGATGAATAATTCAGAATGAAGACTTTTAGGATTGCACACTTAGTAAATCGAGGGTCCTAAAAACACTGCCTTTTTTGTCAGCTTTGGTTTCCATATTCGATTGCCTTGTCCTTTTCATTATCGTCTTTCTTTTTCTGACAAAAAGGAAATAAACAAAACATTGTCCTCGTGTAAATCAACAATAGAAATTCACATAATACAGTTAAGAACATACAAAAAAACATCTTTTACCTTATTTGAATAAAAACAAACATAGTGAGAATTGTTCTCAAGGTTGGACCGTCGTTGTTGTCGGTTTTACCTCCCCTGATTTGAAACAAAGTACCTTTTCAATACCTTCCTTCTTTTTCCGACAAAAAGAAAAGAGACAAAGAAAAGGGAAACCGATAATGCTTGGTCAAGATCAAGAGAGGTAACATCGACTACAATGAAGGACCTAGCTTGAGCGGAACGCGTAAACCTCGGTTGTCTCGAACCATAATGATTTGTCTCGAAAAGCGAGTGAACATTTCTATTTAAATGAAGACTATTAAGACCGGACATTTAACAATTACATGGTCCTAAAGGTTAGTCAACTTGTAAACTTAAAATAAGAGGACTTTTAGGAGCGAATAGTAAAATAATATACGGTCTCATAATACTTTCAGGACCGGATGTTCACAATATACGGTCCTAAAAGTCTCGTATTTTTTTAAACAAACACTTTTAGGACCGGATGTTTATTATGTGGACTTTTAAGATCGCACTTTTAATTAATATACAGTCCTAAAAATGTCATATTTTTTAACACGAACACTTTTAGGACCGGATGTTTATTATGCGGACTTTTAAGATCGGACTTTTAATTAATATACGGTCCTAAACTCGAGATCTTTCTCAAATTTCAAGCACTAAATAGCTTTATCCACCATCCAATACATTCAAAAACCCAAAATGGACACAAGAAAATTGTTCGAAAAATTAAACAAATTTATTTATTGAATTTTACATTGCCTATGTATATTTACAAATGAATATTGTTCGGAAAAATAAACAAATTTATAGAATATTATTGTTGTACAGGATATATTTACAAATGAATTTAGGGCATTAATTATTGTCCTGACTTTAAGATCAGGTCATACAGATATTCACAAAACAAATTACGTATGTGCTCCAGTTCATCATCGAAAAGGGATCGGGCGAGTCAAACATCTCGTAACATCAAAGAGAAACCTGAATTAACTTGCGTGCATATTTCATATGTAACATTAAGCCACACGCTGAATTAACTTGCGTGCATAATATGTAACATCAAATACATTTACCTTTACAATTAACTTAGTCCTTCCTCTCGTGATAATATCATACATGTGTTTCATGACGTACTGACCACATAAGTTGGACCCCGGTGGTTGCCGACGGGTCTAAAAAGAACAAGAAATATATATAAGAGCATATATAGCTTAATGACCAACTTCACAAGGCAGTGTGCTAGTGTACAAATATTGTACCAACCTCTGGTGTGTACTAGATGGGGTCTTTTGGCCCGACGCCTCATCTTTACCTCGGTTTGGAAGGTCTTCATGGCACTATCATCAAAATCACAAATTTATCAATAATGTTCACTGAAAATTCACAGCAAAAATTTCAGACAAGCGAATCAAAATGACATGCTTACTCGTTGATGGTCTGCGTCAACGAAGGCAATGGCTCTCTCGTGAGCGGAGCATAAGAAGATAACTTTATGGTCCTCCATGCACATGAGGACCAATTGCCGATGGCGGCTGAAAATTCACAAGAAAAGTATACTCGGTGATATATATGTAGCAGAATTAAGTGAATTGCGAGACAAGATTTGTGATATGTACCGTGGAAGAATGGCAACAAGTACACCTTTCTTCTCACTTCACACACCCTCTTTGATATGTACAACCTGTCTCTCCCGCATGGATGTTTGACTTGAATAGACGGGGCACAAGAATCCAAAATCGTTGCTCCCGCCCTTTTGAACCAATTCTTGATGCAATAACCTACAATAATGACATCGATTAGGGAATTAGTATATATGTATGTGTGTCTAAATGATGCATTTAAATTATGTACTCATAGACAGAAGATACTTACTTCATAAAAATTTGAACAATTGCATCAGTAAGCTCCTGTCGAGGAAGCAGCAGGGACTCAACATCAACGGTGTCAACTTGAACGGGAAGAGGATGAGAGACGCCTAGTACTTCATTGACAAAGCCACGATTTATCTTTAAAATATCCAATCTTCACCAGATCGGATATTTTTTCCGTGCCGATCAACTTAGCGATGAAGGGATAGAGCTTGAGGAGGAGGGGTGGAACTTGAGGAGGAGGGGATGGAGGTGGAACTTGAGGAGGAGGGGTGGAACTTGAGGAGAAGGGGATGAAGCTTCGGGAGGAGTAGAGACAAGTACAAGCTTCACCGGCCAAGAGATGAAGGTTCCCTTGACATGACTCACAAGCTTCAGCTGATCAGTTGGGAGAGGGAGAGGTGCATCAATGATCACCTTTTCAACTGACACTCTGACTTCATCATCGGCCAATTGTTGGTGGTGTACAGTTGATCCCAATAAGTTGTGGACAGTCCCTTTTGCAACTAATCGTGCAGGACTATCACGATCCTCCACATATAGGTCACAAGGTTGCTCTGACTATCCAATAATGCAGCTCCCTCTAGTGCTATTCTGCACAGGTGCAGGTGAATGTGTGAAGGGAACACTGGTCTCTAGACAATTGCTCAAAAGCAGCTTCATCTGATTCAATTCCTCCCTCATCTAGCTCATCTCGGATTGATACCTTGCTTCTTGAGCCACTGTATCCTCACTTAATTTGGCCACCGTCTGTTCCATCTCCTCCCGGGTAACCATACTTTGTCTCTGGCATTTGGATTTACCAAAGTATTCCTTTAGGCCTACCCGTCCTCCAATCCCCCTTACACGCCCACCATGATCCGGTTTTCCGGCCGCAACTGATCGAACATCACTCCTCCCATCCAACACAAAAGATCTCTCGCTTCTTTCTTTTTAAGATCTTCCCGTAAGATACGGATAACGAGAAGCTTAGTAAAGAAACATGTTTAGTAACTAAAAAATAACAATAACGATACTTACAATTCTTTCAGCAACTACACGAGTTTGTTCACTCATGTAGGCGCCGCTTAGCTTTTTCCGAATGTGCAACCACAACTCCTCGCGACGTATTGGAGATGGTGGATCATGTACCACAGAAGGATTGGATTCTGCTTCATAATCCAATCTCTTCCGCTTGGCAGTCATCAATTCTTCTTTAGCCTTTTCATATCCGCCGCGAGAAGCCCTATACGGGCAATCATTCTTTCTCCCTATCTCCTGTGCTCGTTCCCTTCTTTCCTGTGAATCACCATTGAAAACAACTATTAATTATGAATTCCAGCCATCTCACTAACAAAAACTAGATAGATAGGTTAAGAAACAAAAGAGAATTATGCTTACAGAATAATACAAACTTGATCCTTTTTAAGGCATCCAGTGGGATCAGCAGTCCTCATTAGATAGTAACAGAACTAATGTAAAGAATAATGTCTAACCACTACCTACTATAACGAACTAAGACTATAATAATGGCTTGACTCTTATGCCATTATTATTTCCCTAATTACCTTCTTAGTATTTTACCTTTTAAGGGTTTACATATCGACTTGCATAGACAAAGGCGGGAAATGTATACTTCTATTCACACACCAAACAATTTAACTAACGGGATTAGATGAACACAATAACATTCACATATCAAGACCTAGGTTAATAAGCAAACAAAAGGGCAAAAAAAACTAAATATAAACTCACCGAGCTTCGGGAGTGGTCCTTGGTGAACAAATTATTGCCAAGTTTGTTCATCAATAAATGTGTACTTGTCCCAAGGATTTTGGTCGTGAACCTCGGCAAAAATATACTTGTTAGCGAGAGAGGTTTTAAACTTCCTCCACCGATCAAGCACAATAAGACAATGTCTTGTCTTTCAACTTCTCGAGTCGGGACATTATATGTAAGCCGGATAGTGTCCCAAATAGGTTGCTTTACTTTGCCGAAGTCCACATTTTTCCACTCATCAGTCAAGATGCTAACTTGCTGCGTGCAAGACACCGACAAAACTAGTATATTTGCTTTATTAGGACCGAAAGGTTGCAATTTTTCATCAAACTAAATCTCCATCTTTGACCCAGAAGTCCGACTTAGGGTTACATCCATCATTTTTGTGCCTCTTCTACCACGGCATGCTGGGCGGTTACGAGACACATTGTCAAATGAAGAGGGTTCGTTCTGACTCACACCAGTAACTGGCGTTCCCGGAACACGAATGGAATCGTTTACACCGTTCATTTTCGAGACAGGAATAGAGGAATGCCTGAGCAAATGAGAACGTAACAGAGGCTAATGGTATGTGGGCGAGGAAGAGAGGGAATGCAACAGGAAGAGTGGTTTCACAACAAGAGAAGGGGTTTCAGAGTTCAAAGGGACAACGTAAGTCGTAAGGTAACGTTTCGCGTGGGCGAGGAAGAGAGGTAATGCACAAGGAAGAGTGGTTTCACAATAAGAAGAGGGGTTTCAGAGTTCAGAGGGACAACGTAAGTCGTAAGGAACGTTTCGCACGAAGAAGAATATATTTTGCGCTTTATTTTTAAGATCGGATGAACTAAAAAGACGTTCTTAAATGTTAATTTTTAAGACCACCGTTTATTAAACTCCGAACTTAAAAGTAATAAACTATTTAGTACCGGTCACAATTTATGTCCGGTCTAAAAAGTATAATCTTTAAGATCATCTGTTATATATATCCGGTCTTAAAAGTTTATTTAATTTTTTCCTCATTATTTTGGACCGCAAAAAATATAAGTCAGCCTATTCAAGATTTCTCTATAAAGAAATTTGAACTTTCAGTTTTTTTCAATAACATTTTTAAGACCGTTTGTTTTGTTAAGCGGTCTAAATAATATATTTAAGACTCATTGATAAAGGATGCGATCCAAGAAGTTCTTTATATTTATAAAACTGCCACCAGTCATACTATTAAGACCGATGCTCATTAGGATGCGTTCCAAGAAGTTTTTTATATTTACAAAACTGCCACCGGTCATACTATTAAGACCGATGCGTCATTACTCCGGTCTAAATGAGGTGGTCTTAAAGCCCTTTTTTCCACTAGTGCCATATATATATATATATATAAATATTGAAAGCGGAATATCACCTACGGGGTGAATTGGGTATTTCAAAATCTTTTGCGAATACACCGAAGAACTAAGGAAACAAAGCAGAGAGTAGAGAAAAAACAAACACAAAAGATTTATACTAGTTTGGTCCAAACTCTTGACCTACGTCCAATCCCCAAACACTCTGGGTTTTTCGTTATCTCTCAAACACGATTACACACTCTAAACTTCGAAGTAATCCTCTCATACTAGGATTCAATCCCCCTCCCACACTCAAGGTCCCTCTACCTTGAGATTAAATAGATAATCAATCAAAATGATTAACTCTCTCACATAGTAGATATATATAATCAATGAAGTACAGAATATCTGAAGATATTAAAAGTATTGAATGAAATAGTAAATAGCAATAAATTCAATTGAGCGTTCAGTTGTTTCGGTAGTTAGTGAATTCACTGCTTTTCGAATTTATACCAGCTGCCATTAATGACCGTTTGAAGAAGCTTTAAGATAGTCGTTGTGAGTCTTCAACAGTTCTGTTAGACACAAACGATCGTTGTTTAAGGATTTGAGAATATGTTGCTTTTGGATTGCCATCGTCAGGCTTATGCTTCTAGTCAGAGGTTGACTCGGGAAAGGTTTCTTTAGTCTTTCGCCGGAATGGGTATCTGCCTAGGAATCTTTGTCCTGCTCTGAAATTCATTTTGTGTGCATGCTCTGTTTTCTATAAATAATTAATGCTCTGACACACTTTATTGCTTTTCCACAATTTGCAATTAAGTCAATCGTTAATGATATGAAACTCACTCAATAAGATGATTAATGATAGTGTAAGTAATATTGAGTAATATTTAAACAGAATCAAATGGTTAATTGAAATATTTGAATTTACGAGTACTGGAACAGCGAAGATATTAAAGCTCCTAAGGAATAGTGCTCGAGTAAGCTTCCTTGTATACTCGAGTAACTATTCAAAAATCCTTCACAAAGAAGCTTAATGTTAGGCATACTCGAATACAAGTTTGGTCTTGCTCGAGTATCATGCTTGAGTAAGACAACTTATCTACTTGAGTAAGATCTCAGTAAGCACACAATAAAAGCTTTAGAATGTATATGCTCGAGTACAAGAAACTTTATGCTCGAGTATCCTACTCGAATACACTCTTTGGTGTGCTCGAGTAACATCTAAACTTCACTGAAATTCACACTAAGTGTTAGGATCACTGTTCTCGAGTACAGATTTCCTTATGCTTAGTATCATGCTCGAGTAAGAGTGAAAGTGTGCTCGAGTAAGCATTATCAAAGAGAAAATATAAGCCAAGAAAGAATCATGCTCGAGTACCACATTACCTCTGCTCGAGCACCATGCTCGAGTAAACTTACTCTGTGCTCGAGTATGATTTCTAACATATAGACATTCTTCACACCAGCATATATGCTCAAGTAAGACTGTATGAGTACTCAAGTACCATGCCCGATTAGGCTGTAGGGCTTGCTCGAGTAACTTCTTCAAAGGCCAGCACAAAAAGCTTTTACTGATGTCATACTCAAGTAACAATTCTAATGTGCTCAAGTAAGGACCTAAGAAGACATTAACAGAGACATTAGCGTGAGCATGCTCAAGAAAGCTCTTGACGTTGGTACTTTTCACTGATTCAAGAACTTTATATACTTACAAGTCTTGTTATCATCAAAATATATAAACCGAAAACTAACATACACACATATTTGACTTGAGGAGGGGTAATAATTATACCCCTCTCTCTTTTCTATTGTGTGTGTGTTTGTATCGATGTGTGTTTAGAGTGGTGTGTGTGAGTTGAGAGGGAGGGAGAGAGAGAACTGGAGAGGCAATGTACATGTGTGTGTTGAGCAAGAGTCAGACAGGAGAAGGAGAATAAGAGATTATTTAAGTTTTTAAGGTAAGTTATTTATAGAGTAAATACCCTATTTGGTCCCGGAAAAAAACACGGACCCCTTTTTCGTCCCCAGGGACTAAAATATGACATTTTTATGGACTAAAAATGGGTTTTTGGAAATTTTCGAGGACCAAAATGGGGTCCGTTTTTTGGAAATTCATCCTTTTCGGGGACTAAAAAAGGGTTTTCATTGTTCGAGGACCAAAAAGGGGTCCGTGTTTTTTTTATGGACCAAATAGGGTATTTACTCTTATTTATATTATAAGATCATTTAAGTAGTTAAATTAATTTCTTTTCAATAAATTTTCTTCATGAAAGTTATTTTATGCATTTTTATCTTTCTAATGAGAGTAATATAATACTAATTAGTGAAAATTTTAGGGTTATAATTGAGGGAAAAATTTTGAGTTTTGAAAATAGATGATTGTATATAGGTAGAGCATGATTAATATATAATTTTAATCAATATTGATTTATTAGTTGGTTGCTTTAGGAACTTAAATTTAATTTTCCATTTAAAATAATTTAAGAATTATGTATTTAGGATTTCTATATATTAAATGAGATTTACTAGAAGTATTATTATAGGTTTAACTGGTTTAGTTTTACTAAATCTTGAACTATATGAAATTATGAGTTAGAATTTACAATTTAAATTAGAGTTTGATATGATTTTGATTATATAGAGGTTTGAAGATTAGTTAAATAAATTGGGTATAAAATAGTATTTGGTTAAGACATTGAAATCTGTGATAATAGGTCTTTTATATTCAAGTTTATGATTCATTTTTAATTTATTGGAGGTTATATTGAGGATTACATGGATTGGATTTGAGGTTTATAAATGAATGTGAATATTTAAAAAAAATTAGGTGAAACTTTTATTATAGGAAATTAGGTATTTTGGTTAAATTGAGGATATGGTGATATTTTATGATTATAATTAGTGAGAAATAATTTATGAATGAATGAAATGGGATTGTAACGATGGTTTAAGAAGTAGATAAATTGTCATTTCTTCTAAAAAAAACTACAAATGGACAATTATAGTTTAATTAATCATTTATTATTTTATTAATTGGTACTTTTGTTTATTCTATTAACATATAATTATAGGGTTAAGGTGCAAAAATACACATGTGCTTTTCTCTGAGGAGCGCCCAGTAGCAAATACTTTTTTTGGGTGCAAAAGTGATTATGTGGTTAGAAATTAGATGCAAAAATACCGTTTAACCGTTAATTTTGACTTTTTTTTTGCCGATTTGGGACGATGACGTGGCATTTCAAAGGTGCAAAAATACACATGTGATTTGTCAAAAAAGAGCGCCCAACACCAAATTTTTTTTTTTAAAAATTTAATAATTTTACTTCAATTAAAATTATTTTAGGATTTTGAAAAACTATTTTAAGTATTGACCTAAGGTACTAAAAGGATATTGACTGATACTGAAAAAAAAAATATTTCAGGGTACTGACTAGTACTAAAAAGTATTTTCAGGATACTGACTGGTACAGAAAAAATACTTCATAATCTTGAAATTTATTTTATGATCTTGAAAAAATATTTCAAGTATTGGCGGTACTAAAAGGATCTTGATCGATACTAAAAAAATATTTCGAGTCGATTCGGTACTAAAAAGTACTTTTTCAGGGATCGACTAGTGTAGAAAAAATACTTTAAAGTATCTTTTTAGTACCAAATAAGACTCGAAATATTTTTTCAGATCTAAAAATAATTTTTCAAGATTATGAAGTATTTTTTCAGTACAGGTCAGTATTCTAAATATCTTTTTAGCACCCGGTAGTAATTAAAATAAAATTATTAAATTAAAAAAATTGTTGTTGGGCGCTCTTCTTGACAAATCACATGTATATTTTTGCACCTTTGAAATGCCACGTCATCGTCCAGTCAGCAAAAAAAGTCAAACTTAACGGTCAAAAAGGTATTTTTGCACCTAATTTGTAACCACGTGTGCACTTTTGCACCCAAAAAAAGCATTTGCTTCTGTGCGCTCCTTGGAGAAAAGCACATGTGTATTTTTGCACCTTAACCCTATAATTATATATTTATTTTTAGAGTGAACTTGATCTTTCTCAAGTTTGGTTCTTAAGTCAAGAACTTAAGATAACCACTTTCCTCTTGTTTTGAATGCTTGTATGATGTTTGTGAGTAATTAAACTATACAAATCTATAAAAACTATATTCTTAATGAAATTGCCTTGTGGGATTTTATTTTGATATGTAATTATATTAACATATAATTATATATTTATTTTTAGAGTGGACTTGATATTTCTCAAGTTTGGATCCGGGGTCAAGAACTTAAAGTAACCACTTTCCTCTTATTTTGAATGCTTATATGATGTTTGTGAGTAATTCAACTATACAAATCTATGAAAACTATGTTCTTAATGAAATTGCCTTGTGGGATTTTATTTTGATATATAATTTTGTTAACATATAATTATATATTTATTTTTTTTGATATATACTTTCCTCTTATTTTGAATGTTTATATGACATGAGTAATTATATACAAATTTATGTTTTAATGAAATTGCCTTGTGGGATTTTATTTTGATATATAATTTTGTTGACATATAATTATATATTTATTTTTCTGGGTTTGAGCTTTCTCAAGTTTGGTTCTTGAGTCAAGAACTTAAAGTAATCACTTTTCACTTGTTTTGAATGCTTGTATGATGTTTGAGAGTAATTCAACTATACAAATCTATGAAAACTATGTTCTTAATGAAATTGCTTCGTGGGATTTTGTTTTGAAATATGACTGATGATATTATACTATTAATTTAATATATCAATGAGTACTCTGATATAGTAGTATTTTTACAAATCTCATTTGGAACTCGTATATACATGTCAAGACTATGATTGTTAATCTTTGTTTCATATGGTTGGGTGTGGAGCATTGTATTACAGAATTTGTGGTTTGGAAATTTGCAAAGATATATATCTAGTATTTTGTTATATAAATTATTCCACTTGACACCTCACGAGCACATATCAACATTTATGATGAGCTGAATTGATGATTACAAACATTTTTCAGGTTTTAAATCTTGCGTTTGTCTATCAAGTAAGGCTTCATAAGCTTAAAATACTTTTGCTAATAGTAATACTTCCATCTTTTTTTGTATATGCTAGATTATTGTATATTGTCACAATAAAGATCACTTGGCATATTTGTTATTTTAATAAATCTTGAAGTAAGATTCAGTTGACGAGTTTGGGCCTAGTAGAGTTCAAAACTTAAACATATATATAAAACATCTTGATGAATGGTTTAACCAAATTATCAATTAATAATTGTTCTTTAAAAGCGAAAGATGTTACAACTTATGTGTGTACGAGATACGACATAAAACTTAGTATTAAGGTTGAACAAATAATTTTATAAAATTAACTTAATTATATTATATATAATAATGCAAAAAAAAAAAATAAATAAATAAATAAAGCAGGCTAGTATTGAATAATGCAAGAAAAGCAACCGCCAAAAATCTCTTCACACCTGCATTGAATAATGCAATTGCAAAACGACAGCATGTTTAATTTTTCAAGGAGAAGGGCAAAGGTAAATAATCACAGCCACAAACAATATTTATATATTATTACTATACTACATCCAGAACGTACCAGAGGAGGTAGTATTTTCATTTAAATATTGCAGCAAAGATAAACCCAACTCAAAGCACATTTCATAAGTAACACTCTCAGTCTCCTCCCTTTGCAATCTTGTCTGTGTGATAACATGGCTCCACCTTCAGCGTTTTCCGGTGATGTAGTGCTTGCTGTGAGGCGGCGCCAACCAGAACTGGTGACTCCCGCGAAGCCCACCCCTCGTGAACTGAAACTTCTGTCGGACATAGATGACCAACAAGGCTTACGATTTCAGATACCAATGATACATTTTTATGGTCACAAGGCATCCATGAAAGGGAAGGACCCAGTTCAAGTCATCAAGAAGGCTCTGTCTCAAGCTTTAGTGTTTTATTACCCATTTGCAGGTAGACTCAGGGAAGGACCTGGACGCAAGCTTATGGTTGATTGTAATGAAGAAGGAGTCATCTTCATCGAAGCCGATGCCGATATCACTCTTCAACAATTTGGTGACATTCTTCAACCTCCTTTCCCATCTTTTGATGAACTTCTTTATAAAGTTCCTGGTTCTGAAGGAGTTATCAACTGTCCCCTTTTAATTATCCAGGTCTTCATTTTCGCCAACACTTCCATTTCAACTATATATAAAGTATAGTCAAGATTAATGGATTGATATAAGTATGCGTATGTTTTTATAGGTTACTCGCCTCAAGTGTGGTGGATTCATCTTTGCCTACCGCCTAAATCACACTATGAGTGATGGTGCTGGCATAGTCCAATTCCTAAACGCCGTGGCCGAGATTGCCCGCGGAGCATGTCAACCTTCGATCGCTCCGGTATGGCGGAGAGAGCTCTT
The DNA here is from genome assembly GCA_019022655.1 of Acacia acuminata. Taxonomy (NCBI): domain Eukaryota; kingdom Viridiplantae; phylum Streptophyta; class Magnoliopsida; order Fabales; family Fabaceae; genus Acacia; species Acacia acuminata. The sequence continues at coordinate 7,649,730 of JAFJYI010000005.1, forward strand.
ATCAGCAAGAGACCCGCCTCGAATTACTTGCACCCATCGTGAGTACGAGCAAGTGCCTAATAATTATGATCCAATATGGACACAACAAAGCATCGCTCACCAATCTTTCTTCTTTGGGCCCAAAAAGCTAGATGCCATCCGTAAATTGTTCTCCCCTTATAATGCTCAATACGTTACTAGATTTGAAGCTCTCACAGCTTTCCTATGGCGTTGTCGTACTAAAGCATTGCAATTAGAACCCAACGAGGAGACTCGCTTTTTCTGTATCAATAATATAAGGGGCAAATCAAATCCTCCATTATTGCCACTTGGTTATTATGGAAATTCTTTTTTGTGTACCCAGCTGCAGTCACAACCGCCGGGAAGCTCTGTGAAAATTCATTAGGCTTTGCCTTAGAGTTGGTGAAGAAGACAAAAGCTGAGGCGACAACGGAGTATATACAATCTGTGGCTGATCTTATGGTCATTAAAGGACGACCCTGCTTCATTATGCCTGGAACATGGATTGTGTCGGATACGTCGCGTCTTGGGTTTAGAGATGTGGATTTTGGGTGGGGGAAGGCGGTGTACGGTGGCCCGGCAACAGCAGGAGCCGGTCCCTTTCCCGGAGTAAGCTATTATGTTGCATGTGAGAATGCAAAACGAGAGGAAGGTATAGTTGTATCATTCTACTTGCCGCTCAATGCTTTGAAGAGGTTCGTTCAAGAATTGGAACAAGTACTTGGGCAACTTTAACAATTATCAAGCTTCTAAAGCAATGGATCGTTGCTTGTAGATAGCTATCATAACTATATGCTTGCTGGTTTGGTAATAGATCTTTTTCATTTCGGAGCGCAGGTTCCATGTTATTATTGATGGCGTTTAGAATATTGTTTGTTTTTCTTTGCACCTTAATGCATGCGCGCGCGCGCTTGTATATATTTTCTGTGTGATGAATTTAGGATTGGGCTTTTTCCCTTTCCTTTTCGGTCTGATTTCGTCCTTTTCCCTAAAACTAGTAAACAGAGCAAGGGAAGCACTATCTTTTTTTTGAAAAAAAAAAAAAAAAAAAAAAAAAAATAGAGAGAGAGCATATAGTACTTTAAAATATTTTTTTCAATAGCATTTAGTATATTAAAATGATTTTTTGTATATAGTTGGTGCATGAGTTATAGTTTTAAAAACAAAACTCTAAACTAAAAGTATACAAGAAGATAAAAGTAGAGTTAGTTTGTGTGTGGTTGTTAGTTGGGTTAAGGAGCTTAGAGTTATAGTGTTAGATTTAGTTTGCCTAAAAATCGCAAAATATAAATGACTTATTATAATGTGTTTTCAATTATTCACATACAATATATATTTTGAGTATTTTATGTACAGTATATATATTTAAATTAAAGGCTAAAGTTCACCGAGTTCATATAATCTCCCTAATATTTTAAGTTTCAATTTAACCTCCTTGACAGTTTAATATTTGACATTAAGCACATTGCCGTTAATTTTTCCGTTAAGTTACTGACTGAAGCTGCCACCTCTAGTTAATGAGGATAGCGTGGCATTTATTTTGACTGTAATATCTTTAATTTGAATCATTTCCTCAATTTTTGTAATTGAGCTCAACCTTAACTCTGCCTCAATATATATGTGTATATATATATATATAGTGAAATTTCCTCAATTTGATTTTTGTTTTATGACTAAATACTCCCTAATGCCTTTGAAGTTTGAATATTCGCTTATATATTTGTTTTGACTGTAATATCTTTAATTTGACTATATCATTTATATATAATCACTTATAAGTGAACTAAAGAATAATATTCTTTTCGCCGCTAAGTTACCGATTTCTTATGAGACGTTTTTATGGGAAAAAAATCACTTTTGAAAAACTTTACAAGGTTTATAGTTAGAAAAATCTCTCCCTATTGTAAAAGTATGGAATAAAAGAATAAGAAATCACCTTGTGAATGCAGAAAAGTCTTGTTAGGAGACTCACCCACCATAGTCAAGTGCACGACCCGAATCAGATCTAGATTAGTCGAGGTGAAGCGATCTGAGGATAGACAAGGAAAAAAATAAGAAATCAAAGAAGAGAACGGGGAGTATTTCTCATTCATATTCTTGTATCACTACAATGATTCTTTCTCAGACTGTTCCTTTTTATCTCTCTAACACTTTCTCTCTTTCATATTCACTATAATGATTGAGAATGGGTACTTTGGTGTAATTCCCACCTCTGGGTCATTAGATGTAATTTTCTCCTGACCATTTTTCAAACACTTCACGTGATAAGGCGGTTGAAGGAGAAAATATAATGGCCGTGGGTCCCATACCTTTTATATATTGGGTTTATCGTTTGTCATATCATTTGATATAAGCTTATGTTAATATCACTTGACATAAGCTTATGTTAAGTAACCCAAAACTACGTCGTTTTGGGGTTAGAGGAATTAATGAACTCTTAAAAACGACGTAGTTTTGAAGTTAGGAGAATTAATGAAGGATCTTTTAGTAAAATTCATATAATACATACAAAAACAAAAATACAAAAACATCTTTTATTAATTCTCTTAACTCCCAAAATGACGTAGTTTTAGGGTGACTTGACATAAACTTATGTAAAGTGACATAATAAAAGATAAACCCTTATATATTATATTACATAATATAATATTCTAGGGATATAGTTTGAAAGATTAAAAGTCAATAAACATCCACATAATTAATATATTTATAACACTCTCTCCTTTGTGAGGGGTTTCGTTTTCTCACCGAGGGGTGAGCATGGGCTAAGGCCGGGTGTGGCGAGACCCTACCCGATGCCCAGCCCGAAAAATGAACAAACTACATTTTGCAGCTTGATACCCGATCCTGCCCGATAAAACCCTAATCATTTTTTGAAAGGTTGGGCTGGGCAGGGTGAGCTTTCCATGCCCAAGTAGTGACACACTGCCCTGCCCAGTTATTTGCCTAGCCTAAAATTGCCCAAATTTTTTTAGGCCACTTTTTTAAGGTTGGGCTGGACAATTTTTTACCGAACGTGGGCAGGCATACTGTGTTGGAAATTATGCCCTAGGGGCAATTCATTGTACTTTGGATATTTAAGTTATTTAAAGTATCCTCTTTTGTTATCATTTTCGTTTGCATGTTCGTATTGATAACTGCATCCCTGGATACATCTTATAGATTATCCTAAATGTCCCTGGTCGGTCATCTACGCGGGAGCGAAGATGAGTTAAGACCAGTATGACTTTGATGAAGTATGGAGATACGAATCAAAGTCATGGGCACTTATAAGAGTACAAGGTGCTGGACCGACTCAGTATGAGAAAGCTGCATGGATCTAGCCATAAGCTTATCTCATGTATAACCGCGTCACGACGCCCTATGACCTGAGATCATCATGGATTCCTACATGATGAGTCACTGGTCTTTGACCTAGTCAAAAGTCACTTTGACCTAGGGTGATGATAAAGGTGGGATCGGGATCAATGATTTTCATGCGGAGGAATGTGAATGGTCAAGATGGAATTTGTCCCTCACATTTGTAAAGAGATAATACTGGGCCCCTCGATGAGTGAGTCTAAGAAATGTATGGCCATACTATGATGGAAAGGGGTTTCCATTTCACTAATTAGACTACTCGAGAATCGAGAAAGTAATGGTCAAGAAAAGGAAGTTGACATTATCCATGCCTCATCTTTGACCGAATTATCGCGTGACAAAAGGGACGTGGCATGGTTGTACGATAGGTTGTATCGTGTCATCGATCCCCATGTGAATTGGGTAGTCGCAATGTCTTGCTAGAGGCCGCTTGCGACTTGTGGGCGACACGGTGTTGGCCCACTGCCAATCTCATATGGGCAACTGTAGGTCGCACACAAGAATAACCTAACACGAGCAAAGTGTCGGGTTCATTGAATCTTAGATTAATCGAGATTTAATGAATACTTAATTTAGTCCAGGGTGAAAATATGGGACTTTGACCAAAATAAGAAGGAAAAAAAAAGTACGAGATTAGAGCACTTCTAAAAATATTTATCGAAGTAATGCGTCCACGAAACTATTTTTCAAAGTAATGCGATCAAACCTGGGATGACTAACGTTTTTAGTCACGTCGGGGTCCCGACGGCAACCCGAAACTTGTACACGCAAAGTGGCGTCAACACTGTTGACGCCACTTTGCCAACAATTAATCAATATCAATTGATTAATTGTTGACAGACGCAAGGCGTCTTTTTTAAAAAAAAATTCTAATTTTAAAATATAAATAATAATTATACTTAATTACAAATAATAATTTTAATTAAAAGTTAAGGAAATTAAAATTTATTATAAAATATGTAATTTAATAACCCCTTAAGTTTGTTTTTAGCTAGCTAATTAGATTTTTTTAAAAAAAATTTAAAGACTGTCCTTCTGAATTATGTGCGAGTGAGGAATAATTAAAGCGTCTCCTTGGATGCCAAATCAGAACTATTAATGTCTAAAATAGTTTGATTTGGCATCCCGCAGACGCTATAATTATTTTGATACTCGCACATAATTCTAAGGCCGATCTTTTAATTTTTTTAAAAAAATCTAATTAGCTAGCTAAAAACAAACTTAAGGGGTTATTAAATTACATATTTTATAATAAATTTTAATTTCCTTAACTTTTAATTAAAATTATTATTTGTAATTAAGTATAATTATTATTTATATTTTAAAATTAGATTTTTTTTTTTTTAAAAGACGCCTTTGCGTCTGTCAACAATTAATCAATTAATATTGATTAATTATTGGGCAAAGTGGCGTCAACAGTGTTGACGCCACTTTGCGTGTATCTCCCGTCAGGTGGGTGGCGTCGGGACCCGACGTGACTAAAAACGCTACCAACTTGTCTGTGTTTGATCGCATTACTTTGGAAAATAGTTTCGGGATCGCATTACTCGATAAATATTTTTAGAAGTGCTCTAACTGTACTTTTTTTTTTCCTTCTTATTTTGGTCAAAGTCCCGTGAAAATATATATATATATATATATATGTGTGTGTGTGTATAAATTCGAAATTAATATATATATATATATATATATATATTAATATTATAAATAGAGATTATAATATTATTATATATTATTTGTTTTATATTTAATTTATTTGATAAATTAAATATCTAAAACAAATAGAGATATTGTATCTCATTTAATATTCGAATAAAGATATCGTATATCATGTTTAATTTAAATTGAGATATAGTATCTCGATTTAATTAAATAGATAGATATTATTTCTCGGATTTAATTTATGGAAATAAATTAAATCGAAGGTTTTTAATTTGAATTAAATAAATGCATTAGATTAAATCTATAAGATAGATTTAATTAATATGTTTTTTAATTCAAATTCGAAATTCAAATTTCAGATCTGGTTTTAATTGGATTAAATAAAAAACGTTACATTAGATCGATAGATTTAATTGACATTTATTTAATTCATATATATGAAATTTGAATATAATACGCCGAGAGGTTTTAGAAAAACCTACGGTAGTTTCATTCGAGCTTATTTTTAAAGCCGCAAGAGAAACCCTAGAGGTGATTTTAGAGAGAGACACACAACAGCGCTAGCACGCCGCGTAGCCGTGTTCGGGAGTTGTTCGTGTGGATACGGTGGAGGAAGACAATCCTACGAGTCGTCTTCTACCGATCGAGGAGGTAGCCCCTTTGTTCAAGGAAGAACAAGACGTGAACGAATTCTCCAAAGGTAATTTCGGATTCCCTAGCCTTGGTTTAAACGCACCTGAGTGATCCTCAGGACGGGATTCGTAGAAATTTTAATCCGCTACGTTGTACGGATCCCAACATACCGGACATCTAATTACCATGCTCACCCCTATTCTCACCTAGTGTTTCACTTATGAGAGCAATTGCTTCTCTCCGGCCACTAGTGAGAGTTTTGTTTTCATGCTTCTTTCCAATTTTAGCCAATGGAGGAAGGAGTTAGTCAATTTGACACATTTTCTAGTTCTAGGAAGCTTAACAGATGTAAATTAGGATAATCCTCCAGTATACAAATTCGAAGTCACACACTGGTGATTTCATTGGTGTGGCCATTGAGAGGTTAGTGAAGGATCTAAAGGTTTTATGGTTCTCTATTCTCTTATATCAGAATCGATGGAACTTAAATATGATGGAGAATGAGCAAGTCTAAACAGAGGATGTGTGAGATAATGCTGAATTTTGTTTATTTGTATTATTGTGTAAATGAGGCCTCTAAGACTAAGAAAAGTTAAAAGATGAAGCAAAGGAAAAAAAAAATGAAGATATCACATGTGGCCTCACTATGAGACTAAAAAAGAAGTACAAGCTTAGGCAAAAGAAAAAGGGTTAAGGAGCGAATTGGCTAACAAACTATTACCCCAGGAGCGCCTAACACAAACAACTATTAAGTGGACATTAAATACCAACCAACTTTTTAAAAGGTGCACTTAGCACAAAATCGTTTATTCCCCGTCAACGTCCGTTAGTTGGCCTTTTCCAGCTTTGCATCCGTTGAAACCCCACGCTTGACCAGTCTCTCTCCTCTCTGTCCCTTTCCCAAAAACTCATCCTCTCCCCCATGCTTTATTTTCACTCCCCTCTCTCACAGTTCCTTGCCATTTTCTCATTAGAACGGTAACCAGTCCTGTCACAACATATAATTCCTACATCACCAATGGAAGTACATAAGATATCAAAGAAAAAAAAACCACTTGGTGGAGTGATGATCTAAATTCTAAACTAGGAGTCACTATTGAATAGTTAGAGAAAGCCAGTTATAGAAGATATGTACGCATGCGAAAGTTACAAATGTATCAAAGATTGATCCATCTATCTTTTAAAAACAGAGGGCTTCCAAGACTCGTCTCTGTCCCGAGTCCAAATGAAAAATAGGAATTTCTGAGATAGAGGGCATGTGTTTCATTAATTAGTCTTCTTCATATTGTAATTAGTCAGTAAGGGAAGCAAGTATAATCCTGGAGGTCAATTCCCTTTGAACATGAGTGAGCATCTAAAATAGACACCAAAAAGATGAACAGTTAGAAGAAAAAAAAAACAGAACCTACCAATAGAAACTGAAGAGCAGAACCCGAGGTCGGCTGGACCATTTTCCATCCAAAGAGGGTCTGAAAAGCAAAAAAAGAAAGGTAAACAAAATTTAGACCTGGACCTGTACAGAATAAGAAAAAGGAAAAGAGAAAAAGAGGAAGGAGGGAGGGGAGAAACTTACAGAAGTGGGGGAGATTGAGATTGAAAGAGAAGCCGATGAAAGAAGGTGCTAAGACGAAGCGGGGACGGGAGAGGAGGGAGAGGAGGAAGAGAGAGAACAACCTGGACCTGGTTCTCTTGCATTCATTTTGAGAGACGTCGTACCATTTTGCCTCTCAAGAAAGTAATTTGTATCCCTTAGTGATATTAGACTTGTGCAGAAAGATGCGAAGAGGAAGAAGCAAGCGGGGAAATATGGTACTTTTTGATCAGAGCGTAGCCTGATGAATAGAAATATAGTGAAACTCTAACAGAGACGTCGACGGGAATTAACGATTTTGTGCTAAGTGCACCTTTTAAAAAATTGGTTGGTATTTAAGATCCACTTAATAGTTGTTTGTGTTGGACGCTCTTAGGGTAATAGTTTGCTTTGGTCAATTCGCTCTTTAACCCCAAAAAAAATGAATTAAAAAAAAGGGAAAAATGTCAAAATGTATTAAAAGAAAAAAGCAATACAAGCTCAACAAAAGAAAAAATGAATAACAAAAATAGGAAGAATATCAAAATTAATTAAAAAGAAGTCTCATATTAATTAGTTTAGTATTGAATTAAAATTTAAGTGTGTGTATAAATATGAGGTATTTGTTCCAAAAAAAAAATAAAGATGAGGTATGCTCTATCAAAAAATTTCAACATTTAATTCATGGATCTCATACATGGATTTGAATAAGATTTTGGTGTCTGATGTAAACATGTGGAGCGATATTTTCTATACTATTAGAATCAATGAAATTATAATGGGAATAATGGATAGTATTTCCTTTGACCCTTAATATAATATATATTTACCTAATTTGATCAAATTAATGTAGTTAATTAGTTATATTAGTTAATATAACACGTATTTTCTAAAACGTCCTAATCATATTTCTTGATTCCACATTCCTTTTTCCTTATTATTGATTATTATTGAAGGAGCATGGGTAAATTAAAAAAACATTGATGAGATATAAAAAGGGTTAAGGTGTAGATTAGCCAACCAAATGTTACGCTAAGAGCATCGGGCACAAAAATGTTTTGAAGGTATCAAAAATATCAATGAACAATTGAAAGGAGCAAAAATACCAATGAAAAATAAATTCTAATGAAAGTAGCACAATCTTTATTTTGGTCTATTATTTTGAAGTTTTAAATTCTTTATTGGTATTTTTGTTCCATTTCAATTGTTCATTGGTATTTTTTACACCTTCAAAATATTTTTGTACCCGGTGCTTCTAGTGTAACACTTAGTTGGTCAATCTGTACCTTAACCTGATTAAAAAATATGTCTTATATATATTTAGAATTAAAATCAATTCCTTAAATACATCTTATATTAAAAATCAGAGGGGGTATGATATATAAATCTTGCGGCTGAAGTAGTGGTTTAATTTTGTGTGGTTACGTGATCCCTTGGAGATTAATGTTGTCTTTTAGAAATTTTCCTCTTTCTTTATCAGAAAGTTTGAAAATTGCGAACATGGCTTAAGATGCATTTTTGGCCTTAAAGTATACGTCCATGAGTAATTTTGCCCCTGAAGTTTTCAACGTAGCAATGTTGCCCCTGAAGTTTAAAAACGGAGCAATATTGCCCCTCCGTTAAAAACTCTAACGGTCAACGTTAAGGTTTTTAACGGAGTGGCAACATTGCTCTATTTTTAAACTTCATGGGCAATATTGCTCCCAAAAAAAGTAGCGATTTTGCCCTTAAAGTTTAAAAACGGAGCAATGTTGCCCCTCCGTTAAAAACCCTAACGTTGACCGTTAGGGTTTTTAACGGAGGGGCAACATTGCTCCTTTTTAAACTTCAGGGGTAACATTGCTACGTCGAAAACTTCAGGGACAAAATTGCTCCTAAGCGCATACTTTAAGGACAAAAATACCCCTTAACCCTTGCGAACATTGAAGCAGCTTTGGTGAGACAGGTTTCGGCTCTCTTGTGGAGCGAGTTTACCAGTCCCTTGGGACAAGGTGTCATTGAGAATTTTACTATTATTTTGACGTCTGCTTATCTTATTCTGGGGTTGTTTTGTCTGATTATGATGATTGATTGATACTGGGACTGAGATCATTGGGTATGGTTTGGAAAGAGTTAAGTGCTTAAATAACTTTTTGATTTTTTTAAAAAACTGCAACAATAACAATAAACTATTTTTTAAAACAAAAGTAATTATAAACATTATAAAAGAGGGGAAAAAATGAATATGAACTTAATAATCTCAACTGTTGAGGTGCTCAAATAACTTTCAATTTTTATTAAAAGTGTAAAAGTAACAATAAACTATTTTTTGGAGTAAAAGTAAAGGTAAACTTTTAAAATTGGGGCAAAACCGTTAAACCTAACTAACTTTCATCTCGGGGAAAATTCATCTTTTAGTAGCCCTTAAAGTTTAGTTCACTTATAATTCAATCCCCGAACTTTTGACTCACTTGCAACTTAGTCTCCTGAAATTTCTGAATCATCCTATGTGACAAAAAAATGTTAAAATATTGTTAGAGATTGCTTAGGTAGATTTTACATAAATTAAAAAATATGGTTACTTTTGCACTTTTAAATAAAAGTTGAAGGTTATTAAGCACCTTAACTCTAATCCCAAATGTATGTTACTATAAACTTTTTAATGAAAGTTAAAGTGCTAAAATAACCATTAACTTATATAGAAAGTGCAAAAGTAATTATAAACTTTTTTAAAATACAAAACTGACTAAAAGATGACTTTTTAAACATTAATTCATAAGTTCTTTTGTTGCTTGTGCAAGTTAGAGTTCAAGTGGATTTTAATTATGAGATGATCAGGGGTGATGTAGATTTTCCCAACCCTACCATACACGTATGAGATCTTCCATTGCCTCCTAGCTTTCCTCTCAGAACTCCTCCCTTTGCATCTTCTCAAGGTTGGTTAAGGAATTGCTTCAACAATTATGATGATGGTACTTTTAAGGCCAATGATTCATATTAATTATTTTAGATTTTGGAAATGAGATGACAAGTTTCTTTCACTTCGTCGTTCCCGCAGAATTAAAAGAAGTGATTTCTTCAACATTAAATCATAATTTTTTTTTTTTTTGTCATTTTAATCTTCAAATTGATAAAACACTCATAATACAAAAATCAAAGAAAAATTATGAATTAATGTTTAAGAAGTCACCTTTCAATTACTTTTGCTTTCAACAAAAAAAAAAAAAAAAAAAAAAAAAAAGTTTATGGTTACATTTTAACCTTTCAATAAAAAATCCACAGTAACATATTTGGGATTATTGACGTTATGATTATGATCACGTTTGCCCTCTTTTTTATATTATAATTATTTTTATTCCAAAAAATAATTTATGATTATTGCTGCAAAATTAAAGGTTATTTAAGCATGTAAACCTGGTTTGGAAATTGTAAACTCAGTTATGTCGTTTTTATCTAATACACGTGAGAATTTGGGTTTGATGCTTTGCAAAGCTCAATTTTTCCTTGTGTCCCATATTATGAACGTATTAAAATATCTTCAGAAATTTTCTTCCACTCTTGCCCAAAAAAGTGTGTTAATGACTACTAATGGAAAAGCAGTTTTGATATCTAAGGGGTTGGGCTTGATGGAGCAAGCCTTTAAGCAGTTAGCCCTTCTGGCCACTTGGATGATTCATCTGGCTCAGCTATGTTAAGATCCAGTAGCTATTTGATAAATTACTTCTAATAGCTTCTAAAAGTAATTAAATGTCATCGCCTTGTTAAGATCCAGTAGCTATTTGATAAATTAACTTTCCCTCCACCATGCTTCTGAAAGTAATTAAACGTGCTCTGATCAAAAAAAAAAAAAAAAAAAAAAAGAGTAATTAAACGTGCTAAATAAGAGAGAATGCTCACAAAAAATCATAAAATTTGAAAATCACTAAATAATAGGAGAAATATGTTGTATTTCAATAGAAGAAATAATAGGATCCCACATAATACCGCGTAAAATTCGAACAAGCCTTTTCAATTCAAAGAAAGTAAATGGCATCACTAACATAGGCAAACAAGACTCATCTGTTAGCCCTGCTAAATTTTAAAACAACACAAAAATGAGAATACAAATTCCTAAAAGATAATCTAATAAAAGAAAAGCCAGTACAAAACAAATGGTTTATATGGAGGACCTTCATTCATTGCATCACAAAGAACAAGTTGTCCCACATGCCAGATTTGACCCTTCAATGTGAAGTTAATTATTCATTGCACGACAAAATCCCACTTAAAAAGTCAGATATACCAAAACTACCAAGTAAAAAAGCATCCTTCTAAATTTAAAGCAGCAAAGATTTTGCCAGTTCTTTAAAATCGACCTTAAGATCACCGTGAGTACAAACTTTCACAGTAACCACAATAAGATGCATGCAGAAATATAGTTTGGGTACAAAATCAAATATCAGAGAACAGTCATTTCCAACTGGGTAGGAGATGAGAAGATAATTATCACAATATGCCATAATCATCAGCCGTCACTTCAGTTTGGAGAATAGCTTTGGTGCAACCTGCATTGAAGGATTATGATTTACCCATTAATATGAAGGTAGTAGGATGTGACTCTTACATTGTTCAATATTCTATAAAGCGATACTTACACATTTGTCGATGCATGCCCAATAATCAAAATATTGTCCTGTGCAATGTTTGTGCCCAGATTCATCACCCTGAATCCTTTTAATGCATGCCTGCAGAAAAGTTGAAGAATTTAACTTCATCTGCTAAAAAATTGCATACAAAAAAAAAAAATTGGGAGATGCAAAATACACATCACTCTTTTCATTCCAACCGATTGTTCATCAAAACTGTCAATCAGGGTAACTATTCACCAAATATTCATTAGATACCCCCTAAAGGGCACGAGAATGTCAATTCTATCAATCACATAGATAAGGGAACATGCTGGCCAATTCATGCAGCATCATGATGGTGATTTTATCACTTTGCTGCAAAATTCCTTGTCGAAATTATACGAGTATGTTCAAGACTCCAAGCCGGAACAAAAAAACACTCATTCTCTGATAGCATCCAGCAAAAAGTATTTAAATTAAAATTGATTTTTACAAATATATACATTATACATGTCAATGAAACCCTTGCATAGCATTTCACTTAAGGCTTCATCCCAAAATCAACAAATTAAGGATACAGAGGTCATATATCCTCATGACGGATACAAGAGAAAACCAGAATGGACAAAAACATAAAGTAAATGGACAATCATTCAAAAGCTCAAGTTTAGACAATTTTCCATAATCTACTAAACAATAGTTTCTGAACTGAATTGATCAATTGAATCTTCTAGGGCCCACATTCTCATTTATACATCACGACCAATGTATCCAAAATAAAACAAGACATTTCAGTGAAATTCTTCAGAAGCATTTGATGCCACAAGTGTCTCTTGTCTACGATTGATTATAAATAAAAGGATGTTGAGTTCATGTCTTTGAGACAAAAGCTAATTAACCAATGAAATGATATGGCTTTTAATCCTAAACTTGATCAAGAACATTTTCAAAATGCATACCTGATATTCAAGTAATGGTTTAACACACTTTGGTTTGCAAGACTCTTCAAGATATCCCTTTGGATCAACAGGTTCTTCGTCAGCCCTATAGTGACAACAAAACACAAAGATGAAATAACAATATTGAAAACTAAATAGCATAGCAACTATCAAAGCCAAAATAAACATAAGCACCAGAATTTAAAAGAAGCAACTGATACCGCAATTATAAAATACATAGAACCAAATCTAAAGACTCAACTTATACAATAACAATTATGACAGAAAATCAAACCTTGAAACACAATGACAAGATTTTCAATAAACCTCCAAAATTTATCCAAAGCTAGTTTGCACCATGAAGACTCAACCCCCCCCCCCCCCCAAAAAAAAAAAAAAAAAAAAAAAAGTTCTCCTGTTTGAAAACATACCACAACTTTAATTATTACTTATTTACAATATTGCTATACTCTTGTAGGTCAGTCTTGCAGATATGCAATATTGCAATCAATAGCTCACTTCAATAGTTTTATCAAAAGAAACTTCTTCTGTATCCCTACCAAAAAAATGCAGTTATTGGAGTGGCATGGCTCAAAATGATTACTGTAGATTTCAGAATGTAGATATTTAAAATATCAGAATTTCTAAAGTATCTGGCTTTGGATGCACTCCCTAAGTCCAGTTGTACAAATTATATGCGCAAGGAATTCATATTACTCTCTAGCTCTAGAGGACTCAACAACCCTAAAGAGAATAAGTACAGATATAGGGCCTGAAAATGAGTTCAAACATTATAAACTTTAGTTGTTAGTTGCGTGCATATTTTAAGGATAGTATTATACCTTTTCTGAAAGTAACATAAAATCCAATCCAATGTGAATTCGAATCTGATGAGGTGCCTTTTCTCTCTCTCTCTCTCACGCACACAGGTATATTAAAACAAACAAAACAAGTCTTGGTAAAAAAATCATTAAACTCGTGAGGAAAGCATTTATTCTCCGCAGAATAAAGGATCAATTTCCGAAATGAAGCAGGTGAACATGTATACAAAGAACAAAGTATGCATAAAATTCATGGAAATAAGCATGAGGAAACAGAAATATCGAACCAATACGCCACCCGCGGGGGGCGGGGCGGGGGGTTATACGGGGCCTGGCCGAGTCTCCAAACATACGTGCACCAAACCACAAACATTAGGAAGACATCATTTTTTCCCTTTTAAAGATGTTCTGTACAAGCATCCCTACCATCATTTATAGCCTTAGAATAAACCGTTTTTCAAGGAGTTATAACTAAGAGGCTGCAGCATATCATGCTCCAATATTCAATGCGAAGAACGCATACAGAAGCAAAGTTCAACTAAGTCGGGAAAGTTAGCCGATGTCCGTCTCAATTTATTGCGTTAAACATCAAGCCCGCATTGATCATGACACCAAAAAAAAAAATTTGAAAAAAATGTAGGCAACTACAAAGAACTTCAAAGTTTCAAGTTATAAATCCTATTATAACTTCATTTCCGCAGGGAATCAAATGAGCACCAGAAATTGACTTCCGGCTTTTATCGAAAAACGTCCTATGGGTGTTATACAAGCAGAACTACCGAAACAATCAACTTACAGAAAATTCCAAAACCCTCGATTTGCAAAACTGAGCTATAAGAAGCACCGCATTCAAATTAAAGACAAATATGCTACCGGAAAAAAAAAATAATAATAATAATAAATAAATAAATAAATTTAAAGACAAACATAGATCTGATTGAAAAGAAACGAAATTAACAAGGAACTTGGGCGTACATTGCGAGAGAAAGAAGAAGACGAGTATCGAAGGTCAAAGAGATCTAGCAGTTGGAGGTCGTGGTAGGCTCGGCTGCGGTGATCGTTGGTTTCGAGCGGAGCTTGGGAACTAACCAGAGGTAAAAGTCGCTATAATCGGGTCCAGATCCGATCCGATCCGTGGAGGGAAACTCAAGATGATTCCGGAATGATTCCACAAAAATTATGATAAAAAAACCAAGATCAGAAATTATTTGTATTGAAGGACCACGAATTTCTGAAATTAATAACGGAAGTCCTTCAAAAAAAAAAAAAAAAAAAAGTAAATCACTATGATATTGAAATTTCATTTAAATTAGAGTAAAGTCTCTAAATTTTTTTCTCAAGTTTTCTGAAAACATATAGATCTCCTTCCATTTTATCATGACTTTCTAATTCAATCCAAACTTCCCTAAAATCTTGTTCAAAAAGTATACCCATAAAACCTTTGTGTAATCTATTCTTTATCTTAAATGTTTGTATGGATTTAGAAAATAAATAAACATTTCTAATTTTAAAAATCTCAAGAAAAATATGTATCACGTTCTTTTTTCTATTATTAGAAAAATTGTGCGTTTGAAAGAATAAGAAATATTTGAATGCTCCTTGTTATAGTTATGCTTAAAAAATGTGGGTTAAAAAGACAACTTTCAAATGATACACTCTTTATACATGAACATCTGGTATCCTGAACCTACCTTCTTTCAATCACTTGGTATTCTGGATCTACTTCTTTTTAACTTGAAGGATTTATCGGGATTCAGACTAATCCAAATCGAGCTAGGTAAGAAATGATGAAAAGCTTTACCAACAAACACTACTACATTTCTAGAGCTCGAATTTGACACCTCGACTAAGAAGGAACAACTCCTACCAATTGATACAGGCACTCACTTAGTGATAATGAACCACTTTTTAGGTTGGTAAAAAAAATGAATGACTCTTTTACCAACCTAACATGACACTTTTGTGTGGGTCTCAACCCATATTATCAACTCTACTTATATCGATAATGTCTAGAGTATTTACATATGGTGAGTTGTGTATTGCAATGTTACAGGTAGCACGAAAAAGAATAGTTGAAAACATTGATCTAAGGTACCCACAAACAATGCATCCAATATTATTTGTAAAAAGATCACTTATAATCTTATATCTTGAAGCAAATATGCGAATTTTAAGTAACCATTTCATAGTGATTCAACTTATTGGGCTATATGCAGAGCCACACATTCTAATCCATATATCGTACGGATTATGATCAGTTGTAGATTAATTACATGCCATACATACAGGAACTATTAAATTAAAAATATTTAGATTTTTTTTTAAAGATAAATTTGAAGGGGCTGGTATTTTAGAGTTGAGTGGACTTCAATTCTTTTCAACTATACATTTGAAGATCAAAATTTTTTGTCCATGCTGGTAATTAAAGATTGCGAGCCTCATAATAACAAAGAATTAATTTCCCTCTTTCTATTTCTTTCCATCTTAAAAAAAAAGTTTAAACCATTTATATTTTCAAAAAAAAAAAAAAAATTCATACTTTCAGACAAATCACCATATGGATATAAACCAGTGTTTCCCATCATCATTTATAAATCAACATATGCATATCTATCAATTCATCAACTTTTTTTTTTTATATATATCAACTTATAAATTCATGAGACACCAAAAATGTTCAGGGAGAGGTTAGGTGTCGGGTAGGTTGGGGGTGATCTTTGGGCCTAGGCCCTCGTTTACGTACCCAAAAAAAAAAAAAAAAAAAAAATCATCAGGAACAAAATTGGTCAATGTGTGGAACATGAAAGCTTGAATATGGTCACAGTAAAAGCAATTGCCCGCAGTAAAAGCAAGTAAAACCCATGAATCCTACCATGGTGATCCTACAAAGCTGGAAAATTTGTGTCCAAAACAGACAGGGTTTTGAAACCCGAACCAAACTGACTGATTCAGACTGAAAAACTGGTGAATCGATCTAGTCCGAGCATCAACCGCTTTTGGTTTTCTTTTTTATTTCTTTTTTAAAAATTGATTTTTTTTTTTAAGTTTTCTTTAGAATTTCATATTAATAACTTTGAAATTTTCAATGTTGCATTGATTTGTCCCTGGTTAGCTTTAATTGATTTCCGGTCGACCCATCGACCTCGACTCAATACCCCGTCCGGTTTAGTGGTCAATTCGAGTTCAAAAACTTGGTCCAAAACCATAAACCTGAAGCTGCAATATCTATTAATTCGCTGGCTTCTCCTCTTTCTTGGAAAGCTCCTCAGCATGGATGAATTCTAAAGCAAGGTGTGGTGGGGTAATAAGGGACCACAATGAATGTTAGATTGTTGGCTTTTCTCATGAAATAGGACATTGTGTTGCTTTAGAGGCAGAATAATGTGTGATATTGAAAGGTCAGACTTGTTTTTGAATTTGGTTTCAAAAAGGTGATTTTGGAGTCAGATGCAAAAAATTGATTGACCTTCTCATGGAAAATTCTATGGACAAAATTTGCAGTTTAGTGGTTCTTGGAAATTCAAAGCATTATGAAGTTTGATTGGGATCTACAAATTCTTCATGTCTCAAGAGAGCAAAACAAGGTTGCAGATGGTCTAGCTAAAAGAGAATTGACAAGCTCCTCTCTTATGGACATGCTGTGACTGGTGGTTAATTATATGAATTTAAACTCCAAAATTAAAGAGAAAACTCCCACTAAAAACCCATATTTCTCCTTATTCATATAATAACCCTACTTACATTAGGTTTGAACGCTAATCTACTAAAAGTGAATTGGGTATAATCCAAAAAATGGTGTGTTACTTGAGCTAGCTAACTCTAGGATGACAAGTGAATTTGGAAACTTGGTTTTATTTAAGGAAAAAAACGAATATACACTCTTACTGCTGTATATAGAGATTATGAGGATTCATGAAGCACTTTACTTGAGTTAAAATTACAGTTATGCAACCAAGCACTTAGTAGTGCAGTGGTATGACGCTGGTGTATCCAGCCTTTGTATCAGGGTTCGACCCTGCCCGGGACCATTAGGTCCCCAATTCCAAAAAAAATTACAGTTATGCAAATTTGTTGTCTTTCAAGACTATAGAAAATTTACAATATCATCAACAGCAGCCTTATAAAGTATCATCCTTTCATTGGTTTGGATGAGATAGATACACAAGTTTCTAACGAGTTTGATTGATTTTTTTTTTTTTTTTTTTTGTTTAATTAGAGATATTGGTACTAAGGGACTGAAGTTACAAGTAAGGGTGAAAATAGGTCAGGAGCTTGTAGCTTGGCCTGTTTTTGGCCTAAACAAGTCTAGCCTATCAAGCTAACAATCCAGGCCTAGGCCTTTTCTAAAGCCTGTTTATCTAAACAGGCCAGGCCTAGGCTTCCCCATGAGCCTGTTAGGCCTGTTAGGCCTGTCAGACCAGCCTGTTATAGAGGTATAATTGTAAATTTGTATTCTCTTCCCTCCCTTAAGATTTTGACATGTCGACAATTATCTTATCACTGCTTTAGATATGGAAAAATAGCACCGGAGGGATAGAACGGTTTCAACGGTGTTATAACCCCCAAGGAATTATGAAGTATTGGTTGGAGCGTGCTCACCTAGGTAAAGTGCGTTAGGAGGCTAGGGTGCAAGATCCTTATTGGCAAACACCTTCGATTTTAGTGCAGTGCAATGCCCCTCTCGAATCATCGATTCTTCTTGTAAACTAAAGTTGCTACGTGAGATAGAAATGGCCAAAATGAAGAGGTATTGAATGTCAAAACTTGATTTTAAAAATTGATCTTGGATTGGCTGCCATTATATATGCTTCTTTTATAATTTTCATTTTCATTGCCAAAGATATGTAGGAACTGATATATAAGAAGCAAGAGAAAAATGAACAGTCTAATGGAAGTGAGTGCTGTATTATTTGATACTAATGGCTTGATGTCTGCAACACGTGATGATATCTCGTATAAATTCTTATTTCCAAGGGACACAAAAAGAATTGGTGAAGTTCAAAGCTATGCCTGAGGAGCGCATATATGTGAGCAAGCGGGAAAAAATACAGGCCTTAATCAGAGCTTGGTGAAAAGTAAACTAACCAAGTTCCTATATTTTAAGTTTGTTCTGTAAATGCTCCAGGTTTTGGTGAGAATAGAAAAGCTGTTTTAGATGATCTAGCCGTTCTTAGAGGAGGAGAGGTGAATATTCTAGCCTCATCTATTTTTCAGATATTGTACAGGTGATCTGTGTAGTGGACTTCTCCCCTCTAGTACGTAATCGGATTAAGGAATTGCCTCGCCAAGGTCTAGCAGGTTAGAATAGAGCTTCTAAGTCTAAGTCCTTCTCTTTGTGGGATATGTTTTACTTCACTCATGTTCTTTGAAAATCCGTCAACCTTTGTAAGAAAGTTCATATTTATTCATTCATTTAAAGACCAATATTGATATAATAAAGGAAAAAAAAATTCAAAAATATAAGCATCCTTAACAAGCCACAGGCCAGGCCAGGCTTAGGCTGAAAAAATGGCCTGTAATAGGCCAGAGGCAAGGCTCATGCCACTTTGTTGCAACACAGGTCTGGCCTATTAAGGGTGAAGCTTAGCCTGGCTTGGCCTATTTCCACCCCTAGTTACAAGCAAGATGGAACCCACAAACCCCTTGTCCGTAGGTTCAACGGTTTGGGATTTGGAAACTCTCACAAATGGAAAGTTGATGGTTCTAACCCTAACACAATCGCAATGCTGGGGGAGGCATCCTAGAGCTTGGAAAGCAAGGGTAACCTAGGCTAAGGTAGAGGCATATGTACTTTCAATCCTAAATCCCTCTGAGCAAGCTCAGGCGCCCTGCCCTTGGACTGTGTGTAAGTCCAACCCTTCTTCTAAAATTTTAATATAAAAATAAAAACAAAAAAAGATGGACCCCACAACCTCTTATTTATATGGGGCTTTCATACCATTAACACACAGTGGCGGAGTCACATTTATGCACATGTTCGCACTTATGGACACAAGATTTTGAGTTTATTTTAGAAATTGAGGATTTGATTTTGTCTAGAAAATGGAGAAGGTGTGAATGTAATCAGACCAAAGCCAAATCCACAAAAACTATTGAGAGATTGGCAACGCAATGTCACGGATCATAGGGAACGCAAGATATTTTGTGCTCAAGACACTCCAAAGGAGGTTTCTAGATGATTCCACATTATTGTAGATACTTATACATAAAATTAGAATTGTATCGAGAATTTTAGAAACTCTTTTGTAAAGGATAAATATCTAGATATTTTGGAAGAAGGTTTTGAAGAACCAATCTCCACAGTTGGATGTATTAAATCTTAGCCGTCCATTAAGAAGGTGGATGCCTACAAATAGGAGGTGCCACGCTCATTTATAACCATCGAAAACAATAGAAGCCCTTTGTATTCTAGAGCTTCTCTATCTAAGTTTACTTCTCTCTCTAAAAGTTCTCTTTGTCTTTGTGCTCTTTGCCTACTTGTGAGGGTTCGGCTGACTTAGCCAAGATCAAGGGAGTGATCAAGCTAAGACCAACATGGTTTTTGGAGGACTTTGTCTAAGACCGTGACAACGTGGTATCAAAGCTTTGGTTCAGAGCTTTGACATGGTTCGTGGGAGCCATTGTGCAGGCAAGGATGTCGGGCACGACTGAGGACATTGTGATGGCTAGAGAAGAGAGAGGTAGGGAGACTCAACCTCCTCACCAACCAAAGAATACTCGAGGCATGAGTAAGTCTCGCCAAGCCACGAATGTAGCCACCTTGACGGTAAAGGTGGAGGCTTTGGAAAAGGCCTTACAAGAGGTGGTTACTAGGGTAGATAAGGTTGAAAGTGACTTTATGACACTTGAAAGCCATACCCTAGGCAACCTAGACAATGTGAGGTCAGACCTCAATTTGCACCTCAATGTTGAGGAGGAACGAATCGAGCCCATAAGGAGACTCAAGGTAAAGATAATGGATGCCATTACCGCTATGCAGGAACAACTTAACTCTCTTAAGGCTTCTTTGGAGAGTCCAGCCAGGACTCCGTCGGTAGTCGGTACCAAGGGAGCAAGGGAGGTAAGGTTAGACCTCCCTAAGCCAAAGGAATTTAAAGGTGTCTGTGATGCCAAAGAGGTCGAGAACTTCTTATGGCAGATGGAGCGATATGCTGAGAGCATGAACTTGGCCAGTGACACGGACAAGATACGTACTACTTCCTTATTCCTTACTGATAATGCTATGTTATGGTGGCATAAGAAGCATGCAAATATGGAAAAAGGCCTTTGCAATATTACAACATGGGAAGATTTTAAGAAAGAATTAAAGAAGCAGTTCTATCCTGAGGCACGCAAGAAGTTAAGGGAACTTAAACACAAGACCACAATTGCTGACTATGTACGAGACTTCACTACCCTTATATTGCAAATCCCCAACCTGACCGGTGAAGAAACTTTGTTCTACTTCATAGACGATCTTCAGAACTGGGCTAAGCACGAGCTTCAACGACGTGGTGTAACAGATGTGGATGAAGCCATTACCATCGCCGAAAGCCTTACCGAGTATCAAAGGGGAGAGAAAGGCGAGTCTTCCAAGCCTAAGTCTTCTAAACCTAATCAAGGAAAAGGTGGGGGGGAAACAAGGGCAAGGGGACCACCAAGGAAAAGGTGGGGGGAGACAAGGGCAAGGGGACCACTAAGGGAGCATCTAGTAAGTCCTTCCATAAGAGCCAATACGAGGAGAAGAAGAACAACAAGAACTACACAATTAGCTGCTTTGTGTGCAAGGGACCACATCGTATAAGTAATTGTCCTAAGCTCGGTACTTTGTTAGCCATTGTTGAAGGGCAAGATGTACCCAACGAGGAAGGGCCAAGTTCTCAGATAGGGTCCCTCAGACTCTTGAATGCATTAAAGGCTAAACTTGTGCAACCTGCTCCAAGAAGTAATGGACTAATGTATGTCGAGGCTAAACTGAACAGGAAGCCCGTGAAGGTGATGGTGGACACTGGGGAGACCCACAATGTCATTACTCCAGAAGAGGCTAAGCGGGTTGGCCTCTTAATTACTCAACCACAGGGAGAATTGTTGAAGACTGTGAACGCCCCAGACAAACCCCTTAATGGCATAGCAAGTGGAGTAGAACTATGCCTTGGCACGTGGAAAGGGACCGTGAATCTAACAGTGGCCCCTATGGATGATTTTAATGTGGTATTTGGGATGGACTTTCTACGCAAATTAAAAGCATTCTTCATGCCATGTTATGACTCAGTGTGTATCATGGAAAAGGGGCTCGCTTGCACAATACCTACAATAAGCAATGATCGAGTTGCTCACTTGTCAGCCATGCAGGTAGAAAAGGGACTTGGAAGAGGGGAAGTCACCTAACTTGCCGCTTTAAAGGAGGTGAACTCTAATGAAGAGGATAGTGGAAGCCTTCCCCCTATCATTCAGAATGTCCTCAAAGAGAAATAGGACATAATGCCGCCAAAACTTCCTAAGAGGTTGCCACCTAGACGAGAGGTGGACCATAAGATCGAGTTGGAACCAGGAGCTCGACCACCCGCCATGGCACCTTATTGCATGGCACCGCCTGAGTTGGAAGAGTTAAGGAGACAATTGAAGGAGTTGCTCGATGCTGGGCATATATGGCCTTCCAAAGCTCCTTATGGTGCACCTATCTTGTTCCAACGCAAGCACGATGGATCGTTATGACTTTGCATCGACTATCGAGCCCTTAATAAGGTAACCATTAAGAACAAGTATTATATTCCTTTAATAGCAGATTTGTTTAATAGGTTGGGTAAGGCAAAATACTTCTCCAAGCTAGACTTGAGGTCAGGGTACCATCAAATTCGCATTGTCGAAGGAGATGAACCTAAAACTGCTTGTGTAATAAGGTACGGGTCCTTCGAGTGGTTGGTGATGCCTTTTGGACTAACCAACGCACCGGCAACATTTTGCATATTGATGAGTGAAATCTTTCATCCTTTTCTCGACCGCTTCGTGGTGGTATAGACGATATAGTCATTTATAGTGACACCTTGGAAGCCCATGTAGAACACCTATGGGTCGTGTTCCAGACTTTGCATGAGAGCAAGCTATATGTTAAGAAGGTTCTGCTATCAAGGAATGGGACCCACCCACCCGAGTATCTGAGTTGTGATCTTTTCTTGGGTTGGTAAATTATTACAAGCGATTTATCAAGTCCTACTCTGCTAGGGCAGCCCCTTTGATAGATTTGTTGAAGAAAAACAAGCCCTGGGAATATATTAGAGAGTGCCATGATGCTCTTGAAGATCTGAAGGCAGCAGTGATTGAGGAACCTGTACTAGCCCTCCCGGACTTCTCCAAAACATTTGAAGTTCACACAGATGCTTCTAACTTTGCTATTGGAGGGGTACTAATGCAAGAGAGGCATCCAATAGCATTTGAGTGTCACAAGCTCAATGATGCTAAGTGGCGTTATACAATCCAAGAGAAGGAGATGACAGCCGTGGTGCATTGCTTGCACACTTTGAAGGTGGAATATTACCTAGAGGGGGTGAATAGGTGATCTCAAAAATTCTTTCAACATACGATGGATAAACAATGAAAGAAGTAAGAAAAGTAAAGAGAAATAACACAGAAGAATTATACTGGTTCGGTCCAACTCTTGACCTACGTCCAGTACCCAGACACTCTGGGATTTTCACTATCTTACAAATACAATTACACACTCGTACTCAGGATGATCCTTTCTCCCTAGGACTCACTCCCCCTTACAAGTTGTAATCGTACACAATCAGATACACACTCTGTACTTGAAAGTTATCCTCTCTCTAGGATACACTCCCCCTTACAAGTTGTACTCTAATTACCCAATCTCCAAGTCCCACGACTTGAGATTCTTACAATGAATGATATACAGAAAATGAACTCTCTCTAAGAATAGATATATGATAAACACTGAAGCTCACAAATATCCGAAGATATGAACAGAATAGAGATTGATCGCTTTGAGTACTTTTCTCTGTGTAGCGTTGATTCGTGTTGATGAAATCAATCCTTTTAGTATTTATAGTAGATGAAGGTTGAAGATATATCCGTTGAGGCTCTTTAAAATGACCATTAGAGATGAAGCAGAAGAGTCGGAATAATCGCCGTCATTATTCTTGTAATTGTGATTATGACCGTTGAGACCCAGCAAAGGAAATGAAATATTCTTGCCCAAAATATTGCAGAGGTATGTCTGTTGGTTGAGGTCCTCGAATAGGTAAGTTTAATAAATGCCAGATTGCTTTGATCAATATCCTGTGTTGATCCTCATTCTAATAATCGTAACTCATTAACAAATTGATTAAATGCAATTATGAATAGTAATGAGTAATGATTTGAGGAAATAAAATCACAATCAATTGAATCTGATTTTAGGAGACGGTGATTTGATAATTAGAATGATATGACTTGAGGAGCATGATTTGGAGGCATATTAATTGACTGGAGGTAAGAATAAAGTATTTGAAGATTTTGCCTTAAGTCAAAAATATGATGCCTTGAGTTATCATGACTAGAGGCAATATCTTTCTGACTAGAGGCAAATACTATATTAGTATGAAAACAAGTAACATGATAATTTGCCTTGAGTCAATTAATCGATGCCTTGAGGCAATAAATAAATGACTTGAGGTAATTTGAAATAGTGCACATAGTCTTGACTGGAGGTATGAATAAAGTGAAGTCAAGTTGCCTTGAGGTAATTCACGACTTAAGGCAAAAGAGGAGTTTAAACATAATTACAATATTGCCATTGGTTTATATTTCGAAAGTCACATGTGCTGGAGGAAAAAGAGATGTCTTGAGGCAATTATGTAGTGACTAGAGTCATGAGGTAAAGTTCAGCGTAATTACAATTTTGCCATTAAAAGTGAATTTCAAAGTAATTACGATTTTGCCATTATGAAGTGAATTTTCTAAAACTTGCGGGGATGACTTGCGGGAGTGACTCAGGAAACCCCATTCCGGCTAACCTACGGTTGTGAAGCAATGATCCCGGTCAAAATCGGGCAGCCATCTTGGAGAAAGATCAGAGCCGAGCAGGATGGGCAGGCGTCAAATGACGACGCACTGAAGACAGACCTAGACCTAATTGATGAGATCCGAGTCACAGCGCATTGCCGAGAACTTGCCACCAAGCAACTCCTTGCGGCAAAGTATAATCGGAAGGTTCGACCACGATCCTTTAACCAATGGAACCTTGTACTTCACGGGGCCGACATCGGAAATAAGAATGCCCGAGACGAAAAGCGCGGCAAATTGGGAAGGCCCCTATCGGGTTAAAGAAAAACTCGATGTTGGGGCATACGTTCTCGAAACCCCGGCAAGGAAGCCGGTTAAGAGAACATGGAACGCCGACAAGCTAAAGATCTATTACAAGTCTAGGTCTAGGCTCGGCCTCATAGACACGAGGCTACCGTTCGGTTATTTCTTACTTTTCCTTATGTTTCTCCAATTGTTCTTTATTTTTCGTCTGAATAATTCATGACCATTTGTAAGCTCTTTAGAGCTATTTTATTTAATGAAGGATTCCATCAAGGAAATTCATCAATATGCACAATTACTTGCTTAAGCGTGAAACCGAGGCCATTAAGCCCGGTCCAAAACCTCACACCGAGGTCCTTACACTCTGTCATTAACATAAAAACATCTAGATGTATGACACCGGCCGTTGTACTCCGATGTGCATTGGTAAGAGCTCGGCGAAAATGCCATACGTGGCCTTCGTGAAATTGATGCGTCAACGCCGCCCGATTTAAGAAAGCGGTGTCATTCCGACCCTGATCAAGTCAAAATGTTAGATTAGAGGTAATAGACACCTCGGTTGACATGTGACGGCCTCGCCTTTAATTCGGTTACTATCAAATTTTCCGACTAAGTCAAGCCGGACCGAGGTAGTGCGGTTAAGTTAACACCCCCAGAGGTTAAAACATACGACCCTGCCCCACCCTCCCACACATCAGTGTTGGTCGAGTAAACGACTCTTATCTACTACAGTCAATAAATTTCAATTATGGAATTTACAAAATGGCAGAAGGGTGAATAAATAATTCATCCATAGTCATAAAAATTTGTACAGAACGGCACAAAGGCCGGAAATGTTCAAAATAAGGGGGCACGTACGCCCACCGAAGAACGAAGTAAAAATTAACTAGACGGGCCGGCCTACTGAGATCCCTTTGTTGCCTCGCTCTCCGCATCCGACTCTCCTCCCTCTTCTTCAGATCCGGACACATTGGCGGTAGGAGATTGATACGGAACTAAGACTCCGTCCTCGACGAAGGCGCGAAAATCATAGCCATCCAGGTTAAGCTCACCGTCGATTCAAGAACCGGATCTCGCTCGGAGCATTGTCAAAGCAATCTTTGGCAGTCTGCTTTAAGAGCTCATCGGACTCCAAGCGCGCCTGCTGTGCCGCGACGAGGGCCTCCTCAGTTGTTTTGAGCTTAGAGGACAGCATATCACGTTGCTTCTGAAGGACTTTCACCGCTTCAATACTATCACCCAGCGCTTTCTGGGCCCGGGAACACTCAGAGGCCGACTTCTCCGCCCCCTCCCGCGCCTGTAGAAGTTCTTTATCCATCTTCTCAACCGCGGCCTTAGAAGCATCCCGCTCGGTCCGGGCGGCATCCCGCTCCTCTTCCAAAATATGCTCCCTGGCCTCAAACTCGGCTAAGGCCTTTTTTGTTGACACGGCCTCCTTCAGAGCCTTTTGCTTGGCTGCCACCTCTTCCTAAGATTCTCTCGGGCGTTTATTCTCTCGCATCCGCCAAAGAATACTTCTCCCTCACGAGAATATAGGCTTGAAGCGCCCAATGATTTACATAAATACCGTTGCGCGCATACACCTCATCAACGTTAGGCGGAGACAGTGGGCTCTCCATAAATTCCCAGGAGGAAGGAATGCGACGTCCAGTTCATTGGTCACCCCCTTATCCCATATGAAGCCGCGAGGAAGCACAGAAGAAGGACACGACGACTCGGTAGAAGGCGGTGGAGGAGGCGGAGGTGGCGGAGGTGCCGGGAGAACCGAAGTCGAAGGAGTAGTCGCGACAACCGCAGACACAGGTTCGCCCACAGAGACAACGACTTGTTTCCCCTTTGGAGCTTGGGAAACAACTTCCTGAGAAGGCCCGGAGGGGATGGATGGAGCTGACCCTTCGCCGCCAGAGACCTTAGTCTTCTTTGTGGCAACAGAGGGAGTAGCCTCGGGCGCAGCACTTTCGACGGGGACGGCCCATTTCCGAGCCCGACGATTCGGTGATGCCGCGGCCGGCTTCACTTTTGTCAAATAACCGGGAAGAGCCCTCATATCTTGAGCTGAAAAGGACAAGTAAAGGAAGTCAGGAATAAACACAAATTACTACAACAAGATACCAAATTTTATAGAAAGACAAACAACGTTGCAAAGGAGGGACTCCTACAAGTAGAGGGGATTGGCCTAGATCCCTCCCCGGAAATGAAAAAGGCTGCACTCTTGACGCCATACTCCTCCACGTAGGCATCCAACCTAGGCACATAAGGGGCTGTCTCCGGTAGGAGGTCATCTTTCGAAATTTGGAAGGATGAGGGAGCAGCTTTACGATGACTCTCCATCCAATATAGAGGGAAACGCCACTCTACGTCGGCGGCCTCAACCCCCCTTCAAAAACCAGGTTTGTTTACTAGGCACGGTGACAACCTTGAAGAACTTGAGTTTTGAACCGCTTAAACGAATCGGAGAAGGGCTTCATGAGCTTCCGATCTGGATTGACACGGAGAGATACCAACCCTTTTAGCTTGTCGCTTTCTTTGGGAGAGCCGGGGGTAAAGGGGCCGAAGTAATAGAAGAAGAGATTGGTTGAGCAGGGAATCGGAACCGGGAAGGAGCGACACAGTTGTTCAAACGCAACAAGATAAGCCCACCCGTTCGGATGAAGTTGAGACGGGGCAAGTCTCAGGTGCAACAGGGCCAGTTTCTGGAAAGGGTGAAAGGGAAGCAAACACTGACCCGAGTAAGGTAATCCCGGTAAAAGAAAAAGAAATTGGGACTGCCTACTTCCCGTTCCGCACAAATAAGCTCGTCGGCCTCCGGGCGGCGTATAACGCACCCCTCCATGGCGGGTAGATCCAAACGTGCAATGTCGGTATCCGACATTGATGACCGGGTCTTCAAGACCCGATGGGACACCTGTGGAAATCTACGACACGAGCCTCGGGAGGACTAGAAGAGTCCGATTCCTCGCCTCGGTCCTTTGCTTGGAGGGCGTAGATTTTGGAGCCATTAACCTATATGCAACATAAAATGAAATTAGCGAGTTGGAAATACCGGTAAAAGCATGTCGAAGGCAAAACAGATGGTGGACTTGGACGAAAGGGTACGCGGAAGAAAGGCCCGAAGGTTGCCGATGCCGGCAAGAACGAAGAATTGAGGAGGCTCGGAGTCTCCGCCGTGCGCAATATGGAAGGCACCCTCGGCCAAGCGGTCCCAAAGAGGGCCGAGGTAATCATCGGGATAAGGATCCGAGCTCACGAGGAAGGTGGACCCTCACGAAGTTGAGCGGTTGGGTCAATAAGGTCGGAGAGACACGGAGCCGGCCAAGGAACCAACCCCGGCCATGCGGCGATAAGATAGGAACGTTGTGTGTAAAAACTCGAACAAGAGAAGGAGATAGAGCTCTAGCAGCAATAGATTGGGGCCCGGTTTGTCCTGAGGGGCCGAAACCGCCTCGGAGTCAAGGGGCTGACCTCTCCGCTTCTGGAAGCTCGGTTCCGAGAACCCAATAAGAAGCTCGCGGGTAGCGAGTGCGAAGAAACTCCTCTTCCTCAGGGGTTAGCATTGATCTGGGTCTAGGAAAATGCCTATCTCTATCCATAAGGAAGGAACTAGAACCTAAGAACTAAAGGTCTTATGTCGAAAGAGAGGCAAGTACAGACGCGGATGTATCAAAAGCAAGCAAAACCCAGAAAATGGTCTCAAATGGATACTCAGAAAACCAGAAAGGTGGAGGAGTAGGAAGGCAGATAAGGGACCAAAGGATATATAATCGGAAAGAAGTACGTTATGCCGTAAAAGAGTAAAGAAGAATAAGGAAAATACCGGTATGAGTAAGAAGAGGGAAACTCGAATGATGGAAATGGAGAACAAAGTGGAGTTTTGGCGGAGGAGATGATTCTACAAACCCAGAGCAAATTCAGAGAGGTTGTAGCGGGAAAAAGTGAGGAGGCAAACGCAAAATAATGACTTCATAGATGTAACAAGGAAAGGGAACACCGGGGTAATTCGGTCTTTGAACCTAGACACGATGGGAAATGCCTGAGAATGACGTAGGAGCATTAAATGTGCACGCAAATCGACACTCGGAGGGCGCGACGGCCGCAGACTTTTTCCAATCGGGGCAAGCCAGGTATAAAGCAAAAATGATGGTGCCTACGGAAAGAATGCCAAGCGACTCACCCACGAACAGGGGGCTAATTACGTAAGTCTCAGGTCGTTCGAGACGCCCCGGTCAGGCGTGACCCAGGGCACCACCCAGACTGTCACAACAGGGATAAGCCACGGCGTTAGAAGCCGGTCCGGATGAAGCATAGGCCCCGAACCTAAACGGGGGCCGGGGCATTGAACACCTCGGCCGCCGGAAGCACGAATGCCAAGCTAGGGGGCAATTACGGGACCGGCCCAAAAGCCCAAGTCCATGGCACGGCCCAAACAGAGCCAGGAGGCATGATCCGCTAATCATAGGGGGAGATCCGGAAATCTCGGCTAGGCAAGATCTCGCCCATATCGTAACGGCCGTCCGAGATACTTGCCCCATTAATGGCGCGCCCATTAATGGCGTGCCCCATTAATGGCGCACCCCGGATATTCGCCCCATTAATGGCGCGCCCCGGCTATTCGCCCCATTAATGGCGCGTCCCATTAATGGCGCGCCCCGGATATCGCACCAGACACCTCTATAATTACAGAGGACAGGTAACAAGATGCACACATCCAAGCCATGATTGAATTGTTACATTTGACCTCGAGTCAAGAAAAGCCACACGTTATGCTGATATTTCAATTCAATGCCATCAAATGGATATTAAACTATCATGGTAGATATTCTAGTCACTGTCAAAGTCATTCTTCTGGAGAATTTTCAGTCATAGACTATATCATTTTGAAGCTGGTCTACATATATACGTGTTTTAGCTAAGCAACATTTTATTGCCAAAAAAAAATAATAAAAAAGTGTGACTTATTCCTAGTTAGTTCAGAACATATCAACATGTGTTTTAGGATCTTGAATAGGCAAACTCCCAAACTATGCAGACTATTTCAACAATGCAACCCTTGACAGATTAATCTTAAAAAAAATCAGGGAAACAAGGTTTGAAGTTTGATTCTCTAGGGATGAAATTATCAAATTCTACAATTATATCATCTACCTAAATGAAAAAGTTATTACAACAACTTAAAAATGTTGAGTGAAATAGGGGGAAATAATGATGTTCTATGATTCACTCAACAAGTGGAAAGGTCTGGATTTTTAGTATCGTTTGTCTATTACATTTTGAGGAGTCAATTAATAAACTTCTTTAATTTTTAACCTGCTTTTAATAATAATATAATTTGCTAGTTCAGGAGGTTCTAGTTTCTTTGGCAAGCGTCTTCTGAATTATCTACAAGAATATAATAACCTATTAATCAAATTAAAATCCTAATTTCTTAAGAAACCACACTAATTAAAAGGCCTCACGAATTGTATAGTACATTCAAACTAGACATGATTCTCATGTGCAATGCATGGTTTTTAAAATCATTTTGCAAAAACTTTTTAATTGAATATAATAATAAAAGTAAATAATACGAGTACATTTTAAAATGGGAGAATCCAAATTAAATTTGACTGAAATATCAAAATCCAAATTTAGGTCACACTCTCAATAAATTCTTCATTAAGCCAAGATGACTAATTAGGGATTTATTAATCTTGTAAATTTACCTCAATAGACCCTTCAATGTTTAAAGACTGCTTTTCTCCTTCCTAAGCTAGAAATCCCTCTTTCTTCCCATCTTTCTCATCAGATCTCACTGTCTCTTCAATTATTCGACACTTCCTACCATCCAAAAGGAATAAAAATTTGAGTTTCAACGTCCTTCCATTTCCTAATGAGAGTGCAGATTTAATTTTAAAAACAGCAAAAAAAGGTTTAATAAGAGAGAAGGATTATTCTTGATTAGGGAGAGAGCAAAGGGATAACAAACATTTAAGGGCATTTAGGTAAATTTATAAGATTCATAAATCCCTAATTAATTAATTCTCTTGATCTGATTAGAAATTTGGTGAAAATGTAAACCTGAATATTGATTCAGGTATTTTAGATGGATTTAATTGAATTTTTTCTTTTAAAATTGCAAAATCTAACTGATAATATTATTTTATATATAGGTAAGAATAATAATTGAATTACGATTAATAATTAAAATCTATAGCAATGAATGATAAACAAACAAATTCACCTAATTCCATGTGAACATTAACTTTAATTTTTATATGATGATTAGACTCATTAATTAAAGTCACATGCTTGCATTTCTTAATTTAACTCTGAGATTTGTAAGGCATATTTTTATTGTATAAGCAAAACATTCCACAAAAGCAAACCTTCTAACTCATGCGTATAATATAAGGTTGAATTTGCCTTAATTTTTATCCCGACACGTGCCACTAAAAAAGTTGAATCAACGGTGCCAGTCACTTATTTTTAATAAAATATATATTATACAAATTATTAATCACATAATAGGGAATCAAATCCTTATTTTTAATAATCTTTTCCTACATTATACTATAGGAGTGCTTCTTAATATCTTATATGGGAATCAGGCCAAAGACAAAAGAAAAATCTCATATGAAAATTTGGCTTCCATTGCAAATATTTTAAAATAGGACCAAAGTGAAAAATTGGGTAAACTATGGTTACCGATAGCTCTTTTTAAAGCTCAGAAAGACTAACTATGAACTATCTAGTTGGTGGTCTAAGACAAAAATCTTTAAAGAAAATAGGGAAAATGTCATTACACCCCTCCATACCCTAAAATTTTTTAAAACTTTACTGCACTCTTCAAGCTAAACTGAAATTAAGTTTTTTTTTTGGGGTTAAAAAGACATTTATGCCTTGTCTTGTATATGGCCTAGACAATCTTATGAATTCCCACATGTATTTTGTAACTACATTTGATTTTCAAATGTGTCTTTAAATAACATATATTCTTGTGAATATGCTCGTTGTCTTTACATAGCTGAAATGATATTGTAATTTCACTTATATACATATGTTTAGTAAATAAACATATTTGATTTGTAAATTCCTACATGTTTCTTGTAAATAATCATATTTGACTTGTAAAATCAGGAAACAATTGTCTTTTCACCCACAAATTTTATTTTCAATTTAGCCCAAGCGATGCAATGAAGTCTCATAAAGTCTTGGGGCTGTTTGACAATAATTTGCTACAGAGAGAGTGTAATGAAATTTTCCCAAAAAAATAATTAAACACTTTGCTAAGAGAATATTTATGATAGCAGTTTCAATATCAATTTTATAACCATGTTGAATTAAAGGTCCATTTTGGTTCAATCCCATTACACCATGTAGTGGAGTGCAATGCAATGTAATGATAATGCAATGCAATATTAATTACATGGTTAGTGTTTGATTTGATTTTTAATCAATGTGCAACGGGTTATTTTTTAATAATTATTTAAAATTAATATATTCCATAAAGTCTATTTTACTTTTAATATAATATTTTTAGACAAAATAATTAAGAGTCATCACACTGCCCCACACACATTTGTAGACAATGGCGATGGTTGTAGTGGTGGAGGTGACAGTATCAGTGGTGCGACAATGGCGATGGTAGGTGGTGACAAGAACAATGGTAATAGTGGCAGTAGTAGCGAGCAGTCATGGCAGTGGCAGCCTTGGCAACGTCGATGGTGGTGGGAGAGGAGGAGGTAGTGGCAATGGTGGTTGTGGTGTAGTGTGACATGTGAAATGAGACCAATGAAACAAAGACAAATGAAATTAAAGGATAAATTAATTTTTTCAATCATACAATAGGATGGTAATGAGTATTCATATAAAGAGATATAAACCATATTACCATATTAAAGAAGAACAAAAAACACTTTTATCTTAATAATGCAATCATAATTACTCTTGAAGGCGTATAATGGGGTTCAACCAAATAGGTTCTAAAGAATTGATGCAACCATGAGCTTCTCTTGATATGAGTTCAAATGTAACAATTAAGAGGGTTGTGTAGTTGTCCAATTGAGAGAGAGTTCTGTGTGATGAGATTTACAACATTTGCATAGCCACCGAAAACAGCAATTCAACTAGCGTGTGCGTCATTCCTAGTTTGGTACATTTTTCAAAAGATGCTTACGTTCACGCGGTTTGAAACTTTGAATTGAATTTTGATAAATATTAATACGATTGAAATACGATCACATCAACTTAGGCAATCCAACTAAAAAGAAATACTATATAATAATAAATTTAATAATTAATAAATTCACACAATTTTCTTGGCGCCGAAAGGGGGCCAAAGCCTCAATAGTTCACACTTCACCCCAATTTTAGCCTTAAAGACGAAGGAACATTTTCTGGACAAAAAAATAAAATTTCTAATTGAAAATTATTGCAATTCAATCTTCATAATTTAAATTAAAATTCAGTTTTATCATATTAATTGATTTTTTGATGGTATTTTATTGTAAGCTAGCTAGGTTTTTTATATAATATACGAGTAAATCATATATGTTCAAATTTATTAATAATATATATATTTAAATTTTTTTTCAAATAAAAAAACTAACAAAATATTGAATCAAACCGCTGGTGGTTCCGGGGGTATTTACTTTTTTT
This sequence comes from Acacia acuminata, assembly GCA_019022655.1. Classification (NCBI taxonomy): domain Eukaryota; kingdom Viridiplantae; phylum Streptophyta; class Magnoliopsida; order Fabales; family Fabaceae; genus Acacia; species Acacia acuminata. The sequence goes on from JAFJYI010000005.1 coordinate 7,683,214, forward strand.
TTTTAATTATTTAAAACTAAAGGTTACCGTTCTCCTTCTCAGTCTTTTTATTCGGGGGTTTTACAAATTCATTTTGGTATTTATTTGGAATTCTCCCCAAATCATATATGTTCCCATTTATTAATAATATATATATATATTTAAATCAAATAAAAAACTAACAAAATATTGAATCAGACCCTCCCAGGTTACCGCTCTCCTTGTTATTCATTTTTTTTTTTCCTTAAAAAAAAACTTGTCTCAACAACTAGATGTATTATTGTATATGTTGCATGCATTCTAATGTTAGTATAGATATAAACTGTGAGATTATTTATAAATTTTACTGTATATTATATAATGATATTCTGATAATGTACTGATAATTGACTTTTTTTTTTTTTTTTTTTATGTGCACGCTACAAATTATTATTATTTTTTTTTTTTTTGAAATTATTTGATATACTGATTTCCCCCAACATTTGACATATTGATTAATAATCTAGTTAAATTATATACTCACCTGACATTGAATTTAAATTTGAATTCTTGGGGATACATGATCTGATCATATTATTGTTTTTTTCGAAAAATACATTATTAATCAAATTGCTGTTAAAATACTCTTTAAATGATATGGCGGTGGACAAATAAAAATGAGAATACATAAAAACTTTGTTTCATTTAATTTTTTTTTTTGAAATTTTTATTTAATAAAATTATATTTTTAACTCTAAAATATTCAAACCAACTCTAAAATATAATGGTCCGGTTATCAATTTCTCATCAATAGAAATCAATTCAGCAAGTTGGTATATCAACATCAAACATCGAATTTTAATTCAATTTAATATATAAATACCAAATTTTTTCAGAAAATATGTCTAGTCATGATTAAATATTAGGAATATTTTGCAAACTTTATTAAGGAATGAATGAAACAATGAATAAGTGATGAAATGAGAAGAGGAGGTGGGCAGTGATAAACTACGGCAAGACTTTGAAGGAATGGTCGGCTTAGAGTGGGCCCAGAAGGAACCGCCAGCGCATCGTAGCCTCCGTGGTGACGTGGCAGAGCATCAACATGAGGGGACATGGACGGCATTGACAACTTTGTTGGATTCCAACCAAGTTCGCCTCACCTCAGATTCCCTTCACTCCACAGAAGTGTCCTGATTCTCTCTCTCTAGGCTTTATGCCTTGTTTGGTTTAACAATCTCCATCTTTATTTTCATAAATTAAAACTAGAATAATACATGGCCATATTATTTGTTATACGTGGGTTTAAAAAAATTAGAAAATGAAAGGGATATGAAAAATTCCTCATTAAAAAATTTATTGTTGAATCTTATGTCGTGAACGGTGCAACTTATCTTGAATAAGTATAATTTATCTTCAACTATGTGTTGACTTTATTGACTTTTACACCTTTATATTGGACATATGAGTATGTATTACTTCTTTTGAAGTGTTACTGGCTTTATAACTTATCATGTTGTGATTACACCATTCTTTTTTTAATTCTTGAATTATGTACAAATGTGTTTTCTAATTCACATCAACATAGTTTGAATGCTAATCTTTTGTTACCTAATGGACCGCTACTAATAATACATGAAGACTGGCTTTATAACTTATGATGTTGTTATCACACCATTCTTTTTTTATTCTTGAATTATGTAAAATGAAATTAGTTTGGCTAATCTTTTGTTACCTAATGGACCGCTACTAATAATACATGTAGATTTTATGAAAGTACATTTCAGTCCTCATAACAACTTTTTTATTATTTTTATTACTAAGCTTGCTATTGTTTATTCAGTTGTTTTTTTTTTTCTTTTTCTTTTTTTACTTCCTATTGTGTATTGTGGATTGGGGCTTATGATCTATATAGCAATTCTTGAGTTAGTTCCCGAAGCCCAATCAATTTGTGCCTTTTTATGTAACTCATTTTATCTTTTTAATAAATTATGTTTTTATAAAAAATAATAATAATTAAATATATCAATTATTTATAGCTAAGAATGGGCACAGGGTAAGTAAACAATTTCGTAACTGGACAAATTAATGCCAGTCAAACGATGCTGCCACCCCCATCCCCCAAAAAAAAAAGCTTTTTCTTTTCCATGGGGCAGTTACAAATTCTTCCATTTTCACAATTTTCATTTACTGCTCAAACCAAACGGAGCCTAGTGCGCATCTTCTACATGCATTTGGGTTTCATTTTCATTTCACTCTCATTTAGCTCTGCTCTGCTCATCTAATATAAAGCTCAAATCAGAATTTCGATCATACTCTCTGTTTATATACTTTCGCTTTCATCGAACTGATTCTCTCCTGTTCTTCCTTTACCTGCAAACCGCAGAGTTCAAGTTCAAGTTTGAAAGGTGCGTTTGGATCCTCGCTATCCTTTCTTGTTTTAGCTAGTTAATCTTGTAAATTTTGTGCTGCATGTAAACCCCTTTTTCTGGTCTTGCTTTTTCAAATTCTGGATGCCTAATGTTTTATTGTTTCTCCCATAATGTGCCCTGGATTCGAAACGATCCTATCTTTATTTGTTCCTGTAGGAGTTAGATCTGTTTAATGGCTTAATTTTTTGTCTTGGCAAATTATGTTGCGTTGATATTTTATTTGGAGTGTGTCTGATGCAATGGATTTGAAGTTTGGTTCGTTTTTTCATATGATCGTTGGATATTCTAGTGTCGAAAATTGGATATGTCTTTAATACTCCGAGTCTTGTGTGTGCTTTCTGCTATGCATACCTCTGATTGCTAAGTTTTTGCATGTAATAGGTTCTTGCAAAACAAAACCGTATTATTTCTTGGTCTTAATTTGCGTAGTTGGTAGGTAAAGCATGTGAAACTGTATATAGTGCTCAGGTTCTGTGCTTGGGGTTTTCTACCTCTACCTTTGGTTCCAGTGAATTGATTGTAAAATAGAATGGGACAACCTTCCGTCTAGTCAATGAATAATAAATATTTCGTCTCCTTTGTGTTGTGCAGATCATAAAAGATGGCTGATGAAGACATTCAACCTCTTGTTGTTGACAATGGAACTGGAATGGTCAAGGTTAGTCTATCTGTTTTTAACGAATGAGTATATGAAGATGTAGAAATATTGAATTAAAACCTTTACATCTTGTGTACTATGCTTGCAGGCTGGTTTTGCTGGTGACGATGCCCCAAGGGCTGTGTTCCCTAGCATTGTTGGGCGACCTCGCCATACAGGTGTTATGGTTGGGATGGGTCAGAAGGATGCTTATGTGGGTGATGAAGCGCAGTCGAAAAGAGGTATCCTGACCTTGAAGTACCCCATAGAGCATGGCATAGTAAGCAATTGGGATGATATGGAGAAGATTTGGCATCACACTTTCTACAATGAACTCCGTGTTTCCCCCGAGGAACACCCGGTACTTCTTACTGAGGCACCACTTAATCCCAAGGCCAACAGAGAGAAGATGACCCAAATCATGTTTGAAACTTTCAATGTGCCTGCTATGTATGTTGCCATCCAGGCTGTTCTGTCTCTATATGCCAGTGGCCGTACAACAGGTTCGTTTCAAGTCTATATTTTATTCCATGGGGAAATTGGTTCTAATTGCTGCAGGTTTGGTTGATAATTGATATTGAACTTGAATTGGTTGCTGAAAGAATAAGATACTAATTGTTGAGTAATGACCATCATGTTTAGTTCAATAGGCACATGTTTGGGAGACCTGTAGTGCTTTATTCAGTCTTTTTGGATAGCTTCAAGTCCTACTGCCATGGTACATTCTTATTGAACTTGTGAATTTTCAAATAGGTATTGTCCTGGATTCTGGTGATGGTGTGAGCCATACAGTGCCCATTTATGAAGGGTATGCTCTCCCTCATGCAATCCTACGGCTGGACCTCGCTGGACGTGACTTGACAGATCACTTGATGAAAATTCTTACCGAGAGAGGGTACACTTTCACTACCTCTGCTGAACGGGAAATTGTACGTGATATGAAAGAGAAACTAGCATACGTGGCCCTTGATTATGAGCAAGAATTGGAAACTTGCAAGAGTAGTTCAGCAGTGGAGAAGAGCTACGAGTTGCCTGATGGACAGGTTATCACAATCGGCGCTGAGAGATTCAGATGCCCAGAAGTACTTTTCCAGCCATCTTTGGTTGGTATGGAAGCTGCTGGAATTCATGAAACAACCTACAACTCTATCATGAAATGTGATGTTGATATTAGGAAGGATCTATATGGAAATATTGTCCTTAGTGGTGGCTCAACCATGTTCCCTGGCATTGCTGATCGTATGAGCAAGGAAATTACCGCTCTCGCTCCAAGTAGCATGAAGATCAAGGTGGTTGCACCTCCTGAGAGGAAGTACAGTGTCTGGATCGGTGGCTCTATTTTGGCATCACTTAGCACCTTCCAACAGGTTTGCAATTTCATGGGTTTACATGTACTTGGTCAATTAGATATATGATTCTTATAGACTGCTTTGCTGATTCATTGTCCTTTTCTTACTATTCAGATGTGGATTTCCAAGGGTGAATATGATGAATCTGGTCCCGCAATTGTTCACCGTAAGTGCTTCTGAGCTGGTTCAAACAGAGCGAGAATTCAAGTTCTTCATGCATCCAGTTTTGTGTCATATATGCCAGTCAAGTATGGTTCAAATCCTGAAGCTTCGGATTTTAGAAGGGATATTTCTAGTGTCCTCAATGCTTTGGCTTGTAATTTATATGTTTTCCATTAGGTCCTTAAAAGCTGGTTTAGTTTATGAAATCGGCAGAGGCGTGGTAGGTTCTGTTTGGTTTTATTTTATTCTATTTTCATGCTTTAGCCATAAAATTTAGATGCCTTTGAGTTAGGAGAATGAGGGGTTCTATGATTTTTCCCCCTCTTCCGGGCTGGGATTTTTGAGTCAGTTCTGTTTATATTTGTTGTATGCTTAAATGGATTCTGAGTTCGCAGTGAATTTTCCCCCTTTTCCTTCAACATGTCAGTTTTTCTTTCCTTCATTTTTGATTGGTTTATATTTTTTTCTTAAAACTTTGATTAGGTCTGTTTTTCCTTCAACATCAACTTTGATTGGTTTTTTTCTTAAAACTTTGATTAGGTCTGTTTTTTTTTTTTTTAAAAAAAAAAAAAAAAGTTAGACTGATGGAAAATTATATTTATTTATATTTTCTCCTTTTAAAATAAATAGACATGTTTCTTTATACATTGTACAATATTCGAAGAATGAGATCACATTATTTATTGTGAACGTTTATGGCTTGTTATACGTTTTTTTAATACGTTGATGATTTTTTTTTAATCGAAAGTATATATTGATGATTAACTTGATATTGATAACGGAGAATGACAAAAAATCCCTTAAAAATATGCGAGACTCGGATTAGGACCTTAGAGTGCTCCAAGGACTTTGAAGTCTTGAGGCCGTACCCTTGTGAAATTAATTTTTATGACCTTGCCCTTTTGCTCAAAAAATGGGTTATGATGGGTGTTAGGTATTTGAAAATTTATAAGGAGTAATTTTGTTATAGAAGTATGTAGCAATTTTATCCTTTGCCGTTAAAATTGTTATCAATCAATATCAATTTTTTAATGTTTATGACGAATTTGCTCCAATTTTAAAACTTTCAAGGAAAAATTGATTATCGGACAACTTCTATGCCAGTGTTCTTAAGTGATTATTTTTGTAGTAAAATTGTACCTTAAAAAAAGGGGATTGGCTTGTATCCTTTGCCTATCCCATCCACTGCTGTCCATTGCTACTCAAACGACAACATTTTTTTTTTTAAAGCAAAACACACACACACACACCTGGTTCTTTAAAAAAAAAAACAAAAACAAAAATAGGACACTATCACGGTAGTAAAAAGATAATTCAAGAATCTTGAATAAGATCGAAAAAAATTCTTCATGGTCTTGAAAAATTATTTCGGGATCTTAAAAAAATATTTTAGAATATTGTCGATACTAAAACGATATTGATTGGTATTGAAAAATAATTTATGGTCTTAAAAATTTATTTAAGGATCTTGAAAAAAATCCTAAACTATGTTTTTAGTAACATTCGTGTACCCGAAATATTTTTTCAAGATCCTAAAATAATTTTTTAATACTATAAATTATTTTTCAATATAAGTCAAGTATCCTTTTAGTACTAGCTAGTACTCGAAATATTTTTTCAAGATCCGAGATAATTTTTCAAGATCATGAAGAATTTTTCAATACCATTTAGTATTCGAATTATCTTTTTACTACCCGATAGTGTCTGAATTTTTTTTTTTTTTTTTTTTTTTTTTAAGAACCAGGTGTGTGTGTGTTTTGCTGAAAAAAAAAAAAACAAAAAAAAAATTTGTCGTTTGAATAGCAAATGACGCAACGGACGGGATAGGCAAAGGATACAAGCCAAGTCCAAAAAAAAAAAAGGATACACAACATTGATATACTAAAGCTTCTTATTAGTGTAGTACTGTATAAATATCAAGCTTTAAGACATAAAATAACTAGAACAATTTGGTGAATAACAAATTTCATTTGGCAAATAAATAAAAAAAAAAAAAAAAAAAAAAAAAAAAAAGAAAAAAAAAAACTAGTTTTATAAAGTTATATATACATATGTTGATAAGTAGAGCTGAAAAGAAGGGTTGGTCTTTCACATGCTTGTCCATTTAAACCAGTCTTTCATAAAACACCCTATTTATAAAACTCGACCCTTATACTATCGAGTTAGGGACATGCACGTAGTGTTCAAGCTCGTTTAACTAAAACACTATATAAATTTCTAATTTGAGACATAAATATTATTAAAATTAAGTTACCAAGAAATAAAGTTGAAATAATTAACAAGGTAAAATGTACGAAAATCTCAACACTTTACGGATTTATGCTCACATTGTCGCACATAAAAACTGGTAATTATTAATGGTAGTATGGAGGAAAATCAAGAAGTATGTTTTAAAATGATAATCTTATAAAAATCTTAAATATTAAAATAATAAATCTTACAACCAAGTAATATAAACTACTTAAGGAAAGAATTTGTTTCTTTAGGATTAACATTGCAACATTTTATTTCAAAGATTAAAGTTCTAGCACTTGTATCTATAGTTTTATACTACATGATCATTTTAAGCTTTGCAAATTATAATTTTTATTTTAATTTAAATAAAATTCACTTTCAATTTTTACAATTTAATTATTATTTTGCTTTAATTTGAGATACATTTCTATGAAGACTTATAAATTTCTAGTTAAAATTATGATGCAATGTCCAAACTAGCCTGTTTTCCCGAAGTTTAAATGAATAAACAATTTTAAAGAACTAAATAAATCAAACCATTTTATAAAATTCAATTTAAAAAAGATAATAATAACTAAATATTTGCAACATCACTAATAATGTAAATTTTTTTAAATATATATATATAATTAAAATGGTCTAGACGGTCGACCCTTTTAGACTCTTTTGCAATTTGATGGGCTAATTTGCAAGCCGGCCCTTGTAATAAAAAAGTCTAAACGGCCGCCCAATGGATTCAGCTTATTTTTTGGGATCTATTAACAAGTATATGTAGGAATATGCTTATAAATAACAAGAACAGCCAACTGAATAACAACTTTTATTTAACAATTGTTTTGGTCTTAATTATAGAATAAAGTTTGTAATGTAAATTGTATTATAAACTTTATCTTATAATTAAGACCAGAGGTAGTATCAATAACCGGTCAGTCACAAATTAATTGGTGTATATTTATGTATATATGACAAGTTTAAGTCATAAGTTATTCTGTGGGCATAGATGATAAGTTTAATTTATTGATATGCCCGGTGACAAATGTTAAAATGATTATCTACCGTTTATTTTGAATGGGGTGAAATATTCTAAAAATAAAATAAGGTGTTGCTTATATTTAAATAAGCTAGGTGTTCTTTATATTTTTAATATGTAGAAGAATAAGAAATCCTAATATAAATTAAAATACTCAATTTGATTCTTATTATAAAGCACCAACTAGTAAGTTTATTTGGTCCTTTATATAAAACACTTGTTTATTTCCAATGAGCATTAATTATTTTTTTCCATGTCTACTTATAATTAGTAAGAGTAGTTGGTGAGAATAATAATTAATATGATATTAGAGTTTAGGGGAATTAATAGAGGTAATATTGAAATTACTTAGATCTAGGACAACTTTATTGATTTTAAGTTTTTAACTACTTTTATTGGTTTATAAGAAAAGTTAGTTGGTGCTTTATAATAATAAGAACCAAAAGGAGTAAGTAATTAGTTTTTGGGAGAATTATAATAAAGGACCTAAGAAAAATAATATTTATTAAGAAGGACCATAAAAATGATAATTATTTTGAAGGACTAAAAATTAAAACATTAATATAAAGAGACTAAATTGCCCTTGATTCTACAATTTTTACATAAAGGTGAGAAATGAAAAAAAAAAGGTTTTGGAACAATAATATATGGCAAACTTTTTTTGGAATGAAATATCTAATTAACAAAAAAAAAAAAAAAAACCTACAGTCAATGTTTGCGAACCTTTTTTTTTTTTTTTTTTTTGAACAATAATATATGGCAACCTTCCATTCCAAGAAAGAAAAGTGACGGACCATGTAAATTGGCTTCGGTGATTCAAAACAAAAGTTTGAAAAATATACAATACTAAAGGGTAAGGATTAATCAGATTTTAATGATTATAATAAGCACCGAACTAAAGAAAAACGAGATAAAAAATTACCGGGAAGAATAACTTGAAGATCATAGAACAGAGGGAGGACGCTGGGAGATCTTTGTGGATGAAAGAACCTATGATTTCTTCTTCAGAGAGATAAAAAGTTACCAATAGAGACTCTAACTTGCATATTCAGATTCGATTTGATCTCTATTTATTATTTTCAATCAATCACTTGATTCGATTTAATTAGAGATAATATAGGAAATTTGACCAAGGGCAATTTAGTCTCTTTATATTAATGTTTTAATTTTTGATAATTCAAAATAATTACCATTTTTATAGTCCTTCTAAATAAATATTATTTTTCTTAGGTCCTTTATTATAATTCTCCCTTAGTTTTTTAATAAAATGGAAACCATTAGAAAGGAAAAGTAATGATAAAAGCAAACAAATTGATCAAATTGTCATTAATGAGAAAAATATTCTTTTTTTGTTAAAAATATATTATTATAATACTGAAAATTTTTCATGGGTTATTTAATAAAGATGAGGGAAAAATTTCTCTCTACATGGCCTTAAAGTTGGATTCAGTGAAGTTACTGTTTCAGAAACGCTGGCCTTTGCAAAAGATCACCAATTAATTATTATTTTTATGGACGGGGTAATAGATTCCAAACTGAAAAACATTGTTTAAATTTTAATTTATATGGATATCATACGTCTTTAGATAAATTATTTTTTATAATTTTAATATGAAGCGGATAACACATTCTAATAAATTAATTTCTAAAGGAATAAACCAAGTTGTTCATGTTCTTAATATACATAGGGTAGCATATATTCTAAAATTACTAGTCCGTAAAAAAATTGATAATAATGAAATTTGTAAGTATTTTTTCAATTTCTTCATTTTTAATATACACACACAAATTAAAGTTTCACTAATAACCAGTAAGGGGCCAGGATTCCAGTTAGGGCATAAACGTGAAGTTAAATATTAGGGTAAAGGTGTAAACATACACATATGTTTCGCCCTCGGAGTAGCCAGCACCAAATACTTTTTTTGGATACAGAAATACATATGTGGTTACAATTTAGGAGCAAAAGTCACACCATCGTTAAAATCTAACTTAACGGTATTAATTTTTTTTTTTTTGAAAAGTACAGGCAAGCTAAAGCTTGGGTGATGGAGGAAGGACTATGACCATCAAGTCCTTAATACATCATACTAGCAGAAAACTAACAAAAGCAACCTAACTGGTCTCTAGAAAACATTTCTAAACATCCCCTGGGGATAGACGGGACAAGGATCATATCAGCGTCAGCAATAGCATCGTGACCTTGCTTGGTCATAGAATCAGCGCATGAGATATTGCTTCTAGGAGTGTAGTGGAGCTCCACATTCCAATCTCTGAAAAGCAAATCTCTAATCTCCCCAATAACTGCTCTGAGGGGATAACGGTGTTAATTTTGGGGTGGGACCTATACTATTTTTATGAAAATACCAAAATGTCCCTAAAAAAAAAAAAAAAAAAAAAACCCCTCCCTCAAGCTCTCATTTGACCTGCCTCGAGCGAAGAAGAAAGAGTATGTGAGAGGAGTGAGTGAGAAGAAGATGGAGGAATCTCCGACGCCGAGAGCCAAGTCTCCGGGAAGGCATGGCCATCGGAAAAGCTGGTGAAGGTGATCAGAGATTCATTTCTTTCTTTTTTCTGGGAAAAAGAAACGTGTACAATCCCCTGGTCTCTTTGTTTCCATGAATACATGTTGTGAGTGTAAATTTTTATAGGATTAAGGCTGATCTGATGGTAATCATCATAGAAGAAAAAATAATTGTATATAGTTGTTCTGTGAGAATAAGAACCATTGCTATATGGTCAACCAGCTGTGGCCTTCAATGAAAATCATAAAATCCAACCTTAAAACCTAATTAAAATTTACAGATATACATATGATGACGAAATTTTGCCCTTGGCTTGGCTAGTTTGAGCCAAAATGCCTCTTAGCTCTCGATCTGGATCTGAAACCCCCTAAGCTCTCAATCTGGTTCTCATAGATCAGGGCAACGGTGATCTTTTGCTTTAAGGAGCAGCCAGGATTATCATCTGTCGCAGTGGTTTCAAGTTCTTAATACGCAGATTATGGGAGCATGTCGCGTTGATGAGAGGCTCAAACCCTTGTTGAAGATGAACGTCTCTGGTAGCGTTAGCGGGGTGTCACAGTCTTAGACAAGTTCCACTCAAAACCGTGCCGGCCTTAGCTTGATCACTCCCTTGATCTTGGCTAAGTTAGCCGAACCCTCACAAGTAGGCAATGAGCACAAAGGCAAAGAGAACTTTTAGAGAGAGAAGCAAACTTAGAGAGAGAAGCTCTGGAATGGTAAAGAAGCTTGTATTGCTTTCGAATGCTTTACAAATGAGGGGGGCACCTCTATTTATAGCCTACCACCTCCTCAATGAACAACTAAGATTAATTACATCCGACGGTGGAGATTGGTTCTCCAGAACCTTCTCCCAAAATATCTAGATATTTACATTTGTAAAGAAGTCTCTAGAACTCTCCACACAATTCTAGCTCTATGTACAAAGTTCTACAACAATGTGAAATTCTCTAGAAACCTCTTTTGGAGTGTCTTGTGCACAAAATATCTGGCGTTCCCCATGATTCGTGACAGGGGGCTGGCTAGATGAGAGCTTGAGGGTTCTTTTTTTTAATTAGAGGTATTTTGTTATTTTCATAAAAATAGTGTGGGCCCCACCCAAAAATTACCACTTTTAACGGTGGTGTGACTTTTGCTCATAATTGTAACCACATGTGTATTTTTGCATAAAAAAAAAACATGTGTAAACATCCACATATGTTTTAACCTCAACATGCTTTTGGTTTGCGATTGTTCCTATCGCCTTGAGGGAATGTGCAGATTTCACTCATACTCTGCATCAGCCACTAAAAATGATTAAAGGTTTTTTAGAATGCAAATTTTTTTTGTTTCTCTCAGCAAGTGAGTTCACTTTTTCATGGGGAATGGCGGATATAAGTAGTGGATTGGCTAAGTACCCACCCTTAAATTGGGGAATTAGAGTTTTTTTTTTTTTAGAAAAATAATAATTAATACATGTTTGAATGATTGTCCACCCTCAAATTAAGTGTCTACCCTTAATACATCAATACTACATTTCGTAATCGGATGGAGGATGAATGGTTGAATGATTGTTTAGTGCCTTATATTGAAAAAGATATGTTTGATAACATTGATAATAAAACAATTATGATGAAATTCCAAAAAATAAGACCCAGAAGGATGACATTGTAATTATTTTTATTGTAATATACTTTTGTGATTAAAATATATGTACTTAAACTTATTGAGGGCCCTCCCTTCAATATAATTTATGTAGCTGCATTTTTAACCGCATTTAGCCTTGCTTTTCTAAATGACAGGTTCGTAAAATAATTGCCTCTCTTATTATATTATCAGTATTCACTTGATTTCATAAATATTTTTTTGATATTTTTTTTCTTTTCTTGTTTATATTATTTTATTTTTTTAATGTATTTAAAAATTTCCTTAGAAAAAAATTTAGGGGCACTATCCTAAACCCCCAAATCTCCCTACCAATGGTGCCCCTTCAGTCATTTTTTAGATCTGCCCCTGTTCATGGGTAACACAGTTTACATTTCAACCAACAACCTATTTATTTTATCTCTCGCTTTTTTTTTTTTTGGCCTTCCTCTCACTCTTTTTTAACCAAGGAAGAAAGCATTCTTATGCCCATCTTGCTCATTTTTAATGCACCTTCCACGTCAGAAACTTGGAGATTGGAACAGATGACAACAAAGGCTCGAGAGAAATGGATTAATGGAAGTCAACTCGTTAAGGAGATTTGGATTCCACATCAGAATGACTTCAGAAATACCCCAACACCGAGAAAAGTCTTCATTATCAATCTCTCTCCATTTTTAATTTTTCTTTTTTTCTCTCTCTCTTTTTTTTATTTTAAAAAAGCAATTAGATTAATGATTAAGATTTAATAATATAAAAAAAATATTATTATAACATTAAATATGATAAAAAAATTTAAAAACCTACCATAAAAAATAGAATAAATGTCCTATTTATAAGTTCATTTTAACCAAAAAAAATTGATCATATTTATAAGTTTTCTTTTAGGTAATAAATGTGAGATTGTGACAATTTTACCAATATTAATTGTACTAATGAAAATAAAGGGGAAAAAAAGGATTGAAAGATATTTCTTCATAAATGAGGGTAAAATTAAAAAGTTACCTCATAATCATTGAGTTAAATATCTATCCTTAGTATATGTGATTTGGTCAAAAGAGAACTTAATACCTCCGATCCTAATTATAAGACCTCGTTGACTTTTTGGGAGAGATAAGAAAGCTAAATAAGTTTTCTTAATCATTTCATATATCGTGTATCCTTATATTATATATTAGTTTATTAGTTAAACTAATTAGTTTGAAGAAAAAAATAAAAATAAAAATACTCTAAAGTACTTCTTCCGGTCCTAATTATAAGATATAGTTGACTTTTTTTGAAGAAATTAAGGAAGCTAATTAAATTATTTTAGATTATTTTTTATTTTTTTCTTTAAAGTATTTAGCTTGACTAATAAATTAATATATAATCTAAAGATATACAACATACAATATATAAAATAATTAAGTAACTTATTTAGCTTTTTTAATCTCTCCCAAAAAAATTAACTATATTTTATAATTAGGAAGTAATTTGATTAGGCTTCCTTAATTTCTTTAAAAAAAAAAAAAAAAAAAAAAAAAAGTTCAACTAGGACCGTAGGAGTATTAAAATTTGATTTAACGATAAATACACGAAACTAAACGAAGCGAGTGATGAACATACACGTCCCTCCCCGTATTGGGAGATTCAGTCGGGTTTTGCGTTCCCTTTTATATATTCTTTTGATCCTTATCTTCTGAATTATATATAATTATTATATATGCGTGCCTCACCTACGATTCATATTCCTATGATTTCGGAATAAAAGCCTCACTATTATTATTTCTCTGATTCATTACCATTTCCTCTTGCTCGTTTTGGGAATAAACTCGCGAGAGAGGTTTAGGGATTTCAAGGATTTGAGAAGAAGAGAGCAAAATGAATCATGCCGCGGATGCTCAGATGACTGATTTGATGACAATCACTCGCTTCGTTCTCAACGAACAGTCGAAGCACAAGCAATCGCGTGGCGATTTTACCATTCTCCTCAATCACATCGTTCTTGGCTGCAAATTTGTCTGCTCCTCTGTTACTAAGGTTCTCGTCTTCTTCTTTCTCCTCCTTTCCTTCACTTTTGAGGGATCCTTACAATTTATAGATATATTTTGTTCGGTACGAAATGTAGTAGACATTTTATATAGAATTCGTAATCTGTATGCATATATACTATGAACACATACTGAAGAACAGGGAGTGAAGGGAAGATAAGAAAAGGATTGGCAGACTCTAACGCCGGAGTAAAGAATTTTTTTTTTTTTTTTTTTTTTTTTTTTTTTTTTATTGATAAAAAAAGGTGCTTTTTTTTTTTAAATTGTCCAAAAATTAAGACTTATTTTTTTTAAATTTGGTTGGAAAAAAATTGTTTTTTAATTATTTGAAATAAAAGACTTATATACATGGTTTAAAAATTAAATATATAAACTTTTATTGTTTATTTATTTTTATTGCTGTAATTGTTTTATTTACAAAATGGATTTTTATAATATTTTGATTTTGATTTTGATTTTATTTAATTATATATGGGAAAATTGGAAAAAGACCGAATGAATTTTTATTAGTAAAGAATGGATTGATTTCCTCACTGATAAAATTCTTAACGGCAACTTCTCCCAATTTTCCCTTCTACTTATCAAAAGAGGTTTTTGAAGTTAAAACCCAAAAGTGTCTTGGTGGTAGGCCATGCTTTTAATTATATATATAATTTGATAATTAGTTTGCAGAATTACCGGTGCCAAAGAACAAAGGCAGACAAAGAAAAATTGAAGATGTGATCCAAGTAAAAGAGGCTCAATGAAAAAAAAAACCCCGCTATTTGGGTATAACGATGCTTAAACATGAATTTAATTGGTACTACTAGATATTATATTGTCTTTAAAAATAAGAAAGAAATGGAGGTTTCGTAATTATTACATTTTAATTTTAGATCTATTAATAGGGAAAAAAGTTAACAGGGAATTTTCGATTAACATTATAAGAATTTTATCCTCCATAGTAAAAATTATTCCATCCAAGTGTTTGCTCTCGTGATTTAGTAACTTCAATTATTACTTCATCAACAATTTAATCTTTAAGTTAACTTCTTTACGTTTTCTTTGTCAACGTTCTCCTCCAGATGAATGCCAATGGAATAATAAATAATTAAATATGAACTTAAATAGTGTGTAAAAAAAGAGATTGTATCAGTAATTTTACTAAATAAAGTTATTTGAGTCACAGAAGGGAGAAAATTTGAAAGGGAAAGAACAGTTAAAAACACTAAATTGAGAGATCCTTTCTTTAACAGGCAGGGCTGGCAAAATTGCTTGGACTTGCAGGGGAGATCAATGTTCAAGTAAGTAAGCTATCTGTTAACAGATTATAAAGAATTCCTTATAATGCTTCTATGAACTTTTTTTTTATTTCATTCAAAGTATTTTATTTTAATCTGGAAAATCATTTCCAGGGTGAAGATCAAAAGAAATTGGATGTTCTTTCCAATGAAGTGTTTGTCAAGGCCTTAATTAGCAGTGGACGTACTGTAAGTCTAATAACATCCAACATTTCTCTCTTTCCAGACATGTTGCTCCGTACATTATAGGAAATATGAGGAATAAGTCATACTATTCGTGATTTGTATTTTCAATATAAAGTGTTGTGTTTTCTGAGTATTGAACACATACAATATAAAGATAACCTTGTTTGTAGGAAGCACCGATATACATTGAAAATGAGATACTCCATTTGGTTATTAATATAAGAGCTGGATAACTAATTTGTGGATATTATGGAAATTAGCTAAGTTAATTATTTGTAATAAGGTTTGTTGATTTAACTAGAATACCCTTTCTTGTTAGGTTCATTGTAACTACTACTTGATGGAAATTCCTTACCATGTATATTCAACAGGGATTCTTTAGGCTAAAAAAATTATAAATTTCTGAGATAAAGTGGATTGAAGTCTTATATTTAAGACCAAAATGAACGGTTTGTCTTTGCTCAAATGTTTAGGACCAGAGGTAGTATATTTGTATTGAAAATGTATTAAATATAATACTCCCTCCGGTTATAAATATAAAAGCCAGCTGACTTATTTAATTTCATTAATCTCTCTTAAAAAAAGCCAACTAGGTCTTATATTTAGGATTAAAGGAAGTACATATGTTGTAATCTAGAACTCATACCAGATAGAAACAATTGAAATATAATTTTCTGCCTCATCACTTGTCAGTGCATTCTTGTTTCTGAAGAGAATGAAGATCCTATATTTGTGGAGCCATCTCAACGTGGAAAGTAAGTTCAGATACTTTTGAAGCACATCCTTTGAACAATTCCATGATATCAATGTGAAAGTGAAAGACCCCCTCTTTATTTTTGACAGATACATTGTTGTATTTGACCCTTTGGATGGATCTTCAAACATTGACTGTGGTGTTTCCATAGGAACTGTACGTACGAATTTCTTGTCCCGAAAAATAACTGATCAATTTGAAAAAAATTTGTTGCGACAGGAATTGTTCTGATAAATAATGCTTCTCTTGTTGCATTTAGATCTTTGGCATTTATCTGGTGAAGGATCTGAATAATCCAACTGTGGATGATATTTTACAATCTGGTAACAACATGTTAGCAGCTGGTTACTGCATGTATGGAAGCTCTTGTACGGTAAAACAAACGTCCATTTTTCTCTATTGCGGCTAATTTTCTTTGTTCCATTGGAAAAATTCAGTTGATTGTGATGAATATATGTGATGTTGATTCAATTAAGTTTTGGAATTGTAGTTTGTGCTGAGCACAGGAAATGGAGTAAATGGCTTCACACTTGATCCTTCCCTTGGGGAATTCATATTGACAAACCCAAATATCAAGGTATTGAAGTGGACCTCAAATTGGTATGTCAAGTTAATAAACCATGCATTTAAGTGTGAACAGTGTGCTAAAACTATATTCTAAAACAGATACCGAAGAAAGGAAAAATTTATTCCGTGAATGAGGGGAATGCTAAATATTGGGATGAACCAACTGCCAAGTAAGTTTTAGGGACTTTCTCAATTGTTTATGGAACATATTTGATGAAAATCAAAGTAATTAAGATTGTCTAACGGCACACAAAATTGTATGAACTGTTTTGAGTTTACTTTAAGGGGATTCAATTTTAAATCTTTACTTTAATAGCTAACTTTTGAGGTACTATTCGCACACCTTTGAGATTACCTCCAATTACTAGTAGAACTGATAGTTGGAGGCTCTAAAAATGGTAAACTAAGGAAGGTTCTAATTAGGAAGAAAATAGAGTAAAATGTCCTGAAGAACAGCCAATGTAGTATGAGATACCTAGGCCCACATTGAGTAATATAAGCTACTTTATATGATGCTTTAGTATTTTGACTTTCTTACTTTGTTAGGGTCCCATCAAATATTGCTCTCACCTCTTTTGAGGTGTTAAAAGTAAAAACTTATATTTCAGAGTTTTCAATGAAGCTTGTGCCTTATTGACACCATGTCTAGTTTCTATGCTATTAGATTTCCAATACCACAATCCAATGTTGTACAGATTTTACCAAAAGAACCAAGCTCATGCTTTAAGATTACTTCCTTAGTTCAAACCAATTGTGGAGTGAGTGAATAATGTTTTGAAGGATGCATTTCTGAGCCTGTTATCACATTTTTGCATTTTTCAGATATGTAGAAAGCTGCAAGTATCCTCAAGATGGTTCACCACCTAAGTCTCTTAGGTACATTGGAAGGTATTTTGGCTCATCAACTTAACAGGACACAATTTCTTGACTTTCTTCAAAATTATTCTCATTGATGCTAACAAAAGATGAGTTATGCAGTATGGTTGCTGATGTCCACCGGACATTGCTTTACGGCGGTATCTTCATGTACCCTGCTGATAAAAAAAGCTTAAGTGGAAAGCTCCGGTACAGTCCTGTTTTTGTTTCGTTCTAGCCGTTCAAACCCATCATGAATCTATCGTTTGACATTGTTCCCACATTCCATTCAGTTATAGGGACAAAAGAATCTGTCTATCATCTCTATATAATTATTTTATGATTCTGTAATTATTGTTCAACACAGCAAAAAGTTTCATTTCAATAAATGAGGTTGGCTATATATAGATCTTAAGCCATCATTGTGCCCTATCAATAAAACTTACTTTTTCTTTTTCTTTTTTTTATCTTACAAGTATTGACACCATAGTTATTTTCTATCATCAATAAATTGGATATATATATATATATATATATATATATAAGTGGCTTATGATGAGGACTGTTTTGCAATTTTGTGATCAATAGGATTCTGTATGAAGTGTTTCCTATGTCCTACTTGATGGAACAAGCAGGAGGTCAAGCTTTTACAGGAAAACAAAGGGTATGTATGACATTTCTTCTTTTTGGTTCTGTTGTTAGTTTTCTTAACTTAACCTGGGACTTTTTATTGGTAAGCATATTAGTTCTCATGATTTGAAATTGCAGGCACTTGACTTGGTTCCAAAGAAAGTACACGATCGGTCTCCAATATTCTTGGGCAGTTACGATGATGTTGAGCAGATTAAAGCTCTCTATGCAGCATCTGCAGCAGCAGAATCAAATGGGGATGCTTGAAATATTATTATTCCCTCTCAATAAATCTCTTTGAGCATTATCATTTGATGAATTGATGCATGTAGATTCACACCACTTTATTGTTTTAAAAAGCCAAGATATAAGCTGGCGGTGTTGTGAAGGACAATAGGGATCTCGATATTATTATTGTCCCATGTATGGACAATCAATCGATCAATATATATATTTGGGAATCATTTTTATTCTCAATTTTCTTGATAAATCCAATAATATATTTTAGAAGAGCATTTGGTGTTCATTCCATTTCTATTACTCTTTTAACTCCCAATTTTACCAGACAATAGTCTTAAATACTCACTTCATTCAATATGTTACTCCCTCTGTGTGTGTGCATTATATAGATCAAGGACCTTGTTTGTGTCTCAATAAGTTTTTATTCTTTCCAAATCTGCCAATAAATAGGGCTATTTTTTAAAAGATAAATTTTTATGACATCATAGAATTACAGTAAAAAGGAGCAGATACTAAGTAAATTATGCATTATATGTAGAGATGGAGAATCAGGAATTTAAATTTATTTTATTGTTTAAAACTTTTGTTGTTTTAGAAATTCAATGCCTAATTAACCATATTTGTCCAATTATACTCTCGTTTCATAATTATATCTATTTTTTTTAATCAAAAAGGTAATTTCATTAAAAAAATAACTGTGCAACACAAGAGTTAGTGTGATATAGAATTTATAATTATATCAAATATTTTATCGCCTCTTCTTTTCACTTATAATCTTTTTCTTAGTTTTTTTTCCCTCATTCTTTCTCTAACGAGGGTTACTTTGTCCGTGTATGGCATTTTATTTTAAGTAAAGTCTCACAAAAAGAACTTTGAAAAAGAAAGAGCAAAATGTGTTAGTTCTCAATGTTTTGATGATAACAAATACTAAGGTTTTAATTCAGTAATTGTTGCCCAAGTAAGAAGTTTGCTCGAGCATGGATCCATCGCTGCTCAAGCATACTCTATTTAACAGTGTGATAAGTGTTTCTACAAAAGATGCTCAAGCATTAGTTAAGTAATGCTCGAGTAGCCTACTCGAGCAAGACATTCTTGGTGCCCGAGCATGGTCGAGCTAGAATGAAGAATACACTCTGTCAAGCCCATTTGCTCAAGCGACAGTAAGTATTGCTCAAGCATGATGCCCGAGCAAAGGTAAATTTATGCTCGAGCACTATTGCTAAACTTATATTTTTTCTCTTTGTTTTCCTGATTCTCAAGCAATGTTTATATGTTGCTCGAGCATAGAACTATCAGCTTGCCCAAGCGGTCACAATCTTTCATCTTAACTACTCTCTGTTTGAGGTATACTTGAGCAAAGCCTAAGGGTTGCTCGAGCATGGTAAAACTTGGTACTCGAGCGTACATATCTATTTCATTGTTTCCCCTTTGCCTTACTAATGCTCGAGCAAGGTCTCAGGTCTACTCAAGTAGCCTGTTCAAGCATAACATAAATGCTACTCGAGCATCAGCAACAATCCTTTAGTTAAATCTGCATCAGTAAGGAATTCAATGTCACTCGAGCAATATAAATTTAGTGCCCGAGCATGGTGCTCGAACATGGGCTCGATATTGCTCGAGCATGAGTAACCTTCACTGCAGCAAAGGGCATTTATTCTTATCTCGCTCGAGCAACCAAGATCACCTACTCGAGCATGGTTCATCGTCTATCAAAACCTACAATAATCATGAAATCATTAATTTGAGCTTTCATTTTTATCTTTAATAAAATATCATTTAAATTATTTCTAATCATCCTTATGAGCGATTTGCGTGATTTAATCTTGTTTAAATTGAGATTAGCCAAAAAGTCATTCATTGTCTCAGCAACATTAAATGCTTATTCAGAAAAGTAAGCTACAATCAGAATGGGATTTTTGTAGCAGTCGAAAACATTCCTTCGAGGAATACTTATTCCAACTATTATTCTAAGTTAACCTCTGTATAAGTATAATCGACGGCGAATGCATTTAATGAAGCAACGGTCGAATATGCTCAACGTAAAACATCTGTGCCTAATGGAAGTTTTGAAGACACTCAACGGATACATTCAAAGCTTCATAACGGCATTAATGGCGGTCGCTATAAAATCTCATCACATTCAATTCCGCCACCTACCGAAACTCTGCGCATTCAATTTTGTATTATTGCGATCAACTGTTTCATTAACTTCACTTAATATCTTCGGATATTTCTTGTACTTCAGTGTTCATTAATTATCTACTCAGTGATGAGTTAAACACTTAATTGATTTTCAGTTTAAATCTTAAGGTTGTGGAACCTTAAGTGTGGGTGTATGATTACAACTTGTAAGGGGGAGTGAGTCCTAGTGTATTAGGATCATCTCGAGTACAGAGTGTGTAATTGTAGCCGATTGTAAATTAGTGAAATACCCAAAGGAGTTTGGAGACTGGACGTAGGTCGAAGTGTTAAACTGAATCAGTATAAATTGCTTGTGTCGTCTCACCCTCTCAGTATCCGCTTTGTGTGTTCGTATTTGTTATCCAAAAAGTTTTTTTTTTCGAAATCCCCTATTCACCCCCTCTAGGTGATATTCTATCTTCAAAATGGTGTTTTGAATATTCATAATTCATAATACCAAAGAAATGTTATTCCTGATTTTTCCTTTTTGAAATTAAAAGGAAATGACACAAATGCCCTTAAAGATTCATAATATCAAAGCCAATTGCATTAAAAAAATATTTTAAGCATCTAAATAGCAGAACCTTGATTTTATTTGCAGCGACTCGTCGATTTATTTTATTTTTAAAATATAAATATATTATATTAAAAAAATATAAATATAAATATAAATATGCTTTATCAATTACACAGTCATCAATTGAGTTTGTTCTCTCAATATTTTTCGTTAGTAACATTAACGATGTTAGGAATATATTACCAAAAGTATACTTTATAAAGTTAAGAAGCTAAAAATATATCTCGTGAAAAAAATTAAAAGACTAAAGTATACTTTAGCCATTACATTTCATTAGCTACTACCTCCGGTCCTACTTATAGTACAAAGTTGACCGAAGGTTATTTACTACACTTTATTATTTATTCACGGCACTCATTTAGCAAATAACAACACTTTTCAGCAAATTCACAAGTCGGGTTTCTCTCAACATCCTTTTCTCATTATCCCTTATAATTTCTAAATCATGTCTATCCAATCAATCTGAAAAGGTCATCATACTACTTTAACTTTTCTCTCATCTTCCCAATTAACGGTCCAGATTGACTCATGAAGGATAATGAAATAAGGAGATTATGAAAGGATCTGCTTCCCAAATTCACTACCCTTTATTGCCTATCCTTTAGAAATTAAAGTGGCCATAAAGAATATTGAAACTACCTTAAAGAGCCTTTATTTGCTCCCCATCATCATAACTGCCTAAGAACATTGTGTGTGTATATAATGTAAATACTATATGGATACTGATTACATTATATACACACACAATCTAATCAGTATCCATATAATATTTACATAATATTATATTATTAAAATCTCAGGGATTTTGTTCTTAAGTAGAACACAAATGTCTAGCCTAAATAAGCTAGGTGATGTTACTGTTGGATCAAATGACTCCTTTGAGATGTTTACGGGTTAAACACCTAAGAGAAGGTGATTGCTCAGTGATACCTATGAAGAAGGTATCAAGGAGCGTTCCTAGATCACTGTGCTACACAGATGCAGCGTTTCACCAGAGGGGTGGGGTGTGTGCACAGTGAGGCTAAATAGTAAATAATGGAATAGAGAATGTAGACAGTGCACCTGGTGGGTAATCACTTATTTATAGAGATTACCTAGGGTTTCGCTCCCATGACTGTGAATCCATTACCTAGGCAGTGTGTGCCTCCCACGTTCTGCAAATGCCTGCTTCACTACTTGTACGTCCCTGGATTATTAGCACGATGAAGGGGTAATTAGCATTTTACCTTATAACGATGGATTCTGATGTAAATACTCTCATTGGGCCGCATATCTGCTAGGCTTAATATATGGGTCCATAACAGATTTATTGACATGGATAACATTCCCCGGCACTTTTATTGGAACTTTATACATTATATTTCGAACTACAACAATATCCTTGTAGGCTTGTAACAACATGCTTGTGATGTCCCAAAATCTTGCTTATGAAAAAAAAGAAATAGCCGCTTATAATGGCCTAAAAAAACAAAGTGGCATTCTTTTATTCTATATCAATCCAATAAAGATCAACACAAGCAAAAACATCTAACATGCAAACTGAAACTTGAAAGCAATTTTTATGCTCCTAGATTTTTCTCACATGTCAAAGTAACAACCATGGGAAAAAAACCAATGTGTATTATAATTCTCACCCAAACAGGTTTGTTCTTATGGTTTCAATTTCATTGCTCCAAGTAACCTGCAAGGAAAGAAAAGATTTTCTGCAACACATACATGAGAACAAGCATATTGTACACCTATGGTTTCAATTTCATTGCTCCAAGTAACCTGCAAGGAAAGAAAAGATTTTCTGCAACACATACATGAGAACAGGGATATTGTACACCTATAAGGATTCAAGTCCAATAAGACTCTCATAAGTTTTCTCAACTTTTGAACGCTATCCACTGGTATCTAATGAAGCTTTGACAGTAGTATAGTTATAAGCATTCAAGTCTAGAAAGATTCTCAATTGATTTCGACGGTGTTTCTATGGCGGTGCCACTTAATGCAAGGGTATATATTTTCCATTTTTCCCAATACCACCTCCATTAACAAGGACTTGGCTCTGACCATCTCCATTG
This sequence comes from Acacia acuminata, assembly GCA_019022655.1. Taxonomy (NCBI): domain Eukaryota; kingdom Viridiplantae; phylum Streptophyta; class Magnoliopsida; order Fabales; family Fabaceae; genus Acacia; species Acacia acuminata. Next base: position 7,706,525 of record JAFJYI010000005.1, read on the forward strand.
ACCATAATCTGGCTCTGATACTGCACCGCTTCCATCAACAAGAACATGGCTCTTATGTTAGCTCCATCGAATAGAACCTGGTTTTGATACCGCTTATAATTGCCAGCCTGAAAGGTCTGATATTGTGCATAACATCGACCAAAACTTGCTTTAATATCATCTCCATCAATCAGAACCTAGCTCTGATACCACCAATTATTTTTTATACATAGCTAGGCCAACTCCCATTCAACTACGATAAGATCAATAATAGGATACCAACAACACCAGCAAAACCAAAATGTATTTTGTTGGTTTATTCAAGGAGGAAAAGGCAGTTTGATGAAAACAAGTCTGTTTAATTAGGAAGTTATATGTATGGATAAGACTTATTAGGAAGTTATGCTTAGGTGTCTCTTATCCTCAGCAAGTTATTTTCAGTTGGCTATGACAGTTAGGTTTTCTTATATATTTTCATATTATGTAAACATAGCATTATGCAGAAATATATACAATTTGTATTGTCTTATTTGGTCAAGAACTCCAGGTTCTGGTTCTTGAATTGTTTTATTAGATCCTAATTCCCAGGACCTATCAATTTGGTATTAGAGCGCTTCTTTCTCTAGGCCAATTTCTGTGCGTTATGGGAAACTATCGGAAGAAAAAGCAATCAAGCGATCAACCAATAATGAGTAATGAAGCAGAATCATCCAAGGAATAAGAACATGTAGCACCACCTGACGATTTGGTACAACAAATCGTGTTTCTTGTCAACAAAATTCAAAGCATGGATGCTGAGATGAAAGAGATGAGATAGCCCAAGAGATCTGATGAAGAACAAGAAAACAGAGAGGTCAAGAGCATATCGAAGACTATGAAGAGTTTGAAGCAGACAACCCATGGTGGTATAAACAGCCCTATAGAAGACCCTTTACTAAAGTTGAATTTCCCAAATTTGAGGGAGGAGATCCTAGAGGGTGGATCATGAAGGCTGAAAAATATTTCCGGTATTATCAAACGCCTGAAGATGTTAAGGTGGAAGTTGCAGCAATGAATTTGGAAGGTGATGCTTTGGATGTCTTCACTTGGGTTTTTTCAAGCCAAACCATTCGCTTTTGGGATGAATTGATTGAGATTTTTCAAGATAATTTTGGTCCAACGGAGTTCCAAAATCCTGATATATTTCTATGTGATGTTAAACAATTGGGGACAATAGAAGAATACATAAAGGAATTTATACGGCACTCATTGAGGGTTCAAGGATGGCCTAAACACTGTGTATTAGCAGTATTCATTCATGGCTTGAAAGAGGAATTGAAGGATGATGTTAAAATTCAAAAACCTAAGACAGTTTACAAGGCAGCAAGTCTGGCGTTAGAGTTTAAATCGAAATTACAAAGCCAACCACCGATAACACATCCTCTTCAAGAGCGTGACTTACTTCAGAATTAATGACCGGAGTGGTGGTAATTTTAATGAGAATAAGAATGCCACGCCACGTCAGCATTATAATTCGAATAATACACCGAAGGAACAATATCGGGTAGATTATATGAATACATTACCATATCGGATGGAATATTCGACGGGTTCTCAATTCAATCCTGTACCAAATTCGGATCGGACATGACCTCAGCGGGTTCTCAATTCAATCCTGTACCAAATTTGGATCGGACATGACCTCAGCTTTAGATGGGATACACAGGATATTCAAAATCTTTGACTTTCTGGGCAAATCAAAATCTAATCGATGCATACCGACAATTCGGGGAGGGAGAAAGGATTGTGTTACCATTGTAGAGAAATATTTACTCCCGGTCACCGTTGTACCTCATCAACGACGTTGAGAATCATGGAGGTTCTAGACAGTACCGAGGAAGATGGTAGTCAGGCGCTATGTCAAGTGCTTGAAGAAGACAATCACGATGAGCCTCCCATGGCAGAAACATCATTCCAAGCAATTCTGGGCAGAGCATTAACGACAACAATGAAGGTGAAAGGAATGATATTATCACGTGAGATACTTATATTAATTAATAGTGGGTCATCCCACAACTTCATCTCCAACAAATTGGTGGCTGACCTGAACATTCAAACTCAACAATTACTGCCATTCGAGGTTCAAGTAGGGGACGATGCAATGATATCTTGCCAAAAAATTTGTAGAAACATGGAAATACAGGTGTAGCAAGTAACAATCCGTGAAGAGTTCTTCCCTTTTAATCTTGGTAAAGTCGATATGGTGTTGGGACAAATGGTTAGCCTCTTTAAATACTATTGCAGCTAATTGGCAGCAGTTGTTCATGATCTTCTGGGTTAATGGAAAAAGGTATAAGCTCCAAGGCCGTACTCAACCTTCTTCCCAAGTCACGCTTTGAAGTTATGATGGCATAGAGGTCGTTTGACCGTTCGAAATTTTGCAAGATATGCAGTAGTAATTTTCTGATATTTTTAATGAGCCTCAATGTTTACCACCCATCTGGGAAGAATGTCATGCCATCCATCTACATTCAAGTACCAAACCTCCTAACATTTGACCCTGTCATTATCCACATGCTTAAAAGGATGAGATTGAGAAACAAATTACAAAGGATTTATTCAACCAAGTGTAAGTCCATTTGCTAGTTCAGTCTTGCTAGTTCCAAAGAAGGATTCTTCTTGGCGTTTATGTGTTGATTATAAAGAGTTAAACAAAATCATAGTGCAGATAAGTATCACATTCCCACTATTGATGAACTTCATGGTGCTGTGTATTTCTCTAAAATTGACATGCATTCAGGCTATCACCAAATTAGACTCATCCTCAACACAGCCAAAAATGCTTTCCGAACTCACTCCGGTCATTATGAGTTTACTGTCATGCCTTTCGAGCTGACCAATGCCCCCTCTACTTTTTAGGCTATCATGAATGACTGTTTAGACCATATCTCCCGAGATTTATCTTGGTGTTTTTTTTAATGATATTTTGGTTTAGAGCAAGTCTTTTGAGGATCACATCACCAATTTGGACAATGTCTTTCAGCTGCTACATGAGCATGAGTTTTATGCCAATCTTGACAAGTGTGATTTCCTGCAAATTGATATTGGATTTCTGGGGCACATTATTTCAGCAAAGGGAGTCATAGTAGACCCTAATAAGATTATTGCCATTGATAAATGGCTGTTTCCTAAGAACCTTACAGAACTATGTGGCTTTTTGGGACTTTCGGATTATTATCGTAGATTTATCAAGCATTATGGGTAGATTTCCAAACCCTTATTGATACGACTAAGAAAAAAGCTTTTGTATGGGAGAAGAATTCATTATCTTCCTTTCAAGAACTCAAAAAGGCCTTGGTCAACGAGCTCGTTTTGCAGCTTTCGGATTTTACCAAGCCATTTATTGTGGAATGTAATGCCTCTTCTATAGGAATTGGGGTTGTTTTACACTAAGAAGGTCATCCAATAGCTTTTTACAGCAAGGGGTTGTTTCAATCAAAGTGAAATGTATAATCAAGAATTATTTGCGCTTGTCTCTTCTTTGCAAAAATGGCGTCATTATCTTTTGGGACACAAGTTTGAGGTACACATAGACCATTTTAGCCTCAAGTATATCCTTCAACAGCGAATCACAACTCCTGCCAAGCAGCGTTTGATCCTGAAACTCCTTCCGTTTGACTTTCAAATCATTTATAAAATTGGGATTTCAAATCAAGCTGTGGATGCTCTTTCTTGAATACCACATTCTGGTGAACTCTTCTCTTTGGCTATCCCTCATGCTTCATTATTTGATGTTCTACTAGCCCTATTAGATCAGGATACTTATGCATCTTCAGTCAAAGCATCTTACAAGTTAATCCTCACTCAGTACCACATTTCTCACTCAATGATGGCCATTTATACTACAAGATCGCTTGGTTTTACCTGGACATTCTCCTCTCACATCCCAATTGATCAAGGAAGTCCATTCAATACCTATTGGTGGACATGGAGGTGTTCTTAAAATGCTAAAGTATTTACAACAATTCTATTTTTGGCAACACATGAAAAAAGAGGTCACATCCTATATACAGAAATGTTCAGCTTGTCAAAGGGGAAAATATGTTCCACAAGCCCTAGGTGGTCTTTTATAGCCATTACCAATTCTAGCCCACATTTGGGAAGATACCTTGCTGGATTTCATCACTGGTTTACCTACTTCTCATGGTTGGGAATGTATCTTTCTGGTAGTAGATCCGTTTAGTAAATCAAGCCACTTTATAGGTATGCGAAGGTCATTTTCAGCCAAATCAGTTGCTGCCCTCTTTTGTAGGGAAGTTGTTTGACTACATGGTTATCCTAAGTCTATTGTATATGATCGGGATCCTATCTTCTTGAGTGTTTTTTGGAAGGAACTATTTCGATTGAGTGGCATTACTTTGAAAATGAGTACTTCCTACCACCCTCAAATAGATGGCCAAATAGAGGTAGTTAATGGATGCTTGGAGACCTATTTAAGGTGCTTTTGTCAAGATTTCCCCAAAATATGGTCTTAGTTTCTGCATTGGGCTGAGTTATCCTACAACATCGGCTATCACTCTTCTTCTGATTATTCTCCATTCAAGGTTGTTTATGGTAAAGAGCCACCTACCCTGCTGCCATTTACTCCCGGTGACACTCACATTAATGATTTGGAAGACTTCTTTAAAGAAAGAGATGTTGTTTTAGCAATTATCAAACTCAACCTTGCTGAAGCTTAGTTCGCCATGAAGTCTCAAGCTGATTCTCATCGTCGGCCAGTCTCCTTTGCAGTCAATGACATGGTGTTCTTGAAAATCTAGCCTTACCAACAACGATCTTTGACTCACAATAAGTTCCACAAATTGTCTCCTCGATATTTTGGTCCATATCCCATCAAACGCCAAGTGGGTGCAGTGGCATATGAACTTCCATTACCTCCAGACTCACGGGTGCATCCAGTGTTTCATGTTTCTCTCCTTAGAGCTATTCATAGTTATGACATTTTAGCCCCATTTGCCACCTTTACCCATTTTTGCAAACTGGGAGATTTTGCTTGAACTAGATAAAGTTATCGATTCCAAACTAGTTGCTGGTGATGCCTCTTCGGATGTCCATTTACTGTACAATGGAAGAATTTCCCATCTGAAGAAGCTAGTTGGGAACCGTATGATCTGATCGCTACCCAATTTCCTCATTTCGCCTTGAGGACAAGATTCATTTTCAAGGGGAGAGTAATGATAGGATACCAATAGCACTAGCAAAACTAGAGCGTCCTTTGCTAGTTTATTCAAGGAGGAAAAGGTAGTTGGATGAAAACAAGTCTGTTTAATTAGGAAGTTATATGTTTGGATAAGACTTATTAGAAAGTTATGCTTAGTTGTCTCTTATCCTTATTAAGTTATTTTAAGTTGGTTATGACAATTAGGTTTTCTTATATATTTTCATATTGTGTAAACATAGCATTAGGCAGAAATATATACAGTTTGTATTATCTTATTTGGTCAAGAACTACAGATTCTGGTTCTTGAATTGTTTGAAGATGGAATATCACCTAGAAGGGGATGAATAGGTGATCTCAAAATCTTTTCGCGAGTCACACACAAGAACAAGTAAAATAAAGATAGAGAAGGAGAATAGACACAAGGCAATTTATCTTGGTTTGGTCTAACACTTCGACCTAATCCAGTCCCTAAGCACACCTTGGGATTTCTACTAACTCTTCAAATACAATACAATTACACACTTTGTAACTTAGGATGATCTTTTCACACTCGGACTCACTCCCCCTTACAATTTGTAATCGTACACCTACACTTAAGGTTCTACAAGCTTAAGATTTAACAACTAAATAGATAATCGAGATGGTGTTCAAACTCCTCACGAGAAGATAAATGATAAACACCTGAAGTACAAAGAATATATCGAAGATATTAACTCAGTTGATGAAACAACAAGAAGTAGTTGAGTCGAATTAATTGCACAACGTTTCGGTAGATGATGAATTCAAAGCTTCAGGTATTTATAGTTGATCTCATTTATAACCGTTGTGAAGCTTGAAGAAATATCTGTTGAGTTTCTTCAATATGTTCGTTAGAGCTGAAGTGCGAAGGTCTGTATAATCGTGTCATAATATTCTTTTATTCTTTTGTTGCTGTGATTATGACCGTTGGAAGCCCAGCAAAGAGAATGAAATAATCTTGTTCAAAAACATCTTTTGATGCCCAGAGCTATGTTTGTTGGTTGAGGGTCTTGAACAGGTAAGTGCATTAAATGCTCTGACACGTCGAATTGCTTTATTCAAAATCTGAGTTAATTCGAGTTCTAATCATCTGGAACTCATTAAACAAACTGATTAAATGTAGTTAGAATCGTTAATAATAGATGACATGAAGAATTCAAAAGCTTAACTGAAGATTTTCATATTGAGGTGACACTATCTCTAAAACAGAGATGAACTTGGCTCGAGTCATTATAATAGGCTCGAGTCGAAGCAATGTTCGAGGCACATAGAACTTTTGAAAAACTTGTCTGACTCAAGGCAGGCAACTCATTGGCTCGAGTCAGGCCTTAGGCTCGAGTTAGGGAAAACATGGCTTGAGTCAATTTTAAATAATCAATCAAGAAATAGGCAGGGTTTTGGTGGCTCGAGTCAATATGGCAATTTTTGAAATCCATGAGAAGGGATTGACTCGAGTCATTTAGTGTTGGCTCGAGCCAATCTGATAGCAAACATTTTACTGATATGAAGCCAGATTTTCAATTGAAAACAAACATTAATCTTCTTACATTGTTTCCAAAAGTTAATCATCATCAAAACACATATGGAGAACTAACATTGTTCTATTAGATCCTATTTCCCAGGATCTATCAATCACACAGCTTCAAACCTAACATTTCCATATTATTGTATATAGTTCTTGCAAGTGTTGTTTTACCAACACTAGGAAGAACATATATTCCCACCATTTGTTCTTCATCACAATATGTTGCTTATTCAGAATTGATCATAATTCTTTTACCCGATACTTAGGTTCAATTGGAAATGAAACTACATGAAAAATGATAACAGTATCACTTTGGAGACCATTTTAATTATGTCTTCTATAACCATGTACTCATATAATTTGGCGTTCGCTTGAAATATCGTCCAAACTTGGTTCTAACTCCATTGACCAGAACCAGAGGCAGAATTAGGGGCTAGGGTGGCCTGCCCCGCTCCCCCCGACGGGTAAAATTTTGTGGAAGCCAAGTCATAATCGATGAAAATTTGAAGAGTTTAAGGCCTAAAGATGATGTTGATCGATTAGCTTCCATGGAATTCATAGATAAACTGAAGATGACACCATTTTCGGTTAAGCAATGAGTCAATGTTTGAAGAAGAAAGGTTAAGCAGCTAATAGATCCATCCTTGGTGAGTGCGAGCTATGAGTCTATTATGAAAAAGCACTAGTTACAAAGCATCAAGCCTTCGGTGAAGGCCGAGGGAAGAACAAACAAATCTTGGTCGCAACCTTGCGTAAGAGGAGGCATGAATGTCGGGGAAGAACAAAGAGGCAAAACTTCCATCCGTAGAATTTTTGAAGCTCCTAGAAAACGGACATAACTATTAGTGAAGAATGGAGAATTTTTTTGGCAACACGACAATGAAGACGGAAATGGATTTCTCAGAGATAAGGGTTTTCCTATTGTGTGAGCTATGACCTGGCGAGCTAAGGGTCAATTTTTTCAACGTAGTGAATGTCTCTAATTTCAGATTTTTTGATATGATTTTTAATTCAATTTTTACTCTGATTTTTGAATCTGATGTTGAAAGGTAACTATTTAAATGTGTCTGAAAGAGGTATGCATGTTGGGTGAACTAAAATTGGGTTGGGAAGTGTGAAGGGTCAATTTTGCTTTTCCGCTAAAACTATTAAATTGCATTTAAAGTTGTGGTTACAACATTTTGAATTTGACATTTTTAAACATTCAGATTTGATTAATTTATTAACTACATCTGAATTATGTCAAGGGCTAGCAAAAATTGAAAAGTTTATCATTTACCCTCTTATTGATAGAGTGAGTAGACTTGTACTCACTCTTCCAATTTTTACAGCAACTACTGAAAGATCATTCTCTGTTATGAAGATAATCAAGAATATACTTCAAAATAAAATGGAAGACTAATTTCTTGATGATTCTTTGACTAAATATATTGAAAAAGAAATTGTTTTGAGTTTTAGCACAAATTCAATTATAGATGAGTTTAACAATATGAAAGCACGTAGCGTAAGAGTCAAAAGAAGTGATCTTAATTTTGGTAATAGATTTATTTCAATTTTTTGTATTTTACGTCGTATTGTATTTTAAGTATTTTTATTTATGATATAGTATTTTTTATCCCGTCATTAAATTCTGGGTCCGCCATTGACCTGAACCTGGCTCTATGGGGTTTTATCAACCCAAACTTAGTTCACCTAAAACTAGCTCTGGTACCACCTCCATCAACTAGAGATTGGCTCTGATACAGCCCTGGCTCACCTGAACCTAGCTTTGATACCGCCTCTGTTAACCAATTCATAATTGAGCATACTTCTTTGACTCGACACTTGAGTTCCATCGAAAATGAAACTACATGTAAAGGACCAACATTGATCTATTTGGAGACCATTTCAATTTTGTCTCTGGCTTTGATACTGTCTCCATCGACCAAAACCTAACTCTGATACCACTTCCATCGACCAAAACCTGGCTTTGGTTCTGCCAGTAATAGGCAAACCAAGCTTTGATACCACCCATTGTTGGAAATTATGCCCTAGGGGCAAGTCGTGTACTTTAGACATTTATGTTATTTAAAGTATTCTCTTTTAGTTATCATTTAATTTGCATGTTTATATTGATAACTGTATCCCTGGATATATCTTATAGATTATCCTAAATGTCCCTAGTCGGTCATCTACGCAGGAGCAAAGATGAGATAAGACCAATATGACTTTGATGAGGTATGGAGATACGGATCAAAGTCATGGGCACTTGTAAGAGTACAAGGTGCTGGACCGACCCACTATGAGAAAGTTGCATGGATTTAGTCATAAGCTTATCTCATGTATAACCGCGTCACGACGCCCTATGACTTGAGATCATCATAGATTCTTACATGATGAGTCACTGATCTTTGACCTAGTCAAAAGTCACCTTTGACTGAGTGATGATAAAGGCTTGGATCGGGATTCGTGGTTTTCATGCAGAGGAATGTGAGTGATCAAGATGGAATTTGTCCCTCACATTTGTAGAGATAATACTGGGCCCTCAATGAGCGAGTCTGAGAAATATATGGTCATACTATGATGGAAAGGAGTTTCCATTTCAATTATTAGACTACTAGATAATCAAGAAAGTAATGGTCAAAAACAGGAAGTTGACATTATCCATGCCTCATCCTTGACCAAATTATCGTGTGACAAAAGGGACATGACATGGTTATACGATAGGTTGTATTGTATCATTGATCCCCATATAAATTGGGCAGTCGCAATGTCTTGCTAGAGGCCGCTTACGACTTATGGGATGGTACAGTATTGGCCCACTGCCAATCTCATGTGGGCCTACAAGGTCGCACACAAGAATAGCCCAACGCGAGCAAAAGTGTCCAGATTCATTGAATCTTAGATATATCTAAGATTTAATGAATACTGAATTTAATCTAGGATGAATATATATATATATATTAAATTCGAAAATAATATAATAATATTATTTAATGCAAATTATAATATTATAATATATGTTATTATTTTTGTATTTAATTTATTTGATAAATTAAATATCTAAAACAAATAGAGATATTGTATCTCACATTTAATTTTCGAATAAAGATATCACATATCTATTTAATTTAAATTGAGATATAGTATCTCGATTTAATTAAATAGATAGATATCATTTCTCGGATTTAATTTATAGAGATAAATTAAATCGGGAGGCTTTTAATTTGGATTAAATAAATAGATTAGATTAGATCTATTAGATAGATTTAATTAATATATTTTTTAATCGTATTCAAAATTCAAAATTAATGAGGATTAATTTTGAATATAATACGCCTATCGGGTTTAGAAAAACCTACGGGACTTTTGTCGAGCGTATTAGAAAGCCGCGAGAAACCCTAGAGCGAAAAGAGAGAGACGCACAGTTCGAAGGCGCTAGCACGCTGCCGCGTCCGTGTTCGGAGATTATTCGTGTGAATACCGGTCGAGGAAGGGATTCGTAGAGTTGACTTCGCGATCGAAAAGGTAGCCCCACTACTAGAAAAATGGAAATCAGCGACGGAATTAGTGACGGAAAAATTTCCGTCGCTAATTTGCGACGGAAATGACATTCCGTGGCTAAAAACAGAAATTTGCGACGGACGACTATCTCGTCCGTCGCAAAATTTGCGACGAAGATCTCGTCCGTCTCAAACTTTGCGACGGAGGAGATAGTCCGTAGGAAATTTTGTGACGGACTTAGTGCCGTCGCAAATTTTGCGATGGACTTAGTGCTGCCGCAAAAAGGCGGACAAAAAGTCCGCCTCCCATGGGGAAGTTTGCGACGGACACACAATTTACGACGGACACAAAAGGCGGACAAAAAGTCTGCCTTCCGTGGGAAGTTTGCGACGGACACACAGTCCATTGCAAATTTTACAACGGACTATGTGTCTGTCGCAAAAAGGCGGACTTTTGTGGGGAATTTTGCGACGGACACACAGTCCGTTGCAACTTTTGCGGCGGACCGTTAAGTCCGTCGCAAACATGATTTTAGTGAGGATTTCACTCCCTCCCCAAGCGTTTTTCTCTCTTCTCTCCCCACGAGTCTCCTCCTCCCCCTCCCCGCGACGCCTCTCCTCCCCGCCGCCGACGGCTTTCCTCCTCCCTTGGGGTGACGCCTCTCCTCCTCCTCCTTGACGCCAACGGTGCATTTTCCGGCGATTGATTCTGGTAACCTTCATCTCTTCTCTCTTTTCATTTTGTTCTTCAATTTCATTATATGGAAAATACAATGCTATTGGCTGTTTGAATGTCGTTGCAACACTCTCTTATCTCTCGTACAACCTTTTAAGCTTCTCATATGATAATGTATAGTAGTTTTTGGAATAGATCTTCCTCCTAAAAATAATTAGAAACGACATGAATTGTTGAAAACTGATATTTAGAGATAAAAAAATTAATTAGGAAGTTTACTATTTGGTATTTGAAAGGAGAAAATATAAGAGAAAGTTCTAACTCTACAATATACTTATAGTGTTAAATATAAGAGAAAATTAATGATATTGATGCTTAATCTACTTATTAATTTGGATTATAGTTATTGTTTGTAGGAGATTCCATGATTGGTTATTGTTTTTAGTTATTGGGTTTTCTTCATTTTTATTAATGAGATTGATGAATTTTTATAATCTTGTATTGTTTTTTTATGGTTTATTTTGTGTAAGGAAAAAATTGTGTAAGAAAATTATGATATTCTATTGGTGGGTTATGATACATAAATCTATAAATTATTGTAAAGTAGTTGGAGGAAGGTGTGCCTTTGAAGAATAAACAAATGTATGTTACAAATTAGTGAAATTAACTAATTGATATAGTTGATATAGAATATATATTTAGTTTAGTATAGAATATATATTTCTATTAATTATAAATTTTTATTTTATCATACAATTTCATATATATAATTAAAAGGTAATTATAAAGAAATAAAGTAAAATGGATTTTGAAAATTATAAATTTTTTTATAATTAAAAGGTAATGTTGAATAAATAAGGTAAAATGGATTTTGTATATTATACAAACTTGATTAAGTCTTATATAGTATTAATTAATTTGATTTCATTAACCTTGATCTATATTAGAACTATAAATTTATATTATTAGTTCAATGCATGTATTGGTTTCTTCCTTTTGTTGAATACGTGGTAATTGGTTGGCGCTACTTACATATATTTGTGGCACGATGAGATGTTAAGTAGGTTAGTAACTGACGTAGCTAGGAAGTATGGAAGGCGATCGTGATAGGAGTTGGATGTACAATCGTCTAACTGAGAGAAGACAACTAATTCAAGCATTCTTGGTGGGTTTGAAAGAGTTCATCAATGTTGCTTTGGCACATTCACCTAATTCAAGTAGGGCGATCAGTTGTCCGTGTGCCAATTGTAGGTGTTTAAGATTTTAAGATTCGGAGACGGTCAAAATCCATTTGTGTAAAAAGGGATTCATGAAGGATTATGAGTGTTGGGAATGTCACGGCGAAGTCTGACAGACACCGAGTGGTTATTACGGGGACAGTAGTCATCGAAACAACCTTAATCAATATGAGCAGTGGGTTATGGATGCTACGGGACCGTCGATCGGCCAATATTTCGATCCCGTTACTCAAGCTGAACCGTCATACATGGGAGAGGGGACCGATACACATGCTCAACCATCATACATGGGAGAGGATCCTCATCCGGAAGCCGATAGGTTCTATAAAATGCTTCAAGAAGCGCAATGTCCGTTATGGGAAGGTTGCGAACACTTTGAAAATAGTGAATATTCATCGCTATCGGCTACCCTAGCAACACTAAGCTTGAAGACTGATCACCACATGAGTGAGAGGAATTACAACGAAATGATGCAGATCATGAGTAAGGTTGTTCCTAAAGACAATAATTTGCCGAAGGATTTTTATCAAGCAAAAAAAAAAGGTGAAAGAGTTGGGCCTTGGATGTGAAAAAATTCATTGCTGCCCCATAAGATGTATGTTGTATTACAAGGATGATGCTGAGCTTACCAACTGTAAATTCTGTGGACATGACAGATATAAAGTTGTGAGGATTGGAAGGAAAATGACCCTTCAGGCATTAAGTAAGATGACATATTTTCCTCTCGTGCCTAGACTTCAAAGATTGTATGCATCAGAACAAACAAGCCTACTCACATGAGATGGCACCGGAGCATCACAGGGATGAAAACTTTGTGACGCATCCATCCGATGCCGAAGCTTGGCGTAAATTTGATGAGGCAAATCCTTCCTTTGCTATGGATCCCCGCAATGTCCGTCTTGGTCTATGTTCGAATGGGTTCGCTCCTTTCGACAGTACGGGCAGGATTTATTCTTGTTAGCTTGTCATCGTGACACCGTACAACCTCCCACCTTCTATGTGCATGAGAAGAGAGTTTTTGTTTCTTAAGCGTTAATCCCTGGGCCATCCAACCCCAAAAAGAAGATAGATGTGTACCTCAGGCCTTTGATAGATGAGCTTAAGATATTGTGGAGTGAAGGGGTTCTTACGTACGATATATCGTTGAGCCAAAATTTCACCATGCGGGTTGCCTTAATGTGGACGATAAATGACTTCCCGCATATGGTATGTTGAGTGGGCGGCAAACGTCGGGGAAGCTTGCATGCCCGATATGTCTTGAACAAAACATGGGTTTTACCTTGGATTACGTCACAAGGTCTGTTGGTTTGACAGGCACCGACGATTCCTACCCCCCGATCATCCATTTAGGAGAAATAGAAAAGACTTCACGCGGAATGTGGTCGAACGAGCAGATCAACCTTGTCGTTTAAGTGGCCAAGAAGTATGGGACAGGGTCAAGTACATTCAAAGTGTTGAAGAGGGGGCTGCTTCCAGCCAACCTGAGGGATACGACATTGATCATCATTGAAACAAACACAGCATCTTCTGGGAACTATCATATTAGAAAGATCAATTGTTACGACACAATCTCGATGTCATGCATATTGAGAGGAATGTGTTTTGCAATATTCTGTACACCGTGATGGACACCAAGGGCAAGACGAAGGACACAGTCAATGCAAGACTGGACATAGAAGCGATTTGCAGAAGGCCTGATTTGCATTTGGTGCAGAATGCCACAGGATGGCCTTCCAAACCTAGAGCGCCGTACACATTCAACAAACAACAAAATTTAGAGTTGTTGCAATGGGTTAAAGACCTGAAACTCCCGGACGATGTGTCAACATGCACGAGACAAAGTTATTCGGGATGAAGAGTCATGATTGTCATTTTTTTCCATAGATTGTTGCCGTGGGCCTTCAAAGCACTTCCGAAGCATATATGGTCTATTCTGACGGAATATTCAATGTTCTTTAGAGAAATCAGTGCTTCCGAGCTTAATGTTGAAAAGTTATGACACCTGGAGACGAGCATGCCAATAATGCTATGCAAGTTAGAGATGATGTTTCCCCCTAGCATGTTTGACTCAATGGAACATTTGCCTATTCACTTGGCGTACGAAGCAAAGGTAGGAGAGCCACAACAATATAGGTGGATGTATCTGTTTGAGAGGTAATATATATTTCTTTCGCACTTTTATTAATTGACGGACATGCTACTTTAGTTTATAAATACTCTCTCATTGTCCACTGTAGGTTTTTACGCACTTTTAAAAAGAAGATAAAAAATCCAAGGTATGTTGAAGGATCTATCGGAGAAGCGTATCTAGTCGAAGAGGCGACGAAATTTGCGTCATACTATTATCCCCCGAAATGATATCAAGATGGAGAGGGGTACCTCGCAACGATGATGGCGGTGATACGAGCAAACAAAATTCAATATTTAATTTTCAAGGCCGAGTCTTGGGAAAACGTTGGAAGTCAACTCTGGAAGGGAATGATAAGAAAGTAGTGGAGTGGTACATTCTAAACAACTGTGAAGAGGTCGCCCAGTATCTAAAGTAAGATTTCTTTTGCTTTTTAATGTTATGGTAAGTATTAAAATATTAACTTCATTTTTTTCGTACAGTTACTTCTCTAATTGGATCCGATCGGAAAATCCTTTAATGTCGGATTCGAAGTTGATCAATTCACGAACCCGAGTTTCCTAAATGGTTTCAATCCTACTTCGTGCGAAATCCAAAAGATCCCACATTTGAAGTTGCATGGAGTTTATCTCATGGAGCGCAATAGTTGTTATCCGGTGCAAAAAATATTTAATCAATGGGTATCGGTTTTTACTGTTGAAGCGAATGCAGGTACAGTATGTTGCAATTACGGTGTATGTTGTCGAGGTGGCCAAGGTGACGGGGTGGAGGGTGACTACTACGGAAATTTAATTGACATAATTCAGCTGAATTACCCGTGGGACAAAGTGGTGACCCTTTTTAAATGTGAGTGGTTTGATAACAGTCCGCGTGGGACAAAAGTGGACAAATATGGAAATGTTGAGGTCCACTGGACAAGGAGATATGCGGTTGGTTATGACCCATTTATCCTTGCTCAACAGTAACAAGTTTATCGTACATTATAACCCCACATCCCGTCAAGGGTGGAGGGGAGTTATCAAAACCAAAGCACGGAATATTATACCCAAGTTGAAAGAGTCAGAAACAAATGACGGTATGACGAAACCGTTCCAAGCTGATGCAAAACATGTACAACCTATATACATTGTCAACGACGATGTACCAAGCAATCTGTTCGATTCTGCTGCGGCGTTAGAGTTGATTCCTATCCAAATTGACGATGAGGAATCAGACGATGAGGCAGATGAGATTTATTCTGATAGTGAATCTGAGTTCGACGATTATGAGACTTCAGAGGAAGGCATGGAGGCTGAGGCCGAAGAACAGGAATCGTCCGATTGATTTGTGTTAGTTCTTTATTTATGAGGATATATTATACTAGATACATCCTACTTTGCTAGTGTGATATTAATTAAATTTCTTAAATTTATAAACATTTTGACATAATGTTTATGAGTGTTCAGAGATGGAGCATACAGAAGGGCGTTCAGGTAGTGGACGTAGTGGTGGTCGATCCCAGCCCCGTTCTATCAGAGGGGGTAAGGCCACGCCATCTGCCCCTTTTGTAGGTAGAGGGCTCGGGGGTTCCCCAGAGTTGCCGCCACTTGATTATCTGTCATCTTCACCGTCAGTTCATTTGTCAACGTCACCGTCTACCGCCTCGATCCACGGTGAGGGCCACAACGGAGTTTTACTTTACGATTTCGATTAATTTACATATGTTTAGTTTTCTTGAACCATCTATGTACAAATATATTCAATAGTTCACATTCGTTCCTTCAACCCACTGGGTCGCCTCAAAGCCACGTCAGGGAAGAAGGTAGTTCCTCCGATACACCCATCTAGGGAACGGTAGATCCTGCGACAGGGAAGCTTTGGATCCATTCTGCATGCAACAATGAGTAAGTCATATAAAGTTACCAGTAATGTTACAATTTTCTACCTTCAATTAGTATGCTAATATTTGCATCTCGTCCTCTGTCTTCATATTTTACCCTTATAATCAGGTTGCGGATTGGATCTTGTACCAAATATTCCGTAATTTCAATCAACCTCAAGGGCGGTTGGACACAGATCCCTAAGGCGAATCGGGATCGTTGGTTCAAGAATTCTTGGTAAGTTGTGTGTTTTATCATCAAGCAGTTTTAAAATTTAGAGCACTAATTGTTGGTTATTGATTTGCGAGAATCAAAGTATAGCACATTGCCCGAAGATCATGAAAATCTGAAAAAAAAAAAAAAAAAAAAAAAAAAAAAAAAAAAACTTATAACTACAAGGAGGGTGGTTGACCGAGAGGTGTTATAAGTTGAGAAGGAAAAGAGGCAAGCAAGATTGGATTCAACCGAGGACCGCAGAGAGGAATTAATTCAACAATGGGCCAATGATCCGAAGTTTCTTAACAAAAGTGAGAAAAATAAGCAAAATAGGGCCGAGGGATGGAAGGACCGTCATATGTTGGTGGATCCATTCCAGTTAGTGAGCATCAACGCAAAATTGTGAGTAGATATTATTTTCTATTTAAGTATTCAATATTTTGTAGGTCATCATTTGTGTTTGCAGGTAGAGTCGGGAAGTTCTGCAGAGTCGATTGAGTGGGCTACCTTTGAGCGGACCCATTCCCAAAGCAATCGAAGGGAGTGACGTGCGTATTTGGATCAATAGCAAGACGAAGCAAGTAGCGGTGAGACATTTATTACATATTATTTGTTTCATGCAACACCATATTTATTTCATTTTACATGCCTTATTTATCCCGTATTTTTTTATACCGTAGGAAACCTTTCGAGGAAAGGCGTCGCGCAGATAGAGACTCGCAGAGTGGGACCGACCTCGCATCGTCTCGTCGACAATAGCGATCTCTTCTTTCAGTTGTAGGAGGATTTGACAAGAAAGGGAGAGTCTTCGGCCTTGGTGCCTCCGCGCCCGATTCAAGCAAACGGAAGCGCTCCTCATCCGCATTGAAGGTGTTTCGCAGTAAATGTTATATATTTGCTACTAATTGTTACATTTTCATTCCTTTGTCCATTTAAATGATGTACAAAAAATAAACGCATTTCTTAATATTTTTTTGCAGATGAGATAAAAAAGATGAAGGCATTGGTAGAGGAGCTTAACGAGACACGGCAGCAGATGACTCAGGAACAGGAGATGAAGATCCAGCAGATGACTCAAGAGCAGGAGATGATGAGGCAGCAGATGCTCCAGGAACGAGAGATGATGACACAGCGGATGAGTCAGCAAGCGGAGATGATGAAGCATATGCAACTTCAACTTAAGTCCCTAATGAAAGACAAGGGTGTGGAGCCAGCTCGATAGTGGTGATGGTAATGACGACGACGATGATGATGTCATTGTTTTAGACTTTACTTTAGTAGCTTTTTTTTTTTAAACAATATTATTTATATTTTATTTTATCTATGTAAACTATTTCGATTGTTATTATATATTTTAATTATATACAGTTTTATTATTATATTTTTAAATTTTAAATGTCATTTTTAAATGTTTTTTTAATTATTTTTCAAAAAAAATATTAAAAACAAAATTTGCGATAGGAATAAACATTTTAAAACAAATTAAACAAAAAAATCATTTTTTTTGAAATTTTGATTTTATTTTTTTTAAAAAATTGAAAATTAGCGACGGAATTGTAATTGGTCGTCGCTAATAATAAAAAAATACGAAAACAAAAAAATTAAAGAAAATGATTTGCGATGGAATAATTATCCGTCGCAAAAATTGGAATTTGCGACGGATCATTATTCCGTCGCAAAATTCGATTTTTGTGACGGATGGTCATCCGTCACAAAATTTGAAATTTGTGACGGAATCATGATCCGTCGCAAGTTTCAAATTTTGCGACGGATAATTATTCCGTCATAAATTCCCATTTTTGCGACGGATAATTTTCCATCGCAAAAATCGAAATTTGCGACGGAATATTTCCGTCGAAAATTTGCGATGGAATATGGTTTCCGTCGCAAAAATTGATTTTTTGCGATGGAATTTTTTGATTTCCGTCGCAATTGTGAGGAGCTTTTTTTGACGGACGAAATCCGTCGCAAATCTATTTTTGCGACGGAAATACCCGTTTTGCGACGGATTTTTTCCATCGCAAAAACTGATTTTTTTGTAGTGCCCACCAATTTAAAAAGAACGAGACGCACACCGGTTCGCATAGGTAAGATTCGGATTCTCTTAACCTTGATCTAAACGTTGTTGAACGATCCACGAGAAGGAATTCATAAAGTTTTAATTCCGCTGCGTGTACGGATCCCAACACCCATGACATTCCATCACTTCATTTATGAAATTTTTCACTTTGGAAATGCATCAAGAGGGGAGGAATGCAACTTATAAGGCCTCCTTTTTTCTCCTCCTTAGCCGATGTAGGACTTTACATGTGAACTACTGACATGATATGTCTTTAGAAACAAAGAAGTAGATCATGAGTGTACGAGCAAGTTATTAATCATGCTATAGATTATGTTGGTGGACTTCCATTGGTCTTATAAACATTAAGTTCAATTAAATCTAGATGGTTCAAATTTGATAGATTTGGGTGCATATTAAAAAAATGAATTTTAATTTATTTTAAAATATTCCATTTAAAATCATTAAATCTAAAGGTGTGTCCATATCATTGGATCTAGTAGGATGGCTAATTCCTCATGACGTGGGAAACGAATCCTGACAGAAGGAAGTCCTTATATTTAGTACCACATAGTGCATCAAATATATACCAAAACTTAGTAAAAAAAACAAAACAACAGAAACTTTGCTTTCTTTAATTTATATTTAAAAAATTTACATATTAGTTTATTATCCTTCAATTAACATTCGTTTCTTCCTAGATGATGTTAAAAATGATTTTGCATTTAAGAATTATCAGTTAATAAATTAGATGGTGAACCTAATTAAATGGTTACGGGCAGGGATAAAGTTTTGTATTCTCTTTTTAAATATATATACTCGGTCTTTAATATAAAACATATTTAGAGAGTTGATCTTGATTCTAAATATAAGCCATATTTTTCATATTTTTCAATGTTTTCCTAGTTTATCCTTATTGATACTCCCTCAACTATAATGAAAAAGGAAAGAAAATGAGAGAATTAAGGCAGATGAATGGGTCCTTTTAAAAATACATGTCATACTAATTAATTTAATCAACTTTCTTAATCTAATCAAATTAGGTAAATATATCTTATACTAAAGACCGGATGAGTATTATTATCATGTACCCAGTTCGGGCTCGTCACTGCCCCTTCAAATAGATGTGTTACGGACCGGCCCAAAAGCCTCCAAGTCCATGGCAAGGCCCAACCAGAACTAGGAGGCGTGATCCGCTAATCATAGCAGGAGATCCGGAAATCTCGGCTAGGCAGAATCCGCCCCTATCATATCGGCCTGCCGAGATACACGCCCCATTAATGACACGTCCCATTAATGGCACATCCCGGATATCCGCCCCATTAATGACACGTCCCATTAATGGCACACCCCGGATATCCGCCCCATTAATGACACGTCCCATTAATGGGGTATCATCCAATATCCGCCCCATTAATGGCCCACCATTAATGGCGTGCCCCCGGATATCGCACCCAGACGCCTCTATAAATATAGAAGGCGGGTAACAAGGTGCACACATTCTAACCTAGACTATTTACATACGGTCTCACCGTGCACACACACCACCCCTTTGTCGTGTACGGTGATCCTACGCTTTCTGGTTATCTTCTCCATAGATTCCCGAGCCGGCCTATCTATCCAAGATCAACCTACCGGCCCTCGGCTGGACATGTGTTCTATACCGAACATTGGCACCGACCGTGGGGACCTTAAATTTCTATCCCCGTGACCACTGATGGCTAACACCAGAAGCCACAGGCAAAACCAGTAATCGGACCGACCGAATGAGGAAAGTATTGTACCTCCAAATCAACCTCAGGCCGGACCGAGTCGACCGCCGGCACACGAACAACCCCCCCGAGGAAAGACTCCAGAGGGACACGTTACTGACACGGAGAGCAATTCTCCTTCCCTCAACGAGTCTTTGCACGAGGGGCCCCCAAAAGTCCAAGCCCGAGACGGTCCGGCCCGGACGCTCGGGTATTAGACACCGACGTCCGCATCCTAAGGAGAACCCAAGAGTCGATGATTCGAGGTTCGAAAACAAGGAAAAGCTAGACCACCTCCAAAGGCGGGAGGATTTTCATGCTCGGAATTAATGATAGAGGAAAAGCTTGAAAACCTTTTTCAACGTGGAACACGAGAAGCCCCGTAAGGGGAAGGAGGTTGTACGCCTGGATAGCAATAGTCCGCGTACCAGCCCAGAATCGAATCAACGCCCCCGTGGCAGGAAGGAGGGGGACGCCAGAATGGAGCGAGAACGCCAACCGACCCCCAGGAGGCACAAGGAGGGACCTTTGCGGATCCGGGATGGGGAAGACCGAAGGCGAGCAGACCGCCATAATGACGATAGGGATCAGGAAAACCGAGACCGCGATCAGGACTCGGATGAACTACGCGAGGCGATCACTACGCCTCGGACACGAGGATCGCCGCGGCGAGTATAAGATGAAATACTTGGCGGCGCAGTGGGACCCCATTCTCTCGAGCAACGGCCACGGCACCTTACCCGAAGAATTTCGACTTAGCCGATCTCCCCAAGTATGATGGGACCCAGGATCCACGTCATCACCTGGAGATATTTGAAAAGTTAATGTGGGTAAGGTCAATAGAAGGTCCGGGTCATACTAAGACTCTTCTCGGCCACGTTAACCGGGCCGGCCCATAAATGGTTGAGTTCATTGCCCAATAATTCTATTCGAAACTTCGAAGACCTTGGGCGTAAGTTTGAATTACACTTTGGCACCAAGCAAGAAACAACCAAAATCTCAATTCACGTTGAGTAAAGTAAAGCAAAAGAAGGGCGAAACATTGCGAAATATCTGGATCGGTTCGGAGATACGGCAATACAGGTACGATCCTTATTCGAAGAGGTCCATGTACATTGCCTCGTCAACGGACTGGACCCGATGACCCGCCTGGCCCGACATCTATGTAAGAATCGAGTATATTCATTGACGGAATTCTATACTGAAGCCAAGAAGTACCTAGACGTCGAGCAAATGGAAATCGCCAATGCAGATGAGCTTGAGAAGGCAAGGAATTCATCACCTGAAAGAAGGCATCTGACCGACAAGCACAAGGTGGAACCCCGCAGACGTGGCAGAGAGAGCCGGCCCAGACCAGAGCGAACGGACAATAAGGGGAAGTACGGCAACTACACTCCCTTGAATGTCCCGCGTTCCCAGCTGTGGAAGGAGGTAGCCCAGACCGAGATGAAGAGGGTGACCAAGCCGAGGCCTCTCAGAAATCGGTCCAATACAGACCGAGGAAAGTTCTGCACTTTTCACGATTGCTCCGGTCATACCACCGACGAATGTTATGAACTCAGAGATGCTATCGAAAAATTTGTAAGAGAAGGGAAACTGTGCCAATACGTCATTAAAACTCAAGGGAAAACAGGCAGACGGAATAGTAGCCGCCGAAGCAGGAGTCCGGCCATGAGCGCTCCGGAACCTGAGAAGAAACGGAGAACCGGCCCTCTCGAAGGATACCCAGATGCTGATATCCAATGCAATGGGATCAGTGGCGGCTTCGGAGGAGGTGGAGATACTATAAGCCAGCGCAAGAAGTACTTACGGGAGGTGTTGACGGTAAAAGAAGTACCAAAGTTTAAGGCGCGTCATCAAAACCGAAACCACCCCGTTGGTCTTCACGGACGAGGAGCTCAAGGAGGTTATTCCGGCCACCGGGACGGATTGGTCATCACCGGGATCATCGTGAACTACCGTGTCAAACGGATATTCATCGACGCTGGAAGTTTGGCGGACATCATAAGCTGGGATGCTTATCAGAGGATGCACCTCGACGTTGAGGACTTAAAGCCATGCAAATCTACCTTAATCGGGTTTAATGGAGAGCGTTCCTTCCCAAAAGGATATATCGACCTCAGATTAACCTTGGGAACCAAGGAAGCCTTCAAGTCAGAACGGGTAAGGTTCGTAGTGGCCGACTTCCGCTCTCCTTACAACATTATACTAGGCCGACCTACTATACACAATTGGGACATGCTGGCGTCCACTAAGCATCAGAAATTGAAAATGATCAATGATAAGAATCAGGTGGTTGAAGTGTCCGGTGACCAGAAAGCGTCGCGGCAATGTTACTTCGAAACTCTCCGTGTCAAGGAAGAAAAACCGTCATCCCCGCCGCGGCTCCGACCCAACAAGGTGATGACCAATGTCAGAAAAGAGGGGCGGCCCCGGCAGTCGGTCAACATGGTAGAGCTGGACCTCCGGGAACCAGAAAACCCACGCCCCGAGCCGGAAGGGGAGTTGGAGGAATTAATCCTCGGGACGGATCCCTCCAAGACAACTAAAATCGGCAGGGACATGGACGCAGATATAAAAGAAAGACTGACCAAATTTTTAAGACAAAACCGGGACGTCTTCGCCGGACGTCGCCCGAGATACCGTGGATCGACCCACACTTCGTTGTCACAAGCTAGCCATATGGCCGGGGTCGAAACCGGTGGCCCAGAAGAGGAGGAATATCTCAGACGACGTGAGAAAGCACTTGAAAGTCACATTGAAGAGCTCCTTGCTGCCGGATTCATCAGAGAAGTACAATATACGACTTGGCTCTCTAACGTGGTCATGGTCTTAAAACCCACTGGTAAATGGAGGGTGTGCACCGACTACAGCAATCTGAATAAAGCACGCCCAAAAGACTCCTATCCTATGCCCAGCATTGACCAGTTAGTGGATAACTCGGCCGGGTACCAGTTGCTTTCCTTTATGGATGCCTACTTCGGCTACAATCAGATTGCCATGCACCCCGACGATCAAGAGAGAACCGCCTTCATGACGGACAAGGCAAACTATTGCTACAACGTCATGCCATTTGGATTGAAGAATCCGGCGCTACATACCGGCGAATGATGAATCGGGTCTTTGAGGATCAAATCGGTCGTAATGTGGAGGTATATATAGACGACATGATCGTGAAGTCAAAACAACCGGAGGAGCATATCCGGGATCTAGAGCGGGACGTTTGACAAATTAAGACGATACCGAATCGGGTTGAACCCGGCCAAATGTGCATTTGGGGTGCCTCGCTTTGGAAAATTCTTGGGTTTTATCTTTGACCAACCGAGGGATTGAGGCCAATCCGGACAAATGCAAGACCGTGCTAGATATGCAAGTCCCCAACTCCAAGAAGGAAGTGCAGCAATTAATGGTCGCTTGGCGGCCCCGACAAGATTCTTACCAAGGTCGGTCGAGAAAGCTTTACCTTTCTTTAAATTATTGAAGAAAGAAACCCGGGGAGGATGGAATACGGACTGCGAGACGGCCTTTGAAGAAATTAAGAAATGCTTGGCAACCCCACCGGTACTAACGGCGGGCGAGGGGAGACCTTGTTCTTATACCTCTCGGTAGGAGATGAAGTGGTAAGCGCCGCCTTAGTAAGAGAAACCGAGGCCGGACAGACACCCATCTACTTTGTGAGCAAGGCGTTACAAAACGCCGAGCTCAGATATCAGAAGCTGGAGAAAATGGCATTCGCATTACTAACAACGGCAAGACGGCTTCGCCCATACTTCCAGGGACATCGGATTGTAGTCCGGACCAATCAGCCAATCCGGCAGATTTTGCACAAACCGGACTTGGCAGGGCGAATGACAAGCTGGGCGATTGAATTATCCGAATTCGACATCACTTTTGAGGCTCGTCAGGCGATCAAATCACAGGCATTGGCGGACTTCATCAGGGAATTGACTCCGGTTATGACTAACGAGGAAGTCTGGAGGGTATTTGTTGACGGGTCTTCTAATCCAAAAGGCAGTGGAGCAGGAGTCATCGTTGAGAGCCCCGTGGGGGTCGCTACTAAGCATTCCCTCCAGTTGGAATTCCCGACCTCCAATAACCAGGCCGAATACGAGGCCCTCCTAGCCGGATTGTTTCAACCAAAAGAGAACGGAGCGCGGCGAGTTAAGGTGTTCACCGACTCACAACTCGTCGCCGCACAGATTGATGGCAGCTATCAAGCAAAAGGCCCCTTGTTGGCCAAGTACTTGAATAAAGCAAAAGAGGTAATGACGGAATTCAAAGAAGTCATTGTCTCTCATATCCCGAGAGAAGAGAATGCCCGGGCCGACATCCTCTCCAAACTCGCAAGTACCAAAGGTCCGGGGAGTCATAGAACAGTCATCCAACAGAATTTGGCCGAGCCCACATGCATCATGACTATCTCGTACGCCTGGTGGAGAAAACCAATTGAAGATTACCGGAAAGAGGGATCATCCCAACGAGACTCCACCGAAGCAAAGAAGCGATGAGAGAAGCCGCCATCTATACTATGGTCGATGATCGGCTATACCGGAAAGGAGTGCTGTTTCGCCCGATGATGCGATGCCTCGGCGAGTCCGAGTCAAGGTATGTACTTGACCGAAATACATGAGGGATGCAACGGCCAACACATGGGCGGCAAGGCTCGCAAGGAAGGCATTACGCGCGGCTATTATTGGCCCACCATGATGCATGACGCCATGGAAGCCGCCAAGCGGTGTGACAGTTGCCAGAAACACGCCGGGATCTTATGGCCGCCGCCTACGGAGTTAAAAGGGATGCCGGCTCCCTGGCCCTTCTATAAGTGGGGAATGGATATTCTTGGACCATTTAAACCGACACCTGGACAGCTGAAATGGCTCATTGTCGCCGTTGACTACTTCACCAAATGGATTGAAGCGGAAGCATTAACTACAATCACGTCGTCCGGGATTATGAAATTCGTTCGTCACAATATCTTTGCTCGATTCGGGATACCTGCGAGAGGTCGTCGCGACAATGGAACCCGGTTCACGGACCACAGATTCCAGGCCTTAATGTCCAAATTGGACATCCAACAGCACTTCTCCTCCGTCGAACATCCGCAATCTAATGGCCAGGCCGAGTCCGCCAATAAGATCATTCTCGACGGATTGAGAAAACGCATGTTAAAGGTCGACTCTTGTTGGACCGAACAACTCCACGGTGTTCTATGGGGCTACGGGACGAGTGTGCAGTCCTAGACCCAGAAACCCTTTCCGACCGACATATGGATGTGAAGCAATGATCCGGTGGAAATCGGCGGCCATCATGGAGGAAGATCGAGCCGGACGGGGAAGAGCCGGCGTCAAATGACGACGCCTTTAAAGAGACCAGGACCTCATAGACGAGATCCGAGTCACGGCTCGTCGGAACCGGCGCCAGCGATTACTCGCGGTAAAATATAATCGTAAGGTTTGACCATGATCCTTCAACCGGGGCAACTTGGTACTTCGGCGGGCCGACATAGGTAATAAGAATTCTCGAGATTTAAAACGGCAAAGCAAATTGGGAAGGACCATATCGGGTAAAAGAAAAGCTCGTATTTGGGGCATATGTTCTCGAAACCTTGGCAAGGAAGCGGTTAGAAGGACATGGAATGTCGATAAGCTAAAAATCTATTACAGCTAGGCCAAGGCTACTGCCCGGTCATTTCTTACTTTCTTTTATATTTTTTGCAATTGCTTTCCAACTGTTCTTTGCTTTGCATTTGAATAATTTATGACCTTTTGTACGCTCTTTAGAGCTGCTTTATTTAATGAAGGAATCCCTCAAGGAAAGGCGTCAATGTGCACAATTATTTGCTTAAGCATGAAGCCGAGGCCACTAAGCGGCAAGAAAAACCCGACTACGAGGTACTTATACCCGGTCAAAAACACAAAAACATCTAGATGTATGACACCGGCCGTTGTACTCTGACGTGCATTGGTAAGAGCTCGGCGAAAACGCCATACGTGGCCTTCACAAAATTGACGCGTCAACGCTCGCCCGAGTTAAGAAAGCAGGCTGCCATTCCGACCTTGATCAAGTCAAAATGTCAGATTTGAGGTAATAGACACCTCGGTCGACATGTGACAGCCTCGCCCTTAACTCGGTTCCTATCACCTTTTTCGGCCATTTAAGCCGGGATGAGGCAGTGCGGTTAAGTTAACACCCCCAGAGGGTAAGACGTAAAACCCTGTCCCACACTCCCACACCTCTGTGTTGATCGAGTAAACGACTCGTCTCTGATACAGTCAATCCAGCTATGAAATTTATAAAATGGCAGAAGGGTGAAGCCATAATTCATTCATAAGTCATAAAAAACATTTACAGATGGTTACACAACGGCAGGGATGCCGGAAACCTTCAAAAGAAAAAGAGGCACATACGCCCACTAAAGACTGAAGACACACTTAACTGGACGGGCCGGCCTCTTGAGAACCTTTGGGTGCCTCGCTCTCCGCACCCGAATCCCCTCCTTCTTCTTCGGAGCGGGACGGATTGGCGGAAGGAGGTCGATACGGAACTAAGGCTCCGTCCTCAACAAAGGCGCGAAAGTCATAGCCGTCCAGGTTCAGCTTCGCCGTCGGATTCAGCACCTGGATCTACTCCAAGGCATTGTCAAAGCAATCGGTAATTTGTTTGCTTTAGGAGTTCATCGGACTCCAAGCGCGCCTGATCCGCTACGGCGAGGGCCGACTCGGCAGTTGTAACCTTAGAAAACAGCACATCATGCTGTTTCTGAAGGGTTCTCACCGCTTCCATACTCTCGCCGAGCGCCTTCTGGGCCCGGACACATTCAGAGGCTGACTTCTCCGCCCCTTCTCGCACCTGGTGCAGATCTTTTTCCAGGTTCACAAATGCAGCCTTGGAAGCATCCCGTTCAAGCCGGGCCGTATCCCGCTCCTCCTCCATAAGGCGCAGCTTGGCCTCAGCATCGGCCAAAGCCTTTTCCGTGGACGCCGCCCCCTCCAGAGCCTTTCGCAGGGCTACAACCTCCCCCTGAGACGCTTTCAATCGTCTATTCTCCGCATCGGCCAAAGTATACTTCTCCCTCACAATCACATAGGCTTGCGGCAAACCAATAGATTTACAAAGGTACCGCTCCGCGCAAGCACCTCCGAGCACTAGGCGGAGACAAGGCCCGGCTCTCCATAAATTCCGGGGGGGGAACGCGACATCCGGCTCATTGGTCACCCCCTTGTCCCATATAAAACTGCGAGGAAGCAAGGAAGAAGGACGTAAGGGCCCGGTTGAAGGAGGAGGAGGAGGAGGCGGAGTGGGCGAAGACTCCGGAAGAACCGATGCCGAAGGAGCGGTCGCGGCCTCCGTAGATGCAGCTTCACCCCTCGAGACAGCAACCTGTTTCCCTTTGGAAGTTTCAGGAACACCTGCCTGAGGGGATCCGGAAGGTATGGAGGGAGCCGACTCCTCGACAACTGAGACCTTAACCTTCTTAGCCACAACAGAGGCATCAGCCTCGGGCACAGCAGTCTTGACAGGGGAGGCCCGTTTCCGAGACCGACTACTCGCAGATGCCGCGGTCGGATTCACTTTTTCAAGTAACCGGGAAGGGCCTTCATGTCTTGAGTGAAAAGGGCGAGGTAAAGGAAATCGGTAATAAGCACAAAGTATGCCAACAATATACAAAATATGACCAAAAGAACAAGGAACATGGCAAATAAGGGACTCCTACAAGTAGAGGGGATTGGCCTAGATCCCTCCCCAGATATGAAAAAGGTTGCACTCAGGATGCCATACTTCTCCACGAAGGTGTCCAACCTTGGGACGTGGGGGGCCATCTCGGGTAGGAGATCATCTTGCGAGATCTGGAAGGACGAGGGGCTGGCTTTGTGGTGACTCTCCATCCAATATAAAGGGAAGCGCCACACTACATCGGCCGCCTCGACCCCCTTCAGAAACCAAGCCGGCTTACCAGGAATGGCGACAACCTTGAAAAACGCGTTCTTAAACCGCTTAAAAGAATCAGAGAAGGGCTTCATGAGCTTCCGGTCGGGATTAACGTGGAGAGACACCAACCCTTTTAACTTGTCACCTTCCTTAGGAGAGCCAGGTAAAGGGGCCGAAGTAGTAGAAGAAAAGATTGGTCGAGCATGGGATTGGAACCGGGTAGGAGCGACATAATTGCTAGAACGCTACAAGATATGCCCACCCGTTCGGATGAAGTTGAGACGGGGCGAGTCTTAGGTGCATCAGGGCAAGCATTTGAAAATGGGTGAAAGGAAAGCAGACACCAACCCGTGTAAGATAATCCCGATAAAAATAAAAGAAATTGGGACCTACTTCTCGTTCAAAGCACAAAACAGGCTCGTCGGACTCCGGGCGGCGTAGGACGCACCCCTCCATGGCGGGTAGATCCAACCGAGCAATGTCTGTATCCGACATAATGGACCGGGTCTTCAAGACCTCGTGGGACACCCAGGGATACCTATGACACAGGGCCTCGGGTGGACTAGAAGAGTCCGATGCCTCAGCCTCGGTCGTTTTCTTTGAAGGCAGAGATTTCGGAGCCATTAACCTATATGCAACATAAAATGAAATTAGCGAGTTGGGAATACCGGTAAAACAAGGTTAGAAGGCAAAACAGATGGCGGACTCGGACGAAAGGGCACGCCAGAAGAGGGGCCCGAAGGACGCCGATGCCGGCAAGAACCAAGAACCGAGGTAGCTCTGGAATCTTCGCCGCGCGCAATGTGGAATGAACTCTCGGCCCAAGCGGTCAGCGGGGGCCGAGATAATTATCAGGATAAGGGTCCAATCTCACAGAGGGTGGACCCTCACAGAAGTTGAGCGTTTGGGCCAACCAGGCAGGAGACCGAGAGCCGGCAAAAGAACCAACCCTGGCCCGAAAAGTTGATAAGGAAGGAACGTGGCACGCCGGAATTCGGACCGAGGAAGGTGACAGAACTCTAGCAGGTATGGGTCGGGGCCCGATTCGTCCAAAAGAATCATTCCCACCCCGAAGTAAAGGCGCTGACCTTTCTGCTTCTGGAAGCTCAGTTCCAAGAACCCAATAAGAAGCTCTCAGGTAACGGATACGAAGATAGTCCTCTTCCTCAGGGGTGAGCGTCGATCTGGGTCTAAGGAAAGGCCTATTTCTATCCATCAGAAGAAGAACTAGAACCTAAGAGCTACAGGCTTTACGTCAAAAGGGAGGAGCATATAGAACATAACCCGAAAACGGCCTTACGGGAAACTCGAAAACCGGAGGAAAGGGAAAAGTAGATAAGAGACCGAGAGGATATCTAAACGGTACGAAATATGCCGTAAAAGAGTAAAGAGAAGGACGGAAAATACCTGCGTGAGTACGAAGAGCTAGGTGACTTGAACAAACGAAATGGAGAACAATGGAGTTTTTACGAAAGAAACTCGGAGCAAGTTCACAACAAAACTGTAGGAGGGAAATAATGAAAAACGCAAACCTGAAGCAAACACTTCATATAAGAAGAAGGAGAGGGAACGCCGGGGGCAGTTCGGTCTTTGAACATTGACACGATGGGAAATGCACAGAATGACGTAGGAGCATTAAATGTGCACGCAAATCGGCACTCGGAGCGGCGCGACGGCTGCAGACCCGTCCAATCAGGACATGCCAGGTGTAAAGACGCAATGATGGCGCCTACGGAAAGAAGACCAAACGGTTTACCCACGAGTAGGGGACTTGCCACATAAATCCGAGGTCGCCCGGTACGCCCCGGTCAGGCATGACCCAGGGCACCACCCAGAGTAACATCATAGAGATAAGCCGTGGCACAAGAAGCGGGGGGTCGAAGCACGTGCCCCGGTCACACATCGGACCATGAGAATCATACACCTCGGCCGCCCGAAGCACGAGCATGAGCCGAGTCTGGGGGCAAGTAATTATGGACCGGCCCAAAAGCCTCTAAGTCCATGGCAAGGCCCAAGCGAGAACCGTGGAGGCGTGATCCGCTAATCATAGCGGAGATCCGGAAATCTCGGCTAGGCGGGAATCCGCCCCTATCATATCGGCTCAGCGAGATACACGCCCCATTAATGACACGTCCCATTAATGGCATATCCCGGATATCCGCCCATTAATGACACGTCCCATTAATGGCACACCCCGGATATCCGCCCCATTAATGACACGTCCCATTAATGGGGTATCATCCAATATCCGCCCCATTAATGGCCCACCATTAATGGCGTGCCCCGGATATCGCACCAGACGCCTCTATAAATATAGAAGGCAGGTAACAAGGTGCACACATTCTAACCTAGACTATTTACATACGGTCTGTTTGTGCACACACACCACCCCTTTGTCGTGTACGGTGATCCTACGCTTTACCTGGTTATCTTCTCCATAGATTCCAGGCCAGCCTATCTATCCAAGATCAACCTACCAGCCCTCGGCTGGACATCTGTGTTCTATACCAGAACAAGATGTCTCTTCTAGGAGAAAACTCAAGACTTAAAGGGATTTAGCAAGGCCTTACACCGCTAAACTAACTCTATATTAGTTGAAGTTTTCTATTATAGTTTCTAAGGTACAAGAAAATTGGGTAGTTGAGATAAGGGGGATTTTTTTTTTTTTTTTACCCCCAAAAAAATGCAGAGTAAAATGTGTTCTTGGTTAATTTTGATTATATTTTTTTATATCAGAGTTAATTGTAATTATAAAAGCTCATTTTTTAATTTTGAAAACCTGCCCGTACATCCACTTATAATTGCCAATCTTTCTTTTTTTCTTTTTTTTCTTTTTTTAAAAAGTATGTTCTCATGAATTTAGGCAACGCTTGATATGCGAACAAATGTACTCAGAAAAAAATATATCTTCTTTCCAAAAAGATATATTTTTCATACTAAAAATTAACTTTCTGTTTTACCTCTCGTTGATAAGTTATTGGTTGCTTGCATGTTTGGTTGAGTGTTAAATAAATTTGGTAATGAGCATTCCATTACAGCTAAAATTTTAAGAATGAAGGAGTAAAAGACATCAATATGCTGCTATGGCCAAAAAAAAACGAGAGAGAGAGAAGAGAGAGGTAACATCCTAATGCCTCTTTCTATCTTTCTGAAAAAAGGGTTTGCTCTTAACAGCCTGGGGGAGAAAAGCAATATATTTTATAAAATTAAAATTATCAATATCAGTATATATCAATTTTAAATAAAAGGTCATATTAATCCTACTTAAGGGTGGAAAGATGCCAAGCTTTATCCCTTAACAGACCAAACATGTTTTGTAATAGGTCAGTTTTAGTCTAGCCTATGGCTTGTCATATGCTTCTTTTCTTTTTTTGTTTTTTATTTTTTAAAGCCCAATTCTGGCTTAAAACCCATTAAAAAAGCTTGCATTTTTAATAAACTTCAAACAAGCTATATATTCTATTTAAAAATTTTGTTAATTAGAAGAAGTTAATATATTTAGACATAGAAAGTAAAGATGAAAATAGGTTAGACTAGACTAAATTTTAGCTAAATAGGCCTTTGCTTGCAATGAAGATCCAAAGCCTAAACCCGAGCTTATATGTAGGTTTTTTTTAGGCTTAAGTCTGAACCTTCTAAAAGCCTAACAAGGCCTGAAGCCTATCTAAAGACCTACTTAAAATGTAAGCCTTTGAATAGGCTCAAAGCTTATGCATCTAAGTTTATATATAATTAATCAAACATATGTAAATGCCTACGTTATGTCTTAAAAATTTAAGGATTCGTTCTCATGAAATAAAAGAGTTAATAAGAGAAAGATAAGAATACCTAGTAGCAGCAATTGTCTAAGTAAATATGAATAAGAAAAACCAATCATCTATTAACTAAGAAAATACATTTTTTAAAATCAACTAAGCACAACAAGTGACATGTAAAACTAGATTTTATCTGTTTTTTTTTCTTGCATAAAATGAGACAAATTCCTCATATTGGGATCATTTTCATTTGGGCATCAATAAAGTAAACTTCGTAATTATTATGTTGCATCAAATTACATAATCGAAGGAGACGTAGTGAGCCAACATTGCCATCTCAAGTGATAAAAAAGAAGAGAAGTAGATGTGATCAATTTATGAATGAAAAAATTAAGCTCATGGGTAAATGATGAAATGTGAGACTTAAGGTTAAGAATAAGTTATTAATCTTATAAATAATTTATAAAATTAATTTAACTTAAATTATATATAATTATGCATAATAATACATTCTTTTTTAAAAAAAAATACATAGGTCAGTCCTCTAGGCTTGTAGGTAGGCTAGACCTTATAAAAATAGACTTTGTCTTTTATCTAAATAAGCATAACAATAGGTTTAAATTTGAGCCTGATCTTTTTATTAGATAGACTAGGTTAGACTTAAAATAGACTAGTTGTAGGTTCGACAAGCCTAGCCTATTAAAAAGTAATGATGTACTCATTTCATTCCTTATTATAAGATCAACTAACAATTCTCACAAATCAAAAAAATAGTTAAAGTCAATAAAATTGCCCTACAATTTAAAGAACTTCCAATATTACCCCTACTAATGGTACTAAACTTTAATATTATATTAATTATTACTTTCATCCACTATCTTTATTAATTAGGGGCGTATATGGGGAAAAAACAATTGATGCTCCTCAAAAGCAGTAAGACTTATAAAAATAACCAAATACATTTAATAATTGGTGTCTTATAATAAGGATGAAAGAAAATATATTTCCACGTGAAAGTGCCCATACTCCCACACAAGGGTGGCCCATAAATTTTAAAATATTGGAAAAATTGGGAAAAAGTTTCTAAATAAAAATTAAGTGGAAGGATTAATAAAATTTGCATTGGGTCCCTAAAACATGGCATTCTAAGACAAAGCCTTTTTCATGACATGACATGACGTGATTTGAAAAACAACCTGATTTTTTGAAAAAATTGTACGCTTACGACCAATACATGTTTCTTACCAATTAAATTTTTAATAGGTTTTCCCAAATTTTTCCTAAAATTAAAATGATTAAATAAATCGTTTTAGTAATATAATCATTTCTTTGATTCTAAGTTCTTACGCGGTGGTGCAAAGGGTTGCGTTAGCTTCGGCCATGGCTTCCAACTCTGCGTCAACGTCTTCAGTGTCGGAAGAAGAGCTCACTCTGGCAGTGAAGTGGAGCGGTAAGGAGTACACCGTCCGAGTCTGCGGCGACGACACTGTCGGTGAATTGAAGCGCCGAATCTGTGAGCTCACCAATGTGTTGCCCAATCGTCAGAAGCTTCTGTACCCTAAAGTCGGTTCTAAACTCACCGATGACTCTCTCTTGCTCTCGCAGCTTCCCCTCAAGTCTTCTCTTAAGATGACCATGATCGGGTATTCATTTAATTTAAGTGAGACTTGAAAAGTCGATAGCTTAATAGGTTTCTGGGAATTTGATCTTATGGCCGAAGTTGGAAGATCACAGAAATGATCGCAGTCTTGTTATCTAGCATGTACTAAAATACGAATATTTTGTTGAACTAGTGGATAACACCAAAAACCTTTTCGAACACATTTTATGCTTATAAACATGTTGGATACAATGGTTGAACTTGCAGTACTACTGAAGAAGATATAATTGTTGATCCAGTGGAAGCGCCTGAGATTGTCGACGATTTTGAGCTTGGTCAAGAAGAAGTTGTAGATATCAAAGACATGGAAGTGAACAAGCAAAAATTGAAGAGACGTGCAAACCAATACAAGGTAATTCCCTAATGATCGGTCTATTTTATATGCGTAAGGATCATTCAGTTTAACTTTTGTATTAAGCTTTGTAGTTTTTTCCCTCGCCCTTCCGGTTGGAAGGAGGTTCAATGTGTGAGAATTATGTTAACTTTCTACTATCTAATTAACTTGGTTCACATCAAAATTCAAAACATTGTCGCCATGGCAGTGACATTGAGAGGTTTTCATGTTTTCCTGCACAAAACTTGTGTCACATATTATGATATTGTAATTTTGCTGAGCACAATCTTGGCATTATGCCCAAAGATGAAGAGGCTGTCTATTCAGGGGTGACAATTTCTAGCAGTTCCGTATTATGCTGTGTTTGTCAAGGATCTTTTCAATTTTTTTTTTTTTTTTTTTTTTTATGGTTAAAATATGAGGCTGCAACTTCTTTGGTTTAAGCATGGAGGTGATTTTCTTCTAAATATCAGTCAATTTTACTAGCTGATTGGTTATAAAAGTCTAAGAAGTCAATTGTTTTTGGAAAAGTGTATCAAGTTCTCAATTTGCTTAGCTTAATTAATCATCTCTTCAGCACAATCATTTCTTTGCTATAGATATGCCAAAGGGACCTTAAACAATTTAATGTTAACGGATAGTACATGTAATGCTGCTATACTTTATATCATCTAATTCTTCTACGGGAGATTGCATCAGCTCTCTATCTCTCTCTCACACACATGTATACATTATACATATAGGAAAATAGATAGATACATTCGCTCACAAATATTAAGCATGTACTTCAAATTCCAGATGGTAGGCTACCTTACTTCAGCAAACTTGAAACTGCACCCTGCCATCCACCCTTCATTAGATATTTGATGGAAATTTGTGGAAGAAGGGTTTCTGGTTTGAAATTGCAATTGGGAACAATATTGAAGCTTTACCTATCTTGATGGGCCAGAAAAGCATTTGGATTCAAAATTTTGAATGGAATAGTTAGAGCATGAAACAAATTTGATCATGACTGTTTGCATCAAAATCATGTGTCTGGATTCAAAGATTCAGTAACTGAAATTTGTGAGAGAGAAAGGTGAGGGTCTGCTCCCACCTTTGCTATAAAATCTATTATCTAGGCTATAAACTTTAAAGTAAATGGTGGCTATTTGCATATGGGTCAAAGTGAAAGGGTCATTGAGCCATTATATCTTTATTTTTGACTCTCTGCATTTAATTTCCCCGCTGACCAAAAAAAAAAAAAAAAAAGAAAAAAAGAAACTCTGTGCTTTCAGGCTAGGACATAGGTGAGAGAGCGCTGTTGAAGTAGCTCTAGCTTATAGGTAATACTTTGTGAGCTATTAACCAAAAACCAAAAAAGGACAAATTATGGACATACATAACATAAATTGCAATATGGTTGATGTTACTTAGATTTCATTTTTAATTTTAATTGACTGCACTAGCAGGCTTTTTTCCCCTCATTCTGTTTTACTCGATTTTAGAAAGCTGCGATGTCATAGCAATTTTGCCTTTCTAAAGGCCCATTTGGTATGGAAAGTGCAATTAAATGCCAAGGAGAATGTAATGAAAAAGTGTTTTTGTGGTTCCTTTAGAATTTTTTTCCTTAAAAAAAAAAAAAAAACAGTAATAGAAAAGGTTTATTATTATTGAGTAATCTTGATAGAGGTATAATAAATCTGGTATATCTGGATTTTTGTGTGAGAATAAGGGAAATATTTCCCTTGATTTTACCAAACAGGGCATAAGAATCTGTGCCTTTGTGCCTCTTCTCACTTCATTTATAGAGCACCTGAGTTTTTAAGACCATATTTCAGAAAGGATATTGGAATATAAATCCCGATATCTATCAATCAATGGTGATGCCTTCATTCTGTTGTGACAGCCCATTAGGCAATATGCTTTGTTTGCTCATCAAGTAGCTTATTTATGCTTTCCAAATGAAGTTGTTCAGCTTGAAGTTTGAATAATGATTCAATTCTTCTTCAGTACTCCTCCTTTTATGCCATCTATGGTGTTTTTTTCTCATGGTTAGTCATATATTACAGATTGAGCTCCGAAATCCATGTCGGAAAGGGAAGAAACTCCTTGTTCTGGATATTGATTATACCCTATTTGATCATCGGTCAACAGCAGAGAACCCTCTTGAACTTATGAGACCTTGTGAGTGGTCAATTTATGGCAAGTTTTTGCTTTCTCTCATCTTTTTTCTTAACATTGTTTTCCTGAAATGGCTCTTCCTGGTGTTGTCTTCTGCAGATCTTCATGAGTTTCTTACTTCAGTTTATTCAGAATACGACATTATGATATGGTCTGCGACCAGGTATAAATAACTTCATTATTTCTTTTCAATTTCCTTTGGGAGAATAGCCATGGAAGATGCCTGTTGGTGATACTAAACTAAACTATAAGTGATATACAAATAAATGCACGCATAAACCAACATAGGATGGGTATTGAAATAATCTCTTTTTTATTTTATTTTTTATTTATTTATTTTTACTGATGTACTTCTTGCAGCATGAAGTGGATCAACCTGAAAATGGGACAACTTGGGGTTTTGGACAATCCTAATTACAAAATCACTGCACTTCTTGACCACATGGCAATGATCACTGTCCAGTCATCTTCTCGTGGCGTCTTTGACTGCAAACCTCTTGGTTTGATTTGGGCTCATTTCCCCGAGGTATAAATATAACCTATTTTCTTACATGATAGAAACAAAGACAACCATGTTAGGGTAGAAAGAGACCTGAATAAACTATAGCTGCATTATCATCTTTCTGAAAACCTGGAAGTCTTTGTTTCATGCTTGAAGAATGACCCTAAGACACAGCAAACCTATGTGGATAAGATCACTATGTATTACTCCTCTAGTCCTTTATGTGATATCTATTTAACTAATTTGATTAGATTAAGGAAATTGGGTAAGTTAGTTAATTATAATAAGTATCGCATGTTTTTTCTGAAAACCTGGAAGTTTTTGTTTCATGCTTGAGGAATGACCCTAAGACAGCAAACCTATGTGGATAAGACCACTATGTATTACTCCTCTAGTCCTTTATGTAAGATCTATTTAACTAATTTGATTAGATTAAGGGTATGTTTGGTTTGCGGGGGGGGGGAGGGGGAGGAGGGAAGGGAAGGGGGAGAGAAAATGGAGAGAGAGTTAGTTATTTGTGGTTACAAAAATTTTCTATTTAATTTTCCCTCCATTTTTCCCCCTTGATTCCCCCCCCCCCCCAACCAAACATACCCTAAGGAAGTTAGGTAAGTTAGTTAATTATAATAAGTCTATTTAACTACTTTGATTAAATTAAGGAAGTTAGGTAAGTTTGTTAATTATAATAAGTATGGCATGTTTTTTCTAAAATACCTTAATCATCTTTTCTCAATTCCCTCCCTCTCCCCTCTTTGAGCGAGTATCCATAGGGTAGTTTGGGAAAAATTGATAAGTATGGGAAATAGGTCTTACAT
This sequence comes from Acacia acuminata, assembly GCA_019022655.1. Classification (NCBI taxonomy): domain Eukaryota; kingdom Viridiplantae; phylum Streptophyta; class Magnoliopsida; order Fabales; family Fabaceae; genus Acacia; species Acacia acuminata. The sequence continues at coordinate 7,743,814 of JAFJYI010000005.1, forward strand.
TTAGGACCAAGATCAACTTTCCAATAAGGTCCTACATTAAGGACCGGAGTAGTATTGTGTGAATTATAGCAACGGCCAACAATGATTTAAATTGCTTGATGGTGATTTCCTATTTCTTTTCAGTTCTACAATGCTACAAATACCATTATGTTCGATGATCTTCGAAGGAATTATGTGATGAACCCACAAAATGGTTTGGTAATCAGGCCATTCAAGAAGGCTCATGCTAATAGAGATAGTGATAGGGAGCTTGTGAAGCTTACCCAGTACTTGATGGCCATTGCTGAACTTGATGACTTGAGCAATCTTGATCATAATAGTTGGGAATTTTTCTCAGAAGACAGCACTAAAAGGCGTAGGCACTCATAAGGCGGTGCCCAAACGGTTTTTTTTTTTTTTTTGAACGAATATAGGTTGATCTGGAATATGATTAACTGCAGTTCTGTAAGTGAATCTCTTGAGCAAGAGGAATTGAAGTAGCCACAGGAAAAGGACAAATGACGAAAATGAAAGGAGCTATGGAAGATGATATGTTGTACTTTGAGTTGACTTATTATGCTGATTGCACTTCAGTATGGCAGTTTCTGGAACAAAATTTGCTGCTTCCTCTAATTCTATCTGTAAGACTCCTGATGATTTAGTAGAAGTATTCCCTTGAACCATGTCTATATCATTTTAAATGATAGTGGTGACAAGTAGGTGGTTTGGAGGTTTTTTTAATGCTAAATATAACATCTTAATTCATAATTTTTTTTCTAAATTATTTATATTACACATTAAAAAAAAAGGTGGCCTAATGTATAGCGCTCGTATCCAAACACTAGATGGGGTTTGTAGAGGGTTAGATGTATATAGTCTTAGCCTCGCAAAGAGAGGTTATTCCTAAGATTAATATCAATTAAACATATTAAGGGATTTTCATAACAAATGACCATATATATATTTTGGGGGAAATGAACACTTGTTTTTATTTTTTTTACTAATAATTAATTAAAGAGTAAAATATGATAATCATCTTTTTGTTTTATTTAACTTACAAAAACTCCCCTTTATTTTGAAAGAAATATAAATTTCTTTTGAAATTATAATCTGTTTCTTAGAAACTTCTCTTATATATTTGATATTTCATTTTCATTCTCCAAACTATTAGTTAACCATTAAAATAGACCTTTTTGTTTTATCAAAATACCTCTCCCTTACACAAAATTTAATTAAACGTTTGTATGTGTCAAAAAATTTAAACCAAATTATAATTTTAATATATAATTTCAAACACTCTAATATGTTAAAAAAAAAAAAAAAAATTAATTTACTGTATTAAAAAATTTCATAATTTTAATTTTTCAACACATTTATTAAAACTTAGTTTTATTATGAAATTATTAATTTCGTTTCTTTTAAATGGATAAAAATACTAGTATTTTAAACGCATATTTTTATTTATCATATAGTATAAATGAAGCAGGGTTGGGAGACTATATAAATCTTTTAAATTTACAAATTCAAAATTTTAAACTACTTTTTTGTTCCAAACATTATAAACATATTTAATCAAGTATATATTTATTTAAAGAGTTAATCAAGTTTGTTTTTTTTTTAAGTGGGTTAACTAAATTACTCAAGTTTCTGTCCAAATAAGATAAAAACATTAAATAAATAACTATTTACGAAAATTAAGAAAAAAAATCATAAAATTTTAAAGTAATTTTAGCGATTTACTATGGTAGAGAGTAAATCATTAAATAAATAGGGAGAATTACATATAAGTTCCAATGAAGAAAAAAATCACAAGCAAATCCCTTATAATTGCATTGAAGTCCCAGAGATCCTAGGATAGAATTTTGAATTGAAAAAAGATCACTTTGCCCTTATTAATCTGAGTAACTAATGAAAGTCATTGAACAACCAATAACAAGTGAGACTACAACAATAGCAAGTCATTGAGCAACTAATGACATGTCAGGATGGCACAAACGACTTGAAGACTTGCCATTAGTTGCACACTGACTTGTTATTAATTGTTTAACAATGACTTGTCATTAGTTGCTTAAATTAAACCCCCAAGAAAAATGGTCTTTTCTAAATCTGAATTAATTGAGCCTAGGTTCCATAAGACTTCAATGTAATTTGATGATTTCAATAGAACTATTTGTGATTGTTTCTCTTCCTTGAGACCTGTAATAACATGTATTTCTATATTGTATAAAAAAATGTATTCCTATATAAAATTTAGGGTTAAGGTACAAAAATACACATGTGATTTTCTCAAAAGTGCATCCAACATCAAGTGTGTTTTTTTGGTGCAAAAGTGATTGTGGTTACGAAATTGGAGCAAAAATACTCATTGACCGTTACTTTAGTTTTTTTGTATTTTTAAGGGCGACATAGACGATAACTCAACTAAATTTCATCCCAACTAGTAATAGAGAACTAGAGAAAATTACGAGAAAAAGGCTCAAATAGTTTTAAAAATTATAGAAAGTCGGTAACAATAGCGAGGAGGCGAGAGATAGGCGGTCCGATAGGGAAGATTAGGATTGTGAGAGATAAGGAGAATTAGAAATAGAAGAGCCGAATTGTAATTCCAAAATATCTATGTCATTTTCTTAATTTTTAGTATCTTTACTATCGGTTGATTTGGGATGAAACTTAGTTGAATCATCATCCATGTTAGCCTTAAAAATACAAAAAAAAAAAAAAAAAAAAGTCAAATTAATGGTCAATTGCTATTTTTACTCCACTTTTATAACCACATAGTTACTTTTACACCAAAAAAAAAAAAAAAAAATTAGTGTGCTTTAGGTAAACCACCTATATATTTTTACACCTTAACCCTAGAATTTAATATTTTTAAGAGAGTAACAATCTGGACTTATGTGTATGCTTTGGGAGGTCTATATAATTATAGCAAAATATAAGTAAAGTAGTTTACTGTTAATTTATTTAATTTTCAAGTATTTTATTCTTAATTGTTCCATCTTTTTCTCGTCATTTTTTTAGGGTCAATTCTTGTCATGATTTTATGTAAGCCCATTTGTATAAGTGTTAAAACTAGGAGAAAAATTCTATTCAATTTTCCAAAAATTTCTCACATAACCAGTGATCCCATATTAGGGGCATCATGATCTCGCTCCTGCTAACTTAAAAACTGAATTCAGCCCTTATATTCAAATAATAATGATAATAATAATTCCAAAATAATATAAAGATATTTATAACAATCAACCAAAATATTAAGTTTTTGTTTTTGAAGCTTCCCAATTTCAAGTACAGAAATGTTTTCTTCAAGAAAAATGCAATTAAAAATGTTAGAATACCAAGTACAGTGTATGTATTAGTAATAGATACGAGTACATTTATATGCAAGCACCTCCTCGGAAACTGATATTCACATGAAGGAGATAAATGCTACCACCTCCTGTCTGTCTTTGATATAAGACATCATCCGTGTACAAAATCTCAATACCAGATTTTTTATTATTTTTTTTTTTTTTTATACAAAAATTTTAGAAAAAAGTTGGACTCACCCCGATGCAAGGGCAGAAAGAAATCTCTATTCCACCTAGATGATACCAATATTAGGCAAGACAAGCCATCTATCATCTTTAGACGTTTACCTAGACACCCAGTGAACTAAGATCGCCTTCCTCGACCAACCAACTTCAAGCTTAAATCCCCTCCCTTTATTGAAAGTGTCCGACTATTTTGTTAGTTGAACCCAAAGATAAAGGGTCTAGAAAATCTTTTGAGAAACGTGAAACTTCCTCGAATCATGTCAAGAAACGCTAGCTTAATATAATAATCCATACATATAATGCACATCCACTAGCTTAATATAATCCATACAAATAATTCACATCCATAAAATACAATACACAGCCCTAAAGATCTTTGCGGCTTACAATAGGCTGAGAGTTTCCACAAGCATGAATAATAAATCACAACAGAAATTGAGGATACACTTCATGAATAAACATACACTGGGATGCTGAATTACACCACCTCCGGCGAGTCATCTGATAGGAAAACCCAGATCGAAATATGATAAGATTTCGGCTGTGACCGCCAGGTGCCCATTAAAATCAATATTTAATTGACACAAGCTAACAGGAAAGACCAGGAAATGCCTGAAATAAGCAAAGCGGGCAGAGAGAGGAGGGATGCCTACACTGGAAATCTCTGCACAATCCCGCACAGTGGGAAAATTCGACTGTTTCGCAGCCGTCGCAACATCGGTTGAACATAGAGGCAGAACACTGCTACAATGAGAGTGCGGATCTAAGTACGGAGTGGACCCGTCATGGGGTCACGCCCTGAACTGCTGTCTTTATGTTTTAAGGAAAGGTTTGAAAACTGGGAATCAAGGTCCTTGCTCTTATTGCGTCGGAGGCTACCAGATGGTTGCTGTTGCAGTGGTTGCTGCTGCTGCTGCTGATGTAACGCACGTAATCTGGCAATCTCTCTTTCTAGTACTTCCTGTTCCACTGAATTTTCACATTACTTGTATTAGCTAACAAAACAAATTCCTTAATTATCTTCATTCTGTAAAAACGTCATTTCATATCTGATAAAACCAATTATGGATGAAAAGAACTTCAGCCCGAAATTCAATCTTATGTCTTCTCTAAGCCTTGCATTACTAACTTCCATCAATTTATTAGATTGTGTCAGAACTGAGAAAAATTTAAATGATAGTAGAAAGTATTGAGTAATTGACAAGGTTGCTAATACTAAATTCATCCCACACCATCATTTGCTTATGTAGGCAAGGTTTTGTGTGGGATAATGGATAGATTTTGCCAGTCATTGCATGGAACTACAAAGGACTGTACAGAGCTCCAATTGCTTGTGAGCAATTCATCCAGCGTCATTTGAGTCTCATGGTGGGGCCCATGGGATGGTATGGAGGCTGCTCAGTGGTGGAAATGGAGCACACCACTGGAGAAGGCAGGGTTTTCCTGGGAGAAAAAGAATGCCAGGCGAAGAGAGATAATGATGATTGGAGTGATGAACAATCACTAGAAGCTTTGATACCATGAAGAGTTTGAGAGAGTTCAAGGATATGAGAGAATGAGATAAAAGATTCTATATTTTCTTCATTTATAGAGAGTGAAAATAAAAAACAAAATATATAGAGAATCAATAACCTATCAACTACAAAGAGAAAATGCTCCCAGAGTAAATGCATACATCTAACACAACTACTTACAAATTAATACATCAACTACTAACCTTTAAACAATAGTCAAAAACCACATTCTAAATGCAAACTAGATAGTGAACCCATACTTAATGCGGAATTTGGGGTGAGTCACACTATTTATGGCTTTAAATAGTGTGCCTATCTACAAGTTTTTTATATTGTGAATAGATATTATAATTAGATGTATATCATGCTTAGGGTGCTTCAGCTATAAGATGCCAGCCCTTTAGCACCAAGTCCCACTACAATGGAGTAAGGTCCTAGAGCAATAATTTTGCCCCTGCCCCAACTTATTTGAGCACAGTCCTTAAGATCAGACCTTCCTTCACTCAATCTCATTCAAGGGAAACTTCTTGCACACAATCAATCTCATGTTTATACAAAGTTAACCTTTTCTTTATTTATGTACACCTTCCTAAGCATGTTTGATGGCTAATACATGCATCATGATATCATACCCAGAACAAGTATGGTGAGTTAATATTTGCCAGCTCCCCTAAAGCACAGTATCAACTATTGAGGATGTCAATTTGAAAACCTAGAAAAATATATTCTGATTACTTGAGCATAATTCTTGAGGATAACAACTTACAGCGTTTGATGAGATGCTCCTGTGCTAAACTTTCTAGACGTTGATTAAGGGCTTTGTTCTCCATGCTCAGGATAAGGTGCTGTTGATTAAGAAATTCAACCTCAGCTGATACTTCAGACCCTTCTGCCTATTGATTAACAAATGATCAAAATCATAACTTTTCAATTTAGAAGATACAGGAATTTGAATAAGTATTGCTTCAAAATCATTCGGAATTGTGTCTCCTAGAACTTACCTGTAAAGCTTGTACGTTTCTTTCCAGCTCAGCTATGTACTGTAGTTTACGAACCCGTGAACGTTGAGCAAATTGCCTGCATATAACATTTCAGATTTTATTTTCTCACCCCATCATCATGAATTAATTCATGGTTGACACAGAAGTAAGCTTATGACACAGTAAGGGTAAACAGCCACCTAATAGGACTTAAGACACAGAGCATAACTGATAACAGCATAAAACCCCCTCTACCCCCAAGAACAAGAGCCCAAGACTCTCTTAACATCCACTGAGACTTCAATAATGCCAGAGTTAAGTCTAATTCTTCAAATCCAATATAATAAGCATGCCTTTTCTGCTACAAGTAAATCATTAAAACTTCTATATCACATTGGTATCCATATAAATTTGTAGTTTTTCACAAGATGAGCCATATATGATAATACAGCTCTACGTCAAGCACTATCTTTGGATAAATTTTTGAAAAGGTTAAGAATAGCTTGAAACAATAAAACAGGTGTGCTACAGGAAAGCATTCTGCATAGAAAATCCATATAAATTTGTGGTTTTTCACAATATGAGCCATATATGATAATATAGCTCTACGTCAAGCACTCTCTTTGGATAAATTTTTAAAAAGGTCAAGAATAGCTTAAAACAATAGAACAGTTGTGCTACAGGAAAGCATTCTGCGTAGAAAAGTTAGGAAAAAAACATCAGCAAGGAGCAGATCAAGCCATTCAACAGAACTTACAACTTGCAAGTCTTATATTAGTGATATAATTGAGCAAATTAGTGCAACAACCACAAATTCAGAAAGCACACAAAATAAGTACATACTGTTTAGCTCGTTTTGTATCTGTTTCAGAAGCATGTGCCTTTGCATGTGAACCATCCTTTTTGTCAGAAGATACTTTTGTATCATGTGAGCTAGATTCTGCTGAATCCAGTTTTTCATTAGCATTTGATGTAATCCCATCTGCTGCTTCACAAGGCGTGCTAGGTGATCCTGAACTCTGAAATGCACCAATGTCCCTGCCAGAGGGTACACAACTTGGATGCAAGACAGCATTTAAAGAAGAGTCCCATGCTCTATTGTTCTTTTTGGTTGACTTGATTTCTGCATACATTGGTAAATGACGAGCATCTTTTCCATAATCAAAGTCCTGAGATGCCCAAGATGGAATCGAGTTTAAATTCTTATAATTGTACTCATCCTGATCTGTATAGCTAATGTTAGAAGAAACATTAACTGTGTCTAAGTAAGCAAAAGAATCACTTGATGAACGCCGATGACCACCCTTACGGATTGGCGTATCTGGCTCATTAAGAAGATCATCAAGCCAAGAAGGTTGTTCCTCGATGACATGGCTCTCAGATGAAGTCCGTTGGTGGTGTGAGTTTCCCTCTCTCGGTTTCTGAACAAACTTGGAACCAATAGCGGTATTTGGAACATAATCAGCATATGCTCCAGAAATACTAGGAAATGGACTTTTAGGAGGAAGGAGAGCGTGCTTTCCAGAATACATAAAATTTCTCATGCCTGATGAAGCCTTTGAATTTGCCATAGAAGTAGAAATAATACCTGTCAAATAAACCATGCGAATGCATTAGCTAACAAGAAAGAATAGAATAAAAAATCAAAGGCAGTTATACGATGTGTCTAAATACCACTACAAATTAGGATCTTCAGACACTTTTTTCAAAAAAGAAAAAATCAATGGTTTAAACACATGATATTTCTGAGTGCTGTTTATTTCTCCATGGCAACCTGTTAAAGATTATACTATGGTATACATGTATTCCTACCAAGAAAAAACAATAAAACATCAGAAATGTTCATGGGCATCCACTCATGTACACATATTTGAAAAACTAGTAATCAGGAAAAACTGCATGAAATCAATAAAGCATTACAAAAATAGCATTCAGCAGCCTCAATTTTTCATACAAAAATTATAATGATAAATTAATTTAGATAAATTGCCTTTTTTTTTTTTTTTTGTCAACAGATAAATTGCCATTGAGATAATGCTAAGGTCTACTTAGCGCATGCCTCTATAGAGCATACGCTTAACTCAAACAAAAGTCAGCATGATGCTGGCAACTTCATGGATCTCTCCTTTCATATTTTCTTGCCACAGAAATTCTCAAAATTTGTCTGGACATCTCATAATAATCAAAGTGTCGAGATTAAGTCACAGCTATCATTCTGAACACACTATTTTATCGGTGACACATTTGACATGAAAATCCCAGGGCTAAATCTTAAAAGGCGACTTGTATATGAATTGTTCACAACCAATGTAACAGAAGACTCAAGTAAGAACCAAACAAAATCACCAGACTTTCATGGAGAAGCAAAATCAAAACTCTCGGCATCCATAAGTAGCAACTGAGAAGAGACTTACAAGCCACAGCTCAGCCCTCCAAGTCTAGCAAACTTTACAAGGGAGAAGTAAAGTTGCTCTCAGATGCCAAAGATTTTTTTCTCCAGGTCCCAGATCAGGAAAAATTAGAGATCAAGATTTAATTTTGCTGCCTTTACTAACCCATCTATATAGAGCATGAATTTGCAAAACAGAGAAGAGAAGAGAGGAAATTTCAAAAAATGGAAAAGGATGTTTGCAGAGACGCAACGCTGCAATGTATGAGACAGAGGCATCAACCAACGAAAAAAATTCATGAGTTTAAACAACTGAGCATGAAAATCGGAAACTGACTGTCCTACAACCAACCATGGGAAGGCAATTTCGTATTTGATAATCCAACAAAAGAAAGAGACCCACCTTTTGCAGATTGAAGATTCCAGATCGCTAAATGCAATGCGAAAAAGGCTTCAGAACAAAGCAATCTTTCTCTCTCTCCTAGGGTTCGCTTGCTCCCTTTGTAGTTTAAGCAAAGCTCTCTCACCCTCTCCGCCCCAGTACTTAGTACCCTTCTCTCTCTTCTCGTTGAAGCTGCCTGAGGCTGAGGTTGAGGCTGAATGGCAGACCCAAGATAAGTAAAATTAGTCCCAAGTCCTCAAGCTTTTTCTATTTTCACAATTTGGCCACCATTGTCGCTTACTCGCTATTGAGTGACCTGTGATGATATTATCCTTCCTGTCACTACATCTCAGCAAAAAAAAAAAAAAAAAAAAAAAAAAAAAAAGGAATTTTCTGTAGCTTCTGCACTTTGTCCGAATATTATGAATATTAGAAATGAAATACTATGACCATTAATAATACTGATAAAAATAATTTATGTTTTTATTATTTGGATAATTATTTCTTAAATTTATATAAATGATTTTTTTCCAGCGTGATTTTATATTTATCCGTACAATCAACTATTTTTTTAAATATAAAATGAATAAATATATTAACAAATGGTTAGTACAACACAGAATGACTACAAAAATATACAACACATAAGATAATCCCACACATACACCCACTTATAGGAAAGTATGCAAGACTGAACAATTTTTTTTTAAAACGTTAGTGTTAAAACCAACGTTCTCAAACTCGAATCGGCTATTAAACGGTTTGGAGTGTTGAGTTAAGGGTTAGTGGGTTGGATCGGAGCTAACTCGGGGCCCCTATTGGTGAGAAATTGAAATTTTTAGGATAATTAATATGAAATTCTAAAGATTTTTTTTTTTTTTTAAAAAAAAGAATTAAATAATGAATTTGCTTCGAAGTTTTCATTGAGGGAATAATGTCGTCCCGAAAGTTTTTCTTGCCTCAATGTTACCCCGAAATTCTAAAACTTGGTAATATTGCCCATTCCCCTTAAAAAGTTAACGGTCAAAATCAATTTTGCTCCTAAGTCTATACTTTTATGACAGATTTGCTAATAATTTAAAAAAAAAAATTTGATTAAAAAAAATAACTAATCTAGTTGATGTTGAGATGAGACTGGTTTATTGACCAGTTCATCAATTTGTGGTCTAGTTAGGCCAGTGGATCCAGATTTTAGAATAATGGTTATAACTCCTCCAATAAAAAAACCCAAACTTCTCAAGTGAAAAGATATGACAATCTACAACTAGTAGCAAAATAAAAGCCACGTTAAGCCACGAACACAAAGTTGATGAGCCAAACACAAAAAATGCTTCGTCCCAGCTATGATGCTGCCACCATGCACACACTATAAAATCAAATCCCTACTTCTCTTTTGCTCGAACAAGCCTTCCAATAATAGCTCTCTAAAATCCCAAAGCCTTCTAAAGGGTCAAGGTTGCATATTCTTTTTCTATTTCACATTGTCTCCACAGGGATCTGGCTTCCTAGTCGTCCAGATCTAAATCTAGATTGCCCAGATTTTTTTTTCGTTTTTATTTTTTTTTACATGAAAAAATCATTTTTAAAAAAAAAATGTTAGTTAAGATATTATCTTTATTTTTTATTCTCTATCCATTAAAATTATTTTTGATAAAAAAAAAAAATAGAAAAAAAAAAAAAAAAAAAAAAAAAAAAATCAAATCGGGATTTGGTCTGAGAGAGCCCATAGAAATCAGTTCCGTCTCCATAGGTTTTCAGCAATTCCAAACATGTTTGGAGCCCAGAATCATCATACGGAGACATTTTGAGGGTAAAGTTTCTATAGGCTCCTAAAATTAGTTGGTAAGGCACTCTCATCTGAAATTTTAATTTCTGTCTTACTGGATATTTACACTCGTTTCAATATTTTGCCTCTATTGTCTTGTCTTGTGCATCTGCTTAGCACTTAACCTGTTCCATAACTGCTTTGAATTATTTTCTTTTCTTTATATTCTACTCTCTTGATTTAACACTAAAAAAAGGGCAACAACAAAAGAGAAGTAAAAAAAACAATGAAATTTTTTATTTATAATTTTGAGTATTTTTATTTCATCTCCTTTCATTTATATTGATTATTACTTACTTGCTTTATTCAGTATATAATTCCTTAATTTACCCTAGGTTAGCCTAGTTTATAACGGTTTCCTTGTGACGCTTTTGGAACCCTTTAAGTAGTGTCGGATTTTGTGATAAATATTTAGAGGGGCTAAATGTATAGTAATTAAAAAAAAAATTTGGGGGGCCAAACGTATAAATTTGTAGAACAAATATATAAATTTTTGGGCTAAATGTATAAATTTTATATAAAAAAATCCATTTTATATTAAATATTTAACTTTTTCTTTCTTTTGGGGGGGGGGGGCATGGCCCTCTGACCCTTGAAAAGATCTACTACTGCCTCTAAGGTTATTATAGAGGCTTTACTCAATTCAGACCAACTAAAACAATTGTATTTGGTTCTTTTTTTAGTGCAATTAGTAAGGTAATATTAGAAGTTACTTAAATTATAAAATAACTTTATTGACTTTAACTATTTTTATTGGTTCGTAAGAATTGTAAAATAATGATAGAAGCGTAAAGAACTACTTCTTTTTTTTTTTTTTTTTTTTTTTTTTTGCATTACAATGGCAAGACTAATGTCCCAAGTACAAAGACACGGGATCAAACCCGCGACCTCCCAAACTATGGGGAGAAGATATACCACTGGGCTACTAAGCCCGTGGTGTAAAGAACTACTTCTGTAATATCCAATAGCACAAGAATTAAAGTCTTAGATCACAGTGCCTTGTCTATTAACTTTAGGAGCCTAAAGTCATAAACTTTACCACCAAAATGTTTCAGTACAATGGTCATCGGCTCCAAACAAGTTTGAAATGGATGCAAAAACACAAACGAAAAAAATGAGATAGCAAATAAATAAAAAATGCAATATTGACACTTTAGAAGGCTTTGGTAATTTTAAGGACTATGTTGGAAGTTTGTGTGAGTAAAAGCAAGGTTAAAACCCGGATCGATGATCAACCCGGTCAGATCTTTGGGTTAAGGGTTAGTGGGTCGATCGGAGTCAACCCGGGCTAGACCGGTGAGATATAAAAAAATTGGAAAATAATTAATTTCTCATCACATCAACCTAAATTTCACATACTATATATTATTTCAATACTTTAGATCAGTAGTAAAATAACCATATACTTCAATACTTGTGACATATTTAGATATACTTGTGACATATTCAGATATTCAAATTAGATTGCCTTTTATAAAAAAAAAATTAAAATTAAAAATTTAAAAAAAAAAAAGAATAATGGAACCGGGTTGACCCTTGTAATCCGGCCGGTTTCACCGGGTCAACCCGGGTTTACGGGTCACCCGTTTTTGCACCAAAACAGATGGTTTCACTCACGGTTGGCTGGTTCCGGCCCTCAACCGGCTGGCCCCGTCCGGTTTCACAAACCATGAGTAAAAGAGAAGATGCAAATTAAAATGGGGAAGTGGACGGGGAAAAAAGAGAGAACATTGAAAAGAGAGAGAGATTTAGAGAGAGACAAGAGGAAGGCAATGTAATTTCATTCAAAATCATATTATTCTGGTCCTATTTATAAGTTTCTCCTAGCAAAAAAATTTGGTCTTATTTATAAGTCATTTTTTATCAAATAAATATGATTGTGACAATTTTACCCATATTAATTGTACCAATGAAAATAGGAGAAGAAAAAGTTGAAAGGTATCCAATTATAAATGAGGGTAAAGTTGAAAATTCATCCCATAATCATTGAGTTAACTATCTCTCATTGGTATGTGAGTTGATCAAAAGAGATTTATAAATAGAACTAAAGTGGTAAGTGGGATACAATCATGATAATAAACAAAATAAGCAGTCACAGATGAGAATAATTAAAATAAATAGCCATAAATGAGAATGATTCTACATTAAATAAGATTTTCTTGAAATCTTTCTCTTCCATTTTTTATTTCCCTAAAACAATATGATCACAAGCATCCATTGGAATCAACTAATTTAAACTTGAGATAAGCTTGAAACCAAAACTTTTATCCTAGCTAGTCAACCTAAATACTATTATTAACGAAATATTTTAAAATTTTATTTAATTTACCATGATATTTTATCTATTTTTATTTAATGAAATCATTTTTATATTTTATATACACATATTATATACACTGGAAGATGCAGAAGTGCAATGTCGAATAGATAATAAATGTAATTACAGCTTTTTGTTGTATGGGACTCATTTTTAGGATAATTTTTGCAAAAATGACAATAAGGTACCATTAAGAAAAAATAATATTATAAAAATTCTATAACTTGTCAATCTTAGTTGATTCATTTATTAATAATTGTTCATTTATTTGTCATTAACAATCTGTAGGACTTTTCTAACATCATTATTTTTAATTAGGACGTCGGTGTGATTTTCCCATAATCTTTTTTTTCTTAAAAAAAAAAGTCCAATTTTTTAGAGGCGGGACTGATCTTGTTCGAACTTTGAAGTTCATTTTAATTGGAATTTTCTATTATTTCAGACAATGATACTCTATTTATTCTTTTTTTTTTTTTTTTTTTTTTTTTGTGTGTAAAAAGAATTACTTTTTATAAGTATTTTCAGGGTTTTAAAATGTTAGATTTTATTTGTGTATATTAAAATTGAATTAATTTCTTTGGCCAAGAAATACACAGTTCATATTTTTCTTTATTTTTCGGAAGGATTTTGCAATTTTTAAAGTGTGAGTCTCATTTTCAGTTAAGAAAAATATGAGTCTCATTTTCGACAAATAAAAATATATAATTGTATCCTATCAAAAAATATATATATAATTGTATATAGAGAATCAGAAAAATATGGATGTTAGATTAATGAAAAATAAATTTTGATCAGATAGAAAGAAACGTCAGTCTCCCAAGTCCCAATTGATATGACTTATATTTTTGGAGTAGGTGTAAAAGTATATATATGATTTTTTTAAAAGTGTACTTAATACTAAGTGTTTTTTAGTCTAAAAGTGATTTATGTGGTTACAAAAATGGAGCAAAAATAATCATTAACCATTAGTTTGAATTTTTTTGTATTTTTAGATATAAATGATGATTGGCTAAATCTCATTCCAAATTTAAGCAATGGAAAACTAGAAAAATTACAAAAAGGGCCCAAATAGTTTTGAAAATTACAAAAAGATGGGATATGGAGCGGCCTAAGGGGTAGGATTGGGATCGGAAGAGAGAAAGGAAATTGGAGAGAGAATGACCGAACTATAATTTCAAAATATCTATGTCATGTTTTGTAATTTTTTCCAAAGATCATCCACGTCACTTTAAAAATATAAAAAAAGTCCAACTAACGGTCGATTTGTATTTTTGCTCCACTTTTGTAATCATATAGTCTTTTTTTACGCAAAAAAAAAAATATATTGGTATTGGATGTATTTTTAGAAAAACCATATATGTATTTTTGCACTTTAACTTTTATATATTTTTTTTAAAAAAAAAGCAAAGGTGATGTGATATTGTTCCAGTTATATAACTTTTTTAAAAATAAAATAAAATGAGGGCGTGAGTTGTTGATCTAACAATTTACATAAAATAAGATGGAAAAAAATGAGAGACAAATCAAAATAGAGAAAGGGACAAATAGTTGCCATTGGGTGGAGTGTAGGGCATGTCCGAATTGCACACCCTATTATTGGACTCAGGTTTTGTGCTGTTTTGCTGCTTTTTTAGATTTGATTCCTACCGTTGAGATTTTTTTTCATATTTTTAATCTTTTTAAAAGACATAATACTAAATAAAAATAATATATTTCCAGTTAACTTTTAAATGTTGCATTGTTGCTAGTTGATATTTTTTTGTGGAAGGTTCGAATTTGCAACCTGACACTTAGAAAAGTCTTTTCATGTGCGTTGGACTACAAGACCATATGTTGTTATAATTATTTTATATCCAAATATAATTGCCTCATTAATATTATTAATAACTGTTAATATTTTTAAATGTGTTAATTTTTTTAAAAGAAAATGTCCTTAATTTAAAGTTTGAACTTCTACATTATATTTAATGTTTCTTAATGACAGCCCTCAATTTAATGAAAGGTATAATTAGAATGATGTAATTAATACACCGGGAAAAAAATATTTTTATTCTTTACAATTTAAACCAAAACAAACATCCCAAAATAGACACTTTGGTCCAACTTTCTTATTGTCATTAAGAATACTTTGTTAAAGATTAAAAAGATTAAAAGAAAACGTTCAATTTTATGTAAAAGAAATTTTACCATATGAAATTATGTAAAAGAAATTTAAAATTAAATAGAAATTATCCTGATGAGATACTACTGATCCTATTTCTAAGTCTCTTTTAACTAAATCACATATATCAATAAAATGTTAGTTCAATAATTATAAGGTAAATTTTTCAACGTTGCCCTCATTTATGAATGAGTTTTTTCAACTTTTTATTTTCTTTCTATTTTTATTAGTTGAATTAATATGAATAAAATTATCACAATCTTATTTATTATTAAAAAGAACTTATAAATAAAACCAAATTTTTTTAATAAAAAAATGAGTTATAAATATAAATATCACCAGAATGATATTTGCTAAGGGCCCTATTAAAAAAATTTGGTTTTATTTTATTTATAAGTTCTCTTTCATATAATAAATAAGATTGTGATAATTTTACTCATATTAATTGTAGTAATAAAAATAGAAAGAGAATAAAAAGTTGAAAGATACTCATTCATAAATGATAACGTTGAAAATGTAAAAGAAATTTAAAATTGATCAGAAATTATTCTAATGAGATTTCACTCTGGCCCTATTTATAAGCCTCTCTTTTAACTAAATCACATATATCAAGGAGATGTTACTAATAATTATCGGGTAAATTTTCAACTTTACCTTCATTATAAATGAGTTTCTTTCAACCTTTTATTCTCTCTCTATTTTTATCAGTTCTGAAACAGAACTTATAAATAAAATCAAATTTTATAATAAAAAATGACTTATAAATACAAAAATCACCAGAATGATATTTGCTAACTAACATCTCTCAAACATGTGCCAGGTCCATCATATATATGATTGAACAGGGGTAATAGGACAAAAAGGAATATAACATGTTTTGTATTGGAACTTGGAAGGGTCAAAAGTGGCATTTCACATAGAAAAGGGTTATACTGCTTAGCTGGATTAAAATAAAAAAAGTAGGTAGTGGTTGAAGTTGAGAGCTTTCCAATAACAATTCAAAATGCCTAATCAATCTCTTAGCTGGTGAAACCTGCATCAAAAGGACCACTTCCTCACTCTCTTCAATTTTCATTGGCTCTCAACAACAAAAAAATCTACCAACCATGCATCCACAAATTTTATAGGATCGTATCTTTATTACATTGACCTTGAGCAATAAAAAATAAAATAAATCTTTATTGCATTGACACTTTATGAACATTTAACTCATTAATTTTATTTTAAATTCATAAAATTTTGGAGAAAAGACAATTAAATACTAAATGAATTATAAAATCTCTAAAATTCCTTTTAAAAATGTAAAAAGATCAATAGATGGGGTATGAATTGAGGATTTTAAAGTGTTGGTGATTTTATAAAATTGCCCCTCAATTTTTAAATTTTTTTTAAAAAATATATTAACCAAAGGACGAAATGTATTGACTAAAAATGTTATGAAGTTAATTAAATGTGTTAAGGTATTTGACTAAAAGTGTAAATATATTGACCAAATGAGAAAATTTATTGACTAAATGAGGAAATGTATTAATTAAAGGTATATAAAGGTATAAACAAATTTACTAAATATTCTAACAAAAAACTTTACATCTATATAATATACATTATACCCGATGAAAACAATATTAGTATAATAAAATTTGAAAAAATTCCCTCTTTGTCATATAAATAGGAGAAAACTCTATTTGTTCTATAAATAAGACAAGAGGAATACTATTTAGTATCAGAGGGAGGGATTATGTTCCTTAATTTCAACCCTCATTGCAACTAAATTCTGACTCTATCCTTACTATATTCTCAAATTTATGTTTTAAAGTTTAAGGGCTTGTTTGGTATTAGGGGAGGGGAGAGGAGGGGAATTTTTTTGAGTTAGATTTTAAAAAAGAGAGAGAGAAAATGGGTTAGAAGTTTTAAATTTATTTTTCTTATTATTTTATTTTACATCTTCTCTATACTAAAATTTTGTAATTCAACTTTTTCAATTTTCTTAAGTCTAACTCATAAAAATATTCTTCCCTCCAAATTCCTCCTACCAAACATACATTAAAGATTTGGAAGAGTATATCTCAAATTTATATTTTTAAGTTTAAAAGGATTTGAAAGAGTATATGTCCATGTTAAAAAGAAAAGAAAAGAAAAATATTTTTGAGATATTAGACTCTCATGATCACTAGCTCTATTTTTTTCTTCTCATATTTCATTACTAAACAATTTTTTTACAGGATTCTGACTTATAACCTCATCTTTAAGAAAATAGAAATGTTTGGTGTCATTTAGACTACAAGACTGCAAATTTTTTATTGTCTCTTTGCTCCTATAATGTTACACATTGTTAAGATATATTTTTTGCCAATAAAATCGGATCGTTTCGTATAACTATGTATTATGTCATGATAATCATATATTAGGAAAATAAAAATGATTCAAATTATTGTTAATCTTTTTGGCGGAAAAAAATTAAGTGAGTTAAATTCCTAGAGCTTGTTTTAGTAATTAGGAGATGCTTTCAAGTTCAAAAAATAATTAAACATATTTATATATTGTCCATTAATAAAGTTCTCAAACATTATCATGATTTAAACTTATAACCTTATAAGTTATAACTAAAAGTTTCACTATCACCAAATGAGAACTTTTTTGGATTAGCTTATTTTAAATAATTTTGTGATATATGAGGTAAATATAAAAGAAAAATTTCATCTACTAAAACTTAAAAGCGATTTTTGATAAAAAAAACGCAAGACGTGATCAAACTTAGTTGATAAATCAATTTTAATTTTATTCTTGCATGATCAATTCACTTTGTTTTTTATTTAACCTATTTTTCAAGCCAATCAAACTATATTAAGAATCAATAATCACTTTTTTTCCCTAATCGAACTGTCCTTCATATAATATTTTACTACCTCCAATCCTAAACATAAGACTCTTTTAAGGGAGATTAAGAAAAGCTAATTAAATTACTTTAAATTATTTATATTTATTATTTTTTCTCCAAACTAGCTAATTTGTTTGACTTATATAAACTGATATATAATTTGATCATATACAATATATGATATGAATAATAAATTATTTAACTTCTTTAATCTCTAAAAAACAATCAACTAGGTCATATATTTATAATCAGAGGTAGCATATACTTCCTTATAATTTTCTTCTTCTTTTTTTAATTTTCTAATAAATAAATCTCTCAGACGATAGATATTACCTTCATTCCCCAAATTTTGAAGGAGACCATCAATTGATTCCCATACATATAATAAAAATAATCTAACTTTTAAGTTTTTTTTTTTTTTTAATAATGAAAGCACTGAGCAACTAGGAGACAACGTGCAAATTAATGGATAATCACTCCCTAATAATAAGATTCAATTATTTGTTTTTGTGGGAGAGAATAATATTAAAGAAACAAACAAACTATTTAGAGAGAGAGGATCAGTTACTTTCAACATATCAATTTTCAAAACGAAGCAAGTTGACAAGTTGGTACTCTACAAACCATTTTTATATACTCCACAAAATAATGAAATATTACATTACTATAATGCTTTCTCCACCATTACCCCACCACTCTCCTTTTAAGGGAAAAAAAAAAGGGCAAATTTCTTTCAGGTCCCAAGGATCAAGAAAATATCTAAAAAGTCTCAAGAAAAATTTAAATATCGAGAAAAGTCTCAAAAGAGTTATTAATCCTACATATAAAGTTGTTAATCCCATATATAAGAGTTGTTAATCCCACCAAAAAAGTTGTTAATGAGACTTTTCTCGACATTTAAATTTCCCTTGGGACATTTTTGACATTTTCTTGGTCTCTTGGGAAATAAAATGATTTTTCCAAAAAATAATGATAACATCAATACAATATTATTATATACTTTCAAGTTTCATCACATGATTTGACGAATTAATTAAAAATTTAAAAATTCCTAACAGTTTTTTTTTCTTTAAAAAAATTAAATGATGTCAAATTTTGTAACAATTCATTTGATATATAGTATTATTGACTTATACCCCCTCCCATCTTGTATACAATTTTTTTAATATGTCACCTATGAATAGTAGACATTAATAATTTTCTTCAATTTTTAGTATCATTTTCCATTTCTATTCCCAATAATTATTCGTTCAATTCACTGTATTAATATATAATTACTTGCTCACTCTCACCCTCTCCATAAATAAGGTTGTTCATGAAAAATAAGTTGTCCTTGTCTATATATTTATCGTCTTTAGCTAATTTTAACTCACATTTATTTGCATCTTATAAAAATGATTGGGAATATCTCTAATATAAATTCTGAATTATATGAAAATGATTTTTAAATTTTACACCACGTGATTTTAATTATTTGGTGTCTTTTGTATCAGTATGTTTCAAGTGTAGAGATTTTTCTGACAAATTCTAGAAAACTTTAACATGTATAAAATGTTAAACATAGTGTGGGCTACATATATTGTTAATGATATGATCCAGATTCCTTGTCCATCTGTCTCAAAGGATCTCTGTTTAGCATAATTGAGAAGCCCAATATTCTTTTCCCCCCTTTTTTGAATTATTGATTCTTTATTCTTGGGTGTAATTTCTCAAATTTTATGAAAATATAATGGTAAATTGTTTATGTATATAATACTTTTGTGCATAAATTCTCACTTTCATTTTTTATTTATTTATGATTTATCAAAATATCTCTTATTGTAGAATTTCAATAAAATCTTACACATGACATGAGCACAGTATTTAAAAATGGACTGGTCAATAAATAAACTGGTTGACACAATGATTTAAGTGTCAATGGTTTAAACTAGGATAAATCTAGGATCAAATTGATCATAATTAAAATAATATTTTAATAAATCATTAATACACAAGTATACATAATATTCATATATATAAACCACACATAATCTTACATAAAAGAGTTATTGAAGCACAAATATGACAGACTGCTCTTTTTTTTTTCTTTTTTTTTTTCCCAAAAAAATTTCAAACCAATGTCATTTCAAGCTAAATAAAAAAATCAAAAATAAAATCCAACCCAGTTGATCTGTCAGAACACTCTTTACTAAATTGGCTAATGGGATGGGTTCATCAATTCACTGGTGTGACCGGTGAACCGGGTTGAGTGTTAATACCATGTATACGAGAAGATTATGTTGTCTTCAATTCCAATTCAATGTGGAGGTTTAAGAATATAGAAGGCTTCTAAATTTGTTCCGTTTTAAAGTAATTGATTATTGAGTTTTAAAGGATGATTATTCATGTTTCTTTGTACAACCAAACTGCGGGTTAAAAAATATATGGTGCAAAACTTGACTTTCATTTTGTAATCCAATCAGTAACACAATCCATGTCTTCCTATTCCTTCTCCAAACTATCTAAACGAATATCCAGATAATTCTGATCTGAAAATTGCATTAGAGCGCGGTCTTGAAGATGATGATTTCATGTTATTTCTATTTGAAGTTCAAGATGAGTGGGCTTCTCAATATCATGACTTGAAATTCTACTCTACAAAAGAGAGGGAATGTGGAAAGGGATTGAAACGAGTTTCTATTATGAGTGACGAATCCCAGTATTTACATAAATTTTCTATGCTATTTTGGGGATAATTATCATGTATTCAAGCCATTATTTTATTGAAATTTGGTTATTTTGGGTTAAGTGTGCCTGCATGAAAATTAGTGTAAAAAAGGGGTAAAATTGTCATAATTTGTTATTAATTATTGTTAATTGATTTCTAGGATATTTCATGCTGCTTAACATTGTTTTCTATTGCAACAAGTCCTATGTTTGGGAGCCTTACAAGTAAAGCGACGTTTATAGGTTCAAAGGGGTTTTTCTTCCAATACGTTAGTCTTTTGAGATTGAGTTCTCTCTCTTCCAAAGAAGAAGGCTATCCATGGCGGGTTCTAACCAGAAAGAGGCAGAGTGAAATCCCATGGCGTAGAGCCGATTTAAAGGTTTTCCCTTCGATAGTAGCTTAGTCTTTTGAGATTGAATTCTTCCTTTGGGTCTTGAATCACCAGTACGTTCAAATCAGTCAACTTGTTTGGTTAGATTAAGAAAAAGTATTTTTACTATCTGGGTTTTAATTGGTTTTATGAGGCTAATACATGGCCGGAGACAGATTTTAAAAGTAAGGGGAGGCAAGGGGGAAGATCCTATATCACTGTGACAGTATTCATAGTTATGAATGGCCCGCGATTGACTTTTTCAACAAAGAAGAATAGCTTTTGTTAATCTTTAAAATTAAAAATCTTCAAGAAAATTTCAAGAAAACGATAAATAAATTGTAACCACATTTACACATTAGCATATACAACGTCCTATTTTAGTTCTACAAAGATAGCTTTAATTTGCCTAACACTAGTAAAAAGGGATGGGAATCGTATTTTATTCTATAATTTACATTTCTTTGTTTTTTTAAAGTGATAGCTCATGCATTCAACAACTTTTGGGACCCCAAAAGTACCAAGTTGAACTCAAAATATTTCATCAATGTTAAATACAACAATAAAAAAATTAAAGAATTACCTAGAAAATTAGAAGAAAACAAAACTTTTAGTCCTTGCTAACATTACTTGATTATGACTACTAGATAAATTTTTGTTCCTTCTATCTGGCATTGAAGATACAATTTTAGTTTATCAGAATGAGTATGCAGAACGACAAAGATTAGGTATGCACATAAACTTGTCCCCACATCACAATAAAACCACAAAATAAGACAAGAACAAAATCAAATGATTGTTCGTCCCAGATTTTCATAAACTTGATATCAACATGAGAATGATTTATAAATGGTTGATGAACTTGTAGGATCTGAAGAGCAAGAAAAAAGTGATAGAGTCAAGTATGGGAAAGCCACATGTTCTAGTCATACCTTACCCTGTGCAAGGACATGTGATTCCTTTAATGGAACTTTCTCTATGCTTAGTTAAACATGGGATCAAAGTAAGCTTTGTAAACACCAAGTATAATCATGAGAGGATCACGAGTTCATTTGAAGAGGGAAGTGACATAGGATCAAAACTTAATCTGGTTTGGATAGCTGATGGGTCAGATTCTGCAGAGAATAATGCGAAGAAAAAGCCGGTGTCCACTGGAGAAGTGTTGACGCACATGCCTGGGAAAGTTGAAGAGCTCATTGATTGTTTGATTAATAATGGTTCAGAAAGTAATGAGAAGATAAGCTGTGTACTCGCTGATCAAAGCATTGGGTGGGCCCTTGATATTGCCGAGAAGAAAGGAATCCGGCGAGCCGCCTTCTGTCCTGCAGCAGCAGCGCAGTTGGTGCATGCATTCAGCATCCCAAAGTTGATCGAGAGTGGAATCATCGAAAAAAATGGTAAGTTCATAGAGCATAACTTGTTTATTTAGAGCATACTCCCATTTAGTCCTAACTATACGGGCTAGTTAGGGGTTTACTTTAATCCTAAATATAATATTTTAATTCACTTTGTCTCATAACTTTATACTTTGTCTTCTGGTCCTTAACACAAGGGCTACTTATAACTAATTTTGGTAGATTATAGAAATGAAGTAAATTAGTTAATTATAACAAAAGTGAATTAATCTCTCTAAAATACCATGTGTGACATTATATCTTTTCACAAGTTAGGTAAATTAGTTTGAAGGGAAAATAATAAATATGGGAGATAAAATGGATTCAAATACTATATTTTGGACCAAATCAAACCTCATCCGGAGGTAATAACTTTTTCCCCAAACTATCCCTAGCTTATAGTAAGTGGTTTTCATAAATGATAGCTCCAATGCAAATGATGGGTTAAAAGAGGGTATTTGAAGAAAATCAATACACATTTTTTTTTTTTAATAAATAACTAATTTAACTAATTTCTTTAATCTACACAAATAGTTATCTCACTCCAATTAATATACCGGATGCAGTAATAACTTGTTTATTATGACGGCTTTCCATTCAAAATCTGCAGGAACTCCTTTGAGAAAACAGACCATTCAACTTTCATCTACAATGCCTAGCCTTAGTACTGAAAACCTGGCCTGGCTTAATGTTGGGAATCTGACCACTCAGAAGCATATTTTTGAACTGATGATGAGGAACATTAAGTCTATGCAGCTCACTGAATGGCTTCTATGCAACTCAAGCAATGTTCTTGAACAATCTGCATTTACCATGTTTCCAAATATCATACCTATAGGGCCACTTTTAACAAGCAATCCTTTAGGGAACCCAGTTGGCGATTTCTGGCCCCAAGACCTATCTATTATGAACTGGCTAGATCAACAATCACCAAGTTCAGTTATCTATGTTGCATTTGGAAGCTTCAGAACTATGAGTGCAACACAGTTCCAAGAACTGGCTTTAGGGCTTGAACTTTCCAATAGACCTTTTATCTGGGTTGTACAACCAGACTTCATTGAAGGGAAGAATAATAATGAATACCCTGAAGGATTTGAAGACAGAGTTGGTGATCGTGGTCGAATGGTGGGTTGGGCCCCGCAGAAGAAGATTCTGAATCATTCTTCGATCGCTTGCTTCATAAGTCACTGTGGTTGGAACTCCACCGTGGAAAGTGTAAGCAATGGAGTTCCTATTCTGTGTTGGCCTCACTTTGCAGATCAGTTCCTGAATAAGAGCTATGTCTGTGATGTTTGGAATGTGGGAATGGGATTTGAGAAAGATGAAAGAGGCGTAATCACAAGCGATGAAATTAGAGACAAAATTGAGAGGCTCCTGAATGATGAGGAATTGAAGGAGAGGGCAAAACATCTTAAGGAAAAAGTTCTAAGTGGAATCAAACAAGGTGGTGAATCTAGCAATAACCTAGATGGTTTCATCAAGTGGATCAAAATGACGAATTAGATCTACAAAGTTTTACTATGAGGATGTTTAAACCACTCAACCTACCTTTAAAAAACAAATAAATGAACAAGAATCTAAATCCACGTATTCTCTGAAAGGTGTTTGTCACCTACCTTTCATAACTACTGTTTCTCTATGGCTGCTTGTAATTTAGAATCTACAAAAATTGGCTTTCAATGAAGTCATGCCAAAGAAGGTGGAAATGCTCATACAAGAAATCAAAATTATCAAACAGCAATAAGATTAGTTGTGTGGTTTTTTTAGAGAAGATGGGAATCAAACTAGTTGCATTCTAGCTAGCCAGATCTATATTCCCTTTTGGCCTTTGTCTCTTAGAAACCAGAAGATGATCAATGATGGACTCAGTCATAATATTAGAACAAGTGCTGAAATATTTTCTGCAATTTTATTAATATTTTGGTAATGAATAAATAGTTGCACTGGAACTTGATCAACCTTTATAACAATTGCAACATAGTAGAAATTGCATACTCTCTCCCGTCCTAAATATAAGGTTTATTTGAGGGTTTTAGTTTGATCCTAAATATAATGTCTCATTCCCTATTATACGTCTGCCAACATTTTCTTTCCCATAATACCTCTATTTCTTGGGGCATTTTTATCTATATTAAATGTATGGCAGGGTTATTTTTGAAAAAGTGTCACAAATTATCTACATATTAATTACAAATAACCAACTTATCTATTTTTTTCCCCTGAATTATGCCAAATTGTTAATATAGGCCGGACCTTATACTTAGAAACCAGAGGGAGTATTACAGCTCCTTCGGTCCTCACCCGACAGCTTAAATTTTGCATTCAAATGTTCCCTGAGAACATACTAATGGCTTGGACTGCTCAACTAAAAAAAAGCAGATTATTCTACTGTCACCAAATATTTCTGTTATGAGAACAAAAGATTTGCGTGGGCACAAAGTGGTGACAATCCAAACAAGTAAAATTTTCAACAATATGAGACAACAAGAAAGCTATGGAAGTTACAAACTCTTTGATCTGCAACTCAGCACATGACCTATGGATATTTTCCTATATAGGTTCACTTCTGGCAACCAAGAACAAACATTTTGGGCATTAAGAAGGGTCCTTTTGCCAAGAAGACTTATAATGTTCAAGCTGTCTTGATGAACAACCAGATAACTCAGTAATTCACGTTGATTTTGGAAGATAATTTCACTGTCTTGGACTAAAACTCTTCAAGAAGGCATTTCAATCAATTATAAGATTAGATATCAACAATGGGGAAAATTAAGCCTTCCTAAAAGCCTTTGGACCTTCCTAGAAGCCTATGGAGACATTGCTTTTTGGACCAGCGTTTGGGCCAAGAGAAGTGAAATTTTGATTGACTTTTTTCCCCCTCTGAGTGGAGAAGAGGAAAATAGAGAAAAATGGCAACATTTGCATCAGTTTTGAAAGACTATATCCTATATTGCCTCACAATTTTTTTTTTCTTTTGGATTTAATAATACTTCTGGGACAAAAATTCACATTAGTCCTAGAGAAAATGCTTCATGACAAAGGATTCAAACCAAGGGCTTTAAAGCTTGGGGGGAAAGCCATAAGTAGTGCCAAAGAAGGTTGCAGCTCAAACAAGAATTTAAACTTATTGATTGGACAAAAGCATAAATAAGAATTTAAAGTTGTAACTAAAGAATTATAAGGCAAGAATAAAGAGAACAAGCTTTGTTCACTATGTAACATAAAAGTATATGTTTTTCTTATTCTTTTTCTTTCATTTGAATCTTCCTAAATGCATAACGAAACCTCACTGCAAGAGGGGAATGTGATGGACTTGTTCAGGGACAGTAAATCCCTTTTAACTAATTCATTTTCTGTGTGTGTTTTTGGAATCTCGTCTTTATACTCTTATTTCTCTTATTAAATTCATCTTCAATCAATAAGCCTGATATAAAGAATTAACAAATCAAA
This sequence comes from Acacia acuminata, assembly GCA_019022655.1. NCBI lineage: Eukaryota > Viridiplantae > Streptophyta > Magnoliopsida > Fabales > Fabaceae > Acacia > Acacia acuminata. The sequence continues at coordinate 7,769,696 of JAFJYI010000005.1, forward strand.
GAGCACTCAAGGGATTTATACTAAGACCACTGTTTCTCCCATTAATGAATGATCCTGGAAGAGATAAAGAAAGCATGAGTGAGACCCACATATTACGAGCCTTAGCGATCCAACTCATTATGGCTTAATTTATTATAGGAAAAATAAGAGCCTTAGGATAAATTAGGAATTACTTATTAATCGAGTCTATTTTTATTATCTTTTATTGTTATCTTTATGAATTAATAAGATTTAGTTGTTAGGATTTATGATTATTAGTTATCTAAATCTTAGATTTAGATATATTTTTAGATTTTGTATTTATATTTGGATAGAGTTTGCTATCCGTAAATCATTACTCATAAATAAAGTGTTGAATATTCAAAGAGTAATTCAGTATTAGAGATTCTCCTGGACTGTTCTTATAGAATTAGTGAGATACTCGTTTATTCCGTAAATCGAGGCTGGTCTTAGAGAGCTAGTGAGATCCTTGCTTCTCTTTAAAAACAGAGCAAATCTATTTTCCCTTTATTTCCAGAATTCACACATAAATAAAATAGGAACCTATCAGAGCCGCACCCACTGTCCCACTCTCTCTTATAGGATATTCCCTTAATACTCTATAGAAGAGGATGATCCATATTATATACTCATCAGAAGTGTTTCTAAAGTCTATAAAGATAGAGGGTTAAGCTCCAATTTAAGTTTTTGTGTAGAAACTGTTGGTATCCGAAAGTTTTTATTGGACTAATATCGCCTTAAAGAAAGAGCAAAATTGCCCGTCATCAAAAAATTAACATTCACTGTTAAGTTGATATTGATCCTTTAAAAAAAAAAAAAAAAAAACTTTTGGGACAATATTAATTTAACCAAAAATTCCAAATACCCATAGTTCTTGTATGAAAACTTCTAAGGTAAAATTGAATCTCAATATAAAGATAGAACATTGTCTTATATATCATTAGGATTGGAGGGAGTCATATGGTTAATAGTGCTTCATAGGACAACATACCATTCCAGCAAGCACAGTTAACTTGTACAGCAATCAAACTACTAAATCATACACAAATGGTAGCTATTCTTAGTTGCAAACTTGTTTTATTTTAATATGAATATAATATTGATGACTTTATCTAGTATTGTTCCTATAATATTATTTAGGGTCAAGGTGCAGATTTGCAAACAACTATTATCCGAGGAGCGTCTGGCACAAATAATTATTGAGGGGACCAAAATTGCTAATCAACAATTACAAAGTGAAAAAAAAACACAATTTGGAGCAGATTCGTCAACAAACTATTACCCCGTCACTGTCTTGGTGTCTCCGTCTTCCATTGACTGTCACAGTGTCGGCGACGTCGGCATTTCCAAAGCTTCTATTGTTGCTGGGTGTTCCACTCACCATCTTGAACTCATCTAGTAGTCCATAGCGTTTGACTGGCACGCACCTTGCACCCTGGTTCCATCTCTCTGATGCCATAAGCAACAACCGTTGCTGCCACAATGCCTGTTTCCATGGGTCCCATCTCTGTTGGTGTTTTCCTTTTCCAACAAGAAGGCTTAACTGCTCTTTTCTCCAGCGATTCTGCCACCGTCCTACGCTAGTACCTCATATTTTAATAGTTGTTTTTTTAAAATAGTTATTTGATTTTTTTTTTCACTTTTTTTAATTGTTTATTGGCAATTTTGGTCCCTTCAATAGTTATTTGTGCCAGGCGACGCTCCTCGAGTAATGCTTGGTTGGCAAAACTGCACCTTCACCCTATTATTTAATTCAACAAGTTGATCAATCACATACCAACTTGATCACCAAATTATTATCATATTATTAAAATTATCATTATTATTAGTACTATATGTGACAATGATAATAATAACTTTTTAACTTTGATGTAAACATGCAATTCAACGATTGCAAATGTAACCCCATCATCGTCAATTTCATTGTTCAATGGAACTCACAACAAGAAGACGGTGAAACCAATTCAACTGCAAATTACAAACTTGTCTTGGCACTAAAAGCACTCATTATTTACTGCAATATGCAAAACGGCAAGAGTTTTGATTCTTTAAGAAGATTGCATATAAATAAAAGCGCTAAGTAACAATTTTGTCCCAGAAGTATGCGTTCAGGATTGTCCCAAAGTTGCCCTGGAAATCTAAAAACGTAGCAATGTTACCTCTCCGTTAACAGCCCTAACGGTCAAACGTTAGGTGACCACATTATGCTAACGTGGATTGTCTACGTGACATCTTTGTCACCCTTTTTTAAAGGGTTAAGTAACAATTTTGTACTGGTAGTACACGCTAAGGAGCAATTTTACTCGGAAAGTGTTTTTTTTTTTTTGGTGTCTCAATGTTGTACTGAAAGTCTAAAAACGTAGCAATATTGTTTCCCAGTTAACAGCACAAACAATCAAACATTAGTTGACTTCATTATCTGACTTGGATTGTTTATGTGGCATCTTTGTCACTTTTATTAAAAAAAAAATCTGATTTACAAGTCAAATTTATAAAATACTACATTCGGTCTTAATTATAAGACCAAGTTGACTTTTTTCAAAAGATTGAGGAAGCTAATTAAATTACTCCATAATATTTTTATTTTTATTTTTTCTCCAAACTAATTAGTTTGACTAATAAACTAATATATAATCTAAGGATACATAACATATGATATGATTAAATAACTTATTTAGCTTCCTTAATCTCTCCAAAAAAGGTCAATCCGGTCTTATAATTAGGATCAAATGTAATATGATTAAGTAACTTATTTAGTTTTCTTAATTTTATTTTAAAAAGTCAACACGGTCTTATAATTTTAATCATGACAGGAAGGAGTAGGGGTGACAATTATTATTATTATTATTATTATTTTAAAAAGTAAACATAGCCTACTCCTTATTCCCCTATAGCGTCCTCCATTGCAGACATTCCTCAATCAAACAATAATCACCCGCTTACGGAATTTGTTCAGAAAAATGTTTCGAACAAATCAAACAAAAAAATAAGAATAAATTTATCCAAACAGAAGATCAAACGAGTACGTCACAAAAAGTCAAACGAATTTTTCTAAATAATAATCACTCACTTGTGGAATTATCTATGCGAACGATTAACGAACCTCTAGTGCATTGTAAGCAGAGATGACTAAGAGAATAGAGCTTACAAAAAGTGTTAAATACAATTAATTAGGACTGTTAATGAAGGGGCAACATTGCTATGTTTTTTAGACTCCTGGGGCAACATTGAGACAAAAAAAAAAAAAACTTCCAGGGCAAAATTGTTTCTGGGTGTGTACTTTCAGAGCAAAATTGCTACTTAACCAAAAAAAAAAAAAAACAAAGATGCCACGTAGACAATCCACGCTAGTATAATGGGGCAACTAACGTTTGATTGTTAGGGTTGTTAACGGATGGGCAACATTGTTACTTTTTTAGACTTCCGGAGAAACATTGAGACAAAAAAAAATCTTCCAGGGCAAAATTTCTCCTGGGCATGTATTTTCGAGACAAAATTGCTACTTAACCCTAAATGAAACAAATAAGAACGGCTTAATGTATAATTGAATTTGATGCAAACGATAAGAGCAAATTCAATAGGCATGATGGATTCGGATTCTCTTGCTTTAGAGGATCCATTTGGATAGATCAGAAAGATGGGTCACTTTCCATGCCAACAAAGTACTTCCTTCGTCTATAAAACGGAGTTGACTTTTTTTAAAAGACATTAAGGAAGTTAAATAAATTACTTGATTACATCATATATTGTGTATCTTTAGATTATATATTAACGTATAAGTTAGGCAAACTAGTTTAGAGAAAAAAATGACAAATATAAATATTTTGAAGTAATTTAATTAGCTTCCTTTATATTTTCAAAAAAGTCAACTTTGTCTTATAATTAGGACCAGAGGAATATTACTATATATATTTTTGTTAGTTAGCCAAGTGACTAATTATATTTGTAATCATTATTATTGATTATCTATAATTTCTTTATTTATTTAAGATTAGCAAGATGAAAATAAAACAGGAAACTAAAAACCCAAGTTAGGTACATTGGCATTGCTTATTCCGTCTTACCTCCTCCTCTGTTTCGTTGTAGGCCTTATAAATTTTCAATTTTTTTTTCCCCTCAAATTGCTTTGTTTCTTTTATTTGTCCTTAGGCTTAATTTAATTCCCATTAAAGAATTGATTTGATTTCCCTGAAAATCAGAATTCCCATAGTAAATATTAATCATTAGAATTTTATTAAAAGAAACAAACAAACCCAAGATATATCATCAAGGATTACATTTTTTTCTCAGCCATATAAATCATTATCATCAAGGATTATATAAAAATGGAGTAGTATATATACGACTTGGAAATGAAAAGAATATCATCAACATACATAAAAATTATAGAAAGATCTTGTTTTGAGTTAAAACAATGAGTAGAGCACATGTTTTGGCTCTGCCTTATCCAGCACAAGGCCATGTTAAGCCTCTTATGGAGCTTTCTTGTGAACTAGTCAAACATGGAATCAAAGTCACATTTGTGAACACAGATTTCAATCACAAGCAAATAATGAAAGCTCAAGAAGCAAGAGGTGAAGAAGAACAGCAGGTGGGAAGTGATCAGATTAAACTGGCCTCAATCCCAGATGGGTTGGGACAAGATGAAGATAGAAACCGTCCGGAAAAATTGATAGAGTCAATCTGTAAAGTAATGCCAAGCAAGCTGGAAAAGCTTATACAAGAGATAAATGAACAAGAACTAGAAGAGAGTGAGAAGATCAGTTGTGTTGTTGCAGATTGGAGCATGGGATGGGCACTTGAAGTTGCAGAGAAGATGGGAATCAAAAGAGCTTCATTCTGGCCCGCTTCAGCTTCACTCTTGTCTTTGTCTTACAGCATCCCAAAATTGCGTCAAGATGGAATCATTGATTCTGATGGTGAGACCATTAATAGCCCTTCTTCATCTACCCGTTTAAAGATTTTGAGCACGTACAAACTAGTTTTGGTATTGATGCCAAAACCCCTCTGACAACTGTGTTTGACATTGGGAAAATTAAGATTTTGGTTTCTATAGTTTTGACTCAGTTATCTTTAAACTTTGATCAATACAACTCATTCCTTATAATTTCGACTCTACTGAAACTCAGTTTTTGAACTTTAATTCACTGAAACTCATTTCTTTTAGTTATAACCTTTTAAATCTTTAGTCCATAAGTTTCATGAAATATATAATTTTATTTTTTAAAATATATGGACTAAGTTGAATCAAGTCAAAGTTTAAAGACTTAGTTAAAATAGAGTCAAAACTATAGGGATAGGGATGGAAATTTTATTTTTCCCATAATTAAATTAATCGAAAGGAGCAGTAACTTCTCAAAAGTGATTTTTGATTTCCACTTCAGGAACACCATCAAAAGATGAGATAATTCATCTCGGGCCAAAGATGCCTGCTATGAGGACAACCAATTTCGTGTGGACACAAATTGGTGATGACTTGAACGTACAAAAAATTGTGTTCAACTCCATGATAAGGAACAACAAAGATGCAGAAATTGCAGAATGGCTGATCTGCAACTCAACCAATGAACTTGAGCCTTCAGCATTTTCTTTTGCACCAAAAATTGTTCCCATAGGTCCACTCCAAGCAAGCAAGAACAGCTGCGCTGATGATTTAGCAGGATCATTTTGGCCAGAAGACTCAACTTGTTTGAACTGGCTTGATCAACAACCAGATAAGTCAGTCATTTATGTTGCTTTTGGAAGTTTCACTATCTTTGATCTCCTCCAGTTGCAGGAACTAGCACTAGGACTTGAACGCTCAAATAAGCTATTTCTATGGGTTGTAAGATCAGATATCAACAATAATGTGGAACACTTTGCCTTCCTAAAAGAATTTGAGAACAAAATATCTTCTCATGGGAAGGTAGTTAGTTGGGCTCCTCAGCAGAAAGTTCTAAGGCATCCTTCAATTTGTTGCTTCATAAGTCATTGTGGTTGGAATTCTACCATAGAAGGGCTCATTAATGGAGTTCCTTTCTTGTGTTGGCCTTACTTTGCTGATCAATTCCTTAATGAGACCTACATTTGTGATATTTGGAAGGTTGGGTTAAGACTTAATTGTAACGATGATAGGATAATCAGCTGTGAAGAAATAACATGTAAGATTACGCAACTTCTCCATGAACAAGGATTCACAGAAAAGGCTTCACAACTAAAGGAAATAGCCATTAGCAGTGTGAGAGAAGGTTGTAGCTCAAATAAGAATTTGAACAACTTTGTTGATTGGATAAAAGAGCATGATATAGCTAAAGTGTAATCTAAGAAGATATTTAATTACTCAAAAGTTAGGAGCATGTAATGACAAGTCTTCGTTGCAAGAAATAACAATAGGTTTGCATTCTTTAATTGTCATTGAGACTTCTTTGCAAATAAGTCCCTTCCTAACATAGCTGCCCTCTTCTGACAAAAGGGGCAGGCTGTCCCCCACCCCTCTTTTTCGTTTGCTTTTTAAAAATAATTCATTTACTTTTTTTAATACCCTACTTCACTATTGAGGGTGTGAGTGGTGGGGTATTTCACCCACCTAACGCACCTACCTCCTTTTGACAAAAGGAGTAAGCTGTCCCCCACCCCTGTTTTTTGTTTTTTATAAAAATAATTCATTTACGTTTTTTAATACCCCACTTCACTATTGAGGGTGTGAGTGGTGAGGCATTTCACCCACCCAACCCACCTGCCTCCTTTGGACAAAAGGGGTAGGTTGTCCCCCACCCCTTTTTGTTTGTTTGTTTTTTTATAAAAATAATTCATTTACTTTTTTTTAATACCCCACTTCACTATTGAGGGTGTGAGTGGTGGGGTATTTCACCCGCCTAACGCACCTGCCCCCTTTTGAAAAAAGGGGGAGGTTGTCCCCACCCCGTTTTTTGTTTTCTTTTTTAAAAAATAATTCATTTACTTTTTTTAATACCCTACTTCACTATTGATGGCATGAGTGGTGGAGTATTTCACCCACCTAACACACCCGCCTCCTTTTGACAAAAGGGGCAGAGTTGTCCCCCCCGGTTTTCCTTTTTTTTTTTTTTAAAAAAAATTATTTACTTTTTTTTTAATTCCCCCTTCAAAACTTTACTTAAAGGGACAAGGGTCTTAAATGCCATTAAAGTTTTTGTTTAGGAGCACTAGTAAGACGGAAGTTTTTTTGGGACAAAAAATGCCACGAAAGTTTACAAAATGTAGCAATTTTGCTCATCCGTTAATTTTGACCGTTAAATTTAATCGAGTGCACGGGCATGCCACCTCATCACACGAAGCATGCCACCTCATCAATCAAAAGTATCAATTTTGCCTCGGAATTTTTCACTGAGGAGCAATTTTGCCCAAGAAGTTTTCACTAAGTAGCAATTTTGCCCCGGAAGTTTATAAAACGTAGCAATTTTGCCATTCTATCCCCCAATATTAAATTTTACAAAACGTAGCAATTTTGTCATGATCCTTTAGGGACTTGTGCTTCTGGCACATTAAGTCTTTCGGGGACATGTGCTTCTAGCACTTTAAGTCCTTTGGGGACACGTGCTTCTGGCATCTTGAGTCATTCAGGGACTTTCATATAAGTATCACTATCAAGTGAGTCATACAAATAGGCAGTTATAACATCCACTAGACGTAGATCCAGGCCTTCATTTATTTTTGCTAGGCGAATCAAATAACAAAAAGTAGTTGTATCCACTACTGGTGAATATGTTTCTTCAAAATCAATGCTAGATCTTGTGTAAAGCCTTGGGCTACAAGACGTGCCTTATATCTTGTGATTTCACCCTTTTCATTTCTTTTTCTTACATAGACCCATTTGTATCCAACTCGGCTTTACATCTTCGTGTATGGACTACGGTCCAAATACTTTTCGTTTTGCCGGTGATTTTAATTCTGCATTAATAGCATCTTTCCATAGGGGCCAATTCTTTCGTTGTTGGCACTCGCTAATGGATTTTGGCTCTTGATCCTCATTATTATTCATTACATCATATGCTATATGATAAGCAAAAATGTCGTCAACGTTGACTTCATTTCGGTCCCATCGGATACCATCCATAACATAATTTATTGAGATCTCATTATTTTCACACATTTCAGGTACCTGGGTCTCTTCTGGGACTACAACATTCTCTTCTAGAGATATCTCTACTGGAGATCATAACTCTTCAGGAGATGCTCTTCTGGAGCTACTAACTTTTCTTAATTATCCTCGACTTGATAATCTATATTCTTAGCTCATTTTCTCTTTCGAGGATTTTTATCTTTGAAACCAATGGACCTTTCATGCTTCAGGCGTACTTTAGATTCATTCATAATAAGTTGTCCTTCAGGGACATCAATTCGAATAGGAGCATTAGCAGTTGGAACATGTGACTTTGTCACTTTCTTTGGGTCTATATATGCTTCTGGCATTCGATTAGCTAAATTCTGCAAATGAATTATATTTTAAACTTCCAGTTCACATTATTTTGTACGAGAATCAAAATGAGCCAATGATAATTCATTCCAGCTAATCTCTTTACCCAACTGCTTATTTTCTCCCCTCATGTTAGGAAAATAATATTAAATCACAATTGACTAAGCATGCGGTGTAAGTCTCCTAAATCCATTTATTTCCTTTAGAAACATCATTCTGTTTCGTTTAGATACAAACAAGAAGGAGAAGGTCCTCACACAACATTTGTCCCAACTTTCTTTCTATATCCATTTATGTGCATTGTGGTGGATTTATAAGCATTGCACATTCAAAAAATTTATAGATGGAATTGTCTGGCTCTTGACCAAAAACCAAATTTACGGGGAGAATTTTGTTGCCTTATATAAATGCTGCAATATATAAGATCAAATATACTAACATATAAATTTTGTTCTCATAAGCATTGAATATATGATTTTTGGATCATATAATTTGAAAATTGCTCGCTTAATTTATTCAAACATTATTGCAAACTTTAGGTTGCATGCTTACAAACTTCTGGTTGTAAGCTAATAATCTCACATATAACCATCTTATAGATGCATCTTTCAAATTTGTATGGTTTAATGCCATTTCAATGGGCCTATATAATAATGTTTGATATATTCCTAGAAATATTGAGATCCTTTACTAATCATGATCAATGAGAACAAGCAGCACATAATTCATAAACAATATATTGGTTATTCATGAAGAATCTTCTGGTTCTTAAATGGATGTCAATACATAATCTTATATATATATATATATATATATATATGACTCGGATGATCAAACAAGTCGTGCCAATAATAAATTTATTTGGAGAAGTTTACTGTAACATATATCTCAATCAATCATATACTTTTCAATTTCCATAACATATTGATCATAATCATGTTGATCAAAATCTGGCATCCATTTTGGGAGATCTATTAGACTTTGTGTGAGAAATATATAACTTTTCAATTAGCTCACACTTGTATTCTAGCTCACACTTGTTTTCTAACAATCTCCCCCTCAAGTGAGAGTCATATTGTAATACCCCAAAATTCATATGCCTCTTAAGTATTATAGTTTGGCCAAATAATACCTATTTAGAATAGGAAAGTATGTTGTCTCTAATTAGTAATTTATTTGTTTATTTTCCTTGGAATTTAAAGAGGCAAAAATCCAATTTTATTTTAGGGATCATAAATTGCCCTATAATTATTGAATTAATACATGGTGCATAAATGACCATGAAAAGCTAAAAAGTTGTGAGGAAATAATTAAATCAATTAGAGAAAATTGCCAACAATTAGTGGATAATTCAATCTATGTTAATTGAATTATTTTCATAAACATTCACAATTAATTTAGTGGCATATGTTAAAGGCATAATTAAGGATGTATTACCTTAATTAAGAAACAAGGGCTAGTGAAGGGCTAGGATTAGCATAGAAGTGGTTTCTAATTAATCTTAGAACCAATCATATTTTGACAATTACACTTAACTACTTTATTAGATGCTAATTAAGATTAGATATGGAGGGCTAAGATTAAATTTAATAAGGCCAAATCCAAAGGCCTTAATTAAGCCTCATAAAGCCAAATCCTTGTGAAATTGAATTGGCCAATGATAAATCAAGAAAATATTCTTAATCCTCATGAAATTAATTGGACCAATAAGAGATTAACACAAATTAAAGGTTTGGATTCAATCTAGTAAAGTTAAATCCTAAGGCTTTAATTTAATTTCATAAAGTGAAATCCTTGTGAAAATTTATCAACAAAGAGAGGACTTTCTTCTTGATTTTGTGAGATAAGTAAAACACATATTGAACATAAAAAAGATGAAGGGAGAGTTGTTGTGCATGTGTGTGTGTCTAGTATTCAAGAGAGAGAAAGAGAGAGAAAAAGAAAATTAAAGCAAATTTGATAATGGTTTGAAATCCAAGTAAATATATCGATGTACACAAGTAAGAACTCAAAACAACAAATAAAGTGAGAATTTATACAAATTTAAATAGTTGTGAAGAAGTAGGAACCTTGGAAAAATATAAGGACTTATCTTGAACCCACATAATTTAACTCGAAAGTAAGCCTAGTAAGAAAGGCTATTTTTGCAAACGTTGAAGAATAAGCTTAGTACAACCAGGGAAATCTAATTAGACCATAAATCTTGATATCCAACTACTAATCAAGATACATACACAGAATTCAAAAGTATTGGTAATTGATCAAGCAACCAAAAATAGATTTCATTAAAGTAAATTAATCAACAATGACACCTAAGCTTTGATGATGTCATCAAGATGATATCACAAGGATGACATCACAAGAGCACATGCTTTATAATGAAGGGTGAGGATTAAAACTTCTTGATTAAGTTTAGATCTAATGGTTGAGATTAAGGAAGAGGCAAATGGTGGGGCCCACATTGGACTTAAATTACCATTTTAACCTTGAGATTTTCCCTATAAATAGAGGCCTTGCCTCTCCTCATTCTTCACACCAAATCAAAAATCCAAGAGTTGATTTCTAAGAAGCAAGAAGGAGAAGCAAGAGTCTTCAAGAGGTAAGCTTGTCTTTAGTTCTTAGTTTCTAGTCTTTAGCTTTATAATTCTTAGTAGTTCTTAGTAGCTTTTAGTAGAATTGTTAGTTTTAATCTAGAGAATAGGTAAAGTAATTTTCCATAATTGTTCTCAAGCCTTATTGCATCGAAAGATGCCCGACAAGGTGGGAACATGTGAGGAAGTGACTTCTAGGACAAATGGAACAAGTTAGAGTGAGAAAGAGAATTCTTGGGTTGCTGGGTTATGGGAGTCAGTCAGATTGAGGCTATTATTTTATATAGCAAATGAAGTCAATAAATCACGAAATTTTGCATGAATAAAGTAGACATGTAGGGATTTCTAAATATGTATAATATGTATCATTTTGAGTTCTACACAAGGAGTAACATATTTTTGAAATTAAGCTATTTTTTTGGACGAAAATCTGGGCAGCGTTGAGAAAATATTAAACTGGGAATGATTCTTGATGTTCTAGCTTCTGGGAATATTTTTCCTTGAAAATAGACATGTCAAGGGTCATGAATAATTTTACAGAACCTCATTTCGATTTTTTTGGAATTATCTATGATTTTTCAAAGTTTCTGAAAAATCTGTCCAGAAAATCCAGCATTACGTTTTTAAATAAAATGTAAGGGCAAAATTGTAATAACAAATCCACCATGGGTAGAAATGTCAAAATAGGTGAAAATATACTTTTTGATATTATTATAGGAAATATGATATTAATAATTAATATCATGAAAAAGGAAATAATCGACAAAGAATGTATAGGATATCAGGGAAGACCGGAGTCGACCAAAGAGTCGGGCATTTTTGCAAATACGCGGTGAAAGGTACGGACGCGCATCGTAACACTAACTCGATGCTCATTGTATACTTATATGTGATAGATACTTTCATAAAGACATGGACGGGACTTTGTCTTGGGTCATGCACCGTGACTAAGTTTATGGGGCTTAGATCACTACCTATACATTCACTTTATATACGGGTTATAGTCTTGATAATGCCGTAAGATTGTTTTCCTAGCGCGAGGACACGAGCAGGCTATGTCGTGGCTTGGTTAGTGCAAACATGGTTGATTTCGTGCATGTGTCAGTGTGCTATGTATTGTTGTTGTGATTGACATTACATCTTGTGTGCTTATGTATTGTTGTAACCTTACATCTGTTGTGTGTTATGTATTGATTAATTCTGTAATATTATGAATATCTGTCATACATATTTTGTCACACATAAGCATGAGGTTAACCGTTACCTGAGGTTCAATGGGTATTGAACCTCAACTCTTACTATAGCTTTAGGATCCGAGGTGAACAGGATCGAAAACAAGGGTAAGCAGCAGGCAGAAGGACTGGCTGGAGGAAGTTCTTTAGATATGTACTTAACGATGTAGTCATTTGAAAATTTTGTATCAGCAAACAAATACATTACAGTGGATGATTATCAGTTACTCTGCAATTTAAATACTTCCGATGCTCTACTCTGATCAAACTATTGTGAAAACGCTTTCGACAATTGGGATGTTACACTATAATCATACTTCACTTTCTTTAGGAACTACTATATAATCTCATTAGTCAATTTGCTTATATATGCAAAGTATCTAGTCTACCACATATGAAAATATTTATAATCAGAATAACTTAGAATCACACAGTAACATTTTCATGGCAACAGATTTATGATATGTAATCACAATAAATTTATATAACAATAACAATAAAAAGTAAGTATTGTATTACCTTCTGGGCTTATTTATTTCTCGAGCCTTGGCTTCAAAATAAATATGGACACATTTCTCTGCAACTCATTGCTTTTTTATTTGCAGCATTGACAAACATTTTGATTTGCATTAGCAAACTTCTAGTTTGCATTTACAATCCCTTGCATTATTATTTGTAAACTTCTAGTTTACAACAAACTTCTAATTTGTATTATTATTTGTAAACTTCTAGTTTACAATAGCATGTATTTTCTATATGATATCTATTTCTACAGATATCTTTGAAACTCAATAAGTTTATTTTCAATGCATAATTTTGTATCTTCAGGTAACAAAATATTAGCTCTTCCGGAGCCTTGAATCAAATTTATACTACCATATATAGTCTAAACATTAGTCTCTCTTATAAAGTTGGGCAAAATATGATAATTAGTCCCCAGGACTATTACCCTTTAGACTTACATAAATGTCTTTTGGACAATACTTTTCCAAGGCTACTAAAATCTTATTGTATCATATAATATTTGAAACATAAGCCTTTAGGGCCTTAACATTAATAGTAAACAAATATCACTTTGTTGTCCACCTTCATTAGTGGGTGTGAACAATATAGAAGGACCAAATATCTAGGTATAAATCACTATGCAAAATAGTACGTTGTTGTGTAAAATATTTTTGACAAATTTAAATATCTGTATAAGATCTCAAAACCTTATGAACCATAAAATATTTTCATAACCATATAAAATCATATCATAATATACATATGAAATATGTATATAGTGGGGAGAGGGTATCATATTAATATCATGAATTTTCAGCATATTTATTATTATACCTAATAATTTCTCTTTTGTGGTTCTTATCAATAATATTTCTCCACTTCAGGTGGGAATTTGAACCAACATGATTACAAATCAAGTCACGTTTACACACATGTCCATATAAATTCATTCGTTACTTCATTCACTTCTGGCAATGGAGTCAAGCCAGTTTGGACAATATTCATGATTTTTGACAAAAACTAATTGTTTTGTTTGGCTACATGAGGTGAAGAAATTAATTCGGAATATTTCTTAAAACCTCTTTCACAATATTGCTACTGCAGGAGCAAATTAATTACATCCATTTATAAAGAACATTTTGGAAGAACAACTATCTTCTGGTGGTTATACAATCCCTTTAATTTGTTCTAAAGAACAAGGGGGCCTTTTAATGCAAAATATTCAAATTTGAGGTTTTCATACAAATGGTAGCATATAAAAATCATGAATCTGGCTTCACTCCAATTTGTCTTATGGCTTCGGCCAATTTGTCTCCCAAAGACATCGGGTCAATTTGTGTCTCATATCTTCATGCCAATTTTTGCCTCATATCTTAGGACCACTTAATTTTATGACAAGAAATTAAATCTATATGGCTTCTGACCATTTATTTTAGCATATGATCAGAATATAGTATAAGACATAAAATAAAGACACATATAAGGAACCAAAAATTTTGCTTACAAATGACTCATAGAGGGGTATAAATAATAACTCCCAAACTTAGACTATAAATGGCACAAATTGCGGGTACAATATTTTTTTTTTCTCCAGCTAATGCTTTTATATGCTATTATCACCACCCCATGTAAATATGTATAGAGTAAAATACTCTAACCACCCTTCTGTTTTGCCTTAATTACACGGACCTCCCCTCTATTTTGAAAACATACACTTTAATCCAAATCATTAACACCATTAAAGAATATTCAAAAAAGATTCTTCAAGTATATTTTTAAATTAAAAACTATATTAAAATAAATGTTGTTTACTAATTTACCCCTCATTACACCAATTCCCTAATTTATCTTTTAATATTAATGTTCATTAATGATCCATTTAATATTTTTAATAAATTTAATTTAGAATAAGTTTTAGTAATCTATGTATGTGCAAAATGTTAAAAACTTGTTCAAAATTTGAGTAATTATTTTTAAGAATATATGTTTAAAGAAATATTCTTAAAAATTTTAAATTATAAGATAACTAATATGTGAATCTCATAATAAAATCATTTTATAATTATATAACTTAATTGAATATATGTATGTTTGTATTATTGCAAAACATCATCATGCGTATTTAAAAATTACTCGATAAGTTTAATAAATAAAAAAGATTAAAAAATTAAAATTTATCAAAAATTAAAATTTATAATGATAAAATTAATCAACTTTATAATATGATAATTTTAAAAGTATGACAAAAATATAAAAATATAAATTATTTTTTTAAAAAATTTGAATAAAGATATGTAATTAAATGATTATTTTTTTTGCCAAAAATTACATGATAAGTGGTAATATTTATTTTAAGGATGGACATTTTTGTCAAAATAATGAGTCAATGTTATGATTTAGCAGTTAACTAACGATTAGATGGATGGAAGTTGAATTTCAAAATTAGAAGGGAGGTTTATGTAACATATATTTTGATTTTGAAGGAGGTTCATATAGGTTTTCAAAATAAGGGGTCTCTATAATTTAAAGTAAATAGAGGGGAGGTTGATGTATTTTACTCATATGTATATTAATATAAATGGGACCCATCACACAAATACTAATTAAATAATGCATAACATGGCAAACGAATCAATCAATATATGTCCACCGAAAATGATCCATTGTGTCCAACATCATCAATCTATTTAAGTCAAATAAATATGACTTCCCTATATGTGCCACCTCCCCGCTTTTTTTTCCAATTACTATGCATATAGTAATATTATAATAAAGGGGTTTAAACTTCTCATATTGTATGAGAAGAAGAAGATTCCTATACATATATGAAATGGTGGGACCCACATATATATATAATGTTCATTATATATATATATATATATATATGGGTTTCACCATTTTATGTGTGTGTAACATAAGAAAACGCTTCTCCTACAACATGAGAAGTGTTTTTCCCTATAATAAAATATATAAAACATGTGGGGCCCACATGCATATTAATTTCAACACTCCTATCTCCTACACTCCTATCTCCTTACGCATTTTCTTCCTCTTCAATCATTCCATTTTTTTTTAATCATTCACCAATTATATTTGAAATTAATCAGTCCACCTTGTCGCCCACAAAAAAGGAAAAAAGGAGTACCTGCAACTTCATCACTTTCGCCATCATCACCTTCTCCGTTGCCGATTACGGAGTTTCAACTTGTCACCACCATCCTCATCACGACGGAGCCGGTCATCCTCTCCATCAAGTTTTGATCGAACTTCTGCACCGAGAACCAAGGACCAGTGGCGTTGAGCGAGTTCTCTTCCCCAAGTTGCTTTTGGAAGTACCTGCAACTTGCTTTTGGAAGTTTCACTATCTTTGATCTCCTCCAGTTGCAGGAACTAGCACTAGGACGTGAACTCTCAAATAAGCCATTTCTATGGGTTGTA
Source organism: Acacia acuminata (assembly GCA_019022655.1). Lineage (NCBI taxonomy): Eukaryota > Viridiplantae > Streptophyta > Magnoliopsida > Fabales > Fabaceae > Acacia > Acacia acuminata. The sequence continues at coordinate 7,785,895 of JAFJYI010000005.1, forward strand.
AGATGAGATATATATCAACAATGTAGAAAACTATGTCTTCCTAAAAGCATTTGAGAACAAATTATCTTCTCATGGGAAGGTAGTTGGTTGGGCTCCTCAGCAGATAGTGTTAAAGCATCCTTCAATTGCTTGCCTCATAAGTCATTGTGGTTGGAATTCTACCACAGAAGGGCTCATTATTAATGGAATTCTTTTCTTGTGTTGGCCTTACTTTGCTGATCAATTCCTTAATGAGACCTACATTTGTGATATTTGGAAGGTTGGGTTAAGACTTTAATCTCAACAATGATGGGATAATCAGCCATGAAGAAATAACATGTAAGATTACGCAACTTTTCCATGAACAAGGATTCATCACAGTAAGGGCCTCACAACTAAAAGAAATAGCCATTAGCAGTGTGAAAGAAGGTGGTAGCTCTAATAAGAATTTGAACAACTTTGTTGATTGGATAAAAAAGCATGATATAGCTAAAGTGTAATCTAAAAACAAGCTTTGTTCACGATGCGACAGACAACAGTATTCTTCTCTTTTATATTTGAAATACTCATACTATAATAAGGAATTCTACCTATTTGAGGGAGTACTGTGCAAATCTCTTTGAAAGAATTACAATGAGGTCCCAAGGAAGATATTTAATTACCAAAAGTCATGAGCATGTAATAACAAGTGTCAGTGCAAGAAATGACAATAGGTTTGCATTCTTCATTTGTCATTGAGACTACTTAGTAGTTAAATCCCTTCCATAAGACCTCATTGTGATTCCCCTAATCTTTTAAGTCATTGCATTTTCTATTCATTGTTTTTCCAACATTCACACCATCAGTCTAAATTATCCTATTATGAAGGACATAGCCTAGTGACAGTTTGATCCACCTTTATATTTTCTATCAATAGCTTCATTGTCTATTATTTTGCAATATCACAAAAAAAGACACTACAAGAAAAAAGCGAAATTTGTGACGGATTATTTTCCGTCGCAAAATTCTTGTAATTTGCTACGGATTAAAAAATCCATCGCAAATAAAAAAATTTGCGACGGAAATAACAATCCGTCGCAAAAAAAAAAAAAAAAAAAAAATTGCGACGAACATGCCATCCGTCGCAAAAAGAAGAAAAAAAATCATTCCAACCGTACGTCGCAAACGTTAGCGACGGACTCTGTCCGTCAACAACTGGCGGCCAAAAAGGCCGCAAGTTCTCTTTTTTTGCGACGGACGGTGAGTCTGCCGCAAAAATTAGCGATGAGACTCTGTCTGTCGCAGAACCGGGCGGCCAAAAAAGCCGCCATTTTCTTCTTTTGCGACGGACGGTGAGTCCGTCGTAAAAATTAGCGACCGACTCAATGTCCGTCACAAAATGGTGGCCAAAAGGCCGCCAGTTCCTTCCCTTTTGTGACGGATATCTAGATCCATCGCAAGGGATCGCTTTTTTGCGACGGAACCGTTTTCCATCGCAAAAAGCGAGTTTTGCGACGAAATTCTTTTCGTCGCAAAACTCATTAATAATCACTCTCCCAGCTCGCGTCCAGCATCCCCGCACGCAGATCTCCCTCAGCTCTCCCCTAAGCTCGCCTCCCCGCCGGCCCATAGCTGCGCCTCGTCCCGGCTCGTCGGCCCCCCTTTCGGCCCCGCCCCACCCTGGCTCCCGCCCTCCCCCTCACCCTCCTCCGGGGCTCCCTCCCACGGCCACCTCTAAATTTTGCAGGTTTTTGTTTGTTTTTTTAACACTTCTAAGTTGGCCATCTCCCATTTTTCTCTCTATTGGACACTACTAAACACGGTTATCTCCCATTTTTCGGTGGTGTCTCCCGTGCTCTGGTCGGTGATTTTCCTAGGTGGTGTCTCCTCCTCCTCTTCCCTTACCGGTTACCGTCGCACCTCTATTCCAAGTAAGCTTCCTCTCTTGTTTCTTTTTGTTGCACCACCGTATGTGGAAAGATTTGATTGATTTATTTATTTATTATTTTCTTGAGTATTATTTTTATTTGTAATAAAATGATGTCAAAAATATTATTGGTTCTCCTTAGTGAAATTTCTACATAACATATCTTTTTTAATATTTTGTGTTATTTCTTTTATGTTGATTAAATTATTCATTATTGATTAGTAATGTTGATTTGTGAGTATTAGTGAGAATATTAATGTTGCATTATTTTTTTATAGTCTCTTTTGTATAATGAAAAAATTGTGTGTTAAAATTATGATATTATTCATTATTGGTTATTAATGTTGATTTGTGAGTGTTAGTGAGAATATTAATGTTGCATTAATTTTTTATAGTCTATTTTGTATAATGAAAAAATTGTGTGTTAAAATTATGATTTGTATTAGTGGGTAATGATATATAAGTCTATAAATAAGATGGTGTTGAAATGAGAAAAGTGAAGTGTTAAGAAGTGATATTTAGGGATAAGAGAATTAATTAATTAATGTAAAATAGGAGGAATGTGTGACTTTAAGGAATAATGAAATTTTTATGTATTAGACAAATTAATGAAATTAACTAGTTCATTTAAAATATTATAAAAATTACTGTTAAATTTTTTAAAAAGATTATCTCATTTAATTTTTTGATTTAAAAATTATCCTTAACAAGTTATATAATAAAGATAATTTAAAAAAGAAATTATAAAGTGATATTGAGGGATACGAGAATGAATGAATTAACATAAAGTTCAAAGAAGATGTGAGTTTAGTGAATAATGAAATTTGTATTTATTACAAAAATTAGTTAATTTAGCTAGTTGAGTTAATGTCTTATAAAAATTACTATTAATTTTTTTAAAAAAATTGTTGTTTCATTTACTTTTTTTTATTTGAACCTATCTTTAATGTAAAGTAGAAAGAAGATGTGTGTATTGGCCACTTATATGTATATTTGTGGCATGTCGAGATGTTAATTAGGTTAGTAACTGAACTAGCTGAGAAGTATGGGGGGCAGCCATGATAGAAGTTGGATGTAGAATCGTCTAACTGAGAGAAGACAACTAATTCAAGCATTCTTGGCGGGTTTGAAAGAGTTTATCAAATTTGTTTTGCATATTCACCTAATTCAAGTATGGAGATCAGGTGTCTCGTGTGTCAAATGTAGGTGTTTAAGATTTCAAGATTTGGAGACGGTCAAAATCCATTTGTGTAAAAAGGGATTCATGAAGGATTATGAGTGTTAGGAATGTCATGGCGAAGTCCGACGTACACCGAGTGGTTATTACGGGGAAGTAGTCATCGAGACAACCTTAATCAATATGAGCGGTTGGTTATGGACGCGCGTGGACTGTCGACGGCCAATATTTCATTCCCGTTACTCATACCGAACCGTCATACATGGGAAAGGAGGCCGATACACATAGTCAACCATCGTACATGGGAGAGGATCCTCATCTGAAAGCTGATAGGTTCTATAAAATGCTTCAAGAAGTGCAACATCTGTTATGGGAAGGTTACGAACACTTTGAAAATAGTGAATATTCATCGCTATCGGCTACCCTAGCAACACTAAGCTTGAAGACCGATCACCATATGAGTGAGAGGAATTACAACGAAATGATGCAGATCATAAGTAAGGTTGTTCCCAAAGACAATAATTTGCCTAAGGATTTTTACCAAGCAAAAAAAAGGTGAAAGAGCTTGGGCTTGGATGTGAAAAAATCCATTTCCGCCCGGAGAGGATGTATATTGTATTACAAGGATGATGCTAAGCTGACCAATTGTAAATTCTGTGGACATGACAGATATAAAGTTGTAGGGAAGGAAAGGAAAATGACCCGTCAAGCATTAAGCAAGATGTGGTACTTTCCTCTGGTGCCCATACTTCGTAGATTGTATGCATCAGAACAAACAGCTGCTCACATAAGATGGCATCAGGACCATCACAGGGATGAAAACTTTGTGACGCATCCATCCGATGCCGAAGCTTGGCGTAAATTTGACGAGGTGAATCCTTTCTTTGCTGTGGATCCTCGTAATGTCTGTCTTGGTCTATGTTCGGATGGGTTCGCTCCTTTTGACAATACGGGCAGGAATTATTCCTGTTGGCCTGTCATTATGACACCGTACAACCTACCACCTTCTATATGCATGAGAAGAGAGTTTTTGTTCCTTAACGCGTTAATCCCTGGGCCATCCAACCCAAAAAAGAAGATAGATGTGTACCTCAGGCCTTTGATAGACGAGTTGAAGATGTTGTGGAGTGAAGGGGTTCTGACGTATGATATATCATTGAGCTAGAATTTCACAATGCGTGCTGCCTTAATGTGGACGATAAATGATTTCCCTACATATGGGATGTTGAGTGGCTGGCAAATGTCGGGAAAGCTTGCATGCCCGGTATGTCTTGAATAGAACATGGGTTGTAGCTTGGAACACAGTCATAAAGTAAGATTTTTTTCTTTTTACTATTACGGTAAGTATTAAAGTATTAACTTCAGTTCTTTGTTACGCTTTCTTCTAATTGGGTCCGATCGAAAATCCTTCAATGTCGGTGTCCCAAGTTGATCAATACACTAACTCTGAGTTTCCAAAATGGTTTCGTCAATATTTCGTGAAAAATCGATCAGATCCCAATGAAGTTGCGTGGAGTTTATCTTATGGAGCTGCAATTAGTGTTACTCGATGCAACAAATATATAATCAATGGGTATCGGTTTTCAACTGTTGACGCGGATGTAGGTACACTATGTTGCAATTACGGTGTATGTTGTCGAGGTGACCAAGTTGGCGGGGTGGAGACTGACTACTAAGGGAAGTTACTTGACATAATTCAGCTGAGTTACCCATGGGACAAGGTGGTGACCCTTTTTAAATGTGAGTGGTTTGATAACATGCAAGCGTGGGACAAAAGGGGACAAACATGGAAATATTGAGATCCACCGGACAAGGAGATATACGGTTGGTTATGACCTATTCATCCTTGCTCAACAGGAAGAACAAGTTTACTATACATCATACCCCACATCCCGCCAAGGGTGGAGGTGAGTTATTAAAACCAAAGCACGAAATATTGTACCAAAGTCGAAAGAGATGGAATCAAATGACGGTATGGCTGAACCGTTCCAAGCTGATGTGGAACATGTACTGCCCACAAACATCTTCGACGATGAAGTACCAAGCAATCTTTTTGATCCTGTTGCAGATTTAGAATTGATTCCTATACAAATTGACGATGAGGAATCAGACGAAGAGGTAGAAGTGATTTACTCTGATAGTGAATCTAAGTTCAACGACTATGAGACTTCGTGAGGAGGACGTGGTGCGACATGTCGATGAACAGAATCGTCCGGTTGATTTGTGTTAGTTCTTTGTTTTTGACGATTTGTTATACTACATACTTTGTTACTTCGCAACTGTAATATTAACCAAATATCTTTTTTTTTTTAAAAATATTTTTTGACACTATGTCTATAAGTGTTCAGAGATGGAGCATCCAGGAGGACGTTCAGGTAGTGGACGTGGTAGTGGTCGAGCCCGACCCCTTCCTATAAGAGGGGGAGGGCGACGCCATCCGCTCCCTATGGAGGTAGAGGGCCCCCGCTTCCCGCAGGTGCCACCATTTGATATGTCATCTTCACCGTCGGGTAATTTGTCATCTTCACCGTCGCTTTATATGTCGTCATCACCGTCTACCCCCACTGATCCACAGCAAGGGAGACAACATGTTTACTTTACCATTTCTGATTGATTTACATTTGTTTAGTTTCGAAACCATCTATGTACAAACATCTTCAATATTTCACATTCCTTCCTTAGCACATTCAAGGCCGCCTCGAGCCACGTCTGGGAAGAAGGTAGTTCCTCCGATACACCAATATGAGGCACAATGAGATCCTTCGACAGGGAAGCTTTGGATCTGTCCATACGGCAACACGTAAGTCATGCCAAATTACCAGTAATGTTACAATTTTCTTCTCAAATTGGTTTGTATGCTAATATTTGCATGATGTCCTCTGTCTTCAGATTTGTGCCTCATAATCAGGTGGGGGATTTCATCTCGGCCCAATTATTCCGTAACTACAATCAACCTTGCGCCAAGAGGACAGACATTCCTAAGGCCAATCGAGATGTTTGGTTTGATGAGTTCTTGGTAAGTTATTTGTTTTATGTTATTAATTAAGTAGTTTTAAAATTTGGAGCACTAATTGTTCGTTATTGATTTTCAGGATAAGCATATGACGTTGCCTGAACATCGTGAAGATATGAAAAAAGCTTATAACTATAAGGCAGGCCAGTGGTTGTCTCAAAAGCTTTATTCATTGAGAAAGTCAAGAGGCAAGAAAGATTGGATTCCACAGTAGACTGCAGACGAATTATTTGACAATTGGGCCACCAATGAGAAGTTCCATAACATAAGTGCGAGAAATAAGGAAAATAGGGCCAAAATGAAAGGACCGCCATATATTGGCGGCTCCATTCCAATTACTGAGCATCGACGAAAAGTTGTAAGTACACGTTATTTTCTATTTAGGTATTCAATATTTTGTACTTTGAAGTAATTAATTAAGGTCATTATTTGCGTTTTGGTGTAGAGTCCGGGGAAGTTCCTACAGATCGATTGCGTGGGCTACCTTTGAGCGGACCCATTCCCGGCAGTCTGAAGGGAGTGAGAGGCAATGGATTAACCCAAGGGCACAACAAGTAGCGGTTAGACATTTCTTGCCTTTATTACTTGTTTTATGCACCACCATATTTATTTCATTTTACATGTCTTATTTGTTATGTATTTTTGTACTTGTAGGAAACCTTTTAGAAGCTGTCGCAGGAGAGAGACTCGTAGCGTGGGACTGACCCCGCATCCTCCTCTCGCCTCGATAACAAGAGTCCATTCTTTCGAGGCTACGGGGGCGGATTTAACAAGAAAGGGAGAGTCTTTGCATACGGTGCCTCGTCGCCCGACCGAAGCAAACAAAGCGCTCCTCATCCTAAGACCGAAGGTGTTTCTTTAGGTAAGCGTAATACATTTGATATTGATAATTTCCATTTTCTTGTCCATTCAAATGAAGTCCAAATAATAAATGTACTTCATAATGTTTTTGCAGATGAGTTGAAGAAGATGAAGGCTTTGGTGCAAGAGCAAGCAACATAGATGACTCAGGAACAGGAGATGATGAGGCAACGAAACGACTCAGACCGGAGTCAATGAGGAGTAGATGACTCAGAACAGGAGATAATGAGGCACAGATGATTCAGAACGAGAGATGATGAGGCGGCCAGATGATTTAGAACGAGAGATGATGTCGCATCGCAAGCGGAGATGATGAGGCAGATGCAGCTTCAAATCATGTCCCTAATGAAAGACAAGGGTTCGGGGTCGGCTCCTGGTGATGATGATCATGCTGGTGATGATGATGATCACAATGCTGCTGTTTACACTACTTTTTAGTATTTGCTCTTTGCAACATTATTATATATATTTTATTTTCTCTATGTAAACTCTTTATAATTGTTATTATATCCATGATACACTACTTTTTGTATTCTCTTTTCTTAAAAAAAAAAAAAAAAAATATTTTTTAAAATTTATTAGTTTTGCTACGGAAAATATTTCCGCCGCAAATTTGAGAATTTGCTACGGAATGGTTTCCGCCGCAATTAGCTATGAATTATTTTCCGTAGCAAATTAAATTTGTGAAAATTTGTCGCGGAAAATAACTCCGTAGCCGATTTGCGAATTTGCTACGGAAAACTTTTTCGTAGCAAATTGCGACGGATAGGATTTCCATCGCAAAATTTGCGACAGATTTTTCCTTTTCCGTCGCAATTGCTACGCGATTTTTTGTTATTTAACAAATTCCGTAGCAAACCCTTTTGCTACGGAAAAGTCCGTTTTTGCTACGGAATTTTTCCGTAGCAAAAATTGATTTTTCTTGTGGTGAGATAATGTCCTTTGTTATTTTTTATTGGCAAAAAATATGAAGGTCTTTATCATTTTTTATTTACCAAATAAACAAGGTCAAGGTATTAAAATAACCTTCAACTTTTATTAAAAGTGCAATAGTAATTGTAAACTATTTTTTGGAGAAAAAGTGAAAAAACCATTAAATCCAACTAACTTCCATCTAGTACAATGGGGAATTAATCTTTTAATCCTTACGGTTTTGACTCACTTATAATTCAGTCCCTAGAGTTTGACTCGGTATAACTCAGTCCCTGAATTTTTGACTCATTTGCAACTCAATCCTTGATGTTTTCGAGTCATCCTATGTGGCAAAAAATGTTAAAAACATTGTTCAAAATTGCTTAGGTAAATGTTATAAATTTGTTTTTTAAAAGATAACCAGTGTCCTTGTCCTCATCAACTCAAATCCTCCTCCACCTCTTTTTTCTAGAAATTTCACTAGGTATCCATGGTGTCCATGCCAAATTCTTCATAACCTCTTCTCAAACATAAGGTGAGATCAATTTTCTTTTATTAAAGGGTCTTCAAAATTATGAGCATTATGTGAAGGATCTATAGTTCTATTTGTTATTAAAAAGAGAGATTGTGCGCCAAGTGTGTTGTGAAATGAGTGTGCTTGGACTTTTTTAGTCTCATCTTCTTCTAAGTGCCATTCATCATTCAAAAATTAAGAAATCTTTTTTTCCACAATGGCTTTTTCTTGCATACTTGGATGCTTTATAAGAATTAAAAGCATTACAGTTGGATTCAACATTTTCTCTAATCTGAGTTGTTCACTGTCCTATCCTCTGGTGCTTTAGAAGGACTTGTCATGGACACTGCGGTTGCCTAGTGAGGTTTCTGGGAAATAGAGGTTGGAGGGGGATGCGTGTTGGTGGGGATGAGGAAGCTGCTTCTTCTTTTTTTTGTTTTTTTCTATTTATATAAAATCCATCTAAGCAATTTTTAACAATATTTTAACATGTTTTGCCACGTAGGATGACTCTAAAACATCACGGATTGAGTTATAAGTAAGTCATAAGTTTAGAGACTAAATTATAAGTGAGTTAATATTTAAGGGCCAAAAGATTGATCTTCCTCATTGTAAAAAATGGAAGTTAGTTGGGTTTAAGGGTTTTGTCTAAATTTTTAAAATTTATGATTACTTTTACTCCAAAAATATTTTATGATTGCTAACTCACTTTTCATAAAAAATTGACGGTTATTTTAGCCCGTTAACCCAATAAACAATGTTAGCATCGATTTTGAGTTTTTGTTAATGGGCTTTAAAAACAAAAATGTCAATAAAGCTTTTAGAAACACTGCTGGGATCTTGAATGTAATATCCAAAATAGGCAACTCAACCTTTTTATTTTTCATGTTTGTGAGAAATTAGACTCAGATTAATCTAGATTCAAGTTATCTTTGGCTTCAAATAAGAGTAACTTTTTTAAAAGTATTTTATTTGCACTCAATTTTATCAAACTTGAAATCTTGTGCTTATGAACATAACATCTTCTAGAAAGATTAACACCTAGCTAACTCAACCATTTATTTGATATAGATATACATATATTCATTATAATAATTGATGGTATTCATTTTTTATGGTATTTATTATTGAAGACTCACGGAAGCTCCACCACACCCCATTAGAGAATATTTATATGGCCTAGCTAAATTATTTATCTCATTCTCCCGGGCAATTCTGAAGAACTTTGGAGAAGAAAGAAACAGTTTAAAGTTAAACAAAGTGAGTAGATCACATGTTCTGGTTATGCCTTACCCAGCACAAGGCCATGTGAATCCTCTTATATATGGAGCTTTCACATGAACTAGCCAAACATGACATCAAAATCACATTTGTGAACACAGATGTCATCCACAAGCAAATCATGGAAGCTAAAGCAGCAAGATTCGAAGATAAAGAAAAAGGAGGAAGTGATTAGATTAAAATGGTCTCAATCCCATATGGGTTAGAAGAAGAGGAAAACATGAATCCTCATGGGATATTATTAGAGTCAACCTGGCAAGTCACGCCAAAGAAGCTAGAAAGGCTGATCCATGACATAAATGAAGAATCAGATAGTGAAAAGATCAGTTGTGTTATTGCTGATGGGAGCATGGGATGGGCACTTGAAGTTGTAGAGAAGATGGGAATCCAAAAAGCTGTGTTATTCTGGCCTGCTTCAGCTTCATTACTGGCCTTGTTTCGCAGCATCCCAAAGTTTCTTCATGATGGGATCTTGTGCTTCAAATGAGTGACCACTCTTGGCCCATCAGAGAGTGACTGAAACCTTGCAACACACCATCACTTGAGTGGCAACTTACTCACTCGAGTGAGAATGTCTATAACTCGTAAAACCATAATGAGTGACTTGCATAATCACTGCGAGTTGATCATTATCCCTTGTGTGACAACTTAGTCACTTGAGTGAGCTTGCTATAATTTGTAGAAATAACGCAAGTGACTTGCATAAAATGAATGAGTGATCACAAGCACTCGAGTGGTGAAATCCATTACTCGAGTGATCTGCCATAACTTCCAAAATACTTTGAGTGACTTACTGAAATCCTGCAAGTGAAGGAATACCGCTTGAGTGCTAAGTGCTAACTTAGCCACTCAAGTGATCTTGCATCACTTCTCAATCTTTCAATGAGTGACTTTAAAAATCACTGGAAGTTAGGATCATCACTCGAGTATATTAAATTTGCCACTCGAGTGATCATCTTAGATCACTTGAAATGAGTAATCTTATTGATTTAAGTTTTAGTTTAGGTACAATTTTATCACTCGAGTGTCTTAAAACTCACTCGAGTGACTTGAATCATCAATCCGCTTTGTATCCTAAGGTTTGTTATCATCAAAACATAATCTTTGAACTAACAAAAACTATATGGATGAAAAGTTTAAATTTCCCATAATTAAATTAACCGGGAGGGGCTTTAACTTCTCAAAAGTGAGTTTTGATTTCCAATTCATGGACACCAGCAAAATATAAGATTATTCATTTGGGGCCAAAGATGCCTACCGTGAGGGCAACAAATTCTGTGTGGACACAAATTGGTGATGACTTAGATGCACAAAAAAAGTGTTCTACTATATGATAAGGAACAACAAAGATGCAGAAATTGCAGAATGTGTGATCTGCAACTCAACTCAAGAACTTGAGCCTTCAACATTTGCTTTAGCTCCAAAGATTGTTACTATAGGTCTTCTACAAGCAAGAAAAAGCTACCATGTTGATCATTTAGCAAGATCATTTTTGCTGGAAGACTCAACTTTTTAAACTGGCTTGATCAACAACTAGATAAGTCAGTCATTTATGTTGCTTTTGGAAGTTTCACTATCTTTGATCTCCTCCAGTTGCAAGAACTAGCAGTAGAACTCTCAAACAAACCATTTCTATGGGTTCTAAGGTCGGATATCAACAATGGGGAACAAATTATTTTCTCATGGGAAGATAGTTGGTTGGGCTTCTCGGAAGAAAGTATCCTTTAATTGCTTGCTTGATTAGCCATTGTGGTTGGGATCCTACCTCAGAAGGACTCATTAATGGAGTTCCTTTCTTGTGTTGGCCTTACTTTGTCGATCAATTCCTTAATGAGACCTAGATTTGGGATGTTTTGAAGTTTGGGTTAAGGCTTAATCGTAGGACCAGGCTTTCCTCCGTTACCATTAATATCCGCTGCCTACCTTTTCTTCCATACGTTGTCGTTGTGGTACCAAAATGGCACTGTTCAGTTTTTTTTTTTTTTAAAAAAAAAAAAATTAAAACATTCATTGTCTTGAACTTTGGAGTATTTTTTTAGTTACCATTTAATATTCTAAAATACTTTTTTAAGATTATGAAAAAAAATTCCAATATCGCCAAGATCCCGAAATATCTTTTCAGTACTAGTCAATATCCTAAAATATCTTTTCAAGATCCTGAAATAATTTTTCAAGATCTTGAAGTATTTTTTCAGTATTAGCCAAGATTGAAGTATTTTTTTAGTGCTAGTCAAGATCCCGAAGTATTTTTATTACAATTAGTATTTTGAAGTATTTTTTAGCACCGCTGAAAAAAATACGTCATGGTAGTGACTATCGCTAAAAAATGCTTCAAGATACTGATTGTACTAAAAAAGAAGTGAAAAAAATACTTCATGGTACTAGTCTTGAAAAAATGCTTCAGGATATTGACCTAAGACTAAAAAGATCTTTAAGATCTTGGCCTAAGATTAAAAAAATACTTCCAGGATCTAATTTTTTTTTTTAAGATCTTAAAAAATTATTTCAGTACTAACTAGAAGTTAAATAAATACTTGAAGATTAATGTTATTTGAACCAAAGAAAGAGGGGGGACGAGTTGAACAATGCCATTTTGACACCAAAACGACAGCGTTGGAAGAAAAGGTGGGCAGCAGATATTAATAGTACCGAGGAAAGCCTGGTCCTTAACTGTAACAATGATGGGATAATCATCCATGAAGAGATAACATTTAAGATTAAGCAACTTGTCCATGACCAAGGATTTAATTTAAGGGCTTCATAGCGGACAAATCCCTATTTTATTATATATTTTCAAAATGCATTTATTGTGATCAATGAGGATTGATAATGATTGCATAGAGATAGAGTTAGAAAGGACAAAAAAAGTCATATTTTTGTGATTGCTCTTAATAGATTAATTTTTGGAATGAATGATATTAGATTATCTTAATTTGTTTTGTAGGCCACTTGGAAGAAATCCCAAATTAAAAGCTAAAAAGAAGAAATGACTACTAGGGACCAAGAAAATTCCATAAATGGACCACACAAAATGACACTTAAGGACCTAGCAAATCAATGCGTTTTGGACAGCAGCATCATTAGATTGGGGATCGACTTACAGTATTTGGCACGACTCCAATCGTACGATTGGAGGCCCAATTGTGCGATTGGGACGTGCCCAATCGTGCTGCGGCTGGATCTCTGTTTGGTGATCTTGATTTCCAATCTGGCTTTTGAGGTTTTATGGCACGATAATGAGAAGCCAGATTTCGATGCTTTTTGCTTATGGAAAGCCCGATTGTGATGACGATTATGACAGAGATAGTCTAGAAGGAGAGGAGGATGGTAGAGATAGAGATATGGAAAGATATGGAAACGAAGGAGGAAGCAAAGCAGTTGCTATTGTGAATAAAATAAGTTGAGGATAGAGGGGATCGTCAGAAGATGCTGGAGGCATGTATCAAATTTACAAACTTCAACTTTTGTAATTTTTTTTTTTGTAATTTTTAATTTAATTTCTCTCTTATTATTATCACAAAAGCCATTTATGCTACCGTCAATCTAAAAAATTTATACTTTTACAAAAGTTACTTATACAAGTAACCCATAACCCGATGAGCCCGCCCACAATCCAAATTTAATTGGGTCACTTTTAGCCCGCCAAAAAAGACCCATAATGGGTTGGGTTAAAACCCGCTCATTTAAGAATTAAATGGTAGGGGCTATGGGCACACCTTTGGGTTGCCCATACCCGCCCATTAAGTGTCTTTATTTTATTTTATTAACTACCATAACCCTAATAGATATTGACTCTCACTCTCTTTCTTTCTATATTTGCCTATTCAACGTGCGAAAGTTGTCATGACCGACTAGAACAAGAGAATCGAGTTTGTAATCTTTGTGGGTTGGCATTTGTAGATGTTGTCTTCATCCCCGAACCGAACGAGAGAGCAAGCCAAGGGCGTACTATCTCGAATGTTATTTCATTAAATTCTCTTTGATTTGTTCCTCCATCTCTACTTTTTTTTCCCTTTAAATTTATGTGGTCCAGGCTTTTTGTTTCCAAAAAGAATTATTTTTTCTTATTTAAATCAATCTTCTAGCTAACACACCACGTCCCAAATAATCCAAATGATTTCAAATATCTTGCAATATGTGAAAGTTGTTATAAATTTGGATGTATGTTTAATGCTTATATATATATATTTTTTTAAAAAAATAAACAAGTCAAATGTAAATGGGTTACCTAAAACCCTATGAAACCCGCCCATTTTTACACGGGTTTAAATGGGTTGAGGCATGGGTATGGGTTAGCCCATACCCATTTAATGTTAAATGAGCGGGTTATGGGTTAGGGCATGGGCTACCCAACCCGCCCATTGCTCGCCCTATATACAACTGTCAATTAAAACATAAATCTGTAATAATCTAGATATTTGAGGATTAAAAATAATAATAAATAAATTAAATATAATATTATAAGCTAATTATATATTTACTATTTATTCTTGATTATTGTTACTTTTATCTATTTAGTGATTGACCATCATTGGATATGAATTTGAGCATTAAGATTTACCTTGGCAAAGGAAATTTTAATTAGACTCTAAGATTAAGTAATATGGATTAAATTATGATTCAATTTGTGATTATGGTAGGTATATAGCCCCATATAATTATTGAAGAGTGTGCTCGAGTTTTATTGCCTTTTAAGTAATTATGTTAGACATAACAAAATACACTTAAGAGAGGGTTATAAATGGACCGGTAGACACTTACATCTATTTATATTTGAGATTAACAAAATTGATATTAAGGCTAATTAAGTTAGTGAAAATAAGGTTCATGAAGCTAATAAGGGATTAGTGACTCTAGGTTGTTCGTTCGGTTATTGTGGGAGTTTGTTTATTTTAATTTTGGTTTTAATTTATTTTCTCTTAATTAAATTCAATTTGTTTTTCTCAACTTAATGGAAAGTGTAAAATTAGTGCTTAACTAAAGTTTGTGATACTAAATCTTCGTCGGAATGATACTTTTCTTATCACTTTATTACTTGATAGAACCCGTATACTTGCGGAGTCTATAGGCTATAAATTTTGCCCTATCAAAGTGAAGCATGTAATTTGATGATATTAGGATGGTTAAACTCTTATTATAAGCTAATTATATATTTACTATTTATTGTAACTTTTTATTTTTGCCTTAGCTCAGCCGAAATTACCAAAATGTCCTTATGGGTTGTTTAAAAAAAATGAGACACCAAAAAAAAAAAAAACAAAATGAGACACCAGATTCTTTTTTCCCTGATCAAAAGACTGCATCATTCGACTTTGGAGAAATCAAACCCTAGCCCCATCGTTTGACTTTGTTCCTTCATCATTCCTCTCCGTTCCTGGGTTGTCCGATGCCATCTGTCTGTACGTCGTCATCCATCTGCCGTCGTTCGTCCAACCATTGTCGGCATCTCTGTTCCTCGCCCAAATCGCTAAAATGTTTCGTCCCTTCTCTGGTTTTGGTCTGACTTTGGAATGGTTTGGGATTAGTTTGTTCAAATCCTTCCTTTCCTCCATCTTCCTCTGTTTCATTATGTTATTGTTTGTTCCAGGGGAGCATTATCTGAACCTCTCTGTGGCTCTTGAGCGTTAAAGGCATGAGTATGTGTGTTAGCTCTTTCTTTTTATGATTTCCATAAAGGTTCTCAATTCTGATTTGTGTAGATTGTGGGTTTAATTTTTGTGTGGGTATGAGGTGTCAGATTCTCTAAAAATCCTGCTAGAGAAAGTAGAGTTGTTTGACAGATTATGAATTGGTGATAAATGATTATATAGATGTTTAAATTAAATATACCGACTTTAAAATGAAGGTTTAAAATCCTACTATTGTGGCTAGAATTATCAGTGTTGTAGTAGGCATACTATTCTAATGAGTTTTTTTTTTCCAATGATTAAAATGAAGGTATTGTTTGATATTTCCTCAAGATAAAAGGGGTCTTAGTTATATAAATTATGATTTGAGGCATTTAAATAGTGGCTTTAGAGCTCTTATAGTAACTGAAATGTTTAATGATTGTTTCAAACTGTTAGAGCATGTTTTAAAGTTTAAAAGTGATGCTTGGGACAATTTAAGAAATTGGGAAAATTTTCCAACTTAAAAGTATGGCTGTTTGGATTTCTTTCAAGGTTAGGAACTGTTTAAAGCTTATTCGGTGTATGGTACAAGTGTTGTACTAGTTTGGAAGCTATGGGCTCAAATTACTGAATTCAGAAGAATGAAAACCCATTGCTTAACATTTGGAATATTAGACAAGTAGTTGAAGTTATTATAAATAGTTGACTTATGATATGAATGATACTCATGTTAACTATCTTTTATGGACATATAAATGCTAGGATTTGATTTGAAAATTGAGTTGCTTGATCTTATGGTAGTATTTGGAATGTATATAATTTATACGCTAGAGTGTCTAAGAGTGATGCTTTGATGTTAACTATAATAGTTATGAGATAGTACAAGTAGTAAATGATTTGTATTAAATGGATTTTGTAAGTTTTAGAGTTTAAGTAAAAGTAAATGACAGTGACATTACTTTAGGTATTAGGGGATGAAAGAGTGATCATCTTTACAAAAGCAACTAGGTAGGAGAATGTTATTTATTTGGGAGCGCAATAGGTAAGTGAATAGCGTCCCATTATAAATTTTAAATAATATTTTTGAAAGACGGAATATCACCAAGAGGGGGTGAATTGGGGATATAAAATTTTCTTTTCACAAAAGATACTCTGTTAGCTGGTAGCAAAACAAGGATGAACAGAGTAGGGAAGAGGAAGATTGAACACAATGGATTTATATTAGTTCGGTCCAAAACCTTGACCTATGTCCAGTCCCCTAGACTCTCCGGGATTTCACTAACTTCAAATGATTACACACTCTGTAACTCTCGGAGTAATTCTCTCACTAGAACTTACTCCCCCTTACAAGTTGTGATCCAATGTTCCAATCCCAAAGTCCCAATACTTTGAGATTCTTACAAAGATTGATAAACAATAATGAACTCTCTAAAAGAGCAGATGTATAAACACTGAAGGTTTAAATATCTGAAGATATTATTTGTAAGAGTAGAAACAATAAATGCTAGTGTTGCTAATTGAATGCGTAGAGTTTCAGTGGTTGAGAGATTGAATGCTCCTGGCTTTTATAGTTGATAGCATTTAATGACCGTTGAAGAGAGATTAATGAGCCGTTATGAGGAATGAATATATCCGTTGAATTTTAACGCTACTCTGTCTCTTCATATTCTCCCGAGGTTGGCCATTATTCTCCATTGACGTTCTTCATTCGATTTTTCCGTTAAGACTCAGGTAAAATGTTGACTGGGAATAGCCGTAATGCTTTTTGCTTGCTCAGAAGTCCATTTTCCATTTTCCATTTTCATGCTTCGTCTCTGCTTAAGCATTTAATGCGTCTGACACAATTTTGCTTTATGATAATTTGAAGTTTAAAGCTTGTTAATCATGTTTGAAACTCATAAGCAAACTGATTAAACTTGGTTAGGAATAAAAAGAATCAATAATATGAAGTACCCAGTGCATAACCAAGGAATTGCAGATTATGAGGATGAAGGAATTCAAATTATGATGTTGATGACTCAAGTCATATAGTGATGACTAGAGTTACTCTAACTCGAGTCACATGCTATAACTGGAGTTATAGTTATATGATTTAAATAGATAAAAATTTTCAACTAGCATAACTCGAGTCATGCTTTTGTAACTCGAGTTATTGCTCCAATATGTTCAAACATAGAAGTTTTCCAAATACGATGACTCGAGTCAAGTAGGGTAACTCAAGTCATACTTGCAACAATTTCAGACAGAGAGGAATTTCAAATAGGATGACTCGAGTCATATAGGGTAACTCGAGTCATATCAGAAAACTATATCAGTTAAGCTCTCTATGACTCTTCATGACTCAAGTTAAGCAGAAATTAACTCGAGTTATATCAGTTATAAGAAAATTGCTATCGAGAAGACATTTTGAAAAAGCTGAAGTACAATGCATGACTTGAGTTCTTAAGTGATAACTTGAGTCACATCAGCAAACTCTGAATTTGAAGAATAAGTTATTTTGAATTGAGTCAATAGCAATCTCTTGATCTTACAATTGTAAGTCATCATCAAAACACATAGAGAACTAACAATTTTTATTTGTTATGTTTTAACTAAATTTAATTACCTCATTCTATGGTTGCAATTTTATCAATGAAAGTTTATTTGAATTATCTCAATTTCTTTATAGATATTGAAATGAGTAAAGATTGATTACTTTATTTTTGTTATTATTTATTCTTCTTCTATTGGATCATATTATAACTCATGATTATACATTGAAATGATAATAAAAATTTTGAGATATCTTTGATAAATTTTCATGTTGAGATAGTATTGCATTTCGAAATGTTTGTACGAGAGTTTTATTACTTGGGAAAGGTTTTTTTTTTGATAGCTAGAATTTAATGAAAAGTTTTGAAATATTGTTTGTAAACTTTCATGCTGGGGTATATTACTATATCGTATTTGATACGAGCTATTATGGTATTGAAAGAAGAATTTTTCATTGCTTTTGATAAATTGACCCCATGCATGCTTGAAAAAGAATTGAGAGGACTGAATATAAAACATTGGTTATTAATAGCAGTATTGTTAATCCTTGGTGCACCATGGTTAACCTCGACCTTGTTTGATATTCGTGAGATTTGTACTCGCACTTGTTATTGTGGGTCTCGTACCTACGCTTGTTTCATGGCCTCGTGCTGCGCTTGTTTTGGGCTTCGAGTCACGCTTGGTTACTTATCCTCGTGGACTGTGTGTTCATGTTTGTTATTATAGCCTTATGACGTGCTTGGCTATTTTCCCTCGTGGATTGTGTATCCACGCTTGTTATTTCGTTCTATTGAGGTCCTATAGAAAGATGAAGTTTGAGAAATATGATTTAAATTGATTATGTTAAATCAAATGTTTTACTATGTACCTGAATTTATTTGATTAACGATATTTTATGTAGTTTCACTTATGTTTATGATTGTATACTATAGAAATTGAAGTTAATTGCCATATTATTATTCAAAGTTGAATATGTTTAATTTTCTTTCATTAGTATTTCATTAAAGTTCATAAATGGGACATTCTTCATTGGAATTTTTTTTGCCTCAGATGGCATTGCATGCCTTGCACCTTCAATTGAACAGTGATGAAGGCTGTCATTGCTGACCAAGCTTGTAGATATATTTTGGAACAACTGCTAATGAAGATAAAGTTAAGTTGTCATTTACGTATTAACATATGTAGCTTAGATGCTTCGCTTAGTCTATAGGTAGAACCCTTGTCTATTTGGAATATATGTATATGTAAATGTTATAGTGGAGTATAGCTCCAAATGCTATTATGAAAATTCGGGTCATCGTAGAATTTTTGGGATGTTTGATTTATAGAGGAGGCTTTGCCAAAAATTTCTATAAGAGACATAATATTTTGATTATATGAGACATGTTATTGTATATGAATGTAAAATGGTTTAAGCATGCTTAGGACTATTGTTCTAGTTATGATTTTGTTAATGATATTATGAGTATTACTTAATATCTGTATATAAGTTTAAGGCTTAAGGAATATGAGTCCACTCATATTCTAGGCCGGTTACCCCTTAGTTTTCAGGGCAAGACAAAATCACTTTACACAATTTGACTTTTATCCAAAAGAAAGATTACAAAAGTCAAATTGAAAGAATCACTTTTGTAATCACTGTTCCAAACACACATAATTAGAGCTAGTACCATTGACACCACCACCATTCTCTTGCTTCTTCCTCCTTCACCAACCTCATTCTCACCAAAACCACCACCACCTTCGGTTTCCTTAATCTTCGGCATGTATCCTAGAGACCACACACACCTCTTCCATCTTCGTTGGTCGTCCTCCATTTTCCAGTATTCCGGTGAGCTTCCAAAGCACCGTGGCACCATCACCATTCCCTTCATCTTCTCCAGTCGCCACCTGCACTTAACCATGGCAGACGAGCTTCCAGGAAAAGTGAAGATTGCGCTAGTTGATTGCAGAGGAAAGGGAGCATTGGATTTCTCCCTTTTTCCACCATTAGACTATTGAATATGATTAGTTTTGATGATGTCAAATATAGATGCCAAATATTAAGAGTGAATAGTTTATATAATATATTTATCTCCTACGTTGACTAATTCCTATATTTAATGTAGATTCAAAGATTAGAAGATATGAAGTTCAACTATAGAGAATGATGAAGAAGATCAATAAAGAAGTTATTGAATTAGATTAAAAAAGAGGAAGAAAGAAGAAAGAAATTGGTTGGGACTCAAATTTTAGAAATTACAGTTTGGTACCATGAATTTTAGAAATGATAGTTTGGTAGGACGAATTTCCAAAATATCAATGTTCGTGCTTGCTTTAGTTTCCATCATGCTTAAGCACAGAATTGTAGTACTCAAGTATCATGCTCAAGCATCCACTAATTTACTCGAGCATAATCATGTTTCAGCCACTATATTCTACGTTTCACTTGAGCGAGGTCCGGTTATTTGATGATATTTCCTGAACCAAAGATTCGATTGAGGTGAAATCAATTTCATATAAAACAAGACTCCCAATGCGGCATTTTGACACCAAAATCATGCCCAAAGGAGTTCCGATGAAAGAGATATGAATTTCAAAAGTTATCACATGAATTTATGCCACATAGTAGACACAACTTCAGTATTTTGGGTGTATCTGACAAAATACACATCCAATTATGAAACTATACTCAAATACCTTTCCAACAACATCAAGATCATGGAAAACAAAGATCAACTAGAAGAGATATGATTTTTTGAAGTTCATAGTCAGTTCAGGATGTTGCAAAAACACTGGTCCAAAACAACTTCAATTAATCTGATTGAAACGCACTGCATATAATAAGTTTGGAGCTGATTCTTTTTGAATTGGAAAGAAGACTTAAAGAGCTTTCTGGGCATAGGCCATTTAGCAAATTTGAAGTTATATTAAAGACGCTATGCTCACGGGAAATTGTCCCTTGTGCTGTCAATATTCTTGCTTTATGAAAATCACTACATTCTGTGAAGTTAGCCTCTTGCATTTCAAGATATTACTCGAGCAAGGACCTTGTACTTGAGCAATAATCTAACTTATTCGAGCAAGGTACTCGAGCGAGGAAATGTGGTTGCTCGAGCATATTTGTCGTGATGACTATTGCTTTAGATTTCACAAAGGTTGCTCAAGCACAATTGAATCCTTACTCGAGCAGGTTAGTCGAGTAAGGGTAATTTCTTACTCAAGCATATCTATTCTAACTCTAATCTCTTGTCTTTCAGAGTGGTTTTTGGAGCATGTTGAAGTGTTTACTCGAGCAAGTTACTTGAGCAAGAGTAATCCTTACTCGAGCATATTTATTATGATAGCTAACGTGTTTGCCTTCCAAGAAATTGCTCGAGCACATAGAAGACTTACTCGAGCATGTTACTCAAGCAAGCGTTATGTGCTTACTCAAGTAAGCTCATTTGTTTAGTGAAAGAATTTAAAAGTTGCTCAAGTAGACCAAGTTTGTACTCGAGCAATGCTCTTACAATTCCCTCAAAGCTTTGTCTTCTTCGTAAATTCAAATTCTTTCGTTAACATTCCATATTATCTGATTACTAGTCATTATTATTCTAAATGTTTCTAAACCTATTTGTTAGTGAGTTTCAGATAATTAGCGAAAAGATTTCGTGTAAATCTTCAAAAAGCAAAAAATGTGTCAGAAGATTGAATATGTTGTAGAAAATAGAGCACTCACATGGAATGCAATTTAGACCAGGTCAAATGATCATGGCTTCAAACACCTATTATGGCGAAAGCGATGCTTCCTTAGTCAATTACAGACCAAAGGCATGTCGTATGAAAATTTTCAACACCGATACGAAAGTGACATATTCTCAAATCTTCCAAGGACTTTGTTTGTGTCTAATGGAAAGCTTCTCCAGTGTAACGGACAAGTTGAACACACTCAACAAAAAACTTCCAACGGTCATGTTTCAGGAGACACAACGGAAGAATTTACTCAATGGTCATATGATGTCTATCGATTATAAATAGAGAATCATTCAAGACCGAAAAATCAATCCAATGCATTGACGAAGAGAATGACGACAACTTACAACTTTATCATCGAAATGTCAACACTCTGAATCGGACGTTTATCTCATACGCTCTTTGTTTCTCAATGTTTATATAGTTTATCATAGAGAGTGAATTGATTTGTTATGTACTTCAGTGTTCATCCTATGCATTTTTGAAAGAGAAGATTGATTGTAATCCTTCATCATAAGGTTGAATCCTTATAGTGTGTAGGTGAGAGTATCTCGGTGAGAGATTTGTGAAAGGCTGCACAAGTGCCCATAGCTAAACTTGTGGGATTGTAGAGACTTCTCTTGTGCCCAGATTGAACAAGAAGATAATAGATTGAAAATCTCAAGAGGAGCCTGAGGACTGGACGTAGGTCATTGTGGATTGGGCTGAACTAAGATAAATATATTTCTAGCATATATATTTGAATGACTGACTATCGCTTTATAACACATTACTGTCATACGAACTGCTTTTACTAAGATGCGAAAAGATTTTCAAAGTTCTTAAGTTTTTATCATACACCCAATTCACCCCCCTCATTGGGTGTCAACTAGTGCTAACACGAACCACCATTGACCCTCCTCTCCCTTTAGCTTCACTCCCACAAGAAATTGGAGCCCATTTATTGCAAAGGAGGCTGCAAATTTTGAACCAGATCTGAAGATACTTCAATTTTGCTTTCCGGTGGTTTTTTCTGTGGCTATGATTTTTGATGAATGAGGATTTTCTATTTGATGAGATTTCTATGAATTGCGGTGGCTAATTTCCTCTTATAGCATTGAGTTGATTCTTGAGCTTGGAGTTTAAGAGGAAGTATTTTACTATCTAACTTCTATATTTAATTGTTTGTATTAGTTAAATTCTAGGTTTAGAGTTTAAATAGTATATTGGATTGGGGTTTTGTATTGGGGTTCCAAGTATTTCTCGAGATTAGATATGTATTTGTATTGGGTTTCAAGTATTTCTTAAGCTCATGTTTGGAGTTGCTATGAATATATGATATTTGTAATTCAAGGGACTTTGGTTACTTGTGTCTTGTATATTGTTAATTTCAATTGCTAGTGTTTAAATTGGGTTTTAGTTAGAGGGATTAATTATCGGGTGTAGAGGAATTAATTCACCTAGCTCAAGCTAGTTGAAAGGGTCTTTTTGGCATTTATGTCAAACTAGAATACTCTCATTATCTTTTGAAGCAAGGATAGATGCAATTACTTGTTGTAGGAGGTTTTTGTCATATTTCAAAATCAATTTCCATTTCACTCCGCTTTTATTCTAAAAATATAAAAATATTTGTTTAATTTTTTTTTAGTTTAATTGCAATAGTTTATAGATAAAAAGCTCAAAATCCTTTTAACTTGTTTCATTCCAATCATTACATTTAGTTTCTAAGTAATTAGTAAAAGGCTCCTTAAGAGATGATTCATGAATGCACCCTAGATAACAATCCTTAGTTTAATTTTGAAGAAATTACTAGGGCACAAGCCCACAACACTATCTTCAGTAGCTAAAGGAAATAGCCATTAGCAGTGTGAAAGAAGGTGGTAATTCAAACAAGAATTTGAACTAGTTGATTGGGTAAAAAATGCATACTCCGTGATATATAGCTAAAGTGTCATCCAACAAGAACAAAGAGAAAATTATGTGAAACACAACAATATTCTTCTTTTTTATATTTGAAATACTCTTGCTGTTAAGGAATTATGATCACACGTCTAAGGGAGTAGTGCAAATTTTTTATAGGTTAATGCATTTTCTACTCAGTGTTTTTCCAATGTTCACTGTAACACCCGTCGAGGGTGTCGGCATTTTTTACCTTAATCTTATACAGTAGTGTGGCAAAATCAAAAATAGTTTGTTATAGTGATACAAGCGGAAATTAAATTTGATTACGTAATAGGGGTAATCCAGGGCTTATACCCCTTACAAACATTCACATTCATTACAAACAGTGTAAACTAAAAATACATAACACACTGTCGTCCCTTGGTTCTTCAAGCCATCTCTTTGCTGGGCCGCCTTCAAGCAATGCTCCCTCTTTGAATCTTGTGCAACACTTTTCTCCTGTGCTCACCTGTCTATTGGTTAGTAGTGGAGGGTGAGATTCTGAGGAATCCTAGTAACAGACAATACCAATATAGTGTATGCAAGATAAATGCTAATGTATGATATACTTGCCTTGTACAAGCTCATGTTAACATAATGACATTTCTGCATGCTCAATGCTTCATGCATCATACTCATGGACATAACATAATCATAGTAAAGCTTTAATCATTCAAGTATGTTAAACATAGCAAGCAAGTATAGCAATCAAACATATACAAGCAATAATATCAAATATATGCAAGTAAGGTAAGCCCACTATCTTTTAAAGACTACCATCCTTACTTGGGTTTCTCTTTCGTCAACCATTAGGGTTGCAAGGACTACCATCCTTACTTGGGTTTCTCTTTCGTCAACCATTAGGATTGCTTAAAGTTCCTTCCTTCTCCTTCTAGCCCTAAGGACATAACCTTACATTTAGAACCAGGGAAGATGAATGTTTACTCTCCCTTTTAACCCTTATTTCATTAGGGTTTAATTAAGTAACTTAAACTTGTTACTTTCAGCCTTTATCTTTGAGTGTCCTTAAAAGTCCAGCAACTTCAATTATTTTTAATTAATTCCAAAAAAATAATTTTAATGTGCCGTCAACTCTCACGTGTTCCTAGAGAAGTCCAATTTCATAGGAAAATACTTTCAAGGTCAAGACTTGTCAAATAATTCCCAGGTTTTATGTTTTCACCGATTGTCCTGTTAACCTTCCAGAATTATAGCTTATCTTTATAAATTCATATCTGGAGTTTTAGGTGTCCAATTTAGGTGGTTCAAATACCTATGAAATCCTTGTTAAGTCTAGTTTTTGTGAAAATTGGTTCCAATGTTTAATCACATAGATTATTCCTAGTTCTAAAAAACATTCAAACTGGCTAGATTGGTTTCCAAAATTTAGGGTCATTTTGTACAATTTATTTCTCTCTGATCAGAGCTTAGAAAAATACAAAATACCCACCATTATATATATATTATATATATATATATATATATGTCTTATATCTTCTAGAATATTTTCATAATTTTTAAAGGTAATTAACTCAGTCAAACACGCATTGGAAGCTGACTGACTCCAGAGACTAAAAACTAACAGTTTTGACTCTTTCTTTGAGCTCATTATTTTATGTGTAAAAACACCTTTAAAAATTCATTAAAAATATTATTCCCAGACAAATTTTCATAAGGAACAGATGGTGGTCTCATGCTTTCCAGATTCCAACGTTTTCTTTGAGTTTATCATAGATTTCCAGATTTGGGTTTTAACCGAAAATGCAAGAACTTGAAGAAGATGAAGGATGTTCTTACCATTATGGCTTGCTATTGAGCTTGTGATCAACTTTACACACTTATCCTTCAGCCAAGCCTTGAAAAATCACATGCATGTAAGTTTCCATTCATCCAAATAGATATGCATGGAATGAAAATATCCAAACCAAGTTTCAAATTCTCACATTCTTCTTCTTGCTTATCAAACCATGATGATTCTCTTGTGTGTGATGATGATGTTGATCATGGAGATGGAGGAGGAGAGGAGGGAGGGGGACAGTTTGGTTGGGGAAGAGATGAAGATTGTTGAAGGTTGAGGGGAGGTGAGCCGTGAGGGAAAGAGAGAGTTTGAGAGGAAATTTAAAGTGTTGAGAGGAAGAGGAAGGGGTCGGATGGAATGAGTGGAAGAGTGAATGAAGTGTGTTGTGTGGTGTGTGTATGTGTAATGCCGTGGGGAGAAGAGAGGGAAAAGAGATTGAGTGCATGTGTGCAATGTGGCAATGGTTGTGTGTGTACGTGTAAATGAGAGGGAATGAGGGTGATTCAATGACAATTAAAAGGGTCCTCAACGGCTGAAAGAAGAGGAAAATAATTGATATCCAACAAGTCCCATAATTACACTCTTTGCCATTCCATTGCATTGTAACCATATAGTTAGAATATGTGTGGGCTTTTTTTTTCCTCCTCTTTCTTTCTCTTTGGGCTCTCTTGGGCTGAAATGTGCATACAAGAGAGAGTGTGTAGAGGGCTTTATATGACTTGGGAAATAAGCTCTTTTGTCCCTAGTTATTTTGACCAAATTGCCCTTCCACTTATCTCATAAATAAGGTCAGTAGTGTCAAACTTATTGAAGCTTCCTTCTCAATTCTCAAGATCCAAAATTTAGGATGTTACATTCACACCATTTATTTATTCTATTATATATGATGGACACAACCTGGAGGTAGTTTGATCTACCTGATAAAAAATGGTAAGTATAATCACTTTTTCCATGTGTTTTTGCAAAACTTATTTTCAGTAGGGTGTAAGTACTAATTATCTTAAATTATAAGTGGAATAAAACCCAACATGCTATCTATAAGAAAACTTTTATGCTACTAGTTTGCAAGGTCATTGGCCTTCATTTACATTTTAAAAGTGATTTTTTCATTGCTTTTAAGTCTTCGTGAATGAGGCTTTTTAAAAGAGGGTTGATGTGTAAATTTGCTTTGGAAGTTTTCGTTGAGGAGCAATGTTGCCATGAAAATTTTTTAGGTTCAATATTGCTCCGAAAGTATTAAAATGGAGCAATGTTGCCGTTTACTGTTAAAAAGTTAACGGTCAACATTATTTTTAGTGGTTAATGTTAATTTTTAAACGATATGGGCAATATTGTTATGTTTTGACTTTCAGGGTGACAATAAACCAAAAAAACTTTTGGAGTAACATTACTCCTAAGTAAATACTTCTAAGACAAATTTACATGTAAACCCTTCAAAAATTAACATCCAAACAAAGCTTTAAGAAAACTTATTTTCTAAAAACAGTGTTGGGATTTTGAATATGGTATTAAAAAAATAGCCAACTCAACCATTTTATTTATGATATTTGTGATAAATTGGACTCCAACCAATCTAGATTCAAGTTATGTTAGGCTCCAAATGAGATAAACTTTTTTTTTATTAAAAAAAAAAAAAAAAAACTTTTGCATTCAACCGCACTCAAACTTAAAATCTTGCATTTATGAACACCGCATCTTCTATCAATATTATAACCTTCTAGTCAACTCAAGAGCTGTCAATCTTTGACCTGTAGTTTGTTGTGGACCATCCATGAACAAGTAACAATTGAAGGCATTTGCATTATTGAAGACCAACGGAAGGTCCATACTAAAATATGGCGTATTTTTCGAGCAAAAAAAGAAGGCCTATTTTATTTATCTAATAATTCTGGGCCATTCTGCAGAACTTTCAGAAGAAAAAACAGTTTAGAGTTAAACAATATGACCAAATCACATGTTTTGGTTCTGCCTTTTCCAGCACAAGGCCATGTGAATCCTCTTATGGATCTTTCACATGAACTTGCAAAACATGACATCAAAATCACATTTGTGAATACAGATTTCATCCACAAGCAAATCATGAAAGCTCGAGATCATAAAGAGCAAGTGGGAAGTGATCAGATTCAACTGGCCTCAATCTCAGATGGGACAGAACAAGAGGAAAACATGAGTCGTCATGAGGCATTAGAGTCGATATGGCAAGTCATGCCAAAGAAGTTGGAAAAGCTGATCCAAGAGATAAATAATGAAGCAGAGAGTGAAAAGATCAGTTGTGTTGTTGCAGATGGGACCATGGGATGGACACTTGAAGTTGCGGAGAAGATGGGAATCCGGCGGGCCGCGTTATTCTGGCCTGCTTCAGCTTCATTCTTGGCCTTGTTTCTCAGCATCCCACAATTTCTTCATGATGGAATTTTGGATCCTGAAGGTGAGACCTTGTGCTTCAATACATTTAACTTTTTCGATTTTCTTTAACTCTGGGAATCAGTATATATCTCCAAAAGATCATTTATGCTTTTTACTTTATAGCTTAAATCATGAGGTTAAGAAGGCAATAAGAGAGAGGGGTACCAGTGAGTGTCTCCAACATATTGAACTCCTTACAAGTGATTTTTAATCAATATTCTATAGGAACAACAATGGAAGATCAGAGTATTCATTTAGCTCCAGAGATGCCTGCTATGAGGACAACACATTTATTCTCGTCAAACTTTCGTGGTGACAACTTGAATGCCAAAAAAATCGCGTTTAACTTTTTAATGAGAAGCAGCAAAGTTCTAGAAAGCATAGACAGGGTGATTTGCAACACAAGTCTAGAACTTGAGGCTCCTACAATTGCTTTTGCTCCAAAGATTCTTCCTATAGGTCCACTTCAAGCTGGAAAGGGCAACCATATTGAACATTCAGCAACATCGTTTTTGCCAGAGGACTCAAATTGCTTAAATTGGTTAGATCTACAACCAGATAAATCAGTTATTTATGTTGCTTTTGGAAGTTTGGCTATATGTGATCATACCCAGTTGCAAGAACTGGCATTGGGACTTGAACTCTCAAACGCGCCATTTTTATGGGTTGTAAGATCAGATATCCGTAATGGGGCAAACTATGACTTCCTCGAAGAATTTGAAGACAGATTGTCTTCTCGTGGGAAGGTAGTCAATTGGGCTCCTCAACAGAAGGTTCTAAGTCACCCTTCAATTGCCTGTTTCTTAAGCCACTGTGGTTGGAATTCTACCCTTGAAGGTCTCATCAATGGAGTGCCTTTCCTATGTTGGCCTTTCTTTTGTGACCAATTTATTGATGAGAATTACATTTGTGATATTTGGAAGGTTGGGTTGAGGTTTGATGGAAACAATGGGATCATTAACCGAGAAGAAGTAGCATATAAGATTAAGAAAGTGCTCATTGATGAGGGATTTAGAATGAGGGCTTTACAGCTTAAGGAAAAAACCATCAATAGTGTCAAAGAAGGTGGCAGCTCAAATAAGAAGTTGAAGAACATCGTTGATTGGATTAAAGCATAAAAAGAGCATTTCAAGTTTATAACTCAAGTGCAATATGTGAAAGGAACAAAGAGAAATTTCTTTCAGCGTGTGACATAGAAGAATGTACTTTTAAACATATCAAATACTTGAAGAATGTACCACGGCATAACACAACCTCACTATAAGAAGGGATTCTGATGAACCTAGATAAGCATATGCATAGGTTATGTGGTTCTGATTAGTGATTGCTGAACTGTGGAGTCATTGTTTCAGAATGTCGCACAATGAAATAGGTTTTGCATTGATTCCACGTGTTATTTTGGTTCTGTTTGGGAGCATAAACTGAACCTAAAATCTTTATTTGGAAGTGTTGAAGTCAAGTTTAAGAATTAGAAGGCTTAACAAAGGCTAAATAAATTGTTAAAAGTAAAGAATGAAGTTGCTGCATTTTCTGGAAATTTAAGTTTTGCAGCAGAAACAGTGACATTGCAGCAAGGAAAAACCTGATTTGATGACCTTGTATGACCTTGAAATTTTGTGTACACTCAGTACACATAATAAGGTTTAATATGATTCAAAGCACACATGTAAAAGAGGTGTATACAAGGAACTACAAATTTTCTAAGGCAGACAAGAAAACTGAACGAAAACCTGTTTTTCAGAATTAGGCAATGACACTCTTGGTAAAAACTGTATTAAGAATGCAAGGATATCACACTCCAAGTAAAAAGCATCCTTCCTTCACATTCAACTGTGTATATGCGCATAGGAACTAGCAAACCAGGAAATGGTGAGAACTTTGCCAAAAAAAAAAAAAAACTAAAAACCCACTGGAACCACAACACAAACATCACCAAAGCAATCAATAAAACCCAATTTGACCAAGCCTTAGAAGCATAATACACGGGCACTATTACAGATACAGAGTAATTTGATAAGTTGCGTCACATATGATACTGAGTGTTGGACGTATAAAGAAACTATGCATATATGGCTCAATTTCTAAGCATCGGTATTTCATAAGACCTGATTAAGCTACATATATACAAAACATATAAGATATACAACAAAACAGAACAATCCGAAGATGGACTTATAAAAACAAAGGACCAGGCAAAACGAAGATAGGAAAAATGAAAGAAGAAGGTACTCACATAAATATTAAGCCATTTGGATGAAACCGGAGAAATTGTTGTGCTTGAAATACTTGGGAAGCAAACTCACGGAGAACTCAGTCATGTCCCATATGATAAAACTATCATTGTTTTTGCTCCAGGATATGAGCGAATCGGTGGACGACCATAACATTTGTTTAGGAAAGGCACCACGTAACCGACACCATTATCGGACGATTTAGATAGCTTGAGCCAAATGCTTACTTCGGGAAGATGATTGAGCAGCAGCGATCGTCGAATGTGAGAAATGACTCGGCCGTAAGGAGCAGCGATCGTCGAATGATAGCTAGGGCTCCAGGTTTTCTAGGGTTTTCTCCAAATGCATCCAATGACTCGCGGCCGTAAGTGATTTCTTCTAATTAATCGATGCGCTGAGATTTTAGCCACGGATCATTTGTGTGTGAAATTTCCGTCTCCAATAAGGAAAACCGACGGACTCTAACACGGAAATATTCTGTTGATAATCTGCCACGCCTTTCCGTGGCAAATTCCGTCTGTATTTTTTGCCACAAATTTCTGTGGCAAATGCATCCCAACTTACCCACAGAATAAATTCCGTGGATAATTCCGTGGCAATTTCGCTGTTTTTTTGTAGTGCCTGTTGAAGGTGTGTAAAACTTCTTTTAAGCTAATGAATTTTCTTCGACAATATCCTCGTTTGTTTTTATGTCATTTTGTTGTTTTGAACTTCTCTTATTGAATTAACCTGAAGCTACTAATGCCAGTCCTTAAAATTCAAGTTTCTAGCGTTTTTTTTTCTTTTTTTTTTTTCACAAGTAGAAAGTCGTTGCTTAAGAATTATAAGGTCCTCTTTCCATAACTAGTAGCTGATTCCCCCCCCCCCCTTAAACAAAGACTATCATACCCTAAACAAAAGACTCAAGCAAACCCCAAGACAAATCATTAAGAATTAAAAAAAACCTTAAACAAAGACTATCATACCCTAAACAAAAGACTCGAGCAAACGAGATGCCATTAACAAGACAAATCATTAACAGACATGTAAGGCAAATCGACTCTATCATACCTGAACTTTTATAATACATGACGACTATTATAATAACTGTGATATATAGTTGTAAGACTCTTTAAGTGAGAGTTTTTGAGTTTTTGAGCTAGTTGGACTAGACTGTATATAATAGAACAATACCTCTAACATTAATGGTGTGTTTGGTTTGAGGGGAGGGGAGTCTCCCTTCCTTCAAACCAAACACACTCTAAGTTCTTGTGCAATATGAGATAGATCAAGAAATTCCAGGCTTTGTGGGGAAAATCAATAGCAATTGTTGACCTATATAAATGATAATATAATGATTTACCTATAAATTATGTCTCTTCACAAAAATTAACCCTGAAAAAACAATAGATTGGGGAAAAAACCTACGCATATCCGTATTGGAAAGGCCGCATAAGCTATGTGAACCCTTGAGTAAAGCAAGGGGTGAGTAAACCATTGAGCTGCTCAAGGGTTTGCTTACCCCTTGCGGCCTTTCCTATATACGGATATTCGTATGTTTTTTCACCAACTTGTTGCCTTCCTAGCTTAATTGCTGATGAGACACAAGATATAGGTGATGAACACTTACATTATGAGATATATAGGTCAAGAGTGTGATGGATTCAAGACAGAAGGCCTACAAAATCTTAATTTATCCCATATGGCATGGTTACTCAATGTGGGAAGTACTACTCTATTAAATAGAGTCGAGAGCAAGTAGCTCAGAAATTCTCACATTGAAGAATCTAGAACTGATCACAATGTTGAATTTCAGAACTCTTAACCTGGTGTCACCTACCCAATACAAAAATAGGAGGGGAGCCTTTAATCAAAACAATAATGAGTTTTCCAAGAAAATGTAATTTCACAAAAGCAATCTAATGTCACTTTAAATGCTTTATTGTGTCTTGGACAACTGAACTAATTTATTCATCACATCTCTATTGATTTTTTCGAAGTACCTTTTGGAGATATGGATATTTCCAAGAATCTCTTGAAATGACTTCAAAAAATATCAATAGAGTATGAACCGTGAATCAAGGCAATGAGTTGACAACTTCTTTTACCAGGAAAGGAACTTTTGATTAAAGTAATACTAGGGTTTTAAAAAAAAAAAACATAAGTTCATAAAAGCAATTTAATGTTACACTAAATGTTTTATTGTGTCTTGGTATAACTGAACTAGTTTATTCATTACATTCCTATTGATCTTTTCAAAGTACCTCTTGGAGATATGGATATTTCCAAAAAAGGAAAGGCAATTGCGTTGGGATCCATATCTCCCAAAATCACTTCTAAAAAGATCAATGGAGTATGAATTGTGAATCAAAGCAATGGGTTGACAATTTCTTGTGATAGGAAAGGAGCTTTTGATTGGAGCAATACTAGAGCTTTCAAAAAACATATAACTTGCAAGCGCCTTAGTAGTGCGGTGGCATGGGAGCTTGACTCCTCCTCATGTCCGGGGTTCGAACCCCGCCCCTCCCCTACTACGTGTATAAAAAAAAAAAAAACATATAACTTCACAAAAACAATTTAAGGAACCTTTGATCGAGCAATAATGAGTTTTCTAAAAGAATATAACTTTACAAAAATAATTTAAGGAACCTTCGATCAAAGCAATAATGAGTTTTCTTATTAAAAAAAAAAAAAAAAAAACTTTACAAAAGCAATTTAACGTCACTTTCAATACTTTATCGTGTTGTGACTTCACAAAGGCAGCCCAATTAGAAGAAAGCGGAAGATGTAATAACCCTTTTCCCTTAATGTGATTGTGTATTGATTGATCTATGTCTTTTTGTGCCATTCAGGTGGTCCAAGATTGTAGAAGATGAATGAACCTTTGTTAATTTTATGATCCTCTATGTACAATTGTATAAATACTACTCCTTTTGGTTCTAATTATAGGACAATATTTAAGAGTTGATCTTAATCCTAATTATAGGACAAAGTTTTAGTTTTTATCAATTTCTTCCTAAAATACCCTTATTGATACTTTCTTAATAATAATAATTAAACACAATGATAATTTAATAATGCAACTACATATTATTAAAGTAGTAATGCTTGCAACTCATTAATGCTACATATACCTTAATTCTACTGTTTCATCAATTAATTTAATAACATGCTTATATTAAATGTCTCTTTTTATTTTTAGATAAAATAGTTTTAAGATTTCTTCAAAAATATTTTCTTGTAACTATCCGTCCAAAGGGATTGTTTTTTCCCCCTAAAAATAACCTAATAAAATATTAATTTCATTATCTTTTTTCCATTGCTAAAAAAATAACCATGTATTTTAGGAAAATGAATAAAATCAACTAATTAAATTCAACTTAATTAACTAATCAGGCTGGCATATGCATGTGATGTCATGGAGGATAAGCTGGGCTATATAGATAGCTTAAATTCAGCTTGAGGTTGGAGAGGTATGTCGTAGGGGGCTGATTCAACAATCTGATGCCATTTTAAATTTTAATTAGGGAATTTCAGGAAAATTAATAAAATTAACTAATTTAAATCTCATCCTTAATCTCTTCAAAATATGTCCTATAATTAAGGCCGGAGGGAGTAGTTTGGAAGCTTTGTATAAGTTCTTTATTATTATTAGGGTTAAAGGCCATTTTTGCCATGGAAGTTTCCCAAATGGAGCGTCCAGCACCCGGAAGTTTTTAGGGTATCAAATCTGCCTCGGAAGTATGAAAAAGGTAGCAAATTTGCCCCTCCGTTAATTTTGACCGTTACGTGCCACCTCATCACACGTGGCATGCCACCTCATCAATCAAAAGTATCATTTTTGCCTTGGCGAGTTTTTCATTGAGGAGCAATTTTGCCCGGAAGTTTTCATTGAGGAGCAATATTGCCCGGAAGTTTACAAAAGTAGCAATTTTGCCCTTCTTTCTCCCAATATTAAATTTGACTATTAGATCAGTCAAAAACCACACATGTCATGCCTTGAAAAGGTCAAACTTAGAGTCGAGAAGGAAATCTTTGACATGTTGAGCTCAAG
Organism: Acacia acuminata; assembly: GCA_019022655.1. NCBI lineage: Eukaryota > Viridiplantae > Streptophyta > Magnoliopsida > Fabales > Fabaceae > Acacia > Acacia acuminata. Next base: position 7,819,781 of record JAFJYI010000005.1, read on the forward strand.
GCGCGGAATTTATGAAGCCGAACGGGTCACGGGGACTAGAGCGGGAAATCGGGCGGCCGTTTAAACCCCGGCCTTGCAAGGCTCGGGCTTGAAAATAAGCCGAAATTTGAAATTGGCCCCGCAGGGCTCGGGCTTAATCGGGCCGACCCTACAGTTTGTATAGATTGATCATTTGCTTAGATCATAAGTGATGCTTCTTGTGACCGTTTGGCTTCATAAATTTCGTCGCTTGAGCTCAATATCTCAAGGATCTCCTTCTCTCGACTCCAAGTTCGACCTTTTCAAGGCATGACGTGTGTGGTATTTGACTGATTTAGAAGGGCAAAATTGATACATTTTGTAAACTTCCGGGGTAAAATTGCTCCTTAGTAAAAACTTCCGGGGCAAAATTGCTCTCATTGGAAACTTCCGAGGCAAAAATGATACTCAACTCTTATTGGTTGATGAGGTGGCATGCCACGTGTCATGAGGTGGCATGCCACGTGGACAGTTAGTCAAACTTAACGGTCAAAATTAACGGATGGGCAAATTTGCTACCTTTTTCATACTTCCGGGGAAAATTTGGTACCTTTTTCATACTTCCAGGGCAAATTTGGTACCCAAAAAACTTCCGGGTGCTGGACGCTCCATTAGCAAAACTTCAGTGGCAAATTTGATATTTAACCCTTATTATTATTATTATATGGGCTATAACTAAGCTTATATCAGGAAAAGTTAAGGGCAATATGTAGTCAAGGTAAGTGATATACAAGATTTATGCCTAATATGCATGAAGATAGATAATTAAAGTTATAATTAGTTTGTTGAGTTATGAATTATTGGACGCATGCTGACAGGGAATATGAGCGATTTAGGCCCTGATATTTTATAGGCAGAGTAGACATCCTAAGCTCTCTAAAAAGTCTTGGAACATGATTTTTGGATGTTTAGATTAAGAGTTATGAAGCTCTAAAGTTGAGACTGAATTCTGTGACATTGCTGCAAAAATTATCTGTCCAGATTTATGAATAGGCGTTTTTAAGCCAAATGGGTTGCAAATGAACCCTGTTTCTTATTTGTCTATAGATTCCAAGATTTAAAATTGGAGTTTTGAACTACTAATTTTGGAGATATATTCAATTAGTTATGAATTTTCAAAATTTTAGGAAAAATTATTGTCTCCTAAAACTCAATTATTTAATTTTAAAGTTTTTAGCTTAACAAGAGTACTATTTAGAAGAGAAGAGAAGACTTCAAAATGACAAGGGTGTAGCTACTTTTAGATGCTCAAACGTGTTGATTTTGGATTTTAGAAGATGATTGTTTTAGCTTTTTTCCAATTGGGCTTTTGTAAAAAAAAAAAAATAAATAAAAAAAATAAAAAAACTTAAGCCATAAGCCAAAATTTCTTACTTTTGGCTTTTCCACCATGAAGAGAGAAAAGTAGCTTATGAAATAAAAATGTTAGTCCCACTTTTTTGAATTGAAATACTATTTGGTCCTTATTATAAATCTTTGTAGATGAAATTTTTTTGTCCTAAATATAAATTCACTTAAAATTTAATAATTATGATAGTACTCTAATTTGGGTCTATGAGAAATTTAATTGGTGAGAGAGCAACCACGCATGGATAACTTGCAAAACCCTTTCCATTAAAATGTCCGAAAAATGAACTCCATTTATCCATCCACTTTGATCTATTCAAGCTTCTCATATCCAACTTTTGACTTTATTTTTCATCGATTACATGAGAGAGCAAGGACATATGGACAAGTTCTTGAAGAAATTGACCTCTCTTATACCTTCTTTAATCGAGAAGGTGGACAAATTATTAGAATGATATAAATATGATGATGCGTCAAATCTTTCATCCAGATAACTTTTTTACTTTTTGTTGGTTTATACAAACTCTTGTTTTTTCCCTTTAATTTTTTGTTTGTACGCTGAGGTTGAATAATCAACTTTAAAAATTATTTAAAAATTTAAATAAATAACGATTATCATGTAAAACATGTCATTTTTCTGAATATCATGCCAAATGTCTAGCGGCTATTAAGAATATAATTTTTACTTCATAGCTTAAATGTGTGTAACCAAACTATTAAAACTTGTAAAAAGTGATTTGTACGTAATTTGTATTTAGGAACACCTACAAAAGATTAAATTATTCATTAAGCTCTAGAGATGCCTGCTACAAGGACAACACATTTTTTGTGGACAATTTGTGACAACTTGAATGCACAGAGGAACAATGAGAAACTTTGTTCCCCATATAATTATACTATTAAACGATGCGTTTGAAGTCCATGGTCAAATAGTCAAAGTACAACTGTTAAGCTAGTACACGTCAGCTGTATTTATTGCCTATATAATGTACGTTGAACACTGATATTCAATAAGATTTTTTATTTTTTATTTGGCTCAAAGATGTTCAATAAGATTGAGACCATAGTTTTCGCCTGCTCTTATATATGACATAGATGAATGTACTTTTTAACAACTGAAAATACTAATGCTTATATATCAGGGCAATTGGCAAGGAAACTGTCATTCTTTATCGTGAATACACCCAATGAATATTAAAGCAAAAACAAATAATGTCCATTTATGAACAACATATATATAATGCCCAATAAAGTAATGGTGGCTCCACTTTCACCTTGCTTAATTATAACAGAACAGGCTTCAATGGCTTGCCACACAATCCCTCAAGATATGACGTCACATAGTAATATTTTGGGAAAATTACGTGCAGGTCCCAAGGAATGAAAAAATTTATAAAAAAGTTTCTTGAAATCACCAAATTACACAGAAGTCTTAAGGGACTTTCTTGATATTATTTGTATGGAAATAAAATTCAGGTTTTTAAATGTTATTGTAAATACATACATTTTCTGTTGTAAATACATGCATTTTTTGTTGTAAATGGTCAGATTTTAAATTTTGTTGTAAATACAGCACTTCCTGTTGTAAATCTAGGTTTTTTCTGTTGTAAATGATCTCTCTACGTTCAAAATCCAGGTGTTTAAATGTTGTTGTAAATATAGGCATTTCCTGTTATAAATATAGCTTATTCTGTTGTAAATTTCCAGATTTTAAATTTTGTTGTAAATACAGTACTTCCTGTTGTAAATCTAGCATTTTTCTGTTGTAAATGACCTCTTTACGTTCAAAATTTAGGTGTTTAAATGTTGTTGTAAATATGAGCATTTCCTGTTGTAAATATGGCTTTTTCTGTTGTAAATGGTCAGATGTTTAAATGTTGTTGTAAATATAGGCATTTCTTGTTGTTAATACAAATAATATCAAAAAAGTTCAGTGGGACTTCTATGTAATTTTGTGATTTCAGGGGACTTTTTTATAATTTGTTTTTTTTTTTGGGACCTGCGCGTAATTTTCTCTAATATTTGCGGTCTCTAATATAAGAGCCAGTTAGAGGTTGATACTTGTGTTTGATTCTAAATATTATGGGTGTGCAGTAGTAGGGTTGGGTAAGGCATGAACCATGCCAGATGCTCAGCTTGGAAAATGAACGGGCGGCATTTTGTAGCCCACAGCCCGACCCTACTTTAAAAGCCTGAGTAAATTTGGGCAAGGCTGGTTGAGACTGGGCAAGATGGGGCTTGTGTGCTCAAAAATCTCCTTAAAATTTAAAAATAATGAAGTATTAAAAAATAATACAGAAAAAAAAGTATAGTTTGATATTTCAAAAATATATTTTATGCTATAGTCATTTTAAGATTTTATTATTTAGATTCAATTCATTGGCCAATAAAACCAATTAATTCAATAGAGATTATTTTCTTATTATTTGATAATGATTTAATTTTTTAAAACTCAATTTACCTACTTCTTAATTAAATATGTGTATGAAAAATATTCATATGTGCTAAGTAAATACAAAATATGTTTATTTTCCAATTGAATGGTAAGTAAATACTTATTCAATTACATATATATATTAAATACAACTACACACATATTTCGGCGAGGGCAAAGATACATTGTTCGGTGCCCGCCCTACTCAGTATTTGACCTTACCCGAAGATGCCCAAATGATTTATGGGTTTACTTTTTAGGGTTATGCTGGGCATTTTTTTTTGCCCGGTTTGGGTGGGCATTTGGGTCTCATGTACACCCCTACTAAATATAAGATTTCAGTTCATTCTTTTTTTTTTTTTTTTTTATTATTATTTATATTTATCATTTTTATCCAAATACATTTTACTAAATTATAATTAAATTAATATATAATATAATGTTACATAGGGGTATTTTAGAAAAATTATGTTTTTTTAGAAAAATTATGTTACATTTGTCCAAATTAACCAATTTCTTTCATTTCACTAATCCACTCAAATTAGTTAAATAACTATAATTCTTATATTAGAGACATATCGAGTACTATGTTAAAGAATCCCATTCCTGTTCCTATCTAAATAGTAAAAATTCCACAAACATAACAAGACACAATAACCTGACTTCAGAATGCAAAATAGCTAGAGTCATCATAGACTCAAGCACTCATTTTGTTTAAAAAAAAAAAAAAAAAAAAAAGAAGAAGAAGAAGTTACTTGCAAGAAATTTAGAAGCCCAAAAAAATGTTACTCGGTAAAATAAAAATTGTACCAAGAGTACTCCATTTTTTAATTTTCAACTAGTTTTCAATATAATTAATTCTATAGAAGTTTTGAATTGATTCAAACACTGATACACTAACTTTCTAAAAATGTTTGAGACAATTGACAAGTCTAAAAAATTGGAAAACCATGGGTGCTTCATAAGTATATACATCCAAATATTTCACTCTTTATGAACAAATGCCCAATAAAGCATGGTTTGAATAGCCTACCAAAGGCAAATCAACACTCTTTATGAACAAGTAATTGTGGATTGATTAATCCACATCAACAGAATGTGGTAGCTAGTTGATACATCCCATTATATGATTCAATCATTTAAAGGAAAAAAAGTATTCATAAGTCTCATATTAAAAATAAATTTAAATAGGTTTAAAAAAATTATATACACAAATCAAACTTGTATATTTACAAGTTGAATTGCATCATTTATAAGTCAAGTTTAACAATTTATGTTTATAAGTGATATTTTTATATGTACAAGTCGAGTTGCGTCATTGATGAGTTAAGCTTGTAAAAACTTGAGATGTGTGAATATTTAATTTTATTTAAAAAATCATATCTCTAATTATTAAAAAAACACTTTTGAGTAAATAGTATCTTTTATTGTTACCAAATACAAAATAATTAGAATGTATGAGGGTATAGCACAACCTTAAAATAACCACTATAATTACCATCTTATTCAACCCCAAGAACATAAAGTAAGTCCGTAATATTGGAATTCATATTTGGATCACTTATTAATTGCATCTTTCATTAAAAGTTATTGGAAAAATTAATCTACAATACCTAATTAAAAATTAGGTAAAATTATAAAGACTTGCGGCTTAATTTTCCTAAATTTACACACACATATATATAAGAATAATATTTACGTAGCATTAGAATATAATAATACAAATTGATGAGGATTTAGAACAAGTAATCTCGTTGGTCTTTTATTACTCCTTGGGTCTTACTTATTTAACTAATTTAATTATATTAAGAAAGCTAGTAAAATTAGTTAATTATAATAAATATGACATATTTTTCTTGAAACATCCATATTTATTATGGTCTTTGACTTCAACTATTGGTGCAAAAGAAGAACCCACCACCTTATTGAGGAGTTTTAATAAGGCATAGTTTGAAGGGATGATAAATATGAGAGATATATCTTATATCTAGGGATCGAGACTATCTTTTTAGTTAGATCTTATAATATTAGAGTATTTTCTTTTGGAATTATCATTCAAATACGGGTTAATCACATTTTCAATCAAAAATAATATGATATCTCTAAAGAGTTAGAGAATTGACGAGACAGAAAATGAATAAATTTGGCTTTTCTTCATCGCATCATGAGCTGCGAAAAAGTGAATCCAAACAGAATCCAATCATATCCAAATATTTCAAATCATGTCTCATCCACACACACACGTCTCACGATCTCTTGCAGTATCTTCATGAACCTTCAGAGAAAAAAGAGTTTAGGGTTCAACAATGAGCAGAACACTTGTTCTGCTTTTGCCCTTACCAGCACAAGGCCATGTGAATCCTCTTATGGAGCTTTCACATGAACTGACCAAACATGGCATCAAAATCACATTTGTGATCACTGATGACATCCTCAAGAAAATCATGGAAGCTCAAGCAGCAAGAAGTGAAGTTAAAGAACAAGTGGGAAGTGATGATTAAACTGGTCTCAATCCCAGATGGCCTAGAACAAGAGAAAAACCAGGCACGTTCTGTGGACAGTACAGATTAATGGAATCAATGCGGCGAGTGATGCCAGAGAAGCTGGAGAAGATGATCCAAGAGATAAAAAAGAATCAGAGAGCGAAAAGATCAGTTGTGTAGTGGCAGATAAGGCTATGGGATGGGCACTTGAAGCTGCAGAGAAGATGGGAATGAAAGGAGCTGTGTTCTTTCCTGCCTCAGCTTCACTCTTGGACTTACTTCTCGGCATCCCAAAACTGATTCATCATGGAATCATTGACAGTGATGGTATGAGACCATTTGCAATTCATTACTTGGTTTCATATTTTGGAATCAGTATAATAATATGGTAACTAAAACTTGATGAGTATTTAGCCTTAAATATATAAAAAGTGAAGACTCTAGTTATAGCTCCTCACTTGAATTGTTTAAGATTTTGAACTGGAACTGTTTCTGACATAGTACCTAAAGCTTTGATATGTATGTTTGACATCATATCTAAACTATTCGTAAACAAGATCGTCACAATAAATCTTTTCATAAGCATGTAATTTTTACTTCATAGCTTAAATGTGTATCCAAACTGTTAGAACTTGTGAAAAGTTATTTGTGTTGGGTTAATGTGCTCTTTGGTCACTTAAGCCCAATAAGGCTTAATTGAGACTACAGCCCAAGAACTCTAAGGCCCATATGGATTAGGGTTAGGTCTTGGGTGTAGTAGATATAAACTAACTTTCGCCGCTTGAAAAGATACGCCCGCACAAATAGTTAGGAGGCTCTCATCGAAACAAAAACCTAGAGCGAGACGTTCATCATCCGAACGGTTGCCCACACAACCATCTCATCCCCCTCGAGAGATAGTCTGGAAGATCAATCATAGATCGCACGAGGACTGTTCGTATACGAGGACTGTTCGTAGACAAGGATTGTTCGTGGAGAATCTTTCAGATAACTCTTCAATATCCAGGTAAGCAAAACGATGAAAGGTTTCATCTTTTCCTACATCGCGTGGTACGATACGCTTCCGCGTTTCTGATCAGTTTCCTACAATTTGTACATAATTTGTTTTCTAGGAACACCTACAAAAGATCAAATTATTCATTTGGCTCCAGAGATGCCTGCTATAAGGACAACACATTTTTTGTGGACAATTTGTGACAACTTGAATGCACAAAAATATTTCTTCAACTTTGTAATGAGGAGCAACAAAATTGTGGAAAGCACTGACTCGGTGACCTGCAACTCAAGCCTAGAGCTTGAGGCTCCTACGTTTGCTTTTGCTCCTAAGTTTCTTCCTATAGGTCCACTTCAAGCAAGAAAGAACAACCATATTGATCATTTAGCAGTATCCCTTTGGCCAGAGGACTCAACTTGCTTAAATTTGCAAGATCTAAACCAGATAAAATCAATTATTTATATTGCTTTTGGAAGTATAGCTAAATTTGATCATATCTAGTTGCAAGAACTGGCATTGGGACTTGAACTCTCAAACAGGCCATTTCTATGTGTTGTAAGATCAGATATATGTAATGGGGAAAACTAAGACTTCCTCAAAGAATTTGAAGACAAATTGTCTTCACGTGGGAAGGTAGTCAATTGGGCTCCTCAACAAAAGGTTCTAAGTTACCCTTCAATTGCTTGCTTCTTAAGCCACTGTGGTTGGAATTCTACCATTGAAGTTGTCATCAATGGAGTGCCTTTCCTGTGCTGCAGGCCTTTCTTGACTGAGCAGTTTATTTAGAGCTACATTTATGATATTTGGAAGGTTAGGTTAAGGCTTGATCCAAACGATGGGATCATTACCAAAACAGAAATAGCATATAAGATTAAGCAAGTGCTCTTCGATAAGGGATTTAGAGTAAGGGCTCTGCAAGCTGAAGGAAAAAGCCATCAGTAGTGTCAAAGAAGGTTGCAGCTCAAACAAAAATTTGAACAACTTTGTTGATTGGATTAAAGCATAAAGAAAGGATTTCAATTTTATAACTCAAGTGCAATATGAAAAATGGAACAAAGATATGACACGGAAGAATGCAGTTTTCAGCATATCAAATACTTGTTAATGGTGTGGAAATTTCTTTTAAGGTAATTCATTTTATTCAATAATATCCTAGTTTGCTTTTATTCTTTTTGGTTATTTTCAGTTGCTTTTATTGAATTAACCTAAGGCCACTGCTGCCAATGTTAAATTCAACTTTTTTGTCACAAGTAAAAAATTACAATACACAATAATAATTCCACGCTGTAGTGAATGCTTCACAGAAAGTTATCAGCTCCAACTAACAAGTCAATAGTTTTTTTTTTTTTTTTTTTTTTTTTTTTTTTTTTTTTTGCCCATAGCAACAAGCGATAGTTATTCTTCACCGTTAATACACACAGTGAGTTATTGCTGAGACTGGAATCGCAGATATAAGAATGAATCCAAACATGCTCAAGGAATCTTATTAATATTCCTATCTAAATTTCCACTAAACAAGACACAATAACTTGAATTCTGAATGCAAAACAAAGTCACCCTAGCATAAAGTACTCCATTTTGTAAAAAAAGATATATTATTTTGTAAGAAAATTGCATCCCGAAAATATGTTACTTCTTCTTATCCTAAATATAGCAATTAGTTGAAGGGTTTGCCTTGGTTTTAAATGGAAGATATTAGTCACTTTGTGTAAAACATTTATAATTATCCCCCTAAATTATCTCTATTGATTGTATATAAAAAAATGTGGTTTCTATCAATGGGGGGCAACTTCAATACAAATAATTAAATGGGATGTTTTAGAAAATAAAAAGCATAATTTTTTTTATAAAGAACTAATTTAACTAATTTTCTAAATTTATGTAAATTAGTTATCTAGTTCATATATTTATTTAGAGTTAAGTGAATTATCTTCAAGTGTAAAGTTAAACAATGAGTAGAGCACAAGCTATGGCTTTAATTTGCGTTATCCAACGGAAGGTCCACGTCAAGCCTGTTATGGAGCTTTCATGTGAGCTAGTCAACAAAGGCATCAAAGTCACATTTGTGAGAACAAATTTCAATCACAAGCAAATCATGAAAGCTCAATAAGCAAAAGGTGAAGATCAAGTGGAGATTAAACTGGTCTCAATCCCAGATGGGTTGGAAAAACTTGAAGATAGAAAGTGTCTAGAAAAATTGACAGAGTCAATCTGTGAAGTAATGCTAAAGAAGCTGGAAAAGCTGACACAAGATATGAATAAGGGAAAATTCACCTCAAGGCCCAAATAACCAAAACGTTGTCAAAAAAGGCTTTAAAAAAAGTTACATGTCAAAAAAGACTCCAGGACTTATTCTGGTATTATTTCATAAAACATTAGTTGTTAACATGTATCGATATGGTTGTTAACGGGTACTGATTTAGTTGTTAACGGGTATTGATTTAGTTGTTAGGGTATTGTTGTTAACATCTACTATTTTAGTTATTAATGTTCTACCGATATAGTTGTTAACGTTTATGAAATAATACTAAAAAATATCTGTCTTTTTTGACATGTGACTTTTTCTTAGGCATTTTTTTAAACAATATTTTACTAATTTGGGCCCTGAGGGGTGTTTTCCCTATAAATAAAGAATCAGAAGAGAGTGAAAATATCACTCTTGGCCTTGTCTTTTAGAATTCCAAAATTGCTTGAACATAGATAAACAAGTTTTGCGGGTGATCTAAAACTCAACCCATGAACTTGAGACTTTGCTATAGATTGACTTGAAGCAATCATATTTGGAAGAATATCAAACATACCTAGAATTCGATTGACTCGCTGAAGTACCCTTATGAAACAAAGCACTGATGTGAAGTCCAATCACTTTTCATAGCAAATAGATTAAAGAGAGGAATATAAGAGATTATTCTTATGAGAGAACTTTCTAAGAGACAGAACATTATTTTGTGTGTAATATATTCATACTCATTATTCTCTTAAACCCATGACATATCCTATATTTAGCATTTGTATGATCATATAGGAATATATGCAACTCTTAAACGTATGGTTATAAGACTACACATAATTATTAAACCATAAAGTTGTATTTCTCTACATGACCTATATATGTCTCTTCGTGATAGCCCCTCTTAAATCAAGCTTGGGCCTTAATCCACCAAAGATGGATTAATATATTACAATAACATTGAACAATTGGAGGGATCATTTTGGCAAGAAGACTCAACTTGCTTAAATTGGCTTGATCAACAACTAGATAAGTATGTTATATTTTCATTCCTTTTGTAAGTTTTAATATGTTTGACTTGAACTCTCAAATAATTAAGTCATTCATATGGGTTGTAAGATGAGTTATCGCCACGATGGGGCAAACTATGTCTTCCTAAAAGCATTTGAAGAAAAATTGGATCATCAAGTGGGAAGGTTCCAAGGCACCCTGCAAATGTTTGCTTCATAAGTAAGCCGTTGTGGTGGCAGAAGGGGTCATTAATGGAGCTCTTTTCTTATGGTGGCCTTACAATGATGATATTTGGTATATCATTATAACATTATCATTGATATTATAAGTAAGTTTATTATTTCTGGATTTCTCCTATGCATGTTTGTATCACTTAATAATGAGATAAGGGTCTTAAATGCCATGGAAGTTTTCGATTAGGAGCACTGGTAAGACGGAAGTTTTTTTTGGACAAAAAATGCCACGGAAGTTCACAAAACGTAGCAATTTTGCTTCTCCATTAATTTTGATCGTTAAGTTTAACGGAGTGTATACGTGGCATGCCACCTCATCAATTAAAAGAGTCAAGTATCATTTTTACCCGGAAGTTTTTTCGAGGAACAATTTTGCCCAAGAAGTTTACAAAACGTAGCAATTTTGCCCTTTTGTCCCCCAATATTAAATTTAACTATTAAATCAGTCAAAGACCACACATGTCATGCCTTGAAAAGGTCGAACTTAGAGTCAGAGAAGGAGATCCTTGAGATGTTGAGCTCAAGACGACCAGAATTTGTGAAGCCGAACTGGTCAAAGGGACTGAAAGGTCTGTCGCTAAACCCAAAGGAAGCATCACTTATGATCTAAGCAAATGATCAGTCTATACAAACGTAAATATTATCACTATTGATTTATTTTACTGAACCAATTTTTGAAACAATTCATTTCTCATTTTGCGTTTCATTTGCTTAGATCATAAGTAATGCTTCCTTTGAGTTTCGCGACAGACCTTTCAGTCAATTTGACCGTTCAGCTTCACAAATTTTGGCCGCCTTGAGCTCAACATCTCAAGGATCTCATTCTCTGACTCCAAGTTTGACATTTTCAAAGCATGACATGTGTGGTCTTTGACTGATTTAATAGTCAAATTTAATATTGGGGGACAGAAGGGCAAAATTGATACGTTTTGTAAACTTTCAAGGTAAAATTGCTCCTTAGTGAAAACTTCCGAGGCAAAAATGATACTTTTGATTGATAAGGGGCATGCCACGTGTGATGAGGTGGCATGCCACGTATGTACTCAGTTAAACTTAACAGTCAAAATTAACAGAGGGGCAAAATTGCTACATTTTGTGAACTTCCGTGGCATTTTTGGTCCCAAAAAAAACTTTCGTCTTACCAGTGCACATGAGCGAAAACTTCCATGGCATTTAAGACCCTTATCCCCTTAATAATTACATGTGTTAACCACAAAAATCAATAATAATTATATGCAAAATAATAACTATATTGCATTCTTGCAATTGAATTTTCCCCCCGGTTTTGAAGTCTTTGTGAATGGGCCTTAACAAACCAATCAAAAAAAAAAAAAAGGAAAAAATCGAGGAAAATCCACCATTAGAAAGTTTATCAGTGAGGATTCATGTAACATCCTTTTGAGACTAGAAGGTTAAAAATAAAATTGAAATAAGAAGGTTGTTAAGCCAATAGGAGCCAAAAGTCTTAAAACTTATCATCATGAGAAAAAACTTGAGATAATTATTAAAATTATTTTGGATCTTGGAAATTTTATGAAAAAAATATGAAATATTACTTTGAGAATATAGAAATGTTATGAGGGGATTAGTTATGAAGAATTTGTCCTTACTAGTTGTTAAGTTATTATTTGGAATTTAAGGCCTATTTTCCGAAAATTCAAGGAAAAATAGTAAGGAGATAAATTTGGCCTAAAAACTTTAGAAACAATATTTATGGCCTATAGAAGCTAATTGAGGAAGAAAAATCCTAAAATAGAATTAAGGATTAATTTTAAACACATCAAATATTTGCAACTGAATGAGTAAAGGACCAAATTACAAACAAAGTTTGGTAGGAGGTCAAGATGATCAAATATGATTATTTTGGAGTGGGCCCCATACTCCTCTTCATAATATTTGGACAGCACATAGCCACCTCACTCCTTCCCTCTTCAATATCACAACACCTACAGACATGCACCCCACATTTGGACAACACCAGATAGAGCATGAACATATGGGTTTAACGGTGTTAAATTTCTGCAAGATAAGTCATGGTTTGAGGTTCATGTTCTTCCTTTTACCTCTGTTTCTTGGCAGCAAAACAAAGGGTTTTGTGCATGTCGATTTCAGAAGTTAGAGTTTGGGTTTTTCTTTGAAATTTAGTCAAAATATAGTACACTTCCTAAGTTTTAAAATGAACCCTAGATCATCTTGATCAGAGGTGTAGAACTCAAGTTATGATTTTTCAAAATCAGATTAAGCTTTAAAAAATAGTAGAGATTTTATTTTTCAGATTTTAGTTTCAGATTTTTTTGTTTTCATGCAAGAGTTTGACCGACTAAATAATTTCTAATGGCTATAAAACTTTCCATATTTCAATTTATAAAGCTCATTTCGCACTCAACACGGATTCGAACTTAAAATCTTATATTTATGAATGCAACATCTTCCACAGATTTAGACATCCCAATCATTTATTTTAAATGAATATACGTGTGCACAGAACCCGATGTTGCATTCACGTCCAATTGTCTTTTCCATGGATTATTGAGGACCATCTTATCCATGAGCAACTAAGAATTTTTGGTGTTCATTATTCAATACTAGGGACGGAAGGTCCACCCCTCCATTATAACATATCTATGTCGCATAGTTTATTCATTTATCTCACAATTCTGGGAAATTTTGCACAACTTTCTGAAGGAGAAGAAGAAAGAAAAACGGTTTAGAGTTATACAAAATAATATGAGTAGAGCACATGTTTTGGTTCTGCCTTTTCCGGCACAAGGCCATATTAATCCGCTCATGGATCTTTCACGAGAACTGGTGAAACATGGCATCAAAATCACATTTGTGAACTCAGATTCCGATCACAAGCAAATCATGAAAGCTCGAGTAGCAGGAAAAGGTGAAGAAGAAGAAGATAAAAAACAACAAGGGGGAGTGATCAGATTCAACTGGTGTCAATCCCAGATGTCCTGGAACAGCAGGAAAACAAAATTCCTAGTGTGCCAAGATTATTAGAGGCAATTAGTGAAGTGATACCTGAGAAGCTAGAAAAGCTGATACAAGAGATAAATGAAGACTCGGAAAATGAAAAGATCAATTGTATGGTTACAGAAGTAAGCATGGGATGGGCACTTGAGGTTGCAGAGAAAATGGGAATCCAACGAACTGCGTTATTCTTCCCTGCTTCAGCTTCATTCTTGGCCACGTTCCTGAGCACCCCAAAATTGATTCAAGATGGAATCTTTGAAAGTGATGGTGAGACCTTGTGCTTCAATACATTTCACTGTTTCTGCATCATTTTCTTTAACATTTGGGAATCAGTATATAATAGATGATAATTCAGACATGAGGTTTTCAGGCAACAGAGCCACCGATGCCTCAATGCCAACTTGCTTTGGGAGGAATCTCTAAGCTTCAGATCTGTGGGAGGATGAGACGCGACAACCTCTGAGATCTGCAAAACGAGAAGCGACGAGAGCTCTGCGCGAGATTGTGACCTCTGGAGCTCTAAGCTTTTCAACTCTGAGAGCTCTGCGCGATGAGAGGATGGACGAGAACGAGAGTGGGAAACGCACGCTTAACTCAATCGCAGACATTCGACCGATTAAGCTGCGTTTTTTAGAAAAGCCCATTTCAAAGAAGGCCAAACCAAACACGTCACGTTGGGCTTTTTTTTCCATAGCCCTTCTTACTGGACTTAGACGTTCCAAACGCTTTTGAAACGTTCAAACCAAACAGGCCCAACATTTACACCAATGCAGCAAGATCATACACCTTGAAGGACTTATTAGCATCTTCAGGTTTCAATATGGAAAGGGAAGACAACTATTCAAGTCATAGATTACGAATTTTAAGACTTCATCTCATAAGATAGGATCCCTGAAGTGAAGACCTTCTATTGCTATTAGACACAGGCCAAGTTGACATTATATGACCATTCACTGTCATCAATAAAAAGATAAAAGCAGCGTTTCATATACTTGCAAGCTCCATGTCTGTGGCATTCCAGACAAGGATCATATGCCCTATGATGCTATACTAGATATTAACTCACAACACTGAAGTAAACACCATTCGTAATAAGACCGAGACCACTAATGTTATCGGCTAGCTACAAGGAGAATTGATCCATAGTTCTTGCTAACATACTAGGAGAAATCTACACGTTGAGAATCAAAATGTCACCTAGTGTTGCTAGATGGCATAGCAGAAAATTCAATATTTCCGGCATCAAAGTCAAATCTGCACTAGAACCTATCCCTTAACTTTATTTCAAAGAAAAAAAACATGTTAATTTTTTTTTTTTTAACCGTGTACTCCAGCATATTTTTGTACGGTCTTTGAACCTCACGTAGAACAAATAGCTTCCCGTTGATGTAAATAAAATATTCTTCTCTCATATTATGCCAAAGAACTGGGCATCCACCTTTGGAGCTACCAATCCTACAAATGACGGATCGAATACCATCAATTGTTGGATTTGCCACGCCATAAACTGGAAAGCAGCAACTTTTCTGAAATGGTGCTCTCTCCACTCTCTCGGGTAAACTTGGGTTTTGGCAACCAGGACAGTGATCACTTTTTAGAAGAATAGTTTGACTATCAAGAACATGTTGAAGTATGAGTCAAAAAAGGTTACACGTTTTACTGGGTGGAACCAAATAAATAGGAGGCATTATTTAATTTAAATAATGGTTCCTATATTTTCTAGAGTCAGTTAAGTAGTGGTTGATTTGTTTCAGATTTTTTAGGTGGTCAAATAAGTTGTTGTTAGTGGCATTAGTGGGTACCAATTATGTGTTAGTGGGTACCAAAAATTATTTCTAGCTTGTTACTTTGTAAGCCTACATGTAAGCCCTATTATTTGCTTCAGTTATGCAAGAATTGTTCCACCAAAATCTCTCACTTGCCTCCCTTATTTTTAGTACTTTCTTTATTCTCAATTCCATTTCCCAACAAAATTGGTATCAGAGCCTTTTTTTTTTTTAATCCAAAAAGCATCCTCTTTTGTTTTATCCAATAGACAAAAGAGTAAAAAGTAAGTTTTGGGTCCATTGGGTATTAGTGTTAGGCAAGGGAAACACGAGAGAAAGTGAGAGAGCATTCGTTTTTGGATTAAATCATCTGCTTTCCTCTACAGTACCTCGATTTTCTTCTACTCTACAACACGAGTAAAGATTTTCAGGAAAGCGACGAAGCACTCTTCGTAAATAATGGCAACACTTACTGGATTTTCTTCTTCCCAACCACTTTTACCCATTTTTACCGGAGAAAAATAAGAGTGGTGGAGCATCAAATTGAAGACCTTTCTCAAACCACAAGACCTATGGGACCTAGTGGAATATGGGTTCGTTGACATCTTGGACCCCATTGAAGAAGAAGAGGAGAGGCTGAAAGCAATTAAGTAGAGAGATGCTAAGGCATTGTTCATCCTTCAACAAGTAGTCCTGAGACCATTTTCTCATGGATTGAAGCAGCTTCCACATCAAATGAAGCATGGTTAATTCTACAAAAGGAATTTCAAGGTGATTCAAAGGTAATTGTTGTGAAATTGCAATCTTTGAGACGTGACTTCGAAACCTTATTAATGAAGAATGATGAATCAATTGCTAAGTTTTTGGCATAAACAATGGCAATAGTTGGTCAAATGCGATCCTATGGAGAACAAATTTTGGATGAGACAATCGTTGCAAAATTGTTGAGGAGCTTGACTGCAAAGTTTGATCATGTTGTAGCTACTATAGAAGAAGCCAAAGATTTTTCTGTTCTTTCCGTAGATGAATTGATGGGTTCTCTTCAAGCTCATGAGGCAAGAATCAATCGATCGGTGGAAAAGACTAAGAAAAAGTCATTCCAAGTAAAAGCAACCGTCAAGAAGCATAAAGAAAATAGCGCCGACCAAGTAGAGGACGTGGAAAAGCAGGATTTCATGGTGGTCCGGCCATGGTCATGGTGGCAGAAGCAGAGGAAGGCATTTTAATCAGCAAGGTAACACAAAAAATGGCATTCAATGTTATTATTGCAATAGATATGGGCATATGCAAGCTGATTGTTGGTTTAAAGACCAGAATTTGAACTTTAGAGCAGAGAATGAGAATGAGGAGGACAACATGCTTTTTATGGCCTGAATTGATACTACCCATAAGCTAAGTGATTTGTGGTTGTTCGAATCATATGACGGGCACCAAATCATTATTTAAGGAGCTTGATGAGTCACAAAGGATAAAGGTGCAGCTTGGGAACAAAAGGGAGATGCAAGTTGAAGGAAAAGGAATAATGACTGTTGACACCAACCATGACAAAGTAAAAATGTTGGACAATGTTCAATTTGTACCTGATTTGGGATATAATTTGTTAAGCGTTGGACAATTGACGGCTGGTGGATGTTCTGTTCTTTTTGATGATGTTGCATGTGTCATTACAAATAAGAAATCGGGCAAAAAGGTTCACATAAGCATGACTCCAAACAAGATGTTTCCATTAGATGTTGCAAATATGGAGAATTTTGCTCTAGCTGCTAGTGCAAAGATTGACTCAAAACTATGGCATTTGAGGTATGGACATCTCAATATAAAGGACTTGAAACTGCTAAGTGATAAAGGTATGGTCCTCGGACTACCTACAATTGATTCTATTGATTTATGTGAGGGTTGCATTTATGGAAAGCACGCTAGGAAGTCATTTCCTATCGGAAAAGCTTGGCGAGCTTCTGAGCGTTTAGAATTAATTCATGCTGATTTATGTGGTCCTAAGCAAACTAATTCCTTTGGTGGGAGTAGTAATTATTTCTTGCTGTTTACTGATGATCATAGTTGTATGGGTTGGGTGTATTTTCTGGAAAACAAATAAAAAACTTCTGAGAAGTTTCAAAAATTTAAAGCTTTGGCAGAAAATCAAAGTGGTTGTTAATCAAAGTTCTCCGCACAGGTAGAGGAGGAGAGTCTATGTCCAATGAACTCAATTTGTTCTGTGAAGAAAATGGCATCCATGGGGAGCTAACAACTCCTTATACTCGAGCAAAATGGTGTTGCGAATGGAAGAACAAAACTATTGTGGAGATGGCACGAACCATGCTGCAAGCAAAAGAACTTTCAAATCTGTTTTGGGCAAAAGCTGTTGCAACATCTATTTACTTGTTGAATTTCTCACTAACAAGGGTTGTCATGAATAAGACTCCATATGAAGCTTGGTGCGGAAGGAGGCCAAATGTAAGTCACTTATGAATTTTTGGGTGTATTTCTTATGCCTTGATAAATTCTCGAGCTCGACAAAAGCTTGATGAAAAATATGAAAAGTGTATTTTTATTGGTTATTATCCTCAATCCAAAGCATACAGATTGTATAACCCTCTTAATGGCAAGATCTTAATTAGGAGGGATGTAATATTTGATGAAAATACAAGCTAGAATTGGAATGAAAAGCAGGTACAACAAGAACTTTATGACCCTATTGATGTGCCTCTAGATGGAGAAGAAAAAGCAAATGGCAGCAAGCTTTGATATTATCTCATCACCGTTGACAACAGAATATGTCAACATTCCTTGATCTACCACTCTTGAAGAGGTCTCAACTGAGCCAGTTCCATTGAGAAGATCAACAAGAGTCAAAAAGCCAAATCCTAAATATACTGATGATATATATACTTGTCAATTTGCTTTTACTGTTTCAGATCCACTTTTTTACGAAGAAGAAGCTGAAAAGGAAGAATGGCAAAGAGCAATGTGGAGGAGATAAAATCCATTGAAAAGAATAGAACGTGGGGTATAGTGGATTTACCAGAAGGAAAAAAATATAATTGGCTTGAAGTGGGTGTTCAAGACAAAGTATGCTGTAGATGGGGGCCGACAAAAGCACAAAGCTCGTCTTGTGGCAAAAGGTTATGCACTACAATATGGTGTTGATTTCGAGGAACTTTCTCGCTAATAGCTCGGTTTTGAAGATGGAATATCACCTAGAGGGGGGTAAATAGGTGATTACAAAAATTCTTTCATAAAGAAATAAAAAAAATATCAAAAACAGAGACAAGAGAAGAATAGAAAGACACAAGAGTTTATCCTAGTTCGGTCTAACTCTTCGACCTACGTCCAGTCCCCAGAATACATGTGATTTCCACTATCTTTCAAAGACAATTACACTGTACTCGGATGATCCTCTCACTAGGACTCACTCCCCCTTACAAGCTGTAATTGTACACCCACACTTAAGGTTCCACAACCTTAAGATTTTACAACTAAACAAATAATCAAATAGTGTTTAAACTCCTCACGAGTAGATCAATGATAAACACTGAAGTACAAGATATCCGAAGATATTAATGAAACAGATGAAATAGTAAATTGTAATAAGTTCGAATTGAATGCACAATGTTTTGGTTGTTTGCGAAATTGAATGTGGTGAGCTTTTATATTGTCTCGCCATTAATCTTTGTTGTGAAGCTTTGAATGTAGCCGTTGAGTCTCTTCAAATTTTCGTTAGGTACGGTTGATTTACGATGAGCATATTCAACCGTTGCTACATTAAATGCTTTGTCGTCAATTGTACTTGTGCGAGAGGTTGACTCGAGTAATAGCTGGAATAAGTATGCCTCGAAGGAATGTCTTTGACTGCTGCAACATCTCATTCGATTGTGGCTCTCGCTTTTCTGAATAAGCATTTAATGCTACTGACACATTGAAAGGCTTTTTGGCTAATCTTAATTTGAGCAAGATTATATCATTGCATATTACTCACAAAAAAGATTAGAAATAATTTGAATGAGATTTAAATAAAGATAAGAGTGATAGCTCAAATTAATGATTTCATGATTACTGTAAGTTCTGATAGTCGATGAACCATGCTCGAGTAGATGGATTTGGTTGCTCGAACATACATGAGCAAATAGCCTTTGCAAAGATGGAAGTCACTCATGCTCGAGCAACATTGATCTCATACTCGAGCACCATGCTCAGGCACTAAATCTCTAATGCTCGAGTAACATCGAATTCCATTAGAGATACAAGTTTCATAGAAGAGTATGTTGGTGGTGCTCGGGTAACAAATATGTAATGCTTAAGTAGTCTGCTCGAGTAAACCTGAAAACTTGCTCGAGCATTAGTCAGATAGAAGAGAAACAATGTAATGAATATTTGTGCTCAAGTACTAAGTTTTACCATGCTCGAGTAGCATGCTCGAGCAACCCTTAGGGTCTACTAGAGTATACCTCAGACAGAGAGTGTTAGTTATGATTAGTTTTGATGATGCCTTATATAGATGCCATTATTAAAAGCAAAAAGATTGAGTAGTATATTGAGTAATATAGTTATCTCCTACATTGACTAACTGCTATATTTAATGTAGATTATTCCAAGTTAAATTATGGAGAATAATCAAGAAGGAGATAAGGTATTAAAGAAAGAAGAAGTTGCAGAGGTTGTCAAAACAGCAAGATGCTATCAATGGATTTGGAGGATAACCAAGAAGAGGAGAGACTAGAGAAAGATGTTATCAAAAGAACTTGCACAATATAATAGAAGTATCAACATTCAAGTTCTTGTGATACTGGAAGTCTCTATGATAAGCAGAAGTTGGAATGAAGTTTCATCACTTTATGGATATTGAAGAAGGAAGAAGCTGTAGAGAATGATGAGCCCAAGTTAAATGAAGAAGAATGATCAAGTTGGGAGATGGAAGATGGAAGAACTTGCTGAATGGAATGAAGATATTATTATTCAAGTTCTTATATTGATGCTGGAAGTCTCCAAGATCATATGGAAGTTGGAATGACTCAATTCTGTGTTAAAACAAGCAAATATAAGGTTCAGGACGAGAAAACTCGAGGTTTGAGTATAAACCTCAAGGTTTGAGTGTCTTCAGCACTTCTGGCATCTCTGGACTAGCCAACCTCGAGGTTTTCAGTCAAACCTCGAGGTTTCAGCTATCATCAGCTTTTCAGCTCCAACTGTTTCACCTTTAGCACGGGCGACGTCTGGTAATTCGATGATATCTCTTAAACTAGAAATCAGATTGAGGTGAAACCAGTGGCATATGAAACTAGACTCCCAATAAGTCATTTTGATATAAAATTCAAGTCCAAAAGAGTTCAGATCAAAGAACTATGAATTGTGGAAGTTGACAGAAAAACCACACCACACAAAGCAAACCAAGCTTCAATGTTTTGAGTGTAACTCACAAACTACAAATAGGATTGAGTTGAAATCAGTGGCATATGAAAGTAGACTCAAAAGAATTTCCATCAAGATTTTAATGGACCAAAACAGAGTTCAGACCAGGGAGATATGGCTTTTGAAAATTGACGGTCGGTTCGGGGACGTTGCAAAAACGTCGGTCAAGAACAACCTTCATTCATCGGATCATAACGGGCATAATACAATGAGTTTGGAGCTGATTCTTCTTGCATTGGATTCTCACCTCGAGCTTGGACATGTAAACTTGAGTCTAAAATTGGCCAAGAATTTTCCAAGTTTTCTGAACAAAGCAAAACCTCCGGGTTTATGGGAAACCTCCAGGTTTGAGCTCAAAGGGTGTTTTCTCAAGTTTCTCAAAATTATGAGAAACCTCGAGGTTTCGGACAAACCTCGAGGTTTCGGACAAACCTCGAGATTTGTCAAGGCGAGAGGTTCTGCATTTTTCCAAGTTTTCAAAACCTCCAGGTTTTACGCCATCCGAGAGCAAACGATTTTTTCTCGGTTTTTGAAAACCTCCAGGTTTCCATAAAACCTCCAGGTTTCGTTTGGCGCAAAAACTCGGAATTTCCACTTTTGATTAAAACCTCCAGGTTTTGATAGAAACCTCCAGGTTTGGGCAAATAGAGAGAAAATGACTTTTCTCTGGTTTTGAAAACCTCCAGGTTTCGGAAAACCTCCGGTTTCTTCGCGACTTAATTTCAAATCGCCGAATTTGCAATACCTTCTTGTTTGATCTTAATACTTCCTATGATTAATCTCTAATGTTCCTAGATATGTTTAACCACTTTATTGGTGATTTTTAGAAAGATTAGAGATTGTACATTGAAGGTTTAAAGCAAAAGCAAAAGTGATGTCGCACATTAAATGCAAACCCGAAAGTTGCATTCTTTTGGGTAATCCTTCGCACATGTTTAACAAAGGATTAAAGATTGCTTTCCACATCCAAGTAGCTCTATTCCAACGGATTTATTTTCAAGAAGTCAACTCGAACTTCGACAGTGGATTAAGTGAAGATTAGAGAGAAAAGAAGACAAAAGCTTAACCACAACCTTGTCTAATGAAGGCAATAGTTATATTGAAGATTACAACGGTCATATATTGATCTCTACCTATAAAAGAAGACAGATTCAAGCAGAAAAATGAGAGACACAAGCCTACATCTTCAAAATGCTTATACTCTGATTTTCTTACTCCTCACACTCTGTTTTTCAATGTTTATATAGTTTATCATAGAGAGTGAGATAATTTGTATTACACTTCAGTGTTTATCTTATTCACTTCTGAGAGAGAATATTCATTATAAACATTCTACCTGTTTATTTGAGAGTTACTCAAGATTGGGTAATCTTGAGAGGGAAACAGATTGTAACCTTGCATTGTGTAAGGGGAGTATCTCGGTGAGAGATTTGGCTTCACAATTGCCTGGGTGAACTTGTGGGATTGTAAAGGCTTCTCTTGTGCCCGAATTAAACAAGAGGATAGTGGATTGAAAATCTCAAGTGGAGCTTGAGGACTGGATGTAGGTCAAGGATAGGACCGAACCAGGATAAATCTCAATTTGCATATTCTCTTCCCTTATCTCTTATATTTCCAGCATATATGTTTGAATGATTGTTTATTGCTTTAGAACTCTTTACTGTCATACAAACTGGTTTTACTGAGTTGCAAAAAGATTTTGAAAGTTCCTAAGTTTTTATTCTTCACCCAATTCACCCCCCTCTTGGGTTCAGCCAGTTCTTACAGAGAACAGTTAAGATGGAGATTGAGACTGCTCGAGCAATCTAAAGGTTCTACTCGAGCACCATGCTTGGGCAATATATGAACCTTGCTTGAGAATCATGCAAACAGAGAGAAAGATTATAGGTTTATTGATAGTGCTTGAGCATAGATTTACCTCTACTCGAGTAACATGCTCAAGCATCACTTACCTGCTGCTTGAGCAATAGCTTGACAGAGAGTATTCTTCATTTTGCTCGACCATGCTCGGGTACCAAAAATGCCTTGCTCAAGTAGGCTACTTGACCAATACTAATCTGATGCTTGAGCAAGCTTCTGTAAACAACTTAATACACTGTTAGACGATGCATGCTTGAGTAGCGATAGAACCATGCTCGAGCATACTTCATACTTTGGCAATACTTTCTGAATTAAAAACCTTAGTATTTGTTATCATCGAAACACTGAGAACTAATAGGTTTGAAACTGTAAGACTTGTTCTTGCTTTAGCTACACAATTATAGAGGCCAGTTGATCAATTTGATGTCAAGTCGGTGTTTCTTAATGAAGAGTTACAAGAGGAAGTTTATGTATCACAACCAGAAGGTTTCATAAAGGAGGGAAATGAAACAAAGGTGTACAAGTTGAAAAAGACATTCTATGGATTGAAGCAAGCTCCTCAAGCATGTATAGCAAGATTGATCGATACTTTCAGAAAAGGATTACATAAGAAGTGAAAATGAGCCCACCTTATATGCCAAGAAATAAGGTAACAATTTCATCATTGTTTGTCTTTATGTTGATGATACCATTTACACTAGCTCCTTTAATGCTATGGTGAATAAATTTAAGTGTCAAATGATGAAAGAGTTTGAGATGTCAGATATGGGTTTGTTACATACTTTCTTGGCCTTGAAATTCATCAAGCTAAAGATGGAATATTTATTTCACAAGCAAAATATGCTAGAGATATTTTGAATAAATTTGGCATGCTCAATTGCAAGTCTGTAGCTACTCCCATGAATATAAATGAAAATTTTTAGCAACAAGATGGAGTAGAGATGGCAGATGTAAGGAGATTTAGAAGCTTGGTTAGAGGTCTAATTTATTTGAATTACACTAGACCCGATATTGCATTTTCTGTTAGTGTTGTTTCCCAGTTTATGCAACAACCATCAAAAGCTCATTATGGAGCAGCAAAGAGGGTCTTACGCTATGTTGCTGGAACCTTAAAGTATGGCATTTGGTACTCTAGAGTTTCTAATCTCATATTATGTGGCTACACTGATAGTGATTGGGCAAGTTCATTGGATGATAGGCAAAGTGTCTCAGCAAATGTTTTCACTCTTGGCTCAAGGGTGATTTCTTGGAGTTCAAAAAAACAAGTTACGGTAGCATTATCAACTTCAGAAGTAGAATTTGTTGTAGAAACTTCTACATCTTGTCAAGCAATTTGGCTTAAAAGAGTGTTAGTAGATCTTCAAGAAGAACAACAGGGACCAACAAAGATATTTTGTGACAATAAAGAAACTATCTCTATGACAAAGAACCCCACCTTTCGTAGCAGAACAAAGCATAATGACATTCGCTATCACTTCATTTGTGATCTCATAACAAAGGAGGAGATAGCGTTGAAATATTGCAGCACAGAGGAGCAGCTGGCAGATATTCTAACAAAGGCCTTGTCAAAAGATAAATTCTGCTATTTTAGAACATTACTTAATGTTTGCGTTTTTGAATCAAGGGGGGATGTTGAAGTATGATTCAAAAAGAGGTTACGTGTTTTACTAGGTGGAACCAAATAAATAGGAGGCATTATTTAATTTAAATAATGGTTCCTATATTTTCTAGACTCGTTAAGTAGTGGTTGATTATTCTGCTTTTTTTTCCTCTCTCCATACGTGAGAGCCTCTTGCTCCTCGTGAATCCCCCTAATTCTCATTTGAACCACCTAGTTCATCATTCTTCAAATGGTGAACCCCCTAAAAACTACTTTCCTCTCTTTCATTTTCCTAAGTGTTTCTTATGTGCGTGTTGTTGTTCTGGTGTTGTGAAGAATGGAAGTAGGACAATGTAGCGGCCCCCAGCGAACAAATCACGTGGTGTTGCAGCTAGAAAAAGAACCAGAAAAATGCGGAGGCACGGTAGTAGGAAAGATTTTCACCAATAAAAATTTAAATATCCCAGCAGTCATTACCATGATTAAGAAGGGTTGACAACTTGACGAGGATTTGGAAGTTCATGAGCTAGATCGCAACAAGCTTATTTTCCAATTTCGCTTTCGAAATGTCAGACTATGCTCGAATTCTCAAGGGTAGACCTTGGTCGGTCCAGGGTTTCCTTTTGAACCTTCAAGTCTCAGAAAATTTTATGGTCCCTAATGACGTTTTACGCAAAAATCTTCGGTGACTTAGTGGGGACAACAGTTATGTATGAGAAACCAAAGTTGGATGGCAAAATAGATAGGAGCTTTATCAGAGTTTGTTCACTTATTAGGCTGGATAATTGATGAAATGTTCTTGTGGGTTCCTCTGTTGTTAATGAATATTGTATTTTGAAGATTATATTTTCACTTTAGACCTACCCAACTGACTAACAAGTGTTTTTAGGTTACTCTTGCTATCTACAACATCAACGTTCGTGGCCGAGAGAAGAAAGACTCGCAAATGCATTTGAATTTATATGCTACGGGTGAGTCCACAAGACCTTCATGCGATGCATTTAATTTCCTCGTCATGCATTTATTTTGCTTCTTGGATTCACTGTGATACATTTATGACCAAAAGTAATTCTTCGTTATGCATTTAATGGGCAAGTTTCTTCGTAAAACAAAAAAATAGAAGATATAACCGACATTGAGCATATATATGCATTTGGAGTCGGCTTATTTTATATGCAAGTTTCAATTTTTTTCGGATTATGTATGTTAAATATTTTCGTCTATAGGAATTCTACTATGGATCACAATTGGATAAATGCTTTACAGATTAGTGTTGAATATCAAAATAGGATGAGGGAAGTTATAGAATTTGCTAAACAAAATGCCCATGATGATAGTGGGAAGTTTTATTGTCCTTGTGTAAAATGTTTGAATGAAAGGCGACTAAGTCCTAAAGTTATACACACACATTTAATTTGTGAAGGATTTTGTAAGACTTATACAATATGGGTATGGCATGATGAGAAAAATACCAAGTGGGTCTCAACATGAGGAAGTGGCCTTTGATGATAATGACACGGATATGGATGATCGCATAGAGGACATTATTTGTGATGTAGAAGAAGAGGCTTTTGATCAATCACATGCATATGGTAATATGTGCGGTGATGCGAGAGACCCCGCTATACCGGGTGTAAAAAAACCAATTGTTGAACGCCGTATTGAAATTGGTAAGCTTGAAGGCACGTCATGGATGGAGCGACAAGAGTTTTTCTGAAATGCTTGAGGCTTTTAAGGACATGCTTCCGGATGATAACGTGTTCTTTGCATGGATACTATGATGCTAAGAAAATACTTTGTCCACTGAGGATAGAGTACAAAAAGATCCATGCATGCCTGAATGATTGCGTATTGTACAGAAAATAGTTTGAAGAGAAGTAGAATTATTCGATATGTGAAACCCAACGGTACAAGTCAAATAAAGGGCTTGCAAAAGTGTTGTGATACCTTCCAATCACACCATGGTTGAAGCGATTGTTTGCGAATGAAACTGATGCAAAAAATTTGAGGTGGCATGCAGATGAGAGGATTTCTGATGGAAAGCTTCGACATTTGGCCGATTCTTCTCAAAGGAAGAAAATCGATCAATTATTTCCCAACTTCGGCGAAGAACCTAGGAACCTTAGGCTTGCCCTTAGCACGGATGGCATGAATGCCTATGGAAGCCTTAGCAGCATACATAGTTCATGGCCTGTACTCCTGATTATTTCCAACTTATCTCCTATGTCATGAAACAAAAGTACATCATGCTATTTATGTTGATTTCGGGCCAAAACAACCTGGAAATGACATTGATGTTTAATTTCAACCCTTGATCGAAAACTTGAAGGAGTTGTGGGAAGAAGGTGTCGATGTTTTTGACTCTTTCAAGAAGGAGGTCTTTAAAATGAGAGCCATGATATTTTGTACTATAAACAACTTCCCAGCATATGGGAACTTGTCAGGGTATAGTGTAAAAGGCCATAAAGCATGTCTGGTTTGTGAAGAAAGCACACGCTACCATCAACTTCAACATGGAAGAAAGTCGGTTTTTCTTGGACATAGGAGATTTCTTAGATGGGGCCACCCATATCGTCGATTAAAGAAAGCCTTTTTTGGTGGCCAAGAGTATGAAGATGCTCCGGTGGCATTGACTGGGGAGTAAGTGTATGAAATGGTGAAAAATATAAATGTCATCTTCGGTAAGACTGCAAAGAGTAGAAAAGAAACAAATATATAGGAAAAGAGATCTGTATTCTTCGATCTTCCATATTGGCGCAATTTTGATGTGAGACACTGTATTGATGTCATGCATGTGGAGAAAAACGCATGTGATAGTATTATTGGCATGCTTCTCAACATACAAGGTAGTTTCAAGGATTGTGTGAAGGCAAGATTGGATTTGCAAGCAATAGGAATACGCGAAGACATCCAAGGCCATATGGGAAGAGAACTTATTGTCTCCCGGCTTCTCATGCTTTGTCTAAGGATGAGTAACGAAGTTTTTGTGAGTGTTTACATGGCACAAAAATTCTCTCGGGGTATTCTTCAAATTTTAAGAGACTTGTATCGATGTAGGACTTGAAATTAGTAGGCCAAAAGTCTCATGATTGTCATGTCTTGATGCAACAGCTACTCCCGAGTAGCCATTCAAGGCATCGCCGAATATGATCTCCGGTCGTTTTGACTAGACTTTGCTTCTTCTTCAATGCGGTTTGTAGTAAAGTTTTCGAGATTGAAAAGTTGGATGAATTGGAGAATGAAGGATATCTTATCTTGTGCTACCTTGAGAAGCTTTTTTGTTCCTACATTTTTTGACATCATGGTTCATCTAATTGTTCATCTAGTAAGGGAGATGAAGTTGTGCGGCCCTATCCATTTACGGTGAATGTACCCAATTGAAAGATCTATAAAATTCCTAAAAGGGTATGTGAAGAACACATACCGTCCAGAAGCATCAATTGTTCAGAAATATGTTTCTGAAGAAGCCATGGAATTTTGTCAAAATTATTTGGCCAAAGTAAGACATATTGGGCTTCCAAAACGTCAGCATGCTGAAGGGGGTAGACGAGGGGCTTCAGTAAAGAGTGTGGATCCTAATGAATTGTCACAAATCCACTTATACATCTTGAATAATGTTAATGAAGTTCAAACCAGCATAGCTGCACATAAAGAAGTTGTAAGGAAAGAAAATATCGAATGACTAAGCAAAGGTTCATTAGAGAGCATAATAGAAATTTTGAAAACTGGTTCAAACTAAAGGTCAAGGGAGAGGAACGTGTTTCTGATATAATCAAATGGTTAGCACGTGGTCCTGAGGTTGATGTCATAAGTTGGAATTCGTATGTGATCAATGGTTATACATTTTACACGAAGTTCCTAGATGATAGGAGCACAGTCTAGAACAATTATGTTATATTAGAGGCTGAATCTATGCACTTCTCCAGTTCGAAAGACAAGAGGCTTAAATTGACAGTCATGACATATTATGGAGTTATTGAAGAGATTTGGGAGGTGGACTACATCAAAATTAAATTTCCCATTTTCAAATGCAAGTGGGTTAATTTCAATGATAGTGTTCAGATCGATCGACTAGGATTTACATTAGTCGATGTCAATAGTAGAAGTTTTGGAGATGAACCTTTAATTATGACAGACCAGGCGAAACAAGTTTTCTATTTAGTATGACTTTTAAAACCTAATGTTTTAAATGTCTGGTCTAAAAGAGTTTCTTTAAGACCGGTAACCGATCTTAAAAGTTAGACTTTTATTACCGCCTGGAACAAGACCGGTCATGGGTCCGGTCTTACGATGCCTCTTTTGTCCAGTCTTAAAAGCCTTTTTTGTACCCGTGACTCTCTCCTTTGGCTTCTCTCTCCTCTCCTCTTTAGACTCCTAGTCATCACAGCAAAATATTTCTCATTCAGCAATGCATGTCTTTCAATTCAGAAGCAATTGGATATCGTGCTTTCATATTTCTTAAAAAACAAATCTTCGTAAGTGAAACAGAGAATACATCAAAGTGGTTTAGTGTTTGAAAAAGCTCTAATTCACCCAAAAGATCTTTAGTCTCATCAACAATATCTTTCACTTGCCTAACCCAAATCTTGAGTTTTTTATTACTCTCTTCCAATTCACCGTTCTTTTTGCCATAACGAATGCAGAACAGAGCTTCATTTGCGGTGGCTCTGTGAAGATGGGAGGATGTTAACCGATCTCCTTATCTCTTTAATAATAGGTTCCCTTATCTCCTTAATCTGTCTTTATGCTTGTATGTATAACTCTGCACCAATCTATCTTTTGATTGAAGGATTGAATATATATTGTTCACATCAAAATTCATGAAAAATAGTATTGATATAAGATATAAAGTCTTTAACTTATAAAAGTTATACATACTTTCGAGAGTTATAAACTGGATTAGTTTTTAGTGGTGATTTGAATACGAGGTAAGTATAACATCCCAAATTTTGAGATTTTAAAGTTTGAATAATATATGGAGATTAATTATGAAATTTTGGCTTAAAATAATTATGTGAATAATTATTGAAAATTACGACTTATTTACTTTTCAGAAAAGAATAAATAAGAGATAATTTGTTGCTTAAAATTCTTGGAATCAATATTAGTTATTCAAATGATTTAAAATAATTATTTGGGAAATTGAGAATTTAATTTTTCTTGTAGCATTTGGAAGTAAAATCATGGAAAATAATTTTAAGGGAGAATTTGGAATAGAGCCCATTTAACCAAGTAACCCATAGGCCTAATATACATACTACCCAAGCCACTATCTTTAGGCCCAAAACCATACACCTATCAGGACATATGCAGTGTTTTTGTATTTTATATACCAGGTCCATTAGGTTCCATTCAGCCTCACTCATTCATCCAATTGAACCAGCCCACTACCTTACCACGCCACCCGATCCACATGTACTACTCACCCTTAGTCTTGACCAAAAACCCACAAAAGCATATATGGATGTTAAAAAAAAAAACTCCGAAACAAGTAAGCAAACATCGATATATATATATATATATATATATTTTCATTAATTGCAGCGAGAGAAAAGGGAACCAGATCATCACGTTATTAGAAAATCCAACCACAGCACCGTTTGCTCTAGCCTCTGAACGCGACTGTACACGCAAACTCATACCTCTCCCATACTTCTTGAGCCCTACGTTCTGCACCACTTCTCTCTCATTATAACCCTTCGGTCTGTTCTTTCTTTCTCTCAGACCATTAGCTTATTCCTTTGGACTGGACCCTTAAGTTTTATTTAAGGTGTTGCCTTCACTCTCATCCATTCCAAACTAAGTCCGAGAGTGAGAAGAAGATTGAAACCCAGCAAGAGAGAAGAACGTGGTCTCTATTTTTAAAACAGAAAAACAGAGGCGATTTTCGACGTTGAAAAGATGTGCTCGAACGTGCCCAAAACCGAAGGTAAGTCTATGAGTTTTTCTCCTCCCTGTTTCCATGATTCCACATGTGGTTGCTACCTATAGGTCTTGATTTTAGGGGTTTAAACAAAGGTTGTTTAACATGTCCCACGATGGAATATAATAGGAAGTTGCTGTCAAAATCGTGCTTGGCTGTCAAAGCGTTGCTGCCTATAGGACATATGCAAGTTATCTAGCAAACATAGTTAGTCATACATGAATACATACGTACAAGCCAATAAGATAACGGTTACCCATCTCAAGCTTAAGTCCTTAACTCATCCGAAGGTGTTGGGATTAATAGAAGTGTCAAGGTATGCCTATAAACGTTTATTATTGTCATTAGTCACTTCTTGCGTCGCAAAGTAATTAACTACGTGAAATATTTTTAGAGGGGATTAAAAATGGATTAACCCTTAAAAATTCCATTTACTAATAATACCCTCTTTTCTCTTTATTATTAATTAATAATTCCCTTTTCCTAATTATTATTATTATTATTAGTATCATTATTATTATTTATTTATTTATTTTAGTATTGTTATTATTATTTATGGTTATTTCTCTACTATTATTTTAGACTCTTAGGGGCTATCCTTAACTCTTTGACAGTGAATGATGGTGGTCTGTGCTTGCAGAATTGGACAGTCAAGAACTGGGATTCTCCAACAACCCTCTGTTGTTGCGGTCAGACAAGAGGTGGAGCCTCTAATTTTGGAAGGTTAACTTTTTGTTCTTCTTCTTTTGTCTCCACCCTTTGGGCTAGTTGTGCTTGCGGCTTCAAGACATTGCCTTTCTTCATTTCGTTTTGTCCTCAATAGGAATACCTCTTCTCTGAGCTCCCTTAATGAGTCTCGGTGTTCATCCAAAATCTCAAGTACTTGATGCATGGGGTCTTGGACTTAAGGTTCTTGTTGATTGGGGGCCTTCCCCTGCCTCAGCCTCTACCTCGGCCTCGGTCTCTGCCCCTTCCACGTGCAGGTGGATTTGCTTCTTGTTGGGGCGCCTGCTCAGGAATTGGCCTTTGTTTGGCTCTTATTTTGGTCATTATACTACTTTAGTATGTACTTTATTTCAAAAAGAAATTTGTTGTTAATAACAGAGGTATAATAATGATTCCTAATATTCATATGCATTTTAAACATACATCATACTTGTTACTAACATTCCATAATCTTGACAAAACATGAGGTACTTGCTATTACAAAATGTTATTCTTTAATATAACTTCCCTAAGACTTTAGGGTTAGTTGATACAGACCTACTACACTTAATCTAGTACTAGGTTAGGTTTCCTTCTTCTCCTAACCCTTAGCTACATGTGATTAGCTACAAGGGTCTTCATAAAATCTATAAAGATCTCAAAGTCATTAAGAGCATACTCCTTAAAGATTTCTTCTTTCTTATGACACCAAGCTTCGGTGTTGCGAAAGAAGAATAAAGTTGTCTGTATCCATGTGTCAAGATCATTATCCTCATAACCATGCCTTTTCTTGTTGGCGTATAGGTGGTTGACCTTCTCTAGGTATGACTCATATAGGTCAGCTTGGGCAGTTATTTCACAATAAGCCTGCATAAAAAGCTCATCAATGTGACCCCACAAATCAGTGTTTACGAGCTCAAAATTTTGTCCAAACTATGCCTCTGATATCAAACTGTGATAAATAAAGGCATATTAAGGACGGGTGTCACAATTTGATATCAGAGGCATAGTTTGGACAAAATTTTGAAAAAGAACTAAACAAAACTTGGTTATTTTAAAAACAGGATGAGAAAACCAACAGAAAAACAGGATGAGGAAACCAGCAAAAGCATATCTGGATGTTAAAAAAAAAAAAGTTGCATACGTCCTGATAGGTGTATGGTTTTGGGCCTAAAAATAGTGGCTTGGGTAGTATGTATATTAGGCCTATGGGTTACTTGGTTAAATGGGCTCCATTCCAAATTTTCCCTTGAAATTATTTTCCATGATTTTACTTCCAAATATTACAAGGAAAATTAAATTCTTAATTCCCCAAATAATTATTTTAAATCATTTGGCTAACTAATATTGATTCCAGGAATTTTAAGCCACAAATTATCTCTTATTTTTTTCTGAAAAGTCAAGGAAAATAAGCCTTAATTTCCAATAATTATTGCCAAAATTTTATAATTAATCTCCATATATTATTTAAACTTTAAAATCCTAAAATTTAAGATATTACAGTAAGTATGTAAGACCTCTATATTCGGAAGCTTCTGGCTATCAGCAAAGAGAAACTCCAAAAGCAGATCATAATCGACATCTTCTAGGAGGACACGTATCTAATGCCTGGATAATTAGAGCCAACACAACACAATTTGAAAGAGACATTACGAACAGAAGCTAATGGAAATATAGGAACCATGGTATCACAAAAAAGACCCAGACAGTAAGAACTTCTAGATAGAATTCTTTTGAATCCAAAAGCAATAATAACTCCAATGAACCATTTACTTCCAGAACAGAGGTCCATGGAGCAGTTAGGAGTGGCGGGCGTGGAAAATATGCCTGAAAGAAGCAGCCAGCGTAGTTGCATTAATGCATCACAGCTACTCTCATCATTCTTCTCCCCTACATTTTCTTTCTCCCTTTCTCTCATTTGTTATCTCTTACTTACTCCCTTAATAAATAATAAATAAGGATATATTTAGGGGGAAAAAAAGTAGATATCTTGCATATTTATTGTTTTTAACTACTTTTAACTAATTCATTGATAAATATAAAGTAGTTATTTGAATCTTATATTTTGAACCACAGCGAGTAAAACAGAATGGAAAAAAGAACCTAAAAATTATTTCTGAGAAATACAGTTTTAAATTCAAAAGGAACAGATAGTTGCATTGAAGCACACTAGTCAATAACCTTTTCTACTTGTCTTTTCCTATCAATACCACCCTAGAAGCAGCATGTGAAACATAAGGACAGATAAAACATATGCTGGGTCTTTCACGGATAATAAAGTTGATACCAATACCTCTAACACCCGAACCAAGCTTCTTATAACTGCATATTATCCCCTGCGAATTGCCTCCTCCGAGTTACACAAATGGTCAGCAACATCAGTAGTACATGAAGAAACTCTACCCATTGAATTGCTTCGTCGAAAACCTATCACATATTAAGATAATATTTAATATTCTGTTAATGACATGGCATTTCAACTGGGATACCTTGTTTTGTTTAAGCTAAATCAAATAGCACTAAAAATATGCGGAGTCTAGTAATAGAAATTACATCATGTTAAGCATCTAAACAATTTTCTTACAATTACCATTCCGGTTGTAGTTCGTCCACGCCCCATTTGACAATAAAAAATTACCTCTGTATTTACATCAGCCTGAGAAATTTTGTGAACGTAAAATCACAATGAAAGCAGCTAAGACGCATGAAAACACCAAACTTCTAAGGAACAAAGTGAGGCCCGGTTTGGGGAGAGATAGATATACGTAGTCTTACCATCACAAGTGGGAAGGTTGTTTCCAAGAATTAAACCATCACCTCCAAATCACATGGCAGCAACTTTACCACCACATCAAAGCTCACCCTCTTCATAGTTGCAAGGAATGAGAATGAGTTTTCTTTGTAAATACCAAAGCATCCAAATCTATTTCATTTGGCGATTTTTCCATCAATTTTAGGAAGACGATCATATTTAACTAGGTATCCTCCCATTTGCAAATCCTCATACAACTATAGTAAAGAAAACAAGTTTGATCAGTCCATTAAGAAGACTAATAGAGTAGCCTTAGGCAGACATAATAAAGAATTATTAATGAAGAACAAAGAGTTTCGAGTTTGTGCTATCTGCCCTCCCAAGCTACTGCATGCAGTCAACTCTACTTCCTATTTGTACCATCAACGAATTGGATAAGATTTCAAGGAAGTTTCTCTGGTCCCAGGAAGAAGATATGAAGAAAATTCATCTCATTGCTTGGGACAAGGTGACTCAAGCGAGGAAACAGGGGGGACTTGGATTTAAAAATCTTTGATGGCAGAATAATGCCTTTATTATGAAGCTTTGTTGGAGCCTTCTGACGGAAAAACATGAGTTGTGGGTTAAGTGTCTCTCGGTTGAAATATAATTGTGGTGACCGGCACGTTCCCAAGGTCTCCAAGAAAAGGAACTCATCGTCCGCATGGAAAGCGATTGTGGTTGTTTGGGACAAGTTTATTGCTGGAATTGGTAAAAAGATTAATGATGGACGAGGAACCAAGTTCTGGCAGGACCCTTGTCTTCCTATTGATCGCCCTCTTATAACATTTGTTCCGGACCCTTCAACTGTGAATAATGATGAGACGGTGCGTGATCAACTTTTGGCAAATGGAAGATGGGATGTTTGCAGGTGGCAGGGGGTCTTACCTCCTTCGATTATAAATATTATCATCAAAATTCGCCCTCCATCTGGTAATCTCCCGGACTGTTTCTCTTGGAGACCGTCGAGAGGCGGTTCCTTTTCGTCAAGTCCGCTTACAATTACCTATCGGACCATGGAGAAACGAGGGCTAATAGTTTTGGACTTTAATGTGGAGATGGAAGATTCCTGAGAAAATTAAATTCTTCATGTGGCAAGTGGGACATGAAAGACTTGTCACTAACTCCCTCAGAGTTAGAAGAGGCCTCATTAATGATAATTGTTGTCCCTTCAATTGTAATAGTGAGGAGAATGTGATCCATATAATCAGGGATTGTGCAAGAGCAAAAGATTTGTGGAAAAAGATTTTAAAACCTAACTATTTTGCTCAGTTTTTTTGCAAGTAATTTACAGTCTTGGCTCAACTGGAATGTCAATCACAATCCGGGAACAGGAAAATTTCAGAATTACTCGTGGTCAAGAGTTTTTCAGGTTCGGATGCTGGATCCTCTGGACAACGCGATGCAAATTTTTGTTTCAGGATGAAATCATGGAAACCAGGGAGATGCTCCACTGTTGTAACTATCTTTTAATGGAAAACACTGTCAACCAATCTGTACCTCATCAAATTTTTAAAATTGGCAGGTGTGGAGAAGACTCCTGGACCCTTCCTCCTGGGAATGCGGTGCGTATTGACATCGATGCTTCTATACGCCATCAACATCAGGTAGCTTGCGGTGGTGTAATTAGAAACTCTCAAGGCCAATGGCTGATGGGGTTCCACAGGTCACTTGGGGCTCATACAGTCGTAGAAGAGGAGCTCTGCGCGATCATGACAGGATTAAGAGTGGGACATCAGATGGGGCTTCACAGAATTCTTCTATATACCGACTCTCTTGAGGCCGTCAACATCCTCATAAGGGATCGCTATACTGATCATCCATTCAGAGATATCATTGCAGAGACCAGAGACCTTCTCTACATGGACTGGAACGTCGAGATCTACCATACTCCAAGAGACAACATTGCATGTGCTGACTATATGGCCAAGTATGGTCATGATAACCCAGAGGATGCGGATGTGGTTCTATTACCAACTGTTCCAAGTGGGTGTCTTCATATGTTTTGGAGGGACCAATTGGTCTGTCCTGCCTAGCTTTTGGGCTTTATTTTCTGTATTTGGGGCTAGATCTGTGTAGTCTTTCCCCTTTTTCTCTTATCAAGCTTCGGCTTGCCTCATCGTGTATAAAAAGATTTTCTAAGTTGAAGTTTTCTTTGACGTGCAATGACTTCCCTATTTCCCTATCCCTGCCGCTTTAGGAAGTTTCTTTTCCCTTGTTGCAATTGATGTCCTACTTTGGTTTCTTCCTTGTTTAGACATCACTCACATGATAGATTGAGCTTCCAATAGTTAGGCGCAATCTTTAGTAGTACTTTCGAGGCTTCTAGCTTTGAGTGTTTTTAGTCTCATTCATTTAGACTCTTCATATGCTGCCTCCAAGCATCAGAACTTGGGCTCTCTTTGCTTCTTTAACTTTTCCACAAACAAATAAATGAAGTTCAACTAAGGATTATCCAGAAAAAGCATGTCAAATCTATAATTCTCTCCTATAGGAAAATTAACCAAGAAATGACGATGGAATGAAAGGAAAAATCAAAGTCCTTATTGAATGTTATGATAATGCAAATAAAACTGAGACTTCACAGTTAGTGAATATTTGTATAGCATACCAAACCCCAATTTTTGTAGGAAAGGACATGAAATCTAAATTGAATATTATTGATCTTAGAGCCTACCTTATCACTGTTGAACTTCATTAGGTCAATTTTAAACCTCATGTCTGAAGATGAAATAAATACAAAAGTGTGAGTGATTTCAAACCTTCATGAAACATTTAAGATTATCTCAGCATGAGTCCTCCTATGCAAAGCTAGAACCCAAAAACTCATCTGCTTTAGTTATTATCATGAACTATGTTGTCTATTATTCCAAAGTCTTGTGACCAATCACTGGTTGTTACTCTAATTAGAAATCTTTCTAATTCGTGATGTTGATATTCTAAGGCATCTTGCTCCTCGTAGTTGTATAAGAGACTGACGTTTTGCTCCTCCTTTGTCATGTGTTAACACCTTTTGCTATCTCCCAAGCTTATGCTTAAAAGGTTACATCAACTGGCCTTTAGAGTTTTTTTTTTTTTTTTTGGTGAACAAGTGGCCTTTAGAGATTATTATAACAAATCGATGAGGCAAAAGTTACCTATCGTATGTCATATGATCCATCATTGATTTTTTTTTTTTTTTTTTTGGTTGGGTGTGTTCTTGCTTCAGTTTTCACCTAATCCGCATAAAGTTTCAATTGCTTCATACAAATTTCAAGCTCATATATCTATTCATCTAACTATTTGTTGGGATTTTTTTTTTCTTTTTGCGCAAATTCGAATTGTGTTTTTCTATGCTAGGGAGCTTTAGAGTAATAATATAACTGGAAAAGTACCAAATGAATTTGGAAGTTTGACAAAATTTGGTGTGTTTGGGGATGTACACCAATCGCATATCTGGTAGCATCCTAGCTACATTTGGCAATCTTAATTCTTAAATATGCAATTTATATTTAAATATTTTTCTATTCTCTCTCTTGATTAAAGTGTCTTGGTTTGCTAGGCACTCATACTGCTTTGCATTTTGCTTGTTTTTCCTAACATTATTCTTCTTTTACCTTGGTTGTTTTTTTTCAAAGGGTAAAATTGTACTATCCTTACAACGCCTTACAAATTTTGGAGCTTCTCTCTTATCTTCTGCCTGTTGGCCAAAGCTATCCCGAAGGTGATTTTGGAAAATCCACGGAGTCCTTTTGGTCAACGAGGACAACGTGCATATGAGCTCATGGGGTTATGGTTGAGGAGGATGAGACATATGGAGAGAGTAATTCTGCCATATAATTCATTTTAGTTGCATGATTTCTTTCTAAATGTTTTTGGTAATACTGAAGGTGTGTGGTAACTTTTTGTCCTTGCTCTTTGGTTTCTTCCATATGTTTCATATAATGGGAGCTTTTAATGCACTGAGATGGGAAAAATATGAAGGAATTGTTTTATTGTTGCACTAAATCTCCTAGAATTCTTTTTATACTCATGTTTGTGTGTACATATGTGGCTGTGGGTAATTTTGAACTTATATTCTATATCAATTTTTTTTTTTATATATATATATAAAAAAATGAAATGTTTGATGGACCAGGTTGGGCAAGTCACATGAGTTAGAGAACAAACCCTCTCATGTCATGCACAAAACTATTGAGCTTGAAAACTGAGATAGTATAGGTTTAGATTACAACTATACCTTAATTAAATTTTGGCTAAATACAACTTTCTCTGAATTTTCTTGTTACAACACTGATTATTCCTTTATGACCCTTCGCTGATAAAAAGGGTGCAGAATGAAAGAATATGATCGCCAGTTCTTGACAGAAATGTAGGGTAAGGAAAGATTGAAAGAGTTGGAAACTCAAAGACTGCAAAACTAATTTAAAATTCTTTAATGTAATAATAGATTATGCTTTTGTGTGATTCTATGACTCAAATTTATCTTTATTAAATCTCTACTTCATGAGAAAAGAAGGGATTTCTTATAACTAAAATCTATTCATGATTAAATTCTTTGAACATAATGTTTGCTGCAGGAGTTTCTATTGCTACTGCGATGCTCTAATTTTAATTACTCTATTATATTCCATATAATTCATTTTTGATATCTTATTACTTTAACGGTATAAGATTATGCCAAACTTGACGTGTAAATTATAAAGAATTTGTTGTGGACAAATTTGATCATCAGCTGCAAGAAATTACACATATGGCAAACGTCAAGTTTGGACTTTGAGGCAAATTCAAGTTTCATAATCTGAGGTTCCTAGCAAACATAGAGCCAAATCTCCTAGCTTTTTACTAGATTATTTGCTTATCTTGATCCACTAAATGCTGGAGTGAGATGTTATTGATAGGAATGGCTAATGGCTGATTAGAGGATAAAAGCCTTTGAGACACTTGGTACATTGATGGTCGAGATTTGGGAGATGAATTCAAGCATGATAATGCTATCGTGAAGAGAAGAATCACATCTTGTGCATCTTTCCGTGATGGCAATGAGAGACGAGGGTCTAAGACATCCATTAGCAAAATGCTTTCACTACGGGCCTTTGAAAATGACAATATCAACTCTCCAGGATGTCTTCCCATAAAAGTTTCTAATGTCAACACTCCAAAACTATAAACATCACATTTTGTAGTCAAAACTAAGGTGTATGCAAGTTCTGCAACAAATAAAAAATTAAAGAAATTATTTATTTATCCCAAGGTAAGTAATGGTTAAAATACAATACAACAAGAGAAGTAGTAGAGAATTGAAAAAGCTAACCTGGATCAACATAACCATAAGTACCAACTAAAAGAGTTTGATTTGATGAATCTGGATCAAGAATTCTAGCTGTGCCAAAGTCAGACAGAAAAGCCTCCATATTTGAGTTCAACAATACATTATTACTTGTTACGTCTCGATGGATAATTGGAGGAGCACAATCATGATGCATGTAGAACAAAGCATTTGCTATTCCTTTGATGGTATTCACCCTCATACTCCAATCCAACTCTTTAGCCTCATCATCACTATTCAAGAGATAAAAAAGGCTTCCTCTTATCCATGTATTCATATATGAGAAACATGCATTGATTATGCAAACAAAAACCATAGAGCTTTATAATATTGCGATGTCGAATTTCACTTAACATCTTCACTTCATTGTGAAAACTCTTGGCAAAAGCTATGTTTCCATATTCTCCTCTATGAAGTTTTTTCAATGCTACAATTTTGCCACTAGGAAGTTGTGCTCTATAAACGCTTCCATAGGCACCAGTTCCAATACAATATTTGATGTCAAAGCCCTCTGTTGCTTCAATGATGTCTTCATATGCAATTTTTCCATCATAATTCCATATGGAAAACAAATCCCCATTTTTTGATTCTCTTGTCTCAATTATAGATTTCTTGTTCTTTTTGAAACATTCAAATAAGATGAAACCCACAACAAATATGATGACAAGAAAAATTGTCAAAGGAATAATGATTTTCAACAAAGACTTTAATCCTTTAGAAAAACCATGTTTCTTCTCTTGACCAAGTAATTCTTTGTTACCATAGAAGATGTCCAGGGAAAAGAGCTATAAACTTCACTTGGAATATAGCCGTTGAGAAGATTGTATGATAAGTTGATGTATTTCATCCTAAAAAGATCTCTAGGTATACTACCAGAGATTTTATTGTAGCTCAAGTTAAGGCTACACCATTGTGGAGCACTGCATATACTAGATGGTAATATTCCATTGAATTTGTTGTGACTAAAGTCACCATGAAAATGAAAATATTTGTTCAAAACGTAGGGCAAGTTTCCACTCAAATTATTTTGGGAGATATTTAGATGAAAATTATCAAACAAATTTCCAAACCTTCGTGGCATGCCACCACTTAGTTGATTTTGAGAAACATCAAAGTCTTGTAAAATTTTCAAATTGAAAATTGAAGATGGGATATCACCTGCAATAAATAAATTTGAGGACAAAAATAAATTATTGAGATATGTCATAAAACCTAAAGTTAAAGGAATTACTCCAACTACATTGTTTCTAATCAAATCGATCAATTATAAATAAGGTTGGGAAGGGTGGATGGAAACACATCTGCAAGTTTGTTGTAAGACAAGTTCAAATGAATGATATTTTAAAGAACCCCAAACTAAGTTGGAACGATACCTATGAACCCCATTTTATGAAGATTCAAATAAACTAGTTTTTGTAATTCAATGTACAAATTTGTGCTTAACTGCAAGTCTTTGAATGTGTGGAGGAAAATAAAATATTTTTAAATTGAGTAACACTGCAAGGTAAGAAAGGAAGGTACATAACTCACCATTGAGATTGTTACAAGACAAGTCTAGATGGATTAGATATAGAAGAGTTCCAATTTGAGTTGGAATCGTACCTGTCAAAGCCAATTATTTGAGTTGCCAATGTTTTGTAGGTTATTTCTTATCAAATAAGAATTGGGGGTTGACCAACTCTATTATGTTATAGACGTAACTACAACATTTTGAAATTGAGTAAATATGCAAGGTATAGCCGAAGGTACATAACTCACCAGTGAGATTGTTACAAGACAAGTCCAAATTGATTAGAATATAAAAATTTTCAATTTGAGTTGGAATAGTACCTGCCAAAAACAATCATCTCAATTACAAATAAGTTTGTAAGTTATTTCTTATAAAATAAGAATTGAAGATTTACCTACTATATTAAGTTATAAAGGTAAATAAAACATTTCTAAATTGAGTGAATTTATAAGGTGAGAGGTGAAGGTAACTCACCATTAAGATTGTTATAAAGATAAGTCCAAATCAATGAGAGTATCAAGATCCCCAATTTGAATTGGAATGGTACTGTGAAAGCCAATCATTTGAGTTATAAATGTGTTGAGGGTTATTTTTATCAAATAAGAATTGAGAGTTAACCTACTATATTAAATTATAGACATAAGTACAACATTTCTAAAATGAGTGAATTTGCAAGGTATAGTAGAAAGAAGTACATAACTCACCAGTAAGTTTGTTATGAGACAAGTACAGATAAAGTAGATTATGAAGAGTTCCAATTTGAGTAGGAATGGTACCTAGGGAAAAAAGTCATCTGAGTTACAAATATGTTTGTAGGTCATTTCTTATCAAATAAGAATTGAAGATTTACCTACTCCATTAATTTATAGTGGTAAATAAAACATTTTGAAATTGAGTGAATTTGTAAGGTAAAAGGAGAAGGTAAACTCACCACTATAATTGTTACCAGATAAGTCAAAATAGATGAGATTATGAAGAGCTCTAATTTGAGTTGAAATGGTACTTGTTAAAGTCAATCATTTGAATTATAAATGTGTTGTAGGTTATTTTTATTAAATAAGAATTGAGAGTTAACCTAGTCCATTAAATTATAGACGTAAATACAACATTTTTAAATTGAGTGACATTACAAGGTATAGAAGAAGAAGGTAGATAACTCGGTGAAGATTGTTATTAGACAAGTTCAGAATGATTAGATTATGAAGAGTTCCAATTTGAGTTGGAATGGTACCTACAAAACACGGTCATATGTCATATGAGTTATAAATATGTTTGTAGGTCATTTCTTATCAAATAAGAATGAAGGATTTACCTACTCTATTAAGTTATGTAGGTAAATACAATATTTCTAAATCGAGTGAATTTGTAAGGTAAGTGGGGAGGGTAAACTCACCACTAAAATTGTTATCGGATAAGTCCAAATCGAAGATATTATGAAAAGCTCCAATATGAGTTGGAATGGTTAAAATGTTACTTGTCAAAACCAATCATTTGAGTTATAAATGTGTTGTTGGTTATTTTTATCAAATTATAATTGAGGGTTAACCTATTCTATTGACATAAATCCATCATTTTTTAAATTGAGTAAATTTGCAAGATATACTAGAAGAAGGTACATAACTCATCAAGTAAGATTATTTTGAGACAAGTGTAAATAGATTAGATTAGGAAGAGTTCCAATTTGAGTTGAAATTGTACCTACCAAAGATGGTCATCGGGTTACAAATATGTTAAAAGGTTATTTCTTATCATATAATATTTGAAGATTTTCCTACTCTATTTAGTTATAGAGGTAAATACAACATTTCAAAATTGAGTGAATTTGTAAGGTAAGAGGCGAAGGTAAACTCACCACTAAGATTGTTACCAGATAAGCCCAAATAGGTGAGATTATGAAGAGCTCCAATTTGAGTTGGAATGGTACCTATTAAAGCCAATATCTGAATTATAAATGTGTTGTAGGTTATTTTTATTAAATAAGAATTGAGAGTTAACCTAGTCCATTAAATTATAGACGTAAATACAACATTTTTAAATTGAGTGACATTACAAGGTATAAAAGAAGAAGGTAGATAACTCACCAGTAAGTTTGTTATTAGACAAGTTCAGAATGATTAGATTATGAAGAGTTCCAATTTGAGTTGGAATGGTACCTACAAAACACAGTCATATGTCATATGAGTTATAAATATGTTTGTAGGTCATTTGTTATCAAATAAGAATGGAGGATTTACCTACTCTATTAAGTTATAAAGGTAAATAAAACATTTCTAAATGGAGTGAATTTATAAGGTGAGAGGTGAGGGTAACTCACCACTAAGATTGTTATCGAGATAAGTCCAAATCAATGAGAGTATCAAGATCTCCAATTTGAATTGGAATGGTACTGTGAAAGCCAATCATTTGAGTTATAAATGTGTTGAGGGTTATTTTTATCAAATAAGAATTGAGAGTTAACCTACTATATTAAATTATAGACATAAGTACAACATTTCTAAAATGAGTGAATTTGCAAGGTATAGTAGAAAGAAGTACATAACTCACTTTGTAAGTTTGTTATGAGACAAGTATACAGATAAAGTAGATTATGAAGAGTTCCAATTTGAGTAGGAATGGTACCTAGGGAAAAAAGTCATCGAGTTACAAATATGTTTGTAGGTCATTTCTTATCAAATAAGAATTGAAGATTTACCTACTCCATTAATTTATAGTGGTAAATAAAACATTTTGAAATTGAGTGAATTTGTAAGGTAAAAGGAGAAGGTAAACTCACAACTATAATTGTTATCGAGATAAGTCAAAATAGATGAGATTATGAAGAGCTCTAATTTGAGTTGAAATTGTACTTGTTAAAGTCAATCATTTGAATTATAAATGTGTTGTAGGTTATTTTTATTAAATAAGAATTGAGGGTTAACCTACTCGATTCAATTATAGACGTAAATACAACATTTTTAAATTGAGAAAAATTGCAAGGTATAGTAGAAGGTAGATAACTCACCAGTAAGTTTGTTATGAGACAAGTTCAGAAGGATAAGATTATAAAGAGTTCCAATTTGAGTTGGAATGATACTTGTCAAAGGTAGTCATATAAGTTATAAATATGTTTGTAGGTCATTTCTTATCAACTAGAAATTGAGGATTTACCTACTCTACTAAGTTATAGAGGTAAATACAATATTTCTAAATTGAGTGAATTTGTAAGGTAAGTAGGATAAACTCACCACTAAGATTATTATCATATAAGTCCAAATTGGAGATATTATGAAGAGCTCTAATTTGAGTTGGAATGGTTAAAATGTTACTTGTCAAAACCAATCATTTGAGTTATAAATGTGTTGTTGGTTATTTTTATCAAATTATAATTGAGGGTTAACCTATTCTATTGACATAAATCCATCATTTTTTAAATTGAGTAAATTTGCAAGATATACTAGAAGAAGGTACATAACTCATCAGTAAGATTATTTTGAGACAAGTGTAAATAGATTAGATTAGGAAGAGTTCCAATTTGAGTTGAAATTGTACCTACCAAAGCCAGTCATCTGGGTTACAAATATGTTAAAAGGTTATTTCTTATCATATAATATTTGAAGATTTTCCTACTCTATTTAGTTATAGAGGTAAATACAACATTTCAAAATTGAGTGAATTTGTAAGGTAAGAGGCGAAGGTAAACTCACCACTAAGATTGTTACCGAGATAAGCCCAAATAGGTGAGATTATGAAGAGCTCCAATTTGAGTTGGAATGGTACCTATTAAAGCCAATATCGAATTATAAATGTGTTGTAGGTTATTTTTATTAAATAAGAATTGAGAGTTAACCTAGTCCATTAAATTATAGACGTAAATACAACATTTTTAAATTGAGTGACATTACAAGGTATAGAAGAAGAAGGTAGATAACTCACCAGTAAGTTTGTTATTAGACAAGTTCAGAATGATTAGATTATGAAGTGTAACATCCCATTTTCAAAAGCAGTATAATTTTTTTTTTTTTTTTTTTTTCATCGAGTAGAGCATCGGAGCGATTGAGTAACGATATTTGTATTCAAAATGCCGTAAGTCCTTGATTACGGTAGCGGTAAGTTATCCGAGTGTTTTCAAAAGTAAATAACAAAAGTGGAAAGTCTTGGTGAGTCCCTATGCGTGCCGCTTGCCTTTCTCCTCGATCCTCGGTCCTCTTGACCACGACGCTATGTTAAGAGGGCGAGGTTCAATGCCCATTGAACCTCGGGTAAC
Source organism: Acacia acuminata (assembly GCA_019022655.1). Classification (NCBI taxonomy): domain Eukaryota; kingdom Viridiplantae; phylum Streptophyta; class Magnoliopsida; order Fabales; family Fabaceae; genus Acacia; species Acacia acuminata. The sequence goes on from JAFJYI010000005.1 coordinate 7,864,622, forward strand.
GGTTAACCTCATGCTCAAGTAATACAAGTATATGGATGACAGTTATCTCATGACATTACGACGGTAATCAATACATAAGCACACGCCCAGATGCAAGATTAACATATCAACAAGTACATAGCACACGGCACATGTAAAGTAATAACAACACGACCACCGCATATGAATGTTATTACGGTCTGCACTATTCACCGGTGCCACGGTGTACATCCGTGTCCTCGGCGCTAGGAAAACTCAACGGCATTACCAAGCGTAACCCGTATAAACAAAGCTGAATGTATAAACGAGTGAACTAAGACGAGTCTTAGACACGGTGCATGACCCAAGACCAAGTCTGTCCATGACTCTATGAAATAGTCTATCACATATAAGCATACAATGAGCATCGAGTTAGTGTTACGATGCGAGCGAACGTACCTTCGTTGACGGAACCGATACGGTTGACAACGATACGGCGGTACAACGTGTAAGTGATTACGGATATCCTATAAGGATGATAACGTTTCTAATCAATGGTCAACATTATACCGGACATTCTAGTCCCAAATTACCATTTTACCCCGACTCCCCTAATCGGCGGAATTTCGCGAACTTCGTTACTTTAACTCTAATCTTCCAAAATTTTGACATATCTCTATCTCCAATAATAAATATCATATTTATCCCTAAAACATGATATCTAAACTAACTTGGAAGATCAAAGATTAATCTAGCATTTCTACTATAACTACCGAAGGAACTACCAAAGCTTAAGACCGGGGGCCAGGAGAACTTACCCAAAGACTTCGCTACTCCTTTTCCGAGCTCCTCCTTGCTCTCACTTCTCTCTAACCTCTCTCTAGGAATTGTGAATTGGTGAGGAATGAAGTGAAATGGGAAGACCTATTTATAGAAGATTTTGGTGCACTATTCATGCTTTATCATACCGAATCTCAACCGTTGGATCTAGCTTGGACACAAGGCATCATCTCCACCATACAACACATCTCCTTACCTCATCATGATGTCAAGGTGATGTCACCCATGTGCTTTATGAACTTCTACCGATAAAGTCCCCGTTCGGTGTTCTAATCGCGTAATCTTAGAAAATCTCAAAAATCCGGAACACTGACCTTGAAGTTCTATTCTTCCTCTTTGGAAATATTTGAGTTAACTAAATTTTTGATCCCATTAAGGGTATTCCGTTGTACGTTGAACATTTTCGTGAGACAGATTTGTCGATTCTGAAATTACTTCGGGTAACATCAACCGGGACAAAAATTCACCGATTCATAATATGTCCAGTTGTTTTCTACTTAGTTCAAGGATTTCAAGTTATGATTTATTTTCCATTGGTTCTCACTTTTCTTATCGCCCTTTGTTTACAAAATATCTTTTCATCGATCCCTTATTCGCCCGCCGGTTACGGAAATGACTTCCGCTAACACCGACTTACGGACAAAAATTCACTTGTTTGTAATTTGTCGACCTAAGAAACTTAGTTCATGGTTTTCTAGATAGGATTTAATTTTATCGGTTCTCATTTATCAATTGGTTCTTCCACAAATATCTCTTTTATATTATTATAATAATACAAATATCATGATATTTATTATTTATTTTATTATTATTATTATTTTATTTTTTATTTTTATTTTTATTTTTATTTTTTCCTTTCTTTTTTTTATTATTTTTTTTTATTTCGTTTTTTTTTTTTTTTTTTTTTTTCCTTTCTTTTTCTTGAAAATATCATTCCTCCCTTTTTTTTTTTTACTTTAATTATCTTTAAAAATTCTCCCTATTGGTTCTTTTGTCCAAGCTTAGATAATTAGCCATTAATTACCTAACTAATCACTTTCTAATTGTTGATAATTTTCTTAATTAAGATTAATCATTATCTCACAACTATTTTACTTACATTGGTATTTTATGCTCCATGTAAAATATTTAAAAATCATGGGGCAACTTGTGCTCCCCAAAATTATATTTAATTTTACCTCATTATTTTTCAAGGGAAATAATCCCAAAAATTCCTAAAATTAGAGACAACATACTTTCTAATTTCCAATAAATATTTTATTGCCTCTTGGGATTTATCATAATATTTTCAGGGCATTTCATGGCCCATAATTGCATTTAGGGATTTTGACACTTTAATTCCTCTAATTTCATTAGAAATTTCCCTAGACAATAGAATAAGTATCCTACAAGGTTTTAAAACCACATATTCACCTATTTCCAAATAGGTATTATTTGCTAAAATATAATATTCTAGACAGATAATTATTCGGGTATTACATTTCTCCCCAGTTAAATAAAATTTCGCCCTCGAAATTTGAACATATACACTCAAAAGGTTATCTAGACCTCAATCTATTCCTTCCCTATGCATGCTTACCTAGCACGCATCCCGCTATTCAAAATTCTCATTTATCTTGTACCCAGGCATAGTACTCAATTACAAGACTCAGCTGGTCTATTCTCACGATTACTCGGTTACCACAGCCTCATTGCCGATTTATTGACCTCTCGGCTTAACACATCTTGGCCTTTCGGCTCAATCTGCATTACCACAACATCGGAGATTCTAGCCTTACTACCTAGGAATTCATCCTCGGGCCTTAGGCATCTTGACTACTACGGTACAACGAATGTTTTGCTAGTCTTATGATATATTTTAGACATAGTTAGTATGACAATTAGCATTTCATACGGCGCTAAGTATCATAGGTTCTATGCTCAGAGGCACCACCTCGTGCACACTTGCACACTAAGTCTTATTGTCAGGGGCATCGCTCATCTATTTCATCTGAGCCTTTCACATTCAAGTTCTTAGACTACTTTCACCATAGCTGACAACTACTATCTGGCTTAACTGGTTCAGTATTCTAAACCTTTCTAATAGTTCCTGTTCCTATGTTGAAATTTCCAACTACACCGCTTTTCAACACAATGGCATCGACAACCATGTCATCATTACTCAAAATCATTTTGTTGTCTCATTTTCAAATTTTCAAACATTGAAAATTTTCCGTGGTCTCAGTACATTTCACAATCCACACTATACCAAAAAAGTAATAGTGCCATCACATTTTCAAACATTATCGCTGCCAACACAAATTTGTGAAAACACATTCACCGCCTTAGAATCAATTTTAAAAACTTTTACTATCGGCACTTATCTTTGAGGAGATGATTCATTTTACAAAACTTTTAACAATTAAGAGCTCACGCCACCATTTCAACCACTTGGTACAGTGAGCGTCTTATCCCAATCCCCAAATCCGGCCTCTGTATCCCTCTGGCCTCAGGTCGAGTCACCAGGCATCAACGGTACCATCAAAAATGTGGGAGAACCTCCCCCTCCCGAGAAGAGACCCGGTGTCCACCACCGTGGAGAGCCCGTCCACGGCGCTGCTCCCAGTGGCCTAACCCCGCACGTTTGGTGTCCATCTATACCGGCACATAAAGTAGCGACCTTATCTACCGATAACTCGGTCCGGCCATAGATAGTCGGGTTCTACTAGACAAAACATACGCCACAGGCGAAATGTTATGGATTGGGTGCGTTCACTTTCTTGGTGCGATTTTCATTCTTTCAAACAAAATCCCTCAAAAACTCTTTGTTCAAAAAGAGCTTTTATCAAAGGTCAGCGATTTCAACCATTTTAAAACATCGGCAAGACCTAGCAACCGTGTACATTTACAACGGCTCGGCCTCCCGGTTTGTCATCGCTTTTACCACAACACGGTTGAAAACTCGGTTTCAAGCTCGGGTTCTAACAAAACCCCTTTTATAAGACAACATCATTTCAAAATAACCATCATTTGTGGTCTCAAATTCTATTGAAAACATTTCACTCGAAAATCAATTTCAAATATTCACAAGTTCGAAAAATCAATTCCGAAATTTCAAATATAGCGGAGTGTATTTGCAAGTTTAAAAATTCAATTTGTAAACCTTACTCAGGAACCAGACAACTAATCTTAGATGGTCATCACAAACTACATGCATCCGGACCTCTGTCCTTGGCTACTCAAGTCACTCATTGAATGCTTAATCTATTCTACTTTAATCTTTGGCTATTCTGGACATTGCCGCTATCCTCGGGTTTCACGAACTTCTCGGGACGCTCTTGTATTTGTTATCTAACAAGCGTGGGCTTCGCCAGCCTATAGACACACTAGTCTCACGGGACTTAGGGATTTTCATCGAACATGTATATGTCTAACGACCTATGGACACATCGGTCCCAAAGGTCCTACCGCCCACCATGAACGTTTGAGGAGTACACATCACCACTTTATCCTCACCGGGACATACCCCAATCCGTGCGGCCTCAAGCGCAACCTTTGGATCCAAGCGATCCACGATCATCGCATCCTACGGCCTCACGTACTCCCAGTCTATCGGACTAGAGTGAGTCACCAAGCATCGGCGACGTTGACCATCATCATGGGCCATACACCCTCGATGTGGTAGGAATCATAATTCCGGATTGGTGTATTCATTTTGGTGTGTGCTTTCGTCTCTCAAAAACTCATTCATTTGGAACCATCGATACGGCACCTTTAATATTGATTCGGTACTAGGTATCAACCCAATAGTGAATTCAACTTCCCTCTCGGTGGTAATCGCGAGAGTTTCTAGAAACAACTCGGGAACTTGTTCACAACTAGAATTTCTTCTTGTGCAAGTTCAGTTCTTGCTTGGATATCATAGCACAATATATGCTATACAGCACTAGAGCACCCTATGGCGATATATTGGATTACGTAAACTTTTCTCTCTAGGGAACCGATTAGATATGGGACTCGCTACAATGTACTTACCTTGAGAATCGATACCTTTGGTAGCTCTACTTTATGGTTCGTTGTGATGGCAACTTCATTCCACGGTTTGACGTCACGGTGGCTTCACTCTACGGTACTTCACTCGGCGCTTCACTCAATCCCTCCGATTGGTCAAGCACCTCGGTCGAACCCTCCGTAGGTAGCCCTTCCGAACAGATCTCCGTAAGTAGCCACCTCCGATCACAACTTCTCATAAGTAGTACTTTCTTCAGTTGATCGTCTCTGAATCATTATAACGAGAACTCAGATCTCTATCAGGTTACTAACCCTTTAGTGGTTTTGTAATTCTGCTGTCTCTAGGTCTGCTACCTTATCTAGGGTCATTTTATTCATATACTTTCTAGTTCCAGTCAACCGCCTTATCTCAATTTCCCTATCGGGTAACCACCCACTTCTTTGGGGATCTATTAGCCACTAACATCTCTAAGGTTATCGGTCCCACCTTGAAACCATAACCTGTGGTTACTGAGGTTTTAGCTATCGTAGGGTTCCGTTAAGGAACTAACTCTCAGGTATTCAAACCTAAGGCAACCTCACTCACATTTTCTTAGGGTTCTTACTCTCAGGTACTGGAACCTAGGCAATGCTCAGTCATACCTAGACCTAAGCACTGTCTCTGACTCAAGCCTATCATCACTCTATCTTTTCTCATAGTATTCCAAAGGATTACTATGTTTCATACCGCAAGGTATTCAGGCCTTTGTTTGAAGGATATCAAATTCTTATGCTATATCCCGGGGTTAAGAATCCGAGATTTCTCTCGCTTAAGCACGCTTAATTTCACAACGTCTATCATATCGGGTACTAATATCGGTACACATACCCGCATACCGACCACTCTCATAGGTGCTAGTACGACATAAGCGCCCCTTAAATACCGGGTACTTTCCCCTTTTTATCTAACGGTCACCACCATCAAGGACTTAGTCAAAAGACCCTCATCCGGAGCCATGCCCCGTTGCACGCATGGTGTCCGGTTTTTGCAAAGCGGGGATTTTCCTCTCGGGTAACTTAGTAAGTTCTTGTTTCTACAAGGAAACGAAGTCAATAGTCACGTCTACGGGAAAACCTAAGTAGTACCGACTTCTCGCAACGATTGCCTTGAAACACCGGGCGGGATTTAACTCGGACTCTAATTTCTATATCGAAGTCCTAGAGCTTAGCAACGAGAACCCATATTCTATGTTATCTACTATATCTACGAGTCTCATCTCGACGTGGCCCTGCTCCATATATAAGCTCGGGTTAGAATGGAATTAATGCCCGGTAAACTGGAGATTATCAGAATTATCAGAATTATCGAAATTATCAGAATTATCGAAATTATCAGAATTATCGGAATTATCAGAATTATCGGAGCCTAATATCGTTGTAGGTACAGGCGATAGATACGCCAGCCCTGGTTTAGAGTGGTGCAGACGGAGGGTGGTACACGGTTCGGGATAGTATCTTAGGTTCGGGTGGTATATCGAAGTAAGGTGTACTCGACCTAGGCTTATATCGTACTCATTTTCAAAACATGCTCTTTAAAAAGGCGTAGAGCCTAACTCGTTACTCAAACCAAATGGCCGGGTAGGTGTTTATCATGGGAGCCTCACCGTGCTAGGGTGGCGATTGGGTGATCCACATAGACTAGCCCTGCCTTCGGCACCAAGAGGTTTGGAATAACTTAGTCAGATCTATGCCAGGACAACTGCTCTGATACCAAAATTGTAACATCCCATTTTCAAAAGCAGTATAATTTTTTTTTTTCATCAGAGTAGAGCATCGGAGCGATTGAGTAAGCGATATTTGTATTCAAAATGCCGTAAGTCTCGGGTGATTACGATAGCGGTAAGTTATACCGAGTGTTTTCAAAAGTAAATAACAAAAGTGGAAAGTCTTGGTGAGTCCCTATGCGTGCCGCTTGCCTTTCTCCTCGATCCTCGGTCCTCTTGACCACGACGCTATGTTAAGAGGGCGAGGTTCAATGCCCATTGAACCTCGGGTAACGGTTAACCTCATGCTCAAGTAATACGGTATATGGATGACGGTTATCTCATGACATTACGCAGTAATCAATACATAAGCACACGCAGATGCAAGATTAACATATCAACGGTACATAGCACACAGCACATGTAAAGTAATAACAACACGCCACCGCATATGAATGTTATTATGCCGCACTATTCACGGTGCCACGGTGTACATCCGTGTCCTCGGCGCTAGGAAAACTCAACGGCATTACCAAGACCGTAACCCGTATAAACAAAGTGAATGTATAAACAAAGTGAACTAAGACGAGTCTTAGACACGGTGCATGACCCAAGACCAAGTCCTGTCCATGACTCTATGAAATAGTCTATCACATATAAGCATACAATGAGCATCGAGTTAGTGTTACAAGACGCGAACGTACCTTCGTTGACGGAACTTGATGACCGTTGATTGACATGACGGACGGCGGTACAACAGCGGTAAGTGATTACAGATATCCTATAAGGATGATAACGTTTCTAATCAATGGTCAACATTATACCGGACATTCTAGTCCCAAATTACCATTTTACCCCGACTCCCTAATCGGCGGAATTTCGCGAACTTCGTTACTTTAACTCTAATCTTCCAAAATTTTGACATATCTCTATCTCCAATAATAAATATCATATTTATCCCTAAAACATGATATCTAAACTAACTTGGAAGATCAAAGATTAATCTAGCATTTCTACTATAACTACCGAAGGAACTACCAAAGCTTAAGACCAGGGACCGGAGAACTTACCCAGCACTTCGCTACTCCTTTTCCAGAGCTCCTCCTTGCTCTCACTTCTCTCTAACCTCTCTCTAGGAATTGTGAATTGGTGAGGAATGAAGTGAAATGGGAAGACCTATTTATAGAAGATTTTGGTGCACTATTCATGCTTTATCATACCGAATCTCAACCGTTGGATCTAGCTTGGACACAAGGCATCATCTCCACCATACAACACATCTCCTTACCTCATCATGATGTCAAGGTGATGTCACCCATGTGCTTTATGAACTTCTACCGATAAAGTCCCCGTTCGGTGTTCTAATCGCGTAATCTTAGAAAATCTCAAAAATCCGGAACACATGACCTTGAAGTTCTATTCTTCCTCTTTGGAAATATTTGAGTTAACTAAATTTTTGATCCCATTAAGGGTATTCCGTTGTACGTTGAACATTTTCAGTACGTACGTCGATTCTGAGAAATTACTTCGGGTAACATCAACCGGGACAAAAATTCACCGATTCATAATATGTCCAGTTGTTTTCTACTTAGTTCAAGGATTTCAAGTTATGATTTATTTTCCATTGGTTCTCACTTTTCTTATCGCCCTTTGTTTACAAAATATCTTTTCATCGATCCCTTATTCGCCCCCATAGGCTACGGAAATGACTTCCGCTAACACCGACTTACGGACAAAAATTCACTTGTTTGTAATTTGTCCTAACCTAAGAAACTTAGTTCATGGTTTTCTAGATAGGATTTAATTTCTATCGGTTCTCATTTATCCAATTGGTTCTTCCACAAATATCTCTTTTATATTATTATAATAATACAAATATCATGATATTTATTATTTATTTTATTATTATTATTATTTTATTTTTTATTTTTATTTTTATTTTTTTTTTTTTCCTTTCTTTTTTTTATTATTTTTTTTTATTTCGTTTTTTTTTTTTTTTTTTTTTTTCCTTTCTTTTTCTTGAAAATATCATTCCTCCCTTTTTTTTTTTTTTTTACTTTAATTATCTTTAAAAATTCTCCCTATTGGTTCTTTTGTCCAAGCTTAGATAATTAGCCATTAATTACCTAACTAATCACTTTCTAATTGTTGATAATTTTCTTAATTAAGATTAATCATTATCTCACAACTATTTTACTTACATTGGTATTTTATGCTCCATGTAAAATATTTAAAAATCATGGGGCAACTTGTGCTCCCCAAAATTATATTTAATTTTACCTCATTATTTTTCAAGGGAAATAATCCCAAAAATTCCTAAAATTAGAGACAACATACTTTCTAATTTCCAATAAATATTTTATTGCCTCTTGGGATTTATCATAATATTTTCAGGGCATTTCATGGCCCATAATTGCATTTAGGGATTTTGACACTTTAATTCCTCTAATTTCATTAGAAATTTCCCTAGACAATAGAATAAGTATCCTACAAGGTTTTAAAACCACATATTCACCTATTTCCAAATAGGTATTATTTGCTAAAATATAATATTCTAGACAGATAATTATTCGGGTATTACATGAAGAGTTCCAATTTGAGTTGGAATGGTACCTACAAAACACAGTCATATGTCATATGAGTTATAAATATGTTTGTAGGTCATTTCTTATCAAATAAGAATGAAGGATTTACCTACTCTATTAAGTTATATAGGTAAATACAATATTTCTAAATCGAGTGAATTTGTAAGGTAAGTAGGGAGGGTAAACTCACCACTAAAATTGTTATCGGATAAGTCCAAATTGAAGATATTATGAAAAGCTCCAATATGAGTTGGAATGGTTAAAATGGTACCTGTCAAAGCCAATCATTTGAGTTCTGAATGTGTTGTTGGTTATTTTTATCAAATTATAATTCAAGGTTAACCTACTCTATTAAATTATTGACGTAAATACACCATTTTTAAATTGAGTAAATTTGGAAGGTATACTAAGAAGAAGTTACATAACTAACCAATAAGATTGTTATGAGACACGTGTAGATAGATTAGATTATGAAGAGCTCTAATTTGAGTTGGAATGGTACACCAAAGCCAATCATCGAGTTACAAATATGTTTGTAGGTTATTTCTTATTAAATAAAAATTGTAGATTTACCTACTCTATTAAGTCGTAGAGGTAAATACAACATTTCTAAATTGAGTGAATTTGTAAGGTAAGAGGCGAAGGTGAACTCACCACTAAGATTGTTATCAGATAAGTCCAAATACACGAGATTATGAAGAGCTCCAATTTGAGTTGGAATGTTACCTATCAAAGCCAATCATTTCAGTTATAAATATCTTGTAGGTTATTTTAATGAAAAAGGTTTTAGGGTTAACCTACTCTATCAAAATATAGACGTAAAGACAACATTTTTAAATTGAGTGAAATTGCAAGTTATAGTAGAAGAAGGTACATAACTCACCAAAGCAAGTTTGTTATTAGACAAGTTCAAGATGGATTAGATTTTGAAGAGTTCCAATTTGAGTTGGAATGGTACCTACCAAAGCCATTCATCTGAGTTACAAATATGTTTGTAGGTTATTTCTTATTAAATAAGAATTGTAGATTTACCTACTCTATTAAGCTATAGTGATAAATACAACATTTCTAAATTGAGTGAATTTGTAAGGTAAAGGCGAATGTAAACTCACCACTAAGATTGTTATCAGATAAGTCCAAATAGGTGAGATTATGAAGAGCTCCAACTTGAGTTGGAATGGTTAAGATGGTACCTATCAAAGCCAATCGTTTGAGTTAAAAAAATGTGTTGTAGGTTTTTTTTTTATTAAATAAGAGTTGATGGTTAACCTACTACATTTAATTATTGACGTAAATACATTATTTTTAAATTGAGTAAATTTGCAAGGTATACTTGGAGAAGCTACATAACTGACCAATAAGATTGATATGAGACAAGTGTAGATAGATTAGATTAGGAAGAGTTCCAATTTGAGTTGAAATTGTACCTACCAAAGGCAGTCATCGAGTTACAAATATGTTTGTAGGTTATTTCTTATCATATAAGTATTGAGGATTTATATACTCTATTAAGTTATAGAGGTAAATACAACATTTCTAAATTTAGTGAATTTGTAAGGTAAGAGGCGAAGGTAAACTCACCAAGTAAGATTGTTACCGATAAGCTCAAATAAGTGAGATTAGTAAGAGATCCAATTTTAATTGGAATGGTACTGTCAATGCCAATCATTTGAGTTATAAATGTTTTGTATGTTATTTTTATGAAATAAGAATTGAGGGTTTATCTACTCTATTAAATTATAGACTTTAATACAACATTTTTGAATTAAGTAAATTTGCAAGGTATAGTAGAAGAATGTACTTAACTCACCAATAAGATGGTTATTAGATAAGTCCAAATAGTAGAGATTATGAAGAGCTCCAATTTGAGTTGGAATGGTACTTGCTTAAGCCGGTCATCTTTGTTATAAATATGTTTATAGGTTATTTCTTAACAAATAAGAATTGATAATTTACCTATTCTTTTAAGTTATAGAATTAAATACAATATTTCTAAATTGAGTGAATTTGTATAGTAAGAGGCAAAGGTAAACTCATCACTAATATTGGTACCAAATAAGCCTAAATTGGTGAGATTATAAAGAGTCCTAATTTGAGTTGGAATGGTGCTATCAAAGCCATTCATTTGAGTTATAAATGTGGTGTAAGTTTTTTTATCAAATAAGAATTGGGGATTTATTTACTCTATTAAATTATACAAGTAAATACAAAATTTTTAAATTGAGTTAATTTTCAAGGTATATTAGAAGAAGGTATATAACTTCACCCACAAGATTGTTATGAGACAAGTCCAGATTGATTAGATTAGGGAGAATTACAATTTGAGTTGTAATGGTACCTATGATTCATTTAAGTTATAAATGTGGTGTAAGTTATTTTTATCAAATAAGAATTGTGAGTTTATCTACTCTATCAAATTACTAGACCTAAATAAAACATTTTTAAATTGTATGAATTTGAGGACAACATTTTTAAAGTGGGTTACAAATGTGATGGAGTTGTTTCTTACCAAAGAGAGGAATTTAAGAAGAACCAAGGATCTAATTCTCTACTCCAAATGTATCAGCGCCATCATTAATTAATTATGTAGTGTGGAAAAGAGCTACAATTTGCTTTGGAATATGACAAGTATGACAACTTTCCTACTTGTTTAGTATTTCATAGATATAATTGCAGCTAAAATTGATAGAGAAAAGCATAAACTGGTAACACCCCCAAAACGCCCCCCAATTATATTATGCTATCTCTAATCTTTAGTATAAAATCTAGTTGATTAATTGGGAAAATCAATGAAGCTAAATAAATTACTTTGTTATAATATATGTAACATGATTTTTTTGAAATACTTATATACATCATTATATTTTATATCAGTTTCTAAGTCAAACAAACTATTTAAGAGAAAAATAATAAATATAAATATTTTTTTAAAAATTATTTAACTTTTTTTAATTTTCCTACATTAGTAAATTGAGTTTTTTTTTTTTTTTTTTTTTTTTTTAAAAAAGGGTGAACGAAGTAACTAAAGTTAATTATCATAGAAAAGTATGGGGTTCTCAATGTAAGGTCCGTTTCCACTTAGGATTTAGGGAAATGCCAAGCACTCCTAATTTTATCAAATTTAGAATTGAACTAGCAATGGCTCCATCCAACTAATTAGTAGTACTACTCAAATTCAAGAATTTTAAATAAGTGAGGATTGTGAGAGAAGAAGGTACTTTACCAATCAATTCTGTTTCGCTAAAATACAATCTATCAAGATTGGGAAACATAGTCAAGTTGAGATTTGCTAGCTGAGAATGGCCTGAAATGAGTCCATATCCGCTTATGGAAACCACGCTTCCGAAATCGTTGCAAGATATGCCATACCATTCACAAGGGTCATCTGAAAAGTTGAGGCCATTCCACCACTTGCTTTGAAACAGAGCAAGTTTCTCCTCAGCTATCATGGCAGTAGCAATATTGGGGAAGAGACTAATGGCAGGGCATAATAATAATAATATCATCGCAGAGCTTATTGTTGGAGGAGTCCACATAATAATGGAGAGTGCCATTGGTTGGTTCTTGCAAAGTGATTGGAAAGGAAAGAATGCAGAGGCTGAGACTTCTTAGTTCAAATATATAGGCAGACTAATTAATTGTTATGAAAAAATTTACTCTCACTTCTAAAACTATCCCAGTCTCCTTATTAACGCGTTGTACGTTGGCCAAAAAAGAAAACGCGTTGTACTACTTAGCGTCACGCGTGCCCGTCTTATTTACCTTTTTTTGACCAGAAGTCTTCGCTTGTACTACCATGTCAGAAAATTTGCTTATCCTGATCAAAATATATAAAAATAAAATTTATTTATAAGTAAAAATTAATATTATTTCATATCTTAAATATAAAACATGGATAAAGAATTCATTTTGGTTTCAAAATATAAACTTTGAGGGAAAAATAACATATATAAATACCACTTGAATTTCTAAAAATTAAAAAAGTTTATTAATATTTTGGTTATAGGTGCAAGTATTAATAGACTTTTCTAGGTTTTTGAAGTTTAAATTATATTTATATGTCTTTTTCCCAAAGTTTAATCTACCTTATCTCTTAAATTTATAATTTCTACTAAAGCATCCATATTAATTGCATGTTGTAAGGGGGTTTTCATAAAAATATAGTTACAACATCATGCAAATTATTAGAAAATCTATTATAAGAAGTTAATATACATTTGTCATAAATAACTAGCTTAATTAATTTTATTAACATCCACAAATTAGTAACAGTACTCTTATTATATAAAAGCCGCTAGTTATAATACTTTACAGTTTACTCTTATGAAATTCAGACTTGTTTAAGATGACAATTGAAGCCTTCAAAAACAAACAAGCAGGAATTATAATTAACCGTGACAATTTAATTTTGGACTTTATAAATATTTCAAATAATTTGAATTTTTCAATATTATAATATTTTCCCCAACATTCAATATTATATACACACACTACGTGTAACTTTTAAATGAAAATTGAGAGTTAACATATTCTATCAAGTTATAAAGTTAAGCACGAATGCAAGATATTTCTAGATTGAGTAGTGAATTTGTAAGGTGATAGTGTCATGTATGTAAGTCACAAATCAAAGAAGAACAGAAACATTGTTGTTAATGGTCTTGGTCAATATTAGGGTCTTCTGTCTTTGGAGCTTGTACGCTGAAAGTGGACATGAAATTGCAAATCAGTGAGATGAGCACCACAGCATAGAGTGGTCCTATAAAACTTCTATCATTTTAGGTTTTTTATCTTTCAGATTTCGAATCCTATTTTTTATTTGTAAAGTTTCATTTTGTTTAAAACATTCATGGAAATAATTTAATAGATATTTAGACCATTTTTTCCCTTTGATATTCAAAACTAAAATGATAACAGAATCTTTCGTTGGGCTCTTTATGCGTCCATTTGGGTTTGGATATCCACATAATAAGGTTTCATTTGCTTCCCTTGTCAGCATATTATCAGTATTTCAGTCAATGCACCAATAATGGTTCAGTCTCCCCAAATGACTAGTTCCCAATAACATGATGAATCAATGTTCAAGTTTGACAACGAAAGATGTTCATCTGTAGTAGTTGACAATATCTCAAATACAATTACTTCCGTTGGAAAATTACATGTGCTTATAAAAGAAAAGATAAAAGTCATGGACCTTCAATAGTGTTGACATGAACTCCACGGAAAAATAAAATTTATAATAGAATATATACAAGGTAAAAAAAAATTTGTTATCAAAATAAATTCTAACACGCAAGGTGCGTAGAGTAATAAATTTTAAAATAGATCTAATTGCTATCTATATTTTAATTTGCACGAGTAAAATATTCTAGAATAAGTTGTTTTTGGTTGTTTTGAATCCCTTTTTTTTTTTATTGAATTAATCAACCTGAAGCATATGATGCCAATCAACTTTCAAGTTTTTCAGTGAAGTATATAAAGTCTTAAACTCAAAAAAATTACAAGTTCCTCTTTCCAAAACTTGTGTAGTTCTCAAAATCTACAATGCTTAATAATAATCATTCATCTTACCAGTTATCAGCCCCAACTAACAAGCCGATAGCCATTATTTACAGAGAATATTAAAGAAAAACAAATAATGTCCATGTATGAAGAACATATTGCCCAACAAGTATGGTAGCTCCATTTGCCAAATAGCTCGCCACACAATCCCAGCACAAGGCCGGCCATGTTTGTTATAGTTAATAAAAAAATAGGGAATTCTAATTATTATAAAAACACTTTCTAGTAAATAGTTTTTAATTGTAAGTGAAAAATAATTCACTTCAACATTTTTTAAGAAAAATCTCTGAATAATAAATCAAATTTAGAAATAATTTGAAAATTATTTATTCTCTTAAGCATACCAGCGTTAATTTTGTCCAATAAAAGGAAGAAGAAGAAAGAAATTTCAGTGAAAAGGAGTAGAGGAGAGAATGGAGATGATGGATTTTATTGCTCCACCCTGGGTTTAGTTTAAAAAAGGAGGAACAATAATAACAAAAAGTGAACACTATTCCTCTACCAACTCAGAAAGCGAAATTCTAAGAAAAATAAATTATAGTTATAGGAAGAAAATTATATAAAGCAACAATTTCTTGAAAAAAATAATAACATATAGAAGTGTGTGTGTATATATAGCCCTATCAAATATCAGAAGTGATTTGTACTCTGTATTCTAGGAACACCAACAAAAGATCATATTATTCATTTGGTTCCGGAGATGCCTGTTATGAAGACAACGCATTTTATGTGGACAACACTTGGTGACAACTTGAATGCACAAAAAGACTTGGTTCAACTTTGTAGTGAGGAGCAACAAAATTGTGGAAAGCACCGGGTGATATCACTACTACAAAAATTGTATATTACTTCCTTAAAAAACGTCCTTATTAAAAAATAGGTAGTAAAAATTGAAGTCGGTGGCATTCTTGTAATTATATTCAAGGAAGTTGAGCATTGAACGTCCTGAATTTTTGTTCAGGACGCCTAACATCTGGGTATATTTTCGCGCCAAGGGAAATATGAGGATTTTTTGTTTGGCGCCATGGGATTTAATTTTTTTGTTTAAAATTGGCGACCTGAATAGATTTCAGGTAGCCTATTTTAATAAAATTAGCGACTGAATAGATTTCAGGTCGCCTATTTTAAAATATAGGGAATATATTGTTTTTGCGTTGTGGTTATTTTTGTTAATGTTTTTTTTTTTTTTTTGGGTTTAAAAGTGGCGACCGAATATATATCGATCGCTTTGTTTTAAAAAATTGGCGACTGAAATGTATTCAGGTCGCCACTATTTTAAAAGAGGCGAGGAAATAGATTCAGGTCGCCCTTTTAGATTTGAAAGGCGATTGAATCCATTTCCGGTCGCCTATTTTATGGTTATTTTTGTTAATTTTTTTTTTCTTTGGTTTAAAAGTGGCGACTGAATATATATCGTCGCCTATTTTAAAAAGTGGCGACTGAAATGAATTCGGTCGCCACTATTTTAAAATAGGCGACCGGAAACGGATTCAGTCGCCTATTTTAGACCGAAGGCGACTTGAATCCATTTCCGGTCGCCTATTTTAAAATAGTGGCGACTGAAATGGATTCGGTCGCCACTTTCTAAAATAAACGACACGAACTCCAATCAAGTCGTTTCTATTTTCGATAAACCTAATCGACACACACGCACACTCCCTCCTATTCGGTTCCAATACACACTCCTCCTCTCATGCCAAATAGCTCACTGCGTCCTTTCGCTTTTCGACCCACTCTTAATTTCTCAGCTATTCCCTCTGCTTCCCTCATCAGTCTCCTCAGTTGAACCTTATCGAACACTCAGTCCCCTCCCTTGCTCGATTCACGCCGAACAACCTACCCAAGCCTTAATCGCGATCATCGAACACTCGGTCCCTCCCTTGCTCGATTCACGCCGAACAACCTACCCAAGCCTTAATCGCGATCACCCTCACTCTCCCCTACCTCACATTGTGAACGACAGATTGTCTCCCTCGTCTTCCCTCTTCGTGGCGTCCATCGGCTCTCATTCTCTGTTTCGGCGCGTTCCCACCTTCTCCGACGATCTCTAATGGTACGAGCCCTTGCTTTCATGGTTCTTCGATCTTACGCCATTTAAACTATTCAAAGTATTTCTTGGGTTTCCTTATATTGTGCGGATAGTGTAAAGGATTTTGATTGAGTACCCGATGTTTTGCCTTAGTTTCCTTTTAATTGATATGGGTAGCATGTGGATTAAGTCAAGTCCAATATGGTTTCTTGTCATTAAGCTATTAGCCCCGTAGTCCGAACCCTTTGCGGTGAATGCCTAACCCCGAGCAAGATAAAGTTAATCCCCTCACTCGGTGATTGCTTTTTCCCTTAGCCTTAGACACAAATTCCATCATAACCTCTTAACTCCCATGACCAATAAGAGCCTTTGACCCTTTCGAAATAGAAATTCTATTGAGCATAATGTTATACCTTCTTTTGATTAAAAGGATGCCTAAGATTCCAAGTGCTTAGTAGGAACGTAACTAAAGAGCTTCAAACTTTGATTTAGACTAGGAATTCTGGAATCAATTAGAGAAACATGTTACACTAAAAACAATTTTTAAGAGCTTCAAACTTTGAATGAAGTGGAGAAGTCAAAAACAAGAGAGGCCACTACAAAAGCAAAGAGGATATGGAATGAACTTGTTGATTAATTTTGATTTATTATATTGACATGTTTATTGAAAATTAGAAACTTTATTCAAAATTTGTACTTTAAGGTGATGAATAGAGGTTGAAAAAGCATAAATTGGGTAATAGTACATTCATTCATCATGTTACCTGGGAATTTTTTTTGTCAAATTTGAAATATGATTGCTTACTTAGTTTTTTGAGTTGCTTTATCATTATTGTTGACTATGCTATCATTATTGTTGACTATGCCATTTAAACTATGCTATCATTATTGCTGAGTTGCTATCATTATTGTTGACTATGCTATCATTAATTGAGGGGGAACCCATGATCAAATGAAAAAAAAACTGAGTTGCTATCATTATTGTTGACTATCTTTGTCACTTTGGGAATTTTTTTCATCAAATTTGAACTTTTTGTCATAAATTGTTGTTTGCGGTCAAATTTAGTTTTGCTTGTTGGATTTAATTATTTAGCATCTGAGCTATTTGGTTGTTTAGGATATGAAGGCATTGAACTAACGATACAATCTGTGTTCATTAAAACTGATTTTTGTACCCTATGGCTGTTGTTATTGGTTGAAATATCTTGGAAATTGAGGTCTGAACACCTAAATATGGTTTAAACATGTCTTTTACGTGGTGTGATGGATTTTTGAACTCAAAGGATTGAATTAGACTTGGTTAAAATATTTTGGGCACTTTCTATTGGATTCATAAGTTCTTGGAACCAATTGTTTTATTGCTAAAATTTTGAGATAAGTTTGAGAAGTTTTGGAAATTCTAGAGTTCCTCTCCATGGATTGTTTACACTCCGGGATTTTCGACAAAGTTTTGGCACTTCTTATGTGATTTCTATCCACTCGGTGATGTCTTAATTGTTTCTTTAAGTTTGTAAGATTTGTACTTCCTCTTGAGATCACTCAAGCCTCTTGATCCGGTAAATTGCAAAATCTTACTATGAACCGGTTAAACACTCATTGACTAGTTTCTTGCTTAGAGAACTTGCATTGTTAACAAGATTTCCTATTACTTGCTTGCAAATAAGTTTCGTGCTTGGTTCTTAATAGAACAACCATATGTTGATAATGCGAGATATAGACGAGAAGAGATTAAAGGATAGTCACCTTCGTCTTTTTTGACTACCTCGAGAAATCTTGGTCAAAGGTTTGAAGCAAACGGTTGCGCTCCCAAATTAGGTCGTTGCTTTCATTTTATGCACACACACATATATTGTCCTTATATGATACCTTCTTCTTGAGAGAGAACAATTCCAATGTTCGTTAGTTGATGAAATTGTTGGATTTAATAGTTGATATTGTTCCGAATTGTTTTAGTTAGTAAGTTTTGTTGAATTAATTTGAAATTGGTTGTTATTGAAATTTTGGGATGTCTTACTTTTAAGGGGAAATGCTGCGAAATTTTCTTAAAAGAAAGCATGTCGTTATTGAAATTGTTATGAACTTGATTTGTTGTTGGAAATGTCTTAGGTGATAAGAAAATGGGTCATAGTTGGATGAATGCTTTGAGAACTAGTGAAGAATATGAGAATGGGGTGGAAGAGTTTATTGAATTTGCTAGAAGGAATGTGGCTACAAAAAATGGGATGTACTATTGTCCATGTGTTAATTGTTTAAATGGGGTTCGAAGGGATATTGCTGATATAAGGGACCACCTAATTTGTGATGGAATAAACCTTCGATACACAACGTGGATATGGCATGGTGAGGAGGTAACTCCCAAGTGCATCCTACGAAAATGAAGTTGAGGTAGATGATGATGGAATGGAGAGAATGATTCATGATGTTGAGGTCGAATCCTTTGCACAACCGCATGAATATGATAGCGTGCGGAGTGATGCGAGACACCTTTGTTCCCGGGTGTACTAAGTATACACGGTTGATTTGGGACCTTACATTTGGTCAACTTAAAGGCAACATGTGGGTGGACCGATAGCGTTTCACGTCGTTGCTTGAATTGTTGTGTGATATGTTGCCAGATAATAATGTACTTCCAAATCGTATGTATGAGGCCAAGAAAATCTTATCTACGATGGGTATGGAGTATAAAAAGACACAGTTGCCCTAATGATTGCATATTGTACAGAAATGAGTATGAAGGCCTTAGTAATTGTCCGAAGTGTAAAACTTCACGATACAAAGTGAAGAAAGGTGGTGGTTCTGGAGATCACACAAAAAAAGGCAACCTTTGAAGGCCTTGTGGTATCTTCCCATAATTCCTCGGTTTAAGCGTCTGTTTACTAGTGAAGGAACAGCAAAGAAGTTGAGATGGCATTCTGATGAGAGAATATCCGATGGAAAATATCTACGGCACCCGGCTGACTCTCTCCAATGGAAGAAAATAGACGAAATGTTCCCGCAATTTGGCATTGAGCCAAGAAACCTTCTTTGGGGCTTTGTACGAGATGGCTTCAATCCGTATCGAACTCGAGCGGTACCCATAGTGCATGGCCGGTTCTCCTTGTAATATACAACTTACCTCCCTGGCTATGTATGAAACGCAAGTATGTGATGCTTTCTATGATGATTTCGGACCAAAAGCGACTGGTAACAATATCGATGTGTACTTGGCGCCTTTGGTTGAGGATTTGAAGAAGTTGTGGGAGGAAGGCATAGATGTGTTTGATGCATATAAGAAGGAGTCCTTCAAGTTGCGTGCAATGATTTTTACCACGATCAACGACTTTCCCGCATACGGAAATTTGCAGGTACAAGTGTGAAGGGCATAAAGCATGTCCAATATGTGAAGCCGACACAAACTTCCAAAGCAATTAAAGCATGGAAAAAAACGGTCTACCTCGGTCACGGGAGGTTTCTTGATCGGTTCCACCCATATCGTAAGTTAAGAAAGCGTTTTAACGGCTTACCGGAGCATAGAACGGCTCCAAAGGCATTAAGGAGAGGAAGTCTATAGTCGGGTGATGCATATCAATGTCACATTGGGTAAACGAGAAAAGGATTGCGGGTGAGAAGAATATATGGAAGAAGAGATCAATTTTCTTTGATCTTCCATATTGGCGTAGTCTTGATGTGAGACACGGTCTTGATGTGATGCATGTGGAAAAAAATGTTTGCGATAGCCTTGTCGTACTCTTTTGCACATGCCGGGGAAGACTAAGGATGGAATTAGTGCGAGACTAGACCTGGTTGATATGGGAATAAGAGAACGGTTACATCCACGAGTAACGGAAGATGGTAAGAGGGCATACATGGAGCCGCAGCTCATACACTATCAAAAGCGGAGAAAAAAGTTTGTGTGGGTGTCTATATGACATTAAGGTTCCACAAGGATATTCTTCAAATTTGAGAAGGTGTGTTTCAATGGACGATTTGAAGTTAGTGGGAATGAAGTCTCATGATTATCATGTGTTGATGCAACAACTATTACCGGTAGCTATTAGGGGCATTATGAAAGATGAAGTGCGGACCACTATAACAAAATTGTGTATTTTCTTTAATGCTATATGTAACAAAGTCATTGACATTGAAAAGTTGGATGAATTGGAAAACGAGGGTTATATTATTTTGTCCCAACTAGAGATGCATTTTCCTCCGCATTTTTCGATATAATGGTGCACCCGATAGCGCACTTGGTAAGGGAGGTAAGGCTGCGGTCCGATTTACCTAAGGTGGATGTACCCTTTCGAGCGATACATGAAGATCTTAAAAGGGTATTCTAAAAATCCTTATCGGTAGGAAGCCTCAATCGTTGAGAGATATGTAGTGGAAGAGGCTATGGAGTTACGTAAAGATTATCTATCGGGGCGACGTTACAATCTCGGCATGATAAGGGGATAAGTGAGGGAACTCGAGGAATCAAACGAAGAATATGCTTCGTGCGAGAGGTGTTGCAAGCACACTGTACATCTTGAATAATACGGAAGAAGTTCAACCATACATTGATGAACACAAAAAGAGTTTGAAGAATATGAATCCAAGGAAGAATGACATGCGAGATAGCTAATGAGCAAAAGAAGACATTTATAAAGTGGTTCGAGGAGAAGGTATTGCTCGAGACCGGTGTGTCGGCTACAATCGAGTGGTTAGCCTGGGGCCTTCTTATCAGGTCATCACTTGGACAGGTTATGATATCAACGGATATTCTTTCTACACAAAAGACCAAGATGACGGGAGTTGTGCAAAACGGTGGGGTGATGGTTGAAGCTGAATCCATGCACTTTTCGAGTTCGAAAGACAAAAACCCGGTGTTAGCATCTATGGCCTATTATGGAGTTATTGAAGAAATATGGGAGATGAGCTACACCAAGTTCAAAGTTGCTTTATTTAAATGTAAGTGGGTTAACAATAATCTTGTTGTAATAGATCCTAAATTTGGATTTGTCTCAGTTGATCTTCAAAGACTTGGTCATAGAGACGAGCCATTCATTCTAGCAAGCCAGCGAAACAAGTGTTTTATGTTACGAGACCTCGCAAATAACAAAATGTCCATTGTACTTCAAAGTAAAAAACAGACGTATGGTGAAGAATCCTTGAACGGACGATACACTCCCTTTCACAATAAATCCACCGACAACACGTGAAGTAGAATTGGTAGATGATGAAGAATATGCTCCAAGGAAGGATCATTCGAAGGAATATGGGAAACCATATAAAGTAAGATCTTAAGTTATGAGAAAGTCCTATATTATTTTTGTACGGGTTTAACATGTTAGTTCATTTTATTCATTCGTTTATTATTTAATAATAACCCTATCTAACATTATTCATTTGTCTTTGATGAACAGGGAATATGTCTAGCTCGACGAGTCATCGGGTGATGGTGGGAATGATGTACCGGTGGTGAGAAGGGGTAGAGGTAGCACACATATGGGTGCGTTAATTGCACGTCGTGGCGGTCGAAAAAAGAGGCGCATGTGGAGTTCGATGCCAATATGAAACCAATTGGTCCAGGAGGAAGACAATTTCATTAGCTACGTAGGCTATCGGCTCGAAGCAAAGTTCGCATTGTATTCTCTCATTGGAAGTTGGTTCTCGCTAAAACGAAGGAGTTGATCTGGGCACAACTTTTGGTATCTCACTTTCGATATCTTATGCATTTGTATCTTTAGTTTTATCACTTGATTTCTTTCATATCTTCTCTTTTACCTTGCAAAGAAACGTATGATGTGCCTAACAATAAGGCCATGAACAAGCATTGGATGGGCGAGGTTCGTATACGTTGGAAAGACTTTAAGAACAAGCTCACTAGAAAGTATATTCGAGGGGCAAAGAGGGACAAGGACCCATGTCAGGACTATGATTACATTAGTCCGAGGGTGGAGGAGTTTGTGGCGTCACGCGAGAATCCCGAATTTCTTGTAAAATTTCTTTCATATCTTATCTTTTATTTGAATCTATTTGACATCGAAGGCTCGGTTTTATTTGTTTTCGTGTCACGGGAAAAAGTCAGCCAATAGGGAGAGGCAAGCGAGAAATAAGTATCCGTATTGCATGTCTAGGGGTGGCTATAAGAAGCTTGAACGGAGGCCGATGGAAGAAGAGTTGCGAGAAAATGAAGGAAGCCGCTGCTCAATCCGATCCCTCCACTGTTATCCGGGCCCGAGCGTCCTCCTCGCCACAAAAAATGGATAGCTGCGAGGATGAAGGGCGAGAAATACATAAATGAAGATGTGGTGAGGTTGCTTCAAAGATTGTAAGTAGTTAAATTAGAAGTATTAAATAGCTTCGGTTGTTTCATATTTTTAGAGTTTAATTAGTTAATATTTATGAAAAATCCTATGATACGGGATGTGCTTGAGCAAACAAAGCTGCCAAGGTTCATTCACGCGGGTACACGGATGGACATTTTGTCCACGACGATTGGGAAGCCTTCGATTACCTTGATCTTGTTCGTGGGGAGCCGAGGGGAGTTAGTGTCGCGAAATACTTTGGACGGCGTTCGAGTTGTTCGCATGACGATGACAACCCTAGTCCTCGGCTTGTAGCCAAAATTCGAGCGTCCTCGTAGATGAGGTTATGGCACAACTACGGGGTGAAATGAGGGAGATGATACAAGGGAAGGTAAATACGCAACCTTCAAACGAGGAATCCCCGGCCTTCCCAGCGGAAGGAAAGTTTTCACGCTCCGGATGTACCTATTGGCGAACCTTCTCATCACTCTCCGGATGTACTTATTGACGAGCTGGCGAGCCTTCTCACACTCCACGGGGGGACAACCCCGCGCCTATACTTGGATGACCCACGCGGCGGATTGTTGCGGATGGTCTTGTTTATCCGAGAACAAACCACACACCACAATATGCAAATTCCACAAGACCAACGTAGGGTGACTCGACAAGTGTGCGAGGGGGGAAGAAAAGACAGCCATCCCGATTGTTGATGAGGAGGTTCCCACGCTAGACGCCGCCACCACATCGTTCATCCTTTGGCCGCATCATCTTATTGAGGTGGGACGACGACACCTCCAATGGTAAGAAATACATTCGATTGATGATGAGTAGGGTTTAAGATTGATTTTCATTGCTAACCCACTCATAATTTGTTTATTATGTTTTCATAGCATGAACAAGCATGCGGGCAGATTTCCATACTTATCAACGCTGCGAGAGCTCTACCAGGACATCGTCTCTATCGGCTTCTTGAGATGCCTCCCGGCATTGTCGGTGCAGAAAAGACATATCCGATATCAATTGACGGGGAAAGATTTGTGAGTTTATGCATATGGACTGTTTAGATATACAGTGGCTTCAACTTGCAATCTTGTAAGTTTTTTTTACCCTTTAATTATGTCAATACTCTTTTTTTGTTTAATATATTCAACAACACTTATCATTTTATTTCGATCGTAGTGTCTGCCACGACATCTCGCAAAAGGGAGACCTATTGGATTCGTATGGATTCTTATGTCCTGGATCCACGGCTTGGCTCGCAATATCTTAGCCGGGAGGGCCATTTATGTTGGTTTAACAATGGGCGACATAAAATCGTCTTGTTATCTAGCGCCAATACATGAAGGGTGCGTATTTTTTTTGTCTATATAAGATTTTTAAGGAAAAAATGCTTTTTTATCTTAGTTTAATATTAATATGTATATGTTGTAGTGCTCATTGGACCTGTGCGTTGTTTGTCCCGCCAAGAACGCATGTTATTGGTTCGATTCCATAGGTGGCAGCCAACCGAGGATATCAAAACCATGTTTGCCGAGTAAGTAAATTTTTGTCTAAATCATCGATTCTTTTTTTAAATGAATTGTTTTCATGTCTGTTAATTTCCATTTTAATGATAGTGGTCTTAGGACATATAGCAGTTGCCGGAGCACGGGAGCGTGGTGGACCGAAGTGGTTTTATCCGAAGGTAAGTAGTTTCAATTCAAGTTTTTTCGAGACACGAGTAAGCTTTGTTTAACAATTTGTTTTTTATTTATAGTGCCATCACCAACCAGGGAACACCGAGTGCGGATACTACGTTATCAATTGGATGCGTCTATCGTTTTCACGGACGTACTACCGGGGCTTGCAAAACGTACGTAATGCTCCGTTATCCTCAAATGATGATATTTTTTGTTGTGGTACTTCGGTTGTTAATTATACCTGTTTTCCAATTTACAGTTTTTAAATGCGAGGATCCGTACTCACGGGATGACATCGATTCGATTCGAGACATGATGGCTAGATATCTTCTTGAACATGGCTCAATGTGAATATATAGGCAAGTCATTACTTGTTAGGGTGATTGTCATTGTGAAACTTATTAAGCCGTGATGACATCGGTTTACGTAAATTATTTGTGCTTGCTCTTGAATTTGCCACTTTAATTGCTTGTGAATATAAGGTTAGATCACTTGTTTAATTCTCGGAAATAGATCACTTGTCATATGAGGTTTGATTTTGCCATTACACCTTCGCATTTGATTTTCCAATAACCAAGACTTGAGAATTTTGTTG
The DNA here is from genome assembly GCA_019022655.1 of Acacia acuminata. Taxonomy (NCBI): domain Eukaryota; kingdom Viridiplantae; phylum Streptophyta; class Magnoliopsida; order Fabales; family Fabaceae; genus Acacia; species Acacia acuminata. The sequence goes on from JAFJYI010000005.1 coordinate 7,889,865, forward strand.
AATCATACCATCATAACGATTTGCTGAAAGTTTTATGTGTGCTTTTTGCTTGGGAGGTGTTTGATTTGCTTGTGTGGTACCGTGATTATTACTAGGTGGCTCTCATTCACTTTATTTGAAACCTTGAAATTGTTAAGCTTCGTGTTCAAAAGTCATTTTCGCTATATATATTTGCCTCTTGTCGCATATCGGTGTTATTTGCCAATTGAAGGGAATGTTGATGCTATCTAATTGCCGCATTAAATTGTGAAAGTTGTTGTGAAATTTTGGAGATTAATTGCCTCCAAATGTGAGAAAAATTTGTTGTCATGGTGGTGCTTTGTTTGTTGTTTTTGGTCTAGTTTTAGTAACCAAAATCTAGGTCATACATTCTTTCTTTTTTTCGTTGTTGAAGTTCTTTGAAAGTTTCGATTGCCTTCTTAAGTGACTTGAACTTGCCTTCTTACATTCTTGCATCCTCATTGTTATGTTGGAAGCTAAGTTGTGAATTTGATTGATTTTGTTGACCTTATTAGAACATATATATTGTCCTTCTCTTGTATGTGTAGCCAATTCTTTTGTTGAAGTCACTTTTACAATTTTCTTATTGAACCGTGGTATTCTTGATGGAATGCACATACATAACATAGTCAGATATGCGCTTAATTAGTTTGTGAAGCATTTGCAGCAAATTGGCCAAACAAAACAGCAAGCACATTTTTTTAAAAAAAAAAATACGTTAAGGCGACCTGAAAAGAGTTCAGGGCGTCTTTGGTTCATAATAGGCGACCTGAAATGGTTTCAGGTCGCCTCATATGAGCAATGAGGCGACTGAAATGGTTTCGAAGTCGCCTCATATGGGAAATAAGGCGACCCGAAATGGTTTCGTGTCGCCTCATATGAGCAATGAGGCGACTGAAATGGTTTCTGTGTCGCCTCATATGAGGCGACCGAAATGGGTTCAGTCGCCTCATATGAGGCGACCGAACCCATTTCGTGTCTCCTCATATGGAAATATACTACTACACTTCTCCCCAACGTCCCTAAGAATAAGGACGTTAATTGGGTCTTTTTAGGTCGTCTTTTAAGTATTTTGTAGTAGTGTATGCAGCTCAAGTCTAGAGCTTGAGGCTCCAACATTTGATTTTACTCCAAGGGTTCTTCCTATAGGTCCACTTTAAGCAAGAAAGAGCAACCATATTGATCATTTAACAAGATTACTTTCACCGGAAGGCTAAACTTGCTTTAATTGGCTTGATTTACAGCCAGATAAATTAATTATTTATGTTGCTTTTGGAAGTATAGCTACATTTAATTATGCCTAACTGCAAGAAGTAGCATTGGGACTTGACTTCTCAAACAAACCATTTCTTTGGGCTGTAATATTATATATCAACAAGGGGGCAAAATATCATTTCCTAAAAGAATTTGAACATAGATTGGCTTCTCGTGGGAAGGTGTCCTCAACAAAAAGTTCTATGTCATCATTCAGTTGCTTGCTTCTTAAGCCATGTGGTTGGAATTCTACTATTGAAACTCGATTTTTAATATAGGACCCACTTTGTGTTTTTATTTATTTATTAAAGTTGATCTTATATTGAAGACTTGATGTAATATTGATGAAAGTATGGTTTTCTTTCACAAGAATTGCCCTTCCGACTATGGACTCCAAAGTGTTGCGTAGGCGTTTTTGCCAAACATATATATATTTTTATTTGATTAAGGATATCCTTAAACTACATTGAACTTGAGACTAATCTCGTCTAAGGCTTAAACACAAATCGGTTATCATCTCTCCCAACAAGTGACAGGTCTTAGACTTGTGTTATCCTTCTTATTGGGGCAGATCACTTACTACCTCAACCAATTACTTGTTGGTATCAAATATATTTTCGAAACTATAAATGTAGCATCCATTTGCATTTTTCAAATTGATTTTATTCATGGTTTTGAAGTGCTTGTGAATGGGTTTTCAAAACAAAACAAAAAATCCAAACAAGTTTTAGAAAAGTTATTTTATAAAAAATACTTTGGGGTTGTTGAATATGGTATATATCCAAGGAAAAAAAAAAGCCGAGTCAAATATCTTTTCTCTTTTAATTATGATCAATTAAACTCCATTTAATCCAAATTCAAGTCAAGTTAAACTCCAAATGAAAGTAACTTCTTTTAAGACTAATTTCGCTCCCACGAGTATCAAGCGTGAGTGCTATACTCACGAATATCAAGCGAGCTCGAGGTTAACCATGGTGCACCAAGGACTAACAGTACTGCTGTTAGTAACCAGCATTATGTATTCAGTCCTCTCAGTTCTTTTTCAAGCATGCACAGGGTCAATTTATCAAAAGCAATGAAAAATTCTTCTTTCAATACCATGATAGCTCATATCAAATACGATATAATAGTATACCCCAGCAAAAAGTTCACAAACAATATTTCAAAACTTTTTCTCAAATTCAAGCTGTCGAAAAAGAAAAAAAACTTTTCCAAGTATTAAAACTCGTGTACGAACATTTCGGAATGCAATACTATCTCAACATGAAAATTTGTGAAAGATATCTCAAAATTTTTCTTATCATTTCAACGTATAATCATGAGTTATAGTATATATGATCCAATAGAAGAAGAATAAATAATAACAAATAAAGTAATCAATCTTTACTCATTTCAATATCTATGAAGAAATTGAGATAATTCAAATAAACTTTCATTGGAAAAATCGCAATCATAGAATGAGGTAATTAAATTTAGTTAAAATATAACAAATAAAAATATTATTTAAAATTTATAATGGGACGCTATTCACTTACTTGTTGTGCTCTGAAATATGTCATTTCTCCTATTTATCAGCTCCGGACTTAATCATTCCTAACTCTCCCGATATTCCATAAAATTCTGGAGCGATAAATAGGAGAAATGACATATTTCGAGCACAACAGGTGAGTGAATAGCATCACATTATAAATTTTAAAGACCAAGTGAGAAGATAAAGACCAAGTGAGGACTGATCAGATTCAACTGGTGTCAATCCCAGATGGCCTGGAACAAGAGGAAAACACTAGTCTTAATCGATCTGCCAAGATTATTAGAGGCAACCAATGAAGTGATGCCAAAGAAGGTAGAAAAGCTTATCGAAGAGATAAATGAACAATCAGAGAATGAAGAGATCAGTTGTGTGGTTACAGAAGTGATCATGTGATGGGCACTTGAAGTTGCAGAGAATAATATGGGAATTTAAAGATTTGCTTTATTCTATCCTACTTCAGCTTCATTCTTGGCCACTTTACTCAGCACTCCAAAATTGCTTCAAGATGGAATCTTTGAAAGTGATGGTGAGATCTTGTGTGTTTCAATACATTTTACTTTTTTTGCATTATATATATTTTCTTTAACATTTGGGAATCACCAGTATATAATTGATGATAATTCAAACATGAGGTGTATTTAGCCCTAATATGAAAAGGCTATTTACAGTTTCTCACTTGGAACTGTACGTAGAAGAATTTTAATAGAAACTTTTTCTGACATGGTACCTAAAAAGTGAAAACACTATCTATGTCGGATATTATATATATAACTAAATTATTTTAACAAAAGATCGTCTATGATGTTTACTTTATTGATTAAATCATGAATTGTGAAGGCCACGTGTGTGTGAATGGTATCCCAAATAAGTGTATCCAAAAGGTTAGAACTTCTTAAAAGTGATTATGTTATGTGCATTATAAGAACACCAGCAAAAGATCAAATTATTCACTTGGCTCCAGAGATGCCTGCTATGAGGGAAACACAGTTTCTCTGCTCACAAGTCCGTGACAAAATTGTGATGAACTCTCTAATGAAGAGCAGCAAAGTTTTGGAAAGCACAGACTGGGTGATTTGTAACTCAAGTCTAGAGCTTGAGTCTCCAACATTTGCTTTTGGTCTAAAAGTTCTACCTATAGATCCACTTCAAGCAAGAAAGAGCGCCATGTTGATCATTTAGTGGGATATTTTTGGCCAGAGGATTTGACTTTCTTAAATTGCCTCGATCTACAACCAGAGAACCGGCATCGGGATCGAACTCTCTAACAAGCCATTTCTATGGGTTGTCATATTAGATAACAATAATGGGGCATACAAAGACTTCCAAAAAGAATTTGAAAATAGATTGTGTTCTCGTGGGAACGTAGTCAGTTGGGCTCCTCGATCAGCAAAAGGTTCTAAGTCATCCTTCAATCACTTAATTCTTAAGCCACCGTTGTTGGAATTCTACCGTAGAATGTGTCACTAATGGAGTGCCTTTATTGTGTTGGCCTTTCTTTGTTGACCAGTTTATTGATGAGACCTACATTTGTGATGGTTGGAAGGTCGGTTTAGGGTTTGATCGAAACGATGGGCTCAGAGAAGATGGCAGTTCAAACAAGAATTTGAAGAACTTTGTTGATTGGATTAAAGCAGAAAGGAAGTAATTGTTTTCCGTTTAGCTTACCACAAGCATACGGGTCATAAGCATGGTTTGTGAAATCGGACCGGCCGGTTCAGACCGGAAAGCGGCCGCGAAACCGGTCCGGTTTAGGGTAAAACCGGATTGACCCGGTGAACCCGTAACTCGAACGGGTCACCGGGTCGACCCTTTTTTTTTTAAGAATGCAATCTGATTCATATCAGATTTGAAATAACGTATGTGTGATTTCCGACTCTTCCCACTGTCAAATTCAACTTCCTCAAACTTCTCGGTGTTCTCTGCTCCTCGACCGCCATTTTGTGGTTTCTCTATTTTCGGTTGGCTTTGCTTAGTGGATGTCAAGTGTAGGCTGTAAAGAAAATTGTTAAGAATATATGAATATGTCACAAGTATTGAAGTATATGATTATTTTGTCACTGATCTAAAGTATTGAAATGATATATAGTATATCAAATTTAGGTTGGTGTGATGAGAAATTAATTATTTTCCAATTTTTTATATTTCACCGGTCCGGTTTGACCCACTAACCTTTAATCCAGTATCCCGACTGGTTCAGTGATCGGTCCGGGGTTTAGAACCTTAGTCATAAGTAATATGAAGAGTGGTCATTCCAATGAGGACTAAGGCAAAAGCGATTAATCATCAAAATTATACTATCAATTAGGTTTAGTAAAACCATTTAAAAAGTTTATATCCTAAAGATTGCTTGAATTTAAGAAAAGGAAAATAACTTGATGAAAACTAAATTAAAACTCCACTTCAAGACAAGAGCAGCATAGGATTATCTCTCACCATTGCAATCCATGAGATTTAAATAATTGCCACTCCATTAGTGATTAAATGACATTACATGTTCGTCTAAGGTTTGGAAGTATTTGATTAAGCTTTCTCAAGTCAAAAGCAAATTTATATCCCCAATTAGCAATTACAATCTCCTGCTACAGTTAAGTGAAAATAATCATTAAGTAACAACCTTAATTTGACAATATTAGGATAGTATCCATATCTCTATGTTACTCACAAACCATCAATTTAATACCTAAACTTTAAGTCCAGCATAATTTTACCTAAGTTTTAGAATTAAATTAACTTTCTCAAGTTCAATTTAAGTCCAAGGAAGAATAAGACCAGTCTCTCGCTCCCTTTCTTCTCAGATTCGGTCGCGTTCTTCGGTCTAGATAGTGTTTGCAACCACTGTCAACTTCCTCCCTCCTTCCTTGCAGCTCACGTTCTGGTTCAAGGGATGATGAAGACGATGGTTGCTACCCCAAATCCCATGATTAAGATCAATGGCGGAGCCAGGATTTAATGTTGGTGGGTGCACAATTATTGGTGGGGTTCAAGGGCAGCGCCCCCAAAATTTTTTTAAAGGGAAATTTTAAATGCATTGAAAAAAAAAAAGAATATAAACAATAAAAGAAAAGAAAACTTTAACTTAAAAGGCAACCCACTCCTTCGTAAAGTTTAATACCAGAAATGGGGTTCAATTGAAAAGTATTTTAGAGGAAATCAATTTAAAATCCCATGACATACAGATACCCACATGTTATACAATCAAATTCCAAAGCAACATGCAAGGAAAAATTATTATGGTTTGACATATGTGATAGGATATTAAAAAGTCAAATATCAACAATGGAGCAAAGGAGCATAAGGAGGAAAAACTTGGAGGAAAAAAAGAAATGTTGGAGAGAAAAAAGATATGAGTTTTCATAAGGAGGAAAAACTTGGAGGAAAAAAAAAGAAATGTTGGAGAGAAAAAAGAAATGAGTTTTCATAAGGAGGAAAAACTTGGAGGAAAAAAAAAATGAGCTGCATGTGTTTCTCATAAGGAGTTTGGAAAAAGAAAAAAAGAAATGAAAAAGGACACACGGGTTCAAACCGGCGACCTCTTTATCTTTAGAAAATTGCTCTACCACTGAGCTATGGACCCATTCATGCTAATAGATTTCCGCTAAAGAATATACATATCTTAAAATCTTCTGTTTGCACTTGCAGACACCTGCACCAATGTGGCTCCACCACTGACTAAGATGAAGAACCAGTGAACCTCGCCTCTCAGCTTTTCCTCTCTGGTCTCTCTCTTGTATTTGCTCGATGGAGATAACTATCACAGCTCCTTGGACGAGAAAGATGGATGGGGAAGGACATCCTTAATGATCTCAATTTCTTATAATCTCTCATGAACCTATATCACCAATGATAGGAATATTAGGGTTAAGTATATTTTTGTCAGTTTTCATTAAGGAGCAATGGTTATTCAGAAGTCTTTTTAGGAGCAATTTTATCTCATTAATTTATAAAAAGTAGAAATTTTGCCCTTCCGTTAATTTTTATGTTAAGTTTAACTGATATGTACATGTGACATCCAATACTTGTCATCTTATCAATCAAAATAGGGTTAAATATTATTTTTACCCCGAAAGTTTTTCGAGTAGCAATGGGAACAAATGTTGAGGCTGGCTCTCCTAATGCGATGGCACAAGGGCATTTCTACCCCTGTGCCGCCTCTACTACTGCCCTCGTCAAGGCACTCTGGCATGTATCATCTCATTTCCCTCCTGTAAATCTCTCCCTGAAGTCATCACTCCATAAATACTTTATTTAAACGTCGCAAGATAGTGTGTGAGAATGAAATTTGCGTTGTGAGAGTGAAATTTGCATGGTTCACTATTTGATTTAAACACTTCAACATTTATAATGGTTATACGACAAAACCGCTACAAAAAAATTAGTTATCTCACTCCTATATACCAGATGGAGTAATAACTTGTTTATTATGATGCCTTTCCATTCAAAATGTTCAGGAACTCCATTGAGAAAACAGACCATTCAACTTTCATCTACAATGCCTAGCCTTAGTACTGAAAACTTGGCCTGGCTTAACGTTGGGAATCTGACCACTCAGAAGCATATTTTTGAACTGATGATGAGGAACATTAAGTTTATGCAGCTCACTGAATGGCTTCTATGCAACTCAAATAATGTTCTTGAACAATCTGCATTTACGGTGTCTCCAAATATCATACCTACAGGGCCACTTTTAACAAGCAATCCTTTAGGGAACTCAGTTGGCAATTTCTGGCCCCAATACAAATCTATTATGAACTGGCTAGATCAACATTCACCAAGTTCAGTCATCTATGTTGCATTTGGAAGCTTCAGAACTATGAGTCCAACACAGTTCCAAGAACTGGCTTTAGGGCTTGAACTTTCCAATAGACCTTTTATCTGGGTTGTGCAACCAGACTTCATTGAAGGGAAGAATAATAATGAATACCCAGAAGGATTTGAAGACAGTAGGTGATCGTGGTCGAATGGTGGGTTGGGCCCCGCAGAAGAAGATTCTGAGTCATTCTTCGATTGCTTGCTTTATAAGTCACTGTGGTTGGAACTCCACGGTGGAAAGTGTAAGCAATGGAGTTCCTATCTGTGTTGGCCTCACTTTGCAGATCAGTTCCTGAACAAGAGCTGTGTCTGTGATGTTTGGAATGTGGGAATGGGATTTGAGAAAGATGTGAGGGGCATAATCACAAGCGATGAAATTAGAGACAAAATTGAGAGGCTCCTGAATGATGAGGAATTGAAGGAGAGGGCAAAACATCTTAAGGAAAAGGTTCTAAGTTGTAATAGCCCTGAATAATAATAATAATAAGTATCGATATTTGAACTATCCATTGTGGTTTGGTAGCAAAGAGAAGCTAGTGGCTTAGTGGTGCTGTGACCTTCTATGTTCTTTGTATTTTTAGTGTGAATCCTGGAAGTGGTACCAAAATATTTCTTTTATGTGTTAACCCCAAAATTACTGAATTTCCCTTTTGTACATATAATGTAATGGCTCGACCAAAAAAAAAAAAAAAAAAAAAAACACAAATAAATAAGTTATAATATAATAGCATAAACTGATTCTGTATTTATTATTTGTTGTAATTGGAAGTCAAGATAAGGATTGTAGCTTGATGGTATGAGAGTGGTTAGAGCTCCCTTCAGTGCCGAGTTCGAATCCTCCTTAAGTAAAGGTGTGATTTTTATTTTTGTCTCAGCTCCCCAGAAACTACCAAAATACCCTTATTAAAAAAAAACCTCAGAATTTTCTTTAAACGCCCGTATCCAACGCTGAAACAGGGAGAATAGAAGCTTCGTGAACCCTAGCCTCCTCCGTTCATCTCCGTCCCTCTGCCTTTTCCTCATCGTCGTTGGTCCCTTCGTCGTCGCTGGTCCGTTCACCGCCGACTTCCGTCTCCTTCGGTTGAGATTTTGTTGTTTCTATGTTTCTACTCTACTCTATTCTGTTTGCTCGCCTTTCTTCGTCAGTTGATTCTGTCCGTGGGTGCTTTGGTGAGGGATTAAAGGAATCTTCACCTTATGCATTTTTGGAGCACTATGATATGATTGTGTAGGTAAGCTTCATATATCTATGATATTTATGAAGATTCAAAAGTGCAGCGCGTTTGTTTTTACTGTCCCTTTGCTGCTGGCCAGTTCTGGTGGTTGGGTAAGCCTTCATTAGTGTTTTATGTTGTGGTATTTAAGAAGATTCAGATGCGCAATACATTATTTTGGTTCTATTCGTTGCTGTGATGTTTGGAAATTGGGGATTGAAGAAAATTTTCGTTTTTGCTGTTGTTTTGTTGGTTGATCAAAGAAGTAAAGGTTTCTTTTGTTATATATAAATTATTGCAAGTTGATTCTTGGGGCTGGATGTCTTGCGTTGTGCTAGAGGACCAAATGGCTGAATGTATGTGAAATATAAATATATTTATGTATGCGTGAAGACTTGTCTGGATGAATAGCACTTTAAAGTTGAAGTTTGATTACTCTTGGATATGGAATATGGTTCATTTGCAGTGAAATAAATATATATTAATTAGAAGCAATGAGGTCCCAAGTTATAGAATGAAAGTGAAGGTTTAAGTATTGTTTTTAAAACTGAAATTTCAGAATGAGATAAGGAAGATTATGATGTTTGGTAATCATAAGTTAAATGTTACAATAGGAATATGATGAATTTAGTGTATGCTTTTCTTTAGTTTGAATTTATTTTTCATGCAGAATCGAAGTTGGGGAAATTAGTGAAAAAAAAACTATTTATTGTCTATATTAAAACTTGAAAAGTGTGGATGTTATATGTATAAAAGTGGTGGTGATTTATTTATTAAAAATCAAAGTGGAGTCTCATATGTGGAGGTCTTCTTTATTTCTTAAATTATCTTACAGTATGAATCTGATTGTGCTTATTAAGATTTTGGAAATTATTGTTGAATGATTTAGGAGTCATGAGTTTAAATTAGAAAGTTAAGACTAGTTGCAGGAGAGTTAGTATGAAGCATGTGAGCATCTCCTTACCAAATAGGAGATTATAATGTTACAAGATTATAGGTGGAATAATAACAATTTGTTTTGAACATTAGGGGGTCAAGGAGAGGATGTAAGTCATGGCGAATAGAAAGAAGTAAGATATATATATTTGGCAGCCTTACAGGTGAGTGAATAACGTCCCATCACAAACTTTAAACGATATCTCTACCGTTTACGTTTTAATTCAATTTGTTACCACATTTTCATATTGCTATTTTATTAAAGAAAGTTGGTTAGAATTATGTCAGTTTCCCTCCGTATTGAAATGAGTATAGACTGATGGTTTTATTTATGGTTATTTACATTTCTCCAATTACTTCATATTATAATTCATGATTATGTATGGAAGTGCTGAAGAAACTTTTGATTTTTACTCACAAACTTTCAAGTTAAGATGGTCACGTAATTTAGAATGTTTGTAAGCGAGTTTTATTGTTTGGGAAAGGTTTTGTCAATGAGTGAATTTGAAGGAAGGTCTTGAAATATTATTTGTGAACTTTCATCTTTGGGGTGTTATATTATGATGTATTTCATACGAACCATTATGGTATTAACAAAAGAACTTTTCATCGCTTTGACAAATTGGCCCCAAGCATGTTTGAAACGATTTTGAGAGGATGAATACGAGCATTTGGATGTTAGTCCTTGGTGCACCATGGTTAACCTCGAGCTCGCTTGATATTCGTGGGATTCGTTCTCACGCTTGTTATTCGTGGGTCTTGTACACGAGCTTGTTTTCGTAGCCTCGTCTTTGCGCTTGTTTCGTGGCTTTGTGCCGCGCTTGGTTATTACCCTCGTGAACCGTGTGTTCACGCTTGTTTTTCGCGACCTTGTCTTGCCGCGCTTGGTTATTTACCCTCGTGAACCGTGTGTTCACGCTTGTTTTCATGACCTTGTCCGCGCTTAGTTATTTTCCTCGTGGATTTGTGTGTCCACGCTTGTTATTCGTTCGTTGTTGAAGTCCTATGAAAGAAGAGATATGAGATTTACCGTTTTGAAACTGATTTTGTTGGAGAAACTATTTTTCTATGTATTTGGTTTTGTTTGTATAAGTAACTTTCGGATAATTTTATTTATGTTTATAATTATATGCTCTGGAAATTGAAATTTGTTATCATGTTGTCCTCTTTCAAAATTAAGTTTATCTCAATTATTTTTCTTTAGTATTTTATTAAATTCTATAAATGGGGCGTTATTCACCGGAAAATTTGTTTGGTTGAGATAGATATTGACCGACCTTGTACCTCCTCATTTGGCGGTGAAGAGCCTTCTCAAAATTTAAAGTTTTTGGCTCATTTTGTGGTCTTCTTTGTATGATGTAATTATAAATTTAGCTTTTGTATTATTATTAAAAGCTAGATGCTCCACGTAGTCTATAGGTAGGATCCTTGTCTTCCTGTAAATTGGAATTTATGTACGTATATATGTCATAGTGGAGCATAGCTCCAAATATTATTATGAGTATTATTTAACGTTTGTATATAAGGTTAAGGTTTAAGGAATGTGAGTCCATTTTCATATTCTCATGCCGGTCCTTTAGATTTTTTTTTGGGGCATGACATAAGTGGAATCAAACAAGGTGGTAGTCTTTAGACAAGCAATTATTGGAGCCAGCCTATGAGGCACAAAAGGACAGATGGCATTACCAAGAACCGGAGATGGAACAACTGATGACCGGCTTAACCACACTAAGATTTTATTCAGTGTAAGAATCTAGCAATAACCTAGATAGTTTCATCAAGTGGATCAAAATGAAGAATTAGATCTACAAAGTTTTACTATGATGACGTTTAAACCACTCAACCTACCTTTAAAAAACAAATAAATGAACAAGAATCTAAATCCATATATTCTCTGAAAGGTGTTTGTCACCTACCTTTCATAACTACTTCTGTTTCTTTATGGCTGCTTGTAATTTAGAATCTACAAAAATCGGCTTTCAATGAAGTCATGCCAAAGAAGGTGGAAATGCTCATACAAGAAATCAAAATTATCAAACAGCAATAAGATTAGTTGTGTGGTTTTTTTTAGAGAAGATGGGAATCAAACTAGTTGCATTCTAGCTAGCCAGATCTATATTCCCTTTTGGCCTTTGTCTCTTAGAAACCAGAAGATGATCAATGATGGACTCAGTCATAATATTAGAACAAGTGCTGAAATATTTTCGGCAATTTTTTTAATATTTTGGTAATGAATAAATAGTTGCACTGGAACTTGATCAACCTTTATAACAATTGCAACATGGTAGAAATTGCATACTCTCTCCCATCCTAAATATAAGGTTTATTTGAGGGTTTTAGTTTGATCCTAAATATAATGTCTCGTTCCTGTTATCGTCTGCCAACATTTTCTTTCCCATAATACCTCTATTTCTTGGGGTATTTTTATCTATATTAAATGTATGGCAGGGTTATTTTTGAAAAAGTGTCACAAATTATCTACATATTAATTACAAATAACCAACTTATCTGTTTTTTTCCCCTGAATTATGCCAAATTGTTAATATAGGCCGGACCTTATACTTAGAAACCAGAGGGAGTATTACAGCTCCTTCGGTCCTCACCCGACAGCTTAAATTTTGCATTCAAATGTTCCTTGAGAACATACTAATGGCTTGGACTGCTCAACTAAAAAAAAGCAGATTATTCTACTGTCACCAAATATTTCTGTTATGAGAACAAAAGATTTGCGTGGGCACAAAGTGGTGACAATCCAAACAAGTAAAATTTTGAACAATATGAGACAACAAGAAAGCTATGGAAGTTACAAACTCTTTGATCTGCAACTCAGCACATGACCTATGGATATTTTCCTATATAGGTTCACTTCTGGCAACCAAGAACAAACATTTTGGGCATTAAGAAGGGTCCTTTTGCCAAGAAGACTCATAATGTTCAAGCTGTCTTGATGAACAGCCAGATAACTCAGTAATTCACGTTGACTTTGGAAGATAATTTCACTGTCTTGGATTAAAACTCTTCAAGAAGGCATTTCAATCAATTATAAGATTAGATATCAACAATGGGGAAAATTAAGCCTTCCTAAAAGCCTTTGGACCTTCCTAGAAGCCTATGGAGACATTGCTTTTTGGACCAGCGTTTGGGCCAAGAGAAGTGAAATTTTGATTGACTTTTTTTCCCTTCTGAGTGGAGAAGAGGAAAATAGAGAAAAATGGCAACATTTGCATCAGTTTTGAAAGACTATATCGTATATTGCCTCACAAATTATTATTATTATTATTTTTCTTTTTTGGATTCCTGCAACTTCTTTAATAATACTTCTGGGACAAAAATTCACATTAGTCCTAGAGAAAATGCTTCATGACAAAGGATACAAACCAAGGGCTTTAAAGCTTGGGGGAAAGCCATAAGTAGTGCCAAAGAACGTTGCAGCTCAAACAAGAATTTAAACTTATTGATTGGACAAAAGCATAAATAAGAATTTAAAGTTGTAACTAAAGAATTATAAGGCAAGAATAAAGAGAACAAGCTTTGTTCACTATGTAACATAAAAGTATATGTTTTTCTTTTTCTTTTTCTTTCATTTGAATCCTCCTAAATGCATAACGAAACCTCACTGCAAGAGGGGAATGTGATGGACTTGTTCAGGGACAGTAAATCCCTTTTTAACTAATTCATTTTCTGGGTGTGTTTTTGGAATCTCGTCTTTATACTCTTATTAAATTCATCTTCAATCAATAAGCCTGATATAAAGAATTAACAAATCAAAGAGCACTCAAGGGATTTATACTAAGACCACTGTTTCTCCCATTAACGAATGATCCTGGAAGAGATAAAGAAAGCATGAGTGAGACCCACATGTTAGGAGCCTGAGCGATCCAACTCGCTATGGCTTAATTTATTCTAGGAAAAATAAGAGCCTTAGGATAAATTAGGAATTACTTATTAATCGAGTCTATTTTTATTATCTTTTATTATTATCTTTATGAATTAATAAGATTCCGTTGTTAGGATTTATGATTATTAGTTATCTAAATCTTAGATTTAGATATATTTTTAGATTTTGTATTTATATTTGGATAGAGTTTGCTATCTATAAATCATTACTCATCAATAAAGTGCCGAATATTCAAAGAGTAATTCGGTATTAGAGATTCTCTGGACTGTTCTTATAGAATTAGTGAGATACTCGCTTATTCCATAAATCGAGACTGGTCTTAGAGAGCTAATGAGATCCTTGCTTCTCTTTAAAACCAGAGCAAATCTATTTTCCCTTTATTTCCAGAATTCACACATAAATAAAATAGGAACCTATCAGAGCCGCACCCACTGTCCCACTCTCTCTTATAGGATATTCCCTTAATACTCAATAGAAGAGGATGATCCATATTATATACTCATCAGAAGTGTTTCTAAAGTCTATAAAGATAGAGGGTTAAGCTCCAATTTAAGTTTTTGTGTACAAACTGTTGGTATCCGAAAGTTTTTATTGGATTAGTATCGCCTTAAAGAAAGAGCAAAATTGCCCGTCATCAAAAAATTAACATTCACTGTTAAGTTGATATTGATCCTTTAAAAAAAAAAAAAAAAACTTTTGGGACAATATTAATTTAACCAAAAATTCCAAATACCCATAGTTCTTGTATGAAAACTTCTAAGGTAAAATTGAATCTCAATATAAAGATAGAACATTGTCTTATATATCATTAGGATTGGAGGGAGTCATATGGTTAATAGTGCTTCATAGGACAACATACCATTCCAGCAAGCACAGTTAACTTGTACAGCAATCAAACTACTAAATCATACACAAATGGTAGCTATTCTTAGTTGCAAACTTGTTTTATTTTAATATGAATATAATATTGATGACTTTATCTAGTATTGTTCCTATAATATTATTTAGAGTCAAGTTGTAGATTTGCTAACCAACTATTACCCGAGGAGCGTCCGACACAAATAACTATTGAGGGGACTAAAATTTTTTAATCAACAATTACAAAGTGAAAAAAAAAAAACAATTTGGAGCAGATTCGCCAACAAACTATTACCCCGTTACTGTCTTGGTGTCTCCGTCTTCCATTGACTGTCACAGTGTCGGCGACGTCGGCATTTCCAAAGCTTCTATTGTTCTTTGGGTGTTCCACTCACCCTCTTGAACTCATCCAGTAGTCCACAGCGTTCGACTGGCACGCACCTTGCACCCTAGTTTCATCCCTCCGATGCCACATCAGCAACCGCTGCTGCCACAATGCCTGCTTCCATGGGTCCCATCTCTCTTGGTTTTTTCCTTTTCCAACAAGAAGGCTTAACCGCTCTTTTCTCTAGCGTTTCTGCCACCGTCCTACGCTAGTGCCTCATATTTTAATAGTTGTTTTTTTTTTTAAGATAGTTATTTGGTGTTTTTTTTTCACTTTTAATAGTTATTTGGTGTTTTTTTTTCACTTTTTAATTGTTTATTAGCAATTTTGGTCCCCTCAATAGTTATTTGTGCCAGACACTCCTCGGGTAATAGTTGGTTGGCAAATCTGCACCTTCACCCTATTATTTAATTCAACAAGTTGATCAATCACATACCAACTTGATCACCAAATTATTATCATATTATTAAAATTATCATTATTATTAGTACTATATGTGACAATGATAATAATAACTTTTTAACTTTGATGTAAACATGCAATTCAACGATTGCAAATGTAACCCCTGGTAGTATTTAGGTGTCCTAGAGACAATCTGTAAGGACAGATCAGCACCATTTCTACGTTATAGTATTTCATTATTAATAAATGAGCATATTTTATCTTTATCATATTAATGTCTCGCCTTTATTTTAAGGTAAATATGTGTTTGAAGATAAAAGCCCTAGGAATAGAACATGTGTTATTCTTGAGGTCAATGATAGAGATCATGATCATGAGGACTCGAGAACACTGTATATCTATTGCTTAAAACTTGTTCCTACTCTTGAATCACCAACAAAGGGCATTGGTGATCTCAATAAGACTAGTACGACATCATCTACTTGTATAGAGATACAAGGTAGGGACCTCATGGAATGCAGGCATGGAGATGCTGTTGGAAATTATGCCCTAGGGGCAATTCATTGTACTTTGGATATTTGAGTTATTTAAAGTATTTTCTTTAGTTATCATTTTCGATGCATGTTCGTATTGATAAGCGCATCCCCGGATACATCTTAAAGATTATCCTAAATGTCCACAGTCGGTCATCTACGCGGGAGCGAAGATGAATTAAGACCCGTATGACTTTGATGAGGTATGGAGATACAATCAAAGTCATGGGCACTTGTAAGAGTACAAGGTCTTTGGGCGACCCACTATGAGAAAGTTTGCATGGATTAAGTCATAAGCTTATCTCATGTATAACCGCGTCACAACGCCTATGACTGAGATCATCATGGATTCCTACATGATGAATCACTGGTCTTTGACCTAGTCAAAAGTCACCTTTGAATAGGGTGATGATAAAGGAAATTTGGGATCGGGATCGTGGTTTTCATGCGGAGGGACGTGAATGGTCAAGATGGAATTTGTCCCTCACATTCGTAGAGAGATATCTTGGGCCCTCGATGAGTGAGTCTAAGAAATGTATGGCCATCTTGTGATGGAAAGGAGTTTCCATTTCACTTATTAGACTACTCGAGAATCGAGAAAGTAATGGTCAAGAAAAGGAAGTTGACATTCTCCATGCCTCATCCTTGACCAAATTATCGCGTGACAAAAGGGACGTGACATGGTTGTACGATAGGTGTATCATGTCATCGATCCCCATGTGAGTTGGGTAGTCGCAATGTCTTGCTAGAGGCCGCTTGCGATTTGTGGTCGACACGGTGTTGGCCCACCGCCAATCTCACATGGGCTGTAGGTCGCACACAAGAATAATCCAACACGGGTAAAAGTGTCCGGGTTCATTGAATCTCATATTAATCCGAGATTAATGAATCGAGTTTAACAGGGTAAATATATATATATATATATATATTTAAATTCGAAAATAATATGATGATATTATTTAATTGAGATTAAAATATTATTATTATATTATTTGTTTTATGTTTAATTTATTTGATAAATTAAATATCTAAAACAAACAGAGATATTGTATCTCATTTAATTTTCGAATAAAGATATTATTGTCTATTTAATTTAAATTGAGATATTGGTATCTCGATTTAAATAAATAGATAGATATCATTTCTCCGATTTAATTTATTGAGATAAATTAAATCGAAGGCTTTTAAATTTGGATTAAATAAATAGGTTGGATTAGATCTATTAGATAGATTTAATTAATTATTTTTTTAATCTAGATTCGAATTCAAAATTTCAGATCGACTTTTAATTCGATTAAATAAATATTATTATATTAGATCTATCGGATAGATTTAATTAATATATATTTAATCCAGATCTAAAGTTTGAATTCAAAAAATTAATACGATTAATTTTGCATTAAATACGCCGAACGGGTTTTAGAAAACCTACGGGACTTTCGAGTCGAGCGTATTCTAAAAAGCCGCGAGAAACCCTAGAGTGAAAAAACGAGAGAGAGACGCAAAAGAGGCGCTAGCACGCCGCCATAGCCGTGAACGAGGATTGTTCGTGTGGATACCGGTAGAGGAAGAGGATTCTAAGAGTCGTCTTCTCGCGATCGAGGAGGTAGCCCACCTGTTCAAGGAAGAACGAGACGCGGACGAATTTTAAAAGGTAATATCCGGATTCACTAGCCTTGATTTAAACGCACCTGAGTGATCCTCGGGACGGATTCGTAGAAACTTTTAATCCGCTGCGTTGTACGGATCCCAACAGATGCCTTAGCTAATGTCGTGGGTAGATCTGTTAGAGAACAGATAGTACTGAACTGACCCGACGAGAGACTCCACAAAGATTCATTGTAGAGAGTATCATTGGATATGTAAAGTCTCTCATCGTTTGGTAGTGCGGATCGTCTTGGACTTAAGGATGTCATCGAACACTATGTCCTAGGGTTATACTTTGACCATACAACTCTATCCACCTGAAAATAGGGAGAACAGTGTACTCTTGGGTGTAACTCGAATGCATGAGTATAGATGGACATGTTGAGAGGACTCACAGTTCCCTACAAGGGATTAGTCATTCACAAGACCGGTAGAGCTTGGATAGTTTTTAATTAACTCGAGAGTCTGTGCGCACAGCAAATGATCATGAAGAGTCATGATCCCTTACGAGTTAATATAAGAAGATTCTTGGTTCGTGAAATAGCTACATTTAGTCAATTAAGAGAGATGATACTCTATCTTTGCTCTCGACTAAATGTGAATGACGATGTGAGGGATGATGCCTGCATGGTATCCAAATATGAAAGGTAGATCACTTGATCAACTCAATTAGTTCTGGGGCCACAGAGCATTGCTAGTGTCTTATGAGGTCATTAGATAAATTGGGCTCGTTGAAAGGGTTTTTAATTGGTCCAAGTTTATTTATGTCAGTGACTAATTGGGCCTAATGGGTCACACACAAAAGGTTATTCCCGATTGTTTAAAATTAGCAAACTTGGGACAATAATTGTTATTGAGCTTTATCAAGAGTAAATGTGTATTTAGGTTGGAGTGGGACTCCAAGCCTAATGAGGAGAAAATGGCGTCATATATGGTGTCCCGAGTGGGAAATCGGTTTCTCCACAAAAGGGCCCAAATGTGTTGGAAGACCCAATGGGGTCTTAGGCCAAGTTGAATTTGGAATTCGAATTTTGAATTTAAGTTTGAATTTTAAATTTGAATTTAAATTCAAGAGGTTAGGTTATAAAAGATAATTCTGAATTATCTAATATATATATATATATATATATTAAGATCCAATGATGATTGGATGAAGATAGGAGAAATAATAAATGAGGATTGATTGAAATGATTTTGAATTTTAGTTTAAGAGATGAATGTGATTCATCATCTTAAATTATTATTCAATCAAGATATGAATTTAATTCATTATGATTTGGATTTTCCAAATCAAGTTTGATTGCGCCTTTCTTGTAAGCACTTAAATTAGGGTTATACTCTTATAAAGTGCTGATTTTTTAAGTGTCCTTTTTATGGACGTTTTTTGAAGAAGAAAAGAAATAAATGTAATCCATCATCTTAAATGATTGATTCAAACAATCAATCAAGATATGAATGTGATTCATCATCTTAAATTCAATCAATCAATCAAGATATGAATTCAATTCATTATGATTTGGATTGTCCAATTCAAGCTTGGATTGGGCCTTTCTTGTGAGCACTTAAATTAGGGTTAGACTCTTATAAAGTCTGATTTTTGGTGTGCCTTTTTCCGCACGTTTTTCGAGAGAAAAACAAGATCCTTATGCTCTCTAAATTTTGGTCTTTACCAAAGGTTTAGAGAGAAAAATGCACCATCCATAGAAAGGCAAGGTTCCAATGATCTTGCTCCTCCTATCTTTAACCGATCCTAAGAAACCATCATCTTCTTGAAAAGATAAAAACCCAAGGAAACCACAACTCAACCTTGTCTTCGCCTAGCAAGCATCCAAGGAGTGGGAGGTTTCAAGAGAAGGATTTCTCATTGCAATCGGGGAATATTTGTGTGGATCAACGTTAGAGGACATCAACAACCTTGAAGTCTTCGAGTGATCTAAGGTATTCTAATCTCCAATAATCGTTTCATCAAATTATCCTAAACCCCAATAGTTGTTTTAACAAGTAATCATAAAACTCATGAGTATTATAAATTGTTATGAATTCTCATGAGTACCGTAACGGATTAATAATTATTAACTAATTAGCATAATGAGTTAAGGTTAATAATTCATGAGGACCGTAAAGTGTTATGGGTTTCCGCATCGATTAAACAAATTTTTTGTTTTGAACCTCATGAAACTTTGCATGAAAGTCATGTAATAGGCAAAATAAACCAACAACCCCATCATCGTCAATTTCATTGTTCAATGGAACTCACAACAAGAAGACGGTGAAACCAATTCAATTGCAAATTACAAACTTGTCTTGGCACTAAAAGCACTCATTATTTACTGCAATATGCAAAATGACATGAGTTTTGATTCTTTAAGAAGATTGCATATAAATAAAAGCGCTAAGTAACAAGTTTGCCCTAGAAGTATACGCCCAGGATTGTCCCAAAGTTGCCCCGGAAATCTAAAAACGTAGCAATGTTACCCCTCCGTTAACAGCCCTAACGATTAAACGTTAGTTGACCGCATTATGCTAACGTGGATTGTCTACGTGACATCTTTGTCACCCTTTTTTAAAGGGTTAAGTAACAATTTTGTACTGGTAGTACACGCTAAGGAGCAATTTTACCCTGAAAGTGTTTTTTTTTTGGTCTCAATGTTGCACTGAAAGTCTAAAAACGTAGTAATGTTGCTTCCCAGTTAACAGTACGAACAGTCAAACATTAGTTGACTTCATTATGCTGACTTGGATTGTTTACGTGGCATCTTTGTCACTTTTATTAAAAAAATCTAATTTACAAGTCAGATTTATAAAATACTACCTTCGGTCCTAATTATAAGACCAAGTTGACTTTTTTTAAAAGATTGAAGAAGCTAATTAAATTACTCCAGAATTTTTTTACTTTTATTTTTTCTCCAAACTAATTAGTTTGACTAATAAACTAATATATAATCTAAGGATACATAACATATGATATGATTAAATAACTTATTTAGCTTCCTTAATCTCTCCAAAAAAGGTCAATCCGGTCTTATAATTAGGATCAAAAGTAGTATGATTAAGTAACTTATTTAGTTTTTTTAATTTTATTTTAAAAAATCAACACGGTCTTATAATGTTAATCATGACGGGGAGGGAGTAGGGGTGACAATTATTATTATTATTATTATTTTAAAAAGTAAACATAGCCTACTCCTTATTCCCCTATAGCGTCCTCCATCATGAGACATTCCTCAATCAAACAATAATCACTCACTTTACGGAATTTGTTGAGAAAAATGTTTCAAACAAATCAAACAAAAAAATAAGAATAAATTTGTCCAAACAGAAGATCAAACGAGTACTTCACAAGCAGTTCAAACGAATTTTTCCAAACAATAATCACTCACTTGTGGAATTATCTATGCGAACGATTAACGAACCTCTAGTGCGTTGTAAGCGAGATGATATTTGAGAGAATAGAGCTTACAAAAAGTGTTAAATACAATTAATTAGGCCTGCTAATGAAGGGGCAACATTGCTATGTTTTTTAGACTCCTGGGGCAACATTGAGACCAAAAAAAAAACTTCCAGGAAAATTGTTTCTGGGCGTGTACTTTCAGGACAAAATTGCTACTTAACCCAAAAAAAGTAACAAAGATGCCACGTAGACAATCCACGTTAGCATAATGGGGCAACTAACGTTTGATTGTTAGGGTTGTTAACGGAAGGGCAACATTGTTACTTTTTTAGACTTCCGAAGAAACATTGAGACAAAAAAATCTTCCAGGGCAAAATTTCTCCTGGGCATGTATTTTCAAGACAAAATTGTTACTTAACCCTAAATGAAACAAATAAGAACGGCTTAATGTATGATTGAATTTGATGCAAACGATAAGAGCAAATTCAATAGGCATGATGGATTCGGATTCTCTTGCTTTAGAGGATCCATTTGGATAGACCAGAAAGATGGGTCACTTTCCATGTCAACAAAGTACTTCCTTCGGGAGTTAACTTTTTTTTAAAGAGATTAAGGAAGTTAAATAAATTACTTAATTACGTCATATATTGTGTATCTTTAGATTATATATCAACGTATAAGTTAGACAAACTAGTTTAGAAAAAAAATGACAAATATAAATATTTTGAAGTAATTTAATTAACTTTCTTTATATTTTCAAAAAAGTTAACATTGTCTTATAATTAGGACCAGAGGAATATTACTATATATATTTTTGTTAGTTAGCCAAGTGACTAATTATATTTATAATCATTATTATTGATTATCTATAATTTCTTTATTTATTTAAGATTAGCAAGATGAAAATAAAACAGGAAACTAAAAACCCAAGTTAGGTACATTGGCATTGCTTATTCCGTCTTATCTCCTCCTCTGTTTCGTCGTAGGCCTTATAAATTTTCAAATTTTTTTCCTCAAATTGCTTTGTTTCTTTTATTTGTCCTTGGGCTTAATTTAATTCCCATTAAAGAATTGATTTGATTTCCCTGAAAATCAGAATTCCCATAGTAAATATTAATCATTAGAATTTTATTAAAAGAAACAAACAAACCCAAGATATATCATCAAGGATTACATTTTTTTTCTCAGCCATATAAATCATTATCATCAAGGATTATATAAAAATGGAGTAGTATATATACGACTTGGAAATGAAAAGAATATCATCAACATACATAAAAATTATAGAAAGATCTTGTTTTGAGTTAAAACAATGAGTAGAGCACATGTTTTGGCTCTGCCTTATCCAGCACAAGGCCATGTTAAGCCTCTTATGGAGCTTTCTTGTGAACTAGTCAAACATGGAATCAAAGTCACATTTGTGAACACAGATTTCAATCACAAGCAAATAATGAAAGCTCAAGAAGCAAGAGGTGAAGAAGAACAGCAGGTGGGAAGTGATCAGATTAAACTGGCCTCAATCCCAGATGGGTTGGGACAAGATGAAGATAGAAACCGTCCGGAAAAATTGATAGAGTCAATCTGTAAAGTAATGCCAAGCAAGCTGGAAAAGCTTATACAAGAGATAAATGAACAAGAACTAGAAGAGAGTGAGAAGATCAGTTGTGTTGTTGCAGATTGGAGCATGGGATGGGCACTTGAAGTTGCAGAGAAGATGGGAATCAAAAGAGCTTCATTCTGGCCCGCTTCAGCTTCACTCTTGGCTTTGTCTTACAGCATCCCAAAATTGCGTCAAGATGGAATCATTGATTCTGATGGTGAGACCATTAATAGCCCTTCTTCATCTAACCGTTTAAAGATTTTGAGCATGTACAAACTAGTTTTGGTATTGATGCCAAAACCCCTCTTACAACTGTGTTTGACATTGGGAAAATTCAGATTTTGGTTTCTATAGTTTTGACTCAGCTATCTTTAAACTTTGAATTAGTACAACTCATTCCTTATAATTTCGACTCTACTGAAACTCAGTTTTTGAACTTTAATTCACTGAAACTCATTTCTTTTAGTTATAACCTTTTAAATCTTTAGTCCATAAGTTTCATGAAATATATAATTTTATTTTTTAAAATATATGGACTAAGTTGAATCGAGTCAAAGTTTAAAGACTTAGTTAAAATAGAGTCAAAACTATAGGGATAGGGACGGAAATTTTATTTTTCCCATAATTAAATTAATCGAAAGGAGCAGTAACTTCTCAAAAGTGATTTTTGATTTCCTCAGGAACACCATCAAAAGATGAGATAATTCATCTCGGGCCAAAGATGCCTGCTATGAGGACAGCCAATTTCGTGTGGACACAAATTGGTGATGACTTGAACGTACAAAAAATTGTGTTCAACTCCATGATAAGGAACAACAAAGATGCAGAAATTGCAGAATGGCTGATCTGCAACTCAACCAATGAACTTGAGCCTTCAGCATTTTCTTTTGCACCAAAAATTGTTCCCATAGGTCCACTCCAAGCAAGCAAGAACAGCTGCGCTGATGATTTAGCAGGATCATTTTGGCCAGAAGACTCAACTTGTTTGAACTGGCTTGATCAACAACCAGATAAGTCAGTCATTTATGTTGCTTTTGGAAGTTTCACTATCTTTGATCTCCTCCAGTTGCAGGAACTAGCACTAGGACTTGAACGCTCAAAAAAGCCATTTCTATGGGTTGTAAGATCAGATATCAACAATAATGTGGAACACTTTGCCTTCCTAAAAGAATTTGAGAACAGAATATCTTCTCATGGGAAGGTAGTTAGTTGGGCTCCTCAGCAGAAAGTTCTAAGGCATCCTTCAATTTGTTGCTTCATAAGTCATTGTGGTTGGAATTCTACCATAGAAGGGCTCATTAATGGAGTTCCTTTCTTGTGTTGGCCTTACTTTGCTGATCAATTCCTTAATGAGACCTACATTTGTGATATTTGGAAGGTTGGGTTAAGACTTAATTGTAACGATGATAGGATAATCAGCTGTGAAGAAATAACATGTAAGATTACGCAACTTCTCCATGAACAAGGATTCACAGAAAAGGCTTCACAACTAAAGGAAATAGCCATTAGCAGTGTGAAAGAAGGTTGTAGCTCAAATAAGAATTTGAACAACTTTGTTGATTGGATAAAAAAGCATGATATAGCTAAAGCATAATCTAAGAAGATATTTAATTACTCAAACGTTAGGAGCATGTAATGACAAGTGTTCGTTACAAGAAATAACAATAGGTTTGCATTCTTTAATTGTCATTGAGACTTCTTTGCAATTAAGTCCCTTCCTAACATAGCTACCCTCTTCTGACAAAAGGGGCAGGCTGTCCCCCACTCCCGTTTTTCGTTTTCTTTTTAAAAATAATTCATTTATTTTTTTAATACCCTACTTCACTATTGAGGGTGTGAGTGGTGGGGTATTTCACCCACCTAACGCACCTGCCTCCTTTTGACAAAAAGGGTAGGCTCCCCCACCCCTATTTTTTGTTTTTTTTAATAATAATAATTCATTTACTTTTTTTAGTACCCCACTTCACTATTGAGGGTGTGAGTGGTGGGGCATTACACCCACCTAACCCACCTGCCCCCTTTTGACAAAAGGGGTAGGCTGTCCCCCACCCCTTTTGTTTTTTGTTTTTTATAAAAATAATTCATTTACTTTTTTTAATACCCCACTTCACTATTGAGGATGTGAGTGGTGGGGTATTTCACCCGCCTAACACACCTACCCCCTTTTGACAAAAGGGGGAGGCTGTCCCTCACCCCCGTTTTTTGTTTTCTTTTTAAAAAATAATTCATTTACTTTTTTTAATACCCTACTTCACTATTGACGGCATGAGTGGTGGAGTATTTCACCCACCTAACACACCTGCCTCCTTTTGACAAAAGGGGCAGGTTGTCCCCACCCCCGGTTTTCTTTTTTCTTTTTTTTTTAAAAAAAAATTTATTTACTTTTTTTTTTTAATTCCACTTCAAAACTTTAATTAAAGGGACAAGGGTCTTAAATGCCATTGAAGTTTTCGCCGGGGGCAGATTTGGTAAGATGGAAGTTTTTTTGGGACCAAAAATGCCACGGAAATTCACAAAATGTAGCAATTTTGCTCATCCGTTAATTTTGACCGTTAAATTTAACTGAGTGCATAGGCATGCCACCTCGTCACAATAAGCATGCCACCTCATCAATCAAAAGTATCAATTTTGCCCGCGGAAGTTTTCACTGATGAGCAATTTTGCCCCAGAAGTTTTCATTAAGTAGCAATTTTGCCCCGGAAGTTTACAAAACGTAGCAATTTTTCCATTCTGTCCCCCAATATTAAAGTTTACAAAACGTAGCAATTTTGTCATGATCCTTTAGGGACTTGTGCTTTTGGCACATTAAGTCTTTCGGGGACATGTGCTTCTAGCACTTTAAGTCCTTTGGGGACACGTGCTTTTGGCATCTTGAGTCATTCAGGGACTTTCATATAAGGATCACTATCAAGTGAGTCATACAAATAGGCAGTTATAACATCCACTAGACGCAGATCGGGCCTTCATTTATTTTTGCTAGGCGAATCAAATAACGAAAAGTAGTTGCATCCACTACTGGTGAATATGTTTCTTCAAAATCAACGCCAGATCTTTGTGTAAAGCCTTGGGCTACAAGACGTGCCTTATATCTTGTGATTTCACCCTTTTCATTTCTTTTTCTTACATAGACCCATTTGTATCCAACTGGCTTTACATCTTCAGGTGTATGGACTACAAGTCCAAATACTTTTCGTTTTGCCAGTGATTTTAATTCTGCATTAATAGCATCTTTCCATAGGGGCCAATTCTTTCGTTGTTGGCACTCGCTAATGGATTTTGGCTCTTGATCCTCATTATTATTCATTACATCATATGCTATATGATAAGCAAAAATGTCGTCAACGTTGACTTCATTTCGGTCCCATCGGATACCATCCATAACATAATTTATTGAGATCTCATTATTTTCACATATTTCAGGTACCTGGGTCTCTTCTGGTACAATGATGTGATTGAATTTGATGCAAACGATCAGAGCATATTCAAGAGGCATGTCATGCCAATGGCTTCGGATTCTCTTGCTTTAGAGGATCCATTTGGATAGACCAGAAAAATGGGTCACTTTCCATGCCAACAAAGTACTCCCTCCAATCCTAATTACGGGACAAAGTTCAAAATTTTCTCAATTTCTTCCCAAAATACCCTTATTAATACTTTCTCAATAATAATCAAACACAATAATAATTTAATAATGCACTTATATATTTTGTAAAGTGAGTAATGTGTCCTACTCATTCATGCAACATACACTTCAATTCTACTGTTTCATTTTTTATTTTTTTGGGATAAGGGTCTTAAATGCCATGGAAGTTTTCACACAGGAGCACTGGTAAGACGGAAGTTTTTTTTGGACCAAAAATGCCACAGAAGTTTTCCCTGAGGAGCAATTTTGCCCCGAAAGTTTTCCCTGAGGAGCAATTTTGCCCCGGAAGTTTTCACTAAGGAGCAATTTTGCCCTTCTGTCCCCAAATATTAAATTTGACTATTAAATCGATCAAAGACCGCACATGTTATGCCTTGAAAAGGTCAAACTTTGAGCGAGAGAAGGAGATCCTTGAGATGTTGAGCTCAAGGCGGCCGAAACTAATGGAAGCGAACCGGTCAAAGGGTGAAAGGTCGATGTCACAAAACTCAAAGGAAGCATCACTTATGATCTAAGCAAATGATCAGTTCATACAAACGTAAATATTATCACTATTGATTTGTTTTACTGAACCAATTTTTAGAACAATTCATTTCTCGTTTTATGTTTCATTTACGTTTTGTGACAGACCTTTGATCCCCTTTGACTGGGGTCCGGCTTCACAAATTCCGTCGCCTTGATTTCAACATCTCAAGGATCTCCTTCTCTCGACTCCAAGTTTGACCTTTTCAAGGCATGACATGTGTGGTCTTTGATTTGGTTTAATAGTCAAATTTAATATTTGGCGAGGTAAGGGAAAAATTGCTACGTTTTGTAAACTTCCGAGGCAAAATTGCTCCTTAGTGTAAACTTCCGAGGCAAAATTGCTCCCAAATAAAACTTCCGGGGCAAAATTGCTCCTCAGCGAAAACTTCCGTGGCAAAAATGATACTTCCGAGCAAAATTGATATGTCTTGTGAACTTCCGTGGCATTTTTGGTCCAAAAAAAACTTCCGTCTTACCAGTGCTCCTGAGCGAAAACTTCCATGGCATTTAAGACCCTTATCCCTTATTTTTTTAATAAAATAATTTTGAGCAATTTTTGTCATATATAATAATGACATCATTATTAAATTACACTTCCAACCTTCAAGATCAGATTAGAAGTTGTTGAGGGAGATTGATGATGCCAAACTGTGTGAGAGCTCGGAGAAGTTGTGTGTGAAGTAAGAGAAGTCCGACAAAGAATAGAGAATCAGAGTAATTGGATGCCATTTTAAATTTTAAATAAGGACATTTTGGGAAAACAAATATAATTAAATAATTTAACTACTATCTTTAATGTAATAGCCCTGAATAATAATAATAATAAGTATTGATATTTGAACTATTTATTGTGGTTTGGTAACAAAGAGAAGCTAGTGGCTTAGTGGCGTTGTGGTCTTCTATGTTCTTTGTATTTTTAGTGCGAATCTTAGAAGTGGTACCAAAATATTTCTTTTATGTGTTAACCCCAAAATTTCTGAATTTCCCTTTTGTACATATAATGTAATGGCTCAAGAAATAAAACAAATAAATAAATTATAATATAATAGAATAAGCTGATTATATATTTATTATTTGTTGTAATTGGGAGTCAAGATAAGGCTTGTAGCTTGATGGTATGAGAGTGGTCAGAAGTCCCTTCAGTGCCGAGTTCGAATCCTTACTAAGACAAGGTGTGATTTTTATTTTTGTCTTAGCTCCCCAGAAATTACCAAAATACCCTTATTAAAAAAAAAACCTCAGAATTTTCTTTAAACGCCCGTATGCAACGCTGAAACAGGGAGAATAGAAGCTTCGTGAACCCTAGCCTCCTCCGTTCATCTCTGTCCCTCTGCCTTTTTCCTTGCCGCCGTTGGTCCCTTCGTCGTCGCTGGTCCGTTCACCGCCGACTTCCGTCTCCTTCGGTTGAGATTTTGTTGTTTCTATGTTTCTACTCTGTTCTGTTTGCTCGCCTTTCTTCGTCAGTTGATTCTGTCCGTGGGTGCTTTGGTGAGGGATTAAAGGGATCTTCATCTTATGCGTTTTTGGAGCACTATGATATGATTGTGTAGGTAAGCTTCATATATCTATGATATTTATGAAGATTCAAAAGTGCAGCGCGTTTGTTTTTGCTCTGTTTGTTGCTGTGATATTTGGGAATTGAAGTTTGAGGAAGGAAAGGAAAAAAAAAAATTCCATTGTTGCTACTGGTTGGTTAATGAAAGAAGGTAGTTTGTGAGTTGTTGCTAAGTATCATTTGTGTGGGTATGCATGAGACTCTCCTCTTTCCCCTTTCCTTGAATCGCTGCCATATATGTTGTGTGCAGAATGTTGTTTCTTCCTTTTTACTGCGTTTTTGTGAGTGTGTGTGAGCTTATAGCTTCTTCTTTCAATTTTTGTCTTGTCTATCATGGGGTTTGAAGTAAGGGATTGAAACTCTTCCAACATATCTTTTATATATTTTATAAAATGTTGTTAAATGTTAGAATACGAGTATGATGAATTTAGTGTACGCTTTTCTTTAGTTTGAATTTATTTTTCATGCAGAATCGAAGTTAGGGAAATTAGTGAAAAAAACTATTTATTGTCTATATTAAAACTTGAAAAATGTGGATGTTATATATATAAAAGTTGTGGTGATTTATTTATTAAAAATCAACGTGGAGTCTCATATGTGGAGGTCTTCTTTATTTCTTAAATTATCTTACATTATGAATCTGATTGTGCTTATTAAGATTTTGGAAATTATTGTTAAATGATTTAGGAGTCATGAGTTTAAATTAGAAAGTTAAGACTAGTTGCAGGAGAGTTAGTATGAAGCATGTGAGTATCTCCTTACCAAATAGGAGATTATAATGTTACAAGATTATAGGAGGAATAATAACAATTTGTTTTGAACATTACGGGATCAAGGAGAGGATGTAAGTCATGGCGAATAGAAAGAAGTAAGATATATATATTTGGCAAACTTTACAGGTGAGTGAATAGTGTCCCATTATAAATTTTAAATAATATTTTTATTTGTTATATTTTAACTAAATTTAATTACCTCATTCTATGGTTGCGATTTTTCCAATGAAAGTTTATTCGAATTATCTCAATTTCTTCATAGATATTGAAATGATTAAAGATTGATTACTTTATTTGTTATTATTTATTCTTCTTCTATAGGATCATATATACTATAACTCATGATTATACGTTGCAATGATAAGAAAAATTTTGAGATATCTTTCACAAATTTTCATGTTGAGATAGTATTGCCTTCCGAAATGTTCGTACGCGAGTTTTGTTGCTTGGAAAAGATTTTTTTTTTTCGATGACTTGAATTTGATAAGAATTTTTGAAATATTGATTGTGAACTTTCATGCCGGGGTATACTATTAGATCGTATTTGATATGAGCTATTATGGTATTGAAAGAAGAATTTTTCATTGCTTTTGGTAAATTGACCCCGTGGATGCTTGAAAAAGAACTGAGAGGATTGAATACATAACGCTGGTTACTAACAGTAGTACTGTTAGTCCTTGGTGCGCCATGGTTAACCTCGAGCTCGCTTGATATTCGTAAGTATAGCACTCACGCTTGATACTCGTGGGATTCGTTCTCACGTTTGTTATTCGTGGGTCTTGTACCTGCGCTTGTTTCGTGGCCTCGTGCTGCGCTTGTTTGGTTACTTACCCTCGTGGACTGTGTGTCCACGCTTGCTTTCGTGGCCTTGAGCCACGCTTGGTTAGTTACCCTCGTGGACTGTGTGTTCACGCTTGTCATCCGTTCTGTAGAGGTCTTATGTTTAGATGAGCTTTGAGATTTATTGTTTTAAACTGATTTTGTTAAACAAAACGATTTATTACGTAGTTCGAAATATTCGATTCATGATTCTACATATAGTTCTGTTTAAAATTATGTCCATATGATGCAGAAATTGTGATTTATTGTCATATTGTTATTGTCGAAGAATAAAAAAACGTTTAAATTATTTTCTTCTGTATTTATTTAAATTCTATAAATAGGACGTTATTCATCGAAAAATTTGTTTGGTTCGAGATAGTATTCTTGATCTTGTACCTCCATTTGAGTGTGTGAAAAGCCGTCTCAAAACTTAAAGTTCGCTGGCTCATTTTGTGGTGTTGCTGCATGATGTAATTATAAATTTAAACTTTTGTATTATTATCAAAAGCTAGATGCTCCACGTAGTCTATAGGCAGGATCCCTGTCTTTGTTTAGCACATTTGTACATGCATATATAATAGTAGAGCAGAGCTTCGAATGTCATTTTGATCATTGAAGAACATGTAGATAGGAATTAGAGATTGTAGTTGTATATTCTAGATTATTGATATGAGATATGACCTTTCTTGAAAGTCTTATGGCTTGGGAGGTGAGTTTCCCTCACATTCCATGCCATCCTCTATTTGGTTTTCAAGGCGTGACATTTAATCTCTCCAAAATTAGGTAAATATGTCCTATAATTAGGATCGGAGGGAGTATTAATTTTTGTTAGTTAGCCAAGAGATTAATTCTATTTATATTCATTATTATTGGTTGAGAAAAAAATATTTATTCTCTACAATTTCCTTATTTATTTAGGATTAGCAAGGTGAAAATAAAACAGGAAACTAAAAACCCAAGTTAGGTACATTAGCATTGCTTATTCCTCCTCTGTTTTGTTGTTGGCCTTATAAATTTTCAATGTTCCCCCTCAAATTGCTGTGTTTGTTTTATTTGTCCTTAGGCTTGATTTAAGGGTTAAATACCTAATTTGCCATGGAAGTATTGATAAAGGGGCACTTAGCATCCGAAAGTTTTTTTAATACCAAATTTGCCCCGGAAGTAT
Organism: Acacia acuminata; assembly: GCA_019022655.1. NCBI lineage: Eukaryota > Viridiplantae > Streptophyta > Magnoliopsida > Fabales > Fabaceae > Acacia > Acacia acuminata. The sequence continues at coordinate 7,920,806 of JAFJYI010000005.1, forward strand.
GAAAAAGGTACCAAATTTGCCCAAAACTAATGAAAGGTCAAACAGACGTTTGTCATGTCGGATTTTTTTGGGTTAAATACCTAATTTGCCATACAAGTATTGATAAGGGGGCACTCAGTACCAAGAAGTTTTTTTGGTAGCAAATTTGCCCCGAAAGTATAAAAAAGGTAGCAAATTTGCCCAAAAGCGACGGAAGGTCCACGTAGGTTGTTAAAATGCCATATGGCTAGGAAAGAAACACGAGAGGGTGAGTCATATGCCGAGGTCATGTAACCACGACAAAGACCTCATTCATCTCTCTTTCTTCCCTCTCACTCTCGTGGTTCGTTTTCCGAATTTTCTTCCACTCCTTCACCCACTCCTACATCGGCAGCGACAGTGCCAGCTTCCACAACAATGCCTGCCAACTCTGTTTGCGACCTTCCTCTGAAAATGGAGCTAAATCACCAAGAGGGGGGTGAATTGGGGATTTTAAAATCTTTTTCAAAGGCTTTGTTTTGGACAGTGAAAATAGAGATGAATGGAGTAGAAAGGAGAAAAGCAAGACACAAGAAATTTACTGGTTCGGTCCAACCTCTTGACCTACGTCCAGTCCCTAGACACTATGGGATTTCCATTATCTCAATTGATTATACACTCTGTACTCAAGAGTAATTCTCTCACTAGAACTTACTCCCCCTTACAAGTTGCAATCAATGAACCCAATCACCAAGTCCCCTGACTTGTGATTCTTTACAATAAATGATTCACAATGAAATAACTCTCTCTAAGAGTGAATAATGATAAACACTGAAGTTTAATGTATCGAAGATACTTTACAAGTAAAAGCGAAAGTAGTTGAAGAACTTTGAATGCAATTTGTTTTTTGAGATGTGTTAGTTAAGAAGACTTGAATCTTTTCTATTTATCTTGAAAGAACATTAAATGACCGTTGTAATCTTCATTATAACCGTTGCCTTCATTAGACAAGGTTTAAGTTAAGCTTTGGTCTTCTTTCTCTCTAATCTCCACTTAAGCGGCTATATGCGAAGTTGAGTTGACTTCCCGCAAATTAATCCATAAAAGTAGCATTCTTGGATGTGGAAAACATTCTTTAATCCTTTGCAAAGCGTGTGCGAGACGGATTACCCAAAAGTATGCAACTTTCTGGGTTTTGTATTTAATGTGTTGACATCACTTTTTGCTTTTGCTTTAAACCTTCAATAAACATTCTCTAATTTATCTGAAACTCACTAGCAAAGTGGTTAAACATATCTAGGAACATTAGAGAATAATGATAGGAAGTATTAAGATCAAACACGAAGGTTTTACAAATTCGTCAAATTTGAATTTCAGAATCAGCGATGAAACCTCGAGGTTTGTTCCACAAAACTCGAGTTTTGGAATTTAGCATGTAAAATCAATTTAAGTCTAAAACATCGAAACTAGAGGTTTTCAACACATTAAAAATTGCAATGCTCTCGGGTTGGCCAAAACTCGGGTTTTCATATCAAACCTCGAGTTTTCACTTAAATGTGAAAACTTGAAGATTTTGCGCCAAGTCAAAAATTGGAGGTTTTGAAATGAAACCGATAAGTTTTCAAAACTAAGAAAACACGAATGTTTCTGCTGGACAAACCTCGAGTTTTGCAATCAAAACTCGAGTTCTCATTTTATCATGAAAACTTAGAGAAAAGCGTGTAAAACTAAAACTTGAGGTTTTCTCTAAAAGCGGCGGTTTGAAAATTGGTTAAAACATGAATCCTCTCGCCAAGTCAAAACTCGAGGTTTTGAATCAAACCTCGAGTTTTCCTAATTTCGAGGAAAACTTAGAGAATTCACGATGAACCGAAAAACCGGCGGGTTTGGGCAAAACGGGAGGTTTTCAAAAACCAAAAGCGAGGAGACTCTCTGTATGACCAAAAATGGAGGTTTTAACAGAAACCTTGAGTTTTGCATTTTCCAGAAATTACTGAGAAGTCTTTGTATGATGAAAACTTGAGTTTTCTCTGAAAACTGGCGGTTTTGCTTAGTTCAGAAACCTTGAGTTCTTCTTTGTAAAGCCAAAACTCGAGGTTTTGAACCCAAACCTCAAGTTTTCCTCTAACATTGATTTTTTCAACCTTTCAAAGGAAAAACTTCACATCTTGTTTACAATTGTTAGTAATCATCAAAACCCATAAAATCCAAAAAAGAAACCAAAAGCCATTCTTATCAAATTGATCATGAAAATTTCAAATGAGATGTTAGAATTAGCTCGGACCGCAAAAAAGCCATCGTTAGAGATAATTCCTAGAACAATTTTGTATTCCCATTGTACTCTAAAAAATGCTCTACCAAGAAACCAAATAGTTCTTCAAATCAAGATAAATAAAAAAACCGCCAATAAACCCAGTTAGAGATGGTCAAATCGATTGTCAAAATTTTCACCAAATTGTAAAATTTCGGAGAAGCAAAATAAGGGTTTTTTTTTTTGGGGGGGGGGTGAGGAGGCATTACCCGAAGATTTGAGAATCAAGAAATTGTAAGGGATAAAATCGTTTGGTATGAATTTGCCACACCGCCTGGCAGGTCCTCAGCCTTACATTGGAGAGCCATGGTGTTCACAATGGTCCCATCGGCACTGTCGACGCCAATGTAGGAGTGGGTGAAGGAATGGATGAAAGTTCAGAAGCATGAACCGCTGAAAGCAAGAGGGAAGAGAGAGAGAAATGAATGAGGTGCTGACATGGTTACATGATCTGGCATATGACTCACCCTCCATTGTGTTTCTTTCCTAGCCATGTGGCATTTTAACGACCTACGTGGACCTTCTGTCAGTTTTGGGTAAATTTGCTACCTTTTTTATACTTTCGGGGCAAATTTGTTACCAAAAAAACTTCCGAGTGCTTAGTGCCCCTTATCAATACTTCCATGGCAAATTAGGTATTTAACCCAAAAAAGTCTAACGTGGCAAACGTCTGTTTGACCTTCCATTAGTTTTGGGCAAATTTGGTACCTTTTTCATACTTCGGGGCAAATTTGGTACCAAAAAACTTCCGAGTCCGAGTGCCCCCTTTTCAATACTTCCATGGTAAATTAGGTATTTAACCCTTGATTTAATTCCCATTAAAGAATTGATTTGATTTCCCTGAAAATCAAATGCCAATAGTAAATATTAATCATTAGAATTTTATGAAAAGAAACAAACAAACCCAAGATAGATAATTCAATATCATCAAGGATTACATTTTTTTCTCAGGCAAATAAATCGTTATCATCAAGGATTATATAAAAATGGAGTAGTATATATACGACTTGGAAATGAAGAGAATAAAATTGTCATCAACATAAACACAAATTATAGAAAGATCTAGTTTTGAGTTAAAACAATATGAGTAGATCACATGTTTTAGCCCTGCCTTATCCAGCACAAGGCCATGTTAAGCCTCTTATGGAGCTTTCATGTGAGCTAGTCAAACATGGAATCAAAGTCACATTTGGGAACACAGATTTCAATCACAAGCAAATAATGAAAGCTCAAGAAGCAAGAGATGAAGAAGATAAAGAAAAACAACAAGTGGGAAGTGATCAGATTAAAATGGTCTCAATCCCAGATGGGTTGAGACAAGATTGTTAGTCATAGACAATCATCCAAGAGGGGGTGAATTAGAAGAGTTATAAAAATTTAAACTAAATCAATGACTAATTAAAATAGGAAGGAAGAGTCATAAAGACTTCATTGAAGTGTGCACCCATATGTATATTGGTTCAACCTTAACAATGTGGTCTACGTCTAGTCCCTAGTGCTCTTTTGAGATTTCTACTATCTTTCACAAACCGATTACAGAAGCACAGAGTAATCTCACCTAATTTACCCCCTTACTACTTGTAATCGAACAACCACTCAAGGTCTCACTACCTTGAGATTTTATAAAAATGAATTGGATAAATACAACTCTCTCACAGAGTAGATGAATGAACACTAAAAGGTATTAATATCTCAAAGATATTACACAGAGTATTAATGATCAATTTATAATATCGTCGTTGGTTGTTAAGTTTGAATTGAATGCTCTTTGTATTTATAGTTCAATGCCACTCACCGTAAGTGAAGCTTAAGCTAGCTGTTGAGAGACTTCAATCCTTTCGTTACTCATAGAAACTTTCTATTAGACTTAAGCCTTCGTTGTTGAAGTCGCTTTCATATCACCGTCGACAGTCTTCATTGGATATGCTTTTGGTCAGAAGTTGACTTAGGAAGAGTTGCTTTAGTCTTTTACCGAAATGGGTATCTGCCGCACTGATCATTTGGCTTGCTCTGAACTCCATTCTGTCTGCATGTTCTGTTCTTTGCAACACTTATTGTTGGTTGCTTTATGTCGATTTGTCCTAAATCTGGTTGTCAACACTTTGAAACTCACTAAGCAAATCGATTAATGGCTTTTGTGAATAATAGTGAGTAGTATAAACATGTAATCATACACAAATCATCTTTAATTGGATTTACAAGAACAAAGAAGACGAAAGTGATTGAAGCTTTTGCAACTACCATGCTCGAGTAATGTTGACTGCTTGCTCGAGTAGACAGTCAAAAATCCTTTACAGGGAGGCTTAACATGAGGCATATATACTCAAGTAAGCATATGGACTTGCTCAAGTACAATGCTCGAGTAAGAGGTCCTATCTTCTTGAGTAAGGTCTCTTTGTAACTTTGAATAACAGGTCAGGAAGTATATGCTCGAGTATAAGGAACAATCATGGTTGAGTAACGTCTGGGTTCTTCATTAGATTTAGTGTAAGGACAACCATACTCGAGTAAGCATTTGCTCTTACTTGAGTAAGAGTTAAATCATGCTTGAGTAGTCATCTGCTAGAGAACAATTATAAGTTAAGAGAAAGTCATGCTTGAGTATAATTTTACCTCTGCTCGAGCACCATGCTCAAGTAAGAGCTATTATGTGCTTGAGTAAAGTCTCTGATGCACACGTAGAGTCTTTGTAGAAATGGCCTTGCTCGAGTAGGCTTAAAACTATGCTTGAGTAGGTTGCTGGGCATGCTCAAGTAACATCTACAAAGACAGGCAAAAACATCTTTCACTGATGTCATGCTCAATTAACCACTTATGTGCTCGGGCACCATGCTCGAGCAAGCTTTGTGGATGTGCTCGAGTAAGGTTCTTTAAAACACTTCAACAATGAAATTAGTATGGAGTATGCTTGAGTAAGCTTGTGAACATGCTTGAGTAAGAGATCTACTCAAGCAAGCTCTTGCCCGAGTAAGCTTTCAACCTGCTCGAGTAAGCTTTCAACCTGTTCAAGTAAACCTCTTGACTTTGGCACTTTTCATTGATTTAAAACCTTATACATTTACAAGTTTTGTTTTCATCAAAACATATAAACCGAGAACTAACATTCTCCCCCTTTTTATGATGATAACACTTGTTAATTTTTGAAATTGCTTTGAAAATGGTTTGAGACTAGAAAGGAATAATATGAAATGCAATAAAGTTCAATGTAATAAGAGAAGCACAAAGTGAACTCAAGAACGATTAATTTTCATATGATAAACGTCAGTACAAGGAATTATTGCAAAATTCAATACATAGCCATAAGTAAAGTTAAAGACAATCCAAAGTTAAAACATTAGCACCAAGCAGCCAGCTAAAGTTTCAAGTCTCAAGGTCTCAAGTCTCACTCTCCCCCTTTGTCATTAGGCAAAAAGGAGGTGAGGTCTGATGGAGGAGCAAGAGAGGATGAAGGCTGAGGAGGAGGAGGAGGAGTGGTGGATGATGAAGTGGGAGATGAATTGTGGTGAGGGGTGAGTGTAGGGTCAGCAGGAGTTGTTGGTGCAGATGGTGGTTGAGAGGGAGCATAAGAGTCATTGTTGTCAAAAACTAGAGTAAAAACGTAAAAATGTACATTTTTAGTTGGGTTATATGTGCTGAAACATAAGTAAAGACTGTCATGAGCAGAAACTGTTAGAAACGTCGCTCAAAAACGTAAAAATGTAAGTATTACAGTTTCTACCATTTTTACTTTAACAAAAAAAAAAAAGGATGAAAAGTTGAAAATCTTGTTTCATTTCGATATTAAAAGCTTAAAGACGAGGTAACAAAACTATAGTCATCATGAGAAGACATTTTGTGACAATAATAACTATCAACTATAATTGGTGTCCAATACCACCAAAAAAAAAAAAAAACAGCAATCATCTCGATAATATCCATTGCATGGGAAAAACCCAGAGAATGACTCTCTCTAGCGCAATCTCCTTGCTTCTCTTTTAGACTTGAGAAAGGTGAGAATGTTTCCTTCTCTCAGTGGTCCTTCCACATTTCTCATTGAATTTTGAGTGGTGATTTATAATTTTTTTTCGATGCATATATATATATATAATTTTGAGCTTTGACCTTAAATAGTAGAAACTTTACGTTTTGTGTTGTGTCGTTTCTACGATTTATGTTTCTACCAACCATTTTCGTATCTACATAGAAACTCGATTTTGACAACATTGATCAAAGGGTGCAGATGGAGGTTGAGAAGGAGGATTAAAGGGTATAGAGCATTGCTGTCAAAAACTAGTATAAAAACGTACATTTTTATGTTTTTACTAGGGTGTTATGTGTTGAAACGTAAGTAAAAATTGTCCTAAGTAAAAAAGGTAGAAATGCCACACAAACACGTAAAAATGGTAGAAACGTACATTTTTACAGTTTCTACCGTTTTCACTTAAAACAAAATAAATAAAAAAATCGAAACCTTAGCATATACTCATTTCAATTTGTATTCTTGAAATACTAAAATCACTATTGCATTGCATGTACTCATTACAACAAAATATCAAACCAAATACCATCTATACTCATTGATGGGAAATATGCTTTTAGAATTCAAAAATGTGGGCTCCATGTGATGTTGCAAGGGTGGTTTTCTAGAATACTTTAATACTTTATGCATTAATATGATTATTTCAAATGTCATGATTTCCAATAAATCATGTTTCCCAAAAAGTGTAATGTAATAGACATACCTAGTGGGGCAAAACATTCATAAAACAATGAAACAAAATAAAATAAAACAATGTAATATATTATATTTTTTGGTGGGCTGCATGTGTTTAGGAAAAGATGTCACCTTTTGTGATATTCTTGATTGAATTTTGAGTAGTGATTTATGATTTTTTTTTTGCATGCATGTGTGTGTGTGTACATTTTTTTTTTGTATCCTGACCTTAAGAAGTAAAAACTTTACGTTTTGTGTTGTTTATACGATTTATGTTTTTACCACCCCCTTCCGTGATTTATGTAGAAATTTGATTTTTACAACATTGGTATAGAAGGTGTAGGAATGGTGAGAGGTACTAATGGAAAGGTGGTAGTAGGCATAGGCTTTGAAGTAGTAGCAAAGAAGGGTCAACAGGAGAGATACCAATCGCATCTAGAGCATTCGTAACTTAAATTAACTTCTAGTTCATCTCAGCTTGTTGATCAAAGATAGTTTGAAAGTTGGCTATCATTTCTTGGACCAACTAAGTCAATTGATTTGTTAGTGTCTTGATTAGGATGATGTTGGTGTTAGCCAAGGCTTTCAGCTTGACGTCAACATATGCCTAGTGAGCAACATTAACTTGAATCAGAGGAGCCAGGGCAGTCTGAATAGCTTCACCAATAAAACCAGCAACAAAAGATGGTCTAGCAATAAGAGCAAAAGCAATCGGTAAACTAGCCTGAGAGGACTATGCCTCATTTCGTTTGGATGATGAAGCCATTATCTTTTTCACATACGGTTTCTTAGGCTTCCCAGTATTCTCAGTAAAAGATATCCTCATTCGAATCATATGTGCCTTGCCAAACTTCTCAGGGTACATCGGTTTCTCCTCATTCATAAGGTACCAAATATTGTTTAAAGTGAGAATGTGAGATACCAAATTCGGAAAAGGAATAGTAGAGCGCTAAAAAGTACCAAATTGGGATAGAAACTAAAACATCTCGTGAATAATCCACTTCCCTAAATTACGAGGCTGATGTGCAATGATAGAGGCAAATACAGGATTGTCCCTCTTGACAAAGTGGGTAAAACTTTGTCCCTTTTGAACCATATTGTGCCCTTCCTCCCATAGGCATGCTCACTGAATATGAAAATTAAGGCTCAAAAATCCTTTCATGTGGCTCAACTCTGTATTCTCACTTACTATTACTTTACCTTACACTACATTGCCTAATGTCGTCAATTTCCCAAGTCTACATGGTTTAGTTCCCTTAAGACAATTTTATTTTACACAATTTCTGTAGACATTCGCTCTACTACTATTAGTTTCTATTCATATTCTAAATATGTTTCACAAGTTCAAAATTTGCCCGAGTTCAAAAGGCTAAATTGGGGATTTCATGGCATAATCAATAAGCACATATATAAGCAAATGCATAAGGCAAAAATCTCCCTTACACTTAAGTGTTGCAATATCCCCATTGCGAATGGTAAGCGAGGTGCAAGTGAAACAATAAGAGCAAATAGAGCGTGAGCAAACATTAAAGCATGAATAATCAAGGAATTTGAGGGAAAAGCAAACAAAACTAATCAAGGAAACATAAAGGGGAAAAGAATAATATATATATATATATATATATATTGTAGCCAAAAAGACCCTACGGCAAGGCATCAGGGGGAATACAAAGAAAAAGTGAAAAGAAAATTAAAACAAGAACAACTACATAAATATGAGGATCAAGGTAGGCTTGGGAGAGGAGGGGTACACTGGTGTTCGTTTCGTCCATGGAAGAGGAGTTTGGTCGAAGTCACGAAGGGAATGGCGAGTGGGGAGAAAAGGGAGATTGTGAGGTCGGCCACGTCGGTACGTGGCGAAGAGAGCATCAAAATCAATGTGCAAGGTTTTCATTTTGGCTCGGAGGGCAGGGAAGCAAGAGGCATATGTAGGGGTCAACGGAGGAAGGACTAGGGGGTTTTGGTATAAAGGGCCATGCTTTTGCAAGTAGGCACGACAAGAGGAATCGTGTCGGCGGAGGAGATGGAAATGGGGTCATCAAAAGAAATGGATATGGGTGAGTCAAGAGGGGAAGGTGATGGTGAGGGAGATGGAGATGGCGAATGAGGGGGTGGGGTTAAAGCTGGGGGCGGTGGTGGCGGAAGTAGGAGAATGGATCGTGGTAGTGGCAGGTAGAGAAGGGGTGGTGGAACCTGGAAGAGAGGTCGGGCGTAAACCGTCGGGGGCAAGCGACTATAGCCTGGTTGTCTGCTTGAATCAGGGCATGTGGAGGTAAGGGTCAAGGGGTGAGGAAGGATTAGGTTCTTGTGAGAGGAAAGGGTGGGCACAGGGAAGGGGTAGGTTTTAAAGGGGAGGGGCACTTAGGGAAAGAAAACTATGAGATAATGAGGGAAAGTGGGTGGTGGAAGATAAGGGGGCGCAAGGTAGGGGAGGAGACTCGGGGGTTGAGATGGCGTGCAGTCATTGAGAGTGAGAGGATTGGAGTTAATATATTGGTAAACCCCGAGGAGTGGAAAATGCGGTAGGATACTATTGTTGTGGATTTTCTAGGCCAGTCCCAAATGAGTTGCACTTTATTGAGACAATTTCAAAGGATAATAAAAAATTAAGGCCCACGTGTGAAAAGAGAGTAGGGTATGAGTGCTAACCTAATCCAAAGTGAGGTCCCCATGGTGCTTTAGTAGTATACGCTAGGTGTGTCAATGGTCTAGTATGCAATGTTAGTGGCTGCCTGTGACACTACCAACTAGAAAGGTCGTGCTTAGTTTCTCAAAGTCCTGCGATGATCTTGTTAAGATAAATATAAAAATGAATTGAAACTAATCTGGGTTGCCTCCTAGTAGCACTTTATTTAAAGTCTTTAGCTAGACCTTCCCATGATATTTAATCCAAAGAAGGAATAGGGGTGATGGTTATTCCTATGTTCTCATTCTCGCCCCAACACCCTCTGAATTCTTCCTCATTTGGGGATTTCCTCATAAGAAGTTGATTATTGTCCTTAGGCATTGTATGCTGATTTTGAATTACGACAGGAAAGTGAGTATCGGCGTTTGGTAACACACCGAGCACTCTTTTGCTATATCTAGGTACTGTAAGGCCTCTAAAATTGAAAACGTCACTTTTTCACCATTGACCAGCATAGTGAGTTCGCCTTTTTCAACATCAATTAGCGTTTTACCTGTAGCCATGAATGGTCTTCCCAAGATGATTGGGACTTCTTGATCAGCTTCAAAGTCTAGTACAATAAAATCCATAGGGAAGATAAACTTGTCCACCTTTACCAACACATCTTCAATTTTTCCTTCTGGTTGTAGAGTTACCGTAGTGGTTCTTGCTTCACCGACTACTAGCTTCTTAAATACAGATATTGACATTAAATTAATGCTAGTCGAGTGCTTTTCCACAGTAGTTAGGACCAATGGCACAAGGTATTGTGAAACTACCTGGGTCTTTCAATTTTGGAGGCAACTTATTTAACAGTAAAGCACTTCTTTTGTTGGTAATGGCTACCGTTTCAAATTTTCCTAGCCACCACTTCTTAGACAAGATGTCCTTCATGAACTTCACAAAACTGGGCATTTGTTCCAGAGCTTCCACCAAAGGAATGTTGATATGTAATTGCTTGAGCATGTCAGGAATTTCTGGAACTATTCTCTTGGCTCTAGTTCTGTAACCTTTTCGGGAATGGTGGGGGTTGCTTCAAGACTCGTGATGGCCCTAGGTCGGTGGTATGTCGTAATGGCAATGCTATAGCATTCCTTGTCGTCTCAGGTATACGAACATTTGGCATCCGTACGTTGGGAATGTTGTAGCATCAGTACCACTGGCACCTTACTGCAGCACAGTAGGGTACGGCTCTACTTCGTGCGTATCCTTTATGGACTTAAGCAAGCCCCAAAATGGCAACAATTTGCAGTTTTTCATTAGGTTGGTAGGCACGAACCATCTGAAGTTACAATTAAGATTAAGCCCAACCTCCTACTTATTAGGAAAATTTTATGTCACTAGTTCACAAGGCCATTGGCCTTCATTTACATTTTAAAAGTGACTATTTCATTGCTTTTAAGTCTTTGTGAATGAGGTTTTTAAAGAAGGGTTAACGTACAAATTTGTTTTAAAAGTTTTCATTGAGGAGTAATGTTGTCATGGAATTTTTTCTAGGTTCAATATTGCCCAGAAGTATTAAAATGGAGCAATGTTGTCTTTTACCGTTAAAAAGTTATCGGTCAATGGCAATTTTTTACAAGTTAACAATAGTTTTTTAACGGTATGGAGTAAGACCTGCTATGTTTTAAAACTTTCGGGGTGACAATGAACCTGAAAAAACTTTCAGGCAACATTACTCTTCAGTGAATACTTTCAAAGCAAATTTACACCTTAACCATTCAAAAAATAATATTTGAAGCTTTTAGAAAACTTACTTTTCAAAAACAGGGATGGGATTTTGAATATGGTATTAAAAATAGGGTAAATGTACAAAAATGCACAATTGTTTTATCCTCACACTAAATGCTTTTCGGAGATGAAAAGTACCCATGAACTTTCAAAATGGGTGTAAAAATAATATGACCCTTAAATCTAACTTAACACTGTTACTTTTTATGGTAAGTCCTACACTATTTTCATGGAAATACCAAAATATCCCCAATTTTTTTTTTTTTTTTTTTTTTTTTATTATAAAAAAACTGTAGGGTTTTGCACATGTCCAGTCTGGGCAATCCACTGTCGCTTCGGTGATGGACCTCATCAACAAAACTCGCAGGCACTCACTCGATAGTACACTCTTCCCCACTCGACTTGCCGCTTATCTGGAGCTGGAAGTCAGAAGAGAGCAACTCGACGCGAATTAATCCACACCTTGGCGGGTTGCTGGCCCCTGTTCATCCCTTTCCCACGCTCGTTTCCCTTTTATTAAAGTCTAGTTTGCGGCCTTGCAATTCTGTATATAAACAGCAGCGAATTTGATGGAACTTTTCCCAAAGAAATTGAGAGCTTATCTAATCTCGAAATTCTCGGTTTGGCCTATAATGACAAATTTGTGCCCATGGCGATCCCATCGGAGTTTGGGAACTTGAGGAATTTGACATTCATCTGGATGACAGGCTGTAATTTAATCGGTGAAGTTATTGAAATACCAAAAGCATATTAGTATTTTTATACCTCCAAAAAACATTTAGTGTTAGGTGCTCTAAGGGTTAAAGTATATGTGCATTTTTACATATTTAAACTTAAAAAAATAGGCCACTCAACCATTTTATTTTTCATATTTGTGATAAATTGGACTCCAACCAATCTAGACTCAAGTTATGTTAGGCTCCAAATGAGATAAACTTTTTTTTTTTTTACAATATATATATATATATATATATATATCTCTTCTGCATTCAACTGCACTCAAACTTAAAATCTCGCATTTATCAACACAATCTTCTATCAAGATTATAACCTTCTAGTCAACTCAAGAGCCGTTAATCTTGGTCCTATAGTTTGTTGTGAACCATCCATGAACAACTAATAATTGACGGCATTTGCACTATTGAAGACCAACGGAAGGTCCACACATAAATATGGCCTATTTTATTTATCTCATAATTCTGGGCCATTCTGCAGAACTTTCAGAAGAAAAAACAGTTTAGAGTTAAACAATATGAGCAAATCACATGTTTTGGTTCTGCCTTTTCAAGCACAAGGCCACGTGAATCCTCTTATGGATCTTTCACATGAACTTGCAAAACATGACATCAAAATCACATTTGTGAACACAGATTTCATCCACAAGCAAATCATGAAAGCTCAAGATCATAAAGAACAAGTGGGAAGTGATCAGATTCAACTGGTCTCAATCTCAGATGGGATAGAACAAGAGGAAAACAGGAATCCTTATGAGATATTATTTGAGTCGATCTGGCAAGTCATGCCAAAGAAACTGGAAAAGCTGATCCAAGAGATAAATAATGAAGCAGAGAGTGAAAAGATCAGTTGTGTTGTTGCAGATGGGACCATGGGATGTGCACTTGAAGTTGCAGAGAAGATGGGAATCCGGCGGGCCGCGTTATTCTGGCCTGCTTCAGCTTCATTATTGGCCTTGTTTCTCAGCATCCCACAATTTCTTCATGACGGAATCTTTGATCCTGAAGGTGAGACCTTGTACTTCAATACATTTAACTTTTTCTGCATTATTTTCTTTAACTCTGGGAATCAGTATATATCTCCAAAACATCATTTATGCTTTTTTACTTTATAGCTTAAATCATGGGTTAAGAAGGCAATGAGAGAGAGGGGTACCAAATGAGTGTATCCAACATGTTGAACTTCTTACAAGTGATTTTTAATATCAATATTCTATAGGAACAACAATGGAATACCAGAATATTCATTTAGCTCCAGAGATGCCTGCAATGAGGACAACACATTTAATCAGGTCAAACGTTTGTGATGACAACTTGAATGCACAAAAAATTGCGTTTAACTTTTTAATGAGAAGCAGCAAAGTTCTAGAAAGCATAGACAGGGTGATCTGCAACACAAGTCTGGAACTCCAACAATTGCTTTTGCTCCAAAGATTCTTCCTATAGGTCCACTTCAAGCAAGAAAGAGCAACCATATTGACCATTCAGCAACATCATTTTTGCCAGAGGACTCAAATTGCTTAAATTGGCAAGATCTACAACCAGATAAATCAGTTATTTATGTTGCTTTTTGAAGTTTGGCTATATGTGATCATGTCCAGTTGCAAGAACTGGCATTGGGACTTGAACTCTCAAACAAGTCATTTCTATGGGTTGTAAGATCAGATATATGTAATGGGGCAAACTATGACTTCCTCGAAGAATTTGAAGACAGATTGTCTTCTCGTGGGAAGGTAGTCGATTGGGCTCCTCAACAAAAGGTTCCAAGTCACCCTTCAATTGCTTGTTTCTTAAGCCACTGTGGTTGGAATTCTACCATTGAAGGTGTCATCAATGGAGTGCCTTTCCTCTGTTGGCCTTTCTTTTGTGACCAATTTATTGATGAGAACTACATTTGTGATATTTGGAAGGTTGGGTTGAGGCTTGATCGAAAGAATGGAATCATTAACCGAGAAGAAGTAGCATATAAGATTAAGAAAGTGCTCATTGATGAGGGATTTAGAATGAGGGCTTTACAGCTTAAGGAAAAAAACCATCAATAGTGTCAAAGAAGGTGGCAGCTCAAATAAGAAGTTTAAGAACATCGTTGATTGGATTAAAGCATAAAAAGAGCATTTCAAGTTTATAACTCAAGTGCAATGTGTGAAAGGAACAAAGAGAAATTTCTTTCACCGTATGACATAGAAGAATGTACTTTTAAACATATGAAATACTTGAACTGATGTACCACGGCATAACACAACCTCACTGTAAGAAGGGATTCTGATGAACCTGTTGAAGGTGTGTAAAACTTCTTTTAGTCAAGGAAAGGTAAAAAGGGTACGTACCAGTACAATTTCTATAAAACATCAAATATCTACCGTACATCTCTACTTTGCGGAAAGGCAATCTCCTTCATGGCATTTCGATAGGAAATCACGAATAAGGTCACCCATCCACAATTCCTTCATGAGTATTTTTGCATCAATTTGGAAACTTCATTTGCATTTTTGTAACATTTTCTTTGTTGACTTGTTTCCTAAACCATCAATGTTTAGTTGACTTACTAATCGTGATATTTTTTGCACTATTTTAAAAACTTGTATATACTTTTGCATTTAAGAAAATTTTAGGGTTAAGATGCAGGTTGGTCAACCAAATGATACGTTAGGAGCACCGGGTACAAAAATGTTTTGATATGAACAATTGAAAGGGAGCAAAAATACCAATAAAGAATTTAAAACTTCAGCAAATAGACTAAAATGGGAATAGTGTTGCTTTCATCAGAATTTATTTCTTCATTGGTATTGTTGCTCTCTTTCAAATGTTTATTGATATTTTTGATACCTTTAAAATATTTTTGTGTTTAGTGCTCCTAGCATAACACTTGGTTGGTCAATCTGAACCCTAACCCAAAATTTTATGGTGTTAAATGCCTATAGTAAAATACTTCGTAGGTAATTTTGCACCTTAACTCTTTATTAAATAGGGTAAACCATTGTCACGGAGGAAAAAAACGGGTCAATCATTTGAATCACATAACACTAGCTAGTTGAATATGATTTGGCTCCTAAGAAATAATTAGCTGCCTAGCTAAAATGGTTTCAAAAGCCATCAGATGAACCAGAGTCTAGCAAACAATATAAACTGATATTTCTTAGCTAACTTAACAAACTAAAAAATTTCCTCTAGATAATAAACTTCACTGATGTTTTATTTATTAAATCATTTAAGATAATTTTGAAATTTAAAAACTTTTACTGATATTTGTTATTAACAATTAGCTTAGTTTTAGCCTCTCTTGTCTCTTCTATTAATTTGCCTGTATTGTGATATTTTCTCATTCTTAATCAGAATTTTGGTTTTCACCAAAAACCTCCTCAGAAGCTATTTTCATTTAGCCTTTGATTAATGTAAAATGGGTTACAATTCTGCAATCTCAATGTAAAGCAATTACAGCCTAAGTACTAACATGTGCCTTCCGCCTTAGGAACTAAAACCGTCCCTAATGACCATGAAACTACCAAACTAACTAACCAATACGATTTGGAGCAAAAGAAATAAACTGTGGTGCCTTCTTTGTCATTTATTATTCTGTTCTCAAGACCTTCATATCACGTGAGATGATCCAAACCTTAGTAATTATTAAGGTTTTAAGCATGCCTGGTTGAGGTCGAACAACATGTACACTAAGAGTTAAAAAAACGAAAAACACTTGTAGTCTTCTTGATCCTTTTCCATGCACAGTATATTTTAAAGGGGAATGTTTGCCTCCCTGTCTAATGTATTCTGGGAAATATGAATAAAAGTAAGCTTGCAATCAAAATGATTAATAATTATAACATAAATTAATGGTTGGATTTCAAGGTACTGACATGGTCTTGACTACTGTCTAATCACTGCAAGTCCTGTAAGTGTTTCTGCTAAATTTCAATGATCTTATGCAAGTGTAGATATTAAGTTATATATATCTATAATGAAGTATTAGCTCACTCTGGCTCATTTTAATTCTTTACTCAACTCAGGTTGGTGCAAGGGATTTTGTTTATTTAATTTCTAGTGATCGCTGATGGGTGGGAGCATATATAAAAATTCTGTTACTCACTCTGTTCCACTTCTCAGTTTCGGACGTAATCATGATTTGAGACCAATCGACCTTACACCTGCACCAGTTTTGCCAGCACCACCAGGTTTAGTTAAAGAACTAGCGAATATAGGTTTCAATTGTTGAAAGAAGAACTGTAACTTAAATGGGTTCTTTGTTGCCAGGGATTTGGAAGGAAAGGGAGGGAAGAAGAAATTTTTATAAGTTGAATCTAAAAAATGAGTGAGGTGAGATTAAAAGTTTTTAATAAATTTTTCATACTCTTTTATCTCACAATTTCTTTTTATTAAAACTTTATAACAGAGCTTCTTCAATTTGATTTTCTTTTTTCAAATTCAACTCAAAAAAATTATTTTCTCTCCTCACCATTCATACCAAACATATCACAAAGCTTTAGTTAGAGAACAGACCCTCTCATGTCATGCACAAAGGTATACAATTCTCTAAATTTTCTTGTTACAAAATCATATTAATCCTATAGGAGTGATGAAAGTATACAGGGTTGAATAATACAGTTGGGTAGGAAAGTGGTGGGGGTAGAATGAACCATATGCTCACCCGTTCTGGAATGAGAATTTCTATTTTGGCCAGTGAGGGGAATGAGAAACGAAAGAGTTCACCATTCAAAGACTGCATATATAGCTATTTTAAATTCATTTTTGTAATCAAGATGATGCTCATGTGAGTTCATGACTCAAATTTTTCTTAATCAAATATTTAATTGCTACAAAAAAAAGAGATTGTTTGTCAATTGTAATGCATTTTCATGATTAAGTCCTTTGAATTTAATGATGATTTCCTGTTTTAATTATAATTTGTAAATAGTTTTAGGCAATAGGGCAACTGAAGCTATTGCTCCACGGGAGTTTCTACTGCTGTTGCTCTAATGTTTGCAGGAGGCAATTGCACTTGCTTAGATTCTTTATAATTCAATTTCGGTACCTTGTTATTTTAACAGAATAAGATTATGCCAGACGTGGCATGTAAAGAAGCCTTTGATAGACAAATAACAGCCACAAGAAATTAAACATACGACAAACTTCATATCAAGACTATGCTGCAAATCCTTAAAGGTTTCATCATAGGTATACATCAAGCAATCATAGAGCCAAATCTCCTAGCATTTTACTAGATTATTTGCATGGCTTGATTCAATAAATGCTGGATTGATATATTATTGAAAGGAATGGATAATGTCAAATTGGAGGATAGAAGTCTTTGAGACACTTGGTGCATTGATGGTCGAGATTTGGGAGATGGATTCAAGCACGATAACGCAATTGTGACCAACAAAGTCACCTCTAGTGCATCTTTGCGTGATGGCAGTGGGAGACGTGGATCTAAGATATTTTTTAGCAAAATGCTTTCGGTACAGGTCTTTGACAAAGACAATATCAAATCTCCAGGATGTCTTCCGATGATTGTTTCTAATGTCACGACTCCAAAACTATAAACATCACATTTTTCAGTCACAACTAAGGTGTATGCAAGCTCTGCAATGGTAACATTAAAGAAATTATATGATTATTCCAAGGCAAAAAATTGTAAAAATAAAACAGTACAAAACAAGAGAAGTAGTAGAGTATTGGAAAAACCAATTACCTGGAGCAATATAACCATAAGTACCAACTAGAAGAGTTTGATTAGATGTATCTGGATCAATTATTCTAGCTGTGCCAAAGTCAGATAGAAAAGCCTCCATCTTTGAGTTCAACAATAAATTGCTACTTGTAATATCTCGATGGATAATTGGAAAAGCACAATCATGATGCATGTAGAACAAAGCATTTGCTATCCCTTTAATGGCATTCACTCTCTTACTCCAATCCAACTCTTTAGCTTCGTCATCATTATTCAAGACATAAAAAAGGCTTCCTCTTTCCATGTATTCATATATGAGAAACATGCATTGATTATGCAAACAATAACCATACAACTTTATAATATTGCGGTGTCGAATTTCACTTAACATCTTCACTTCATTGTAAAAACTTTCAGCAAAAGATGCATTTCTATTTTCTCTTTTATGAAGTTTTTTCAATGCTACAATATTGCCAGTAGGAAGTTGTGCTCTATAAACACTTCCATATGCACCTGTTCCAATGCAATATTTGAAGTCAAAGCCCTCTGTTGCTTCAATGATATCTTCATATGCAATTTTACCATCATAATTCCATATGGAAAACAAATTCCCATTTCTTGTTTCCCTTGTCTCAATCATGGATTTCTTCTCTTTTTTGAATGATCCAAATAATATGAAACCCACAACAAGTATGATGACAAGAAAAATTGTCACAGAAATAATGATTTTCAACAAAGACTTTGGACCTTTGGAAGAATCATGTGTCTTCTCTAGACCAAGCAATTCATTATTACCATCTAAAATATCATGAGGAAAATAGTTATAAACTTCACTTGGAACATAACCGCTGAAATGATTGTATGACAAGTTGATATAGTCCAGCATAGCAAGTTCTCTAGGTATACCACCAGAGATATAATTGTAACTCAAATTGAGGCAACACGCTTTTGGAGTACTGCATATAGTAGATGGTAATATTCCATCGATTTTGTTGTGACTAAAGTCACCAACAAAATAAAAAACGTTGAAAAGGTAGGGCACTCTTCCACTTAGATTATTTTGGGAGATATTTAGATAATGAAGATAAAGAACAAGTTCAAACTGTTCTGGCATGCTACCATTTAATTGATTTTGAGAAACGTCCAAGGACCCTAAATTTGTCCGATTGAAAATCGAAAAAGGGATATCACCTGCAGTGAATGAATATAATTTTGAGGAGAGATATAAATTCTTGAGATTTGTCATAAAACCCAAAGCTAAGTAAATGACTCCAAATAGTTTGTTAATTTCTACTCAATCTAACAATTTTGAATAAGGTTGGCAAGGGTGTGGGAGGTAACACACCCATTGATTTGAGATGCAAATGGTCTATTAAGTTACAAAAGTAATCTTAACATTTATAATCACATTGATTTGAGATGCAAACGTTTTGTAGGTTATTTCTTATTAAACAAAAATTGAGTGTTAACCAACTCTATTAATTTATAATTAAAAGTAAACACAACATTTCTAAATTGATTGAATTTGCAAAGTAATATACTCACCGACAAGATTGTTATAAGAAAGATTATTAGATTATACTCACCTAACAAGATGCAAGAGGTTGTTTTAAGACAAGTTAAGATGGGTGAGTTTATGAACAACATTTCTAAATTGTTGAATTTGCTTGGTAAATGGTACATATACTCACCGCTAAGATTGTTATAAGACAAGTCAAGATGGGTGAGATTATATTTGAGTTGCAAATTTGTTATAGATTAATTTCTTATCAAATAAAAATTGAGTGTTAACCTACTCTATTAAGTTACAAAAGTAAACATAATATTTATTGAGTGAATCTCCAAGATAATAGTCATAACTCTTCTATAAGATTGTTATAAGACAAGCATAGATAAATGAGATTATGAAGAGCTTCTATCATAGTTGGAATGTTACCTTTAAAAGCCAGTTATTTAAGCTGCGAACTTATTGTAGGTTAATTTTTGATCAAATACATGAATTTTAGAAGAACCAAAGCTACTATCAAAATGTGTGATTTCTAATGTATGTAAGACACGTTTCCACTTCTGATTTAGGGATACAACAAGAACACCTAATTTTGTCAAATATAAAATTGAACAAGGAATAAGTCCAACTAATTTCTACTCAAATTGAAGAATTTTGAACAAGTGAAGTTGGCAAGAGAAGAGGGGAATTCACCCTCAAGGAAGATAGAAAACAAGTTAGTAAGAGTGGAGGTAACACAATTGTAAGGTTGTTGTAAGAAAAGCACAAATGAATGAGATTTTGAAGATCTCCTATATGAGTTGGATGGTATTTACCAAACCCTATCATGTGAGTTGAAACTGTGTTGTGGCCAAGTTATTTCTGATCAAATAAAAATTGAGGGTTAACCTTAGGGGTGGAGCCATGAATTTTAATAACGAGGGGCGAAAATAAAAAATACTACTACCTCCCGTTCTAAATTTAAGACAAAATTTGTCCTACAATTTGCACCACAAACTTTGTCCTATATTTAGGATATGAGGGAATATATCATAAATAAAAATACTTGAATAAGAAACATTTCTAAGTTGAAATAGTACCTACCAAAACCAGTTTTTGAGTTGCAAATCTATTGTAGGTTATTTCTTATCAAATAAGAATTGATGGTTGACCTAATCTATTAAGCTAAAATTAAATCCAACATTTCCAAATTGAGAGAACTTGTAAGGTAATAGTGTTATGTGCATAACTCACCAACAAGATTATTAGAAGACAAGTCCAAATAATCAAGATTATGAAGAGATCCTATTGTAGCTGGAATGGTACCTGTCAAAGCCATTAAAATATTTAATGTGGAAAGAGCTAACAAATTTCTTTGGAATATAATATAGAAACTTTAGTTTTGCAAGTATACTTTCAGGGATGTTGCGGTTCAAACAACACGACAAAATGATGTTGAAAAGTAGAAGTTAGGTGTTAAAACCCCACTATTTACGTTATAACTAATAAAGTTACTATCAAAATATTTGTGTTTCTCAATGTAAGGCACGTTGATTTAAGGATAAGTCAAGCACTCCTGATTAATTTAGTCAAATTTAAAATTGAAGAAGAAGGAATGGCTCCAACTACATATGTAATTACAACTGAAATTGAGGAATTTTAAATGAGCGAGATTGGCAAGAGTGGAGGGCAATTAATTTACCCTATAGGAAGTTGGAAAACAAGTTCAAAGAGGTGAGACTTTTGAAGATCAGGTCTTATTATTTGAGTAGGAATCGTACGTACCTATCAATCCCGCTCGTACAAGGACCAATTCTTGAAGATTGAGAAATGCAGTGAAGTTTAGATCTGCTAGCTGACGCTTCTGGTTTGAAATGAGTCCATAACTCGTTATCGAAATAACGCTTCCAACATCATTGCAACGTATGTTATACCAATATTCACAAGGGTCGTCTGACGAGTTGTCGTGAATCCACCATTTGGTCTGAAGCAGAGCACGTTTCTCCTCTTCTATCATTTTGGCACCATTAATCCCAAAGCAAGTAATAGCAAAGCATAATAAAAACACCACTTTCACACCCATCTTCATTTCATTTCTTTACACAAAGTGATGATCACCAAATGAGTGCACCCAGAGAGTCTTTATATGGATATCGAGTAAGGTTGAAATGACGAAAGCTTGAATATGATGGCTTTGCAAGTATATTGCTTACGCGCTCTTTATAAATGGCCAATAATTCATTTAGGCATGAAGTTACTTGCCATTTGCCTCTTAGAATTTAAGCAAAGATTCAAAATTTCTACAACTACCTGTACTACGACTACTATTTTGGACGGACGTGCTCAATGTCTTTATTGAAGACTTTTCCAAACGCGTTTTTTTTAATTGCTTTGAAAATTCAGAGGATGAGGAAAATAGCAGTTAATGGTCTTCATCAATACTAATTGAGTGACAATGGACATGAAATACCCTTGCTTCTCTACAAGGCAAGCGACGCGGACACTGCTTTGAATCCAAATGATGACCATCATCCAGTGGCAAAGCTAGGAATTTTAACGACAAAGGGTGAAAATAAAAAGTATTTAAAGTATTTAAAATACAATATAAACCTAATATAAAAAAATTAAAAGAAATATATTAGAAAAATTAAGATCACTTCATTTGTCTCTTACTCTACGTGCTTTTATATTTTTAAACTAATCTATAATTGAATCAGTGCTAAAACTCAAACCATTTTTTTTCAATGTATGGAATCAAAGAATCTTTAAGAAATTGGTCTTCCATTCTATTTCGAAATATGTTTTTGAAAATCTTTATAGCAGAGAAAGATGTTTCAATTATATTATATTACATAGGGGGGTTGAAATATATGACACAGCAAGAGAGAAATAGTAAAGCAAACAATAACGTGAGGGTCCTCATAATTTCGGTGGACAATATACAATAATGGCATTGCTTTTATGAAATTGCAAGGAAGGATACAAAATGACTAATGGGGACAATTACATGGAATCATCCCAGCTTAGATAAAGAATGAATGACGCGCCTGACTAATCAATTAAAGATTGACTTTACGCAGTACAAAACGGGGTAACAAAAGGAAGGCTTTGACGATGCATTATAAGGCAGAGAAGAATGTATTTAGACATAGTTGCAGGTCTTATAAAGTGGGGGGGAAAAAGTGAGCTTTTGACTAAGTCCCTTTGAACAAAGATCTTTCAGAAATATGCCCCCCCCCAAAAAAAAAAAAAAAAAAACCCCACACACACACAAAAGACTCCCCTGCCATCACCTGAGTTTGTAGGACCTAATTAATTAAAGAGCTGATATTGCAATGACATATGAATGGAAGACCTCTTTTCCATCTTTATCATTTTTTTTTTTCTCAAATTGGCGTTATTTGACATTCTCTAAACAATAATCAAGTAGGAAGAGAATTGAGGGAGATGATTAGGGGTTTTTGCAGCAACAACAACAACAACAAAAAATGTCTTATTCACTAACTGTTAAACTTCATTAATCTAATCAAATTATTTAATTAGACCTTATTAAAGACCAACTGAGTGTATATGTATTTAAAATTAGATATTAGTGTCAAGTCTTTCAGAATTCAGCTACACACAGAGAGATCCCATATATAATCCAGTGATATTAAATGTCCCTCCAAACAAGCTCCAGTTTGGAGTCGCTAATAATCCATTGATATTTAGTTAATTTGTTTTAGGTGTGTCTCCACCAACCTCCTCTTTATACTTCCTATGTCACTATTATTATTAGATTAATTTTCAATTGTGGTGATTTTTAACCATAAATAGTTGTGATTTAATACCATACAAAAATATTATTATAATACTCCCTCTCGTCCTTATTATAAGATACTAACTAACAAGTATTATTAATCTTTTTTATAAGGCCCTTGCTTGTTTCTAAATAGCATCAAATGTTTTTTTCTTCAATGTATGCCCATATTTAATAAGGGTAGTAGAAGAAAGTAATAATTGATATTGTTCACATACCACAATTACAAATAATTAATGAGAATACTTAACAAAACTAAAAATACTTGTTATAAATATGTTTTGAAAAGTGTAAACAAAATAAACAACATAAGATATTAAAAAAATAATAACTACAAAATAAGTTAAAAATACAAAAATTAGTAAGAATACTTATAAAATAAGAAATATCTTTTACAAATTTTTAATTTTTAAGATTCTTAATACAAGATGTTCTTATGGAACTTAATTTTAAAAAGATAATAATGACTAATTATTTGCAACATTATTAACAAAGTATAAAAAATCAATAATATTATTATCATATAAATAATTTTAAAAATAAATAAATAAACATACGGGCCTAAAATGCCTGGTCCTGACTCTACAGGTTGGCCCTTTTAGGCCTTCAACTTTTCAGAGCTGACCCTTTAAGCCAGCTTTCACTTTTAAGGAAAAAAAAAATTTTAAATCTAACATATATAAATTCAGAGCCTAAAAGAAGTGGCCCGACAGACTTGGCCCGTTGTCTCGGTTGTGGTTTTCACTACTTATCCTCTTATGTCTCAAAATATAAGTCTAATTTACTTACGTGCCTGTGTATAAATAAAAAATTCAATAGAAGTGTAACTCATTACATAAAAAAATAATACTTTTCGGCATTATCGTTATTTAAATCATTCCTAATTTTTAAATTTTAAAACTAAATAATATTTTAGAAGAGATTAATTTATGGTAATTAAAATTTACTATATAGTTACTCAGTAGGAGAATATATTTTTTTAAGTAAAAGTTAAAGAAAATAACGTAAGTTATATTTTTAGAAAATATTATAACTTATTAAGTATTAAAAAAAAAAATTATTCGAATTAAAAATATAAACTTTGGTTCAATTGTTATATATATTGCGTGCTCCCCACAATTTATGACGCACCGCCTCTCTTAACATATATATACGTGTGATGGTGTGTGTAGAGTGAGTGGTGTGTGTGTGTTGAGAGGAGCTGGAGAGGAGGAGAGGTGATGTGTGTGCGTGTTGAGTGATTGTGAGTCAAGAGAAGGAGGTGAAGAGAAGAGGGGTATATTATTCGGGTTTTTAAGGTAAGTTATTTATTTTATAAGGTTATTTAGGTAATTAAATAAATTTCTATTCATTAAGCTTTGTCCATGAAAGTTATTCTACATATTTTTCTTTTTTTAGTGAGAATAATATAGTACTTACTAGTAAAAATTTTGGCAAAGTTTTAAGTTTTGGTAATGATATTTGTGTATATCTAGAGCATGATTAATAAATAATTGTAATTGGTTTGGATTTATTAGTTAGTTATTGTAAGAATTTTAAATCAATTTTCTATTTAAGAGAATTTAGGATTTTTGTCTTATAAGATATGTTTACCAATTAAATGAGGTTTAAGACATTTATTAAGATTACTAGAGATATTAATGTCGGTTTAATCAGTTTAGTTTTGTTAAATCTTGAACTTTAAGTTGGAATTTGTGATTTAAATTAGAGTTTGATATGATTTGATTATGTGGAAGTTTGAAGATTTATTAAATAAATTGGGTTATACTTATATAAGTTAGTATTAGGTTGAGAAATTGATATTTGTAATATTAAGTCTTTTATATCTGAGTTTATAATTTATTGAAGGTTATATTGAGGATTAGATAGATTGAATTTGAGGTTTATAATGAATATGAATATTTAAGTGAAACTTATATTGTAGGAAATTGGATATTTTGGTTAAATTGAGGATGTGGTGATATTTTGATGATCATAATCAGTGTGAAATAATTTATAAAGGAAGAAAATAAGATTGTAATAATGATTTGAGGAATAGATAAATTATTATTTTTGTAAGAAAACTAAAGTGAGACAATTATAGTGTGATTAATTATTTATTGTTGAATTAGTTGGTATTTTCATTAATTCTATTAACGTATAATTACATATTTATTTTTAGAGTGAATTTGATCTCTCTCAAGTTTTATTTTTGTGTGTCAAGAACTTGAGGTAACCATTTTCTCGCTTGTTATATATATATATATATATTAGTATGTTGTTTGTGAGTATTTTGTAAAATGATTATGAGAATGAAAATATATGGATATTGACTTAATATATCAATGAGTACTTTGAAATGGTTATTGAGACAGAAAATTATGATATTATATGTTTTGGATAATGCACTTTTGTTATGATTTCATAAATTGAAATAGTAATGTTATCTTAATAATTATTGAAACTATGCATTATTTTTATGAATTTCGTTTAGAACTCGTATAAAGATGCCAAGTTTATGATTGTTTACATGAATGGATGTGGAGTGGGAATGAGAGTTATTATATACAAATACCACATGGTATGCCACCACTCAGTACATAGTGGATGATTTTGACATTTTCAGGGCTCTTGGTATCACCCTTCTCTTTTGGCCAGGTTAAGGGTCAACCCTTAGGACAGTGACACCTTTCTATATTCGAAGGAAAGGGAACCCATAATCTGATATGAGTTCTATAGCTTTTAGCCGGGCTATACCTCATTATTAGAGAGTTTGGTACAGTCTTGTCATAGAGACTAAACCTATTACGTTGACCCATGGGTTGTGTCAAGTGGAATAAAGGTGGGGGTGATAAGGATTGTCGTGGTATCGATCTATTGCTTGGCATATTATATATATAATTCATGATATGAAACTTGATATAGAAATTTTATTATAGAAGTGTGAATTATTGATTTGTAACTTTGTAAATTATATATCTAATACTTTGTTATACAAAATATTCCACTTGGCACTTCATGAACATATATTAACATTTATAATGAGCTGAATTGATGGTTACAAATATTTTTCAGATGATAGTTGTTGTGTGGATCTATCGGGAAGGCTTTGAAAGCTTAAATTACTTTTCCTAATAGCAAGTGCTTCCCTTTTTTTTTGATATATGTTGAATTATTATATATTACCACTTTAAGGCTCACATGGCGTACTTTGATTATTTTGATAAATCTTGAAATAAGACTCAATTAAAAAGAGTAAGGGCCTTGTAAAATTCAAAGCTTAACTGGTTGCATAAAATATATTGATGAACGGGTTTAATCAACTTAATAATTAATAATTGTTTTAAAAAATGAAGGATGTTACATCATAAAGATCATAGAGCTGTGAAAGATTAGAAACTTTTTTATGGGTAAAGATTAGAAACTTTTGAATGACAATTATATGCATAATTTTTGAATACTTACGTCGTAAAATAGAATTTCCAAAACAACTATAATAATTATGATAAGTATTTTTTTTTATGGAAAAGGATTAAAAAAAATTACCACTTAAACTTTAAAATCCTATTGACAATAATTGACAACTCGTTTTGTTAAAAAATTACCTATTTGAGATTTTAAAATTCAAATTGCATTTTTAGGGTTCCCCTATTTTTTATTGTTTTAAAAAATAGGGGAAAACCTAATGGAGAGAGCATTCGATGTGGGAGTACTTTTTTCCCTTTTGATTAATGTATCTTTTTTATGATTATAGTTTCAATTTACGATAAGGACCAAAGACCTTGAGAAATTATTAGGAGATCAAGACACGTATCTAACTATCACATCAACATTTTTTTTTTAAAAAAAAAAGGCTGAAGTATACATTTAGTCATATGTTGCGCTGTCATATCATTTTAGTCTTAAGTTTATAAAGTGCACGCGTTTGGTCCCATAATGTTAACACTTTGTTAGTCGACTTAACAAATTACTTGACTCAACAATTTTAATCGATGACTATACAATTAAATGCTGACCAAGCATCCTTATATGTTAATATTTTAATAAATTAATATTTTAAATCCTATTAATTAAAAATATTTAATTTTCACTGATCAATTTTACGGTTTTTCACGGTCTGTGAAGATTAAATATTGTTTTTTTGGTTGAAAAGATTAAATATTTTTCAATTAATAGGACTTAAAAATTAATTTATTAAAATAATAACATATAAACATGCTTGGTCAAGATCTTATTACACATGATCATCACTTAAAATTGTTGAGTCAATATTTTCCATTAAGTTAGACTAACGGTGTTAACTTTCGTGGATCAAACGTGCGATTTACAAACTTAAGGACTAAAATGATATCGTAGATAAATATAAGGGACTAAATGTATACTTTAGCCACACAATAAAAAACCCTAAACAAGCATGAAGGGTTCAACATGAAACTAAATGAATGAGAAATTAAAAAAAAAACATTTAAACTATATATATATATAGAGAGAGAGAGAGAGAGAGAGTATCTCCCCAAGTTATGGAAAATAAACATATAAACCAGATGGTTCCTCTAACAACTAATGAATATTAAATAACCTCAGCTTTATAGTCACAATTCAACTATTAAAATCCAATTTTTTTAGATACTCAACTATAGTCGTACCGTGTAAATTGGAAAGAAGGGTTATTGTCAGTTTGTTTTAGTATTTTAGAAGTACTTTCACAGCGTTATAAATAAGTATGTAATGAGAATTTTGATATGGAAAAAAAATATTTAAAAAGCAGTTTTCTAAGCTTCAATGATATCTTTATGCTCAATTTTTTTTCAAAAAAAAAACAAGTCCCCATTTTTTTGTTTATCTGGTCTCAATTATGGATTTCTTCGTCTTTTTAAAAGTTTCAAAGAAGATGAAACCCACAACAAATGTGATGACAAGAAAGATTGTCAAAGCAATAATGACTTTCAACAAATATTTACCAAATGTATGAGTGAAATTGAGTGAATTTGCCAGGTAAGAGTGAAAGATACGCAACTCATCAGTAAGAGTAAGATTGTTTTAAGACAAGTCCAGATGGTTGAGATCATGAAGGGATCCTATCTGACTTGGAATGATACCCATCAAACCCATTGGAAAGAGTACCAAATATTTTAGATTGCGAAATGCAGTAAGACTGAGATCTGCTTGGGAAGTGATATTTGGTTGATTCATTTGAATAACGCTTCCAAAGTCATTGCAATGTATCTCTTCCCAGTCACAAGGCTCTGAGAAGTTAGAACCATTATTGCTAAAATCCCACCATTTACTCTGAAACAGAGCAAGTTTCTCCTCTGCTTTCATGGTAGCTTCTGCACCATTAACATGGAAGCAAGTTATGGCAAACAGGCAAAGAATAATAAAAATACCACTTTCACTCCCATCTTTATTTCATTTGTTGCAGAAAAGTTGTAACATCCCAATTTTCGAAGCGTTTTTTTTTTTTTTTTTTTTTTTGAAATATTTGATCAGAGTAGAGCATCGGAAGTAAATAGTATTTAAGAAAGTAATTGATAACATCCACTGTATGTGTTAGTTTTAACCGCGTTTACAAAAAACTTCACATAACTTCATCGTTAAATACATATCAAAAGAAATTCCTCGGCCCGTCCCTAAGCCACGCTACTTACCCTTGTCTTCGATCATGTTCACTCCAGGATCCACGAAGCTATGGTAAGAGCGAGGTTCAATGCACATTGAACCTCGGGTAACGGTTAACCTCATGTTCATGTACAGTTATGTATAACAGATATTCATGATACCACAGCAATATTCTCATATGAAAAATAATAATGAATACGCCCATCGCATATGTATGTTATTATGGTTTGCACTATTCACCGGTGCCATGATGGCCTATCGTGTCCTCGCTAGGAAAACTCAACGGCATTATCAAAACCATAACCCATGTACAACTGTATATGTATAACTTTTTAAAATAGAATCTCAGTCTATGAACACATCTATCACATATAGGTATACAGTAAACATCAGAGTTAGTGTTACAGTACGCGTCCGTACCTTCGTCGGTGATGTTGGTACGTTGACGGTCGGACTGTGATCACGTATATCCTATAATGGTAATTTCGCATTTATTAATTTGCAAATAATATCCTAAGAGATATTTTGGCCACTAATGACTATTTTGCCCTTGGAACATTCATTTTTCACTTTATTTCCTCAAAATTCGTAGAACAACGGTGGTACAAATTTGGGCAGAATTTCGTCTAACTTTGAAACATCATAATTAATTCTAGAAAAATTGAAACGAGGATCTGTAAAATTTCTTGGAATCCTTAGGATGTCTATTTTCAAGTAAAAATAATCACTTCTGCCCAGATTACACAAATCACTCCCAGGTTTTAAGTTTTGAACCTCTGCCCAAAATTTTTCCAGAAATTCATGGCCTGACTTTGAGGATTTTTATCTCACTGTACAAAAAACATTGACATGTTATTGACATATTTAAAAATCCCTATATGTCTATTTTAACCATGAATTTTCTCAGAATTTTTTGACCAAATTTTCAATATGAAATTCTGGTGTTTTCACCATGACTCAGAAATTTCGAAACCGATGAAATTTCGCCAGAATTTCGTTACTTTGATGATTTTCTTCCAGAAATTTTGCTATATGACCTCCCTCATCATTTTTTCGAAATAAAGCTAATTTTGACTATAAAAACATGTAAATAAAATTATCCTAGCATATTTAAGATCTAAGCTACTTCTATCTAAGAATTTAAGAACTAGAACTTAAAGAACTTGAAGCTAGAGCTAGAGAACTTACCAAGAACTTTGCTCCTCCTTTCTTCAAGGCTCTCACTCTCACTTTCTCTCTTAATTTCAGATGTTGTTTCTTTGTGAATTGGTGAGGAATGAAGAGCAACAGTCCTATTTATAGCAAATTTTGGGGTTAACTATCTAACAACTTCCATTCATCCTTGACCCTTGGATTTAGGATAGTTTTCAAGCCTTCATCCTTGCCCTCCACCTCAAATTCGTTCTCTCTCCTCTCTCCCTCATCCCCTTCCATTTTCATAATGAATCCTCGGCCTAAAGTACCATATCCTCTTCTAAAACTTTTTGCAAAATATCCTACTACTTCTTGGCTTCCTTTAGAATTTCCTACCACTTCTATTGATAGAATCTCTAGATAAAAATTCATTTTGGGGACCTTAATGAAGTTTGATTGAAATTTTCTTTTTGGTTTTGAACTCTTGAGATTTTTGGCTTTAATTAGAGACCATAATCTCTCATTTTCTCAATTGGACACAATCCCCACAAGTTGAGGAAATGACTTTGATTATAGTCAATCTCAAGCTTGAATTTTGCTTGTTAATACTCACTTCTTATATTTGATTTATGATTTGTGGATCTCAAGATACAATTTATTTTGTATAGATTTCTCTTTGATTAAGTCTTGATTTAATCCTATTGATTAATCTAATTATCTTATGTGTAATTTTCTCATTGGATGTCAATTTGACTTTCTTTCTTGATTTTTCTCCCACCAATTTATCCTCTTCCATTTCACCTTTTTATCCTCTTCCATAATTTATGACAAAGCCTTCAAAGTCTTCATGTAATTAATGTTTTGCTCATGACTCATGGGTATTTTAATTTATTGGACAACTCTCTTCTCCCTTTTTCCCTTCTCAAAACCATGCCCCCCCCCTCCCTTTAATTTTTGTTTTATGTTTTCTTGCTTTTTAAAATTCCATGTGGGGGATTTACCATTGGTTGTTTACTTTATCTCATGGATTAAGCTTTATTAGAATTAATTAGGGTCTTTGGATAGGCTTTATGAGATTAATTATTGGCCTTTAGATCATAGTTGAAATTGTTGACTTTTCAACTCTTGATTAACATTTGATTAACATCTTAATCATAAGCTTAATTATCTTTTGATTGTTGCATTATTGGTTCATGGAGTGATTTATGATTGTTAACAATTCATTAGTGCTAATCTCAATCCCTTATTGGTTCTTGATTTTTAATTAGCCTAATACACCTCTAATTAATGGCTATTAATATTAATTGTTAAAGGATTACCTAAATATTCCATTAGTGTAATTTTAATTGCTCATTAATTATTAGCAATTGCCCCTTAATTGTTCCAAGAGTTTTGATAATTCTTTATGGCCTTTTATGAATTAAATATGAACTACACATTAATTATAGGGTATTGAAAAATTTAGTCTCTAAATAAATTATAAAAATTGGTGCTTAAGGTCCTTTAATTAATTATGAAGACATATACACTTTATTTAATTTAGTGAAGTTCTTATTGGCCATTAATTGTTATTGTTTTCTCCAAATTTATTTAGGTATTTTCATAGCACTCTCTTGTTCTTTTTGATCTTACATAACCCTTAGTTTAATAGGGTATTTATTGTAATTTATGGTATTTTATGATGCCTAATAAAATTTATTAAATCATTAGTTATTCTAATCCTAAGGAAAAATTATCTAGAAAATAGAATAAACATATCTCAAAATTTGAGACCACATATTCACCTATTTTAAATAGACTCCATCTATCAAAATATTGTATTTAAAACAAATAAAAAATTTTGAGTATTAGAAAAGTGCTCACCAAATGAGTGCCCATAGATTCTTTAGATAGAGCAATGATATTGAAAAGGACAAAAGCTTATCATTAATTTGAAGGAAAATGTTTACGCGTCAAAGTCGTTGAAGCATGCACGTCCAGTGACAAATGGACATAATCATATAGTGGGCTTCGTCAATATATTAAAGTCTTTGGTCATTGTGAGGTTTTTAATAGCGGAAACGAACAAGAAATTGCCATATGTGAGATGAATACTACAGCATTGCTGTTCCATGAAACTCCAAATAAGTCATTATTTTTGAACTTTTTGGATTATATTTTAAAAGACGTGACTAATCAAATCATAGAAATATACTAGCATTTCTTACCACCATTGCTCTGAAGCAGAGCACGATTCTCGTCCGCTATTATGACGGTTGCCATGTTGGAGAAGAAAGTAATGGCAGGGCATAATAGTAATATCACATAATAGTGGAGGATACCATTGGTTAGCTCCTTACCACTCTGTTGCTATTTATAAGTCCATTTTGACCAAATCTCACATACCAAGAAAAGTTAGTCAGCTCAATGATTATGGAGTAAATTTTCAACTTTGCCTTCATTTATGATTGGGTATTTTTCAACTATTTCTTCTCATATAGGTACAATTAATATCGGTAAAATTGTCACAATCTAATTTATTATATGAAACTAAACTTATAAATATGACTAAATTTTTTGGTTAAAATGAACTTATAAATAAAATCAAAATAGTAGTTATCACCAAATGATTGCAAGGCCAAGTCTTTATAGCAAGATAAATTAATTTTTATAAGAAAAATAGAGTTAAGGTATAATTATAACAACGAAATTTTTCATGATGATGGTGTTGGATATGATTAGTTTTGATGATGTCTTATATAGATGCCATTATCTAGAGCAAAAAGCTTGCATACTACATTTATCCTCTACTTTGATTAATTCTTATATTTAATGTAGATATGTGAAGTTTAATACAATGAAGAATGATCATGAATGCAGTTTGAAGAAAGAAGAACTTGTTAAATATCATGAGGATATCAATATTCAAGTCTACGTGATCAAATGGAAGTTGGAAGCGGTTGAATTCGGAGATAAAATAGCATTCCTGAAGTCATTCTCAAGTATAGTCAAGTAATTCTCGAGAATCATGCATTAATTCTCGAGAATCCATGTTTCAGGAGCAATTCTCGCACATCAGGCATCAATTCTCGAGAATCAGATAGCAATTCTCGAGAATCAATGTGCTTCAGCCATTCTCTGTTCTGCTCTGTTCCTGGCGTCCTCCAGTAATTCTACGATATCTCCCAAACCAGGAATCGGACTGACATGAAACCAGTGGCATATGAAACTAGACATCCAACACGTATTTGTGGTAACATTTCATGTCCAAAGGAGGTCAGATGAATTATCTATGAATTTTACAAGTTCACACAAAAATCAACGTCACAGTCAGAACCAAGCTTTGATGTTTTGGGTGTATCTCACAAACGACAAATCTAATTGATCTGAAATTGGTGCCATTGGAAACTAGACTCAAATACCTTTCCAAAAACATTAAGAACACAAAAAACGAAGATCCCTTGAAGGAGATATGATGTTTTGAAGTTGAAAGTCTGTTCTGGATACTGCAGAAAATACTGATAAAATCAACCTCCATTCTTCTGATGTTAATGGATGTGATTCTACCAGTTTGGAGCTGATTTCTCCTGCATGAAAAGAGGGATTTAAAGAGCTTAAGCATTTGAATCAGAATTAACTCACTTGTACCTCCATGTGAAATTGACTCGAGTATGGTTCAGCGATTCTCGAGTATGGTTCAATGACACTCGAGAATGCGTAATCCACAACGTCAAATGCTTTCTCCCATCTGAGCAATTCTCGAGAATGGATCAAGGATTCTCGAGAATGGTATGTGATCGCAGACTTATCGTTTCTCATCTGATATGATTCTCGAGAATGAGCAAGGGATTCTCGAGAATGCGTGAAATCAGAACAGCAGAAACTCTTGCTCTCGGGAATGGTTTGCAGGAAGGTAATTCTCGAGAATGAAATACTGATTCTCGAGAATGAAGGTATATCTTGATCAGAATTTTTCCTGTTATAATTCTCGAGTATGAACAACTGATTCTTGAGATACCTTAGAAAATCTGTGCAGTCTCGAAACTGATTCTCTCTAATCTGTCACTGTGCACCGATGGAATTCTCGAGAATGAGAATTCAAATTCTCGAGAATGAGTGTGAATGTTTCAATATCAATTCTAGATCAGAGTCATTCTCGAGAATGCTAGATGATTCCCGAGAATGAGCGCAGTTATCTACCATTCCTAATCAGAGCAATTCTCGAGAATGACTGAAGCAATTCTCGAGAATTAATTCTTCTCAGTTCTGTGATTTTTCGATGTCGCTAATCGATTTCATAAAATCAATGGGTCATTATGTATTATCTATTAATCATATCTGAGCTTATTTATATCATGTTTAATCATCTTTTTGATTGAGTTTCAGTTGATTAATCGTGTTAATATAAGTGTTTGAACGAAAGGCAATCCGACGTGGCGTACGCATTAAATGCTCGTTCGTAAAAGCGAGCTCAATCGGAACAAGATTTCCTTTACGACGAAGTAATT
The DNA here is from genome assembly GCA_019022655.1 of Acacia acuminata. Taxonomy (NCBI): domain Eukaryota; kingdom Viridiplantae; phylum Streptophyta; class Magnoliopsida; order Fabales; family Fabaceae; genus Acacia; species Acacia acuminata. Next base: position 7,955,067 of record JAFJYI010000005.1, read on the forward strand.
CCTTCGAGGATCACTTAATCCAGCTATCACTCTCTGCAGAAGTACATTTTGGCGAAGCATTTATGAAGCAACGGTCGATTATCTTCAACGGAAATCATTTGTGTCTAACGGAAATACGAAGAGTCACAACGGCTAGTTTACAAAGCTTCTCAACGGTCATTAAGGACGATCAACTATAAAAGGAGAAGGATTCAAAATGGATAATAAGAGATAAGCTTGCACTGTCGAAATGCTGATATTATGAATCCAACGATCAACTCATATACTCTCTGTTTCACAATGTTTATATAGCTTTCAGTAGAGAGTGTAATGATCGATTATGTACTTCGGTGATTATCATTCATCTACTGTGAGAGAGTCTTATCAATCATTTTACAATTCGTTCAAATCTCAAGATAGAGGTATCTTGAGTGTGGGTGTATCAATTACAACTTGTAAGGGGGAGTGGAGTCTGAGTGAGAGGACCATCCTTCGTTTACAGAGTGTGTAATTGTATCCTTACTGTGTGTACGAGAGAGTATCTCGCTAAGAGTTGTAAAGGCTGCACAAGTGCCCGATTAAACTTGTGAGGTTGTAAAGGCTTTTCTCTTGTGCCTGGTTAAACAATGAGATAGTGGATTGAAAATCTCAAGCGGAGCTTGGGGGTGGGACGTAGGTCACGGATTGAGCCGAACCAGGATAAATCATAGTTTGCATATTCTCTTTCCTAAACTCTTATATTTCCAAGCATATATGTTTGAATGATTAACTATTGGTTTATAAAATATTTCGTCATACGAATTGATTTCAGTAAGTTGCGAAAAGATTTTCAAAGTTCCTAAAGTTTTATCGAACACCCAATTCACCCCCCCTCTTGGGTGATAGTCAGGTCTAACAGATGGTATACTACAAATTGTAAAAGCAGACACTATCCTTTAGGAAGAGTAATTTTGGCAATTTGCAAATGTCCATATTATTTTTTATGTATTGTTCTTCCTTTAGTTTTATAATCAACAAGTAGACCAATTTACCAGAATTGCTAAAATTGTACTATTTTTAAAATATTGGTTCTCCTTTTGTACCATATAAAAACTTAATTATTAGACACTCCTAACCATGGTAGTGAAAGCGTAGTTTTTACGTAAAAACGGAAGGAGAATGAAAAATCGTAAAACGTAAAATCGTAAAATAAAACGGAGTTTTTACCTGCATATGTATATAAGGTACTGCCTTCATACACACATATATCGATCAATGTAATATCAATCAAAATGTCTAACATTGTCATTGATCAAACCATATTTTTTATATGATTTTACATGATTAAATTGGGATTTTTAATGCATTTTTTGGGACATTATTGTATGATTAAGTACTAAGTTGAGTTAGGAACATTTGTATTGAATTAAGTGTAATTAGGGGTAAAATGATCTTTATTTATTAATTACAGAAAAGGACCCAGATGTTTTTGAAATTTCAGTTCTGCCCCAAAATAGTTTGAAAATTCTCACTTTAGTCCCTCTCTAGAACTTTTAAAACTTTCACTTAAGTCCCTTAGTAAACTCGGCGCTTTTACGCTTTTACGCTTTAAAGCGGCGCTTTTTACGCTTTTACCTCTGATGCGTTTTTTCCACCACGTAACACGTTTTGCCCGAAAAAAAAGCGTAAAAGCGGCGTTTTTTGCGCTTTAAGCGCGATTTTGACTACCATGCTAATGAGAAAAAAAAAAAAAAAAAAAACCTTTATTACTAAAATTGCACCACCAACCCAAAAAAAAATATTATAACTTTTTAAGTTACATCAGCTAAAAGAAAAAATAATATTATTAATAACAAAGGATAAACCAATTATGATAAAATCACATCAAAACATTCATACCATCATACCCATTCTTCATATATCACCAACTCAACTATAAATAAAATTACATATATGAATACACGTCAAAGTGTATAAGTGTATAATGTGTCGCAATTCTGCAATCTCAATGTAAAGCAATGACAGCCTAATATTACTTACAGATGTCTTCCGCCATAGAAAGTAGAACCATCCCTAATGATCATCAAACTACCAAACTACTAACCAATACGATTCGGATCCTCAAGTACTAACGTGATGCGTTGTTTGGAGAAAAATTTAAAAAAAATGAGGTGTCTCTAATAAATAAGGGTTATGGGTGAGAATAATAATTAATATAATATTAAAGTTTAGTGTAATTAGTAAGGGTAATATTGGAAGTTACTTAAATTGTAGGCTAATTTTATTCACTTTAACTTTTTTTTATTGGTTTATGAAAATTATTAGTTGATGTCTTATAATAAAGCTAAAGGGAGTAGAACAGAGAGTAAAGATTTGACCCCAAAAAAAAAAAAAAAAAAGAACAGAGAGTAAAGAGAAAGTCAAGACCATGTTGCCCATTCTACGGGAGTATTGTAACATCCCAAATTTTGATGCTAGGAGTTTAGGAATAAAACTAAGATAAATAAGCTGCTAAGTGAGTAAAAGTTCAAAGTCTTAAACTTTTCACGAGGAAAAGTTTAAGATAATTATTAAATATTATTTTGGATCATAAAAGTTTGGGAGAAAGATTATGAAATGTTATTTTGAGGATCTAAAAATTCTATGAAGGGATTAGTTATGAAAAATTGGTCTAAATAGTTTTAAATCCATTTTTTGGAATTTATGGCATATTTTCCTGGAAATTCAAGGAAAAATAGTTAGTAGATAAATTTTGACCCAAAAATTTAGAATCAATATTTTATGGCCTTGAAAAGTAAATTGAGGAAGAAAAATTCTTATATGGAATTAAAGATTTATTTCTAACACCAATGAGAATTGACACGGTTAGCTAAGGCGTCGGCCTTCATCCCAAAAGGGAGGAGATTTGATACTCGTTGGTCAATGTGAGAGCCTCGTTGGTGGGTGATTTGTAAGTACCTCTGTAAGTGTTCTTTGAGTCTGGAGGCATGCTCTGGCCTTGGTAAGATCCGATATCTACCCCTACCTAAACTTTATTATACAAAAAAAAAAAAAAAAAAAGATTTATTTCTAACATTTATCCAATATTGGTAATTAAATGAGTAAAAGGGCCAAGTTGTAAATAAGAGTTTGGAAGAGGATCAAGTGGGATAATCTTAGAGTGGGTCCCACAACACTCACCACACCAATTCTCTCATCTTCATGCCACATACACACATATACCACTCTGATCCTATTTATAAGTCCCTTTTGATCAAATCACACATACCAAGAGGAGGTAGTTAGCTTAATGATTATGGGGTGAATTTTCAACTTTACTCTCATTTATGATTGGATATCTTTCAACTCTTTCTTCTATCTCTATTTTTATTGGTACAATTATGGGCAAAATTGTCACAATCTCATTTATTTGGTCAAAAGGGACTTATAATAGGACCAAATTTTTTAGTGCAAAGAGATTTATAAATAGGGCCATTTCTTATTTCCTACGGCCAGAACAAAGAAAAGTTGAGAGCATCACAACATCATTTCTTTATTCTACTCAGCCACGTGTCTCATCAGCCACTCATAATGCCTAAATCACATTCATCCAAATCATCACACTTTGCAATTTTCTCTTTTTTTTTTGAGAAACAAGATTTTTGGCCTCATTACATGCAATACTTTTTTTTTTTTTTTTTTTTTTGGTCAAGCTGCAACACCAATCTGGACAAAAGCCTTTTGGGCAAGCGTCTCTAATAGTCAAAGCCCATACTCCCCCATTATTTCATTCAGCCCATATACCCAATAAAATTCATTCAAAAAAAAAATATCATTCGGCCTTTATATTCATTATACTCATTGACCTTTTCCTATTCATATCTGTTCGGCAAGACGCAGAAACACAGAGAACGAGTTGAGACAGCGAGAGATTACAGCTGTTTCATGCAACTCTGATCTTCAACTAGGTGAGCTACCTAAGCCTCTTTGAGTCTTTGATTTTTGTGATTGGGTCCTTTTCGTTGAAGTAGGGGTGCTGGAAATCTAATTTTCTAGTGAGAGAAAGTTGAGAAACTAGTGGGAAAAAAACCATAAATTGAAGCTGATGTTTGTGATATTTGATCTTGCATGTGAGGTGATTTGTATTATGGTTCTGCATGATGATTCTTTCTGCTGATTATGGGGCACCGAAACAGGGGAGTCATTCTGGTTTTGGCCCAATGGTTAATGGGTTTTCTGGAATTAAGGATAAGGGAACCGAAATGGTGTTGCATGCACGTCACGTTGGAGTTTTCTTTAGTTTTGTTGTGAGTTTTCTGCAAATGCACCGATCAAAACATGAAATAAGGTTGCCCATAAATTAATTTGAGGATTGAAGCACTTATGTGATTATGGAATAGCATGATTTAGTCTCCAATATGCAAAAAATTATGAAGATGGTTCAAAGTCTATTGTATATACATATAGATTAAGAAAGTTAGTTAAGTTCGTTAATACGACATGTATTTTCCAAAACACTTTAGTCATCTTCTTTAACTTCTTCATTCCCTCTTCTCTTAATTATCGTTCAGAGGGCATCAAAATGGGGGCAAATTAGGAAAATAATGACAAATATAAAAAATTAAGTTTTATATTTAAGATTAAGATCAACTCCTCAAATATGTCTTGTATTAAGGAATGGAGGGAGTGACTAAACTATTTGTGGTATTCATTATTCAATACTAGGGGAATTCTGTAGAACTTTCAGAAGAAAAAACGGTTTAGAGTCAAACAATATGAGGAGAGCACATGTTTTGGCTCTGCCTGCTCCTGCACAAGGACATGTGAATCCTCTTATGGATCTTTCACATGAACTGGTCAAACATGGCATCAAAGTCACATTCGTGAACAAAGATTCCACTCACAAGCAAATCATGAAAGCTCAAGAAGCAAAAGGTGAAGAAGATAAAGAACAAGTGGGGAATGATCGGATGCAGCTAGTATCAATCCCAGATGGCCTGGAGCAAGATGAAGACACAAATTCTCGTCCAGAAAGAGTAGTGTCAATCAGTGAAGTGATGCCAAAGAGGCTGGAAAAGCTTATCCAAGATATAAATAAAGAATCAGATAATGAAAAGATCAGTTGTGTTATTGCAGATGGGACCATGGGATGGGCACTTGAAGTTGCAGAGAAGATGGGAATCCAAAGAGCTGTGTTATTCTGGCCTGCTTCAGCTTCTTTCTTGGCCTTGGTTCTCAGCATCCCAAAGTTGCTTCATGATGGAATCATTGATGGCGATGGTGAGACCTCGTGCTTCACTACTTTTTTCTGCATTATTTTCTTTAACTCTTGGAATCAGTATGTAATTGCACAGCAACTTTAACATCCCATTGATGATAATTAAAGCATGAGGTTTACTGAGGTTTTAATTTTAAAATATAAAAAGTGAAAACACCATTTATAGTTTCTCACTTGGAGATGTTGAAGATTTTTAATAGAAACTGTTTCTGAGATAGTATTTAAACCTTCAACTAGCATGTTGGATATTATAACTAAACTATTTGTACAGAAGATCATTTATGATTTTTTATTTTATAGCTTAAATTATGAATTAAGAAGGCAATTTGTGTGTGATAGAGAGAGGAGGGTGCCAAATGAGTGTATCCAAACAGTTAGAACTTCTTAAAAGTGATTTTTAATCTGTATTTTAGGAACACCAACTAAAGATCAGATTATTCAATTGGCTCCAGAGATGCCTGCTGTGAGAACAACAGATTTAATCTGGTCAAACGTTTGTGACAACTTGAATGCACAAAAAAAATTCTTTAACTTTATAATGAGAGGCAGCAAAAATCTGGAAAGTCAAGATTGGGTGATCTGCAACTCAAGTCTAGAGCTTGAGGCTCCAGCATTTGCTTTTGCTCCAAAAGCTCTTCCTATAGGTCCACTTCAAGCAAGAAAGAGCAACCATATTAATCATTTAGCAGGATCCTTTTGGCCAGAGGACTCAACTTGCTTAAATTGGCTAGATCTACAACCACATAAATCAGTTATTTATGTTGCTTTTGGAAGTGTGGCTAAAGTTGATCATACCCAAATGCAAGAACTAGCATTGGGACTTGTGCTCTCAAACAAGCCATTTCTATGGGTTGTGAGATCAGATATCAATGATGTGGAAAACTATGACTTCCTAAAAGGATTTGAAGATAGGTTATTCACTCGTGGGAAGTTAGTCAGTTGGGCTCCTCAGCAAAAGGTCCTAAATCATCCTTCAATTGCTTGCTTCTTAAGTCACTGTGGTTGGAATTCTACGATAGAAGGTGTCATCAATGGAGTGCCTTTCTTGTGTTGGCCATACTTTGCTGACCAGTTTCTTAATGAGACCCACATTTGCGATATATGGAAGGTTGGGCTAAGACTTGATCGAAACAGTGGGATCATTAGCAGAGAAGAAATAGCATCCAAGATTGAGCAAGTTCTTCTTGATGAGGGATTTAGAGGAAGGGCTTCACAACTGAAGGAGAAAGCCATTCATAGTGTCAAATATGATGGCAGCTCAAACAAAAATTTGAACAACTTTATTGATTGGATTAAAGGAACAAAGTGAAACTTTGTTCACCATACGACATAGAAGAATGTACTTTTTAGCGTCTAAAATACTTGTACTGATGTATCACTGTACGAAGGGGCTCTAGTGAACTTGTTGAGGTTGTGGAAATTACTTTTAAGCTAATGGATTTTCTTCAACAATATCCTAGTTTGTTTTTGTTTTTGTTTTTTTTTTTTTTTTGAAGTGCTTTTGTGGGTTAAGGTGTTAAAATAATCTTCAACTTTTATCAAAAGTATAAAAGTAACCATAAAGTATTTTTTTAGAGTAAAAATAACCATAAACTTTAAAATTGGAGTAAAATTGTTAAATCCAACTAATTTCCATCTATCACAATGGGGAAAATTAATTGTTTGGCTCTTAAAGTTTTGACTCACATATGACTCAGTCCTTAAACTTTTAACTCGCTTTAATCTAAGTCCCTAATGCTTATGACTCATCCTATATGGCAAAAAAAGTTAAAATATTGTTAAAAATTGCTTAAGTGGATTTTACATAAATTAAAAAATAGCATCCCCGTCCCCATCAACTCACATCCACTCCGCCTCTATTTTCTAGGAATCTCACGGGACAAAATCCACAAATAAAGTTTAAAAATATATAACAAAAATAGGGATTTGTCACCCAAAATTGAGTCCCAAAAATTGTAAATTGCAGCAAACCCACAAGTTTTTAGGCCATAATCACCACACACACTCCACATGCCAAACCCATAACTAAACACACAATAATATTAATATATGTGCTATAGTTCATAGTTGGTTCCTCCCTCTTACGAGTTGGTGGGATGAGAATGCTTTTTTTAAAAAAAAAAAAAATTAAGTAAAATCCTCCTAAAATTTTTTAAACATGTTTTTGCCTTTATAGGATTTCTCAGAAACATTAAGGATTGAGTTGTAAGTGAGTCAAAAGTTTAGGAATTGAATTATAAGTGAGTCAAAACTTTAAGAGCCAAAAGATTAATTTTCTCCATTATAATATAGGAAGTTAGTTGGATTTAACAGTTTTTCCTCAATTTTAAAAGTTTAGAGTTACTCTTGCTCCAAAAAATAGTTTATGGTTACTTTTGCACTTTTGATGAAAGTTGAAAGTTATTTTAGCATCTTAACCCATACTTTTATTGAATTAACATATGGCCATTGATATCAATCCTTAAATTCAGCTTACTTGTTTTTCTATCACAAGTAAACAATAAGTTGTTCTCAAAATCTACAATACTCAGTAATAATCCCACACAAAATAGAGCAAAATTGGGGAAAATACACACGCATTAAATGATCAAACAAATTCAAACTGTAGCTTATAAATGTGTATTCGCGCGCATCCATAGGACCTGATATTCCATTCACGTCTGAACATTGCTAATCTCTTTCCTATCATCAATTGTTGTGCACCATCCATGAGCAAACAATAATTTACGGTATTATTCAAGACCAAGGAAGGTCCACACCCCATTATCACACTTCACGATGGAATCATTGATAGTGATGGTGAGACTGGACATTGCCACTGAACATAATGGCTCTAAAAATTTCAAGAATATGATGATTCTTTCATTCAGTAATGTCATTTTGCTGTGCTTTTTTGAACAATGCCATTGACAGTTAGGAAGGTGGACAGGGTCTGATTGAAATATTTAGTCTTGTTCTTAGTGTGCAGGATCTAGATTTGGGTATGGATCATATTATGAAAGTTAAGGAATATTTGATACATCTTTGTTTTATTTTTCAACAAGTAAACCCAACTAACACTATATGGTCATCGATATATGTGATGAACCACTTTGATTTGGATCTGTTAGGTATGTGTGAAGGTCGCCATAACTCACTGTGAATAGTAAAAAGGGTTTAAATGATTGGTATGGAATTTTGAAAATGAAGTATGATGATGTTTAGCCTTTTCACAATTAAAATCATATGCATTTTTATTAGAAATGAGAGAGGGAAACATTTGAGACATGTAATTGAAATTGGGATGACCTAAATGTTTGTGCCTTATCTCTGAGTCTCTAGTCCTAGGGAGAGACACTTTATTACAAGACTTAATCCTATGACTATTATTTTCATCAAGGTAATAAAGACCATCAAATTCTTTCACAATCCCACTTGTCTTCCCTGTCAACAAATCCTGAAAAAGACAGTAAGTGGTAAAGAAGTTAGCCTGACATCGTTTACAATTCGCTAATTGACTAACGATAATAAGTTTCATTTCAACTTTGGAACATGTAATACAAAGTGAAGAGTAAGTGTAGCAGAGATTTTAACAAAGCCAATTTTTGTCGCAGTAGATTCGGAGTCATTAGCAATCCACATAGCCATTCCCTTGGTGATGGGAGTATAGCATGTGAAGAGAGTCTCATTGTCAGTCATATGATCTGAGGCACATGAGTCAACAATCCGACAATTGCCTGTACATGGACCTTTTATTACAGAGAAGGCTTGAAAGAAGTTACCTCTCCTTACTATTGTGGCAATAGGCTGTTTTGTAGTTTGAAATGTGGTTAGCGTCTCCATGTTTTTGCTCAGCTGATCACTCTATGAGGACCCATTATCTTTGGAAACTTCAACCACACAACCTCTTCTTTTCCCTTTTCTTGGCTTCCAGTCTGCAAGTTTACTATGAAGATCCCAGCAAGTATCCTTTGTGTTCCCCTATTTCTTACAATGATCACAAAATGGTTGAACCTTGAAACCTTTTGTAATACCCGGATAATTATTTATCTGGAATAATATACTTTAGCAAATGTTATCTATTAGAAATAGATGAATATGTAGTCTCAAATAATAAGTTATAATCATCTTATTTTCTAAGGTAATTTGTGGAAATTGGAAGAGATAAAGAGCTAAAAATCCCTAAAGTGCATTTTTGGGACGTAAAATGGCCTAAAAATATTATGATAAATCCCATGAGGCAATAAAGTATTTATTAAAAATTAGAAAGTATGTTGTCTCTAATTTTAGGAATTTTTGGGATTATTTTTCTTGAAAAATAATGAAGCAAAATTAAATATAATTTTGGGGAGCATAAATTGCCCATGATTTTTAATATTTTACATGGAGCATAAAATACCAATGTAAGTAAAATAGTTGTGAGATAATGATTAATCTTAATTAAGAAAATTATCAACAATTAGAAAGTGATTAGTTAGGTAATTAATGGCTAATTATCTAAGCTTGGACAAAAGAACCAATAGGGAGAATTTTTAAAGATAATTAAAGTAAAATAAAAAGGGAGGAATGATATTTTCAAGAAAAAGAAAGGGAAAAAAAAAGGAAAAAGGAAAAAAAAAAAAAAAAATAAATAAATAAATAAAAAATAAATAAAATAAAATAATAATAATAATAAAATAAATAATAAATATCATGATATTTGTATTATTATAATAATATAAAAGAGATATTTGTGGAAGAACAGGTTAGATAAATGAGAACCGAGTAAATTAAATCCTATCTAGAAAACCATGAACTAAGTTTCTTAGGTCAGGACAAATTACAAACAAGTGAATTTTTGTCAGTCGGTGTTAGCGGAAGTCATTTCCGAAGCGGCGGGCGAATAAGGGATCGATGAGAAGATATTTTTGTAAATAAAGGGCAGATAAGAAAAGTGAGAACCGATGGAAAATAAATCATAACTCAAAATCCTTGAACTAAGTAATAAACGATTTGGACATATTATGAACCAGTGAATTTTTGTCTCGAAGTTAGTGTCACCGAAGTAATTTCCGTAACCGACAGCGTTCGGCTTAGAATCTTCGGCAGGTTACGGAATACCCTTAATGGGATCAAAAATTTAGTTAACTCAAATATTTCCAAAGAGGAAGAATAGAGCTTGGTTTGTGTTCCGGAATTTTGAGATTTTGCGGAATTACACCGACAGGGGAACTTTATCGGTAGAAGTTCATAAAGCACATGGGTGACATCCCCTTGATGACATCATGATGAGGTAAGGAGATGTGTTGTATGGTGGAGATGATGCCTTGTGTCCAAGCTAGATCCAACGGTTGAGATTCGGTATGATAAAGCGTGAATAGTGCACCAAAATCTTCTATAAATAGGTCTTCCCATTTCACTTCATTCCTCACCAATTCACAATTTCCTCGAGAGAGGTTAGAGAGAAGTGAGAGCAAGGAGGAGCTCGGAAAAGGAGTAGCGAAGTCTTTGGGTAAGTTCTTCGGTCCCGGTCTTAAGCTTTGGTAGTTCCTTCGGTAGTTATAGTAGAAATGCTAGATTAATCTTTAATCTTCCAAGTTAGTTTAGATATCATGTTTTAGGGATAAATATGATATTTATTATTGGAGATAGAGATATGTCAAAATTTTGGAAGATTAGAGTTAAAGTAACGAAGTTAAGCTGAAATTCCGCCGATTAGGAGTCGGGGTAAAATGGTAATTTGGGACTAGAATGTCCGGTATAATGTTGACCATTGATTAGAAACGTTATCATCCTTATAGGATATACGTAATCACTTACCATTGTTGTACCATTTGTCGTACCGCTATCAACAATGTAAATCGAAGTTTCCGTCAACGAAGGTACGTTCGCATCTTGTAACACTAACTCGATGTTTATTGTATGCGTACATGTGCTATGTGTATGGTATATATATATGATTGTTGTGTTCATCGACTAAGACTTACATACGTGGTTATGTATTGTAGCATACGTGGTTATGTTACATGTTTGTTAGTATCTTACATACGTGGTTATGTATTTCTAATCATACATACATTCTTGTTATTATGCTTGCTTGGGTGTTGGGATACGTTTGCTTGGTGCGAGGTGCTAAGTGCGAACTTGATTGTTAAGTGCGAAACGTATGCTAAGTGCGACATATCCACCGGGGGCGTGTGTCTTTGTTGGGATAAGCTTGTTTGTATGCTCATATACTGTCTATGTCGTATATATAAACATGAGGTTAACCGTTACCTGGGGTCCGGTGCATTGGACCTCAGCTTTTAACATAGGGTCAGGGTCAGGAGGACCGAGGATCAAGGAGAAAGGCAAGCGGCACGCATAGGGACTCAGCCGAAGAATTTCCACTTTTGTTATTTACTTTTGAAAACACTCGGTATAACTTACCGCTCACTTTATGTAATCGCCGGACTTACGGCATTTTGAATACAAATATCAGTTACTCAATCGCTCCGACGCTCTACTCTGATGAAAAAAAAATTTATACTGCTTTTGAAAATGGGATGTTACACCTTTTAAGTCTGTTGATCGAATAGCAAGAGCTGAGACCTCAGGAGTAGTAGGAATAGCAGTGGAATGATTCTAAAACATTGATTTGCACTTATCATCTTCATTGCGCAAGATAGAGGAGATTTCACGCACAGAAGGCAAGGGTTCTTAGTTGAGAATCTAGGCCTGAACATCATCATAATTCTTTAGGGCATCAAATTCTTGCCAAATGGCTGATTTTTCAAGATAGTAATCATCAAGTGACATGTGATCTTGTTTCAGTTGCCACAATTTTTTCTTAACATCAAATATGCGAGACATGTTCCCCATAGTACTATATGTCTCATGAAGGGCTTCCCAAATTTCTCTAACTGATGGAAGGTACATGAAACTCTCCTTAATTGAGGATGATATCACATTAATCAACCAAGAGGATACCAAGCATTTTCTAACTTCCATTTTCGAAATGCCTTGGTTACTGATTGGGGGCTTTTTGCTTCTCCATTAATATATTCAAGTTTGTCTCTTCCGTTGAAAGCAAGAATCATGGATTGAGACCATCCCAATAATTTGTTGGAAATTATGCCTTAGGGGCAAGTCATTGTACTTTAAACATCTATGTTATTTAAAGTATTCTCCTTTAGTTATCATTTCATTTGCATGTTTATAGTGATAACTGTATCATTGGATATATCTTATAGATTATCCTAAATGTCTTTGGTCGGTCATCTACACGGGAGCGAAGATGAAATAAGATCGGTATGACTTTGATGAGGTATGGAGATACGAATCAAAGTCATGGGCACTTGTAAGAGTACAAGGTGCTGGACCGACCCATTATGAGAAAGCTGCATGGATTTAGTCATAAGCTTATCTCATGTATAACCGCGTCACAATGCCCTATGACTTGAGATCATCATAGATTCCTACATGATGAGTCGCTGATCATTGACCTAGTCAAAAGTCACCTTTGACCGGGTGATGATAAAGGCTATGATCGGGATCAGTGGTTTTCATGCAGAGGAATGTGAATGGTCAAGATGGAATTTGTCCCTCACATTTGTAGAGAGATAATACTGGGCCCATCGATGAGTGAGTCTGAGAAACGTATGGCTATACTAAGATGGAAATGAGTTTCCATTTCAATTAGACTACTCAAGAATTGAAAAAGTAATGGTCAAGAACAGGAAGTTGACATTATCCATGCCTCATCCTTGACCAAATTATTGTGTGACAAAAGGGACGTGACATGGTTGTACGATAGATTGTATCGTATCATCGATCCCATATGAATTGGGTAATTGCAATGTCTTGCTAGAGGCCGCTTGTGACTTGTGGGCTGGTACAGTATTGGCCCGTTGCCAATCTCATGTGGGCCTGTAGGGTCGCACACAAGAATAGCTCAACACGAGCAATAGTGTTCAGATTCATTGAATCTTCGATATGTCTAAGATTTAATGAATACTGTTAATCTAGGGTTGATAAATAAATAAATAAATATATATATATATATATATATATATCATATCATATCATATTATATTGTAATATAATATAAAATTCGAAAATGATAATAATAATATTATATATAGTATTTAATTTATTTGATAAATTAAATAACTATAATAAATTGAGATATTGTATCTCATATTTAATTTTGAATAAAGATATAGTATCTCAGATTTAATTAGATTGAGACATAGTATCTCGATTAAATTAAATAGAAAAATATCATATCTCCGATTTGATTTATAAAGATAAATTAAATCTATAGGCCCATAATTTGAATTAAATACATATATTTGATTAGATCTGGTGGACAGATTTTAATTAATGTATTGTTTTAATTCAGATTCGAATTCAAGATTAATTAGATGAATTTTGAATATTTTAATACGGCTCATTAGGGTTTTAGAAACTCTATAAATAGATATTGATCTGATCGTATTGAAAGCACGGATGAATTAGAGAAGCCGCAAGAAACCCTAGAGAGAAAGGAGAGACGCGAGAGAACATTGAAGGCGCTAGCACGCTGTAGTCTGTGTTCAAGGCTATTTGTGTGGATTCCGGCAGAGGAAGGCGATTTGTAGAGTCGACTTTTGTTGATCGAGTAGGTAGCCCATATGTTCAAATTCGAACGAGACGCACACCCGTTCGTATAGGTATGATTCGGTTCTTTTCTACCTTGATTTAAACGCGGTTGAGCAATCCTCCGATGGGATTCGTAAAAGTTTTATGATTCCGCTGCATGTACGGATCCCAACATAATTATCGCTGGTAAGTTTCTTAGAGACAATAAGAATAGTAGAGATGTCATAGAACCAGATCATGACACATAATGACTTGGAAAATTAGATAGGCCCAAACCCAAAGGAAACCCCTCAAAAAAGTCCTTGGGTTCAACTGATGAAGGGGTTGGACTTTCTCACCTAAAGGGAGGAGTTCGATCCTGGACTTGGTCAAGGCGCTGGGAGAGGCATCCTCAAGGTTTATGAAGCAGTGGAGACATTGGGAAGAGGTGGAGGCATGTGTAGTCTCTGATCTAGTATGTCCTGTGGACTGGGCTCCAACCGCCATGCCCTTTGACTGTAGGTGAGCCCAACCCTTTCCTAAAATTTTTTATTTTTAAAAAAAATGAAAAAAGGAAGAGAAATACAATTAGAGGCTAAAGGCTTAGGTAGGAGATGATAGGCCCCATGGTGTTATGCTCCAGGAAAAATTGAATGAGTGACCCAACCTTACCAGAGCGAAGATACCAAAAGATAACGAGAGTCTATCGATCACAACAACTGAAAGATGAAGGAAACTCGCTGATGATAACGAACTAAGCGCGACCTAAGACGCCGGAGAAACAGACAAAAGAACTGAGCACGACCTAAGACGCCTGAAATAGAAACCCCACTAAGACCACGTGCAGTTGTGAAGGAATCATTGGAACTGACGATCTGAACTAGTGGACACATGCGACCATGAAGGAACAACAAAAACTAACAATCTGCACTTGACAGCCGAGACTATGTGTCAATGAATAACTCTTTTGAGATTCTAAGACTGAGAACGAACTACTCAGACTTAAGGAATAGTTTGAACTTTTCCGAGAATTGACGATGGGCGGATACCTTCTGATTCAGACAAGAAAACGTTTGATTTAATCTATTTATTGCTCTAATACCATGAAGAGAAAATTGGACTAAGTTGTTCGTTATATTTCGCACTGGCATATTATATATATAAATACACATATGACAGTTGGATATGAGAAGTTGAATTATAAGTGAGAAGTGGAGTTCAATTTTCAGACATTTATATAGAGAGGGTTTCATGGATTATCGAGCCGTCGCATCCTTTAGATTTATAGATCATTATATTTTACAAATGGTAATGGTTGGTTTTTAATAACCGTTATTAATTTTTCCAAGACTGATTGTTTGTAAGTGTTACTGACGATTGTTATTTTATGACGGTTGTTAAGAATAAGCAATATAATAACTGTTGTTTATTTTATTTCATGATGGTATTTTTCTAAGAACCGTTGGATATATTATTTTTTTACAAAATATTTAAAAATAAAAAATGAGAAAATGAGGAGGAAAAAAAAGAACAATGACGAGTAACCTTATGAATTGATGAGATTACCAAGCTACTCGTCACTAAAGGCCTGGCTAAGATCATTGTTAGGATCATGGCCAACCCCATACTCATCAAGTATAAGGTTGGCCTTTCGAATCATATTGGAGAGGTATCTAGAAAGTCTCTACACGACATGGTCAGTCTATTGTGTATGCCGCAACATTGCCTCCAATTGAGGAAGCATACGATATGGAGGAAGATGAGGAGGTGGCGGAGGCAGAGGCAGATGTTGGGGAGGAGAAGCATGAAGTAGAGGTTGAGGAGGAGGAGGAGGAAGAGGTGGAGGACACCGAGAGTTTTTTGACATATCTTCTGCACGACCTTTCTTCTTAGCGATTGAGTATGAGATTTAATGTGAAAATGTGGAAGGGACATGAAAAAACAGATGAAAATGTGGAGTTAAAATAATAGACATCTAAAAGGGACGTGACAAAACAATCATTGCACGCGTTGGAAGTTGAATAGTATGGCATAATGAAAGGTTATTTGTTTCATTCTCATGATGATGAGGAGGCACCCATAGTCAGTATGGGGAAGTTTAAATGTTTCAAAAGCTTTAATTAACGTTTATTAAGTTAGAACCATTGAGTATATTGGCAAGAATACTTTAAGGTTCTTAATTAATAACCGTGAATTATTAAGTTGTTTTTTTAAACTTTATCATTAACTTAACGTTTATTAAGTTATAACCGTTAAATATGTTGGCAATAATATTTTATGGTTCTTAATTAATAACTGTGAATTATTAAGTTGTTTTTTTAAACTTCATCTCCCTCCTCCGATGATGAGAATGAGGATTAAGATTAGGACAAGAAAGAGGAGCATAAGAAGAGGAGGAGGAGGATAAGGACGACATGCAATAAAACAATGATGACATCCTCCTCTTCATCTTTCTCTTCCTCATCCTCATCCTCTTTCTCATCCATATCCTCATCCTTGTCATCAGAGGAAGGGAGAAAAAGTGTATGACTGCAAGTCATATTAAACATTATTGTGATCAAGTATGTGGTTAAACTTCCTGTTCAAAGTATTGGCTCATGTTGTGAGACGTCTTATGTCGCGGTCAAAGCTTACCAACATTTGCATCAGAGCCTCCATTTCAGGAGGAGGCGGAGGAAGAAGAGGAGGGGATGGTGGTGGCGGAGGAGTTCCTTGGGAACTTAACATGATGAAGGAGGAGGAGGAGGCTAATAAAGAAAAGTAGTAAAAATCACAAGGAATATGTGAATTTAAATATAGGTCTAATAGATTACGAAGGGTTATGACTTATGACTTATGAAGGTCTAACAGATTACGAAAGGTTATGAGTTATGACTTGATGTGTTAGATGACAGTTGTTTATTAAGACCATTATGTTTTGTCTTCGTTGATATGAGGGTCTAAAGACAAATCATTTGCAATCATTACACGATAGTTGTTTTAAAAGAAATGTCTTTTGATCCCCCCCAAAAAAAGAAAAAGAAGAAGAAGAAGAAGAACCATCAATTTTGTCACTAAATAAATGACGGTTATTAACTACAATAATTATTTTTGTGTTTTCACGAATTCTATCTTACAATTCATGATGGCGCAAATAATTAATTGTTCCTTTTAAGTGTTATATATCCTTTCACCACTTCCACCTTGATATATATGATATTTATTAGCTGTAACTATTATGTATTAAGTATTATAAATGCACAAATATATAATAGTAAAATTTCTTCTTTCATTCCTCCATTATCAAAGGAAAGAGCAATAGAGGTTGGTTGTCCAAAGACATACTATCCCGTAATGCTGCAATAAAAAAAAAAAAAAAGCTTCAAACACACCACCTTTGCTAGGAGGGTGAAAAACCAACTGGAGTTTGATAACAAAAACTAGGGAAATGGTGATCATGGCAGGGATAAGCCAACCTCCAACACAAACAAAATAAACCCACAAAAGAAGGCAAACACATGACCAACAAGATACCCACTTAAAGAAAAATAAATAAAAATCACAAAGCATAATCCTAGCAACTAATAGGGGAAACCAAGACTCTAAAAATACTACTAGAGGTCCCTCCATCTTGGTAGTACCAAGAAACAGATCTCATGGTACCTCGGTGGCTGTAGATCAGCCACTAAACATCAGAGGAAAAATCGACACCGGAATAACATCCTTCGATCCCAAACTCAAAGCATTTTGGAGATTCAGCACCCCAAACATCGAGTTCTTTAGCATCTTGGCCCCAACTGACTTTATAGGTTCAGCCACCAACTACAACTCCTCGACACCGTTCAAAATCTTGGTCTCTTCCTTGATAGTGCCGTCAAGCCTCAGAACAGCAGCCCCCAAACCCAGAAATTCCTTTTCCCCTTCCATAAGCCCCTGTTCTAAAGCTTCTAAAGACTAGCCCCGATCTACTATTCTGCCCTCATAAATTACCTTCCTCCCTTTGACTGACGAAACCACGAACTCAGAACCAACAAAAGCCCTCAGCCGCCATCATCGACTCTCTCACCATGGAGAGACTCCAGACGAAGACAGCGCTTCGACAACCCTAGGAGAACCCTAGACCTTCACGCGCACAAGAGGTGCTACGCTTTTGGTCATGAATGTGCAGCATCTTATAACAGTTATCAACTCCAAGTGAAAAAGCAATTGTCATTCATTAATTTCCGTGAATATGGATTAAGGGGTAAAAATGTACATGTGTTATATCTTAGGAGAGTCTAATATCAAGTATTTTTTTAGGTGTAAATAACTTATGTCATTACAAATTAAGACGTTGAAAAAAATTAACATTTGATGGGTTAAGTTTTTTTTTTTTTACTAGATGATGATGTGACTTTCAAGAGTTATAAAAATACACATGGATGATGAAGTGTTTGACAAAAAGATGCCCAACACAAAGTTCTTTTTTTTTAATTTAATAATTTTATTTCAATTAAAGGAAAATTATTATTTTTCTAGGTATAATTTCTGGAAGGCCAAATTTTTTATTTTCATAATTTATTATAAATACTATATTTAATTAAAAATAAAAGTCAATAACGGACCATATATTGTTGCAACCAATGTTGTCAAAAACTAGTGTAAAAACGTAAAAATTCACGTTTTTACATTTCTACTAGGATCATACATGTTGAAACACAAGTAAACACTATCATGAGCAGAAACTTGGAGAAACTTTGCTCAAACATGAAAAAAACTGTAAAAACTTACCGTTTTTACCCTTTTTTACTTTAAAAAAAAAGGATGAATTTTTTTTTTTGAAAAAAGGATGAAAAGTTAAAAACCCTATTTCCATCATGCATCTTGTACTTGAGATTACTGAAGAGTGGAGATTGGATAGTTATATATAGTTTTTAACGTATTTTCATAGTTATAAACGTAAGTTTTTAACGTAAATTTTTTTAAAATAAGTTTTTTGTTATGTTTTATATAGTTATATGACTTATATCTTTTAAATATGAAGTTGTTTTATTAAATTTTGAATAGTGATTTATATTTTTTTCCATGTATATTTATATATATTTTGAGCTTTGACCTTGTAGTAGTGTGTCGTTTTTATGATTTACGTTTCTACCACCCCCTTGTGTATATATATATATTAAAAATTTTGCAAGATTGTTACTCAAAAGAGTATTATGATGGACAACTTGTTTAACATGAAAAGAGGCTTGAAACTGCTTCGATTGCAATATATATATATATATATATATATATATAAATAAAAGATAGGAATAGTAGGATCTCTAATCTATAGAAGAAAAATGAAGAAGTTTTTGTCCACTGGCAGGAGGTAATAAGACAGTGGAGAAGAGTGGCAACGCCCAAGAGGAAAGGATATAATATCTCCTTTCTGATAATTATTTGGGTTCTACTGAAATAATTCAAGTACCTAGATTAAACACCTCCTGTTTCCTTCCTCTTTTTCTACTTTGCACAGCCTCCATAAATTAAGCTATGTTCTCTTTTACGTTGCTAGAGAAAGAAGCTAGCATGAGGACGTTTAGAAAATGTGTCGTGATTTTCTTGGTAATGCTTCAGGTTCTCTGCAACGAGTCTGTGGCATTAACGGAGAATGGAGAGGACCAAAGGAGTACTTACATAGTTCACGTAGACAAATCCGAAATGCCTGAGACTTTCAAGCATCATTCAGCCTGGTACGAATTATCAAATTTTAAATGCATAAATACTCATTTATTAATTATTAATTAGAAAATTTAATAAGGATTGTTTTTAAAAAAAAATAAATTAAGGAAATAAAAAATTTGGCTATCCAGGAATTATATCTAGAGAAATAATAATTTTTCTTTAATTGTAATAAAATTATTAAATTAAACAAAAAATTGTGTTGGGCACTCATTTTACCAAATCACATGTGTATTTTTGCACTTTTTTGAAAACCACATCATCTTCTAGTTAGCAAAAAAAGTCAAACTTAACGGTTAAACGGTATTTTTTGCACATAATTTGTAACCACATGTGTACTTTTATACCTAAAGAAAATATATTTAGTGTTAGGCGCTCATGTACATATTTTTCACCTCAACCTCACCTGTGAATATAGTCAATATATATACACAATTAATAATAAATTTTAAACAAATTAAATAAGAATAAATCGAGGATAAATTTCTATTTGAGAAATTAATTGAGAGCCTAGGACGTAAAGGACTTCATGACTTCATCATTTCCTAGGCCCCATTCTACTTTTAATTTTTTAATGGGGATTTATCCCCAATTTTGTCAACAAATAATGTCAATTATAAACAATAGACTACAATATGTTAGGGTCCATTTTCACCTTGTGTAGAAGAGAATATACTTCAATAGCTTGTTACACTATCCCTCAAAATATCAAGTTATAAACAGATATATATTAAATAATCTCATTCCTATTTAATTTCTATCTAAATAAGAAAAATTCCACCAACCAAACAAGACACAGGTTCATGCAAAACAGACTCATCATAGCCTAAAGTACTTCATTTTGTAAAAATAAAATATGGTATTTGTAGAGAAAAAAGTTGCAGCCCCAGAAATGTGTTTTTTGGTAAAATAAAATTGAACCTAACGTACTTTATTTTTAATTTTTAACTGGTTCTCAAAATAATTAATTCTATAGAAGTTTTGAATTGATTCAAACACTGGTCTACTAACTTTTTAAAAATGTGTCGGAAACAATTGACAAGTCGAAAAATGAAAATAGATGAGGGCTTTATTTTTTTAATTAAGGAAAATTAAGGATAAGCCATTGATACACATTTAAATATGTTCAATCTTTATGAACAAATAATTTGTGGCATTGATTAATCCACATCAAAAAAAAAAAAATCATATTTACAAATCAAACTTACATATTTACAAATTGAATTATGTATGTATGTATGTCAATTTTAACAATTCATGTTTACACGTAGAACTTCCATATTTACAAGTTGAATTGCGTCATTGATAATTCAAATTCAAGACTTGTGTGATTTCCCTTTAAAAAAACCAAGTTTTTGAAATTAAATTATGACAGAATTAGCAAAAATGTATTTAGGGAAAAGGGGGAGTCCCTATTGAAAATTGTATTGGTTACAAAGACGAGAGAAAATTTTATACACAGGAGCGTAGTAATAGTTTGCAAAATTTTATACACAGAGTATCATCACTAGTACTAATTTCGGTCTTTTTAATAAACTTTTCAATGGAGAATTCCTACAATTTTATCAAATATCTATTTGGTATAGTAAGTTTTGGTATTATCGAGAAGTGTGTGTTCAGTGGCGGACTTAGGAATTTTATTGAGGGGGTGAAAATAAAAAATGTTACATCGTAAATAAAAGTATTTTAAATACAATGCAACCTAATATACAGAAAATTGAACAGAAATCTATTACAAAAATTAATATTACTTCACTTGACTTTTAATATTATGTGTCTTCATATTATTAAACTCATCTATAATTGAATTTGTGTTAAAACTCAAAAAAATTAATTTTTAATGTATGTAATCAAAACTTGCCCAAAATCCTATCCTAAAAAATATTCTCTAATAGAGATAAGTTATCATTCCGATAAAATCATGTATAAAAAAATTGTTTGAAGAAATTTAATGAATGAGTGATTTTGAGTAATTTTACACTCAAAATTTTCATTAATTCACCTAAAATTACAAACACACCCTTCAAATTCGGAAGAAGACATAGTTTTTCGGAGAAAACTTAAAACAAGAAGGGTTAGGATAAATACTTTTCCATTTTATTATTATATTTATTTAAAAAAAAAAAAAGCAACACTTTTGAGTTAATAGTATTTTTTTTATTTTGTTACCAAATACGAATAGTTAGAATATCCGGGCATAGCACAAATAACCACTAAAATAACCATCTTATTCAACTCTAAGAACATCAAGTAAGTCCATAATTGGAATGTTTGTAATATTCATATTTACATCACAGTTAGCGTAATTCAGGTTAAAAAAAGCATTTGCATCACTTAATTACATGGTCCATTAAATATTAAAAGTTATATGAAAAATTAATATGTAATTCCTTATAATTCCACATGATTTTTAATTAAGTCCCTGTAGTTTTAAAACAAAGTTAAGATTTTTGAAATACTAATCAAGTTAATCTTTTATTATTATCTTTTATTTCAAACTATTTCTCAAAATAATTGACATAGAGGTAGTGTTTAAAGAGCCGAACTGGATCGCATGGTCCGGCTGTCAGTCAATCGATCGGCAACTTGTAACATTTTGAATTTTTACTACTGGTTAAATAAATTGAGTAGGCCAAAAAATGTAACCATGGAAAAAATGCCCAAAAATTAGAGAAAAATATGAAAAAGTAGAAAAGTGACTTCTAGGGCATATTTGAATTCTATAAATATTATTTATAGCTATAATACCTCAAAAAAAATGAATTATTGGCCAAAAGCCATTTTTAGGTGAAATGTTAAAGAAATAAATGGGAAAAGTATTAAAATTATTTAATGGCCTAAAGAGGTTGAGGAAACATTATGAAACATTAATTTGAGGAAATTAGGAAATTATGAAGAGGTTTAGTTCCCCAAAAGGGGCCAAAATAATTTATGGGAATTAAAGACCTTTTTTCCTGAAAATTTAAGGAAAAATAATATGAGGTAAATTTTTATGTTGAAAATTTTAGAAATGATATTTTATGAGTTAAAGAAGCTAATGGAGCCCAAAAATATTTATAGTAATTTCTAGAATTTATATGGTAATTTCATTATTGATAGAGAAGGGTAAAATAATAAATTCCTTACCCTACGCCTGAAAAATTAATTTGGACCAAGCTTGGGCCCAATTTAGGACCTGCTTGGGATATTTTAAAATAGTAAAATAAGCCCAACGAAAAAAAAAAAGGGGGGAAAAAGCTAAGCTAGCCCGTTTGTAATAACTTCAAGGATTGATGGACTTATTGTAAAAAAATGGCTTATGATAGAAGTCGCTTTTTTAAACTTTTGGAGTGACTTTTTTCAGCTTCCAAAGAAAAATTTTAGGGATAGATAATCCAATAAACAATGTATAAATATACATTTGTATGCATTCTAATTTATCCATTAGAATATATTTAATTAAGTACTTTAGAGTTTTTTTTTTTTAAAAAAATAATAATAAAATTAATTTTTTATCAAATTTAAATTTAAATTTTTATCTTCAATTATCACAATATATACAACTAATGTTATTTTGTTGTATTCAATAGGATTTATGTCATTTTCATCTCGAATGACTTTTCAAACGCTATTCCAAACAAGAGCCCATTTGAAAAAGTCACTTCTGCTACTGCTATCTAAAACACAAACCATATCTACAATTTGACTTTTATCTTCTTTTCCATTTGCAAAAGCCCATCTAAAAAAAGTCACTTCTATCACCATTATTCCAAACAAACACTAGAAAATGAAAGGCGTGTCTTATTATAGACTATGGAGAGGAAAAGTTGAGTCCTTTGGGTTTAGAGAGAGAAACTCCAAGAACAAGAAAGAGAAGTATGATAAGGCTAAGACATAAATAAAAGCTAGTAGATAGTGATTTAGTGCCATATATATTAATTGTTCTTGTAGCATTTGCGGTCTGAAATTTATTATGTTTGAAGATGAAAATGTTGGCTGTCATGATGTCTAAGAGTATGTTATAATCATCCTAAATTGAAAAATTAGATATACAAGTTGTCTATAAGCTCCTATGAGAAGATTGAATGGAATAGAGTTGAACTTCGTTATTGCTTACCTATTGTTCTATTTTAGCCAGTACTGTTTCAACATAAAGGGATGTGTACGTTTTTGTTAACTTTAAGGCTTGCAATGAATTTAAAAGGGATTTTTTTGTAGGACAATGTCCCTAGAGCATGTTTGGAAGCATTAATATGAGAAATGTTATTTTCCCTATATATAGGAGTGTCTTGGCCAGTAGATAAAAATAGGTAAGGATATGGATTTTGAATAATTGGGGTTCAAAAATGGATTCCTCATGTGAAATTGTGTAAGGATAACATGAGAAGTGAATTTTTAGGTAAGAGATCATAATTCCAAGAGTTAAAGTTTTAAACTCAAGAATAAAGGCTAAGAAAGAGATTGGGAATTAAGTTGGAAGGGGAAGAGTTACTTATGCATAATATATACATAAATGTAATATATGCTTTGACGTACCGGCCAACTGTATTAATATTATTAGATTTTAATTGTGCCAAGATCCCACAAGAAATCAAGAACAAAAGGAGTAAGGAGGAGGTAAATTGGAAGAAATTAAAGCAGAAGATGTAGTCACCATTTTCCCTTGATGTGATTGTGTATTGATTGCTGCATGTCTGTTTGTGCCATTCAGGTGGTTGAAGATCGAAGAAGATGAATGAACCTTTGTTAATTTTACGATCCTCTAAGTACAATTGTATAAATACTAGTTTGGAAGCTTTGTGTAAGTTCTTTATTATTATTATATGGGCTATAACATAGCTATATCAGGAGCAGTTAAGGGCTATATGAAGTCAAGGAAGTGATATACAAGATGTATGCCTAGTATGCATGAAGATAGATAATTAAAGTTATAATTAGTTTATAGTTGAGTTATGAATTGTTGGACCACATGATAAGCAAACTTTAAATGACAATTAATACCATCCAACTATAGCAATTACATTAGCAAAAAAATGGTTTTCTTAATGTTTCCTCAATTCCATGATTTAGTTTATAATATTTTCACCATTATAGGTTTAAATTCTCGCATTTTATCAAACACCCTAAGCTTCAAGAAAAATCTTTCAAAATTACAATCCCACATTTCAAATGTATTAAAACTGAAAATCCAATCTTAAGTTATTGCCAAACCTTTATACAACTCAAACCAATTATCAATTGGAGGAATATATATCCTTTCCAAACCACAAAACAATTTAGAGAAGGGAAAGAAAAATTCTCTAGTCATTCATAAATTGAAAGAATTCTGGAAATCAAAGGAGGAGGAAGTTATTCATACAGACCATATACAATACACGCACGAGCAAAGGAAGGAAGTGAGGAAGCAATCTGTATTGTCCCCACTCTCACACAGCAACGTCACAGAGCAAAGAAAGGAGAACCCCCAGCGCACATAACAGCAACAAAAGAAAGGAATATCAATACCAAGAAAAGAGAAGGAGACAGCCGATCAGTCCTAAAAGTCTCCCTCCCTATTTCTGCTGTAGATATGTTGACTGGAAAGGAGGGGGAAACAGAGGGAAAGTCCAGTGATGATGAGCAGAGGAGGAAGGAGAAAAATGGTTGATGAACATTATGGTCTTGCACAAAAATGACAGACATGGAGAGCAGATGAGAATGGCCATGGGTGTTCAATTTCTC
This sequence comes from Acacia acuminata, assembly GCA_019022655.1. Taxonomy (NCBI): domain Eukaryota; kingdom Viridiplantae; phylum Streptophyta; class Magnoliopsida; order Fabales; family Fabaceae; genus Acacia; species Acacia acuminata. The sequence continues at coordinate 7,980,223 of JAFJYI010000005.1, forward strand.
AAAGTTTCTTGAAGATTCCTTGGTCTCCATTTACGGGTGAGGGGAAAAAAAAAAAAAAGAAGAAGAAGCAGGGAGTATGGAGATATCTAATTGGGGGCTTGTTTGGTACAAGATCAAAAATCTATGAAAGATGTTTTAAGCTACATGATTAATTTAGGTATTCCAATAATTTTATATTGTTAGAACAAAATGAAAGGCCCTTTGACTTAAAGAAAATTCAAACCCAAAAACCGAACATAGATAACAAACACAAGCAGATATACTAGACAATCATTGACTTATGTTTCACTGCTGCTATAACTAATTTAAAAGAACTAATTAATTTTAAATTTAAGGTATATTAGATGCATAAGATTGATTCTCTCATAGTTCTCAAATTTCTCTTTTTTTTTTTTTTTTTTTTTTTGGTAAAAAACTTCTCTTTTACTATCAACGTACAACTTTTAAATATAGATACGAAATAAATAAAAAATTATTATCTTTCATTTTTATTATATATTTTTTCTATTATATATTGACATAAGAAGTCATTGATTATTTAATTAATCTTACTATTATGATTATTTTAAATTCCAAATTTTTGGATTATTACACCTACTCTATTAATTAAGTTATAGAGCTAAATACAACATTTCTAAATTGATTGAATTTGTAAGGTAAGAGGTAAAGGTAAACTCACCACTAAGATTATTATCAGATAAGTTCAAATCAGTGAGATTATGAAGAATTCCAATTTGAGTTGGAATGATATCTATCAAAGCTAATTTGAGTTATAAATGTGTTATAGGTTATTTTTATCAAATAAGAATTAAGGGTTAATCTACTCTATTAAATTATAGACGTAAATACAACATTGTTAAATTGAGTCAATTTGCAAGGTATAGTAGAAAAATGTACATAAATCACCAATAAGATTGTTTTTTATTTCCAGTCATTTGAACTAATGAATATGTGCTTCATCATTCAAAAATCCTTGTAATTATTTTGCTACTCAAATACATAACAAATAACAAATGATATAATCTATTTCTAAGTGCAGTGTAATTAGAGTGCCTTGAATGTTTTTTAATATTTCAAGAAACAACTCTCAGAGTCTAGATTATATCTTGCTCAATAGCAAAGCCATTGTGCTCATATTTGTCTTTAGCAAAATACCTTTAGGCCATTGTGTTATCCATATGACTTTTGTTCTAGAGATATGAAAATGATGCACATCACTTCCAGTTACATTTCTTGTGATGAGTCTTTACAGTTTTAATCGTTGTCTTGGACTTCACAGTTCTCATCCAAACTTATATAGTACATGATTACATTGTTCCTAATCAATACTTATCATCACTAATCAAGTTTATATGAAGATTATAGAAGATTAAACACATATTAGAGCTTAATGGTCATAAAACTACTTTTTGTCAGAAGGTTCAACGGATACTCCAATGATCATATTCTAAGATGCTCTTTGACCATCACATCTGATCTTCATCACTGCCAGCCTTTCTCTATTCTCATCATCGCCAGAAACTCTCAAACCACCACCTCATTCGTCTTACGACCACCACAGCAGCTTCTCTTTCCTTCCATCATTTCATTCCAGAGTTTCCTTCCATTATCTCATCATTTCAATTTCTCCACTCCCTTATTACCGATAGCTTCCTCCATTGATTCGTCCACTTTCACATATCTAACGGATTTCTGGTGTTTGGGACAACCTGTGGTTGCAATTAAAATAATGAGTGGCTAGATCCTATTGAGTCTTGATGGTGAAGAAGGTGGCTAAAGCTTCAATATATTACAAAGGGGATTTCATTAACTTTCCATAAGTTAACTTCCTGTATCATGATCGGTTCGAATTAATTTTGTATTGGTACATGTTTATGAGATTTAGATGAGTGATTATTTTTCTATGATATATTACTCTTGTGTTGGATTTTGTATTGGTGCACTTCAATTATGTATTGAACTTATTTCCTTATGTTTTAATGAAATTATGCATTGTATGTGATTAGTATAGTATGTAATTGAGTTAATTGATATTGAGTATGGAGATTGTGCCTTCATCAAAGAGGAAGCAAGTACCTCAAAATGATTTTCAAACACAAATGAAATGGTTTTTAACAATTTATCTAAAGAATGATTATGAATGCGATTGTAGGAGTAGTCATCAATTAAATAAATTGAACCCAATATGATTGCTTGGGGTTTTCAATTAGACTTGATGCAAAATTAATTCCCAAATCATTTTAAGAAGCTAGAAAAGCTACCAACTTTGCTACCAAGACACATTTAATCATATAATCCCTTTTAATCCAAATCATTTCTTCATTGTTTTACAAAAATACCAAAAGATTAAAACTAGTTTTATTGTCATGCATTTTAATTTAGAGAAAACTATTTTCAAAACCCTATTTCTAACCATGTTTTTAACCCTTAATCCAACCTAGAGAATTCAAAATAAAAGACTCATTGATAAGAGAACAATACCAAGTTGTTTTCTCTCTATTACATTCTAATTCATGGTAAATATTTTGCATTTGACCTTAAGGCGACTAAGGTGTGTCAAATCAATGGCGCCATTGCCAATGAGTCATTTTTTACTCCATTGGTTTTCTAAGTGTCAATTGGTTTAGATTGATTAGCTGGGTTTGCCCTTATGAGCCTGCTCTTAGGTTTTCTTTTGTTTTTCATTTTTTTTCCCCATTAGTTTTGGTTTTCAAAGTATTTCGCATCAAAATTTTTGAGGAAAAAATATTTTATATACGTGTGTGTGTGTATTCCTTTGCTTTTGCATACTTGCATACACATAGCATATATTGCATTTGACTTAGATTGGTGTATTCCTGTTTTCTCACACAAATTCCTTGATTGAGAGACTTGGTTGCTGAAATTTAATTAGTGGTTTTTTGCTTCAAATTCTGGTTGCCTTGTTGTGAATATCATACATCATTGCTTTTACACCCATTTGAGTGAATGAACTAGTTCTCCAAGTCATTCTTGCTGAATTTTGAAAGATTTTGAGCGTAAAGACAAGTTTTGAAGGGTTTGTGTTGTATTTCTGCATGCATTCCCAGAGGTAAAAAAAGCTGTACCTAGAGACCCCGAGTTTGATATAACTTTGAAACAGTTTAAGAACCAACAAAAAATGGGTCAAGGAAAAGGTAAAAATTAAAGGGTACCAGTACAATTTCTTTAGAACATCAAATATCTACTGTACATCACAAATTTGCGGAAAGGAAATCTCCTTGATGGCATTTCGATAGGAAACCACGAATAAGGTTACCCATCCACAATTCCTTCATGTGTATTTTTGCATCAATTTGGAAACTTCATTTGTATTGTTGCAACATTTTCTTTGTTGACTTGTTTCCTAAACCATCAACATTTAGTGAAGTTAGTAGTCGTGATATTTTTTGCACCCTTTTGAAAGCTCATGTAAACTTTTGCACTTAAGAAAAGTTTAGTGTTAAGTGTCCATAATAAAATACTTAATTTGCACCTTAACTCTTTATTAAATAGTGTAAATCATTGTCACCGAGAAAAAAAAGGGGTCAATCATTTGAATCACATAATACTAGTTGAATATGATTTGGCTCCTAAGAAATAATTAGCTTCCTAAAATGGATTGAAAAGCCATCAGATGAACCAGTATCTAGCAAACAATATAAACTGATATTTCTTAGCTAACTTAACAAACTAAAAAATTTCCTCTAGATAATAAACTTCATTGATGTTTTATTTATTTAATCATTTAAGATAATTTTGACATTTTAAAAACTTTTACTAATATTTGTTATTAACAATTAGTTTAGCTTTTAGCCTCTCTTGTCTCTTCTTTTTCTCATTCTTAATCAGAACTTTGTTTTTCACCAAAAATCTCCTCTAATGTTACAATTCTGCAATCTCAATGTGAAGCAACTACAGTCTAATTACTAACATGTGCCTTCCGCCGTAGGAACTAAAACCGTCCCTAATGACCATGAAACTACCAAACTAGCTACTAACCAATACGTACGATTTGGAGAAAAAGAAATAAAATGTGGTGCCTTCTTTGTCATCTAATATATTCTGTTCACACGACCTTCATATCACGTGAGATGATCCAAACCTTAGTAATTATTAGGTTTTGAGCATGCCTGGTTGAGGTCGAACAACATGTAAGAGTTAAAAAAACGAAAAACACTTGTAGTCTTCTTGATCTTTTTCCATGCATATTTATACAGTACATTTTAAAGGGGAATGTTTGCCTCCCTGTCTAATGTATTCTGGGAATATGAATAAAAGTAAGCTTGCAATCAAAATGATTAATAATTATAACATAAATTAATTGTTGGATTTTAAGGTCCTGACATGGCCTTTACTGTCTAATCACTGCAAGTCCTGTAAGTGTTTCTGCTAAATTTCAATGATCTTATGCAAGTGTAGATATTAAGTTATATATATCTATAATGAAGTATTAGCTCACTGGCTCATTTCAATTCTTTACTCAACTCAGGTTGGTGCAAGGGATTTTGTTTATTTAATTTCTAGTGATTACTGATGGGTGGGAGCATATATAAAAATTCTGTTACTCACTCTGTTCCACTTCTCAGTTTCGGACGTAATCATGATTTGAGACCAATCGACCTTACACCTGCACCAGTTTTGCCAGCTCCAGCAGGTTTAGTTAAAGAACTAGCGAATATAGGTTTAAATTGTTGAAAGAAGTACTGTAACTTAAATGGGTTCTTTGGTGCCAGGGATTTGGAAGGAAAGGGAGGGAAGAGGAAATTTTTATGGGTTGAATCTAAAAAATTAGTGAGGTGAGATTAATAGTTTTTAATAAATTTTTCATACTCTTTAATTTTATCTCACAAATTTTTTTTTTTTTTTATTAAAATTTTATAACACAGCTTCTTCAATTTGATTTTCTTTTTTCAAATTCAACTCAAAAAAATAATTTTCTCTCTGCTCCCTTCATACCAAACAGATCATAAAACTTCAGTTAGAGAACAGACCCTCTCATGTCATGCACAAAGCTATATAATTCTCTGAATTTTCTTGTTACAAAATCATATTAATCTTATAGGAGTAAGTATACAGGGTTGAATAATAGTTGTGTAGGAAGGTGGTGGGGGTAGAGTGAAGCATATAATGCTCACCAGTTCTGGACTGAGAATTTCTATTTTGGCCAGTGTGGGGAATGAGAAACGAAAGAGTTGACCATTCAAAGACTGCATATATTTAGGTATTTTAAAATCATTTTTGTAATCAAGATTATGCTCATGTGAGTTTATGACTCATTTTTCTTTATCAAATATTTAATTCATACAAAAAGGATTGTTTGTCAATCGTAATGCATTTTCATGATTAAGTCCTTTGAATTTAATGATGATTTCCTGTTTTAATTGTAATTTCTAAATAGTTTTAGGCAATAGGGCAACTGAAGCTATTGCTCCGCGGGAGTTTCTACTGCTGCTGCTGTAATGTTTGCAGGAGGCAATTGCACTTGCTTAGATTCCTTATAATTCAATTTCGGTACCTTGTTATTTTAACAGAATAAGATTATGTCAGACGTGGCATGTAAAGAAGCCTTTGATAGACAAATAACAGCCACAAGAAATTAAATATACGACAAACTTCACATCAAGACTATGCTGCAAATCCTTTAAGGTTTCATCATAGATATATATCAAGGCATCAAGCAATCATAGAGCCAAATCTCCTAGCATTTTACTAGATTATTTGCATGGCTTGATTCAATAAATGCTGGATTGATATATTATTGAAAGGAATGGATAATGTCAAATTGGAGGATAGAAGTCTTTGAGACACTTGGTGCATTGATGGTCGAGATTTGGGAGATGGATTCAAGCAAGATAACGCAATTGTGACCAACAAAGGCACCTCTAGTGCATCTTTGCAGGATGGCAATGGGAGACGTGGATCTAAGACATCTTTTAGCAAAATGCTTTCAGTACAGGTCTTTGACAAAGATAATATCAAATCTCCAGGATGTCTTCCGATGATTGTTTCTAATATCACGACTCCAAAACTATAAACATCACATTTTTCAGTCACAACTAAGGTGTATGCAAGCTCTGCAATGGTCAAACATTATATTAAAGAAATTATGTGATTATTCCAAGGGAAGAAATTGTAAAAATAAAACACTACAAAACAAGAGTAGTAGAGTATTGGAAAAACCAATTACCTGGAGCAACATAACCATAAGTACCAACTAGAAGAGTTTGATTAGATGTATCTGGATCAATTATTCTAGCTGTGCCAAAATCAGATAGAAAAGCCTCCATCTTTGAGTTCAACAATACATTGCTACTTGTAATATCTCGATGGATAATTGGAGAAGCACAATCATGATGCATGTAGAACAAAGCATTTGCTATCTCTTTAATGGCATTCACTCTCTTACTCTAGTCCAACTCTTTAGCTTCATCATCATTATTCAAGACATAAAAAAGACTTCCTCTTTCCATGTATTCATATATGAGAAACATGCATTGATTATGCAAACAAAAACCATACAGCTTTATAATATTGCGGTGTCGAATTTCACTTAACATCTTCACTTCATTGTGAAAACTTTTAGCAAAAGATGCATTTTCATTTTCTCTTCTATGAAGTTTTTTCAATGCTACAATTTTGCCAGTAGGAAGTTGTGCTCTATAAACGCTTCCATATGCACCTGTTCCAATACAATATTTGAAGTCAAAGCCCTCTGTTGCTTCTATGATATCTTCATATGCAATTTTACCATCATAATTCCATATGGAAAACAAATTCCCATTTCTTGTTTCCCTTGTCTCAATCATGGATTTCTTCTTTTTTTTGAATGATCCAAATGATATGAAACCCACAACAAGTATGATGACAAGAAAAATTGTCACAGAAATAATGATTTTCAACAAAGACTTTGAACCTGTAGAATAATCATGTGTCTTCTCTGGACCAAGCAATTCATTATTACCATCTAAAATATCATGAGGAAAATAGTTATAAACTTCACTTGGAACATAGCCGCTGAAATGATTGTATGACAAGTTGATATAGTACAGCCTACCAAGTTCTTTAGGGATACTACCAGAGATATTATTGTAACTCAAATCGAGGCTACACATTCGTGGAGTACTGCATAGAGTAGATGGTAATATTCCATTGATTTTGTTGTGACTAAAGTCACCATCAAAAGATAAATCGTTCAAAAGGTAAGGCACGCTTCCACTCAAATTATTTTGGGAGATATTTAGATAACGAAGATGACGAACAAGTCCAAACTCTTTTGGCATGCTACCACTTAATTGATTTTGAGAAACATCAAAGGACTCTAAATTTGTCAGATTGAAAATCGAAGAAGGGATATCACCTGCAGTGAATAAATTTGAGGATAGATATAAATTCTTGAGATTTGTCATAAAACCCAAAGCTAAGTGAATGACTCCAAATAGTTTGTTTCTACTCAGTCTAGCAATTGTGAATAAGGTTGGCAAGGGTGTGGAAGGTGACACACCCGTATGGTCATTGTAAGACATTGATTTGAGATGCAAATGTTTTGTAGGTTTTTCTTATTATAAATAAAAATTGAGGGTAAACCTACTCTATTAAGTTACAAAAGTAATCTTAACATTTATATATTGAGCGAATTTGTAAAGTAATAGTGGAAGATACATATACTCACTGACAAGATTGTTATAAAACAAGTTTAGATTAGTGAGATTATGAAGAGCTCCAATCTAAGTTGGAATGATACCTACCAAGATGCAAATGTGTTGTAGGTTATTTCTTATCAAACAAAAATTGAGTGTTAATCTATCTATTAATTTATAATTTAAAAGTAAACATAACATTTCTAAATAGAGTGAATTTGCAAGGTAATAGTGGAAAGTACATATACTCACCCACAAGATTGTTATGAGACAAGTTCAAGATTAGTGAGATTATGAAGAGCTCCAATTTGAGTTGGAATGATACCTACCAAGATGCAAATGTGTTGTAGGTTATTTCTTATCAAACAAAAATTGAGTGTTAACCGATCTATTAATTTATAATTTAAAAGTAAACATAACATTTCTAAATAGAGTGAATTTGCAAGGTAATAGTGGAAAGTACATATACTCACCAGAAAGATTGTTATAAGACAAGTTCAGATTAGTGAGATCATGAAGAGCTCCAATCTGAGTTGGAATGATACCTACTAAGATGCAAATGTGTTGCAGGTTATTTCTTATCAAACAAAAATTGAGTGTTAACCTATCTATTAATTTATAATTTAAAAGTAAACATAACATTTCTAAATAGAGTGAATTTGCAAAATAATAGTGGAAAGTACATATACTCACCGACAAGATTGTTATAAGACAAGTCAAGATGGGTGAGATTATGAAGAGCTCCAATTTGAGTGGGAATGGTACCTAACAAGATGCAAATCTGTTGTAGATTATTTCTTATCAAACAAAAATTGAGTGTTAACCTATGTATTAATTTATAATGGCTAAAGTATACATTTAGTCTCTTATGTTTGCCTCTGGTATCATTTTAGTCCCTTAAGTTTGTAAAGTATACGTTTGGTCCCTTAATGTTAACACCGTTAGTCTGACTTAACGGAAAATATTGACTCAACAATTTTAAGCGATGATTGTATAATTAAATGCTAGCCATGCATCCTCATATGTTAGTATTTTAATAAATTAATATTTTAAATCCTATTAATTGAAAAATATTTAATTTTCACAGACTATTTTACGGTTTTTCACAGTCTGTAAAGATTAAATAATTTTTTTTTTGTCAAAAAGATTAAATATTTTTCAATTATAGGATTTAAAATATTAATTTATTGAAATAATAACAAATAAGCATGTTTGGTCAACATTTAATTACACAGTCATCGCTTTTAAAATTGTTAAGTCAGTATTTTCCGTTAAGTTAGACTAACGGTGTTAACATTCAGGGATCAAATATGCACTTTACAAACTTAAGGGACTAAAATGATACTAGAGGCAAACATAAGAGACTAAATGTATACTTTAGCCATTTATAATTTAAAAGTGAACACAACAATTCTAAATTGATTGAATTTGCATGGTTATAGTGGAAAGTACATATACTCACCGCCAAGATTGTTAAAAGACAAGTCAAGATGGGTGAGATTATGAAGAGCTTCTATTGTACTTGGAATGGTACCTTTAATAGCCAATTATTTGAGTTGCAAATTTGTTATAGGTTATTTTTATTTTATTTTTTTTGTCAAATAAAAATTGAGTGTTAACCTACTCTATTAAGTTATACAAGTAAACATAATATTTAGAGAAAATATCAATGAGGTCCCTATTAAGTTAAGAAGAGAAAAAATATCAAGAAAAGAAAAAAAGTCCCAACCCCAAAGGGACTTTTATATATATATATATTTATATATATATATATATATATATATAAATTATGGAATTCTAATATCAAAAAAGTCCTGTTGTCAAAATAGCTTTTCCTGTTATTAAAATGGCTTTTTCTGTTATGAAAATATTATTGTCAAAATGACTTTTCCTGTTGTCAAAATAGCTTTTTTCTTGTTAAAATTTTTTTGAGTTTTTCCTCGACATGTAGAATTCAGAAACCTGGAAAAATTTTGACAACATGAAAAGTTATTTTGACAACAGAAAAAGCCATTTTGACAACAATATTTTTATAGGAAAATTTTAACAACAGAAAAAGCCATTTTAACAACAGGAAAAGCTATTTTAATACAATAGACTTTTTTGATATTGGAATTCCATAATTAATATATAAAAAGTCCCTAGGGACTTTTTTGATAGGAAATTTGGAGTTGTAACTTTTTTGATATTTTTTTTCTTTTCCTTGGGACCTCACTGATATTTTCCCTAATATTTATTGAGAGAAATCTCCAAGTTAATAGTCATAACTCAACTATAAGATTGTTATAAGACAAGTATAGATAAATGAGATTATGAAGATCTTCTATCATAGTTGGAATTTTACCTTTAAAAGCCAGTTATTGAAGCTGCGAACTTATTGTAGGTGAATTTTCGATCAAATAAATGAATTTTAGAAGAACCAAAGCTACTATCAAAATGTGTGTGATTTCTTAATGTAAGACACGTTTCCACTTCTGATTTAGAGATACAACAAGAACACCTAATTTTGTCAAATATAGAATTGAACAAGGAATAACTCCAACTAATTTCTACTCAAATTGAAGAATTTTGAACGAGTGAAGTTGGCAAGAGAAGAGGGGAATTCACCTTCTAGGAAGATAGAAAACAAGTTAGTAAGAGTGGAGGTAACACAATTGTAATGTTGTTGTAAGAAAAGCACAAATGAATGAGATTTTGAAGATCTCCTATATGAGTTGGATGGTATTTACGAAATCCTATCATGTGAGTTGAAAATGTGCTGTGGCCAGGTTATTTCTGATCAAATAAAAATTGAGGGTTAACCTATTCAATTAAGTTATAGACATAAATACAACATTTCTAAGTTGAAATGGTACCTACCAAAGCCAGCTGTTTGAGTTGCAAATCTATTATAGGTTATTTCCTATCAAATAAGAATTGATGGTTGACCTAATCTATTAAGTTAAAATTAAATGCAATATTTCCAAATTAGGAGACCTTGTAAGGTAATAGTGTTATGTGCATGACTCAACAAGAAGATTATTAGAAGACAAGTCCAAATAATCGAGATTATGAAGAGATCTTATTGTAGCTAGAATGGTACCTGTCAAAGCCAATAAAATATTTAATGTGGAAAGAGCTACAAATTTCTTTGGAATATAATATAGAAACTTTAGTTTTGCAAGTATACTTTCGGGGATGTTGCGGCTCAAACCACGCGACAAAATGATGGAGAAAAGTAGAAGTTAGGTGTTAAAACCCCACTATTAATGTAAGGCACGTTGATTTAAGGATAAGTCAAGCACTACTGATTAATTTAGTCAAATTTAAAACTGAAGAAGAAGAAATATATGGCTCCAACTACGTATGTAATTACAACTGAAATTGAGGAATTTTAAATGAGCAAGATTGGCAAGAGTGGAGGGCAAGTTCAAAGAGGTGAGACTTTTGAAGAGGTCTTATTATTTGAGTAGGAATCGTACGTACCTATCAATCCCGCTCCAACAAGGACCAATTCTTGAAGATTGAGAAATGCGGTGAAGTTTAGATTTGCTAGCTAGGCCGAGGCTTTGGTTTGAAATGAGTTCATAACTCGTTATCGAAATAACGCTTCCAACATCATTGCAACGTATGTTATACCCATATTCACAAGGGTTGTGACGAGTTGTCGTAAATCCACCATTTGGTGCGAAGCGAGCACGTTTCTCCTCTTCTATCATTTTAGCACCATTAATCCCAAAGCAAGAAATAGCAAAGCATAATAAAAAAATATTTTTTTATATATATTTATTACTTTTAACTAATAAAAAAACCTTATATATAAGGATACGAGAGTAACAATTATCGAGGGGAGTAAGAAAATAATGTTAAAGTCATCACACTAAATGAATGCAGAGGTGATCCAGCAAAAGACGCGTGTAAAAAAACGAAGAAAACAAGTTGTCACCGGCGCCGCCTTATTGGAATGAAATAATATATCATAGTCCATGGGCTTAGCCATTATTAAAGTCTTCACTAGATCGGGCTTGATCCTTAAAATCAAGGGATCAAGGTCGAAAGAACCGGCTCTAAATGCCCGTTTGGATGGGTTTTTAAAAAAAGTGCTTTTTTTTGATCCTTAAAGAGTGCGGCATCTTAGCTTTTTTTTGTGACTTTTGAGAGGATCATCTAAATACAAAATTAATTAAAAATGCATTTTTTTTGCATTTAAAAAGTGCTCTTCTAAGTAAGTCAAATAAGAAAAATATATGTTTTTAGGCCCTAAGTGTATGGGTCTGGCCCTGCAGCTGAAAGTCATTTTTCTGAATTTTAACTATTTTTTTGTATTTTTTTAAAAAGAAAAATAATTAGTAAATTATAACAATTAAAGTTCTAATTTAGAAAATGAATGTTGTCAAAATTAAAATCTATGTAACACGCATTATACAACAAACAATCACAGTCACTAAGTCATAATCAAAGGTAAACTATTGAAATGGTACCTACCAAGATGCAAATGTGTTGTAGGTTATTTCTTATCAAACAAAAATTGAGTGTTAACCTATCTATTAATTTATAATTTAAAAGTAAACATAACATTTCTGAATAGAGTGAATTTGCAAGGTGATTTAAATTATTTTGGGAGATATTTACATAATGAAGATAACAAACAAGTCCAGACTCTTCTGGCATGCTACCATTTAATTGATTTTGAGAAACGTCAAAGGACTCTAAATTTGTCAGATTGAAAATCGAAGAAGGGATATCACTATCTGCAGTGAATAAATTCGAGGATAGATATAAATTCTTGAGATTTGTCATAAAACCCAAAGCTAAGTGAATGACTCCAAATAGTTTGTTTCTATTCAATCTAGCAATTTCGAATAAGGTTGGCAAGGGTGTGGAAGGTAACACACCCGTATGGTCATTGTAAGACAATGATTTGAGATGCAAATGTTTTGTAGGTTATTTCTTATTAGGAAAAGTATCTATTCAATTACTGGAAATAAGTTATCTTCAGTGACCTCCAAAACTACGTCGTTTTGAATTAATGAAGAGTATGTTTGTAATTTTAGGTGAATTAATGAAGGATGCAAAATTACGGAAAAACCCTTTATTAATCCAAAACGACGTAGTTTTGAGGGGTCACTAAAGATAACTTATCTTTAGTGACTGGAGAAATCCTTTACCCTTTCTTATTATAAATAAAAATTGAGGGTAAACCTACTCTATTAAGTTACAAAAGTAATCTTAACATTTATAAATTGAGCGAATTTGTAAAGTAATACTAGAAGATACATATACTCACCGAAAAGATTGTTATAAGCCAACTTCAGATTAGTGAGATTATGAAGAGCTCCAATCTGAGTTGGAATGATACCTACCAAGATGCAAATGTGTTGTAGGTTATTTCTTATCAAACAAAAATTTAGTGTTAACCTATCTATTAATTTATAATTTAAAAGTAAACATAACATTTCTAAATAGAGTGAATTAGCAAGGTAATAGTGGAAAGTACATATACTCACCAACAAAATTGTTATGAGACAAGTCAAGATTAGTGAGATTATGAAGAGCTCCAATTTGAGTTGGAATGGTACCTAACAAGATGCAAATGTTTGTAGGTTATTTATTTTCAAACAAAAATTGATTGTTAACCGACTCTATTAATTTATAATTTAAAAGTAAACACAACATTTCTAAATTGATTGAATTTGCATGGTAATAGTGGAAAGTACATATACTCACCACTAAGATTGTTATAAGACAAGTCAAGATGGGTGAGATTATGAAGAGCTCCTATTGTACTTGGAATGGTACCTGTAAAAGCCAGTTATTTGAGTTGAAAATTTGTTATGGGTTAATTTTTTATCAAATAAAAATTGAGTGTACGTTAACCTATTGTATTAAGTTATAAAGGTAATATAATATTTATTGAGTGAATCTCCAAGGTAATGGTCATAACTCACCTGTAAGATTGTTATAAGACAAGTATAGATAAATGAGATTATGAAGAGCTTCTATCATAGTTGGAATGTTACCTTGAAAAGCCAGTTATTTAAGCTGTGAACTTATTGTAGGTTAATTTTTGATCAAATAAATGAATTTTAGAATAACCAAAGCTACTATCAAAATGTGTGTGATTTCTTAATGTAAGACACGTTTCCACTTCTGATTTAGGGATACAACAAGAACACCTAATTTTGTGAAATATAGAATTGAACAAGGAATAACTCCAACTAACCTCTACTCAAATTGAAGAATTTTGAACGAGTGAAGTTGGCAAGAGAAGAGGGGAATATAATTCACCCTCTAGGAAGATAGAAAACAAGTTAGTAAGAGTGGAGGTAACACAATTGTAAGGTTGTTGTAAGAAAAGCACAAATGAATGAGATTTTGAAGATCTCCTATATGAGTTGGATGGTATCTACGAAATCCTATCATGTGAGTTGAAACTGTGTTGTGGCCAAGTTATTTCTGATCAAATAAAAATTGAGGGTTAAACTTAGGGGCGGAGCCAGGAATTTTAATGACGAGGGGTGAAAATAAAAAATACTACTACCTCCGGTTCTAAATCTAAGACAAAATTTGTCCTACAATTTGCACCACAAACTTTATCCTATATTTAGGACAAGAGGGAATATATCATAAATAAAAATACTTAAATAAGAAAAATTTCTAAGTTGAAATAGTACCTACCAAAGCCAGTTTTTGAGTTGCAAATCTATTGTAGGTTATTTCTTATCAAATAAGAATTGATGGTTGACCTAATCTATTAAGCTAAAATTAAATCCAAAATTTCCAAATTGAGAGAACTTGTAAGGTAATAGTGTTATGTGCATAACTCACCAACAAGATTATTAGAAGACAAGTCCAAATAATCAAGATTATGAAGAGATCCTATTGTAGCTGGAATGGTACCTGTCAAAGCCATTAAAATATTTAATGTGGAAAGAGCTAACAAATTTCTTTGGAATATAATATAGAAACTTTAGTTTTGCAAGTATGCTTTCAGGGATGTTGCAGCTCAAACCACGCGACAAAATGATGGAGAAAAGTAGAAGTTAGGTGTTAAAACCCCACTGTTTACATTATAACTAATAAAGTTACTATCTCAATGTTTGTGGTTCTCAATGTAAAGCACGTTGATTTAAGGATAAGTCAGACACTCCTGATTAATTTAGTCAAATTTAAAATTGAAGAAGAAGGAATGGCTCCAACTACATATGTAATTACGACTGAAATTAAGGAATTTTAAATGATCGAGATTGGCAAGAGTGGAGGGCAATTAATTCACTCTATAGGATGTTGGAAAACAAGTTCAAAGAGGTGAGACTTTAGAAGATCAGGTCTTATTATTTGAGTAGGAATCGTACGTACCTATCAATCCCGCTTGTACAAGGACCAATTCTTGAAGATTGAGAAATGCAGTGAAGTTTAGATCTGCTAGCTGAAGCCGCTGGTTTGAATTGAGTTCATAATATCTCGTTATCGAAATAACGCTTCCAACTTCATTGCAACTTATGCCATACCAATATTCACAAGGGTCGTCTGACGAGTTGTCGTAATTCCACCATTTGGTCTGAAGCAGAGCACGTTTCTCCTCTTCTATCATTTTGGCACCATTAATCCTAAAGCAAGTAATAGCAAAGCATAATAAAAATACCACTTTCACACCCATCTTCATTTCATTTCTTTACACAAAGTGATGATCACCAAATGAGTGCACCCACAGAGTCTTTATATGGATATCGAGTAAGGTTGAAATGACGAAAGCTTGAATATGATGGCTTTGCAAGTATATTGCTTACGCGCTCTTTATAAATGGCCAATAATTCATTTAGGCATGAAGTTACTTGCCATTTGCCTCTTAGAATTTAAGCAAAGATTCAAAATTTCTACAACTACCTGTACTACGACTACTATTTTGGACGGACGTGCTCAATGTCTTTATTGAAGACTTTTCCAAACGCGTTTTTTTTTTTAATTGCTTTGAAAATTTAGAGGATGAGGAAAATAGCAGTTGACGGTCTTCATCAATACTAATTAAGTGACAATGGACATGAAATACCCTTGCTTCTCTACAAGGCAAGCGGCGCGGACACTGCTTTGAATCCAAATGATGACCATTAGGAATTTTAACGACGAAAGGTGAAAATAAAAAATATTAAAAGTACTTGAAATACAATACAAACATAAAATACAAAAAATTGAAAGAAATCTATTATAAAAATTAAGATCATTTCATTTGTCTCTTACTCTACGTGTTTTCATATTTTTAAACTTATCTATAATTGAATATGTGCTAAAACTCAAAACAATTTTTTTTTCAAGGTATGCAATCAAAGAATCTTGAAGAAATTGGTCTTCCATTCTATTTCAAAATATGTTTTTTATAATCTTTATAGCAGAGAAAGATCTTTCATAGGGGGGTTGAAATATATGACACAGCAAGAGAGAACTAGTAAAGCAAACAATAACGTGAGGGTCCTCATAATTTCGGTGGACAATATACACTAATGGCATTGCTTTTATGAAATTGCAAGGAAGGATACAAAATGACTAATGGGGACAATTACATGGAATCATCCCAGCTTGGATAAAAAAATGAATGACGCGCCTGACTAATCAATTAAAGATTGCCTTTACGCAGTAAAAAACGGGTTAACAAAAGGAAGGCTTTGACGATGCATTATAACGCAGAGAAGAATGTATTTAGACATAGTTGCAGGTCTTATAAAGTGGGGAAAGAAAAAAGATAAGCTTTTGACTAAGTCCCTTTGAACAAAGATCTTTCAGAAATATTTGTCCCCCCTCCCCTGCCATCACCTGAGTTTGTAGGACCTAATAATTAAAGAGCTGATATTGCAATGACATATGAATGGAAGACCTAGGACCTAATTTTCCAATCTTTATCTTTTCCATCTTTATTTTTTTTCCAAATTAGCTTTATTTGACATTCTCTAAACAATAATCAAGTAGAGAAAGAATTAAGAGAGATGATTAGGAGTTTTTGCAACAACAACAAATGTCTTATTAACTAACTGTTAAACTTCATTAATCTAATTAAATTATTTAATTAGACCTTACATTAAAGACCAACTGAGTGTATATGTATTTTAAATTAAATATTAGTGTAAAGTTTTTCAGAATTCAGCTACACACAGAGAGATTCCATATATAATCGAGTGATATTAAATATCCCTCCAAAGAAGCTGCAGGGTGCAGTCTCTAATAATCCATTGATATTTAATTAATTTGTTTTAGGTTTGTCTCCACCAACCTCTTCTTTACTTCCTACGTCTCCATTATTAGATTAATTTTCAATAGTTGTGATTTTTTACCATAAATAGTTGTGATTTAATACCATACAAAAATATTATTACAGTGCTCCCTCTGATCCTTATTATAAGATACCAACTAACAATTATTATTAGTCATTTTTATAAGGCCCTTGCTTCTTTTCAAATAGCATTAGATGTTTTTTTTCCATGTATGCCTATATTTAATAAGGGTAGTGGAAGAAATTAATAACTGATATATAATATTAGAATTTAGTATAATTAGTAGGGTAATATTATAAATTACTTAAATTTTAGGACAAAACTAATGACTTTAATTTTTATTTTTTATTTGTGAGAATTGTTAGTTAGTACTTTATACTTCCTCCATCTTTATATATAAGATCCTTTTCTTTGATAAACTTGTCCTTTTTTATAAAATCCCTATTGAGTTTATCCCAATAATAAATGCATGTGTATAAATAAAAAATTCAATAGAAGTGTAACTCATTAAAATAATAATAATAATAATACTTTTCAGCATTATCGTCATTAAAATCATTAGCATCATTAGCATTATCGTTGTTAAAATCATTCTACTTATCAGTGCTTCTTAAACCACTGTGGTTGGAATTCCACCATAGGTGTCATCAATGGAGTGCCTATAATTTCTTGAGTTGGCCTTTCTTTGCTGACCAGTTTAAATGAAAAGGGAGCAGAGGAGAGAATGGAGATGATGGATTTTAATGTTCCTCCCTTGGTTTAGTTTTAAAATGAGGAAAAATAATAACAAAAACTGAACAATTATGCCTTTACCAACTTAAAAAGCGAAATTCTAAGAAAAATAAATTATAGTTATAAGAAGAAAATTATATAAAGCAAAAATTTCTTGAAAAAAATAATATATAGAAGTGTGTATATATATAGCCCTATCAAATTTCAAAAGTGATTTGTAATCTGTATTCTAGGAACACCAACAAAAGATCATATTATTCATTTGGTTCTGGAGATGCATGCTATGAGGACAACGCACAACTTGAATACACAGAAAGACTTGGTTCAACTTTATTTGTAGGGAGGAGCAACAAAATTGTGGAAAGCACAGACTGGGTGTTATGCAGCTCAAGTCTAGAGCTTGAGGCTCCAACATTGGATTTTACTCCAAGGATTCTTCCTATAGGTCCACTTCAAGCAAGAAAAAGCAACCATATTGATCATTTAACAAGATTAGTTTGGCCAGAAGGCTCAACTTGCTTTAATTGGCTTGATTTACAGCCAGATAAATTAATTATTTATGTTGTTTTTGGAAGTACAGATACATTTAATTACGCCCATCTGCAAGAAGTAGCATTGGGACTTCTCAAACAAGCCAATCTTTGGGCTGTAATATTATATCTATCAACAATGGGCAAAACTATCATCTCCTAAAAGAATTTGAACATAGATTGGCTTCTTGTGGGAAGGTGATCAATTGGCGGGCTCCTCAGCAAAAAAATTCTAAGTTATCATTCGTGTAACACACCTACCGGCCTCGCCCTTTTGGGTGGCGGGTAGTGTGGCCCTTATCTTAGATTCCATTTTGATATAGTCTTTTTCTTTAAAATCCAATCCCAAGTTATTTACGTCATGTATCAAAGTATAAGCAGTAGAGCACATACTGGTTTGGACAAAACATACTGATAAAATAAAGTGCAATAAGTAAAGGTTTTCCAGGGGGATTAGTATACAGTTATCCCAAATAAAGTGCCCAACGGCCTAATTAATAGTTATACAATCATCCGGGTAACCCAAAATATACACCCAAAGTAAAATCACTCCCAGCTCGATCTTGCTCCGCACACCTACCTTCATCACTAGGCACCGACCTAGAAGCACTTTCGGAATCCTTGCAAAAGCCTAGGATTCATAATTGAATCCCAGAGTAACCATTAATCTCATATAACATGTGTATGTAATGCATGTATGTCACCATAATCAGGAAAATATAAACCATATAGCATTCAGTATCAAACGCGCAGTAACACAAATACAACATACCATATGTATAGTGTTAGTTGCGGAAGGACTACATGTCCTAGAAACAAACCTAGGAATGCTCAACAAAGCAAGCCCCGGATCCACGGCGCGGAAAAATCACGGTGGTCGGGCTTGAACCTGACCACACCGAATGCACATACAAACGCATGTCCCTCACGAGACATGGGTACACAACCATGGAAAAATCAAACATACAAAGTAACACAAGGCATATGAAGATTAAGGTTACTACTACCGACAAGCTTGCTCACAAGTATCGATAAATTTTTCCGGTGCACAATTGGCAAAATAACCCTAGAATAAACAATAATGCAAATAAATTCCCAATAATAATGAAAATTCACTTTAATAAATATTTGATTTCTTGACTTGAAATAAAGCTTTTCCAAGCTTCAGCAATCTCTAAATCTTTTTTCTCAATTGGAAATCCATTATTGGTGAAAACCCTTTTTCTTTCGGATTGTACAGTAAATTCCAGAATCAGTGACTGAACTTCAAAAATTCCTAATTAATTCTAGAAAACTTTAATTGGGGTGTTTCAAAAGCCCAAATTACCCTTAATATGTCTAGTTTTGGATAAAAATATTTTCAGAGACCATATAAATTCGTACGATTTTTCTGTATCTAAAATCCACTCTCTGGTCAGAAACAGAGTCCAGTTTTCTGGGCTAATTTCAAAGATTTATTTCTCCTAATCCAGAGCTTCAAAAATTACAAATTATATACCAAAATAATCCTTAAGATGTCTAATTTATGACTGTAAATTTTCATATTTTCTAAGTTCATTTACAGAGTCAAAAATATCATAGAAGCTGGCTGACCCCTCTATTTCTACCAAAAACTGTTTCTCCATGTTTTGAGAACTTATCTCTTTGACTCCAAAAACATGATCCAAGTTCATTCTTATACAAAATCTCATTTTAAACACTTTAAAGCCATCAAAAGCACCAAAATCCATTCCAAACATAACTTTATTGGGCTGAACGAAAATCATTATTAAGTCAACAAAACATCAACTTTCATTCTAACCTCATATTCTCCATATACTATGCGTGTTTCTCCATTTTAGGCCATGAACACTAGCTTTAAATCTTTATTCATATTTTTCATTGTCCAATCAGACCCAATAATAAATATATGCTTGGAGAAACATCCATTTTCAAGCTTTACATCCAAAGGAAAACATAATATGGTTCATAGATGACTTACTTGTCTTAGGACCCAAACTTCCTTTGATCTTTGCTCCTTTTTAATCACTCAATACACTTAACCTTTTCCTTAAATCACCAAGAAAAGAATGATCTTTAATAACTTCACCACCTTAGAAAAATAGTAGAGAGTATATTAGAGTTATAAGACCATGATACTTACCTTTGCTTCAAATCCTCTTCTTGCTCAAGCACCCTTATGTTCTCTTGAGTAGAAACACTTGCTCTCTCTCTTTTCCTCTCTTATCAACCGGATAGAAAGCTCAAAAATGAGAAAGTGTTGGCCTTTATAAAATGCTCAGTCCTAGAGTTTTCCTTGGAGATTTTTATTTTCTCCCTACCCTTCTCTTGTTCGACGTTTTGGCTGATTGGGGGGATATGGGTTCAGATTTTTAACTTGAATAACCTACTCAACCACCCTATTTAATGCTCCTCTTCCTTCATTAATACTAAATTGTCTCATCCCCAACTCCACTCTTCCTGTCAACTGACGGTAATAAATGGAGTAGGAAGTAATATATATTCTTCATTTGCTTTTGGCCTCCCACACATGACTAGAACGTTGGGAATTTATTGAAGAGAGACTTGGTGAGTCTCTTTTCTTGCTTGTACAACGTGCCTACCTCACCTTCATTAATTAAGTTTTATCACATCCATGCACCTAATCTCCTTTCTCGCACATATCCGGCGCCATGAAGAAACATAGAAGAAATATTTTGTGCTCTCTTTTATCTTGCTCACATACTCAATTCCACATTATTTCCCATAATTAATATATCCTGTCAGAGAAATAAATGCCCTTAACTACTACTACTACTTGGTGAAAAATCCATATATTCCATTAATTAATTTTTATGAAAATTTGGGGTGTTACAATTCGGTTGCTTGCTTCTTAAGCAATGTGGTTGGAATTCTACTATTGAAGGTGTCATCAATAAAGTGTCTCTATTGTGCTAGCCTCTTTTTGCTGACCAGTTTATTGATGAGACCTGCAATTGTGATATTTTGAAGGTCGGTTTAAGGCTTGATCAAAATGATAGGATCATAGGGTTCGAGCTGCGGTAAAACCACTCATAATCCACCTTGTATGGAGCTATCACTGTTGGGAGGGTCGTCCTTGCCACTACAGAACCTAAAATGGTTGCACACTTGCCATCATTTTTGTTATCAAAAAAAAAATGACAGGATCATTGATAGATATTGTTGTTTTTTATTTTACTCCACTCGATCTTTAATATCCACTTTGTATTTCAACTTATTTGTTAAAATTGATCTTATATTAAGAACTGCATGGAATATTGATGAAAAAATGGTTTCCTTTCACAAGAATTGCCCTTCTGATTATAGACTCCAAAGTGCTGCATATGTGTTTTTGCCAAACATATTTTTCTTATTTGATTAAGGATATCCTCAAACTATATTGAACTTGAGACTAATCTCGTTCAAGGCTTAAACGCAAAAGGGTTTACGTCTCACCCAACAAGTGCCGAGTCTCGGACTTGTATTATCCTTCTTATCGGACCAGGCCACTTACCACACCTTAATCAAGTACTTGTTGCTACCAAACATATTTCCAAAACGATAAATGTAGCATCCATTTGCTTTTTTCAAATTGATCTTATTCATGGTTTTGAGGTGTTTGTGAATGGGCTTTCACACCAAAAAAAAAAAAATCCAAACAAGTTTTAGAAAAGTTATGTTATAAAAAAGACTTTGGGGTTGTTGAACATGGTATATATCCAACAACAACAAAAGAAAGGCCAAGTCAAATATCTATTCTCTCTTAATTGTGATCAATTAAACTCCATTTAATCCAAATTCAAGTCATGTTAGACTCGAAAAGAAAGTAACTTCTCTCAAGACCAATTTCAGGCGCACACAGATTTGAACTCAAAATCTTATATTTATGAGTTTTAGACATCTCAACCTTTTGTTATTATTTTGTATGTATATTTTTGTGCACGCCGCGCATGCATAGAACCTGCAGATATTTCATTTTCACATGCAAAATGTTTTGTCCTGTCGATTATTGAGGAGTGAGGGCCATCCATGAACAACTAACAATTTGTGGTATTCATTTTTTTTTTTTTTTTTCTTTTGCTCAAATTGTGGTATTCATTATTCAAGACTAGGGAAGGTCCCCACCCCCATTATAACATATCTATGTGTGGCCTAATTTATTCATTTTATCTGACAATTCTGGGCAATTTTGCATAACTTTCAATTGTGTCGAACAGAAAGTCATCAATCTTGCATCATTACACACTCAAGAATCCATCATTACATGGAATCAAACTCACATTTGTGAACTCAGAGTTCAATCACAAGTAAATCATGAAAGCTCAAGAAGCAAGAGGTGAAGAAGATCAAGAACAACAAATGGGAAGTGATCAGATTAAACTGGTCTCAGTCCCAGATGGGTTGGGACAAGATGAAGATAGAAACTGTCTGGAAAAATTGGGACAACTGGGAAGTGACACCTTTGATAAAATTTAAACGTGTGAACTACTCCTTCGGTTCTTAATATAAGACATGTTTGGAGAGTTTCTCTTGATCTTAAATATAAGATAAAATTTTCATATTTGTCAATATTTTTCTAATTTACTCTTATTAATGCTCCTTCAATATAATCAAAGAGGAGGGGGAGGAGGAAATTAAGAATGGTGATTATGGTGTATTAGAAAATACATGTCATATGAACTTTAAAAAAAAAAAAAAAACTTCCTTAATATAATAAAATTAGGTAAATATGTCTTATATTAAGGAGTGGAGAGTACTTAATTCTTTGATTTTTTTTAAAAAAGAAAAATGGTCGGGACTGAGTTTTTAATTAGTTCATAATGATTTAGAAAAGGGTTAAGGTGCGTTAAAAACACAATGAACTATTGGCTCGGGAGCGTCAAAGACAATTAACTATTAAGTGGACCGCCTTGACACAACAAACTTTTAAAACGGAGCGCTCAAAGACAATAAACTTTTAAAAAAAGGAGCGTCCAAGACAACGCCGTTAGCAAAAAGTTAACGTCGTTATCTAAGGAGCGCCCAGCACAACAAACTATTATTCCAAAGCACCTAGCACAAAATTCTAAATTTTACTAAATTAAATAATTTTTTCTCAATTGTCATTATTCAAAACTACTTTTATAAATATCTATGGACACAAATTACTCATTCTTCAATTTTCTCAAAATTATAATTTGCTAAAATAAACAAAAGTTTTGATTAAAAATATAATTATATGATTTAAATAAAACTCAAGGTGTTTTATAGTTTATTATATATGTTAAACAAAAAAAAATATATGATTTATTTTTTTATTTTAGAAGAAATTTATGTGAGTTAAAAAATTCATTTAATGTTCTCACATAAATTTCTTCTAAAATAAAAATAAATCATATATTTTTTTTTTTGTTTACAATATATAATAAACTATAAAACACCTTGAGTTTTATTTAAATCATATAATTGTATTTTTAATCAAAACTTTTGTTTATTTTAGCAAATTATAATTTTGAGAAAATTGAAGAATGAGTAATTTTTGTCCATAGATATTTATAAAAGTAGTTTTGAATAATGACAATTGAGAAAAAAATTATTTAATTTAGTAAAATTTAAAATTTTGTGCTGGGCGCTCTTGGAATAATAGTTTGTTGTGCTGGGCGCTCTTGGAATAATAGTTGTTGTGCTGGGTGCTCCTTAGATAACGGACGTTAACTTTTTACTAACGGCATTGTGCTGGGTGCTCCTTTTTAAAAGTTTATTGTGCTGAGCGCTCCTTTTTAAAAGTTTGTTGTGCTAAGCGGTCCACTTAATAGTTAATTGTCTTGACGCTCCTGAGCCAATAGTTCATTGTACTAGACGCACCTTAACCCTTTAGAAAATGATAAGAGAGGAAGAGGTGTCGAGATAGAAAATGACATATTCACCACAGGCCTAGTAGCCCAGTGGTATGTCTTCTCCCCATAGTTGGGGAGGTCGGGGGTTCGATCCCGCCTTTGTACTTCAGGACATTAGTCCTGCCCTTGTAATGCAAAAAAAAAAAATGACATATTCATGAAGGTCCTATATATTGTTTTTTGTTTACCTAACACAAAAAAATGTTATGTATAATGTCATTATTTTCGATTTTAGAAATGAAAATGTGGTTTTTCTTCACATGAACTGCCCTAAAGACTACAAAAAGAGTGGATTAAAGACGAAATTTAATGACGGAATTGCATAATTCCTTCAGATAGATTGTTACTAATTAATTAGCGACGAACTGTCTTTTTTTATACACAAAAACTGTTATATGATTACTCTCTTTGAATGAATTGGGATGAAGTAATTCAAAAGACAAAAGACAATGAACTCCCCATATTATCATTTGTAATTTTGATAATCCAGTTACGCACATTAGATGGGAAAGGGAGCTTTAGAGCTTGTTTGATTCTTCTTTTAAAACAGTTTTTTTGTATTATAAAACAATAAAAACATGTTTAAAAAATTGTTTTCAATAAGATGTTTTTTAAAAAACAAAAAACAAAAAGTTGTTTTTCAAAACTGAAAAATCAAAACAGTTTTTAGGTGTTTTAATTTCTTGTTTTTGTTTTTCTATTTTATATTTTTTAAAAGGCCGTAATTTATTCACTATCGACACCACTCCACCAGCACTAACCATCGCCATGTCTATATTGCGATAGCTGACGCCACATCATTTCAAAAATATATTTTTTTTAAAACAATTATCCAAACATTTTTCATATTTTTTTTAAAAAAATAATTTTATAAAATTGTTTTGAAAAACAAAAACAAAAAACTAACATACAGGCCTTTATATTCTAATTCTCTTTCTTATCTTCGAGTAGCTCCCTACTAGGTTCTCCGTAGAAGGGTTTGTCCAAAAAGTTCTAAGGAATCTTTGCAAATCAATTGTGTCGAACAGAGGTTTATCTTTTCTATAGCTCCCCCTTTCCTAATTCTTTGCCTTGTATACCATCATTTATGTCCATATTATGTAGGAACTATATGTAACCATTTCTTTTCTTTTTTTAAGACGACTTGTTCACAGCTTTGAAGTTATTGTAAATGGGCTTTTAAAAACAGTTATATTCAAACAAGCTTTTAAGAAACTTATTTTCTAAAAATAGTACTTGTGGAGCTGTTGACTATAGTAACCAAAAGAGTCAACTAGAGTTATATAAAAATAAAAAAAGAGTCAACTAAACCCTTTTTCCTCCTATCTGTGACAAATTGGACTGCAGCTAATCTAAATTAAAGTTATGTTTGGCTCCAAATGAGAGTAACTTTTGTTTAAGAATGACAAAACTTTATCCAAATTGCTTATATCCATTAAATCAAGTTCATAGAGGAATTTACAAGTGCACATATACATTTTAACAACTAAAAAGACCAAAATAGCAAATGTCCTTATATAAATTTACAAATCCCAATTCTAACAACTAACAATAACAAAATATTAAGTATCCATATGAGGATTTGCAAATCCTAATTTACATTACAAGTATGATACACAAATTTACAAGTGTGATGGGAAAAATAGACGTAATAGATATAATGAATTCATTCCTTTTTAAAAATGTCTTTTAGATTCACAAGAATTGATCAACCTTACAATCTTATGAACATAAAACCTTCCACCAAGATTAACACCTTCTAGCTAATCTCTGTCCAATCGATTACGGTGGACCATCCATGAACAACAATAGTTTGTGGTATTCACTATTCAATACCAGGGAACGTCCACACCCCATTATGACATATGCATGTGACCAAGTTTATTTATCTCAGAATTCTGGTCATTTTTGCAGAACGTTCAGAAGAAAAAACAATTTACAGTTAAACAATGAGTTGAGCACATGTTTTGGCTTTGCCTTATCCAGCACATATACAAGAACATGTTTAGCCTCTTATGGAGCTTTCATGTGAGTTAGTCAAACATGGAATCAAAGTCACACAAAATACTGAAAAGATTGCGAAATTGGGAAAACAAAACACACACACACATTAAATGATCAAAAAAATTGAAACTGTAGCTTATAAATGTGTTCGCGCGCATCCATTGAACCTGATATTCATTCACGTCTGAACATTGCTAGTCTCTGTCCTATCATCAATTATTGTGGACCATCCATGAGAAAATAATAATTTACGGTATCCATTATTCAAGACCAAGGAAGTTCCACACCCCATTATCACAAAATTTCTTCATGATGGAATCATTGATAGCGATGGTTAAACCTTGTGCTCAACATCTTTTTAGTTTTTTAGCATTATCTTCTTCCATTGGTATGTTTGATATTACTCCCTCCAATCCTTAATATAAAACCTATTTTCTTAATTTGAGTAAAATAAGAAAGTTAGTTAAGTTCATTAATACGACATGTATTTTCTAAAACACCCTAGTTATCTTCTTTAATTCCTTAATTCTCTCTCCTCCTTAATTATTGTTGAGAGAGCATCAATAGAGGAAAATTAGGAAAACAATGACAAATGTAAAAAAATAAGTTTATATTTAGCCAAGATCAACTTACTCAAATATGTCTTGTATTAAGGACCGGAGGAAGTAACTAAACTATTTGTGGTATTCATTATTCAATACTAGGGGAATTCTGCAGAACTTTCAGAAGAAAAAGCGGTTTAGAGTCAAACAATATGAGTAGAGCACATGTTTTGGCTCTGCCTGCTCCTGCACAAGGACATGTGAATCCTCTTATGGATCTTTCACATGAACTGGTCAAACATGGCATCAAAGTCAATTCGTGAACAAAGATTCCACTCACAAGCAAATCATGAAATCTCGAGAAGCAAAAGGTGAAGAAGATGAAGAACAAGTAGGGAAAGATCGGATTCAACTAGTATCAAGCCCAGATGGCCTGGAGCAAGATGAAGACACAAATTCTAGCCCAGAAAGAGTAATGTCAATCAGTAAAGTGATGCCAAAGAAGCTGGAAAAGCTTATCCAAGATATAGATGAAGAATCAGATAATTAAAAGATCAATTCTGTTATTGCAGATGGGAGCATGGGATGGGCACTTGAAGTTGTAGAGTAGATCGGAATCCAAACAGCTGTGTTATTCTGGCCTGCTGTAGCTTCTTTCTTGGCCTTGTTTCTCAGCATCCCAAAATTGCTTCATGATGGAATCATTGATGGCGATGGTGTGACCTCGTGCTTCACTACTTTTTTCTACATTACTTCCTTCAACTCTTGGAATCTGTGTGTAATTGCAAAGCAACTCTACCATGCCATTGAGGATAATTAAAGCATGAGGTTTATTGAGGCTTTAATTTAAAAATATAAAGAGTGAAAACACTATTTATTTTCTCACTTGGAGATGGTGAAGATTTTTAATAGAAACTGTTTCTAAGATAGAATTTAATCCTTCAACTAGCTTGTTGGATATTATAACTAAACTATTTGCACAGAAGATCATTTATGATTTTTTATGTTATAGCTTAAATTATGAATTAAGAAGGCAATTTGGGTGAGATAGAGAGAGGAGGGTGCCAAATGAGTGTATCCAAGCATATAGAACTTCTTAAAAGTGATTTTTAATCTACATTCTAGGAACACCAACTAAAGACCAGATTATTCAATTGGCTCCAGAGATGCCTGCTGAGAGGACAACACATTTTCTCTGGACACTAGTGACAACTTGAATGCACAAAAAAAAATTTCTTTAACTTTATAATGAGAGGCAGCAAAAATCTTGAAAGCAAAGACTGGCTCATCTGCAACTCAAGTATAGAGCTTGAGTCTCCAGCATTTGCTTTTGCTCCAAAAGCTCTTCCTATAGGTCCACTTCAAGGAAGAAAGAGCAACCAAATTAATCATTTAGCAGGATCATTTTGGCCAGAGGACTCAACTTGCTTAAATTGGTTAGATCTACAACCAGATAAATCAGTAATTTATGTTGCTTTTGGAAGTATGGCTAAATTTGATCATACCCAAATGCAAGAACTAGCATTGGGACTTGAGCTCTCAAACAAGCCATTTCTATGGGTTGTAAGATCAGATATCAATGATGTGGAAAACTATGACTTCCTAAAAGGATTTGAAGATAGGTTATTCTCTCGTGGGAAGTTAGTCAGTTGGGCTCCTCAGCAAAAGGTTCTACATCATCCTTCAATTGCTTGCTTCTTAAGTCACTGTGGTTGGAATTCTACGATAGAAGGTGTCATCAATGGAGTGCCTTTCTTGTGTTGACCGTACTTTGCTGACCAGTTTCTTAATGAGACCTACATTTGTGATATATGGAAGGTTGGGTTAAGACTTGATCGAAACAGTGGGATCATTAGCAGAGAAGAAATAGCATCCAAGATTAAGCAAGTCCTTCTTGATGAGAGATTTAGAGGAAGGGCTTCACAACTGAAGGAGAAAGCCATTCATAGTGTCAAATATGATGGCAGCTCAAACAAAAACTTGAACCACTTTATTGATTGGATTAAAGGAACGAAGTGAAACTTTGTTCACCATATGACATAGAAGAATGTACTTTTTAGCGTCTAAAATACTTGTACTGATGTATCACTGTACGAAACTTGTTGAGGCTGTGGAAATTACTTTTAAGCTAATGGATTTTCTTCAACAACATCCTAGTTTGTTTGTTTTTTGTTTTTTTGTTGTTGTTGTTTTGAAGTGTTTTTATGGTTGAGGTGTTAAACTAACTTTCAACTGT
Source organism: Acacia acuminata (assembly GCA_019022655.1). Classification (NCBI taxonomy): domain Eukaryota; kingdom Viridiplantae; phylum Streptophyta; class Magnoliopsida; order Fabales; family Fabaceae; genus Acacia; species Acacia acuminata. Next base: position 8,009,022 of record JAFJYI010000005.1, read on the forward strand.
TATCAAAAGTATAAAAGTAAACCATAAAGTATTTTTTTGGAGCAAAATTAACCTAAAACTTTTAAAACTTGAACAAAGCCGTTAAATCTAACTAGCTTCCATCTATCACAATGGGGAAAATTAATTGTTTGGCTTTTAAAGTTTTAACTTACTTATAACTCAATTCTTACACTTTTAACTCGCTTTCGTTTGAGTCCCTAATGCTTATAAGTAAATTGCTTAGGTAGTTTTGACATAAATTACAAAATAAAAAATAGCGTCCTCGTCCCCACCAACTCGCATCCACTCCGCCTCTATTTTCCATGAACCTCACAGGGTGAAATCCCCAAATAAAGTTTGAAAATATATAACAAAAATAGGGATTTGTCACCCGAAATTGAATCCCAAAAATTGTAAATTGCAAGAAACCCACAAGTCTTTGGACTACTCCACACGCCTAACCCACAACTAAACACCCAATAATATTAATATGTGTGCTACAGTTTATGATTGGTTCCTCCTTCTTACGAGTTGGTGGGGATGAGAACGCTTTTTTTTTTTTTTACTTTTTGTAAAATCCTCCTAAGAAATTTTTAACTTTATTTTAGGGTTAAATACCAATTTTCCTCCCGGGAGCAATTTTTTTAAACTTTATGTTTTATAAGCATAGAAACCCTTTAAACATTGCTCCGTTTCAATACTTCGAGGGCAACATTGTTTACAATGTTGCCCCGAAGCATCAAAGCGGAGCAATGTTGCCCCTCCGTTAGAAACCCTAACTGGTCAATGTTAGGGTTTCGATGGAGGGGCAACATTGCTCCGTTTTGATGCTTCAGGGGCAACATTGCTCCACCAAAAACTTAAGGGGCAAAATTGCTCTTGGGCGCATACTTCAGGGGCAAAATTGGTACTTAACCCTTTATTTTAACATATTTTGGCCTTATAGGATTTCTCAGAAACATTAGGAACTGAATTGCAAGTGAGTCAAAAATTCATGAACTAAATTATAAGTGAGTCAAATCTTTAAGGTCCAAAAGATTAATTTTTCCCATTGTCATATATGGAAATTAGTTGGATTTAACGGTTTTTCCTCAATTTTAAAAGTTTAGGGTTACTCTTGCTCCAAAATATAGTTTATGGTTATTTTTACACTTTTGATAAACTTTAAAGGTTAGTTTAGCACTTTAACCCATACTTCCATTGAATTAACCTATGGACATTGATATCAATCCTTAAATTCAGCTGACTTGTTTTTCTATCACAAGTAAAAAATAAGTTGTTCTCTCCATAACTAGTTGTTCTCAAAATCTACAATACTCAGTAATAATCCCACATAAAATAGTGCAAAATTGGGGAAAACACACACGTATTAAATGATGAAACAAATTCAAACTGAACATTGCTAATCTCTGTCCTATCATCAATTGTTGTGCACCATCCATGAGCAAACAATAATTTACGGTATTATTCAAGACCATTACAAAAATGGAAGAGAAACACAGGTAGAGGCTAAAGGCTCGGGCAGGAGATGACAAGCCCAATAGTGTTATGCTCCAAGAAAAACCCAAAGAGTGATCCGACCATACCATAGCGAAGATACCAAAAGATAACGAGTGTCTATCACAACAACTGAAAGATGAAGGAAACTCACCGATGATAACGAACTGAGCGCGACCTAAGACACCAGAGAAACAGACAAAAGAACTGAGCACGACCTAAGACACTTGAAATAGAAACCCCACTGAGACCATGTGCGCCCGTGAAGGAATCGTTGGAACTGACGATCTGAACTAGCGGCCACGTGCGATCGTGAAGGAACAACATAAACTAACAATCTGCACTTGACAGGCCGAGACAATGTGTGAATGAATAACTTTTCTGACATTCTGAGACTGTGAACGAACCACTCAGACTTGAGGAATAGTTCAAACTTTGCCGAGAATTGACGATGGCGAATACCTTCTGGTTCAGACAAGAAAATGTCTGATTTAATCTCTTCATTGCTCTAATAGCATGAAGAGAAAATTGGACTAAATTGTTCGATATATTTCACACTGGCATATTACATATATAAATACAAATGACAGAATTTGGCATTTATTGGGTCCCAATATGACACTATAGAAATCAGATATTAATTAAGATTAATTATCCTAATCACTCCCTATAATTTTGGATATCTTCTTGCTCCCTAAGTTTCTAATCTTGCTCCTTAAGTTACACAATTATTTCACTGATTTTTGTAAAATATGAAGTGATACTCTATTTTCTAAGAAAACATCACTTAAGTGATCACTTGAGTGATTCTCTTTTGACAGTTTGAAAACATTACAAAGCATTGGATGGAATATTGAAGTGTTGAGCTAGTGATATCTAAGAACAATAGAAAACATTGTAATTAGATTATAACATAGTGGAATAAGAATCGAAATTTTTGAGATGGTGTTTTGAAAATTTTGTTTTCAATGTCACTGGAGTGACAACCTATCACTCTAGTGAAGTTCTATCGTAGAGAAGTACCAAGTGGTAAATAGAAGAAATGTAAAAGTTTTTTAGCAAGTTACTTATTGGTAACCATACTATGTCATTCGAGTCACTTTATATTACTCAAGTGCCTCTCTTAGTTTTTCAAAACATTGGTTGATCACTGGTGGGTAACTGAAAAGTGTTAACATGATTTTTACATGTCACTCGAGTGAGCAATTTGCACTCAGGTGATGTTAATTTTTAAACTTTGCCATGTTATCTCCTTCTAATTACCAAGAGGCAACTAGCAAGTATTTGAGTATCACTCGAGTGGCAACTTAGTTACTTGAGTGACTTAACAAACCTTGCAAAGATTTGGGCATAACTTGAGTGCCTCCATAAGTCAAGTGAACAATCATTTCTTCCCTCGAAAAGGGTAAATTAGCTTTAGGTACCTTGCAGGGCTTTGGGCATCACTCAAGTGCCTCTCTTGTAACTCGAGTGAACGATCATTCCTTCTTTAAAAAATCACAAAAATAGTAACTTGCAAGATTTTGATCATCACTCGAAGTGGTAACCACTTTAACTCGAGTGCAAGGAAGATTTTCAAAGAATCATCATTGGGGTACCTTGAAAGTGACAAACCATTTTTAGTTTATCACTCGAGTGACATGATTTGAACTTGAGTGATTGAGAAGATTTTTTCATATTCCTTCACTTACTAGCTAGTACCTTGACAATGATGTTTAACTTTTAGATTATCACTTAAATGCACCAACAATTTTCACAAAATAACTTCATCACTTACCCTCTAGCGACATGAAGACACATTCTTACTCAAGTAATATTTTCTTTTCATTAAACATTTCTAAGGTTTGTTATTATCGATCAAAACATGTACTTAAACAATATTTAATCTCTATTCCAGGATCACCAAAAAAGATGAGATCATTCATTTGAGGCCAAAGATGCCTGCTATAAGAACAAAACATTTTGTGTGGACACAAATTGGTGATGAGAGAGAAAAGAAAATTGTGTTAAACTTTATCAAAAGGAACATTAAAGCTGCAAAAATTACAGAATGGGTGGACTGCAACTCAACTGATGAACTTGAGCCTTCGGCATTTGCTTTTGCTCCAAATATTGTTCCTATAGGTCCTCTCCAAGCAAACAAAAGCAACCATGTTGATCATTTAGCAGGATCGTTTTGGCCAGAAGACTCGTTTAAACTGGCTTGATCAACAACCGGATAAGTTAGTCATTTATGTTGCTTTTGGAAGTTTCACTTTCTTTGATCTTCACCAGTTGCAGGAACTAGCACTAGGACTTGAATTCTCAAATAAGTCACTTCTATGAGCTTAAGATCAGATATCAACAATGGGAAAACTATGCCTTCCTAAAAGCATTTGGGGACAGATTGGGCCCGTTTGGGTTAGCGGTAGAAGTAACTTATTTTCTATTTAACTTTGCGAAGCCGATAGGAAAAAAGTCAGGTTGTAAATGTGATTCGTATTTAGATTGACGATGGTAGAAATAGTTTTTTCCAAACAAAAAACGTGTTTGGATTATGATTTAAAAAGTCAATTGAGATAGAAAATAACTAAAAAAATATATGAATCTTATTGAATAATACACATATTAATATTATTTTTCTGAAAATCATAATTATATGTGTTCAGATGATTATCTGAATTATAAAACTATTCTTGTAATAATTTTAAGAAAATATTATAATTATAATTATAAGAAATAAAAATAGTAAATTATTATTGGAAAAACCTTAAAAAATTACTAAAATACTTAATTATAATAAATATGAAAATAATTAATATATTGTAAATGTATACATAAAAAATACATATTATAAAGCATAAAAATATTAAAGAAATATAAAATAACTAATTATTTATAAAGCAGTCATTGCCTCTTCAAAATATTATTAATTATTTATAATGTATTGTTTTTTCTAATTGACAAGCCCTATTCCCACTCTAAATGTATTGTGGGACCCATAATTCCTTGCCTCACTGTCAGTGATCTAGCGGAAAAGCTTGGATCAACAGCTCTTGGCAAAAAGCCACTTTTTAGGTAAAAGTCAGGTGGAAAAACAACTTATCAAAACAGGGGGAGGGGGAATCAACTCAACTCGGCTTCTCCACATTTGAGCTCGTAACGTTGTGCTAACACTCTCCACGGGCTCTCCAAACAGGCTCATTATCTTCTTGTGGAAAGAAAGGTGGTTGGGCTCCTCTGCAAAATGTTCCAGGGCATCCTTCAATTGCTTGCTTCTTAAGCCAATGTGGTTGGAATTGGAATTCGAACATTAAAGGTGTCATCAATAGAGTGCCTTTCTTGTGTTGACCTTACTTCGTTGACCCGTTTATTAATGAAACCTACATTTGTGATACCTCGAAGATTGGATTAAGGCTTAACCAAGACAAAGCAAGTTCTCAATGATGAGGACTTAAGAGCAAGGGCTTCAGAACTTAAGGAAAAGGTCATTAACAGTGTCAAAAATGGAAGCAGCTCAAACAATAATTTGAAGAACTTTGTTGATTGGATAAAAGCACAAATAAATAATTTCATGCTTATAACTAAAGTCTAACATGGCAAGAACAAAAACAGCCTCTCTGTAAGAGGGAACTGTGATGGACTTGTTGAGGAGCTGAAAAGATTTTTCAGGTTAATGCATTCTCTTTCAGTGTGCTTTGGCTTTTTTTAATTCACTTTAATAATTCCACCATACGCTTCATTGGCTATGGATAATGCCTCAAAGCAATTCTGAGTTCCAGCTAACGACAACAAATATGACAGCAAAAACGTACATTGTTTTTGTTACTGTTTTATCAAGAACATGTTCCAAATGATACATGGTGGTCCCATTTTTTCAGATTAGGGTAGCTTGCTTTAATTCTACATAATACTCCATAAAGGTTTAACTATAAGAACTAAACAAGTTGATTTAATCCTAAATATAATTTTTCAATTCACTTTATCTCCCAAATTAATAATTTTTCCCAAAATACCCCTATTAATTACACGTATTAAGGAGATTCTCATTAAGGGGTATTTCAATGCACATGATCGCATAAGATACATTTATAACAAAGAACTAACTTAACTAATATTCTTAACATTCACAAATTATTTATCTAGCTTTAATATTAAATGCATAAGCAATCAGCATAACTAACTTAACTAATATTCTTTAACATTCACAAATTATTTCTCTAGCTTTAATATTAAATGCATAAACAATCAGCATAACTACCACACGTTGATAATATATTCAAGGAAAACAGGTTTAGAATGGAGGACTTCTATAATACGCCAATGGCACAATATTTCAAAGAGGAAAATTTGATAAAGAATCATAATCATTATGCAACCTCTACTTGAAACATTCGCTCATATGCAAAGCTAATTTTATGCTTCTTTGAGCTCATAAGTGAAATACTCTGCTAATAATGTTCAAGTCATTACAGGAACCAGCATTCTGAAGGTAAAACAGCGTCATCCCACCCTAAACTCCTTTATACACACTTGACGAAATTAAACACCGTATCAGAACATCAGATAAACCTTCATTAAGAATAGCCGCATTGGATTAATCCTCTTTATTTGCAGGTTTTCCAAAGCTTGCTAATAATTATCTTATTCATCAAAGCAAGGCAACAATCCTTCTTGGGCAAGGAGGAGGAACATACCCTGGTTTTTTACCAAGATGATTTATACCTGGTAACAAACTTAAGAACCAAGCAACTTTTTCCATCTTGCATATCCATAAACAATGAAGAAAAGCAATATGCTAGCTGCAGTAATGCCCCCAACAAATGGCCAGAAAACCCCATCGGTTTTGTATAATGTACAAGGGATGTTCATACCAAACATGCCAGCAATCAAAGTCTCAAAAGCAATGGCAAATGATGCAATGGTCAGGGTCAACTGAAGCTGAATAAGTTCATTTCTATGGCTGTCAAGTTGGATGTTGACAAAGTCCTCTGTGTCGTCAATATACTCCCTCACCTGCAAACCAATAGCCATGGAGTAAGAATAATATGAGTCAAATTCCATCACATTATAGTATTACAAGAAAAGGCAAAATCTAGGAACAACTTTTTAGATGCTTGCTACAACTTTTGCCATAAAAATAAAATAAATTGTTATAACATTTTTTACACCCTCACACATCCACCAACTCTTTCAAAATGGTTTGGGTGAAGGTGCAAAAAGACTAATGAACTTTTACCAAAAGTGCGTCTAGCACCATATACATTTCGGAGGTGCAAAAATACCCTTGAACATTTAAAATGAGAGCACAAATCCCAATACTGTTAAATTTGACCTAACACCGTTACTTTTTATAGTGGGGTCCACACTCCTTTTGCATATGCATATGTAACGGTGTTGGGTCAAATTTAACATTGCTAGCATTTTTGCTCTCATTTTGAATGTTCATGAGTATTTTTTCATCTCCGAAATGTATATGGTGCTAGACACACTTTTAATAAAGGTTCATGAGCACTTTTGCTCCTTAACCCAAATAGTTTTTATAAATGGCTTTTACTAAGGAAGCCAAAAGGAGAGGAAAAAACTGAAATTCTCCTTAGAAATAAAAAACCTATTAGTGGTCACTACTCAAATTCAAATTAGGGAACATTTTCCACATCCATCACCTATCTCATCATTTGGTTCAATGATTCATAGACTACTTCCTTGGGGTCCAGAAAAATATCAGCATAATCTCTCTACAGATTAGTTTTATAAACAAGAAAAAACAAAGGATTAACCAAGAAAACTGTTTTTCTTCAACGAATCACACAATACTAGAGTTCCGAATCTAAACAATATTATGTAATAAATAGATAAAATTTAGTTAAAGGAGTAAACGGGTAGTTAGGAAAGTTAGTTTGATTGGTGTCTATAAGGGTATAAAGGGTAATTGTAATCAATGCGTTTGGACTAATGGAACAGTGTGGAGTTTCTTTTCTATCAATTCCTCTCCTCCTCTTTATCTCTCTGTCTCTTCCCTCTCTTTCTCAGATAATACCATAACAGTGGTATCCAGGACCAGAATATCCTCGACCATGGAACACACTTATGATATTTAGGGTTTTTTTTTTTTTTTTTTTTTTTTTTTGTTGTTGGGGGGGGGGGGGGGGGGTGGCGAGCAGAGATAGAGAGGACGAGGGGGAAGACAGAAAAGAAACTCTTTCACTGATTACAAATTACAATGACTCTTTATTCCCTTTTATAGACACCAATCAACTAACTATCCCACCCACCTGTTAAACCCTTTAAACCCTTCAACTATTATTTATCTATTTATTACATAAACAAACACAATACAGTGGTTCCCAAAGAATCACAGACACAATGTGCGTGCAGACGTTAAAACTTGTAGTAATAACCAACCTGGCCAAAAAAGGGGACAATAACTACAATGATGAACATAAAAAACTTACAGATAATATCTTGTTCCGAGTTCCATCCAACTGCATAAAATATGCCTCGAGCAACATCTCCAGATCCTCAACATCAGAATCATCCATGGCACTGCTAGTCACAAGACTTCCACTTCTGTTAGAGCCATGGAGAGGAACAAGGGCTGCAGTAGCCGGGGCATTTGAGGCCATGGCTCCCAAGTTAACCTCAGATTGCTGATTCTGCAACCACTTCCTCGTCAAATGCAATTGTGCCATATCGTGGTTGTCATCTAGAAGATGTTCAATTTCATCCCGCACCTGAAGAAAAAGGATCCCGCCCATTATAGATATGATGTTAACTAGAATTTATCTGCTTAAGAAAGCTATGACTTCTGAACCGCTTATAAACAGAAATCAATAAATTAGAGGAGGAGGAGATAACATTGTTCTTTTCTTTGTTTTTGGACCACATTGTTGAATGCATATAATTGTCAATAAGATTGAGGACTGAACATCATTCTCGAAATTTTCAACCATTACAGCATTCAAAAACTATTATAGGTCGATCTGAGATCAGCCTTCAAATAAAAGAAGGATGTAGAGCCTATTCCAATTCAAGAAACAGCAGCCCCACATAAAAGGATCAGACCTGTAAAAATTTTAATCCCACTTACATATTTTCAAACATTGTACTTCTTTCCAAAAAGCTATCATTGGTCACTTACCGCAGCCCCATGGAGAAAATTGGTCTCTACCAAAGGGACAATTGACCACAGGAAAAGGAATATAATACTTAATGCAGCATACCTTTTGCACACGAGCCAGCAAACGTGTAAGGTTGCTTTTCAAGCTTCGCACATGTTCAAGGTTCTTGGTGCTAACGTTTATAGCCAATGCATCCAATACAGGGTAAGCACCTTTCTCAAGGTCTGCCACATTCGAGTCCAGATATGTACAGACAACTTCTAAAGCAATCTCCAGAACTTGAAACTCAAATGGAAGCTCAGCCTGCAAACCATCTGAGGACTCTGGCACAGGTAACCATTGTCTACCAGTTGAAACAAGCGGTTCATTTTCTTGCTCTTCTGCGTGGCCATGAAGTTTTGGCTGAGTTTTATATGGAAGTTGTTGCCTGAGTTGTTCAACAAATGGAAGAACCTCATGGGAAAGAGGATCAAGAACAAGGACTTCTTCAGCTGTGACTATGGCCTTTATAAACTCCAAATTGACAACCATTGCTTTCTCCCTGGCTGTGAGAGACACAGTTTGCAACATGAGAATAGACAAATAACAGAAAGACATGGTTAAAACTTAAAACCATATTTGGCTTGAAAGTTGAAATATAGACAGAGAATAGCATCAATATACTATATCAGTAGCTAGTTTCCTTTAGCAAGAGACGAAGAAACACAGTACACCCAACTGTCAAGCCGACGCTACAATTCTTTTCAGACCAAGTAATCAAGCGACATATATTTTGCCATTAATCCAATTAGAAAAACATATTTTGTTAAGTCTACACAATCCTCCTTTCTAAATATATATGTTGCAATTGCTTGTAATATCATGTGTGTCAGACACTTGTTATCAGAATTGGCATGCAGTAAGCCACATAAGGCCAAAAAAATGAACCACAAAATCCTCGGGATTCGGGAAGCGGAGAAAGACAATGGATTACTACGATACTGGAGTGATAGTCTTCCAAAAAGTGGACTTTAGCCAAAACGTTAGAATCGAAACAAACTCACATACAACTTATGTAATATTTCCCCGCTCCGATCAAGTAGCAATCTCGTCTTTCCACCAAGTGCCGATGAAATTAAGATTAAAATACCGCATAGACCTTCCGTAAACGATCGCAAAAAAGCTTTGAAAAGCAGTGACAACCAGAAAGCCATACACAAATTAGTTATTATAGTAAAAAGGAAAAACAGTAAAACACAATACAATCCAAATTTATTACCAAGGATATTGGAGGAGTGAGAGAAGATAGGGCCTAAAATTCTCAAATCCCTGGCCGGAATGGCCGCGATTCTGATAATGGCGTTCTTATCCAACTCAACAAGCTCCGATTCACCCGACCGATTAAACCTCATCCACAACCTTGGGACGCCGGCCTTCTTCTTGGTCTTCACCACCGCCCCACCACCACCACCGCCACCCCCACCAGGCGAGCCGACAGTTCCAACCGCCTGCTGCGGCGGCGGTGGCGATTGTGGTGACCGATGATCAGCCGCCTTCTTTGGGCGACGGCGTAAGCTTGAGGATCGAAAGAAGAGAAGACCCTTACACTTATTTTTACCCATATTCTTCCCTAGGTCAAACAAATTCCTTTACGTGGAAGCAAAAATAACAGGCTAATCGCCTCGGAATTTTCAACTTCCTCGTCTGGTTCTTCGTCTTCTTCCTCGCCTCCTCCTTCACTGCTTTGATCTTCCATATACGGCTCTTCGCTAGAAGTTTAGATTCAGTTTCGGCCTTTGTTTATTTATATGTTAGAATACAACTGTGAGATGAGCCGTCAAGGTTACTTTTGAGTTCTGACCTCGGACCTGACCGTCTGGATACAGCCTCCGTGAATTTCTTTTTTTAGGTCTAACATGAATATTCTTTAGGAAAGGTTTGCACCAGGGATTTTGAGAGGAGAGAAGGGTTGGAAAAATCAAGTGGTAGGTTTTCCTCATTGTCCTTTTTCATCACCTCTCACTCATATTCGTTTAATTAATTTGAATTGTTATTTTTCTTTCATATTTTCAATTAACGGTCTAAATGGGCTCATAAAAGAATAATAAGAAAAATGAATCATGAAAAGATCTACTTCCAAAAATGTATGAGCTGAATTTTAAAATATGAGAAAACTAGAAAAGTGATATTAAATTTTTTTAATTAATTTTCATACTATTTTATCTTATATATTATTTTTTATTAAAAACAATTTTTTTCATTTGTTTTATATTTAACTTATAAAAAATTTATTTCCCATCCCCTCTACCAGACCGTTACTTTGCTTTGTGACTTCTTTTGTTTTTCATATTTTATCTACCCCTCTACATCTTATTGTAAGCCTACTTTTTTTTTTTTTTTTTTAAAAAAAAGTGTTCAAGAGCATCTGTAATCAAGCCATGTAGAGGCATGCAAACTCTTTTGGGAAATTCTTATAGTCTATCTCTCTTCCTCTAAAGGGCTTATTGCTGATTTAGAAGGTTTTTAATGGTGTTGTCTCATCTGTGGATATTCTTGCAAAGCATCATATGCCCGTTCCAGTGTGGTTTTTAATTTTCTACATTCTTAGCGTTTGTGGTTTTAGCTAAGCGGTTTACACTTCTCATATTGCATGAGAAAAAGAAGGTTTCTACATACACATGAAATGGTAGGACCTACATCTTTTTTATTTTTAAAAAAAAAAACTCAAACACTAAAATAATGGGACCCACATATTTTTATATCTATGACATGAGAATACACGTATTTCCTTTTAACTAATATTCTACGTTTTTAATGTTTGTGGTTTTATGTATTGCGATGAGTTTCTATTTCAATTTCAACGTGCTTATGTTTCTCTCTGTCCCTTATTTCCATGTCTGCCCAAATTGAGAATAAAGTTTTCCATAGATGCACTCTTGGTCAAGTATGGACACTTGAAAGCTAAGTCAAGTATCATGCATACACTCTTGGTCATGCACTTCACAATCCTTGTCAATATCTAAACAGAAAAAGGCAACATTTGTGTATTTCATAGATACTTGACTTTGCCGAATGTGGTTATGCCATCTGGGTTTGAGCGAGGGTAAAGAATGAGGTTATGCCTCAGAATTTACAGAATGTATGAAGGGCATGTAAAAAATGTAATTATTATAAGAATTGTAATTGTAATGCGTACTTAAATAATTGATCTTAGTTTTGTTACAACCACACACAATCTTGACAGTAACTGGGAATAGATTACAATCCCAATCTCCTAGTACATAAATTATCATTGGCTGTCGTCTTTATTTATAATCCTTGCTTCCCACTCATGACTCATTCGTGTCACGTGTTTCTACGAGTAGTGTGTCACGGACTCACGGCCTTATAGTGACGAGTCCCATGCGAGTAGATAAGGAAGGTTTTTGGGGCATATATAATATGGAATGCGCCTCTACTATCAACTTAAACTTTAGTCCGGTAATTAGTGTTCCTCAAAATTAAACGTCATCAACCGGAAAAAAAATTTCACGATGGGTGACCCCTAGGAAGTCTGTTAGGACAAGCGGTTGTAATTATCCTTGCTTCATCAGCTTCATTCAATAAAAAGGCCTTGCTTGCCGCATGAATTTCAGTTTTCCTACAGACTTATTGGGGAAATTAATGATGCCTGTAATCCTTATATACTCTCTTTAGTCTTTATTATGAGGTATCAACTAATAATTCTTGTAAACCAATAAAAACTGTTAAAGTCAATAAAGTTGTCTTGAAATTTAAGTAATTTCCAATATTACCTCTACTAATTGCACTAAATTCTAGTATCATACTTCCTCTGGTCGTTATTATAAGGCACCAACTAACAATTCTCACAAACCAATAAAAATAGTTAAAGTCAATAAAGTTAGCCTGCAATTTAAGTAACTTCCAATGTTACCCCTACCAATTGTATTAAATTCTAATATTATATTAATTATTATTCTCATCCACTATCCTTATTTATTAGGGGCACATATGGAAAAGAATCATTAATGCTCATCGAAAACAAGCAAATGCCTTATAAAAAAGATCAAATAAATTTATTAGTTGATGCCTTATAATAAGGATCAGATGGAGTATTAATTATTACTCTCACCCACTATCCTTATTAATTAGGGGCATAAATGAAAAAAAATTAATGCTCCTTAGAACAAGCAAGTACTCTCTCCAAAGTCTAATTATAAAAGCTAGTTGACTTTTTTTGGAGAGATTAAGGAAGCTAATTAAATTACTTGAGAGTATTTTTATTTTTATTTTTTTCTTCAAACTAATTAGTTTAACTAATAAACTAATATATAATTTAAAGATACACAACATATGAAATGATTAAGTAACTTATTTAGTTTCTTTAATCTCTCTAAAAAAAGTCAACTAGCTCTTATAATTAGGACCGGATGTAGTACTTTATAAAAAGGACCAAATACACTTCTTAGTTCTTTGTCTTATAATAAAGACAAGAGGAAGCATAGTTCAAGGGAGTTTTGGTTTTGGTCCTTGATATTTAATATATTTTTGGAAAAATCCCCCTCAGGGCCCAAATTACCAAAATATTGTCAAAAAAGTCAAATGGTTCTGGTATTATTTTCAGAAAACATTATCCTGATATAGTTGTTAATTATACTAATTTAGTTGTTAAGATATAGTTGTTAATGTATATTGATTTAGTTGTTAATGTTGTACTGATATAGTTATTAATGTTTCTGAAATAATACCAGAAAAGCTCAAGGCTCTTTTTTAACATGTGACTTTTCTTTAGATATTTTTTGATAATATTTTAGTTACTTAGGCCTACGGGGATTTTCCCTATATTTTTGGATCAACTCCTCCACTTTCAACTATGGCTTAGGCCACCTATTACAGCTGGCACTGAAACCGTTAGATCTGCTGAGATGTTTAACGGCATCTTTATCTTTTGTAACGGCATCTTTATAACAAACATTTTGGAAAGAAAATATAGTCAACCATACACACTCAAATTTAAAGTCAGGAAAAGAGGTTCCCTTGCAATCATAATAATTCATCAATCATATGATCATTGCAAAAAGAATATAATCATCCTCTTATAATATTGAGCCAATAAGAATGTTTTGATATTCCCTTAAAGAAAAGAAAGTTACATCATCTTAGAAGTAAAATATGTGGACCCGGCTTTTCTACTACTATGTGCTTATCCATAGCTGCCCTCCTTTTCTCTCCTTTGGTGCAAAAATGAATTGTTAAAATAACATTTACCACCACTGCCCTCCTTTTCTCTCCTTTGCACCTTTTTTTTTTTGGCCAAAAAAAAAAAAACATTTACGACCTTGAAGTATTTTTTTTTTTAATACTAGTAATTTTTTTCAAGTTCCTAAAATAATTTTTCAAGATCATGAAATATTTTTTTAATGCCAATCAGTATCCTAAATCATCTTTTTAGTACCAATCGTTACCTTGAAATATTTTTTCAAAATCCTAAAATATATTGAAAAATTTTAAGATCTTGAAAAAATATTTCATGGTAGTAATTGGTTCTAAAAAGATACTTCAAGATATTGGCTAATATTGAAAAATACTTTATGATCTTGAAAAATTATTTTAGGATCTTGAAAATATATTTCAGGGTAATGACTGGTACTAAAAAGATACTTCAGGATATTGAATGCTATTGAAAAAATACTTAATGATCTTGAAAAAATATTTCAAAATATTGACTGTTACTAAAAAAAAATACTTCAGGGTAATGAATATTATTTATTTAAAAAAAAAAGTGAACAGTGCATTTTTACACTAAAATGGTGCCGTTTGAGAAAAAAAGAGGGTCGCCTGGATAAACGCATAGAAAAAAAGCCATGTCCAAAATATGTTTGAGTAACTCGTAAAGTACTATCACTCTGCGTAATTCACGGGGAAGCACAGGCTTGTTTTACATAATACTCCATAGTTTTAACTATAAGAACGGAAGAAGTTGATTTAATCCTAAATATAATATTTCAATTCACTTTATCTCCCAAATTAATGATTTTTCCCAAAATATCTTTGTTAATTGCACATATTAAGGAGATTTTCATTAAAGGGTATTTCAATGCACATGATCACATAAGATATTTAAGAGAAACAAACATACATTTATAATAAATAGGGAAAATTCCATATAAAGCTACTTGAAATTGGGAAATTATAAATGAGGTTAATAAATTCATAATTAAGTTATCGACCCAATTTAGAATTTTAAAATCTAGATGAAATGACATTACTACTCCTTCTCATAGTCTCCTCTCTCCTTTTAAAAGGGTTTTAAACTTTTAATGCTTTATAACTTATTTTTATGATAAGTGTAAATACAAATGAATATCAATATATTATAAAATAAAATATGATTAACATATATCAAAGAAATTTTATATTTTATGGAAGAATCATGGAATACTTCAAACCAAGAAAAAAAAAGTATCAGCCCCGATATTAATTAAATGATTTTTAGTTGAATATTGAGAATAGAAAATTTATTTTTCAGTTGATTTTTTGTTCAATAATAATAAAAATTTGACCATGTTAATAAAAAAAAAATACTTGGGTGATATAGCAAACTGCATATTAAACATTTTCATTAATGGTTTTTTTAAAAAATATATATTTATTAAGGTAAAAACAAACTATATATATATCATAAGTAAGAATTGTGTGATTAATGAAGATTGATTTTCTTTTTATTGAAAAAACACTAATTCAAGTTCTTTCAAAAATAAAATATTATATTTAAATAAAAACATTTAATTGATATCTGGGTAATGTTTTTCTTTTTTATTTTATTTCTTTTACTCGAAATATTCTTAATCATTCCTCCCGAACACAAAAATTCCTTTGATTTAAATGAATCATATTTTATTATATTATATATTAATGTTAACATATATGCACACTTATTTAAAAAAAACTAAGTTAAAGAGCAATCAAACTCTTTTAAGAGGAGAGAGGATAGTTGAGACTAGGATAGTGGAATAAAGTCAATTCACCTATATTTTGAATCCTAAATTGGGTGTATAACTTAATTAGGGATTTGTGGGATTTAACAACTTGATTTAGAATTTTTCTATTTTAAGCAGTTTTATAGGGGTAAATAACTACTTTAACTAATATTCTTAACATTCACAAATTATTTATCTAGCTTTAATATTAAATCCATAAACAATCAGCACAACTACTACACGTTGATAGTATATTCAAGGAAAATAGGTTTAGAATGGAGGACTTCTATAATACGCCAATGGCACAATATTTCAAAGAGGAAAATTTGATAAAGAATCATAATGATTATGCAACTTCTACTTGAAAGATTTGCTCATATGCAAAGCTTAATTTTATGCTTCTTTGAGCCCATAAGTGAAATACTCTGCTAATAATGTTCAAGTCATTACAGGAACCAGCATTCTGAAGGTAAAACAGCGTCATCCCACCCTAAACTCCTTTATACACACTTGACACAATTAAACACCGTATCAAAACATCAGATAAAACTTCATTAAGAATAGCCAGCATTGGATCAATCATCTTTATTTGCAGGTTCTCCAAAGCTTGCTAATAATTATCTTATTCATCAAAGCAGGGGAACAATCCTTCTTGGGCAAGGAGGAGGAACATACCCTGGTTTTTCACCAAGATCATTTATACCTGGTAACAAACTTAAGAACCAAGCAACTTTTTCCATCTTGCATATCCATAAACAATGAAGAAAAGCAATATGCTAGCTGCATTAAGGCCCCCAGAAAATGGCCAGAAAACCCCTTGGACATTGTATAATGTACAAGGGATGTTCACACTAAACAATCCAACAATCAAAGTCTCAAGAGCAATGGGAAATGTTGCCATGGTCAGGGTCAACTGAAGCTGAATAAGTTCATTTCTATGGCTGTCAAGTTGGATGTTGACAAAGTCCTCTGTGTCGTCAATGTACTCCCTCACCTGCAAACCAGTAGCCATGGAGGAAGAATAATATGAGAGTCAAATTCCATCACATTATAGTATTACAAGAAAAGGCAAAATCTGGGAACAACTTTTTAGATGCTAGCGACAATTTTTGGCATAAAAATAAAATAAGTTGTTATTGTTATAAATATATGGATGTTTGTGGATGTCCAACTCAGGTCACTAGTCTTATGGAATAAATAATGTGTGAAGGATATATTATTATATCCTATAGTGGCCATCTGTTAAGCCCATCATGTGTATCTTATATGTGGGGAAGTCCAATATAAATACCCCCTAATGTAAACGTGATGGATATACACAGATTAATAAGAATGACTGCTCCTTCCTCTCTTTATCTGATGTTCTCTGCTCTACTTTTCTTTCTTTATTTCCATTAATTTTATAATACGTTATCAGCACGAATTGCTCTCATCACCGCCCCAATGGTGAGAAAGAGTAGATCCATGGCTTCCTGGAACCCAGCTCCACTCGAACTCACTTATGAATTTTTGGGTGGTTCGTTTTTCTCGCTGTTCTATCAGTTTCCACCTTCAAGTTATTATGGTTTGAGCACGTTGAGTTTCTACCGACAGTGAAAGTCCCCGGATCCGACAAGAGCTCCTTCCTTGGCGTAGCCAGGGGGAGAGGGCAAGAACTGGAAAGAGAGCATACTTCCACCACCATCCTTCACTATCACCGACGATCTGAAAAAAAAAAAAAAAAAAAAAAAAAAAAAAACAGAGCATCAGCAAGAACAAATTTGAAACAGCATTAACGAGAACTAGAGCCTGAGTTTTAGATCGAACCTCCAGACCGTCTTCTCCTCCTTCGCCGTAACCTTCTTCCATCTCTGCCGGAGGAGCTTCACCGTTAGACCTCCGTCATTTCCGCTCGGGGTGTAGATTTTTCAGCAGAGCTTCTCACGATAATTGCCAATCTGAATCCACATCCTGGTGAAGACGCCTTTAGAATGCTGACTCAGTTGAATGCTGATGAACCGAACGGAGAAAGTGCGGATCTGTTCCAATAATTTTCCTTGGTGGCGGTGGATTTTGTCGTTTTGTTCTTAACACCGCGTGGTGATAAGTTGCAGCCTCAGGTACGCTTCTGTCATTGCTGTGTGAATGATCTTATCGGTATTCTAGTTTGATTTAAAAACAAAAAAAGGGTGGCAGCACATGGAAGTCATATTCAAAAGTAGCCAAAATATTTGACTTAGATAAGATTTCAATGACCATACGCTTACTTTTCAGCAATTTTAGTTTATAAAGTAGGACCCATTTTATTAAATAAGAGGTCACGGGAGGAACACAATTTTTCATAACTATATGAGTGGAGCCTACATGCTTATATTATATTATCTATAGATTGGATTCATTATTTAATTAGATTGCTTGGGTGGATGTTGGCACCAGATCATTTTCTGGGAATATATATTGATTGATTCGTTTGCCATGCGTTATTTAATAGCACATAAAAGAATTAGCTGGAAATATCTTACCCACAATTCATCCCATCTATATTTTAAGTTTGGAGATATTATTTATACCCCTCCGACAAAAATTGTTGGTTTCTCATATATATGTGCTTTTATTTTATGTCTTGTACTTGTACTATATTCTGATCACATGCTGAAAGAAAATGGATAAAGGCTATATAGATTTAATGGCCTGAAGCCATGAGACAAGAATGGCCTAAAGCCACGGGTAGGAGATAAATTTGGCCTGAAGCTACAAGGGAAATTGGAGTGAAGCCAGATCCATGAAATTGAATATTTGGCATTAAAAGATCCCTTGATTAAATAAGGGATTGTATAACCACCGAGAAGATAGTTGTTCTTCTAAAGGTTTACTATAAATTGGTATATCTAATTTACTCCTGTAGTAACAATATTGTGAAAGAGGTTTTAAGAAATAATTTTGAATTAGTTTCATTAACCTCATGTAGCCAAACAAAACAATGAGATTATGAATATTGTACTAGCTTAACTCCATTTCCAGAAGTGAATGAATTTAACTATGGCCATGGACATGTGTGTAAATATGACTAGGTATGGTCATTGTCTTGATCATAATTGATTTAAATTCCTACCTGAAGTAGAGAAATTTTTGTTATGAATTACGAATGAATATTAGAGGAACAGATCCTATATCCTTGGTTGGTCTTTTTATTTGGTTAGAGATTAAAATGTTTAATCAAACTCCATGATTATTTAGAAGCTAATACTCTCATGGTCATGGCCGAGGGAAAACATGTGATGTTTGAAAATTATTTTTATGGGTCCCACATATTTCATATTATATTATTATTTGCATAGTAATCGACCGGCAGAAAACATGTTGGAATTTTTGAAATAAATACATGTGGGCCCCACGTGTTTAATATTATATTATTACTATTGAATCCGGTATTGTTTATGAATATGGTACTATTCATGAATATGATATTGTTCATGGATACGACACTATTTATGGATACGATACTGTTCATGAATACTTTTATCCTATGTAGGGAACTTTATAAGATATTTGGTCTTTAGCCTGAAGTATAAGAATTTGTTCACTCCTAAAAATGAAAGATGGATAGGAGAGTGAAATTTGTTTGTTATTAATATTAAGGCTCGAAGGCTTATGTTTCAAATATTATATGATACAATAAGATTTTAATAGCATTGGAAAAGTATTGTCCAGAAGACAATAATTTGCAGAGATTTATGCCGTAATAAGAGTAAAAGGCTAATAGTCCTGGGGACTAATTAGCCTATCTTGTCCAACTTTATAAGAGAGACTAATGTTCAGACTATATATATGTGGCGGTATGGTGAAGGCTCGAGAAGAGCTAATATTGTTATCGAAGTAACAAATATTTTACTTTATAAAAGAAACTTATTGAGTTTTAAAGATATCGTAAAATGAGTATCATGCTATTGTAAACCAGAAGTTTACAAATAGTAATGCAAATTAGATGTTTGTTGTAAACTAGAAGTTTACAAATAATCAAGGGATTGTAATTGTAAACCAGAAGTTTACAAATATAGCAAATCAAATGTTTGCTAATGCAACCAATGAGATATTAAAGAGGCAAAGAGATGCGAGAACAATATCTATATTTATTTTGAAGCCAATGCTCAAGAGGAATAAATAAGCCGAGAAGGTAATATAATGCTTACTTTTTGTTATTTTTGTTATTTAAATTTATTGTGATCACATATCATAAATTTATGGCCATGAAAATTTTACTTTGTGATTCTAAGTTATTTTGATTATGAATATATTTTGCATATATAAGCAAATTAAAGTATAATGAGTAAAAAGATTATCTAGTGATGCAATATTATATGTTTGGTCTGGAGAATCAACATAGCTTTTCCTTAGAGGCTTAAAGAGTTTGAAAGTGATTTTGCAATACAAATATAAAGAAAGTATGTTTATATAACTCACGCTTGAGGGGAGATTGTTAGAAAACAAGTGTGAGTTAGAATACAAGTGTGAGCTAATTTTTGAAAAGTTAAATACTTCTCACAAAAAGTTTAATGGATCTCTCAAAATGGATGTCAGATTATGGTGTGAATTAAAATGTTTATTATTGGTATAGATATACATTACGATTAAACCGAAGTTTACTAAATATGTTTATTATTGGTAGAGATATATGTTACGATAAACGAAGTTTAATGATCGAATAAATTTGTTGTTGGCATGACTTGTTTGATCATCCGAGTCATATATATAATGCAAATAAGATTATGAATTGACATCCATTGAAGAACCAGAAGATTCTTCATAAATAACCAACAAATTATTTATATGCTGCTTGTTCTCATTGATTAGTAATGGATCTTAGTATTTCTGGAAATATATCAAACAATGTTATATGGGCCCATTGAAATGGCATGTAAACCATACAAATTTGAAAGATGCATCTATAAGATGGTTACATGTGAGGTTATTAGCTTACAACCAGAAGTTTGTAAGAATGCAACCTGAAGTTTGCAGTAATGTATGAATAAATTAAGCACGCTATTTCCAGATTATACGATCGAGAAATCATGTATTCAATACTTATGAGAACAAAGATTTCTATGTTGGTATATTTGATTATTGCAAAGCATTTATATAAGCCAACAAAATTCTCCCGTAAAATTGGTTTTGGTCGGGAACGAGATAATTCCATATGGAAAGTTTTTGAATGTGCAATGCTTATGCACATAGATTGATATAGAAAGAAAGTTGGGATAAATGTTGTCTAAGGACCTCCTTCTTCTTGTTTGTCTCTAAATGATGTTTCTAACAGTAACAGATGGATTTAGGAGACTTAAACTGCATGATTAGTCAATTGTGATTTGACATTATTTTCCCAACATGAGGGGGAGAAAATAAACAGTTGGGTAAAGAGATTAGCTAGAATGAATTATCATTGGCTTATTTTGACCATCGTACAAAATCATGTGAACTGAAAGTTCAAAAGATGACTTATTTGCAAAATTTCTGCTAATCGAATGCCAGAAGCATTTACTGACCCAAAGAAAGTGACAGTGTCACATATCCCAGCTGCTAATACTTCTATTAGAATTGATGTCCCTGAAGGACAGCCTATATTGAAAGCACGCCTGAAGCGTGGTAGGTCCATCGGTTCAAAAGAGAAAAAGAGCTAAGAATATAGATGATCTAGTTTAGGATATTTAAGAAAATCTTAGTTGCTCCAGAAGAGCCATCTCCTGAAGAGTTATTATCTCCAGTAGAGATATCTCCAGAAGAGAATGTTGTAGTCCCAGAAGAGACCTAGGTACCTATAATATGTGACAATAATGAGATCTCAATAGAATCCGATGGGACTGAAATAAAGTCAACGTTGACGACATCTTTGCTTATAATATAGCATATGATGTGATGAATGATATTGAGGATCATGAGCCAAAATCCATTAGCGAGTGCCAAGAGTGAAAGAATTGGCCCCTATGGAAAGATGCCATTAATGCAAAATTAAAATTACTGGCAAAACGAAAAGTACTTGGACCTGTAGTCCATACACTGAAGATGTAAAGCCAGTTGGACACAAATGGATTTTTATATGAAAAAGAAATGAAATGGGTGAAATCATAAGATATAAGGCATGTTTTTGTAGCCTAAAGATTTACACAAAGACCTGACACTAATTTTGAAGAAACGTATTGACCAGTAGTGGATGCGACTACTTTTCGTTACTTGATTGACCCAGCAGTAAATGAAGGGCTTGATTTGTACTGTAACTGCCTATTTGTATGACTCACTTGATATATAGTGATATTTATATGAAAGTCCCTAAAGGACTCAAGGTGCAGAAGCAATGTCCCTGAAGGACTCAAGGTGCCAGAAGCACATGTCCCTGAAGGAATTAATGTGCCAGAAGCACAAGTCCTTGAAATGACTCAAAATGTTTGAGGCATCTAATTCAAGTTCTCAAGAACAATACTCAATTAAAGTTAAATAAGTCCCTTGGCCTGAAGCTATTAGGGCGCATGTGGTATAATTTTTCAAAGAATATCTGTGAAAAGAAGGGTACAAAAATAACTCAATATGCCCATGCATCTTTATGAAAAGACATAGAAATGAATTTGTTACAATTACTGTTTATGTTGATGATATCAATATTATTGGAACTCCTGAAGAGCTTCAAAAGGTAATTAATTGCTGAAGAACTACTCGGTCCAGAAGTACCATATCTTAGTGCTATTGGAGTACAAATGCATCATGCTTATTAGCAAGATTTAGTTCTTCTTCAACACAAAGACATTGGAAGCAATGTTGGCATCAGAAGAAGCAATATTGATATTGTCATCAGGGGGAGTAAAACTGATGTTATCAAGAGGGGAGACGATACATCTTGTACTCTTTTTCCCTTATCTAGGTTTTGTCCTTTGGGTTTTCATAGAAAGGTTTTTAATGAGGCGATCTTTGAACAATGTATCAATGAATGATGTACTCTTTTCTTTAGCTAGGTTTTTATCCCACTGGGTTTTTCCTAGTTAAAGTTTTTAACGAGGCACATTCATAATGGACATCCAAGGGGGAGTGTTATAAATATATGGATGTTTGTGGATGTCCAACTCAGGTCACTAGTCTTATGGAATAACTAATGTGTGAAGGATATATTATTATATCCTATAGTGGCCATCTGTTAAGCCCATCATGTGTATCTTATATGTGGGGAAGTCCAATATAAATACCCCCTAATGTAAACGAGATGGATATACACAGATTAATAAGAATGACTGCTCCTTCCTCTCTTTATCTGAGGTTCTCTGCTCTACTTTTCTTTCTTTATTTCCATTAGTTTTATAATAGTTATAACAGTTTTTACACCCTCACACATCCACCAATTCTTTCAAAATAGTTTGGGTGGAGGTACAAAAATATCTATAAACTTTTACCAAAAGTGTCCAATGTCATATACATTTCAAAGGTGGAAATTTACCCTTAAACATTCATAATGAGTGCAAAAGTGCCAGTTCTGTTAAATTTGACCCGACATTGTTACATTTTGTAATGGGATCCACACTTCTTTTGCGCATGCATATGTAATGGTGTTAGGTCAAATCTAATGGTGCTGGCATTTTTACTCTCGTTTTGAATGTTCATGAGTCTTTTTACATCTCAGAAATATATATGGTGTTGGATACATTTTTAATAAAGGTTCAAGGGCATTTTGGCTCCTTAACCCAAGTAGTTTTTATAAATGTGCTTTTATTAAGGAAGCCAAAAGGAGAGGAAAAAATTGAAGTTCTCCTTACAGAAACACCTATGAGTGGTCACTACTCAAATTCAAATTAGGAAACATTTTCCACATCCATCACCTATGTCATCATTTGGTTCAATGAAACATAGACTAGTTCCTCCCAAGGGCCAGAAAAAGATCAGCATAATCTCTCTACAGATTATTTTTATAAACAAGAATACTGTTTTTTCTTTTTCCCAACAAAGCACACAATGCTGGAGTTTTGAATCTAAACAATATTATGTAATAAATAGATAAGATTTAGTTAAAGGAGTAAACGGGTAGTTAGGAAAGTTAGTTGATTAGTTTCTATAAGGGAATAAAGGGTAATTGTAATCAATGCATTTGGCCAAATGGAACAGTGTTGAGTTTCTTTTCTATCAATGCCTCTCCTCCTCTTTATCTCTCTGTCTCTTCCCTCTCTTTCTCAACTAATATCATAACGGTGGTATCCAGGGCCTGGTTATACCCGCCATGCAGGCGGAGCCGGGATGGAAAACCAAGGGGCGAAAATTACAGAATTGGACCCAAAATTTTCATAAATTATGATTTAGCCTCATAAAATTTTCAAAATTTTCAATTTAGTCATTTTCATGAGACTTTTTGATAGGGACTAAACTGAAAAATTGAAATTTTATGAGGCTAAAGAATAATTTCCAAAACTTTTGGGTCCGATTGTGTAACTGCCCCTGCGCCATGGAACACACTTATGATATTTAGTTTTTTTTTTTTTTTTTTTTTTTTTTTTTTTTTTTTTTTTTTTTGGGGGGGGGGGGGGTGTGGGGGGAGATAGAGAGGGGGAGGGGCAATGAGAGAAAACAAACCCTTTCCTGATTACAAATTACAATGACTCTTTATTCTCTTCCTTTCACTGATTACAAATTACAATGACTCTCTATTCCCTTTTATAGACACTAATCAACTAACTATCCCACCTAGCTGTTAACCCCTTCAACTAACTCTTATTTACTCTCTCCGGTCTTAAATATAAAACCGAGCAATTAACTACGGAGGTATATTTATCTATATCTATTTATTACATAAACAAACACAATACATTGCTTCCCAGAGAATCACAAATACCAACATTGTTGGTCCACATTGCGTGCGGACATCAAAACTTGTAATAATAACCAACCTGGCCAAAAAAGTGGACAATTGGGCTTGTTTGAGATATTGGCAAGAGAAATGACTTATAGTCAATCTGACTTATTAAAAAATCAGATTGTGAAATATGATTTATGTTTGGATTGACAGTAGCATAAGTAGCTTTTGTAATTTAAACTTATAGTTAATTTGAAATGCTTTTTAGGGTACTAACTGCTACTAAAAATATACTTTCGAATATTGAACGGTACTAAGAAAATACTTCATGATCTTAAAAAACTATTTTAGGATCTTGATAAAATTATTTTCCCTAAACTATGTTTTAGGGTACTAAATGGTACTAAAAATATACTTCATAATACTGAACAATACTGAAAAAAAAAAAATACATCATGATCCGGTACTAAAAAAATACCTCATAAGTCCATAAATCCATAAATAACTTTTCAAAAGCTCCCTAAAGTAACTTTTCAAATAAATAATTTTTATCCATATTCCGATTGGAACAACTTCTGAACCAAATATTAAAATAAAATAAAAACAAAAATCCCATAGATCCAGTCATAAGTCCGATAAGTTGATCCAATCGGCGTACCAAACATGCACTATAACTACAATGATGAACATAAAAAACTTACAGATAATATCTTGTTCTGAGTTCCATCCAACTTCATAAAATATGCCTCAAGCAACATCTCCATATCCTCAACATGAGAATCATCCATGGCATTGCTAGTCACAAGACTTCCACTTCTTTTAGAGCCATGGAGAGGAACAAGGGCTGCAGTAGAAAGGGAATTTGAGGCCATGGCTCCCAAGCTAGCCTCAGATTGCTGATTCTGCAACCACTTCCTCGTCAAATACAATTGTGCCATATCGTGGTTGTCATCTAGAAGATGTTCAATTTCATCCCGCACCTGAAGAAAAAGGATCCCGCACATTATAAATATGATGTTAACTAGAATTTCTCTACATTAACAGCTTATAAACAGAAATCAACAAATTAGAAGGGGAGGAGATAACATTGTTCTTTTCTTTGTTTTAGGACCACACTGTTGAATGCATATAATTGCCAGTAAGAATGGGGACTGAACATCATTCTTGAAATTTTCAACCATTACAGCATTCAAAAACTATTAAAGGTTGATCTGAGATCAGCCTTCAAATAAAAGAAGGATGTAGAGCCCATCATCAATGCCTATTCCAATTCAAGAAACAGATACCCCCACATAAAAGGATCCGACCTGTAAAAATTTTAGTCCCACTAATGTATTTTCATACATTGTACTTTTTTCCAAGAAGCTATTATTGGTCACTTACCGCAGCCCCATGGAGAAAAATAGTCTCTACCAAAGGGACAATAACCACGGGAAAAGGAATATAATACTTAACGTAGCATACCTTTTGCACACGCGCCAGCAAACGTGTAAGGTTGCTTTTCAAGCTTCGCACATGTTCAAGGTTCTTGGTGCTAACGTTTATAGCCAATGCATCCAATACAGGGTAAGCACCTTTCTCAAGGTCTGCCACATTCGAGTCCAGATACGTACAGACAACTTCTAAAGCAATCTCCAGAACTTGAAACTCAAATGGAAGCTCAGCCTGCAAACCATCTGTGGGCTCTGGCACAGGTAACCACTGTCCACCAGTTGAAACAAGCGGTTCATTTTCTTGCTCTTCTGCGTGGCCAAGAAGTTTTGGCTGAGTTTTGTATGGAAGTTGTTGCCTGAGTTGTTCAACAAATGGAAGAACCTCATGGGAAAGAGGATCAAGAACAAGGACTTCTTCAGCTGTGACTATGGCCTTTATAAACTCCAAATTGACAACCATTGCTTTCTCCCTGGCTGTGAGAAACATAGTTTGCAACATGAGAATAGACAAATAACATAAAGACATGGTCAAAACTTAAAACCATATTTGGCTTTATAGCTGAAATATAGACAGTGAATATAGCATCGACTATACTATACCAGTAGCTAGTTTCCTTTAGCAAGAGACGAAGAAACACAGTACAACCAACTGTCAAGCCGACGCTACAATTCTTTTCAGACCAAGTAATCAAGCTACATATATTTTGCCATTAATCCAATTAGAAAAACATATTTTGTTTAGTCTACACAATCCTCCTTTCTAAATATATATGTTGCAATTGCTTGTAGTACCATGTGTGTCAGACACTTGTTATCAGAATTGGCATGGACGTAAGCCACTGAAGGCTAAAGAAAATGAACCATCACAATGGAGACAAAATCCTCGGGATTTGGGAAGTAGAGAAAGACGGAACTGGCTAGTGTCCTCTCCCGTCCTCTTCTTCAAAACTGCGCCCGTTTTGGCGCAAAGGCACAAAAACAGTGACGCTGATGCTTCTTCTCCTTCTTCTTTTTTTTTTAAATAATATTTTTTTTTTTATTTTTTTATATTTAATATTTTGAAAAATTATTTAGGATATTGACAGTTATTAAAAAAATATTTGATACTAAAAAAATACATCATGATCTTGAAAAATTACAATCTTAAAAAAATATTTCATGATCTTGAAAAATTATTATGGACCCAAGTAATGAGCCTAGCGGGGTATACTTTATGCAGGATCTTCCTCAATACGTCAATCATCCCAATCAAGATACTTGTGGAGATGTGATGGCGGGGATACTAAAAAATACATCATGATCTTGAAAAATTACAATCTTCAACTATTTAAAAAAATACTCGTGTTTGATCGAGATCACCCAGTGTTATCTTTACCGTAGATAGCATTGGGTAATACTTGGGTGTGCATACAGGATACCTTTAGATCCAATATCAATCATTTGATTTGAATGATACTAAAAACAATACTAGGATATTGACTATTCTTGAAAAAATACTTTATCATCTTGAAAAATTATATTAGGATCTTGAAAAAATATTTCAGGATACTGACTAATGCTAAAAATATATTTCAGGATTCACGGTATTGACAGGTACTAAAAAGATACTTATAGATTCTTACTGGTACTGAAAAAATGTTTCATGATCTTGAAAAATTATATTAGGATCTTGAAAAAATATTTCAAGAAAATGACTAGTACTAAAAATATACTTCATGATATTTCCTTAAGATCCTAAAATAATTTTTCAAGATAATGAAATATTTTTTTTCAGTATCGGTCGTATTTTGAACTATCCTTTTAATACCCTAAGTATCCGAAATATATATAAATATTTAATAAAAAAAAAAAAAAAAGCATCGGTTTCACTATTTTTGCGCCCAAAACGACACTATTTTAAAGAAGAGGACGACAACGGACGCTAGCCAATCCCGAGAAATATAATGTGTTACTACGGGAGTAATGGACTCGGCTTTGGTCCTTTGCAATCCTTTGTGCCAAAACAGCACCATTTTGGCTTTGGCTCAATGGCTTCTTTAAAAAAAAAAAAATGGAAAATATATTACTCCCTAGCTTTGGTCCTTTAAGCTTCTTTTAAAAAAAAAAAAGGAAAATATTTTTTTAGGGTAATGACCGGGTACTAAAAAGAAATTTCAAAATCGAACGATACTAGAAAAATACTTATGATCTTGAAAAAATATAATGAAATATATTTTTAATACTAGTTATTACCATAAAATATTTTTTCAAGATCCTAAAATAATTTTTCAAGATCATGAGCTATTTTTTCAATACAGTACCAACCAGTTTCCATAATCCTCCTTTCTAAATATACATGTTCTAATTGCTTGTAGTACCATGTGTGTCAAACAATTGTTATCAGAGTTGGCATGCATGCAAGCCACTGAAGGAAAAAAATGGTTATTAGACCGGATCGGACCGGCCAATTCAAATTGGAAACCGACAAGCCGTCTATGAATCCGGTCCGGAAAATGATAGAAACCGGGGTCATCAGCCAGTATTTAAAAACAAAAATTAACAGTGGAAGAGAGGGGGTTCGAGAACAGAGGAGAAGCGAGAAACACAACGGCGGACAACGACCTCCACACCTTCGACTCTCTACTGCACCTTCGCCGTTTTCTTCCTTCCTCGTCGGCGACCTTTGCTTCGTAGTCTTCTTCCTTCCTCGATCATCAGAGGTAGAAGTTATTCCGATGAAGGATTTAGGCTCTTATCAAACTACGTGGTGTAAGGTGGTGGAGAAGCCATGGTGAACAGCTGAATGCGAGAGAAAGACACAGAGAAAACTGAGAGAGATAGAGAGGAAAGAGAGAAGTATAGGGAAATAGAAAGAGGGAAGGAGGGTACTGAAGTTTAATTCCCCAAGTGAGCATTCGTTTTTTTCAATGGAAATTATTCAATGGACATGATTGCAATTTGCATAATGGCGTGACTATAGAAGAAGTGAAAACACACTTCATTGAGCACTTCGTTTTATCTTATGGACATATAAAATAGTTAGACATCTCTTTAACCAGAAGGTAATAGTCATTAAAGGAAATTATTTGTTTTATAATTTCATATTAACAAGCTAAAATATTCACTTTCTTACCGGTTTGACTCCGTTCTAACTCACTAACTTTTGACCTTAGTACTTTGATTGGTTCAGTGACCGGTCCAATTTTAATAATCTTAGGAAAAAAAAAAAAAAGAACCATCATAATGGAGACAAAATCCTTGGGGATTCGAGAAGCAGAGAAAGAAAATGGGTGACTGGATTTAGTTTCCCTCCCATAGGCAAGGGAGCCTATCCCATTTGGACCGTTTAAATGGGATTTGAATGGTCCAAATTTATTTTTTTAATTTTTTTATTTTTTTAAAAATAATTATTTAATGGGTATAAAATCTAAAATAAAGATAATTTTCAACTAACATTTTTTCAAAAAATGATTTTTTTTTTAATAATAAGCGGAGTTAAAAAAATAAAATTTGGATCATCTAAATTACATCGGACGGTCCAGATGCTAAATACTTGGTGCCTAAGTACTTGGTGCCTATCACGTGTTCCGTGGGCTACTACGATAGTGGAGTGATAGTCCTCCAAAAAGTGGACTTTAGCCTAAACGTTAGATTCAAAACAAACTCGATCACATGTCACATACAACTTATGTAATATTTCCCCGCTCCGATCAAGTAGCAATCTCGTCTTTCCACCAAATGCCGATGAAATTCAGATTAAAATACCGCACAAACCTCCCGTAAACGATCGCAAACAATTTTTGAAAAGCAGTGACTACCAGAAAGCCATACACAAATCAGTTATTATAGTAAAAAGGAAAAACAGTAAAACACAATACAATCCAAATTTATTACCAAGGATATTGGAGGAGTGAGAGAAGATAGGGCCTAAAATTCTCAAATCCCTGGCCGGAATCGCCGCGATTCTGATAATGGATGGCGTTCTTATCCAACTCAACAAGCTCCGATTCACCCGACCGATTAAACCTCATCCACAACCTCGGGACGCCGGCCTTCTTCTTGCTCTTTACCAACGACCCACCACCACCACCAGGCGAGCCGACAGTCCCAACCGCCTGCTGGGGTGGCGGCGATTGTGGTGACTGATGATCAGCCACCTTTTTTGGGCGACGGCGAAAGCTTGAGGATCGAGAAGAGAGAAGACCCTTACCCTTATTTTTACCCATATATATTCTTCCCTAGGTCACACAAATTCCTTTACGTGGTAGCAAAAATGACAGGCTAATCCCCCTCTAAATTTCCAACTTCCTCGTCTTGTTTTCGTCTTCTTCTCTGCTTCCTCCTTCACTGCTTTGATCTTCCATATCCGGCTCTTCGCTAGAAGTTTAGACTTTAGAGTCAGTTTCGGCCTTTGTTTATTTATATTTTTGAATACAACTGTGAGATGAACCGTGAAGGTTGCTTCTGAGTTCTGACCTCGGAGCTGACCATCTGGATACAGCCTCCGTGAATTTCTTTTTTTATGTTTAACATGAATATTCTTTAGGACAGGTTGGTACCAGGGATTAATTAGGAGCAGAGAGCAGGGTTGGAAAAATCTATGAGCAGTGAAGGTTACTTCTGAGTTCTGACCTCGGAGCTGACCATCTGGATACAGCCTCCGTGAATTTCTTTTTTAAGGTTTAACACGAATATTCTTTAGGACAGGTTGGTGTCAGGGATATATACAACCTCCATATCCGGTCTTTCTGCATCATGAAGGTGATATTAGCAGAAAGTTTGCCTATTCACGGGAAGTATGTTCTTTAAATACCATTCCTCAAGCTGGTTAGAGTATCATTACTGAGAAATATTACTCAAGAAGTTCTAGCTTCATCCGTTCATTCTTTTATTATCATGGGCAATCCGTACACGCCTCGCTCTGGAGGTGTTAGGAAGTATATCAGTGTATAATTAATTAGTATCGTATATAATTAGGGATTATAATATTAGTTTAATGTAATTAGAGGGTAATATTGATAACTTAGATTGTATTACTTTATTATTTTCTCTTTTATGTTTATAAAAAGTTAGTTGGTGCTTTATAATAATAACACAGAGAGTATATTTTCTTTATTTTAATTCTCTCGCGATTTCTTAGGAGGAAAGTAATATCACAAAGAAATATTCTCATCACATATAAGATAGAGTTGACTTTTTTTTTTTTTGAAGAGATGAAGAAAGTTAAATAAGTTGCTTAATCATATCATATACTCCCTTCAGTCCTAAATATAAGACAAAGTGAAACTTTTTGATAGATTAAGGAAACTAATTAAATTACTTTAAAATATTTATATTTGTTATTTTTTCTCTAAATTATTTTACCTAACTTATAAACTATATATAATCTAAGGAATATACAACATAAGATATAATTAAGTAACTTATTTATCTTCTTTAAACTCTCCAAAAAAAAGTCAACTATGTCTTATATTTAGGACCAAAGGGAGTATTGTGTATCCTTAGATTATATATCAGTTTATTAGTTAAACTAATTAATTTGAAGAAAAAATAAAAATAAAAATATTCTAAAATAATTTAACTAATTTCCTTAATCTCTCCAAAAAAAAAATCAATTTTATCTTATATTTAAGACTGAGATGGAATATCACTCTTGTTTGCTCAAGGGCTTTCTTTTACTTGATCTCACAATTTCCTTTTTTCAATGCCACAACAAAGGAATCACTATGGATTTTCTACGTCAAGAAGAAGTGGATTTCCCAAAGTTGATAAATGGTCTTCTTCATCAAATGTGGATATGGCTCCTTCTCATTCTCTTTTTCATTTAAGTTGTTGGATTAAAATCTGAAGATTTAAATTTAATCTTTTATAAAAATATTCATAAAATATAACAATATTAAATAATATTTAAAAATAATATTTTTATTAAAAATTAAATCTAAACTGTTCATATTTCAATTCAACAATTCAGATAAAGAAAAAGATAGGAAATATGCTTTAGCTTTTTAGTTCAGACCAATTAATTACAATTTCTGATGATAATCCTTCTGTCTACATGTTGATACAGTCTTGTCCATGTGTAACTGTTGAATCATGTGTGATGTAACTCATTTGATATTTATTAACGCATTTGATTATCATCAAATATAAAAAAATGTGTCATAAATGTAAGTCCAGTTAAAGAGTCATCAATGACTAATTTTTAATGCTACCCATATTTAAATCCTCATTGGAAACAGAAAACGAAGGTAGGTAGGTGAGAATAACTTGTAAATCTAAGGATAACTTTTTAATAAAATTATTTTAATAAAGGAAGGGCAGAATATATATAATTTAATATACTATTAAATATTTTTATTTGACCCATCACCCATATAATAGCTTATTTTATTTCTTTATTTTTCTCACTTCGCCAAATAACGTTGGTACTTTTGAAATGTCAGTATGATGCATTGGATCGCCCAATAAAGTTTTCGACAATCATGAATATTTGGCTCAGATTGTTTGAGTGCCCACAAATTAAGGGCTTCTTTGATTTCTACTTTCTTTTAATAAAAGATGAAAATGCATTACTGAAGTTAAAATGATTCTATTGAAATACTTATATAGTTATAAAAAAGAAGGACACGATCTTAGGCTATCAACTAAATTAAGGTTAACAACGTACACAACTTTAACTTCAGAAACACTAAAAATATAAAGAAAATAAATAATATCCTTATAAATAATGTTGGTGGATTTTTTGCTTGTCTGTCGTTTTAAAAAAAAGCAATGTAAATAATATTTTTCTGCCCTTAGAATAATCTTGGAGAATGATTTTTTAGAATAATTTTTTTTTTTATCAAGGGTTAAGTAGTAAATTTGTCACAAAAATATAAGCGAAGAGCAATATTACCCTATAAATTTATTTTGATCTCAATATCACCCTAAAAGTCTAAAAATATAACAACATTGCCTCTTAATTAATAGATGATTTGACCGTTTTGTTTGATTGAACATCTCATTATTTGGCACCCAAAAATTCAACTTAGCCACCTCATTATTGGACCATGTTAAAATACCTAAATACCCTCAACAAATAAGCTTCTTTTTCTTCTCAACTCTCTCCGTCCACAATTGCTTCTTCTCTCATTGCCTGCACATTAACTCTGTCTTCCCCTTCTAGATGCTTTCCCTCTTCTCTCATCATTGGCACACTCTCTCTTCCACCTCCGGACGTGTTCCCTCTGTCGTCGCCAACATTGCTTTCTCTTTCACCTCTAGACGCGCTCCCTCTTCTCCAGTCGCCGGCACACTTTCTCTGCACATTCTCTCTTCCACCTACAAACAGTTTTTTTTTTTTTTTTTTTTTTTTTTTTTTTTTTTTTTGGTAGTGTATATTAATAAGTTGAAGAGATGTTGTTGACAAATGCATATATGTTAACTAAAGTGACTCGTGTTTGCAAGTGTATAAGACTATATTGATAAGTTACAAAGTGACTTTTAACAAGTTTATCTATATTAATTAAACTAATTAACTTATTAACAAGTTTATGTCACTATATTAATAAGTTATAAATGGTTATTGACAATCTCATCTATATTAACTAAAACGGTTTTTGTTGATAAGTATATATAACTATATTAATAAATCATAAAGTGACCATTAAAAAGTTTATCTATATCACTAAAGTCCTAGAGACTTTTTTAATAGATATACACTAGAACTTTTTTGATATTTTTCTGGTCTTTAGGACCTAAGTGAAATTTTCCCTTTTTATCCTAAGGTCTTGTTTGGTTCAAAGGGAAGGGGATGGAAGCGGAAGGGATGGAAGGAAGAGTTACTGATTTACCTTTTTCGGTTTGGTTGTTAGAGAGAGGAAGTGAGAGGAGATGGAAGATTCAGGGTCCCTCCCCTACAAAATTTTTGACCTTCAAAATTTTAAACCAAATGACAGGAGGGGAGTATCTACATTCCCCTTCCATCCCTTCCCTAAACCCGAACACATCATGTATTTAAGATAGATTAATATCTGTTTTAATTAACAGTAGCAGCTATTTTTTCAAAATGATTTACGATATTTGAAGTAAATTTGTTAGAATAGTTTTATCTTAATTTATGTGAACATATTTTCCAACACAATTCAAAAAGATTCTTAAATTAGTAATTTTCCTTAATTTTCCTTAGGTGCTTGACAGTAAGATGGCAGCCGCCAAACAGGACCAATGATGAGAGAGTTGCTAGTCAACACCCACCCAACATATTTACACACCGTACCAGGTTGTTCACAAGAATAACAGTTCATGAGTTTCTCTTGTTCTCTCTAAGCTTAGAAAAACTCTCATTATTACTTGTGTTCTTTGCGATCGCCCAGAACAGAACATTATGGATTATGATTCAGTGTCGTCAAAGACCGTTTGTGTCACAGGCGCTTCCGGCTTCGTCGGTTCCTGGCTCGTCATGAGACTCCTTCAACGTGGCTATACTGTTCGAGCCACGGCACGAGACCCGGGTTAGTCATATTCCCCAAGATTCACTTCTAAACATTTTGGATTAGTTTTTCAAAAGTGATTTTACCTCTATAAAGATAAGTATATCAAAGAAGTTTTTTTTTGTTTCGGTTGGCCGGAAAGTACTTTTGAGAAGCTGATCTAAATAAGTTCAGATTTATATATCTTATTTTATTACCACTTTAGTCATATTTAAAAGTCTCAAAACTCTTAATTAGTTAGTTAACTTATTAATTATAAGCTAAATTTTCAAATTTACTTATTTATGACTTTGGTTCTGACAATATGAATAAATTCTTTTTGTTTATTGCAATTAACAAGGACAAAATTGTATAAAAAAAATGCATTTATTGCTATGAAACTAGACTTATACTCTGATCCTTATTATTATTCTTATTATAGTGTGCACTAATTAACAAATATATTTAGTCTTTTTATAAATATTTTTTCTATGTATATCCTTAATTAATAAAGATAGTGGTAATAGTAATAATTAATATGATATTAGAGTTTAGTATAATTAGTAAAGATAATATTAAAAATTATTTAAATTTTAAGATAAATTTAAACTTTAATTTTTTTATCGTTTTTATTGAGTTGTAAGAATTGTTAGTTAATATCTTATAATAAATATTGAGGGTAACAAAACTTTAAAAAAAATCAATTTTTTTTTTGTCAAATCTGAATTATAAATGGGACCAAGGGGAGGTAATTAATGTATAATTGCTCATTTGGTTGATTAATTATTTGATATTGAAGTCAATTTATGTAGCCAACATGAAGAAAGTGAAGCATTTGCTAGAGTTGCCTAATGCGGACACACACTTGACTCTGTGGAAGGCAGACCTTACCCATGAGGGGAGCTTTGGCCGCCATCAATGGCTGCACCGGAGTTTTTCATGTGGCTACCCCTTTGGATTTCGCATCCGACGACCCTGAGGTTATGTCTATCCTTTTAATTTTTATTATAAGACACGTCTAATTGCCTCATTAGAATTAATGGAAACAGATGATTAAGTTATTAACTTTTGATTTTTTTAAAAAAAACAGAAGTGGGTTCATATTTGATTATTGGGTTGTTTATAAATTTGCAGAATGAAATGATAAAACCAACAATGAATGGATTATTGGAGATAATGAAAGCATGCGTGAAGGCCAAAACAGTGAGGAGATTGATATTCACATCTTCTGCCACAACTCTCAGTTCCCCACAGCACCAGAATGCTGTGGTTGACGAGACTTGTTGGACTGATGTTGACTTCTGTCGTCAAGCAAACATCCCTGGTTGGGTTAGTGCTTCCTCCATCTTCTTCCTCTTTTTTGTTTTTTTAAACCATTTTGTTCTAGACCTATCTCAATTTTATTAATTTGAAGAATTTATTGAAAATCCAGAATAATTTAGATTGAGTTGGAAAGAATTTTAAGAGCCGTAAAACTTTACCACCGATCTAACATGGCTACATTCACTGCACTGTGTCTCCACCTGCTATACATTCGACGTTTCCTGGGGAAAAAACAAACAATACATATGTCCTTGTCTAGTGGATAGGGAGAGTATTTTTTATTGAGTTTTGAATATAAGTCTGCTTATTAAATTATTATATGAATGGAAACTATATTATTTTCAATTTATTGTTTTGTAGACTATTATATTTTCTTGAAAAATTGTATATATTAAACAAGATAAAGTTGGAAGGTTGTTAAATTTTAAAATATAGTTAATGAGATTTAATGTTTTTCTTAATTCCAACAAAATTTATTAGAATTGCTTTATAAATAAGATCGTTGAAATATGTTATTTTATGAGTCATTAACTAATTTTTTAAAATATTACTCATATTACAATTTACTATAGTGCCTTCAAGAAGGTTGGTTTTGGTCTTTTTTTTTTTTTTTAATAAGATATTTGCTAGTTTTAATGAGTATAAAATAATTTCCCACGTGCATCCATATTTAATAAGGTAGTGAGAGAGAGTATGAATTAATATATTTTATTAAATTTTAGTATAGTTAAATTGGGTGATATTGGAAATCACTTAATTTTTATAAAAAATTTAATATTTTTAAATGTTTTTATTGGGACATGTAAATTAATTAGAAGTGAACTATATTTGGGACTAAAGGAGGAGTAGAAACTCACCTCTAATTATCCTACCATAACCATTCAGAGAGTGGTTATAATTCATTAACTTTGTCTAGAAAAAACTTTATCTACATTTAAGAGTTCAGAGAAACATTATATTAAACTTTAAGTCAATAGTTTATTAATTAATAAGACTTACATTATGAAAATAGTTTATTTTTTTTTTTGGGAATGTGTCCTATATTTAAAAGTAGATGAAGTATAGCGGTAGTGTTTTTACATGCTTTTAAATAGAGATGAAGTTAGGGAAAAAAATTATTTGTGGACAAAGCTAATGACTCAACCACTTTTTATTAATTCTGACTAAATAGTTAGGAGTGAATTATAATATCTAACAAACAAATGAAGTGTTTGACATTCAAATTATTTGACATGTTTTTTTTTTTTTTTAAAAAAAAAAACCAACTTAATATTTTGCAGGCGTATTTTGTTGCAAAGACATTAGCTGAGCAAGAGGCTTGGAAATTTGCGAGAGAGCATAACATGGATTTCATCAGTGTGATTCCTCCTCATGTGGTTGGCCCTTTCCTCATGAATTCAATGCCTCCTAGTTTTATCTTCTCTCTTTCTCTCCTCACTGGTGCGTTTTTATTAATTTCCTATAATTTTAACCTTGTTAATGCTTAAATCTTACTCTATCTAATCCTATATATATTATGTATAAATAAATAAATTACATATATAAAGAAGTAAACTAAAATTGGCTAAAGACAATAAATATGTAAAAAATGATTTTTTTTTTTAAAAAAAAAAAATACTCTTATTCATAGAGGGAGGGAGAATGGATGAAAAAAAATAAATAAATAGCAAAAAGAGGGGTGTGCGTGAAAGATAGTTAAGCAAGTGATATATAACATGTAATTAAAAGGGGGCAAAAATGAAAGAAAAAAAAGTTGCTTAAAACTTTAGATATATATCTTTTAAGTATATCTTATAAATAGGATCATGTATACATGCATGCATTGAAAATTGTATCTCACATACTTCCTCTAGTGATCTATTTATAAGACCATACTCATTTGTCCTTTATGTAAGACCTTTAGGGTGTTTGGTTTGAGAGGAGAGGATGGGAGAGGAAGGGAGGACTTTTACCAAATTATCATTTATTAGAAGAAAAATTTTTATTTTTTTTTTGTTTTGTTTTGTTAAAGTACATTTGTGAAATAGTTAAAAAATTTCATTGGCAATTTGGTCAAAACAAGGTAAAAAAGTTTTTTCTCCGATCCCCTTCCCTCAAATTAAACACATTGTTAAAAAACTCAATGATATGTTCATAGCTTATTTTAAGTTGGGGATCAAATCGTAAACCTAGTGCCACAAAGGATACATGTTATACCACTAGCCTCAAAGTTCTTTAGTTGCTCTTGTCAATCTTAGCTTAATTAATGGGTTCTCCATAGTTTCTTTCTCCCCAACAAACTTAAGTATCAATTAAAGGGCGTTTTGAAAATTTGGAAGAAAAAAAAGGCACTTAACTAATTTTAAGAAACTTCCTTAATTTAAGAAACATGTAATAGAGCCTTATAAAAATGAAATGATCAATTTGGTATTTTTATTAAGTACTTTAATGTAATGGACTCTTCTAATTATTGTAGGGAATGAAGGGCATTATTCAAATCTAAAGAAAGGCCACTATGTTCATTTAGATGACCTTTGTATGTGTCACATATTCTTGTTTGAGCATCCTAAAGCAGAAGGAAGATACATATGTTGTTCCCACAAGGCCACAATTCATGAAATTGCCAAGCTGCTT
This sequence comes from Acacia acuminata, assembly GCA_019022655.1. NCBI lineage: Eukaryota > Viridiplantae > Streptophyta > Magnoliopsida > Fabales > Fabaceae > Acacia > Acacia acuminata. The sequence goes on from JAFJYI010000005.1 coordinate 8,047,152, forward strand.
CATCGAAAATACCCAGAGTACAATGTCCCTACCAAGTATTGTCCACTTTCCTTTTAGGGTTACTACTTACTATCATTGACGCTCCTTACGATGTGATCAAATTTTAGTTTTGACATATATAGTTTCAAATTGTGATTTTTAGTCCTTATAATTTCATGAGAAATTAGTCTGACTTAATTTTGATAAGTGTAAGAATAAAAACAAAAACTCATCAAAATTACAGGGTACCAAAACCTAAGATTGTCTGGTTTCTATATTTTAACAAGTTTTGGTTTTATAGTCCCTATGCTCAACGGTGTTAGCTAAAGTTAAGCTCAAATCAAGTTCTTATAAAATCTCAGGGACCTAAAACAATTATTTGAAATTACATGGATTAAAGCCAAAATTCATTAAACTATAATGACCAACAATAATAATAACTCTTCCCTTTATTAATTCATAATGTAATCAATCCATATTGAAGCTAATTATTGTAAATATGAATCTTTGTTTTGTTTATAGGTTTGTGAATATTCCAGAGGACTTGGAGATTGCTCACTTTTCTACCAAGAAGATAGAAGATTTGGGTTTCCGGTTTAAATATAGCTTAGAGGACATGTTCACTGAAGCTATTGATACTTGTATAGAAAAAGGGCTTCTTCCCAAGCCTGCAAAAGCCCTCACTTATGGCTCAACTGATTAACACTGAAAATGTATTGATGTGTTAGAGCCTTGGCTCTTCCCTTTAGATTATTTTAAATTTTTAATACTTGAAAACTCACTGAGGCTGGTAAAGCAGTTTTCAAAATTAAAAAAATGGTCATTAAGATACTTTTGTATTACTTAGTAATGAGATCTTCATATCAACAATAACATTTGAACCCTCTCATTTTTTAGATGAGATCGTAGTTGTCTTTATAGGAAACTAACATTTCTTAAGTATTTGTTGATAGCTTAGTATCAATTGAGACTGAACAAATTCATCCATGTCATGAAAAATTGGGGTAAAACTGTTAAACCCAACTAACTTTCATATATTACATTGGTGAAAATTAATTTTTTTAGCTCTTAAAATTTTGATTCACTTGTAATTCAGTCTTTAAACTTTTAACTCACTTACAATTTAGTTTTTGACGTGTCTAAGTCATCCTATGTGGCAAAACAAATATTAAAATACTGTTAAAAATTGCTTAGGTGGACTTTACATAAATTAAAAACAATATCCCCGTCCCCACTAACTTGCATCCTCCTCCAACTCTATTTTCTAGAAATCTAGCTAGATGACAAATCCCTATTCTGTTATATATTTTCAAACTTTATTTGGAGATTTTATCATAATTCTTGAGATTAAAATGTCTTTCTTTAAAAAACACTTAACCATGGACTTCTTCTTCATTTTTCTTTTTGCCACAAACCACAGAGTTATTCAAAATAAGAATTGTTTGAGTAGCGAATTACTCCCTCCGATCTTTTTTATAACTAACAGTTACCACTTTCACAAGGGTCAAAATGATAGTTAAATTCAGTTCAAATCAATGAGTATGTAATATATGCAAATTTCCCCAATTATACTATTATTCATAAAGAGAGCTTAGGAGTTAGGAGAGATGATGAGTGGGAATTTAATGTTGAGAGATAATGAGAAAAAAAGGTAAAATAAGTACTGTATAATTTATTGTAGAAAGATGCTAAATGTTGGAATTTCCTCGTTCTCATTGCATTGCATATGTGATAGTAATTATTATAAAGACATATATTCAATGGGTAAAAGTGGAAAGACAAATTTTCAGTTTTAAACAAAGGAGATTTGTTACTTATAAAAAGGATCATACCAAAGAGAGATAATGTTACTTATCAAAAGGACCGGAGGGAATATCCTCTAATTTTGAAAATTTATCTCACATGTCTATCTGATTTTAAAAAAACAATATTCACGACAAAGTATTTTTGAGTCAAAACTAAAATATACAATCCCATTTTTGTTATACTTTGTCAATGAACAAGACCAAACCTCATTGAAAATTTCACTAGACAAAAAAACAAATTTATACCAACATTGAGGATTGACCTCTTTTTGAGTTTTACTTATATAAACTCATTCAGTAATCCTCACCAATTCATAAGAGGGGAACTAACCATGCATTGTAGCATACAAGTTCATTTTATTGGGTGTTTAGTTGTAAGTTTGGTATATGGAGTGTGAGGTAGTAATTATGCTCCTAAAGCTTGGGTTTCCAGTAATTTAAAACTCTAAGGGCTCAACTTTTGGTGACAAATCTTTGTTTTGTTATATATTTTCAAACTTTATTCAGAAATTTTGACTAGCAAGGTTTATGGAAAATAAAGGGGGAAGGGATGCGAGTCGATGGGTTGGGGACACTGTCTTTTAATTTTAATCTATGTAAAATTTCCACCTGAACAATTTTTAATAGTATTTTAACTTTTTTTCCCCACATAGGATGATTTAAAAACATTAAGAATTGAGTTACAAATGAGTCAAAAGTTTAGGGGCTATGTAATAAGTGAGACAAAATTTCAAGGTCAAAAAATTAATTTTTCCTATTATAATAGGTTGAAGTTAGTTAGATTTAATAGTTTTACCTCAATTTTAAAAATTTGGGGTTACTTTTACTCAACAAATTCATTTATAGCTATTATTACACTTTTGATAAAAGTTGAAAGTTAGTTTAACACCTTAATCCTTTTTTTTTTTTTTTTTTTTTCTAATACTCATTATAAAATGATAAATTTGGAAAATAATAAATTTAAGACATATTAAAATTTTTAATATGGAAATTATGGTTAAATTGGATTTATAACAAGAGCCATGGCAAGCTTCAAATTAATTAAGAATAATATTTTTATGACAAAGAGAAGTCTAACTTTTTTTTTTTAAAAAAATAAATATAAAGTCTAATGATGACAAGGACACTTCAAAGGTTACCAATTTTTGGAGTCCTAGGCTCTGTTTGGATTGAAGAAATCGAGAGAGGAAAAAGGAAAATTGGAATTTTCTAGTAGCGGCGGCCGTTTGGATCAAATTTTCCCGTAAAATATTTTCCCGCGCGCGTCATTCTCCCATATTTAAATGAAAATAGGTTCCCACAAAAAATGGTGGGAAGCCATTTTCCAAATGCCTAAGAAAATGGTCTAAAGTCTATTTTGCCTCTAATCACATGGTAGAGAGAGAGATGGGGAGAGGAAGAGAGAGAAAAAGAGTGATCTTTGGAAAACATTGTGGAAGGAGGAAGAAGAAGTCGCGACGGTGGCCTCTTTTTTGTAGATCCGTCAAAGAGTCGACGACCATTGGAGCTTTAACGAAGGAAGGAGGAAGGGAGAAGGAAGATTTTTCTGTGTGTGCTAAGAGAATCGGGAAGAAGATGAACTGCACACTCAATTCTTTTTTTTTTTTTTTAAATTTTTGATAATTTTTTTTTTAAAAAAATAGTCTTCTTAACTATTTTTTTCCTTTTTAATTTTTTTATTTGTTTTTTAAAAAACAGTCATCTTAACTATTTTTTTTTTTGCTTTTTTTTTTTAATTTATTTTTTATGACCTTTTTTGAAAAACGGTTATCTTAACTAATTTATTTTGTTTTTTTTTTTTGGTGACCGTTTTTAAAAAAACAATCATCTTAACTTTTTTTTTTTCCTTTTCTTAATTTTTGACCACTATTTTTTTAAAAACAGTCCTTTTAACTCTTTTTTTTCCTTTTTTTAATTTTTGATGACTGTTTTTTTAAAAACAATTGTCTTAACTAAAGGTGAGATTGAATATTTTATTATTAAATCTTTTTTATACTTTATTAAAATATTAAAATGAAGAATTAAAAAAATGTTATCACACATTGGAGTTTGAAAATTTTTTTTTAGCGGGGCTAAAAAATAAATATATTGAACTACTACATTTAGTTCTTATTATAAGGCACCAACTAACAAGTATATTTGATCCTTTTTATAAGTTACTTGCTTGTTTTCAAATAGCATTAAATATTTTTTTCCATGTACACCCATAACTAAAAAGGTAGTGAGTGAGAGTAATAATTAATAAAAATTAATTATTACTCTTTTTTTTTTTTTCGAGCAAAAAAAGAAAAAGAAAAAAAGAGTAATAATTAATATGATATTAGAGTCTAGTGTAATTAACGGGATAATATTGAAAATTACTTAAATTTTCCTACAAATTTAATGACTTTAACTATTTTTATTATTATTATTATTAGTTCCTTAAATAAGGAATATTTTATTATTAAATATTTTTCAAATAACTTGAAAATATAAATAAATAACATTAAAATTATAAATCAAAATAATATATAAGATGAACTAACATTTTGTTATACGAAATAAGAATTTTACTTTCCTCTCATAGCTCGATAAGTTATGAAACAAACATTATCCTTATAAAGAAGATAAAAAATTATTTGGGGCCAAATTTTTGGCCAAATAAAATATCATATAATAAATATATATATATGCACAAATTTTATAAGATTAGCTTGAGTTTTACCTTCCGTGGTTTAGATAATAACTTGCTTGAGTTTTGCATGGTTTATAATAATGTTTATTTTTAAGGGTAAAATAGTATTTTGTCTTATTTTCCTAACTTATTTTCTTTCAATCAAACAAAAATTTTCCAATTAAACCATTTTCTTTTTCCTGTGCAAAACAAAGGCACAAAAGGAAAATTTTTTTTCCATTCCATTCTTTTCATTTCTTTTCATTTCCATTCCTAACATTTCTTTGATCCAAACGGGGACTTAGCATTGACTCCAAGATTCCCAATTTACAAATATCAATCTGTCGTGTTGGCAAAAAAAAAAAAAAAAAAAGAAAAAAAAAAAGAAAAACTTCTAATCTCATTTATAATTAACTTTTGACATGTTTAACTCAAATAATAATGAAAAAAAAATCTTAAATCTTATTAACTTTGTTTTAAATCAAGATTTTTTTTTTTACAAAATAATAAATAAATAATAAAATTATTTATTCATATAAAAATTTAAAAATGTGATTATAAATAGGATTAACAAAAAATCTTCTCCCCTCTCTTATAAATAGAATTATAATAACAACTACTTATCTCGTGAATAAAAATAAATTAATTTTAAATAAATAATAAGTTAGTTTTACTTCATGATCTAAACCTAATTTGGTTCTCTATAAATTTTTTTCGCGTTTAATTCATGTATTTTGAAATATTCAGGTTTAGATTTAACATAAATGGCTTATATTTTTATATTTTTATATTTTAGAACATAATATTCAATTAATATATTTAATTAATAATTTTAAAAATAATCGTAGTTAAAAACAGCAAAGCATAAGTAAAATTTTTAATTAACTAAATTACTGGTTATTCTCATAATCTCTTGATTATTAATTTTCCGGGGATTTCCCTCATCTTATTAAAGAAGGAAAATAAAGAGGGCAGGCTCTGAGATTAGCGGCACACAATAGGGCAGAACATGGTGCTTCCTATATATAAAAGCCGAATCCCGAAAACCTACGGCTGCTCTTCACAAATTTGGGCACCCAACATAGATACTCACACAGACCTTTCAAGGTTCTCTTCTTTGCTGGCATTATCACTTTCTTCGTTTGTTTTCTTTCTCTTTGCGCCTCCTCCATTACTTTCTGTGAGTTTTCTTTATCCGATCATGGGTTCGATTTGATTTTCTGTATCATTCATGGCTTCCCTTTATTTTCTCGTGCTTTCTGTGGGGTTTATCTCCCATTCTCCCCTTTTTGTTTCTGATTTTATGGTTCACTGACCATGTGTTACTTTCCTGTTTTATTGTATATTGTGCTTGGAGAACCATATTAGTTTGCGATAGTGGAGTCTAGCTTCCTAGATTTATTGCATGTTGCTTTGGGGTTTTGGCGATGAGCTGCAAGTAACTTAGTTTGAAATTCTTATCTGTTGTTAGATGTTACTTGATTTGATTATATGTTAGTACTGAAAAGAAGTTAAAAATGAGTGCTTGATTAGGTTTGGCCCAGATGACTTGCGATTATCTGAATGAATCGGTCAATTTATTATCTCTCTTGAGAAGGTTCTGACTCTTTATTCAAATTTTGGTCATAACTGGATCTAATGTCCGAGCAACTGATCTTTAAAGAATCTAGGTACTTCATTCCCACAGCGTTTCAAGTGTAATCATTTTAGGTGCTAAAACAGATAATTTGTCAATTTATAAGATTAGTATTTTTAGCTTTGGTTGATGTATGTAATTGTTGTTCTACCATAAGCTGTAGCTTTTACTAAGAAATTTGTAAGTACCAGTTTTTGTGTCTGCTGTCTGTGCAATTTAAAACCACATCTCCATACATGGATTTTTCTTGTGAATTGGCAGCTTCATTTTAACTGCTGTTTGATGAAGTAAAGAAATATTTTTTTCATTTTGTTTGCATGCTTTTGTGTTTTATATTTTTGTGATGTGTGCATAGACTTTTTCTTGCAAAAGAGATGCAATGGACAAATGCCATCATGCCATGCGTTTTATGTGATATTTTAAAACTCAGTTCTTTTGCCTAGAAAAGTAGAAAACAAGAGAGAGATCATGCACACTACAAAGATTGTGCTAGGATTGTCTGAACCATGTGGAGCTCTAGTGCAATTAGTTTTTGTTCTTGAATGTTGGTAGAGTTACTGCTATAAACAAGTTCTTTACTCTGTTCAATCCCTTGGAAATTTCATATTTGTAAGATCCGGTTGAACTATCGTGCACTGTTGCTTCAGTTCTTGATTGGTAGATCCTTTATCTGTTCCTATTATGTGATGATTTTTGTTCACCTGTATGATGTAATAATTTCAGGGTGGTATTAAATGTTCTAACTAAAATTTCATATGGTGCAGGTTCCTGTTGTTGGAGTAAATCTTTTAAGTGAGATATTGAATTGAGGGGGGCCTGCTTCTTGATACTAAACAATAATCTCGTTCATATTTCCTGGTTTGGGCCATCATTATGGCCGTACATTCAAAGCTCAGGCTTATTTGTTACTCACAAGATATTGTAGATGGGCAGCCGATTTTTGTTTCTTCAAATTGTACTCCTGTCAAGGCTTTGAAATTTGAACCTGCAGGTCACTCCTTCCATTCTGCTGCACTTAAACTACTTGGTGTTGAGGAAGAAAATTCAGATGCTGATGATAAAAAGGTTGTTGATGATAATGAACAGAATTATTTTCCATCTGACTCTTATAGCAGCAAAAGTAAAAAGAAATCTGGTTCTGGAGACAAGCAACAAGATCACTATGCATTGTTGGGTTTGGCCCATCTAAGATACCTTGCTACAGAGGATCAAATACGTAAAAGCTATCGTGAAACTGCTTTGAGGTATCATCCTGACAAACAGGCAGCTCTGCTTCTTGCTGAGGAGACTGAAGCTGCAAAGCAGGCAAAGAAGGATGAGATAGAAAGTCATTTTAAGGAAATACAGGAAGCATATGAAGTTTTGATTGATCCTGTGAAGAGAAGAATCTATGATTCAACAGATGAGTTTGATGATGAGATCCCTACTGACTGTGCCCCACAGGACTTCTTCAAAGTGTTTGGTCCTGCATTTATGAGGAATGGGAGGTGGTCAGTTAACCAACCTGTTCCATCTTTAGGTGACAACAACACTCCATTAAAAGAAGTGGATAATTTCTACAATTTCTGGTACACCTTTAAAAGCTGGAGGGAGTTTCCTCATACTGATGAATTTGATCTTGAGCAAGCTGAATCTCGGGACCACAGGAGGTGGATGGAAAGGCAGAATGCAAAATTGTCAGAAAAAGCAAGGAAGGAAGAATCTGCACGAATACGTGTTCTTGTTGATAATGCTTATAAGAGAGACCCTAGAATACTGAAGAGGAAGGAAGAGGAAAAAGCTGAGAAGCAAAGAAAAAAGGAGGCTAAGTTTCTTGCAAAGAGGTTGCAGGAAGAAGAAGCTGCCAGGATTGCAGAAGAGGAGAAGCGGCGAAAGGAGGAGGAAGATAAACGAGCCGCAGAAGCTGCTTTACAACAGAAGAAGTTGAAGGAAAAAGAGAAAAAGCTGTTGCGAAAAGAGCGTGCTCGTCTTCGAACACTTTCAGGACCTATTGTGGCACAAAATTTAATTGGTATATCTGAGGATGATGTAGAAAGTCTTTGTATGTCACTCGATACTGAGCAACTGAGGTGTTTGTGTGAGAAAATGGATGGCCTACAGATTTCAGAACAAGCAAAAGTTCTCAGAGCACGTGATTGCAAAAATGATGGAGAAAATAAAAAAGAAGAAACAACTAATCAACAGAATGGTTCAGTTAAGGCTAATGGCAGTGCCTCTGCCTCACAAGGAAACTTGGAGAAGAAGGAAAAACCTTGGAGTAAAGAAGAGATTGATCTATTAAGAAAGGGAATGGTAAAATACCCCAAAGGAACTTCACGAAGGTGGGAGGTTATTTCAGAGTACCTTGGTACCGGACGGTCGGTGGAAGAAATTATGAAGGCAACTAAAACTGTCCTCCTCCAGAAGCCTGATTCTTCGAAATCCTTTGACGCATTTCTCGAGAAAAGGAAACCTGCGCAATCAATTGCATCTCCACTGACAACTAGAGCTGAATTAGAAGGGGAATCAACTCCGGCGATCTCCCAAAGTAATGCTCCCTCGACTCCAAATAACAACTCCGAAGACTCTAGCAGCAAAGTCGCTGACAACCAAGTCTCTCCTGGTTCTTCTGTTACTGTAAATGGAGTACCCTCTAGTTCAGACCAAGATGTCTGGTCAGCTGTACAGGAGAGAGCATTGGTTCAGGCTTTGAAAGCCTTCCCAAAGGAAACTCCCCAGAGATGGGAAAGGGTTGCAGCAGCTGTCCCCGGAAAGACTATGAACCAGTGCAAGAAAAAATTTACAATGATGAAGGAGAGCTTCAGAAGCAAGAAAAGTGCAGTTTGAAGGGACAAAAAGATGGTAAACTGATTTGATATTCCTTCGGATTTAGAGTCATTTTTTGGCTCTCACTTGTGGGATTTTGTCGTGCTGCAGTTTTAGATCCCAAAGCTAATATTTATTTTGAAGAGATAGAGAGCCCCCCTGAATATAGGTTAGTTTCAAATTCTTACTTTATATCCTTAGTGATGATTCAATTTGATGGGTAGGCAGTTTTCTACGTTCCTCTTGGATACTGTCTTTTATACCATGGATGGATTACATGTTGTATTTGATTATTAGGAGAATGAACATCGTATTATAGATCAAACAGCACATGCAAATCAGCCATATCTTTTGTAGACGCAGTTGACCAATGTTTTATAGACCGATTTTGCTAGAGAAGTTTTGATTTATTTTGTACTGTCTATGCAATTAATTTTAGACACTATATTTTCCTTTTTTTCTGGTATCAAAGCGATCGAAGCTAAAGACTTTCTGATTCTTCATCTCTTCCACCACTGAAACTGAAGTTGAATCTATGCATTTGTATGTATGAAATCTATAGGAAGCCTTGATATTAACATGTCTCTAATAGGGCTGAGTAAGTCACCCACAACCCAATGAGTTCACCCAGGCTCAGTGGAAAATTGCCCATTTTGGCCCGCCCAAGAAAAGCCCATAATGGATGGGCTTGTGCACTAAATGGGGCAGGCACAACCTGGGGCTGCCCATGCCTGCCCCATACGTGTGTGTGTGTGTGTATAAGTATAAATTCTGGCAAAGGAGCCCATGTTAATTTAATTACATTTCACATATATGAGATAAAATATATATTTAAATATAAATATATTATATTATATCATATATAAGGTGAAGTCAAAGTTGCTTTAGAAGCAACATTTCCTGAAGTGATACAGCGTGAAGTCAAGTTGAAGTAGATTATGGATATCTTGCATCGCATATATCATAGTGAAGCATCTTGATCTTTAGTCTAAGTATTAGAGCAAGTGGATGATAGTGTTTATATTAGAATTGTTTTAGTTCCAAAGGTTAAGACTAAAATGTCCTTGTTTGCCATTGATAACCTATTTAAGAAGTTTTTAACCAGTTCAAAGACTGATTTTCAGGGGTGAATGAATATCATCAAGCCAATTTAATTGAATGTTGTTAATCAAAATTTTACCTTTTGGCATGGTGAAAAGTGTGTGCTTTCAAGTATAAAATTCTAAATTTAATTGCATGTGATTTTTTTGGCTGGAATGACTTTTGGCTCCACTTTTAGTATTGAGGGTCAAGTACTAAATATTTTTAGAAGTTCCTTATTTTCAAAGATGGTTAATCATGTGTACTAAAAATTGACTTCGCACAAGTCCTCCCGGCTGATGTTGATAAATTTATGCATCCTTTTCATGTGTGGTTTCAATAAGGAATGATGAGGATTATGGTGCTTTATTATTAGTACTTTTTGTAATTTATATTAAGAAATTAGTGGTAACAAAGGTGTTCTTTTTTTTTTTTTTTTAAAAGTAATGCCCTATTGGATTGCCCACGCCCATTCAAACCCACACATGTTCAGCCTAGGCCCAGCCCATTTGACATGGGTTTTGACAGGCATGGGCTAATAAATAAATGGACGGATTACGGGCTAACCATCGGACAATCTTTCAGCCCATTATACAACGGTAGTCTATGAATAGGGTGATTTATGTCAGATTTTGTGTAAATAGACGGGAGAATTTGTATCTCTGCACAAGTTTTCAGTAGTTTTGTGACTCATTATTACTGTCAACTTGTAGAGAGGATGAAGTTGCTACTTCCGAGTTAATTTCCAGCTGCTCATACAGGTTTTGGGAGTTGATGATGAGGGTAAGAAATTAAGAGAGTCATGTACATTTGTGGAGAAAATGAATTATTCATATTAATAGTAATATCTCCAGACCTTATTTTAAGAACATGTTATGTTTGAGGTGTTAATTTTTTCCACAGTATTTCCAAGTTTTTTTTGCCAACGCGGTAGATCTAAGTAATTAGCTTAATTTGTTTGACTAATAATTTTTATTAAAGGTAATCTCGAGATTTTATAAGAAATAATTACTTTTAATTTTTTTTTTTAAAATTTTTTTGTAAGTGGTTAATTTTTTTAGCCAACACTATAAGTAGTTAATCAGAGCTTACAAATTGTTCAAAAAATTAGAGCTTATAAAAAGGACAAGGAGTAGTAAATTATATATGGTACAATAATGGACAGGAGAATGTGAGCTTGTAATGTAAGTTGACATTGTGAGTTAAATTTTTGTTGTCTTGAACTGTTTTAATTGGGAAGAGACTTCTCATTTTTTATATGCAAGCCATTTAGGCCCTAGCTTTGGGGCTAGTTTTGATCCTCAATGTAAGATATTTTTCTCTTTTATTTCTTATACTTATCATTTTTCTTTAAATTAATTTGTTTGACTTATAAATTGATATATAATATACTATTTCATATAAATATTTTAGATAGATTGTCACATTAATTAATTTATTTTGCTTTTTTAATTTCCTCAAATTAGATAAATAAGTTTTACATTAAAGGCCAGGAGTATAATTTGTGTACCATGGAGGCTTAAATCCTTAACTATATCATGTAATATAATTTTAATGAGATTACATTCACCTTTATCAGTTCAATTAACTTTGGGCCTATTTGGTTCAATCCCATTGCACTATGTGCAACGCAATGTGATGTAGTGCAATATTAATCACTCGGCTAGTGTTTGGTTTGATTTTTAAGTAAAGTGCAATAAATTTTTTAATAACTACATAAAATTAATATATCACACAAAGTCTATTTTAACCTTGACATAATCTCCAAAGAAAAAATTGTTAAAAGTCACGGCGCCAACTCATCATAATTGTTGCATTATCTCGCTAAGGATCAGCTGATGGCAGTGGTTATGGTGGTGGAGGCGACGATAATGATGGTGAACTGATGGCAGCAGTAACAAAGGAGGTAGTGATGGTAGCGTAGGTGCGGTGATAGCAATTATCATGGTAGAGGGGGTGGTGATGATTGGGGGCTACGAAGATAGAGGATGTAGTGTTAGTGGTGCCGACAAGGGGTGGCGGTGGAGGAGGTGGTGGTGGCGGTTGTGGTGTGACGTAGCAGGCGAAGTAAGATAAGTGAAACAATGGCAAATGAAACTTTTTCAATTATGTAATGTGGTGGTAATGAGTAATAGGGGAAGATATGAATAAGGATTACCAATTTTTTGGTAATCATTATTATCATGGTAAACTCTATTATCATGCTAAAGAGCAACCAAACACTTTTATCTTAGAAATGTAATTACGATCATCATTATAGGCATGCAATAAGGTTGAATCATATAAGCTCCTTGTGCTATAGGTATGTAATGCTACCCCCAATCCTTAATATAAATATGGTTCGTTGGTATAAATTGCATTATAACTGAGGCCTTATAAAATAATACAACGAGAAAATTGGGAAAAAGTTTCAGTTTAACATTTTAATGGTAATAAGGATCAATAAATTTTTATACACAACAAATATTACTACTACCATTCACTCCAATTTAGGTCCATCACCAATAAAATTTCTAATGAAGGACTTTTTCCAATTTTTTCCTAGAACAGTTCTATGTCCCAGCTAGTGAAGGAAAAAGTCAAGATGACAAGAAACATAAACAAGAATACTTTTGTCTTTCAGGCCGAGAAGCGAATGTTTCAACTGGTAATCAGATTTTGGCTTCTTTTCATCACATTTCTTAATTTTTGTCGAGAAATTAGAATAGATAAGTACAATTTTAGAGAGTTAACTGATGTCATTTAAATCGAAGGAACCCATTTGAGTGATGAACCTCGCATTGTATCTACACCTCAAAAATTGACATCAAATGAAAAGTAAAAAATATAAAACAATCAAAATCTGCTTTAACATCACATCTATAAGCATTGGCATTGAACATCTGCAAGGAAACAAAGGAAAACAGGGGACAAAAATCTATGGTACAGAAAGAGGAATTGGCTTCACAGAACTTTTTATCCGCTCGAATGCTGTTCTTACTCTTTCCTTGAGGCCTTCATTTTCACTTTCAATGTCCCCGCTCAATTTATCAAGCTTCGCAACATTCCCATCAATGTTAATTATCAGTTTCCCATCCTCTCCAACCTTAACATCTCCGAAGAGTGAAACGAGGATTGCATGCATGACCTTCTCTGCCTTCTTCTCATTCATTTCCTCAATCTGAGAAGCCTCTGATTCATCCATGATTTTCGGCAACTCACGGTTGATGTTCAAAACCAGAGCCACGATTGAGTCTGATACCATGTCACTGATGGGATCTGATGTCCAGTGCAAGGAGATGTGCTTCTCAGACTCATGCTTCACTGTGACTCGCCCATGGACTTGCAACATTGGTACTCCTGATTCTTCATCTACTGAAGACTCTACGCTCTCGTAGATCAGTTTGAGCCGATGCCTTATGACGCTGAAGGAACCAGAATAGGGGATGCTTATTCTCTGTATGATGTTTGCTGTTGATAGCTGCGAGAAGACATGGAGGTCTTCAGGTGCCATTATCTGATATGTGAAACCTTTCTTCACAAGCAAACCACTGACAATTTCACCAGCTTCTGGGTTTTTTTCAGCCAGTTTCCCAATGACTTTTGCCATTTTCTGCGAATTGAAATGCATTTCAACGGATTGGCAATTCTTTGGAGTAAGGACTTTGGTGTTTCGATCAGCAAATTGACTGATAAGCTTCTGTTTGAGCCTCCCCATCTCATTAGCCTCTCCATGAACAAGAATTATGTTGGGGGGTTGAGCTCTTCCAAGAATGCGCTCGTTTGAGCAGAGTCGGCATGAGCAGAAAATGATATGTAGTGAACCTGCATATTGAGTGGTGCGGCAAGCCCATTCATGAGAGTAACCTCTTTTGGTTCACTAAGGATGGTTTTTGCAAGAGTACCTTCAACCACATAACCAGGTAAAATACATGAATTCTTCTTATCAGAGCACCACTTGTCAAATAATTGTCGTGATAACCCACTCTGAAGCACACCGGGACTTGCCATCACTACTGACGGTCCCACATCTTTGAAAGCGTCTATGCTACTTAATGCTGATATGTGCTTAAAACAGAAAGGGTTTGACTTTGCATTCTTGATCCTGTCATTCATGGAAAGAGTGTATGTCTCATAAACAGTCAAACACTTTTTCGCAAGGGGAGAAGCATAATAGATGGGTATATTATGGAGTTCAGGATGGTTGGCCCAATATTCATCAATAATCAGGAGGAGCTCCTGAGCACGGCCAAGGGCAAATACAGGAATCAGGACACGACCTCCTTGAGAAACTGTTGAGTGGATAATATCAGTAAAGCGCTTTTCTCTTGTGTGTCGAGGTTGATGGTGCTGGACACCATAGGTGGATTCAATAATGCATACATCAGGTGAGAACTGGGGGATCTCAGCAGCACGAAGATGCCGGTCTTCCTCACGGGAATAATCCCCAGTGTAGAGCACTCGAACGCCAGCAATGTCAACCATAAACATAGCAGCACCAAGGACATGGCCTGCAGTGTAACACCAGAACCGAATGCCATTCACTTCTACTGTTTGATGGAAATCAATAACCTGAAGTTAAGAAATGTTGTTAGTAGATATAGAGATTTAGAAGATCCATCCATTCATGCAGTTGACAAGTACTTCTATTGATGTATTTCTGTGTGATTTGTGTAATTGATTTGACAAATTGACTTCAAGTTGAGCATATAATCCACACAATATTACCAATGACCGAGATTTATACCATAAGTAACTATTTATTTATATAAATAGTTACTTCTTATTGATGTATTTCTGTGTGATTTGTGTAATTGATTTGACAAATTGACTACAAATTGAGGATATCATCCACTCAATATTACCAATGACTGAGATTTACACCATAAGTAACTATTTATTTATATAAAATGCCAAGGAGAAAACTTTGGTTTTTTAGAGAACACTTTAGCAATCTAGAAGTTGTGCAAGTGTATAACTATGTAAAAATAACCAACAAAAGTTTCAGATTTTACAAGTGGAGGGTAAAATGAAACTAACGAGCCCGAAACAAAGAAACAAACCTCAATTTTATCCATGGATCGGTTGATGTCCTGTTCATCAAATAACATATCTTCAACAGAAACCTTGCTCACTTTTACATAATCTGACAGCAACAGCTTGTAGATAGCCTTTGTCGCATAGGTCATGAATACTCGACCTTTGAATGTGGTCTGGGATATTCTCTTTTAGATATACTTTCACCACTAAATTGTAAAAAAATAACTCATTAAAGTTGATTGAAGAGGGCTTCATACCTTTTGTAAGAAGTAAGGAAGAGATGCAGCATGGTCCAAGTGAAAGCTGCAGGAAAAAAACAACTTGCATCAAATTTGGTTAAAACCAAACAATAAATCAAACAAGGGACATCTACCACTTCTAAAGAAATCATAAAAACATCTATTTCCCTTTCTTCACTCCCAAATAGATAAAAAAAATTGCCAAGAAAAAAGATTTCTGTAATCCATCACCCTGCTAACATAAATGCGATATTATGACTAAAAAATGCACAAAATAGAGACCAATTGTCAATTGTCTTGATAAAAACTGATGATAAAGAAATGAGAACTAATAAAAGGAAGATGACAAAGCAGCACACAGCTCATAGATATTTCAGTGGTCAAAAGAAAAACCAGGACGCAGCACGTTTAGGCAAAATATCTTCAGCTCCCCACCCAAAAATCAGTACACAAATGAAAAGAAACTTGAACTTAGAAGAAAAATGGAAAAGTATTATCCTAGAATGTTATCACCAAATTAAAATTAAAAAACATTGCATCCCGAAGTAGATGAACATCAAGAAAGAGAAACCAAGTGCTCATGCTGCAAGATTCCACGTTAATATGTGAGTGTGTGTGTGTCACTTGAATTCTGCACAGTGAATTTGTAATTTTGCATTACGATGACTTAAATACGGAAGATCTACAATAATTGAGAATTGAGGATGAATGACTTGTTTCTTGAGCTATATATGATCACTTCTAGAAGCTTCACGGTTTGCACAATATATCCATTGTCATTTTCTACAAGCATGTGCTAATTTCAACATCTTAGATAAATAATCATATCAGGAAAGCTTTCAGATTGCAGAAAACCTAACTCAAATTCACAAATATTTGAAAACTATAGAAGCATTGATCATAAACTATACATCTGCTTCTTAGAAGTCCCTTTGAAGATTTATTCAGTCTTCTCTTTCAAAATAAAAGGAATGGAGATTGGGCAAAATCTGTGTGCCAATGTCCTATTATCCAAATCAATTACGACAACCACTCATTTTATCCATATAGAGTGGTGTCGTAATAATCCAAAATTTTCAACAACTATCAACCATGGTTGGCAAAAGCGGGAAAAATTGCACTTGATAGTTTATCATTCAACCATTAAATTGAATTAACAATAATCAACACCCATCAATTCTGTATAAGCTACTGCAATGAACTGAAAATTAAATTTGCAATTTGAAACTGAAACAAGGTAAGAGTCAGACTTTAACAAGAGAATAAAAGAAGAAACATACTGAGTAATGAGAAGTACATCCACCGTGGAAGGGTCAATCTCATCGAAGTATGGCAAAGCAGCCATACCTGAATAACCAGGGTGTATTCCACAATCGAACTGAAATGCGCAAACCAAAAAAAGTGAACATGTATGAACTCAGAAAGAAAACGAACAAAGACTATGTAGCAATAAAGTTAATACCAGTATTTTTCCCTTTATAGGACATGAAGACACAAGAACGACCCACTTCATTCCCAGCTCCAAGTGGGGTCACAGTTAGACGATCTTCCTCTCTATTGTTCACAGTTGAGTCAGCTCTCTTGAGGGAGGGTGGTTGGCCAGTTGAACCCATTCCCACACTGAAACGAAAGTGAGAAGAAGAAAATTGGAGAAGATGAGCAAAGAATTAATTGCTTTATTGATCTGAACAGTGTAACGATTTCCAGCTGACCTAGGTCAGATACTAACTAACTCGGGCATCCCTTAATCAACCAATTAACAGTAAGATAAAACAAAGTGTTTTCTACGAAATGGAGCTAAAACCCTAGTTTGAAATAACCGAATGGAGCGAAGGGTAAACAGATACTTAATATATGGAATAACTAATTCAAGTCCTGTGAATCTATGAAACAAAACGAAGGCAAACATAAATGACTTTGACACAAGCAAGGATAAAAAACAGAAAGAAAAGAAACATGATTAACAGAGATGACAGACAGCATAGAAGTATATAACAGTTCACATCTTAAATCAGGAAAAGAAAAATAGAAAGATGAGTTGGGTTTTTCAGAATCAAGCTTCCATCTCAGTTCAAAAAGTGAATGCGGGAAAAATAACTACCGGTGCTTGAGGGAGAAAGGATATGGCTCAACGCAAGCTGAAAAGAATGAACGGCAACCACGGACGATGATGGCTGGACGGACGACGGCGGTGAGAGAGCTTAGGTGCAAAAATGACCGCGGCCTGATGAGAGAAAATGGAAAAAAAATTAGAAAAATGGGAGGGGAAGGAAAACAACTAAACTAGCGAGTGAAAAACTACGAAAAAACAAAAAAAAAAAAGGGGGAAAAACAAAAAAACAAAAGACCGACCACAGTGGGAGTCGAACCCACGACCTTCTGATCCGAAGTCAGACGCGCTAATCCACTGCGCTATGCGGTCCTAGATACTCTTAGAGGAAAATAAAATATTCTAGTTGTTATTTCAATACATTTTTATTGATGAACATAAAAAGATGGAAATAAAATATTGTATTTCTTATTTCAATACCTAATTTTTATTGATGAACATAAAAAGATATAGGGTCTGTTTGTTTCAGTTGTTTGTTTTTATTTCAAAAGAAGCTATATCTCCCATGCGTTACACACAATAAATGTTACCTGAGGTGAGACATACCAGAACATTAATTGTTTGATTTAGATGTTCAATAAAATTTACTCTCATTCTTGAAAAAAAAGGTGAACATTTAATTTTAAAGTTATCAATATCACAATTAATATTTAATTATCATCAAAAGTTGAAATAAGATTTATTGTCATATTGATATTAGTATCCCGATTAATATACTAATTGATAATATTCCATAAACTTCATTTTATATATTTTCAAAAATCCATAATGCATATTAAAAATAATGAATTGTCATCAAAAGTAGAAATAAGAGTTATTTTTATATTAGTATCCCGATTAATATACCAATTGATAATATTTCATAAATCTATTTTCAAAAATTTATAATGCATCTGAAAAATAATGATTTTCATTTTATGAAGTCTAATTGGTTGCTCATGCAATAATTATGATCATTAATGCAACTAAAAATCCAATTTAATTTTAAAGTCAATAATATTATTTTGAAATATTTATAATTTCATAATTAATATGTTAATTGTCATTATTGCGGTACTAATATTACAATTATTAATCAATATTTGAAAACTTTATCTTTTGCCTTTTGCGTCATTAATACCATTGATAAAGACATAATTTTCGTCCACAAATAATAAAAATTGAGAATTGTTATGAATATTTCAATATTGGTGTGAATGTCCATAACCTTTTCAAAAAGAGTATTTTGGAGTTTCTAAACCATGTAACCTATGACATGAATGACATGGGAGTTTTCTATGACTAATGTAAATAATTTACAAAACCTCATAATATACCATTATGTAGATTTATTCCTTTGTAACTCTTGTAATGGATTCATTGCCTATAAATAGTAGGTATGTATCAAAGGTTGGAAGAAAACAATAGAAAAGAAGAACCACTCCTCCTTGCTCTCCATTTCTCTCTTGCTATAACGAAGGTATAATTTCTTTAACAATTTCATCTACTTTCTTTAATGATTTTATTATATGTTTATTTATATATCCGGGATAATTTAAACCACTATATGAAATTAAAATATTCTTTTACCGATTGTTTTTATACATCGGGTTCCATGGTTAAGATTTGATATTGTTTACTATTTTTACTATAAATCACTATTCATTTTTATTCATCTACAATATTTTTAATGATTGTACAATATATTATATATTGTTGCTTATATTATTGCTAACTTTAATATTTATTTTTATTGCTAACATTTTATTATTGTTTTAATTTGAAATTCTATTATCATTGTTAATTTGACTCCTACATGGAAGTCTAGGTCACTAACTTTAACATAACATTTCTTGTTATTGTTGCTAACCTTAACATAATATAACATTTTACTTTTATTGTTGCTAACATAACATTTTACTTTTATTGTTATGTTATTATGGCCAGAACCCATACACTTCTATTTTCTTATTCGATATTATATGACCGAGGAAGTCATATTTCTTTTACTCTTATTTTGATATTATTATGGCTTTAAGTCATACACTTCTATTTTCTTATTCTCAAATTATATGACCAAAAGTCATATCATTTTAATTTCTTATGTTGTGGCCGAAGCCATATAAATTTAAATTCTCATTTTGAGAACTAAATGGCCGAAGCCATAAAGTTTTAATTTTAATATCTTTAATTTTTATTTTTTTATTTTTATATTCTTTGATTCATTATTATATGACCAGATGCCATATATATATATATATATATATATATATAATTTTTACTTATCCACGAAGATAAATGGTGGAAGCCATATTGATTTAATTTCATATGAAACAAATTGGTGCGAAGCCATGAGAAGATACAAATTGGCTTAGCCCTATGAGGAAACACAAATTCGCACGAAGCAATGTGATAATTTGGCCACGAAGCCATAAGACAAATTGAAGTAAAGCGGATAATTTGGACAAAGCAATGTGATAATATATTATATTATATTATTATTACTATTTACATACTATTTTACTACGCACACCAACTTTTCAAGAATTTTCATTTGAACTTTATGAGATATTTGGTCTTTAGTCTTCTATACCTACGAAAGAGGTATGAGAGCTTGTTCACATCTAGAGATGAATGGTAGACAAGAAAGTGATATTTGTTTGTTATTAATATCAAAGCCTCGAAGACTTATGTTTCAAATATTGTATAAAAATATTTTGATAGCCTTGGAAAATATTGTCAGGGAAGACAATAACTTTGCGAGATTTATGTCGTAATAAGTTTAAAGGCTAATAGTCCTGGAGACTAATTAGTATATTTTGCCCAATGTTATAACAGAGGCTAATATTCAAACAATATATGGTAGTATAAATTTGATTAAAAGCTCCTAGGAAGAGCTAATATTTTATTACTTGAAGGAACAAAATTATGTATTCATTATTCTACCGAGTATAAAAGAAACTTATTAAGTTTCAAAGATAGTAGGAATGGATATCATAGAAAACACGCTATTGTAAACCAAAAGTTTACTAATAATAATGCAAGAAATTGTAATTGTAAACTAGAAGTTTACAAATATAGCAAATGAAATGTTTGCTAATGCTACCAATAGGATATCAAAGAGGCAAAGAGTGCGCAGAGAAATATCTCTAGATTTATTTTGAAGCCAAGACAAATAACAAATAAGCCCAAAAGGTAATACGATGTTTAGTTTCTATTCTTATTAAAAAAAAATTATTATTATTTACATTTATTGTGATTCCATCTTATAAATCATTAGTGACAATTTTTCATTGGAGAATTTTCATATGTGTGATTCTAAATTTGTGAGGTTCGAGTTATTTTGATCATGAATATCTTCATATGTGGTGGATGTATGTTTTGCATATATAAGTAAATTGAATTATATTATTAAAGGGTAATGAGATTATCTAGTGATGTAATCTTATATGTTTGTTCTTGACAAATCAACATAGATTTTTATTTCGAGCTTTAAAGAGTTTTAAAGTGATTTCGAAATGCATATATATAGAAAGTATGTTTATATAACTCACACTTGAGGCGAGAGATTGTCAAAAAACAAGTGTGAGTTCAAATACAAGTATGAGCTAATTTTTGAAAAGTTATATACTTCTCACATAAAGCCTAATATATCTCCCAAAATGGATGTCAGATTATGATCAAAAGTTTATGATTGATTGAGACATATGTCACAGTAAACCAGACGTTTACTGATCTAAAGAAATTTATTGTTGGAATGACTTGTCTGATCATCTGAGTCATGTAATGCAAATAAGATTACGTATTTACATCCATTGAGGAGCCGGAAGATTTTTTTAGGAATAACCAACATATTATTTATGAATTATGTGTTGTCTGTTCTTAAAAACAAATTATTTGCAAGATTATCATTGATCATGATTAGCATTGGATTTCAGTATTTACGAAATATATCAAATAGAATTATATGGGCCTATTGAAATAGCATGTACACCGTATAAATTTGAAAGATGCATCGATAAGATGGTTACATGAGAGATTATTATCTTGCAACCTGAAGTTTGTAAGAATGTTTGCAACCTGAAGTTTGCAATAATGTTTGGATAAATTGAGCGCACAATTTCTAAATTATACGATCCAGAAATCATGATTTAAAGCCTCCATAAATAGCTAGATCAATTCTTATGCGAACAAAATTTTTATGTTAGTATATTTGATCTTACATATTGTAGCACTTATAAGCCAACAAAATTCTCCCGATAAAATTGGCTTTTGGTCAGTAGCCAGACAAATTCTATCTTATAAAGTTTGAATGTGCAATGATTATTAATCCACCACAATGCACATAGATGGATATGGAAAGAAAGTTGAGATAAATGTTGTATAAGGACCTTCTTCTTCTTGTTTGTCTCTATATGAAACAAAATAATGTTTCTAAAGGAAACAAATAGATTAAGGAGACTTATCTTTGTCGACTAGTCAATTGATATTTGACATTATTTTCTCAACATAAGGGGAAAAATTGAATATTTGGACAAAAGAATACATGGAATGCATTATAGCAAAGTATATATCCTTGAATAAAGAAGTATGAACCAGAAGTTCATCAGGTTATGCATTCATGATATATTTTCCAGATAAAATTACTGACCTAAATGAGATTTATTAAATCTCATATTCCAGCTAAAAATGCTCCAATCAGTAACATGTCTGAAGCATGGGTAAGTATTCGGTTCCAAATATAAATATTATAGATAAATTGGAGCATATGATTAAGATGATCATATTAAGAAGCGGAGTACTCTAGAAGAGTATTGAGACATAACTAATTGGAAAACCTCAAAAGAGGTTTTTACTGAGTAATATTGATATTGTTATGTCGAATTGGAAAAATAGAACCAAAAAAAGATAAAGTTGTCGACAACAATTTTGATGATGATATCACGTGATCAAATGAGGATATTATATGAAGATTATTGGCCAAGAGGATAAGTAAAATTGAGAGTGATGCAAATATAATTATATTATGATAGTTAAGGACCTGAAGTCCAAATTGGGATATATGATTTTGTGGTGGATACGATAAATTTGGCAGTTTATGAATGATGAATTATGCGTCTATTAGATATTGTTATATAGCATATGCATATGGCTTATTAAATTATGAAGATTGCATAAGAATCTTCAAAGGATCCAAGAGTGCTAGTAGCACATGTCCCTGAAGGACTCAAGATTCCAGAAGCATCTAATTCAAAGTTTGTAACATCCCAATTTTCTAAAGCGTTTTCAAATAGTTTGTTCAGAGTAGAGCATCGGAATAATTTAAAAAAAGCGAGTATCTGATAAACTTTCACTGTTGGTGTATCTAGTTGCTTATACAGCGGTACATTTATTAGAATATTCAAAAATACGCTAATACATATCCAAAAAGAAATTCTTCTATTTGGGTCTTCTCAAGTGTCTTTGCTTGCCCTTGTCCTCGGTCATGATCCCTCTGGATCCTGAGGCTATAGCAGGAGCTGAGTTTGAACCTCAGGTAACGGTTAACCTCATGTTTAAATATGACAGTATATGTATGACAGATATTCACGACGTTTCAGTAACAATCATTACATAAGCCGGTGGTGTGATGTATCCCAATAGTACATAAGACGAGATGTTTCCCAACAGTACATAAGCACACAGTAGATGTATCCCAACAGTACATAAGCACATAGTAGATGTATCCCATAAGCACACAGCAGATGTAAAGTTATCTATCACATATAAGCATACAATAAGCATCAGAGTTAGTGTTACAGTACGCGAACGTACCTTCGTTGATGAATACGGTACGTTTGTCGGTCGAAAATGCGTTCACAGATATCCTATGAGGGTAATATCGCATTTATTAATTCCTAAACAATATCCTAATAGATATCTTAGTCACAAATGACTATTTTGCCCTTGCAACATTTATTTTTCACTTTAGTCCTTCAAAATTCGTAGAACAAGGCTGGTACAAATTTGGGCAGCATTTCGTCTAACTTTGAAAAATCATAATTAATTCTAGAAAAATTGAAATGAGGATCTGTAAAATTTTTTGGAATCCTTAGGATGTATATTTTCAAGTAAAAATAATCATATTTACCCAGATTACACGATTCACTCCCAGGTTTTAAGTTTTGAACCTCTGCCCAGAATTTTTACAGAAATTCGTAGCTAAATTTTGAGAATTTCTATCTCACTGTACAAAACTCATTTCAACATGTTCTTGGAATATTTGAAAAGCCCTATATGTCTATTTTCACCATGAATTTTCCCAGAATTTTTCAACATCATTTTGAACAAGAAATATTGGCATTTCTATCGCTGATTTCAGAAATCGCCATCGACAAAATTTTGCGAACTTCGTTACTTCGGTGTTTTTCTTCGAGAAATTTTTCCCTAACCCTTCCTTCATCAATTTTTAGAAATAAATCTATTTTTAACCATAAAAACATGAAAATAAAACTACTCTAGAATTTTTAAGATTAAAACACAACTATCTATGAATTTAAAACTCAAAACTCAAGAACTTGCTTACCTATGCTTGAACTCCTTTAAGCTACTTCCCACTCAACCTCACTTCTCTCTAATTTCAGATTGCTCTTGCTTGTTTGGTGTGAAGAATGAAGAGAGGTTTGCTCTCTATTTATAGGCTCCAAGCAACCCCTTTCAACAAGCTATCTCTCTTCCCTCTTGGCTTTGGACTTGTGTTTTCTATTATGCCACATAAACAATAATTCTATGGCTAGAAGGGAGGATGAATCATCACCTTTTACTCCCTTTGACCTTGCATTGTTGGCTCTTCCATGTTCCACCACCTCTTGTCCTTGTCTCTTAACTTGCCTTGTTGGCCCTTTCTACTTCTCATGTTTATCTATGGAACACTCATTGAGCCAACAAGGCTCTTCTCCTTTAATCACTACACACACACATACATACACACACACACAAAATTGCCACATCTCCCCCTTTACTCCATGCATTCTTGCTTGTTGTTTTCATTGTTCCACATCTTTAGCTCTTATTGGTTCATGAATTACCACTTGGATTTAGGCCTTAACTTAAGTAATTAATTTAAACCTTTGGTTAATTATTTCCAACAAGGTGTTCTTAAATATTATTAGGCTTATTTGATTGGTTACAATATTAATCATAATCACATGTTATCAATTTAATTATGAAAGTTTATGAATTTAATTCAATTAATGTAGATTTAATTATCTACTAATTGTTGGCAATTTTCTTTAATTTGCTTAATTATTTCCTCACAACTTTTGGGTTTACCTTGGTCATTTATGCACCATGCATTAATTTAATAATCATAGGGCAACTTATGGTCCCTAATATAATATTGGATTTTTGTCTCTTTAATTTTCAAGGAAACTAATCAAATAAATTACTAAAATTAGAGACAACATACTTTCCTATTTTAAATAGGTATTATTTTTTCCAAACAATAATATTCAAGAGAAATATGAATTTTGTGGTATTTTATGATCCCAAAATAAAATTAGAGAATTTGGTTTTTGATTACCTCAATTCTTAGAGAAAATTCCCTAAATTAACATAAATATGTTACTCAATTTTGAGACCACATATTCACCTATTTTTAATAGGCACTATTTACCAAAATATTGTATTTAAAATAATTAGGGATTTTTTTTTCTTTTTTTTTCCAGGTATTACAAAGTTCTCGAGAACAATTGTAACACCCCCAATTTCTAACGAGATATAATAACAAAATTTAAATGATTTTCATAAATAAATACTGAAATTTGAAATAAACTACCATGGAGAGTGTTACCGCCGCACATCTTTGGGACAAGTGCAAGGCTACTTATTACATTAATCATAAATCGAACTTAAATAGGTGTATTTTATTCAAAATAAAGAAAATAAAATAAGAAAACTAGCTAGAATCTGAATGATCTTTCTCACTTCTCACTTGCTAGCCCCAACTCTTGACACTGTTTCAACTTTGAAATTCATTCCCCGAAAGATCATCGCATGACCCATGAACACACACATCGCAAAAAAAGCGGTAATCCTAATAAACACAATTTATATGGCTCAAATATATTAATAAAATCAAATACGTAATCACATAGTGATTTAATCAAATAACAAATCCAATATTCGCCATATATATACATATATTCACACCGAATCAAATATCATTCATTATCTTTATTAAATTCGTATAGACACAGAAAGGCTCTATTTAGTTTAGTGGGAAGAGAACCATGGTAGACCCTAAAACCTGCCGGTCTACCCTATGACCCGAAAACCGCGGTCCACAATCATCAATTGGCCATAACACATATCTTCCCTAGTGTGCACATCTCTTCCCAAAGTTGCTACTAGTGTCCCGGAAACCTGCCAGACACCACTTTGGAAAGAACGGATACTATCTTTTCACATCAGTGGCATAAAGCCCAAAAGTTGTGTTCATCACTTTGGGAGGTACCATCCCAAAGCTATCCTCACACTCTTAAATTGTTTTAAAACACATACATAATAAACTCCTAAATTATTTTTATTATTTACTTATCTTTTATATATTTTTATATTAATTTAATTAAATATAGATATAAAGATATTTTGAACTAAAATCTGTTCTTATCTTATCTTATTGCGCGGAGATATTATATAAAGAAAAAGAAAATCAAAGAATAAATAAATGAATAAAAGAGATTTGGACCCACGAAGCAATTATATTTAATAAAATAAAAAAAATGACGCACAGGGAAACTTCATCCAGTTCATCCAAGCAATTGTATTCATCTGTAGGTAACTCATGCACGAAGGCCGAGGCAAGCAATTGTAACCAATTCAATTCATGAAAGGAAAATCGCATTCAATTGAAGGAAAGAAAAAAAAAAACGCACTGTGCAAATTGTGACGCACGCAAGCCGAGGAAGCAAATTGAATCCATTGTATTCAATTGATTAGAAAAAAAAACGCACACGCAATTTGTGACGCACGCAAATCGAAGCAGGCAATTATATTTAATTGATAAAGAAGGAATTCAACAAATTGATCACAAGTTATATTGTTCTAGGGATTAGGATTTCATATATAAGCCCTATCGAAGTCTATACAAAACTAACCTATTGTTCAATGGGATTAGGATTACCTGGTCTCCGTGTTGCTAACCTCCTAGGAGAACAATTGACGAGAGTACGGAACGAGGTGTAGTAGCGGAGAAAAGTTTAGCGGCGAATAAAATATCGAGCCTCTCTAGGTTTAAGCGGCTAGACCTAACTTTTATAATTAAAACTAGGGTTTTAGCTATTGGGTTGGGCTACTTACTTATTCCGATAAAATGAATTAAAAGAAATTGTAGAGTTTTTATTATTAGATATATTTTGATTCCGATGATGAATTCAAAATTTTAAAATATAATCTAATCTAACTAACTCTTAGATTCTTGGATCTAATATTGACTAATCTAATAATACTATTTACAAAATAATATGATTACTATGGAAACAATACAACATTATTAATTTATTTTTTTCTATTATTAATCATTATTATTTTATTAGTATTATTTTAATCTATTAATATCATTACTATTCCTATTATTACTCAGGGGTATTACAACAATACTTAAGAAGTTTTGTAAGATTTAAAACTATTAGAGCATGTATGATATAATCATTTTAATGATTATCTGTTGATATGCATCTAGATATATCTTATAAGAATGCCTAGAAATTATGTTAGTATTATTATGACTTTCTTTGAAATATTTAGTTCTTGCGGGTACACAATAGAATGTTTGATGACAAAAAGGATGATATGCTCAAAAGACATTGAAAGTAATGTAGCCATCGGGGAGTAATCTTGATGTTGTCAAAAAGGGAGTCGACACACGCTGTATTTTTTTTTTCCCTTATCTAGGTTTTGTCCTTTGGGTTTTCCTAGAAAGGTTTTTAATGAGGAAAGCATTGGACAGTGTATCAATGGATGTTGTACTCTTTTCTTTGGCTAGGTTTTTATCCCACTTGGGTTTTTCCTAGTTAAAGTTTTTAATGAGGCACATTCATAATGGACATTCAAGGGGAGTGTTATGAATATTCTAATATTGGTGTGAATGTTCACAACCTTTTCAAGAAGAGTCTTTTGGAGTTTCTAAAGCCATGTAACCTATGACATGAATGGCATGAGAGTTTTCTATGACTAATGTAAATAACTTACAAAACCTCATAATATACCATTATGTAGATTTATTCTTTTGTAACTCTTGTAATGGATTCATTGCCTATATATAGTAGGCATGTATCAAAGGTTGGAAGAAAACAATAGAAAAGAAGAATCACTCCCTCCTTACGGTCAATCATACCCTTAATTTCCTCAACAAGCCGTCTGTCCTCATGGGTGTCAATTATGTACCGGGTTCCTTATCAGTGCAACTGCATCCGCCGAGTCGCCGAGTCGGTCTCCAGTATGACGTGCCTAAACCCCATGTCCCACGCAAGCTTCAACCCATGCATGCAACCCCAAAGCTCAGCCGACAAACTATCACCCTCATCCCCTTTGAACATGAAGGCCCTCAGGAAGCTACAGTGCTCATCGCGCAAAAGTCCCCCACAACCACAAGCAACACCAGGAGACGAGGAGGAGAAGGCCCCATCAGTGTTAACCTTCACCCATCCAGTCGGTGGTGGCTGCCACTGCTCGAAATGCTCATTATTCAACGGCCTCCTGCCATCTGCCGTGCAAAGCTTGCTACGGGCTTCAGTCATGCTTCGAAGTTCGAACAGTAGCAGCAGCGCTGGATATAATAGTAGAGTTCGACGTCTTCTTGCCTTCGAATATGAGGACAAACAGATGCCGCCAGTCCTCCTTATCCTGATTGCCACCTCTGAAGTTGAGATTCCAGCTGAGCCAGTGGCCGAACTGCATAGAACAGAACTTGCGCCAAAGCTTGGGGTGCACGACTTGATGCCGTAGATTGAGAGTGTCGGGGCAATCCCTAAGTAAGTGTTGCAAAAGACTCCAGTTCCCTGCGACAGACCCGGCAGCGAGCATCCATGCTCAAACCTCGTTTGATTTATTGATAGTTTAATAAAATTGTTTTTTAAAAATGTTTTGAAAACCAAAAAAGAAAAAAAAAAACTGTTTAGATAACTATTTAAAATAATATGTTTTTAAGTGATGTGGCGGCGTCTATCATTGACACAATGGTGACGTGGAGGTGGTTAACGCTGGTGGTGTGGTGTCAATAATAAATAGGTGATAGTCTCAAAAAAATAAAAATATAAAAAACTTATTAAAACCATTTTTCAAACAAGTTTTTTTAGTTTTAAAAAAACAGAATCAAACAAACCCTAAATTGGATGCCTCCTTCACTCCCTCACAATTTTTTTTCCCCAAAAAACAATATCAGCATCTTCTTGATTTTATATATGCTAGCAATAAAATTAGCTTATTACATTATAAATATTTATTGAAAAATTACTTAACTTTCTTGACTAGCAGTCTAGCATATTATTATATAATAAAATTATATTTTCATGTTGCATATAAAATTTCATTGCCTTCACTACAAAAAAACATGCATGTAAAATTTCATGGATAAATGTTACCCACGGTGTTTTTATGGAAGAGAATTTTTTTATACCAATTTCATGTTTTTTTGTATTCATGGAAGAGACTTAATTCAACCAACCCAAAAAGAATATGAACCTTCACTTTGCACCCTCTTAAGTCAAACTAAAATTAAGTTTTGTGGGGTGAAAAAACAATAATGACCTTACTTTATTTTTTGAAAACCCTCATTTGTCGTGTCAATATCCTCATTTGCCTAGTGAATTCTCTTATTTGTCTTATGAATGGCCAAAATATTTTTAACTCCCTAAATTGTTTTGAATTTCTTTATTTATCTTACGAATGCCTTTATTTATCTTGTGAATTCTCTTATTTGTCTTGTGAATGTCCAAAATTTTCTTGTTAACTCCATAGTTCCTTTTGAATCTGTTTGTTTGTCATGTAAATATCTTTATTTATTTTGTAAATACCTTATTTGTCTTGTAAGTGCTCTAATGAAAAAGGTTAAGCAAGGGTATTATTGTCTTTTTGCCCACAAACTTTAATTTCATTTTGACTCAAAAGGTGCAATGAAATTTTATAATCTTTTGGGGGTTGACTGAAATTAAGTCTCTTCCATGGGGGCTGAATAAAACTTTCTCTAAATTTTTTGACAGAAAATGAATTGTAGGGGAAGTTGCTGCAATATAGATTAAAATGTTATAGTGCAAATCTACCTATGAAGCATTCTGTCATAGGCACAAGACATCATGAACTTTTTTCTATTAGATCAAAGGTTTCCCCCTTGAGGCTTAAATGGCAAATGGTTCTCGCATCTTCCAACAAGTGCACATTCTGAGATTTGAACTTATATTTTTCTCCTTACTGGGGTGAGGCCTCTTACTATCTCAACCAATAACTTATTGGTAGACATCATGAACTTTCTTTGGGTGTAAGAATACATATAAATTTTTTAAAATAGTGCAAAAATACCATGGTTATTAAGTCAACTAACATTGATTGTTTAACAAACATGTCAACCAAGAAAATTGTGTAAAATTTCCAACAGCCATGACATTTTTGTACCATTTTCTTGATCTACATGTTTGCTAAATATTTAACATTAGTTGACTTAACAATCGGACATTTTTGTACCATTTTAAAAATTTCATGTGTACATTTTACATTAAAAAAGAGTGACATAATGGTAAAAAAAGTTTCTTAATTATTCTTGTGATAAGGAATATTCTTTCAGGGTTTTTTAATTTGAGGTTTATTATATCTCACTTATTTAAGTGAAGAGGGTAGATCAGGGTTTAGTCGGAGAGGTCTAATTATGTGGCCATGTGAAAGAGAAGAAGAGATGCAAAAAATGCAGCTTCACATGAAAATCTCAGTAAATTGGCATTTGCACATTCATTAACAGTCGAATCATCATTTTGAGTCCTGATGTCAAAGAAAGTGTATTCGTAGTGAACTTTGGTTTTTGTGGATATTTTTGTTAGATCCGATGTTTTGATAATAACAAAGCTTAGAAAGGTTTTGCAAAGGATTTAAAAGATAAACAAAGTGTTTTGGAACAAACAAAGATAACTTTATGCAAGGAGAGCTAAATCAATTTGAAAGAAATTAAGTTTGAGATTTGGTACCTCGGCCTAAAGATCATTTAATCATTAGCACCAATGGGGTATTCAAGAAAAAACTTGATGAATTTGCAGTCATTGTCAGAAACAAGGCAAGATTAGTGACAATAGGCTATACTCAGGAAGAAGGAATTGATCATGAGGAAACATATATATGCTCAAATAGCAAGATTGGAAGCCATACAAGTACGTACTTTTAGCCTTTGCGTGCATCAAAGGGTTCAAACTCTATCAAATGGATGTAAAAAGTGTTTTTCTAAATAGGTACATCATGAAAGAAGTAGAAAAACAGGTACATCATGAAAGAAGTCTATGTAGAACAATCCCCTAACTATGAGGATGTAATCAAACTTGATCATGTTTTTAGACTTAAGAAAGCTCTTTATGGTCTCAAACAAGCTCTAAGAGCTTGGTATGAACGTCTAAGTAGGTTTCTCCTTGATGAAGGCTTTGTTAAAGGCAAAGTAGATACAACATTATTCATCAGATATAAGAAAGTTGATATCTCAATCGTTCAAATCTAGGTTGATGATATTATGTCTGGTGCTACTAATGGCTCTATCTATCTAAAATTTTCTAAGACAATGCAAGGGGAATTTGAGATGTCAATTACAGGAGAGTCAATTTCTTTTTTGGATTACAAAACAAGCAAATAAGGAATGATATATTCATTTCCCATACTAAATATCTTAGAGAGATCTTAAAGAAATATGACATGAATCATGCTAATGGAGCTGACTTTAATATCATAAAATACAAAGGAATGATTGGCTCAATACTCTACTTAATTGCAAGCAGACCAGACATTCAATTCAATATGAGTATGTGTATAAGATACCAATCAGCACCTAAAGAATCATATGCTAAAACAATGAAGATAATCTTCAAATATTTGGCTGATATAGTTGAGCATGGAATATGGTATCCCAAAGGAGACAACAAGTATCTAATAGCATACTTTGATTCTTACCATGATTGATACAAGACTAATAGAAAGAGTACCAATGCTCAATCCAGTTTCTTGGTGGCTTTATAGTATCATGGTTCACCAAGAAACAAAACACCATATCTCTATCATCCACTGAAGTTGAATATATAGCTGTAGTAAGTTGTTATGCTCAAGTCCTTTGGCTCAAACAGTAACTTCAAGATCTAGGCATCTACCTAAAGGAGATACCAATTTATTGTGACAACACAAGCACAATTAGCCTAGCAAAAAAATCTAGTTTAACATTCAAGAATTAAGTACATTGGTATAAGACATCACTTTATCACATAGATCATGTACAAAAGAAGGATGTCAAGGAGGTTTTCATTCCAACACAACCCAAGTAGCTTATTACAAAACCACCTGCAAAAGATCAATTTTTGTACATACAAAGAGAATTGTAAATCCCAATGAGTTTTGAGTAAAGCCCTTTAATATTTGTATTTTGATTATTTATTATGATTGTTTTGATGAATAGAATACTAATTTAAGTATCAGAGTATCTAGAAAGTTGTTTTGTAGGATTTTGGGAGATGCTATGTTCTATGATAAAAGAAACAAAGGTAAAGAAAGAGGGTTTTCACCATGACATCACTCGAGTGATGAGGTGAAGAGGCACAACTTGTGAAGATAACTCCAACTATTAGAAATGAAGTTGAAATATTAGAAAACCTAGTGGTCATGGATCACTCGAGTGATCATCCATGAGTCACTCAAGTGCTCCCTCAAGTGATCATTAGTTAGAAGCTCAACTATGAAAATCAATGATACAACGAGTGAAATGATGTCATGAGATGGCTCACTCTCAAGTCATTACAAGATTATTTGGGCCGAGTATCATATTTCTAAATCATTAAATTTTTCTAGGCAACATCACTCGAGTGATATTGAGGCCCAATTGTTATTTTTACGGAGGCAGTGTCATTTTCATCAAATCAAATCACCTTGAGTATTACTACCAGTGCTTTGATAAAAAAATTTCCTCAAATCTTCCCTACTCTTTTTCGATCAAAACCAGAAGGAAAGGGAAAATCAAAAGCTCTTCCCAGTCCACCGGGTTCAGAATTTGACTCGGACACACCTTCTTGGATTGAAAGAGATTAGCAAGAGGCCTAGCTACAATTGTAGAATTTCAAAAATCATGACCAATATGCTCAAGGAGGAAATAAGCACTAAAATTCCAACTAAATCGAGGCAAGGACGTAGAATTCAAGAAAGATCATCATATGTTCCTAGTCAACCAATTGTAGAGGATGAGGATCAGGGAGAAAACATCGAAGAGGAAAAAGACGTGTTGAGTGCACCTTTAGGTTTCCTTGCAGATAAGTTAGAAGATTTAAAGAAATTCCTACAAAATTTTGCTAATTGAATGATGTGTAAGATGTTTTATGTGAATCTTCAAGCTTTATATGATGTTGTTAAGTTGAATTTGTCAACCTATCTTGATCACTACATACTATGGTTGTTTGTCAACTTGCCTTACTTTCCTAAAATTGTGAGGCACTTGTACTGCAATCTATAACCTATTAAGGATTGCTCTGATGGTGGGTCAATGATTGAAGAGGAGCTAGAGACTTTGGTAAAAGGAAAGAAATTCTTAATCTCAGCCTCTCGAATCAAACAAGTAGCTAGGAATTAAGAATTCTCCACAAAATCGTCCAGCTAAACTCAAGCCAGATCAGATTCACAAAATTCTCAGGCTTGGTGGACCTATTGGTCCTCTGAACTTCAAAACCAGTGCTATGTGTGATCTGGATCATATCTTTTGGTACATCTACCTGAGGGCCATAGTGAACAAATCCAAAAACTTCACACATTTCATTGATTGTGATTATAGCATGATGGCTTCACTATTGAGTAAGGAGGAGAGGAATTTGGGATAAATCGTTTTCTTTGAGATCAAGAGATATACACATTCCTCTATAGTGCGTGTTGGCCTCCCAACTAACGAAGGTAGGAGGGCTGGCTCTTATGGCGGAGGAGGATTTGTGATAGACTCTTTTAGTGTGTGCCATTTTTAGAAGAATAGAAAAGGGATTAGGGTAGGCTAGTTGTAAAGAGGGGTGTGGTAGGGAGACAAAATGTTAGAATTACAGTAGCGTGAGTGTTGGGAAAAAGGGTTTCTAAGCTTTATAAGGAGGCAGGAGTATGGTGCTCGACTAGGGTTGAGGTGGCAAGAAATCAGGGTGAGTGGGTGTTTGGAAACTGCATCGGCAAGGGGATTGGAGGGGATTTAAGGTTGGTGAGTTTTGAGGGCCAAGAATGGAGAGAAAACTTGAAAGCTTGGGCCGAGATAATGGCCCACCACTGATTTATCTGTTAGTGGTACGGTGTCTGCTCATCATGGGGGCTTGGCTTGGATTCCACTAAATACCCTGAACTGTAATATTCGTGCTATAGCAAGCAGTGCTGTAGCCTATCTTGCTCATTTATTCTTTATGTGCTGCATGCGCCTTTTAAGTTCATATGATGGTACCACTATCTTAACCTATGGGGAATCAAAGAAATTAAAAAAGTAAACCTAAATAGGAAAATCCAGGCTGCCTCCCAATAGCGCTTGGTTAAGAGTCTTCAGCTTGACTTTGCCATGGCTTTTAATCTTGGTAACGAAGCGGTTAATGGTTGTCCCTGTGCTCTCGTTTCTGTCCCAATAGATTTTGAAGTCTTTCTCATTTGGCAATTTCCTCATAACAATCTGATATACTTTGGTGGACCTTAGATACCTCTCCTGAATTATGGTAGCGGGGAGTGTGTCGATGCTTGGTGGACCTTAGCACTCTTATGATATTTTTGGGTAGTACGGCTCTCAAAATTGAGAATGTCACTTGTTCACCATTGATTCACATAGTGAGTTCTCCTTTTTCAACATTAATTAAGGTTCTCCGCAATATAATAATATTTATTTAATCGTAGCTTAAACGGTCTTCCCTATTTATTTAATATTGGGACCTCTCAATGCTTCAAAGTCCAATTTAAATTAAATAGTATAATGAAATCTACAGGGAAGATAAACTTGTCCACTTTCACCAATACATCTTCAATTTTGCCTTCTGGTTGGACACATGTCGCCCACAAATTGGATCGGTTTGCTATTTGGTTGAGGCATGGATAATGTCAACTTCCTTTTCTTGACCATTACTTTCTCGATTCTCGAGTAGTCTAATAAGTGAAAGTCACCGTAGTGGGTCATGTTTCACGATCTTGACCATTCACGTCCCTCCGCCAACTTTTTAAATACAGATATCGACATTAAATTAATGCTCGCTTCCAGATCACAAGTGCTTTTCCGCAGTAATTGGGACCAATGGCACAAGGTATTGTGAAGCTTCTCGGATCTTCAGTTTTGGAGGCAGTCTATTTAACAGTAAAGCATTGCTTTCCATGGTCATGGCTATTGTTTCGAATTCACCCAACTTCCTTTTCTTGGAAAGATGTGAGAGTGGAATATCACCTAGAAGGGGGATGAATAGGTGAACTCAAATTCATTTTGCGAATGAGGTAAAGGCAATGAAACTAGAGACAGAGAGAAATGACACAGAGAGATTATACTGGTTCGGTTCAACTCTTTCACCTACATTCAGTCCTCAGACACTCTAGGATTTTCACTAACTCTCAGACACTGATACAATTACACACTCTGTACTCGAAGTAATCCTTTCATACTAGGATTCACTCCCCCTTACAAGTTGCAATCGTACACCCACACTCAAGGTCCCACTACCTTGAGATTAAACAAATAATCACTTAATGAAATAAGTGTTTAAGCTCTCTCACAGAGTAGATGAATAATAAACACTGAAGTACATTGATATTCGAAGATATTAAATGAAACTAATGAAATAGTAGATTGCAATAAGTTCAAATTGAATGTGCAGAGTTTCGGTAGTTGGTGAATTCAATACTTCTGGTATTTATATTGGTTGTCATTAATGATCATTGGAGAAGCTTGAAGATTATTCGTTGTGACTCTTCAAAGTAGCCATTAGATAGATGAAGTTCGATAGTCACTTTCACCATTAATGTTCCAGGTGTAATTGTGTCGTCTCGACATTCTTTTATTCCTTTTGTTTTGCACATTGTGAAATAGCATTCATTACGTAAATGAAATAGCGGCAACTACTTTAGAATGATCAGAGGAATGGTTGTTGAGATTGTGTCCCGAATAGGTAAGTGCATTAAATGCATTTTGACACAATTTGCTTTTATGATAATTTTGTAGTTAATCCTTCATATAAACATCTGAAACTCATTAGCAAACTGATTAAAGATAGTTAGAAGTAACAATGAGTGATGATATGAAGTAATGAAATCACAATCAATGGTTTTGGATCTACGAAGACGGTGATTTTGAAAAACAAGTAAAGTTAACTTCCAATTAAAATAATGTTGCCTTAAGTTAATGACTCAAGGTGAAAATATGTTGACTTGTGTCAAGATCATCTTCTTCAAAGAGTTTTTGATTCAAAACATTTTCCTTCAAAGGAAGTTAACTTTAAAGTTAACTTGAAAGTTAACTTCCAACATTGACTCGAGGCAATCCTTTCTAGCGAAAGTTAAATACGCAAGTTGAAAATAGAACTTACCTTGAGTCAAGAAAGAAATGCTTGGAGTCATTGACTAGAGGCAATTTATCATTTGACTCGAGGCGAGCTTCTTTTGTTTAAAAAGCTTCTTTGGTTTAAAAAATAAGTCAACTTGGACTAGGTTAACTCAAGGTAATAATGATTGACTTCAAGTTAACACCTTGAGTCAAAACAATATTAACTCGAGGCATCGTTTAAGTGCGAAACCAGAATTTAAAAACTTTCAAGGCATTTAACTCGAGGTAATAAAATTGACTGCAAGTTAATGACTTGAGGTGAAATATTATTTACTCGAGGCAAAGCTTGGCGCAACTAAAAGTTCTTTTATTCAAAAACAATTAACTCGAGGTAAATCATAAATGACTCGAGTTAACAATTTCATTTTAAAAACCTTTTGAAATATTGATTCGAGGCTAAACGATTTTAACTCAAGGTAAATATTTTTCAAACTAATTAACTTCAAGTCAAGCTTGATGTAACTCGAGGCAATTGAAGTTAAAAACATTTTACTTCAAAAACTTGAAGCATATGACTCGAGGTAATCAACTTTTAACTTGAGGCAACTATTTGACAGAAACTCCAAAAACAATTTTTGATTCAAGAGATGTTTAAACATAGAGTTTTGCCTTGAATCTTCAATATTAATTCCATTATAATTGTTATCATCAAAACATCAAAAATATAGAGAACTAACAAGATGTCCTTCATGAATTTCACATAGCTGGGCATTTGTTCCAGAGCTTCTACCAAAGGGATGTTGATATGCAATTGCTTAAGCATGTCCGGGAATTTCTGAAACTGCTTCTCTTGGCTTTGTTTTTGTAGCCTTTGCGGGAAAGGTGGAGGATGTTAGTAAATAGATGTCCTAGAGACAATATGTCTTGACAGAGGAACACCTTTTTCTATTTTGTATTTCATGATTAATAAAATTGAGCATCTTTTATCTTTATCATATTTGTGTCTCGCATATATTATAAAGTAAATATGCATTCAAAGATAAAAACCCTAGGAATAGAATAGGTATTCACTCGAGGATCTATGATAGGGATCATGATCATGGGGACTCAAAAACACTGAATGCCTATTGCCTGAAACTTGTTCGTAGTCTTGAATCACCAAGAAAGGGTATTGATGATCTCAATAAGACTAGTACAATATCATCTACTTGTATAGAGATATAAGGTAGGGACCACATGGAATGCAGACATGTGATGCCTTAGTTGATTCGTGGGTGGACTTGTTGGAGAACAGATAGCACCAAGCTGACCCGTTGAGAGACTCCACAGAGATTTGTAGAAAGTATTATTAGATATAAAAGTCTCTCAACGTTTGGTATTGCGGATCGTCCTCGACTTGAGGATGTCATCGAGTACTATGTACTAGGGTCATACTTTGACTGTACAACTCGATCCTCCTGAGAATGGGGAAAACAGTGTACTCATGGGTATGAATCGAATGCATTAGTGTAGATGACATGTCAAAAGGACTCATAGTCCCCTAGAAGGGATTAGTCGTTTACAGGACCGATAGGGCTTGGATGACTTCTGGTTGACTCAGGAATCTATGCACAGTAAGCAATCATAAAGAGTCATGATCCATCTTAGAGTCAATAGAAGAAGATTCCTAGTTCTATGAAAAACTACATTTAGTCAACCAAGAGAAATGATACTCTATCTTTACTCTCGACTAAATGTGAATGCCGATGTAAGGGATGAAGCCAATACGGTATCCAAATTGGAAAAAGGTATATCACTTGATCAACTCAATTAATTCTGGAGCCACAGAGTATTGCTAGTGCCTTATGTGGTCATTGGATAACTTGGACCCATTAAAGGAGTTTAATTGGTCCAAGGTTATTTATGTCAGTGATTAATTGGGCCTAATGGGTCACACACAAAGACTATTCTTGATTGCTTAAAATTAGTAAGCTTGGGCCAATAATTGTTATTGAGCTTTTTCGAGAAAATATGTCTATTTTGGTTGGAGAGGCACTCCAAGCCCAATATACAAAAATGGCACCATAAATGGTTCCTTCGTGGGAAATTAGTTTCTTTACTAATAGGTCGAAATATGTTAGAAAACCAAAAGCGGTCTTAGGTCATTTTGAATTTGAAATTTGAGATTTAAATTCAGAGATTAGGTTATAAAGATAATTTTGAATTATCTTAATATATTTATGTATATATATTTATATATATAAATAAATGTCCAATAAAGATTGGACAAATAAAGGAAAAAAGAAATAATTAAAGAAATGGATATGACCCATTATCTTGAATTATTAATCCAAGAAATAATTAAAGATATGGATGAGATCCATTATCTTAAATAATTAATTCAAGAAATAATTCAAGATATGGATTTAATCCATTTTATTAATTATTTGGGTAATACCAATTAATAGGCCATTATTCTTGAACCCTAATTAAGGCGTTGGCTGAAAAATTCATACTACACTTTCAGTCTTGAATTTTTGCGCCAACATACAAAAACCCTAAGGTGTTAGCCGAAACATTAAGCTCTCTTGAAACCAAAGAAATTTTCAGCTAAAGCACAAAGAAAGGGGCAAGAGGCGCCATCCATAGGTAATCCAATCTTATTCTTCTTATCCTAAACCTAATTTCAAGAAACCTAATCTTCTTGAGATAAAGAAAACCCAAAAATGTTGAGTCATCAACCTTGCATCGCCTAGCAAGCATCCAAAGAAAGAGAGGAATCAAAGAGAAGGAGTTCTCAAGGCAATCGGGGGATAGCCTTGTGGATTAGCCTTAGAGGACGTCATACACTTTGAGGTTTTCAGTGATCTAAGGTAATCGTAAAATGTAATGTCCTTCATTTTACTTAACAAAATAACTATATTTTGTGTTTAATCAGTAACTTAATAGTACTTCAACATTTAATAAAATATTTAAAATAAATCAGAGTATGCAAAATGAGCCCTAACGTGACAATATACAATCATCCAACATAAACCAAACGACAGAAGCACTACTTTTAGCAGAGTAGTCTAAGCTTCTGCAGTCTTCCCTGATGGACCCGTATGAGAACTTCACTTGGAAAAATGTGGTAACCATCAATCCAACTCATTAAGAATACTAATATGTGCTAGTGAGATGCCATGCGGAACAATTTATATAACAAAGTATTTTAGAAAAATAATATATATAATTTGCCAATATCCACATCACAAAATTTCATATAAGAAATTATGTATCACAGTTTTCATTAACACAATTCCCAAGATACCTCCCATCAATCCAACCGAACCGCCTTATTTCCTCCGACTAGACCCATGGGCTAAGTTACATCCATGTTACTGGTTACTCAAAAGCTCACTGGTCATGTGATGAGGATGCCTAAAATCCTCGAGCACATGTCCTGGACCATGGGCCTTTTTCCCTCATTGAACATTTGGGGTGTCGTATGCCCTCATTAAACTAGTGGGGCAGTCCCTCATGAACAAGTGGTGGGACAATATAAAGCCAACCATCATGCATCAATGGAGGCCTCACCACGTGGTGGAATATACATTTCCTCCCAATTCAACCCTTCCCATAATTATCATAATAAATATCATTATATCAAAACTCTCAATTCTTATACATAAATAAATAAATAAATATGTATAAATTGATAATTTAAATCATAAGGTTCCGCAAGGCAAGTTATATTAAAAATATTCATAGTGATTTCACAAAATACTCACAAACAACATATCAATATACATAACAAGTGGAAAGTGGTTACCTCTCGCCGAAGCTAAGTAGCTAACTATTATCACACTGCTCCTAATCCAATAGCTCAAACACACGCCAAAAATCAATCTATCACAACCAATTTACTAACTATTAATAACTTTTTCAAACTCCACATAATTAAAATTGTAATTTATAATTTCATAAAAATATACAAAATTTAATAATGAATATTATTAAAATAAAAACTGAAAATAACAATCCTTCAAATTTCAAAACTAAAATGATTAAAATTTCAATAATATCTTTATTAACCCGAAGCCATTCCAATACGTCATTAATACTTTAAGTTAGAAGTTTAATAAATACCAATTATCCTACAAATTATGCTTTATTGCATTACATATAATGTTTCTAAAAATTCCAAAAAAATGTATATATGTAACTTGACTCTTTACATAGGACTTTTCCAGAATTTTTCTGATTAAATTTTGAAAATTCATAATTAATTCTACAAAAATTTAAATGAGGCGTTTCCAAAAGCTATGTGTTCCTTAGCATGTCTACTTTCACATAAAAATAATACCAATAGCCATAAAATATTATATAATTCTCATATTTTTAAAATGCAAACATTGTTCAGAAAACTTTCCAAAATTGTGACTCAACTTCCAAAAATCATATCTCGAGTTACAAACCTCCGTTCAAGGTGATCCAAAGCTCTTTTCAAAGATTAATATGTGTAATATCAGCATACAAAATTTCATGAAATAAATCAAAGGTTTCATATTCCAAAACCATGGTAGAAGATGATCACTATTCCTGGAATATAAAATTCATCTAGATTTTCGATTAAACTTCGGAAAATCATATCTCCTTTTCTACACGTCCGATTTAGGTGTTCTTTGGCTTTTTGGAAAGGTTGAGATGTGTACTATTTAATGTAAAAATCTCAAGAAAAAAAAATCAAATGTTTTCCATTTCAAAAACGAGCCCGAAATTTACTGTTCACGTCTGAAACTGCTATTTTCCAGTTTTCAGTGTCTAACTTTGAAAAATCATAACTCTCAGTATACACGTCAGTTTTGGCTGGATTTTCGCTCGTTTTAAAGTTCAAGATGTCTACTATTTACTGTAAAAATTTCAAAGAAAAACTCAAATGTTTGCCATTCCAAAACCAAGCCCGAAAATCACTATTCACCAAAAGTGCAGAAAACATTCCAGATTTTGGAAAAACTTTGGAAAATCATATCCCTCAATCTACACGTCCGTTTTGGCTAGGTTTTAGCTCGTTTTAAAGGTTAAGATGTCTAATATTTACTGTAAAAATTTCAAGGAAAAACACGGACGTTTGCCTATCAAACAGAAGCACAAACTATGGCTCTGTTTTTGAATCCGAAAACAGAGTTGTTTCGGTTTTCCAGCGTTTTCTTCCTTTAACCAACAAACCCAACGTGTAAAAACTATAGAAACAAGAAGGGAAAGGCTTAAGGAACTCACCTTGGTCGTTCCTCAAGCTTACATGCAACGTGAGCATTGATTCCCTCAACTTCCTTACTCCCACGTTCTTAGATTTCTGCCTCTGTTCCTACGTTTTTGACTTCTCTTTTGGTGCTGTCTCTTGGTCTCTCTCTCACGTTTTGTCTTTCTACTCATGAATGGAGAAGGAAAGGGTGAGAATGAAGAACTCACACTCTCTCCGTCTCTTGCTCTCTGATTTTCCATCTCACTTTCGGTCTCCTCACTGCCTCTCGTTTTCGTTTTGGGTGAAAGGTTATAATGAGAGGAAGTATGGTGCAGCTGGGTTGTGGGTCTCGAGAAGGATGGAGGAGTATGGTACTGTGTGCCGTCTGCATCTCTGTGTTTCCATGAAAGTCGCAGAAGGTTAACGTGTTCAGTGGATATTGTTTCCTGTGGTGACTGCTGCGTTTTGACAAGGAAGGCTTGGGAAATATGGGCTGATGTGGATTTGTTTTTTTGTTTTTTTTTTCTGCTGTTCATTTTCTCTGTATGTTATGTCTTGGGTGAGGCTGGGGTTAATAAGTTGGGTTGATCTCTTACTCTTATCTGTTGGGCTAAAAGTGACAATGAATAAAGCATGAAGTTTGGTTTTGGGATAGATAAATGTATGGGTTGTTGTATATGGTTAAATGAAATAATGGGTTGGGTGTAATTGGATTTAATTAATCTATCTCTTGGCCATAAAATATAACTTCTAACATTATTAAGCCTAAATTATTCCTTATTTATTTGTCCTTAATAAATGGAAAATGTGTCTTAAATCCCAGATAAACTAAGGAAAAATAAACCTAAATTTCGAATAATTATTCCCATAATTATTTTAAGCCAAATTCCATAATTTAATTTCCATAAAATATTCCAATTTTCAAATCCCAAAATTTGGGATGTTACATAAAACCCCTCATGTATTTTAATGAGTAGATCGTGAGAATATCCCATGAGTATTGGGATGACTCATAAGTACCATAAAAGTTATGGGTTCTTATGAGTGCCCGTAAAAGTTACGGGAATCATATGATCAATATTCTTGGAAATATCCCATGAGTATTGGGATGACTCATGAGTATCATAAAAGTTATGGTTCTCATTTGCACTAATTTTTCAATTAGATGATGATAAAGCTCCTAAAGATTCATATGGGATTCCCAAATAAAGTTCCTAAGAGTCTAAATGATGCTCATAGGAATTTCTCATGATAAGCCTAAAAGGGACAACTTTGTAGAGCCATAGGTTTAAATGATGGTCATAGGAATGTCTCATGATAACCTTAGAGGAACCCAATAGTTTAATTTGGGAAATCTCATGATAAACTAGAGACAACATTTCAATGATTGCAGAAATGTTTGCATTTGGGAAAAACTCATGAGCGCCAACGCTTGGGTTTATGAAATTAAGATCCATGCTCTCCGTAAGAGTTACCGATGTTTCATAAATTAACTTATTTAACAAATGTGATCAAGAGTATTTAGGAGTTAGCTCCTAAATATAACTCATGAGTACCGTAAAGAGTTATTGATTCTCATGAATATTATAAAGGTTACGGGTTCTAATTTCTACTGCAGTTAAGGAAAGACAAAAAAATTTATTTTTCCTATTCATGAGTTCGTGCTTAAACATCACGTTGCGACCAAATTTTGAGTTTGGGCGAAGATGCTTGTTGTGCCTTTAGTGCTGCGCCCCTAGTGCCGCTAAAAAATTTGCCATTCGAAATGTGTTTTCCACTCTTGTGTTTTTTTTTATTATTAGATTTTACATAAATTGGGTGAAATTTAAATATCATATAAGCAAAAAATAGTGTTTATTTCAATTTTATGATTTTATAAATATTTACTACTCTAAAATTATGTAGTTTCTTTTTCACTAAAACAGTGTCAATTTTTGCCTATAAGAGACTAAAATGCCTTCACTTGGATAAAATGGTTGAACCACTTGAAAATTTTGTTGTATCAAACTACTTAATTGTTGATATTGAATGAATTAATAACTATTGAAAAGTAAATAGATGCCTAATGAAATAAATCACTTAAAAATTAATTTGTTTCAAATTTGATAATTATTGACAAATAATTAAATGCTAAAAAATGATATGTATAAGAATCAGTTACGTGAAAAGATTTGCGCAGCTTCCTTTTCTAACATGAATAATTCAAAATGTCTAATTACAGTATGTAACATATTAGCATTGGGACATTTGTGGGAACAAACCCATTTTTTAAAATGCCTAATTGACTTGACTTGCATTATCTACTTCAAGAATAAAAAACATTAGCTTTTTAATATTATTTCTTATACACACCAAAATTGGAAGGAAAATGGAATCAAACGTTTAAAGTTGCCCTTCCATTTGATTGAAATTAGAGCAGCATCAAAAAGCAAAATATGCTTATTTAGAATAGTGATTGAAACCTTCACAAGTAACTTTTCAATTATGATTTACAGTATGAGGTAAGTATGTGAAAGGAGTTTTGTTTCGATTTACGTGAATAAACACTTTTAAAAGTTCAAAACGGGATCCAAAATAAGCATAAGTCATTCAACCGTCGGTTGCTATATAAAATGAAAAAAGGGCGTGAGATATGCAAGTCTAGATTTTAGATGATACATATATCAAATTTCTCTGCCAACATCTTTCTTTTTCAGTTCAATCAATTCCAAAATCTACCCGGATCAATCTACATCTGAAAATATTATGAACAGAACAGATGTCTTCTCCATTATTACCTTTTTTTTTTTTTTTTTATGGGGTGCAATTATTGGCAGTCCAACAACAAACTTCATTTAGTGACACCACACCTGATCTTTGCAGAAAATGTGATGTGCATGACTCGAGCTCTCTAGAATTTTTAAAAAGTAATTTTGACTTTATGACAACGAAATAAGATCATTGTATCAAAAATAATAAAAACAACTAGAATTTGTTGGGTAATAATTACAAAAATATATACTGATGTTACAAATAAGCAAAAGAATGAGAAATTCTATCCATAAACACAAGCCAAAATGGTGAAGGAATTTGTTCCTAAAAACTAATACCTCCGAATTTGTCCGAAATATAAAACAAAGTTTGCAGTGTAGTTGGCACTATAAACTTGTCGTATATTTAGAACCGGAGTATATCAATTTAATTTTGTCACGCACCTGGCAAATTTCTTTCCAGTCAAAATGTGACAACTGAATTATGTGGTTAGTGTGTCAGGAAGAGCATTGGGTGATCCAAGGATTTTACCCCCAACATCAGGGAAGTTTTCCCAGTATTTCAAGGCACTAACTCTTCCATCATTGCCAATCTGAACTGGATAAAGCATCAGGTGCCCCCTCATCTCCTTCTCTTCCTCAGATACATACGCGTCCCAGTTGCTCTTGGCGATTTTGTTCACGCGTCGAACGCATTCAAGGCTGTCTGGTTCCTTGAAA
This sequence comes from Acacia acuminata, assembly GCA_019022655.1. Classification (NCBI taxonomy): domain Eukaryota; kingdom Viridiplantae; phylum Streptophyta; class Magnoliopsida; order Fabales; family Fabaceae; genus Acacia; species Acacia acuminata. Next base: position 8,091,863 of record JAFJYI010000005.1, read on the forward strand.
GTATCCTCTAGACCACCAAGGTGCTCAGCCCACAGTGACATTCTGTAACCATACACCTACACAAAACCAAAATCATTGTTGGTCTCCCAATAACTACAGAGACCAAACCATTCAAAAATACTACCTCCAGTCCTTAACACAATAGCTTCATAACTAATTTGTAGGTTTAAGAAAATTAGTTACGTTAGTTATTTGTAACACATGTGATATCTTGGTTTTATTCTTTCTACTGTAATTTTGTTAGGGAAAATTCAGATTTCCATAAATTAGCATCAATTCAGGTTGGTTTTAGAGGCTAAGTCTATTTTCCCAACCTCAAATTCCAGTCAGTCCCCTTGATATATCACCTTTAAGCTAGTCTACTCTTCCCCAACGTTTTCACATCAGTCATTAAATCAAGCAGTAAAGATACTAATTTACAGTTCATTGGTTTGTGACTTTGACCACCATAAATAATTCAATATATATTTTATATATTAAAAATTTAATTTAATAAATAATAATAAACAAATATCATCGAACTTCTCTTTACATAGGGTCACAGGGTTGCAGGTTTGAGTCCCAATCATGCCATTTTTAAAAAAAAATTATTGGACCAGTGGTTCACTTCCTCTGGTTCCTTCTATATAAGGGGTCTTCCAAAAATTAATGCTGGTACAAATTATAAGGTGCTCAGTAAGAATATCAAGTGATCCATTTATACCCCTAAAATATTAATAGCCATCTGGTGACTTGAGAATATATCTCTTAAATTAATACGGGTATAATTGAAAATTTAGATATTTATGAACAAATAAAAGAATCCAACAACTTTTCTTACTACTGTCTGAAGCATAATAAATAAGGGACCATAAGGAGTAAAAATGTGGAACAATTTCCATCCTTTGGAATACAAGTCCGAGAAGAGTGAGGATTATATATTTACTTATGACCAGTGATTTAATGAAACATCTTAGACTAAGGTTTAAATTAGCCAATTTTGCTGCGCTACATTAACCAAACAAGTAGAGCTGGAACTTCTAACCTGACCGTGTGGATGAGAATTTTTTCTTGCCCATGTATTGTGAGGCTGATAGGCACCCATAGCAATTTCTGTGTCCCTTGAACCGTCCAAGGATCTTTGGTTAATATTTGCAGATCCCAGGATTACAAATTGATCATCAACTATCATTCCTTTGGCATGAACATATATCATGAAACGTCTATATTTGTAAACCGATGCCTGAATGAGGAAACAGGGGGAAACGCACACAAATATGAGCTATTATGGTGTAGCCAATCTGACACACAAACACTGACACATAAGGGTGGACTCAGAAGGAAAGACAATAAAAGGTATGTCATTACATTTTTCTATTTCCTCCACCTATTATCCGCCTAATATTTAGAGGCTAAATAATTCAATCAAGTAATCAAATAAATTCTTTAAATAGAGGTTCATAATTTACTAACTCTGGGCTATCAATCATGTATCAAGAACTACCAGAACGAGCCAATCCAGTGGACTCGGCTCAACTAAACCACAAATTTATGGGTTAAGTTGACGTGGAAATTCTTTAGTAAGACCTTATCTGGCCTGAACAAAATAATTCAAACGAACTTTTATTTCCAACATTACTGCAAGTTCTATGTTCCCAGGGCCTCTAGTCTCCAGTATTCATCTAAACATTGATAGGTGAGCACCCTATTGAATTCAACAGAATAAAGATATCTTATTTATATCCATGTATCATACGACATCATATTTCATCACTGTAGTTTTATATTATTAGTTAGAAAGTTGTGTCTTATATCTATAGTTTCAAAACCTTTTCATCCATTTGCATCACACACCTAATGCGAATTTGAAAACTAAATGAAGATCAAACCAGAAATAGCATAACTCTAACACCAGGGTTAAACGCTGTCTCTATGTTCCCTTAATTTGCAAGGTTTTCAATTCTTTTTTGCCCCATGTTTCAATGTTTAATAACATAAACAAATCCAGCGCAATACTACAATACAAGATACTTTCTTTGAAACGATCAGATTACAAGTCAATGAAGAGTTCACATAAATTTCTATATACAAACACACCAACTTTTCTGAAGTGTAAAAAAAAAAAAAAAAAAAAAAAAAAAACAAACACAGCAATGAATTAGCTGCTACTGATTTGTGCTTATTTTATCATGAAAACCATGGGTTTCACAACTGCATGCAAAACACTTAGCAAATAAGGGGTAGTTTGGCTTATACCAGAGCACGGTCAGCTGTTTGCACAGATATCGAACTATTACTGGATTGAGGTTCACGCTTCCCAAGGCAATAAAAGTTGAGATAATCTTGGGGATGATATTTATCAGATAGGCCTTTTCTTTTAAGGGCATCTGCGACAATGCCGTACATCATAGACATTGTCTGTCCCTGTAGTCATTCAAATGTGAGGAAAACGGAAGTAAATTTGTAGTAAGTATGCAGTGTATTGAATCAAAAAAATTATGTAGCTCATTGACATGCATTAATGTAAAGATGGCATGATCACATCCCACACCCAACATTTTGCTTGCGAGTTCATTATTCCCCAACCACTTGTAGAGGAAAAGATAACTAGCATGCCTACCATCTTGAGGAGGGATTTTTCAGTTAGCCAAAAAGGAAAACCGAAAATTTGCATAATTTCTACTCAGTTTTGTACTTTGAGTATTTTAATGATAATTGATAAGTATTTGACTCCTGATTAAGTTAACAGAAAGTGGAACTTGTAAATCCACCTTCAGATATAGGATGAGATCATATTCTTACCCATCACATATATAGACGATCATCAACAATTAACAATAGTCAGCCTGTGATGATTATCTGGCTGAAGCAACTAAAAAGTACTCCCTCCGCTCGTTAATATAAGACATATTTACCAAATTTGATTAGATTAAGGAAGTTAGTTGAGTTGCATAAAATGACATGTATTTTCTAAAACACTATAGTCATTTTTCTTAATTCCCTCATTTCATCTCCTTGATTATTGTTGAAAGATAATCAATAGGGGTAAATTAGGAAAAGATTGACAAATATGAAAAACATGTCTTATATTTAGGACCAATATCAACTCCCCAAATATGTCCTATATTAAAAACTGGAGGGAGTATATAAATTGCTAAGTTTCAAAATTCAGAGAAAGGGACACAGATTGGAAAATGACCTGACCTGCCAGAACAAGATTTCCTGCACAGCTTTACTAGTTGGAGGCCCCTCTGGAAACATTGGTATGACAACATAGACAGAAAACCGTTCATTTGCATTGATCTTGTTGACAATTTTCAGAGCTAACTCCATTGGAACCAAGTTATCAGCACCTGTTAAGGAAAACAAATCATCAGAAAGACAATTTGGCGCCAATGTTTTGATAAAAATTATTGGAGTAATTTAAGGTGAGAAGTTAAAACTAAAAGTAATCACTAATTTAGACCATTTATTGGTGATCTAACAATAATTCGTTACTCCGCCCAACTCTCATAAAATCACTCCTCTCTCAATTATTGGGTCCCCTATACATATATACCCACAAATACCTGCAAGACTTATTCACGTACTTGGCACAAAATTACTTTCATCGTATATATAGCCCAAACAAACATGTGTTTTACAAATGCAAATTTATATATTGAAACCAAAATTAATAATCGTATAAAATAACAAAAATTTTGGGAACAGATTTTCAAAAAATAGAGAACTTGCTAGGGTTCCGTGTGTCCTCTTTTGAAGAAAGACACATGTTTAGTAGAAGTTATTGTTATTTTAGAGAAGTTATTGTTATCTTTTCTATTTGTTAGTTTATACAACAGTTATTATAGATAGTTATAGGCAGTTATGATGATTGACCCTTATAAATATGTGTAACTATGTTTTATGAAAGGGGTGAATATTATCTAAAATTATTGTGTATTGTGTATTGGCTAGAGTTACAGATCCTGGCTCTAGATTTCCCTTTTTCTACTTATCTCTACTTTCATTCTATAAGTTCTATCAACTATACCATCAATAGAAGAAAAATTAACTTCTTCCTATTATCCTCAGATGGATGGGGGAATCCGAGATGTCTAGAGAATTATTTGCGTTGCTTGTGTTGGGAGAGGACAAAGATTTGTGGGGTGGGTGTGTGTGTGTGTGTGTGGGGGGGGGGGGGGGGGTGGTTGGCTAAGTAGTGGTGTAGTACCACTTTCCACTCCTCAACAAGGGCTACACCTCATGGATTGCTACATGGACAGCGACCACCAATGCACATATCCCCTATTTACCTAGAGATGCATCTGTAGAAGCTGTAATAGATCTTTTTCAGCAAAGGAAAAGGCTCTAGCAATCCCTAAACATAATTTAAGCAGGGCTGTGAACAGAATGAACAAAAATCAGATCTACACAGAACGTATAGGGAGTTTGATGTGAGCCAATGGGTTTTGAGCTGCAACTTTATTAGCAGATATCTGCAGCCTCAAGAAGCTCTCAAAAATTGGCACAAAAATATTTTGTGCCTCAAGGAATCATTCAAAGGAAGGTCAAGTGGCTTATAAATTGGAACTTCCTTCGGAATCGAGGATTCATCCTACTTTTCATATCTCCCTATTGAAGTTATGCCCTAATCCATCAGTAAAACAGTGTCATCCGCCTATTGATTGGCCTGATCCATCTCCAAACTTAGTTCTAGAAAATATTCTGAAAAAGAGAATGGGAAGAAGGTGGGGCAGGATCATAACTGAGGTGTTCTTCCAGATGAAGAGGCTAGCCGGATTTCACTATTTCAGCTGCAGAAACAGCATCCCTCTTTTATTATCTCAGACCATTGAGGTCAAGGGTTCCTTTTCTTGTGGGGCCCGGGGGTATTCATGTGTAAGTTGTAAGCACTATTATAACATTTGGTAGTTATATTAGGTAATAGTGTTAGTTAAGGGAACAAACATAAAAGCTGTTAGTGGGGGAGGGTAGAAGTTAAATACTATATAAGGGATACTAATCGTATCAGATGGTTATGTTTGGAGAATTATCCTGAATATTATTCAGAATTCCTCTTCCCCCTTCTCGTCCCTCTTTCTCTCTATCTTTTCCCTCTTCACTTCATCAAATTATACTTGGTAACTGAATGTCAACAATAAGAATATAATAATTGGTGCCTACCAGACACTATTATAGATCCACAGATGCATTTGCTAAATCTGATGCATTTTATATTTCTAATATACAAATGTCTTATAAGTTATAACCTGTAGGCCAGAAATATCGGTAATGGGACTAATTTATATAAACTTTGCATTAGGGAATAAAAAATCACAAATCACACAACCAAATCTGTGACTTCATTTAATAAGTATAATAATAAAAAGTCTAAACAAATGTTTTTTTTTTTTTTTTTTTTTTTTTTTTTTCTAATTCTGTGATACTAACAGTTTTCCTTGACTTACCTGCATGTTGATATGAAGGCCAATTATATGAGGATCCCAGAAAATATTGATTCTCTAGATATATGAAGTGTTGGGCCGATCTTATTACTTTTACATAAGCGGTATGGATACTTTTGTCTACTTTTAAGTTCTTTCCGCAGAGAAGATGCTGCATAAAAGCAGGATTAGAACTGGGAGATCAAAACAGATTTATTCAATACCATGCAAAAGCACACTGCCAAGCGAAGTTAAACATAATCAAGTTCAGACAAAGATGGAAAGAGAACCCCTTCTCATGCTATTGTACATTACTTGTCATTTTTAACAATAATTATTTAAAAGTATCTACTATTTTGAAGACTTAGAAAGATAATAATGAGTCTTAGGGCACATTTGGTAACAAAGATGAAAAGAAAATCGCATTTCATCACATTTGGTAACTATTTTTTAACCAGTTTAAAGTGAGCAGGAGTGTTATTTTAATCTTATAATCACTTGTTTCTTTCTAATCTTCATTCATTTCCTTTTCGTCCTATATATCTTAAGAGGCCAAGTGGGCATCGTTTTGATGGCCACTTAAGTGGAATGGGGAACCTTCCCCAAAAAACTAGCTATCAAGTTGAGAGAACCAACCCACTTAAACACCTCATTGCACATCTTATATTATTCAATGGGGAACTTAGGCATCTCATCTATCTAGTCTCCATCACATTTACATTATTGTTCTCACCTGAGCCTTAGCTTGGTCAATATCCTTTGGAAAACCCTTGACGGATCCTGAATCTATGGACCGAAAAACCTGCATTTTATATTTGTTCTTGATATTTCTAGGGTATTTCAAAGAAGGATGATACATGCCACTGAAGGTCAACATATTAACCTTATACCTGCACATTCCAGCTTTCTGGATCATCCTCTTCAGTTACCTGAACAACTTGGTCACCAACAGCACCAGATGATGGAGTCAGAATCCATGGAATACGTTCTAACCTTAGCAAAGCATCATCATGCCAATTTGCCACCCTTTTTAGCTTGAATTCACGCCACTTTTTGGCTTTCCCCCATCTTTGTTCAAAATTGGTCAATATATCATATGCAGCTGGACCCTCAACTTTACAATGTAAGTCATGCCATGGTTCCCTTGGTACTCCAGTATTTGACTGTATCAGAAAGAACACAATTTACAGTCTACTTCTGCAAAGTTCCATGCACCTTTCTTTTTCACTTTTTAGCTTTTTTTGGTGCCAAGTCATGCATTTATCTTCCATCTTTAACAAAATCATATGGAAAACAATTATACATTATAGTAAATACTAAATAGACAGAGAACGAACATTGTCCTGATGCCATCACTGACTTACAGAAAAACATAACACAACCTCAAAATCCAATATGAAGAACAGATGGCAAAAAGAAAATCTGCTAGATGCAAGACTAACCAGTCGGGCAAGCATTTATTTGCAGAGTACATTGGTTTTGCATCAACTAATCGATGCTATTTATGAGCAATATCAGCAGCCATGCCAGAAGATCAGTAAATGTAAACAAACTCAAAAATTTACTCTTCTAAATGATCTCAGATGACAAAAATATCAGTAAACTAGAGTGCCAAAAATCTATGTTTTCTTTGTTCTGTAGTTTTTTCATTTATTAATCACAATTTTTTCCAAAAATAAACTATAATGCTTATAAAGACATTCTATAGAAAATTCTCCGGTATAATGAAAGAGAAGATACATTTTACAATTGGGAGTTCATCTGAGTGTTTTGATATTCTATCAGAATCTGTTAGAACAATGACTTTTTTCAGTAAGAGTGTACCTATATCTTTCAATTTGTTGTAGAAAGTAGGGCAAAATGGAAACACTTTCCTATAGATGATTCAACTTGGGAAAATGCTGAGGAATAACTGCACGATAGAAGCGTGAACTTAGACCTTGAGGACAAGGTTCTAGTAAAAGGAGGGAGTATATGCAATCCAAACACTTTCAAAGTGTTCCTCTTAGAAAACTGAGTACATTGCTGGTGCACGAAGATTGGATGAGCTTACAAGAATTAGAGCATGCCAACAACCAGCATGCTTCATGTAGAGGAAGAGATTTTTCTTTATATTTTGTTTTGTTATTTGTTGTGCTGTGCTACCTGACAAGCAGTTTTTGTGTCCTTTTCTCTAGCACAGTGGGGTTGAGAAGTATTTACTGTTGTATCATTCACAAAGTGGGGTCATCAGTCTTGAAAGGAAGGCTGTCTCTCGACTAAATCGATGCTTCACTGTAGCGGTCAACTGCCAAATTAATTTTCATGGTTCAAGTTTGACGGTGTATAAAAGTATAAAGTATTCTATACCATTAAAATTTGTTTTGAACGGTTAAGAACTGCAATGAAGGCACAGTGGAGAGAAATGCAATGGAAAAAAAAGGACTCATATTTACGTTATTAGGAATGGGAATTCTATAGATGGCATGCACATCTTTATCTGAGAAGTTCAAGGTTAATACTTAACCTAACTTATCATTATGAAATTACCCTCTTTTGCATCTTCGGAAAAATGCAGATAGTTTCAACGTGATGAAAATGACGGCATATCACTTAAAAATCTATGTAGGAAACACTAATGAATGAATTCTTATGTGCTTATACAGACATGTATGGCACAAGAAAATGTTGAATAAACCATAAAACAAGGCATGCACTTAGAAAGCGTCCTCAACATATGAACAATAGTAATAAGTAACTCCTAGATCAATGTAGCTTCCACTGCAGCCCAAACCCAACAACAACAAAATGATTCACCATGCATACAAAAAGTAACCATGTAATTTTGCAATTGCATAGACCACTTACAGGGAATACCGGATTATGAATATCATTCTGAAAGATAGTGTCTAAATCAATAAAGAGCCGGTGATCAGGAGTATCATATCTGCCATCACATAGATCTAGACCACCTATAAAAGCAGTTATTTTCCGTTTATCCTCATAGGCGTGAGTGTCAAGTATCACACACTTCTGATGATGTGTAAAAAGGGTTCCAACAACCTGGACCAAAATATTCAATTTTATAAATGACTATTGATTGAACTCTTCCAGTAAAAGGATAATGATTTTGAGGTGATGCAGCAAAGAAACTCAATATTTTCATCCTACATAATTTTACACGTAAGCACAAGAATTTCATACCTGTTGCTTGAAAATACTGAGCTTACTGCTTGCATAACGTGGAGCAAGCACACAATGAACAGTGGAGTGTTTAAAAAATTTCTTAGTTTCTTCATCATGGGTCTGCATGACACCATCCTGCAATCAATTAAATCAGTCATTGTTTTCACAAGAATTATAAATCTCAGCGTTGCTGGTATAAAACAGTGGTATGCTCTTCTTATCTACAATCAAGCAAAGGTTACACAGCTCATATAAATTAGAGTCACAAGTCTTAGAAACCTAGCATAAAATTATTGAGGATTACACTAGCTAGCATCAAGTTATTGAGGGTTACAGTAAAGTCCAGAAGTAAATTCAATTGAATTAAATTCATCTTTAAAAAGAAAAAATAGCTATCTTGTTCTCAGCTCCCCACTCAATGTTCTCTTTGATTGGATATTTTCCCTTTCAATAAGTTCTTCACAATTAAGCATAATCAAGAAATTTCAAACTTCAATGTAATATTATCTTGTATGATTTGGTTTAAGAGAAGACCACTGGTATGAAAAAAAAAAAAAAAAAAATTGCCCAGAATTTGATGAATCAATATAAACCTCAGAGGAGAAATCATGTTTAATTTTATCGTTAGGGTAAGCAGAAGTACTGTTTTCAAAAAAAAATTGTCATGCGAAGTTTTGTCATCCCAGATCAGCATAACCACGCGGACATTTTCTTGTGACTTATATTTCAACAACTCTCCAAGTGAAAGCTCTCCTCCAGCAGGTAAGGGTCTTGTTGGTTCTCTGACAATCTTTACAGGGTGATAAACAGACCATCCTACAATGTATATCAGTTCACGAGCTCCCAAAATTGCATGGCAAAGATCCTCCCAACATTTACCCTGCTGAAAGACTTTTCCCTCCTCAAGTGAAATTTCAGGTAATCTACCATCTGGTACATGTGCATCTTGATAAAGAGTCACTTTCCCTCCCTTTCTAAGTGGAAAATATGTGTTAGGAACACCTGGATGATCTGCTACAGCTCCAATGCCACATTTGTCTGAAGGGTTTGCTCCAAATGGCTTATACTGAATGGAGATATGTAACTCAGGAGTACCTTTTGAGCAAATAGAGAATCCACCCGTAATGGTAATTGGAAACCAATCATTAATAGTATTTCCAGACAAAATCTTTTGAACAGGTATCTCTACAGCTCCAATGACATCAGCCCCAAGAGCATCATCATCTTTCACAATAAACTCCACTTTCTGAGCAGGGTGAGCCACTGGAACAATAAAATGCTCATCCCATGAAGGATGCTCATTGTTACGAACTACTCGTGTTTGAGCTACAGTAGCCCCAGCCACAACGACAGAGACATAGGGATCACTAGTATTTACATGATATTTCCCAGTGCTTACATTGTGTGCTTTCATGAAGAGAGGGTTACAAGTATTACCCACTGTTAAACATTTTCTCACTGTTTCAGAAGAAAGATCCAAATTTGGAAGATATTTTGCCTCAAATACATACAGATCCAAGTCACCATACAAGAAAGTTGGTTCTTTAAAGCCAAATTTAAGCCCCTCCTTCTTGGGCTTGTCACCTTGACTGCCCACTTCAACTGGAGAACTCATTATGATTCACACTTCCAACATAATATAATTTCTATGCAGTCAACAAGAACAAAATCCTGGATGCATCATCTCGGTGTCAGTCAAGAAGTGCACATGAAGCTTCTTATACATCTTGCTTTTATTCTTTAAATCCTACTATACATAATCTGATCCAAAATGGAATCCTCTACAAAAACCTGACCATAAAAAGAGAAGGGGGAAGATTAAGATTGTGCACTATTTATAAGCACAAACTCAGGAGGGCTTCAAAACAATACAACATGATGTAAATGGAGAAAATCTTTAGAGAGATAAGTTGAAAATCTCTGTGATGTATTATAAAACAAACCGTACATGTCATCATCGTAGTCATGAACCTTCTAATCAAATACTAGATCGCAAGAAAGTAGACAGGCTAATTAAAAATTATAATTATAATTCGTTTTGTCCAATCAGAACTCATGCAAGTGCAACCATATCTATAATGGAAAGTAAAATAAGACGCGGAACGATGTAGGGTAGCCAAATACCAAAATGATTGACAACACAATGAAACTACCAAAGGTCATTAGTGATTACCACATCTTCCTGTATTAAAACCAAAGAGGAAAAGGACCAAGCTAACAAGTAAACCAAGACACAGCATGAATAGCGGGTTCAAGAGCATTTATCTGTTTCTTCTTAATTCATGGCGACTCAAAATCAGATGTTATAAACTATACGAAGTCAACCATGAACCATAATAGGAATTCAAAGCTTAGCGCTAAAATATGGAATCAAAGGAACAAAACGTGCTCGAAAGATACGAAAATAATTATTACCTGTAAACGAGACGAGGAAGTTAAGCCGGAATATCGAAGAAGAAGGAAAATCAACATATAAAAGAACAATAAATCTTGGATTCAGAAAACGCTTGATCGGAAGAGAGATAAAGCGTGGACCATCACTGCAAGGAGAAGGAGAAGGAGAAAGAGGAGCTGGAGAGAGTTTCTCTGAGCCGAAAATGGCGGGAACTGGCAGGGGACACATGGAAGCCATCTCCCTCCAAACGAACAGGCTCTCTTGAGTTTAAATGGGGAAAAGATAAATTTAAAATTTTTCTTTAAAAGAAACAAAAAAACAAAAACAAAAACAAAAACTAGATTCAATGCTTAATAGTAATACAAGAGCTAGTTGATTAATTTTAAGAGTTTAGGGAAGCTAAATAAATTTATTAATTATAAAACATATTATATGATCTCTAAAATAGTTAGGTGTATCATTACATTAAATATTAGTTTATAAGTTAGAAAAATTAGTTTAGAGAAAATGATAAATATAAAAAATATGATGAAAAAAATTCACTTATAAATTAGATTTTATATTTAGGATAATAGAAAGTAAAAAATAAAATAAACATCACCAATTTAAAAATAAAAATTTTATTTGATGGCCAAATTAAACTCAACATGTTATTAAATAAAATCATTTTAACATAACTATTTCTTATTTCCTATGTCTTTGTTCCTTTAACTTTATGTGAACTCTTAATTTGATGCCTTAATTTTAAAATATATTTTTTCAATCTTCTTTCTATCTCTAACACCATTATTCTTTTTTTTTTTTTTTTTTTTTTTACATCTAACACTATTAACTTCAAATGATGGATTTTTGTAAAAATCATTATTATTTTAAAAATTAAACTTAATATATTAGCATTTAAAAATGTTTTGAATCATGTTAATCATCTTGCTAGAAAGACTGAAGAAGTAAGCCCAGATTCATCCATTATTTGGGTGATTATTGTTTGGATAAACTTTAGGCTATGTTTAGTTTGAAGGAGGGAATTTTTTTTTTTTTTTGGGTTAAAAGTCATAGATAACCATGACATAAAATATTTATGCAAAAACAATGCGAATTTATGGTTATATCAACTTTTTACACTAATAAGGGAAGTTCCCATCCTTTCAAATCAAACATAACCTGAATAAATATTTTCATCCTATTTTGCAACTAGTTGGTTTTTTTTTTTTTTTTTTTTTAAAAAAAAAAGTTTAATGCTTGCCTTTATGATAAGAAATGTTTTATCAACATTTAAAAAATATCAATATTTTTTAACCATGTTAAAGAATTTAAAAGACACTTTCTAAAAATAATAGACCAAAAAGTTAAAACTTATATAAAGTCAAAGAATTAAATGTGTAGTTTTATAGATCTTCTCTTTATAGAATAAGAGACTCTCACTAGGCACATAAATGAATATATGTATATGCAACATTTACTGTTGGAATATACTATTCCTATTTATAAGTCTCTTTTAATAATTATATGGTAAATTTTGACCATTTGAATATACTATTCCTATTTATATTAATAAAATATTTAAAATAATTTTATGGTAAATTTTGAACTTTGACCTTATTTATGAATGAGTGTTTTTCAACTGAGTGTTTTTTCTCTCTTTATTTTTATTAGTACAATTAATTAATAAGACAAATTGTCACAATCTCATTTATTACCTAAAAGAGGATTTATAAGTAGGGCCAAATTTTTTAGTCAAAAAGGAGCTTATAAATAAGACCAAAATTATATGTTATAATTGTTTTTTTCTTCATGTTATCATATATATTTTATAGAGTAAGATACACCGATAACCTTTCTATTTAATTTAAATTATTGGAACCTCCCTTTTTATTTTGAAATCTTATAGATACCTTCTTTAAAATCAAAATCTATGTACATCAACCTCTTTTATTTTTAAAATTATACTTTCATCCATTCGAAATTTAGTTGACCATTATCAAATATTTGAGAAGATGTTTGTTCTAACATTGATTTTATTTAAATTACTTTTCATTCATATAATTAAAATTAATGTATACCTTATGGTTAAGTTAATGTGTATATTGTGCTGAAAAACAATGAAATTATGGGATATGATTCAAGTTGTATTAAACTTTAAGGGAAACGACATTAGAATACCTTTAAAACTTGAAAAAGACAAACCATAGTGTTGAATTTTACTAATTCTAATAGATTGGCTTGAAATTTTGAAATGCTCTCAAAAGACATCCCTACCCTCATTTTCTTTTTTTTTTTTTAAAAAAAAAAAAAAAAAGAAAAACTAAGCGCCCTTGCCAGCTAGTTGTCAAAGCTTCGGTGACTTGGCAGGAATTCTGGCATCGACAGGTTGCTGACGGTGTTGCCGGTAGTAAATAGCAAAACTTGAATAGTAAATAATGAAATCAAAAAAGTAGTAAACACTAAACCGTGTCCTTATTGCAGACTATTTCTTATTAATCACTTTAATTTCGCTATTTATTACTCTAGTTTCGCTATTAATGCCTCTTGTTTTGAAAACTCAAAAACCGTATCGAGAAGGAATTGTGCCGTCACCCTCCAGGTGGTCACTAGCGCTAGAGCTTTGACAATTGAGCACCGGCAAAATTCCTAATACATTTTGAATTTCCAAAACAAGGGTAGTAAATAGCAAAACCATAGTAGTTATTAGGAAATAGTTATCAATAAAGATCTTGTTTAATACTTTGATTTTGTCATCTACTCTCTAGCTTCGTTATATACTATTCTTGTTTTGTTATTTTCTACTTAGTTTCATCCGTCGTCATAACTCCAATGACCAACCTCCAGTGAGGTCACTAGTCCTGTAACTCCAACAATAGCATAGTAGTTAATAGCTAGAGAAGAGTAGTAAATAGAGAGAGTAGAGTAGTTATCAAAAAATAGTGAGCAACATGGGTTCTCTTCTCTCTACTATTTTAGTTTCATTGTTTACTACATTGGTTTTTTCAAATCATTGGAGTTCTAATCAAAAGCTGAACCAGAAATGTAAATAAGTGAGGTGAAAATTACAGACTAAAACCCACTTTTTCATGAAAGTACATTTTAACTCATAAAAAATTTCAATTTTTATTTAGTGTCCCTCCATGAAATTTTTAGTTGAGGACTAAAGTGAAAATATTGAATTTTTTATAAGGTTGAAATGTAATTTCTTAAAAATTTAGGTTCGATTTTATAATTTTGAGGCCCCAAGTCCACCCTAGCTCTAATGAATAACTGTAGGTGGAGTCATTGGCACTAGAGCTTTGATGGCCAACAATAGTTGTTTAGGGGCCTCTTTTTCTCTTTTTTTTTTTTTTTAATAAAAAGGGTATGGGCAATGCCTTTTTGCGCATTTCCAAATTCATAATCAATTTAGATGAACAGACTTGGTATTTCATAAATTGGGCATTCTGATTTGCCAGAGTATTTTAATGTCACCTTCCCTAGATGTTAACATTTTAAGAGTAAGAAAAGAAGCCTCTTGAAGAATGTGAAGAGGGTAAAAGCAGGCGGAAAACATTAGTCAAAAAGCCTATTATTGTTTCTGGGAGGGAGGGAGTTTAAAAAGAAGCTTTAAGAAAACCTTTCAACCTTTTTTTTTTTTTCCTCCAGAAAAAACCTTTCAACATCAAATGTATTAAAAAAATTTAATAGGTTAAAGATAAAGGAAAAAAAAGACATTTAAATATTACTTCAACTTCCAAAACTCAAAGATCATTAAAACTTCTAGATGACAGAAAAGGGAAAAGGTGAAAATCTAGGTTTTTTATGTTTTGGCTTAAAGACTAAATATCCATTTCACACATTTTTTTAATACCTAACGGTTTTGTCAAGATCATTATTATTTTTGTTGGTTGTAACCAATTAAATAATGCGATTGATTTAAACGGTAATAGTTTTGACAAAAATCATAATAGTTTTAACAAAATCGTTAGGTACTGAAAAAATGTGTGAAAGAGGCATTTGGTCTTTAAGCCCAAACATAAAAAAACTCATATTTTCACCCATCCTTCTCTATCCTTTGCAAGTTTTTTCTAGATGTGAAAGTTGAAGTGTTATTTAAATGTTTTTTCCAAAAATAATTATATAGTAATTATTAGTAATTTTATACAAATCATAACAATAAGTTTATATTATCAAAATTGTCTCATCTTTCTACAAATAGATTTCATTCTATATTTTTTTTTTTAGTTTCTATCTTAATTGTTTTAAGAACCTGTTTTGTGAGCTATTTAATATATATAGAGTAGTTATTTTATTTTATTTTACCATAAATGGAGTATTTATTATATAACTTTGCCAAACGTCTTATAAATATTTTATTGATACCATTTTAAAATAGGTGGAGCAAAAGTTGTCATTATATGTGTGGGCACACCACAGTAATGAAAAAAATTAGGGTAATTATATTAGGGGTTAAGTACCAATTTTATTTCGGAAGTACACGCCGAAAACCAATTTTGCCCTGAAAGTTTTTTTGAAGCAATGTTGCTCCAGAATATAAAAATGTAGCAATGTTACCCTCTGTTAACAGCCCTAACGGTCAAACATTAGTTGACCACATCATACTAACGTGGATTGTGTACATGGCATCTCTATTACTTTTTTAAGGAGTAATTTTGCGTCGGAAGTACATGATCATGAGCAATTTTGTCATTGAAGTTTTTCTTTTCATCTCAATGTTGCCCCAAAAGTCTAAAAACGTATGATATGATTAAATAACTTATTTAGTTTTCTTAAACTCTCCAAAAAAAACCAGCAATTTGGTCTTATAACTAGGACCGAAGGTAGTATGAATAAGCAACTTATTTAGTTTTCTTAATTTCTTCAACAAAAAAAAAGTCAACATAGTCTTAAAATTATAATCATGACAAGAAGGGGTAGGGGTGGTAATTAATTTTTCTTTTAAAAAAAAAGTAAACATAGCCTAGTCCTTCTTCTCCCCATATTATCCTCCATCACAGTTATTCTCCAATCAAACAATAATCACTTGCTTGCGGAATTTGTCTAGAAAAATGTTTAGAACAAATCAAACAAAAAAATTTAAGAACGAATTTGTTTGAACAGAAGATCAAATGAGTACGTCGCAGGCAGTTCAAACGAATTTTTCCAAACAAGAATCACCCGCTTGCGAAATTATGTATGCGAATGATTAACGAACTCTGGTGCATTGTAAGCAGAGATGACTGAGAAAATAAAGCTTACAAAAGTGTCAAATACAATTAATTAGGGTTGTTAACGGAGGGGTAACATTGCTACATTTTTAAACTTTTGAAGCAACATTGAGACAAAAAAAACTTCGAGGGCAACATTGCTCATGGGCGTGTACTTCCGGGCAAAATTGTTACTTAACCCAAAAAAGTGATAAAGATGTCATGAAAACAATCCACGTCAACATAATTGGGTCAACTAACATTTAACCATTAGGGCAGTTAACGGAGGGGCAACATTACTCCAAGAAAAACTTCCAAGACAAAATTGGTACTTGACCCTTATATTAGGGAAGATAACAGGAAAATTCGTTTAAAATAGATAAAAGACAAATTAGTGCTTCGAATTTGACAAATCTTTAATTTGACATGTGGAAGGAATATGAAAATAGTACATGTTTCAAAATGACCAATCTGCTCTAACTACTGACTACCCTTTTTCTTACTCCATCTTATCTCTCCTGAATCCACCCTCTCATGGTGAGCCACTAGCTCCAATTCTCTCAGCATCGCCATTGGCCTCACTCCCAAGATTTGCGTTCTCCAGTTAGACCCTCACCATTGCCTTCGGTCTCATCATCCTCACTTCCACCCTTGCCATGTTCGCTGCCCCTGATGTCATCGTCGTCGTTTGCTCCACCGTTGAAGTCATCATGCTTTGTCGTTTGTCGTGCTGGTGTCTAAATAGGAATTCTCCAAACCCCATTACAGGGTTCTTTTCGGACTGGTCCGGGAAACAACGAGTTTTGTCCCTCTCTTCTTCATGGTTTTTTCTTTATCAAAGGATTACTGTCCGAATCGAAATGATTTAAATCTACATAGCCAAACTTGAATCTCGAATTTGTTGTATTCCTCTGTTCCCTTCCTTTTGCTGTTATTGTTCTTCACGCTATTATTGTAGTCGACATGGGAATCTTCATCATCTTCTTGCACGCCGACGACAATGTTGATTTTGGTGAAGAATTGAATCAAGTTGTTGCTAGGTTGCTTGGCAATGTGGTCAGACCCAAAAGCTTTGACTTGCTACCTGAGAGCCCAATTCTTCGACCACGACCATCAACTGAAATGAAGAAGGAGAAGGATGGGTTTTTGAATCGGGTTTAGAAAGTTGTCAATCTTTGTTTTCTAGGATGATGTAGAGTCCCGACAGAAGATCTTACAAAGTGATAAAGACATAGTGAGGGATCACATTCTTGTGTTTGTAACTAAAGTTCCTCCTCTATTAAGGTGCAATTGTTGAACTGTGGTTGCTATGCATTTTGAAACTTTCACAATCTTATGTAATTACTTTTGACAAGTCGTGCCAAGCCTATGTGACTTGACTCATGATGATATTAATTTGGATAAGTGCAATAATGATTTTAGTTGATGGGTTGCTTGAGAAAATGAAAATTTCCCTTATGAAATTTGAAAGTGGAGCTTAATTACCAAGAGGGGGTGAATTGGGGATTTTAAAATTCTTGTCTAATTACTCTGTTTATGAATACTAAAACAGAGTAGATTAGAGTATGAAAGAAGAAGCAAGACACATAGAGAATTTATATTGGTTCGATCCAACCTCTTGACCTACGTCCAGTCCCCAGACACTCTGGGATTTCACTATATCAATTGATTACACACTCTGTAACTCAAGAGTAATTCTCTCACTAGAACTTACTTTCCCTTACAAGTTGTAATCAATAACTCAATCTCGAAGTCCCCAAACTTGAGATTCTTACAATGAAATGATTTACAATAAATAAACTCTCTCTAAGAGTGGATAAGTATAAACACTAAAGTACAGAATGTATCAAAAGATACTTTGCAAATGAAAACTGAAAGAGCAGTTGGTAAACTTGAATGCAATTCGTTTTCATCAGATTGATTATTGAGAAGAATTGAATGTAGCTCTATTTATGACAAGAGAGCATTAATTGACCGTTGTAATCTTCAATATGACTGTTGCCTTCATTAGACAAGGATTAGATTAAGCTTTGGTCTTCTTCTCTCTCTACTCTTTGGTTAATCCAGTGTCACAGATGTTTATGGTTGACTTCTTGACTTTTAATCCATTGTAAGAGCAGCTACTCGATGTGAAAAGGAAACATGAATCCCTTTGCAACATGTGTAGAATGATTGTCCAAAAGGATGCAAGTTTTCTAAACTTTGCATTTAATGTGTTAACATCACTTTTTGCTTTTGTTCAAATCTTCATTTAAAGTTCTCTAAACCATCTGAAACTCATTAGCAAACTGATTAAACATAGCTAGGAATAGTAATGAGTAATGATAAGAAGTATTAAGGTCAAACGGGAAGATTTTACAAATTCGAGCAATTTGATTTTCAAACTCAGCAACACAAATTCGAGTTTGTTTATCCAAACTAGAGTTTGTAACTGTGCTCAGAAGACAAAACTGGAGTTTCCATTTGAAACTCGAGTTTTCTTCTTCCAGAGACAAACGTCGTGATTTTATCTTTAAAGCACATTTTGGAACACGAGTAAAACTCGAGTTGATTAAGCAAAACTCATGTTTAAGTCCAAAAGTTGATTAATGACAAACTCGAGTTTAGGACTCGAGTTTATAGATGAAAAACATGTTTAAGTGAAAAAGAGATTTCTCAAAAACTAGAGTTTTCTTAAATGAAAATAAGCCTAAATTAGGGAGTTTTCAAAGACATTCTCAAATAGGGCCATATCTTCTTGGAAATGAAAGCAAAGATAAAAAAAAAAAAAAAAAAAAAACCAACAAGCTTGGAAAAAATAAAAAATAAAATAAGAAATATGTTGAGAGGGCAATTTGGTCAAAATAATTAAGGACAATAGAGCTTGTTATCCCAAGTCATATAAAGCCCTCTAAAGTCTAAACACTCTTTCTTGTACGCACATTTTAGCCAAAGAGAGCCCAAGAGAAAGAAAGGAAGAAAGGAAAATTGCAACTAAATGGTTATAATGCAATGAAATGGCAAAGAGTGTAATTATGGGACTTGTTGGAGGTCAATTATTTCCCTCCTCTCTCAACCGTGGAGACCCTCTTAATTGTCATTAAATGATCACCCTCATTCCCTCTCATTTCCACGCACACACATCCAAGCCCAATGACACACTTTAATATTCATTTCATTTTCCTCTCATACACTCCTACTATACGGACATAATAAACACCACACACCCATTTAATAATTATTCACTCCCTCCCTCACAAAAACCCACGGCATTAAACACACACAAACATTCAAAACTAAAATTCTTCACGGTTTCTCACACACGCATGCACCCTACAAATGGCATCCATGCCCCCAACTCATCACATTTTTCCACTTCCCTCCCCCTTAACTCACGACACCAACTGCACACACATTCACAATTCATTTCAACATACACAAAAATCAGACCCCTCCTCCCTTCATCATTTCGGTTTTTCCACTCTCAAAATATTAACTTCCTTCTCTCCTCTAAACCGTACCCCTTCCCTCCTAAAACATCTCCTCTTCATCCTCCTCCAAAGTAACCCTCCTCTCCCCCTCCTTCTCCACAATCATCAACCTAACACCATTATCACCACACACAAAGAGAAGCCACGGTTTGGAAGCAAGGAAAATGGAAGAAGAAGAAGATAAAGGGCAGAGATTTGGGAGAAAGAAGAGAGAGGATAAACTGATCATTAAGGCCAAGAATCAAGTGAGTGGACCACAAGGAGAATGAAGGAATTTAGAAAAACTCTTGACGAAAGAGGTTAGTAAGGATAGTAGTCCTTAAAAGATAGTGGGCTTACCTTACTTGCATGTATTGATATTATTGCTTGTATGTATATGTTTGATTGCTATTTATATGTTTCATATTTGAATGATTGAAACTCTGTTTATGATTATGCTATGGCCATGAGTATGATACATGAAGCATTGAGCATGCAAATATGTCATTATGTTAACATGAGCTTGTGCAAAAATATCATACTAGATTTTATCTTGCATGCATTGTTTGGTATTATCTACTACGGGATTCCTCGAGAATCTCACCCTCCACTACCAACCAATAGACGGTGAGCACGGGGAAGAAAAGTGTTGCACGAGGTTCAAGGAGGGAGCGTTACTTGAAGACGGCCCAACAAAGGGACATCTTGAAGAACCAAGGGGTAATGGTGTTTAGTTGGTTTTAGTTTTAACCGTCTGTAATGAATGTAATTGTTTGTAGGGGGTATAAACCCTGGGATTACCCCTATAATGTAATCAAATTTAATTTCCGCATTATCAGTATAACGAGCTATTTCTGATTTTGCCACACTCTCGCGTAAGTTAAGGCAAAGAATGCCGGCACCCGAGGGGGGTGTTACATGTAATCTCTCTGTCAAACCTAAACTCGAGTTTCCAAATATAG
This sequence comes from Acacia acuminata, assembly GCA_019022655.1. NCBI lineage: Eukaryota > Viridiplantae > Streptophyta > Magnoliopsida > Fabales > Fabaceae > Acacia > Acacia acuminata. Next base: position 8,112,410 of record JAFJYI010000005.1, read on the forward strand.
ACTCGAGTTTTTCTCAAAACTTTGGAAAACTTAAAAAAACTCTTGGTTAAGTGCAAACTGGAGTTTTATATCAAAACTGGAGTTTTCTTATGCTTAAAACATCATAGACTCTTTGTAGGCCCAAAACTCGAGTTTACCAACGCAAACTGGAGTTTTGCTTACTTTAGAAAATATTGTAGAGTCTCGTATGGTAAGAAGTGGAGTTTTCTATGAAAATTGGAGTTTGTCTAAATGTGAAAAACATGGAGTACTTTCTGTAAGACCAAAACTCGAGTTTGCCTACGCAAACTGGAGTTTTCTTTAGTTTATAAAAATTGAGCTACTCTCTGTCAAGTCAAAACTCGAGTTTTGAAACCAAAACTCGAGTTTGCCTTTGACAGTAAGTTTTTCAACTTACTAAAGACAAACCACAACTTATGTTTATAATTGTCAGTTATCATCAAAACACATAAAGAACTAACAAAATTTTGGTATTTATTGTATACGATTTTCGATTTTTCTCTCTTTTCAGTGAAAAAAACCTAAGAATTGAGATTAACATTTGAATAGATATTTATATTAGTATAGAGATTAACAATATTATAAGTTAAATTAACGACTTCAATATTTTATTTCACAACTTAATATCCCAAAAATATAACACATTTAGCTAAGTATAATTCACAAGTTTTAGGGGTCAATAACAATATAACAACATTAGAATATAAATTAATGACTCCAATATCTTGTTCCATAACTTCATATCTAAAAAACCCAACACTTGTATTGGGATATAATTTTTAGGGCACAAGTTTTAGAAGTCAATAACAACATCTGTATAAAAGATTATTACCATTAGAATTTGAATTAACTACTTTAGCATCTTGTTTCTAGGGTTAAGGGGCAAAATACACATATGCTTTTTCTAGAGTAGCGCCCAACACCAAGTGCTTTTTTTAGATGTAAAAGTGACTACGTGGTTACAAATTAGGTGCAAAAATATCGTTTGACGGTTAAGTTTAACTTTTTTTGCTAATTGGATGATGATGTGGCTTTTAAGATGCCAAAATACACATGTGGTTTGTCTAAAAGAGCGCCCAACACCTAGTATTTTTTTAAGTGCAAAAATATTGTTTGACAGTTAAATTTGACTTTTTTTTGTGTGGAAACAATGGTACGAGTTAGTACCTTGAAATATATGATTTTGAAAAAATATTTCAACATGCTCTTCGACACTAAAAAAAGTAATAGTTAACTCAATAAATATGTCTTAAATTACAAATTTTTTTACAATTTTGCTCATATTAAATTAGGTTTTGAAAGAAAGAGTAAAATACTAAAAATGACATTTAACTATTAATTATATGGGTAAAATTGATAAATAAATATTCATTACTCTCCAAATGACTTATATTAAGTATCAAGACATTTTTAAAAAAGTGATTTATATTATAAATCAGAGTGTGAGTATTTTCTTTTTATTTTTTTGTCATAACTTACATAACTACCATGTTTATAGAGCGCACAACTTTGTACCTAACAAAATTTGAAGGAGCAGCTTGGTGTCATGGAGTCATACACACACGTTATTTATGAACATTGTTACATTTCAAACTTTTAAATATATCTTCAATGCAAATAAAAGAAGAAAATAGGATTAGTTAGAAGCTCATGGTCATTTGGTGAGTGACAGGTAGATTAGAAACATAACACAGTAACACACCCTCCCCATGTGCACTGGTTGGGTTTGGAGAGAGAGAGAGAGAGTGAACGCACTGGGTCCAAAGCATTTGACGCTGAATTTCCACAAGAAGTGGCACAAGAAAAATAAATAAATAAATATACACACTCTCTTTCTTATCCCTATTATAATATTATAATAAATCAACTAATAATTCTCAAAAACCAATGAAAATAGTTAAAGTTTTTAAATTTGTCTTAAAATATAAGTAATTTTAAATATTATTTTCATTAATTATACTAAACTCTAATATCATATAAATTATTATTCTCATTCACAACCCTTATTAATTATAACATAAATGGAAAAAAAATATTTAATGCTCTTTATAAACCAGCAAGTGCGTTATAAAAAATATCAAATATACTTATTAGTTAGTATAATTTGTACTACAAACTTTGTTTTATATTTAAAACGAACGTAATACAACTTTTTTATATTATATTAAGGGTTAATATTTTACTTTTGCTTGTACAATGAGAAATATTTTTCTGTCATACTTACATAAGAGTGAGTGAGTCTTATTATGGAAAGAAGAGAGAAAAAATATTAATAGGACTCATTCAATTTTATGTGAGTGTGGCAAAAAAAATATTTCTACTGCAAAAACATAAAATATTAAACCTCTATACTAAACATTAAGGGAAAATCCCTTATAAATAACTTCAAAAATGCTAAAAGAAAAAAAATGTATCCGGCGGCAACGTGCAATTCCATGATGTGGTGGTTTGAAATTACGAAATTTCGATATCTGTGTCTTTTTTGCTTAAATCTCAAAATCCTATTTTAGGATGTCACATTATGTAATTTCAGATCACCATTATATTTTCGAGGTTTGCAAGTCTCATTTACAACAATTTTTTTACAACTAAATCAATCTCATTTATAACAAAGAAGATTAACAACTATATCGGATCTCATTTACAACATTCGACAAAACCCAAAATGGACCAAGGGACTTAGGTCCTTTTTTGGGTTTTTTTAAAATAAAAAAAGGATTTTCCCTTGAAATTGCATAATTTCGATATCTGTGTCTTTTTGCTTAAATTTCAAAATCCTATTTTAGGATGTCACATTATGTAATTTCAGATCACCATTATATTTTGAGGTTTACACTTCCATGTTGCATGAGAAGAAATGTTGAAATAGTGGGACCTACATCTTTTATATATATATATATATAAATAAAAGAAGAAGATTTCTACACACATGAAATAGTAGGGACCTATATCTTTTTGTATCATGATATGATGATACACTTCTTCTTCAACATGAGAAGTATATTTCAAAAAAAAAAAAAAAAAAAAAATTTAAACATGTATAGAAATGGTGGGACCCACATCTTTTTATATCATGGCGTACATGAGGATATATTTCTCCTACAACATTAGAAGTGTATTTCCTATATTTTTTAGTATTTTATAGTTCTTTTTGTGTTTTTTTATGCATGTGGGATCCAAATTCTAAAGCCTCCCACATGCACCCTTCACCTAATAAAAACAATTCTTCGCCTTCCTTCTTAAGACGTTGCTTCTTCTCTTTTGCAGTTTCCTAAACTTACCTCATTTCCTGGATCCTTCTTCACTCCCCAAATCCACTTTCTTTTCCTAAGAAAATATTCCATTTTTCCATTAAAGTTTCCACCTTTCTGTGACTCAGGTAAAAGGGTCGGTTTTGTTCTTGTTGTGATGTGAGAGAGAGAGAGAGAGATGGCAGAGGTGATTCATCGAGGGAGGTCTCTGGCTGAAACGCCCACATACTCTGTTGCTTCTGTGGTCACTGTCATGGTCTTCGTATGCTTCTTGGTCGAACGGTCAATTTACAGATTTGGGAAGGTAAGAGAAAAGTATTATTGCTGTTATTAAGCTTATTTATTATCTGAGGAATTAAAAAAAGCTAAATATAGCTATTTACAGTTTAGTTCAGAGTGAAAATGAATTGAAGCTGTGTCCAATCATCTGGGGCTATGTTCATATGCTACTAGAGTTCTAGTTGCTGAGAGATTCTGGGAAGTTACTTATATGTTGTTTAAATCCTAGGCTATTGTATTTTAGTACTTTAGGAATCACAAAACATGCCTACAATGATAAATCTGTTATGGTTAAATTTAAAGTTGATGCAGAGTACTCTGTATTTGAAGGTTTTCTTTTTTGTTTATATCTAACTCTGCTTGAGAAATCTGGAAAGTATGAGTAGTGTTTAATGTCAGAATAGCAGAGGACAGAAAAGAAAAAAAAAAAAAAAAAACTGAAGAATGAAAATAGCAGTTAGATCTCATGAAAGTATGAAGCTTGCTTTTTTATTCGCCTTTTTTCCTTGGTATGCAGTGGTTGCAGAAGACAAGAAGGAAGGCACTTTATGCTTCACTGGAGAAAATTAAGGAAGGCAAGTACTAAATAGTGTTTTAATCTTTCACAAATAAAAGGGTAAAGATTGAGAGTTTGAATCATCAACATTTTATTAGGCTATTGACTTTGTATAGTCTGAAACCCCTTTAATGACTTTGCCTAAAGTAAGGAGAGAGAGAGACACACATGATAATTGGCTTACTTTTTGTCAGGCGTACATGTCAAAAGTAGGATCCACTATTTTGTGTCTGTCATTTTTCATTTTAAGAAACCTTAGGATCCCCATACTTGAGTGGATCCATGCATGCTTGATTTTATTACCTTATGAGTGAGATAATTAATTTATAGATATTCAGAGAATTAGTTAAGTTATTTGTTCTTGTGATATGTTAAGTTAGTTATTTGTAATAAATGTGTATTAGCTTTTCTAAAATATCATTTTTAATCATGTGCATTGAAACTATTCTTGATAGAACTCTTTAATATGTGAAATCAATAAGGATACTTTAAAGAGAAAATTATAAATTTGGGAGACAAAGTGGATTAAAATTTTATATTTAAGATCAAAGTGATACCCTTACTTAACTCTTATACTTAAGGTAGTATTTTACTTGACTATGTAGAGCTGTGGTATATGATTTATTTGTCTCTTACTGAAATTTGATTCTTGCTGCTAGAGCTGATGCTGCTTGGGCTCATCTCATTGTTGTTGGCACAATGCGCAAGGTGGATCTCTGAGATGTGTGTAAAATCGTCACTTTTCAACAGCGAATTTTATATTTGTTCTGATGATGATGAAACTGGCAAGAATGAAAGATTCATGCTTGAAAGTCCATTGGCTTTCACTAACAAAACTGATAGTACCCCAAAGGGACTGACTAGTGGTGCATATCATCTGTGTGCTGAGGTGATATACTTTCCTGTTTAGCTTTGCTTTCTTTGTTAAAATGTCTTTATAAAAGTTAGTCAAAATCGCTTTTTACGTTATAAAAAATTTTCTAAAATTCTACATATGAAAAACTCGGAGAATTTTTAACAACACGTAAAACTATTTTGACAATGAAATTTTTATAGGGACATTTTAACAACTAATAAAATTATTTTGATAACATGAAAAGTCATTTCGACAATGAGAATTTTTTGTGAGTGGAATTCATGATCTTATTCACAATTAATCTCACCTTTTTATTAAGGGAATTTGGTATGGATTTTTTTGTGATTACTTCCGTACTTCACTGTGATTTTCCCTATTCTTTTTCTCTTCTCTCCGTTGCTTCTTTTCTTTCTCTTTTCTAATTCTCTGTTTCTCTCTCTTTTCCCTTTCTCTCTCCTTTCTTCTGTGAATACCATAACATACACCGACATATAGATAGGAAATGGTTTCCCTGAACCTATCCCATCTGGACCGTCCAGATGAGATTTGGACGGTCCAGATTTTTTTTTTTTTTACTTTTGATTTTTTCAAAATAAATTATTTTAATGGGTAGAAAATCTAAAATAAAGATAATCTCTTAACTAACATTTTTTCAAAAAAATAATTTTTTCATTCAAAAATAACCAAACTAAAAACATTAAATGCGGCCGCCTAGATCCCATCCGGGACGGTCTAGATAGGATAGGCTCTCCCTGTCTATTGATAGGTTGGGAATCCAGTTCCCATATAGATACTATAACATGTGGAAAAAAAAAATTTACAAGTCACACTATCTACCAACAACAACAACAAAAAACCCAAAAATAGTGTGGCTCATTCTTTAAACTTCATACAATAAAGGAAACACGAATGATTCCCTTCATTTGAAATCTTAGATACCTCTTTTCATTATGGTGGAGTCACTTTTGATTAGTCAATAATACTTTAAGATCTTTTCTTAATTTATAAATGAATGCAGGGGCATGAACCATTCGTTTCATATGAGGGTCTTGAGCAGCTGCACCGATTCTTGTTTGTGCTTGGTATTACTCATGTTCTGTACAGTTGTCTGGCTGTTGGTTTAGCAATGAGCAAGGTCAGTACTCAATAGGCATCAAAACTTTTCATTACTGCAAAAACCAAATCTGCGAGTGCTGTTACAACCACTAGTCATAATAAGAAAGTGTAGCACCTCATCTGAGTTTTTCCCCCTTCTTTTGATAATTTTTAGGGAAAACCATATCGTCAGTACATATAATTTCCATCAATTTTTAATTTGGTACCTATGTGTTTTTCTCTCTTAATTAAATAATTTAATTTTGTTTTGTTAGTATGGTTAACCCCTGTAACTTTTTACTGTTAGCACCGTTAACCCACCTGTACATAGGCAAATTGTGCTAACAGAGCAAAGTTAATTATTTAATTAAGAATGAAATATGCATGGGTACCAAATTAAAAATTGAGAGGAAGCTCTCTTTCCGATGTATCAAAAAAATTTGAGGGAAAGCATAAATACATGCAAAATGGTTTTCCCCACAATAAGAATCATTGTCCACATCTAAGTGTCTTGCTCCAACCCCTTGATATCAGCTTTCTCAGTTTGTCTCCACTGCATTTTTCTTTAATGCGCCTCCATTATGGTTCTGAATTGTTCAGATCAAAGTCCATCTAAACAATATGAGTTAATTTATATTTCTGAAAATGATCACATTGAAACTATTAACTTCAATCAGGTAGCCCATCAACTTCTGTGTTCAATGGCTTTTGTTATTTATGCCTGGTCGTCAGGTCCATCATTTTTGTTGTTGGTCAACAAATAGTCTTAGAATTTAACAAATGATTTCACAATCATGACATCCATGATCCAACCATTGATCCTTTGGTTTATCTTCTATTTATGATGTGTTCTCAATAGATCTATAGTTGGAGAAGATGGGAAAACCAGGCAGCTGAAGGAAATCTACCAGGTACATGAGCAAATGAATCCCTACAATGACACAGACCTTTATTCTGCATTAAATTTGTGATTTAATGCTAAAGCTTTTCCACTCTTCTGTAATATTTTTCTTCTGTTTCTCACAGAAAATATAAATTGACATAATAGCACCCCAAATTTTTTTTTTGCCTCTTTGATTTCTTTCATCATCCCTCACAATCTCTAAATCATGTCCGTCCAATCAATCTGAAAGATCACGATACTACTTTAACTTTTCTCTTATCTTCCTAATCAACGGCCAAGATAGACTGATGAAAGATAATGAGAAAACATGATGAGAAGGGGATCTGCTTCCTCTTTTTAGAGCTTCCCATTTTGCATCCTTGAAGTAGATTAAGATCAAATTACCCGTCAAGAAATAGTTTTCTGTAACATCATGCATTGCAAAACTTTGAAACCTTCTCGTAGGATCAATTGACATAATAACATTATAGAGATAGGTCTTGACTTTTTTGAGGCATTCACAACATAGATCCTTGAAGCAATTTATGATCAAATTGTCCTGGTCTTTGATTCTTCCATCAATTTTATCAATAGAGTATAGAGATTACATGGTAGATTGGGTTAGCTCGTTATGAAAAGCAAAATGTGACCATCTCAAAAAAAAAAAAAAAATTGACTAGGCATAATGAAAGCATTGTCAATTACCCCTCTTCTAGCTGATGGCCTGACTTCACCTTCAATGTGACTATTATATTATGGTACTTGCTTGAAACGGCACATTTTCTATTCAAGTTAGATGCACTATTTCCTCTGTAATGGAATAGATCTTATCACTTCATCAAGTCATAAATACAAGATAGAGTTGATTTTTTTAGAGAAATTAAGAAAGCTAATTAAATTATTTAAAATATTTATATTTGTCATTTTTTCTCTAAACTATTTTTCCTAACATATAAACTGATATATAATATATATAATATAAAGATTAGTAACTTAACATATGATATAATTAAGTAACTTATTTAGTTTCTTTGGAGAGATTAAGGAAGTTAATCTTAATCATTTCATAAAAAAGATTATATATTAGTTTCAACTCTATCCTATATTTAGGACTAAAAGAAATACTTAATATTATCAGTTCAACATTGTTGCTATGATTTATGTTCTTTGTCAATATGAAAACACATAATTCAAGCACAACTTTTTCAAACACGGTGTCCCCATGTTTCTCTATGGTATAATCATCATTCTTATCATGTATTGCATGCATGTCTTTTGTTTCTCTTTTTTCAACCCAATATTGCATGTCTGGGAAACTGCCCTTACTTTTATTAAATTTTGTTTCACAGAAATGAAAAACAAGGTTATGAGAAGACAAACAACCTTTGTTTCCCATCACACTTCTCATCCATGGAGCAGGAATCCAATATTAATCTGGATGGTAATTTATCATCAAATATGAATTATACATATTCTTAATGTTTCTCAACTGTAAACTTTAAAACTATGCTAACAACTTGATGAAGTGCATTTCTTAATTACTAGAATCAAATACTTTGGTTTAAAAAGTAATAATTTTCAAAGGGTGCCAACTTAGTAAAAGCCTACTGCACTGGAAAAATTTTGCAGCTATTTTTTTTTTTTTTTTTTTTCTCGCTAAATATCAGCCTTATATAGGTTCTGGCTGTTTTAAACTGTTGGTAATTTATAGTTTGATCTTGCAGCTTTGTTTTCTGCGCCAATTTCGGAGTTCTATACAAAAATCTGATTACCTTGCACTTCGTCAGGGTTTCATCATTGTAAGTTTCTAATTTATTCTGGTTTTTTAATGGATTATAACAAAATAATACATATCTCTGTGGTTTTCTGTCTTCATTTTTTGCTTCTCTTAAAAAAACCTAGTTAAGCACATCATAAGCAGTTCATTGAGGGGCCATCCTGCTTTCTGATAAAAAAAACAGAAATAGGGTTAGACTCAGTTACATTCATAGAATGTTCTCACCGATTTGCTCATCTTCTTGGATAACTAAATTTTGCCCCAGTGTCTAACTTGCTTCCTGCTTTGAAATTTACAGAAGCATAAATTACCACTTTCATATAACTTCCATAATTTCATGGTTCGCAGCATGGAAGATGAATTTCATGGTATTCTAGGAATAAGGTAACATTCATATACAATAGTTTTCTTTTCTTCTTTTTAACTTTTAAGTGAATATGCAATGCTTGTCATTAAAAAAGTTGACCCAAAAAACGACACACCAAACGCCCCACACAAAACCCCAGAATATCTCCATACATTTAACTCAAAGCGCAGCTCCAGACATACTTTAAACACCCTCCAAGCCCATCCACTTAGAAAGCCATTTACCCAAACCTATACTATAATGAACCTACAAACACTATAGATCAACAGTAACCTTATTTTTACTGTACATGTACAGTGATAAGAATTGCACTTCACTATAAAAGTTTATTGAAGTTGATTCACCCTTTCCTATAGTAGTGTGATTTGTAATCTCTAACAATTGCTTTTGTTGACTTGCAGTTGGCCACTTTGGGCTTATGCCATAATCTGCATCTTTGTGAACATTCATGGTAACCTTTTTTTTTTTTTTTTTTTTTTTTTTTTTTTTTTTTTTGGAATCCAAATCTATTGGTGGAAATTGTTCTAGTTTGAGCTTAAATTTCTCAGACAGAAATTCCTAAATTGCAGGTTTGAATATTTACTTTTGGCTCTCATTTATCCCTGTTATTGTAAGTATATTCTGGTTTCATTTTCTGTTCAAAAAGAAGCTAATAAAAAAATTATACTTTTGTTGAAACAATCTATCAAATTTTTTTCACAATCCGTGTCTGATTATTCTACATGTAAAAGCTTGTCATGTTGATAGGGACAAAACTTCAGCATGTTGTTTCCACTTTAGCACTTGAAATTAGGGAGCAAACAGGTCCATCAGATAGGACACAAGTAAAGCCACGCGACGATTTATTTTGGTTCAACAAACCAGAGATATTGTTATGGCTGATACAATTTGTGATATTTCAGGTAAAACTGTGTTCAAACTTCAGATTTCACATCTTAAGTTTCTCAGGTTATTCTACTTATCTGTTTTTGGTTCTTATTTTCTTCACTGTTCATTGCAGAATGCCTTCGAAATGGCAACATATATATGGTCCTTGGTAAGTTTTAATCCTTCAAGGGGAGTGGCTATGCGGCTATGCCTGCATAATCACAAGTGTATTTTATTTTTCATTTCTAGGATTAATATGTTTTATAAATCCTCTGATCAGAAATCTTTTCTCGAATTTCTGTATGTATAGTGGGGGCTCAAAGAACGATCATGCTTCATGAAAAACCAATACATGATCATCATACGGTTAGCATCTGGGTAGGTACAATCTTTCTTGTTTTAGAAGTATTGCGTATGGTTTGTCTTGGCCATATATCTCTTGACATGAAGTTTCCAGGTTCTGCAATAAATTAGTTACAGGACCTTCTTACATTTTTCTCACTGTGGAACTTGCAGTGTTCTTGTTCAGTTCTGGTGTAGTTACATGACAGTACCCCTCAATGTAATAGTTTCACAGGTTGGTTTAATTTTCTGTCTTAGTTCGTACATATAAATATATGAAAACCAAGAAAGTTTTTAGAGGTTCTCGTAGTTAATTTTAACTGAGATGTAACATTTTCATTCATTTTAGCCCAAAGTTCTAATTTTTTGTCCATCATCATCTTTCAATATTCATGTCTCAATTTCATAAACAAGTGTTCGTTTAAAGGGTAAGTGTAGGTTTCTCTTCTACGTTGGTCTTGATTGATGGAGAATACCAAAAAAATCCCAGACAATTATATAATCATTCTTTCTCTTCTATTATAAGCAGTTTAGACTTAACTTTTCAAAACAGAAAAATCTACTGTATAAAAAAGATCTTACTACATTATTCAGGTGCAAAAAGACAAGGAACTTTGACTACCTATAATAAATTATATAATCATTATTTTGTGCTGTTTTCCCACCGTTTTTTGGATCAACTGTGCTCGATCATGTTAGAAATTTTATTTGGCCGAAAATCCATGTGAGAGTTGGGGGAAAAAATACTTTTCTTAATTCTGACATGTTTATATACAAGTAGAACCATGTGTCATGATAGTATTATAGTTGAACATGAACAATTTCATAGAGTGTAATAATTCAAGTGAGATCCATCAATTAACATTACATCTCGTTAGTTATTTCTATCCTTTTTCCAAAATTCAAGAAACTTGCAGGATTCCGATGCAAAACTAGTAACAATAACTACTTAGTCCAGAATTCTTACATTTTAATGATTGAATTTCTCTGTGGCGAATCACTCCAGATGGGATCTAGCTGGAATAAGGCGGTGGTAGCAGAAAGCGTGAGAGAATCACTGCATAGTTGGTGCAAGAGAGTGAAGCAGAGAACAAAGCACGATTCCGCGCAATCACTCGCCACAAGATCAGTGTGTTCCCTGGAATCGACCATCGACGAGAGGGACGAGATAACGGTGGTGTCTGGAACCCTATCACGAAGCTCGTCGATGGAATCGCTGAATCAGATAACGGTGACTTCGGTGGATCAGCTCAAAATTGAGGATTCAAAGAAGAAAGCTGATGAGTACCTGTCTAAATCGATAGATTTTAGTGCACCGCCACAAGATGACTACATTGATGATAATGAAGATGAAGAAATCCGTATTGTGAATGGAGATGGTGAAGAAATTGTCGAGACTCTTCTTGATTTGTTTCAGAAGACATGAACTGTTACCAGACTACCAGTGATTAGGATTTAGAGGACCAGAGGTGGAGACATAGTTGATCATACGTGGAATCAAACTCAGTATGTTAGGTAATTTTTATCGAAAAAAGGTATTAATTTATTAATAACATGCGAGAAAAAGGGGGAAAGCAAAAACAATATTGTTATAAAAATTAAAAAAATACAAGAGAATGAGAGTATGAAGATGAAGAAAGATAAAAGAGAATTGGGAAGAAAGAGAGAATAATTGTTGCTCGGAACTTACAATTACTTGATATATATGTAGGCCGGTTTCGCTTCTTATCATCTCTCATAATTTTTAAATAATGTCCGTCTAATTAAATTTGAAAGGTCAAAAAATGAAAATTCCATTTAAATACCAAATGAATTTGTAAAAACCCAATGATGGAAGGACCTCCGAATTTGTAAAAAGACTTAGAGGTGATATGGACCTTTCAGGGTTTTGCAATTTCGTGGCAAAAGACCACACTACCCTTAATAACACAGCAGAGGAGGAATCTAAATCACGTTCACGTGCTCACTCGAACCACTTTCATTCGCTCGTTCAAACTTCGCTTCTCTTCGCACCATGCGAGCTTCATCTTCTTCTCCGTTGATCGCCGACTTAGGACGGAAAGATCTCGGCCGCTAGTCGATCTTTGTTGAAAGGAAGGAAGTCGATTTCAGCCTTCGATCGATTTCTTTGCGTCACGGGTCAGTCTTGTCTCCAGAGCTAGGGTTGAAGAAAGTGACGGTCTCGTTTCGTTCTCGCAGTCAGTGGCCACCTGAGGTATGGTAGAAGAAGATATCCACTTTCGTTGCCTACGGTTTGGAAAAAAATTTGTTGTTGAGGTTAAAATTAAAGCTTATGTGAATCGAATCTCGTGAGTCAGATGTAGAATTATCTGAAATTTAGGCTAAAAAAGGAGATTTGTTTAATAGATTATGGAATTGTTGATATATGGTTGGATTGATGTCTAAATTAAGTATGGAGACTTGAAAATGAAGGTCTAAATCTTGCGATTGGGGCTGGAATTTTCGGAGGAGTTGTAGAAATACTATTCGAATGAATTTTTATTATTAAATCATTACCCCATTATTAAATCCTCGTTGAAATGATTGATTACGATGTATGAGAGGGGTATTTGAATGTTATATGGATGTGTAAGTGTTTACATGTTGAGTTTATGCATCCCCTTGTATGCTAATAGTTGGTGTTACTACTTGGTGTAGCTTGAGAATTGAAAGTCTTCCTGATAAATCTGTTGGCGGAAAAAAAAAGACATTTTTCCAAATTGTTTGTTGTACTTCACACTTCTCCAATGATGTAAGCGATACATTGCATTCTAACTAGGAAACAAAAAAAAAAAAAAAAAAAAAAATCTGCATATCTATTGTTACTCGCTTTGTACATCCCAACTACATTATTTTTACGCATTGAATTGGTTTGAGAATCGGAACTGGGGAGGCTGCACTATATAAGGTTAATTGAAGGACTGACTTAATGAATTTTGATATTGGTAGAAAGAATTTTAGGTTCCATTTTTGTGTGCATTGCCACTCATTGAATGTTATTTGTGATAATTTGGGAATTTGGAACGATTAACACTATTTAAATCATTTCAAAACCACTTACTTGTTATAATTTGCTATGTTCTGGGGAATTTTGGGGCTCTCTCTGTTTTGGATATCATTGTTTTGCTGTCATTATGAAAACGTTCGCTGCCTGAAGTGAAATGTCTGTTACCCTTGCTGCCATGAGCCATGTATTTGCTAATTAGAATCTCATGTAGAATGATTACCGAAAATGATGGGTGAATTTTCAAGGTATTCTATCATTTTCTAAAGATCTTTGGGACTCACCATAGTGCCATAATCTTATTTCATACACCGGTCTCAATTTTTTTCGAGTTATAGTGTCTTGGTTTTGTCGTTTTTTCAGGTTTATACATAGTGCATAGGAAACTAGCATTGTATTGGATTGATTTGGAAACAAAATTGTTGGATTGTGCTTTAAGCTGTTGTTGTTGTCACATTCATTAGAGGATCATCTCTCCTAATTTTGTGTCTGTCATTTCAATTTTGCAGGTTTAGCAAAATGTACACTAATAATGCTTACTTTTTGTTTCGCAATGAGTTTCACAAAGAGAATCAAGTTGGTGACTTTGACGACATGAATAGGGAGTCCGCAAAGGCGTGGAGGGCTTTAAGCGTCGATGAGAGGAAAGTATACTTTGATAGAGCCAAAGAAGGAAGGCCCGAGAAGAAGAAGGGCACCTCCCAAGTCCAAGTCCCTTTTCCATCACGATGCTCGTTGAAGAAATTTTGCAAGCTTGTAACATTTGTGAACTCCCAAGAACCACTAAAAAAAAAGGTCCAGCAGTTAGGGTTTGGACAATTGCTTCAAGTTCAAAATATGAGGCGCCACGGGAAATGTTAGTCCCGATCTTGAGAGCTTATGATCCCCCAACCAATCAATTCCGAATAAGGGGCAAGACAACTACAATAGAAGCAACGAGATGTGGCTCGGTTGCAGGGTGCCGGATAGTGGCGAGGAGGTGACAATGAATGTGATAGACACAGATCCGGTATTTCTACGACTTAGAAAAGAATACGGTAAAATGAAGTACGATGAGATGCGAAGGTCATAAGCGAAGGGAAGTCGGGTGACCAATTTGAGATGTTATTTATGATGCACCTTTTGGGGACTTTTCTCGGGCGCCAACATCAAGCACAACTCCTAGTTTGCGATTCTTTGAAGGTATTAGCCTCGACCAGTAAAGGATTTGCCCGCTTCGACTGGGCCACATATGTTTCAAATGACCTCTGAAACGCGCTCACTTATTATGTCAACGCAATTAGGAAAAACAAAGATTGCAACTCCTATGTCGGAGGGTGCATATATATGTTATTGGTAAGTATTATCATATGTTGTGGGTTAACATTTTTTTGTTATAACATTTAAATGTTCTACCTTGTTGTTGTAGTTATTGTTCGGGGAGCGCTTCCCAATAGAAAAGGCAGTCCAACACAAAGGAAAGAGTCCAATTCAGTTTTGGACCAAAGAGAAGGTGAGGGAGATGATGGACAAAGAGAAGAAGAGCAACATAGGGATTTTGTATGCGACGAAGGCCGGTCAAGACAAGGCTAAGAAGGACACTCCGGAAAGGAGTTTTGTGGCCTCTTTAGACCCAGTAAGTGCTTCCACATAATGGGATGATCTTCATGCTTGGCCATGTTAATGACTTGTGATAAATTGTGTCATTTTCAGGTTTTCAAGGCCATGCATCACAAGTTGATGGGTATCATCAACGATAACCACAAAAAGCTTGTTCTTCTGTAGAAGATGAGCTACGAAAGGCACAAGATGACATTGGAAGGCAAGCGGGAGCAGCAAGTTGGTGAGGCCGAGGATGACGGTGATGAAGTGATGATAATGGCCGATGATAATGGCCAAGACGGTGGCCAAGACGGTGAAGGTGATGAAGAGGGCCAAGAAGGTGAAGGTGACGGTCATGATGAGGGCGATGGTGGTTATGATGAAGAGGCATCGTCGGAACGCCAATCGACATTGATTTGAATGGGGAAAGTCCTACCGTAGTTGGAGAAACCAACGAAGGACAACAATCAATTGTTCCGGACCCATTCAACAAGAAGATGCACCACGGAGGTCGAGAGGCCGAAGAAGCCTAAAAACATGTCCCCTTGGACTTTGACAAAGCCACTAAAGCGGCCTAGGAAGGCAAAAGAATAGAAGGAAATGTTCTTTGACCTTATCTCCGGATCCTGCACCAAGGATGAGGCTGAAAAGTAAGTCATAAAAAGGTTAATTTCAACGAATATTCAATATTGTATGTCATTTGTTTTGTCTCGCATTAGTTAATGTATGATGACATTGTTTCTCTTTTACGGGATTCTCTTACAAATGGACGATGAAGACATAACCGGGAGCATTTTGCAAACACTAGGCCGGAGGAATAGATTAAGCAACCGTGTACGTAGTAAAAAAAAATGAAACAACGCTACATTTCGACCTTATCTCGTTTTGAACCCCGCTTATCGAATGGTTCACACATGCAGGTTATGTCACCTGTATATGTAAGACATTGATGAAAGACATGCAAAACCAGGGCGAAGTGAAGAGGCACATTTTTAGTGCTGATCATATGGTAAGTGTGCATTTACAAGTCCCCAAAAATTTGCAAAACCATTGGCATACGTCTATATGACTTCAATATTTGTTGCTTATGCAGAATTTGTTGGCCGAGAAAAACCACTTAGGGATGGAACGTTCTTTGAGTGGAAAGAACAACTATTGCCTGAATTTATAGGTTACAATATCGGTGATTGTGAGTTGATGATGGGACCGGTGTTGGTTGACCACCATTTGGTTTTGCATTGCCATTGATCCTAGGACAAAGAATTTTTATGTCTTAGATTCAATGAAGACAAATGTCGTCATGAGCAAGAATTCGCCGGTAAAAAGAAGAAAACCGCACTTGCAAATCCCGTGCAACGGCGATTAAACAAATTGTATGTTACCCGTGTTCAAGTTTTATTTTTGATTGATGAAGTAAACACTTATTTAATAATTGGTGTTGTTTACGAGAGGGATCGTTTTGAACAGATCATTGAACTTGTGAAACCAAATGACAAAGCCAAGATGGGAAGATCAGAAATTTGTTGGCCATCCGTTCCACAACAACCGAATTTGTGAGTGTTATATTGTGTGAGATAGTCAATAATGGTAGGTTATTGTAAATTTGTTAATTTGTGTGTTTCTATGTTGTGTAGGCAAGACGGCGTGGCGTACATGTCTTGATATGGCTGCACAATTGGAAACCCAACGTAAGTATGCAAGTATGGTGATGAGGAGCTGAGCGAGTATAGGTCCAATCTCATGTGGTGGCTGGTCAACCATGAATTGAATGAAGCCAAAGACGCCGCATTGAGCCTCTTGACTCCTCCTGCAACGACATTGAAGAGACGGAAGAGATGAGCATAATTGTTAAAGGCTGATCAGTTCAATTATTTTCATAGTCAATACTTAGGAATGAATCCAATTTTGTTGTGGTGGATGTTTGTAAATGACAAGTTGTTCAGGGATTTCACTATTGCCTTTACCAGTTCTATTGGCATTTACAAGTTGTTCAAGTGATTTGAGTATTGCCTTTAAGGGAAAATTTTGTACATCAGGGATGTTAACTTGATTGAATCATTATTACCAAAAGAATGCATTATTACAAAACCAAAAGAGAAATTTACAAGTCCAAAAGCGAAATTTACCATTCCAGAAGCGCGATTTACCATTGTTTATGAAGGTTTACACTTTTTACTCTTCCATCCATGTTTTGTAAAAAACCAAAAGAATGCATTATTACAAAACCAAAAGCGAAATTTACAAAACCTAAAGCGCAATTTACCATTCCAGAAGCGCGATTTACCATTCCATCCATGTTTTGTAAAAAACCAAAAGAATGCATTATTACAAAACCAAAAGCGCAATTTACCATTCCGAATTTAAGCGCAATTTACCATTTGTAAAAAACCAAAAGAATGCATTATTACAAAACCAAAAGCGCGATTTACCATTGTTTATGAAGGTTTACCATTGTTTTGAACTTTCCATCCATGTTTTGTAAAAAAAAAAGGAATGCATTATTACAAAACCAAAAGCGAAATTTACCATTTAAATTTACCAAGCGCAATTTACCATTCCGAAGCGCGATTTACCATTCCATCCATGTTTTGTAAAAAACCAAAGGAATGCATTTTTACAAAACCAAAAGCACAATTTACCATTCCAGAAGCGAAATTTACCATTCCAGAAGCGCGATTTACCATTGTTTATCAAGGTTTACACTTTTTACTCTTCCATCCATGTTTTGTAAAAAACCAAAGGAATGCATTTTTACAAAACCAAAAGCGAAATTTACCATTCCAGAAGCGAAATTTACCATTCCAGAAGCGCGATTTACCATTCCATCCATGTTTTGTAAAAAACCAAAGGAATGCATTATTACAAAACCAAAAGCAATTTAATTTACCATTTACGAAGCGCGAAATTTACCATTTATGAAGGTTTACACTTTTTACCATTCCATCCATGTTTTGTAAAAAACCAAAGGAATGCATTATTACAAAACCAAAAAACCAAAAATTTACCATTCCAAGCGCGATTTACCATTGTTTATGAAGGTTTACACTTTTTACTCTTCCATCCATGTTTTGTAAAAAACCAAAGAATGCATTATTACAAAACCAAAAGCGAAATTTACCATTTCGAAATTTACCATCCATGTTTACACTTTTTACCATTCCATCCATGTTTTGTAAAAAACCAAAGGAATGCATTATTACAAAACCAAAAGCGAAATTTACCATTCCTAAAGCGAAATTTACCATTCCGATTTACCATTGTTTATCAAGGACTTTTTTTACCATTGTTTATGAAGGTTTACACTTTTTACTCTTCCATCCATGTTTTGTAAAAAACCAAAGGAATGCATTATTACAAAACCAAAAGCGAACTTTTTACTCTTCCATCCATGTTTTGTAAAAAACCAAAGGAATGCATTATTACAAAACCAAAAGCGAAATTTACCATTCCAGAAGCGAAATTTACCATTCCAGAAGCGCGATTTACCATTCCATCCATGTTTTGTAAAAAACCAAAGGAATGCATTATTACAAAACCAAAAGCAATTTACCATAAAAGTTTAATTTACCATTTTATGAAGGTTTACGATTTACCATTCCATCCATGAAGCATTTTACACTTTTTACTCTTCCATCCATGTTTTGTAAAAAACCAAAGGAATGCATTTTTACAAAACCAAAAGCAAAATTTACCACCGATTTACCATTGTTTATGAAGGTTTACACTTTTTACCCTTCCATCCATGTTTTGTAAAAAACCAAAGGAATTTACCATTCCAGAAGCGCGATTTACCATTGTTTATGAAGGTTTACACTTTTTACTCTTCCATCCATGTTTTGTAAAAAACCAAAGGAATGCATTTTTACAAAACCAAAAGCGAAATTTACCATTCCAGAAGCGAAATTTACCATTCCAGAAGCGCGATTTACCATTGTTTATGAAGGTTTACACTTTTTACTCTTCCATCCATGTTTTGTAAAAAACCAAAGGAATGCATTATTACAAAACCAAAAGCGAAATTTACCATTCCAGAAGCGCAATTTACCATTCCAGAAGCGCGATTTACCATTCCATCCATGTTTTGTAAAAAACCAAAGGAATGCATTATTACAAAACCAAAAGCGAAATTTACCATTCCAGAAGCGCAATTTACCATTCCAGAAGCGCGATTTACCATTGTTATAAAATCACTCTCCAAAAAAAAAATTAAATCAATAAATCACACTCCAGTGATAAATCACACTCCAAGTGTTCACTGGAGTGTGATTTATCACACTCCAGTGTCTCCAATAAGCAAAGTCAAAAAAAAAAAAAAAAAAAAAAAATTCCCACACTCACTCCAGTTTTAAAAACACACTCCTAGTGTTCACTTGGAGTGAGATAGAGTACCCGAGTGCCCTAAACCCACGAAGGTCATCCCTCACACGCGACTTGAGAGAGCGCCGATCTCATCCCTAGGACGACGACGACGAAGCTTGAGCCCCTTCCCTAGGACGACGACGACGAAGCTTGAGCCTTCAGGTGATTGCGTTTTTCTCTTCTTTCCTCTCTGAACCAATTTTACTTTTGCTGATTGCGTTTCTATCGATTTAGGGCAAGGATCGTCTTCCAGGTGAGGTGTTTTTCACGATGTGCAGGTCGTGAGGATGACAGAGTGATATAGCTCGCAACTGAAGTGGGTAATCGTCATTTTTTCCTCTGTAGCTTCTCCTCTTTGTTGCAATCGCAATTTTCGAATGATTCATGATAAAGAAGCGCGATTTTTCCTGTTGTGCTGTTGTCTGTACTGATTGTCAGTTGTTTATTAGTAGTGTCCTTTCGTTATAAGCGTCCGATAGTGTTGATGTCCTTCCCCTGTTTTGCTTCACTTTGGATTTAACTCTTCTTCTTTTTTTGGGGAATAACAAAGGATATATGGATAGATATATGTCTTCTACATAGTAGAGCCACTAACCATTATATTTTCTTCATTACATAACGCATTCTCATGGAGTCTTAGATGATTCATTTGGGTTTATGGTTTATTGTTTGAATATATGCGAAGAAAACTTTCTACCAAAAATTGCATTTGACAAGCGAGAAGATAGTGTCGAACAAGTTCATTATTTTTATATCTTGGTTATATCGGTGTGGATCTCAATGGCGAGAACAAAGGGTGCGAGGGAAGAATCACCTCGGGCATCAAAGAAGGCCAAGAGAGAGAAGGCCAATAAGGAGGCCAAACCAAAGAAGCCAAAGTTTCGGCCCAAGGTTCTTATGGATACGGTCCCTATGCCAAAAGATCTCTCGGATTCTTATGAACAAACCAAGGAGGCCTCAAACTCGATCAACCTCATCTGTACCTAGTGAGAGAGGAAAGGGGAAAGCCGATCAACAATCAGAAGAAGAGATATTGGTAGAAGCTTCTCTTAGACACACCTCCGTACCTAGTGCGGATCACCACTCAGAAGAAGATGAAGAAGAAGAAGAAGAAGAAGAAGAAGAGGTAGATGTAGAATCTTCTGTGGGTCTTATCACTACTCCAATTCATATATCAAACCAAAAGTCTTTTAAATTTCAATACGGTGAAAGGAAATTCTGCCCCACTTTGTGTATGTTGATCGGCTAAATTGAAATCGAGTGCAACATAGACTTGTCAACGTGGCTGAAGCAATATGAACCTTTGTTGAGTATAAGAACAGTGTATTGTCCTACGGTGGTCAAATTGTTTTATTTCAACATGACAGTTGCCAATGAGACTGATGTCGAGGGTAATATTATTGAAGAGATTCGGAGACGAAGTGAGGGGAAAGTACATCAAAATCACTGCCGAGTCTATCAACAATATTTTAGGGATTTTAGATGTTCCAAATACACCTGTGAAGCTCCTATCAGAGGCAGAAATTTTCTCCATACTGAGGCCAGGTGAACCCGTGGGAACACTCAATTTCCCACCTTCTTCTATGTGCGATACATTCCGGCTGATATGGTTTATTTATACAAGAAACATGGTAGAGAAGGGTAACAATTTTACCCATTTCACGTCACGAGATTATCATCTGTTTGCTTCTATCATATCTCAAGAGCCCGAAATGTTGGTCAATGGGTTTTGGATGAGATGCGACATTTTATTAACAACTCTAAACCGACACCCACTTTGTTCCATTTCCCAATGTGGTTTCATTTATTTTGTTCGCACACAACGTGTGCTATCTTATTGATGAAGAGAAACCCTGTGAAGCCAAAAATGTTTGGTAAACATCATGTACACGAGAATGCAAATTTCTTTTCGATGGTCATGGTCAGTCAAAAATGAAGGTAGCGAGATGAAGACTAAGATGAAGACTTCGTTGAAGGCAGGATCCCCCCAAGCAGCACCATCTCCTACATTTGGTCATTCTCCCTCCTTCTTTGGGACCTCCTTGTAGTCTTACATCCAGGATGCCTTAAAAAATGCTGTTGATACAGTGCTGAGATCTAATGCATCCATTCTAGCAGCATCGCACGAGTCCATTGTCAAGGCAAATGATGATTTTGTAAATCGAATGGAAGGGGCCACAGACAAATTAGTGACAAGGTTGGAGGAGTGTATAAAAACCATGGTCAGTCGCATTGATCACAACTTCCAGGTAATCTTTGAACGTCAGGATGAGCATGATAAGAGAATCAACAAACTTGAGAAGAATATGGATGCATTGGGATTCTCAGCTTATGATAGTTACGTGCCATCACCTTCGAGCCTTGCCCCCATGACAAAGGGAAATCCAGAGATGAGTTGTCTTGTATTTGTATTTAGGTTGTAAACAGGTTTTATTGTAATGAACTCTTCTTTTGGATTACATGATTATGAAATCAATGACAAGTTTGTTATGCCAATTTACAAATCTCATTACCCATTTACAAATTCCATTCCATAACACCACTTAATTTTACTCATTTACTTTTATTGGAGGTTAACACCTAGCCTTGAACAAATAAAGAAATCAATAGTACATGACTATCAAAGATATCACATGACCATACAATATACAAATCTTATAACATACAAATGTAAATGTAACGCCCCATTTTCCATTTACAAATTACTTTTCACCTCTGTCCATAAAAGCAAATTACAAAACCTAAGCGCTAAGCGCAAATTACCCGTCCATATACGCAAATTATACCATAACATTGATGCCCTCATTGAACAAATAGACAATATAGTAAAATGACAAAACCTAGCCTAACAAATAAAGAGTATCGATAACAATAGTCATTGTGTCATTGATAACTTCATATTTGGCATTTACAAAAAGTTGGGATCACAACATGTACAAAATAGACAATAGAGTAAAATGACAAGTGAACATTACGATCACATTGAGGTAATGTTTCCCTGTCGTCTACTATGTCATTCCACCTTGTGACATTTACACTAATTACATATTACATTACATATTGAGAGCATTATAGCCCTTCTAGCCAAAAAAGACAAAAAAATATGTTAAGGGATCCAAGTCATTGTATATATACCAAAAGATGACTTGTAATTTACCCTGATCCCAACCAATCACCAACCAATCAGCAAGTTACTAAGGGTTTGGATTTTTGCAGGTTCTTCTTGTGTGTCCTTCTTTGTGGCATGAGCTGCAATGGTAAATCTTCTTGTTGCGAAATTGTGACTCTATCCTTTCAACTCTTGGCCTTCCAGGTGGACGGGTAGTCTTGGGAGGTGCCGGGAACACTTGACCTCCTAAGTCATATAGGCGGAAGTCATTTGGATTTGGCATGTCTATTGTGACAACAGGAGTCATGGTCCGGCTATAAATCTTTTCTTGGGCTGTTAACGTAAGGCATTCATCAACATAATGGTACACATTACCATGCACACCCTTTATGGCTGCACACGCATGAGGACAAGGAATACCTGACATTTGCCATGCTTTACATGTGCACTCACGCAAGTTCAACTCAACCTTTAGCGCCCCACTTGTTGTACGGACCTGCACCCTTCCTCCTCCATATACCTGAACATTCATGTATTCAGCCCGTGCCACATTTTCCAGCACTTGTTGTTCGATGTTCGGGCCAACACCATTTTTCCACTTACTCATTGCCATGCTTGCTGCATACATCTTCTTTGCAACTTTGTCACGGTGCTCATGTATGAGTGGGCAACATTATGATGTCTCTCCTTCACCATCCAAGCATTGAAGGACTCGGCCCGGGTTTGTGGTAATTTTATCCCACAGTTGAAATGGGAACTTGCTCATGGCCCATCTGTCAATATCACCATGATGGATCAGCCACTCAAATGCTTCCTTATTGAAAAGCCTCATTTGTTCCATCGCAGAATCGAAATCACAATCAAGTCTCGCATATGCAATTGCATCAAGCAACTGAAGTGCGGTTTGCCTTTGTTGCCCACATATCTTCCTCTTTCCTCTATTCAATTTAATCATTTCGGCGCTAAAGTTCTCCTTAATGTGCCTATAGCAGTATGCATGTCTCTCAGACCCGAACACTCCACGGACAGCAGCGATAATTGCATTGTGTCGGTCGGACACAATTGTAATCTGTAACCCTCCAAGTGTCCTTCTCACCATTTCAAGGAACCATGTCCAGTCCTCAATTGTCTCTCCATGGACAATAGCAAGGGCAAACGGTAACAACTCATTGTCTGCATCAAATGCAGAAGCTGACAGGAGAGTCCCCCTATATGGTCCACTTAAGTGGCTTCCATCGATGTACAAAACAGGTCTCGCACCAGCAATGAACCCCTCTATACAACAACCATACGATATAAATACACGCTCAAAGGTGTTGCTCCCACTAGCCACCCATTCAGCCACAGTCTTGTCATCAGTTTCCTTCAACCTATCACATATCCATGGTATCAACATGTATGTCTGTTCAGGTCTACCGTGAATTTCCTCCATGGCCTTCTCCTTTGCCCGATATGCTTGCTTATATGTCAAGTGCACACCGAACTCTCTTGCCAAACTATTCTTTATATCATTCGGACGCTTGTCTGTGTGATTTCTAACCTCGTCAATAATAATTGTACTTGTCAAGGCAAAGCACTTCGAGCATGTGTCACCGCAAGATTGTCTTGTGTTGTATGATCATGGTATTCGGTGTATCTTCTCACACGTAAGAAATTATTGCTCTTCCCAATTGCCCTTGCAGTTATCCTCCACGGACAATCTTCAACCTTGCATTTAACATAGACACGGTCCCTTGCATTCTTCACATATGTGTACTCAAATTTGTTGGCAATTTGAACTTGTGTAGCACCTTCTTGAACTCATCGAATTTGCAAATGTTTGATTCACTCCTATGACCAAGTCCTTCCACTTCTTAGAGTTCATCTCGGCATCGGTGTTGGTGCGCTTTGACTTGCACATGGAAGGCTCGAAGAGGTCTTCCACTACAATCATTTCTTATGTCATCATCACTCGGTCCGAACCACATCGCCTCCTCAATGTTAGGCATTTGCTCTATAGGACCCACGAATTGATGATCCCGCATAAATAATGACAACTTTTATCAGCGAATTACCAACAACCCTATATAACATTATTACTTCTCTAACTAAACTAACTACGACATATATGTCTTGATCATCCCTTTCCCTTGCTGCAAAATGAGTACCTTTACATCCTACATACACATGTGCACTTCTTTCATTATAAGTAAACAGATTTTCCATTTCGTAATCATCAATCATGTCTACTAAAACTTTTTCATCAAAGCTTAAAGTGTATTTAATGTCACAACCATGACCATCTATACCAAACCATTGTCCTATCATTACCCTCAATTCTTCAAGTTTCAGCTCCTCCTTCAACGATTTTACCCTCACACTCCCACCATTATATTTAACTTCACCTTCACCATTGGCTACAAACTCCCCCCAACATGGAAAAAACAAATTAGTGACTTTGAAGGTGTTCTTTGTCATATTTGATGCCATCTTGCATTCTAACCTGCATCAAACAATGAATATTTCATCACAATGTTACACCATATATATATATTAATGGTTTTCGCAAAGTTTGTAATGATTTTCACGAATTTTACAATGGTAATTACAAATTCTTCAATGGTAATTACAAGTTCAAGAATGACATTTACCAAACATCATACTAGTCAATGACAACTATAATAAATATGTTGTAAAGAAGGGAAGGATAATGCAATATTGCAAGTGTAAAGCTAATGGTCATCTTTGCGTGGGATGATGATCAATGCTAGTTACTTGTTAAACTAAAACTAATTGTTAAGGCAGGAAGTATGTATCATTCTAGATATTAGGAATCCTTAGGAACTATTGGACAATGATTATTATCAAATCCCAAGTTATGCAGCAATTATGGAGACAAAGAAGTTATGCAGCAATTATGCATATGGAGACAAAGAAGTTATGCAGCAATCATTGGATTCCAACATTGAATGCAAAAGCCCAAATGCAAGAAAATGTGAAGGATAGAAACATAATAATAAATGCACTGAGACTTTAATTAATTCTTGTTGGCTCCTTGAGTTGAATTCTAGTTCAGCAGCATTAATTATTGTTCCTATCCAAATGCACTGTTTCACTTCATCGATGCTTCACTTCTGATTTTTTTTTTTTTAAATACAAATCAACAAATGCCTCTCACCACTTTATTTCATACCCAAGAGACAGAGGAGAGGAAGGGCTCATCTAATTCATGACCATTAATCAATTTTCGGTTTAGGGAAAGAGAAGCTTTAAAACCTAATAGAAAGCATATGACTGCACTTTAAAAATTAAAACCCAGTTTTTCATGATTTATTGCAGACAGAAGCTCTGTCATAAAAGGGAGGGAGAGAGCATTTAACTCTGTCATACTAGAGCTCTGTCATAAATTCATTGCAAACTTCACAAAGAAAGGGATGTTAATAAATTGGAACAGAGTGAGCGAAGCTTGCCTCTTCTTTGTGCTTGAACGGCGGCGTCCACGGCGGAGCTTGGCTTCAACGGCGGCGGGTGGGTGCTCCCCGGCGGCGCGTCCAGACGACGCACGTGGGCTCCAGCAGTGGGGGTCGATTTTTTCTTCTTGTGCGATGGTGGGAAATTTCACTCTCAATGATTTTGCAAAACCTGATCTTCACATATTAAGGCAAGGGCAATGTGGTCTTTTGTCACGAAATTGCAAAAACCCCGAAAGGTCCATATCACCTCGAGTCTTTTTACAAATTCGGAGGTCCTCCGGGGGTTTTACAAATTCATCATAGGGTATTTAAATGGAATTTTCCCTAATACAATCATGACAAAAATAATCACCTTCAAATATATTGCCAAAATGCACCGCAAAGAATTGTTCTTCTCCTTATGAAATAAAACCAAATCCATAAAACTAATGGACAATTATCTTGAAACAACTATGGTCCTTATTATTTCATTATGCAAGCAACAGTAACAAATTACTTCCTTTGCTAATTTTTTTCTTTTAAAAAACTGCACATAAAAATCTACTCCGGTGGATAACAATAAGAAAAAAATTAAGACAATGTTATAAAAAAAAAAAAAAAAACTTAAGACAAAAGGCCATAGTTTTAACCACAGTCCCACTTTGGAATTTAGTTATCATAATAAAAACTAGAAATGGATAGGATCGAGTTCAGAAACCAAAAAACATAAAATTCACAGTACTCATATAAACAAGACCACCAAGAAACTAACCGGAAGCAAAGTAATGGAGTGTTCTTACAAAATACAAATACAACAAATAAAAATAAATCATAATAAAATTTAAAAAAGTTAAAATGGGTGGGTATGGGCAATCGAAAGTGTGCTCACGGCTCGCCCATTTAATTCTTAAATGGAAACCCGCCCCATCATAGGTCTTTTACGGGCGGGCTTAAATGAGAAAATTTTAGATGGGTTCAAGCGAGCCTATCGGGTTGCGGGCAACTTGCTTAGTCCTAATGTTTTGAAACTTCCAATGGAATATTAAATCTGAAAAAGCATCCACGCCAACATTGCTCCTCAACAAGAACTTCCAAAGCAAATTTACACATTAACCCTTAAATTATAATATTAATATGTTTATATATAATTTTAAAGGAAAAATAATTATTTAATACTTATTCACCGAATTTTTGAATCAGCTTATTCACTTCTCTCACTTGTCGGAATTAGTTGCTTCTTATGAAATTATTTTTATTTTTACTCTTTTGTGAATGGGGGCAATGATGCATACCATTGATTTGACATTATGAAACTAAATGGGCCATATTAATACCAATTAAAACATATACAATAAAAAAAATCAATGGATTGTAACAAAAAAGAAATTCAATTCACTTGAGATTAACTCAATTAATTTTCATACCATTCAAACATATTGTACTTTAATATTAATTAATTTTATGATATCATTCAGGTAAATTGAGTCACATGATTAGATTATACTAGGCAATGAGGAAAAACCATTGTTTTCTTGCAACAAAGAAAGTGAATGCTGAATCAACTATAACTGCTATTGGGGGCTTAGAGTATGAGGACTTGAGATTGCAGCAAGGCCCATAATAAGTATGGGCCTCAGTTAGGCCCAAAACAGTATGGGCTTTGAGTCATATAAGCCCAACGTATAAAGTGTAAGCTCCATGGACTCTCCTACGTTAGTCCAACTGAAGAACATGGTATATTTGTCACAATGATATAAATTTAAGTATTAAGGATAAGATTAAGGAGTTGTCTCAAATGAAGATAACTAGTGAGATAGGAAGGTACCTTAGTTTCCTTCTTACAAAAAATAAGAAGAGTAGAGAGACTTTTAACCACATCATTGAGAGAGTTCAGGCGAAGCTATCGGCTTGGAAGGTTAAGTGTTTATCTACGGCAGGTCAGATCACTTTAGCTAAATCCGTTTTGAGTTCTATCCCCTTATACCCAATGTTGGTGGCAAGGACACCGAAAGCAGTGCGCCAAGAAGTAGAAAGATTACGATGTAATTTCATTTGGGGTAGCGATGGATCCTCAAATAGGTATCATCCAGTTGGTTGGGAGAGGATAACTAGACCGAAGGAGTATGGGGGACTAGGTTTTAGGAGACTCTCATCTTTTAACAGGGCTTGCGATGCTAAACTGGCTTGGAATCTGACCTTAGGGTCCAGAGGCTTATGGGTTGATGTCCTTTAGAAGAGGTATTGGCTAAGGGATGAAGATTCTCTTTTATCTTATCGAGCTGGTGACTCTAAGCTATGGTGATTCATCATGGCTCAGAAAAGTATTGTGGACCAGGGTACTAAATTGCAAGTGAGGAATGATTTGTTGGTTATTTTTTTTAATGATCATTGGCTACTGGAGGGTAAGAGCATTAAGGAGCTGTGCATAAGACAACTCTCTGAAGAGGAAAGTCAGTCCACGGTATTTGACTTGGTAACGGATAGCACTTGGTATTTTAATAGGCTTGCTAGTGTGGTACAAATAGAGGTGATTTAGAGATTAAGTGCATCTATGCCTCCTAATATTGATGCGGTTTGGGGAGCAGCTAATGATGGTATGTTTTCTATTAAGAGTGCTTATTTCCTTATTGAGGAAAATCCCCTCCCTCTTAAAAGTAAACTGTATAAACATATCTGGAATTGGAAAGGAGTGGAACACGTTCGTGTCTTTATGTGGGGAGTCTTTTTAAATAAGCTTCCCACAAATGAGTGGAAAAGCTACTGGTCTTCCCAGTCGGTTGAGTGTGGTTTTTGTCATGGGGGGTTGGAAAGCACGTTGCATATCCTGAGGGATTGCTCCTATGCTCAGCGCTTGTGGGTGAAGCTAATTGTTCCGATGTATGTCTCCAGTTTTTTTGCCGCTGATCTTAGAAACTGGCTGGTAATGAACCTTATTGGAAACCTTAGTAAAGGTATGGGTCCCTAGTGGAACCTCATTTTTGGTGTATCATTATGGTATTTATGGGGGTGGCAGAATTCTTTCCAATTTGAAGAAATTTTTTGAAACCCGGAAAACCATATCTCATTATTATGCAGAACTAGAGAAAATATTCTTTGGTTCACGATCTGCACTCGTGAGTCCCGTTTGTCACGTTCTTTGGCTGAGGGCTGGGTAAGAATAACGTTGATAGGGTTGTGATCTGCAGCTCTTCCAAAGCTAGGTGTGGGGGTTTCTTAAGGAGTAGTAACTCTTCCAAAGGGGTTTCCGTGAGGGATTGAGATTGGCATTGGACTTGGGTTTGAGGAAATTAAGGTGTGCTTTGGAAACGTAATGGTAGACGGGGATCAAGCAATTTCTTGCTAAGGTTGGGTTGGAAAATCTGGGTATTTTGTGAGTGTCCTTTGTTTTTCAGAGCTTGGGTGGACCAAGAGTGCTTAGGATTTTTTCCCTCTTCTGTAAATGGAGCTATATACCCAAGAGGGGGTGAATTGGGTATTTTAAAAACTTTTCTGAAAAGGAGTAGTAACGCAGAGGAGGAAGGGAAGGAAAGCTTGCACAAGAGGTGCTTATTGGATCGATTTTCAATCCAGTCTTACCAAGAGTAGAAGAACTCACTCCCCCTTACAAGTTGCAATCAATACACCCAACCACTAAGCGACTTGTGGTTATCTCAATCAATAATGCTTGTATGGCAAAGAAGTGGGTTGTCTGTGAGGGATTGAGATTGGCATTGGACTTGGGTTTGAGGAAATTAATTTTAGAGTCTGATGCTTTGGAAGTTGTTATTATCCAAAAGAAGGTTGATTTGCGAAGTGCAATGGTAGACGATAATTTTACTCATATTAGAACAAACAAGAGTGATTTGCGTATAATTCAAAAATTGGTTTCAGCGTTGGGTACTCGAGTAAGTTCATCTTTACTCGAGTAAGTCACTTGTGTGAGAGAGTCTTTACCGCATATCCAAAAGGATACTTAGTCAATAGATCAAGCGAGTAAGATATTGGATATGAAACTATTTGCTTGAAAATTTTAAGTGTAAAATGCTCCTATAGGCAAAGATACATTTGTATACCGGAGTAAACAAGTTCAAGCTTGTTGTTTTGCGGCATATTCCAAGGGAGTATAACAGAATTGCCAATGCTCTTGCTAAGGTTGGGTTGGAAAATCTGGTATTTTGTGAGTGTCCTTTGTTTTTCAGAGCTTGGGTGGACCAAGAGTGCTTAGGATTTTTTCCCTCTTCTGTGTAATTTCTTGTTTTTTCTCTTTGGCTTTAGCCATCTTTAATATAATAAAAAATTAAGTATTATTATATAGATTAACTTATGAGTAGTGACAATAGCTTTCTCGCTGTCTAGAAAACACTCTCCTCCTTAATCTAGAAGCTCAAAGAAGATCAAACAAAGAAAGCAAGGCGTTGGTAGCAACATTCCACAAGGTCCTTGGCCTAGTTAATTAGGAGCCAAAGATACGAATCGAAGTGGCTATAATAGACCTTCTTTTGCTGGAAAAACTTAAAGGTGTTACTCGGGAAGAAGAGCTTATAGAAGAAGATACAGAAGATGATCATGAGTCCGAGGACGACATTTCACCAAGCACTAAGCTTCTAAAGAGCATAAAGAAGGATGAACCAAATAGTGTTATCAAGGAAGACCCCAAGAGAAACTTCCCTACGTTTGTTTTTGTAGGTCAGATGGAAAAAAGCTGTTATTGTCAAGCTTTTGGGAAGAAACATTGGCTTTAAGGCACTGGAATCCAGACTTCAGAGTCTATGGGCTAAGAAGGGAATCATAAAGATGTAATGATTACAATGAAAGCATACTTCTCTTTATATGAAGTAGATAATGATTAACACTGAAGTATAAGGTGAGAGTATAATTACAAAGCTTTGTATAAGATTCAAAGTTTCGACATTTCAACATTTTGTGCACACGCTCTCTTCTATGTTCATCTTGAATGTCTCTCCTTTTGTGGTTGATGGAAGTTTGATGACCATTGGAGATATTGAAGTATTCGTTAGGTTGCTAAGACTTTCTTCTTCTCGTTGAAAAATAGCGGTTGGAAATTTTCTGAAAGAAAAGTTGTTTTTTGACCTTTGAGCTATAATCTAAGTTTAATCACCCATAATCTTCATATAAACTTAATTTGTAATGTTGAAGAATGATTACAAGCGATATAATCAAGGTTTATAAGAGTTTGGAAGAATATAAAAAGTCCAAGACGTTGATTAAAAACCGTGAACAATATCACTCGAGTCATCTTACTTGTGATGTGTCATCATTGAAGTGATGCATCATAACTTGAGTGATATTTTCTTCTTCATACTCTTTCACCAAAGGGTTATTGACTAGCTATTATGAAAATAGCATAAGATCAATGGAGTAACTAGGCTTCACTGGAGCGATATGATGAAATAGTTATGTCCTATCTGGTAACTGGAAAGTGATGGCTCAGCTTTGCAAACATCACTCGAGTGATCTTATTGCATTCGGGTGATTCCTTAAATCTTCAACAAACAAATTCATTCATTACTGTCATGTTACTGGATGGTGATTTAGAATTTTCAGGCATCACTTGAGTGACATTTCTCTCACATTAGTGATCTATCAAAATCTCACAAAATCACTCACTCACTCTATAGTACCTTCTTGATGATTATGTAAAAAATAGGACATCATTGGAGTGATCAAACATAACTTGAGTGATCCTTCAAGTTTTCAAAGAGATCGCTAGCTAATAACTTGCTGGTGATAAGGCACATCATTGGAGTGATCCTTCATCACTCGAGTGATGGAGAAGGATTTTTGTTGAATACTTCCGGGTTGATAATTTGTCACAGAGGTCAACTTCCAGTAGGCATAACTCTTCGACTATAACTTTAAATTTGGCAAATGACCTATCCCTAGAACTCTATTTAAGTCTTATTTCCAATTAAATGAGAACCAGTTCTAAATTCATTGTATTCCAAACTTTATGATCAAATCAATAGCTACTGGTCTGGAACAAAGCGTTGATTATAGGAACAAGCTTTTGAAGTTCCTATCTCTTTCATCTGATCATCTGAAAACATTTTGAGCTTGAAATAGATGTCCATAAATTTTATTTAGAGTCTAGTTTTTTGAAACAAGTTTTATCCCAATCGGATTTGTGGTTTAAGAGATATGACCAAATTACCAAACCTCTGTCATGCTGAACCAAAATAGAGTTGAATAGAGTATGCTGAAATATGATTATCACTTCAATGGAGCTCCTTAACTCGAGTGAAACATGTAGAAATCTTTTTTGGAGGTGCAACTCCAATGGTAATGAAATATAACTCAAGTGAGTTGATATGACTTCCATATAAAGCACTTTAACTTTTAATTAAATCTCTAACTTTCATATGATCATAGGACCTCCAATATCAAATCTAAGAACTTGAATCTTGATATTCTCATTATATCTTGTAAGTTCTTCTTTTTTCAATCTCTTCTCTCCTTTGTTTTCTTGACTTCATATCCCTTTATTTGATAACTTTTTTCTACAATTTTTTTTTCTTGACTAATCTATAAGATATTTCACAATAAACATAGTAGTTAGTCAATGTATATGATAAATATATCATGTAAACTTTTTACTCTTAATATTTGGTATATATATTTGACATCATCAAAATTAATCATATCTAACAAAATGGACTGTAGTGCAAAAAGCCCATTGTGTACAGAAAGGAAAAGAGCAAGATGAGGTCTCAAAAAAGGGGCAAGCAAATTCCTAGATTTGTGTGCTGGCAGAAGATGAGAAAAATCAGATAGTTGAGCAGTCTAGTGTGTCTACGAGGCAAACCAACAATGAAAACCAAACATGGAAATGCAAGCAGAAGAGCCACGATTTCCACAAAAATCTCTCCCTCCCCAATGGAGGAAATGGACTCAGAACCTCATGACCCAGGAGATTATGCTTCTCCAGTAAAGGATCTTGGAGAGTTAGATGTTGGGCTTGAACTCGAGAGCCCATTTCCGTGTGATATGGACTTGAGTGGTACCTCTACTGGAACAATAGTTCTTGAGACCCCACGGTCTCTCTCTAGAGTGCTAATATAGACTACTTTATTTCTTATCAGGTTACCCATGAATAAGATACTCTTATGGAATGTGAAGGGAGCCTGTGGAAAAGGGCTTCTCAGAATCTTAAGAATAGTAGTTAATGGGCCCAAACCTATGTTACTTGTACTCGCTGAAACAAAATGTGAAAATAATACAAAATTATGCTAACTCCAACACCTTGGATAGGACTCAATTCGGGTCATACCAAGTGAAGGTAAATTCGGTAGTTTAGTGGCGCTATGGAATAGCAATGAAGCATCAATTTCGGTGCTAGAAGAGAACTGACATTTTATACACCTTAATTGTCAATTTTTGAACACCCTTCCTTTCTTAAGCATTGCAGTTTACGCACTTCCTCATTCTAATTTTAGAAAATGCCTATGGGAAGAATTAGTGATTTTGTCACGTTGCATAACCCAAGAGTGGCTTGTTTATGGGATTTCAATGATATATCATCACTGGATGAACGTTGCGGTGGCACTGGCCGTAGCTTACATAGGATTAACTGGTTTAAGATCAAATTTCAAAAGCGGGTATAACGGATATAGGCTTAATTGATCCTGAGTTCACATGGAAAATTATAGGGTTGTAAAAGACTATGAAAAGTTAGATCACGACCTTCTTAATAATATTGATGTTTTTGGTATGGTGGAAAAGAAGAAATGGCAAGTGTTGGCTAGACTTAATGGAATCTAGAAATCTCCATCGTATCTTCATTCGCATTTCCTAAAATGCCTTGAGCTTGAGTTACAACAGGAGAGGGAGGAAATTCTCTGTCAGGAAGAAATTAAGTGGTTCCAAAAATATAGAACTAAGTGGATCACGAAAGGAGATAGAAATACAAAGTTCTATCATCTAAAAACCACTTTCAGATGGAGGAAAAGTAGGGTCTTAGCACTGAGAAATGAAGAAAGCTCTTGTATTGAAGATGAGCAAGAACTCCAAAGGTTGGTGATTAATTTCTATAAATCTCTATATAGCACTGACAACAAAGATGATGTTAGTTTGGCTCCAACCTCGTCTTTTCCATTCTTGGAAGATATACAATCGGTTGATTTTACTGCTACTCCATCTAAAGAGGAAATTCAAAATGCTTTATTTGCTATGGGGCCATAGAAAGTGCTGGGCTATGACGGATTTTGTCCAATCTTTTTCCAAGCTAATTGGCAATACTTAAAAAAGATGTTGATTGACTTTGTTTCTAGGATTTTCTCGGGTATTATGGCACTTCAAGGAGCTAATAAAACTCTCATCTCTTTCATTCCAGACAAGCCCGAGTATTTGAGCCATCTCCACCCTATTGTCTTGTGTTCTGTTCATTATAAATGTGTGACAAAGATTATTTCTCAAAGATTGAAAGGTCGTATGGATCAACTTATCTCTCCATTCCAATCTAGCTTTCTACCTAGCCATCAAATTCATGACAACATTATTATAGGTCAAGAGATACTTCACATTATGAACAAAGAGAAAGGGAATAAAGTTTTTTTTTTTTTTTTTTTTTTTTTTTTTTTTTTTTGCTATGAAGATTGACTTAGAGAAAGCTTATGATCAAGTCAAATGGAACTTTCTTAGACAAGTGCTTTAGGAAACAAGTTTTGATGAAAGATTCATTGCCCTAATCATGAATTGTGTCTCTACACTAGCATATAATGTGCTGTAGAATGAGAAGCAAAATAATTTTTTTCTTCCTCAACGAGGGCTTCGCCAAGGGATCCCATTTCTTCTTCTATATTTGTGCTATGTATAGATAAAATTTCCCATGTTATTTTTGATGTAGTCAATGAAGGATGATGGAAGCCTATACGAGTTACTAATCAGGGTCCCTACATATCCCCTTTGATGTTTGCATATTATTTACTCCTATTTGGGGAAGCTACTGAGGAGCAAGTACAAGTTTGTATGAACTGTCTTGATAAATTTTGTATAGCTTCAAGCGAAAGGGTGAATAAGTCAAAATCTTGACTAT
This sequence comes from Acacia acuminata, assembly GCA_019022655.1. Taxonomy (NCBI): domain Eukaryota; kingdom Viridiplantae; phylum Streptophyta; class Magnoliopsida; order Fabales; family Fabaceae; genus Acacia; species Acacia acuminata. The sequence goes on from JAFJYI010000005.1 coordinate 8,147,198, forward strand.
TTTTCTCTATGAATGTCAAGTGAGAGCTGAGGGGAAAGATTAAAAGAATAGCATAAGTGAATATCTCTGAGGAAATTCGGAACTATCTTGGTTTTCCTCTTACGAGAAATAAGAAACAGTCTCAAAGATTTCAGTATATTGTCCAGAGGGTTAAATCGAAACATGTCACGTGGAAATCAAGTTGTTGAAGTAATGCTGGGATAGTGGTTTTGGCTAAATCAATGTTGAGCTCGATTTATATTTACCCTATGCATGTTGCAAAAATCAAATATATATCACTAAACCTTGTGTCTCACATTTAAATGGTACACAATGTCATCCTACTTGGCGAATTGTAGCGATCTAATTGGATCATTCATCCTTTCAACCACTTCCCTCATATTCATTAATTACAAGTCTTACATGTACCAGAGTTTGGAAGGAAATTCAAATGCGGCAGATATCCTATTGGGCTAATTACTCATATGTACAATTGATCCATTTAATGTACTATAAGTCCCCATATGATTTATTCCAGTTCCCCACGAACACGTATCGTATTGGCCCAATTTGAGGAAGTGAATTCAACCTACTCATCTCACTATGGCTTTTGTTTAGTTATATTATATTGCATTCCCCCATCCGTCAACCTCAATTCCCATGCAATTACGTTTTACATTCCCCATGTGTGGTGCAATTGCAATCTCTCTATTTAAACTCACGAGAGGGTTTCTCCATGACGTGCATTGTTGAGCTCCAACTCGATACTCTGTGAACCCTATTTTCCTATTGTAAATGGCATCATCTAGAAGGTTTTTCACTGAAATGCCACCTTTTAGAGTTGTTTCACTTCTGCAATGTGACTGCAGGAGCAACAACTGGTCCATTTGCGTTAAAGTCATTGGTCATTTCTAGGATATCCCACCAACGTGGATGCATTGCCAGATGACGTATAATGTTGTTTTGACTGATGCAGAGGTAATATCACATTTTCCGGAATCCTATATTTAGTACATAACTCGGTTTGCATGGATTCATGAATTTTGTTCAATGGCTGTCATAATTATTTGAAGTAAGATTATTTTCACTCTTTTTGTTCCAGCAACTGTAGGGATATATTGCGATGGCCGTTATGCGTAGGAGGGATATGATTCGAAGACTGTCGGGAGTCCTCCTCCATTAATTTTCTTCATTTTAAGGAAATTTAATGTTGAACGTGGACCAAATTTAATCAATCCAGACATGAAGATTGTGTTGGAGACCTTTAGTCAAGTAGAGCTTGTGAGGGCTAATATTATAACACCCGATACTTTCTTCCAACCATTGCTTCCTTTCGCTGCGACAACTTTTACTGAATCAACATTGATAAGTACTGCATTTTCCTTAGTTTTTTATTCCTTCGTATTTTGTTTGCCATGACTAATTGGAGACTTCATTGCAGATGTGGTAGGCCTAGTAACATCAGTTCATACCATGGCTGAAATAGTTGTGGACGGTGAGACCGAGAACCAACTTAATTTTGAAATTATGGACGAGAGGTCTGCATTTAAAATTGTCCAAAACATTTGTTTGCATTATTCCTTAACGTTTACTTACTTTTTGTCTCATGTTTTGTTAGTGGAAATCAGTTTTACTGCTGTTTCAGAGGATCAACGGCATTTTGGGCACTGGAAAGTTATTTGCGGGTATAAGATAAAGATGATTGATAATTGAATATTTCATACACTACTTTTTGTCTCTTGATTTATAATTTAGGACTCTTTAGCTAATAAATAATGGCTTTTATACTTATTTGGGCTTTGGGCCTTTTATTATATTTTAGCCATTATTTAATAATAAATTCTAGTTTTACATTGCTTCACCATTTTTACCATAACTCTTCAACCAGACATCGGATTTGCCTCATTTTTGTCTCATATTTCAGATGATTCAGAGAGCTACAATTGTTATGAAGACATGAAGAGAAAATTTGGAAAAGAGAGCGGTCGATTTTGGAGCCGAAGTCATATGTATTTTTGGGCTTGAATTTTGTAATTAAAGCCCATTTTATTTTATTTTCGTTTTAGGCTGACCCGTTTCCACTTTAGGTTTAGGTTTAAGTTAGATGACAGCCACAAACATTCAATCATTCACATTTTTAGACAGTTTTGAATCAAATACATAAGTTTTATTTTCTCTCATCTGTTCTTCCTCTCGTTTATCGTGTTCTTTGTGTTCATGATGAACTTCTTCATTTCTCGCTTTCGATTTTGTTCGCAAATCCATGACTAGCTAAGCTACCGTGATTGACCCATGGATTGAGGATTCCACTATCCAGAGGACTCACACTTAATCGTTAACCGTCTAACTCGTTTCTGCATTCTTTAATCGGATTCGATTTTTGGATTTGGATTGGGCTTTTGATTCAAAACCCAGATCGACATTTCCCAAGGACGTAGTTCGAACTAGGTTAAAGTATTCTTGTGCTATCGTACGATGATCGCCACCGATTCAAACAAATTCGAGCGATTGTTCGGTTGAGGGACTTTCGGACAAATGCAAAGATTTTGATTTGTCCGAGTCGATCACGAGTTCGGTTATAAATATGTTTTCGTCCGAGGAAGGGAAGTGGTGGAATTCGAAATCCTGGGTTAATCCTATGTTAATCTTCTGTTTAATCTGCGTTGTTTCGTTTGTTTTTGCATATTTTTGTTTTTAATCTCTTATGAATCAAAAACCCCCGATTTTACTATTTCTGTTCTATTGCTGTTCAAATTAAACCGACTGTGAATTTGTTGGGAAACGACCTAGGTTACATTATACTACAAATCATTTTCTAATGTAGTTATTTTGGGAGATTACGGCAAATCTCTGTCAATGATGTTGTTGTGGCTTTGTTGTGGGTGAAGATGAAGAGACTCAACGGTTTGTCTACATTTTTCTCTTATTAAAAGTCTTAACAACAACCATTTCTAATTTATCTCATATTGATTTGTAGATGGAGACATACTATTTTCATCCCACGGTGAGTTATCCAGGGCTCATTTCAACTACCACCACCCTGCGGTTGTTGATTTTCGTTTAAAACTTACTCGTTCGGTTGCTTGTGAGGTCGGTGATAGCATTGATTCTATCACAACTTAGCCACAGTAGCATTTATTTTCTTTCACTAGAGCAAGAGCAGTATGAAGCTACGTCTGCTTGAAGGACAAGTTTCTTTTTTTGGTTTTGGTTGTTTAGTATGAAACAACTTAGTTTTGGTTGTTGAGATGCTTGTAGTTTTGGAAAAATTGTTGTTCTTAGATTTCGACCTCTTTAGTTTTTTTATCTCAGTTTATTCAAGACTTTCCTCTGTCATCTTACGTAATTAAAACATGTGGCAACCTTGCCATGTATCTCAATATATGCTTGTCTAATTTGTGTCTTTACTCCTTTTTTTATGTTATAGTATTTGATTTAACCTATTAATTTAAGACACGACGTTTCGACTACTACCAAGGGATATTAAATGGTGTTAATGATCACGTCTATTTGATTCGATCGAGTGGCGCGTTTCTTTGGTAATAATTGCCTTACGTTCGATTATAAAATAGAATTCATTTTACGTTAACCACACAGAAGAACCTCTGAAACTTCTCTTTTCTGAAAAACCATCTCCGCACGTCCCTTGAAATGGATAACTCTTTGCAAATAGTAACTGAAGGGCTTACAAACCTTACTTTAACGGTCAGAGTTGATCGTATCATTCAGAGATTTGTTGAACGATCATCCGTTGTTCCCTGACACCCCAGAATGGATCTTCAATCTGTGGACCTAATTGTTTTTGATACAACGGTTTGTGATTCAACTCGTAACAACTTGCTGTCTATGTATATACCTATTTCCCCACCAGTTAGGGTTGTAATGTTTTTTTTTTCTTTACCAGTTTAATACACGTATGATGGTAAGAATCATTTCTCCCATGTTGTTGGATAGACACTGTTGGAAGTTTGTTGAAAGTGGGTGTTTTGACATTTCGAAGTTCACTGTAAGAGAGCTAGGCAAAGATGTCCATCATTTTTTGCACATTGTAATTAATCAAACTTCAATGATTGCTCCTGTTTTCACCGATCAAATACCTAAACGGTATTTTAATCTTCATTATGTTGACGATGTGAAATGGTGGGGTGTACCACATAACAGATCGGCCATTGGTAGTGTTTCTTTTATTTTCTCCTTCCTTTACCATTTAACATGTTTGGGAATACACTACTCAAATGGGTTTGCTTTATTTACTTTGATGTATGTTCAGATGTATGTGGCATTTTACGTCCCTTCTATCGTTCTGCAAATTACAAGTTTAGGGGGATTTATTCCATGGGTTTGATCCTGGAGTTACAGGATATTAGGTATGAAAACCTTTACTTTCCAATGTCATTATTTCGGTGGATCCTCTTCACTACCTATTTATATTTATGTTTCTTCTTTTTCCATGCAGGAAGAAATTCTTGGTCAGAGTTATATTGCATGGCAATGCTATAACATATATTGGGGATATGTTGGAAAACATAACTAATGGTTCTACTACCTTCATTGTTGTTCAATATGTCCAGTTTAGTCAGATCATTGAAAGAGGTTCGTTGTTGATGAATCCATTGAATCCTTCTATATTAGATGTTTAAAGGTGCAATAGTAATTTATGGATGATTCTCATTTTGTAGGGGTTGAGTTAGCCAGCTTTCTTGGTGCTGCCTGTGTCTATGCTAATCCTGATTTTCCGGAGCTATCAGATGCAAAGAGAAAAGTGTTGAATATTTGAATGTCTTTATCTGTAAAATGTCTCAGTCAATGTTAGTAGTACTTTTAAGTCTATTTTCATGAACTATTGTATCAACTTAACTTGGTAGTTTTTGAATATTTATGTTGCTTGGATGAACCAAAAACAAGTTGTTTTCTTAGTTTAATTATACCCACTTCTCACAACCTTTGTTTTGTCATCAACCAAATTCATTAAATTGGAATGCTGATATAAATTTCTAGACATGATTTAGTTTGACACAGTTTAAGCGTTTTACTCATCGAGTAGGAATTATAAAAATATAGAATGGGAGTTGAACATTTTCTACATTGCAAAAGTGTGGATTGTTCCATGATGATTGAGATTTGGAATGTTATGCTCATTGATATTAATTACACAGAGAAATATATATGTAAAACCCATTTACTTCATACTGCACATAATAATAAATATAGTTATATGTTTGAGCAATGTAAATGTATTCCATTCGTACTATTTCGATGAAATATTGAATCAATTTAATTACTTGATTCCTCTAATTTACATTTCCAAGTATTGTTTGCTGCAATGTCGTTCAATATTGCTTTTCAAAAAGTCTGATACCTTATTAATTGAAGCAGATGATAGTTGGAATACATTTCCAATGTCCTTAAATTGTTTTTTCAACAAGTTTATAGTCTCTCTTCTTTTACGAGGTCATTTACTTCAACTTCCCTCTTAAATAGTTTCATTGGAAAAGTCAATTAGTTGTTCAATTTCAAACCTTCTTACGTATATCATATCTAATGCAATGATGAGTGAAACAGTTCACCGGATACGAATAGTTGCAATTCCAACGTAGAGTAATTCTCAAATCCTAAAACCAATATGCTCAGACGACACTTCTTCCCAACTCTTTCATAAATGCTCATTTGTTTATTCCTTTATCGATATTGGAAATGCAAGTAGTTGAAGGTTGACTAAATATCGCGCGTGTACATTTAAGTTAATTCCACGTACAATTTTATGTATGCCAAATTTAACAGAAATCTATAAGATATTGACAGCTAGCATATATAATTAAGCAGTGGACGAAAAAAAAAAAATTGCCCACGCAAAGATTGATATCTCCTTATGTTTGATCCTACCAGAATTCGGTTATATAAACGTCTTCCATAGGGTCATCTTCAAAAAAACCATTTCCAAACATCAGAAGTTGTTTTTTACGTTCCACAATGAAAAGTAAGCAATCACACTGTGGAAAACTCACAAGTTGTAATTATTTCTCTCTGTTTATGCATTAATGGATTTATTTAATATCAAGTCTTTCATATCATTCTAACATAGTTTTATCAGGGGATGACGACCTTATTTTTTGATGTTAACGATAGCAAGGAGACTTGGACAGTACATGCAAAAGTGCTGAGGAAATGGGTTGTAAGAAGACATGCTGCTCCTTATGCGGTGTGGAAGATAGGCATGATCTTGGTTGATGAAGAGGTTGATGTAAATTTATTTTATCATACCATTCGTTTGCTTTGTTCTTCTTTTGTTATTCAGTCTGTGTCTTTCTAAACTTAATATCGTAAGCTTGATGAGGCAAAAATTAACTATTCTAATTATAGTTTTCTTTATATAGCTTACTAGGATAGAAGTTATTGCCACACACAAGAATTTGATAGAAAAGTGGACTGATGAACCTAAGGAAGGTGTGGTATACAAATTCCAGAATTTTTAGGTACTTGAAAATGATGACAAGTATAGAGTAACAACACATCAATGGAGGTTCAACTTTCACACGTACACCTATGTTGAAGAGTCGGATAAAGACATTTCTGATGAGGCTTATAACTTCAAGTCTATTACAGACATTGATGATTGAATATTATTACACTTATTTGTATCTCTTGGTGAATAAATTTAGGATTGTTTAGTTAATAAATAATGGATTTTATTACTTAATCGAGCTTTGAGCTTTCAATTGGATTTAATTCATTTTTTATGATTAAATTCTAAATTTACAGTGATTTAGTATTTTCGCCATAAATTTTGATCTAGATATCCAATTAGCCTGATTCTTCTTTCCTTTTTTAGATGATTCAGAGAGCTACAATTGTTATGAAGACTCAGAAGGCTGATTCAGACAAGAATATGGACGAAATTGGAGTTAAAGACAGACCCATTTTTCTGGATTTTTATTTTGCTCGAATTTTGTAATAAAAGACCATTTATTAGAGGTTTCATATTCTTAGAGGTTTCCTATTTTTGGGCCAATCTTGTAGCCCTAGTGTTTCCTATTTATATGTTAGATTAGATGGCTAAAAACATATTCTCAATTACGTTGTATGAGATTTTTGGATTTCTTCTTCATCTTTTCTTCTGTGTTTTGCTTAGCCATGCTTGGCTAAGCTTTTGTGGCTAACCCAACGTGAGGATTTCATGATTCATCCAGAGAACTTGTGCTTTATTGGTGATTTAACTCGTTTCTATTTTCATCTTATCGGATCCGATTTGTGGAAATAGTTCGAATATTAGATTTAATATTCGGTTTGGTTTATCCCAAGGATTGAGTTCAAACTAGGTTTTAAGATTTGTTGTGCGATCGCACAATGGGACGCCGCTGTTCGGACATATTCTAGGCCATCGTCTAGTCGAGGGATTTTCTGGGCGAATGCAGAGATCTCGGTTCGTCCAGAGCCAAACGTGGGTTATTTATATTTTGTTCAATGATGGAAGTCTCTGGAATCCGAACGTTGGGTTGGTCGATTTTAATTGGCTTCTTCTCATTTTTCTTATATTCTATTTTATATTTGCTTCATTTAAATTGCATTTATATTTTAGTTTATTAATTTAAAAATCCAAAACCCAATCCCCCTTGTTTTCATTGCATTCGCATGACATTTAGATTACTTAGGATTCAATAAAAGGCTCCTCGAGAAGAGAGAACGATCCTAGGTTTGTCTATACGCAATCCTTGGTTAATTGTTGATTGTGGACCCCAAGGCTAATGACAAAAGGTCTTCATCAAATGCCGTCGTTGCCGGGGAGCTAAGTAATTGGCTCCCTAGGTGATTTAATTGTACAATTCACTTTTGACAAGGGGTTTCTCGTGTGAAGCTTGTTAGTTTTGCATTTTTGATTTTTCATTGCATATAGTTTACAATTTTTGCATTTAGGTGGCTTGCATAGCACTCATTGCATTATTGCATTGTCTTGACTTGGTAGCTTCTGTGTGGTGTGTTTGTATAAAGTTCGATATGATTTTGAGCTTATTTGTTTTGATTTCACCATGTCTCCAAGTTAATTCATAGCATACTTGCATATTTCATCATTTTTGAAAAAAAAAAAAAATCTTCTTTTCTTTTTCACTTGCATTTGTATTTTATTAGATTCCTTATCTTAGTTTTTATAGTTTATAGTTAGATAGTTTTCTTGTAATTCCTTGGGAATTAATTGTATTGAAATTTCATGGCTTGGTTTTATGACAATCATAATCTACCTTTCAGTTCTCACTCTTTTGTAGGCAATCAAGAATGTCATGATCCTTTCCACCACCCATTACATGAACCATACCACCAACCTCCATTTCAACAATATCATCAACCCTCTCACTTACCATACCATCCTTCATTCCATCCCACTTCAGGACCATGCCATCCATCTTATGAATCCCAATACCCATTTGACCCACCTTATGAACCTCATTCTCAACCATGTATGCCCAACCAAGATCCTTCATCTTGTGAAGTCATTGGAGATTTCCAAAATCAAACGGCTTGGGCTGTAAATGAGGAGTGGTCACTTAAGGACAACTTTCATCAACTAATGGACTCTCATTTTAGAATGATGGAACAACAAGCGAAATCGTATGAGAGATTAGGAAAGGAAATTGAGCAGCAAGCACAAATGTTGAAAATGAAATATCCTTCTATCATGGGCACACATGCACAAGAAGTGAAACAAGTACAAAAGCGCATTGAAGAGTCCTCTCTCCCATTTGGTAATGATTCTATCCTTATCGAAATAGACTCTCCTACTACTTTGGCTAATTAAGTAATTCATGATTTGAGTGATAATGAGGTGAAAGAGGAAATCATTGTTGAATCCCTTCAATTGTTTGGACATGTAATTGCTCAACCAATTGGCTTTAGTAGTAGTGATTCGACTGTACTTGTTGATGAGTGTGTTCCTATTTCTTCATGTGATGCTTTAACTGATGAAAATGCTTCTCTTCATAGTACTATGGATGAATGCGATAAATTGAATGACATATTTTCATGCTCTTGTGAGGAATATCAAATGTGTGTGGATTGTTATCATGAAAAATGTCATTTACTTGTTGAGCTTCAAAAGAAATCATTTAGTGAAGTGGTTGATTCTACTATTGATCAAAATGCACCCTCTTGTACTATTGATGATAGTAAGCATGTCAATTTTGAAAAGATTGAATCAAGCATGGATGCCAATGTTGTTGATGATGTTCTTGCTCAATGGTATGTTGATTATCCCGATTTTGCATGTACGAGTGATTACGCCAATTGTGTATGTCTTTGATAAAGAATGGTGCCCTATTTGCACCGAGATTAATGCTGCATTATTTGGTGATTCGACTTGCTTAGTGATTCGCCTTACTTGTGGATTTTGTTGTTGATGTGAGTGAGAAAGATCATAGCCTAGAATACCAAATGCATAAAATTCCCATTGGATTACCTCCCGTAGTCTTGTTGGTGACAAAGATTCTGAAATTTTGATAGATAAAATCCGCATGTTGATGAATCTTTCCAACAAGTACTTTCTTGTGATTTGCCACCTGATTTAGAAAAACAAGATAATTGTTTTGAATCTTTACACATTCCAGGTGGTGATGATTTGAAAAATTCACTTCATTCTTCCGCTCTTTTCCCTTCCATCTCTAGTGATTGCAATGATGATGTGGTGTACTCCAACACTAAGTTGGATTCCACACCTTCCATTTTGCAAGCACAAGAGAATGTTCACAATATGATGGTTGCTTGACTCCTATTGATGGGAGTATCATTGATTTCCTTGGATATGATACTTACTTGGAGAGTTTGGAACTTAACATGCCTTTAATTCACTCAAAATCTCTCCATGTCTCTATTTTTGGATGGGATACGCTATTTGCTTGTCTTATTTGCGGTACATTCTTGGAAAGGTTGTCGGTGGAACCAACATCCACCATACATTCTTGGACCTCTTCCAATAGATCTTGAGCCACCTTCACCAAGGAAATTCAAGGTGGGAGAAGATGTTTCAAGGGAAAAATTCATGATTCTCATCGAAGATGAGAACTTCTCCTTCAAGCGACTCAAGATACTCTAACAAAGGTTGTCTCTTTCCTTACTTATTTTCTTCCTAATTCATATGATTACTTGGGCTTAATTGTTGTATGAGGAAGATAAGTATGGGGAGGGACACAATTGAGTAGAAAAAGTAGAAATAATGTAGTTTAGTAGGTAAAAAAAGAAAAGAAAAGAGTTTTTATGAATAACACACTCTCTTTCTATGATTGCTCTACCTCTTGTGAACTTTGGCATCTTGGTTTTGATGGATCCTTCGTTTGAGGCTGAATTTCTGGACTCTTGGATTATATTTCTTGGTAGTTAATTTTGGGATGCTGATTGCATGATTCGGTATTCACCTTTGTGAGATTTTGGGCCTACATGAATGTAATTCATCTTTTACCATTCTTTCTCTCATGTGTGCATCTGCTCATAATTTGTGTTCTCTAGAAATTGCTCCTTTTCTTTTTGAAGCTAAATTTTCCACTTACGTGCATAAGTATGATGGAAGCTTGTTTTGTTTCTTTCATGTTCCCACTTTGGCCAAATAGCCTGCCCCTTACATTATATTCCCTTTGCTAGCCCCTTTGTGCCTTCTTGACTCATTCTTTTCTAAACCACATTACAAGCCTAAGTGTAAAACCATTTTATTCCGCACCTTGAAAATTTATTGAGCATTGGTTTTACCTTGGTTTTGTGTTTCAGTGTGGGGGTTGCCCAGGTGTGCAACATTTTAAGTGTGGGGGGAGTATTTGATTTTGATTTTGTGTCATTCATCATTTGGCATTAATGTTGGTCATTGTGATTCTATACCAAAAAAAAAAGTACAAAAAAGAAAAAAAAAAAGTACAAAGAAGGAAAAAAAAAGAAAAAGAAAAAAAGTACAAAAAAAAAAAAAAGGAAAAAAAGAAAAGAAAAGAAAGAAAGAGAGAGGGAGTAAGCAATGTAAAGAAGGAGAAATAAAAAGAAATGATGTTGTGGTGATTTGCTATTATTAACTGATGTTCTTCGAATTTCTTGGGTGCTTAACCTATTATATCCATACTTATTCACACCTATACCCTAGCCCCATTACAACCTTCAATAACAAGCTCTCTTGATTTTTGCATGCATGTGTTATAAGTAGTGGAGAAGTAGAAATTGAGCAGGGTTATGGTAGAACAATTTCCTCGAGTAGAATTTGAGCAATACACTTATTGACCCTATACACTTGAGAGATCGATTGACGGCATCCCTTGAGAGACCATCTTGTGTGATTAGCATCATTGATTGAGATTGCCAGGATTTGTAATTGGAGATGAGAGGATTTTGGTCTTGATTGATTGGTCTTTTGAAGCTTTATGTCACTTGTTAAATTTTTACATTGTTAGCAATTGTCAGAAAGAAAGAATTTTTCATTTTAGTCTTTTTCTTTTAATTTTGCCCAGGAGTGCAAAAGGATAAGTGTGGGGGAATTTGATGATTGAATATTATTACACTTATTTATATCTCTTGGTAAATAAATTTAGGATTGTTTAGTTAATAAATAATGAATTTTATTACTTAATCAAGCTTTAAGCTTTCAATTGGATTTAATTCATTTTTTATGATTAAATTCCAAATTTACAGTGATTTAGTATTTTCGCCATAACTTTTGATCTAGATATCCAATTAGCCTGATTCTTTTTTCCTTTTTTAGATGATTCAGAGAGCTACAATTGTTATGAAGACTCAGAAGGCTGATTCAGACAAGAAGATGGACGAAATTGGAGTTAAAGACAGACCCATTTTTCTGGATTTTTATTTTGCTCGAATTTTGTAATAAAAGACCATTTATTAGAGGTTTCCTATTCTTAGAGGTTTCCTATTTTTGAAGGTGTCCTATTTTTGGGCCAATCTTGTAGCCCTAGTGCTTCCTATTTATAGGTTAGATTAGATGGCTAAAAACATATTCTCAATTACGTTGTTTGAGATTTTTGGATTTCTTCTTCATCTTTTATTTCGTGTTTTGCTTAGCCATGCTTGGCTAAGCTTTTGTGGCTAACCCAACGTGAGGATTTCATGATTCATCCAGAGAACTTGTGCTTTATCGGTGATTTAACTCGTTTCTATTTTCATCTTATCGGATCCGATTTGAAATAGTTCGAATATTAGATTTAATATTCGGTTTGGTTTATCCCAAGGATTGAGTTCGAACTAGGTTTTAAGTTTTTTTGTGCGATCGCACGGTGGGACGCCGCTGTTCGGATATATTCTAGGCGATCGTCTAGTCGAGGGATTCGGTTCGTCCAGAGCCAAACGTGAGTTATTTATATTTTGTTCAATGATGGAAGTTTCGGAATCCGAACATTGGGTTGATCGATTTTAATTGGCTTCTTCTCGTTTTCTTATATTCTATTTTATATTTGCTTCATTTAAATTGCATTTATATTTTAGTTTATTAATTTAAAAATCCAAAACCCAATCCCCCTTGTTTTCATTGCATTCACATGACATTTAAATTACTTAGGATTCAATAAAAGGCTCCTCGAGAAGAGAGAACGATCCTAGGTTTGCCTATACGCAATCCTTGGTTAATTGTTGATTGTGGACCCCAAGGCTAATGACAAAAGGTCTTCATCGACATACAATAGCGTAATGTCACTGATGGTGGACTAATAGGTTCGTAGATATCAAAACATCCGTTTTTTGTCACTGCATCAGCGTGTAATTGGTATACGGTTTTTTGGTAATTCTGTATCAGTTCGTAATGTCACTGCATCAGTTCGAACTTTAATATTGTTTGATTTTTCACTAATTCTGAATGTATTTTTTTTATCTTCTCATAAAAATGCAGACGTGATTGGTTTTTTGCAAGCTTTTGGACGTTTGCAGGATCAAAGAAGGGAATTTGATATAATAAAGAGGCTTAACTTTAGCATTGCAGATGAAAAGTACTATATGTTTATTATCCATTAATATTAGCTTTTTTGGTGTTTTCTTACTGGTCTTTGTTTAATTTGGGAAACGTTGTAATTCGGTGTAGTGAAAACTTAACCAACGTCAACCTTTAGAGTGATTGTGCTGAAGAGACATATGCAAAAAAACATGAGGACATGGAACCGCCAATTATTGTGCTTGTGCGTTTTGCTAGATTAAATAGGAACATAGGTGGTCCCGTTGCTTTTGTAGTCTTTCACTTTTATATGTGAACACAGATCATTCTCTAACTTACAAGCATTGTCGTCTTACTTTTTGCATGTCTTTTTTTTAGAGTATGGACATTTGAGTAATGCCTTCAATGCAACTTTGGTTACTCTTAATCCGGAAATTCCAGAGGCACATTTGTTGAAGGACGGGTTAGACATTTCTTCAAACTGTGTGTAACCTATTCTTAAAAATATATTTATGTACCAATAATTAACCATTAAATATGTGCTTACAAAATTTACATATCCAAACTTAGTCAAGACTCTGTAGGTAGTCAACTGTTTACTTAGATTTCAAGTGTTGATCATCCTACATATTCAGTTCAATCTCATCTAACCTTTCGGACAAGGATTCCATTGTGTGAAATTGCAAAGATAGATCAAGTAAGCTTAAGTTTTTATTATATTAACGCAAATGTTCATTTATTGTTCAGTTGTGTTGATTATTCTATGTTCATTCGTCTTTGTACTACATATATGACTTAAAGGGAGTTCACTATTCATTTTTTGTTTAGGATTGTGATGTCGTTACTAAGGTAAACTATTCAAAAGCTTGAAACGTTGTTTTATATGGTTGGTTCGTATGATGAATATCCACCTAAAATACAGAGAAAATCCAAAATGTTGACAAGAAGTTGAGGTCACAATACTAAAATGTATGCAAGTATTTTTATAGGGGAAAGAAGAGCAAGTACCAACCAAATGGTACTCTTAGATGTTCAAAGTATGATAAAGATGTATTGATGACTGTTCCAAAGTATGACTATGACCGAGTTATTTATTTACCTAAATTTATTTCCCTAAATAAATGTTCATCTTTATGTTTAACTCGTGTCTAGTGCCATATGACTCATTTTTTTAGATATAAGATTCACTACAAGGTGTACGATGACATTGGTAAATGTTCTATTATATTCTTTGATCGTCATGCAACTGAATTGTTGGGCAAATCTGCATCCAAGATTAAATAAGATATGCAGAAGGTTGTTTAATTGTTATCAACTTATTTATATGTATAAACGTTATCATGTTTATAGGACTATTTTATTCATATTTGAATTTTTAAAAATAGGAGGGTCGAAACTCTACTGTTCCAGAAGAGATTGATAAAGTTGCAGGAAAGGTTGCCATTGTCAAATTAAGGATTAAAAGTCACAATATAAATCATAGGACAAGTAGCATTAGCGTCAGTCAATTTTGTGCGGATACTCACTTGATTGAACAGTTCCAGTATTCAAATGTCGAGGTTGATGCTTAACTTAATTTAAGAAAGTACATGTTTCGAAAATTCTAACTTACCATTATCACTGTTATCACTGAATGGCATGTTATTTCGCACTTTGTAGGTCCAATATGGAAATGTGATAGAGGTACAATTTTTTCTACAGTTTTAACATTATTTGTTACATGTAATTTATTTTTTTCAAAACATTTACATGTCAACAGGAATCGATGGCCTCGAAGGACTCAAGCAACTGTCGTTGAAGATGATGAGAATTTGTTGTCACAACTTATAACCCCAACGGATAGTAACACCAAAAGAAAGACACTGACTCGTGACATTTTAAATGTCAGTGAAGATCTTGGCCTGTCTGAATTTTCTACACCAAAGTTGAGTTCCAACAAACCCATGAAGAACATCAAGAAGGAGAAATTTTATTTGTTAATTTATTTTAGTTCTTATTTTTTTGGGTTCTCATCGGATTGGGTGATTATTAGGCGTTGCAATTGTTTGAATGTTGATGATATCCATTGTTGTTAAGTTTGATTATAATAATATTATTATGGTTTTCTCAATAGACTTAATTCACGTTTGTACTTTTCTATTATTTTTCAACTTTCACTGATTACATACATAATAATTAAATACAATGTCATACGTCATTAAAGGCATTGTACATAAACTTAATTGCATACGTATAAATTTAATCTTTTACCCTGTAACTTACACGTATTAGGTTTTCATTAATTTCATTTCATATAGATTATTTCGAGAAATGTTAGTACAACGTGTAATAAACATTTTGAAGCGCTTGCACTAATGTAATCAGTAACAAATACGGCCGAATTATAATTATTTTGCTCAATTTGTTTTGAAAACTATTAATTAGAGTTAATGTGGCAATTATCAGTCCCTATAAGGTATTACTACATATGATATGAAAAACATATAACCAAAAATGTTAAAACTTATTGTATTCAATAGAAGTGTGCTATTGAGATATATACAATTTTAATGAGTTGCAAACATTATTTACTTTATAAAATATTTATGTGTATGTTTAAATTATTTTGCTTGTGTTTCCAATTATTATTTAGACATTATCAATTGGTTTTTTTTTTTTTAATGAAAGTTAATATTGTATATTATATTTATGCAACCAAACAACTTTCAAAATGTGTACTTTAAGTTAGCACCTTATGCAGTGTTTTAATACTTTTAATTAGCACCTGATGTCGTATTTAAAGTAGTACGCCATTTTTATAAGCTACACAAAGAACTATTATAAAGCCTTAGTTATTTTCCCTGAATTTTAATAAAAGATAGCAATGGCCTATATATTAACCCTCTTAATGTGTGAATGCTTTTAATGGTTTACACACAACCTCCATATATTTAATGGTTTGCATGTTCGCCATCTGCATATTTTCAATGAAATCGCTATAGATGTGAAGTAAGTCAAAATCTCTTTGTTGACAATGTGTTTTGAATATCGTTGGAATTAATTATCTAAAACCATAAATTAAATAAGTTTCAATTTCCGAAATCCATGCAACCCAGGTAAAGTTATTTTGATGCATACAACTGTTTATACAGTAATCCTCACTGTAATGAAAGAAGGTTACGAATTGGGAATCTACACTTCTGCTGACGTGGTGATCAATGCCAACACAATTCAAAAGTCATTCCTATCTAACCGTCAGTTTTCTCAGATGATTCCGTCCGATTTCAACTCTTCTATTCTCCTATCTTTTTTTATTTTTCTCTGGATTTAGAACATTATCATCTTCATATGTTCCTTGATGATGTATGAATGTTAATCAGTGTCATTTTGTAATAGTTTTCATTGCCGATCCCTTTTTCATCTGATGAGGAAGAAACGAACAGAGGTTGGAGACAAGATAGTCAATGGTGGAAGTGGTAATTTGTTCAGATTGCTTGTGTTGTTTTTTTACATGCGATGGTTCTCCAGTTGACATTCATACGTAATAATGTTATTTCTCATGGTTCATGTGGTTGCTTCTTCAGGTAAGCGACTATGTTCAGGGAATCAGGCATCACGTGAAAGTTTTACGTCAGTGGAGAATGTCACAGATCAAGTAATAAATGGAAGGTATCCAGTTTGTAACCAAAGTTCATAAGATGTTATTAGAAGTTCACCTAAGCCTGTATTTAGTTCTTCGATTGCAACAACTGGCATAAGATCAGTTTTAACTGAAATCACCAACATTCCAAGTATCTGTTCATCAAAGCAAAGCAAATTCAATTACGTGTGAGAACAGCATAGTTGCCACTCCTTCTGCTCACCTGAACTCACATGATATAAATGAAAAGAGAAGCACAAGGAGATCCACACAAATTGTAAATCAAGTTGCAACGGATTTATTAAAACGGATAAATGGATTGACAGAAGAAAGTAAGTATGGCTATCCTTGATTTATTATAGTGTGTTTTTAATGAACTAAAATATTGTTATACACTAAAATTTTGATGAATTCGTAGGAGTTAGTAATGAACAAGATCATCAAGGAGATCTACATCAAGATATTGGCACAATATTGCCCAATACGAATGCTTCAAGTTATTTAGATGAAGGTGATGCTACTTATGTTTGTCAGTTTTGTGGTGCGAATATGTGGCTTTCAGAAAGGTTGAAAAGGTTGAAGAAATCGGAAAGACCACAGTTCAGCATATGTTGTGGTCATGGCAAGATTTCTGTGCCTTTACTAAAAGATCCACCAGAAGAGCTTCATGATTTGTTTTTCAATAAACAATTACCTATTTCTAAAAATTTCTTCACATATATCCGTTTATACAATAATATGTTTTGTTTCCCTTCAATGGGTGGCAGAATTGATCATTCAATGAACTCAAAGGGTGGAGGTCCTTACTCATTTGTACTATCAGGACAAAATCACCATTTTATAGGGAGTTTATTGCCGCCAGAGGGAAACCATCCGGTTTACACTCAATTGTACATTTACAACACTGACAATGAAGTTCTTAATCATATTTCAACTGTTAGGTAAGATTGATATCAAAAAAAAAAAATTCCGTAAAGAAAGTAAGTTGTTGATTATGAAACAATGTTTTAATCATAATTTCATGTTGTTATTGAATGTACAGCCGTAATGGTGGTGCAGAAAATCTGGATCCAAGCATTGTGAAACTGATAAAAGGATGTCTTGATAAGCATAACTCTATTGTTAAACACTATAGATCTGCTGCAGAAATTATGAAGCATGATGTCGTCCATGATGTTAACATTAGGCTAATCAAGAATGGCAACTCAAGTGGTCTTGGTAGGCCATATGATATGCCTACAGCTTCAGAACTTGCTGCTCTCATTGTAGGTGATTTTGACAACTCATACACCAATAGAGACATAATTGTCAAACGACAGTCTGGAGCATTACAAAGGATTGATGAATTCATATGGCATACTTTCCACTTCAGTATCCCTTATTTTTTCATTACAGAGATAATGGTTATGACTCCTCAATTCAACATGACCAAGAGTCCTTATTGAAGACTAAAAAGAAAACAAGGCTTACCCCAAGGGAATACTTGGCTTTTCGATTGATGAGAAGAAATTCTGAACGGTCAGTCATTTTGCATGGGAAAAAATTACTTCAACAATTTATTGTTGATGGATATTCGATGGTTGAAAGTGACAGGTTGAACTACATTAGAAACCACCAAAAAGAATTAAGGGTAGATCTATACTGTGGACTTTCAGACGCAGTAACAAGAGGAGAAACAGATCCTTTCTCAATGGGATGACAAGTTATTTTACCATCTTCTTTTACGGGTGGCGCTAGATATATGATTCGGAACTACCAAGATGCTATGGCAATATGCGCATGGGCTGGCTATCCTGATATTTTTATAACATTTACATGCAACCTAATGTGGCCTGAGATAATTTGTCATTGTAATCAAGATGGATTGAAACCATGTGATAGACCAGAAGTGCTGAGCAGGATATTCTATATCAAACTTCACAAATTGACGCACATTTTGAAGGATGAGAAGATTTTTGGGACAATTAAAGAAGGTCAATTTTCTTAACAATTACATATATCAATCTTCTTCGCCTTTTCTTTAAGATGTATAATAGATTAATATATATTTTTCCTGGAATTTTTTTTAACAACACCAGTTTTCACTTCTACGTTTAAGGCGGATTTAATATTTACTTCTTAACGTTACTTAATGCTTTTTGCCGTCATAATGTGTCATATATGTAATACGGCTTCATGGAAAACCCAATCATTTCCCTGCAATTAGCGTTAAAGTATTGTCCTGATCCAAACCACATGTCATTTGTAAATTAATTTATCAATACTCATTAAATTAGTATACAATTGTAATTTTATAATTATCATTAGTGTTACTTTTTTCCATTCCTGCGCGAATGATCATTCGTTACTAAGACGTAGCAGTTGTAACTTAAAACAAAATAATTTGAATGTTTTATTTTGCCATCGTCATTTTTACCTAGAGTCTTAATATTTAGTTATTATCATTGTAAAAAGATACCATCTCACTCCTTAAGTAGTCTATTAGTGTAGCTGTATATTTTCATGCATTTTAAACTTTGTTCGTAATTTAATGTTTAGTTATTATAGTTTGTTGATTGCATAGCTACATTATCTAATTAAAATATAAAGTGCAAATACCATTAGCTTAAATTTGAGTCATTAAATACTATTTTCATTTATACTTGCAGAGGTATACACTATAGAATTCCAAAAAAGAGGGTTACCATATGCGCATATTATACTGTGGTTGTCTGAAACGAACAAAATTTGTACACCAATTGATGTTGACAAGATCATATCTGCAGAGATTTCTCAAAGAGAATCTGACCCATAATTATATGAGTTAGTTGGAAGTTACATGATGCATGGTCCATCTGGTAGATCTTCAGGGAGTGCACCTTGCATGAAGGATGGTAGATGCTCTAAGTACTTCCCAAGAAAATTTAATGACCATACAATGTTGGATGAAAATGGCTATCCTACATATCGTCGAAGAAATGACAACTATACTGTGACAAGGAAGGGTATTGAGCTTGACAACCGCTTTGTTGTTCCTTACAATTGTAGGTTGCTGAAATTATTTCATGGCCATTTGAATGTTGAAAAGACAAATCAATCACGTGCCATCAAGTACCTATTCAAATACATAAGTAAAGGGCATGTTCGGGTCATTGCAGGCATATACGATACTAATGATGGTGGATGTTGGCAACAAGGGTTTGACGAAATTTCTCATTACCTTAATTGTAGGTACATCTCCTCATGTGAGGCGTCCTGGAGAATTTTTGGATTTAATATTCACCATAGACAACCACCTGTTGAGAGGTTAAGTTTTCATCTTCCCCATCAACAATCAGTCTACTATACTCAAACTGATACAATGTCATCATTGCTTAAGAATCCGAGGGTTAAAGAGTCGATGTTCCTTGTGTGGATGGAAAAAAATAAAGAAGATCCATTTGCCAGAACACTTTCTTATTCTCAATTCCCTAACTATTATACATTTGTTAGGGAAAAAAGGATATGGAAACTCCGTCAACGTGGGTTTTCAATTGGAAGGTTAGGTCACTGCACACCATCTCAAGGAGAATTATATTACCTTCATTTATTATTGACAAAGGTATGCGGGCCAAAGAATTATATAGATATAATGACTGTAAATCAAGTAGTTCACTCAACATTCAGGGAAGCATGTTATGCACTTGGTTTATTAGATGATGACAATGAGTTCATAGATGCAATTAAAGAAGCATCTTTATGGGCATCTGGCAATTACCTTCGTAAATTTTTCACAAGCATGCTTTTGAGTTACTCACTATCTCAACCTCATGTTGTTTGGGAACAGACCAAAGATTTAATTTGTGAGGATCTATTAAACTTCATCCATGCCGACCCACAAAGTACAAGTACACTATAATTTCCATTCATTTATGCATTCTATTATCTCAATTCCATAAATGTAAATAGTTGTTCAAAAACCTGATACTGTGTGTCTCTTTGTCATATAGATGTGCAAATTTCAAATGCCCGTAAGAAAGCCACAGGTCTATATCAGATCGAACAGATGTTGCTACGAAATGTCAAAAGCCTATGTGACTATCCATCAATGCCTATACCAGAGGAAGACAATATAATTGATATGTCTTGCCTACTAATTTTGCAAGAGATTAATTACAATAGGGAAAAGGAGATGGAAGCATCTGAAAAAATGCAGAGATTAATGACTGAGGAGCAAAAAGCAGTATTTGATGAGATAATGAGTGCAGTTTCTTCAAAAAAAGGGGGGTTTCTTTTTTGTGCATGGTTTTGGTGGAACGGGTAAAACATTTATATGAAATGCCTTGACATCTTCCATACAGGGAAACGGTGGAATCATCCTCAATGTAGCTTCCAGTGGGATAGCAGCAACTCTACTACCATCAGGTAGAACTACACATTCCAGGTTTTGTATTCCTATTGATGTAAATGAAGATTTGTTTTGTTCAATTAGTCATAATTCTCCAACCGCAAAATTAATCAAGGCAACGAATCTCATTATTTGGGATGAAGCACCAATGATTAAGAGACATTGTGTGGAGGCTTTGGATCGAACTTTGAAGGACTTAATGCAATGCAATTCGATATTTGAGGGAAAATGTATTGTGATGGGTGGTGATTTCAGGAAAATTCTATCGGTTATCCCTAAATGTGGTCGGGCTGAAATTGTTGATGCAGCAATCAACGCTTCTTATCTTTGGAAACAATGCAAATTACTTCGCCTTACCAAGAATATGAGGCTTCAATCTTCAATTGATCCAAAAGAACAAGGCAAGATTAAAGCCTTTTTGGAATGGTTGCTAGAAGTTGGGGAAGGCAACCTTGGATTACCACATGATGGTATTGCAAACATTTCAATTCGAACGAGCTACTGTTAAATGATGATTGTGATCCAATTAGGTCCATCATTCAATCTACCTACCCAAATTTAGTTGAACATGTTGTTGATGTAGATTACCTCAATAATCGGACCATTCTAACTCCTTTAACTGAAAATGTTGACGCTATTAATGAATACATATATTCTTTGTTGCCAAGTGATCCGGTAGAGTATTTTAGCTCAGAATTTATAAGTCATACAGACCAGGCGAACGGAAGTTTAGAGGATTTGTACGACACAGAATATCTGAATGCAATTAAGTGCTCAGGGATTCCTCACCATAAATTGGTTTTGAAAGTAGGTGTACCAATTATGTTCATAAGGAATATTGATCAAGCAGCTGGATTGTGCAATGGTACAAGGCTACAAGTAACACAACTTATCAAGAATGTCATTAAGGCAAAGGCATTGAATGACATAAGCGCAAGTGAAGATATTTTGATACACAAGATGGATATGAACCCATCTGAATCTAAACTGCCTTTCAATATGACAAGGAGGCAATTTCCAATCATATTATCATTTGCAATGACAATAAATAAAAGCCAAGGACAAACAATGTCAAATGTTGGCCTCTACCTTCCAAGTCCAGTATTTTCACATGGGCAACTATATGTTGCATTATCCAGGGTAAAGAGTTTCAAAGTTTTGAGGATACTCATATTGGATGAGTTGACAAAATCCAGTAGTAGAACAACAAATGTTGTATATAAAGAAGTTTTCAACAACCTTGATTTCAAGTAATGTAAGTTTTTTGGAAATGTTTTTTGTTATGAAACAGCAGGATGTTTGCATCATTTAAATCAATGCAACAATTTTTCACATCGTGCAACACACGGGGAGAAAGTCTTGTTCCTACTACAATCTGTAATGAGGTTGAAAAAACTCAAAGGAATTTTATTTGGGGGATGACTAAGCATGGGAAAGGGTTGCATCTTGTAGGATGGGAAAAACTTATTAGGCCAAAGGAATTTGGAGGTTTGGGATTCAGGAAGCTCCAATCAGTCAACAGAGCTTGTGGGGACAAAGTAGTTTGGAAGCTTGTAACAGGTTAGGTCTTTGGGCTGAAGTGTTGCAACAAAAATATATGCTCAAAGAGGAAAATAACCTCCTCACAACCAGACCGAGTGACTCATAGCTATGGAAATTTATTTGTCAACAGTGTGAGCTTGTAGAGGAAGGAATCAGATAGAGGATCAGAGATGGTTCTAGTGTCAAGTTCTTTGAGGACTCCTGGTTGCCAAATAATGGGCCTGTTTGGTGTCTGCGTTTTGAGGGCGTTGATGGCAAAAAATACTGCTAGGCGTTGAAAAAAAAAAAAAAGCTCAGTGGAAGGTGTTTGGGTTGAGCTTTAAGTTCACTAGACTTTAAGTCAAAAAAGCTTAAAAAGCCAGTTAAGGAAAAAGCTCTACCATGGAGCTTTTTCCAAAAAGCTCTCAGCTTTTTGACATGGGCCCCGCCACTTCTACCACTATCAATTCAAACACAAATCATTATTTACAACCTGACTTTTTTCCTACCAAGCTTTTCCTAGAGTCAGATAGTTTTTAAGCCACCGCTCTTACCGCCAATCCAAACACGCCCAATATAATAAACAATCTTGGTTTACAGAAACTTTCTAGTAGTGAGGAGGGTACGGTGGTAGCAGATTGGATACATGATGGTACTGGGACTTGGATAGATTGCATGGAATTGTGCCTAATCAGGTGATCCATTCTCTATTGGTAGCCGCCTAGACCTCAGTTAAGCTCAAATATAATGACATGAGGGGCCACACCAAACGGAGAATTCTCAATCAGAAGTGCCTACTTCTTGCTGGGAAAAAACAATCCAATCCATTATAAGTCAGTTTATAAGCTTATATGGAAATGGAATGGAGCCAAGAGAATAAGATTCTTCATCTGGCTGCTTGTACATGATCGTGTTAGAACCTAGAAGTAGAAATAGGGCCTAGGTGAAGAGAAGGAAGAGTAGAGGGAAGAGGAACTCTAGAACTAGAATCTGTAATCCTAGAGAGGAAAGAAGAGAGAAGAGAAGAAGAGGGAGAGACTAGAACCAGAATCTAGTTCTAGAAAAAAGAAGAGAGAATTATCTTTACTATAACTTCATTCGTTCATCCATATCATTAACAAAGTGCATAACACGATATTTATAGTTCTGACAACGTAACTGAAAGTAACTACCAACTCTTAATTACATAGAACTGCCAGTAACTTGCAATAACCAACAATGGAAACTTGTCATTATTAACCTAACACACATAATAAAATATAAAACACAAACAACTTCCTATAATACACTTGAAAAGGTCACTGGTTTCCTATCAGATCACTTAGCCACGAATTGGTGGAGAAGCCGATGGAGCAGTTTTTCTCCATTGTGTGAATGGTCTCTAAGACACCTTAATACTAACATAACCAACAATGGAAACTTGCCATTATTAACCTAACACACATAATAAAATATAAAACACAAACAACTTCCTATAATACACTTGAAAAGGTCAAGATGGTGTCAAGATGAAGTAGAAAGCACTCCTACTCGTTCTTAGAGACTGTTCGTATGCACAGAAACTATGGTACTCCTTGTGAAAAACTCAGTTAAACAACTGTTCTTTGATACTACTCTGGAGGATTGGATTTCCATGAACTTGAAAGGGAACCTAGGAACAGGGAATGGCTGTTAATGGGATGTCTTATGGGGTATAGCAATATGGAAATTATGGCAAGAGAGGAATGATATCATTTTCAAGGCTGGTTTTCAAAAGCCACAGGAGCCTGCTGAAGTTATTATCCATTCCTACCATCTATTTTCTGTTCAAAAGGAGCCGAGACATAATCCAACACGTAATACAAGCATTTCACAGTAATTGGCAACCTCCACGTATAAACATTATCAAGATGAATGTTGATGGAGCACGTTCAGAGCTGACCCAAAGTGCTGCTTGTGGAAGTGTTCTTAGATCTTGTACAGGTGACTAGATCTCAGGTTTTAGTTATTTTCAAAGGAGCAATGCATATGAAGCTGAGGAATGTGCTTTGTTTAAAGGGTTAACACTGGCCTGGGAAAAAGGCTTCAGGAGTCTGATGGTAGAAAGTGATGATAAGATTCTTGTTGATACCATTACTTCAAAGGACGGTCTCAAAGTAACCAGCTCTACTACTTTGTTGGAAATTCATAAACTGCTATCGTGGATGTGGAACATCAGTCTGCATTATGTGCCTAGAAGATGTAACAAAGTTAAAAAAGTATTGGCGAAAAATGGATTGAGAGACTCTGAAGTGTTTGACACGGTCCCTCAACACATAGGGGCCCTAGTGCAAAACGACATGCTGGGATGGCAATCCTGAAGCAACAGACTGATTATAACATTTAGCTGGACTTATATAATGTAAAGATATATATTACATTTTGTAATCCTACATGATTTGATGAAATCAAGATTACAGTGTTATGAATAATGAATGAAGATGTAGATATCCTGTGATCAAGTGAAAAACATTATAATTTTTAACTTTATCAGTAAACCAATGGGGCAAGCACATTAGACTTCCAAATTCAACAATAGATATGCATCTAATAACACTAGGCCGATCCAAGTGCCACACAAGGCGCGCTCAAGTAAACTCGGTAAGAAAAAACCAAAATTCAAAGAAACCCGTAAAAACCGCTAATATCCTAACGAAAAAACAAAGCGAGAAAAACCATTAATTTTGTTAAATATTAAATAATTACTACCATTAAATATTAACAAAATTAATCAATAATCTAAATTTTTTTAAAAAAATTCCCTCACTAAAAAATTTAAAAATTATATTCCACCATTAAAAATATTAAAATATCTCATTAAATAATATTCTCACCATTAAACATTAAAAAATCACTATGAACCCAACATGTAGAGTGTATAAATAGAAAAAATTACCATGAATCCAACGTGTATGGTATATATATATGTGTAGATAAGGATAATTTAATCTCTTATTATATTATTCTCATATTCTATATATTCTAACCAAACTTTTTTATACATATGCGTCGAACCAAATAAATTAATGCAATCCTTTTTTTTTTTTTTTTTTTTTTTTTGCTCAAATAATGCAATCCTCATTCCATCATATCACATGGCATTACGTACAAAACCGTGTAACAAACGGTCACTTGGACCCCGAATGCTTGCATTGATTTTGATGACCCATGAGCCCAACTTGGTTAGCCCAATAGCAGGAAGACGATTTTTTATCACTCTTGGGCCCCTTGTACTTTTCTTGATCCTTTTAATGGAATCAAAATTTTGCCACCACTTTACCCCAAAAAAAAAAAAAAAAATTGCCACCAAAATGCCTCTTCCAATGATAAGCATTAGCCTTCACCTAAAAGGTAGAACTTCACCTCAAAAGGTTGAAGGTTGGATACTCATTTATCGATGTAAGGTCATCTTTTGATAGGTAATTTGTTGGGATCATTTGAATGACCCATGAGATGAGATACCGTGTCTAGTCACTAGTGTCTACCCACCTAAAATTTTATATAATGTAGGGTTAAAGAGCATTTTTACTAACAAACTATTGGTTCAGGAGCACCCAACACAATAAACTATTTTGTGGACCTTAAATGCCAACCAACTTTTGAAAACATTAAATTTGCACAAAACCGTTAGTTTATCGTAAACGTCTGTTACTGCCTTCCTGGACTCTCAACTTGACCATCACAAAAGGACAATTTTTTGCAGAGAATGACCCAGCGCCACTGTGTTGCCTCTGAAGAAGCTCATGGTTGTGCTCCATCGTCAATGGCTTCTGTATAAAAAAAAACCCAGATCACAAAAACACACACAAGAAACCAAACTCACAAATTCAATTAGAAATTTGAGAGAAAGAAAAAGGGGGAAACAACTAAACTCAGAGATGGGTAAGGGGAAAAAAAGAGAGGAAAAGGAACAAAAAAACCCCAAGAATCTAACCTTGTTGTTCTTGTTCTTGTTATTGCAGATTCAGAAGCAGAGAAATTTTCGCAGAAAACCCCAAGATTTGGACTTTTCTTGTGAAGAAGACAAGGCAGTGAGAATCAGAGAGAGAATGAAACAGACCTGAACTGGGTTTCTTCTTGCTTAGAGATCCCCTTGAATTGAATGGTTGGCCTCTCTCTCTCTCTCTCTCCGTTTCCCTGAGGAAATGTGGAAAGAAAATGCGCAATAAAGTTGGTTTTGGTTTTACCCAGAATAAGGTTGTGGCGCTGGGTCATTCTCTGCAAAAAATTGTCAGTTTTGTGATGGTCCAATTGAGAGTCCAAGAAGGAAGTAACGAACGTTTGTAAGAAACTAACGGCTTTGTGCAAATTTAATGTTTTCAAAAGTTGGTTAGCATTTAAGGTGCACAAAATAGCTTATTGTGTTGGGTGCTTCTGGACCAATAGTTTGTTGGCAAAAATGCTCCTTACCCTTATAATGTATATATAAAAGGAATCTATTTTAAAAAGGTGGAAATCGAACATTTATCCGCACGCGTTTGAATGAAGTGGTTATTCCACCGCTAAATTAGTTGCTTGAAGATAATATAAATTAGGAGTACCAATTACCCTGTTCCTTTTTTTCGGGAATGTAACAAACAACTATTTTTTTTTTTTTTGCCGTTTGGTATCCAGAGTTTTGCCCTCAGCGAATCGCTGGTATCCAGAGTTTTGCCCTCACCCACGTCGCGCACCAGGCTATAGTGGAAGAGTCTCCAACAGTACTTTTCTGCATTCATCAGGCTCAATCTTGAGACTTGCGACACAAGCTGCTTACAATTCCCGTTTTACTTTGTGAAAATTTTGCCACCAAGTACATCTTACAACTACTTGAGCTTGGGCTATAAATTATCTTGAACTATATGTGTGAGCAAAATCAACAAGAGGCTCATCACCAGGAGAAAAAACAAAAACAAAAACAAAAGAGAAATCTGAGAGGCTCAATGACATTGATGGAGAAAAAGAGAAGTACGTGGATTTCCTGGAAGCTATAACCAGAAGAGAAAAGGCAGGGGAAGAAAATGAAAAAGAGCATGTGAAGGAGTAAATCTAAGAAATTAAGCGAAAACATTATTAGAGTTACAACAATTTCACAATTTCACTTGTTTCTTCTATTGGAAGAGAAGCAAGTCATTGGATTCTTCTTCAGAAACACAAATTCAACAAAAGAAGAAGAAGCATCATCAAAACACCAGGAAGAAGATATAACAGACGATTAACGACAAAATAAACCTAACTTAAGCGGTGAGCTCCTCCTCCTTGTGAGTCTCAATGACGACATCAGACTGAGGGTAGGCAACGCAGGTGAGGACCCATCCGGCTTCTATTTGGTCGTCATCAAGGAAACTGCCGTCGGACTGGTCGATTTTGCCTTCAACAACCTTGCCGGCGCAGGAGGAGCAAGATCCGGCCCTGCAGGAGTACGGAAGGTCGTATCCTGCTTCCTCCGCGTGGTCCAGAATGTAGACGTCGTCGGGGCAATCGATTTCTTTAATTCCCTCAGGGGTTATGAGCTTCACCTTGTAAGTCGCCATGGCCGTGAATCTGCTGGTCTCCTTCACGCCGAACAGAGTCTGGTTGACTTGAGGAAATGCGCGGAGGCTCACCGCTGATGGCTGTCGCCGGACAAAGGAGGTGCTGAAGACGGTGCCGGAGAGAGCTGGTGCGGTGGCCATTGTGAGAGAGATGGGAGAGTCTGGGAGAGATTTGGAGCGTGTGTTCTAACTTAGAAGTAGTAGTTAGAATCGTGAAATCACGGGGTTTTGAAGTGAAGTGAGCATGGAAATCCTATCCGCCACGTGGCGGGATGAGGTTCGTCGGTTTTTATCAAACGTTATCGCCACATCTTTATTGGTGGTCATTGAGGTGTGTGGCTGCCACAAGCCCTTTAATCCCACACAGGCAAGTTGTGTTGTGCGCCTTCCTTCCAAATTTTCCCATCACTTGGCTCCAACATACTCACCGTGTCCCTTATCATACCACTATTATTAGGTAAGTTTTAAATAATTGATTTGTGTTAATAAAAATAATTTTTAAAATTAGTTAAAAACAATAAATATATAAAGAATTATTTTTTTCCCTAACTATACCACTATTTATAAAGAGGATATGTGAAAAAGAATAAATGTGGTAAATATAGTCAATAAGGAGTAAATTTGAAAAAAAATGTAATAAATATTTAGATAAATATAAAATGAAGCTTGAGTTTTTAACCAAAGCCATTCAAAAATTTAAAACTTATAAAAAGGGAGGGAAGGAGGACAAGGCATTTCATAGGGGGGAAAATCACTCGGTTTTATATATAAGTAAGGGTTAAGTATCGATTTTGCCCATAAAGACGCTGCGAGAACGATTTTTTTTGCGAAGTTTTTAGCGTAGTAATGTTGCCCGAAATTTAAAAACATACATGATGTTGCCCTCCAGTTAACAACACTAACGGTCAACGTAACAACCCTAAGGTCAAGTAACGTTGACCGTTAGGGTTGTTAATGGAGAAGCGGCGATGTACGTTTTTAAACTGCAGTAACATGCTACTTTTTTGGAGCAATGTTTTCGAAATCTAAAAAACGTAGCGATGTTTTCCCTCCGTTAAAAACTCTAACGTTGACCGTTAGTTATAGTTAACGAGAGGGGTAACATTCTTACGTTTTTAAACTTTTAGCAAGCATTCTTTATCCGAAAACTTCAAGGCAAAATTGCTTCTAACAGGCGTGTCTTCAAGACAAAATTGATACTTAACCCTATAAGTAACAACTACTTTATTTGTTCTTATTTATGAGTAACATTATTTCATATATTGCAAGCCCTAAATATAAGTAACAATGTGTTTATCTAAAAGTTTAATACCCTTTACTTTTATTTACAACTAATCACATGTCTTTCTCATTTGTTTTTTCACTTATTCTTTTTTCCACCCTCTCACCCATTATCTTTATTTGGGTACTGTTGGGGGGGGGGGGGACCATCACTTGCACATTTATTTTTTTAATTAATTTAACCAACATTTTTATCCGCACAATTTAAATAGAGATCATTTATAAAAAGGATCGGAAGAAGTGATCAAATCACATAAATTAAAATATTAGTTAAAAAATTAATTAAAGACAAAAAAATATAACATTACCAATTGTTATCGCCCCACAATTGTCATCACCCCACCTCTTTTGATGTGCAGTTGCCACAAACCCTTTTATCCTACAATATGTCCGATTAGATTAGCGATAGAAATTGTTTTTTCAAAGTGATTTATGGTTTTCTGAGGTAAGTGTATGAAAAGAGTTTTATCTCGACTTACATAAAAATACTTTTCAAACGCCAACTTAAACCGACATCATTATCTTATTGCTATTAAGACTCTATAATACAATTCTTTTTTATTAATATCATTTTGAATTTTTATTAAATGAAAAAGTTGGGCGACGCAGAACAACCTTCCAAACTTACATTTGGAAATTAATAATTCAATTCAACTAATTTTTATAAATCCATCTTAAATTTGCAGGCCCAAAATGTGTTGGATTGATTTTCTTAAAATTAAAATTAACCCAAAATAATATGTTGAAGGTAAGTTATTTGCAGTCAAGGAAATTGTTTCGGGAAATGACAATTTTGGTCGCAGAAGTAGAGAGGGGAATCAAGAAAAGGAATAATTGCATTGTTGCCTCTCTACTTGTGCGACCAATATTGTCATTTCTCGAAACATAAAAATTATTCTTACAAAAGTTCTTTATTAACAAAAATCACGTGACAGTTCTATTTGAAACGATCGTGATAAAGGATCCAATAACTCAATGTCATTTCAACTTACAACTTAGGTTGTTTACAAATTTTTTTTAATCAAATTTATGATTTATTTTTTAAAGCACATATATCTTCTTTTTGGAGGCAATGATGTTTTACGCATATGGGAGCAGTGGCAGATCTAGAAAAATAACGAAGGGGGCACCAGTGGTGGAGCTTGGGATTTTTTGTTTGTATTTTGCACAATTAGTGGGGGGATTCAAGGTTGGCCCGATTTTTTTTTTTTTTTTTTTTTTTTTTTTTTTAAGAAAATTTTTAAATGCATTAAAAAAAGAATATAAATAAGAAAAGAAAAGAATATCAAAAAAATATTCATGAAATCAAATGAATACTGATGTATAATAAGAGAGGTAATTATTTTACAAACCTATCATTTAGAAAAGTAAGGCTAAGTCTTTGTTAGAAATGCATTACATAAATTACAATGAAAGGTGGACACTTCGTAAGTTCAAGTAGATATATTTTGATAACAAAAGTATCTTACCATAAAAATAATTATAATGTCATCTTTCTAAGACTTATTTTTTAGAATTCCGTCATAATTACCTTATTATCAATGTTATTATTATTCAAGGGGATACTTGAATAAGGGGGCACATCTTTAACAAAAATTTTTTGGAAGAGACAAATTCAAGTGCCCCCCTTCTCCATAACGTGCATCTGCCTATCTATAGGAGTATCTTTTCTAATGAGAATTCAAAACTTAATTCGGTGCGTTGTGAAGAATTAGCCCATTCTGCTAGACTCAAACTTTTTTAGCAAAACTGATGACTTTTGATTCAAGGGTTAATTTTTTTTTAAAAAAAAACACGCCAACATTGTGCCTGGCAAACCAATCCGAGTTTGGCCCCAAAAATTATTAGAAATACACATATACACATAATTTAGTTTATTGGTGTTAGACTTGGTAGAAGGGTGTTATGAGTCTGAATATTAAAAACAATTTTAAATGAAGTATCAACTATCCAATTTAAATCCTACAAGGCCGAATCTGACTCAATAATTACTAGAAAAAAGATATATAATTATTAGCATTAATAAAAATAACTATCCCCTCTATTCCCTTCCCCTCCCCTCAAACTAAATGTACTGATCACAAAACTAAAAACAAAAAATATAAGTCCAACAAAAAAACGATGAGTGACCGAGGGAAGAAAAAAAAAGCGACGGTGAGCAATCAAGGGACGAAAAAGGATGCGGCAAGAGGCGGCAAGGAGGGGTTGGGAGGGGGAGATGGGGAAGGAGACGCGATAGTAGGGACCTAGAGTGGGGCTTTCATGTTGATGGAGGGAAGAGTTTCTCATTTGGATGTAAGGCGGAGAAACAGTGACCTGGCGACAGTGCTTCTATCGATCCACCACCATCTATTCTAGATGGTGGGACATCCAAAGCTTCCATGTTGTCATATCGGGATAAGCTATTGTCTCCTAGTTGTCGCTGGATTCCTAGTGAAACATTCTGATGAGGACGACATTACGCAGGGGTGGAAGGATTACTTCCACAAGATGAACGAGAAGGACTCACAGGAGGTTCTGGGAGATTCTGATGAGGAGGATAACCAGACATCTCGTCGGTTAGAGGGAAAACCTAGAAAGATTCAGTTCATAGCCGAGGAGTACAAAGCATGGTGCTTGACCTGGATGAATTCACTTATTATCAAAGTGCTAGGTGCAAGCTTTCCGACGTATATCATTAGAGATCGCACTAACCGTATGTGGCGACCAAAAGATCCTCTAAAACTGATCTCGCTAAACAACGAATACTATATTGTCTCTTTCTCAAATAAAAGGATAGGGATTATGCTTTTCAAGAAGGCTCGTGGATGATAGAAGATCATTACCTGATTGTGCAGCGATGGAGACCAAACTTTAACCCTTGGAAGGCTTATTTACAGTGTAACATTGCCATGGATCCGATTACCAAATGTTCCATTTAAATTTTATAACGTCGAATCGCTACGGAGAATTGGGACTATGATTGGCAGGATGATTAAAGTCGACCGCTCCACTTCGATTTATGATAAAGGAGGGTTTGCACGAATCTATGTGGAGATCAACTTGAGGAAGCCTTTAGTCCCAACGTATATCATCTTCGGGGAGGAGCGGCCCATTGTCTATGAGGGTCTTCATCAAGTGTGTTTTGAATGTGGTAAGTATGGATATCAAAAGGAGGGTTGCTCGTGCCTAGTTCAGTCTCAGGATACTACTACGCAAATAGAGGTGAACATACCTTCCGATGTAGGCATCGGATGTGACGTTGAAACTAAGCAAGGGAAATAAGTAGTGGTTGGCGGTGCTTTATTGGTGGCACCGGCTGTGTCAGAGGTGTCGTCAGAAATACGCAAGCGAAGGAAGTAGTGGCTGACAATGGGTCTACTAGTGGTACCAGCGGCTTCGGAAGTGTCGTTGGAAACAAGCAAAAGAAGGTAGAAATGGCTAACGGTGATACTAAGGGTATTACCGGTGGCACAATGTCGGAGGGGAGCCCGTTTGGGAAGATTTGGATCTTGAGGCGGGATTTCCGTGGATTCTCACACACGATCAACTCTAGGAAGGAAAGAAATGAGGATATGATTCGGGCAGTTGAGCAGGGATTTGCTATGGAAGAGAGAGATACGTGGCGGTTAAATGTGCAGAAGGATATCAGGAATGGTTTGTCCGAGATTAAAGGAGAGTTAACTAAGAATTAGGCCCCACAAAAAGCTAAGTGGGTACAGGTTGGAGTTAAAAGGAAGAGTGAAAGTAAGGGGAAGACTAAAGGAAAAGAGAATAAGCCACCTGCACATGATAGAATCCAGTGAGTTTTGTCGTGGGCCTTGGTATTGGGCGTGAAATTAAGAATTCATTCAGCTCTTTGAAGGTGACCGAGGCCCAGATGAGTGTGGAGGCGTTGCTCCTTTGGAGGAGCCCACAGTTGGCGCTAATTTAATTGGGTCTTCGTCAATCGAGTCCTGTGGTGTATTCGACTAGGACGCTTAATAATCCATAAGGGATGATGCAGGGGCATATGGAGTCTGATGTAGGCTCTCAACATCACAAATCTTCACCACAACAGGCCAATGAGTGTATGGTTGACTAGGATAAGACCAAGGGGAGGTTTCCAAACCCCAATCCACTACTATTGTTTCCCAATGAATTTCTTGATATGGAATTCTAGGGGCACTGGAGCACAAAGTTTTCTTGCTCTTGTTCGTGACATTAAAGTTCACTATCAAGTGAATTTCATTGTACTTTTGGAAACAAGGTGCACTAAGGTGATGTCCATAGGAAGAGCCAACCAATTGGGATTTCCTAATTTTGAGTTAATGGATTGTGAGGGTTATAGTAGTGGCATTTGGTGTTTATGGGATCATAGCATTGCCTTTGTTTCTGTGCTTGAACGTCATCACCAATTTATTCACTTGCAGGTTTCTGGAGCAGCGGGAATTAGTTGGAATCTCACTGTGGTCTATGCTAGCCCCTCTAGTGCATCTCGCCGGATTCTTTGGCACAACCTTTCTCGTCTAGCCCCTTTGGTTCAAGGGCCCTGGCTAATAGGTGGATTTTAATGGTACACTCCTCTTTTGTGAAAGACATTCTTCTGCCACGTTTCGGTGCTCTGTGGACCGTGACTTTCTCGCTTGGCGTGACTCACATGAGATGAGGGATGTAGGCTTTGTTGGTCCTGAATTTACCTGGAAACGTGGAAACACAGAGGCAAGATTAGATAGAATGCTTGCTAATGATCAGTGGTTTAATGTGTTCCCTAACACCTCGGTTGCTCATTTGCCTTTTTACAAATCCGATCATAGGCCTTTGCTTCTCCACCTTGATTCATCCGTGAAGGTCAATAAGCCTAACCGACCATTTCGCTTTATTGCTGCCTGGGTCCTTCATGAGCATTTGATGAGTTTGTTCGAAAGTCTTGGTTGCATGATGGTGCATGGTTTCACAACATTTCCCAGTTCTCCAAGGCTTGTTTGAGGTGGAATAAGGAAGTTTTGAGACATACGGAGGGCAGGAAAAAGCACCTTATACATCACCTTGATGAATTAATAGGGTTGTATCCCGAGTTGGTTGGTCGCCGAAATATGAGGATCTGCAGTTAGCTATTTGGAAGGAGCTTGAAGATGTGCTACTTCAGGAATCCCTCATCTGGGCACAAAAAGCTAGAGCAGAATGGTCAGTTTATGGTGATCGTAATACTCACTACTTTCATGCCCGGGCCAACCGTCGACGAAAGACCTAACAGGTTGAGGCTATAAAGAATAATGAGGGAGCATGGGTGTATGACACCTCTCCCATTAAGGGTATGGCCACTATATTTTTCTCTAACCTTCTCACAGAAGATAATAGTGACCGTCCAATCTTACAGTGTTCTATGTCTTTTCCTTGTGTGGAAGAGAGTCATCTAAGATGGTGCAATAGAGAAGTGTCCGAGGTTGAAATCAAAGAAGCTATCTTTAGTATGGGTGCTCTAAAGTCTCATGGTCCTGACAGCTTTAATGCCATTTTTTTATCAAAATAAATGGAGCATGGTATGTACGTCTGTTGTGAAGTATTTGAAATACCTCTTTGCTAACCGACATGCCATTAATGAGGTTAATGGCACGTTGATTGTTCTCATCCCGAAGAAAGAGCACCCAAAGACTATGGGGGATCTGAGACCGATTAGTCTCTGTAATGTTATTTACAAGACCCTCTCAAAAATAATTGTGAATAGGCTAAAGCCTATTCTTCCTAGGTGATAGCCCCCAATCAATGTAGTTTTGTGCCTGGAAGACATAGTAGTGATAATATAATTATGGCTCAGGAGGTTATTCATACTATAAGAAGCATGAAATAGAAGAAGGGTTTTCTAGCAATCAAAATTGATTTGGAGAAGGCTTATGATTGCGTTAATTGGAGCTTTCTACTGCAATGCCTCCAGGAGATTAATTTACTTAATGGCATTACTGATGTTATTGGTCAATACATCTCTAGCTCTAACATGCAGCTCTTATGGAATGAAGATAAGGCCGATTGTTTTCGCCCATCTAGGGGAGTGAGGCAAGGGGATCCACTGTCACCTTATTTGTTTGTCATATGCATGGAGAAACTAGCTCATCTTATCCAAGCTGCTATTCAGGAAGGAGACTGGAAGCCAGTTCGTCTTACCAGGACTGGCCCCCCCATTTCTCACTTATTTTTTCACATGATATTATCCTATTTTCAGAGGCCTCAATGGATCAAGTTGCTACAATCAACGACTGTCTTAAGTCATTTTGTGATAGTTCTGGCCTAAAGATTAACCAATAGAAAACCAGGGTGTTCTTCTCTAAGAACATGCACCATGTTAGGAGGAGCGAGATGTGTGCATCGCTTGGCTTTTCCATTACAAGTGATCTGGGCAAGTACTTGGGTGTTCCTCTTCACCGCAAGCGTGTAACGAAGGAATCTTTTCACTACGTGGTTGATAAGGTGAAGACAAGGTTATCTACATGGAAAACTAAATCGCTATCTTCGACAAGGAGAGCTACGCTGATCTCGTTTGTTACCACCGCGATTCCAAGATATGTCATGCAAACTTCCCTCCTACCAGCTAGCACGTGCGAGAACTTGGACCAATGCAACCGTCAATTTCTTTGTGGTAGTACGAAAGGACAAAGGAAAATACCACTGGTCACTTGGGATTCTATTTGCAAACCTAAAGCTAGAGGCGGGTTGGGGCTCTGACATACAAGTTATTATCAAGCTTACCTAATGAAGATTGGGTGGAACCTAGTAGCCATAAGAGATGATTTTTGGGTGAGGGTTATTCGGAACAAATACAGCTGTGGGTTGGACGTGTTACCGAAAATTGACCTAGGTAAGCAAGGGTCGAATTTGTGGAGTGGGATTAAGTGTACGTGGAATAAAGTGCAAGAAGGGATTGAGGAAATGCCACATGAGAGAGTTCGGTGGAAATGGAGTAAGAGTGGCATTTTTTTTTAGTGAAATCTGCTTATGACGCTCTTATTCAAGATGGGGCCGTTCCAAATCCTATATGGGGAAATATCTGGAAATTAAAGGTTCCAGAGAGATGTAAAATGTTCATTTGGTTGGTCCTGCAGCAACGCATTCTCACTAATGCCACTAGATGTAAACGGGGTTTGTGTGTGGATGATGGGTGTCAGGTTTGTGGTACGGCAACAGAGAATTTAATGCATTTACTTAGGGATTGCCCAGATACTCGTGTATTGTGGCAACAGATTGTACCCCCAAGCTCCAAAGTAAATTCCTTTCCCTGCGTCTCGATCAGTGGCTCAGTTGGAATCTTAATCCGAGAGGTGAAGACCAATCCAGAGAGTTGTGGAGGCAAAGGTTCGTTATTACCTATTGGTGGTTGTGGAGGCGACGGAACATTATAGTCTTTGAAGGCAAGACGATTTCGAATAACACTATCACTTCCAGTGTTTCCGCCATGATTGGCAGCATGAATGAAGCGCGGAGCAAATTATGCACAGTAACTGAAAGGAGGCGGTCCCATAATGATTACAGGGAGAAATGGCAACTACCACCGGTTGGATGGGTAAAGGTAAATTCTGATGGTGCTTTCTCGTCCTTGACCCCAGGTGTGGCCAGTGGTAGTATCCTGCGAAACGAACATGGTGAGTTCATGTCTGCATTCATGTTCAAAGGGGACGAGGGAGATTGCCTGACAGCAAAACTATGGGGATGCCTACATGGAATCAAGCTTGTGTGGGACTTGGGATTTCGAAATGTTATTCTAGAAATTGATTTCGCAGATGCAGCTGCACTAATAAAGAGCCCGCTGAATGACACTCATAAAGATAGCCGGCTTATTGCAAAGATTAAAAGTTTCTTAGACCAAGATTGGATGGTTGAGGTTCAGCTCATCAGCAGATGGGTGAACGTAGCAGCTGACAGATTAGCTAAATCGAGTCTCTCCATTATGCCTGGGTTTCACATCGTCCAGGTTGCTGATACAAAGCTCGAGAGGATTCTCACTTCTAGATAAAGTTTAGTTTTTGATTGGTTTCTTAAGTGTATAAAAAAAATAAATAAATAAATAACTAGACCATGGCTTCTAAAGATCTATCCAAAACAATTTAGCATTCACAGCTGATAAATAATGACTTAATCTAAATTATATTATAAATATATAAATGCAATATTAATTATATATGTCATGATATTAATGTTAATAAATTGATTGATAAGAGACCATTCAAATGACAATCATACGGAATTCCTCCTTTTCTTAGGCATTGATTGAAGGGAAAATGCTACTTAAATACGATCTGAATTACCTGAACTTAAAGAAACTCATTGAACTTGTGAAAGGACAGAGAAGGGATAAGGGGCAATCAAAAAATCCAAACTACCCTTCACTTGATGAAGAACACCAATCTTATCTTTGAAAAGTTCTCCTCAGATCACAACCTTCAACTTTAATATTTTTCTCTTGAACACCAAGAAGATCCAAGGCTTTAACCCCCATGATCTCCTTGGAGACCAACGGAATCACGTTGGAGTTTTGACTAGCTATGGTACAAGGCTAGTTGAGGGTTCGATTCTAGCAAATGTAGAGGAAGATCAAAAGAACCAAAAAGAGGAAGATGAAGCGGAAAAGGCAAATAACGATGTAGAGTTGCAGAGAAAAATGTCACGATTACTGAAAAATGGGCTCCAACTTCTTCCTCTAACGCTCACACACACGTCATCGTCCCCAAATCATGTTAAATTGGGCTAAGGTTTAAATCGATTTGATTTGATTTACTATCTACACACACAAAAATTAAGAAAAGAAAAAGAAAATACCACCTGAAATTCAAAATGAACAGTATCTAGGTTTTGAGGATGAAGAAGGTGAACAGTAAATATGAGATTTAACAAAATTCATAATGGGAACAACAAGTTCTTTAGTGGATCAACAAGTTCAAGTAATGAGTTTAACAAGTTCA
This sequence comes from Acacia acuminata, assembly GCA_019022655.1. Lineage (NCBI taxonomy): Eukaryota > Viridiplantae > Streptophyta > Magnoliopsida > Fabales > Fabaceae > Acacia > Acacia acuminata. Next base: position 8,185,296 of record JAFJYI010000005.1, read on the forward strand.
TTCGTCGGATGAAACTTATGTCATTAGAAAAACCAAAATCTAAGCACCATTAGCAAAATTTGTAATGAGAATAACAATTTCTTTAATTGGATTAACAAGTTTAGTAAATAACAAAATTTAATGATTATCATTCAAAAATAAAAATAACTAGACCATTACTACTCAAGATCTATCCAAAACAATTGTAGCATTCATAGCTGATAAATAATGACTTAATATAAATTATATTATAAAAATATAAATGCAATATTAATTATATGTCATGATATTAATGTTAATTAATTGATTGATAATAGACCATTCAAATAACAATCATACGGTATTCCTCCTTTTCTTAGGCGTTGATTGAATTTATACCACCATTATTGGTCGAGGAAAAGACACAACAATGGTTCTTCATTAACCTTATTTCTTTATTTTTATGTACAGGGCGTGCACAATGTGCACATGGACAGACACTTTTCTATTAATTTTAATAATTAAATTTTGTTTATATAATACAGAATTTGAAAAATAAATCATGCAGCATCAATGCACTCTTTTCTACATTTTGTTCATGACACATGACAAGAAAACTCCAAACAAATTTTCTCTTTGTCTAAGAAAAAACTATGCATTGTGTTCATATTAACTCTTGTCCCTGATACATCCTTAGGAGAACATTTGTTCTTGTCCAGACCAGTTTCTTACCCAGGAGGAAAAAGAAGGAAAACAAAGAAATGGCAATAATAAATTCTTATTCCATGTGCTTGAATTGGAATACAAATGAATTTACAGCCAGAGAGAAATGCAGAACAAGAACTTGAAAAATAAACATCAAGAATTGCTAGGGACTCAGATAGAAATAATAATCTAATCATAATACAAAATTCATTCGAGACTTCATCCTCTCTAGGTACATTGATTGGGTAGCTAAAGCCAAGTAATTAAGATAAAATCAGACATAAGTGCTTCAATGGGGCTATATAAAGGGATGAAAATGTAACACTAGTCTTTTTTTTTTTCAAAAAAGTTTTCTTGGGCTATCTATTCAGATTACAAAGACAATATTCCTGCATTCTAATTTATGCCTTTCCATTACACGGCGGGGAAAAATATTCAAGGCTTCCCCAATCCAGTAAGAAAAAGAATACATCACCTCATACCCAAAACCCAGTGAAATCTACCTGTAACCCTTGTTTGGTCACTTACACAAGACCAGAGAGGCTTCGTCAAAATTTATTGTCTCCAGCAACAGACTTACAAGTTATCAGGTCTCAGCTCACTGAAAAAGCTCTAATCACATTTAATGTTTCTGTAGATCCTCCTGACGAACAAATTTGAACCGAGATAACCGACGGCCCCTACACAATTGGAGCAAGATTTAAAGCCAATTATGCCTGATAAGAAAAGGGAAGTTTATAACTTTATATCATAGATATGATGTTAATTTGGGCTGCAAACTTACCACAAAGGATTCCTAGTCCGAGACAGAACATCAAGGTGTATCCAAAATAGAAACTGGTCTGGAAGAAGCCAGACATCTTTGTCTTCACATAGTAGTAGTATATTGAGTACATATACACATAAACAGCTGTTGAGGCAGCTGAAAAGAAAGAGGTCCATTGCCAGTGGTAGTTCTCAGCATTCAACAAAAAGTATGTCCCCACAATTGTCACACAAACGGTAACAATGACAAGAATCACGAAAACCAGCAGCATGAAGCCAAAGACATAGTACACCTGTTCATCGCAAAGGAAAGGGAAATAAGACAAATAGGTTCACAACATCTAACTAACAATGCAAATAAGTTCACTCAGCTTCCACCAAATATATGAATGTTCATTCAGTATGAAGAAATGTTTTATTGACCGACATACTAATTATCTACTTTCATGAGTCATGTGGCACAAATAACCTTTCTAACTAGGCCTTTGTAAATGGAGAAAAGGGGAAAAAAATGCCACCCAAACAATTCATTGTATCATAATTCACCTTGTAATTCCAGAAGGATGTAAACACAAAATACATCTCAATGAATATACTGCCAAAGGGGAGCAATCCTCCCATCAGAGAAACTACAGATGGTGTGAGGTACCACTTCTTCTCAGGAATGGGACGAGGAATGGTCTTTACACGGCAAGGATTATTTGGAGCACCACTCCAGTTCCTTCCAACAACTGTGCCAAGAAGTGCTAGAGGGAAAGAGATGAAAGCCCAAATGACAAAGACAACTACCATCGTGCCAAATGGGATTGCAGCCAGAGACCCATAGAATATAGCGATTGTGTTTAAGATAAAACCAATTCCAAAGCACATGAATGGGAACAAGGATGCTGCGAGGATCATGGATTTAATCCAACTTTTACCTAACAATTCAAGGAAAAAATTTAAGATGATTTGCAATGTAAGAGGAGAAGCTATAGATAAAGGCACCACGACGGAGGTGAAGAGAACACACATCATCAATGCAAACAATTACCTCCATGTCGTGAGTACATTCCACCATTCACATAACCAGAAATGAATGATGTGAGAGCATAGCATACTATGAAGGCTGTGACAATTGATCCTCGCCTGAGACACATGAATGACATTGAAGAAAATTACATGACAATAGAAGCAGAGAATAATATATGTTGCCCACCAGTCATAGAAGGCAGACTTTCATAATAGAAATACATGCGAACAAAGGGCAAGCAACTACTGAATATATGAAAGTTGTGTGAACATCACATATCAGGCCACCCATAATAAAATCATTGAACAAAATAGTGTTAGAGGCATGAACATACCCAACATACAACATCCCAACAATAGCGAACAAGATGACAAGAAGAACCAGCACTGCTAACTGCGCACCGGTACCCACAACAGCTGAAAGAAGAACCAAATTGCGAGGAGGCCGAAAAACATCACCATGTACAAGTTTCCAACCAGATTCTTCATTAACATCCCTTTCCTGTAAGCATGCAAGTGTTAACCAAAGATAGGCAATCAAACCACTACAGCTCTTCAAGGAAAAAATCCATCAAACATAAAGGATAACAGACAAACAGCAATTAAGCATCACCAGAGTTTCCAAATCATCATCTTCTCGGGCATATTTTGCATAGTCATTTCTCAAAGTTCGCATTAATATCATTGACACCAATCCGGTAAGGAAGATGACCATCATGAAAGAGTTAAAAATGGAGAACCAGTGGATCTGCAGAAATCCAGAGAAATATGATTATCTTGATGAGAAAACCAAGAAATGATCCAAATGGATGATCATAAAGACATAAGAACCACTTCATAATCAAATATGAAGTCGGCAGCAATTATATTAACCTGATGCTCAAAGAAAGGGTAATCCAGATAGACGTCAAAACGCCGTGCAAAAGTGATATTCGTAGCAATCCATTTGACGGAATATGTCATGTCTAAAGTTTTACCAGATTCCAAAGGCTTGGGACTTTCTTGAGTGATGTTCACATGAATAATCTGCAAGAATAAAACCCTAAATATCGATGATCCCAAAACCCATACCAGCATGTACACACACACACACACAAACACACAGCATACTAGCTGCTGACCTGGTCATTGTTGTATTTTACCACTATTTTCTTATGGGTATAAAGGACATGCTTCCCAATATCACTGTTCTTATCAGGATGTAGCTCACCAACAAACCCTTAAAAATGAATAAAAGTACCTTCAATGATGATTGAAAAATGAAATTCAAACCATTATAAAATAAATGAAATGAGATCAAGGTAGTAGAAAGCATACCCCACAAAGGTAGATCATCTGAAGTTGTGTTTATTGCGTGGAAGACCAACCAATATACGACCAAGGGAAAAAACAATGTCAATGGTATGTCATTCAGATATTACAGAAACAGAACCGGTAATTATTAAGATCAATACAAAGCAATAAGGAGTAACATACGGAACTAATCCTAATTCAGATTAACAAGGATTCTTAACCCCATATACTTCTTGCAGTTCTGGTGATCAAAGATGTATTATATGTCATATACGACCCAACCTGATGGAATTTAGCACTAGTAATAAAGCTATCAAAAGCACTCTTTCATGTTCAAGTGTATCAAATCTAGTTAAATTTCATGCTTAAACAATCCTAAATAAAAGATAAGCGAATAAGTAGTTTCTCTTGTATATCACACTACATCAAAACTAGCCTCAAATTTATTGATTTCTCATATCACTGAAACCCTACCCATTTTGGTTTGCAAAAGAATATAGGGTAAGAATGACCATAACTTCATTCAAGCAGGATACGCCACAAGCTTCACTTCTTTTCCATCCATATATTTTATATAATTATTGAATCTCCACTCCCTCAAGAATCAGGTCAGGCTCATTTCTTCACTTTTATTGGAATATTAGAGTTCATTCTTACTGAAAATGCTCACATAGTCACACATGAAAAGATGTAAAATATGCATGTATTTACTTGAATCTGTGCATAACACTCATACCCTCTCATCCTTAACATGTATTGCTATCCTCAATGCATAAAAGTCAACTTTCTGCATGTTTCTAGGTTCTAACATTTCATGACTAAACAAAAGCACAATCAGTCTACCACTTTTCTTTGTCACATAAAATAAATGATCTGAAAGAATGAAACACACCCATGAAAAATTCAAACCAGTAGCTGTTCTCTATTGCATCCTTGAATTGTTTGACGTTAGCATCATTAAGAACCAGCTGGCAAATGGTATTTTTATCCACATTCTCTGGGGGGGAAAAAGAGTATCTATCAGTGCTGGCTTTTTGATTGACAACCAATTATATATAATAGGTAGAATATGATGAGCCTACATACTTTGAAACTTTATCTCAATTTGGCTATCGATGAGTTCATTGCCACCAAGGACCTCTCCAAGACCACCCCATTTGTGAGTAGGATCACCAGATGGACGGCAAAATGGTAGGCTGTAGTAATTATATGTCTCTTGTGGATTGTTATATGGACCAACTTTGTTCACCCAAAGGATAATTCTTTCATCTTGTTGATACTGGAGAAAAAATACAATTGATGAACATAAAGCCATTGGCCATTAGATACAACAAATTAAGTGCACATTTGGACTACGCCCAACATTGGCATATTTTCATGGAAAGCAGAATTGAAAAAATGAACATATATCATGTACAAAATGACATGATATCAAAGGTTAACAATTTTAAGAAAAATACTTAGGATAATGGAGGGGGCATCATTAATAAGTAATATATGGAAATAAATTCACCACTTATAAAGAATATGAATATTGTTGAAATTATACTAGAAATATCATGTAGCATATTTTCATTAATAAAATTATTTCAAAGAAATGTTGAATGTTTGTTGAATTTATACGCATTCAACTTGAATTGTTTAAAACATTTTGTGGCATCGAGAATTGTTCCTAACTTGTTTATTGTACATGTGAACATATTTTGTCTTTTCCTGAAAAATTTTCATTTGGTGCTCCTTAGTTTTTAATGCATTCCTATCATGGACTCGCAAACTTTCATACAACTTCAACATCAGCAAGAATGGCTATGATCCACTCAAATCACAACATATAGACAATAACCAATGCATGGCATATATGATAAAAAGCTATCAAGGGTCAACAGTGATATCTTGCTTAAAATCTGAAATTTAGGACAATCAAAGAACACAGCTTATTTTTCCTATTCGATTTTTTAGCTGTTTGCTTCCAATGTCTACTTATCTTTCAATTCCCCTTTTATGCCTCCAATGATGTTCTCCTCGCACCTCTAATGTTTCAAACACCTTTTTTTTTTTTTTTTTTTTTTTTTAACTTAAATGACTGTCAAACGACCAAAATATTTAAGAGCTGCAACATAATTTGCAGGTTGCTAACATAGTTCCAAATCCAGTTCTCTAAAAATTTTCTATTTTCCGGCACAATGCTGCTGCCAATCCCGACACAGTTTATGACAGCTTTCTATCAGAACTTCATAATAATTTTCCAGTTAACCAAGATCATAAATTAACGATAGAATCTCATAAAAAATGTCAAGATATGCATCTAATAATCTACATTGTGCAGACGCCTTCGCGCACACAGGTGCAGAATCAACACTAGCAAGCGTACACAAGGCACAGGAGATCCAACACCTGAACTCCACACTTAATAAAAATCAAGAGAAAGCCCTCGAAAGATTTCCGCAAGACAAAAAATTAAGCTAACTGAATGATGTAACCGAAATTCACCCCAAGATCTTGCCCAAAACTCGATACCAAAATCCCGAAGCTAACAGCTCGATAACCCACACGGCCGCAGATCGAATACCAATTGAAGAATCAATGGCAAATGAAGACAAGATCCACGGGTAGAACCCAAAAGCATACACTGTGCAAACGGGCCAGGGGAATGGTTTGGAAATGAACAAGATTTCGACTTACCCTGTGATCTGACTCGGACGCGAACACCGGAGAAAGGAAGAGGAGGAGGAGAAAGAAGAAGGAGCCTGATCGGAATTCTAAGGACATGGCTGTCATCGGCAAGGGTCGGATCTTGAACCTCTCCGAAGAAATGTGTTTGAGAGAGAGAGAGAGATTCGACCTTGAAGATTTGAGACTTTTTGGCACTTTTATGACAGCCCTTCGGTATTATAGGCGGACTTTTTTTTTTTTTTTTTTTTTTAGTTCATCTTTTTTTTTTTGGTTAGTTCATCATTTTAGGGTTAAGTTTCTCTTATCATTGTTTTTTTTATTATCTCTTAAAATCTCTAAATCATATTCATCTAATCAATCTAAAAATTTAATATCTCCGTTCTAATTATAAGATTAGTTAACTTTTTTTGGAGAGATTAAGAAAGCTAAATAAGTTACTTAATCATTTCTTATGTTATGCATCTTTAAATTATATATTAGTTTATTAGTTAAACTAATGAGTTTAAAGAAAAAATAAAAATACTCTAAAATAATTTAATTAACTTCCTTAATCTCTAAAAAAATTAACTAAGTCATATAATTAGGATCGGAGAGAATACATTATTACTTTAACATTTCTCTTATATTTTCAATTAACGGTCTAGATAAGACTAATGAAAGATATAGAGAAAAAAGACGAGGGATTCCCGATTCGAAGTGAAAAAGGACATAAATAAAAGAAAAGGAAGGCAAAAAAACAATCAAAGGTTGTATATTGGATGTGGGCCGGCCAGCAAGCCACTCCTCCTATTTTACATATAAAAATATAGGTTAAAGTATATTTTTAGTCTTTAAATTTACATGAAGTATATTTTTGATCCCTTAACTTTATAAAGTATAATTTTAGTCCTATAATTCTAACACCGTTAGTTTTACTAATGAAAAATGCAAACTCAAGTGGTAACGGTGTAAATTTAAGTGATAATTTTGTGATTAAATGTTATTAGGCTTAAATCTAAAATACGAGTAAATTAAAGAATATATAAATTTTGTGTAATTAAATGCTATTAGTCATCGCTTGAGTTCGTTGCTTCAGCGTTTTCTGTTAGTAATATTAACGGTGTTAGAATTTTAGGACCAAAAGTATACTTTATAAAGTTAAGGGACTAAAAATATATCTTATGTAAAACTTAAAGGACTAAAAATATACTTTAGCCTCTATATGCGGTTTTTCCAAAAATGCACCCAATACCAAGAGTTTTTTTTTTTTTTTTTGTTCAAAAGTGACTATGTAGTTACAAAAGTGAAGCAAAAATATTCATTGACCGTTAGTTTAACTTTTTTGTATTTTTAAGGTTGACATGGATGATGACTCAGCTAAATTTCATCTCAACTGGCAGTAAAAAACTGAAAAAACTTACAAAAAATGACATAGATATTTTGGAAATTATAGTTTAATTCCCTTTCTCTCTCTCAATCTCAATCTTACCCATCGGGCCACCCATCTCTGCCTTCACACCGTTGTTGCCACCTTTCTATAATTTTCAAAACTATTTGGACCCTGTTCTATAATTTTCTCTAGTTCTCCATTACTAGTTAGGATGAAATTTGACTGAATCATCTTCCATATCAGCCTTAAAAATACAAAAAATTCAAACCAACAGTCAATGGTATTTGTGCTACACTTTATAACCACATAGTCAATTTTGTACACACAAAAACACTTGGTATTGAGTGCACTTGAAAAAACGACATGTGTATTTTTGCACATTAACCTATAATATATAGCTTTAATGTTTTTCCGCATAAATATTTTTTGGGAAAATTTCATTTAAATACCATTTGAATTTATAAAACCCCTAGAAGTCTCCAGAATTTGTAAAAAGACTGAGAGATACCAAGGACCTATGAGTGATATGCAAATTCGGGTGAAATTACCCTTTTGTCCTTACTTTTAAATACATAAAAAAATACCATCACTGGAGGGCCGCCGCTGGCCACCGGTGAGGGGGTGGAGGTTTTTTTTTTATTGGAGGGGGTGGGGTTTGAACCCGCAACCCCACACATCCATGGGGCCAAGTGGCCCACCAATTGGGTCACTTGGTTTCTTTAATATATATACACATCAACAAATATATATAGTCTTCTTAACATTTTTTCAACGATATTTACAAAACTCGCAACGGTATTTACAAATTCAATAACGTCATTTACAACTTTTTTCAAGTTTACATTTCTTTCCTCTTTAATGACTTTGAGTTAAAAAATAAAAAAAAAAAATCAACGGTATTTACAAAACTTGCAAAAGTATTTACAAATCCAAGAACGCCATTTACAAATTCAATAACGTCATTTACAACTTTTTTTCAAGTTTACATTTTTTCCTCTTTAATTCCTCCGGTATAAAAAAAAAAAAAAAAAACGGTATTTACAAAACTTGCGATATTTACAAATTCAATAAAGCCATTTACAACTTTTTTTCAAGTTTTCATTTTTTTTTCTCTTTAATGCCTCTCGAGTAATAATAAAAAAAAATCAACGGTATTTACAAAATTTGAAACAAGATTTACAAATTCAATAACGCCATTTACAACTTTTTTTCAAGTTTACTTTTTTTTCCTCTTTAATGCCTCTAAGTAAAAACAAAAAACAAAAAACAACGGTACTTGCAAATCCAATAACGCCATTTACAACCATGGGTACAAAAAACACTTTTAAGACCGGACGAAAGAGGTCTCTTAAGACCGGATCTGTGGACCGGTCTTGTTCCAGGAGATTTTAAAAGTCGTAACTTTTAAGACCGGATGAACGATCGGTCTTAAAAATTTAGACCGAACTTTTGAAATATCCGGTCTTAAAATTGTTTCAAAATAATAATAAATAAAAAACCCAAATGAAACAACCGGTCCCAAAACACCGAGATCGGCAACATTTTGAATGTCCATCCGTCATCAACGACGGAGAACTAAGAGAAGATTGGAAGCAACACCAACACAAAACACAAAAAAGATAAATACAATGTCCAGAAATAAGAAAACATAACAAGAAATAGAAATTATTCACTATGGAAATCGAATTTAAATCAATATAAAATTAAAGGTGAAATTGAAGTCCAGATCTACAAAAAAAAAAAAAATCACAAGCTTAAAGCAACCAAATCTGAGCAGGATCCTCTTGTCAGTGCTGGCGAAACTTCAAGCAACCAAAATCGAAGTCCAGATTTAAGCAGGAGCCGTCAAGGTAGGAACAAACAGACTTAAGTAAGAAGAGATCTGGGTTTGATTTTAAACCGGATTTGTGCGAAGGCGGCGTAGGAGGAGCCATAGATCGAAGAGGAAGGAGCCGACGTCGTCCAGAATCCTCGAAGCAGTATGCTTCCGCCATTTTTGAGGATTGGAGTCGACACCATCGCAAAACCCTCAAAGCATCTTACTGCCAACGTTGCCAAGGATTTGATTGTGTGGCTCTTGGGACGACTTACGAAGATTGCGAGTAGGTTAGAAGAAGAGGATGGCATTCTTGCTGAGGATTTGACCCGTGAGGCTCTTGGGATACTCGTTGAATCTATAACTAAGCAAATGTTATATCACCAAGAAGACAAACACACGCACGGACTTAACGAGTTTAGTGAATTTAGCTTTTTTTTTTTTTTTTTTTTTAACACTTTTAAGACCTAGGTTGTTTATAAAAACCGATCTTAAAAGTATATTTTTAAGATAGGATCCTTTATAATTTGGTCTTAAAAGTGTTTTATATATTTACAAAATTGACACCGGTCATTCTTTTATGACCGGATCTTTTATAATCCGGTCTTAAAAGTGTTTTATCTATTTATGAAATTAATCGTCATACTTTTAAAAGTAAATCTTTTTAATCTATTTAGTATTGTATATATTTACGAAATTTCCACCCGGTCATACTTTTAAAACCGGATCTTTTATAATCCGGTCTTAAAAGTGTTCTATATATTTATGAAATTGCAACCGGTCATACTTTTAAGACCGGATCTTTTATAATCCGGTCTTAAAAGTGTTCTATATAGCCACCGGTCATACTTTTAAGACCGGATCTTTTATAATCCGGTCTTAAATTTGTTCTATATATTTAGGAAAGTGTCACCGCTCATATTTTTAAGACCGGATCTTTTTTAATCCGTTTTAAAAGTGTTCTATATATTTACGAAAGTGCCACCTTTGGTCATACTTTTATGATCATATCCTTTATAATCTGGTCCAAAAAGTTCTTTATATTTACGAAACTATCACCAGTCATACTTTAAAGACCTGATTATCTATAATCCGGTCTAAATGAGGCGGTTTTAAAACTCTTTTTTTTACTAGTGAACTTCAATAACATCATTTACAACTTTTTTTATAAAATTTGTAAAGAGGAAAACAATGTAAACTTGAAAAAAAGTTGTAAATGGCGTTAATTGAATCTGTAAATGACGTTACTGGATTCGTAAATACCGTTGATTTTTTTTTTTTTTTTTTTTTTTTTTTTTTTTACTCAAGGCATTAAAGAAGAAGAAAAATGTAAACTTAAAAAAAAAGATTGTAAATGGCATTATTGAATTTGTAAATACCGTTGCAAGTTTTGTAAATATTGTTGAAAAAATGTTAAAAAGAATATATATATTTGTTAATGTATATATATATATTAAAGGAACCCTGGTGAGCCACTTGGCCTCATGGATGTGTGGGGTTTGGGGTTCGAACCCCACCCCCACTTTCAATGAATATAATTTGTTTTTTTTTTTTTAAAAAAAAACCCCCCCCCCCTAAAAAAAAACCTCCACCCCTCTTCGGGTGGTCACCCACGGGCGCCCTAGTGGCTAGTCATGCGGTCTTTGGCCGGCCATCCGGTGAAGGGTATTACTTATTTATTTATTTAAGACTGAGGTCAAAAGGATAATTTCACTCTTAATTTGCATATCTCTTATAGGTCCTTGATACATCTTTGTCTTTTTACAAATTCGGGAGACTTCTAGGAGTTTTACATATTTAAATGGATTTTTCCCTATTTTGTTTTTGTTACACCCACATAAAAGTGAATAGGTCTACTAATATTTTTTTCTCTTCTCTTTGCAATGAGACCCACTTACTTTCATGTGAATGTAGAATTAAAAAAATTTCTACAATAAAAGTAAAAGCATTAAACTCATAATCTATTGGCCTGGTTACACAATATTTCCTGAATTTTGAATCGGTTGGAGATAACATCTTTTATAGTTTAAAGTTTAAATTTAATCTCATAAATTTTTACTATCTCTGGTCCTAATTATATAAACACTTTTGTAATGCAATTTGCATTACAAAATTGTTCCTATAATTAAAACCGGCCGAATTTTTTTATTATTATGAAGCCCTTGCTATTTATTTACCCTTATCTTTCTAATATAACGTCAGATCAATATAACACATATGACATCCTCTGTCTCATCTTATGTTATCTAATAAATTTATAGCAATTATACATTTTTATCTTATATTATCTAATAAATTTATAGCACTTATTTTTTACCTATGGTTAAATTGTCATTTAACATTAAAAAAATCTAGTCCTCCTGGTATCTCCTTGCCTCTACGACCTCTTGTTATTCTTATCAAAATTCCATGGGTTGATCCGTTGATGTAGCATCCTCTTCTTCGTGTTCTTCCCTTCCAACACACTCTATTCTTCCTCATATAGTTCTTCACGCTCTTCACAAATGACTATGTTCCAAATCTGTATCTATCTAGCTTCTTTTTGTTTTTCTTCTTTCCTGAAACAAATTTTGAAAAGGATTTGAAAGATTCCAACTTTTTGAAAACCAGTCATCTATTCTCAGAAACTTGGGAGTTTTTGAGAATGAGATGTGTAGAATAAAAGAGGATCGATATGGGGCCAAAGATGATGCCTATAGTTAGGTCAAGAGCCATTGAGAATTGCGACGCCATCTCCTCGGCGGGTTTAACTAAAGGACATGACGATATGCATAATGATGAGTTGCAGATATGCAGAATGATGAATTCTTCGTGTAGTAACGCATAAAGCTGTAGTTTTAAAAGTTATTTTTTATAAGTTAAAGACAAAATTCTTCATATATTATATTTTTATATTTATATTTTATAAATAGTAAAAATTATTCTCTAAGAACTAATTCAAACAAATTATAATTGAAATTAAAAGTTGGAGGAAGCTCGCAGATGATAGCAAGCTAATACCATCATATATACTAGGAGAACCAGGGTTTTTTAAAGTTAAATGACAATTTAACCCTTGGTAAAAAATAAATTGGCTATGAATTTATTATATTATGTAGGATGACATAGAGGATTTCATGTAGGCCAGATGTCATATGTGTTTTATTGATGTGAGGTGTCAATTTCCATTAAAAAGATAATGGTGAATTAATGATAAGAGGTGCATGGTAAAAACAATAAAAGTTTAAGGGGATAAATTTAAACTTTGAAATGTAAGGAGATGTTATTTGCAACTCACTCAAATTCAAGGTGTGTCTTGTATACTTATGCCTAATCTTTAAGAGCAAAATTAAATTGGAGAGTAAAGGTTGGTGGGACTAAAGCCCATAAATTAAAGGGTAAAAGATTTCTCCAGTCACTGAAGATAAGTTATCTTCAATGACCCCCAAAACTATATTATATTGTTTTGGATTAATAAAAAGTGTTTTTGTAATTTTAGTTCACCCTTCATTAATTCACTTGACTTTTATGTGGCCACATGAGATAGTTTTTTTAAAAAAAGTCTCAGTTTTTTTTTATGTGGCCCCCGCCATTTTATTACCATTAAGCCAAACACAAATCATATTTACAACCTAACTTTTTTTCTACCAAATTTATAAAAAAGTCAAATAGAAAATAAGTTACCGCTCTTACCGCTAACTCAAAAAACCAAGACATCCATTGTTGTTTGGTTTGGAGATGCATTGAGAACTTAATACCAAACAGGTTGATACTATTCAGTGCACAGTAAGTGGCGATTCAATAGGCCTATTTCCTAGGCTCACGGGACCAGTCTACCTGCCAAGGTGCTTGTTAGTTTCTCCAACCAACACTGCCCAGCCCCATGAGGTGTGGCAGGCCAACCAACAACATGAGGGCTAATCTACCCATACTGGTGGGGCTTACTATTGTCTCTGCAGACGCCTTCCGTCTCTCATCATGGCTCATCCAAACTTTACATTAACGGAGGGAACTAACTAGTAAACAGAAATCTGAAGAAAAACAGAAGCATGTGCTTTGATTTCAAAAGCAGAGACAACAGTAAAATTGCGTTGCTATATAATTAAGAAACCACTTATAGCAAGAAAAGCTATAATGGTGTGAGAAAAAAGTTCTAAATTTAGGAACTCCCCATATACACTTTGACAGTTGGAATACATGACCAAAGCCACTGACGGAGTCTTTTTGCATTCCGACAATGATTCCATTAGTAAGCGCTACCATTACAAAGAGACCCAAAAAAAGAACAAAAGAAAAAAACTACAATGAAAAACACTGAAGCTACAGGTGCCAATTACTTTGGTTATCACAAGGAGCCCTTTGGGTGGAATTGAATCGATGTGGGATGCTTTTGATAAGTGGTTTGATGTGCAAGATATTTGTTTGAGGTCCGGTTTCTCTTATAATTGTTTTCTCATCATTTCTCATAATCTCTAAATCATGTATGTTCAATCAATCTAACATGTCACAATACTATTTTTATTTTTCTCTCATTTTCTCAAGTAACGTTCTAAATAGGAGTGAGCAACGGGCGCGGATGCCCCGGGGGTAACCCGCGCCCCGCCAGTTTATTTTCCACAGTGCGGGCTGCCCGTCACCGTGGCCAAACCCATGTAACCCGTATAAAGCGGGTACGAGTTAAACGGGTTTTAATAAACGGGTCCAGGGAACCCGTTTACATATCTCTCTTTTTTTTTTCTTTTTTTTTTTTTTTTTTTCACAGCAACAAGAAGAAAAGGAAAAATGCACAACAGCAATTTGCAAAAATCTCCCTCCCTTTGATCTCCATCTTCGTTGTTTCTCTTATTAGTGTAAACTCTGTTCTATTGTTCGGATTTCACACGAGTATATGCTTATGCCTTCACTGTTTGTCTTATCCAGAAGAGATGTGTGGGTTGGGGAAAGGTGAGGACTTCTTTTGCTACAGGTCAGATTAAAGTTTTGCTTTTGGAATTTAAATAATCATCTACGAAAATCTAGTTTTCAAATTTCTTTGAGATTAAAGTTTTGCTTTTGGACTTCTTTTGGAATTTAATTAATTAAAGGGCTGTTCAAAACCTGTCCTCCCCATTCAAAGCTTTTTTCAACGATGATCTCCGTCGAAACCTGTCTAGCCAATTTCTTTGAGAGCGTTTGCGGCTCTGCGCTTCTGCTCTGCATAATCTCGAAGGACCAAGAGTCCAAGCCAAGTAGCCAACTCTGAGCTGAATAATAAAAATAAAAAAAAAACATATAAACGGGCACGGGCGGGCCGGGGGTTACCCGTGACCCGCCCATTTAAATTATATAGGTACGGGCCAGCCCGTACCCGTAACGGGTCTAATCTGGGTGGGTTTAATCCGGGGGAAATTTTGCAGGGTGCGAGCGGTTAGGCGGGTTGCGGGTAACTTGTTCACCCCTAGTTCTAGATGAGCTTATGAGAAATGATAAGAAAAAGAGCTAATGAGAGGATCTACTTCCATTTATTTGTTCTTCTCACACCACTCGGCGACTAACGAAATTTTATAACCGCATTTCTACTCATTTAACAGCAGCGACTAACGGTGGGAAGTTAGAAGACCCAGTAGAAAGAAGAAAAATCAAGAAAAATTATAAGGACCTCTAGATTAATTTTCCCTATAAATTATGTTTTCTTTTCTAGTCAACCATTTGCCATGTCACCCAACTTTGTAAGTCAACTCTTCCATATCACTTTCCCAACTTTGCCACATCATCATTCAAATTTTCGCCACATCACTCATTGTAGTCAAACATTTTTCTCCATCCATGTAGATAACAGCTGCTTAACGGTGCTGCTATATTTACTATAAAAATAAAAAAAAAAAAAAGATTATTATATCTACTTTTACACCTAATAATTGCACCTTAACCCAAATGTTAAAGGAAGTAGTTCTAGTAAGGTTTGTAATCTTATGAGATTTAATGAGTTTGAAGTAAAGGAAAATTTCAGTACTGAACTGAGAATAGCATTTCTTTTTCTACAATGATAGACGATTTTTTTTTTTTTTTTTTTTTTTTTTTTTTTTTTTTTGCATTTTTATTATTATCATAGTTCAATTCAATTTTTAGAATGAAGTTGTTATATAACGAGCAAAATCTAACCCATAACCTTGAATTCACTGAAACTTTTTTATGCCAGCAGGGCAGAAAGTTATACGACATTTTGAGATAAAATTTTTTCCTTTTTATGCATGGGATGAAATATCTTGACCGTATGTGTGTGTATACATGTATATCATATTATACGACCGATATACCATTAGAAAACTAAAATTTTAAGAGTATTGCGCTGATTCAAATCCTCTCAAATACCTCCTCCCCTTTGCCTCACCAAAACCCATTTCCACTCTTAAATTAAAAAATAATGACTCATATGTAATAATATTTTATAAAATATTCTTCAAATATTGCTAATAAATAATTAAATAAATTTGAATTGTTAAAATTTCATCTAATAGTCACACATGTAGAAGAAGAAAAAATTTAGTTCATAAAATATTTTAATACTACCTTCTGTCTTTAATATTATATTTATTTAACTAATTTGGATAGATTAAAAAATTAATTAAATTATTTATCAATAAAAATGTGTATTTGTTTCCCTCAAATACCGCTATAAATCATTTTAAAATTGTCCATTAATGTAAACTCTCTTAACATGTGCTTAATCAATCGGGATGGTTTTTTTTTTTAAAAAAAAAGATACATATGAGAGATAAAATAGATTGAAGTCTTATATATAGTACCAAATCCAACATCAACTAGCAAAGACTAAAGATAGTAATAGTTTTGTAAAATATAAATCTAACCAATCCAATTTTTTTTATCTAAGTAATAGTTTTGTAAAATATAAATCTAACCCATCCATTTTTCTTAATCTAACTATAGGGATGAGATTCTGATAGGGAAAAAAATATTCTAAGAGGTTGTGTTGTTGGTTAATTTTACCTATTACATGACTTTCATACAAAGTTTCATGAGGTTGAAAATAAAAATTTGTTTAATCAATGCGGAAACCCGTAACACTTTACGGTCCCCATGAATTATTAACCTTAACTTATTACGTTAATTAGTTAATAATTATTAATCTGTAACTCTTTACGGTAATCATGAGAATTCATAACAATTTATAATACTCATGAGTTTTAGGATTACTCGTTAAATCAACTATTGGAGTTTAGGATAATTTGATGAAACGATTATTGGAGATTAGAATACCTTAGATCACTCGAAGACTTCAAGGTTGTTGATGTTCTCTAACGTTGATCCACACAAACTATCCCCCAATTACAATGAGAACTTCTTCTCTTGAAACCTCGCACTCCTTGGATGCTTGCTAGGCGAAGACAAGGTTGAGTTGTGGTTTCCTTGGGTTTTTATCTTTTCAAGAAGATGATGATTTCTTAGGATCAGGTTAAAGATAGGAGGAGCAAGATCATTGGAACCTTGCCTTTCTATGGATGGTGCCTTTTTCTCTCTAAACCTTTGGTAAAAACCGAAATTTAGAGAGCATAAGGATCTTTTTTTCTCTCAGAAAAACGTGCAAGAAAAAGGCACATAAAAAATCAACACTTCATAAGAGTCTAACTCTAATTTAAGTACTCACAAGAAAGGTCCAATCCAAGCTTGAATTGGAGAATCCAAATCACAATGAATTGAATTCATATCTTGATTGATTGATTGAATTTAAGATGATGAATCACATTCATATCTTGATTGATTGTTTGAATCAATCATTTAAGATGATGGATTACATTTATTTCCTTTTTTTCTTCAAAAAAACGTCTATAAAAAGGGCACATAAAAAATCAGCACTTTATAAGAGTCTAACCCTAATTTAAGTGCTCATAAGAAAGGCTCAATCAAACTTGATTTGGATAATGAATTAAATCCATATCTTGATTGAATAATAATTTAAGATGATGAATCACATTCATCTCTTAAACTAAAATTCAAAATCATTACCATCAATCTTAATTTATTATTTCTCCTATCTTCATCCAATCATTATATTGGATCTTAGATAATTCAGAATTATCTTTTATAACCTAACCTTTTGAATCAAAATTCAAATTCAAATTTTAAACTTAAATTCAAAATTCGAATTCCAAATTCAACTTGGCCTAAGACCCTGTTGGGTCTTCCAACACATTTGGGCCCTTTTGTAGAGAAATTGATTTCCCATTTGGGGACACCATATATGACGCCATTTTCTCCTCATTAGGCTTGGAGTCCTACTCCAACCTAATTACACCTTTACTCTTGATAACGCCCAATAATAATTATTGGCCCAAGTTTGCTAAATTTAAACAATCGGGAATAACCTTTTGTGTGTGACCCATTAGGCCCAATTAGTCACTGACATAAATAAACTTGGACCAATTAAAAACCCCTTTAATGGACCCAATTTATTTAATGACCTCATAAGACACTAGCAATGCTCTGCGGCCCCAGAACTAATTGAGTTGATCAAGTGATCTAGCTTTCACATTTGGATACCGTGCAAGCATCATCCCTCACATCGTTATTCACATTTAGTCGAGAGCAAAGATAAAGTATCATCTATCTTAATTGACTAAATATAGCTATTTCACAGAACTATGAATCTTCTTATATTAACTCTGTAATGGATCATGACTCTTCATGATCATTTGCTGCGCGCACAGACTCTCGAGTTAATTAGAAGCTATTCAAGCTCTACCAGTCTTGTGAATGACTAATCCCTTGTAGGGGACTGTGAATCCTCTCAGCATGTGCATCTATACTCATGCATTTGAGTTACACCCAAGAGTACACTGTTCTCCCCATTTTCAGGTGGATAGAGCCGTACGGTCAAAGTATAACCCTAGGACATAGTGTTCGATGACATCCTTAAGTCCAAGACGATTCGCACTACCAAACGATGAGAGACTTTACATATCCAATGATACTATCTACAATGAATCTTTGTGGAGTCTCTCGGTTGGTCAGTTCGATGCTATATGTTCTCTAACATATCCACCCACGATATCAGCTAAGACATCTCCATGTCTGTATTCCATGAGGTTCCTACCTTGTATCCCTATACAAGTAGACGATGTCGTACTAGTCTTATTGAGATCATCAATGCCCTTTTTTGGTGATTCAAGACTAGGAACAAGTTTTAGGCAATAGATATCCAGTGTTCTCGAGTCCTCATGATCATGATCTCTATCATTGATCCTCAAGAATAACACATGTTCTATTCCTAGGGCTTTTATCTTCAAACACATATTTACCTTAAAATAAAGGCGAGACATAAATATGATAAAGATAAAATATGCTCATTTATTAATAATGAAATACTATAACGTAGAAATGGTGCTGATCGTCCTTACAGATTGTCTCTAGGACACCTAAATACTAACATCTCGTATTGTACTATTCTCTTTTAAATTTAACGATGAAAAATAATACATGTTGCAAAGTAATGAGTAAATTTTATAATCAATGTTAATAAACATATAAAGATGTTCGAGCAAAAAAAAAATTAAAGATGGGTTAAGCATCAAATCCGCACCGAAAGTGCACGTCCGGGAACAATGGTACCCTCCCTATTAACAACGTTAACTTTCACCATTAAAAAAACATGTCACACTCTTAATTACATGACACACAAATCACCGCCTACTTTTTCTATCATCTCCTTCCTATCCACCTCATCATCTCATTCTTTCCTCCCTCTCCCTCCCATGTTCTTCATTAATCGGCACCATCTCCCTCATGTCTTCACTCCTTTGTTAGTTATGCTTAATTTTGATGATGAAAAATATGCTTATCAATATTAAGAGCAAAAAGTTTCCATAGTACATTTATCTTCTACTTTGACTAATGCTTATATTTAATGTTGATATGAAGATGAATTATGGAGAATGATTAAGATAATAGAAGAAGAAAAGATATTGAAGAAGTTGAATTATGGAGAATGATCAAGAGAATAGAAGAAGATGAGATATTGAAGAAGGTAGAATTTACAGAGAATGATGAGCCCAAGTTAAATGACGAAGAATGATCAAGATGAGAGATAGAAGATGGAAGAGCTTGATGAATGGTATGAGAATATCATTATACAAGTTCCAAGATTGATTCTAGAAGTCTCCACAATCAAATGGAAGTTGGAATGACTCAATTTGGAGTTAATACAAGCAAAAATATGATTCAGGACGAGTTAACTCGAGTTGGGAACTAAATGACTCGAGTTAATGACTTTGCTACAGTGATTTGTGCCTCTGGAACAAGTTGACTCGAGTCATCACCAAATAACTTGAGTCAAAGTGTACTCTAGCCACTCTGTTCACCTCTGTTTCACGTTTAGCTTGGGCGAGGTCTGGTATTTTGATGATATCTCCTAAACCAGAGATTGGATTGAGGTGAAACCAATTTCATATGAAATGAGACTCCCAATGAGTAATTTTGGTATAAAATGCAAGCCCAAAGGAGTTCAGATCAAGGAGCTATGAATTTCACAAGTTGGCACATCAATTAGCATCACTCAGCAGACCAAGCTTCGATGTTTTGAGTGTATCTCACAAACCACACATCCAAATGAGCTCAAACCAGTGGCATTTGCAAGAAGACATGAAGAGATTTCTAGGGATAGGTCAATTGCTATATTTAGATTTATATTTGAAGAGATATGGTTTCTGAAAGTTTGCCCATGTTCTGAAGAAAGACAAAATGCAGCAATGTCAATGCAGACACTCTGGAACAAACAAAAGGTAACAACTCGAGTTATCACTTAGAAACTCGAGTCAATGATTGTACTTCACTTTTCAAAATAAACATCGTGATATCAGCTTTTTCAGGATCTGATATGACTCGAGTCATTTGGTAATTAACTCAAGTCATGCTTGTGACAGAACTTCGATTGATATAAAAATGCTTGATATAACTCGAGTCACCATGAACAACTCGAGCCATCCTAATTCACTTAGCTCTTTGTATGGAAATTTACTACTATAATTCGAGTCATATCACTTGACAATTCTTCTCTCGCCTTTTGAACATCGCAATTATGACTCGAGTCATTTAATGTAACTCAAGTTATATATACATAAGAATTTGAATACCTTCGTCTCGTAATCTGTAATTCTTTGGTTAAGCATTGGGTATTTCATATTATTGAATCTTATTATTCCTAACCAAGTTTAATCAGTTTGCTAGTGGTTTTCAGATAAGATTAATAGGTCTTAAACTTCAAATTGTTATAAAGCAAATTTGTGTCAGACGCATTAAATGCTCACACACAGTCGAAGCATAAAAATGGAAAATGGACTTCTGAACAAGCAAAAAGCATTCCGGCTATTCCCAGTCAACATTCTACCTAAGTCTTAACGGACAAAT
Organism: Acacia acuminata; assembly: GCA_019022655.1. NCBI lineage: Eukaryota > Viridiplantae > Streptophyta > Magnoliopsida > Fabales > Fabaceae > Acacia > Acacia acuminata. Next base: position 8,206,265 of record JAFJYI010000005.1, read on the forward strand.
CGAATGAAGAATGTCAACGAAGAATAACGGCTATCTTCCAGAGAATACGAAGAGACAGAGCAGCGATAAAACACAACGGACATATTCATTAATCTCAACGGCTCACTAATCTCTCCTCAACAGTCATAAATTGCAACTAACTATAAAAGGAGAAGCATTCAAGATAGAAGAGGTTGGAGACAAGAGCTTACACTGTCGAAATGCCAACATTCTGAATCAAACGTTGATCTCATATACACTCTGTTCTCAATGCTTACATAGCTTATCATAGAGAATGAAATGATTTATATTGTACTTCAGTGTTTATTCATTCACTTCTAAGAGATAAGATTCATTGTAATCATTTTCTCTGAGAGTTACTCAAGATTGGGTGATCTTGAGTAGGAAACCGATTGTATCCTTACAGTGGGTAAGGGGGAGTATCTCGGTGAGAGATTTGGCTTCACAAGTGCCTGGTGAACTTATGGAATTGTAAAGGCTTCTCTTGTGCCCGGATTAAACAAGAGGATAGTGGATTGAAAATCTCAAGTGGAGCTTGGGGACTGGACGTAGGTCAAGGATTGGGCCAAACCAGTATAAATCACAGTTTGCATATTCTCTTCCCTTATCTCTTATATTTTCAGTATATGTTTATTCGAATATTTAATTGTTGATTTAGAAGACGCGAAAAGATTTTCAAAGTTCCAAGTTTTTAATCTTCACCCAATTCACCCCCTCTTGGGTTCAACTAGGTCTTACATCCTTCATCCACTCCCTTCCCTCTCACAATGGACGCCTCCTCACTCACCATGAATGCCGACGGCGGTGTCGTCGGCCCTTGCTACCTTCAATCAATGTCACTGGCCTTCAGGCTCGTCGTCATTGTTGATTTGTCCCTTCCTTTTGACTGAAAGGAAGGCAAGGCACCAGCGACGGTGACCCACCAGCTACAACGTAGGATAGGGAGGCACTAGTGATCTCCAGGTCCTTCAAACTTCATCGATCCTCTTCCTCCGACCACAGGTCGTGCGTGTAGGTCATCAACAACAGGTACTTCACCACTATGTTGTAGATCTGCAAAGCCGAGTTGTTCGAACCTCAATCTCCTAGATTTTCAACGACCATCAGATGACAACAAGTTCAACCTTCCTCCTTCCGATTACATTTCCTTCAATTTTGATTTCTCTTTGGTTCCTTCGATTATTTGATTTTTCATATTGATGAATGAGTATGGATGAATGTTTTTTTGGTTGATGATTATGTAAAATCAGTGGTTAATTTTGACTAAAATTACATATGTGTTCAAGACACTCCAAGTAATGCTCACTCAGCTCTGCGTACAGCCTCTACTCCTCCTTCCGCTTCCTGGATTTCTTCTTTCTTTGTTCCATTCCCGTTGTATGGAGGAAGGACGGACAAGGGAGGGAGAGAGAGAGACGAATGGAGTGGTGGGGCTGTCGAGGCTTCTGGGTGACGATGAACATTGGAGGAAGTAGAGGGAGGAAAGAAGGAGCGATGATGAGGTGGATAGGAGGGGAGAGGGTAGAAGAATTAGGTGGTGATGAGGTGGCGATTTGAGTGCCATATAAGAGTGTGATGTGTCTTTTTTATGGTAAAAATTAATGCTAGTAATGGGGAGGGCAACATTGCTACGTTTTGATACTTCAGAGGTAACATTGAGACTCAAAAAACTTTCAAAGTAACATTGCTCCTAGACGTGTACTTCCATGGCGAATTTGCTACTTAGTCCTCTAAAAAAAACTAAAACTCATAGCAAAATGGAGAATATGTTGGAAATTATGCCCTAGGGGCAATTTATTGTACTTTGGATATTTAAGTTATTTAAAGTATTCTCTTTTGTTAGCATTTTCGTTTGCATGTTCGTATTGATAACTGCATCCCTGGATCCATCTTATAGATTATCCTAAATGTCCGGTCGGTCATCTACGCGGGAGCGAAGATGAATTAAGACCAGTATGACTTTGATGAGGTATGGAGATACAATCAAAGTCATGGGCACTGTAAGAGTACAAGGTCTTTGGGACCGCCCACTATGAGAAAGTTCGCATGGATTAAGTCATAAGCTTATCCATGTATAACCGCGTCACGACGCCCTTTGACTCGAGATCATCATGGATTCCTACATGATGAGTCGGTCTTTGACCTAGTCAAAAGTCACCTTTGACCGGGTGATGATAAAGGCTTGGATCAGGATCAGTGGTTTTCATGCGGAGGAATGTGAATGGTCAAGATGAAATTTGTCCCTCACATTTGTAGAGAGATGATACTGGGCCCCTCGATGAGTGAGTCTAAGAAATGTATGGTCATACTGTGATGGAAAGGAGTTTCCATTTCACTTATTAGACTACTCGAGAATCGAGAAAGTAATGGTCAAGAAAAGGAAGTTGACATTATCCATGCCTCATCCTTGACCGAATTATCGCGTGACAAAAGGGACATGACATAGTTGTACGATAGGTTGTATCGTGTCATCGATCCCCATGTGAATTGGGTAGTCACAATGTCTTGCTAGAGGCCGCTTGCGACTTGTGGGCTGACACAGTGTTGGCCCACTGCCAATCTCATATGGGCCTGCAGGGTCACACACAAGAATAATCCAACACGAGCGAAAGTGTCTAGATTCATTGAATCTCAGATTGATTTGAGATTAAATGAATAATGAATTTAATCTAGGATATATATATATATATATATATCAATTTCGAAATTGATATATATATATATATATTATTAATGGAGATTGTAATATTATATATAATATTTGTTTTGTATTTATATATATATATATATATATATATATATATATTATTAATGTAGATTGTAATATTATATATAATATTTGTTTTGTATTTAATTTATTTGATAAATTAAATACCTGAAACAAATAGAGATATTGTATCTCATTTAATTTCGAATAAAGATATCGTATATACGTTTTTAATATTAAATTGAGATATAGTATCTCATATTTAATTAAATAGATAGATATCATTTCTTGGATTTAATTTATAGAGATAAATTAAATCAGAAGGCTTTTAATTTGAATTAAATAAATACATTAGATTAAATCTATCGGATAGATTTAATTAATATATTTTAATTCAAATTCGAATTTCAAATTTCCGGATCTGGTTTTTAATCGGATTAAATAAATACATTACATTAGATCTAACAGATAGATTTAATTAATATTTATTTAATCCATATATTTGAAATTTGAAATTCAAAATTAATAGGATTAATTTTGAATATAATACGTAGATGGGTTTAGAAAAACCTACGGGAGTTTTATTCGAGCATATTGTAAAGCCGCGAGAAAAACCCTAGAGTGAAAAATTGAGAGAGACGCACAAGAGCGCTAGCACGCCGTCGTAGCCGTGTTCGAGGATTGTTCATGTGGATACCGAGAGGAAAACGATTCTAAGAGTCGTCTTTCGGGCGATCGAGGAGGTAGCCCCTTTGTTCAAGGAAGAACGAGACGCGGACGAATTCACCAAAGGTAATATCCGGATTCCCTAGCCTTGGTTTAAACGCACCCGAGTAATCCTCGGAACGGGATTCGTAAGTTTTTTTAATCCTGTGTTGTACGGATCCCAACAGAATATATATAAAAATTTCAATATAATGTATCCAACCGTTAATTATGAGCGATCGGCGGAACAGCGGCATCCACATCGTGTTGGGGGCACGTGCCCACCCTTAAATTTCTGTCTTTTGTGTGTGTATGTGGTGTGCGGTGAACCTCTCTATCCCCCCATCTCTTACTTCCTCAAAGCCTCAAAGGGAGATTTCTACTCGCTAGACTCCATCTTCCTCGATGAATAGTTAAATGATTGTTTAGTGTCTTATATTGAAAAAGATGTATTTGATAACATTGATAATAAAACAATTATGATGGAATCCTAAAAAATAAGGCATAGAAAGATGACATTGTAATTATTTTTATTGTAATATACTTTTGTTATTAAAATATAAGGTGTCCAGCCTTATTATTTTTAACAATATTTAGTCTTACTTTCCCTTTATATTCTTTCATTTTTTAATGCATTTAAAGCTTTGCCTAACAAAAAATTTTCGGGGGCAGTGGTGCCCCCCCTTCCATAAATTTCTGGATCCACCCCTAGCGATCGATTAGCTTAAATTGACATGATTTAATCTTCCCCTAGTTTGTTCAATATATTTGCAGGAAGTTCTGTGGATATTCTAATAAAGCACCATTTAAATATCAATGGATTTTGTGTTTTTTTTTATACACACATAGTAGGGGAGGGGGCAGGGTTCGAACCCTGAATATAGGGGAGGGGAGCCAAACTCCCATGCCACTGCGCTACTAAGGCGCTGGCTCAATGGATTTTGTGTTTTAGTTGCTCAGAACTTGAAATTTTTGAGCATCTTTATCTCTTTTGTCCATTTGTGCAATCTGTTTGGTTTGGGGAATCTTCAATTAGATTGCCTTGTTCATCATTGGTGGAGTTTAAATCCGGTTAAAACCAATGTTTTGAAATCCTAAGACCGGGAGCTGGTTAGTAAACCGATCCATTCGGACATCAACCCGATTCATTTTTATTTTATTTTAATTTTCTTTAGAATTTCATATTAATTACCCTGAAATCTTTAATTTGTCACCGGTTTGGTCCCAGGTTAACTCCGGTCTAACCCATTGACCCAGTACTCCAACCGATTTAGTAGTCATAGGTTTCATAATCTTAGTTAAAATGGACCCTGCTACAACTCCATAAGGATGGACATCCAGAGGTGGACCCACGTATAAGAGAAGGGGGCAAGTGCCCACTCTTGATGAATTGGGGAATTTTGTTTGTTTGTTTTTTTTTTTTTAAAAAAAAAAAATTTTAATACATGTTTGAATGATTGTCCACCCTTAAATTAAATGCCCACCCTTAATACATCAAGATCGCACTTCGTAATCGATGGGGGGATGAATGGTTAAATGATTGTTTAATGCCTTATATTGAAAAAGATGTATTTGATATCACCGATAATAAGGCAATTATGATGGAATTTCAAAAAGTAAGGTCTAGAAGGATGACATTGTAATTATTTTTATTGTAATACAATTTTGTTATTAAAATATATGTACTTGAACTTATTGAGTGTCCACCCTTCATTATAATTTATGTAGCTGCATTTCTAACAGCACTTAGCCTTGTTTTTCTAAATGACAGGTTTGTAAAATAATTGCTTCTCTTATTACATCATCAGTATTCACTTGATTTCATGAATATTTTTTTGATATTTTTTTCTTTTTTTTGTTTATATTCTTTTATTTTAATGCATTCAAAACTTTCCTTAAAAAAAAATTCAGGAGTGACCCCAAATCCCCATCGATGCCCATTCTTCACTAATTTTCTGGATCCGCTAGTGTACGACATCTGTGGGAGCTAACAAAAATTGTTAAAGAGTATTTCTGTCATATGGATGATAAGGAATCAAATCATTCACAAAGAAAACAATCCTAGTCAGTTAGCATAATGGTTATTAAACAAGTGTATCATGCCTCTTTCTTTGTGTTCTTTTGCTTTTCAAGTAGAGGCTTCTGCTGCTCATCTGACACAGTTACTACCATTGCAAGAGCATATTTTTGTTGCTACTATCCAATCTGATGGTTGGACAATATTTATACTGCCAATCGTGAATTTGTTTGGAGGGCCATCGTCAGCCTGTTTGGGAAAGCGTCCAAATAGAGTAAAAGCATGGTGATCGAAAGGGTATAAAAGCCGAGTGAGGGGGAAAAAAGCTCATTTTATCGTGTTTGGGATAACATCAAAATTAAATGGACTTATAGGGGAAAAAAACAGCTTATATAGGAATCTCAAAATTGCAGTTTTTGGAGTTTTGATCGTCATGCAATAAATGTGAAATTAATTCCCATAGCCAATTTATATACAATTTTAACGAGAAAATATATTTAATTAAGGACCTTTTTTTAATAATAATTTAACTTTTTTATGAATTTTAATTTTAATTTTTTATCTTTAATTATCGTAATATATATAACTAATATATATATATATATATATATATATATATATAGTATTCAATAAAATTTATGTCCTTTTCCATTTCAACCGACTTTTCAAATAATAAATTCAAACATGTGTACACATATTTACAATATGACTTTTGTTCCATCTTACGTTTATAAAAATTAGGTAAAAATAAGTCACTTATACCACCATTCAAACAAGCCTCAGTCATTTAAAGAAAGACATGTGCGCAAGCCTTCGTTTCTATTCAATGTTTCAGGTGCTCTTTGCATTGGATTATGAATTGTCCATTGTTCACATCTGAAGTTCAGGTGTCAAAACACAAATCTTACCGAAAGCTGGAATATAATGAAGACAAGTTCTTCAAACATCTATCTCTTAGCTTCTTCTCTTTCACAAATATTGAAGTACCACCAACATTCTATTTATAAGTTCACTTTGATCAAAAAATTTGGTCCTTTTTTATAAGTCCATTTTGACCAAATAAATGAGATTGTGACAATTTTGCCCATAATAATAATGATGAGAGAAATTGGTTAGCTATGTTGGAAAGAGAAAAAGATGAGAGAGATTTGAGTAATTTGACAATTGTTACGGACCTACATTAGGCCTAACACCAAGGAGGCCTAACAACGAATATATCACATAGTAGGATCTGCTTGTAATACAGGGGAATCCTATTGTATCTATAATCAGAGAGATCTTGATATAGATATAGCAGTTGAGATATCGAGGCCTCAGATCACAGGGCCCATGACGTTCAACTTGAGGAACACTCTATAAATATAGAGGTCAAACTCTAAGGTGCACATGTTCTAACTCTAGACTATTTACATACAATCATTACTATGCACACACCCCACTCCTTGGGCGCAATCCTCGTATTTGTACAGTGATCTCTAGTTCTCCTGGTTATCTATCTCATAGATATTCCAGTAGAGTCCAACGATCCAACATTAAAGCACTAGCCCTTTAGGCTAGGCATCCGTGTTTTACACCAAAACAACAATAAATTTTAAAAGGTAACCATTCATAAATGAGGGTAAAGTTGGAAATTTATTTCATAATCGTTGAGATACTTACATTTCCTTAGTATGTGAAATTTGGTCAAACTGAACTTATAAATAAGACGTAGTCAAGAAATCATAAATGTTTTACCCTCCGTACAATCATGCCGTACTATGATTATGGACTGTTGATGTATAATCATTTTATTTAATGAATATTGACCCTTTATAAAAAGGAAAAAATGCATATGATTTCAATTAATAAAATAATTTATAAAATAAAAATTCGTTCTGAAATGCCACCACAATGGTTCCATAAGGCGTTCCGATTTCAACGTCACAAACGGGTAAAACTTCCACTTTCCACTCCACACGCCAACCGCGCAAATTAAAATGTTAAATATTGATCAAGTATTGAGTCGATGATATATAGAAGTGTAAAATAGATTTGTATTTTAAAACAACATATTTTATCCCATTTTTTTAATTCTAAACATCTCGTGTATTTTTTTTTGATAAAAAAAAAAAACAATTTGGGACTCTTTCATATAGTTAAAATATAAAAAATAATTTGCCCCATCTCATTGTTTTCATAACTCCTCGGGCCACCAAATTTTTAAAACAAAAAATCTGGACCACACTATCCGTTCAAGGAACTGAACTGTAGGTTATCAATTTAGGGGTAGAAATAATTAGACCCTTATCAAGAGCCGACGTCTTAGTCTAACCTATTTAATAAATAAATCACGTTCATGTTTAACCTATTTAGGTAAATAGGTTAGGCCTATTTTCATAAGGCCTAACTTACATGTCTCGGCCTATTTATTTTTTTAAAAAGTATTATTATGCATAATTATATAAATTTAATCTAAATTAATTTTGTAAATTATTTATAAAATTAATAACTTATTCTTAACCCTAAATTTCACATTTAATCATTTATCAATTAATCACATATACTTCTCTTCTTTATCGTTCAAGATGACAATGTAATGCAAGCTTACAACATCCCCCATGATTTATGTCATTTTAATGCAACATAATAATTATAGTAAGTTTATTTTAGTATTGCCCAAATGAAAATGATCTCAATAGGAGGAGTTTGTCTCATTTTCTGCAAGAAAAATAAGAAGTAAAAACACACATGTTATTTCATATAAGAATGAATCTATAAACTTTTAAGACATAACATAGACATTTAAATGGGTTTGATGAATTATATATAAAATTATATGTATAGGTTTTAAGCCTATTTAAAGGCGTACATTTTAAGTAGGCCTTTAAATAGGCTTTAGGCTTTATTAGACAATTTTGAAGCTCAAACTCAAGTCTAAAAAAAAAAATCTACATATAGGTGCAAGCCTATGCTCAGGCTTTGGATATCCGTCTCAAGCGCAGACTTACTTAGCTAAAGTCTAACCTAACATATTTCCACCCCTGGTTATCATGCTTTAATAGAGATTATATTAGATTGAGAAGAGAAAATCCCATAAAAAACTAGCTAAACTAGGAAAATTTTAAATAAAGTTGGTAAATTCAATAAATCTTTAATTAAGTCATTGACCCAATTTAGGGTTTTAAAATATGAGTAAAATAACTTTATTGCTATTTCCTTTCTCTCCTCCCATCTCTCTCCTTAAGGGTGTGTTTGATTTGAGGGGAGGGGAGTGGAAGGGAGGGCATACTTTTACCAAATTGTCCATGAAATTTGATAAATATTTCTAATCTCCAGTGGGGTTCATGGGAGGGCAGAGATTTGAATCACATTGAGATCCATGAGCTATATAGTAAAAACGAGATAAAAAATTTCTCTCTTCTCATTCCCTCAAACCAAACACATTGTAAAAGAATTTTATTGCCACATTGTTAATCGCTTCTGTGTGAAATATGCACTATAGGCAGCAAAGTAATTTTACATTCTGAAATAATTACTCAGTCCTTGAGACTTCTGAGTAATTTTGTCATTTCAAGGAACCTAAATGTAAATATCTCTGTTCCTTGGGACCTATATGTAATTTTCCCAAAAAAAAAAAGCACATAAGATGCAAAGTACTAAAAATGATTAAATTGAAAAAAAAAATGTTTGTGGTTTTGAATTCTAGAGCGAAGCATGGGAGGGATCGGAAAGAAAGCCATCATTGCATATTTGGATTTTAAGGGTCTATTTGATTTGAGGGAAGGGAGAGGGAAGAAGAGAAGAGAAAGAAATTTTGTTTCCTCATCTTTACTAAATAGTCTATGGAAACTTCTCAATATTCAAAAAATATACTCACGACAAAAAAAAATATTTTTTTCTTTAATGGCAATTTGGCCAATATTCTTCTTTCCACTCCCTCCTCTCAAACCATACAGCCCTAAGGCACTGGACATTCATCAAAGTCCTACCCTTTGATTTCCCCCCTCATTTTTTATTATGGAGAAAGAGTCAGTTTGTCTAAAAAAGTAAATAAAGGAATAATTTTGTCTTAAGCCGTTATCTCGTTAATATTAACCGTTAGTCGACTAAATATGCTTTGAACTGAAAGTCTATATGTCATTCACGTCATTTTTGTGAAAGTGTTAATTTGCATCGAAAATTCATGTGTCATTTAATTTATATTTTTTAAAAAATTAGATTTAAATCTTTTGGGAGAATTTGCACATTAACAAAAAAGACGTGGATGACATATAATCCGCCTTTATATATTTGGTCAACTAATGGTCAAAATTAATTGAATACCAGCCAGAGCAAAATTGCTCCATTTTTTACACTTTTGCATCTAAATTACCTCTTCACTCTTCTATTTTACTTATTTTTTATTGTCATTTGGTTTTCCTGTCATTTGATCAATGGCGGAGAGAGATTTTGATGAGATTGAATGAGGGATTGAAGAGGATGAAGAAGGTGAAAGGTTGGAGTTGAAGGAAATGACAGACGATGGAAAGGTCTCTTAGAAAAGGGTGGGCTTGATCCATTTTTAAGGAAAATTGCACTTCTAAATATTTTTTGGTGATGAATGCACACTAACCCTTCCCTTTTTTGAATTATTCTTAATGATCATTTTGGAACACAACAAATTTATTTGATTTAGTAAATCATATTTAATTGTATTGTACATTAATGTTAAAATACATGTATATTGGAAAACATAAGTTAATTACATATAAATGAAACTCTTTTAAGAAAAAAGAGAAGGAAGAGAGTATTTGGTCTGGTATAGAACACAGATGTCCAGCCGAGGGCTGGTAGATTGATATTGGATAGATAGGGCGGCCGGATATCTATGAGGAGATAACCAGGAGAGCGTAGGATCACCGTATACGACAAAGGGGTGGTGTGTGTGCATAGTGAGACCGTATGTAAATAGTCTAGGTTAGAATGTGTGCACCTTGTTACCCGCCTCCGTATTTATAGAGGTGTCCGGTGCGATATCCGGGCACATCATTAATGGTGGGCCATTAATGGGGCGGATATTAGATGATACCCCATTAATGGGACGTGTCATTAATGGGGCGGATATCCGGATGTGCCATTAATGGGACGTGTCATTAAGGGGGCGGATATCGGGGATGTGCCATTAATGGGACGTGTCATTAATGGGCGTGTATCTCGGCAGCCGATATGATAGGGGCGGATTCGCCTAGCCGAGATTTCCGGATCTCCCGCTATAATTAGCGGATTACGCCCCGGCTCGCTTGGGCCTTGCTATGGACTTGGGGGCTTTTGGGCCGGTCCGTAACAGTTGCCCCCCAGCTCGGCTGTTCAGGCTTCTGGGCGGCCGAGGTGTATGATTCTCCTGGCCCGGTTTTTGACCGGGGCCTGTGCTTCCGCCAACCCGGCTTCGCCACGGTGCCACGGCTTATCCTTATGATGATGGTGTGTGGTGCCCTGGGTCATGCCTGACCGGGGCGTACTGGGAGGCCTCGGATTTACGTGGTTAACCCCCTGCTCGCGGGTAAGTCGTTTGGTCTTCTTTCCGTAAGCGCCATAATTGCGGCTTTACACCTGGCACGTCTTGATTGGAAAGGGTCTGCAGCGGTCGCGCCCCTCCGAGTGCCGATTTACGTGCACATTTAATGCTCTTACGTCAGTCTGTGCATTTCCCATCGTGTCCGTGTTCAAAGACCGAACTGCCCCCGGCGTTCCCTCTCCTTCATCTTATATGAAGTATTTGCTTCGTGTCTGCGTACTTCATTATTTCCTGCCTACAATTTGGTTGTGAACTTGCTCCGAGTTTCTTTCGTAAAAACAACTCCATTGTTCTCCATTTCGCTTGTTCAAGTCATCTTCTTCAAGTCACCTTCTTCATACTTATGTAGGTATTTTCCGTCCTTCCCTTTACTCTTTTACGGCATATTTTGTACCGTTTAGATATCCTCTGGTCTCGTATCTACTTTTCCCCTTCCTCTGGTTTTCTGAGTATCCCTTTAAGATCAGTTTCTGGGTTTTGTTGCCTTTGACCTATACGCTCTTCTCTTTCGACATAAAGCCTGTAGTTCTTAGGTTCTAGTTCCTTTTCTGATGGATAGAAATAGGCATTTCCTTAGACCCAGATCAACACTCACCCCTGAGGAAGAGGAGTTTCTTCATATCCGTTACCCGAGAGCTTCTTATTGGGTTCTTGGAACTGAGCTTCCGGGAGCAGAAAGGTCAGCGCCTTTACTTCGAGGTGGGAATGGTTCTTCCGGACAAAACGGGCCCCAACCCATACCGGCTAGAGCTCTGTCGCCTTCCTCGGTCGGAGTTCCGGCATACAACATTCCTTCTTTATCATCTTTTCGGGCCGGGGTTGGCTCTTTTGCCGGCTCTCGGTCTCCTGCTTGTTGGCCCAACCGCTCAACTTTTGTGAGGGTCCACCCTCCGCGAGCTTGGATCCTTATCCCGATGATTATCTCGGCCCGCTGACCGGCTTTGGGCGAGGGTTCATTCCACATTGCGTGCGGTAAAGACTCCAGCTACCTCGGTTCTTGGTTCTGCGGACATCGCGTCCTCCGGCCCTTCTTCCGGCGTGCCCTTTCGTCCGAGTCCGCCATCTGTTTTTCCTTCTAACATTGTTTTACCAGGTATTTCCAACTCTGCTAATTTCATTTTATGTTGCATATAGGTTAATGGCTCCGAAATCTCTACCTTCAAAGAAAAAGGCCGAGGCTGAGGCATCGAACTCTTCTAGTCCACCCGAGGCCCGTGTTGTAGGTATCCCCGGGTGTCCCACGAGGTCTTGAAGACCCGGTCCATTATGTCGGATACGAACATCGCCCGGTTGGATCTACCCGCCATGGAGGGGGGTGCGCCCTACGCCGCCCGCAGGCCGACGAGCCTGTTTGTTCGAACGGAAGTAGGCGGCCCCAATTTCTTTCATTTTTACCGGGACTATCTTACTCGGGTTGGTGTCTACTTCCCTTTCACCCATTTCCAAATGCTTGCCCTGATGCACCTGAGACTCGCCCCGTCTCAACTTCATCCGAACGGCTGGGCTTACCTTGTAGCGTTCGAGCAACTGTGTCGCTCTTACCCGGTTCCAATTCCCTGCTCGACCAATCGTTTCTTCTACTACTTCGGCCCCTTTACCCCTAGCTCTCCTAAGGAAGGTGATAAGTTAAAAGGGCTGGTGTCTCTCCGCGTTAATCCCGAGGAAGCTCATGAAGCCCTTCTCCGATTCATTTAAACGCTTTAAGAATGCGTTTTTTCAAGGTTGTCGCGTGCTCGGTAAGCCGACTTGGTTCTTGAAGGGGTTGAGGCCGCCGACGTAGTGTGGCGCTTCCCTTTATATTGGATGGAGAGTCACCACAAAGCCAGCCCCTCGTCCTTCCAGATCTCGCAAGATGATCTCCTACCCGAGATGGCCCCTCACGTCCCAAGGTTGGAAGCCTTCGTGGAGAAGTATGGCATCCAGAGTGCAGCCTTTTTCATAACCGGGGAGGGATCTAGGCCAATCCCCTCTACTTGTAGGAGTCCTTTATTTGCCATGTTGCTTATTCTCTTGGTCATGTTTTGTATATTGTTGGCATACTTTGTGTTTATTCCTGATTTCCCTTTACCTATCGTTTTCAGCTCAAGACATGAAGGCCCTTCCTGGTTACCTGAAGAAAGTGAATTCGGTCGCGACATCTCCGAGTGGTCGGTCTCGGAAACGGGCCGTCCCTGATAAATCTACTGTGCCCGAGGCTCATGCCTCTGTTGTGGCGAAGAAGGCTAAGGTAACAGACGCTGACAAGTCGGCTCCATCCGTACCCTCCGGATCACCCCAAGCAGTTGTTTCTGATACCTCTAAAGGGAAGCAGTGTCTTGTCTCTCAAAGTGAAACTGTACCTACGAAGGTCGCGACCGCTCCTTCGGCATCGGTTCTGCCGGTGCGTTTGCCAACTTCGCCTCCTCCTCCTCCTCCTCCTTCAACGGGGCCCAAACGTCCTTCTTCCTTGCTTCCTCGCAGTTTCATATGGGACAAGGGGGTGACCAATGAGCTGGATGTCGCGTTCCTCCCCCCCGGGAATTTATGGAGAGCCGGGCCTTGTCCCCGCCTAGTGCTGAGGAGGTGCTTGCAGCGGAACGATACCTGTGTAAATCTATTGGCTTTCTGCAAGCCTACGTGATTGTTAGGGAGAAGTACACCCTGGCAGATGCAGAGAATAGACGACTGAAAGCGTCTCGGGGAGAGGTTGAGGCCCAACAAAAGGCTCTGGAGGAGGCGGCGTCCACCAAAAAGGCTTTGGCCGATTCTGAGGCCAAGCTGCACCTTATGGAGGAGGAGCGGGACGCCGCCCGGCTTGAACGGGATGCTTCGAAGGCCGCGTTTTTGAAGATGGAACAAGATCTGCAACAGGCGCGAGAAGGGGCGGAGAAGTCAGCCTCTGAGTGTATCCGGGCCCAGAAAGCGTTGGGCGAGAGTATGGAGGCGGTGAAAGCCCTTCAGAAACAGCGTGATACGTTGTTTGCTAAGGTAGAAGCCGCGAGGAAGCCCTTGCCGTATCGCGAGGGCGCACTTGGAGTCCGACGAGCTTTTACAAAGAACCGCGCCGAGTGCTTTGAGAATGCCCCGGAGCAGATCCAGCTTTTGAATCCGAGGACGAAGCTCAACTTGGACGGCTACGACTTTCGCGCCTTTGTTGAAGACGAAGTGTTAGTTCCTTATCAATCCCCTTCCGCCAAAGTGTCCCGATCGACAGGAGGGGAGTCGGATATCGAGAGTGAGGCGACCAAGGGGCCTCGTGAGGCCGGTCCATCTAGTTGAGTTTATCTTCGGTTTTGGTGGGCGTCTGTGCCCCTTTACTTTGTGGATTTCCAACTTTTGTGCTGTGACGTTTGTATGACTTATGGATGAATTTATTTATTCGCCCTTTCGCCATTTTATTTAAATTCCATATTTGAAATTTTTTGATCAGATCGGATACGAGTCGTTTACTCGACCAACACCGAGGTGTGGGAGTGTGGGACAGGGTGTACGTCTTAACCTCGGGAGGTGTTAACTTAACCGCAAGATCGCCTCATTCCCGCTTGACTAGCCGGAAAAGGTGATAGGAACCGAATTAAGGGCGAGGCCGTCACATGTCGACCGAGGTGTCTATTACCTCAAATCCGACATTTTGACTTGATCAAGGTCGAATGATGACCGCTTTCTTAAATCGGGCGAGCGTTGATGCGTCAATTTCACGAAGGCCACGTATGGCATTTTCGCTGAGCTCTTACTAATGCACGTCGGAGTACAACGGCCGGTGTCATACATCTAGATGTTTTTATGTTTTTGACCGGGTATAAGTACCTCGGAGTCAGGTTTTTACTGGGCTTAGTGGCCTCGGCTTCATGCTTAAGCAAATAATTGTGCACATTGACGCCTTTCCTTGAGTGATTCCTTCATTAAATAAAGCAGCTCTAAAGAGCATACAAATGGTCATAAATTATTCAAATGCAAAGCAAAGAACAGTTGGAAAGTAATTGAAAAAGAACATAAGAGAAAGTAAGAAGTGACCGAGCAGGAGCCTTGGCCTAGCTGTAATAGATCTTTAGCTTATTAGCATTCCATGTCCTTCTAACCGGCTTCCTTGCCAAGGTTTCGAGAACATATGCCCCAGCGTCGAGCTTTTCTTTAACACGATATGGTCCTTCCCAATTTGCCTCCAGTTTTCCGTCTCGGGAATTCTTATTACCTATGTCGGCCCTCCGAAGTACCAAGTTACCCCGGTTGAAGGATCGTGGTCGAACCTTACGATTATATTTTGCCGTAAGTAACTGCTTGGCGGCAAGTTCCCGGCAATGAGCTGTGACTCGGATCTCGTCTATTAGGTCCAGATCTGTTTTTAACGCGTCGTCATTTGACGCCGGTCCTTCCTGTCCGGCTCTAATCTTCCTCCATGATGGGTGCCCGATTTCCACCGGAATCATTGCTTCGCATCCATATGTCAGCCGGAATGGGGTTTCCTGGGTCGAGGACTGCACACTCGTCCTGTATCCCCATAGAACACTGTGGAGTTGTTCGGTCCAACTAGAGTCGGCTTTTAACATGCGTTTCTTCAACCCGCAAGAATGATCTTATTGGCTGACTCAGCCTGGCCATTAGACTGCGGATGTTCGACGGAGGAGAAGTGTTGTTGGATGTCCAGGTTGGACATTAAGGCCTGGAATCTATGGTCCGTGAACTGGGTTCCATTGTCAGTGACGACTTCAGCAGGTATCCCGAATCGAGCAAAGATATTATGATGAACGAACCTCATAATCCTGGATGACGTGATCGTAGTTAATGCCTCCACTTCGATCTATTTGGTGAAGTAGTCTACGGCGACAATGAGCCATTTGAGCTGTCCAGGTGCCGGTTTAAATGGTCCCAGAATATCCATTCCCCATTTATAGAAGGGCCGGGAGCCGCAGATCCCCTTTAACTCCGTAGGTGGCGGCCATAAGATCCCCGGCGTGTTTCGGCAACTGTCACACCGCTTGGCGGCTTCCATGGCATCATGCTTCATGGTGGGCCAATAATAGCCGGCGCGCAACGCTTTCCTAGCCAGAGCCTTGCCACCCATGTGTTGGCCGTTGCATCCCTCATGTATTTCGGTCAGTACATACCTTGCTTCGGACTCACCGAGGCATCGCATCATCGGGCAAAGTGTATTCCTTTCCCGTACATGCCTTATCATCGACCATAGTGTAAATGGCGGCTTCTCTCATCAGCTTCTTTGCTTCCGTGGACTCTGTTGGGATGATCCCCCTTTCTAGGTAATCTTCAATTGGTTTTCTCCAGTCTGAGGCGGACGAGATAGTCATGATGCATGTGGGTTCGGCCATATTCTGTTGGATCACCGTTCTATGACTCCCCGGACCTTTGGTACTTGCAAGTTTGGAGAGGATGTCGGCCCGGGCATTCTCTTCTCTCGGGATATGAGAGACAATTACCTCTTCGAATTCCGTCATTACCTCCTTTGCCTTGTTTAAGTACTTGGCCAACAAGGGGCCTTTCGCTTGATAGCTGCCATCGATCTGTGCGGCGACGAGTTGTGAGTCGGTGAACACCTTAACCCGCCTGGCTCCGCTTTCTTTAGCTTGAGACAGTCCGGCTAAGAGAGCCTCGTACTCGGCTTAATTGTTGGAGGTCGGGAACTCCAATTGGAGGGAATGCTCCGTAGCGACTCCCTCGGGGCTTTCAACAATGACTCCTACTCCACTGCCTTTTGGATTGGAAGATCCGTCAACAAATACCCTCCAAAATTCCTCGTTAGCCATAACCGGAGTCAATTCCCTGATGAAGTCCGCCAATGCCTGTGATTTGATCGCCTCGCCGGCTTCAAAAGTGATGTCGATTCGGACAACTCAATCGCCCAGCTTGTCATTCATCCTGCCAAATCTGGTTTATGCAAAATCTGCCGGATTTGCTGACTGGTCTGGACTACAATCCGATGTCCCTGGAAGTATGGGCGGAGCCGCCTTGCCGTTGTCAGTAATGCGAATGCCATTTTTTCTAGCTTCTGATATCTGAGCTCAGCGTTTTGTAACGCCTTGCTCACAAAGTAGATGGGCGTCTGTCCGGCCTCGGTTTCTCTTACCAAGGCGGCGCTTACTGCTTCCTCTCCCACCGAGAGGTACAAGAATAAGGTCTCCCCTTGCTCCGGCTTTGTTAGTACCGGAGGGGTTGCCAAGCATCTCTTAATTTCTTCAAAGGCCGTCTCACAATCCGTATTCGATCCTCCCCGGGTTTCTTTCTTCGTAATTTAAAGAAAGGTAAAGCTTTCTCGGCGGACCTCGGTAAGAATCTTGTCGTGGCCGCCAAGCGACTGTTAATTCTGTGCACTTCCTTCTTGGAGGTGGGGACTTGCATATCTAGCACGGCCCCGCATTTGTCCGGATTGGCCTCAATCCCTCGGTTGGTCAAAGCATAAAACCCAAGAATTTCCCCGGCAACAGGCACCCCAAATGCACATTTGGCCGGGTTCAACCTAATTCGATATCGTCTTAATTTGTCAAACGTCTGCTCTAGGTCCCGGATATGCTCCTCCTGTTGTTTTGATTTCACGATCATGTCGTCTATATAGACCTCCACATTACGTCCGATTTGATCCTCAAAGACACGATTCATCATTCGTTGGTATGTAGCTCCGGCATTCTTCAATCTGAATGGCATGACGTTGTAGCAATAGTTTGCCTTATCTGTCATGAAGGCGGTTCTATCTTGATCGTCGGGGTGCATGGCAATCTGATTGTAGCCGGAGTAGGCATCCATAAAGGAAAGCAACTGGTACCCGGCCGAGTTATCCACTAGCTGGTCAATGCTGGGCATAGGATAGGAGTCTTTTGGGCATGCTTTATTCAGATTGGTGTAGTCAGTGCACACCCTCCATTTACCGGTTGGTTTTAAGACCATGACCACGTTCGAGAGCCAAGTCGTGTATTGTACTTCTCTAATGAATCCGGCAGCAAGGAGCTCTTCAATGTGACTTTCAAGTGCTTTCTGCCTGTCGTCTGAGATATTCCTCCTCTTCGGGCCTTGGTTTCGACCGGCCATATGGCTAGCTTGTGACAACGAAGTGTGGGTCGATCCCCGGTATTTCGGGCCGACGTCCAGCGAAGACGTCCCGGTTTTGTCTTAAGAATTTGGTCGATCTCGCTTTTATATCTCGCGCCCAAGTCCCCGCGATTTTAGTTGTCTTGGAGGGATCCGTCCCGAGGATTAATTCCTCCAACTCCCCTTCCGGCTCGGGGCGTGGGTTTTCTGGTTCACGGAGGTCCAGCTCTACCATGTTAACCGACTGCCGGGGCCGCCCCTTACTTCTGACATCGGTCATCACCTCGTTGGTTCGGAGACGCGGCGGGGACGACGGTCCTTCTTCCTCGACACGGAGAGTTTCGAAGTAACATTGCCGTGACGCTTTCTGGTCTCCGGACACTTCAACTACCTGATTCTTATCATTGACCATTTTCAATTTCTGGTGCTTAGTGGACGCCAGCATGTCCCAACTGTGTATAGTAGGTCGGCCCAGTATAATGTTGTAAGGAGAGCGGAAGTCGGCCACTATGAACCTTACCCGTTCTGACTTGAAGGCTTCCTTGGTTCCCAAGGTTAATCTGAGGTTGATATATCCTTTTGGGAAGGAACGCTCTCCATTAAACCCGATTAGGGTAGATTTGCATGGCTTTAAGTCTTCAACATCGAGGTGCATCCTCTAGTATGCATCCGGCTTATGATGTCTACGAACTTCCGGCGTCGACGAATATCCGTTTGACACGGCAGTTCACGACGATCCCGGTGATGACCAATCCGTCCTAGTGGCCGGGAATAACCTCCTTGAGCTCCTCGTCCGTGAAGACCAACGGGGGTGGTTTCGGTTTTGATGACGCGCCCTTAAACTTCGGTACTTCTTTTACCGTCAACACCTCCCGCAGGTACTTCTTGCGCTGACTTATAGTATCTCCACCTTCTCCGAAGCCGCCACTGATCCCATTGCATTGGAGATCAGCATCTGGGTATCCTTCGAGAAGGCCGGTTCTCCGTTTCTTCTCAGATTCCGGAGCGTTCGTGGCCGGACTCCTGCTTCGGCGGCTACTATTCCGCCCGCTCGTTTTCCCTTGAGTTTTAATGACGTATTGGCGCAGTTTCCCTTCTCTTACAAACTTTTCGATAGCATCTCTGAGTTCATAACATTCGTCGGTGGTATGACCGGAGCAATCGTGGAAAGTGCAAAACTTTCCTCGGTCTGTATTGGACTAGTTTCTGAGAGGCCTCGGCTTGGTCACCCTCTTCATCTCGATCCGGGCTACCTCCTTCCACACACTGGGAACGCGGGACATTGAGGGTGTAGTTGCCGTACTTCCCCTTATTGTCCGTTCTCTCGGGTCCGGGCCGGCTCTCTCTCGCCACGTCCGCGAGGTTCCGCCTCTTGCTTGTCCGTCGATCCCTTCTTTCAGCGATGAATTCCTTGCCTTCTCGGGCTCATCTCGCATTGGCGATTTCCATTTGGTCGACGTCTAGGTACTTCTTTGCTTCGGTATAGAATTCCGTCAATGAGTATACTCGATTCTTACACAGATGTCGGGCCAGGCGGGTCGTTGGGTCCAATCCGTTGACGAGGCAATGTACATGGCCCTCTTCGGATAAGGATCATACCTGTATTGCCGTATCTCTGAACCGATCCAGATACTTCTGCAATGTTTCGCCCTTCTTTTGCTTTACTTTACTCAACGTGAATGTAGATTTTGGTTGTTTCTTGCTGGTGGCAAAGTGCAATTCAAACTTGCGCCCAAGGTCTTCAAAGTTTCGAATGGAATTATTGGGTAATGAACTCAACCATTTGTGGGCCTACCGTTAACGTCGCCGAGAAGAGTCTTAGTATGACCGACCTTCTATTGACCTTATCCACATTAACTTTTCAAATATCTCCAGGTGATGACGTGGATCCCGGGTCCCATCGTACTTGGGGAGATTGGCTAGGTCGAAATTCTTCGGGTAGGGGCCGTGGCCGTTGCTCGAGAGAATGGGGTCCCACCGCGCCGCCAAGTATTTCATCCTATATCGCGCGGCGATCCTCGTGTCCGAGGCGTAGTGACCGCCTCGCGTAGTTCGTCCGAGTCCTGATCACGGTCTCGGTTTTCCTGGTCCCTATTGTCATCATGGTGGTCTGCTCGCCCTCGGTCTTCCCCATCCCGGATCCGCAAAGGTCCCTCCTTGTGCCTCCTGGGGGTCGGTTGGCGTTCTCGCTCCATTCTGGCGTCCCCCTCATTCCCGCCACGGGGAGTCGATTCGATTCCCGGGCCGGTACGCGGACTATTGCTTCCAGCGTATAACCTCCTTCCTTACGGGGCTTCTCCGGGTTCGCGTTGAAAAAGGTTTTCAAGCTTTTCCTCTATCATCAATTCCGAGCATGAAAATCCTCCCGCTTTGGAGGTGGTCTAGCTTTTCCTTGTTTTCGAACCTCCGAATCATCGACTCTTGGGTTCTCCTTAGATGCGGACGTCGGTGTCTAGTACCGAGCGTCCGGAGCCGGACCGTCTCGGGGCTTGACTTTGGGGGCCTCGTGCAAAGACTTGTCGAGGGAAGGAGAAGTGCTCTCCGTGTCGATAACGTGTCCTCCGGAGTCTTTGCTCTGGGGGTTGTTCGTGAGCTCTGCGGCCGACTCGGTCCGCCCGAGGTTGATTTGGTGGTACAATACTTTCCTCATTCGCCGGCTCGATCGTCGGCTTTGCCTCGTGGCTTCGGTGTTAGCCATTAGTGGTCACGGGGATAGAAATTTAACGTTCCCACGGCCGGCGCCAATGTTCTCGGTATAGAACATGATGTCCAACAGGGCGGGTAGATTGATATTGGATAGATAGCCGGCCTGGATATCTATAGAGGAGATAACCAGAGAGCGTAGGATCACCGCCGTACACGACAAAGGGGTGGTGTGTGTGCACGAGACCGTATGTAAATAGTCTAGGTATTAAATCCAGTTTACTCACATTTTGAAATTTCAAATTGCCTCAATGAGTCAATTAGAGATTTGTTAAATTTACCAACATCATTATTTGGAATTTCCCTATTTTAACCAACTTTAGATGATATTTTCCCTTAACACTCTATACTACCTTTTATTCTTAATATAAGATCTGGTTTGTACTCTCTCTGATCCTATTTATAATAGTTAAATAACTAAATTGTGGGGTTTAAAAAAGTAGTTAAAATAAGTTTAAAATAATAAGCATGCCTTAAATAATTTTTTTTCCAAGTATAACTGTATTTATAAGAGTATAAGTAAGAGAGAGAAATAGAATAAATAAATGCATTACCAACTATTTAAGTAAAGCATTATATGCAATTAATAAGGAGTAAAAATAAAATAAAAAATTATTAAATGTTGAGACAACTCTTATTAGACTCTTATAGAAAGGATTAAAATAATTTAAATTTTAAGCTCTTATAAAAATAACATACACCAATATTGACATGTGAAGATTAAATGTATGTCTGGTAAAGTCAACTCGATGTATGTTATTTTTATAAGAGTTTAAAATTTGAATTATTTTAGTCCTTTCTATAAGAGCCTAATAAGAGTTGTTTTAAATATTGTGATATTGGACTTGAGATTTGAATTAAAATTTGACTTGAGATTTATGATATTAAACTCCTTTATTCATCTTTTCCCTATTTTAAATTTATTTTCTGAGAATTTTCCTTTTTTATATGACTATATGATTAAATCAGTTTCAAGTATTATCGGATTACAAAATAAGTATGTAAGAAGAATTTATTTTAATTTATATTTAAAAGTTTAACAAACCATGTTTTGGCGTTTCCCACACTAAATTGAGAGTAGCGTTTTACATGTGGACTCATGTGCCTGACTCCATATCGCCTACCAAGTGACTAACAATACAATTTCTTTAAAATAAACACATATATAAAATAATCAAAAAAAAAAAAAAAAAAAAAAAGCATATTGTATTTGGCTCGGGGATATTTAAGCAAAATTTAGATGTATATGTGTTTTCTATATACATCTTTACATTAAGTCTAAAAGTTATGCAATTTTATAAAGTAAAAATATAATTGATAATTATTGAAGTATTCGAGGAATAATATGATCATTCATTTAATTAATTAATAAATCTCTCTTTTATAGACAAAACTTATCCGATTATCATACCATTAGATATATTGCATTAAACAAATGGCAGAGTAAAACGCATTAGCATCTAGTATCCATAATTACCTTGCTTTAAATTTATTATAAACAAAATAAATATACATTCCCTTGACATACTTTTAATCTTATCATGAAGGCTTTTTTAAGATTCCAATCTTCTTATTTTATTTAAAATTTAAAATTGATTTTATAACATGATATTTTTGTAAAAAAATAATGTATAACAACTGAATACTCAAACACACAATTTTTTTTTTTCAAACGAGTACTCAGACATACTCATACTATGTTAATTATGACTAATGGGGATGTTGACCAAACAACATGTAAATTGTTATAAAACACAAAAGAAAATAGTTCCTTTAACAAATAAAATGATGGGATAAAATTTATTTATGATAGACATAATAAAAAAAATAATTATACTCATAACTGTCTCCTTGCATCTAATTATTCCTGTAAATTTTTATTTTATTTATATCAACGTCACAAAATTAATCTAAATGTGTGATGAATGAGAAATACGTTATAAATTGTTAAGGTCAGTTCTCCTACAAATTAATAAATTAAAAATATAGGAATTAACACATATAACTGAAGAAACTATACAAGGACGTACTAAAAAAAAAAAAAATACAAGGACTTAATTAAAAAGGAGATTAAATTATAGGGACTTTCATTAATTTTTCCTAATATTAATATACATTTTTTCCTTCGATTAATAATATATATAATAAGATGAACACAAATAATTAATTATATAAGATGGGAAAAAAATACAAATAGGTTCCCAATAAAAAAAAATGAACTATTTTCTCAATTCTATCTATATAATTAAACCTATGTATTTACAAGTAATTATGATTTATGGTATTATGTGGAGTTCTTAATATAGAATCCATCTTGTAATTCAATTTCTTTATTAGTTTGAGTCTTATATTAAGGATTAGGGGAATAATTTATTTTTAAATAATCTGTAGTTATAAAATTAATAAAAAATATTTTTGATATATTCTTTTGCCAAAATTTTGAATCCATAGCTACTTTTTCCCCCGAATCGATCAGAGAATTTCCAGTCATTATCATTCTCCTGTGCTTCATTATGTCCACGAAGGTGCAATGAGACATTCTTTCTTCTTTTAATTTTTGTTTTTTGTTTTAAAAAAAAGCTTTTAATTTTATTCTTATTCTTATTCTATTTTATTTTTTTAAATTTTCTCTCTACGCCAAACACTATTAATTATAATTTGTCTCTTTCTTTCTCTTTCTCACACCCCACTGCAAAATATGCCCATAAGCGAACGTTAAAGGCTTTTTCATTCTCATTCCCCTTGATTGAATAAATCAACCAACAAGTTTCACCTTCGAATTCCACACCCGTTTCCTTGCTTGCCTTCGAAACTCTCCCACATTTTACACTTTTTTGTTCTTTTTTAGCACTTACTGTATCTTATTTTCCATTTCGCATTTGAGATTTTCCATTTTCTTCTTCTCTTATTCGCGTTCTCTGATCTTGTTTGGTGTTCGGAAATCGGAAATTTTCGTTTAATTGTGATGAAGCGAGAAGAAGAAGAAGAAAGGGATGGATAAGTACGAGATAGTGAAAGACATAGGATCTGGGAATTTCGGGGTGGCCAGGCTGATGCGAAATAAAGAAACCAAGGAGCTTGTTGCCATGAAATACATTGAACGAGGTCACAGGGTACGTACAATTTACAATTTCTATACTTAAAATTGAATTGTTCAGTTGATATGCAAGAGAACTGAAGAAATACATTGTTTTTTTCTTTTCAGTCCAGTAGTTATTTAAGCATAAGGTAACGTTAATGCATGCATGATGCATGTCATTATGTGATTATTATCCGATCTCGTCTTTGCTTATGTGCATTTATTTTAATTGTGTTTTTAAATTGATATATTCCAGATCGATGCCAATGTAGCCAGGGAAATCATAAACCATAGATCTCTTTGCCACCCGAACATAATTCGGTTCATGGAGGTCAGTATCTTTGTGTGACTGTGCCTACATATCTTTTTTGGCATCGAGTATCAGCTTGACTGGACCGCTATTTTTTTTTTTCAGGTTTTCTAACTTGTGATTTCAGTTTTGCAGGTGTTTTTGACTCCAACACATCTTATAATAGTCATGGAGTATGCAGCTGGTGGAGAGCTTTTTGATCGCATTTGCATTGCTGGAAGATTCAGTGAAGATGAGGTTTTTTCACTTTTTAGTAAATTATAAATAACTTAGAAATTATTTTGGAGTTCCAATTCGTAAATGATAATTTTCCGTTGTTTGATGAGTGAATGTCGCCTGAAGAATATGAGCAATTAGTTCATAAGTCATGACAGGTAACAATTAGTTCTGAAAAATTGTAGTTTACCAATGGCCGGTGGAATTATATATTGTGTTTATTAATGAAAAATCTAACTGAAATTCTTAGGGTGTTATCTAAGAGGGAATACTATCATCAAATCGTTTAAAAATACTGAGGCTAATTAATATATGTGTGCATCTGTTTATGTGTGTGAAAAGGTGGCATCTAATCGACAAAATTTTATTAATTATTAAAGGGGAAGGCAATGTTAGTACTTAAGCTTTATGGAGAGCCATTCCTCGCTTGTTATTGATGCCTAAATTACAAAGACTAGTTACTCATCTTTCCACCTCCCTCTGGCTTTTTTTTGGGAACCAGATGCTGGAAGAATTATTATTTTGTTTCTTCTTCTTATCGTATTCTCTGAAATATTTCAGGCTAGATATTTCTTCCAGCAGCTCATCTCAGGGGTTAGCTACTGTCATACTTTGGTAAAAGATTTATTAAATTGAGAATACATTGTGCGTATCCGAGTGTAACAAGTACTCTGTTTCTTTGCCTCATATATTTGGTCATTTTTCTATGTAATCTTTCTTGTTTGCAGCAAATCTGCCATCGAGACTTGAAGCTGGAGAACAGCTTATTGGATGGCAGCCCTGCTCCACGTCTGAAAATTTGTGATTTTGGCTATTCTAAGGTTTAATTATGGCTTCATATTAACACTTAGTGTTCTAGAGGTTTAATCCACCATAACCACTTCTGATCAGATTTATTCTTTCTAGTCATCTCTACTTCATTCAAGGCCAAAATCAACAGTGGGAACTCCAGCCTATATTGCACCAGAGGTTCTTTTACGTAGAGAATATGATGGAAAGGTATCTGCTTTCTGTTATGCAAAAGATTTAGATCGTGACAGAGAGCTTTGATATACCTGCATGGCACATGGACTTACACAAACACAAGGCATTCCTCTTATATATATAAGTAGGAATATGATGGACAATAAGAGTTTCTTTTGTCCAAAGGAAGAATAGGTTATATCCTTCTTCTTTACGGTATCATGAAAGAAAGAAAATAGTTATTTATAATGTAATTTTAAGTAGGCAATGTCTAGCCTTTTCATGTCAGTATAATTAAAGTCCTTGAGGTATTTTATGCGTAAAACTGCCTAAACATTTCTATCAAATGGCAAACTCACTTTTTAACCAGTTCAAACCATCTTGTATGGTGCTTTTAATGCTTCTAGTGCTCCCAATTCGTCAAGGGATTGTCCGTGCCCCATATTTTTCATCCTTTCTATCTTTTGTGGCTTGTAAATAGCCTAGTAAATTGAATGAAACACATGAAAAGTTTATATTTTGCTGTAAGTCCCAGTGTGAAAAAAAAAATGTTTGGCTGTTTGCAGCTTGTAGTCTTCCTCTTTTAATGTGTTTACTCATATTTATTGTTTGGACATTATGGGAAGTTCCTACTATCACTGAAATCAATGTACAATCAAAGAGTATTTTGTTTGACTGACTATATTATATTTGAATGAGACCAAACAAGAACCATTGTCATGCAAAATGAGTTCAGACTTACAAATACTTGTAGATTTGCATGATGTTTGATGACTCTATGAATCTGCGTCTTACTGTCAAAATGTCATGAGCCAAATTATACATGAAACAAGCAGGTTTGAAACTTATGATACACATTTCATTTATGTTATTTACTGAAGCATAGGTGCCTAATAGTGAATTATTGCGATGTTCAATTGTTCGCACAAAATTTAACCAGATAAAGGAGAGAGCTTTTGTTTTATTTGCCTATGATTGTTATGATTTCCTTATAATCTTTTGGCTTAATCATATGACTTCCACTGGGCATTATAGTCAGCCATCCTTGTTTGACACGGCAAAAGATGGATATTTTTTTGTCTTTTTTAATATAACTGGAGAGATTCGTATTACTAATTACTTATGATGTTGTCAATGGAGATTGATGTCTCTATCCATGCATGTACTTAACTAGCCCTGGAAGGAGTAAATCTTGCTTGATTAGGTTCTTCTATTCTGCTTGCTTGTTCAGTTGGCTGATGTATGGTCCTGTGGAGTAACTCTTTATGTGATGCTGGTGGGAGCATACCCATTTGAGGACCCAGAAGATCCAAAGAACTTCAGAAAAACCATAAATGTAACATTTCATTTAGTCTTACCAAATTTATTGATAGGATTAAGTAATGTGTACTCTTTCTGATTCCGTACATTCTTATCCAGCGGATTATGTCTGTTCAATACGAGTTCCCAGAATATGTACACATATCTCAAGACTGTAAACATCTGCTATCGCGCATTTTTGTCGAAAATCCAGCAAAGGTATGCACATATGCTAGTTTTATTTATTTAATATGTGAATCTCAAGCTATGGCATGAGGAAATACTTAATATCCCTTTCTAATATTTTCATAATTTTAATAGTTACTTATGGTTGACTTGGTCATTTTCTTTTTAGGGTAAATTACCCCCACCTCCTGGTACTTTCCTTAAAATAACACATCTCCCTCTGTTTTGAGAACCTACATCAAATCTCCTTCAAACATGAGAGGTTTGCGAGGGAGTAGGAAAATCCAGGGTAGTTTGCTAACATCTTGATATGCTTTTTCATACATGATTAAAAAAAATATTTGTGATTACTTATTGGAAAAAATAAAAAATTTGTAATTATTTGCTGTTAGTTTTTTCAGTAAACATATATCAAATGGCCATTTATTACTGCTCAACACAACACCATTAGGTCTTCCAAAATAGGTCCTCTACATGTGATGTAGGACAATGTACATAGTAGGGGAAAAGGAGGTAGAAAATGAAGGAAAATGTTGAAGAAATAAAGGGAAGGAGAGAAGTTAGTCAAGTGAATTTTATAAATGATCAACTTTAGTAAACAATCATAAGTTATAACCATAATGACAAATGAGTTTATCTAGAACTCAAAAGATAATTCCTAATATTTAAAAAATAAAAGTTAATATTAAATCTCAATTCTAATAATAGTTAAATGTATTAATACCATTTGAATGAACCAAAGTAACTAAAACTTTAGTTTTTGCCAACACAAGTTGGTCTAGTTGATAAAGACTTGGCCAAGACATATGTTCTAGTCTATATGTAGGGACCTTATTGTTGCCTTGGTTTTGGTGATGAGCTTCTGAGATTGAACTCACTTAATCTATTTTTTGATAAAAAATAAAACAGTCCCTAATCTTAATTCTAATTAATATATTATTTCTTATGCTTATTATTAGTTCCTACTTCATAAATAATCAATAATACCTTTCTTATTCTCTTCCCATTCTTCATTAGCGTTTTGTCATGTTATTATTAGAAAAAAGGTTTATCCTTCCGTGTAACAGTGAACTGCTGCAGATAGCTTGTGATTCACATTTTATCTCAATCGTATGGCAGAGAATAAGCATGAAAGAAATCAAGTCCCACCCATGGTTTCTAAAGAACCTTCCAAGGGAATTGACAGAAACAGCCCAAGCTGTTTACTACAAGAAAGAAAACCCAACATTTTCTCCTCAGAGTGCAGAAGACATAATGAAAATTGTTGAAGAGGCCAAAACTCCACCCTCAGATTCTAAGTCAGCCGGAGAGTTTGGTTGGGGAGAGGAAGGAGAAGAAGAGGAAGAAGACATAACAAATGATGAGGCAAATGGTGAGGAGGAAGAGGAAGAGTGTGAAAAGAGAATCGAGGAGGTAGAGACCAGCCGCGTTGTTAATGTAAGCTAAAAATATATTCAAGATTTTAGATAGTCAATTTGATTTTTTATTTCCATTGCCCCTGGATAAATTGAAGTAAGTTGAGGTGTTTTCTCATCTGTACAAAATTTTGGTTTTCTGCATAGGACCTATAGTTGAATAAATGACTGTAAATTTTTCGTGTTGCAGAAGGTTGTGAGTTGTAACTTCAAGTTAAGAACCAGACAGAGTTTGTGATCTCGGATATGAAAATAAAAAATGGAGGTGTGCTTCTTTGTTTTGACCCCTCACTTGTTTTCTAACCTCTCTTTCTCTTTCCATGGACTTGTAATAATGGTGTATGATATCTGGTTTTCTTTGTTTATGCTTGGGGAACATCTGGTATCTAGAATGAAATGGAACATAAAAAAAAGAAAAATAGAATCAAGAAGTTAGTTTCAAAGATGAGAAATGTCTTTCATGGTCATTCTAAAAATGTTAATAAATATGTGTAATTGCTTTGGGAATAAATATTGCATCTTAGTAATAAGGACTTGTTTTTCATTTGGTGCAACAAGTGGGATTCTTTCCCGTGACTGAAGGTAAAAATATAATTTGGTAGCTCAAGGATAAATTATGTTTTAGAAAATATTTGTAATAAATTTGCATTATTTAATATACAAGTTGATTATGTTTTTATGGATTTAGTTCTTATTGAATTGTTAACCGTTTGTTAGGCACTAGTGTTTCTTTGAATCAAGTTGGTTCCAGTGAAGAACACTATTAATATGACATGGTGACATTATCATAATCTACAACAAAATCAAATTGGTGTATCTTTTGAAAAGGAGGGGGGGGGGGGCTTTAAATTAACACAATAATGACCTTTCAAGTTTCAATAATTAAAATGATAAAATAAACACTTCCAGTTCTCAAAATGGTAATTTGATCCTGCTTCTTACAATTTTTGGAGAGTTAAAATGTTTCGCAGCTCTGACTTGTATTCATGAAAATATGAATAGATTTCTAACAGAATGATAAGTAAAGGACTAATTGTTTTGTCAATGAGTTTGGTCGAAAAGGTTAATACACAAGATATACCACATCCGGATGGGTTCTAATACCAATTCCTCCAATCTTTAGCACCAAATTATTTTAAAATCAGATCTAATTTTGGATTGACATGAACGGGTCTGGAAGGAGAGCTTCCGGAGGATGACTTCGTTGATTTAGATTTGCTAGGTGGTGGAAAGGGGAAAAGAAAAGCTAGTGGAGGATAGTTGCCATTGTTACTGGTGGAGAATCACCGCCGCTGTCGCCGGTGCCGTCATCAGTGAAGAAAATAGGGGATGAAAAGAGTAAGGGAGAGCATGAGGATCCTAGAGATTTGGAAGGGCAATAAAGGTATTTTCTTTGAGTGGGGGTATTTTGATATTTTTACATTGTAAGTAATGGATGTTAACGGCATTTTAACAGTTTTTTCAGTTTTGCTTTCATTTTTAAAGTTGATGGGTATTCTAGAGAAAATCAGGGTTTTTAACGGAGGGGCAACATTGATTTGACTGTCGAAAGCACTTTGGGTAAAAACTTATGGGTGTTTTAGACCCTATCTAAAAATCATAGATTTTGACTGTTGAAAGCACTTTGGGTAAAAACTTATGGGTGTTTTTTAGACCTCTGGCCTTACTATTGCTAATGAATAGAAAAATATTGTTGATGGCAATGATAATTCCCAAGAAAGGTTGATGGTGGGCTACTAAACATGTTTTATATGAGAATGACATTTGGATTCAAAGGAATTGGGCTTACCGGAATCCAACCAAACGAGCCTTAATTTTGGTGGAGGTATATATTAAAGTAAAACTGGTATATTATTAATGTAAAGATTTTGTGTTTTTCTTACCCACAAGGTTTTTAAGAAATTTATTAGTTAAAACTCAATTTCAAAAGATAAACTAGTAAAATCGCCTAGTATTGTTTTGTTTAGCAGAGCATTCAGTATTGCATGAATACTTCATAAGAATTTTGTCCAAATAATCTACCATTGTATGTTTCCATTAATGATGAAAGTAACTAAAACTCTTACAATCTTCCGTCCATCCAAGCTCTCAGCACAGATTGTAAATGTCAATATGCAAGAACTGAACCCAGAGTTGCAGAACTCATGCTCATTTCTTCTGTAACACTGCCTCAGTTACTAGAGTATGCAAGTTTTCGGTTTCTGTCTTAATGCACTGTGTGTCAAATAGAGCTGAAACAACAGCAACACCCTTCAAATTTGGCACCCCAATTTCCATTACAGCGCGGACATTTGATGGTTTGATGCCGCCGATCGCGACCACGGGCAGTTTAGAAGCCAGGCATAGTTCTTTTAACCCATCTATACCTATGGTGATATTGTCTTCCTTTGTGGTAGTGGGATATACACCACCACTACCAATATAATGAGCACCATCAATCCATGCTTGTTGGGCTTGCTCCGGTGTCTTGCATGATACGCCGATTATCTTTCCGGGACCAAGAAGAGTTCGAGCAACATGTGCAGGCATGTCAGACTGACCAAGATGAACACCATCGGCATTACAAGCAAGGGCAACGTCGATCCGGTCATTTATGAGTAGAGGCACCCCATAGGAATGGCATATTTTAAGGCATGCTTTGGCAGCATCCAAGAACTCTCGCGTTTCAGCATGCTTTTCCCTGTAGAAGAATCAACAGTGCTTGAAGACAAGAATATCTGCTGAATGAGATCAATATATGGTACTTCACAAAAATCAAAGGGAGAATGACTTTTAGGTCTCAACCAAGGCAATAATATCAGAAAAGTCCCATTGACAAGTGAACATGGGGGAATTTAATTAGTTACCATTAACAACTTATGAGACTTGTCAATGTATTATTTCCCTTGGTTGAGATTTAAAATTCATTATCCCAAAATCAAAATAATATGTGAGCTAGTCTACATGATATGATATACAATTCAATAATAACAAAAATAGATAATAGAAAGCTTATGAAGGACTCCGTTGATTGAAAAGACTTGATGTGAACACAGAGGAGTGAAGGAAAAAGAGAAGATAAAATAACAAAACTAGGGATAAGATAAAAGAAAGCTGAAAAAACATGAATAACTGATAATAGAACAAAGGTCCACTATTTTTTGTTCAAGTTTAACCACTCAGACCTGAAATTACATCCATATAGAAGGGATAAGCAAAAGAAAAGGAGATATTCAGTCATAATTCACGAATCCATGACCAAAAAGAAATAAAGGACATTTTCCTTAAGATTTATACTCCACACAGTTACCACATCTTTAGGATAGTTGATTGGGAATATAAAGCCCTAGACAATCTGCTACGTATTACAGATGGAAGAAACATAGTTTTCTGTATCACAGTGATTATATGACAAAAGTAAAGCACGCTATAAACATTATATAACAAACCTTAATTGAACAATGGTAGCGCCTCCTTCTACAGCAGCTTTAACTGCATCGGAAATGGAACGGCCCCACTTTCTGTTCATGCCTGAATCCGTTACAGCATATAGCAATAAGTCATTTGGATTGAACTTATCCTGTCTGTAAGAACTTTGATGAACTTTTTTAAGGGCGAAAAAATGATCAAAAGGACCTTGGGCTCCATTTCCGATCACAATGTCTTTGCTGTAATCCAAGGCAGTCTCGATAAAATGTTTAGCTGCCTGACATGGCCCAAGAGGAAGAAAGGAGGACTTAGTGTATTTTGCATATTCAAACGTGTAATTGCCCCAGCAGAGGCAGAGTAACTTGCTTAGGCCCCATTAAACTAACGTATTATTCTTCAACTACATCACTTGAAAGAGCTGAGGATGGAGAATTTCTTAGTAACTTGAAGGCTGGGTTCAACAGAATTCTTCACAACACAATTTTCACAAAAAAGACACAATCCCACTAATTACATCAGTGGATGAGAATTATACTGGCTTCAAATTTCCTACATTCTAATACATACTAACCTGGAACAGTATCACAAAGGATATACACACAACATGCAAATACAAAAGAAAACCATTTGCAAATCAATCACATGTTGAAAAGTTAAATTACATTGTTACAATTATGCTCATTAAAACAAAAATAAATTCTGCAAACTCAAGAATTATTTGGTTAAGGGTCAGCTCCAAAGCTAAAAATGAACTCATTAAGTCACTATGATCATGTGCAAACATAAATAACAGATCAATATGTCAAACAACCAGAATATTAACAAATCATCTGGATATAGTGGTGAACAAAGAGAGCCAAACTGACCCTAACAGCTTCAAGTACTGAGGAACCTTTCGCCAGCTCTGCAGCTATGCATGATGCCAAAGTACAGCCAGTACCATGAGTGTTGCGAGTATTCACACGTGAAGCACAGAGCTCATGGAATCCCTCACCTGAAAAACTCAAGACCTAGGATGGAGTTCATTTTAAACACAAATTTGGGCATACATCTTTGAAAAGTTTTTTTTTTTTTTTTTTTTTTTTTTTTTTTTGAAAAAAAAAAAAAAAAAAAAATGAAATGAAGAAGCTGTATCTCAGATTTAATGACTTCAATCTTACCATCAAATAATACATCAATGGCGTCTGACGAATTGGGCAGGTCACCACCTTTGACAAGTACATTCCTGAGGTGAGAATAAATTATTTTCCAAATCACTCTGTTCTTAAATTAGAGTACCCTAGATTTATATTCAGCACCTCTGTCACTCACAAATAAGTTTATACATCTTAATTGATTGTCAAGAAGTAAAATGCATTTGCCTATATAACATTAGACACTTAAACTAGAGTAAAGTAATTGTTGGATATCATATTTTTTCAAAAAAACCAACAAACTGCCTATGGCCTTGTAGCCTAATGGCATGTAAGATTTCCTGTAAATGGGAGATCGCAAGTTCGATCTCGCTTGTAACCTCAAACATTAGTGCCTGCCCCTTAATTCAAAAGAAAACAACTCAACAAACTACTCCATGCCATACACTGTAATTCATGCTCTCTCATATGAAAACTTTGGTCAGCAGACTAATATGGCAATTCATTGTTATAGATTTGTCTTATCAGTACTACACAACTAGTTATTTTATTCTTCTCAATTTCTCAATTCTGTGAAGCATAAAATAATAATTTATAGATTCCATGCATTATATCTTGTAAGCTCAAGCTGTACCAAACAAATGGTTTGATGCCATAAGTCTACCACTAATGAAGTGGAACTCTGTGTAAAAAGTAAATAAACATTCATAACAGATGAATGATAAACTAACCTAGGACCCATGTCATGTATTAATTTTGCAGCAGCACGCATATCAGAGACTGATCTCACTGGCACACCACCAAGTAAGACTGATGCCTCTTTTATATTTGGGGTTACGATGTTGGCCAAGGGAAGAAGTTCCTCCCTAAAATATAAAGGCAATAACAAGTACAATAAGTTTCCAATTATTTTAATGTATACTTATGATAAATTATAGAAAAGGATTTTATACATTTATCAGGTATTATAGAAAGACAATGTATACATGCACACTTCATGCCATATGGATGTTTAGTAAAAGTTCAGGATCAGCAAACTAACCGTAATCCATCTAGAACAGATGGACCAGCAAGTGCATCTCCACTGGTAGATACCATGACAGGATCAACAACCAGAGCTGCCTTCAGCAACATAACTAAGTTAATCAGAAGCAACTCCAATAAAATAATAAACATGAATATATGATAGCAACGTCTGTAAAAGTGAATACCTTTGACAGGAAATTCCCTAAGACTCCGACAAAGGACCCTCACTATGCCAGGAGACGGCAGCATACCTGTTTTGACCTAGGCACATAACATTTAGTTTAGGAGGGAAATAAGTTAGCACTTGCATTAGCCAATACCTCAAGTCATGTCAAGGAGAAACCACTACATAGAATAAACTTTTATTTCAAATTTTCACAATGAAAGAGTATTACAATACAATAATAAGCCACTTGGATTAAAAATTATATTTGAAGATTACCATATAATTTAACTTTCACAACATGCCCATAAATTCATGACAACATTTTATTCTACTTCATTCTTGGAATGCAAACATCTGCATACAGGCGTGAATATCTTTATTCTTGCTTTATCATACATTTCTTTCTCTCTTTTTTCACCCCTTTGATCCTCTATTCTTTGGGTAGTCAACTACATCCTATGAGATCACAACCAGCAAAATACTTGAAACTAGTGGCTGTAGCACTAAGTATTTTCACTTACCACATCGACATCCATATCAGAGAGCACAGATTTTAGCTGCTCAGCCACAAAATCCTCAGGCATGATGTCCACCCCCTAACAAATTTAATGCATTTGAGGATGGTATCAAAAAGGAAGTGTCAAAAAGGCAATTAGACTTAGCCAACCCACTGATTGTGTTGCCCAATAAAAATATTGAGCTTAACATTTCTGTTCCAATTAACTCTATCTTATATGTGCGAATTGTAAATTAAATTCTTTCTTTTTTTCTTTAACTTCCTCAGAAATGAACTTACGCAAAAGTGATGAATTTAATATGAAATTTCAACCTGGACTCCAACAGTATTCTGTGCAGTGACAGCAGTGACCACAGTGGAACAGTACACTTGCCTAGCAGCACAAGCCTTCAGATCAGCTTGAATACCAGCGCCACCCCCAGAATCAGAGCCAGCAACGGTCAGTACATGAGGAACTTTCATCTCTGGCTTCTGCATGGTTGCTGAAGATCTATCTGCTTGCACGTTTAAAACCAACCTCCTTGGACTATTCTGATTAGTTTTTGAATTCTGACTTGAGCTCCTAACTTGTTTAAACACCTGGGAAGAAAATTAAATTGGATTTGGCTTGTAATAACTCAAGAGAAAGAGAGTAAATAAAGGAAGAAACAAATAGCATGAAAGGTAAGCCTCAGTACACGGGGAAAACGGGAGAAAGAACAGAAAGAGAGAAAAGAAAGCAAGATCATCAGAAAACCCGTGACATACAATAGTAAAAAGTTACTCTCCATTTGATTACTATAGAACTAGATGCTTCAGTCTTCAGCATTGAAATTATGCATCATCTAGTCTGGAAAAAGGAAATGCTAAGAACAATGGTGACTTTATTTTCGTAGCTTATTTCACAATCCACGTTTTCCTCTCTTCTACCACCGATCAATTTCTTAACCATTTACAGTAAAGGCTCCGGAGAAAAAACAAACAAATGCTCAGTTTGCACTCCTTGGCTGATATCAAAGCACATAATTATATATACAAGTTCAGCTAAATTAAGCATCGGAATGAGGCGCAACTAAACCAGAGGTTTATACGGTTTTCTGAGTTCCTACGTAGGATCACTTTCTGAGGAACCAAACAACTGAAAATGAAGAAGAGAGGCGAACCTGAGAATGGAGGTGCGCGGGGAGAAGCTGAGCGTAGGCCATGATTTTTTTACTAAAATGGACGAGGTTTTTCTCTTTCTGACTATTTCTTTATTGACTGTCACCCGACCCGACCCACTGCGTGATGTAAGCCTTTAATAAAAAAATTATCATAAATAATATTTTCTTTGAAAAATATATTATCTTTTGGTCAGAAAATCTACTCTCCTAATCCTATAAACTCACTTGTAATTTTTTATTATCTAAAAATCTCATAAAGTCTTATTAAATTCCATTAAAAGATGTGTGACATCCAACATCTCAAATAAGATTATTTTTAAAGGAGGTCTATTTATTGATGTTAAACTCCTAAGTTGACTATAATTTATATTTTTACCTTTCTACATTAACAACAAAATCAATATATAGTTTACCAACTAAATACACCTTTTTTTTTTACATTACGCCTTTATGTATAAATTTTTACAACAATATTTTAACAACTAAATGATAACATTAACAACAATTTCAATTATTTAAATTTAAACTATATTTAAATCAAATTGTCGTCATTTTTTATATTTTAATTACATTATCAACTATCATACCTATTTAATAATAAAAAAAATCCCAAAAAGGGCCCTTGGGATTTTTTCACGAATTTGTTTAAAATGGTTGAGTTTTTTCTTTTTAACTATTTCTTTTTTTCTCCCGAAACCCACTGCGTGGCCTTTAATAAAAAAATTATCATAAATGCATTTTCCCATTATCTTTCCTTGCATGAAATTTTCTTCAATTCAGATATTTTTATTCGGTTTATCTACCTTCCTAATCCTATAAACTCACTTGTAATTTTTTATTATCTGATTGAAATTCAAATAGTCAACCGTCTTATTAAATTCCATTGAAAGATGTGTGATATCTGATTGTATCTTAAATAAGATTATTTTTAATAGGAGGATACAAATATTTATTGTTATCAAGCTCACAAATTACCCTCCAAATTTACCGTTTTACGTTTTTAACTTACAAAAATGAATCGAAATTCTTGGTAAACTCGTGCCAGTTGTAAACTCAGTTATACTCACGAGTTTATATACCAATTTACCGGTTTTAATTTCTAGCTTATAAAATTGTATTAACATATTTTTAAGCTCGTATTAACTTTTTTGATTTGATAATGTTCAACGGCTTTACATATAAATTTTATAAAAATTCCTTTTTCAAGTATGATAAATGATGAATGTTGATAGATTTAATTTTAATTATTTGGATTTTAAGTATATATAAATCAAATTATTGTCATTTTTATATTTTAATTATTTTATTATATACTAGTAATACCTATTTAACAATAAAACTTTTATGAGTTTACAATTTAAATTCACGATACGAGTTTATGTTAATGTCTCGAGTTTGACAACCTTGCGAGTGCTTATAAAATAAATTTGTCTTTACCTTTAATTAATATAATCAATCCAAAAAGATCTACATTAAAAAATTGCAAGAAGGAAATTTCTATTAAGAAAATTAAATACTTCCTTCAAAGACATGACATAAGTAGAGATTGCCATATTTTGTGGATATCTATAATTTTTTATTAAAAATATATAATCTTTTAAGATTTAATACTTAAAGAACTTAACTTAATTTTCATGAATAATCTTATCTTATACTTTCATTCATGAATCTAACTTAAATGCAAGAGCATTCATTCATACAAAATGTATCAAATATTCTTGTTTTGGAAAACGTTTCTCATAATAATATACTACTATTAAAAAGATACAATGTAACTCGTGTTAGTATTTTATGAGAAAAAACTTACAAATATTTGACTAAA
Source organism: Acacia acuminata (assembly GCA_019022655.1). Taxonomy (NCBI): domain Eukaryota; kingdom Viridiplantae; phylum Streptophyta; class Magnoliopsida; order Fabales; family Fabaceae; genus Acacia; species Acacia acuminata. The sequence goes on from JAFJYI010000005.1 coordinate 8,243,626, forward strand.
GAGAAGAATGAAAGTTATGCCAAAAAGTTTATAAAAAAGAAAAAAAAAAAGAAAGAACGCTTAAAAATAGGACTCCCTTCAAAGCCGTGTCACACACGACTCATATGTGTGTGAATGAGAAGATGACTCATGTATTTTTTATTTTCCAAAATACAAAAAAATCTCATTGAAGTTTGGGTGTGTTACGAATCTCCATCTCATCTTTATATATTTGAAATTAGGAAAAATGAAAGTGTCCCAAAAAATATAAAATATAAAAAAAGTTCCAACCCAAAATCACATAGAGACTTTTTTATATTATTTGTATTGAAACAAAATTGTGTGTTTAAATTTTATTATAAATAAACTTATTGTTGTAAATATAACTTTTTGTCAACGCCAAGTGTCGATTTTAAATTTTGTTATGAATATAGCTTTTTTTGTTGAGTAGATTGTATCGCTTATAGACTCGAGTTTGAAACAAAATCTAAATTTTGTTATTTAAGACTTCTGTTGTGAATATTTTTTCTATTATGAATGTCCAAGTTTTTAAAATTTGTTGTGAATATAGTATTTCTTATTGTAAATATAACACTTCCTATTGTTGATACAAATAATATGATTTTGGATTGGGACTTTTTGATATTTTGTATATTCTTTGGGACCTGACTGTTATTTTCTCTTAAACTTAAGATCCTAAAGTGTCATATTTGATCATTAACTTCGTTAAAATTGCCGTTAAATTATCAATACATAAAATTCAATGTCAACGCTAAGGGTCATTTATTGTAGTGATATGGCATATTGCTCAATGAAAAAACAAAAAAGGTGAGATGGCATAAACCGTTAAATTTAATGGCAATTTTAACAGCAAGGGAGTTAATGGTAAAAATTTGAAACTTCAGGGTCTTAGTTTTAAAGTTCTAAAAGCGAGGAAGGTGATTTATAATACATTCAAAATTTAGGGAAGCTTTTTTGTATTTTGCCCCCCCCCCCCCCCCCCCCCAACCCAAATTGATTATCTTTCTATAAATTGGTAGCCACATCTTATTCAATCTCAACATTTAAGTTGAAACTTTAGGGTCGTAGTTTTAAACTTCTAAAAATGAGGAAGATGATTTGTAATACATTCAATATTTAGGAAACTTTTTGTATTTTGGCCTTTTTTTTTTTCCCTCTCCCTCTTATCAAGTTGTTTATCTTTCCATTAATTGGTATCCACATCTCATTCAATCTCAACATTTAAGCGTCTTCATAGAGTTTAATTTTCAAAATTACAATAAATATTAACGGTGTTAATATTAGTACAAAAAAATATTATAGATCAAAGAAATCAAACTAAAAACTTGTATAATACGAAGTTAGTGCTGGTTAAGATTGATAATGGCAGAAGTAATTTTTTTTTCAATTAGACTTCTGAAAACTTAAGTTGGGATAGAAATCGAGATAGTGTAGATAGCCTCAATAGCGGTGGCATGGGAGCTTGGCTTATGTCCGGGGTTCAACCCGCCCCTCCCCTACTATGTGTATCAAAAAAAAAAAAAAGAAATCAGATAATTCAATGTGATTTAGATTTGGAATAGCAAAGCAAAAATAGTTCCCCAACCCCCCCCCCCCCCCAAAAAAATTGAAACTTATTTGGATCATTGTTTAAAAATCAAGTTTAGATGACAAATAACGTGAAAAGTGTTAGCTCTTATAATGTTTTGTTTTGATTATACCAAACTTTGATATATAAGTATATTTTGAAAAGCAAAAAAGTATGACATAAAGTTGACTTGATGATTCAAGTCATTCGAGTGAAGTTTTAAGCACTTGAATGATTTAAATGTTTTTAGAAAAACTTGAATCATCAAGTCACTTGAATGATGATTTCTCACTTCAAGTGAAGCTCTATGGTGATCTTCTCCGCCGTAGGAAAATCACTCGATGATGGTTTTAGCACCCAAGTTATGACTCTTGCAAGTGATTCAAACATACGCTTGAGTCACTGGTAGTTTCTAAACTTTTTAAAACAATGGAAGATCACTCGAATGATTGTATAAGCACTTGAGTGATGACAATTTTCAAAAATATTCACTACCACTGACTATCAACACAAAGATCATTTGAATACTCAAGTGATAAGGAATCACTTGAGTGATCCTAAGTCTCACACTCGATTGCGTGTTTATCAGTTTTTTTAAATCACCATTTTGACAATCTTAATACCTTTTCTATTCATCATAATCAACATCCTAAATTCTAAAATTCTTATACTCCTTCTAAATGTTACTAATCACAATTATGTATAAGTTTTGGGTGATTAATCTCCAGATTAATTTCAAAATCAAGAAAAACACAATTCTATCAAAAGCATTAAATGCGTAGTAGAGAAAGCCAATAAAAACATTCTCTTTCATCAACGACTACAAGTACTCTCTAACAAACATATTTGAATGCTCATAACGGTTATTAAAGACATTCTACCTATAAATAGGGAAGCATTCTAGACAAAACAACAAGTAGCCAACCAAAAAAACCAATTTTGTTCACTAAGTGCTCTGTTATTCTCTCATATTTTTTGATAATTTTATTGCTCTTAGTGTTCATATATCAATTTTTTGAGAGAGATTTCACCACCTTATTCATTACTCTTGTAAAGAAAATCTTAAGGTGGTGAAACCTTGAGTGAGAATGTTAGCTTACAAAGTGTAAGGGGGAGTGAATGCCCTGTTGAGGAACTCTCTTGTATTGTGGTGCCAATAACTCATCGAATATTGGAAGTATAGTGAAAATCTAAAAGACGATTTGAGGATTGGACGTAGGTCAAGAGGTTAAGACCGAACCAATATAAACTCCGATGTACATTTCGGTGAAATTTCTCCAACTCTTATCTTTCGATTAAGTTCCTTAATTGCAATTTCTTAAAATTTTAATATCACCCAATTCACCTATCCTCTTGCGTGAAACCATTGACATTAACAAAAAGAACATAAATCTTATTAGATAATCCTATGTACATATTATGATAATTTAAAAGAAAAATTAAAATTAAAATTAAAAATATAAATTATTGTTATTATAAGCGTTAATATAATGGTTGGTCCTTGTAGTCTCAAACCATAAGTTTTGGCTCTTCAACTTTTGCTCCATTTACAATGTTAATCCCTATAGTTTAATAAGGATTTGTGCTTGAAATTAACGGTGTTAAGTTTGCATACATGTCATTAACACCATTTAATTTGCTAACTTGGCATCTGAGAGGACATGTGATTTTGTTTTTTTAAAAAAAAAAAAAAAAAAATCTGACCAGTTCCCCGCTAAGAATTTTTGAAAATCTTCACCACCACTCCACGACATTTGTTATATCACATGCTCCACTAATTATAAATCGTCCCCTATATGATGGGAACATAGTAGATTCTTCACAGATGACTAGCCATCATTATTGTCAACCTGCACAAGATAGTTGTCATTAACAAATTTACCACCTAAATTATCAATTATCGGCTAGACCTATTAACAACACATTCAGACTTCGTATACCAACCATTCCAACCACAAACTTTCACTTCATGTTCGTTCATTTTCACTTTTACTACCTAAACAGAGAACAACATATCCAAAACATAGAGAACGTTTGAAGCCCTACCCAACCACAATGAAACCACAACTAAAATTATTAAAACAACATATGACATACATTTGTCATTAACAAGTTCAACACTCATTAACAACTATTGTTGCACCTATTAACACATTTTTTCTTCACATACTGGTGTTATAACCACAAAACTTTCACCACATGTTGATTCTTTCCCACTTATGACGTAGAAACAAAGCACACTCAATCGAAAAACACAGCACAAACTCTAAAACCTACCCAAACATGAGTCATAAAGCAATTTTTGTACCATGGCTGCATGACAATGACGCCGAACGTTGACGGTGGGAGAGGAGGCCACATCTTCGCTTCAGCTGGTTCCTCCTACTCTATGTGCACCCACTCCTCCCAGAAGTTCTTTGTGAGTGTTTCCTCCTTCTGTTGCTCTTGCTGGCTAGAGTAGTAAATGAGGTAGAGAATCATGAGCAAGAAGAGGAAGAAAGAGAAGAAAAGAATCTGGAACAAAAAGGCCGAAAGAACAGATCATACAAGGTTGACAGTGGGAGGCTTGGTCACATCTAGAGCCGGCAAAACGGGCCGGGCCCATCGGCCGCCGTTTAGCCCTGGCCCTTTAAAGGCGGGCTTGAAAAATGAACAAGATATTTGAAATTAGCCCTAGAGGGCTAGCCCCGACAGACCTCGGGCAAAACGCCCTGCGGGCCCTTTTCACGGTAGTATTTTTTTTTTTTTTTTTTAAATTTATTAATTTATATATATATATATATATATATATATATATATATATATTGTATTTGTTATAGATTTATTTATCTATTTAACTACAAATACATAATAACTATACTCTAATTTTATGATTTAATTTATTATTTGTTGCAAATAAAGATTGTGAATGTGTTCATGATGCGGGAGAAGAATTTCATAATATTCTTACTCATGAGCCAGAGGTTACTACTCAAAGTGAAGAACAATAAAATGTCGTTAAAATTGATCATAGTGACAAAGATGACGACAATAATAATCATCGTACTAATATCGCTAAGTGATATGCTTTTTATGTTTTATATGAGTTATTTGTGAACATAGTTTGCTTTTGATTATGAATTAGTGATTTGTCTTATTTATTGGATGATTCGTGTTGTAATTTACTAATTATATTTTAAGAAAAAAAAAGTAGAGAAAAAATAGTTAAAATTTAAGGTAATTTCCGGCCGGCCGCCTCCCGACCCTAGTGTTCTCGGGCCGGGCTTTAAAAAACAGTGTTTTTCTTACTCGGGCCTTGGAGGGCCGGCCCTGTTAGGCCCTGACCCTTCATGGGCCGACCCTGATTGACAGCTCTAGTCACGTCTGCTCTCTCGATCTTCACTACTCAAACGACAACCACTTTAATTGATGACAACAGACAAACACAACAAAACCCACGGCGATGATATGAGATTCTTGGGTGGGCGAATTTTTGGGGCTTTTGACTCGAGATGAGTCGACAAAGTTGAGGGCTATCAGGAGATAGTAAGAAGAATTGGGAATTTTTAATTTGTCTATCTTTTTCTCTATTCACTAGGGGCACTTGAGTCTTTTCACATTTCAAATCTATTACCCAAAAATCCAACAAGACATTAAGATTCTAAGGACTTTAAAGTCATACATTCTTGTTTGACACCTCACTGAAATTTTTCCAATAAACAACAGAATAGATCTTTTGATTATTGAAGCAACCGTAGAGGTTTTTTTTTTTAATTTGAGGTTAATATCAAATAATAGAAATTTTTTAACTATTTTAATGACATAATCTACTTTTAACTAATTTCCTTGTCCATGTAAACTAATTAAAAGTATTTTACATTAAGTAGGTAGTACTCCCTCCGGTCCTAATTATAGGACATATTTAACCGATTTTTGGGAGATTAATGAGAGAAGTTAAATTAGTTAATTTTACTCATTTTCCTAAAATGCCCTTATGTAAATTTAAAATGACATAAGTAAAAGTGAATTAACAACCCCTACCACATACTTCTCCGACTTAAAATTTTTATTTCCACAAGCTTCTTAATTGTAATTTTTATTTCCACAAGCTTCTTAATTGTAATAATGTTCTTGCTATATACACATATATGTGTACACACACACAGTATATATGTATACATATAGATATAGACACACACACACATATACATACATATTTCACACACATATATATATATATATGAAATAGACACACACACACATATATGTATGTATATATGTGTGTGTGTGTACACACATATATATATCTCCAGACATATATATTGATAGGCGTGCACACACAAATATACATATATATACACACACATATATATACAGATACACACACTCATATATATATGTGTGTTTGTGTATTTATATGTGTGTGTCTATATATATATATATTTGTGTGTGTATGTATTTGTATATAGACACACACATATATATGTAAGCACAAAAAACCAAACACATTTGAGAGGATAAAATAGGGACATTTTAAGAAAAAGTTGATAAAAATTAAATGTCATCTTATAATTAGGACCAAAATTAACTATTAAATATATTTCTATAATTATTCAATAAATTAATGCTCCTCTTGTTTTTATTGTAAAACCTCTTTTATCTAATGTGAAGAAATTAAGAAAACTAACTACATTACTTCATTATAACATATGTCGCATGATCTCTAAAAAAATTTGTATAGAATTAGATTATATATTAATTTATAAGTATGTAAAATTAGTGAGGAGAAAAAAAATAAATAAAAGATAAAACGAAAAAATGTTTTACATTTAGGATTGAATTTCTCTCTCCAAACTAGGTTGTACATTGAGTATGATTTATTTTAAAACACAGGAAACACCTCTCATTTACAAAACCATATCTAACTTAAAAACACGAGAGGAGGAAAACCCCAACCTGAATTCAGAGAAATAACATTCTTACATAAATATATACATTCAGTACACTATACATGAAAAGAATTCAACATCCTTCACGACAATCAATATTCCCTTTCACTTTACAACCCCCAAGATACAGAGACCACTTCACATATGTACAATCGTATTTATTTATTATTTCTGTACTTACAGTTCCTGAGTATTATACATGTTATCAGACAAATATTTATACCATGGTCCATGAACACTTACGGATATAGTGGCAGCCACAATCAAAACTTCAGCAGCTTTCACCACCCTTTCAGTCAGTAAACCAGCCCCAACCTTCCGGAGGGCTGTTTCGGCCAACTTCCTACCTTGAACCCCATTTCCGCCGAGTACAACACCTCGGATGGCTGAATAGACAGCATTTGACACCCTCTCGAACACTGCATCTCCAGCTTGTAAGCTCTTTGGAAGCATCCTGGCAGCAACCACCTTTATTTTCTGTAGCTTCCCAGCATCTATGTCTAAATCACCGCCCGTGGGGAAATTGCAGATTACTTCGACGATATTGTCAGCGCCAACATCTTGATCGTGGTCTAAGAGCTCTGCAAGTTTTTCAGCGCACTCTGATACTATGCTTTCTATTTCCATGGTGCTACCTACTGCCTTTTCACTCAAAAGAATCTGGCGGCAAATAAGGATGCTGCAATGCCAAATAAAAATGTTCAAATACCAACTTAGAAACATACATAACATTCTGTCCTAAATAAGAGACCAGATGTACAATTTTTTGCGCTGCTTACCTAGTGGAAATAACAATAATCCTCTGAATTTGAGACTGAACAGACCTCAGCCTGAATAAGTTAAGCGATAAAGTTTCAGGTAGATCTTCTTGAGTCAGACCAGATATACCACTAACTAACTTCAGCAAACCAAGCCTCACAACTAGATCAATTAATTCTCCTCTGCATTCTGGCAGCTGATCGCCTGTTCAAACACGGTCATGTCACAAAAACCATTAATTATAGCTGTAAAAGCAAAAAAATTCTGTTAAAAATTTTCTATTCATCTATTGATTTTGAACCTGTATTATTTGCATCATCAGCGGAAAAGGCTGTTTGACTGCCAGTTGCTTTAGACAGAATACTTCCCCCAGTTCTGAGAGTGGTGGAAGGAAGGCATCCCTGGGACTGGGATGAACTATCACCGCTTGCCAAAGCCAAGGAGTTCAAGTGTTCTTCCCACTCCTGATCTTTTGACGTCCAAACAGATGAGAGCCATCTCAAGGTTGAAGGCAAAGAGGCGTTGGCATCAGATGGAGATCCATAACGGTTAGCAAATGCATTCTTGAGATAATCAAGACCAGCAGGCCCCTTTAACAAAGGCTCCATTAATCTTATGCGGGCTTTGCTGATCTCTTTCTTAAGAACCTGTCATAAGAGATTAGACATTAAAAAAACTAAGTAAGAAACAAAATCTAGGAGGCATTCATGCAAGTGCAGATTCACTGAAATATGATAAAGGAAGTGTGAGCAAAAGTTAATTCAAGATGAAAGTGAGATAGGAAAATTAAAAGAAAGAAAAGGTATCTTTATCCTAACCCTATAACACACCTGAGTCTGTTCTAGGACAAATTGTAAGCCCTTGATTAGAGCCGTGACACATGAATTTTTCGACTCGTCTCTTGGTTGACATATTTCATTCAACTCCAAAAATAAATTCTGTCGTTTTGCCTTCATCGCCTCCTCATTGGCTGGAGCAGAAAGCTTTTGCAAGGTGACCAGTGAAAACTCCAGAATCTTTCCAAGGTAATCAATATCCAGGTTACCTGAATGCAGAAACTTTGAAAACAAATAAGACACATCAGAAGGGGACGAGATTGAATCAGTATTCAAATTTAGAAACTAATCATCGCACACCAAAATTATAAATAGGCTGCTACCTGGGAGAAAATGTCCAGATCAATTGCTGATACAATGTCCTCCTTCCAGCTTTGAGGAGCCATCTCACAAATTTCATCCCTGACCTCTCTCATGAGTTGAACAACTCGATCATAGTCTGGTGGTTCCTGATTTATGGATTCCATGATGCTATCCCAAAAAGCCTTCTCCATTGTCTGCTTTATTTTCCCCTGATAACACAGAATCAAGTCAGAACTAAAAATCCTAGATTTCCATCAGCAAGTGAAATATACATTTCTGCATGAAAAAATAACTTCTGAACATAAACATCCTCAAAGGCCAAAATATTAATTCATCAAAAATAACTGCCAGATGATATCATAACAATAAAATTACAAAGATGTACTGACCTCAATGCTACTGTGGTAGTGATCAGCAATACTAAAGCCATCAGAGAAACTACGGTGGTGTTCATGGAGAAACTCATTCACAAAGAGTTCATTCTCAGTTACCAACTTCTCATCAGAAGAGCCCAGCTGACCATCTGAATTGATTCTATCTGCAGAAAAGCTGGACCCTCTAGGTAAAGAAGGTTCAGACTCATTAAATAGGGAGCGAACCACACGACTAGTCTTTGGTTACTCTCGGCTGAGGTGTTTATTTTTGTGGAGCTAGCAACACGTGAAAGGGCAGGGGAGAGATTAATGGGGCTTGTGCTTGTGCTTGTGCTTACATTTGCTTTAAAGAATTTAGATCTTGTCTCAGATAAAGCACTCTCCATACGCTCAATCCCAGCATCTCCACTCAGGTGCTGCACCTTTTCTCTTAAAAGTCTCTGATCTTCAGAAACCTGCATTAAGAAATATATGTAAATAAACTTAGACCAGCTATTTTGGATATTTAACAGAGCCCCTTGTGAAACAACCGCATTTAGTTTGAAGATAGCCACCTCACCAAAGCTTAATCATGACAAGAACCCTTTTGAAGATGGAAATCTAATTACACAGGTGAGACATGAGAGGAAAAAATGTTCAAGGTAGGAAACAAGGAATGGAAAACATAGCAGGATAAAAAAAAAAAATTCCATAACTATTAGCATTCTTCAATATAAAATGCCAAGTTGCAAAAGCTCAAAAATAGACATTAGTAACCGTCCGACAATATTACCAACTATCAATGTGTTCAATGACATTCAATAAAAAAACTCGGAATTGACATGGAAAATTACCTGATGCTGAATGGCTTTCATATCATGAGTAAGCTTATCATTATCTCCTTCTGGAGTCAACTTGCAAGTCTGAATCATAGAAGCCTCAAGTTGGCAAGCTGCCCTAACCAAATCCTTCTCTAATAATCGAGCATCTTTGACCTTCCAGACCACAAAACAATTCAAGTATGAGCACCATGCTCTATCAAAAGCAGCAAGCTGAGACTTGAAGGTGAAACGTTTTACAGCTGCTGAACCAGACTCTTCATCAGAACTCAGTACAGGACCCTCTAGTATAATTTTTAACAGCAACTCAAACATCTGGACAAATTCTTCAGCAGACTTAGCTAGAGAAATCTCTCGCTCTCCCATTCCACTGAAAACAGCATCTGGATGGCCCAATATCATATAAGCACAAAGAACAACTCTTACTGGATACCTTGATAACCTAGCTGGGTTCCTGTTTGATTCCTTGACTGAGCTTACTCTCTTTGTCTCCCTGCTTCTTGTAGAACTCCTAGGAGTCACCTTCTTTTTTGGGGTAGCAACCCGTTTAAGCAGGTGATCAATATTATCCAAACTAGAAAAGATATTAGCAGGGGCAACGGCACTAGACACTTGAAGGCGGCTCTCAATCCGGTCAAGTAAAGCTTTTGCCGTCTCAATTGCAGGAACTGATTCAATGAGAAGGGCAAGCTGCTCAAAAGGCATTGACTTGACAGATTTCTGATTAATTCCCAGAGCATCATAAGCCTTTGCCAAGGCAAAAGTTGTTTTTGTCAGACTTCGGAATTGCCTCCAGCACCTACAATGAGCAATAATATTATAATTGATAATCTTGAATAATTTCAAACAAACATGAGAGAAGAAATCGAAGAATATAATAGTTGCATGGAATTAAAACATGATGCAAACCAGAAAGAAACTCAATGTGAAAATTCCCTGGATTTAACTTTCGAAGAACAGAAATTATGCTCAAAAGAATGTTGGTACAATTGCTTAGCTCAGACACACAAGAAAATTACTCAACATGGCAGCACAAGTCATCTTCGGTTCTAACAGTAGCAACCAAAAAATTCTAATTTAAATGCAAATATAACCTTGCCAATTTTCTGGAAAGAACCTCTGCTTGCTTGGGCATTCTATTCTGACTCTCTTGCACATAACCACGCAACCTTCCCCTCTGCCTGAGATATTCTGCTCTTTGCCTTTTTGCCTAATTATTGCGTAATTCCATGAAACATGAGTAAAGTCACAGAGAACTAAAGGCAGAAAGTGACATTAGAAAATTTTTAACATGGTAAAAGAAAAAAAAAGCAGACAACTTCAAGCAACCATTATACCCTTTGTAATCGATCTTCCAACTGGTCCTTCATTTTCCTTCTCTCCATCTCTCGTTGGTTAGATACAGACTTAGCTACATGTATGACTTGTGACACTCGAGCATGTGCCCTCTTCTTCTCTGCTTCCAGCAATCCAAGTCGCTTTGTTTCTGCAGCAACACGTTTTTGATGAATTGCAGCACGTACACGCTCCTTATATTTGCTCTCTCGAGCCATCCTTCGTAATAATGATTGAGATGATCTATCTCTTAAGGTAGCCCTTCTTTGTCTGCGAGCCTTGAGTATAAGCATCCTATTAGCCTCTGCCTGCTGTACACGAGATTCCACCTTTGTCCCAAGCTTCGCACGTTCATTCTCATATCGCATTTTCACTCCAGTTTTAGCTGCTTGTCGCAATTCATCCAACCTTGCCAGGCGCATCTGTGCCTGTGCTAAAATGCTCAATCTGCAGATTAGCCACAAAATTAGCGTCCAAATAAATCAAAATCCATTAGCATATGAAAAGAAATCTTGTCAGCTCTGAATTATTCCTGAATAGAAGCAAATTATTGATCAAATATATTATTCCAACTGCCTTTATTATGAAATGGCCATAAAGAGTCTCCAACTTAAAACGCTATCATGTTTCTCAGTATATGAGATATCGAGAACTGACTAAACAGCAAAATAAACCTCAAACTATAAACCACATAAAGTCTGACCAAAACAGATACATTGAAACACATGGCCAGTGATTGGTCGCTATGACTTTGATGGTACATGCTGTAGTAAACTGCAACTATAAAGTCAGGAATTCAACTCGAGAACCAACCTCTTCTGTTCAGCGGCTTGCAGCTTTGCTTCTAGTCGCTGGCCAAGATCCTCCTCCTGCGATGAGGACCTGGAGGGGCTTCTTGGTTTTGAACGTGCCTTGCTCGAGAGTTCCTCATAGTGCTTCTGCAACCAGTAAAAGAAAGAGGGCACTCATGATCATCTGTCTGAACTCTCAAGTAAATACAACAAATGAAAAAAGATTAAAACTCGACAGAACCAACTTTCAAACTCTTTAAACACGCCTATAAATTCAATATTTGTTGAAAGATGAACATTTGGTTAAGGCAACGTAGAGAAAAGGAAAGAATAATTAAAAAGGGTAAATATTACATAAAAAAATACATATACACAGGACGAAGAAGAGCACCCCAGGGGGTGTCCATGCCGCGTGAAGGAACCATTACATACCATCAGAGCAGAAGCTCTATTAAATTACAACAAAAAACGAACGCCGCAGTACAAATTCAAAAAATTGTCGGGAAAAAAGAGAGAGACGAAAATTTTGCAGGGAAAACCATGGGAAAAGCACCACCATGGAGCGTGAAACAAATTTCGAACAGAAAAGCATCCTCCCCAACCTAACATAGAAATAACCTTGTAAACAAAGCAAGGAAGACTATGGAAAAGAACTAACGCGGAATAAAAGAAAATAAAGAATTATTTTTCGAAACTAATTGATATTTTCCGCTCTACCTGGAAGCCGATGAATCTAATAGAAAAATTATTATGATCTCGGAGCTTCCACCTTCCATAATCAAATTTTCCAAAGAGAATTCATAACTCCAAATCATGAAGCGAAAAAAGCGGAAGAAAACATATAATCTTGCAGACCTCCCAGTGTTGGTCCCTAAAAACAGTAAACAGCCTCACCAACCAGACTTGACAGTTCAGAAACAAGAAATTACCTGTCTTCGAAGATCAGCATGCCGAAGCTTCGCCTCAATCTCCTCAACAGTTCTCGGAGACTTGTACTCCGCATCAAGAAACCGTCGCCGGAGCCTCCTCGGAAGCCTCGGCGGCGACATACAAGAGTTCTCATCACAGGCTGGGAATTCCATAGCAATCCCACCACAAGCGGCTCTTACCGCCGATAACTCCACTCCGGCATCCATCCGTCAAAACGGCGTCGTGGGGGGGGGGCGTGAACTACGTAGTATGTACAAATCAATGTATGAACAGTGATCAACACCGAAGACGAAGATGAGAAAGATGAATAGATGATAGATACAAATATATATACAGAAGAAAGGTTCCGAACTGATTATTAAAAAAAATAAAAAAAAAAGGAAAGTTTGCGAGGAGCCGACGAGTGGACACAGCTTTTTGAGCTACAGTGCGAGAGAATGAGTTAAATTGCTTTTGCGAGAAGGAAGACGAAGAAATGGAAATTGAGAATAGAAAGCGATATGGGTTTTGGTTTCGACGGCTTTACCCTTACACATTACAAATCCGATTGCTCTTCATCTTTCATTTTCTTATTTCTTTTTTGTTTTGGACTTTTGGGCCACATTTACTCTGAGTTTTTGGAAGAAACGAAAGTAGTATTTCCTTTTGGTTCTCCAATAAGGCACTAATTAATAATAAAGTATTTGATTTTTTTATAAGGTAATTTTTTTTTTTTAAAGAGCATTAAATATTTTTTTATATATATCTATAATTAATAAAGATAGTAGATGAGAGTAATAATTAATATGATATTAGAATTTAATACAATTAGTATAATGAATATAAAAAATTACTTAAATTTTAGAACAAATTTGATGACTTTAACTTGTTTTTATTTCTCCTTCCGGTCTAATTATAGAAGCTATTTACGAGAATTTGGAGGGATTAAGAAAAGATATTAAATTAGTTAATTATGTTTATTTTCCTAAAATACCCTTACCCAGGTTTATTTAATGCAAATACATCTCTCAAAGATAGAACTACGTAATACAAATACAAGTTTATTTTCCTAAACCACGCTCGATCAAGCAAATAATACTATCTCACGCTCTCTGACGGAACTTTTATTGTAATTGTGCTCCCTCGATAATTTGGCATAGTTTATAACATCTGCGGATAAAAAAAATAATGAAATTAATGTTTTAGTATAAAGTTTATAAATAGGGGTATTATAGGAAAAAAATTGACAAAAGTTAAAAATTTCTCTTATAATTAGGACCAAAACCAACTCCAAAATTTGTTCATATAATTGGGGAAGGAGAGAGTAGTTTGTAAGAATTGTTAATTGATGTCTTATAGTAAACACAAGAAGGAGTACCTTCTTCCCTCAGAAAAGAAAGAATAATTCAGGTGAGAAATTGCTTGTGAAAAATAAATTTTTTTAAGAAAAAATGTATATTTAAATATTTTATAAAAAAATAAAAACAAATGTAATTAAAATTCATAAATCTGTCAATGACTTTATAACTTGGTGACAAAAATCCTCATGCAAAGTCCTTCTTGTAACCTAAGGCCTTTTTTTTTTTTTTTTTTTTTTGATGAAAAGGCAAAATGAGATTAAAATGATATTAGTTTAGAAAGTATGGGGTTAATTGGGAAGGGGAAAGAAGAAAAGCAATCCTAGAAAGCCTGCAAGGAAATTACGTAACATGAAAAATGTGTAAAATGTTGAAGAAAAGAGAAAATGTTTTCATGAAGAATATGGATAGAGTTGGCAAAAGTTGGCCTAATGTTAATCATCTTCCTTGCAGCACATAAAATTGACAGATCTTCCTAGCCAGGGCTGATATTTGAGTTACATACAATGAAGCCCTGAAACATTTGTTATCTAAATGTTTTCTTCTCCAAATAAAGGCCTGCAAAGGAGTCCCTTTATAGAAAACAAATGCTTAAATGTATTTCAAGAGAATATACATATGCCTGAGTTCTTAAATTTTTATTTTAATATGCTATTCAATTTGATGGCTATTAATTTAATTTAAGTAGATATTGGTTTATGGATACCAATACTTATGAGGAATTTATGTTTTGTATTAACATTTTTATAAAACATGATTAAATACAATTTTGTATTGATTAAGTCCAATCTTGTATTCTAAGAGTTTTTTACTCTTTGTTCAACACCCTAAAAGTTGTTTATTTGTTACTAAAACAATAAGATTAATATTTTCAGGCCAAAGAAACAGTATAAACATATAAATTAAATAAGATTAACATTAAAAAAATATTCTCATATACATTTCATAAAAAAAAAAAAAAAAAAAAGATATTCTCTTATAAAAGTAACTTTTTTTTTATTTATTTGGTCTATATGCAGAACTTCCCCCCCCCCCCCCCCCCCCCCCCCCCGATTGTGTAGGTAGAATTTAAACTTGGTTATGCTGTGACCATTAGTCTGAAGTGTTTTTTAGACGTGTTAAGTATCATAAAGTAATTTGTGGTCGGCATTTTAAAATATTTTTCTATAAACGTTCGGCATCTTAAAATATTTTATAATTCATCCAGTGTCCTAAAGTATTCCTTTTTAAGTGCACTCAACAACCTAAAGTAATTTTTAGATGTATCCGCATACGATCAACTTTAAGTGATAAATATACGAAGAACTTTATGGGAGTTCATGATATTTAAATTACTACTTAAAAACATACTTTATGGGGAAATTTTATTAGAAAAAATAAAAATTATAACAGCAAAATTGCACCATAAAATACTTCATGTGTGAGATGCACTTAAAAATTACTTTGAGCTCTGGTGCACCTAAAAATACTTTGGAATGCGAGATGCACCATAAATTACTTTAAGATATTAAATATACATAAGAAAATACATCAAAGTGCTAGACGTACTTTAAACTCAAGTATATCGGATAGGTTCAACTCAAATAGATATTGGTTATGGATACCATTGCCTGTAAGGAATTTATATTTTATATTAATATTTTTATGAAACATGATTAAATCCAATTTTATATTGTGATCAAGTCCAATCTTGTGATCTAAAACATTTTTACCCTTTTTTCTGCATTCTATAGTTTATATTATTTGTTACTAAGCAATATCATTAATATTCTTCAGACCAAATAAAACAGTATAGACATATTGATGATATTGGCATGTTTTTATTATTTTGTGAAATATTTTCAATTTTTTTTTAAAAAAAAAAGAATATTTTCATATAAAATAGATTTTTTTTTTTTTTTTTTTCATTTCTAAAAGTAGATTTAGATTTTTTTCACCAAAACTATAAAGGTAGAATTTAAACTTTAACCTTGGGCATATCGCATTGGCTTAACCATTTTGGCTATTTTAGCTTGTATTGAATAATGTAATGTGTCCGACTCTAATATTATTATGTAACATCTCTATGTTTTACTCTTAATAGTTTCTTTTTGAAGCCTGACACCCTTAATGTGTCTTTAGTTCCTCTCTCCAATCGATATGAAACATTACAACTAATATGATAGATGACATTTGGGGCATACTTTTTTGCATTGCATTCTCATTAAATGAAATAATATTCTTTAAAATGTAGAAAAATTAAAAGAAAATATTCTTAAGTTTAAATAAATTATTCCTCATGTTATATTCTTATAGAGCGATGAATTGATTTCGATGTTAATTGATTGATTTCAATACTAAATTAATATTTTCAAACATAGCCTATAAGATATCACCAACAACAAAAAAACATAATATAAGATAATTGTAAAGGGTAGATGTATTCAGGTCATTTAGAAACAAAAACTACCCACGTATTAAAAAAAAAAAAAATTGAAAAGCTTTATCAGAATGCATCATATATGACTATATGAGGAGGTGGTGAGTTGTGCAAATATTTATTAATTAAAACTCAATTCAAATTATCAAAATGGTAAACTAGTCCAGAATTTTTGATGGGTTGACCCGGATCCAACTTTCACTTCTCTCCTCCTGGTTGAGTTTAAAGCAACGTGGTTTTGAATTAAAAAAAATAGCAAATTGTTAAATTCGTGCCTCAATAACTCTATTTTGTTAAATGATGTATGGTTTATATATTAACATTTTATTTTTTTATGTATAATATATTAATATTTTATTTACTTGTAGATCAATGTATTTTATATTTTAATTTTATTACGTAGTATATTATTTTAATTACGATCAATTTGATCTCAGTTCAACTATGGTTAATTATGACAAGTTTTCAGTACATTGCATTTCTTTGTGGCAAGCACAAGCGTTGCCAATATATGAACCCATGTGTATTATCAAAAAAAAAAAAAAATGAACCCATGTGGCTAATCATGGCCAATGGCTTTTGGGGATTATACTTTGCCTTTTCATGGATATCATTGATTATACTTGCACGTTATCTTGATGCTCATTCCCATATTTAATATAAAAATTCAATTCTAGATTTGACCTCTTTGATAGAGAAAGAGATAAGCAACAAATGAATTTATGTATTTATTTAATAAACAAGGAAACTAGCTTTCTTTAAATATTTATTTATTATTTCCAATATGGTAACCATTAGCACAGGATAAGATTCAACATTCATGATAATATCAAGGTTATTAAAATCGGACCAGTTACTAAAGCGGTCAAGATATCTTGAGTAAGGTCGGTGGATCATATCGAGTTAACTTAAAGATTTAGGGATTATTAATATGAAATTATAAAGAAAATAAGAAAATCATTTTTAATTTAAAAAATAAACTGGATTAATGTTAGGACCCGATAGTTTTATCGTCGGTTCGTCGATTTTCAAGCCGAACCGGTCATCCGGTCTAGGTTTAATTACACTTGGATAATATATATTTTGCGGGAGCTTTAAATGTAACTTTTAACTTATGGAGATCTTAACGTTTGTACAATTTATTACTACTTTTTAGCAATGAAATGGTGATAGTATGATACTATCAAGGTAGAGAACGTGATTATCTAATTATGAATTTATGACATAATTACTAGTGACTATAAAATAAATTTATCAAATAATGGTTTAAAATATTAGCTTGTTTGTCAATTAAAAAGTGTTTTGAGAATAATTTGTAAATTTTTAGCAAGTAATTAGCATAAACTTTTTTAGTATTAAAAAATTTGGGATAATGGTCTTATTTGCCCCGGAAGTTTTCTCAGGAGCATTCAGCACCGGAAAGTTTTTTCTAGAGCAAAATTGCCCGAAAGTCTAAAAACGTAGCAATTTTGCCCTTTCGTTAATCTTGACCATTAAATTGTTGCTCCAATTTATAAACTTCCAGAGTAAAATTGCTCTCTAAAAAAACTTTCGAGGTAAAATTGCTCCTAAAAAAACTTCCGGGGCAAAATTGCTAAATTTTGTTAACTTCCAGAGCATTTTTGCTCCAAAAAAAACTTCCGGGTACTGAGTGCTCGTGAGCGAAAACTTTCGGGACAAATAAGACCCTTATCCCAAAAAAATTAGGTGAGTTGGATATCAATGACTCACCAAAGTCATGACATATTCAACGATCACTTAGAGAGATATTGATCGACAACAAAATTTGAACTTATAGTCTTGTAGTTTATGAGTAAATTCATGATCAATTGAAACAATCTTTATTGCTAGTAATGGCTGGTATACTTCTTTTTTTATATACAAAAAAAGTTTAGATAAGGGTATACACCGGTACCCCGTCAAGACATGCCTCTAGACTCAAAAAGTGCCCAGACTCAAAGAGCGGTTACAGAGATACTTATAAATTACCCACCAACAAGGCCCTTACATTGACTAGCAGGTGTTAAACAAGACTGATATATTAGCCAACAGTATCGTTCCTTGTTGGCGATATACTTCCTTCACTCTCTTGTATTATCAATTAATTGTCTTATGATTATATTATAGGATGTTTTTATACTTATGAGTTTTTAAATGTGATTACTTTTTTGTTGGAAAATTATTCTTTTTAAATCATAGATAAAACATAAAAAAATGCATGACTCATGAGTCATGAGATGCTTATTATGCGTGCAAAAAAATTAACAGTATAGCGTAACTTCCTTAAGAGTCTAATACAGTTGGCCCCAACTAATACATTTTCCTTCATGTGAACACGTTTCTCTCGTGTATAACGACTGTTTTCGAGTTTGACCTATGAATTAATTTTATTAATATCATTTTTAAAATTTTAAAGCGCGTCACATTTTCTCATTAATAAATCAAGACTATTTAAAATTAAAAAAAAAAAAAAAAGAGTAACGCGATGAAAACTACACCCATTTTTTAATGGGGCCGTCATAGCATCAATTATTAATTATAGGTTCCAGGTCAAAAAACTTATTAATTATAGGTAATCCAACTGTAAAACCCAGGAATTTCTAAGGTTAAGACCGGACCGGTCATTTGAAGCGGTAGTCTTGGGTTAAGGGTTAGTGGGTCGGCCGGAGTCAACCGGGCCTAGGCCGTGAGATATAAAAAATTGGAAAATAATTAATTTCTCATCACACCAACCTAAATTTGACATACTATATATCATTTCAATACTTTGGATCAGTGACAAAATAATCATATACTCCAATACTTGTGACATATTCGAGATATTCTTAACAATTTTCTTTCTGACCTACATTTGACATCCACTAAGCGGAGCCAACCGAAAACAAAGAAACCACAAAATGGCGGTCGAGGAGAGAGAGAGCACCGAGAAGTTTGAGGAAGTTGAGTTTGACGGTGGGAAGAGTCGAAAATCACACATATGTTGTTTCAAATCTAATATGAATTAGATTGCATTTATAAAAAAAGAGGGAGAAATAATTTTTTTTAAAAAAAAAAAAAACAGTCGACCCAGTGACGTGCGGGTTACCTCGGTTTTGCGGGTCAGACCCGGTTTTACCCTAAACTGACGGTTTCACGGCCGGTTTCCGTCTGAACCGGCCGGTCGGTCCGGTTTCACAAACCATGGGAATTTCTCTTGGGAAGAATGAGATTGTCTCCTAGTGGTAGCTGTAAGTATTTTCTTTTCCTCTGTGCTATTTGTTTACGGCTATGTTTGCGAGTTCTATTTTGAAGGGAAAGGAAAGAGAAGGGAGGGTTTTGGTAGTCCTTCCCTTATTTGCGAGTTTTAAAAATAGGAGGGGAAGGAATCGGGGTTTTTACAAATCCTCCAAAATCCTCCTCTTTATAAAAAATAGAGTTCCCCCAATATGGGGGGTTTAAAGAGGGAAATAGGTTAATTACTTCTTTACCCTCATTCACCTCCACCACCAACACCCCATCACCGCCACCACCGCCATCACCGCCACCACCACCGTCGCCGCGCGCCGCCACCACCACCACCACCGCCCGCCATACCAACACCACATAAATTTAAATTTACATAAATAATTTTTTAGAAGATTTAAATTTAAATTTATTTATAAAGTACAATAATTATATTAATTATTAAAGAAAGGGACAAAATGGTAAAAGTAACTCATTAATCCTCCATCTTCCTCCCTTGCTATTTTTTTAACTCCCAAACATGGAGAGGAAATATCCTCCATTTCCCATCCTTCCCTTCCCCTCCTTTCTCCTTGCATCTCCTTCCTTCCCTTCCCCTCCAAACTCGCAAACATAGCTTAAGAGTTTCATCGCACGCCCTTAGTCAAATAAATAAATGGTTGAAATTTAATATTTTATAAACCTATTATTGTGATATTTTATAAATTTATTTTTAAATTTTTACCCTAGAGTTATAAATCGTGCAGGTCAAAATTTATTAAAATTGTTATAAATATTTTAATTATGTGGATATGTATTAACTCTCAACCTCTCATATTCTTATCAACATTCATGTGTAGTAGTTGGGAAACTAAAAGGATTCATGAATGATACAAAGGGTCGTCTAATGAATATTCATCTGTATTAATTACAGCATTCTTTATATCTTAGTTGTGACCCAGGAGGCCCATAAATAGAGCCTTATACAAAGCATTATAATCACAAAAAACACAAGAAACTGGATGAAAAATTACTCCCCACTTTTCCTCCTGAATTTTCTCTTCTCTTTTCTCTTGCTCTCTTATCTCATTATTTTTATTTTCATGACATATTATTAGTACGAAAGTTCTAACAAATGTATGATTCTTTCATCGTTTCTTTAACAATTTCATCTACCATTTGTAATCATACGTTTATTTTATCTATATAGGATAATCTAAGCCACTATACGAGAATTAAATAGATATTTTTATTAATTTTTTAAGCATCGAGTTCCATGGCTAAGATTAGAGATTATTATTGTTTGTGTATTTTATTTTCATCTCCTTTACGAGTTCTTTTACATTATTGATATTTCTATTTTAGTATGGCCAAAAACTATACACCTCTAAATTCATATTCGAAAGTATATGACTAGAAGTCATATTGCTCGATTTCTTATTTTGATATTTGGCCGAGAAACTATATTTCTTTGATTCACTATTATATGGCAAA
Organism: Acacia acuminata; assembly: GCA_019022655.1. NCBI lineage: Eukaryota > Viridiplantae > Streptophyta > Magnoliopsida > Fabales > Fabaceae > Acacia > Acacia acuminata. The sequence goes on from JAFJYI010000005.1 coordinate 8,264,718, forward strand.
ACCATATTACTTTAATTTCCTATTTAAAATTATATGACCGAAGTCATGTAACTTTCATCTTCTATCTTATTGTATGGTCGGCAACCATATTCAACTTTTATTTATCCTCAAGATAAATGGCGGAAGCTATATAGATTTAATTTCTCATCTTGAAATTAATTGGTCTAAAGCTATTGGAACTAAATGGCCCAAAGCCATAAATTTTTAATTTTATTGTAATATCTTACTTTATGAATTATCTCTTCTCTTTACAAATTTTCTGTTATTACCATTTGTGTTATTATATTGCATTTTTTATTTCATATTTTTTTAATTTTCTTTTATTGCATTAAGTCTGAATTATGTTAAATCTTATAAAATTTAAATTTGCGGCTCTTGTTATTATCGGAAAAGACTATTTAACTTGATTGATCTATGATTTTTCTGAGCCACCATTTGCATGGAGGTCTCAAATTAAAGATATGGCTACAAAAGGCCTACTTGTTCTTTGGAACAATTTAAAAGAAATATGTGACCACCAGAAGATGGTTATCCTTCCAAAAGCTTATTATGAATTAATGCATCCAATTTACTCTTAAGTAGCAATATAGTTAAGAAGGTTTAAAAAAATATGTTGAATTAATTTGTTGCCTTCATGTAACCAAACAAAACAATAATTTTTTATTGAAAAATCATGAATCCGGTCCAACAAGCTCGATTACATTCCCATAAGTAAATGTAATAACGACTGAATCTAATTATAGAAATGGATGTAAATGTGGTTACAATCATGGGCATAGCCGTGGTCACAATCTAACTAAGTGGTCGCATGTTTGCTTATTATCTTTTTGCAACTTGACGTTTGCGAGATTACTTGCTTAATTGATTAGACTAAAAGCATATTACCTTGATTATCCTATCAAGAAAATATGTCTTAATAATGATGGTGAATTCCTCTGCAAGCTTTTAATGAATATTGTATATCCTTGGAATTGATGTTGAACATCATGTAGTTCATATTCATACACAAAATGAACTTGTAGAATCATTGGTTAAAATAGTTGCAATTAATTGCAAGACCTTTGCTTATGAGATCTAATATCTCAATTTCTACTTGGGCCATGACATTTTGTATGCAGTAATGTTAATTTGCATTTGACCAACAAGTTATCTAAAAGTTTCCCCCCTACAAATGGTTTTTGGTGAGGAACCTAATATTTTCCATCTAAGGATTTTTGGGTGTGCAGTATATGTGCTGGTAGCACTACCACAAACTCACCAAAATGGGTCCTCAAAGGAGGATGAGAATATATGTTGGGTGTGAATTTTCTTTGATAATAAAATATCTAGAACCATCTATACAAAAGATTTATTTACAGCTCGATTTGCCGATTATCATTTTGATAAATCATTTTTCCTAAAATCAGGGGAAGAAAATAATCAGTTGGGGTAAGAGATTAATGAAATAAATTGTTATTGACTTATTTTGATTCTCGTACAAAACAATGTGACCTGAAAGTTTAAAAGATAATTTATTTACAAAATTTAGCTAATAAAATGCTAGAAACATTCTTGACACAATAAAGTGACAAAGACACATGTCTTAGCTGCTAATGCTCCTATCAGAATTTATGTCACTAAAAGATAACCTATTGTGAATGAATCTAAAGCAAGCTTGAAGCATGAAATGCCTATTGATTCCAAAGATAAAAATCATTGAAAGAGAAAAGGAGCTAAGAATATAGATGATCAAGTAGAAGATAATCAAGAAAAGTTAGTAGCTCAAGAAGAATCATCTCCTATAGAGTTATTATCTCTAAAAGAGAATGTCGTAGTCGCAGAAGAGATTAAGGTATCTTAAATATGTGAAAATAATAAGATCTCGGTAAATTATGTTAAGAACGATGGGACTTAAATGAATTCAATATTGACAACATCTTTGCCTATAATATAGCATTTGATATCATGAACAATAATTAGATTATATGGGCCAAAATTCATTAGCAAGTGTCAGAAACACATGTCTCTAAAGGGCTCAAGGTACCAGAAGCACAAATCCATGAATGACTCAAGGTGTCAAAAGTATAAGTCCTTAAAGGGCTCAAGATACCAGAAGCATCAACTACAAGTTTTCGAGAACAATACAAAATTAAGTTAAATAAATCCATCTATGACTTAAAGCAATCAAGGCACATGTAGTATAATCAACTCAGTGAATATCTGTTGAAAAAGTATACAAAAATGATCTAATATGACCATGTATCTTTTTGAAAATATTTGGAAATAACTTTGCTATAATTGCTATTTATTTTGATGATAACAACATCATTGGTACTTGGAAATAACTCAAAAAGGCAATTAATTGTTTGAAAAAGGAATTTGAAATAAGGACTTGGGAAGAACAAAAGTATATCTTAGATTACATATTGAGTACCTGAAAAATGAGATCTTTATATATTAGGATGCTTACACAAGAAATGTCCTAGAGCATTTTTACATAGATTCATTCCAACATTTATTTCATTAATTTTTTTTAAGGTACTACTTCTCATATATTTCTCATTAGTCGTCTTGAAGAAGATGAACAATGAGAGAGATGGTTTGCTATCAAGGCTTAAGAGTCGGAACATAAGGGGAGAGAGGGTTGAAGGAGAGATTAGCTAGATGATGACGTGTGCATTCCTAGCTTTTTAGATTAATAATTGGATGTAGAAATGAGGAGAAAAGTGACACTAGGAGAATTTGGATCCGTGCCTCGCCACCTTTCCCATCTCTAGTCACGTTATTTGTAAGCTTAGTGTCCCAAATGCCTTGGGGAAGCAGTTCATGATCTTTGGTCATTGTCTTGTTTCAGTTGTTGAGTTTGTCTGATGTTCTCATATAAGCTCTAGTGATTGTATGTTTTTGGTTTTGGTTTGACTGTTATTAAATCTCATTATATAAATCGTCAAGTTCATTTCTTACGAATAAAGAATCAATTTGTATTGGCAAAAAAAAAAAAAAAAAAAAAAGACTCAATTTGTATGTATCATTTTATCTTAATTTAATAAATGGTCTTTAATAATAATAAAAAAGTATTTGGGCTTAGGTAATATATTAGATTTGAGAGGTTTATATTTTAGAAAATAATAATGAGATCTCTAGATTATTAATTTTTAATTTTGACATGTTAGGTGAAAGATATGGAGTATTATGTAATTAATACATCTTTCAGAAAATGGAAATCAGATCCATGTGGCTTGTGGGGATCTGATAGTTTCAAAACAATACTGACCTAACCCCCATCAATTATCAAAATCAAAAACAAATAATTCACCCAACGTTTCAAACTTTGATCCAAGGCTTTGATTAGACTTCCTATGCTTCCTAACTTAGGTTAGGTTTATGACTTTCTCATTCTTCAATTTGACTTGTCCCTCAATTTGTCGACTCTATGATGATTAATGTGTGGCCCACCAACATAAAACGAGGGACATAAAACGAGGGAATCACAATGCTTAGCCATGATCTACGGAGGACAAATCTTGTTTGGTCTCCTTGAATTGAATAGATGAAAATTATAGAAAAATGGGAGAAAATCCCTTATTAAAATTTTTATTGGCAAGAAGAATCTGATAAATTTTTATATACAGAACGTATATGTATTCTGCAAATTTTCTACGTTCGGACTATCAATATTTTAATTTGAGTTATTCCCAAAAATAAACTTTTTAATATGAGTTTTTTCTCCAATTTCCTGACAATTATTATTAATTCATGCCTTCTACTTAGAGTAAATTTAGGTAAGAGATAGTATACTGCTTACTCTATTATATCCCACTAAAAAATACCTTGATGAGAGAGAGAAAAAAAAGAGAGAATATCATATTAAGACGGTTGAAATAAGGAAATCCTATATAAGGCGGTAAACTCAATAAATCATAAATTGAGTCAATGACCTAATCTAAAATATTTAAATGTTGGTTATTTTTCAATAATACTCTTAACACATGGTGCAAAGAAAAGAGAGAAGGAAAAACTAGAAGTTGGATATCTCACTCATTGCCATTATCGCTCTCTCTCTCTCGTGTGCCTTGAGGAGCGTGAACATTGCCATGAGAAGTTGCCACTTTCACCACCTTGTTAGAAGCCGCGTCTTTGTCATCGTGAGGAACCCTGTTTGTGACAATCAACGAGAAGAAGATGGTTGAATCGGTTATAGTGAGGGTTCCACTCAGTTTATCGTTGTTGTCTTTGCCGATTAAGAAGGCACACCCTGTGTTTGATGCAGCCACCTCTCAAATTCTTGTTGTGCCCACTTGATGATCCACAACCACAACAATTTCAAGCACAGTGTTGCCCCCCTTAATCGCTTCATGTTCTACCATGACAGGTCCTAGGTTGATTGAGCCTTTGCGAGCTGGGTTTCTGTAGGGCAAGCCTTTACTGGAGGTGATAATTGGAGGATCCAAGTATGCATTTGACTTTCAGGATGGTGCAGATTGATTTTGGATTTGAAAGTTAGAGATCTATGGCCTGGATCGATGAAAACGACAAACCGTTCTTTCCCCATATCTTTTGTTGACAATGATTTTATGAAGGAAAAATTCTATTAAAATACCTTTTGAATTTGCAAAACCCTTAGAAGTCTTCCGAATTTGTAAAAAGACTGAGAGGTACAAAGGATCTATGAGGGATATGAAAATTCGGGTGAAATTACCATTTTGCCCTTAGTTTTAAATAAATAAAATAAAATCCCCTCCACCCCTCCCCCACCGCGCCACCACCACCAAACCCCCGCCGCCACCACCGCCGTGGCCGCCACCGCCGCCATCCCACCATCGGCCACCACCACCACCGGCGGCCCCCGCTTAGTGACCGCCGGCGGGGGCGGTGGGGGGTGGAGGAGATTTTTATTTATTTATTTAAAATTAAGGGTAAAAGGGTAATTTCGTCCGAATTTGCATATCCTCATAGGTTTTTTATACCTCTCGGTCTTTTTACAAATTCAAAAGACTTCAAGATTTTATAAATTCAAAAGGTATTTTAATAAAATTTTCTCTTTTTTATGAATGAATTGTAGAATTCAGGAATTCTAAAAATTGAAGTTGAAATTCGGATTGATGGGATTTTGGGCAAGAGAAAGTGCCATCATTTGAATTTAGGTGTTGATGGGACAAACAATGAGCTGAGTTCATCGGTCAAGAATAACAAGCAAGAAGATGAAAGTCAAGTACTTGGTTCAATTGAGCAAAAAAAAAAGGTACTTGGTTCAAGCGGCAGAGGCTGATGTCTTGGACTTCGGGAACTTCTAAATTGTCCAATGCAAAGTTGCTTGGTGATATATTGACTTTTGATAATAATATATGTCTGCCAAGAACTTGTATGTTTCTTGATAGATTGTTCAGAGTTAAATCCAAGATTTTTAAGCTTTGACAGCTCTGCAAATGTATTATTAGGTTTCTTATTTATTGCGCGTAAATAATATTGTTCTACTTTATTTTTTTACTATTCTAAAAAAAAAAAAAACTAAGGATATAGAGATAATTTAGCTCAATTTTTAAATCCCTAATTTTGTCACATAATTTAATTAATAATTTGGAAGTTTAGTAATCTAAATTATAATTCGAGTAATTCATCCATCTTTTGAGATTCTCCAGAGTGATAATTCAGATAATTCACCCGTCTTTTGAGATTCTCAAAAAAAAAAAAAAAACCATTGACATGGGGAGTATCTTCTAACTCTACTCATAATAAAAATTAATCCCGTTTAAGAGGTTCTAAGCTAATTGATATCGTTTCAAACCCAAACTCAACACCAAACGAAAATGTCAGCAGGTTTAGGTTTTCATAATTTGATTGGTAAAACGGGTAATTAATTTACACACATATACACACACTTATATACATATAACATCCACACATATATATATATATATATATAGGTTTATCGTTTGTCATGTCATTTAAAAGGACATTATGTCAAGTCACCCAAAAATTACGTCGTTTTGGGGTTAGAGAAATTAATGAACTCTCAAAACGACATAGTTTTGAGGTTATGAGAATTAATGAAGGATCTTTTGATAAAATTCATATAATAAATACAAAAACAAAAAAAAAAAAACACCATTCATTAATTTCTTAACCTCAAAACGACGTAGTTTTTTGACATAATCTTATGGTGATTTGACAAACATAAAATCTTATGTCATAGTGACATTATATATATATATATATATATACATATGTTAGTATGTTTGAATACACACATACATGCGCGTGCATATAATAAGTAGATATGAGAAATAAATTTATAATACATCTAACTAATATTGAGAAATAAATTTATAATACATCTAAGTATTAACATAAAATTACTATGTCCTTATTATAAGGCACTAATTAATAAGTGTATTTATTCATTTTTATTAGGCACTTACTTGTTTCTAAAGAGTATTTTTTTTTTTCCATGTACCCTCATAGTTAGTATGGATAGTGAGTGAGAGTAATAATAATATAATATTAGAGTTTAGTACAACTATAGGGGTAATATTAGAAATTACTTAAATTTTAGGACAACTTTATTGATTTTAATTGTTTTTATTGGTTTGTGTAAATTGTTAGTTGATGCCTTATAATAAAGACAAAAAAAAAAGTATATAAAGTTTTCAATAAAGTAACATCACATAAATGGTCTAAAAATATCCTCAACCATTTAAAAAGGTTAACTTTTAGAATATAATATAAGAAAATATCACTTAAACTTTAAAATCTTAAATCAATCTCGTTGTTTATAAGAGTATACGTATTAATTATACTTACATTTATGTAATAATTTATAATTTATTTTAGTAGGAAATCAGTGATTTAAATAAATTCATAATTTTTACTTTTTAGGAGTTTGGCCACGATCTAAGATTTGACATTGTAAAGAGGATACCAGGCCGGTGCAGCTACGACCCCATTAGGGAGAGGCATTGTTAGTTTTTAGTTAAGTCCAAGACTTTTGGCTCCTAATTTAGGTTTGAGCATTATCTCTTTCTACCTTATAAAAAAAAAGTATGTTCTCTCCCTCGCCTTTTGATAGGACTAAAAGAGTATACGGTATCTATTTCTTTAGTATTCTTTAGTAGTTTTAAATCTTGATTGACTAATATTAATCTAATGTCCAGAGAGAGCTACATTATGTACTTTTTAAAATTTTATTTCCACCGTATGGTGTAATTTTTACCGTGTGAAATAATTTAAAAAAGATGACGTGATTTTCTCTAAATACTTGGATCAATATTGGATATTTAAAGTCTAGGATATAAAGTCACCTCCATTCCATCCACGAAGGAGCCACCACGGCGGGCGAGGCGGGAATGAGTACTAAGAGCATCCGCTTCCATACTTAGAGAGAGTGAGTATATCGATATGATATCACGATATCATGTCGAATCGATATGATATCACGATATCATGTAAGGGGCGGATTTAGGGGGTTAGAGGTGGCCACAATTATATAATTGGACCCAAATTTTTTGAAAATTATGCTTTAACCTCATAAAATTTTTAATCTTTTCACTTTAGTCCGTATTTAAAAGTCTCATAAAGGGACTAAAATGAAAATATTAAAATATTTATGAGGTTAAAGCATAATTTCCTAAAACATTGGATCCAATCCTATAATTTTTGCCCCCAATTTCAAATGCTGACTCCACTGAGTTTTATTTTGTAATTGTTGCCCCCTAATTTTCATTCCTGACTCCGCGATTTCAGTGCTAATCACAATGATCAGGGGTTATTCATTGTAATAAGATCTATATGATTAAAATAAAAAATTTAATGGTCTAGATTTAAAATTTTTAATGAATAATTTTTAAATTGAAAAAAATCAATTTTTATTTTAGTTTTCCTAAAACTTAAAATATATATATATATTTTTTAAAAAATCAACCTAAATAAATAACTCCTAATACTAGATTTATGATTTATGATGAGTACTAAAGCTGGTTCTCATCGCGTCACGTAGACGTCATGGCACCGTGAAACGGAAAGGGGAGGAGGCGCTCTTCACGCGAGAATTGGCCGCATCATTGAAAGAAATCCCACGCTCGCCTAAGAAAACAAAACGGTTACTCGCTCTCTGCACCAGTCACGTGTTTCCCTATCAAATCTTCCACGTCTACATGAATGTTCTAGCCTTCTGCAGCTCTCTTTCGGTCTCTCCAACCTTACCATTCTCAAGAAGCAGTCGTACGTGTCAGTCATATTGCACGCACGATCCTTTATCTTTTTCCCATATTATAAAACCTTACGAAAGTCTTTGTCATCCAAACCAAATAAACTCTCATGTCATTTTTTCTGGTTTTTTACTATAAGATACTAATTTATAATTGTATTTAAATTTTTTATAACGTATTTATTTATTTTCAAAGTGTATTTTTTTTCATGTATACTCATAATTAATGAGGGTAGTGGTGAGAATATTAATTAATATAATATTAGAGTTTAATACAATTAATAATGATAGTATTGAAAATTACATAAATTGTAAGACAATTTTATTAATTTTAACTGTTTTTATTGATTTATGAGAATTATTAGTTGATATATTATAATAAGGACCAGAAAGAGTTTGTATGATATGAGGCAAAAGCAATTATTTTGTTTTTTGTTTTGTTTTGAATTTTTTTCATGTTTGCATATGCAATTATCTAACATACTTATATATCGATCCATTTTTATTGGCATGTTTGAATTAACATTTAAGAAATATGTTTGTATAAGTTGAGACTAAATATCAATATCTGTAGGCTACAAATATTAAGTTAGAAAAATAATTTAAAGTTGTCAAACTTGTGAGTTTAAAGTTAATTCAAACAAACACTAAAAAAAGGCATGCATTAATGGTTAAGGTTATAACAATTAAATGATTAAATCAACAATAACAACATTTTATTAAAAAAGGTTATATATCAAATAATTGAAATTAAATCCATCAAAAGTCATTGATAATAACATCTCATGAAATTTTAGTTGATAAAACTCTTCTTTAACTATATATACGTAACATATCTCTTCAACTATATGTAAGTATTTTATTTTACATGTAGTTGAAGGTATTTTATGTTATATCTAGCTGAAGAAGGGTCATCCAGTGGAGAGAGCTTATATCTTGTTATAGAAACAAATTTTACTTACCGTTGCGCAATAAATTTTAGAATGGTATATTTTTTTTAGCAATTTGCTCTAATATTTTTAAATTTATTAGATTCTAAATTTTAATTAAATTTAAAAAAACTGAAAAGAGAAAATAATTAGTAAATTTGAAAAATTAACCTTATCACAATTCACAACGCAAGATTAAAACATGGAAGTAAAATTCAAAAGAGTGAATTATTAACACATATTTTCGTTTATTCTTAAATTTACAAATAATTTTATTCTAGAATTAAGTAATTTTTTTTAAAAAAATTATTCAGATCACTTATCCTCCAAAAATCTGAACAGATTTCATTGAAGTATTACTTGACATTGTATATCATAGGAGTTAAATAAAAGGTAGGTAATTACAAAAGCATTCATCAAAAGATAATACCAATAAATTATTGTTTGTTATTATCGCCGAATAAGGAAAGTAATATAGTTTGAGTTTTAGAAGGTACATTTATTAGAAAAGTAAGTAAAGGGCTTGTTTAGATTTATTAAGTAAAGAAACAAAACTCTTCTCACATATTTATTATAAATCATGTTTGAAAAATAACTTCTACACTAATTGTTTTTTTAGTCAAGTGGTATAAGAGTTCTCCTTATAAGTAAAATATCGTAGATTCAATGTCTCATACTATTAGTATCTGCCGCTTTTATTTTTTGTTTTAAAAGAAACAGGAGGATTATTCTCATGTTATAGCATGAAAAAAAGTTGGTAAAAGGTGAGGCCCAGGCTTTCCTCCGATTCATTTAATATTCATACGGTGCTGTTTTGGTTCTAAAATGGCACTGTTTATTTTGTTTTTTAAAATAACACTTATCATCCTCAAGTATTTTTTTAGTATCAGTCAGTACCTGAAGTATTTTTTAAGATCCGGAAAAAATAATTTTTCAAGATCATGAAATATTTTTTCATTATTAGTTAGTATCTACTCGTCAATTATCACGAAGTATCTTTTTTAAAGATTTTTTTTTAAAGTCAATATCTTGAAATATTCATGAAGTATTTTTTTCAAAAAGAAAAAATATTTCAAAATATTGACTGTACTAAAAAATATTTCAAGATAATAAATGATATTAAAAAAACATCAGAGTATTATTAGCTAGTACCAAAAACATATTTGATGATAAATATTATTTAAAAATTTTAAAAAAATAAACAGTACCATTTTGGCACCGAAAATGGTGCCGTATGAAAGAAAAAGGAGGACAGTGGATATTAACAGGAAAGCCTGATCCGAAAGGAGAACTGCCCATCTGGGGGGATTTTCAACCATAAGGATGGTTGGTGGGGCCCACTAGGGGCACGCCGCTTGCCAGAATTTAAGTGGCGTGTGACCTCGCCTACGCGGACGCCCCTCACTTTTTTAATTAGAAAAAGGAACGTTCAGATGACGTGGCAGAGGAGTATGCAACAACAATTTCTCCTTTTTCAATAATGTAGGCCCACACGAACTTGTCCCCACCTACCCCTTTATTTTAATTAAATTCTTTTCATGCCCCGCTCCCCTCAATTTGTGGCCATCCTTCACTTAACCACATGCTCCTTGTATTTTTATAACAATATTTTATTTTTATTTTTAATTAAAAAAAAAGAATGATAATAATAATGATAAAAGAATTATTAGTATAAAGAAGGAAGAGATTGGGTTAAGGTGGGATGGGGACTTGGATTCTGATGGGAATATATAAGGATGGGGATTGAGTGAATATTCCCATCACAATTTTCCCAATTTAATGGAATCAACCCTCAGCCTATTATTTGTTTGGTTGTGTGTGTGAACATTATCCTCTATTCTAATTTATACTCATATTTAAGCATTACTAAAAACTCCTTTTTTATATATATATATATATAACAAAATAATTAACAAAATTTATTAAACTTAAATATAATCAAAAGGTACTGCAACTAATAAAAATTTCTAATTTTACCTTATGGTTTAAATCAATCAATTGTCTTGCATATGACTAGTTGGAAAATGGTGGCAATAAATGATCATCATTAGAAGTAGAAACGCAGTTCAATTTTGCTTTGCCATAAAAGAATAATTTGAATCCTTATTCATACTCCAATATCACGTGAATTACTAATATATAAGTCAGATAATTTATAGTTTGTAAATATTTAATAAATTAGTTGAATTAATATTTGTAATACATATATATGTCAGTTATCATAAAACACACTTCTTAATCACGTGTTTTAGGACTATGTGTTGATGAAAACCCTCAATAAGTCATATCATATGTTCAATCAATTGGTATATTTTGCTGAAAATATTATTAATTCAAGAAAAAAAAATAGATGAAGTAAACTTTTTATCTAACTCTTATATTTAGAACCCAAAGGGTGAAGTAGTATTCCTCCGGTTCTAAATATGTTTTGGAGGTGAAATTTGGTTTTGAGTGCTTGTTTGTAGAAGCACAAAAAATGTTTTTTAAAGCATTTTTCGTAAGTTGAGACAAATGTAAGACATTTTTTCATTTTATCTTTTCTTATAAGATTTTTTTATTTTTAAGCCTTTCGTTTTATCTACTATATTTGTCATTTTTATTCAAATTAATTTGCGTAAATTATAAAGTAATATATAATATAATATTACTCACAAGTATTTCAAAGATCATGTCATATTTGTCATAATTAAATAATTTATTTAGTTTCTAAATCTCCTCAAATAAAATAAATACATCTTATATTAAGGAGAATGAAGTATTTTATTGTTTATGGCTTGAATCAAGTATTTTTATTAAAATATTTTTTTACAAGAGGTAAACTATATTTGTCAATTCGATTTATTTTTTGTTTTTCTAAAAAAACTGTTTTTGTGAATTACAACCACCAATTTGTAACTTTATGGAAATTTTTATAGTTTAGTTCTAAAAGGGTATATTTGAACTTGACACTTTGCATCAAGGTTGGACTTAGGAGAAGGAAAGCACTTTGAGTTTTTTCCAACCTTGCAAGAATTTATTTTCAAGGAATAAACTTTATGTCCTTTTTTCGCCATTTAATAATTAAGAATCTTTTAGGGGAAAAAAACAATATTTCAATCGCAAGCATAGCATTTTAGGATCAGATACCATTAATGTTGAAAGTTAAGTTATTCCAATATTGGACGTCATTACTAAAATTGTTCATGCCGTTTTATCCGGAAAATGTGAATGACTATTAAATAAGAAAACAAAGTTATTCTACTTGAAGAAGAAATTTCTAAATTAAAATATTTAAAAAAAATGATCTTTGGGATTAAAAAGTTTTATTTTTTTGGCTTGAATACTAAATTTTCATTAAATTTAACTTTTAAGTCTTTTGTGTTTTAAAATAATTTAAAATTAAGTTGCACATATCTGTTCTTGATTTTATTTAAGCTATAAAGTAATCTCTTTTATTTTTGAATAATCAAAAATACATTTTTCTTGAATTTTATTTTACAAAAATTAGAGCAGTGATTTTCATTCTTTAAAAAAATATATGTAAGCACAAGAACATTTTTACCAATAATGCTTTTTTTAAAAAAAAAAATTAAAGAAATTGAAATGGTGACTTTAGTTTTTTAAGATTCCTTTTTTATTTTTTATTTTATTTACATATATGAAGGAAAACACAAGTTTAAATGTTTAATGCTTTTTAAAAAAAACAATTAAAGAAACATGAAAATGTAATGGTGACTTTAGTTTTTTAAAATTCTCAACAAAAGATTTTTTTTTAATTATTATTTACATGACTTAAGTTTTTGTTTTTCAAAAGCGTTTTATTATGATAGTCTTTTTACGCCATATAAACGGAAGGCTTGAACTAGAAACGTGTACGCAAGTTAGATGCATTATATATATATATATATATATATATATATATATATATTATCATTTGAAAACAATAATTGTTGACAAAAATAAAAAATCAAAAAATTAATTCAATCGCGTGAGTCGCGCAAAAATTTTAAATTGAAGAGTCTAACTTAATTAAATTTTTGTTTCTTTAAATTGCTTACGAGCTTGCTAATATTTTAATAGGTGGAAAGCACAAATTAGGCTACATTTTTCAATGAAGAGATTATAATATAAAAGTTCTTCTTTATAATAATGTTTGTTAAATAATTTATCTACTAGACTTTGTTTCGTATTTTGAGTAATTAATTTTGAACGTTGAGGTAACTATTTAATAGGTTTATTATTTGTAAAATGCTCAAAAGGCAATGTGGGGTTGCCTTTGAAATCATTCAAAAAGAAAAAATGAATCTCCATTGATGCAAAAATTAATTTGTAGACACCCCTCGACATATTTCTCAAAGTTTTATCGGTCAACGCATATTTTTTAAAGTTTTTTTTTGTTTTTGTTTTGTTGATAAGACATGTTTTTTAAAGTTGAATGAACAATATCTTTTGAAAATAAATTTGGGCCTAAGCCCATTTTATTTAGGCCATCACATATAGGAGAAGTGAGAGAGTCCAATAGGGCATGTTGAAAGGCCCAATCTCCAGGAAGCCGTTTTGTTGCCAACGGCCGTAAAGTTTTTTATTATTTTTTATTCTTTTATTTTATTGGCCTTTCAAGTGAAACACAATGAAATTTACATCATATTTGCCACAAAAAGTACTTCCCATAACACATAACACAGAATTGATTTTTAAAGAAGCTAAATAAATTATTTAATGAGATCATATATTAATATTCTTATATTATATTTTAGTTTATTAGTCAAATTTTTAGTTTAGAGAGAAAATAAAAAAAATACTCCAAAGTAATTTAATTAGTTTCCTTAATTTTTCTAAAATAGTCAACTCTGTCTTATATTTAGGACCGGATGGAGTAATAACGGATGACATGTTACTTAACCAATCATATCGATATCATGAGTGGAAACTAAATAGGAAAATTAAGTGCACGTCCCAAGGATCAGAAATAATTACAATTAGGTCCCTTGAAATCACTAAATTACATAGAAGTCTCTAGGAACTTTTTTGATATTATTTGTATTAACAATAGGATATGCCATATTTACAACAGAAAGTGTCATATTTACAACAACATTTAAACACCTGACCATTTACAACAGAAAGTGACATATTTATAACAACATTTAATCACCTGGATTTTGTTTCAAACTTAAATTCCTAAACGTACAGAGGTCATTTATAATAGAAAAAGCTATATTTATAATAGGAAGTGCCATATTTACAACAAAAATTTAAAATCTGACCATTTACAACAGAAAAAACCATATTTACAACTGGAAATGCCATATTTATAACAAAATTTAGAAAATTGGATTTTGTTTCCATACAAATAATATAAAAAAAGTCTCTAGAGACTTCTGTGCAATTTGATGATTTTAAGGAACCTAATTGTAATTATTTCTGCTCCTTGGGATCTCCACGTAATTTTCCCAAACGAAATTCACTGGATTATTAGTACATGCATTCATATTATCAAAACCCAACTCAAGTTATCTGGGGAACTAATTTTCTGACTGGTCCACTTAAGAGGTTCAAATATCTATACTACTATCTTGTAATTTTAAATGGAAACACTCCCTCCATTCTTTAATAAAATATTTGTAAAATATATTTAAGAAGTTGATCTTAATTCTAAATAAGAAAAATGAGTGTCTCCACTAACTCCACTTTCTCTTCACTTAATTTCTTCACGATTGAATTGGTTTTTAATGGTTGAGATTTTATCGTAATACTAAATAATAAATGATAATAATATTGTTACAAAATAAATCTCAACCATTAAAAGCCAATCCTATAATGGAGAAATTAACTGGAGAGGAATGGAAAACGAGGTTAGTGGAGACACTTTTTCCCTCTAAATATAAAATATAATTTTTATATTTGTCAATCTTTTCTTTATTTACCCCCTATCGTTGCTCTATCAACAATAATAAAAGAGGAGATAAAATGAGGGAATTAAAGAAGATAAATAGAGTATTTTAGAAAATACATATCATATTAACTAATTTAACCAACTTCATTAATTTAATCAAATTTGATAAATATGTTTTAAGGCCAGGAGGGAATAGTATAACAAGTTGTATACAATGAGATTGTTTTTTATACTCCACAATGCAAGAGACCCGCCCATTAGTGTCACTTATTAGCTGAAAACAACAAAATCTACATGCTGCTAAATTGGTCTTGGCTTTATTTCCACATGCTTGAGTCATCGTTATGTTTGGGTTATAGTCTGTAGTTATTTTCTTTGAATGTTCATAGTTGTTCTGTATGAGAACACACATGTGCCTGATAGGCTAGTAGGTTGATATGGGATCAGATTGTTCAATTTGAGTATCTATGGGGTAGATAACCAGAAGAACGTGGGATCACTGTGTTGGAAATTATGCCCTAAGGGCAAGTCATTGTACTTTAAACGTTTATGTTATTTAAAGTATTCTCCTTTAGTTATCATTTCATTTACATGTTTATAGTGATAATTGTGTCCTTGGATATATCTTATAGATTATCCTAAATGTCCCTGGTCGATCATCTATGCGGGAGCGAAGATGAAATCAGACCAATATGACTTTGATGAGGTATGGAGATACGAATCAAAGTCATAGGCACTTGTAAGAGTACAAGGTGCTGGACTGACCCACTATGAGAAAGTTGTATGGATTTAGTCATAAGCTTATCTCATGTACAACCGCGTCACAACGCCTTATGACCTGAGATCATCATGGATTCCTACATGATGAGTCGTTGATCTTTGACCTAGTCAAAAGTCACCTTTGACCGGGTGATGATAAAGGCTATGATCTGGATTAGTAGTTTTCATGCAAAGGAATGTGAATGGTCAAGATGAAATTTGTCCCTCATATTTGTAGAGAGATAATACTGGGCCCCTCGATGAGTGAGTCTGAGAAACGTATGGCCATACTACGATGGAAAGGAGTTTCCATTTCAATTAGACTACTCAAGAATCGAAAGTAATGGTCAAGAATAGAAGTTGACATTATCCATGCCTCATCCTTGACCAAATTATTGCGTGACAAAAGGGACGTGACATGGTTGTACGATAGGTTGTATCGTATCATCGATCCCCATATGAATTGGGTAGTCGCAATGTCTTGCTAGAGGCCGCTTGCGACTTGTGGGCTGGTATAGTATTGGCCCATTACGCCAATCTCATGTGGGTCTGCATGGTCACACACAAGAATAGCCAAACACGAGCAATAGTGTCCAGATTCATTGAATCTTAGATATATCTAAGATTTAATGAATACTGTTAATCTAGGGTTGATGTGTGTATATATATATGTATCATATTATATTATATTATCATATAATATAAATTCGAAAATAATAATGATATTATTTATAGATAATAATATTATTATATATAGTATTTGATTTATTTGATAAATTAAATGATTATAATAAATTGAGATATTGTATCTTAGATTTAATTTTTGAATAAAGATATAGTATCTCAAATTTAATTAAATTGAGATATAGGATCTCATATTTAATTGAATAGAAAGATATCATATCTCGATTTAATTTATAAAGATAAATTAAATCAGTAGGCTCATAATTCGAATTAAATAAATATATTTGATTAGATCTATTGGACAAATTTTAATTAATGTATTGTTTTAATTCAGATTCGAATTCAAGATTAATTAGATTAATTTTGAATATTTTAATACGGCTCATTAGGGTTTTAGAAACTATATAAATAGATATTGATTTGGTCGTATTGAGAGCACAGATGAATTAGAGAAGCCACAAGAAACCCTAGAGAGAAAGGAGAGACGTTAGAGAACATTGAAGGTGCTAGCACACTACCGTCCGTGTTCAAGGCAATTCGTGTGGATACCGGCAGAGGAAGGCGATTCATAGAGTCGACTTCTGTTGATCGAGTAGGTAGCCCACGTGTTCAAATTCGAACGAGACGCACACCAGTTTGTATAGGTATGATTCAGTTCTTTTCTACCTTGATTTAAACGCGGTTGAGTGATCCTGCAATGGGATTCGTAAAATTTTTATAATTCCGCTGCTTGTACGGATCCCAACACACTGTACACAGACGAGGCTTGTGCCAAAGGGATGGGGTGTGTGCACAGTGATGACCGTATGTAAATAGTTTAAAGTTAGAACGTGTGTACCTTAGGGTTTAACCTTCGTATTTATAGAATATACCTTAGGTTGAGACTTATAGCCCTGTGATTCATGGCCCCAGTATCACAACTGCCAGATCTAGATTTAGATGTTCCAAGATTATAGATAAGATAGGATCCCCCTTTATCATATGAAGATCTTGATATGCAGTATATTCCTTGCTGGGCTGTCCTGCTATTGGGCCTGATTTAGGTCCATAACAGTTGCCCCCCAGCCCGATAGTTCAAGCTTTTGAGCTGTTGGGATGTATTTTGCCCCTATACAAGCTATCCAGTTAGGTTGCCGTGCACTTTATCCTCTTGCCTATCTGTCGTACGTTGTCGAGTTGGGTTACCTTGATCTAGGCTACCGAGGTCATTTGCACAAAGATCCGAGGTAATGTCTCAAAGATCCGGGGTAATGTCAAGGAGTTCACTTGACTCTGAGATCGAGATCCTTCTGCAATTGCCATCATTGCCAGCTGACACTTGGCTACCCTGGATTTGCGAAGGGTTTCAACTGCAACGCCTAGCCACCTGCGATTTTTGTGTGCATTTAATGCACCCATCGCTTCACGTACGTCAGCCTTGCTTTTTGGATGAATAGTCTCTTTTACCCTTGACTCTTCGGTATCGTAGCGTTTATTATTTGTATTTCCCTCAATTCTTCACACTTTATCCGTTCTTTGCATTCTCTTTTCTCCTCAGAAAATTTTGGTTTTCTTGCAACGATCATCTCTTTGCAACCGTCGGATCTTGCTGCTTCGTACTTCTCTAACTTTCATTCATTCAGGTATATCCTCCACTTTTCACCATTTCTCTGCTTTCATTTTGAAGTTCGTTGGTTATGTGATTTTTGCTTTTCGCTTTTTCATCCATACATCGCATATAGGCTTGTTTTTGGGTGAGTTTCAGTAGGAATTTTTGGGTAACCTTTGGGGTCTGGCTTCATTCATATGGTCGTATGTCCTTGTGCGTGGGAGTATCCGTCGTCTAGTTTTGTTTTGGTTTCCCCTTCCTTATCAAGCCTTTTATGCTTCTTTAGGTTTCAATTTTCGGTGCCGATGGGTAGGGTTAACCCTTTGCCTCTTCGAGTCAGAACGTAACTCCAGAAGAGGAGAAGCACTGTGTGCATGTTATCCATAGAACCAGTTTTTGGTTATATGGCTCTCTTCTTACTATAGAGCAAAGGCTAACTGCCTTGCTCCGCAGTGGGTATGGTAGGAGGGGTGTGGAGGGATCTCAACCTGCCATTGATAGGTCCCAAAATGAAAGTTCCACCACTATTTTTCCTCATACCAGGAGCCGGGGTGAATCCGATGCCATCCCGGTACTGCCTATCAACTTTTGTGAGATTCCCCCCTCGCGTAAGGTAGGAATCCCTTTGGGTGGATATCTCGGCCTATGCTGGGACTATATCGCCTCAAGCTCCCATTACATCGTGAGCGGACAAGATTCCCTGGCTAGCGTCACTCTAGGTTCCTGTTGTCATAGATCTTCCTCTGACCCTATCCCGGCCACTGGGAGTCAATGTCTTCCTGGTCCAGTCGTTTTTCCCTCTTCACACAGTAGCTTATATATGTTAGGTATACCTCTCACTTGCTGATTTTAGCCCTTTATATTTTGGTTATAGGTATAAATGGAGTTGTTATCTTCACCCCAAAGTGCCCGATCTAATGCCGGGAAGTCGGGTTCTTCCAGTCCTCCAAAGGCTTTGACCGATAAATACCCCTGGGTGACCCATGAAGTATTGAAGACCTCCTCGTTTGATGACCACCGCCGACAATGAGCCGATTTTCTCTACTCGGGAGGAAGGACACACCAAATTTTTCTTTTTCTTTAGGGACTACATGTCCCGACTTGGTATTCCCTTCCCATTTACTAAGTTCCAGATTGCTGTTTTGAACTATCTCCATTTGGCCCCTTCTCAACTTCACCCTAACGGGTAGGCCTACCTGATAGCCTTCGAGTGCTTGTGCGGCTCCTTTTCGGAACTGATACCTTATACCGTTACCCTATTCTTTTATTTCTTTTCTCCTTTTATTGCTCGCTCCAGTAAAGAGTTCACCAAGTTGAAAGGGTTGACTTCCATCCGGGGTACTCCTGATAGAAGACTTTTTACCACCTATTCCGAGTCTTTCAAACATTTCAAGAATAGCTTCATCAAGGTGGTGGCCAAACCTGGGCAACAACCTTGGTTTCTTCAAGAGGCCAAGTCCAAAAGTGTGGAGTGGAAGTTTCCTTTGTACTGGACCATTTACCACCATAAATTATCCTCCACTTCCTATCACATTGAGTTTGACGATCTCCCGGTCGAGGAGGTTAACTCCGTGGATCGGTTGACGTCTTATGTCAACGAGCACGGTTGGAAAAGCGCGGCCTTTTTTATTAATCGGGCTCTCATCGAGTTGGGGTCGGCGGTGAGTATGATTTCTTTTGTTTCATGCTGTATGCTTGTCTTTACATTTTGCCTAGACTATGCCAAACATAATATCTGACCTCTGTTTGCTTGCTTTGTAGCTTAAGACATGGAGGGGTTGCCACGTTACTTGGCCTATTTGAACTCAGATGTGGAAGCCCCGAGCAAAAAAGAAACAAAAAACATACAGCTCCTGAGTTTGGGAGGGGGAGGGCCGGGGCGGCATCCCAAGCAGCTGTGGCCAAGAAGACGAAGGCCTCGATCTAAGACAGACCATCCTCCTCTCTTTCTGCCGGCCAGATTTCTCATCAACAAGGCGAGGAGGTCTCCCCTTTCGATGTTCAAGCTCATCCTTCAACCGATTTGGCTCCTCCTCCTCCTCCTCCCCCTCCTCCTCTTGTTTTCAAGCTCCCCCGTGGACTCGCATGGGATAAGGGGATAACAAAGGAGCTTAGTGTCACCTTTTTGCCTCCCCGTCGTTTCTTGGATGCCAACCTATTCTATGACGCTGATAAGCGTGCGGTTCACGACCTTGAGAATCATGCTTCAAGGGCTGTAGGATTGACTCAGGCTGTGATCCATTTGAAGCATAAATATGTTGGGGCTACGGCTGAAATACGACATATGAAGTTAGAAAAGGACGAAGCCATAGAGGGGAAGAGGAGGATGGAGGAAGAGCTCAACGTTCCCAAGGCCGTCGCTGGGAAAGCAATCAAGGAGCTTTTTATGATGAAGGATGCTTTGGAGAAGATGAGTTCGGAACTTACGAGTGTAAAGCAGTTAACTCCCAGGGCATGCAAGCCGTGAAGGCTTTGCAGACCCAATGCAACGAACTAGTCTCGGAGCTAAGTACAATGAAAGTTTCCCTTGCTAATGAAAAGAAAGCCCACATAGATTGCGTGGAGACGCTGAAGCAAGCTATTGTAGATTGCTTTGCCATGGCTCTTGCCCAGATTCGCCATCTAAATCCCGAGGTGAATCCGAACACCGTTGGGTATCATTACCGAGCCTTTATCAAGGATGGTGTACTGGTCCCACCACATTCCTCACCTGAGGATGACTCAGTATCCCTCCAAGATGGAGGCCGGGTTGGTGATGGGGAAGAAGAGGCCTCTACCGCTGTCCATGCCGAGGGAGAAGGAGTTCCACCAAAAGAAATAGCCCCCCAGTTGAGGTTCGAGTGCTAAGGACTCTTGTCTGTTTTTGCACCGGTGTACGATCCTGGTTTTGTTCTTTTTGTAATTGCTTGTGAACAATTTATTCATTAATAGCAATTTCTATTTAGTTTTTGATCAATCGTGCGTGCTTTCGTGTGATGACGAATTTTCTTTTGTGGATCCCAATCTACATTGGTATTTTTATGACCGGGCTAGGGTCTTAGTTATACAGAATCTGCTAATGTTATTCTTCTGATATCAAAGACTGGGTATATGAGTAGGGTTTCCAAATAAACCGTACTATCACGTTCCGGATCCGTTGTCTAGGATTTAATCCATGATAAGGGCGAATTGTCACATGTTTAGTCGTGGTGTAGAAACACAACACTTAAACATTTTGACCTGATCAGGGTTTGGATGACAATTCACCTTCTTATCTAGGAGCGAGTTTTGACGCATCAAAATTGCGAAGGCTTGTAATAGCGACTTCATGTAATTTTGGACCCAGGCTCATTAGCCCTGGTGTATTTCTTTAAATTGTGCTTCATATGTGACCGGGTTCAAAGACCTCAGTCTGATATTTGCTCCTTTGTCTGTGCTCGGCACGACTTTGGATAGTACATCATTTGAATCTCCGTTGAAGAATTCTTTATTAATGCGAAAAATACGAGCTAACAACTTCAAAGAAGGAAATTGCATAAGCAGAAATAGTAAATTGAAATCGAAACACGGAAATCAAAATAAATTAACTCGGACATGATTTGTCCGCTACATTGTGCATGCGGTAACTAGGTCTAGCTATAGTAGACTCTCAATTTATCGGCGTCCACGTTCTTTTAATCGGCTTCCTTCCCAAGGTTTCCAGTATGTACTCTCTTTTGTGGAGCTTCTCTTTAACTCGGTAGGGGCCTTCCTAATTTGCAGCTAGCTTGCCATCCCTGGAATTTTTATTTTCGACATCGGCTCTTCTGAGTACCAGGTCACCTTTGTCGAAAGACTGAGGCGTCACCTTCCGATTGTACTTGGCCGCGATGAGTTGTTTAGCGGCCAAAGCTCGACAGTGTGCTGTGATTCTGACCTCGTCAATCAAATCCAACTTCGTCGTTATTTACCTCCTCGCCTTCCTGAAGAGTCTTCAACTTCCTCCATGATGGCTGGCCTATCTCGACCGGGATCATCACCTCGCGTCCATAGGTCATCCGGAAAGGGGTTTCCTGGGTTGAAGCTAGAACACCGGGTCCTGTAACCCCAAAGCACATATATATCTATTCAACCTAGCTGGATTACGCGTCCTCTATCCACTTCCGTAGACCATCGACGATTATCTTGTTTGTAGCTTCAGCTTGGCCGTTTGACTGGGGATGTTCTACGGAAGCAAAATGAAGTCCAAGTGGTTTGCATCAATGTCCCAAAATTTGATTGCACAGCTGAAGCATCTGGTAAAAAATAAAAACCAACTATAATTTAATATATCACAGAGTAAAGAAGAAAGGAAGAAATTTACTTGTAAATTTTAAAGGTTGCAACTTACCTATAACTCATACTTGCAAAATTCACCTTCAATCACTACTTGCTCTTACATCCTCCCGTGTAACATCTAGGAAAAACAATGAAAGAACAATTACATTAAAGAAGTTATGAAGTAAGTGTGTACAAATTCTTGAGCATTAAAATAAGACTTTACTTGCAAGTTGAATGACATTTTTGTCTCATCAAAATTATCAAACTCGTGAAGCTTGTCAACAATTTCGAGATAGATTGCCCAGCTTGTAGCCAATTTTGGCTACAAATGAGTGCTTCGCCATTTTAGGAGATAAAGAGCTCCTATAATGATCAACCACCCTCTTGTGCTAAATGCAGACTCAGAAGCTACTGTAGAAACTGACATAGCCAATACATCTCGTGCCATGTGGGAGAGAATTTTATATTTTTCAGAATTAGCTTTCCACCAAGACAATATGTCAAACTCAGACTGAGAAGGGATTTCATCTCTTAAATTAGTTGCAATATACCTATCTAACTCAATTTGAGGATTTGTCGAGGTTTTAATTTTCATAGATTTTAACCACATATGACCCGGATCCTTTTCATCATCATCATCAAAAGAAGGTAATGAAGTTACACCGCTATACTTATGGAGACAATCCTTGATTCAATGGAAACCCCAAAGAGAGTACTCATCAAACAACCGAAACAAGCAATCTTTGACCCTTTCTTTCATAAGTGAGCAAACTTCAGGGTCAATGTAAAGAACATCAAACATACGATTCACATAGGCTAGTTTATATCGAGGATCTAAGATTACAACCACAAATAGCAATGGATTCATATTAATTGCTTGACCCCAATACTTGTCAAATTTCACTTGCATGCTATTGCTCATCTCTCCCAAGAAGTTATTATCATTATTCACTATATTCTTCCGTAACATTTTTTGAACACGAGCAATCTGGTGGAAACATTCATTTGATGTTACAAAAAGAGAACTTGAAAATTTCAATGTAATGTTATAAAATACCTTCAAGAATTTGATGAAGACTCGACCATTATCCCAATCATTAGTAATTGGACCGTAGAAAGGATCACGGCTAGAACTACTAGAGGCATCATGTCACACCTAGAGCTCGAGCTAAAGAATGAAATATAATTAGCGTCTTCATCACGCATACGGTCAAATACTTTTTGAAACTTCATGGCAGCTTCCAACATCAGGTATGTTGAATTCCATCGAGTACTTACATCAAGGCAAACAAGGCTTTTTGTGTCTATTTTCTCGTATTCGCCCAAGTTTTGAATTTTAAACCGTGAAGGAGAAGAACGAACATATCTAACAGCGTTTCGGATTGCTTCAAAACTATCTTTCATTTCTCTATTACCTTCATTGACAACCAAATTAAGGACATGTGCACAACACCTTAACTGTAGATAATCACCTTGACAAACTAAGCCCTTCCAACTCCTCAACCGCCTCTTAAGATATCCCAAAGCTGAGTCATTGGTTGAGACATTGTCCACGGTGAGGGTGAACACCTTCTCAATCCCCCAATCCCACTAGTGTTGCTCAATGACCTTCCCTATAGTATCGCCTCTATGATTTTCAATCATAACAAAATTCAGAATTCTCTTATGCAGATTCCATTCATCATCTATAAAATGTCTTGTTAAACCCATGTAGTTGAAATTTTGGCTCGATGTCCAGCTAGTCTATGGTAAGACAAACACGTTTAGCACTTTGCTTCAAGAATTTCTTCAATACCTAAACTTCTCCAACATCCCTTCCAATTGTTCTTCTTGAAGGGATTGGAAAGCGAGGTTTGAACACGTTTAACAATTTCTTGAAGACAGGTTTCTCCACAATTCTAAATGGCTGCTCGGCACATACAATAAATTCTGCTAAAACTCTTCTGCATTGCTTCTCATCATATTTATGTGGGACTAAAGATTTTCCTTGCCTACTCGTCCCACAAGACAAAAGATTCAACATAGCTAGCCTTTTATCTTTAGTAGCCTTGTTTAGGTCCTTCGGACACTTTCGGATATGCCTTAACGTAGAGTTTTTTCCATGGCGATTTGGACCAGCTTTATATTTGGCATGGCAACTTGATGAAGTATTCCCACACCTCGATGTGTGCTGGGTTCTCTCTTTTTCTCTTTGTACCCCTATCTTCAAATTTTGTTATACGTGTAATAGATTCTGTCACGGTTGTGTAGGACCATGAGAAGAAGGAGGGAGGGGGAGGGAGGAGGGAGGATCGAGGGGTAGATGGAGGAGCAGTAGGGCTAGGGGTAAGGGTAAGAGCAGGGAGGGAGGAGGGTAGATTGAGTGCTAGGTGGAGGAGCGATAGAGCTAGGGGTATGGGTAGGAGTAGTAGGACTTTCACTAGGACCATTACGGTTAGGACTTGATATTTGAATAGGTCTGTAGGAGTTGGTGTTTGCATAGGGGTTGAAGCACCTTTAGACATTCCTTCTAGGGAGGGAAGGTGATGAATTAGAAGCTTGGTCATCCATTAAACCTGTAATTAAATGATAAATTGTTAAAATAATAAAAATAATTATATTTCAAATAGCATATATGTATAAAGTAATAAACACAAGGTAATTAATTAAATCAATTACAGTAACAAACAAATCTTAGCAATTGAAATGTAATTCTGAAACTTCAGCAAGTTTATAATTTTGAAATAATTATGTCTCAGCAAAAAAAAAAAAAAAACTATCAACATATCAACAAACATTCAGACATGTGTTCAATTAAATTAAATTGTATAACCCCACCTAAGCACCAAAACTGTTTGGTTCTGCAGAAACCGAAGGCCAAGAAAAAGGGAAATTAAATTATTGAAAGCAACAAGTGTAATTAAGAATGCCTCGTATTCTTGTTTTTACATGCTACCCAATGCTTATAAGTTATAATACACAGGAAGGACGACGTATGCCCCATTCAAACACCCCCACCTCTTGCCTGCATCTAGTACATATCGCTCAATAATTTGTGCCGGGTTAGAACTTTATCATATGTCTCCTTGTCCTTACTATAACTGTGTTAATTTTTGGCTCAAATTAGTGCTCAAATGCTTTGTTAAATTAATGCATGTTGTCCTATGGCTCTGAATATGTTATATCTTATTGATGGCTCAATTGGCAATAGAATTCTTAGTTCAAATTATATCTTATTGACGGCTCAATTGGCAATAGAATTCTTGGTTCAAATTGTTCCTTTTGTCTTATGGTTATGAACATGATTTATCATGCCTTGTAACTTGACAATATTGGTACTTTGCATAACTAGACAGCACAAATGTTTTGGTATTGCCAACTGATATAACTGCATTATTTAGTAGAACTAAACAATACATGAGGCATGAAAATTTTTAAGAACAGAGCCATATCTGGATCCTACACTTGTTAAACGTGATGAAAGCATGCTTTTGATGTTTCTTCCTAAGGCAAATAACAAAATGACCTGGTGTTTCAGGTTACAGGGGGTCGCAAGCCTGTGACTGGGCTTAGACTTAGGGTTTACATAGTTCACACACACACACACACACACACACACACACACACCACACAATTCATATACATATAAGTGCAAATATTGGGTCACTATTATAAAGCCAAATCCAGTCCCCTCCGTACCAATAACCCTTTCCTTTTATCATGTTTCCCCATTACGCCATTAAGAAAGTCTCTGTACTAATTACATAAGCCAAGAACAAAACAAGAACACTATAAGAAGCTAGAAGCTGCAAAGTAACACAATTTAATTTAACAAAGGAAGGCTAATATATTATTGTGATGAATTATTTCCACTAGAAAAAAAAAGAATGTCTTTATATATATATCACAACTATAGTGATAAAGAAATATAGGCAGTAAACAACATAGCAGTAGATAGTGTAGGACTTTTACCAGATAGTGCAAGAAACAACATACTATAAGAAATTTAATATGGGACAGATATAGCAACAATAAATGGCAAAAGAAATAGGCATAAGGGAGAAGAAGAAACCTGAAACGAGTGGCTAAGAGCCGAGGCGAGACAAATGAGAGATCGGCCGAGACGTGAGAGCGGAGACGAGACGAGAGGGAGAGTGTCACCGAGACCCCGAGACTTAGAGATTGAGACGACAAAGAGAATGAAACTGATCGGCTAGGACAAATGTTTTTTCCATCGACAACACTTTCGAACATGCAGCAGATAGTAGGGGTGGAGGAGCCGTCCATTATGGCATTATCTCATAACGAAACTGACGAGTGACGCGCAGGAATTGAATTTGGATTATACACGATTTATTATTTTATTTAATATAAAATCATATATTTAAGTAAATGAAAAAAAAATTTCGGGCATTGGGCAACCCCGCCTGCATTTTTTCGGGCCTTTTTTTAGGGCCGGGTTGGGCAATGTTTTGTTGGGTTGGGAGGGTGTACCTGGCAATTGGGCACCATGCTTACCCCTAGTGTGTACCTTAGGGTTTGACCTTTGTATTTATAGTGTACCTTAGGTTGAGACTTACGGGCCTGTGATTCGTGGCCCCACTATCACAACTGACAGATCTAGATTTAGATCTTCTTGGATTATAGATAAGATAGGATCCCCCTTTATCATATGCAGATCCTAATATGCTGTATATTCCTTGCTGGGCCGTCCTACTATTGGGCTTGATTTAGGTTCGTAACAATATTCATATTCATATTGTATACTGTAGTTATTTTCTTCCACCAGAACCAAACCTCTCTTGTTAGCTACACAATACACGAGATATCTAATGTAGTGTCCATGCCCTGTCGTTGAAATAATAGTGTGTAGGGGTGTTCATGGGTAGAGCTGGGTAGGACGAGACCTTTGCCCGAAAGATCATTGGGCAGTAAAATGTAGCCCAATTCCCGGCCCTGCCCGATAGAAGCCCTAATATTTTTTGGGTAGGGCGGGCCTTCCCTGCCTAATGGCAATACCCTACCACATTCTATATGAAAAAGATAGCTTTAATCATACCTAATAAACAATATTGCAAACTTCAAATAAAATCCATAACTATATACTTTGGAATATTTCAAAATAAGTCTACAACTTGAGTCTTGAAATTAAAAAGACAACCGTATGTCTTAACAAATAGTCAAATACTGATAGGTTTATAAGAAAAAAGGGAAAAGAGAGGCGGTCTAGAGCCAAAATCTGAACTGTAGCCAAACACTCTAGAGACAAAATATTACTTTAGCCAAGACACAGTAATTTCCATATAATATACCTCATAATCTCTTTAAGACAGAATACAAATATATATAGAGGTATTCCTAAATAACTACTCATCATAACTACCCTACAACAGATAAGAAGAATTAACTTCCCTTATCACAACAGATAAGAATTAATAACTACTCCTAACTTCCCTTGAGTATCTGAACCAGAATATGACATGTGTCCCTAACAAATACCCATAAGTGAAAATAAAAAATATATAATACAATTGTACCAAAAAATAAAAACTATATTATACTACCGGGTAGGGCCAAATGGGCGGGCGACATACCTTGCCCGTTGCCCCTTCATAAAAATGCCCAACTCAATTGTGCCCAAATTTTTTCGGGCTACTTTTTCTTGAGTGGGCAAGCGAGTGATTTTTTTCGTGGGCTCGGGCGGGCACATAGGGCCATGGGCATCATAAACACGCTTAATAGTGTGTGAATTGAAACCAAGTTTTGTCCTTGAATTGAATTTTATGTGAATTTGTTAAGAATTGAAGGTGCAATTTGGTATAGATTTTAGGAAAAATTAATTTATGGATCCATATAGGTTCAACCGATTTGTAATCAAGTTATTATAGATTTTTTTCCATTTTTATTAGATCCTTACAGTTTTCTCAATTATAAGCATTAACCATATACTCACAATATATATGTTAATTAAGGTTAATGTGTCCGACCCAAAAAAAAAAATCAAGGCTAATGTGAATGGAGACTAATTAACATATAAGTTGTCATAAAATAAAAAATATTTTTTAAAATAAAATTTAGGGTTAAAGGCCTAATTTGCCACGAAAGTTTTGCTAAGGGAGCGCTCAGCACTCGGAAGTTTTTTTGGTACCAAATTTGCCCCGGGAGTATGAAAAAGGTAGCAAATTTGCCCATCCGTTAATTTTGACCAAGTGTATGTGTGGCATGCCACCTCATCAACCCAGTAAGAGTTAAGTATCATTTTTACCCCGGAAGTTTTCACTGAGAGCAAGTTTGCCCCAGAAGTTTTCACTGAGAGCAAGTTTACCCCAGAAGTTTACAAAACGTATCAATTTTGCAATTCTTTCCCACATATTAAATTTGACTATTAAATCAGTCAAAGACCACACATGTCATGCCTTGAAAAGGTCGAACTTGGAGTTAGAGAAGGAGATCCTTGAGATGTTGAGCTCAAGGTAGCCAGAATTTGTGAAGCCGAATTGGTGGTAGAGACCGGGGCCGCTCTATCAGAGGGGGTAGAACGACATCATCTACCCCTTCTATAGGTAGAGGCCGTATCTCTTCCCCAAATCTGGCTCCACTTAATTTGTCCTCTTCATCGCCTACTATCGACTCCGTTATGGGTGCTACAAGTGTGTCTGTCACTCCCACTTATCTGTAGCAAGGGGTAGAGCAGGTTAAGTTTACAATTTTTGGTTGATTTACATATATATTGTGTTCTTTAAGCATCTCTGTACTAACTTTTTCAATGCTTAATTTCTTCCTTCAGCACACTACATCGCCTAGGAGCCAGGTTGGGAAGAGAGTTCGTCTGATACACCGGTGTGGGGATTGGTTGATCATGTGACAGGGTTGACGTGGATTTGTCCTGTAGGCAGTCAAGTAAAGTTATTAGTTTTGTCATAATGTTTTTTTCCTTTGGTTTGTATTCTAATATTTTCAACATAACATTGTATTCAGGTTTGAGCCTTATAGATTGGTAGTGGACTTCATGGAAAAGCAATTGTTCCGTAATTACAATCACCCATGGGGCAATTGGTCAGAGATTCCTCAAGCTATTCACGATGCTTGGTTCAATGACTTCTTGGTATGTTATGCCCATTTTATGGTTATTAATTGCTTCTTATCAAAATGAAAATTAATTAATTGTATAATATTGAGGACTAATTGTTCATTTTTTATTTTCGAACAATGTTGGGTGGTTGTCCACCCATCGGCGAGATTTGGCAAAAGCTTATAATTACAAATCCAGTAGGTGGTTGTACGGTCGCTTTCATAAATTGAGAGAAAATAAAGGAAAGGTAAATTGGATTAATCTTGAGCTTGATACACAACTCAAGTTAAAATGGGCTGATGATGAGAATTGGCGCAGAAGTGCGCACAAAATAAGTGAATAGGTCTCGATTGGATGGACCCTCATATATTGGGGGCTCCATTCCAATAAGTAAACATCGGAGAAACATTGTAAGAATACATTGTTTTCTCTTTCGGTATTCAATATTTTGTACTTTGAAGTAATTAATTAATGATCATCATTTGTATTTGCAGGAAGCTTCGGGGACGTAACTCAAAAAAAGGTTGATTGGCTTACCTTTGAACGAACCCATTCCCGTGGAGTCTCAGTTGGTGAGAGTATTTGGATTAACACCAAGTCAAAACAAGTAGCGGTGAGATATTTATTGTATTTATTATTTGTTTCAACAAGCAACATGTTTATTTCATTTTACATGTCACATTTGTCTTTGTATTTTTGTGCTTGTAGGAAAATTGGGAGAAGCTTTCACGGGAGAGACATGCGATTGCGCGGACCCTGCATCCTCCTCTCAATTTGATAACGAGAACCTTTTCATTCAGGCTGCAGGAGGATTTGACAAGAAAGGTAGAGTGTTCGGGTTGGGTGCCTCTGCCAGTCAAGTAAAGGCTAGCAAGCACTCATCCAGTGATGTTAGAGGTGTTGCTGCAGGTAAACGTATTACTTTTGAAACTAATTGTTTTACATTATCACTCCTTTGTACATTTAAATTAAGTTCAAAAAATAAACTTACTTTCTAATGTTGTATTTGCAAATGAACTTAAAAGGGTGAAACAAGAGCTGGAGGCTACAAGACAACAAGTGAATCAACAAACGAGAGATGATGAATCAACAAGAAGAG
This sequence comes from Acacia acuminata, assembly GCA_019022655.1. Lineage (NCBI taxonomy): Eukaryota > Viridiplantae > Streptophyta > Magnoliopsida > Fabales > Fabaceae > Acacia > Acacia acuminata. Next base: position 8,295,163 of record JAFJYI010000005.1, read on the forward strand.
AGGATGAAGCAGATGCAGGAACAACTCTAGTCTCTTTTGAAGGACAAGCAAGAAAACAAGGATAAGGGGTCGGCTCCTGGTGATAATGATGGGCATGACCATATGACTACTATGTAGACATTATTTTTTATTTTTGTGGTGTTTAGTTTATTTTGTTGGCAAAATTGTTTATATTTCATTTTCTTTATGTATAATTTTTTAGGATTGTTACCGTATATATTTCTTCCTATACAATTTTTTTAATACATATTCACTATTGTCTAATTCGTAATATTTTTTCATTTATTTCATTGGTTGTTGAAGAAGAGCCCTAATAATTATAATATTTTTTAAATAATAATGGAATTATTTCATTTTTTAAATCACTGCAATTTTCATTTATTTTCGACATATTTTTTTCCTAATTTCTAAATTTGTAACGGAATTATAATTCCGTTGCATCTAATTGCTGTGAGAATATTACTCCATTGCAAATTGCAACAGATTATTACCGTTGCAACTTGCAAGAATTATAATTCTGTTGCAACTTGCAACGGAAACAAAATCCGTTGCAATTTGCAACTTGAGTAATATTTACATCGCAATTTGTGACGGATTATTTTTCCATTGCAAATTGCAACAGATTTTTGTTCCGTTGCAAATTGCAATTTATTGATTTTTGGTTGCAATTTGCAAAGGATTAGTTTCCATCACAATTTGCAACGGATAAATTTTCCGTCACACATTGCAACGTTTTTTTTTTTTTCCGTTGCAATGTTACAAAATCTGTTGCAAATATGTTTGCAACGCCCTTTTTTTCGCTACAAAATTTTTTCCGTCGCAAAACTAATTTGCAACGGATTTTCTTCGATTTGCAACGGATTTTGTCGTGGCTAAAAACATTTTTTCTTGTAGTGATTGTGGAATATACAAATGCCAATTGAAGAGTTTGCTTCCACTTCTATATGAATTATCTTCTCTTGATTGCTACTTTGGAATATTACATGGAATTGAAGGGAAGGAAAATCATGGAAAGCGTGAAGATTGATTACAAATCTAATGCATATATATCATCACATACAATAGAGAAGAGCTTGAAGAAATAACAATTTCTTCCTTCTATACTAGAATAATTCTACTTCAGGGGTATGGTTTCCTCCTAGATCAGATATCAATAATCTAAACAATGAATAAGTATTCATAGCATATAAAAGCCTTTAATAACAACTTACAATTGTGGGACCGAGAGGTGTAATTAAACTCTTCGAGAAATTGGCTTCTACATCGTTGAAGCCGATGCATGTTAGTGCCGCTTAGTTCATCAATTAATCACCTGGACATAGAGATGGTTGTTGGACGGAAGACACACAATCTTGGTCTTTACGGCGTTCCTTCAACTTTGAGAAGCATGAAAATGAATTCCATAATGCATATGCATTGCATCCTTGACAACAACAACATTTGGAAGGAAAATGCCAATTGCTAAGGAAGTCTCATACCAAAAGTATTTGAAATACAATAAGGATAAAGAGTAACTTGCACAAGGGCTTTGGAAGTTAAACCAAATTCTCGTACAATGCACCATTCGTGACTGCATGATTGCTTGCTTCACATTTTCTTTCTTCATCCTCATTCTTCCTTTTTGTCGAAGGACATGTATACATGCATAGAACAGTTGGATAGAAACTAGCAGCTCATATTTGCAAAAAATGGCTTCACTTGATTAAAAAAGTACTACACTGCAACACAAGACTACTGATCTAAAATTTATAATAACTTTTTGCAAGGAAGTCTTTTGCTTTATCTCATTCATCGAGGCTTTGTTTATACTAGTATTTTGTTTCTATACATCTTATAAAAACAAAAACTTGCAGCTCCACCAATGAGGCCATTAGAAGCACATTTCAATGGTTTAATCCCAAAAGTAAAGCATGAAACTTGAACTGCCATTAGACAGAATAAAGTTTATATATTATATTACACCGAGATGTCAAGTCCAAACCCTTACAAATCGATCAAATAATTAAAACATTGCACAGATAAATATGAATCCAACAACTAAAACTCATGAAATGATCAACGCTTCCTAAGCCAGAATCAGAAAGGACAGACAAATGAGGAAATGAAATCAATTTCTATTCTAGAAAAAATGAACCAAAGCCAATATCTCCAAGAATGAACATCATCGTAAATATCCAAATGCAAGCGCGTTGAGAGAGAGGGGGACAACATTTGCGCATCAAATCGACAACAAAACAAAACTAGAATGAAGCATAAATATTGAAGCAAATAAAGCTGAAGTTACATGTGGGGTTGGTTAGGTTGAGATCGAAGTTTGTCAAAAAAACAACTCTCAGATGTCGAATACGAAAGAAGACCACTGTACCCTCAAGATCTACCTAAGAAGAGGACGAGCATAAATACTTCGTGAAATTAAACTAGAAGCTCAGATTACAAAACCTTACCGGAGCTCGAGATGATTCGCGTCGCCGTCGAGGTTGATTCGTGTCGTCGCCGTCGCGTGTTTGGATTCAAGGTTGAGAATTGAGGTCGAAGACGAGCCAACGGATGGAGGTCCAAAGAAAAGCGTCTAAGAATAAGGAGGATTGAAATTTAAATCGAATCAACAATCCTATTTGCGACGAATATTTGATTCCGTCACAAATGGGGAATTTTTTAATTTTTGTGACGGAATTTATTTTCCGTAGCAAATAGAGAAATTCTTTTTATTTTTTGTGATGTTATTTAAATTTGTGATGGATTTTATTTTCCTTCGCAAATGGGATTTTTTTTTTTGCGACGGAATTTGTTTTCCGTCGCAAATAAGGAAATTCTTTTGATTTTTTGCGATGGAAATTAACGACTTATTTGTTTTTCCGTCGCAATTTGCGATGAATTTTTTTCCGTCACAAATTCCATCGCTATTTTTGAATTTTCTAGTAGTGGTAGATAAGACATGTGGACCAATGGCTTAATCGCTTAGATGTTTAGTGTTTTATATTGATTTAATTAAAACAAGACCTTAGACCGTGTGTTGCACGGAGTGTGTTGTTTTATTCGGTATTTAAATCGGACAACTAAAGTATTAATGTAATAACAATGTAGTTTTATTAGAAAATAGATTAATTGTAGACGTAACAATAAACTCAAATGAAAGTACGAAAAAGTTGAATTCATATAACCATTACATTGAAAGCACAACAATAACAAATTGGAAGAAATTTTCGCTTGACAACTATTAATGTGGTAAAATGTTTTGGAAAACCTCTCTGTATACCACATTAATTGTGTTATCGATACACTTATTAAACTCATCCGAAATCAGTATTTTTAGACCCTTGGAACTCTTTAACCTAGATAAAGCAACATAAAGTTGTCCATGTGAGAAAACTGGTATTGGTAGGTAAAGACCTACATTTGACATTGATTGTCCTTGACTTTTATTAATTGTCATGTGGAATGAAATGATGATTGGAAATTGTCTTCTAGTCATCTTGAAAGGAAGTTTAAATTCACATGGATTCATGTCCATCCTATGTATCAACATATCTTGCCCTGCACTGTTGCCATTCAACGCTTTCGCCTTAATGACGTTCTTCCCTAGTTTTATAATTTGAAGCCTCGTACCATTGCACAATCCTAATGCTTGATCAATGTTCCTTATTAACATAACAATGCGTCGACCTTCAAAACCAATTTATGATGAGGAATCCTGGACATTTAATTGAATTGAGGAACTCTGTATCATACAGATCATCGATACTATCATTTACACGATCTAAACGATTTATAGAGTCAGCACTGAAGTATTCTGCTTCATCTCCTGACAATAAAGAACAAATGTATTCATTCAAGGAGTCAACATGTTCCGTAGTTGGTGTCAGTATTGATCTGTTGTTTAGGTAATCTTCCTCGAATAAACACTCAACGAAATTTGGGTAAGTAGATTCAACGATACACCTTATTGGATTATCATCATCATGGAGTAACAAATCGAGGGTATTTCTATGTTTGCAATACCATCGTGTGGCAAACCAATAACACCTCTCCTATAAGCGGTAGCCATTCAGAAAATTCTTTGATTTTCTCTTGCTCACCTGGATCTGTGGAAGACTTGAGTCTCATATTTTTGGTTAATTGCAATAACTGACATCCATTCCAAAGAGGAGAAGCATTAATAGATGCATCTACAATCTCAGCTCATCCAATTTTAGGAATAACTGGTAGAATTTGTCTGAAATCACCTCCCATGACGACACATTTCCCTCCAAATATTCTATTGGTCTTCAATAGGTCCCTTAAAGTTCGGTCAAAAGCCTCAATGCAATGTCTCTTCACCATTGGAGGTTCATCCCAAATGATTAGATTAGCGGCCTTGATCAAGTTGGCGAGTTGGTGAATTTTGAGTAATAGAACAAATAGAATCTTCATTGATGTCTATAGGAATTAAAAATCTTGAATGTGCGGCAGAAGCGCACATTCAAGATTTTTAATTCCTATAGACATCAATGAAGATTCTATTTGTTCGTAGTTTTTACGTAAAAACGGAAGGAGAATGAAAAATCGTAAAACGTAAAATCGTAAAATAAAACAGAGTTTTTACATGCATATGTATATAAGGTACCTGCCTTCATACACACATATCTTGATCAATGCAATATCAATCAAAATGTCTAACATTGTTATTGATCAAACCATATTTTTTATATGATTTTACATGATTAAATTGGGATTTTTAATGCATTTTACGGGACATTATTGTATGATTAAGTACTAAGTTGAGTTAGGAACATTTGTATTGAATTAAGTGTAATTAGGGGTAAAATGATCTTTATTTATTAATTACGGAAAAAGGACCCAGATGTTTTTGAAATTTGGTTACGCCCAAAATAGTTTGAAAATTCTCACTTTAGTCCCTCTCTAGAACTTTTAAAACTTTCACTTAAGTCCCTTAGTAAACTCGGCGCTTTTTACAAAAACGTTGTGTTTTTACGCTTTAAAGCGGCGCTTTTTTACGCTTTTACCTCTGGTGCGTTTTTTCCACCACGTAACACGTTTTGCCCAAAAAAAGCGTAAAAGCGGCGTTTTTTTGCGCTTTAAGCGCAATTTTGACTACCATGGTTTGCGATGGTAGTAAAGTAGCTACAATTCCTTTGGATGCTACGTTCAATATGATACTCCCTTTAGATCGTATGGAAGCTGTCAATGCGTTCCAAATGAAGGTTTTCCCAATACCACCAAATCCATGCAAAAAAAAAAAAAGAATCCACCTTATTGTGAAGAAACAGTGGAAAGTATTTTATGGAATACTCCCTTTTGCTCGTCGAGTCATTAGATTTTGCAACCTAATAGCTTCATCGCTCTGTTTCTTTGTTGTAGTTCAACTCGAAGTATTAGTTGATTAGACATGTCGATCATGTTTTGTTCGTTTGGCTTGGGCAAGCATCGATAGTCATTGAGGCTTTTACCGTTCGTAGCAAAATTTGTTCAATCTCAAATAGTCCTGTAGCTTCTTTATTGGTACTTGAGAACTGCAATTCTGGAACATGAAAGAAAACTTATTAATTATTTCATTACCCGCTTGTTTGTTTTTTGTTAAAACAATGAATACTTCGCGCAAAAATAAAGTATTCATAAAGAAATGTACTTGTAAAGAGCTGATTGCCTCGTGTCATATATAACAAATCTTCACATATGATATCTTTAGTCCTTTCCCAAACAATACCAGGTTGTGACATGGAATGACTTAACAACATACCGGTGAAAAAGCGCGAAGGTAGTTGCACGATGCCCACAATGATGCTTCTTTAATTGCATCGATATACTCATTGTCACCATCTAACAATCCAAGTTCGTAACATGCTTCCTTGAATATCGGGTAGACAACATTATTAACAGTCCTAATATCTTCATAATTCGTTGGACCTCGAATTTTTGTCAAAAGCAAATGAAGATAATATAACTCCCCTTGAGCGGGGTACAATGACCAAGCCTTCCAACAGAGAAACCACGTTCGCGATGCTTCCAAATTCTTCTTTCCCTAACAAATGTAAAGTAGTTAGGGAATTGAGAATAAGTTAGTGTTCTTGCAAAAGGGTCATCCTTATTCTTTTCAAACCAAGCAAGGAACATTGATTCTTCAACTCTAGGATTGTTGACAAGGGATGACATTGCACGAGTTTGAGAGTAATAAAGCGCTTGTTGTTCATGAAGATGGAAACTTAATCTCTCAATAGGTGGTTGTCTATGGTGGATATCAAAGGCAAAAATTCTCCACGATGCCTCACATGAAGACACATACCTACAATTGAGATAGTGAGCAATCTCATCAAATGTTTGTTGAGACCCTGGACTTTCATTGTTGCTATATATGCCTGCGCGATTACGCGGTCATTCCCTTTGCTTATATATTTGAATAGGTATTTAACAGCTCGTGTTTGATTTGTCTTCTCAATGTTCAAATGAGCAGAAAAAAGCTTTAGTAACCTACCATTGTAAGGGACTACGAATCTGTTATCTAGATGAACACCCTTCCTAGACACCGTGCGCCCATCATTTCTCCTTCGATATGTTGGATATCCATTTTCATCCAACGTAGTACTTGTGTTATACCTTTTAGGAAAGTACTTGGAACATTTACCATCCTTCATGCAAGGTGCATTGTTTGCCGATCGATCGCATGGACCATGAACCATATAACTGCCAACTAATTCATATAATTCATGGTCTAAATCTTTGTCAGGTATCTCTACGGATATTAAGCTATCAACCTCAAATGATGTTTTTATTTTGTCTGAATCTGACAACCATAATATGATGTGCGCGTGTGGTAAGCCTCTTTTTTGGAACTCGATAGTGTAAACATCTGCAAATACACAAATATCAGTAAATTATACATTTCGAAATAATTTAATAATAATATTTTGAGCGTAATTAAGTTGTTAATATTTATATGTTTTTTCAAGAGATCCGTAAAACCAATTTGGCAACTCCCTCCAAATTATGAATAAATTTTAAATGGATACAAGTAATCCTTTCTAACTATGTTTGTTAGACTAAATAATCATTCTTCCACATTGGTTTTTTTATAAATCCTTCTTATTAAACATTAATATAGAAACAAATGTAGCAGTAATGACAACATTAAATAATTTGAAAGAAGCAAAGGTTATGTTATATCTTCTAGTAAAACATACCGCTTTTATCGAACCAAAGATCTTATCGTCCTTCAAAGTTCGCATCAAGTTCCGTAGCTTTATGTGGAATACTCGCTCAATATTTTACGGCTGTCACATGGTTTCAAACCATCTTTGTTACAATGGCGAGTAATCTCAGGCCACATAGGGTTGCATGTAAATGTTATAAAAATGTCGAGGATAACTTGACCCAGGAACAAATGGCCATAGCATCGATAATTCTGAATCATGTATCGTGCGCCCCGGTGAAAGAAGAAGGTAGAATAACACGTCGTCTTGTTGATGAAGGATCTGTCTCTCCTCTTGTAACAGACGTACGAAAGTCCACTATAAAGGTCAACTCTTAATTCCTTTTGATGTTTTTTGATGTAGTGAGCCTATCACTTTCTACCATGGAATATCCGTCAACAACAAGCTGTTGAAGTAATTTTGGCCTTGCAAAATAAGAGAATGCTCGAAGTCCTCCTCATAAGACGAACGCCAAGTACTCCCTAGGTGTTAGTTTTTTTCTTCTTCTTTGTCATTGACGGTGATTCAATTGCATGTTCATTTGTTGAGTCGTATCCGTTGTCACCATAAGGAAATAACAAAGGATATTGAAGTGGTAGATATGACATGTGTAGCTCATCAATTCGTTGTAAATTTCCATTCTGACGTTTGACAATGATGTCTCTTTTGGTGTATGACTTGTCAAAATCACCAACAATTAGTGCAGACAAGTTCAGAAGTTGTTGGCATATTATATTGTCTAGATAGCTCGCTTGAATTTCCATTTCTGATTAGCCTTATGCTAATATTAGGGACAACATTTTCCTTGATAATGTCTTCAGCTTTTCTATATTTTTTCACTATAGAATTGTGCTTATCAAGGCAATCCTTCAACATTTGAACAATTGTAGGGTCTAAAATCTCAGCATTAACATGACGGCTGTAAAGTTAACAAATAAAGGTTTATCATGTGGTGTTATAATGTATAAACCATTTGGAAGTATGTAAAAAAATATAACTAAAACAAACCTCACTGATGAAATTCTGTTTGAAACTTCATTGTCAGTATCATAAATATACGGTGGGCGTACAGGAGGATTTCCTGGAGGGGCAATAAGCTCGACAAGATGGTGGTTTTGGCCGAGAAAGGACAAAAGAATAAGGGCCTTCTCCTCTAGAGTTTGAGAATGGTCAATTTTACCACCCATAGATGTGAAGCAAAACATATTATTGTATGAGCGGATATTTTTTAAATTTTTTTTTTTGAATATGATGAATGCTTGTTGAAAAATAAGTCCTCAAGTTCTTCGGGGGCTCTCTTTAGTAGAGGCACAATTATCTTCCCATTACAACAACACAATCCAAACCTGGGTGTTATTTTTTTTTGACACTTTTAATACTTTCTGCTAACCACATTTGTGCACCACATGAATGACATTCGTGAAAGTGAAGGAAATCACCAAGAGGGGGGTGAATTGGGGATTTTAAAATTCTTTTGCAGTCACCCACACAACAGATAAATATGAGTGTAAAGTGAAGCTAGAGAAGAAGAGCTTGACACAGAAGATTTATACTGGTTCGGTCTTAACTCTTGACCTACGTCCAGTCCCCAGACTCTCTGGGTTTTTCTACTATCACTCAAATCGATTACACACTCTCGCACTTAAGAGTTATCCTCTTCTCTAGGATACACTCCCCTTACAAGTTGTAATCTGATAACCCAACCTCAAAGTCCCACAACTTTGAGATTCTTACGATGAATGATTTACGAAATGAACTCTCTCTAAGAGTGAATAAGAATGAGCATCAAGCACAATGTATCAAAGATACAAATGAAAGTAATATAGCGAAAAAAGACCGATGTTCTTGTGTGCGTTTTTACGTGTATGTCTTCTTCGCATCCGGACTTCAAATCTTCATGCATTTATAGTGATTTGAAGTAGATGAACGTTATAGATCCGTTGTGAAACAAACCCATTCGAAAATATATCTGTTATGGGTGTTTCTTCATGAATCTAGCTGTTGTAGTTGTTGCCATTTGAATATTACAGCTGGAGACAATTTCAAATTTGAATATATTGAAGTTTGGCTCTTCAATGTTATCTCCCATATTGTCTTGTTGGTAGAATGATGTAGTTCAGCTTTAGTTGGTGGGGGCTATGTTGTCTGCATTGAAAAATGGCTGCTCATCTTGCCAGCCTGTCTTCCATTTGCTTTTGTCCTTGAAGAATAATGTTAAAATATTGCAACTTGCATATTACTTTCTTGATTTTCAAATCAAATTCATATCTTCTGAAATATCACAAGCAAATTGGTAAACAGTGGTTAGGAATAATGATAAGAATCATATCAAACATATACAACCATTTTGGGATTAACGCCTAAGTGAAAAACATGACTGAACTTTTCAAAGCAAAACTTCGTTCATCTGTTTACGAAGCCGCGAACTCGAGTTCGCATAGCTAGGCTCGAGTTTGCTCTTCATTTAGTTCAAATAGATTTGTGTCTGTAAGAGCTGAACTGGAGGTTTACAAAATATGTCTGAGGTTTGAAACCTTTGTTCAGGACCAAACTCGAGCTTGCATGTCTGAACTCGAGTTCAGACTTTTATCGAGGAAACCATCGGGGGTTCACCTAAAAATATATTTTGCTCAAGACTTAAACTCGAGTCTATAAGTGAGCATGCTCGAGTTTAACACTGTTCATGTCAAAATAAGTTGTAACCTTTAAAACACGAACCGGAGGTTCCACAGGCAAACTCAAGAGTTCACTTGTGTTAAAAATCATTTTGCTCTCTGTAAGGCATGAACTCGAGTTCTTAAGTGTGAACTCGAGTTCACTCACTTAAGTGAACTTTAGGAAAGCTTTTGGCCTGAAGCAAACTGGAGGTTTATGAAGAGTGTCTCAGGTTTGCTCTCTTGAAAAATATTGAAGCTCTCGGCCAAGGATGAACTCGAGTCTGTCAATGGTGAACTCGAGTTCACTTGCTTGTAAAACTCAAACAATGTAAAGTTGCATTCGAGGAGTAATAGTGTAGATTTATAAAATTCCTTCAATTTAAAAAAAATTCATCACGCCAGAGGTAAACTCGAGTTCATCATTATGAGCTCGAGTTCACATGTTTGTAAACTCTTTGAAGATTTCCTCTAGAGGTGCGAACTCGGAGGTTTGGAAAATGAGGTCACTAGTTCAAAAATGTTTTCAACTCTAAATGCTCTGTCTCTATAGAACTCGAGTTCATACTTGTAAGCTCGAGTTCATCCAAAACCTTTAAGATCAAACTTTTGGTTATATCTCGGGTTCAAAGGTCAAACTGGCAAGTTTGGCTTCTCTGTGAGCAACGAACTCGAGTTCGCCTGTCTAGGCTCGAGTTCGACACTTACAGAATATTTTTGAAATGAAATTTGCAAGTTTCAAAACTTCTTTTAACTTATCAAAAATATCCAAAACTGTTTGCAATTGTCGGTTATCATCGAAGTGTTAGAATCCCGAGCTCATGCAGCTAACTCAAGGTGACGATAATGCTGACAGGAAAGTAAGCCCGATAAAGAATAGTTAGTAGGAGATCTAACTCTTTGTTGAAAAGCAAGATGGAAAAGGCACAGTATGTGTAAATATAGACAAAACCTGAAAGTCAAAGGTTAGGCAGAATGGATAGTATATATTGTTTGGCGATATTAACATCATCGTTGTGTACATAGTGATATGCATATCGTAGATTTTTCTGAATTTCAATTTTGAAAGATTAAAACTGGGTAATATTGTTTAAAAAAAACTCGGGTAATAATAAATAGGGCATTAATTAAGAGTCTTAAAAATAATTAATTGATATATAATTTTTTTGGAATGAACCGTAAAACTTGGAAAAAAAAATTTCCAAAGTCGGCAAAGAAAACCACTTCATTCCAAATGATATGACGGTAAAATTGACAATATCATCAGTATCAAATCAATTTAGATTGATGAGTCATGAGCAAGTATTACCATGGATTGAGGAAATTTTATAAAGGAAATTTTATAATTTGAATTCAAAATTTTTTTACTGTTTAGGAAAAATGTTGGCTTCTTATGGAAAAAAAACTGTATTGACTTACGTTTGTAAATGACCCTGGCCAATTACTGTTTAGGAATCATATATGATAAATAGGACTTGAGCTGATCTATTAGGTATTTTATGAAGGAAATTTTATAATTTCAATTCAAAAAATTTTTATTGTTTAGGAAAAATGTTGGCTTATTATGGAAAAAAAACTATATTGACTTACGTTTGTAAATGACCCTGGCCAATTCTTGTTTAGGAATCATATATGATAAATAGGACTGGAGCTGATCCATTAGGTATTTTATGAAGGAAATTTTATAATTTGAATTCAAAAAATTTTTACTGTTTAGGAAAAATGTTGGCTTATTATGGAAAAAAAACTGTATTGACTTACGTTTGTAAATGACCCTGGCCAATTACTGTTTAGGAATCATATATGATAAATAGGTCTTGAGCTGATCCATTAGGCATTTTATAAAGGAAATTTTATAATTAGAATTCAAAAAAATGGAGGGATGGAATGATTTTATAAAGAAAAATTTAAATTCGTGGATTGAGGTAAATTGACAATATCATCACTATCAAATCAATTTAGATTGATGAGTCATGAGCAAGTATTACCGTGGATTGAGGAAATTTTATAAAGAAAATTTTCTAATTTGAATTCAAATTTTTTTCTTGTTTAGGAAAAATGGTGGTTTCTTATGGAAAAAAAACTGTATTGACTTACGTTTGTAAATGACCCTGGCCAATTACTGTTTAGGAATCATATATGATAAATAGATTCAGCATCAGTGTATATGAAAATGAGTGATTAATGCTATTGGTGATGCGCTCCAAAAGTTAATTGGAAATGAAATTTCAAACTTAAAATAGTTCATCTTGACCCACAAAAAATTAGGGTTGATTTCCTTATGAGCAAAAAATTAGGGATGAGTTTGAGGCATAATGGATAGCATATAGATATAGGTTGAACTGATGTTAATATCTGTAATATGTACTTAATTGAATGTATTAGTTAAAAATTTTCTCAAAGTAGTAATATTTTATTTTATATTGAGATGTAGTCGTGCCTAATATTCCAATCTCCCTGAATTTGGTAATTGGAGAATGGGTTGTCCGGCAGAAAAAGTTAAATGGCCTTAAAATGCTATATTATAAAATTCAATTGCTCATATCATTGCATATAATTTGAGGATGGGGCAAATAATTTTATACAATTAAACATGATGTACAATGTATACATCTTTCAAAAACTCAATAATTTTATTTACAAACCTGGAGGGCGGTCCCCTATGAGCAGTCATTATGTCATTGGCTTTACTTTTCAAAGTGAAAAAAAGGTAAAAATTCAATTATCCATTCATGAAAAATTCTCGAAATATGTTAATTATCGGTTAACATTGATGAAAAATTTCACTTACCTATCCCGAGATTAGGTTTTGAAAATCTCATCATCTACAATAAAAAATTCAAAAATTCTTTTTCTAAAAATTAAATTTTTTTTTGAAAATTTTGCGGATGAGGAATTGAGGATGAACTTTTTAAAGTTGAAAGAACATTTGATTTTAATAATTGTTTTGGGTCGGAAGCACATTTGAATTATAGTAACCTTTTGTTTTTTTTTTGGTCGGAGAAATAGAGTAACTTAAAGAAGAATTTCAGATTTCAAAATATTTGGGAAGGAGAAGTTGATTTCGTAGAATTACAATAAAGTAGAATATATTACTTGATGAAATACAAGAGTGTTGTTAAATAAATTATTGTAGAAAAAGTATTAGTAGGGGTGATATGAAAAAAAAATATGATAAATTTTGCTCAACATTATTTAATAAAAAAATGTATAGTTGAGGTGTATATGATACAATGAGTTGCAAACATTATTTACTATATAGAATTAATAGGTGTATTATTAAATTATTTTTGTCTTTAGTTATTATTGAGAAAGTATAAAAAGGTGTATTATAGGAAAAAATTGACAAAACTTAAAACTTATCAAAACTAACTCCAAAATATGTTTTATAGGACCGGATAGAATAGGAAATTATCAAGAATCCAATAACGTTGGAAATAAAAATATCGAGACCTATACCTACTACTTTGGACACACGGGGAAAAAATTATATTGTTGTATTATAATAATTTTATATTGTATTATATTATAAAAATATAACATTATTATTTAAATAAAGTTAAATAGGGGTGAATTTATAAAAAATTTAAATAGGACCAAGCTTTATTATCTACTTAATGATATTAACATCTTTATCACGGTTGATTTTAGGTATCCTCATGCACCAAATATTTTGTCTTTTCCTTAATTTGGACAAGTTTATTACCCTAACTAGTTAAAAACGGATCCGTGTTGATAGTGATGTCTCATGATTTTTGTCTACATAATGACTTTGCTTCTCTGACGTAATATACAAATCTTTTTTTTAACCAGTTTATGACACGTAATTATAAGGGATAAAATAATTATGAGAGAAAGAGTGAGAGAAGGTGGCTGGGTAGGTAAAAAGTGGCTGAACAAATGAAAGAGTGATTTCTATTTTTTGTCCTCTCCCAATGACTCATATTTCGAGAGCATTGTATGCCTGGTCCTTATATATTACGCAATAAATAATAATCTATAATAATTGGTCTTATTTCAACGATTTGTGCATTCATGTTGTCCGTTTGAAAATTGGTTTCAAGAAAATTACATCCAATGGCCGGGGTTATGATAAAACTCAAGTTGATAAAATGTTGAAGAGAATGTTTATAACGTACAACATCATTACAACCGAAATTTGAGAAAGGTAAACTTCATATCATAGAGTAGTAAATCATATGCATAAGATATCAATTTATTTTCTCCTTCTTGATGTTTTTAAGAGGTTTGGTGGTGCTCAGTTGTGGTGTGCACATATCTGCAAGACCAAGGTCATCACATACAAGTGGAACGTCAATTGCAATAGTCTTTCTTTTTGTGTTGGAGTCAGGTGGGGTTGTAAGTTGGGAGATGGTGTTAATGTCATCTTCAATGACATTAATTTGTGAAGATGTATGACTAGTTTCCCTTGAAGCGGTTGATTCCTACGAGATAGGTAAGATAAGTTAATAAATAGAGTAACTCTATAATCTTACCAAAAAACTACAATAACAAAGGATGAAGATGACAAAATACCATATACATCATGGACGTTGTGTGTTCTTTGCAAGTAAAACATGTAAATAAAGTAAGTTTAACAAATTTCTTGTTAAACTATTTTAAAAAATCCAGATGCAAAATTTAAAGAAATTGAACCTCTTCATTTGAATATTGGAATTGTTGTACCAAGTGTGTATCTGCACACAATCGATCGACTCCGATGCTACTCATCCTATGCTTGATATTATTGCTCCTAATCCGTAGCTTGACAAGTATTACCTTTCCGTCTATTCTATCCAACTCTTTTGGAACGTAGTATTCTCACCATTCTATGGGAATTTAAAACATATAGACATGCATAAGAATTTACAAAATAGAGCATGTAATGCACAAGAATTTACAAAATAGAGCATGTAATATGTAACTCAATATATAACATAATGAATACCTCTTGCATGTCCTCTTTCATCTTTGATGCAGATTTACCCAACAATTCGGTTGCATGACGATCAAACAACATGATTGAACATTTTCCAGTTTTGTCAAATACTTTGTAGTGAACTTTATACCTACCAAAGTAGATATTAACTAAATTTATGGAACATGGATTATGGAACAATATGTAGTGGTTAAGTTTGAAAACATACTTGGGGACAGTCATAAGTACGTCCTTCTCACACTTGGTGCATCTAAGAGTGCCATTAGGCATGTACTCGGGTTTTTTTGTCACAAAGACATGCATCATAATACCACCCATACAATGTTTCACATTTTTGAATCGTGACCTTTGAAACAACATCACACTCCTAAACATTTTAGGAAAAATAATATTATTTTACTTGCAAGTTAAATAATGGTTACCATCTTTCTAACAATATAGATGAAGGGATAAATTAATTATTAATTTGTAGAAGTAAAATAATATAAAGACGAGGAAGAAAAATTACTTGCTCTAACTTAGAAATATCAGACAATGAAATCCTGGTGCGGAAACTAAGAAGTGATTCAGCTGAGTAGGTTGGATATTTGACACTTGAAATTTGTGTAAACAGTTGACTGGAGCTAGAATCTTGGCTAAGTCTATACATTATGCGTATGTTCGATTAGTATAAGGTAACAAAAAAAAACCACTAATAGTAAAAGGAATTAAGGTCCAACCTTTCTTTCAACAATGATGCCTCCGGTATATTCGGATTAAGAGTGACTAAAGTTGCATTAAATGCGTTACTCAGATGACCGTAATCTAATGTAAATGTATATTAGACATTAGACAATATATTAATAAAACAAAATAATTCATTTACTATTGTCGAAGACATTGAAAAAAAAAATAAAAAATGAAAAACACCGTATTCTGTTTGATCTTGCGAAACGCACAAGAACAATAATTTGAGGTTCCATGTCCTCATGTTTCATTGCATAAGTCTCCTCAGCACACTCACCCCAAAGAGTGAAATTTATAATGTTTTCACTAAGAGATGTTGAAATATGATTATATTCGATAACAACGTAGGTGTCATACATCTAGATGTTTTTTGTTTTTGTTAGTGACCGGGTGTAAGTACCTCAGTGTCAGGTTTTGGACCGGGCTTAATGGCCTCGGTTTCACGCTTAAGCAAGTAATTGTGCACATTGATGAATTTCCTTGATGGAATCCTTCATTAAATAAAACAGCTCTAAAGAGCTTACAAATGGTCATGAATTATTCAGATGAAAAATAAAGAACAATTGAAGTTTGGAGAAACATAAGGAAAGGTAAGAAATAACCGAACAGTAGCCTCGGTGTCTACGGGGCCGAGCCTAGACCTAGCTGTAATAGATCTTTAGCTTGTAGGTGTTCCATGTTCTCTTAACCGGCTTCCTTGCCAGGGTTTCAAGAACATATGCCCCACCATCGAGTTTTCTTTAATCCGATAGGGGCCTTCCCAATTTTGCCCGAGTTTTCCATCTCGGGCATTCTTGTTTTCGATGTCGGCCCGCCGAAGTACAAGGTTCCTCGGTTAAAGGATCATGGTCGAACCTTCCGATTATACTTTACCGCGAGGAGTTGCTTGGCGGCAAGTTCCGGCAATGTCTTTGTGACTCGGATTTCATCAATTAGGTCCAGTCTATCTTTAGGGCGTTGTCATTTGACGCCTGCCCATCCTATCCGGCTCTGATCTTTCTCCATGATGGTTGCCCGATTTCGACCGGGATCATTGCTTCACAACCGTAGGTTAGCCGGAATGAGGTTTCCTGGGTCGAGGACTGCACACTCGTCCTGTAGCCCCATAGAACGCTGTGGAGCTGTTCGGTCCAGTTGGTGTCGTCCTTTAACATGCGTTTCTTTAATCCGTCCAGAATGATTTTGTTAGCTGACTCGGCCTGGCCATTAGATTGCGGGTGTTCGACGGAGGAGAAGTGTTGCTGGATGTCCAAGTTAGACATTAAGGCCTGGAATCTATGGTCCATGAACTGGGTCCCATTATCAGTGACGACTTCAGTAGGTATCCCGAATCGAGCAATGATGTTATGACGAATGAATCTCATAATTCGAGACGAGGTGATCGTAGTCAATGCCTCGCTTCAATCCACTTGGTGAAATAGTCTACGGCGACGATGAGCCATTTCGGCTGTCCAGTGCCGGTTTGAATGGTCCGAGGATGTCCTTTCCCCATTTATAGAAGGGCCAGGGGCCGGCATACCTTTTAACTCCATCGGTGGTGGCCATAGGATCCCAGCGTGTTTCTGGCAACTATCGCACCTCTTGGCGGCTTCCATGGCATCATGCTTCATGGTGGGCCAATAATAACCAGCACGTAACGCCTTCCTTGCCAAAGCCTTGCCCCCCATGTGTTGGCCGTTGCATCCCTCGTGTATCTCGGTCAACACGTACCTCGCTTCGGACTCACCCAGGCATCGCATCATCGGGCAATGCACTCCTTTTCTGTATAGCTGATCATCGACCATGGTGTAGATGGCGGCTTCTCTGATCAGCTTCTTTGCTTCAGTGGAATCTGTTGGGATGATCCCCCTTTCCAGGTAATCTTCGATTGGCTTTCTCCAGTCCGTGGCGGACAAGATAGTCATGACGCAGGTGGGCTCGGCCAGTTCTCGTTGGATCACGGTTCTATGACTCCCGGACCTTTGGTGCTTGCTAGCTTGGAGAGGATATCGGCCTGGTATTCTCTTCTCTCGGGATATAAGCAACAATTACTTCTTCGAACTCGGTCATTACTTCTTTTGCTCTGTTCAAGTACTTAGCCAACAGGGGGCCTTTTGCTTGATAGCTGCCATCGATCTGTGCGGCAACAAGTTGTGAGTCGGTGAACACCTTAACTCGCCACGCTCTATTTTCTTTTGCTTGAAACAATCCGGCTAGGAGGCCTCGTACTCGGCCGGTTATTGGAGTTCGGAATTGCAACGGGAGGGAATGCTCGGTAGCGACCCCTTCGGGGCTCTCAATGATGACTCCTCGCTCCTTTGCCTTTTGGATTGGAAGATCCATCTACAAATACCTTCGAGAATTCCTCGCTAGCCATAATCGGAGTCAACTACGATGAAATCGGCCAATGCTTGTGATTTAATCGCATGCCGGGCTTCAAAAGTGATGTCGAACTCGGGTAGCTCAATCGCCCAGCTCGTTATTCGTCTTGCCAAGTCGGGTTTGTGCAATATCTGCCGGATTGGCTGGCTAGTTCGGACTACTATCCTGTGTCCCTGAAAGTATGGCCGAAGCCGTCTCGCAATCATCAGTAATGCGAACGCCATCTTTTCCAGCTTCTGATATCTGAGTTCAGCGTTTTGTAACGCTTTGCTCACAAAGTAGATGGGTGTCTGTCTGGCCTCGGTTTTCTTACCAAGGCGGCACTTACCGCCTCGTCTCCCACATACAGGTACAAGAACAAGGTCTCCCCTTGTTCCGGCTTCGTTAATACGGGAGGGGTTGCCAAACATCGCTTAATTTCTTCAAACGCCGCTTCACAATCCGAATTCCATCCTCCATGAGTTTCTTTCTTCAATAATTTAAAGAAAGGTAACGCCTTCTCGGCCGATATGGGTAAGAATCTTGTCGGAGCGACCAAGCGACTGTTAATTCTTTTGAACCTCCTTCTTAGAGCTCGGGGCTTGCATGTTTAGGACGACCTTGCATTTGTCCGGGTTAGCCTCAATCCCTCGATTGGTCAACATAAAACCTAGGAATTTCCCGGCGGGAACTCCGAAAGCACATTTGGCCGGGTTCAACCTGATTCGATGTCGTCTTAATTTTTCAAACGTCTGTTCTAGGTCCCGGATATGCTCCACTGGTTGTTTTGACTTCACGATCATGTCGTCTATATACACCTCCACATTTCACCCGATTTGGTCCTCAAAGATGCGGTTCATCATTCGCTGGTACGTAGCTCCGACATTCTTCAATCCAAACGGCATGACGTTGTAGCAATAGTTAGCTTTGTCGGTCATGAAGGCGGTCTTCTCTTGGTCGATGCGGGTGCATGGCAATCTGATTGTAGCCGGAGTAGGCGTCCATGAAAGAAAGCAAGCGGTACCCGGTAGTCGAGTTATCAACGAGTTGATCAATGTTGGGCATAGGGTAAGAGTCCTTCGGGCATGCTTTATTCAGATTGGTGTAGTCGGTGCACACCCTCCATTTGCCGATTGGTTTTAACACCATGACCACATTCGAGAGCCAAGTTGTATATTGTACCTCTTTGATGAATCCAGCGGCAAGGAGCTATTCAAAGTGACTTTCAAGGGCTTTCTGCCTGTCGTCTGAGATATTCCTCTTCTTTTGGGCCACTGGCTTCGACCCCGACCATATGGCGAGTTTGTGGCAGCAAAAGTGTGGGTCGATCCCAGGTATTTCGGCTGACGTCCAGGCGAAGACGTCCTGATTTTGTCTTAAAAACTTGATCAGTCGCGCTTTTAAGTCTGCGTTCATATCTCTGCCGACTTTAGTTGTCTTGGAGGGATCCGTCCCGGGTCAACTCCTTCGGCTCCCCTTCCGGCTCACGGGCGTGGATTTTTCGGGTTCACGGAGATCCGGCTCTACCATATTAACCGACCGCCGGGGCTACCTATCATTTCGACTTCGGCCATAACTTCGTTGGTTCGGAGTCGTGGCGGGGATGAAGGTCCTTCCTCCTCGACTCGGAGAGTCTCAAAGTAGCATTGCCGTGACTCCTTCTGGTCCCCGGACACTTCGACCACCTGATTTTTATCGTTGATCATCTTCAATTTCTGGTGCTTAGTTGATGCTAGCATGTCCCAATTGTGTATAGTGGGTTGGCCCAATATAATATTGTAGGGAGAGCGGAAGTCGGCCACTACGAACCTTACACGTTCGACTTGAAAGCTTCCTTGGTTCCTAGCGTCGGTCGAGGTCTATATACCCTTTGGGAAGGAACGCTCTCCATTGAACCCGATAAGGGTTGACTTGCACGGCTTTAAGTCTTCACCATCGAGGTGCATCCTCTGGTATGCGTCCCAGCTTATGATGTCGGCCGAACTCCCTGCATCCACGAAGATCCGTTTGACTTGGCAATTTACTAGGATTCTGGTGATAACCAGTCCGTCTTGGTGGCCGGGAATAACATCCTTTAGCTCTTCGTCGGTGAAGATTAATGGAGGTGGTTTCGGTTTCATTGAGCCGCCTTTGAATTTTGGTATATCTCTTATTGTCGGCACCTCCGCGGGTATTTCTTGCGGCGGCTTATCGTATCGCCACCTCCTCCAAACCCGCCGCTGATGGCACTGCATTGGAAATTAGTCTCAGGGAAACCGTCGACAGGGCCGGTTTTCCTTTTCTTCTCTAGTTCCCGAGTGTCCGTAGCCGGACTCACGCTTTGGTGGCCATTATTCCGCCTTCGCTTGTTTTCCTTGAGTTTTGATTACGTATTGGTGAAGTTTCCCTTCTCTCACGAACTTTTCAATAGCATCCCTGAGTTCATAACACTCGTCGGTTGTATGATCGGAGTAGTCGTGGAAAGTAAAAAATTTTCCCCGATCTGTAGTGGACCGATTTTTGAAGGGCTTCGGCTTGGCAACCCTTTTCATCTCGGTCTGAGCTACCTCCTTCCATAACTGCCATCGCGAAACATTTGGGGGGGTGTAGTTACCGTACTTCACCTTATTATCCGTCCTCTCTTGTCGGGGTCGGCTCTCTCTGCCGCGTCTACGGGGTTCCGCCTTCTCAGGTTCGTCTGCATTGGCGATCTCCATCTGCTCGACATCCGGTACTTCTTCACTTCGGTGTAGAATTTGTCGGTGAATAGACTCGATTCTTGCACGGATGCCCGGCCAAGCGTGTTGTTGGGTCCGGCCGTTGACGAGACAATGTACGTGGACCTCTTCAGGATAATGAGTGTACTGCATTGCCGTGTCTTTGAACCGATCCAGGTACTTCGCGGCGTTTCACCCTTCTTTTGTTTTACCTTACTCAAAGTGGCGAGATTTTGGTTGTTTCTTGCTGGTGGCAAAGTGCAATTCAAACTTGCGCCCGAAGTCTTCGAAGGTCCGAATGGAATTATTGGGTAACGAACTCAACCATTTGTGGGCCGGTTTGGTCAACGTGGCCGAGAAGAGCCGTAAGATGACCGGGCCCTCTATTGACCTGACCCACATCAGCTTTTCGAATATCTCAAGGTGGTGGCGTGGATCCGGGTCCCATCGTACTTGGGAAGATCGGCTAGGTCAAAATTCTTCGGATAGGGGCCGTGGCCGTTGCTCGGAGAATGGGGTCCCACCGCAGCTCGCCAAGTACTTCATCTTATATTGCCGCGGTGACCCCGTGTCCGAGGCGCTGTGATTACCTCTCGAATCTCGTCCGAGCGATCCACGTCGAGGTCTCGGTCTTCATAACAATATCACGGCTTCGATCTTTATAACCGTCATGGCGATCTTCTCGGCCTCGGTCTTCATCATCCCGGATCCGCAATAGCCTCTCCTTTTTCGGTGTGGAGGTCGGCTGGCGAGACCTTTTTGGCTTCCCCCTTTTTCATGTCGTGGGCCCGTCGCCTTGACTCTGGGCTGCTATGCGGACTACTGCTGTCCGGGCGTATAACCTCCTTTCCCTTCCGAGAACTTCTCTGAGTTCCGCGTTGAAACATGTTTTCGAGCTTTTCCTCAATCATTAACTCCAGAGCGTGAAAATCCTCTTGTCGTTGGAGGTGATCTCGTTTTTCTTTGTTTTCGAACCTCTGAAGCATCGACTCCTGCGTTTTCCTCAAAATGCGGACGTCGGTGTCTAGTACCTGAGCGTTTGGAGCCGGGACTATCAGAGCTTGGACCTCTCGCGGCTCTTCTTGCAAAGGTTCGTCGGTTGAAGGAGATGTGGTTGCCATGTCAGTAACGTGGCCCTCCGGAGTATTTTCTCGTGGAGGTTGATCATGAGTCTGCGGTTGACTCGGTCCGGCCTGAGGTTGATTCGATGGTGCATTGCTTTCATCCTGCGCGGTCTAGTCCTAGCTGGCTTTGCTTGTGGCTTCGGTGTTTGCCATTAGTGGTCACGGGGATAGAAATTTAAGGTTCCCCACGGACGGCGCCAATGTTCGGTGTAGAACACGAGATGTCAGTAAGGGCGGTACTTTGATCTTGGATAACTAGGCTCTGCCTGAATATCTATGGAGGAGATAATCAGGAGAGCGTAGGATCACTTTACACGACAAAGGGGTGGTGTGTGTGCACGGTGAGACGTATGTAAATAGTCCGAGTTAGAATCTGTGCGGCACCTGGTTACCTGACCTCTGTATTTATAGAGGTGTCCGGGCGGATATCTCGGCCTGGTGCGATATCCGGGGCGCGCCATATCCGGGCTGCGCTATCTCTGGGGCGAGGGTCTCGGAATGCCGTTACGATATGGGTAGATCGTGCCTAGCCAAGATTCCGGATCTCACCCCATGATTAGCGGATCATACCTCTTGGTTCCGTTTGGGCCGCGCCATGGACTTGGGCTTTGGGCCGGTCCAGTAACAAATATAAATATGAATTGATTATGATATTAATTAGCTTAAATTATTAATATTCTGATTGCTATCTTGTGATTGAATAATATTTCTAAATATATGATAAATCACAATTTTATCATATTGGAGGGAGGACAATTTCCATGACAGCTTAAGTTCTCTTGGGAGGCAATTTAAGAGGAGCATGGAGGAAGCTAAGGCCTTAAACCTTTGGATTGTCAATTGAATTTTTAATTCAGTTTTCATTATTAATTCAATTTTCAACTTGGTTTATTCTCTTAATTGTTTAATTGAGTTGATAAATTGTCTAGTTGTTCATCAATTGGATAATTGTAAAAAAGATTCCAAAATTACTTAGAAATTAATTGTGATTGGATTTTAATGAGTTTAATTAACCAGTGCTCATTCCATTATGAGTTTTCTAGTGGATTAGGTGTTATTGAGCTTGAGGTTTCCCATATTTCAATTAGTTAATTAAATTCATTAATTCCAATCTTTCACTATTCTCCCTTTGGTCTAATTAATTAATTTGCGCATAGAAAGTTAACTCCATGTGAATCGTAAATTGTTCCCTTCATCATCATAACTAAACTAGATCTTTGTTGTTTGATTTGCTTTTAATCAATCTTCTTCTTAGGATTTTAATTCTTCTCTCATAACAAAAACCTCCCAAAAATTGCATTCAAATTCATGTAGATTAGTTTCATTTTCATTTAGGTTTTAGAGTCAATTGCATTAGTGCATTTAGTTAGTTAATTGCATATAGGTAGTAGTGTCTTGCATTCTAGTTTAGATCCAATTTTATTCCATTGCATATTTTGTCACTTGAAAGTTAGTCCTTGTGATAATCCAAGGAAAAATTTTGTGTTTCGAGGACGAAATTTATTTTAAGGAGGGTGGAATGTGATAACCCAAGAAAAATAAAATAAAATAAAATAAAATAAAATCATATCAATGACCATTGATATTACCCGTGATAATTAATAATGACCATTGATATTACTCATGATAATTAATGATGACTTTTGATATAACCGTAATTAATGCCCCGGTTACAAAACTTTAGCTATAATGGTGTACATCCGGTTGGAGTAGATGCCACCCAACTATGTCCTTAGGTATAGGACAATTAGTTGAGTGAATACGACATTTCTAGGGTAGTAGGGTATGCCCTGCGTTTTTGAAGAAAACATTGGTGTGTGGCATCGTTTGTCGGGTTTCGGTATTCGTGTCACAATCCCGAGTAAAACCCGAGAAAGAATCTGGATACTTCCTTGAAAGCCGTGCCACACCCACAACATAACCCAAACACGTAATGTAATACCCTAAAATTCCTATTTATCACGGATGTTATATTTTGATAAATAATACATATTAAATAAAGGAGAATATGTTGTCTCTAAATTTTGTAGATCATTAATTAGATTTTAGGCAATTTTTCCTTGAAATTAAATGAACCAAAGATTTAATTTAAGACCAATTTAAGGATCATAAAATACAAAATAATTATCATATTAAACTATGGTTCTTAAATGATCAAAAGGAGCAAGAAAATGTTATGGAAATACTTAAACGAATTAAGGGAAATTAATAAAGATTAATGAGCAATTAAGTTTGCACTAATTAAATAATTGTGTAAATCTTCATAATTATTCAAAGGGCTAATTAGTGAAGAATTAAGCACTAATTTTTATGATTAGTTAACAAATCAATAGCAAATGCAATTAAGGGTTAATTAATCCTATAAATAAGCTTAATCCTCTTATAAATGGATACGCCAATTAGAAATCAAAGAAATGAGCTCAATCCTTGTGAAAATTAAATAGACCAATGGGAGAATTAAGCCATGAATTAAGGGTGATGATTAAATTTAAACAAACACAAAATCAAATCCAATGGTTAGGGATCAAAGTAAGAGGATAATATAAAATTTAAGATAATATTTAAAATATGATAATTACACTAGCACATGGGACAATTAATGCAAAAATGGAAGAAGGTAAGAGAGAGAGGGGGAGGGTTTTTTTGGAGAGAGAAAAGAGAGAGAGAGAGAGATTAAAATTTAATATTAATGAGCACATGTTGAATTAAAAAATAACAAGCTAAATCCTATGTAATTAAAATTGACCAATGAGAATCTTTTATGCATATTTGGTACCTTCATAAAAACACAAAACAACATAAGCCATTGATTATGAAAAATGATCCAAAGGTTGTATTCCTTGGACTTTTCCTATAAATAGAGGACAACCCCTTTCACAATTCTTCACACCAAATCAACCTCAAGTGGTGATTTGTAAGAGTAAAGAGTGAAGCAAGGAGGAAGGAGTAGCAAGAGTCTTCAAGAGGTAAGCTCTAGCTTTTAGTTTTCTAGTCTTTAGTTTTTGTAGTTCTTAGTATAAATGTTAGTTTAATCTAGAAAATAGGTAAAGTAAATTCCCATAATTGTTTTTAGGCCTCATTGCATTGAAAGATGCGTGACGAGATAAAAACATGTTGGGAAATAATTTTTGGGATTAATGGAACAAGATAGAGTAAGATAGGGAATTGTTGGGTTCTTTGGGCTATTGGAGTCGGTCAAGAAGAGGGCATTATTTTATGTGTAAATTTAGCTTCAAAAATTATGAAATAATTCATGGTTATAGTATACATGTATAGATTTCCATTGATATAAAATATGTATCAATTAGAGGTCTTAGAAGGAGATAAAAATTCTGGGCAAGGGTTGCAAAACGTAAAACTGGGAATGACTCGCATGTTTCTAGAGAACACCATTATTTTTCCTCAAAAATAGACATGCTAAGGTTTCCGAGGAATTTTACGGAACCTTATTTTGATTTTCCCTGATTCTAAAGGTATGGTTATGTCCTTAAGCCCACAAGGAGAATGAAAAAACTTCAAGCAACTTCGAAAGTTGACGAAAGAGGAACCAGAGTAAAACTGGGAATGATTCCCATGTTTCCAGAGAACACCTTTGCATGATGTGCTCACACACACCTTTTACCGTAGTAAGTCTTAGGGATGAAAACTTCAATATTAGGGTGCTGGCAAGTGCCTTATCTGAAGTATGAAATTGATCATCAATCCCCTTTAGAAGTGGCCTAATCTTATCATGTTGTTCAACAGAACCACGAATGCCAACAGAGATTGAGATCTTTATGAACATAACTGAGAGGCGATTGATAAGTGTATATTTTATGATTAAATAGGTGTATATTTTATGAGCATTAATTGGAATTATTGATATTATATACCTGTTTAATTATCTTTTATGAAATTTTCCATCATTGAATCAAACCTAGGATCAAAGAATAAATCGACATAAAATCTACTCATATCCTATTTTTATTGTGCAGAAAATATTTGCTGATTGTGAAAGAAGTAGAAAGAGCAATTAAGAGGATATGCAATCAGCCAAACTCGGTGGTCCCAGGCAAGTAAAATAGAAACAAAATCAATTGCGTGATCTGGTGGAATTGATTACAAGATATGATATATCTTTTTAATAAGAAAAGGAGAATCAATGACCCAAGACCTAAATTATAAATAGGGAGGCAGAGACAAGAAGGAAAGAAGGAGAGACTGAGAGGCGTAGAATAAGAAGGAACAAAGAAGCAGAGGAGTAGCGGCTGAGCATTTTGGTTCTCTTCATCATCTCCACGGAAGGACGGAAGGACTGTGGAGGCGACGGAGAAGCTTTCTTTCCGCTTTCTCTTTATTCTTTGAACCTGGATTTTTATCTCTTTGTTATTGGTTTTATTAGAGCCATGTGTGGCTAGTAGGTTTTGCAACTTAGAGAATATATGAACTTATTTGGGTTTTAGAGATTATTCCCATGGATTGATTTGCTTAATTTTATTTCAGTTTATTTAATCTTGTGTTTATTGTTATTGCTTATTGATTGATCACCATTGAGCATGTTTTGGGGATTTAGGGTTCGACTTGGAAGAGGGAATCCTAAATTGACCTTGGGATTAAATAATGTGGAATTAGGTTTAAATCTAATGTGAAATTAGGTTTTAATTTAATTTGCGTCTAGGATAGGAATATACCTAGAAGCTCCGCATAATCAAATTAGAGTGAGCCCGATCTAAAATGCATCTTATTTAGTTGTGTGAGGCATTACATAATTAATTAAGATAGGTATATAAATGGACCGGAAGGCATTTATAGACATTAATACTCTAGATTAGCTGATTGGGATAAAATCTAAGAAACAAATAAGGGATTAGTGACTCTAGGTTGCTCGTTCATTAGTGTGGTAGTTTCTTTGTTTTAATTTTAATTTCTTTTTTCTTAATTAAATTTAATTTATTTTGCTCAACTTAAACGAAATTGTGAAATTAATTCTTAACTAAAGTTGTGATACTAAGTCCTCGTGGGAACGATACTTTTCTTATCACTTTATTACTTGATACGACCGTGCACTTGCGAGTTTATAGGCTATAAAGTTTTGCCCTATCAAATATCAACCTCGTTGGAAAAAACGTTACCTCCGGTCACTTGATACATCATTTCCCCATATATATATATATATGATTCTATATGAATATATATATGATGAAGATATTGAAATTGATATTTGATACAATTACTAGGTTGATTATATATTTGATTGGATTATTATCTTTGAGCTATATAAATTGTGTTTTGATTAGGATTACCGGCTTTGCGACTTTGTGTTTGCGTGATTGCGATGATCCTTCGGTGGAGCAGATTTTGAGTGAAATAAGTTTCAAAGGAGTGGGCGGCGAGGATAACAACTCGAGATATTTCTAACTAATTCTAGAGTTTGAGAATTTTTATGAATTTAATAAAATGCATAAGACATATTTCCTTTAGTTGAACTTTAGTCTTTGTTGTTATTTCAATGTAATGAATTTAGCCGTGCACTTGTCTTTAGTAAAAGCACGGCGGTAACATTTCCCAAATTTGGTTAATTTAAATTTCACAATTATTTATGACTTTTTTTGTTATTATAAATTGTTAAAAATTTGGGGGTGTTACGGTCTAAAGAAAACCCACAAAGTG
This sequence comes from Acacia acuminata, assembly GCA_019022655.1. Classification (NCBI taxonomy): domain Eukaryota; kingdom Viridiplantae; phylum Streptophyta; class Magnoliopsida; order Fabales; family Fabaceae; genus Acacia; species Acacia acuminata. The sequence continues at coordinate 8,322,475 of JAFJYI010000005.1, forward strand.
TGCTCCTTGGGAGAATGACCTAGGTTGACCATAAAGCGCATAATAGATTAGGACCTAGTTTAATTGATTGCTTTAGCGATTAAAGCAAACATCAATTTTGGCGCCATTGTTGGGGAAGTGCAAAGATATTGGTAGTTTTCTTATACCTTGCACTATTGGTGATATTCAATTCTCAGATGCCTTAGCAGATTCAGGAGCAGCTATCAACGGTATGCCAAAATCAGTCTTTGATCAACTAAAGAGTATAAAGCTTAAGCCTACGAATCTCATGGCATCCCTTGGCGATAGCGTTGCACAGTCCCAGAAGGCGTCTTGAAGGACATCTTAGTTAAGGTAAAAGATTTCATATTCCATGCAGACTTCTATGTTTTTGATATGGATGATGGTCAATTTAGGCAGAAAGGACATTCATATGTAATTTTAGGTAGGCCCTTCCTTAAAGTTTGTTAAAGCTATGATAGATGTGCCTCATTTGGTAGCCTTACTTTGGAATTTGCTGGTGAAACTATTAGATTCAATGTGCTTGAATCTATGAGACCTCCCCCCAATGATTGTGTGAAGATAGATGTGAATATTATTGATGCTATTATGGATGATTCTACTATAGATATTAAAGATAGCATGCTTAGCAGATCCTATGATATTGCTAGTTTAGATGATACTATCTCTTGTTCATGTGCTAAAATTGGTAATTGTGATACATGTCTTGACCTTGATGTTGCTGATATTGATATTTTCGCTAACGTTATTGAGATTATGAGACATTCTAGACATGATGCTTTTGTGCCTATTTGTAGCATTAGTGATTCTAGTGATCATGTATCCACTACTTCTCTTGATTTTGATGGACTTTCTCATTTACTTAGTGTGATTGATACCATGGATAAAACTGATTTATCTTGACTACCTGATTCTAAGTTATTGATTAGCATTGATCATGTTTCTGATGAGGTGATTTTTTATTCTAATTCTATCTCTAACATGCGTACTACTGATGGCACTATTGCTGTTATTATAATGTGTCTGTTGATTCTTTTGCTCTTGCAGTTTCTACTAGTACTCCATAAGGTGGAAAAGTCTCTTTTTACGTGAGTCCTGCTATGTAGGTTTCTAGTTTGACTAATGTTGATTTGAAGCCTCTCATACCTTCGATTGAACAAGCTCCATCTTTGGAGTTAAAGCTACTTCTTGACTCATTGAAGTATGCCTATTTGGGGAAGGACGAGACACTTCCTGTGATTGTAGCTAGTGACATAGCTGCTGATAAGGAGACCCGCCTCCTAGAGGTACTTAGGCGACAGATGAAAGCTATTGGATGGACTCTTGTTGATATCCCTAGAATCAGCCAAAATTGTGCATGCACCGGATCCTGCTAGAAGATGGTGCCAAAGCTATACGACAACCACAGAGATGACTCAATCCATTGATCCTTGATGTGGTAAAGAAGGAGGTCTCTAAGCTTCTTTCTGCAGGTATAATCTACCATATTTGTGACAGCCGTTGGCTAAGTCTAGTTCAGGTAATACCTAAGAAAACTGGTATTATTGTTGTTCGTAATGATGAAGGTGAGCTAGTTCCCACTAGAGTTCAAAACAATTGGAAAGTATGTATTGTCTGTAGAAAATTAAATTAAATGACTAGAAAGGATCACTACCCCATTCCCTTCATAGATCAAATGTTAGAAGAGGCGGTTGCGAGATCACATTCTTGTTTTTGGATGGTTTTTCTAGTTATTTCCAAATTTCTATTGCACCCGAGGACCAAGATAAAACCACATTCTCATGTCCATTTGGAACCTTTGCATACAAACGCATGCCATTCAATTTATGTAATGCACCATGTACTTTTCAGTGTTGCATGGTTTCCATATTCTCTGATTTTCTTGAGCATTACATGGAAGTTTTCATGGATGATTTCATTGTTTGCGGTGATTCTTTTGATGCATGTTTAGCTAGTTTGGACATGGTTTTGGTAAGGTGCATTCAATATGATCTTGTGTTGAATTTTGAAAAATGACATTTCATGGTTAAAAAAGAATTATTTTGGGCCATGTTGTTTCACATGATGGTATTGAAGTTGATAAAGCTAAAGTTAATATTATTTCCTCTCTTTCATATCCTTCATGTGTGAAAGATGTACGTTCTTTTCTTGGGCATGCTAGGTTTTATAGAAGATCCGAAAACATTTAGGATCTTAAAAGAATAATTTTTCAAGACCATGCGTATTTTTTTTAGTGCTAACTAGTATCCTAAAGTATCTTTTTAATACTAGTCAGTATCCTAAAGTATCTTTTTAGTATCTGTCAGTATCTTGAGGTATTTTTTTAGTACCAATCAGTGATACTGACGTGCGCAAAAAAAACTTCAAGATATTGAATGATGCTAAAAAAATAATTCCGAGTACTAACTGATATTGATAAAATACTTCAAATTGGTAAATGATATTTTAAAAAATTGAACAGTGCTATTTTGACACCAAAATGGCGCCATATGGAAGAAAAGGAGGGCATTAGGTGTTAACATAATCGAAGGGGTCAGACCCCTCATCCTTAGGCTCAACTAGCAAAGGGGTCGGACACTCTCACAAAGGGAGAATGTTCGATCCTGGAGTTGGTCAAAGCATTTGGGGAGGCATCCTAGCTCCTAGGTGCCTAGATTAACGCCTGAGGGTAATAGATGGCTTGTCTTGCCCAACATCAGTATCACCTAAGAGGAAGAGAGATTTCACCCCTTAGATCATGGGTGAACCCAACCCATTTTCTAAAATTTTAATATAAAAAAAAATCAAAGAAAGTGCGGTTCGAAAGGAGAACGACCATGGTGGGGGGATTTTCAACCATAAGGATGGTGCGGCCGGTAGGGCACGCCGCCGTCGAATTTAACTCGCGTGTGACCTCGTCCATGCGGACTCCACTCACTTTTAATTAGAAAAAAGGAAGCTTCGGATGACGTGGCGGAGGAGTATGCAACAATTTCTCCTTTTCAATAATGTAGGCCCGCACGAGCTTGTCCCACCTATTTTACTCCTACTACCCCTTTATTTTCATTAAATTCTTTTCATGCTCCCTCAATTTGTGGCCATCCTTCACTTAACCACATGCTCCATGTATTTTTATAACTATATTTTATTTTTCTTATTAAAAAAAACAGAATGATAATAATGATGATAAAAGAATTAGTATAAAGAAGGATGAGATTGGATTAAGGTGGGATGGGGACTTGGATTGATGGAATATATAAGGATGGGGATTGGGTGAATATTCCCATCACCTATTATTTGTTTGGTTGTGTGTGTGAACATTACCCTCTCTTTTTAATTTATACTCATATTTAAGCATTACTAAAAACTCCTTTTGTTATATATAAGCAAATAATTAACAAAATTTATTAAACTTAAATATAATCAAAAGGTACTTGCAATTAATAAAAGTTTCTAATTTTACCGAGCGGTTTAAATCAATTAATTGTTTTGAATATGAGTAGTTGGGAAATAGTGGTAATAAATGATCATCATTAAAAGTAGAAACGCAGTTCAATTTTTGCATTGCCATAAAAGAATAATTTGAATCCTTATTCATACTCCAATATCACGTGAATTACTCCTCTTTGGTTAGATAATTGATTTATAGTTTATAAATATTAAATAAATTAGTTAAATTAATATTTATAATAAATATGTGTTAGTTATCATAAAACACACTTCTTAATCACGTGTTTCGGAACTATGTCTTCGTGAAAACCATCAATAAGTCATATGTGCAATCAATTACTATATTTTAGAGAAAAAATCATTAATTTAGGGAAAAAAATAGATTGATGTCCTATATTTAAAACTAAAATAAACTTTTTATCCACTTTTTATATTTAGAACCCAATAGGTGAAGTAGTACTCCTCAGTTCTAAACATATAATCTAGTTTGTAGGTGAATTTTGGTTTTGAATGCTCGTTTGAGAAGCACACAAAATGTTAAGTAATTTTTCGCAAATTGAAACAAAACTTTTCTTATATACTTACATTGAACATGGTAAAATCACTTCTAAAAAAATAATTAAAAAAACATTAAGCGTAAGATTTTTTTTCATTTTATCTTTTCTTATAAGCTTTTTTTAATAAACCTTTTCATTTTACCTTTTATATTTATCATTTTATTCAAATTAATTTGTCTAAATTACAAACTAGATATAATATAATATTACTTACAAGTAGATCAGAGATCATGTCACATATGTTTTAATTAAGTAACTTATTTAGTTTTTTTAATCTTCTGAAATTAAATAAATACATCTTATATTAAAGAGAAGCGGAGCATTTTATTGTATATGTCTTGAATCAAGTATTTTTATTGAAATAATTTTTTACTAGAGGTAAACTATATTTGTCAATTCGGATTAATTTTTTTAAAAACTGTTTTTGTCCATTACAACCACCAATTTGTAACTTTATGCATATTTTTATTGTTTAGTTCTAAAAGGGTATATTTAAACTTTACACTTTGCATCTATTGGGTTAATGTGCTCTTTAGTCACTTAAACCCAATAAGGCTTAAATGAGACTACAGCCCAAGAACTCTATGGCCCATGTGGTTTAGGGTTAGGTCTTGGATGTAGTAGTATATAAACCCACTTTCACCTGCTTGTGAAAATGAGTGTAACAAAAAAAAGGAGGCTTTTATCAGAAGCAAACCCTAGAGGTAGACGTTCATCATCTGAACGGTTGCCCACACAACCATCCTATCCCCCTCGAGAGATAGTCTGGAAGATCGATCATAGAGCGGACTACGACTGTTCATGGAAAGACTTTCAGATCACTGCATCTTTCTAGGTAATCAAAACGATGAAGGTTTTAACTTTTCCTATATCGTGTCGGTACGATTTGCTTCTGCGTTTCTGGTGAGATTCCTACAATTGGTATCAGAGCCTATCGCGATGAGGAAAAGAACCAGTTTTGATATTAATTTATATTTCATGTGATTCTTTTCGAAAATTAATTTTTGAAAATATGGCATCTTTTTTTATATATTTGTTATTTATTTCATGGTAATTATTCGTTTATAATTCATATTTGGTATTAGTTTTAATTTCAATCGGTTAATCGCTTTAATCCATGGTTAGATTCTCTCGTGTATTTCTTGATTTGTAACAAGGAGGCTAATCCCATATGATTAGGTTTGCTCCTTGCTGTTTTTTTTTGAATTTCTATGTATTTTTTGAATTTCTGTAAAAGTTGGAGATCAAGAAACTGCGAAGAAGATGAGCATTCAACACTGTCAAACACTTTTCGTGGACCTCTGGACCTCGGATTTGGACGATCCATATATGAATGGAAAGAGGACGGAAAGACGAGCAAAGTGGTGGGAGGACCGACGCCAGAAGTGCTACCACGCTCCGCTACAAGCGGTTGCGAGTGGCCGTCACGTGCCAGCCAAGGAGCCGCGCGTGAGGGCGCGTGGGACACCCTTTTTGGGTGGTTCCGGCGGCCGTGTTCTCGTCTCCCCGTGGCGGTCCTTCCCCTGGAGTATCGTGCTAAGATGACTTTGGCTGATGGCGTGGCAGAAGTGATGGTGAGGGTTCCTCTTTTGTGTCCTAGGGTTTCTAGCCAAGGATTGGGTTTTTTGGGCTTTTGGGCCCATAGATACCCTAAAGGGGCTTGAGACAGATACTATGGGCTAGAGCTGGGAATCAGGGCCGGCCCGGCCCTACAGGGCCTGAGATAAGGAAAACATCTGTTTTTCAAAGCCTGGCCCGATAGTACCGGGGCAGGGCCGCCCTACAGACTCGAAAATTACTATTCCAAATTTTAACTATTTTTTTCTCGGGTTTTTTCTAAAGAAATATAATTAGTAAATTGCAACTATTAAAGTTCTAATCTATCAAATAAATATTATCAACATTAATATCAAAACAATACAAATCATCCAACAAATAAACGCATTCATTAATTCGTAATAAAAAACAAACCATTGTCCATAATTGCCTCACATAAAACGTAAGAAGCATTAAACTAAGCAACATTAAATAATTCACATAAAATATAAAAGCATACCACTATCATTGTCAATTGTCACCTTCTTCATCACTATCATCAATTTTATAGATATTTGATTGTGCTTCACTTTAAGCATAAGGCTATCGTTCACTCTTTGACTATTTTTTTTAAGAAAAATGAAAATGCTACAGTAACAGGGCCTAACGGGCCAGCCGAGGCCCTACAGTGCCGGCCCGATTAAGCCCGAGGCCCTACAGGGCCGGTCCTGCAGGGCAAATTTCAAATTTCATGCCTATTTTTCAAGCCTGAGCCCTACAGGGCCAGGGGTTAAACGGGTTGGCTGGATGGGCCCGGCCCGATTTCCCGGCTCTACTATGGGTGGACGAAAGAGGAATTCCAAAGTTGTTAATTTTTATTTTTAAATTTTTATAGGAAAGCCATTGATTAAAGTTATTTGTTTAATTATTTAATGCTTTTATTGAATTGTATGAATTATATCTGCGATTAACATGATGTTTGTAATAACATGCCATAGAGAATAGGAAGATGCCATATTGTTGCATAATCACATGTCTTAACAAAGATAGTAGCTATTATGCCTTGAATCGACTAGCATGATAGTTATTATGCGAGATTATTTAGGTTATCCACTAAACTAATTATCAATTATTATGATTTTAAATTAAAATCTAGAATAATAATTGGATTAATTAATTGTGGAATTAAAATCTAAACAAATAATCCAGAAAATTTCCTAAGAGAATTGTATTTTTGAGAGTAATTTGTGGGTTATTTAAAATGGTCATGTGATGCACACTCGCCAATCATGACTAGATTTTAGATACCTAATGATTTCAATTATAGTTGTGGATCTCGGACAAAGAATACTCTAAATTGAACAAATTCTTGGAAATTGAAAATTCTAAATTTAAAATATTGAATGGGTGTAGGTTTTAAATTAAGCATTTAATTTTAAAACCTACGGGCCCCAATTGTGGGTTTATTAGTGAAATGATTATCGCTGAAGCCCCATCGGATAAGGATAATCGGATTTTGCTAGATTAAACCCTAATATTTTCAAAATTTTAGTAAAGTTTTGCACGGCCCATCGTCGGCAACACTTAGACACTAAAGATAATTTTGAAAGTAAACAATGGTTAAATACATTCAACTTTGGTAAAATTGTTAACCCTCCCATCGAGGCTCGCAATGGAACCGAAGGCCCAAATTAACAATATTAGTTTTACAAGAATCTTGCCCATCGTAAGTCTTGTAAAGATAACTAATGGATTGTTAAACAATAAACGAATAGTAGTTATTAGAATCTACTAGCGCTAATCTGTTTGTTGTTAATTATAGTTTGTAATTAGTGTGTTTTTCCTTATTTTTAGAAAAATGTCTTCATTCAATCCTTTAGCTACAATCTTGAGCCAAAAACCTATGGATGGTACAAACTACAAACAATGGAAAACTAATTTGGATATTGTTCTTCAATATGAAAAGCTCAACTTTGTTCTAACTACCCCTATGCGGTAGGCTGCTCTGAATGCGTCGATGCAATTCGGACTCAGTTTCAGCAGGAGAAGGAAAGATGAGAGAAGGCGAATGTGGCATTTCGCTGCTATATTTTGGCCGGTCTCGCCAATCACCTTCAGGAGCAAGTGAGCATGATTGAGAGTGGAGCAACAATGCTCCAGACTCTTGATGGCATGTTTGCTACGTCTAGCAGCTCTGCTAGGCAAAATACGCTGAATTCAGTCACCAAGACAAGTAATGTCTGGAGGAAGTGTGCGAGATCATTGTCTAACAATGATAGCAAACTTCAAGAAGGCTAATGACCATGGTGTCAAGTTTGAACAAGAAGTAAAAGTTGACCTTCTCTTACAATCACTGCTTGAGTACTTCAATCAATTCAAGATGAATTATAATATGAATAAGATGAATCTTGACCTCACTCAACCGATGCACGAGCTTGAGAGTGTCTTGAAAGTCTCTAGTCAGCGAGGAAGTGCATTTTTTGCTGGTGAAAGTTCTGTGAAACCTAAGGGGAAACCCAAGGGAAAGAACAAAAACAAGAAAAAGAAGAAATCAGGTACTCCGTTGCAAAATAGGTTGCAATGAAGCAGCCAAAAGGCAAGTGCTTCAAGTGCGGACAAAGGGGCATTGGAAGAAAAATTGCCCACGAATGAATAAACTAGGTATGGGTAATTTACATGTGATTGAGGCTTGTTTAGTGGAAAATCACAATGATGAATGGATCGTTGATTCAGGAGCCACTAACCATGTTTGTTACTCTTTACAGTGGTTCAAACATAGCTTGCCTGTAAGTAAAAGACAAAGAGATTTGAAGCTTGGAAATGGGGAGCTTGTGTCTGCACTAGCAGTGGGACAAGTTATTTTATCTTTTGATAATTGCATAACTTTGGTTTTAGAAGACTGTTTATTTGTTCTAGATTTTAAGAGGAATTTAATTTGTTAGTTGTTTGGATAAACATGGTTTGACAGTTCAGTTTAATTCCTCAGTTTCAATAAGAAGTTCATCTTCTTTTATTTGTTATGGTGTAAAGTTTAATGGTCTTTATTTCCTTAATCCTGTTCCATATGAAGTTAATCATGTTGAATTAAAAGATGTTGAGTATATTAATTCATCAAAGAAAAGAAAAGTTTCCAATGAAACTTATCTTTGGCATTTGAGATTGGGTCATATTAACTCTAACAGGATACAAGGTTTGGTCAAAAGTGGGATTTTTAAAATCCCTGAACTTTGAACCGATACCAGTATGTGAATCTTGTTTAGAGGGTAAAATGACCAAGAGATCTTTCAAGGCTAAGGGAAAACGTGCCACACTTCAGCTAGAATTGGTACATACTGATGTATGTGGACCAATAAATGTCCAATCCAGAGGCGGGTATTAGTATTTCATCACATTTACTGATGATTACTCTAGATTTGGACATGTGTATTTGATGCGTCACAAGTCTGAAGCTTTTGGAAAATTCCAAGAGTTCAAGGTTGAGCGCGTAAAAAGCATCTTGGTGTTCAAATTAAGACTCTTCGATCGATTGAGGGGGTGAATACCTATACGGAGAGTTCAGGTCTTACGACCAAAGAGGGGATAGTTTCACAATTATCTTCTCTAAGGACACCCGTGAGAATGGAGTTGCTTTGAAAGGAGAAATAGAACCCTTTTAGAAATGACAAGATGTATGCTTAATTATTCATCTCTTTTCGATTCATTCGGGGATATGCCTTAGAAAAGCTGACTATGTATCTATTGAACTTAGCTCCGTCCAAGTCGGTTTCAAAGACACCAATAGAATTATGGAAAGGGTGTAAGCCCACCATGAATCATATTCGGATTTGGGGTGCTCCGGCACATGTCTTGCAATGAAACCGAGATAAAATAGACTCGCATCTTCGAAGTATGCATGTTTATAGGCTATCCTAAAGGAACCAGAGATTGGTTGTTTTATAGTCCAAAAGAAAAGAAGGTCATAGTGAGCAGTCACGCGACTTTCTTAGAGGAGGACTATATGGCAAATTATAAGCCAAGGAGTACAGTTATTCTTGATGAGCTAGTCTCAGATCAAGTTTCACCTCAACCTCAGGCGGTTCCAGCTTTTATTCCTGTGGTTGTTCAAAGAGGGGAAAATGTACCTGAACATACACAGGAACCGAGAGGAACCGAAGTTCAGCATGACGATGAACTTATGGAAGAACAAAATCATGAATTGGTTAATCCACTTAATGAGGGTCCTCATCTAGAAATTGTTAACCCACAAAATGTGGACCCCCTGTAGATGCACAACATCAAGTGCAACAAAGTCGTAGTGGGAGATTGATTCCTAAACCTGCAAGATATCTCTTGTTGGGTGAGTCAAATCAGGATGTCATCATTGAAGAAGAAGATGATCCCACGAGTTATGACAAAGCACTAGGAGATGTTGATGCTCAGGAATGGCTTGAGGCTTTGAATCATGAAATGGATTCTATGTATTCCAACTCAGTTTGGTCTCTTGTAGATGTACCTGAAGGGGTAAGACCCATTGGGTGTAAGTGGATTTACAAGAAAAAGAGAGGATCGAACGGGAAGGTTGAAACCTTCAAAGCTAGATTGATGGCAAAAGGGTACTCCCAAAAAGAAGGTGCGGATTATGAAGAAACCTTTTCGCCGGTTGCCATGCTCAAGTCCATCCGATTCTCTTAGTCATAAAGCAAATCTTGATTATGAGATTTGACAAATGGATGTCAAAACTGCTTTTCTAAATGGAAATTTGGAAGAGGAAATCTATATGTAGCAACTAAAAGGGTTTATAGCCAAAGGGCAAGAAGAAATGTTATGTAAGTTGCAAAGGTCCATTTATAGACTTAAGCAAACGTCCAGATCATGGAACATCAGATTTGATCAAGCCATTGAGTCTTATGGTTTTGAGAAAAGTCCTGATGAGCCATGTGTTTATAAAAGGATCCAAGGTAATGCGATATCTTTTGGTACTTTATGTGGATGATATACTCCTTATCGAAAATGATACTGAGAGGTATTGTTAGGCATAAAAACCTGGGCCGAGCAAGCATTTTGATATGAAGGACCTGGGGGAAGCCAATTATATTCTTGGTATTAAACTCTTTGCGAGACCAGGAAGAATAGGGTTTTGACATTATCCCAGGCTAAATATATTGACAAAATACTTGCCAGGTTTAGCATGGAGAATTCCAAGAGGGGAATTATACCCTTCAGGCATGGGATTCAGCCCTTTCCCTCTGTAAACCATATTTCTGCCACTGGAAAATATCTTTCTCCTCTTACGTTTCTCAGATTCTTGGATCATAGATTCAGGAGCAACTGATCATGTTTGCTCTAATTCTGCTTTGTTTACTTCCTTTAAAATCATTTTTCATATACTTGTTAAATTATCAGATGGCTCATGTATCTTTGCTACGTCTAGTTGGACAATCCATTTTTTTAGATATATTCTTTCTTTTTTTGATGTTTTATATGTCCCCACTTTTCGTTTCAATCTCATTTCTGTTTCAAAATTAACTCAGACTATTTCTTGTGATGTTTCCTTTCAGATTTCTCGTTGCCAAATTTGGCACGTACCTTCAAGGATGATGATTAGTTTAGCTGATGTGTTTGAAGGTTTTTATCTCTTAAAGCATCATGCAAATTCTACCACCCCTGTCATTGGTATTGTCTCCACTGCATCTATCACCAATCCTACATTTGATCTTTTGCATTTTTGTTTAGGACATCTTAGTAACTCCACTTTGTATTCCATTCATCAAGAGTTTCCCCATGTTTCATATAATTTCGCTTTTTCATGTTGTGATGTGTGTTATTATGCTAAGCAACGAAAGTTTCCTTTTCATGTAAGGAATACAAAGTATAATAAAATATTTGGTTTGGTTCATATGGATATTTGGGGTCCTTATCATTTACCTTCCATACATAGCCATAAATATTTTCTTACTATTGTTGATGATTTTTCAAGATATACTTGGATTTATTTGCTTAAAAGTAAAATAGAAGTTCAGTCTCATGTGCATTGTTTTGTTCAAATGGTTTCTACACATTTGGTACTTTGGTTCAAGCTATTAGGACTAATAATGGTGCTGAGTTTATCATGGATGCTTTTTATAAACATGGTATACTTCACCAAACCAGTTGTGTAAAAACACTTGAGCAAAATAGCAAGGTAGAAAGGAAACATCAACATATTTTAAATGTGACAAGAGCTTTATTTTTTCAGGGTCATGTTCCCAAGTTTTATTGGTCATATGCCATTTCTCATGCTATATATTTGATTAATCGTTTGTCCACTCCTTTTTTACTAATAAATCACCTTATGAACTACTCTTTCAAAAAAGTCTAGATTTGAGCGATCTTAAAGTCTTTGGTTGTTTATGTTTTTCTTCCACCATTACTGAAGAGAATGTTGTAGTCCCAGAAGAGACCCAGGTACCGGAAAATATATGAAAATAATGAGATCTTAATAAATTATGTTATGAATAGAATCCGATGGGATCGAAAGGAAGTCAACGTTGACGACATCTTTGCTTATAATAATAGCATATGATGTAATGAATGATAATGAGGATCATGAGCCACAATCTATTAGCGAGTGCTAGAAGCACATGTCCCCGAAGGACTCAAGGTGCCGAAAGCACATGTCCCTAAGGACTTAATGTGCCAGAAGCACATGTCCTCGAAGGACTTAATGTGCCGGAAGCACTAGTCCCTGAAGGACTCTAGATGTCAAAATCATCTAATTCAACTTCTCGAGAACAATACTCGATTAAGTTAAACAAGTCTCTGTATGGTTTGAAGCAATCAAGGCACATGTGGTATAATTGTCTCAAGCAATATTTGTTGAGGGAAGGGTACAAAAAATGACCCAATATGCCCATGCATTTTTATCTAGAAAAGAATTTGCTATAATTGCTGTTTATGTTGATGATATCAACATTATTGGAACTTCTGAAGAGCTTCAAAAGGCAATTAATTGTATTTGAAATGAAAGACTTGGGCAGAACAAAATTTTGTCTTAGATTACAGATTGAGTAACTATAGAATGTGATCTTTGTATTTGAAGAAGATTATACAAAGAAGGTCCTGGAACGATTTTATATCGAAAAGTTACATTCATTATATACCCAAAGGATTGTAAGGTATTTGCAGCGATATAAAGACCAATTCCGACCTCGAGTAATTAGCAAAGAATTTGAAGAAGTAGAACTACTTGGTCCAGAAGTACCATAATCTAGTGCTATTGGAGCACTAATGTATCTTGGTTATTAGCAAAATATAGTTCTTCACCAACACGAAAACATCGGAAGCAATTTCGTCATCAGGGGGAGTAATATTGATGTTGTTAAAAGGGGGACTCGATACACGCTGTACTTTTTTTCCCTTATCTAGGTTTTGTCCCACTAGGTTTTCCTGGACGGGAGTCGATACATGTTGTACTCTTTTTCCCTTATCTAGGTTTTGTCCCACTAGGTTTTCCTAGAAAGTTTTTAAAATATTCCAATATTGGTGTGAATGTCCATAACCTTTCAAGAAGAGTCTTTTGGGGTTCTACACTTAAAGCCATATAACCTATGACATGAATGGCTTAGTGGGAGTTTTATATGATTAATGTAAATAACTTACAAAACTTCATAATATACCATTATGTAGATTTACTCTTTGTTATATAACTCTTGTAATGGAAGTTAAGGATTCCTTGCCTATATATAGTAGGCATGTATCAAAGGTTGAATGAGAACAATAGAAAGAAGAATCACTCTCTCATTGCTTTCCATTTCTCTCTTGCATTTCTGCATCTCCCTCATCTTAATCTCTTGTATTTTACTTAGTTTCATAACATATGTTATGTTTTTATGTTTATGTTTATGTTTTTATGTTTATGTTTATGTTTTTGTGTTTTATTTCCTATAGTTGTTTGTTTGCCAATTATTTTCAGAATCAAATTCTTGAAAATAGCTACTCAATCAAATTGCTACAAATTCAAATAGGCATAGAGATTGATGATGTGCAGCAAATGACCTGTAAAATTTCAATTTTTATATATTTTATCCCTACTTATTTATTTATTTATTTATTTTGGGGACTATTTTAGGCTAATTTGTATTTATTAGATAATATTTGGATTGTTTGCTAATTTTAGAAAATAATATAAATATGAATTGATTATGATATTAATTAGCTTAAATTATTAATATTCTAATTGCTATCTTGTGATTGAATAATATTTTTAAATATATGATAAATCATAATTTTATCATATTAGAAGATCCTATGGTGCAGAATTTTTTAGATATGCTAAAAGGAAATTTAATATTGGAATTTTATTGGGATTCTTAAATTTTAATAGGCTCAAGTTGTTACCTAAAAGCCCTCTCTTCCTCCCATTTATTAACCTAGCCGTGAGATTGAGACAGACACGCACGCTCAGGGAGACGTAGCCGCTAAGCCATCATCATATCCATTACTTTTTCATCTCTTCCACTCAGGCACAGCCACACAAGGGTGTGTGTCCAAGCTTAATATTATACTTGAAGATCAAAAAGGAGTGTTGTTCTTTTTATCGATTTATTTCAAGACTTAAGATTATTTAGTTTTAAATAATTCGAGTTGTTTTCTTGAGAATAATCTGGTTCTAGATTGTAGATGATAATTGGATATTATTTCACTTATTTGTATCTCTTGGTTAATAATTTAGGAACGTTTAAGTGATAAATAATGGGTTTTATTACTTAATTGGGCTTTGAGCTTTTAATTAGATTTAATTCATTTTTTGTAATAAAATTCCAGATTTGCAATGCTTCACTATTTTCGCCCTAACTTTTGATCTAGATATCAGATTAGCCTCATTCTTTTTTTTTTTTATAGATGATTCAGAGAGCTACAATTGTTATGAAGACTTGGAAGGCTGATTCAGACAAGAAGATAGACGAAATAGGAGCTAAAGACAGACACATTTTTCTGGATTTTTATTTTGCCCGAATTTTGTAATAAAAGACCAATTATTAGAGGTTTCCTATTTTTGGGCCAATCTTGTAGCCCTAGTGTTTCCTATTTGTAGGTTAAATTAGATGGCTGAAAAACATATTAGACATTACGCTTTATGAGATTTTTGGATTGAATTAGAAATTTACTATTTTCTCTAAATCATTCATCATGTTCATGTTCTTCTTCATCTTTTCTTCTCGTTGTGCCCAGCCATGCTTGGCTAAGCTTCTGTGATTGACCCATGGATTGAGGATTCCACAAATCCAGAGGATCCACACTTCAATTGGTAACGTAATTCGTTTATGTTTATTTTAATCGGATCCGATTATATATGCGGATTAGGTATTAGATTTAATACCTAGATTGATGTCCCAAGGACTTAGGTTGGATTGGGTTCCAGAGAGCGTTGTACGATCGCACAGCGAGCTCACCATGTGTTCGATCAGATGCTAGGCGATCATCTAGTTGAGGGAATTTCTGGACAAACGCAGAGATTTCAGTTTGTTTAGAATCAATCACGAGTTTGGTTATTATGTTTTTGTCCGATGAAGGTTATGGAATCCCAATTTTGGGTTAATCATTTTTAATCGATTAATCTCATTTTCTTGCTTTTCGTTTTAGTCTTTGCTTCAATTAAATTGTATTGAAAAACTCCCTCATTCTCGGTTAATGTGTTACTTGTTTACTATTGATTTTAGACCCACTGCGAATTCCTTGAGAGAAACGATCCAGGTTTCCAATACTACAAATATTTCTATCCTAATTATTTTGTGAGGGCTCAACAACTCTCATCAGTAGACATATTATTTAATTTGGATTGAATTGATAATTTGGATTTGAATTGTGCTTAAGATAATTGCTGAATTTTTGTTTGTAACCTTTGGATTGTCAATTGAATTTTTGATTGAGTTTTCATTATTAATTCAATTTTCAACTTGGTTTATTCTCTTAATTGTTTAATTGAGTTGATAAATTGTCTAGTTGTTCAATTGGATAATTGTAAAAAAGATTTCAAAATTACTTAGAAATTAACGTGATTGGGGTTTAATGAGTTTAATTAACTAGCGCTCATTCCATTATGAGTTTTCTAATGGATTAGGTGTTATTGAACTTGAGGTTTCCCATATTTCAATTAGTTAATTAAATGCATTAATTCCAATCTTTCACTAATCTCCCTTTGGTCTAATTAATTAATATGCGCTAAGAAAGTTAACTCTAAATCGTAAGTTGTTCCCTTCATCATCATAATTGAACTAGATTTTTGCTATCTGATTTGCTTTTAATCAATCTTCTTCTTAGGATTTTAATTCTTCTCTCATAACAAAAACCCCCAAAAAATTGCATTCAAATTCATATAGATTAGTTTCATTTTCATTTAGGTTTTAGAGTCAATTGCATTAGTGCATTTAGTTAGTTAATTGCATATAGGCAGTAGTGTCTTGCATTCTAGTTTAGATCTAATTCTATTCCATTGCATCTTTTGTCACTTGAAAGTTAGTCCTTATGATAACCCAAGAAAATTTTTAGGTTTCGAGGACAAAATTTATTTTAAGAAGGGTAGAATGTGATAACCCAAGAAAAAATAAAATAAAATAAAATAATATTAATGATGACCATTGATATTACTGTGATAATTAATGATGACCATTGATATTACCTATGATAATTAATGATGACCATTGATATTACCGTGATAATCAATGATGACTTTTGATAAAACCGTAATTAATGCCTCGTTACAAAACTTCATTTATAAACGGGGTTTTGCCTTACTAAGTCAAATCACTTTCAATCCTCATCATTTCTCCATTTCTCTTCTCCTATTCTTCTCTTTCTTCTTACTTTGAATTTTTATTTTTTCGGCTACCAACTGCGCTTCTCTTCTCTAATCAATTTTCCTCCTAGAAGCCATCAAACACGGAGACCGGTAATCCTAATCCGTAGAAGTCTTAAGTTAATTCTATATGAATTTTGATAGGGTAATAATATATCATAGGGTTGAATTTTTCTTGATTGTGTGTGATTGTAATGAATTAATGGTGGGAGGATAGCTTTGGGATGGTACCTCCTAAATTGATGAACACAACCTTTGGCTTTATGCTTCCAATATTTATATCATGTGAAAAAATATTATCCATTCTTCTCAAAGTGGTGTTTGGCAGGATTTCCGAGATACTAGTAGTAACTTTGGGAAGAGGTGTGTGTTAGAGATTAAGGCGATCTATTCATGGTAATTAACGAAATAAGCAATTAGATCAATGTGGAATAAAGAAAATAAGGATTTGACATATAGCTTCCATTGTAGAAGTAGCAATCAAAGACTGCTTCTTACTACTCCATGATATAGCTCTACCGGCTAGCATAAAAATGTATGGGATTATCATTTCTCGCTTTTAAGGCAGATAATTTTATCCGCATTAAGTTAAAATGATGTCATGGTGCAGTGGAAAGCTAGATAAGACAACCTCACTTTTTCTTAACCCGGCGTGAAGAAAGAAAAGCAAGAGTCATTCTTTTGATTTCTTTGTCTCGACGGCTTAGCGTAGGGATTTCTTTTGGGTCCACCGTACATTGGAAACGCTGGAAAGAGAATCTTAAACCGAAGTTGCTATGCGTTAGTTTCTTCATTCACGATGGGATTTGATTTTTGAGGTACATGAACCATTTTTTTTTTAATATGAAGAAAAAAAAGCAAGAGTCAACATCATTCCTTTTGATTTCTTTTGGGTCCCACACTGAAACATCCAAGTTGACAAATAATAAAATGAAACATCCAAGGTGTCAATATAAATGTGTATCTGAATTGATTTACATGCACATGACTTCGGATTCTGCTACAATACAAAAGCAAACTTCATGACAAATGAATAAAAAAGAAGATAAAAGTTAGCATAAGGACAATTTTTTTAATGAATTGCAAACCATTAGCATTAGAGTAACGTCCATGAATCTCATGAATCTATCCCACTCCCAACGAGTCTGCTTAATTAAATCTATCCAACTCGAGTAGCACTCAAAACCGAAGGCTAATCAAACTTGAAGATTTTAGAATTCAAACTAGTTTTCATTCATTGTCTTTTTTACAAACTTAAAAAATGTAAATTACATTAAAATGTCTTTCATGTCTTGATCATAGCCATCAATCCACCGCTCCAAGTCTTCCAAAGAACAACTTTATTTTGTTTGCACCTCTCTTGCAACATCCATCTACAAATGAAACTTAATAAGCTTTTCATAAAGTTTAAAGAAAAATTTTAAAAAAAAAAAATCTTTTTTATAAACAAGTACCTTTTGTTTTTTACAACCAGTCTTATTATGACCTTTTCCTCCACAATTCCTGCAAGTCTTTTGTGGTTTTGCAGACAATTCTAAGCTTGATTTTATTCGTGAAGCACCCTTTGGACGGCCTTTAGTTTTGATTGGATGAGTGGGATCACGCACATCATGAATGAGGGTAATTGGTGAATGAATTGGTTGGGAACTTTGTTCATCTGAGTTCTTTTTCTCTTTCTTTCCATTTGTTGTTGAATAAATTCAAACAAAAGCGTCAAGCCTTCTAAGCTCGAAATGGAATCTCTTGCTTGAGAAAAAGCCATATTCAACTTGAAGTAAACCGACCATGGAGATAATGCACTAACTTCATTAGTAGATGTCTTGACCTGAAAGCCTACAAGATTTTGAGCCTTATAACTTGCATTCATGGTCCATCTAGATAAAATATATTTTTCAGGAATGGCCATTATTTGTTTCTTCTTCATGATGTAAAGAATATGTTTGCACAATATCCCCATAGTTTCAAACTTTGCACAGGAACAAATTGCTGTGAAGCTTTCTGTCAAATGGTACTCAACAATTTCCCACCACTCTTTATCAACTTTGCGAGACCCAACCCGGTACTTGATAATATTTTCACCCATTGAAGTCTTTTCATGAAAGTAATCATGCATGGCAGCCTTCCACTCCTTTTTGAAAATTTCAAATAATTTTCTTGTGTATCGCTCTCCGGCTATTTCTTCAATTGGATGATCACTCTCTAAACTTGCTTTTGTATTTCTAGTTTTGAAATCTTCATCTTCTTCCGCATCCCTTCTAGACTTTATTGCTTTATCATATTGGGTAACAAAGTCATTTAACATTGTGTTAGAGTTGACGTATCCATCAAAAAATGCATTGATGCTCTCACTTCGGCCACTTGTGGTCATTCCAGCAAAAAAATTATCTTTCAAATATGCTTTTGCCCAATAACGACGTGAAGCATACATGTTAGCCAACCAAGTACCTACTTTTTTTTTGCCCAACCAATATCATATTTTGTCATTAATTCTTCCCATTTGTCTTCAAACTCATTGATGTTTCGACTTTTATACCATGCACGAAAGTCAACATCAAAACTATCTTTAAATTGTGTGCGTAGTGCTTGGCTATGCTCCATAACATGTTTTTTGATGTGCCACGCACAAAAACGATGTCGAGCTCCTGGAAATATCTTGGCAATTGCATTTCCCATGGCTTTGTCTTGATCAGTGATAATGGCAATAGGAGACTTGTCAAACATACATGTCTCGAAACTATTCAAACAACCATGTAAATGTTGCCTATGTTTCATCTTCTAACAAAGCCGCACCAAATAAAATTGATTGCCCATGGTGATTAACCCCCACAAGAGGAGCAAAAGGAAACTTGAACTTGTTTGTTCTATAAGTCACATCAAAAACTAAGACTTCACCAAATTGAGCATATGCAGCTCTCGATCTACCATCGAACCAAAAGACGCTTCTCAAAGTACCATCTTCTGCCAACTGCATATCAAAATAAAAAGATCCATCAAGAGTGGACTTCTTTTGAAAGTGTTTGATGATGCCTTGACATTCTCGCCCTACATTGTTCTTTCGTTGGCTTGATAAATAGTGCTTATTTGAACTGGAGTAATGTTAATTTCTTCGCCCATAGCATTCACCACCTTTGAGATTTTTGAAGAAGTTAAACACTCCTCATAGGGTTTAGAAACAACAGATTTAGTAAATTCTGAGCGTCGCAATTCATGAGAATAAAAATTTTCACCTTTGATGGAGTGCTAATCAATGGATGATTATGTGTATCATCGAACTTCTCCACTTTCCACAATCCATCCTTCAACCTTATTTGTAACATCGCCAAACAATTAGTCCTTGTTTCCCTTCGTCTTTTGACATTGTTAATATCAATTCTTTTATCATTTAGGCACTTCAAGCCTTGCTTAGAGCACACATATTTCCACATATATGATTCTTGTGTTTTTGTACTCTTGTTACAAGATCGCTTACGTATTCCAAACCCCTTTCCTTTTGCATAATCATTATAAAAATGATAAGCTTCTTCTGCTGTTCCAAATACTCTACATAAAATAGGAGTCTCACTAAATTCACCATCATCATCTACAACAACTTCATGTGCATTATGTTCCCCATGGTCACCATCTTCTTTTTTCATGATTTCACTGTTATCATCTACCACAATTTCATGTACATTAACTTCCCTGCAACCACCATCTTCTTCTTTTATGATTTCACACTCATTATCTTCTCCAAATTCATCATTGTCTTTCTCTAAATCAACAATGTCATCAAAACATACTAAACTTCCATTCATATCAATGTCTTCAATAGTTGTCATCTGAGAGTGATCCATCGCAATAATACTCCAATGTGAGTGTTAAAACTTGCATACCGATCAGTTCCAGTTAGATTGTTGTTTTTCCCTATAAGAATATTGTGATCATTCATGGAATGAATATAGGGATGTGTATGACAATAATTAATCACATAAAAAATGCATCCTCCATTATTAAAAGGCTACTGGCATTTGGATTTTGAATATAACATGAACACTCCAAAACCCAAAACAAAATTATAAACTGAGCTTAAATCAGAGGCACAGGATCTATGGCAAGTAACAAAAATCAAAAATAAAAAACAAAAAACAATGGTTCCTATACCTCATATTCAAAAATAATAAACAATGCTTCTTGTACCTCAAAAGTCAAATCCCACGTGGATGCCAAAACCAAATCCCATCGTGAATGAAGAAACTTTTTTTACTCCTCAAGTTCTATGGTTTGGGATTATTTGTCCAGCGTTTCCAATGTATGGTGGAATAGCCAAAAGAAATCCTCGTGTCGCGCCGTCAGACCCAAAAGAAATCAAAAGAATGACTGGCTTTTCTTTCTTCATGCTAGGTTAAGAAAAAGTAAGGTTGTCTTATTTAGGTTTCCACGTGCCATGACGTCGTTTTAACTTAATGCATATAAAATTATATGCCTTAAAAGCAGAAATGATAATCCCAAAATGAATCTTCAAGTGGATTTTCTTGAGTCAATGCAGCCAACATAGTCTGAATCGGAATAACAAGTCACTTCCGCATTGTTAGTTAGTTTGTACGTAAGCATGTAATCTTTAGTCCCTTGAAGGTATCTCAATACCTTCTTCGTAGCTTTCCAGTGGTTCATGCTTGGATTACTCTGATATCTTCCCAACATTCCAACAGCAAATGTATTGTCAAGTCTGGTACAAACTTGAGCATACATAAGGCTTCCTATAGCTGAAGCATAAGGGATGTTTTTCATTTGTTCCTGCTCAAAATCATTCTTTGGGCATTGGTCTAGATTGAACTTGTCACCTTTCACAATGGGAGCTACACTTTATGAACAATATCTCATCAGAAATCTTTCCAAAACTTTGTTGATATAGGTCTCTTAAGACAAACCTAGAATACCTCAATGACATAAGATACATCTCTTATATCCTTCATATCAAAGTTTTTAGAAAGGAATTGTTTCACTTCATATAATAAGCCATTATCATTGGTTGCAAGCAAAATATCATCCACATATAGAATAAGGAAACAAATCTTGCTCCCACTGACCTTTTGGTATATACATTAATCCATAATGTTCTCCATAAAACCAAATGAAGATATAACATCATGAAATTTTAAATACCATTAATGGGAAGCTTGTTTCAATCCATATATATATTTCCTGAGCTTGCACACCAAATGCTCACCATTATTAGAGGAAAATCCTTCTCGTTGTTTCATATAAACCTCTTCCTCTAGTTCTCCATTGAGAAAGGCCGTTTTCACATCCATTTGTTGCAACTCTAAGTCAAAATGTGTAATTAATGCTAGAATGATACGAAGAGAATCTTTCTTAGATACATGAGAAAATGTCTCCTTATAGTCGATTCCTTCTCTTTGAGTGAATCCTTTAGCAACGAGCCCCGCTTTATGTCTCGTTAAGGTTGCCCAATGAGTCTCTCTTTGTTTTGAAGACCCATTTACATCCAATGGCCTTCGCACCATCAAACAACTCAACAAGATCCTAGACTCTATTAGATGCCATAGAATTCATCTCATCCTTTATAACATCATACCATGATTTTGATTCTCTACAGTCCATGGCTTGTGAAAACGTTCTAGGATCATTTTCACCTCCTACATTATAGTCAAATTCCTGCATATACATAACATATTCACTAGGTATCGCTGATCTTCTTGTTCTAGTAGATCTCCTTAATGTTGTTTCATTATCTTCTTGAGGAACTTGTTGTTCAACAACTTCTTGTTGTTCCTCATCAACAACTTGATCTATTAGATCAATATCAGCATGTTATGGATCTTGAATGATTAGTTGTACAACACTCGGTTGAGCTGAAGGAGTATTGTTAACAACCAATCTTAAAATCGAAGTGGAAGGTTGGCTATCTGAATGATCCTTTTCAAAAACAAGGTTTCTAAATTGATCCTCCCACTAATCAAGTCATATTCAAGTAGCATTCCTCTATTCCACAAACCTAGTGGTATGATATGGACAGTAAAACCTATATCCCTTAGACCTTTCGGCATATCCAATAAAATATCCAATAATGGTCCTTGGGTCCAGCTTCTTTTCTTGTGGATTATAAATTCTGACTTCAACGAGCATCCCCAAACGTGTACATGTCGCAAACTCAGTTTCTAACCCTTAAATAACTCAAATGGTGTCTTTGGTACAACTTTAGTTGGAACCCAGTTTAATATGTACACTGCTACCTTAAGTGCATCAATCCACAAGGACTTAGGAAGCTTGGAACTACTAAGCATACTTCTCACCATGTCGAATAATGTTTGGTTTCTTCTTTCTGCTACACCATTCTGGTTTGGAAAACCAGGCATGGTGTATTGGGCAACAATCCCATGTTCTTGAAGAAACTTCAAAAATGGACCAAGTGCTTGTCTATCTTCAGTGTATCTAACATAATATTCCCCACCTCTATCTGATGTCACGATCTTAATTTGTTTACCACATTGTTTCTCTACCTCAAATTTAAATACCTTAAAGGCATCTAAAGCTTCGTGCTTATTATGAACCATGCAGAGATACATGTATTGTGAGTAATAATTAATGAAAGAGATGAAGTATTTTTGACCATACATATCCATTTCTGGACTACAAATGTTTGTATGTATGATCTCTAACAGTTCTATACTCCTCTTAGCACCTTTCTTTGACTTGTTAGTCTGCTTTCCCTTTATGCAGCCTACACAAGTCTCAAAGTCAGTAAAGTCTAGAGTACCAAGTACCCCTTCTTTTACCAATCTTTCAATTCTCTGAATGGAGATATGATATAATCTCCGGTGCCACAATACAGAGGAATCCTCGTTCATAACACATCATTTTGAACCAACAGTAACATGCATGGCACCATAAGCAGTATCATTTTGTAAATAAATAGGAAAAAGACCATTAGGCAATGTGCCATTCCTTATCAAATTTGATTTATAAAACAAATCTAAAGATGTCTCATAAAACATAAAGGAATAACCCAAAGGTACAAGTCTTGAAACCGAAATCAAGTTCCTAGAGAAACTTGGAACATAAAAGGACTTTTCTAAATTCAAAACAAAGCCGCTACTTAAAACTAAGCTGCAAGTTCCTCAACCTCCATATGTGAACTCATCCTTCCTCTTGAATAGATGTATTGTTCACTTCCCAACAGCTTCCTTAGGTTTTGCATACCCCCGCAAGGTGTTCGAAACATGGATTGTAGAACCGAATCAATCCACCATGTGACATTAATATCATAAACCATATTAGATTCATAACAAACAAGTGAGACCGACACACCTTTCTTCTCAAGCCATGGCTAGAATTTAGAGCAGTCCTTCTTCATGTATCCCTTCTTCGTACAGAAGAAACACTTGGATTCCCTCTTGATTCCGCCTTGAGGTGGTATTTTACCTTTCCCCTTCTTCTTGACTTGTGTCTGACCCTTCTTCTCCGTTGTCATAAATGAACTCTTTCCCATTTCCATTTTCAGCCTTCCCTCCTCCTGAACACACATGGTCAAAAGTTCATTGATTGACCATTTATCCTTATGTGTGTTGTAGGATATCTTGAAGGGTCCATATGGTTGTGGAAGAGTGTTCAGAATGTAGTTCACAAGGAAAGAATCAGACATGTCAACCTCAAGTAATTTTAGTTGAGCTGTAACGTCCCTTATTTGCATGATGTGCTCATGTACACCTTTTACTGTAGTAAAACTCAGGGATGAAAACTTCATAATTAGGGTGTGAAGTCTGAGATTGATCATCAATCACCTTCAGAAGTGGCCTAATCTTGTTGTGCTGTTCGACAGAACCACGGATGCAAGTAGAGATTGAGGTCTTTATGAACATAACTAAGAGGCGATTAGATCGCTCCCACTTTTCATATAGATCAACCTCATTAGGAGTACTGGTCTCCTTAATAGAAGGTGGTTCATCTTTCCTAATAGCATAATCAATGTCCATCCACCCCAATTAGAGAAGAACTCTCTCCCTCCATACCTTATAGTTATCACCCCTCAGTTCGGGAATGTCACATTTCATATCAGAGAAATTCATAGGTTGTTTAATTGCAGAAATATTGAACATGCATACTTAAGAAAATTAAAATCTGACTAATAAACCATATCAAGTTTAAACAATGTAAATCAAGCAAAAAATACGTGAATCTACTGACATACAACTTTCATGTGGGCTAAAGTTCTAATTCAATTAGATTCACAACTCTATGATAAAACTACCAAATTATTATTTTTTATTTCTAATTCCTATGGGTAAGTTAAGAATATAATTTGATATTCTATCCCAATTAATCATATAAAACATATAATAAATTTATTATATTAATATGATTAATTACAACTAATGTCACTATATGATCATACAACTCAATATATAATTTCAACTAATTAAAGATGTTGTGGCTACTTCTAACTAATTAAAAACATATAGATCACTCAACATTAATAGTTAATATTGCAACAAACCATAAGCAATATTAACATAAGATTGGATATTTATGTTCGCATATCATTCAACTCAATATTGCATGGATAATTAAATAATAATCAATGCATGCAAACAAGAATATATAATTCATATATAATAATCACATGAATCCCAAACTTAAACAAATTTTATATTATTATATTTAAATCCAAAAAGTCATAATATAGAAATATAAAATCTTCCAAAAACACACAAGTGTCATCTCAGCCGGATGGTCCAAAAGGCCCAATTAAGACTCTGACCCCGAAGGAATGTGGGTTTGAATCCCACTTTTGACACTTTGAAAATTTTGTTTATTAATTAAGAAATCAATTAAATTTAATAAACGTTCAGAACCAAACACATAGGAGCACGTGGCTCGCCTAGCTGAGCTTGACTCTAAGCACCAGGCACCCAGGGGATTCCGTGTTTGAATCCTCTCAGATGGTTTTTGCGTTTTACTTCCCTTCCTTTTTTTATAAAACAAAGACGACCTCAGCCCAAAACGCATTTGGCCTAACTACATAAAACAAAAATGAGCTCAGCCCCTTCTTTACCCATTTCAGAAAACCCTACTCGACTCGCAACCCTTAACCAGTTGTAGAATGCCATGATTCCAGGTGATTATGAGCTCAAATTTCGATGGAAATAATCACAAAAAAATGATCCGAACACAATTTGCTCGATATAATCATGAAATCGTCACAAAATTTCAAATAAGAAATCCTAGTTTCCGATGGCAATGATAAATCACAGAAAAGGTTCTTCCAAAGTGAGTTTGTTGCCGATTTCGACTCTCGCTTTCAATGATTAAAAGCAACATGAATATTATTCAATGGAAAATATCCTTTTAACATAGACTCCATTTCCATAAACCAAATAAAAAAAATGTGATTTGAAAAACCATCGACAACGTGCATCAAGTTTCTTTTCGAAGCCATGATTGATGAACAAACTAGATTCAAAACATTTTATCAATGGAAAACTTAAACAATCATGTCCGAGTAGTTGCAGAAGCAAAGAGCAAATCACAGATAGCAGATGAATCAAAAGATTACAATAATCTATGAAGCATAAACGACGTAACCTTTGAAAAAATTGGTGTAGAGAAGAAAACAAATCTCCTCATCACATCGAAAGCCATACAATGAGCAATTTAATATAACGCTTAAAATAAATTACAAGCAAGTAAGCAAATATTCAAACTGAAAACCCATGTATTCAAGGCAGAGGTATATGTAACGCTCTGATACCAAATGTTGGAGATTAAGGCGATCTAATCATGGTAATTAACCAAATAAGGCATTAGATCAATGCGGAATAAAGAAAATAAGGATCTGGCATACCTCCAGCCATTGATTCAATTTTGAAAGAAGAAGCCTATGGTCCTTCTAAGTCCTCACTTTCACTCTTTAGATGGTGTAAAACTTTAGTCATACGTTATTTGTAGTACGTTTTTTTGAGCAGACTTAGGGGACCATATATAGAGAGAAGCACGAACTAAACCCACTTCTTCCCATCAAACAAGTGGTAGTCAATCGGGCTAAGATAGTAGGTTAGTTGAGAAGAAAGTGGGTTAGTAGACACGAATGTGGACCACTCAATGAATTTTCACAATTAAATAAAATATATCCAAATATTAATTCAGAAATTTTAACAGTGTGCACACTAGGAAGAGATGTCTTGATGAGGCAAAATTTGATGATTTGTGACTGGCAAGATTTCCGGTTACTGGTAGATGGCAGGGTTTCCAAGTTTACCATGGTTTTCTTCCCACTAAATACACTAAATGAATTAATAAATAATATTTGATTCTATATGAATATATATATATATATATATATATATATATGATTCTATATGAATATATATTTGATGAATATTGAAATTGATATATGATTCAAGTACTATGTGATTTATATATTTGATTGGATTATTATATTTGAGCTATATAAATTGTGTTTTGATTAGGATTACCAGCTTTGCTGACTTTGTGTCCGCATGATTGTGATGATCCTTCTGTGGAGCATAATTTCAATGAAATAAGTTTCAAAGGATGGGGTTAGCAATGGGCAAGTGAGGGTAACGACTTAGAGATTTCTAACTAGTTCTAGAGTTTGAGAATTTTTATGAACTTAATAAAATGCGTAAAACATATTTCCTTTAGTTGAACTTTAGTCTTTGGTTTTATTTTAATGTAATGAATTTAGCCTTGCACTTGTCTTTAGTACACTTATGGCGGTAACATTTCCCAAATTTGGTTATTTTAACTTTCACAATTATTTATGATTTTAGAAATTTTTTGTTATTATAAATTGTTAGAAATTTGGGGGTGTTACGATCCTAAAGAAAACCCACGTTTGCTCCTTAGGAGAATGACCTAGGTTGACCATAAACCGCATAATAAATTAGGATTTAGTTTAATTGATTGTTTTAGCGATAAAAGCAAAACATCAATTTTGGCATCGTTCGGGGAAGTGCAAAGATATTGGTAGTTTTCTCATACCTTGCACTATTGGTGATGTTCAATTCTCATTTGCCTTAGCAGATTTAGGAGCAGCTATCAATGGTATGCCAAAATCAGTCTTTGATCAACTCAAGAGTATAGAGCTTAAGCCCACGAATCTTGTTGCATTCCTTGCTGATAGACGTTACACAGTCCGAGAAGGCGTCTTGGAGGACATCTTAGCTAAGGTAAAAGATTTCATGTTCCATGTAGACTTCTATCTTCTTGATATGGATGATGGTCAGTTTAGGCAGAAAGGACATTCATCTTTAATTTTAGGTAGGCCATTCCTTAAAACTGCTAGAGCTATGATAGATGTGCCTACTGGTAGCCTTACTTTGGAATTTGCTGGTGAAACTATTATATTTGATGTGCTTGAATCTATGAGAAATTCCCCTGATGTTTGTACGAAGATAGATGTTAATGTTAGTGATGCTATTATGGATGATTCTACTATAGATATTAAAGATAGCATGCTTAGCAGATCCTATGATATTGCTAGTTTAGATGATACTATCTCTTGTTCATGTGCTAAAATTGGTAATTGTCATATATGTGCTGACCTTAATGTTGCTGATATTGACATTTTTAATGATGTTATTGGGATTATGAGACGTTCTAGACATGATGCTTCTGTGTCTATTTGTAGCATTAGTGATTCTAGTGATCATGTATCCACTACTTCTCTTGATTTTGATGGACTTTCTCAGTTACTTAGTGTGATTGATGCCATGGATAAAACTGATTTATCTTGACTACCTGATTCTAAGTTATTGATTAGCATTGATCATATTTTTTATGGGGCAATTTTTGATTCTAATTCTATCTTTGACATGAGTGCTACTGATGGCACTATTGATGTTACTGTGATGTGTCTGTTGATTCTTTTGCTCTTGCAGTTTCTACTAATAGTCCTTAAGGTGGGAAAGTCTCCTCTTTTTTTGTGAGTCTACTGTGTAGGTTTCTAATTTGACTAATGTTGATTTGAAGCCACTCATGCCTTCAATTGAACAAGCTTCATCTTTAAAGTTAAAGCTACTTCTTGACTCATTGAAGTATGCCTATTTGGGGAAGGACAAGACACTTCCTGTGATTGTAGCTAGTGATATAGCTGCTGATGAGGAGACTCACCTCCTAGAGGTACTCAGGCGACAAATGAAAGCTATTGGATGGACTCTTGTTAATATCCTTAGAATCAGCCAAAATTGTGCATGCACCAAATCCTGCTAGAAGATGGTGCTAAAGCTGTACGACAACCAGAGAGACGACTCAATTCATTGATCCTTGATGTGGTAAAGAAGGAGGTCTCTAAGCTTCTTTCTGCAGGTATAATCTATCATATTTTTGACAGCCATTGGGTAAGTCCAGTTCAGGTAGTACCTAAGAAAACTAGTATTACTGTTATTGATAATGATGAAGGTGAGATAGTTCCAACTAGAGTTCAAAATAGTTGGAGAGTATGTATTGACTATAGAAAATTGAATTCAATGACTAGAAAGGATCACTCCCCCCTTCCCTTCATAGATCAAATGTTAGAAAGACAGGTTGGAAGATCACATTACTGCTTTTTGGATGATTTTTCTGGTTATTTTCAAATTTTTTATTGCACTTGAGGACCAAGATAAAACCACATTCTGATGTCTATTTAGAACCGTTGCATACTGACGCATGCCATTCAGTTTATGTAATGCACCAGGTACTTTTCAGCGTTGCATGGTTTCCATATTCTCTGATTTTCTTGAGCATTACATGGAAGTTTTCATGGATGATTTCACTGTTTACGGTGATTCTTTTGATGCATGCTTAGCTAGTTTGGACATGGTTTTGGAAAGGTGCATTCAATATAATCTTGTGTTGAATTTTGAAAAATGTCATTTCATGGATAAGAAAGGAATTATTTTGGGTCATGTTGTTTGACATGATGGTATTGAGGTTGATAAAGCTAAGGTTAATGTTATTTCCTTATTCCATATCCTTCATGTGTGAAAGATGTACTTTCTTTTCTTGGGCACTCTGGGTTGTATAGAAGATCCATCAAGGATTTTAGTAAGACAACATTGCCATTGTCTCGTTTATTGCATAAAGATGTGGGTTTTGTTTTTTATGATACTTGCAAGTATGCATGGGATGAGTTAAAGAAGAGACTCACTACACCACCTATCATTTAGCCACCCCATTTGAGCTCTTGTATGATGCTTCTGACTATGCATTAGGTGTCGTTCTTGCCAAAGAGTAGAGAAGAGACAACACATCATAGCCTATGCATATAGAACTTTAGATGCTGCTCAAGCTAACTACACTACCACAGAGAAAGAGTTATTTCCAATCATCTTTGGGCTAGAGAAATTGCGATCCTATATCCTTCACACGAAGGCAGTGGCGGAGCCAGGATTTTTTATTTGTGTTCGCACAATAAGTGGGGTCATTCGGGGTTTGGGCAGCGCCCCAAATTTTTTTTAAAGAAAAATTTTAAATGCATTAAAAAAACAAAAAAATATAAACAAGAAAAGAAAACTTCAACTTAATATAGAAAAATAATAATTAAGAGTCAACTAAGCTATTACAACAGAATGATTACAAAAGCATTCATCGATTCTTCATTCCTTGAAAATATTGCATTATATCTTCATCATCAATCTTATCAAACATATCTCGTTCAACATAAGTTAGCATGCATGAGTTAAACCAATCATCACTTATCTGATTGCGTAACTTATCCTTAACAAAAGTCATTGCAGAAAAAACCCGCTCAACGCTAGCAGTTGCTACCGGAAGAACGAGTGCCAACTTTATCAACAAATAGACCAATGGATAAACTATATCCTTTCTCTTCTCAACCATCTTCAAAGCAAGGTTAGAAATTGTTTTCAAATTGACAAAATCAGAATCAGCTCTTACATCAATGATAAAATTACCGAGACTTGAAGAAAGAAAAGGAATTTCTGCAAACTCATCAAACTCCAAAGGATAGAATCTAGCAAACTCAAGCAACTTTTCTTCGTTAAAATTAGCAAATGAATCACAAGGATCAAGACAACTCAAACACTCAAGCAACCTGGTATTGACATTATCAAATCGATCACCCAACTCTTGAACTTGAGTATCTATCACTGTATTAAATAACTCCACCTTAAAGTAGTGT
This sequence comes from Acacia acuminata, assembly GCA_019022655.1. NCBI lineage: Eukaryota > Viridiplantae > Streptophyta > Magnoliopsida > Fabales > Fabaceae > Acacia > Acacia acuminata. The sequence goes on from JAFJYI010000005.1 coordinate 8,352,953, forward strand.
AAGAATGTGTATGATTCCAATCTCCGTCTTGATCTCCCTTTAGGACAACAAACATCATTCATATTTGGAATGTCAATATCATATTTATTGGTAAAAATGTTCGTTTCTTGAAGCAATTCATCAAAACCATTTTCTCTCACCTCTTGTAAATGAGACTTGACTACCTTCACTAAACCAATTGCATTTAAAAAGGTCTTGATCTTTTATTTGTAGTGCTTGTGACAACTCATAAGAAATCCCCAAGATCAATTTCATAAGATGCAACAAGAATGAAAATTCAAAATCCTCCATGGCATACAAAATGCAACCCGCATCGTTCTTGACAAGATCATTTTTTCGGCTCGTTTTCAATAATTTTCATCAAGGAAATTGTTGGAGAAAATAATGAGATAATACTTGTAATCGTACCAAAATGGGAACCCCAACGAGTGTCTCTAGATCGCTTTAAGGTTGTCTCTTGATTTAAACCTTTTCCAGTTGGTATTTCTCTCAGTAAGCAATTCTTTCAACTATTAGCTCATATTGATGCATTTGAATAATTTCCTTCCGCATGTATGAACCCCCACAATGGTAGCCATCTTTTGAAGCATGTCAAAAAATTATTGAATCTTTTTGTGATGTTTTGCAACCTTCAAGAGTGTTAATTGTAATCGATGAGCAAAACAATGAATGTAGAATGCGGATGTGTTGTCACCAAAATCAAACTCTTAAGCCCTTTGAATTCACCCCGCATATTACTAGCACCATCATAGCCTTGACCGCGACATTTAGACAAACTTAAACCAAGTTTAGAAAATAGTCCATCAATCGCTGCTTTTAGTGATTGTGTAGTAGTATCTGAAACATGAAGTATGCCAATAAAACATTCAACAATGGACCCTTTTTTGTTTACATACCGAAGCACAACCGCCATTTGTTCTTTAATTGCAACATCACGAGCTTCATCAACTAGCAAGGAAAAGTAATCACCATCGATATCACTAATTATTGCTTTAACAAGCTTAAATCAAGACAAGCTTGAGAAAGATCTTTCTGAATCATTAGTGAATTCAATTTGTGATTATCAGAGGCATTTTGCAAGACCACATGACTTATCTCTTTATTTGGCTTAGAATAAAACTTTAGAGTTTCAAGAAATAAACCTTGATGATTTGAACTTTTAGATTCATCATGTCCCCGAAAAGGCTCACCATTTTGTAGTAGGTATCTAGCACAATCTAAAGAAGTTTTCAGCCGAATACGATAATCAATTCTTTGTTGTTTAGAAATATTTGAAAAGGCAATATCAATATGTTGCTTTTGCTTCATCAAATCTTGACAAGCTTGATAACGTCTATTGTGAACACTCTTATGATCTCCAACATGAAGTTTGATTCTATCATTCTTTTGCCAATTTTTGAACCCCACACCGAAAAATGCTTCCCACATCGAACCACTACCTCTAACCTCCATATCAAGTAGATAACAATACAAGCAAAAACATGCATCTTTTGATACACTGTACTCCAACCAAGAACCAAATTCTTCATACCATTTAGGATTGAATCTACGCATTTTTCCATACATTTCCATTTGAGGGAATGGTTTAAGAATTGGTTGAGTTGGCCCTTGAGCAAATAAGCTCTCCGAATATCCTCTCTTTCTATAGGATTTGATGTCAATGAATAAATTGAAGGTCTTTTTCATGGATCCGCTTCACGATTTTCTATATTAATTTTTGCTTGAGGTGGTGATTGAAAACTTTGAAATTGAGATACTTGTGGTGGTTGATAGGATTCTTGGACAGTTGGAACTGAAATACTATTTGAAACTTGCTCACTTTGAGATTCAGGTTCTATATTTGTGGGTTTTAGATGTTTGAAATAAAATGTATCGTTGACGTTTTCTGAAAACAAAACAATAAAAAAAGTTGAAACAAAATAGAAAAAAAGTTTGGATTCAATGAGGAAAAAAATAGTACAAGAAAATCATAACCCAAGCACACGCTCACACCACCACACATTTGTTTTTTTGGTCAAACACACCAGTAAATAATGATACAATCATGGAGGGCCCTTGACGTAAGAACAAACTCAATCATGGACAAGTAAATAACGACACCACCATGCAAACAACTAGTCTTTTAGCCAAAAAAGAAATAATAATAATTCAAGAACAAACTCACGCATAAACCGACAAAAATAATATGAGCATTGTGATGAAGCTTCAAAACAAAACACAGTGTCACAACTCACGCATAAACCGACAAAAATAACAAGCATCGCATAAAAAAGAATCAGCAAATCACAATGGCGGAGCAAAAAACCGCCGCACACAACACGATAAACCGACAAAGAAAAAGAGATCGGAAGCCGAGAAGTAGAGACAGATCACGAGGTTCATATTTCGAATCGTACCTATCGTCTATCCAAGGCAAATGAAGCCGAAAGCTCAAATCTGGACTTCGCGGCGAAGGGAACTGCCAAACTGGACCGGACTTACAGACTTGGGTGAAGAGAATGGCGGGGAAGGGCTTAGGGCGAACAGGTTAATTCTCAAAAGCTCTTCTCTTCAGCCTTCTGTAAATTTACGGCCTTTTCTGTTTTTTTTAATAACATCTCTCATCTGGATATTTCCATATCTCAATTGCTATTTTCCTAGCAGAGAGAATGGCGGAGATATGGGGATGGATTTTTTTCATTTATTAAAAAAAATCCCAAAATTACCGTCTGCACCTGCGTTCAACGGCTACACTGTAGCTCCGCCACTGCACGAAGGTGACCATCTTTATAGATCACTCAACTATCAAGTACTTGTTTAAGAAACTAGACTCTGAACCCCACCTTATTAGGTGGGTGCTACTGATACAAGAGTTTGATGTGGAGATTCGTGATAAGAGTGGTGCAAACTGCAAAGAATATGGTAGCTGATCATTTGAGTATGATTGAAGCACATGCGGTAACATCTTTACCCTTAGATGACTTTCCTGATCAAAGGCTTTGTAAGGTCATTGTTTCTATCCCTTGGTATGCTTATATTGCTAAGTATCTAGTTGCATCTGTTTGGCCAGATGGCATGAATAAACATCAATTGAATATGTTTAAGAGAGATGCTAAATTCTATATTTGGGATTATCCTTACTTTTGGCACATTTGTAGTGATCAAATTATTAGGCGATGCATTCCTTATGTTGAATTTGAGTCTGTCTTGACTTTTTGCCACACTCTTGTATGTGGGGGACATTTTAGTGCTAAGCGTCATTGTTAGGAAAGTTTTGAAAATTCAATTGTTTTGGCCAAGTCTATTTCGTGATGCCCATGAATTTTGTAAGAAGTGTTCCAGTGTGTCAATTTGTGGGTAATACTTTTAAGAAGCATGAGATGCCCCAACAACCCTTATTATTCTCCGTGAAGTCTTTGATGTTCGGAGAATTGATTTCATGGGACCTTTTCCCACTTCATTTGGTTATTTATACATCCTGTTGGCTGATTATGTGTCAAAGTGGATTGAGGCAATCCCCACTCATACAAATGACTATTTTGTAGTAGTTTCCTTTGTTCGATCTCACATTCTTTGCAGATTTGGAATTCCTAGAGCCATCATTAGCAATCAAGGAACTCATTTTTGCAATCGGAGTTTGCAAAGCTTGCTGATAGGGCAAAATTTAAAGCCTATAGACTCCGCAAGTATACGGGCCGTATCAAGTAATAAAGTGGTAAGTAGGAAAAATATCGTTCCCACGAGGACTCAATTAACTAGCGAGTAGATATTAAATTCCTTTATTTCGTTTAAGTTGAGTAAGTCAGGTTTGTTTTGAATAATAAAAAGAAATTAAATAAGAAACTAATAATAACAAAAGAGCGAATTCTAATTCGAGAAGTACAACCTAGAGTCGCTAATCCCTTGTTGGTTTCTTAGAATTAATCCCCACTAAATTAATTTTGACTTAACTAACTCAGCTAACCTAGAGTATTAATGTTTATAAATGCCTTCCGGTCCATTTATAAACCTATCTTAATTAATTATGTAATGCCTCACACAATTAACTAAAATGCGTTTTAGATCGAACTCACCCTAATTTGATTATGCGGAGCTTCTAGGTATACTCCTATCCTAGACGCAAATTAGATTAAACCTAATTCCTTATTAAATTTAAATCTAATTCCACATTATTTAATCCCAAGGTCTATTTAGGATTTCCTCTTCCAAGTTTAACCCTAAATCCCCTAAACATGCTTACTAGTGGCCAATTAATAAACAATAGCAAGAAAAGCGGGAATAAATAAACCGATTGAAATTAATCAAAACTAATAGTGGGAAATAATACCTAGAACCCAAACAAGTTCATAAGTTCTCTAGGTTGAAAAAGAAAATTAGCCACACATGGCACTAATAAAATCCATGAAGATGAAACTCATAATCGAGAAAATAAAAGAAAGAATAAAGAAAAGATAGGAGAAATCAAGACTCTCAAAGAATTGCTCCTCGCGGGTTGCCTTTATGCCTCTACTTCTTGAATTCCGATCGTTCTGTGCACGTCCCCAATCTTTCAATTGCGTTGTCCGTGCATGCGTCCTTTTCTTCTCTCTTGTGCGTTCTTGATTAATTCTTTGAATTGTCATTCTTGCTCGAACACTCCTCTTTTTCTCACTGGCTCTTCTCTTTAATAGATATAAGTTAGGATTATTTACTTTGGGTTTTATTGAATTCTTTTTTCAGATAGATATGATATTTCATATCTATTATTCTATAACAATATATTTTTGCACATGCTTTCTTCTAGTTTATAATCATTGGTCAATTTAATATAATATATTAATATATTAAATTATATCCTCTTCCATTAAATTTGTTGCCCAGGATCATGCTTCTCCTTTTTTATATATTTATATTTTCTCCTCTCTTAGATTTCATCATATCTCCTACAAAATAAAATAGGATATCAATAGATTTTACGTTATAATATTCTTTTATCCTATATTTAATTAAAAGATGAATAAATATATAAAAGATAATTAAATAAGTATAATATTAATAAATTTAATCCAATATATCTAAAATATATACTTATTTAATTATAAAATATCTACTTATCAAATTCCCCCACACTTAAACATTTGCTTGTCCTCAAGCAAAAGAAATAGAATTTATTATTTGAAAAGAACATTGCTTATGAAATTCCTAAACAAAAAGCAATAAACCACCACACTTAGATCATATCATCAAATCTTATTTAAGTTAATATCTTATAAGAATAGATCACTAAGCCAATAGCTTTAAACAATTGTAACAATCCTTTAACATCTCATGATCAAGAGATCGGCAAGCAATAAGTTCAACCACAAGATTAGTAAAAGAATATTAAGCTACTCAATTTCTCCAAAAAAATTCAAATGATCCCACTAAACCAAGATTTTCATTTAATTTAATAAGGATCCTCGGTAGGAAATAACTCAATTTTTTTTTTTTTTCATTTTTTTTTATTTTTTTTTTTTTTTTGCCTTGAGCCGTTGTAGGTCCTCTTTTGACGCGACCCGCACATGGGTGATGCACCCGGTTACTCGTTACTCCAACAGGCAGCTCAATAGGCTTTTAGCCTAACTCATAACCCTCTTTGACTTTACCGTTTGACGCGAGTGCCAACATTGGTGATGAAGTGCCCGGTTACTAAGTAAGATCTAGAGAAGTCATTGGAGTTGTGTGCATGTGTGCATGTGTGATTCTTTTTTTTTTTTTTTTTTTTTTTTTTTTTTTTTTTTTTTTAACACCACCCGAGTCATTTCCCCAAACAACAGTTTTACTTAGCTGGCAAAGGTCAACATCTAATTTTCTAAAGAAATCATGTAGCAAAATATTCATAAACTAATAATCTATTGATCATATTACACACTAATCTCTATTCTCATATTCAATCTCAAGATTGATAAAAAAAATTGCAAGACTTTAGAGGCTTAATTAGAACTTTTTTTTTTCTATATATATATATATATATTTTTTTTTTTGACTTGATAATATTTTTCTAAGATGGGGAGGGCTCAAAGTTAAGGTCAATCCTAAGCAATGCAAAAATCTCAAATAAAAAAAAAATCTTTTCAAATGTATAAGGACAAGCATAACCAAAGAAATTATATCCCTCCCCCACACTTAAATCAAACATTGTCCTCAATGTTGCAAAAATATAAAGAGGGAAAGGAACTAGTACTCCCCTGGTTTAGGATTCTAATTCTGATGTGGAGTGCTTCCTCTGGTACCATCCATGATGTTTTGAATTTTAAGGGAAAGAGTGCACACACAAGACTTTGCCGCAATAAGAGGAGTGATCATCTTCAAACCTGAATAAAACTAAAAGAAAAACAAAATAATAATAATAATACTAAATAATGGAAGCAAAATCCTTGGGTTGCCTCCCAAGAAGCGCTTGGTTTATAGTCTTCAGCCCGACTATGTCAGCATTCTAAGTAGGCGATGACAAGTGGTGAACTATTGTTTGCGGTTCACTTCACCACCATGGTAATGCTTCAATCTTTGTCCATTCACTTTAAAGCAATTTCCTGTACTCTCATTTTTAACCTCAATTGCACCTTTTGATGACACAGAAACTACTCTGAAAGGACCAGACCACCTTGATTTAAGCTTCCCAGGAAATAATTGCAGTCTTGAATTGAAGAGAAGCACCAACTGCCCTGGCTCAAAAGATCGCTTCAAGATATGACTGTCATGCCATTTCTTTGTTCTCTCTTTATACAATCTTGCACTATCATATGCTTGAAGTCTAAATTCTTCCAACTCATTTAGTTGCAGCAGCCTTTTTGAACCCGCTTGATTGTGATCCATGTTTAACTTCTTGATTGCCCACCATGCTTTATATTCCAGTTCAAGTGGTAAATGGCACGCTTTTCCAAAAACCAAACGGTATGGTGACATGCCAATTGGAGTACGAAAAGCTGTCCTATAAGCCCATAAAGCATCATCAAGTTTGTCAGACCAGTCTTTTCTAGTTGGACCCACAGTTTTCTCAAGAATCCTCTTAATTTCCCTGTTAGTCAACTCACACAACCCATTAGTTTGTGGATGGTATGCAAGTGACATTCGGTGGTGCACTGCATATTTTTCCAAAAGAGCTTTGAAATTCTTGTTGTTGAAGTGGGTCCCTTCATCAAGTAATTATTGCTCGGGGGTGCCAAATCTTGTCAAGATATACTTCTTCAAGAATCGAATCATTTGTGTTGGCATCGTTAGCTTGGCAAGCCATAGCTTCAGCCCATTTACTCACATATTCCACAAAGAACAAGGATGTATTTGTTTCCTCTTGACGATGGGAACGGACCCATGAAATCCATCCCCCAGACATCGAATAGCTCAACCTCAAAGATTCCAGATTGAGGCATCTCATGTCTCTTAGAAATATTACCTGTTCTTTGACATCTATCACACTTGGTAACAAATTGGTGAGCATCTTTAAATAAAGTAGGCCAATAAAAACCAGATTCAAGCACCTTAGATGCAGTTCTTTGCCCCCATAATGTCCCCCATATGCAGATGCATGACATGCATTCAAAATTTCATCTTGTTCTATTTCAGGCACACATTTTCTAATAATCAAATCAGCACATCTCTTAAAAAGAAACGGTTCTTCCCAAATATAGTAGGCAATATCATGCAAGAACTTCTTTCTTTGATAGAAATTTAAATCAGGAGGTAATACTTCACACACAAGATAGTTCACAATATCAGCATACCATGGCAAACCACAACTCCTTACAGCAAACAATTGTTCATCAGGAAAACATTCATTCACCAACAAATTATTCACATGATCAGAAGGGTTCACAATCCTAGATAAATGATCAGCAACTTGATTTTCAATTCCTTTCTTATCAACTATATGCACATCGAATTCTTGTAGCAACAAGACCCATCTAATCAATCTAGGTTTAGACTCTTTCTTCCCTAACAAATATTTAATGGCAGCATGATCGAGTGTAAACTACAACCTTAGCACCCATCAAATATACCCTAAATTTTTCAAAAGCAAACACTATAGCTAGCATTTCTTTTCGTAGTTGAGTAATTTACCCGAGCCGCTACTAGGGTCTTGCTCGCATAGTAGATAGGATGGAAGATCTTTGCATGCCTTTGTCCCAACACGGCTCCAACAAAGCATGGTCACTTGCATCGCACATTACTTCAAAAGGTAGTGACCACTCAGGAGCTACAATGATAGGAGCTGAAGTCAATCTCCTCTTTAGTTCTTCAAAAGCCTTCATACACTCCTCATTGAACTGAAAAGGAGTATCTTTCTCAAGTAACTGCGAGAGGGGCTTTGAAATCTTGGAAAAATCTTTAATGAATCGACGATAGAATCCAGCATGGCCCAAGAAGCTCCTTACAGCTTTGACATTAGAAGGAGGAGGAGCTGCTCAATCACGGAAATCTTAGCCCTGTCAACCTCTAACCCTTCTTTGGAAACTTTATGACCCAAAACTATTCCTTCAGTTACCATGAAATGACACTTTTCCCAGTTGAGCACTAAGTTTGTCTCCTCACATCGCTTCAACACCTTATCCGATTTATCAAGCACTTGTCAAATGATTCACCAAATACCGAGAAGTCATCCATAAACACTTCCATTATTTCTTCTATCATATCAGAGAATATACTCATCATGCATCTTTGGAAGGTGGCAGGGGCATTGCATAGACCAAACGGCATTCTTCTAAAGGCAAAAGTGCCATACGGACATGTGAATGTTGTTTTCTCTTGATCTTTAGGAGCAACCGCAATTTGATTATACCCTGAATAACCATCCAAGAAACAGAAGAATTCTTTACCCGACCAATTGGTCTAACATCCGGTCAATGAAAGGGAGTGGAAAATGATCTTTCCTCGTGGTATCATTCAATTTTTCGTAATCCATGCAAATACGCCAACCAAGAATCATACGAGTGGGGATGAGCTCATCTTGCTCATTAATAATCACTGTCATACCTCCCTTTTTAGGAACGCATTGCACTGGGCTAACCCACGAGCTATTAGAGATAGGATAGATAATTCCAGCATCTAACCACTTAATAATTTCCTTCTTGACCACTTCTTTCATCATAGGATTGAGTCTTCTCGATTCTCGGATAGATTTTCTATGATCTTCTTCCGAAGTATCTTATGCATTACAAGTGATGGGCTTATACCTTTTATGTCTCGCAATTGTCCAACCTAAAGCGCTTTTGTGGCCTCGGAGAACATTCAACTGTTTGTTCTTTTTGGACGTCGAGATAGGGAAGACGAGATGATAATAGGTAATGTCTCAGATTCACCCAAGTATGCATATTCAAGATGTGGAGGTAAAGGTTTAAGCTCTAGAATTGGTGCTTGTTCAATAGAAGGCTTCAAAGAAGTAGTTTGCCTTGATTGCATCTCCAGTAACTCAAACTCGCTGTTGTGGTGGTTTACCGTAATACGGGAGGCTTCGAGTAACTTCTTGCATTCAGATGTATTTTCTTCTTCAATTTCATCGGTCCCTTGTAACATACTTGCTAAAGGTTCTTTTATAGAGAAGGACTCTAAAGCCTTTTGAATCACCTCATCGAGCACGTCAACCCCGAAGCAACTGTAACGTCTCTAGGATACTTCAATGCCTTGTTCATGTTAAATATAACTTCTTCATTATTTACCCTCAACTTGATCTCTCCTTTTTCAACATCAATCAGAGTTCGAGATGTGGCAAGAAAGGTCTTCCCACAATGAGCGGTATATCTCTATCTTCATCACAGTCCAAGACAATGAAGTCAGCAGGGAAAATAAACTTGTCAACTCTAACCAATACATCTTCAATAATACCCTTTGGAAACGCTAAACTTCGATCAGCTAGCTGAAGTGTCACAGAAGTTGGTTGAGCTTCACCCAGTTGCAATTTTCTAAACACAGATAGTGGCATTAAGTTGACACTTGATCCTAGATCACATAATGCTCCTCCCTTAAACTTTTCTCCAATTATGCAAGGTATGGAAAAACTTCCCGGATCTTTTGTTTAGGGGGTAGCTTGTTGAGAAGAATAGCACTACACTCTTCGCTTAGAGCTACGGTCTCATAATCACCAAATCTCCTCTTCTTACTCAAAGATCTCCTTTAGAAACTTCACATAGTGAGGCATCTCGCTCTAACGCTTCGAGGATAGGGATGTTAATGTGTAGCTGCTTGAAAATCCCCAAAAACTTCTTATATTGCTCGTCTAAAGCTTTCTTCTGAAATCTTTGAGGAAATGGAAGGGGTGGTACCCATTTAGGAATCTCTTGAGTTGTCTGCTTTTTCATGTCGCCCTGTTTAGATTCAATCTCAACTTTCTCTTCATTGACTTTTTCATTCACCGTCTGTGCAACCTCTTCATTATCCTCTATAGTGACTGTAAGATTTGTTTGATCATTGGAAGCTGAGGGTTTCTTCATTGGTTGTGGAACCTCAGGTAATTCCTTTCCACTTCTCAATGTCAAAGCTTTGCATTCTTTCGTCCCATCTCTACGAGGATTAGGCACAGATTACTCGGCAATTTCTCTCGTTGGAAAACGTTCAAAGCATTTGCAATTTGTCCCATTTGTACTTCAAGATTCTTGATAGATGAGTCTAACCTTGCATTGGTAGCGGCTTGATCTTGAGTACTTTTTAATTGAAAATTTGCAAGGAAGCCGAGAAATCACCGCCTCTAGATCGATTTAGGTTCTTGGGTAGGAATGACTTCTTTTTCTAATTGATGGAATCCAGGAGGTGGCCCTTGTCTTGTATTAGAAGTTGATGCTTCATTAAGAGTTGCGCCATATTTCCAAGAGAGGTTAGGATTTTTACGCCACCCTTTAATTGTAGGTATTCGAGTAAGGATTGTTCGGTTGTTGCCACGGTAGTTTCTCGCATAGTTCACCGCTTCTATCGGTTGAGTTATGAGGCATTCTCCATTATCATGGTCATCTCCACAAGAATCACAAGGAGCACGAATAGCATTTACTCTCCCGTGTCCACCATTAGATCGGTTTGCTTGAGCTTCTAAGTGATCAATCTTCTTGTTGATTGTATTTAACATTGCCATCAGCTGTGAAGAAGGGGCTTCAATAATTTTATCAACTGACTTCACTGGCCTTCTTTCATTGTTATTCTGTATAAAGTCATCTGATAAGTCATCTAAACAATTCCAGACATGATTCACCGGTTGCTTTGTAATTCCTCCATTAGTGACAGCATTTAATTCTGATTTAGATTCAGGAGTCAACCGAGTACTGAATATTTGAAGTAAGACCCACTTCTCTAGATTGTGACCAGGGCTCTGCCTGACAAGCAACTTGAACCTCTCCCAGGCCTCATATAGATGTTCACCACATTGTTGACCGAAATTTGTAAGAGCAGCTCGTGCGTCCACAATCTTATTATGTGGAAAAAATCTTGATCTGAACTTTTCTTCCAGTGTCTCCCAAGAGGTTATGCTACCCTCTTCTAAGTTGTTGAGCCATTCTTTAGCTTTCCCTTGTAGAGAGTAAGGAAAAAGCCGAAGGCGAATCACACCATCAGGAACTCCATTCATCTTGAATGAGTTGCAAACGTCAAGAAATTGTATCAGATGCTGATTTGGATCTTCTGAATTGTTTCCTGCATATTGACCTTGTAGTTCAAGCATCTTGAGCATAGTTTGCTTGATTTCGAAATTGTTGGCTGGAAACTCAGGCACTCTGATTCCTGACTGATATCCTCGCGATTGTCTTCCTAGAAAATCATTGATACACAAACGATCATTTTCATCGTAGCCATTTCTTAGTTTCACCGTATCAATTCCTCCTCTTCGTTTTGAGATGTTGTAGCGTCCAAAAGCTCTTGGATATTTCTTGATTTACGTGGCGTTTTAGTAGATTTGGTTCTACGAGACATGTACCGAGGTACCTACAAAACCAAATAAATCTCAAAGTACCAGCTAACACCAAAAATTGAAAAGAAAAAAAAATAAAGAAGAGATTTTTTTTTTTTTAAAAAAAAATACTCACACTAAAACTACTAAAGGATTTCTAATACTAGTCACCAATTGCCTTGAGTCCCAAGAACGGCGCCAAAAACTTGATAGGGCAAAATTTAAAGCCTATAGACTCGCAAGTATACGGGCCGTATCAAGTAATAAAGTGGTAAGTAGGAAAAATATCGTTCCCACGAGGACTCAATTAACTAGCGAGTAGATATTAAATTCCTTTATTTCGTTTAAGTTGAGTAAGTCGGTTTGTTTTGAATAATAAAAAGAAATTAAATAAGAAACTAATAATAGCAAAAGAGCGAATTCTAATTCGAGAAGTACAACCTAGAAGTCGCTAATCCCTTGTTGGTTTCTTAGAATTAATCCCCACTAAATTAATTTTGACTTAATTAACTCAGCTAACCTAGAGTATTAATGTTTATAAATGCCTTCCGGTCCATTTATAAACCTATCTTAATTAATTATGTGATGCCTCACACAATTAACTAAAATGCGTTTTAGATCGAACTCACCCTAATTTGATTATGCGGAGCTTCTAGGTATATTCCTATCCTAGACGCAAATTAGATTAAAACCTAATTCCTTATTAAATTTAAATCTAATTCCACATTATTTAATCCCAAGGTCTATTTAGGATTTCCTCTTCCAAGTTTAACCCTAAATCCCCTAAACATGCTTACTAGTGGCCAATTAATAAACAATAGCAAGAAAAGCAGGGAATAAATAAACCGATTGAAATTAATCAAAACTAATAGTGGGAAATAATACCTAGAACCCAAACAAGTTCATAAGTTCTCTAGGTTGAAAAAGAAAATTAGCCACACATGGCACTAATAAAATCCATGAAGATGAAACTCATAATCAGAAAATAAAAGAAAGAATAAAGAAAAGATAGGAGAAATCAAGACTCTCAAAGAATTGCTCCTCGGGTTGCCTTTATGCCTCTACTTCTTGAATTCCCGATCGTTCCCGTGCACGTCCCCAATCTTTCAATTGCGTTGTCCGTGCATGCGTCCTTTTCTTCTCTCTTGTGCGTTCTTGATTAATTCTTTGAATTGTCATTCTTGTTGGAATTCTCCTCTTTTTCTCACGTGGCTCCTCTCTTTAATAGATATAAGTTAGGATTGGATATTTACTTTGCGGGTCCCACGGTATTGAAATCCCTTTTCCTAGATATGATATTTCATATCTATTATTCCTTCTATTGTTGCGCATAGACTTTTTGCACATGCTCACGTCTTCTAGTTTATAATCATTGGTCAATTTAATATAATATATTAATATATTAAATTATATCCTCTTCCATTAAATTTGTTGCCCAGATCATGCTTCTTATTTTTATATTTATATTTTCTCCTCTCTTAGATCACATAATATCTCCTACAAAATAAAATAGGATATCAATAGATTTTCGTTATAATATTCTTTTATCCTATATTTAATTAAAAGATGAATAAATATATAAAAGATAATTAAATAAGTATAATATTAATAAATTTAATCCAATATATCTCAGAATATATACTTATTTAATTATAAAATATCTACTTATCACTTGCTTAGTAAGTATGGGGTGATGCATAGGTGGCCACCCTATACCACCCTCAAATGAATGGTCAAGCAGAACTCTCTAATAGAGAAATCAAGCTCATTTTAGAAAATACAGTGCAACCTAACCGGAAGGATTGGAGTAAAAGGCTTGATGATGCACTTTGGGCATATTGCACAAAGATATAAAAGTCTCATTAGCATGTCGCCATACATGATCATCTATGGCAAAGCATGTCATTTGCCAGTGGAGGTGGAGCACAAGGCATACTGGGCAATTAAAAGGTGCAACCTCGATCTTTCTAGTGCTAGTGTTGAAAGGAAGTTGCACTTGCAAGAGCTTGAAGAGTTAAGGAGAGAAGCTTATGACAATGCTAGAATTTATAATGAAAGAACTAAAGCAGCCCATGACAAACTTATTATGAAGAGAGACTTTCAAGTGGGCCAAAAAGTTCTCCTTTATGTTCCGATTGAAACTCATGCCTGGAAAGCTCCTCTCTCGATAGGAAGGGCCTTCATTGTCACTGATGTTTTCCCCTATGGACCTGTGAAGATCAAAAGGGAGCCAAATGGAAAATGCTTCATCATTAATGGACACTGCTTAAAGCTATTCTTTGATGGATTCTCCACTCAGACAGTGGAGGTTACTGCACTACGTGACACCGCGTAGACCCCGTTTGTATTCCTTGCTTCACTCTTTTATTTTGCTTTGTCATATTGCTCCTTGTCATATTACTGAGTTGCATAGTGCTACATATTACTTAACTCTATGATATATTATGATTGTTCTGCATTGAGGACAATGCACTATTTACGTGTGGGGGAGGGATCAACTATTTTGAGTGTGAAAATGCAAGTTTTCAGTAACTTTTGTATGATACATTCTTGATTTGAAAAGTGATTGATCATGTTTTGAGTTGGTGAATCTAGTGGCAATGAATTTGGCTATGGTGAATTTAGGTTAGTGATCATATTCCTAATGAGAGTTTGAGCCTAATACATATATTTTTTGGTGTGTACCCCTATCTCTTTACTTGATATAGAATTTGACTTGAATCTTATTTGAAACCACATTCTATGCATGTTTATTCATAAAAATGATAAAGGCATTCATTTCATATTAGTCAGATAAGCCAAAAAGCCTACCATTTTGATACATATATCATGTGTTTAGCCCCTTTGAGCCTATATTTTTTCTACAACCATAGCCATTATTTTTTTTAAAAAAATCTCTACCCTTTTGAATGTCTTGGGAGTTGAAGAGCATTGCATTATATCTATTTTGGATGCAAGAACATGTATAAAATTATGAATTGGGTTATTGTAAAGAATATGGTAGGTTATCTTGAAAAAGGGGAAAAAATTTGAAAAAAAAAAAAGGAAAAGGGAAAAAAAGAGAAAACAACAAAAAGAAAAAAAAAGAACGATGACTCAGTTCATGTTTGGTTTGGTTTCTTGCATCCCATATTCTCTATTGTATCATTCTCTTCATCTTTTAAGATATCCAACTTTGTTTTTCCAAACACCGTACCCTTTCTTTCTTAACATTAGCTCTATTACAACCAAATAAAAGTCCTTTGGATTTATGCATGCACTTGCTTTATTAGTGGTGGAGAATTTAGATTCTTGTCAAGCCTATGGAAAGAGTATTGGATAGGGATGGAATTGAGTATAAACATAAACCTATACACTTTTGAGTGAAGAGTGAGATACACATTATCCTTGGTGAGCGATTTCTTGTTGGAAATTATGCCCTAGGGGCAAGTCATTGTTCTCCATTTAGCTATCATTTCATTCGCATGTTTATAGTGATAACTGTATCCCAGGATATATCTTATAGATTATTCTAAATGTCCCTGGTCGGTCATCTACGCGTGAGCAAAGATGAGATAAGACCAGTATGACTTTGATGAGGTATGAAGATACGAATCAAAGTCATAGACACTTATAAGAGTACAAGGTGCTGGACCGACCCGCTATGAGAAAGCTGCATGGATTCAGTCATAAGCTTATCTCATGTATAACCGCGTCATAACGCCCTTTGACATGAGATAATCATGGATTCCTACATGATGAGTCGCTGGTCTTTGACCTAGTCAAAAGTCACCTTTGACCGGGTGATGATAAAGGATGGGATCAGGATCAGTGGTTTTCATGCAAAGGAATGTGAATGGTCAAGAAGGAATTTGTCCCTCAAATTTGTAGAGGGATAATTATGGGCCCCTCGATGAGTGAGTCTGAGAAATGTATGGTCATACTACGATGGAAAGGAGTTTCCATTTCAAGTATTAGACTACTCAAGAATCGAGAAACTAATGGTCAAGAACGGGGAAGATGACATTATCCATGCCTCATCCTTGACCAAATTATCGAGTGACAAAAGAGACGTGACATGGTTGTACGATAGGTCGTATCATATTATCGATCCCCATATGA
This sequence comes from Acacia acuminata, assembly GCA_019022655.1. Lineage (NCBI taxonomy): Eukaryota > Viridiplantae > Streptophyta > Magnoliopsida > Fabales > Fabaceae > Acacia > Acacia acuminata. The sequence goes on from JAFJYI010000005.1 coordinate 8,368,914, forward strand.
ATTGGGTAGTCACAATGTCTTGCTAGAGGCCGCTTGCGACTTGTGGGCTGGTACAATATTGGCCCACTGCCAATCTCATATGGGCCTGCAGGGTCACACACAAGAATAGCCCAACACGAGCAAAAGTGTCCAGATTCATTATATCTTAGATACATCTAAGACTTAATGAATATTGAATTTAATCTAGGATGAAAATATATATATATATATATATATTAAATTCGAAAATAATATAATATTATTATTTAATGGAGATTATAATATTATTATTATATAAATTTGTTTTGATAAATTAAATATGTAAAACAAATAGAGATATTGTATCTCACATTTAATTTTTGAATAAAGATATCATATATCTATTTAATTTAAATTGAGATATAATATCTCATATTTAATTAAATAGATTGATATCATTTCTCGGATTTAATTTATAGAGATGAATTAAATCGAAGGTTTTTAATTCAGATTAAATAAATAGATTAGATTAGATCTATTAGATAGATTTAATTAATATATTTTTTAATCCAGATTCAAAATTCAAAATTCAAAATTAATGAGGTTTAATTTTGAATATAATACGCCTATCGGGTTTTTTTTAAAAAAACATACGGGACTTTTGTCGAGCGTATTAGAAAGCCACAAGAAACCCTAAAGAGGAAATTGAGAGACACACGGTTCGAAGGCGCTAACACGCTGCGGCGCCCGTGTTTGGAGATTATTCGTGTGGATACCGGTAGAGGAAGGCGATTTGTAGAGTCAACTTCTACGGATCGAGAAGGTAGCCCACCGTTCAAATCGAAAGAGAAGCATACAGATTTGGCGCATAGGTACGATTTGGATTCCTTTAACCTTGATTTAAACGTTGTTGAGCGATCCTCAGAAGGGATTCGTAAAGTTTTAATTCCGCCGCCCGTATGGATCCCAACAAGTGGTATCGAGCCAACTCAACCGAGCGTTTAGATTGAGTTTTCTATATGCGTTATATGTGATATATATGTTTAAACCAAATCGTGTATGCTTTAAAACATAAATTTGCGTTAGGGTTTTCGTGTGGATCGAATCGTTCAGATCACAGATCTGTTAGTTCTCTATGTTTTTTATGTTTTGATGATAACAAATATAATGGATTCAAGGTTGTTTTATATACTTAATTTTAATCTATAATATGTTTGAAAGTTTTGCAAAGTGGTTGCCTCGAGCTAAAATGTTGTTGGCTTGGAGTTAATAAATTAAATCTATGCAAGACTCTAGTTAAATCTATATATGCCTCTTGTTATTCAATGGAAATGATTTAAATAAATATTGTTAACTCCAATCAATTATTTAATTGCTCGAGTCATGTGTTTTAATCTTGAGATTTTGAAACTATCGATTTTGACTCTTGAATATCAAGTTGATGACTCAAGTCATTGACTTAGGCAAACACTTATTGACTCTAGTTAATCTCTCATTTGGTCCATTTCTTGGAGAGCATTGGATTTGACTTTTGGCATATCAAGTTAATGACTCAAGTCATTAACTTCTTATATCAAGTTAAGCTTTCAATTGTCTATTCTTTGGAGAGCATCGGATTTGACTCTTGGATATCAAGTTAATGACTCAAGTCATTCGCTTATTAACTCAAGTTAAGTCTACATTTGGCCATTTCTTTTGAAAGCATCGGGTTTAACTTTTGCATTTCAAGTTAATGACTCAAGTCATTCACTCTTCATATCAAGTTAAGCTTTGAATTCTCTAGTTTTTGGAAAGCATCGTCTTTGACTCTTGATATCAAGTTAATGACTCAAGTCATTAACTCAAGGCAAATACTTATTGACTCAAGTTAAGTCTTTCATTGGTCTATTTTTTTTAAAAGTATCGACTTTGACTCTTGCATATCAAGTTGATGACTCAAGTTATCAACTCAAGGCATGACTTTTAAACTTCAAGTTAAGAGATCAACTTGCAAATTTTTCAAAGCCATCGACTTTAACTTTTGCATATCAAGTTAATGACTCTAGTCATTAACTCAAGGCGTGACTTTCAAGCTTCAAGTTAGAAAATTAACATTGGGAATTTCGAAAGGAATTACACTTGACTTTTGCTTATCAAGTTAGTGCCTCTAGTCACCAACTCAAGGCAATTATTTTTTACCTCAAGTCAAGTTGTAATTTCCTTCGACTTGCGTTTTTAACTTGTGGGAAACAAATTTGCCTCTAGTCAAAGTTTCAAATTAACTTCTTCTAGACTTTAATTCTCTTATAAAATATCAAGTCATTCATTTTTACCTCAAGTCAATACCTCTAGGCATCAACTCTTTAACCGAAAGTCATATCTTTCTAATTATCAAATCACCGCGGAAAATCAAATTCAATTGATTGTGATTTTATTTCTTGAAATCATTACTACTCATAATTGCATTTAATCAATTTGTTAATGAGTTACAGATTATTAGAATGAGGATCAACACATGATATTGACTAAAGAAATCGACATTTATTAAACTTGCCTATTCGAGAAACTCAACCAATGACATATCTCTCGCAACGCTCGGGCAAGAATATTTCATTTCCTTTGCTGGATCTCAACGGTCATAATCACATTACAGGAATAATAACGGTGATTATTCCGACCCTTCTACTTCATCTCTAACGGTCACATTTTAAAGAGCCTCAACGGATATTTCTTCAATCTTCAACTACTATAAATACTCAAGGGATTGAATCCATCAAGAACCAACGCATACACAGACAAGGCATTCAAAGTGATCAATTTCTATTCTGCTTATATCTTCGGATACTATTGAGCTTCAGTATTTATTATTCATCTACTCTGTGAGAGAGTTTTATCATTTGTTTTACATTCATTCAAATCTCAAGGTAGTGGTATCTTGAGTGTGAGTGTACGATTACAACTTGTAAGGGGGAGTGAGTCTTAGGGAGAAAGGATCATCCCGAGTTACGAGTGTGTAATTGTATTTGTGAGATAGTAAAAATCCCTGAGTGTCCGGGTGCGGACGTAGGTCAAGAGTTGGACCAAACCAAAGTATAACTCCTCTGTGTCATTTCTCTTTACTTCTCTTACTGCTTTCATCGTTTATCCATCGTACGTCGAAAGAATTTTTGTGATCACCTATTCACCCCCCTCTAGGTGATATTCCACCTTCAAGATCACGTTCGCACATAGGTCGTATTCTGAAACGTTCGGAATGGACGATCATGCTCGGACATCGATCATGATCGGAAGCAACAGTCACGTTCGCGCGCATCAGAGACGTTCTGAATTGTTCAGAACCTTCAATCATGTCAGATGCGTTATATTATATGTATTATATAATATAATATAATATAAATTAAATAATTTAAATCATGATATTATATTATATATATTATATAATATAATTTAAATTAGAGAATTTAAATCATGATACTATATTATATATATATATATTATAATATAATATAAATTAGAGAATTTTAATCATGAATAATATTTTATTTGATAATTGTATGAATTAATATATGTTATGATTTAACCTTTCAAATATTGTTTGGGTATGGTGAACAACATAGCTCTAGAGTTTTACAAGTGTTGTAAATTTTTAAATATGGCCTGTGAGCCATGCCTCTCTCTAAATATTCTTGATGTACATTCTCTTCTCATCTCACTCCCCTCGTATGTGAAACGAGATTTCTCCTTATGTATTTTCTTTTATTATTTAGAGAAGTTCTCTCATTGGCTTGAGAGGATTTTAGGTTAAGTATGAGTCATGTTGTGTCACAGTTTTAATTATGTTTTGATTCATAATTAATGTAGAATTTTAATTATGATTTGATCAGATCACTCATAATTAATTTAGAGTTTATATAAGACACAATAGTAATTGCATTCATATAAGTAGAATTAATAGGATTAATTAGATTATATTAGATAATACCCTCTAAATAAAATATTAAGTCACAATGCCGTCAATTAATGAATACTTGTCAAAACCTAGATCACCCATTTGTATGTTGCACCAAAGTGGATGCATCAGAGTAATCTTGGTGAGACAAGAGTGAGTAATAGTGATACTCAATATTCATTATTGTCTTGACTTAATTGAGATCATCAAAACGGTTTTAGATCTCAAAGCATTAGATGGGATTAAATGTGCTAGTTCATATGATGATCAAATCCCATAAAGATCTAAGAGTTACATCTGATGTAATTGGCAAAGTAGTTGCCTACCTAAATAACTTGTTTCAAAGCGGACTTAAATTTAAGCCAAATATGGATCTTAGCCCACTAATTATAATGAGGGTTTTTAATTCAGTGGAAGATTATTAACTGACTTTGCATATCTTGTAATTGTAGAATCATGTCGAATAATAACACCGCAACAATATCACTGTGATTAGTCTTTGAGAAGGACGAACTCGATGAGACAAACTTTCTTGACATGTTTGGGAACTTAAGCGTTGATCCTAAACACGAAAGAAAGGAGTATCTCATCGATCAACCTATTCCTGACGAGCCTGCAGCTGATGATCTAAGAGCTTACACTAATGCTTATATGAAGCATTAGGATGACTCTGTGGATACAGGATGCCTGAAGCCTGCCACTATGGTTCCAGACCTCGATGGAGATCTAGAACATATGGAGGTCTCTAAGATGATTTATCATCCTATCGAAATGTTCCAAAGAATGTGTAAGGCAAGAGAGGTATAAGACTACAAAGGCCTTATTTTCTTGCAAGATGGCTGAAGGTGAATCAGTTAGTCCTCATTTGTTGAAAATGAAAGGCTACATTGATCACCTTGAGAGGCTTAGATTCCCCATCTCCCAGGAGTTAGCTACAGATGTGATCTTGAACTCACTCCCAAGAAGTTATGAACACTTTGTCATGGATTACAACATGAACAAGATAGAGGAATCAATTTCTAAACTGCATGAGATGCTCAAAACTGCTGAGCAGAGCCTTGAGAAGAGGCCCAGTACTGTTTTGTCTGTTCAGAAAGGAAGGGGTATGAAACGGAAAGCCAAGAAGGCAAAACCTCCTAAGGATACCCTGCTTCTTCTGCAATGAAATCGGTCATTGGAAGACGAACTACAAACTCTATCAAGAAGATCTGGAAAAAGACAAGAAGGATAGTGGGACTATCGCTTCAGGTATCTATGTTATAGATATTCACTTTTCTACTTCCTCTACATGGGTATTAGATACTACATGTGGATCTCACATTTGTATAAATATGTAGGGTCTCAAGGACAGTAGAAAATTGAAGAAGGGCGAAGTTGACCTACGAGCTGGAAATCGAGCAAGAGTTGCTGCTTTAGTCGTAGGCATTTATGAAATAGTTCTGCCCAGTGGGCTTTTGTTTACTTTTGAACAATTGCTTTTATGTTCTTGCTTTAAGCAGTAACATTATTTCACTTTCTTATTTAGGAATCGTAAATGTTCAATTTATCATAATGACAGTTTTATGCTCATTGTGATTTGCATTCTGGTCATTTTGTGCTTAATTAAGAACATCCTAAAATGGACGAATCTATGACATAACTACTAAAAGGATCAAGTCAAATAATTTGAATCTGACCTACCTATGGCATTGTCGTCTAGGCCATAAAAATAAGAAACACATTTCGAAACTCCATAAAGATTGATTTCTTAACTCATTTGATTTTAAGTCATATGATACATATGAGTCTTATTTATTGGGAAAGGTAACAAAGGCACATTTTACTGGGCACAGTGAGAGAGCCATCGATTTATTGAGCCTCGTACATACTGATGTGTGTGGACCAATGAATACATCTGCCAGAAGAGGTCATTTGTACTTCATTACATTACAGACAATTTCAGTAGGTATGTGTATATCCACGTCGATGAAACATAAAGTCTGAAACTTTTGAAATGTTCAAAACGTTTCAAAATGAAGCGCAAAAAAACAGCTTGGCAAAACAATCAAGGCACTTCGATCTGATCGAGGTAGTGACTATTTGAGCCAAGAGTACATTGACCATCTTAGGAATTGTAGGATCATCTCACAACTTGCTCCCCATGAACACCTCAATGTAATGGTGTTTCTAAGCGGAGGAATCGAACTCTATTAGATATGGATCGATCTATGATGAGTTAAACAGATCTTCCACCTTCCTTTTGGGGCCATGCCCTAGAAACAGCTACGTTCACACTAAATCGTGTTCCGTCAATGGCAATTGAAAAGACACCATATGAGATATGGACTGGGAAGAAACCCAGTTTGTCATTTCTTAAGATTTGGGGATGTGAGGTTTATGTTAAACAACAAGCCTCGATAAATTATCATCCGATCCTCAAAATGCCTTTTGTGGGGTATCCTAAGGAAACTAAAGGATACTATGTCTACAATCCCACCGATCACAAAGTGTTTGTTATTCGGAATGGTATCTTTTTGGAAAAAGAGTTTATCTCTAAAAGAACCAGTGGGAGTAAGGTGAACCTCGAAGAAATTCGAGAGTCACCGGACAATGTAGAACTACAGATGGAAACCGGAGAAGACTCACAACAAGTTGTTGAGCCTAATCAAGTAACACAAGGCCTAAGAAGGTCCGATAAATCACGGCTACAGCCTCAAAGATATGGATTTCTAATTATTGGAAGTCGTGATGTTTTGCTCATTGAGCAGAATGAGTCAACTACCTATCGGGAGGCCGTGGTGGGACCAAACTCTGAAAGATGGCTTAATGCCATGAAGTCTGAAATGCAATCCATGTACAACAATAAGGTATGGACCTTAGTCGATCCACCTGAAGGTGTAAAAACCATTGGGTGCAAGTGGGTTTTCAAAGAGAAAACTGACATGGATGGCAAAGTAAATATCTTCAAGGCACGACTGGTTGCAAAAGGATGAACTCATACGCATGGTGTGGACTATGATGAAACCTTTTCCCCAGTTGCAATGGCTAAATCAATCAGAATCCTTCTTGCCATTACATCATATTATGACTATGAGATATGGCATATGGGCGTCAAAACAGCCTTCCTTAATGGAAAGCTGCTTGAGGATGTGTACATGACACAACCTGAGGGTTTTGTGCGTCCAGAGGACTCTGGTAAAGTTTGTAAGCTTCAAAGATCCATTTTTGGATTGAAGCAAGCATCTCGGAGCTGGAATCATCATTTTGATGAAGTAGTCAAAGAGTTTGGATTCATTCAAAACATAGATGAACCTTGTGTTTACAAGAAGGTCAGTAGGAGCACAGTTGTATTTCTAGTGCTTTACGTTGATGACATCCTACTCATTGGGAATGACATTCCTACCTTGTAGAGTGTCAAGTCTTGGTTAGGAAAGTCTTTCTCAATGAAAGATTTAGGCGAAGACACTTATATCCTAGGGATCAGGATCTATAAAGATAGATCCAAGCGGCTGATAGGCCTAAGTCATAGCACAAACATAGACAAGATACTGTATAGGTTCAGTATGCAGGATTCTAAAATGGGTTACGTGCCCATGTCTCATGGCGTTCATCTCAGTACGGATCTGTGTCTTAGTACACAAGATCAAAAAGACCACATGAGTAAGATTCAATATGCCTCTGCCATTGGATCTATCATGTGTGCCATGTTATGTACTCAACCGGATGTGTCATTTGCCTTAAATATGACCAGCAAATATCAACATGATCCCGGTGAGGGTCACTGGACTACTGTCAAAAATATCCTGAAGTACTTAAAAAGTACTAAGGACTTATTCTTAATATTTGGTGGCTTGGAGGATGAGCTCTGTGTAACTGGTTACACAGTTGCGAGTTTCCAAACTGACCAAGATGATCTGAGATCGCAATCAAGATAGGTATTCCTGTTGAATGGTGGTACGGTAAGCTATAAGTGCTCTAAGTAGAGCACTGTAGCTGATTCTACAATAGTCTAATGAATATTTATCTGTATTAATTACAGCATTCTTTATATCTTAGTTGTGACCCAGGAGGCCCATAAATAGAGCCTTATACAAAGCATTGTAATCACAAAAAACACAAGAAACTGGATGAAAAATTGCTCCCCACTTTTCCTCATGAATTTTCTCTTCTCTTTTCTCTTGCTCTCTTATCTCATTATTTTTATTTTCATGACATATTATTAGTACGAAAGTTCTAACGAATGTATGATTCTTTCATCGTTTCTTTAACAATTTCATCTACCATTTTTAATCATACGCTTATTTTATCTATATAGGATAATCTAAGCCACTATATAGAATTAAATAGATATTTTTATTAATTTTTTAAGCATCAAGTTCCATGGCTAAAATTAGAGATTATTATTGTTTGTGTATTTTATTTTGATCTCCTTTACGAGTTCTTTTACATTATTGATATTTCTATTTTAGTATGGCCAAAAACTATACACCTCTAAATTCATATTCTGAAAGTATATGACTAGAAGTCATATTGCTCTGATTTCTTATTTTGATATTTGGCCGGAAGTTATATTTCTTTGATTCACTATTATATGGCAAAGCCATATTACTTTAATTTCCTATTTAAAATTATATGACCAGAAGTCATATAACTTTCATCTTCTATCTTATTGTATGGTCAGCAACCATATTCAACTTTTATTTATCCTCAAGATAAATGGCCAGAAGCTATATAGATTTAATTTCTCATCTTGAGATTAATTGGTCTAAAGCTATTGGAACTAAATGGCCCAAAGCCATAAATTTTTAATTTTATTGTGATATCTTACTTTATGAATTATCTCTTCTCTTTACAAATTTTCTGTTATTATCATTTGTGTTATTATATTGCATTTTTTATTTCATATTTTATGAATTTTCTTTTATTGCATTAAGTCTGAATTATGTTAAATCTTATAAAATTTAAATTTGCGGCTCTTGTTATTATCGGAAAAGACTATTTAACTTGATTGATCTATGATTTTTTCGAGCCACCATTTGCATGGAGGTCTCAAATTAAAGATATGGCTACAAAAGGCCTACTTGTTCTTTGGAACAATTTAAAAGAAATATGTGACCACCAGAAGATGGTTATCCTTCCAAAAGCTTATTATGAATTAATGCATCCAATTTACTCTTGCAGTAGCAATATAGTTAAGAAGGTTTAAAGAAATATGTTGAATTAATTTGTTGCCTTCATGTAACCAAACAAAACAATAAGTTTTTATTGAAAAATCATGAATTCTCATCCCAACAAGCTCGATTACATTCCCATAAATAAATGTAATAACGATCTGAATCTAATTATAGAAATGGATGTAAATGTGGTTAGAATCATGGGCATAGCCGTGGTCACAATCTAACTAAGTGGTCGCATGTTTGCTTATTATCTTCTTGCAACTTGACATTTGCGAGATTACTTGCTTAATTGATTAGACTAAAAGCATATTACCTTGATTATCCTATCAAGAAAATATGTCTTAATAATGATGGTGAATTCCTCCGCAAGCTTTTAATGAATATTGTATATCCTTGGAATTGATGTTGAACATCGTGTAGTTCATATTCATACACAAAATGAACTTGTAGACTCATTGGTTAAATAGTTGCAATTAATTGCAAGACCTTTGCTTATGAGATCTGATCTCTCAATTTCTACTTGGGCCATGACATTTTGTATGCAGTAATGTTAATTTGCATTTGGCCAACAAGTTATCTAAAGGTTTCCCCCTTACCAATGGTTTTTGGTGAGGAACCTAATATTTTCCATCTAAGGATTTTTGGGTGTACAAGATATATGTCTTTGGTAGCACTAGCACAAACTCACCAAAAGGGGTCCTCAAAGGAGGATGAGAATATATGTTGGGTGTGAATTTTCTTTGATAATAAAATATCTAGAACCATCTATACAAAAGATTTATTTACTCGATTTGCCGATTATCATTTTGATAAATCATTTTTCCTAAAATCGGGGAAGAAAATAATCGGTTGGGGTAAGAGATTAATGAAATAAATTATTATTGACTTATTTTGATCCTCATACAAAACAATGTAACCTGAAAGTTTAAAAGATAATTTATTTACAAAATTTAGCTAATAAAATGCTAGAAACATTTACTGACACAATAAAGTGACAAAGACACATGTCTTAGCTGCTAATGCTCCTATCAGAATTTATGTCACTAAAAGATAACCTATTGTGAATGAATCTAAAGCAAGCTTGAAGCATGAAATGCCTATTGATTCCAAAGATAAAAATCATTGAAAGAGAAAAGGAGCTAAGAATATAGATGATCAAGTAGAAGATAATCAAGAAAAGTTAGTAGCTCAAGAAGAATCATCTCCTATAGAGTTATTATCTCTAAAAGAGAATGTCGTAGTCGCGAAGAGATTAAGGTATCTTAAATATGTGAAAATAATAAGATCTCGGTAAATTATGTTAAGAACGATGGGACTTAAATGAATTCAACATTGACAACATCTTTGCCTATAATATAGCATTTGATATCATGAACGATAATGAGGATTATATGGGCCAAAATTCATTAGCAAGTGTCAGAAACACATGTCTCTAAAGGGCTCAAGGTACCAGAAGCACAAGTCCATGAATTACTCAAGGTGTCAAAAGTATAAGTCCTTAAAGGGCTCAAGATACCAGAAGCATCAACTACAAGTTTTCGAGAACAATACACAATTAAGTTAAATAAGTCCATCTATGACTTAAAGCAATCAAGGCACATGTAGTATAATCAACTCAGTGAATATCTGTTGAAAGAAGATACAAAAATGATCTAATATGCCTATGTATCTTTATGAAAATATTTGGAAATAACTTTGCTATAATTGCTGTTTATTTTGATGATAGCAACATCATTGGTACTTGTAAAGAGCTCAAAAGGACAATTAATTGTTTGAAAAAGGAATTTGAAATAAGGACTTGGGAAGAACAAAATTATGTCTTGGATTACATATTGAGTACATGAAAAATGAGGTCTTTGTATATTAGGATGCTTACACAAGAAATGTCCTAGAGCATTTTTACATGGATTCATTCCAACATTTATTTCATTAATTTTTTTTAAGGTACTACTTCTCATATATTTAAATAGATGGTTTGCTATCAAGGCTTGAGAGTCGGAACATAAGGGGAGAGAGGGTCGAAGGAGAGATTAGCTAGATGATGATGTGGTGCATTCCTAGCTTTTTAGATTAATTGGATGCAGAAATGAGGAGAAAAGTGACACTAGGAGAATTTGGATCCGTGCCTCGCCACCTTCCTCATCTCTAGTCACGTTATTTGTAAGCTTAGTGTCCCAAATGCCTTGGGGAAGCAGTTCATGATCTTTGGTCATTGTCTTGTTTCAGTTGTTGAGTTTGTCTGATGTTCTCATATAAGCTCTAGTGATTGTATGTTTTTGGTTTTGGTTTGACTGTTACTAAATCTCATTATATAAATCGTCAAGTTCATTTCTTACGTATAAAGAATCAATTTGTATTGGCAAAAAAAAAAAAAAAAAAAAAGGCTCAATTTGTATGTATCATTTTACCTTAATTTAATGAATTTTCTTTAATAAAAAGAATGTATTTGGGCTTAGGTAATATATTAGATTTGACAGGGTGATATTTTTAAAAATAATAATGAGATCTCTAGATTATTAATTTTTAATTTTGACATGTTAGGTGAAAGATATGGAGTATTATGTAATTAACACATCTTTCAGAAAAAGTAAATCAGATCCATGTGGCGTGTGGGAATCTGATAGTTTCAAAACAATAATGACCTAACCCCCATCAATTATCAAAATCAAAAATAAATATGTTGGTTTTAATTATTAGAGTTAGTTGATTTTTTTAGAGATATCAAAGAAGCTAATTAAACTATTTTAGAGTATTTTAATTTTTCTTCAAACTAATTAGTTTGACTAATAAACTAATATATAATTTAAAGATATAACATATGAAATGATTAAATAACTTATTTAATTTCTTTAATCTCTTAAAAAAATTAATTAGGTTTTATAATTAAGACGAGACTAATAATTCACTCAAAGGCTTCGATTTTTTTTTTTCCCTGCTCAAAAAAGGCTTTGATTAGACTTCCTATGCTTCCTAACTTAGGTTAGGTTTATGACTTTCTCGTTCTTCAATTTGACTTGTCCCTCAATTTGTCGACTCTATGATGATTAATGTGTGGCCCACCAAAATAAAACGAGGGACATCACAATGCTTAGCCATGATCTACGGAGTACAAATCTTTTTTGGTCTCCTTGAATTGAATGGATGAATATTATAGAAAAATGGGAGAAAATCCCCTATTAAAAATTTTATTGGCAAGAAGAATCTAATAAATTTTTATATACAGAAAGTATATGTATTCTGCAAATTTTGTACGTTCAGAGTATCGATGTTTTAATTTGAGTTATTCCCAAAAATAAACTTTTTAATATGAGTTTTATCTCCAATTTCCTGAAAATTATTATTAATTCATGCCTTCTACTTAGAGTAAATTTAGGTAAGAGACAGTATACTGCTTACTCTATTATATCCCACTAAAAAAATACCTTGATGAGAGAGAGAGAAAAAGAGAGAATCTCATATTAAGACTGTTGAAATAGGGAAATCCTACATAAGGCGGTAAACTCAATAAATCATAAATTGAGTCAATGACCTAATCTAAAATATTTAAATGTTGGTTATTTTTCAATAATACTCTTAACCCATGGTGCAAAGAAAAGAGAGAAGGAAAAACCAGAAGTTGGATATCTCACTCGCTGCCATTATCGCTCTCTCTCTCGTGTGCCTTGAGGAGCGTGAACATTGCCATGAGAAGTTGCCACTTTCACCACGGTTAGAAGCCGCTGCTGTCAACGTGAGGAACCCTGTTTGTGACAATCAACCAGAAGAAGATGGTTGAATCAGTTATAGTGAGGGTTCCACTCAGTTTATCGTTGTTGTCTTTTCTGATTAAGAAGGCACACCCTGTGGTTTGATGCAGCCACCTCTCAAATTCTTGTTGTGCCCACTTGATGGTCCACAACCACAACAATTTCAAGCACAGTGCTGCCCCCTTAATCGCTTCATGTTCTACCGCGATAGGTCCTAGGTTGATTGAGCCTTTGCGAGCTAGATTTCTGTAGGGCAAGCCTTTACAGGAGGTGATGATTGGAGGATCCAAGTATGCATTTGACTTTCAGGATGGTGCAGATTGATTTTGGATTTGAAAGTTAGAGATCTATGGCTTGGATCCATGAAAACGACAAACCGTTCTTTCCCCATATCTTTTGTTGACAATGATTTTATAAAGGAAAAATTCTATTAAAATACCTTTTGAATTTTTGAAACCCTCAAAAGTCTTCCGAATTTGTAAAAAGACTGAGAGGTGCAAAGGATCTATGAGAGATATGTAAATTCGGGTGAAATTACCATTTTGCCTTTAATTTTAAATAAATAAAATAAAATCCCCTCCATCCCCACCGTCGGCCACCACCACGCCGGCCGAACGCCACACTGCCGCCACCACCGCCGGCAGCCGCCACCGGCCGCCATCCCACCATCGGCCACCACCACCGCCGGTCGGCCCCGCTCGATGACCGCCGGCGGGGCGGGGGGGTGGAGGGATTTTGTTTTATTTATTTAAAATTAAGGACAAAAGGGTAATTTTACCTGAATTTACATATCCCTCATAGGTTCTTTATACCTCTCAGTCTTTTTACAAATTCGAAAGACTTCTGAAAGTTTTGTAAATTCAAAAGGTATTTTAATAAAATTTTCTCTTTTATGAATGAATTGTAGAATTCAGGAATTCTAAAAATTGAAGTTGAAATTCGGATTGATGGGATTTTGGGCAAGAGAAAGTGCTATCATTTGAATTTAGGTGTTGATGGGACAAACAATGAGGTGAGTTCATCGGTCAAGAATAACAAGCAAGAAGATGAAAGTCAAGTACTTGGTTCAATTGAGCAAAAAAAAAGTACTTGGTTCAAACGGAGAGGCTGATGTCTTGGACTTCGGGAACTTCTAAATTGTCCAATGCAAAGTTGCTTGGTGATATATTGACTTTTGATAATAATATATGTCTGCCAAGAACTAGTATGTTTCTTGATAAATTGTTCAGAGCTCTGCAACTGTATTATTAGGGTTCCTATTTAGTGCGCGTAAACAATATTGTTCTATTTCATTCTTTTTTTTAAAAAAAAAAAAACTAAAGATATAGAGGTAATTTAGTTCAATTTTTAAATCCCTAATTTTATCACATAACTTAATGGGAAAATTCCAATTAAATACCAAATGAATTTGCAAAACCCCCAGAGGTGACGCGAATTTGCAAAAGACTTAGAGGTGACAAAGACTTTTGGGGGTTTTGCAAATTCGCGCCAAATAACCATTTTGCCCTTAGGGTTAAATCATTAAAAAAGAAAAAGAAAATACCCCCCCCCCACGGTGGGCCTGGCGGCCACCACCACCGCCGGCCGCCGGCGACCGACGGCCACCACCACCGTTGGCCGTCGACGACCGGCGTCCACCACCTCCGCCGGCCCGACGACCGCCACCCTGCAAGTTATTCAATGAAGTTATTCAATGTTTTATGGGCTGCCATTCTACATTTGAGCGATTTTACTTTGTTGGGTTCTTCGCAATCTGGGCAACCTGGGTTTGATATGCATAACTGCGTTCCTATTTTAACATGCTATATGATTTGTTCCCAAGATGGATCCAAAACTCCCGCTAGTAGATATGTATGGTAGGCCTATTCCGGAGGAAGATAGAGAGATTCTTGAACGCGTGCCGGCCGAACTAAACTTTGGCTATGGTCCATCCTTCCTACGGAAGAAGAGAAGATGGAAGACTTACTTCGATCTCGGGGAAGTGGGAGTAGGGCAAGCGTTCGAGTTCCTCCTTCACCCGATGCCGGACTCCCTAATTCTCCTTCACCAAGATTGTCAGCTTCTCCCGAGGTTACGCCCCCGGCTTCAAACGTGGATCCTTCTGGTCCTTGTGAGGAATGTTGTCACAAGGCGATTGAGCTTGCCCGTCATGGCCATGACAGAGAAGCCGAGTCGCTTTTGGATAAATGCCGCTGCAATAGACCGACGAATGCCTTGTCCATTGGGCCATTGCTTGTCCAAACTCGCCCTGAAATTCCTGTTCTGTCAGGTATACTTCATAGTTTCGATTCGACCTTTGTTTTTATTTTAGGTTTAAATGTCTTCACACCAAACCACTCAATCCGAGACCGGAGAGTCCGTCCCTCCTCGGAGGATCTTCACGAACGCCTTCCATCAAAGACTATCTTTGTGAGCAACATAGTAATTGACGTCAAGAACAAGATGTCCGGAAAGCGCTTTGCGGATAGTCCGAGGTGGAGAGGGGTATGATGTATGCTTGCCCCCGGCGAACGAGTCCGTGGCTTCGGGTCGACCAAACGATGAGGCTTGCCACTTCTTTTATTTTTATAAGGATCTGATCACCTACCTCGGGGTCGAATTCCCCTTTTCCGACTTCCAAATGCGCCTTCTCTCCCATTTACACCTCGCACCTTCTCAGTTACACCCCAATGGTTGGGCCGCCTTTGTTGCTTTTGAAAAGTATTGCCACACTCACAAACTCGAGTGTTCCGTCTCCGTGTTTTGTAGCTTTTTTACTCCTTTAGACATTAAAACCACCACGGAGGGGGAAAGAAATGGTTTTGTTGGACATCACTTCGGGCTTCTCACGTCGCAAGTTTCTTAGGCCTTTTAAAGATTCTGGAAAGGCTTCAAAACTTCATACTTTAAAGTTGTTGCGAAACCGGGGATACACCGTGGTTCCTTCAAACCCGGACATCCGGGGAACTTGACGAACGTTTCCCTTTATACTGGTCCGATGAACATCATAAATTCGAAGCAAAAGATTTTTTGCCAGCTAAATCCCAATTATCTGCTGCCGAGAAGGAAACCATCGGTGCCCTTATTGCATTAGTCCGTAAAGACAACTTGGTGGATTCGGTGATTACATTATATCCGTAGGTGTTTGTAGGGCTTCCCACTCCCCATTTTTTGTTCTTTTGTGCGTTTGTGTCGTGTCAGAATTTGACTTCTTTGATTGTGCTTTTCAGGTACATCGATGGGTAAAAGACCCGAGTATCTTGACGTGACGATTCCTGCCGCCCGTCCTACAACTACGGGTTCAAAACGAAAGGCACCCGGCGGAGAGCCTGACCAACCTACTACCGCCAAGAAAACCAAAGCTCCGAAGAAGAAAAAGACCGACAATCCACCAACAAGCAAGGATATTCCTACGCCGACTCCTCCAGTTCAAGATCCGGGGAATCAAGAGCCTGAAGCTTTAGCCTCTGATTCCCGCCCCATGATCCAGCTTCCTCTTTCCTATTTTTGGGAACATAAAATACCCAACTCCCTCCGTAAGGGCATTCGTCCGCCTGACAATTGGTTTGACGGGCAGACGTTGTCGGAGGCGGAGATGCAAGAGTTGAAGGAGATTGAGCACGCCAACCTGAAGAATGCCTGCTTATGTCAACTTGTGGCACATCTCAAAGAGAAAGTCGGACAGCATGAGAAAGATTTGGACTTCTTTGAGGACGAGAAGAAAAAGGCCGATGAGGCATTAACCCAAGCCCAGGAGGACCTGCAAGTGGCGAGGGCCGAGAAGGAGAGCCTCTCTGACGAACTGGTTAAGGTTCGTGACAAGCCGCACCTGTCCGAGTCTGAGGTTACTCGAAGGGCGCAGATTCATGAGAATGACATGGAGTCCATTGCCAGGTATAAAAACTTGATTGACGATCAAGCGACGGAGCTCAACTCTTATAAGCAAGCCCTTACTGCCGCTCAGGTCAATCTCAAATCGTACCGAGAAGCCCTTGATGTCGCTCAAGTTGATATCTCCAAGTTAAAGGCTGGTGTTAAGGATGCCTTTGAGAACGCCTGGAACAAGTTCGATTCCGAATCCCTCGATCGCCTTGAATCTAGAGGAGTGCACATGAACGCGTACGTTGAAGACGGGAAATTTATCCGGCTCCGCCGCGGATTGATGATGCCGATATTGCCGAGACGGTTCAGGAAGAAGAAGCTGACGGCCAATCTCCGTCCGACCCACAATAGTTGACAATGTGCCATTTTGCAACTTTACAGCCGTGGCTGTTTTTCCTTTATCGGTAGGTTTTGTACCTTTTTTGTAAACACTGCTTTGCCCGTGTAGGGCTTTAATTTATGAAGACCCGATTTAACGGCTTAAATCGTATGCGCTTATTTTTTATTTAGCGTCTTGCAAGTTGAAGGTTTCAGAATCGACGTGATCAAGGTCGGGGAAACACTCCTTTCTAGTACGCCTTGTTCTGATAGACTCGGCATTTAAATGGTGTATACACTGAACTGGGCGGCTATGCCGCTACATGATTCACGAAAGCGGGCGTTTGCCAATTCGCACATGTTTATTTTGGCCATTGTGGATAGTACAATAAACACGAATTAAGTAATCCGAGTCTCATCAATCCTATCATTTGGCTTTTCTCCGCCAAGATCCTGTAAATGTATTTACAAAGATGCATATTCGGCCGTTTTTCTTTTACATGATTTATGAACTTTGATTCATACATGTTATGCCCGACTCCTTTTGAACAAATTGCAAAATACGGGTACTACCGTCCGTCCTTTTGATTCATTGAATGCGCGACTTTACATCAAAGATTCGATTCCCGTAGGAATTTGATACATATTCACGACCAAGTGAGCCTGAAAGTAAAGGTAATAAAGGGAAATACTGAAATCAAACGAAAGCAAAGCATTGAAAACAAACAACTACATCAACTTTGATTATCAGCTATAGTAAGCCTTAAGTTTGTCCGCATTCCAAGTTCTTTTGATTGCTTCTCCTTTCAGCGATTCTAAAACGTAAGCACCCTTTCCGAGTTCATTTTGGATGCGGTAAGGACCTTCCCAATTTGCAGTGAGCTTCCCATCTCGGGCATTTTTGTTGCCTATATCGGCCCTTCGCAGCACCAAATCATTCGGTTTAAAGGATCGTGGGTTTATTTTCCTATTGTACCGAGCTGCGACGAGTTGCTTTGTGGCTAAATCTCGCAAGTGAGCCGTGGTTCTAACTTCGTCAATCAAATCTAGCTCGACTGCGATAGCCTCGTCATTTTTCTGTCCTCGCTGCGAAGTTCTCACTTTTCTCCACGAGGGCTCGCCGATTTCAACTGGAATCATGGCCTCACAGCCGTACGTCAGCCTGAACAGTGTCTCTCCCGTGGATGTTTGCACTGTGGTCCGACAACCCCACAAGACTGCATAGAGATGCTCCACCCAACTTTCCCGTTCCTCGGCCATTCACTTTTTAAGCCCGTTGACGATAACCTTGTTTGCTGCCTCGGCTTGTCCGTTGGATTGTGGGTGTTCCACGGAAGCGAAATGATGCCTTATATTAAGGTCGGACATCATCTTCTGGAAGCCTTTGTCCATGAACTGTGTTCCATTATCCGTGACTATTTCTGCTGGGATTCCGAATCGTGATATAATATTCCTTTGCAGGAATTTCTGCACTCTTGCCGAGGTGATGGTTGCCAGAGGTTCAGCTTCCATCCACTTGGTAAAGTAATCGACTGCGACGATCAGCCACTTCGCCTGCCCCTGGAGCCGCCTTAAACGGTCCCAACAAGTCCATGCCCCATTTGTAGAATGGCCACGGAGCCGTGATCTGCATCAAGTCGGATGGTGGAACCCACATTATTTTGCCGTGCTTCTGGCAGCTACTGCATCTCTAAACATGGTCTTTAGCATCTTGCGCCATGGTAGGCCAATAGTACCCCGCCCGAACTGCTTTCCGGGCCAAAGCTTTTGCCCCCATGTGTTGCCCATTTATGCCTTCGTGGATTTCTGCCAAGACGTATTGAGCCTGATCTTTGTTGAGACATTTAGCCATGGGAGAATGCACGCCTTTGCGATACAGTTGATCGTCGACCATTACATAGGTGGCCACATTTGTTCGACTAGAGTCCTGGACTCGGCCGTATCCTTTGGGGTGATCCCCTCTCTAGATAATCAAGCAATCGGTTTTCTCCAATCACTCGAATCGATATCGGCATCACGCAAATTGGCTCCGGTAGGTTCTGCTAGACAATTGTGCGGAGATTTCTCGGGCACTTCGTGCTAGCTAGCTTGGAGAGAATGTCGGCTCTCATATTTTCTGCCCGAGGAATGTGCGCGATTGTCACTTCGTCAAAATTTGCCATGATGTCTTTGACCTTCACCAAATATTTAGCCAATAACGGCCCCTTCGCTTGATAGGTTCCTTGGATCTGGGAAGCGACCAACTGAGAGTCCGTGGACACGTGTACTTGCCGAGCTCCGTTTTCCTTCGCTGCCCGCAGCAATCCGGCAATAAGGGCCTCATATTCGGCCTAATTATTCGACGTCGGGAAGTCAAGTCGGAGAGAAAATTCCATCGCCACGCCTTTGGGGCTTTCCACAATAACTCCTGCACCACCCCCTTTATGTTCGATGAACCGTCCATGAACACTTTCCATGGTTTAGCTCCCGTCTTCCCAGTTTGAGCCGAGGTTAGCTCCACTAAGAAGTCGGCCAATGCCTATGACTTGATTGCCTGTCGGGCCTCATAAGTGATATCAAACTCGGACAATTCAATTGCCCAACCTATCATCCCGCCGCCTAAGTCGGCTTATGCAAAACTTGTCATATGGGTTGATTCGTTCTTACAATGATCGAATGGCCAAGGAAATAGTGGCGAAGTCGTCTTGCCGCCGTCAACAATGCAAAAGCCATTTTCTCCAGTTTCTGATACCTCAACTCGGAACCTTGCAAAGCCCGACTCACGAAGTACACTGGTTTCTGTCCGTCGTCGGTGTCTCGAACTAAAACTGCACTTACCGCCTTTTCCCCAACCGACGAGTACAGAAACAAATTTTCCCTGAATTCTGGCCTGGATAGTACCGGTGGAGATGCCAAGCACTATTTTATTCTGTTAAACGCTTCTTCACATTCCGAGTTCCATTCTTTCTGAGCTTCCTTCTTCAAGAGTTTAAAGAATGGGAGGGATTTTTTGCCGACTTGGGCAAGAACCTTGTCAAAGCCGCCAATCGCCCCGTCAATCAAGCTGTTGCACTTCTTTCTTGTTTGCGGGGTTTCATTTCCATCACGGCCCTGCACTTTTCCGGGTTAGCTTCAATGCCTCGGTTAGTCAAGAGAAAACCCAAGAACTTTCTGACGGTACTCCAAAAGCACATTTCACCGGATTCAAACGGATTCGATGCCTTCTCAACTTTTCGAATGTCTGTTGCAAATCATGAACATGGTCATTCTGCTCTTTAGATTTTACTATCATATCGTCGATGTATACTTCCACATTTTTCCCAGCTGATCCGCAAAGACCTTTGTCATCATTCTCTGATAAGTCGCCCCCGCATTCTTGAGGCCAAAAGGCATCACATTATAACAATAATTTGCATTGTCCGTGATAAAGGCTGTTTTCTCTTAATCATCGGGATGCATGGCAATCTGGTTGTACCCCGAGTATGCATCCATGAATGATAAAAGTTGAAAGTCAGAAGATTGGTCAACCAATTGGTCAATGTTGGGCATGGGAAATGCATCCTTTGGACATACCTTGTTCAAGTCTTTGTAGTCCGTACACACGCGCCATCTGCCGTTCGGCTTTTTAACCATGACCACATTGGACAACCACGTCGTGTATTGCACTTCCCCAATGAATCCAGCTGCGATCAACTCCTGGACATGTGCTTCCAAGGCTTTACCTCGGTCCGCACCTTGTTTCCTCTTTTTCTGAGCCACCGGGGTTGACCCATGGTGGATGGCCAATTTGTGACAACAAAACTCGGGGTCTATCCCAGGAATTTCAGATGGCGTCCATGCGAACACATCTTTGTTTTCCCGCAAGAACTCCTCCAATTTCGCTTGCATCTCAGAATTCAATGTCTTTCCGACTTTGGTAGTTTGTTCTGGTTCATCTCCCAGGACAAAATCTTCTGTTTCTTCATTAGGTTCGGCCCTTTGCATCTTGTCTTCTTCCCTCAAGTCTAACTCTACTATATAAACAGACTTATTATCCGTCTTCCTTTAGCACCCCTTGGAATGTTCCGACTTCGGGGTTTTGCTTTCCTTTACCGCTTCGAAGTAACATTGCCGAGAGTCTCGTTGATCTCCTTTAATGGTAACGACCTGATTCTTCCTGTCGTAAAATTTCAACTTTTGGTGATTAGAAGATACCAACATGTTCCAGTCATGGATAGTTGGTCGTCCGAGGATAATGTTGTATGGAGACGGTAAGTCGGCCACAACAAAACGAACTACTCCTGACTTGAATGCCTCCTTCATCCCCAACGTTAATTTGAGGTCGATGTATCCCTTTGGACGGGTGTCTTCTCCATTAAAACCTGTTAAGGTGGTCCTACATGGTTTCAGGTCCTCCGAATCGAACCGCATGCGTTTAAACGCATCCCAAGGGATTATGTCCACCGCGCTTCCATTATCTATAAACATCTTCTTAACTCGGCAGTTTCCGACTATTCCGGTTATGACGAGCCCGTCATGGTGCCCCGGCATTACATCCTCTAAGTCTTCTTCGGTAAACCCGAGCATTGGCAAATTTGGTTTTGTGTATTCTCTTTTAAATCTCGGACGGTCAACTATAGAGAGAACCTCCTTCAAGTATTTCTTTCTCTGGCTGGCGGAATCTCCTCCTCCGTTGAAACCTCCAACAATCCCATTGCAGTCATATTTTGAATCGGGAAACGCGTCATCTGTGTCTCTTCCTTTCTTTTGTTCTCGCCTTTTCTTTTCGTCTGGCGGACTTTTACTTCGTTCTCCTCCGCGTTTGCTCGCCGCCCTTGCGTTTGGATTAGATACTTGCGGAGCTTCCCTCTCGAATGAACTTTTCGATGGCGTCCCTCAAGTCCCACGGACATCCGTTGTATGTCCGTATTGGTCATGAAACTCACAATATCGGGACTTGTCCAGGGTGTGCTCGTTCCGCAATGGGCGTGGTCGGTCCACTTTTTTCATCTCGGTCAAGGAGACTTCCTTCCAGACTTGGGCTTGAGATACTTTTAGTGGGGCATATCGGTCATACCTTCCTTCTGCTCTTCCTCCGTGAGGTTTAGTATCCCTTCGTCCTCGGGATTCTTGCTGTTCGGGTTGTATCGTTCCTTCCCTCGGGGAGATGGACTCGTCCATTTGTCCCGTGGTGCATGGCTCATAATATCCATCTGTTCCAGCTCTATGTACGTCTTTGATCGATCTCGGAATTCCTCCAACGTTTTGGGACGCCGCTTCACGACCGATTTCTTCATACGTGAGGATTTGTCCAGGCCAGCTATGATGCAATGCAGATGTACGTCTTCCTTTAATCCCGGCACTTGTATCACCGTATCTTTAAAGCGTTCCAGATACTTTTGCAATGTTTCCCCGGGTGATTGCTTCACCTGATCTAACTGGAACTCGGTTTTGGGTTGCTTCCTACTTGTGGCGAAGTTGAGCAGAATTTCTTCTCCAAATCCTTCAGTCCGGATCGAGTTCTCTGGCAAGGTATTGAACCAGATTTGGGCTGGTCCACGTAGCGTTCCCGCAAACAACCGGGGTACCACGGGCCTCGTATATCCTTTGACCATGATCTCCATTTTGAAATTGCCCACGTGCACCTGTGGGTCCTGGGTTCCATCATACTTCGGGAAATCTTTGGTGTCTGGGCCTCTTGGATAAGGCGCGGCCATTATTTTGGCCGTAAAGGGAGTCTCGACTTTCTCTTCATCATCAGAGCTTGCATCCGATGACGGCGACGCAGCATCTTTTTTAGAAAGGTTTTGTTGTCAGAGCATTTCTTTGTCTTTTTTTGATGTCCCGACTGACGCTCGTTCCTTTCCAGTGTTATCCGTGTTGTCGCGATTAGCCACTATCCGATCTTGTCTTTTTTTGCTTCTGGCTTCCCGTGTATCATTCCTCATCTCGGGAGTGTCTTCGTCGTGATCTGTCTGTGATGTCCCAACATTTCGAGATGTCGGGATGCCATTTTGGCTTGGGTCCACATTGCTTTTTCCTGCGTTGCCGTCCTGATCCTCGGTTCGTCCAACATGACACCCGACTAGTTTCCTCAATTCTTCATTGCGGCGATACATCTCTTCTCTCATAACCCGGACGTCCTCCTCCCTTTGTAACCGATTACGTGTTTCCATCTCGTCTATTCTATCCAATACGAAACCAAGGGTGGTTCGTAATATTTAAATATCGGGATTGACTACTTGAAGGGTTTCGGTTTGCTGGATAACGACATTTTCAGGGGGTGGAGAATTCGCTATGTCCGACGTCTCCGCTTCGGTTTCCACCAACACTTGTTGCCTCGGGTTCATCGGGCCCTCCGTTGTGACGTTTGTCCATCGTGTTGTCGTTCTGGTTGTTCTTCTGGCAATTGGTTTTGCCGAGTTGTTGAACCACGTCCTCTTGTGTTTGCCATTTGCTATGGTAGGCTCGTAGCTTTATGGTTTGGGATTCGAAGTTTACTCGTTCCCCACAGACGGCGCCAATGTTCCGTTATGGAACACAAATGACTCACCAATGTTCCGTTATGGAACACAAATGTCTCAGCCCTTGAGGCTGGTTAACGTTCAATATAGGATCTGGTAGGGCTTACCCAATGCTATCTATGGAGCAGATAACAATGGACAAGATGATCACTATACACAGCAAAGGTGTGGGGTGTGTGCACAGTGGGACAATATCTAAAAGAGTAGGAGAATGAATGCGTGTACCGTTCACCGGGTATGCCCCTATTTATAGTGAGGCCGGGTTGGTCCGACTCTCTTGGTAACCTGCTCCCATGATGTCACGTTCTGTGCCCCCACTCCCTGCACTACTATGCTAGTGGGGGTAATCGTGGGATAGCTGGTCATCTAATGGGCTTGACCTGATCTGGCCCATTTCCGAGGTCCATAACAGCATGCATTAATGGTTAAGGTTATAACTATGATTAAATCAACAACCTCACACTTATAAAAAAAGCTTATATATCTGTAGACTACAAAGTCATTGATAATACATCTCATTTTTAGTTGATGCAACTCTTCTTTAACTATACATACTAGAGGTGGGCATGGGCAAGGCTGGGCAGGGCGAGACCCTTGCCCAATGCCCAGCCCGAAGAATGAACAGGCTGCATTTGCAGTCCGATGCCCAAATTTGACCCGATAAAAGCCCTAACCATTTTCGGGCTGGGCAAGGGTGGGTTGGCAGGGCGGGCTTCCCTTGCCCAAGTAGTAACGTCTTGCCCTGTTCCTTGAAGATTTTAGTTCACAGTTCACAGAATTTTAAAACGTTGGAGATAGCTGAAGTATAATATAATATATTTAGACATAATAATATAATATATTTTAAATAAAATAATATATGTGGAACAATATTTATTTAAATATATTTAATTTTCAGGGCAGAGCCAAATGGGCAGGGTAGGACCCCCTGCCCGATGCCCACTGCCCAAGCATCGGCCTAGCCCAAAACTGTCCAAATTCTTTTTTCGCCACTTCTTGTAAATCGGGCAATTTTTTACCGGGCTTGGCGGACGTGATCGGGCATCGAGCACCATGCTCACTCCTAATACATACGTAACATATCTCTTCAACTATATGTAAGTATTTTATTTTACATGTAGTTGAAGGTATGTTAGGTTATATCTAGCTGAAGAAGGGTCACCCGTTGGAGAGAGCTTATATCTTGTTATAGAAACAAATTTTACTTACCGTTGCGCAATAAATTTTACAATGGTATATTTTTTTTAGCAATTTTCTCTAATATTTTTAAATTTATTAGATTCTAACCTATAATTAAATTTAAAAAATTTGAAAAGAGAAAATAATTAGTAAATTTGAAAAATTAACCTTATCACAATTCACAACGCAAGATTAAGAGATGGAAGTAAAATTTAAAAGAGTGAATTATTAACACATATTTTCGGGTTATTCTTTAATTTACAAATAATTTTATTCTAGAATTCAGTATTTTTTTCTAAAAAAATTATTCAGATCACTTATCCTCCAAAAATCTGAACATATTTCATTGAAATATTACATGACATTGTATATCATAGGAGTTAAATAAAGGCAGGTAATTACAAACACATTCATTAAAAGATTGTCCATGATTCTACTTCTAAATATTTTTTTTTGTACGGTGATTTGGTTGTTTTTGTTGTTGTTTTTGTCTTGGATGTATTTTGTTGTCGAATCCGCTTTACTTGTATCCAGATATTGTACATGTTTGTAGTATTAATATAAATATCTTTTCGAACAAAAAAATAATAATACCAATAAATTATTGTTTGATATGGGAAGTGATATCGCCGAATAAGGAAAATAATATAAGTTTGAGTTTCAGTTAGAAAGTACATTTATTAAAAGAGAAGTAAGTAAAGGACTTGTTTAGATTAAAATAAAATATGTAAATTAAGACAAAACTCCTCTCACATATTTATTATAAATCATGTTTGAAAAATAAATTCTACACTAATTGTTTTATAGTCAAGTCACAAGTGGCATAAGAGTTCTGCTTATAAGTAAGAGATCGCAATTTTGATGTCTCATGCTATTAGTGTATTAGTGTCTGCCTTTTTTATTTTTTGTTTTAAAAGAAACAGGAGGATTGTTCTCATGTTATGGCATGAAAAGAGGTTGGTAAAAGCAGAGGACCAGGCTTTCCTCGGATTCATTTAATATTCGCTACCCTCCTTTTCTTCCATGTGGTGCTGTTTTGGTGTCAAAATGGCACTGTTTATTTTTACTTATTATCCTTAAGTATTTTTTTTTTTTTTTAGTATTAGTCGATACATGAAGTATTTTTTAAGATCCTAAAATATTTAAGATCTTAAAAAAATAATTTTTTAGATCATGAAGTATTTTTTCGGTATTAGACAGTATCTTAAAATATCTTTTTTAAGTCTTAGTCAAGATCCTCAAGATCTTTTTTAGAATCGGTATTTTTTTAAGTCGATAAGATCTTTAAGTATTCATGAAGTATTTTTTGAATAGGAAAAATACTTTAAGATCTTACTTGGTATTAAAAAATATTTCGCGATAATGAATGATGTTAAAAAATACTTTAGAGTATTAACGAATCTACTAAAAAAAATATTTTAGGGTAATAAATTCTATTTTAAAAAAAACAGTACCATTTTGGCACCGAAATTGTGCCGTATGGAAGAAAAAGGAAGGCAGTGGATATTAACAGGAAAGCCTGATCCGAAAGGAGAACTGGCATGGTGGGGGGATTTTCAACCATAAGGATGGTTGGTGGGGCCCACTAGGGGCACGCCGCTTGCCAGAATTTAAGTGGCGTGTGGCCTCGCCTACGCGGACGCCCCTCACTTTTTTAATTAGAAAAAGGAACGTTCAGATGACGTGGCAGAGGAGTACTATGCAACAACAATTTCTCCTTTTTCAATAATAATGTAGGCCCACACGAGCTTGTCCCCACCTACCCCTTTATTTTAATTAAATTCTTTTCATGCCCCGCTCCCCTCAATTTGTGGCCATCCTTCACTTAACCACATGCTCCTTGTATTTTTATAACAATATTTTATTTTATTTTTAATTAAAAAAAGAATGATAATAATAATGATAAAAGAATTATTAGTATAAAGAAGGAAGAGATTCGATTAAGGTGGGATGGGGACTTGGATTCTGATGGGAATATATAAGGATGGGGATTGAGTGAATATTCCCATCACCATTTTCCCAATTTAATGGAATCAACCCTCAGCCTATTATTTGTTTGGTTGTGTGTGTGAACATTATCCTCTATTCTAATTTATACTCATATTTAAGCATTACTAAAAACTCCTTTTGTTATATATATATATATAACAAAATAATTAACAAAATTTATTAAACTTAAATATAATCAAAAGGTACTGCAACTAATAAAAATTTCTAATTTTACCTTATGGTTTAAATCAATCAATTGTCTTGCATATGACTAGTTGGAAAATGGTGGCAATAAATGATCATCATTAGAAGTAGAAACGCAGTTCAATTTTGCTTTGCCATAAAAGAATAATTTGAATCCTTATTCATACTCCAATATTACGTGAATTACTAATATATGAGTCAGATAATTTATAGTTTGTAAATATTTAATAAATTAGTTGAATTAATATTTGTAATACATATATATGTCAGTTATCATAAAACACACTTCTTAATCACGTGTTTTAGGACTATGTGTTGATGAAAACCCTCAATAAGTCATATCATATGTTCAATCAATTGGTATATTTTGCTGAAAATATTATTAATTCAAGAAAAAAAAATAGATGAAGTAAACTTTTTATCTAACTCTTATATTTAGAACCCAAAGGGTGAAGTAGTATTCCTCCGGTTCTAAATATGTTTTGGAGGTGAAATTTGGTTTTGAGTGCTTGTTTGAAGCACAAAAAATGTTTTTTTAAGCATTTTTAAGTAAGTTGAGACAAATGTAAGACATTTTTTCATTTTATCTTTTCTTATAAGATTTTTTTAAGCCTTTCGTTTTATCTACTATATTTGTCATTTTTATTCAAATTAATTTGCGTAAATTATAAAGTAATATATAATATAATATTAGTCACAAGTATTTCAAAGATCATGTCATATTTGTCATAATTAAATAATTTATTTAGTTTTCTAAATCTCCTCAAATTAAATAAATACATCTTATATTAAGGAGAATTGGGTATTTTATTTTTTATGGCTTGAATCAAGTATTTTTATTAAAATGTTTTTTTTACAAGAGGTAAACTATATTTGTCAATTCGATTTATTTTTTGTTTAAAAAAAAAACTGTTTTTGTCAATTACAACCACCAATTTGTAACTTCATGCAAATTTTTATTGTTTAGTTCTAAAAGGGGATATTTAAACTTTACACTTTGCATCAATGTTGGACTTGGGAGAAGGAAAGCACTTTGAGTTTTTTCCAACCTTGCAAGAATAAATTTTCAAGGAATAAACTTTATGTCCTTTTTTCGCCATTTAAAAATTAAGAATCTTTTAGGGAAAAAAAACAATATTTCAATCGCAAGCATCGCATTTTGGGATCAGATACAATTAATGTTGAAAGTTAAGTTATTCCAATATTGGACGTCATTACTAAAATTGTTCATGCCGTTTTGTCCGGAAAATGTGAATAACTATTAAATAAGAAAATATTATTCCATTTGAAGAAGAATTTTCTAAATTAAAATATTTGAACAAAATAATCTTTGGGATTTAAAATTTTTATTTTGTGGCTTGAATACTAAATTTTCATTAAATTTGAACTTTAAGTCTTTTGTGTTTTAAAATAATTTTAAAATCAAGTTGCACGTATCTATTCTTAATTTTATTTAAGCTATAAAGCAATCTCTTTGATTTTTCAATAATCAAAAATACATTTTTCTTGAATTTTATTTTACAAAAATTAGAGCAGTGATTTTCATTCTTTAAAAAAAAAAATGTAAACACAAGAATATTTTTTACCAACAAGCTGTTAGTTAAAATGGTAAACGGCTTCACCATATAGGGAGGAGAATACAAATTTAAATGTTTAATGCTTTTTTTAAAAAACAATTAAAGAAATATGAAAATGTGTTGGTGACTTTAGTTTTTTAAAATTCCTTTATTTATTTTTTATTTACATGACTTAAGTTTTTGTGTTTCAAAAGCGTTTTATTATGATAGTCTTTTTACGCCATATAAACGGAAGGCTTGAACTAGAAACGTGTACGCAAGTTAGATGCATTATATATATATATATATATATATATATTAATTATCATTTGAAAACAATAATTGTTGACAAAAAAAATCAAAAAATTAATTCAATCGCGTGAGTCGCGCAAAAATTTTAAATTGAAGAGTCTAACTTAATTAAATTTTTGTTTCTTTAAATTGCTTACGAGCTTGCTAATATTTTAATAGGTGGAGAGCACAAATTAGGCTACATTTTTCAATAAAGAGATTATAATATAAAAGTTCTTCTTTATAAATAATGTTTGTTAAATAATTTATCTACTAGACTTTGTTTCGTATTTTGAGTAATTAATTTTGAACGTTGAGGTAACTATTTAATAGGTTTATTATTTTTAAAATGCTCAAAAGGCAATGTGGGGGTGCCTTTGAAATCATCCAAAAAGAAAAAATGAATCTCCATTGATGCGAAAATTAATTTGTAGACGCCCCTCGACATATTTCTCAAAGTTTTATTGGTCAACGCATATTTTTTAAAGTTTTTTTTTTGTGTGTGTGTGTGTGTGTGTGTGGATAAGACATGTTTTTTAAAGTTGAATGAACAAAATCTTTTGAAAATAAATTTGGGCCTAAGCCCATTTTATTTAGGCCATTACATATAGGAGAAGTGAGAGAGTCCAATAGGGCATGTTGAAAGGCCCAATCTCCAGGAAGCCGTTTTGTTGCCAACGGCCGTAAAGTTTTTTTTATTGGCCTTTCAAGTGAAACACAATGAAATTTACATCATATTTGCCACAAAAAGTACTCCCCATAACACATAACACAGAATTGATTTTTAAAGTTAAGCTAAATAAATTATTTAATGATATCATATATTAATATTCTTATATTATATTTTAGTTTATTAGTCAAATTAATTAGTTTAGAGAGAAAATAAAAAAATACTCCAAAGTAATTTAATTAGTTTCCTTAATTTTTCTAAAATAGTCAACTCGTCTTATATTTGTGACCAGGATGGAGTAATAACGGATGACATGTTACTTAACCAATCATATCGATAACATGAGTGGAAACTAAATAGGAAAATTAAGTGCACGTCTAAGGATCGAAATAATTACAATTAGGTCCCTTGAAATCACTAAATTACATAGAAGTCTCTAGGAACTTTTTTGATATTATTTGTTTAACAATAGGATATGCCATATTTACAAATGAAAGTGTCATATTTACAACAACATTTAAACACCGACCATTTACAATGTAGTGACATATTTATAACAACATTTAAACACCCGGATTTTGTTTCAAACTTAAATTCCTAAACGTCGTAGGTCATTTATACAGAAAAAGCTATATTTATAATAGGAAGTGCCATATTTACAACAAAAATTTAAAATCCGACCATTTACAATGAAAAAACCATATTTACAACCTTTAAATGCCATATTTATAACAAAATTTAAAAACTTGGATTTTGTTTCCATACAAATAATATAAAAAAAGTCCCTAGAGACTTCATTGCAATTTGATGATTTTAAGGAACCTAATTGTAATTATTTCTGCTCCTTGGGATCTCCACGTAATTTTCCCAAACGAAATTCACTGGATTATTAGTACATGCATTCATATTATCAAACCCAACTCAAGTTATCCGGGGAACTAATTTTCTGACTGGTCCACTTAAGAGGTTCAAATATCTATACTACTATCTTGTAATTTTAAATGGAAACACTCCTTCCATTCTTTAATAAAATATTTGTAAAATATATTTAAGAAGTTGATCTTAATTCTAAATAAGAAAAATGAGTGTCTCCACTAACTCACTTTCTCTTCACTTAATTTCTTCACGATTGAATTGGTCTTTAATGGTTGAGATTTTACCGTAATACTAAATAATAAATGATAATAATATTGTTACAAAATAAATCTCAACCATTAAAAGCCAATCCTATAATGGAGAAATTAACCGGAGAGGAATGGAAAAGGAGGTTAGTGGAGACACTTTTTTCCTCTAAATATAAAATATAATTTTTATATTTGTCAATTTTTTCTTTCTTTACCCCCTATCGTTGCTTTATCAACAATAATAAAAGAGGAGATAAAATGAGGGAATTAAAGAAGATAAATAGAGTATTTTAGAAAATACATATCATATTAACTAATTTAACCAACTTTATTAATTTAATCAAATTTGATAAATATGTTTTAAGGCCAGGAGGGAATAGTATAACAAGTTGTATACAATGAGATTGTTTTTTATACTCCACAATGCAAGAGACCCGCCCATTAGTGTCACTTATTAGCTGAAAACAACAAAATCTACATGCTGCTAAATTGGTCTTGGCTTTATTTCCACATGCTTGAGTCATCGTTATGTTTGGGTTATAGTGTGTAGTTATTTTCTTTGAATGTTCATAGTTGTTCTGTATGAGAACACACACATGTGCCTGATAGGCTAGTAGGTTGATATGGGATCAGATTGTTCAATTTGAGTATCTATGGGGTAGATAACTAGAAGAACGTGGGATCACTGTGTTGGAAATTATGCCCTAAGGACAAGTCATTGTACTTTAAACGTTTATGTTATTTAAAGTATTCTCCTTTAGTTATCATTTCATTTACATGTTTATAGTGATAATTGTGTCCTTGGATATATCTTATAGATTATCCTAAATGTCCCTGGTCGATCATTTATGCGGGAGCGAAGATGAAATAAGACCAATATGACTTTGATGAGGTATAGAGATACGAATCGAAGTCATAGGCACTTGTAATAGTACAAGGTGCTGGACCGACCCACTATGAGAAAGTTGTATGGATTTAGTCATAAGCTTATCTCATGTACAACCGCGTCACAACGCCTTATGACCTGAGATCATCATGGATTCCTACATGATGAGTCGCTGATCTTTGACCTAGTCAAAAGTCACCTTTGACCGGGTGATGATAAAGGCTATGATCGGGATCAGTAGTTTTCATGCAAAGGAATGTGAATGGTCAAGATGAAATTTGTCCCTCATATTTGTAGAGAGATAATACTGGGCCCCTCGATGAGTGAGTCTGAGAAACGTATGGCCATACTACGATGGAAAGGAGTTTCCATTTCAATTAGACTACTCAAGAATCGAGAAAGTAATGGTCAAGAATAGAAAGTTGACATTATCCATGCCTCATCCTTGACCAAATTATTGCGTGACAAAAGGGACGTGACATGGTTGTACGATAGGTTGTATCGTATCATCGATCCCCATATGAATTGGGTAGTCGCAATGTCTTGCTAGAGGCCGCTTGCGACTTGTGGGCTGGTATAGTATTGGCCCGCTGCCAATCTCATGTGGGTCTGCATGGTCACACACAAGAATAGCCAAACACGAGCAATAGTGTCCAGATTCATTGAATCTTAGATATATTTAAGATTTAATGAATACTGTTAATCTAGGGTTGATGTGTGTATATACATATGTATCATATTATATTATATTATCATAAAATATAAATTCGAAAATAATAATGATATTATTTATAGATAATAATATTATTATATATAGTATTTGATTTATTTGATAAATAAAAGGATTATAATAAATTGAGATATTGTATCTTAGATTTAATTTTTGAATAAAGATATAGTATCTCAAATTTAATTAAATTGAGATATAGGATCTCATATTTAATTGAATAGAAAGATATCATATCTCGATTTAATTTATAAAGATAAATTAAATCAGTAGGCTCATAATTCGAATTAAATATTTGATTAGATCTATTGGACAGATTTTAATTAATGTATTGTTTTAATTCAGATTCGAATTCAAGATTAATTAGATTAATTTTGAATATTTTAATACGGCTCATTAGGGTTTTAGAAACTATATAAATAGATATTGATTTGGTCGTATTGAGAGCACAGATGAATTAGAGAAGCCGCAAGAAACCCTAGAGAGAAAGGAGAGACGTTAGAGAACATTGAAGGCGCTAGCACGCTACCGTCCGTGTTCAAGGCAATTCGTGTGGATATCGGCAGAGGAAGGTGATTCATAGAGTCGACTTCTGTTGATCGAGTAGGTAGCCCACATGTTCAAATTCGAACGAGACGCACACCAGTTCGTATAGGTATGATTCAGTTCTTTTCTACCTTGATTTAAATGCGGTTGAGCGATCCTGCGATGGGATTCGTAAAATTTTTATAATTCCACTGCGTGTACGGATCCCAACACACTGTACACAGACGAGGCTTGCGCCAAAGGGATGGGGTATGTGCACAGTGATGACTGTATGTAAATAGTTTAAAGTTAGAACGTGTGTACCTTAGGGTTTAACTTTCGTATTTATAGAATATACCTTAGGTTGAGACTTATAGGCCCTGTGATTCATGGCCCCAGTATCACAACTGCCAGATCTAGATTTAGATGTTCCTCGATTATAGATAAGATAGGATCCCCCTTTATCATATGAAGATCCTGATATGCAGTATATTCCTTGCTGGGCCGTCCTGCTATTGGGCCTGATTTAGGTCCATAACATTTGCCCCCCAGCCCGATAGTTCAAGCTTTTGAGCTGTTGGGATGTATTTTGCCCCTATACAAGCTATCCAGTTAGGTTGCCGTGCACTTTATCCTCTTGCCTATCTGTCGTACGTTGTCGAATTGGGTTACCTTGATCCAGGCTACCGAGGTCATTTGCACAAAGATCCGAGGTAATGTCTCAAAGATCCGGGGTAATGTTAAGGAGTTCACTTGACTCTGAGATCGGGATCCTTCGCAATTGCCATCATTGCCACCGACACCGGCTACCCCGGATTTGCGAAGGGTTTCAACTGCAACGCCTAGCCACCTGTGATTTTTGTGTGCATTTAATGCACCCATCGCTTCACGTACGTCAGCCTTGCTTTTTGGATGAATAGTCTCTTTTACCCTTGACTCTTCGGTATCGTAGCATTTATTATTTGTATTTCCCTCAATTCTTCACACTTTATCCGTTCTTTGCATTCTCTTTTCTCCTCGAGAAAATTTTGGTTTTCTTGCAACGATCATCTCTCCTCGCAACCGTCGGATCTTCTTTGCTTCGTACTTCTCTATCTGACCTCTGTTTGCTTGCTTTGTAGCTTAAGACATGGAGGGGTTGCCACGTTACTTGGCCTATGTGAACTCAGATGTGGAAGCCCCGAGCAAAAAAGAAACAAAAAACGTACGGCTCGAGTGCGGGAAGGG
The DNA here is from genome assembly GCA_019022655.1 of Acacia acuminata. Taxonomy (NCBI): domain Eukaryota; kingdom Viridiplantae; phylum Streptophyta; class Magnoliopsida; order Fabales; family Fabaceae; genus Acacia; species Acacia acuminata. Next base: position 8,402,741 of record JAFJYI010000005.1, read on the forward strand.
GAGGGCCGGGGCGGCATCCCAAGCAGCTGTGGCCAAGAAGACGAAGGCCTCGATCTAAGACAGACCATCCTCCTCTCCTTCTGCCGGCCAGATTTCTCGTCAACAAGGCGAGGAGGTCTCCCCTTTCGATGTTCAAGCTCATCCTTCAACCGATTTGGCTCCTCCTCCTCCTCCTCCCCCTCCTCTTGTTTTCAAGCTCCCCCGTGGACTCGCATGGGATAAGGGGATAACAAAGGAGCTTAGTGTCGCCTTTTTGCCTCCCCGTCGTTTCTTGGATGCCAACCTATTCTATGACGCTGATAAGCGTGCGATTCACGACCTTGAGAATCATGCTTTAAGGGCTGTAGGATTGGCACAGGCTGTGATCCATTTGAAGCATAAATATGTTGGGGCTACAGCTGAAATACGACATATGAAGTTAGAAAAGGACGAAGCCATAGAGGGGAAGAGGAGGATGGAGGAAGAGCTCAACGTTCCCAAGGCCGCCGGGAAAGCAATCAAGGAGCTTTTTATGATGAAGGATGCTTTGGAGAAGATGAGTTCGGAACTTGCGAGTGTAAAGCAGTTAACTCCCAGGGCATGCAAGCCGTGAAGGCTTTGCAGACCCAATGCAACGAACTGGTCTCGGAGCTAAGTACAATGAAAGTTGCCCTTGCTAATGAAAAGAAAGCCCACATAGATTGCGTGGAGACGTTGAAGCGGTGCATGTAGATTGCTTTGCCATGGCTCTTGCCCAGCATTCGCCATCTAAATCCCAAGGTGAATCTGAACACCGTTGGGTATCATTACCGAGCCTTTATCAAGGATGGTTACTGGTCCCACCACATTCCTCACCTGAGGATGACTCAGTATCCCTCCAAGATGGAGGCCGGGTTGGTGATGGGGAAGAACAGGCCTCTACCGCTGTCCATCCCGAGGGAGAAGGAGTTCCACCAAAAGAAATAGCCCCCCAATTGAGGTTCGAGTGCTGAGGACTCTTGTCTGTATTTGCGCCAGTGTACGATCCTGGTTTTGTTCTTTTTGTAATTGCTTGTGAACAATTTATTCATTAATAGCAATTTCTATTTAGTTTTTGATCAATCGTGCATGCTTTCGTGTGATGACGAATTTTCTTTTGTGGATCCCAATCTACATTGGTATTTCTATGACCGGGCTAGGGTCTTAGTTATGCAGAATCTGCTAATGTTATTCTTATGATATCAAAGACCGGGTATATGAGTAGGGTTTCCAAATAAACCGTACTATTGCGTTCCGGATCCGTTGTCCAGGATTTAATCCATGATAAGGGCAAATTGTCACATGTTCAGTAGTGGTGTAGAAACGCAACACTTAAAAATTTTGACCTGATCAGAGTCTGGATGACAATTCACCTTCTTATCTAGGAGCGAGTTTTGACGCATCAAAATTGCAAAGGCTTGTAATAGCGACTTCACGTAATTTTGGACCCAGGCTCATTAGCCCTGGTGTATTTCTTTAAATTGTGCTTCATATGTGACCGGGTTCAAAGACCTCGGTCTGATATTTGCTCCTTTGTCTGTGCTCGGCACGACTTTGGATAGTACGTCGTTTGAATCTCCGTTGAAGAATTCTTTATTAATGCGAAAAATACGAGCTAACAACTTCAAAGAAGGAAATTGCATGGCGAGAAATAGTAAATTGAAATCGAAACACGGAAATCAAAATAAATTAACTCGGACATGATTTGTCCGCTACATTGTGCATGCGGTAACTAGGTCTAGCTATAGTAGACTCTCAGTTTATCGGCGTCCACGTTCTTTTAATCGGCTTCCTTCCCAAGGTTTCCAGTATGTACTCTCCTTTGTTGAGCTTCTCTTTAACGCGGTAGGGGCCTTCCTAATTTGTAGCTAGCTTGGCATCCCTGGAATTTTTATTTCCGATGTCGGCTCTTCTGAGTACCAGGTCACCCTTGTCAAAAGACTGGGGCCTCACCTTCCGATTGTACTTGGCCACGATGAGTTGTTTGGTGGCCGAAGCTCGGCAGTGTGCCGTGATTCTGACCTCGTCAATCAAATCCAACTTCATCGTTATTTACCTCCTCGCCTTCCTGAAGAGTCTTCAACTTCCTCCATGATGGCTGGCCTATCTCGACCGGGATCATCACCTCGCGTCCATAGGTCATCCGGAAAGGGGTTTCCTGGGTTGAAGCTAGAACGCTGGTCTTGTAACCCCAAAGCACACTATATAGCTATTCAACCTAGCTGGATTACGCGTCCTCTATCCACTTCCGTAGACCATCGACGATTATCTTGTTTGTAGCTTCAGCTTGGCCATTTGACTGGGGATGTTCCACGGAAGCAAAATGAAGTCCAAGTGGTTTGCATCAATGTCCCAAAAGTTGATTGCACAGCTGAAGCATCTGGTAAAAAATAAAAACCAACTATAATTTAATATATCACAGAGTAAAGAAGAAGGGAAGAAATTTACTTGTAAATTTTAAAGGTTGCAACTTACCTATAACTCATACTTGCAAAATTCACCTTCAATCGCTACTTGCTGTTACATCCTCCAGTGTAACATCTAGGAAAAACAATGAAAGAACAATTACATTAAAGAAGTTATGAAGTAATGTGTGTGTACAAATTCTTGAGCATTAAAATAAGACTTTACTTGCAAGTTGAATGACATTTTCTGTCTCATCAAAATTATCAAACTCGTGAAGCTTGTCAACAATTTCAGAGATAGATTGCCCAGCTTGTAGCCAATTTTGGCTACAAATGAGTGCTTCTGCCATTTTAGGAGATAAAGAGCTCCTATAATGATCAACCACCCTCTTGTGCTAAATGCAGCCTCAGAAGCTACTGTAGAAACTGACATAGCCAATACATCTCGTGCCATGTGGGAGAGAATTTTATATTTTTTAGAATTAGCTTTCCACCAAGACAATATGTCAAACTCAGATTGAGAAGGGATTTCATCTCTTAAATTAGTTGCAATATACCTATCTAACTCAATTTGAGGATTTGTCGAGGTTTTAATTTTCATAGATTTTAACCACATATGACCCGGATCCTTTTCATCATCATCATCAAAAGAAGGTAATGAAGTTACACCTGCTATACTTATGGAGACAATCCTTGATTCAATGGAAACCCCAGTAGAGTACTCATCAAACAACTGAAACAAGCAATCTTTGACCCTTTCTTTCATAAGTGAGCAAACTTCAGGGTCAATGTAAAGAACATCAAACATACGATTCACATAGGCTAGTTTATATCAAGGATCTAAGATTACAACCACAAATAGCAATGGATTCATATTAATTGCTTGACCCCAATACTTGTCAAATTTCACTTGCATGCTATTGCTCATCTCTCCTAAGAAGTTATTATCATTATTCACTATATTCTTCCGCAACATTTTTCGAACACGAGCAATCGGTGGAAACATTCATTTGATGTTACAAAAAGAGAACTTGAAAATTTCAATGTAATGTTATAAAATACCTTCAAGAATTTGATGAAGACTCGACCATTATCCCAATCATTAGTAATTGGACCGTAGAAAGGATCATGGCTAGAACTACTAGAGGCATCACGTCACACCCAGAGCTCGAGCTAAAGAATGAAATATAATCAGTGTCTTCATCACGCATACGGTCAAATACTTTTTGAAACTTCATGGCAGCTTCCAACATCAGGTATGTTGAATTCCATCGAGTACTTACATCAAGGCAAACAAGGCTTTTTGTGTCTATTTTTTCAGATTCTGCCCAAGTTTTGAATTTCAGAAACCGTGAAGGAGAAGAACGAACATATCTAACAGCGTTTCGGATTGCTTCAAAACTATCTTTCATTTCTCTATTACCTTCATTGACAACCAGATTAAGGACATGTGCGCAACACCTTAACTGTAGATAATCACCTTGACAAACTAAGCCCTTCCAACTCCTCAACCGCCTCTTAAGATATCCCAAAGCTGAGTCATTGGCTGAGGCATTATCCACGGTGAGGGTGAACACCTTCTCAATCCCCCAATCCCACTAGTGTTGCTCAATGACCTTCCCAATAGTATCGCCTCTATGATTTTCAATCATAACAAAATTTAGAATTCTCTTATGCAGATTCCATTCATCATCTATAAAATGTGTTGTTAAACCCATGTTGTTGAAATTTTGGCTCGATGTCCAGCAGTCTATGGTAAGACAAACACGTTTAGCACTTTGCTTCAAGAATTTCTTCAATACCTAAACTTCTTCAACATCCCTTCCAATTGTTCTTCTTGAAGGGATTGGAAAGCGAGGTTTGAACACGTTTAACAATTTCTTGAAGGGGTTTCTCCACAATTCTAAATGGCTGCTCGGCACATACAATAATTCTGCTAAAACTCTTCTACATTGCTTTTCATCATATTTATGTGGGACTAAAGATTTTCCTTGCCTACTCGTCCCACAAGATAAAAGATTCAACATAGCTGGCCTTTTATCTTTAGTAGCCTTGTTTAGGTCCTTCGGACACTTTCAGATATGCCTTAACGTAGAGTTTGTTCCATGGCGATTTGGATCAGCTTTATATTTGGCATGGCAATGCTTACAAGCTACAAAGTGTTCCCCATTAGTTTGTTCTATTGGCAACTTGATGAAGTATTCCCACACCTCTGATGTGTGCCTGGGTTCTCTCTCTTTTCTCTTTGTACCCCTATCTTCAAATTTTGTTATATATGAATAGATTCTGTCACAGTTTGTGTAGGACCATGAGAAGAAGGAGGGAGGGGAGGGAGGAGGGAGGATCGAGGGTAGATGGAGGAGCAGTAGGGCTAGGGGTAAGGGTAGGAGCAGGGAGGGAGGAGGGTAGATTGAGTGCTAGGTGGAGGAGCAATAGGGCTAGGGGTATGGGTAGGAGTAGTAGGACTTTCACTAGGACCATTACAGTTAGGACTTGATATTTGAATAGGTCGTAGGAGTTGGTGTTTGCATAGGGGTTGAAGCACCTTTAGACATTCCTTCAAGGGAAGGTGATGAATTAGAAGCTTGGTCATCCATTAAACCCGTAATTAAATGATAAATTGTTAAAATAATAAAAATAATTATATTTCAAATAGCATATATGTATAAAGTTATAAAGACAACGTAATTAATTAAATCAATTACAGTAACAAACAAATCTTAGCAATTGAAATGTAATTCTGAAACTTCAGCAAGTTTATAATTTTGAAATAATTATGTCTCAGCAAAAAAAAAAAAAAAAAAACTATCAACATATCAACAAACATTCAGACATGTGTTCAATTAAATTAAATTGTATAACCCCACCTAAGCACCAAAACTGTTTGGTTCTGTAAAAACCGAAGGCCAAGAAAAAAGGAAATTAAATTATTGAAAGCAACAAGTGTAATTAAGAATGCCTCGTATTCTTGTTTTTACATGCTACCCAATGCTTATAAGTTATAATACACAGGAAGGACGACGTATGCCCCATTCAAACACCCCCACCTCTTGCCTACATCTAGTACATATCGCTCAATAATTTGTGCCGGGTCAGAACTATATCATATGTCTCCTTGTCCTTACTATAACTGTGTTAATTTTTGGCTCAAATTAGTGCTCAAACGCTTTGTTAAATTAATGCATGTTGTCCTATGGCCCTGAATATGTTATATCTTACTGATGACTCAATTGGCAATAGAATTCTTAGTTCAAATTATATCTTAATGAAGGCTCAATTGGCAATAGAATTCTTAGTTCAAATTGTTCCTTCTGTCTTATGGTTATGAACATGATTTATCATGCCTTGTAACTTGACAATATTGGTGCTTTGCATAACTAGACAACACAAATGTTTTGGTATTGCCAACTGATATAATTGCATTATTTAGTAGAACTAAACAATACATGAGGCATGAAAATTTTTAAGAACAGAGCCATATCTGGGTCCTACACTTGTTAAACGTGATGAAAGCATGCTTTTGATGTTTCTTCCCAAGGCAAATAACAAAATGACCTGGTGTTTCAGGTTACAGTGGGTCGCAAGCCTGTGACTGGGCTTAGACTTAGGGTTTACATAGTTCATACACACACACACACCACACAATTCATATACATATAAGTGCAAATATTAGGTCACTATTATAAAGCCAAATCCAGTCCCCTCCGTACCAATAACCCATTCCTTTTATCATGTTTCCCCATTACGCCATTAAGAAAGTCTTTGTACTAATTACATAAGCCAAGAACAAAACAAGAACACTATAAGAAGCTAGAAGCTGCAAAGTAACACAATTTAATTTAACAAAGGAAGGCTAATATATTATTGAGATGAATTATTTCCACTAGAAAAATAATAAAAAAAACACAAGAATGTCTTTTTATATATATATCATAGCTATAGTGATAAAAAAATATAGACAGTAAACAACATAGCAGTAGATAGTGTAGGACTTTTACCAGATAGTGCAAGAAACAACATACTATAAGAAATTTAATATGGGAGAGATATAGCAACAATAAACGACAAAAGAAATAGGCATAAGGGAGAAGAATAAACCTGAAACGAGTGGCTAAGAGCCGAGCGAGACAAATGAGAGATCGGGCCGAGACGTGAGAGCCGGAGACGAGACAGAGGAGAGTGTCGCTGAGACCCTGAGACTTAGAGATTGAGACGACAAAGAGAACGAAACTGATTGGCTAGGACAAATGTTTTTTTCATCGACAACACTTTCGAACATGCAGCAGATAGTAGGGGTGGAGGAGCAGTCCATTATGGCATTATCTCATAACGAAACTGACGAGTGACACACGGGAATTGAATTTGGATTATAGACTATTTATTATTTTATTTAATATAAAATCATATATTTAAGTAAATGAAAAAAAAATTTCGGGCAGGGCAAGACCCCTTGCCCAATGCCCAGCCCTGCCCAAATTTTTTTCAGGCTTTTTTTTAGGGCCGGGTTGGGCAATGTTTTGTTGGGTTGGGAGGGTGTACCGGGTAATTGGGCACCATGCTTACCCCTAGTGTGTACCTTTGGGTTTGACCTTTGTATTTATAGTGTACCTTAGGTTGAGACTTATGGGCTTGTGATTGGTGGCCCCACTATCACAACTGACAGATCTAGATTTAGATCTTCCTGGATTATAGATAAGATAGGATCCCCCTTTATCATATGCAGATCCTAATATGCTGTATATTCCTTGCTGGGCCGTCCTACTATTGGGCCTGATTTAGGTTCGTAACAATATTCATATTCATATTGTATACTGTAGTTATTTTCTTCCACCAGAACCAAACCTCTCTTGTTAGCTACACAATACACGAGATATCTAATGTAGTGTCCATGCCCTGTCCTTGTAATAATAGTGTGTAGGGGTGTTCATGGGTAGAGCTGGGTAGGACGAGACCTTTGCCCGAAAGATCATTGGGCAGTAAAATGTAGCCCAATGCCTGGCCCTGCCCGATAGAAGCCCTAATATTTTTTGGGTAGGGCGGGCCTTCCCTGCCTAATGGCAATACCCTACCACATTCTATATGAAAAAGATAGATTTAATCATACCTAATAAACAATATTGCAAACTTCAAATAAAATCCATAATTATATACTTTGGAATATTTCAAAATAAGTCTACAACTTGAGTCTTGAAATTAAAAAGACAACCGTATGTCTTAACAAATAGTCAAATATTGATAGGTTTATAAGAAAAAAGGGAAAAGAGAGGCGGTCTAGAGCCAGAATTTGAACTGTAGCCAAACACTCTAGAGACAAAATCTTACTCTAGCCAAGACATAGTAATTTCCATATAATATACTTCATAATCTCTTTAAGACAGAATACAAATATATATAGAGGTATTCCTAAATAACTACTCATCATAACTACCCTACAACAGATAAGAAGAATTAACTTCCCTAATCACAACAGATAAGAATTAATAACTACTCCTAACTTCCCTTGAGTATCTAAACTAGAATATGACATGTGTCCCTAACAATACCCTCCCCTTGAAAATCTGCCTTGTCCTCAAGGCGGGAAGAAGGAAATTTTGGCTAAACTGGCTCTGGCAAGTTGCTCATCTTTTGATATTTCAGGCATCTTTCTTGTATCTTCGGTAACCTCCATTATTTGCAAAGTTGATGATCTGCAATGACGTCCAGGAGTGAATTGGTCCCCACATCGGAAATAGAGGCCCTTCTCCCATCAATATTGACGTTGTTGGTCGTTCATGATCGAAGGATGAGGAACCGAGGGATGCGTATGTAATTGATATTGTGCGTGCTTGCATGATGGTTATGTGAAACCGTCGTGTATAACGGGTCCATAGAGGAAATCAAGGAATTTGAATTAAAATTAGAATCCCAGTGCTAACATGGCAGAAATCCCTTATTTTCTTGATAGTAATAATTATTTCCCGGATATTCAGGGCTATGACTCCCTTATTTTGCGGCGTAATTGTATTGTGTATCTTTTGAATAATTACGTTGATAATGGGAATTCAAATTCTGACAGTTGAGAAGCATTAAAATGAGATTGGGAGCGTTGAGCACCCTGGGATTGAATTTTTGCTTCAAATCCTAAAGCAAGACTAATTGCCTTATACACCGTGCGTGGCTTTTGGATTTTGATGTCGGCTTGACATTCCTCTTTTAACCCATTGATGAAAACTCCCAAAAGACAATGTTCTGGCCATCCTTGTTCACGAGATTGTTGATGCACAAATTCTTGCTTATATTCACCCACACTACCAGTCTGCTTAATCCCACAAAGATGAATGTCTGGGTTTTGAGACTCCACAGGACCAAACTGTTCTTGGAAAACCTGCACCAATTCTTCCCAGTATCTTATAGTTCTACCTGAAGAAACCCAGGTAAAAGTGTCTAAGGCGTCTCCTTCGAGATTCATTTGCTGCAACATCAATTTTTAGATCCTTAAGTGTTTGATATTATCGAAAATATTTCTTTGTCTTTAAGATCCAGCCTCTTGGATTGCCCCTTCATATTTTGGGAATTCAACTTTTGAGTGAGGTCATTTGGAAGGATTTCGATTCCACCAAGGAGTCTCCATATCATTTTCTCCATGCTCATCGTAAGCCTCCTTGTGATTATAACTTATTTCTCCTTGAACCATTATTGGCATTTTCTGCTTCTTCAATGCGTTGATCTCTGAATTCATCACATTCAATTGCACTAGGATGGTTGCCAATTGTTGTTGGTTGGTCTCTGGTTGCGTTTGTTATGGTTGCTACATCATAATTATAGCAGGGTCATTATGAGGATTGGAATTTGGTAGGATTTCTGGATTCTAATTTGGGTGAATTGGAGAATTGTTCTCGTAAGATGGATTATGAGTGTTAACCATAGTATCTTCTGGTCCAAGGATGCACCGCTTTGATACCAATTGATAGGCTTAGAAGAAAAAAGGGATAAGAGAGACAATCTAGAGCCAGAATATGAACTCTAGCCAAACACTCTAGAGACAGAATCTGTACTCTAGCCAAGACACAGTAATTTCCATATAATATTCTTCATAATCTCTTTAAGACAAAATACAAATATATATAGAGGTATTCCTAAATAACTACTCATCATAACTACCTACAACAGATAAGAAGAATTAACTTCCCTTATCACAACAGATAAGAATTAGTAACTACTCCTAGCTTCCCTTGAGTATCTGAACCAGAATATGACATGTGTCCCTAACAAATACCCATAAGTGAAAATAAAAAATATATAATACAATTGTTCCAAAAAATAAAACTATATTATACTACCGGGTAAGGCCAAATGGGGAGGGCGGCATACCCTGCCCGTTGCCCAGCCCTGCCCGCAAAAATGCCCAACTCAATTGTGCCCAAATTTTTCTGGGCTACTTTTTCTTGAGTTGGGCATAGTGATTTTTCTGTGGGCTCGGGTGGGCACATAGGGCCATGGGCATCATAAACACGCTTAATAGTGTGTGAATTGAAACCAAGTTTTGTCCTTGAATTGAATTTTATGTGAATTTGTTAAGAATTGAAGGTGCAATTTGGTATAGATTTTAGGAAAAATTAATTTATGGATCCATATAGGTTCAACTGATTTGTAATCAAGTTATTATAGATTTTTTTCCCATTTTTATTAGATCCTTACAGTTTTCTCAATTATAAGCATTAACCATATGCTCACAATATATATGTTAATTAAGGTTAATGTGTCCGACCCAAAAAAAAAAATCAAGGCTAATGTGAATGGAGACTAATTAACATATAAGTTGTCATAAAATAAAAAATATTTTTTAAAAATAAAATTTAGGGTTAAAGGCCTAATTTGCCATGAAAGTTTTGCTAAGGGAGCGCCCAGCACTCGGAAGTTTTTTTGGTACCAAATTTGCCCCGGGAGTATGAAAAAGGTAGCAAATTTGCCCTTCCGTTAATTTTGACCAAGTGTATGTGTGGCATGCCACCTCATCAACCCAATAAGAGTTAAGTATCATTTTTGCCCTAGAAGTTTTCACTGAGAGCAAGTTTGCCCTGGAAGTTTTCACTAAGGAGCAATTTTACCCCAGAAGTTTACAAAACGTATCAATTTTGCCCTTCTTTCCCACATATTAAATTTGACTATTAAATCAGTCAAAGACCATACATGTCATGCCTTGAAAAGGTCAAACTTGGAGTCAGAGAAGGAGATCCTTGAGATGTTGAGCTCAAGGCGCCCGAGAATTTGTGAAGCCGGGTGGTGGTAGAGACGGGGCCGCTCTATCGAGGGGGTAGAATGACATCATCTACCCCTTCTATAGGTAGAGGCCGTATCTCTTCCCCAAATCTGCCTCCACTTAATTTGTCCTCTTCATCGCCTACTATCGACTCCGTTATGGGCGCTACAAGTGTGTCTGTCACTCCTACTTATCTGCAGCAAGGGGTAGAGCAGGTTAAGTTTACAATTTCTGGTTGATTTACATATATATTGTGTTCTTTAAGCATCTCTGTACTAACTTTTTCAATGCTTAATTTCTTCCTTCAGCATACTACATCGCTTAGGAGCCAGGTCGGGGAAGAGAGTTCATCTGATACACCGGTATGGGGATTGGTTGATCATGTGACAGGGTTGACGTGGATTCGTCCTGTAGGAAGTCAAGTAAAGTTATTAGTTTTGTCATAATGTTTTTTTTTCCTTTGGTTTGTATTCTAATATTTTCAACATAACATTGTATTCAGGTTTGAGCCTTATAGATTGGTAGTGGACTTCATGGAAAAGCAATTGTTACGTAATTACAATCACCCATGGGGCAATTGGTCAGAGATTCCTCAAGCTATTCACGATGCTTGGTTCAATGACTTCTTGGTATGTTATGTCCATTTTATGGTTATCAATTGCTTCTTGTCAAAATGCAAACTAATTAATTACTTGTATAATATTGAGGACTAATTGTTCAATTTTTTATTTTCAGAACAACGTTGGGTGGTTGTCCACCCATCGGCGAGATTTGGCAAAAGCTTATAATTACAAATCCAGTAGGTGGTTGTCTGGTCGCTTTCATAAATTGAGAGAAAATAAAGGAAAGGTAAATTGGATTAATCGAGCTTGCTACACAACTCAAGTTAAAATGGGCTGATGATGAGAATTGGCAGCAGAAGTCTGCACAAAATAAGCTGAATAGGTCTCGATTGGATGGACCCTCATATATTGGGGGCTCGATTCCAATAAGTAAACATCGGAGAAACATTGTAAGTATACATTGTTTTCTCTTTCGATATTCAATATTTTGTACTTTGAAGTAATTAATTAATGATCATCATTTGTATTTGCAGGAAGCTTCTGGGGACGTAACTCAAAAAAAGGTTGATTGGCTTACCTTTGAACGAACCCATTCCCAGGAGTCTGCAGTTGGTGAGAGGCGTTGGATTAACACCAAGTCAAAACAAGTAGCGGTGAGACATTTATTGTATTTATTATTTGTTTCAACAAGCAACATGTTTATTTCATTTTACATGTCACATTTGTCTTTGTATTTTTGTGCTTGTAGGAAAATTGGGAGAAGCTTTCACAGGAGAGAGACATGCAGATTACGACAGACCCTGCATCCTCCTCTCAATTTGATAACAAGAACCTTTTCATTCAGGCTGTAGGAGGATTTGACAAGAAAGGTAGAGTGTTCAGGTTGGGTGCCTCTGCCAGTCAAGTAAAGGCTAGCAAGCGCTCATCCAGTGATGTTGGAGGTGTTCTTTGCAGTAAACGTATTACTTTTGAAACTAATTGTTTTACATTATCTCTCCTTTGTCCATTTAAATTAAGTTCAAAAAATAAACTTACTTTCTAATGTTGTATTTGCAAATGAACTTAAAAGGGTGAAACAAGAGCTGGAGGCTACAAGACAACAAGTGAATCAACAAACAGAGATGATGAATCAGCAAGAAGAGAGGATGAAGCAGATGCAGGAACAACTCTAGTCTCTTTTGAAGGACAAGCGGAAAACAAGGATAAGGGGTCGGCTCTGGTGATAATGATGGGCATGACCATATGACTACTATGTAGACATTATTTTTTATTTTTGTGGTGTTTAGTTTATTTTGTTGGCAAAATTGTTTATATTTCATTTTCTTTATGTATAATTTTTTAGGATTGTTACCGTATATATTTCTTCCTATACAATTTTTTTTAATACATATTTAGTATTGTCTAATTCGTAATATTTTTTCATTTATTTCATTGGTTGTTGAAGAAGAACCCTAATAATTATAATATTTTTTAAATAATAACGGAATTATTTCATTTTTAAATCACTACAATTTTCATTTATTTTCGACGTATTTTTTCCTAATTTCTAAATTTGTAACGGAATTATAATTCCGTTGCAACTAATTGCAACAAAATATTACTCCATTGCAAATTGCAACAGATTATTACTTCGTTGCAACTTGCAACAGAATTATAATTCTGTTGCAACTTGCAACGGAAACAAAATCCGTTGCAATTTGCAACGGAGTAATATTTCTGTCGCAATTTGTGACGGATTATTTTTCCATTGCAAATTGCAACAGATTTTTGTTCCGTTGCAAATTGCAATTTATTGATTTTCGGTTGCAATTTGCAAAGGATTAGTTTCCATCACAATTTGCAACAGATACATTTTCCATTACACATTGCAACGGATTTTTTTTTTTCCGTTGCAATGTTACAAAATCTGTTGCAAATATGTTTGCAACGCCCTTTTTCGCTACAAAATTTTTTCCGTCGCAAAACTAATTTGCAACGGATTTTCTTTAATTTGCAATGGATTTTGTCCGTGGCTAAAAACATTTTTTCTTGTAGTGATTGTGGAATATACGAATGCCAATTGAAGAGTTTGCTTCCACTTCTATATGAATTATCTTCTCTTGATTGCTACTGGAATATTACATGGAATTGAAGGGAAGGAAAATCATGGAAATGTGAAGATCGATTACAAATCTAATGCATATATATCATCACATACAATAGAGACGAGCTTGAAGAAATAACAATTTCTTCCTTCTTTACTAGAATAATTCTACTTCAGGGGTATGGTTTCCTCCTAGATCAGATATCAATAATCTAAACAATGAATAAGTATTCATAGCATATAAAAGCCTTTAATAACAACTTACAATTGTGGGACCAGAGGTGTAATTAAACTCTTTAGAAATTGGCTTCGCATCGTTGAAGTGATGCATGTTAGTGCTTCTTAGTTCATCAATTAATCACCTGGACATAGAGATGGTTGTTGGGTGGAAGACACACAATCTTGGTCTTTTTCGGCGTTCCTTCAACCCGAGAAGCATGAAAATGAATTCCATAATGCATATGCATTGCATCCTTGACAACAACAACATTTGGAAGGAAAATGCCAATTGCTAAGGAAGTCTCATCCCAAAAGTATTTGAAATACAATAAGAATAAAGAGTAACTTGCACAAGGGCTTTCAGAAGTTAAACCAAATTCTGTACAATGCACCATTCGTGACCTGCATGATTGCTTGCTTCACATTTTCTTTCTTCATCCTCATTCTTCCTTTTTGTCCGAAGGACATGTATACATGCATAGAACAGTTGGATAGAAACTAGCAGCTCATATTTGCAAAAAATGGCTTCACTTGATTAAAAAAGTACTACACCGCAAAGACAAGACTACTCGATCTAAAATTTATAATAACTTTTTGCAAGGAAGTCTTTTGCTTTATCTCATTCATCGAGGCTTTGTTTATACTAGTATTTTGTTTCTATACATCTTATAAAAACAAAAACTTGCAGCTCCACCAACAGGCCATTAGAAGCACATTTCAATGGTTTAATCCCAAGAGTAAAGCATGAAACTTGAACTGCCATTAGACAGAATAAAGTTTATATATTATATTACACCAAGATGTCAAGTCCAAACCCTTACAAAGTGATCTAATAATTAAAACATTGCACAGATAAATATGAATCCAACAACTAAAACTCATGAAATGATCAACGCTTCCTAAGCCGAATCGAAAGGATGAGACAAATGAGGAAATGAAATCAATTTCTATTCCGAAAAAATGAACCAAAGCCAATATCTCCAAGAATGAACATCATCGTAAATATCCAAATGCAAGCGCGTTGAGAGAGAGGGGGGACAACATTTGCACATCAAATCGACAACAAAACAAAACTAGAATGAAGCATAAACATTGAAGAAAATAAAGCTGAAGTTACATGTGGGGTTGGTTAGGTTGAGATCGAAGTTTGTCAAAAAAACAACTCTCAGATGTCGAATACGAAAGAAGACCACTGTACCCTAAAGATCTACATAAGAAGAGGACGAGCATAAATACTTCGTGAAATTAAACTAGAAACTTAGATTACAAAACCTTACCGGAGCTCAGAGATGATTCGCGTCGCCGCCGTCAGAGGTTGATTCGTGTCATCGCCGTCACGTGTTTGGATTCGAGGTTGAGAATTGAGGTCGAAGACGAGCCAACGGATGGAGGTCCAAAGAAAAGTGACTAAGAATAAGGAGGATTGAAATTTAAATCGAATCAACAATCCTATTTGCGACGAATATTTGATTCCGTCACAAATGGGGAATTTTTTAATTTTTGTGACGAAATTTATTTTCCGTCGCAAATAGAGAAATTCTTTTTTTTTTTGTGACGTTATTTAAATTTGTGACGGATTTTATTTTCCGTCGCAAATGGGATTTTTTTTTGCGACAGAATTTGTTTTCCGTCGCAAATAAGGAAATTCTTTTGATTTTTTGCGATGGAAATTAGTGACGGATTTGTTTTTCCGTCGCAATTTGTGATGGATTTTTTTCCGTCACAAATTCCATCGCTATTTTTGAATTTTCTAGTAGTGGCAGATAAGACATGTGGACCAATGGCTTAATCGCTTAGATGTTTAGTGTTTTATATTGATTTAATTAAAACAAGACCTTAGACCAGAAGTGAGTTGCACGGAGTGTGTTGTTTTATTCGGTATTTAAATCGGACAACAAAAGTATTAATGTAATAACAATGTAGTTTTATTAGTAAATAGATTAATTGTAGATGTAACAATAAACTCAAATGAAAGTACGGAAAATTTGAATTCATATAACCATTACATTGAAAGCACAACAATAACAAATTGGAAGAAATTTTCGCTTGACAACTATTAATGTGGTAAAATGTTTTGGAAAATCTCTCGTATACCACATTAATTGTGTTATCGATACACTTATTAAACTCATCCAAAATCAGTATTTTTAGACCATTGGAACTCTTTACCCTAGATAAAGCAACATAAAGTTGTCCATGTGAGAAAAAGCTGGTCTTGGTAGGTAAAGACCTACATTTGACATTGATTGTCCTTGACTTTTATTAATTGTCATGGCGAATGAAATGATGATTGGAAATTGTCTTCTAGTCATCTTGAAAGGAAGTTTAGATTCACATGGATTCATGTCCATCCTATGTATCAACATATCTTGCCTATTTGTTGCCATTCAACGCTTTCGCCTTAATGACGTTCTTCCCTAGTTTTGTAATTTGAAGCCTCGTACCATTGCACAATCCTGATGCTTGGTCAATGTTCCTTATTAACATAACAGGTACGCGACCTTCAAAACCAATTTATGACGAGGAATCCCGGAACATTTAATTGAATTGAGGAACTCTATATCATACAGATCATCGATACTATCATTTACACGATCTAAACGATTTATAGAGTCAGCACTGAAGTATTTTGCTTCATCTCCTGACAGTAAAGAACAAATGTATTCATTCAAGGAGTCAACATGTTCCGTAGTTGGTATCAGTATTGATCTGTTGTTTAGGTAATCTTCCTTGAATAAACGCTCAACGAAATTTGGGTAAGTAGATTCAACGATACACCTTATTGGATTATCATCATCATGGAGTAACAAATCAGAGGGTATTTTTATGTTTGCAATACCATCGTGTGGCAAACCAATAACACCCTCTCCTATAAGCAGTAGCCATTCAAAAAATGCTTTGATTTTCTCTTGCTCAATTGGATCTGTGGAAGACTTGAGTCTCATATTTTTGGTTAATTGCAATAACTGACATCCATTCCAAAGAGGAGAAGCATTAATAGATGCATCTACAATCTCAGCTCGTCCACTTTTAGGAATAACTGGTAGAATTTGTCTGAAATCACCTCCCATGACGACACATTTCCCTCCAAATATTCTATTGGTCTTCAATAGGTCCCTTAAAGTTTGGTCAAAAGCCTCAATGCAATGTCTCTTCACCATTGGAGCTTCATCCCAAATGATTAGATTAGCAGCCTTGATCAAGTTGGCAGTTGGTAAATTTTGAGTAATAGAACAAATAGAATCTTCATTGATGTCTATAGGAATTAAAAATCTTGAATGTGCAGGCAGAACTGCACATTCAAATTTTTAATTCCTATAGACATCAATGAAGATTCTATTTGTTCGTAGTTTTTACGTAAAAACGGAAGGAGAATGAAAAATCGTAAAACGTAAAATCGTAAAATAAAACGGAGTTTTTACCTGCATATGTATATAAGGTACTTGCCTTCATACACACATATCTTGATCAATGCAATATCAATCAAAATGTCTAACATTGTCATTGATCAAACCATATTTTTTTATATGATTTTACATGATTAAATTGAGATTTTTAATGCATTTTCTCGGGGACATTATTGTATGATTAAGTACTAAGTTGAGTTAGGAACATTTGTATTGAATTAAGTGTAATTAGGGGTAAATGATCTTTATTTATTAATTACGAGAAAAGGACCCAAATGTTTTTGAAATTTCGGTTGCCCCAAAATAGTTTGAAAATTCTCGCTTTAGTCTCTCTCCAGAACTTTTAAAACTTTCACTTAAGTCCCTTAGTAAACTCGGCGCTTTTTGCAAAAACGTTGCGTTTTTACGCTTTTACGCTTTAAAGTGGCGCTTTTTACGCTTTTACCTTTGGTGCGTTTTTTCCACTACGTAACATGTTTTGCCCAAAAAAAGCGTAAAAGTGGCGTTTTTTGCGCTTTAAGCGCGATTTTGACTACCATGGTTCTGCCTGATGGTAGTAAAGTAGCTACAATTCCACTAGATGCTACATTCAATATGATACTCCCTTTAGATCATATGGAAGCTGTCAATGCGTTCCAAATGAAGGTTTTCCCAGTATCACCAAATCCATGCAAAAAGAGAATCCACCTTGTTGTGAAGAAACAGTGGAAAGTATTTTATGGAATACTCCCTTTTGCTTGTCAGTCATTAGATTTTGCAACCTAATAGCTTCATCGCTCTTTGTTTCTTTGTTGTAGTTCAACTCCTGAGGTATTAGTTGATTAGACATGTCGATCATGTTTTGTTCATTTGGCTTGGGCAAGCATCGATAGTCATTGAGGTTTTTACCGTTCCGTAGCAAAATTTGTTCAATCTCAAATAGTCCAAGAGACTTCTTTATTGGTACTTGAGAGCGCAATTCTAGAACATGAAAGAAAACTTATTAATTATTTCATTACCCGCTTGTTTGTTTTTTGTTAAAACAATGAATACTTCGCGCAAAAATAAAGTATTAATAAAGAAACGTACTTGTAAAGAGCTGATTGCCTTGTGTCATATATAACAAATCTTCACATATGATATCTTTAGACCTTTCCCAAACAATACCAGGTTGTGACAAGGAATGACTTAACAATATATTGGTGAAAAAGTGACGAAGGTAGTTTCCTGATGCCCACAATGATGCTTCTTTAA
Source organism: Acacia acuminata (assembly GCA_019022655.1). Classification (NCBI taxonomy): domain Eukaryota; kingdom Viridiplantae; phylum Streptophyta; class Magnoliopsida; order Fabales; family Fabaceae; genus Acacia; species Acacia acuminata. Next base: position 8,420,887 of record JAFJYI010000005.1, read on the forward strand.
TTGCATCGATATACTCATTGTCACCATCTAACAATCCAAGTTCATAACATGCTTCCCTGAATGTCGGGTAGACAACATTATTAATAGTCCTAATATCTTCATAATTCGTTGGACCTCGAATTTTTGTCAAAAGCAAACGAAGATAATATAACTCCTTGAGCGGGGTACAATGACCAAGCCTTCCAACGAGAGAAACCACGTTCGCGATGCTTCCAAATTCTTCTTTCCTTAACAAATGTAAAGTAGTTAGGGAATTGAGAATAAGTTAGTGTTCTTGCAAAAGGGTCATCCTTATTCTTTTCAAACCAAGCAAGGAACATTGATTCTTTAACTCTAGGATTGTTGACAAGGGATGACATTGCTTGAGTTTGAGAGTAATAAACTGCTTGTTGTTCATGAAGATGGAAACTTAATCTCTCAATAGGTGGTTGTCTATGGTGGATATCAAAGGCAAAAATTCTCCACGATGCCTCACATGAAGACACATACCTACAATTGAGATAGTGAGCAATCTCATCAAATGTTTGTTGAGTCCCTGGACTTTCGTTGTTGCTATATATGCTCGCGATTACGCGGTCATTCCCTTTTCTTATATATTTGAATAGGTATTTAACAGATCGTGTTTGATTTGTCTTCTCAATGTTCAAATGAGCAGAAAAAAGCTTTAGTAACCTACCATTGTCAGGGACTACGAATCTGTTATCTAGATGAACACCCTTCCTAGACACCGTGCGCCCATCATTTCTCCTTCGATATGTTGGATATCCATTTTCATCCAACGTAGTACTTGTGTTATACCTTTTAGGAAAGTACTTGGAACATTTACCATCCTTCATGCAAGGTGCATTGTTTGACGATCGACCGCATGGACCATGAACCATATAACTGCCAACTAATTCATATAATTCATGGTCTAAATCTTTGTCAGGTATCTCTGCGGATATTAAGCTATCAACCTCAAATGATGTTTTTATTTTATCTGAATCTGACAACCATAATATGATGTGCGCGTGTGGTAGGCCTCTTTTTGGAACTCAATAGTGTAAACATATGCAAATACACAAATATCGATTAAATTATACATTTTCGAAATAATTTAATAATAATATTTTGAACTGTAATTAAGTTGTTAATATTTATATGTTTTTTCAAGAGATCCGTAAAACCAATTTGGCAACTCCCTCCAAATTATGAATTAATTTTAAATGGATACAAGTAATCCTTTCTAACTATGTTTGTCAGACTAAATAATCATTCTTCGACATTGGTTTTTTTATAAATCCTTCTTATTAAACATTAATATAGAAACAAATGTAGCAGTAATGACAACATTAAATAATGAAGCAAAGGTTATGTTATATCTTCTAGTAAAACATACCTGCTTTTATCGAACCAAAGATCTTATCGTCCTTCAAAGTTTGCATCAACTTCCATAGCTTTATGTGGAATACTCTGCTCAATATTTTTGGCCTGTCACATGGTTTCAAATCATCTTTGTTACAATGGTGAGTAATCTTAGGCCACATAGGGTTGCTTGTAAATGTTATAAAAATGTCGGGATAACTTGACCCCGGGAACAAATGGCCATAGCATCCGATAATTCTGAATCATGTATCGTGTGCCCCGGTGAAAGAAGAAGGTAGAATAACACGTCGTCTGTTGATGAAGGATCTGTCTCTCCTCTTGTAAGCCGTCTAAAAGTCCACTATAAAGGTCAACTCTTAATTCCTTTTGATGTTTTTTGATGTAGTTGAGCCTATCACTTTCTACCTTGGAATATCCATCAACAACAAATGTTGAAGTAATTTTTGGCCTTGCAAAATAAGAGAATGCTCTGAAGTCCTCCTCATAAGATGGAACGCCAAGTACTCCCTAGGTGTTAGTTTTTTCTTCTTCTTTGTCATTGACAATGATTCAATTGCATGTTCATTTGTTGAGTCGTATCCGTTGTCACCATAAGGAAATAACAAAGGATATTGAAGTGGTAGATATGACATGTGTAGCTCATCAATTCGTTGTAAATGTCCACGTTTGACAATGATGTCTCTTTTGGTGTATGACTTGTCAAAATCACCAACAATTAGTGCAACAAGTTCAGAAGTTGTTGGCATATTATATTGTCTAGATAGCTCGCTTGAATTTCCATTTCTGATTAGCCTTATGTTAATATCAGGGACCACATTTTCCATGATAATGTCTGCAGCTTTTCTGTATTTTTTCACTATAGAATTGTGCTTATCAAGGCAATCCTTCAACATTTAAACAATTGTAGGGTCTAAAATCTCAGCATTAACATGACGGTTGTAAAGTTTACAAATAAAGGTTTATCATGTGGTGTTATAATGTATAAACCATTTGGAAGTATGTAAAAAAATATAGCTAAAACAAAACTCACTGATGAAATTGTTTGAAACTTCATTGTCAATATCATAAATATACGGTGGGCGTACACGGAGGATTTCCTGGAGGGGCAATAAGCTCCAGATAAGATGGTGGTTTTGGCCAGAAAGGACAAAAGAATAAGGGCCTCCTCCTTTAGAGTTTATAGAATGGTCAATTTTACCACCCATCGATGTGAAGCAAAACATATTATTATATGAGCGGATATTTTTTAAATTTTTTTGAATATGATGAATGCTTGTTGAAAAATAAGTCCTCAAGTTCTTCGGGGCTCTCTTTAGTAGAGGCACAATTATCTTCCCATTACAACAACACAATCCAAACTAGCTGGGTGTTATTTTTTTTTTTTTTGACACTTTTAATACTTTTTGCTAACCACATTTGTGCACCACATGAATGACATTCGTGGCTAGCATCACCATCATCTAAATAGCTGGACTGGAATGAACGTTTGAAAATTGTCTGATCTTGTCCAAGAACATATCCACATGAAAGAGTGATTTCTATTTTTTGTCCTCTCCCAATGACTCATATTTCAGAGCATTGTATGCCTGGTCCTTATATATTACGCAATAAATAATATTCTATAATATTGGTCTTATTTCAACAATTGTGCATTCATGTTGTCCGTTTGAAAATTGGTTTCAAGAAAATTACATCCAATGGCCAGTGTTATGATAAAACTCAAGTTGATAAAATGTTGAAGAGAATGTTTATAACGTACAACATAATTACAACCGAAATTTGAGAAAGGTAAACTTCATATCATAGAGTAGTAAATCATATGCATAAGATATCAATTTATTTTCTCCTTCTTGATGTTTTTAAGAGGTTTGGTAGTGCTCGGTTGTGGTGTGCACATATGCAAGACCAAGGTCATCACACACAAGTGGAACGTCAATTGCAATAGTCTTTCTTTTTGTGTTGGAGTCAGGTGGGGTTGTAAGTTGGGAGATGGTGTTAATGTCATCTTCAATGACATTAATTTGTGAAGATGTATGACTAGTTTCCCTTGAAGCAGTTGATTCCTACAGATAGGTAAGATAAGTTAATAAATAGAGTAACTCTATAATCTTACCAAAAAACTACAATAACAAAGGATGAAGATGACAAAATACCATATCTGTCATGGACGTTGTGTGTTGCTGCAAGTAAAACATGTAAATAAAGTAAGTTTAACAAATTTATTGTTAAACTATTTTAAAAAATCCAGATGCAAAATTTAAAGAAATTGAACCTCGTCATTTGAATATTGGAATTGTTGTACCAAGTGTGTATCTGCACACAACGACTAACTCCAATGCTACTCATCCTATGCTTGATATTATTGCTCCTAATCCGTAGCTTGACAAGTATTACCTTTCCGTCTATTCTATCCAACTCTTTTGGAACTGTAGTATTCTCACCATTCTATGGGAATTTAAAACGTATAGACATGCATAAGAATTTACAAAATAGAGGATGTAATATGTAACTCAATATATAACATAATGAATACCTCTTTCATGTCCTCTTTCATCTTTGATGCAGATTTACCCAACAATTCAGTTGCATGACGATCAAACAACATGATTGAACATTTTCCAGTTTTGTCAAATACTTTGTAGTGAACTTTATACCTACCAAAGTAGATATTAACTAAATTTATGGAACATGGATTATGGAACAATATGTAGTGGTTAAGTTTGAAAACATACTTGGGGACAGTCATAAGTACGTCCTTATCACACTTGGTGCATCTAAGAGTGCCATTAGGCATGTACTCGGGTTTTTTGTCAAAAAGACATGCATCATAATACCACCCATACAATGTTTCACATTTTTGAATCGTGACCTTTGAAACAACATCACACTCCTAAACATTTTAGGAAAAATAATATTATTTTTCTTGCAAGTTAAATAATGGTTACCATCTTTCTAACAATATAGATGAAGGGATAAATTAATTATTAATTTGTGGAAGTAAAATAATATAAAGACGATGAAGAAAAATTACTTGCTCTAACTTAGAAATATCAGACAATGAAATCCTAGTGAGGAAACTAAAAAGTGATTCAGCTGAGTAGGTTGGATATTCGACACTTGAAATTTGTGTAAACAAGTTATTTGGAGCTAGAATCTTGGCTAAGTTTATACATTATGCGTATGTTCGATTAGTATAAGGTAACAAAAAAAACCACTAATAGTAAAAGGAATTAAGGTCCGACCTTTCTTTCAACAATGATGCCTCCGTATATTTGGATTAAGAGTGACTAAAGTTGCATTAAATGCGTTACTCAAATGACCGTAATCTAATGTAAATGTATATTAGACATTAGAAAATATATTAATAAAACAAAATAATTCATTTACTATTGTCGAAGACATTGAAAAAAATAAAAAATGAAAAACTGTATTCTGTTTGATCTTGCAAACGCACAAAAACAATAATTGGAGGTTCCATGTTCTCATGTTTCATTGCATAAGTCTCCTCAGCACACTCACCCCAAAGAGTGATATTTATAATGTTTTCACTAAGAGATGTTGAAATATGATTATATTCAAGTACTCTTTGTTATACTTAAGTTGAAAAAAAAATTTGAACACCCAGTTTTTAGTGAGCTACAAAGATAGATAAAAAAATTACTTCTCATCAGCAATGCTAAAGTTTAGCCTCTTGGTAATATCACTTTCCTTTCTTTGATCTAGTAAACGTCCGAAAGCTTGCAAAAACCCAATTACGTCTGCAGTTGTTTGTATGTCATACATCATTAAATTAATTGGAATGCACTCCATCTTAAAGCATAAAAGGTTAGTTGATTTAACAAAATGGGTCCAAAAAAGACAAACCTATTAACTCTGGGTCTGGGTTATTTCCATGCTTGATGTCTACAATGGACTTGAAGTTATAAGCTTGTTGGTTAATGACAACGTCAGATTCTTCTATGAATGTGTGAGTATGGAAGTTCAATCTCCAAGGGTTTTTAGTTGCTCTATACTTATCATCATTCTCGACTACCTCAAAGTTTTGGAAGTTGTACACCATCCCTTTTTTCGGATCATCAATCAATTTTGGAATGACATTTTTTTTGTGTCACGGAAACTTCCATTCTTGTCTCCTGGCACAAAAACCAAAAACGAAAAACAAATTGGGCGACGGTACAAAATTTCGGTTGTAAGAAAATAACTATTAAAAAAAGATTATAGAAAATGGGTACTATGTAGATCTATAAATCTTTATAACAACTAACCATTTCATCAACCGGTATCATCCCTATCTTCCATATTGGGTATGGTGCAACCTTTTTCTTGACAACCCACTTCCGGAGAACTTTTGCAACAATCGACCACGTGTCCTCGGTCATTGCCTGTTTGTTGTTGTAAAACAAAGGAAAGCTTGTTTAGAGTACCGCGAGCATAAGCTGATCCATTAGGTGATTTTATAAAAGAAAATTTATAAATCGAATTCACGAAATTGGAGGGAGGGAAATATTTCATAAAGGAAAATCTTAAGTATGAATTCAGAAAAATGGAGGGAGGGAAGACGTATGATTGAGAGATCGAAAATTGTGTTGAATTCATAAAGGAAAATCTTAAGTTTGAATTTAGATTTCATATGGACTTGAGCTGATCCATTAGGTATTTTATAAAGGAAATTTTACAATTTGAATTTAAAAAAATTTATCTTGTTTAGGAAAAATGTTGGCTTTTATGGAAAAAAATTGTATTGACTTACGTTTGTAAATAACCCAGGCCAATTACTATTTAGGAATCATATATGATAAATAGGACTTGAGCTAATCCATTAGGTATTTTATAAAGGAAATTTTATAATTTGAATTCAAAAAAATGGAGGGAGGGAATGATTTTATAATGAAAAATTTAAACCCGTCCCACTACAATGGGGGTGGGAAGATGATTGAGAGATCGAGAGAAGTGTGTGGACGTGGCACTAATCATTATACTATTTTGGAAAAATGTTGGCTTCTTATGGAAAAAACGTATTATTGACTTACGTTTGTAAATGACCCAGGCCAATTCTTGTTTAGGAATCATATATGATAAATAGGACTTGAGCTGATCCATTAGGTATTTTATAAAGGAAATTTTATAATTTGAATTCAAAAAAATGGAGGGAGGGAATGATTTTATAATGAAAAATTTAAATCCGTCCCACTACAATGGGGGAGGGAAGATGATTGAGAGATCAGAAAAGTGTGTGGACATGGCACTAATCATAGTGTAACATGTGGACCAATGAATGAAGGAGTTAGAGGTTTAGAAGGATATATTGATTCTATCTTTAGTATGTTTATGTTATGTTTATATTTATGTTTATGTTTATGTTTTTGTGTTTTATTTACTATAGTTGTTTGTTTGCCAATTATTTGCGAATCAAATTCTTGAAAATAATTACTCAATCAAATTGCTACAAATTCAAAATAGGTGTAGAGATTGATGATGTCGCGCAAATGACTTGATAAATCTCAATTTTCATATATTTTATCCCTCCTTATTTATTTATTTTGGGGGACTATTTTAGGCTAATTTGTATTTATTAGATAATATTTGGATTGTTAGCTAATTTTAAGGAATAATATTGTTCTAGTGTAGAACACAGATGTACAACTAAGGGCTGGTATTTTGATCTTGGATAGCTAGGCTCTGCCTGAATATCTATGGAGGAGATAATCAAGAGAATGTGGGATCACTTTACACGACAAAGGGGTGGTGTGTGTGCACAGTAAGATTGTATGTAAATAGTCTGAGTTAGAATCTGTGCACCTGGTTACCTGACCTCCGTATTTATAGAGGTGTCGGGCGGATATCTCGGCTGGTGCGATATCCGGGCGCGCCATATCCGGCTGCGCTATCTCGGGGCGAGGGTCTCGGAATGCCGTTACGATATGGGTAGATCGTGCCTAGCCAAGATTCCGGATCTCACCCCATGATTAGCGGATCATACCTCCTGGTTCCGTTTGGGCCGCGCCATGGACTTGGGCTTTTGGGCCGGTCCGTAACAGTTGCCCCCAGCTTGGTTGTTCAGGCTTCTGGGCGGCCGAGGTGTTCAATGCCCCCGGCCCCTGTTGAGGTCCGGGGCCTATGCTTCATCCGGACCGGCTTCTAACACCGTGGCTTGTTCCTGTCGTAACAGTCCGGGTGGTGTCCTGGGTCGCGCCTGACTGGGGCGTCTCGGACGGCCTCAAACTTACGTAATTAGCCCCCTGTTCGTGAGTGAATCGCTTGGCATTCTTTCCGTCGGCGCCATCATTTTTGTTTTACACCTGGCTTGCCCTGATTGGAAAGAGTCTGTAGCCGTCGCGCCCCTCTGTGTGCCGATTTGTGTGCATATTTAATGCTCCTACGTCGTTCTGTGCATTTCCCATCGTGTCTAGGTTCAAAGACCGAATTACCCCTGGCGTTCCATTTCCCTGTCATACCTATGAAGTAATTTTTTTGCGTTTGGCTCCTCACTTTTTCCCGCTACAACCTTTCTTTGGTTTTGCTCTGGGTTTGTAGAATCATCTCCTCTGCCAAAACTCCACTGTTCTCCATTTCTATCGTTCGAGTTTCCCTTTTCTTACTCATACATGTATTTTCCTTATTTTTCTTTACTTTTTTACGGCATAACGTACTTCTTACCGATTATATATCATTTGGTCCATTATCTACGTTCCTACTCCTCCTCCTTTCTGGTTTTCTGAGTAAGCTTTTGGGACCATTTTCTGGGTTTTGCTTACTTTTGACACATCCGTGTCTGTACTTGCCTCTCTTTCGACATAAGACCTTTAGTTCTTAGGTTCTTAGTTCCTTCCTTATGGATAGAGATAGGCATTTTCCTAAACCCAGATCAATGTTAACCCCTGAGAAAGAGGAGTTTCTTCGCACTCGCTTCCCGCGAGCTTCTTATTGGGTTCTTTGAATCGAGCTTTCAGAAGCGGAGAGGTCAGCCCCTTTACTCCAAGGCGGGGTCGGTCACTCAAGACGAGTCGGGCCCCGACCTATTGCTGTTAGAGCTTTGTCTCCTCCTCCTCCCGAGCTTCTCCACACAACGTTCCTATCTCATCGCCAGTACAGGCCGGGATCGGTTCCGTCTTCGGCTCCAGGTCTCCGGTCTTATTGGCCCAACCACTCAACTTCTATGAGAGTCCACCTTCTGTGAGCTTGGATCCTTATCTCGAGGATTACCTCGGCCCCTGCTGGGACTGCTTGGCCGAGGGTGCCTTCCACATTGCGCACGACGGAGACTCCAAAGCCTCCTCGATTCTTGGTTCTTGCCGGCATCGGCAACCTTCGGGCCTTTCTTCTGGCGTACCCTTTCGTCCGAGTCCGCCATCTATTTTGCCTTCTAACATGCTTTTACCAGGTATTTCTAACTCTGCTAATTTCCTTTTATTTTGCCTATAGGTTAATGGCTCCCAAATCTGTGCCCTCCAAGCAAAGGACCGAGGCTGAGGAATCGGACTCTTCTAGTCCTCCCGAGGCTTTGTGTCGTAGATTTCCCTGGGTGTCCCATAAGGTCTTGAAGACCCGGTCATTGATGTCAGATACCGACATTGCACGTTTGGATCTACCCTTCATGGAGGGGTGCGTTATACGCCGCCCGGAGGCCGACGAGCCTATTTGCGCGGAACGGGAAGTAGGCAGTCCCAATTTCTTTTTCTTTTACCGGGATTACCTTACTCGGGTCGGTGTTTGCTTCCCTTTCACCCAGTTCCAGATAATGGCCCTGTTGCACCTGAGACTTGCCCCGTCCCAACTTCATCCGAACGGGTGGACTTATCTTGTTGCGTTCGAGCAACCGTGTGTCGCTCTTTCCCCATTCCGATTCCCGCTTTCGACCAATCTCTTTTTCTATTACTTTGGCCCCTTTACGCCCGGCTCTCCCAAAGAAAGCGACAAGCTAAAAGGGTTGGTATCTCTCCGCTGCAATCGAGATCCGAAACTCATGAAGCCCTACTCCGGGTCGTTTAAGCGGTTCAAAAATGCGTTCTTCAAGGTTGTCGCCGTGCCTGGTAAATAAACCTAGTTTTTAAAGGGGGTTGAGGCCGCTGACGTAGAGTGGCATTTTCCTTTATATTGGATGGAGAGTCATCATAAAGCTGCTCCCTCATCCTTCCAAATTTCCAAAGATGACCTCCTGCCGGAGACACCCCTTTCGTGCCTAGGTTGGACGCCTACGTGGAGGAGTAGGCGTCTAGAGTGCGGCCTTTTTCATTTCCGGGGAGGGATCTAAGCCAATCCCCTCTACTTGTAGGAGTCCCTCCTTTGCAATGTTGTTTGTCTTTCCGTAAAATTTGGTATCCTGTTGTAGTAATTTGTGTTTATTCCTGACTTCCTTTACTTGTATTTTCAGCTCAAGACATGAGGGCTCTTTCAGGTTACTTAGCGAAGGTGAATCCGGCCGCGGCATCGTCGAGTCATCGGACTCAGAAACGGGCCGTCCCTGCCGAAGGTGCTGCGCCCGAGGCCGCTACTGCCTATGTTGTTACAAAGAAAACTAAGGTCTCGGCAGCGAAGGGTCGGCTCCATCCATCCCCTCTGGGCCTTCTCAGGGAGTTGTTTCCCAAGCTCCGAAGGGGAAACATGTCATTGTGTCTGTGGATGAATATGTGTCTACGGTTATCGTGACTACTCCTTCGGTTTCGGTGCTCCCGATACCTCCGCCACCTCCGCCTCCTCCACCTCCTCCTACCGGGTCGTCTCGTCCTTCTTCTGTGCTTCCTTACGGCTTCATATGGGATAAGGGGGTGACCAAGGAACTGGGACGTTGCGTTCCTTCCTCCCCGAGGGAATTTATGGAGAGCCGGCCCCCTGTCTCCGCCTAACGTTGATGAGGTGTATGCGGCTCAACGGTATTTATGTAAATCCGTTGGGCGCTTCAAGCCTATATTCTCATGAGGGAGAAGTATTCCATGTTCGATGCGAGAGAATAAACGCCCGAGAGCGTCTCGAAGAGGTGGCAGCGAAACAAAAAGAGGCCGAGTGGTGCAGATTTTGCAAGAGGAGCGGCTTCCTTGCTAAGGTTTCGAGAACATATGCCCCACCAACTTTAAAAGGCCTTCCCGGTTTTCCATCTCGGGAGGATCCGAAGTCGAGGAGTTGCTTGGCGGCAACGAATGCGTTGTGAGGATCTCATCTTAGGTTCAGGTCGTCTTTAGGGTGTCGATCCTTGGACGCCCGCCCATCCTATCCCGATTTTTCTCCATGATGGCTGCCCGATTTCGACCGGGATCATTGCTTCACAACTGTAGGTCAGCCGGAATGGGGTTTCCTGGGTCGAGGACTGCGTACTCGTCATGTAGCCCTATAGAACGCTGTGAAGCTGTTCGGTCCAGCTGGTGTCGGCCTTTTACATGCATTTCTTTAATCCGTCCAGAATGATTTTGTTAGCTGACTCGGCCTGGCCGTTAGATTGCGGGTGTTCGACGGAGGAGAATTGTTGCTGGATGTCCAAGTTAGACATTAAGGCCTGGAATCTATAGTCTGTGAACTGAGTCCCATTATCAGTGACGACTTCAGCAGGTATCCCGAATCGAGCAATGATGTTATGACGAACGAATCTCATAATTCGAGACGAGGTGATCGTAGTCAATGCCTCCGCTTCAATCCACTTGGTGAAATAGTCTACGGCGACGTGAGCCATTTTTCAATGTCTGTGTGCCGGTTTGAATGGTCCGAGGATGTCCATTCCCCATTTATAGAAGGGCCAGGGGGTCGGCATACCTTTTAACTCCATCGGTGGTGGCCATAGTTGTCTTGGAGGGATCCGTCCCTAGGGTCAACTCCTCCAGCTCCCCTTTCGGCTCTGGGCATGGATTTTCTGGTTCACGGAGATCCATCTCTACCATATTAACTAACTGTTGGGGCTGCCTATCATTTCTGACTTCGGCCATAACTTTGTTGGTTCGGAGTCGTGGCAGGGATGAAGGTCCTTCCTCCTCGACTCGGAGAGTCTCAAAGTAGCATTCTCGTGACTCCTTCTGGTCCCCGGACACTTCGACCACCTGATTTTTATCGTTGATCATCTTCAGTTTCTTGTGCTTAGTGGATGCTAGCATGTCCCAATTGTGTATAGTGGGTTGGCCGAATATAATATTGTAGGGAGAGCGGAAGTCGGCCACTACGAACCTTACACGTTCTGACTTGAAAGCTTCCTTGGTTCCTAGCGTCAGTCTGAGGTCTATATACCCTTTTGGGAAGGAACGCTCTCCATTAAACCCGATAAGGGTTGACTTGCACGACTTTAAGTCTTCATTATCGAGGTGCATCCTCTGGTATGTGTCCCAGCTTATTATGTCGGCCGAACTCCCTGCATCCATGAAGATCCGTTTGACTCGGCAATTTACTAGGATTTTGGTGATAACCAGTCCGTCCTGGTGGCCGGGAATAACATCCTTTAGCTCTTCGTTGGTGAAGACTAATGGAGGTGGTTTCGGTTTCATTGAGCCGCCTTTGAATTTTGGTATATCTCTCATTGTCAGCACCTCCCGCAGGTATTTCTTGCGTTGGCTTATCATATCGCCACCTCCTCCGAACCCACCGCTGATGGTACTGCATTGGAAATCAGTCTCAGGGAAACCGTCGACAGGGCCGATTTTTTGTTTCTTCTCTAGTTCCCGAGTGTCCGTAGCCGGACTCTTGCTTCCGCGGCCATTATTCCGCCTTCTTGTTTTCCCTTGAGTTTTGATTACGTATTGGCGAAATTTCCCTTCTCTCACGAACTTTTCAATAGCATCCCTGAGTTCATAACACTCGTCGGTTGTATGACCGGAGCAGTCATGGAAAGTACAAAATTTTCCCCGATTTGTAGTGGACTGATTCCTGATGGGCTTCGGCTTGGCAACCCTTTTGTGGGGCATTTGAATTTTTCTAAAGGAGTTAAGTAGCATGATATCCCTCTTCTAATCTTATTGTTGCACCTATTGCTTGCCGATCTTTTGATCATGGGACGTTAAGAGATTGTTACAACTCCATTGGCTTAGTGAGACATTAACTTAAATAAGATTTGATGATATGATCCAAGTGTGGTGGTTCTTTTTGCTCTATGTTTAGGAATTTCATAGGCAATGTTCTTTTCAGATAATGAATTCTCTTTCTTTTGCTTGAGGACAAGCCAATGTTTAAGCATGGGGGAGTTTGATAAGTGTATATTTTATGAGCATTAATTGGAATTATTGATATTATATACCTGTTTAATTATCTTTTATGAACTTTTCCATCATTGAATCAAACCTAGGATCAAAGAATAAATCGACATAAAATCTACTCATATCCTATTTTTATTGTGCAGGAAATATTTGCTGATTTTGAAAGAAGTAGAAAGAGCAATTAAGAGGATATGCAATCAACCAAACTCGGTGGTCCTAGGCAAGTAAAATAGAAACAAAATCAATTGTGTGATCTAGTGGAATTGATTACAAGATATGAGATATCTTTTTAAAAAGAAAAGGAGAATCAATGACCCAAGACCTAAATTATAAATAGGGAGGCAGAGACAAGAAGGAAAGAAGGAGAGACTGAGAGGCGTAGAATAAGAAGGAACAAAGAAGCAGAGGAGTAGCGGCTGAGCGTTTTGGTTCTCTTTATCATCTCCAAGGAAGGACGGAAGGACTGTGGAGGCGACGGAGAAGCTTTCTTTCCGCTTTCTCTTTATTCTTTGAACTTGGATTTTTATCTCTTTGTTATTGGTTTTATTAGAGCCATGTGTGGCTAGTAGGTTTTGTAACTTAGAGAATCTATGAACTTATTTGTGTTTTAGAGATTATTCCCATGGATTGATTTGCTTAATTTTATTTCAGTTTATTTAATCCTGTGTTTATTGTTATTGCTTATTGATTGATCATCATTGAGCATGTTTTGGGGATTTAGGGTTGGACTTGGAAGAGGGAATCCTAAATTGACCTTGGGATTAAATAATGTGGAATTAGGTTTAAATCTAATGTGAAATAAGTTTTAATTTAATTTGCGTCTAGGATAGGAATATACCTAGAAGCTCCGCATAATCAAATTAGAGTGAGCCCGATCTAAAATGAATCTTATTTAGTTGTGTGAGGCATTACATAATTAATTAAGATAGGTATATAAATGGACCGGAAGGCATTTATAGACATTAATACTCTAGATTAGCTGATTGAGATAAAATCTAAGAAACAAATAAGGGATTAGTGACTCTAGGTTGCTCGTTTATTAGTGTGGTAGTTTCTTTGTTTTAATTTTAATTTCTTTTTTCTTAATTAAATTTAATTTGTTTTGCTCAACTTAAACGAAATTGTGAAATTAATTCTTAACTGAAGTTGTGATACTAAGTCCTCGTGGGAACGATAATTTTCTTATCACTTTATTACTTGTTACGACCCGTGCACTTGCAAAGTTTATAGGCTATAAAGTTTTGCCCTATCAAATATCAACCTCGTTGGAAAAAACGTTACCTCCAGTCACTTGATACATCATTTTCGCATATATATATATATATATATATATATGATTCTATATGAATATATATATGATGAAGATATTGAAATTGATATTTGATACAATTACTAGGTTGATTATATATTTGATTGGATTATTATCTTTGAGCTATATAAATTGTGTTTTGATTAGGATTACCAGCTTTGTTGACTTTGTGTTTGCGTGACTGCGATGATCCTTCGGTGGAGCAGATTTTTAGTGAAATAAGTTTCAAAGGAGTGGGCAGCGAGGATAACAACTCAGATATTTCTAACTAATTCTAGAGTTTATAGAATTTTTATGAATTTAATAAAATGCATAAGACATATTTCCTTTAGTTGAACTTTAGTCTTTGTTGTTATTTCAATGTAATGAATTTAGCCTTGCACTTGTCTTTAGTAAAAAGCAAACGGTAACATTTCCCAAATTTGGTTAATTTAAATTTCACAATTATTTATGACTTTTTTTGTTATTATAAATTGTTAAAAATTTGGGGTGTTACAGTCTAAAGAAAACCCACGGTTGCTCCTTGGGAGAATGACGTAGGTTGACCATAAACTGCATAATAGATTAGAACATAGTTTAATTGATTGCTTTAGCGATTAAAGCAAACATCAATTTTGGCGCCATTGTTGGGGAAGTGCAAAGATATTGGTAGTTTTCTTATACCTTGCACTATTGGTGATATTCAATTCTCAGATGCCTTGGCAGATTCAGGAGCAGCTATCAACGGTATGCCAAAATCAGTCTTTGATCAACTAAAGAGTATAAAGCTTAAGCCTACAAATCTCATGGCATCCCTTGCTGATAGACGTTGCATAGTCCCAGAAGGCGTCTTGAAGGACATCTTAGTTAAGGTAAAAGATTTCATATTCCATGTAGACTTCTATGTTCTTGATATGGATGATGGTCGATTTAGGCAGAAAGGACATTCATATTTAATTTTAGGTAGGCCCTTCCTTAAAACTGTTAAAGCTATGATAGATGTGCCTGCTGGTAGCCTTACTTTGGAATTTGCTGGTGAAACTATTAGATTCAATATGCTTGAATCTATGAGACCTCCCCCCAATGATTGTGTAAAGATAGATGTGAATGTTATTGATGCTATTATGGATCATTCTACTATAGATATTAAAGATAGCATGCTTAGTAGATCCTATGATATTGCTAGTTTAGATGATACTATCTCTTGTTCATGTGCTAAAATTGGTAATTGTGATACATGTGCTGACCTTGATGTTGCTAATATTGATATTTTTGCTAACGTTATTGAGATTATGAGACATTCTAGACATGATGCTTTTGTGCCTATTTGTAGCATTAGTGATTCTAGTGATCATGTATCCACTACTTCTCTTGATTTTGATGGACTTTCTCATTTACTTAGTGTGATTGATACCATGGATAAAACTGATTTATCTTCACTACCTGATTCTAAGTTATTGATTAGCATTGATCATGTTTCTGATGGGGTGATTTTTTATTCTAATTCTATCTCTGACATGAGTGCTACTGATGGCACTATTGCTATTATTGTAATGTGTCTGTTGATTCTTTTGCTCTTGCAGTTTCTACTAGTACTCCATAAGGTGGAAAAGTCTGCTCTTTTTTCTGTGAGTCTGCTATGTAGGTTTCTAGTTTGACTAATGTTGATTTGAAGCCTCTCATACCTTCAATTGAACAAGCTCAATCTTTGGAGTTAAAGCTACTTCTTGACTCATTGAAGTATGCCTATTTGGGGAAGGACGAGACACTTCTTGTGATTGTAGCTAGTGACATAGCTGCTGATAAGGAGACCCGCCTCCTAGAGGTACTTAGGCGACAGATGAAAGCTATTGGATGGACTCTTGTTGATATCCCTAGAATCAGCCAAAATTGTGCATGCACCGGATCCTGCTAGAAGATGGTGCCAAAGCTATACGACAACACAGAGACGACTCAATCCATTGATCCTTGATGTGGTAAAGAAGGAGGTCTCTAAGCTTCTTTCTGCAGGTATAATCTACCATATTTCTGACAGCCGTTGGCTAAGTCCAGTTCAGGTAGTACCTAAGAAAACTGGTATTATTGTTGCTTGTAATGATGAAGGTGAGCTAGTTCCCACTAGAGTTCAAAATAGTTGGAAAGTATGTATTGTCTGTAGAAAATTAAATTCAATGACTAGAAAGGATCACTACCCCATTCCCTTCATAGATCAAATGTTAGAAAGACTGGTTGGCAGATCACGTTATTGTTTTTTGGATGGTTTTTCTAGTTATTTCCAAATTTCTATTGCACCTGAGGACCAAGATAAAACCACATTCTCATGTCCATTTGGAACCTTTGCATACAAACGCATGCCATTCAATTTATGTAATGCACCAGGTACTTTTCAGTCTGGCTTGGTTTGCTTTTCGGTCTGGCTTGGTTTTGATTCCTGAAGGCATATCTGTTTGGTTTGCTTGTGGTGCTCTATTTGGCTTGGTTTTTATTCCTGAAGGCATATCTGTTTGGTTTGCTGCTTGTGGTGCTCTGTTTGGTCTGGATTGGATTCCTGAAGCTATTAATGGAGGGAAATAATAACAATAAAGGTGCCCAGAATACTACCACCCCTAATCCTCCCGAGTCTAGTAATCCTCCCATACAATCTAGTTTTAAAAAAACTGATCCTGCTTGGGAATATGTATCTCTTAAGAAAGAGGGGAAAGTAAACGTGTTTACATGCCTATTATGTGGTTCAACTTATAGGGGAGGAGGGATAAATAGGTTGAAACAACATTTAGCTGGTGTGAGTGGGCAAGTAACTTCTTGTAAAAAGGTTTCTCATGACGTACGTGCTAGAATGAAAGCATCTTTGGTAGAGGGTTCAAAGAAAAATCCTGTTCATAATGATAATGTAGATGAAGGAAATGTAGCTAGGGAAAGTGAAGAACCGATTGTATCAAAGAGGAAAGCACCTAACACTGTGGGGGTTGAAAATTATTTTGCACCTAGAACAACTCATGGTGCTCAACCAAGCATTAAGAGTACTTGGGCAAGTCAAGAAGCTCAACATAATGCAAAAAATTTGTTTGCTCAATGGGCTTATGTGAATTGCATTCCATTTAATGCATTGACCTGTCCTTTGTTTCAAAAAGCCATCGATCTTTGCTCGTAATTGGGCCTGGGTTTAAGGTCCCTAGTTATTATGAGTACGAGTTAGCTTGTTGGGTGATTGTAAAAAAGAATGCCAACTTCTAATTGATAGCCATCGAGCGAAATGGAAAGAAAATGGTTGCACACTCATGGCTGATGGTTGGACGGATGTCAGACAACGAACTTTGATTAATTTCTTAGTCTATTATGGACATGGCATGGTTTTTGTGAAATCGATTGATGCCTCATATTTAATTAAAGATGCCAATACACTTTCTCATTGTTTAGAGAAGTCATTGAGTGGGTGGGTCCAGAAAATATTGTTCACGTTGTGACCGACAATGCTGCAAACTATGTAGCATGTGGTAGGTTAATAAAAGAGAGATACAAAACCATCTATTGGTCACCTTGTGCTGCTCATTGTTTAAATCTGATTTTGAAAGATATTGCATCAATGCCTAATGTTTCAGACCTTGCGAAGAAGGCATCCAAAATCACCGTATTTGCTTATAATCATTTGACCTTCTTGTCATGGCTAAGACAAAGATCTGGTTGGAAAGAAATTGTGCGTCCTGGTGCTACAAGATTTGCCACCACGTTTATAACCCTTCATAGCATATATTCTCACAAGCATGACTTACAAGCTTTGGCTATTGATCAACATTTTTTGCAAAATAAGTTAGCATCCACTGAAGCCGGAAAAACTTTCAGTGCAATTGTTCTAGATAACCGGTTTTGGGGCGATTGCTTTCAAATTGTGAGACTTGTGTCTCCATTGAACAAATTGTTGAGAATTGTTGATTCAGATGAGAAGCCTTCAATGCCATATGTCTATGAAGGCATGCAGAGGGCTAAAAATGTGATCAAGGATGTGTTTCAAAAGAAAAAGGAACTATACAAGCCTTATACAAATATTATCCAGAGTCGTTGGGATAAGCATTTGAAAACTGAACTTCATGCAGCGGCATATTTGTTGAATCCTGCATTTTTGTATAGTCCCGATTTTGTCGAAAGGATCGATGTATGGAAGTGTGATTGATTTGTTTGAGGCAAACTCAAACGACGATGTTGATTATTATGTAACAATGATGAAGCAAATCGATGTATACCGCGAACGGAAAGAATCTTTTGCTAAAGTTTCATGTGAAAGAACAGCCCGTACACTAGTCCCACGTAAGTACATTGACTTTCATATTCAAAAGCACATATTGAGACATCGAAATTAATAATAGATACTAAATGTCTTTTATTTTATTTTGCAGATGATTGGTGGTTGTACTATGGGGGTGCAGTACCTCAATTGCAAAAATTGCTTTACGCATTCTTAGTCAAACTTCCACTTCTTCTGGATGTGAAAGAAACTGGAGCTTGTTTGAGCGTATTCATACTAAAAGAAGAAATAGATTGGAGCATCAAAGGCTTAATGATTTGGTTTTCACTAACTATAATTTGAGGTTAAAGTTTAGGTAAACTTGACTTTTAATTACTTGTTTTATAGTTTTATACTTTTATTACATAGAGATATATATACACTTTATTGATATTGGTATTCTATCATTTTGAAATTATAGAAATCAACTGAAAAAGAAGAAAGACAATTATGATCCTATTGATTATGAATCAATTGATAAAGTTGACTTTTGGGTGCTTGAGGAAGATTCAACTCCTGAATTTGATGATATAGATGCAACACATGTTCAACTTGAACAAATGGCAAGAGATTTTGGAGGTTCCTAACTATCTCTTCTATTATATAAGATTATATTCCTATACAAAATAATATGACTATGTCTTTTACATATGTATTAATAATTCTATTTGTTTCATATATAAGTGATGATGATTTTAGTATTGCGCCTCCATCTTTAGATGATGATAATGTGCCTTCTAGTGCCTTTACTTTTCCTCCTACTGACTCCACCTCCCGAAGTCTCAATACCTAGAGAGTTGAGTGATGTTAATGCGATTACAATGATGATGATTATTAGTTTATCAAAGGTGAGAATATTATTGTTTTTGATATTTTGCTACTATAAATATTGTCTCAAATGATTGATTAAGCATGATATCTGAATATGTCACAAGTATTGGAGTATATGATTTATTTTGCTACTGATCCAAAGTATTGAAATTATATATAGTATGTCAAATTTAGGTTGGTGTGATGAGAAATTAAATATTTTCCATTTTTTTATACTCACGGCCTCAGGTCTAGGCCCGGGTTGACTCGGCTAACTCCGGTGACCCACTAACCCTTAACCCAAGTACCCCAACCCGGTTCGGTGGACCGGTCCGGGTTTGAACCTTGGTTTTGAATGCTCGTTTGAGAAGCACACAAAATGTTAAGTAATTTTTCACAAATTGAAACAAAACTTTTCTTATATACTTATATTGAACATGGTAAAATCACTTCTAAAAAAATAATTAAAAAACATTAACTGTAAGATGTTTTTTCATTTTATCTTTTCTTATAAGCTTTTTTTAATAAGCCTTTTCATTTTACCTTTTATATTATCATTTTTATTCAAATTAATTTGTCTAAATTACAAACTAAGATATAATATAATATTACTTACAAGTAGATCAGAGATCATGTCACATATGTTTTAATTAAGTAACCTATTTAGTTTTTTAAATCTTCGAAATTAAATAAATACATCTTATATTAAAGAGAAGGGGAGTATTTTATTGTATATGTCTTGAATCAAGTATTTTTATTGAAATAATTTTTTACTAGAGGTAAAATATATTTGTCAATTCGGATTAATTTTTTTAAAAAACTGTTTTTGTCCATTACAACCACCAATTTGTAACTTTATGCATATTTTTATTGTTCAGTTCTAAAAGGGGATATTTAAACTTTACACTTTGCATCAAGGTTGGACTTGGGAGAAGGAAAGCACTTTGTGTTTTTTTCCAACCTTCCAAGAATTTAGTTTCAAGGAATAAAATTTATGTCCTTTTTTCGCCATTTAAAAATTAAGAATCTTTTAGGGAAAAAACAATATTTCAATCGCAAGCATAACATTTTGGGATCAGATGCAATTAATCTTGAAAGTTATTAAGTTATTCCAACATTGGACGTCATTACTAAAATTGTTCATGCCGTTTTATCCGGAAAATGTGAATGACTATTAAATAAGAAAAGAAAATTATTCTACTTGAAGAAGAATTTTCGAAATTAAAATATTTAAACAAAATGATCTTTGGGATTATTTTTTTTATTTTTTGGCTTTAATACTAAATTGTCATTAAATTTAACTTTTTAAGTCTTTTGTGTTTTAAAATAACTTTAAAATTAAGTTACACATATCTATTCTTAATTTTATTTAAGCTATAAAGTAATCTCTTCTATTTTTGAATAATCAAAAATACATTTTTCTTGACTTTTATTTTACAAAAACTAGAGCAGTGATTTTCATTCTTTCAGAAAATATGGAAACCTAGAAATATTTTTTTTACAGGCAAGCTATGTTTGAACCACGCAAAGAGTAACAAACATAGTTAGTGGCTCCTGAATCAACAATCCATTTATCATCGTGATTCTCCACTAAACAAGCCTCAATCACATGTAAATTATCCATACCTGGTTTATTCATTTGTGGGCAATTTTTCTTCCAATGCCCCTTTTGTCCGCACTTGAAGCACTTGCCTTTTGGCTGCTTCATTGCAATCTGCTTTTGGCAACTCGGAGTACCTGATTTCTTCTTTTTCTTGTTCTTGTTCTTTCCCTTGGATTTCCCCTTAGGTTTCACAGAACTTTCACTAGCAAAAAATGCACTTCCCTGCTTGACTAGAGACTGTTCAGCACTCTCAAGCTCGTGCATCAGTTGAGTGAGGTCAAGATTCATCTTGTTCATATTAAATTCATCTTGAATTAATTGAAGTACTTAGGCAGTGATTGTAAGAGAAGGTCAACTTTTACTTCTTGTTCAAACTTGATGGTCAACTTTTACTTCTTGTTCAAACTTGATACCATGGTTATCAGTCTTCTTGAAGTTCGCTATCATTGTTAGACAATGATCCCGCATACTTCCTCCAGACATCATTGTCTTGGTGACTGAATTCAGCGCATTTTGCCTAGCAGAGTTGCTAGGCGTAGCAAACATGCCATCAAGAGTTTGGAGCATTGTTGCTCCACTCTCAATTATGCTCACTTGCTCCTAAAGGTGATTGGCAAGATCGGCCAAAATATAGCGATTGAACCGACACATTCGCCTTCTCCCATCTTTCCTTCTCCTATCGAAATCGAGTCCGAATTGCATCGACGCATCTCAGCGGGTAGCTACGGCATAGGGGTAGTGAGAACAAAGTTGAGCTTTTTATATTGAAGAACAATATCCAAATTAGTTTTCCATTGTTTGTAGTTTGTACCATCCATAGGTTTTTGGCTCAAGATTGTAGCTAAAGGATTGAATGAAGACATTTTTCTGAAAATAAGGAAAAAGAAAAACACACTAATTACAAGCTTATAATTAACAACAAACAGATATATCGCTAGTACATTCTCACAACTACTACTCGTTTATTGTTTAACAATCCATTAGTTATCTTTACAAGGCTTACGATGGGCAAGATTCTTGTAAAACTAATATTGTTAGTTTGGGCCTTCAGTTCCATTGCCGAGCCTTGATGGGAGGGTTAACAATTTTACCAAAGTTGAATGTATTTAACCATTGTTTACTTTCAAAATTATCTTTAGTGTCTAAGTGTTGTCGATGATGGGCCGTACAAAAAATTTACTAAATTTTTTAAAATATTAGGGTTTAATCTAGCGAAATCCGATTATCCTTATCCGATGGGGCTTGGGGATAACCATTTCACTAATAAACCCACAATTGGGGCCCGTAGGTTTTAAAATCAAAAGCTTAATTTAAAACATTCACACATACAATATTTTAAATTTAGATTTTTTAAAATTAATTTCCAAGAATTTGTTCATTTTAGAGTATTCTTTGTCGAGATCAACAACTTTAATTGAAATCATTTGGTATCTAAAATCTAGTCATGATTGGCGAGTGTGCTTCACATGATCATTTTAAATAACCCACAAATTACTCTCAAAAATACAATTCTCTTAGGAAATTTCCTAGATTATTTATCTAGATTTTAATTCCATAATTAATTAATCCAATTATTATTCTAGATTTTAATTTAAAATCATAATAATTGATAATCAATTTAGTGGATAACCTAAATAATCTCACATAATAACTATCATACTAGTCGATTGAAAACATAATAGTTATTATGCTATCATGACATGTGATTATGCAACAATATGGCATCTTCCTATTCTATATGGCATGTTATTACAAACATCATGTTAATCGTAAATATAATCATACAATTCAATAAAAGCATTAAATAATTAAACAAATAACTTGAATCCATGGCTTTCCTATAAAAATTTAAAAATAAAATTTACAACTTTGGAATTTCTCTTTCGTCCAGCCCATAGCATCTGTCTCAAGCGCCTTTAGGGTATATATGGGCCCAAAAGCCCAAAAACCCAATCCTTGGCTAGAAACCCTAGGACACAAAAGAGGAACCCTAGCCATCACTTCGCCACGCCATCGCCCGAAGTCATCTTCTTCAGTTTCTTGATCTCCAACTTTTACGAAATTCGAAAAAATACATAGAAATTCCAAAAAAAGAATAAAAAACAGCAAGGAGGAAACCTAATCATATGGGATTAGCCTCCTTGTTAAAAATCAAGAAATACACGAGAGAATCTAACCATGGATTAAAGCGATTAACCGATTGAAATTAAAACTAATATCAAATATGAATTATAAATGAATAACTACCATGAAATAAATGACAAATATAGAAAAAAAATGCCATATTTTCAAAAATAATTTTGAAAAGAATCACATGAAATATAAATTAATATCAAAACTCGGTTCTTTTCCTCATCGCTATTGGCTCGATGCCAATTGTAGGATTCTTATCGAAACGTGGAAGCTTATCGTACCACGCGATATAGGAAAAGTTAAAACCTTCATCGTTTTGATTACCTGGAAAGATGCAGCGATCTGAAAGCCTCTCCATGAACAGTCGTTGTCCGCTCTATGATCGATCTTCCAGACTATCTCTCGAGGGGAATGAGATGGTTGTGTGGGCAACCGTTCAGATGATGAACGTCTGTCTCTAAGTTTGTTTCTGATGTGAGCCTCTTTATACGTGCGTCTATTTTCCAAGCAGGTGAAAGTAGGTTTATATGCTACTACACCCAAGACCTAACCCTAAACCACATGGGCCATAGAGTTCTTGGGCTGTAGTCTCAAACTGTGACCGGCGGTAGGGAGGGGCCAAAAGAGGGAGATGATGATGGGGACGGAGGTGGCGATAAAACAAAAGCTGGTACTGGTTTTGTGTTTGTAAAGATGGTTGACATGAAGAAGGTAGGTGAGGGTGGATCTCAGGGGTCCAATGCTAACCCAAGGAGTGGTTCATCCCCGTTGTCATATCGAGATAAACTTTTGTCCCCTGGTTATGCCGAATTCCTAATGGAACATTCTGAGGAAGATGATATAGGTAAAGGATGGAAAAACTATTTCCACCATATGAATGAGAGGGACGGTAGTGTTGGTTCAGTAGAGGCGGAGGAGGCTGACGATCAATCTGAGAGCTGCCTAGAGGGGAAAACAGGGGCTTTGAAGTTTACTGCTGATGAGTACACTGCTTGGTGCCTACCATGGATGAATTCCCTCATTATCAAAGTCCTGGGTGCCAACTTCCCAACCTACATCATCCGAGATCATATCAATCGTATGTGGCAGCCTAAGGATCCGTTGAAGATTGTTCCAGTGAATAATGGATATTATATTGTTTCTTTCTCAAATAAAGAAGATAGAGAGTATGCTTTTCAAGAAGGAGCATGGATGATTGAAGACCACTATTTTATTGTACAGCGGTGGAGGCCAAATTTCAACCCATGGAAGGCGGATCTCCAATGTAATATAGCTGCTTGGATTTGATTACCAGATATTCCTTTTGAATTCTACAACGTTGAGTCCTTGCGTAGAATTGGGAACATGATTGGAAAAATGATTAAAGTGGATAGGGCTACTTCTATATATGACAAAGGCGGACTTGCTTGTATATGCGTTAAGATTGATTTGAAGCAACCTTTACTTCATTCATACAAGGTGTTTGGGGAGGAACGACCAATCATCTATGAAGGATTACACCAGGTTTGTTTTATGTGTGGAAAGTATGGTCATCGTAAAGATAATTGTCCGACGAAGTAGGAGGATGAAGGGATGGTAGAGAAGAAGAAAGAGGAGGCTGAACCAGAGGATAGCGGCGGTGTGAAGTTGAAGAGGAGATCCAGAGTTTGAAACAAGGAGATTTATCTGTAAGTGACTATTTTACTAAACTCAAAATTCTATGGGATGAGTTCTTAATCTTTTGTCTTGTGATTTCTTGTTCTTGTAATCCTTGCTGCCACTGTGGTGCTACTGCAATTTTTAAGAAGCTTATTGAACAAGACTATGTAATTTGTTTGTTGAAAGACTTGAATGATCATTTTTCTGCTGTTCAATCTCAAATCATTTTAATTGAACCTTTGCCGAATAGAAACCATGTGTTTTCTTTGGTTATACAACAAGAAAGAGAACTTGGTTTTCAATCTCTGGTTGTCACTACTCTATTTAATAAGGCACCTCCCTCATATCCTTAAAGCAACCCCTTAAAGTCTTTATCTAATTCTGGTAAGTAGTGTATGTACTGTGGAAAGCCTCGCCATACTAAAGCAACTTGTATCAAAAGCATGGCTTTCCACCTTGGTTTATATTTCATATTACCTCTGCTAATGTTGCCATTTCTGATAATGCCGATATTTCATCTGGTTGTGTTTCTAATGCTAAAGTCTCACTTGAGCATAACAAGGTTGTCAATCAAACATATAACTTCACCCCTGAATAATATAATAAGTTGTTGGCCTTGGTTCAAGCTGATCAATCGACATCTCAGCCCTTTCCCTCGTAAACCATATTTACGCCTTTGGAAAATATCTTTCTCCTCTTATGTTTCTCAGATTTTGGATCATGATTCGGGAGCAACGATCATGTTTGCTCTAATTCTACTTTGTTTACTTCCTTTAAAATCATTTTTCATATACTTGTTAAATTATCGGATGGCTCATGTATCTTTGCTACGTCTAGTGGGACAATCCGTTTTTTAGATATATTTTTTCTTTTTTTGATGTTTTATATGTCCCCACTTTTCGTTTCAATCTCATTTCTGTTTCAAAATTGACTCAGAATATTTCTTGTGATGTTTCCTTTCAGATTTCTCGTTGCCAAATTTGGCACCTACCTTCAAGGATGATGATTAGTTTAGCTAATGTGTTTGAAGGCTTTTATCTCTTAAAGCATCATGCAAATTCTACCACCCCTGTCATTGGTATTGTCTCTACTGCATCTATCACCAATCCTACATTTGATCTTTTGCATTTTTGTTTAGGACATCTTAGTAACTCCACTTTGTATTCCATTCATCAAGAGTTTCCCCATGTTTCATATAATTCTCGCTTTTTCATGTTGTGATGTGTGTTATTATGCTAAGCAACGAAAGTTTCCTTTTCATGTAAGGAATACAAAGTATAATAAAATATTTGGTTTGGTTCATATGGATATTTGAGGTCCTTATCATTTACCTTCCATACATAGCCATAAACATTTTCTTACTATTGTTGATGATTTTTCAAGATATACTTGGATTTATTTGCTTAAAAGTAAAATAGAAGTTCAGTCTCATGTGCATTGTTTTGTTCAAATGGTTTCTACACATTGGTACTTTGGTTCAAGCTATTAGGACTAATAATGGTGCTGAGTTTATCATGGATGCTTTTTATAAACATGGTATACTTCATCAAACCAGTTGTGTAAAAACACTTGAGCAAAATAGCAAGGTAGAAAGGAAACATCAACATATTTTAAATGTGACAAGAGCTTTATTGTTTCAGGGTCATGTTCCCAAGTTTTATTGGTCATATGTCATTTCTCATGCTATATATTTGATTAATCGTTTGTCCACTCCTTTTTTGACTAATAAATCACCTTATGAACTACTCTTTCAAAAAAGTCTAGATTTGAGCGATCTTAAAGTCTTTGGTTATTTATGTTTTTCTTCCACCATTACTGAAGAGAATGTTGTAGTCCCAGAAGAGACCCAGGTACCTGAAAATATGTGAAAATAATGATATCTTAATAAATTATGTTATGAATAGAATCCGATGGGATCGAAAGGAAGTCAACGTTGACGACATCTTTGCTTATAATAATAGCATATGATGTAATGAATGATAATGAGGATCATGAGCCACAATCTTTTAGCGAGTGCTAGAAGCACATGTCTCCGAAGGACTCAAGGTGCTGGAAGCACATGTCCCTAAGGACTTAATGTGCCATAAGCACATGTCCCCGAAGGACTTAATGTGCTGGAAGCACTAGTCCCTGAAGGACTCTATTCAACTTCTCGAGAACAATACTCGATTAAGTTAAACAAGTCTCTGTATGGTTTGAAGCAATCAAGGCACATGTGGTATAATTGTCTCAAGGAATATTTGTTGAGGGAAGGGTGCAAAAAATGACCCAATATGCCCATGCATTTTTACAGATTGACTTGGGCAGAACAAAATTTTGTCTCTTATTACAGATTGAGTAACTATAGAATTTGATCTTTGTATTTGAAGAAGATTATACAAAGAAGGTCCTGGAACAATTTTATATCGAAAAGTTACATTCATTATGTACCCAAACGATTGTAAGGTATTTACAGGCAGATAAAGACCAATTCTGACCTCGAGTAATTAGCAAAGAATTTGAAGAAGTAGAAATACTTAATCCAGAAGTACCATAATCTAGTGCTATTAGAGCACTAATGTATCTTGGTTATTAGCAAAATATAGTTCTTCACCAACATGAAAACATCGGAAGCAATGTCGTCATCAGGGGGAGTAATATTGATGTTGTCAAAAGGGGGAGTCGATACATGCTGTACTCTTTTTCCCTTATCTAGGTTTTGTCCCACTAGGTTTTCCTAGAAATTTTTTAAAATATTCCAAAGTTGGTGTGAATGTCCATAACTTTTCAAGAAGAGTCTTTTGGAGTTCTACACATAAAGCCATATAACCTATGACATGAATGGCTTAGTGGGAGTTTTATATGATTAATGTAAATAAATTACAAAACTTCATAATATACCATTATGTAGATTTACTCTTTTGTATATAACTCTTGTAATGGAAGTTAAGGATTCCTCTCCTATATATAGTAGGCATGTATCAAAGGTTGAATGAGAACAATAGAAAGAAGAATCACTCTCTCCTTGCTTTCCATTTCTCTCTTGCATTTCTGCATCTCCCTCATCTTAATCTCTTGTATTTTACTTAGTTTCATTACATATGTTATGTTTTTATGTTTATGTTTATATTTATGTTTATGTTTATGTTTATGTTTATGTTTTTGTGTTTTATTTCCTATAGTTGTTTGTTTGCCAATTATTTTCTTATTTATTTATTTAGAATCAAATTCTTGAAAATAACTACTCAATCAAATTGCTACAAATTCAAATAGGCATAGAGATTGATGATGTGTAGCAAATGACACGATAAATTTCCATTTTTATATATTTTATCCTCCTTATTTATTTATTTATTTTGGGGACTATTTTAGGCTAATTTGTATTTATTAGATAATATTTGGATTGTTTGCTAATTTGTATTTTACTTAGTTTCATTACATATGTTATGTTTTTTGTTTATGTTTATGTTTATGTTTATGTTTATGTTTATGTTTATGTTTATGTTTTTGTGTTTTATTTCCTATAAAAATAATATAAATTTATTTAATTTTGGGGATTATTTGATTTATTAGATAATATTTGGATTGTTTGCTAATTTTAAAAATAATATAAATAAATTGATTTATATTAATTAGCTTAAATTATTAATATTCGATTGCTATCTTGTGATTAAATAATATTTCTAAATATATGATAATGTAATCTCCTCTATTGCATTATCGATGAATGGGGAGACTCCTTCGTGCTCATCTTCTTCGCCTCATGTCCGAAGAGCCTTGGCAGAATCCTCGATCGTGGAGCGAGAGCCCGAGCGGGGGTGGCATTCTTGGACCTTGTTTTGCGGTGAATAAATCAGTTCTTTTCCTTTTGCTTGGCTCGACTCGGCCGTTCTCTTCCGTTTTGTTGTGGAAGGTTGGACCCTTTGAAGTCGAATCACATCTCTTGGGATTCGAGGATGGATTATCCTTAATCACAACACCCACTCCGGATTCTATCAATGCCTCTCTGCAACCATGGAATCGATTTGCTCCTTGGAGCTCGTGGAGAATCGGTTGAGAGGATTGTGAGACTTCCTTAGACATGTCATCCGACGCTTAGGGTTTGAAGGAGAAGATAAGAAGAATTAGATGAAATTTGGTGGAGATTTGAAGGGGTTGATGAGGGATTGTGACGGATTCGAAGGAGAAGAAGAGAGAAAGTTGAAACTCTAGGGTTCTTGGAGTGAAGACGCGAGTTTGGAAGAACACCACTTGTTCACATATATATATAGACGGACCTCCTTACTCGAGTTTATCTATTTCTTACTTCGAGTCTAGCAAACTTTCACTAATTTCGAGTACAAATGGAAGTTTAGGGAAAATCCTTGCTGAAACCCGAGTACAAATTGAAGTTTAGTAAATCGTCACTAATAAACTAAGAGACATATCTAAACGTTTAACTTTTCCTTACTCGAGTTTCCGATGCTCAAGTTAGTAAAGATTAATCATCAAAAACATAACTAACATTAGATTGAATGAGAAATTCATTAGATTGAATACAATTCATTACAATTGGGATTTACCATTCCCAATTCTCTTCTTATGAAGTTGAAAGGTTCTTTGGCTAGAGGCTTTGTGAAGATGTCGCAAGTTGAAGATGAGTTGGGATGAACATCACTTTGACATCTCTTTTCCGGACATGATCCCGAATGAAGTGATGCCTCACATCAATATGCTTGGTTCTTGTATGTTGCACCGGATTCTTGGCCAAGCTTATTGTGCTTGTGTTGTCACACAAAATTGGGATTTCCTTCAAGTGAACTCCCAAGTCGCAAGTTGTTGTTTCAACCATAGCACTTGAGCACAACAACTTGAGGCAGCCACATATTCAGCTTCGGTAGAGGACACGGCCACAGATGTTTGCTTCTTGCTGAACCAAGAGACAAGTGAGTTGCCAAAGAATTCGCATTGGCCACTTGTGCTCTTTCTATCTGTCTTGTAGCGGCGCATGATCCAAATCGAGTATGCCACCAAGTGTTCCGGTTGACCTTTGGGAAACCACGGTCCAAGAGTCTTTGTGTCCGAGAGATATCTCGAATATCCTCTTTACTTGTTCAGCATGGGACTCTTTTGGAGCGGATTGGAACCTTGCACACATCCCAACACCGAATTGGATGTCCGGGCGACTCGCTGTAAGATAGAGAAGTGATCCAATCATTCCTCTATACTTTGTGATGTTGAAATCTTTGCCCTCCTCATCAGCATCTAGTGGCAGTTGAGCTCATAGGAGTGTCGGCACCATTGCTTTGGTCCATCCCAAATTTCTTGACAAATCATTCAGATATTTGGTTTGGGAAATAAATATCCCATCTTTTCTTTGCTTGATTTGCAGTCCAAGAAAGTAGTTGAGCTCTCCCATCATGGACATCTCAAACTCTCCCGCATAGTCTTTGAAAACTCTTCACACAAAGCATCATTAGAAGCACCAAATATAATATCATCCACATATATTTGAACCATTAAAATTTCATTTAGCTTATTACTCTTTATGAAAAGAGTTGTGTGCCCTTTTTCCTCTAACAAAGCCTTGATCTAGAAGGAATTTGCTTAATCGCTCATACCAAGCTCTAGGAGCTTGTTTGCCATATAGAGCCTTCTTGAGACGATACACATGATCGGACAATGTTCATTTTCAAAACCAGGAGGTTGTTCCACATAAACTTCCTCTTGTATAAAACCATTCGAGAAAAGCACTTTTCACATCCATTTGATATAGTTTAAAACCTTTTACACATGCAAAGGCTAGAAGTACTCTTATGGCTTCCAATCTTGCCAACTGGAGCATAAGTTTCTTCATAATCAATTCCTTCTTCTTGATTATAGCCTTTGGCAACCAATCTTGCCTTGTTGCGCAGACAATGATTGCAGACTCATCACGTTTGTTCTTGAATACCCATTTGGTGCCAATGACCGGATGATCTTTGGGCCTAGGTACCAAATCCCAAACATGATTTGTCAAATTGATGTAACTCCTCTTGCATTGCTATCACCCAATCATTATCCGAAAGGGCTTCATCAATCTTAGAGGTTCTATATGAGATATAAATGCAGAAAAAGTTACTTCATTCAAAGTACTATTTCGGTTCTTACTCCCGATGAATATCACCTATAACTTGGTCTAAAGGATGATTTCTAATAAATTTCCAAGCTCTAGGTTGAGTCTCGATCAGGATTTTCAATAGAGTTTTGGGGATCAGCCTCAAAAACATTTTCGGGATTTTCAATAGAAGCGAGGAGTAGTTTTCGAAAAGAATTGATTCTTGAAAACATTTTCTTCTTCATTGTCCAAGGCTTTATCGATTTGGATTCACGAGAAAACAACATGTATTGACTCTTCAACAATACGTGTGCGAGTATTAAAGACTCTATAAGCTCTACTCCTATTTGAATAACCAATGAAGATACCTATATCAGCTTTGGAATCGAATTTACCAAGATTCTCTTTACCATTGTTGTGCACATAGCACTTGCATCCAAAGACATGTAGGTGGCTGAGATTTGGCTTCCTTTCCTTGTAGAGTTCATATGGGGTCTTGTTCAGTTTCTTCCTCAAATAGGCTCGGTTGGAGATGTAGCAAGCCGTACTCATCGCATCAGCCCAAAACACTTGAGAAGTGTTGTTTTCATTTAACATTGCCCTTGCCATCTCAGTGAGGACTCTATTCTTCCTCTCAACCACACCGTTTTGTTGAGGAGTCCTTGGAGTGAGAAGTTGTGATCAATCCCCACATTGTCACGAACTCGAAGGCGTTGTTTTCAAATTCGCCACCATGATCGGTTCTTATACCGAAATTGCAAAGCCTTTCTCGCTCGACCTTTTTGGCAAAGGTAACAAACTGATCAAATGTTTCATCTTTAGATGACAAAAATATCGTCAAGCAAATCTAGAGTAATCATCAACTATGACCAAGGTGTAAAGATTTCCACCAAGACTTTTTACTCTTAAATTGGTCCAACTAGATCCATATGAAGTAATTGAAGAGGTCTACTAGTTGAAATCTCATTTTTTGCTTTAAAAGAAGATTTGGTTTGTTTTCCTTTTTGACAAGCATCACGAGACTATGTCATTTTTGAAATTCAATTTAGGAATACCAATGACCAAATCCTTTTTCAAAGCAACTTGTCAAGTTGAAACATATTAACATGAGCTAATCGCTTATGCCATAGCCAACTCTCATTCAAGTTACTAACAAAACAATTTTCAGAAATGAAGCATTGCTAGAGAGGTTAAGAGTGTAACAATTTCCATCTCTAGGTGCTCTAAATAAGGCTTTAGTTTTCAAATCATCAATGAGGACTAAATCTTTTCTAACAATCAAGCATTCATTTGAATCAAAGATAACTAGGTTACCCTTGTCGGTGCTTTGGCTCACACTTAGGAGGTTGTGACACAATCCTTCTACTAGGTAGACATCTTTGATGAGAGGACCTTCATTGTTTCCTATCTCACCAATTCCAAGCAATTTTTCCGATTGGTCTCCTCCGAATGTGACTCTACCACCATCCTTTGGTTTGATTGAAAGAAATTTGGATTCATCTCCAGTCATGTGTCTTGAGCACCCACTATCAATGTACCACTTGTTGGGTCTTGATGCTCTAAGACAAACCGCAATTTTCAAGGGATCAAGCCTTAGGTACCCATCTTTTCTTGGGTCCTTTGGAGTTAGTTTTGACCTTAGGAACATAAGTTCCTTTCGGTACCCATTGATAATTTCCTCTTTTGGTTTAATTTTTCTTTCCCTTTTATGAAAGCAAGATGAAGTAGAATGACCCTTCTTATTACAAGTAATTGCAATGTGCAAAGGGATTTGAAGAGTGAACTGATTTTGTAAAATAGTTCATGTATGTTTTTCGACCACTCTTCTTCTTGCCTTTCTTCTTATCAAAGTTTGGTCTCGTAACCAATGCCGATCTATCATTTATAAAATGTTGTTGTTTCAAAATGACATTGAGCATTTCACTTCCTCTAGTGAATTTCTCAAGTGCCTTTGTAAGATATGAATTCTTTTTCTTCAGATCGGGACAATCTTTACAAATAGTATTTTCGAAGAGGACAACATTTCAACTTGAGATTCAAGAGTAAGATTTCGGTTTTTCAGTTTGAAATATTTTTCAGCAAGTTTTTCAAATTCAAATTGCACAGTCATATATTCATCAAACAGATCATCATAAGGAGGTTTGCAATCATATACCTCTTCAAGTTTAGCACGTTGCTCTTCTTCTTCAGCAACTAGGCATATATTTGCTTTTTCTTCCTCATCCTCATCATCTTCATCGGATGATTTGTCACCCCAAATGCCGGAGACATAAGCTTTCTTCTTGTATTTCTTGAACTTCTTCTTTTCTTTGTCTTTGTTGTTTGTGGGCATTCGGACTTGATGTGACCAGGCTTTTGACATTCGTAGAGATGACCGGCTTCTTTGCCTCATAGTGGAGCTACCCTTGTGAAATTTCTTGAAGCCTTGGTCCTTCTTGTAGAATTTCTTGAATCTACGAACCATCATGCCTATTTCCTCATCTTCGTCTACATTTTCATTTTCCTCATCTGAATCTTTAACTTCTCTTGTAGACTTGAGGGCAATTCCCTTGTTTTTGCCATGAACTTCATCAAGTCCCTTCTTGAATTTGAGTTTAGCCTCATACTCGAGAGCGCCGAATAGAGCAGCCTCGACGTCATTGACTCTCCTCGAGCCTCTTCAATAGTTTGTGACCTTTGCTTCCCATTCCTTGTTAAGGACATTCAAGATCTTCCTTACTTGGACTGGTTGGTCATATTCTTTTCCCAAGGCAGCAAGTTGATTGATGAGATGAGTGAACCTGTTGGAACTCACCAATGGATTCGCCATGCTTCATTCGCGAGAAGATCATACTCGGTCATAAGAGTATTGACTCTGTTTTGCTTTACTCCACTGTTCCTTCATGAGCTATCTCCGAGCATCCCACATGGCCTTAGCAGATGATAAGGTGCAAATACGAAAGTATTCTTGTTGACTCGAGTGCACTTTGGAGAAGCGCGAACCGCCTTCTTGTTGAGGGTGACGTTTTTCTTGTCGTTCTCATCATATTCCTCTTCTAGCTTGGGAACTCGACTCCATCTTCCACGGTTGATGGCTCATAATCTCCTCTTTCAAATACTCTCCAAAGACCATACTCGGTTGCCATAACAAACACTTTGAATTTGGCCTTCCGGAAGGAGTAGTGCTCTCCGTTGAAGCCGGTGGTACGTTGATAGATGCTCCATCGGGTAAGATACCTTCCATAATGATCCTTCTCGAGTTGTTAAGCTCTTAAGAGAAGACCTTGCTCGATACCAAATGTAAATGGAGCTATATACCCAAGAGGGGGGTGAATTGGGTATTTTAAAAACTTTTAGAAATATGCTGTTTTGAAATAATGAAACCGAGAGATAGACGGAGGAGGAAGGGAAGGAAAGCTTGCTCAATGGAAATTATCCTGGTTCGGTCTTATCTTTGACCTACATCCGGTCCCCAAGCCACACTTGGGATTTTCAATCCACTATACTCACAAACCGATTACACACTCGTACTCAAGAGTAGTTCTCTCTCTAGAACTCACTCCCCTTACAAGTTGTAATCAATACACCCAACCACCAAGTCCCCTGACTTGTGGTTATCTCAATCAATAAATGATTTACAGATATAACTCTCTTACAGAGCAGATAAAATGAACACTGAAGTGCAAGTATCAGATTGATACAATACAAGTGAAAGCTGAACACAATAAATGACTTAGTAAATTTTCGCTCTCAGTAGGTGTATCAGCTTGAGAAGAAGTTAATGAACTCTATTTATAGGTAGAGAACATTAAATGACCGTTGAATGATGAATCCAACCGTTGTAGGTGATTAGCATTAAGTCTCGGTCATCTTCTCTCTCTAAGCTCCAACTAATCCAGATGTTGATATGGTCCGATGTGGAACTCGAGGATTTGCCCGTTGGAGAAGAGTTTTCTTGATGAAGAAAGTGTTTTTGAACGTTGAGAGTTCGTGCTCGGATGGATTAACCAAAAGGATGTTAATTTTACGAAGTGCAATAAATGCTCGACCACTTTATGCTTTTTCTCTTGATCTTCATTAACTTTCATCTCGTGCTAACCGAAATCCACTAAATAAACTTGTTAAACATATCCTGGGAGCATAAGTGAAAGATTCATGAAAGCATTTGGAACAAACAAGAGTGATTCAAGAATTCGTATAATTCAAAATGTAGTTTTTGCGTTGCATCTGCGGTTTGTTCTTGTAAACTCGAGTATGGCACTGTTCACAAGTGACCAAACTGCAGATATCAATTGGATACTCGAGTTTCCACTTTTCGAGAGGCAAGTCATCGTGTCTTGTATTTAAAGGACAAGACCTATACTCGAGTTTGCCTATGCAAACTGCGGATATGGGTTTAACTTGAAAAATCCATTTGCTCTCGGAAGTCCAATACTCGAGTTTAGCAACACAAACTGCAGTATTGACCATTCAATACTCGAGTTTGCCAATGCAAACTGCAGTATTGATTTATCTTGAAAAAATCCTTTTCTCTCTGGAAGGTCAATACTCGAGTTTGTTTTGGAAACCGCAGTTTTTGACTTTGTTTGAAAAACTTGTTTTGCTTCTCGGAAGTCCAATACTCGAGTTTGCCAAGCAACCGGCAAGATTGGCTGTCCAATACTCGAGTTTGCAAATGCAAACTGTAGTATTGACTAAGTTGGAAAAATCCTTTGATTCACAAGAAGTTCGATACTCGAGTTTACCCATGCAAACTGCAGTATTGACTTTGGTTGAAAACTTGGTTTCTTTCTGTATGGCCTATACTCGAGTTTGCCAAGCAAACTGCAGTATTGGCTGTCCCATACTCGAGTTTGCCAAGCAAACTGCAGTATGGACTTTGGCTGAAAACTTGGTTTCTTTCTGTATGGCCTATACTCGAGTTTACAAGCAAGCTAGTGTATTGGTCGTCAATACTCGAGTTTGCCAAGGCAAACCGCGTATTGGCCGTCCAATACTCGAGTTTGCGGATGCAAACCGCAGTTTGCAACTTTCGAGTGTTTTTAAAACAACTTTGCAAACTTCAAAACATGTTTTACATTTGTTGTAAATCATCAAAACATATTGAGAACTAACAGATAAATCATAATTTTATCATATTAGAAGATCCTATGGTGCATAATTTTTCAGAGACGCTAAAAGGAAATTTAATATTGGAATTTTATTGGGCTTCTTAAATTTTAATAGGCTCAAGTTGGTACCTAAAAGCCCTCTCTTCCTCCCATTTATTAACCTAGCCGCGAGATTGAGACAGACACGCACGCTCAGGGAGATGCAGCCGCTAGAATCATTAGAGCAGAGCCATCATCATATCCATTACTTTCCATTATCATATCCATTACTTTTTCCTCTCTTCCACTCACGCACAGCCACACAAGGGTGTGTGTCCAAGCCTAATATTATACTTGAAGATCAAAAGGGAGTGTTGTTCTTTTTATCAATTTATTTCAAGACTTAAGATTATTTAGTTTTAAATAATTCTGAGTTGTTTTCTTGAGAATAATCTGGTTCTAGATTGTAGATGATAATTGGATATTATTTCACTTATTTGTATATCTTGGTTAATAATTTAGGAACTTTTAATTGATAAATAATGGGTTTTATTACTTAATTGGGCTTTGAGATTTTAATTAGATTTAATTCATTTTTTGTAATAAAATTCCAGATTTGCAATGCTTCACTATTTTCGCCCTAACTTTTGATCTAGATATCAGATTAGCCTCATTCTTCTTTTTTTTTTTATAGATGATTCAGAGAGCTACAATTGTTATGAAGACTTGGAAGGTAGATTCAGACAAGAAGATAGACGAAATTAGAGCTAAAGACAGACGCATTTTTCTGGATTTTTATTTTGCCCGAATTTTGTAATAAAAGACCAATTATTAGAGGTTTCCTATTTTTGGGCCAATCTTGTAGCCCTAGTGTTTCCTATTTGTAGGTTAAATTAGATGGGTGAAAAACATATTAGACATTACGCTTTATGAGATTTTTGGATTGAATTAGAAACTTACTATTTTCTCTAAATCATTCATCATGTTCATGTTCTTCTTCATCTTTTCTTCTGCGTTTTGCCCAGACCATGCTTGGCTAAGCACGTGATTGACCCATGGATTGAGGATTCCACAAATCCAGATGACTCATACTTCAATTGGTAACGTAATTTGTTTATGTTTATTTTAATCGGATCCGATTATATATGTGGATTAGGTATTAGATTTAATACCTAGATTGATATCCCAAGGACTTAGGTTGGATTGGGTTCCAGAGAGCATTGTATGATCGCACAACGAGCTCGCCATGTGTTCGATCAGATGTTAGGCGATCGTCTAGTTGAGAGAATTTCTGGACAAACGCAGAGATTTCGGTTTGTTCAGAATCAATCACGAGTTTGGTTATTATGTTTTTGTCCAATGAAGATTATGGAATCCCAATTCTGGGTTAATCATTTTTAATCTGATTAATCTCATTTTCTTGCTTTTCATTTTAGTCTTTGCTTCAATTAAATCGTATTGAAAAACTCCCCCATTCTGGTTAATGTGTTACTTGTTTACTATTGATTTTAGACCCACTGCGAATTCCTTGAGAGAAACGATCCAGGTTTCCAATACTACAAATATTTATATCCTAATTATTTTGTGAGGGCTCGACAACTCTCATCAGTAGACATATTATTTAATTTGGATTGAATTGATAATTTGGATTTGAATTGTGCTTGATAAGTGTATATTTTATGATTAAATAGGTGTATATTTTATGAGATTTGATTGGAATTATTGATATTATATACCTATTTAATTATCTTTTATTGACTTTTCCATCATTGAATCAAACTTAGGATCAAAGAATAAATCGACAT
Source organism: Acacia acuminata (assembly GCA_019022655.1). Lineage (NCBI taxonomy): Eukaryota > Viridiplantae > Streptophyta > Magnoliopsida > Fabales > Fabaceae > Acacia > Acacia acuminata. The sequence goes on from JAFJYI010000005.1 coordinate 8,458,097, forward strand.
AAAATCTACTCATATCCTATTTTTAATGTGCAGGAAATATTAGCTGATTTGGAAAGAAGTAGACAAAGCAATTAAGAGGGTATGCAATCAGCCAAAATCAATGGTCTCACGCAAGAAAAATAGAAACAAAATCAATTGCGTGATTTGGTGGAGTTAATTACAAGATATAAGATATCTTTGTAATAAGAAAAAGAGAATCGTGACCCAAGACCTAAATTATAAATAGGGAGGCCGAGACAAGCAAAGGAGGAGGAGGAAGATCGGGAGACACAAAACAAGAAGGAACGAAGAAGCAGAGGAGTAGAGGCTGAGCGTTTCAGTTCTCTTCATCATCTCCATGGAAGGACGGAGGCGACGGAGAATCTTTCTTTCCTCTCTCTCTTTATTCTTTGAACCTGAATTGTTTTCTTTTTGTTATGGATTTGAATAAAGCCATGTGTGGCTAGTTGGTTTTGCAACCTAGAGGACCTATGAACTTGTGGGTGAATTGGATTTTGTTTTCATTATTTAGTTGAATTTGATATTAATTTTGGTTACTTAATCTTGGTTAGTTTTATCTATTTAGGATTGGCCATCATTGAATATGATTTTGAGTATTAGGATTTACCTTGACGAAGGGGATTTTAATTAGGCTCGGGATTAAGTAATATGGGATTAGATTAAGATTTAATTTGCGGTTAGGATAGACATATACCTAATGGCCCCATATAATTGTTGAAGAGTGTATCTGAGTTTTGTTGCCTCTTGAGTAACTATGTTAGACATAACAAGTTATACTCAAGAGAGGGTTGTAAGTGGACCGACAGGCACTTATAGCTATTTATACTTGAGATTAACAAAATTGATATTGAAGCTAATTAAATTAGTGGAAACAAGGTTTATGAAGCTAATAAGGGATTAGAGACTCGGGTTGCTCATTTGATTATTGTGGTAGTTTTCTTATTTTTATTTCAGTTTTGATTTTCTTTTCTTTTATCTTAATTAAATTCAATTTGTTTTGCTCAACTTAAATGAAATTGTGAAATTAATGCTTAACTAAAGTTGTGATACTAAGTCCTCGTGGGAACGATACTTTTCTTATCACTTTATTACTTGATACGGCCCATGCACTTGTGGAGTTTATAGGCTTTAAAGTTTTTCCCTATCAGTGCTTAAGATAATTGCTGAATTTTTGTTTGTAACCTTTGGATTGTCAATTGAATTTTTAATTGAGTTTTCATTATTAATTCAATTTTCAACTTGGTTTATTCTCTTAATTGTTTAATTGAGTTGATAAATTGTCTAGTTGTTCAATTGGATAATTGTAAAAAAGATTTCAAAATTACTTAGAAATTAAGCGTGATTGGGGTTTAATGAGTTTAAACTAGCGCTCATTCCATTATGAGTTTTCTAATGGATTAGGTGTTATTGAACTTGAAGTTTCCCATATTTCAATTAGTTAATTAAATGCATTAATTCCAATCTTTCACTAATCTCCTTTTGGTCTAATTAATTAATATGCGCTAAGAAAGTTAACTCTAAATTGTAAGTTGTTCCCTTCATCATCATAATTGAACTAGATTTTTGCTATCTGATTTGCTTTTAATCAATCTTCTTAGGATTTGAATTCTTCTCTCATAATAAAAACCCCAAAAAATTGCATTCAAATTCATATAGATTAGTTTCATTTTCATTTAGGTTTTAGAGTCAATTGCATTAGTGCATTTAGTTAGTTAATTGCATATAGGTAGTAGTGTCTTGCATTCTAGTTTATATCTAATTCTATTCCATTGCATCTTTTGTCACTTGAAAGTTAGTCCTTATGATAACCCAAGAAAAAAATTTAAGTTTCGAGGACAAAATTTATTTTAAGAAGGGTAGAATGTAATAACCCAAGAAAAAATAAAATAAAATAAAATAATATTAATGATGACCATTGATATTACTGTGATAATTAATGATGACCATTGATATTACCTATGATAATTAATGATGACCATTGATATTACCCGTGATAATCAATGATGACTTTTGATAAAACCGTAATTAATGTCTCAGTTACAAAACTTCAGCTGTAAATAGGGGTTTTGCCTTACTAAATCAAATCACTTTCAATCCTCATCATTTCTCCATTTCTCTTCTCCTATTATTATCTTTCTTCTTACTTTGAATTTTTATTTTTCTGGCTACCAACTACGCTTCTCTTCTCTAATCAATTTTCCTCCTAGAGGCCATCAAACACGGAGACCAGGTAATCCTAATCCTTAAAAGTCTTAAGTTAATTCTATATGAATTTTGATAGGGTAATAATATATCATAGGGTTGAATTTTTCTTGATTGTGTGTGATTGTAATGAATTAATGGTGGGAGGATAGCTTTGGGATGGTACCTCCTAAATTGATGAACACAACCTTTGGCTTTATGCTTCCAATATTTATATCATGTGAAAAAATATTATACGTTCTTCACAAAGTGGTGTTTGGCAGGATTTCCGAGATACTAGTAGTAACTTTGGGAAGAGGTGTGTGTTAGAGATTAAGGCGATCTATTCATGGTAATTAACGAAATAAGCAATTAGATCAATGTGGAATAAAGAAAATAAGGATTTGACATATATCCAGCCATTGATTCGATTTCGAAAGAAGAAGCCTATGGTCCTTCTAAGTCCTCACCTTCACTCCTTAGATGGTGTAAAACTTTAGTACTACGTTATCTGTAGTACATTTTTTTAGTAGACTTAGGGGACCATATATATAGAGAAGCATGGACTAATCCCACTTCTTCTTATGAAAGAAGTGGTAGTCAATACTGCTAAGATAGTGGGTTAGTTGAGAAGAAAGTGGGTTAGTGGACTGAATATGGACTCCTTAATGAATTTTCAGAATTAAATAAAATATATCCAAATATTAATTCAAATATCCAAATATTAATTCAAAAATTCTAACATTCTCCACTTGGTCCACACACTTCATAATATACCACAAGGAAAAACAAAATGCATGGATCATAGCGATAGGTCCTCTTAAAGCGAGTATTATCTTCCATGTATCACAGTGTCTCCAAGCCCATGTAACCTAATGAATAAACTCCATATTTATTCTAGGTCCAAACTTATTGATATTTCTCAAATTAAATAAATAAATAAATAAATGTGTACACAAAATTGAAATGAGAAAATATCACAAATAGGGTTTCACAAAAAAACATCGTTCTTACAATGAAAATTAAAGAAAATCGTTCTTACAATGAAAATCAAAGAAAGGAACTAAGTCCCATTCTTTCTACATGATCCAGAAATTTCATTGGAGGCATGTCTTTAATTAAAGGATCAGCAATCATCAATTCAATGCTTATGTGTTCAATAACCACTGTTTTATTCTTAACATGTTCTCTTATGGCTAGATACTTAATGTCGATATGCTTACTTCGACTACCACTTTTGTTATTCATAGCCATAAAGACAGTAGCAGAATTGTTACAATATAACTCCAATGGCCTAGAAATTGAATCCATGATTCTAAGCCCAAGAATGAAACCCTTTACCATACACCATGTGAGGTAGCCTCAAAACAAGACACGAACTCAGCTTCCATTGTAGAAGTAGCAATCAAAGACTACTTCTTACTACTCCATGATATAGCTCCACCGACTAGCATAAAAATGTATGGGATTATCATTTCTGCTTTTAAGGCAGATAATTTTATCTGCATTAAATTAAAATGACGTCACGGTGCAGTGGAAAGCTAGATAAGACAACCTCACTTTTTCTTAACTTGGCTTGAAGAAAGAAAAGCAAGAGTCATTCTTTTGATTTCTTTGTCTCGACAGCTTAGCGTAGGGATTTCTTTTGGGTAAACACTCGAAAGAGAATCTTAAACCAAAGTTGCTATGCGTTAGTTTCTTCATTCACGATGGGATTTGATTTTTGAGGTACATGAACCATTTTTTTTTAATATGAAGAAAGAAAAGCAAGAGTCAACATCATTCCTTTTGATTTCTTTTGGTTCCCACAGTTGAAACATCCAAGTTGACAAATAAGAAACTGAAACATCCAAGGTGTCAATATAAATGTGTATATGAATTGATTTACATGCACATGACTCGGATTCTACTACAATACAAAAGAAAACTTCATGACAAATGAATAAAAAAGAAGAGAAAAGTTAGCATAAGGACAATTTTTTTAATGAATTGCAAACCATTAGGATTAGAGTGACGCTCCATAAATCTCATGAATCTATCCCACTCCCGAGGAGTCTACTTAATTAAATCTATCCAACTCCCGAGTAGCACTCAAACCGAGGGCTGATCAAACCGAAGATTGTTAGAATTCAAATTAGTTTTCATTCTTTGTCTTTTTGCATTCAAACTTAAAAAATGTATCCTAATTAAATTTGCAAAATGTTTTTCATTTCTTCATCATAGCCATCAATCCACTACTCCAAGTCTTCCAGCAACAACTTCTATTTTGTTTGCATCTCTCTTGCAACATCCATCTACAAATGAAACTTAATAAATTTTTCATAAAGTTTAAGGAGAAAAAAAATCTTTTTTTTATAAACAAATACCTTTTGTTTTTGACAACTTGATCTTATTATAACCTTTTCCTCCACAATACCCGGAAGTCTTTTGTGGTTTTGCGACAATCCCAAGCTTGATTTTATTTGTGAAGCATCCTTTGGATGACCTTTAGTTTTGATTGGATAAGTGGGATTGCGCACATCATAAATGAGAATAATTGGTGAATGAATTGGTTAGGAACTTTGTTCATCTCAGTTCTTTTTCTCTTCCCTTCCATTTGTTATCAGATAAATTCAACAGCAAAAGCGTCAAGCCTTCTAAGCTCAGAAATAGAATCTCTTACTTCAGAAAAAGCCATATTCAACTTGAAGTAAACCGACCATGGAGACAATGCACTAACTTCATTAGTAGATTTCTTGCCCTGAAAGCCTACAAGATTTTGAGCCTTATAACTTGCATTCATGGTCCATCTAGATAAAATATATTTTTCAGGAATAGCTATTATTTGTTTCTTCTTCATGATGTAAAGAATATGTTTGCACAATATCCCCATAGTTTCAAACTTTGCAGGAACAAATTCTTTGTGAAGCTTTGTCAATGGTACTCAACAATTTCCCACCACTCTTTATCAACTTTGCGAGACCCAACCCGGTACTTGATAATATTTTCACCCATTGAAGTCTTTTCATGAAAGTAATCATGCATGGTAGCCTTCCACTCCTTTTTGAAAATTTCCAATAATTTTCTTGTGTGTCGCTCTCCGGCTATTTCTTCAATTGGATGATCACTCTCTAAACTTGCTTTTGTATTTCTATTTTTGAAATCTTTATTTTCTTCCGCATCCCTTCTAGACTTTATTGCTTTTATCATATTGGGTAACAAAGTCATATAACATTGTGTTAGAGTTGACGTATCCATAAAAAATGCATTGATGCTCTCACTTCAGCCACTTATGGTCATTCCAGCAAAAAAAAAAAAAAATCTTTCAAATATGCTTTTGCCCAATAATGACGTGAAGCATACATGTTAGCCAACCAAGTACCTACTTGAATATCATATATTGTCATTAATTCTTCCCATTTGTCTTCAAACTCATCGATGTTTTGACTTTTATACCATGCACGAAAGTCAACATCAAAACTATATTTAAATTGTGTGCGTAGTGCTTGGCTATGCTCCGTAACATATTTTTTTGATGTGCCATGCACACAAAGGATGTTGAGCTCCTAGAAATATCTTGGCAATTGCTTTTTCTTGATCCGTGATAATGGCAATAGGAGACTTGTCAAACATACATGTTTGAAACTGTTCAAACAACCATGTAAATGTTGCCTATGTTTCATCTTCTAACAAAGCCGCACCAAATAAAATTGACTACCCATGGTGATTAACCCCCACAAAAGGAGCAAAAGAAAACTTGAACTTGTTTGTTCTATAAGTCACATCAAAGACTAAGACTTCACCAAATTAAGCATATGCAGCTCTCGATCTACCATCAAACCAAAAGACGCTTTTCAAAGTACCATCTTTTGCCAACTGTATATCAAAATAAAAAAGACCCATCAAGAGTGGACTTCCTTTGAAAGTGTTTGATGATGCCTTGACATTCTCGCCCTACATTGTTCTTTCGTTGGCTTGATATAATAATGCTTATTTGAACTGGAGTAATGTTAATTTCTTCGCCTATAGCGTTAACCACCTTTGAGATTTTTGAAGAAGTTAAACACTCCTCATAGGGTTTAGAAACAACAGATTTAGTAAATTCTGAGCATCGCAATTCATATGAGAATAAAATTTTTTCACCTTTGATGGAGTGCTAATCAATGGATGATTATGTGTATCATCGAATTTCTCCATTTTCCACAATTCATCCTTCAACCTTATTTGTGACATCGCCAAACAATTAGTCCTTGTTTCCCTTCGTCGTTTGACATTGTTAATATCAATTCTTTTATCATTTAGGCACTTCAAACCTTGCTTAGAGCACACATATTTCCACATATATGGTTCTTGTGTTCTTGTATTCTTGTTATAAGACCACTTTTCCTTTTGCATAATCATTATAAAAATGATAATCTTCTTCTTGTTCCAAATACTCTACATAAAATAGGAGTCTCACTAAATCCACCATCATCATCTACAACAACTTCATATGCATTATGTTCCCTGTGGTCACCATCTTCTTTTTTCATGATTTCACTGTCATCATCTACCACAATTTCATGTACATTAACTTCCATGCAACCACCATCTTCTTCGTTTATGATTTCACAATTATTATCTTCTCCAAATTCATCATTGTCTTTCTCTAAATCAACAATGTCATCAAAACATACTAAACTTCCATCCATATCAATATCTTCAATAGTTGTCATCTGAGAGTGATCCATCACAATAATACTCCAAGGTGAGTGCTAAAACTTGCATACTGAGTAGTTCCAGTTAGATTGTTGTTTTCCCTATAAGAATACTATGATCATTCATGAAATATGAATATAGGGATGTGTATGGCAATAATTAATTATATAAAAAATGCACGAAAATATATTCCCCTCCATTATTAAAAGGCTACTGGCATTTGGATTTTGAATATAACATGAACACCCCAAAACCCAAAACAAAATTATAAACTAAGCCTAAATCAGAGGCATAGGATCTATGGCAACGAACAAAAATAAAAAACAAAAAACGATGGTTCCTGTACCTCATATTTACAAATAAAAAAAATGGTTCATGTACCTCAAAAATCAAATCCTATCGTGGATGCCAAAATCAAATCCCATCGTGAATGAAGAAACTAATGCATAGCAGCTTTGGTTTGAGGTTCTCTTTCCAGCGTTTCCAATGTATGGTGGACCCAAAAGAAATCCCTGCGTCGCGCCGTCGGGACAAAGAAATCAAAAGAATGACTCTTGCTTTTCTTTCTTCACGCCAGGTTAAGAAAAAGTAAGGTTGTCTTATTTAGGTTTCCACTGTGCCACGACGTCATTTTAACTTAATGCATATAAAATTATATGCCTTAAAAGCAGAAATGATAATCCCAAAATGAATCTTGAAGTGGATTTTCTTGAGTCAATGCAGCCAGCATAGTCTGAATCGGAATAACAAGTCACTTCCAGATTGTTAGTTTGTTTGTACGTAAGCATATAATCTTTAGTCCCTTGAAGGTATCTCAATACCTTTTTTGTAGCTTTCCATTGGTTCATTCCTGGATTACTCTGATATCTTCCCAACATTCCAACAACAAATGTATTGTCAAGTCTGGTACAAACTTGAGCATACATAAGGCTTCCTATAGCTGAAGCATAAGGGATGTTTTTCATTTGTTCTTGCTCAAAATCATTCTTTGGGCATTGGTCTAGATTGAACTTGTCACCTTTCACAATAGGAGCTACACTTTATGAACAATATCTCATCAGAAAGCTTTCCAAAACTTTGTTGATATAGGTCTCTTAAGACAAACCTAGAATACCTCAACGTCTGTCTCTATGTATCTTAATGTCAATGACATAAGATACATCTCTTATATCCTTCATATCAAATTTTTTAGAAAGAAATTGTTTCACTTCATATAATAAGCCATTATCATTGGTTGCAAGCAAAATATCATCCACATATAGAATAAGGAAACAAATCTTGTTCCCACTGACCTTTTGGTATATACATTAATCCATAATGTTCTCCACAAAACCAAATGAAGAGATAACATCATGAAATTTTAAATACCATTGACGGGAAGCTTGTTTCAATCCATATATATATTTCCTGAGCTTGCACACCAAATGCTCACCATTATTAGAGGAAAATCCTTCTGGTTGTTTCATATAAACCTCTTCCTCTAGTTCTCCATTGAGAAAGGCCGTTTTCACATCCATTTGTTGCAACTCTAAGTCAAAATGTGTAATTAATGCTAGAATGATACGAAGAGAATCTTTCTTAGATACAGAAGAAAATGTCTCCTTGTAGTTGATTCCTTCTCTTTGAGTGAATCCTTTAGCAATGAGCCTTGCTTTATGTCTGTTAAGGTTGCCCAATGAGTCTCTCTTTGTTTTGAAGACCCATTTACATCCAATGGCCTTCGCACCATCAAGCAACTCAACAAGATCCTAGACTCTATTAGATGCCATAGAATTCATCTCATCCTTTATAACATCATAACATGGTTTTGATTCTCTACAGTCCATGGCTTGTGAAAATGTTCTAGGATCATTTTCACCTCCTACATTATAGTCAGATTCCCGCATATACATAACATATTCACTAGGTATCGCTGATCTTCTTGTTCTAGTAGATCTCCTTAATGTTGTTTCATTATCTTCTTGAGGAACTTGTTGTTCAACAACTTCTTGTTGTTCCTCATCAACAACTTGATCTATTGGATCAATATCAGCATGTTATGGATCTTGAATGATTAGTTGTACAACACTCGGTTGAGCTGACGGAGTATTGTTAACAACCAATCTTAAAATCAAAGTGGAAGGTTGGCTATCTGAATGATCCTTTTCAAAAACAAGGTTTCTGAATTGATTGCTCCCACTATTCAAGTCATATTCAAGTAGCATTCCTTGATTCCACAAACCTAGTGGTATGAGATGGACAGTAAAACCTGTATCCCTTATACCTTTCGGCATATCCAATAAAATATACACTAATGGTCCTTGGGTCCAGCTTCTTTTCTTGTGGATTATAAATTCTAACTTCAGACGAGCATCCCCAAACGTGTACATGTCGCAAACTCAGTTTCCAACCCTTAAATAACTCAAATGGTGTCTTTGGTACAACCTTAGTTGGAACCCAGTTTAATATGTACACTGCTACCTTAAGTGCATCAATCCACAAGGACTTAGGAAGCTTGGAACTACTAAGCATACTTCTCACCATGTCCAATAATGTTTGGTTTCTTCTTTCTGCTACACCATTCTGGTTTGGAAAACCAAGCATGGTGTATTGGGCAACAATCCCATGTTCTTGAAGAAACTTCAAAAATGGACCAAGTGCTTGTCCATCTTCAGTGTATCTAACATAATATTCCCCACCTATATCTGATGTCACGATCTTAATTTGTTTACCACATTGTTTCTCTACCTCAGATTTAAATACCTTAAAGGCATCTAAAGCTTCGTGTTTATTATGAACCATGTAGAGATACATGTATTGTGAGTAATAATTAATGAAAGAGATGAAGTATTTTTGACCATACATATCCATTTCTGGACTACAAATGTTTGTATGTATGATCTCTAACAGTTCTATACTCCTCTTAACAACTTTTGTTTGACTTGTTAGTCTGCTTTCCCTTTATGCAGTCTACACAAGTCTCAAAGTCAGTAAAGTCTAGAGTACCAAGTACCCCTTCTTTTACCAATCTTTCAATTCTCTGAATGGAGATATGATATAATCTCCGGTGCCACAATACAGAGGAATCCTCATTCATAACACATCGTTTTGAACCAACAGTAACATGCATGGCACCACAAGCAGTATCATTTTGTAAATAAATAGGAAAAATACCATTAGGCAATGTACCATTCCTTATCAAATTTGATTTATAAAACAAATCTAAAGATGTCTCATAAAACATAAAGGAATAACCCAAACTTACAAGTCTTGAAACCGAAATCAAGTTCCTAGAGAAACTTGGAACATAAAAGGACTTTTCTAAATTCAAAAGAAAGCCGCTATTTAAAACTAAACTGCAAGTTCCTTAGCCTCCATATGTGAACTCATCCTTCCTCTTGAATAGATGTATTGTTCACTTCCCAACAGCTTCCTTAGGTTTTGCATACCCTGCAAGGTGTTCGAAACATGGATTGTAGAACCAGAATCAATCCACCATGTGACATTAATATCATAAACCATATTAGATTCATAACAAACAAGTGAGACTGACATACCTTTCTTCTCAAGCCATGGCTAGAATTTAGAGCAGTCCTTCTTCATGTATCCTTTCTTCTTACAGAAGAAACACTTGGATTCCTTCTTGATTCAGCCTTGAGGTGGTATTTTACCTTTCCCCTTCTTCTTGACTTGTGTCTGATCCTTTTTCTCAGTTGTCATAAATGAACTCTTTCCCATTTCCATTTTCAGCATTCCCTCTTCCTGAACACACATGGTCAAAAGTTCATTGATTGACCATTTATCCTGTAGGATATCTTGAAGGGTCCATATGGTTGTGGAAGAGTGTTCAGAATGTAGTTCACAAAGAAAGAATCAGACATGTCAACCTCAAGTAATTTTAGTTGAGCTGTAACGTCCCTTATTTGCATGATGTGCTCATGTACACCTTTTACTGTAGTAAAACTCAGGGATGAAAACTTCATAATTAGGGTGTTGGCAAGTGTCTTATGTGAAGTTTGAGATTGATCATCAATCACCTTCAGAAGTAGCCTAATCTTGTTGTGCTGTTCGACAGAACCATGAATGCCAGTAGAGATTGAGGTCTTTATGAACATAACTAAGAGGCGATTAGATCGCTCCCACTTTTCATATAGATCAACCTCATTACGAGTACTGGTCCCCTTAATAGAAGGTGGTTCATCTTTCCTAATAGCATAATCAATGTCCATCCACCCCAATTAGAGAAGAACTCTCTCCCTCCATACCTTATAGCTATCACCCCTCAGTTCGGGAATGTCACATTTCATATCAGAGAAATTCATAGGTTGTTTAATTGCATAATATTCAACATGCATACTTAAGAAAATTAAAATCTGACTAATAAACCATATCAAGTTTAAACAATGTAAATCATGAAAAAAATACGTGAATCTCTTGACATACAACTTTCATGTGGGCTAAAGTTCTAATTCAATTAGATTCACAACTCTATGATAAAACTACCAAATTATTTTTTGTAAAATTTCTAATTCCTATGGGTAAGTTAAGAATATAATTTGATATTCTATCCCAATTAATCATATAAAACATATAATAAAAATTCTTGTGGGATAACATTTATTATATTACATATGATTAATTACAACTAATGTCACTATGTGATCATACAACTCAATATATAATTTCAACTAATTAAAGATGTTGTGGCTACTCTCTAACTAATTAAAAACATTTAGATCACTCAACATTAATAGTTAATATTGCAACAAACCATAAGCAATATTAACATAAGATTGGATATTTATGTTCGCATATCATTCAACTCAATATTGCATGGATAATTAAATAATAATCAATGCATGCAAACAACGAGAATATATAATTCATATATAATAATCACATGAATCCCAAACTTAAAAAATTTCATATTATTATATTTAAATCCAAAAAGTCATAATATATAAATATAAAATCTTCCAAAAACACACAAGTGTCATCTCAGCCGGATGGTCCAAAAGGCCCAATTAAGACTCTGACCCCGAAGTGTAAGAATTGGCTGAACCCAAGAGGGGGTGAATTGGGTGAAGTATAAAAATTTAGGAACTTCGAAAATCTTTTTGCAACTCAGTAAAACCAGTTTGTATGACAGTAAAGAGTTCTAAGATAATAGACAGTCATTCAAACATATATGTTTGAAATATAAGAGATAAGGGAAGAGAATATGAAAACTGAAATTTATCCTGGTTCGGTCTTATCCTTGACCTACGTCCAGTCCTCAAGCTCCACTTGAGATTTTCAATCCACTATCCTCTTGTTTAATTCGGGCACAAGATAAGCCTTTACAATCCCACAAGTTCACCCAGGCACTTGTGAAGCCAAATCTCTCACCGAGAAACTCCCCCTTATACAATGCAAGGTTACAATCTGTTTCCCTCTCAAGATTACCCAATCTTGAGTAACTCTCAAATAAACAGATAGAATGTTTATAATGAATCTTCTCTCTCAGAAGTGAATAAGATAAACACTGAAGTGCAATACAAATTATCTCACTCTCTATGATTAACTATGTAAACATTGAAAAACAGAGTGAGTAGTAAGAAAATCAGAGTATAAGCATTTTGAAGATGTAGGCTTGTGTCTCTACATTTTTCTGCTTGAATCTATCCTCTTTTATAGGTAGAGAACAATATATGACCGTTGTAATCTTCAATATAACCATTGCCTTCATTAGACAAGGTTTTGGTTAAGCTTTGGTCCTCTTCTCTCTCTAATCTTCACTTAATCCAGCTGTGCAGAAGTTCAGAGTTGACTTCTTGAAAATAAATCCGTTGGAATAGCAGCTGCTGGATGTGGAAAGCAATCTTTAATGCTTTGCAAACGTGTGCAGATGGATTACCCAAAAGAATGCAACTTTTTGGGTTTGCATTTAATGTCTTGATGTCACTTTTGCTTTTGCTTTAAACCTTCAATGTACATTCTCTAATCTATCTGAAACTTAGCAATAAAGTGGTTAAACATGTCTAGGAACATTAGAGAATAATCATAGGAAGTATTAAGATCAAACAAGAAGGTATTGCAAATTCGTCAGATTTGAAATTTTGGATCTGCGACGAAACCTTGAGGTTTGCTCTCAAACCTTGAGGTTTTCAAAACTATAAAAAGCATCAGACTCTCTGTTTGGCCAAACCTCGAGGTTTTAACAGAAACCTCGAGGTTTCACTTGAAAATGAAACCTTTGAAAAAATCGCTCCAAGGCAAACCTGGAGGTTTCCTAGAAACCTGGAGGTTTTCAAAATCAGAGAAAAATCGTTTGCTCTCTGGATGGCAGAAACCTTGAGGTTTCTCTTAAATTTCAAAATTCTCGTTTTGTGCCAAAACGAAACCTGGAGGTTTTGAAAAACTTAGAAAAATGCAGAACCTCTCTGCCTTTGACAAACCTCGAGGTTTTTTCAGAAACCTCGAGGTTTCTCACAATTTTGAGAAACTTGAGAAAAACCTTTCTAGCTCAAACCTGGAGGTTTCACATAAACCTGGAGGTTCTGAAAGCTTGGAAAAACGTAGAACCTCTCTGCCTTAACAAACCTTGAGGTTTGTCTAGAAACCTCAAGGTTTCTCATAATTTTGAGAAACTTGAGAAAACACCATTTGAGCTCAAACCTGGAGGTTTCCCATAAACCTGGAGGTTTTGAAAATTGGTGAGAAACCGAGCTTTGTTTAGAAAACTTGGAAAATTCTTGGCCAATCTTAAACTCAATTTTACATGTCCAAGCTCGAGGTGAGAATCCATTGCAAGAAGAATTAGCTCCAAACTCATTGTATTATGCCCGTTATGATCCGATGAATGAAGACTGTTCTTGACCAGCGTTTTTGTAATGTCCTGAATTGATTTTCAATTTTTGAGGGACATTTATCCTTGGTCTGAACTCCATTTTGGTCCATTCAACTCTCGATGGAAAGATCTGTGAGTCTACTTTCATATGCCACTGATTTCAGCTCAATCAGATTTTTAGTTTGTGAGTTACACTCAAAACATTAAAGCTTGGTTTGCTGTGTGGCGTGGATTTCACTGTCATCTTCCAAAATTCATAGATCCTTGATATAAACTCCTTTGGGTTTGAATTTTATATCACAATGACTCATTGGGAGTCTATTTTCATATGCCACTGATTTCACTTCAATCCGATTTCTGGTTTAGGAGATATCATCAAATTACCAGACGTCACCCAAGCTGAACGTGAAATAGAGTAGACCAGAGTTGCTGATCAGTGCCGAAAACTCGAGGTTTTGCTTGAAACCTCGAGATTTTGTGAAACCTTAAGGTTTTGAATGAAACCTCGAGGTTTGCTAGTCCAGAGACACCAGAGATGCTGAAGGCACTCAAACCTCGAGGTTTGTACTCAAACCTTAAGTTTTCTCGTCCTAAACCTTATATTTGCTTGATTTAACACTGAATTGAGCCATTCCAACTTCCATATGATCTTGGAGACTTCTAGCATCAATATAAGAACTTGAATAATGATATCTTCATTCCATTCAACAAGTTCTTCCTTCTTTCATCTCCCAACTTGATCATTCTTGATCATTTAACTTAGGCTCATCATTCTTTACAGCTTCTACCTTCTTCAACATCTAGAAAGCTTCATTGTAGCTCAAATAGGATGAAGCTTCATTCCAATTTTGTTTGATCATAGAGACTTCCAAGCATCACATATAGTACACGTTCTTCTTTCTTTAGTCTCATTTCTTGATCAAACTCCATTATTAAACTTTGCATCTACATTAAATATAAGAATTAATCAAAGTAGAAGATTGCAACCTTTTTGCTCTTAAGAATGACATCTATGTAAGACATCATCAAAACTAATCATAACTAAAACGAAGGAATGTGGGTTTGAATCCCACTTTTGACACTTTGAAAATTTTGTTTATTAATTAAGAAATCAATTAAATTTAATAGACGTTCAGAGCCAAACACATAGGAGCACATGGCTCAGCTAGCAAAGCGCCAGCCTCTAAGCGCCCACGCACCGGGGATTCCGTGTTTGAATCCTCTCGGGACTGGTTTTTGCGTTTTACTTCCCTTCCTTTTTTTTATAAAACAAAGACGACCTTAGTCCAAAATGTGTTTGGCCTAACTACATAAAACAAAAATGAGCTCGACCCCTTCTTTACCCATTTCAGAAAACCCTACTCGACTCACAACCCGAAACCAGTTGATTCTAGGTGATTATGAGCTCAAATTCCGATGGAAATAATCACAAAAAATGATCCAGAACACAATTTGCTCGATATAATCATGAAATCGTCACAAAATTTCAAATAAGAAATCCTAGTTTCCGATGGCAATGATAAATCACAGAAAAGGTTCTTCCGGTGAGTATGTTGTCGATTTCGACTATCGCTTTCAATGATTAAAAAAGCAACATGAATATTATTCAATGGAAAATATCCTTTTAACATAGACTTCTTTTCCATAAACCAAATCAAAAAAAAAAAGTGATTTGAAAAACCATTGACAACATGCATCAAGTTTCTTTTCGAAGCCATGATTGATGAAAAACTAGATTCAAAACATTTTATCAATGGAAAACTTAAACAATCATGTCCGAGTAGTTGCAGAAGAAAAGAGCAAATCACAGATAGCAGATGAATCAAAAGATTACAATAATCTATGAAGCATAACGACAGAACCTTTGAAAAAATTGGTGTAGAGAAGAAAACAAATCTCCTCATCACATCTGAAAGCCTTACAATGAGCAATTTAATATAACAGTTAAAATAAATTACAAGCAGTAACCAAATATTCAAACTGAAAACCCATGTATTCTCGTGAAAACCTAATCAGATAAAATCAAGGCAGAGGCATATGTACTGCTCTGATACCAAATGTTGGAGATTAAGGCGATCTAATCATGGTAATTAACCAAATAAGCAATTAGATCAATGCGGAATAAAGAAAATAAGGATCTGGCATACCTCCAGCCATTGATTCAATTTTGAAAGAAGAAGCCTATGGTCCTTCTAAGTCCTCACTTTCACTCTTTAGATGGTGTAAAACTTTAGTCGTACGTTATTTGTAGTATGTTTTTTTTAGCAGACTTAGGGGACCATATATAGAGAGAAGCACGGACTAAACCCACTTCTTCCCATCAAAGAAGTGGTAGTCAATTGGGCTAAGATAGTAGGTTAGTTGAGAAGAAAGTGGGTTAGTAGACCTGAATGTGGACCACTCAATGAATTTTCACAATTAAATAAAATATATCCAAATATTAATTCAAAAATTCTAACAGTGTGCACACTAGGAAGAGATGTTTTGATGAGGGAAAATTTGATGATTTGTGACTGGCAGGATTTCTGGGTTACAGGGTAGACTGGCAGGGTTTCCAAGTTTACCATGGTTTTCTTCCCTCTAAATACACTAAATGAATTAATAAATAATATTTAATTCTATATGAATATATATTTGATGAATATTAAAATTGATATTTGATTCAATTACTATGTGATTTATATATTTGATTGGATTATTATATTTGAGCTATATAAATTGTGTTTTGATTAGGATTAACAGCTTTGCTGACTTTGTGTCTCGCATGACTGCGATGATCTTTCTGTGGAGCATAATTTCAATGAAATAAGTTTCAAAGGATAGGGTTAGCAATGGGCAGTGAGGGTAACGACTCAGAGATTTCTAACTAGTTCTAGAGTTTACAGAATTTTTATGAACTTAATAAAATGCGTAAGCCATATTTCCTTTAGTTGAACTTTAGTCTTTGGTTTTATTTTAATGTAATGAATTTAGCCTTGCACTTGTCTTTAGTACAATTATGGCGGTAACATTTCCCAAATTTGGTTAATTTAACTTTCACAATTATTTATGATTTTAGAAATTTTTTGTTATTATAAATTGTTAGAAATTTGGGGGTGTTACAGTCCTAAAGAAAACCCATAGTTTGCTCCTTAGGAGAATGACCTAGGTTGACCATAAACTGCATAATAAATTAGGATTTAGTTTAATTGATTGTTTTAGAGATAAAAGCAAAACATCAATTTTGGCGCTGTTGCCGGGAAAGTGCAAAGATATTGGTAGTTTTCTCATACCTTGCACTATTGGTGATATTCAATTCTCATATGCCTTAGCAGATTTAGGAGCAACTATCAATGGTATGCTAAAATCAGTCTTTGATCAACTCAAGAGTATAGAGCTTAAGCCCACGAATATTGTTGCATCCCTTGCTGATAGACGTTACACAGTCCCAGAAGGCGTCTTGGAGGACATCTTAGCTAAGGTAAAATATTTCATGTTCTATGTAGACTTCTATCTTCTTGATATGGATGATGGTCAGTTTAGGTAGAAAGGACATTCATCTTTAATTTTAGGTAGGCCATTCCTTAAAACTGCTAGAGCTATGATAGATGTGCCTACTGGTAGCCTTACTTTGGAATTTGCTGGTGAAACTATTATATTTGATGTGCTTGAATCTATGAGAAATTTCCCTGATGTTTGTGCGAAGATAGATGTTAATGTTAGTGATGCTATTATGGATGATTCTACTATAGATATTAAAGATAGCATGCTTAGCAGATCCTATGATATTGCTAGTTTAGATGATACTATCTCTTGTTCATGTGCTAAAATTGGTAATTGTGATATATGTGCTGACCTTAATGTTGCTGATATTGATATTTTTAATGATGTTATTGGGATTATGAGACATTCTAGACATGATGCTTCTGTGTATATTTGTAGCATTAGTGATTCTAGTGATCATGTATCCACTACTTCTCTTGATTTTGATGGACTTTCTCAGTTACTTAGTGTGATTGATGCCATGGATAAAATTGATTTATCTTGACTACTTGATTCTAAGTTATTGATTAGCATTGATCATGTTTTTGATGGGGCAATTTTTGATTCTAATTCTATCTTTGACATGAGTGCTACTGATGGCACTATTGATGTTATTGTGATGTGTCTGTTGATTCTTTTGCTCTTGCAGTTTCTACTAATACTCCTTAAGGTGGGAAAGTCTGCTCTTTTTTTGTGAGTCTACTATGTAGGTTTCTAGTTTGACTAATTTTGATTTGAAGCCACTCATGCCTTCAATTGAACAAGCTTCATCTTTAAAGTTAAAGCTATTTCTTGACTCATTGAAGTATGCCTATTTGGGGAAGGACAAGACACTTCATGTGATTGTAGCTAGTGATATAGCTGCTGATGAGGAGACTCACCTCCTAGAGGTACTCAGGCGACAAATGAAAGCTATTGGATGGACTCTTGTTAATATCCTTATAATCAGCCAAAATTGTGCATGCACCAAATCCTGCTAGAAGATGGTGCCAAAGCTGTACGACAACCACAGAGACGACTCAATTCATTGATCCTTGATGTGGTAAAGAAGGAGGTCTCTAAGCTTCTTTCTGCAGGTATAATCTATCATATTTTTTTTACAGCCATTGGGTAAGTCCAGTTCAGGTAGTACCTAAGAAAACTAGTATTACTATTATTCATAATGATGAAGGTGAGCTAATTCCAACTAGAGTTCAAAACAGTTGGAGAGTATGTATTGATTATTGAAAATTGAATTCAATGACTAGAAAGGATCACTCCCCCCTTTCCTTCATAGATCAAATGTTAGAAAGACTGGTTGGAAGATCACATTACTGCTTTTTGGATGATTTTTGTGGTTATTTTCAAATTTTTTATTGCACTTGAGGACCAAGATAAAACCACATTTTGATGTCTATTTGGAACCGTTGCATACTGACGCATGCCATTCAGTTTATGTAATGCACCAGGTACTTTTCAGCGTTGCATGGTTTCCATATTCTCTGATTTTCTTGAGCATTACATGGAAGTTTTCATGGATGATTTCACTGTTTACGGTGATTCTTTTGATGCATGCTTTGCTAGTTTGGACATGGTTTTGGAAAGGTACATTGAATATAATCTTGTGTTGAATTTTGAAAAATGTCATTTCATGGATAAGAAAGGAATTATTTTGGGTCATGTTGTTTGACATGATGGTATTGAGGTTGATAAAGCTAAGGTTAATGTTATTTCCTTCTTCCATATCCTTCATGTGTGAAAGATGTACTTTCTTTTCTTAGGCACTCTGGGTTGTATAGAAGATTCATCAAGGATTTTAGTAAGACAGCATTGCCATTGTCTTGTTTATTGCATAAAGATGTGGGTTTTGTTTTTGATGATACTTGCAGGTATGCATGGGATGAGTTAAAGAAGAGACTCACTACACCATCTATCATTCAGCCACCCCATTTGAGCTCTTGTATGATGCTTCTGACTATGCATTAGGTGTCGTTCTTGCCAGAGAGTAGAGAAGAGACAACACATCATAGCCTATGCATATAGAACTTTAGATCTTTGCTCAAGCTAACTACACTACCATAGAGAAAGAGTTATTTCCAATCATCTTTGGGCTAGAGAAATTTTGATCCTATATCCTTCACACGAAGGCAGTGGCGGAGCCAAGATTTTTTATTTGTGTCTGCATAATAAGTAGGGTCATTCAGGGGTTTAGGGGCAGCGCCCCAAATTTTTTTTTTTAAGAAAAATTTTAAATGCATTAAAAAACAAAAAAATATAAACAAGAAAAGAAAACTTCAACTTAATATAGAAAAATAATAATTAAGAGTCAACTAAGCTATTACAACAAAATGATTACAAAAGCATTCTTCGATTCTTCATCCCTTAAAAATATTGCATTATATCTTCATCATCAATCTTATCAAACATATCTCATTCAACATAAGTTAGCATGCATGAGTTAAACCAATCATCACTTATCGATTGCGTAACTTATCCTTAACAAAAGTCATTGCAAAAAAACCCGCTCAACGCTAGTAGTTGCTTGCTAGGAAGAACGAGTGCCAACTTTATTAACAAATAGACCAATGGATAAATTATATCCTTTCTCTTCTCAACCATCTTCAAAGCAAGGTTAGAAATTGTTTTCAAATTGACAAAATCGAGAATCAGCTCTTACAACGGTGATAAAATTATCGAGACTTGAAGAAAGAAAAGGAATTTCTGCAAACTCATCAAACTCCAAATGATAGAATCTAGCAAACTCAAGCAACTTTTCTTTGTTAAAATTACAAATGAATCACGAGGATCAAGACAACTCAAACACTCAAGCAACCTGGTATTGACATTATCAAATCAATCACCCAACTCTTGAACTTGAGTATCTATCACTGTATTAAATAACTCCACCTTAAATTAGTGCAAGAATGTGTATGATTCCAATCTCCATCTTGATCTCCCTTTAGGACAATAAACATCATTCATATTTGGAATGTCAATATCATATTTATTGGCAAAAATGTTCGTTTCTTGAAGCAATTCATCAAAACCATTTTCTCTCACCTCTTGTAAATGAGACTTGACTACCTTCACTAAACCAATTGCATTTAAAAAGGTCTTGATCTTTTCTTTGTAGTGCTCGTGACAACTCATAAGAAATCCCCAAGATCAATTTCATAAGATGCAACAAGAATGAAAATTCAAAATCCTCCATGGCATACAAAATGCAACCTGCATCAGTTCTTACAGCATCATTTTTCGGCTCGTTTTCAATAATTTTCATCAAGGAAATTATTGGAGAAAATAATGAGATAACACTTGTAACCATACCAAAATGGGAACCCCAACGAGTGTCTCTAGATCGCTTTAAGGTTGTCTCTTGATTTAAACCTTTTCCAGTTGGTATTTCTTTGCAAGCAATTCTTTCAACTATTTGATCATATTGATTCATTTGAAGAATTTCCTTCCGCTTGCATGAACCCCCCACAATGGTAGCCATCTTTTGAAGCATGTCAAAAAATTCTTGAATCTTTTTGTGATGTTTTGCAACCTTCACAAGTGTCAATTGTAACTGATGAGCAAAACAATGAATATAGAATGCGGATGTGTTGTCAGCCAAAATCAAACTCTTAAGCCCTTTGAATTCACCCCGCATATTACTAGCACCATCATAGCCTTGACCGCGACATTTAGACAAACTTAAACCAAGTTTAGAAAATAGCCCATCAATCGTTGCTTTTAGTGATTGTGCAGTAGTATCTGAAACATGAAGTATGCCAATAAAACATTCAACAATGGACCCTTTTTTGTTTACATACCGAAGTACAAATGCCATTTGTTCTTTAATTGCAACATCATGAGCTTCATCAACTAGCAAGGAAAAGTAATCATCGTCAACATCACTAATTATTGCTTTAACAGTTAAATCAGCACAAGCTTGAGAAAGATCTTTTTGAATCATTGGTGAAGTCAATTTGTGATTATCAGGGGAATTTTGCAAGACCACATGACTCATCTCTTTATTTGGCTTAGAATAAAACTTTAGAGTTTCAAGAAATAAACCTTGATGATTTGAACTTTTAGATTCATCATGTCCCCGAAAAGGCTCACCATTTCGTAGTAGGTATCTAGCACAATCTAAAGAAGTTTTCAGCCAAATACGATAATCAATTCTTTGTTGTCTAGAAATATTTGAAAAGGCAATATCAATATGTTGCTTTTGCTTCATCAAATCTTGACAAGCTTGATAACATCTATTGTGAACACTCTTATGATCTCCAACATGAAGTTTGATTCTATCCTTCTTTTGCCAATTTTTGAACCCCACACTAAAAAATGCTTCCCGCATCGAACCACTACCTCCAACCTCCATATCAAGTAGATAACAATACAAGCAAAAACATGCATCTTTTGATACACTATACTCCAACCAAGAACCAAATTCTTCATACCATTTAGGATTGAATCTACGCATTTCTCCATACATTTCCGTTTGAGGGAATGGTTTAAGAATTGGTTGAGTTGGCCCCTTGAGCAAATAAGCTCTCCGAATATCCTCTCTTTCTATAGGATTTTATGTCAATGAATAAATTGAAGGTCTTTTTCTGGATCCGCTTCAAGATTTTCTATATTAATTTTTGCTTGAGGTGGTGATTGAAAACTTTGAAATTGAGATGCTTGTGGTGGTTGATAGGATTCTTGGACAGTTAGAACTGAAATACTATTTGAAACTTGCTCACTTTGAGATTCAGGTTCTGTATTTGTGGGTTTTAGACATTTGAAATAAGATTGTATCGTTGACATTTTTGAAAACAAAACAATAAAAAAAGTTGAAACAAAATAGAAAAAAAGTTTGGATTCAATGAGGAAAAAAATAGTACAAGAAAATCATAACCCAAGCACACGCTCACACCACCACACATTTGTTTTTTGGGTCAAACACACCAGTAAATAATGATACAATCATGGAGGGCCCTTGACGCAAGAACAAACTCAATCATGGACAGTAAATAACGACACCACCATGCAAACAACTAGTCTTTTAGCCAAAAAAGAAATAATAATAATTCAAGAACAAACTCACGCATAAACCGACAAAAATAATATAAGCATTGTGATGAAGCTTCAAAACAAAACACAAAGTCACAACTCACGCATAAATTGACAAAAATAACAAGCATCGCATAAAAAAGAATCAGCAAATCGCAATGGCGGAGCAAAAAAAACAGTCCACACAACACGCATAAACTGACAGCAAATAATCAGGAAGCTGAGAAAGTGGAGCAGATCACAGAGGTTCATATTTCGAATCATACCTATCTTCTATGCAAGGCAAATGAAGCCGAAAGCTCAAATCTGGACTTGGCGGCGAAGGGAACTACCGAATTGGACCGGACTTGTAGACTTGGGTGAAGAGAATGGCGGGGAAGGGCTTAGGGTGAATAGGTTAATTCTCAAAAGCTCTTCTCTTCGGCCTTCCAAAATTTACGGCCTTTTCTATTTTTTTTTAATAAATCTCTCAGCTGGATATTTCCATATCTCAATTGCTATTTTCCGACGGGAGAGAATGACGGAGATGCGGGGATGGATTTTTTTTTTTTTTCATTTATTAAAAAAAAATCCCAAAAATTACCGTCTGCACTGCGTTCAACGGCTACATTGTAGCTCCGCCATCGCACGAAGGTGACCATCTTTATAGATCACTCAACTATCAAGTACTTGTTTAAGAAACTGGACTCTGAACCCCACCTTATTAGGTGGGTGCTACTGATACAAGAGTTTGATATGGAGATTCATGATAAGAGTGGTGCAGAGAATATGGTAGCTGATCATTTGAGTATGATTGAAACACATGCGGTAACATCTTTACCCTTAGATGACTTTCCTGATCAAAGGCTTTGTAAGGTCATTGTTTCTATCCCTTGGTATGCTGATATTGCTAATTATCTAGTTGCATCTATTTTGCCAAATGGCATGAATAAACATCAATTGAATATGTTTAAGAGAGATGCTAAATTCTATATTTGGGATGATCCGTACTTTTGTCACATTTGTAGTGATCAAACTATTAGGCGATGCATTCCTTATGTTGAATTTGAGTCTGTCTTGACTTTTTGCCACACTCTTGTATGTGGGGGACATTTTAGTGCTAAGCGTACTATTAGGAAAGTTTTGAAAAGTCGATTGTTTTGGCCAAGTCTATTTCGTGATGCCCATGAATTTTGTAAGAAGTGTTCCAGGTGTCAATTTGTGGGTAATACTTTTAAGAAGCATGAGATGCCCCAACAACCCTTATTATTCTGTGAAGTCTTTGATGTTCAGAGAATTGATTTCATGGGACCTTTTCCCACTTCATTTGGTTATTTATACATCCTGTTGGCTGTGGATTATGTGTCAAAGTGGATTGAGGCAATCCCCACTCATACAAATGACTATTTTGTAGTAGTTTCCTTTGTTCGATCTCACATTCTTTGCAGATTTGGAATTCCTAGAGCCATCATTAGCAATCAAGGAACTCATTTTTGCAATCGGAGTTTGCAAAGCTTGCTTAGTAAGTATGGGGTGATGCATAGGTGGCCACCCTATACCACCCTCAAATGAATGGTCAAGCAGAACTCTCTAATAGAGAAATCAAGCTCATTTTAGAAAAGACAGTGCAACCTAACCGGAAGGATTGGAGTAAAAGGCTTGATGATGTACTTTGGGCATATGGCACAGCATATAAAAGTCTCATTAGCATGTCGCCATACATGATCATCTATGGCAAAGCATGTCATTTGCCAGTGGAGGTGGAACACAAGGCATACTGGGCAATTAAAAGGTGCAACCTCGATCTTTCTAGTGCTAGTATTGAAAGGAAGTTGCACTTGTAAGAGCTTGAAGAGTTAAGGAGAGAAGCTTATAACAATGCTAGAATTTATAATGAAAGAACTAAAGCAGCCCATGACAAACTTATTATGAAGAGAGACTTTCAAGTGGGCCAAAAAGTTCTCCTTTATGTTTCTCGATTGAAACTCATGCCTGGAAAGCTCCTCTTCCGATAGGAGGGGCCTTTATTGTCACTGATGTTTTCCCCTATGGACCTGTGAAGATCAAAAGGGAGCCAAATGGAAAATGCTTCATCATTAATGGACACTGCTTAAAGCTATTCTTTGATGGATTCTCCACTCAGACAGTGGAGGTTACTGCACTATGTGACACCACGTAGACCCCGTTTGTTTTCCTTGCTTCACTCTTTTATTTTGCTTTGTCATATTGCTCCTTGTCATATTACTAAGTTGCATAGTGCTACATATCACTTAACTCTGTGATATATTATGATTGTTCTGCATTGAGGACAATGCACTATTTACGTGTGGGGGAGGGATCAACTATTTTGAGTGTGAAAAATGCAAGTTTTCAGTAACTTTTGTATGATACATTCTTGATTTGAAAAGTAATTGATCATGTTTTGAGTTGGTGAATCTAGTGGCAATGAATTTGACTATGGTGACTTTAGGTTAGTGATCATATTCCTAATGAGAGTTTGAGCCTAATACATATATTTTTTGGTGTGTACCCCTATCTCTTTACTTGATATAGAATTTGACTTGAATCTTATTTGAAACCACATTCTATGCATGTTTATTCATAAAAATGATAAAGGCATTCATTTCATATTAGTCAGATAAGCCAAAAAGCCTACCATTTTGATACATATATAATGTGTTTAGCCCCTTTGAGCCTATATTTTTTCTACAACCATAGCCATTATTTTTTTTTTAAAAAAATTCTGTACCCTTTTGAATGTCTTGGGAGTTGAAGAGCATTGCATTATATCTATTTTGAATGCAAGAACATGTATAAAATTAGGAATTGGGTTATTGTAAAGAATATGGTAGGTTATCTTGAAAAAATTGAAAAAAAGGGAAAAGGGAAAAAAAGAGAAAACAACAAAAAGAAAAAAAAAAAGGAAAAAAAACAGAACGATGACTCAGTTCAGGTTTGGTTTGGTTTCTTGCATCCCATATTGTATCATTCTCTTCATCTTTTAAGATATCCAACTTTGTTTTTCCAAACACCGTACCCTTCTTTCTTAACATTAGCTCTATTACAACCAAATAAAAGGTCTTTGGATTTATGCATGCACTTGCTTTATTAGTGGTGGAGAATTTAGATTCTTGTCAAGCCTATGGAAAGAGTATTGGATAGGGATGGAATTGAGTATAAACATAAACCTATGCACTTTTGAGTGAAGAGTGAGATACACATTATCCTTGGTGAGCGATTTCTTGTTGGAAATTATGCCCTAGGGGTAAGTCATTGTTCTCCATTTAGTTATCATTTCATTCGCATGTTTATAGTGATAACTGTATCCCTGGATATATCTTATAGATTATCCTAAATGTTCCTAGTCGGTCATCTACGCGTGAGCAAAGATGAGATAAGACCAATATGACTTTGATGAGGTATGAAGATACGAATCAAAGTCATAGGCACTTGTAAGAGTACAAGGTGTTGGACCGACCCACTATGAGAAAGCTGCATGGATTCAGTCATAAGCTTATCTCATGTATAACCGCGTCATAACGCCCTTTGACATGAGATCATCATGGATTCCTACATGATGAGTCGCTGACCGGGTGATGATAAAGGCTGGGATCGGGATTAGTGGTTTTCATGCAAAGGAATGTGAATGGTCAAGAAAGAATTTGTCCCTCAAATTTGTAGAGGGATAATGCTGGGCCCCTCGATGAGTGAGTCTGAGAAATGTATGGTCATACTAAGATGGAAAGGAGTTTCCATTTCAATTATTAGACTACACGAGAATCGAGAAAGTAATGGTCAAGAACATGAAGTTGACATTACCATGCCTCATCCTTGACCAAATTATCGAGTGACAAAAGGGACGTGACATGGTTGTACGATAAGTCGTATCATATTATCAATCCCCATATGAATTGGGTAGTCACAATGTCTTGCTAAAGGCCGCTCGCGACTTGTGGGCTGGTACAGTATTGGCCCACTGCCAATCTCATATGGGCCTGCAGGGTCGCATACAAAAATAGCCCAACACGAGCAAAAGTGTCCAGGTTCATCGAATCTTAGATATATCTAAGACTTAATGAATACTGAATTTAATTTAGAATGAGTATATATATATATATTAAATTCGAAAATAATATAATAATATTATTTAATGGAGATTATAATATTATTATTATATAATATTTGTTTTGATAAATTAAATATGTAAAACAAATAGAGAATTGTATCTCACATTTAATTTTCGAATAAGAGTAAATACCCTTTTGAGTCCCTGAAAAAAAAACACGGACCCCATTTTTGTCCCCAGGGACTAAAATGGGACATTTTTATGGACTAAAAAGGGGTTTTTGGAAATTTTCGAGGGACCAAAATGTTCACCAATCAACCATTATTCATCCTTTTCAAGGACTAAAAAGGCGTTTTCTTTGTTTGAGGGACCAAAATGGGGTCCGTGTTTTTTTTTCAAGGACCCAAAAGGGTATTTACTCTTCGAATAAAGATGTCATATATCTATTTAATTTAAATTAAGATATAGTATCTTAGATTTAATTAAATAGATAGATATCATTTCTCGGATTTAATTTATAGAGATGAATTAAATCGAAGGCTTTTAATTTAGATTAAATAAATAGATTAAATTAGATTTATTAGATAGATTTAATTAATATATTTTTTAATCCAGATTCAAAATTCAAAATTTAAAATTAATGAGGTTTAATTTTGAATATAATACGCCTATCGGGTTGTAAAAAAAACCTACGGGACTTTTGTCGAGCGTATTAGAAAGCCGCAAGATACCCTAGAGAGGAAATTGATAGACACACAGTTTGAAGGCGCTAACACGCTGCCGCGTCCGTGTTTGGAGATTATTCGTGTGGATACCGGTAGAGGAAGGCGATTTGTAGAGTCAACTTTTACAGATCGGGAAGGTGGCCCACCAGTTCAAATCGAAAGAGAAGCATACAGATTTGGCGCATAGGTACGATTTGGATTCCTTTAACCTTGATTTAAACGCTGTTGAGCGATCCTCATAAGGGATTCGTAAAGTTTTAATTCAATTGCCTGTACGGATCCCAACAGTGGTATCATAGCCAACTCAACCGAGCGTTTAGATTGGGTTTTTATATGCGTTATATGTGATATATATGTTTAAACCGAATCGTGTATGCTTTAAAACATAAATTTGCGTTAGGGTTTTGGTGTGGATCTGAATCGTTCAGATCACAGATCTGTTAGTTCTCTATGTTTTTTATGTTTTGATGATAACAAATATAATGGATTCAAGGTTGTTTTATATAGTTAATTTTAATCTATAATATGTTTGAAAGTTTTGCAGTGGTTGCCTCGAGCTAAAATGTTGTTGGCTTGGAGTTAATAAATTAAATCTATGCAAGACTCTAGTTAAATCTATATATGCCTCTTGTTATTCGATGGAAATGATTTAAATAAATATTGTTAACTCCAGTCAATTATTTAATTGCCTCGAGTCATGTGTTTTAATCTTGAGATTTTGAAACTATCGATTTTGACTCTTGAATGTCAAGTTGATGACTCAAGTCATTGACTCTAGGCAAACACTTATTGACTCTAGTTAATCTATTCATTTGGTCCATTTCTTAGAGAGCATTGGATTTGACTTTTGACATATCAAGTTAATGACTCAAGTCATTAACTTCTTATATCAAGTTAAGCTTTCAATTGTCAATTCTTTGGAGAGCATCAGATTTGACTCTTGGATATCAAGTTAATGACTCAAGTCATTCTCTTATTAACTCAAGTTAAGTCTACATTTGGTCATTTCTTTTGAAAGCATCGGGTTTAACTTTTTCATTTCAAGTTAATGACTCAAGTCATTCACTCTTCATATCAAGTTAAACTTTCAATTCTCTAGTTTTTGGAAAGCATCATCTTTGACTCTTGATATCAAGTTAATGACTCAAGTCATTAACTCAAGGAAAATACTTATTGACTCAAGTTAAGTCTTTCATTGGTCTATTTTTTTAAAAAAGTATCGACTTTGACTCTTGCATATCAAGTTGATGACTCAAGTTATCAACTCAAGGCATGACTTTTAAACTTCAAGTTAAGAGATCAACTTGCAGATTTTTCAAAACCATCGACTTTAACTTTTGCATATCAAGTTAATGACTCTAGTCATTAACTCAAGGCATGACTTTCAAGCTTCAAGTTAGAAAATTAACATTGGGAATTTCGAAAGGAATTACACTTGACTTTTGCTTATCAAGTTAGTGCCTTTAGTCACCAACTCAAGGAAATTATTTTTTACCTCAAGTCAAGTTGTAATTTCCTTCAACTTGCGTTTTTAACTTGTGGAAACAAATTTGCCTCTAGTCAAAGTTTCAAATTAACTTCTTCTAGACTTTAATTCTCTTATAAAATATCGAGTCATTCATTTTTACCTCAAGTCAATACCTCTAGGCATCAACTCTTTAACTGAAAGTCATATCTTTCTAATTATCAAATCACCGTCTCCAGAAAATCAAATTCAATTGATTGTGATTTTATTTCCTCAAATCATTACTCATTACTACTCATAATTGCATTTAATCAATTTGTTAATGAGTTACAGATTATTAGAATGAGGATCAACACAGGATATTAACTAAAGAAATCCGACATTTATTAAACTTGCATATTCGAGAAACTCAACCAACAGACATACCTCTGCAACGTTCTAGGCAAGAATATTTCATTTCCTTTGCTGGATCTCAACGGTCATAATCACATTACAGGAATAATAACGGTGTTTATTCCGACCCTTCTACTTCATCTCTAACGGTCACATTTTAAAGAGCCTCAACGGATATTTCTTCAATCTTCAACTACTATAAATACTCAAAGGATTGAATCCATCAAGAACCAACGCATACACAGACAAGGCATTCAAAGCGATCAATTTCTATTCTGCTTATATCTTCGGATACTATTGAGCTTCAGTGTTTATTATTCATCTGCTCTATGAGAGAGTTTTATCATATTTTTTTACATTCGTTCAAATCTCAAGGTAGTGGTATCTTGAGTGTAGGTGTACGATTACAACTTGTAAGGGGGAGTGAGTCTTAGGGAGAAAGGATCATCCTGAGTACAGAGTGTGTAATTGTATTTGTGAGATAGTAAAAATCCCAGAGTGTCTGGGTACTGGACGTAGGTCAAGAGTTGGACCAAACAGTATAACTCTTCTGTGTCATTTCTCTTTACTTCTCTTACTGCTTTCATCGTTTATCCATCGTACGTCGAAAGAATTTTTGTGATCACCTATTCACCCCCTCTAGGTGATATTCCACCTTCAAGATCACGTTCGCACATAGGTCGTATTCTGAAACGTTCGGAATGGACGATCATGCTCAGACATCGATCATGATCGGAAACACTTGATCACGTTCATACAAGACAGAGCGTTCAATTCGAAGATCATTCATATGCGTTATATTATATGTATTATATAATATAAATCATAAATTCATTTAAATCATGATATTATATAATATAATATAATATAATATAAATTAAAGAATTTAAATCATGATATTATATTATATATATTATATAATATAATATAAATTAGAGAATTTTAATCATGAATAATATTTTATTTCATAATTGTATGAATTAATATATGTTATGATTTAACCTTTCAAATATTGTTTGGGTATGGTGAACAACATAGCTCTAGAGTTTTACAAGTGTTGTAAATTTTTAAATATGGCTTGCGAGCCATGCCTTTCTCTAAATATTCTTGATGTACATTCTCTTCTCATCTCACTCCCCTCGTATGTGAAATGAGGTTTCTCCTTATGTATTTTCTTTTATTATTTAGAGAAGTCCCCTCATTAGCTTGAGAGGATTTTAGGTTAAGTATGAGTTATGTTGTGTCACAGTTTTAGTTATGTTTTGATTCATAATTAATTTAGAATTTTAATTATGATTTGATTAGATCACTCATAATTAATTTAGAGTTTTAATTATGATTTGATTAGATCACTCATAATTAATTTAGAGTATATATAAGACACAATAGTGATTGCATTCATATAAGTAGAATTAATAGGATTAATTAGATTATATTAGATAATATCCTCTAAATAAAATCTTAAGTCACAATGCCGTCAATTAACGAATACTTGTCAAAACCTAGATCACCCATTTGTATGTTGCACCAAAGTGGATGCATCTGAGTAATCTTGTTGAGACAAGAGTGAGTAATGGTGATACTCAATATTCATTATTGTCTTGACTTAATTGAGATCATCAAAACGGTTTTAGATCTCAAGGCATTAGATGGGATTAAACATGCTAGGTCATATGATGATCGAATCCCATAAAGATCTAAGAGTTACATGTGATGTAATTGGCAAAGTAGTTGCCTACCTAAATAACTTGTTTTTAAGTGTCCTGCC
The DNA here is from genome assembly GCA_019022655.1 of Acacia acuminata. Classification (NCBI taxonomy): domain Eukaryota; kingdom Viridiplantae; phylum Streptophyta; class Magnoliopsida; order Fabales; family Fabaceae; genus Acacia; species Acacia acuminata. The sequence continues at coordinate 8,488,706 of JAFJYI010000005.1, forward strand.
AAAGCGGACTTAAATTTAAGCCAAATATGGATTTAGCCCACTAATTATAATGAGGGTTGTTAATTCAATGGGAGATTATTAACTGACTTTGCAAATCTTTTAATTGTAGAATCATGTCGAATAATAACACCGCAACAATATCACTGCGATCAGTCCTTGAGAAGGACAAACTCGATGAGACAAAATTTCTTGACATGTTTGGGAACTTAAGCGTTGATCCTAAACACGAAAGAAAGGAGTATCTCATCGATTAACCTATTCCTGACAAGTCTGTAGCTGATGATCCAAGAGCTTAGACTAATGCTTATATGAAGCATTAGGATGACTCTGTGGATACAGGATGCCTGATGCCTGCCACTATGGTTCCAGACCTCGATGGAGATCTAGAACATATGGAGGTCTTTGAGATGATTTATCATCCTATGGAAATGTTCCAGCAACAGGCAAGGCAAGAGAGGTATAAGACCACAAAGGCCTTATTTTCTTGCAAGATGGCTGAAGGTGAATCAGTTAGTCCTCATTTGTTGAAAATGAAAGGTTATATTTATCACCTTGAGAGGATTAGATTCTCCATCTCCCAGGAGTTAGCTATAGATGTGATCTTGAACTCACTCCCAGGAAGTTATGAACACTTTGTCATGGATTACAACATGAACAAGATAGAGGAATCAATTTCTAAACTGCATGGAATGCTCAAAACTACTGAGCAGAGCCTTGAGAAGAGGCCCAGTACTATTTTGTCTGTTCAGAACGGAAGGGGTATGAAACGGAAAGCCAAGAAGGAAAAACCTCCTAAGGATAGGGTCTGCTTCTTCTGCAATGAAATCAGTCATTGGAAGATGAACTGCAAACTCTATCAAAAAGATATGGAAAAGGACAAGAAGGATAGCGGGGCTATCGCTTTAGGTATCTATGTCATAGATATTCACTTTTCTACTTCCTCTACATGGGTATTAGATACTACATGTGGATCTCACATTTGTATAAATGTGTAGGGTCTCAAGGACAGTAGAAAATTGAAGAAGGGCGAACTTGACCTACGAGCTGGAAATCAAGCAAGAGTTGCTGCTTTAGCCGTAAGCATTTATGAAATAGTTCTGCCCAGTGGGCTTTTGTTTATTTTTGAACAATTGCTTTTATGTTCCTGCTTTAAGCAGTAACTGTTCAATTTATCATAATGAAAATTTTATGCTCATGGTGATTTGCATTCTGGTCATTTTGTGCTTAATTAAGAACATCCTAAAATGGACGAATCTATGACATAATTACTAAAAGGATCAAGTCAAATAATTTGAATCGACCTACCTATGGCATTGTTGTCTAGGCCATATAAATAAGAAACACAATTCGAAACTCCATAAATATTGATTTCTTAACTCATTTGATTTTGAATCATATGATACATATGAGTCTTATTTATTGGGAAAGGTAACAAAGGCACATTTTACTAGGCACAGTGAGAGAGCCATCGATTTATTGAGCCTCGTACATACTGATGTGTGTGGACCAATGAATACATCTGCCAGAGGAGGTCATTTGTACTTCATTACATTATAGACAATTTCAATAGGTATGTGTATATCTGTCTAATGAAACATAAAGTCTGAAACTTTTGAAATGTTCAAAATGTTTCAAAATGAAGCGCAAAAACAACTTGGCAAAACAATCAAGGCACTTCGATCTGATCGAGGTAGTGACTATTTGAGCCAAGAGTTCATTGACCATCTTAGGAGTTGTGGGATCATCTCACAACTTGCTCCCCATGAACACCTCAATGGAATGGTGTTTCTGAGCGGAGGAATCGAACTCTATTAGATATGGTTCGATCTATGATGAGTTAAACAGATCTTCCACCTTCCTTTTGGGGCCATGCCCTAGAAACAGCTACGTTCACACTAAATCGTGTTCCATCAATGGCAGTTAAAAAGACACCATATGAGATATGGACTGGGAAGAAACCCAGTTTGTCATTTCTTAAGATTTGGGGATGTGAGGTTTATGTTAAACAACAAGCCTCTGATAAATTATCATCCAGATCCTCAAATTGCGTTTTGTGGGGTATCCTAAGGAAACTAAAGGATACTATGTCTACAATCCCACCGATCACAAAGTGTTTGTTATTCGAAATGGTATCTTTTTGGAAAAAGAGTTTATCTCTAAAAGAACCAGTGGGAGTAAGGTGAACCTCGAAGAAATTTGAGAGTCACAAGACAATGTAGAACCACAGATGGAAACCAGAAAAGACTCACAACAAGTTGTTGAGCCTAATCAAGTAACACAAGGCCCACGAAGGTCCGATAAATCACGGCTACAACCTTGGAGATATGGATTTCTGATTATTGGAAGTCGTGATGTTTTGCTCATTGAGCAGAATGAGCCAACTACCTATCGGAAGGTCGTGGTGGGACCAAACTCTGAAAGATGGCTTAATGCCATGAAGTTTGAAATGCAATCCATGTACGACAATAAGGTATGAACCTTAGTCGATCCACCTGAAGGTGTAAAAACCATTGGGTGCAAGTGGGTTTTCAAAGAGAAAACTGACATGGATGGCAAAGTAAATATCTTCAAGGCACGACTGGTTGCAAAAGGATGAACTCATACTCATGGTGTGGACTATGATGAAACCTTTTCCCTAGTTGCAATGGCCAGATCAATCAGAATCCTTCTTGCCATTACATCATATTATGACTATGCGATATGGTAGATGGGCGTCAAAACAGCCTTCCTTAATGGAAAGCTGCTTGAGGATGTGTACATGACACAACCTGAGGGTTTTGTGCGTCCAGAGGACTCTGGTAAAGTTTGTAAGCTTTAAAGATCCATTTTTGGATTAAAGCAAGCATCTCGGAGCTGGAATCATCATTTTGATGAAGTAGTCAAAGAGCTTGGATTCATTCAAAACATAGATGAACCTTGTATTTACAAGAAGGTTAGTGGGAGCACAGTTGTATTTCTAGTGCTTTACGTTGATGACATCCTACTCATTGGGAATGACATTCCTATCTTGCAGAGTGTCAAGTCTTGGTTAGGAAAGTCTTTCTCAATGAAAAATTTAGGCGAAGCCACTTATATCCTAGGGATCAGGATCTATAAAGATAAATCCAAGCGGCTGATAGGCCTAAGTCATAGCACAAACATAGACAAGATACTGCATAGGTTCAGTATGCAGGATTCTAAAATGGGTTACGTGCCCATGTCTCATGGTGTTCATCTCAATAAGGATTTGTGTCCTAGTACACAAGATCAAAGAGACCGCATGAGTAAGATTTCATATGTCTCTGCCATTGGATCTATCATGTGTGCCATGTTATGTACTTGACTGGATGTGTCATTTGCCTTAAATATGACCAGCAGATATCAACATGATCCCAGTGAGGGTCACTGGACTACTGTCAAGAATATCTTGAAGTACTTAAAAAGTACTAAGGACTTATTCTTAATATTTGGTGGCTTGGAGGCTGAGCTCGTGTAATGGCGGTTACACGGTTGCGAAGTTTCCAAACTGACCAAGATGATCTGAGATCGCAATTAGGATAGGTATTCCTGTTGAATGGTGGTACGGTAAGCTGTAAATGCTCTAAGTAGAGCACTGTAGCTGATTCTACAATATAGAAGCTGAGTATACAACAGCATATGATAAAGCTGAGTAGGCCTTTTGGATTAGAAAGTTCATTAATGAACTAGAGGTGGTTCCTACCATCTCAAATCCAATAGACTTATTCTGTGACAATAGCGACACTATTGCACAGACCAAAGAGCCTAGGTCACATCAAAGGACCAAGCATGTACTCAGGCAATTTCATCTTATCATAGAAATCAATGATAGAGGTGATATAAAAGTATGCAAAGTACCAGGAGAATACAATGTAGCTGATCCTCTTACTAAACCGCTTGCACAAGCAAAACATGAGCCTCACGTTAGGGCAATGGGAATTAGAGTAATTAATGATTGCACCTAGTGCAAGTGGGAGTCTATTGGAAATTATGCCCTAGGGGCAAGTCATTGTTCTCCATTTAGTTTTCATTTCATTCGCATGTTTATAGTGATAAATGTATCCCTGGATATTGTTGGGATCCGTACAACACAGCGGATTAAAAAACTTACGAATCCCATCCCGAGGATCACTCAGGTGCGTTTAAACCAAGGCTAGGGAATCCGGATATTACCTTTGGAGAATTCGTCCACGTCTCGTTCTTCCTTGAATAGGTGGGCTACCTCCTTGATCGAGAAGACGACTCGTAGAATCGGCTTCCTCCACCATTATCTACACAAACAATTCCGAACACGGCTACGGAGGTGCTAGCGCCTTTTGTGCGTCTCTCTCAACTTTTCACTCTAGGGTTTTTCTCGTGGCTTTCGAATACACTCGAATAAAACTCCGTAGGTTTTCTCAAACCCGTCGGCGTATTATATAAAATTATTCCGCATTAATTTTGAATTTCAAATTTCAAATATGGATTAAAATACATTAATTACATCAATCTGTTAGATCTAATGTAACGCATTTAATTCGCATTAAAAGGTGATCTGAAATTCAAAATTTGAATCTGAATTAAAATATATTAATTAAATATCTCTAATAGATTTAATCGATATATTTATTTAATCCAAATCAAAAGCCTTGATTTAATTTATCTCTATAAATTAAATCCAAGAAATGATATCAATCTATTTAATTAAATCGAGATACTATATCTCAATTTAAATTAAATAGATATATGATATCTTTATTCGAAAATTAAATGAGATACAATATCTCTATTTGTTTTAGATATTTAATTTATCAAATAAATTAAATATAAAACAAATAATATATAATAATATTATAATCTCCATTTATAATATTACTATATGTATCAATTTCAAATTTATACATAAATAAATATATATATATATATATTCACCCCAGATTAAATTAAGTATTCATTAAATTTCAGATTAATCTAAGATTCAATGAACCTGGACACTTTGCTCACTTTGCTCGTGTTGGGTTATTCTTGTGTGCGACCCTGCAGGCCCATATGAGATTGGCAGTGGGCCAATATTGTTCCAGCCCACAAGTCGCAAGCGGCCTCTGGCAAGACATTGTGACTACCCAATTCACATGGGGATCGATGACACGATACAACCTATCGTACAACCATGTCATGTCCCTTTAGTCACGCGATAATTTGGTCAAGGATGAGGCATGGATAATGTCAACTTCCTTTTCTTGACCATTACTTTCTCGATTCTCGAGTAGTCTAATTAGTGAAATGGAAACTCCTTTCCATCACAGTATGACTATACATTTCTTAGACTCACTCATCGAAGGGCCAAAGATTATCTCTCTACAAATGTGAGGGACAAATTCCATCTTGACCATTCACATTCCTCCGCATGAAAACCACTGATCCCGATCCCAGCCTTTATCATCACTCGGTCAAAGGTGACTTTTGACTAGGTCAAAGACCAGTGACTCACCATGTAGGAATCCATGATGATCTCAGGTCATAGGGCGTCATGACACGGTTATACATGAGATAAGCTTATGACTAGATCCATGCAGCTTTCTCATAGTGGGTCTATAACACCCCCAAATTTCTAACAATTATAATAATATAAAATTGCAATAATTTTTTTTATAAATAATTACTGAAATTCAAAATAACCAAATTTGGGAAGTGTTACCGCACTTGTCTTGGGACAAGTGCAAGGCTTCCTTATTACATTAACATAAATCCAAACTTAAATCAAAATGTCTTATTCCAAGCGTAAAATAAAATAAAATAAAATAAGCCAGCTAGAATTGCTCATTGTTCTTCCTCATTTCTCACCGCTAACCCCAACATGACCCCAACTTTGAAACTGTTTCACTAAAAATCTGCTCCCAGAAGGATCATCACGACCCGAACACAAACATCGGCAAAAGTGGTGATCCTAATCAAAACACAATTTATACGACTCATATATATTAATTAAATCAAATATATAATCACATAGTGATTGAATCAACAATCTATTCCAATATTTTAGAATAATAAGATTGAATCAACAATCTATTCCAATATTTTAGAATAATAATAATAATAATGATGATGATGATGATGATTAATAATAATAATAATAAATAAATAAAATATTTACATGATGATAAAAATATCATTTACGTATGTACATATAATCTAAAATATCAATTTCAATACTCATCATATCTATACATTCACATCGAATCAAATATTATTCATTATCTTTATTAATTTCATTTGGACCCGGAAACCTGCCAGTCTATTTAGTTTAGTGGGTAGAGAACCATGGTAGACCCGGAAAACCTTGATCTACCACCCGTGACCCGAAACCTGAGTCCACAAATCATCAAGTTGGCCATAAAAACATTTCGTCCTAATGTACACACCATCTTCCCAAAGTTGCTACTAGTATCTGAGTTACCCCGGATACCACTTTGAGAAGAACGGATATAATCGGTTCACATCAAATAATATATCGGAGGCATAACGCCCAAAGGTTGTGTTCATCACTTTAGGAGGTACCATCCCAAAGCTATCCTCCCACAATTAAATTGTTTTAAAATACACACACATAGCAAATGGATTGCTCAATAAATAAATAAATAAATAAATAAATATATATATATATATATTAATGAAAGGCATTTATAGATTTCAAAAAAAAAGACAAAAGACGTAAATATATTATGCATAATAATGAAAGGATATAAATAAGTTTCAATCACGAAAATTGAGGCACCCAAAGTGTACATGTATATTCAGTGATAAAGGGTTTTTTAAAAAAGTTAAACACAAATTAAGAAAGAGAAATATATGTATACAAGGAGGTGAGGAGTTTTGCTTTCATAAAGTGATTCACACTAACCAAGAAGGGAAACATATATATATATATATATATATATACACATATACAAATGCAGCAACACATTTAAGAGTTTTTCACAAAGATCGAGATCGACATACAACAATTAACTCCTATTGTTCTGGGGATTAGGATTACCTGGTCTCCGTTTTGCTAGCCTCTTAGAAGAATAGAGAAAGAATAGAGGAAATAGTAGAAGAGAATAGTAGAAGAGAATATGAGTGTTCAGGGTTAGGCTAGACCTCTATTTATAACTTCAAATTAGGGTTAGCTATGGGTTGGGCTCTTTACTATTGCCAACTCATTAATAGGGTATATTAAAGTCAATCAATCAATCATAATGTGAATTTAATGTCATTAATAGGGTATATTAAATTCAATCAATCAATCATAATGTGAATTTAATGTCATTAATAGGGTATATTAAATTCAATCAGTCAATCATAATGTGAATTTAATGTCATTAATAGGGTATATTAAATTCAATCAATCCATCAATCATGGTGTGAATAAGCTGGAAATTCCTAAGGCAATTAGGACTAGGAATATTTGACCCACCAAGGCTATATAAATTAAAATAAATGGGTTATTACTATTAATAAAAACCTGGGGTATTACAGGGTCGGTCCAGCACCTTGTACTCTTACAAGTGCCCATGACTTTGATTCGTATCTCCATACCTCATCAAAGTCATATTGGTCTTAACTCATCTTCGCTCCGCGTAGATGATCGACGAGGACATTTAGGATAATCTATAAGATATATCCAGGGATACAGTTATCAATACAAACATGTAAACGAAAATGATAACAAAAAGATAATACTTTAAATAACTTAAATATCCAAAGTACAATGAATTACCACTAGGGCATAATTTCCAACAGATATATCTTATAGATTATCCTAAATGTCTTTGGTCGGTCATTTATGCAGGAGCGAAGATGAGATAAGACCAGTATGACTTTGATGAGGTATGGAGATACGAATCAAAGTCATAGGCACTTGTAAAAGTACAAGGTGCTGGACCGACCCACTATGAGAAAGCAGCATGGATTAAGTCATAAGCTTATCTCATGAATAACCGCGTCATAACGCCCTTTGACCTGAGATCATCATGGATTCCTACATGATGAGTCGCTGGTCTTTGACCTAGTCAAAAGTCACCTTTGACCGGGTGATGATAAAGGCTGGGACCGGGATCAGTGGTTTTCATGCAGAGGAATGTGAATGGTCAAGAAGGAATTTGTCCCTCAAATACGTAGAGAGATAATGCTGGGCCCCTTGATGAGTGAGTCTGAGAAATGTATGGCCATACTACGATGGAAATGAGTTTCCATTTCAATTATTAGACTACTCGAGAATCGAGAAAGTAATGGTCAAGAACAGGAAGTTGACATTATCCATGCCTCATCCTTGACCAAATTATCGCGTGACAAAAGGGATGTGATGTGGTTGTACGATAGGTCGTATCATATTATCGATCCCCATATGAATTGGGTAGTCACAATGTTTTGATAGAGGCCGCTTGCGACTTGTGGGCTGGTACAATATTGGCCCACTGCCAATCTCATATGGGCCTGCATGGTCGCACACAAGAATAGCCCAACACAAGCAAAAGTGTCCAGATTCATTAAATCTTAGATACATCTAAGACTTAATGAATACTGAATTTAATCTAGGATGAATATATATACATATATTAAATTTGAAAATAATATAATAATATTATTTAGTGGAGATTATAATATTATTATGATATAATATTTGTTTTGATAAATTAAATATGTAAAAAAATAGAAATATTGTATCTAACATTTAATTTTTGAATAAAGATATCATATATGTATTTAATTTAAATTGAGATATAGTATCTCAGATTTAATTAAATAGATAGATATCATTTCTTAGATTTAATTTATAGAGATGAATTAAATCGAAGGCTTTTAATTGATTAAATAAATAGATTAGATTAGATCTATTAGATAGATTTAATTAATATATTTTTAATTCCAGATTCAAAATTTGAATTTCAAAATTGATGAAGTTTAATTTTGAATATAATACGCCTATCAGGTTCAAAAAAAACCTACGGGACTTTTGTCGAGCGTATTAGAAAGCCGCGAGAAACCCTAAAGAGGAAATTGAGAGACACACAGTTAGAAGGCGCTAGCACGCTGCCGCGTCCATGTTCGGAGATTATTCGTGTGGATACTGGTAGAGGAAGGTGATTCGCCCGCCAGTTCAAATCGAAAGAGAAGCATACAGATTTGGCACATAGGTATGATTCAGATTCCTTTAACCTTGATTTAAAGCTGTTGAGCGATCCTCAGAAGGGATTCGTAAAGTTTAATTCCACTGCGTGTACGGATCCTAACATTTCTAGTATAGGTTCCCCTTTATCAAGTAGATTTCCATGATGTTTGCTTTCTTAGTTCATAAGAAGACCACTTGGACAAGAGAGGTGTTGAAATGCTTTTGTTTACTTTTTGCTTGCGATTGGAACATTCACTTTTGAAGCTCTAGTTTTGTTTTTTATTGTTGTTCTCCCTTGGTCTTGATTTATTTTGCCCAGGAGTGCAAATGATAAGTGTGGGGGAATTGATAAATCTCAATTTTCATATATTTTATCCCTCCTTATTTATTTATTTTGGGGACTATTTTAGGTTAATTTGGATTTATTAGATAATATTTAGATTGTTAGCAAATTTTAGGAAATAATATAAATATGAATTGATTATGATATTAATTAGCTTAAATTATTAATATTCTGATTACTATCTTGTGATTGAATAATATTTCTAAATTATGATAGATCACGATTTTATCATAGTAGAAGATCCTATGGTGTAGAATTTTTCACGGACACTAAAAGGATATCTAATAGTGGAATTTTATTGGACTTCTTAAATTTTAATGGGCTCAAGTTGGTACCCAAAAGCCCTCTCTTCCTCCCTATTAATTAACCTAGCCGTGAGATTGAGATAGACATGCAAGCTTAGGGAGACGCAACCACTAGAATCATTGGAGCACAACCATTATCATATCCATTACTTTCCATTATCATATCCATTACTTTTTCCTCTCTTCAACTCACGCACAGCCACACAAGGGTGTGTGTCCAAGCCTATATTCATCAATTTCTCCCTCATGGCTACGACGAATTGCTTGGAGTTTGGAGGGAGGACAATTTCCATGGCAGCTTAAGTTCTCTTGGGAAGCAATTTGGGAGGAGCATAGAGGAAGCTAAGGCCTAGAACTTACACTTGAAGATCACAAGGGAGTGTTGTTCTTTGTATTGATTTATTTCAAGACCTAAGATTATATAGTTTTAAATAATTCTGAGTTGTTTTTTTAGAACAATCTAGTTCTAGATTGTAGACATATTATTTAATTTGGATTAAATTGGTAATTTGGATTTGAATTGTCCTTAAGACAATTGCTGGATTTTTGTTTGCAACCTTTGGATTGTTAATTGAATTTTTAATTGAGTTTTCATTATTAATTCAATTATCAACTTGGTTTATTCTCTTAATTGTTAATTGAGTTGATAAATTGGATAGTTTTAAAAAAGATTCCAAAATTACTTAGAAATTAACTGTGATTTGGTTTTAATGAGTTTAATTAACTAGCGCTCATTCTATTATGAATTTTCTAGTGGATTAAGTGTTATTGAACTTGAGGTTTCTCATGTTTCAATTAGTTAATTAAATTCATTAATTCCAATCTTTCACTAATCTCCCTTTGGTCTAATTAATTAATTTGGGCTAAGAAAGTTGACTCTATCTGAATCCTAAGTTGTCTCCTTCATTATTATAACTGAACTTGATCTTTGTTTTTTGACTTGCTTTTAATCAATTTTTTTAAGGCTTTTAATTCTTCTCTCATAACAAAAACCCCCCAAAAATTGCATTCAAATTTATATAGATTAGTTTTGAAAGACGGAGTATCACCAAGAGGGGGTGAATTGGGGATACAAAATTTTTCTTCTGAAAATGCTCTGTTAACTAAATGCAAAAGCGGGATGAACAAAGTAAGGGAAAAGAGATTGAATACAATGGATTTATCTTGGTTCGGTCCAAATCCTTAACCTACATCCAGTCCCCAGACTCTCCGGGATTCCACTAACTCAAATGATTACACACTCTGTAACTCACGGAGTAATTCTCTTACTAGAACTTACTCCCCCTTACAAGTTGTAATCAAGTAACCCAATCCCAAAGTCCCAATACTTTGAGATTCTTACAAAAAAAGATAATCAATAAAGAACTCTCTAAAAGAGTAGAATAATAATCACTGAAGATTGATATACCCAAAGATATTGACTCTTAGAGTAGTAACAGTAAAAGATATTAATCGCTAATTGAATGCGTAGAGTTTCGGGTAGGTGAAGACTTGAATGCTTCTGGCTTTTATAGATGCTTGCATTTAATGACCGTTGAGAAGAAATTAAAGAGCCGTTGTGTGAAATTGAATATATCCGTTGATTTTACATTGCTCTGTCTCTTCGTATGCTTCCGACATTCGTCCGTTATTCTCTGTTGACAATCTTTATTCAAATTGTCCGTTGAGACTCAGTTAGAGTGTTGTTTAAGAAATAGCCAAAGTGCTTTTCACTTGCTAAGAAGGTTTCTTGCCAAAATGGTGAATGTCTCTACTTTGCATTTAATGCTTCTGACAGAATCTTGCTTTATGATAATTTGAAGTTTAAACCTGTTAATCATGTCTGAAACTCACTAGCAAACTAATTAAACTTGGTTAGGAATGATGAGAAACAATAATATGAAGTACCCAATGCATAATCATAAGATTTCAGATTACGAGAATGTTGAATTCAAATCTGATACAAGTAACTCGAGTTTCCTAGAGATAACTTGAGTTATGAGTATGTTTAGAGAATATCTGTCAAGGTGAGTCAACTCGAGTTATAATTGTATCAATTTAAACAGCGAAGAAATTGCATATTGGTTAACTCAAGTTAGACAAAGTAACTCGAGTTGCTTCTTTGCATAGAAAAAGCTTCAAACTGAATAACTTGAGTTATGTAATTTAACTTGAGTTATGTAACTCGAGTTACATGCTATAACTTGAGTTATGTCAGCAATAAAATCAAACATAGAGTATTTGCCAATAACATGACTTGAGTTACTCCCAGTAACTCGAGTTATATCAGTAACTCATATCAGTTGACGTTTTCTGATATGCTTATAACTCGAGTTATTCTTCAGACAACTCAAGTTATATCATATGATTAAAATGTGATATCGCGAAGAGCTCTTGAAACAGTGAAGTACATTTCATAACTTGAGTTACTAAGTGGTAACTTGAGTTATCACACTTGCAAAAACTGATTTTCTCAAAACTCATGACTTGAGTTAAGTTTGATAACTTGAGTTATATTTGTTCAGTAGATTGTTGAAATTGAATCTAAAAAACAACTGATTTTGTCATTAACCAACATTAATCTCTTGGAATTACAATTGTTAGACATCATCAAAACATATAGAGAACAAACAAGTTTCATTTTCATTTAGGTTTTAAAGTGAATTGCATTAGTGCAATTAGTTAGTTAATTGCATATAGGTAGTAGTGTCTCGCATTCTACTTTAGGTCAAATTCCAATTCCATTGCATCTTTTGTCACTTGAAAGTCAGTCCTAAATAAAACCCACAACTTGCTCCCTGGGAGAATGACCTAGGTTGACCCTAAACTCATAATAAATTAGGACCCAATTTAATTGATTGTTTTAACGACAAAAGCAAAACATCATGATCTATCAAACTTGGTCGTATCAGTGAGGGTTTGATGAGAAAAGCCCAAAGATCGAAGAGATACCAATAATTGAACTATATCCAATGATAAATAGCTGAAATACACAGAACATATGGAACATCTCGTTCACGTTTTTCCTGATTAATTATTGGTGTGAATGTTTGGTGATGTGAATTGTAGCTAGTCTTTTGCTAGAAGGGTGTTAATGCTTTGGTTTTTGAGAAATTAGAGACAATTCGAGCAATAGGGTCAAAAATTATTAATGTCTTAACAAATGGCTGAAGGCTCTTCATTAGCTGGGTTTTGGGTTTAAGCTTCGATCTGCTACAATTCCAATCACAAGGGGGTAACTTAATTGAGCTTGATTAGTTATACTTTGGTTCCTTCCATCTACAAGAGAATTCATAATGAACACGAGACTATTTGTTTTAGACTATATATAGGTATTTTTGTCTTTTAACAACATTCAGAAATCCCTTATTAGGCCTCTTGACCTTGTTAGAGATGTATTGAAAATGTAACGTTAAATCTAGGTTTTGATATTTTAACCGAATTTCTCCCGTAATCAATAAGAGAGTGGCCAAGGGGGAAGGAAAAGTTGTCAGGGGCAAGAGAGATAGAGAGGAGAAGGTGAACTTGTTTATGGGAAGGAGATCCTCTCCTAATCTTTTTTCTCATTTTCTCTTATCGGCCCATCTGGTATTTCCTTCGGTCATAATTATAAGATATATTTAACCAATTTTGGGGAGATTAAGGAGAGAAGTTAAATTAGTTAATTTTATTCATTTTCCTAAAATGTCATTATATATATTTAAAATGACATAAGTAAAAGTGAATCAATAGCCCCTGTCACATACCTCTCTGACTGAGAATTTTCCTTTTCATATATTTTCTAATTGAAATAATTGTCTTACTATATATACATGTGTGTGTGTGTGTGTATACACATATAGATATATATACATACACATATAATGTGTGTGTATGTGTGTACACATATATATTGATAGATACATATTTGTGTGTAGACACACACATATATACACAGACACATATATATAGACACACACACATATGTGTGTGTGTTGGAAAATTAACGTTAACTAATTAATAAATAAATTAAAATCCAACAATTTAAAAGTTTCATTGATTGGACATGTATATACTTATCAAAAACCAAACACACTTGAGAAAATAAAATAGGGTATTTTAGGAAGAAATTGAAAAAAAAAAATTAAACTTTTGTCCTATAATTAGAACCAAAACCAACTCCCAAATGTTGTCTTATAATTAGGAGCGGAGGGAGTATTATATTGATTGGACAAATATAATTTAAAGATTATGAGAAAAAGATGAGGAGAGAAACTCAACCTCATCTTGTTCATGTGGTGAACAAGTTCACAATTTGCTTTTTTTTCTTTTAAAGAAAATAAATGGTGAATTTCAAGGTGATGTGACGAGGAGAGAGGAGAAGAAAGAAGAAATTATTCTCGCCAAGAACGACTTCTTCACAATCTGAAAGTCTTCCTCTGGTTGATAATACAAGTGCTTCTAGAAGAATGATTTGGTTCACCCTATAAGTCACTTGAAGAGCAATCAATTTTTATGTGTCAATTTCACCCCTATAACTAATGTTCAAATATGACTCTTTATATTTTTCCCTCATTAATGCCTAATTTAATATGGGTAAAGTTGAAATTTTTCAACTTATGACAAATTTAATAAGCTAACTACCATCCCTTGGTTATGATGAATTAATTAAAGTGCCTTATATGATGGACCGGAGGGACTATAGTATTTCAATAAATACTTCCTATCCTATAGTATTTTGGTTTTTTTTATTTATTTACTGTTTGTAATGTCCAAGCAAATTTGCCGTATAATTTTTTAATGAAGGGCACAAAATCAAGGAAGAGAGGGATAATTCTAAGTCAAGGATATGAAAGAGAAGAATGTGACTACGAAAAAAAAAGAAGATAAATTGTGCTATTTTTCCATCCTTACAAGGCCTCCATGCAGAAGGTGAAGAAGAATGCTTAAGCTTTAGCATATGCTTCATGTGTTTGGGATAGAAAAAAGTAAAAGCATAAACATTAAAGCCATACTTTATTAGGAAGAAAATGACGCCTAATGACAGGGGTATAGACAGCCATATAGTATTTGGGATTTAAGGCCCTTAGGATGTATTTTGGATAGCAATAAGAAAAATGATTGTTTTGTAATCTGACATGAAAAAGTAAGATTGGATAAAAGTTAAATTGTGAAATGTCATATTTTTGTTTGGATTGACAGTAGTATAAGTAGCTTTTGTGAAATTGAAACTTGCTTGGAATGACGGTGATATAAGTGACTTTTGAGATAGTTATAAGAGAAAAATTAAAATCAAAATTACAAAAAAGTGAAAATCCTAACTTAGAAAATTTAGCAATTTTGAAATAGAATTTGATCAAATAATATTACATAAGTAAGTTAATCATAGGTCCCATACAATTTGGTCTTTAATTGTATCATGAATCTAATTCATTTAAATTGAAGATGACGCAACATAATTAGTTGAGGAAAACTCTTCATCTACATTAGTATTCATATACCTATGTTCATATTTTCCGTTTCCATGAAATTAACATCTGTTTGAGAATTTTTAAATGAAATTAAGAAAAATTATTTAAAATCCATTATCGTTCTAAATGAAGTTAAATATGGAGACATGGATATGCATATACTTTAAAAATATAAAAGATAATTCTATGAAATAAAACTATAAAAGATAACTAATTGAAAATGAGTCAAAAAATGAAAGAAAAGATTAGAAGTCTCTTCACTTATTAGCCTTCATGCGTTACAAGAAGCAAAAAATAAAGTGAATTTAAATGCTACTTCATTCTTGGAAAAATAAAAGTCATATGTCAGGAAAAACTCTAGGGCTTTTTTGGGTATTATTTTAGAAACATTAACAAATATATCAATACAATATTAACAACTAAATCAGTACACGTTAAGAACTTGGGCCTTTTTTGACATGTGAATTTTTTTGGACTTTTTTTATTTTATAATATCTTGGTTATTTGGGCTCTAAAGGGATTTTTCCCTTCATTCTTTCCAATGAGTGATTAGATTTCAGAACATTGGATAAAAAAGAGTGAATAAAAAAATTTTCTTTAGGCTTTGTTTGGGAGTTCCATTTTGGAGGGAAATGAAAGGGAAGAGAGGGTTTTGGTAGTCCCTTCCCTTGTTTGTAAGTTTTAAAAATAAAAGGGGAAGAAATCAGGGATTTTTACAAATCCCCCAAAACCCTCTTTCTTCTAAAAAATCAAGTTCCCCCAATATAGGGGGTTTTAAGAGGGAAAATAGATTAATTACTTTTTTACCCTCGTTCAAATAAAACACTCTTGTTATTTCTCCCTCACACCCAGGCTCGTCAATTGGTTAGGTCTGGTTCATTGCTGTTGCCGCCGAAGTCTGCTCGATCTCGATCAGATGCTCACTATCGCTGACTTCTAGCTCCTCAGCCTCTATTGCCAAGTAGCTGTCACTCGCCATGATCTTGACATACCCCTCTCCCTCTTGCCCTCACCGACCTCTCGCTCTAGGCCTCACCTAGTAAGTTTTCTCACCTCTTGCTTCCTTCGTGTTTGTATGAGTATGACTATATATGTATAGAATATTAGAATATATAGAAAGTGATTGTGATTTGTGAGATTGTTTGGACCTCACTCTCAGCCCCACCATCTGTCGACCCACTTGTATGACTTTGTGAATAGTGGTGTGTTTGAATCAAATTTATGTGTGTGTGAATCAAATTTTTTATTCCTCTACATTGAAAACCCTATCTGAACTTTTGTATTCCTCTACATTGAATAGTGTTCATGTGTGTTTGTTTGTTTTTTGACTTGTTCCTATCTATTTGTCTTTTGCTCTAAATGACACACCTATATTAAATGACACACCATCTCTTTGCATTGAATTGTGCTTTCGGTAATGTGTTAGAATTTAGGAGAAAATCCCATGGGTTATGAATAAGAAGGATGGAAAAGAAGAGGAAAAAGTAAGAAGGAATGTGTGTGTGGATAACAGTCCCACATTGCTTAGTTGGAGAGAAGTTGGAGTGTATATAAGCCCCAATTGGCTCCTACTAATTGGGCCCTTGGGCCAACCCACTTTTGTGGAGGGTGAGGACTTAGGTGACCCTTGATACACCACACACACACACACGCGCCGCCGTCTGTCCGGCCTAGTCCGCGCGTGTAAAATAAAAAATTAGTTTTTTATTAAATTATTTTTTGGATAAAAATTAATTTTATATTAATTTTTTTGAATTTCCGAACATTTAAATAATTTCGTTATGCCTTTCCGAGTTTTCCAACCAGCGGCTGCATTTTGGGATCCGTTCGGATCGTTCGCTTCGTTCTGGTGCGTCTGTTCGTACAACGCACCAGTTTGCCGGCAAGAGACGCGGGTCGCCTCTGTTCGTTCCGTTCTGGTGCGTCTGTTTGCACAACGCACCAATTCGCAGTAACAGACGAGTCCATCTGATCGTGTTTTTTTAGATTCTATAAATAGGGCGCCCTAGTCACAGAATCATACCCCGATTTTTTTACATACACTCTCTCTGCATATTGCAATACATTCTGTGTGTTTCGAAAGCAGACTCGTTGGATTCGCTTGGGCTTCAGACAGACAGAGCCATCTTTCTGGAGACGAATAATCCGCTCTATCCTGGGAGACAATTGCTCAGAAAACCTTCGACATCCGTATTGAGGAAGCGAAATTGTCTTAAGGACACAACGAAAGTTGGGCCCGGATTTCTACATTTTTCATTACCTTTTTTCGGCATTTTTGTAAGTTCGTTTATAGCTTTTCATATTATACAGACTTGTTGTATGTTCTCTGTATGTTCTATTTAATTAATACAGATTCTTGTTATGCTATTCTGTTTACTGTATATTCAATTTCTACCTACTCAATACATTAGAAACAACATAATGACCATGTTATTTTTGAATTTCCACCAAAGATGGATAATCCAGGAGAAAAGATCAATCTAGGATTGTTTACATGGAGAGAAAAACATCGAAAGACTATTGTTCATGTCATATGCCTTGTAGTTTATTACTACACGATTAGGATTCATTCTCAAAGTAGTATAGTTGATCGTACAATGATTTTGGAGAAAGAGAGAGCACGAGAAAAAATAATGAAGCGAATTACTAGTAGTGAAGGTCGTAAGATAATAAGAATGGGGCCTATAGCCTTTATGGACTTATGTGCAATGTTAGAACGAGAGAGTGGTCTCCAATCAACCCAACGAGTAAGTATAGAGGAACAAGTTGCCAAAACCCTTTATATTCTAACATATGATGTTAGAAACCGAGAGGTTCAACTTTGGTTTCAACGCTCTGGTGAGACCACTTGTCGGCATTTTCATCATGTGTTTCGATCTATAGTGGAGTTAGAAGACAAATATCTTAAACAACCATATGGCTCACAAATTCCTATAGAAATTCTTGGAAGAACTGGTTTAACCCATTTTTTAAGGTAAAAAATTATTTTCATGTTTATATTAAAAAACCTAATAGTTAAAAATATATTGATGATATAATAACAATACCAGGATTGTGTCGGGGCAATTGATTGTACACATGTTCGTGTAAAAGTGCCATTAAATGAAGCCCCAAAATATCACGGTAGAAATGATTTTCCATCACAAAATGTGTTGGCTGTGTGTTCATTTGACCTAAGATTTACCTATGTTCTACTTGGATGGGAGGGCACTGCTACAGATTCAAGGATATTAAAAGATGCACTACGCAGAACAGATAATCTTAGAATACCTAGAGGTAATTAGTTATTTCTTTTCCTAAAATTTCCTCTTGTTTCATTAGATATATCTCATCAATATTTTTTTAATAGGTAAATATTATGCCCTTAATGATGGATTTATGTTGAGAAAATGGCTGATCACACCTTATAGATCAACACGCTATCACTTGAAAGAATTTTCCTCAAGAAATCTACCTCAGACACCTCAAGAATTATTTAACCATCACCATTCGCCCTTGCGTAATGTTGTGGAAAGGGCTTTTGGGGTTCCTAAAAAAAGGTTTCCTATTATTGCAAGTGGCACATAACCAACTTATGGAATCAAGACACAAAACAGGATTATCATAGCATGTTGCATTTTGCACAATTATTTGATGATGACCGACCCTGAAGAAGAGCTAGTTGCTGAGGTGGATGCAGAGATTGCTAACCAAAGTGTATCTGAACAACATGGAGATGACCACATAGAAGAGACGTTTTTCCAAGTGTTATGACTTGTTCGAGAATGGCTTGAGTGGATTTGCTTGGGACCCAACTACAAAACAATGGTGTGCTGAGCCTAAAGTTTGGCAAAAGCTAATTGAGGTATATTATAAACTTTTCTCGTTTTTATCCCTTTCATGTTTTAGCTTAATAATGTTTGTTCAATAATTATTATTTTATAGGCTAAGCCTGACGCCAAAGAGTGGATGAGAAAGTCTATTCATAATTATGACAAATTGATGATCGTCTATGGAGGAGATAGAGCTATTGGACAACATTTTAAGACTTCCAAAGACATTAGAAACAAAAGGTCACTACCTGGAGAATTTGAGTCCATAGAAACCATTGAGGTGACGTTCGAGAGTGCTCAAGAGGTTGGCAATGAAAATGAAGTTACATCACCTGAAGTACAAGTACTCGCAGCCAAGATGTTAAATCTAAAAGGGCTAAAATGTCAAACGATGAAGAAGTTGAAGGGATAAAAGTGGAACTTCAAGATATTGATGGAGCTCTTAGAGAGGGTAATGCTATTTATGAGAAATTTAAGCAGAAACTTCCAATTCCTAAAGCTGAAATTTGGAAACTTTTGGAAGATTTGAAGAATGAGAGGCAATTGTTCACCCGTGGACATCTTTATCTTCTCGATAATCCTGAGAGGATTAGAGCAGTGGTTGGTTGTCCTCACAAATGCAAGGAGTTGCTACTTGAGATGGTGTTTGGTCCTTCAAGGTAATTGTTGAAGTTTGCAAGTATTCTCTGTAATATCCTGAACTTTGGACCCTAAAAATTGAGAATAAGCCTAAGTTAGGTAGGCTACTAAGCCCGGTTCAGGAAGTATGACATGTCCTGGACAGATAAAGATCCTCTGCATGTTTGAGGAAAATGGGAAGAGAAAAGCAGGTGATTTAAGTCATGTTCAGACCCAAACTCAAAATACGGGTCCCACAGTGATTAATCAGTAGAAAAAGGACCGATAGGGATTAGTTAGGGGCTTCTTTTGGACTGAATGAGACAAATATGGGGCCATATTAGAAATTAAAAAGGTGCCACATATGTATATCCAATCAGGGGAGAATATCTCAAAAATTTGAAGAAAAGTGCAAAAAGAAGCACCTTTGTAACTAGTGAGGCCCGATAAGTACCGGTAGAGCAAAAATTGAATAGATAAAGTGGAAAAACGGAATTAAATGTAAGGGATCAGATTTGTGGGCCCCAAGAGGCTCCACCTAGCCCCCATAATGATGAAAAAACGTGCATGAAGAAAAGGAAGTGTAAAAGTCAAACCACGGGTCCCACGTTTAAAGAAAAAAGGGCAAAATGGGAATAAATGGACAAAAATTAATTTGGGCAGAATTGTGGGCCCCAAATGGCACATAAAGGGTCCTTTTGGGCAGATGAAATGATGGGAAAATTTTGGTAATTATTTAAAAGTTCAGGGCCACAATTGCAATTTTTGAAAGTTTCGGGCCAAAACGGGTAATTTGCCCCAAAAGAAGAAAATATCTAGATATTTTGGTGAGGTTTTTGACACTTGGAAGCAGCTGAATACCTCTGGAATTCTCTATATTTTCTTGGGGAGAAATTCAAGAAAAGCCAGATGAATTCCATTAATTACTGGACAAGGTTTTACCATAGTTTTTCAGGACAGATCGGTTACTTTTCTTATTATTAAATATGTATGTTTTCTCTCTCCTAAAGCAAGGGGAGCACGAAATTTGCAGAGGAAGGAGAGAGTGTCCAGCCAACCTCCATAGCCAAGACCAAGCTCCAAGCACCTAGGATCATCAATCAAGCTTCTGAATCAGGTAAACACCGAAAACCCGCACCTATGGAATTTAAATTTGTAGTTTTTGTCCAACTGGTTGGGGCTTGGTGCTGGGGTCTGATTTTTTGAGTTTTTGATGATCCCAAAGTGTTTAAAACGTGATTTTGTGTGGGGTTAAGCTATGGTTTAAGTTTCCGAACTCGAAAATCCCGAAAACTCAAAGAAGAAGCTTGTTGCCGATGCGGGATTACGGGCAGCGAAGCTTCAAATATGTTTTTAAAATACTAAACGATGTTGGTTTGAGCTGAAATTTTACAGGTGAAAATTATACATCTGGAGCATCATTTTTATATGTAATTTGATATATTTTTTATTTACCAATTGAGAGAAATAATATTTGAAAACGACTCTGGATGTACCAGAATTTTCCTGACCAGAGGCTAAATATTGAGCTTCACGCCAAGATATGGAATCTTTTGGACTCTGGAAATATTTTTACTGGAAAATATACATTCCAATGGTTCAAATGTCTCTGGTTTCATGTAAATATGATTTTTTTGTAATTTATTAAAAATCTTGGAAGTTGGGCCAAAATCACTGGATTTCTAGAAAATTTTGGGTTGGGCTCGCTTTTAACAAGAAAAACGTGAGGGCATTTTTGTAAATACTGAATAAGTGTATTTTAATGATATATAGGTCAAAGGAACCCTTGGGAAGTCAACGGGCCCAATAAAATATTAAGGACAACACTTATCACACCAGGTAGTAACCGCATTACTCATATATCTTTATGTGTTTTGTTGTATGTTAGTGTTTGCCATGTGTACTTTTCTTTGTATATGTTTGTGCCAAATATGCTTACAGAGTTGTATGATTCCTAACGCTGAGGACGTTCAATCTGAGGTCGGCCTTGTTAGTGGCTGTACAGGTTGAGTTTTCACTCCGAGGCTGACCTAGTGAGGGCGGCTTTATGGGTTGAGAGTCCAGTGAAACCGAGGCTTGCCTTGGTAAGGCAACTGTACGGATTCTTGGATTGTATTATGTGTTTTACTGTGGTATGATCTGGATGCATATATGGTATGTGTTTGGCATGTTTCTGTATTTTTATCTAGCATGGTAGCTTACATACTCCTTACACATTTAATATTTGAGTATTGACAATTACTCTGGGGGGCCATTTTCGGACTCCAGACGTTCTTGTAGACACAGGAGAGCTTGCCTGAGATAGAAGAACCCTTTTGGAAAAGGTAAAGCCCAGCGATGCAGTGGAGAATAGGGAATGCCCTATCATTTTGTATTTTATTTTCTAGATGATTGTATATTGGTATTGGTATTTCATTTTCGATAACTATATCCTTAACCCTTCGAGGACTTTTACTTTATGTTTGTTTTATTTTACCAGTACAGTAATTGTCCAAACCGGTTATATGCTCTGTCGTGCGCGCTCTGATTCATAATCCAAATGGACTAATAACTAAGGAAAGGTAACAGTTTGTAAGAAATCCCTCTAACCCGCCACCCGAAAGGGCGAGGCCGGTAGGGGTGCAACATTCTTTGGTATTTGAGGCTTTATTTTTTCCTACATCTCTGTGCTATTTTGGTAGCTAAATTTTTTTTGCATTAGTATATACTTTATGAATAAAATGTCCCACTGGATCATGTAATACCCCATATAAACATATACTATTGGTCTTCCATTTATTAGTGATTTAGTACATCAAATTGGTTCTCCATGGGAGAACATGAAGAGAAAGGGAAAAAAAAACAATGAAACTCCCCTACAATGTTGATTAATTAGTGGTGTTGGCAGCCTCATTGGATTCAACCTCATTCTCTTGTGCGTTGAGCCTTGAAGATTTGATTGGTAAACTGTATTGGTCATAATCTTCTATGCTGGTTTGATTACTTTTCCTGATTTGTCTAAGGACAAGCATGTTTTTCTTGTTAAGACTAGGTGACTATGACTATACATTTCTAGATGAAATGAGAATCTGTATCATCATATCAAAGTCCTACATTCATGGTGTCTTGAAAAAAAAAAGTTTGTTTGCTCTTGGTGTTTATATATTTGTTTTACTCCCTCAACCGTAAATTTTATGTTGTGTTGTTTTACTGAATTGAGATAGTATTCTTTTTCCTTTTTATGAATTAAACCTACTATTGTTTTTTTTAAAATATTATGTAGGGACAATTTATTTTGAGAAAGGAAACTGCTCATTCAAACTCTGGGTTGCTTTGGGGATCAAGTGCCATCAATATTGGAGAGCTAAGTTATGACAATCCTCTTTTATAATGAGAAGTAAAACATTTGCTTTGAAGATATTTGCTTTTTATTTGAATTTATGTTTTAAGCACATGATTGAACAAATGTTGTTGATGTAATGAGTTTAACTTCTTCAAGTCCGGAATGTGGCAAATTATTTAGAACTTAATGTTTGAATGATGTACTAAGATTTTCTTATTTAGAACTAGTCAAATGGAAGCGCAATTGTTCTTTTTAAAAAAAAAATAATAATAAATAAAAAAAGATTTATGGATGTGTTACTTTTTAGCACAAAGATTTTAGAATAACATCATTTAATCTCAATAGATTTTAAAATAACAAATCACATTCAATTTCAACTAGTTATGGAATTATGTATAATTTTATATTTTAGGTTGTAGTTTTATGTACTTAAATCATTATGTACTAAAAATATATATATAAATCATTATAGGGAGAGAAAAATAACTATTAGAGAGAGAAATATTTCTTAGAGAGAGAAAACATTTTTTAGGAGAAAATATTTTTTAGCTATTTTATGTCTTTGGCAAATATACTATTTTAAGGGAAGTTAAGAAAATTAGTCTCATCATCTAGACTCTAATTTACTAACTTTAATTGTATATTCATTTTATATATTTTATTTTATTTTATTAAAAATAATTGTCACATGGTGAGTATTAACTTTTTTTTCTATTAGACCACGCGTCTTTTTTTCTATTAGACCACGTTGGTGATATATTAAATTATCCTATAAAATATCAATTTTTAGGTCTCAAATAAAATATTAATAAAAAATAGTCATTAATATTTTAGGGGATAAGATATTGTCACTATCAATATTACTAGCACTTTTTCACCGTTAGATAGAATCTTAATAGGGGAGAGAAATGATAAAAGTAGATGAGATTCTGATCTAACGGTAAAAAAATGATAGTGACAAAAAATGATGGTGACAATATTCTGTCTCATCTTTTAGTTGTTATATTTTTTATTAAGCTGTAACTCAGAAACAGTCATTATACTTTGACCTAGTATAACTCAATATCTATAGTTTTAACTCAATTGTAACTCATTTTATAAGACAATTAATGGTCATTTTTCAGTTTTGTCTCCTCATTAAATTCTTAAATACATTTGTTAACAAGAATAAAAAATATATATATATATATTCAAGATATATTTAATGAGGTAGGATATTGTCACAACCTCTTTTTTTCACTACCTTTTCACTACCACCTTCTAACCGTCAGATCACTATTTGATCCAACGCTCCAGATTTAACCTACTTAAATCAATTTTCCTTCAGATCAATTCTCCCTCTTTCTCTCGCGTTTCTCCCTCCCTCTATCGCGTTCTCTCAATCGGCTTTGCATCTCGCGTTCTCGAGACTTCCGAGTTCTCAATCGGCGTTCTCATCTCGCCCCTCTTCCTCACCGATTTCGTCGCATCACGGTTCGTGCTACTTTGGGGTATCTTTTCTTTCCTCTAACTTGTCCTTTTGTCTTTTTTCAATTTGATTTTCTTTTCCTGCGTTCACGCTTGAAATCTTTGTACTAAAACTTGATCTGGTTCATTTAGTGGGTCTTTGTGTATACTACCCGCTTTTTTTTGTGTTTGTCGCCGCAAATTAGATTGTTCCTGCTTGCTGAATATTCGACTAAAAATCATTGAATTAAAATTTCTTGAATTGTTCGTGCTTGAATACGGTTCTGAACTTATTTTATTTGATGGAAGCAATTCTTCATTTATAGAACATAAAAAGAGAATAGAATCCTCTTTGGTGATTGGCCTTATTCAATCAAACCTATTTTGATTTTTCCCCCGTAAGTTCCTTTTTGTAAGTTCAAGCGTATTCGACACTCGAGCTTTGATGAAACAACAAGATCCAGCGAAATTAGTGTCCTAGCAACTTCTACACTTTGTGTTCAATTAAATACTTTATATGTGAGTTCAAGCAATCCAGAATTATGTTCGATCATTTTTTCCTGTCTCATTTAGTTGATGTTGAGGATATTTCTTTTGCACAAAACTCGGATAACCTTCAGTTTTGTCATTAAGTTTTCTAATAAAAATTGAAACATTTTCTCCAAATCATCTTATCGTTTGAAATAATTCATTAGTTGCCCCTTTTATCTTTTTTCCCACTCATGTCTGCTTTGCCAGTTTGTAGTTTGAAGCATAATACAATTTGTCGGATGAGATGTTATACTAGTTTCGAGGTTCATGAAGAGGATGAGTAATGTGTTTACCTTCTGTAGAGTTAGGAGCTGCTGCATTGAGCAAGTCATCTGATGTTATTGTGAAAACTCCTTCAACCTAATTGTCTATTTTCATTCTTCTATAAATCTGGGTTTGGCATGTACCAAATATATTTATTGAAGTCTTCCATTTTTGTGGCATTAAGCTGATGCAAGTATTTCTTCCATCTACGGTATGCGATTACTCGGCTTAATAAATTGGAAGATAGCATTTGGGAGCAATGGACAACTAAATGGTCCCAGGAAAAACTCATAAGTAAGTAGTTGTTGCAAGCATTTCCGTCATGTACAATATGCAAAATCTACTTTATAAACGAGTAAAAGAAAGACATTAAAAATAAAGTAAAAACTCCTTTGTTTACCATGCTAATCATAAGTGAAAAAGGCAACAACAACAAGCCTCATCCCACTTAGGTCAGGTACATGGAGCAATTAGAGAATAATGAAAATTTGATCCTGCTTACTTATTTTGCTTGGTAGAATTTATAACCATTGAATCGGCTTGTTTAACAAGTTGTAGGCATTCTTTCTTAAAGGAACAGCGGTGATTATTAGTAAAGCAGTTCCTATAATTCTTTATAATTTCTTTTTACTTTTAGTAATTTATTGAGGGTGTAATATCCTTGAGCTCAATACTTGCAAAACAAAATGTAAGAGGATGTGTGAGTAGTAGCATATTTTGTCACTTAGTAATGCTTCAAATCTCAGTCATGTCATCGAAAAACAAGGACAGTTTTTCTTTGGTCATGAAAACAGGGAAGCCAACTGGTATAAACTAACATAACCCTAGGACAGTTTTTGGTTTATGGTATTTCAGTATGCAGGTGTTATTTCTTATGCTTTTAGCATGTTTTGAATGTAAACCTTATCAATTTGTATCCTCAAATGTAGGGGTATATGCTGTGGGATGACACATTTGTATGTCGACCAGTAAGGCTAGACGAGTGATCGATCAGATTCTGCTCCTTCATAGGAAGGACTCACGATATTAGAGCTCATGCCTTATCGAGCATGTGATGTCATCCTAAAATTGGTGTTTTCTGCAGCAGCGAATGCTAGCCATAACCTGGGTTTAAACAAAGGATGCTCGTGGACGGGCTTTATACAATTAGAAAGCAAACTTGTATTAATCCTATTTTTTGTGACTCAGTGTATGTATGTATTATGCTTGACCATTACAAGGGTGAAAATTCTATGTATTTTGATATTACGTTGTTCAATTTTTAGTGGAGTTTTATGAATATGCTTTGCGATAAATATTTCATCTTCTGTGCCTATGGATCACCATTTGCATCCTGCATTTATTACTCTTTTTATCACCAATTAGTTTAAGGCCAGAAAAAAAGTATTCAAGTTAGAAATAACAAACTAAATAATAATCATCTAACAAATGTCATGTAACCCAAAATATTAAAAAAGACATAATTTGAGTCAATGTAAAATTTTCTCTGTACATGTACGTTTATTATGTCCTCATTTCTTGCAATTTCCACAAATATTAGTATTCTTTGATGCTTCTTCAATCCCACTATGAATTCTACGTCCTTGTGACATATTGTGTGACTCCCTTTTTCGACCTTTTGTCTGTGAAATGTTGGGATCCTTCAATATCATCATAGATGACTCTTCAGTTTGAGAACTCAAGTATTGTATATCAAAATCCTCAAGACCAATACTATCATCAGGTATTGGAAATTTTTCTAAAGATTCAATGAGAGAATCAAGACCATCACAAGCGAATTTAGCTGCTTCATTGGACCTATCTGCAAGATCAATGAGTTTGGAAAATCTAGAGCGTATATCAAAGCCGCGAAGGAGTCCTTCTCCATCAAAATGACAAATGTCCTTATTTGTACAAATTATATCATTTCCTTCCTTCCTCCATCTTTTCAAAATCATATGTTCAGGGATCTGCTCAACATTTTCAACTAAAAAAATAGCAAGAATATGCTCACATGGGATTCCCATGAACTCAAAATATTGACAAGAACATCTAGCTTCTTTATTTTCCAACTTCATCTTCACAGTTGCAGAATGATCCGTCTCTTTCCTATTAAAAACTCGATAGGTAACCCACTCACCATCATTCCCAAGTTTCTCCTTAGAGAGAGGAAAACTATGAGAAAACGCATCACTAAACTTTGTGAAAAGTGCACGTGTATAGACCTTAGCTGCATGCTCTTCCAATGGCATATTCAACGTTAAACGCCTTTCTTTGTGCCTAGATTCAAAGTCTTGTTTTTTGAATGACTCATAACGAGCATCTACTGCTTGATTATATTTTTCTACAAACTCCTTTAAGGTTGTGCCGGATGTAACAAAACCATCAAAGAATGAATTAATGCTTTCACTACGAGCGAGTGGTGTTCATACCAAACAAAGAAAATGGACTGTTAAAGATTGGTAACCAAGAGGATTTAATAGAATAAAGTGACTGCAACCACTCATTCTCATGAAGACCAAATTTATCAAGAATACGTTGCCATTTGTCTTCAAAATCTTGAGTGCTCTTTTTTGTATGGATACAGTTATTGAAATCGCTCTTAAATGTGGCATGCTGCTGATAGACGTGAGACAACTTTTCGGGAACTTTTTTGTGATGTGCCACATACAAAATCGATGCTTGCTATTTGGGAAAACTTTGGATCTTGCTTTGGTAATTGACATGTCCTATAAATTCAATGACATGTGTAAGAATATAATCATTAATATATGAAACAATTGAAAGATGTACTTAAAATGATTATACCGATCGTAATTATGGCGCCGGATGTTTCCCATTCATTCCTCGGAGCCATTCCTTAAATAGCCACACAAAAGTATCTTGTTTCGTCTTTTAATAAAGCACATCCAAACAAGATTGATTTGTAAATGATTATTTACACCAACAAAAGGTCCAAATGGCATTGAATACTTATTAGTTACGTATGTTGTGTCAAATGTGATGACATCACCAAAAAGCTCATAAGCTTGCCTAGACCTCACATCAATCCAAAAAAAGCTTTCCATGCGATCCTCATTATCATATTTAATGGAATAAAAGAAACTTGGATTCAATGATTGTTGTTTAACACAATAGTGTAACACAGCTTGTGCATCTCCTATGTTATACATTCTTCTCCTCACACTTTTTAGATGATTGTAACAATCTCGATTGTCAAATAATAACTCATCACCTCGAAGATGGTAGCCACTTTTCCGTAGGCAAGCGATCGATTAAATTTTTCAACCAATGATCTTGCGAGAATCAGGCATATTTCGTGTGATTTGAGATAACGAACACTCTTTGGAGTCACAAGAACATGATTATGGTTGTCGTCAAAATGTGTAATTTTCCACATTTTTGTTTTTCCACTTTTAAAAGCTTTTACACAAGCTTCACACCCAATGCGAAATGATGATGTCTTCTTTGATTTGGTCTGACAAACTTGAGCAACATCTTTATCTGTTTTTGGTCGTGGATAACCCTCTCTAGCACAAACTAGCTTGAAGTAGTTATCCCTCCTTGTTCGTGTTTTGACGCCGAAGCCTTTTACCTTGCCATATGCTGTATACAAGTCCACTACATCCTTTTGTTCAGAAAATTCCATTCCAACCTCAATCAAAATATTAGAATTCTTTGTCGGTGTCAAGGGAATGACATTTGGAATGTTATCAATTAAATCATTAGATATGTCAACTCCCAATTCACCAGGATGCATCTCTTCTATAATTTCATCATCATCGAAGTTGATGTAATCTATTGGATCATCATCCATATTCAATAAGTCATCTCCCAATTCACCAGGTACGTCATTTCTAATTTCATCATTTAAGTCAATGTAGTCCGGATGCTCATCCATAATGTACCTAAAAATTTAAAATCAATAAACATATAAATAACATTCAAATATTCTTAATCGGGACAAAAAAAAAAAAAAAAAAAAGAGGTATGGGGTGTAAGACCGACTAGAATTTATCTTAGGATCCCCGAGACTTCTATACTAGATCGATAAACATTCATACCGGATGTACGGGAGTCATGACCACACAATTTCCCCGGACATTAAAAACATCCATTATCCTATTCCATAGATTAAAGAGAAAAGGAAGACATAGCGATGGAGAAAAAGACAAATTATTGCAAATGTGGTGCTGACAATGGATGCTTGAATGGTTAAAGATAGACAAATGATAAGAGCATGACGTATGCGTATAGACTCCAAATCGCTAAAATCGCGTGCCCAAACCTAAAATCCTTCCTAATGCCAACGACCTGCAGAATCCCGTATGCGTATTGAAGCAATGCTAAATCCACTGTAAAGACCTGCAGAATCCAAAATCCACTGTAAATACCTACAATGCAATAATTAACCCCAGGAATAAAAAACGAAAATATCCCGTATGCGTATTGAAGCAATGCAAATTAAGAATAAACTAAGCAATGCAAATCGGAAGTTCAACATCCGATGGTGATCCTTAGAAAAAAAAAATTAAAATACATCAATTTCATCGGTAAAATGAAAAACAGAGCAAACTCACGATGCAAAGAAGAAGAACGCGAGTAGATGTGAGAAGCAGGGAGAGATGATTGTGGTAGGAAGTCTAAGTCTGAGAGGGAGCCGGGTCGGGCTTCGATGCAGGTCTTGGCCGTGCGGCGATTGCTGGGGAGCCGATTGAGAGATGAGAGAACGCGAGAGAACGAGAGAAAGAGGGAGAATTGATCTGAAGGAAAATTGATTTAAGTAGGTTAAATCTGGAGCGTTGGATCAAATAGTGATCTGACGGTTAGAAGGTGGTAGTGAAAAGGTAGTGAAAAAAAGAGGTAGTGACAATATCCTACCTCATATTTAATAAGTTAATAGTTACAGAACTTCTTATTTTATGAATTTAGTTAGGGTATGAATTATTGGCCAATTCATATGCAAGTGAAAGAAAGAGCGCCAAGTCATTGCGTGAACCGTCAGGCCAGCCAAGAGCCACAACAATATTTTACAAATCAGCAATGTCCAGGTACAATCCTCGTCAATCACACGCCAAGCACAAGCGTCGCCCTCCTCATCTTTATTTCATCCTTCGTTTTCCTGATATCTTCCTTTACGATCCTGTTCTTCCATTGAAGAATTAAAGATTAGGATTTGGGTTCTCTCGTCTCGTTCCCCCTCTTTGTGTTATATCTTCAATGATGCGTTTTCATTGCCGCATCGATCCCATTTACAAGCACTGTCACTGCACTTTCTTCAACTCTCCTTGTCGTTGTATCTGTTGCTGTTATTGTTGTTCTTAGGAGATATTGTGGTTTGTATCGAAGTTTTGTTTATTCAATCAATCTGAGAAGAATTTGACGATTTGGGGCTTAAGGATCAATTTTGTTTCCGGTTTTTATGGACATATCCCGTCCTCATTCAAATTTGTCTCTGGACTTTTCTTCTCATGCCTTGCCGTCTCAACGGACTCAGATAGCCGATGACTCCATCTCTCTTCAGCTCGACTCGAGCTTCCGCGATCCAACGCACCCAATTCCTCCGGTTTCGCGTCATTTGTCGGAGCCGCTGGCGGGTAATCACAAAGCCGGGAATGGTAACTCGGCGATGGAGTCCGATGAAGACGAAGACAGGGAGGTTGAAGAGTTTCGTATCCTTGGGCATTCGATGTGCTTGAAGAGGCGGAGAGATGGCGACTCATCATCGTCATCTTCCAGTTCTTCCAAGTGGGCTTCATTGGACCCCAATCTTGAGGCGCGGAGAGCGGCTGTTCGATCATGGGGTAATCAAACCATACGAGATGCGGATCCTGACATTTATGAGATAATGGAGAAGGAGAAGAAAAGACAATATAAAGGGATTGAGTTGATAGCTTCAGAAAATTTTGTATGTCGAGCTGTGATGGAAGCACTAGGAAGCCATTTGACGAATAAATATTCAGAGGGAATGCCGCGTGCAAGATATTATGGAGGGAATCAATATATTGATGAGATTGAAATGCTCTGTTGTGAACGTGCATTAGCAGCCTTCAATCTGGACGCTAAAAGTTGGGGCGTTAATGTGCAACCATATTCATGTACCTCTGCGAATTTTGCTGTATACACGGCATTGTTGTTGCCTGGTGATCGTATCATGGGATTGGACACACCTTCTGGAGGGAACACTAGTCATGGGTACTGTACTCCAAACGGAAAGAAAGTTTCAGGGGCATCAATATTCTTTGAGAGTTTACCATATAAGGCAAATCCTCAAACGGGTTATATAGATTTTGATAAACTAGAGGAAAAGGCGCTTGATTTTCGTCCTAAGATACTTATTTGTGGTGGGAGCTCATATCCTCGAGAGTGGGATTATGCCAGGTTTAGAAATATTGCAGATAAATGTGGAGCTGTGTTAATGTGTGATATGGCCCAGATTAGTGGACTTATTGCAGCTAAGGTGTGAAATTACTTACTCCTGGTGGTTTAACATTGAATTATTACTTTGCTCTTGTTGGTTCTGCCAGCACTGGTAGTGGCAGCTTGCATTGTTGGCTCTGCTGCACTGGTGATGGTTCGTAGTTACACTTTTTAGCCATCTGCTCTTCTACCTGCCTCCATTTTTTTGAAAAGCAAAGACCGTAGCTTGCAGAGGAAGTTATCCTAGACTCCTAGTACACTACTAAAATCTTGATGTTGTGCCTCCATTCTTGGATTGGCTGGAATTGATATCTGAATTTAATGATAAATGACGTAGAAAATTAATTAGTGGAAAACAGGGAATATAAAGACCCAATTGCCAACAACCCACAAAGAAGAGAAGCATGAATACAAAGGAGGTCTTCAATCCCAGTTCAATTCTATGGGGGACGCTGTTTAGAAGCTTGAGCATTCCACTCTATATGAGAGGCACCTAAGGACAGCATGCATAGCGTGCTCCATAATTGAACTTTATCCTTCTTATTCCTGCCAAAATCTGAGTCTGATCAATAGAAACTGCTCCCTGTTTTGGAGGGTATTCTGAGGTTCACCTAAAATGTGGAAAAAGTCCACTTAGAATGTAACTTGCTGCCTGATGCTGTTAAATTTTTAGCCTCTTTAATAATGTCAAGCTTGAAAAGAAGTCCATGTTAAATACGCATACAATTAAGACAGGCAATTAGCTTGCAAATTAGAAACTTGAATTTGATTACTTTGATGTAGGATTTACGTGTCACTGGTCTCTGCATGCAATTTTTCTCATTTGCTTTTGTTTTCTTGTTCTGAAAGCTACAATAATTGTTATATTATCTCTTGTCTGAGTTTCTACACGGGCAAGTGTGTGAGCTACATAATAAGCTATGCTAGTATGGAATTCAGCATGATATTCAATAAGTGGTAGTGTTGTTTTTAATGAGAGAAAATGCTTTATCATAGATAAGCAACATTATGAATGATGAGGAAAATAAATCTTTGTGAAAGAAATTTACATTATAAAACAGAAGAGTCTCCCTTTAATTTAAGAACCATCTATGCCCTGAATTATATAAAAGATTGTGGCAGATTCAGAATTAAGCATAACTGAATATATGTATCAGCTTTTAACATTTTGGATTTAGTTTTATTAAATTGCATCAATGTAGAATGCTTCATTATTTTATGATATATAATCAAAATGTTAGAATCAATTTAGATTCTGGAATATCAGATTTCTATGATGTGTTGAAATAATGTTATTGAATTCAAAGAGATGCTTTATCAATTTGGTCTTGTGGTCTTTTCAGGAATGTGTGAATCCTTTTGACTACTGTGATATTGTTACTTCAACAACTCACAAATGCCTTCGAGGTCCCAGGGGTGGCATAATTTTTTATAGGAAGGGCACAAAACCAAGGAAGAGAGGGATACTTCTAAGTCAGGGATATGAAAGTGAACAATATGACTTTGAAGAAAGGATAAACTTTGCTGTTTTCCCATCCTTGCAAGGGGGGCCACACAATAACCATATTGCTGCTCTTGCCATAGCTTTAAAACAAGTGGCTACTCCTGAGTACAAGGCCTACATGCAGCAGGTGAAGAAGAATGCCCAAGCTTTAGCATCTGCCTTATTAAGAAGAAAATGTCGCCTAGTAACAGGGGGTACCGACAACCATCTAGTACTTTGGGATTTAAGGCCGTTAGGATTGACAGGTATATTATATGACCATCGCATACACGTCTTTTGAGAATATTTTGAAAGTTGTGTATATGTTTTTAATTCTATACATGCATGTTATCTTTACTTAATTTTTTTGCCCGTCATATATTTGTGTTATAACTTTTGATGTGGCAGTATTCCGATTATTCAATACTGCAGCTATTCAAGGTTTGTGACTTTGATTTTATCTTTTATTAAAGACACAAATGGGATTGGGCCACTTTTGGGCAGTGACTTGATGTTTAAGTGCAATGTCCGTTTATCTTGAATATGCATCAAAATCTTCTATATGCATCTTAAATGATTGCATCTCATAAATCAAACAATACTTGTATCAATGCATTCAGGACATGCTCATTCTTATGGCATTTTGTGGTGGCTGTAAATCTTATAATAGGTACCATGCTGAGTGTCTTTGTTTTTGACATATAATATGAATGCACGTTTACATGAATAAATTAGTTATAGCAATGGGCACAATACACTATAGTCTTTGGGATACCACAATGCTCCAAGCATGAAGATGCATATGCTGTTCTGCTGAACAAGTAATTCTCATCATTCTTTGACATGTAGGAAATTATATTAATTTTGGCTTGCTTGTACATAATGGTGTACAAATTACATTGGTTGTAGTGTACATGGAAAATAGCTCGCAAAAGGTGCATATTACTTTCAATAAATTGGGATAAGACCTAAGTATCATTTATTTGTCTTTGCAGGTAAATTTTATGAGAAGATATGCGAGATGTGTCATATTACTTTGAATAAAATTGCTATCTTTGGTGATAATGGAACCATAACTCCTGGAGGTGTAAGGATAGGTGTGTGATGATTTATCACATTAAAATTGTTTAGCCTTCTTTTATGCTTGATTTATTTGATGGACTGTACACTCTTAAAGCTTTATGGCGTCTTACTCAGGTACACCTGCCATGACTTCAAGAGGGTGTCTGGAGACTGATTTTGAAACAATCACTGAATTTCTTTATAGAGCAGCACAAATTGCAAATATAGTGCAAAGAGATTATGGAAAGTTGCAGAATGCTGTTTTGAAAGGTCTTGAGAGCAATAAGGACATTGTTGAGCTCCGAGCACGGGTTGAGGCCTTTGCAGCTCAGTTTGCAATGCCAGGTTTTGACATCTGAACATGGGAACATGGCCACATTGGGGCTTTTTGTGCATATGGTTGATGCATAACAATGTGGGACAGACAGAGAACACTGAACAGTGTACTTCTGTTGAGGATTTTTCCAATAATCAAGTATCTTGTCACCTTGGAGGAACCTTGTCTGCTGATAGCACTTGCAGCATATTGACTATTTCACATGTTTGGAAAGGGGCTCTTGACCAACCAATCCAAGCGCAGAATAAGTTGATACTGCAAGGTTAGATGCCTTGAATTTTCTATCTGGTGTTTGATGCTGAAATCAATGTTATCCTATCACACCTTTTCAACGTTGTTGTCTTAACGGATCATTTTATTGTCAGTTTTATCAGTTTACTATTTCTTACATTGTTTAAGTTGTGAAGTACATAAATAAATGTCGAAATACATGACTGTTTTGACTTTTTTCCCATATGTCAGTTGATCTTCTTTTGTACAATTTACACAAGTCAATTGATCTTCTGATGAATAAAGCTCTAATTGTCTTATGCTAGTTGGGAATAAAATAAGTCCACTTTTTGAAGGCGCCTTATCTAATTCATGTTAGTTTTGTTGTTGAAGTGGGCTGGACTAAATGGCTACAAGGGAATAGAATAATTTATGTCAACTTTACTTTGCCACCTTTTTGGGTTTTGGAAATTACCCTCTTATATTAAAAACTAAACAAAATTTTCCTATTTGATCCATTTTTATTTGACTTTTGACCCCCATAGGTATTGGGATTGGTTTTAGCAATATACATCCCAAGTCTCGGTTTGGAGAAAGATTATTTTCCATCTTTTACTTTAATGAACTGGGATTCTTTTTTGGGAGAAGGCAGTGATTCTCTCTAACCCCAAAAACCTTTAGTGGGTGGTACAAACTGATCAATTTGACTTTTTTCTTTGGTTATTTGTGTGTGTAAATTTGTTGTGGTATCCTATGCCAGGGGGCCATTTGCGACTGAGGAAAAGATTTTGGTAAAGTGAAGTTGATGCAAGAAATGTGGTTAGCCACGATATTATAATATATTGGATTTGATAAATTCTTATAAAATGCTTTGGTAATGTTGAAACTGATATTTGCCTGTAGAATGTTGTCATCATATTTTGTGGGCAAGGTGATTTAAGTTTAGAAGTGAAATAGACCATTACCTGGGTACGGAAAAAACTGTATTGTACAGAACTTCTTGTGATTGTTGTCAGGCTCTTCGCTAACACAAGGATGGCCTTAGTTATTTTTTAAAAGTGATCAATAATTTAAATATACAATCATAAAATAAAATATATATTATTATTGAAAAAGCTAATAATTTACTCTTAAATTTTTTCTTTCCTTGTTTGTTATGAAAAGGAATCATGAAGGAAACAAGGCTTATAAGGTTGAATTAGGTATGATGTGTGAAAATTGGATCCCACTGGCTGAGATATCTCCTAACTTTGATTGTTTCTTTGGTCACATTATCCGTTTTTGATTCAAAAGGAACCTCCCATATGGAAACTTTTCAGAGTTTAGCGCACCAAAAATTCAGTCAGAGGTTCATCCGAAATTAAATTCTTTATAATCAATGCATTTTTGTGTTCGGACAGATGTGACACAAAATACTGTGATTGAGTTCATATTTTCTTTGTGTATATCATTTTTTTTTTTCCGAGTTATTTTCCCAAATGAACTGTATGTATTTAATTTTGTGAATGTAGAGGATCCAGATTGAATCCCTCAAACTACAAGCTGTCTTGGCTTAGAGATTAGGTGCTATGTTAGCAAAGGAATGTTCCCCGTTATAATGAAAAGTTCCTTAATCTGTGACTCTCCATTCTGGGATTTTGCATTGTGATTTGTTGAGTCTGTTTGCTTTGTTGGGCGAATTAATTTAGATGCCATAGTTGCACCATTTCAAGTTGCAATGGTGATTTGTTAAGTCTGTTTGCTTTGTTGGGCGAATTAATTCAGATGCCATAGTTGCACCATTTCAAGTTGCAATGGTGAATTTTGTTGGACCCAAGGGTACCTGGTCTAGTGGGGGACCAGCTAGATCACAAAGTGGGAGAACTGAGGTTCGATTCTCACCCTGTTAAAAAAGACTTATGGGGGGAGGTATCTTAATTGCAAGGTTTCGATCTGCATTAGTCAGCTGCTTGGATAGGTGATAATAGGATCAAGAAAAAGCACCTTATACCAAGTGGCTCAGAGTTATAAAAATGGTGAATTTTGATTGGAAGGAGCAGCCAGTGACCTCCCTTCAGATCACCAATTGATGCTAGTTCCTCTATTCTGGGTCAATTACCTGCCTTCACATTGATTTTGAGATTGAAGAATAAGTTGGTTGGTAAATGTTTGCTTGACTTTGTTCTAGATTGCGACCCACTTTTTTTGCTTTAGTGAAGATGCTGAGATTCTGAATTAATATAGCAGTACGGATTGGACTAATCTTCAATCGATCCTATAAAGTATTTAAGGACTGCATCAAGAAGTAAAGTGAAGTTCAATTACATTGGGCCGTTCAATTATTCTGAAAAAATTATTCATTTGCAATTAAAATCATATGTTTATTTGTGTATTCATACTATATAATGTGCTGGCAGTGCAGTTTGATATGGGATTTTGGTGGGATATTATAAGACTAATGAACGGTGTAATCTTTTGAGTTTACTGATTAATTTAAAACTTTTACAACATTGGTAACGTCTAATTGAGAAAAATGGTTTCAATGTAATCAATGATCTCTTATTGATTCACAGAAGGAGAGTTCAGTAACTTGCAAAAATATCATAAATATATCATATTAATATAAGAGTAGCTATATAAATTATTTGTAATAAATATGAGTTGATTTTCTTAAAATATTATTTTTCATCTTAATCATCTTTAGAGGGAAACCCCTTAATTATGTAGTCAATAGGAATACTTTGAAAAATATATATATATATATATATATATATAAATTTGAAAGTCCAAGTAAACTCACGTCTTATGTTTATGATTAAATTCAATCCCAACCAGTTCTTATTAAGAGATTATTAGAAGTGTTTTCATTTTTCAAATTTCATTACAAGCATTAAACACCAATCTTGAGAAACGCTCCTCCACGCTGAACTTGGATAGCATATCGTTCTGATCCCTAAAACACAGAATATCTCAACAAATTTATATTGAACACAGAATTTGGTTGATCAAGTAATTTCCTATCCTGATGTTGGATTTGTGGAATTAGATTCTTTGGAGGCAGAAAGCAACACAAGCAAGTCAATAAGTCAGGATTGTCTGACTCGCACTTGTCTTTGTTTGGGGCACCAGATTCTCCGAAATGTTTGGGACTTCTATGTTACTTAAGCTGACATTCTTACTTTTCTCTTCTTTGCTACTCCTTTCGGTCTTTAATAAAAATATAATTAGCTAATTTGATTAGATTAAAGAAGTTAGTTAAGTCAATTAATATAACTTTTTTTCTTCTAAAATACTCTTATCATCTTTCTTAATTTTCTTAATCTCTCTTTTACTTGATTATGAATATGATTGATGGAGCATCAATATGTGTAAACTGAGAAAAGATTAACAAATATAAGAAATAGATCTTATATTTAAAACCAAAATCAACTCCACAATTAGGTCTCATATTAATGACCGGGAGTGTTTTTCTTTCTCACCATCACTTCTAATGTCAAATAGCCTTCATTATAAGACACTTTCTCTTGTCCTAAATGTAGGAATTAGCTAGGGTTTTACTTTGGTGTCATATGTAACACTTCAATCCACTTTGATCTCTAAATTTCTATTTTTGTTCTTAATTATCCCAATTAATTGCTTGTATTAAGGATGTTTTCATTAATGGGTAGCTCTAATACAAATGATGATCAAAGAGGTTATTCTAAGGAACCAACACTTTTTTTTTTTTTTTTTTCTTTTTACAAATAACTAACTTAACTAATTTCATGCCGTGACAAATTAGTTGTTTTGCTCTACATTTAGGACTGGAGAGAGTATTAATAATGATTAGTTTGCTTCTACAAT
This sequence comes from Acacia acuminata, assembly GCA_019022655.1. Taxonomy (NCBI): domain Eukaryota; kingdom Viridiplantae; phylum Streptophyta; class Magnoliopsida; order Fabales; family Fabaceae; genus Acacia; species Acacia acuminata. Next base: position 8,527,216 of record JAFJYI010000005.1, read on the forward strand.
ACTTTCTTCAGCTTAAATCAACAAGCAGAGCATATTTGGATTCATCTTACAAAGTTGAAACCATCACAATCATGGCTTTGGGTGCAATACGTATTGTGATGTTAACTAAGCTTGGGACTAGTAGTGCAAATGCTTGTTATTGAGATTTTCATTCGCATTTTTGCTTAGTAAACAAAAATTTAAAGGCTAAATCATATAAAATTGGGAAAATTTCAACAAAATACTATTGGAATTTATAAAAGGATGAAAGTCCAATTTTACCAACAAACTATTAGAGGAAGAGCATCTGATACAATTAACTATTTAAGGTACCTTAAATACAAAACAACAATTACAACAGGTTAAAAAACACAATTCCGTTAGTTTTCTGAGACGTTTGGCTCAATGGAGATGCATATGTGGCTACTGTGCAATGAACATATGGCAGCTTGTGTCAGAAAGAGTTGACTCTTTTTTTTTTTTTTTTTTTTTGCCCCTTTAGCTTTGACGAAGAGAGCAGAGATGGAGTGAGGAAAGGAGGAAAGCCGTTTCCTTGAATGAAGCCCTAACTCTTGTTTCACCGCGTCTTCCGCTTCGCATCTCCAACCACCGTTGGAAGCTTGATTGAAATTTTTGACCGAACCCGGTGTTTGCGGTCCGTGCTTTACATCGCTACTGCAAGCTTACCTTTTTCAAGATCGATGGTCGTTCGCAACCCGCGCGTCTACGGTTCCGCGCCATTAACGCTTGTGATGTCCGTCAAAGTCAATCATCCTTGCCGTTGATTTCATATCTCCTCCAGCAGACTGACGCGTCCCCTGAATCTGTCTCCGTCGTTGATGAAGTCGTGCAAGGTCTCAATTTCTTCTCTGTATGTGTTATTCTGTGATTTGTTTTATCGCATATCATCAAGATCTTCGTATTTTCTCTGATTCGGGGTTCAAGACTTGTCATGGTCATTGGTTCTACTGCCTTTTCTCTAATGTTCGCCGATGATCAGCGGCAAGGAGGAGATTGATGATTTCAAGTTGGAGTTTGATCATTGTAAAGATTCGCTATAATGGGAACAATCTTCTCTTTCTGTAAATGGCATTAAAGGGGTTCTAAGTTTCTCCGCAGGAGATCGCACCTAGTTAATCACCTAGTCGAAATTTTATGTTCTCGGAACTGGAAGAATCTATAGAAGAATTACAGTGGCCCTCTACCCAATTTCTCTTGAGGAAACAAGATGCAGGTTTCTTCAAATGATTCTATGGGGAGAAATGCATTTTCTGTTATAAAAGGATTGCTTAAATCAGATGGCTTTCCTTGTCTTTATAGAGGCCTTGGTACATTTTTAATTGGTAGAATTCCAGCAGAATCATACTTGCGACTGGCCCTCACTCCATCTCTGCTCTCTTCGTCGCAACTAAAGGCAAAAAAAAAAAAAAAGAGTCAAATCTTTCTGACACAAGTTGCCATATGTTCATTGCACAGCAGCCACGTGTGTATCTCCATTGAGCCAAACGTCCGTGAGTTCAAAAGATTAACGGGATTGTGTTTTTTAGCTTGTTGTAATTGTTGTTTTGTATTTAGGGTACCTTAAATAGTTAATTGTGTCCAATGCTCTTCCTCTTATAGTTTGTTGGTAAAATTGGACCTTCACCCTTTATAAAACCCCCAAAAATCTATTAGTATATGAAAATGATAGAAATGTGACAGAAGATCAATTTTATAATTTTAAGGTGTTTGTAATTTTACAATAATTTCCCTCAATTTTTTAAATAAAAAGGAAAAGGGCACCCTAGCCTAAGTACCACTGCTGACCGGCCTGCACCCTCTGGCCGTTAGAGCTCCAAGGGCCTCAGCTTTTTTATTTTTATTTTTTAAATGTGGAGCCAAGGTGGTGAAGGTGAAATTTGAACCCAACCCACCTTGGTGGTACAAAAAGCTTGTGGTCATTGCTTATGTATAAGAATATATACATATGTATAACATAAATAAAGACATAATGACATTTGATTAAATGAGTAATGAAAATGACTAAAAGCGTTATAGTATTGACTAAAGATGTAAATGTATCAACTGAGTAATGAAACTAACTAAAGGTGTAAACGTATTGACTAATTGAGTAATTAAAATGATTCAATGAGTAATGATATTGACTAAAGGTATAATGATAACTAAATGAATAAATGAATAATGATATTAATTAAAAATGTAAACATATTGACTAAAATCATAACAGTATTGACCAAATAAGTAATTTATTAACCAAATGAGTAATAATATTGACTATATGTGTAATAATATTAACTGAATGAGTAATAATATTCATTATAGGCATAAACTTATTGACTAAAGGTGTAATAGTATAAATATATTTACGCCTTTAGTTAATATCATTACTTATTTAGTCAATATTATTTTAGTCAATACCATTACTCATCTAGTCAACGATATTGCTCATTTAGTTAATATTATTACTCATTTAGTTAATATTATTACATATTTAGTCAATATCATTACTCATTAGTCAATACAACTACTCCTTAAGTCAATGTCATTAGTCACTTTGTCAATATTATTACAACTTAAGTCAATATACGTTAATGCCTTTAATTAATATCATTATTCATTTAGTTAATACTATTATGCCTTAAGTCAATATTTCATTACTCAATTAGTCATCTCTATTACTCAATTAGTCAATATGTTTATGTATTTAGTTAATATTTACTTAGTTAGTTAATACTTTACGTTTTTATCAATACCATTATGCCTTTAATGATTTTCATTACTCATTTAGACACAAATGTTATTATACCTTTGTTTGTATCTCACACACACACATGTAAGTATGTATGTATGTATACATACATAAAATTGAAAAACCATACAAATACACACACACACACATATGTACAAGTACACACACAAACGCGTGTCTATACACACACATGTGTGCACGTATATATACATACATATATTTCTACACACACATATATATTAAAGAGGCTTGGTGGTCATTGGGCCACAAAGGTGGGATGGATTCAAATCTTACCTTCACCACCTTGGCTCCACATTTGAAAAAAAATTAAAATAAAAATTAAACCCCCAAAGAAAAAGAGTCACCGGCGCCAAAGCTTTGGTGGCCTACCGTGGTGGTGCTTTGGCGAGGAGTCTTTTCTTTTTTTGTTTAATTAAGAGATTCAAATCCACTTTAAAATCTTAAATTGATATCTTCTCACTTTTTAGTCATTTTGCATGTTTAATAGACATTTTGGGTTTTTCTAAATTCAAAAGGTATTTATGTGGAATTTTCCCTATAAAATTCTCATAAACTTTAAAGTTTGAACCTCAATTGACAAGTAGAACTTGATACGGAAACTCTACTAAACTTTTTAGTTTGTTCTTGTAATTTCCTTCTCGTAAATTATTCTATTATTTTACCACGAGGGTATATGTTATCAACTATAAAATCTTTCAAACTTTTTGTGTGCGCAAATAGCCTCTATATTTCGAATTATACATAAATTAGTCTCATAAACGTTGAGGTCATCAAGTGTAGATAAATTCCCCTTTGTATTTATATTTTCCAGTGAGATAGAAAACAAATTAATCACAGAAGAGTTATTACATAAAAAAAAAAATTAGTTAAATTATTATAATGTTCTAAATATTAGAAAATTTTATTGCATACGACCTAAAATTTAATGATGTTCCATGTTTCTCTCATTTCTTTACTTTTTAATTATTATATTATATTAAACCTAACATAGCCTTTGATGGAGCCAGTGATTGTAACTTTAGTGGCTAAAAGTCAAGTGTGTGTGTTATTTATAAGTGAATCTTGGAACCCTGTTATGGGGATTACAAAAAGTCAAGTGTATGTGTTATTTATAAGTGAATCTTGGAACCCTTGTTATGGGGATTATGCTTTGACTTGTGATTTCAGAACAACATTTCTTATCTTCAACTTTTCTTTTGTCATTTATGTGTTAGTTTAATAGCATAATATCTGAGCTTAATAGCAAGATTTCCCCTAAGAAAAAGATCCACTTAATAAAGATTTTAGTTTCATGGTAGAAGGAAGCATGCATCTTTATACAAGTATCATTTACTCTCTTCCTTACTAAATATAAGGTCAAATTGATTTTTTTGGAGAGATTAATGAATCTAATTTAATTATTTTATAATATTTTTATTTTCACTTTTTCTTCAAACTAATTAGTTTGACTAATAAACTGATATATAATCCAAAAATACACAATATATGATACGATTAAATAACTTGTTTAGCTTCCTTAATCTCTCCAAAAAAAGTCAACTCCGTCTTATATTTAGGACCGAAGCGAGTAATAATTATGAATTTGGTTTTGATTATTTTAACACTATGTGAGGTTTGAGTGGAATTTGAAGACCTAATTTTAATTCATAGGGACTTAATTAGCATTAAGAGACGATTTCATTGAATAAGTTTAGGTTTAGGTTAGCCTAATTATGTTGCATTGGGCAGTTTGAAGGATGAATGAAATATAAAGTGAAATTGTGAGAAAATATGGCATGTTCATTTAAATCTGTCTGTGAAGTGTGAACATAAAATGCTTATAACATGTCTAAATTCCAATCATGAATGTTAATTTATATTAGGTTAAGTAGCAAATTTGTCTCCGAAAGTTTTTCCTGAGAAGCAATATTGCTCTGGAAGTTTTTATTGTTTCAATGTTGTCCTAGAAGTTTCAAAACATAGTAATCTTACTCGTTTCGTTAAAAAGTTAACGGTCAACGTTAGTTTTTTAATGAAATAGGTCAATATTTCTATGTTTTGAAACTTCCGGGGTAATACTGAGATAAGAAAAAATTTCAGGGCAACATTGCTCCTAGGTCTTATACTTCCGGGTGACTAATTTGCTACTTAATCCATTTATATTTAATGTTGCTAGAATTTTGCCTCTATTTTGAATGTTCATAGGTATTTTTGTATCTTCAAAAAGTATATGGTGCTGGACACACTTTTGTTAAAAGCTTATGGATATTTTTACACCTTAACTCTATCTTAAAAAGCTTAAACACAAACCCTAAATGTAAACCTATCTATTTACTTTCTTAAAACTAAGAAAAATATAAAAATAAATAAAATAAATGAGACATTGCCAATCCGATCATGGGTCATGACTAAATTGAGTTTTGTGCTTTAGGAGAAATTTGACTAATAAATTATGGTAGATGTCAAGTTTAACACTTTTATTAATTTGATTTTGTTCATAGAAACTCCTAATAATTTTTTCACAATAAAATTATGAAACTTGTGTTTTATTCTTAATTAGTTTCAAACGTGGAACTGCACTTTATTCTTTAGAGGTATTATTCTTATTAGATGCTATCTTCTTTTTGAATTTGTTTAATATTTATTTATTTACTGGAATATAAAAGTTCCATTTGGATAGAAAAGAAATTTCCTTTTTGAAGAAGTAATGTATCTTTTCTTCAAAGTAAGAATCGCATTCTTTTCTCTTCAAAAATATTCTTTATTGAATATTTAAAAACTCATTCATTCATACATCATATACTCTATTTTGAAACTTAATTTACTTTATTTCAGTTCAGTGTCTAAACAAGGTAATGCATTTTATTATATTATAAATAATGATAATGACAAGAATCAAATTCTTATCAATAATTAGTAGAATCTTGATCGCATCATGTTAATAAATAAGAATGATTTTTAACAAGAAAAGTTGGTCTTGTATTGCATAGATATTCAAATTTTCTTGCAGTAATTCAACAAAGAACACTAATAAATAATAAATAATTTAATATTTAAATAATATATTTTTATTTTGATATTAAAATTTTTCCCATAATGAAACTGGTGAATAATTTTTCTTGTAGTCATTAAATAGTACTTCCTCTGATTTTTAATATATATTTTATATATATATATGATTGTTTTGTAGGTTAAAGTAAAAAGTTAAAATTAGTTAACAACCTTAAATTTTAAAAAATGACAATATTTTTTAAAACTATTTTAAAGAGTAGGTTGTTCTATTTTTTAAAATATATTGAGATAAATTAAATAAACCTGTTTTCATTTACTAAAATGAAACTTTTCATTGTATGTTTTTAATTGTTATAAGATTTTTTGGGTGATTAAATCCTTTTCTTTAGGACCTTATAACATTTCTTACAAAGTTTTAGCAACAAGCTATAAGACCATATATATTTTATTATGAATAGTGGGTTTAAAAGAAATAATAAGAGCACCTGGTGTTAAAAAAGAGAGAGACAACAAAAGCATTGAGGTAGCAAAGATAGAGATATTAAGATGAATTTGTGATTATACAAAAAGTATAATATTCAAAATGATGATAAGAGGAAGAGTAAAGGGACACCTATTGAAAAGAAAAATTTTGAACATTATTTGAGATGATTTAGACATATAAAAAGAGGGTTCTTGATGTATAATATCCTTTGAAATGGGGGTAAATGAAAACAAAATGAAATACTTGATGTAATTATTGAACTAGACATTTTAATAAACTATATATCTAAATCTTTTGTTGTTGTTATTTTTTGCCAGAACTATATCTTTTGTTGTTGATATAGTACAACAATCTATGCGTGTATATCTAGCTGACCATATTTATTGGGATAAGACTTGTTAATATTGTTGTCTATATTTTATTGCTCACCTGCCCTTAATATAAAAGTTAGAAAACTAATATATATAATTATTGGTTTAAAAAAAAAAATCTGTTAATTTTCTTGAAACATCCTCTTTGATTATTATAATATATATATATATATATATATATATATATAAAGATAATTATTGATAAAAAAAATCTCTGTTAATTTTCTTTAAACATCCTCTTTGATTATTATTTACATTGAAAGCATTCTTGATAAAAAACTCTTACCTACTAAGTGCACCCAATATGAATAATTTTGTGAAAAAAATAATAATGTTGAATTTGGGTTAGCGGTAGAAATACCAAAGGGCTTAAGAGCTATCTAACTTTAAAAAAAGTTTCGGTAAGAAAAAAGCTCGAGTTAATGATTTGTGTTTGGATTGATAGTGGTAAGTGGCGGGGCCCACGTCAAAAAATTTTTGAAAAAAAAAGGAAAATGCCCCCACCACCGCTTTTTTCCGCGGGCCACCCAGCGTTAGGAGTTTTAACCAACTTAACGCCGAACCCAAACACACCATGTGGTGAGCTTTTTCTCCTTTTTTAATTTATTTAAAACCAAAAGGGCCCAATATAAATTTAGGATAAGACGCAATTCATTAATGTGAGTTGGCGTAGATGGTAAGGGATCCGCGACTTTTTTACAAATGGTCGTGGGTTCGATCCTCCGCCATCATTTGGGACTCGCTTTCAAAAGCGATTTATTTATCTTTTTCCCAAACTCTTAACTACTAAGTGCACCCAATATGAATAATTTTATTAAAAAAAAAAAAAAAAATTAGGATAAGACGCAATTCAAAAAAAAAAAAAAAAAATTGAGGGTTATTGTCTAGACGTACTATTTTCTTCTTCTCTGCGTCTACCGATGACTAGACATGTCCAAAAGCTTCTTCCTTCCTTGCACTATTTCATCAACCAAATCATCAATCTGTCCTGCAATGGATTCAACTCCACATTTCAACATTCCAATCCAACTCTTCAACTTGTCAACTTTCTCTTCATATCCCTCTCTTCTTCTCTCCAATTCCTCCTTCAATTCCTCCATGACTATCCTCACTTGCCGAAACTCGAACAGCAAAATCCCACATTGTCCTTCACTCTGTTCGATCTCTTCTCTCACTTTTCGCTCAATCTCGCCATGGAATCCATCAATCCACTTCCGAATCCTCCGTGTTCTTCCATGTCGCGTTGTTGAAAGCAGGAGGCAGACCAGCAGTAAGCAAACCAGAAAGAAGAATCAGCAAAAGCAATGAACTCACACTCCTCATTGCGTGAAGGACGCCTCGAAATCCACTGAATCCGTTTAATTTTGATTCCATTGGGATGTTCTGGTTCAGGCACTGAGACAACGGTTCAATTCTTGTTTCCGTTAAGTTCTTGTTTTCCTCTTCCAGTACTAGAATTTCTCTCTGGTATATATTCATTGCGCGGATAACCTGTTTGTGAAAATACCCATGAGAAAAATTTCTTCATTAGACTATAAGTATGTTTTGTTCTTGAAAATAGTACCTGGTCCATGATTTATTTCACTCCATGAATTGTGTTTTAAAATTAGTTAATAGGTGTATAACATCAATTTATCACTGTATAATATAAAATTTATAGAGCTCTTCACTATTTACATGCCGTGAATTTACTCTTCAGACTCTGTATAATGTGCAGGAAAATATGAACCAAATGATGAACTTTCATGAATTTCTCTGACCTAATGCAAGTTAAGAAAAATTTCTTGAGTGGATATGTAGTTTGGACTGTTTGGTTCTTGAGAAGAATACGTGCCTTTAAAGTACGTGACTCACTAGTAGGGTGAAACTATTGGTGAGTTTATCTTTAATAAAGTGATGTATTTTTATAGTTTTCTTTGACTTGATGCAAGTAAAGATAAAACAGGAAAGGTCTGGACAAAAGAATATAACAGAATCATTTTTCAAAACCAAGTATTTATGGTGTTCTCGAGGGGTATGATTTTTGTGATGGATTTGAGTTATTACGCTAACCTGACGTGAAATCTCTGGATTGAGGTGATGATGATAGGTATCCAGTGAGGAAGCAACAGTGGAGGCAGCTGAACAGCAATTTTCCATTCCAGAAATGGCAGATTTCAGGACATGACAAGCATCCCATAGCCTTGAGCTTTCATCCATGTATTCATCCAACCATTTCCCTCCAACCGGTAAGCGAAGCATTTGCACCAAAATTGTTAACTGTGAATGGAAAGATTGTATAGATAAGAGCACCTCTGAAAGGAACTGAACTGACATGAAGTTATGGGAAATGAAAGATTGGTGAAGCTCATCTAGTCCTTGTGTAAGAAAGTTGTAAAAACCATTAACAGAAGATGTGCTATATGAAGAAGAACCCATCAGTATTATGAAGAGTAGGACAATAGGAGGAGGGAAAAAAAAAGAGGGCCTAGCAGGGAAGAAAAGTGAAGAAGATTGATGGGTATATAATATATACTATATATATATAACTGGGAGGTTAAAGAACCAAAAGAATTTGGTAGCTTAATAGCGGAGGTTTTCCATGGTGAAATCAAGATGCTGCTGGGTGCAATCATGGGTGTTTCCTGTACAGTGGAAGGGATGATTGAGAATCTGATGTTTTTATTGTGAAATGGGCTGGCTGGTGTCCTGGTAATGAAGTGAGGCAAAGATAAAAGAAAAGAAAAAGAAGTGTCTTAGAAAGATAAGTCATAGAGAAAAAAAGATGTGCAGAATGAACACTAAAATGTCTATTTCCTCCCTTTATTTTTCTCCTCTCTTAGTAATTAATTAATTATTCCTTGATGGTCTGACTCAGTTGGATAAAAATGGAAGGAAGTCAAATGAACATTCATGTAGCTCTTTTAAATAGGATATGTTGGATTATGTTTCCTGGGTGCAAAAGATTGACTACTTTAACAAAGATTCTGTTTCTAATGTTTCTTCCATTTTGATTTAGTTTCTCTGATCTTTCTTTCTCTTTCTTCCCCATGTTTTAAGAAACCAGCCTTTATGTTTTTTTAATCGCTAATGAAAGTTGCACGTAGCCTTTTTTATTTTTTATTTTTTTAATTGTTATTAAAAGAGATGTGAATGATAAGCTATGCGAAGTTGTGGCAGGCAGTATTTTACACAATACTGTACAGATTCTTTCTGCTTTTGGTTCCGACATTCTATTCTGTCCTTTAAATTAAAGTATCTTTATTTGCATGAAATATCAGTATATTTCTAAAATTATAGGAAATTACATTATTCATAAATTGTAAGTCGTAAATAATATATTATGGCCAAAAAAAAAAAAAAAGTAGTTTGTGTGTATATGATGTCAGATATGTTCCCATGATTCTTGTGAAACACAAAATAAGATGGAATTTTCCTGGGTGGACCATCATTCACAGATTAGTATTGTGTGTGTGTCTATATATGATGTCAGATATGTTCCCATGATTCTTGTGTAACGCAAAATAAGATCGAATTTTCCTGGGTGGACCATCATACACAGATTAGATTGAAGAGTTTACGGGGTGTCCATACTGATAATTTTATTTTATTATTTATTTATTTTATTTTATTTTACTGCAGAGATCACTGCCAAATCTGCCAGATGGAAGCTGTTGGCAGTCTGTGTTTGAGACAATTGAATTTCCTGTCCTTATTTTTTAATATATAAATTTTATTTCTTAAATTTGGAAATGTTGAATTTAATTTCTAAAATAATATTTTTTTTCTTAAAAAAAATTTAGGGACAGTTTGGCTTTTGTAGATTTATCAAAGGCTTAATCACGTAAAACATGTCAAACCAATGTTTAAATCTTTATTAGGAGATGTGATTATATTTAATGCTCTAAAATATCTTGAATATGATTGCCTTAAATTAGAGAATACTCATGCACTAAAAAAAAAAAAAAAGGTATAGTGATTCAAAAGGTGCAGTGCTTACGTTGTTTACAATTTTCAATTTTTATTTTGACAAAAATATCATTTATTTCAAAATAAAATGAAAATATCAAAATAAAAAGAAAATTTCTAAAAATGATACAATCTAGATCAGCTGTGGTAGTCCCCTGATTCTGAGTAGTCCAATACTGAGGGTGTTTATTTTTTAATGTAATTATCCAATATTTAATGTTATGATGTTAGATTTAAACATGACTAAATTTATGTACAAATAACTTTTAAAATGATTATTTATTTATTTTTTGTGATAAAAATTGATTTTTTTTTCCTATCTACAAAATCTCAACTTCTAATTTTCCTTAGAACTTTCCTCTACCTAACTATAATATGTTTTTTAGTTAATAATATATATTAATTGAACATATATAAAATATTAATTTGTCCTGATCTGCTGATATATTTAAATAAAAAAAGAGCAGGAGTGGCTTTATGGGCACATTTCCCTGATAAAGTGCGTTGGTTACATTCCCCAAATTGATTAGGAGCTTTTACGAGTCTTAATCATTGAAAATATTTGAAGGGGAAGGCCTCAATTTCAAATAAGATTGGTACAATGCACCAAACCAAAATCAAACTAAGCTATTATGAAATGACATCACTTTTTTATAACCTTCTTCAATTATTTGCTGATTTCAAGGCCAAATGCACCCTTAATCATATCAATGACTCTATTTGCACACTCCTTTTATTTTGAAACAATCGGGTTCACGTTATGTACATATACTTTATGTGTATTTTATGTTCTCATCCCTTTAATTTTGGGATGAACAATTTTTTTAAATATATTTTTTTTATTTATTTAGATTAAATTATATGTTACATCTTGAAGTATTTTTTGTACTGAATATCTTAAATTAATTAATTTCTAGTTCTGCATTGATAAACATTTTTCCTATAATACCAGTATGGTAGTTTTAAAATAATCTTTAGCATAGTTGGATTGATAGATGTTATGGTAGCTTAACCTGATATTTTGTGTTTGAGTCTGAAATGCACAACTGCATTAAATATTTATTGGGAGAGTTTGCCACCTGAAAAGGTCCCACCCAACTTAGTCTAGACTAATAATAATAATAGGGAGAATTTATTTTACGTCTCAATGGATTAAGAAAAAGTCAAAAAGCTCCCAAAGAAAATTCGGATGTCAAAAAAGTCTCGTTAACAATTCCTTCTGTGGGATTAACAACTCTTTGGGATTTTTCTGACATTTAAATTTCCCTTGAGATTTTTTTAACATTTTCTTAGTCCCTTACGACTTGAAAATAATTTTCCCATAATTATATTATTGTTCCCAAGTCATTTGAAATATATATCCTTAATTAATTAATATATATATATATATATATATATATATATATATTAGTGAAAAGCTGAATACCATTAATAAAAGTTGCAATTAGTTCATGAAAAATACCCAAATTAAACTAGCCTTTTTCATCACAAACCATCTCCGGATGGAAAGATGGGCAATGATCAAAGGAACAATAATTCCATGTAATGCTATGAGAGTATTTGGCAAGCTGATCAGTCAGGGAGATATTCTCTCTTAATATCTGTTCTTTTAGTAGGTTTTTTGGCCATCTATTTTAGAAGATCAATAGAGAATAGTTCTGCATATTATTTTTATTTTACACAGCCATATTTTCTGAAATCCATTATAACAAAATTACAATAAATTTTGTTTCTAAAAGTGGGTTTTATAAAATTTTCACCAAAGACCGTTTCTTACATTTTTCTAAACAACAATAGTGTAAAATAAAACTACCACTTCTTCTGATCCTTAATATAAGATCTCTTTTATAGTGATGAATGAGATATTATATTAAGGACAGAAGGTGATATGTTTGTAAACAACATACCTTATTGAAAATCATTTAAATCCAAACAACCACTTATGATATGTTCCCAAGAGGAAGGCAAGAAAAGATCAAAACAAAAAAGGAATATCCATAATTCTATTAATGGGAGACTATATATACTTTTTATTTCCCCATTTTTCAAAATATGATACAAGAAAGATCCAAGTGGAAGGCAGGAAAAGATCAAAACAGAAAAAGAAAATCCACAATACTATTAAGTGAGATTATTTACAATTTTATTTTATTTTTCATTTTTCTCCCCAAAATGAGAGACATCTGTCAGGTTTGAAAGTGAAGGATGAGAAGTCCCTGGCCTGAGCCATTCAGCAAATATGTGGCAGTTCAAGTTTTACATTATTATTATTTTGTTACCCAACAATGAAAAGTTTATCATTGTCTCTAATCACTTCAATGGAGTCTATTTCAGCGCCTTCTTCATTTGTCACCATCGCATCTTTTGCTTCAAACCCAAACTTCTCACCTGTTGAAGATGATAATAATATCCACAAGTCAAGTCAATTTCTTAATTGAACATTTTATAATTATCTTAGAAATGAATTCAACTCAGAAATTAAAATCATTGAATTAAAACCAATTTATAATCTCTGCCAACGACTTTCTAGTTTAGTGGTATGTAAGCTCCTCTGTAAGTGGAAGGTTGTGGATTCAATCCCGTTTAATCTTAGGCTATTAGTGTTTGCCTCTTTACTTTAAAAAAAGAAAATTTATATAATTTCTTATTCCAATATACTCTCTAATAAGTATGGGCAAACTACAGACTCACGTTGAGGCCAAACAAAAGCATAATCACAAAAAACCAAAGATGACAATTGACAAAAGACACTAATAAGAGGCCATTCTAGGAGATGAAGAGGGTATAATGCCACTGAACACTTGGTATACAAGCTAAAGATACATATCATGATTAGTTCAGCCTCTTCTAATATGAAGTGAAAGTTCCTTATTAGTCTTCATTATAACTAGATATATCTACCTGTGAGTTGCATAAAATTTATAGTGATGAACAACGTTAGAAAGCAGTGGATTTAATTCAACGAGTCATTTCTACTAGACCCAACTCCCGTTGCTCAGATCAATGGATTTCTTCTAACACATATTATTAGAAAGCAACAGACAACAAATGGGATTTTCTGCTAATGAGAAACTTGAAGATTTTACCTGCAATTCTCTTGAGCTCCTCAAGTGAATCAGGAAACCTTATGAGTCTACCAGGTTCCTTGCAATTTTCGTCTCTTATGTTTATAGGGTGGCCTCTATATATACTCACTCTTGGGAAGCGTGATTTACTAGATCTTCCCCAACTCTGCTCCTCCTGCTCACCTTCATCTCGCCTTACTACATGCTCACCGGGAGGCGCCTCATCTACTGTGATCTGATGCCCGGTCTCGCGCTTTCTCAGCATTTCATTCATAGAAGATCAGCAAAATTATGGGTTTGTATGTCAGAAACATCTGCTCCATTCATGACAAGCAGCTGAACCATTTCCACATGATTCTCTTCCATGGCTACTTGGATTGCTGTCATACCATGACGATCTTTCGAGTCTATGTTCAATCCTTGTTTCAAAAGTCCATTCATCACTGTTAGATCATTTCTTTCTGCTGCAGTACACAGGAGATCACCTCCTGTTTGTGGATCAGTGAGGCAAGCAAGTTGATAGAGGATTCTGAATATGGAGAGATGCTTTGATGCTATGGCATCCCATAAGGCAGTGTTACCATTGTTGTCTGCCCAATAATTACAACTTGAATCAACAAACAATGTATGTGAAATTAACGAGAGTTGTTAAGGTTTTCTAGGTTTTGTTGCATTCAATTCTCCAATAAAGTTATGACATACGTATAAAAATTTGTACCTCCACTTCGTACAAACAGCCAAAAAAATGTAGCTAACCTTTTTTCCTGAGTAAAATGCATTGTTTATATATTTGTTATTTTAATCATCTTATAAATATGATTTCAAGTGCTGAAGAAACCAAACAGTGCCAAAAGCTAATTACGGAGGGAACTATGAGAGGGATTAGGAATACTATACCTCTTATGTGTATGTTGCATGAGTGCCTAAGCAAGACTTTTACACAATCTTCATGCCCATTTGATGCAGCTATGTGCTGTATTGAAGAAACTTGTTAGTTTTGTTAAGTATATTCTTCCAATATCTTTCTAGTTTCAACATGGTAATGATCGCCACAGTTATTGTGAATGAAAAAATCAACCTTAAACTATCTTATTTGGATAAAGTTAATGTAGTTAGGTTCAGGATTTGACATATTGCAAAATGATTGGAGAAAAGAAGGCAAGGACTGGTTTTAGAAGATCTCAATTGTGGAATCAAGTAGTAGCCATTCTATGTTGATACTTGCCTTTGATTGGAAACAGTTACTCATATTTAATTATTGGAAACATAAAATGATTGTTAGAACTTGGGTTTAACCAGAACAATTTAAGAACAAGTAGTTATCTAGAACCAGTATCTGAAATTCTAGACCAAGATGACAACAAACTCATGGATAAAATACTTGCATAACTGATACGTCTTACAATAGAGGCTTATATAGCCAAACCCCAATAACCGACTGAAAGGAACACACAATAACTACCTTATCCTAATCATTCTTATCTGTCTAACATTTACATTGTTTAAATAACTTAATAACTAACTTCCTTATAACAGTAAATAGACTAAAACAGAGTTTCTTCCCATGTCTTATCTTTTTGACACCTTTTTCCTCCTAGAATAAACCTGAAAAGGTCGACTACTAGGACCAGGATCTGTAACAATGATTCTGATAGAAACTGGGTAGTATGAGATGCTTCATGAGATATTTAAGTGGGTTGGTTCTCCCACCTCAACAACTAGCTTTTGGGGTAAGGTTTCCTTATCCCACTTAGGTAGGTACCCGACAGATTTTCACTTTAGATTTATATATTTTTGCCCTCTCCATACATGTAAAAAGCAAGAAAAACAAGAAATGAAAGCGTGGATATCAGGAATGAACTTACCAATGGGGTTTTCCCTTTTGAGTCTCCCACGTCAGGATCCAAACCTGCCTTGAGAAGCTCTTCAAGAAAAGCAGCATTGCCAATACTGGCCACAGTTAATAAATTCACAGCCATGTTTGGATCCTCTTCTTCTCCACTCTCAACCATTAAATCTCTAATGCTCAAATCTTTTAGTTGCTTGAAATGCTGCATTTGCATCACATGATGAACAACGAGACATTCAAATTAAAACCCTAAAAGCATGATGACTATAATAAGCCAAAGCCAAAAGCTCTACCTGAAGGAAATTTTTGAGTATTTGTATATTGTCTTCCTTTTTACTTTGCATTGCTTCTATTAGAGCATTGGTTTTGAGCCTCAAGAGCTGTGTGAGAGTTTTAGTTCTAAAGGTAAAACATTGATGTTTGCAACAAAGTGCACCAACTTCTCCAAACATGTCACCCGCGTATAAAGTTCCTAAAATTTTGTCTTTCTCCATTACACAATCAATGATCTCTACTTCTCCTGAAACTATGATGTAAACATCGTCTGGTGCTTCATTTTGCATAATAACATCCTCTCTAGGTGGTAGATACTCTGCCTTCATTTTTGCAACCTGCTCATTATTTGATCCAGTCTTAGTCTATTTGTAAAACCATTGATTTATATCAAAAGAATTGTTAATTGAAGCTAAATCCCTTTCCTTGCAATTTAAAGGGTGTTTACTTTCAAACTTGAGTAATACTAATAAGATGCATTGTTATTTTCATACCAAGGATAAGAGAATTTCTCTAGAGACATCTCTGAAAAGATAGACTTTCTCCACTGTTGGCAAAAACAAATGCTGGCAGATGTTTGTGCAAATGGACTTGGGTAATTGTTCAATAAGCTGATATTGGTTTAAGCTTTCTGCCTTAAATCTCAAACACATATAGGCCAGAATCTGCTCTTTCAGCCTCGCAGGCAAACGATTTCGCCCCACAAAACTTGATGCAGCTTCAATGCTATTTCTCTGCATCCACATCAAGCTTTTTATATCAAACAAAGACAAAACAAATAAAGAAGAAAATAAGATATAAGAATGTGTGTATGAGTGCTTACAAACTCCATAGTACGGCGAGTTCCTTCAACAACAAGATTTGTCATATTACCAATCAAGTAAGCTGTGAGGCCAAGGTTGAAGAGCATGTAAAAAATAATGAATATCATTTCAGCAGTGTTAACAGCATGGAGGTCACCATAACCGACAGTGGTCATGGTGGTGATGGACCAGTACATGGCTGAAATGTATCTAATCCTAAGGCTTGTCTCTCTGAAATTTGGAATCACAGCCCCAATCCATGTCTGTCCTTCGTGAGGGTGCCGATCAGCTAGTAGATAGTAGAGGCACCCAGCACAATGAACTGAAAATAGTGTTACCTACACAAATTTTACAATTATCATTATTTTTTTCATATTCTCACATTTTCAATCAAAAGTAACCAACTATATGATATACTTGTGTGTGATTACAAGGCTTTTATGTAAACAAAGATAGGACAGAAACTGTCTGAAAGTGTTGGAAAATTTAAGGCTAATTATATAAATACTTCCCTGAGCTTCGGACCACATACAAATAACATCCTTAACCATTAAAACTTAATCATAAACCCCCATAAATTTTCAATTCTATGCAGATAACCCCAAACTATCAAATTTGTATCTCTTTATTTTTGTATACATATATCCCCTAAAACTTTGAGTTATACGCAAACAAACCCCTTAAACTTTAAGCCATTTGCAGATAAGTAATACACAAAATAAATAGTATGAGAGTTATCTGTATAAATGTAAAAGTTCAGGGAATTTAGATGTGTTTGTTGAAGGAACCTAATTTAGTTACAGAAACATATGCGTACATTATCATTTGAGTTCTTTACATACTTGTATTTGAGAAGACATAAAAAGAAGTATCACATTATCAACGACAATGTACTCATGTTTAAGAATTTCATAAATGGATTGAAATGAAAAGATGACGTACGAAGAGAAGTCTTGCACATCTGACCCAGAAGTAGCTGAATCTAATGTCTTTCTCTAACCTGACAAAAAAGAGAGTCTCTGATCAGTTGATCAAAACATATGGTAATAACAAATACAAACACACACACATATGTATGAATATATACATATATGTATATGTATATATATACATATGTATATGTGTGTGTGTGTATCTATGTATGTATGTGAAAGGTCAAAGGAAGAGGTTTCAACCTGGTGAAAAATTGCTTCATTCTTCTGAGTCGCCAAAATCTAAGCATGCCCAGAAGGTAGCAAACAAGACCTACCTTGTGTTTGCCTGTGATTGCATAACTTAATGCTTCATATGGAATAGTTGATGCCACATCCATCACGAACCAACTTGACAAGTACCTGCCCCAACATAATAACTAACAAAGTCATGTTATGTTGATTTCTCCTCAACTTTTTAATATTTTTCTAGCGTTAACACAGTTTTCTTATATATAATTTCATAAACAATTTGAGTTTGATCATCTTAGTTTAAATTCAAAGACACAAGGCCAAAAAAAAAAAAAAAACTCAAACAAAATTGTCCTTTCATTTTATTCATTTGGATTTATCTCTCACTTGAAGCTTAAAGTTAATTTTAAAATACTTTGACTTGAAACTCAAAATTCAAGTGAGTTAATGGTATCAAGGGAAAAAAAGGTTAAGGCTCAAGTACCTAAAATATTTGGGAGATTTTTCGTAATTAATTTTTGAAAGGAATTGCACTCTTAAGTTTGATATTATATATTGACTCAAAAAGACATAACATTAAATTTATGAGCAGATCTAGTTATATAGCCCCTATTCAATTCCACTTTATATTTAAACTTGAATGCAACAAAGAATAAAATTTATTTTCAAATATTTATTGTGACATAAAGGTATCAAACTTATTTATTTTAATTAAGACTGTATTATCGAATTTTAAAATAGGAGACCAAAATAAAACTCCTATAAAATTTAGATATGCATCAAAGCCACTTTATTATGAGGCATAAGTTTTCATAACTTCAAAGAGGCATGGATAAACAGATTCCTAGTCTCTTACTAATAAAAGGCTGTCAACAGGATTTGAACCCAAATCATTATAATGGAAGCAGATAAATGCCAACTCAAGTTATTGGAAAAGTTGGGCATCTATTATTCTAACACAAAGGGACTGGAAATAAAACATGAGAGAGGTATATTAATTGAAATAGTATATTATATTATAAAAAAATAGATGAGATATTAATATTTATTCACCGTTTTTTCAAATTCTTTTTGGGAGTTTATACTCCTAAGAATTAAATTAAATTTGGGAAAATCACACTTATGTCCCAAGGACCAGAACATATAACAAAAAATGTCTCATTGTAGATTTCCCTATAAAAGAAGTCTCTAGGGACCTAAATTATATAAATTCCAAATCTGAAATTACCTTCTTGCCCTTTGATATTCATGTATTATATTATATTAAATTATATGACTAGGTTGAAGTACTTGTCAGTTGTCACTCTAGGACTTATCAATATAAGCATATCTATTTGTTAACAAGAGTAGTTTTAGTTAATATAGATGAGTTTGTGAATAACTACTCTATGATTTTTCAATATAGTTATGCCCTACTTGTCAACGGAGTTGTTTTAAATTGTAATGAAAATGACAAAAGTTAACATAGATTGGCCTTGTTATTGACCACTCTTTGATGTATCATTATAAGCATATAAACTTGTCAAAATAGGTATACACTTCCCCATGTATATCTTGTCATTATAGGCACATAAACTGGATCGGACTTTCGGCCAGGGATTCAGATCCTATGGAGACCCGAATTGAGACCATTTTTTTTTAATTTTTTTTTTTTTTTTAAAAACCACTACCTATATTTTATATTGTATTCTTGTTCAATGACATGTTGTTGGAGATTATTATAGGTTTAATCGATTTAAGATGTTTATGTTTAACTTGTTCAAAATTGGCAATTTTTTTTTTTTTTCATACACCTGGATCGGTCTAGCCAAAGTATAGCTTGTGGACATGCCTACCTGCCAATATATAGCTTGTCTTTGTAGGCACATAAACTTGTTAAAATAGGCACATTCACTCGCCAATGTATAGCTTGTTATTATTGGTACATAAACTTGTTAAAATAAGCCCATACACTTTCCAATGCATAATTTGTCAAAATATACACATTGATCTATTGTCAAAATCCCTTTCTCCAACCATGATTCACACAAGGACAAATAGGACAATGTTGCATTTTGACAATTTTATTGTGCTTATTTTGACTTTTTTTTTTTGTGTGCCTATTTTGACAAGTTTATGTGACTATAATGACAAGTTATACATTGAAGAGTATATGTGCCTATTTTGACAAGTTTATGTGTGTTATTTAATAAGTTATATATTTGCAAGTGTACGTATGTACATATTTTGACAAGTTTATATGCCTATTTAGAAAGTTTACGTGTCTATAATGGTAGTTATATATTGACAAGTGTATGTGCCTATAATGACAAATCAAAGAGTAGCCATTGACAAAACCCATCTATGTTAACTATTGTCATTTTTCAGTACAATTTAAAACAACGCCCCATTGACAAATGAAAGTAGATGTAACTATATTGATAAGTTATAGAGTGGCTATTGATAAGCACATCTATGTTAACTAAAACAACTCTCATTGACAAATGGGTATGCTTATATTGACAAGCTCTAGAGTGACGATTGATAAGTACTTGAACCTAGTTATATAACTTAAATCATATAATACCCAAATATCAATTACTAAGGCAAGAAAATAATTTTCAAATTCAAATTTATATAACTGAGGTCCTCAAGGACTTTTTATTATTTTTTCTAGTCCTTGGGACCTAAATATGATTTTCCCATTAAATTTGGACATGGCTTCTTTCCAGTGGCATCTGTTGCCCTTCTTTTTTCAAAACTACAATGTTTTTGGTGTAAAATGATGGGGCTAGACTATTTTTTCAAAAGAAAATTATGTCTAATATTTTGAAATATTTTTTCAGAAGCATCTAGTGTTTTAAAATATTTTTCTAATAGCATACAATATCCTAAAATAATTTTTTAGTATTTTTAATCCTTTAAAATATTTTTTCAATTGTGCCTTAGTGTCTTAGCAGACTAATTGTAATTTTACCCTTAATTAAATAATTTTTTGGTACTTTTAGCTCTTCAAAAAGTTGTACCTAGTGTCTTAGCATAGTGATAGAAATGTTTTAGATGGAGATGCTGAGCACATGCCACTATGCAGAATGGGTCAGATATTTTATTGTAAGAAATTTTATTCCATTCCACATCTTCTCTCTCTCTCTCTCTCTTAATGATAAATTTATGACCTCATAATATAATTCCTTTATGAGGAGACCTTTCTAGTTTTCTAAATACTTTTCTCCTCCTTTTTTCTTTTGAAATTGTTCCTGATCTTAAAAAGTAACCAATAAATAATAATGATCTTGATGATGAATTATCATTAGTTACTCATAAAATTATTGCAACCTAACATTATCTACCCTTTCGGTCCCAAAAAAATTATTTAGGGACGATAATAATTAAATCAGAGAAAGAAAAGACGGATATTAGAGAACAATGATTAAGTGATGTCATAGTATTGCTAAAAGTTTAAACTATAATATATAGATTATTTAAAATTTTCTCTACACCCATCATTTAAAAAACAATAATCAACTCATAGAAACACAGATATTAGGGAATATATTGATTAATTAACATACCTCACAGCAATCTTTTTCGAGTCTCTTACTAATAGCTGACTTCTCCGATCGATGAAAGCTACGAAGAATGTGAGAACAATGTCAACAGCGAAGAAAAGATCAACAACGTTGTCCGCTAAGAAGACTTCCCTATTTGGAGAACTGTGCAGGAAAGCAACTTCAAAGGGGTAAACCCATGCTGAATACGCCACCAGAAGCACCATCACACCCTGCCAATACCTACACATGCATAATCCATAAATAATATAATATATAAGTAAATAGGAATGATTGATCTGATTTATTTCACTTTAATTATACTTTATTCTTTCTTTCTTTCTATTATGCTTGCAAGCATCATGGTCAGATCTCTCCAACGCTAAAAAGAATCAATAATTTAGAAAAGGCATAATCTATCATCAAGATCAATCACTTTTATCTCGAACTGTTATAATAAATCGCTTGGCTATTAAAATTATGGATGGTGGACCCTACAAAAGAGTACCAAGCTGTTCATCTGGGTTCACCATGTGTTTGTGATGTGTGTGTAATTAATAAAAAAAGCTATGACAAATTTTGAATATACACTAGGCTCCACGGTTATTGGACATATGCATATCTGGATGGCGTCTTCTAAACTAAAGAAGCAACCTTTGAACTTAATTTTTTTTGTAGAATTTAGGGTAGTGAAGTCCCAACAACAAGCGAACCAAAATGACAAAAACTAATTTGCTAACACTAAAACTTATTCTTCCTAAATCATAATCTATAGATGGATATAGGTCCTACCGGTATCTTGTATCCATGGGAGATATGATCCACCCTTTGGTTTCTGCTGGGTTCTGGTTATAACTAGAAGCACCGAGTGGTGGAAGGATGAGCTTTGAAACATTCTGTAGATGGAAAGATGGGGACATATCATCTTCTTCAAGATGATCAGGCTTCTCTGAATGATCATTATGGCGTTTTCCCTCACTTTTCTTCAGGCTAGAGATCCAATGAAGGTTATAAGAACTGAAATTCCTCTCCATTTTAGATAGATTTTGAAATCAAAATATGTGACTATACCAGAAGGGAAGTCACAGAGGGAGAGAGAGTGAGAGAGGTAGGTTTAGAATATGTTTCAGAAATATCAGGTTTTGATTGAAGGAGAAAAAAGGTTGAATGGAATGAAGAGGAATAAAAGGTGTAGGCGGTTCTCTTATGAATTTGTGCTATTTAGTAGTATGGAAGTGTGAATCCTGAAAAATGTGGTGGGGATGTGGCAAGGTGGCTGTCCAACAAGTGATTCAAGTGAACAAGATAAGATCACTTTGAAGGAGTAATGGTGGGGTATGTTCGACAATTGGTTTCGTCTGTGGTTGAAACATTCTTGTGTCTTATGCCAATTGCCAATTCTCCCCCTCCTTTTTTTCTCTCTCATATAATTGCAGTATCTTTTGTGATGTTACATCTCTCACTGGCCATTTGTACTATTTATTTCTTAATCTATGAAAGATTTATGTGGCAAATGTGTTAAATCCAAATATTGTTCTGTTTATCAACAGAAATCAATCACAAGACAACTTGATCGAAGCATCTCAAACTTATAAATTTAGCCAAAACACCTACTTATAAAATAGAAAAAACACAGCACCAAGAATTAAGCATGGTCAACAAAATAGTAGTTAAAAAGGTGATCAATTGACTCTTACCTTGACCTTCCACTACTTGGTAGGCATCAGCCACCTACTTGGCTGTTCCTCTTGTGCCGAGAGTACTGCACTGTTGCTGCAAAAAAATTTGTGTTTTTTGGCACACTCTGTGATATGGGAATAAGTCTCTCCTTTGTTGTGTAGCAGTATTCATTGTTCCACCAGGGAAAAGTGAAGAATAGCATATGAGAATAATTGATATGTTTATTTAGATGAGAGAACAATTACATTTATAGATAAAATAGAGATCTAGATTTGAAATTTGAAAAACTAATATCCTAATAGTAATCTCCTATAATCTCTAGACTTAGTTAATCCCTATAATTATGGGACTAATAAAATATTCAAATAATAATAGATTCTACACTCCCTCTCAAGTTGGATTGTAGATGTCAATCAAGTTCAACTTGTGAATTAGATACTCAAAAGTGTCCTTGGGCAATCCTTTAGTGAGGATATTTGCATTATGTTCTTTAGAAGGTATATACCTTAGACCAATGATACCCTCATCATCTTTTTCCCTTATAAAATGTCTGTCTATCTCAACATGCTTGGTTCTGTCATGTTGAACCGGGTTATGAGTAATATTAATCGCAGCCACATTATCGCAATAGACCTTGATTGGTAGATTTATGCACATCCTCAAGTCTGCTAGGACACACTTTATCCATATGCCTTCAAAATTCCCGTGCTACAGCCCTATATTTAACTTCAGCATTGCTTCTTGCAACTACACTTTGCTTTTTACTTCTCCATGTGACCAAGTTACCCCACACATAGTACAATATCTAGATGTTCATTTCTTGTCATCTCAATCACCTACCCAATCAGCATTTGTAAACAACTCTACATGCCGTTTATCAGTTTTCTTAAATAGTAAGCCACGTCCCGGAGATCCCTTCAAATAACAAAGGATCCTGTAAACTGCATTTAAATGTGTCTGTTTGGGATCATGGGAATGCTGGCTAACAACACTTACTGCAAATGCAATGTCTAGTCTAGTATGAGACAAATTTATTAGTTTGCCTACCATCCGTTGATAGTTCCCTATGTCCACTGCTTTACCAAAATCTGCTTCTTCGTCTATTTTATTAACCTGTATAGGTGTGTCACTAGGTTTGCAACTTGACATCCATGTTTCCTTTAGGAGGTCTAGTACATACTTCCTTTGGGAGATATAGATTCCTTTCTTGGATTGAGGTACTTCCATCCCCAAAAAATACTTCATTTCTCCAAGATCCTTGATTTGGAATTCTCGTGCTAAGGCTGCCTTGATTTGATTAATTTCTACTTCATCATCTCTAGTAAGGATTATATCATCAACATAGATGGCTAAAACAACCATCTTACCTTTGTGATGTTTGACAAACAAAGTGTGGTCGCTCTGCCCCTGAGTATACCTGTGTCTCTTCAGAACTCGAGTGAATCTGTCAAACTAGGCACATGGAGATTGTTTCAACCCATATAATGACTTCTTTAGCTTTTAGACTTGGTTAGCCTTTTTTCCTAGAAATCCTGGAGGTAACTTCATGTATACTTCTTCCTTGACGTATCCATTAAGGAAGGCATTCTTTACATCGAGTTGGTGTAGATCCCAATCTAAATTTATTGCAACAGATAAGAGAATTCTGATGGTATTCAATTTGGCTACCGGAGCAAATGTTTCTGTTAATCTTCCCCATATACTTGAGTGAAACCTTTTGCACCTAGTCTAGCTTTGTATTTCTCAAGTGTTCCATCTGCTCTATACTTTGGGGTGAATACCCATTTTCATCCAATAGGCTTCTTTCCTTGCGGTAGATCTACTGTATCCCATGTCTTATTTCTTTTAAGGGCCTCCATCTCTTCCAGGACAGCTTGCCTCCACTCAGGTATAGCCATGGCCTCATCAATAGTGTCTGGTACCCTTATGCTATTGATGATCACAAATAATACCATGTTTTCCCTATACTAATAGGCTGAATTGAATGATAAATCTAAGCTTAACCATAGATAATCTAAGCAAAAAGGCATACATTCATGATATAGGGACTAAGGAGTAGAAATCATTTGCATGTGCTGAGAATGGAACAATTTACTGAGTTTTTAAGGGAAATCATATAGCAAGGCTGATACGATGCTATAGCATTCTGACAGCGATTCGAAGTGCAATACAAAGCATCCCGATTGCTATAGCAAAGTAGAGGAAGCAATGCTATGAGATATGTTTTCTGACCTTTTACCGAGATGATTTCAGGAATAAAATAAAGGGCGATATTGACAGATAGGTTGCTAACGTAACGAAATAGAAGATGCGGAGGATCAGAACTGAAAGATTTGGAGAATCCCACAGAATCAATAGAAGCAATCTACTCGGATCTAAAGATATGATAGATTCCGACAGATTAGGAAAGGCCCAGCTCACTGTGACTTAAGCCGCAGGAAAAGACTGATTATAAAAGGAAACATTAGAGCCAACCCTAAGAGAGTCGAAGAGCCCTAGAACGAGATTCTGACTTTCGGCAGACTCAAGAGAAGAGTGAGAGATTTCACAAGAGCACGATACTTCCAGGACCGCCCAGCATCCTTCCCTGTGCTACGACGGAACGAAGAAGACGTGGAGTGGTGACGTGACAGGACCTCAACCACGCCGTCGAAAATTCCATCAAGCTTTATGTTTTCTATTCTTTTTATCTTTGTTTTATTGATCATGGGTCATTCTGTTAGTGTCTGTTCTGTGTGTCCCTCGTCAGTCATGAACTAAACTTTATATGGCTGGACGAGGATGAGTCTTTAAGTGTTGAATGAACCCAGTTGCAGTTTCTTAATTCAATAAATTTTGTTTGCATATCGGTGTGCTTATTACTAGTCGGTTAACGGAAGTTAAGGGCTAGATCTGTGGCCCCAGCTTACTAGCAAGGAGTTGGGGTTAGACCTCTGAAAAAAAGTGTTTGTTAGGCCGCCCGTGTACGGTGAGACCTATTATTGTAGGCTTCAGGAATGAGTTTACCTCTCATAACTATTACACCCTGAGGGTAATGCAGGTCTGACTAGAAAGTTGCCATAGGAATATGGAAGGAGTATAGTTAGTATCAAATGTATCGGACGCGGAAGCTTCAGTAGATTATAGTGGTGGGTTAACCAAATAGCTTTGCAAATCGGTGTCTATATCTTTGTAGCAATTGTGGAAGCTGTACAGTGTAGATGCTATAGCATTAGGGTAGAGCAACCGGGGATTGAAGTACTTAAGGATGATTCGAGTCCGAGCTGACTTCTCACCGATATCTTCTCTTGTTCATAGATCTTTTGTTTACATTTGCTAGTAGCATAGTTACGAAACCCCTCAACCAATTATATCTATTTTCTGTTTTCACAACCTGTCATAGCATTGGTGCGTCACTCCTTGGTATCTCGTCTCGTGGGACGATACTCTACTTTCACTTTATTACTTGTTCGACTGGTTCACTTGCCATCAAGGAAATCGACCAACAAGTTTTTCGCGCCGTTGCCGGGGACTGTTGATACCCTTTGTGACGACGCCCTTTCGCTTAATAGTTGTGATTTACTAAGTAAAAGAGCTCACTTTTTCTACTCTTGATTTTCAGGTACATTCTATAGTGTATGCGCAACTCGCCTCCAGCCAATCTAGAGCCTTACGATCCTGAGATAGAACGGACCTACAAACAAAGGCACAGAAGGTAGAAGCAGCGAAGTCAATCTTTTGACCAAGCAAACATGGTGGATATACCTATCAACCACGAGCGGGAGGAACGAGAGCGTATAGTAATAAACAGGGATAACCAGGTCCCTCTACCTCCAAACCCAGATGTGAACAAGGCCATCATGGAATTCGGGATTCCAGACTTAAACAAGCTGAACTCGGCCATCACACAACCGACCCTCAATGCTGGACACTTTGAAATTAAAGGTGTCATGATTCAGATGCTAAATGCAGCTGGGCAATTTGGACGACTTCCTTCCGAAGATCCGCACCTTCATCTCAAAACCTTCATGGAGGTGTGTGATTCCTTTGTAATCCCTGGTATACCTCCCGACGCCGTCCGGATCAAGTTGTTTCCCTTCTCTCTGCGGGACAGGGCATGGACGTGGCTAAACAACCTACCTGCTAATTCCATCACCACATGGAATGATCTGGGAAGTAAGTTCTTGCTCAAATTCTTTCCACCTACCAAGAACGCTCAACTCAGAGGGGACATCACCAGCTTCCAGCAGAAACCTGGAGAATCTACTTACGAAGCCTGGGACAGATTCAAGGACTTCTTGAGACGATGCCCCCAGCACGGACTGTGTGAATGGGTCCAGATAGAAACATTTTACAGGGGTCTCGATGGACAGACACGATCAATCCTAGACGCCTCATCCGGAGGATCCATCCTAATAAAGTCTTATGAGAAGGCCCACAATTTACTGGAACGCATGTCCATGAACAGTCATCAGTGGCTAGCTGACAGAGCGACATCCTCCCGAACTGTTACAGGGATACATGAACTAGATGCCATGATCGCTCTCACCGCTTTGTGCAAGTTTCATCTCGACCAACATAGTGAAAGGACTGACCCTTCCATCAAGCAACACATCGCTGCAACCATCTCAGGTAGCATGTGTATGCTGTGGCGGAGAGCATTCTTACTCCCAATGCTTCGCTAACCCTGAGTCAGTGAACTACATCAACAACTTCAACAGGGGCAACAACACCAATAACCCGTACTCCAACACGTACAATCCTGGATGGAGGGAGCATCCTAACTTCTCATGGAATTCTCAAGGTTCGCAAGCAGCAGGGCAATCATCAGGCCCACAGTTCCCAAACCGAACATTAAACCCACCAGGGTTTACCCAAAGAAGCAAGGCGACGGGCGGTGATTCGAGACCATGAACTCCATGCTTTCCCTTCGAAGGACTATATGATGAAAACGATGCAATCATCCAGAATCAGCAAGTGACCTTGATGAACCTTGAAACTCAAATGGGACAACTCGCAACCGCTCTTAACAACAGACCCTCAAGATCCCTGCCCAGTGACACTGAAGTCCCAGGATCCAAGGAAGAGAGGAAACAAGCTGATTGAGCTCCGAAGTGGCAAAAGCCTAGAACCAATGAGAGCAACCAAGCACCCTATGGCTGTCACTGATCCAAGACCTGAGAAATCCAAGGATGGGCAAGAAATCACTGAAGAACCCCTTGAAGAGGAGCAGAGGCAACCAAGACAGGCACAACCAGAAATGATCTAAGCACCACAGCATTGCCTCCACTGGATGACCATGTGCAATACCCAACAAGGAATGCTACCGCCCCATCAACAAGGCCACCCCTGCCTTTCCCACAAAGGCTAAAGAAGCAAGGCCAGGAGAAACAATTCAAGCGGTTCCTTGATATGCTACGGCAAGAATCGCACATTAATATTCCACTCGTGGAAGCTCGGAACAAATGCCCAGCTACGTGAAGTTCATGAAGGAAATTCTGTCTAAGAAGAGGCGACTGGAAGAGTTCGAGATAGTAGCATTAATCCAGGACTGCAATGCCATGTTAACCAATCATCTACCGCCGAAATTAAAAGATCCTGGCAGCTTCACAATTCCTTATGCAATCGGACCCAACTACTCTAGTAAAGCTCTGTGTGACCGAGGTGCTAGCATAAATCTCATGCCTATGTCAATTTTCAGGCAATTTTCATGCAATTGGCAGTAGGAGAAGCCAGGCCCACAACAGTCACATTGCAAGTCGCTGATCGCTCCATAGTGCTACCTAAAGGCAAGATCGAAGACGTTCTGGTCAAGGTGGATAAATTCATCTTCCCTGTGGATTTCATCATCCTGGATTTCGAAGCAGATCACGATGTCCCAATTTTATTGGGAAGACCTTTCATGGCCATTGGTCGTACACTGATTGATGTGGAAAAAGGGGAACTCACTATGCGTGCAAATGATGATAAGGTCACCTTCTCAATACTTAAAACTGCAAGATTCAAAGATCCAACTGAGAAGTACCTGACCTTTTCAGATGACAGTAAAGGCACTAAAGGAGCAGGGGACCTCCCTGCATTACCATAACACGACCGTGCTATAGCAAAGTCAGGCTGAAGACTTTAAACCAAGCGCTATTGGGAGGCAGCCCAAGGGTATTATTCATTAGCATCAACAAGGGAGTGAACGAGTCCATCATGGCATGTGCTACGGCATAAGGCATGGCATCAGGCCCCTAAGGCAAAAGCCCAGTTTGCACCACGCACCTCATCTCTAATATGGATATTCTGTGAATACTACTAACTTGAGTGGGCCACCCTATTGAGCCCACTACGCGCCAACTGAGAAGTCACATTGGCTAAGGAAGCCGTAACGATACATATTCAAATTCTCTCTCCAGTCTATCTATTCCACCACCCTTACACCCATGCCTTTTCACTACCCACCGACTCCTCTCTCATTCCATACTCCTCCCCGCAGACACCATGGTCCAGGACAAAATGCACCGCACGACGTGGCCGGTGCCCCACCGCCTACGCTCGCAGCCTCCCCGCCGCGTTGCACCCGCGACGCCAAGACCCCCGTCCCCGCCCAAGTCTCGCCACCCTCCTCTTCATCCACGAACCCGAGCAGTGTATCGGGCCCCACCGATTCTTCCGATCGGTCGTACATCATGACTCACGCCCATCTCTACTTCCGACCGCCCCATCGATATGAAGAAGCCGCGCAAATGGCCGCGTCGGCTTCGTCGCCTGCGTACGGAGCTCAAGACCCTTCGGAAAGACGATTGGGCAGCCCTGGTAGCCCATCGCCGTCCCTTGCCAACGGCCGTCTCCCTCTCCCACTCCCACTCAGCGATTCCCGTGGTCATCACCCTCGGCAATTCGTCGAGGAGGAGGACGACACCGCGCAGCGGTGCCCGGCCCCTCCAGCTCTCCTCCCACCCCGTAGTTTTCTTTTCCTTTTGTTAATTTTGGTTTAGTTTTTTTTCTTTTTCTTTTTGGTTATCCTGACAATTGCTTCGGCCCTGGGCATTCTCCCCAAGGCCCCTTTTGTGAATGTTTTTTATTTTCTTCTCTTGCTCTCTGCTTTTCTCGCCCCCTTAATCTTTTTGAATGCCCGCGCGCTCGATTCTTGCATATTATTCCGTTGCAATGGGGCATTGCATCGTTCCAGTGTGGGGGGGGATATAATCTGCCACTAATACCCCTGTGATTGTGTGTTTGTGCTTCGATTCACCCTGCATTTAGTTTTTTGTGCACCTACTGAAATTTTTTTAAAAACTCCATGGTAAAGCATGAATAGGGCATTGTAGCAATGGAATGATTGCTTATGTAACTGAACATGGCACAATTGCTTAGGAGAACTGAACCTTTAGGCTTGGGAAATTGACAATGCTAGCCAATCTGATACGAGGTAAAGTGGCAATGAGGAAGTTTAAGGGGAAGAACCCCCAATGGAAGGATTAAATTGAGCCTACTGCCTACTTGTTCTATTTTGAGTGCATGTCTGCTAGCCTATGTTTGATCCTTGATTTGTCTCAGTTCTTCGATATACTATCTAGCATCTGAGTTTGAAGTTCGTAAGAAAAAGGCATTCATGTCGTACCCATTATCCCCATATACAACCCATTGATCATCTTTCCATGTCGTCACCCCCTTTGAGCCACACAAGTATGCTATAGCAGAGCAGGTGGGATAAGAGAATTGAATAAAACTAAAAACAATGCTACGGCAGAGTGCTCCCGTGAATAGCTGCGAAAGAATTGAAGAGCTGTTGTTTTGGTTTGCGTAAAAAAAAAGAGAGAGAGAGAGAAGCGAAAAAAGAAAAAGAAAAAGAAAGAAGGAAGAACCCACGAAAAGGCTTGAAATAGAGAACAGCGTAAAGTACAAGATTCAAGGAGAAGCACTCGACTGAAGATGAAGGACTTTTCTGCCAAGCTGCTATAGCATCCACCATCTTTTCCATCTCACAATATTTGGCCATCCACACATTACAACCCAAGAAGTCCTTTGGATGAACGAATACTCAGAATGCTAGGAAGAAATTTTAGAACTTTAACAAGGCTATGGATCTTCTGGGCTTGTTTGACGAGAGAGAAACGAAAATCCCGGGTGAGCGAGTGTAAACACCGAAACTTGAGAGCCCCTTGAGATTTCTTCATCTAAACGATACCACACTTCATGAGCGTTGGCCTTTGGGCAATGGGATTGCCGAATAGGGGATGGAAACTGAAAGCAAGCGTGCAAGCAAGGTTATACAGACAGGAGTACCACGGCTATGAGCATTTGTTCGCTTCATCTGATTTTGCCTAGGAGTGCAAAAAGCTAAGTGTAGGGGTATTTGATGAACACAAATAATACCATGTTTTCCCTAACTAATAGGCTGAATTGAATGATAAATCCAAGCTTAACCATAGATAATCTAAGCAAAAAGGCATACATTCATGATATAGGGACTAAGGAGTAGAAATCATTTGCATGTCTTTGAGAATGGAACAATTTACTATGTTTTTAAGGGAAATCGTATAGCAAGGCGATACGATGCTATAGCATTCTGACAGCGATTCGAAGTGCAATACAAAGCATCCTGATTGCTATAGAAAAGTAGAGGAAGCAATGCTATGCGATATGTTTTCTGACCATTTTACCCAGATGATTTCAGGAATAAAATAAAGGGCGATATTGACAGATAGGTTGCTATCGTAACAGAATAGAAGATGCGGAGGATCGAAACTGAAAGATTTGGAGAATCCGCAGAATCAATAGAAGCAATCTACTCGGATCCAAAGATATGATAGATTCCGATAGATTAGGAAAGGCCCAGCTCGTTGTGACTTAAGCCGCAAGAAAAGACTGATTATAAAAGGAAACAGGAGAGCTAACCCTAACAGAGTCGGAGAGCCCTAGAACAAGATTTTGACTTTCGGCAGACTCAAGAGAAGAGTGAGAGATTTCACAAGAGCACGATACTTCTAGGACCGCCCAGCATCCTTCCCTACGGTGCGACGGAATGAAGAAGACGTGGAGTGGTGACGTGACAGGACCTCAACCATGCCGTCGGAAATTCCATCAAGCTTTATGTTTTCTATTCTTTTTATCTTTGTTTTATTGATCATGTGTCATTCTGTTAGTGTCTTTTCGTGTGTCCCTCGTCGGTCATGAACTAAACTTTATATGGTCGGACAAGGATGAGTCTTTAAGTGTTGAATGAACCCAGTTGCAGTTTCTTAATTCAATAAATTTGGTTTGTGTATCGGTGTGCTTATTACTAGTCGGTTAACGGAAGTTAAGGGCTAGATCTGTGGCCCCAGCTTACTGACAAGGAGTTGGGGTTAGACCTCTGAAAAACAGTGTTTGCTAGGCCGCCCGTGCACGGTGAGACCTATTATTGTAGGCTTCAGGAATGGGTCTACCTCTCATAATTATTACACCCTGAGCGTAATGCAGGTCTGACTAGAAAGTTGCCATAGGAATATGGAAGGAGTATAGTTAGTATCAAATGTATCGGACGCGGAAGCTTCGGTAGATTATAGTGGTGGGTTAACCAAATAGCTTTGCGATCGGTGTTTATCTTTGTAGCAATTGCGGAAGCTACGGTGTAGATGCTATAGCATTGGGGTAGAGCAACCGGGGATTGAAGCACTTAAGGATGATTCGAGTCCAGCTGACTTCTCACTGATATCTTCTCTCATTCATAGATCTTTTGTTTACATTTGCTAGTAGCATAGTTATGAAATCCTTCAACCAATTATATCTATTTTCTGTTTTCACAACTGTCATAGCATTGGTGCGTCACTCCTCGGTATCTCAGTCTCTGTGGGACGATACTCTACTTTCACTTTATTACTTGTTCGACTGGTTCACTTGCCATCAAGGAAATCGACCAACAGTTATCAAGGTGAGAAACAAATGCCCTGTATTTAGATGAAAGGGCCTTATAAGAGACAAACCGCTCAATAGGATGTCGAGTGCATGATCTCGGATTTTTCTGTATTGCGATGGGAAGATCAAGGTTAGAATTCTTTGTTACCACTGTTTCTCCTGGACCTGCCTCTAGTTCTGACTCCTGGTGAGTACTAATAGCTTGTGACTCATTACCTTTTTTATTTCTTTGTACGTAGGTCTTACCCCACTTGTTTATGTCTCCCCCTGGACTTGGCACATTATCAGGATTATCAAAGGCATCTGGTTCTGTTTGGATAGGTGTATAGATTGGAGGTGTATAGATTGTACCTGTTTGGTCATCTTTTGGTGTCTGGAACTCACCATCTCTCTCCTCCTGAATTACAGACAGTGAATAATAAGGAGTAGTTTCATGAAAGCTGACATCGCAAGTAATGAAAAAAGCATTTGGAAACCGGGTCATAACGCTTGTATCCCTTTTGGGAATTAGAGTAGCTAAGAAAGACACAACAAAGGGATCTAGGGTCAAGTTTGTTGGTATGATGGAGGTGGACATAGGGCGTGCAGCCAAACACTCTAAGTGGCAGGGTGTTTTCAAGGTATGAGAGGTTATAGTATTGATGTAGGAGCTGAAATGGTGTTTTGTAAGATAATGGTCGGCTTGGCATTGGGTTAATGAGGAATGTAGCAGTAAGAATAGCATCATCCCAATGATATTTAGGAACATTACTACTAAACATGATGGCTCTTGCAGTTTCAAGAATATGGCGATTCTTTCGTTCGGCAATGCCATTTTGTTGGGGGTATATTGGGACAAGTGCTTTTGTGAATAATGTCATTTTCAGATAGGAAGGTAGATAGGGACTAATTGAAGTATTCGGTCCCATTATCAATGTATAGGATCTGGATTTGAGTTTAGAACTGGGTTCGGATCATACTGTGGAAGTTGAGGAAGGTTTGATACACCTCGGTTTTATCTTTCAACGGGTAAACCCAACTGAGATGTGTATGGTTATCAATGAAAGTGATGAACCATTTGAATTTTGATCGGTTTGGTGTGCGGGATGGTCCCCATAAATCACTGTGAATTATGGAAAATGGTTTTGATGGATGGTACGGAATTTTTGGAAATGAAGTACGATGATGTTTAGCCTTTTCACATGAACCACATTGAAAATCAGAAGCAATTTTATTGGAAACAAGTGATAGAAACATTTGAGACACGTAATTGAAATTTGAATGACCTAAACGGTTGTGCCATAACTCCAAGTCACTACTCCTAGGGAGAGACACTTTATTACAAGATTTAATCCTACGACTATCACTTTTATCAAGGTAATAGAGACCATCAAGCTCTTTAGCACTCCCAATCATCATCCCCATCAGCAGATCCTGAAAAATACAGTAAGTAGCAAAACAGTTAGCCTGACATCGTTCATCATGTGCTAATTGACTTATTGATTATAAATTACACTTCAATTTTGGAACATGCAATACAGAGTAAAGAGTAAGTGTAGCAGAGATTTTGATAGAACCAATTCCGGTCACTATAGACTGAGAGTCACCAGCAATCTGCATAGTCACTCCATTGGTGATAGGTGTGTATAGGATGAAAAAAGAGCTTTATTGTCAGTCATATAACGCTAGGCACCTGAGTCAATAATCCAACAATTCCATATACACCGACCTTTAATTACAGCTAAGGCTTGAAAAAAGTTACCTCTCCTGACGATTGTGGCAGTTGGTTGTTTTGTAGTCTGCAGTGTGACTAGCATTTCCATGATCTTGCTTAGCTGGTCATTTTAGGATGTTTCTTTGCATAACCTTTTCCTCTTCCTTTCTTTGGCTTCTAGTCAGCGGGCTTACCATGAAGATACCAGCAGGTGTCTTAGGTGTGCCCTGGTTTCTTACAATGATCACATAATGGTTGCCCTTTAGAACCTTTGGATTCTATGGATCAAACAGCAAGTGCTGAGGCTTTAGAAGGTACATGAGTAGCAGCGGAGTTATTCTATTTCAGAAGCATTGATTTGCGCCTATCCTCTTTATCGCACAAAGTGGTATAGATTTCACGCACAGAAGGCAAAGGCTCTTAACTAAGAACCCGTGCCCGAACATCATCATAAATGACATTAAGACCAGCCAGCAACTCGTAGACTCTTTCCTCTTCTTTCTCTTTATGGTCTGCTTTAGCATCAGCCCCGCAGTGATGAGTTTTATTTCTTAGGCCATCAAACTCTTGCCACAAAGCTGATTTTTCCAGATAATAATCATCGAGTAACATGTGGTCCTGTTTCAGCTGCCACAATTTTTTCTTAACATCAAATATGCGGGAGCGATTCCCTACAGTACTATATGTCTCACAGAGAGCCTCCAAAATCTTGCGGGCTGATGGAAGATACATGAAACTTTTCTTGAGTGAGGAGGACATAGCATTAATCAACCAAGAGGAAACTAAAGCATTTTCTGACTTCCACTTTCGAAATTCCTGGGTTTCTGATTTGGAGGGCATTTCAGCTTCACCATTAATATATTCAAGTTTGTCCCCTCCATCTAGAGCAAGAATCATGGATTGAGACCATTCTCGATAATTATCACTGGTGAGTTTCTCAGAAACAATAAGAACGGTGGAGATGTCACTAGACCTAGATCGTGGCACGAAGGACGAGGCATCAGACTTTGAAGACATAGTGACGGTGTAATAAAAAAATGGTTCAAATTACAATGGTCTAAAAAAAATCCAGCAGCACAGTGACAGCCCAAATAATACCAACAAAAAGCCCAATGGCCAAATGAAGCCTAGCAACAAGAGAAACAACCTGTAACTATGGTGCAACGTGACAAAACAGGAAGCATAGTGACAAGCCAAAATAACCGATATTAAAAGGAGAAGCACAAACGAGTCAACAAACCAAGTATACGAGTTTAACTAATCCGAGAACGATGGACCAGAGAGTGGATGACTAGTCAACAAACCAGGCGATCAAGATGAAGGACGTTGTCGGACAAGGCAGTGTTCAACGAGGCTCTGGAGGGACTTGGTGTGGTGAGCGTGGCCATTGTCGGACGAGACAGCGTTCAACGAGGCTCTAGAGAGACTGCTTTCGATCTTGACTATGATGATGGCATTGGATGAGTCTTGAGAGTGACTGTCGGACGAGTTCTGGAGCTGTAGCGGAGAACGATAAGCCGGAGACAGCAAATACGACCTTGAAGGACCAGTCGAACGGACTGAATGGTGATCGTCGGACGAGATTGGGACAGAGACGCTCAAGATAGCAACGTTCATTAGCGGGATTTGATGTTACAGAGTCAGACGAGACTAGGTAACGTTTGGACGAGTTTTGATGATGTTGCAGTGGGCAATGTCTCAAAATGTGAAGACGTTATAGTGGGTAACGTCTGGATTAATCAATTAGTCTCTTCTTCTTCTTAGTGCTCTGATACCATGAAGAATAGCATATGAGAATAATTGATCTGTTTATTTAGATGAGAGAACGATTAGATTTATAGACAAAATAGAGATCTAGATTTGAAATTTGAAAAACTAATATCCTCACAGTAATCTCCTATAATCTCTAGGTTTAGTTAATCCTTATAATTATGGGACTAATAAAATATTCTAATAATAATAGGTTCTACAAAAAGATAAGCAAGAAAGAATGACATATAAAAAAGAAAGAGATACGGGTCTGTTTGGCCTATTGTTAAGTTATAACAGATATATAAAACTACAAAAGCTCTAGTTGGAATGTAATAAATGACCTTTTATGCGTTTGTTTATTTATTTGATTTCTGGTACCTTTTTCTTTTTTTGTATTGGCTTAAGTTAAAAAGACAAGGAAAGGAACAGAACATTAAGGGTTATGGCCTCATGACACAGTATCATTTTTTCTTTGGTTAGACACATTGTCAAGACACTCTGGTTTTGTTTGGCTACAATTTGGTCTGAACATAATTCAACCTGGTCTTACAAGATTAAAAATAGCCTTTGAATTAATGAATAGAATCTTAGATTGATGAAATCTGTGTTATATAGAGATATATATAGCTACGTATATGTTCCTTCTACAAAATCTGATCTACCCCACTAATAAAAACGTGTAACCAATAAATACTCTCATTTTTAATACAGGACTTGGCTTTGAAAAAGGAACTTGCCATATACTTCCTCCGGTCCTAATTATAAAACCTAGTTGACTTTTTTGAAGAGATTAAAGGAAGTTAAATAAGTTAGGGTAAAGGAGCAATTTTACACATGACCTTTGCCTCAGGGAGCGCCCAGCACCACGACCTTTTTTCTGGAGCAAAAGTACACACGTGGTTACGTTTTGGGAGCAAAAATACCACAACCGTTAGTTATTTGTAACTTGGATGGAAGTCAACGATACTTGGCAAGTGAAATTACCCTTTTGCCCTTAGTTTTAAATAATAATAAAAACTAAAATACCCCCTCCGGTGGGCCCCGCCCCTGGCGGCCAAATGCCACCACCGCCGGTGGTGGGGTCCATAGGCAAGGGGTATTTTAGTTTTTTTTTTTTTAAATTTAAAACTAAGGGCAAAAGGACAATTTCACCCGCGTTACTGTTCACTTCCATCCAAGTTGACGGTCAACTAACGGCCGTGATATTTTTGCTCCCAAAACGTAACCACGTGTATACTTTTGCTTCAGAAAAAAGGTCGTGGTTCTGAGCGCTCCCTGAAGTAAAGGTCATGTGTAAAATTGCTCCTTTACCCAATAAATTAATCATTTCATATGTTGTGTATCCTTAAATTATATATTAGTTTATTAGTTAAACTAATTAGTTTGAAGAGAGAAAAAATAAAAATAAAAATACTCTAAAGTAATTTAATTAGCTTCCTTAATCTCTCCAAAAAAATTTAACTAAGTTCTATAATTAGGACCGGAGGGAGGGAGTATGTTTATAGCATGGTCACAATGAATCATTACCATAATTACTATTCATTAAAGCAGAATCATATCCTGTTCAATATGCGTCAAGTTGTCTAATCATAATTGGTAAATCTTGAACAAATTATTGAGACGAGTTTCCAAATTTCATAATAACATTTTGTAGCTAGGACATGACTTTTGCAGGAACAAATACTATGAGAATTGAGATTTAACAATACTTTCATTATAAAAATAGTCAGAGTA
This sequence comes from Acacia acuminata, assembly GCA_019022655.1. Classification (NCBI taxonomy): domain Eukaryota; kingdom Viridiplantae; phylum Streptophyta; class Magnoliopsida; order Fabales; family Fabaceae; genus Acacia; species Acacia acuminata. The sequence continues at coordinate 8,565,162 of JAFJYI010000005.1, forward strand.
TTTTTGTCGAACACCTGAAGGGTGTCCCGACTTCGCCAATACTGTAATGGAGAAGTCTTCCATCAAGGCATAGAACTCCAGTTTACTGCATTTCACAATATCGCCAGAATGGAATCAAGCAGTGTTAACATCGGTGGATTATGAACACAAAACGATAAACAGAAGAGAACAAAAGAAAAATAATAATCAATTATAATAATCAGAAGCAACTTCACATTTCAGAACTCAGAGGGTCACTTTTTGTTGGTTTTTTCCTGGGGGACCAAAAAAGAGTGTCATTTTAAAATTTTTCTTATTTCAATAATGAAAAACTTGGTTCTTTACTTGTCTTTTCTTCCCCAAATTCTTTCTAGGGATCAATTTGCGCAAGAAAGTAAAGGTAACATCTGAATATATGCGAAAGATGAGTCAAACGAATAATAAATTACCAATAAGTCGGCTGCATTCGACGAAGAAGGCCCTTATTTACTTTCATAGTCTACGATGGACTGAATTTGAATTTACCGAGAGGATTCTTTTTTTAAAAAAAAAAAAAAAAATCACTGCAAGGTCCTAAAGACCATATAAAATTATAAAAAACTCCTACCAAATTTCTCTATCAGAAAGGTCTTTAGGGGGATCGTATTGTGATTCATTTAGAATGTGAAGTTAACAAATTGTCCTTATGTGGAGAAATGCATATGTGAATGTTGACAAGTGTTTATATTTATTTTCATAGTTGCGTAAGCCTACTTTGAAAACTGGATTTTTCTACTTGAGAAGTTATAAAATTTCGTAAGTTAAGTGCATAACGAGTTTTAACAAATTCTTATGTCTATTTTCACAACTTCATAATTCTATTTTGATTGTCTCACCATTCCATTTCCATTCAAGTTTTTCTCCTGCTAATTTAGAAATTTTTTACATTAACTTTGCTTAAATTTGGAACATAATTTCTTACTTGATTAATTAATCCTAAAAATGCTTGTAAATACTTTTTTGTTTATTATTCTACCAAATTCTAAATTTTTTTTACTTATATGATCTTGTAATTCTATTCCATTTATGGTTATTATCTGTCTTAGAAAAGATATTTCTTGTTTTCTTAATATAGATTTCTTGGGTGATATATTTAAACTTTTTTCTTCTATTAAATCTACGAACTAATTTAAATGTTTTTCATATTCTTCCTCATTGTCTGAAAATATTAATATATCATCTATATATATTACAGCAAAATCTCTAATGGGTTAATGATAATTTGGATACAAATTCTTGAAATATATTGTGGACTATTATGATATTCCATAGGTAATAAATTCTATTCATACAAATTCATACAAATCCTCTTCTAATTTTCATGAAAAAATCCTAATTTACAATCAAATTTACTAAATATTTTCTTACCTCTTATAAGGTTAAATAATAATTCATTAATTTACTATATTTTTGGTATATTTACATATGTATATATATGTATATGTATGTGTGTGTGTGTGTATTGTCACTGGATATAAGCTTTTGTCCGATGAGGTATATACTACATCGTTTTACTTTCTCATGTGCTAGCTCAACTTAAAATCACAAAAAACAAAAAAGTATAATAAACTAAAAACAAAATCCAATAGGAATCAATTTCCGATCGAGCAAACAAAAAAATTCGATATGACCTTCACATTGAAACGGGAATCGTGGATTCACATTGATTTCATATTGATTGATACTTCCTGGAGAGAATCACATATAGAGTTAAGCAATTGAAATAAAACCTAATTCCTAAATTTAGAAATAAAATTGATAATGAAAGATAAAAATCGGAATCGGTAATTCTTTGTTGTTTAATCAGCGATTCTCTGCTTTTATCTGCGTACTAACAAACAAGCCCGAGTGTCTAGTTCGATCACCTTAGTTCAAGGTTGCTACAACTTGGCTTTGATGCCTCACGATCATATTCTTCTCTATTTATCTGTCACAATTCCATGATCACATTGTATACCTTACTGTATATAAGAAACATTAAGCAATAATATTTAGTGATAGGATATGGAATTCAATAATTGGTAATTCTCGATTGTATTTGCGTACTAACAAACATTGTAATCGGTAATTCATCGCAATAATATCTAGTGACATTGTATACCTCACTGTATATAAGAAACTTGGCTTTTAACTGTGTAATTCTCTGCTTTCAAAAATTGCTATAGAATTATATATGGAATAATGAATAATTAAAGTAGGGGTGATGGCTATGCATAAACAATGATCACGTGATCTCTCTCTCTCTTATAAACTGTCCTCTTTTTTCTTCTTCTTAATATAGAGTAGAACAAAATAGGAACCTGCACATATGTTTTTATCTTGGTTTTCTTTCCTATTTATTGGGATTTGGATATCTTCATGAAATTTAATCATGCTTATTTTGGTTAATGATGTAAATATTGTATAGGCTAATGGTCAATTTTTTTCACATCTTTGTTATGGATCACTCCCAAATTAATCACAACTATTGAAGACATTGACATAAGTGGAAGTTTAGTATATGTTAATGACGTTGATTTGGAGAAAAACAATGATGAATTCAGAGAAGATGATCTGTGCCAACTCATGGAAGATGAAGATGGTGAAGATAATGTACAAGAAATTGTGGGAGATGATGATAGTGGATTCAGTGAGACCCCCATTTTAGGGGAGTGTTTAAAATAGCAAAAGAAGCTCATGGTTTCTATAATGATTATACACAAGCTAAAGGATTTAGAACGCACGCACGCACACACGCACACACACATGGTGATGAAGTAATATATAATAAATTCTTCACCAATTATAAATTTTTAATTTTTAAATTTTGCGTATATAATAAATTCTTCACCAATTATAAATAATAATTAATTTTTAAATTTTGCGTGATGTATAAAAAATGTCTTATAAATAAAATCTACATTAAGCTGTATGTCCACTGATTATAAATGATATAACTGATCTTTTAATCTCCATATATAAATTATAAAGTATATAAGCATATGTCTAGTTTGAAAAAGAATATTCACAAATTACAGATAACATTATTTAGTCTTTAAGTTAAGGGTAATGCATATATAAAATATGTCTGATATAAAGTATTATGTGAACACTATTTTTTAGAGTATATCAACACGTTTCTACATGGGAATATTCCTTTTAATAATCGATCAAGTTGAAGATGCTGACCATTCAAAATAAAAAAATTTCCTTTATTCTTCTCTTATGGTAACCAAAGTTCTATTGCTTTTCATCTTTTTATTATTATTATTATTTTAAAAATGAATTGCATGAAAAAGCTCATATGAAGTATTGGTCCCATTCCATGCTTCTTGATGGAGAACCGAATATGTCTGCAATTATAACGAACAATGAAATTCTCCACTTTCATTGAAAATTGGACCAAAATTAAAGTAAGACAATTAAATTTGTGGATGAAAATTGAAAATAAATAACCAGATGTCAAATTTTATTTATTTTTTTAGGTGGTGGGCAATAGACCACAAGGCCACTAACCTGATTTCATGGATTTTTTTCTGCAAAGTTGTTTCTGGCAAGGACAATAATTGATATAATGGAAAATTTGATAATTATAAATTGAAATTTTGAACCTAACATATATTTTGGGATAAAATTTAAATTCAAATTAGGATCAATAAATATAAGCAAAGTATTATGATCTAAATAACCAAATTATTAAGAGTATCATAATTAATATTAGAAATCAAAGTGCATATGAATATTCATTTGATTCTTGTGTCAAAAAAATCAGAGACATTTTTAAGTTGTTTCATCTTAAAAACAGTACCACACCACCATTTTGTGAGTGCTTGTCAATCTAAAATCCATTATACAACACATCATTAACATCAATTGGGACATTTCACCAATTAGTGGGATTATATTGTATTTCAAATTTTCAATTGAATTTTATAAGAAATACCAGCATATTTAATTAATCAAAAAGCTTTCCCAAAAGGCTTACCCCTATACTTTTACAATATTTCCACGAATACTTTTAACTCAATAATTTTTTTCACCACAGGATATTAATATTATTATTGATTAATTTCAAAATTTTTAAGTACGAAACATGTAAAGTGCTTTTAAAATGGAGAGTGAGTTAAATAAATAATAAAAATATAAATATAAAAAGGTCTTCGCTCCTTAACAACTAAGGGTGGAAACAGGCCAAATCATGCTTGACCATTAACAAGTCAGACATGTTTTGTAATAAGGTGGCATGTGGCCTGTTACAAGCCCTTTCTTTAGCCTAAGCCGGCCTATATACGGGCCTGGCTTGGTTCATGGCCTATTAAGGAGGCCTTTTTTAAAACTTTTTAAGTAGGCTAACATGCCACAGGCCTCACCGCAAAACAGGCCTACTTCAAATAGGTTGAAAAATAAGCCTACTTTAAATGGGTTGAAAACCGAATTACATAAATTAATACTAATAATCTAAACATATAATTACCTTATTTTTAAAACTTTTTAAGTAGGATAACATGCCACCGCAAAAGCAGGGCTTACTTTAAACAATGAGAAAAAAATAAGTCTACTTTAAACAAACTGAAAACCAAATTACATAAATTAATGCTAATAATCTAAAACATATTATAAAATATGAAACCAAATACAACAACATAATTTTCATTACAACTTCATCAATTTAAACCAAATCAATGTAAAGTCATTGGACCTTCACATCAAATCTTCAATATAATTTCTTCTTTAATTTATTTTGAAGAAGTTGAAAAAAAAAGAAGAAGAGTAGGATAACATGCCAAAAAACAGGCTTACTTTAAACAAGCAGAAAAAATAAGTCTACTTTAAACAAACTGAAAACCGAATTACATAAATTAATGCTAATAATCTAAAACATATTATAAAATATGAAACCAAATACAACAACATAATTTTCATTACAACTTCATCAATTTAAACCAAATCAATGTAAAGTCATTGGACCTTCACATCAAATCTTCAATATAATTTCTTCTGTAATTTATTTGAAGAAGTTGAAAAAAAGAAGAAGAGCAGTATCATGCAATTCCAAAAAAAACTTCCCAGTCCCCACCATTCACTTGATGCAATAGCTTTTACCATACGTTAATAATCATCATGAAAATGGTGAAAAAGGACGATTACAATAGTGAGATTCATTCACTATTCACTATGCGAATTATAATTATAAGAGCAAGAATAGCAATTGAGAGAAAAATCTCAAATGAATCCGGTCAATTTAGACACACACATAAATGAGTCTCTGCACAGCAAAAATATGATCCTATATTATTCTGGCAACGAGAGAAGGATAGGAAATATGAAGAGGAATACATAATCCAGATACTTCATGTCCATTGATAAGGCACCATTCTTCCCCTAAACATTATGCAAAGGATATGATCCTATATTGCCTTCTTCAAATTCCATGATTATTTGGAGAGATTAATGGAGTTAAATAAATTTCTTAGAGCCTGTTTGGTTCAATCCCATTGCACAACAATGCAAAGCTGATGTAATAAAATATTAAATTATTAATTAAAAGACAAGTTTTTGGTTTGGTTTTTAAGTAAGGTACAATGAGTTATTCTTTAATAATTATTTACAATTAATATACAAGACAAAGTCTATTTTGATCTTAACAAAATTTTGAGATAAAAACTTGCTAGGAGTCGTCATATGTTGTCTCGCATTAACCGTCATGCTACCTGACTGGGGATTGTCCGTCTGAGCTAGTTGCAGCCGCCGCCTCTGGTTGTCTTCATCGCTACCCCTAGTTCTATCTATTGCATTCACCTTACATTCTGGTTTAGAAAAAGGAAAGGACCAACCAAGATACTTGGAAACATAGAATGACTTGTTGGCGACTAGGGGAGAGCATTCGGTTTTTCGGTGCGATGTTCAGTAAAAACCAAAATACATGTTATTTTCACCACCAAAGCAAAACCAAAGAAACTAAAAAACTGAATTGAATTAACCAAAATATTTTGGTTCGGTTAATTCGGTTTTTTGGTTTAATTTAGGCTTTCTTATTTGGGTGAATTCTGTGAAAAGTCCAATCTCATGAATTCTGTGCAATGGCAACAAACTCTACTACACCATGGTTATCAAGCAATAACAAGCAAAATAAAGGTGTAGTGTTCTTCTTCAATGGCTTAAATCACAAAAGAAGAGATTGCACAAAAAGGAGAAATTAGTGACAAGATATAATCTCTCATTTGCATTTGTAGGGCCATCTTTGGTCATAAGCCACAATGGAGTAGCTGGTATATATCAAGGCAGAAAATATATTGCATATCAGCAAGCACCACTGCAATGACAAAATTTCTGCCTCTAACTTCTAGTGTCCAGATATTTAGTCGTAGAACAAAGTCTACAATATTATACAAAACATGGCAACAAGATCACAAATTCTAACTACATCATAAACTCAAAAGCAACTACAGCAACTCATCCATCACATAGCCAACATAAAATAATTTAGAAGAAGAAAGATATTGAGTACAACCTGCAATTAAAACAAGAATAAATCAAATAAAAATAAAATAAATAAAACATTAAATAAATACAAAGACATTAAAAAATTACTTACAAAGATATTGACATTGCATTTACTATATGTCAACAATTGCCTCCAATGCAATGTTTTGAAAATCTAATATAAAAAATTAGACTTCCCTTGAAATATCATAATAAATATAATATTAGTCCTATGAAAATAGAAAATATATGTAAACAATATTACCAAGTTCTATTTGCTGAAAATCATCATCCCTTATTTCTGCAACATAGTTAACTGAGTTCATAACCCAATCTTGAGCACAAATTAGGGACTGCACAACTTTAGGAGTTAAAGAGCTCCTAAATGAATCTAGAACTCTTCCTCCAATGCTGAAGGTAGACTTAGAAGCAAGAGTAGAAATTGGGATAACCAACACATCTCTTGCTATTTTTGAGAAAGATCATAGAGAATCTAGGACTATTCACCATCCACCAACTTAATATATCAAAATCATCTTTCTAGTCTCAATGTCTTCATTTAAATATCTATCCACTCATGTTCTACTAGTCCTTCTACCAAGATGCTCATCCATGAATAATTGCTCCCCAATATCAAGCAATTTTCTAACTTTTAGACTAGGGTATATCATTATCAAGAAGATCTTTTGTGTGTCATTTGATGCTCCCATTTTAGGCTGTGTAAATGGAGAAAGAACCTGTTTGTATTCATTATATAAAGAAATGAAGACTTCTTTAATATGCACCCTCAAATGTTCACCAACAGCACATGCTTCCATCTTACATAAAGTAAATTGCACCCAATCTAGCAAGAACAATGTCAATATAAAGAAGTTTATTGATCTTCATAGGATCTCCCCAATACTTGCATTGTCATATTTCTCCTTAATTTGCTTGTCACATTAGCTAACTCCATCAAATCACTTTTTGTCCACTCATTTTAAGAAACAATAAACCATGTAAATTTCACGGAAGAAGTTATTGGATGTAGCATAAAAAGAACCAGAAATTCGATTAGTAAAATCATAAAAAATGACTTAACACCATAATCATCCTCCATTCTTCCAATCTTCCTTTTCAGGCACCCCATCTTCAAGATCAAAACGAAAGAATGGATCTTTTTCCTCATATCTCTTAAAGGCTGCCTCAAATTTTTAAGCGGTCTCTAACATAAAATAGGTAGAATTCCACATTGTAAGGACATCTAAGCATAACATTTGCTTGCTCTAAATTTCTCATCGGCGCAACTCTCTTTAAAATTTCTCATTATAAGTGGTGATTGTCTAATAAAGCGAATAACCTTTCTAACTTTCTTAATTGATTGTCCTACTTCTTTTAGCCCTCTGTTGACAATCAAATTGATTATGTGTGCCACACATCTCATATGCAAATACTAACATTTTATGACTAAATTCCCCCATCTTACAATTTTTCCTTCCAAATATTCAATTGAAACATCATTAGAGCTAGCATTGTTTACAGTAATTGTGAGTACCCTTTCAATACCCTACTCAAGTAAACACTTCTCAATTTCAATTCCAATGTCTCCCTTGGTTGTCTTCATCACTACCCCTAGTTCTATCTGTTGCAGTCACCTTACACTTTGGTTTAGAAAAAGGAAAGGACCAACCAAGATATTCGGAAACATAGAATGACTTGTTGGTGGCAAGCGTGGTGGGTAGAATGAAACAAGTGAGGTTACAAGGTAAATCGGATTTTTTTTTAATAAAAAAATATGCAATAGGATGGAAATGGATATTCGCACGGGTATGAATTGGTATTAGCAATTTTTTGATAATAATCATTACCATGGTAAAACTTAATATTATCATACCAAAACTTATTATGTAGCTAGTAAATATGTTTATACTCATTTGTTTTCTCTTTATTGTTCTCAAATTACTATCTACAATGAAACAACTTTAAAATTTTATCATAGCATTAGTATTTATTTTAGTGAAACATTTTGGGTTGGGTGTATTATTTATAGAAGAGCTAAAAAGGTAAAAATACACATGTGATTTTTCCAGAGGAGCGCTCAACATCAAGTGCAATTTTTAGCTGTGAAAGTGTACACGTGATTACAAATTAGGTGCAAAAATACCGTTTGACCATTAAGTTTGACTTTTTTGGTTGACTGGACGATGACGTGGCTTTCAAGGTGCATAAATGGATGATGATGTGACTTTCAAGATGCAAAAATACACTTGTGGTTTGAACAAATGAGCATCCTACATCAAACACCTCTTGTTAGGTGGAAAAATACCGTTTGACTGGCTGTTAAAGTATCTTTTTAGTACCATTCAGTATCTTAAAGTATTTTTTAGTACTAGTCAGTACCATGAAATAATTTTTCAAGATCCTAAAATAATTTTTCAATATCATAGAGTATTTGTTCAGTACCAGTCAGTACCCTCAAGTATTTTTTTAGTACCATTCAATACCTTGAAATATTTTGAAGATCATAAAGTGTTTTTTCAGTACTAATCAGTATCCTGAAATATCTTTTAAGTACCAGTTAGTATCCTGAAGTATTTTTTAGTACCAATTAGTACCCTAAAGTATCTTTTTAGTACCGGTTAGTATTTTAAAATATTGTTTTAGTACTTGTCAATACTTTGGAATATCTTTCCAAGATCCTAAAATAATTTTTCAAGATTATGAAGTATTTTTTTCATTACCAGTTAGTATCCTGAAGTATCTTTTTAGTATCTGTCAGTATTTTGAAGTATTTTTTTTTTTAGTACCAATATTTCAAGATGCCGACTAGTACTATTTTTTCCACACAGTTGCTTTAAAAGTCACATCATCTTCCAATCAGGGAAAAAAGTTAAACTTAACTGTCAAACGATATTTTTGCACCTAAAAAAAAAAAGCACTTGGTGTTGGATGCTCTTTTGTCCAAACCACATGTGTATTTTTACAACTTAAAAGCCACGTCATCGTCAGGTTAGCAAAAAAAAAAAAAAAAAAAATGTCAAACTTAACGGTCAAACGGTATTTTTATACCTATTTTGTAACCACATGTGCACTTTTGCACTTTAAAAAAAACACTTAGTGGTGGGCGCTTATATGTATTTTTACCCCTTAACACTTTATAGAAATGAATTGTGATGGATCCGTTTTTTCAAGTTTCAAAGAATATTTCACGAAGTCAATAGTTGTAAGCTTAGGGCATGGATTTTCCTTTGAGTGGAGTCGAATGCGCTTATAAACTAATGTCATTAATTATTGTCTACATTTTTAAATAAAATATCCCGATTAAACATATTAAGAAGTTTCTATCAATCGTAGTCATGATGAAAGATAGTATTTTAGAAAAATCAAGTTATGTCTATTACAAACAACTCACATAATTAGTTTTCTTAATCTACCCATGTTAGTCAGCTAGCTCTTATATTAAAAATCTGGAGGTAGTAATACATATATTTTACCTTCTCCTTTGTTTGTGTTCTTTTTTATTTATGAGGAGTAAATAGGGGGGATGAATTGTTGTACTAAAGTGTGATTCAATGAATGTTTAATGGATTGTATAAATCTCCATGAAGTTGTTTATTATCAAGTGCGGTGAGAAAATAAAAATTAATATGATGTTGAAATTTAGTGTGGTTAACAAGGGTATTATTGGAAATAATTGGAATTTTATTATAAATTTAATATTTTTAACTATTTTTATAATATCAGCAAAATGTTGATTGAGATGGTAGTGGTCTTACCCCTATTAAAATGAGAATACAAGTTTAAATCCCGATAAATGCACTTAATGGAGAAAAAACCCTTTACATGAATAAACTTTCAATATATTCGAAGTGTGGAATCAAAATTGGCTTTGAAGTTGAAGACTATATATACATCACATATTTAACTAGAGACATGGTAAACTTAATAAGGTATGTATGAAATTTTGTTTGATTATTTGAAAAATTTTACATTTATTTTTAGTCAATTGTTAATTCTTAATTTGCATTTTTTTTTTTTTTTTTTTTTTTTTTTTTTTTTTTTTTTTTTTTTTTTTTTTTTTTTTTTTTTGAAGTTGCACTCAGATTCCAAGTAAGACAAATTACTATTGTTAGATAAATTGATATCTCCAAGTTACTATCAAGTCCCAATAAACCCGAGGGTAAAAGATTCCAATTGTAAAAATACGACATTACCCTTGCCCTTATTCATTTGTCATTACCTGCTCCCTCACTTGTCAACTAAAACGAAATTATTGGTAGTCATGATTCAAAATATGATATAAACCTACCATATAATTTTGTTTTGTTTGAGCATGAATTGACAAGTGTTGGACTATGTAATGACAACTGAATGAAGGAAAGGAGGGTAAGAACATCCTTTTATAATTGGAATCTCTTACTCTTAAATCCCTTAGTACTTGTTAGTAATTTGGAGGTTTTAAGAGATTTTACAGCAATAATTTCCCTTAGGACATGAGTGCATTTTTTCCTATTATTTTTTCTGTTTTGTATTTAGGTATATGGTTCAAGGCATGTTTGATATTGGATTAATTCGTGGGAGTCTGACCTCATGGCATGTCATGGTCTTGGATTCACATGAAGTTAATCTAGATATGCATAGCAAAATTATGTGGTTTTGCAATGTGAAGTTAGGGCTGTGTGATCGCATACTATGTCTTCAGAAAGCACCCATTTGGAGAGGAACAAGATCGACATTGTTTGGTTAATATTGATAACGGTGACCTACAATGTACGGATGAGTTTCCTAACCTAAAGTTTAGAAATTTAATTCATCAAAAAGAACGAAGAGGATATGTACGAAATTTATTTTACATAATTAATTTTCTATTTGTAGATTTATCAAAAATGCTTCAGAGATTCCCCTATTTATGATAACATGGTATCAAAATATGGTATCAGAGAACAAGCTCTCGTTTTTTAAACCCAAAGTCCCTTGGCAATTCTTCAAAACCCAACAAGATATCTTGCTAGATGGTCTTATCAACGTGCAACAGTGTCATCCTTTGTTTTTCAAATGAAGTTAATCTACATAAGGAATACATAGCAAAGTTTTGCGGTTTTACAAAATCAAGACACATTCTTCCAGAATTAGTGTATTTCCTCCAAATAGCACATCAGTAAGTATTCCAATACTATTTTTCTTGTATTTTGATATTTATTTATATCAATAAGTTTTCTTATTTTCTTAACTTCATTAACAACTTTAAATCACAAGAGACTATTATTGGACCACCCCTAAACATAGGGGTCGACATAGGTCACAAAGTAGAAAAATAGATGTGTTTAGTTTAGGTGGTGTGATCGCATATCGTATCCTATAATGCACCCATCTGGAGAGGTTTAGTTAACATTTATAATGGTGACCTACATTATATGGATGAGGTGTTTTAGGTACACATTTTTTTTATATGAATTAATTTTCTATTTGTTGATTCTTGAGACAATTTTAGATTCCTCTTCATCTAATAACATATTATCAGAGCATACGAACATGGTATCAAAATATGATATCAGAGTTTGGCAATTATTTGCAGCCCAATAAACTACCTTGCAAGATAGTCTTCTCAACATGCAATAGTGTTGTTGCTTGTTTTTCACAAGTTAAAATTTTGCGGTTTTGCAAAGTCACGACGGATTCCTCTAAATTTGATAGATATTCCTCCCAATAAGCATATAAGTAAGCATTCCAACATTATTTTCTTTTGTAATTGCAAGTTTTTTTTTTAGTGGTTTGACATCTATCCTCCACCAAGATCAGGGCACGGCCTCGGGCTCTTTGAGCACTTAATAGGGACTTACGAGATCGTCTGCCAAAGGAGTCCCAGCGACGGCAGCGGGGATCGAACACACATCCCTTTGGGACTTGAACAAATCCCTTACCATCTATGCCAACTTCTTTTAGCAATTGCAAGTTAGTTTTGATAACATGGTATCAGAATATGGTGTTAGGGCACATGAACATAGTATCAGAATATGCAATCAGAGCACAAGATCCCGTTTCTAGAAGCCCAAGTTCCTTAGCAATCATTTGTAGCCCAATAAGCGCATGACTAAGTATTCCAACAATATTTTCTTTTGTGTTTTGATATTTACTCATACCAATAATTTTAACTTTTTTTTAACACCATTAGCAACTTTAAATTGTAATATAAGAGATTACTATTGCATCGGCTGTGTGATCCATATCGTGTCATCAGAAAGCAGCGCCCATATGGAGAGAAACAAGGTCAATACCATTGGTGACCTACAATATATGGATAAGGCTATTGACATGAAGTTTAGAGACTTAATTCATTACATGACAAAGAACAGAGAGATAGTTACGGAAATTTTTTTTTTTTTTTTTATGAATTTATTTTATATTTGTTAATTTATTAGAAAAGCTTTAGATTTCCTTACATTTCATACTATAGTATCAAAACAATTTGCAGCTCAATAAACTATCTTGCCAATAGTATCTTCCCGACGTGCAACGGTGTCGTGGCTTGTTTTTCACATGAAGTTAATCTAGATAAGTCATACTCCCTTCAGTCCTAATTATAAGAGTTAGTTGACTTTTTTGGAGATATTAAGGAAGCTAATTAAATTACTTTAAAGTTTTTTTATTTTTATTTTTCTTCAAACTTATTAGTTTGACTAATAAACTAATATATAATATAAGAATATTTAACATATGAAATGATTAAGTAACTTATTTAGCTTCCTTAATCTCTCCAAATAAAGTCAACTAGCTTTTATAATTAGGACCGGAGGTAGTATATAGCAAAATTTTGCGGTGGTGCAAATTTATGGCGGATTACTCTAGGATTTGTAAACCTTCCCCAAAATAAGCGCATAAGTAACTATTATTTATATAAATAACTTGAACCTATTTTTTTAACACTATTAACAACTTTAACACTATTAACAACTTTAAAATTTGCATTACGAAAGTGTTCCTATAATTAGGACTGAAGGGAGTACTACGTAATATAAGAGACTACTATTTGAACATAGGTCACAGACTAGAAAAATAGATGAGTTTAGTGTAGCACATCGCATACTGTGTCCTCAAAAAGCACCCATATGGAGAGGAATAAGATTACCCTGATTTGTTTAATGCTAATAATGGTAACCTACAATTTATGGATGTCATTTTCTGATGATGGACCCCTAAAGACTCATCATTTTCTGATCTCTGATTGTTCAATCTTCTTGTTCGTCCTAAAAGGAGATACAAACGATCCTGATTTTCACCATCGCCATTGTTCTTGGTCAATTAAAGCAATCAAGATCGCCAATTTTACCTCTGCATCGATAGCAACTCCCAAACCCCTCAAGTGTCCTAAAGCCCCCTTGGCCTACACACTATCTTCTACAATTGTTATGTTATAAATATATTCTTACCAGTTTTACACGCAAAAATAAAAAGTACTCTTATCGGTCAATTCAATGCTTTAAACTTCCCTGCTTCTTATAACATATGGTATCAAATTCAGGTTTCCAACACCGTCTAATGAACCAGGTCTTCAATAAAATGAGCATATTGAAGAACTTAACAAGAAAAGTTTGACCGCAACTGTCTTCAACCAGAGAAGGGGACGAAATGCCGGACAAGAGCTCCAACTCCTACGTGCTTGAAGTAGAGAAGTGGACGAAGGAGGATGAGCTGCTGGAAAGGGGAGGATTGAGGGGTTCCAGTAGTAGTAATTATCACTCAAAAAAATACTAGTAATTAATTTTGAATATATTCCCTAGTCATATTTATAAGCTTCATTTCATTTACTTATACAAGCTTGATTTTTTTATAAGCTGTTAATAAAATCAAGATGAATCTACATTGATAACAAATGAGTGTCTACAATATACAAACTAACTTAGATTTAACCATGATTAACCCTCACTTGAGGGTGATTAACAACCAATCCTAACTCTAGGGATTTTGGATGGACTTCTTTCTCGACAGAGATATTCAAATTAACTTCTCTCCAACATGATAAGGATCTCATTATCCTATATGCTAAACACATTAACCATGACACTTTATATACACTAGGGTATTAAACAAATAACTACTCATTCAGTTTCACCTTAATACCTCTAACATAAGCTCTATCTTAAAAATGTATGGGTATTTATTGCATTTTTTCATTTTTTTTAAACTCTAATTAATTATACGTCCCTTTCATCTATTTTTCCACTAATTCTCTCTCTTCTGTACTCATTGTCCCCCTCACCCTCTCCCTAAATAATGGTGTTTTTGAAAAATAATGGTGGTTACGAGTGGCACTGGCCAGTGTGATCCTGCTTATGATCTAACGTCATTATCGTCTGCACTTCTAAATAAAACAAAAAATAAATAAATATTTCAATTTATACCTCTGTTAGATATGAAAGACTTCAAATGGAAATAGTTAATATTTAAAATAATGTAACATTAAATGGTGCTCCTTTGGTAGGCGATCTCGTAAGTACCCCTGTAAGTGCTTAAAGAGCCCTGGGGCCGTGCCCTGGCCTTGGTGGGGGACCGGTGCCGAACCCACGTAAACTTTTTTACACCAAAAAAAAAACTATAAAAGAAAAAATATTTCTTATATATTACTTCTTATCCTTAATAAAAGAGTTAGTCGGAGATTAAATTTGGTCATAAATATAATACACCAATCGACTTTGTCTCTCAAATTTATATATATATATATTTATATATTTTTCATAAAGTGTCCTTATTGATTGAACCATAGTAGTCAATCTTAGATAGTGGCGAGTAGCGGTTGGCCCAAAAAACGCTATAGTGGTATAGCGCATTGTGGGATGGCCGCTACATCGAAGATACACACATAAATACTCAAAAATAAACATATACTCAAAATTTAAGGCATATTCATCATTAAACAATAAATAATCCAAATCTCAAAAAGCCATAAACAAAAAATTAACATATAAAAAATTCATAATTAAATTCTCTTTAGTCTTCCATGAAATCTCCATCCAAGTCCTCTTCATCATTGTTGCTTTCACCACTACTATGTTGGAAATTATGCCCTAAGGGCAAGTCATTGTACTTTAGACAATTTATGTTATTAAAGTATTTTCTTTTAGTTATCATTTCATTTGCATGTTTATATTGATAACTGTATCCCTGGATACATCTTATAGATTATCCTAAATGTCCCTGGTCGGTTATCTACACGGGAGCGAAGATGAGCTAAGACCAGTATGACTTTGATAAGGTATGGAAATACGAATCAAAGTCATGGGCATTTGTAAGTGTACAAGTTGCTGGACCGACTCACTATGAGAAAGCTGCATGGATTTAGTCATAAGCTTATCTCATGTATAACCGCGTCATAACGCCCTATGACCTGAGATCATCATGGATTCCTACATGATGAGTCACTGATCTTTGACCTAGTCAAAAGTCACCTTTGACCGGGTGATGATAAAGGCTAGGATTGGGATCAGTGGTTTTCATGCAGAGGAATGTGAGTGGTCAAGATGGAATTTGTCCCTCATATTTGTAGAGAGATAATACCGGGCCCCTCGATGAGTGAGTTTGAGAAATGTATGGCCATACTACGATGGAAAGGAGTTTCCATTTCAATTGTTAGATTACTCGAGAATCGAGAAAGTAATGGTCAAGAACAGGAAGTTGACATTATCCATGCCTCATCTTTGACCAAATTATCGCGTGACAAAATGGACTTGACATGGTTGTACAATAAGTTGTATCATATCATCGATCCCCATATGAATTGGGTAGTCGCAATGTCTTGCTAGAGGCTGCTTGTGACTTGTGGGCTGGTACAGTATTGGCCCACTGCCAATTTCATATGGGTTTGCAGGGTCGCACACAAGAATAGCCCAATACGAGCAAAAGTGTCCAGATTCATTGAATCTTAGATACATCTAAGATTTAATTAATACTGAATTTAATCTAGGATGAATATATATATATATATATTAAATTCAAAAATAATATCATATTATTATGTAATGGAGATTATAATATTATTATATAATATTTGTTTTGTATTTAATTTATTTGATAAATTAAATATCTAAAACAAATAGAGATATTGTATCTCATATTTAATTTTCGAATAAAAATATCATATATCTATTTAATTTAAATTGAGATATAGTATCTCGAATTTAATTAAATAGATAGTTATCATTTCTCGGATTTAATTTATAGAGATAAATTAAATTAGAAGGCTTTTAATTTGGATTAAATAAATAGATTAGATTAGATCTATTAGATAGATTTAATTAATATATTTTTTAATCTAGATTCAAAATTAATGAGGATTAATTTTGAATATAATACGCCTATCGGGTTTTAGAAAAACCTACGAGACTTTTGTCGAGCGTATTAGAAAGCCACAAGAGACCCTAGAGAGGAAATAGAGAGACGCACAGTTTGAAAGCGCTAGCACGCGGCTAAAGTTATGTTCGGAGATTATTCGTGTGGATACCGGTAGAGGAAGGCGATTCGTAGAGTCGACTTCTACTGATCGAGAAGGTAACCCACCAGTTCAAATAAAACAAGATGCACACTTGTTCGGCATAGGTATGATTCGGATTCCCTTAACCTTGATTTAAACGTGGTTGAGCGATTCTCAGAAGGGATTTGTAAAGTTTTAATTCCGTTGCGTGTACGGATCCCAACATACTAGACTTGTAGATCTCTTCCTCCTCATTGTCACTTTCTTCATCATTTGCCTCTTCCTCTTCCATGGTAAGCTTTCCGTTATTGCTAGTTGAAGGCCTTGAAGTTGAAGTTGAAGTTGCAATTTGTTTATTCTTTTATCTGTTTTTGCTGCCTAGTGTATGTTCTAGGCTCACCAGCCCCGACTATATCAAAGCAATGACTCCCAAGTCAAATTGTCATCCTCAAAAACTAACTCGTCCTCAAGAACTTCTTCATCTCCACCCATTTCCCCCACCAACCACTCATTACTATCATCAATGTCATTTAGGAGAATGGGATCAATCACATCACGACAGTCAAAGCGTTCTTTAAGAGCTTGGTTATACTTGACAAAAACCAAGTCTTGCAACTTTTGATGCTCAAGCTTGCTTCTCTTCTTAGAATGAATCTGTGGTATAATTTACAACAAAAGAATGTTTATTTCACAAGCACTACTTGAAATTCTATAAAGTAGAATAATTTAAATGAATACTTACATGCTCAAAAGTACTCCAATTACGCTCACATCCAGATGCACTACAAGGCAAGCTTAAAACTTTTGATGGCAAGTTTTTGCAAACTTTGAGTAGATGCTCCATATAGCCTCCACCACTTTGGTGTGTAATGAGTGAACTAATTAGCAATTTAGCAAAACCACTAGTTTTAATTATTTTATAATGTAATTAATTTTGTCAACGAATATGCTTTTACTTACCAGGAGCCACGGCGGTCCTTTGTCTTATTGCTGACCTTATACCAAAGTTGCCTCCAGCTCTTTTATATAATGACAACTCATCTATAATCTTATCTTCATCTTCTTCGATCGGTATTAACCTCTCAACACATTTATAAGGTCCTAAAGTCACTTCTTCATCAAATTCAATTTGTGGATTTCTATAAAACAACTCTAGGTTTAGAAAATGAGCTGCTGCATGCAATGGATGATGGAGTTGGCTCTCCCATCTTCTGTCAACAATTGCAAAGATCTCCTTGTACTTGTCTTCATTTCCATTAAAGGATCTTTGAATAGCTTCTTTAGCCCTATCCATAGCTTCATATATGTAACCCATTGCACTCTTTTTTTCATTATCAACAAGCCTAAGAACACGCACAAGAGGCCCCATAGCCTTAAGAGAATAAACAACACTATTCCAAAATGCGGGCAAAAGTATAGTGTCAGTAGCCCTTTTCCCCTTAGCATCTTTAGCAGCCTTAGACTTGGACCATTCATCTGAGGTGACCATCATTCTAAGGTTGTTTTTTAATTTGTGCAACCTTTGTAGTGTAAGGAAGGTTGTAGCAAACCTTGTGACTCCATACCTAACCAATTCAGTCTTCTTTGTGTACTTCCTCATCGTGTTCAAGGCCAGTGAGTGGTTATAAATAAAGCCTATTAGACTGATGCCTTTTGTATTGTCGTTTTAACTTTAGGAAGCTTCCCAATGTCTTCTAACATCAAGTCCAAGCAATGAGCAGCACATGGAGTCCAATAAAGATTGGTTCTTTTGGCTATTAACAATTTACCAGCTAACACATAGTTGCTGCCATTGTCAATTACCACTTGAACCACATTCTTTTCCCCAGTCTCCTCCATAAAATCATCCAACAGTTGAAATATCTTCTCCCCAGTCTTCATATATGATGAAGCATCAACACTCCTCACCAACATAGTCCCAAATGGACTATTCACCATGAAATTGATCAAGGTCCTATTCTTCTTATCAGTCCATGCATCCGACATAATTGAACATCCAAAGTCCACCCATTCTTCCTTATGACTCTTCAACATTTTGTTTGTTCTCTCAATCTCCTTCTTAAGGAATGGAACTCTCAATTCATGATAGCTTGGAGGCTTTAGATGTTTACCATAGTTTCCAATAGCATCAACCATCAACTTGAAGCTTTTTGTATAAGCAACATTGAAAGCTATTCCATTCCTATGAAAGAATTGAGCTATGTATTGACAAGTTCTACCCCTTGTTCTTTATTACAAGCATCATTTATACTTGTTTGCTTCTTGTTCTTTCCCAATTTGATATTTGCTTCAGGATTTTTAAATAGAAGTAAATCCATACGGCCTTTCACACTTTTGGCTTTCTTGGTAGATGGATCAATTGATGTTGCTGGCCTTTTTCCACTTTTTAAGGTATGAATTTCTTCTTCTATCTCTTCTTCCTCATTATCATCTTGCAACTCACTGTAAGCTTGAGTAACCTTCTTCTTCTCAGCAGCTTCCTTAACTAGGTTTTTAACTTCAGGTGGACATTTGCTACAAGCATTCATATCTCCTTTAATTCCCATTTGGTTCTTTTTTGCTCGAGTAATCCCACCTGTAGTCACCTTTTTACAAAAATCACATGTCACACTCTTCCTAGTATTTATATCTTTCAGGCTATTCCATTGCCATGCCGTATCAATATTTTCACCCGTAGGTTTAACCAGTCCACAAGAAGAGATTGTGGATGAAGTCTGTGGTTGCTTTGATTGGGATGGTGTGGCCATTTTTACTATAGCAGCTTCCTCTTTTTTTTAAACTATAGTAGGAATAAAAAATTAGAACTAGGTCTGGGCGTCGAATATTAAACTCTGTTACTGTAGAAATATAACGCACGTGTCGCACACTCAAACAGACAAAGCAAGAAGAAATCAGAATTGGATATATAACGCCCGCGTCGAATAGAACACCAAATAATGAATGAGAATTTATCTTTCTTGCTTTCTACTCTTCTCATCTTTTCCTCTTATTTTATAATACGTTATCAGCACGAAAGCTCCAACAAATGTATGATCTTCTCATTGTTTCCTTAACGATTTCATCTACCTTCTTTTACCATATTATATTTAATCTATTTGGGATGATCTTAGCCACTATATGGAATTAAATAGATACTTTTATCGATTGTTATAAACATCAAGTTCAATGGCTAAGATTGAAGATTATTATTGTTTTTATATCTTATATCTCCTTTACAACATTTTTTATATTATTATTGTTATTTTAGTATATCCAGAAGCTATACATATCTAATTTCATATTCTAAAATTATATGGCCAGAAGCCATATTACTTTTATTTCTTTTTCTGATATTATATGGCCAGAAACCATATTGCTTTAATTTCATATTCTGAGATTATATAGCCAAAAGTCATGTCGCTTTAATTTTTTATTCTGAGACGATATGATCAAAAGTCATTTAATTTTCTATTCTAAAATCATATTACCAGAAGTCATATCACTTTAATTTTCTATTCTAAAATTATATGGCTAAAAGTCATATCACTTTAATTTATATTCTAACATTATACAGCTAGAAACCATATTGCTCTAATTTTCTATTCTTAAATTATATGACCAGAAGTCATGTCACTTTGATTTTGCTTTGATATGGCCAGGAGTCATGTTCCTTTTATTCTTATTTTGATCTTATATAGCCAGAAGCCATATACTTTTTTCTCTCTTACCATATGTCCAAAAGCCATATTTATTTGATTCTCTATTATATGGCCAAAAGCCGTAACATCCCAGCGACCCGCTCTCAATATTATCCTCCTTAGAGTTCCGGTCACCCCTCACGGTTTTAAAATGTGTCAAGAGGGAGGTATTCAAACCCTTATAAAGTGTCTTTTGTTCCAGCCAATGTGGGACAAAACACTCCACCCACCTTTAGGCCTAGAGTCCTAGTTGGCATATTGGTCCACTGGAGCTCTAAAGCGGATATATCGAGAGTGAGGCGTTGGAATATTACAATTGGTATCAACGTCAGACTCGAGTTGATGTGGACCAATTGCTAACAACGATGCTAGGCACAAAGGTGCGTGAAGGGCTGTCTCACATTGGTTGGAACAAAAGACATCTTATAAGGGTTTGTATAACTCTTTGTCTCGACGCATTTTAAAACCATGAAAGGTGACCGAAACTCCAAAGCAGATAATTTTGAGAGCGATGCGCTGAGATGTTACAAAAGCCCTATAACTTTTCATCTTCTATCTTATTATATGGTCAAAAGTAATATTCTTTTTATTTCCTATTTTAAAATTATATGACCAAAAGTCATATCACTTTGATTCTTGTTTTGACATTATATGGTCAAAAGTCATATACACAAGCGATATACCTTTTTCTCTCTTACAATATAGCCAGAAGCTATATTCATTTGATTCCCTATTATATAGCTAAAAGTTATATATTGTTTCTCTTCTATTTTATTAATTAAATGGCTAGAAACCATATGCAATTTTTATTTATCCAGAAGATAAAATCTAGAAGCCATATAATTTTATATTAATCTTAAAGATAAGAGGCCAAAAGCCATATAATTTTATTTATCCTGAAGATAAGAGGCTAGAAGCCATATAATTTTAATTATCCTAAAGATATGAGGGCAGAAGCCATATAATTTTAATTATCCCGAAGATAAGAGGGCGAAGCTATATAATTTTAATTATCCGAAGATAAGAGGCCGAAGTCACATAATTTTATCGAAGATAAAAAGTAGGAAGCTACATGATTCTAATTTCTCATCTTGAGATTAATTGGCCCGAAGCCATGAGTACCGAATGGTAGGAAGCATAAACTTTTAATTTTATTGTAATATTTTACTTTACGGATTATTTCTTATCTTTACGAATTTCCTGTTATTATCATTTGTATTACTATATCACGTTTTTGCATTTCATATTTTAAGGATTTCCTTTTTATTACATTAGTTTGAACTATATTAAATCTTACAAAATTTGAATCTGTGGCTCTTGTCATGTAACACCCTCAAATTTCTAACAATTATAATAACATAAAATTGCAATAATTTCATGAATAATTATTAAAATTCGAAATAACCAAATTTAGGATGCGTTACGCCGCACTTGTATGGACAAGTGTAAGGCTAACTTATTACATTAGCATAAATCCAAAACTTAAATAAATATGTTTTATTCAGAGCATAGAAAGAATAAAATAAACTAGTCAGAATTAACTGAATGTTCTTCCTCACTTCTCACTGCTAGCCCCAACCTTTGGAATCTGTTTCACTGAAAATCTGCTCCCCCGAAGGATCATCGCAGCCACATAAACACAATCATCAGCAAAGCTGGTAATCCTAATTAAAACAAAGATAATATAGTGAAAATAAAATATTTACATAATAATTAAAATGTCGATTTCGTTATTCTTTATTAGATTTAATTAGTGGGGAGAGAACCATGTTAGACTGGATATCCTGCCAATCTACCCTGTGACCCAGAAACCTGCGAGTCACAAATCATCAAATTGGCCATAAAACATCTCTTCCTAATGTCCACACCTCTTCCCAAAGTTGCTATTAGTGTCCCGAGAAACCCCGCTAGACACCACCTTGGGAAGAACAGATAATATCTATTCACATCATAAAATATGTCAGAGGCATAGAGCCTAAGGGTTGTGTTCATCACTTAGGAGGTACCATCCCAAAGCTATCCTCTCACTGTTAAATTATTTCAAATACACACATAATAAAATTCCCAAATGCAGTCATTGAAATTTTGTCTCTATTTTATCATGAGATTTCCCAAATTAAACTATTAAACCCTTGGCTCTACTCATTATCCCTTTTTGGCTTTACTAGGCTTGACATAAATATGAAAGATGTGATCATGGTGGGAAATAGAACCACCAATACGAGGAGTGAGAAGCATTTTTGACATTATCATAATCACTATAGCTAATTCAAAAGCTCAAAATAAGAGATTAAGACAAACCCTGAAATCGTTGATTATGTATCATTCAGATGTTCATAGGAAATTCCCACGATCTACTCATTAAAATACATTAGTGCTTTTAGGATTACCTGGTCTCCTATTTTTGCTAGTCTCTAGAAGAATAATTTGATGCAGAGTAAGAATAGAGGAAGTAATAGAGGAGAAGAAGAGTATTGAACGTTAGCTAGGGTTAGGCGGCTAGACTTCTGTTTATAATTTAGAATTAGGGTTTAGCTATGGGCTGGGCTCTTTAACTATTGCTAACTCATTAATATAACAATATAAATTTTTATTAAATTTCTAAATTTTATTATTACTATATTGTTATTGTTGTTATTGTTATTATTGTTGTTGTTGTTGTTGTTATTAGTAATCTGGGGCATTACATTCTACCCTTCTTAAAATAAGTTTCGTCCCCGAAACTAACAAGCTTGTGCTTCTAATAATAAACTAAAAGCATAATGTACTATGAAGTATTTTTTTATTTTTATTCTTTTATACTAATGAATTGCTAACTCTCTCCCCCTAAAAGCAAAATTTTGTCCTCGAACTTAATTGCGTATGAACAAAACTGGAGCCCCCCCATGGCAAGATCAGCCGGTAGCTTAGAATTAGCTATACTAATCAAAATGTTTTCATTAACATTGGAGCAAGAGACAACAGCTCCAGAGGGTAAGGTAATGTTGGTTAAGAAGGTCAAAGATGGTACCATTCTCGTCTTCTCAACAAAAGAAGATGAGATAACAGAGAGCAATGCACCGGTGTCGAACAAAATATCAGCAGGTGCCGACCGAAGTAAGAAGGTACCTATAATAACATCTGGGTTTGTTGCAGCCTCAAAGTGGTACATGACATAGATCTTTCCTTGATTCCCTGCAGTTTGATTAACAGCAGCATTCTGACTAGTTGCTCGATTTGCTTCAACTCCATTGTTGAGGTTTCCAATAGTGGCGGTGGCATATTGTCAATTCCCTCCACTTCATTCTGAAAGTTTTGTTGATAGTGTAGCTGATTGTCATTATTCCTACCCCCTTGGTTATTGTTCCTATTTCATCCCCCATCTTGTTTTGGTTGTCCTCCTTGAGAGCCTGTTTGCATATTAAATCCCCTGACAACACACTGGTTAGCCTTGTGCCCCTTGCCACCACACTGGAAACAAGTTATAAGTTCTCCATTGCACCTCCTTCCAAGGTGTGCGTCCTTGCTACATCCTCTACAAGGATATGATCCTGTTCCTTGAGCTTGGACCTTGAGTTGATTCTCGCCATAATTATCCCCACCAGCATACATTTGCCATTGTGGTTGTTTGTCACTCCAATTGTTGTCCTTATTATCATAACGAGGCTTCTTGTCACCACTAGCTTGTTGAGGACCATTCTCCATGACTTCCTCTTCAGTTTTGTAAGATATCAAAAACGTTCAAAGCTCGTTCATAAGCTTCCTGGAAGGTCTGTGATGGCATACCTCCCAAGGACTTCTGAATTTTGAATGTCAGCCTTTTTTCATACTTCGTGCCTTGTCCTCCTCTGTAGGAATGAGATTCGAAGCAAAACGCAAGAGCTCAATGAACTTGTCAATGTACTCCTGCACGGTCATCTTCCCCGTCATCCTGAACCTTGCAAATTCCTCTTGTTTCTACCAGTAATTGCGTCGAGGTAGAATCTATTGCGAATCTGTTCCTTGAAAGTCTCCCTGTCGAATCCTTCTTCAGCTAAGTAGCCCGTATTCACTGTGGACCACCAACTATCTACCTCCTCCTTCAGATAAAACGAGCCTATGCTAATCTTCATGTTCTTGAGGCAATTTGTCACTTCATACAACTTTTCCATATCGTGGATCTAGTTTTCAAGAGCGATTGGATCAATAGTCCCTTTGTAAGTAGGTGGATGATGAGACGCCACTCTCTTAAAGATGGTATTCTCAGCATTATCCTGTTGGACATTTTGTTGTCCAAGAGCCAAAGCAAGATTTTCAATGGCCCTCAGACATCGGTCCACTTCCTCAGCAGCAATGTTATTTACGGCCATTCTAGGGTTACAACGGGTATAGTACCTAATCATAGGACATATGTTTTTAAAATTCTATGTGTTTGAGTTCATTCATAGTATCAACTCTCACTATCACTCATCACACATATATTATATATCAAAAATCAATCATCAGATAATGCAATATAGATTCAAAGATAAACCAATATAAATTCAAACGACAAACCAACATCTTGTATTTAAAGATAAGAATTTCATCATTCTTCTTTATTCAAAATAATTCACAAAATAAATTCTAATTACCTCTCCAACATCTCCTAAATAAAATTCACAAGTCAATAATAATCACATAGCGAGTCACAAAATAATTTCCAACAAACAATTATTAGAATTTCAAAGAAATAAATCACTTTTAAAAGATAAGGAAATAACCTACCCTTCACTACCCATCTCTCACGTTTAAAATTGATTTATTTTTATTATTATTTATTTAAACTCTGGGATCTTTGATCCCTGAGTTAGTATCAAAGGCGAAGCTAAGTAGAACCTTAGGCTCTGATACCAATTGTAATATCACAGGCGCTCGCTTGTAGATATTGTCCGCTTTGGCGCACAAGGCTTCACGATTTTGTTTTCAATCGGTGAAGTCCCACATAGATTGGGGAAGTCCCACATCGACCGGGAAGGCGAACGAAGCATGCCTTATAAGGGTGCAGAGACCATTCCCTTGTGGATACGTTTTGATGGGCTAGGCCTAGTCGAAAACAAAACCGTGAAGCCTTGTGCGCCAAAGCGGACAATATCCACAATCGAGCGCCTGGGATGTTACATGCGAATATAAATATGATTGAAGACTCTCGAAGAACTAATATTTTCTTACATGAAAGGAACAAAATTATATTGATTATATCAAGTCTAAAAGAAACTCGTTAAGTTTCAAGGACATCCGTAGAAATGGATATCATATAGAAACAACAACTAAAGATAATCAGGAACGTCTTGATATCACAAATTTAGTTTCCAGTGGAAAATGTATATTAGAAAGTTTTCTTGCTTTTTCTTCAGGCTTGGATTCATAAGCACAATTCAAAGATATTTTATTGTAAACCAAAAGTTTACAAATAATAATGTAAACCAGAAGTTAGCCAATGTAAACTAGAAGTTTACTAATGAAATTAATGTTTGGCATGGCCAATTAGACTATCTCGGGTCAATTATGATGCAAAAAATAATTGAGAATTCATGTGTGCATACCCTGAAGCATTAATGAATACGACAATCGCATGATAATTTAGTTACTCGGCCCTCACCAAGCAAAATAGAAAGTGAATCTCTCACTTTTCTAAGCGGATATAGGGAGATATTTGTGGGTCATTATATCCACATGCAAACCATTTAGTTACCATATGTTTTTAAGTAATGCATCAACTAAATGGTCGCATGTTTACTTATTATGTTCTTGCAACCCCACATTTGTGAGATTGCTTGCTCATTTGATTAGATTAAGAGTATGTTACCTAGATTATATTATCAAGAAAATACATCTTGATAATGCTAGTCAATTTACTTCGCAAGCTTTTAATGAATATTGTATGTCCCTTGAAATTGATGTTAAACATCCTATAGCTCATGCTCATATGCAAAATGGACTTGCACAATCTTTGGTTAAACAGTTGCAATTGATTCCAAGATCTTTACTTATGAGATCCAATCTCCCAAATTTTGCTTGGGGCCATGTCATATTGCATGCAGCAATGTTAATATGCATCTGGCCAACATATAACTTGAAGGTTCCCCCTTACAAATGGTTTTTGGTCAGGAATATAATATTTCCCATTTAAGAATTTTTGGGTGTGTAGTCTATGTGCTAGTAGCATTACCGCAACACACCAAAATGAGTCCTCAAAGAAAGATAGGAATATATATTGGTATGAATCTTCTTTACTAATAAAATATCTAGAACCATCAATAGGAGGTTTGTTTATGACTAGATTTGTTGATTGTCATTTTAGTGAAACAGTTTTCCCAACATAAGGGGATAAAATAAGCAATTGAATAAAGAGATTAGTTGGAATGAATTATCATTGGCTAATTTTGATCCTCAAACAAAACAATATGAACTAGAAGTTTAAAAGATAATTCATTTGCAAAATTTAGCAAATGAAATTCCAAAAGCATTTACTAACCCAAAGAAAGTGACAAAGTCACATGTCCCAGTTACTAATGCTCCTATTAGAATTGATGTCCTTGAAAGACAACCTATTGTGAATAAATATAAAGCACACCTGAAGCATGGAAGGCCTATCGATTCCAAAGATAAAAATTATCGAAAGAGAAAATGAGCTAACAATATATATGGTCAAGTAGAGTATAATCAAAAAGGTTAATAGCTCCAGAAGAGTCATCTTCAGAAGAGTTATTAGCTCAAGAAGAGCCATCTCCTAAGAGTTATTATCTCAAGAAGAGATATCTCCATAAGAGAATGTCATAGTTCTAGAAGAGACTAATGTATCTAAAATGTGTGAAAATAATGAGATCACAATACATCATGTTAAGAATAGAATCCAATGGGAGTGGAATGAAGTCAACGTTAACGACATCTTTTCTTTTAATATTGCATTTGATATCATGGATGATAATTAAGAATCATGAGCCAAAATTCATTAGCAAGTGCCAGAAGCACAAGTCCCTAAAAGACTTAAGATGCCAGAAACATCAAATACAAGTTTTCGAGAACAATACTCAAATAAGTTAAATAAGTCTCTATATGGCTTGAAGCAATCAGGGTAAATGCCGTATAATTGTCTTAGTAAATATTTGTTGAAAGAATGATACAAAAATGATCCAATATGCCCATGCATCTTTATAAAAAGATCTAGAAGTAGTTTGCTATAATTATTGTTTATATTGATGATATCAACATTATTAGAACTCCTAAAGAGCTTCAAAAGGAAAAATAATTGCTTGAAGAAAGAATTTGAAATGAAAAACTTGAGAAGAACAAAATTCTATCTTAGATTACAAATTAAGTAATTGAAAAATGAGATCTTTGTATATAAAAAATCTTACACAAGAAAGGTTCTAGAGCGTTTTTACATGGATAAGTCATGTCCACTATGTACCCCAATGGTTGTAAGGTCTTTGCAAGTGGACAAAGACCCATTTAGATCTCAAGTAATTAGCGAAGAAGGTGATGAAGAACTACTTCATCTAAAAGTACCATATCTTAATGCTATTGGATTACTAATGCATCTTATTAATCACACACTTGCTGATATATCATTTAATGTTAACTTATTAGCAAGATATAGTTCTTTACTAATAAATAGACATTGGAATGGAGTGAAGCACAGTTTTCGTTACGTCAGAGGCACTATGGACATAAGGTTATTCTACTCAAATGTATCCAAGTATGAACTGATTAGTTATGCAGATTCTGGAATTTTGTCTAATTCACATGATGGTAAATCACAAACATTGTATTTATTAACAGGTGGTGGCACAACTATTTTTTTTTTTAAAAAAAAAACTATATCAGCCATATCATCTAATCATGTGGAAATTCTAGCGATATGTGAAGCAAATCGGGAATGGTTATGATTAAGATCAACAATACATCACATAAAAACCACTTATGGTTTATCTCCTAGTAAAGTGCCCCAACAATCTTATATGAGGATAATACTGCATGAATTACCCAACTAAAGGAAGGATGCATCAAGGACAATAGAACAAAGAATATTTTTCACCAAAATTCTTCTTCACCCATGACCTTTGAAAGTTTGGTGAAAGTGATATACAACAAATCTATTCCAATGAAAATCTAGCAAATTTATTTATCAAGTCACTTCCTGGTAAATCCTTAAAAAACTTGTTCATGGCATCAGATTTCATAGTCTCAAAGATATCAACTGAATTTGTGGAAGAGGAGAGTTGATACAGACTCTACTCTTTTTCCCTTGTCTATAGTTTTTCTCCCTCTGGGTGCATCAATAAACAATACTCTTTTTCTTCTCCTAAGTTTTTATCCCACTAGGCTTTTTTTAGGTAGAGTTTTTTTGTGAGGCACATGTTTAGTCATAAACATTCAAAAAAGAGTGTTATGAATATAATATTTGTGGATGTCTATATCCTCAATTATTTCCTATGATTATGAAATCGTACTAATTGTACATTAAAAAGTTGTGCCTATAAATACCACTCAGGTTTTATTTATAAATCCACTTTAACCAAATCTCACATACCAAAAAGAGGTAGTTAAACTCAATGATTATAGGGGTAATTTTTCAACTTTGCCCTCCCTTATAATTGGGCATTTGAAAACTATTCCTTCCCTCTCTATTTTCATAGGTGCATTTAATATGGGTAAAATTGTCACAATCTCATTTATTACATGAAATTAGACTTATAAATAGAACCAATTTTTTTTGATCAAAATGGATTTATAAATAGGATCAGAGTGGTAAAAAACATATGTTATGTATTTATAGACCACTAAATAATGAATGAAATTTTTCTTTCTTGCTTTCTACTCTTCCCATCTTTTCCTCTTATTTTATAACGGAGTATATATGCCTCACACACTTAACAAGAGACAAATATTTGTGGGTAAAATTAATCTAATGTAATCGATATTAACAAATTAATTTTTTTTTTTCATAGTGACACATTAATTGTTAATAGCGCGTAATACCATTGTACAATCCATATAACCAAGATCTTGCTTCTTTTTTTTTACATTTTCTTACAAACTAGGAATGCTTTCAACATGACCACAACAGCAACAAGCAAATCCAAAATTCATAGAAATATGTTGTTTAGTATCTGGTTGCAGTTTCTGCTTTGTTTTCAAGATCAAATGAAGCCTATTAATTCATTATAGCTCCTTTAAAAGCATAGCCTAGTAGCATATGATCTCGGGAATGCAAGAAAATAAAAATGGACCAGCAAGTACAATGTTCACAAACCTATCTGAAAAATAGCTAGTTTTGTTAAGAGAGATCATCTCAACAATATTACACATAATTTACTGCTTAACACTCAGTTTTAGAAACCTCAGAATCAAACAACTTCATCGCTCCAAGTCTCCCATCTACAAAATCCAAAACCAACTTTATTGCTCAACAGTGTCCCTTTAATCTAAAAGTGGAAGCTTGCACCCCACAGAGGACAGAGAGAAGGGCCCAGCAAAGGATGAGATGCTCAAGGTAAAAGTTAAATTATAACTGTCATATATCTATATATGGCATTGAGAATTCCAGCTAAACTCATACATTTACAGTTTACCTGCATCTTCTTTGTGATTCCAATCCTCACATTCACTGTCTTGTATGAGGAAAATGGGCTAATACCGATACTTCTGCCACGCCCTTCTTCAGGAACTCCTAATGATGCTACAAAAATTTGACTAGCACAAAAAATGTCTACCATGTTTACAGCTCAGCTCTGGATTCTAAGTCTTCCTTGCTCAAATCTTCACTAGTGGAATCCTTTGATTGGGTTGGGGCTTGCACAGGTTCTTGATCCTCCCCCATGATTTTTGCAGTAAATCTTCTTGCCTCTGCATCGAGGTCTGGCCACTCAGCTACTATTCGCCGAGCACCCTGATATTCAAAGTAAGGATGAGCCGAAGTAATCTAGAGAACGGAGGAGAAGAGCT
Organism: Acacia acuminata; assembly: GCA_019022655.1. Classification (NCBI taxonomy): domain Eukaryota; kingdom Viridiplantae; phylum Streptophyta; class Magnoliopsida; order Fabales; family Fabaceae; genus Acacia; species Acacia acuminata. Next base: position 8,595,711 of record JAFJYI010000005.1, read on the forward strand.
ACAACATCCGCGGTGATGCCTTTTAAGTTCTGAAGACTGAAATTTTCAAAAAGCATACATTTACCTGAAGTTTGGGTTCTTTTGTCATGGGATTGTTGCAAAGATCAATAGTTTTTGCCTTTGATTTTGTAGCATTACCGCACCATGACTCACACCAAAGCCATTCTTGAGGCAAAGAAAAGATGGGCACATTATGCTGAGCATAATTGGGAAGATCCTGAATAATGGAGGGAAAAATTCAGCCTAAAAAAAAAAAAATCGCAGAAAATGTTGTTCAATGAACACCAAAAATAATGAAAGCAAGGCCAAAAAAAAGTGCAATGAGAGGAACTGGGAACATATTCCCATAAAAGGATATCGAAATTCTGGTCATTTTTTACGGACCTACTTTTTAGTTCCCTTCAATTACGTTCTATAACATTGTATTGCAGGTCGGTTTACTTCAGAAATTGATACTATTGGCACTCAAACTAACAGATAACCTCACCAAATTGTATGTTGCCTCAATATAAATAAGCTACTCACCATGTTATAAGAAACCATCTGACCTTGGTAAACAATTTAATCTTTTAAGTGATTCTTTGAGGATTAAACAAATGAAGAGACCTCATGGAGTCCATCTATTACCTGATCCAGGTTGGAAAGACTATTGGGATCCTTGCTGAGGGTTTCATAGAAAACTCTAAGATTATCTCCAGCAGCAGTCTCTCGGAACTTCTTCAGATCAACAACATACAAAGCACTGCAGAAAACTAGCAACAATCAGGAAATTATTCTTGATAAATTCAACTCTTGTTGAGAATGGGAGTTGTAGTAACTAACCTAATATGGTATGGTCTTCCCCGCAGATGATCCTTCCAGAAACCCTATGACACCAAAATAATGCAAAGATTAAGCATTAAGTGTTGCGTCTACAGACACTAAGTACACAGAATTTGAAATGAAATTATCAACAATATAAACACTATCTCTAGTCCTATATGTAGGACCTAGTTTGTAGTGCAAATTATACTACAAACTAGGTCCTACATTTAGAATCGGAGGAGTAATATTGAATTCAATAATGGCATTACTTGTCTCCAAAACCGATAGCCATCCATTTCCTTATTGTTATCACAAAAAGGAGTATATGCCAGAGGTCTTCCTTTCAAATCCATGTCATAGAGTTCTCCCATGTCTGCCCTCACAATTTGATCTGCATCCACGAATATGACCTGCAAATTGGATAGATTTCAGCTTAGATTACTCTGGAACAAAACTCCACACTTTGATGCTTAAAAATCATGATACCTTCTCCAAGGAAAGGGGAAAGATGACATCAAGGAATAAGATTTTATATGCCCAAATTATCCTCTGCTTTTCTTTCTGCTTATGCAACCATGTAGGCCATTTGTATGTGATCAGTTCGTATTCAAACCCATATTCTTGAGCCATGTGGGGAATCACGTCCTGTGTTAAATCAACAACCAAAAAGTATAAGGATGCCAGATAATCAAATATTTGTTCTTATTTAAACTTCGAACATAAAATTAAGCTCAACGTAATCATTTATATAAGATGGACATAACCTTAAAAGGAGGAGAGAGGTAGTTCTTTATGAACCAGAATTTAACAGGACGATTGGTGTTCTTTAGAACACTAAGAATCATTATCTTCAGAAAACGCTCATATCTGGCAAAAAGAAATCAGCCATCAAATTAAAACAAAAGATAAACTGTGATGAGAGAAATTACATAACTGTACACTATATAATAAATTTAGTCTAAAACTTTAGGATGGTGCTTTATTATAGATATCTACTTATCTAGTATCGCTGCTAGGTAAGTTCATGGAACTACTATTTTTGTGCAGGAGAGCTTGGATCGATTTGACTATCTAAAAATTCACTAATTACTGGAATGAGAATAAAAAAACCATACAGTGACCCTTTAGAATATGGCACCTCAATAGAAAAGGGAGGGAAAAAAGAGAGAAGATGCGAAAGCTTTGCAATCTATAGAATCGACGACCACATGCATTACACACTTGGAAATCTGCCACTAATTCCTAAATCCCTTGATTATAGTATCTCATCATATCCCCTGATTATAGCTCTTCTAGTTTAGGAAAGATTCTGATTTTTATTTTGATGGATTGTAATCCTCCTTTTAGTTTCTCACCGGTGATTGCTCTTCTTTGAGGCTATATATTGTAGTCACTTTCTCATATGAAATATCAATAAGAGAGAACTAGAGTTCTCTGATTTTTTTTCATATACTTGTAATATGATTATTAGCTAACTTACGAATGTTAAAAAGCCTTCTTACTTTTGGAGGGAAAAGTGGGGACAACTCTTTTAATAAATAAATTACATGCAGAATAAAAGAAAATTTTCAGAGCAAGATAAAGCAGGAGACCCACTTACAAGTGCCCAGAAGCAATGGAAAATATATTAATAGTTTTTCCACGTCGTCCGCCCTTGCCTTTCTCCTATTAGAGAAAAAAATTTTAATGTTACAAACTAGAAAACAATAATATACAATGTCCACAAGACAAAAGAAAAAAGGTACAAGGGAAGCAGATTGAGAAAGGGAGTGGAGATGAAATACTTCAAAATTAGCGATATTTTTATTTAACGAGTTGATAAAATTGAACTTACATATGATAATGGTTTTTCACTGAAGAACTAAAATCATAGTTATCCATTTAGAGCATTACGATGATGGTTTACTTCAAAATTTCATTTCACGCATTGAGAGAATATAAATCAATCAATTGGCAGATTTTTATAACAATGATGGGTGATTGTTTAATTTGTAACTCTATATACAAATGCTTTTGGTACACCTGTAATCTCCACCCTCGTATTTCAGATCAAGAAGAACCCATGCCTGTGTCCAATAAACTAGACTACAGACATAAGATGCCACCATTTTAAGTGTCATACCAAACAAGGGAGCCTTAAACACCAGGCTTTTTATAAATCTTGACAACTTTGGCATTCAGCACATCAACGAACTAAAAACCAACTATCTTCAAGGTTTTTAAGGAAATCCATAAACCAAACGAACCCCACCAAAAAGGAGAGGATGAAAAAATGGGGAAAATAAAGTAAACTCACTGGCAGACTGCTGTCAGTATTTTTAGCTTGTTCATTGGTACTCATGAAACCAGATGCCCATTTTAGTAAGTTTGAATTCCAGCTACCTCCCTGCAAAATCTCAAATAAAAGTATGTGAAGGTATGTCCTAGCCTTTCTAGACAACTCTTTTATTTGTTTCAGGTGTTAACACATAAATTTCCAGAATTTGTTTTTTCATGGACTTGCACTCACTTTCTTCTTATCTTGTCGATTGTCATCGCCATCAGGAACCAGCAATTTCTCATGTTCCTTGCCCTTTTTCTTCACTACCTCCATTTGAACAACCTTTCCCCGTAAATCATCAATGGTAATAAGTTTTGATGATCGTTTACCCTGACTTTCACTGTCATGTTCCTTTACAGTATATAGCTCAGAACTTCTACCAGGAGCAAGCTGCAAATACCAAACTCCAGGAGAAACTTTCATTTGCCAATAACCAAGATTGGCCATCACAAGTGTATCAACTAAATGGGGCGCACTTTTTGTTCCAAGAATCAATTGAAGACCTCGAGGAGGATCGTGATCCTTTTCAGAACAATGACCTGGTCAGATGAAAATTGGAAAAGAATATCAATAGATTGGCAGTCAGCATTCCTTAATACCGACAGACCTGATCAGATGAAAATTGTAGAAGTGTATGTGGGTGTGATCTTCACACCAAAATAGTGCTTTGTCCAAAGGGCTCCCATTATCCCACTGAAAGACCCAGAGAAAGAGACATCTAGTTCTAAGGTAAGATCAATGAAAACCACTTCTTAAAAAATAAGTGCACCAATTCAAGAAACAGTGCCAATTGGTCCCTCCACACACATTCACCATTTGGCCTTCAAATAGCTTAGGATTTTTGAAAAAGGAGGGGGGGGGGGGGAAGAGACTTGAGAAATGCTGTCAGTGACAGTATATTCTCAGAAAGCAAAATGAAATTACCAGTAAGAACGAGGGCTTCAAGTTCAAATACAGCTTGCAATGTCCTTGTGTCACCAAGATTCTCGAGCAAAATGTTATCCAGGTCATGGCTGCAACAAGAGAAATATTACTACAGACTACTAAAATTCATCCAAGTAAAATTGCGTGCACACACATGTATTAGACATTCAGTAGCTTACACAAATGTGTCTAAAGTTCAAGCATAATTACACATACTACTCTATTGTTTCAGATATAACATTCCCTTATACTAACATAAATGTTACTTATTGCATAGGTCTGTGCTTGGGCAAACATTAACATGTTATAAGCCTAACAACTGCAAGATTTGAGAATCCCATCTAAAAAATGACGGACCTAAGGCTTTTGAGGTCCAAGAAGATACAAGCCCAAACCAAAGAAAAAGGGTTGTGACCTATGGCCCCAGAGTGTGGAAATCTTAACCAAAGCAACTCAAGTTATTTTGGTGATAAAGACAAGCTCAAGCCCAAGCCCATGAAAAAGTTAGCAATAAATAAAAACATAATTATGTTTAAAAAATTTAATAATTTAATTTTGCTGTATGATTTACAGCTTATATTTGCCAATATTTAAAAACATTGATTCAAGTTTGAACTTCAGATGAAACACCCTCCTTTGCTCGGCTTCACACCATCCATATAACTTTTTTAATTGGCCCTTTAGGAAGATATGGTTTTCTAGAATAAAATACAAAAAATTCTAAAAACTATGAAGTATGGAGACTTGAAGGGGGAAAGGTTGTGGCTATATTGATGGAACTGAGTCTTTATTATTGCCGAGTAATTAAGATAGCCAGTACAAGCCTCTTCTATAGAGAAAGGAAGACGAAAAATGGAAAATCGACTAACAATCTTAGTTACAAAGATGAACAGAAAATCACAGAGCAATAATCAAGGAGCCTTCCCTGTCTTTTGAGAGGTCAGAGACTATCCCCAAAACAACGCCTAAGCACTCAATGACTGTCACTCTAAGGGCACAGAACCCTAGATAACCAACTCGCTTCCCATCTTGAGACTATTGGGCTGCTATGCATTTAGTGGGCCTTTTCCTAGCTGCTGCTTGACAGGCCCATGTTTAGTACACTCTCTTGTAAGCTCGGTCATAAGGGATAACAAGCCCATCATTCACCTCCCTAGAAGCTTCACCTTGTCCTCAAGCAGAAAATGTGGAAAGTGAACACGGATTGCCTTCATATCTTACCCTAGTACTGTCACAATCAGGAAGATTACACCATTTAACCAAGACTAGGGTAGTGCCATCAGTCATGCTTCTCTTTTTGATAATATCTTGGGGTTGGACCATCAGTTCATACACTTCTGATAAGAAACTAGGCAAAGGCTGAACCTGTTCTGTAGAAACCAGTGATTTTTTGAGCTGTGAAGCATGGAAAACCGGGTGTATTCACAACATTTCAGGTTGTTTGAGTCGGCAAGCCACTTTCCCTATTCTCTTCACAACCTTGTAGGGACCATAATACCAGGGAGTGAGCTTCTCATGCTAACACTTAGCAAGGTTCTTTAATTTATGGGGCTGAATTCGTGAATACACCATATCTCCCACTTCAAATTCTACCTCTCTTCTATGCTTATTTGCATACTGCTGCACCTGAGTTTGGGCACGTTACAGATGGGATTTAAGGGCCAACAGTGCTTCGTTTCACTCCTTAATTTGCTCATTCACTTCCTCAACCATGGAAAAAACGTCCTGCCATTTAAAGACAGTGGATGGGTCACGTCCATACAAAGCTTTGAAGGCAGTGGTGTTGATGGAGCGATTAAGGAGGTGTTAAACCAAAACTCAGCCAAAGGAAGCATCTTGACCCACTTTTTGGGGGGTTTCTCCAGCAAAGCATCGGAGGCAAGTTTCCAAGGTCCTATCACCTCGGTTTGGCCATCAGTTTGGGGATGATACCCCGAACTATACTTCAAGGTGGTTCTGGACTGTGTAAATAATTCTTTCCAAAAGTAGCTGATGAAGACCCTATCTCGGTCAGAAACGATTGACTTCAGGAACCCATGTAGTTTCACAATTTCTCTTACAAAAATTTCAGCAACTTCTTTGGCCGTAAATGGGTGGGAAAGTGGCAGAATATTGGCGTATTTTGTCAAACGATCCACCACCACCATGATCATGTCAAACCATTGGGATGTCAAACCATTGGGACTGCAGGGCTAAGAGTAGTTCACACTTAGATACATGCTCTTGGATATCTCATTTCATCCCTTCCCAATACACCACCTCCACAAGCCTCTTATAAGGTACGCAAATAACCCCAGTGCCCTCCCAAAGGGGAACCATGAAGTTCTTGTATAAGTGCAGCGGTTCTTGGGACTGTTTCAGTAACACCAGCTTCCCTCGGTACAGCAAGAACCCATTTTTAAGGTTATATCCCTCTAGCATGTCTTTCCCAATGAGCACTCCCTGCCAAATACTGTTCAGCTTGTCATCCTTAGCAATTTCAGCCTCAAATTCTTCAATTCCAGCATATTGCCACAAGGAAAATGCATTCAAGGTCATCTCATTGTTATCTCTTCTGGACAGGGTGTCAGCAGCTCAATTTTCTCATCCCGGTTTATATTGAATGTCAAATTTGTATCCTATTAGTTTGGAGACACATCCTTTTTTATCTAGGGCGATTTCTCATTGCTCCAAAAGGTGCTTGAGGGCCTTCTGATCAGTGCGAATGACAAATGGCTTGACCGCGAGGTAGTGCTGCCATTTCTTCACTGCCAACACAATGGCTATTAATTCTTTTTCATACACAGACCCAAGTCTTGCTCTTGCTGAAAGTTGCTGGCTGAAATATGTGATAGGCTACGCATTTTGCATCAACACTGCCCCAACACCAGTCCCACAAGTGTCCGCCTCTATGACAAAAGGAGCTTCAAAGTTGGGCATAGCTAAGACGGGTGCAGTCACCATGACAGCCTTTAAGGCTTCGAAAGCAGCTTGGGCTTGTTCACTCCACCGGAAAGCATTCTTCTTCAACAACTCGATTAGCGGGGCAGCAATCTTTCCATAGTTTTTTATGAATTTCCAGTAATATCTGGTAAGACCCAAGAACCCTCTTAGCCCTTTGACATCTTTTGGCACCGGCCAAATCACCATTGCTTCAATTTTGGCAAGGTCAGCTCCCTCTGAGGAAATTATGTGGCCGAGATACTCCAACTTTCTTTGAAAGAAACTGCACTTTTTAAGATTGATCAACAGCTGGTGTTGCTGCAAAATTTTCAGCACCTCCTCCAAATGCTTCAAGTCAGTTGCTTCATCCTTACTATGCACAAGGATATCATCAAAAAATACTAGAAAAACCTCCTCAAATGTTCCCTGAATAATATTATTCATCAAGGATTGAAAGGTAGAAGGAGCATTAGTGAGTCCAAAAGGCATAACTAGAAATTCATAGTGACAATCATGTGTTCTAAAAGCAGTTTTATGCTCATCACCAGGTTTAACCCGAATCTGGTGGTAACCGGATTTAAGGTCCAGTTTAGAAAAAATCGTAGCACCACCGAATTCATCAAGTATTTCATCAATAGCCGGTATGGGATACTTATCTGGGATTGTGATCCTGTTAAGTGCTCTATAATCCACACAAAACCTCTGACTCCCATCTTTTTTCTTGACGAGCAAGACCATTCTCACATAAGGGCTAGTGCTAGGTTGTATTATGACAGCATCAATCATTTCTCTCACAAGTTTCTCAATCTCAGTCTTCTGCCCAGAAGCATAGCGATACGGCCTGATGTTTCGTGGTTGAGCCCCATGCTCAATGGTAATTGCATGGTCTCGGTTTCTATGAGGTGGAAACCCCGTCCTTGGTTTACGAACTGCATATAGCTCTTCAATAAGCTTAACACTGCTGGAGGAACGTTCTCAGCCTCTCTTTTGCTACTACTTCCCGCAACTTCCAGCACCTGAATTTCAATTATATAGCCTTCCCCCTCACCATGCAGAGCCTTCTTAATGGCATTGAAAGTAGCCGGGGCTTAAGGGTCAAGTCACCCTTTAAACAGACCCACTCATCGTTTATCTTAATCTTCATGCATAATTGACCCCAGTTGACGTGGGTTTCACCCAAAGTCTCCAAGCAAGCCATACCAAGCGCCAAATCAATATTGGACAGATTGTGGGGGTAAAAATTTTGCTTTAAACGTAACCCCTATAACTCCACTTACAAGTGCGGCACGCCCCTTTGAGAAAGTCTTCCTCCCATCGCCAATGGTAATTGAGTATGTATGGGTAGGAGCAACACCAAGGCTTAAATGGTCGACCACATGTTGAGCAACAAAGTTGTAGATTGCTCCGCTATCTATCAGGATGACCACCGGCTCTTCCCTCAATATTCCTCTTACATTCATTATTATTGTGCTCGAGAACATAGCAGCCACCTCTTTTTTGTTCGTGCCTTCATCCAACTTGAAAAAATCCTCCTCATTAATTTCGGCTTCCTCACCCTCACTAAACACAAGCAATCGCAGCTGCTTACCTTTACATACTTTTCCTCACATTTAAAGCACAACCCAAGCTCCCTTCGCTGAATAAGCTCTGCCTTTGAAAGTCGTGTCTACTACCACAATCGCTGCTTGTGGGCGCGATTGTGACGTGACGATTGGAATGTTTGCACCCTTTGACTCTGCCTTCTCCTTTTGTTCACTAGTGGGTGTCAATTGTCTAAAGAGAGGGCTTTTTAGGCTCTCTAAAAAACTGGAGAAATTAGGCTTTGCAGTGGGCCATTGCAAGTGTGACCCAAGTTTCTGACCTTAGGCCCACTTGTCTTCAACTTTTTTCAACGTCACATTCCTCCTTTCGACTTGGTAGGCGATGTCCATGATTCCAATCACACGTTGGCCTTCACTTCTTTGACCCCATTCAAGAACATCCGGATTAAAGATTCTTCTGTTACTTCAGGTAAAGTTGTTGAGAGGAGTTTGAACTTCTCTCGAGTTTTGTCACAATACCCTCCTGCTTCAGCCCTTCGATTCTCTCATAATTATCGCCCTTTTGATTGCAGTCGAATCGTTCAATCATTGCTGCTTTGAAGGTCTTCCAATACTTAATGGATCCTCTCGTTTCAATCCACTGGAACCAGTTCACTACACGACCTTCTAACCCCACCACCACTACATCAAGTCTCTTTACTTCTAACAATCTGTTGGCATAAAAGTATCTCTCCATTCTAAAGGTCCACCCCAAAGGATCTTCCCCATCGAATAGAGGCATATCCAACTTCCTATATCTCTACCCATCCCTCCTAGGGAACTCTATCTGCCTCTTCTTAGTTTCATTCTCTAGTCCAGACTCTCTGTTTCTCGGCCCCCTCCACCTTCTTATGTCTCCAAGTTCATAGTCTCTATACATTTGTCACCACTCGAACTCTCACCGCCGGTATAAGGTCGATTCAAAGCTGCAAGGTGCTAGGACTGAATTTGCAATATAGCGAGGATGCTGGCATTTTGTTCTTGAAGCTAGGCAATCACCATCTGAAAGTTAGCCTGCTCCTCTCTTGCTTTTGTGCTAGTCCTCTATAACTCTCCTACTGCTTTCTCCAACTTTCCAACCTTGCCTCCATTCTAGTTCCAACCATACCACAGGACACGGCCCAAATTGATGGAACTGAGTCTTTATTATTGCTGAGTAACTAAGATAGCCAGTACAAGCCTCTTCTAAAGAGAAAGGAAGAGGAAAAAGGGAAAATCGACTAACAATCCTAGTTACAAAGATGAACAGAAAATAACAGAACAATAAGCAAGGGGCCTTCCCTAATTTTTGAGAGGCTAGAGACTCCCAAATCAGATAACAAGCCCATCACATATTCAATATCCTATCAGACACCTAAATCAGATATAAGCCCACATTTTTTCAACCCACCATGTAAAGATTGTGCCCAATGTCTAAGTATCCACGCTTCTTAGATCAAACACAGGATGATAATATCTTAACATCTCTAAACTCAAATATTAACTTATGGAACAGGTTATTGTTATGCTAAAGTTAAAAATAAGTCACTTTAATATGATGTTCCTACTCTTCCACCATCACTGCTTTTACACTGGTAGACATATGGGTAAATCCATTCTTTCTACATTTCTTCCAGTTTCAGGGTCGTTCACATGCTTTGATAGTTGAAATGAAATTGCACAGTTGAAAAGATGTGAATAGTGTGAATTTGCCATCAGCTGCATGTCTTTAAAATTTTTGGGATCCTCTGTTCTAGTGTAGATGTAGTCCACCTTGATTAAACCTTCTACTTTTACACTAGTAGACATCATATATAGATAAATCCAGTATTTAACAAATATTTGAGGAATGTGTTGAGGATGACACATACACAGCAATAACGGGCTCAACAAGCCAAGGCTCAGGAACATCAAGATTCATTGTGAGAGTCTTTGACAAGGGCATGTTGGCAAAAAATGCTTTAGGACCATTTATTGCAGAGTCAGCATTGCTAAAATCATCCTACACAAGAAAGGAAGCCTAAGAAACCAACATCAAATATCATATCAGATTAATCAACAAGATAAAAGCAAAAGAAATACCATTGTGGGCACTACATATCTGTAGTAACTCTTCAGAGGAAGATCAGCAAGGGAACTCTGACATGAAACGAGAGATAGCATTATACATTGTGAGGATAAAAGACTTGAGCATTCTGTTGCAAGTGAACTTATAAAAATATAGCTCGTAGAAAATACAAGTCACTTCCTTACCAAAAATAGGAAATACATGCCACGGGCTCAGAAAGGCTGAAGGATTCATAAAAACCATAGAGAAAGAAAGTTGGACTTACTTTTCTTTCTTTCTTTTTTCCCCCAAGTTGTTGGATATTAATTTGTGAACAATGTAATTTATACAGGAGAAAAAACATAAGCACAGTCATTGCAATACAAATCCTGCCATACATCACTTTTACAATAGATTCAAGTACCAATAAAAGGCAAATTCACCATTTAAGAACAAGAACAACACTTGGTCAGTTGTCATCTAAATCCTAGAAAAGCACGGAAATCTCTTTTCATTCATCATCTCAAAAGCAAAAGCAACTGTTCAAGCATGATATGAACACAGATTAATGAAAAAACAATTTGTTTGATGACTAATAATGTGACTAGAATAATAGATATCAACTGACCATTGGATTCAATACAATCCTCATGCTGGGCTGTACGTATTTCCACAAAACTCGAAGAATTCCAGATAACCTTTGGCTGGTTGGACTTAACGGATCAAGAACAGCATCAATATGAATGCTAGAGTTTTCATTGTTTAGAATAATCGCACTGCAGAGTACAAACAATGAACTATTATTATGAATAATGAGGTACAGCGAAATGAGCAATCAGTAACAGGAATTACTCATTTACTATCAATCACTCTAGTTTTCTACGTAGATCGAATGCATCCTAGGCAATTAAAATTACCTATGTTGATCATGCAATATCTCAAAACGAACATTTTCAGAATTTCTACTCCTTGTAGCCATTGAAGAAGATAAGATCATGATGACATCGCTAATGAATTTACTGCAGGCAAAAAAGCAACCATTCAGTAATAATTTGGCCCAAGAAAGATAAAGGTTAAACTATAAGTCACTTCTGATAGCAACATATAATAGCCATGCAGCATCAAAATTTCTATAAAATATCCAAATTAAACTTATGGCACACAAAGCATGGTAGAAAGATAAAGTAAATCAATAAGGCAGCATGATAGAATGATAGAAAGCAGATTAATGTAGTAGAGAAGGCATATAACAAGAAGGTTAAAATACTAGAAAATGGAAATTGTGAACAAAATTGTAAATCAAAAGGCACATTAGCTATAATCATAGGCTAAAGTGATTGAATTACACATCTAGTGATTCAGAGCTCCAAAAAGGATTAAAATTTAAATTGCGTAGGTATTCTGTATGCTGTTATACCCTGACATCTAAGATGCCAATCAGCATTCATGATTACCAGAATTTAGTAAACCGAAAGTTAAGATGATAGTTGTCATCCAAGATGTTAGGGTGTCATGGAATGGCATCATCATGGGTGGTATTTCATATCACTCAAGATCATGGGAATTAAGTAGAGGACATGATATGAAGAATGCCATAATAAAAACATTGATGATATATGTATTCTCTACTAGGGGCTTTATAGTAAATAAATAGTGGGGGAAAGGTGCATATCAGCTGAGTTAGTTAGAAGAGAGAGAGAATTAGCAATGACGTGGCTAGGCAAAGGGAATATACATATAGTACTATACCAACTGCCATTTTTGTGAATGAATTACTCTGTTTTCTCTTGTCTGTAAAATCAAAGGCATCAAAGCCCTTTGTCTGGCCACGGCACTACCGCCGCCAGATACAAGATCCCAAGACTGTCTCGGTGACTTGGAGCATCGTATTGAGATGCTTCACACTACCATGCACTCTCGATTCGAATAGAGTTTTCAGGATATAGCTGGCCTCAAGCAAACCACTACCCCGCTTGAGGAACTCATGAAAATGTTAGAAACTCAATTCTCATCACCACCCAACCCAAACATTGAAAAACAACCTATCAATACTAATCGGAATCACGACGGTGGGTCTAGTTCCACCGTTTCTCCTTGCATTCCTCCTTTTGGGTCCTTTTCATGAAGTGCAACACCAACATCAACATTCCTCGTATTTTATTCCCACAAAACAAAGCCGTGTGGAATTTCTGAGGTTTGACGGTTTTGAATTTCGTGGTTGGGCTTATCGTTGCCAAAAAAATTTTAAGGTCGATAGTACTCTACCGGAACATTGTATTCGACTACTGAGAATTCATTTGGAGGGCCATGCTCTTCGATAGTATCAGACGTTCATGCGCCACCACTTATTTGCTGAAGTCCGCTAGGATGATTATTCCAAACAGATGGAAGACAAATTTACTAACGTTCGCGAAGAGCATCAACTGATTGCTTTGAAGAAACTTCAACAAGGCAATGGGGTTGTCGCCATTATAAATGATAGTTTGACGAGCTGCTATAAAAGGTGGATATTCCCGAGCCTATTGTGGTGAATTTGTTCATCTAAGGTCTTCAACCGAACATCCGCCAATTCGTCCTAAATTTCTCTCCTCCATCGTTAGCCAATGTGACTTGCTCTACCAGGTTGCAAGAAGCGACGATCCGAACCCTTCATGAAAACACATCAGGTCGCAAATGTCAGGTCTCATCCACGGGTTCTTACGATCGTTCCTTGGATTCGGGTCCCAAATTTTCTACAGTAGTCGGCTCTAAGGCTAGCCCATGTCCATCTAGCTTCTCTGATCCACCGAAATCTCAAGTTGACCTATCCAAGTTAGGCATGACGGCGTCTTCCTCAGGTTCCACTTCGAACCCAACGTCAGTAACATCTTCAAGATCATTCTCGAAACCTACTCGGGAATTAACCAAGCGAGAAATGGATAAATGCCGTCGAAAGGGATTGTGTTATTGGTGCCCTAAAAAATACTCCACTCATAGATCTAAGGACTCTCATATATATATGCTAGTAATCGACGATGAGGATGAACAATTTTAAGACACGTTAGGCTATGCATAAGGAGCCATTAAGGGTAGTATTAACATAACTAAGGGTCATGTTCATACTTCAACACTAAAGCCTCTCACACGAATCAAGAACTTGCAGCTGATTGTTCTAGTGGATACTGGTAGCACTCACAACATCATCGATGCCTCAGTAGTTGAAAGGCTCAAATTGAAAATGCATGAACAGCAGAAAACTGAAATTGAGAATCAGATTCAACAAATGCTTCTTAATGGCATCATCCGTGAAAGTTCTAGTGCTTCTACTACTCCCATGGTATTGGTTCAAAAGAAAGAGAGGCTACTTGGCGATTTTGTGTTGATTACCGTAAATTAAATGAAGCTACTATCAAGAACAAATTTCCAATTCCTGTTATTGATGAACTATTAGATGAGTTAACATGAGCTGCATTCTTTTCCAAGCTAGACTTACACACTGGCTATCATCAAGTTCGGATGCGAGAAGATGACATTGCTAAAACGGCTTTCAAGACTCATGAGGGATTATATGGGTTTTTGGTCATGCCATTCGGCCTCACCGATGCTCCGACTACCTTCCAAGGACTCATGAACTCTATCTTTAAGCCTTTTTTACGCAAATTTATTCTAGTATTCGTTCATGATGTAGATAGCAAAGATTGGCATTCTCACTTACAACACTTGGAAACTACACTTTCTGTTTTGAGACAGCGGCATCTTTTTGCTAAAAATTCTAAATGTATCTTTGTTGCCACTAAGATTGATTACTTGGGCCACCTCATTTCTCCTCAAGGTGTCCAAGCCGACCCTCAAAAGCTAGAGGCTAATTCTTCATGGCCAGTACCTTCTTCTCTTCGGGAATTATGAGGCTTCCTTAGTCTTACAGGGTATTATCGTTGGTTCATTTGGCATTTTGGGTCAATTAGTAAACCTTTGACAGACTTGTTGAAGAAGGACGAAAGGTTTGTATGGACTTTGGATGCTGCTACTACTTTTCAGACTCTTAAGGATGTTATGATGTCACCCCCGGTCCTTGCTTTTGCCCAATTTCAATTATCGAGACTGATGCATCTGGTTCTGGTTTGAGAGCTGTTTTGTCTCAAAGTGGCCATCCATTGGCTTATGCTAGTAAAGTTTTGGCTCCTACTAAGCGCCACTTATCTACTTATGAGAGGAAAATCCTTGCTATTCCATTCACCGTTAAGCAATGGCTTTCTTACTTCGGAGGTCGCAAATTTTTTATTTGCACTAATCATGTACCCTTGAAGCATTTATTGGAGCAGCAAGACTTAAATCAGGAGCAGTATAAATGGCTGCAAAAATTAGGGGGACTGCACTATGAGATTGTGTACATGATAAGGAGTGACAATTTTGTCGCCGATGCTCTGTTTCGCAGACATGAAGGCTCTTGTTTCACCATTTCTACTCCTGTATCTCCTATCTATAGATGGAGTTCGCGAATCCTGGCTGATTGATACTACTTTATAGAGTTTAATCAAGACTTGGAACGAGATCCAGCTTCTCATTACAAGTTTACTTGGCAGAATCAACTGCTCAAATGCAAGGGGAAGCTTGTTGTCGTAGCTGACAAAGGTCTACGTACAGATCTGCTTACCTCTTTCATGCTGAAGGCATTGGGGGACACTCAAGTATCCATTCTACTTTTAAGCGCCTTGCTTCATTTTTCTATTGGAAAGTTATGGAAAACGATGTTCGTAACTTTGTGCGTGAATGCACTACTTGCCAACGTCTTAAACCTGAATTGGTGGCTTCTCTGGGTCTTCTTCAACCCCTTCCTATTCCAGAACCAGAACATGTTTGGTCTGAATTGTCCATGGATTTTATCAATGGTCTTCCAAAATTTTATTCTAAAAACCACCATTCTAGTTGTGGTCGATCATCTTTCTAAAGCTTCTCACTTTATGGCACTTAAACATCCTTTTACAGTTGTGGATGTAGCAAATATTTTCATGGATAATGTTGTGAAGTTGCATGGTTTCCCTAAGTCTATCGTTACCGATAGATATCCCATTTTTTGTGGAAAATTCTAGGAGTTATTTCGTTTATATGGTATGAAATTACATCCTCAAACGGATGGGCAAATGAAAGTTCTTAATTGTTCTTTGGAGTGCTACCTCCGTTGTATAACTAGCAACTTCCCTAAACAAAGGACTAAGTGGTTAGCATTAGCTGAATTATGGTACAATACTACTTATCACTCAGCCATTGGCATGATTCCTTTTGAAGTTGTATATGGTGTGTCCCCACCAATCCATCTTCCTTATATTGCCAGCGACTCTCCTAATGACTTGGTGGACCGTACTTGCTTGTCTCGTGACATGGTTCTGCAAAGTCTTAAAGATCATTTGCTGAAAGCCCAACACAGAATGGTGCAGCAAGCTAATATACACAGATCTAAATGACAATTTACTAGTGGTGACATGGTCTATCTTAAACTGCATTCTTTCAGGAGGAATTTGCTGAATAATTCTTCTCTTCACAAACTGGCTGCAAGCTGTTTTGGGCCGTTTGAGTCTTAAAAAAGATTGGTGTTGCTGCTTATGAACTTGGCCTTCCCTCTATGACTAGAGTGCATCCACTATTTCATGTTTCTCTTCTCAAAAGGCATGTTGGGCTCTCTGTTCATGTTACTCAATCCCTCCCGCCAGTTGATGATCACGACCAATTTGCACGTGAACCAGAGGCGATTTTAGGTCGTAAGCTTGTCCACCGCAACAATCTTCCAGTTACTTAAGTGCTAATCCAGTGAAAATTGCCTCAACATGAGGATGCTACTTGGGAAGACCTTTTTGTCATTCAGACTCAATTTCCTCAATTTTCTACTACTGCAACTTCTACTGATGAAATCCTTGTGGACAAGGATTCTTTTTCTTTTTTTTTTTTTTTTTTTTTTTGGGGGGGGGGGGGGGGGGGGGAATAATTGATATATGCATTTTCTACTAGGGCTTTATAGTAAATAAATAGTGGGGAAAAGGTGCATATCGGCTCAGAGTTAGTCAGAAGAGAGAGAGAGAATTAGCAATGACATGGCTAGGCAAAGGGAATATACATGTGGTACTGTACCAATTGCCATTTTCATGAATGAATTAGTCTGTTTTCTCTTCTTCGTATAATATCAATTGAACTATGAAAGAAAAGAAGTATCAAGTAGAGGACATGATATCCTCATCGGACAAACATTAAAGAGGGAAAACAAGAAACAGTAAAAGCTTATATCAGCAAACCTTGTTATCAAGTCAGGGTCAATATCCTGCCATTTCACTTCTTCAATTATTTCCAGAATGTGTTTGGTCCTCTGTTTAAACTCCACCGATTCAAGAAGATGCAAATCATCACTCAAAAATGTACTTTCATCGATAGGATAAGTAACCTATAAAATAAAAATATCAAGGTAAGAAAGCAGGATGACTGGTGTGTGTATTTTGTTGATAATAATATATTGACATCAAATTTGGTGTGAAAGGGGGAAAAACACTTTTAAATATTAAGCAGTGAAAATACAGCTTTTAATTGGTTAACAATGACAGCATATAGCCAGAAACATTAAAACAGCCTTACCCTTCCATTAGTGATGACAGCATTGACACCCGATTCTAGCCCAAGTACCCTATACAAAAATGTTCCTACCTGGTGACAATTCGAATTAAGAAAATGAAAAGGATTAGAGATTGCGTCAAATACTGTACAAACTTCCATGAAATTAGTCAATGAAGAGTTCAAGTAGCAGGAGGAAGTAAGAGCAGTTGAGAATAATATCCATCAGTTACTGATATCAAATGAAAAGTTAAAAGAAAATTGAGGCAGGGGAGGGGGAATCAGTTGGTCAGACA
This sequence comes from Acacia acuminata, assembly GCA_019022655.1. NCBI lineage: Eukaryota > Viridiplantae > Streptophyta > Magnoliopsida > Fabales > Fabaceae > Acacia > Acacia acuminata. Next base: position 8,613,156 of record JAFJYI010000005.1, read on the forward strand.
TGCAACAGAATGCAATTTTCCATAAGGCAAAGCAACAAGGAGTACCTTAATCAAATGTTTTCTCACTTCTTCAGCAGAAAATTCGCGAAGGGCAGATCTGTAGCCCATAGATGGTAATCCATTAGCCTCAGCAAGCTCACAGACCTTATCAGTAAATGCTTCAGTGCTGTCAGCTGCCACAACTGATGCAAGGATGTAGTTCTGCTCATAGAATGAGCACAGTTGATCCAAGAAATCTAATACATTCTTCTTATGGCTGTATAAATCCATGCATTAGAACATCTAATATACAAACAGTACTTAACTTTGAAAAGGAAACTATTAATTGAGAAACTACAAAATTAAATATGCAGAAACTAAAAAAAAAAACCTATATGAGGATGCAGTGATTTCAAAAGCCTTAACAAAACGAAGGCTAGACAAATCGGCACTTCGATTGGCAGTAAAGAGAACCCCTACTCGAGCACTTTTAGACCCGTCTATCTGCAGCATATTGTGGAAAACTCAGAAACTTTACAAATCATTAGGCAAAAGCAGAACCAAGAAAATTTAACAAAAATGATGATAATAACCAGGTAAAATAAGCCTTGGCGAAGCAGTTTCATCCCACTACTTGAGGTAATATCAACAGCAAGAAGGTGAGTGACAGACTTCAAGTCATCTAATGCTGGGTTGAATCAAAAAAACCAACATGTGAAGAACAAAGAAACATAATGGAACGTGACCAAAAAAGAAAAACAGAATGCAAGAATGAACCTATTATTTCATAATCTATATAGCTTACTTCCAGGTGAGTGCAAGTAGCTGATGTCATTTGCCAAAGATCCCTCTCCAAAATTAAACATAGAAAGAGATGTGAACCTTGGTTTACTATCAGAAATAATCTAAAACAAGGGAACATGCAAAATGAGTTAGTCAGAGTTCTTACGCAAGTATCATAGAATCTGCAGATGTAATAATTATACCCGTGGATTATAGCGTTGAATGCCAGATTCTGATAGGAACTTGTCTAACACATCAGTGTGAGAATTTATATGTCCAAAATACACTTGCTCCTGTATTCTTGGAGTCTCATCATTCAAGGCAGATATAAGAGACTCCTGTTAACAACAATTACAAAAGACTAGTGTTAAAAAGTTATTCTACCAAAAGCCTTTGAAATCTCAATATCAGACCAATTCCAAATAAGAAATCAGGCGGCAAGGCAGAGGCAAACATTTCAATATCTAAGGCCTTACCTCAGTTGGTTCAATAACAAGTCCATTCATCAACAGAGAACACTGTAAATTAGACAAACCAAGCTTAAAGACAAACATGGAGCTTTCTTGTGACAGCTCCTTCAACTGTTGTTCCTTCTCCAGCTTTAGTAATATCTCATTGGGTGGAGATTTGGCCTTTGGTCTACAGAAATTATAATAACTTTAACTCAGGGAATTCTATATCTAATAGGTAAATGAGAAAATAATTAAACATGGAATGTTACTGTGAGTATAGAAGCACCATGATAGAGAAACATCAAAAGCACATGAGATCGTAAGAAAATCTACAGAACTCACAAAATTGTATCAACAAATGCTCCTTCAACATTGTGCACTTCGAGGGCATCTTCAAATCCATCTGACTCAATGTGCAATTTGTTTACCTATGAAGATGGACAACATAAAATCCTTCAATATGATTGCAAACAAGAACAATTTCAAATTTCTCATAACAACTGTCAACATATGTTACAAAAGAAGAGTTGTGCAAACTTGCTTACCAATAACTAATAAACATTAAGCAAGTAATGGTTGTTCAAAGGGAAAAAATCAAGTAATGATAAAAACAAGTTATAAAATTTGTACTAAAAAAAGAGTTACACACTTAAGACCAAACAAAATCCAAAACTTTTACATGTATCAACACGATTTTAAAAACCAAAAAATCCCCCCCCCCATATAAAAAAATATAACTTATTATTGGTTCTGGCCATGATTTAGCACTTGCAGAGTTAATAGTGAGGGTAAATTACTTAAGGAGCCAGAAACAACTACACTGAGACATTAGGAACCTTTTCTTGTACTATAATATGCCTATATTTCTAAAGTACAATTCATCTACAAAAATTATATAATGTTATGATAAATAGGAACAGATAAAGAAACAATGTGAATAATAAAGGTCATAATATGCAGTTGATTCTAATCTTCAGCTAAGGTAAACAAAGCTAATTTCAACATACACGGACAAAATCACAAGTACAACCTATAACTGCATCTTTCAATATGTATTCAGGATTTTCAGTCATTTACTAGCATATAATTTCATTTTCTTCTACATAAAAGCAATGGTACAACAAGGTCATGGAAACATAGTGAACTGGAGATAGTGATTATTCAATTCCTACATTGCTCAAAAATTGGAAAGCCATTTGAATGCCATAGTTCTCTTTGATATAGATGAAGAGACGAATAATCTGTAGGGGGAAAAAGCGAAAAGAACACTTCATTAGCTTCTCAGTAGGTTAAACCCAAATATATTCAAAGCAGCTTTCAATGATGTTTAACATATATAATATGAATAGAAAAGGGAGAAGTTGCCTTAGTGGATATGTCCTCCTCAAAGTTATTTTCATTCTCCTTAGAAGAACGATTTTCTATCTGTTTTTTGATGTACTTCGAAGAATACAGCAGAACTCCAAACCTCATAGGCAAATTATTTTCATACAATGACAAGATCATATCAATTGACTGCAAGGTTCCAGAAAACAAGCAATTAGTGAGGGTTTCAAAGGAAAATTTACACAATCATCAATAGGAAAATGTTACAGAGGAGGAAATAAACATGCCTCAAGACCACAAGTGGTTGCTGGGTCAAGAACATAAATGGCATGAAAAAGGTTTTTACGGATGTATCGCATCTGCCCAGGGAAGACTGGCATCAAGATCTAGACAAAACAAAAAGACTGGCATCAAGATCTAGACAAAACAAAAAGTATAAATTTTATTCCGATAAGAATTTACAACATGGACAATTTAAAAATATAAACTGACTTACAAATCTAAATTAAAAATTAACTAACCTCATTTAAATTGCTCCTCCATCTTTTGTACTTGGCATCTTCTTCCAAGTTGTTGAGATAATGTACATGTGTTGAACGAAAGTCAACACGAAATGCATTGGACTCTGAAGGAGGTAAATTTGAGAGTAGTTTCCTCGCAATGCCATGAGGAATCTACCCAATGTGGGAACATATCAGTATTACAATATCAATGTGAAGCAAAACAAATGAGATAAGTGTTGCACGAACTCTAAAAACAGTGACAGTATCAAATACTATGCAGGCTTCTGTACATAATGCACAAATCAATTTCTTTTTGAAGTATTTCAGCATATATCAAACTAAATTTTAATCGCATCATTCTCATAGCCACATCAATACCAGTAACTACTTCACTCGTAGATCTCCTTTTTTATTTAATTCTAAACTTTCTTAGTGGCTGTTCTTCAAAAAATTATTTTTTGTACAATTTACACCACAATATATAATTATGTAACTCAACTGTTAGTGCCCTAGAATTTTTCATTTGACCACAAAGATTACATCAGGTACAAGTTAACAAGAAACCAATCCAATACAAAGAAAATTCTAAGATACAACAAAGATGAGAAGGTGTTCACCTTTAATTTTGAGAATTGATCAGCCAACAACAGGTCCTGATGGACCAAGTCTATCAACCTAATAAACGATTGAAGGAATACAATATCAGAATTTGGAAAATTTTCATCCAAATAAAAGGTTACCACAGCCAAAAGTTCAAACTTACTATAAAAAACCAAATATTATGAAGGGAAGCTATAATCAACACCAGGCTTAACTTGATTAATTATGTTCTTTGAGCCAAAGAGATATCTTGAGGTAGGTTGGGATGTTTTTTAAATGTTCAATAGTCATTATCTGTGCTTGCAGTGAAAAGACCATTGTGATGATTATTGGACAATAGTTTCTGGAAATATGATTCAGTGAGCAATAGAATAATATGTTCAATTGATTTTTACTGCAGAAGCAATTTAAACATCACATGCAGGTAGCTAGACAGAATAAAGTATTACTAAAATAAATTACAAAAACCTCCTGAATTTGTTGAAATTACACAAACATCACTTCTATGCCTAATTAAACTAATGCCCAGAAAACACTCAGCTCATATCAAATTCTCAATAGAAGTGGCTGCATCACTATGAACAAAAAAGCAGATGTTTCTGACCTGTTAAAATATTATATATAAAAATTCACCCAATATATAAGCTTCTTCACATAAGCACAGCCATAATCAACACAAGTTAAAACAATTTTCCAGATAAACCTCGGTCTGACCCTTGGTGTAGTACACAACAAAGAGCCATAGAGATTAATAAGCTGAAGGGAGTAGGATGTCAGCAACCTAAGGCACAATATACATGCATAATGAAAATGAAATTTTCCACCATGATCATATAAAAGATGTCAGCAGGAGAAAAGGCATTACAGATAAAGGTCTATATCTTCGACATTGACTAAAGCGCCATTGAGAGCCATTAAAGACTTTCCAGGAGGAATCATGCGCTGGTTTGCCATTATTTCATCTTTAACAGAATCATCAAGCTGTCACATGTCACAGCTCAATAAGGACTAAAGAAAATTGTTTTGAATATCTGAGCATTTAACATAAATAATAAGATTATGTACCTTCATGCGAGACAGAGAAGAAACTATGCTAGGGAAGTTTTGATTAATTTCCTGCATTGACTGCAGAGGATCAGAAGCCTTGACTATTCTCTGAGCTGTTTGATGTCCTAAATCTGTTTGTCATGAAAAAATAAAGCGAACAACTTTCGATTGAACCAAGTATAAAGGAAGTCAATCACCATCAAAGTTATTAAAGTATTAGGAAAAAATACCCTTTAGTTCCCACACATCAAGAGTGTCTGACACAGTTGAAGATAATAGATAATCCCTAAATGCCATTATCTCAGATGTTAGCTCAGGTTTACGCTCCTGTACATAGACAAAAACAAAATCATCCATAATTCTAGTGGCCAAATAGAATTTGAGTTTGGGGAGGGCGTGTGAAGTATAATTCAATAAAAAATAAATATATTCCAATGAGAAAGAAAATAACAGATAGCACACACACACACAAAAGGGTCAGAAAACAGAAAAAAGTCCACATTTTCCCTTTCTCAGTATTTTCTATATGTCATCATAGCCATGCATTATTTTATGCTTATCTCACACTAGATGCTGCCCCATTATGTATCAACTAAGTAGCAAATCTGAAATTTAAAGAACCAAATGTACCCTGTGTGTTGCATCACATTTCTTTACTTAAAAATGAGAATTAAAGAAAAGGCTTCTTGATCTCCAAGATATAATATCCACTAATTGCATCAGAGAACTTCATCCAAGGATAACTTGATAAAAACGCAACCAGCAAGTGAAGCCCATGAAAATAACAAGGGGCTAAATACCAAAACTGAAACCACACTAATCACAACATAGAAAAAACTAAAAAAGAAAGAAAGTTCTTAAATATTCAAAGCTACACACTAGTTAAATGTAATAACCAAGGACAAAAGGATGAAATCTCTTCAAGAATTTGGAATCCTTAACCCAAACCTCTAAACTATTCTTTTCCAATAAAACAAGGATATATTAGGACAAGAGAAATGCATGATAGAGGTTGAGAAATCTACACAGAACAAAACTCAAAAAAATGTAAAACTTATCACATCAGAATAGCTCCCAACCCTATTAGTAGACTAACACCAACTCACCTTGCCCAACATACACAGAAAACAAATGAGCCAACACCCACAAACAACTTAGAAAGGAATAATCTAACAACAAACACAAACCTTACCCAACTAAGTAACATTGGCTACATGGACCACATGAAGTCATTATACACTATCAACAACTAACTCTTCACATAAATTATTCACAATGAGATCCCATTCAATACTTTCCTTCATTTTCCTTCTTGTCCCCCTCCTCGTCTTTTTATAAAGCTAAAGACCACCTATGCCACTCTCCTCATTGATGGCTCTAGAAACCGTCTTTGCATAAGTCCAAACCACCTTAATTGATTTTCTAACATTTTCTCTTCAATGAATGCCACACCAACTTTTCCTTGCCTACAATCATTATGGATCTTGTAATTTTCTTATATAACCACACACATTGAGCTTAACATTCTCATCATTGATAATTGATATCCCTATTTTTGGCTCTTGTAGTCCCATCATACACTAGTATATAGCATCATTAATCTCATAGTAGTTGGGTAAAACATCTTCTGAAATTTACTAGGTAGTTTTCGGTCACAAATGAGTGCCATTGCCTTTCTCCAATTCGACCTCCCAACTCATATCCTATGCATAATATCTCCATGAATTTTACTGACATTTTGATTGAAGATTGCAACTGTGCAAAATAAGAACACAGATGAAGAACCTTCCACAACTTCCCTCCACAAAATTTTCAAAAATTTTGCCAGCTCTGGGAGACCAAAGTTCCCAGAAAAGACTCCAAACAGACTACTCTAAGGATACCAATCTTCAAGGCAGTGTAAAAACATGGCTGCATATTCAGATCTAGTCTGGCAGCACCTATTGATCATTCACAATACTAATCATTAAAAATTTCTTATCCCTTATGTGAATCTCAACCAAACTTCATCCATAATAATATAAATCCTCAGGTGATCAGCATATTTCACATGAGTATTAACTTTCAATCCATTAATCAACCCCTCTAGTATGCTGTTGTCAAAGTTTTCATAGCAGAAACTATAACTTGGATTAACACACACACGCACACACAAAAACAACGTTACAAATGTCACTCCTTATATTTAGCATTAGTTTATTCAATACAATATAAATAAAAGAATGATTTCAAGGTTAGACAAACCAGAATTTTAGAGAGTATGAATCCTCTGACATCTTGGCTAAGATCTTCAGTACGGGGATCTTCCAAAGTCACACCTACAACCAACATCTAAGATTAATAAAATCATTTGCAAATATAAGTAACAAGAACATGAACACATAAAATGTCATTAGCATACATGGATTTAGGGTTTAGCCAAAAAGGTATAAGAAATTGTGGGAATATTATGCATTATTTAGATTAATTATTATCTTATCATTAAGTTTGATATTTATTATATCATAGGATTAGATATGGATATATTATATCTTTAGGATATTATATCTTATTTTGATTTGATTTGATTAAATTAGATTCTAGGGTTAGCTTTAGGTTTGCCTATATAAAGGCCTCTTTGTATTCTCTTTTACACTCAATGGATTCAGAATAACATTTTTCTCTCAAATTGTCCACATGATATCAAAGCAAATGAAGAAGAAGAAGTAGAGAAAGAAGAACACGAAAAATCAGGGTTCTTCTCAAAATCTGTTCAATCGATTGGCGCTGTTAATTCTTGGATCTATCCAATGTCGTCAACTACCAGCAAGTCGACCCCTTTTCAGCAACGTTGATGCCATTAGAGTTCGCCATTCGTCGGTATCATCACATATCAATCCGTCCCTGTCAGTATTGTTGACTACCAACATAGTTGACCCCTTCACAATTTGTTGACCGTCCGTACGTCGACCTCTACACAGCTCACCATCCTAACGTGTTCAATCCTTTGGTACATGGTTTATTGTCTAAACATGTTTACCATAGGTCAGTCCCGCTCAAGTTATGTTTTCTTCACGTTCTCAAAATTTCTCTCTACCACCATTCCAAGTTACGCACTGAAAAAAGCTCGAATCCAATCGTGCGATACACCATCACAGCACCCACGTCCATCGGTCTACTCTACACATCCAGAGAAATAATTGGCGCTCTTCTTTTCAATAATCGTCGAACTTGAAGTTCCCGTGACGTTCCACCATTCCCGTCACTGTCGAGCTTGCATTCCCGTGGCATTCCTCTGTTCCAATCATTGTCGGACGTGCATTCTCGGGACATTTCTCTATCCCCTCATCCTCAACTCATCCAACGACCAGTCCCGTCATCCTCAACTCGTCCGACAAGCTCTATCCTATTGTCCTTGCCTCGTCCGGCGACTTCCATATCCTCAAAATGATTGCTCAAACCTGAATTTGGAAGTTGTATAAGCAAGTTGGACATGATTAACATCTATGATCCAACTTGAAGGGGAGTGTGAGAATATTATGCATAATTTAGAATAATTATTATCTTATTATTAAGTTTGATATTTATTATATCTTAGGTTAGATATGGATATATTATATCTTATTTTGATTTGATTTGATTAAATTAGATTATAGGGTTAGCTTTAGGTTTGCCTATATAAAGGCCTCTTTGTATTCTCTTTTACTCTAAATGGATTCAAAATAATATTTTTCTCTCAAATTGTCCACAGAAATTTTCCTTTAAGTTTGCCAATCACAAGCCGAACATTAAACATCCTCCCAGCCTTGGCCAAAGAACCAAAGCACAACAGAAATCAACCTATTATATAATCAAAGCCATCTAATTTCTCAAGAGTCCAATTGGATTTCCTGAAAATAAAGAAAAGTACCCAACTTTTGGGCTGAAGGAGCTTGGACAGAATCAAACAATGCATTTTGATTGAACACAGCTCAAGAATGTGACCGGAGGTGAAGAACAAAGGATGCTAGTGATCATGAGTGAAGAGCAAGGGAAATTAGCATCAGAGACCATAAATCAGGCCTTCATAAGGAGGTTAAAGAATTGGGCTAGACAGCATGAAGGACAACAAATAGTTCTGGGCATATGGCCATCAAAGGTGTAGCATCACACAGTATCATGACCAGTCCATGGGCTAGGAGCAATTCTATGAATTGGTTGGTGCATGCCAGCACATTTGCAGTGTGTGGTTGTTGGGCAGTGGTGTTAAGGCAATTGGTGAGGGTCACATGTTGAGATCAAATGCAACACAATGATTGGAATGAAGTGCAATCGTCGGAGAAGGGTTGCCTGACAGGGAAGAAGGGGTTTGGCCTTCATAGGCTATGTTTCCATGTGAAATACGGAGAAAGGGGAGAGAACCATTGAATGAAATGTAGTTAGTTAATTCTAATCTACAAGAAAGTTCATATTTATAAAAGATTACTGCCCCCGGTCCTTTTTATAAGACCCTGATAACCGAATTATGTGGCTTAAAAAAACAGTTAAAGTTGGTTAAAAGCAATAAATAGGTAAGAAATGAACTTTTTTTTCCCAAGTATGCCCCTTTTTATAAAAAGGCAAGTAAGAGAGAGAAATGTAGTAGTAATGCGGGAAAGTATGAAAGAGAACATAGTATGGGAAGAAGATGAGAGAACAGCATTAATTAGGGGCCAAAATGGTAAAAACACATTAAATGCACAAACAACCCCAAGTGGGATCTTATAAAAAGGACCAAGGCAATTCAAATTTCAAGCTCTTATAAAAAGGACTAGAGGGAGTATCACAAGACATTGGATAATCATAATTATAGTAATAATAACTTATAATTATAATCATAACCTACCATTAATGGATTAAGACACATGCTAATACACATTCATTATCTAGTCAGCATAATTACAATCTAATAAAATCAGGCAATTACAGTTCATAAGTACCTATTTTCTTTACCAAATTAACTTCTACATTTAAAATATAAAAACTTATGGGCTATAAAAAGACTCGTCACATGTATTAATCATTCTAACCTTTCTTTACAGCACTGTCATCCATGGCTTTATATTCCATATTCTTCAAAGCAAGCTCAACACCATAACCACCCAGGTTTAAGGTTTGGCCTGCACCAACAGAACCACAATGGCCAACATTTGCTTCACAACCCGCAGGCAACACTGGTCTGAGTACATACTTAACTTTCCCCTAAAAATCCACAAGCCAAAATATCATTAGTTGCAGGTGAAACACATATAAAAAAGAAGCATAGAATCAACTATGAGTGAACCTCTTTAGCTGCTTTAACAAGAGCAAAATGAAACTCCTTAAAGCAATTAGTTCCAAGGGCACCATAGAGGACGGCAACAGGACTTCCAATGCTTGAATCAGGATGGACATGATCAAAATCAAATATTTCAGGTTGCTGAAATGAATCACTGACCCTGGGAACATTTGATAAATGTTTGAGACATGATGCAGCATATAAATGAAATTGAAAACAATACTAAAACAAAAACAGGACGTCAAGGGGGAGACAACAGAACTCACGGTTCAACTGGTCTGTGAATCCATAAGTTTAGTTCTGAAACATCAGAAAACAAATGCGCACCAGTATCCACCCAACAGCATTTCCCCACAGGACTTTCAGATTAACATTGTCATGCAGGAGATCTGTCTTTGTATTTTCATTGTCCTCTATTGTTTCACCAATTTCCGCTTTGTTGTTGTTGCTTGAGAAACTTTCATCACCAAGAGGAAAAGAAGAAAGAGACTCATCTGCTAATTGCTGGTAAAGCACCAACCTTGGGGATGCTGATCTCAGCAAAAGAGAGAACTCAAGCAGTGATGCCAATGGTTCACTTAAAAGAGGCTTTCCATACTCTAAAATTTTCTTGAGACAATCTTTAGCCGTTTGAGAATCAACAGCATCATTCTCAGCATGTAACCAAACATCAATGAAGTCCCAAAAATGTTCTTTCTGTTCTTTAGATAATAATTCACTGTTTACAAGAAGAATATGGAAGTTAGATCAAGTTCAAAGATTATTAGCTATTTCCACTAACCCACAAAAACAAAAAAACAAAAAAATCATATAGAAGGCAATACAAGCCACATTTAGATTTAGCATATGAAGTGAACAGAAATCTGACTAAATTGGAAATTATCACCTTTTTTTTGGCATTTTTATCAATTTATGTCTCCATTTCAACCATAAAATTGGACAAGAGACAGTAGTTAAGAAAAAATGAACCTACAGGGTTGTTCTTTCATATTTAGGCATAGAACTAGATATTTAGCCTAATGCATTGCACATAACCCAAGGAACAGGGCCTGCAGTTCAGAGTCTGTGAATAGTGTGACTTGCAAGAAACTTAAATAACATATCGATATACGTAGCTAGTTAAATGATTTAGACATAAATCAAAATGAATGATCTTCACTTTTATTACATATTCCAAAACAGTTATTCGATAAACTAATTTGCAAACTAAGGACTTTGAATCAAGTATCCCCTGTAACTATGATAATATTCTCTACTAATAAATCCAAAACAAGCACCTCCTACCAAAATTTAAGATTCTCAGGGTTAAAAGTAATTTTTTTCCCATGAAAACATTCAAGTATTAACAATAAAGTAAATTTACGATCCAAATTCTATTCCTTTTTCTCCTTACCATCTATCTAAGAAAGGCAATATAAAGTGTGAACAAAAACCTTAAAAATTGGAAGCAAGTATCTTGTAAAGGCTAGGCGCATTCAGGAGAATTTCAAAAATTATCATCACCTACAAGTCTACTCCTATTATTGCACATTATGAGTACGTGACAAACCGAGTTTCCTTCCCATTTCCAATTCAAATAGGTCTCTCTAGTTAATAATTGGGGTGCAATAATCTTAACAAACGCAAGCAAAGCAACCAATTCATCAAATGGCTCTTGCATCAAGTGAAAAACTTGGAAATAATAGTAACAACGTACCCTGCTTCTAAAAGCAATGGGGTTCCTGACCACTTAGCCTGAAGAGCAACTTGCACATTCTTGGGCCTTCGAGCGTCAGCAAAAGCAGGGCCAATACCTAACAGTCCCAGACAAGCTAGAACAATCAGAACTCGATATCCAGATCTATAAAGAGTCCCCATCTGCTAGGCCCAAAAAAATAATACGAGCGCCGGTCAGTGTCTGCAAGAGATGAAACAAGGTCAAGATTGATCAGCCATTAGCAAATGCGAGAAGTGAGGAAGGAGATCAGATGGTGGAGGTTTCGGCTCTGAACTAGGAGCTCTGTGGGCACTTCAGGGACTGAGGTTTTAAGCGGAGACGAGGCGAGACGACCCAAAGCGACGACTCCGTGATAGATGGGGCAGCATTCAGTCTCATGTTATAACTATGATCTATTGGTTTTTGCCCTGTGCGTGATTATGGTATTTTGGTAATTTAAGAGCGTTTTGTCTTTTTACTTTTTGTACTGGCGTCAGGCTGCTTTTATAATATGATATATAGTGTATAAAATAAATATGTAAGAAGAGTTTTGTATTGAATTATGTAAATATATTTCTTCAACGCCAACTCAAACATGCATGTCACTATTGTAGATCTTCAGTTTCATTATTGAACGATAACTCCCCTCTTTGTTCCAAAAAAAAAAGTGTTTTGTCTACGTCATTTACTTTGATGAATATTAAATATAGGGCCTATTCTTAAAGGTTTGACTTGGGTTGACTTTGGGTTGACATTTTTTTTCAAAGAGGCTTTTAGGCCAAAAGCTATTTTTAAGAAAAAAAAACCACTAAGACCTGCTTTTGATAGTGTAAATGGGTTTTTACCACCGCCAATCCAAACATAAATTACATTTACAATTTGACTTTTATCCTATCTTAACTTTGCAAAAATCATATTGAAAAAATGTTACTTATGTCACCGCTAATCCAAACAAACCCATAAGAAACAAAAGAAAACCAAAAAAAAATTAATACTACCAATATCAACTCTCAAGTCTCAATAGTAGTACAATATTAAAGCATATAAAAAATGTAGTAAATTTTGAAAATATATCATATCAAGAAATATATGCTAGCACTCATCCTTAGTATAAAAAATGGATCACAGTATAATTTACACTACAAACAAGATCATATATTAAAACTCAAATGTAGCATTTTACGTGTTTAAATTAGGGTTAAAGTCGAATCATATGAAGCGCATTTGGTAGAAGAGGTAAAAATCATTTACGCTCTAAGCGTCGAAAAGGAAACCCTTACATTGTACCAAAAAAATTAGGGTTAAAGTGCTTCTGACACCCTGAAGTATTTTCTAGCGGTGTTCAACATCTTAAAGTGTTTTGTGATGCACTCAACACCATAAAGTATTTTTTCATGTGTGTTCAACATCTTAACATTTTTTTGTGCATCCAAAACCCTAAGTATTTTTTGTAGGTGTCTAACGATACATCTAGCACCCTAAATTTTTCAAGGGACAACAAATATTTTAGGATGCCAAATGCATCTAAAACACTAATTAAAGATACTAATACACACAAAATACTTTAGAGTGTGGAATATACCCCTAAAAGTACTTTAGGAAGATAGGAAGATGTATGCACCTTAATGCCTTAAATTATGAGAACCATAGGAAAAATCTAGCATATTTTAATTCATTAATCATACCCTACATATTTGTGAAGTTATTGATTCTAGGGGTTTTTTTTTCCTAGGATTACAATATGGAGATATTTTTTTTTTTTTTTTTGTTAAATTCGTCTAGTTTCACCATTTTAGGAATGGGAGGTTTGAACAATTGACTTACAATCTAGTGACATGAAAAAAAAAAAAAAAATTATAAATCGGATGCCATGGGTCCAATTTTACTTATAATCTCATGTCATTTATCCCTTTGAATCTAAAAAGAAAAAGAAATAGGAGGACTTGAAATTTGAAAATTCCTTGAAAATATATAACAACTATTTCTTAAATGACAATACTTACCCTTTTTTTGGATTTATCTATTGTTCTCAAACTCACGAGTTGACTCTCCGAGTTTAACGTTTTTATGTTTTTACTTTACAAAAACAAGTTGAGTTAGTGTTAAACTCGTGTTAGTCATAAACTTGATTAAACTCACAATTTTATACATTAAGTTTTGTTTTTACGTTTCTAGCTTACAAAATTGTGTCAACTTACTCTTAAACTCGTGTTAACTTTTTTGATTTGATTATGCTCAATGGCTTTATATAAAAATTTTGTAGAAATTTCTTTATTAAATATGATAAATGATAGATTTTGATGGATTTAATTTCAATTATTTGAATTTAAAATATAGTTAAATCAAATTATTATCATTTTTATATTTTAATTATTAAATTATACACTAGTAATACATATTTAATAATAAAAGTAAACTCTTACGAAGTTTACAATATGAATTTACGTCATTATCACGAGTTTGCTTAAACTCATAAGTTTGACAACCTTGGATTTATCCACCTTACCGGTCCAATTCCACTTATAATATCATGTCATAATGTCTACATTTTTATTTATTTATCCACAGGCAGTTGATATAAATATTTGACGGCAATACTTACCACTTTTGTAATATATGTTTGAAATGATCCTGAGTCCTAACAACAATAATACTCCCTCTAATTCTAATTATAAAATATAATTGACTTTTGGGGAGAGATTAAGGAAGTAAATTAAATTAATTTAGAGTATTTTTATTTATTTTTTTCTTCAAACTAATTATTTGACTAATAAACTAATATATAATCTAAGGATACATAACATATGAAATAATTAAGTAGCTTATTTAGCTTCTTTAATCTCTCCAAAAAAAAGTCAACTATATTTTATAATTAAGACCGGAGGTAGTAATAAATTATTATAGCAGAAAACAAAAAGGGAGAATCCCAATTAAATTCAGTTAAAAGACTGAAAACTAGGCTTGTAATTTTAACAAATTCCTAATAAGATCAAGAGGTCTATTTTATGATTTGTGAATGTTATTAAAAAAACTATAATACCCCTCTAATTAAAATCGTGGTCTCAACCATAAGCTAAAAATTTCTGTCAGACGAGAACAAAGTTTCACTTCTCCTGTTCTCCACGTAGATACCTAGCGTCTTCCTCCTCAGGCCCAATGGTTTTTTTTTTTAAAAAAATGAAGAAGAAGAAGGACAATACAGTATCACTCACATCTCCTATCTAGCAACATCGCTTGGTTTGTCACTGTGCTTGCACATAGTGGATTTATAACATTTACTAATTATTAATAATAATTCATCATTCATTATTATAATTAAATCTTATTTGTGAATCTTTTAGGACTGTTTCCTCTCAAGTAATTGTGAGGGAATACTCTCTTCGGTCTTAATTATAGAACAAAGTTTATAATACAATTTGCACTACAAACTTTGTTCTATAATTAGGACCAAAATAGTAACATGTATTTTCTTTTGCTCTACAATTTGCATTATAAATTTTATCCTATAATTAAAATTAAGGTAGTAACATTCATTTTCTTTTGCCCCAATTTCCTGGTTGTGCATCTTATAGAACGTGCATGTGCTTTCTCCTCTTTCCTAGTTCTGTTGCTCAAAAGCCCTGATTCACATAACCTAGTTGGATGCTCAATAATCATTTTAATTAGAAGGGCATTATGATTTTTTAACAACATTCAGAAATTCTTACAATTTTTTTTGCTCGAATACAACCTGATTAAGAATATGTTAAAAGTATAGGCCTAAATCTAGATTCCAGTATTTCAACCGAATTTAATTTGGATTCTCCCAAACAGAAATCATTATCACCAATGAGGAGTGGCACAGTTGGTTAAGGCGTCGGCCTTCACCCCAAAATGGAGGAGATTCGATACCCGCTTGGTCAATGTGAGCGTCGTTGTGGGCGATCTATGGGCGTAATGTGAGGGCCCGTTGGTGGGCGATCTATAAGTACCTCTGTAAATGCTCTCTGAGCTTGGAGGCATGCCCTGGCCTTGGTGGGATACCGGTGTCTACTCCCATATAAACCTTTTTGTATTAAAAAAAAAAAAAAAGACATGTCCAAACAACATTTCAACAAAATATAAAACCATAAGTTTAGTTTGAATTCTTCCTGTACACGATGTACCCAGATTTAGTATCTAATAATATCTGGAATAGAATTATCTCCAACGAAAGGTAAACCTGCCTAGCAAAAGATAAGCTTTAGTTTCAAATACATAACTTAAATATGTAAGATAATATCAATCATAATCTAATATTCCACAATAGTAATTCAAATCATAAGTCATAAATTAACACTTAAGTTAAATCCATATGATCATTTAAAATCATAAAAGCATCCTCATACAGATTAAAAATAACAATCAAAGTATACTAAAACAACGTATGAATGATAAAAACGCTTAAATATAATTAGGGGTTAAACGTTCAAAGTATTAAAATTGGAACAATATTAACAATGTTTGACTACTAATGACTTGTTTGACAATACGATACACATGTCATCTCTCCATTGGCACTCATATAACAACTCATCTATCCAGGTGGCAATTTTTTTTTTTAAAAAAAAAAAATCTCGTCTCCCATATGAGACGTGTCACGTGAGAAAAGGAAAGGGCCTCGGGGAAACAAAAATGATGGAGTAAAAAAGAGAGGAGAGATTAAGGACCTTTTGATTCATTATGCAATGGAGACACAGATCAACTCACACGGAGCCCAATGATAAATAAACCAGTTTGTGAACAGTATTTTTGTGACAGAAGACTGGATGTTAGCTGTTTATGAAGGTGGCTTGATGAGATGGGAAATTATACTATATATATATATATATATATATATATATATTGATACCATTAGGGACGGATCCAGGAATTTATGAGGGGGCTATTAGTAGGGTAAATCTTTTTTTTAAGAAAAAATTTAAATACATTAAAAAATAAAAGAATATAAAGGGAAAAGTTTATTAGAAGTGGCAAAAAAAGGGGAGACTCAATGAAGGGTGTTTTTGTATTTATTATATGAATTTTGGGCAACAAAAAAAAAAAAAAGATCCTTCATTGGACACCGAGATATTTTAATAACAAAAATATATTACAATAAAAACAATTACAATGTCATCCTTAACCCTTATTTTTTAATTCCATCATTCTCATTATCAATACTATCGATATATCTTTTTCAATATAATAAGCAAGTGACAAATTGGAAAATAGAGAGGGAAAAAGAAAAAGGGAGGAAAAAAAAACGAGACAAGGGGGAAAATAGAGAGGGAAAAAGAAAAAAGGGAAAAAAATTAGTGACAAATTGGGAAAAAAGTTGGGGGGCACGTGCCCCCCAATCCAACACCTGCATCCACCTCTGATACCATACATAATAGCATATAGCATGCTATAAACATACGATTTACCACAAACTTAGAAACAGTTGTTAAATTTGTCCAAAACACAGCTGTAGAACACTGTATATTTCAATTTCCTAGCACAAGATTCTTCCAAACACATTTTAATTATTGGATACATCATGGTTTGTCAAACATAGAAAAAGGCACAGTTTATCAATTAAAATTATATGAATGATTAATATTTAATAACTTCGTCTTTTATTTTAGGAATAAGACAAAGTGATATTAAAAAAAGAGAGAGTTTTGAATAGTACAATAAGTAAACGTATAAAAAGAATTATTGAAGAACCTAAGAAAAGAAGACAAAGACACAACTTTAATAGACGTATACCAAGAAACCTGAAGTAATAATGATAAAATTTTCTGCCAATCTACGCTTATATGCCAGGAAGAAATTAAGGGGGGCAAAAATTTTAATAAAATTCGGGGAATATTTTAGGGGGAGAAAATCCAATTAATAGAAAAAATTAATCTTTAGCCTAATAAATATTTCATTATTTTCATTTTAGTCCCTTTTCATAAGACTTTGTAATAGGGATTAAAGTGAAAATATTTTTTTTTATAGGCTAAATCATAATTTTAGAAACTTTAGGTCAAATTTAAAATATTAGCCCCCTATTCCCCCTGAACTTACGGTAAATACAAGAAAATGATCATCTGGAACATGAAACTTGGTCTTATTTTTTTTTATCCCTAATTACACCTTGACTTTATCAGGTCATTCGCAATGGTGCTAGCTCCCCGGCCAAAGGTCACTAGTTTGGGTCCTTACGGGGCCTTACATGTTCATGGATGCCGCTTTCCTCCTTTGCAATTCCGTCTGTTGACCTCCTTTGCTTAAAATGGTGTCGTTTTGGTGTAAAACTGATCTGACTCCCTTTTTTTAAAAAAAAATATTTATGGCATTGAAAATACATAAAAAATATGAATGATTAATATTTAAAACAATATTTTCGATTTTCAAAAATTATTTTAGAATAAAAAAGTGATAAAATATTGTCAGAGAGTTTTGCATGGTACAATTTTTAAACGCATAAAAAGAATTATTGAAAAAAAGAAAAGAAGACAAAGACACAACTTTAATAGACGTATAACAAAAACCTGAAGACATTAATAATGATAAAATTTTCAATATCCAATCCTTATTGAAAAGTAAATACAAGAAAATGATCATCTGGAAAAAGATACTTGGATCTTAATTTTTCAAAAAAAAAAATTTTTTAATTTTGAAAAATTATCCTGAAGTATATTTTTAGTTTAAGTCAGTACCTGAAATATTTTTTCAAGATCCTAAAATAATTTTTCAAGATCATAAAGTATTTTTTAGTACCAATTAGTATCCTCAAGTATCTTTTTAATACCAGTCAAGACTTGAAATATTTTTTTCAAGATCTTAAAATAATTTTTTAAGATCATGAAGTATTTTTTAGTATCGGCAAGATCCTAAAATATATTTTTAAGCATCCTTCAATGCCCTGAAACATATATATTTTTTCAAAAAAAGGGAACCAGCTCTGTTTTGAACCAAAACGGCACTATTTTAAACAAAGAAAGGTAGCGGAAGGGAACCCACAAAGGAGGAAAGCCGATTCCATATAATCACTATCGACACCAAGTGCCGGAATACCACGTAGATACTAACTTTGAACACACCAAATTTGAATACAATGACAGATTTATTTATTAAATTCAGATTTGAAATTAAATGCACTGACTAATTAATAGTAGCAATAACTCATGATTATGGAGTTTATTGATGGTCATAATGGTCAAAGGTCAAACGGTTTATTATAGATATGGAAATATGAACGAATCTCAATAAGTAGTAAAACTTGAATCCTATGTCACTGTACAAATAACGTGTTCCTTGGATTTTGAGCATTTTATTTATTTTTCAAACATTACATTTCTTCAAATTTAATCACATGGCCAAACAAACCCCCTTGTTGTTTTTTTTTTCAAAAAATAATAATAATAATAACAATAAATGTAAAGATGGTCACAAATATGTTAATGTCGGGCTGGAGTTCGAAACCTCTACAATACAATGCCGAATATGATGACAAACCCATTCCTTTTATTTGAGTATTTTTGCTTACAATTCAAAGCAAATAAAAATTAAAGTCATTTTATGGTATTTATTGTAAACAAAAAATAGTTTGAGCCAGATCCCCCAAAAAAGCATATATGAAAAAATGTAGGGGAAAAATCTCCTAAAAGCATATGAAAAAATATAAATAATTATAAAAATTTAAATATCTATTTGGGATATTATTCATAAATTTGTTTCTTGCATTGAATATCAAATCCATATTCAACTAATGACAATATTCTTTTATCTATCGCTCTCACTCCAGGTGCTACGTTTGAAACGGGCAACATTGTAGTTCTGAGAGTGTTTGACAAACACTGAAACTATGGTTTCAAAAACTCTTTTCTGCAAGCTGAAACAAAACTCCTCTTAAATATTTATTTCGTAAATCGTAAAAAATATTTTCCAAAAGCTAATCCAAACACACATGGACACGCCAGCAAGCCTCCCAAGATGCAAGCTAATGACTACATTCTATATCCAAGGGAAACTTTCTAAAATGCTACTATTAATTATTCTTTTCTTGTTCTTGAAATTATGGAAAGTATTGCAAGCTATTGAATAGAATAACTTAATGTTATATTAGGATTCACTAAATTACTTTTCCTGTTGGTTAAGAGATATTTTATTTATATGGTTCTTATGAGTCTACACAATTTATTTTGATGCAATTTTTTTTAATGACAATAAACAGGCCTTTTTTTTTTTATAAACAGGCCATTTTATTACCTTGTTACATTTAAAAGTACTTAATCTAATTAAATGTATTATAAATATACATGCTATTATTGAAATTACATCTTATAATTATTTGTTCAAACAAAACTTTATGTTTATTTTCTTTCAATTGACTAGATTTCTTTAAACAATATTTGATTTTTTTTTTAAAAAAATTATTGTAAATATTTAATTATTTTTACCGATTTTAAAATTTGTCAAACTAGCTAATAAACATTCATTTTATGCACTTGACTTTTTTCCCCCCCCCCCCCCTTTTTTTGATAACAATGATTTATATATATATTTATCTATAAAAGAAATTTTTATGTGTCACAGATTTTGCGAAATTCTGGGAGAAAAAAAGAAAATAGTGTAATTAAATTATCCTTTATTGAGAAGAAGAAAGGATATATATATCTGTGTAATTGATGATATTTTACTATACTATAATTACTACCACTTTTCTACGTTAGATCAGAATTTTAATATGAGAGAACTTATAAAGTAGATGAGATTCTGATCTAACGGTGGAAAAGTGGTAGTAACATTGGTAGTAACAAAAAGTGGTAGTAACATTAGTAGTAACAAAAAATGGTAGTAACATTATCATATCCCTTATGAAAACACTAGTTACTTATTACATTAACACACGATTCAATTCACAGCTCATCTATCTATATCCTCTAAATCAAAAATGGATGAATTAAATTTTTATATTAATTTTTTTAAAAAATATGTAAAATAAAATATATCTTTTAAATAGCCAATTTTATAAAAATAATTTGAATAAAAAATTTAAAAATAAAATTCTAAAATATATACCATCCGAATTAAATTTAAATGATTCATATTTCATCTAAAAAAAAAATTGATCACGCCATACTCATTTTTTTAAGAAAAAGAATTCAGGTTCGGATTCACACGTATGCCCACGATATTTTCTTCCAATTATTTATATATATTTATAAATATTCCAAATCTGAAAATTTTTATTACATTTATATCCAAATGTAACGCCTATTAATTACTCTTTAAAAAAGAAGACAATCTCATTCACACTTTCATCAGAATCAGAGAGGTTCATTTTCATCAACACATCCATGTAAAGTTCTCTTCCCTCTCAACTTCCCATCATTTTAAAGTAATTTCTTTCTTTTTTTTCTTCCAGCGATTTATTATATGATAAGTTGCAAGCTAATCTCTGATTTTTCACAATTTTCTATTTGAAAATTGAAACCATGATTTTGATCTTGACGAAGATGATCATTAGAGTTCTTTGTTTTTGGCTTGCCGATCGATATTGTTTTAATACTAGCTAACTCATGTCTTTAAGATAAGATTTAATTTATAGTGTAAATTATACTATAAACTAGATCTTATATTAATGATATTTTGATCGTAATGATAAAGTTTTATCATTGTTATGATTCATGCCTATCCACATGTAACCGATCGCATAATAGTTTTTTTTTTTTTTTTCTTAAATTTTGGCTTATGATGATGATTTTTTTTTAAGTTTTTTTAAATTTGTGTTAGATTTTATTTTAAAAGATACATAATTTAAAATAAAAAAATATTGATATGTGAAATAAGATCGCTTCTAAATTATATTTTTTGAGATCTTAAAAATCACATATTAAAAATTTTAAATATGATTTGTCCTATGCCATAAGAAAATTTTGGATGATTTTAATATGAAATCTAGAATTTTATCAGAATCATTTTTTTAAAAATATATTTTAATTTTTTTTATTTTAATAGATTCATAATTTAAAATAAAAAATGATATGTGACTGGCAAAAACCATATTAAAAAATTTAAATGTGATTTTTGATGATGATCCAAATTTTATTGATAGACTTTGATGTGCATGGTAGACTTTGCTACCCGGCGTAGTTTCAAATTATTATTCAACTTTTATACTTTTTTCTTTTTTGCTCACTTGGTTCATCGAAACCTTCGATTTCAACTAATTTGGATTCGCCCTGAATCGGGCCCATGGTCGTAGAGGAAGAGCCACCAACATCATTTTTCCATTCCACACCTCAAACCGAGGACATGATTAAGGGAGAGTAAAGTCATTTCCGTTTGCTCCAATGGATGTTAGTTATTGAACTTTTATTACTTGAATTGTATCTTCTTTTCCCCTTATTCTTAATTACTAATTTTTGTTGGAGCTCTTCATTATTTGTTTGGACCTGAAACCCATTTTCTAGCTCAAAACTTATAATAAATTGATTGATGTTCTATGAGATAATAACTTAAATTAGTTATATGGAAGAATTATTATTTGTTTTTATGAACCTAACAATCCCTTTTGGAATAAATTAAATGCACTTAAATACATGTTACTCAATTCTAAATATCCCCATTTTATTACATTCTTCTTTAGGTGATTCTTTTTTGGCAAATATTCTTGCAAATACCCTTTTTAATATATATGTTCAATTTTTGTGTTATTGTTTCTCAGATTAATTTGTGCTCTGAAACAAGTAAATAATGGATTTTCAAAAGATGAAGCAATTAGTTGAAGATGGATCATCATCATCTTCAACTAGCAAGCAGGTGGATGGTACTGTGGAAGGTCCAAACAAGCCGTTTGATTTGAATTTGTTGCCAGAAGATCTAGAAAAAGATGATCATCATGAGCTTCACGTTGAAATATTTGGAAGTGCTCGAACCCTTCAAATTGATCTGAATCTCACTCATAATGTAAGTTCCTTCATGATATTCGTAGATATAATTTCATTCTTAATTATATTGTTCGTTTTGATATGGCTATCGACCGAAGTTAAATTCAAGTATTATCGGGCCTAATTGAGATAGTTCCCAATGACATTTACAAAATGTAGAAAATAAAAACAAATGATAGTTAATTCTTGGGATTTAGCATAGACACTGAAGCAACATTTAGCTTTTATCTTGGGTAGGGTAGCCTAATTGTAGTTCAAAGATGTTTCAATAACTTTGAGCATAGCTCTTTCCAAAAATTTGTTGGCAAGCACTTTATTCCCCTGTTTGGTACTCCCTTCGGTCTTTAATAATATATATATACATTGAGATGTTATTTTAATCCTAAATATAAAACATAATTTTTCATATTTATTAATATTTTTTTAATTTCGATACCATCACTTTCATATAGTATTGTAATTTTAACCACTTCCACATATCAATTTTTTTTTTTTTTTTTGACCAAAATGCATGCCCTCATAAAATTGGTATGCCAATTTCCCTTCCCTTCTTCTCTATTATTGTTGTCCTTTTTGTTCGTCAACCCTTGTTGTCTAACTCCTCCTCCTCCTCCCTCTTCTTCTTTTCGGCACACTCTTATCCATACACTACAAAAAAATCGGTCATTTGTAGCGGTTAAAAATACACATTAGTAGCGGTTTTAAACGTGACAAATGCAATTTGTCGCGGTTACAAAAACCGCTACAAAAACGACCGAAACAAGAACATTTGTAGCGGTTAAAAAAAACCGCTACTCAACGCACATAAACCGCCACTATATAAGGCTAAGCCGACAACTAATGAACACATTAGTCGCGATCAAAAAACCGCTACAAATTTTTCCCGCCATTAAATTTGTCGCTATTAAGGTCGCGGTCAAAAAACCGCTACAAAACATTCGGCCATCACATTTGTCGCGGTCAATAAACCGTGACAAATGTGTTTAAATATTTTTTTGTCGCGGTTATACAACCGTGACCATTTTCAAAAAATTTTGCCGCTTTTTTTATTTGTAGCGGTTTTTAAAACCGTGACAAAGGTGTCAAAACAATTTTTTGTCGGTGATATCACCGTGACCAAATTCCGCCCTAATTTTTAAATTTCAGATGTCCCTCGTTATTTTCGTTTTTGTAGCGGTGTCATAACCGCGACAAAAAGATGAAATTTAAAAAAAAAAATTTACAAAATTTTTTTTTGATTATAAAATGTTGAATTAATAAACATTTATATTTTTACTAATTATAAATGGATATTAACATTTGATAGAAAACTGTATAAGATGTCTTTAAATGTGTAAAAAGAATGAGAATCAACAATTTATGAGTTAGTTAAATAAAATGAATTTTAAAAAACAAAAATGTGGGAAAGTTGATCAAAGAATAAGTAGGTGAAAGTAGAAAGAAAGTTGAGAATTGACAAAATATACCGTAAAATAAGATAAAATAATATCATCGGTAGAAGAAAAAACAAATATTTCGAGAATGGCTAGATTTGATGAAGTTTAGAGACACTTACCCCATCCAAACACTTTGCCTCGTTCGTAAAAACGTGAAAATATAAGAGAGAAAACGTGAAAATATAAGAGAAGACATGAGAAAACATATAATTATAGCGGTTGGTGGCGAGGTATTTATTTTGATCTCGGCGCAACATTTTGTAGCGGTTGTTGTGTCGGTTTTTGTAGCGGTTAGCTTAGTAGCGGTTTTATCTAAGTAGTAGCGGTTATTAACCGCTACAAATAAAATTTTGGTAGCGGTTATTTTTATTCTTGTAGCGGTCATGAACCGCTACAAAATAATTTTTTTACATTTTTTTTAAAAATAAAATAAAAGGAAGAGAAGGGATAATTTTTCGTCTCAATCGTCAAGCATCCCTACAAAAAAAAGTTTGTATAAAAAGTTATGTTTGAGTTGAATTTAGAATAAGACATATATAAAACTTTTGTGAAATCAAAATTTTTATATTTCATATTGCGTCTATTTAAAAACGTACCGAACTATAGGTAAAGTGTCATCGCCGTGCGGGAAGAAGTTTTCAAAACCGGCGGGGCCGGAGCGGCTCACAATCGTAGGCGACGTTCTCACCATCGCCCATGTCATAAAGGTCCGAGGCTTTAGGTGAACCACCATATTCCAATCCTCGTGCCTCTCATCGGCGACATAATAAACCCGATGGGCCTACGAGGCGAGAATATACGGCTCGTCATCTTTCGACCGACCGGTGTGAATAGGGCGAGAGAAATTCACTGATGTGATGCCTAAGTCATCAGTCGTGAGTCCCCGGGACGTTGTCGTATTCGCCCACAAACACTTGAACAGCGTCACAGAGAAAATGCCTTGGTAAGTTATCCTGACCACATCAAGCAGCTTTCCATAATACGGGACGTCACCGAACCGCATGTTCCGTCGCGCTGCTCGCATAACTCCTCGTCCCAAACGTGCCATATACACCCGAGTTTTGGGTGAGCAATCCCCGATCTCGTGAAACCGTGCAAAACTTGAAGCCATTCACATTGTATGCCGTAAATCTTTGGGCGTGGTCAAGCGGGCCGAGTGCGAGAGCTCGAATTCTCTGGCGAGTGGGGTTGTGGTCATTCATTATTCTCCTCCTAAACCAACCCTGGAATTCTCTCGTGGACCTTTCTATCAATTTCGGAGGATGTCTCGTGAACGGATCCTCAAGCGACGCTTCACATGACTCCCGAATTCCCTACAATTTAAACATGCGATGATGAGCAATAAATGTGCCTATAAAATGTCGGGAAACATATAGGATAACAAATATATCTGTGTGCAATCCCCTTCGAAGGTACGGTTCAACTTGAGTGCAATTGATCAAGACATGTCTATGTGCTTGAAACTTCTCAAGTGCCGTGAGTTTGAAGTTCTCACATCCGCCAACCGGTTTACCAACACGAGGGAATAACAACTCAAGCCGCTCGGCTCTGGGTCCGGCTCGGGACAATCGTCCACACGAGGCGGCCGGTTGAATGACGTCTCAATGTCATCAAGGTACACGGAACAAAAATATAAGACCTCATCCCCAATATAACCTTCTGCTATTGAACCTTCAGGCCACGCCTTATTCCTCACGTAAGATTTCAGTTTCCCAAGGAACCTATAAAGTAATGAGGAAAAATGTCGATACATCAATGGTTAAACATGCGACTAGGAAGTAATATAATGCTGAAGTAATTAATTTTAAAAGAGTACCTCTCAATAGGATACATCCATCGGTAGTGAACCGGGCCACAAAGCTTTGTTTCGTGAACAAGGTGTACTGTCAGGTGAACCATGACCGTGAAAAATGAAGGAGGAAAGATCATCTCCAAATGGCACAGCGTAAGAATGATTTGTGTTGCAACCGGTCGAGCTCCTCCACGATCAACACCTTGGAACACAACTTCCGAAAGAAAGTACAAAGCTCGACCAAAACGATCGACACATCGAGAGGCGAGTGTATTTTTTATGGCCGGCGGAAGTAAGCTGCTGCATAAGCACATGTGAGTCATGACTCTTCAGCCCAAGAACCTTCCGAGCACGCACGTCCACACATCGTGAAATGTTGCTTGAATACCGTCAGAACTTTTATTTTCTTCAAAGTGGCGAGGAAGATTTCCTTATTCGGTTTTGTCGGGGTGAATTTTGCCGGTTGAAATCTGTCATGCTCATCCGGCCACGCGTCCGCACGAACCCCCATCTCCCATAAATCTTTCCTCGCTTGAAGATGATCTTTTGACTTGCCCGGTTCATTCATAATCGTGTACAACACATTGTCGCACACATTCTTTTCAATGTGCATGACATCCGGACTATGTCGGAGCAAATTATCTTTCCAATACGGAAGAGTGAAGAAGACGCTTATCTTCCGCCATTCTTCGGGTCCGGAACCGAAGCCCCGACCGTCTTTGTCCCGGCCTTTCTTTGGATCGTCTTTCTTCCCATACTCAAAATCAACATCCACAATCTGCTCTATGATCTCTCGACCGGATAATATGCGAGGAGGTCCTCTTTTTCCCGTTGCCCATTGAAACGGTTGCGTTGCAACCTAAACTGTGCGTACCATCGAGAAACCTCCGGTGACCCATGAAGCACCACTTACGACCGTGGGGAAGGCGCACCGAGTCGAGTCAAAATTGCAAGCGGACACGCAAGGCCGGTATGCACATTCCACCCGAGATAATGTTCCCGGTCCGGGGAAGTCACGATAGTCCACATCAACGCCGCACGCAAGTTGAAGAGTGTCTTCTCGTGCGCGTCATACGTCTCGACGCCTACGTTCCACAACTCCACCAACTCCTTGATAAGCGGTTGTAGATACACATCGATGTCATTTCCGGTGCCTTTTTGCCCGGAATGATCATGGACATAATGAAGGAGCTCGTTTCATACACATCCAAGGGGGCAAGTTGTAAGGTATCAAAACAACCGGCCATATACTATAACTTGTGCTAAGATTACCAAACGGATTAAAACCATCGGTGGCCAAAGCAAGACGAACATTTCTAGAGTCGCCGCGAAATCGGGAAAGTCCGAGTCGAACGCTTTCCACGCTTCACCATCACGTGGATGTCCGAGTTTACCATCTTCGTTCTTGTCGGCTTCATGCCACCTCATATGCTCATTTGTCTTGGACGACATAAATAATCTTTGTAATCGAGGTTTTAAAGGAAAGTACCCGAGAATCTTTGCGGGTTTCTTCTTCGCTTTTTCCCTTCGAATCGTCCCGAACCTCGAAGTGTGACACTTCTTACAAGTCTCCCTCCGAGCGTCCTCCCCCAATAAAGCATGCGATCGTTGGGCGAGTGCATCAATTTTTCGTAGTTCAATCCCAATTTGTTGATTATCTTCTTGGCCTCGTAGAAGGTTGTGGGAATGTCCACGTCGGGGAAAGCATCTCGTAGTAATTCCAACAACATCGACATCGCCTTATCGGTGATGCCACACATGCACTTGATATGGTACAATTTGATCGAAAGGATAATTTTGAATATTTCGACAACCTTGATACGAGGACGATCGCTCTCATCCATGAGGCTGAAAAATTCCCGAGCCGCTTCATTCTTGAAGAAAACCGGTTCGGGACCCTTCACTTCGTCGTGAAGTTGTCGTCTTGAACACCAAAAGCGTCGCGAACAGCCTTCATTAAGGATCATCTTGATTTATTTGATTTCCTACTTGTGAGGTTTGAGGAAGATGATCCCCATATCCCATACCACGTTTCTCACCATGAACATCCCAGAATGTATATGCTTCTGGAAAAGGCTTCATAAGCAGATGTTCCATAGCACCTTCTCGTGTTTGCCACTTCTTAAACTTGCATCTACAACAAGGACAAACGATCTTGCCATTAATGCTAGCGTGAGAGAAGGCGAAATCTATGAAATTTTTCAATCCCGCTAAATATACGGGAGAAGCTGCGCGGCATCTTGATCCATGACTTATCCATCTGTAGTAAACAAAGCTAGGAAAGCATACAAATGTGGAGACAATGTTTAATTACTATCATCTCGAATCGGAGATGTTTAAATGCAACGGGGACAATTTGTAGCGGTTACAAAACCGCGACATCCACCGCAACGAAATTTACATTTGTCGCGGTTCCTTAACCGCGACAAATTGAATAAAAAAAAAATCCGCCTTTACCTAGTAGCGGTTTTATAACCGCTACGAATTCGATACCAAATGATGACCGTTATTACATTTTGGCGGTTTTTTGCTTTGAAATTCAAAATTTGTCGCGGTTATGAAACCGCTACAAATGTGAATCGCATTTGTGGCGGTTCTTCATTGAAACCGCGACTAATATATTTTGTGGCGGTGAAACTCTAAAACCGCTACTAATGTATTAAAATTTAAAAATTTTTAAAATGTAAATTTTTAATAAAAATCATATTTTAATAAAATTTAAATTTTCATAACATTCGAAAAAAAAAAAAGATAACAAATGTTTAAATTGTAAAAATCTACGAAAAAAAGAAAACAAGTAATTACATTTAATAAAATTGTCATCAAACATCCGGGGCATACAAAAGAAGAACTAACTATCGAGTCCGATGATCGATCCGTCTCGGGGGTCTCTCTCGGGGGCGCGCGAGCTCGACCGGAGGTAACATCGTCCTCCTCCTCACCGGCGAGCATTTTTGACGCGGTCAACGTGGCTTTCTTCTAACCGTGACAAAGGTGTGTCGTTTCGTGATTTGGTAGCGGTTATTTTGACATAACCGCTACGAAACAACCGCGACGGACTTCGCGCCATAACGCGCCAAGGTCGGCGCCATATTTGTAGCAGTTGGGTTTTGTGAACCGTGACAAAAAGCGAAGCAAAATGGTCAAGCATTTTGGCGGCAATGCTTCCGTTACTAATTTGTGGCGGTTGGGGTTTAAACCGCTACTAATTTGTTCATTTGTAGCGGTTGCTCTTGACCGCTACAAGATCACCGCGACAAACGTTACGTTTTTTTGTAGTGATAGTAAACATTGTCTTTGCCATTATCATTTTCTTCATCTCCATCGCACTTTATGGTTGACATCGTCATCATTCTCTCCTTCTTCTACTTCTACTTCTGCTATTGTTGCATCATCATTATCTTACCTTGTTACCGACTTACCGTCATCTTCTCTTCTTTTTCCAATCACCTCCCCGATTCATTGTTTTCATTTTTCTGATTGTTTGTGTTTATTGTTTCTTTAATGGATTTCTAGCTTTAATTAATGTTGATTTGGTTCTGATTTTATCTTTATTTGGACTTGATTTTTGGTAATTTATTTATTTATTTTTCATTTTTTAACCTGCCTCTAGCGATGTTGGAGAAGAGAAAACAATGGAACTTTCTTCTGTTGTACTTTATCAATTCCATGAGAAATATCCGACCGGACCCATAACATACCAAACATAATTTTAAAACTTCATCTCAATCTCATTCTCATTCCCATTCCCATAAAATTCAGTCCAACACACCAAATGGGCTATCTCTCTATACATAAGACCAAAGACTTGGTTACTCTAGCAAATAGTTCAGTAACATCCTGTACTTTGTTGGAAAAGGGTGAGAAACATCATGATAATTGTATCAATGATATACCCTTCTTCTTAGGTTTAACTGGTAAAGGGGTCGGACACTCTCACTAAAGGGAGGGAGTTCGATCCTGAAGTTGGTCAAGGCGTTAAGGGAGGCATCCTAGCTCCTAAGTGCCTAGGTAAACGCCTGAGGGTAATAGACGACTTGCCTTGTCCAATATCGGTACCACCTAGGAGGAAGGGAGATTTCGCCCTGCCCTTAGATCGTGGGTGAACCCAACCCCTTTCCTAAAATTTGTTAATAAAAAAAAAATTGTATCAATGATAGATGGATCTAGAAATTAATAAATTATTTGGGGGTTGTTGGAACTTTAAATAAATAAACCTGGGGCTAATTAAAATTTATTTTAGCATTCCCTACAAAGTTACCCATGCATGTATCTTTTACAAAGGAAGTTGTGATGCAAAGCTATTTTTTTTTCCAGCCACATGTAAGGTTTAAATGCCCTTCATTAAATTCCCTCCCATAACACCAAAGGTGATATCTTTAATCTCTAAAAAAAGTCAACTTTATCTTATATTTAAAGTCAAATAAAGTATTATTATATACATGTGTGTGAATGTATTGTATAAGTTTGTAACTAGTGTGCGCACATAAGTACTTATGAAGAAGGAAGTGTGTTTGGGATGACTTTTAGAACCCCCAAAAGCACGAGTAAGGGGACAAAATTCATATTGGGTGCTTTTGGCTTTTTTTTTTTTTTTTTTTTTTTTTTTTTTTTAAAAAAAAGTGTTTGAGATATTTTTTTTCCCAAATTAGGCTTTAAAAAAAAAAACTAAGTTATAAGCCAGAATTTCTTGCTTTTGGCTTTTTTCACTATGGAGAGAGAAAAACAACTTATGAAAGAAATATCTTGAGTTCTATTTTTTTTTTAATTGATAAACTATTATGGTCCTTATTATAAATCATTGTAGATGATTTTTTGTCCTAAATATAAATTCACTTAAAATTTAATAATCATTGTTTTCCATTTTTATCCTTACTTAATTCTCATTGGAAATAGAGAAATATGTAAGAAAATTAGTTAAAATAAACTTATAATAAGGACCAGAGTAGTAAATTTTCACGATAGTACTTTGATTTAGGTCCATGAGAAATTTAATTAGTGAGAACTACTTGATAAATTTTTAAATTATTCTCTAGTAGTCGATTTAGTCTTTGTTAGAGGTGAAAAATTGTGTTTATTGCTTAATGTTCTCGGTTCATGAAACCCTTTTTCAATTCATGGCTGATTATTTATTTAATATTATTTGATAAAAAAACTTTATATTTGTATGATTTATAATTTATATGCATTAACTATATTTAATTGTGCATTTTAACATTATCAAATTTTCCAAGTTAACTTTTTTCAATTTTTTATAATTTAATTTTTTCTTTTATAATTATCACATACATACATACATACAATATATATTATTTACTAAAATTCATGTCATTTTATGTCATATCTCATCTAAACTTGCATTTTAAAATAATCATTCAAACAAATCTCAATTTCAGAGAAGTCACTTACACTATTGTCAATCCAAACATAAATCGTATTACACGATCTGACTTTTACTTAATCTTAAGTTTACAAAAGTCAGATTAAAAAAAAACCATTTTTACTACTGTTATTCCAAACACACGGGGAATTTCTACTTGATTAACATCATTAGCTTATAAAATGACCACTTAGACTCATTCGTTCACATAACAAACCCTTATTATATCATTCAGTACTTAACCAATCCACTTATATAAATCAACCCAGATAAATTAAGCCTAAGACAAAGTTTAACACAACATTACCTCAAATATTTACCAACAAGTGCCTTACCACAACATTACGTCAACTTCCCACAAAAACAGCTCCATCCCATGAGTTGTAAGTCAACAAAATTAATACAAAAATCAAGATTTTAGTCACCAATTAAATTAATCACCAAACCACAAGGAAGCCTATACCATAAATAAATTAATCCCTTATCCTGATTATTATATCATGACAAGTCATTAATTAGTTATACACCTAGTAGAGATGATCTTATAACAAAATACAGCCAAGTATGTATATTGGGAATAACATATCTGCTTCTGTGGTAGATAAACTTTTCTGCAGCAGGAGGAAAATGACATTGTTTGATTTTTTTTCTTACCCTCTTTTTATATGTTTTAATCCTCCATCTGCAAGTGCCGCTGGACCGGCACAATGAAACCTAGGAAGAGACAAAATCTCCCTTTTTCTTAACCTGGCGTTAAGAAAGAAAATGCTAAACTTAGGGCCTTGAGCACCATCTGGGTTGATCATGTATAGAGTTTCAGAATCCTTAGAACCTACCACCCTCTGAAACCTTGCCATCATATACGTCGATTCCCCATCTGGACTTTCCTTCTCCGACGACGGACTTGGAATAACTCTAGCACCCATCTGAAACCTCACCCTCCTTGAGCACCACTGAGTTGATCATGTGCAGAGTTTCAGAATCCTTAGAACCTACCACCCTCTGAAACCTCGCCCTCATATACGTCGATTCCCCATCTGGACTTTCCTTCTCCGACGATGGACTTGGAATAACTCCGGCACCCATCCGAAACCTCGCCCTCATATACGTCATTTTGTCTTCATGCTCGATTAAGAAAAGGGAGATTTTGTCTCTTCCTAGGTTTCATTGTGCTGTTCGGCGGCACTTGCAGAGGGAAGATTAAAAGAGGATTAAAACATATTTTTTTGGGGGGGGGGGGGGATCAAATGGTGTCGTTTTTCTTCTCGTAGAAAAATTTGTCTACCACAAAAGCAGATATGTTATAATTCCCATGTATATTTCCACAAAAATACACCAAAGACTAAAATAACTCTCTTCTTTCACGATGAGGGAGAATCATTCCTCTGGCTATGTTCCTTTAATTTACCGGTTCTGGAGCCTTTACTTAACAAATGATATTCCCTGGGTTTTACATGTATAATTAGGAGTTAGATAACTAATTTATAGAGATTAAACAAATTAGTTATCTAAGTAGCTATTTGTTAAAAAATTGTGTTGGTTTCTCTAAAATACCTATTTTAATCATTGATCATTTGTATTGAAAACTACTCTCTTAATGAAAAATCTCTTAATATATACAATTAATTCAAAAGTCATGTAGTTTGGGTATTCAATAAATCCAACACTTTTGTGAGTCTTAAATGCTATTTTCTCCTCACCTTCAGCTCTCATTCTATTGTGTGGTGGCATTCAAATCTTAATTAAAATCATAGGGGGGAAAATGGTACCTTCTCCCGATTCATTTAATACCCATCCGGTCCTAAATATAACATAGCTTTAGAACCGGATGTAGCAACTCATATTAGACCGTTAGTTTGTGCAAAGGCACATACAATAGACAAAAAACTCCTATATCTTCTTTGTTTTCTTAATAACGGTATTAAACTTGAAAGAGAAAGGATTGCTTCTAGGCTTAATAACTCAAGCCATCAATATTTCCCCACTTACCTCTCTGTTTCAATATGGTCTATGACATGATACCAACATAGGGTTGGTCAAGGTGGTAACCTTGACCCCATTAATCAGAAGTATTGGATTCAATCCCTAGGTATGGAGAAAACCCTTGCTAGAAGACCCCTACCCCTTTAAGGGACCTTAGTTAAGTTGAGCCGGATTAGCCGGGTTCCTGTTAATAGGATCTGAATATCGATGGTTCCATCTTAATCAGAAAAAGGAAATAGATCTCGACAGCATACCTTGTGTGACAAGGAGATTAATGAGCTACATACTCCTAGAAACAAAGGGCAGGGTTTACATCATTCTTGAAGTTTTAAAGGGAAGTATTAGTATGTGTTTGTTTTTCAGTTTAGACGCTCCCAAACAGGCTATTAGCATTTTCAAATTTTTATGTTACCTTCTCAAACTCAATTAAGATTGAATTCAAGGTGATTAGCTATTGATTAATTTAACTAATATTATATTAGTCTCCCATTGAATTCTGATAACCTTGGCTTTGCATATATGCACTTGATGACGATTTGTCTAGCTGCAGATTAATTAATTAATTAAGCTTATTTTTTTGCCCTCTAATACCATAGTTTTCATGACAAGTCCCATAAAAAAAAAAGATATGAATATGCAGGGACGGAGCTTGAGAAAAATATTTTGGGGCCAAATGTATAAATTTTTGGGTCAAATGTATAATTTTTTTTTTTTATTTTCATTAAATTTTTAGGACCTTTTTTTTTTTTGGGGGGGGGGGCGTTATACAAGAAGCTCTGTCACTGAATATGCGTGTTTGTGTAAACATTTGGAACTTGTGTCACCGAAGGAATATGCATGGTGTATGTACAAATACTCAAAGACTCGTATATGTATAAGAAATGCATAATATTCTCTCTTGTCCTTAATATAAGAGCTATATAACTATATATGAATATTAAAAATTAGCTAAGTTAGTTATTTGTAATAAATATGTATTTATTTTCCTAAAATACCCTTTTTAATTAAATACATTGTAATTATATGCATTTTAAGGATGTCGTTTCACAAGAAAAGTGACTTGATGATCAATTAAATGATGGTATATATAACCATGTTTCATATTCAATTCAATCAAGGTTTTTACATGTTATATGTTTGTATTCCTCAAGAAATTTCACATATTTAATTAATTAGTGAAACACTATATTATCAAACTATCTCTCACACACACATATTATTTTAGTTTAATTACAATAATCATATTTTGCAAATGAAGCAGGAAGTGGTGGATGCAAATTTAAATTCAAATGGATTGGTTCTTCCCCATCAATTTCCTACTTCTGGTGGAGACAACAATTATGCTTCCATCTTCAACAACACCACAACTTCACCACCAACAAAAATGGTGACATCCTCCCATCATCATTTTGACTATAAGAGGAAAGTTTGCCACAATGATCGCTCTTCGGCCAGTATCGGCACCGTGAGGAGCTTACGCCCTCGCCGGCCGTCATCACCAAACTGTGACCTACGAATCTGCACAAATTACAAATGCAGGACAAGGAACACTCCCATGTGGCGTAGGGGACCTCTAGGTCCAAAGGTGATGAACAAACTTAACATTATCAAAACCTAATATTTAGGTCAATAATATATTTGTTTGATATGATCTGATGCCTTTTTTTATATTCTTTTAGAGATAGTTTCTGTTTCAAATTGTTTTTTGTTTAAAGATTAATTCTATTTGACTTATTGGGAGATTGGGTATTCTGACTTAAAATAGTTTTTAAATTAATCCTATCAAAACAAATGATGAATAACTTATGAGACATGTGAAGTGATTTAAATGGGTTATGTTCTTTTTATCCATCTCTCTATATGCAAAATTAATTAACCGTCAGATTAGAATCTGACGGTTAAAAATTGTTGCGTTTTTAAAATAATTAAACACATACATATATTCAATGAAACTATTATTTGGCTATTAGAGTCTGAGCATAGTTTCAATAGTTGGATTAATTTCAATATGATTGTTGGCATTAATTTGAAGCCCAATAACATATTAAAAACGAGCCCAAAAATTGTGTTGGCAATTGATTATTTTGATATGTTTACCAGATTTTCTTCAATTACTAAATATTTTTTTTAATATTTATTTTACATTTTTTTTACGCAGACTCTCTGCAATGCATGTGGAATTCAGTATAAGAAGCAAGTGTCAAGCAGAGGAAGCGACCTGGTGTGATGCTGCAATTTTATATAAAGGATTCATCCTTGTGATGTTTACTATATATATATATATATTTACTTGTTGCTAAACTCTATTATCTATGTTTGTATTATTCATCCAAAAACATACTTGGGTTTTAATGTATTTTTTATCATATTAGAAGAATATATAATTAACATAAATTTTTAACTCTGAATGAACTATATATAAATTTATTGACTTGCTCAAATCCAACCCACTAATACTGTCTTGACATTCCAAAACACCTCTTTGTATACATTTTTTGTTGGGCATCCCAACCAATACTATCTTCAAACATTCTGTGACCTGAGCAAACAATATGCGAATACAAAATCGGAAGATTGCTAGGGTCACCCTAAATCGCTGAAATGAAGGGGAAAGTACTGAACAAAAACCTCAGACTGAAAAGAATAATATCTATATACATATATATCAGAAATGTATAACCAGATTTACTTGACATGGCAATATGACCTTAAAAACCGCCAGTAAAAAATTAAAACACAACGGATACAGTCAAATAAGTACACGGATAGCTTCCCTTGGAATGATTCTATCAACTTTCACAATGATGATGTCCTCATGAATACAGCACAAGAAAAAAAAAAGAAGGAATAATGCATTAAAAAGACCATGCCTCACCTGTAAAAATGGCTCATGTAGTATATTTTTTGAAACTCAACTTCATTTGACCTCTAAAAATGCCTCATGTAGTATATTTTTTGAAACTACTTCATTTTAAAACTAGTATATTTTTTAAAACTCAACTTCATTGGAAGAAGAACTTTGATGGGGATTGAAAGAAAGGTCTTCTGAAATCAGGTGGCTATGAGAGAAATTGATGAAAAAGAGAAAGAGAGGAGGAGAAGGGCATCGGGTTGGGGAGAGAAAAAAGAGGGAGCATGAGAGAGAGGAGAGAGAAGAAGGGATTCAAATTTTGAATCCAGGCTTTTTGAATCGAGAAAAAAGAAAAAACAAAAAAAAGGAATGAGTAAAAGAAAGAGGAAAGAGATTAAGGGCTTTTTTTTTTTTTTTTTTTTTTTTTTTTTTTTTTTTTTTTTTTTTTTTTTTTTTTTAGAGATTTTTTTTGATATCAAAAAGTTTTGAAGGGGTTCGACGAGCTTATTTTTAGGTGAGCCCCCCCCACCAAACTGTATTTTTAAAAATTCTATACGTAGGCTAACGGCCACGGAGCCTCGTTTCTGGAAAAAGCACTCACGAAAACAGGCCTCCTTAAATTACGAGGAAAACAGGCCTCTTATAAACGGGCCTCAAACGGGCCTCTGTTTACGAGGACGAAAACAGGCCTAATTACTTAAGGATTGAACCCACGACCATTTAGGCCTAGTCCTGAATCCCTTACCATCTATGCCAACTCTCATTGGCAATCCGGACTTTCATATGAGACGTGTCACACAAAAGAAGGAAAGCGCCTCAGAAAAAAAAGAGGAAGGAGTAAAAGAAAGAGGGGAGAGATTAAGGGCCTTTTTTGTTGTAGTTGTTAATAGAGATTAAGGGCCTTTTGATTCATTGTGCAATGGACGGAGCTCAATAATAAATAAACCAGCCTGTGAACCGTAGTTCGTAGGAAACCGGATGTAATGGGAAGTTATATATATATATTAATTGATACCACAATAACATATAGCATGCGAAAAACGTACGATTGACCACAAACTTAGAAACAATGGTTAAATTTGTCCAAAACACAGTTGTAGAACCCTATATATTTCAATTTCCTACAACAAGATTCTTCTAAACACATCTTAATTATTGGATACATGGTTCGTCAAACATAGAAAAAGCTACAGTTTATCAATTACAACTATATGAATGATTAATATTTAATAACTTCGTCTTTTATTTTAGGAATAAGACAAAGTGATATTAAAAAAAAAAAATTAAAGAGTTTTGCATAGTACAATAAGTAAGCATATAAAAAGAATTGTTGAAGAACCTAAGAAAAAGAAGACAAAGACACAACTTTAATAGACGTATAACAAGAAAATCTGAAATAATAATGATAAAATTTTCTGCCAACTTAAGGTAAATAGAAGAAAAGGATCAACAGGAACATGAAACTTGGTCTTAATTTTTTTTTATCCCTAATTACAACTTGACTTTATCAAGTCATTCGCAATGGTGCTAGCTCGAGAGATGAAGCTTCATTGATAAAGGGGGCCATGGCTCCCAAAAAAAAAAAAAAATTAATATAATGTAATATAAAATTTTATATAGTTAATGAGTATATTTACCCTAGCTTCATTACAAATGTTATATAATTATAAATTTTTTTAATTAGTTAATGAATATATATTTGATCTCTTCAAATTCTTGTTTCAAGCTATGCCCCTGGCTAGCTCCCTAGCCAAAGGTCACTAGTTTGGGTCTTGACATGTTCACTATTGATACCAAGTGTCGGAATACAATGGGGTGCTAGACCAAATTAATCCCATACAATTAACTTTTAACACACTAGAATTGAATAGAATGACAGATTTACTTATTAAATTTAAATTTGAAATTAAATGCACTGACTAATTAATAGTAGCAATAACTCATGATTAATTATGGAGTTTATTGATGGTCATAAGCCATTGGTCAAAGGTCAAACGGTTCATTATAGATATGGAAATATGAACGAATCTCAATAAGTAGTAAAACTTGAATCCTATGTCACTGTACAAGTAACGTGTTCCTTGGATTTTGAGCATTTTATTCAATATTTTCAAACATTATATTACTTTTCAAATTTATTTATTTATTTAAAAAAATAACTAAATGTAAACACGATGAAACCATGTTAATATCAGGCTTGAAACCGGAACCTCTACAATGCAATGTGGAAATGATTGCCACTAGAGCTCATCATCGATACGATGACAAACCCATTCTTTTTATCTTGAGTATTTTTCTTATAATTCATTCAAGGAAATCAAAATTAAAGTCATTTTATGGTATTTATTGCAAACAAAAAATAGTTTGAGCCACATCCCTCAAAAAAGCATATATGAAAAATGTAGGGGGAAAATCTCCTAATATAAATAATTATAAAAATTCAAATATATATTTGGGATATTATTTGTAAATTTGTTTCTTGCATCTAATATAAATCCATATTCAACTAATCACTACATTCTTTTATCTCTCAATCAACAGATGACTTATTTAGATTAGCGGTAGAAATTAATTTTCCAATATGATTTATGGTATATCGGCAAGTTTGTAAGAAGAGTTTTACCTCGACTTACATAAACATGTTTTTTTAACGTTAACTCAAAGATATACTTTTTTAACGTTAACTCAAAGATGTGGCTAAGATAAATTCTCCATGCCACTGTAAAACCCTAAAATCCCTACTTATAATGAAAGCTATATTTTGATAAATACCACATGTTTAACAAAGGCGAGTATGTTGTCTCTAAATGTTGTAGGTTTATTTGCTATATTTTAGGCAATTTTCTCTTAGAAATTTAAAACAACCAAAGGCAAATCTTTAGGCCACATTTAAGGATCCTAAAATACAAATGATTATTATATTAAACTATGGTTCTTGAATAATCAAAAAGAGCAAGATCATGCTATGAAAATACTTGAGAAATTTTTAAGGATTGATAAGCAATTAAGTCCCCACTTAATAATGGTGTAAACCTTCATGATGAATTATGGTGCATAAAGCTTGAGTAAATTAAACACTAAGTCTCTATGGTTAGCTAATAAACACAATTAGGAGTTAATTAAGCTTTGCTAATGACACTTAAGCCTTTATGATGTCATCAAAGTGACATCACAAGGATGACATCACAAGAGCTCATGCTTAATGGTGAAGGGCCAAGATTTAATGTAATCAACACAAAAGCTAATCTAAGGGTTTTACAATTAATTTAATAAAGTATAATCCATGTGGAATTTAATCCACCAATAAGAGTAAAAAGTTGTGAGTGTGTGTGTGTCTAATATTCAAGAGAGAGAAAGAGAGAGAGAAAAAGAAAATTAAAGCAAATTTGATAAAGTTTGAAATCCAGTAAATATATGATGTACACAGTAAAAACTTAAAACAACAAATAAAGTGAGAATTTATACAAATTTAAATAGTTGTGAAGAAGTAGGAACCTTGGAGAAAATATAAGGACTTATCTTGAACCCACATAATTTAACATCGAAAGTAAGTATAGTAAAGGCTATTTTTGCAAACTTTGAAGAATAAGCTTAGTACAACCAGGGAAATCTAATTAGACCATAAATCTTGATATCCAACTACTAATCAAGATACATACACAGAATTCAAAAGTATTGGTAATTGATCAAGCAACCAAAAATAGATTTCATTAAAGTAAAATATACTATAATAGAGCACATGTGTGATTTAATTTTGGAAATTAAGATAATTAGTTAAATCCAATGTAATTGTTTCTAACCAATGGGAGGCATTTGCTCACAAATTGTCTCTTCATAGAAGCACGAATTAATATTAGCCATTGATAAGAAAAGTTGATCTAAGGGATAAAATTCATGAGCTTTTGCTATAAATAGAGGCCTTGCCTCTCCTCATTCTTCACACCAAATCAACCACCAAGTGGTGATTTCTAAGAAGGAGGAAGGAGTTCAAGAGCTTCAAGAGGTAAGCTTGTCTTTAGTTTTTAGTTTCTAGTCTTTAGTTTTTAGAATTCTTAGATAGAAGTAGTGTAGATCTTAAATATTCTAGAATAAATTTTATTTACATGTTTTTATGGTCAAAATTGGCTTAGTTTCGAAAAAATGATGAGAGAGGTTATATAGCAAAATTTTTGGAAGGAAATCATCAAAGTAACGAAGTTCGACGAAATTTCATCGGTTTTGAAAATTCTGGAATTAGTGATGAACATGCCAAAATTTCATATTGAAAATACAGCCAAAAAATTCTGGAAAAATTCATGGATAAAGTAGACATATAGGGATTTTTAAATATGTCAAGAACATGTTAAAATGATTTCTGTACAGTGAGATAAAAATTCTCAAATTTAAGCTACATTTTTCTGGAAAAATTCTGGGCAGTGGTTGAAGATCATTAAACTGGGAATGAATCACGAATTCTGGGTGAAATCCAATATTTTTTCTCAAAAATAGACATCCTAAGGATTCCAAGGATTTTACGGATCCTCGTTTCGATTTTTCTAGAATTAATTATGATTTTTCAAAGTTAGATAAAAATCTGTCCAGAATTCTGGACCAGCATTTTTGAAGAATTAAATGTGATAAGTTGAGAGATAATCCTACCAAGGGTAAAAAGGTCATTAGTGACTAGGATATCTGCTAGGAAGTTATTGGGAATTAATAAATATGGCATTACCCTTATAGGTTGAACACGATCATAGTCCAAACGTCAACGTACCGACATCACGACTAAGGTACGGACGCGTACTGTAACACTAACTCTGATGCTCATTGTATACTTATATGTGATAGATACTTTCATAAAGACATGGACGGGACTGTCTCGGGTCATGCACCGTGACTAAGTTTATGGTGCTTAGATCACTACCTATACATTCAGCTTTATATACGGGTTATAGTCTTGATAATGCCGTAAGATTGTTTTCCTAGCGCGAGGACACGCAACAATGTCGTGGCACTCGGTTAGTGCAAACATGGGTGTGTGCATGTCTTTGTGTGCTATGTACTTGTTGATATGTTAATCTTGCATCTGCTGTGTGCTTATGTATTGATTACTGCTTTGTGATGTCATGAATATCTGTCATCCATATACCGTATTATTTGAGCATGAGGTTTAGTTACCCGAGGTCCAATGGGCATTGGACCTCGGCTCTTACTATAGCATCGGGATCTAGGGGACCGACGGCGGCCGACAAGGGCAAGCGGCCGCTTGAGGACTGGCCGGAGTTTCTTTTTGTTTTTGAACTGTATAATATTATGGGGATGAATGTACCATTACTATATCCAACCATGGTTAACTTTTTGTAATACACTCATCGTACTCACTCTTTTGGAATTGCTCGATGCGCCACTCGATTAAATGATATTATTCCGCTTTTCGAAAAATGGAGTGTTACACCAGCAGGCTCTTGAAGATGCAAGCTAATGACTACATTCTATATCCAAGCGAAACTTTCTAAAATGCTACCATTAATTATTCTTTTCTTGTTCTTGAAATTATGGAAAGTATTACAAGCTATTGAATAGAATAACTTATATATTAGGATTCACTAAATTACTTTTCCTGTTGGTTAAGAGATATTTTATTTATATGGTTCTTATGAGTTTACACAATTTATTTTGAAGCAAATTATTTTTTATGACAATAAACCGGCCATTTTATTACCTTAATATATTTTAAAAGTACTTATTCTACTTAAATGTGTAATAAATATGCATGCTATTGTTGAAACTAAATATTATAATTATTTGTTCAAAAAAAAAATATGTTTATTTTCTTTCAATTGACTAGCTAGATTTCTTTAAACAATATTTGATTTTTTTTTTCAATTTATTGTAAATTTTAATTATTTTTAAAGATTTTAAAATTTGTCGAACTAGCTAACAAACATTCATTTTACGCACTTGACTGTTTCCCCCCCCCCCTTTTTTTTTATGATAACAATGATTATATATATAGATATATATATTTATATATAAAAGATATTTTTATGTGTCACAGATTGTGTGAACTTTTGGGGGAAAAAAGAAATAGTGTAATTTAATTATCCTTTATTGAAAAGAAGAAAAATATAAATATCTGTGTAATTAATTAGAACACTACTTACTTATTACATTAACACTATTCAATTCGCAGCTCATCTATCTATATCCTCTAAATTTAAAAGGGATGAATTAAAATTATATATTAACTTTTTAAAAATATGTAAAAAAAAAATGATATCTTTTAAATAGAAAATTTTATTTAAAAAAATTTGAATAAAAAAATTCTAAAATATATACCATCCGATTTAAATTTAAATGATTCATATTTCATCTAAAAAATTGATAACGCAATACCCATTTTTTTAAGAAAAAGGAATTCAGGCTCGGGTTCACACGTATGCCCGCGGTATTTTCTTCCAATTATTTATATATACTTATAAATATTCCAAATCTGAAAAATTTTATTACATTTATCTCCAAATGTAACGCCTATTAATTACTCTTAAAGAAAGAAGACAATCTCATTCACACTTTCATCAGAATCAGAGGGGTTCATTTTCATCAACACATTCAATGTAAAGTTCTCTTCCCTCTCAACTTCCCATCATTTCAAAGTAATTTCTCTTTTTTTCTTTTTCCCAGCGATTTAT
Source organism: Acacia acuminata (assembly GCA_019022655.1). Classification (NCBI taxonomy): domain Eukaryota; kingdom Viridiplantae; phylum Streptophyta; class Magnoliopsida; order Fabales; family Fabaceae; genus Acacia; species Acacia acuminata. The sequence continues at coordinate 8,655,855 of JAFJYI010000005.1, forward strand.
TATATGATAAGTTGCAAGCTAATCTGAGATATTTTACAATTTTCTATTTGAAACCAAGATTATTGATCTTGACGAAGATGATCATTAGAGTTCTTTGTTTTTGGCTTGTCCATCGATATTGTTTTAATACTAACTCATGCCTTTAATATAAGATTTAATTTATAGTGTAAATTACACTATAAACTAGATCTTATATTAATGAGATTTTGATCGTAATGATAAAGTTTTATTATTGTTATGATTCTTGCCTATGCACATGTAACCGATCGCATAATAGTCTTTAATTTTTTTTATTAGTCTTAAATTTTGGCTTATGATGATGATTTTTCTTTGTGTGTTCGCCTAAGTTTTTCCTGTATGCAATTTGTGTTAGATTTAATATTTTATATTAATGCATATGATATTTCATTTGTTCTCAAAGATAAAATGAAATATGCCTCAAGTCTTTAATATAAGATCTCGCTTATAGTGTAAATTATATTTTGAATGAGATCTTATATATTAATCACCAAAGGGAGCATCTATGAAAATTTGACCAGAAAAAAATCTAAGAAAACATATATGTGGAGTGCATTCCATGCCATAAGAAAATCAGTATGGATTAGTGTTCATTTTAATATGAACCATCTAGAATGATCTTGGATGCTCCAGAATCAATTTTTTTTTATATATTTTAAATTATTTTTTATTTTAATTGATACATAATTTAAAATAAACAATGATATGTGAGTGACGCTTCTAAAAAAATTATTCAAAAATCACATATTAAAAATTTTAAATGTGATTTGTCCACGTCAGATTTTGGATGATCCAAATTTTATCACGGTGATGGGCACCATAAGTACTTTGATGTGCATTGCTAGACTTTGCTGCCCGGCGTAGTTTCAAATTATTATTCAACTTTTCTACTTTTTTTCCTTTTTTGCTCACTCGGTTCATCGAAACCTTTGAGGTTCCCACTAATCCCGATTCGCCCTGAGTCGGGCCCATGGTCGTGGAGGAAGAGCCCTCAACACCATTTTTTCCATTCTCACGCCTCGAACCGAGGACATGGTTAAGGGAGAGCAATGTCATTTCCACTTGCTTCCAATGAATGTTAGTTATTGAACTTTTATTACTTGAATTGTATCTTCTTTTCCCTTATTCTTAATTTATAATTTTTGTTGGAGCGCTTCATTATTTGGTTGGACCTGAAACCCATTTACTAGCTCAAAACTTATAATAAATTGATTTGTGTTCTATGAGATAATAACTTAAATTAGTTATATGGAAGAATTATTATTTGTTTTTATGAACCTAACAATCCCTTTTGGAATAAATGCACTTAAATACATGTTAATTCTAAATATCCCCATTTTATTACATTCTTCTTTGGGTGATTCTTGTTTGGCAAATATTCTTGCAAATACCTTTTTTAATATATATCTTCCATTTTTGTATTATTGTTTCTCAGATTAATTTGTGCTCTGAAACAAGTAAATAATGGATTTTCAAAAGATGAAGCAATTAGTTGAAGATGGATCATCATCATCTTCAACTAGCAAGCAGGTGGATGGTACTGTGGAAGGTACAAACAAGCCGTTTGATTTGAATTTGTTGCCAGAAGATCTAGAAAAAGAAGATCATCATGAGTTTCACGTTGAAATATTTGGAAGTGCTCGAACTCTTCAAATTGATCTGAATCTCACTCATAATGTAAGTTCCTTCATCATATTCGTAGATATAATTTCATTCTTAATTATATTGTTCGTTTTGATATGGCTATCAGACTGAGTTAAATTCAAGTATTGTCAGACCTAATTGAGATAGTTCCCAATGGCATTTACAAAATGGAGAAAAGAAAAACAAATGATAGTTAATTCTTGGGATTTAACATAGACACTGAAGCAACATTTAGCTTTTGTCTTGGGTAGGTAGCCTAATTGTAGTTCAAAGATGTTTCAATAACTTTGAGCATAGCTCTTTCCAAAAATTTGTTGGCGAACACTTTATTGCCCTGTTTGGTACTTCCTAAAGTCCTTAATATAATATATATATTGAGATTTTATTTTAATCTTAAGTATAAGACATAATTTTTTATATTTATCAATATTTTTTTAATTTCGATACCATCACTTCCATGTAGTATTGTAATTTTAACCACTTCCACATATCAAAATTTTTTTTGACCAAAATGCATGCCCTCATAAAATTGGTATGCCTTTCTTCTCTATTATTGTCGTCCTTTTTGTTCGTCAACCCTTGTCGTCTAACTCCTCCTCCTCCTCCTCTTCTTCTTTTTCGTCACACTCTTATCCATAGTAAACATTGTCTTTGCCATTATCATTTTCTTCATCTCCGTCGCACTTTATGGTTGACATCGTCATCATTGTCTCCTTCTTCTACTTCTACTTCTGCTATTGTTGCATCATCATTATCTTACCTTGTTACCGTCATCTTCTCTTCTTTTTCCAATCACCTCCGCGATTCATTGTTTTCATTTTTTCGATTGTCTGTGTTTATTGTTTCTTTAATGGATTTCTAAGATCTTGCTTTGATTAATGTTGATTTGGTTTTGATTTTATCTTGATTTGGATTTGATTTTTGGTAATTTATTTGATTTTTCATTTCTTAACCTGCCTCTAGCGATGTTGAAGAAGAGAAAACAATGGAACTTTCTTCTGTTGTACTTTATCAATTCCATAAGAAATATCCAACCGGACCCATAACATACCAAACATAATTTTAAAACTTAATCTTAATCTCATTCTCATTCTCATTCACACACCAAATGGGCTATCTCTCTATACATAAGACCAAAGACTTGGCTACTCTAGCAAATAGTTCAGTAACATCCTGTACTTTGTTGGAAAAGAGTGAGAAACATCATGATAATTGTATCAATGATATATCTTTCATCCTTGGACTCAACTGGTAAAGGGGTCAGACACTCTCACTAAAGGGAGGGGGTTCGATCTTGGAGTTGGTCAAGGCGCAAGGAGAGATATTCTAGCTCCTAGGTGCCTAGGTAAACTCCTGAGGGTAATAGATGGCTCGCCTTGCCCAATATCGGTATCATCTAGGAGGAAGGGAGATTTCGCTCTGTCCTTGGATCATGCGTGAACCCAACCCATTTCCTAAAATTTAGTAATTAAAAAAAAAAATTGTATCAATGATAGATGGATCTAGAAATTAATAAATTATTTTGGGGGTTGTTAGAACTTTAAATAAATAAACCTGGGGCTAATTAAAGTTTATTTTAGCATTCCCTATAAAGTTACCCATGCATGTATCTTTTACAAAGAAAGTTGTGATGCAAAGCTATTTTTTTCCACCCACATGTAAGGTTTAAATGCCCTTCATTAAATTCCCTCCCATAACACCAAAGGTGACATCTTTAATCTCTAAAAAAATTAACTTTATCTTATATTTAAAGTCAAATGAAGTATTATTATATGCATGCGTGTGAATGTATTGTATAAGTTTGTAACTAGCGTGCGCACATAAGTACTTATGAAGAAGTGTGTTTGGGACTACTTTTAGAACCCCCAAAAGCACGAGTAAGGGGACAAAATTCACATTGGTTGCTTTTGGCTTTTTTATTTGTGTAAAAAAAAAAAGAAGTGTTTGAGATAGTTCTTTTTCCCCCCAATTGGGCTTTTTTTTAAAAAACAACAACTTAAGTTATAAGCTAGAATTTCTTGCGTTCGGCTTTTTCACTATGGATAGAGAAAAACAACTTATGAAAGAAATATCTTGAGTTCTATTTTTTTTTAATTGATAAACTATTATGGTCCTTATTATAAATCATTGAAGATGGTTTTTTGTCCTAAATATAAATTCACTTAAAATTTAATAATCATTGTTTTCCATTTTTAACCTTACTTAATTCTCATTGGAAAACACTACTACAAAATATGGATACTACTACCATAAAAGACGTCCCTATTTTAAAAAAGGAAGTAAAAAATGAAGGTGTGGCATTGTCGTAATTATTTACTTGAATTTGAGACTTTAGACAACCCAAATGTTAATTTAGGATGTCTAAAAGAATTTTGGCGACCTGAATTTTTATTCAGTCGCCAATTTGAGAAATTTCGGGGAACTTTGGCGCGATTTGGAAAATTTTGGCGCCGGTGAGAAACTTCGGGAATTTTGGCGACTTGAATTTAATTCAGGTCGCCAATTGAGGAATTTAGGCAACCTGAATTTAATTCAAGTCACCAATTGTGGAATTTAAGCGACTGAATTAAATTCAGGTCACCAATTTAGGAATTAATTATTTGGTGCGATTTAGGAAATTTTTGGCGCCCGGTGAGAAACTTCAGGAATTTGGCGACCTGAATTAAATTCAGGTCGCCAATTGAGGAATTTAGGCGACCTGAATTTAATTCAAGTCGCCAATTGTGGAATTAATTAATTAAATTTCGAATTCGCCAATTGAGGAATTAATTATTTAAATTTTTAGCGTGATTTGGGAAATTTTTGGCGCTCGGTGAGCAATTGAGGAATTTTGGCGACTGAATTAAATTGTGTCGCCAATTGAAAAATTGTGATTTTTTATTCTCTCACCCGGTCGCCTATGTGTACTCTCGAATTTTTTTCCTTCACATTTTATGCTCCGGTGTGCCCTCTCTCTCTCGGTAGCTCCTTCACCTTCACCTTGTCGCTTCCCGTCGCGCTCCCACGCGTTGCTCATTTGCCGCCAAGATCCGAGACCCGGCCGATGCCAAAAAGCGCCTTCATTGTAGATCCGAGTTTCCTCTTTGCTCCTCTTTCATTGCGATTTGGTTTTTCGAGTTTGTTCTCTTTATTGTTTTTTATTTGTGATTTTTCTGGGTTTGTTCTCTTGCTTTTTATATTTTTCTAGGTTTGCTTTTGTTATCTTCTTCTAGAGCCTCCGATCCTTTAGCATGTTCTTTTGTTTTTGTTTTTTTGGTTTGGTTCTTAGAGAACTACCGGTCTAGAGCAAGGTTTGCACCGTTGTGGAGAGCGCCGAGATGCTGATCTTCGTTTGCCCAAATCGTTGCTTGCTGAGACTAGACGCTGGCTTCGCTCATTAGCTCCCCGAACCTGCTGAGGTTTGGTGTTTTTTTTTATTAAAAAAAAAGTAATATGTCGTCCTGAATTCTATTAAGGTCGCCTCATAAGAGTATTCATAAGAGTGACCTTAATTGTATTCAAGTCGCCAAATATGAGAAAAACAACGACACCCTCCCGCACGTCCCTCCGAAAAAGGACGTTAATTGGGTCTTATTTAGGTCATTTTTTAAGTATTTTGTAGTAGTGAAAAGAGAAATATGTAAAAAAAATTAGTTAAAATAAACTTATAAGGACCCGAGTAGTAAATTTTCACGATAGTACTTTGATTTAGGTCCATGAGAAATTTAATTAGTGAGAACTACGTGATAAATTTTTAAATTATTCTCTAGTAGTTGATTTGGTCTTTGTTAGAGGTTAAAAAGTGTGATTATTGCTTAATGTTCGCGTTTCATGAAACCCGCCTTTTTTCAGTTCATGGCCGATTATTTATTTAATATTATTTGATTAAAAAAATTTATATTTGTATGATTTATGATTTATATGCATTAACTATATTTAATTATGCATTTTAGCATTGACAAATTTTCCAAGTTAAAATTTTTCAATTTCTTAAAATTTAAAATTTTCTTTTATTGTTACGGACCGGCCCAAAAGCCTCCAAGTCCATAGCAAGGCCCAAGCAGAAGGCGTAATCCGCCAATAATGGCAGGAGAGCCAGAAATCCCGGCTAGGCAGGATTCGCCCCAATCATATCAATCCACCGAGATACCCGTCCATTTAGAAAGTATCTCGGATATCCGCCCCTTAATGACACGTCACATTAATGGAATATCGTTCAATATCCGCCCCATTAATGGCCCCCATTAATGGCGTGCCTCTGGATATGGCACCGTACGCCTCTATAAATATGTATGTGTAACAAGGTGCACACACTCTAAACCTAGACTATTTACATAGTCTCACCGTGCACACACCGCACCCCTTTGTCGTGTACGGTGATCCCCGCTCTCCCGGCTATCTCCTTCATAGATACCCAGTGTCCGCCGATACATCCAAGATCAATCTTCCAGCCCCCTTGGCCGGACATCCGTGTTCTATACCGTAACATTGGCGCCGACCGTGGGGACCATAAATTTCTATCCCCGCGACCATCAATGGCTCACACCGAAGCCACACGCAAAACCAAGAATTGGACAAGCCGAACGAGGAAAGCCCGGTACCCCCAAATCAACCTCAAAGCCGCCCGAGCCGGCCACGACCCATGATCGACCATCCCGAGGAAAACTCCGAAGGAAGGATACGTTCGACTCGAAACCACCTCGCTTCCATCGACAAATCTCTCGCATGAAGAATCCCCAAAGGGTCGCCCCTGACAGATCCGGCTCCGACGCTCAGTACTAGACACCGACGTCCGCATACTGAGGAGAACCCAAGAGGCGATGATTCAGAGATTCGAAAACAAGGAAAAGTTCGATCACCTCCAAAGACAGGAGGATTTCCATGCTCTGGAACAAATGATAGAGGAAAAGCTTGAGAACCTTTTCCAACGCGGAAACCCGAGAAGCCCACGTAAGAGGAAGGAGGTTGTACGCCTGGATAGCAATAGTCCGCGTACCAGCCCAGAAACGAATCAACATTCCCGTGGCAGGAAAGAGGGGGACGCCAGAAGGGACCGAGACCGCCAACCAACCCCCAAAAGGCACAAAGAGGCACCTTTGCGGAGCCGGATAGGGAAGGCCGGAGGCGAGCAGCCACCATGACGATGATAGGGAACCGGAGAACCGAGATCGTGAACACGACTCGACGAACTACGCGAGGCGATCACTACGCCGCGGACACGAGGATCGCGCGGCAAGATAAGATGAAATACTTGGCCGGCGCGGGGGGGACTCCATTCTCACGAGCTACGGCCACGGCTCCTTACCCGAAGAATTTTGACCTAGCCGACCTCCCCCAATATGATGGGACCCAGGATCCACGTCATCACCTCGAGCTATTTGAGAAGTTAATGTGGGTAAGATCAATAGAAGGTCTGGTGATACTAAGACTCTTCTCGGCCACGCTAATCGGGCCGGCCCACAAATGGTTGAGTTCGTTTACCCAATAATTCCATTCGGAATTTTGAAGACCTTGGTCGTAAGTTTGAATTACACTTTGCCACCAAGAAGAAACAACCGAAATCTCAATTCACGCCGAGTAAAGCGAAGCAAAAGAAGGCGAAACATTGCGAAGTATCCGGATCGGTTCGTAGATACGGCAATACAGTACGATCCTTATCCGAAGAGGTCCATGTGCACCGCTCGTCAACGGATCGGACCCGATGACGCGCCTGGCCCGACATCTATGCAAGAATCGAGTATATTCCTTGACGGAATTCTATACTGAAGCGAAGAAATATCTAGATGTCGAGCAAATGGAAATCGCCAATGCAGATGAGCCTGAGAAGGCAAGGAATTCATCACCTGAAAGAAGAGACCGGACCGACAAACACAAGGCGGAGCCTCGCCGACGTGGCAGAGAGAGCCGGTCCAGACCGGAGCGAACGGACAATAAGGGGACGTACGGAAACTATACCCCCTTGAATGTCCCGCGATCCCCCTGTGGAAGGAGGTCGCGTGCACCGAGATGAGGAAGGTGACGAAGCCAAAGCCTCTCAGAAACCGGGCCAATACAGATCGGGGGAAGTTTTGCAGCTTCCACGACTGTTCCGGTCACACCACGGACGAATGCTACGAACTCAGGGATGCTATTGAAAAATTTGTAAGAGAAGGGAAACTACGCCAATACGTCATCAAAACTCAAGGAAAATCCGGCAAGCGGAATGGTAGCCGCCGGGCAGAGTCCAGCCACGAACGTCGGACTCGAAAAGAAGCGGAGAACCGGCCCTCCATTGGGGCTACCCGGACGCCGATCTCCAATGCACGGGGATCGTGGCGGCCGGAGGAGGTGGAGATACAATAAGTCAGCCGCAAGAAATACCCGCGAGAGGTATTAACGGTAAAAGAGGTGCCGAGGTTCAAGGGCACGTCGGCAAACCCAAAACCACCCTTGGTCTTCACCGACGAGGAGCTCAAGGAGGTTATTCCCGCCATCAAGACGGATTGGTCATCACCGGATCGTCGTAAACCGCTGTGTCAAACGGATATTTGTCGACGCAGTAGTTCGGCCGACATAATAAGCCGGGATGCATACCGAGAATGCACCTCGATGTCGAAGACCTAAAGCCATGCAAATCTACCCTCATCGGGTTCAATGGAGAGCGTTCCTTCCCAAAAGGATATGTCGACCTTAGATCGACTTGGGAACTAAGGAAGCCTTCAAATCGACGGTAAGGTTTGTAGTGGCAGCATTTCCGCTCCCCTTACAACATTATACCGGGCCGACCCACTATACACAAGCTTGGGATATGTCGGCATCCACTAAGCACCGTAAATTGAAAATGATCAATGATCGAATCGTGTGGTTGAAGTGTCCGGGGACCGTAAAGCGTCGCGGCAAAGTTGTTATTTCAAGCCCTCCGTGTAGAGGAGGAAAAGACGTCATCCCGCCACGGCCGCAAACCAACGAGGTACCGACTAATGAAAAAGAGGGGCGACCCTAAGCAACCGGTCAACATGGTAGAACTAGACCTCCGTGAACCGTAAAACCCACGCCCGAGCCGGAAGGAGAGTTGGAGGAATTAATCCTCGGGACGGACCCCGCCAAGACAACTAAAATCTAAGCAGGACATGGACGCAGATCAAGGCAAGGCCGATCAAATTTTTAAGGCAAAACCAGGACGTCTTCGCCTCGGACGTCGCCCGAAATACCCGGATCGACCCACACTTCGCCGTCACAAGTTAGCCATATGGCCGGGTCGAAACCAAAGGGCCCGTAAGAGGAGAAATATCTCGACGACGTGCGTAAAGCCCTTGAGAGTCACATTGAAGAGCTCCTTGTCGCCGGGTTCATAAGGGAAATACAATACACGACCCGGCTCTCTAACGTGGTCATGGTGTTAAAACCAACAGCAAATGGAGGGTGTGCACCGACTACACCAATCCGAATAAAGCATGCCCCAAAGACTCCTTTCCCATGCCCAAGATTGATCGCCTAGTGGATAACTCTACGGATACCAACCGCTCTCTTTTATGGATGCCTACTCCGGTACAATCGATCGCTATGCACCCCGACGATCAAGAGAGAACCGCCTTCATGACGGATAAGGCGAACTATTGCTACAACGTCATGCCATTTGGATTGAAGAATGCCGGAGCTACATACCAACGCATGATGAATCGAGTCTTTGAAGATCAAATCGGTCGTAATGTGGAGGTATATATAGACGACATGATAGTGAAGTCAAAACACCCGGAGCAAAGACATCCGGATCTAGAGCAGACGTTTGACAAACTAAGACAATACCGCATCGTTGAACCCGGCGAAAATGTGCGTTCGGGGGGTGCCCGCCGGCAAGTTTTTGGGTTTTATGTTGACCAACCGAGGGATTGAGGCCAATCCGGACAAATGCAAGGCCGTGCTAGATATGCAGCCCCCAACTCCAAGAAGGAGGTGCAAAGAATCGATGTGTCGCTTGGCGGCCCCGACAAGATTCCTACCGAGGTCACCGAGAAAGCTCTACCTTTCTTTAAATTATTGAAGAAAGAAACCTGTGGAGGATGGAATACGGACCGCGAGACGGCCTTTGAAGAAATCAAGAAATGCTTGGCAACCCCACGCATCGACAAAGCCGGAGCAGTGGGGAGACCTTGTTCCTATACCTCTCTAAGTAGGGGATGAAGCGGTAAGCGCCGCCTTGGTAAGAGAAACCGAGGCCGGACGTACACCCATCTACTTTGTGAGCAAAGCGTTACAAAACGCCGAGCTAAGATATCAAAAGCTGGAAAAAATGGCATTCGTGACATCGACAACGGCAAGGAGACTTCGCCCATACTTCCAAGGGCATCGGATTGTGGTCCGGACCAATCGCCCGATCCGGCAGATTTTGCACAAACCGGATCCGGGTCGGGCGGATGACAAGTCGGGCAATTGAATTATCCGAGTTCGACATCACCTTTGAGGCACGGCAGCAATCAAATCACAGCATTGGCGGACTTCATCGTGGAATTGACTCCGGTTATGACCGACACCGACTCGGAAGGTATTTGTGGACGGGTCCTCCAACCCAAAAGGCAACGGAGCAGAGTCATTGTCGAAAGCCCCGAGGGAATCGCTATCGAACATTCCCTCCACTGAGTTCCCGACCTCTAACAATCAAGCCGAATACGAGGCCCTCTTAGCCGGATTGGCTCAAGCAAAAGATAGCGGAGCCAGGCGAATTAAGGTGTTCACCGACTCACAACTCGTCGCCGCACAAATTGATGGCAGCTATCAAACAAAAGGCCCCTTGTTGGCCAAGTACTTGAATAAAGCAAAAGAGATAATGACGGAATTCGAAGAAGTCGTTGTCTCTCACATCCCGAGAGAAGAGAATGCCCGGGCCGACATCCTATCCAAACTCGCAAGCACCAAAGGTCCGGGGAGTCAAAGAACGGTCATCCAACAGAATTTGGCCGAGCCCACGTGCATCATGACTATCTCGTCCGGACGGACGGAGAAAACCAATCGAAGATTACCCGGAAAGAGGGATCATTCCCACGACTCTACCGAAGCGAAAAAGCCGATAAGAGAAGCCGCCATCTACACTATGGTCGATGACCGCCTATACCGGAAAGGAGTACATTGCCCAATGATGCGATGCCTCGGCAGTCCAATCCGGTATGTACCGACCGAAATACACGAGGGATGCAACGGCCAAAGACATGGGCGGCAAGGCTTTGGCTAGGAAGGCATTGCGCGCACGGATATTATTGGCCCACCATGATGCATGACGCCATGGAGACCGCCAAACGGTGTGACAGTTGCCAGAAACATGGCGGGATCTTATGGCCGCCGCCCACAGAGTTAAAAGGGATGCCGGCTCCATGGCCCTTCTATAAATGGGGAATGGATATTCTTGGCCCATTCAAACCGGCGCCCGGACAGCTCAAATGGCTCATTGTCGCTGTTGACTACTTCACCAAATGGATCGAAGCGGAAGCGTTAACTACGATAACGTCATCCAGGATTATGAAATTCGTTCGTCACAATATCTTCGCTCGGTTCGGATACCGCCGAAGTCGTCACCGACAACGGAACCCAATTTACGGACCAAAGATTCCAGGCCTTAATGTCCAACCTCGACATCAAACAACACTTCTCCTCCGTCGAACATCCGCAGCCTAATGGCTGTGCCGAGTCCGCCAATAAGATCATTCTCGACGGATTGAAGAAACGCATGTTAAAGGCCGACTCTAGTTGGACCGAACAACTCCACGTTGTTCTATGGGGATACAGACAAGTATGCAGACTCTACCCAGAAACTCCCTTCCGGCTAACATATGGATGCGAAGCAATGATTCGGTAGAAATCGGCAGCCATCGTGGAGGAAGATCGAGTCGGACAGATGGATGGACATCAAGATCAAACGAAGACGCCTTTAAAGACAGATCCGGACCTCGATAGATGAGATCCGAGTCACAGCTCATTGTCGGGAACTTGCCGCCAAGCGTTACTCGCGGCCAAATATAATCGCAAGGTTCGGCCACGATCCTTTAACCGGGTAACCCGGTACTTCGGAGGGCCGATATAGGTAATAAGAACTCCCGAGATGGAAAACCGGCAAAGAACCGGGAGGGACCGTATCGTGTTAAAGAAAAGCTTGACGCGGGGGCATATGTTCTCGAAACTTTGGCAAGAAAGCGGTTAAAAGGACATGGAACGCCGATAAGTTGAAAATCTACTACAGCCTAGCCCAAGACCGCGCTCTGGCCATTCCTTACTTTCTTTCATGTTTTTTGCAATTGCTTTCCAACTTTCCCTTGCTTTGCATTTGAATAATTTATGACCATTTGTACGCTCTTTAGAGCCGCTTTATTTAATGAAGGAATACCTCAAAGAGGAGGCGCCAACGTGCACGATTATTTGCTTAAGCTTGAAGCCGAGGCCACCAAGCCCGGCAAAAACCTGACTCCGAGGTACCCATACCCGGTCAGAAACCAAAAAAAACATCTAGATGTATGACACCGGCCGTTGTACTCCGACGCGCATAGGTAAGAGCTCGGCGAAAACGCCATACGTGGCCTTCGCGAAATTGACGCGCCAACGTCGCCCGGTTTAAGAAGGCAGTCGTCATCCCGACCCCGATCAAGTCAAAATGTCCGATCGAGGTACTAGACACCTCGGCCGACATATGACGCCTCGCCCTTAAAACGGTTCCTACCATCGTTCCCGGCTATTTAAGCTAGGATGAGGCAGTGCGGTTAAGTGAACACCCCCGAGGGTACGACACACAACCTCGTCCCACTCTCCCACACCGCAAGTTGTTGGTCGAGTACATGACTTGTATATAATGCAGTCAATAAATTTCAAACAATGGAATTTAAGAAACTGGCAGAAGGGCGGATAAATACATTCCCCATAAGTCATATAAAATTACGGCACAAACGCCGGGAGTCAATAAAATACAAAAGGCAGACGCCCACCAACAATGAAGATTAAAGCTTAACTAGAAGGACCGGCCTCGGAGCATTCTTGGTCGCCTCACTCTCCGCATCCGACTCTCCCCTTCCGCACCCGGACGCAAGCGGCGGAAGGAGGCCGATACGAAACTAACGTTCCGTCTTCCACAAAGGCACGGAAGTCATAGCCGCCCAAGTTAAGCTCCGTCTTCGGATTCAAAAGTTGGATCTCGCTCCCGCATTCTCGAAGCAATCGCCGGTACCGCTTTAGAAGTTCGTCGACTCTAAGCTGTTCCCGCCGCGATACGGCCGAGCCTCCTCGACGGCTTTAACCTTATCAAACAACGAATCACGCTGTTTTTGCAGTGGTTTTCACCACATCCATACTTTCGCCGCTTTCGGGCCCGAACACACTCGAGGCCGACTTCTCCGCCCCTTTCGCGCCCGTTGCATATCCGACTCCACCTTAACAAACGCCTCCTTGGCAAAGATCCCGTTCCAGCCGGCAAAGATCCCGCTCCTCCTCCATAAGGCGGAGCTTGGCCTCGATCGGCTAAAGCCCTTTTCACGGACGACGCCGCCCGCGCAGCCTTCTCGGTTGGCCTCAACCTCGGCCCCGGACGCCTTCAATTTTCTCGTTTCTCGCACGCCTGGGCGTATTTTTCCCTCACGATCATATAAGCTTGCAGAAACCAACGGACTTACACATGTGTACCGCTCGCGGCGAGCACCTCCTCAACACTAGGAGGGGACAAGGCCCGGCTCTCCATGAACTCCCGAGGGGGAGAAACGCTACATCCAGCCTCCTTGGTCACCCCCTTTTCAAATACAAAACCCCGAGGAAGCATGGAAGAAGGACGTAAGGGCCCGGGCCGAAGGAGGTGGAGGCGGCGGGGCAGCCGAAGACGCTGGAAGAACTGAGGCAGAAGGAACGGTCGCGGCCCCAGTAGCTGCACCTTCACCCTCTGGAACGACAACCTGCTTCCCTTTGGAAGTTTCAGGAACGCCCGCCTGAGGGGATCCATCGGGCACGGATGGGGCCGAAGTCTCAACACCGACACCTTGGCCTTCTTGGCCACAACGGGGCAAGCAGCCTCGGCATGGTAGCCTTGGTAGGGGCAGCCCGCTTCCGAGACCGACCGTCGAAGAAACCGCGGCCGGATTCACCTTCTTCAAGTAGCCAGAAGGGCCTTCATGTCTTGGGCTGAAAAGGACAGGTAAAAAGAAATCAACACTAAGCACAAAATAGGCAGCCAATATACAAAACATGACTAAAGGAATAAAGAGCATGGCAAACAAGGGACTCCTACAATTCGAAGGAATTGGCCTAGATCCCTCCCCGGATATGAAAAAGGCTGCACTCAGGATGCCATAATGCTCCACAAAGGCGTCCAATCTTGGGACGTGAGGAACCATCTCGGGTAGGAGGTCCTCTTGAGAGATCTGGAAGGACGAGGGGCTAGCCTTGTGATGATTCTCCACCCAGTATAAAGGGAAGCGCCACCCTACATCGGCAGCCTCAACCCCCTTCAAAACCAAGCCGCTTACCGGTACGGCGACAACCTTAAAAACGCACTCTTAAACCGCTTAAAAGATTCTCGAGAAAGGCTTCATAAGTTTCCTCGGGATTAACGCGAGAGACACTAGCCCTTTTAACTTATCACCTTCCTTAGGTGTGCCAGGGGTAAAAGGGCCGAAATAGTAGAAGAAGAGATTGGTCGAACAAGGGATTGGAACCGGATAGGAACGACACAATTGCTCGAAGGCTACTGTAAGCCCACCCGTTCGGATGAAGTTGAGACGGGCGAGTCTCGTGTGCATCGTGGCAAGCATTTGAAAACGGGTGAAAGGAAACCGACACCAACCCGTGTAAGGTAATCCCGATAAAAATGAAAGAAATTGGGACCGCCCACTTCTCGCTCAACACAAACAAGCTCGTCGGCTTCCGGCAACGTAGACGCACCCTCCATGGCGGGTAGGTCTAACCGGCAATATCCTCGTCCGACATAATGGACCGGGTCTTCAAGACCTCGTGGGACACCTGTGGATACCTACGACACATGTGGCCTCGGGTGGACTAGAAGAATCGATGTCTCGCCTCGGCCCTTTTCTTTGAAGGCACGGATTTCGGAGCCATTAACCTATATGCAACATAAAAGGAAATCAGCAGAGTTGGAAATACCTGGAAAAACAGGATTAGAAGGCAAAACAGACGGCGGACTCGGACGAAAGGGCACGCCGGAAGGGGGACCCAAAGGACGCCGATGCCGACAAGATCCAATAATCGAGGTAGCTCTGAAGTCTTCGCCACGCGCGATGTGAAATGAACTCTCAGCCAAGCAGTCCCAACAGGGGCCGAGATAATCACTAGGATAAGGGTCCAAACTTGCAGGGGATGGACCCTCACAAAAACTGATCGGTTGGGCCATCAAGACAGGAGCACTAGAACCGGTAAAAGAACCTACCCCGGCCCGGAAAGGTGAAAAGGTAGGAACGGTGTTTGCCGGAATTCGAACCATGGAAGGTGACAAAGCTCTAGCAGATATGGGTTGAGGCCCATTCCGCCCGTAAGAACCATTCCCACCTCGACGAAGAGGTGCTAACCCTCTCTGCTTTCCGGAGCTCGGTCCCAAGAACCAAGAAGAAGCTCTCGGGTAACGAGCGCGAAGAAACTCCTCTTCCTCGGGGTGAGCGTTGTTCTCGACTCTAAGGAAAGGTCTATGTCTATCCATCGAAAGAGGAACTAGAACCTAAGGACTACGACCTCACGTCAAAGGCAAGGAGCATATAGAGCAGAACACGTAAACTAATCTTAAAAGAAAGCTCGAAGGCCGGAGAATGGGAAAACAGAGGAAAAACCGAGATTATCCAAACAAGACGAAGTATGCCGTAAAAGAGTAAAGGCAAGGACGGAAAATACCCGAGTAGAAACAAAGAAGATGACTTGAACGAGTGAAATGTAACGAAGAGGATGACTTGAACAACCAAATTGTAGGACAATGGAGTTCTCAAGGGAAAGAAACTGAGCAAGTTCACTACAAGATTGTATGCGTGAAATAGTGAAAAACGCAAATATAAAACGAAAACCGCGAAGAAGGAGAGGGAACGCCGGGGCATTTCGGTCTTTAAACATGGACACGATGGGAAATGCACGACATGATGAAGGAGCATTAAATGCGCACGCTAATCGGCACACGGAACGGCGCGACGTATGCACCCTTTCCAATCGACACGCCAGTGTGAAAGACACAATGATGGCGCTACGGAAAGAAGACCAAACGGTTTACCCGCGAACGTGGGACTTACAATCTAAATCCGAGGCCGCCTAATGTGCCCCTGGCCCGGAACGGCCCAAGGCACCATCCAGGGCGATATCACGAGGTAAGCCGCGGCATAAGGAGCCGGCCGGCCAAAGCATAGGCCCCGACACACACCGGACCGGAGTATCACACACCTCGCCGTCCAACAACATGAACAGCCAAGCCGGGGGCAACGTTACTTTGACCGGCCCAAAAGCCTCCAAGTCCATAGCAAGGCCCAAGCAGAAGGCGTAATCCGCCAATAATGGCAGGAGAGCCAGAAATCCCGGCTAGGCAGGATTCGCCCCAATCATATCAATCCACCGAGATACCCGTCCATTTAGAAAGTATCTCGGATATCCGCCCCTTAATGACACGTCACATTAATGGAATATCGTTCAATATCCGCCCCATTAATGGCCCCCATTAATGGCGTGCCTCGGATATGGCACCGCACGCCTCTATAAATATAGAAGGCAGTAACAAGGTGCACACACTCTAAACCTAGACTATTTACATACAGCCTCATCGTGCACACACCGCACCCCTTTGTCGTGTACGGTGATCTCGCTCGCCCGGCTATCTCCTTCATAGATACCTGTGTCCGCCGATACATCCAAGATCAATCTTCCAGCCCCTTGGTTTGACATCTCGTGTTCTATACCGTAGAGATGTTCTTATAACAAAATACAGCCAATTATGTATATTTCCACCAGAATACACCAAAGACTAAAATAACTTTCTTCTTTCAAGATAAGGGAGAATCATTCCTCTGGCTATGTTCCTTTAATTTACCAGTTCTGGAGCCTTTACTTAACAAATGATATTCCCTGGGTTTTAAATGTATAATTAGGAGTTAGATAACTAATTTATAGAGATTAAACAAATTAGTTATCTAAGTAGCTATTTGTTAAAAACTTGTGTTGGTTTCTCCAAAATACCTATTTTAATCATTGATCATTTGTATTGAAAACTACTCTCTTAATGAAAAATCTCTTAATATATACAATTAATTCAAAAGTCATGTAGTTTGGGTATTCAATAAATCCAACACTTTTGTGAGTCTTAACTCTTAAATGCTATTTTCTCCTCACCTTGAGCTCTCATTCTATTGTGTGGTGGCATTCAAATCTTAATCAAAATCATAGGGGAAAAATGGTACCTTCTCCTGATTCATTTAATACTCATCCGGTTCTAAATATATGACATAGCTTGTAGTGCAAATTGCACTACAAACTATATCTTATATTTAGGATCGGATGTAGCAACTCATATTAGACCTTTAGTTTATGCAAAGGCACATACAATAGACAAAAAACCTCTATATCTTCTATGTTTTGTTAATAACGGTATTAAACTTGAAAGAAAAAGGATTGCTTCTAGGCTTAATAACTCAAACCATCAATATTTCCCCACTAACCTCTATGTTTCAATATGGTCTATAACATGATACCAACGTAGGCAAAGATGGAGCTTGATAGGGACATGGGGGGCCATGGCCCCAAAAAAAAAAAAAATTGTTTAGAATTTTTTTTAGAAAAATTGAATATAATGTAAAATTAAATTTTGGCCCCCTAATTTTTTTAAAACATTTTTACCCCCCCTTTTTTTCATTTGCAAGTTAGCCTTTCATATCTTTGAGGCTTATAATTCAATCTTTGTTTCATGTGGGGTCTTGTGTGATTTATGTTAATCTTGTCATTTTTTTTCTTTCTATATTTCATTCTAATTGCCTCAAATTTTTAGCTTATCAATGAAATTTACTTTTGTGGTGTATTCTTTACTATGCTTTTACCCATTCTATACTACACATGTGGATGGAGTTAATTGATTTTCATTCTAAACCTCAGCCTCTTGCCTTCCAATGTTGTGGTGTTCAATTACATGAAGTTTATGGTTGGACCAGAGATGCACAATCACAGAAATTAATTGATTAAAACTTCTACTTCATGCAAGAACTAAAAGCATACTATAAATTCTTTGATTTTATCTTCTCCCTATTTTTTCTCTTCCCAACTTTTATTATAAATTTGAATATTTTAAAAATGTTATATAATCATAAAAAAAATTTAATTAGTTAATGAGTATACATTTGGTCCCCCAAATTTTTGTCCCAAACTCCGCCCCTAAATGTAGGGTTGGTCAAGGTGGTAGGTACGTACCTTGACCCCATTAATCAAAGGTATTGGGTTCAATCCTTAGGTATGGAGAAAACCCTTGCTAGAAGACCCCTACCCCTTTAAGGGACCTTAGTTAAGTTGAGCCGGATTTGTCGGGTTCCTGATAATAGGATCTGAATATCGATGGTTCCATCTTAATCAGAAAAAGGAAATAGATCTCGACAGCATACCTTGAGTGACAAGGAGATTAATGAGCTACATACTCCTAGAAACAAACGGTAGCGTTTACATCATTCTTGAAGTTTTAGGGGGAAGTATTAGTATGTGTTTATTTTTTCAGTTTAGACGCTCCCAAATAGGCTATTAGCACTACTACGACAACTAGAATTACTCCTATATAACGACAGTTTAAAGAAAAACAGACATAGAAAAAGAGGCGGTAGCAATTTTGCAATTTCGTGCCGATATTCACTGACTGTTATATACAAAGAGTTGAGTAAGACACATGTATAACGACTGTTCAAAATCAAACTGTCGTTGAAACTATCCTTATTGAAATACCACGACAAACAAAACAACACAGTCATGGAAATTTATAATACCACGGTCGTATAATTGTCATTAAAACAGTTGTTAATTAGCTTTTTCGTAGTAGTGTAGCATTTTCAACTTTTTATGTTACCTTCTCAAACTCAATTAAGATTGAATTCAAGGTGATTAGCTATCCATTAACTAACTAACATTATATTAGTCTCCCATTGAATTCTGATAACCTTGGCTTTGCATATATAGGCTTGATGACGATTTGTCTAGCTGCAGATTAATTAATTAATTAAGCTTATTTTTTTGCCCTCTAATACCATAGTTTTCATGACAAGTCCCATAAAAAAAAATATATGAATATGCGTGTTTGAGTAAACATTTGGAACTTGTGTCACCGAAGGAATATGCATGGTGTACGTACAAATACTCAAAGACTCGTATATGTATAAGAAATGCATAATATTCTCTCTTGTCCTTAATATATGAGCTATATAACTATATATGGATATTAAAAACTAGCTAAGTTAGTTATTTAATTTGTAATTAATGTGTATTCATTTTCCTAAAATACCCTTTTTAATTAAATACATTGTAATTATATGAATTTTAAGGATGTCGTTTCATAAGAAAAGTGACTTGATGATCAATTAAATGATGGTATGTATAATCATGTTTCATATTCAATTCAATCAAGGTTTTTACATGTTATATGTTTGTATTCCTCAAGAAATTTCACATATTTAATTAATTAGTGAAACACTATATTATCAAACTATCTCACACACACACATATTATTTTAGTTTAATTATAATAATCATATTTTGCAAATGAAGCAGGAAGTGGTGGATGCAAATTTAAATTCAAATGGATTGGTTCTTCCCCATCAATTTCCTACTTCTGGTGGAGACAACAATTATGCTTCCATCTTCAACAACACCACAACTTCACCACAAACAAAAATGGTGACGTCCTCCCATCATCATTTTGACTATAAGAGGAAAGTTTGCCACAATGATCGCTCTTCGGCCAGTATCGGCACCGTGAGGAGCTTACGCCCTCGCCGGCCGTCATCACCAAACTGTGACATACGAATCTGCACAAATTACAAATGCAGGACTAGGAACACTCCCATGTGGCGTAGGGGACCTCTAGGTCCAAAGGTGATGAACAAACTTAACATTATCAAAACCTAATATTTAGGTCAATAATATATTTGTTTGATATGATCTGATGCCTTTTTTTTTTTATATTCTTTTAGAGATAATTTCTGTTTCAAATTGTTTTTTGTTTAAAGATTAATTCTATTTGACTTATTTGAGTTATTGGGAGATTGATTATTCTGACTTAAAATAGTTTTTAAATTAATCCTATCAAAACAAATGATGAATAACTTATGAGATATGTGATGTGATTTAAATGGGTAATGTTCTTTTTATCCATCTCTCTATATGCAAAATTAATTAACCGTCAGATTAGAATCTGACGGTTAAAAATTGTTGCTTTTGAAAATAATCAAAACATACATATATTCAGTTAAACTATTATATGGCTATTAGAATCTAAACATAGTTTCAATAGTTGGATTAATTTCAATATGATTGTTGGGATTAATTTGAAGACAAAAACATATTAAAAAAGGAGCCCAAAAATTGTGTTAGCAATTGATTATTTTGATATGTTTACCAGTTTTTCTTCAATTACTAAATATACTTTTTTTTTATTTTTTTACATTTTTTTTGGTATACAGACTCTCTGCAATGCATGTGGAATTCAGTATAAGAAGCAAGTGTCAAGCAGAGGAAGCGACCTGGTGTGATGCTACAACTTTATATAAAGGATTCATCCTTGTGATGTTTACTTTTTATATATATATATATATATATATATATATATATATATATATATTTACTTGTTGCTCAACTCTATTATCTATGTTTGTATTATTCATCCAAAAACATATTTAGGTTTTAATGTATTTTTTATCATATTAGAAGAATATATAATTAACATAAATTTTTAACTCTGAATGAACTATATATAAATTTATTGACTTCTATTTAAAATCGCTCAAATCCAACCCACTAATACTGTCTTGACATTCCAAAACACCTCTTTGTATACAACATTTTTTGTTGGGCATCCCACCCAATACTATCTTCAAACATTCTGTGACCTGAGCAAACAATATGCGAATACAAAATCGGAAGATTGCTAGGGTCACCCCAAATCGCTTCTCTAGTCAAACAATATGCCAATACAAAATCATAAGAAATGAAGGGGAAAGTACTGAACAAAAACCTCAGACTGAAAAGAATAATATCTATATACATATATATCAGAAATGTATAACCAGATTTACTTGACATCACGATATGATCAGTAACCAGGCTAAGCTTTTAGCATAACCTTAAAAACCCCCAGTAAAAAATTAAAACACAACGGATACAGTCAAATAAGTACACGGATAGCTTCCCTTGGAATGATTCTATCAACTTTCACAATGATGATGTCCTCATGAATACAGCACAAGAAAAAAAAGAAGAAATAATGCATTAAAAATACCATGCCTCACCTGTAAAAATGGCTCATGTAGTATATTTTTTGAAACTCAACTTCATTTGACTCGTAAAAATGGCTCATGTAGTATATTTTTTGAAACTCAACTTCATTTGACCCGTAAAAATGCCTCATGTAGTATATTTTTTGAAACTCAACTTCATTGGAAGAAGAACTTTGATGGGGATTGAAAGAAAGGTCTTCTGAAATCAGGTGGCTATGAGAGAAATTGATGAAAAAGAGAAAGGGAGGAGGAGAAGGGCATCAGATTGGGGAGAGAAAAAAGAGGGAGCATGAGAGAGAGGGGAGAGAAGAAGGGATTCAAATTTTGAATCCGGGCTTTCATATGAGATGTGTCACACGAAAGAAGGAAAGGGCCTCAGAAAAAAAAAGAAAAAAAAAGGAAGGAGTAAAAGAAGGAGGAGAGAGATTAAGGGCCTTTTGATTCATTGTGCAATGGACGGAGCTCAATAATAAATAGACCAGCTTGTGAACCATAGTTTGTAAGAAACCGGATGTAATGGGAAATTATATATATATTAATTGATACCACAATAACATATAGCATGCGAAGAACGTACGATTTACCACAAACTTAGAAACAACTGTTAAATTTGTCCAAAACACAGTTGTAGAACCCTATATATTTCAATTACCTACAACAAGATTCTTCTAAACACATCTTAATTATTGGATACATGGTTTGTCAAACATAGAAAAAGGCACAGTTTATCAATTACAACTATATGAATGATTAATATTTAATAACTTCGTCTTTTATTTTAGGAATAAGACAAAGTGATATTAACAAAAAAAATTAAAGAGTTTTGCATAGTACAATAAGTAAGCGTATAAAAAAATTGTTGAATAACCTAAGAAAAAGAAGACAAAGACACAACTTTAATAGACTAATAACAAGAAAATCTGAAGTAATAATGATAAAATTTTCTGCCAACTTACGGTAAATAGAAGAAAAGGATCAACAGGAACATGAAACTTGGTCTTAATTTTTTTATCCCTAATTACAACTTGACTTTATCAAGTCATTCGCAATGGTGGTAGCTCGAGAGATGAAGCTTCATTTATACAAGGGGGTCATGGCTCCCCCCAAAAAAAAATTAATATAATGTAATATAAAATTTTATATAGTTAATGAGTATATTTACCCTAGCTTCATTACAAATGTTATATAATCATAAATTTTTTTAATTGGTTAATGAGTATATATTTGATCTCCTCAAATTCTTGTTTCAAGCTATGCCCCTGGCTAGCTCCCTAGCCAAAGGTCACTAGTTTGGGTCTTGACATGTTCACTATCGATACCAAGTGTCGGAATACAATGGGGTGCTAGACCAAATTAATCCCATACAATTAACTTTTAACACATTAGAATTGAATAGAATGACAGATTTACTTATTAAATTTAAATTTGAAATTAAATGCACTGACTAATTAATAGTAGCAATAACTCATGATTAATTATGGAGTTTATTGATGGTCATAAGCCATTGGTCAAAGGTCAAACGGTTCATTATAGATATGGAAATATGAACGAATCTCAATAAGTAGTAAAACTTGAATCCTATGTCACTGTACAAGTAACGTGTTCCTTGGATTTTGAGCATTTTATTCAATATTTTCAAACATTATATTACTTTTCAAATTTATTTATTTATTTAAAAAAATAACTAAATGTAAACACGATCGAAACCATGTTAACATCAGGCTTGAAACCGGAACCTCTACAATGCAATGTGGAAATGATTGCCACTAGAGCTCATCATCGATACGATGACAAACCCATTCTTTTTATCTTGAGTATTTTTGCTTATAATTCAAAGAAAATCAAAATTAAAGTCATTTTATGGTATTTATTGCAAACAAAAAATAGTTTGAGCCACATCCCTCAAAAAAGCATATATGAAAAATGTAGGGGGAAATCTCCTAATATAAATAATTATAAAAATTCAAATATATATTTGGGATATTATTTGTAAATTTGTTTCTTGCATCTAATATAAATCCATATTCAACTAATCACTACATTCTTTTATCTCTCAATCAATAGATGACTTATTTGGATTAGCGGTAGAAATTAATTTTCCAATGTGATTTAAGGTATATCGGTAAATTTGTAAGAAGAGTTTTATCTCGACTTATGTAAACATGCTTTTTTAACGTTAACTCAAAGATATACTTTTTTAACGTTAACTCAAAGATGTGGCTAAGATAAATTCTCCATGCCAGCAGGCTCTTGAAGATGCAAGCTAATGACTACATTCTATATCCAAGCGAAACTTTCTAAAATGCTACCATTAATTATTCTTTTCTTGTTCTTGAAATTATGGAAAATATTACAAGCTATTGAATAGAATAACTTATATATATTAGGATTCACTAAATTACTTTTCCTGTTGGTTAAGAGATATTTTATTTATATGGTTCTTATGAGTTTACACAATTTATTTTGAAGCAAATTATTTTTTATGACAATAAACCGGCCATTTTATTACCTTATCATATTTTAAAACTACTTATTCTACTTAAATGTGTAATAAATATGCATGCTATAGTTGAAACTAAATATTATAATTATTTGTTCAAAAAAAATTATGTTTATTTTCTTTCAATTGACTAGCTAGATTTCTTTAAAAAATATTTGATTTTTTTGTCAATTTATTGTAAATTCTAATTATTTTTAAAGATTTTAAAATTTGTCGAACTAGCTAACAAACATTCATTTTACGCACTTGACTGTTTTCCCCTTTTTATGATAACAATGATTATATATATAGATATATATATTTATATATAAAAGATATTTTTATGTGTCACAGATTGTGTGAACTTTTGGGGGAAAAAAGAAATAGTGTAATTAAATTATCTTTTATTGAAAGAAGAAAATATAAATATCTGTGTAATTAATTAAAAGACTACTTACTTATTACATTAACACTATTCAATTCGCAGCTCATCTATCTATATCCTCTAAATTTAAAAGGGATGAATTAAAATTATATATTAACTTTTTAAAAATATGTAAAAATATCTTTTAAATAGAAAATTTTATTTTAAAAAAACATTTGAATAAAAAAAATTCTAAAATATATACCATCCGATTTAAATTTAAATGATTCCTATTTCATCTAAAAAATTGATAACGCAATACCCATTTTTTTAAGAAAAAGGAATTCAGGCTCGGTTTCACACGTATGCCCGCGGTATTTTCTTCCAATTATTTATATATACTTATAAATATTCCAAATCTGAAAATTTTTATTACATTTATCTCGTTTCGGTATAGAACACGAGATGTCGACCAAGGGCTGGAAGATTGATCTTGGATGTATCGGCGGACTGGGTATCTATGAAGGAGATAGCCAGGAGAGCGGGATCACCGTACACGACAAAGGGTGCGGTGTGTGCACGGTGAGACTGTATGTAAATAGTCTAGGTTTAGAGTGTGTGCACCTTGTTACCCGCCTTCTATATTTATAGGCGTACGGTGCCATATCCGAGGCACGCCATTAATGGGGGCCATTAATGGGGCGGATATTGAACGATATTCCATTAATGTGACGTGTCATTAAGGGGGGCGGATATCCGAGATACTTTCTAAATGGACGGGTATCTCGGTGGATTGATATGATTGGGGCGAATCTCGCCTAGCCGGGATTTTCGGCTCTCCCGCCATTATTGGCGGATTACGCCTTCGCTTGGGCCTTGCATGGACTTGGAGGCTCTTGGGCCGGTCGTACGGTTGCCCCCGGCCATTGTTCATGTTGTTGGACGGCCGAGGTGTGTGATACTCCCGGTCGGTGTTTGTCGGGGCCTATGCTTTGGCCGGCCGGCTCCTTATGCGCGGCTTACCTCCGTGATATCGCCCTGGATGGTGCCTTGGGCCGTTCCGGCCGGGGCACATTAGGCGGCCTCGGATTTAGATTGTAAGTCCCTTTGTTCGCGGGTAAACCGTTTGGTCTTCTTTCCGTAGGCGCCATCATTGTGTCTTTCACACTGGCGTGTCTGATTGGAAAGGGTGCATACGTCGCGCCGTTAGTGTGTCCGATTAGCGTGCGCATTTAATGCTCCTTCATCATGTCGTGCATTTCCCATCGTGTCCATGTTTAAAGACCGAAATGCCCCGGCGTTCCTCTCCTTCTTGCAGTTTTCGTTTTATATTTGCGTTTTTCACTATTTCACGCATACAATCTTGTAGTGAACTTGCTCAGGGAGTTTCTTTCCCTTGAGAACTCCATTGTCCTACCATTTGGTTGTTCAAGTCATCCTCTTCGTTACATTTCACTCGTTCAAGTCATCTTCTTTGTTTCTACTCGGGTATTTTCCGTCCTTGCCTTTACTCTTTTACGGCATACTTCGTCTTGTTTGGATAATCTACGGTTTTTCCTCTGTTCTTCCCATTCTCCCGGCCTTCGAGCTTTCTTTTAAGATTAGTTTACGTGTTCCCGCTCTATATGCTCCTTGCCTTTGACGTGAGGTCTCTAGTCCTTAGGTTCTAGTTCCTCTTTCGATGGATAGACATAGACCTTTCCTTAGAGTCGGAGAACAACGCTCACCCCGAGGAAGAGGAGTTTCTTCGCGCTCGTTGCAGAGAGCTTCTTCGGGTTCTTGGGGACCGAGCTCCGGAAGCAGATAGGTTAGCACCTCTTCGTCGAGGTGGGAATGGTTCTTACGCAGGCGAGTGGGCCTCAACCCATATCTGCTAGAGCTTTGTCACCTTCCATGGTTCAAATTCCGGCAAACACCGTTCCTACCTTTTCACCTTTCCCGGGCGGGGTAGGTTCTTTACCGGTTCTAGTGCTCCTGCCTTGATGGCCCAACCGATCAGTTTTTGTGAGGGTCCATCCCCTGCAAGTTTGGACCCTTATCCTAGTGATTATCTCGGCCCTGTTGGGGCTTGGCCGAGAGTTCATTTCACATCGCGTGGCGAAGACTTGAGCTACCTCGATTATTGGATCTTGTCGGCATCGGCGTCCTTTGGGTCCCCCCTTCCGCGTGCCCTTTCGTCCGAGTCCGCCGTCTGTTTTGCCTTCTAATCGTTTTTCAGGTATTTCCAACTCGTGATTTCCTTTTATGTTGCATATAGGTTAATGGCTCGAAATCCGTGCCTTCAAAGAAAAGGGCGAGGCGAGACATCGATTCTTCTAGTCCACCCGAGGCCTTTGTGTCGTAGGTATCCCTCGGGGTGTCCCACGAGGTCTTGAAGACCCGGTCCATTATGTCGGACGAGGATATTGCCGGTTAGACCTACCGCCATGGAGGGGTGCGTCTGGTTGCCGGAAGCGAAAGCCGGCTTGTTTGTGTTGAACGAGAAGTGGGCGGTCCCAATTTCTTTCATTTTTATCGGGATTACCTTACACGGGTTGGTGTCGGTTTCCTTTCACCCGTTTTCAAATGCTTGCCCGATGCACTGAGACTCGCCCGTCTCAACTTCATCCGAACGGGTGGGCTTACTGGTAGCCTTCGAGCAATTGTGTCGTTCCTATCCGGTTCCAATCCCTTGTTCGACCAATCTCTTCTTCTACTATTTCGGCCCTTTTACCCCGGCACACCTAAGGAAGGTGATAAGTTAAAGGGCTAGTGTCTCTCCGCGTTAATCCCGAGGAAACTTATGAAGCCTTTCTCGGAATCTTTTAAGCGGTTTAAGAGTGTGTTTTTTAAGGTTGTCGCCGTGCCGGTAAGCGGCTTGGTTTACGAAGGGGGTTGAGGCTGCCGATGTAGGGTGGCGCTTCCCTTTATCTTGGGTGGAGAATCATCACAAGGCTAGCCCTCGTCCTTCCGGATCTCTCAAGAGGACCTCTACCCGAGATGGTTCCTCACGTCCCAAGATTGGACGCCTTTGTGGAGCATTATGGCATCGAGTGCGGCCTTTTTCATATCCGGGGAGGGATCTAGGCCAATTCCTTCGAATTGTAGGAGTCCCTTGTTTGCCATGCTCTTTATTCCTTTAGTCATGTTTTGTATATTGTTTGCCTATTTTGTGCTTAGTGTTGATTTCTTTTTACCTGTTTCAGCCCAAGACATGAAGGCCCTTCGGCTACTTGAAGAAGGTGAACCGCCGCGGTTTCTTCGAGCGGTCGGTCTCGAGCGGGCTGCCCCTATCAAGGCTACCATGCGAGGCCGCTTGCCCCGTTGTGGCCAAGAAGGCCAAGGTGTCGGTGTTGAGACTTCGGCCCCATCCGTGCCCGATGGATCCCCTCGAGGCGGGCGTTCACGAAACTTCCAAAGGGAAGCGAGGTTGTCGTTCCGGAGGGTGAAGGTGCAGCTGCGGGGGCGCGACCGTTCCTTCGCCTCGGTTCTTCCGGCGTCTTCGGCGCCCGCCGCCTCCGCCTCGCTCCTTCGATTTGGGCCCTTACGGCCTTCTTCCATGCTTCCTCGGGGTTTTGTGTTTGAAAAGGGGGTGACCAAGGAGCTGGATGTAGCGTTTCTCCCCCCTCGGGAGTTCATGGAGAGCCGGGCCTTGTCCCCTCCTAGTGTTGAGGAGGTGCTCGCCGCAGAGCGGTACCTGTGTAAGTCCGTTGGTTTCTGCAAGCTTATATGATCGTGAGGAAAAATACGCCCGGGCGTGCTGAGAAGAGAAAAAGTGAAGGCGTCCGGGGCCGAGGTTGAGGCCAACCAGAAGGCTCTGGCGAGGCGGCGTCCGTGAAAAGGGCTTTAGCCGATGCTGAGGCCAAGCTCCGCCTTATGGAGGAGGAGCGGGATGCTGCCCGGCTGGAACGGGATGCTGCCAAGGAGGCGTTTGTTAAGGTGGAGTCAGATATGCAACAGGCGCGAGAAGGGCGGAGAAGTCGGCCTCGGGTGTGTTCGGGCCCGAAGCGAGCGAAAGTATGGATGTGGTGAAAACCCTGCAAAAACAGCGTGATTCGTTGTTTGATAAGGTTAAAGCCGTCGAGGAGGCTCTGGCCGTATCGCAGCGGGAACGCTTAGAGTCTGACGAACTTCTAAAGCAGACTGCCGCTGATTGCTTCGAGAATGCACTGGAGCAGATCCAACTTTTGAATCCGAAGACGGAGCTTAACTTGGACGGCTATGACTTCCGTGCCTTTGTGGAAGACGGAACGTTAGTTTCGTATCGGCCTCCTTCCCGCGCCGCGTCCCGGGTCCGGAAGGGGAGAGTCGGATGCGGAGAGTGAGGCGACCAAGAATGCTCCTCGAGGCCGGTCCTTCTAGTTAAGCTTTAATCTTCATTGTTGGTGGGCGTACGCCCTTTTGTATTTTATTGACTCCGCGTTTGTGCCGTAATTTTATATGACTTATGGGGAATGTATTTATCCGCCATACTCGCGTTTCTTAAATTCCATTGTTTGAAATTTATTGACCGCATTATATACAAGTCATGTACTCGACCAACACATGCGGTGTGGGAGAGTGGGACGAGGTTGTGTGTCGTACCCTCGGGGGTGTTCACTTAACCGTTGCCTCATCCTAGCTTAAATAGCGGGAACGATGGTAGGAACCGTTTTAAGGGCGAGCTGTCATATGTCGACCGAGGTGTCTAGTACCTCGATCGGACATTTTGACTTGATCGTGGTCGGGATGACACCGCCTTCTTAAACCGGCGAGCGTTGACGCGTCAATTTCGCGAAGGCCACGTATGGCGTTTTCGCCGAGCTCTTACCTATGCGCGTCGGAGTACAACGGCCGGTGTCATACATCTAGATGTTTTTTTGGTTTCTGACCGGGTATGGGTACCTCGGAGTCAGGTTTTTGCCGGGCTTGGTGGCCTCGGCTTCAAGCTTAAGCAAATAATCGTGCACGTTGGCGCCTCCTCTTTGAGGTATTCCTTCATTAAATAAAGCAGCTCTAAAGAGCGTACAAATGGTCATAAATTATTCAAATGCAAAGCAAGGGAAAGTTGGAAAGCAATTGCAAAAAACATGAAAGAAAGTAAGGAATGACCGAGCGCGGTCTTGGGCTATTTGTAGTAGATTTTCAACTTATCGGCGTTCCATGTCCTTTTAACCGGCTTTCTTGCCAAAGTTTCGAGAACATATGCCCCGCGTCAAGCTTTTCTTTAACACGATACGGTCCCTCCCGGTTCTTTGCCCGAGTTTTCCATCTCGGGAGTTCTTATTACCTATATCGGCCTCCGAAGTACCAGGTTACCCGGTTAAAGGATCGTGGCCGAACCTTGCGATTATATTTGGCCGCGAGTAATGCTTGCAGCGGCAAGTTCCGACAATGAGCGTGACTCGGATCTCATCTATCGAGGTCCAGATCTGTCTTTAAGGCGTCTTCATTTGATGCCGGTCCATCTGTCCTCCTCGATCTTCCTCCACGATGGCTGCCCGATTTCAACGGAATCATTGCTTCGCATCCATATGTTAGCCGGAAGGGAGTTTCCTGGGTAGAGGTCTGCATACTTGTCCTGTATCCCCATAGAACACTGTGGAGTTGTTCGGTCCAACTAGAGTCGGCCTTTAACATGCGTTTCTTCAATCCGTCGAGAATGATTTTATTGGCGGACTCGGCCTGGCCATTAGACTGCGGATGTTCGACGGAGGAGAAGTGTTGTTTGATGTCGAGGTTGGACATTAAGGCCTGGAATCTTTGGTCCGTAAATTGGGTTCCGTTGTCAGTGACGACTTCAGGAGGTATCCCGAACCGAGCGAAGATATTGTGACGAACGAATTTCATAATCCTGGATGACGTTATCGTAGTTAACGCTTCCGCTTCGATCCATTTGGTGAAGTAGTCAACAGCGACAATGAGCCATTTGAGCCGTCCGGCGCCGGTTTGAATGGGCCAAGAATATCCATTCCCCATTTATAGAAGGGCCATGGAGCCGGCATCCCTTTTAACTCTGTGGGCGGCGGCCATAAGATCCCGCCATGTTTCTGGCAATTGTCACACCGTTTGGCGGTCTCCATGGCGTCATGCATCATGGTGGGCCAATAATATCCGGCGCGCAATGCCTTCCTAGCCAACGCCTTGCCGCCCATGTCTTCGGCCGTTGCATCCTCGTGTATTTCGGTCGGACATACCCGGATTCGATTTGGCCGAGGCATCGCATCATTGGGCAATGTACTCCTTTCCGGTATAGGCGGTCATCGACCATAGTGTAGATGGCGGCTTCTCTTATCGGCTTTTTCGCTTCGGTAGAGAGTCTCGTGGGAATGATCCCTCTTTCCGGGTAATCTTCGATTGGTTTTCTCCGGTCCGATCCGGACGAGATAGTCATGATGCACGTGGGCTCGGCCAAATTCTGTTGGATGACCGTTCTTTGACTCCCGGACCTTTGGTGCTTGCGAGTTTGGATAGGATGTCGGCCGGGCATTCTCTTCTCTCGGGATGTGAGAGACAACGACTTCTTCGAATTCCGTCATTATCTCTTTTGCTTTATTCAAGTACTTGGCCAACAAGGGGCCTTTTGTTTGATAGCGCCATCAATTTGTGCGGCGACGAGTTGTGAGTCGGTGAACACCTTAATTCGCCGGGCTCCGCTATCTTTTGCTTGAGCCAATCCGGCTAAGAGGCCTCGTATTCGGCTTGATTGTTAGAGGTCGGGAACTCCAGTGGAGGGAATGTTCAAGAGCGATTCCCTCGGGGCTTTCGACAATGACTCGCTCCATTGCCTTTTGGGTTGGAGGACCCGTCCACAAATACCTTCCCAGTCGGTGTCGGTCATAACCGAGTCAGTTCACGATGAAGTCCGCCAATGCCCGTGATTTGATTGCTCCGTGCGTGCCTCAAAGGTGATGTCGAACTCAGATAATTCAATTGCCCACTCGTCATCCGCCCTACCCGGATCCGGTTTGTGCAAAATCTCACGGACGGCTGATTGGTCCGACCACAATCCGATGCCCTTGGAAGTATGGGCGAAGTCTCCTTGCCGTTGTCAGTAATGCGAATGCCATTTTTTCCAGCTTTTGATATCTTAGCTCGGCGTTTTGTAACGCTTTGCTCACAAAGTAGATGGGTGTCTGTCCGGCCTCGGTTTCTCTTACCAAGGCGGCGTTTACCGCTTCATCCCCTACCGAGAGGTATAGGAACAAGGTCTCCCCGCCCGCTTTGTCGGTCACGGCGGGTTGCCAAGCATTTCTTGATTTCTTCAAAGGCCGTCTCGCAGTCCGTATTCCATCCTCCCCGGGTTTCTTTCTTCAATAATTTAAAGAAAGGTAGAGCTTTCTCGGTGACCTCGGTAGGAATCTTGTCGGGGCCGCCAAGCGACTGTCGATTCTTTGCGCACCTCCTTCTTGGAGTTCGGGGCCCGCATATCTAGCACGGCCTTGCATTTGTCCGGATTGGCCTCAATCCCTCGGTTGGTCAACATAAAACCCAAAACTTGCATACGGGCACCCCGAACGCACATTTCACGGGTTCAACTCGATGCGGTATTGTCTTAGTTTGTCAAACGTCGCTCTAGATCCCGGATGTCTTTGCTTTCCGGGTGTTTTGACTTCACTATCATGTCGTCTATATATACCTCCACATTACGACCGATTTGATCTTCAAAGACTCGATTCATCATGCGTTGGTATGTAGCTCCGGCATTCTTCAATCCAAATGGCATGACGTTGTAGCAATAGTTCGCCTTATCCGTCATGAAGGCGGTTCTCTCTTGATCGTCGGGGTGCATAGCGATCCGATTGTACCGGAGTAGGCATCCATAAAAGAGAGCAGTTGGTATCCCCGAGTTATCCACTAGCCGATCAATGTCGGGCATGGGAAAGGAGTCTTTGGGGCATGCTTTATTCAGATTGGTGTAGTCGGTGCACACCCTCCATTTGCTGTTGGTTTTAACACCATGACCACGTTAGAGAGCCGGGTCGTGTATTGTATTTCCCTTATGAACCCGGCAAAGAAGGAGCTCTTCAATGTGACTCTCAAGGGCTTTCGCACGTCGTGTCCGAGATATTTCTCCTCTTCGGGCCTTTGGTTTCGACCCGGCCATATGGCTAACTTGTGGCGAAGTGTGGGTCGATCCGGGTATTTCGGGCGACGTCCGTGCGAAGACGTCCCGGTTTTGCCTTAAAAATTTGATCAGCCTTGCCTTGATCTGCGTCCATGTCCCCGCCGATTTTAGTTGTCTTGGCGGGGTCCGTCCCGAGGATTAATTCCTCCAACTCTCCTTCCGGCTCGGGCGTGGGTTTTCGGTTCACGGAGGTCTAGTTCTACCATGTTGACCGATTGACCGGGGTCGCCCTCTTTTCGTCATTAGTCGGTACCTCGTTGGTTTGCAGCCGTGGCGGGATGACGTCTTTTCCTCCTCTACACGGAGGGCTTCGAAGTAACACCGTCGCGACGCTTTCGGTCCGGACACTTCAACCACCTGATTCCGATCATTGATCATTTTCAATTTCGGGTGCTTAGTGGATGCCAAAGATATCCCAACCGTGTATAGTGGGTCGGCCCAGTATAATGTTGTAAGGGGAGCGGAAATCTGCCACTACAAACCTTACTCCGTCCCGATTTGAAGGCTTCCTTAGTTCCCAAGGTCGCCTAAGGTCGACATATCCTTTTGGGAAGGAACGCTCTCCATTGAACCCGATGAGGGTAGATTTGCATGGCTTTAGGTCTTCGACATCGAGGTGCATTCTCTGGTATGCATCCCAACTTATTATGTCGGCCGAACTACCTGCGTCGACAAATATCCGTTTGACCGGCAGTTACGACGATCCGGTGATGACCAATCCGTCTTGATGGCCGGGAATAACCTCCTTGAGCTCCTCGTCGGTGAAGACCAAGGGTGGTTTTGGGTTTGCCGACGTGCCCTTGAACCTCGGCACCTCTTTTACCGTTAATACCTCTCGCAGGTATTTCTTGCGCTGACTTATTGTATCTCCACCTCCTCCGAAGCCGCCACTGATCCCCGTGCATTGGAGATCGGCGTCCGGGTAGCCCTGTGGAGGGCGGTTCTCCGCTTCTTTTCGCAGTCCGAGCGTTCGTGGCTGGACTCTTCGCTTCGGCGGCTACCATTCCGCTTGCCGGATTTCCCTTGAGTTTTGATGACGTATTGGCGTAGTTTCCTTCTCTTACAAATTTTTCAATAGCATCCCCGAGTTCGTAGCATTCGTCCGTGGTGTGACCGGACAATCGTGGAAGCCGCAAAACTTCCCCGATCTGTATTGGCCGGTTCGAGAGGCTTTGGCTTCGTCACCTTCCTCATCTCGGTCTGCGCGACCTCCTTCCACAGCTGGGATCGCGGGACATTCAAGGGGGTATAGTTTCCGTACGTCCCCTTATTGTCCGTTCGCTCCGGTCTGGACCGGCTCTCTCTGCCACGTCGGCGAGGCTCCGCCTTGTGTTTGTCGGTCCGGTCTCTTCTTTCGGGTGATGAATTCCTTGCCTTCTCGGCTCATCTCGCATTGGCGATTTCCATTTGCTCGACATCTAGATATTTCTTCGCTTCAAGATAGAATTCCGTCAAGGAATATACTCGATTCTTGCATAGATGTCGGGCCGAGGCGCGTCATCGGGTCCGGTCCGTTGACGAGCGTGCAAACATGGACCTCTTCGGATAAGGATCGTACTGTATTGCCGTATCTACGAACCGATCTAGATACTTCTGCAATGTTTCGTCCTTCTTTTGCTTCACTTTACTCGCGTGAATTGAGATTTCGGTTGTTTCTTCTTGGTGGCAAAGTGTAATTCAAACTTACGACCAAGGTCTTCAAAATTCCGAATGGAATTATTGGGTAGCGAACTCAACCATTTGTGGGCCGGCCCGATTAGCGTGGCGAGAGAAGAGTCTTAGTATCACCAGACCTTCTATTGATCTTACCCACATTAACTTCTCAAATAGCTCGAGGTGATGACGTGGATCCCGGGTCCCATCATATTGGGGGAGGCCGGCTAGGTCAAAATTCTTCGGGTAAGGAGCCGTGGCCGTAGCTCGTGAGAATGGAGTCCCACCCGCGCCGGCCAAGTATTTCATCTTATACCGCCGCGGCGATCCTCGTGTCCGCGGCGTAGTGATCGCCTCGCGTAGTTCGTCGAGTCGTGTTCACGATCTCGGTTCTCCGATTCCCTATCATCGTCATGGTGGCCTCGCTCGCCTCCGGCCTTCCTATCCCGGCTCCGCAAAGGTGCCTCTTTGTGCCTTTTGGGGGTTGGTTGGCGGTCTCGGTCCCTCCCGCGTCCCCTCTTTCCTGCCACGGGAGTGTTGATTCGTTTCTGGGCTGGTACGCGGACTATGGCTATCCAGGCGTACAACCTCCTTCCTCTTACGTGGGCTTCTCGGGTTTCCGCGTTGGAAAAGGTTCTCAAGCTTTTCCTCTATCATTTGTTCCGAGCATGGAAATCCTCCTGTCTTTGGAGGTGATCGAACTTTTCCTTGTTTTCGAATCTCTGAATCATCGCCTCTTGGGTTCTCCTCAGTATGCGGACGTCGGTGTCTAGTACCTGAGCGTCCGGAACCGGATCTGGCTGGGTCGACCCTTTGGGGATTCTTCATGCGAGATTTGTCGATGGAAGGCGAGGTGGTTTCGAGTCGAAGAACGTATCCTTCCGGAGTTTTTCCTCGGGATGGTCGATCATGGGTCCGTGATGGCTCGGCCGGCCCGAGGTTGATTTGGGGGTACCGGGCTTTCCTCGTTCGGCTTGTCCAATTGCTGGTTTGCGTGTGGCTTCGGGTGTGAGCCATTGATGGTCGCGGGGATAGAAATTTATGGTCCCCACGGTCGGCGCCAATGTTCGGTATAGAACACGAGATGTCCACCAAGGGTTGGAAGATTGATCTTGGATGTATCGCGGACACTGGTATCTATGAAGGAGATAGCCGGGAGAGCGGGGATCACCGTACACGACAAAGGGGTGCGGTGTGTGCACGGTGAGACCGTATGTAAATAGTCTAGGTTTAGAGTGTGTGCACCTTGTTACCCGCCTTCTATATTTATAGGCGTACGGTGCCATATCCGAGGCACGCCATTAATGGGGGCCATTAATGGGGCGGATATTGAACGATATTCCATTAATGTGACGTGTCATTAAGGGCGGATATCGAGATACTTTCTAAATGGACGGGTATCTCGGTGGATTGATATGATTGGGGCGAATCCGCCTCTAGGGATTTCTCGGCTCTCCGCCATTATTGGCGGATTACGCCTTCTGCTTGGGCCTTGCTATGGACTTGGAGGCTCTTGGGCCGGTCCGTAACAATCTCCAAATGTAACGCCTCTTAATTACTCTTTAAAAAAGAAGCCAATCTCATTCACACTTTCATCAGAATCAGAGGGGTTCATTTTCATCAACACATTCAATGTAAAGTTCTCTTCCCTCTCAACTTCCCATCATTTCAAAGTAATTTCTCTTTTGTTCTTTTTTCCAGCGATTTATTATATGACAAGTTGCAAGCTAATCTGAGACTTTTTACAATTTTCTATTTGAAACCAAGATTATTGATCTTGACGAAGATGATCATTAGAGTTCTTTGTTTTTGGCTTGTCGATCGATATTGTTTTAATACTAACTCATGCCTTTAATATAAGATTTAATTTTCGTGATGATAAAGTTTTATTATTGTTATGATTGTTATGATTCATGCCTATGCACATGTAACCGATCGCATAATAGTCTTTAATTTTTTTTTTTCTTTGTGTGTTCGCCTAAGTTTTTCCTGTATGCAATTTGTGTTAGATTTAATATTTTATATTAATGCATGTGATATTTCATTTGTTCTCAAAGATAAAATGAAATATGCCTCAAGTCTTTAATATAAGATCTTGCTTATAGTGTAAATTATATTTTTAATGAGATCTTATATATTAATCACCAAAGGCAGCATCTATGAAAATTTGACCAAAAAAAAGTCTAAGAAAACATATATGTGGAGTGCATTCCATGCGATAAGAAAATCAGTATGGATTAGTGTTCATTTTAATATGAACCATCTAGAATGATCTTGGATGCTCCAGAATCATTTTTTTAAAATATATTTTAAATTATTTTTTATTTTAATAGATACATAATTTAAAATAAAAAATGATATGTGACTGACGCTTCTAAAAAAATTATTCAAAAATCACATATTAAAAATTTTAAATGTGATTTGTCCACGTCAGATTTTGGATGATCCAAATTTTATCACGGCGATGGGCACCATAAGTCCATAAGTACTTTGATGTGCATTGGTAGACTTTGCTGCCCGGCGTAGTTTCAAATTATTATTCAACTTTTCAACTTTTTTCTTTTTTTGGCCACTCGGTTCACCAGAACCTTTGGTTCCGACTAATCCGGTTTCACCCTGAGTCAGGTCCATGGTCATGGAGGAAGAGCCTCCAACACCATTTTTCCATTCTCACACCTCGAACCAATTAAGGACATGGTTAAGGAGAGCAATATAATTTCGCTTGCTCCCAATGGATGTTAGTTATTGAACTTTTATTACTTGAATTGAATTGTATCTTCTTTTCCCTTATTCTTAAATAATAATTTTTGTTGGAGCTCTTCATTATTTGTTTGGACCTGAAACCCATTTTCTAGCTCAAAACTTATAATAAATTGATTTGTGTTCTATGAGATAATAACTTAAATTAGTTATATAGAAGAATTATTATTTGTTTTTATGAACCTAACAATCCCTTTTGGAATAAATGCACTTAAATACATGTTACTCAATTCTAAATATCCCCATTTTATTACATTCTTCTTTGGGTGATTCTTGTTTGGCAAATATTCTTGCAAATACCCTTTTTAATATATATGTTCCATTTTTGTATTATTGTTTCTCAGATTAATTTGTGCTCTGAAACAAGTAAATAATGGATTTTCAAAAGATGAAGCAATTAGTTGAAGATGGATCATCATCATCTTCAACTAGCAAGCAGGTGGATGGTACTGTGGAAGGTCCAAACAAGCCGTTTGATTTGAATTTGTTGCCAGAAGATCTAGAAAGAGATGATCATCATGAGTTTCACGTTGAAATATTTGGAAGTGCTCGAACCCTTCAAATTGATCTGAATCTCACTCATAATGTAAGTTCCTTCATGATATTCGTAGATATAATTTCATTCTTAATTATATTGTTGGTTTTGATATGGCTATCAAACTGAGTTAAATTCAAGTATTATCAGGCCTAATTGAGATAGTTCCCAATGACATTTACAAAATGGAGAAAAGAAAAACAAATGATAGTTAATTCTTGGGATTTAGCATAGACACTGAAGCAACATTTAGCTTTTGTCTTGGGTAGGTAGCCTAATTGTAGTTCAAAGATGTTTCAATAACTTTGAGCATAGCTCTTTCCAAAAATTTGTTGCCGAACACTTTATTTCACTGTTTGATACTCCCTCCGGTCTTTAATAATATATATATATTGATATTTTATTTTAATAGTAAATATAAGACATAATTTTTCATATTTATCAATATTTTTTTAATTTTGATACCATCACTTCCATATAATATTGTAATTTTAACCCCTTCCACATGTCAAATTTTTTTTTTGACCAAAATGCATGCCCTCATAAAATTGGTATGCCTACTCAATTTCCCTTCCCTTCTTCTCTATTATTGTCGTCCTTTTTGTTCGTCAACCCTTGTCGTCTAACTCCTCCTCCTCCTCCCTCTTCTTCTTTTTCGTCACACTCTTATCCATAGTAAACATTGTCTTTGCCATTATCATTTTCTTCATCTCCGTCGCACTTTATGGTTGACATCGTCACCATTCTCTTCTTCTTCTTCTTCTACTTCTACTTCTGCTATTGTTGCATCATCATCATCTTACCTTGTTACCGTCATCTTCTCCTCTTTTTCCAATCACCTTCCCGATTCATTGTTTTCATTTTTCTGATTGTCTATGTTTATTGTTTCTTTAATGGATTTCTAAGATCTAGCTTTGATTAATGTTGATTTGGTTTTGATTTTATCTTGATTTGGATTTGATTTTTGGTAATTTATTTATTTATTTTCATTTTTTAACCTGCCCCTAGGGATGTTGAAGAAGAGAAAACAATGGAACTTTCTTCTGTTGTACTTTATCAATTCCATAAGAAATATCCGACCGGACCCATAACATACCAAACATGATTTTAAAACTTAATCTCATTCTCATTCCCATAAAATTCAGTCCAACACACCAAATGGGCTATCTCTCTATTCATAAGACCGAAGACTTGGTTACTCTAGCAAATAGTTCAGTAACATCCTGTACTTTGTTGGAAAAGGGTGAGAAACATCATGATAATTAATTGTATCAATGATATACCCTTATCTTTGTGCTCAACTAGTAAAAAGGTCGGACACTCTCATTAAAAGGAGGGGGTTCGATTTTGGAGTTGCTCAAGGCGTTAGGGGAGACATCCTAACTCCTAGGATCTAGGTAAACACCGAGGGTAATAGATGGCTCGCCTGCCCAATATTGGTATCACCTTAGGAGGAAAGAGATTTTGTCTACCCTTAGATTGTGGGTGAACCCAACCTCTTTCCTAAAATTTGTTAATAATAAAAAAAAAAAATTGTATACATGCGCGTGATAGATGGATCTAGAAATTAATAAATTATTTGGGGGTTGTTGGAACTTTAAATAAATAAACCTGGGGCTAATTAAAATTTATTTTAGCATTCCCTACAAAGTTACCCATGCATGTATATCTTTTACAAGGGAAGTTGTGATGCAAAGCTATTTTTTTCCAGCCACATGTAAGGTTTAAATGCCCCTCATTAAATTCCCTCCCATAACACCAAAGGTGATATCTTTAATCTCTAAAAAAGTCAACTTTATCTTATATTTAAAGTTAGATGAAGTATTATTATATACATGCGTGTGAATGTATTGTATAAGTTTGTAACTAGCATGCACACATAAGTACTTATGAAGAAGGAAGTGTGTTTGGGATGACTTTTAGAAGCCCCATTAAAAGCACGAGTAAGGGGACAAAATTCATATTGGGTGCTTTTGGCTTTTTTTTTTTTTTAAAAAAAAAGTGTTTGAGATAGTTTTTTTTTTTCCCCAATTGGGCTTTTTTTTTTTTAAAAAAAAACAACTTGAGTTATAAGTTAGAATTTCTTGCTTTTGGCTTTTTCACCATGGAGAGAGAAAAACAACTTATGAAAGAAATATCTTGAGTTCTATTTTTTATTTTTAATTGATAAACTATTATGGTCCTTATTATAAATCATTGTAGATGATTTTTTGTCCTAAATATAAATTCACTTAAAATTTATTAATCATTGTTTTCCATTTTTATCCTTACTTAATTCTCATTGGAAATAGAGAAATATGTAAGAAAATTAGTTAAAATAAACTTATAATAAGGACCGAGTAGTTAATTTTCACGATAGTACTTTGATTTAGGTCCATGAGAAATTTAATTAGTGAGAACTACTTGATAAATTTTTAAATTATTCTAGTAGTCGATTTGGTCTTTGTTAGAGGTGAAAAATTGTGTTTATTCCTTAATGTTCTCGGTTCATGAAACCCTTTTTCAGTTCATGGCCGATTATTTATTTAATATTATTTGATAAAAAACTTTATATTTATATGATTTATAATTTATATGCATTAACTATATTTAATTATGCATTTTAGCATTGTCAAATTTTCCAAGTTAACTTTTTTCAATTTTTTATAATTTAAAATTTTCTTTTATAATTATCACATTATACATACATACATACATATAATATATATTATTTAATAAAATTCATGTCATTTTATGTTATATTTCATCTAAACTTGCATTTTAAAATAATCATCCAAACAAATCTCAATTTTAGAGAAGTCACTTACACTATTGTCAATCCAAATATAAATCGTATTACACGATCTGACTTTTACTTAATCTTAAGTTTAAAAAAACCATTTTTACTTCTGTTATTCCAAATACACACTTCAATCATGGGGACTTTCTACTTGATTAACATCTTTAGCTTATAAAATGACCACTTAGACTCATTCGTTCACATAACAAACCCTTATTATATCATTCACTACTTAACCAATCCACTTATATAAATCAACCCAGATAAATTAAGCCTAAGACAAAGTTTAAATAACATTACCTCAAATATTTACCAACAAGTGCCTCACCACAACATTACCTCAACTTCCCACAAAAACAGCTCCATCCCATGAGTTGTAAGTCAACAAAATTAACACAAAAATCAAGATTTTAGTCACCAATTAAATTAATATATCACCAAAGCACAAGGAAGCCTATACCATAAATAAATTAATCCCTTATCCTGATTATTATATCATGACAAGTCATTAATTAGTTATATATACCTAGTAGAGATGATCTTATAACAAAATACAGCCAAGTATGTATATTTCCACCAGAATACACCAAAGACTAAAATAACTCTCTTCTTTCAAGATAAGGGAGAATCGTTCCTCTGGCTATGTTCCTTTAATTTACCAGTTCTGGAGCCTTTACTTAACAAATGATATTCCCATGGTTTTAAATGTATAATTAGGAGTTAGATAAGTAATTTATAGAGATTAAACAAATTAGTTATTATCTAAGTAGCTACTTGTTAAAAAATTGTGTTGGTTTCTCTAAAATACCTATTTTAATCATTGATCATTTGTATTGAAAACTACTCTCTTAATATATACAATTAATTCAAAAGTAATGTAGTTTGGGTATTCAATAAATCCAACACTTTTGTGAGTCTTAAATGCTATTTTCTCCTCACCTTCAGCTCTCATTCTATTGTGTGGTGGGATTCAAATCTTAATTAAAATCATAGGGGGGAAAATGGTACCTTCTCCCGATTCATTTAATACTCATCCGGTCCTAAGTATATGACATAGCTTGTAGTGCAGATCGCACTAGAAACTATATCTTATATTTAGGATCGGATGTAACAACTCATATTAGACCGTTAGTTTGTGGAGAGGCGCATACAATAGACAAAAAACCTCTATATCTTCTATGTTTTCTTAATAACGGTATTAAACTTGAAAGAAAAAAGGATTGCTTCTAGGCTTAATAACTCAAACCATCAATATTTCCCCACTAACCTCTATGTTTCAATATGGTCTATGACATGATACCAATGTAGGGTTGGTCAAGGTGGTAGGTATGTACCTTGACCCCATTAATCAGAGGTATTGGGTTCAATCCCTAGGTATGGAGAAAACCCTTGCTAGAAGACCCCTACCCCTTTAAGGGACCTTAGTTAAGTTGAGCTGGATTTGTCGGGTTCCTGATAATAGGATCTGAATATCGATGGTTCCATCTTAATAATCAGAAAAAGGAAATAGATCTCGACAGCATACCTTGAGTGACAAGGAGATTAATGAGCTACATACTCCTAGAAACAAATGGTAGCGTTTACATCATTCTTGAAGTTTTAGGGGGAAGTATTAGTATGTGTTTGTTTTTCAGTTTAGACGCTCCCAAATAGGCTATTAGCACTACTACAACAACTAGAATTAACGACTCCCATATAACGACAGTTTAAAGAAAAACAGACCTAGAAAAAGAGACGGTAGCAATTTTGCAATTTCGTGCCAATATTCACCGACTGTTATATACAAAGAGTTGAGTAAGACACATGTATAACGACTGTTCAAAAATCAAACTGTCGTTGAAACTGTCCTTATTGAAATACCACGACAAACAAAACAACACAGTCGTGGAAATTTATAATACTATGGTCGTATAATTGTCATTAAAACAGTCGTTAATTAGCTTTTTCGTAGTAGTGTAGCATTTTCAACTTTTTATGTTACCTTCTCAAACTCAATTAAGATTGAATTCAAGGTGATTAGCTATCCATTAATTTAACTAACATTATATTAGTCTCCCATTGAATTCTGATAACCTTGGGTTTGCATATATAGACTTGATGACGATTTGTCTAGTTGCAGATTAATTAATTAATTAAGCTTATTTTTTTGCCCTCTAATACCATAGTTTTCTTGACAAGTCCCATAAAAAAAAAAAAGATATGAATATGCGTGTTTGAGTAAACATTTGGAACTTGTGTCACCGAAGGAATATGCATGGTGTACGTACAAATACTCAAAGACTCGTATATGTATAAGAAATGCATAATATTCTCTCTTGTCCTTAATATAAGAGCTATATAACTATATATAGATATTAAAAATTAGCTAAGTTAGTTATTTGTAATAAATGCATATTCATTTTCCTTAAATACCCTTTTTAATTAAATACATTGTAATTATATGCATTTTAAGGATGTCGTTTCACAAGAAAAGTGACTTGATGATCAATTAAATGATGGTATGTATAACCATGTTTCATATTTAATCCAATCAAGGTTTTTACATGTTATATGTTTCTATTTCTCAAGAAATTTCACATATTTAATTAATTAGTGAAACACTATACTATCAAACTATCTCACACACACACATATTATTTTAGTTTAATTACAAAAATCATATTTTGCAAATGAAGCAGGAAGTGGTGGATGCAAATTTAAATTCAAATGGATTGGTTCTTCCCCATCAATTTCCTACTTCTGGTGGAGACAACAATTATGCTTCCATCTTCAACAACACCACAACTTCACCACCAACAAAAATGGTGACGTCCTCACATCATCATTTTGACTATAAGAGGAAAGTTTGCCACAATGATCGCTCTTCGGCCAGTATCGGCACCGCTAGGAGTTTACGCCCTCGCCGGCCGTCGTCACCAAACTGTGACCTGCGAATCTGCACAAATTTCAAATGCAGGACAAAGAACACTCCCATGTGGCGTAGGGGACCTCTAGGTCCAAAGGTGATGAACAAACTTAACATGATCAAAATCTAATTAATATTTAGGTCGATAATATATTTGTTTGATATGATCTGATGCCTTTTTAATATTCTTTTAGAGATAGTTTCTGTTTCAAATTGTTTTTTCTTCAAAGATTAATTCTATTTGACTTATTTGAGTTATTGGGAGATTGATTATTCTGACTTAAAATAGTTTTTAAATTAATCCTATCAAAACAAATGATGAATAACTTATGAGACGTGTAATGTGATTTAATTGGGTTATGTTCTTTTTATC
This sequence comes from Acacia acuminata, assembly GCA_019022655.1. NCBI lineage: Eukaryota > Viridiplantae > Streptophyta > Magnoliopsida > Fabales > Fabaceae > Acacia > Acacia acuminata. The sequence goes on from JAFJYI010000005.1 coordinate 8,698,872, forward strand.
CATCTCTCTATATGCAAAATTAATTAACCTTCAGATTAGAATCTGACGGTAAAAAATTGTTACTTTTGTAAAATAATTAAACACACATATATTTAGTTAAACTATTATTTGGATATTAGAGTCTGAGAGTAGTTTCAATAGTTGGATTAATTTCAATATGATTGTTGGGATTAATTTGAAGCCAATAATATATTAAAAAGGAGCCCAAAAATTGTGTTAGCAATTGATTATTTTGATATGTTTACCAGATTTTCTTCAATTACTAAATATTTTTTTAATATTTTTTTACATTTTTTTACGCAGACTCTCTGCAATGCATGTGGAATTCAGTATAAGAAACAAGTGTCAAGCAGAGGAAGCGACCTGGTGTGATGCTGCAATTTTATATAAAGGATTCATCCATGTGATGTTTACTTTATATATATTTACTTGTTGCTCAACTCTATTATTTATGCGATAATCCTATTTGGCTTTGTCAGAAATGTCAGAGATAACAATGTCAATATGTTGATTATGATTCATCAAATCTTTGGCGATCTTGAAGCACAACTTATAAATGCTTCCAACTTTCCCAATATGTTTAAGAATCCATGGTTTGTCCTTCCAATTGCTAAATCCTTCTCCCACAAATGAATCACGACCACCACTTCCTGGAATATTTACAAGAAAATTTGAAAGCGAATAAGCTTTTGTGGAATGACAATCTTTAGCAAATTTGTGGAATTTATAAGTAAAATTATAATTCATCCAATGTTCAACCCGAGCCAACCAGGAAATAAAACATATCATCTGTAATAGGATAATTATCTATCGGAATACTATATTTTAGCAAATAATACCTATTTGGAAATAGGTGAATATGTGGTTTTAAAACCTTGTAGAATACTTATTCTATTGTCTAGGGAAAATTCTAATGAAATTAGAGGGATTAAAGTGTCAAAATCCTAAATGCAATTATGGGCCATGAAATGCCTTGAAAATATTATGGTAAATCCCAAGAGGCAATAAAATATTTATTGAAAATTAGAAAGTATGTTGTCTCTAATTTTAGGAATTTTTTTGGGATTATTTCCTTGAAAAATAATGAGGCAAAATTAAATATAATTTTGGGGAACATAAGTTGCCCCATGATTTTTAATATGATATGTGGGACATAAAATACCAATGTCAATGAAATAGTTGTGAGAAAATGATTAATCCTAATTAAGAAAATTATCAACAATTAGAAAGTGATTAGTTAAGTAATTAATGGCTAATTGTTTAAGCGAACAAGAGAATATTTAAGTTAGATTATGGAAAATCCTTTAATTAAGTGTATATGGCTAATATTAGCATAAATTGTGCTTGCTAATCAATTAGAAAAGATTAAGAAAAATTGGTGAGATTAAGAACATGAAAACCTAGATCTAAAAGATTGCTAATCATGAGTTTAAGGCTTTAATTAAGCTTCTAGCTAATTTAAATAAATAAATAATAATAATAATAATAAAAGGGAAGAAAACCAAAATTTGAGTGTGAAAAGGGTTGTGGGTTTTTCAAAAATAATATCATGATACTTTGTTAATTAAATAATAATATAATTAAGATATTTGTGGAAGAAGCAGGTTGGATAAATGAAGCGATAGAAATTAAATCCTATCTAGAAAACCATGAACTAAGTTTCTTAGGTCGGGACATATTACAAACAAGTGAATTTTTGTCATGGGAAGTCGGTGTTAGCGGAAGTCATTTTAAAGTAGCAGTGAGGCGAATAAGGGATCAGATGAAAATATATTTTGTAAACAAAGGGCAGATAAGAAAAGTGAGAACCAATGGAAAATAAATCATAACTTGAAATCCTTGAACTAAGTAGAAAACAATTGGACATATTATGAATCGGTGGATTTTTGTCGAAATTAGCATTACGAGAAGTAATTTACATAGAGAAGCGGTGATAATGCGAAAATGTTCAAGACAACGGAATACCCTTAATGGGATCAAAAATTTAGTTAACTCATATATTTCCAAAGAGGAAGAATAGAACTTCAATTTTGTGTTCCGGATTTTTGAGATTTTTAAGATTTCTGCGATTAGAACACGAGCGGGGGGACTTTATCGGTAGAAGTTCATAAAGCACATGGATGACATCATGTTGGTGACATGGGGTGACATGTGGGGGCAAATTTGTGGTAGAGAAGAGAGGAGAGTGAATGGTTTGCAAGAGGCCACATCTTCGTCTTAACTTAGTTGATGCAAAAGTTGATCAAGGGTTGAGATCCATGGAAATTCTCTATAAATAAAGCCAACCCTCTTCACTTCATTCCTCACCAATTCACAATTCCTAGAGCCACTTAGAGAGGTTTTAGAGAGAAGAAGGAGTCTGGAGAAAATAGCAAGTTAGGGTAAGTTCTTCGGTCCTAGTCTTAAGCTTTGGTAGTTCCTTCGGTAGTTATAGTAGAAATGCTAAATTGATCTTTAATCTTCCAAGTTAGTTTAGATATCATGTTTTAGGGATAAATATGATATTTATTTCAAAAATATATTGGAGATGGAGATATGTCAAAATTTTGGAAGATTAGAGTTAAAGTAAGAAGTTAGCTGAATAAATTCCGCAATTAGGAGAGTTAGGGGCAAAATGGTAGTTTGTACCTAAAATGCCTATTATGATGTTGGGCCTTGATAATATGATATTATCCTTATAGGATATCGTAATCACGTACGCATTGTCGTACCCTGTAAAAAAGGATCGTTTTCGTCAACGAAGGTACGTTCGCGTCTTGTAACACTAACTCGATGCTTATTGTATGCTTATATGTGATAGACTATTTCATAGAGTCATGGACGAGGACTTTGTCTTGGGTCATGCACCGTGTCTAAGACTGTCGTAGTTCACTTTGTTTATACATTCAGCTTTATTTATGCGGGTTCTGGTCTTGGTAATGCTTAGTTGAGTTTTCCTAAGCGGCGAGGATACGAGGGCTGTCGTGGTACTTGGTTAGTGCAAACATGGTTACTGTGCATGTCTTTGTGTGCTATATCTTGTTGATATGTTAATCTTGCATCTGCTTTGTGTGCTTATGTATTGATTACTTTTGTAATGTCATGAATATCGTCATCCATATCTTGTATTACTTGAGCATGAGGTTAACGTTACACGAGGTTCATTGGGCATTGAACCTCGGCTCTTAACATAGCGTCGGGGTCGGGAGGACGAGGATCGAGGAGAAAGGCAAGCGGCACGCATAGGGACTCAGTTGAAGACTTCCTTCTTTTGTTATTCACTTTTGAAAACACTCGGTGTAACGTACGTCTCGTATGTCGGTCGGACTTACGGCATTTTGAATATAAATATCGATTCTTTCAATCGCTCCGATGCTCTACTCGATTGAAAAAAATATATCTTTGCTTTTGAAAATGGGATGTTACATCATCAAATAAAAGTAAACAAAATGTGAAATGATTAAATGGAGATGAAATATTTAGCATTAACGAGTAATAAAAATTAAATCAAAGTGCAGAAGTTTTGATTAGAGAAGGGAGACGCTACATAAATGGAGATGTGCATGTAAATCTAGCACTGTCACACCCCAAAAAAATCTCTAAAATAAAACAATAAAAGCAAAATATCATACTACGATGGTCTTTATCTTCAAAATCCAATGCCAAGCCAAATATCATACTAGAATAGTCCCATTAGTAGTGATAGGTTTGGATTGAATATTTACACTACGTATAAGAAAGATCGAATCTTGAATAGTGAGAAAGATGAAGGTTGAGAATGAAAGAGTACCTCACCAACGATGATGAAGACGAAGCGAGAGTGAGTGAGAGCATGAGCACCTGAGAGCGGTGAGAAGCGGCAACGACCAATGCCGGCGAGTAGTGAGAGACCTAGGGAGGGAGGCGAGAGAGCAATAGAGAGAGAGGGATATGCAATTCAAACCACCTGACTGAAAAATAAATTGGTTTTCGGATTTTAGAAAAAAAAAAAATCGTTATTTTAAAGGGGCACTTATCCCCTAGTCATGTACCTCGGTCCGCCATTATGTATATATATTGAATTTGTCCCAAACTTAGAAACAACGTTTAAATTTGTCCCAAGCAAAGTTTATTGGATACATGGTTGGTCAAACATAGAAAAAGGCACAGTTTATCAATTACAATTATATGAATGATTAATATTTAATAACTTCGTCTTTTATTTTAGGAATAAGACAAAGTGATATTAAAAAAAAAAAAAAAGAGTTTTGCATAGTACAATAAATAAACGTATAAAAAGAATGGTTGAAGAACCTAAGAAAAGAAGACAAAGACACAACTTTAATAGACGTATAACAAGAAAACCTGAAGTAATAATGATAAAATTTTCTGCCAACTTACGGTAAATACAAGAAAAGAATCAACAGAAACATGAAACTTGGTCTTTTTTTTTTTTTTTTTTTTTTTTTAATCCCAAATTACACCTTGACTTATCAAGTCATAAGAATGGTGCTGACACGTTCACTATCAATACTAAGTGTCGGAATACCACGTGGTACTAGACACAAATTAATCACAATACAATAACTTTTAACACACCAGAATTGAATAGAATGACAGATTTATTTATTAAATTCAAATTTGAAATTAATTGCACTGACTAATTAATAGTAGCAATAACTCATGATCGTGGAGTTTATTGATGGTCATAAGGCATTGGTCAAAGGTCAAACGGTTTATTGTAGATATGGAAATATGAACGAATCTCAATAAATAGTAAAACTTGAATCCTATGTCACTGTACAAATAACGTGTTCCTTGGATTTTGAGCACTTTATTCAATATTTTCCAAACATTATACTATTACTTCAAATTTAATCACCAGGCCAAATTCAAACCCCGTTGTGTGCGTGTGTGTGTGTGTGTTTTTTTTTTTTTAATAACTAAATGTAAACACGATCGCAACCATGTTAATATCAGGCTTGAATCCGGAACCTCTACAATGCAATGCGGAAATGACTGCCACTAGAGCTCATCATCGATACGATGACAAACCCATTCTTTTTATCTTGAGTATTTTTGCTTGTAATTCAAAGGAAATCAAAATTAAAGTCATTTTATGGTATTTATTGCAAGCAAAAAATAGTTTGAGCCACATCCCTCAAAAAAGCAAATATGAAAAATGTAGGGGGAAAATCTCTTAATATAAATAATTATAAAAATTCAAATATATATTTGGGATATTATTTGTAAATTTGTTTCTCGCATCTAATGTAAATCCATATTCAACTAATGACTACATTCTTTTATCTCTCAATCTCACTCCAGGTGCTAGGTTTGGAACAAGCGACTTATTAGGATTAGCGGTTGAAATTAATTTTCCAATGTGATTTATGATAGACCAGGCAAGTTTGTAAGAAGAGTTTTACCTCAACTTACGTAAACATGTTTTTTTAACGTCAACTCAAAGACGTGGCTAAGATAAATTCTCCACGCCACGGAGCCTCTTGAAGACGCAAGCTAATGACTACATTCTATATCCAAGCGAAACTTTCTAAAATGGTACTATTAATTATTCTTTTCTTGTTCTTGAAATTATGGAAAGTATTACAAGCTATTGAATAGAATAACTTAATGTTATATTAGGATTCACTAAATTACTTTTCCTGTTGGTTAAAAGATATATTTTTTTTTTTGATACAAAAAGCAACCAAACATTATCTATCCATTATCTTGCAGAAGAACCCTTTGTAAGCCCACGTCCTTTGTGAGATCACCGCAACCAGGCATGATCGAGAGACTCGCCTTAGCCAACTGATCTGCAGCAGCATTAGCCCACCTATTGATAAGCTGAAGTTCCACCGACCAGTCCCGCTCGAACATTCCCTTAATTTCTTCTATAAGGCATCTATCTTCGTGGGTTCCTGGAGACGGCCTCTTTATCAAGTCCACGGCATCAGACGAATCCATCTCCAAAATGACATTACGGAAGCCCAGGTCCCACGCAAGCTTCAATCCATGGAGGCCTCCCCATAGCTCAGCTGTCAAACTATCCCCCGCCTCTCCCCTGAACATGAATGCTTTCAAGAACGCAGATTGATCATCGCGCAAGAGACCACCACTAGCAATACCAGGCGACATGTGTGAGAACGCACCGTCGGTGTTGACCTTCACCCACCCAGGTGGAGGAGGCCGCCATGCTCCAACACTATCATTATGCGACACTTTCCTACCGGAAACTGTGCGTAATTTAGTCCAGGCGGCATTCGAACTATTGAGCATGGCAATAGCGCTAATCATAATGAAATTATTCGAAATCCGTTTCCCTTCAAACACTGCTGAGTTTCTGCGCCTCCACGCCCACCAACATATAACAGTGAAGAGGTGTCTCCAATCCTCATTTCCCTGTTCCCCACCACTCGATGTTAAATTCCAGCGAAACCATTGATCACACGGCAGGGAGCTGAACCTCTGCCATCGTTGAGGAGGAACCACCTGACGCCACAAATCAAGAGTTGTAGGGCAATCTCTCAGAACATGTTGAGTGGTCTCTAATTCTGAGTGGCAGATTGGACAGCAAGCTGTTAGTTATGATTAGTTTTGATGATGTCTTATATAGATGTCATTATTAAAAGCAAAAAGATTGAGTAATATAGTTATCTCCTACATTGAAAAGTTTGAGTAATATAGTTATCTCCTACATTGAAAAGATTGAGTAATATAGTTATCTCCTACATTGACTAACTCTTTGTATTTAATGTAGAATAATCCAAGATGAATTATAGAGATTGATCAAGAGAAGAGAAGAAAGAAAGAGTTAGAGTTATGGAGAATGATCAAGAGAAGAAGAAAGAAAGAAGAACTTGTTGAATGAAGTGAAGATATCGTTATTCAAGTTCTAAGATTGATGCTAGAAGTCTCCAAGGTCATATGGAAGTTGGAATGGGTCAATTTGAAGTTAAAGTCAGCAAAAATCAACCGGGATGAGAAAACTCGAGTTTGGAACACAAAACTCGAGTTTGAGACTCAAAACTCGAGTATACAACTCAAAACTCGAGTTTGTAGTGTCTTCAAGACTTCGCGTCTCGGACAAGTGAAAACTCGAGTTTGGAACACAAAACTCGAGTTTGTGACTCAAAACTCGAGTATACAACTCAAAACTCGAGTTTGTAGTGTCTTCAGCACCTCGGCGTCTCGGACAAGTGAAAACTCGAGTTTGGGACTCAAAACTCGAGTATGCAAGTGTAAACTCGAGTATGCAAGCTGTTATCGGCTCTTCAAAGCAACTCTGTTTCACGTTCAGCACGGGCGACCTCTGGTGATTCGATGATATCTCTCAAACCAGGAATCGGATTGATGTGAAACCAGTGACATTTGAAACTAGACATACAAAGCGTCATTTTGATGTATAAATCAAGTCCAAAGGTGTCAAGATCAAGGAGCTATGATTTTTACAAGTTGCCACAAGAATCAACATCACAGTCCAGACCCACCTTCGGTATTTTGAGTGTAACTCACAATCTACATATCGTATTGAGCTGAAATCAGTGGCATATGAAAATAGACTCAAAGATCTTTCCATCAAGAGTTGAACAGACCAAAACGAAGTTCAGACCAGGGAGATATGACCCTCGAAAGTTGATAGATAATTTCAAGATAAGTCAATACTGCAGTATAGGTTTGCTTACTGGAGTAAAGGCCATCCAGAGAGCAACCAAGTTTTTCAGGCTAAGTCAATACTTCCACCTTTACTGGAGTATGTAAGTGAAAGTATTGGATACTGCGGTATAGGTTTGCTTACTGGAGTAAAGGCCATCCAGAGAGCAACCAAGTTTTTCAGGCTAAGTCAATACTTCCACCTTTGGAGTATGTAAGTGAAAGTATTGGATACTGCGGTATAGGTTTGCTTACTAGAGTATTGGACTTCCAGAAAGCAACCAAGAGTTTCAAGCTAAGTCAATACTTCCGCCTTTACTGCAGTTTGTAAGTGAAAGTATGCTATACTGCAGTTTGCATGAACATACTGCAGTTTACAACGGTAAAAAACTGATTTTTGAATTACACGAATTTGCAAATCACTCTTGTTTGATCCTATTGCTTTCATGAATCATTCACTTATGTTCCCAGATATGTTTAACAAGTTTATTGAGTGAATTTCAGTTAGCACAGATGAAGATTAATGAAGATCAAGGCAAAAAACAAAAAGGTGCTCAGTGCATTTAATGCACTTACGCAAATCAACCTTCTTTTGGATAATCCTCCGAGCACGCATTCTCAACGGTCAAGAATGCTTTCTTCATCAAGTAAACTCTTCTCCAACGGGAAAATCCTCGAGTTCCACATCGATCATATTAGCACACTGGATTAGTTGGAGTTTAGAGAGAGAAGATGACCAGACCTTAAGCTAATCACCTACAACGGTTGGATTCATCAAGCAACGGTCATTTAATGTTCTCTACCTATAAATAGAGTGCATTAACTTCTTCTCAAAAATACACACCTGCTGAAGACGAAAATCATTCAAGTCTCATATTTATTTCTTCAGTTTTTTATCGTAGTATCTTGTAATACATTGAGCTTCGGTGCTTATCTTATCTACTCTTAGAGAGAGTTTGTTTCCTTGTATATCATTCATTGTAACAATATCAAGTCGGGTGACTTGGAGATTGGGAAAATCGAGTACAACTTGTAAGGGGGAGTTAGTCCTAGGGAGAGGATAACTCTTGAGTACGAGTGTGTATCGATTGTTTACAATTACAACTTGTAAGGGGAGTGAGTCCTAGGGAGAGGATCATCCCGAGTACGAGTGTGTAATTATAATTGAGTGATAGTTGAAAATCAGTGTTTAAGGGGATTTGGACGTAGGTCAAAGAGTTGGACCGAACCGTATAAATCCTTGTGTTCACTTCTTCTTCCCTCACTTTGTTTGTCTCTGTTTTCATTGCTTCAAAACAGAGCGATTTACGAAAAGTTTTAAAATACCCAATTCACCCCCTCTTGGGTATATAGCTCCACTTACACAAGCATCCGAACCGAGACCTCTCTTATGCCTAGAGGCATTGGTTAAGAGCCTTTTGTGTAACACTAGCCATAGGAACATACGACATCGCTCGGGACCTTGAGTTTCCAAATTTTCCCCCAAAGTGGATGCGGAGGGTCAACTTCTGGACAAGAGCATTGTACGCTGATTTAACGAGTAAAAGGAGCCACTCTTGTTCCATTTCCATCTCACTCCTCCATTAGTCATTGCTTAGTTCCTTCTTGGACTTTATTCCACGTTCGCTTGATCCCGCTCCAAAGGTTTGAGGCTTTCGCCCATATCAATTCGTGGGAGCATATCGCCTCCACAGTAATACTTGTTACGAATAAAAGATATTTTATTTATATGGTTCTTATGAGTTTACACAGTTTATTTTGATGCAAATTATATTTTATGACAATAAACAGGCCATTTTATTACCTTATTATATTTTAAAAGTACTTATTCTAATTAAACGTGTAATAAATATACATGCTATAGTTAAAAACTAAATATTATAATTATTTGTTCAACAAAAAATTTTATCTTTATTTTCTTTCAATTCACTAGATTTCTTTAAACAATATTCGATTGTTTTCAATTTATTGTAAATTTTAATTATTTTTAACGATTTTAAAATTTATCAAACCAGCTAATTAACATTCATTTTACGCATGTGACTGTTTCCCCCGTTTTTTTTTTTTTTTTTTTTTTTTTTTTTTTTTTTAATGATAACAATGATTATATATACAGATATATATTTATATATAAACGATATTTTTTTTTCTGTCACAGATTGTGTTAACTTTTTTTTTTTTTTTGGCCCCGCCCCGGGGGGGGGGGGGAATAAATATCTGTGTAATTAATTAAAACACTACTTACTTATAACATTAACACTATTCAATTCGCAGCTCATCTATCTATATCGTCTAAATTAAAAAGGGATGAATTAAAATTATATATTAACTGTTTTAAAATATGTAAAATAAAAGATATCTTTTAAATAGAAAATTTTATTTAAAAAATTTTGAATAAAAAATTAAAAGAAAATTCTAAAATATATACCATCCGATTTAAATTTAAATGATTCATATTTCATCTAAAAAAATTGATCACGCCATACTCATTTTTTTAAGAAAAAGAATTCAGGCACGGGTTCACACGTATGCCCACGATATTTTCTTCCAATTATTGATATATATTTATAAATATTCCAAATCTGAAAAATTTTATTACATTTATCTCAAAATGTAACGCCTCTCAATTACTCTTTAAAAAAAGAAGACAATCTCATTCACACTTTCATCAGAATCAGAAAGGTTCATTTTCATCAGCACATTCAATGTAAAGTTCTCTTCCCTCTAAACTTCCCATCATTTCAAGGAAATTTCTTCTTCTTCTTCTTCTTCTTTTTTTCCAGCGATTTATTATATGATAAGTTGCAAACTAATATGAGATTTTTTACAATTTTCTATTTGAAACCATGATTTTTGATCTTGACGAAGATGATCATTAAAGTTCTCTGTTTTTGGCTTGCCGATCAATATTGTTTTATTACTAACTTATGTCTTTAATATAAGATCTAATTTGTAATGCAAATTACACTACAAGCTAGATCTTATATTAATGATATTTTGATCGTAATGATAAATTTTTTTTTTTTTTGGTTATGATTCATGCCTATGCACATGTAACTGATCGCATAATGCTCTTTATTATTATTATTTTTTTATTAGTCTTAAATTTTGGCTTATGATGATTTTTCTTTTAGTGTTACCTAAGTTTTTCCTGTATGCAATTTGTGTTAGATTAAATTTTTTTATATTAATGCATGTCGTATTTCATTTGTTCACTAAGATAAAATGAAATATTACCTCAAGTCTTTAATATAAGATCTCCTTTATATATAGTATAAATTGTATTTTAAATGAGACCTTATATATTAAGCACCAAAGGGAGCATCTAAGAAAATATGACCAGAAAAAAATCTAAGAAAACATAAATTTGGAGTGCGTTCCATGCCATAAGAAAATCAGTATGGATTAGTGCTCATTTTAATATGGACCATCTAGAATGATCTTGGATATGATGCTCCAGAATCAATTTAATTTTCTTTTTATTTTAATTTTAATAGATTCATAATTTAAAATAAAAAATGATATCTAACTGACACTTCTAAAAAAATTTATTCAACAATCACATGTTAAAAATTCTAAATGTGATTTGTCCCCGTCAGATTTTGGATGATCCAAATTTTATCATGGTGATGGGTACTGTAAGTACTTCGATGAGCATTGATAGACTTTGTTGCCCGGCGGAGTTTCAAATTATTATTGAACTTTTATACTTGAAATTGTATCTTCTTTTCCCTTATTCTTAATTAATAATTTTTGTTGGAGCTCTTCATTATTTGTTTGGACCCTGAAACCCATTTACTAGCTCAAAACTTATAATAAATTGATCTGTATTCTATGAGATAATAACTTAAATTAGTTATATAGAAGAATAATTTTTTTTTTTTTTTTTTTTTTTTTGCCATGAGTTATGTAGAAGAATCATTATTTGTTTTTATGAACCTAACAATCCCTTTTGGAATAAATGCACTTAAATACATGTTATTCAATTCTTTTTTTTTTTTTTTTTTGATACAACATGTTACTCAATTCTAAATATCCCCATTTTATTACATTCTTCTTTGGGTAATTGGGTGATTCTTGTCTGGCAAATATTCTTGCAAATACCCTTTTTAATATATATGTTCCATTTTTGTATTATTGTTTCTCAGATTAATTAGTGCTCTGAAACAAGTAAATAGTGGATTTTCAAAAGATGAAGCAATTAGTTGAAGATGGATCATCATCATCTTCAACTAGCAAGCAGGTGGATGGTACTGTGAAAGGTCCAAACAAGCCGTTCGATTTGAATTTGTTGCCAGAAGATTCAGAAGAAGGTGATGATCATGAGTTTCACATTGAAATATTTGGAAGTGCTCGAACCCTTCAAATTGATCTGAATCTCACTCATAATGTAAGTTCCTTCGTCATATTCGTAGATATAATTTTATCCTCAATTATCATGTTCGTTTTGATATGGCTATTAGGCTGAGTTAAATTCGACTATTGTCAGGATCAATTGTGATAGTTTCCCAATGATATTTACAAAATGGAGAAAAGCAAAACAAAATGATAGTTAATTCTTGGGATTTTGCATAGACACTGAAGCAAAATTTAGCTTTTGTCTTGGGTATAGGTAGCCTAACCGTAGTTCAAAGATGTTTCAATAACTTTGAGCATAGCTCTTTACAAAAATTTGTTGGCGAACACTTTATTGCCCTGTTTGGTACTCCTTCCAGTTTGCAATATAACATGATTGAGAGTTAATCTTAATCTTAAATATAAACATAATTTTTATATTTGTCAATCTTTTCCTAGTTTCAATACCATTATTTCCATATATAGTATTGTAATTTTAACCACAAATTTTTTGATCCAGTTTTGGTTTATGTTGATTTGGTTTTGATTTTATCTTGATTTGGATTTGATTTTTGGTAATATTTTCATTTTCTCATCTGCCCCTAGCGATGTTGAGGAAGAGAAAACAATCGAACCTTCTTTTGTTTTTTGTTTTTTTGTTGTCCATCCAGATCGGAGCTTTACCTGACTAACGGATCCGATTCGAGGTCGCCCTGGTTATGGTGGGTGAGTCTCCCAACAGGGTTTTTCTGCATTCATAAAGCTTGAATTCGAGATCTTACTTAGACGACACAAGTTCATCAATTCCATAAGAAATATCCGACCAGACCCATAACATACCGAACATAATTTTAAAACTTGATCTTAATCTCATTCCCATTCCCATCAAATTCAGTCCAACACACTAAATGGGCTATCTCTCTATACATAAATAGGACCATGGATATATATCAATAATAATAATAATAATAATAAGACCATGGATCTAGTAATTCAGTATCATCTCCTATAATTTGTTGGAAAAGGGTGAGAAACATCATGATAATTTTATCAATGATAATTCTATACAGAGTTACCCATGCATGTATCTTTTACAAAGGAACTTGTGATGCAAAGCTATTTTTTTCCAGCCACATATAAGGTCTAAATGCACATTAAATTCCCTCCCATAACATCATATAATTGATACTCATTCTAGTCCTAAATATAAGATAAAGTTATTATTTTTTTTTTTTGAGGCGTTGAGAAAGTTAATTAAGTTACTTTAAAATATTTATATTTATCGTTTTTTCTCCAAACTATTTTGTTTAAAATATAAATTGATATATAATATAATGATAAAAACATATGATATATTTAAGTAACTTATTTAGTATCCTTAATATCTAAAACTTAACTGTATCTTATATTGAAGACCCGGGTGAGTATCATATACATGTGTGTGAATGTATTGTATAAGTTTGTCACTAGCACGCGCACATAAGTAATTATGGATGTGTGTTTGGGATGGCTCATAGAGCCCCCAAAAGCATGATTAAGAGGGCAACATTCATATTGGGTGCTTTTGGTCTCTCTCTCTCTCTCTCATAAAGTGTTTGAGATATCTTTTTGTGTTTCAATTGGGCTTTTGGGGGAAAAAAACAACTTAAGCCATAAGTTAGAATTTCTTGTTTTTAGCTTTTCCCCTGTAGAGAGAGAAATGCAACTTATGAAAGAAATATGTTGAGTTCCACTTTTTTAAATTGAAATACTATTCTGGTTCTTAATATAAGTCCTTATAGATGATTTTTTTGTCCTAAATATAAATCCACTTAAAATTTAATAATAATTTTTTCCCATTTTTATTATTACTTAATTCTCATTGGAAATAGAGAAAAATGTACGAGAATTAGTTAAAACAAACATATAATAAAGACTAAAGTAGTAAATTTTCATCATAGTACTATGATTTATGCCTATGAGAAATTTAATTGGTGAGAATTATTTGATTTTCAAATTATACTCTAGTGGTCAATTTGGTCTTTGTCAAGGGTAAAAAGTTGTGTTTATTGCTTAATGGTCTCTATTCATGAAACTATTTTTCAGTTCATGGCCAATTATTTATTTAATATTAGTTGATAAAAAACTTTACATGATCTATAATTTATATGCATTTTTATTCATTAACTATATTTAATTATGCATTTTAGCATTGTCAAATTTTCCAAGTTAATTTTTTTTAACTTTTTTATAATTATAATTTTTCTTTTATAATTATCACATTATATGTATACATATAATATATATGTATTATTTGACAAGATTCATGTTTTTCCAGTCATTTTCCATTTAAACTTGCTTTTTAAAATAATCATCTAAGCAAGTTTCAGTTTGAGAAAAGTCACTTATACTACCGTTAATCCAAATTAAATCATATTACATAATCGACTTTTATCAAATCTTAAATTTGTAAAAGTCAGATTGCAAAAAAACAACTTTTACTACTGCTATTCCAACATACACAAAATCATGGGGGAATTTCTACCTGATTAACACCTTTAGCTTATAAAATGACCATTTAGACTCTTTAGTTCACCTAACAAACCCTTATTATATCATTCGCTACTTAACCAATCCACTTATATAAATCAACCCAGAAAAATTAAGCCTAAGATAAAGTTTAACACGACATTACCTCAAATATTTACCAACAAGTGCCTTACCACAACATTACCTCAACTTCCCACAAAAACGCCTCTATCCCATCAAGGCATATATAATAAGATGAGTTTTAACTTGTAAGTCAACAAAATTAACTCAAAAATCAAGATTTTAGTCACCAATTAAATTAATTACCAAACCACAAGGAAACCTATACCATAAACATCCTATAACATCAATAAATTAATCCATTATCCTGATTATTATATCATATCAAGTCATTAATTAGTTATATACATTGTAGAGATGATCTTATAACAAAATACAGCCAAGTATGTATATTTCCACCAAAATTCTCTTCTTTCAAGATAAGGGAGAATCATTCCTCTGGCTATGTTCCTTTAATTTACCAGTTCTGGAGCCTTTACTTAACAAATGCTATTCCCTGGGTTTTAAATGTATAAGTAGGAGCTAGATAACTAGTTTATAGAGATTAAACAAATTAGTTATCTAAGTAGCTATTTGTTAAAAAATCGTGTCGGTTTCCCTAAAGTTCCTATTTTAGTCATCGATCATTTGTATTGAAAGCCATTTTCTTGATAAAAAATCCCTTAATATGTACAATCAATTCTAGAGAAATGTAGTTTGGGTATTCAATAAATCCAACACTTTTGTGAGTCTCAAATGCTATTTTCTCCTCACCTCCAGCTCTCATTCTATTGTGCCAACGCATTCAAATCTTAATTAAAATCATAGGAGAAAAGAACGGTACCTTCTCCTGATTCATTTAGTAACTCATATTAAACCGTTAGTTTGTGTAGAGGCACATACAATAAACAAAAAGCCTCTCTATCTTCTATGTTTTTCTTAATAACGGTATTAAACTTGAAAGAAAAAGGATTGCTTCTAGGCTTAATAACTCAAACCACCGATATTTCCCCACTAACCTCCCTGTTTCAATATGGTCTATGACATGATAGCAACTTAGGGTTGGTCAAGGTGGTAGGTACGTACCTTGACCCCATTAATCAGAGATATTGGGTTCAATCCCCAAGCATGGAGAAAACCCTAGTTAGAAGACCCCTACCCTTTAAGGGATCTTAGTCAAGTCGAGCCGGATTAGTCAGGTTTCTAATAATAGGATCTGAATATCGATGGTTCCATCTTAATCAGAAAAAGGAAATAGATCTCGACAACATTATACCTTGAGTGACAAGGAGATTAATGAGCTACATACTCCTAGAAACAAAGGGTAGGGCTTACATCATTCTTGAAGTTTTAAAGGGAAGTATTAGTATGTGTTTGTTTTTCAGTTTTGACACTCCCAAACAAGCCATTAGCATTTTCAACTTCTCATGTTACCTTCTCAAATTCAGTTAAGATTGAATTCAAGGTGATTAGCTATAGATTTAACTAACATTATATTAGTCTCCCATCAAATTCTGATGACCTTGGCTTTGCATATACACTTGATGACGATTTGTATAGCTGCAGATTAATTAATCAAGCTTATTTTTTTGCCCTTGCTTGCTCTAATACCATATTTTTCATGACAAGTCCCATAAAAAAAAAAAAAAAAGAATATGCATGGTGTACATATAAATACTCAAAGACTTGTATATGTATAAGAAATACATAATACTTTCTCTTGTCCTTAATATAGGAGCTATATAGCTATACGTGGATATTGATCAAAAATTGGTTAAGGTAGTTATTTGTAATAAATGTGTATTGGTTTTCCTAGAATACTCTTTTTAATTATGTCTATTGTAACTACCCCTTCATAGAAACCTCCTTTTTATATTTGCAATCCATAGGAATACTTTAGAAAATAAATTATAAATTTAGGAAACAACGTGAATTAATTTATTATATGTAAGATTGAAGTAAAACCCGATTTTCTGGCTAACTCTTATATTTAGAAACATGGGTAATACTTTTTATTTAGAAGTAGATAATTTGTTGACAGTCAAACAACATCTATGGATGATTACTGGTGGTTTGAAAAAGGATTGACTAAAATCATTTAACAAGGTATAATTAAAATAAAATGCATGGCAACTATTAAGGATGTTGTTTCACAAGAAAATTGACTTGATGATCAATTAATTGATGGTATGTATAACCATGTTTCATATTTAATCCAATCAAGGTTTTTACATGTTATATGTTTGTATTCCGCAAGAAATTTCACATATTTAATTAATTAGTGAAACTCTATACTATCAAACTATCTCTCTCTCTCACACACACACACAATTTTAGTTTAATTACAAAAATCATATTTTGCAAATGAAGCATCAGGAAGTGGTGGATGCAAATTCAAATGGAATGGTTCTTCCTCATCAATTTCCTACTTTTGATGGAGACAACAATTATGCTTCCATCTTCAGCAACACCACAACTTCACCACCAACAAAAATGGTGACATCCTCCCATAATCATTTTGACTATAAGAGGAAAGTTTGCCGCAATGACCACTCTTCGCCCAGTATCGGAACCGCTAGGAGCTTACGCCCTCGCCGGCCATCATCACCAAACTGTGACCTGCGAATCTGCACAAATTTCAAATGCAGGACAAGGAACACTCCCATGTGGCGTAGGGGACCTCTAGGTCCAAAGGTGATGAACAAACTTAACATTATCAAAACCTAATTTTTAGGTCAATAATACATTTGTTTGATATGATCTGATGCCTTTTTTATATTCTTTTAGAGATAGTTCCTGTTTCAAATTGTTTTTTGTTCAAAGATTAATTCTATTTGACTTATTTGAGTTATTGGGAGATTGATTATTCTGAATTAAAATAGTTTTTAAATTAATCCTATTAAAACAAATGATAAATAACTTATGAGACATGTGATGTTATTTAAATGGGTCATGTTCTTTTTATCCATCTCTCTATATGCAAAGTTAATTAACCGTCAGATTAGAATCTTACGTTTAAAAATTGTTGCTTTTGTAAAATAATTAAAAACATACATATATTCAGTTAAACTATTATTTGGATATTAGAGAGTCTGAACATAGTTTCAATATTTGGATTAATTTCAATATAATTGTTTAATTTCGATTAATTTGAAGCCAATAACATATTAAAAAATGAGCCCAAAAATTGTGCTAGCAATTGATTATTTTGATATGTTTATGAGATTTTCTTCAATTACTCAATATACTTATTTTTTATTTTACATTTTTTTATATAGACTCTCTGCAATGCATGTGGAATTCAGTATAAGAAGCAAGTGTCAAGCAGAGGAAGCGACCTGGTGTAATGCTGCAATTTTATATAAAGGATTGATCCATGTGATGTTTATTTTATATATATATTTATTTGTTGCTCAACTCTATTATCTATGTTTTTATTATTTATCCAAAAAACACTTTAAACCTCCCTGGGTTTTAATAGGTTTTTTATTAGATTAGAAGAATATATAATTAACATAAATTTTTAACTCTGAAGGAACTATATAAATTTAATGACTTCTATTTTCACGAAAGTTTCTATTATTTTAAGGAATCATGAAAGATCTTAGCAACATACTAGGCACTGTCTTACTCCTTTCATCGCAATTGCCGAAAACCATGAAAATATCACTTTATTTTCTTATTTCTTGTTTGAGATACTTTATTTTCTTATTTTTAGTCTTTGTTGGTTGATGAATTAAAGTCTGTTTGGATCATCTTTTTTTAGCCTGTCTTCTTCTTATAAGCAGAAATTAGACCAAACAGGTTTTAATGAGTTTGTTTAAAATGCTTATAACCTATAAAGTTAGTTCTTTATTTTTTGGGTTAGGGTTACAGCACATGAAGTCTAAGACTAGTTCATTGAGTTTGTATTTTAATCAAGACTTGTTTAAATACTGCTAATTCTTCGTAAATCTGAGTCTATGACTATTTTGGCTTTTTATTGTTGTATATCTATGAAGAATTCAAATTATTGCACACTTATTACCGATCATTTTATTATGTGTAAAAGTATCACTTACATGTACACGCGAACGCACACGAAACACAAGCTTTTAAAATAAAAAGAACTTTTTTTACCGTGAAGAAAAAAGCCAAAAGCTATTGACAGATTTTTTAAAAAAACACTCTTTTTTAGTCCTTGCTCCCCACATTCAACCTCACCTACTTCTCTTCCTCTCACCTTCCTGGATCTTCCATGGCTCCTCTTCTTCCCAAACCAACCTCTCTTCTTTGATTTCCCCTTCTCTCTCACTTCATCACCTTCACTCCCCCTAACCTCAAGCTCTCCCTCCACTCACTCTCCAACACTACTTCTCCTTCGCCAGAGCCTTCCAAACCCCACGTTGTCTACCTCGAATAATCAAACTCTGTTTCCTTAGTAGTTACTAAATCCTCCAACGACTTTAATTATTTCTGTAGCAACCATGCCAAAGACATCAATTCCTTCCACGCACTTGTTTCAAATCTCAAATGTGGGAAGAAGGAGATTCCATTGATGGCAATTTAGATTATCGTTTTCCCATATTCTGGTATTTGCATTGGAATCGCTTAGAACATCATTTCAGGTGGAAGAATCTTCAACAATTTCATGAATACCTAAGCTGCGTTTTGTTACTCCAAGATTAATCTTTTAAGCTAAAAATTTATATAACCATGAAACAGTTTTTAGCCTTTTTTTTTTTTTTTTTTTTGAAAGCTATTTCTTTTAGTTTTACCTTAAAAGTAGTTTTTAAAAAGAGAGGCAATATTAATATAAATATCCTTTGAGCAAAAAAAAAAAAAAAGCTTCAAAAAGAGAGGATCCAAATGTTCTCTAAATAAAACTTGCCAATATATAAATCTACGTACGTAGCTTCATCATTTTTTTAGGGCTTTTTTTTTTTTTTTTTTTTGGTATTCCAATCGATTGTTTGGAAGCTGCATAGACTCCAGGGCTCATTCAGTGCTGACATAAGAAAGCTACATTAATTTAAGTTGAGTTAGGTTAAACTTTATAGACATAAATCTCTTGTGTTTATTTTTAAAATTCAAATCCTTGATCTTGTTCAAGGAGAGATTATGTGTTATATTACTCAAGCCAATTGTAATTAATTTTGTCTTATAATTTAAACACCAATACAATAGTTAACACTCAATTTTTTTTTTTTTTTTACAAGCATAACCATTCTCTTTAAGAAAATTCTGTTTGACGAACTATCAATCGATCTAAATACTTGGTTGTAATAATATGTTTACGTATAAAAAAATGTTTTCCTTACTATTTGTCCAATGAAAACAAACTAATAGGTTAGTTATCATTAGTTGATTTTTTTTTTTTTTTTTTTTTTTTTTATGAACCAAAATTAACCCAAAAATCTAACGACAATCAAAATTCTAAATTAGAAAATGGTTTGAACGTCTTGTGATAATTAGCCAGTTAGAGATAACGCTATTCTAACCACAAAGTCATTTATAGGTTTTAAACTTTCAAACAAAAAATAACAATGAACATCACAAAGCAAAGTCAATCCAATCCTTATCTCACATTTCAAAACTAATTTCTTGCCATACAATATGGCTTCTTTATCGGTTATTTCTTTTTTGGTTTCTTCCATTTTTCTTCCATTTTCTTGCTTTATTGGCAATGGGAGAACCTCTCAAGACAGCAAGAACACCAACGTTGGATCTGCATAACATATTTTTTATGCCAAAGACTGTGTCTTTGAAAGAAATAGGAAAGGCTTACAAGAATCTTGTAACAAGGAAGCTTTCTGATAAAAGTTCTCGTAAGGACAAACACTCCGAGGTAAACTTTGATTTCAGCCTTGTTATTGCTATTTATTTTACATTCTTTTGGGTTTAAATAAGAAATTCTTTAAATTTTATGGCTATAATCATCTGAGTTTTTTTTAGATAAACTCATGTATTTCATGAAACATGCCACCATAATGGAAAAAGACACAGAAAAAAATTGTTAAACAAATTTTTCATTGTAAAAATTATTGCCCAGATATGCCTTAAATTTGTTGAAGGATTTCGATGCAACATATTTTGAGTGTGTACAACTTGTTTTCAACCATGTATAATATATATTCAATTATGTATTTATGCGAAAAATGAAAGACATTTACACATAGTTGGAGACAAGCCTTTAAGTAATTAAGAAGGTTGATGATATGAAAATTTTGATTTCTTAAATATGCTTGAGCATAAGATAATTTTCTTATAAGTTATTTTTGCTTAAAAATACTCACTAAACAAAGTTTATATGGGCTAAAATATACCTTTAGTTTATCTGAATTATACTTTTGGCCCTATATTTGTGCTATCATTAATGTTGCTAAAGGAAAACATTGACATATATAAATTCTTTAGTTTAGTATTATGACTATGTATATTATAAAGGAAAAAAAAAAAAAAAAGTGATGACTATGTAGCTGATAAAGTGTATTGAATTTTTGATTTTTTTATTATAATATATTTATATTATTAAAATAAAATAAACCGACAAATCACTATTAATGAAATCGAGATTTTGATACTTAGATTATTAAAATAGAAATTTTTTATATAATCAAGATTTTGATTTTGATAGCTTCATTAGGTTTTTAGATATTTTTTAATGTACACATATTTTAAATTTAAGATTAATAACATTCAATTACATAGTCACTACTTAAGTTATTTTACACAATCATCATTGGGTTGGTTGTAAAGTATATTCCATTAATAATATTAACGGTGTTAAAATTATATAATAAAAAATATACTTTATAAAGTTAAAGGACTAAAAATATACCTTATGTAAACTTAAAAGAATTGTGTATCAATTTTTTCCCACAGTTGACATGATGTCCTGAGAGTATATTTAGAAAATCAAAACAGCCACATTAAATTAAGGTTGATGCATCTTAACCTTTCCCCTAATTTTCTGAATCCTTGACACGATGTTAAGAGATTTTCTCACCATATAGTCTTTGATGATGTAGTACTCAGCTTCAACAAATCCAGGTTCAGGGATTAGTCATCATTATGGTGATGAAGATGATGATGATTCATTCACAAGTCCTGCAATTTTATCAAGAAATGCAAGTAGAAGATCAAAAACACCAACACCAATTAGAAGCTACCTTTCAAAAAACCCAAGCAGACGAAGCAAAACTCCGAACCCTATATCAAGAAGCGCCACTACAAGTTTTGAAAGTTTGATTGCCTCTGAATCAGAAAGATCTGGGACTGTCAACAGAAGAGGTAGCTCCATTGCTGAACCTTCAAGCACTAGTGCAGATTCCTTATCAAGAAGTAGAAGCAGAGCCAGACATTGTGCCTCTGAACCTCAAACACAAAGCCCGAGTTCTGCAGCCTTTCTGTCAAGAGAGGCCGGCAACAACAGAACATCAGCAAATGACATCCACGCAGCTTCTCTGTCAAGAGACACAAGCCGCAGGTCCACAACACCAATCATATTCTCACAATCAACTGTTAGAAGGAAGCCCATGCCAATAGAGAAGAAGCTGGAGTGCACACTTGAAAATTTGTACTTTGGATGCGTCAAAAAGATCAGAATTACTAGAGATGTCATCAAGCCTCCTGGGTATGTTTCTGTTACATGGCTCTATACAAATGAAAAAACAAAAAAATCTTAGGTAGATCTTTTTGACCAAAGAAGAGAAAACTAGGGTGTTTTATTTACTTCCACAAAAGTTTCCAATAAAAACATGACAAGTAGATGGTTTTTACAACTTAAAGTTTTCTCACTAGAAAAATTAGCGGACCAAACTAGCAATTACTACCTTCAATCCTAAATATACGAGTTAGAGAAAGAGTTTGCTTTGGTTATAAATATAAGACTTTAATCTATTTTTCCTCCCAAATTTATAATTATTCTGCCAAAGTATCCTTATTGCACATAGTTGTGGGGGGTTCTTCAAAACCAGAATACAATTGTTACAAATAACTAACTTAACTAAATTTCTTAATATGTATAAATTAGGTATCTAACTCTTATATTAAGGACTAGAGTAATAGATACATAAGCATAGACTCATTTCTCACATGCTCATGTCTTGGTTGTTGAGGAGAGGGGGGGGGGGTTGTCTTCAAAACCAGAATACAATTGTTACAAAAAACTAACTTAACTAAATTTCTTAATATGTATAAATTAGGTATCTAACTCTTATATTAAGGACTAGAGTAATAGATACATAAGCATAGACTCATTTCTCACATGCTCATGTCTTGGTTGTTCTCTACCACTTTTTCTAGTAATTTTTTTCCTGTACAAAGTTTTTACATCCATGATGCTCGCCTGCTGGACTACATGAAGCAGAAATAGAGTAAACAGTTTAGAAGCAATGACAATTTGGCAGAAAATGCAATGCTCCAGGAAAGGAAAGTCCGAAGGTCTCTTCTAAATTTTTTTATCTTATTTTTGTAACAGGGTTATTCTTCAAGAGGATAAGGTGCTACAGATTGAAATAAAACCAGGATGGAAAAAAGGAATGAAGATTACATTCGAGGAAAAGGGTAACGAGGAGCCTGGATACCTCCCTGCTGATATAATCTTCTCAATTGAAGAAAAGAAACACCCTTTGTTTACCAGAGATGGTAACAACTTGGAAGTATGCGTTAAGATTCCCCTAGTAAATGCACTCACTGGCTGCATAATACCAGTTCCTCTGGTTGGAGGGGAAACGATGATTGTTTCATTCAAGAATACCGTCATATATCCTGGATATGTGAAGGTTATTGAAGGTAAAGGCATGCCAGATCCCCAACATAATGGGAGAAGAGGCGAACTCCGTATCAAATTCCTCGTCGACTTCCCTAAAACATTGAGTTATGAACAAAAGAAAGAAGTTGTTAGTATTCTACAAGATTGTAACTGCTGAGTTGGTGGATAGATTTGTGAATAATTTTTTGTTCTCAATCTGATGTTTCATAGGACTAACATCTAGCTGCTTTAATCTCCCAAGAACATAACAAGAACACAAAAGAATGCTCAGCTAACAAATTCTTAAATTTACTGGAATCATGTACATATGTAGTTTGATCATCTATAACAGATCAGATTCAGAAACTCATTACTAACATGTACATTTCATGCCCTTAAAATTGAATATTATTGTTGAATGAAGGATCTTGCATGTTCTCAACAAATTCGGATATCTCAATTTGATCTTCCTGATGGTGGTCTCTGCATAGCAAGAAACGGAACTTCCACTACTGTTCCATTGATGTTGTCTCCAACAACTACAGTATCTCCTTCTGAAGCAGCATTTCTCTTAATGTAACCCAATCCAAAATGTTCAGATTGCTTCCTTCTAGTTGTGTAACTAGTCAACTTTCCAACCTGTACAATATTCAACAATCATTAGTTAGCTTCTAAACCCATTCTGGATGAGAAAACAGCGTTACAGGAAGCAACCCTCAGAAATTTTAATTTTCTGATTCATAGGGTACTACTATTACTTATTCACCCTGTCTTGATAGGTTTCATTACAAAAATTTTGGAAGAGGTCAACACATAGAACTAGGATTTTCACATCATCTCTGCTCTCTTTAGGCTCAATGTATAACTACTATCTATGCCCTCAATTTTCATTTTGTTTTCTCAACAGAAGACACAAGATGGTCTGGGGGAAAATTCCATATACGTGACTACAGTTAATTAGCAATTCACTACTCATTTTAGTAGGAAACCACTTATTTGAAATTTTCAAATTTTGAAGGTATTTTTCTAGAACTTTCCCAAGAATTCAATTCGGCTGACAACAAACTTATAGCAACCTTTTTGCTGTCAACTGTAATGATGCTGCCTGGTTCAGCAGCTGCCGAAAGATGAATTCCCCATAATCTCTGCTTGAGTCCATCATATGTTATCAGCCTAGCTATAGTCTCCTGTCCCTTGTAACAGCCTGAGAAATCAAGAATTAGACCAATTATCCAGCAAGTATCAACATTCTATGCAGATGGATTATGACAATATAACAGTTACCTTTGTCAAGAGACATTGAGTTCCAAAGGTTGGACTCCAGAACATTGAATTCATTAGTTAGCTCCATTCCAGGAGCCGGCCTTCCTGAGAAGTCAGGTTGCAATCAAAAGTGCACAAACATAATTATAAATTAAAAGTAAAGCCAAACTATATAATATTTGAAGTACTTCCATTTCAAAACAATTAGTTTCAGTAATCCTTTATCTTTGGGTCTCATTGCCCAAAAGATAAAAGCCATTCAACCACGATTCAACCAATATATACTTCCTTAATCTTCTAGTTAATAAGACCATGAACCATTGTGATTCATTTCATCATCTACAACCTCCGTAGATTGTCTTACATTAATCTTTCAGCTAAAATACCATCAGAGAAAGTTAAGAAAATTTTTATGGAAGGCATTTTAGTGGAAAAGTTTAAAATTGAACGAGTGCATATAACCTCACTTTCAAGAAAATCTGTATGTTCCAAAAACAAAAACAGAGTTAAGTTATTTTTGACAAGAAAACTCGAGAAAAGCCCATCATGTCTTTAGCTAGGCAAGGGATGAGGGAGGGGGCATGGCATTATATACATTAGTTCTTTTCCCGGTCATGCCTCAGTAGCTGCATGCAAGTTACACTAAAAGCATAATGTGGACCATTGGTGTTTTGTATTTTTACTACAAGAAATTAATTAGAAAATGCCAGAAGGGAATCACCATGGAAGTAACAGTTTGCAACCAGTTATTGCAGGTTCCTTGAGATCAATTCCATAGAAAATATTATATAAATTTTTAAGAAACTGGAGTAACTATTACAGCATGAAAATATACGCATAATCTAACCAATTTAGTACCATGAATGATCCGTATTTTTTCCCATGCAGTAGAACCCATTGGGATAGTCCCTTGAGAAAGAATGGCTTTCCAGACAGATGGAGCAGCAGCTGGAGACATTAACAGTGAAAAACCTTCTTCAGAAATGATATTTCCAACTCCTATAGTAACAGGAAGCCCATCAACCTGCTCAATTACAAAATTATCTCGGTCACAAATAGGTTTCTGACCTTTATGGAGGGAAAAGGGGGTTGAGACAGGAGATATATAAAATATTAGGTAGAACTGTTGAAAAGTATCGAACAGGAACTTTTTTTTTTTTTTTTTTCCTGTTTTTGAATAAAAGACAGTCAAGTATATTTAAATATTTAAATTTAGTAAGCTTGGCAGTAAGGTAAAGATATGCTGAGAACTTCGACACTTCGTCACTGCTGTCTATAAAGAAAGAGCAGGCAGAGAAATATATGGAGTACTGGCTTAACTAGTCAACCTCTTCAACCATCTTATTCTTAGACAAGGAAACTATGGTTATACATCGTACTCAGCACTATGGACATTAGTCCAACTCTAAGACCCATATATAATAAGTTATTATAATTTTTTATGTGCAAACACACCCCCAGGGTGAGTTACATACAAAGAAAGCCAACAAAAATGTGCAGATTTTACAATAGAAATGACATCCGTAGCATGCATAGAGAAGAAGTTGAACATGAAGCACATAACAAAAGTCAGTATATAGAAGAACCAAGCTGCTAGCCTCCACTTTCCCAGGAAAAAAATAACGCCACTTTTTCTTTCGTGGAACCATATATAACTGATTGTAAAGCAAATAAATACACAGTCATTCATCAAAGACAAAGCATTCAACTACATCTTGTAGGGACTAGTTAAGAACAAGAAAAGAGATTAATAATCAATGCACACACTTTACAATATATATATATATATATATATATAAGAAAGTCAATCAAGCTTACACTGAAATGTTGATGAGTGCCATAAGGTTTTCCAACAAGATCCCCAAGGTTCAACTTCTCCATCACCTGTTCATATCATCGGATTGAAATATGCTTACTCAATCATTTTAAATAATACATATCACCGTTAAAATAGTAAAGCTTCTTACTTTGTTACTATTGGGTCCCACCAAAACAAAAAAGCTAGTTTGCTTGGTGATGTCTTGAATCTCTACATTATCAGCAAAGAATATGTACCTAAAAGATTACAACTATATATAAAACATGTGGTTCTATAATATGATAATATGAATCAGCATGGACAAATATTTTTCCCCTCTTCCCAAACTTCTTTCTTTCTTTCTTTCTATTTTTCCTTTACTCAGTTCAAGCTCAAAAAGATAAACTTACTTGTTAAGCATATCAGTAATGATCCTACAGGTCTCTGGTGAAACCACTAATGTGACAGCATTTTTCTGTCAAAGCAACAAGAAAAAGTGATCAGTTCTTAGAAAACTAAAATTTGATACTGAAGAAAAGACTACAACCTGAGGAAGTTAGAGGGAGGGAAAGAACAAAATTACCATGATCCATGCATGTGCAATATCTATTGTTCGAGCTGTTGGTGTTACAAAAACAGTGTCACATCCCTAGGGATTTGACATAGAAATCCTATTACTTAAGCCTGTATTATAATAATAAATAAGAATAAATTGACAAGAACTGGCAAACGATCTACAAATGCAATCAAACAATAATACTTTCTTCCATACTTGTCCTGGCTCTAGACATTCAAAGTTTGCTGTACTCTGGTTATGAAGGAACTGAATTCGATCTTCTCCACTGACTTCATTTCATGTGAACCAACAAAAGGGGTAAGCAAACGCTACAAGATATCCGTTACTTATTGCTCACTTGACTTACAGATGACTCAAATGTTGAAAATATTATCAGTTAAAGCGATTCTGAGCCTTGATTTAATGGCATAAGCTTTCTCCTTGGCATACTCAATATGACCAAGAAGACAAAAGTTCCAACCTGTCCCTCTTGTCCTCTACTAAAATTAAGTTTTGGTTCACTTATGGTGAAATTGTGCTTTGTCCTCACTTCATGACCAAAATGCTTTCATGTAAGAAGATGTCAGAGATGTTATTAGTAAACCCCTTCTTATGCTTTCAACGACCAACTTAACTTTTTTCGATTTAAGAGATCCAAGACATGAGTAATCACCATCCAATTATATAATTTTGCCAGAATCACCACCCAATTTTAAGGGACGCATGGAAAAGCACTGGAAAAATATGTACCTCTAATCCGGCCAAAGTGTGAAAGATCCACAACCTACGTCATTAAATGCAATGGTGAATTTATTAAATTAAGCCACGAAAAAGGTACTACATACAGAAAGATAAATTGTGGAACATGCACAAAAATATTTGACTTCCAAAATTTCATTTGCTCTTATAAAGCTACCATGGGGTAGAATGAAAGACAGTGTGAAGAACCACAAAAAAAAAAAAACATAAGTGTCAGCAAACGACAGAAGTATGGTAGGAAGACTTGAGAGAATGAAATGACAAACAAAGGTACGCACCACAGCTCCATTGTCCACTGCATCAAGTGCTTCGTCATCATTATGAAATGTTTCAATTATCCCTTCCTCCGAAATCTCAGCCCCTGCAGTCTTCGCAGTATCCTGAAAAGAACCAATCAAGCTAGGATTTTCAGAAAAATAAAAGACAGCCCTCGGTATATACGTACATATGAAGAAAATTAGTGAACCAGATGGAGATTTTGATGGTGGATAGAGAGAATTACCAGAAAATCATGGTCGATAGGAGGGGGGGAGAGGTCAAAAGGCGAAGCCTGAGCAGGATGAAGCTTATTATAGATGGAATTGGATGAAGACAATGGTTTGCTCATGAGCTTCTGCAACCAAAACGCACTGTTTGGAGGAAGTGAAGACTTTGACGATAGAGAGGAACGCCATGGAAAGAACGTGGAGTTTGGTTGAGTAAAGCAAGGTGTCATGGAATTCATCTTGGATTGATGCAGCTTCAACATTCGCACTCGCAGTGAGTCTGAGACGTACCCCTCTTTTCGTGCCTGACAAGCGGCTTTTGCACTGTGACTCTGTGAGTGACTTATGTTGAGAGGTAAGCATAGGGGGAGAAGATTTATTATCTCAAAAAAAAAAAAAACTTCTTGAGGCCCAATCAATCAGGCACTTATTATCATTAGTGGGTTTGTTTGGGTTAGAAGTCTTTATTTTCTATATGATTTTTTCAGAAATCCAATGGCAAAAAATCAAGTTATAAATATGATCTGTATTTAGATTAATGGTGGTAGAAGTTTAGAATTACATCAAAAAGTTTTAGAACTTTTTGCATCCTAGCTTTTTCCTTAATGATGACTTTTATGAACTTTTTTTTTTTTTTAAAAGCCTAGTGAATTTAAAGCTTAATCCCAAATATTCCACTTAAAACTTTTTTTCTATTGGATTTTTTTTTTTTTTTAACTGGCTTTAAGCTACTTAAAGCTATCTTTAAGGGCCGGTGTTGGGGAATGTAATACTACCTCCAGGTTAATTATAAGGGCTAAACTTTTCTTTGGAGAGATTAAAGAAACTAAATAAGTTACTTAATCATTTTATATATTGTGTATCCTTGGATTATATATTAGTTTATTAGTTAAACTAATTAGTTTGAAGGAAAAATAAAAATAAAAATACTATAAAATAATTTAATTAGCTTCTTTAATCTATCCAAAAATTCAACTATTGGTGCCTTATAATTAGAACCGTAGGGAGTATCTATTAGCAGCTTTTCCAATGTGAATAAATTATGGTGTACGACATCAATATATAAGAGAATATTTATCTCGACTTGATGAACTACTTATTATCATTAATGCCTACGAATGTAATATTTATTTATCTAATTTGATTAAATTGATAAAATTAGTTGATATAACATCCTTACTCTAAAATATTCTAATAATATTCCTTTATATCTCTTCAGCTTAATTATTGTAGAGGGGTATTCATAGGGATAAAATATAAAAAGATTGATAAATATAATAAATAAATCTTATATTTAAAATTAAAATAAACTTCCTATTTAGACCATACATTAAGGACTGAAGAAGTAATTTGCATTCAACATTCTAGTCTATTTTTTCATTAGCACCTTTTACTCAATCAGTAGCAAGTGAAATCTTAATTTTATAATATTAAGTGCTTTTAGAAGTACTTTAAGGTCCAAAATTTAGTTTAAATAGGTACTGAAAAATACGTTAGGCACTAAATGAGTAAATGCACCTAAAATTTCTTAAGTTAGTGAATGTTACCTTTCTTAATAGGTACTTATTACGCATGTTGCTTCCTAGTCACACTGAAGTACTGAACCTCTTTTTTTTTTTTTTTTTTTTTTTTTTTTTTTTTTTTTTTTTTTTTAATTTAATTACTTTGATTTGTCATTTATCTTATAATCCTCCAGCAATAAAATTCGAAACTTTTTTTTTTTTTCCTTCTCTCTTAAGTTAATGTTAGTAATTATATTAATTGAGTTATAGCAATGAAAAAATTTCTCCATAAACAAAAAAGTACATGGAAGATGGTAGATGTTGAAAGAAAACATTGAATTCATCTTCCAACTCCTTAATAGAAGCTTTAGTTGACCTTTTTTGGTAAGATTAAAGAAGCTAAATAAATTATTTTAGAGTATTTATATTTTTTTATATCAATCTAAATTGTCTAACTTATAATCGATATATAATCAAATGATATCATAATACACAACATACATTATGATTAACTAACTTATTTAGTTTCATTAACATCTCCCAAAAAAGTCATCTGAGTCCTATATTAAGAAGTGAAGGTAGTATGATTTTTTTCAAGAAAAACTTTCTAATGATTCTGGTTTGAAGTTAAAATTTTCTGATCATCATCAAATAATAAAGATGAAATTATGAGACGTGATCCACAAAATGATCTTTGTCCACCAAATGAGGTCAATTTTTCACAAATAAAATGTGAGAATGCACTTGACAGATTATGCGCCAACGGTAAACAAGGGGTTTGAAGGGTGATGGCAATGGCATCCAGTTCCAAGAAAGAAACAGAAAGTAGTTTCATTCAGCAGCATTCATGATCATCACTATAAATTACATATCATATACTGTACAAACCCCATAAGCTATAAATCTAACGAAAGTTATAAATAGCATCAAAGTAGCAAGATGTGGTTTGTTTTAATGGACCCACACTTTAGGTCCCAAAAAAACACAATGGGTTCACATTCAGCTGTAACACTAAACCATTGTTATGTAATCCAGTATTATCTGTTCTTTTTTCTGCAGAAGTACAGAAATGACATTATTGATCAGATTCCACATTCTGAACAACCGAGTATGAGTTAGTTTGGTTCTCAACATTAGAATTTCCTCTGGCCTTGCTCCAGTAAACTCTCCACACTTTAATTAAACTTTGCCTACATTTGCAGCCCACAGCAATCAAACGACAAGAAGATTGTGGATGCATCATAGAACATGGATCAAGAATAATGCAATCAGAATTTTTTGAGTAAATTAGCAGATAAGAAAGGTAAGCAGATTAAAAAACTTTTGACAATGACCCCCATATAGCATGCTTACATGCGTGTGTTGATGATTGATTTGGTCTTGAGAGTTTTTGTAAATCAGGGTCCGCAAGGAGGAGTTCGGGATCAAAAGAATGAATACCAAAATGATTTAAATTAAAAAATTCTACAAGGAGTTTGGAATCAGGATGACGACGACAACAAGGCTTATCCCACTAGTTTGGAATCAAGACAAGAACAAAATTTTGTTAGGTATAGTTTCTTACATTTGTCTTATCAGATTGTTTAAGAAAAGCATCACATATAGATATTGCTTATAAATCATTATTGGTTTTCAAGTTTCAAATGAGTTTTTCTATCTGTTATTTTATTGTATTTTACAGCAAAAACCTTATCAAGGAGCAAGACATAAGTTCTAGGCATTTTCAATTTGGTGCTATGTTGTTTTCAGGTTGCTTTTTTCTTTAAAATTTCTTTACTGTTTGTTCTCTTTTTCCTTTTTATTTTGGGGGTGGGTTGTTTTTATAATGAGCTCCATTATACACCATAATAGATAAGCAGAGAGTCAGGGCCAGTCATACAATATACAAGGGGTTCTCAACATTAGAATTTCCTTCTCTAGCCTTGCTCCAGTAAACTCTCCACACTTTAATCAAACTTTGCCTACATCGCAGCCCACAGCAATCAAACGACAAGGAGATTGTAGATGCGTCATAGAACATGGATCAAGAATAATGCAATCATAATTTTTTGAGTAAAATAGCAGATAAGAAAGGTAAGGAGATTAAAAAACTTTTGACAATGACCCCCCATATAGCATGCTTACATGCGTGTGTTGATGATTGATTTGGTCTTGAGAGTTTTGTAAATCAGGGTCCGCAAGGAGGAGTTTGGAATCAAAAGAATGAATACTATGAAAATGATTTAAATTACAAAATTCTACAAGGAGTTTGGAATCAGGATGACGACGACGACGACAAGGACAACAAGGCTTATCCCACTAGTTCAGAATCAAGACAAGAACAAAATTTTGTTTGGCATAGTTTCTTACATTTGTCTTATCAGATTGTTTAAAAAAAACATAACATATAGATATTGCCTATAAATCATGATTGGTTCTTTCATGTTTGATTTTTCTACCTGTTATTTTATTGTATTTTACAGCAAACACGTTATCAAGGAACAAGACATAAGTTCTAAGCATTTAAAATTTGTTGCTATGTTGTTTTCAGCTTGCTTTTTTCTTCAAATTTTTTTAGTGTTTGTTCTCTATTTCCTTTTTTATTTTTATGTTGGGGCGGGTTGTTTTTAGAATGAGCTCCATTATACATCATAATAGATAAGCAGAAAGTCAGGGCCAGTCATACAAGTGTTGCTCCATATCCTAAATCCTAATCTTATGCCAACACATTTTGAGTTTACTGTATCTCACTAATTCCCACGATTAGTTCAATTCAAGGCCATTCTCTCTAGCAAATAATTCAAATTGTCAGATTAATGAAACCAATCAATTAGAAGTGCGTTAGTGACGCAACAAAAAATACCTCTCATTGTCAATAACCCTCTTTGCAAGCATAAGTGTTAAAAAGACAGGAACCAATGCTGCAGATAAATGCTTAAGCGTATGACCACTGACAATATGATGAGTCCATTCATAAACCTCTTTATCAGCAGCCTCTAGAACCTTAGCTAAAAGATAAAATCCTGCAAAGTTTTTCATTGAAACTGAGTACGGTTGGCATCTAATACAAAACTTGAAGAAGTAATATTTATATGAAAAATCCAAACCTGCTGCCCAGAGCCAAAAGGTTGAATGAGTGTACATTGGAGGCAACAAAATAGCCATAAGAGGAATCAGAATGCATGGTAAAAATTGGACCACAGCATATGGACGGAGGTCATCAAAGAACCTTCATGATAAACAGGGAAAGGGAGGAAAATATCAGTTATTTTCAGCAGAAAGATATGTTATGGTCTGAGAGATATCAATAGAAATAGGGAATAGAAAAGAAGAGAAAAGGAAGAGAGAGAGAGAAGGGAAGAAGAAGAATTAGAAAAGAAGGAAAAGAAATAGAGATGAGTTACCCTAGAATCAGAATCTGCATTCTAGAGAGAAAAAGGAGAACATAATTTTCTGAATAATACTTGAATTACCCATAACTGAAATACATAGAGGTTTATATATATGTTCTACTACAGAAACTGATAAAAACCACCCTAAAACATAATAATTATATATAACCACCTACTTATAATAACTATTACACAAAATATAAATGCTATATGAAATATTCCTAAGCAGTCTTTTTCTTCCTAGAATAGACCAACAAAGGTCGGTCCGTAATAAGATACATGTTGGCCTAATTCCCAAATAACCGCATGGCATCATCCCTCAAATGAATCTTGCATAATTTATGAGTATGACTACTAAATTTTCAGAATTAGCCAGTAGTCTTATCCATGCAAAGAACAAATGTCCTCAATTATTTAAAGAAGTTTCTCAGAAAACAAGATAGAATAATAATCAGACCCCTATCTTCCACAAGCAATAAAAATTGTCTAAAAACAAAAAATAAGTAGCAGGCTTGCCTCCAATACACTATGCTTATTATACCCGCCAAAATTAGAGGTGCAATTGAAAGCATTCCCTTCCTCTCATCAATCCTTTCTATGATGAATATCGCCATTATCGATGTGAAAGCAACTGTCATCTGCAACAAAGCGCAGTTAGAAGATCAGAAATAACAAAACTATTAAGAGGCAAAAAAGATGAGGAAGTTTATTTCTGTATTTCAATATCAAATAGCAACTCACCGGTAACCTATCCCACACAAGGCGAGCATCATCCGGTTTGAGATGATAGTATGAAGATCCAATTGCAACCGCAGCCACACCAACATAAAAGCATGCCCAACCCCATAATTCACCTTGCAAGCTTTTGGCACATGCATTGTATCATAGACAGCAACAACCATGTTTAGAGGATTTTATTTATAGCAACTTAATAAGAAATAAACAGATGGATGAAATACCTGTACATAAAGTATCCACGAAAGCAAAGTATAAGCCCAATGAGACCAATAACAAGGAACGGAAAATTTGAAATCACATTAAGAGCATTAGGAATGCCTGAAAAAAAATAATGAAAAGCATTTCATTACCAAATTTGATCAAAATCGAACAAGGAAAGCCTTGCACACAGTTCATACCAATTCCTTTAAATCATATCCAATCACAAGTTTAAAAATTAAACGTGTCCCACCGAGCACAAATTCAAAGGGTAACAAGTAATCTACTAAACAATTACAAAGTATAAAGAACAATGGAACCATAACAAAAAGGGCTTACCAAAGAATGTGCGTTGGTCAGCAAAATCATGGTATTCTTGAGATTGAGGAATTTTTGGGGTCACGATCATCAGCACAATGAAGCATACAAAAGCTACCAACCATGCATAGACGGTGCGTTTTCTCATTTTTCGCCCCAGAAAAAGTATAAGCTATATATTGTCCCACCTCAATCAATGACCGTCGCCCGCAATAAACCTAATGAGTTTGCAAGTTAAAAGTCATAAAAATATAGACTCAATATAGTCAATTGCCAACAAACCATTCAGGCTAACACAAAGAATACGTTTCTTCAAGCAATTCATTGAAGTAACGCATAAACAATTTTATTGCTGCCTCTGGTATCTATAACCATATCAATCAAAGGAAAAGTTTTGAAGGAAAAACGAACAGTAAAGAGATAAATACAGCATAGAACAATAACTCCCAAAGCCTTTACCACTAATTGAAGGGAGTGACTTACTCCGAAAATCTTAACCGACGTCGGTGAAAATAGAAAAGTAACCAACAACTGACCGTCACCGTCGTTCACTTGATCGCAGAAGTGCGGGAGAGTAAACAAGAGGAGCAATAGTAGAGGGTATTGAGGTGAGAAGGATTGTAGCGGAAACCACGGTACCAAAGGCTTCACTGAGGGCGGGTACCAGTACGGATCATGAGATTGGCACAGAGCTCTGACGAAAGAGGAAGGTAGTAGAGTAACTGAGAAGTAATGCGCAATTCTTTTCCTCTTTCCTCTGGTTTTTGAGCACCCAAATAGTTTTCGGTTTGAGGATGTGTTTCGAGGATAGATTCCGGAAGGAAAAGTTATTTCACGCAAAGGATTTTACTATTTCAGAGAATAATTTTTGAAAAGGTCAAAAAAAAAAAACAGGTTAATATATTCAAGTTTGTGTGTGTGTCTTTGACCAAAAAAAAAAAAAAAAAGTTTGTGTGTGTGTGTGAATATTCTTAAATTTATATTTGTGGATGTAAGGCAGGCCATTGGTTATACGTTGGCCCGCTATGGGTTGCAGGAAAAAGCCCTCTTTCATAGCAACCAACCCAATGTCTCATTTTACCAAAAAAAAAAAAAAAAAAAAAAAAAAAAAAAGGCAATGTCTCATCTTTTTTTATAGATTTTCTATTATTATTATTTTAATCCCTGACCCTCTGTGTAGAGGCGCACCCACTGCATCCCAAAATGGGATTCCCTACCTATCGAAGCTCCTCTCCACTGGACTGTTTAGGTCTGATTTGGATAATTCAGATCTTAATTTTTTACCTTCTATTTTTTCAAAAAAAATTATTTTAATGGGTATTTAGAATCTAAAATAAATATAATCTCTCAACTAACATATTTTTTTTAAAAAAAAATGATTTTTTCATTTAAAAATTGACAATTTAAAAAATAAATAAATCTGGACCGTCAGATTAAGAAATATGGTTTATGAAATTTCCAAATAAATTGAACTGATTCAAGTTTAGGACTCAAATTAATAACAACAATTTTTTTTTTTTTTTTCTAAGAATATGGTACTTAGGGGTACTTACGGGTATGTTAGTATTTCTCTCTAAGTGTTTCTTATCATCTATGTCATCCTCCATGTCATCATTTTCAGTCAAAAAATTCAAACAAACAGTCAAGGAATGGCCTATATATTTTTATAAAAATGCTTACCCTTTGGTCTTTCATTGGCTTCCTTTTCTTTATGTATGATCCTCCGAAAGCTCAACTTTCACTTCCTCCTCCACCCACTGTGTTTTTGTTTTGCTCGAAGCCATCCACTCTAGTTTTTTTTTTCTTCAAAGGGAGTGTTGACTTTTCTCCTTAATTTGCATATCCCTCATTGTGCAATGTCCTTTCTTAGTCCTTTAATAGATTCAATAGGCTTGGGGTTTAACAAATTCAACTGCTATTTAAACAGAATTTTCCCATTAAATAATCATGTATTGCATTTTTTGTTGTAATTTGTGTACAGTATCGTTATTATATATAGACATGTATATCCAGTATTCTATTGCCATGTATGTACAATTTTATGTAGGATCTGAAATGTTTATTTTTCATTCGGGCTTGCAGGGCTTTATTTTATTATGGGCTTCATTACCCTAAAAATTTTATTAGTGACAAATAGTATACAAAAGTTCTTGGTGAGATAAAAGTAGTGAATATTATTAATGATGGAGGAGTCCCTGCCGTTAGCTCTTGCTCTGCTTCCTAATGCTAGTGAAGATGTCCTACTGAATCGAAGCTCTAAAAAACTCAAAAATGGGAGTTTTAGTATTACAAATGGTGAATGGCCAATTCTTGGCAAAGATTCGTTGAAGAACCCCTCATGGCCAGTCTTTTGCTGAGAAGTTAAAAGGTATTAATGAAGATGTCTCAATGCATGGTGGCTATGCGGAGGTTCCCATCCAATATGCTGATGCATTGTCTGATGACTCTTTGTCTGAATCTGATAAAGAAGATAGTATTCCTCTCTGTGTGATAAAGGAAGATGCTGAGCGTAACTTCCCTATATTTACCTTTTTGGATAAGATGAAAAAGAGACTGTATAAAGCTTGGAGTTCATAAGTGATTATTAAGCTTTTAGGCAAGGAAATTGGATACAAGCTCCTGCTGTCCATTCTCCAACCATTGTGGGCTAAACGGGGTGTTATTTCTTTGATCAACATAGGCAATGGTTTTTTTGTGGTTAAATTCTCGAATAAACAGGATTATGCTAATGCGCTGACTGGGGGTCCTTAGATGATCTTTGATCACTATCTAACTGTTAGACCTTGGGAGCCTAAGTTCCAGCCATGGCGTGCCAAAATAGAGAAGGTTGCTGTCTGGGTTAGATTACCTAAAGTCTTTCTAGAATATTATGATCGAGAAGCGCTGAAGTGGATTGGGGATAGGATTGGTGATATAATTAAAATAGATATGAACACTTCTGGACAGCTTAGGGGCCATTTTGCACATATCTGTGTGTTAGTTGACCTTGGGAAGCAATTGATGGCGGGATTTTCCCTTGACGACATGGACTATTATCTTCAGTATGAGGGTCTGCATGGCTTGTGCACTCAGTGTGGTGTACACGGCTATGGAGTTGCTGAGTGTCCTTCATTAGCGAAAAGCCAAAAAGCGAGTGAGGGGACGGAGGTGCAGACGCAAGTGGAGAAGGCTGTGATGGTGGGAAGACGGGGAGGTAAAAGGGGCGGATGTGGATGTATGGAAGGTCGTTCGAAACCGCGACGTCGGAAAAAAAGGAGTTAAAGATAAGCGGCGGAGGCTCCACGGCATAACGCGGGTGGGTCACGGTTTGGGGTATTGGCGGGGGATGAGGGGGAAGCTGGTGAGGGGTCGTAGGGTGTGTCGGTGCCGGTAGTACGGGAGCAGGCTTTGGTTGGTGGCCAGATGCAGAGGGATGTGTTGGAGAAAGCTGTCAGTACGGTGGAGGTGTCCAAGGTTAAGAAGAATAAAGGGAAGAAAAAAGGTGGAAAAAAACTGAGGTTGGGGAAGGAAGCTTTGCGGGGGATAAAGCAAATATTTGAGGAAAGAGAAGAGAACTAGAGAGTTGGTACGTGGGGAGGATAAAAGGGATGAGACTTTGAGGTTGACCGGTGAACCTTTCATTAATGAGGAAAATGACATGTGTGATAGCCAGGGGATTGTCTGCGGTGAGGACAATAGGGGTGGCTTATCCGAGGCGGATATGGATGAAGTGGAATTATTTTCCTCAGATGCTTTGGATCCGGGCGATGGATGCGTGGCTTTGGGTCTTTCAGGTAAGTTCTGGGCCGAGCCCCGTGTTGATGGGCCAGACTTAGCTATAGATGGGGAATGTGTAGAGGAAGGGGCCTTGTGTTCGGTGGTCCCTGACTCGGTTGTCAATAATTGTAGTTGATTGGGTTTTTATTATTGCTGAAGCCCAATGGCAAGTGTCATCTATTGGAATATTAGGGGAGCTAATAGTAGGGGCTTCCTGCAGCAGATGCGTTTGGTGTGTAAAGGCCCTAGTCCCTCTATGGTTATCTTGGCCGAAACCAAATGTGAGAGTGAATCTAAGCTACTGTGTCTGAAGAAATTGGGGTTCGATGGGTTCGACCATGTTCCGAGTGTAGGAAGATCCGGGGGCTTAGTGGCGGTATGGAGGTCGGATCAGCTGGGAGTGTCATTGCTTCGACAAAATCGACAATTCCTCCACTTTCTGTGTACTCACCCGGGTGAACCGACTTTTTTCCTTACTGCGGTCTACTCCCTTCCTCTTCCTAACTTTAAGAATATGCTATGGCAAGAGTTGAGGGAGCTTTCGCTGATTATTTCGGATCCCTGGGTTATTACTGGGGATTTTAATGATATTGAGTGTGGGTCTGAGAGGGTGGGTGGTGTTGCCCCTTGCTTTTACAGAATGAATTCTTTTCTGAACAGAGTTAATGAATGTCGGTTAACTGATCTTGGTTTTTGCTGATCGAAGTTCACGTGGCGCGGTCCCTGTTTGGCGAATGCGCCCAGATTATTTGAGCGACTCGATAGGGCTTTGGCAAACACGGCGTTCTTGGACTCGTTTCAGCATTGTTCTGTTCGCATTTTGGCTAGGTTAAAATATTCCGACCATAATCCTATTAATTTGTGCGTGGGTGGGGTGGAAGCGTTGCAATCCGGTGAGCGGCCTTTCCGTTT
Organism: Acacia acuminata; assembly: GCA_019022655.1. NCBI lineage: Eukaryota > Viridiplantae > Streptophyta > Magnoliopsida > Fabales > Fabaceae > Acacia > Acacia acuminata. Next base: position 8,737,779 of record JAFJYI010000005.1, read on the forward strand.
CGGCGATGTGGGAAACACGATGGCTATAATGCGTTTCTTGCGGACCATTGGGAATCGCAGAGAGTTTAATCAAACACTTTCGGCTTTCGTGACTCTATCAGGGGATGGAATAGAGAGGTTTTTGGTATGGTGGAAAATCGGATTCACAGGATTTTGGCACGGTTGAGAGGTATCCAAAGTTCTTCTTCTTATCCTGTCTCCAACTATTTGTGCAATCTGGAGATTGAGCTTTAGGAGGAGCTTCATAAGATCCTGACCCTTGAAGAAATCAAATGGTTCCAGAAGTCTAGGGACCTTTGGATTGTGAAGGGAGATCGCAATACACGGTATTTTCATTTAAAAGCTAAAATGAGGTCAAGGAAGAATAGAATTTTGGCTTTAAAGGATGACTCTGGTGTTTGGCTGAATGAGGAGGGAGATCTGAAACGCTTGGTTGTTCAGCATTTTGCCGCTCTTTACGGTGAGGTGGATAGTGATTATGTTCCTCTCCAAACTAGGACAAGCTTCCCTGCACTTGATAGTGAGATGGTGTTGAGTCTTGGAAGGGTTCCTACGGATGTAGAGATCAGAAATGCTGTTTCCTCTATGGGCAGTTTCAAATCTCCTGGTGTGGATGGATTCCTGGCCATATTTTATAAGAACAACTGTGACACGGTTGGGGCAGCTCTCTATTCGTTTGTTAAAAATGTGTTTGGTGGGGATCTTTCCCTAGGGGATGCAAACAGGACTTTAATCACCTTGATCCCTAAGAGGGATAATCCAGTTCAGGTATCGCATTTCAGACCTATCTCTCTGTGTTCTGTGCATTATAAGTGTATTACCAAGATTATTACTCTAAGGCTTAAAGAGGTTATGAATGATCTAATTTCCCCATTTCAATCTAGTTTTATCAAAGGTAGACATATTCATGATAACTTTGATTGTGGGACAAGAGATTATGCATATCATGAGTAATTGTAGAAGTAGAAAGGGTCTAATGGCTTGGAAAATTGACCTCGAGAAAGCATATGACAAAATTAGGTGGGACTTCCTTCGACAGGTCCTAATGGAGGTGGGGTTTTCTGTTGATTTTATTAATTTGATTGTTGCTTGTGTGTCAACTGTGTCGTATAACGTGCTCTGGAATGGGTCTCAAACCGAGTATTTCTTTCCTAAGAGGGGTCTAAGACAAGGGGATCCTATTTCTCCTTTGTTATTTGTTCTTTGTATGGATAAGTTGTCGCATTTGATTTGTGATGAGGTGGCTGATGGTTGTTGGAGTCTTATAAGAATTTCCAGCTCTGGTCTGGTTGTTTTACATTTGCTTTTTGCTGATGATCTCTTGTTGTTTGGGGTGGCATCTGATGATCGACTAGGTGTATGCTTGAGTGTCTTGACAAATTTTCAGCGGCTTCAGGGGGGAAGATTAATAAGTCAAAGTCCTCTATTTTCTTTTCCCCTAGGGTCCCTGTTAATACCAGACAACAGATTAGGGGTGTGACCTAGATGAAGATTACCAGTGAGATTGGGAGATACCTTGGGTTTCCCCTGTCAAGGAGTAGGAAGACTAAAGAGAATTTCCAGTATATTGTTGAGAGGACTAGGGAAAAACTAGCCAATTGAAAAATGAATAGTCTCTCATTTGCAGGGAGGGTCACTTTAGCTAAGTCGGTCTTAAGTATCATTCCCTTGTATCCCATGCAAGTGGCTTGTATCCCTAAGAGTCTGTCTTCAGGTGGAGATTGGGGTCATGATGAGTCTTCAAAAAGCTTTCATTCCATAGGGTGGGAGCGTATTCTTCGGCCTAAGCAATTTGGTGGCCTGGGTTTTCGTCGGCTGGAATCTGTTAAGAAAGTGTGTGGTGCGAAGGTAGCGTGGAAGTTGGTTATGGGGGGATCTGGTTTATGGGCTGAAATTCTTTAGAAGAGGTATATGCTTAGAGAGGAGGAATCCTAGCTGTCATTCAGATCAAGTGATTCGAAACTTTGGAAATTTATATGCTCTTCCAAGGAGCTAATTGATAAGGGGACAAAGTGACAGGTTAGGAATAGGGAATTGATCAGCTTCTTCAGTGATAGTTGGTTGGTGGATGGTACTCCGCTGAAAGATTATTGTTGTAGGGCACTGACGGAGGAAGAAGCTTCATCGTCGGTGGCTGACTGGACGATCAATGGGTGTTGGGACTTTCAGAGGTTGGCTGGAATTGTGACACCTGTGGTCATTAGCAGACTTGCGGCTGTTATGCCTCCTCATGAGGATGCAAGTCTGGATCTTATGATTTGGGGTGCTTCTAAGAATGGGCAATTCTCTCTAAGGAGTGCTTATTTTCTTATAAAGGATTGCTCTTAGTTTACTTCTTTTAGGGAATGGAAAGTGGTGTGGGCTTGGAAAGGTGTGGATAAAATTAAGTTCTTTTTGTGGAAGGCGGTGTTTGATAAATTGCCTACCAATGAACGTAGGAGTCGATGGGGGCCTATGTCGGATGTATGTGGTCACTGTGGGGCTAGAACTGAGTCTCTTTTGCATATTCTGAGGGATTGTAGTTATGCCAAAATTATGTGGGGTAAGTTGCTTCACCCCTCTGTTACCAGAGAATTTTTTCTTCCTTGTTTGAAAGATTAGCTGCTAAAGAATCTGCAGGGCAAGAGAGGAGTTGGGGTATCTGATCAATGGAGCATTATTTTTGGTGTAGCTATTTGGAGGTTGTGGGGGTGGAGGAATTCTTCATATTTTGATAGGAATTTTTCCAAACCTATTGATCCAGCGGTGAATATTATCCACTGCTGGAGGTACTTTGCATTAACGTCGATTCTTCCCGGGATGGTCATTCGATTTGGTTTGCCCACTCGCAGCGACGATGAGGGTGTGGAAGAGACCACCGAGCGACTGGTATAAGATGAATGTCAATGGGGCTGTAGCACTTCGATCCTCTTTGGCTGGATGTGGAGGTGTGATAAGGGACTGTGCGGGAAGCTGGATCTGTGGGTTTATGAAAAAAATAGGTGTTTGTGATGCATTGGTGGCTGAGGAGTGGGCTATGTATGAAGGGTTATCGCTTGCTTGGGATTTGGGGATTAAAAAGCTTGTATTAGAATCAGATGCATTGGAGCTTGTTAATTTGCTAGCTGAACAAAACGTGGCTGGTGCAAGTACTCTGCTGCTTAGGATTATGGATTTATTGAGAAGGGATTGGCAGGTTTGCGTTGTTCATGTTTTTCGGGAGGCAAACCGTGTTGCTGATGTGTTAGCAAAGCAGGGGTTAAACCATTCTGCGATTGCTATGGAATGTCCAAGGATACTAATGTCTTTAGTAGCCCAGGAGAGTTTGTGAAGTTTTTCCCCTTGTGTTTAGTTTTTTAGCTAATGTAATCTGGCTGTAGCCATCTTCTATTATCAAAAAAAAAAAAAAAAAAAAAAGTTCTTGGTGAGACAAAATCTTTCCTGAGATCTCTTCTCAATAAGAAGTAAATACCATCTTTCTGTATAAAAAAAAAAAAAAAAAACCATCTTTCAATTTTTTCCTCCAAGTTGTGTACTTTAATATTGAACACGGACAAAACTTTCTATTTTTAACGTTCAAAAAGGTCCTGTTCGGGTGGTTTTGCATTGTCCCAACTACTCCCTCCGGTCCTAAATTGCACTACAAACTTTATTTTATATTTGAGACCGTAGTATTTAATTATTCACTGTCAAGAAGTTACTCATCCGTTTGATGGTTCTTAGTCAAGGCTATTGTCTTCTTCAGAATCTTGTGGTCATGTGGTCGCTATTTTTATTGGCAACAAGAAACTACAATAAATGAGGTGCCTTTTTCATAAATAATCTATAAAAATTAATTTAAAGTATATTATATCTAATTATATATAATAATATAATAGTGTAAATATTTTTCTTAAAAAAAGACAAATAGGCCACACTAGTAAACTTATAGGTTAGACTAAATGAAAATATGCCAGCCCTATTTATCTAAATAGGTTTGAGCCTAAGTTTGACCCATTCATCAAATAGGTTATTTATGTGGCCAATGGGAGTTTAGTGTATTTCCACTTCCTAAATGAGATTATTTTTTTATGTGATTGAGTATACGTATATATCCATTAAAGGGTTAAACATATAATAAAGTAAGTTCTCAATGAGACAATCTTTCCTTGGCTCTCTTTTCAATAAGAAATCAATAAATAAATTTTCGTAAATACCTATCTTTCAAATCGGGGTTTTTTTTTTTTTTTAATGCACCCAGGTCTTTTTTTTCTTTCTTTCAATATACCTATCTTTCAATTTCTTAACTCCAAGTTGTGTACTTCAATACTGAACGAGGACAAAACTTTCTATTTTCGAACATTTAAAAAGGAGAATATAAATATGAATATATAAATTTCTCCTTCTATTTTAAGTTGACTTGAGTGCTTGAAAATATAGCATAGAAAATGGAATCAAGATTTGCGCATTTAAAGTATGAACTCATCACATGCATTTGAATAGCCCCATCATATTTTATTTTCATAGGACACATGATCCAATGATGGCTTTGTGGCCATTCTAATTTATATATTATTATTAATTTATTATAATACATTATATGATTAAACTATATTGCATACATTATTATCTAAGGCTATGAAAGGCGGTGGAAGGATTTAAATCCTCTCATGAATTTGAGCTGTCAAGGTCCTTATTGTTTTCCCATATCACAATTACATAATTTCGACAATAATAAAAAATAAATAAATTCAGTGCACATATGTATTTCAAACTAATTTATATATGTCATTTTTCTTCAAATTAATTTACGACTTGTAAACTGATGTATAATTTAGTAATATACATATGTATTTAAAAGAGATCACGTAAAAATGATATAATTAATAAATAATTTATTTAGCTTGCTTAATCTAGCTCCTCAAATTAATGTGGTCTTATATTAAGGATCCGGTGTAATATTGCTTAAATCATTTTCTAATATAGTTTCTTATTTAGCCCTCATACTTTTTTCATAAATATGTAAAAAAATTTCTTTGACTCAAATCCTTTTGGAACGCTGTAACTATTTTAAGTAATTATTATAATTTTTCCTTTTCTTCAAAAAAAAAAAAATTTATTGTTGTCCAATTATTAATAAATCAACGTTCAAGATTATGTGAAATTATATTAATAAGTAATATTGAACCAACATGAATTGCAACTTGTCTCATCACTATTACAAAAATTGCGATATATGACGATTATTATCTGCAATACATTATTGTTATGAACTTTCATATATGCAGGCACTATATGTTCCACGCAGTTAAATTACGGTTCTGAACTGTTATTTATTCCAGATCTATTATAATATTTATAAGATAAAACGTGTTATGTATTAAGGCTTGGTGATACCATGATATGCATATTGTTGTGATAATAATTACCGGCCACACCAGCTGTTATTCTGAATTGTTGGCGTAGTTATACTCAAATTCAGGAACTTCGCCTTGAGAATTCCCAAGTTCTTTCGACTACATTATCATGGCAACCTCCCCAACTAAATTGGATAAAGCTGAATGTGGATGGAGCGGGCTCACAAGCCATGCAGGTGGCGGGATGTGGAGGAGTGCTAAGGGATCATGAAGGTAATTGGGTGGCTGGCTTCTCGCATGTTCTGGGCATGTGTAGTGTATTTCAATCTGAAACTTGGGCTGTTGTTAAGGGCCTTGAGCTAGCTTGGGAGCTGGGATGTAGGAGAGTAATTCTGGATACTGATTCCAATGAGCTTCTAGATTTACTAAATCAAGAGCATGATGAGTCTGAAGGAGATCTAATTTACTGGCGAATAAGAGATCTCACACAGAAGGAATGGCTTCTACAGTTAACATATATCCCAAGAGAGTGGAACAGTGTTGCAGATTCGCTTGCTAAGAAAGGAATATCCTCTTCAGGTTTTTTTCGATGTGTGTCCTGATTTCTTAAGGACTCTAGTTTCTCATGAGATGCTGGAATTTGATTCCCCTCTATAATTTTCCTTTAATTTAATATAATTTCCTTAGTATAAAAAAAATTACTAGTCACACATAAACAATAGTAATATATATGGGGATAAGGGTCTTATTTAACCCGGAAGTTTTCGCTCAGGAGAATTTAGCACCCGGAAGTTTTTTTTGGAGCAAAATTGCCCCTGGAAGTTTAAAAACGTAGCAATCTTGCCCTTCGAAAGAATAAATGCTAGTTAATCTTGACCGTTAAATTGTTGCTCCAATTTGTAAACTTCCAGGGCAAAATTGCTCTTAAAAAAACTTCTAGGGCAAAATTGCTCCTAAAAAAAACTTCCGAGGTAAAATTGCTCCATTTTGTTAACTAGGGGCAATTTTGGTCAAAAAAAAACTTAGGGTTGAATATTCGTATTCTTCTTCGAGAGAGGAATCATCGAGTGCTCTTGAGCAAAAAATTTCGGGGCAAATAAAACCCTTATCCCAATATATATGGTAATGCTTGTATAATATATAATTGTTCGGTTTAACAACCATTATATATGTTATAATGATTATTTAAAAGCAAACATTATATATTAATAGTAATGCTAACAGGTTTATTTAAACGAGTGTTATATATAATTGACATAAATAACGGTTATTAGGTAACAACCGTGATTTATTGAAGCTATTTTTCTAGGGAGGTTTTTGCTTTCGATATCCCCTGCATATACATTTATAATAAAATGAATTACAATATACACATTTACATTTATTCAAATATAGAACAATACAACAAATCAGAATATATTTTACATTCATTCATATACATGTATACACTATTAAAACCAAAACTTTAAAACAAACAAAATTATCAGTATTTAGAAATTTTCAGTCATTCGATGTATTTACTCTCCCACTAATGTTGCACAGTTGTTGCCAACTCTTCATCCATTTCTTCCATTTGTGAGTTGCTAAACATCATGCATGAGGCATTAAAATATTGTGCGCAAAAGGAAACTATAGATGAAAGTTAGATATTGTAATATATAGTTGACCAAATGTATATATGAACAAATTGAGCATATAATATGCCTTATTTATATCTATATTTTTTTACGAATGTGCATGATTATATCATTCATGTACTGCATCATGCATTACCCACAATCATTGCCCATGTCGGTTTCTTTGGGCATTATAAAGAAATGAGAAAAGAAAATTTGTCACTCAGTCATATATATAAACTACATGTGTTCTTCGCTTTAATATTATAGTCATTGGTAAATAATATATATACCTCGGATTACCATTGGAAGGCACATCTATAGCATCCATTGGTGAGGTTGGTTTTGGGGTATTGAGACCATTTTGAGTGCGGTAATTGTACAATGCTATGAGAAAACTCACACACACACACACAAACATGCAAGATGAACTAAATTATAAGAGATGATGAATGGATAACTTACTAGTTGAATGTCTCCTGCATATGTATGGCCTCCTGTCTAGAACCCCGCCCATAGAGTCATAGTACCAAATCCTCTTACACATTGAATTTACCACTATAAGCATGCGGTGGTTCCTAAAGTAGAATAATAGATCACACTATCAGGACAATTACAAAATAAATAAAAACTAATTTAAGTAGAGTTAATGATGTTTCCACCCTTGAATGAAAGGCACAAATAAGTAAGTGTCTCTTTTGTCTGGCATCCTCCTAATCAATTCATCCCCTAGAAACCTCACTTGATATTGTTTGACTTCTTCCTTCATGTCATCACCTTGGTTATTGAGATGATCGGCGGCAAATGAACTTGATCTTGTCCTAGAGGCCACGAGGGAGGATGTATGTATGGTAAAAGTACTAGAAATGCCAAAACCAACATATCAAAATTTAATCAAAGTTTTAAGCAGCCAACTATTTAATCACAATAAAGAAATACCTCATAAAGAAGTTTGACAACGCTTGTACTTGTCATCTCCTTGTTCAGGACCTAAGAAACAAGCTTTTGGCTTATAGCATCCTCTTGGTTTGCTAGGTCAAAGACCTTTCTCTCAAACTTGATCATTGGATATGATTTTGAAGTAAAGAGCTTGTCAGCGAACTCCTGGAGGGACTTCCGAGTAGATTGGCCACAGACTTATTCTGTGAGAAAGACTTCTTCTCGGATTGATCATTAGTAGTGAGATGCTTCTTTTTTCTGAACTGAGTAGGGGGCTTAGATTGAGTGAGGGGCTTGGACTGATTGGGGGGTTTGGACTTGGTAGGCAACTTCTTTTGAGTGGTAGACTTCTTGGTTAGCTTGCATACTTTAAGTAAAGGCGATGCCATGCAAATGAAGCTACCTATAGCCCTTCCCATTGTATCTGTGTCTTTGGTGGGCATGGGGAGTAAATGATTGGGGTCAATATTGGTGTTGATTTGTACCTTCACATGCTCATGAGGGATAGGCTCACTTTGAAGCAAGTTATCCTCCGGGAAGTTGAAGATACGGCCATTTGAAGCTATATGGTGTCGATGACTATCAACAAAACACTCAACATTCATCAAGCCCTCAAGAAGATCATGGCTTGGAAATGTACAAGTTGCCTTTAGTACTTGGGCTGCCATTTCCCCCTTGTTGCTTTGTAAAATGCTCCTTCATTAGCTCTTGTGTGAGAAACAATATTTCTTTATGCATTTCATTGCATTGTTTATGGAGCTTTTCATCTTTTTCATCTTGTTATTTCTTGAGGTTACCACTGACCATAATATTTTGTTTTGGTCAATCCAAAGCCGGCATCCTTAAGAAGACCAGAATGGTTAGGCTCCAATTTCTTGGCCAATAGTCCTTATCTACAGTAAGGTAGCCCTATGTTGTAACTTCCTAGGACATGGTTTGCTATACATTCAATTGTGATGGTGCCTATAAGTCGGATAATGCTTTTGTTGCTGTGGGTGTTGTATGCCATGATCATCTTGGGGAATTTAAATGGGGATTTTTGGCAAAGGTTAAATCTATCTCCACATTTATGACTGAAGCATTGGCTCTCAAGAGAGTGTTATTATTAGCCTTGGACTTAGGACACAACAAAGTTATATTCGAAACTGATTGCCTTCCTCTGATGTCTTGTGTTGAAGCTAAATCTCCTGATTTATTTGATTGGAGTTGTAGAAGTGTTGTACATGATATAATCTGCCTTCTTTCTGACAAGGTTGGGTTCTCTTTGTCCTTTACTCCGCGAAGGGATAATCGAGTTGCTGATTGTCTTGCAGCAATTTCTTATAAAGGGGTGTGCCCTATAGGGTGGGTTCTCCAACCAACACCCTCTTTACAACTATTATTAACCTTGGATGCTCAAGAGGCTGGAATTATTGTGGATGATGCTTCTCAGTCTGATCGTGTAATGGAGGGAGTGTAGTTTGTTGTTGTTTTCCTTGTTTTCACTTCCTTCTGGTTGTATCTTTGTTTATGGTTTTTTACCTTCAGTGTTTGCTTTTTATGGTGTCTCGTTTTATGGTAATACAAGTAGATTTCCGGTGCAAAAAAAAAAAAAAAAAAGACATTACTTCCATGAATTAGGGGCTACTATTAATACTTCCTATTTTATCACGACATTATTCACATGAGGATTGTCATAAGTGTCATTTTTATTTTGCCTCACCACTAAACAAAGTTCATGATAGGGAGGTTTACTGCCGCCTCCATTCTTAGTAGACAACTTTTGAGGAATTTGTGCATACACCATTCACCCTCTATTGTAGAGATACTTATTGTTCTCCACCCTTTCCTTATTTACCCAGCTCAATTCCTATGAAAACACATAACACTTCATTTAATAAGAAATAGATACATATAGGTCTTATGAATTGCTAGTAGCAATTACATGGAATGATAGGGTTGTAATGTGATATGACAAATTCTCTCCAATAATCCGATTTGAGGGTAGTTGAAGATCCTAGGAACTTATGTCTTATTAGCCTCTTCAGGATTATGCAAATACGCCTTCATCAATGTATGATAGAAGATGCGTAGTGATTGCCCAACCTTATTGAGGACAAATTTCCTAAAAATTTCTTCTAAATGTATACAGACAGCTAAGCACACAATTCAAGTTAACATTTTTTACAAGGACATTGCAAGTAATTATCATGCATATATACCTTACCCTTATATTGTCCCAAATAACGTCTGTGTATTTTCTCCCTACCTAACGCCAGTTACCCACAATGATAGAAATGTTGGTCCTTGTCGTTATGCCGATGTAGTTGCAAAGTGTGATGGCTCAAGAGGTTGAAAGCCATTGTTCCATGCGACATGAAATTCTTTCACCAAAGACTTTGCATCGTTAACAAAAGTCAAGGCGCAACGGCCCCTCCTTACAATATCTCACACTTGTTCTAACACCTCTTATAGGTCTTATTTTTGGTTTGCATAAGGACAACATCAATATGAGGGGGAATACTAGTACTAGGGGCATTTTTAGAACTAGAGGCATTGTTAGTTCCAAAGGAAGTAGAATTGGCCATTTTAAGTGGAAAACAAAACTCATTTAGTCAGCTATAGGGAATAAAGCAATGTGTTTTCTAGAAAAACATGATGCACAACTAAGGTCAAAACCTATCCAAGCAAGATGAAGTGAAAAATATGGAGAATGTGGAATGCATAATGTAGAAGAGAAATCATAACTTAAAATAAGGAGAATAAAGCACACAAAAGAATTCGACCTAGCTAGGGTTTGAAACAAAAAGGCAAGTTAGGCAATCAAAGCAACTCGCGTGGCTATCAAACAAAAGTTCAATGAAAGCAGTGGAGGATGTGGTTCGCGGAAAATGACTGAAAATGGCTAGAAAAAGTTAATTGGAGTTGTGGGGTTCCAAGTATGATGCATAACATTCGACCAAAGACAAGTGTGCTAAATGTAGTAACTTGGAAATGTGAAGAGGGGCGAGATAGCGGGTGTTTTAAAAAACTTGACAAAACTTTCTCACAATTATAAGTTTAGAACCATTATGAAATGTGGCCTTTTCTTACGGTTCTTAATTTACAATCATAATGAACCTTTGAAAGAAAGTTCGCGGTTTTACATCACAATCGTTACATTTTGTGAACGATGACAGTTTTTTCTTAACAACCATTAGCTATTAGACATGATATTCTAAAAAGTGACGACTTTTACATAATAAATGTTATTTGTTTGACTTTTTTTAAATAATTTTTTAGTTGATTATTCAACCCTATAGTACAAAAAAATGAGAGTGTGAATAAACAAAATAAAAATAAAAATACAAAGTTATGACAATGAAGAATTTGTTGCATCATCATATTCATCATTCTCTAATAATTTATCCACCTTCTAATCACAGAGAAAACGAGAGAAGTTAGTTCCTTCAAGCACTTGTCAATGTCTCTTTTCTCTCCCATGTAATTATTAACCATATGTTGGAGGTCATTGTTCACGTGGATTAGCCCTACAAGTCTTTAGTAACGAGTCCTTTAGTATTATATTAAAGATAATTTTTTTGTTAATTAAATAAAAGTGGAATGGAAATGGTTTTGGGTTATCAATCGAACATGTCATTTGGAATGGAAAGGCGTTATAGAGCCAAAAGTGTCTTTGTAAATTGTCATTGTTAAAATAAGTAACATTTATTTGCTAATAACTATGAGCATGTCTCCTAAATTAGTAATGGTTGTTTACTAATAATCTTGAAGTGACAATTGTTTTTTTTAAAAAATGTTTTTAGCCTACATTGCCCTAACGATTAATTTCTTAATATTAAAAAAATAATAAAAAGTAGTTGTGGTTTTAGTCATTACCATCACTCGTTGTTCTCCTCCTCTTGCCCCTCCCCCTCGCTCAGCTCATTATCAATGTCTAAGGAAGGAGATGAAAGGTATATATAACTAGAAGTGATCATATACAACCTGATTGTGATGAAGGATGACGTCCAACTTCTTGTTCATACTGTGGGTGTGTCTATTGAGACGCCTTGTGAAGCAGTCAAGGCTGACCAACGTCTACAATAGAGCTTCCATTTGAGGAGGAGGAAGAAGATGAGGATGAAGAAGACAAGGAGGTGGTGAAGGAGGAGGACATGGAGGAGCTTGTAGAGGTGGAGGAGGAGGGGCTTATGGAGGGAGGGTAAGGATGACGAGGAGGAGGAGGACAATTGAAACGAGCTCTTTGGTGTTTGACCATGATGAGGAGATAAGGACGAGGTTATGCAAATATTCTTTTTAGAAAAGTACTAAGAACGAAAGGAATATGTTAGTATAAATAGAGTTGAATAATTCACTCTAAAATATTTAACTTAAGAGAATTGGTCCTTGGTGTCAGACTGAATGAGGTTTTTAAAAGGTGCTTTTTAGATTTGTTATTTACATGACGGTTGTTTATTATGAAATGTCGTTTTTGCCATTCATACTTCATAGTCAATAGATATAATTGTTATGTTTGTGTTTTCATTGATATAAGGTTAGAAGACGAATCGTTTTTAAGTGTTAAATGATGGTTGTGTTTTATGAACTATCATTTTTGTAACTACATAAATGACGGTTATTAACTATAACTTTTATTTTTGTGTTTATGTGAATTCCACCTCGCAATATATGATAGTGTGCATGAATAACTGTTACTTTTACGTGTGACATACCATCTCAATCCTCAATTTGTAACAATTCAAAATAAAAGAAAAACTTGAGTTTTAAACCCTTTTTAATAGATAATGAAGTCCTAAGTTCAAATAATAGTTAATTTTACCGCTCTTAACTATTAAACGCAATATTTTAGTTTTGAAAGAACATATACCGCTTTTCCCTTTTGTTCCATACATATTTCAAGATTCAATTTAGAAACCAACACAACATCTACATACACCTCTATAACTTTAACGATGAATTTAAAACAATTTAAACAATAAATTTTTTCTTATGCAATTTAACAAACATCTCTTGTGCATTTCAAATTTAAGACATTAAACTTCATCATAAGCCATCAATTATCAACCACACATATTCATGTATCCAAATAGCTTTACAAAGTTTCCTCAAACATCTTACGGGCATTAGAACTTAACTCATAAAACAACACCCCAATCGTAATTACCAATCAACAATACAAACAGTCACAACCCATTCCAATTTATAATCAAAATAAAACAAGTAGATAAATCCATTTTATTACTCTTATAACACAAGCCTTAGCTAACTAGTAATTTCAACATCATTCCAATCAAGATTTTCTCCTACACATCGTACGTAAAGAACACCTTATGTGAAGTAATAATTAACAATGTTATCAACTTGTCATTCTTCAAATCTCCGCCCAAAATTTCCAAATATCAATATACATACACGTTTGTGTATAAATTTGGTATGCTTCCCGACTCTTCCCCCCCCCCCCCCCCCCCCCCCAAAAAAAAACAGAAATTTAGTTTCAAGAAACCATACCTTAAGGATGCTTTCATAGTCTTATAACTAAACACATCAAAAACCAATTGAAACTCAATACACATACTGCAGCCACTTAGAAACATAAGAAGGAGGAGAGTTTTGTATATATACCTACATAATCAAAGCACAAAAAAAAAAAAAAAAAAAAAAGAGAGAGAAAAAAACTTGGCATTTTCCTCACACATGAATTGTGAACCAGCGTTGATTGAAGCAAAGGAAGAAGAAGCTTTCATATAGATCACTCCAACTAAACTCATGGCAACTAGCAGATTCACACACCATATACGAACCATCGTTAATTTGTTGTAATTTTTTCATATTTGGCTTTTAATGGCGGTTTTCGTTTTCCTCTTCTGCTAAACTGTGCTTTTGTGGTGAATTTGTGGCTCGATATTGGAAGAGCGATGAAACTTACTGCTTTTCGAAGACAAGTACGAAGAGAAAATCAAGCTTTGATATAACAAAACTACATTTCTTCCTACTACTGTGACCTGTACTGTGATTTCAACAATCTTCCGCATAACTTGGAAATGGATTTTTGCTAGTTTATAGCGACGTAGTTGTTTCAACTCAAAATCGTTTACTTCGTTCGATTCTTTCTTGGGCATCGTTGAATCACTTTTCCCTTGGAGCATTCTAAGAATGTTAAAGGCTGTTCTGGTATAGAACACAGATGTCCAGCCAAGGGCTGATATATTAATCTTGGATGGTTAGGCCCTGCCTGAATATCTATGGAGGAGATAATCAGGAGAGCGTGGGATCACCATCACGACAAAGGGGTGGTGTGTGTGCACAGTGAGACTGTATGTAAATAGTCTAGGTTAGAATCTGTGCACCTTGTTACCTGTTCTCTGTATTTATAGAGGTGTCTGGTGCGATATCCGAGGCATGCCATTAATGGGGCACACCATTAATGGGGCGCGCCATTAATGGGGTGAATATCTGGGGTACGCCATTAATGGGGTGAGTATCTCGAAAGACCGTTACGATATGGGTAGATCCTCATAGCCAAGATTTTCGGATCTCCCCCTATGATTAGCGGATCATGCCTCCTGGCTCCGTTTGGGCCGCACCATGGACTTGGGGCTTTTGGGACGGTTCGTAACAGTTGCCCCCCAGCTTGGTTGTTCAGGCTTCTGGGCGGCCGAGGTGTGTAATGCCCTCGGCCCCGGTTTAGGTCTGGGGCCTATGCTTTATCCGGACCGGCTTTTAACACCGTGGCTTATCCTGTTGAGAGCCCCGGGTGGTGCCCCGGGTCATGCTCGACGGGGTGTCTCGAACGGCCTCGGACTTACGTAATTAGCCCCCTGTTCGTGGGTAAGTCATTTGGCATTCTTTCCGTAGGCGTCATCATTGTTGCTTTACACCTGGCTTGCCTTGATTGGGAAGAGTCTCGCAGTACTGCCGCCTCCGGAGTGCCGATTTGCGTGCACATTTAATGCTCCTACGTCATTCCGTGCATTCCCATCATTGTGTCTAGGTTCAAAGACTGAATTACCCCGCTGCGTTCCCTTTCCTTGTCACATATATGAAGTAATTATTGTGTTTGCCTCCTCACTTTTTCCCGCTATAACCTCCGTGAATTTGCTCGGGTTTGTAGAATCATCTCCTCCGCCAAAACTCCACTCGTTCTCCATTTCCATCGTTCGAGTTTCCCTCTTCTTACTTATACAAGTATTTTCCTTATTCTTCTTTACTCTTTTACGGCATAACGTACTTCTGACCGATTATATATCCTTTGGTCCCTTATCTACGTTCCTACTCCTTCTCCTTTCTGGTTTTCTGAGTATCCATTTGAGACCATTTTCTGGGTTTTGCTTACTTTTGACACATACGCGTCTGTACTTGCCTCTCTTTCGACATAAGACCTTTAGTTCTTAGGTTCTAGTTCCTTCCTTATGGATAGAGATAGGCATTTTCCTAAACCCAGATCCATGCTAACCCTTGAGGAAGAGGAGTTTCTTCGCACTCGCTACCCGCAAGCTTCTTATTGGGTTCTCGGAACCGAACTTCCGAAAGCAGAGAGGTCCGCCCCTTTACTCCGGGGTGGGGTCGGTCACTCAGGACGAATCGGGCCCCACCCTATTACTGCAAGGGCTCTGTCTCCCTCTCCTGTTCGAGCTTCTGCACACAACGTTCCCATCTTATCGCCAGTACAGGCCGGGGTCGGTTCCTTCGCCGGCTCCAGGTCTCCGACCTTATTGGCCCAACCGCTCAACTTCTGTGAGGGTCCACCTTCTGTGAGTTCGGATCCTTATCCTGAGGATTATCTCGGCCCCTGCTGGGACTGTTTGGCCGAGGGTGCCTTCCACATTGCGCACGGCGGAGACTCCAGAGCCTCCTCGATTCTTGGTTCATGCCGGCATCGGCAACCTTCGGGCCTTTCTTTTGGCGTACCCTTTCGTCCGAGTCCGCCATCTATTTTGCCTTTTAACATGCTTTTACTAGGTATTTCCAACTCGCTAATTTCATTTTATGTTGCATATAGGTTAATGCTCAAATCTCTCGCCTCCAAGCAAAGGACCGAGGCCGAGGAATCGACTCTTCTAGTCCTCCCGAGGCTCGTGTCGTAGATTTCCCGGGTGTCCCATGAGGTCTTGAAGACCCGGTCATCGATGTCGGACACCGACATTGCACGTTTGGATCTACCCGCCATGGAGGGGTGCGTTATATGCCGTCCGGAGGCCGACGAGCCTATTTGTGCGGAATGGGAAGTAGGCAGTCCCAATTTCTTTTTCTTTTACAGGGATTACCTTACTCAGGTCGGTGTTCACTTCCCTTTCACCCATTTTTAGATACTGGCCCTGCTGCACCTGAGACTTGCCCCGTCTCAACTTCATCCGAACGGATGGGCTTATCTTGTTGCGTTCGAGCAACTGTGTAGCTCCTTCCCCGTTCCGATTCCCTGCTCAACCAATCTCTTCTTCTATTACTTCGCCCCTTTACCCCCGGCTCTCCCAAAGAAAGCGACAAGCTAAAAGGTTGGTTTCTCTCCGCGTCAATCCAGATCGAAAGCTCATGAAGCCCTTCTCCGATTTGTTTAAGCGGTTCAAAAATGCGTTCTTCAAGGTTGTCGCGTGTTCGGTAAAAAAACCTGGTTTTTGAAGGGGTTGAGGCCGACGTAGAGTGGCGTTTCCTTTATATTGGATGGAGAGTCATCATAAAGCTGCTCCCTCATCCTTCCAAATTTCGAAAGATGACCTCCCTACGGAGACTTGACCCCTTATGTGCCTAGGTTGGACGCCTACGTGGAGGAGTATGGCGTCAAGAGTGCAGCCTTTTTCATTTCCGGGGAGGGATCTAGGCCAATCCCCTCTACTTGTTGGAGTCCCTCCTTTGCAATGTTGTTTGTCTTTCTGTAAAATTTGGTATCTTGTTGTAGTAATTTGTGTTTATTCTTGACTTCCTTTACTTGTCCTTTTCAGCTCAAGACATGAGGGCTCTTCTAGGTTACTTGACGAAAGTGAATCCGGCCGCGGCCTCACCGAATCGTCGGGCTCGGAAACGGGCCGTCCCTGTCGAAAGTGCTGCGCCCGAGGCTACTGCCTCTGTTGTTACAAAGAAGACTAAGGTCTCGGGCGGCGAAGGGTCGGCTCCATCCATCCCCTCCGGGCCTTCTCATGAAGTTGTTTCCCAAGCTCCGAAGGGGAAACAGGTCGTTGTCTCTATGGGCGAAACTATGTCTGCGGTTATCGCGACTACTCCTTCGGCTTCGGTTCTCCCGGCACCTTTGCCAACTCCACCTCCTCCACCTCCTTCTACCGGGTCATCGCGTCCTTCTTCTGTGCTTCTTCGCGGCTTCATATGGGATAAGGGGGTGACCAATGACCTGGATGTCGCGTTCCTTCCTCCCCGGGAATTTATGGAGAGTCGGCCCCTGTCCCCACCTAGTGTTGATGAGGTGTATGCAGCGCAACGGTATTTATGCAAATCTGTTGGGCTACTTCAAGCTTATATTCTCGTGAGGGAGAAGTATTCTTTGGTGGATGCAGAGAATAAACGCCTGAGAGTGTCTTAGGAAGAGGTGGCGGCCAAGCAAAAGGCTCTGGAGGAGGCCGTGTCAATGAAAAAGGCCTTGGCCGAGTCCGAGGCCAGGCTGCACATTTTGGAAGAGGAGCGGGATGCCGCTCGGACCGAGTGGGATGCTTCTAAGGCCGCGGTCATGAAGATGGATAAAGAACTTCTACAGGCGTGGGAGGGGGTGGAGAAGTCAGCCTCCGAGTGTTCTTGGGCCCAGAAAGCGCTGGGCGAGAGTCTTGAGGCGGTGAAAGCCCTTCAGAAGCAACGTGATATGCTATCCTCTAAGCTTATAACAACCGGGGAGGCCCTCGCCGCAGCATAGCAGGCGCGCTTGGAGTCCGATGAGCTCTTAAAGCAAACTGCCAAAGATTGCTTTGATAATGCTTTTGAGCAGATCCAGTTCTTGAATTCGACGGCTGAGCTTAACCTGGACGGCTATGATTTTCGCGCCTTCGTCGAGGATGGAGTCTTAGTTCTGTATCAATCTCCTATCGCCATGCGTCCCGATCTAAAGAAGAGGGAGGAGAGTCGGATGCAGAGAGCGAGGCAACAAAGGGATCTCATGAGGCCGGCCCGTCTAGTTAATTTTTACTTCGTTCTTCGGTGGGCGTGTGCCCCTTTATTTTGAACATTTAGGCCTTTGTGCCGTTTCGTACAAATTTTTATGACTATAGATGAATTATTTATTCACCCTTTTGCCATTTTGTAAATTCCATAATAGAAATTTATTATTTGTAGTAGATATGAGTCGTTTACTTGACCAACACCGAGGTGTGGGAGGATGGGGTAGGGTCGTATGTTTTAACCTCGGGGGTGTTAACTTAACCGCACTACCTCGTTCTGGCTTTGACTAGTCGGAAAAGTTGATAGAAACCGAATTAAGGGCGAGGCCGTCACATGTCAACCGAGGTGTCTATTATCTTTAATCTAACATTTTGACTTGATCAGGGTCGGAATGACAACCTACTTTCTTAAATCGGGCGAGCGTTGACGCGTCAATTTCACGAAGGCCACGTATGGCATTTTTGCCAGAGCTCTTACCAATGCACGTCGGAGTACAACGGTAGGTGTCATACATCTAGATGATTTTATGTTAATGATGGGTGTAAGTACCTCGGTGTCGGGTTTTGGACCAGGCTTAATGGCCTCGGTTTCACGCTTAAGCAAGTAATTGTGCACATTGATGAATTTCCTTGATGGAATCCTTCCTTAAATAAAAACAGCTCTAAAGAGCTTACAAATGGTCATGAATTATTCGATGAAAAATAAAGAACAATTGGAGAAACATAAGGAAAAGTAAGAAATAACCGAACGGTAGCCTCTGTGTCTACGGGGCCGAGCTTAGACCAGCTGTAATAGAACTTTAGCTTGTCGGTGTTCCATGTCCTCTTAACCGGCTTCCTTGCCAGGGTTTCGAGAACATATGCCCCAGCATCGAGTTTTTCTTTAACCCGATAGGGGCCTTCCCAATTTGCTGCCAGTTTTCCGTCTCGGGAATTCTTGTTTCCGATGTCGGCCTGCCGAAGTACAAGGTTACCTCGGTTAAAGGATCGTGGTCGAACCTTCTGATTATACTTTGCCGCGAGTAGCTGCTTGGCAGCAAGTTGCCGGCAATGCGCTCTGATTCAGATCTCATCAATTAGGTCTAGGTCTGTCTTTAGGGTGTCGTCATTTGACGCCTGTCCATCCTGTCCGGCTCTGATCTTTCTCCATGATGGCTTCCCGATTTCAACCGGGATCATTGCTTCACATCCGTAGGTCAGCCGGAATGGGGTTTCCTGGGTCGAGGACTGCACACTCGTCCTGTAGCCCCATAGAACGCTGTGGAGCTGTTCGGTCTAGCTAGTGTCGGCCTTTAACATGCGTTTCTTTAATCCTTCCAGAATGATCTTATTAGCTGACTCGGCCTGGCCGTTAGATTATGGGTGTTCGACAGAGGAGAAGTGTTCTTTGGATGTCCAAGTTGGACATTAAGGCACTGGAATCTATGGTCCGTGAATTGGGTCCCGTTATCGGTGACGACTTCAGCGGGTATCCCGAATCGAGCAAAGATGTTATGACGAACGAATCTCATAATTCGAGACGAGGTGATCGTAGTCAATGCCTCCTCTTCAATCCATTTGGTGAAATAGTCTACGGTGACGATGAGCCATTTGAGCTGTCCAGGTGTCGGCTTGAATGGTCTGAGGATGTCCATTCCCCATTTATAGAAGGGCCAGGGGGCTAGCATACCTTTTAACTCCATGGGTGGTGGCCATAGGATCCCGGCGTGTTTCTGGCAACTGTCACACCTCTTGGCGGCTTCCATGGCGTCGTGCTTCATGGTGGGCCAATAATATCCAGCGTGTAATGCCTTCCTTGCCAAAGCCTTGTCCCCTATGTGTTGGCCGTTGCATCCCTCATGTATCTCGGTCAACAAGTACCTTGCTTCGGACTCACCCAGGCATCGCATCATCGGGCAGTGCACTCATTTTTGTACGGTGATCAACGACCATGGTGTAGATGGCGGATTTTCCCGATCGGCTTCTTTGCGGCGGTGGAATCTGTTGGGATGATCCCCCTTTCTAGGTAATCTTCGATTGGCTTTCTCCGATCTCCACGAGATAGTCATGACGCACGTGGGCTCGGGCAAATTCTGTTGGATCACGGTTCTATGACTCCCTGGACCTTTGGTACTTGCTAGTTTGGAGAGAATATCGGCTCTGGTATTCTCTTCTCTCGAGATATGAGCAACAATTACTTCTTCGAACTCCGTCATTACTTCTTTTGCTCTGTTCAAGTACTTAGCCAACAGGGGGCCTTTTGCATGATAGTTGCCATCAATCTGTGCAGCGACAAGTTGTGAGTCAGTGAACACCTTAACTCGTGGCGCTCCGTTCTCTTTTGCTTGACACAATCCGGCTAGGAGGGCCTCGTAATCTGCCTGGTTATTGGAGGTTAGGAATTCCAACTGGAGGGAATGCTCAGTAGCAACCCCCTCGGGGCTCTCAACGATGACTCTGCTCCACTTTGCCTTTTGGATTGGAAGATCCATCTACAAATACCTTCGGAATTCCTCACTAGCCATAATCGGAGTCAATTCCCTGATGAAATCGGCCAATGCTTGTGATTTGATCGCATGCCGGGCTTCAAAAGTGATGTCGAACTCGGATAGTTCAATTGCCCAGCTTGTCATTCGCCCTGCCAGGTCGGGTTTGTGCAAAATCTGCCGGATTGGCTGGCTGGTCCGGACTACTATCCGGTGTCCCTGAAAGTATGGCCAAAGCCGTCTCGCAGTCGTCGATGCGACGCCATCTTTTCCGGCTTCGATATCCGAGCTCGGCGTTTTGTAACGCTTTGCTCACAAAGTAGATGGGTGTCTTGTCCGGCCTCGGTTTCTCTTACCAAGGCGGCACTTACCGCCTCGTCTCCCCATGCGGGTACAAGAACAAGGTCTCCCCTTGCTCCGGCTTTGTTAGTACCGGAGGGGTTGCCAAACATCGCTTAATTTCTTCAAAGGCTGCTTCACAATCCGAATTCCATCCTCCATGAGTTTCTTTCTTCAATAATTTAAAGAAAGGTAACGCCTTCTCGGCCGATCTGTGTAAGAATCTTGTCAGGGCAGCCAAGCGACCTATTAATTGCTGAACTTCCTTTTTAGAGTTCGGGAATTGCATGTCTAGCACGGCCTTGCATTTGTCCGGGTTAGCCTCAATCCCTCGATTGGTCAGCATAAAACCTAGGAATTTCCGTAGGAACTCCGAACGCACATTTGGCGGGTTCAACCCGATTCGATGTCGTCTTAATTTTTCAAACGTCGATTTCTAGGTCCCAAATATACTCCTCTGGTTGTTTTGACTTCACGATCATGTCGTCTATATAGACTTCCACACTTCGCCCGATTTCGTCCTCAAAGACGCGGTTCATCATTCGCTGGTACGTAGCTCTGGCATTCTTCAATCCAAATGGCATGACGTTGTAGTAATAGTTAGCCTTGTCGGTCATGAAGGTGGTCTTCTCTTGGTCCTCTGGGTGCATGGCAATATGATTGTAGCCGGAGTAAGCGTCCAGGAAGGAAAGCAACTAGTACCCGGCCGAGTTATCGATGAGTTGATCAATGTTAGGCATAGGGTAGAAGTCCTTTGGACACGCTTTATTGATTGGTGTAGTCGGTGTACACCCTCCATTTGCCGGTTGGTTTTAACACCATGACCACATTCGAGAGCCAAGTTGTATATTGTATACGTAATGAATCCAGCGGCAAGGAGCTCTTCAATGTGACTTTCAAGGGCTTTTTGCCTGTCGTCTGAGATATTCCTCTTCTTCTAGGCCACTGGCTTCGACCTTGGCCATATGGAGAGTTTGTGGCAACAAAAGTGTGGGTCGATCCCGGGTATTTCGGCTGACGTCCATGTCTCTACCGACTTTAGTTGTCTTGGAGGGATCCGTCCCCAGGGTCAATTCCTCCGGCTCCTTCCGGCTACGGGCGTGGATTTTACGGTTCACGGAGATCCAGCTCTACCATATTAACCGACCGCCGGGGCCGCCCATCATTTCTGACTTCGGCCATAACTTCGTTGGTTCGGAGCCGCGACGGGGATGACGGTCCTTCCTCCTCGACTCAGAGAGTCTCAAAGTAACATTGACGTGACACCTTCTGGTCCCCGGACACTTCGACACCTGATTCTTATCGTTGATCATTTTCAGTTTCTGGTGCTTAGTGGATGTTAGCATGTCCCAATTGTGTATAATGGGTCGGCCCAATATAATATTGTAGGGAGAGCGGAAGTCGCCACTACGAACCTTACACGTTCTGACTTGAAAGCTTCCTTGGTTCCTAGCGTCAATCTGAGGTCTATATATCCTTTTAGGAAGGAACGCTCTCCATTGAACTCGATAAGGGTGGATTTGCACGGCTTTAAGTCTTCAACATCGAGGTGCATCCTCTGGTATGCGTCCCAGCTTATGATGTCGGCCGAACTCCCAGCATCCACGAAGATCCGTTTGACTCGGCAATTTACTACGATTCCGGTGATAACCAGTTCGTCCTGGTGGCCGGGAATAACATCCTTGAGCTCCTCGTCTGTGAAGACTAATGGGGGTGGTTTCGGTTTCGATGAGCCGCCTTTGAACTTTGGTATATCTTTTATTGTCAGCACCTCTCGCAGGTATTTCTTGCGCTGGCTTATCGTGTCTCCACCTCCTCTGAAACCGCCGCTGATGCCATTGCATTGGAGATTAGTCTCTGGGAAACTGTCGACAGAGCCGATTTTTCGTTTTTTCACGGTTCCGAGTGTCGTAGTCGGACTCCGCTTGGCGGCCACTATTCCGCTTGCTTGTCTTCCCTTGAGTTTTGATGACGTATTGGCGAAGTTTCCCTTCTCTCACAAACTTTTCAATAGCATCCCTGAGTTCATAACACTCGTCGGTTGTATGATCGGGCTTGGTCATGGAAAGTGAAAAATTTTCCCCGATCCGTAGTGGACCGATTTCTGATAGGCCTCAGCTTGGCGACCCTTTTCATCTCGGTCTGAGCTACCTCCTTCCATAACTGCGAGCGCGGAACATTTAGGGGGGTGTAGTTGCCATACTTCGCGTTATTATCCGTCCTCTCTTGTCGGGGTCGGCTCTCTCCGCAGCGTCTGCGGGGTTCCGACTTACGCTTGTCCATCGGATCCCTTCTTTCGGGCGATGAATTCGGCCTTCTCGGGTTCGTCGCATTGGCAATTTCCATCTGCTCGACATCTAGGTACTTCTTTGCTTCGGTGTAGAATTCAGTCAATGAATAGACCGATTCTTGCACAGATGTCTGGCCAGGCGTGTCGTTGGGTCCAGACCATTGACGAGACAATGTACGTGGACCTCTTCGAGATAATGAGTGTACCGCATTACCGTGTCTCGAACCGATCCAGGTACTTCTCACGGCGTCTCACCTTTCTTTTGTTTTACCTTACTCAAAGTGGCGAGATTTTGGTTGTTTCTTGTTAGTGGCAAAGTGCAATTCAAATTTGTGCCCGAGGTCTTCAAAGTTCCGAATGGAATTATTGGGTAATGAGCTCAACCATTTGTGGGCCGGTCCGGTGAACATGGCCGAGAAGAGCCGTAAGATGACCGAGACCCTCTATTGACCCGACCCATATCGGCTTTTCGAATATCTCCAGGTGGTGACGTGGATCCTGGGTCCCATCGTACTTGGGAAGATCGGCTAGGTCAAAATTCTTTGGGTAGGGGGCCATGGCCGTTGCTCGGGAGAATGGGGCCCCACCAAAGCCTGCCAAGTACTTCATCTTATATTGCCGCGGTGACCCCCATGTCCGAGGCGCCGTGATTACCTCTCGAAGCTCATCCGAGTCCTGATCCACGTCGAGGTCTTGGTCTTCATAACTATCTCGGCCTCAGTCTTCAGCATCCCGGATCCGCAATTGGCTCTCCTTCTTCCATGTGGGGGTCGGCTGGCATTCTCGCTCCTTTCTCGCTTCCCCCTTTTTCCTATTGCGGGCCCGTCGATTTGACTCTGGGCTGCTACGCGGACTCTTGCTTTCTGGCGTACAACCTCATTTCCCTTCGATGACTTCTCCGAGTTCGCGTTGGAACATGTTTTCGAGCTTTTCCTCGATCATTAACTCTAGAGCATGAAAATCCTCTCGCCGTTGGAGGTGATCTTGTTTTTCCTTATTTTCGAACCTCTGAAGCATCGACTCTTGGGTTCTCCTTAAAATGTGGACGTCGGTGTCTAGTACCTGAGCGTCTGTAGCCGGGGCTTTTGGGGCTTGGACTCTTCTTGGCTCCCCTTGCAAAGGTTCATCGGTTGAAGGAGATGTGCTCGCTGTGTCAGTAACGTGACCCTCCGGAGTCTTTTCTCGTGAAGGTTGATCATGAGTCTGCGGTTGACTTGGTCCGGCCTGAGGTTGATTCGGTGGTAAATTGCTTTCATCATGCGGCCGGTCTTATTGCTGGCCTTGCCTGTGGCTTCTGGTGTTTGCCATTAGTGGTCACGGGGATAGAAATTTAAGGGTCCCCACGGTCGGCACCAATGTTCTAGTATAGAACACAGATGTCCAGCCAAAGGCTGGTATATTGATCTTGGATGGTTAGGCCCTGCCTGAATATCTATGGAGGAGATAATCAGGAGAGCGTGGGATCACCGTACACGAGAAAGGGGTGGTGTGTGTGCACAGTGAGACTGTATGTAAATAGTCTAGGTTAGAATCTGTGTACCTTGTTACCTGTCCTCTGTATTTATAGAGGTGTCTGGTGCGATATCCGGGGCACGCCATTAATGGGGCACACCATTAATGGGGCGCGCCATTAATGGGGCGAATATCCGGGGTACGCCATTAATGGGGCGTGCCATTAATGGGGCGAGTATCTCGGAAGGCCGTTACGATATGGGTAGATCTCATAGCCGAGATTTCTAGATCTCCCCCTATGATTAGCGGATCATGCCTCCTGACTCCGTTTGGGCCGCGCCATGGACTTGGGGCTTTTGGGCCGGTCCGTAACAAAGGCATTGATGGTTATCGAAAGCAAATATGTAGTTTTCACATTCTCTTCCGTTTTATTTTCCTCATCAATTTAGGATTTCCAGTGTTGTAGATTCTCGTTTGATTCTATAAACCTCGAAGGGAAAAATAAATTATATCTATGGAAGCAAGAGAAGGAATCTGTTCAGGGGTTACGGTAATTGGAGCAGAAGCTCCATCGGCTTATCACGTTGCACCAAGAAGCGAAGCACTGATCCGAACTCAAGTTCATGATGTACCAGCAGCGGCACCAGCAGCACCAAATGTTGGTGCCTCATCGGGGAGTGTTGGATTTATCTTCGTTGATTTGTGGAGCTCTGTTGTGTCTAGAGAGAGATAAAGGAAGTATATATAGGGAAAGAGAGTAAGAAAAATGAGGGCAAGAGAGGAAGACATGGAGATGACACTGTGGATAAACTAGGCCCACCAAATAAAAAAGAAACAAATTTTAGTGTGGTTAACGGAGATATGCATTTTTGCTCAATTTGAGAAAGTTTGTGTATATTTTTGCATCCCAAAAAAATATTTGGAGTTGAGCGCTCATGAGAATAAAGCACATGTGTATTTTTGCACCTTTACCCTAAATGAATCATTCTCAACTCCATCACCCATATTCTAATCAATCACTTTATTTGTCAACAAAACAATAGACCATCCATGTTTAGAATGATCATGGACGTAGAACACTTGTTTAGCCTAAAAAGCCAAAATGAAAGACTTTTTGTTATACCATTCCTTGTTCAAATTCAAATGTATCAAGCCTAAGTCATCCATTCTTAAGTGGTGATTATTGTTAACCCACTTGTATTCGAAACTGGGAACCCATAAGCCAATATAATCCAAAAAAATGTCTAGCTATTTGGAATTTGGAATGGACAACTATTATCAAGCAAAACGTATCATTTGGAATGAAAAGGGTTATGTTATAGAGCCAAACGTGTCCTTATAAGTTACCACTGTTAACATAAGTTACGATTATTTGCTAATAACTATGAATGTATATCCTAAATTAGTGATGGTTGTTCACTAATAATTGTGAAGTTACAATTGTATTTAATATTTTTAGCTTACATAGCCCTAACGATTAATTTTTCAATATTCAATTTTTTTTAAATGGTAATGATTTTCAGTTATCTCCATTATTGTTGTCCTTTTTCTCCTATCCCTCCCCCTCGCTCAACTCATTCTCAATGTCTAAGGAAGGAGAAGAAAGGTCGATTGGAAATGATGATATACAACCCGATTGTGATGAAGGATGAGGTCCAACTTCCAACTTAGAATATATATATATATATATCTATATATATTAAAAAAATGAATGATACTAAAAAAAAATGCTTTAGGATATTGAAAAATACTTCATGATTTTGAAAAAATTATTTGAAGATCTTGAAAAAATATTTCAGAATATTGGTTGGTACTAAAAGAATACTTTAGGATACTAACTGGTATTGAAAAAAAAAATCTTAATTTTTTTAAATCTTTTAAAAAAGAAAGAAATATGGACGGTCTAGATCTCATCCGGAGATTTGGGCCATCAGATCACTATAGGCGCTAAACGATCCTTGGTAAAATAAATTTAGTTAGGGGTACGCATTTGATTGTTGTGTTCCGTTAAAAATTTTAGATGGATCAATTGAATTAAAGTTTAGAGCAAAATATATTCACAATCTTTCTATTTTACCTAAATTGGATAAACATTCCCTCTCCCTCAAAATTAGAATGTATGTTACAAAAACTTCCATTACATATTTGAGATTCTATTTCTATTCACCAAACCGTTTATTGAGTGTTAAGCTTGACTATTAACTATTTACTTTGACAAAAATACCCTCTCTAAACAAATAAATATACATTTATGTTTGTCTAAAAATAATTTCTTATACAAAAAATAATTATAATACACAGATGTTTAAAATTTCCAATATATTATAAAATTTATTAATTTTTATTATGTTATAAAGTTTAAGTTTTTATCATATTTATTGAAACTCATTTATTTAGTATTCTTTTATACGACAAAAAACATATTTCTTTCTTTCTTTCTTTTTTTACAACTACAACATGATTGAAAACATATTTGAAAGGAATGTATTCACCATATGTTATTAGTAATGCAAATGTGAGATATTATATAATTCTATTAATTTTTTTTTTTTTGCACAAACATCTATAAAGATGTTTATTCAAGTATGCATCTATTTCAAGAATTAATCATACTTTTAATTAAAGGTTAAAGAGCAAATTGGCCAACGATTTTTTACCTCATGAGCGTTTAGCACAAATAATTTTAAGTGGACTAAAACTACCAAAAAACCTTTAAAAATGTGAAGTCAGCACAAAAAAAAATTTAAAATATAAAGTAAACACGTGTCTTAGTTAAAAAAAAATAACGTCCGTTATTTAAGGTGAAGATTGACCAACAAACTTTTACTCTCGGAGCACCTAGCATTAAAAAAGTTTTACTCGGGAGTGTTCAGCACAAAAAAGTCCATATGTAATCCACCCAAAATCCGACTATTACAAACCCTTGCCCAGACGGGTGCACATTAGGTGCTCATTCTTATGTGCCCAATTATGTGCTCATACCTCTATTAGAGGTATGAGCATATTTTTTTAATTTTTTTATATATTGTATTTATTTAGATTTAAATTATATCTTTGCTTTCACGGGAATTTTTTTGCACCTAGTATCTCAAATTAATTAGTTTCCAATCCTGCATTTATTTGTAACACCGTATCATGAAAACTAATTAATTTGAGATCGGGTGCAAAAACAATTCTTGAAAAAAGCATATAATTTAAATCTAAATAAATACAATATATAAAAAAATTAAAAAAAATATGCTCATACCTCTAATAGAGGTATGAGCACATAATTGGGCACATAAGAATGAGCACCAAATGTGAACTCTTGCCCAGACCCCCCAACCATGTGCATTGGGGTTAGAAAGAGTGAATGCAACAAAAAAATCATAAATGTAATGAGTAAATTTCATTTTGAGTAAGGATGGTTAGTTTTCGAACTTGCCCAAGCAAATCCATGTGCAATCCACTCAAAATCCGATTGTTGCAAATCCTTACCCAGACCCTCTAACTATATATGTGCATTGGGGTTAGGAAGATTGAATACAACAAAAAAATTACAAACGTAACAAGTAGATTTCATATTGAGTAAGGATGGTGAGTTCTCAAACTTGTTCATTGCAGATGCAAATTGTGATTTTTAAGTAGACCTAAAATATCTACTCGCTACATTTGTGATTTTGTTGTTGCATTCGCTCCTCCTAACCCCATGCACATTGTTGGGGGGTATAGAAAAGGATTTGCAACGGTCGGATTTTGGGTGGATTGCACATGGATTTTTTTATGTTGGGCGCTCCTCGAGTAAATCTTTTTTTGTGTTGCGCGCTCCTTGAAGAAAAAATTCATTGGCCAATCTGCACCTTAATTAAATAACGGATGTTATTTTTTTTTCTAACGGCGTTGTGCTTATTTTACATTTTAAAATTTTTTTTGGTAGTTTTGGTTCACTTAAAAGTTATTTGTGCGGGCGCTCCTGAGGTAAAAGTTCGTTGGCTTTGCTCCTTAAATTGTTCTATATCTGCATTAATTAAGTCTTTATCTCAATATGAAATATTAATAGATAACAATAGATAGCTATTTGTAAAAGTTAAAAATAAATTAAGAAAAATAAAAATTACTTAAACAATTTTAGCCAAAATTAGGGAGTTAGTAATGATGAAGTGTAAATTAGTAAATAAATTTTATTTAAATAAATTTTTTAATTAAAAATAAATTTTTTTTTTGACTGAATTAATGGTTTGGACCTAAGTATGTGTTTTTAAAATAGATGGAGATTTGTATAATTAATGGAAAATGTAAGGGTGGTCAAAATATTTTACTCTAAATTTTATATTTTTTCCTTTATTAAGCTTGAAACGTCATTTTAACTTTAAAAAATTACAGTTTATTAGATATATGTTTTGATAAATTTGTTTTGTTGAATTATGAGCTGTACTTCATTTACTTGGATTAAGTATTACTGTTTTCATGATTATATACGAATAATTTCATACATTTTAATTAAATCATAATATTTTAATTACGGTGGAGGATCTAGATCCAATCAAGCATGAACCACTTGTTTCTTTTATTATTCAAGCTGCTGTTGTTATAAACAGAGGTCCAGCCAATCCGTTTCTCGTCACCTCAATTAGCTTTGCTTAATCAATTCATCCACATGGCTTCCAGCTTTCAATACCTCCTTCTTTTACTATTCTTTGCTTCACCTTCTTCTGCTAAACACTCTTTTAGACCCAAGGCTCTTGTACTTCCTGTAACTAAAGATGCTTCCACTCTCCAATACGTTACTCAAATTCACCAGAGAACCCCACTCATCCCTGTCAATCTCGTCCTTGATCTTGGTGGCCAATTCCTCTGGGTTGATTGCGACAGGAAATACAGCTCCTCCACCTTCCGTCCCGCACACTGTGACTCGGCCCAATGCTCCCTCGCCGACTCCTCCAGTTGCAGCTTTTGCGATTCTCCAGGCTGCAACAACAACACTTGTGGCGTAATGCCGGACAACACCGTTACCCACACCGGCACTTTCGGCGATGTCGGCCAAGACGTCGTGTCCGTCCGGTCCACCAATGGATTCAACCCCGGTCGAACCGTCGCGGTTCCCCGGTTCATATTCTCATGTGCACCCACTTTCTTATTGAAGGGCCTTGCTAAGGGAGTATCCGGCATGGCCGGTCTCGGTCGAACCAAGATCGCTTTTCCTTCTCAATTCGCTTCCACTCTCAGCTTGCACAAAAAATTGGCCATCTGCCTCGCGTCACATTCAAAAGGTGTCGTTTTCTTCGGAGACGGCCCATATGTTTTTCTTCCCAACGTCAATGCTGCTCAACGGCTGATTCACACACCACTCATTATAAATCCAGTAAGCACAGCCTCCAGTTCCTTCGAAGGACAGCCTTCGTCGGAGTATTTCATCGGAGTCAAATCCATCAAAATTGAACAAAAAGTTGTGTCCAACATTAACAAAAAATTGTTGTCCATAAACAAGAAAGGCAATGGGGGGACCAAGATAAGTACAGTGAACCCATACACAGTTTTGGAGGCATCGATCTTCAAGGCGGTGACGGAGGCATTTATCGGTGCTAGGAACTACACCAGGGTGGCTGCCGTGGCTCCCTTTGAAGTGTGTTTCGCTAGCCGCAATGTGGGGAGCACACGTTTGGGTCCGGTGGTACCGACCATCGAGCTTGTGCTTCAGAATAATGTGAGTTGGTCCATTTTCGGAGCGAACTCGGTGGTGGCAGTCAAGGACAATACTGTGCTATGTCTTGGCGTAGTGAACGGTGGCGAAAACCCGAGGACATCAATCGTGATAGGAGGATATCAGTTGGAGAACAATCTTGTGCAGTTTGATTTGGCTTCTTCGAGATTAGGGTTCTGCTCTTTGCTCCTCGGGAGGATGACTACGTGTGCCAACTTCAATTTCACCTCCGCCCTATGAACCGCCCTGCGCCACTGGCCACGATCAGAATATAGACTTTGAACGAGACGCATGCATATGGATCTATATTTCTTGTTATAACGAATCATTTGTCTTTGCTTTATCATATGAGAATAACGTGTCCTTTTCTTCGACTCATTTAATAATGGGACCGGTTGCGTTTTATTTCAGGGTTAAGAGACCAAAAATCACGTGAACTTTTTTGGCATGAGCACCTGGCAATATAAACTTTACATTGGTCCATGAACTTCTTAAAATAGGATAAAAATGTCACCTCCTTTAAATAGGATTAACTGCCGTTACCTTTTTATTTGTGAGCCCCACATTTTATTATTTCAAATGATTATTTTAATATAAAAAAACTCCATAACTCACTCTGTTCCCTCTCTTCCTCTTCCGTCCTCCTTCAGGAGCAGGTTGTATTAGTAGATTTTCCCTCAAAATCCACTCAGTATCAACCGTTGAGGGGAGAGAGATAGAGAGATGCTCAAATCTCAAATGAAGCTTTTTTTTTCCCCTTGGCGCAAAAAAATCACTGTTCAGTCTTTTTTTAAGGTACTGATTGGTGCTTAAAAGATATTTCATGTACTTGATTGGTGGTACTGAAAAAATATTTCATGATGATTGATACTATTTTTTCAAAAAATAAAAAAGAAGACTGAACATTTTTTTTTTTTCACCAAAGGAAAAAAAAAAAAAAAAGCCTCATTGAGATTTGAGCATCTCTCTATCTCTCTCCCCTCAACAGTTGTGAAAACGGCTGGTGATGGAATACTGAGATGATTATGAGGGAAAATATACTGAGACAATCTGCTTCAGTCCTCCCTCTCTCTCATTCTCGACTCTCTCTCTCTCTCCAACTCCACGGATAATGGCATATTGGTGGTGGGAACCACGGTGGCGGCAATAAAGCTGGCGGAGGAATTACTGGTGGTCGTGGATTATATTGAGTTACCGGCGATGGAGGAGGAGAGATTATTGGCGAATAAGTAGGGGTTACGGTGGAGGATTAGCCAGTAACGGAGGCGAATAATAGATTGGGATATGATAAAAGGGATTATCCATTGAAGGATGTGTAGGAAAAGGCCATTGACCAAATTTTTCAAACAGAAAGAGGTAAAACTGGTCATACTTGTTGGGTCTTGTTCTTTTAGCTCCTCTTCTTCTTTTGTTGTTGCTGCCAAAACAAAAGAAGTGAATGGTGAGAGAGAAAAGAGAATAGTGAGAGAAAGGGAAGGGGCAAGTAAGAGAGTGGGATTGGTGTGGGGGACGATGAAGAAGCCTATTCCATTGACACACACTCACAATGGAAGTGGATGCCAACTCCACGGAGTTGCTGTGGCGGATAGTATGTGGTAAGCGATGCAGACAGGAGAGGAGTTATATATATATATATATATATATATAAATAATCATTTAAATAATAAAATGTGGGGCCCACAAATAAAAAAATAAAGACAATTACACTGATATTAATTAAAAAAGGTAAAAATATTCATATATGTTATAAAACTAAGTAAAATATAAGAGAGATTAAGATGAGGGAGATGAAGGAATGCAAGAGAGAAATGGAGAGAGTGATTCTTCTTTCTATTGTTCTCTTTTAACCTTTGATACATGCCTACTATATATAGGCAATGAATCCATTACAAGAGTTACAAAAGTATAAATCTACATAATGGTATATTATGAGGTTTTGTAAGTTATTTACATTAGTCATAGAAAACTCCCATGCCATTCATGTCATAGGTTACATGGCTTTAGAAACTCCAAAAGACTCTTCTTGAAAAGGTTGTGGATATTCACACCAATATTGGAATATTCATAACACTCCCCTTGAATGTCCATAATGAATGTGCCTCATTAAAAACTTTAACTAGGAAAAACCCGGTGGGATAAAAACCTATCCAAAGAAAAGAGTACAACATCCATTGATACATTGTCCAATCGCCTCATTAAAAACCTTTCTAGGAAAACCCGGTGGGACAAAACCTAGATAAGGGAAAAGAGTACAGCATGTATCGACTCCCTTTTTTGACAACATCAGTATTACTCCCCCTGATGACTACATTACTTTCAATGTCTTTTGAGCATATTATCTTTTTGGTCATCAAACATTCTATTGCGCACTGCAAGAACTAAATATTTCCAACAAAATCATAATAATACTAACATGATTTCTAGGCATTCTTATACGATATATCTAGATGCATATCAATAAATATTCATTAAAACGATTATATCATACATGCTCTGATAACTTTAAGTCATACAAAACTTATTAAGTATTGCTCTCGAGAACTTTGAATTAGATGCTTCTGGCATCTTGAGTCCTTCAGGGACATGTGCTACTAGCACTCTTGGATCCTTTGAAGATTCTTATGCAATCTTCATAATTTAATAAGCCATATGCATATGCGATATAACAATATCTAATAGACGCATAATTTATCATTCATAAAGCGCAGTTATCGTATCCACCAC
Organism: Acacia acuminata; assembly: GCA_019022655.1. NCBI lineage: Eukaryota > Viridiplantae > Streptophyta > Magnoliopsida > Fabales > Fabaceae > Acacia > Acacia acuminata. The sequence goes on from JAFJYI010000005.1 coordinate 8,770,675, forward strand.
AAAATCATATATTCCAATTTGGACTTGGTCCTTAACTATCATAATATGATTATACTTGCGTCACTCTCAATTTTACTTATATTCTTGGCCAATAATCTTTATATAATATCCTCATTTGATCACGTGATATCATCATCAAAATTGTTGTCGACAACTTTATCTTTTCGATTCTATTTTTCCAATTCGACATAACAATATCAATATTACTCGGGTACTGAACCTCTCTTGAGGTTTTCCAATAAGTTATGTCTCGATTACTCTTGGAGTACTTGCCTCCTAAATATGATCATCTTAATCATATGCTCCAATTTATCCATAATATTTATATTTGGAACCGAATACTTACTCATGCTTCGGGTATGTTACTAATTGGAGCATTTTTAGGCTGGAATATGAGATTTAATAAATCTCATTTAGGTCGATAATTCTATCCGGCAAATATATCATGAATGCATAACCCGATGAACTTGGTTCATACTTCTTTATTCGAGGATATATACTTTGCTATAATGCATTTCATGTATTCTCTTGTCCGGCTATTCAATTTCTCCCCCTCATGTTGAGAAAATAATGTCAAATATCAATTGACTAATCATACAAGTATAAGTTTCATTAATCCATTTGTTTCCTTTAGAAACATCATTTTGTTTCATATAGAGACAAACAAGAAGAAGTAGGTCCTTATACAACATTTATCTCAACTTTATTTCCATATCCATCTATGTGCATTGTGGTGGATTAATAATCATTGCACATACAAACTTTATAAGATGGAATTTGTCTGGCTCCTGACCTAAAACCAATTATATTGGGAGAATTTTGTTAGCTTATAACTGCTGCAATATGTAAGATCAAACATACCAACATAAAAATTTTGTTCTCATAAGAATTGATCTAACTATTTATGGAGGCTTTACATGATCAATGATATTCTCATAAACAATTTTGTTTTGAGAACAAGCAGCACATAATTCATAAATAATATGTTGGTTATTCTTGAAGAATCTTCTGGTTCTTCGATGGATGTCAAAATGTAATCTTATTTGTATTATATGACTCAGATGATCAAACAAGTGATACCAACAATAAATTTCTTTGGATCAGTAAACTTCTGGTTTACTGTGACATATGTCTCAATCAATCATAAACTTTTGAAACATAATCGACATCCATTGTGGGAGATATATTAGGCTTTATGTGAGAAGTATATAACTTTTCAAAAATTAGTTCATACTTGTATTTGAACTCACACTTGTTTTCTAACAATCTCCCCCTCAAGTGTGAGTCATATAAACATACTTTCTATATATATGCATTTCAAAATCACTTTAAAACCCTTTGTCTAGCAGAAAATTGTCATGGCAACAGTTTTATAAGATGGGATCACAATAAATGTAAATAATAATATTTTTTAAAAAATAAGAACAGAAACTAAACATCGTATTACCTTCCGGGCTTATTTTTTATTTGTCTTGGCTTCAAAATAAATCTAGAGATATTTTCTCGCAGCTCTTTGCCTCTTTGATATCCCATTGGTAGCATTAGCAAACATTTCATTTCCTATATTTGTAAACTTCTAGTTTACAATTACAATTTCTTGCATTATTATTAGTAGTAAACTTGGTTTACAATAGCGTGTTTTCTATGATATCCATTTTCGTAGATATCTTTGAAACTTAATAGGTTTCTTTTATACTCGGTAGAATAATTAATGCATAATTTTGTTCGTTCGAGTAACAAAATATTAGCTCTTTCGGAGCCTTCAATCAAATTTATACTAGCATATATTGTCCGAACATTAGCCTCTCTTTTAAAATTGGGTAAAATATGCTAATTAGTCTCCAGGACTATTAGCCTTTAAGCTTATTACGACATAAATCTCGCAAGTTATTGTCTTCGGGCAATATTTTTCCAAGGCTATCAAAATCTTTTTATACAATATTTGAAACATAAGTCTTCGGGGCTTTGATATTAATAACAAACAAATATCACTTTCTTGTCCACCATTCATCTCTAGATGTGAACAAGCTCCCATACCTCTTTCGTAGGTATAGAAGACTAAAGACCAAATATCTCATATAGTTCAAATGAAAATTCTTAAAAAGTTGGTGTGCATAGTAAAATAGTATGTAAATAGTAATAATATTACAATATAATATATTATCACATTGCTTCAGGCCAAATTATCTGGCTTTACTTCAATTTGTCTTATGGCTTCAGGCCAAATTATCAAATTGCTTCGAGCGAATTTGTGTTTCCTCATAGGGCTAAGCCAATTTGTGTCTTCTCATGGCTTCAGGCTAATTTGTTTCATAAGAAATTAAATCAATATGGCTTCCGACCATTTATCTTGAGGATAAAAAAAAATATATATATATATATATATATATATATATATATATATGGCATCTCGTCATATAATAATGAATCAAAGAATATGAAAATAAAAACAATAAAAATTAAAGATATTAAAATTAAAAATTTATGGCTTCTGGCCATTTAGTTCTCAAAATGAGAATTTAAATTTATATGGCTTCGCCACAAAATAAGAAATTAAAGTGATATGACTTCGGTCATATAATTTGAGAATATGAAATCGAGAGGTGTATGGCTTACGGCCATAATATCAATAACATAAAGAGTTTGTATAAAATAACATAATATTAAAAGTTAGCCATAATAACATAACAATAAAAGTAAAATGTTATGTTAGCAACAATAAAAGTAAAATGCTTAATTTAAATGTTATGTTAGTAACAATAATATAAATGTTATGTTAGTAACATAAAAGTAAATGCTTAATTTAAATGTTATGTTAGTAATAATAATATAAATGTTATGTTAGTAACATAAAAGTAAAATGCTTAATTTAAATGTTATGTTAGTAACAATAATATAAATAGTAAAACAATCATAAATTACTATGCAATTTTGTGTATGAATAAAATTGATGGATGAATAATGATAAATAGTAAAATTACTATATAAAAGAGTAAATAATCTCCAATCTTAACCATGGAACCCGATGTATAAAAACAATCGGTAAAAGAGTATTCCATATGGTGGTTGAGATTATCCCGGATATCTAAAATAAACATATAATAAAATCATTAGAGAAAGTAGATGAAATCGTTAAAGAAATTATACTTTTGTTATAGCAATCGTGCGATAACGTGTTATAAAACTAAGTAAAATATAAGAGAGATTAAGATGAGGAGATGAAGGAATGCAAGAGAGAAATGGAGAGAGTGATTCTTCTTTCTATTGTTCTCTTTTAACCTTTGATACATGCCTACTATATATAGGCAATGAATCCATTACAAGAGTTACAAAAGTATAAATCTACATAATGGTATATTATGAGGTTTTGTAAGTTATTTACATTAGTCATAGAAAACTCCCATGCCATTCATGTCATAGGTTACATGGCTTTAGAAACTCCAAAAGACTCTTCTTGAAAAGGTTGTGGACATTCACACCAATATTGGAATATTCATAACAATATATTAATAATAAAAAAATTATGTAGATATGGGAGGATGTGTAATATAATATTATATTCATTTTTAAAAAACCTAAAAAAGAGACCACAGTTCTTATGCTTGCAAAATGTCGAGATTTTTCTCTCTTTATTCAAAGTTCGGGTTTATTCACAATTTTCTTTAGTCAAGGGCAGCCTTGCCGATGCAATGAATAAAGCTAAGGAAAGTTGCAGCCACTTGGTTGGGACCATTGCACAACTATAAAAAATGTCTTTAACGTTCGGATTTTTTTTTTTTTTTTTTTTTTTTTTTTTTTTTTTTTACATATTCTATGTCCACTTACAAAGGGATGCCTATTTGGAGGATGTAGTAAGTCAGATTTACGATGTCCAAAAAAAAAAAGGGAAGCCGTAAGTAGTACTTAGAAGGTCCCAAATTTAAAATAGGACGCCTTAAATGGTACTTACCGTGTCCCAAATTCAAAATAGGGACGCCGTAGGTGGTACTTACAAAGCCCAAATTCAAAATAGGGACAACTTAAGTACCACTTATGGCATCTCTATTTTAAATTTGGGACGCTGTAAGTCTTTTGTTTTTCAAACAAACACCCCAAACAGACAATGTTTGGGAGGAGCGATGGTATCCCAATCCCATCGCCTTTATAAAAATACTTTCACATCAAACCAAAGACCAAAGAAATGCTAACCAAACAACAAATCACAAACACTTCCTAATCAATACATCCCAACACAATTGTTATGCGGAGATCTACGAGTTAACACTTTGGATGAATAGCCTTAAGTGAAAATCTAGACTTTAAAGAAAACTAATGAAGCGGGAGAATGAACCCAGAGTTTAGAGGTCTCGGCCTACAAAGAAAATCAAGGGCGGTTGAAAGCATATTAGAATGAAAGCTAGAATGCCAGCGCCTTAGTAGCGCAGTGGGATAGGAGCTTGGCTCCCCTCTCCATGTCTAGGGTTCGAACCTTGCCCCCCTCCCCCTACTATGTGTATAAAAAAAAAAGAATGAAAGCTAGAATGGAAAAATTAGACCGTAAGGTAAAAAAAATTCTCAAATCATGCCGATTAGCAACAACCGCAAGCTAGACGCTGACTCCTTCAATTCCTTTGGGCATTCTCTGTAGGTAAACACCAATAAATTGAACTCGTAACCGAATACTAATTTCTCACCGAACTCAAAAATTGAACTCAGAATCGAATCATATCTAATCCAAATGAGTTGAACAATTAATTGAATCAAATCCATTTTCAACAATAAATCAAACCTTTCTTCCTCAATTAGATATGAACCCTTTCCGATGCGACGTGAACAAATTCAGTCTAGATGTGAATTGAAGGAGATGCCGAGCACAGACCAGAAAATGTTGAGCATGAACCACGCCAAGTAAAGACGTCGTCACAGGTTTGAAAATTTCTGATACGAACAGATCCTATCCCCTTAGATCCAAGGTGTCAAGCATGAACTATACATGCAACGGATCGAACATGCTGATGGATGTGTGAGAATGGTTGCTTCATGGAGGCACAGTGATGGAGACAGAAGACTAGAGTATATTTGGAGTGGAAGAGGTCGCCAATGGCGTTGGTGTCCCTGATGGAGGAGATGGGGAAGGCGATGCGATGGTTGGCCGAGAAGGTAGAAGGTGGTGGGAGAGAAGAAGAGGGAGAGATGAAGGAAAAGAGAGGAGGAAGAAAAAGAAGAGAAGTGAGGGCGGAAAGTGAGACATGGATGAAGGAAGAAAAAGAAAAAGAATGAGAGATGAAGGAATGAGTGAGTTTAGGGGGTGAGAGTGAGAGATGTTTAGGCATCCTAATTTTAAATTGGGACGCCAAAAGTAGTGTGTTCGGCCCCAATTTTAAAAGGGATGCCAAAAGCTCTACTTTTTGGTGTCGTTTTCTAAATTGGACATAAAAATTAGATTTTTAGCGTCCGTTTTCTAAATTGGAACGCCAAAAGTAGACATTAAGCGTCCCTTTTAAAATTGGGACGTTATAATCCTCCATAAAATTACAAAAAATGTCATCACCTTTAATTTTTTATTTTCCTTTTTTAAAAACGGATGTCTTTTAGGGAAGTAAAATCCACTTTTTGTTGTAGTGTCGTCACCTTCTTCACCAAAGAACCTTTCCAACTCCATCACTCTCTCTAGTCTCTATCATCCGCTTGCCTCACCCCCATAGTCCTCACTCTCCCAGCATCTTCCCACGTCGCACACCGACAGTATCTTTGATCTTCATGTCGTCGATCTCTGCGATTATCTACATCTTGCCATCGACTCTAAATCCATCTTTTCTGCAAGAGTAGTGAGAGGTGAACCCAGATCGCGATCTCCGTCTTCCACTCCTTTTTGTTAAGAAAAAAATATTGAGCTGACTCGGTGGCCGTTCAACTTGGCCGGTTCAGGTTGAGTTGACCTGGAGTCACTGAGTCAACCCGTGTTTTCTCTAACTTGAACTGTTTTCCAGTTGGTTCGTCGATTTCCAGTATGAACCGGTTGGTCCAGTCCGGTTTCTAAACCAAGCATTTAACCAAAGTGACATTTTTGCCCAATTTTGAGAAATTCATGGGCACTTTTGTGTCCATGTAAAGTTTATGATACTAAGTGCTCATCGGAGAAAAGCTTATGGGCCTCCAGTCAGGGATAACTCATAATCATGTAAATTGCACAACAAAAAATCCTGAACTCACATCAATCGTAGTCTACTTCCCCATATCTAGACCACAACTGCTGAAGTTTCTTCTCCAGGTACTCACAGGGTTCACCATTCTTCACAGTAGCTTAACGATTAGCGCATTCTTCCAAACGCTAAGCCAGTCTCTCCTTTTCTTGATGTGAGAAAATAACATTAGATCCTCTTGTAGTCTTTTCAACCCGAATCCGCTCCACCTGTCCTACTCCTTTTCTTTCTCCCTGGTAACATACCAGCCTCTTTAAAAGATCTCCATTTACTATTCTTGATTGTAGAATCTTCCCCTTCAACCGCCTCATTGTCGTCGTGCATCCATTCCTCGTCTCTCAGGACCAAGGAGTGTTCCACTGTGTTATCCCCTTCACCCACCCTCACCTTCTTCCTACTTCTGTCCATGGCATGCTTTTCCTCCGTTGACGGCGGCAAATTCTCTCTCGCGCTCATGTGATAAACAGGAAGATAATTCTATTCCAACACTTCTAATATTATAGACTTAACATTCACACTCAAGTTTTTAAATTAAAACTAAAATAAAAACAGTTCTAGTCAACGCAATCAACTTTTAACACGCACTTCCAAAGCTAACTGTAGCCAAACAACATCCAAATATTACTTATTATGTTTAAAATCATCAATTTTTTATTCTTTATACTTCTTGGGATCCTTAATATAAGAACTTACTTAATTTAGTTATATTAAGAAAGTTAGTTAAATTAGTTAATATGATATGTATTTTTAAAACATTTTAGCCATCGTCTTAATTCCTTCATTGCCTCCTTGATTTTCGTTAAAAGAATATTAATATGAGTAAATAAAAAAATTGACGAACATGAAAAATTTATCTTATGGTTATAACAAAGATCAACTCCTCAAATATATCATATAATTAGGCTAGATGTCTAGCTAAAGGTATGAATCCATGGGTGACGGGATCTGCCTCCTAATCCATTTCACTGATCCAAAAGGGGGCGCGCGATATTGGTTGCACTCATGTGCAAAATCTCCGATAAGGTCAGACCAAGATGACATTCCTCATATTCTCACTTGAATGATTGATTAATTGTTTTTATTTTTTGTTGATTCCTCTGTGGGTAAATCTCATTATTGGTTCTGTTTTCCTGTGATGAAATGATTAACGATTGCATCTATGTATGTATATTGGAATGTAGTGTTTGCATCGATACACTGAGTTTCGGTCCCCAAAAAAAAATTGATGAATTGATGTGAACGACTATTATACAGGGTATTTAGCCAAGAGGGAGAGGCCTTTGGGTGTGGTGAAGGATGAGGAAGACGATGAGATTTCATATTGAGCGTGAGGAGGGAAACAAATGCCGCCGGTGATGAGGGAGGAGGGAGGACGAGGCTGAAGAGTGGGGTTGTAAAAGATGGAATGAGGTGAAAAGCACGTGGATGCTACAATAGCAGTAGCATAAGGTAACCGTGGTTTTAGGAGAGTTGACAGATTTGTTAATTTTATCCCATTTTTAAAATTTATATATATTTTTACACCTAATAAAAATAATTGTATTAGGTACCTCTTCACTAAAACTTCGTTGTTAAATTTTACATTTTAACCCTTTTAAAAATTGGACCATACCAACCACCAAATTGGTAAAAATCCACTAGGTTGAAGCAGAAGCTAAGTATAAGTTACATTTATTATAGCCAATTAATGCTATATCAGAAGTGGACGATGCATAGAATGCCCTCCTCCTTTTTGATAGACGTTTTTAATTTGGAGAATTTCTATTCTTTTTCTCATGTCATGAATCTCTATAAGTGATTTGTTTTTGTAACTGTGGTATTTTAGCAATATATTATAACATATTTTCACTGTTTATTTGAATGATTAAAGAAAAAAATATTATTGTAAAAACAAGGGTTAAATACCATTTTTACTACGGAAGTATTGGTTAGAGAGTATTCAGCATCCAGAATTTTTTTTGGTATCATTCTTGCCTCAGAAGTTTACAAAAAGGAGAAAATATGCCCCCGAAAGTTTTTTAGGAGCAAAATTGCCCTCGAAGTTACAAAGAAGAACAACAATTCAACAGTTAAGCTCAACTGATGGGCAAGATTGCTATATTTTTAAATTTTCGGGGCAAAAATGATACCAAAAAAACTTCCAGGATGCTTAATGCTCCCTAGCCAATACTTCGTGGCAAAATTGGTATTTAATCCTAAAACAATGGCAATTCTTTTTTCCTTTTTTTTTTTTTTTTTCCAATTTCAATGAATATCATCAATCATTATTGACTTTCAATAGTCAATTTATAAATCTACATTTAAGATTCTATGAAATTATATTCGTGAGTGATTGAACCAACATGAATTACTACTTTTTGTCTTGTCCACATTGTTAGATCCTGTTTCAAGCACTACATTATTTTATATGAGAATATAGATCATGTGAAGTTGAGAACTTACGCGCCGCACATATATATGTTTGTATGTATTGATGTTTGTCTTGATAATGTTATCAGCCATTTAGACCAATGAAATTGTGAATCACACCTTTTGCCGGTCCTATTAAGAATTTTGAATGGATCAATCGGAATGAATTTTTTATTGTTATCTCCTTGTTGAACATAAAATGAAGTCATTTTGAGTTTTAAGAAATAGCAATATGTTAAATTTGTTTTAATACCAAATTTCTATTATATGAATTAATTATTTTTATTTGAATATTACTCTTTTCAAAGTTATATAAAAATAATTTTTTTTATATATTTTAATAAAAAATATATTATTTTAATTATATCCTTTATATATATATATATATATATATATATATGAATGGACCACTAACATTGAACTACTATACATCGAACAGTAGTGTGTAGCTCGCAGCATATTCAAAAGAGGCAAGCCTTGCGGAGTACTATATTATTTTTAGGGTTAAATCAATTTTTGATGTTCATTTTGATTTTGGTATATCAAGTTTCAAACTATAGGTTTTTGTTTGTTCAATAGGCAAAATAATCCACACTTTTATTGAATTATAATGATTAATGTTTTAAACAAAATGAAAATTGAGGAACCAAAACCTTTTATTTTAAAGTTGAGGAAAAAACTAGAATGATGACAAACTTTAAGGACCAAAGGTTATTATTGTTGTTGTTGTTGTTGTTTGTTGCGCCATAGGATGTAACTCCCATGTAAAACCCAAGTTCTAAATGTTCAGTTTTATTTATTTCCTATTTTATGTATTTTCTATTTTGTATGTTTACTATTTTATGAAAAGGGGGAAAAAAAAGAAATAAAAGAGAGAACCTTGAAGAGTAGGCTACAAGTTTGTGCGTGAGGGGGAAAAAGAAGTTTATATATAGCTCTTTGCGAGAGAAAATATTTTCAGTAGTTTTTCACCGATTCGTTTTGATCTAGGCGATGATCAATAGGCATTCTTGTTGGCTTGATCTTCATTTTTTTCGTGGAGGTTGTAGGCAAACGGAGTTTCATTCTGGATGGTTAGATCATCTATTAGAGTCTTTTATTTTCCCCAAAATTTTCGTGAATGTCCATTAATGTATGCCGCAGATTTTCCGAGTTAGTTTGATCATGTAGATAGTTAGATAGTCATTTTTGGTCCGATTGGCTTGAAAATTTAAGGAGGTGTTCAAGACATATAGGTATTTAATTTGAATGGTGGGATTGTGGATTGGAGATTCCAACCTTCTACAGATTTGGCGTGAACATTGGTATACGTTACGTTACTTTTGATTTTTGCGTTTGGTGATTTTTGGCACATGCAAATTGTATCTTCGCCAAAGAGATACATATTTTATTGCTCTATTTTTTCTTCTATTTTAATAATATAATACCTTGGTGATTTTTGTGGATGATTTGAGTTGAGCTTTGTACTAGAGCATTAAACATTGCATTCTTTTTTAAAGATAGTGGACTTTTTTGCTTTGGCCTATGGTCGTTTGCTCTCACCCATGAAAAGACCCTCAACTCACAAACAACAATTAACCATGACGATTTTACAAAACCTAACTGATAAGCGATAATGGAAAAACCTTTTCTTTCAAGAACACACACATCGAGGTATAAGGCACAAATTTTGCCCACAAACCTACTACATAAAATCCATCACTCTATGCACTATTAACAAACATAAGAAAACATAGCTCACGAGTTTTACAACACTAAACCTCATAACAAGGCACTGGACTAGAGTATACAAAACAATTTCCACACAAGATATGATTGTATATCCACCAAAACATTAGAGTATACAAAATAAGGCCTCATGCCCATCAATGATTAAACAATTATGGGTTAAATATCAAATTTGCCATGGAAGTTTTGCTAATGGAGCGTCCAGCACCCGAAAGTTTTTAGGGTACCAAATTTGCCCCGGAAGTATAAAAAAGGTAGCAAATTTGCCCATCCATTAATTTTGACCGTTAAGTTTAACTGAGTGTACACGTGGCATGCCACCTCATGACACGTGGCATGCCACCTCATCAACCCAATAAGAGTTAAGTATCATTTTTGCCCCGGAAGTTTTTATTGAGGAGCAATTTTGCCCCGGAAGTTTACAAAAGTAGCAATTTTGCTCTTTTTTCTCCCAATATTAAATTTGACTATTAGATCAGTCAAAGACCACACATGTCATACTTTGAAAAGGTCGAACTTGGAGTCAGAGAAGGAGATCCTTGAGATGTTGAGCTCAAGGCAACCAGAATTTGTGAAGCCGAACTGGTCACAGGGACTAGAGCTGGGAAATCGGGCCAGCCTGTTTAAGCCCTGTCCTTGCAGGGCTCGGGCTCAAAAAATAAGCCAGAAATTTGAAATTGGCCCTACAGGACCGGCCCTGCAATTTGTATAGATCGATCATTTGCTTAGATCATAAGTGACGCTTCCTGTGACCAGTTCGGCTTCACAAATTCGGCCACCTTGAGCTCAACATGTCAAAGATTTCCTTTCTCGACTTCAAGTTCGACCTTTTCAAGGCATGACATGTATGGTCTTTGATTGATCTAATAGTCAAATTTAATATTGGGAGAAAAAAGGGCAAAATTGCTACTTTTGTAAACTTCCAGGGCAGGGGCAAAATTGCTCCTCAATGAAAACTTCCGGGGCAAAATTGCTCCTTAATGAAAACTTCTAGGGTAAAAATGATACTTTTGATTGATGAGGTGGCATGCCACGTGTGATGAGGTGGCATGTAACGGTCAAAATTAACGGAGGGGCAAATTTGCTACTTTTTTCATACTTCTAGGGAAAATTTGATACCCTAAAAACTTCCGGGTGCTAGACGCTCCATTAGCAAAACTTTCATGGTAAAAATGCACCTTAACCCAACAATTATCCAAAGAAATAAATATAGTATTTCTAAAAACATGTGGGGCCATATAATGACAATATAGAAATCAATACAATACCACAACCAAAAGAGGCCTACAAAGCTCACAACTCTTATGCCTCTGGCTGCTTCCCTTAGCCTATAGCAAAATTAGAGGCCTTATTTGAAAAATATTAATAACGACATGGTGAGACGTAAAGTCCCAGAAACCAAAATCAATATGTAAAATATGTAGGAAAGGATTGCAAATCAAAGAAGAAGGTTTGATGACATAAAAATAATATTCTCAATAATCAAATATTATAAGAACCATCACCACTCATTTATTTTGCTCCTCCTTATATCTTCTGGATGTGATACAACCTATCAGTGCTAATATACCTGACCAAAGGTTAGCTAGTTAGTTCAAGAATATTGCCCCTCCCATGCCACCAACGATATACTATAACAGGGAGGCATCCACCTAAAACACTCAACTCAAAATCCAGACCAGGAAGGAGAGCCGATGGGTACAATTTCTCCATATTGCTTTTGCACAACTCAACATATCTCACGACCAAAAAAAATAAAAATATGTCACTATAGTTTTCAAAAGAATATTACAAGGTTATCATCTCTCATACAACATCCCATCAAAAACATTATAATTGCACATCTTAGTAATAATCTCCACTCATATATACAAGTTGAAAAATACACCGCTTCATTGAAACCAAGCTCAGATTCAAATATATACATAATCTTTCAAAACACATACATGTAGTATAGATAAAAGTAGGGTTTAAAAAAAAAAAAAAAAAAAACCTTAGAACCCAAAGCAAGAATATAAAATAAATAAACTCATGTTACCTCAACTCTAAGTTTAATCTTAACTTGAGGGTCGAAGCACGAAGAATCACCGATACAAGAAAGCTTTACATTATATGAATGTAGATATCAATCAACACAAACAATAATAAAATACATAAGTTATACAATTCAACTCCCAAAAACTCAATTTCCTCTCAACCATTTTCCTCAACATCCTAATTTCCTTAACAATCCTTATTTCAACAATCCAAGGTCATAGATGACTTTTCATGAGCTCGAATGACTCATTAAAATCTTTAGATAATCTCTATACCATATGCTCACATCAATCACTAAATTTTATAAATTAAAGTTTCACCTCCTACACACTTGTAGTCATAAAATCATCAATATCAACAACTTAGACCAATTAAATCTCTTTTTTTAACTTACATGAGTATAACCCAATCATTAAACAACTCTTCAAACGCCAACATAACCAAAATCATAACTTATAATTTCATATAACTCAAAATCTACAAAACTAAACCAATTAAAATTTCAATAATACCTCCATCGACCCAAATAAATTATTTAAACCACATTTAATTGGTAGAAACATTTTTTAGGACATAAATCCTAAACTTTTTAAATAGAAAATTGATTTTAAATTCCTATATCAGCAAACTAAAAGAAATATAAACTAATTAAAATTAACTATTAATCATTTTCTACATATATATAGTCATTTATTGTCAAAACGCAACCCTCCTAAAATCATAACCCTAAAATCTTAACTAATCAACACAATATTACCCTTATTAGAAAGAGAAAAATACGTGGAATAACTTTCATGAAGGAATTTTATTAAAAAGAAGTTAGTTTAGTTACCTAAATGATTTTCTAAGCATGCCTTAGATTTGAAACCATGGAGAAACGGGTCGAAACACGTATGTGAGCTTTGAACGATGAAACCCTTCTCTCTTTTTTGGCAAATGACGATTGACCTGGCAATGGGGTATATAATAACCCTAGAATACATTAAGGGGTCATGTGCCCCGATTGACGGGGAGGTGGGGTATTTAAATACCCTACCTACTGTTTGACTAAAGGGCCTCGTACCCCTTTAGTTAATTTAATTTTTTTAATGATTTTTTAAAATTCATTTTTTAGCCATTCCCCTTTCTTTATTATAATTAAATCCTAAAAGTAAAAATTAGAATGTTATTAGTCTCCCCATCAACAAGTCATAAAAGAAGAGAATCCATATCACAAGATTCTAATATAACATCCTCGAAGTCAAAACAACACTACCAAAATACAACATTATACAAATTTGATCACAACACAACACACCCGTAAATTTAAATATCAATACTACCATGACACACAAACATGCCTAAACAACAAGTTAGGGAAATCACGTCACATTTTCTCTTTGATTTCTAAGTACTATCATTGGGAAACATACCCTTCCAAAAAAAATTTAGGAGACGGATTGTTCTATTTCGTAACTGCTTGTCCTTTACATCAAGGATCCTCTCTGGCTTGGGCATATAGGTCAAATTCTCTCTAAGTTTGATCTCTTCAGGCTTAATCACATGCGAAAAAGCTGGATGATATTTCTTAAGTGTGACATGTGGAACACGTTGTGTACACTCGATAGGTGTGGCAACAAGGCAATTCAATAAGCAATTGGTCCAATTCACTCCAGAATCTCATATGGCTCGATGAATTGGGGATTCAACTTCTTGGCTTTAATGGATTTTGAAAGTGGAGCTATATACCCAAGAGGGGGGGTGAATTGGGTATTTTAAAAACTTTTGAAATCTGCTCTGTTTTTAGATAACAAAAACAGAGATGAATAGAGTAGAGAGAAGAATAGCGAACACGAGAGAATTTATCTTGGTTTGGTCTTAACAACTTGACCTACATCCGGTCCCGGACTCTCTGGGTTTTTCACTATCACAAAGATTACACACTATGTACTCAAAGAGTAGTTCTCTCTCTAGAACTCACTCCCCCTTACAAGTTGTAATCAATGAACTCCCAAATCACCAAGTCCCCTTGACTTGTGATTCTTTTCAATAAATGATTTACTGAGATAAAAACTCTCTAAGAGTAGATGATAATAAACACTCTGAAGCTTATAATGTCAAAAGACGAATACAAGTGAAAAGCGAAGGTAGTTAAGAAACTTGAATGCTTGTGCGTTTTCAGTTGTTATGTGTTGTTGAGAAGAATTGAATGCAGCTCTATTTATAGCTAGACGGCATTAATTGACCGTTGCATTGATAATCGATCCGTTGGAGATGACCCGAAGTTGTGAGCTACTTAGGTCTTCTTCTCTTTCGAAACTCACTTAGTCCAGTGGTTGGATGGTCGAGTTGACTCTCTCGCAAATTAATCCGTTGGAGAGGATGTTGCTTAATGAAGAAATCATTCTTTAATGCTTTGCAACGGAGTACAGATGGATTAACCAAAAAGGTGCAAGTTTCGGGTTGAGCATTTAATGTTCGACATCACTTTTGCTTTTGCTTTAAACCTTACGTAAAACTTCCTTGATGCATGCGAAATTCACTAGAAAGATGATTAAACATATCTAGTACCAATAAGGTATAATCATGGAAAGCATTGAGATCAAACACGAAGGTATAGCAAAATCGTTAAGTTTGAATTTCAAACAACGTCCGAAACACGGAGGTTTGTTCACAAACCTCGAGGTTTGCTCATTCAAGCTTGAACACATTTTTACATCAAAACCTCAAACCTCGGAGGTTTATCATTAAACCGGAGGTTTATAATGTTGCAATTACGAAGGTTCCTTGGGTTTACTCCAAACCTCGAGGTTTGCCCGAAACCTCGAGGTTTCACATCATGTGTGAAACCCGGCAAAGATGCGATGAAACCAAACTGGAGGTTTCTCAAGGAACCTCGAGGTTTTAGAATGAGTGCAAGTTCATTTGCTCTCGGGTTGCCACAATACTCGAGGTTTTCGGAAATACTCGAGGTTTTGCCCAAATGACAAGGTTGTTTGTTTTGACCCAAAACACAAACCGGAGGTTTCTAAGGAAACCTCGAGGTTTTCAATTCGCTGAAAACCATTAGCTCTGGGAAGCCGAAACACGGAGGTTTCGATAATACTCGAGGTTTCACATATAATTTTAAAATCCTTAGTTTGGCGCCAAGGCATAACCTCGAGGTTTGGAAGTAAACCTCGAGGTTTCACAACTTGGTGTGAAACCAGGTTTTCTTTGGAAGATCAAAACCTCGAGGTTTCTTAATAAACCTCGAGGTTTCACATATATTTGTGAAACCAAGTTTTCTTAAGTTAGAATACAAAACCTCGACACTTCCCTCATAAGGCCAAACCTCGAGGTTTTCCCAGAAACCTCGAGGTTTGCTCTCACTCAGGGTTTTCCAACATCTGAGAGCAAATCCTCATTCTTCGTTTACAATTGTTGGCAATCATCAAAATCTCTTCGAGAACCAACATTCTCCCCCTTTTTGATGATGACGACACTTGTAAGCAAACGTCTTTGAAAGTTCAAGAAAATTTTCATGTTGTAATTAAAAACTTTGAAATTATCAGAAGTTTCAGGAACTTAGTTATGTGCAGAATGTAAGTGCAAGGAAACAATCAGTTATGAGCAGAAGCATGAACATATAAGTTGTATTTCGGTTAAAGAGCAATACAAGATATCTTGTAATACAACTCAAAATACAAAATGCACAACATGCCATGATTCTCAAAAACCTCTAAACCTAAACTTCAAAAGGCTACTGCTACTGCTACTCCTTGTTTGTCTCTCCCCCTTTGTCATCTTCAAAAGGAGGGTTGACCAAGGGAGTAGAGGGAGGAGAAGGATTAAAAATGATAGTATCAAGGGTGGCAATGGATGGAGAGGGTAATATCTCGGTGGTAGGGGTAGATGGTGAAGGAAGGATTATGGTGGTGGGAGTGGTAGCCTCAGAGACAGGAGAGGGGAAAATGGGAGTTGAGGGAGTTTGAGAGAAGGAAGGGATAGGAGGGGAAGTGAAAGTGAAGGATGGTGAGGGAGAACTAGGAGAAGGGCCAGAAGGGCTGGGATCAGGATTGGAGCCAGGAGTAGAGGAGGAGCCAATGTGGAGATGATGCATGATCTTGTCCACCTTATCAGTGAGGACTGAATGAGAAATGAGCTGAGTGGACATCTTGAGCTCAATTTCTTCACCTTTTCCTTAACCTCGGTGATTGCCGGCAAGCGCTTCAAGGTGTTCCTTGATGGCATCTCGAATTTCAATGAGACCAAGTATGTCCACGAGTCATCTCGGCCGTAATTTTCCTAGTTCAAACTCCATGTGTATAGTCATGGAGGCAAGAGCAGCATCCACAATTTGCTTAATCTGAGAAGCCAGCTCAGATGACAGTGATGGCTGAGGAGGTGGAGGTGCAGACTGTGCCTCTTGAGCTTGTGAGGGCGGATGTGATCTTGAAGGAGCCTGAGATTGAGCAGAACCTTCCCCCTCAAACTTGATCTTCATCAGATTCATCTGTGTTTTCTCGAAGAAGGGGGGATACTCAAGTGTGTCTGCAGTACCCACATACCAAATCTTGTAGTAGAAAAGGATGACGGATACCAAAGAGGGATACGGGATATGGGATAATTGCCTCTTGGAAAAATGAAACTCAGTCATCCCTTTGAGAAGCCAGTCACCAAGGTTGAAGGGGACCTCCCTCACAAAGGCAGTAAAGGGTCTGTAGTCATTCTGAGTGAAGTGAGTCCAATTGCCGCCTTTAGGAATAAAGTTCCTCGAGTAGACATACCATAAGACACGATTCACAGCCGGCATGGAGCTTGGTTTGAATGTGAGTCGGAGTTGCGATCCGGGAGGAAAAGGCTCACCAGGCCTAAGTGTCTCGAAGACCTCCGGTTCTTTGTAAGAAAAGTCGAAAGGGCGGAGGATTGTCAATTCTCAAAATTTTGTTCAGAATGGCAGCTGACAGGGTAAATGAGACATCCCTAACAGTGGTAGTGACCCTCTCCTCAATCACTTCTCCATAATCACCCAGTTCATTGTTATACTCCATCTTATAATAAAACAATCGAACCAAGTTTGGGGTAAAAGGGGCAGATATGGAAATGAAGGATTCATATGGTTTCAGCCAAGGCGATAAGTCAAAATGACATTCTTTCTGAAATGTCTTTAAGTCAATAACCACCACGGGACAGAAAAGACGATGAAGGTATGCTTCCCTGAATTTTTCATTGTCAGGTTTGGGAAGAGTAGCAAGGTCAATGACAAAACCATTTGGTGGAGAGATGTGCTCGTATATGTCTGATATTGCATTGGCCATGACATGAGGCACATCTGCTTCTTCTTCTTGTTGAGGATTAGAGGATGACTGACCCTTTGATGATTGATGGGACCTGGCAAATGAGGCCCTCTTGGTTCTTGCCTTAGTTGGACCAGTGGATTTTGAAATTCCTGTCGCCTTTGATGGATCCTTTCCAGTAGGTTCTGAGCCAGACGCAGAAGCTTTCCCTTTCCCTTTGCCTTTGGGTTCAGGCTCTTTCCTTTTCTTTGAAGGACCCTTAGCAGGTTCCTTGAAGGAGACCTCTTTCCTAGGGCCCTTGGTTTCCTTTCTGCTTTTCGATGGAGACTCTTCATCAAGGAGTTCTCCTTGAACGCCTCTGATTGATTTGTC
This sequence comes from Acacia acuminata, assembly GCA_019022655.1. NCBI lineage: Eukaryota > Viridiplantae > Streptophyta > Magnoliopsida > Fabales > Fabaceae > Acacia > Acacia acuminata. The sequence goes on from JAFJYI010000005.1 coordinate 8,788,661, forward strand.
AATGCCATAACAAAGATGAGTAGACCGAGTCTTTTTCCTGACTGGACGATCAGAAGGACGAGGAGATGAGGTTTCAACCGAGTTGCCGAGGAGGAGGTGGAGGTGGAGACCATGATTTCGTTTTATCCCCACCGGAATCGGAACCGAAGTGGCTTGGGATTTGGATTTCGATGCCATTTGAGGGTTTAGAAGAGAGGATTAGATCGAAAAATGGGAGATTTAGAGAGTGGGTGACGAGAGAGGAAGCAAAACCTAGAGGTTTAGGTCGAGGTTTGAAGAACATGAACAGTGGACGCATATATATAGGCGATAGCAAACCTCGAGGTTTCATGCCAAACCTCGAGGTTTTGATGAGAGGTTACTAACACGGACGTCGAGGTGTTCGTGAACTGTGACCCATCAGCACGAAAACCTCGAGGTTTGTTCAAAAACCTCGAGGTTTTGTCCGTCCCCGAGTGATAAGCTTTTGTCTCATCAAATACTCGAGGTTTCCTCGCATACTCGAGGTTTCTATTCTCTCGAAATTTTTCGACTTGGTTATGTATCACCAAACCTCGAGGTTTTTAGCAAAACCTCGAGGTTTTGCTCTTTGACAGCAAAACCATGATTGACCATGTTCCACCAAACCTCGAGGTTTGCTTCTAAACCTCGAGGTTTTGCTCCTCGATAGCAAAACCACAGTATCCTGCATAAAACATGTCTAGACACTCCGATGCTTAAGTTAGTGACTTTTAATCATCAAGATTACAATGTATTACTAATTTGAGCAAGAATTACTTACAACTCGTTGGGATTTACCATTCCCAATTCTCTTCTAATAAAGTTGAATGACTCCTTGGGCAAAGGTTTGGTGAAGATATCGCAAGTTGAAGATGAGTTGGGATGAACATGACTTTGACATCTTTCTTCCGAACGTGATCCCTTATGAAATGATGCCTCACATCAATATGCTTAGTCCAAGTATGTTGCACTTTGGATTCTTGGCTAAGCTTATTGTGCTTGTGTTGTCACATAAGATAGGGATCTCCTTCAAGTTGATTCCTAGATCGACGATTCTTTGTTTGAGCCATAAGACTTGAGCACAACAACTTGATGCCGCCACATACTCGGCAAAGTTGATGATACAGCCACACTCGTCTGTTTCTTGCTGAACCAAGACACAAGTGAACCTCCAAGAAACTCACATTGGCCACTTGTGCTTTTTCTATCGGTCTTGTAGCCAGCATGGTCAAAATCTGAATATGCTATCAAATGTTCAGGTTGTCCTTTGGGAAACCACAATCCTAGTGTCTTTGTGTCAGCAAGGCATCGAAGATTCTCTTCACATGCTCGGCATGGGACTCCTTGGGAGCGGATTGGAACCTTGCACACATCCCTACACCGAATTGGATGTCGGGACGGCGATTTTGTCGAGATAGAGCAATGATCCAATCATTCCTCTATATTTTGTGATGTTGAAGTCTGTTCCTTCTTCATCAAGCATCTAATGAAGCGTTGAGCTCATAGGAGTATCGGCTCCATTGCAATGATCCATCCCAAACTTCTTCAAGAGATCATTGAGATACTTGGTTTGAGATACGAAGATCCCATCCTTCTTTTGCTTAATTTGCGAGGCCAAGAAAGTAATTGAGCTCTCCCATCATAGACATCTCAAATTCTCCCCGCATATTCTTAGCAAACTCTTCACACAATGTATCATTAGAAGCACCAAATATAATATCATCAACATATATTTGTACAATTAAGATTTCATTAAGCTTATTATTCTTTATGAAGAGAGTTGTATCTGCTTTTCCTCTAGTAAAACCTTGATCAAGAAGGAATTTGCTTAATCGCTCATACCAAGCTCTAGGAGCTTGTTTAAGACCATATAGGGCCTTCTTGAGACGATATACATGATCTGGATGATGGACGTTTTCAAAACCCGGAGGTTGTTCTACATAAACTTCCTCTTGAATAAAACCATTCAGAAAAGCACTTTTCACATCCATTTGATAGAGTTTAAAGTTTTTCACACAGGCAAAGGCAAGAAGTGTAACATCCCATTTTCAAAAGCAAGTATATATTTTTTTCATCGAGTAGAGCATCGGAGCGATTGAGTAAACGATATTTATATTCAAAATGCCATAAGTCCGGCTGATTACGGTAGTGGTACGTTATACCGAGTGTTTTCAAAAGTAAATAACAAAAAAGAAGAAAGTCTTGGTGAGTCCCTATGCGTCGCTTGCCTTTCTCCTCGATCCTCGGTCCTCCCGACCCGACGCTATGTCAAGAGGCGAGGTTCAATGCCCATTGAACCTCGTAACGGTTAACCTCATGTTTATATATACAACATAGACGGTATATGAGCATACAAACAAGCTTATCCCAACAAAGACACACGCCCCTCGGGCGAGATATGTCGCACTTAGCATACGTTTCGCACCTAGCAATCGTTTCGCACCTAGCATTTCGCACCAAGCATACGTATCCCAACACCCAGCAAGCATAATAACAAAGTACATTGAACATACCACAGAGCTATCAACTACCTCACATAAACATACCATACACATAGCACATGTACGCATACAATAAACATCGAGTTAGTGTTACGATGACGCGAACGTACCTTCGTTGACGGAAAACGGTACTTTTTGACGGTACAACGGTACGTGATTACGGATATCCTATAAGGATAATATCATATTATCAAGGCCCAACATCATAATAGGAATTTTAGGTACAAATTACCATTTTGCCCCTAACTCTCCTAATTGGCGGAATTTCGCGAACTTCGTTACTTTAACTCTAATCTTCCAAAATTTTGACATATCTCCATCTCCAATATATTTTTGAAATAAATATCATATTTATCCCTAAAACATGATATCTAAACTAACTTGGAAGATTAAAGATTAATCTAGCATTTCTACTATAACTACCGAAGGAACTACCAAAGCTTAAGACTAGGGACCGAAGAACTTACCCAGCACTTCGCTACTTCTTTTCCAGAGCTCCTCCTTGCTCTCACTTCTCTCTAACCTCTCTCTAGGATTCCTTTGTGAATTGGTGAGGAATGAAGTGAAGAGGGGTTGCCTATTTATAGAGAATTTCCATGGATCTCAACCCTTGGATCAACTTTTGCATCAAGGGCTAGGATGATGAAGATGTGGCCTTATGAACATCACTCATTTTCCTCTTCTCTCCACCACAAAAATGTCCCCTTACTTTATGCATTTACCCGATAAAATCCCACGATCGGTGTTCTAATCGCGTAATCTTAGAAAATCTCAAAAAATCCTTAGCAACTCACTTTGAAGATCTAATCTTCCTCTTTAAGAATAGTTGGGTTAACTAAATTTTTGATCCCATTCGGGGTATTTCGTAACCTGTTGAACATTTTTGGATAACCGCCGTCGATTACGGAAATTACCGGGTAACATCAACCGGGACAAAAATTCACGATTCATAATATGTCCAGTTGTTTTCTACTTAGTTCAAGGATTTCAAGTTATTATTTATTTTCCATTGGTTCTCACTTTTCTTATCGCCATTTGTTTACAAAATATCTTTTCATCGATCCCTTATTCGCCCCCGCCGTTACGGAAATGACTTCCGCTAACACCAACTTCTGGACAAAAATTCACTTGTTTGTAATATGTCGACCTAAGAAACTTAGTTCACGGTTTTCTAGGTAGGATTTAATTTCTATCGGTTCCCCTTTATCTAACCTGGTTCTTCCACAAATATCTTAATTATATTATTATTTAATTAACAAAATATCATGATATTATTTTTGAAAAACCCACAACCCTTTTCACACTCAAATTTTTGTTTTCTCTTCCCTTTATTATTTTTTTCTTTAATTTATCTAAATTAGCTAGAAGCTTAATTAGAGCCTTAATCCCATGATTAGCAATCTTTTAGGATTTAGGGTTTTCATGTTCTTAATCTCACCAATTTTTCTTAATCTTTTCTAATTGATTAGCAAGCACGCTTTATGCTAATATTAGCCATAAACACTTATCTAAAGGATTTTCTATAATCTACCTTAAATATTCTCTTGTTGAGGCTTAAACAATTAGCCATTAATTACTTAACTAATCACTTTCTAATTGTTGATAATTTTCTTAATTAGGATTAATCATTATCTCACAACTATTTTACTGATATTGGTATTTTATGCTCCATGTAAAATATTAAAAATCATAGGGCAATTTATGCTCCCAAAATTATATTTAATTTTGCCTCATTATTTTTCAAGGGAAATAATCCCAAAAATTCCTAAAATTAGAGACAACATATTTTCTAATTTTCAATGAATATTTTATTGCCTCTTGGGATTTATCATAATATTTTCGGGGCATTTCATGGCCCATAATTGCATTTAGGGATTTTGACACTTTAATCCCTCTAATTTCATTAGAAATTTCCCTAGACAATAGAATAAGTATCCTGAGGTTTTAAAACCACATATTCACCTATTTCCAAATAGGTATTATTTGCTAAAACATAGTATTCCGAGATAGATAATTATCGGGTATTACAAGAAGAACTCTTATGGCTTCCAATCTTGCCCTTTGGAGCATAAGTTTCTTCATAATCAATTCCTTCTTCTTGATTATAGCCTTTGGCAACAAGTCTAGCCTTGTTGCGGACAATGATAGCAGACTCATCTCGTTTGTTTTTGAATACCCATTTAGTGCCAATGACCGGATGGTCATTGGGTAAATACCAAGTCCCAAACTTGATTTCTATCAAATTGATGTAACTCCTCTTGCATTGCTATTACCCAATCATTGTCTCGAAAGGGCTTCATCAATTTTGAGGGTTCAATATGTGATATAAATCTTTGTGAAAGTTACTTCATTTAAAGTGCTATTTCTGGTTCTTACTCCTTGATTAACATCACCTATAACTTGGTCAAAGGATGATTTCTAATGAATTTCCAAGCTCTAGGTTGAGTCGATAAGAATTTTCGACATTGTTTTGAGGATCAGACTCGAAAACATTTTCGGGATTTTCAATAGAAGCGGAGTAGTTTTTGAAAAGAATTGATTTTTGAAGATACTTCGTCATCATCATCCATAGTTTTATCGGACTTGGATTCTGAGAAAACAACATGCATAGATTCTTCAACAATGCGAGTACGAGTATTAAAGATTCTATAAGCTTTACTTCTATTTGAATATCTCGAAATATACCTTCATCTGCTTTGGGATCAAATTTTCCCAAGTTATCCTTACCATTGTTATGGATGAAACATTTACATCCAAACACATGCGAGATGAGCTAGATTGGGTTTTCTTCCTTTGTACAGCTCATAGGGAGTCTTGTCCAACTTCTTCCGGAGGTATGCCCGATTTGAGATGTAGCATGCGGTGCTCATTGCATCAGCCCAAAACACTTGAGAAGTGTTGTTCTCATTCAAGTATGGCCCTTGCCATCTCGGTGAGAACTTCGATTCTTTCTTTCCACAACACCGTTTTGTTGGGGAGTCCTTGGGGCTGAGAAGTTGTGGTCTATTCCCATCTTTGTCACAAAACTCAAAGCAAATGCATTGTTCTCGAATTCTCCTCCATGATCGGTTCGATTCTGAAATAGAGAATCCTTTCTCGTTTTGGACCTTCTTGGCAAAAACAACAAAGCGATGAAATGTTTCATCTTTAGATGATAAAAATATAGTCCATGCAAATCTTGAAAAATCATCAACTATGACTAAAGTATAAAGATTGCCTCCAAGGCTTCTCACTCTAGTTTGGTCCAACTAGATCCATATGAAGCAATTGAAGAGGTCTATTAGTTGAAATTTCGTTCTTAGATTTGAATGATGATTTGGTTTGTTTCCCTTTTTGACAAGCATCGCAAAGCATGTTATTTTTAAAATGAAGTTTAGGAACACCAATCACCAGATCCTTTTTAAGTAATGTCTGTCAAGTTGAATCATATTGACATGAGCTAATCGCTTGTGCCAAAGCCAACTCTCATCCAGTTCTTGACAAAACATTTTTCGAGAGAACCATTCTTTGGAGAGACTAAGTCTATAACGGTTGCCATCTCTAGGGGCTCTAAACAAGGCTTTTGATTTAATGTTTTCTAAGGGAAGTATATCCTTACTTACAATCAAGCATTCCTCGAGAATCGAAGATAACTAAGTTACCTTTATCGGTGCTTTGGCTTACACCGAGGAGATTGTGGCAAAGTCCTTCGACTAGGTAGACATCTTTGATTAGTGGTCCTTCATTGTTGCCAATTTCACCAACTCCAAAGCAATCTTTCCAGATTGATTTCCACCAAAGGTCACCTTGCCATCATCCTTAGGCTTGATTGAGGCAAATTTGGATTGATCCCAGTCATGTGCCTAGAGCATCCACTATCAATGTACCATTTGTTGGATTTTGATGCTCTTAGGCAAACCTGCAAGACACACAAATCGGCCTTAGGTACCCATCTTTTCTTGGGTCCTTTGGGGTTAGTTTGTGTCTTAGGAATCTTGTAAGATCCCTTTGGCACCCATTGATAATTCCCTATGGGTTTACTCTTTCTTTCCTTCTTATGAAAACAGGAAGAAGTAGTATGACCCTTTGTTGCGTAATTACGGTGTGCAAACGGGTTTGAAGAATGGTGATTTTGTAAAATAGTTCATATAGGATTTTTCACCGAGACTTCTTTCTCCCTTTCTTTTTATCAAAATTAAGTTTGTAACCAACTCTGATCTGTCATTTATAAATCTTTGTTGTTTCAAAATGACATTGAGCATTTCACTTCCTCTAGTGAATTTCTCAAGTGCCTTGGTGAGGTATGAATTCTTTTTCTTGAGATCGGGACAATCTTCACAAGCAATATTTTCGAAGAGGAAAACTTTTCAACTTGAAGTTCAAGAGTAAGATTTCTATTTTTCAATTTGAAATATTTGTCGGCTAATTTTTCAAACTCGGATTGCATGCCATATATTCAGCAAATAATTCATCATAAGGTGGTTTGCAATCATATACCTCTTCGAAGTTGATACGATGTTCTTCTTCTTGGCAACTAAGCACACGTTTGCTTTTTCTTCCCCATCCTCATCATTTTCATCGATGAACTATCTCCCCAAATACCGAGAGACATATGCCTTCTTTTTGAATCTGTTGAACCTCTTCTTTTCTTTGTCTTTGTTTTTCAGATTGGGACATTCGATTTGATGTGTGAGCTTCTCACATTCGTAGAGATGATTGGCTTCTTTGCCTCATAAATTTGGAGCTACCCTTGTGAAACTTCTTGAAACCTTGGTCCTTCTTGTAGAATTTCTTGAATCTCCGGACCATCATGCCAATCTCCTCATCTTCGTCTGGATCTTCATCATCATCTGATTCCTTAGTTTCTTTGATAGCTTTAAGAGCAATTCCCTTATTTTTGCCATGGACTTCATCAAGTCCCTTTTTGAACTTGAGCTTGGCTTCATATTCAGAAAGACTTCCAAAAAGGGCTGCCACAGATGCCATAGAATCTCCACGAGCTTCTTCAATGGCGGTGACTTTGGCTTCCCATTCCTTATTGAGGATGTTGAGGATTTTCCTTACTTGGACGGGTTGCTCATACTCTTTGCCCAATGCGGCAAGTTGATTGATCGGATGAGTGAATCTCGTTTGGAAATCACCAATAGATTCTCCAGACTTCATACGAAGGAGATCATATTCTGTCATTAGAGTGTTGACTCTATTTTGCTTAACTCCAACGGTTCCTTCATGAGCAATCTCCGGAGCGTCCCACATGGCTTTAGCGAGAGGTTAAGTTGCGAGATGCGGAAATATTCTTCTTGACTAAGAGCACTCTGCGAGAAGGAGAACCGCCTTCTTTGTTGAGTGTGACATTTCTTGTCATTTTCATCATAATCTTCTTCTTCCTTTGGAACCACGAGACCATTTTCGAACGGTTGGAGCGTAGTCTCCTCGTTCAAAGACTCTCCAGAGACCATATTACGTAGCCATTACAAACACCTTGAATTTGGCTTTCCGAATGAATAATGCTCTCCATTGAAACCGGAGAGTCTGTTAATTGATGCTCCATCGGGTAGAATGCCTTCCATTGGATCCTTCTCGAGATGTTAAGCTCTTTAGAGAAGACCTCGCTCACGATACCAAATGAAAGTGGAGCTATATACCCAAGAGGGGGTGAATTGGGTATTTTAAAAACTTTTGAAATCTGCTTTCTGTTTTTAGATAACAAAAACGAGATGAATGAATAGAGTAGAGAGAAGAATAGCTGAACACGAGAATTTATCTTTGGTTTGGTCTTAACAACTTGACCTACACATCCGGTCCCGGACTCTGGGTTTTTCACTATCACAAAGATTACACACTATGTACTCAAAGAGTAGTTCTCTCTCTAGAACTCACTCCCCCTTACAAGTTGTAATCAATGAACTCCCAAATCACCAAGTCCCCTTGACTTGTGATTCTTTTCAATAAATGATTTACTGAGATAAAAACTCTCTCTAAGAGTAGATGATAATAAACACTGAAGCTTATAATGTCAAAAGACGAATACAAGTGGCGAAAGGTAGTTAAGAAACTTGAATGCTTGTGCGTTTTCGGTTGTTATGTGTTGTTCGAAGAATTGAATGCAGCTCTATTTATAGCTAGACAGCATTAATTGACCGTTGCATTGATAATCGATAGTTGGAGATGACCACGAAGTTGTGAGCTACTTAGGTCTTCTTCTCTTCTCGAAACTCACTTAGTCAGTGGTTGGATGGTCGAGTTGACTCTGCAAATTAATCCGTTGGAGTGATGTTGCTTAATGAAGAAATCATTCTTTAATGCTTTGCAACGAGTACGAGATGGATTAACCAAAAAGGTGCAAGTTTACGGGTTGAGCATTTAATGTTCGACATCACTTTTGCTTTTGCTTTAAACCTTCGTAAAACTTCCTTGATCGCATACGAAATTCACTAGAAAGATGATTAAACATATCTAGTACCAATAAGGTATAATCATGGAAAGCATTGAGATCAAACACGAAGGTATAGCAAAATCGTTAAGTTTGAATTTCAAACAACGTCCAGAAACCTGGAGTTTTGTTCACAAACCTCGAGGTTTGCTCATTCAAGCTTGAACACGTTTTTACATCAAAACCTCAAACCTGGAGGTTTATCATTAAACCTGGAGATTTATAATGTTGCAATTACGAAGGTTCCTTGGGTTTACTCCAAACCTCGAGGTTTGCCCGAAACCTCGAGGTTTCACATCATGTGAAACCCGGCAAAGATGCGATGAAACCAAACTGGAGGTTTCTCAAGGAACCTCGAGGTTTTAGAATGAGTGCAAGTTCATTTGCTCTCGGGTTGCCACAATACTCGAGGTTTTCGAAATACTCGAGGTTTTGCCCAAATGACAAGGTTGTTTGTTTTGACCCAAAACACAAACCTGGAGGTTTCTAAGGAAACCTCGAGGTTTTCAATTCGCTGAAAACCATTAGCTCTCTGGAAGCCAGAAACCTGGAGGTTTCTGATAATACTCGAGGTTTCACATATAATTTTAAAATCCTTAGTTTGGCGCCAAGGCATAACCTCGAGGTTTGGAAGTAAACCTCGAGGTTTCACAACTTGGTGTGAAACCGGGTTTTCTCACGGAAGATCAAAACCTCGAGGTTTCTTAATAAACCTCGAGGTTTCACATATATTTGTGAAACCAAGTTTTCTTAAGTTAGAATACAAAACCTCGACACTTCCCTCATAAGGCCAAACCTCGAGGTTTTCCCGAAACCTCAAGGTTTGCTCTCACTTAGGGTTTTCCAACATCGAGAGCAAATCCTTCTTCGTTTACAATTGTTGGCAATCATCAAAATCTCTTCGAGAACCAACAGATTTGCCAATACCGGTTATTGGTGAAATCTTAAGCAACACATGGTCATATACTCCAAACTCCGTAGGACTACAACGCCTATCCACATAGCTCTTTTGTCTGCTTTGAGCGGTCAACACCTTCTAGTAAAATAACCTCAATTTTCTTTGTAGTTTTGTTCACCAAGTCCGGTCCAATAACGGTTCTCTCGATCAAACTAGTCCAACAAAGAGGTGATCTACACCTTCTCCCATATAATGCCTTAAAAGGAGCCATCCGAATGCTCGACTAATAACTATTATTATAAGCAAATTCTGCCAAAGGTAGGTGATGATCCAAACTACCAAGTAGCTCAATGGCACAAGCCCTTAACATATCCTCAGGAGTCTGAATTGTCTTATCTGTTTGACCATCAATTTACGGATGATAAGCCGTACTGTACTTTAACCTAGTCCTCATAGCCTCCTATAACTCCTTCCACAATTTTAATATGAACCTCAGATCACAGTTTGTCACAATCTCTGTGGGCACACCATGCAACCTGACAACCCAATCCATACACAATTGAGCTAGCCTCTCTAAGCTATATCTGATACGGATGGAAGGAAATGAGTTGACTTCGTCAATTTGTCTACATTGACCCAATGATGTTATGGCTTGTTATAGTCTCTAACAATCCTACAATGAAATCTATGGAAATGATGTCTTACTTCCATTTGGAGAACCTCTAAATGTTAAAGTAGCCCTAGAGGCTTTTAATGCTCGATGTTCACCTTCTAACAGGTTAGACACTTCATTTATGAAGTTTGTCACATCACGCTTCATCTTAGGCCACCAATACCCTTACTTCAGACCTCAATACATCTTATTGATTCTCGGATGAATGGTATACTTGCTCCGATGAGCCTCTTCAAAAATTGTCTTCTTGATTTCCTCATTGTCTGGAACACAAAGCCTTTTCTTGTACCTCAATATACCTGTATCCCCAATATCATAATCAGATACTTCACCGTTCTCCAACTCTTCTATGATCCTTAGCAAACAGTCATCTTTCATCTATGCCATTCTCAAATCTGTTAGTTATGATTAGTTTTGATGATGTCTTATATAGATATCATTATCCAGAGCAAAAAGCTTGTATACTATATTTATCTTCTACTTTGATTAATCCTTATATATAAATGTAGATATGAAGTTTAAACAATGAAGAATGATCAAGAGAGGAGATTGAAGAAATGAGAATATCAATATGAAAGTCTCTATGATCAATGGAAGTTGAATTGGCGGAGTTCAAACAGCCACGATGCATTCATTCGAAGCACTACTCGAGTACCACAACTTAATACTCGAGTATGGTACTTAATCAGCTCTTATTTAGGCAAAAATCCCAGCAATACTTGAGTATTTCATGTCAATACTGAGTATGGCACTAATTCTCGAGTATGCAACTTCAAATACTGGAGTAATGTCGTGATTTCAGCTACTCTGCTCAGCTCTGTTTCGCGTCTCACCTGGCGACCTCTGGTAATTTGATGATATCTCCCAAACCAGGAATCAGATTGATGGGAAACCAATGACATATGAAAGTAGACTCCCAATGCGTCATTTTGACATAAAATTCAAGTCCAAAGGAGTCCAGATGAGAGAGCTATGAGTTTTTCAAGTTGCCACAAGAATCACCGTCACAATCCAGACCAAGCTTCGGTAATTTGAGTGTATATCACAAATGACAAATCCAAATGATCTGAAACTAGTGCCATTGGAAACTAGACTCCAATAACTTTTCAAAAAAAATCAAGAACATGAAAAACGAAGATCAATTGAAGGAGATATGATGTTTTGAAGTTGATAGTTAGTTCTAAATGCTGAAAAAACGCTGGGTAAGAACAACCTTCATTCATCTAATGTTAATGGACGAAATACAACCAGTTTAGAGCTGATTCTTATTGAACTGGAAAGAAGACTTAAAGAGTTTTCTGAGATGGGGTGATTTGCTAATTTTGGACTTATTTTGAAGACAACATGTTCACCGAAACTTAGCGGTCCGACATTGCATTTTGAAGACAACATGTTCACGGAAGAATTCACCGATGATATTGCATTTTTTAATGTCAATGAAGATTAATGTTTGTGCAAGATCATGGTAGCTAGCGGTCTGACACTTAAAGACAGTTACTCGAGCAAGAACGAAAATACTTGAGTAGAGGGTGAACATACTTGAGAATGTCACTTATATACTCGAGTAATATCGGGAATCAGTTGATGGAAAATGGAGATACTCTAATATTAGGAATGAGCTACTCGAGTATGTTAATTGCTGAATGCGATACTTGCTCTCGGGTTGTCTAATACTCGAGTATGGAATATGGGATAGTCGAGTATGTGCATGATACTCGAGTATGCAGAATTGAGTTCCCAAGTATTGTCTTGCTGATGTGTTTCATTCAATGCATTCCTTTCAGTGAAGAATAGGTTCTACTCAAGTATTGCAAATGGATACTCGAGTATGGTCAATTGCAAAGCTTCTGGTATACCTGAATCACATAGATACTCGAGTATGAGAATTGACTACCTGAGTATTGACGAATGAGCATCTGTCAATTATTTCTACAATGGATACTCAAGTATTCCGAAAGTATTCAGCAAGTATTCAGGAAATATTCAGAAAGTATTCCGAAAGTATTCATGAAGTATTGAGGAAATATTCAACAAGTATTCAGGAAGTACTCAAGATTGAATACTCAAGTATGATCAATATCATAGCCTCCGGTATAACTGAATCACTGAGATACTCAAGTATGGGAAATGGACTACTCAAGTATTGACGAGGATCAAGCATCTGTCAGGTGTTTCTGCAAAGGCTACTCGAGTATATAAGTATGGCTACTCGAGTATGATATATCAACAATCACAAAGCATCTGTAATCTCATTGCGGATAATTTGATTACACTATTATATCTTCTTCTACATCATTCAATATTATCCATGAAATTACTAATCATCATTTTAAGTGATTTTCAAATGTTTAACCAACGGTTGAATTTTGATGAGCTATCAAGCAGCGAAAGTTTCGTGAAACAGAGACAACGCGCTGAATCCAATTAAGGTGAAATAGGCGCAGATGCTTAAATGCTCACAACAGACATATTTAAATCCTACAACGGTCTTCATTCTACAACTAATATAAATACTCAAAGGATTGAATTCATCAACACACAAAAACGCATACACAGACAAAACATTCAAAGCGATCAAATTCTATTTTGTATATATATCTTCGGATATTATTGAGCTTCAATGTTTATTATTTCTACTCTGTGAGAGAGATTTATCATTAGCTTTACAATTCGTTCAAATCTCAAGGTAGAGGTATCTTGAGTGTGGGTGTAAGGGTGAGTGAGTCCTAGTGAAAGGATTATCTCGAGAGTTACAGAGTGTGTAATTGTGTCTGTAGTTATTTGGTTACAACTTGTAAAGAGGAGTAAGTCCTAGTGAGAGGATTACTCGAGAGTTATAGAGTGAGTAATGAAGGTTTGAGATAGTGAAATCCCAGAGTGTTTCTGGGGACTGGACATAGGTCAAGAGTTGGACTGAACCAGTATAATCTCTTGTGTTCATTGCTCTCTCTCTATCTTTGTTTTAAGCATTCTTGAGCAATTAGCGAAAGAATTTTATAATCACCTATTCACCCCCTCTAAGTGATATTCCATCTTCAAAATCACCATAAAAGTCAAAATTCTTGAATATTGTACTTATAATGACCTTTGAATTTAGTTCAAGATAAACCTCTAATAACCCTTATAGGAGATTATGCTCAGTAATACACATAAGAAACATGTGCATTGACTTCCATCTTAAGGCATCTGCAACTACATTTGCCTTCCCTAGGTTATACTTCAACTTAAAATCAAAATCTTTCAAGAACTCCATCTATCTTCTTTGTCAGTTGTTCAAATCCTTCTGATCCACAAGATACTTCAAGCTCTTCTTGAATTGGGATCCACACATTTAATGCCTCCAAATCTTCAAGGACAAAGCAACAGCTGCAAATCTAGATCATACGTCGAGTAATTATCTTCATGAGTCCTCAACTGTCAAAATGCATAAGCTACAACTAAACATCTAGCATGAGCACACATCTCAAGCCCTTCAATAATGCATATGTATACACCGTATACTATCTATGTGGGTCGGATATGATACTTAAACATCTTGCATAAGCATAAATCTCAAGCCTTCGATAATGCATATGTATACACTGTGTGCGGCCTACATGGGTCGGGTATGATGAGAACATATGCAGTGGTTAACTGGGTCTTTAGCTTCTAAAAAGTTGCCTCATACTTCATATCCCAAACAAATGGTTGCTCCTTTTTAGTCAATCTATTGAGGGCACGACAATTCGAAAGAACCCTCTATAAAACAGTAGTAATAACTAGCCAACCCCACAAACTATACACTTCTATCACAAACTTAGGTGGTTCCCATTGCAACACAACGTCAACCTTACCAGGGTCTACTGCTACGCCATCTGTTGAGACCACCTAAAAAATTCACATTTGCTCAGCTCACATACAACTGGCTCCTTAGAATAGACATTGTTCTCTTCCTCCGATTCAACATTAACCTCTTAGGTATGACCTTTGCTTCCCCTACTCGGCCCTTTATTAGCTCTGCCCTCCTCGAGCCTTCTCAACCGTTCATTTATTGTAAGGGCCTATCCATATAGATGCTGCAACATTTTAGCCTCGTTTAATAGCTCATGGGGCTTATTATATCTCTAGTGGCTATTGTCATTGATATATGTACAACTGATATTCACCATCTCTCCCCACCTAAGAGTAAAACCTACGAAAGATGGAGAATAGTAAGAACGAGAAACAATACACAACACAAAAGGGAAGCAAGTGGGAAAAGATTATATACTGCAATGGATAATAGGGCCAGGAAATCATAAATGCATGGCTCTAGTACCAAGTTGAGAAGACTCTCAACTAAAAAACAACAATCAACCATGAAGATTTTACAAAACCTTATTAGAGAGTGATAATGAAAAACCCTTTTCTTTCAAGAACACACACATCGGGGTCCAAGGCACAAATTCTACCCACTAGAGAAAATCCATCACTTTGGGCACCATTAACAAATAGAAGAAAACATAGCCCACGAGTTTTACAACACTAAACCCCACAACAAAGGATCTACACAAAAAATGTTCACACAAGATATAATTGTGTAGATCCTCCAAAACAGTAGTATACAAAATAAGGCCTGAGGTCCAACAATGATTAAATAGATATGTAAAGAAATAAATGTTAGTGACAACATTATTTCACCTAAGAGGAGGGTTAATTGGGTGATCTTAAAAATTTAAAACGAGAATGACAAATACTTCAATAATAATAAAAAAAGAGTTAGAGGAATATCACCGAAGTCTGCACAATAGATTTTAACTTCTCGACCTATGTCCAATCCTTAGAGCGTCTATGAGATTTTCACTATCGATTCAAGATTCCATAGGTTCTTGCACCTCAATATAGAGTAATCCTCACAAGGACTCATCCCCCTTACAAGTTTTAACCTAACAACCACACTCAAGGTCCACACTCAAGGTCCTACTCACTTAAAATTTTACAAAAATGAAATCATTTGTAAATAACTTTATCACAAAGTAGATATGTAATCACTGATGAATAGATATATATCAAAAGATATTACAATACAAGAATTTATAAGCAATAAATGAGCAGTAGATTAATCATTTTCTTGGTTAATTTCTTTGTATTGAATGTTTAGCTATTTATAGTTGAATGCCATTAATAACCGTTGTGAGCGTTTGAACTACCCGTTAGAGACAAATTGGAGTCATAGGAAGAATTCAATGTTTAGTCGCTTTATACGACAACAACCATTTGGTATGCTTTGTGATTTACTCAAGGTTAGGTCGCTTTTGTCTTCACAACAACAACTTTGGACAAAATTCATTTTGGTATACTATGTGATTGCTTCCATGTGCTATGTTTTTGTTGTACATTTAATGCTCTGACACATGGAATGGCTATCATGCTTTTTTGAAGATAATATGTGAATTTGAACATCTAAAACACACACACACACACACAATTAGTTCTTTATTAAATTACAATGGTTTGGCCTGTATACGTTAGAAATTTTCAATAGTTACTAAGACATTAGATCTCATCTATCTCTTTATATCAACATTTATGTTCTAGTAGAAAGTAAAGAAAGATGCCTGTTGAGTGAGCCTTCAAGGCTCTTTGTGCTCCTCAATTATATGTTATGTCGTTTTTATCTACCATGTCCATAAGACTTTGGTGTTTTTTTTTTTTTTTTTTTTTTTTTACTAAAATATTTTAAGGATATAAATTGACATTATGACTTGGGTCTTGTTTGAACTAATCCTATATTTTGTTGATTTGGATGTTAGACAAACTTATTGGCTATATGTGAGATATTATGGTTAAGTATTTGACAATATTTATATTCAGGTGTTACAAATAGTACATTAGTATTACTGTTACTCCTCATGTCCTCAATAAAAGACATATTTAGCTAATTTGATTATATTAAGGAAGTTAGTTTAGTTGGCACATATGACATATATTTTTTTAAATACTCTAGTCATCAATTTCTTAATTACCTCATTCTCTCTCCTCCTTGACTATTGTTGAGGGAGCATTAATAAAGAAAAATTAAGAAAAAATTGATAAATATGAAAATTATATCTTATATTTAGGACTAAGATCAACTCCTCAAAATTATTTTATATTAAGCACCAAAGGAGTATTATAAATAGAGGATCTAACCCAATCCATAATTTCCTGCATGAATCTTTAATTTACTTTAATAAATATTTAACTAATTTACTCGTGCAATCAAAATTGACTGCACACTACTCCTCTTATAAGCACTTCGTGTTGCTCAAACAAGAGGAGGAGAGGGGGAAGGAAGTGACAGATATGTACCATTTGAATGATGAGAATGAGAGGGGAATAGAGGGGATGAGAAGGATTTTAATGTTATTTTATTTATTTAGTTCAGAATGGGAGGGGAGGGAACATATTTTAATATGGACAACTTTGTCCTTACTTTAATGAGATTGTTTATTAGCTTATTGAAATTTTTTATAATTTGTAGAGGTTAAATATAAAATTATAATTTCTTAATTATTAAAATCAAATAAACATAACTATAATGCATAACTAATAGGTAATATACACATACATTAATTGTTGTTGTTTTTTAAAAAAAAATATGGCTGGCCTTTTTATACTTTCCGGTTTCGCTGATCAAGAATAATCCAAAACTTACTATATATCATCACATCTTTTTCATCGCTTTCATATTAAAATTTGTCCGCAAAAGTAAAAATATGCACAGAAAAATTATTCAGCTCAAAATTTGCATGCTACATACGGAGAGTAAAATAATTTAATTGAAATTATACAATACATCACATGAAACTTCTAATAACAATTAATAGAACTAACAATATGTTGATTGATATAGTAAGTAGTCTCACCCCCTATAAAGAAGAAAAACACAAGTTCGAATTTCAAGAAGTGCACTTGTTGAAAAATGGGTAAACTTTTACGCTCTATAAGCCTCAAAGCAGAATACCCTTTACATCAATAAATGAAATATATGCTGTAATACCCTACTTTTTATGACTCTTATAAACATTGTATTTTGGCAAATAATTAGTAAAATACAAAGGTGAATATGTCTCTCAAAAAAATTATAATCTATTGATTACATTCTTATCATTTTGAAATTAATTAACCAATGTTAAATTATAAGACTACATTTAAGGGCTATTTAATGTGATATTTATAGCATATAGATAGCTATGCAAGAGAAATAAGAAAATGTTATGTAGACACTTAATTAAATTATCAAATGCTAATTATCAATTAAGCTTGCACTAAAAAAAGATTAGTAGCATGTGTCTTCAAATTGATAAAAGATAATAGAAATAAGTAAAGATTAAAGTACATAAAGCTTGATTAATAAAGCACTAATGATCATGTTTAACTAACAGATCAATTAACCAATGACAAATGCAATTAAGAGTTAATTAAACTTTGCTAATTAATGTTGAAAAGTCAACAATGGTAACTAGCCAATGAAAAATCAAGAAAATAAGCTAAATCTCCGGTAATTAATTGGACCAATGGGAGACTTGAGCCATAGATTAAGGGTGAGGATTGAACTTAAACTAACCCAAATTAGATCCAATGGTTGAGAGGAAAGAAGAGGTGTTAGATTTGCACATGGAGGGATGAGAGAAGATTCATTATATAATAATCAAGATATTTGGCTTATAAGAGCACATGCAAATTAAAATAAAAGCTCTTCAATAGTGTTTATTTTTCTAACAACAATGAAGAGAGTGGATTAAGTTTTGTAAAGAAAATTAGATCCAATGGTTGAGATTAAAGAAGAGGCATATGGTAGGGTCCACATTGGGCTTGAGAGTTCCCTATAAATAGAGGGCTCACCTCTTCATTTTCTTCACACCACAACTCAATTCAAATTGATTGAGATAGAGAGCAAGGAAAAAATAGGAGTAAGGAGAAGAAGGAGTAAGAATTTCAAGAGGTAAGTTCTTGAGCTCTAACTTTTTAGTTCTTAATAAAATTGTAGTTTAATCTAGAAAATTAGAAGGTAAATTCCCAAACTTGTTTTTAGGCCTCTTTGCATTGAAAAAAAATTCTAAATGAGGTAAAAACATGTTGGGAAATAATTTTTAGAATTAGTGGAACAAGATTGTGAAAATTGTAGAATTTTCAGTTTTAAATGTTGTGCTAGCAGTGAATGTTGAGGCTATTATTTTATGTATCAAAAGAAGTCCTAAAATCATGAATATTTTATAGGCTAAAGTAGACACGTAGGAATTTCTAAATATATAAAATATGCAACATTTTGAATTCTACACAAGAAATTATATATTTTTGAAGTTAGACCTTATTTCTGGAGATATAAACTGAACAGTGTTTAGAAACATTAAACCTGGGAATGATCCGTGATATTTTGGCTTTTGGGAATATTTTTCCTTGAAAATAGGGGCATGAGGAATTTTGAATCACTCAAAAATAATTTTTGTAGAATTAATTATGATTTTTCAAAGTTAGTGAAAAACTGGGCAAAATGCTAAAAATTGCGTTTTTAATAAAAAGTAAGGGTAAAATGGAATAATAAATCCACCAAGGGTAGAAAGGTAAAAGGAGGTGAAAATAACCCTTTAGGATATTATTCTAGGAAATATGATATTAATTATAATATCATAGAAAATGAAATAATCCGACGGTAACATTAAAGGATATCAGGGACCAAAGTCGGATTCAAAAGGTCGGGTGTTTTGGCAATTACGCGTTGAAAGGTACTGACGCGTGCATCTGTAACTTTAACTCGATATGTCTTGTATGATTATATATAATTGAATGATTTATGAAGTCATGGGCAAGACTAGGTCTTGGGCCATGCATCGTGACTAAGATATGGGTCTTAGATCACCTGTTTATATACATTCAGCTTTGTACGGGTTATAGTCATGATAATGTCGTATGGTTGTTTTCCTAACGCTGAGGGCATGTGGATTCGTGACACAGGATGAGTGCAAATGTTGTGGACATTACATATGTTGTGTGTTGGGTGCTATGTATTGTTATAACCTTACATTTGATGTGTGCTATGTATGGTTGATGCTGAAATGTAATGAATATCTGTTTTATACCTACTGTTATTGTTAGATACGATTAGTTTTGATGATGTCTTATATAGATGCCATTCTTAAGAGCAAAAAGTTTGCATACTACATTTATCTTCTACTTTGACTAATTCTTATATTTAATGTAGATGCGAAGTTTAATAATGGAGATTGAACAAGAAAGGAGACTAAAGAAAGAAGAACTTGCACAACATTCAAGTTCTTGTGATACATGAAGTTTTGATGATCAAACAAAAGTTGGAATGAAGCGATCGACACATGAAATTCTGGAACAAGTTCAGCATAGGCTTGGCTTCCTGGATATTGAAGAAGGTAGAAGATGCAAAGAATGATGAGCCCAAGTTAAATGATGAAGAATGATCAAGTTGGGAGATGGAAGAAGGAAGAATTTGTTAAATGGAATGAAGATATAATTATTCAAGTTCTTATGTTGAAGCTAGAAGCCTCCAAGATCATATGGAAGTTGGAATGACTCAATTTAGAGTTAAAACAAGCAAAAATGAGGTTGGATGAGCAAACTCGAGTCTCCAAGTATTAAACTCGAGTTTACCACCTTGTCAAGATATTTTGCCTCTCGACATGAACAAACTCGAGTTCGGGACCCCAAACTCGAGTTTAGGACTTTAAACTCGAGAAAGGAATCACAAACTCGAGCCAATAAGTGTCTTCAGCATTTCGGTGTCTCTACACTAGGCAAACTCGAGTCTATAAGCGCAAACTCGAGTTTACGGCGGTCATCGCACTTCAAAGAACTCGTTTTCACGTTCAGCTCGGGCGAGGTCTGGTAATTCAATGATATCTCCTAAACCGAGAGATCGGATTGAGGTAGAACTAGTGCATATGAAACTAGACTCCCAATGCGTCATTTTGATATAAAATTCAAGCCTAAAAGAGTTTAGATCAAGGAGATATGAATTGTGCAATTTGACAGAGAAATCCACGCCACACAGAAAACCAAGCTTCAATGTTTTGAGTGTGACTCATAATATAAAAATCCAATTAAGCTGAAATCGTGGCAGATGAAATTAGACTCAAAGGGCTTTCCATCAAGATTTGAACGGACTAAAACGGAGTTTGGACCAGAGAGATATGGCCTTTGAAAGTTGAGAAAGTTGCAAACTCGAGCCAGGCCAAGTCAGAAGCAACCAAGTCACAGTACAACTTACAAACTCGAGTTTATCAATCACAAACTCGAGCTCGAGAGTTCCGAAGTAGAAATGAACATTTGGAAAAAGCCAAACTCGAGCCTATAAGTGAACAAGCTCGAGTTTAGCTCAAACAGAGAGCAACCAGTCCGAAGAACATCCAAACTCGAGCCTATAATTAAGTAAAAACTCGAGTTTGCGGGTTACAGAGAGCAAACATTGGTTTTAAAGAGAACCAAACTCGAGTCTATTAGTTGTAAACTCGAGTTTTGGCCAACCCGAGAGCATTTCAGTTTTTAATGTGCTGAAAACCTCGGGTTTAGAGGCGAAAACCCTCGGTTTTGATGTTGGACTAAGATCAACTTTTCACATTAAAGTCCAAACTCGAGTTTGGAAAAACAAACCTCAAGTTTGCATCGCCGAATACGAAATTCAAATTTGACGATTTTGCAAAACCTTCATGATTTATCTTAATACTTTCAATTATCATTCTTCTATGTTCCTAGATATGTTTAATCACTTTGTTGGTGAGTTTCAGATGATTTAGAAGATGTTTAGTGAAGGTTTAAAGCAAAAGCAAAAAGTGACGTCAGCACTTTAAAAGCAAGACCCAGAAAAGTTGCATACTTTTGGGTAATCCTTCTGCTCACGTTTACAAGGAATTAAAGAATGCTTTCTACATCCAGCAGCTACTATTCCAACGGATCTATTGTCAAGAAGTCAACTCGAACTTCGCACGGCCGGATTAAGCGAAACTAGAGAGAAGAAGACCAAAGCTCAACCCAAACCTTGTCCGATATGGGCAACGGCTATAAACGGTCATATGGTGTTCTCTACCTATAAAAGAGGATAGATTCAAGCAGAAAAATGTGGAGATACAAGCCTACACTTCCAACATGCGATACTCGCTTTTTACATCATTTACTCTCTCGTTTTTCATGTTTAGATAACTTAGAGAGTGAAGTGATTTGTATTTGATCTTCGGTGTTTATCTATTCACTTCTAAGAGAGGAGATTTATTGTAAACACATTATCTTTCTATCTGAGAGTTACTCAAGATTGAGTAATCTTGAGTGGGATATGCATTGTGTTGATTACAGCTTGTAAGGGGGAGTGAATCCTAGTGAGAGGAGTACTTTGAGTACGAGTGTGTAATCAAGCAAGTGTGTTTATTACAGTTTGTAAGGGGGAGTGAATCCTAGTGAGAGGGTTACTTCAGTTATAGAACGTGTAATCAAGTTGAAAGAAGATAGTGGATTGAAAATCCCAAGTGAGGCTTGGGGACTGGACATAGGTCAAGGATTGGGCCGAACCAGTATAAATCAGTTTGCACATTCTCTTCCCTTATCTCTTACATTTCCAACATTTATGTTTGAATGACTGTCAATTAATTTATAACTCATTTTCGTCATACAAACTGAATTTTCGATTTGCGAAAAGATTTTCAAAGAATCTAAGTTTTTATACTTTACCCAATTCACCCCCCTCTTGGGTTCAACCAGTACTTACATTTGGTATCAGAGCAGGTCTCTTGTTTAAAGGACTTAACCGTTTCAAGAGTTTCAATGGCTGATTTTGGGTGTTCCTCGTTTTTAGAAGGTTTTGATTATACCATTCCACCATCTTTCAAAGATATTGATTTTTGGTTTTAGAAAGCTAGAATAACTAGTTTTATCAAAGCAACTGATTTTGATATGTGGAACGTTTTTATAAATGTTTTTGATTTCAAACCAAGAAAGGATTGGACAGAAAAAGAAAAGAAAATGTTTTCGTTGAACATTAGAGCAATGAAAATTCTTCATGATGCTTTAACCGAAAATGATTTTGAGAAAATCAAGTTTTGCTTTAGTGCTAAAGAAATCTGGGATACTCTTGATTCTATATATGCTTCTAACAAGTATGTGGAAGTTGAAAGTGTTGACAGTTCATCTGAAACTATAAGCTACGTATCCACAATCGATGAACAATTGGAAGTGGAGAATGAAGAAGGAGAAATCATTGAATAATTTCATGATCCAGTCAACACAAAAGAACAAGAGGAAGATGATTCCCAAGAAAAGCTCGTGGATGATTATGATCAATCATTATCTAGAAGCCCAAGATGCACATGTGGTAAACGATTCCAATTCTTCTTGTATATTAAAGAAAAATGATTTCGAACAATTGCATAGAAGTGTTTTTCAACCTTTGCGATTCTATTTTGAAAAACAAACATATTTTTGAAAATGATCTTTGGAAAATCATGTGGGAAGAATGAATGTTCCAATGAAGATTATTTGAAATCTTACTCTCATCACCAAAGACGATATTTGCAAAAATGCTCATAATAAGCATCATCCTATTATTTGCAACTATTGTGGAAAACTGGGCATATTTCTCATACATGCTATATTAGGAGAAATTCTAATGTGAGAAACAAATTTATTTGGGTTGCTAAAGAACAATCAAGGTCCAATGCTAGTCAAGGACCCAAGTATAAGTGGGTACCAAAATGTCCATCTAGTACTTTATATGTGCAGGATGATTCTAGAAAGAATGGACATCAAGGTACAGAGAAGAGGAAGAAGAAGCCAAGAGTCTCTCATGCACCAATGAAGAAGATCAAAGAATCTATATCAAGCAAGAGAACTCTCAAGGCACCCATTGTTGGAACTACAAGGTTTAAACATCAAAGGAAGCAATGGATACAAGCAAGAAGAGTATCATCTACCTCAAGAATGGATTACCACAGTACCATTCAACTATCTTGAGGAGAACAAGAAAAGAAGGATCTCTCAAGTATCAAAAAGAAGATTGCGGAAGTCTATATCCTTTGAGAGAACTTTGCTAACACCCGTAAGAAAATATATGAAGAATCAATGGGTGAGCAAAGACAATCCTCCAAGTACCTAAGGTAAAGGTATACAATGGTAAAACCTCATTTGCTATCATCTCGAAATATCCATTGAGGTTTTATATTTTGTAACCTTAGAAATGAACATTGCAAACTATTTGTTTTAAATTGGCTTTTCACATTCGATATATATTTTAAAACAAATTACAATGTTCAATGGGTTGAACTCTTTATGCATACATGATGATTTGAAAAGAAAGTATTTCCTTTATGCAAAGAGTCATGTTTTATTCAATATGCTTAGTTGTTCAGAATTGATTATATTCATAAGAGCATGTGAATTTAATTTTGGTTTCTACAAGCTAACAATGATTGGATCCAAGTAAGGTTGGATAACAAGAAAGAAAAA
This sequence comes from Acacia acuminata, assembly GCA_019022655.1. Lineage (NCBI taxonomy): Eukaryota > Viridiplantae > Streptophyta > Magnoliopsida > Fabales > Fabaceae > Acacia > Acacia acuminata. The sequence goes on from JAFJYI010000005.1 coordinate 8,812,606, forward strand.
AAGATTTATACAGTTTTGTAGGATGAAAGAAAGCTTCTCAAGAATGCAACATAGAGAAATGATTCAAGTCTTGAGAAAGATAAACAAGCTATGCTTGATGTTGATAATGAACATCGAAAAGAAGTTCTCTACATCAATCCATCTCAATCAAGCAAGTTTCTATGAGGATAAAAGGAATTACGGTGATATCTAATTCTTACCTTATACTATGATTATATAAAATTCATTTTTTGGTTTGTCCTTGGATTTTGAAACTTATTCATTTTCAATAACCATTTTTACTGTCAAAGACAAACTCCAGTTTAGAGTTGCAAACTCCAGACTATCCATTGCAAACCTCCGGTTTGGACTGGAAACCTCCGGTTTGCTCTGGAAACCTCCGGTTTGTGTTTTGAGAACCAAAACTAATTTTTGACATGAATAGTGTCAAACTCGAGCTTGCTCACTTATAGACTCGAGTTTGTGTTTTGCTCAAAACGTTTTTCAAACTGATTTCCGATGGTTTCCTCAACAAAAGTCTCAACTCGAGTTTAGAGATGCAAACCTCGGGTTTGGTCCCGAACAAGTTTTACAAACTCCGGTGTATTTATGCAAACCTCCGGTTTGGTTCATACTGAAGGCAAAACTCACCGGTTGCATTTAAACTTGAGACTACAGTTTCTAAACCTCAGGTTTGCACCTCCAATGAAAATCCTCAAGAGTTTACAAACATGTAAACTCGAGTTTACAATTGACAAACTCGAGTTTACACTTAGTCAAGAGCTTTCAATGTTTTATAAATAAGCAAACTTGAGACTGCCTTCATGATCCTCCAGTTTGCTTTTCCAAACTCCTGTTTGCATTTCCAAACTCCAGTTTGTCTTTCCAAACTCAAGTTTGAGTCAACCATGCTTTTGAAATCATCTTGCTCAAATTTCCAAAAACTTCGTGTATGATCTATATACTCTATATCATCAATCACTAATATTTCTAACTGTGTTTAATCAATTTGTTAGTAAGTTTTTGATGATCAAACAAGTGAACTTGTGCAAAACTTTTTGATTTTATATTTTTGAAATGCACAAGTGTAAAATTTGTTTGGATTTCACTCACACTTTTTTGTGAAAATGCATACAAATGTTTTAAAAAATATCCATAATTTGATTGCATTCAAATGATGTTTCAAAACTGGAAGTTAATATTGTATATTGAATGTTGGATATGCTTCAAATTTATCTAGTTGATTTTTCCTTTGTTATTCACATATTGATCTTTGGAATCCAATGTGTTGCTTGAACTCTTTAGTTTCACTCTCTAACTAGTTGGACCTCATGTCTAACAAGTTAATCATATATGAGTTTCAAGCTTATCTCCATAAAAGAATTCGATTTGCGAAAATCTTACGTTTTTTGGATAAATCCTCATGGTCAAGTTACTCCAAGTTTTACGAATGTTCATAATGCATTAAATGTTAGTGCATTAACCATTATATGGAATAACTTGCTAGGATTATATTATAAAACTCTAGTCATTTGGATTAATGAGTTTGTGCTTCATCGTCCATGAATCCTAGTACTTCTTTTGTTACTCAAATACATCAAATTTATCTCCATCCATATTTTGAGTAACTATCTATGTATATTCATAGTCTTGCCTTGAATATTCATATACTTTCAAGACTCTCATCTAAGAAGCAAGATTATTCCTTATGATCTTTCCTTTTGAGAAAATTCTTCAACATGTTAACTGCAATGTTCAACATGTTCCCTAAAATCTGAAGCATTCTGATACATTATGGTATATTGACTTCCACCATGTTTAAAATGAACATTTTTTTTCAAGCATGTTTAAGAAATAAATCTTTCATTCATGACAATCTTGATTTCATAATGCTTTATCACGTTTTTGAAAGAACATTTAAGATTTGAAACGATTTGCACATTTCATTATCATTCTTGAAAAATCTGAACTTTAATTTGAAAAATGCTTATCCTTATGGATAAGATTTTCTATGCTCAAACTTACATGCATTTTATCAATGACATCTTTTCTACATAAAGTGTATTTACAAATTGTCATTGAGAAATTACATTCTTGGTATTGTTTATTTGTTACCCTTTATGATTCATTGGATTAAATCTATTTAATTGGGTAAACATATATTTTGATCTATTATTGGCTTACTATACTCTTTGCTCAAATATCATATGATTTGATTCTATAAGAGCATAAGAGTTATGGCTAATGTTGTGTGGACTCAAGAATCATTGAGTACCAAAGGACAAATATTTTTGCAGAGCTAACCAAAATGTTATTGAGGGATACAAAGAACATGGGCAAACAAAATAGATCATTTCAATGGCTATGTCTACGCAAAATCTATGACATCACTTGAGTGACATCCTATCACTAGCAAGAGGCTTAGACCAAGAGGATAAGAAGCATGCTAGCTTAATGAGAACCCATGAGCAGAAACAAATTTTTGAGATCCTATTCAAAGCTCATTTGGGATTTCTGCTTCTAGGATGCATTCAAAGCAATTGGTGGTTATAAAGACTCATCCTCCTCAAGCTCATTCACATCCAGAGATCCTCAATATTGGTCACATCATCAGAATGTGATTAGCCAGTGATGCATCTATGGACTACAAATGATTATGACTCAAGTAATTACAATATTACTTGAGTGAGGTATATCATTTCTCTGCTCTCACATCACTCTTCAGGCTAATTTGATCTTATTCATTCAAATTTTATCACACGAAGTTTAGCCTGAGCACATTCATTTTTAAAATGATCCTTATGCTTCAAACTCTTTTATCATCATAAAAAGCATAAGTGATTTCTTCATACCAATTTCAAGTCCACCCATGTGAACTTGGAAGTTCTTAATTCTAAGATACCATGTTATGTCCATTGGAGTTGAAGAAACTCCACACCTCATAACATTTGGTGTCACATTATTAATTGGTATCATTAAAAGGGAACTTCATTTTAGTCATGCAATCATTAAGGGGGAGCTTCACATTCACTTGTGTTTGATATCTTTAAAGCTCATCTCCTTTATTTGAAGAAAACCTTTTTAAACATACTCATCCGCATTCACTATCTTTTATCAGTTTGATGATGAGTCAATTTCATATTTGAAAATATCTTATATTTTCCTTTCATTATCTATATTTGAAAATATCACTTAGAAAAGAATACTTTGATATCTGGTTGCACTAACAAATCTCTTTTGCAAGAAAGTTTTATTATTGTAGCAGGAGATTTTGATATGTGTTAAGACTTTCCTTAATGCAATATAAGGAGAATATATTAATTTAAGGAAAGATGCTTTGACAATCAATCGAGCTTTACTTTACAAAGAATGAGGAACGTCACTTGAACGAAATGAGATATGTTCAACATAAGAGTTTTATGAAGAAAAGGCAAAGGATTGAATTTGAGTGCTGACATTACTCATTCATCTAAGATACAACTCAAGAAGTCAGTACTTTAGTCTCATTCCACATCTCAAAGGTTGTTCAGAGCACATCACGGATCTCTTTCAACAAGAAAGCTATCAAATGGACTTCACAGATCGTTCATCAGTTTGGAAAACCAACATCAGTTTGCACATGTTGGTATCTATATGTTTTAATTGTGAAAGATGTTTTGAAAACCTCTCCAAATTCTCTCAAATTTGTTTTCATAAAAACATTCCAAATTGCATGATATTTAGAATGAAAGCACTTTCAATTGGGGAGAGAAAATCAGTTCTTTGACTCTTTCTAATCTATTTCTCTCTTTAGAACATTTCTTCCTTACTTCAACTTTTTGCTAATGACAAATAAGGGGAAGAGAATGGCAAGAAAAATATGTTGCATTGTTGCACATCTATTGTATTTTCATGTTCATACATATTTTTTTAATAGTATTTGCCATCATCAAAAAGGGGGAGAATGTTAGATACGATTAGTTTTGATGATGTCTTATATAGATGCCATTCTTAAGAGCAAAAAGTTTGCATACTACATTTATCTTCTACTTTGACTAATTCTTATATTTAATGTAGATGCGAAGTTTAATAATGGAGATTGAACAAGAAAGGAGACTAAAGAAAGAAGAACTTGCACAACATTCAAGTTCTTGTGATACATGAAGTTTTGATGATCAAACAAAAGTTGGAATGAAGCAGTCGACACATGAAATTCTGGAACAAGTTCAGCATAGGCTTGGCTTCGGATATTGAAGAAGGTAGAAGTGCAAAGAATGATGAGCCCAAGTTAAATGATGAAGAATGATCAAGTTGGGAGATGGAAGAAGGAAGAATTTGTTAAATGGAATGAAGATATAATTATTCAAGTTCTTATGTTGAAGCTAGAAGCCTCCAAGATCATATGGAAGTTGGAATGACTCAATTTAGAGTTAAAACAAGCAAAAATGAGGTTGGATGAGCAAACTCGAGTCTCCAAGTATTAAACTCGAGTTTACCACCTTTCTTTGCGATATTTTGCCTCTCGACATGAACAAACTCGAGTTCGGGACCCCAAACTCGAGTTTAGGACTTCAAACTCGAGAAAGGAATCACAAACTCGAGCCAATAAGTGTCTTCAGCATTTCGGTGTCTCTACACTAGGCAAACTCGAGTCTATAAGCGCAAACTCGAGTTTACAGCGGTCATCAAGACTTCAAAGAACTCGTTTCACGTTCAGCTCGGGCGAGGTCTGGTAATTCAATGATATCTCCTAAACCAGAGATCGGATTGAGGTAGAACTAGTGCATATGAAACTAGACTCCCAATGCATCATTTTGATATAAAATTCAAGCCCAAAGGAGTTCAGATCAAGGAGATATGAATTGTGGAAGTTGACATAGAAATCCACGCCACAGTAGAAAACCAAGCTTCAATGTTTTGAGTGTGACTCACAATATAAAAATCCAATTAAGCTAAAATCAGTGGCAGATGAAATTAGACTCAAAGGGCTTTCCATCAAGCTTTGAACGGACCAAAACAGAGTTCGGACCAGAGAGATATGGCCTTTGAAAGTTGAGAAAGTTGCAAACTCGAGCCAGCCAAGTCAAGCAACCAAGTCACAAGACAACTTACAAACTCGAGTTTTCAATCACAAACTCGAGCTCGAGAGTTCCAGAAGAAGAAATGAACATTTGGAAAAAGCCAAACTCGAACCTATAAGTGAACAAACTCGAGTTTAGCTCAAATAGAGAGCAACCAGGTCCCGAAGAACATCCAAACTCGAGCCTATAAGTAAAAACTCGAGTTTGCGGGTTACAGAGCAAACATTGGTTTTAAAGAGAACCAAACTCGAGTCTATTAGTTGTAAACTCGAGTTTTGGCCAACCCAAGAGCATTTCAGTTTTTTAATGTCTTGAAAACCTCGGGTTTAGACCGAAAACCTCTCGGTTTTGATGTTCTAGACTAAGATAAACTTTTCACATTAAAGTCCAAACTCGAGTTTGGAAAAACAAACCTCAAGTTTGCATCGAATCTAAAATTCAAATTCGACGATTTTGCAAAACCTTCATGATTGATCTTAATACTTTCCATTATCATTCTTCTATGTTCCTAGATATGTTTAATCACTTTGTTGGTGAGTTTCAGATGATTTAGAAGATGTTTAGTGAAGGTTTAAAGCAAAAGCAAAAAAAGTGACGTCAAGACTTTAAAAGCAAGACCAAAAGTTGCATACTTTTGGGTAATCCTTCTCGCGCACGTTTACAAGGAATTAAAGAATGCTTTCTACATCCAGCAGCCTACCATTCCAACGGATCTATTGTCAAGAAGTCAACTCGAACTTCGCACGGTGGATTGCGTAAACTAGAGAGAGAAGAAGACCAAAGCTCAACCCAAACCTTGTCCGATATGGGCAACGACTATAAACGGTCATATGGTGTTCTCTACCTATAAAAGAGGATAGATTCAAGCAGAAAAACGTGGAGATATAAGCCTACACTTCCAACATACTGATACTCTGCTTTTACATCATTTACTCTATGTTTTTCATGTTTAGATAACTTAGAGAGTGAAGTGATTTGTATTTGATCTTCAGTGTTTATCTATTCACTTCTAAGAGAGGAGATTTATTGTAAACACATTATCTTTCTATCTGAGAGTTACTCAAGATTGAGTAATCTTGAGTGGGATATGCATTGTGTTGATTACAGCTTGTAAGGGGGAGTGAATCCTAGTGAGAGGATTACTTTGAGTACAGAGTGTGTAATCAAGCAGTGTGTTTATTACAGTTTGTAAGGGGGAGTGAATCCTAGTGAGAGGGTTACTTCAGTTATAGAACGTGTAATCAAGTTGAAAGAAGATAGTGGATTGAAAATCCCAAGTGAGGCTTGGGACCTGGGACGTAGGTCAAGGATTGAGCCGAACCAAGATAAATCGCTTTGCACATTCTCTTCCCTTATCTCTTACATTTCCAACATTTATGTTTGAATGACTGTCAATTAATTTATAACTCATTTCTGTCATACAAACTGAATTTACTGATTTGCGAAAAGATTTTCAAAGAATCTAAGTTTTTATACTTCACCCAATTCACCCCCCTCTTGGGTTCACCCAGTACTTACAGTTATTACTTGAACATGAGGTTAACTGTTACCTGAAATTCAATGGGTATTGAATCTTAGATTTGACTAAGGTTCAAAAAAGGAACTAGGATCTAAGAAGACAGCGTAGACAGAGTTGGGAACAAACATCGATGGACTGAGCCATGAAATGGCACCAGTGGACGGAGCCGAGAAGAGGCACCGGTTGAGACAAGAGTCGAAGAAGGTCAATAAGGACTAGTTCCTGGCATGAATCCAATAGAGTTCTTTCAAACCATTTGGTGCTTGAACTAAGAAAGGGTTGGTCTATGTGGTTCAGTCATAAGTCACTGTGAAAGACGGTAAGGTATTTCCACTAGACTTAAACACCGGCGTGGCCAATGGGTTTGATTAACTGTATTGGGTTCTAAGCCACAAGTCTAATTAAGGCTTGGTTTAAGAGGTATACTTATTATGTTGGAATTTTAATTATACAAGTTCCGGATAATTGTATCACATGAATATTCCTTCGGGATGTTTAATTTACCAGCTTATGTCTGGGCATTTTATATCAGTTATTCATTATCTAGACGTTAGCGCATGCTCTTTGTTTCGCTTTACTCCGATCTGTCAACATCATATTCCTAGATACTACATGTCACCGGGTACAATAAGTAGTATGGAATTTGCGATGTTACATATGCAGCATTCCCTATCCTCTTATACATAAGACTGGAGTAACTACCACATTTTTTTTGAAAGAAATTATTCTCATCCGTGATTTAATAATTGGTATTTGGCTTCTTCTTTTTTTCAAATTTAAATAGAGTAAATACCCTATTTGGTCCCTGAGAAAAAACACGGACCCCGTTTTCGTCCCTAGGGACTAAAATATGACATTTTTATGGACTAAAAAATGGTTTTTGAAAATTTGCGAGGGACTAAAATGTTCACCAATCAACCCTTATTCGTCCTTTTCAAGGACTAAAAAGAGGTTTTCTTTTTTTGAGGGACGAAAAAGGGGTCCGTGTTTTTTTTCAGAGACCAAATAAGGTATTTACTCATTTAAATATTATGAACCTTACTTTTCAATATATCACAAAAACAATTTTATGTCAAATTGACTTTTTCATAAAAGTCCTCTAAATATAAATCACATTATATTGATTAACTTTTACATCAATATTAATTTGTAAAAGTCAGTTGAGATAAAAATCATTTTTATCAATAGTAACAAACCCTGTAACATATATGTCCCACAACTTGTAAAACATATATTAGTTAAAGAATCTCGTTTTTTAAATTAACTTGCACATGCCTAATTAGTGAACGTGAATTTCTCCTTGGACATTTCTTCCTTAATTTCTTTAATGATATATTATTTTCTTTATTTCATATATGTGGCAGACAACTTGTAAAGCATATTCATGAAAGAATCTCATTGATAACTTGCACATGCTTAAAGTTAATCTAATGGTGAGGTTAAAGATGGGGACCGTAAGAGAGATGAAGAGGTATTTTTCTTATTCACAACAGCCAAATCTCGGAGAGAGTACCATAGCATTATCATCCTTATTATAAATAGAGGATCCAACAACACTATCATTTCACATATTAATGAGCTTGTGGAATGGCTTCCTTCTTTCAATACCTCCTCCTTCTTTTGTTCTTCATCGCCACTTTTTCTTCTTCTGCTCAATCCTCTTTCAGACCCAAAGCTCTTGTACTTCCCGTAACTAAAGATGCCTCCACTCTCCAATATGTCACTCAGATTTACCAGAGAACCCCACTCGTCCCCCTCAACCTCATCCTTGATCTCGGCGGCGAAAACCTTTGGGTCGATTGCGAGAAGCACTACACCTCCTCCACCTACCGCCCTGCACGCTGCAACTCCGCCCAATGCTCCCTCGCCGATGCATCCACATGTGGCGAATGCAATGAGTCTCTCAGGCCAGGCTGCCACAACAACACCTGCACCCTAGACTCACGAAACCCCTTTATGGGCACTTTTGCCACCAGCGACGTCAGTCAAGACGTCGTGTCCGTGCAGTCCACAAACGGATTTCACCCGGGTCGAAACGTTGCCGTTTCCCGCTTCATATTCTTATGTACACCCAGTTACATATTGGGGGGTCTCGCCGATGGGGTTTCAGGAATGGCGGGTCTTGGTAGAACTAACATCGCTCTTCCTTCTCAATTCGCTTCCACTTTCAGCTTTCCAAAAAAATTTGCCATTTGCCTCCCGTCCAGTGGTTCAAAAGGTGTTGTTTTCTTCGGAGACAGCCCTTATGTTTTTCTTCCAAATGTGAATGCTGCTCAATCTCTCACTTACACACCATTCATTTTCAACCGATCAAGCTCAGTTCCCATGTTCGGAAAAAGACAGTTTTTGTCCGAGTATTACATCGGAGTCAAATCCATTAAAATCGACCAAAAAGTTGTGCCCAACATCAACAAAATATTGCTGCCCACAGATAAGGAAGGCTTTGGGGGGACGCAAATAAGTACAGAGTATCCATACACAATTTTGAAGACATCGATCTTCAAGGCGGTGACCAAGGCATTTATCAAAGCTTCGGCTGCTCGGAACATCACCAGGGTAGCCGGTGTGGATCCCTTCGAAGTCTGTTTCAGTAAGGACAACATCGGAAGCACGCAGCTGGGGCCGGCGGTGCCGACCATCGAGCTTGTGCTTGAGAATAATGTGAGTTGGCCCATTTTTGGAGCGAACTCAATGGTGCCGGTGAAGGATGATGTACTGTGTCTTGGTGTATTTGATGGAGGTGAAGTCCTCGAGAAATCAATTTTGATGGGAACGTATCAGTTGGAGAACAATCTTCTGCAGTTCGATTTGGATTCTTCTCAATTAGGGTTCAGCTCTTTGCTCTTTCAAAGGATGACTACGTGCGGAAACTTCAATTTCAACTCCGCCACAGCATGAACCGCTCGCCTCCACCGCCGCCACCGTTAGAATTCGGATCGACTTTGAACATGACGGACGCATGTGGATCTATCTTTCCTTGTCTGATCAATATATCTCTCATCGTCATTTTGCCTTTGTTTCATATGAAAATAAGATGTGCTTTTGCTGCTATTCATATTAATTAATTAATTAATAATTAATAATTAATAATTAATAATGGGAGTATGGGACCAGTTGTCTTTTTTATTTTACCGGTATACTTGGCTATGAATAACCCGACTCTTTTGTTTTGATCCGGAATTGCCATTTTAATTGTAAAAGTAAGTTGAAATTAAAAATAAAAACATTTTTTTGCCCACATTAATCCAATCAAACTGTCATATACTCATATGTGTCTGACAACTTGTAAAACACATGTGTTTGTTACTTTGTTAAAGAATCTCATTTATTAAGTTGCACTTGCTAAATTAGCCCGTGTGGACATTGTACTATCTCTTCCTCAATATAAGATCTTGTGTTTTAATATCTTTAAAAACTGGATTGGAGATAGTATATTTTATCTTTCTCCTTGGACATTTTTTCCTTAATTTTTAATACATTCTTTTTTCTTTTTTCTTTTTTTCATATGAGTGAGGCAACTTGTATAAGGCATATTTATCAAGAATCTCAATTGTTAACCTTGCACATATATATTAGCGTGTCCGGGGTTTTTATTTATGTCTAGGGTTCTGATTTTGAATCGCACCTGTACCATTTTGATTAGAAAAACCAAACGACAGTTCCATCTTGTAAAAAAGTAAGAACCGAAAAGAAAACAATCAAATCGGTTTAAAACTAGTAAAGATTGACCGAATAAAATAAAGAGTTAAGACACTAAATTTTAAAGGGTTAAGGTACAAAATGTTTACCAAAAATGTGCCAACATCATATAATTTTTTATAGTATAGAGATATCCATGAGCTTTTAAAATGAGATAAAAATACCAGCACCGTTAACCCCGGTTAAAATAACCATTAGTTAACTGAAAGTGCTGACATAGGAAGTGATGTCATGTGGCGATGAAATCATAGCCAAAGCACAAAATCGATTGCGTCGTCCTCCATCACCTCCTTATGCTCTTGTCCTCCTTCAAACCTGGTTACTCTCTCAGATTGATGCCCACAAGTTCTGGAAGCAGCTACAACGGTCCATTTCGGCGTCCATTTAGCGTCCACTACGACATATAAGCCAAAGTGGACCGCAGTGGACGCTAAGGCAGAAGACCGTAACCGCTTCCACAAGTTCTTTACCACGCCCTTGATCTCACCATCTTTAAGAATGAGTGGTGTGTAAGTGAGAGATTGATCAGCATCGACGTTTGGACGGAAGACCCAAGAACACAGCGCTTCTTGATCCAGTGGATGCGAGGCAAATGGCGAATTTTCTGTGAAAGCCGAAAGCATAAGCGAATTGAGAAGGAAGACTGATTTTGGTTTGGCCGAGGCTGCACTCAATAACAAAGTGGATGCCCATGAAAATATGAAGCGGGAAACGGCGACATTACGACCTGGAGTGAATCCGTTTGTGGACCAGACCCAAACAGCGTCTTGATCGACATCACCCATGGTGGTGACGCCCGTTACGGTTTTCTCCGGAGATAGGCGGCAGGTGTTGTTGTGGCAGCCTAGCCTGGGACGCTCATCAAAGCATTGGCTGCATGTGGAGGCGCCGGGGAGGGCTCATGGGGTGGAATTGCAGGGTGCAGGACGGTATTACTTATGTATTACTCTATATAAGAGCTAGTCAGCTTTTGAAGGGTAATAATATGGCACTAATTAAGCAAGGTTGCATCTTTTGAATATTATAATAATATATTACCAATTTTTAATTAGGCCCCTATAATTTTTTTCATTTTTATCATGTTATTATACTTTCACTTGTTTTTAATCAGATCCTTGTAGATTTTTTTATATTTTAATTTATTAATTTAATTGAAAGTTAAAGTGTTTGCCGCCCTAAGAAAAATATTCTAAGAGGATATTAGCACCGTAAATTAGTTTGAAATAATGAGTGCCATTGAAAGAGGTTCTGAATGCACCAGACATTTTATTTTGATATATTGTGTGTTACTAGATAAACATTTTATTTATGGTGTTGAATGCAATTTAATCCTTGAATTAGCATATTTTTTTAACAATAATATATATATATATATATATATATATATATATATATATAACTATTGTGAAATTACAATATGAGGACCCAAATAAGGGACTAATTGTTAAGAAAGTCTCAATAATAACAAGTAAAGTGTTATCATTTATTACCCTGATGTTACACCCATTACCGGCCTTGACTTTTGGGTGGTGGGTAGTGTGATATCTCTTAATTCTTATATTATATTACTTCACAACATGTATAAGAGTAAATTACGCAGCAGAACATATATTGGGTTTGGGTGTAGTGTACTAGTAAGATATTACAAATCTTGTTGATAGGGCAAAACTTTATAGCTTATAACTCCACAAGTATACGAGTCATATCAAATAATAAAGTGATAAAAAAAAAAAAGTATCGTTGACACGAGGACTTAGTATCACAAACTTCAGTTAAACATTAATTTTACACTTTCATTTAAGTTGGGTAAAACAAATTGAATTTAATTAAGAGAAAAGAAATTGAATCTAAAATTGAAATAAACAAACTACCACAATAATCGAACGAGCAACCTAGAGTCACTAATCCCTTGTTTGTTTCTTAGATTTTATCCCCACTAAATTAATTTTGACTTAGCTTAATCAGTTAATCTAGAGTATTAATGTCTATAAATCCTTCCAGTCCATTTATATACCTATCTTAATTAATTATGTAATGCTTCACATAACTAAATAAGATGCATTTTAGATCGGGCTCACTCTAATTTGATTATGCGGAGCTTCTAGGTATAAAAAATTAGATTAAAACCTAATTTCACATTATTTAATCCCAAGTCAATTTAAGATTCCCTCTTCTAAGTTCAACCCTAAATCCCTCAAAACATAATGGCCAACCAATAAGCAATAACAAATAAGGCAAGATTAAATAAACTGAAATAAAATTAAGCAAAACTAATCCGTGGGAATAATAACTAGAACCCAAACAAGTTCATAGGTTCTCTAGGTTGAAAAGAAAATTTAGTCATACATGGCTAAAATCAAATCTATAACAAAATTAAGAAATTCATATTTAAAGAGAAGGAAAGAGGAAGAACACATATGAGAGATAGTCCAACTTTGTGGAGCTATCCTATGTGTCCTCCCATCCTCTCCTTAACGTAGCGTGCTTGACCTATTCGTGTTGCTTTCTTTTTGCGTCGTCCGAGTCCGTGCATCTCTGTTGTTCTTTTAATATATATTAGGGTTCTCCGTGTTGCAATCTCTCAATTCATCTTTATTGCTTCGTGGGCCGCATACGTTGGGCTTTTATTTATATATGTGTGTGTGTTAAATGTTGTGTGTCAACTGGCGAAGAGGTCGGACTTCCTCACCTAAAGGGAGGAGGTTCGATCCTAGAGTTGGTCAAGGCACTGGGGGAGGCATCCTAGGAGTCTACAAAGCGGTGGAACGCCGGGCAAAGACAAGGGAAGCATGTGTACTCTCTAACCCGTGTTGTGATCGAGCTCCAAACGTTCATCTTGGATTGTGGATGAGCCCAACCCCTTTCCTAAAATTTCTAGGAGCGAAAAAAAGTTGTTGTGTGTCTCTAGCTTACATCTCTTATCCCCCTCTTATTAGATATTATCTTAGAATATCTCTTCAATAACTACATCCATGGCAATTGCTTCATGTGGGGTCCACGCTGATTTTGACCCTTCTCTCTAATATATATATATATATATATTATTTGATTCCTTTTTTCTCTTTCTTCATATAATATCTCCCGCATAATAAAATAGGATATGAATAGATTTTATGTCAAAAATCATTTTATCCTATATTTAATTAAAGGATAGATAAATATATAAAAGATAATTAAATAAGTATAATATTAATAAATTCAATCCAATATATCTCAAAATCTATACTTATTTAATTATAAAATATATACTTATCACTTGGTTACAAATTTAAAACATAAATACATATATCTACAAATCTTCTTGGAATGATTTGAAATCAGTCTGGCACCTTCATGTGCTAGCATCCACCACTTTATCCTAGGAGCTACTTCCAACAAGTCGTAAATAATGAGTGAAGGAGTATGGGTTTGCATGAGAGTGTGAAAAATATTTCTCCCACTTGATCATCTTCAAGACTCTCATTTGAAATTATTGAATAATTATGGAAAATAAATCCTTAATTTAATATAAGGACTTTTCTTTATCAATTTATTTTTCCTAAACCAAAAAATATTGATTTTATAGTTTTTAGGCCTAAATTATTCCTTACTTAAATTTATTATTTTTTGTGGGAAAATTAAGCGATCTAAACATGTTAAACACAGATTAACATTTAGATCAATGCGGAAAAAATGAAATAGAGATCACAAGTACCTCCCGCCATTGATTTGTTTTGAAGCAAGCGAGGGACGAACTCCGAGTTCGATCCTTCCGATCCTTCTCTCCGAATCTGCGAGATGGTGTGCTTGTCTCAATCTCGCAGCGGTTCTGGGACCAAAAGTTTACACGTTCGAATTACCCTCCGCCATCACAGAGATAAAGGCATTCATGTGTATCAATTAGCAATTATTGCGTATTGATTGGGCCGTTATCGAATTAATGGACGGTTACAAAGAGGAATTAATGTGGGCCACTTAATAGAATTAATGGAATATTAATTATAATATTAAAATTCCGACATTCTCCCACTTGGTCCACATACTTCAAGTATATACCTCTGAGAAACAAAATGCATGGATCATAGCGATAGGTCCTCTTAAAGCGAGTAATATCTTCCATGTATCACAGTGCATCATGTTTCCCAAACCCAAGTAACTTAATGAATAAACCCTACGTTTATTCTAGGTCCAAACTCAATGATGTTCCTCAAATTAAACAAATAAATGTGTACACAACTGAAATGAGAAAAATATCACAAATGGGGTTCCATAAAATAACAACATTCTTACAACGAAAGAAAATCATTCAAAATGAAATTCAAAGAAGGGCACTAATTCCCATTCTTTCCACATGATCCATAAACCTCATCGTGGCATGCCTTTAGTTAAAGGATCTGCAATCATCAACTCAGTGTTAATGTGTTCGACAACCACTATTTGATGCTTAACACGTTCTCTTATGGCTAGATACTTAATGTCGATGTGTTTTCTTCGACTACCACTTTTGTTGTTCTTAGTCATAAACACAGCAGCCAAATTGTCATAATATATCTTCATTGGCCTAGCAATTGAATCCATGATTCTAAGCCCACGAATGAACCCCTTCATCCATACACCATGTGAGGTAGCCTCAAAAATGACACGAACTCGAGCTTCCATAATAGAAGTAGCAATCAAAGATCTGCTTCTTGCTACTCCAAGACACAGCACTCATTAGCTAGCATAAAAATGTATCCGTAAGTGGATTTTCTTGAGTCAATGCAAACAAAGAAAGTCGAATCTAAGTAACAGTCACTCCTAGATTGTCCGTAGTTTGTATTTAAGCACGTAATCCTTAGTCCCTTGAAGGTATCTCAATACCTTCTTCACATGACTTTCCAGTGGTCCATACCCGGATTACTCGATATCTCCCTAACATTCCAACGGTAAATGCAATATCAAGTGCGGTGCGCACTGAGCATACATAAGGCTTCCTACGGTGAAGCATAAAGGATGTTTTTCATTTGTTCCCTCTCAAAATCATTATTTGGGCCTTTGGTTCAAATTGAACCTGTCACCTTTCACAATGGGAGCTACGCTTTGTGCACAATGCCTCATCCGAAATCTTTCCAAAACTTTGTTGATATAGGTCTCTTGAGACAGATCTAGAACACCTCTATGTCTGTCTCTTTGTATCTTAATGCCAATGACATAAGATGCAACTCCCATATCCTTCATTTCAAAGCTTTTAGAGAGGAATTGTTTCACTTCATACAATAAGCCATTGTCATTGGTTGCAAGCAGAATATCATCCACATAAAAATCAGAAAACAAATCTTGCTCCCAATGACCTTCGGTATATGCATTCATCCATAACGTTCTCCACAAAACCAAAAGAAGAGATAACGTCATGAAATTTTAAATACCATTCGGGAAGCTTGTTTCAATCCATATATGGATTTTACGAGCTTGCATACCAAATGCTCACCATCACTAGAGGAAAATCCTTCTGGTTGTTTCATGTAAACCTCTTCCTCTAGTTCTCCATTGAGAAAGGCCGTTTTCACATCCATTTGTTGCAACTCCAAATCAAAATGTGCAACTAATGCTAGAATAATGCGAAGAGAATCTTTCTTAGATACAGGAGAAAATGTCTCTTTGTAATCGATTCCTTCTCTCTGAGTGAATCCTTTGGCTATGAGTTTTGCTTTATGTCTGTCAAGGTTGCCTAATGAATCTCTCTTTGTTTTGAAGACCCATTTACATCCAATGGCCTTCACACCATCAGGCAACTCAACAAGATCCCAGACTCTATTGGATGCCATAGAATTCATCTCATCCTTTATAGCATCATGCCATGATACTGAATCTCTACAGTTCATGGCTTGTGAAAACGTTCGGGATCATTTTCAGCTCCTACATTATAGTCGATTCTTGCGAGATACACAACGTATTCACTAGGTATCGCTGATCTTCTTGCTCTAGTAGATCTCCTCAATGTTGTTTCAACATCTTCTTGAGAAACTTGTTGTCCAACTGGTTGTTCAACAATTTCTAGTTGTTCCTCATCAACAACTTGATCTACTTGGATCAATATCGGCCCCGGTTGTGGATCTTGTATAACTGGTTGTACAACACTGTTGAAGCGAAGGAGCATGGTTGACAACCAATCTAAGACTGAAGTAGAAGGTTGGCTATCTAAATGATCTTCTTCGGAAACTAGGTTTCGAATCGATCGCTCCCCCACTAATCAAGTCATTCTCAAGAAATTTGGCATTCCTTGATTCCACAAACCTAGTGGTATGAGATGGACAAGTAAAACCTGTACCCCTTAGACCTTTCGGCATATCCAACGAAATATCCGCTAATGGTCCTTGGGTCCAGCTTCTTTTCTTGTAGGTTATAAATTCTGACTTCAGACGAGCATCCCCAAACGCGTACATGTCACAAACTTGGTTTCCCACCCTTGAATGACTCAAATGGCGTCTTGGTGACAGCCTTGGTTAGAACCCGGTTTAATATGTACACTGCCGTCTTAAGTGATCAATCCACAAGGACTTAGGTAGCTTAGAGCTACTAAGCATACTTCTCACCATGTCCAATAATGTTCGGTTTCTTCTTTACGCTACGCCATTTCGTCTGGAGAACCGGGCATGGTGTATTAGGCAACAATCCCATGTTCTTGAAGAAACTTCACAAATGGACCAGGTGCTTGTCCATCTTCAGTGTATCTACCATAATATTCACCACCTCTATCTGATCTCACAATCTTAATTTGTTTACCACATTGTTTCTCTACCTCGATTTGAATACCTTAAAGGCATCCAATGCTTCGTGCTTGTTATGAAGCATGTAGAGATACATGTATCGTGAGTAATCATCAATAAAGGAGATGAAGTATTTTTGACCATACGCGTCCATTTCAGGACTACAAATGTCTGTATGTATGATTTCTAACAATTCAGTACTCCTCTTAGCACCTTTCTTTGACTTGTTAGTCTGCTTTTCCTTTATGCAGTCTACACAAGTCTCAAAATCAGTAAAGTCCAGAGTACTAAGTACCCCTTCCTTTACCAATCTTTCAATTCTCTGAATGGAGATATGCCCCAATCTCCAGTGCCACAACATAGAGGAATCCTCATTCATAACACTACGTTTGAACCAACAGAAACATGCATGGCATCATAAGTAGTATCATGTTGTAAGTAAATAAGAAAAAGACCGTTAGACAATTCCCAACTTTATTTGATTTATAAAATAGATCCAAAGATGTCTCATAAAACATAAAGGAATAATCCAAACATACAAGTCTTGAAACAGAAATTAAGTTCCTAGTGAAACTTGGAACATAAAAAGTCTTTTCCAAATTTAAAACATAGCCACTACTTAGAACTAAACTGCAAGTCCCTACAGCCTCCACATGCAAACGAATCCTTCCACCTGAGTAGATGAATTGTTCACTTCCCAATGGCTTCCTTAGGTTTTTCATACCCTACAAGGTATTCGAAACATGGATTGTAGAACCAGAGTCAACCCACCAGGTGCCATTAATGTCATCAACCATATTAGATTCATAACGGACAAGTGAGACCGACATACCTTTCTTCTCAAGCCATTCTTTGGAATTTAGAGCAGTCCTTCTTCATGTGTCCCTTCTTTTTAGCTTGAGTCTGACCCTTTTTCTCGGTTGTCATGAAGGAACTCTCTCCCATTTCCATTTTCAACCTTCCCTCTTCCTGAACACACATGGTCAAAAGTTCATTAATTGACCATTTATCCTTATGTGTGTTGTAGGATATCTTGAAAGGTCCATATGGTTGTGGAAGGGTGTTCAGAATGTAGTGTACAAGAAAGGAGTCAGACATGTCAACCTCAAGTTGCTTTAGTTGAGCTATAATGTCCCTCATTTTCATGATGTGCTCACGCACACCTTTCACCGTAGTAAGTCTTAGGGATGAAAACTTCATAATTAGGGTCTTTGGCTAGTGCCTTTCCCCGAAGTCCGAAATTGATCATCGATCGCCTTCGAAGTGGCCTAATTTTTTCATGTTGTTAAATCGAGAACCACGAATGCCGATAGAGATATGAGTCTTTATGAACATTACCGAGAGTCGATTAGATCGCTCCCACTTTTCATAAAGATCAACCCGATCGGAGTCTTGGTTGCGATAATGGAAGGTGGTTCGTCTTTCCTTATAGCATAATCAATATCCATCCACCCCAATTGGAGAAGAACTCTTTCTCTCCATACCTTATAGTTATCACCCCTCAGTTCGGGAATATCATTTTTCATATCAGAGAAACTCGTAGGTTGTTTTACTGCATAATTAAGAAATACATGCTTAAAAAATCAAGAATTGAGACTAATAAACTAAATCATGTTTTACCAATGTAAATCATGCTAAAATTCATAAATCTACCGACATACAACTTGCCTGTGTGCTAAAGTTCTAATTCAATTAGATTTATACATAAGTGAATGATAAAACTATCAAATTATTTCCTTATTCTTAATACCTGTGGGTAAGTTAAGAATATAGTTTGATATTTTATCCTAATTAATCATATAAAAACATATAATAAAAATTTCGTGGGATAAAATTTTTTTTATTACATATGATCTATTACAACTAATGTTACTATGTGATCATGCAACTCTATTTACATTTTCAATTAATTAAAGATGTTGTGGCTACTCTCTAATTAATTAAAACATAAGGATCACTTAACATTACTATATAATATTGCAAGAAAATAAGCAATATTAAAATTGGATATGTCATGCTTTGCATATTATTTAACATAACATTGCATGAATAATTAAATAAAAATTAATACATGCATAACAAAAAAAATATGTAATTTATAATCACATGAAATCCAAATAAAAATAAAATCAGATTATATTTAAATCGAAAGTCATAGTTTATATGTAAATTCAAAGTATCTACAAATAAAACGAAATGTCGCTTGGCCTAATGGTCCGAAAGGCCCAATCAAGGCTTTGGATCGAAGGATGTAGGTTCGAATCCCACCTATCGCACTTTAAATAATTTTATTTTTGCTGGAAAAAAAACAAACATTTAAATAAATAAATGTCCAAAAATAAAACACAAGGGGCGCAGAGCACAACCGGGCCGAACACCGGCCCTTAAGGCGCCCACATGTCCAAAGCTGGTCTCAAGTTCGAATCTCGTTTTTACCATTTTGTAAAATTTCTAAACCGGATAATAAATAATATATTTAATAACAGATCATATTTAATTAGATATGAGCGCATAGCAAACCGGAGAGGGCTAACTACCAAAATAAAAAACGCTCAGGTCCCCTGTTCGAAATTTGTCTGGACCGTTTTTGAGTTTTTTTTTTTTTTATTCTCAACTCAAAACACAATGTTTCATTTATCTTCCTTACCGGTTTAGGAAACCGACCCGACCCGCAAAAACAAGAACACCCAGCGATTTTAGGCGCACTCCCGCCATTGATTTGTTTCCGTAAGCAAGCGTGGACGAACTCCGAAGTTTCATCCTTCGATCCTTTCTCTCGAATCTGCATATGGTGTGCTTGTCTCAATCTCGAGCGAGGTTCTGGGGGACCAAAAGTTTACACGTTTGAATTACCCTACGGCCATCACGAGATAAAGGCATTCATGTGTATCAATTAGCAATTATTGCGTATTGATTGGGGTCATATCGAATTAATGGACGATTACAAAACAGGAATTAATGTGGGTCACTTAATAGAATTAATGGAATATTAATTATAATATTAAAATTCCAACATTTTTTCCCAAAATTAATTAATTAAGGGAAAAATAAGCCTAAATTTTCAATAATTATTTTAGGCCAAATTTCAAAATCAATTTCCATACAATATTCCAAATTTTCAAATCCAAAAATTTGGGATGTTACAACCCCAATATTCACAAATTATGTAATGGTAATTACAAATTTTTAAATGGTAATTAAAAATTCTTTAATGGCGTTTACCAAACACCATAGCAGTTCATGACAACAAGTACAATATATATGTTGACATGTCTTTCTTTTTGGTCAAGAGCTATTACTGCAAACCGGTGCAATACATGAAAACAAATTAAAGAAGGAATACAAACAAATCCAAATTAAATACAATAAAATAATCTAAATATAAGAACAGCCGATCACCGTACATTAAAAATTTAAGAGTAGAAGTAGAAGCATGGACAAACCGGCCTCCTCGATATCCAAGGTTAGAAGTGACGTGAAAGAAAGTGTTGGTTGTAAAACCCACCCTAACAGGCACTCCTTCTTATAAGCATTAGCTACAATTGGAGCAAACTTGCACAAACACCCCGACTTGGAGTAAAGATCAAAGAAAACCCAACCTCGAAGGAAGAAAACCCATGATATCCTGAAGAACACTTCTGCTCCTCCATTCAAGCAAATATGGTGACCTCGACCACACACCGAAAAACACCTCTTGAATTCTTCCCCCAAGAACGCAGATCCGAGCCACTAGGAGAAAGTCAAATCCAATAATGTTCAAACAATCATCTAACCAAGAGGATTTATACTCGGATCTCATAGATCTATTTATTTCCGAGAAAACAAGAACACCACCATAAAACCTAGCACCACAAAAAAATAAACAAAAGACAAATAGCTCTTACTGCCGCAAAATAGATATGAAGAAGAAGAGGAAAAAACTCGCCACAATGACGAGAGAAGTCCACAACCCTCAGCAATCAGAGGGAGAAAGCCACATATCAAAGATCTGAGAACCAATCTACCACTCTGACGCAGTTGCGACATCGAATGATACTCGCCGCCGCTTGTGATGGTACCACAAGCCGCCAAGCGAGAAAGAGATAAAGGAGGGTTGTGAGGCGAGAGAAGAGATAATTCAAATTTTAGGGTTTTCCCCTTTATTAATTGATGGCTCGCTATTGTTGACATGTCTTTTCAACATTGTCTTCCCATATTCATGTCATGCCTACACCTGATCCCACCAAACATTTCCATTGACAGTACAAATTAAAGAACCCCAATATTCATTCACATCATGCCCACTCAATATCATGTTCATTATACTCCTTCTCCCAACTAACAGTAACAAATAAATTAATAACGAACCCACAACGTCAATGCCGTCGGACTTACATAAAGAAACAACGATTATTGGAGAAGCCATTTTAGGTCTCCCCTTCATTCAATGTCAATGGATGAATGAGAGACACTTACCTTTAATCTTTCTTTAGCTTCCTTTTCTTTGCATATGATGTTTGGAAAGATCATCTTTCACTTCCTCCTCCACCCACTACTTTTTTTTTTTTTTTTTTTTTGCTGGAAGCTTTGCTCGTTTTTCTTAGCGCCTTCCTATCAAACTGAAGAAGAAAGGGAGATATATAATATATATGCTTTATTACTTAAGGGCATTGTGGTCCTTTTCCCCCAATTTTTATATTCCTCATAGCCCCTTGTAACTTCTCAGTTTTTTTACAAATTCAGTGGACATTTGGAGGTTTTGTAAATTCAAATGGTATTTATATGTAATTCTCCCTTCTTTTTTTTTTTATTTGGGTGGCCTTTTTATACTTTCCGGTTTCGCTGATCAAGAATAATCCAAAACTTACTATATATCATCACATGTTTATCCACGCTTTCATATTAAAATTTGTCCGCAAAAGTAGAAGTATGCGCAGAAAAATTATTCATCTCAAAATTTTCTGGCTACATACGGAGGGTAAAATAATTTAATTGAAAAATAAGCAGTATTACATTAAACTTCTAATAACAACTAAAAGACCAACATGGTGTTGATTGATATAGTAATTAGCCTCATCCTTATAAATGAGAAGAGCACACGTTTAAATTCTAAGAAGTGCACTTGTTGAAAAAAGCCCAGGGAGAATTATAATAAAGGACCTAAGAAAAATAATATTTATTAAGAAGGACCATAAAAATGGTAATTATTTTGAAGGACTAAAAATTAAAACATTAATATAAAAATACTAAATTACCCTTGGCCAAATTTCCTATATTATCTCTAATTAAATCAGAATCTAAAGTGATTGATTGAAAATGATAAATAGAGATCAAACCAGAATCTAGAATATGCAAGTTAGAGTCTCTATTGCTAACTTGTTATCTCTCTGTGAAGAAGGAATCGTTTTCGTCCACAAAGATCTCCCAGGCGTCCTCCCCTCTATTCTATGGTCTTCAAGTTCTTCTAGGTAATTTTTTATCTCGTTTTCCTTTAGTTTGGTTATTGTTATAATCATTAAAATCTGATTAATCCTTGCCTCTTTAGTATTGTTCATTTTTCAAACTTCTGTTTTGAATCACCGAAGCCAATTCGCATGGTCTGTCACTTTTCTTTCTTTATGTGGAATGGAAGGCTCCCATATATTATTGTTCCAAAAAAAAAGTTTGCAAACATTGACCTTGTTCTCGTGTAGAACACAGATGTCCAGCCTCGGGCTGGTACGTTGATATTGGATCGTTGGGCTCGACCTGAATATCTATGGAGCAGATACTCAAGGGAGCCTGGGGTCACTATACACGATATAGGGGGTGGTGTGTGTGCACAGTGTGGCTAAATGTAAAGAGTAGTAGTTAGAACGTATGCACCTTAGTATCAAGCCTTTCATTTATAGAGGTCTCCATGATAGGATAATGACTTCGGCCGAGATCCTAGGTGCGAGTATCGCACGCATATCCGATAGGTGCTCCTATAATGGTGGATCTCCCGGTATTGTAGGTGAGACTCGGTATATGGTATATCCTCAGCTTGGGCCGCATATTGGATATGGGCCTTATGTAGGTCCGTAACAGTTGCCCCCAGCTCGGTAGGTTGGGTGCTTCGAGCTGCCAAGATGTACTATGCCCCCTGTCGGCTTTACTGGCCGAGCTCGGTTACCCATACGAGAATCCGAGATGGTAACTCTAGGAACTGTAGTAGCGTCTTCGGGCGCGTGCGCCGAGGCTATCTTCCCATGACGTATCTGTCCGTGGCCGAGATATATGTTTCTTGCTGAGGTAGTCTCGGCTATCCGGGTCAGTTTCTGATGGCTTCAGCCCTTTCGAGGCGAAGGACTTTCCGCATTTGTCATCATTGCCCACTGACACCTGGCAACTTAGTATTGGCGAGAGCTTGCAACCGCCGCGCCATGCCACGCACCGATCTTCGTGCGCAATTAATGCTTCCCGTACACACGATACGCTACCTTCTTGGTCAGGGTGAAAGACACTTCTATCCCCAACGCTCCGTGTGTAGGCCTATTACTTTCATATTTCCCTCCATTTTCTTCACTTTGATACTTTCGCTATCACTTCCTGGTTTTTGTGCTCTCTGTTATTTTTACCATTCTCCGCAGTCGCCTACCCCTGGGCCATTACAGCTTTGCTTGTTGCTCGCTCATTCTCCGCTACTTCAGGTATATTGCCTTCTCCTGCTTCTTGGCTGGTGTAACTTACTGGTTTTCGTTTGTTTTACCGATTAATTTCTGTCGTTGTGATTTTCTGGGTAGACTTCCTTGGTAGCTTCTGAATCAGTTTCTAAGATTCAACCCCCTTTTCTGTCTACCTTGTAACCCCGACATACCTTTGCCGACCCTTCACCTTATTTCTCCTTCTTCACACACCCTTTTGTGCCTTTTCTAGGTTTTTGTTCTTTGGTGATGGACAGGAATAATCGCTTACCCCCTTCAAACCCACCATTAACCCATGAGGAAGAGGAAGCCTTGCGTGCCCGTTTTCCTTGTGCCTCCTATTGGATTCTTGGTACTGAACTTCCGAAGGAGGAAAGGTTGGCTACCGTGTTGAGGGGAGGGTCTGGTCGACAGAGTACATCCGGGTCTCGATATGCTTTTGCTCAGGTTCCGAATCCGACGCCATTCGTGCTCGGCTAGATGCTGCTCCAAGCGTTCAGTTGAACCGTACTGGATGGAGTACCGGGGCTCATGTCGAGGCCGATGTGTTCTCAGCTCAACCCCTTAATTTCTGAGGCTCCCCTAGACCGGAGTTCGGATGCCGTCCCTCTGGGGTACCTTGGCCCCTGCTGGGATTGTCTCGCCAAAAGCTCCTTCCTTATTGCCCAGGGCGAAGATTCCCGGGCTTCCTCAATCTTAGGTTCTTGCCGTCATTTGGCTCCTTCGCATCCTTCTTCTGGCGGTCCTCGTCCCCCGAGTCCGCTTGTTTTACTGTATGCCAATATACTTCAGTCAGGTATTCCTACTCTTGCTGATTTTAGTATTTTTAATTTTGCTTATAGGTAAATGGCTTCAACATCCACTCCTCCCAGCAACTCGCCCAAAATCAGGGAGTCGAACTCTTCTAGTCCTCCTGAGGCTTTGTGTAAGACGTATGCCTGGGTGGTGCGCGAGGTTCTGAACACTCGCTCCCTAATGTCCGAGGTCGACATTGCCCGACTGAAACTACCGGACTTGGATGGGTGTGTCGTCAGTGCCCCTAGTACCGAAGAGCCCATTTGCTCCGAGCATGGAATAGGGCACTCGAACTTTTTCTTCTTCTACCGCGACTGCCTAACTCGGGTCGGTGTTCGTTTCCCGTTTACCGAGTTTCAGATGGAGGCCTGACACATATGAACCTTGCCCCCTCGCAGCTTCACCCCAACGGATGGGCTTATTTGGTGGCCTTCGAATGCTTGTGTGCCTCCTTCCCGGTTCCCATTCCATGTACAGTCGCCTTATTTTTTATTATTTCTATCCCTTTACTCCCCGCTCATCGAAGGAAGACGAGAAGCTAAAAGGGTTGACTTCTCTTCGCGGCGATCCGGATAGGAAGTTGATGACTGCCTTCTCTGACTCCTTCAAGCATTTTAAAAATGCCTTCTTCAAAATTACGGCAAAACCTGGCGAACACCCCTGGTTTTTACAAGGGGTCGAGTCTCAAGACGTAGAGTGGCGGTTCCCCCTCTATTGGAATGAGGAACACCACAAAATACCCTCTATGTCGTACCAGACTGCATCCGGTGATGTTCTACCAGAGACTGTCCCATCCATAGAATGATTGTCTCAGTATGTGGAGAAATATGGCACTCAGAGTGCGGCCTGATTTATTACTGGGGCGGGGTCTAAACCGGTGCCTTCAGATTGCATGGTTCACCAGTTTATTGAATCCTTTACCTTACATATCTGTTCATCATGCATTGTTTTACTCCGGTCGCATCTTGAATTCTAACCCTTGTGCTTTGTCTTTCCAGCTCGAGATATGTCAGAGCTTCCCAGTTATTTATCTCGAGTGAACCCGACTGTACCCGCCATTAGTCGAGCGAGCCAGAAGCGTGGTTCCTCCGAGCCCGAGGTAGATAAGACAAAGACGGCTTCCGATTCCTCAAGGGCTAAGAAGACGAAGGCCTCAGGAGCACCGGGTCCTACTTGCTCTGTTTCAACCGAGTCACTAGCTGGGGTAGTTGTCCCCAGTGCTAAAGGGACAGATGCTACTTCGTCCGTGCCCGTTGTAGTTTCTTCTCCTACATCCGGATCCAAAGCTACCCCTCCTCTTTCACCTCCCTTGGCTCTCGTCCGCCCTCCATCGGTTCTGAAAATTCCACGTGGGTTGGCGTGGGACAAAGGAGTGACAGAAGAGCTTGACTTTTCCTTTTTCCCCCCTCGCCAATTCATGGACGGCCAAGCCCTGTCAACCATAAATGAGACGATCGTGCATGATGCCCAAAAATTCCTATGTAAATCCATTGGGCTACATCAGGCGCTACTCCATCTAAAGGCAAAGCATGTTTTGGCCGAGGCTAAGATTTGTCATTTGAAGCTGACCCAGGGGGAGGCCGAGACCAGGAAGAAATCATTGGAAGAGGCTGAGGCACGGATAGACACCCCAGTGAGGGAGCGACACGTTGCCCAAGCCACTGCGGGGAAAGCAACTGAGGAGCTTGTGATCGTTAGAGAGGCGTTGGAGACGACGACCTCCGAGTGCACCCGTTTGCAAATGGCTATTGCTGAAAGCCTAGATGCCGTGAAATCACTATAGAAACAGTGGGACGATCCGGCCTTCGAGTTGACCTCAACTAAGGATGCTCTTGTTGCGGAAAGCGGGAGGCCCATTTGGACACCACCGACTCATTGAAGGAGACAGCTCGTGAATGCTTCAAAATGGCTTTGGCGCAAATCCAGTATTTGAACCCGACCCTTACATTAAACCTTACCGAGTACGACTACCAGGCTTATATGAAGGACGGTGTTCTGGTTCTGCCGCCGCCGACGCCCGATGATGACTCCTTATCTTTCGAGGACGAGGAGCTCGAGGAGCATCAGGGCGAGGAAGGTCATCATACTGAGGCCGGACCAGGAGTTTCCGAGGCTACTCATTCCACCGAGATGGTGCCCTCTGACGATGCTGTGCCCCCAAGCTAGGAGCCGGAGTCCTTAGTTTTGCTTTTGCTTTTATTGAGGCATCTGTACCTACTTTGACTTTGAGTTTCCCCGGCATCTGTGCCGATTGTATAAACCGTTTGACAGTCTTTAATTTAATTTTTTCATCGATTGTCGTATGGTTTTTAGAATTCTAGTCGTTGCTAGGAATTTATCGACCGCAATGGGTGCTAGTTTGGGGATTCTACCAGGTTCTAAGTCTGAGAATCAGTAGCAGGGTTGTCTGTTCCAACTTCCATGGGCTTACTTTTAACCGCGTAGGATGTTTTACTTAACCGCACTACCGGGTGTCGACCTCGTTGGCTGGGATTGATTGTAACCGAGATAAGGGCGAACTGCACATGCTTAGCTGAGGTGTCCGCAACGCATTGCCTAAACATTTTGACCTGATCAGGGTCAGAATGACAATTCGAAAGCTTAAATCGGGTCGAGCGTTGACATGTCAATTCCGCGAAAGACCTGGGCCGGTTAGTCTCGATGTTTAATTTATCTAGATGTGTTGTATTTATTACCGGGTTTAAAGACCTCGATGTAATGCTTAAGCGATCATCTGTGCACGTTTGTGAATCTCCGCTGAGGGATCCTTCATTAAAATAAACTGCTCTAAAGAGCTAATAAATAGTTCAATGCAATCATAAAAACATAAACTCTTAAATTAAAGTACTGAAATTAAGAAATAACCAAACTCCAAACAGCAGGTGTCTGGCGCCGTTGTGCATTCCTAGCCGAGATTTAGCTATGGTAGATCTTTAGCTTGTCGGCATTCCAAGTTCTCTTCACAGGTTTCCTAGCTAGGGTTTCGAGTATATAGGCTTCGTTGCCCAGTTTCTCTTTAACCCTGTAGGGACCTTCCCAATTTGCAGCCAACTTTCCGTCTCGGGTGTTCTTATTGCCGATGTCGGCGCGTCGGAGTACGAGGTTGCCTCGGTTAAAAGGCCGGTGTTGGACCTTCCGATTATACTTTGCCACCAGAAGCTGCTTGGCGGCTAACTCTCGGCAGTGTGCAGCGACTCGGATTTCATCTACCAGGTCCAAGTCTGTTCTCATCGCGTCGTCATTTGACGCATCTCCTTCCTGGAGGACTCTGATTTTCCTCCATAATGGCTATCCTATCTCGACCGGGATCATCGCCTCGCACCCATAGGTTAGCCTGAAAGGGGTTTCCTGGGTGGAAGTCTGTACGCTTGTGCGATAGCCCATAAGACACTGTAAAGTTGCTCGACCCAATTGGATTCAGCATCCTGCATCCGTTTCTTTAAGCCATCCAGGATGATTTTGTTGGCTACCTCGGCCTGGCGTTAGATTGCGGGTGCTCGACCGAGGCGAAGTACTGCTTCACGTCTAAGTTAGTCATCAAGGTCTGAAACCTTTGGTCCATAAATTGCGTCCCTTTGTCTGTTACGATTTCGACTGGTACTCCAAATCGATACACAATGTTATGGCGGAAGAATCTCATTATCCTGGCCGAGGTAATCGTCGTTAAGAGCTCGGCCTCAATCCACTTAGTGAAATAATCCACCGCTACGATGAGCCATCTGAATTGTCCTGGGCTATCTTGAATGGTCCGAGAATGTCCATACCCCATTTGTAGAAAAGCCACGGAACCGAGATGCCTTTCAGTTCAGACGGTGGGGGCCAAATGATCCGGGCATGCTTCTGACAGCTGTCGCATCGCATGATGGCCTCTTTGGCGTCGGGCTGACATGGTTGGCCAGTAGTATCCCGCTCGCAATGCCTTCTTGGCAAGTGCTTTACCTCCCATGTGGTGGCCATTGGCGCCCTCATGTATTTCTACCAGCACGTACTCGGCCTCAGATGTACCCAGGCACCGCATCATCGGAGAGTGCAATCCTTTTCGGTAGATTTGATCATCAACCATGGTGTAGACTGCGGACTCCCGGATCAATTTCTTTGCTTCGGTGGAATCCGTCGGGATGATGCCTCGTTCTAAGTAATCCTCGATCGATTTCCTCCAATCCGTTCCTGCCGAGATAGTCATGACATAGCTTGGTTCGATAAGGTTTTGCTGGATCACGGTCCTATGGCTGCTCGGTCCTCTGGTACTTGCCAATTTAGAGAGAATGGTCACCCTGGCGTTTTCTTCCCTGGGAATGTGGGTAACCGTTACCTCTTCGAAGTCTGCCATAACTTCCTTGGCCTTGTTAAGATATTTAGCCAAGAGCGGACCCTTTGCCCGGTATGATCCTTGATTTGTGAAAGCAACAAGTTGTGAGTCGGTGAAAACCTTGACTCGTAATGCCCCATTTTCTTTGGCTTGTAACAATCTGGCCAGTAAAGCTTCATACTCGGCCTGATTGTTCGATGTTGGGAACTTTAACTGTAGGGAGTGTTCTGTTGCCACTCCTTCTGGACTCTCAACGATCACTCCAGCTCCACTACCCTTTGTATTGGAAGATCCATCTACATAGACCTTCCACCTTTTGTCTTGGCCGATGTCAGGTGTTACTGTCGGGGTGAGTTCCCTGATGAAGTCTGCTAATGCCTGTGACTTGATGGTGTGTCGGGCTTCGAAGGTGATATCAAACTCGGATAACTCGATTGCCCAGCTAGTCATTCTACCAGCTAGATCTGGTTTATGTAATACCTGGCGTATTGGTTGGCTGGTTCGGACGACGATCCGATGTCCCTGAAAGTATGGCCGAAGTCTTCTTGCCGTCGTTAGTAAGGCGAAGGGCCACCTTCTCGAGCTTTTGGTATCAGAGCTCTGAGCTTTGCAGCGCCTTTGCTAACAAAGTATATTGGTGCTTGTCCGCCTTGGTGTCTCTTGCAAGGCGGCGTCACCTCGTCTCCTATCGATAAGTATAAGAATAAGGTTTCACCTAGATCCGGCTTTGTTAGGACTGGGGGGTTGCCAAACACTATTTGATTTCTTCGAATGCGGCCTCGCAGTCTAGATTCCAGCCGCCATGAGTCTCATTTTTCAATAATCTGAAGAAAGGCAGTGCTTTTTCTGCCGATCTCGGTAAAAATCTGGTTAAGGCGGCTAGCCGGCCTGTTAGTTGCTGAATCTCTTTCTTATTCCTAGGTGCCTGCATGTCTAATACGGCCTTGCATTTATTAGGATTTGCCTCGATTCCTCTATTGGTTAGCATAAAACCCAGGAACTTCCCGGTCGGAACTCCAAACGCACATTTGGCCGGGTTTAACCTGATCCGATGCACCCTTAACTTCTCGAAAGTCTGCTCCAGATCTCGGATGTGGTCTTCCGGGTGCTTAGACTTCACTATCATGTCGTCAATGTAGACTTCTATATTTCGTCCGATCTGATCTTCGAAAACTCGTTCATCATCCGCTAATATGTGGCTCCGACATTCTTTAACCCGAAAGGTATAACGTTATAACAATAATTAGCCTTGTCGGTCATGAATGCGGTTTTCTCCCGGCCGTCCGGATGCATGGCTATTTAATTATAGCCGAAGTAGGTGTCCATGAATGATAGCAACTGAAAACCAGCCGAGTTGTCGACCAACTGGTCTATATTCGGCATTGGGTAGGAATCTTTAGGGCATACCTTGTTCAGGCTGGTGTAATCCGTGCACACCCTCCATTTGCCACTTGGTTTTAATACCAAAACCACGTTGGAAAGCCATGTGGTGTACTGTACTTCTCTGATGAATCCAGCCGCTAAGAGCTCGGCAACATGACTCTCAAGAGCCTTCTGTCTATCGGGTGCGATATTTCTCTTCTTCTGCGCTACCGGCTTCAAGTCCGGCCAGATGGCCAATTTGTGGCAATAGAAATGCGGGTTGATTCCTAGTATCTCGGCAGACGTCCAAGTGAAGATGTCTTGATTGTTCCTCGGGAATTGTATCAACTGGGCCTTCAGCTTGGCCTCCATTTCTCTTCCAATTTTGGTGATCTTTAAAGGATCATTTCCTAGGATTAACTCCTCTAATTCTCCTTCCGGCTCTGGACGTGGGACATCGGGCTCCCTGAGGTCGAGCTCTATCATATTGACTGGTCGCCGGGGCCCAATGTCGGATGGAATTTCTCTCTTACCGAGCCGAGGTGGAGATGAGGGCCCTTCTTCTCCGACTCGGAGGGTCTCAAAGTAACATTGTCGGGATTCCTTCTGGTCGCCAGATATCACCACTATTTGGTTCTTACTGTTAATCATCTTGAGTTTCTGGTGCTTTGTAGATATTAACATGTCCCAACTGTGGATGGTCGGCCTACCCAATATTACATTGTAGGGGAACGAAAATTAGCGACAATGAATTTTACTTGTTCTGATTTGAATGCCTCCTTAGTCCCTAATGTCAATCGAAGGTCAATGTAACCTTTGGGAAATGAACGCTCTTCGTTGAACCCTATAAGGGTTGTCTTGCATGGCTTCAGATCTTCATTGTCCATATGCATCCTTTTATATGCATCCCAGCTAATAATGTCAGTCGAGCTCCCAGCATCCACGAAAATCCTCTTGGCCTGGCAATTTAACAGGGTTCCGTGATGACCAACCCGTCCTGGTGTCCCGGTGCTACGTCGTTTAATTCTTCGTTGGTGAAAACCAACGATGGTGGTACCAGTTTTGCTGGATTGTTCTTGAATTTTGGGAGGTCTTTAACCGAAAGCACTTCTCGGGTATTTCTTACATTGGCGTATCGTATCTCTGCCCCCACCAAATCCTCCACTAATTCCGTTGTAATGGAATTGAGCCTCGGGTACTCGTCATCGGAATTGGACTTCCGTTTCTTCTCCTCTTTTCTTGGGTCCGTGGCCGGGCTACGGCTTCGGCCACTATGAATACGTTTGCCATTTTTCCGCCCTTGGGTTTTGATCAAGTACTGGCGCAACTTCCCCTCTCTTACGAACTTTTCTATGGCGTCTCGGAGTTCGTAGCATTCATCCATAGTGTGCCTCGGCCCATCATGAAACTCACAGAATTTTGACTGGTCTGTTGTTGGCCAGCTTCGGAGTGACCTCGGCTTTTCGACTTTCCTCATCTCGGTCTGGGCCACTTCTTTCCAAAGCTGCACCCGACATACATTGAGGGGGGCGTAGCTCTCATTCTTCATCCGCCCTTCCGGCCTTTCTACTCGAGATTGTTTGTCTCGGTTCCGCTTCCGGGAGTCTTCCTTCCGTTTGTCCGGGGAGGCGTTCTTCCTTATCTCGGGTTCCACGACGTTGGCTATTTCCATCTGCTCTACGTCCAAATACTGCTTCGCTTGGGTGTAGAATTCGGTCAAGGTGTAAACCCGATTCTTACACACACTCTTGGCCAATCGTGACGATAGGTCCAGGCCATTAACTAGGTAGTGCACATGGACCTCCTCAGGGAGCGAGCGTACTTGTAGAGCTTCATCTTTGAACCGATTTAAATACTTTTGCAACGTCTCCCCCTTTTTCTGCCTTATTCTGCTCAAGGTGAACTGAGACTTCGGGTGTTTTTTGCTGGTTGCAAAGTTTAGTTCGAATTTTCTTCCCAGATCTTCAAAGTTACGCACCAAATTATTTGGCAAGGAATTCAACCACTTTTGTGTCGGTCCGGTCAATGTTGCCGAGAAGAGCCGCAATATTACCGGTCCCTTGATCGATCGAACCCACATGAGCACCTCAAATGCCTCGAGGTGAGTATGCGGATCCTGAGTCCTATCATACTTTGGGAGGTCGGCCAAATCAAAATTCTTTGGGTATGGTGCCGCTGCGGTATCTTTCGAGAACGGTGTTCTACCAGATCCCGTTAAGTTCTTCCTCTCTATCATCGCCCTCCTCAATATCTCGATCTTCTTCCTCAGCGGATCATGCTAACCGTTGTCTTTTTAGGTCGGATGCTGACGAGCGATGCTTCTCTCTCCGTGAACCAAGTCGCCCTTCTTTCTGGGTGAATTTTTTTATCTTTTTCGCTTGGTCATCCATCATCCGCTGCATGATTTGGAGGTCTTCCTGGCGCTGGAGTTCATGGCGCTTCTCGTTGTTCTCCATTCGCCTCAGCATTGACTCTTGAGTTTTGTGAACGAGGCGGATGTCGGGCATGGAGATTTCTTGCTCCGTGTCTTCTGGAGGTGTCTTGTCTGGGATGGCCGGGTAGGACGCCGTGTCCGATACGTGGCCCTCCGGGACATCGTCGTGCTGCTGGTGACTAACCCCAGCCTTTCGTGGGTTTGGAGGCTGAGGATTCTGACTGTTACTTCTTGTATTAGCCATCGGTGGTCACGGGGATCGAAATTTAACGTCCCCACGGTTGGCGCCAATGTTCTGGTGTAGAACACAGATGTCCAGCCTCAGGCTGGTATGTTAATATTGGATCGTTGGGCTCGACCTGAATATCTATGGAGCAGATACTCAAGGGAGCCTAGGGTCACTATACACGATATAGGGGGTGGTGTGTGTGCACAGTGTGGCTGAATATAAAGAGTAGTAGTTAGAACGTATGCACCTTAGTATCAAGCCTCTCATTTATAGATGTCTCCATGGATAGGATAACGACTTTGGCCGAGATCCTAGGTGCGAGTATCGCACGCATATCCGATTGGTGCTCCTATAATGGTGGATCTCCCGGTATTGTAGGTGAGACTCTGCAGATATGGTATATCCTCGCTTGGGCCGCATATTGGATATGGGCCTTATGTAGGTCCATAATAGACTTGTAGGTTTTTTTTTTTTTTTTTGTTAATTAGATATTTCATTTGATACTTTTGATTTCAAACTTATTTAATATTATTCAGGAAATTGGTTCGACATTAATGGAGCCTAGAAAATAATGGATTGTCAGCATTCTCAAAACTTATGTAAAATGTTTTTTTGTGAATCTATCTCTTTTCAGGTAAGCATGGAGCCGTACAAGTATATAAGAAATTAAAACGTTTTTTTAATTTCTCACCTTTATGTAAAAATTGTAGAACCAAGGGCAATTTAGTCTTTTTATATTAATGTTCTAATTTTTGGTCCTTTAAAATAATTACCATTTTTATGGTCCTTCTTAATACTTTTTTTTTTTTTTTTGGTCCTTTATTATAATTCTCCCAAAAGCCTAACTATTCACGCTCTATAACCCTCAAAAGAGAATACCTTTCACATCAATAAAAGAAATATAGGTAGCATTCCCTATCGTCTTAGATATAGGTCGGGATGAACTACCATATTATTTTTATAAAATCATCATCATCCCTGATTTAATAATGGGCATTTGGCTTCATTTCAAATTTAAATATTAGGAACCTTACTTTTTAATATATCACAAATACAATTTTATGTCAAATTGACTTTTTAATATAAGTTAGTCTAAATATAAATCATATTATACTAATTGACTTTTACTCCAATTTTAATTTGATAAAAATAATTTTTATCAATACTAATCCTAACAAAACCTGTATCATATGTGTCCCACAACTTGTAAAACACATATATTAGTTAAATAATCTCGTTTCTTAAATTAACTTGCACATGCCTAATAAGTGTACGTGAATTTCTCCTCGACATTTCTTCTTCAATTTTTTAATGATATATTATTTTCTTTATTTCATGTGTCAGACAACTTGTAAAGCATATTCATGAAAGAATCTCATTGATAACTTGCACTTACTTAAAGTTAATGTAAATCTAACGGTGAGGAATAAAATGCGGACCGTAAGAGAAGTGAAGAGGTAAATTCAAAAGAGTCAAACCCTTGGAGAGAGTACCATATTATTATCATCCTTAGTATAAATAGATGATCCAACAACACCATCATTTCACATATGAATGAGCTTGTGGAATGGCTTCCTTCTTTCAATACCTCCTCCTCCTCTTGTTCTTCATCGCTTCTTTTTCTTCTTCTGCTCAATCCTCTTTCAGACCCAAAGCTCTTGTACTTCCCGTAACTAAAGATGCCTCTACTCTCCAATATGTTACTCAGATTCACCAGAGAACCCCACTCGTCCCCCTCAACCTCGTCCTTGATCTCGGCGGCCAAAACCTTTGGGTCGATTGTGAGAAGCACTACACCTCCTCCACCTACCGCCCCGCACGCTGCAATTCCATCCAATGCTCCCTCACCGACGCATCCAAATGCGGCGAATGCAATGAGCCTCCCAGGCCAGGCTGCTACAACAACACCTGCACCCTAGACTCACGAAACCCCTTTATGGGCACTTTTGCCACTGGCGACGTCGGTCAAGACGTCGTGTCCGTGCAGTCCACAAATGGATTTCACCCGGGTCGAAACGTGGCCGTTTCCCGCTTCATATTCTCATGTACACCCACTTACATATTGCAGGGTCTCGCCGATGGGGTTTCGGGAATGGCGGGTCTTGGTCGAACTAAAATCGCTCTTCCTTCTCAATTCGCTTCCACTTTCAGCTTTCCAAAAAAATTTGTCATTTGCCTCCCATCCAGTAGTTCAAAAGGTGTTGTTTTCTTCGGAGACAGCCCTTATGTTTTTCTTCCACATGTGAATGCTGCTCAATCTCTCACTTACACACCATTCATTTTCAACCGATCAAGCTCAGTTCCCATGTTCGGAAAAAGACAGTTTTTGTCAGAGTATTACATCGGAGTCAAATCCATTAAAATCGACCAAAAAGTTGTGCCCAACATCAAAATAATATTGCTGCCCACAGATAAGGAAGGCTTTGGGGGGACAAAAATAAGTACAGAGTATCCATACACAATTTTGAAGACATCGATCTTCAAGGCGGTGACCAAGGCATTTATCAAAGCTTCGGCTGCTCGGAACATCACCAGGGTGGCCGGTGTGGATCCCTTCGAAGTTTGTTTCAGTAAGGACAACATCGGAAGCACGCGGCTGGGCCCGGCGGTGCCGACCATCGAGCTTGTGCTTGAGAATAATGTGAGTTGGCCCATTTTTGGAGCGAACTTAATGGTGCCGGTGAAGGATGTTGTACTGTGTCTTGGTGTACTTGATGGAGGTGAATTCCTTGAGAAATCAATTATGATGGGAACGTATCAGTTGGAGAACAACCTTCTACAGTTTGATTTGGATTCTTCTCGATTAGGGTTCAGCTCTTTGCTCTTTGGAAGGAAGACTTCGTGTGCAAACTTCAATTTCACCTCCGCTACCGCCGAATGAACCACCCACCTCTGCCACGGTTAGAATTCGGATCGACTTTAAACGAGACGCAAATGTATATGGATATATCTTTCCTTGTTCTGATCAGTTTATTTCTCAACGTCATTTCACCGTTTCTTATCATATGAAAATAATAAGATGTCCTTTTCTGTGATTAATTGGTTAATTAATTAATGGGACCAGTTGTCTTCTTCATTATTTTACGGGTGTACTTGGTTGATCCCTATGAATAACCCCGACTCTAAGTTTTGATTAGCAATTGCCATTCCAGTCCTAAAAATCAGTTGAACTAAAAAATAATTCTTGCCTACATTAATCCAATCAAGCCCTATATCATATATGTCTGACAACTTGTAAAGCACATATATTTTGGTGTGGCCGAGGCTGTGCTCAATAAAAAGTGGATGCACATGAAAATATGAAGCGGGAAACGGCGACATTACGAACTGGAGTGAATCCGTTTGTGGACCAGATCCAAACAGCGTCTTGACCGACATCACCCGTGGTGGTGGTGATGCCCGTTACGGGTTTCTCCGGAGATAGGCGGCAGGTGTTGTTGTGGCAGCCTAGCCTGGGACGTTCATCAAATCATTGGCTGCACGTGGAGGCGCCGGCGAGGGCTCATGGGGTGGAGTTGCAGGGTGCAGGACGGTAGGTGGAGGAAGTGTAGTTCTTTTGGCAGTTGACCCACAGGAAATGGCCGCCGAGATCAAGGACGAGGTTGACGGGGACACGTACGTGGCGTTCTCTGGCGAACTTGAGTAACGTAAAGCAGAGCGCCTTCATCTCCAGCAACAGGAATTACAAGGGCCTTAGGTCTGAAAAGGGATTTAGCAGCAGAAGAATGAGGAGGAGAATGAAGAGAAAGAGAATAAGGATAAAATATTGAAGAATAATGGCAGCCACGTGGGAGAAAGCTTATTCGCCTCACAAATGGAATTGCTGGATCCTCTGGTTATAATAACAAAATCATAATATGCTCACAGTGCTTACTTGACATAAGAGCAAGGTTGCCTCTTTTGAATATTATAATAATATGAGGAATAATTAATCAGCAAGACCTTGGAGTTTCAACCAATTTTTAATTAGGCCCTATATTTTTTCTTTTTACCAGGTTCTTATACTTTCACATGTTTTTAGTCAGGTTTCTATAATTTTTTTTGGGTGAAGGAGCGATTTTGCCAAACAACTATTAGTCCAGGAGCGCTGTAACCAAATAACTTTTAAAGAGACCAAAAATGCCAAAAAAACAATTGAATTTGTATTCGTTTCACACTATCTATCGTCTGAATGAACACCACGTGGGATTTTGAAGTCCAAGTCGGTCCCTTATGTTTTTTGGTCAATGCCCAGGTGGCGTTTTTTGTTTTTTTTTTTTTTCTGATGAATCCCTTTTCTTTTTCAGACCCTGTCGAGACAAAATGAGAACAAAGAAGTGAACCCAGCGGAGAACAAAAAGAACCACACCAACTAAGACAGAGAACGCGACCTTGACACAGAACATTCAGTTCAACCCCGGAGAGCGTGCGTCAGAGAAGTCGAGAACGAAGAACCACACCAACGTCATCGAGAACCCAGCGGAGAAGGCGATCTGCAAACGTCATCGAGAACCCAGCGGAGAAGGCGATCTGCAAACGTCACCGAGAACCCAAGAGAAGGCGATCTACAAATGTAATCGAGAACCCAGTCGGAGAGTTGAATGGCGACATCATCTTCATCGTCTATGGCAAGATGCAGGCGGAGAGTTGTGCTTCTTCGACAACCCAGTCGTGAGGTCGAATATGAACCTCCGATGAGGTACTGTTATCACAAAATGGTGGCGTCGAGATGAACGGTGTGGACTGACGGCAACCCAGGTCGGAGGTTCTACGGCTGCCCATACTATTACCAGGTAAGCAAGCTTAACCAAAGTGGAAATGATTTGGATGGATGGGTGGTTTGTGAAATTTCTTATCTGACAGAACCTTGGGAACACAGGATGGGGGTGTGGATTCTTCGCTTGGCATGATAACGAATTTGGTGAGAGGCCAAATTCTGTGATTAAAGAGCTTTTAGACGACATTGACAAGTTATATGATGAAAATTGCTTTCTTCGAAGATTGGAGCATGGGCATAGATTCAGTGGAGAGTTTGATTCCATACAAAGTGACCTGAGGAAACTTAGACACAGACATGAGCTATATGATGCGGAACTTAGGAAGGCGGAAAAGAAGTTTAAAGTAACAATGTTATTGTTGGTTGTTACTTGTGTTTGGTTGTGTGTAGTCTATTTGAAGATGTAATAGCTATATATAATGTAAAATGGTTACTTGTAGACGGAGCTATTTATTTTGCTGCTCAACCTAGGATCAGTTATATAATGCAAGTGCTTCTGAACTATGTCATGTTAAACTGTATTTAGTTTGCAGCTGAGGCAATTAAACTTGTTCTTGTTCAATATTAAGTATCCCTATTCTTCTTCAATTAAACTTGTTCTTATTGTGCTGTTGATCGATTTAGTAATATTAATTGGCTTAAGGGGAATGTATTCGATTTTATGAGACAAAGTTGAAATTTTTAATTTTTTTAAAATGAAGAAATACCTTAAAGTGATAATCAATTAGGTTCAATTATACTTATGGTTTAATAATATGGAACATCATGTTATATTGTATAAAAATGGGGGAAATCTGTCGTTGTTTAAAATTTGTATGGGGGAGAAAGATATGAATTCAAGTGTTGGCCAAAAAAGGAAAAAAAAGATCGGTATTTTCTATACGTGAAACCATGTAAAAAAAAAAAAAGATCTTTCTGACTAAATACAATCTCCAATGCCCATACCTCTCAAAGATGGTGAGAAGACTGCGGATGTACAAATTTGGGCGTTTCATAGCAATAGTTGATATCAAGTTCCCGAGCTTTGGACAACCGGAAGCTATTCTAAATTGCAAGTGCATGATACATAGAAACAGCAACAAAAGCAAACAAAATAAAGTGAGCTCGAATGCCACACCAAAGCCTTTTCATTTAAACTTGTGCATGAATAGAGAACCTTTTCATTTCATTCAATAACCAAAGCCCCAACAAACCCCATAAAACCACCCGTAGCATATATTCGGACCCAAGGAAAAAAAAATCTGATCTTCGGCCCATAAAACCACCGTAGCATATATTCGGACCCAAGCAACAAAAAAAAAAAAAAAAATCTGATCTTCAGCCCCCATAAAACCACCCGTAGCATATATTCGACCCAAGCAAAAAAAAAAAAATCTGATCTTCGGCCCCCATAAAACCACCCGTAGCATATATTCGACCCAAGCAAAAAAAATCTGATCTTCGCCCCCATAAAACCACCTAATTGCAACCACCTAATACATTAGAACCACTGAATAAGCAGTGATAGGAAGTAGACAAATAATACAATCATAAAGACTTTCTATTTCATTTACACCTGAGAAGTAGACAAATAATACTATCATAAAGACTTTCTATTTCATTTACACCTGAAGAAGTACATACACCAATTGAAAGTTGTTAGCATGTGTATAAATACAATAGCCTGCTCATTCCAGCCAGGCAAAAAGTTGGGATCCCACAAGTTTCTTGCACACAATATAGCAACAGAGTGTGGTCATAACCCCAAACACAAAAAATTGAGTGTGTCTAGCTTCCAGGTTACATAAAAGTTTGGTGATTCCACATATATCCCAAAAGAAATCACCCCAAAAAAATAAAACTATCCTAGATAAGTCTACTTGCTGGTGATTCCACATAATGTCTTCCTCTGTCTCTCCAACATTCTTGTTCAATGGAATGTCTTCTAACCCACATATAGCCTTTACCAAAGCTATGTCATCTAACTCACCTAATTCTTCTATATAATCATCGTTAGACACAGATTTCATCGCATCTTCTACACAAGCTACACCTTTTCCTTTTTCTGTCATTACCGCTACATATCAAGCATAAATACAATTAGATGGGACAGCCATCACATAAGAGTTGATGAATAGAAAAAGATAAATCAAACATGGCACCGCATGACTATTATTTTTAACAATTCGCTTAACAATTAAATGTCTTGAATAGAAAAGGTCATCAAGGAAGTGAGATAGATTGTTACTTAACGTAGCCAATATCTCAAGGTTGAAGTCAATTCTTGTATTAAAACAGCCAATTTCATTGATAAGAACTGAACATGCAAGAATGACTCAATCAGTAGAAGATCATGTCGATATTAGATAATAAACTTCATTAAATTGCATCATCAATGCACAATTCTAAAAGTTTGTAATATCAAGCCATAAATCCACAATGCAGGCCTTGCTATTGAATGAAAACCACTTTCATTTCCTTTGATGAAAATAATTTAAGCAACATGGAAAATCATATAGTCCAAAAAGAATAAGATTGAGACTGCTTAAAGATTTAGGGTTTACAGGCAAGTAAAATTTGTGTGTTCTCATTGAGTGGATTAGTACCGCCATAATACTCCAAAATATCATAGAAGCTATACAGGCTGTCAATTTTGAGGGTTCAGAAAAAAAGGACATGACGCAACCTTTATCCATAGTTATATTCAATTGGTTTCCTAAATAATTCTGGAAAATGTCTAGGGGTCTCGACCTCCACTTTCCGCTGTAGAGATTGCACATGGTTGATGATTTCATCCAAAACCAATGCAGTACCCCTTCCAAGTCAGACATCAAGTTGCTTACATAAATAACTATTATGGGAAAACATTGACACAATTGAAATGATGCTACGCAGGATCATTGTCCATGTAATTAAATCTTTATAATCCAATGTAAACAATATAAGTTATGTCTTACGGGAAAAATGCCCCAAGTTATACAACTAGGCAACTATAATGTACCACATTTTTAACAACTCTCTAAAACCAGATGCCCTTTTCATTTCAAAATTTTATAATGGATGAAAACTGGAAGCCTAAATTCAGGAGACATTCTTGTAGACTCGTACATTATGACTCGAGTATATATCTAAGTCAGACTGGCATCCAGAGGTTGAACTCTCTTTTGAGCACAACACATGAATTAGAAGCTGGATACTGATAAATTATCTAGTAGCCAAACCCCAAGTCAAGCTCACACTCCATAATATTATCATTACAAAAAAAAGAACAAAAAAAAAGGGGATCAATCGACTGATAAATCCTAGGGTTTGTATTTAATTAAATTTTAGATGGCATTCATTTAACATGTACAACGGGAACACTTACATAGACCACAAAGAGGCCCAATTTTTGGCTAAAATCGACTGTTACCTTTGGAAAATTTCAGCTATTGCAAACCCTAGCGCCATTGTCGATCACGAAATACACTTGCGATTCTCGTCGGACGTTCCTCAATCACACTTGTTTGAAACCCATGTAGGAGAATCGGTCACAATACCTGCTCCAGTAACTTTCGATTAAAGCCTTCTCCGTCCGGTTTGGTGGGTTCCGTTCGGGCTCTTCTCTTTTGGTCGCTCTCGGGTCTCGAAGGAGTCGAAGGATACCTCGGCTTTTTATGGGTCGCAAGTGGAATAAAAGATGGGTTATTTAGGGTTTAGTCATTTTCTCCGTCGGGTCCACAATGGGTCCGTCTCGCCTCCTCTTTCGGTCGCTCTCAGGTGTCGAAGGAGTCGAAGGTTATTTAGGGTTTAGTCGTTTTCTCCGTTTGAAGCCAGCTGGAAATTCTTCACCAAAAACAAAATACGCCACCTAGGACTGACCTGGACTTCAAAATCCCACGTGGCCTTCTTCAAAATCCCACGTGGCGTTCATTCGACGGAAGTTAGTATGAACCCGATTTGTATTTTTTTTACAAATTCAATTGTTTTGCATTTTTGGTCTCTTTAAAAGTTATTTGGCTACGGCGCTCCGGGACTAATAGTTGTTTGGCAAAATCGCTCCGTGACCCCTTTTTTTATCAGGTCCTTATTTTTTTACCATATTTTTAATTGGGTCCTTGAAGGGGTTTTTTTTTAATTTATTAATTTAATTGAAAGTTAAATAAATGAATAATATTCAAATATAATTTCCGAATAATAACTTTAAATTAAAAATTACAAAATTCAAAAAAAAAAAATTGGGTAACACAGTATTTGAAATAAATTTTGGTAAATCCAACACTTTCTATTATTTTTCTAATAACACTTAGTATCTTAACTCTAGGGTGTTTGCCCCCATGAAGAAAGATACTCTAAGAGTAAATAATACTCCCTCCAGTTCTAATTATAGGAGCTATTTACCAGAATTTGGAGGGATTAAGGAAGGAAGTTAAATTAGTTAATTATGTGTATTTTCCTAAAATACCCTTACCCATGTTTATTTAATACAAATACATCTCTCAAAGATAGGACTAAGTAATACAAATACAAATTTATGAGATCGACAAAAGTTGATTTACGGTGATTTTGATAACAAAGACAACTTTGATTTACGGTGATTTTTAAGTAGTTTAGTAGCAATAAGGTTGATTTTTAAAAAAAAAAAAACAATATATATACATATATATATATATATATATATGCTTTGTTACGTAAGTCTCTCACCTTAATTTGTTTCGACGAAACTACAAACATAAAAAATGGTGACTTTGTCGGTACTTAATTGGTCTTTGTTATAATACAACTATCTAAAATATATAGCTGTATTATTAAATTATTATTGAGAAAGTATAAATAGGGGTATTATAGAAAAAA
The DNA here is from genome assembly GCA_019022655.1 of Acacia acuminata. Taxonomy (NCBI): domain Eukaryota; kingdom Viridiplantae; phylum Streptophyta; class Magnoliopsida; order Fabales; family Fabaceae; genus Acacia; species Acacia acuminata. The sequence continues at coordinate 8,854,929 of JAFJYI010000005.1, forward strand.
AAAATTGACAAAAGTTAAAACTTGTTCTTATAATTAGGACCAAAACTAACTCCAAAATTTACTCTTATAATTAGGACCGGAGAGAGTAGCACTTTAAATTACTTTGGAATAATGAGTGCCATTGAAAAAGGTTCTGAATGCACCAAACATTTTATTTTCAAATATTGAGTGGTACTAGATAATCACTACCTCATGGTGTTGAATGCAATTTAACCCTTAAAATGATATATTTATGATATTTTTTTAAAACCTAAATAATATAATTGAGCTATATATACTCTCTGTGTGTATGTATATGTGTATATATATGTATATGGATATGTGTATGTACATATACATACATACATATATATATATGGGGAAATTACAATATGAGGACCCAAATAAGAGACTTAGTTGCCAGAAAAGTTTCAATACCAAGTGATGTGTTGTCATTTTTTATCTTGCAGTTTGTAATTGTTTGTTTTTCCAGTTGTCATTAGGACTCATTCTCAATTAAGTTTATTCCTTGAGACCTCATTTTAATTCCCCTATAAATATTCATATATAACTACCATGAAAAAAATAATATATTGAAATAAAAAAGACATCAATTCACATGTAATTAGAATATTCAATTATAAACCTTGTAATAGAGTTTTTGGTTTTTTTTTTTTTTTTTAACTTAAAACAAGACAAAATTTCAAATTTTAATTAGAAGAAAAGGATAAAATTCAACCAAATCAATCCATCCAAAACTCTAGACAAGATCTGCTTTCAGACTATTTTTAGTAATAATAATAATAATAGAGCACTGCAAGAGTGCCTCTTTTTTAAATATCATAACAAAAGGGATGTTGTGCTGCACACATGACAATGTTCATTTAGTCAAACTCGTCAACGTAACGTGCACGGGCTAGCTTTTCTCTTTTAAAAAGAAAAACTTCAACATGACCATTTATTTTATCAGAATCAATAAAATCTTCAACCTCAATAACTTGTTTCTTAAAATTTAATAAAACTTTTCAACTTTATTCTTTTTTTTTTCCTTTTTTGTAAGACGTATTAATAGTTTCAATGAGTATTAAATATTTTTTTTCATACATGCTAATATTTAACAAGGGTGTTGTGATATAGTAAAAATTAGTTAATAAGAGTAATATTGAATATTTCTTAAAAATTTTAAAAAATTTTAATGATTTTAACTATTTCTATTAATAAAAGTGAATTAGTTAGAAATATCTAAAAATAAAGGGCAAAGGGAGTATAACTTCTCGGGAAATCAACGTAACTCATGCATCTCCATTTGAAACACTTTACAATTTGGATAGCCTTGTAAATTTTGTATGCGTTTAACTTTAGTTCGATTTTATTTCTTCCAATTATTGAACCCATAACTAAGAATAATATACAGTCGTGAAAAGTGTAAATACTTGACTTCACAAAATGCACTCAACTTGTTCTATTTTATTTTTTTTTTCAAGATCCAAATTTACTCACTATTGATCGGGTTTTTTTAACTTTTTAAAAGTGATTTTACGATTTACAAGATAAATAAGTGAAATAAGTTGTCTTAGCTTACATAAAAATGCTTTTGAAACCATGGTTTAATTTGCATGCATATATATTTACAATCATTAATTTACTTTCATTCTCTGTATTATGTATATATGTAAGACAACCTGTAAAGCTATTTGTCCAAAAATATCAATTACTAACTTGCACTTGCCTTTTTAATTAAACTTGCACATGCTTTATTAGGCCACATTTAGGCTGCGCTCTGCACTTAAAAAGGGGAATCAATCCAAAACAGAAAAGGGAGAAAACATGGGGAGCTTATTAAGGAGGATGTGCTGGGGCTTTATTTTTATTTTATTTTTGTAGGTGTTATTACCATATTTTTAGTTATATACGCGCTTTGTTTGTTAAGATTTTCGATTATTGGTTATATATATATATAATTAAATATATATATATATATATGTGGGTCCCACCATTTAAGAGACACTATGAGGATGTCTAAGATTTTAACAAGTTTTCTATTTTTATTCCATTGATAAGTTTAAACCCTATTAAAATATTTTTAGTTATATACCATGTGCCCATTTATAAGTCCCATTTTGACCAAATCACACATACCAAGGAGAGGTAGTTATGGTTTTCAATGATTATGAGGTGAATTTTCAACTTTACCCTCATTTATGATTGGGTACCTTCAACTTGTTCTTCTCATCTATTTTAAATTGGTACAGAATTAATATGGGCTTAGGCAAAGTTTGTCTTTTAAGAAATAATCTCATTTATTTGGTCAAAAAAGACTTATAAATAGGACCAAATTTTTTTGATCAAAAGAGACTTATAAATAGGATCAGAGTGGTACGCGCTTTGTTTGTTAAGATTTTCGATTATTCTCTCCAGCCTTATATATATGACATAAATTTTAAAGATGACTGAGTTTTAATTGTAAGAGACACTATGAGGATGTCTAAGATTTTAACAAGTTTTCTATTTTTATTCCGTTGATAACATTACTACTAGAGAAAGCTCATTTAACGACACTAATTAACATCCGATTTTAAAAAATAGAAATTGTTGAGCAGCATGGGCTTAGGCCCAAGTTAGGTCTTTTAAGAAATATTAGGGATAATTGTTATTTTGTGTTTGAATTTTCTGTAATCTGATATGATCTTGTCATTAGTTAAGATTATGATAAGGTACTAGTGTTAGGGTTAGTTATTCTAGATCTATATAGAGACACATGGTGCATACACTTCAATCAATGAAATAACAAAACGATTGCATCTTGCTTCTAATTTTGTGGTTTTAATCTCACATGTTGCCTGGACAAAACCTCAGCAACAAGCTGGCGGCCGAACAAGTGAGAGTTCTTGAGGATGAGATTTCTGGTTGATGAATCAACAACATAACCTTGACTTGGCATCCATTGTAACAGCTGGAGAAGCAAGTCCTTCTTTTCAGGTTGATCTATGTACCGTGACACAGCCGTGTGAAATAAATCCTGACCAGAACCAAAAACAAAAATAAAAACAAAAACAAAAAAGCATTATATGACTAATTCTGGAGAACAAAACCAGAACTTGGACTCATAAAATTGGCCATTAATTATTTTGTTCATATATATGGGATTTGGTTCAAAGGTTATATAGTATAAGGTGTTGTCAAGGACATGAAATCATGAACCAATCATCATTTTCATTCCAATACATAAATATTTGAGCATGAATATTAAGATGCTGATTTACCTTATCAAGCTTGTGGCCACAACCATGGAGGGTCTTCAAGACATCATTTATCATGTTGATATTACCTACTTTCGTAAAGGTGGCTGCCAATCTTTTTATGGCAGGCGGAGAGATGAACTCTGCATTATCCTGTACAGAAGATTCATCATAAAAACTGCAATTCCAATAGAAAAACAGAGGAGATTCATCATAAAATCTTGGAATACCTTGACTACCACGTAAGCATCTTTTAAAAGCCGTCCTGCTAGAAGAATGTGCAGAATCTTCTCATGAATTGCCTTGCACATCGTTCTCTTGCCATATCTCAATATATTGTAAACAGAAAATGCCTCTTGATAAGCTTTTACCTTACCAAGATCAGACATTAAAGAGGAACAAAGTTCCTACAAAGAGAAGACGAAGACATATTAGGATATTTTAATTAGTCAACTGAAATGACAAAATGATGCAAACAAAAAGGCCCATAGATTTTTATACATTGTTTAAGAAAGTAACGAATCAGTTATACAAAATAAAGCATCCTCAGCTCATTAAGATCAAATAATTGCAACAATACTTTGACACAATCTTGGTCAAGAGCCTAAAAAGGAAATAAAGTTTATGACCAATTTAGTGTTATTCTTCTACAGGCAGCATTTCTGCCCAGCAATTACATTCTTATCATGTTTCATTTGTTTGAAAAAAAAAAAAAAAAAAAAAAAAAAAAAAAAAAAAAAAGAGCACAAATTGGGGTTAGTTACATAGATCGCACAATGTTGTGCTCTATCGACAACAAGGAGGCATGACAAAAAGGAATATTAAAAATCAAGATGAATAATAACACAATAAAGAATCCATTTTTGTGTTTGTTTTGTTTTTTTGTTGTGTTTTTTTTGGGGGGGGGGGGGGGAAGTGTTATGGGATTGGGTTGGCGGGAGCCAGGCTCAACTCTGCACTGGAGTCCTATAGGCCCTGTGCTTGGGATTTGATTTAATTTCAGTGGTCCAAAAGCAAGACAAATAGGGCCTAGTATGCCCAATGGCTGACCTAACCTACATATTCATCTAGGTGTAATTACAAATAACTAAGTGTAGACCCATGCATTGCAAAGGATCTGAGGTATGAACCACATCATTCACATTTTATAAATAGTGTGAATTGAGAGTTTTTGTGAATTATATTTATGTGAATGAAGGTTAGATAATAGTCTGCTAAGGAAGACATGTTCAATTGAACAAGGGAATCAATGTCAATATTAGCATTGGTAGATTCAATGACATCGTACCTCGGAAGGTTGATAACCTTTACCATGCATGTCGTTCATGGTTCGGTAAGCTAACAGATACATCTTTTCCTTAGAGAAATATCTTATTAGGATATGGAAAGTATTGTAATCAGGACTGATTGCCAATCCATCCATCTTTCTCAGTGTTTGCATTACGCTTTCCATTTCACCTGCTCTACAGTAAGCACACAGCATATTATTCATCATAACCAAGTCATATTTGTGGAAGGTTGCTTCGAAATCATTGGCCAACAGTTTTGCCTCATCAAAAAGCTTGCTTCGGCAAAATGCTGATATCATGATGCTGTGAGCAAAACCATCTGCATTTAGGAATTAAAAATAAATGATATTAGAACATAAATTTTTTTTTTTTTTTTTTAAAAAGGCATAATATTAGCACATAATTTAATCAAATATAAAGAAAATGGCACATGAAAGATTAAAATCCATCATTTACTTGACTTGCATAAATTATAAAACAATAGCACACGATGGTGAAGAAAAACAGAAAGATCAGCTAATTCAGCAAGTTTGTATAATCAATTACAAGTTAAGACAGATCCAGCAAAGCTTCCAAATATAAAAAATAGGATGACCAGACCATTGATTACTATGAAGCGACTAAATATCATCAACTATATTTGACCACGGAAGAAGATAAGGGAAAAAGGTAAAAAGAGAAAAAAGGAATGAGTTTTCACAATATGACAATGCCATTAAGACAAAGAACCAGTTAACATGGATGTTTGGCAACTGAAAATTAAAAATCTGAATTCTGAACACGGCAGCATGTGATATTAATTCCCAAAAATTCATAGGATCCCTTACTACCTCCAGATCGATCAACTAAAAGAATTCATTATTTCTTGAAGAAATTGTTTCGCAAAAGATCGCACACTGAAAGAAAACATACCAGATCTGACATGCTTTTTCCTCATCTCATCAAACAGTAGTTTAGCTTCTTGCAGTTGTCCAGCCTTAGCGAGTCCATCCATTAATGAACAGTAGGGCATCTGCATATATATTCACACTTGTCAAGTGAGAAATTATAGACAAAGAGCAAAGGTTCAAAATAAATGAATTTCACAACATCAACTAAGTAGTAGCGATGCTAAGATGTATATAATAGAATAATTTGGTCTGTCAGATTCAAATACAGCTATCAACTCTTATATTTTCCAGAAGGCTTTATTACCTCATCTTCAGCATAGCCCAAAGATTCCAGTTCTGTTAATAACTCTCTGGACTTCTCAAATAGGCCTCCTCTAACATATACCTTTAGTAAGGTTGTCAAAATAACCTGCGATTATATTTTACAATACAAATCAAATTCAGTGAATGATTGGTAAAACAAAAGCTAGAAAACAACATGGAAACAATATAAAAGATTTTTCTTTTCATTGAAAAAATTAAGGAAAGTCAATTGCAATTTGGAAAGATGCCTATTTATGTGGGGAATAGCCAAATATATGTTTAGTGAAAATATTAAAAATTTCATCCTCAGTATATTACAAGTTGTGCCATGGCAAAAAAGACTGTCAAGAAAACAAAAGTTCATATATGGTAAACTTAATTTTGTTTGTTCTTTTTGTGGGAGTTCATTGTAGTATTTGACATTTCATGAGCGAATCAAGTCCAAATTAAGGTTTCAAGGTTTAGTAAGTTCTACATATTTTAGTTTATCTGCTCTCTGTTTATGCTAAACGATAATCATAAAGGCTTTTTTTATGGACTAAAAACAAATTTTTGTTTTGTTTTGCAGTAGGAGCTTACTGTTGTAATCCATGAGTTTAATCCAAAATTAGGATTTTCAGGCTTTGTAAGTTGCCATTTATTTTACTTCATCTATTGTATTTGTCATTGTATCCAGATACTAGTAAAGGCTTCTATATGTTTTGTATCTTTTAAGCATCAACCAGCTTTTGCTTATATAGTCGACTGTAGATTTTCAGTAGAGAAGAAAGGAAGATAAATACAAAGACAAAGGATATGGCAAAATCTACAGATAAATAAATAATAATAAAAAGGAGACAAAAAGATAAAACACATCAATACAGCACAGGTCAAATATCCATCTGTGAGTTTGGTAGAGAACCCTTCTAAAAGACCATTTGCTTAAACACCCAAAAGGAATACAGGGAAAAAAGACACCAAGATGCACTGCTCCCTAAGTTGTGAGAACTAAGGAACCCTAGGTATTAGCTTAATAATGCACAACAATAAAATAGCTATAGTGGGAGCATACTACTTGTAAAATACCATCCTATAAGAGATCAATAACGAGAAAAACAAACCTTGTTAGGTACTAACCCTGCAGATTTCATATCTTGAACCAATTCATCAGCCTTTTTGGAGTCTCCGCAGACTGAATAAGCATTAAGCAAAGAGCTATAGTGATATTGATTTGGAGAGAGACCTTCATCCTTCATCTGGTTGAAATAAAATTCTGCTTCTTCCCATTTACTATTGGAAGCACACACTGCTAGAATTGCCCCATAAATTACATCATCCATTCGTAGCCTTTTGAGTTGCAAGTCCTGAATTAGCTCCAGTGCTTTAGAATATCCATCTTTGATCTTAATGCAACCTGCCAGCAGCTAAGGATAACAACCATGATAAGATAGCAACAAAAATGAAAGAAGTCATGTGTTAGTGGTACAAATATGCAACCATTAAACGATTAACTTCTCCAGAAATCTGTTTGCACTGCCACACAACAGTGACTGATAAGTTTATGTACAGACGTATATACCAAAAAAATAGATAAATACATTTTTATGGTGGCAAAAGATAAACAATACTTCATATCGAAAAAAAAAAAAAATTGAGAATAACAACAGCATTGGAAATATACTAGCAGCATTCATTTTAAACAAAAAAAAAAAAAAAAAAAAAAAAAAAAAACAAAACAAAAGTGCTTCTTCTCCACTTTTCTACGGTCATATCTTCATACATGCTGAGGGAATTTCAGAAAGAATCAACAAAACATAATTCATTTGTAAGACAAATACATAAGACTTCGTATTTGTGCATGTTTCTATAGACAAAAAGAGCATAAATAATACATTTGTGTCCTATGATACAGGTTCTAGGGAAAAAATTCATGTTGTACTCTCAAGTCTCCTCTGGTTGAGAGGATAGAAACTTTGTCATCTGTTCCATGTCTAGTAACTAATAAACTCATATGTAACAGTAATTTATCAGAAGTATGATGGTAGATGATTCCACACATCACAAACAAATTCATTTTCACCAGTACCATCTTAGTCTCTTAAGGTTTAGAATCACATACCGTACTATATGTAACAACATCAGGTATTAGACCATCGTCTTTCATCTTCTTAAACAGTTTTATGCTGCTATCAAACTTGCCTTTCCGGATTAGAAAACTAAGAACAGAATTACATAAATAGACGTTGGTCTTGGCTGCTTCATCTTGAATGCTATGGTACATTTCTACAACCTTTGAAGCATCAAGATTATTCCCCATAAACCTTATGAAACCGACGTAAGATGATGCATTCAGCTTCCTGTTTTCTTGCATCCATACAAAGAGCTGCAATTATTGGACAAGGTGTTACAATTAAGAAAAATTACAGGAAGGGCAAAGTACACTTTAGATGAAACTGTGTGCATGTGATTGGTCAGTGCATTTACATCACTACCTTTTTTTTTCCCCTTGTTTCCCATTTCTTGTTACTTCTTTTACTCTTGGGTAAAATGTATCAAAGACAAAAATTATCTTCATTCCATAAACCAATTTTAAGTTGTTCGATCATTTAATGATGATTGACCTTCTTAAGTCGTTAAATATGATTTGTAAGTAAAAGTACCTGAGGAATGTCTTGTAATCTGTTAAGCTGCCCAAAGTTACGTAAAATGCCATTTAGGTCTTGCACTTTCAGCAGTTCTCCTACTCTGAAAATCAAAAAGCAGAGTTTAATGAACTAAGCATAAGTTTGACTCGCATGGGAAAAGAGCCAACAATAATTTTATTAAAGATGCTACTGCATCTTGCATGTATTGTTTATATTCAATGCTATTATAACACTGAAGCAGTTACCATTATCATAGGAGGAAAGCAACCAGCAAGCATACAACTGTATTTCTTAGGGAAAAAAAAACCACTGACCCTCTTAAAAACAAGATTGAAATGTACACGTCCAGATATTTGATCACCCAAAAAAAAAAAAAAAAAAAATGATAATGATAAAATCATTTAAAAGTAAAAACAAACAGCTAGCTCCCTCTATCCTCCATCTTGAGGATCATGAAATCAATCAAGTGTCCTCTAAAGTTTCTATGCTTACCTACCATATATAATATAAAACAACTAGCATTTCCCACATTTTTTTCCGATCGTAACCTTTGATGTATCATCAATTCAAATATGTATATTCATAGAAGAATAGAAGACAAAAGAAAAACTAAAAATTAAAACAAATTACTCTGATAGTGTAATCAAATGTCTACCTCTACCATCACTCCCGCCGTCCAACCATATTCAATATATAGCTTAATTTTGAACTTTTTTTACCAAAGTTTAATTTGGAATGAAAGAAAGAAAATTAAGAAATAGCCGTTGCTCAAATAGCCGTCTTTAAAATCCCAACCGAAAAAACAAAGAAAGAAATTCTCAGCGAACATTAATTTAATACAACTCTAACCAGTAAAAGTTTCAAGTATTTGCATGCAATCACCAAACTCCAGTAAAGACAACCTGCTACGGTTTTGCACAAGGTAAAATACCTCGCAAGAGTTGAGTCCAAATCAGAAGACTGATGAACTTCAACTATTGCAGCTTGTCTTTCTGTGCTAAGCTTCGCTGTGCGCCTTTGAACTTCGATTGTGGTTCTACCACTGGGTAGTTCGCCATCGTTGGTTCGAGCAGTTTCCCCAGTAAGCGCTGTTGACGAGCTACACTGAAAACGAACTGTTCTTATGGCGGAAGGAGAAGCAGAAGAATTTGATGAAGACAATGGCGGATTGCGAAAGGCTATACCACGGGGTATGCCAATTCCCAGTACTGATATTTCCATTTCCACCTCTTCCACAGAGACGAAATGGATTGAAGCGAGTTATCTTCGCGCTAACTCAAGTGCTCGCTGAAAAAGATCGAACGTTTTGTCCTTAGTGCGCAATAAATTAAATTGGGCTTGTAGTTGGGCTTTGGAGGAAAGCATATTAGCGAGGGACTGGCTAAAACGGCTTTTTAAAGTGTTTTTGCTTCTTTTTTTTTAAACATTTGTTGATAGGTAAATTTACAACACAAAACAGCAAAACAAAGAACAGAAAAACGAAAACTTTACAAATGAAAACTTACAACTGAATTTGCAATTTCCTATAAGAAAAAGAGTTGAAAAAACGAAAACTTTAAAATGAAAATTTAAAATGAATTTAAATAGGGAATGAATTGAAAGGATGAAATTGATGAATTCTTTGTGGCAAATGTTCCATCAGAGAATTCCTATGAATCTTCTTAGAGCAACATGTATCACAACAAATAATCCTGTGTGTCCCTTTGAGTGTGCTAGTGAGGAATCAGTCATACATGTTTTGAGAGATTGTAAGCATGCTAGACGAGTGTGGATTTCTGTACTTATGTAGTTATGTGTGTGTTTTTTAATGATAACTTGCAGAAATGGCTCCAGTGGAACATTAGAAACAACCCAAATTCAAAGAAAGTATCCCAAGATGACCATGGAGTAGGGTGCTTGGGATTCTATGTTGGATGATTTGGAAGAACGATCGTTGCAGTAAAGTATTTCAAGGCACGTCTGAGACAACTATAGCATTGGGGCATTGAGCCATCTTCTCGCTGATGGAAGGTGTGGATGATGGAAGATTCAAGCATCAAGTGTTCAACACAATTGATCGTACATGGATACCACCCCTGCGGTGTTTGTTCAGGTAGATGTAAATGGTTGGAGCAACAGGCACAAGCAAACACAATTGGAGGTTTGGCGAGGAATAACCAAGGCCAATGGCTGGGGGTTTTCATCAGAATTTTGGGTTCATCTCCTCCACAGTGGCAGAGATCCAAGCGATTTGGGCAGGTCTTAAGATGAGTAAAGAGATGAATTTTAAAAGGATTAAGCTCTACACTAATTCTCTAGGCGCAATATAATTGCCACTGACGGATTGCGGGTTCAATCACCTATGTAACATGCTGAGATTTTGGAAACTAGATCCTTGATCACTACAGGTTGGGACCTGGAAATAAAACATCAACATAGAGAAGCACTGAAATGTGTTGATATTCTTTTGACCGAAAAAAAAGGAAATGTGTTGATATTCTTGTTCGGACCGCTCATGAAGCTGGTATGGAGCTGCTGGTTTTGTTAGAACCCCCCAACTCCTGGCGGGTATAGATGGCCGGTCTAGGTTAGTTACAAAAATAATAGCTTATTTTCTATTTGATTTTGATAGAAACCCGATAAGAAAAAATTTAAGTTGTATTTGTGATTTGTATTTGGATTGAAGGTGGCAAAAGTGACTTTTTTTCCAAGCGGAGACGTGTTTAGTTTAGCGGTTAAAAAATCCGTTGATATGGAAAATAATTAAAAATAGCATGAGTCTTATTAAATACTACATATATTAATATTAGTTGAATATATTGCGATAAATAAAGATAAAATTGAAAATTGAAAAAAGGAAAATAAAATGTATTTATTATTTAAAAATATATTTAAATTTATATTTATATATATTAATTCAAGTATAAAGAATTTACATTGAAAGATTTAAATTTTGGAGGCATGATCCCAAATTATGTTTTTGAAAGAAAGAGAAAGAATAAAATATATATAAATATAGAAATTGTTAAAAAAAAAAAAAAATTAAAAGAAAAATTACTTTGTGGTGGGGCCCACACTCTAAACTAAGAGGAACTTGATAGCGGGGCCCACATCGTATATGTTAAAAAGCTGAGAGCTTTTTTCCAAAAGTAGCCCCATGGAAGGTCAAAGCAAACGAAGCGTTTTTATACAAGCCCAGTGCGATTAAAGCTGGTTCTAAACACATCCTACTGGGCTTTTTCTTTGGTTGAGCTTCTCACTAGACTTTTTTAGTTAAAAAGTTGTCCAAACGGAGGTTCCAAACATGCTCAGGATACCAAGAACACTGGGGTGGGAATTTTGCCCAATTTGCCAATAGATGAAGGATAGGTCGCTCTCTCAAGCCTAGTGCCTGCCTTGTTTACTCAGGAGAAAAAAAACAAAGAAAGAAAGAATGACATTGATACATAGGGTGTGTTAACCCAAAACATTAGTCTCCATATATAACCCAAAACTTCCACTCCCTCCCCTCAAACCAAAGATACCCTTAATAAATAGAAAGTGGTCAGGATGTTAACAAAAAAAGGGTGGTCAGCTAATGAGATGTTGTGAATACCTATATAAAAGTTGTGAATAAAAGAGTGACTTTGATGTTACTGTTGCTAATAAAATGTAAATAAAAGTTGGTAATGACTAATATAATATTATAGTTGTCAGCGGGCGTTACAGCACAGACTGCCATTAGGATCTCTCGTAAGGTGGTTGGGGACCTTTTCCCCCTTTTTTAAATAATTGTCTTTCCCTTCAATTTTTAATTTTTCTTGAATTTCAAAATCTCATTTTGGATTGGATTATTAAAATTGAGGTACCTTTTTCACATTTTATAATTTTCAGGTTTTTTTTTTTATCTCTTCCCTTAAAAATATTTAGAGACAATCAGAATAAAAAAATAAATAAATTAATACTCTCTCCGGTCCTAATTATAAAATAATATTTGAGAGTTGGTTTTGGTCCTAATTATAAGATAATATTCTAATTTTTGTCAATTTCTTCCTAAAATACCCCTATATGTATATGTGTGTCTTTGTATATATATGTGTGTGTGTGTTGTGTGTGTATATGTACATATATATATACACACACATATATGTATATATAACAAGACTATTATTTCAATTAGAAAGTGTGTAGAAAGGAAAATTCTAAGTTTTAGAGGTATATGGTAGGGGTTATTGATTCACTTTTACTTATGTCATTTTAAATTTATAAAAGGACATTTTAAGAAAATAAGTAAAATTAACTAATTTAACTTCTCTTCTTAATCTCCTCAAAATCGATTAAATATATCTTATAATTAGGACGAGGGATTTCACCCTTTAACCAAAAGGTCAGCCATATATGCATCCCTCGTTTTTTTCGAAGTCAGATTTTGTAGTACAGATTCTTTCATTCCACGCTTGTGTCTCCAACCCTCCCAGAACGGATTTATGGACAAATTCAAGGGGAAATTTACCAAAATAAAAATATTTAAAAAAAAAAATTGTAATGGATTGAAGCAATTGGGAAAAGAATTATCCATCCAACGCAAATAAAGACGTCACCACTCGCGTCAGATTTTCGACGCCATTGTAGAGTGGCGTGAATTAATGGATGTCATCCAAAAGTACAAGGCATGAGAAATCGACGCCACCGCAGAGTGGCGTTTGAAACTGACGTCATTGGTGCGTACCAACCGACGCTTTGATCGCATTAGATAGGTAATTCTTTTTTCAACTGCTTCAATCCAGTACATTTTTATATATATATATATATATATATATTTTGGCAAATTTCCCCAAATTCAGGCCATTATACTTCTTTCATTAATAATATATTTATATTATTTCTGAACACCATCTGGTCTGTTCGACGATATTTTTTATTTTTTTTTTATGTTCCACAATATTGAGATTGAGTTGAAGATGTGTTTGCCAGTTGGAACTCATGACTTGATTAGTGAAGGGAATATAAATGAAACTAGACTAAAATAAATTGTTAAAACATTAAAGCTACCAATTGATGAAAACCCTTAAATATGAGCAATAAGAATACTTTAAAAAAAAAAAAAAGTCTCTTATATTATTTAGAAGACAAAGTGTATTCCTACATTAGATCCATTTACAGTATAGCCCAATAAGGGGCAATCCATATCAGAATCCACCTATAATGATGGGAGATCCTAATTGACTTATAATCAAAGCTATAATCAAGAAATATCCTAATCAGGGATGACAACCTACAATTGTGGCGGCATAATATTTGAGCTGTAAAGCGCACAAGACCCATAAATCCAAACTCAAAGATAATCTCTATAAATAAAAGATAAACCTAAAAAGTACGCTCATCCATTCATTATCATTTACTATTCAGCCGTCACTATACATACACACCACCCTTTTAACTAACACCTATAGGTTCACAGTGATCCATTATTTTCTTGGATATCTACCTCATAGATATCTAAAAGAGTCATATAATCCAATATTAATACACTAGTGCATCGGGCTAGATATCTGTTGTTCTTATATAGAACAGAAACCTTATATTTATGATCAATATAAAGCCCTTGTCAGGCTCTTATATTAAAAAACCTAAAAATAATATTCTATTTTTAAATATTTGATATTGGTCTAGTGTTTGGGAAAAAAACAAGTGGATGATCATCTGACTTCTACATACGGAACTGGGAATAAGAGTCACATCTATTATCGATGAATATAATCAGCAAGAGACTGGAGTCATAAAGTCCTTGTATGATAACATTACACTTTCGGATTCCCTTTTTCTTTAATTTATTTTTTTAACATATACAAAACTGATGTCAATATAACCATTTGCTTAGGGCCAAACTTTACGAGGAAGATAACACCAGCCGAAACACAACTGGTTTACTCCCCCGCCTTCCATTAATTTATTCAATATTTTCAAAGGAAAAGAGCAATCCCGGAATGCCATTCTTACACCAAATCCTGAGGCCAATAAATTCTGGACATGAATCTTCCCCTCAAGGAAGCCATGATTCAGTTTTGAGGCCAAGGAAAGGAGCAAGGTGAACCACGAGCACCGATGATGCATCATCATACGGGAACTCGGTACGATGGGTCAACCATTTTCAGTATGAACAAGTTTCCTTTGTCACCTCTTGATATCCTGTCATATAATATAAGGAGAAAAATACAAATTAATATTTGTATTTGATATATGCCTTAGTTATATAGCAGAACCATGCTTTAGACAAGAATCTGAGATGAGTTACACTATTTATAACTTATGACTAACGTGACTATAATTTATATAGAATCTATAGTATATATAGTATATTGAGATTGATGATTGATATATTGATGACGGAGAATCAAAGATGGGGGTTTAAGAGTCAAGAATAATACTACTCTGACATGAATATCACTCAAGAATCATAGGCCATAAATAGGGAAAATCCCATCGATTCAAAGAAGAGATAAGACAACACAAAGTAACAAAAGTTTAGTTTTTGTCCATAGATAGGAGAATTTATGTTGCAAACAGAAGAACATAACTACTTGCACCTCAAGAGGTTTCTGACTTGTCAATGAACATATTTATCAATGGACAAGAAATCTGAACATGAATCAAATGTTGGAAATGTATCAGATAAAATATGGCACATAACTCACCGCAGCTCTTCATCTAGATATGTTATTTCCAATTCACCACGGGCTCTTTCAGGTGCCTTAACAGGTATCTGCATAGGTAAAAATTGACATTTAAAAAAAAAAAAAAAACTAAATATCAATATAAAATATCAAATCTATAAAAAGTTCTATAAATCTTAAGTCATATAATACTACCTCCAGTCCTAAATGTAGGACCTAGTATGTGGTGCAGACCAAAGGAGCATGACTCATCTTGAGCTTTTTGCAATAAATTTTGTTCTTTCAATCTTTTTGTGCACAGTTTATTGAGCTCTGTGCAGCTTTTTTAAAAAATTTCTTCAACATTTTTCTCCATAATTTAGCAGAGTTAAAATGATTAAAAATAAATATAATCTTAATCTTCTAAAACTTTAAGTTATCATCTATCATGTTCATCACATGAGGAAAAGATGTTTAGTTTTACTTAATTTAAGCAAAGCTTTCATCTATATTACTTAGTGGGGTACTAATTCCAAGATATACAAAAATTTAGACAAAGAATATTCGACTTGCTCAAAAGGATACAATGCAATTTGCGCATATGTTTCCTTGGAGCTTGTTAAATAATTAGCAAACATATTTCAGTCCTTAATACAGGATACAAAGTAACCATGCATTGAGGATCAAGAACACTTACAAAGCCTGCAATTTTGAAAGTATCAAATTTGACAGCCACTTTTCTTGCATTCAGAGGTGTTAAATCCGCTGTAACCTACAAAATATTATCTTTTAATTTTTTTTAAAAGAGAATCATATAATGTGTAACAGATACTTAGCTTCAAAATGTCTTACCTGGTTGAAGAATGGCCAAGACTCCATATTTTGGGCCCTGAGAGTATCTGCATTGATTGCTTGAAAATTTGTCCTTGATCTCAAAATCTTTGGCCTCTGTCAAACATTAGTTACCAAGATAGTGCACCATTTGTATGCAAAATCACCAAGGGACTTGATTAATGGGGGAAATTCAAAAAGGAAGGAATCAAGAAAAATATTTTGAAGAAAAAAATGACAATTTATAAACATTTTAAAGTAATTTTAATTAGATTTCTCAATATCTCCAAAAAAATCAACTATGTCTTATATTTATGACCAAAGGGAGTAACAAGTTCTAACTTTCCTATCTATGCATAAAAGACAAGCCTTTGGGTGAATTTTTCCCATATTATATAACTATAACTCAAATTCAGAACATAAACAAATAAATGGTTATAATCAATTAGAGAGTCACATGATGAAATGGAAGAAGGCAATAACATAAAATAGTTTCTATTTTTAGAAAGTAGGGAAAATATATTTTAAAGAAAAAAAAGGTCGACACTCTGACAGCTTCTTGACAATAACGTGCACTGCCAAAGAAATGAAAAATGCTTACTTTGGATTTTCCTCAGTACATAGTGTTGAAAACTAGATTTAGAGAAGTTACTGATGCATTTATACTTATTCTTTCCAACAAGTATTTGTCAAAAAAGATAAATTAAAGCAAAACTTAAAATCTATGCAGTATCATCACCAGCAAACATGTTTCTATTAATGAAACATTTGTAAATATATGCAAATCTAAAACTCCTATTGTCGTACAGGTATTCTAGGCCAAAGTTTCAAAGGCTATTTTCTGGAGTTCTTACTCTTAAAATAATAAATAAATAAAAAACACATGTTAATAATAATCTTGAGAACATTTTAAAGGGCGGACAAATAAAAACACTTTCAGACAGAGCCATAGACAACCAAGATATTAGTTATAGTGGGACAAAACTTTGAAAGAAAATTTTTTACCTGGGTTTGCAAAATCGACCTTGAGGTAGTGTATATGAGCTCCCATTTTCCATCAAGTAAATTAGATTTTAGCGGTCCCTTGGTTGGATTAACTGCTTCAAGTTTGCGTGCAATCTATTTAGAAATAAATTCCAACAATCAAGAATGAAGATGCCATAATCGTGCAAAATTAACACCACTGCCATTGAGAAATAGTCAGATATCCATGTTAGCGCATAGTCAATATAGTTTGAATGTAATCTTTTTCTTCTTATAAACATTTGAATTTAATCTTTTAATTTAATAAAGAAATTCGCGTTAAAAATAATATAATACTGTGTCTGCGTATCTAAGATTATATAAGATTCAGAATAAACTAAGATTAGATAAACAACAGAAACAGAATGAGTTATATTTTTAACAACAGAAATCAATAATACTTTTGACACCTAACCCCATCAGCTGATTAATTTACTTCTCAGTGAGAAAGTGAAACTTCTCCTTGATCTCTATTGCCCAGTAAAGGTACTTTATGTTTACGACTGAACTTTGGCAAGTTTATTGAAACAACAACTGAAAATGTATTGTTTATTGCTGCCTGCCAACTACCCTATGAAAGCGGCCAAATTATGAGAGATGACAAAATGTATATAATAAATTAATAATTAGTATATTGCAAAGTGAGGTGGCGTTGAAAGTTCCATTTTATATTAAAGTTCATGCTATTATTTTTACATGCATGTCTAGTTTACCAACAGAAGGATCCTTATAGCTCCAAGCAAATTTTCATGGCATAACATGATGCTCGAGCGATTCCGGTTCCTTCCATGAGACAGAGCACTCACAAAAATCGAAATTCACAGTGAAACGCACAGCAATGGCCGAGTTAGAAGAAAGTTTGACGGTCAATTTCTTCATCTTTTTGTTGCGCCACAGAAAACAAGCATAGCAACAAAAAATAGAACTCTAAAATCGAAACCTACCTGATCAACTCTTTGCTGGTCTTCAGGGGTAGCATCAGCCCCCGATCTAGTGGCGCAATGGCCTCGAGAAGCTCATCCTTGAGAGCCTCAGCGTCTTTGCCCTTTTTCAAGAAAGCGGGAAAGAAGGAGACTCTTGCCCTCCATTTCTGCGATGCCGAAGAGGAAGAAGAAGAAGTCCTTGGGATGGAACTATGAAGGCTGGCTTCTTTGTTATAGAAGCGAGAGGTTGCAGAAGAAGGCGCAGAATGGAAATGGAGAAATATGGGGGGTGAATTTTCGAGCGGGGTGGTGTTGAGAACTGGAAGCACGGAAGGGGACGAGGATAAGGCCATTGGATATTGTTATTGGCGCTCACCCTCTTCATCAGTTATTTGTTAGTTATTAAAAAAAAGTTTATTTTTATTTTAAATTAGTTTTACATCTTTTTATTATATTTTTTCTTGACAGTATTTTTCTATATCCTCCTGACCTCCTACGGGCTACAAGTTTATATAATCATCGTAATTCTTGTAAAAAGAATATTTCATATCATTTTTGCCAAATACTTCATTAAATTTATATTTCAAATACCGAACCATCCTTGTGATCAAAATGCCCTAGAATCCACATTCCATTTTTTTTTTTTTTTTTTTTTTTTTTTGGGATTGAATCCACATTCCATTGATTGAATCCACATTCCATTGAATGTGCAGGGAATGCTCATCTCCAAAGTGAAGGGTTTTTTTTTTTTTTTTTCAATTAATTTTTTATTTATTTGAGCTAAGTTGTATTTAACGGTCTTGTATCACCCAGTATTTTAAATTAATTAAATTTTAGTGCATCTGATGCCTTTTAGTTTTTTTTTTTTTTATGATGCTGAATGCACTAAAAATTAATTCATTTGAGATATATATTGAGCGCTACTAAAAAAACATTTTAAGTTATTGAGTGTTATTAGAAAAATATATCAGTATATTGGGTAGTACTATGGGGTGTTCACAGGACAAGATGTAAACGAGATAGGCTTATTCCATGGCCCGTACCGCTGCAAAAGGGTACGAGACAACAAAATTGTCCCATGTCCCATCCTCCTCCAGCACTAGACGAAAACAAGACGTCCCGTTTATTATTATTATTATTATTATTTTGCCTTAAGGATCTAGAGCATCAATAATATTTTTCTTCTTTTTGGATTTGCAAAAACTAAAATGTATGGATATGAGTTGAACATTATACCTAATGATTGAAAATATAGACTAAAATATACTTTTAGCCCTTTACATGAGATATACTTTTGATTCTTTAACTTTATAAAATATAATTTTGGTCTTATATTTCTAACACCGTTAATATTCCTAACAAAAAATGTTGACAGCAAATTCAAATGATGTTGTGCAGCTGACACAACATATTTAAGTCTTACTCTTTTTTTAATATAATATATTTAGATTATTAAAATTAAGTAAAATGACAAATTGCTGCAAATTAAATCGAGATTTTGCTATTTAGATTATTAAACTATTTTTTTAAAGACAAATGGTGTTTGAATATTGACCGTTTCATTAGATTTTTAGATGCCCTACAATTTACACATATTTTAAATTTAAAATTAATAACATTTAAATATACAGTCATTACTTAAGTTTACACAGCCATTACTTAAGTTTTTTGCGTCAGCGTTTTCTAGTAGTAATATTAACGGTGTTAGAATTATAGAACTTAAAGTATTCTTTATTTAGTTAAGGGACCAAAAGTACACTCCATCTAAAAGTATATTTCAGTCAAAAATACATAATACAAATATCTTTTATCATTTTTAGATTGAAAGCATAATAAAAAATAATTAAAACTTAAACTTAATGAGAACAATGATAGATCATAAATATCTATAGTATTTTCTAGAGAATTAGGCAAGCATGTGAAAGAGAGTCCGAGAGATAACGGAGTGAATAAAGATTGTGCATCGTGCTAATGATTGTGAGGGTCTTCTTAAATATTTATAGTATTTTGTGTTATGAATACAACCAATATATGATAATATTTTTTCATATGACTAAAATTTGTCCAAAAAATGGTTACATGATGATTTTTTTTTTATATAACTAACATCTATATAAAAATGATATTAGTTATATCTTTAATAAAGATATTAGATATTATGGTTAAAATATATTAAAAAAAAAAAATATATTAAATTATATATATTAAACTAATAACAACATGATTTCGGGATGGGATAAAAAGTTATGACGAAACAAAGCCCATCTTGCATCTTGTCCTATCCCAGTAATAGTTTTGTCTCGTCCCCAAATGATTGGGATCAGAATAGGATGATCGGGATGGGATAGAAGTGAACATCCCTAGGTGGTATTGGAAAAACATTTTTGAATACGGGATATACTAGAAATTAGTTTAATTTGGGCAACGCACAATTAAATCCAAATAAATAAGAACACATAAAAAATATAATAAAAAAAGGGTCCCTCACCCCCCAAAACACTGCAATTTGCCATTTTAGGGGATGAGCATGCTTTGTTCATAGATGTGCATGTCTTCATTCTTTGCATGTGCCTCATTACTACTTATAAGCATTTCATTAAAGGGTTAAGTAGAAAATCCACTCTGGAAGTTTTTTTAGTCTCAATGTCACCTCGGAAGTCTAAAAACATAGCAATATTGCCTCTCCTATTAACAATGTTAAGTTTGACCCCTTTTTTTTTTACTGAATATCCCAAGTGGCACTCCCCTTTGACACATAATAACCGAACTCATTGCCACCTCATTGTTACATCATGTTAAAATACCCTTTGACCATTCTTTTCCCTTTGCCACGACACCCAACCATACCACTCCTCCGATGTTGGTGATAGTTACCACCTCTGAAAATCAAACTAATCTGTCATGAAAACGAGATGGATTTATTGGGGGAGACAAACATCGCAACAAGAAGAAGGTTGGAACGCTCACAACAAATTAGATGGTCAAAACAAAGATCTTGAGAAGCCACCGACGGTGAAGAAAGGAGGTTTTGAGAAGAAGAAGATATCAAAATCTAACAAGTAAACAAGAAACATTAACACATCCATGAATCCATTGTTAGATATATAGGCGATCTTATCATGCCGAACAACTAAATAGCATAAGATCAATGCGGAAAAATGAAGTAGAGATCACAAATACCTCCCGCCATTGATTTGTCTCCGTAAGCAAGCGGACGAACTCCGAGTCTCCAAACAGAACGAATCCAAGCCGGCAAAGGTGAACGAACTCCGAGTCTTTGTCCTTCCGATCCTTCTCTCTCGAATCTGCAGATGGTGTGCTTTCCTCAAGGTCGAGCAGTTCAAGGGATCGACAATTACACCGTGCGTCTCCCCTCCGCCATCACGAGCTAAAAAAGGAAACGCATTCAATACGCACTTATTGCGTATTAATTGGGTCACATACGGTATTAATGGACGGTTACAAAACCAAAGAATAATGTGGGCCATAAATAGAAATAACGGAATATTGATTACTAAATTAAATATTCCAACATTCTCCCACTTGGCCCACATACTTCAAGATATACCTATGAAAAACAAAATGCATGGATCATAGCGATAGTCCTCTTAAAGTGAGTAATATCTTCCATGTATCATAGTGCATCGTGTTTCCCAAGCCCAAGTAACTTAATGAATAAACCCTACGTTTATTCTTGGTCCAAACTCAATGATGTTTCTCAAATTAAACAAATAAATGTGTACACAAACTGAAATGAGAAAAACATCACAAATGGGGTTCCATAAAATAACAACATTCTTACAACGAAAGAAAATCATTCAAAATGAAATTCAAAGAAAGGCACTAATTCCTATTCTTTCCACATGATCCATAAACTTCATCGGAGGCATGCCTTTAGTTAAAGGATCAAGAATCATCAATTCGTGCCGATGTGTTCGATGACCACTATTTCATTCTTAACACGTTCTCTTATGGCTAGATACTTGATGTCGATATGTTTGCTTCGACTACCACTTTTGTTGTTCTTAGCCATAAAGACAAAGAAAGAGTAATTGTCACAATATATCTTTAATGGCCTAGAAATTGAATCCATGATTCTAAGCCCGTAAATGAAACCCTTCATCCATACACCATGTGAGGTAGCCTCAAAACATGACACGAACTCGTTTCCATCGTAGAAGTAGCAATCAAAGATCGCTTCTTGCTATTCCATGACACAGCTCCACGGCTAGCATAAAAATGTATCCGTAAGTGAATTTCCTTGAGTCAATGCAGCCAAGATAGTCCGAGTCGGAATAACCAATCACTTCTAGATTGACGGTCCGTTTGTACTTAAGCACGTAATCCTTAGTCCCTTGAAGGTATCTCAACACCTTCTTCACAGCTTTTCCAAAGTGGTCCATACCGGATTACTCGATATCTCCCTAACATTCCAACAAAGCAAATGCAATATCGTCGGTGTGCACACTGAGCATACATAAGGCTTCCTACAATTTGAAGCATAAGGGATGTTTTTCATTTGTTCCCTCTCAAAATCATTCTTTGGACACCGATTCG
The DNA here is from genome assembly GCA_019022655.1 of Acacia acuminata. Lineage (NCBI taxonomy): Eukaryota > Viridiplantae > Streptophyta > Magnoliopsida > Fabales > Fabaceae > Acacia > Acacia acuminata. Next base: position 8,877,198 of record JAFJYI010000005.1, read on the forward strand.
ATTGAACCCGTCACCTTTCACAATGGGAGCCGCGCTTTGTGAACAATGCCTCATCCGAAATCTTTCTAAAACTTTGTTGATATAGGTCTCTTGAGACAAACCTAGAACACCTCTACGTCTGTCTCTTTGTATCTTAATGCCAATGACATAAGATGCATCTCCCATATCCTTCATATCAAAGCTTTTAGAGAAGAATTGTTTTACTTCATACAATAAGCCATTGTCATTGGTTGCAAGCAAAATATCATCCACATATAGAATTAGAAAACAAATCTTACTCCCACTGACCTTCTGGTATATACATTCATCCATAACGTTCTCCACAAAACCAAAAGAAGAGATAACGTCATGAAATTTTAAATACCATTGTCGGGAAGCTTGTTTCAATCCATATATGGATTTTTTGAGCTTGCATACCAAATGCTCACTATCACTAGAGGAAAATCCTTCAGGTTGTTTCATGTAAACCTCTTCCTCTAGTTCTCTATTGAGAAAAGCCGTTTTCACATCCATTTGTTGCAACTCCAAATCAAAATGTGCAACTAATGCTAGAATGATGCGAAGAGAATCTTTCTTAGATACAAGAGAAAATGTCTCCTTGTAATCGATTCCTTCTTCTCTCGAGTGAATCCTTTGGCTACGAGTCTTGCTTTATGTCCGTCAAGGTTGCCTAATGAATCTCTCTTTGTTTTGAAGACCCATTTACATCCAATGGCCTTCGCACCATCGTGCAACTCAACAAGATCCCGAGACTCTATTGGATGCCATAGAATTCATCTTATCCTTCATAGCATCATGCCATGATTTCGATTCTCTACAATTCATGGCTTGTGAAAACGTTCCAGGATCATTTTTAGCTCCTATATTATAGTCAGATTCTTGCAAATACACAATGTATTCACTAGGTATCGCTGATCTTCTTGGTCTAGTAGATCTCCTCAATGTTGTTTCATTATCTTCTTGAGGAACTTGTTGTTCAACTGGTTGTTCAACAATTTCTTGTTGTTCCTCATCAACAACTTGATCTACTTGGATCATTATCGCCGGTTGTGGATCTTGTATGATTGGTTGTACAACACTCGGTTGAGTGAAGGAGTATTGTTAACAACCAATCTAAGACTGAAGTAGAAGGTTGGCTATCTAAATGATCTTCTTCGAGAAACTAGGTTTCGAGTCGATCGCTCCCACTAATCAAGTCATTCTCAAGAAATTTGGCATTCCTTGATTCCACAAACCTAATGGTATGAGATGGACAGTAAAACCTGTACCCCTTAGACCTTTCGGCATATCCAATGAAATATCCGCTAATGGTCCTTGGGTCCAGCTTTCTTTCTTGTGGGTTATAAATTCTGACTTCAGACGGGCATCCCCAAATGCGTACATGTCGCAAACTCGGTTTCCAACCCTTGAATAACTCAAATGGTGTCTTTGAGACAGCCTTGGTTGGAACCCGGTTTAATATGTACACTCGCGTCTTAAGTGCATCAATCCACAAGGACTTAGGTAGCTTAGAGCTACTAAGCATACTTCTCACCATGTCCAATAATGTTCGGTTTCTTTTTTCTGCTACGCCATTCTGGTCTGGAGAACCAGGCATGGTGTATTGGGAAACAATCCCATGTTCTTGAAGAAACTTCGCAAATGGACCAGGTGCTTGTCCATCTTCAGTGTATCGACCATAATATTCACCACCTCTATCTGATCTCACGATCTTGATTTGTTTACCACATTGTTTCTCTACCTCGATTTGAATACCTTAAAGGCATCCAATGCTTCGTGCTTGTTATGAAGCATGTAGAGATACATGTATCGTGAGTAATCATCAATAAAGGAAATGAAGTATTTCGACCATACGCGTCCATTTCGGGACTACAAATGTCCGTATGTATGATTTCTAACAATTCAAGTACTCTCTTAGCACCTTTCTTTGACTTGTTAGTCCGCTTTCCCTTTATGCGGTCTACACAAGTCTCAAAATCAAGATAAAGTCCAGAGTATTAAGTACCCCTTCCTTCACCAATCTTTCAATTCTCTGAATGGAGATATGTCCCAATCTCCGATGCCACAACATAGAGGAATCCTCATTCATAACACTACATTTCGAACCAACAGAAACATGCATGGCATCATAAGTAGTATCATGTTGTAAGTAAATAAGAAAAAGACCGTTAGACAATGTACCATTCCCAACTTTATTTGATTTATAAAACAGATCCAAAGATGTCTCATAAAACATAAAGGAATAATCCAAAAGTACAAGTCTTGAAATAGAAATTAAGTTCCTAGTGAAACTTGGAACATAAAAAGTCTTTTCCAAATTTAAAACATAGCCACTACTTAGAACTAAACCGCAAGTCCCTACGGCTCTCCACATGCGAACGAATCCTTCCACCCGAGTAGATGAATTGTTCACTTCCCAATGGCTTCCTTAGGTTTTGCATACCCCGCAAGGTATTCGAAACATGGATTGTAGAACCGTAGTCAACCCACCAAGTGCCATTAATGTCATCAACCATATTAGATTCATAATGACAAGTGAGACCGACATACCTTTCTTCTCAAGCCATTCTTTGGAATTTAGAGCAGATCCTTCTTCATGTGTCCTTCTTTTTTATAGAAGAAACACTTGGATTCCTTCTTAATTCCACCTTGGGGTGGTGTTTTTTCTTTCCCCTTCTTTTTGGCTTGAGTCGACCCTTTTTCTCAGTTGTCATAAATGAACTCTCTCCCATTTCCATTTTCAGTCTTCCCTCCTCCTAAACACACATGGTCAAAAGTTCATTAATTGACCATTTATCCTTATGTGTGTTATAGGATATCTTAAAGGGTCTATATGGCTGTGGAAGAATGTTCGAATGTAGTGCACAAGAAAAGAGTCGGACATGTCAACCTCAAGTTGCTTTAGTTGAGCCTGCAATGTCCCTCATTTGCATGATGTGCTCACGCACACCTTTCACCGTAGTAAGTCTTAGGGATGAAAACTTCATAATTAGGGTCTTTGGCTAGTGCCTTTCCCGAAGTCCGAAATTGATCATCGATCGCCTTCGAAGTGGCCTAATTTTATCATGTTGTTTGAGAACCACGAATACCAGCAGAGATATGAGTCTTTATGAACATTACTAAAAGGCGATTAGATCGCTCCCATTTTTCATAAAAATCAACCTGATCTGGAGAGCTGGTTGTAGTAATGGAGGGTGGTTCGTCTTTCCTAATAGCATAATCAATATCCATCCACCCCAATTGAAGAAGAACTCTTTCTCTCCATACCTTATAGTTATCACCCCTCAGTTCGGGAATATCATTTTTCATATCAGAGAAAATCGCAGGTTGTTTTACTGCATAATTAAGAAATACATGCTTAAAAAATCAAGAATTGAGACTAATAAACTAAATCTTGTTTTACCAATGTAAATCATACTAAAATTCATAAATCTACCGACATACAACTTGCATGTGGGCTAAAGTTCTAATTTAATTAGATTTATACATAATCGTATGATAAAACTATCAAATTATTTCCTTATTCTTAATACCGTGGGTAAGTTAAGAATATAATTTGATATTTTATCCTAATTAATCATACAAAAACATATAATAAAAATTTCTGTGGGATAAAATTTTATTATATTTCATATGATCTATTACAACTAATGTTGCTATGTGATCATGCAACTCTATTTACATTTTCAATTAATTAAAGATGTTGTGGCTACTCTCTAATTAATTAAAACATAAGGATCACTTAACATTACTATATAATATTGCAAGAAACTATAAGCAATATTAAAATAAAATTGGATAATTCATGTTTTGCATGTTATTCATCACAACATTGCATGTATAATTAAATAAAAATTAACCATGCAAATAATGTAATATGTAATTTATAATCACATGAAATCCCAATTTTAAACAAAATCGATTTATATTTAAATCCAAAAAGCTCATAATATTTAAATAAAAATCTTTTAAAATAACACAAATGTCATCTCAATTTGGATGGTCCAAGGCCCAATTAAGTCTCCGGACCGAAAGAATGTGGGTTCGAATCCCATTTTTCGCACTTTAAAATATTTTTATTTTCACGGGAAAAAACAAATATTCAAATAAATTAATGTTCAAAAATAAAACACAAGGGGCGCGTAGCACAACCGGGTGAACGCCGGTCCTTAAGGCGCCCACATGTCCAGTTGGTCTCATGTTCGAATCCATTCAGACCACTTTTTTAAAAAAATTTGGTTTTATTTGGAAAACAATTTAAATTAAATAAGCGCTCATAATACATCGCATGGGAGCGGTGGCTCGGTAAAGCGCCGCCCTTAAGGCGCCCACTCGCCTTCGGTCCGGGTTCGAATCGCTTGAGACCATTCTAGAGTTTCTAAAAATTTTGCTTATCCAATAAAAGATTGTTGATATATACTAAATGATAAACATTGAACGCAAGGAGCACACACGGTGGCAAAATGCTGGCATTTAGGATACTTCCCATGCTCATACAGGTCTCAGGTTCGAAACTCCATTTTAGCATTATGTAAAATTTTCCAAACTGAATAAATAAATCATGTATATTTATTAATAGCTCATACTTCATCACATATGAGCACATGGCCCATCTGGCGCAAGGCCAGCCTTTAAGGTGCTCAAGTGCTTTGCCGGTCCCCGTTCAAAACCTCCGAGACCATTCGTGTGTTTTTTTAATCGAAATCAAAAACACCGTAGATAATCTTCCTTGCCGGTTCGGGACCCGAAAACTCCCAGAAATTTCAAAGCGCATTTAATGATCGAAAAAAAAAAAACATTTTTTTATTTATTTAGAAAATCCAGATTTCATGAAAACCGATGAAAATCAATTGCAAATTCGAAACCCAAATCTCCGTAAATCCGTGAGAAAATTCATCAAACAAAATCAAGGTAGAGGCATATCAATAAGCTCTGATACCAAATGTTAGATATATAGGCGATCTTATCATGCTAAACAACTAAATAGCATAAGATCAATGCGGAAAAATGAAGTAGAGATCACAAATACCTCCCGCCATTGATTTGTCTCCGTAAGCAAGGTGGACGAACTCCGAGTCTCCAAACAGAACGAATCCAAGCCGGCAAGCGTGAACGAACTCCGAGTCTTTGTCCTTCCGATCCTTCTCTCTCGAATGTAGATGGTGTGCTTTCCTCAAGGTCGAGCGAGGTTCAAGGGACCGGCATGTAATTACACCGTGCATCTCCCCTCCGCCATCACGAGCTAAAAAAGGAAACGCATTCAATACGCACTTATTGCGTATTAATTGGGTCACATAAAGTATTAATGGACGGTTACAAAACCAAGAATAATGTGGGCCATAAATAGAAATAACGGAATATTGATTACTAAATTAAATATTCCAACATCCATAAACATAAATCATATATAGAAATTAATGGAATCAAATCTAGAAATTAAATAAATCATATAGATGAAAAATTTAAAAAAAAAATGTCATTGAGTGGTTATCGCTGGAAGCCCCAATTACTTGGTCCTCAATTTGTGGAGTGATTCGTCATTTGCAAAACCATTCCATCGCAACCACTGTAGAACACTCTGATCTCCCCCTCCAATCGATCTCAGGAAGAAGAAGAAATTTTCCTAAATGGAGATGATTTTTTGAGTTTTGATTTCTAATCCTTGGACTCAACACCCTCGGCTGCAAAAGAGATCATCAATTTCACAATCCTCTGTATTATTCACACACACCACTTAACATAGTTTCTTGTTAAATCACACCTTCATTCATTCACCAATGGCATCTAAGACAAAAAAAGGCCATCGAAATTGACCTTGGAGCCACCTACAGCTGCATTAACATGTGGCACCACTGACCGTGTTGAGATCATTGCTAATGAATCAAGTCGCCATGAGCCCACAAAACATCATCTTCGATGGTAAACAACTCATTAGACGACAACTCTCCGACCCCTCTATTCATAATAAGATGAAGCTTTGGCCATTCAAGGTGATTCCTGGCGCCGACAACAAGCCCATGATGGTCGTTCACTATAAAAGCAAAGGGAGAGCCTTGCAAAGAGGGTCTCATACTAGAGGCAACGACAACATGTTCCCTTCGTCGACACCGGCATTGCTCTCTCTCTCTTCCCTTCCAGATGCATTCCTCTCTGCCGTCGTCATCATCTCTCTCTCCAAGATTGTCATCCTTAGATTGCACAATCAAACTCGGTCTCTTACCTCTAGTAATCTTCTCAAAGATCTCGGCCTTATAATTTTCCCAGATCAAGAAACCAGAATTTTTTCACTAATTGAAGAAGCAGCATGAGGGGTAATTTTCCTAGAAGGAGCGATCAAAGAAGATTTTATTTTTATTTTCTTCTATTTATAAATTCAACTGGTAAATCTTATTTGGAAAAAAAAGTGAGGTCGGTGCCACATTCAGTAGCGGATCTTGAGATAAATGTTTGGGGGCCAAATGTATTCTCATTAACTAATTAAGAAAAAGATATATTTGCGGGGCCAAATGTATAAATTTTTAGGACAAATATATAAATTTTTGGGCCAAATGTATAAATTTTGTATAAAAAAATCTATTTTATATTAAATATTTAGGACAAATTTTTTTTTTTTAGTCCTTGAGAAGCTCCGCTATCGGCCACATAGATATGCAATGTTAGTGTAATGGGTCAACTTACGTTTGACAGATCGAGAGCTTAATTAACAATGAAGGCAACATTGCTACATTTTTAGACTTTCAGGGTGACTTTGAGACCAAAAAAACTTACAGGGCAACATTGATCCTGGGTGTATGCTTTCGGGGTAAATTTGTTACTTAGCCCTTCATTTAATTTTACCAATAAAGTTTTTCCTAAGGAGGTTTAGCACAAATAAGTTTTAGAAACAATAAAAAGTACCAATAAACAATTTAAAATAGTGTAGATTCACCAAAGCTATTAAATTTCATCAAATATCCGTTAGGTTTTACTTCAAATTGGCCTTGTTAAATTAAATGAGTTTGATAAAATTTAACGATCTTAGTGAATCTACACCATTTTAAATGATTTATTGATATATTTTTGCCTGCTCCAAAAATTATTTGTGCAATGAGAAATTGATATCTAAAAACTGCTCAGCAACAATCGGACAAGTAGGGAATGTTGGCGTAAACTAGAAAAGTTTGGGTAGAGCCGACCGGATCTAAATCTTGGCTAGGTAAGCGTCCTGTAGTAAGAGGAGTAGTTATGAACCCTATAGACCATCCCCATGGGGGTGGTGAAGGAGGGCACCAATTGGTAGAAAACCCTATCCCTCTTCCCGGATTTCCAGATCGATTATCATTTTTTAATTTCCCGGCTTAGTGTGAGATAGAAATATGCCCACCGAATCCTTCTTAACAATCAATGAAAGTGAAAGAAATGAAGTTGAACCCCCTCGCCTTTTCTTTTCCAGCAAACCCATCATTCCCCGAAAGGCTCCTATCTCTCTTTCGTATTACTTTTTTTTCTATTTTTAGAATTATAGAGTGGGGATTGGACTAAACAATTTAAAAATGAGAATGATGAAGTAAAATTGCCCTTGCTACACTGGTTGATAATGCTGATGATGGCGTTCCAGGAGCTACCACTGCAGGTGGCATTGCTAATGCTGGAGTCACTGCTGCTGTAGCAAGCTCAGTACACGTATCAGCAATTAGTACAAACAAAGGTGGCAGTTCTCATGGTCACGGAGTGACTCATGGCGATGATGGTGGTGGATGATCGTGCAATTATGTAATTTACTTATTTTTCTGGCATTGTTCTGCTATTATATTTTGTGTTCGTATCAAGGGAGGCATAAATGTTGTTAAATGTTTCCATTAATCCCCTTACTCTGCCAAAGACTAGAGATTTTATAGGAAGTCATAACCTATTAAAGCTTAATGCCATCCCATGGTTTTGTCAAGTAACAAGCAGAATATCATAAAGCGGCAGAGTTTTGCATTTTGTTGCTTCAGTTCTGTGATTTTATTCCATAGGAGACAGAGCTATTTGTGCGTGTAATCTGTTTTTGTAACACCCCAAATTTCATACTACTTATTGTGCCCGGTGACACGTAGTATCTAGGAATATGGTGTTACAAGTCAGAGTAATGCGGAATGGAGAGCATGCACTAATGTTTGGACAATGAGTAACTGATATAAAATGTTCAAGCATAAGCTGGTAAATTAAATATCCCGAAGGATATTCATGTGATACAATTATCCAGAACTTGTATAATTAAAACTCTTGACATAATAATTATACAATCTTAAATCAAGCCTTAACTAGACTTGTGGCTCGGAACCCAATTTTTAGGTTTTCAAACACTGTTCAGATTTAAATCCAGTAAACAAGGCATATCTTCAAAAATATATAACTCCTTGTCCAGAGCTAAAAACGTTACATATTTTATATATTTAGAAAGCTCTAGATGTCTACTTTATTCATAAAAAATTTCGTGATTTTAAAGCTCATTTTATACATACAATAATAGCCACAAAGTGACTGACTTAACAACCCAGTTTTCCGGAAATTTTCACAATCTTGTTCCATTAATTTCAAAAATTATTTCCCAACATGTTTTTACCCCCATTTTGTGTTTTAAATGCAATGGAGCCTTAAAAACATGAAAAAGAATTTTTTAAACAATTTCCTAGATTAAATTACTATTTTACTAAGAACTAAAAAACTAAAGTTTAAGAACATTACCTTAAACTTCAACTCCTTCTCTTGCTTAAAATTTTGACCTAGCTCTCTCTTTCACTCAATCAGTTTTGAATTGAGTTTGGTGTGAAGAAAAATGAAGAGGGAACATCTCTATTTATAAGCACATTCCAAAGGTTAAAATGGTCATTACCCCATTTTCCTTTTGCCTCTTATCCATTAGATCAATCTCACTTTACAACTCCAAATCTTCACCCTCCAAGTGGCCGACATGCCTACACCTTTTGGCCATTTAATTTGCTTTTAAGGTGGCAAAGTCCAATGGTTCTTGTCTCTCATTGGTTGATCGCCATTGTTGACTTTTTTATGTGTATTTGTGTGTTATTTATCATGAAATACTTGGCTTATATTCCTCCCCATTGGCTGAACGTTTTTTTTTTTTTTTTTTATATGACTTTTGGGGTAGATTTAATAAGCTTTAATTAACTCCCTAATCAAGTGCTTAATTGCCCTTTAATTACCATTGTCATTGTTGGATTGGTTTATTTATCAATCATGGTCATTAGCACTTCATTATTCAAGCTTTAATTCTTCACTTTTGGCACTTAATTTTTATTCAATAATCAACCCTATTTTTTTTAATAGAAAATGATTGCTTTAATTTGCCTATAATTAAATTGAAGAATTATGCCACTAATCTCAATTAGTGCAAGCTTAATTGACAATTTGTTAGGTTGACACTTAATTTAATTAAGTGTTTTTATAACCTTTCCATGGCTAATTTGAACTTAAAATAGCCATTATTTTATGTGACTTTATGTTATATATGTTAGCCAATTTAATATGGTAGTATATTCCAAAATACCGGATTTTCGATAAATTGAAAATCGGGTATTACAGTTTTGGTGCTGTTAGTGTCGCTTCTCCTCTCCTCATTGAATCCTGTTTGCTCACCTTTCCTTGTTTTCCATATCGTGGAGTAGTTTCCAACGGACGCAACTTTGGTCCTTGTCAAGGACTCTCCACTGCGACTTATACGTCGACGTATAAGCCGCCACACACACAAGCCCAACGGACCATTGTGTGTGACGGCTTATACATCGACGTATAAGCCGCAATGACGGTCTTTGACAAGGACCAAAGCGGTTCCGTTTCAAACTTGGAGGAGTCCTACTGCACGGGAGTTGGAGAGACATGCTTTTTTCCCAATTTTTTTTAATAAAACCCACTTGAGCTGAGTTGGAGGACATGTTGGCAATTTTTAATGGTGCTCTTATCCTTAATATAAAATATATCTATCTAATTTAATTAGATTAAGAAAATTAGTTAAAGTAGTTTATATGGCATGAATACCTCAGCCATCTTCATTAATTCTCCTATTCTTTCTCATTTTGGATTATTATTGAGAGAATAAGGGTAAATTAAGGGGAAAATGACAAATATAAATATTACGTCTTATATTTAGGAGTAAGATCAACTTACTAAATATGACTTATATCAAGGACCTAAAGAAGCAATATTTTTTGCCATGTAGGATAACTATTTGATGACCCAAAATAAGTTATATGTATATAATAACGATTAAATTATTACACGTGAAAAGTTCAGTGAATGCGTTATAGTTTATTGGCGAGTCAAGAATTTAAATACTAAGTTAAACCGAGTCTTAGTTAAAGATCTGAGTCAATGGGTGAAGGAATTAAAGATTAATTTTTCCAAAAATATAACAAGTCGGTAATGACAAAAAATGATAGTGACAATACCTTATCCCATAAATTATACTCCTTCCGGCCTTAATTATAGAAAATTTATTTACCGAATTTGAAGAGATTAAAGAGAGAAGTTAAATTAATTAATTATAATTATTTTTCAAAATACCCTCTAAAATTTAAAAATTATATAAGGCAAAATTAGTTGAATTAATGTAATACGCGTCTTCGGTTAGAGTTTAATCGTCAGTGGGATGTCATTTCATGTAATATGCAGGTGGCTTCTCCCGTGTGGTTTGATGTTTCTTTTATATATATATATATATATATATATATATATATTTAAAAAAAGTATAATTGAGATGTATATGATATTAATGAGTTAAAACATTATTTATTTTATTAAATATATATGTGTATTATAAAATTATTATTATCTTTAATTATTATTAAGAAAGTATAAATAAGGTTATTATAGGAAAAAATTGAAAAAAGTTAAAATTTACTTCTTATAATTAACCAAAACCAACTAAAAAGCTTCTCCTATAGTTTTAGAGAGAGAGTATATAATAACGATTAAATTATTACACGTGAAAAGTTCAGTGAATGCGTTATAGTTTATTGGCGAGTCAAAAATTTAAATACTAAGTTAAACCGAGTCTTAGTTAAAGATCTGAGTCAATAGGTGAAGGAATTTTTCCAAAAATATAACAAGTCGATCTTTTTGTCAATAAATATTTAAATATGGAACTTTCACCATCTTTTTCCAAAACTTACGGTCAGCTTAATTTCTTCAAATTTCTAGAAAGTTTAGTTCTGTTCGATGTAACTATATTTATACACACATACTTAGCACGTGCAAAAAGCCACCGGAGATATCGGCATCACTCACCGCACAAAAGTCCGTGGAAGACTAGACTTGCAAAGTTAATGATAAATGTGGCAACTGCGCAGGAAGCCAAATCATCTACGCATATGCTAGTGACTTTCACGCGGTAATCTTCTTCTTCAGTTCGCTCTCTGGAGCGTCTTGCTCCTACATGTTGCTTCTTGATGATCGATCTCTCCGTATGAGTTCCTGGCTAGAATCCTGAAAACTCGATAAGAGAGAGGAAAAAAAAAAAAAAAAAAAAAAAGAAGAACACATGGAAATGGGGCCTAAACTTCCTTTGATCCACTTGAGAACGTCTCCCTCCACCAAGTTTTATGTGATTTCTTACAACAAGGGAGAGTTTTGTAAATACAAATTTCCTGCAAGGATAGTTTCAGAGCAGAAATTCCCGTTCAAGTTCTTGCGACAATCTTTGGGGGATAAATGGAAGCTGAATGATATTAGCGCTGGTATGTGATTTCCTTCAATTCTATGAATTTTAATTTTGAAGTATACTTGCTAGAATTGATTGTTAGCTATTTGTGTTTATACTGGCGGCAGTGTAATATTAATATTGTGTTAATAAATTATCATGAAATGATCGGAAAGGATACTCGTAGTCTCCTGGCTTATAAATGTTACTTGTCAACTCATTTTGATACTTTCCTAGTTCCCAGGGTTCATTGTTCGATTGTAGGCAAAGAACTCAAAAGCCATGCCACTGGTGGCGTATGATGTTTCAATTTCGGACTAGACTTGGTGGAAGTTTCTTAGCTCTTTGCCATTAGGATCTTCAATTAGTTTATGACATCTTTAAAAGTTCCGATCATCCAATCATATAAAAAAGTTCACTTGATATGTTTTTGTTAGTAAACTTGATAACAGTGATATACAAGTTGTACCCAAATTATCTCCTCTAATCTCAACCATAAGCGTGAGGCATAGGATTGATGAAAGAGCTAATTGATTAGATAAACACGCATACTGAGAAAGGAACAGATTATTAAGCCGGTTAAAGACTAGGAAATCAATCACTTGGTAGCCGTATTAATGGAATGCTTCATTTGAACCCAAAAAAATGGGAAATGCTACTGCAATAAAAGTTGTCTTGCTTAGGCTTGGTCATTTACTCATTTGCATTGAACTACCGAGCTCCCACTTGTATTCTTGGTGAGGAAAGTGCCAGTTGATAAGGCTACTCTTTTTTTCCCCGTCTTTCTTTAATAAATCTTTTATTTTCTTAATTGGCTGATAGCTACATGGCCATTTTACTTTTCTAATTGCTAGTCAAACGCTTTTTACTTGCTCCATCCATTTCTCAACTGAACTTATGAATTGGTGAGCATTGCATTAGTCAACCAAGCATGACATGGATATGCTCAATTATTTGTTTTCTTGAGCTCCAGGGTTTTCCCATCAGACTACTTATTATACATCAGTATATTTAGCACACTCCCTCATTTTGACTGTTCTCTAATTTTGAAATTCATATCTCTTGAAAGGCTCGATCCAAGAAGGAATGAATACATTGCTATCAAAGACCCAGGACTTTTTGAATGAAGTGTCTTCCCCACTTGCAAAATCTGGTCAAAATAGAAAGTCTGGTCCTGAAGATGATTTTGGATTTCAAGTTATGGAAGACATATTTATGGTAGAGCCAACCATAGACCGCAGAACAGAAAATGGCATTCTTTCTTTTGCTGCTGTTATATGTATTGAGCAATTTAGCAGGTGAATGTGTGTGCCACATTTTTATTTTATGTAAAACCTTTATGTGTTGGTCCTTGAGCAAATGCTTTCATAGGCTGATTATATATCAACAAACTCAAGACTATGCAGTAAATTACTAAAATGCTGCATGACACAGGGATTCACCCTTGGAATGTTACACAATTACAGTTTACTCTCCAAAAGTAGAGTGGAAAAGCAAAGCAAAAAGAAAAGAATTTAGGAATGCGTTATCTTGTAGTCCCTACAGTTGGTATCCTGGTGATTTTTGTATTTTGTTTCTGATATATCCACATAATTTTATTTTCTTTCAAAATTAACACTTATGTCAGATTATGTAAACCAGCAATAAGTTGTGAGATTCTGTTGAATGATCTTCCCCCTCCAAAATTTTCATGGAAGCAGATTTTTCAACTATTACTGTCAGTTGGAGAAATTAATTTTAGTGGAAAATTGAAGCATTAGAAGATCCTTTGATATCTTAATTCTTAGAGCATTTTACTTTCAATTATTTTATTTCTGCTTTCTTGACATGATTTAATACATTTTGTTGATTAATGAAGACAGCCTTTTGGAAGGGACTGCATCAAGTGTAGTATTTTATTTTATTCTTAGTTTATGCCTATCAAATTGATACAAAAATTATTATTTGACTTTTTAAAATAAGATATGCAGGATGAATGGGCTGACTGGGAAGAAAATGCAGAAAATTTATGAAGCTCTTGTTCCTGAATCAGTATCCAGAGATGCCCGTAATTTGGTTGAATATTGCTGCTTTAGGTTCTTGTCAAGGGATAATTCTGATTTTCATCCTTCCTTAAAGGTACAGTATGATCTATGTGGGTGGCTATGATGAAGTGGTAATTTTTTAATGTTCTATTTCAAGAAAAAATAGTAAGAAATCCCCCCCCCCCCCCAAAAAAAAAAAAAAAAAGCAAAAAAAAAGGGGAAAGTGAGAGAACATAAGAGCTTGTCAGAGGCTAAGATAATCTGGGTGTTTTTCTTTCATTTCTCATTACAAACATGAGGAAGCATATTTTATTTACTGTTTTTTATATTCTTTTTAATGCATATCTGTTAAAAGCCACAATATTGGGTTTTTAAGTTTGTTCCTCTGTTGCTTCATATTTTATCTCTTCAATGCAACTTCTTCCTCCCGTCAATCTCCTGCTGTAGTAAAAAAATATGATGATTCATGTCAGCAAGCAATCTGAGGATTGTTACCTTTTTTGGTTGGACTTGGTAGATATTAAATTCATATATGATGTTCTGATTGGGGAAGGCATGGGTTTTCTCATCAATTTCCATCTCACTATTGAGGATCTTCTTCTCAAAATCCTTTGCAATTTTTACAATCTAGATTTGTGTCTTTGATTTCGTTCTAATGTTATGAGATGAATATTGATTTAGTAACTTGTCTTTTGATTCACACATATCAGTTTTGTGCCCTTTCCATTATGTGAAAGATAGTATGCAAGTCTCCCTTTTATACATCTTGGATTAGTTGCAAATTTGTGCTTGGTGCGCTTACATCTGCAAATGATCAAATCACTTGGATTGGTTATCAGATTTTACAGTTCAATGGCCTTTGTTTTGTCTTACCTTGATGATGTAGATTAAATTTGTATTTTTAACTGGTAGTGAGGATTCTTCCCCCCCCCCTCTCTCTCTCTGGTGCATACATAATTTAATTCCTCATAAAACTTTATTCTGTCAATCTCAATACTGTAATTTGAAAAGTGGACTGATGTGATGTCTGTTTATCTAAGCATCATCATGTTTGCAGGAACCTGCTTTCCAGAGGCTCATTTTCATAACCATGCTTGCATGGGAAAATCCATATGGTGATGAGCTTTCAAGCATGCCAGAGAAGACATCTTTTCAGGTCATTTCATTCATCAATTCAACTACTGTTAGAAAATATTTATGTTCTTCTAGCCGCTTATGGAAGATATGCTTAGAAAAAATTTTGGCTCACCTGAAGCTCAGGTGGAACTTCATAGAATCAAGTGCATGTGGATAGCCATTGATGAGAAACTTAAGGAAGCCTGTCTCCATGATTAACATGTTATTTTAGGCTTCTTGTATGATATTAATTTTTATATAATTGATTTGTCGTCATGGTTGATCCAGTCCAAATTGTGTGAGCTTTTTTTAGATTATCTGTTTCCTGTTAGGAGGCATAATGGTTTAATTTAAAGGCTCCCATGCGTTGATTTTATCTACTTGACTTGATGTTGAACTTTCGAGGATGGAAAACAAACTCCATTGGACTGAAAGTCACTCCTACTGAAGTTCATTTTCTCCCCTAACTCTATTGATGTCTGCATTTTTGTTTGTTGTGTTTTCTAGGTGCAATCTGTTTCTTTATTTTATGCAATTTTTTATACTTTCTCTCCGTGAACAAGATAGAGAGGGTGGTGCATTTGGAAACTTTTATATGAAGTTATCAAATAATGAATCAGCCTTGTACTACAATGGGCATTGACTAAGAATTATCATCTATAAAAATCTGAAGATAGCTTAGCCAAATTATTGCGTGAATTTAATCAATGACATCCTGTTTAGAAATTTTGGTTCAAGTTTTCTCATATTCTAAGATTGCTTTTCCTAGCTCTTTTATATGATGATTTTGGGAGGGAGGGAGAGAGAACTTTGGATAATTATTTCTTATTGGCTCTGCAGAGTAAGCTCATCACAGAAGAGGCTTTTGTTCGGATTGCTCCAGCTGTCTCTGGTGTGGCTGACCGCCCCACAGCACACAATCTATTCAAATCTCTAGCTGGTGATCAGGGGGGAATCTCTTTGAGCTTGTGGCTGACTTACATTAACGAACTTGTCAAGTGAGTTTATTCTTTTGGTTGGAGATATGATAAATCTCTTGAGAAGGCATCCAAGCAACATGTGGTTCTGACCACACAAGTTACAGAAAGATAAATGGATTAACAAATTACCAATCTCAAGCGCATCTAGTGCAGTAGGCACTCTTTATTTTTGAATCCGGTTAGTTATGGTTATTAAACAGATACAAAAAATGGAATTTTACTTTTCTTCCTCAAAAGACATTTTTTGTCATGACAGGATTCTCAAAACTGTCTATCTCCCATTTTTATACATATGATGGATGCTCCCTCTCTTCTAGTCCTTTCTTTTGTTAGTTCCTCTAAACTTCTTGCAATCATGTCACTGCAGGCTACTTTCATTGTTATTCATTTTTTATTTTTTTTACTTTTACTTTTTATTTTTATATATATCTTGTACAATGATGTTCATGCCAAAGATATATTTTTAGCAAGGCACATCTCCTGTTAAAAAATTCTTTAAATTTTGCTTGCATTATCTTTTTTATGGCTTGTTCTATCTACATAGTTGCTTGATTCTGCTGGCTTGCTCTTTAAAACTTCTAAATAATCTGTTACTCTAACACAATTATGCTCAACTTAAACTGATGCTTATGTGTCAATATTTGAGTGTCATGTTGGTGTTGAGGCTAAAAATTCCTCCCACATGTCATGTGTTCAAGTCTGACACCTTACCAATGAACTGATGTTTCTGTAGAGTGTATGAAGGATGCAAGTCATATCATATTCCAGAGTTTCCTCAACTTTCTGATGAGAGAATTCTATGCATTGGCTCTAATAGCAAGCGGCCTGTGCTGAAATGGGAGAAGAATATGGCATGGCCAGGAAAACTCACTCTTACTGATAAAGCCATCTATTTTGAGGTATTTCATAATTTCATGAGATGCCCATATGATTGATTTTCTTAAACTTTGATATTTGCATGATTACATCCTTTTAAGATATGTAATCTATTAAATTCTTCAATCTATTTCTGTTGCTATTGCCAAAATTTTGTACAAGGTCATCCATTTCAGGGAAAAAGATGTCCTTTGATTAGTTTTGGTGTATGTTATGGCACAAAAAGTTAGATTTTAACTAGGACATTGTTGAATGCGATGACATCCCAAAGTATCTCTAAGACTCTACTAATTACTACTTTGCTTAGTGGCATGACTTATCCCCTTGCCTATATGGACTCTACTTGCGTTTAGGGTCCTTTAGCTTTTACTTACTTTAGGTATGTGGAAGGCAAAGAGAGAGAGGGAAAGTATAATTTGAATTCCTTATTTATTCATAAACATAAGAGAGCTATTTATACACAAGAGAGAGGTCTTAGAGTTAATGGGCCAATTATGATAGTTGATTTCTAATAAGCCCTAATCCCTGATTCTTTGTGATACTAATTGGTAATATTTACATTAAATATATTAATATTTCCTAACACTCCCCCTCAAGTTGGAGTGTAGATGTTAATCAAGCCGGACTTGTTACGAAGATAGTCAACTTTAGTCCCATTTAAGGCCTTAGTCAGAAGATCGCCCAATTGGTTAGTAGACCGCACATGCCCTGTAGAAATAAAGTTCTCATTAATCTTATCGCGTATAAAGTGACAATCAATCTCAATGTGTTTCGTACTTTCTTAAGCACAGAGTTGGAGGCTATGTGTAGAGCAACTTTATTATCACACCACAATTTTGCTGGCAATGACGCGGCAAGATCAACCTTCTTCATTAACTGGTGAATCCACACAGTTTCCTGAACTGATTGTGCCATGGTTCTATACTCAGCTTCTGCAGTAAACTAAGGAACCACATCTTGCATCTTGCTCCTCGAGGACATTAAATTTTCACCCACCAACATGCAATATCCTGTGGTGGATCTTCTAGTCGCCTTTGACTCCGCACGATCTGCATCACAAAAGCATTTAATCTCAGTGTAGCCATGATTTGTATAGAGTATACCATGACTAGGTGAGTCCTTCAAGTAATGTAAGACATGTTCCAAAGCTTCCCATTAAACAATGGTTGGTGTTGTCATAAATTGGCTAAGCACACTAACTGGGAAGGTCACATTAAAGCAAGTCACCGTGAGATAGTTCAATTTCTATCAGTCTACGGTATCTCTTAGGATACACAAACGGTTTGATCTTCTCAGGATCAACCCTTTTTCTCACATCCTCAGGTAGCTCGTCAAAAGGTACGCTATTATCAATGTTCAAAAAAGGATTAGGAATCATGGGAAAGCTACTTGGTGTTGCTCCAAGTTTCCCATTTTCTTTTAGCAGATCAAGAGCATATTTCCTTTGTGTTAAGAGGATGCCTTTCTTGCTTCTCATAATCTCGATTCTAAGAAAGTATTTTAACGGACCTAAATCCTTTGTTTGGAAATGAGAATTAAGAAAGGCCTTTAGGGATGAGATTCTTGAAGTATTGTTTCCCGTAATAACAATGTCATCAACTTATACCACTAAGAGAATCATGCCGACATTTGTCCGCTGATAAAATACAGAATGGTTACACTTACTTTGATTTAGACCAAACTTCTTAATCAGAGCTAAACTTGTCAAACCAAGCACGAGGGCTTTGCTTTAAACCATATAAAGACTTCTGAATGTAGCATACTTTCCCATGCTCCCCCTGAGCAAGAAAACTAGGTGGTTGCTTCATTTAAATTTCCTTAAGAAGATTATCATTCAAGAAAGCATTTTTAACATCCAACTGATGAAGATTCCAACCATAAGTAACTGCCATAGAAATGAAGAGGCAACTAGAGGACAATTTTTCCACATGGAAGAAGGTTTCCAAATAGTCAACATCGTAGGTCTAAGCAGGTCTAAGCATATCCTTGGCAATCAGTGAAGTTTTCAAATGTTCCAAGGTGCCATCAACTTTTGTTTTGACTGTGAACACCCATTTACACCCGATAGCCTTCTTTCTAAGAGGTAAATCAATGAGAGTTCAGGTCTCTGTCTTATCAAGGTCCATTATTTCTTCTCTCATTGTAGCATGCCATCTAAGACGGGCCAAGGCTTAGTGGAGAGTAGTGGGAACAATTATAAAGTTTAAGGATGCTATGAAAGAACAGGATGGAGGAGAGAGGTGGTTATAGGCAACAAAAGAAGAATTAGGATAGGTACAAGTACGTTTGCCTTTGCAGAAGGCAATGGGCAAGTCAATAGAATATCAGAAGTATCAGGCACTATTTCTGGTTCAAAGGCAAGAGCAAGGAGAACTGGTTCTGGATCAAATGCTGGTGCGGGCATTGGTGAGCCATGACATGATCGACCACATTACTTTCCTTTGGACGTTTCCGAGAAACATAATGGAGAGGTGGTTTAGCAGGTGCTGGAAGAGACGCTTGTGCTAATTGTAAATAACCTCATACCAATATATCATCAAGACTTTTTGCTGTGTCAGGGGATTTAGGCGAAGTAGAGAAAGGAAAGAACAGAGTCGACTCATGGAAGGTGACATTTGTAGACACAAGATAACAATGAAGAGTGAGAGAATAACACTGGTAACCCTTATGAATCCTAGAATACCTAAGAAAGACACACTTGAGAGACTTGGGATCAAGTTTTCTAACAATGAGACGAACATCTCAAACGAAATAGACACAAGTAAAGATTTTTGGATCAATAGGAAACAAGGGGTTGGAAGGAAATAGAGTGATGTACACAGTGTCACCATTGAGAACATGAGAGGGCATACGAGTAATAAAAAAACATGCAGTTGACATCGCATCAACCCAAAAAGGTTTAGGAACTTGCATTTGAAACATTAGAGCTTGGACTACTTCTAAAACTAGACTTGGATTCAATATGAGACGGACCCTAGATATCAAAATGAACTAAAGAAAAACGGGAGGCAGCCCGTTTATTGACACGAGGTGCTAGGTGAACACGGTGATGTTTAGCAAACTGATGCGACTCACTCTAAAAACGAAAAATGATAAAACTGAGGAGTTATCCTCTTGAAATAGGACAAAGACACGTGACAATGAAGTTCAAAAGGAGACGAACCACCAAAGCAAGCAACTGAATGCAACACCGATCGTCAAGGAAGTAATGGCCACCAAATTCATGTCGCCTACCAGTAACGCGCTTCGTCGTGATATCTTAAATCAAACAATGGCCAATGAAAAGTGAGATAAAACAGTTTAATTGGTGAGTAAGCTTGCTAGGAGAGAGAAGATTGAAGGCAAGTCAGGTACATTAAGAACAAACAATAGGGAAACATACATGGGTAGGTTAAACAGTGCCAGATCTAAGAACACGAGAGGAAGAACAATCTGCAATTGTTATTGAAAAGGCATAACGTGCATAAGTAGAGAACAAATGATGTTTACCTGTCATATGATTAATGGCATTGGAATCAATGATCCACTTCGACGAAGAAGTAGTAAGGCATAAATCACAGTTACCTATCAATTGCACTTAGTGTTGATGGAGCATTATCAGAGTTATTAGAGGACTGTGCCATATACGCAGATCCATTGTGCTGTAACTTATTTTCAACTTGCAACAATAACATTTGGTATGTCTAGGTTCCTTACAGAAGAAGCAGAAAATCCTGTCAGTACCAGGATTTTGAGGACTATTTCTTTGTCTTGAGAAATCATGTTTCGTGTTATCATTAGGGCTATGACCAGCTAAAGCACTAGCATTAGGGTTAGAAGCCGGTTGAGACAGACTATCTACACACAGTATGTGAGAGTACACATCCTGAAGCTCAGGAAGCTCAGAGCTAGACAGAATCTGAGATTGAGCTGTTTCATAAGCTGGATTGAGGGCAGTAAGAAAGCTGATAATCGTCTATTTTTCCATATTATCCACATGTACCTGAAGATAAGTTGTAGGTGGCATTAACATCTTCATTTCCTTATACATTCGATTAAAATCCATGAACAAACCTTTTAGGGAGCAGTCCTACTGTTTGGCATGATAAAAACCTTGACAGATCTAGATAGTCCATAATCTCTTTGACAGTATTACAATGATTAATAGAGGGAAGGATGTCGCTCTCAATAGAATTCTAAATTTGCAAGAATAACCGAGCATCTATTATAGCCCAAGCTAGTTTAGGATTATCCTTAGGAGGAGCTTTAGTCAAATGACCCTCCTTTTCAATACTTAGCAAATACATCTGAACGGTCTTGCTCCAATCTAAATAGTTTGTCTAGTTCAACTTATGATTAGTAATTTTGTTCATCTCATTAAGAAGACTAGACTTTGAATCAGCCATTGATATAAACTGAATAAGCTACCACACAACAGAGAGTTTGAAAAGACCAAATAGCAATAATAATGGTCACAAGTAGAACCAAGCAGCAAAGCCAAACACCCACCAAAGAAAACAAGCCTCAAAGGGCCAACTAGATGCAATAATAAGCCAAACAACCATCAGATTCAATAACAAACTGTCCACAAACCGAACAAATGGCAAAAATAGTAATTCTCAACAGAGGAGTTAAGAGAAATAGAGTGTCGACGGTGCTGATATAGTAGAAACAATAGTAGAAACAATTGAACATCCTCTTCCTATCCTCTTCTTCATCTCAACGCAACCTTAACGGTTCAGATTTAATCTTTTATAAAAATATTAATAAAAAATTAAATTATTAATAAAATATTAATAAAATATTTAAAATAATTGAAGTAGAAACCGGCCTACACACGCTGGGAATGAGGGCTTGATGTTGGAGAATGAAACATGACCAGAAAATAGGCTGTCACTTATCGGGGAAAGGGAATTGCTTGCGACGCGTGTCTGGTCTATGCGCCGGCCATGCACCGTCAGAGTGAGATTGGACTGCTGGCGATGGGCCGATCAAATGGTGGAGATCCCTGCTGGCTTGCGCATGTTACAAAATAAGGATCTCGACTAAAAGAGTAAAAGGTGCACAACCTCACACACTCTCTCTGTTTAAACCAGTGATGGGTAGTAGGGAAAAAATTCTGAAGCAAATGTAAACCCTAAGGGCTCTGTTACCATGTAGAAGGCAGAGAGATTGAGAGAGAAAGTATAAACTGAATTCCTTATTTATTCATATGCACAAGAGGGGTACTTATATACAAGAGAGAGGCCTTAGAGTTGATGGGCCCATTATGATAATTGATTTCTAGTAATCGCTAATCGCTAATCCCTGATTCTCTGTGATACTAATTGATAATATTTACATTAATTATTGTTGATGTTTCCTAACAAGGTATATGACTTCCAATACGTGCAACATACTTTTTGATATCAAGACCACCTGTACCAAACACATTTTGATGGAAGCTTTTCTAATGAACAATAAAATTCGTGGGATGAATAGATGATTGTAAGGATAGTGAGAAATATTATAAAGGTAAAATATGAAGACAGACAGATGAGAAGATGGTTCTCTAATGTCATTTGTTAGCCGACAGAAATAACTTCCGTTCATACCTAAATTCTTGATTGATATACAGGTATGCAATTCTATTGACCATTTTCAAATCTATGTTTCAGACTGTTGGCTTATTGGGAGAGAAGAAAGCCATGAGACTGGATCTTTCATATAAAGGATTACAGGTGGAGAAAGCAAAAGTTGGACCTTTGGGGTCTTCTCTTTTTGACTCTGCTGTTTCTATTTCTTTCAGCCCCAAGTCCGAGTAAGTAAGATCTTCAACAGTTACTCAATCATGTATTTATGGTGTGATGCAAGACCAGTAACGAGGAAAAAGAAAAGGAGGAAAATGTAGAATAAATAAGGGAAATTAAATTAACTTTATTTCATCAAAAAAAAAAAAAAAAAAAAAGAACTTTCAATCAATCAATCAGTCTGAGCTGTCTAACCCTTTCTATTAAAGGTCTTACGTAGAGCCCATAAATATATTAAAATACAAGATGACTGGACAATCTAAAATGCAAGATTATAGGGAAATCCTAATAAATAATTAAATATAACCCTAATATATTGTTAAAATGAATCAAAGCATAATACATCAAATCACAATCCTTAGATATTATTTTTTTATGCCTGGAATATATCTTCAGTAATTTCTCATTAGGTTTTCATGCAAACGAAGCAATGCATAGTTGATAATCCAACAGATTCTAAAGTTTTCAAGTGAGATAACTCAAAAATTTGTCATGTCTTCTCTTAGCCCTTTGAGAGCATGATTATGAACTTATGGTTTACGATCATAAATCTACCTTATATCAAGGGATCCTTGCTTTCCTTTCCTTTGGGATCCAATGTTCTTGTCCAATTATAAAACTACTTCATACCATCATTTCCTTCTTAGCTGGATAGTGGTTCTCTTACAATTTTAAAATTTTTAATTCTAATGTGTCTTGTTCTACTTTTATTCTTATTTAGGTCAGACACATGGGTGCTTGAATTTATTGACTTGGGAGGTGATATGAGGAGAGATGTTTGGTATGCATTATTAAGTGAAATTATTGCTTTACACAAGTTTGTTCATGAGTATGGACCTGATGATTCTGATGAATCATTGTATGATGTATATGGTTCTCACAAAGGAAAGGAAAAAGCGATAGCCAGTGCCATTAATGGTATTGCTAGGCTTCAAGTACTTCAACACATGCGAAAGTTGCTGGATGATCCCACCAAACTTGTTCAGTTCTCATATTTAAAAAATGCACCACAGGGTGATATTGTCCTCCAAACTTTGGCTGTAAATTATTGGAGTGGCCCTCTAGTTACAGGATTTATGAATACCCGCAATAAACTGACTCAAGAGACCAGGTCTTCTAATGAATCACCTGATAGCTGTAACCATGTTTTTGACGTAGATGGCAGTGTCTACCTACAGAAATGGATGAAATCTCCATCTTGGGGATCTGGTGCTTCCACAAATTTCTGGAAGAACTCTGCAATTAAACAAGGTTTAGTATTAAGTAAGAATCTTGTTGTGGCTGATTTATCACTTGCAGAAAGAGCTGCAGTAATATGCAAGATAAAGTGCCAGGCTGTAGAGAAAACTCAAGCTACCATCGATGCTGCAACTCTACAAGGCATACCCAGTAATATTGATCTTTTTAAGGTTGTTAATGTTTGTTTGGTATTCTCTCTTATGGTTCACTTTTGGTTCTTTCATAGCAATTCTTTTAATAATAAATCTCTTCCAAAGTAGTAATCTACATAATTCATGCAACTCAAAATGAAACTTGCAGAACGGAATCTACAGATTTTGATTTAAAAGGTTGTTAATTGATGTTATTATCATTTCTGATAAATTTTACACATAATTTATGTTGCCTGATAACTTTAGGAATAACGTGGGTTTAACTTTAGGGAAATTCCACCTGAGAACCATGAAGTAATATTTATATTAAAAGATGTTAAAAACCCCTAATGACTAAACCTACTACTGATACTTTAATTATCATTGGCGCCATCTAAAGATGCAGTTTGCTCTTCCCAATCTTACAAAAATACTCAATGCATTCATCCCTCTCACTTTTGAAGTCATTCATCATGCCAATTTTTTTTTAAAATCATTCTAGGACCACTTCTTTTAATAAACTTCCTTTATTTAATGAGAGAAGGACCTTAGTCAAATTAATTCCAAATCTATCTCCTTTTCAGTTGATTTATAAGGAGTGGATCAGTCTTATGTGACCACCATTTTCTGGATTATGTGGGCATTCTTAGTTTTTCTGCATCTTGAGTTGTTTATCATTTGAGTGTTACTGTCCCATTTACAAAAGTAGATTATGGTAATTGTGAATGAACAAAAAGGATTGTAGTATTCCAAATAATGCTATTGCTTTTGTCTTTTTGGAAAAACTCTGCTCAACCTGTGGTAAGTGTGTACAAATTCTCAGCCTTGGATGGAAACAAAGTAAAAAACAACAACAATAAAGCCTTATCCTACTAGGTGAGGTCGGTTATATGGATTGCATGGCACCATTTTGTTTTATTGAAAACCAAATTTTTAGACAGATTATTAACCAATAGATTATGCTCTATAACCTCATTGAGGGTTCGCTTTGGTCTTCCTCTATCTCTTTTTAGAGGGCTCCATGCTACTTGATTGACCCTCCTCGCTGGCGCACCTAATGGCCATCTTTGGACATATCCAAACCACCTCAAACGATTTTCTACCATTTTCTCCTTGCTATGCTATACAAAGTAAAAATGAAATAAAATAGAATGTTACATGCCATGTCATACAATCCTTGCTATTTGTAGTAGAAAAAGATTCCCTTTTGTCTTTCATTTTATTCTCACTGTCTAAATAGTAACATGCCAAAAATCTGATACATATGTCAAATTCGATATTGCACTGTTGCTTCTACTTGTCTTAGTTCTTATTGATGATGGATGAAAATTAATATGGATAAATAGTAATAGTTAATTGTAGATTGAGCTCCGTTTATGGCACAGTTTTGTAGAAGTGTTAATTTCGCCTTGACTAGATCTTAGTTACTATGCTCCTTTTTGTTCTATTCTTTTGATAAGATCCCAAATTCATGAATTGTTAAGTAGTGACCTTATCCTTGTGCAGGAGCTTATGTTTCCTCTGAGCTTAACTGTGAGAAATTTTGAGAAACTAAGGCATTGGGAGGAGCCACACATGACTGTTGCATTTCTGGCAGTTTTCTACACAGTAATTTTTAGGTAGAATTTTTCCCCTATTAACTCATGTTTTTTGTGATTATTTTCTTTTCTCATTTACAACTGTGGTGAGTCCCAAGTTGATATCTCACAGGTATTTAATTTAAAGAGAACCGAAATAAATTATAAGGAACACTCTCTTCTACCCTCTTTCACAGCAAGAATCTCACTGTTAAAGAGAATAAGAAGCCCAGGAGAATCTCCAAAGATCTGAAGTACTGTTTATTCATTCATATCTTAGCTTTGGAAATGACTAAGATATTTATAGAAGAGAAATTACTATTGAAATAACAGACTCTCCCTACTTTCTTGGGAATTCAAATGGATAACAGACCTGAAATGACCCAAAGGACTCACAACTGACTAGTGATCCTATTATTCTGCTAACAAACTCTAAAACAGACTTTCAAATTCAAAAATATCAATTAAATAAATAATAAAAGAGATCAGATTGACTAATTCAAATGCATGGACTGATTCTTTCGCCTCTAATAAGTGAGGCGGTACCTATCATCACTCCCCCCTTTGAAAACTGCCTTGTCCTCAAGGTGGAAGTTTGGATATTGCTTTTGCAGTAGATCATATTCTTCCCAGCTCGCTTCTTTAGTTGGCCGAGCCTTCCATCAAAATCAAAAGCTCCAAATATGGCCCCGTCCAGCGATGAGACAGCACCTTGTCAGGTTCAAGCAGCAGTTCGAAGTTAGCTGAGATTGGTAATGCAGCTGGTGGATCAGAAGGAGCTCCCCTTGTGCAGGCCTCAATAGGGATACATGGAATACTGGATGAATTCTTGCTGTCAGGGTTAATTCATATTCTTATGCAACATGCCCAACCTTCCTCTTGATTGTGTAGGGACCAAAGAATCGGGGAGAAAGCTTGGTATACTTCCTTTGTGAGAGGAATTCTGTCAAAAAAGGCTCAATGCGTAAGAAGACAACATCTCCTATTTCAAACGTAACCTCCGGACAGTGTTGGTCAGCATAGGACTTCATCCTATCTTGAGACTTTTTTAGATTGTCCTTGAGTAGCCTTAGCATGTTATCCCTAGTTTCCAATTGCTCCACTAATTCGGCAATGTGGGTTTCACACTTAATGAAAGGATAAAGTGGAGGGGGGTCTCTACCATAGACTACTTTGAAAGGGGTAGTGTTGGTGGAAGTAGGATATCCGGTGTTGAAAGAATTTTCTGCCCAGCATAAGAATTTGCTCCACATTCAGAGCTGCTCATGTGCAAAACACCTTAGATTTGCTTCAAGAGAGCGATTGACAACTTTTGTTTGGCTGTCCGTTTGAG
The DNA here is from genome assembly GCA_019022655.1 of Acacia acuminata. NCBI lineage: Eukaryota > Viridiplantae > Streptophyta > Magnoliopsida > Fabales > Fabaceae > Acacia > Acacia acuminata. Next base: position 8,903,919 of record JAFJYI010000005.1, read on the forward strand.
GATGATATGATTTACTTATCCTTAAACGTGTTTGGCCTAGCTTGAACAGCTCCTGCCAAAAAGCACTCATGAAAAGAAGGTCTCTATCTGAGATTGGAGGTGAACAATTTACTCACAAAAGTGTGCAGCCACTGATTTTGCAGTGTAACGATGGCATAGAGGGATGAAATGACAATATTTGCTAAGTCTACCCACCACAACCAGGATTGTATCATAATTCGAGATTTAGGCAGCCCAAGAATAAAATCAATGGAGATATCATCCCAAATTTGTTCAGGGGCAGGAATTGATTGTAGCAAGCCAGCAGGAGATAATGTGTCATATTTGTTTTTTGCCAGGTAAAACATTGCTGAATAAAAGTTTTTAAGGGCAATAGAAAGTACTTGTGAGCCTTTTTAAGGTTTTCAGATAACCACCATGACCTCTTGAAGGTGTAACATGCGCTTCTTCAAGGAGTCTAGCTCGAATAGGAGAGCTTCATGGAATCACTAAGTGCCCCTGATAATAAAGCTGTTGCTTGACTAGAGAATACCTGGGTTTAGAGCTGGAATTTTCCTTTAATGCAGCTACAATAAGTTCTGTGAATTGATCATTCAATAGTGCTTCATCAAATTTCAAGAAATCTATTGGCAAAGGTACCACCAAATGAAGGAAATCAGCTTGCTGGGGTCCTCTGGAGAGTGCATCAGCTCTAACATTCTCCTTTCCATCCTTGTTAACTATGCTGAAATCAAAAGGAAGGAGCTTGACCACTAAGCATTGCTGAGTATTTGTGAGCACTTGCTGGTCAAGAAGGTGCTTGAGGCTGTGATGATCGGTCCTCACTATGAAATGATGTCCCAGAAGACAGTGACGCCATTTTTGCAATGCCAACACTAGCCAACAGTTCACGATCATAAGCTGACTTGTACTCGCTAGAAAATGAAGATCCCTTGCTATAGAAAGCAATGGGGCGTTCTTGCTGCAATAAAATGTCACCAGTACCCTCCATAGAGGCATCACATTCAACAATAAATTCAGAGTTGAAATTTGGTAGTTTTAAGACAGACACAAAAATTAGAGATAACTTAAGCTTCTCAAACGCCTTTTAGGCAACCAGAGACCAGTGAAGGGCGTTCTTTTTAGTGAGTTCAGTTAAGGGCCGAGCAATCATATCCTGATCCTTCACAAAGCGTTGGTAATAGCATGTGAGACCCAAGAATCCCTAAAGTTCGGTGACATTAGTTGGAGTTGGCCATTCTTGAACTGCACTAATCATCTCATAATCTGTCTCCACCCCATGAGCTGATATTCGGTGGCTTAAAAACTACACTCGGGATCACCCAAATTTACACTCTTTGAAGTTAGCGAAATAAGAGTGTTGTTGCAAAGTTTGAAACAGAATCCGCAAATGAAATTCATGTTGTTGGGGAGTGGGGCTGTACACCAAGATGTCATCGAGAAGCTTAAGTGTGGCCTTAAGAGGTCATTCATTGCAGCTTGAAATGTTGTAGGTGCGTTAGTGAGGCCAAAGGGCATCACAATATATTCATAGTGACTGCTATGAGTTCTGAATGCAGTTTTTGGGAATTTTTCGGTCAATACTCTGATTTGGTGACATCCGGAGTGGAGGTCAATTTTGCAAAAAAAAAAAAAGATGCAGCATGTAACTCATCAAGTAACTCGTCAATATTAGGAATGAGGTATTTGTCAAGCACCATAATCTTATTAAGGGCGTCGACAAACATTAGCTGGGAGTCATCTTTCTTTTTTACCAAATGGACCGGGTTAGCAAAGGGATTAGAGCTAGGCCGAATAAGCTCCTTTCTAAGGAGTTCTTCTACCTATCGCTCAATTTCATTTTTCTAAAAGTAGGGGTATCAATAAGGCCATATTTTAGGTGGTGGTGCTTTGGGTAAGAGAGGAATGGCGTGAGTATGCTGTCTAGTAGGTGGCAATTCAGTGGGTTCATCAAACACAACAAAGAATTTAACCAAAAGATCATCCAGGTCTAAAGGTCCCAAGTCTCTAGACCCCACTGCAACTTGTGCGAGGACATAGAATGTAAACTAGCACTTTGTGGAACTCCCTACAACTTATACCTTTTCCCGTCAACCTAGAAAATTAAGAACATTTGGTTCCAATTTGCTTGAATAGTGTTGAGAGAAGCAAGCCATTTAATACCAAGAACCAAATCTGGACCAACCAGTGAAAAAGGATAAAATCTTGTTGAATAATCAAAATTGGAAGTTGAATTTTTACTTCCTTACAAAATTGATTGCAGCGTCTGACTCTGCCATCCCCAATCTGAACCCCGAACGTAGACACTGACGAAGTGGGTGGACCCAAGTCATGTACCAGTGACTAGGCAATGAAATTATGCATTGAACTGCTGTCAATCAGCAACAAAACATCTCGTCCTTGAAGAGAACCACTTAGTTTCATGGTCGCTGCTGTGGGCTTCCTTAGGATTGCATTAAAAGAAATTTCTGCAGCTTCGGGTGCTTCCTCATCTATTACAAGTACTGGTTTGTTTTCCTCCTGAATTGGATTTCCATCATCATCATTGACCTCAAGCAAAGTAAACGAGGAAGGATTGCAGCTTTTTGTGCCTTGGCTGGAAGTGCTCCCCACATCAGACGCAAAGACCTTTCTCACGACATCTTTGTCTCTTGGCTTCCATAGGTGTTGCGCGGTATTAATTCGGGAGTGGAGTGGAGGACGAGGATGCAATCGCGGGGGTTGATTTTGCTGCCTCGTGTGATGTTCTTACATTGTCGCGTGTAGAATAGCCTTGTGTATAGCCCGTGTTGGATCGGTTTTGCACATAAGAGGGGTTGGGCTTGGGCCCACATGTAGTTGTTAACTTTTTCTCAAACTCTAGGGGTAGACTTGACGCACGGTAGACTGTTTGTAGCTTATGAATGCGAACCTCCAATCGCAATTCTTCCTTTAACCTGTTCAGGAACACACCAAGAAGGCAATGATCTAGCCAATTCTTCACACATGCCACTCTTCTTACCCATTCTTGCCGGTACTCATCTACGCTTCCTGTTTGTTTGATCCTGCAAAGTTGCTCATCTAGGTTTTGACATTCAGGAGGCCTATAATGTTCTTGCAAAATCTTCACTAGCTCATCCCAATACAACATAGTACGTTTTGCGTTCATTGATGAAAATAGATCCAAAGCACCTCCCTCCAAGGACATAGCAACGATCTCTACTTTGTCATCGTCTGGTGTTTCCGGAAGAGTTTCTCTGCTTTAAGGATCCATCCCTGTGAGTCACCCCATTGAATTTTGGGAAGTCAATCTTTGCATACGGAAGCCTCAGATACTAATGAGAAGGTTCTGATTCCTCATCGCTATCTCGGCCCCAGTGACCCTTCCCATGGTTACTGTGTGTGGATTGGGATTCTAAAGCTGTGGCCTTCTCTTTCAACTGGTCAAGTGTTTCTAGTTTTGCAGCAATCGCAGCTAAAGGATTGCACCAAAGGGGTTTTCTTCAAGGTTTTGAGTCGCGTGCAAAGAGTGTCATCACCATGTTGGATTCACGTGGCTTTCATGCCAAATGATAGCTCGCAGGTAGTTAATTTAAAGAGAACAGAAATAAATTATAAGGAACACTCTCTTCTACCCTCTCTCACAGCAAGAATCTCACCATTAAAGAGAATAAAAAGCCCAGGAGAATCTCCAAATATATGAAATACTGTTTATTCACTCATATCTTAGCTTTAGGAATGACTGAGTTATTTATAGAAGAGGAATTACAATTGGAATAACAGACTCTGTACTTTCTTGGGAGTTCAAATGCATAACAGACCTGAAATGACTCAAAGGACTCACAATTGACTGAGTTATTACTTTGCTAACAAACTCTAAATACTTTCAAATTCAAAAATATCAATTAAACAAATAATAAAAGATATCAGATTGACTAATTCAAACGCTTGGACTAATTCTTTCGCCTCTTATAAGTGAGGCGGTACCTATCACAAGTTAATGTGAAGATTCACTGACTAGGCATTTATTTGCTGAATTTGTGTTTGAAATTTTATGGAAAACAATTATTGATGATAAGAAAAAAAAAAATACAATATAAAAGACAAGATATCCTCCAAAAAAGAAAGTTACAGTCTTGCCATCCTTACAGCTTTACATCAGGAATTGTCCTAAAAAGGAAAAATTTATATAAAGTGAAAGACTATGATGATTCTATTATGGGGGAAATTACACTGAAGTCCCATAAAAGAAACCAAACTACAAAAAAAGTCATTTGAAATTACTGAAATACTTTGAAGTCCCTATCCTTTATTTGTAAATTAGTTTTAATGTACATTTTACAATTCTAGAATACTATCTTTGTGGAATTTATGAGAGAAGAATTATATACTCATTTCATTAATTAATGTTGTGATACAATACCTACTTATATAATAAGTAGAGAGATAAAACTAAATAAATTAAGGAGAAAATAAAGGAGTAACTGATGGAGAAAATCTAGGAGAGAATAGAGGAGAGGTTACAACAACCTAGGGAGAATAATATAATATAATAATATTACATAATATTCCCACAATCTTCGTATATGAGAACTTAAGACAATGTCATACATGATATTATGTAAACTGCCCAATATACATGTAGACGTAGTCATTCTCTCCCAATGGGTCTCCATTTTCTCAGACAATAGTTTTGGTTATGAATTTACTCTGTTTTTATTGAGTAGTGTGTTATAATACAGACTATATATCTTTCAACTTATAAACAGTATTTACACTGCCCTCTCCATCTTCCATATTCCATAGAGGTCTGAATTTTTTTCTTTGATCTTTTGTAGTACTGTTTCAAATATTCGAAGTTTATGAACGTAAAAAAACATGTGCTAAAATAAATGTCCTGGGTACTCTTATCTGTCTACTTGGAAGTTCATTTTAACTTGTGACATTAAGTTTCTATTGGTTGGTCGTGTATGCCTTATGGAAATTGAGTTCCATTCTCTACATTTTAACTCGTATTTTAAGAGTTTCTATTGGGCGGTGATATATATTATATATATATCTCTTCCTTATGGACTTGTACTGAAGGCATTTTTCATATGATGGAACATATTAATAAAATCTGTTCAAAATGTACTTCAGTGGTTGATTTCGAGCTAATTGGATTGCTTTATCGATACCTTTTCTTCCTTTTTGGTCAAAGTTGAATGAATTCTTTATCCTTGCATATTATTGCACTGTGAGCTTACGTATAAATGTTGATTTTCCTTACCAGAAACTTGCTGTCATACGTTCTTCCCATAATGCTGATGACTTTGGGAGCTGGAATGCTGACAATCAGGGGGCTTAAGGAGCAAGGCCGTCTTGGACGGTTTTTTGGAAAAGTCACAATACGTGATCAGCCTCCATCAAATACATTACAAAAGATCATTGCTGTAAAAGATGCTATGCGTGATGTCGAGAATCATATGCAGCAAGTGAATGTTGCACTTCTCAAAATGCGTGCTATTTTACTTTCAGGTCATCCACAGGTACAAAAATATGGGTAATGGAAAATTATTTTTATCAAACAATATCTTGGCCTCATGATATTGTTTGTTTCAGTGGCTTTTAAGACCCCGTCTTTGATGTATATTCATTTTGACCCTTTTCAGGTGACTACAGAGGTAGCATCATTCCTGTTATTTTCGGCATCTGTTCTTCTCATTATCCCATTCAAGTACATTCTTTCCTTTCTTATATTGGATCTCTTTACAAGAGAGCTTGAGTTCAGAAGAGAAATGGTAAAGAAGTTCGTTAGTATGGTGAGGGAGCGTTGGCATGCCGTCCCTGCTGCCCCTGTAGTAGTTTTACCATATGAAAATGATGAGTCCAGAGCAGTAAGTCTGCTAAAGGAAACGGAGAACCAAGAAAAACCACAAGGAAGTCAGAATGGTGTCAAGTCCAGATAGATATTTGCACCATGATCATGGTTGTTTATAGAATATATAGATGTAATTTTCTGTCAATTCTTTTATAAAGCATAGGACATTTGTATACTAGTTTGACTCTCTCTGATGAAATGCTTGATCTGATCAGTTTTAACGCCAGTTCTGCTCTAAAATGCTTGATCTGATCAGTTTTAACGTCTGCTCTAACATGTGGGGCAGAAGTTAGGTATAGTTTTTAAGTGTCACTATCAAAATTTTTTGCAACAAAAACATGACATGGTACAGCCCAGTAGTATACAGCTCTGTGTTTTATGTTTTTATTGTAAGTTTTTGTTCAACATATAGAAAGCTTTTTTTATCTGCATGTAATAAGAAAGCAATTTTGTATGGGCAACGGATTTTCTCCTCCATATGATAATTCATCCAAGGGGAATCAAAATTTTATGAAGATGAATTATGCTGTGAAGAGTGGAAAGTGTTTTCCCTGGAGATAGAGGATTTCTGGAGCTAACAAAATGAGGTTTTTCCCCACTCATCTTATTGCTCCACCCTATTTCTTTTCGCAGCACAATCTCATGGATGAAAGTCTCAGCCTGCAGAAATTGTTCCATTAGATACAGTATGTTACATTTTCTTTGAATGTTGCTTTTAGGGGATACGTGTCTTCTATATGTTTAGCTGACCGATAATTTTTGCATGTATGTAGCCTCCCATATGAGGTATGTAGAATGTATGGACCTAGTTTCCATTTGGCTAATTATTATGATTGCTAATTGTTAGATTACTTCCTTTTCAAATATTTCTACCATATTTGCCACAGCCTGCTATAGGAAACAAGCTGAAATAAAAAATTTGAAGCTAGCTCTGCAACTGATTGAACTACTCTTAGATTGCCAATGGCCTAGTGCTCCAATGGCATCATGCGCATCCCTGAAAAGGAGAGTTTAGTGATTAACTGTAGAATCCCATATATTATTAGGAATCCTATGATTATAGGGATTAATTAAATCTAAAGATTATAGGAGATAATTGCTAGGATATTATTTTTTAAAGTTCAAATTTAGATCTCATTAACAGATCTGATTCTCTCGTGTATAAATGTAATCACCCAGTCATTTGAATAAAAACAATTATTCTCTCGTCTTATTAGCTTCATCAACCCTTAGGTGGGTTTGTGGTTGTGTGTGCGTTCTCCGAGGGAGGATTGTAACAGGTGGGTGGTATAATTGTCCCTTTTTAGAAAGGAAAAAAAAAAACAACAAAGAAAGAAATAATGTTAGATATGTTTCTCGTTTCCTTTCAATACGTTATGCAAGCCTTGACTAGGAGAGCGAGAAAAGAAGTGATTATAACTTAGAAAAATGTATGTACATGAAATGCGAAAAGGTTGGAGGACATCTTCAATATATTTTGTGGGAAAAATCAAGGGAAGCAACAATGAAATTCCAAATGAAGGGAAATAGTGAAGCTGTTCATTGAAAAGATCTTCAACATGCATGATCTGCTAAGATGCGATCCATGAATTGAACATGAAAGCCAATGGGAGCATCAGGACCCACCAGCTCTGAGGTATGGCTTTATAAGCTTTTGATGCATTACATGGACGCTGATTGTCATGGGAGGTGGGCAAAGTTTGATTCCTGCATTTAACAATAATATCGGAATTATGATATTTATAGATCTATATTGAACTCCATTATCATTGTCTTTCTAGTTCTTGGGACATGTTATTGCGTGATAGCTGCTAGAGACATAATGAAAACTTTTTTGAAACTTGACATGGTATTAGTGTCTTGGTGATTGAGAGGTTTAGAGTAGTATGATATTCACCTGGATCCACAGAATGTCACGACGAAATCTGCGCCAGAGCATGTTTTAACACTTGTTGGACCGTCATATGCATAACTATATGCTACAGGACACACAGATTTGAAACTCCTAGAGTAGTTTGAAGGCAAGCATGTCCCTGGATCTCCATGCTGTCCTGTGCAACAATACTCATCGGTTTTGAAGACATCGCAGGCGCTCCGGCAAGCGATAACTTTGCCGTTGTCCTTCATGGCTAGTTGTGATGGGCAGTTCTGCCTCAGATCTCCATCACATCCTGCACTGCTGCAGTTCCCTGTGCCATTTACAGCCTGCACTGCTATAGGCAAGTTGAACCCATCCACAAGGCTAACATCGTAGTAATCAATTTCACCGAGAGTAAATTCGGCAAGCGTCGACGGTGGGCTTCCGGGGGCACTACAGTTCATGTCAGTTCCACAACCACCTGTTTGGCACTTGCCGCTGCCATTTTTGTCGAAGTTGCAGCCTGTTCTAGCCCATATCCGGCCGTTCCATCCAGACGGAGCGATGAATGCTTGTGATTGGCATGGTTTCAGTGTGAAGCTGCCACTAGTGAAGTTGTCATTGTGAGTTATCCCAGGCCATATTGTTTCCTTGCAGTAATTCACAAAAGTGAAAGTTTGCTTGCTTCCACCCAGTTCAGGAGCTATGCAATCCAACAATTAAAATTTAAAATCACTGAGCAATAAGCAAAATGCCAAGTAACTAAAACAAGTTCTAAGGCTTTTAAGAACTTGATGTCAAGGCTCCAATTTTACCTCTACGATTGTCTCCTACCGTTAACTTTAGGAATATGTATACATAGGACCCTAGACTTAAAAATTTTACCTTTAAGGCTAAGGCAGTAATTTTTCTTAAGATTTAATACTACCTTGGCTCCTTAATATAATATCCACTTTGTTCCAAAACTAATTATATTGCTTTCCTTAAAATTAATTATATCCTCCAAGATTTTTTAGCTTCAAATAATTATTCCTTCCAGTCCTAACTATAAGACCAAGTTGACTTTTTTAGAGAAATTAAGGAAGTTAATTAAATTACTTTATAATATTTTTATTTTTTTCTCCAAACTAATTAGTTTAACTAACAAATTAATATATAATATAAGGATATAACATATGATATGATTAATTAACTTATTTAGTTTCTTTAATCTATTTGAAAAAAGCCAACCTGGTTTTATAATTAGAACTGGAGGTAGTACCTCAGAGTAATATGTCCTATTGAACGTATAGCCTGATAGAATCTCATATACAACTTTGCATAGGCAAAACATTGAGGTTACATAAATGAGTTTGGTTCAGGTCTCTCTAAGGACAATACCTTAATCCAATCTAGTGACTAATGAGTAATGATCCCCCAAGGTATACCACTGAATTGGGAATTCTAAAAGAACATATTCCAAATCGTATATATATCTAAAGAAAGAGATATGTCAATAATGGCAGTGGTAAAGTACAACAACAAACCTTATCCGACTAAATGAAATCAACTATCGACAAAGGGTCATAGAAAACAAATCTTATTCGACTAAATGAGATAGCTATCAACAAAGTAAAAATGTTAAGGAATGAGAAGGGTACCTGAGGCAATGACAATGAAGATAAATGTGAGTTTAAGAAATGCAGTGTAAGGATGAGCCATACTCTAACTCGGTTTCTAATTATGGGACAAGTCGAATGTTATTGGTGTAGTTATTTATGGGATTGGCTGAGACTAAAGAGTATTGAGGAATGCGTGAGGAAGAGAGTGAATCTTTTTGGATGCAGACACACCCAAAAAGGCTTCCTTGCTTTGCCTCACATCAAAGATTGATACCTTACCTACCAATCCCATTCTCATTTCTTGTGTTTGTTCCCTTTATACTTTGCACTGATGCTTCATTCTTGTTAAAGTTGCAGTAACATTGTACCTTAATTAAGCACACTAATCACTTTTTGACGGCACTAGTTTCTGATTTGGCTGGTGGATTAAGCGTGTTGGTCTGTTTATTCCTGTAAAACAAAATCATTAAAAAGTAAAAGCACATCAGTCAATATTTAAATATTCGATATTTCAAAATCCTGAATAATTCAATATTTCTTCACACGATTAGTATCCAACGGAATTAGGATAAAATTAAGATACAACTCTTATAATTATCTTAGGTGTAAGATGTAAATTTACTCTAGAAGTTTTCGTTTAGGAGTAATATTATCTCGAAAGTTTCAAAACTTGACAATGTTGTGCCACCCAATCAAAAAACTAATATTATCTATTAAAAACTTGATATTAAGCACTAATATTTTTAATAGTAAAAGGTAACATTGTTCTATTTTAATATTTCCTAGGCAACCTTAAACCCAAAAAAATTCCAAGGTAACATTGCTCGAGTGGAAACTTTTTGAACAAATTTACATCATTACTGTAAAATATAACATGTATAATGTTTAATAAATAACCTTACAACAAATCATCGTCATGTATATCGATGTGAAGTTTGTGTAAGGATATGTAATGCTAAAATTTAACGATTAAATATGCACAATATCATGTATTGAGATACAAAATTCACGAAAACAAAAATATAATAATTGTAATTATTAATTGTTATGTATTTATGGTAAAAAATGATAGTTTTTTCACAAGCAACCATCATATATCCTTTCAAACAATTTTTCTTCATGACTTTATATCAGCAAAAATATATACATAATATTAACCATAAAGTATGATTCCTTAACACTTGTATTTTTTAAGAGTGCTTAATGATTAAAAATGATAACAATCATATATAAGAATGTAGGATCTTGAAAAAAATTTATTTGATAATATTTGACCATTTTTCACGAATAATTATTATTTATTCTTTAAGAATACTTAAAGGTTAAAAACAATGATCGCCATATACAAAAAGGAGGGATTCTCCAAAAAATTATTTGACAATACTTTGAGTTCTTCTCAAAGAACTGTTATGTATTCTTTAAAAATACTTAATGATTAAAAATGATAATTGCCATATATAAAAAGACATGATTATGAAAAATGTCAACTATATATTTGACAATACATTACAGTTCTTTATAAAGAATCATTACATTCTGGTTGTTTACAAAAAAGAAATCATTAAGCATTATTTAATATAAATAAAGGTGGGATTATTAAAAAAATATCTTATATAAGGAGGTGAGAGCCTAAAAAAATTGGCTATACAATACGGTTTTTCATAAAGAACTGTTAAGTATTCTTTGACATAAACATAGGTGAGATTCGAAAGATATCAAATATAAGGAGTTAGGATTTTGAAAGATTTTTATTTGATGCAACTCTTTAAACTTCTTTTCAAATGTTTTTTGAGCTTCCTTAGAGGATCTTATACTTTTTTTTCCATAAGTTTTGTTCTATGGTTGCAGCTCCTTCCTCTTATGATTCTTACTCGTATAAGCTTTCTCTTGTGATTCTTCACTTTTTTTTTTTCAATTAACGTTTTTTAGTTTTATTTTATTTTTTTTTTGTCGCCGATCGAGATTAGGATATCTAATTTATAATGATGGCCATTGATTTGAAGATTAAAACAGAGAAAAAGCGTAGGAGAAAAGTAGAGAACACAGAAAAAATGATAAAGTAAAATGCTGATTTTTTTTTTTTTTTTTAGTGTTAAGCATCTAACGTTCCTATACTTTAGTAACTTAAATTAAATCTTGAAATCAGGTTTTTTGAATAGGTTCTAAGATTTACTCAAGTTTTTATATTTACCAATTTTTACTATATTCTGATTTTAATAGTTATATTTCGATATTTGTTTAACTTTTTATATTTGCTTTATATATATATATATATATATATATATATATATAATTCTTATTTTCATATTATATCCTTTTGCAGTTAACGTTAAAGGATATGTGACGAAAACTCTTGGGAGTACTGACATGTGATTTATGGACAATCTACTGCAATGACATTGGAGAATATTATAGAATTTCTTATTAATTGATTTTCTTCTAGAATCTTTTTAAAAAATTATAAGATAATGTACTATTGCGAGTTTTTAAGTGATTAATTTTTTTAAATTGTATAATGATAATTTTTATTTATAATATTTCAAAATTTAAATTTAACTCAAATAAATTTATTTAAATTTATTAATATTTTTACTATTATTTATTAAATAAAATAGCTTTTTAGTATGGAAAAAATTAGAATAATAATATTTAAAATATAAATAAAAATGTCATCATGTCATTATTGAGGCAAGAACAATATAATTTTGAGTTAAAAAATGAGAAGAAAAGTAACATTCCTTTATATTTGTACTTTCTTAACTCTTTATGAATGCTTTCTTTAATAAACGGAGAAAATTCTTGAATTTTTTTTATGTGTAGTTTATGTATGAATATTATATTTATTTGTGAATTAATTATTTTTTATTTAATAATTACTCTTTTTAGATTTATATATAATTTTTTTGTGTTTTAGTTAAATTAAATTATTATAGATTACCTGTTTGACTCCTGGCTAACCCCAATTCAAATTACTAGCCCTTTTTTTCTCTCTTTCTTTCTTTTTTTTTTTCCCCCAACACAAATCATTGGCCTTTGAATTATTACCTCAACCAATTCATTCACTAGTTTGGATTTTAGTAGCTTGAAGAAAGTTACACCCGTTTAAGGACTTTTAGGTCTTTAAGTATTATTTTTAAGCAATAAATTTTATAGAGAATTTTTCCGTATTTTTCTCATACATTTCAATAAACCATAGAGAACAATAATGAAATAAGCAGGTTTTTCAAGACAAAAGCTTCCAGAATATTTCTGCATCATTGCAGTTCCTAAAATCAGTCAAATTAAAATGCACCAATACAAGTGAAAATTTCAACATTCAAGTTATATATATAGATATGTGTGTGTGTATGTATATATATATATATACGTATGTATATATATTAGTGTTTCATCACATCTTTCAAGTTAAATCTATGTAACTTGTTTTTCTTTGAAAGGACGAAATGATATTAACTAATTAAAAGGGTTACAAAGAGCCAAAGCATAAAAAAGAAACATATATAATTAGAAAAAAGAATAGAAATAACTTTTACAAAGAGAAAGAAAAGTCACGCAATAAAGATTTTTTTTTTTTTTTTTTTTTTTTTTTTTGGCCAAGTGATGATAGATATAGATTATAGGATTGAGTTCCTGCAAGAATATTAATGACCGTTTTTTAGGGAAAATGATAGTCAGGTCCCCAAGACCACACAAAATTATAAAAAAGTCCCAACAGAAATTTACATATAAAAAAAATTCCTAGGGACTTTTTTAATATTATTTCTATTAACAACAAGAAGTGTTATATTTACAACGAGAAAGTGCTTATATTTACAAAGAAATTTAAAAACCTGGTCATTCACAACAGAAAAAAAAAACTATATTTACATTAGAAAGTGTCATATTCACAACAAAATTGAAACATTTGGATTTTGTTTCAAACTTAAGTTCCTAAGCGTAGAGAGGTCATTTGCAACGGAAAAATGCTAGATTTACAATAGGAAATGCTATATTTACAACAAAATTTTAAACCTGGACATTCACAATAGAAAAAACCATATTTACAATGAAAGTGTTATATTTACAACAAAATTTACAAACTTGGATTTTGTTTCAATATAAATAATATCAAAAAAGTCCCTAGAGACTTTTTTGATATATGAATTTCTGTTGGGACTTTTTTTGTAATTTTTTATAGTCTGGGGGACCTGACTGTCATTTTCCCTTTTTTCTAACACAAGTGATGGAAAAAAATGTTTAAGTTCTCGCTACATAAGATCATAGCTATGTTATATATATATATATATATACATATATATATATAAGATCATAGCTATGTATTCTATATGAAGAAGCTCGAAGGAAATAAGATGAGAAAAGAAGCTAAGTCCTGGTGAAGAATGATTTTTTTCATACGAATATCAAAAAAATTCCTTAGTAGCAAATGTATCCATGGGAGAAGTGTTGCCCCACTTTTTTAAATTTGTGAAGGAAAATATCCCATCCAACATGATTAAAAGAAATGGGAACTTCTATAGAAGATCAGATAGATACACACACACACAGCGTTCTGAGTGATGATGAATATTCATAAATGCCAAGGCTGCAAAACAAAGGAGGTTGTAGATTTCCTTTCTTATGGATTGAAGAGTGTCGCATTTACCATAATGTAGGGCTAAATTTCTTTTCCTCCAAATTACATTCAGCTGGCAAATAATTCAAGGGTTAAGTAGCAAATCGCCCGTAAGTATAGGCTCAAGAACAATATTACCCTGGAAGGTTTTTTTTTTTTTTTTTTTTTTTGTCTCAAAGTATGTTACCCTAAAAATTTTAAAACGTAACAATGTTGTCTGTTCCATTAAAAAACTAATATTGATTATCAAAAAAGTGACGTTGATTATTAACTTTCTTAACTGAAATGAGCAATATTATTACGTTTTGAAACTTTCAAAGTAACATTGAGACAAAAAAAAAAAAAAAAAAAAAAACTTCCAAGGTAACATTACTCCTCGTGAAAATGTCCAGGCCTCAAATTTACTACTTAATCCATATTCAACAAACCAAGTGGTTAAATTTTGAAGGAAGAAAATATGAAATAGTATTATTTTAATATCTAACAAATTTCAAAAAAAAAAAATAGAAAAATAAATTTTAGCAGTTAGTATAGTCCAAATTCTATATATCCTATCCTACTTTTTTCGTACCTCAATCTACTCCATTCTATTTATTTAAATGTTTATATCGTGATATCAAATCAAATATATCATTTAGTTAATTACTACCCAAAAAAAGCATTATGGTCTATTATTTTAAAGAGCTTTTCAGTGATATTATCATAAATGAACAATTATTAAACTAAAATCATACGATAATAAAATAAATAAATAAAAGAGTTGTCTATGAAAATACATATGTAAGAGTAAAATTTAATTTGTCTCTATTTTTTTATTTGTTTGGAGAGGAAAAAGGGTTTGATAACAAATATTAGGCGCATGTATGGGTTACTTGCAACACAAGGTGATATACTCCTCCTCTAATATATAAATCACTTCGAACCACCTCATCGAAATTAAGGAAGAGCGATTTACTCATCAATTTTGTTTTAAATTAAAAATATTTTTCAGCTTTACCCATATTAAGTGATATTTTAAAAGGCATAGAAAAATACAATGAGCCACATTTAAGCATTAATTACAAGGATAAAATCAGAAATTAAGTATTAATTAATCTCTAAGTGACTTATATTTATAGACAAAAAAAATTCTTCTAAAATGTGACTTATATTTTGGACAAGGAAAAAATAATGAAAGAAGGAAGTCCAATAAAATAGTAACAAGCTAAATAATGACAATTAGATCTTAAAAGACCAATAGTGACACCCCAAAATAATTATTTACAATTTAAAATATCCTAATACTCCTTTATTTGCCAATTTGCATAGTAAGCAGTCCCTCCCAATCCTAAATGTAAGAGGTAGTTAAGGGATAAGTGTCTTAAATGTAAGATTGTGATTCACCTTATCTCCCATATTTGTTACTTTCCCCCAAACTACCTTACAGATATACTATCATTATTGATGGATGTAATCAATGGGAGTATTTCAAGAAACCAACATACTTTTATATATATATATATATATATATATATATATATATATATATATATATATATATATATATATAAATAAAATACTTAACTAAATTTATTCAATTTATATAAATTAGCTATCTAGCTCCTACATCTAATTAGATCAAATGAGCATCATTTATATATACTATTACTCCATTCAATCCACATATTATAAGCTACATTTAACCATTTTATCACAGTAAATAAGAGATGATTCATCATTGACTCATTCAATTTGTATTTTTTTTTTTAAAAAAAAAAGTATAGAGAAACTTCACATCAGCCTTCAAGTCTTCTCATCATAGCAAATTATAATAAGGGTAAAAAAAAATCTTACAAATGACCCATTAATTGATTTATATTATGTGTATATAAAAAAATATTATAGACAAAAAGTTCATTGTAGAAAACGCCTTATATTTGAGATCGCTATTTTTTTTTTAAAAATATATATATATATATATACACAACTAAAAGTTGGCTTGAAACTTAGTTATCTGTAAATTGAATGAAGTAAGTATTATTCTGCTATGGAGTTATCTGTAATGGAGTATGCATTATTCTGCTATGTTGATCTTCTGTTCAAAATATAAGAAGTCTTATAGAAAGAAATTTTGATTTAAAATATAAGAGGCTGGCAAGGTAATTAATTATTATTTTTCATTTTTATGCTTTACAAGAGAGAGATGACATATAACAAATTTACATTTCAAAATCACATCTTTCTTAGTAAGGATACAATAGATAAATTTTATCAATTTAAGACACTTAACTGATATCTCTTAGTTTGTGTGTGTAAATTAGTTATCAAATTCTTACAAATTAAACTAATATTTTTTTAAAAAATTTATATGTTTAAATTAGTTATCAACCTCTTATCTTTTTAGATCCGAGGAAGCACTTGTCATTTGCCTGAGCAATAATGCAAAAGGAATGGTGCATTAATGAAGAGAACGATGGGTAGTTATGATTTGATGAAGGTAATGAAAATTCAAAAGCAACACTTCTCTTTGCCCCTCATTTATAAGCCTGCGTGTATTCGGGGACACAAATTCTCTAGATTTTTCTTGTGATATTTCCATTCCCATGAATACATACGCTTCCTTTTTGGTAGCTTTTTTTTTGGTTTTAAGGACATTTTTGTCCCGAAAAAATTTGTTACCAGTAATTGCTATCCGGAAATTCTTTTTTTTTTTTTTTTTTCTTTCTCAATACCACTCCGAAACTGTAAAAAACAATTAATGTTGCGTACCATTTAAAAATGTAAAAAAAAAATTGGCTCATTTATCCATCACCGGTAGTAGCGACTCATCCCCTCGCACCATAGACTACTTCCCTTGGGAGTTTTAGTGCCAGTCACAAGACCCTTCCATATCGTTAGGAATCGAACCTCTGAATAGATGTTTAAAAAGCCCAAGTAAGTGCCCATTGTGTAACGTGTCCGGGTTTGAAAAATGTTAATTTTGAATGTTACTATTGTTTGATAATTTTGTTTGACTGATATATAACCTCTTAAATTAATCATGTACTACAATTACATTTATTACCTGCGATTTAGGAATAACTAACGTAGTACTCTGTACATCAAATAAAGTGTCTCTCTAGACAAAAGAAAAAACGAAAAGAAAAGAAAATGAGAATCTCATATAAAGACAGTTGAAATAGGAAAATCCTATATATGGCTGGTAAACTCAACAAATCTTAAACCGTGTCAATAACCCAATCTAGAATATTTAAATGTTGGTTATTTTTTAATAATACCCCTAACCCATGGTCCAAAGAAAAGAGAAAAGGAAACGCTAGAAGTCGGATGTCTGTAGCACAGGTTACCATCGTCGCTCTCCCTCGTGCGCCCTGTGGAGCATGAACGTCGCCATGAGAAGTAGCCGCCGCCACCGCCATGAGAAGTCACCGCTTTCGCCGTCTTAGAAGATGTCACTGCACTGTGAGGAACCCTATTTATTCCAAAAAGTCTGATATGAATTTCTTCTACTATTTTGCAAGTCGAGGTGTTCCTTCACTTTCTTGATTTCTAATTTTTCTTTGATTAGTGTTCATAAAAAAGGAATTTTTTTTTTTTTTTTAAAAAAAAAAGGTCTGCGTTCATCTTCTTTGTCCTCCTGCGGACACTAGACCTCGCATAGTCCCGCCTCCCCCCTGGTACCTCCGGCCACCCCACGCCCTAGAACCTCGCCAAAATACCCTAGATATGAAATTCTGGTTCGACAATGGTTCACAATCGCACAAAAATCCACAATCTCGTCACAATTAAAATACCAGTCCTGGTGCCACGCCTATTACCATTCAGGTGGTATTTGATCAAACAATCTTATGTCACTTCAATTTCGAGAATGTCCACAAAGTGGAAAGGCGATACAATTAACGGAAGAGGAAATCTCTGACTTTGCTGGCAAGCAAATAGGCTTTATTTGACAGTGGGAAAAATTCCTTTAACATTAGAACCAACTTACCATAGCCTTCTTTGTCAATTTCTGACGGTGTCAAGGCCTCTAATGAATTTTTTGTCGTTAGGTTCTTACATAATGCGTAAACAATATTATTCTATCTCCAATTTTTTTTTATAAAAAAATAACTAAGGGATATAGAGGTAATTATACCTAAATTCTAAATCCATGATTGTGTCACATAACCTAATTAATAATTTGTTAAGTTTAATAACCCAAATTAGAATTTTGGTAATTCAACCGTCTTTATATAGGATTTTCCTAAAAGAAAACCTCAACATCTTTAAAGAATATTATGCCCCACACAATTAATAGCCGGGTACCTTGCTGGAACCAAAGCTTACCGCCGATTTTATTATTTGCAACTATATATATTTCTGACTTCTGGATGTTTTACTTCTTCCATTACTCTACATCCCATATAATATGACAAACAGCACTCGTATAAGCTACATTCTTTAGGATATAAACTGGTCTATATATATAAGTTACACTTTCTTTTATCTGAAATTTTAATATGTTCTCTTATCATCTTTACTTACATGCATTTCTCTTCTTTCTTTTTTTTCCCCCACTTAGTTCTCTATATATCTTCCCACTCATTTTCCTCCTCACTCACCCACTCTATAAATAAATGTATATTTGAAAAATATTACGTCTCTTACATATTTATTACTTTAAATTTATTTTAACAAATATTTTGATCACATAATTTGGTTAGTATATTGTAACGTCAGATTTAACAATTAAGTCATCAAATACGTTTTAAACTTGCATGGTAAAGTTTTCTGATTAATGTTACACTTGATAAAATTCCCTTTCTATGTTTACACATCATTCTCACCTTTCTCTCCTGTTCTTCTCTTTTTCTCTTTTGAATAATTTGAATATAGGTAAACATGGAATGCAGTAATTATGGATGATGCGACATTATTGAGAAATTATCTTTGAGCATGTTACTATAAGCAGCTGCCAACTCGATCCAGCATAGACTGGATGGCCAAATTTTCTCAAAGCATCCTGACCGAGTTAAAATTATAAAAGCTTAAATACTTTGAAGCTTGTATACAATAAACCTTATCTTAATAAGTGAGATCGCCTACATGGATTGCACGTATTATCATACTTTATTAACTAAATTTGCTATCAACAAGCAAATTGGTTGATGGTATTATTGTAAAAAAGGATTTACACACACACACACGATTTATAGAAGACAATATTATAAATCATGAATAATACTACTCGTCCCATAGTCTGCACAGAAATAGTGAGATAATACACATTTTAGCTATTAACTATATCTGCTGTCAACAACCAAATCGCTTGATGATATGTTCTTCTTTAATTTCTTGTTCAAAAATTAGATGAAATGTGTTGGCTTGATTAGAACAATAAAATAGTACTCGTTGGACTAAATTTTCCTCTCATATATTACATCAGGTTTTTAATACAAAAGATAGTTAACTAATTTGAGTAAATTAAGGAAATTAGCTGTTACTTATTTGTAATAAATATATGTCAACTCAAAAATACCATCTTCATCATATTATGACTACTCTTAGATAAAAACTCCTTAATATGTGTAATCAATAATAGGGAAGATTCGCAAGACTCTGCTTGGAAAATAGGTTGATTATTTGGGGCGTTATGTCATTGTCATAGGTCCCTCACTATTATTACATCAATGCGGATTATCCCGCGAAATAACAATAGAGATTTTCCAGAAATTTGTTATTTGCGGTCTAATTAAAAAACATTTTGTTTCAAACATAAGAGTTGCTAAGAGTAAAATTCGGGAAAAGAACCGATCGTATGGAAAATACTTCAAGAGGTTATGCAAGAGCATCTTGTATTGCTGAATAACAGGGCACCTGTTGATATGCATACATTAGGCATATAGGCATTCCAACCCATTTTAGTAGAAGGACATGCTATTTGTTTACATGCATTAGTTAGTAAGGGATTCAATGCAGACTTTGGTGGGGATCAAATGGTTGTTCATATGCCTTTATCTTTGGAGGATTAAGCAAAAGCTTGTTTACTTACGTTTTCCCATATGAATCTCTTATCTCTTGCTATTGATGATCACATTTCTGTACCAACTCAAGGGGTGATTTTGGAAGAATAATAATTGCAGGCAAAAGCAAATTTGGGAAAAAGTATAACTTTGAGAAATAAAGTTGATTGAAGTATATTTCAAATCAAATACAATCTCAAACTAGTTTTTTTATAAGGACCATAGGTTGATATATCAAACAGAAATGACAAATTTTAAATAAGGAATGACATATAAAATCCACACAAAAGACCACATAATTGATAAGTACAATTAACAATTGATCGAGCTCATCACAAATCCCATGCAACAACACACAGAACCTAAATTCAATTAAAACAAAAGTGTATGGTTTCTTCCAACTCCTCCAACCATAAGAATATTACATGTGCATGTAATATATAAATTGAAATTGTCCAAATAACAATATTCCCCAAAAGAGAAAAACAAAAAACAGACGAATTATCAAGAAGAAACACATTAAACTTAATTTGACCCAATTTCCTATCATCACCACTACTGTCCAATCCCTTTCATATACTTAGCATCAAGAAATGATGAGAGAGACAGCTTCAATTTATCTTAGAATATATGTTTTTAATAAATATGTGATGATGTATATGATCACTTGGGAGTACTACAAATCAAAGGCTTCATAGTTTTAAGGTTGTTGTCGCCATCCTCCTCGTCATAGTTTTTGAAGTCCATGTCCTCCACCATCATCTTCTTCGAATAGTTCGACCCATAATTCTTTTTATGGAACTCAACAAACAGAAACAAAAGCGAAGCATAGAAAACGACATTGAAGATCCAACCCCAAACTCCGGAGCAACCCGACCCGGAAAAGTGGAAGAACAACATGAGGCTTAAAACGACGAAGCTCGAATAGAACTGAACGATTTGGCAGTCTGTGACGAGCTTCTTCCACTTGGGACGGACCCCAAGTGCGCACGATAAGTAGTAGGCGTACATTAGCACGTGGACGGAGGCATTGGTAATGAGAACCACCGGGAACAGCGACTGAGACGTCTGGAGCCAAATGTAGCACATGACCACGACGGCGGAGTGGTGGTACACGTGGAGAAACGTGAGGCGATGGATGGAGTTTGACAAGATGATCAGGAGGGTGTCGAGGAATTCCAGAATCTTCGAGAGGTAGAAGATGTAGGCCCAGAAGAAGACGGCGCCGGAGGGAGGGCTGTTGGGCGGGAAGCAGATGATCCAGCGGAGATGAGGAGCAATGGAGATGGTGGACAAGAGGCAACCAAGGGCCATGATGAAGGAGAGGACGAGGAGGACGGTGCTATGGACGGCCGTGATGGGTTTGAGGATGACCGGAGGAACTGGAGGGAGGGAGAGGCGACCGAGGAAGAAAGTGAAACATAGGTATGATATGACGGTGAAGACTAGAAATTGAGGAGATGAAGCTAGGGTTTTGTTGGGAATCCATGTGAAGTTCTCAATGGAAGGTTGCTTCACTAGGTAGTACTCTATGGCAGAGAAAATATGACTCATTTTTTCATGAACTACTCCGGCAACCGTCTGCGACGGAGAGAGAGAGTGAAAGAGGGAGGGAGAGGGATCTTTTGAGAGGTTAATAGTGTTTATTTTTGGTAGCAAGCTAGTTAGGGCTTTTGGAAGTGGTGGTGGGATTATATTAAGTAGCTAGCTAGAGACTGTTTGTTATTATTGGAGGGGTGCGTGTTGGGCATGTGAGGGTGTTGTGCATGTATCTTTTTCAAGAACGGTCCCAGCACTATTCACATCTCACATCTTGCCCCAGCTGTTATGGGTGTAGTGATTGTGCGTGCATGAGAGGGAAATTAATTTCACAACTACATCTTTTTAAATTCTACCCAGTTCGAAAATTTAATTTTTCTCGTTAATATCTTTAAAAAAAAAAAAAAAACTCTCTCACTCTCTCACACACACAATGATATTGACAAAAATGTGAAAAGAGCTGTGAATGAGAAGAGTCCCAAACTATGAGAAGAGTTATGAATGTGTTGTGTGTTACGAGCATAAATTCAAACATAAAGTCTACATATATCCAAAGAGTTAGCCTGTTACGAGGCCCCAATTGTGAGACTATTAGTTATGCACCCCGTACTTGAGAGCCAATCCCTACTTTTCTAGTGAGGCTTTCCCGATGTACTTGATCTCGAACTCTTGCCCGACAAGATTGACCTCTCAATAAAAGTACAGGTATTATCACTGCAAGTTTAAGGAGAGAGTTTATCTTAAAATACTACTATGTTGATCAGTTGGTGGAGGAATCCCCTTAACTTATAGTTAAATTAAGGGAAAATCTTTTTTAGGGCTATTTTTACAGAAAAAATCCTAAAAAGACCCCAACATTCTAAAAATCCTAGAAAATGCCTTAAGATTCTAAAAATCTCATAAAAGACCTATCAGAATCTACATGAGTTGTTAAGGGGTACTGATATAGTTGTTAAAGGGGCTGATTTAGTTGTTAAAAAATTGTTAATGGGGCTGATTTAGTTGTTAATGACCTACCCGTTAACAACTATATCGGCCCCGTTGACAACTCACGTAGATTTTGATGGGTCTTTTCTGGAATTTTCAGAATTTTGGGGCATTTTCTTAGATTTTCATAATCTTAAAGCCTTTTTTGGGATTTTTTTGGTAATATAGGCCCTGAAAAAGATTTTTCCTTAAATTAACCCCACTTCTTAACAAAGTGACATGGTATAAATAAATGCGAAAAATTCAGAAGCACTTCATTAATGTGACGGTATGTACGTGTTTAGATTAGCTCTTGAATAATAGTTTTTACGATTTATGAGGTAAGTATGTGAGAAATATTTTGTCTCGGCTTATGAAAAGAGGCTTCTAAAACTATAGTTCAAGTGTCATAACACTCACTAAGAGGCTTCTAAAACTATAGTTCAAGTGTCATAACACTCACTTTAATAACTCAACAGCTCATATATAATACTCCCTCCGGTCCTAATTATAAGACAATATTTGTGAGTTAGTTTTGATCTTAATTATAGGACAACTTTCTAATTTTTGTTAATTTCTTCCTAAAATACCCTTATTTTATTCTCTCAAGTGCATTTGGCTTTTGCTGAATGGTGATTAAATGTATGTGGGTGTGTAGACTCTTCCAATCATTGAAACTTTTTAGTTGCTAGATTTTAATTTATTTATCGATCAACTATCATTAATTTGCCAATATATATGACACACATAGATATATTTATGTGTGTGTGTGTGTGTGTTTATATGTGTGTCCACACACACACACACACACATATATATATGTTGTATATATGTATGTGTGTGGGTGTGTCTATGTATGTATATGTGTGTATATATATATATCTATACATATACATACACACACATATGTGTGTATATAGTAAGACCATTATTTCAATTAGAAAAGTATAGAAAGGAAAATTTTAGGTCAGAGTGGTATATGGTAAGAGTTGTTGATTCATTTTTACTTGTCATTTTAAATTTATATAAGGGCATCTTAGGAAAATGAGTAAAATTAACTAATTTAACTTCTTTCCTTAATCTCCCCAAAGTTAGTTAAATATGTCCTATAATTAGGACCAGAGGGAGTATCATATAACAGTGCCGCATGATTTTATTGTTGTACATACAGGCTACAGCCTACCGGGACTACTATTTACGTTCTTTACCTCACTTATTTACTAATAACATCACATTATTCCGCACCTTGTCTCTTTAATAAGTTCGTCATTAAGTTCAAGTAGTGAGAATATATTAAAGAAACCCACTAAAAAGTTTCAAACTCATAATCGAACTCAAATTAATAAATTGACCTAATTATTGGAAAATTTAACAGTATTGTTCAAAAAACTATCTCTCAATATTTTTTTTGCAATCAATATTATCTTTCACTTATTTTATATATATATATATATAAATAAATTCTAATAAGTTCTACAAGTTTTTCTGTTAACCGTTAAAACATGGAATCTTAAAGCATGATTGCAAGATTCTTATGCCATATATATATATATATATATATATATATATATATATATATATATATATATATATATATATATATATATATATATATATATATATATATATATATATATATATATATATATATATATATATATATATATATATATATATATATATATATATATATATATATATATATATATATATATATATATATATATATATATATATATATATATATATATATATATATATATATATATATATATATATATATATATATATATATATATATATATATATATATATATATATATATATATATATATATATATATATATATATATATATATATATATATATATATATATATATATATATATATATATATATATATATATATATATATATATATATATATATATATATATATATATATATATATATATATATATATATATATATATATATATATATATATATATATATATATATATATATATATATATATATATATATATATATATATATAATATATATATATATATATATATATATATATATATATATATATATATATATATATATATATATGTAAAACTTCATGCAAATTCGGCTGACCTACCTTGTCAGTTAATATGAATTCGTTCAGCTAGCTAGCTGGTCAATATCTTTTTCATTTGAATTAATATTATGGAATTGTTTGGGTTGACGTTGAAAAAACATGTTCATGTAAATCAAGACAAAACTCTTATCATAAATTTAACTCTTATACTGTAAATCATGTTGGAAAAGCAGCTTCTACCGATAATCCAAAGAGACACATAATAATTTTGGTGTTATACATGTACACACAATAAATAAGTGGTAGGTTAAATAGATATTTTGGGGAGTGTGGGAAGATACAGAAATATCTTGTGTATTGCAAAAAAGCAAAGACAGATATGAGTCGTATTCGTAGGAGTCAATGGAAATTGATGAGCATATGATGCCCTATGGCCTCCCCCGCACATATATGGGTGAGATATTAAAAACCACTCTATGTATGGGACATCATTTTAGTCTAGCATCTTTCTCCTAACCCTACAAAAATGTTGATAGATAGCTAGTGGTCCAATATTAAATATAAGAGTTAAATAACTAATTTATATTATATAGTAGTTCTCAATATAAAACATATTTATCTAATTATATTAGATTAAGGAAATTGATTAAATTAGTTAATATGATATGTATTTTTTAAAATATTCTAGTTATTTTTTTAGGGAGAATGACATATAGGTCTCAACCAAAGGAAATAATATATTGATAAATCCCATAAGTTATTAATAATAACTAATTTACTTGTTAATTCCCCATGCTCACTTGTTAATGGGGTCTTTTCTCGATATTATTTTTCTTGGTGGAGGCCTAAAAGTCATTCTCCTTTTTTTTTAAATTCCCTCATTTTATCTTCTCATTAATTATTATTGGGAGAGCATCAACATGAGTAAATTAGAGAAAGATTGAAAAATTATGAAAACCATATTTTATATTTAAGACCAAGATTAATTTCATAAATATGTTTTATATTAAGGATCAGTGAGGATACATATTAAGAAAATTAATTATGTTAATTACTCATAAAAATATGTGTTTTTTTTTTTCTAAAGAACCTCCTTTAATCATGTACCCTTTGATAAAACTCTCATTTAATATGAGCAATCAACAAAATAAAATAAAATAAAAAATATGGGGAAAAAAATTATAAATCTGAGAGGCGAGTGGATTGAAGTCTGATGGCATGTTTGGTTCAATTTCATGTATAAATATTACATGTGTTTAGTTTAGGGGAATTTAAAAAAAAAAATGTACAAGGAGTATTTTGTCTCTTCATGGCCAAGCCAACCGCAGCTTTTTTGGGTTGAAGTGGGAACTCAATTTTTTTTTTTTTTTTTTTTTTTTGTTGGGTAAAGAAGCGAGGCATTAGCCTTATATATTAGATAAAACTAAATTGGGATCAAGTCCCATACAATCATTCAGTAGCACTGTCCTAAGATTATCTGGGCATACATTCAAGACAGAGGATTTTGACAAACCCTCCTTAGCTAATGAATCAGCCAAAACATTTACTGTCCGGGGAACATGCTGTATCACCACCTCCCAATTCCTACCCAGTCTGTTTCGGATCTGCAGTAACACGTTGCTGCTGTTGGGCACATCTGAGACCTGCATAATTTGACTATAGTTCCCGTTTTGTAAAAGAAAACAAACAAACAAAAAATTATTGTGGCCCATTACTAGCTATATGAACGATGCACAAAACTTCCTAGTGTTTTCATGAAAAGAAAGTACCGGGGCCATTATTTGGTCTCTTGGATATTGAAAGGTCATAAAAAAAATATAAAGTTGACTTCTTTAAAAAGATTAAGGAAGCTAATTACATTATTTTAGAACATTTTTATTTTTTTCCTCCACACTAATTAGTTTGACTAATAAACTAATATATAATCTAAAGATATATAATATATGATATGATTAAGTAACTTAATTAGCTTTTTTAATTTCTTCAAAAAAAGTCAACTATGCTTTATAATTATGATCGGAGGGAGTTAATAAGTAGATATTTTATAATTAAATAAGTATAGATTTTGATATATATTGGATTAAATTTATTAATATTATACTTATTTAATTATCTTTTATATATTTATCTATCTTTTAATTAAATATAGGATAAAAGAATATTATAACAGAAAATCTATTGATATCCTATTTTATTTTGTAGGAGATATTATGTGATCTAAGAGAGAAGAAAATATTGCAACATTATTGGGCAAGAAATTCAATAAAAAGGATATAGTATATTATATTATTAGATTAAATAATATAATGTGCAAAAAGATGGAACCGAGGGATGGATGATGGAAGATTTGAAGATTGATATATCCAATCTTTAAGTAATTGGAATAATGACGTGGGCTACAATCAATGAAACCTAAAGTTACATCTATTAAAAGGTGGAAAGATCACGCATGGTGAAAGAAATTCAAAATGGATATGATATGATATATCCATTATCCATTATTCAAAACAAAAGGAGATCACGGCCCAATTAAAGGAAGAAAGAGGCGAGACGCAAAATAAGGAAACAAAAAAAATTCCAGAGGAGGATTCACAAGGAGGAGGGAGGACGCAAAGACCATCGAGACGCAGGAATTCAAAGAACGGAGAAAGCGATCCGGGAGAACTACCGGGAGCAATTGGAGGAGTATTGAGGGATTCTTTGAGAGTCTTGATTTCTCCTATCTTTTTTTATGCTTTCTTTTATTCTCTGAATCTGATTTTCATCTTTTCATGAGTTTTAGTATAGCCATGTGTGGCTAATTTTCTTTTTCAACCTAGAGAACCTATGAACTTGTTTGGGTTCTAGGTATTATTTCCCACTATTAGTTTTGATTAATTTCAAATCGGTTTATTTATTCTTGCTTTTCTTGCTATTGTTTATTAATTGGCCACTAGTAAGCATGTTTAGGGGATTTAGGGTTAAACTTGGAAGAGGAAATCCTAAATAGACCTTGGGATTAAATAATGTGGAATTAGATTTAAATTTAATAAGGAATTAGGTTTAATCTAATTTGCGTCTAGGATATGAATATACCTAGAAGCTCCGCATAATCAAATTAGGGTGAGTTCGATCTAAAATGCATTTTAGTTAGTTGTGTGAGGCATCACATAATTAATTAAGATAGGTTTATAAATGGACCGGAAGGCATTTATAAACATTAATACTCTAGGTTAATTTGAGTTAGTTAAATCAAAATTAATTTAGTGGGGATTAATTCTAAGAAACCAACAAGGGATTAGCGACTCTAGGTTGTACTTCTCGAATTAGAATTCGCTCTTTTGCTATTATTAGTTTCTTATTTAATTTCTTTTTATTATTCAAAACAAACCTGACTTACTCAACTTAAACAAAATAAAGGAATTTAATATCTACTCGCTAGTTAATTGAGTCCTCGTGGGAACGATATTTTTCCTACTTATCACTTTATTACTTGATACGGCCCGTATACTTGCATGAGTCTATAGGCTTTAAATTTTGCCCTATCAAGTTTTTGGCGCCGTTTCTTCGGGACTCAAGGCAATTGGTGACTAGTATTAGAAATCCTTTAGTAGTTTTAGTTTGAGTATTTTTTTTTTTAAAAAAAAAAAAAAAAAAAAAAAATCTCTTTCTTTATTTTTCTTTTCTTTTCAATTTTTGGTGTTAGTTTGGTACTTTGAGATTTATTTGGTTTTGCAGGTACCTCGGTACATGACTCGTAGAACCAAATCTACTAAAACACCACATAAAACAAGGAATATCCAAGATCTTTTGGAAGCCACATCACCTTCAAACGAAGAGGAGGAAGTAAGAGAAACCGAAAGTGAAGAGATGGTGCGGATGAAAATGATCGTTTGTGTATCAATGATTTTCTGGGAAAACAATCGCGAGGATATCGATCAGAATCAAGGTGCACGAGTTTCCAGCCAACAATTTCGAAATCAAGCAAACTATGCTTAAGATGCTTGAACTACGGTGGTCAATACGGGAACAATTCGGAAGATCCAAATCGGCATCGATTCAATTTCTTGATGTTTGCAACTCATTCAAGATGAATGGAGTTCCCGATGGTGTGATTCGCCTTCGGCTTTTCCTTATTCTCTACAAGGGAAAGCTAAAGAATGGCTCAACAACTTAGAAGAGGGTAGCATAACCTCTTGGGAGACACTTTGGAAGAAAAGTTCGATCAAGATTTTTTCCACATAATAAGATTGTGGACGCACGAGCGCTCTTACAAATTTTCGTCAACAATGTGGTGAACATCTGTATGAGGCCGGGAGAGGTTCAAGTTGCTTGTCGCAAAGCCCTGGTCACAATCTAGAGAAGTGGGTCTTACTTCAAATATTCGACTCGGTTGACTCCCGAATCTAAATCGAGTTAAATCTTTGTCACTAATGGAGGAATTACAAAGCAACCTAGGTGAATCATGTCCGGAATTGTTTAGATGACTTATCGATGACTTTATACGAACAACAATGAAAGAAGGCCGGTGAAGTCCGTTGATAAAATTATTGAAGCCCCTTCTTCACGCTTGATGGCAATGTTAAATACAATCAACAAGAAGGTTGATCACTTAGAAGCTCAAGTAAATCGATCTAATGGTAGACACATGGGAGTCAATGCTATTTATGCCCTTGTGATTACTTGTGGAAATTGTCATGAAAATGGACAATGCCTCATATCTCAACAAATAGAACCAAAGTGAACTATCTTTGGAAACTACCATGGCAACAACCAGAACAACCCTTACTCGAACACCTACAATTCTGGGTGGCGTAAAAATCCCAACCTCTCTTGGAAATATGGAGCGACTCTTAATGAAGCATCAACCTCTAATACAAAACAAGTCGCACCTCCCGGGTTCTATCAATTTGAAAAGGAAGTCATTCCGCCCAAGAACCTAAATCTGATTAGAGGCGTGATATCTCATTTCAGCAAGTTTTCAATTAAAAAGTACTCAAGATCAAGTGCTACTAATGCAAGGTTAGACTCATCTATCAAGAATCTTGAAGTACAAATGGGACAAATTGCCAATGCTGTGAATATTTTACAACAAAGAGAATTGCCAAGTAACACTATGCCTAATCCTGGTAGAAATGAAAGAGCGGATTGTAAAGCCATTGCCCTTAGAAGTGGTGAAGAATTACCCGAGGTACAACAACCAACAAGGAAGCCTTCAAGTTCTAATAGTGAAGAAACTCTGAGAGCCTTGGAGGAAATGATAAAGAGTCTACACAAAAGGCTAAGGGAGTAGATGAGGATAATGAATCCCAAAAGAAGGAGGTAGCGAAAAGGGAAGCAAGTAATGAGATTCCTAAATGGAGACCGCTCTACCATTTCCTCAAAGATTCCAAAAAAAGGCACTTGATGAGCAATACAAGAAATTCTTGGATATTTTCAAGCAATTACACATTAACATCCCATTGATAGAAGCTTTGGAGCAAGATGCCTAAGTATGCTAAGTACCCGAAAGAGATGTTGAGTAAGAAGAAGCATTTTACCGAGTTTGAAACCGTAGCATTGACCAAGGAGATCACTAGTGTCATTAAACCTAATGTTCCTTTAAAGTGTAAAGATCCTGGTTCCTTCACTATTCCATGTGTGATTGGTGATCAATTTGAAGGTGGTGCCTTTGTGTGATTTGGGGTCTCTGTTGTAAATCTTATGCCTCTATCTCTCTTTAAGAAGCCGCAACTAGGGAGGCTAGTCCTACAACCGTTACACTCAAGTTAGCCGATCAAAGTCTCTCTTATCCATATGGTATCATTAGGGATGTCCTAGTAAAAGTTGGCTCTTTTATCTATCCCGTTGACTTCATTGTTCTTGACATGGATGAAGATCAAGATATTCCGCTAATTGTTGGGAGACCATTCCTAGCTACCGCGAGAGCATTGGTTGATGTCGAACAAGGAGAGATAATTTTACGACTTGGTGATGAGCAAGTCAAGTTTAAGAGGGACAAAGCAATTGAGTCTCAATATGAATTCAAACAATGTGCAAGGGTTGTTGTGATAAATGACCTCAATCAAGCTAAATTGACTCATTTGCTAGTAAGGAGCCCCATAAAACGATCTTCATGGAGAAAAATAATATGGAGAATACTTGCCGGCGTAATGAACAAATTGTGAAGACTTCTCGCATCCTCTTTCGGGAAATATTGGCGCCGCTTGTCTCAACCTCCTTGACATTTTGACATAGTCGGGCTGAAGACTATAAACCAAGCGCTTCTTGGGAGGCAACCCAAGGGTTTTGCGTGCATTATTTATGATTATTTTTTTTATTTTTTTTTTTTTTTTCTTTTTTTTTTTTTTTCTTTCAGTTTTATTCAGATTTGGAGATGATCACTCCTCTTGTTGCTGCAAAGTCTTGCGTGTGCACTCTTTCCGACCTCAAAATTTGAACTCATCATGGATGGTACTAGAGGAAGCACTCCACATAGAAGTAGAAGTCTAAACCAGGGGAGTACTAGTTCTTTTCCTCTTTATATTTTTGCAACATTGAGGACAATGTTTGATTTAAGTGTGGGGGAGGGATATAATTTCTTTGGTTATGCTTGTCCTTATGCAATTGAAAAGATTTTTTTTTTTTTTTATTTGAGATTTTTGCATTGTTTAGGATTGACCTTAACTTTGAGCCTTCCCCATCTTAGAAAAATATTATCAAGTCAAAAATTAAAAAAAAAAAAAAAAAAAATGTTCTAATTAAGCCTCTAAAGTCTTGCATTTTTTTTTTTCAATCTTGAGATTGACTATGAGAATAGAGATTAGTTTGTAATATGATCAACATATTATTAGTTTATGAATATTTTGCTACATGATTTCTTTAGAAAAGTAGATGATGACCTTTGCCAACTAAGTAAAACTGTTGTTTGGGGAAATGACTCAAGTAGTGTTAAAAAAAAAAAAAAAAATTCACACACATGCACACAACTCCAATGACTTCTCTAGACCTTACTTAGTAACCGGGGCACTTCATCACCAATGTTGGCACTCGCGTCAAACGGTAAAGTCAAAGAGGGTTATGAGTTAGGCTAAAAGCCTCTTGAGGTGCCCGTTGGAGTAAATGAGTAACGGTCTTTCGCATCACCCATGTGCGTGGTCGCGTAAAAAGGGGACCTACAACGGCTCAAGGCAAAAAAAAAAAAAAAAATGAAAAAAAAAAAAAAAAAAAAATTTCCTACCCGAGGATCCTTATTAAATTAAATGAAAAGCTTGGTTTAGTGGGGCATTTGAATTTTTCTGGAGAAATTGAGTAGCGTAATATTCTTTTACTAATCTTATTGTTGAACTTATTGCTTGCCGATCTTTTGATCATGGGATGTTAAAAGATTGTTACAATTGTTTAAGACTATTGGCTTAATGATCTATCCTTATAAGACATTAACTTAAATCAGATTTGATGATATGATCTAAGTGTGGTGGTTTATTGCTTTTTGTTTAGGAATTTCATGAGCAATGTTCTTTTCAAATAATGAATTCTCTTTCTTTTTACTTGGGACAAGCAAATGTTTAAGTGTGGGGGAGTTTGATAAGTAGATATTTTATAATTAAATAAGTATAGATTTTGAGATATATTGAATTAAATTTATTGATATTATACTTATTTAATTATCTTTTATATATTTATCTATCTTTTAATTAAATATAGGATAAAAGAATATTATAACAGAAAATCTATTGATATCCTATTTTATTTTGCAGGATATATTATGTGATCTAAGAGAAAATATAGACAACATTATTGGGAAAGAAATTAAAAGGATATATATATTATATTATTATATAATTAATATAATATTGACCCCAAAGATATGAAATTCCAATTGACTGGAACATTATTTGAATGAAGGGAATAATCATGGATCATGGAATGGAAAAGATATGATAATCCTATTAGCGTGGATCCTTTATTTAAAAAAATCAAAATGAAGATGGGCCCCAGTAATAATATCTATTAAAGTGAGGAATCAGGATCCAATTGGAATAACAATTCAATGATTCAACACGAGAGGCAAAAATAATATTATTGGAGGAGAAAAATCAGGAGCAATTGGGAATGACAAAGAATGAAAATAGAGGAGGAGACGCAGACGCACGAACGGAAGAAGTGAAGTACATAAAGAGCAAGAAACGCACAACCGGGATAGCGGGAGGAGCATTGAGACTCGAATGATTCTTTGAGAGTCTTGATTTCTCTTTTCTTTTCTTTCTTTTATTTTCTCCGAATCGATTTTCATCTTTTCATGAGTTTTAGTATAGCCATGTGTGGCTAATTTTCTTTTTCAACCTAGAGAACCTATGAACTTGTTTGGGTTCTAGGTATTATTTCCACTATTAGTTTTGATTAATTTTAATCAGTTTATTTATTCTTGTTTTTCTTGCTATTGTTTATTAATTGGCCACTAGTAAGCATGTTTTGGGGATTTAGGGTTAAACTTGGAAGAGGAAATCCTAAATAGACCTTGGGATTAAATAATGTGGAATTAGATTTAAATTTAATAAGGAATTAGGTTTTAATCTAATTTGCATCTAGGATAGGAATATACCTAGAAGCTCCGCATAATCAAATTAGGGTGAGTTTGATCTAAAACGCATTTTAGTTAATTGTGTGAGGCATTACATAGTTAATTAAGATAGGTTTATAAATGGATCGGAAGGCATTTATAGACATTAATACTCTAGGTTAGCTGAGTTAGTTAAGTCAAAATTAATTTAGTGGGGATTAATTCTAAGAAACCAACAAGGGATTAGCGACTACAGGTTGTACTTCCGAATTAGAATTCGCTCTTTTGCTATTATTAGTTTCTTATTTAATTTCTTTTTATTATTCAAAACAAACCTGACTTACTCAACTTAAACGAAATAAAGGAATTTAATATCTACTCGCTAGTTAATTGAGTCCTCGGGAACGATATTTTTCCTACTTATCACTTTATTACTTGATACGCATATCTATACTTTAAATTTTGCCCTATCGGAGTCTATAGGCTTTAAATTTTGCCCTATCAGTTTATAATAATACCTAGAACCCAAACAAGTTCATAGGTTCTCTAGGTTGAAAAAGAAAATTAGCCACACATGGCTATACTAAAAACTCATGAAAAGATGAAAAATCGTATTCGTAGAAATAAAGAAAGCATAAAAAAGATAGGAGGAAATCGACTCTCAAAGAATCCCTCAATACTCCTCCAATTGCTCCTGAGGTTCTCCGATCCGCACTCCGTCCGAATCCGTGCGTCTCGAATTGGTCTTTGCGTCCATTCCCTCCTCCTCGATGTGCGGGCCCCTCCGGGGCTTTTTTTGTTTCCTTAGGTCTCGCCTCTTTCTTCCTTTAATTGGGCCGTGATCTCCTTTTGTTTTGAATGGATAATGGATATATCATATCATATCCATTTTGAATTTCTTTCACTCCGCGTGATCTCGCTCCACCTTTTAATAGATGTAACTTTAGGTTTCGGGTCCCACGTCATTATTCCACTACTTAAAGATTGGATATATCCAATCTTCAAATCGATCATCCATCCCTGTCTCCATCTTTTTTGCATATTATATTATTTAATCTAATAATATAATATACTATATCCTTTTACTTGAATTTCTTGCCCAATAATGTTGCGCCTTCCTATATTTTCTTCTCTTAGATCGATATCTCCTACAAAATAAAATAGATATCAATAGATTTTCTGTTATAATATTCTTATCCGATATTTAATTAAAAGATAGATAAATATATAAAAGATAATTAAATAAGTATAATATTAATAAATTTAATCCAATATATATCGAATCCATACTTATCTAATTATAAAATATCTACTTATCAGGAGTACTGTTCACGCAAAAATGTCATTTCACACAACCTAACCGTCTCTTGTTCGCACAAGGTTAGTTTGCCTTCCTTTCCATTCCTAATTATATTTCTCCTTTATACAACCAATTTTCCTCCTCCTTTACTTGCTTCCTTCATCTTTTCAATCTTTTTCTCCTTGTAATTCCTCTTGACAAAGATCTTTTTCTTTCGTAGGTTTGCTTCATTTTTCCAATCGTTCCGCACAACACGGATGTCCAAGTTCGCTAGTACGGGTATGTTGATTTTGGATGTATAAATTAACATGGATATCTATGAAGGAGATAAGCGGGGAGAGCGTGGGATCAGAGTACACGACAAAGGGGTGGTGTGTGCACGGTGAGACTCGTATATAAAATAGTCTAGGTTTAGAGTATGTGCACCTTGTTACCTGCCTACCGTATTTATATAGGCGTGCAGTGCGATATTCGGGGCACGTCATTAATGGTGAGCCATTAATGGGGCGGATATTGGATGATAACCCATTAATGGGACGTGTCATTAATGGGGCGGATACCGGGATATGCCACATGGGACGTGTCATTAATGGGGCGAGTATCTCGGGAAGCCGATATGATAGGGCGGACTCAAATAGCCGAGATTCTGGATCTCCCGCCATGATTGGTGATTACGCCTTTCCCAGCTCGCTTGGAGCCTCGCCACAGGCTTTGGAGGCTTTTTGGGCCGGTCCGTAAGCTAGTTGCCCCCGGCTGCAACATTCATGCTTTTTCGGACGGCCGAGGTGTATGTTCCTAGTCGGTGTGTGACCGTCTCGTGGTTTCCGGCTAGCTCCGGCTTCTTATGCCGCGGCTTACCTCTATGATGTCGTTCGGATGGTGCCCCGGGCCGTGCATCCGACGGGCATATCGGGGCGCCTCGGATTTATGTGGTAAGTCCCCGTTCGTGGGTAAACCATTTGGTCTTCTTCAAGTGAGGGCGCCATCATTGCGTCTTTACACTGCGTGTCCTGATTGGAAAGGGTCCGGTAGGTCGCGCCGCTCCGGTCCGATTCGTGTGCACATTTAATGCGCCTACGTCATATCGTGCATTTCCTATCGTGTCAATGTTCAAAGACCGAATCGCCCCGCGTTCCCTCTTCTTCTTCTTATATGAAGTGTTCACAGCGCGTTTTTCATTATTTCCCTTTGTAATTTGGTAGTGAACTTTGCTCCGAGTTTTTTCCGTGGAAAACTTCATTGTCCTCCATTTCGCTGCGAGGTTATCTTCTTCGTATTTACGCGGGTATTTTTTTCGTCCTTGTCTTTACTCATTTAGGCATATTTCATACCGTTTAAGATATCCTTGGTTCCTCATTTGCTTTTCCCATTCTTCGGTCTTCCCGAGGTTTCCCTTTAAGATCGTTTAGGTTTACTCTATACGCTCCTCCTTTGACGTAAGGCCCTGTAGCTCTTAGGTTC